>CM053789.1:568402993-573835493 GCA_028749045.1 Cupressus sempervirens | reverse complement strand
TAAATTGAACTTAGTCTATTAATTGTAATAGTACTTTGTAATTTTGTAGGATGGTATCTGGGACTAGGTCTTCTGTTAGAGGCCGTGGTAGAGGTCGTGGTTGTGGCAGAGCTATTAGTGTCCATGGGTCTGCCCATGAGGGATCTGCTCATGAAGAGAGTAGAGGAGAGCACGCTAGTAGGTAGTAGGAAGAGAACCATAGAGAGGATCAAGCTAAGTCTAAAGAGGTTGGTTTGAGACAGATGATGTAGACTATTCTTGAATGTCTACCTCCTGTTCAAGATCAGCCCAAAGCACATCAGATAGAAAAAGAGCATAGACCCAGGTCTAGGAGCCCTCAGAAGGATCGTTAGAGGTCCATTGTGTCCACTCAAATGAAGGATCTTTAAGATCCAAGGTCAAGCCTTTCAATGGGCAAGGTTCTAGTTATGTGGTCGAGCAGTGGCTTATTTCCATTGATATAATTTTTTCCATGCAGGAGTTCGAAAACAATGTTAAGGCAAGATTTGTGATCACTAATTTGGAGAATTTTGGGGCCACTTGGTGGACAATTGAGGAGAAGAAGCTGGGAATCGATATGAGTAGTGTCACGTGGGAATTATTCTTAGAAATTTTCCACGAATGATTCCTACCAGAGGAATGGAAGCAGCAAAGGGCTGATGAATTTCATGATCTCAGGCAGTACACTATGTCAGTGACTGAGTATGAGCGTAAGTTTTATGAGCTCATGTCCTTTTCAAGATTCAGTGAAAATTCAGCTCAGTTGACACAACACTTTATTAGGGGTTTGAATAACTGTATAATTGGGGGTGTCAAGGTATTTGAGCCAAAAACCCTCAAGGATGCAGTACGTCAAGCTATCCTTGTTGAGAAAAGTGTCAACCTTGGTCAAGGAGGTTTTGTAGGACCACCAGCAGCATCAAGATCTAAAGGCAACTACAATTCAGGTGGTAACAAGAAGTCTTGTTTTTCTAAGGGAAAACAGTATCAACAGTAGTCTCAACAGATGCAAGAACAAAAGGGATCGAATTCTTAGGCTCAAGGTGGTGGCAAAGGTTCTAACTCCAAGAACAACCGCAATGCTCAATGCAATAAACAAAATCAGCCCAATCCGCCAGCTCAGAGCAGCTAGTCTTTTGTTAGCAGGAACAACTGCTAGCAATCAAATGCACCACCTATGGGTTAAGGATCTGGCAGAAATATAGAATGTTTTTCATGTGGTCAGATTGGACATTATGTAGCTCAGTGTCCATAGCGAGCACCTTAGTTTTCAGGACCTAGGCATACAGTTTCAGAGCCTACAGTGGGTGATGTAGGGAGAGCTCATAGAGTCTTTGCAGTTGTAGACCACCGTCAAGTAGATCATTAGGGAATAGTGGTTGAGACCACAGGTGCTATTCGAGGTATATCTCTTTCAGTATTGTTTGATTTAGGAGCTATAGATTCATTTATTTCACCATCTATAGTTTATAAGTGTAAGCTGGATGCAGTGAAGCAAGAACATGGTTGGCAAGTGGAACTAGCCTCAGGTATTAAGGTCTCCACAAATTCTGTAGTTCATAAGTGTGGGCTTAGCTTAGGAAGCTTTGATACTATAGTGGATCTTTGAGTCATACCTCTTGGTTCCTATGATGTGGTTTTAGGCATGGAATGGCTTGGCTCTCATAAAGCTAGTATAGATTGCAGGAAGAAGATTATTATGTGCCAAGATGACCAAGGGAATGATGTGAAGATAGTTGGGATACCAAGGCCTATATCTTTGTGGATGATTTCTTCTATGAAATTGAAGCAAAGTTTTCATAAGGGATGTCAGATATTTGATGTTATGGCAAATGATCTTGATGAGGAAGATCCTATGAGGAAGACTTTAGATCACCCAATTTTCTAGAAGTATGCAGATGTTTTTCCAAGTGAGATTCCAGGCATGCCTCTAAAGAGGGACATTGATTTTAGTATTGATTTGATTCCTGGAGTGAAGCCTATCTCTAAAGCTCCTTATCATATGACTACATAGGAATTGGGAGAGTTACGACTTTAGCTAGAGGAATTTTTGGCCAAAGGGAGCATTCAACCTAGTGTACCACCATGGGGAGCTCCAGTGCTCTTTGTGAAGAAGAAAGATGGTTCTTTGCGCCTTTATATTGATTATAGACAGTTGAATAAGGTGACTATTAAGAATAGGTATCCTCTGCCTAGGATTGATGACTTATTTGATCAGATCAAGGGTGCCACAGTATTCTCCAAGATTGACATTAAGTCAGGATACTGTAATCACCTAAAAATGGTCATCTAGATATTAGCCCCCTTCTCAACATTTTGGCTAAATTAATTTAATCATTTACCTAGACCAAATTGCTAAATAATCAATTTATTTGATTATAACCTATAGTTTGACTATACTATCCTAAGTTCATTATTTGATTAAAAGAACATGTCCCCTTTTAATTAAATAAAAGACCCCATTCTTCTAACCCACTTAAAGTGCACACATAAAGTCCTTTTTCTATTTTGCAATTAAAAGAAAAGGCTTTGTAATTTTTGTCTTATATGACAAGTCAACTTATATTCTATTGGTTGATTTGTGTGTGCACATGGATCACTCCTCTTTTCAAATTCCACCGTTGATCATCCACCATCTTCATCTTGATCTCTACCGTCCATACATCTTTAAAAGGGAGAGAGCTTTCCCCCTCAATAAATCCAATCCTCATTTGAATATTGTTATGCTGCAGGTTTTCTAACAAGTTTCTTTGGAGCTTTGTGGAGAACTTCTATTTCTTGTCTACATTCTCTCATACCATAACATTTTAGCTTAGATTCATGTTGCATGTTAGTTTAGCTTCTATTTTGCAATAATCTATCTCACATAGCTTAATATTTGGATTGTAACACTCTCATTCATATTCTAGCATAGCTGCATTTTGCATTCTCATTCTAGCTTAATCTTCATTTGCATTGCATTCTTGAGGAACTCCTTGGGACATTTGCATTCTTGCATCTTGTCTTTGGAACCTCCCATTGCATGGTTTACTAGCAAGAAGAGTATCTCTAAGGCTCATCTGAGAGCCTTCTTATTCTTGAAATATACTCTCTTGCACTCCATGGATAGGGAGCTCTAAGCCGGCATCCAAGCATTCCAAACTCATGGAATCGTTTGGATAGAAGGGTTTAGAGTGTGACACAATTCGAGTGTACATTTTTGGCGCCCACCGTGGGCTATTTTATGCTTGCCTTTGCATCTAAAGCTATGGGATCTAAACCTTGTGCTACCAAATTTCAACAAAATCTAGATGATCATGATATCCTCCATGTCACTAAAGAGTTCCAAGATCTATATGCACAATACAAAGAACTAGAAGAGACAAATGATCTTTCTTACCTTCATCTCTCTAAGCGCATGATGGAAATGAAGTCTAAACTTGAGAAAAGGTTAGAGGAGAAGATTGCATCAATACATGAATCTTCCTTAAGGTCTTTACATGCATGTGAGTCACCTTCTTTGAGGTCATCCTCTTCTTCTAGGTCTACATTCTCTACTTCAAGACGTCAAATGTCTTCATCTTATAGATGTAAAGATCTCTTTAGAGAACAAGCAAGTGATACCTCCTTTGAGCCGATGCTAAAATTTCATGATGGACCTATCTTTGAAAAAGCTAATGATGAAGACATGGATGCATTCTATTCACTTGAGAAACAACCAAAGGACGATAGACATACTTTTGAGAGAAATTTTACTCCCTTGGGGAATTCTTATGATGACATTTTGAGAAAACTTCTTGGCACCAAGCTCATTATGTTTCCTAAGTCTAGCTCCTATGGAAATCCATTCTTGGATACCTATTGTGCCTATCATCGATCTAATGACCATGCTACTTCAGATTGCATTGAGCTAAAACATAAAATCCAAGATCTTATTGATAATGGAATTATTGATACCTCTAATGATTTATGCGATGAGGATACTTTTCATGAGCAAGATTACATTAATGAACCTATGTCTAGTAGCAGCTCTATTACATCTTCCACTTCTTCCAACACTCATGCACCTCCCAACACTTCAAATCTTTCTAGCATGCCTCCATCAAATAAAGAATCTAATGCTTTCCACATTGACTACATGTATCCTCAAGGGCTACCTCTAAAAGAAACTCAAGCTAACCTTCTCTTGGCTGCAAACCTTTTCCATGCTACTAATCCTAAACATCCTCAACCTTCATGCACTACTATGCCTAATCCAAGTACTACTCCATTCACTCTTCATTCTCCCTTGTCCTTAGGAGTGGCTCCATGTCAAGAGGACTCTCAAAAAGAAAAAGCTATAAATGTCAAGAAAGATCAAGATCAAGATCAAGCACCCATTCATCTCTTTCAAGATTTTTCCCCTCCATATCCTATATCTTGTCCACCTCCTACGTATGATGAAGATACCACTTCCATTATCTCCCTTGAGCTTACTAAAAATTATGAGAAAATTTCTCTTCATATGTTATCCAAAGCTACTTGTCAAGATCAAAGCATCCCCTCGTGTTCTACTTCTCCATATCCACTTCAAAATTTTGCTCAAGTGTCAAGTGCTCCTATTAAAAATGTTGCTCCTATCAAAGCTACTCATGAGTCTATTTATGGCTTTGACCATGTTTCTCATTCTAAAGATGTTGATATCCCTTCCCACTATCCATTTGCATCTTCTAAATCTATCCTTGGTCCTTATCCATCTAAGCTAAAGCATTCAAACCTTCCATCTATATTGGGACCTTATGTTCCTCCATCTCCTACATTCACTCCTAGCTCATTCCCTAGCTCTCCCATCATACCTCAAGATCAACAAAGACAATCATCCTTGATGACTTTTCACCCATCTATCCATCTAAACCAGTCATATCAGCCTTATTCATCCACAAATCCCAAGTCCTTTGGAAGTGAGAATAAACATAAGAATCCATTGAAAAAGAAAGATCACTATGTCCCATCTAATCGACATGTGAATGCTAAGAAGGAGAATGCACAAAAGAGATCGCAAAGGTCCACTATTAAAAAAGCTAAATCAAAGAAAATATGGGTTCCTAAACCCATTATTGAAGAAATGTGTTTTGAAGTATCCAAAGAAAAATCTAAAGCTATATGGATTCCCAAGTCTCTTTTAAAAGACTTGAATATTGAAAATACTTCAAAGTTGACATTCAAGCTTCCAAAGGCTTCCATTCCATCTTCTTCCAAAAATCTTCCTAAAAATATTCCAAAGCCTTCCACTCCACTTTTTTCCAAATCTCTTCTACCACCTCATGCATCTAAACCTCAAGCTATTTCATTCATTATTCCTCCATCGTTCCAATACCCTTCAAGGTGTGTGTCAATGTTGATCTTGTCCAATATTTTAACTACCCTCATGAAATCCTCTAAAGCTTACACTTACTTTCTATACATGCACTCTTATCCTCCATATACTCTTCCTACTACCATTTCTCTTTCATCACCCTATCAACATCTTTAAGCATACCTTTCTATGGTCTTGGCTTATCATGACTTATCTTTTCTATAGGAGCACTATCTACATTCAAAAAGCTTGAGCTCTTTCTAAAAATTCAAAAAAAAAAAAAAAAAAAAAGGAAAAAAATTGAAAATGTGCCTTGGTGAAAACCACTTCTTGTGGCACCTTGGTAGCAAAAGTAAAGAGAAATAAATCCATCCTATGGTGAAAACTACTTCTTGTGACACCTTGGATAAGTACCATGATGAAAACCTGGCAAACAGGCGTCATGCGTAGTTCTTCCACCATCCAGCTATCCCCTCTTCTCTCTTTGATCTTGACAATGTTGAGCTATCTTTGCATATTGGCTATCTTATCCATGAGAGTTTCTATTGTGCTCTCCCATTCACTCATAGCCTCTATCTTGAGCTTTATTCTTATTGCTCTATCCCATTGCTATACTATCTAGTTGACCCCTTGGTCTTGATCACAATAAATAAAAATGGTTCTTAGGTCTCTTGACATGTTTACTCTTTTAGACTACATGCTTCATGCTATCTCGTTTGTTGGCTTCATCGCTTATCCTACATGCTATCTTGCTCATTGGCTTCCATTGCTTATCTTATATGCTATCACACTTGTTGGTTTCATTGCTTATCCTACATGCTATGTTTCTCATTACTTCCATTGCTTATCCAAAATATGCTTCATATGACTATTTCACCTCTTTCCCTAGCTTGGGTACTCCTGAGGAGTCAGTCCTTGAGGATTACTTTTACTTGCTTCATACTCCTTTCTTATCCATCTCTACTTATCCACTGGCTCATTGCTCCATCATGTCCTATACCTTGCTAGACATTAGGAGAAAATGATGTGATCTTTCTCGAGAACTAGTAATCTCTAAAACCTTCTAAAAAATCCAAAAAATCATATATGATCCTGAAAAAATCCTAAAAATTAGAAAATGTCCTAAAAAATTTGTCAAGTGGTGAAAATCTGGAAACAGGTGCTACTTGAAACCCTCGCACCTATGTCTATCAATCTCAATCATCCACTTCACTACACATTTCCTAGCTTGGAATTGTTTCTTGTCCTCATCTTGGGGGCACAACTGCTTAGCCTATTGAGGTATTCTTGTGCATTAGGGTTTCTTTGACAACTCACAAAATAGTGTTTCTCAACACTTCCTGCACTTTGACATCAAGTGTTTTTCAACACTTTATAGATAGTTTACCTACGATCTTCGATGTTGCAATATTTCTCACTATCAGTATCAAGTCTTGAAGAAATGGCCAAGTGACTTACACACATGCACTTTAACACTTAAACGACTGAGATATGCTGATTTTTATCTACTTTGTGTGTTGTCTATGACAATTTCTTTGCCATGTGTTCCCTCCCTAATAGTCTTTCAAGGATGTCATTGACTAGAAGACTGGGGGCATGGGACATATTTTCCTGATTTCTGCTTGTGGGTATCCTTTTGTTTGTCTATAGTGTTGTAAGCATTTATGCTGGTCCTATTCAACACATTGACTTACAAATGTATCATCCTTGACTGTTTTGCAAGACCACACTTAGGGTTTATCCTGGCGCTTATGCCTTGATACAGGTGTAATCTTGCTAAATTAAACTTAGGGAATCTAATCATGTAGTTATCTTGACTTACATGTCTCTGATGCTTAGATTGGATTTCCACATACCTATCTGATATCGATCATATTCATATCCTCATAGTTATACTAGTGATGTTTGTATGATCTCATGATGTCCCTAATAAATGCTCAATGATGAAATTAAGAGTCTAAATGTTATGCGCTTCTTGCTAGTAAACCAATTTGCATATTAGCTTGCATTTTAGGTTCATTTTCTAGCTTAGTCTTGCATTCTTGCATATGGGGAGAGCTCTCTCTTCATCTTTTTGTGGACATATCGGCTAACTCCTTTCATATATTTCTTTACTTTCTTCTTGTTCATGTCTTTTCACCTTCTTAATCTTTCACTTCATCTCATTTCTATCTTATCATCACATTATATAAAGTTTTGACATCTTAAATAATTTCAACATCCTAGATTCATTTTTGGGATCAAAATCCAAATTCGAGTTCATCTTGATGGTCAAAATTGTCTTTTAAAATTCTACTTTCTTCTGAGCAGTTAGCTGACCTTTTGAGGTCTAATCTCTAAATCATCATTGGGGCATCTTCATTCCTTCATTTCTATGCTTCATATCTACTTCTAGTCACCTTTTCACATCTAAATCATCTTTCTACTAGATTTGACCTAATTTTTATGCTATATCCTTCAAGGTCAACTCTAGTCAAATTGGGGCATTTTATCAATTTCGTATAGTCATTCTTGGGTTCTAATCATCTATCTGTCATCTTGGGCTTTGCTATATTCTAATTTTCTCATGTCTAGCTAGTTTTTGCATCCCCTTACTTCATTTTAATTTCGATCCTAAGGGGGCAGAAATACTATATCACTGATTGCTACAACTATCTATTTCTTAGGAGCATTTGTTTGATCTTCTCACTTGCTCTCACTCTATCTGCTTTTCTAGGTGTTAACATTCTTCTTGAATTCTAACATTGTTCTCTTCCTAGTGTTCAGAACTACCGCTATCAGGCTATGCATTTAGGACTTGCTATCTATTTCTGCATTTCATTCTTTGGAATCAGATATCTATATCTATCATCGCCTACTTGGCTTTGATTTTCTTTGACGTAATGTGTTCCCAGATCGATCACGCATTAGTCAAAGAGGGGCAAATGTAATCACCTAAAAATGGTCATCTAGATATTAGCCCCCTTCTCAATATTTTGGCTAAATTAATTTAATCATTTACCTAGACCAAATTGCTAAATAATCAATTTATTTGATTATAACCTACAGTTTGACTATACTATCCTAAGTTCTTTATTTGATTAAAAGAACATGTCCCCTTTTAATTAAATAAAAGACCCCATTCTTCTAACCCACTTAAAGTGCACACATAAAGTCCTTTTTCTATTTTTCAATTAAAAGAAAAGGCTTTGTGATTTTTGTCTTATATGACAAGTCAACTTATATTCTATTGGTTGATTTGTGTGTGCACATGGATCACTCCTCTTTTCAAATTCCACCGTTGATCATCCACCATCTTCATCTTGATCTGAGAGCTTTCCCCCTCAATAAATCCAATCCTCATTTGAATATTGTTATGCTGCAGGTTTTCTGATAGGTTTCTTTGAAGCTTTGTGGAGAACTTCTATTTCTTGTCTACATTCTCTCATACCATAACATTTTAGCTTAGATTCATGTTGCATGTTAATTTAGCTTCTATTTTGCAATAATCTATCTCACATAGCTTAATATTTGGATTGTAACACTCTCATTCATATTCTAGCATAGCTGCATTTTGCATTCTCATTCTAGCTTAATCTTCATTTGCATTGCATTCTTGAGGAACTCCTTGGGAAATTTGCATTCTTGCATCTTGTCTTTGGAACCTCCCATTGCATGGTTTACTAGCAAGAAGAGTATCTCTAAGGCTCATCTGAGAGCCTTCTTATTCTTGAAATATACTCTCTTGCACTCTGTGGATAGGGAGCTCTAAGCCGGCATCCAAGCATTCCAAACTCATTAAGGAGGCTGACATTCACAAGACTGCTTTTTGAACTAGCTATGGGCATTATGAGTTTACAGTGGTACCTTTTGGGTTGACTAATGCTCCATCAATTTTCATGAGTTTGATGAATGGTGTGTTCTGATCATATCTAGACAGGTTTGTACTTGTGTTTCTCGATGATATATTGATATATTCTAAGTCTTAGAAGGAGCATGAGGAACACTTGGGATTGGTTTTACACTATTTGAGAGACAATCAACTTTATGCCAATGCAGCTAAGTGCAAATTCTTCAAATCGGAGATTCAGTATTTAGGGCATGTCATTTCAGGTGATGGTATTTGAGTGGATCCTGCAAAGATTTAGGCGATAATAGATTGACCTACACCAACTAATGTGTCAAAGATTTGTAGTTTCATGGGCTTAGCTAGTTATTATCACAGATTTGTCCAAAACTTCTCCAGAATAGCACATCTTATCACTTCTCTTTAGAGGAAAGGAAAGAAGTTTGTGTGGATGAAGAAATGTGCGGAAGCTTTTCAGAAGCTCAAGGAGCTTTTGACTAGTGCATCAATTTTAGCTGTACCTGATCCAGAAGGTGATTTCATGGTGTGTACATATGCTTCTCTTGAAGGGATTGGGGCAGTGTTGATGCATAATGGATAGGTGATTGCGTATGAATCACATAAGCTCAAGGATCATGAACTAAATTATCCTATGCATGATCTTGAGTTAGCAGCAGTAGTTCATGCTTTGACAAGGTGGTGACATTTCTTGTTGGGGCATAGATTCAAGCTACATAGCGATCATCACAGTCTTCAGTACATTTTCACTCAGCCTAATTTGAACGCTCACTAGAGATGATGGATGGAGTTTCTATGCGAGTACAATTTTGAGGTTAAGTACATTCAAGGAAAGAAGAATGTGGTGGTAGATGCTTTGAGTCGCAAGAGACATGTGGTATCATCTATGACTCTTAGTGTGGATTTGAGGAGTTGGATTCTTCAAGCACTTCTAACAGATTCTTGGTATTAGGAAGTGTGCAGAGAGATAGATTCAGGAAGACCTTTGGAAGGTAAGTTTGTAGGTTACATTCGAGAGTTAGATGGTCATCTGAGACATTTGGGGAGGATTTATGTGCCATTATTGGATGAGCTTTGCACCTTGATTCTAGCAGAGGCCCATCGTACACCTTACTCAGTACATCCAGGTGTCAAGAAGATGCATGCTGATTTGAGTCATTTGTTCTTTTGGTCTAGGATAAAGTGAGACATTGCTGATTTTGTGGCTAGGTGTCTTGAGTGTCAGAGAGTCAAGGTGGAACATCAGCACCTAGCTGGACTTTTGCAGCCAAATCTCATTCCTTCTTAGAAGTGGGATATCATCTCCATAGATTTCATAGTAGAATTACCTATGACTATTCATCGTCATGATGCTATCATGGTCACTTTTGATCAGTTGACTAAGGTGGCACATTTTTCATCGATCAGGTCTTCCTACATAGCAGTTTCTATAGCTAATGTCTTCATGCGTGACATTGTGACACTACATGGCATTCCTAGAAAGATTATTTCTAACAGGGATCCTGTATTCACATCCACATTCTGGACATCATTGCAGCACGAGCTTGGAGTGCAATTAAACTTTAGTTTGGCATATCATCCAAAGACTGATGGTCAGATAGAGAGGGTGAATCAATTTTTGGAGGATATGTTACGGATGTATGTGATGGATAGGCAGACACATTGGGAGGACTATCTCTAACTAGTGGAGTTTGCTTACAACAACGAGTATCATAGTTCTATTGGCATGGCACCATTTTAGGCATTATATGGATGTCCTTGTCGTACACCATTGAGTTGGGACAGCCTTGAGGATCGCATCTTGTTGGGTCCAGAGATGCTTCGTGCTATGGAGCAATAAGTAGTGTGTATCTGTGAGCACTTGACTATGGCACAGGATAGGTAGAAGAAGTATGCTGATGCTCATAAGATAGATAAACAATTTTTTGTGGGTGATAAGGTTTTCTTGAGAGTGCATCCGCGAAAGAGTCTAATCTGATACGAAAAGGGTTCTAAGCTAGCACCTCACTTTGTGGGACCATTTGAGATTCTAGAGAGGATTGGCCCGGTTGCTTACTGCCTTACTCTACCACCCAACCTAGCTCGCATTCATGATGTTTTCCATGTTTCAGTACTTAGGCAGTATATTCCTAATATTGTACATGTTCTTGATTGGAATGTGTTGCAGGTAGAGGATGGGCAGCTGGCTTTGGAGCAGGTTCATATTCTGGAGCAGCGAGAGTTGACCCTCAGGGGTCGAACCATCGTACAGGTAAGGGTCCAATGGGACCCTACTAACACTTCTTTAGCTACTTGGGAGGATACAACTAGATTATGGGAGTTATATCCCTACTTGATTGTAGGCTTTCAAGAGTAAGCCTAACCCAAGGAGGGGTGGATGTAGTGACTGCCCTCGTTCACATCTTTTCTAGACATTGTTGCTATTATTATTAGACTATGATAGACTGGTTTTATGTTGATGGATTAGTAGTATTGTTTTGAGACTATAAGACATTATGTTATGGATTCAGTTGGTATATGATGAGATCATTTAGACTTTACATTCCATGTATGCATGATGATCATTATATTGCTTTCAATTATTGTTGATGATTAGTTAGATGGTTTATTATCTCATGTGCTTTATTATGGATACTTACCCCATACTTGCATGTGTATGGTGTGCGTGTTTGTTCATATTGTATGGCATTTCTGATATGGTTAAGGAAGGGAGTCGTAGTCACCTACTTAGTTGGGATCTACACGATGCACCACTTCTTGCCATTGCCTGTTTAGCTTAGTATTATATATATTGTATGTACATGCATGGTTTTTATGCAGGTTGTAGGTACAAGGTATCGACTTCCCTGAATTGCCAGGATGAGCGTACCCTATTACACTATCTCACTGATAAGAGAAGGGAGATAAATTCTCAAGTCCAAATCCCAAATCCTTAAACCATTTGTCCTAGTGAGGTAGGACAAGTATCTGGATATTTTACCCACCGAATGTGTCGGACAACATAATTCATGATTTTTAACCCTTTAGATTGATTTTGCGTGACTTGTTCTATGATGGGTTTTAATATTTTATCTTGGAGGTCTATGGTGAATTTTCTATTAATTAAATCTTAATAAATAGATTTAATTAATAAATTAATTATTTGGAAAAAATTAATATACAATATCATGATCTTTGATATTTTGATTATAATTAACTAAATGAGAATTAATTGAGGAAAAAGAGTTAAATAAAAGAAAATTAGAAATTAAAAATTAATAATAATTATAAAATAATAATAAAGTAATAAATAAATAATAATAATGAAAGTTATAAAAAACTTTAGATAGAAGTTATAAAAAATTAACTTAGAGTTATAAGCTTGCCTAGGAGTTAATGCACCTTCTCATTTCTCATATGTCAACAACACAGGGGTTAGTGCATCAATTAAGCACATGGTATCTACAACCTTATGACTCATCTAGAAGGTTGGAAAAGACACATGCTTAGTTGGTGACACCTTCTAGCTGTTTCTAGAGACATTCTAGGAGTTTCCTAAGAGCTCTTTATATTTAGGCATTCCTAGAAGCTTAGACATAGCGTTTGGAGAGCATTTTGGAGCATTGGAGGACTCTGGAACTTTGGAGAAGGGAGGAGCTTGCTCTGTGGGTTTCTGAGGAAGAGCGAATTAGCATTAGAATTCGAGTAGATTCTTGTGATTTTACTTATGCTATTTCCACATCATGCACTTCCTGTCTTCTTTGTTTCTTCCATATGTCTTCTGAGGATTTACCTATTTTTGTTGTATGCATTCTCAATATGGGTAGTTAAAATTGATTATAAGCATAGATCTAAAAAGAACACGGGGCTAGGGTTAAATTGTAGCCAAATTCATTTGATGATTTATTGAATAAATTTTGAGATCAAATAGTTTATAGGAAAATTCTTTAAATTGAGATCTTTAAATAAGTTGTGTATATGCTCATTGTAAAATATACATGTTTAAATTTTTGAATCTGCATAAATATATATATATATATATATATATATATATATATATATATTTATATTTATATATTTACATTTATATATATCATATATATATATATATATATATATATATATATATATATATTTTTATATATTCATATGCTGTGATACTTGATAAAACTCTGCAAATATATACATACATACATACATACATACATACATATATATATATATATATATATATATTGAATATTTGGATATTAAATTCTAATAGAGATTTATGTTAATAAACTTCACATCACATGAAAAAGTTTTATAAAAAAATAATATTGAAATCATTTTATGCAATTTTTTAAAAAAATGTATATAATAAAGTGTGGAGGGGTAGGTTATACCCCGTACCCCCCCCCCCCCCCCCCCCCTTTCCCCCACTATTCTTTATTAAATGGGTCGCAGGGTACCTGCATGCGCAGTGTACCCGCGACAAGGTACTACCTTTATGGCAGTGGTCGCAAGGTACCTGCGGATGCAGAGTACCTACGACAGGTTTGGTCGCACGCGTCAGTGATATTTAATCAGTGGTGACTTAATATAATTTGCCTTTGGCTTTGGTTATTAATTGTAATATATGGAAATTGATTTTTATTTATCAATTGTTATAATTATATATATATATATATATAAATATATATTTATGTATGTGTGTGTGTGTGTGTGTATATATATATATATTTATGTATGTGTGTGTGTGTGTGTGTATATATATATATATAAGTATATGTATATTAGATATAAATAATTATTTTATTTAAAATGATTTGTATAGATGGATCATTCTATTAAAGATAAATGATTTAAAAATATGAATAATAATTTGTCAATTATTAAATGAAGAGATATTAATAATTAACTTAATTAAACTTAGTTTAATTAAGGTTAATTATTAGAACGTGTTATAAGTCAAAGTTTTGAAATATGTAAATTCTGTTGATAATATTGGAATTCATTGGAAATGTCATTTTTTTTTCAAACAAAGTTTATATAAACAAAATATTATTAGATCAATTAGAAAATTGAGTCTAATGGTTTTGGGGAGAAACTTTTATCTATCAAACAAATACATGGGTTAGGTAAAACGTGAAATTTCTCCACTTGATATCTAGATTGGAAAACATAAATTGAAACTTCCACATTTAAATTCAAGTATGTAATTTTAGCAAAATCAAAACATGGGTTTGCATTGTGTATTCTTCATGCTATTTATTTTGGGTTTTGGGTTGACTAGTGTTGACCAGTTATAGGACATCTACCAGAGGCTTGGGGGTTATGTGATTGTGATGACATGATGATGTTTTAATCTCAATCTTTATAAACCCAACCATGGTTATGTGATGGAATGCTCTATGTAATGTTTGTAATTACTGATTGTTATAGTTGAGATTCTTATGTATGAGACACTTGACTTAACCATTTTTGAGTCATCGATCAGTTATCCTTGGTTATTTTTTTTAGTCACCATGATGGGACTGAAATGTTATTCTATGATGTCATGTTGTGACATATTTTGACTCAACCATTTTGGAGTCTTCGATCATTATGATTTGAGATATATTTTGGTTATTGAGAACCAATGGATACTTTTGATTATTAGTGATGCTTCAGTTGCCAATAGAAAGCTATTGTGGTCATGATTTTCTATGGATGCTTGCTCATGGAGACTTGATGCTTTTATTATGCATATTTGATGTTCTTATTATGGATTAACTTTTATGATTTTAAGATTTATGATTCCATGAGCTTAGGGTAGGATATCTGCTTGTAGTGTCAGAAAGTGGCTTGCAATGGTGGCTGGGGCCCTAAGAGGCTGCCAGGGTAACTCTATGTAAGTTGTTTAATAAGTGAAAACATTCACACCTAATACTAACTAAATGAACCTAAAATGATAATTTTTTGGTTCTCACCCATGCCTCGAGTGCTTGTACAGAGTAGGATGGGAGTAGAGAGAACGCATGGTTGTGACCTTGCATTCTATAGTATGCCTTGTTAGTATGAGAGGATACTAGTGGCCGCATGAGGATCAGTATGGACCCATGGAGTTTAGCTAACTGCCAGGGTAACTTGTACATGATATATGCGATGACACTTTCCTTCTTGTATAGTAGGTTCCTACATGTCTTGTGTGCCTCTAGGAATTAGATGTCGGTTTTGTGTCTGGAACCTTTGAGTTAGTAAACTTTTAGGATTCTTGGACTTAGAGAGATTTATGCTATATGTTTTTGATATCATGTTTGGGACTTGAGGTTATCTCCTCAGCACGGTGGGAGTGGACCACTTAGGTACCATGCGGTCAGGTGGTAGTGTTTTTCCACTCTTATCATTTGAGATTCATTGAGACATCGTGGCTGATGCATCCTTCGTGATGGTGGATATGTATCCTTTCATTGATGATTAGCATATGTTAGATGATGTTATCTTATGCTTATATTTGCATGTTAGATTACTTTCTGCATATGATGTAGTATATTTTAGGAGTGACATTCCTACTATGATAATACCGATGATCTCTTCGATAATTTGGAATGTTATGCACGGAGGGATGGCTAGGGCTCACGATGGTCTAATGATGCTATTAACAGTTGGGAGGAACCATGCACTTATTTTATTATGTTGATTTTTATGATGGATGTTTATATCTTCTATGATGATGTGTCATGTGATTATCTTTACCTTGATGTATCATTGGTTAGAATAGGATGATGTACCTTATTTCACATATGTATATTCTTTTAAGATTTTCATACCTTGTGACATGTATAGTGGATGATTGAGCAATTAGAAATGTAATGTATAAACATTGGACTTATCATTATTATTTCATGTGGTTGTTACTTGGTTGAGATGTAATTCAACATTAAGGGATCCTTGAAGAATGTAATCTATTGTGTATGTTATGTTTATTTTTAGATGGACATTGCTATTCCTTCCGTTATTGTGTATACGTTATTCTTGGTATTTACTTTTATGTTAAAAAATAAATAAATAAAAATGCTACCAAACTTAGTGAAATTCTAGGTTAATTCTTTGGATCCCTTGGCGTGGCATTAAATTTAGATCTTGGAACCTTATTCAACATTATTGTAGCCTCTAGACTTGGATTAGCTACTAAAATATGGGATGTATCATGGCCCTTCCTCTCCTATTGGTTATTGATAAGCATTTGTCCAACTTTTGAATCAATCTATTGGAGGAAATTGTCCCTTTAACATGTAGATCTTGAATATCCATATAACCAATGTGAGGGTTTTCTTTAGATGAGAGGATTTTTTTCTTACATTATTTTGAATGCACATATACACTAATCCAAGGTTATTTCCAAAAGAAAACATCTCTGCACCCACTTTAAAGGATGTTGATGAGTTGCAAAGGAAAGTAGAAAAAATAATAAAGATATCATTTTAGGAGGAATATCAAAGAATGGAACCAAGTGAGATGTGGCCTTATTTCCAAATTATGATTGTCATATTACTGGTGGCGTTTGATGTGTCAATTACTTGTACATCACATACACTTGTAATATGGAAATCATAATTTGCAAATAAGGTCACACCTCACTCCACTTCATTCTTCGATATTTCTTTTCAAATGATATTTTTATTATTTTTTCTACTCTCTTCTACAACTCATAAATATTATTTTAAAGTGGGTGTGGAAATGTTCCTTTTTGAAGATAATCTTAGAGTTGGACATATGAGTGTTCAGAATAACCCAAAAAATAGATGCTTTCATCTAAAGAGAATCCTAATATTTGTCACATGGATATTCAAGATCCCCATATTAAAAGGATGATGTACTCAAAACAATTTGATTTTAATTAAGCCCCAAAGTTGGAAGACCTTAAACTCCCAAAGGACTTAATGGAATCACCAATTGAACATTCTAGCTACCAAGTTGGTACTGTTAGAAGAAAAAATCAAACACCATGAAGTTTAAGTTAGAGAAAAGGGGTTGTTGTTGAACTCAAAATAAAACCCAAAAGGTACAAGCTTTTCTAGTGTAACGGTATTGTGGGAGCCAATTTTGAATCCCCTATGAACATGATGATTGCTTGAAAGATATCTTGAAAAATGATCCTCCAAGCCTTCTATTCTCTACTTGAATTTGTGTTTTCTTTGGTGCATGCAACCACAGAGACATGTTGCTAATAAAACTTGGAAAGGCTATCTACTATCCAATTTCTACATGGATTGAATCATCTTCTTTTACTTTCGCTTTCATGAAGTAGAAGCTAGTCATGGTTGAAACAAAGGTTGTATTCCATGTTTGATCTATCATGATATTTTATCCCTACTCCATATGCATTAGGAGGAGCAAGTGGGTGGATAATTGAGCGGGGGAATTTAAAAACTTAGGGCAAGCCTTCATGTGACTACTACGATTATTTTGGCTAGTAGTTGTTGCTCAAAATGTTTAGGAACAATATGTGGAGTTGGTGGTCATTCCTATGTTTACTACTTATTTCTTAGAAAACATCTAAAATATTATATTTAAATAATAATAATAATAATAAATTTTGTAGATAAGTTTCTTGAGAAAAAATAGGAGATAATAAAATATAGGAAAAAATATCATGCATCCATTTGTCTTTTTTTCTCAATAAGTAACCACTGCTTATTCTAGGCCCCTATTTATTTCAATGCTTATTTTTAAATTTTAAGTAGTGGCTGCTCCAAAAAACTAGGGATAGATTATAAATTATCCATATCCCCATGCTTAAAAATTGGCATGGGGGAACTGCAACTTCTTAAATTTAAGCACAAATTTCATTTAAGTAGCTACAAGGGGACATGGGGTTAATTCAAAATAAATTGTAACTTTGACTAGCACTATTGAGATTTAGAGGGTAGTCCATCTAATGCTACAAAAACACCAACAACGCCAACAACTCCAACCAATCAAATCTTTGAGTGTGCTCGTGAAGCCTAACCTTGGAGAAAACTGCAATAGATCACATCTAATAGGATAGTAACATAGGTACATTTTATTTCCAACTTTAAATAAATTAACATGGTGAAGAGTCTAGGAGGTCCAAGTAAGAGAACTAGGCAGAGTATGAAGACAAATGTTATTGAGGCTCTTGGTTATGCCATGGTTGATATTATCTAGAGTATTGTGGAGGCAGGAAAGAAGGTAGCAAAGATCATTAAAGAGCTATTGTAGGAGCTGGTCAAGGTCACTGATGTGTTGATTGCTTGTCTGTATTTTTTTGCTCATTCTATTTTTCATTATTTCCAGATTTTTGTTTAAAATTTAGGTTCCAAGTCCTTGTAAGACCTTGGTTTGTTTCTATTTGGTTACTTTTGAAGTTTCAGGTCCTTGTAAAACCTATTTTTTTAATGTTTTTTGGTTAACTTTAGGTTTTAGGTCCTTATAAAACCTAATGCTTCTTAATGCTAATCTTAAGCTTTTGTTAAAGGGTTTTGGGTCCCTTCAAAACCTTATTTTTCCTTAATCTTAAAATTTATGTATTTGATGGAGTTTTTAATGGAAGATGATAACAAATCATTTTATATTTAATTTAATTTTATATTCAAATTATTTTTAAGCATTTGATAAAAATAAATTAGTGGAGGTCACATGAATATTATAAAAAATTATTTAAATAATTTGCAAGGAAATAAATAAAAACTTTATGTTTTCTAAAATTTAAGGACTCTTGTTATTTTCTAATAATAAAATGAGCATTGCACTAATTTAAAACTAATCTACTTCAATTATTGGGTTGTCTCATCCAATATTCTTGTAAATAAATAGATCAAGAGATATCTAAGATTAATTTTTCAATAGTAGTTACATATTCTTCTTATACATTACATGTGCATTTCAATAGGAATTAAAAAAAACAAAGGATCTAAAGGTTTTTGCTACTTTATTTTTGTCTAATTTAAAAGCAATTATGAATGAGATAATTTACAAAAAAATTTAAATAATCGTTTCTAAAAGATGCAAAAAAATTGAACTCGAATGATTTGAAGGATGTGAGAACATCTCAAAAGGCTAGAGGTGCCACAAAAAAAACATACAAAAGGATAACATCAAATTTTATAAATGCAAAATTACTAATTGTAAGTGTAAAACTTAAAATATATTCCATAAATTTGAAGATTCAAGTTTTTTCTTGTAGGCATAATGTTAGATTGTATACAAATACCATATCATAATCACTTAGTTGATCATTGAAGTACTAATAGATAAAGAAACAAGAGGATATTTGTAAGTCATGTTGTATATATGCGAAAGGTGTAATAAAAAAAAATTGAAGAAAAAATAAGTAATACAACTATTTTATTCTTGAATCATGTGTTACCATGATTAAGAACCATGCCTTCTTGTCAAGGTATGCATTCCATATGCTTCATAGTTAAATATGCAACTATAAAACTACCTATGTTTGCATATTGGTAAACCCATCATACATAAAAATAATTTCCAAAAAAGAAAATGAGAAAATGAGAAAAACTTCCTAACACATCAATATGTTAAGCCAAAGTCAAGTGCAAAGACAAATTCAATGACAAGTGGTTGGAAGAATGAGAGGAAGAGGAAGAAAAGGTTGGGTATGTGAGAAAAATAGAAATATTTTCACTTTGTATGTTTATGTTCTTTTGTTTGTCCTTCTTCTCCACTTTTCACATTATCAAGTGCCTAAGACACAATCCCTTAGATACTTCTCCCCTTTGAAATGTAGATTTTCAATTGAGATAAAAGCTTGAATCAAATCCTCTATTTGAGATACTAATGCACTACTCTTTCTTTTAACACCATTTTGTACTATTTGTAAAGCATCTCACTTCTAGAAAGGATTCAAACACTTTGGCTTTGCTTCTCATCAATTGGTTTCCCATTAAATTTCTACTACTTGAAAGGCCTATGCAATGGAAAAACACAAAAATCCCACCTTGGGTGGACTTTGTATGCCTTAGTTGTTTCTTAGAAACCACTCTAGGAAAAATAAATAGAAATATTAGGGGGGAAAAGTAGAAACTCACTATGAGCCACATTCACTATAGTAAGTTCCATTTAATGCTTATCTTCTCATTTCTTAGCTAGAGTGTACTAGCATAGTATAGAAAAACCTCTAGGGTCTCTAAGAATTAAATTATAAAATTATTGTTTTTTATTGAATTTTAGAATGTTAAGACCATCATTTTTGCACAAGAGGAGGAATTTCATGTTTGCAAAGTAGTTGTGTCAATTTCCTCATTTGTGCCAAAAAAAAAAACTCTATGGATTTTGGTCTTCTCAAAAATTTTAGTTCCAAAAAAAAAAACATATTCTAGGGGTTCTCTCAATTCCTAAATTGTTCTAAGAAATTTAGTGAAGTTATGAGTTTTCATCACCTCAATGAGTTAATTTTTTTCCTCATCAACCTTTACTTTTTCTCATTTTTCTAGTTCCATGGCATTTGACTATGCCCAAGGAAAATTAAATGATATATTATAATTAAATTTTTGTTAGCATTTGCAAATTTTTCCAAAATTCTATTCAATTTATCAAGAGGCTAAACTGTGTGATAACTAATCCTATGGGATCTTTTTTTATTAGCTGGCTAGAGTAATTTTTTGGTAGTTTAATTTTGTAACTATTTCTTTAGTTTTCCTCCCAATAGTCTCAACAGTTTAGACTGTATACATTCTTCACCTTTCAAATAATAAATTTTTGTGTGTGCACTAGAATAATATTTTTTGGGCCTGTTATAGTGGTATCAGAGAAAAGTTTCTGAACCTATGGAAAAACAACAAAGTAAATGATTACAAAAATTTCTTCGGCATAATATTAAAAAAAATATAGACTTTAGATTGAGTAGTAAATTTCAATGTGTTCTTTAATTTCAATTGTTGGAATAGTTATTTTTGGTAAAGTGAATTACCACGAATGGTTTTAGAAAATTAATCAATACTCTTATTTTTAATGATTTGAGAGCTGATGTTTGTGAAAGAATAAATGATAGTAAAGAGCCAAAGAAAGTCTAAAGAAACCTACAGATGAAAAAGAAGTCATTATTTGGAAGATTAAAGACAAAAAGGCTCATGCATAAATTGCTACCTCCATTAGTGAAGAGATAAGTAGACATATAGTCTCTTGTAAGACTATATTTGCAACATTAAAGAAACTAAAAGATCTATATAATTCTCATTTAGAGCTTGAAATAATTCAATTTCTAGTGAAGTTATTCAACTTAGAGATGAAAGATAATTATCCAATGAATCTATCCTTT
The DNA here is from genome assembly GCA_028749045.1 of Cupressus sempervirens. Classification (NCBI taxonomy): domain Eukaryota; kingdom Viridiplantae; phylum Streptophyta; class Pinopsida; order Cupressales; family Cupressaceae; genus Cupressus; species Cupressus sempervirens. The sequence continues at coordinate 573,814,091 of CM053789.1, read as the reverse complement.
TAGATTAGAGAATTATTTTATGATATTGAAGCCACATGTGTAAAATTTGATCTACAACTCACTGCTATTATTAAATCTCCTAATCCTACCTATTCACACTATCTTGAGCCTCTTTGAGCTAGTAAAAAGATGAAGGATGTAACATTTGATAAAATCATGGAGAAAATTGTAGAAAGAGAAAGAGCCTTTGGGAAGAAGGCATAACTTTCAAATGTTGAGACTTTGTGCCTTGCACATTAGGGGAAGACATCCAAAGATGAATTTTCTAGACAAGACACTAGCAACAAAGGTCATGAGAGAAGATAATATAGAGTAGGGTTGGTAGAGGTGATAGGCAACATTCTCAACTATGTCATCAAAATATAGATTATCAACACAAAGACATCGAACTAAGAAACAAATAATCTGTGTAGTTTTATAGATGTAGAAAAATGGGCCATAACACCAATCTTTTTTGAACTCCTTGGGAGAAGATTTTTAACAAGAAATACTAACCACTAGAAAAAGGTAAACCTCTTGAATATGCACATTATGTTGTAGCACATTGTAATCTTGGGATTGAAGAAGTTTTCAATAATTCATATTATACTTTGAATGATAATTGGTTGTTAGATACTAGAGACAAATTTGATATAACATTTAGAAGAGTTTGTTTTGAGACATTTAACGATCAAGTGGATGGAGTAGTATATTTTTTGAACATATCTAAGTTAAAACCTTTAGGGATTGGGTCTATTAGACTTGAATTACTAGTTCTTTTTTATTACATAATTTATAATGCTCTTTATCTTCTACAATTTAAGATAGATTTTATATCCCTTATGCATATTAGACAACAAGGTCATTCAATGCATATTTTTTATTCATTATTGATATTAGGCATGTTTATTATCATATGATTGTTATAACTAGAGTAGAAGATGGAAAAATTCTATAGTTGAAAGACACTTCATCAAATTCTCAAAATATTGCAAATTTCTCTCAACATAGTGCTAATTTATCTTCTAGCTAGTTATGACAAGCAATATTTGGTCATATTAGCTATAAACTCAAAATAATGAAAAAAATTAATTCAAGGACTTCCTACTATTCCAAAATAAATTTCCCAATGTGATGCTTATATTTTAGGAACATAATAACAACCTTTTCATGATTCTATATTTTGAGCTTCTAGAAATTTAGGCCTTGTTCACTCAGCTTTGTGTGGGCCTATGCCTATTCCATTAGAAAATCAAAATAAAAACACAATGAATTTTATTGATGACTATAGGTTAGGATGTGTTGGGTTTATTTATTAAAAAGAAAAATATGAATATTTTGATGCCTTATAAAAAACTATTTCTGGATAGAGAATGAAACTCAACTAAATATTGGAACCCTTAGAGTTGATAATGGTGGTGAATACACCTCTAAAGATTTTGAAAAATATCTTCAAGACAATGGTATTAGGGATCATACCATTATTCCTTATAATCCATAGTAGAATGGTTTGGCAGAACATATGAACATAACATTGTTGAATTTGGTAAGATCTATGATGTTTTTAAAGAATTTTAACTTAATATTTTGGGGAGAAGCAGTTCTTTGTATTGTCTACATAAAGAATAGAATTCCTTTTGTTACACTACAAAATAAAACTCCTTATAAAATGTGGCATGACCATCTTCCAAGTTTCAATCATTTTATGGTTTTTGGTTCCACCTATTATGCTTTGATTCCTAAACAACAAAGAAATAAATTGAAAGCCAAGAATGAAAAATCCATTTTTTTGGTTAGTCGACTACTTCCAAAGCTTGTCATCTATATGATGAGGAAAATAAAAAGCTTATTATATCTAAAAATATTGTATTTTTTAAACTTTAAAAAGATGCACTCACTATTGATATAAAACCCACTCATCTTTATAGATTTCACTAAAAAACATTATGCCATAAAATACTATTGGCATAAAATATTCAATAGTTTCAAACCTTTGTCTTATTGGCTATTCTAACTTAGATTTTAATGGTGACAAAGAAAAAGGGGTATCTTCTTCTAATTATTTGATAAATCTAAGATCAACTACTATCACTTAGAGATCAAAGAAACAAATAATTCTTGATGACTCTACAATTGAATAAAAATATGTACCAGTAACTCAAGCCACAAAATAATTTGTGTGGCTTAGGAAATTCCTTGATAACTTGTTGGAAACAAATAACTTCAACACCTTTATTTGTTAATAACAATTCTACTATACAATTGGCCAAGAATCCTAGATTTCATGATTGAACCAAGCATATCAATACCAAATATCACTTGTTTGATATCATGTTGAGGCCAAAACCATACAACTAAAACATTGGTCCAATGAAGAGAAAATTGTTGATATCTTTACCAAAGCATTGAGATGTATAAAAATTGAGTGATTCAAAATGCTACTTGGCATGATAGACATCCCTTTAGATTAAAGGGGGAATTTTAACTAATCCTATGGAATCTTTATTTTATTAGTTAACAAGGTACTTTTTTAGTAGTTTAATTTTATAAAAAATTCTTCATTTTTCCTCCCAATAATCTTGAATTGAGTTAACTCACATTATCAACTAGTTTATTTGTGCTACTCTTCCAATGACCAATAGGAAATGCATAACATGAGGAATCATTGAAAAATGAAACCCAAAGAAAGAATCTTTGCAACATAATAAATTTAAAAGGAATCTTATAGTAGCCAATTCAATACAAACTAGTTTATTTAAAATAAGTTGAGCTTAATCTCATTCAATATATATGGAAATTAACCTTCCCAAAGAAGAGTTTGTGGAATTCTTTTAGACTAGGATTAATGATTCCAACAATGGATAGGGTCTCTATGTCCGTCTTTTTATGGGAAAACACCATTTAAACATGGAGAAACTACAAGATGATGTTTTTCTTTTCTTAAAGAATCTCCTCGAAGCCCTAAATTTAGGATCATTAAACATATTCTATAACTTTTCCCTTTTCACTTGATGTTAAAAGAATTAGTATTTACTTCAGTGGCATTGTTATTTCCAACTTGGGTTGTCAACCCTCACTACCTAAGGGATTAGTAGGAGTATATTATATTTCTAATATTGACATGCCTCAATTTTCTAAGCCACATAGATCTTTGGGCTGGAAAATGAAGAAATAAATTTGCAATCACAACCATGAACAAATCAGTTTAGAGAACAAAATTAGGGACAAGATAATCTATAATGAGATAAAATTTAAAATTACGTAAAAGAACCATAAAAACAAAGAGAGTTCAAATGGCTTGAGATAAATTTTTACTTATCTTGGGACCAACTAGGCTAGGCAACCTACTTAATAATTATCATTTTTTTGTGATTGAGTAAAGTCTATGAAATCCAATTGATAAATTTTAATTCCATATAATTGAACATTAAAAAAGAAAATTTTGAAAAAAATTAGTTCCATGTAATTGAAAAATGGAGTAGAAAACACACACAACTTCTAAAAAAAACTAAAAACTTCAAAGACCACAATCTTTCCTAGATGTTCATCATGTTGGTTTAAAATTTAATGTTTAAGTTTGTTGTGGCCAATGTCAAATCTACACTATGGAGATTATTACAATATCAATACACCCAACTTTGGGAAATAGTACTCAAATGTATTTCGAATGCATCCCTAGGCATTGTAGGAAATATAGGCTCCTATCCTTCTAGTGCTTTGATCCATTTGTATGTAAAAACACATTCAATGTTATTACCATAGTTGGCGTGAATCTAATTTCTTAATTTATAGTTTGTAAACACCACCTAGTATACATCTATGCACAAATCACATTACTATTTGATTATTCCACATGGTCATGGTCATCTATTGACAAGGATATTGTGAACGATAGTTTTGTGGATAATCAAGAGTTCCTTTGTGGAGGTCATAGTGATGTGCCTAACTATCTCCTAGTTTTCCCTATCTACTAATTTTTAGGCCAGGCATCTTCTTCAAATTATATTAGAAGGCTTGCATGCATTAGGAAAATATGTTGAAACCAAGGAAACATAGGTGTGTTACATGCAAATTGTACAAGCATTCAACATGTCACGTATACAACTCCCAAACCTCTTCTTAATGACAACATAAATCTTAATGATATCAAAAAATATTTAGTTGACTTCCTCCTTTGAATTGATGAGAAAATTGATCCCTTGCTCCCACACAAGGAACATCAATTAATGTAAGGTATTTTTTATAACTTCTTAAATATATTCAAATTGATTGCTATCAATGTAGAGCATATGTAACAATTTAATAGTGAAACCATCTTCCACACTATATAGTTGAAATTTTTAGTAACAAATATAAATATTAAAGATAATGTATATATAGTTGAAAATAATATTATTTTTATTTTAATATAATAAATATTGTATATAATATAATAAATTACATTAATGATAATATATTTCTTGATTTTGCATATTAACAAGTTTTTAATAAATACATATTTTAAAATAAAAAATAGTAATTATTTTGATTAAGTAAAAATAGGTTTTGAAAGGACTCAAAACCTTTTACAAAGTAACTAGAAGATAAGAAAATAAATTCCACAATAAAATGTGCCACATCACCATACAACTAGACCAATTAGAACACAAAATAAAGAATCATAAGACATCAAATAGGAAGAAAGACAACAAAAAGTCAACACTAGGACAGTTATAAGGTCTTCAGTAATTCAAAAACTTGGTTAGCTAGGATGTTCATGTTGATAGAAGAGGTCCTTAGATCATCAATCTCTTTGTCATCCATACCCTCTGTCTTCTTGGAAGTTTCTCTTCTATGCTTGTTGAATCCTCGGTCCTCATTCTTATCCTTAGTTCCCTAGCTTCACCCTTGTTCCATCTTATTCAATAAATTCTTGATGCTTTCCATGATAGCTTTCAATATGGAGCAACTTTGATCAACAAAATTCTTTAACCCTTTCTTAGTATTGTCAACTCTAATCTCCATTGTGTCCATCTTCTTCTACATTTTGTTTAGCATTTTTTCCATAGCTCTATTTTTGGTTGTAATAGGTGGGACTTTGTTCATCAAGTTCTTAACCTCTTTAGCATTCCCAATCACCTCTAAGAGTCTATCCAAGTGTTGGCCTAAAGTCATCTCACCTCTATTAGTCTTGCTCAAATGATCAAAATCCCTTCTTATATCTTGCAAATATTCCTTCATCTTACTGATATCCCTTCTCATCTCACTAAGGTTGCCAAAGGCACCCTTAATATTCCCTTGATCATCCCATGGACTGGTATAGTTTTGATTTACCATACCAATGTCTAGATTATCTTTCCCTAGTTCAACATCCTCCTTGTCTTTATCCTTAGCCTTCCCAAAAATCAAAATATTCTTACCTTTTAGGTCCTCTTTTTTCTAGATCAGAAGATCATCATCTGAGAAGATGCTCAAACATTTCTCATCCTTCTTTGAACTATTTATTCTATAAAATCTCTCAATTTTACCCTTAGTTTTCTTCCCTTTTTCCTCTTCTAAATCCTCATCTACTCTAGTCTTTGTCGTATAATCTACCTCATTTATTTTCCTTTTCTTAGATGTCGATCCCCTAGGGGAGATATTCATCCTCTTTTTAACTATCAAATCAACCTCTTCATCCTTAGTTTCATTCTCATAGTCTTCATTTGAATTAGTCCCATCAGTATCACACTCTAAAGTCTTCTTCCTAATACGAGGTCTATCCACTCTTTTAGATTTAAGTAGATTCATAACTAGCAGCATCAAACCCTCATGACAAGCATGATCTCCATCAGAGCCATTATGAAGGGCCAAGATGGTAGTATCTAGAGACTGCCTTGGGTAGAAGGGGAAATTTAATCTAACCATATGCCTAAAGTGGTTAATCAACATAAAGTGATATCCATAAATCTTCTCAAAATGACCATCTAAGGCTAAATACTCAATAACAACAAACATAACAAACCTCTAGGATCTAGAAATAGAATGCAGGTTGAAGTAAGAATTGCCAATTTTGACCAACCTATTTCTCTCCTTGGTCATCTCTACAAACTCATCCACAACTTTTTCAAAAAAAATTCTATCTCTGTAGAAATGAATACCTTATGCTTCCAATCCATTGGCTTCATCTATAATATCATTCATGACCTTCATCCTCTAATTACCCACCAAAATGCTACTATTCTTCCAAGTTTTGATGAACTACTTGGTTATAGTTATGTTTCTCCCCCTGAGTTTCTCCATGAAACCCATAAACCTACCCTATTCTAAAATGTCTCAAATATATGGCTTCTACTTCCATTCCTTGCAACTTCTTGGCTCACACCTCTTCCTTCCACCTCCAATATTCCTCAATCTACAAAAACTATTCTTCTTACCAGTGAGCTCAAGCAAAATGTAGTTCTTAGTATAAAAAACATGGCTTGCTTTTTCTCTTTTGCAAGAATACCCACAATCCATGTGCTAATAAGTGGACAGTCTCATGAAACATAATCATAATCCATGATCCCCCACTCTAATACATCTCATAAATACTCCTCATTACCATTTCATCATTATTGAAACACTTTTTTCTACTACCTATTTTGTTGTACTCTATCAGAGAAAACTCATCAATTAGGATGTTATTACCATTGTTCCAAGTTATCTTCATGTGACTTTTACAAGCCACATTTTCTGCCTAGTTAGCCACCATGTTGGTTTCTCTATAATTATGGGTAATAACACAATCTGCAAAAGAATTGATCAACATTAAAGCTTTGAAAATAATGTTATGAATGGTCCATGAGGGGTTATTAACATTGTTGAGACAATTAATGATATTTAGTGAGTCCCCTTCAAGACAAATTTTCTCCATATTCATACTCTTAACATATATAAGACCATAAAGAGTCACACTAGCTTCCACTATGTGATTGGTCTTCTTTCCAATAGGGATAGCCATAGCACCAATACTATCCCCATTTTCATTTCTGATAACAATACCACACCCTACAATCCCTAGGTTTCCTTTGGAGTCCCCATCAAAATTAATCTTATACCATCCCTTTGGTGGGCAGTCGCATGTAGCCATGTTTCTAAGACTTCTTTCACTTTGAGGATGATTACTTTTTCTTCCCATTCATCACAAGGTTCCATGTCTTTTCCACTTAGTCTGTCATTCTCCATCACCATACTCTTGATTTTTTGAAAGGTCTAATTAGAGTTTGACTCCTTTCCCCTAAAAACCCTATCATTCATTTCCTTCCAAACACCCCAACATAAGTAAGGTAGAATATAGTTCCATAAATTATTAATCAAAGTGTTATAGGAGGGTGACTTCCAAGCTTTACGAAAAAATTGTATACTAAAAGGGAGAGCCCACTCCATCCCTAGAAGTCTAAAGATCATTTCCCATAAGCTTCTAGTATAAGAGAAATGAATGGTCAAATGATTAATCGATTATTCCTCTTTCTTGCACAAGTAACATCTGCTAACAAGACACATACCTTTATTATTTAAATTATAAGTAGAAAGAATTTTATCTTACAATAAGATAAAAAAAAAAAGATGTTAACTTTAGGTGTCAAACCTTTGAACCAAGATTTATCCTAGTAAGGTTCATGACAATCGTCAAAGGTAAAACTATATAGAGAAGAGATAAAATACAGTTCATTAGGATTAAACTTCCATATTAGTGAATTCTCCTCATTAACTAGAAAGACAACATTCAACATTTTATTAAGTTTATTCAAAGGATCATCCACTCTGGGAAGATCCACCCATTTGTCTCCTTCCCAATAATTACCACCATCTGACCCAAAAAAAGACTTGCATTGCACCATATACCCATTCCACTACTAGTCAGAACTTAGAACATGATCAAAAATCCAAATGTTCTCCTAGAATTGAATAGTTTTTCCATTTCCAACTGTCCATTTCACTCCTTTATTTATAATCTACTTATTTTTCTGAGCCCACTTCTAGATAGATGATCCCCCTTGAACTTCATCACTAGTAAGAAAAAGTTTGAAGCTTTTGTTCTCCAAATTATATTTGGTATTCCATATGTCTTTCCATTCTCCAACATCATTATAAAATCTCCAAATTAACTTAGCAAGTAAGAAAGCATTCATATTATTTACCTTTCTTAAGCCCAATCCACCTTTTTTAATGGGTTTGCAAACCTTATCCCAAGAAATCAAAGTCATTCTTTTCTTCTTTTACATCCCATTCCATAAAAAATTCCTCTAAATTCTTTCAATAGCCATAGAATTTTTTTTGGGTATCTTAAAGACACTCTAAGCATAAAGGGGGATACTTTGAATGATAGATTTTAGCACAATTATCTTACCAACCTAACTATTTCACCCAACTAGCTTTGTATGAATTTTATCAATTAGAGAGCTCTAGAAAGACTTAGGAGGGTCAAGACAAAGAGGTAACCCAAGATATGAACCTGGAAGGCTACCAATCTCACATCCAATAATTCTTTGAATTTTAGTTTGTGTATTTACATTAACATTGAAGAATTAAATAGAGCTTTTATTCCAATTTATAATCTATCATGTGGCTTGCCCATAATCATCAAGAGCCTTTTTAATATTCCTAGCATTTTTTACCGAGGCTTCACTCATAACAATCGAGTCATCCACAAATTGTTGATGAGAACATGTTAGATCCTCTGATGAAGGTCTCCATCTCACAAAATCCCCCCTTTGTACCATATTCTCCACAAATCCACCCAAACATTCAACCATTAAAATGAATAAAATAGGGGATAAAGGGTCCCCTTGTCTTAATACCTGAGAAGCATGAAAAAAGGAGTTAGGGACCCATTACCTAGTACAAAAAAATGGTTGAGGAAACTAGCACATGAACCATATCCAAAAACCTATTATTGAAACCAAAGGCTTCTATTCCACACCTTAAAAAGTGTCAATACACCCTGTCATAGGCCTTAGACATATCCAACTTTAGTAAAAAGCCTTCTTCTTTTTTATTTTATGAGGGAGTGAATATTTCCATGAAGTAAGATAATAGAGTACAAAATCTACCTACCTAGAACAATTCCATTCTGTTCTCTTAAAATAAAATTAGGTAATAGAGTCAAAATCCTAAGGGTGGGGACTTTTGAAATGATCTTATAAAAGAGTCACACAAGTTGCCCCTGAATGTTTTGGGAATCAAAGCCAAAATAAAGTACCATTCAATTCTTTAAGGAGTTTTCTAGATCCAAAAAATTATTTGACCCCTTTAATAACATCATCCTATATAATTTTCCAATAAGTTTGAAAAAAGAGAAAGGGGAAGCCATCCAAGCTAGTTGTCTTGTCACCATCAAAGGAAAAAACAACCTTTGTAATTTATTCTTTAGAAGGGATGGTAGTGAGGTCTTTGTTATGATCTTTAGATATGCTCTTCAAAATAGACCTCAAGAATTCCTTCTACTTCTCCTTGTCAAAATTATGTTCTCTCTTGAGAAGACCAATGAAAAATATCATAGCTTCTCTTTTGATATCCTCATCATCCTGCATGTTAACATTATTGACTTTTAGTCTAGAAATTTTATTGGCCATTCTATGCTTCAAAGTGGTCATATAAAAGTGCTTTGTGTTTATGTCTCCCTCTTTAATAAAGTCTTTCCTAGATCACTACTTCTAGTAAATCTCCTCCTTGGTAACAATTTCATGTAACTCAATCAATTTTGAGTCCTCCTCCTTTCTAGAAACTTTCTCATAACCCTTAGCCTTAATGTTATCTTGGATCTCTTTAAGTTCCTCAAGAATTTTACTTTTTCTTTCAAATATACTCCCAAAAGTTTCTCTATTCCATCTTTTAATGTTATCCTTAACATTTCTCACCTTTTTTGCCACTTTGAACATAGTAGTTTCGTTAACCTTAATCCTCCACCAACCTTTAATCAAGTTTTCTAGCCTACAGGATAAAACCCACATTTTTTCAAATTGGAAAGGAAAATTCTTTTTAATGGAAACAAGGTCAGCTAAGAGAAAAATGGGATAATGATCATAACCCACTCTGACATGAGTTGTTAAAGAGAATCTATAATTTTGAAACTAGTCATTACTGATAAGGTCTCTATAAATTCTAACTTGTATGAGTTCCTTGCCTAGCCATCTTTTCATCCAAGTATAATCAATACCTTGCAAATCCATGTCATGTAGCATATAATTATCAATAAAATCCATCAAATCCATCTTGCTTTCCAACTTGGTCTGGCTCCCCCCCATCTTTTCATTTTCTTTCAAAGGTGTATTGAAATCCCACATAATGATCAAGTCCTCATCCTCAAAGTCTTTTCTAAAATTAGTCATATCCATCCAACAATCTTTCCTTCCCCATTTGGTGTTAGGTGCATAGACATTAGTTTGCACCCATGAAGTGTTGTCCTTAGAATTTAAAAATCTAATATTAATCATATTCTAATTCTAAGATAAAATTTCTCCATGAATATTTTTATAATTCCATAAAAATTCCATAATACCATAGGTCCCATCAACATCACTCCCTAAAACCTTACCATTGCTAAAGAAAAATAGACTTTCAACCTTATCCTTTGGCATCTTAGTTTCCTAAAGAAGAACAATATCCAATTTATTATCCCTAATCATATTCCTAACCTATCTTGCTTATGATGATTATTCAATCCTCTGATATTCCATGAGATAATCTTCATTTCTTATTCGATGTTTTTGATTCCAAGATAGTCCTTTGACTACCATCCGCTATACTTCTGTTGGTCTCCAAGATTCTTTTTGGTTGATTTGAAGGCCTTCCTAGTGGAGTTTGGTTCAGACCAACATCTCCTAGTTTGTTACTCCTTATGTTTCTACTAAATGTTTAATTTTCTTTATTATTTCTTATATTGTTCTCCTTTCGAAACTCCTTTTTCTTAGTCCTCACTTTCTTCTTGTGCTCCACATCGGTCCATTTTTCTCCATTAACTACTTCCTCATCCTACAAGGCTCTATAAATATCTTCAACATCCACCCACTTGGGTGTTCTTTCTTCTGTTATTGATAAGGTTTTATCCCTGAGTGGTGAGTTCCTCATATCTCTGATGCTCATCTAAGGGAATTAAGGTAAGTTAGGTCCTACACTAATACAATCTTGTGCCTCTTGATTATTCATTTCATTTCTATTAATAGTAATATTTCTACTAAAACCTAACATTTGTGTCTCCACAATATTCACACCTTTAAACTCCTTGGTCTCTATCACTTTCATCCTTCTACTCTACCCTTCTTCATCATAGTTATCCTTTATCATTATACACTTAATGAGATTAACTGGGTCTTTTTCTAAGCCCTAGAGATCCATGCTAAAACCCTTCTTAGTGTCTTTACTAATCATCTCAATAGGCTATGCCTGAGTGCCATTTTTATCCTCTTTTACCCCTTCTCTATTAGGTTTTGATCCATGGCCTTAGCACCCTTGGTTGCCTTTTTGAATCCATTCTTTTTATATTTCTCTAGAATTCTAACTTTAGTAGGGTATTTCTTCACCCAATGACCCAATTTTTTACAATGAAAATAGGCAAAAGGGATGGATTAATATTTGACCTTTTGGTTCCAGACACCCAATTTAGATTGGAGAATAATGGACTCTGACATATTGACCCCTTGAATGACTCCCACACATATTTTTCCATAAGTTAATCTCCTTCTTGACACTATCAGTAGGTCCATTGGTAGAAACTCACTAAAGATGTTAGCTATTCCTTGGAAAACATCTTCTACCCAAAACTCTAGTGGCATTCTCGGTATTTTAACCCAAATAGGGTCTTGCACAACCAATTCATTTTGAGAACTTAGTTTAGGGCTCCATTTTTGTAACACTATAGTATGTTTTCCCACTAATCATAGTTCAACACACAATATATATCTATGGTCTTCTTTTCAAGAAAAACAAAAGGAGAAGCAATCTTTTGGCATAGTGGCAATATCTACCTATCCTTTCAAAGACCATTTCCTTTTAACAAAGACTCTAACTACCTCAATATTCAGTTTGGCTCCCATGAATCTTCCAACAATGGTATGATCCATTTTAGATATATTCATATCTATGATTTGATCTAGGATTTCCAAAATAAACAAGCCTTGCTTGGTAATAGATATATTCTTGACAAGGAGAAAAGAAGACTTACCAACCAGCTTAATACCAAACAAGCTTAACCATTTCTTGGAAGGAATCTTGATAGTCATAGTGGATCTGGGTCCCCCCCGGGTCCCTAGGTACCCCACCTCCATTGGATTCCACTATCCTACATCCTCTGCCATCCCAAGTTGACCTCCCTCCCCTAATGAGCCTTCACCATTCCCATTAGAATTTTGGAATCCATCATTCCCACCCACTAACTCTAATACCATACTGATCCCCCAGTTAGCTGCTAGTGATTAGTGTTACATCTCCTTTAAATTTTGGGGGAAAAGTCTAGTCTTATACCCCAGGCTAGTGGAGTAGGTACTTGGCATGAAAGTCCTATAAGGGGAGCTGGTCTACAACCCTTCTCCACTATGAAGGGGAGTCAAACTTGTGACCTCAAGGAAGTAATTCTTACTATTTTTAATATATAAAAAAGTTGAATAAGTGAGAAAATTGAATTGAATAAATAATTGTATATTTTTAAATGAAAAAATTAGTAATAGTTACTATTATTTATTATAAAGAAGCTTAATTAATGGGAAAAAATTGAATCAAAGTTTTTTTTTTAAAGTAGATTTCATTTTACTTTTGTTTGTGAATTTTACTAATTGACATTTTAGAAATGTTAAAGATAAATAAATTATACTTGCAATCCTAGCAAAGCTCATAACTTTTAAGGAACGTATTTTTTAAGATGTTAAATTTTCAACTTCAATTACATTGATTGCTCAAAGATCTTGTTTTAGTCCTAAGTGAATTTTTTCTACTTTTTTGAAAAAATAATTACAAAGGTATATCTTTGGGGACTTTTGGTTTATTCTAGAACTCATTTTAATCTCACCATATCTTCCATCATATCTCACCCCTACAAGCATTAAGCAATAGACAAAAAGTTTTACACTTGTGTCTCTTGATAAATAATATTTAAAATATGAATCAGTTGCATGGTGATTAACCTTCTTAGAGAAGAGTTTTTGGAATTCTTTTAGACTAGGATTAATGATTCCTTTAATGCATGGTGTCTCTATGTCTGACTCTTTATGGGAAACCACCATTTAAGTATAGAGAAACTGCAAGCTAAAAAAATTTCTATTCTAGAAGGATTTTCTCAAAGCCCTCAATTATATGATCATAAAATGGATTTTGTAAAATTTTCTTTTTCTCTTGATGTTAAAAAGAATGGTGTTTACTTTAGTGGCATTTTTATTTCCAAGTCTAGGTTTCATCCTTGAGTACCTAAGGGATTGGTAGGCATATTTTATGTTTCTAATATTTTCATGCCTCAATTTTTTGAGCCACATAGTTACGCAGATTGAAATGAAGAAAGATTTCAGTAGTCACAACCATGAACAAATTAGTTTAGAGAAAAAAATTGGGGACAAAATAATCTATAATGAGAAGAAATTTGAAATGAAGTGAAAAGCCCATTAAAAATGAATATATTTCAATGAATTGAGACAATATTTTACCCATCTTGGGACCAACTGGGCCAAGGAACCTACTTAATATTTATCACTTTTTGTCCATGAATTAAATATTTGAAGCCCAAATGATAAATTTGAATTTCATGTAGTTAAATGTTGAATACCCAAATTTTTAAAATTTTAGTTTCATGTAATTGAACATTGGAGTAGAAAACACAACTACTAAAACAAAACAAAAAATTCAAAGAACACAATCTTTCCTAGATGTTTGTCATATTGGTTTAAAATTTAATGTTTAATTCTATGGGGGGCAACATCAAATCTATGGTATGGATATTATTACAATATCAAGATGCTCAGCTTTGGGACCCAATACTAGAATGTATTTCAATGCATCACTGGACATTGTAGGAAACATAGCCTCCTATCCTTCCATTGTTTATATCCATTTGTGTGTAAAGCACATTTGATTTCATTATCACAATTGGTTTAAACCTAATTTACATAATTGATATTTCCAAACATCATCTATTATAATCTATGCCTAAAGAATGTAATTGTCTCGAGTACTCTATGCACCGATCTAATGACAAGGATATTATGAAAAATAGTTTTGTGGAGAATCCAAAGTTCCTTTGTGGAGATCACTGTAATGTACCAAAATATCTCCTACTTTTCCCTATCTACTATTTTTTATGCCACGTGTCTTCTTCAAATTATAGAACACTTGTATGCATTAGGGAAATATATTGAAACCAAGGAAACATAGGTGTGCTATATGCAAATTGTACGAGTGCTCAACATACCACAAATACAACTCCAAACCTCCTCTTAATGGTAACATAAAATCTTAATGATAGTGAAAAATATTTAATTGACTTCCTCCTCCCAATTGATGAGATAAAATGATTCCTTGTTCCTATACAAGGAACATGAATTAATGTAAGGTATTTTTCATTACTACTTAAATATGTTCAAGTTGGTTGAGCTATCAATCTAGAGCTCATGTACCAATTTAATACTGAAGCCATTTTTCACTCTATAAAATTGAAAGTTTTAGTAACAAATATAAATATTAAAGACAATGTATACTAAAATTTAATATTATTTTTATTTAAATATAATATATAAATAATAAACTATATTAATGAAAATAAATTTCTTCAATTTATTTTTATGGGTAAGAGGTTGGAGCCAAGATTAATTATTATTATTTATTAAGTGTGAGTAGATTTGAACCCAAGACCTCTTCAATAAGAGACTCACATTTTCTTGTTCTGTTGTAGGCTCTTACCTTAAGTTTTTCATTTGTTATATTAACAATTTTTAAATAAATTAATATTAAAAAATAAAAAGTTAGTAATAGTTGCTATTTTTATATATATAGAAGTTGAATTTGTGAGAAAAATGAATTTAATTAATATTTATATACTTAAAAATGAAAAATTATTTAAGGTTACTATTTGCTTATATAAAGAAGCTATATTAGTGGAAAGAATTGAATCAAAGTTTTTTTAAAGTAGATTTTATTTTACTTTTGTTTGTGAATTTTGATAATCGTTATTTCAAAAATGTCAAACATAGATAAATTATATTTGCAAGCATAGGAATCTTTGTAACATTAAGGATCTCATTTCTTAATATGTGAAATTTTTAACTTCAAATACATTGATTTCTCAAAGAGCTTGTTTTCTGACCAATTTTGAGATTAAAGAATATTTTTTTGCTACTTTGCTAACACAATTACAAAGGTATAGCTTTGAGGATTTTTGGTTTATTCTAGAACCCATTTTGATTTCACCATATCTTCCATCATATCTCACCCCTAAAAGCATTAGATAATAGGTAGGGACTTTGACACTTGCATCTCTTGTTAAATAATTGTTAAAATATGACTTAGTTTTATTGCAATATTGTTTCATCTTATTTATTGTAGACTAAAAATTGAAGCTTAATGACTACTAGTATAATTACTAATGCTTTTTTGAAGATATTTGAGAATTTGTTCAAGTTAGTCATTGAAGAAAGGTAAAAGAAGGATGTCTCTCTATGATATGGATTCAAAATATTTTATATGTTAGTTATTATCTAAGAATTGAAATAAAAAATTAAATGAAAGAAAAGAATGTCAATAATTTTAACAATAAATAGTTTGTGATCTATAAAACAAAATTTTATTGTTATTATAATATAATAAAGTAAATATCTATTACCTTCAAAAAGTAGATTGTATGGAATGCCATTAAGTAAGGAAAATTAACATTTTCAATAAAGACTAATATTAGAGAATGCACCAACATCACTAAAAAAAATGCAAGAATATGTAGGAGAGAAAGTGGGATTATATTTTCCAAATGAAATAAGTTATAGTCATTGTAATTAAATTGTGATTTTATTTATTTTAAAAACTAAATCTATATCCAAAACTATTAATGTTGCATTAATTATGAATTCCATTGTTAAGCCTTACTAAATGTCAAACCATTTTCTTTTCCCAAATCTTGAAATGAAGGTATCAAAATAAAAACCTCAAATCTTGCTATGAATAATCAGATTTTCCATCAACCTTGTCAATTTTGCAACTCTTACCATTACTAATATCCAAATTTTAAATCTTAAATGGCATGATGGCACTTAGGTTTTTGTTTTCACTACATGTTTTGGCCATGGTAGTGGATTTACATGAATAGAATGACCTTGTATTAGCATAAAAAAAATCTATTTTTCAAATTTCTTCCTATTTATGAAAGCATCTCTACAACTAGTCCTCTAAATTGTTCTTTGGGATAAGCTAAGTTCACTAATATTTAGTCTTTGAGACACAAACTTCCTCCATTAAATCAATAATGTATATTTTATTATGTTAATGTGTCTGACATTTGATGTCATTGAAACTATTATGAATATTAAACCTATCAAAAGTCTTTCCTACCACTTTTTAAAAGCATTGTGTTACATTTTTGCAATGTCATGGGTCTATTATATGTATAGATCATTGATACTACAAATAGTTGTCATTTCAATATGACAAGTACACAAAATGTGTGCACTTAAAAACCATTCTTATCTTGATTTACTCTTGAGATTAAATTTTTAGGGACTGTTCTAGAACATTCTTGGTTGTGTAAACTATAACTTATACATGGGCATGGTGTTGGCTTGATTTTTCACTATGCAGAGGTTAAAGAAAAATCTTGTGAAAAATCATTTAAATCTTGAAATTTTGAAAGTTAGGGTTTTATTCCTTGTGTTTTTTAAAGTCATCAGATTGCCCTAGTTTTAGAATACCCTCAAAATTATTTTCAGAAAAATGTTTTCAATGACATTTTCCCCAAGAGAGGGCTTGCATAAGCATGAAGTCATTATATTTTGTTTAATCCTACGTGATTGCACTTAGCATACAAATTGATTAATCATTCTGTTAGAAATTACCTTTGTTGATGCAAAGTCACTTTAATCATTGATCTTGTTCAGACCAACGAGTATCGCATACTCGCATTTTCAAGATGCAAGGCCTTTAAGTAAAGCGGGCATACGACTTGGTGACACGTTGCCTTTACATTCCTAAATTCTAGTGAATCATAAATTGTCAGGAACTTTTGCAAGTTTGTCAGTACTTTTGCACACGTCCTAATTTTCCGGCGATGCCATTGGAGGATTTGCCTACAGAGATATGTCGTTTGTCACCAAGAAGCATCAGCCATTGATTTCATCTCAATCAAGGGCTAGTGCTTTCCCGCAAGAAGAATATGCTCAATAGATAAATAATGCAGGGAAGCGAAAGTTGGACAAGTGGCACAGTCTGACGAGATGGGCCCGCTGTTAAAAGAATAATGGTGAGATGTCCTCCATGATGTATGTCAAATGAGTTGGAATAGGTGGAGGAACATCATTTGTCACTATTAGCCAATATGCTACTCAAAAGGCAAAGTTTATGTAGCCATTGATCTATTAGAGATCAAAGGCCAGTGCATGCCTGCACTTTGAAACTACACAGGAAATAACTAATGCGGGCAAGTGGATTTGTGACATGTGGCAAGGTGGGGTCAAGTATTTGCAAAGCAGTATGCCACACTGTAAACGATTGATGACATGTACTGCCAGATGTGCCACATGGAGGAGTTTTGACTATTGGATGGAAATGAGGTCTTATCAATCGTAGATCTTTTGAAGATCTACATTTAGTGCAATCCTGCATTTGAAGCTGCAAGTCAGATAAGAAAAGAAAGAATGCGCCTTTGCGATGCGTGTCACAGTGAGACCAGACCATGAAGAATGCAGGAGTCATGCCATAGGTTCCGCCAAAGGTGCTTAGCTTGAGATATTTATGACCTGGGTTGGAAAGGTGTCAGATGTTTAAACACAATAGTCAAAACATGCAGGTTAAAAGTAGTCATGTCATTGGCCCAAGTGGATAATGTTAGCATAAAGTGAAGAGTTGTTCCTGATCGATGATCTTTATCCTGATCAACAAAAGGCACTTCCCTGCATTTTGAATTTGAGCGATGTTTAAACAAAGCGAGAATGTTCCCTGTAGACACCTGTCTGTGGTGACATTGAAAATTTTGTTTAGATGCTCTGTAGGGTAAGATCAGTATCACTGTTGATCTTTCAATGATCGACGACTGGCATAGGCCCACAATTTGAAAATGCTTGTTAAAAAAGGAAAGTGAGAATGCACCCGCATGACACATATACTAATTGATACCAACTACTTGCTCACCCAGAAGATGATGTGGGATCTACTGGCATGGAATGTGGTCAGACGGCATGAGCTCATATGGCAGTTTCTTATTGGTTAGTGCAGCTGATTGGTTTTTATTAGAAAGTGGATTAGTCAGGTCATCAATCTTGTCTTGATTGACGAATGGTGCTCCCCCGCAATTCTAAGATGAAGGGATTTTAAATAATGCAAGGAGGCAAAATTGTGACATGTAGCATTGTTTTAAAAGCTGTAATGTTCATTACTTTTTAAATCAGGACCGTTCGATCCAGTGAAAATCTATGGATGGGATTCAAACTTGGATGCAAATTGTGGGTAACGGTTACTGAGAGTAAATATGATCTAGACCTTATACGTGTGATTTTATTGCATGATAAGAGCCCACGATTTCACCATTAATGAACCACTAAAGCACAGAGAGAATATCAAGGCATACAAAATTTTTAGAGCTAGGGCATAGAAATTCTTGGTTAACAATCCAGTAGAATTGCAGAAGTTTTCTCATAGTGCAGAAGTGTGAATTTTGGGGGGTAAGTACTATGTTATTTTCTAAGTAAATTTGAAGTATCTTCTGTTGTAGAATTTTCTAGGGTTCATTCAAAATGTCTCCCTGAAAAGAGTTTACTAGGCAAACAGATTATTTGAAACATTCTATGCATGATGAATTTCTTGAACAATTCCCCTTATTAGTGCATGAAATAACTAAGGGGAGGGAACTCATCCCGAAACATCCTAGAATAGTTGTAGCAGAGGGTTTTTACGACAAAGCTAATTGGGTAAGAGATGCTCAAGTTTCCATGGGAGGTCTAGAGTTATTCAAGAAATGGTTTTTAGAGCGAAAACTGGATACTCCTATGAGTAATGTTTGGGAGTTTGATATTGGTAAACTAGTAGTCCCCACTACTTTCTTTGATAGTGATTTATTGATGCACTTGGCAAAGAAATATGATCCTATTACGGGATGGGTAAAAAATCATTCTGGAATCAATCTTTTTAGGGTTTGTCCTGAGTTGTTCAGTGAGGTTTTCAACGAATTTATCTAAGAACAGGGCCACTACAGGAGCATGTTACCAAGGTTGGTAATTTTCCTGTGATTATAGCCAGTACCCTAGAGACATTGTTGAGAAGACATTTTAACTTGAGAGCTCAAGCACTATATTTTTCTCTTTGTAAGATTTTGGGAATAGATGAAGGTGATCAAATTCCAGGTTCTATTGTCCTTATAATGGATCAAACCCTTTAGTTTGGAATGAGTACCATTCTGGATTTTGCCACTTTTCTATCAAAAGAGATTCACAATGGTTTGGTTGGAATAGTAAGGGGAAAAGTAAACAAACCATTCTGTTGGTATTCATTGCTGATGCATGTATGCTTATACAAGGGACACACTTTCTTCTCCAAGGGTATGGAGTTGGAAACAACCAAGGATGAAGAAAGGAATCCAGTGCAGTTATGGAGTGTGGATATGACTTCAAAAGCCACAAATGCTAGTTATGTAAGGTTTGACAGATTTTTTGCATCTAGGCTGAGATTGCTTTTGAGAGGGGACAGCCCCAGAATTCCACAAGCATTGTTGGAATTGATTAGACCTAAAGATCATACACAAGGGTTGTTGGTTAGTCATAATTGGGGGGATATAATCCCTTATAATATTTCAACTGTGATAAGCGTATATGGTTTTATGGGAAAGCCACATGTGTTGCCTTTTCATGTGCCTTTGAAGATTGGGATTGTTGAGCTCTTATGGCAGATAGGCACTATAGATGAGAGGGAATTGATTAAGAAGGGCACTTTCTTTCCAATTGTTACTATAGTGCATGATTTTGTCTTTGTCAGAAAAGGGTGGAAGCACCTAAATTTGTTTTTGGATAGATATAACATGGCAGAGTCTCACACCAGATTCAGTGACCCTGAAGGATTCTATGACCTTTTAAAACAAAGGGTAAGAGCTTCCCATATTGTACATCAGGTTTACTATCTAGAAGATATAATCAGAAATATCTTCACATTGCAGGAACAAGAATTGAGAAAAGAGAAATGGATAGTTTTCAGTAAGACCCTGGGATTTATTAATGCTTTTGACCCCCAATATGACCCATTGAAAGACAAGAAATATTGGGGAGCTAAAATACAAGCATTAATGAATAATTTTTCCATAATAATTCAAACCATGAATGAAAAGGAAGCTATGCATGTTGAAACACATCCAGACAAGGCTGCAGAAGTACAAAGAAGAATAAGTAGTAGAAATTTGGTAGCTCCTGGCCAATATACATTGCAGAAGAGGGCAGGTAAAGTTATGATTTGAAATGTGCAACAGGCACCCTCTCATCAGAAGCAAAGGTCAAGAAACCCATCTACAGCCCACTCTCCAAAAAGGCAAAAATTAGAGCAGGGGTCTTCTTCTTCTCAAAAGGAACAATAGTCCCCAAGTTAATCCCCAATCCATATAGATGATGAAGTATCTCTAAGGGAACAACTTAGACAGATGGGTGGAGAAGGGGATGTGATTGTCACTTCTACAGACTTGGATGTTGGAGAGCCACAAGAACCTCCTATACCTTCCTTGGATCTAACCATTGCTAATTACCAAG
Organism: Cupressus sempervirens; assembly: GCA_028749045.1. Taxonomy (NCBI): domain Eukaryota; kingdom Viridiplantae; phylum Streptophyta; class Pinopsida; order Cupressales; family Cupressaceae; genus Cupressus; species Cupressus sempervirens. The sequence goes on along the minus strand of CM053789.1, from coordinate 573,793,209 downwards.
GTAAGGAAATTGACCCAATAGTTGCACAGGCTTCTGAAAGATTTATTAATGATGAAAATTTTGTAAGATCTAGGTCTTTTGCTTAGTTTTTGTGGAGATTAAATATGGGAAATTTTGAGAAAGCCTGTGAGAAAATCAAAGCTGAGCAACCAGATAAACCTGACTCAGTTATTAAGGGAGAGGTGAAGTCAAAATTTTTGAATGAATTTTTCCAATTTACTCTTGAAGTTGGGAGGCATATAGTTAGACAGTTAGGAGTCCTCCTTTTGCTAGAATGAGATATAGCAAATGCAATTGTTTTTTATTCAATAAGGAAGTAGAAAGATGTTCAACCAATAACTACTGTAGAAATATTATAGGCTCATAGAGGAGTCAAATTTAGTGATGACCACCAAGCCCTTGTTATATGGTCTATTGAAAAGAGGGAAAATACCAGGCTGCATGAGTTTCCCACTACAGAGCATACTGGTACATTGACAGTATACAGGGCTAGTGAAGTAAGTAGTAAGCAAATAATGGGAATGGCCTTAGAAGTGCTAAAATTGGGTGGTGTTGTATCTGGCCAGGAGGAAGATAAGTTTACCCAACTCAATGATAGGTTTGAAGAAGTTTTAAAAGCATATGAGGAAAGGGGTATACAGTTATAGTCACTAGAAAACAAAGTGTCTCAAATGGAGAAGATACTTTGGAAAAGAAAGGTGGGAGAATCTAGTGCACCTAGAATTGCATACACTCCATAGTCATTTGATAGGACAACCCCTATTGTTGAAATACCAGACACCCCTGAAAGGCCCCAATTCTATACTGCAGAGGACTTTGAAGAAGAAAAAACCAAATTACATGAGTTGCAGGTAGAATAAAGAAATCAATATGAAGGAAAATTAAAGTAGGGTGTGATGTATTTAAGGGATAGAATACAATGGTCAACCTTCTTTGATCAGTTGACGGGAATTTTAACCCTCATGGATGAGTTGAATAGAGATAAGGATGAATTGACTCCCCTTGGGCAGAAGTGGAGGGAGAGGAATAATGATATCACAATTATGTGTATATCTACCATCCAAATGCCTTACCATCAAGTAGAATTTTTTTTTGATTTGTTAAATAAACTAGAAGATTTTGATGATAAAAGGGATTCTTTGTAGAAGAGATTAACACTTTGTTTTTTCCAATATATTGCTGAAAAATTCACTTTATTTCCTTGTGCTTTAGAATCTATTGATACAATAAAGGAAAAGGAAAAGTGGAAAAAGGAGTTGGATGAATTATTTTATGAAAGAATCAAGAACATCATGAGTGAAACTGGCCATTGGTTCTGGGCAAGGAAAAATGAAGAGTTAGTAAAGATACAGTTATTTTATAATGCTATAAGAAAAGAGTTTGATGATTTAGAGGAAATTGCAAATTCTTTAGTGATTATACAAAGAGAAACTCTAAATTTTAATTGGCCAGATGATGCTACTTATAATAAATGTAAAAATCAGTTTGTCTAACAAATGTCAGAAGGTGATGAGGAGGAAGATGCAAAAGTAAAAGTTACCCTCATAGTTAGTAATGAAGACATGGAAAATCCCTATATTAAAGTAAGTTTGCAGGTAGTTGAAGATGACACATCACTTTTTAACCTCATGGCCACTTACTCTATGGATGAACAATAAATGAAGAATCAGATCATATTTTCTTGTCTCAACAGTTGAGAAGTATAACAGAAAGGGACCCACCAAGGAAAGTTCGATGTAATAGCTTTTCTGTTATTGGCTTTTGTCTTTTATGACAAACATTTTTCAGTATCTTTTAGAAGACACATGTCACTTTCTTTAGCCTAAAGCTTGTTGCATCTCACACTATTTAAGTGAGATTCCAAGGCTAAAGAAGGGTCTGAATTCTAATTTTCTAAGTGATATACTTAGTCTGTCTTTGGTCCAAATTTTTGAAAGCAAGTTTATGATGTATTTTCTCTGTCAATTCTTTGAGAATACATGAATATAGAATGAGTTGTGTTTCTTTCTAAAAGTCATTCTGAGTCTATTGTAAATGATATACCATTTTCAAAGAAAATGAATATAAGTTGTGAACTGTCTCCATATCATTTCTTTCTAAATCTTGTCTCCTTCTAATTACTTGGTTGTCTTGATATTGTGTAAGTAAAGGCTTGTGCAATTGAATGAAAATCTAGTAAGGTTGTATGTTTGTTTATCACTGCTGTTAATTCAATGGATTATAAAAAAGATTTGATGAATGTGATAAGGCTTCTTTAGTAATGGAAAGGGTTTTGAATGATAAATTCTGATAAGAATTGCTTATAGAATTTGTTGTAAGGCAACAAGTTAGATCTAAGAATTTGCTACAGACTCTAAAACCCAATGGATTAGACACTAATCAAATTGATTCAGCTAAAGGAGAAGTATGTCATAAATGGTTGTCAAAAATGTAGAATTAAATCAATTTTACTTTCGTTTCCTGTAGATCTTCAAAGCTGACCAGCACTTGTCTGCATGGAATGTTTTAGCTTCAGTTAGCCACTATTGTTAAGAACATCTGCAGATCTATAGAAGAAATTTTGGCCATATCTGTTATATGGGATGTGTTAATAAAGTTATGAAGAATTATGTATGTGTTTGAGGATTTTGAAATGAGAATCAGAATGAAACTAAAAATAATCCCCATACAGTTTTCCCAGTCTTGAATCATCCCTGGGTATACCCACCCTGGTTTTGCAGAGCCAAAAGAGTAGAAAACCACCTTTGGTTTTGTAGAAGTTGGGTCCAAATGTTTTACACATGTAATTGTTAACAAGAATTGGCTGACCTTTAGATTGTATGAGTATTATCATCTTGGTATTAAGCATTTTGTTGCTTAGTAGTTTTAGTCCTTTTAAAAACACCAACACATGGATTGATGTCTTTTTTTAATTGTGCATCTATAACATAACATTATCCTTGTTAAATCATAAAAAGTGTATCATATCATTTTCTTAAACCACATAAAGTATTGGGAAGTTCTAACATGAGTTTTAACTCATTTTTCAATTGATTGTCATCATGGTTCTCTCAGGGACCATATATTCATGACTATTTATTTTTCTATGGGGTTGTATCTATTATCATTTCTCTTGAAACTTCATGATGGTAACCAATCATGATGAGATTTTTTTCATTGTCCCTTTATTCTTCCTTTCAACAATACTCACATGTCCTATAATGAATTAGTGTTTGCATAATCATTCCTAAAGAGCATTGAACTCTTTTGGTCTTCCATGTCGATGTTTCCCATATATCTCCTACTTTGAGTGTTATACAAGCTAATAGGCTATGCATTTAAAGTCCCTTTTGCATGATAAAATCTAATATACTATGTATAAAATCCATTTTGATTATCTTTTTTATTTTTATCATGCTTATAGCATAACTTTTCTCCTCTTAAAAGCATGTTCTCTACCATTGTCTCTTCTTGTTCCTTAGTGTTCCTTTATGGTTGATTATACAAAATCCCTTATGTAATAAATTTGTGACTCTATGCTTTCATGAAAACCTCTTGTCATGGTCTCTTAATGAATTTTTTAACAATACTCTTTAAGGTTTCTTGGTGTCTAGTTTGAAGATCTACTACTTTTGTCCTTGTGCATTCTTCTATCCCTTTCAAAATATAAAAATAATTCTAACAAAAAAAAACTATGAAAGTGTACAAGGTCTTCACATTATTCTCCTTCTATTCATGTCTTTCTTATATGAGTGCTCTTGGTAGATATGGAAAGGATTTTTCAAAAATAATTCACTAATTGGCAAATTAGCCTTTATAGTTCTATATTTGGTAATGCTAGAATCTTGAAATGGTTGTGTTAAAATGGATCTTGTATTGAGAAGAAATAGGCATTGTTATGTTAGAGTAAATAATTAATTTACTAATTATTTATTCTATTTACTTAATCTTAATTAGGTTAATGCATTTTATTTATTAGTTGTAGTCTAGGAGTTTGTTATAAGTTGTTGACAATACGAGAGTTTGTTCTCTCCTAAGTCATACTTATCCTCTCACCTTGTTTGAGGACTTCCCACCTCATGTGGATGTATGCTTAGTTGTCACACTTATCTCCTAGAGTCTTTTATCTTTTTCTAGGAGATTCCTGGAGCTCTTTATATTCGAGCTCCCTCATTGTATTTTCACATCACAATATCACAACATCACTTCTTGCATATTGTAAATACATATTTTCTTGTGTTGCAATATCTTGTGGTCTCTCATGTCCATTTAGGGTTTTATTCCCTTGCTCCACGCTCTTCCTTCCTTGGCTTTCCTTTGACAAGTTTTTGCATGCAAGTGATCTTGGGCATCTTTAGAGTTGGATTTCATCAACTCCAACGTGGTATCTGTAATCACCTAAAAATGGTCATCTAGACTATTAGCCCCCTTCTCAGCATTTTGGCTAAATTAATTTAATCATTTACCTAGACCAAATTGCTAATAATCAATTTATTTGTTTATAACCTATAGTTTGACTATACTATCCTAAGTTCATTATTTGATTAAAAGAACATGTCCCCTTTTAATTAAATAAAACACCCCATTCTTCTAACCCACTTAAAGTGCACACATAAAGTCCTTTTTCTATTTTACAATTAAAAGAAAAGGCTTGTGAGACCATTTTCTTATTTGACAAGTCAACTTATATTCTATTGGTTGACTTGTGTGTGCACATGGATCACTCCTATTTTTGAATTCAACCGTTGATCATCCACCATCTTCATCTTGATCTCCACCATCCGTACATCTTTAAAAGGGAGAGAGATTTCCCCCTCAAAGGATCCATGCTCATTTTGAATATTGTTATGCTGCAGGTTTTCTAACAGGTTTCTTTGGAGCTTTGTGGAGAACTTCTATTTCTTGTCTACATTCTCTCATCCATGGCATCATGGCATTCTAGCTTAGCTTAGCTTTCATTTTTATATGTAGCTTAATCTCACATAGCTTAATATTTGAATTGTAACATTCTAATCCATGCTTAGAATAGCTGCACTTTTCATATTCATTCTAGTTTAATCTTTAGTTGCATTGCATCCTTGAGGAACTCCTTGGGACATTTGCATTCTTGCATCTTGTCTTTGGAACCTCCCATTGCATGGTTTACTAGCAAGAAGAGTATTCCTAAAGCTCAGCTGAGAGCCCTTGAAATTAAAATACACTCTCTTTTACTCTGTGGATAGGGAGCTCTAAGCCAGCATCCAAGCATTCTGAACTCATGGAATCGTTTGGATAGAAGGGTTTAGAGTGGGACACTTTCGAGTGTACATTTTTGGCGCCCACCGTGGGACTTGAATCAAGTTTCTAGCTCCATTTGCTTTTATTTTTCATCTCTAATTTTTTACAGCAGCATATTGGATCTAATCAAATGCTTTTGTAAAATTATCACTTTGATTTTAAGGCCAACCCATAAGTAAATTGGTTTGAAAGCCAAAAATTTAGTTGGTTTAAAGATTTGATCATATCTTTTAAACCGCTTGGAATTTGGTTCTGAATTTTTTTTTGCAAGTTGGATATATGCTCAAAATATCTCAGTCCGATTTGTAGAGCATTTTGACATTATTTTTGGGAGTTATGAGTTTTTCTTAATTTTTCATAAAAAGCCATTTTTGATCGCAAATCAGCGAATCTTTTTTTTTAAATTACATTTTCAGAAATATTTTTCAATTCTAATGGGGGTTATTTTTTTGTGTTTTGAATTTTGAAGTCGTATAAAAGATCAAAAACTCGATTTGATAAATTTAGTCTATTTTGACAAAATTGATCTATCGAGCGCAAATGAAGAGAATTTTTAAAATTTCTTACATTTTTGGAAAGCTCTCTGATTTTTAATAGGGGTCTCTTCTTTTCATTTTCATTTTTGGATACAAAATCATAGTAAAAAAGTTCAATCTTGTTGACTAGGTCAAAATCAAAGAGTAAAAATGAGAGCATTTCTGATTAACTTGCACTTTCTTTGCATGCACTTGGTTGGAAGATAAATTGGATTTTTGAGGAAACTCACCACTTTTTATTGCATATTTTTATGTTATTTCATACTAACTTTTGGTGCTAACAAGTTGTGATTACAGGTTGCCATCCTTATGAAAAAAAAAAATTGAAACATTGCATAAAAAGAACGCATGTCAAAGCTTCAAATGCGCAAGGGCTACTAACATTGTTTGGAGGGCTGCCCAAAGCATAAAAACTCAAAATTTCTTGCTTTTTAGTTTTCATGTGTGGCATATACTAGTTGTTTATTTTTAGGCACATTAAAACTTACAATTGGGATCTTTTGGTGATAGGAGAGTATGCTCTTCACCCTTGTGGTGAATCAGAAATCTTGACTTACCATTTGGTTTCAAGAGTAAGAGGCAATTGAATCTTCTTGGCATGTTTGGGAGAAAATGATTGAAATAGGAGAGTATGCTCTTCACCCTTATGGTGAATCAAAAATCTTGACTTTCGAAAGTTGATCCACTCTTTGTGTAGTTAGAATCCTTTAGAGGGCCTGCTCTCGGACAACCTGAGAGGAATGACCCAAGTGGGGACAAGCAGATTACCCGGCTCTTCCAACCCACTATAAACTCAAGGATACCAAGGACACAAAACTTTGGTAGATGTAGTGTTTGTCTTCGCCTAGTGTGATTGCTTATGGGATTTTGACCATAGGGAGATCACTAGGCAAGAATGCTTAAGGTACTCTTGTGATCGCGAGATCGGTTACTCATCGCAAGGTGAGGTGTCCCGTAATTGAGAGCAAGAGGAACACTATGAACGGAAGCTCAATCTAAAAACTCTAAGTTAGTAACTACCTTTTTTTTAGCCGCTCAACTTCTTGGTGCAAGGATCGATCCTAGTGGACTACCCGGATCACCCCAAGATTTTACACTCACCATATGTGTTCCCTTGATTATGCTTATGGCATTTTCATGACAAAGCCAATATCTCTTGTGGGAAACCACTTGGTGTGAGGCAAAGGGGCATCAAGTGTGGGCCAAGTTGTTGAGTAATGAACCGTGACTTCTAGGTAGATATTGCTTGATGTGTTCTCGAATTTGGTATACTTGTGAAAATATTTTGAACATACACATGACGATAATTTTAGGGATTTCTTTTGGGACCTCACATATGCTTGTATCATGCAAGGTTGCTTTGTCCCTTGCTTGATTGTTTGAAGACTACTCCATGTGTCACTATCTTGCTTGGAAAGAAATTGCTTTTGAACATCAAACTTGCTATGCTATCAACTATTGTCAAACTTTGTTAACCAAGGCAAAACATCAAATGCAAACATTTTCTTGTGTTGCTTGCTAAGGGGAGTCTCATCATTTGATTTTTCTTTTATATGTCTCTAGTTCTTGAACATTCTTAAAGTGACTCTTTGGTCTTGGTGCTCTTGGTCTTTCTATCTTCATAGTCTATGCATGCTTGCTAGTTATCCTTTTGCTAAAATGGTTACCTTGATTTCTTGACTACACTCTTGGGTTGGAAAAGTTGTTCACTTGTCACTCCGCTTGCTCTATCTATTTGGCTATTTGGGCATCTTGCCTAGCTATTGACTTGAGTCATTCATGTCGTAATTGTCTTGGACATATTGTTTGACAAGTCACTTTAATCTCTCTCTACTATCTTGGCAAGTAAACACTCTACCTCCTATAGTTTCAACATCAAGTTATCTTCTAGGCTCTTTTATGCTTGGCTTTGCATCTACCACTATGGAATTCAAATCTTGTGCTACCAAACTTCAACTGAATCTAGATGATCATGATATCCTCCATGTTACTAAAGAGTTTCAAGATCTATATGCGCAATACAAAGAACTAGAAGAGACAAATGATCTTTCTTACCTTCATCTCTCTAAGTGCATGACAAAAATGAAGTCTAAACTTGAGAAAAGGTTAGAGGAGAAGATTGCATCATTACATGAATCTTCCTCAAGGTCTTTACATGCATGTGAGTCACCTTCTTTGAGGTCATCCTCTTCTTCTAGGTCTACATGCTCTACTTCAAGACATCAAATGTCTTCATCTTCTAGATCTAAAGACCTTTGTAGAGAACAAGCACTTGAGCCTATGCCAAAATTTCATGATGGACCTATCTTTGACCAAGATAATGATGAAGACATGGATGCATACCATTCACTTGAGAAACAACAAGAAGATCCTAGACATACTACTAATAGAACTTTTGCTCCCTTGGAAGATTCTTATAATGAAACTTTGCAAAAACTTCTTGGTAATAAGATCATCATGTTACCTAAGTCTAGCTCATATGGAAACCCATTCTTGGATATCTATTGTGCTTATCATCAACATAATGAGCATAGTACTTCAGATTGCATTGAGCTAAAACATAAAATCCAAGATCTTATTGATATTGAAATTATTGATACCTTTAATGATTCATGTGGTGAAGATGCTTCTCTTGAGCAAGATTACATTAATGAACCTATGTCTAGTAGCAGCTCTATTACATCTTCCACTTATTCCAACACTCGTGCATCTCCCAACATTTCTAATCTTTCCAACTTGCCTCCAACAAACAAAAAACCTAGTGCTTTCCACATTGACTACGTGTATCCTCAAGGGCTACCTCTAAAATAAACTCAAGCTAACCTTCACTTGGCTGCAAACCTTTTCCATGCTACTAATCCTAAACATCCTCAACCTTCATGCACTACTATGCCTAATCCAAGCACTACTCCACTCACTCTTCATTCTCCCTTGTCCTTAGAAGTGACTCCTTGTCAAGAGGACTCTCAAAAAGAAAAAGCTATAAATGTCAAGAAAGATCAAGATCAAGCACCCTTTCATCTTTTTCAAGATTTTTCCCCTCCATATCCTATATCTTGTCCACCTCCTAAGTATGATGAAGATACCACTTCCATTATCTCCCTTGAGCTTACTGAAAATTATGAGAAAAGTTCTCTTCATATGCTATCCAAAGCTACTTGTCAAGATCAAAGCATCCCCTCATGTTCTACTTCTCCACATCCACTTCAAAATTGTGCTCAAGGTTCAAGTGCTCCTACTAAAAATGTTGTTCCTATCAAAGCTACTCATGAGTCTATTGATGGCTTTGACTATGTTGCTCAATATAAAGATGTTGATATCCCTTTTCACTATCCATTTGCATCTCCTAAGTCTATCCTTGGTCCCCATCCATCAAAGCTAAAGTCTTCAAACCTTCCATCTATATTGGGACCTTATGTTCCTCCATCTCCTACATTCACTCATAGCTCATTCCCTAGCTCTCCTATATTACCTCAAGATCAACAAAGACACTCATCCTTGATGACTTTTCACCCATCTATACATTTAAACCAGTCATATCATCCTTATTCATCTACAAATCCCAAATCCTTTGGAAGTGAGAATAAACATAAGAATCCATTGAAAAAGAAAGATCACTATGTCCCATCTAATTGACATGTGAATGGTAAGAAGGAAAATTCACAAAAGAGACTACAAAGGTCAACTATTAAGAGAGCTAAATCAAAGAAAATGTGGGTTCGTAAATCCATCATTGAAGAAATGCACTCTTAAGCACCCAAAGAACGAGGAAAATCTAAAGCTATGTGGATTCCCAAGTCTCTTTTAAAAGACTTGAATATTGAAAATACTTCAAAGTTGACATTCAAGCTTCCAAAGGCTTCCATTCCATCTTCTTCCAAAAATCTTCCTAAAAATATTCCAAAGCCTTCCACTCCACTTTTTTCCAAATCTTTTCTACCACCTCATACATCTAAATCTCAAGCTATTTCATCCATGATTCCTCCATTGTTCCAATACCCTTCAAGGTGTGTGTCAATGTTGATCTTGTCCAATATTTTAGCTACCCACATGAAATCCTCTAAAGCTTACACCTCCTTTCTATACATGAACTCTTATCCTCCATATATTCTTTCTACTACCATTTCCCTTTCATCACCTTATCAACATCTTTGAGCATGCCTTTCTATGGTCTTAGCTTATCATGACTTATCTTTCCTATAGGAGCACTACCTACATTCAAACAGCTGGAACTCTTTCTAAAAAAAATTTTAAAAAAAAAATTAAAAAAAAAATTTGAAAAAAGAAAAAAAAATGAAAATGTGCCTTTGTGAAAACCACTTCTTGTGGTACCTTGGTAGCAAAAGTAAAGAGAAATAAATTTATCCTATGGTGAAAACTACTTCTTGTGGCACCTTGGATAAGTACCATGATGAAAACCTGGCAAACAGGAATCATGTGTAACTCTTCCATCATCCATCTATCCCCTCTTCTCTCTTTGATCTTGACAATGTTGAGCTATCTTTGCATATTGGCTATCTTATCCACGAGATTTTCTATTGTGCTCTCCGATTCACTCATAGCCTTTATCTTGAGCTTTATTCTTATTGTTCTATCCTAGTGCTATCCTATCTAGTTGACCCCTTGGTCTTGATCACAATAAATAAAACATGGTTCTCATAGGCCTCTTGACATGTCTGCTCTCTTGGATTTCATGCTTTCATGCTATCTTTCTCATTGGCTTCCACTGCTTACCCTACATGCTATCTTGCTCATTTCTTCCATTGCTTATCCAAAACATGCTTCATATGACTATTTCACCTCTTTCCCTAGCTTGGGTACTCTTGAGGAGTCAATTCTTGAGGATCACTTTCACTTGCTTCACATTCCTTTCTTATGCATCTTTGCTTATCCATCGGCTTGTTTCTCCATCGTGTCCTATACCTTGCTAGACATTGGAAGAAAATGATGTGATCTTGCTCGAGAACTAGTGATATCTAAAACCTTCTAAAAAATTCCAAAAAAAATCATATATGATCCTGAAAAAAATCCAAAAAATCAAAAAATGTCCTAAAAAAAATGATCATCTTAGTGAAAACCTCACTTTGATGTATCACCAAAAAAAAAAAAATCTGTCAAAGTGGTGAAAACTTGGAAACAGGCACTACTTGAAACCCTTGCACCTATGTCTATCAATCTCAATCATCCACTTCGCTACACATTTTCTAGCTTGGAATTGTTTCTTGTCCTCATCTTGGGGGCATAGCTACTTAGCCTATTGAGGTATTCTTGTGCATTAGGGTTTCTTTGACAACTCACAAAACAATCTTTCTCAACACTTCCCCCACTTTGACATCAAATGTTTTTCAACACTTTTCAGATAGTTTACCTATGGTCTCCGATGTTGTGATATTTCTCACTATCAGAATCAAGTCTTGAAGAAATGGCCAAGTGACTTGCACACATGCACTTTAACACTTAAATGACTGAGCTATGCTGATCTATATCTACTTTGTGTATTGTCTATGATGATTTCTTTGCCATGTGTTCCCTCCCTAATAGTCTTTCGAGGATGTCATTGACTAGAAGACTGGGGGCATGGGACATATTTTCTTGATTTCTGCCTGTGTGTATACTTTTGTTTTTTTATAGTGTTGTAAGCATTTATGCTGGTCCTATTCAACACGTTGACTTACAAATGTATCATCCTTGACTATTTTGCAAGATCGCACTTAGGGTTTATCCTAGTGCTTATGCCTTGATACAGGTGTAATCTTGCTAAATTAAACTTAGGGAATCTAATCACGTAGTTATCTTGACTTACATGTCTCTGATGCTTAGATTGGATTTCCACATACCTATCTGATATTGATCATATTCATATCCTCATAGTTATACTAGTGATGGTTGTATGATCTCATGATGTCCCTAATAAATGCTAAATGATGAAATTAAGAGTCTAAATGTTATGCGCTTCTTGCTGGTAAACCACTTTGCATATTAGCTTGCATATTAGGTTCATTTTCTAGCTTAATCTTGCATTCTTGCATATGGGGAGAGCTCTCTCTTCATCTTTTTGTGGACATATCAACTAACTCCTTTCATATATTTCTTTACTTTCTTCTTGTTCATGTGTTTTCACCTTCTTAATCTTTCACTTCATCTCTTTTCTATCTTATCATCACATTATATAAATTTTTGACCTCTTAAATAATTTCAACATCCTAGATTCATTTTCGGGATCGAAATCCAAATTCGAGTTCATCTTGATGGTCAAAATTGTCTTTTAAAATTCTACTTTCTTCTAAGCAGTTAGCTGACCTTTTGAGGTCTAATCTTCGAATCATCACTGGGGCATCTTAATTTCTTCATGTCTTCATCATTTATATGCTTCATATCTACTTCAATTCACCTTTTCACATCTAAATCCTCTTTCTACTCAATTTGACCTAATTTTTATGATTTATCTTTCGCAGTCAACTTTGGTCAAACTGGGGCATTTTATCAGTTTCTTATAGTCATTCTTGGGTTCTAATCATCTATCTATCATCTTGGACATTGCTCTATTCTAATTTTCTCATGTCTAGCCAGTTTTTGCATCCCCTTACCTCATTTCAATTTCGATCCCGAGGGAGCAGAAATACTCTATTGCTGATTATTACAGCTATCTATTTCTTAGGAGCATTTGTTTGACCTTATCACTTGCTCTCGATCTATTCGCTTTGCTAGGTGTTAAAATTCTTTTTGGATCCTAACATCATCTTCCTAATGTTCAGTACTACCATTATCAGGCTGTGCATTTAGGACTTGCTATCTATTTCTGCATTTCATTCTTTGGAATCAGACGTCTATATCTATCACCGCCTACTTGGCTTTCTATTTTCTTTGACATAATGTGTTCCCAGATCGATCATGCATTAGTCAAAGAGGGGAAAATGTAATCACCTAAAAATGGTCATCTAGACTATTAGCCCCCTTCTCAGCATTTTGGCTAAATTAATTTAATCATTTACCTAGACCAAATTGCTAATAATCAATTTATTTGTTTATAACCTATAGTTTGACTATACTATCCTAAGTTCATTATTTGATTAAAAGAACATGTCCCCTTTTAATTAAATAAAACACCCCATTCTTCTAACCCACTTAAAGTGCACACATAAAGTCCTTTTTCTATTTTACAATTAAAAGAAAAGGCTTGTGAGACTTTTGTCTTATATGACAAGTCAACTTATATTCTATTGGTTGACTTGTGTGTGCACATGGATCACTCCTATTTTTGAATTCAACCATTGATCATCCACCATCTTCATCTTGATCTCCATCGTCCGTACATCTTTAAAAGGGAGAGAGCTTTCCCCCTCAAAATGATCCATGCTCATTTTGAATATTGTTATGCTGCAGGTTTTCTAACAGGTTGCTTTGGAGCTTTGTGGAGAACTTCTATTTATTGTCTACATTTTCTCATCCATGGCATCATGGCATTCTAGCTTAGCTTAGCTTTCATTTTTATATGTAGCTTAATCTCACATAGCTTAATATTTGAATTGTAACATTCTCATCCATGCTTAGAATAGCTGCACTTTTCATATTCATTCTAGTTTAATCTTTAGTTGCATTGCATCCTTGAGGAACTCCTTGGGACATTTGCATTCTTGCATCTTGTCTTTGGAACCTCCCATTGCATGGTTTTCTAGCAAGAAGAGTATTCCTAAGGCTCAGCTGAGAGCCCTTGAACTTAAAATACACTCTCTTGCACTCTGTGGATAGGGAGCTCTAAGCCGGCATCCAAGCATTCCGAACTCATGGAATCGTTTGGATAGAAGGGTTTAGAGTGGGACACTTTTGAGTGTACAGTATCAGAGCCTCCTTACTGTTGCTTCATTGAAGGTTTTTTTGAAGTCATGATTTGAAGTCATAAACCCTAGTTTATTTGTGTATTTTTTCTTCAAATCAAGGGAACAACATTTTTTTGAAGCATTTTGGACCTAGAAAAATGCTTCCATTAGATTCGAAAGGTCGTTTGCAGTCAGGATTCATATAAAAATTTTCAATTTTGGAGACAAGGCTCCGAAAGGCAAAAAAAAATTAGTTGCAGGCACTTCCGTATGGATCGTACAGACGCGCAAAGTCAAAAAATTAAAAAAAAATTGAAAAAAGCCACATCACCCCATGGCAATTGGGTAGCCACTACCACACCACCATGGTCCTACCAGGGTGCAACCTACAGCAGTTGCGCCACCGCAGCCTGGCCCCCGCCGGTGGGCCACCACAACCAAGTGGCGCCCTCGCCTTTGTCAGTCTCCTCCATCTATCAAAGCTGCTCATCCAAATCCTACCACCTCTACTCTGGTTGCTCCACTCTTTAGCTTCTATGCAAGTTAGGTACATGTCAACACCAGTAGGGACTCCCAGTCATTGCCTAGCACAGTTGTCTACCACATCAACTACTACATGGGTATACTTCTGCCCATTCTATAGTTAACACATGGCAGCAGTGCCACATGGCACTTTGCCACTTGGCCCTTGCCACATCAGCCATCTACCATGTGGCCTCTCTTTTTTGTAGTGACGGTTGTCTGGCTATCAATTTGAATCCAATGAAATGTTGATGTTAGCATGATGTTAGCACTGCATTAGCACACCTTTCTTGCACATCTCTAGGGTTAGTTTTGGACCTACCTTCAATTTTTTGGCCATAACTTGAGCATATAGAGGTATTTTTCTAATCTGAAAGAAGTGTCAAAAAGTTGGTTCCAAGACGGAGACATTGGTGTAGGTATTTTCAGTTTTTGATGTAGTTTTATTACCCTTTTTTTAGTTGAAATCTGAAGTTTTGTTTTGGACTCCAACATGCTTATCTTTTGCATCCCATGCCTATTTTTTGAAAACATTATATTTTTGGAAAGCTGGTTCTATGTACTTTTCAAAAATGTTATCATTTTCCTTAGATTTTTACCCATGCTCTTTCTATCACAATTTTGACATTTTTGGTCCATGGTGGATATCTTGGGTGTTTTATGTCTGAGGATCATTTTCTTGGTATGGGATCCTTTGTTTTGGGTTGTACTTTGTTTTTTTGTAGCTTGTTTTTGGTTTTGATCATTGTAGACATAATTTTGAAGAACTTTTATGTATTGCACTGAGATAAAGTGTCACTTTTGCATTTTGAGGATCATGAATGTTGTTTTTGAGATAGTTGTACTTGCATTATTTTTATAAAACACCATGGGGGGATAGTTGTTTGCTATTTTAGGCATTCTCCCTTTTTCAAGTGAGTTTCCCTTCCATGACATTAGCCCCATGTAGTGTCAGTGTGATCGTGTCTTTATAGGTGTTTGTACCTCTTCCTCTCTCGTCGTTCTTGGTTCGTCTACAGGAGATTTTTGGCCCACCTTCTCAGTTTCCTATCATCTCACCCCATCTACATTAAGGGGGGATTATGTTGTTGTTCTAATGCATCCTTGGTTTGATGGTTCATTAGTGTGAGCTATGTATTCAGTGGTTGATCCTATATACAAGGCGATTGCAGTGGCTGGTTACCTATGCATTTCGGTGAGATGGATCATCTACCATATAGATATGCTCAGTTCATGCCTTCTTCTTCCTTGAAGGTTCTTCAGATCAGCAGTTTTCTTTCTGATGGTAGATTTGTGACTTCTTCTTGCTTCAGTGATGCTCTTCATGATCACTCCATGTTCCTATTTTAGGGGACATTCCCCTAGTTGGAGGCTTCTTCAGTTCTTCACTAGGTTCATACCTCTTTTTGGGGGAGGGTTTTTCCCATGTGGTTTTCTCTCTTTCCTCATTTTCAGAGGTTGCATCTTTTGCATTTGTACAAGGGTACCTAACATGGCCTCATTGCCGAAACCCATTCTTCAATTCTACATTTCTTAGTTTTGTGAGCTTAAGGCATTTCCCTAAGTTGCACTTAAGGTGGGGTGTTAGAGTAAATAATTAATTTACTAATTATTTATTCTATTTACTTAAGCTTACTTAGGTTAATGCATTTTATTTATTAGTTGTAGTCTAAGAGTTAGTTATAAGTTGTTGAAAATATAGAAGTTTATTCTCTCTTAAGTCATACTTATCCTCTCACCTTGTTTGAGGACTTTCCACCTCACATGGATGTATGCTTAGTTGTCACACTTATCTCTTAGAGGATTCTAGCTTCTTCTAGGAGATTCCTAGAACTCTTTATATTTGAGCTCCCTCGTTGTATTTTCACATCACAATATCACAACATTACTTCTTGTATATTGTAAATACATATTTTCTTGTGTTGCAATATCTTGTGGTCTCTCATGTCTGTTTAGGGTTTTATTCCCTTGCTCCACGCTCTTCCTTCCTTGGCTTCCCTTTGATAGGTTTTCACATGCAAGTGATATTGGGCATCTTCAGAATTGGATTTCATCAACTCCAACAAGTTATGCCCAAGAACTAGTCCTATAAGTAAGTATACTTAATAGATTCACTGTAAAAAGAAGGTTATAATGGTCCTATGGTGGACTAGGTGTAAATATGAGTGGAAATATTGGTGAAGTAGGGAAACTTTTCAATGAACTTTTTTAGACCCTTGAAAAATATTCAATTTCATGGATATCCTACATTTATAATGAATTCAATTTAAGGGGATTCATGTGTATTGTTGCCAACTTTCAGTTTCTTCCTTGACACATTAGAGTTGTTGGTATTCATTGAATCTATGTTCAATTTGCATGTCTAAGTAGCCTCTAGGTGACTTGCTTCTCATCTATTCCCAAGGCTCTCACTTTATATCTTTTTTGGGTCTCCTTTGCCTTGCCTTTACCTATTCTTCCATGAATGTTTCCTTCTATTCATGTGCATTTGGGGTCTAGTCAATTTAGGGTGTGGATGCGATGAATTTTAAGAATATTTTTGATGATAAGTAGGTTTTCCTTGTTTTTGTATCTATTACATTGCCTCAACATTTCATGTCATGCGGATTCTGAGTAATTGGGCTGGTTTTCCCCCTTGGTGAAGCTCATTGAGCATGCACCTAAAAGGTGAGGTCACGAAGGTATCAATAAGATAAATTATTGATTTTCTCATGATTAAATGATATATGAAGGTGCAAATCAAAGTTAGGAGGATCTCAAGTTAAGTTGTAGAGGTAATAATCTACTTTTATGAAGAAAGATAGATTTGTATCTTTCTAGCTACTAACTAATGGTAATGTAGTTATTTTGTTCTATTTCTGAAGCTAATATGACTTGTGCCAATTAAGTCTATATGTAAAAGTAGAATGAACATGATGTTAAAAGGAACTATTCTGAGCCCATAATGAATGATCCATACTCAAGATCTTAACTCATGGCCATCAAATTGAGATTAAAAGGAAAATGTTGTAGAATTCTCTTTGTTTTGAAAAATGGTGCCTTCAGAAGGGTTTTCCATCCCTGGGTAATGTAAATGCACACTTCTTTGAAGGTTTCGAAAATAGAAAGCCAAGTTACTTTAATATGAAAATAGTCTTTAGAGATGCTTTTTAGATACTTTCAAAAAAGTAAGCTATGAAGGTGTGACCTCGACACAAGGAAAATAAAATATTAAGTGCCTAGGGTGGAAAATGAAAGAATGAAGTTCAAAATATATTAAAAGATCATTCCCCATATTGTGATTCTGAATCAAAGAAAACTAGGCTTATGGAAAAGTTGACTTGCTCTCCCTCCCCTGCACATGTGAAGTTGTCAAGCATTCCTTCACTCCAAATTTTGAAGAGAAATAAGACACTCTCCACTAAAATAGAGTTCTTATCTTGGTAAGTGGCTCTTAATGATAAGAATTTACTTTAAGTAAAGTAACAAGGATTTTGAAGTTATGATTTTTTATGTGCATGACAAAAAAAAGTTTAAATAGTCATCAATTATGAAATTTAATGTAAATCCTACTATTATAATCGTTGGCTAAACTTAATTTTGTTTGTGCGGTGCCAACATTTAGATTCCTACATCTACATCATTAGAATTTCCTTTAAAAAAATTCTCAAGTATTTTAAAATGACTATTTATCAAGAACTGCATCTTGTACAATCATAGCAAATGGTAATCAAAGCAATAGGTTATGATAAGCTTATAGGCCTAGAGAGTGAGTTGAAGGATTAAATAGATATGTCATTTAAGTTTTATGATTTAGGTGATCTCCATAGAATACTAAACTCTTAGCCTATTCACCCAATCACTCAAAAGCTAAAATAAAGTGTATTGATAGAAGTAGCTGGATTTCCCATGGCATTGCAACCTCCATAGCTAGTAAGGAAGTGTATACAGAGATATGATCCAAAAATGAAGCCAATTATTTTTCCTAATCAATCCATCCTCCTCTCAATCAACAAATCTTTGATGCAGTCTGTATTTGGCATCCATGTGAAGGAGGAGTATTGTGACATTGACTTTGACTCCTTTGCATCCATGTTCAATGAGAAGAAGACCCTTAGAAGGGAGGATATGTAGAGGACCAAGTTTCAAATGCCTCACTCAAAGAAGAGCAAGATGCCCAAGAGCATTTTTGGGACTAATCTAAAAAGGGAGATCATAGATATCCTCATGTTTCTACTTAGACTAAAGAGAAAGGATGAAATTGTGGAGTTTATTGAGCATCATTTCTTCCTAATGCAAGCTATCTATGTTAGAAGTCTACAAATTGAATAGGCTTAGATTATTTGTGATGAGTTCACCTTCAAGATGAATTTAGCTAGAGGATTCAAGTACCTCTACATGTCCTCTTATCTAATCTATTCCTTGGCTATGCATCACCTATGGCTTAGCCTTCTTAGCATTTATAATTATGATAAATGTACAAATGTGTATGAGTTATAATCACACCTATAGCTACAAAGGATATTTGAGGAATATGTGGCTATGGATAGTGCCTTTACAATGTGATTGTTCCATGAGTTACAAGGCTTCCTTGAGAGGAGATTTTCACCAGAAGCCATTTTGGAAATTAGCCAATTTGGATGCTCATTCATCCAATTTCTGAGATTCTCCTACCTATGGATAGGTTCTTTTTATGGCTTTTTCCAAAACACTTCCTATGTACTTGGAGGAAAAGGTTGTTCTTGTCAAATTATGTCAAAAAACTATTGAAGTAAATACCTTTTGCTCAAAAATAAAGAAGATAGGTAGGATTTCCTTCCTCGTAGTGGTTGCACCTTATTCTTGTGCCTCTAGATCTAATGCTCAAAATCTAGTGAAGAATTTT
Organism: Cupressus sempervirens; assembly: GCA_028749045.1. Lineage (NCBI taxonomy): Eukaryota > Viridiplantae > Streptophyta > Pinopsida > Cupressales > Cupressaceae > Cupressus > Cupressus sempervirens. The sequence goes on along the minus strand of CM053789.1, from coordinate 573,774,214 downwards.
GAAAGTAAAGTCAAGTTGATTGATTATGAGGTACTCAAGCCTCAGTATGACCTAGTGAACTTTGTGAGGGATTATTTGAATCTTAGATATGTCTACAGACACATACCATACATTGAAGATTACTAGGTGGGATGTCTCAGTGAGTATCAAACTTGGGAGATATGCCTATAGATACATACCTTGTAGATGATGGCTCCTACATGCATCCCTTGTCTTACAATCAGATCAAAGGCACTCCCATTTTGTCTTCCCTACATGCAGGTCCTATCATTGACACCATGGAAGTCCTGATGCATAGAATTATTGAGAGGATGAAGAAGTGGGTAGAGTGGACCCATGCAAGGAAGAATAGGATGGGAAGCACTAGTTATGCTAGTGGAGTATCTTATAAAACCACCTAATCAATTGTAACAACTACCACTGTGGTTGCTACTTCAACATCTATAGGCCCAACTCACTCTATTGGCCAAGGTGGAGACCAAACTCTAGAAAAGAATGTGCCAATCACTCCTACCTATAGAGGTAGCTCTCTTCTAGACACAAGAAAAGTTGGGGACAAGGACAAAGAGAAACATAAATTAGTGGGCAATCTAGCTTCCCCTATTCAAGTCATCAATTTGGATGGTGACACTAACCCCATGGATGGACAAGATACATCACAAAAAGGGGGTACCTTAGCCCTCTTAGTGACCAAATTCATTGGCTTCCCCACTACTTCTCATAGCAAGAAAACTCCCCTAGTCCCGAGGAAGTTGTTTGATCCTACTACCTTGCAATTTATAATCAACTTCCTCTCAACCAAGTCATGGTTGGAGGAAACCATTGATCGAAAGAAGAAGAGGTATGAAGAAGCCACCTTAAAGGATCCAATTACACAAGCTAATTCTTATCTTCCACCCTCCAAGAAGACAAAGAAGTAGAAATCAATTTCAACATTTGTCACTGATCCTTGAACTAGCAACATGTTGGTGGAGATAGCATAGCCACAAAAAGAAGGGAAGTTCCATGAGCTTACTAGGAATGACTTCTAGATCAGAATGGTAGATCTTGGGATCCCTATTCATGACTCCATGGTAAACATATAGAAGTCTAATAATTATAAGATTGAGGATAGGCTAGAAGAGTTGAGGAAAAAGAGGTCCTCAAGGCCTCAAATAAAGAATTGATGGAGTTTATTAGGTCTACACTTGGGAGTACTTGAACAAGCCAATTTGACCCAAATGTAGAGGAGAAAAAGAATTTACTTCTAAAGCTACGTGGGTGGATTAGATGAAGGCTCAAGGTCCCCCATTAATTTAAATTTGGGAAATCTTATGTTGGACACTAACAAGTTGAGGGAAGCTACTTCCAGCCATTAGATCACCATGTGGAAGGCATTAGATAGCTTGACAGAGTAGATGACCCTATTGCAAGAGGTCATCAACATGAAGACCAAAGTTGTCATCTCTCATGAGATTGCCAAAACAAGCAACAAAGAGCCATTGTTTCATTGGAAACAATCTTTGGAATTCATAGTGGAAAGCTCAGTGAGGTCCATGAATTAGCTAAGGGACGTGCATGACCTAGTGCATAAGGTCGTAGAAAAGTTTTTGAATATCTTGAAGTGTTGCATATAGAGTCTTATGTGTCTACCAATGGAAAACTAGCAAATATTGAGAGGATGAAGTCAAAGTTCCTAGCATTTTTTGATGAAGTTTCTGATCTATTAAATTTCCAAATCTCAAAGATTCAAGAGCTCTCATCAATAGATTCAATCATAAGGAGGGCATGATAGAATTTCTAGTTAAAGGTTTCTAGAGTGGATGAACTAACAGTAATGAATGACTACTAGATCATTTATAATGATAATATCATTATCTGAGGCGTCAAGAAGTTAGATAAAGTAACCGATGCAATGGAATCTTATAGAGCTAAGATAGTTACTCCTAAGAAGGCATGATGCTCTAACATTCTTCTAGACATCTATCTTTCCCTTCTCTCTTTTTTTTGTAGCCATTTATGGCATTCTATCAGTTAGCTTAGTCTTTGTAATAGACGATGATTAAATTATATCCTATTTTTAGTTTATTCCATTAAGAGATGCTTTGCATTGCAATCATCTAATATAACTAGCCATTTTGAGAAGGCCTATATATAAAACCTTTTGAGAAGTTAATAAGATTGGCAAAATTACTTGTGGATGAACCCCTGTCACTTGGACAATTGTATGTGACTTTGAGTCTACTTTAAATTTTGTTGTTCATCTAGTTATAGTACATTATTTGGAATAAGTATGCTATCATTAAAAAATGAATGAATGCAAGTGAACTTGGTTCTATTTCCTTTATTGAGTGGTTTGTAAGCTTTCGATTCTTCAACATATGCATTATTTTTTTCTATGTGCTATACTTTTTAGTTCATATGTGTAGTTGACTCATTGTATGAGAGTGCCAAAATTTGATTAATAGAGTAGCTAGAAAGTAGACAATCTAGGTGTTATCAAATATTAGCTAACTCAATAATCTAGGAATTTTCCATTCTATCATCCTTTCTACTCTCTTGATGTCATTTCTTTTCTTGCATGTAGCCATCTTTGTATTTGAGATTAGAATAGATTGCATTTGAAGAGTTAATCCCTATTTTTAATTGCCTAGTTTGTTTAATGTGTTGAACAATCTAGTCTTGGCTTCTTTTGCAATATGGTTAAGAGGATAGACCCAAATCCATAAAAACAAAATTCATTGCAAATATTGCATCTAAAAGGGAGTTTTACATTTCAATTTAGGGGTCTTTGATAGACTACTACATTGGCCCATTATGTCGTTAACTTCTTTGTTCTCCATTTGCTATTGGACATTTTAAGAGTCAAGGTATAAACCAAAGAATCAAAGGAGACAAATTCTTAACCAACAATTTTTTGGCATCTCTACTAGGGAAGAACTCATTTGTCCTATGTTTTCTTAGTAAGTCTATATGTGGCTTTACTAAATAAACTAGAATTTATCTCTATGGCACTCAATGTGTTGAGTCATGCATATCAGCTCATAAGGAGAAATGGTGTTTCCTTGTGAAGGACAAATTCTAGTAGTGCAACCTAACCTTAGATTCCAAGACAAGAAAGAAGACATAATAAACTAGTCAATTACCCTTTCCTAGAAAAGCTGAAACTCCCTTAACCAATATCAAAGAGTTAGCTTCACCCTTAAAAGAGAAGAGGCTAATGTTGAGTATTGGGAAGGAGTATTACAAGAAAGAAGATTGAGAGAAGCATACTAGTTGTGAATAATGAAAGTTCATTTTGGATCCTAAGTATACTTGAAATGCTCGTGGAAAATGGAAAATTGACCTAGTGTTCAAAGAAATAAAGAAATCTAAGTTTCCTATATTGGAAGATCCTCTAAGAATAGGAAGAGCCTGCTCATAGGATCTAGTGTTTCAAGTTATCCATGGAGCTCTATTTCTGCCACCCTAGCCTATCTGCTAAATATTAATTCATTCCTCTTCTCCTCCTATTTTCCTCACTGAGATCCCATCATTGTATAATTCTCTCACTCTTGATAGAGTAGTTGCCCCTACTGTTGTAACTTTTCATCCCATACTAGAAATTATTCTTGATTTAATGCTTGTTCCCTAGGGTAATGCTATTGGCCCTCTTCAACTTACTACCAATAATGACCTTCCTAGAGCTTCTTAAAAGAATTTTTCCAAATCTAATGGTGATGGGAAGATCTCTACTAATGAGAGCATCATGGCTTCCTGTACTACATGTAGTATTGTTTGTCCTTAGCATGAAGATGTAGCAGTAAGGATGTTCATGGAAACCTTGGTTGAGAATGCAACTAATTAGTTTCAAGATCTCCTGGTGGGATGTATCACAACCTAGGATGACATGTGAAATCAATTCAAAGCATGCTACAAGAATATAGAAGATGAACACCCATTGTTGACTCAACTCACACAAATAAAGAAGGAACCCAATGTTCCTATGAGAGACTTTATTGAAAAGTTCAACAAGTTGGTCAATCAGATTCCTACTCCAAGTATACCAACAACAAATTTTTTTTTTTTTAAAAACATTAGCTTCATGCCCCTAACATCAATTTTAAGATCAGATGAGTGCATGTGGCTAATCTTTAGGATACTTAGACCTTGGCCATAGAATTGGAGGATGATCTAATAGCAGCCTAAAAATGGAAAAGAGAGATTCAAAGTGGGGTTTCAACAAGATGTATTGCTTTTATAACAAATAAAATTGAAGAAATGATTTAGAATCTATCAAAAAAGATGATTTCTTTGAAATGAAAAATGGGGAAGCTAGTTTGCTCCTTCTAGCAACCTTATCAAGATATTCCTAGAAGGCAACATGAAGGAAAACCATTGCAATTACCATCTGCTCAACAAAAGTTTGTCATTGAGGCAACTCCAAAACAAAAAAACATGTGTATATCTCACCTAAGAGAAGATCATGATGGTGATTCTTTCCTAGAGATGAATATATAAAGACAACTTAGTACTAGTAATGAGCTAACTATTGAATATCCTAAAAGCGAAGATGATTCTAGTCCCCCTAGCAACTATGGAACATTTTTTTGGGAGTATGAATCAGATTTGGATGTTGGAGGTGATTTCTTTGCCACTTTGGATGGAATAAAGATGACTATGGCAATAAGAAGTCAAAGGGAGAAGAACCTAGTGAGCTTAGCTCCTACCCAAAACATAACCCCTAGCTCTTCACCAACTACAGTTGGAGCATCTACTTCCACATTTTGAAGGAAAGTAAAGACAAGATTCAAAATAAATGGTAAGACTCATTCCTCATTTGATATAATTAAATACTATAAAGATGCTCATATCCAATTGTCTCCCCTCAATTATTTGAAAACTCACCTTGCTGAATTGCAAAAGCTAGTAGATTACTGTAAGGGTGAAGTTAGTTGTAAAACATAACCCAATGTCAATACTAATTTTACAAATTATCAACCCCAATTGAATGGTGGCCCACTAACTCATAAAGAGCCTATCTTACCTTTTCTCTTTAAAGAGGAATAAGCATAAGTCCTGGCTACCTTCCCTAGTTAGAAACCCAGCCCATTTTACATGTCCCTATATGTAAATGGTCATCAATTGAGTAAATCTATAATTGATTTTGGAGCCTCTAATAATGGCATGCCTTCCTCTATTTCTTGTACTCTAGGCTTGACATTAACCAAAAATTTGGATGTTTGTATTCCATGGATGAAAAATAGGTCCCCCTTTTAGGAAAAGTGAAAGATGTACAAGTATCATTAGTCATACACCTTACAAAGAGAATGAAGTTGACTATCCTAGTAGCTGATATTCCAGCTAGTTACGGCATGCTTTTGAGTAGAAGCTTTTGCAAGGATATGGGAGGGGAAATCAAAATGGATTGATCTCATGCCATAATTACCTTTGGTAACAAGAAGATCAAGTTAGAACCTGAGGAAAAGCCCAAATTCACTGTCTTCAAGTATGATGATCCTAAGGCCCAAATCCTATACCAAGAGATGGAGTTTGAAAATTAAATGTTGTTTTCTGACTTCAATCATTCAGAAGAATAATCTAGTCTTCCTAGTAATTAGGAGATTTGGACCCTAGATTTTGATGGTATTTGTGCTATTACTAGATCTGGAGTTGGTGTGGTGCATGTTTCCTAGGATGGAGATGTAACACAACTTGCATACAAGCTACAATTCAAGAACACTAGGAATATAGTAAAATATGAACCTTTTTTTTAGGTATCACTACTATATGTAGATATGTAAATGTTTTCATTAATGGCAACACATAATCTACATGCTTGTAGAAAACCATAGAAATAAAGATACTTAGCTTTTTGGTACTTAGAAAATTGTCTACCATAGAAATAAAGATACTTAGCTTTTTGGTACTTGGAAAATTGTCTAAGTATGAAAATGGTTTACAGTAGTGTATTGTTTTGTATGAAACCTATTTATGAAATCATATTATGAATAGCAAGGTTACATGGAGGAAGAATTAAGTGAGTTGAACATGTGGTTAACATTTCTTATAGGAATTCTAAATCTAACACTTGTTATTCAAGTTCTAGTGAATACAGTTATGTGCTTATCAGACAAGAACATAGAACAATATTTTTAGTATAGCTTGTTTATAAAATGTTATTTTTGAGAGAGAAGATATATGGAACAATATACATTTTGATGATGATGTGTATAACCTCAGACATTAGTACAGATAGTACAGAAAAAAGATAATTAAGATTTACAAAACAATAGAATGAAAAGTAAAGGAATTTTTTTTTTACAAACTTGACTATTTAGGGATGACATCCTATATTTTTACTTTAAGTTGTGAAAGTTTATTGTGGTCTTAGCCAACCTAGTAGAAATTTGTGAAAAGGCATGGTATTTATGCAAATACATATTGCAAAATTATTTGTGAAGTAATGTGTGAAAGTTATGAATGAGAAGTTTTTTATCATATGTAGAAGTGAGTTTTTGATAACCTAATTTTGTGATCTAAAATCAAGCTGAGTTGGAGATCAGCTGAAAGAATGTAAAATATCTATACTTCTATATTTGAGGAACTTAGAGGATAAATTACTTGTTTGGGCAGTGAGCTCTTCTTGTATCCATTGTACCACAACTCCTAACAAGGTTGGAATCTCCTACTAGGGATTCTCATGTACCAAATGTGTTTATAGACACCTAAAAGGGTTCATCCTCTAACAAGGAATATATATATATATATATATATATATATATATATATATATAAGCATCATTCCTATCAAGGTTTTTTCTAGTTAACAAAATATGGTGTTGTGAGTTCTCTTTATGCATGGTTAAAAGTAATTAATAATAGCCACTTGGTAACAAAATTTTGTAGAATACTAATTCAACCCCCCCCTCCCCCAATATTCCCTATTTCTAATAATTGGTATCAGAGCTCAGTTACTCAAAAGAGGCTTAACAACTTGAGGAAGATCCCTATGGATATGGAACAATTGATGAATAACCTCAAAGAAGAACTTGAACAAATTGATCTCCTTACTGAAGAAAGAGATAAATTTAAAAATAGATATGATGACTCCAAAGTGTACATTAGACAACTGAAGGACAAGATTGAACATCTCAAATCCAAGCCTAAGTCTACTAAATTTGAAATTGGTGATGATGAATATTCAAAGCTGAAAAAAAAGCACAAGATCTTGAAGCATGAATTGAAGATTAAAAATCTAAAGTTGAGTTTGAAGAATGATCCTAGAAAAGTTGAATATGATTTAAAGACTGAAAATTCAAATCTTAGAGCTAATCTAGCAAAGAGGACAATTGAACTTGAAGCATTAAAAGTAGATCATGAATAACTTCACAAGTACAACACTATTATGAAAAGTGAACTAACTCAAAGCAAGGTACAACTTGAAAAGCTTTATTCTAGAAAATAAAATCTTGATGAACAAATGTCAGTACAAAGACCTACCTATGATAAGACTAGTCTTGGTTACCTATTTAACATGTTTGTAAAGAAATTTGAAAGTGTATCGGATCTGAAAGAAAAATATAAATTTGATGATAAGATTAAATCTAGTCAATCTTTTGATAAATCTAAAGAAGTTGGACACAGCATGGAAATTGAGAAATTGGATGAACCTAGGAAAGTTGAATCTCCTAAAGAAACTAGGTATGAATTTTGAGGTAAGTGTTTTTCATGTAAAAATAGGTCATGTGAAAAGAGATTGTGCAAATAAGTCATTTAATCATGTTACAAAATTTTATTGTCATAATTATCATGGTATTGGTCATAAAGAAATTAATTGTAAGAAACCTAAATATGATAATGATAAAAGAAATAGTAGAATGTATGGAAATATTAACCCTACAAATAGAAGAAGATCTAATGAGAGGACATAAATAGAAAGAAGACCTTTTGAAGAAAGAAAGTAGATCATGTGTTATAAGTGTAACAACTTTGGACACATATCCCATAACTATCAAGCACCTATTGATCAATAGAATCCTAGAAGTAGAACCCTAGTATGTTTGTTATGCAAAAAATTCAAACATATAGCAAAGTATTGCAGAGTGGACAAAAGGAACAATGGAGGAAACTTTAGAAATAGAAGGGACAATGAAAGAAACTTTAGAAATGACAAAAGGAATTGTGAAAGGAACTTCAAAAATAACAAAGATAATGAAGATCAAACAAATATGGTTAGTGAAATTCAAGTTGAATTTGATGACACATTTTTTAAGTGATTAACTATTGGATCTAAAGAAAAGTTGGATGATGTAGAGAAAGGAAGATTGAAGTTAGTAATCAAGTTTGATACAACCAAGTTGAATTAATCTTGTTCACAACACCAAAATTTGAAAACTTCATTTAGAGATCAAACTATGAGTAGCAAGGTTGAAAAAAGATGTAACTAGATGAGTTTAGACAATAGCTAAGCTCACTTGTGATTTGGAGCTTATCAGAACAAGTTACGAAGGAAATAAGAGTTACTATTACAATAGAGAAAGTTTATTCTATGATAGAAGATAAAATCTATGTTTTTACAACAAATTTCATGGAGCAATTTTTTGTGGAGCATTGAAATGATGAAAGGAAGTCTAAAAGGCTAGTAGAAGTTGAATCTCACAAGTCAAAAAGAGTTAAACAACAAGCTACTAGACTTGAGAAAAGGAAGAAAACATTGTTGACAATTGCATATTCCAGTGAGGAAGAAGAAGATGAATAATAAATTAAACAACCTAAAAAGGTTATTGCTTCTAAATAGCTAGAAGTAAAACAAAGAAACCCTAGAAACCAAAGATAGAAAAGATTAACACATCTATTGCCAATGAAGGGAAATTTGTGCAAATAAATAAGTTTTGTGATTTGTACAATGATATTGAGAAAGAGCAGTTTGAAATCTCTACTATGAGATAGATGATTCTTAACAATTTGAAACTTGAGGACATTGAAGGCATTGTGAATTAGAAATTCTATGAAAGACTTATGGTAAAGAAGGAACTAGTTTTTGAAGAAGACATGGAATTTTATAAATCCATGATAAGAACTATGTGCAAAACTAATGGTGAAGAAGAAATCATGAAATTAATGACCAAGCTAGCACCTTACTTACGAAGTAAGATGGGACCATTTCTATTTATGTGAGCTGAGAAGAACATCATAAGAAGTGAAATACGTGAAGCCATCAAAAATATGGTGTTTGAATTAAATAAAACACCCACTAGTGTAGAGAAAACTTCAGAAGTTTTAGTAAGTGGTGATACAATGAAAATTAATCAAACAAATATTACTATTAATATTGAAGATAATCCTTTTGTAAGTTATGATCGACCTAAGTCCCATTTTGAAAATATTCTAGATTAGTTAAAACTAATTAAAGAGGATAAAAGGTAGTTAGAAGAGGAAAGAAAAAGGTTGAAGAAGCCAAGATGAAGTTGCTTGAGGAGGAAAGGAAGTAGGAAGAAGAAAAGGAAAGGAAGGAAAAAGAGGAGAAGGAAGAAAATTAAAAGAGAGAAAAATAAGGGAGACAACAAAGCAGAAACAAAAGGAAGATGAGACTAAAGCATCTAGCTCATCCACTCTACTAACTCTTTTTGAATTTATAGGTGATGATGATCATCAATCTAAATCAATCTCATCTTTGACCAAGTTGATTGAGAAGAACAAGAAAGTCAAGAGTCTAAAATGATATTAATGGAGGTGACTGATAGATTGCATAGCACTATGGCAACCAAACATACTAAAGTAGACCCCAAACAAAGAGTGAAAGTAGTAGTAAAATATTTTGATGATGAATTTAAATTTTTTTTAAGTGTTGTAGAGTCCAAGGCTCAAATTTTAAATGATGCTAATCTTTTGAGTACTATTTGTCAGAACATAAATAATGATTTGCTGAGTCTTGATACTTGTATCAAGGAACTCCCAAGATGCCAACAAGATGGCAATGTACTATACATAAAATGTACTCTATCTCATAGGTTGACTAAATATTTGGATAATAAGATGGAAGGGAAGCTAAGTGAGTTAGAAGCTCTGACAAGTCAGCTACAACAACCCTTTAGCAGAGTTGATGATTTTGAAGAACAAGTTCTCAATGTTCACATTGACATTAAGAAATTGCAACTTGAAAAAGAGAAAATTTGGAGAAGATTATCAAATTTTAGAGAATCTATATCTTTGAAACTATAAACCATTGAGAGACAATTGGAGGATTGTGTTAAAGAAAAGGACACTTATTCCAAGTTCATTTATTCTGACTTTAATGTAGATAAGATTGCATCATATGCCTTATGTGCAATTCTCACTACTGCCAAAGTAGTCAAGGGCACATGGGAAAAAGGTATGGATAGTATAAAGGAAAATTTTGATGATTGTATGAAGATGATATAAGCTTAAGGTAGTGAGATAGAAATTTTGACAAGTTTTGAGAGTTTTTTACAACAATTAGATAGAACTTTTTGATAGTTTTTGGACATTCTGAGCTTTGTCATTGATGTCAAAGGGGGAGAAGTTGTATGAGAAAATTATAAGTTATGCACTTTTTAGTCATATCAAAAGGGGGAGAATTTGTAATAGATGGTAAGTATAGTAATGTTGTAACTTTTGGTAAAGTTTTGATACTTAGCCAATTTTCCCTACTTTGTTGCCATAAATGCCAAAGGGAGAGATTTATGACAATCGGCTATATGTAGATATGTAAATTTTTTCATTAATGGAAACACATGATGTACATGATTGTAGAAAACCTCAAAAATAAAAATACTTATCTTTTTGGTACTCAAAAAATTGTCTAAGTATGAAAATGGTTTATAGCAGTGTATTCGTTTTGTATGCAACCTATTGCCAATGTCATATTATGACTAGCAAGGTTATGTGGAGGAAGAATGAAGTGAGCTAAACATGTGATTAACATTGCTTATAGAAATACTCACTCTTGACACTTGTTATTCAAGTTCTAGTGAATACAGTTATGTGTTTATCAAAAAGGAATAGAGAACAAGATTTGTAGTATAACTTGTTCATACGATGTTATTTTTGAGAGAGAAGAAATATGGAATAGTATACATGTTGATGATGATGTGTATATAGAACATTAGTATAGACAATATGAAAAATAGATAATTAAAATTTATAGAACAATGGAATAAAATGTAACGGAATTATTTTGTTTACAAAATAATTGCTTGACAAACTAGGGATGACATCCTAGATGTTTACTCTAAGTTGGGAAAGTTCATTTTGGTCCTAGCCGACCTAGCAAAAATTTGTGAAGAGGCATGGTATTTGTGCAAAGACATCTTGTGAAATTATTTGTGAAGTAATGTTTGAAAGTTATGAATGTAAAGTTTTGTATCATATGCAGAAGCAAGTTTTTGATAAGTTGATTTTGTGATCCCAGATCAAGCTAAAGTTAGAGATTAGCTGAAAGAAGGTACAACATCTATACTTTTGTATTCAAGGAACTTAGACGATAAATTACTTGTTTGGGCAATGATCTTCTTGTAATTAAAAGTGAATGTTTAGGCAGTGATCTCTTCTTACATCCATTGTACCACAACTCCTAATAGGGTTGGAATCTCCTATCAGGGTCCATCCTCTAACACACACACACACACACACACACACACACACACACACACACACACACACACACACACACACACACACACACACATATATATAAAAATTTGTGGTCATCATTCCCAATAGGGTTTTCCCTTAGCTAGGGTTTCCCTAGTTAACAAAATATGGTGTTATGAGTTCTCTTTATGCATGGTTACTCTTATTGTTCAACTTTACTTGCTTACTTTCTTATGCATGGGTCAAAGTAATTAATAATATCTAGTTGGAAACAAGAGTTTTTAGAATATTGATTCACCCCCCGTCTCAATATTCTCTATTTCTAACACTATCTCATACATCATTTGACTTGAATAGCCAATATTGTCCCTTTCTAGAAAAAAAATGGGGAGATTAGAATTTTTTTGGACTTCAAAAATATGAATCAAGCATCTTTGAAGGATAATTAGGTCTTTCCCAACATGGATCATCTACTACAATTAACGGTTATCTTGGAAATGATGTCCATGTTAGATGGCTTCTCAGGTTTCAATGAAATAGAGGTAGACCCAGAAGATCAGTTCAAAATAACATTCACCACCCCTTGGGGAATGTTTTCTTATAATAGAATGCCCTTTGGGCTCATTAATGTTGGAGCCACATTTCAAAGGGCCATGAACTCATCCTTTTCTAACCTCAAGGATAGGATTATCATCATATACCTAGATGATTTGATAGTATTTGGCATTTGGCATCCTCATAAATGAGGAATATTTTGACATCAACTTTGGCTCCTTAGTAACCATGTTCAATGAGAAGAACCCATTAGAAGGGAGGATATGCAGAGGACATGGTTTCAAATACCTCACTTGAAGAAGATAAAGATGCCCAAGACCCTTTTTGGGACCAATGTAAAAAGGAAGATCATTGATATCCTTGCCTTGCTACTCAAACTAAATGGAAAGGAGGAAATTTTGGAGTTTATTGAGCAACATTTCTTCCTAGTCCAAGTTATATGTGCCAAAGGTCTATAAATTGACTGGGCCTAGGTCATTTTTGATGAGCTTTCCTCATGGATGAATTCAGCTAGAGGCCTTTAACACTTCTACATGTCCTCTTACCTAATCTATGCCTTGGTTATTCATCACCTATGGCCTAGCCTTCCTAGCATATGATGAACGTACAAAGGTGTATGAGTTATACTAAAACTTACAACTATAATGGAGCTTTGAGGAATATTTGGTCATGAATTACACCTTTATAATGTGATTATGTTGGGAGTTACAAGGCTTTCCTAAGAGAAGATTTTTAGTAGAAGCCATTTTGGCCATTACCTAATTTGGATGTTCATTCATCCAATTTCTGAGCTTCTCCTACCTATTGATAGGTTATTTTTATGGCTTTCCCAAAAGACTTCCTACATACCTGGAGGAAAAGGTTGTTCTTGTCGAATTATGTCAACAAATTTTTTAAGTGAATACCTTATGTTCAAACACGAAGAAGATATCTAGGATTTCCTTGCCCATAGTGGTTGTACTATATTCCTGTACCTTTAGATCTAATGCTTAGAATCTAGTGAAGAATTTTGAAGGTAAAGTCAAGTTGATTGATTATGAGGTACTCAGGCCTCAATTGACCTAGTGAACTTCATGAGGGATAATTTGAAGATGGGATATGCCTACAAACACATTCTGAACATTGAAGATTACTGGGTGGGATGTTTCAATGAGTATTAAACCCAAGAGAATTTTTGGTCTTGATTAAAAATTGATAAAGTTAATTTGTATAATGAATCTATTGATATTTTTTACCTTGTAGATGATGGCTCCTACATGTATCCCTCATCTTACGAGCAGATTAAAGACACTCCCATTGTGTCTTCCATGCCTACAAGTTTTGTCATTGAAACCACAAAGGTCCTAATTTGCATAATTATCAAGAGGATGAACAAGTGAGTAGAGTGGACCCATGCAAGGAAGAAGAGCATGGGAAGCATTGGTTGTACTAGTGGAGTATCTTCTAGAGCTACCCAATGAACTACAACAACTACCACTACTACTACTACTTCAACATCTATAGGCCCAACTCAATCTATTGGACAAGGTGGAGACTAGCCTCCAAAAAAGAATTTGCCAATGGAGGTGGCTCTCTTTTGGACACTAGAAAATTTGGGGACAATAAAGGGGACAAGGACAAAGAGAAGGATAAAGAGCAAGAGAAATTAGTGGCCAAGCTAGCCTCTCTTGTTTAAGTCATCAATCGAGATGGTGGCACTAACCCCATGGATGGACAAGATACATCATAGCAAGGGGATATCTTAGCCTTCTTAGTGACCAAAGTCATTTCCTTCCCTACTACTTCTTAGAGAAAGAAAACTCCCCTAGTCCCAAGGAAGTTGTTTGATCCCACTGCCTTGTAGTTTGCAATCAACATCCTCTCAACCAAGTCATGGTTGGAGGAAACCATTGATCAATAGAGGTGGATGTATGAAGAAGCTTCCCCATCAAAGGATCTAATTACACAAGCTACTTCTTCTCTTCCACCCTCCAAGAAGACAAAGAAGCATAAATTAATTGTAGCATTGGCTACTGATCCTTCTACTAGCCACATGTTGGTGGAGATAGTAGATCCACAAAAAGAGGGGAAGTTTCATGAGCTTACCTTAAATAAGTTCCAGATCATAAAAGTGGATCTTGGGATCCTTGTTCATGACTCCATGGTAAACATATGGAAGTCTACTAATGAGAAGATTTGGGAAAGGCTAGAAGAGTTGAGAGTGGAAAAAGAGGTCCTCAAGGCATCAAATAAAGAATTGATGGAGTATATCAGGTATACACTCAAGAGTATCTCAACAAGTTGATTTGACCCAAATATAGAACATAACAAGAATTTACTTTTGAAGCTACAATAAATAAGATAACTTGGGCAGATTGGTCAAACATGGGTGGATCAAATGGGCATTCAAGGTCCCCTACTAATTGAAAATTTGGGAAATCTTCTATTGGATGCTAATAAGTTGAGGGAAGCTACTTTTAGCCATTAGACCACCATGTAGAAGGTAGCATATATCTTGGCAGGGAAGATGGCCCTATAGCAAGTGGTCATTAACATGAATACCAATGTTTCCATCTCTTATGGGATCCTCAAAATATGCAAAGAGTTGGAATTCATAGTGGAAAGCTCTGTGAGATCCATGAATGAACTAAGGGACATGCGTGACCTAGTGTAGAAGGTCATAGAAAAGCTATTTGAATATATGAAAGTGTTGCATACAACGTCCTATGTGTCTACCAATAGAAAACTAGTAGATATTAACAGGATGAAGTTGAAGTTCCTAGAATTTCTTGATGAATTTGTTGATCCACTAAATTTTAAGATGTCAACGATTCAAGAGATCTTATCAGTAGACTCTATCATAAGGAGGGCATCATAGAAGTTACATTCAAAGGTTTCTAGAGTGGATGAACTAACATAAATGCATGACTATTGGATGACTCAAGCTAACAATACCATCATCACAAGTGTTGAGGAGTTGGACAAAGTAATTGATGCAATAAAAGCTTATAGAGCTAAGACAATTACTCCTAAGAAGGCATGATGTTCTAATATTCTTCTAGACATCTATCTTTACCTTCTCTCTCTTTCTTTTTGTAGTCATTTATGGCATCCTATTAGTTAGCTTAGTTTGTATAATTAATGATGATTGAATCATGCCCTATTTTTAGTTTATTCCATTCAGAGATGCTCTAAATTGCAATCATCTAACGTAACTAGCCATTTTGAGAAGGCCTATATATGTAACCTTTTGAGAAGTTAATAAGATTGGAAAAATTACTTATGGATAAACCCCTATATCTAGGACTATTATGCGTGACCCTAATTCTACTTTTAATTGTACTATTCATTACAATATAGTATTTGGAATAAGTATACTATCATTGAAAATTGAATGAATGCAAGTGAACTTGGTTTTATTTCCTTCATTCAGTGGTTTGTAAGCTTTAATTTCTTCAGAATATGCATCATTATATTCTTTGTGCTATACTTCATAGTTAATATCTATAGTTTAGTTCATTGTATGAGAGTTCTGGAAATTGATTAATGAAGTAACTAGAAAGCAGACAATTAGGGTATTGTCAAATATCAATTAACTTAGTAATCTAGGAATTGCCCCTTCTATCATCCTTCCTACTCTCTCATTGTTGTAGCTTGTCTTGCATGTATCCATCTTTACATTTGAGATTGGAATAGATTGCATTTGAAGATTTAATCCCTATTTTTGAATTTCCTAGGTTGTTTAAGGTGTTGAACAATCTGGTATGGGCCTTTTTTTTTTCTCTAGTTAAGGACATGCCCCCAAAATGCAAAAAACAAATTTCATTCCATATCTTGCTTCTAAAAGGGATTTTTACCTTTCTATTTAGGGGTCTTTGATAGATTACTACACTAACCCATTCTATTGTTAACTTCTTTGTTCTCCATTAGCTATTAGACATTTTAAGAGTCAAGGTGTAAACCAAAGAATTAAGGTAGATAAACTGTTAACCAACATCTATGATGCTCAATTGCCAACTAAATTTTAATGAAGGTTTAAGTATATCAAATAAAACAAAATTTTGCATACTCTACAAATATTACATCTACCTAACTATAGTGGCTTCCTTTTAATGCATTGTAATAAGAACTATATTGCTAAAGTCTACACTTTCCTATTTTGTGTACATGCATATAAGA
The DNA here is from genome assembly GCA_028749045.1 of Cupressus sempervirens. Taxonomy (NCBI): domain Eukaryota; kingdom Viridiplantae; phylum Streptophyta; class Pinopsida; order Cupressales; family Cupressaceae; genus Cupressus; species Cupressus sempervirens. Next base: position 573,757,928 of record CM053789.1, on the reverse strand, counting down.
AAATTGATTAATTAGATAAAATAAATGATCAAATAAAATTAGAGAAGAAGAATTAGTTTTTTTCAAATCTCTTTAGATCATTCAAGCTTTGAGAAACCTTGCTAACTAAATCCCTTAGGAATGCAACATTAGATCTTCAAGAAAATGCTAACAAAAAGATTTTTTGTGGTGGAACATACCATTAAGATCCTAAAAGTGAGAGATGATTTTTTAGAAAGTAGAAACTTGATCCCATAGTATAAAACATATAATTTACATGTTGCACAAGCTCAAATAAATGCCCCATTAAAATTTGCACATTTTGCACTCTATACATCTTAAGCTACACCAATATGGATTGGTTTAGAACATTTGACCAATAAGTAATGATACTAAGAAAAAAATTCATTCCTATAATTTTACCACCTAACTAAAGGTGTATACATTTGAGGCCACAATGAGAAGTTTCAAAAATATGTAAAGTTTCAACACTCAATTAACTAGTATTGCAAGATTTATCAAGAACTTAAAAATGACCATCACTTTAAACAAGGTCAAATATCCCAAAAGTGAAAGAGGTTTTTGTGAGAATTTATAACATGGTCATATAGTGTCAAATGTATCATTTCTAAATCATTCAATATATGATGAACTCCCCATAAAATATTGACAATTTTTGCACTCTATGCACCTCAAGGTGTGCATTGAAACATATTGGTTTGGAATATTAGAGAGTTGCAAAGCCAAAAAAATTATTCCTAAACTTGTATCACTCAATGGAAGGTGTTGGAACAAACATTTAGGCCATGAAAAGAAATTTTAAAAATATAAAAAAGTTGCTTGTTTTAACTGAGTAATATTGTAAGGTTTGGAAAGAATTGAAAATAGTCACCACTTTAAATGGGGTTGAATCTCCTGAAAGTGGGAGATTTTTTTGGGTATTATTAATGGGATCTCCTGTTAAAGTTTGGCATTTTTTTCACTCTATGCACATTAAAGGGTACACAAGTACAAAGTGGTCTAGAATATTCAAACAAGTCATGGAGTCAAATGAGGTCTTTAGTAGAATTTACTTACCTAATTTAGGTGTTGGTACATAAAATTTGAGGCCACAATGAGTAGTTTCATTCTAGGAGACATTGTAAGATTTGGCAAGAACTGAAAAGTGGTCACCACATTTGAATGGGATTTCCCAAAAGTGAGAGATGAATTTGTGGATACTTGTAACATGATCTTGTAGCTTTAGACATATCATTTAGACATTACACAAGATACATGAAATACCCTATCAAATTTTGATAATTTTTGGACTATGTGTACCTTACAGAACACACCCATAAAAAGTGGTACAAAAGGTTTGGATGAATTGGGGATTTGAATAAGGTTTTTATCATCATTCACTCACCTAACTAGAGTTACTAGAATAGATTTTTTGGTGCCATAATAATTATTTTCAAAGATACATAGAGGTGTGGCTCTCAACATAGTGGCATTGTAAGATTTAGAAAGGACTTGAAAGTGGTTGTCTCTTTTGAATGAGGCTGAATCTCCAAAAAGTGCGATTATTTTAGTAGTGGTTACATACACTTGTATAACTTTAAAAATCATTTATATTTTCCATGATCTCTTACAAATTATTGTTAAAGTTTGATAATGTTTGCACTCTACACCATGCACCAATATGGAGTGATCTGAAATGTTTGAATGAGTTGGTGAGTTGAATAAGGTTGTTCTTGGAATTCACCCACCTAACTAGAGCTAATAGTTAAGACTTTTAGTGGCCACAAATAATTGTTTCAAATATACACAAGTTGAAACTGTCAATTGAACACCATTGGAATATTTGGCAAAGACTAAAATGTGGTCATTTCTTTTGAATAAGATCAAATCTCCCAAAAGTGAGAGATACTTTTTTGGGTAGTGATAATACAATACCATTATAACACCCCACCAAGGAGCCCAAAGTGATAAGACTAAATATTATAAATTTTTTTGATTATTATTATTATTTTGAATATCTTATGCTTGCTAATTTTACATAATCATAAATGCAAGAATCCTACTAGATTTCCTAACATCATTCTTAAACAACATTACTTATTTTGTATATAAGGATTTTATGTTTATATTGTTTATCTCTTAGTAAATTATTCTTCCCAATTTATTAATTGATTCCTATTTTCTAATATTATATTTCATGTAGGACCTATCCAATTTTAATCAAGTTAATGCACATTTGTTCTTATTGAAGTTAAGTCACTTAGATAGTCTTTCCTAACCATTTGTTTATTGAGCCCAAGTGATATTTATATTCCTTCAATTTATTAATTGTACTATTTTCAGATTAGGAGCTAATGTCCTAAGCCATAAATTCAATCCATTTACTTAACTTGCATTAAAAATAAATTAAATAGATTTAAGCCATTAGGTACACATGTTTACCAATAATATTGCATTCACTAATTACTTTGATTATGAAATTCACTTGATAATAGTTAGATTTTAGAAGGCCACATGGTTCTTTTATCCATCATAACATATTATCATTATCAATATTTAATTACAAAGGAATATGAAAATCCATGACATCATATCACCTCATTTTTGGAAATAATACATTATGTTCACAGTTCTCTTTATTTTTCCTAGAGATACCCTTTACCCCTATTACATAGATTTTTAAATAATAATACATAGACATATGATATTGAAACTTCTTATAGGAGTTCATATTAAAAAATTACATAAATTCCTTCCAAGAAATGAAGTATATAGATTTCAAGAAATAATCTTCAACACTAAACAAGGATCCGTATACTATCATGCATGAAAGCTCAAATAGTACCTTGAAAATATTTTACCACCCAACCACGTGGAACCATAAATGGCTCACTCCCTTGAGATAGAAGACAAGGCCATGATCCACATAGGTTTAAAACAAATCAAAGGCTTATAATCCAAAATTATAAATACAAAGATAATCTAAAGCCATATGAAATCATAATGCCAAATGAAGACATAAAGCGAATGGACAACCAGAGGCAAAAACATGTGTAATGGTTTCAACTACATCTATGTGAGTGTCATTGTACATTATTATATGTTGGATTACACCACCTGAGCTAAGGGCCATCTTCCAACATAGAATGTTCCTACTTTAAGTACTTCAATGAAGAAATGTATAATGTTCCTTGGTACATTCCTATAATTTTGGGATTAACCACCCGAGATAAGGATCTCTGGCCTCATTATGACTACTTCAACATTATATGTATGGTTACAATATCTAATTATCTTCATTAAAATGAATTCCCAAACTCCCATAACCCATTTAACTTTATTAATTTTTCCACTTTATTACAAAAACTTACATGTACTTCCATCCTACATAAGGCCCTAATCTCTAGTGCATAGAATCCTCTAGCAGCCACTTTCGAGGCCTAGCACCTAGGGTCACATACCCCTAGTCCCAAATCCTAACACATACAAATAATATTCACATGAAGTGGCATCATACAATTAGAACAATATAGGAAACTTGTTTTTCTAATGAGCCATAAAATCCATAAGCCTTCCGTGACCAAAAAAAATTAATTTAGAAATCCAAATCAATTTTTTAGGAGGGAAAGATGGTGTGCATCTATTCGCTATTCTTTCTCATTGGTTTAGTATTATTACACATTCATGCAATATTATTGCACTTTCATACCGGATAGTTTCACATCCATGCAATATAATGGTACTTTTGTGTAATTTTCTTAAACCATGCATATCATCATTATTCCTACAATTTTGTACAATATATCTACACATCTATTCCCTAATGTGCCACTTTTGTTTCCAAAAGTTGCACTTTTGTTCAAAGGTGATTAACAAACTATAAATGCACATAACTAGGCATATGTGAGGTATTCTTGTGCATATGTGTACTATTCATGTGTATTTATTCCAAAGAATACAAGAAACTATATAGAATGCTAAGAATTGAATTTTCAAGATTAGCTTGGATAAAGGACGGAATTCCCACCACTTCTAGTTTGAAACCCTAGGTTAAAAACTCAACCAATACCCATCCAAAGGAGTTCAATTCATATAGAACCAACACGAATTGCAACACACACCAAACCTAAATATAAATTGAAAGGGAAGATTAAGAAAACCATGGAAAGTCATCAAGGATAGGTACCACACATATTGTACTAGAAGTATAATTCAATCTAATCTTACTATTTGTTCTTCCTTTATTATTTAAGTTATTTCAAAGTAATAAGAGGATGAGAAGAGAAAAATCATGGACTACTTGAATTAGATTTTGCAAGCTTATTAAGGCCTGAGATTTTTCCCAAGTCCCTTCATCTTCCTCCTCTGAATCTTTTGTAACTTCCAACAATCCTTCCCTTCCTTCATTCTTTAGGACTTGCAAAATAATTTTCAAAAAAAAATCTATAGTTTTTGTCAATATTTTTTTTCTTTTACAGAGCTCCTATGTGCTCTCATTCTTAGGGAAGCCCCCAAGTTTATAGGGGTAGAATGTGTCATTAATGTTGTTACAACCATTACGACCAACACAATTAAGGTTTGATTTAAAAAATCAACATATTTTTTTATTTATTCAAATTTTTGTTTTAAATGGACCACTAATTTATGGGATTTCTGTGTTGTCATGAACCTCCTACTTAATAAAATCACACGGTTCAATGGTCAAGACACTTCCCTATCATTCAAAAGTTTGAGGGTTTAACTCTCATCACCTTTTAGTAATTCTCATTTACATACCTAACCCCTAATTACAAATTATACCATATTTCTTTTACTATAGTTCTTGAAGAGCACAATAGGTGAGATGGTAGACAATGGGTTTGAAAAGTGGAAGTTTATAGGATCAAATCTCAAGAATGTTTCAGCCTTTTATTTCCTATTCTTACATTTATTTATTTAAGTGGTATTTTACATTATTTATTTATTTTCAATAATTATACAATTAGACTAGTACCCACAAAACATTGTATCACACATGCAACCAATAGTAAATGTATAGTTATTTGAGTATATATGTGAGAAAACATATATACTTAGATAGATATACCTAATTGACCCACACATACAATGAGAGATCAAGATCACATAAACAAAAAATAAAATATTTAAGTATCAAAAGTATCACACATAAAAAACCACTAGTGTAAAAATCAAATGTTGTAATACCTAATTAGAGGTAAAATTATAAAGGATCCCCAATTAGTAGTAGATTTTCTAATCAGGAAGTCTAATCTTAGGGTGTCTATATGGATCATGATCCCATCTCCTTTTCAATAATAGTTGGTTTGAGGATTTTGAGGCATGCTTAGACTTGTGTAGCTAGGTGGAGTCAATGTCTTGTACCTATACATACCCTCATCACTAACTAATAAGATATATATACACACATACACATACATACATATAGACACACACACACACACCTAAATAGTGACATGAAAGGAAGGAGGAGTGTGACATCCTATAGATCTTCCAAAGAAGTGACTAAAACTACCTCCCCTTTTCTAGAAGATACAACAAGCAAATTAAACATACACATATGTGTATATAAAACACATAGAGTTAGTTGAGTTAGCTTAAAACTAAATCATAATCATAAATTAAATTTATCCATAAACTAGATGTTTAAATAAGGTATTTGAAAGCATGACACTGAATAAGAATTCTAAGCTTAGTTTAGATGACAGTTTAAGGATTTTTGTTATTTTGTTTCTTGAAGACTATTTCAAACATTGTCTTTTGTAAAAATTTATATTTTTTTTGCCTATTATAGTTTGATGTTTTGTTGATATAATTATTTGGTTGAGCCTTATGGTTATGAATTAAAATACAATCAATAGTATACATATGAATGAATTGATTATATTTTAACCTAAGCTCGTATTGGGAAAATCTTCCTATAGCCAAGTGTGTCATGTGTGCAAGAATATATTAGTATAATAAATTATTTTATGAAACAATGGTATGATTATACATTATAAAGTATGGCATGTGCTAATAATATGTTGTATGAATAATTCAATAGGTTAACACAAAAAAATAAGGAGATTGACTAATTCAACAATAGCCATAGGGAAAAAAAGGAAGTTAACTATCATAAAGACATCCACTCTCCATCGAGTGGGTCAAGGCAATAACCATCTACCTGGGTACAAATCTAGCACCATGATGCTCTATATTTTTAGTTAACCATTATCAGAAGGGATTATTCTATGAGAATAAGCAAACATATAAGTTTGTTGTTGCCTATTAAGACTTTGTTATATCCTTGTGGCTAGAAGGATCATATATCTAGGAAGCATTTTAAGATTTATTATAAATAAGTTGCTTCGTGAACTTCCATTAGTTAGTACTAAGAATTCATAGTGTAACCTAAAGTAACATTAGTCAATAAATTATTTTACATTTTATTTTTTAATTGATGTCTCAAGTGTGAATACAATGAAGATTTCAATCTCCATTAGTTTATCTTGAGTAATTTCTCTATTCACTTGTCCAAGGGGGGCCTACTTGGTGAGTGAATCTTGTTATTAGATTTACTTTCCTTATTTCTTTGGAGTATCTTGATACTCTATTTTTCCTACAACCACAAGGTAAAAAAACCCATGGTTATTCAGACAACAAGGGGAAACAGAGTAGGATCATATTTGGTTGTTGAGTTTTTATCAATATCATAAATGTTCTATATCTTAGTTTCTTGATAGAATTGGGATTCCAATAATTAACTTCAAGCATTTTATTTTCATAATGTAATGATGAAAATTTCATTGGCTTTGATCATATACTTTCCTTCACCATTTCAATTTAATGTCCCTGGTATGATATTGTAAATGAGCTTATGGAGTCAATTGGTGACTTCTTTGAGGATGTTCAATCCAAAAGTAATGGTTGATTTACTCTTGTTTCCAACTAATTGATTTAGTAAGCATCCCAAATGATTCATGGTATAATATATTTAATCTCATAAGAGTATTATTATAAATCAAATTAAATATAAAACATGCATTTTGATGTGGAGCCTAATATCACTCGTAAGTTTATTCGATGTAGTTTCCCCTCAAATTATTTCTATGAGGGTTAGAGATGTCATAATGTATTGGAAAAATTATTATATTGGATGAATTATTGTAGCCCTAATTTTGTAAGAAGAAAATTGTTGTATATATGGCTTAGGGTTAGAGATTTCATATGTATGATGAAATCGTAGCTTCTTGTGGCAGTATTGAGCTATAAGGGATTGTGGATTATAATAACTAGATAATAATAATATTAGATTGTTGTTGGTGGATGTAGCCTAGGGATTGGGTGAGCCACATTAAATCCTTATGTTTTGTTTTCTCTTCTATGCAATTTATTATTGTATGATATTGGTTATATTTGCAAGTAATTGTTATTTTTACCTGTGGTTAATCCTGACAACATGATTATATGCCTAACAAAACATCATAATAAATCTCTAAATAGTGTTACAAGGATGTGTGTCAAGTATAGAGGTATTTATAAACATATTATATCATAGGAATATAGTTTATTCAATTTCCTTTAAAAAATTTTCTAGTAGATAGGTATCATTGTGCTAGTGAGTGTTAAAGTTCCTTGTAGTTTTATTTATGATAGTGTTTATCAAGATACAATATCAAGGTGTATAATAAATAACCTTATCTTCCAAAATAGACCAAGTGTACTTATACTACTACCAAAATATATTGATACTTGTCATTACTAAAGGAAAATTACACCATCACACCTAATGAATCATTTATACATTATAGAATCTCAAAGGAAAGTCATGTCAAAGTTTGAATTTTTTTTCACAATGTGTACATTAAGAGATGCACTAGTATAGAGTGCTACATAATTTTTCAATGAGTTGAGGTGTTGGAGAAGGTTTTTCCTAGCATTGAATTTCCCAATTACACTTATTAGTGTAGATAGTTTGAGGCAACAAAGAGTGGTTTCAAGAATATGCATAATTGTAACTTTCACTTGAGAAGTGTTACAAGATTTACAAAGGACTAAAAAGTGGTTACCACTTCTCAATGAGGTCAAATATCTAGAAAGTGAGAGACATTTTTGTGGGAAGTAATAATACAATCCCATGGAACCCTATAGATAATTCATATGCCACACATTTTTTGAGAAATGCCTCATCAAAATTTGACTTTTTTGTATTCTATGAACCTTAAGCAAAGGACCAATACATAATGGTACATAATAACTGAATGAGTAGGAGATATAAACAAAATTATTCATCACATTTATCCTCTAGCTGGAGTTGTTGGCATAAATGGTTTGAGGCCATGATAAGAGGTTTCAAAGATACATACTTGCAACTTTCCACTAAGAGATATTGCAACATTTTGCAAGGACTGAAAAGTGGTCACCTTTTTTGAATGGGGCTGAATATTGTAAAAGTGAGGTAGGTTTTTGTAGGCATCAATAACATGATATTATAACACCTTATAGATCATTTATATAAGGGAATTTTCAATAGCTCAATCGTGCGCTATAGGAGATTCATATACTGCTGCAACCATCTACAACCCTACAATTCTATGGGCTATAGTACTCCCTTTCATCTAGACCCCCAAGACCCCTACTATTTATAAGGGACTCATTGCCATATACTAAGAATCTAGAATCTATATTCTCGTCCCCTACTATTTTAAAGGCTATCTCCTAGGCCATGGAAAAATAGGTTGCCTATGAACCGAGACCTATGTCCTTCTATATATATGGGTGGGCTGTTCCCAAGTCCCTTCTATTCTCACTTCATATTGTCAAAATCTAGTATCAAAGCCTAAAGATTATGTAAATTTGACCTCTATTATCACTTTAATGAAAGTTATATTTATTCATAAAATATATTTTGATACTCTTGATTATTCACCCACTATGTTTGAAATGTATTCTATAATCATATAACTCTTTGAATTTCTCATGCATGTCTCAATTTACTTGTTGTAAGACCTAGTATTATAATACCCATTGTTAAGCCGGTGATAGGTGTTATTAGGGAATTATCCAGGTAGTAAAATTTGTAGTTTGAGAAAAAAGTGGAGAGTGGGTCAATGGAAAAAATAATGAAGAACCCAATGGAAACAATAGAGAAATATCATAATGCAGCTAGAAATATTGAGGCAAGTCTACTAACTTCTTTGCACAATCTAAAAGTGATGTTACTATAAAAGAAATAAATTCAAATGTTCTAGAAGAGTCTATTTTAAATGAAGGTTATGGAGATAGATTTACTGATAAATAGTTTAAAGTACCTAAGATACAAGTGTCTAAAATATATAGAGATGTTCCTACTAGTATAAGATTTTTTTGTTTATAAAGTTCTCAGTAAATGTAAGGTTGTAAAATTGTAGCATGTTGTAAAAAATGGCATTGATGGTAGGCTTAGGTTTTTTATGGAAATAGAGATAGGATAATGGTAGAGATAGGCTAGAGATGATCCTCCTGACTATAAATGCCTTCACCTATCTTATGTATGTATAGGAATTCATGCTCACTATATAAAGGGTTTGTCCATCACTATAATTTTAATGCTCAATTATAAAAGGTTGACTAAGCTCTCACATACTCTTTTAGGAGTAGCCTATGATTCTATGTCAAATGGACCCATCTATATTGATTTTCTTCTTGAATATTCTGACAATCTAAAAGATGGAAATATAAATGATGTCCTAACATATGAATTTAATATTATCAACCTACATATGAAGAAGGTCTCTATTGATCATACCCTTACATTCCTTATCCATTACCAATTGTATAATAAATCCTTTCCATTAATGGTCAGTTCGAGAAGAGAAGCCTCACCAGAAGAATCTTTGTACACTCTTTGGAATTCCACAAGTCCAACTACTAAACTGAGGGCACCACATATTGTAAGACACAAAAATATAAAAATGCCTACAAAATGGGCACTTTATCTTTGGGATAAAGATGCTCAAGGTGAAAATACACATTAATTATAGGGTGTAAATATTAATAAACTTGACAACTAAGTTATCACAAGTTTTGTCAATCCTCAATTAGGTTCCCATATACAAAGGTCTCAATCTATTCGGATCTCATTGACCTATCATCCATGATCCTCTTCAAGAGTTGTAGATCATGGTTATAAAATACCCCATGGTAACAAATGAAAAGTATGGATGAATTTCTAAAATTTATATTAGATAGCATGTTCCATTTTCCAACCATTCTGATTGTAATAGGTCATCCTTTAGCATGAATTCATGCTTCAACCAAAGAATCAACTCTTAGTTCAAACGTATCTTCTTTCCCTCATGTATAATTTTCTAAGCTTGAACATAATTTGTACAAATGTGATAGCTGTAATTTTATCTTTTCTACAAGTTTAGTTTGAGTCTTTAGATGTAAAATCATGTCATGAAAAGAAATCTATTTTCATATTGCTAATAATTCTAATCCTAGAGAAGCTATAGTAGATACACTAGCTGGTAAATCTATCATTCTAGGAGTCATTCCCTCTTTTTGACATTTTATGCAATATGATCTCATTGGAAAATGATAAATTAAATTTTGGACACAACATGTTTCACCTATCAATGAGTCCCAAGTGTCCTCTCAAAGTAAATTATTAAATTTGTCTAATTCTTTCATGCGTGAGCATATGTTACTCACCAAATTCTTGAAATTTTAGTAGCAAACTAAAGTCCTAGCCAATCAAAAATATTATACCAGCTATCAAGATAACGTCCATGAGATCATTGCCTACTTGAAAACCATAGAACGGCATCTCTCTAATTAATGGAAGGTTGAACTTGTTGATCAGATAACCAAAATTCATATTGATTATCTTCATTTCAAAGCCCATGCAAAAGCATGTTGGAAAACTCAACAATCAAGTTTCCAAACTCATGAACAAACTATCAAAGGAATAAAATCCAAAATCTCTACAATACTTCAAACAGTCCAATGCATACATTCAATAACTTTGCACATTGGCCAGACCATAATGTGAATTGAGCAAAAATTAGTCAAATCAATAAATGATATAAGCCATCAAATATCTTTGATTCCAACTCAACTAGTTCAATTTTCCTACTATTATGTAGGATATTTCAAAGCCCAGTATGAAGGAAAAGGCTTGAATCCTAATCTTCCACCTCCCCCTATTCAAAAAGTTTGGATAACTCCCTAGGATCCATGAGACAAGCCATGCCTAGAGAAAAACAAAAGGGCATAGGAAAAATTTACATGGAAAGAGGAAATAATGGCTTTGGATATGATGATAATTTATAAACTTGTTGAATTATAGAGAAGATGTTACACCTCCAATAAATTTTGATAGTATTTATGAAGTAGAAAAAACCACTAGAAATATTGATACTCTAAAATCTTGGATAACAAATTATTTGTCCACAAGAATAGGAGCAGATGGATCCAATGTAATTAGACAAGCTCCTAATTCTATCATGAGTATTTCTAAAAGAGATTGGGACTTTATTAATAGAGGAATAGATCAATTTTGTTCTTAGTTATGGAAGAAAATATGCCTTTGAAAGAATGGCTTATAACCTATTTGTAAACAACAAATGTTGTGATCCTAAATAGTTTGATTAGTATTGTGTTGAATAGTATAAGAATTTCTATTAGTCAAGAGAAGAAAAAAATCAAGAATTCATGTATACTACATTTATTAAATGTTTTGAAGGACTAGGAAAATATTATCATAAAAGGATCTTAGAAAAGCTTGTTACGGAACAATTAGAACTTAGGGAAATTAGATTCCCTTAATTGGTTTATACCTTAACATAAATTAATGAAGAAGTATGCAAAAATGGTTAGACAAGAAACAATTAAAAGGGGTCAAGCCCTTAATTTCTCCCACATTATGCAAGAGAATCACCTTGGATATGGATGTGACATTAAAGAGAGAGTTTAAACATTAATCCAAAGGTAGAAATTTTGAGTGTACAGAATGTTCCATAAGATGAAAATATGGAAGTAGGTTTTCCAAAAGAAAGAGATATTTTCATAAAAGAGAAAAATTATAGAAAAAGGAGAATTGGAAACCAATTTCATATATCTATAAAGGAGAAAACTATGCAAATAAGTGTCCTGATAGAAATAAGACCAAGAATAAGGTTAGAGCCTAAATGATAAAAGAAAAAGGGTTAGATGAACCTAATGAGTATGAATTTATTGATGATTATACCTCTAATTTAGAGGAAATAATTCTATTAGAAGAAGATATTGACACTAAATCTAATCATTCCTTAGATGTAGTGGAGAAAAAAAAACCACAATCAAAGTCTAATTCTGACCCTAAATCTTATTTCTTTTGTAGAGTGATGAAGATATCTCCTTCTCTCTTTGTCAACATGAAACTTGTTGATTTTATAAATGAAATTTGGATTTTAGAGAATTGACAAAAGAATAGAAATATTGGCCCATAAACTTGGAGGAAAATTAAAGACAAAATTTCCCAATTAAAAGACAAGAAATGACACCTACTATAGGCACAACAAAAACCAACCTCTCCACTAATTTTTTGTAAACCCCATAGGACTCCTAGATCCCATGCTAGATCCAATTCAAAATTATTGCCTTTAAACCAAAGAATTCCTAGAGAAGCCCAACAACAGGCATAATGGCTAAAGGATCTAATGTAGGAAAATAATATAATTTCTTGAGAAAGTAATTTCTCAAGCCAAAGAAGAGAAACAAGAAATTGAAGATGAGGAAAGTGAGAATCTTACTCAAGAACTCATTAAAGGATAAGAAATGGAAACTATTGTAGATCAATTAAATTCCTCATTAAAAGAAGTTGGGTTGCATTCAATCCAACTTGTTTAGCTAGTTTCACCAATAGCAGAATCTCTCCTTTGACACAAGAAACTTATCCCAAAAATAGAATTAGTTTTGGTCTCTAAAGGATATGATCCAAACATAGGAGAAGAATTGAATACCAAAAGTCATGTTTCTAAATAAATGGTTAAAACATATTTTCTAGTAGTAAAACTCCAAATTTATTTTCGCACAATAAAAAGTATCCTTTAGCATTCTTATGGGATACTAAAGAATATCTTAATATTGCTAGATGCAATTATTTTCCATCAAATAATTGGATACCATTTCAAATAGAAATATATTTTTGCCAAGGTAAAACTACTTCTTGTTATACATGTAGAACACCTATTAAATTCTAATATGGACATCAAGAAAAATTAATTTTTATGCATCTTGAGATTGATGGTTATGATGGTGTCATAGGAAATCATGCTATGAAAAACAGGTAGCCTATAGTAATAACAAAAGAATTTGAGGAATCTTTCATAACCAAAGATTTGAAGAAACATAAAAGAACTCTTATCTGTATATTACTACTTAATGATAGTGATGGAAATGAATTCCCACAAAAGTCTAATGCTAATTGTTTATTGATGAGAACTTGGGAAATCATAATGTGCAAAAAAGAGATTGAATAATTACTAGCCTTAGATTTGATTTCTTTATCTTCTTCACCATTTTCTTGCCATGCTATATATGTTCCCAAGTATGATGAAAATAATGAATTTCTAGAGAAAATGCTAGTAGTAAGTGTTGACCATAAAGAAAATCTAGTATTACCAATTAATTCAAAACACTTAGTCATTTACTAGGTAGAGTTGGTCAGTCAATACTACAACTGAGTCACTCTATATAGATTGAGCTATGTAAAGGAGAAGTATATATAATTAGTTGTTCCAAGTAGTAGTTACTATCATACAGGTTAGGAGTTGTTGAGTATTCTAGTATTTGTTGAGCTTTACAAGAGGCAATACTTGATTTGAGTGATATAGAGACCAAATAGTTTAGTTAAAGCTAAGTACTATCAAGGCTAAGGGACAACATGAAGAACCAATATGCATCAAGCATTAGAAATCTATTAGTGTCAAGTAACACAATTTTGTATAAATGTTTGGAATGGTACAAACATTGATTTTAACCATTTTTATCAGTATGTGAGCATGTTTTTATGATCAAGGAGTTAGTTATGAAGATAAGTATGCATGTAATTAAGGATCATCAATCCCTATTTAATGAGATTAACCAATCATAAAATGAGAAGGAACAAACACAAAAAGGGATGAATCTAGATCATAGATTTGGATCTAGAAGCTTCTTCAAACAATTATTTAAGGGGTATATTTAGACCTAATTTTTGTGGTTGCAAGTTATAAGTTTGGATGTGAACCTGAAGGTGAATTTAGTAAAGTGTCAAGGTGATCGAGCAGTGTAGAGTGCATCTATTGAAGATATATCACAAAGAGATGATTAAAAATTGTAAAAAGCTGACATATCATCAACATTCAAGTGTAAACTAAAAGATCAAGCTCATACATTCTAACATGTGTTTCAGGGTAAATCTCTTAAGAGAGTCATCCTAACAGGGCTTTCTAAACCTTCTAACATAATGCTTACTTACTTTTGTAGTTAAAATATTTTAATCAAGGTAGACTTATAAATCTTGTAAACTCTTAATATGGTAAACCCCACATAGGGTAGATCATCACAAGTGATCAAATTTATGTAGCCCTAACAAGTACACTTTATTATTGTTGGAGTGAATATTTTGTGGATGTCATCCCCACTGTACTTTTATCTTCACCTTGGAGTATTTCTATATTACCAAATATTTATATCATGTATTGATCTATTTCTTACATTTTATTAATGTTATTATATGTTAGATCTAATGTTAAATTACTATGGATGATTGATTTGATATAAGGTTAATAATTAATAAGGGTTTATGGTGAAGATGTCAGATATGGTTAATGTCTTGAGAATCTTGGTTCCCCCCCCTAGCATCTTACTTTCCCTATTATATTTCCAATAGTAAGTTATAATCCACTTAACACTTGGTTTCATGATAATCATCACCCATAATTAGTAAAGGACTACATTTGGATAGTCAGAAAAACATGATTTTGCTATCAATCATATCAAGAAGAAATGTGCACAATTACCCACACTCAAGATACTAGGAATGGAGATAAAATCATTGAAACTAATGCTAGTGAAACCACATGGGTTGAAATTCTTAAAGAAAAACTAAGAATAGTAAAGAAGAAATTATCAGGTATGTTTTTGACAATTTTAAAGGTGTAGAGTTAAATTATTACAACAATCACAAGGAAATTATAGTTGTGATCAATGTTTTATAGGCCTTTTATATGTTCATAGGAGATAAAAAGGCTTTAATGAGAAGTGATTTAAAAAATCCTTTTGGATTCTTTAAAAAGGAATCTAAGGATAAAGTTATTAGGGGAAGGCTACTTAGATGGCCTCAAATTTTGAAGACATTTGATTTTGACATTGAATGTGTACCTAGTTCTAAGAATGCGTTTATGGATTATTTAACAAAGGAAGAATCTACATAGTTTAGTGGTAATGTTTAGATAATCAGGATCAAAGAAGAACCTTGGTTTGAAGAGAGTTTCCCAGATTCAATAGCAATCCATACTCACAAAGAGATCAAGAAAATTTTAATTTGGCTAGTAATTATCTTTTTTAACAAACATCAAATGTTATAGGCCAAATATTTATTAACCATTACAAACATTTGGATCCCTAGAAATTGTTTTAAGATTGCAAGTTAAGAAGAACATTTTAATGAGGAAATATGAGGAATTATTTAGTCTCCTAAGATTCAATTTTAGATTCCCATCTAGTTCATGAATCCACCAATCTAATGACCAGAAAAATGGCTTAAGCAAGAACAAGGAAGAAAATTAATTAGGGATATCCTCGTGCACATTTTTTAGTTTAACTTTTGTAGCTATAAAGGAGTTTCAAGGAAGATAACTTTTAAATTTAAAGTAAAGAATCTTATTAATTGACATGTTTGTCAAAATTATGGTCCCTATATACAAGGATCAATTTTTCACAATTGGGCCATTAATTCCCACATCAAATACCTATATAATTCCCAACAACCTATCAAGATTTGTGTAAGTACTTATCAAAAAGAACTGGGAAACATAAATTCTCATTCTTAGGAAAATTATGGAGCCTATAAATCAAATATTATGCACATCATGTGGATTGAACCACTTGCATCACTTCTTGTTGAACCCAGTTAGCATCCCTCTTTAGGTATGGAACCTAATGATGATAGCTATTGTGCAAGGTGTGTCTATAGAGAAGTGGATGGTGATGACTAGTAGATGGGTATATTATCCACATATAAAAAATTCATATACTAGTAATCCAAGTCTAGTAAACTAAAACCAAGGGTAGACCTATTAGAAACAATAGTCCACCAAGATAACTCAGGGGGGGTGGGGGGTTGAATCAATTATCCAACAATTAAAGGATTTATCTTTTTTAAACAAACTTAACCATTCAACCAGAGTAAATAGAAACCATAATAAGATGCACATAGACAGTTACACTGGATATGTTAACTAGGGAAACCATTGATCAAAAGGAAAACCCTAGTGGGAATGATGCCCACAAGATGATATACTGATATATAAGTTCCTTGTTAGAGGATGGACCCTATTGAGAGTCTATTACAACATTCAGTACATATGAGTCCATGTTATGAGACTTTGAATCTCTATTAGGAGATTCCAACCCTATTAGGAGTTGTAGTACAATGTATACAAGAAGATCCCACTGCCCAAACATGCAATTTCAACTACAAGAAGAGTTCACTGCTCAAGCATGTAATTTAATGTTATGTTCTTTCCTTTGTTTTTTCAACTGAAAAAATCACTATCAAACCTTGTATACTAGGTCATGAACCTTAGATCCAAATATCAAACCTCAAATCACTCAACAAAACCTTGGCAATGAAGTTTCCTTCACTTTCACTCTACTCCACTCAACTTCACATTCCACTCTTACTGCTACTTATAATCACTTCTCCATATCTTTTCTATATCTCATAATAAAGGAAAATGTCCTTCCTTTATACTAAGTCCATAAAAAAATTGCTTGATTCGGATATTAGACCTTCTCAATTAATCATTATCAAACCACATTAAGAACATGTTACACTTAGTGCTAACATTAGTCTTCCTCCTTTCAACTTTAATATCTTTTCATACACATAATATAATGACGAGTGAACTTAACCACATCATCATCAAAATTTATTCTTCACATCCTCAACCTTGATTCTTAGAATAACAACTTTGCTAAGAGATATAACAAGTTTACTAGAACATGCCTTTGTAAACTCTATCTTTAGAACAGACATCAAACTTACATAACTTCTTATAGACTTGTCATTTCTTCTTCTAATGTTAATTACATATACTAGATACTCAAAAGTATCCCCCATAACCTTGGATATTTATAATACTCAACTAGTCATTCATACCAACTTGATCTTTCCATTGTTCTTCTATCAGATAATATAGAAGACTGCTATGTTGACATTAATGACAAACTCAATCATGAATCTAACATATCATCATAGTAACATTTTGACAATACTCACCCATAGGAATATCATCAACATTCATGCTTCCAACAATCTCTCAACAAGACCCAACTACTATTCAAAGGGGTTTTAGCCAAATCCTTAATAAGGCGTGTGGCTCCCTCTTAACAATTACAAAAAGGAGGAATCTCCATATTCTCTTTCAAATGTTAAGAGATGTGTATGTGACATGGTCCTTCATTTATCAACCATCCACTTATTTATGATAAGATATTTGGGGTCCACCTATATGTGCTAATTATGGGCCTCTAAATCAACCACACACTTCAACATGATCTTTACATGCTAGAAACATCTAGAAATGAACATGGATTTGTCCATTCAGTATGTTTCGACAAATTGATCTTTTTCCTTCTAACTAGACTAATTTTATTGTCCACTCTCAGAATTGAGAGATCAACAAATAGACCACCTAGTATGAAGGATTTAATCTAGATAGATACAAGATTAAGCTAAATGATGAGCATATTAATCTAAGAATAAAATAAAACAAATTAATCTAAATGGATGTATTGTAATCTATATGATAAAATAAGGTGAAAGAAATGAATTTTTGAATGCAAATGCTTTGGTAAACAAATTGGCATTAATTCAATACTTTTCATGTGCATCCTCCCAAAATGAGGAGATGAAAGTTTCTTAAATAGAATCTTAGAATTTAATCAATGGTTGAGATTAAACTAAATGGCTAGTTGAGATTGAAGATGAAACTCAGTCAAAATAGAAAATTCCCCTCTGAAAAGGAAGCTAATTGATCACTTCTAAGTGTAATAAGGAGTTAACTGATCTAATTCCTTTTCTAATTTTAGTCCACTTAGTGTTTTTTATTCTGAATTGAAGAGAGAATAAAATATAAGATATTTGATTTAGATTGTTAAATATGACCTCATAATTAAATAATCTAACTAATTTAAATTCAATAATTAGAATGAGGATGTATTAAATGTATTAATTAAATCAAATATATTTAATTCCTTGTGTATATTAGCTAAAGGGGTGACTTTAATTTAATGAAAGTAAAAAGACTTAAGATTAAATTGAGTTCAATTAATAGGTTTAATTTAGCTAATTCAATTAGTATTTAGGAATTAAATAAAGTATGTGATTAATGTAGATTAATGATTTTCTACATTTGACACTTAGGTCAAGTAGAGATTAAAGAAATTAGAATTTCCTAGTACAATAGGACTTTGAGTGAGATTGATAGAACAAAATTGGTTCAACATACCAATGTGCCAACTCAGGGTATTACATTTGCCCCAATTTGAATGGATGTGCGAGTAACATGTTGATTCAAAAAAAATAGAAGTTTGATAATATATACCAAGAAGTGAGGTTGGTTCCAAGATTGATGACACAAAGACCAATTGATGATATTTTTTAATTTTTCTCTAGAATGAAGCTTAGCCTTAGGGGTTCTAGATAGAACACCTAGATACTAATATGAAAGGACAAAGATTACTAAAGTTTATAGAATTTTTCCCAGAATGAGACTTAATTCTTAGGAGTCAAGGTTAGATTTCCTTAGTACCTATCCATTAGATGATGACAAGATTAATCATGATTCATAGAGTTATCCCTAGAATGAGACTTAATCCTCAAGGGTTGGGGTTAGATTGCCCTAATATGTGTCCATTATATAGTGATTGAAAGCAAGAGTTTATAATTGTCTCTAGAATGGAGCTTAATTCTTAGTAAGAATTAGGATTATCTCTAGAATAGAGCTTAATCTTCTAGAGTTCATATAGAGCATCTAAATATTTTTCCATAAAAAGCTAACAATACCTAATCATGAGTCGTATAATCATCCCTAGAATGAGGCTTGATCCTCAAGAGTCAGGGTTAGAATGCCTTGGCAATGATGGGAACCCATCCTTAACTTTCATTATCATCTTGATTTTTACAAAGGCATTCAACAACTATAGTATGACTAGACTCTCCTTGTTCCCTTTGAATAGAAGGAGGATTAGTAGTACTATCAAAAGAATCAATGTCAACACCCATAGTGCTAACAGGTGGTATGAAGTCATCCAGTTCTACAAATGATTTAGCAAGATAAAAAGGAAATTGATAAGGAAAAGTATCCCCATCATTAGAGTTTTCCTCATGATTATCTTAGTTTGTGACTCATGTTTAGATGAATTTTTCAGGTTCTGGTATGAATTTATTAATCCCTAAATGAAAGGGAATCATCTTGAAGCTTAAACCCATTGTATCCTAAGATCTTCTAGATGTTTCTTGGATAGGATCAATCAAGCCATTTTTGTTACATCCAATTAGACCATTTCCTTTTTTACTGAAGCATTTCATGAGCTTAAGGCATGGACCATACTTTTCAAGAGTAATCTCATGAAACTATTTTCTAAGATCCACTAGAATTTCCTCTCTATATATCCATGGAGTGATGGCTTTATCTTAATCTTCCTCTTCCAAAGGTATAGTAGCTATGACAAAGGTACCATTGAACTTAATTTGAGGTGATAAAACAAAAGGTATCTTCACTTTAGGTGGTCTCCCATAATTATGGGGAGACTCAAGAAGAGATGTCAAAGATAGAATAGGTTCTATGTGATACTTGCCCATCCTAGTTTTTGTCAACTTGAGCAACTTCTCCATTTATTTCAACTTATCAGCATGATGATCCATAAATTCCTTATTATAAGGTACAAAGTTCTTAGTAGATTTAAGCATGTTATAGGTGTACCTAGTATTAGTAGGTATAGTAACTTCAGAGCCTTGGAATGGAAACTTGACACATTGATGGTACATCGAAGTCACAACTTGCATTTCATGTATCCATGGTCTCCCTAACAAGATATTGAAAACTAATGGAAGTCAAGGACTTGAAAAGTAACATCTCTTTCTAATGGACTAACTTGAAGAGGAAACACAACAAGACCTAGGATACACTCGACTTCATCATATACCTTGATGGTTAAAAATTATGATGAGGATCAATAGACTTTTCAAAATAGCCTAATTGTTTGAGCAAAGTAGCAAAACAAAAAATTTAGACCAGCTCCATTGTCAATGAGCACATGAAGGACATATTTTTGATGTATCATAACTTCGATGTGAAATGGTTGGTTATGAAGATGACTCAATGAATTATCATCCTCTTCAGAAAAGGACAAATAATGAGGTGAGGTCAAGTGACCCACCATAGATTGGAACCTATCAAGATTAGGATATTGAAGTATGCTTGCCTAATTGAGGGCTTTATCAAGAATCTACCTATGAGAAGGTGAGATTTTCAGTAATTCAAAGATTTTTATTTGAGCATTCATCCATTGAAATTGGTCAAGGATACTATAGTTGGTAACTATGGAAGATGTTACAATTTTCATACCTTTTCTAGATGGACTAGTGATAGGTTTGTCTTTGTGTTGATCTTCCTCAGAAGAAAAAGGTGCAAGGCCTTTAAGTACTATCTTGGCACAAGAATGCATAACAACATTAGCATTAGGTTGTGATTATTCTTGATCATTGGTAAGAGATGTAGCACCTCTTAAGACAAATGGCATTTTCAGTTTCATATTGTCATATTTTCCTTTAATCATGATAACATCACAATGTTCAAAGTTTGTATGTTCAATCATGTTGATCACATTATTGTCATAGGTGTATGTATAATTGACCTTGTTATTGGTTTTTTGTTTGGAATTTTCTCCTTTCTCATAGTGTGGAAATGGCTCCTTAAAATCCTTGTGGTATGAATTCTTATTATGTCCATCCACAATGATTTCACCATTGTCAATTAAGTCTTGAACTTTATGATGTAGGTTAATGCAATTGCTTATTTTGTGACACTTGTTCTGATGGTATTCACAAAATAAATTCTCATTCCACCATGTGGGTCATGGATGTGGATCATAAGGATGAGAATTATCCAAAGGAGTAATGATCTTGTTTTGAAGCAAGGCCTTATAGACCACATCTAGAAGTTTACCAAGGGGTGTGTACTCTCATTTATGTTGTGTAACCCAATATGATTTATTTGTTTTGTTACCAACTTTCTTGTTATTGGGAGGAGATTTTTCAATAGTCTTAGATGATTTGATGTTGTCTGTGAGATTGAAAGTCATTTTAGTGAGTTTGGGAGTAATGTTATCAACCACTCCATCATGTACTGTAATCACCTAAAAATGGTCATCTAGACTATTAGCCCCCTTTTCAACATTTTGGCTAAATTAATTTAATCACTTTCCTAAGCCAAATTGCTAATAATCAATTTATTTGATTATAACCTATAGTTTGACTATGCTATCCTAAGTTCATTATTTGATTAAAAGAACATGTCCCCTTTTAATTAAATAAAAGACCCCATTCTTCTAACCCACTTAAAGTGCACACATAAAGTCCTTTTTCTATTTTGCAATTAAAAGAAAAGGCTTTGTGACTTTTGTCTTATATGACAAGTCAACTTATATTCTATTGGTTGATTTGTGTGTGCACATGGATCACTCCTATTTTTGAATTCCACCGTTGATCATCCACCATCTTCATCTTGATCTCTACCATCCATACATCTTTAAAAGGGAGAGAGCTTTCCCCCTCAATCAATCCTCATTTTGAATATTGTTATGCTGCAAGTTTTCTAACAGGTTTCTTTGGAGCTTTGTGGAGAACTTCTATTTCTTGTCTACATTCTCTCATACCATAGCATCTTAGCTTAGCTTTCATTTTTACATGTAGCTTAATCTCACATAGCTTAATAATGGTATTGTAACACTCTCATCCATGCTTAGAATAGCTGCATTTTTCAAATTCATTCTAGCTTAATCTTCATTTGCATTGCATTCTTGAGGAACTCCTTGGGACATTTGCATTCTTGCATCTTGTCTTTGGAACCTCCCATTGCATGGTTTACTAGCAAGAAGAGTATCTCTAAGGCTCATCTGAGAGCTTTTTTATTCTTGAAATATACTCTCTTGCACTCCATGGATAGGGAGCTCTAAGCCGGCATCTAAGCATTCCCAACTCATGGAATCGTTTGGATAGAAGGGTTTAGAGTGGGACACTTTCGAGTGTACATTTTTGGCGCCCATCGTGGGGCTTGAATCAAATTTTCAGCTCCATTTGCTTTCATTTCTTATCTCTGGTTTTTTACAGCAGCATATTGGATCTAATCAAATGCTTTTGTAGAATTTTCACTTTGGTTTTAAGGCCAAGCCATAAGTAAATTGGTTTGAAGGCCAAAAACTTAGTTGGTTTAAAGATTTCATCATATCTTTTAAACCGCTTAGAATTTGGTTCTGAAATTTTGTTTGAAAGTTTTCTATATGCTCAAAATGTCTCAGTCCAATTTTCAGAGCATTTTAACGTGATTTTCGGAAGTTATGATTTTTTCTTTATTTTTCATAAAAAGTCGTTTTTGATCGCAAATCAGCGCGTTTTTTGGAAAAACTTACATTTTCAGAAAGTTTTTTGAATTCTAATTGGGGTTCTTTCTTTGTGTTTTGAATTTTGAGATCGTATTAAGGATAAAAAATTTGATTTGATAAATTTGGCCTGTTTTGACAAAATCAATCTCTAGGGAGAAAATGAAGAGATTTTTTAAAATTTCTTGCATTTTTGGGAAGCTCTCTGATTTTTAACAGGGGTCTCTTTTTTTCATTTTCATTTTTGGATACGAAATCATAGCAAAAAAGTCCAATCTTATTGACTAGGTCAAAACCAAAGAGTAAAAATGATAGCATTTGTGATTAACTTGCACTTTCTTTGCATGTACTTGGTTGGAAGATAAATTGGATTTTTGAGGCAACTAACCATTTTTATTGTAGTATTTTAATGTTATTTCACACTAACTTGTGGTGCTAACAAGTTGTGATTGCAGGTTGCCATCCTTGTGAAAAAAATTGAAACATTGCATAAAAAGAACGCATGTCAAAGCTTCAAATGCACAAGGGTTACTAATGATTGTTTGCAGGGCTGCCCAATGCATAAAAACCCAATTTTGCTTATTCTTTACTTTTACATGTGCGGCATATACTAGTTGTTCATTTTTCATAGGCACATAAAACTTGTGATTGGAGTCTTTTGGTAATAGGAGAGTATGCTCTTCACCCTTGTGGTGAATCAGAAATCTTGACTTGCCATTTGGTTTCAAAAGCAAGGGGTAACTGAATCTTCTTGGCGTGTTTGGGAGAAAATGATTGGAATAGGAGAGTATGCTCTTCACCTTTGTGGTGAATCAGAAATCTTGACTTCCAAAATTTGATCCACTTTGTGTAGTTAGAATCCTTTAGAGGGCCTGCTCTCGGACAACCTGAGAGGAACGACCCAAGTGGGAACAAGCAAATTACCCGGCTCTTCCAACCCACTATAAATTAAAGGCTACCAAGGACACAAAACTTTGGTAGACGTAGTGTTTGTCTTCACCTAGTGTGATTGCTTATGGGATTTTGACCATAGGGAGATCACTAGGCAAGAATGCTTAAGGTACTCTTGTGATCGTGAGATCGGTTACTCATCGCAAGGTGAGGTGTCCCGTAATTGGGAGCAAGAGGAACACTATGAATGGAAGCCCTATCTAAACACCCTAAGTTAGTAACTACCCTTTTTAGCCACTCAACTTCTTGGTGCAAGGATTGATCCTAGTGGACTACCCGGATCACCCCAAGATTTACACTCACCATATGTGTTCCCTTGGTTATGCTTATGGCATTTCCATGACAAAGCCAATATCTCTTGTGGGCAACCACTTGGTGTGAGGCAAAGGAGCATCAAGCGTGGGCCAAGTTGTTGAGTAATGAACCATGACTTCTAGGTAGATATTGCTTGATGTGTTCTTGAATGTGGTATACTTGTGAAAATCTTTTGAAGATACACATGACGATAATTCTAGGGAATTCTTTTGAGACGTCACATATGCTTGTATCATGCAAGGTTGCTTTGTCCCTTGCTTGATTGTTTGAAGACTACTCCATGTGTCACTATCTTGCTTGGAAAGAAATTAATTTTGAACATCAAACTTGTTATGCTATCAACTATTGTCAAACTTTGTCAACCAAGTCAAAACATCAAATGCAAACATTTTCTTGTGTTGCTTGCTAAGGGG
This sequence comes from Cupressus sempervirens, assembly GCA_028749045.1. Lineage (NCBI taxonomy): Eukaryota > Viridiplantae > Streptophyta > Pinopsida > Cupressales > Cupressaceae > Cupressus > Cupressus sempervirens. Next base: position 573,733,374 of record CM053789.1, on the reverse strand, counting down.
AGTCTCATCATTTGACTTTGATTTGCTATGTCTCTAGTTTTTGAACATGCTTAAAGTGGCTCTTTGGTCTTAGTGCTCTTGGTCTTTTTGTCTTCATGGTCTATGTTTTCTTGCTAGTTATCCTTTTGCTGAAATGGTTTCCTTGATTTCTTGACTACACTCTTGGGTTGGAGAGTTGTTCACTTGTCACCCTGCTTGCTCTATCTATTTGGCTATTTGGGCATCTTGCCTAGCTATTGACTTGAGTAATTCATGTCGTAAGTTTCTTGGACATATTGTTTGACAAGTCGCTTTAATCTCTCTCTACTATCTTGGCAAGTGAACACTCTACCTCCTATAGTTTCAACATCAAGTTATCCTCTAGGCTCTTTTGTGCTTGGCTCTGCATTTAAAACTATGGGATCTAAACCTTGTGCTACCAAAATTCAACAAAATCTAGATGATCATGATATCCTCCATGTCACTAAAGAGTTTCAAGTTCTATATGCACAATACAAAGAACTAGAAGAGACAAATGATCTTTCTTACCTTCATCTTTCTAAGCGCATGATAGAAATGAAGTCTAAACTTGAGAAAAGGTTGGAGGAGAAGATTGCATCATTACATGAATCTTCCTTAAGGTCTTTACATGCATGTGAGTCACCTTCTTTGAGGTCATCCTCTTCTTCTAGGTCTACATGCTCTACTTCAAGACATCAAATGTCTTCATCTTCTAGATCTAAAGACCTTTGTAGAGAACAAGCACTTGAGCCTATGACAAAATTTCATGATGGACATATCTTTGACCAAGATAATGATGAAGACATGGATGCATACCATTCACATGAGAAACAACAAAAGGACTCTAGACATAATTTTGATAGAACTTTTGCTCCCTTGGAAGATTCTTATGATGACACTTTGCAAAAACTTCTTGGCAATAAGATCATCATGTTGCCTAAGTCTAGCTCCTATGGAAATCCTTTCTTGGATGATTATTGTGCTTATCATCAATCTAATGACCATGCTACTTTTGATTGTATAGAGCTGAAACATAAAATCCAAGATCTCATTGATGATGAGATTGTTGATCTTGGAACCTCTAGTGACTCATGTGCTAAGGATACTTCTCTTGAGCAAGATTACATTGATGAACCTATGTCTAGTAGTGGCCCCATTACATCTTCCACTTCTTCCAACACTCATGCGTCTCCCAACACTTCAAAGTTTTCCAACATGCCTCCATCAAACAAAAAATCTAGTGCTTTCCATATGCAATATGCGTACCCTCAAGGGCTACCTCTAAAAGAAACTCAAGCTAACCTTGACTTGGTTACAAACCTTTTCTATACTACTAATCCTAAACATCCTCAACCTTCATGCACTACTATGCCTAATCCAAGCACTACTCCATTCACTCTTCATTCTCCCTTGTCCTTAGAAGTGGCTCCATGTCAAGAGGACTCTCAAAAAGAAAATGCTATAAATGTTAAGAAAGATCAAGATCAAGCACCCTTTCATCTCTTTCAAAATGTCACTCCTCCATATCCTATGTCTTGTCCACCTCCTAAGTATGATGAAGATATCACTTCCATTATCTCCCTTGAGCTTACTGAAAATTATGAGAAAAGTTCTCTTCATATGCTATCCAAGGCTACTTGTCAAGATCAAAGCATCCCCTCATGTTCTACTTCTCCACATCCACTTCAAAACTATGCTCAAGCTTCAAGTGCTTCTATTAGAAATGTTGTTCCTATCAAAGGTACTCATGAATCTATTGATGGCTTTGACCACATTGCTCACTCTAAAGATGTTGATATCTGTTTTCACTATCCATTTGCATCTCCTAAGTCTATCCTTGGTCCTTATCCATCAAAGCTAAAGCCTTCAAACCTTCCATCTATATTGGGACCTTATGTTCCTTCATCTCCTACATTTTCTAGTCCTAGCTCTCCCATCATACCTCAAGATAACCAAAGACGCTCATCCTTGATGAATTATCACTCATCTATCCATCTAAACCAGTCATATCAGCCTTATTCATCCACAAATCCCAAGTCCTTTGGAAGTGAGAATAAAAATAAGAATCCATTGAAAAAGAAATATCACTATGTCCCATCTAATCGACATGTGAATGCTAAGAAGGAAAATGCACAAAAGAGACTACAAAGGTCCACTGTTAAGAGAGCTAAATCAAAGAAAATATGGGTTCCTAAACCCATTATTGAAGAAATGTGTTTTGAAGTATCCAAAGCAAAATCTAAAGCTATATGGATTCCCAAGTCTCTTTTAAAAGACTTGAATATTGAAAATACTTCAAAGTTGACATTCAAGCTTCCAAAGGCTTCTATTCCATCTTCTTCCAAAAATCTTCCTAAAAATATTCCAAAGCCTTCCACTCCAACTTTTTCCAAATCTCTTCTACCACCTCATGCATCTAAACCTCAAGCTACTTCATCCATGATTCCTCCATTGTTCCAATACCCTTCAAGGTGTGTGTCAATGTTGATCTTGTCCAATATTTTAGCTACCCACATGAAATCCTCTAAAGCTTACACCTCCTTTCTATACATGAACTCTTATCCTCCATATATTCTTCCTACTACCATTTCTCTTTCATCAGCCTATCAACATCTTTGAGCATACCTTTCTATGGTCTTGGCTTATTATGACTTATCTTTCCTATAGGAGCACTGTCTACATTCAAAAAGCTTGAGCTCTTTCTAAAAATTCAAAAATTCAAAAAAAAAAAAAAAATGAAAAAAATGAAAAAATATGAAAATGTGCCTTAGTGAAAACTACTTCTTGTGGCACCTTGGTAGCAAAAGTAAAGATAAATAAATTCATCCTATGGTGAAAACTACTTCTTGTGGCACCTTGGATAAGTACCATGATGAAAACCTGGCAAATAGGCGTCATGCGTAATTCTTCCATTATCCACCTATCCCCTCTTCTCTCTTTGATCTTGACAATGTTGAGCTATCTTTGCATATTGGTTATCTTATCCATGAGAGTTTCTATTGTGCTCTCCCATTCACTCATAGCCTCTATCTTGAGCTTTATTCTTATTGCTCTATCCCATTGCTATACTATCTAGTTGACCCCTTGGTCTTGATCATGATAAATAAAAATGGTTCTTAGGTCTCTTGACATGACTACTCTTTTGGACTACATGCTTCATGCTATCTCACTTTTTGGCTTCACTGCTTATTCTACATGCTATCTTGCTCATTACTTCCATTGCTTATCCAAAACATGCTTCATATGACTATTTCACCTCTTTCCCTAGCTTGGGTACTCTTGAGGAGTCAGTTCTTGAGGATCACTTTCACTTGCTTCACATTCCTTTCTTATGCATTATTGCTTATCCACTGGCTTGTTTCTCCATCATGTCCTATACCTTGCTAGACATTGGGAGAAAATGATGCGATCTTGCTTGAGAACTAGTGATCTCTAAACCTTCTAAAAAATTCCAAAAAAAATCATATATGATGCTGAAAAAATTTTAAAAATCAGAAAAAGTCCTGAAAAAATCTATCAAGTGGTGAAAACCTAGAAACAGGCACTACTTGAAACCGTTGCACCTATGTCTATCACTCTCAATCACCTACTTTGCTACACATTTCCTAGCTTGGAATTGTTTCTTGTCCTCATCTTGGGGGCATAGCTACTTAGCCTATTGAGGTATTCTTGTGCATTAGGGTTTCTTTGACAACTCACAAAATAGTGTTTCTCAACACTTCCCCCACTTTGACATCAAGTGTTTTTCAACACTTTATAGATAGTTTACCTACAGTCTCTGATGTCGTGATATTTCTCACTATCAGAATCAAGTCTGGAAGAAATGGCCAAGTGACTTACACACACGCACTTTAACACTTAAACGACTGAGCTATGCTGACATTTATCTACTTTGTGTGCTGTCTATGATGATTTCTTTGCCATGTATTCCCTCCCTAATAGTCTTTCAAGGATGTCATTGACTAGAAGACTGGGGGCATGGAGCATGTCTTCTTGATTTCTGCTTGTGGGTATACTTTGTTTGTCTATAGTGTTGTAAGCATTTATGCTAGTCCTATTCAACACGTTGACTTACAAATGTATCATCCTTGACTGTTTTGCAAGACCGCACTCAGGGTTTATCTTGGCACTTATGCCTTGATATAGGTGTAATCTTGCTAAATTAAACTTAGGGAATCTAATCGTGTAGTTATCTTGACTTACATGTCTCTGATGCTTAGATTGGATTTTCACATACCTATCTAATATCGATCATATTCATATCCTCATAGTTATACTAGTGATGGTTGTATGATCTCATGATGTCCCTAATAAATGCTCAATGATGAAATTAAGAGTCTAAATGTTATGCGCTTCTTGCTGGTAAACCACTTTGCATATTAGCTTGCATTTTAGGTTCATTTTTTAGCTTAGTCTTGCATTCTTGTATATGGGGAGAGCTCTCTCTTCATCTTTTTGTGGACATATCAGCACACTCCTTTCATATATTTCTTTACTTTCTTCTTGTTCATGTCTTTTCACCTTCTTAATCTTTCGCTTCATCTCTTTTCTATCTTGTCATCATATTATATAAAGTTTTGACCTCTTAAATAATTTTGATGTCTTAGATTCATTTTCGGGATCGAAATCCAAATTCGGGTTCATCTTGATGGTCAAAATTGTCTTTTAAAATTCTACTTTCTTCTGAGCAGTTAGCTGACCTTTTGAGGTCTAATCTCTGAATCATCACTGGGGCATCTTAATTTCTTCATGTCTTCATCATTTCCATACTTCATATCTACTGAAATTCACTATTTCATGTCTAAAATCACCTTTCTACTCATTTCAACCTTATTTTTATGCTATATCCTTCAAGGTCAACTCTAGTCAAACTGGGGCATTTTATCAATTTTTTTATATAGTCATTCTTGGGTTCTAATCATCTATCTGTCATCTTGGACATTGCTATATTCTAATTTTCTCATTTCTAGCTAGTTTTTGCATACCCTTAGGTCATTTCAATTTCGATCCCGAGGGGGCAGAAATACTCTATCATTGCTTAGGAGCATTTGTTTGATCTTCTCACTTGCTCTCACTCTATCTACTTTTCTAAGTGTTAGTATTCTTCTTGAATTCTGACATCATCTCTTCCTAGTGTTCAGTACTACTGCTATCAGGCTGTGCATTCAGGACTTGCTATCTATTTCTGCATTTCACTCTTCAAAATTAGATATCTATATCTACCACTGCTTACTTGGCTTTCCATTTTCTTTGACATAATGTGTTCCCAGATCGATCACACATTAGTCAAAGAGGGGAAAATGTAATCACCTAAAAATGGTCATCTAGACTATTAGCCCCCTTTTCAACATTTTGGCTAAATTAATTTAATCACTTTCCTAAGCCAAATTGCTAATAATCAATTTATTTGATTATAACCTATAGTTTGACTATGCTATCCTAAGTTCATTATTTGATTAAAAGAACATGTCCCCTTTTAATTAAATAAAAGACCCCATTCTTCTAACCCACTTAAAGTGCACACATAAAGTCCTTTTTCTATTTTGCAATTAAAAGAAAAGGCTTTGTGACTTTTGTCTTATATGACAAGTCAACTTATATTCTATTGGTTGATTTGTGTGTGCACATGGATCACTCCTATTTTTGAATTCCACCGTTGATCATCCACCATCTTCATCTTGATCTCTACCATCCATACATCTTTAAAAGGGAGAGAGCTTTCCCCCTCAATCAATCCTCATTTTGAATATTGTTATGCTGCAGGTTTTCTAACAGGTTTCTTTGGAGCTTTGTGGAGAACTTCTATTTCTTGTCTACATTCTCTCATACCATAGCATCTTAGCTTAGCTTTCATTTTTACATGTAGCTTAATCTCACATAGCTTAATAATGGTATTGTAACACTCTCATCCATGCTTAGAATAGCTGCATTTTTCAAATTCATTCTAGCTTAATCTTCATTTGCATTGCATTCTTGAGGAACTCCTTGGGACATTTGCATTCTTGCATCTTGTCTTTGGAACCTCCCATTGCATGGTTTACTAGCAAGAAGAGTATCTCTAAGGCTCATCTGAGAGCTTTTTTATTCTTGAAATATACTCTCTTGCACTCCATGGATAGGGAGCTCTAAGCCGGCATCTAAGCATTCCCAACTCATGGAATCGTTTGGATAGAAGGGTTTAGATGATTTGATGTTGTCTGTGAGATTGAAAGTCATTTTAGTGAGTTTGGGAGTAATGTTATCAACCACTCCATCATGTACTACCTCTCAATTCTTGTTTACATACTTGGATTTGTCCTTACTAGAGGTAGATCATTGCTTAATGTCCTTTGAAGGGCTATTTCACACTTTTTGACCATAAACTCCTCTATTCAGATAGCTTGAGTAATCATATCATGAAAGGTGCATGGACCTTGAAGTTGTATTATATAACCAAATTTGGGAAAAAGATTATCCATGAAGATGTCAAGTTTTTCTATTTTAGGAATCTTTCACAAATATTTAGTTTACAACTATCACCATTTTTGAAGAAACATGAGGAAAGGTTCTCAAACCTTTTGTTTGACATTACACAAATCACGTATGTTCACTGGATGTTGTATGTTATGTGAGTATTGCTGAATAAACATATTAGCAATCTTGTCAAATGTTTTAATATTAGTAGGTAACCTTGAAAACTGTTCCATGGCCTGACCACCTAGACTCTGTGGGAATAAACACATAAGAAATGTTTGATTGTGCATAAATTCCATAGAAAAAGACCAAATTCCCTCAAATGATCTTGGCGATTGGATGTTTCAAAGTATTTTTCATATTTGGGTAACTCAACTCCTCTTGGAAAAGAGGGCATATCTAAACCCTTATCAAAAGGAAATGAACAAATGATGTCTAAAGTGTATGTTTCTATCAATTTATCATTGTCATGCATCATTTGGGCCAATTGTTCTTGCATGACCTTAAGTTGTTTTCTATAACTTGGATGTTTTAGTTTCTTCTTCTTGTGTGACAATTGTTTCAACATTAAAATGTTGAGGTAGTTTTACTCCTTCTTGAGAGAGCTTGAGAAAATATTTCTCCTTCTCATCATTGAGCAAGATCTCTATTATTTTCTAAAAAAATTTATCCTTACAACATTTTTATATGTCTTCTGGGGGTATCTCTTTAATATCCTCATACTCATTCATGTAGTTGTAAGGTTTTTTAGTCTTTCATTTCTTTGGTAGTCTTGTCTCCTACTATGGTCTCCTATTTTTGGATTTTGATCAACCATTTTAGGAGTGTAGAATGTTTCAGTATATGTTGGTTGAAAAGATGTTCTGAACAAGAATCTAATTGTTTCATTCAAAGATGTAGATGTTTTTTCAATTTCAGGATTCTCTTGATATATTAGATTCCTAGTTTTCTAAAAGTTTATGGAAAATGTTCTTCTAGGACTAGGTGGACCAACAGGTGAAAGAGATCATGAGGATCCTTCACTAGATTCACACTGTGTGCAAACTTGGGAGCAACCTATATCATGATTTCTACCTCTAGCTCTACCACATTGTGGTCTATAGGGAGAAAACAAGTTTCCACTCCTTATGGAAACAATCATAGACAATGACTTAAAAAAAGTTTGAACAAGGATCACACTAGAATGTGATCTCAAAGTGAGTAAGTGTGTTGTATATCTAGGTACAAATAGCCTGAGAAATGGGTAGAAGAGACAATAATTATCACTATCATGACACAAGGTATAAAAACACAAGAGAATATAATAGGACAACCAAGTAAGGAGACTAGTTCCTGTGCAAATCACAAGTGATCAACTAAGCAAGAAATCAGAGTTTGATATTGTTACAGATAGAGGAATGACTAAATGTTTCAGAGATAGATCAAATTTGGATCAAGTTTTGATGAGAGAGTTCAAAATAGCTCACTATTTTGGACAAATTTGGATAGACTCGCATGAGGAAATAACTTCTAGGAGAGGAAATATAGACAACTAGGCCAGATAACACCTCTAGCAGAGCAATTTTGATAATTTTAGGATAAAAGTTCACGTGAAGATTCACATAGAGCCATGTAAGGAAGTACAATGAACTAGGCGAGAATTCAGAACATCAATTTTGAACTCTCTTTTTTGTGTGAGAAATTGGACAAAGCTACTTGAGGAAAAGACAATTTGACAACAAAGGCAGGTTTTGACTCAAAATTCAGTGTTTTGGCAAAATTTTGTGCAAGGATTTGCAGCCTTCTATGTAAGGAAGTATAGAGAACCATGTGAGAAAATGAAAATAGACAATTGTAAAGGTGTTTTCTTGTGCAAAGTTTTACATAATTGTAAGTGAGAAAAGGACAAAACAGATAGGTTTGGACTATACTTGAAGAGATTTTCAATAATTTTGGCAGTTTCTAAACAAAGGACTAATAGTGTTTGTAAATTTCAAGTAGATATGGACATTATTTTAATATTTTGGACATCATATTGGTTTATAAGTAGAAAATTGTTTTTAGATAAGGGATGCAAGCAGTATTCTCAAATAATCCAACCGAGGACAAAGCAACTTGGAAGGACAAGGGAATCTTGACCTCTTGTTGTTTATATGACTTGGATATTTTATAGACTCAAAAAAGACACTTTTTATCCCTATAACCAAAAATGGTAGAGGAAGAAAAACCTTTGTCTTATAACTTATGTGCATTTTTTCACCTCGCATAGTCGTGTCACCCCATTAGAGGGCACCCATATTTTTTGTGTATTCCAAGGACCTAATAGCATATACACTCAATTGAGTACCCTTGTGGTAGGGGCCAAGAGCGTATACCACCTTCTAGCATCTAGGTACATACTTATGGTAAGTATCTACATGGGAGATTATTCCCCCTCCTTGCACAAAGATTATGCCCCCTTTCAGAGGTGAGTTGGATAGCAACTATCTAAAAGTTTTTACTTGGATTCCATTCATATTAATCTCTGGTGGCTTCACAAAAAAATTTGAAGTTGGCAGCCCATACCAACATCTCTAAGTGCACACAATTAACTAGCAAGCCTAGGGGCAACACTACCCAGTGTAATAGATAGAGCCTCTTCTTGATATGTCATATTAGAATGAAGAAGAGGAAATTAACATGGCTTTGGAGTCTTTACCTCTACAAAGATTATTTATTATAGTGAGTTGGAATCACCGATGAAAGGTGTGTGCTCACTTGGGTCATTCTTGGAGGTTGGATTGCTCTGGCAAGCCCTCTAAAGGTTGACTTACACTATAGCTTAGATTTAAAGGTTAAAGTTTTTGATACTCCTCTACCTTGTCACCTCACCCAAACACATAGAACATGCTCACAACTGAGTTAGTTTATCAATCCTAACATGTCTTTTTCCAAGATTTTGATTTTCCTAAAAGGAAGTCATCATCTCTTCATAAAAAGATTTATATGGGAGAGCCACTAACTTTCTTGCCTCCCTTGGGTATTGTCTTCCAACAGAATCTAGTTTTTTGATTTACTATTGGGTATCACTTCCAATAGTAAAGAGAATACTCCCCTATTCCTTTGTCTAGAGCCCTACAAAGTTCACAAGCCCTATTAAACTATATGTGTAAGAAAACATTAAAAAGACACAATGTTTGAGTGGCTTTGAATACATTATTTGATAAGAGAATCCTTGATTGAACATGTTGCAATTAAAACATCAGTATTTTTTGTATATTCATGATAAGGTATCTTCAACAAATGATTTGCAGACCACTGTTAGGCTATTTCAAAAGTTAGTAAAAAAAACAAATGCTTCAAAAAAAAGTGTTAGAGCAATCAACATTATGAAAAAATAGAATCTAAAAATTACAAATTTTTTTTATTGGCATTGAATTTTGTACGAGCTTTTGTATAGTCTCGCATGAGAATATGTTGTGTAGTGCACGAGAAATAACTTATTTGCATGTGGAAATACACTTTTTTGCATGAGAAAGTACAAAACTATAAGCAAGGATTATGTTTCTTCACATGATATTTATCTTATCATGTGAGAATTTGTTGAACCATATAGATAGAATGTCAGAATAATAAGAAATTTGAAAAATGATAAAACGTTGAGGCTAGAAAAATAGTTTTTCTACCCCGTAGTGGGCACTAGAAATGTATGTGCTAATTATTGTCCTCTAAATGAACCACACACTTCAACATGATCTTTACATGCTAGAAACATCCCAAAATGAACATGGGATTGTCCATTCGGCATGATCTAATAAATCAATCTGTTGCCTTCTAACTAGATGGATTTTGTTGTCCACTCTCAGAATTAAGAAATCAGCAACTAGACCACCTAGTACAAAGGATTTAATCTAGATAGATGCAAGATTGAGCTAAATGACAAGCATATTAATCCATGATTAAAAATAAATAAACTAATCTAAATGGATGCATTGTAATCTTTATGAGAAAACAACATGAAAGCAATGAAATTGTGAATGCAAATGCTTGAGTAAACAAATTGGCATTAATTTGATACTTTTCATGTGCATCCTCCCAAAATGAGAAGTTGAAAGTTTCTTAAATAGAATCCTAGAATTTGATAAATGGTTGAGATCAAATTGAATGGATGATTGAGATTGAAGATTAAATTCAGTCAAAATAGAAAATTCCCTTGTGAAAAGGAAGTTAACTGATCGCTTCTGAGTGTATAAGGAGTTAACTGATCTAATTTATTTTTTGATTTTAGTCCATTTAGTGTTTCTAATTCTAAACTAAAGAGAGAATAAATTAGAAGATATTTGATTTAAATAGTTAAATATGACCTCATAATTGAATAATCTAATTAATTTTTATTTCAATAATTAGAATGAGAGTGTATTAATTAAATCAAATATATTTAATTCCTCATATATACTAGCTAAAGGGGTGACTTTAATTTATGAAAGTACTAAGACTTATGATTAAATTAAGTTTAATTAATAGGTAAATTCAGCTAATTCAATTAATATTTAGGAATTAAATAAAGTATGTGATTAATGCACATTAATGATTTTCTACATTTGACACTTAGGTCAAGTAGAAATGATCAAAATCAGAATTGCCTAGTACAGTAGGCCTTTGAGTAAAATTGATAGACTGAAATTGGTTTAGCATACCAATGTGTCAATTTAGGGGTATTACACCACCCACTAGTGGGCATCTTATCTAGTGGGTCAGTCTTGCTTCTTAGGTAGAATCTTTCTAGAAGGATTTTGTGTATCAATCCTTCAATGATGGATTTGAAAATGCTATGAATACAAGAAGAGATGAGGTATTCCTAGAAGGTTATAAATAAGACACCTCATTCTTCATTTTAATCAAGCTAAAGTGAGAAAGTCAATGTGAGTAAGTCATATTTCTAGAAGTAGAGAGTATGCTCTTATCCCAGGATTATTAGAAATCAGACCTTGTATAGTCCAGTCCATAGTCACGTGTTAGTATGATCAATGTGTGTATGTATTTTATGTACCTTAAGGGACGCTCTAGTAAAAATTAGTCTAGAACATTTGAAAAAATTGGGAATTTGAACAAGGTTGTTCTTAAAATTTACTTATCCTACTAAAATTTTTGGTGTAGATCATTTTAAAAAAATAATTAGTAGTTTCAAATATACATAGAGTTATAACTTTTAAATAAGAAAAATTTTAAGATTCAGCAATGACAAGAGTGGTCACTACTTTTGAATGGGGTCAAATATCCCAAAAGTGCTAAAGGGATTTTTATGGGTAGTAGTTGTTGACAATTAGCTAATTGTGATATGTAAATTTTTTTATTAATGAAAACACATGATGTACATGTTGACAAGAAACCTTAGAAATAAAGATACTTAGTGTTTGGTTAACTAGAAAATTGTCTAAGTATAGAATTTGGTTTATAGTAGTGTATTGTTTTGTGCATAACATGTTGTAGATGTCATATTATGACAAGTGAAGTTGCATGGAGGTAGTATGCATGTTGGTGATTATGTTTATAACCTTGGGAGTTTGTACAGACTATACAAAATAGAGTTAATCATGCTTTGATGAAGCAGGACAACAGAATCAAAGGAAATAATTGTTTTGGTTGGAAAATAATTACTTGTCCAATTAGGGCCAACATCCTAGATGTTTACTCTAACTTGGAAAAGTGAATTGTGGTCTTAGCTAGCCCAATAGTATTTTATGTAAAGGCATGGTATTTATGCAAAGGACTTCTTGCAATAGGAATAGTGTATTCTTATGATTATGTAATTGTGAATTGTAAAGTGAGTGAACTTTTGTGAAATGATATATGCAAAGTTTCATATGAGCTATCTGGTGATCCAAGATCAAGGTGAAGATCAAAGATCAGTGAATGAAGGAAAATAATAGTAGATTACTTGATTGAGCAGTGAGCTCCTCATGTAGTTGAAATTGTATGTTTGGGCAGTGGAATCATCTTGCATACATTATTCCACAACTCCTAATAGGGTTCAAATCTCCTAACATGGATTCAAAGTCTCCTAACAGGGAATGCTATACTAAATTTTCTCATTGACTCCTAAAAGGGTCCATCCTCTAACAAGGAATGTATATATCAATATATTATCTAGTGGGTATCATCCCCACCAGGATTTTCTTCTGGTCAAGGTTTCCCTAGTTAACAAAATATGATGTTATGAGTTATCTTTGTACATTGTTATTGTTACTATTCAGCACTACTTTATTTCTTTTTTATGCATGGTTTAAAGTAAGTAATAATATCTAGTTGGTGACTAGAGTTTGTACATTACTTATTCACCACCCCCCCCCCCCAATAACCTATTTCTAACAATTGGTATCAGAGCACACTTACTTTGAAGAGGCTTAACAGCTTAAGTAATATCCCTATAAATATGGAACAGTTAATGAAGAACCTCAAAGAAGATCTTGAACAAATTGATCTCCTTACTAAAGAAAGAGATAAGCTAAAGGACAAATATAAAGACTCCAAAGTATACATTGGTCAGTTGAAAGAAAAGATTGAACATCTAAAATCCAAGCCTGTATCTATTGAATCTAGAACTACTAATGATGACTATTCAAAGTTGAAGATAGAATAGAAAATCTTGAAGTATAAATTGAAGATTACAAATCTGAAGTTGACTTTGAGAAATGATCCTAGCAAAGTTAAATCTAATTTGAAGACTAAAAATGTAGATTTGAGAGCAAGTCTAGCAAAGAAAACATCTAAGTTTGAAACATTGAAAGAAGATCATGAAGAACTCCATAAATTATACAATACTATTGTGAAAGGTGAATTAACACAGTACAAACAATAGCTTGAGAAACTTTATTCTAGCAAAGAAAAGCTTGATGATTCTATGTCTATATAGAGACCTTCTTATGACAAGACTAGTCCTGGTTATTTAATTAGCATGTCTATGAAGAAACCTAAGATTAGATCAGATCTAAAAAAAGAAGACAAATCTGATGATAAGATTGAGTCAAGTCAATCTTCTGAGAAACCTAAGGAAATTGAGCAAATCAATGAAGTTGAAATCTTGGATGAACCAAAGCAAGTGGAGACTCCCAAGACAACTAGGTATGAATTTAGAGGTAAGTGCCTTTTTTGTAATGAAATAGGTCATTTGAAAAGAGATTGTACTAATAAGTCATTTGATAATGTTAAGGACTTTTATTTTTACAATTGTCATGGTATAGGTCATAATACAATTAACTATAGGAAACCTAAGTATGATAATGATAGAAGAAATAGTAGAATGTCTAGAAATACTAACCCTATAGATAGAAGAAGATCTACTAAAAGAACATCAAGAGAAAGAAGATCTTATGATAACAAAAGATAGATCATGTGTTATAAGTGTAACAACTTAGGACACATTGCTCAGAATTCTCATACACCTATATGTCAATTATGCAATAACTTTGGACACACAACTAGGTACTATAGAATGGAAAAAAACTTAAGATATAGGAGGAACAATGGAAGAAACTTTGGGAACAGAAGGAATGATGGAAGAAATTTTGGAAATGATAGAAGGAAGTAGGAAAGGAACTCCAGAACTAGCAAAAGAAATGAAGAACAAAGAAACATTATTAGTGAACTTTGAGAAGAACGTAATGAAGAATTTGTGAAAGGAAAAAATATCTCAAAAGAAAAGTTAGATGATGAAGAAATAGAAAGATCGAAGATAGTTGTTGAGTTTGATTCAATAAAGTTGAATTAAGCTTGTTCACGGTGTCAAATTTTGAGAATTTCAGTTAGAGACCAAATTAGAGGTAGAAAAGTTGGGAAATGGTGTATCTATTTGTGTTTAGATGGTATCTAATCTTGGTTGTGATTTGGAGCTCATCTAAACAAGTTATGATGAAATTCAGAGTTACTGGTATTACAGTAAGAGTTGATTCTATAATAGAAGATGAAAACTACACTTTTGCAGAGAATTTCATGATGTGAAGTTTTGAGGATGATTTTCATGATGGAAGGAGGATATAGTAAACCTTGGGTGGCATTTTAAGATTGAACAAATGATTTTGGATAGTTATCTAATTGTAAAATGCAAATGACAACTTTTTCATAATTGCAAAGTACGCAATTAATGTAGTTTCAAGTTGATGCATAAATGGAGTACAAAATTGATTTTACTCCATTACAAACATATTCAAGGTGAAGAGCATTCTAAAGAGACTTTTTAGAGCAATTTTGAAGCAAACCCTATTTTCAAAAAGAGGTGTTTTATCATTTTTCCACAAAATTTGTTTTGTAAAAGCTATTGTTGATAAGAATTATGGCTATGACAGTTGTTCACAATGTTGAGAATGAGGATAAACCTAAGTTTAAGGTAGTTTCCATAAAACCTAGTGAAGGAAAACCTAACTCTACTTTGTCTATCACTCCAAACAATGTAGTCTACCTAGAAGATGTAGAAAACTATTTGAATTGCAAGTTTGAGTCAATTGGCAGTGAGTATATGAATAAGGATATGGAATTGGTCTTTAACCATGACATGGTATTAAAGGTTGGATTTGAACATTTAAGTGAATTGGACTTGTTTAAGTATCATTTCTATTGTGAACTAGATATAGATGAATGGACACAAATCATATTGAGTAGGATACATGATGGAAAATTATGGATACAAGATAATATAGTAGACATCTTGGCTAACCTTATTCATGAGGTAACTAGTCTTAGAAAACAAGGTAGTGTACCCATAGGAGAGAAACTAGTTAAGAATAAAGTAGAGAGTTACACTAAGGCAGTTTACAATGGCAAGGCTATTATAATTAGCTCCATCAAGTAGGATGATGTGAGATTTTTTAGCACAATAATAGCTTATTCAATTTGTGCAAGTTCTAAGATAGATGAAATTTTAGTAGGATTTATATATGTAGCTTACAACATTTGTGTTGAGAAAGAATAGGTGAATTTGAGTGAAATTCTAAGAGTGTAACTCTTGGAGAACCTTGAAAAGATTAAGAGGACAAAGAATGGTGTATTTAGATTCCAATCATTGTTAAACCACATATTATTTCATGTGTTGAAGAGATTTCCCTACTTGTTAGTATTAGATATAATGAGTAGTGATAGATGCACTATGGAGAAGATATGAGAGGTATGCAGAAGGCACTCTATAGACAAGGTATTGGACAGTGGAAATTTGATTATGAGAACATTCCAAAATGAGATGAAACAACGGTTTAGGATCTCACCTGCAATTGTGGATAGGTTCAAGGAAGATATCTGTATTTTAGTTGATATTGACTATACATACATTCAAGTAGTAAAACCTCAAGAAATTTTTTGGATCCTTTGACCTATGATTTAAGTAATGATGTTGCAATTAGCTACATTGATCTATTATTGAATTCTAATAGAGATAAAGCTGAGTACAAATTTGGCACGTATGATGAGATCACACAACATGCTCATCAAGCAACCTTAGAGAAGGCATCTCACAAGAAGATTGAGTCAATAATGAAGAAGGCATTATCTGAGGTTGAAATGATAGAAAGTGAATCTAAAGCCATGAGACAGACTATGAAACAAGGTGTATTGAATATACAACCCTTGTCAGTTTCAATTGGTGAGACAACTTCAGGATAGAGTATACCATATGTAGCAATATTTGATGTTCAACCTAGTGAACATAAGAGAAAATCAAAGAGATTGGCTAAAATAGTGCCAACAAAGACTAAGAGAGTCAAAAAAATGGCTACAAGACCTAGCAAGAAGCAGAAATCATTGTTGACAATTGAATCCAGTAGTGATGAAGAAGTTGAGGAACAAGAAACAAAGAAAGCTGAAAAGGTGACTCCACCTAAGCAAGCAATAGGAAAATCTCAGCAACCATGGAAGCCAAAGATTGAGAAGATTAACATAAAAATTTCTAATGAAGGAAACTTTGTTTAGATGAACAAATTTTATGATCTTTATAATAATTTCAAAAAGGATTAGATTGATACATTTACTATTAGACATATCATTGAAAATGATCTATGTATGAAGGATATAAAAGGAGTAGTAAACCAAAAAGTCTATGAGAGACTCATATAGAAGAAGACTCTAGCAAGAGAAGAAGAACTTGAACTTCAGAAGTCTATGCTAAGGACAATTTGCAAGACTGACAATGAAGATGAGATAAAGAGATTGCTAAATAAACTTGCACCATACTTGAGAAATAAGTTGAGGCCATTCTTATTTATGGTTGGTGAGAAGGATAAATTGAGGAAGGATACTATAGTAGCTATCATCCAAATTTTGTTAGAATCATAGAGAGCAACTCCTACACTATGAAGATTGATCAAACCAATGTTACAATCAACATTGATGATACCAATCCATTTGGTGTTTCCAAACCAAATGTACCTGATACTAAAGATGTTGAAGAGAAGTTGAAATAAATTGAGGAGGAAAAGATGCTAATGGAAATTGAAAAGTAGAAGATAGAGGAAGCTAAGCAAAAATTGCTTGATGATGAAAGAAAAAGAAAGGAGGATGAAGATAATAGAAGAATTGTAGAAGAAGAAAAGAAAAAGAAAATAGAGGAAGAAGAAAAGAAAATACTAGAAGAGAAGAAGCAAAGAGAGGAACATGAAAGGAAAGAAGAGGAAGAGAGGAAAGCTAATGAAGCAGTGAAGAAATAAAGGGAGGATGAAACTAAACCATCTAGTTCATCTACTCCACTCTCTCTTGCTATTTTTTCCACTAATGATGATGATCATATTGATCTTATTTCATACTTATCCAAACTCCTATGAAAAATAAGACAGTAAAGAGTTTATAGAGATCATTGATGGAAATAACTAATAGATTGCATAGTACTTTGATAGTACAACATACTGAGTCAGATCCCAAACTGATAGCATAGGCAATGCTAAAGTCTTTTGATAAAGAATTTATAAATTTGTTGAGTGTTGCAGAGGGAAAAGCTCAAATTTCCCATGATGCTAATTTGTTTAGCACCATCTGCCAAAATATCAAGAATGACTTATTCAACCCTGATACATGCATCAAAGAACTTTAGAAATGTCAACTTTAAGGGAAAGCTTTCTATGTTAAGTATACCTTATCATGAAAACTTACTAAGGATTTGGATAGTCATTTAGAGGCAAAGATGAATGAGCTAGAGGCTTTATCTAGCCTAATCCAACACCCATCTAGCAAAGTTGATGATTTTGAGAATTAAGATTCCAGTACTCATAGTAAGATCAAGAAACTAGAACTTCAAAAAGAGTAGATATTGAAGAGAACATCTAATTTTAGAGAATCTATTGCTCTAAAGTTATCATTTGTTGAAAATTAGCTAGAATAATGTGTCAAGGCTAAAGACACATATACAAACTTTTTGTATTCAGATATCAATGCAGTTGAGATTGCATCACATGCATTATGTGCAATTCTAACATTAGTAGAGTCTACTAAAGAAACATGGAACAAAAGATATGGATAGTTTGAAGGCTATTTTTGATGATTGTATGAATATTATTTCAACACAAGGGCAAGGACAAGAAATTTTGATAGTTTTGGATAGAATCTTGACTTTTTGAGACCTTTTTCATTGATGTCAAAGGGGGAGTAATAGCAAAAGAAGATTGGAAAGTGGAAATTTTGGATAGTAAAGGGAAGAGATACATTTTTAGTATGAAGTATATTGTAAGGGGGAGCATATATATAAAGTTGTAATAGATGTAATGTTTATTTTGATAGTTTGTTTTTATCACTTAGCCAATATTCCCTTTTTTTTGCCATCAATGCCAAAAGGAGAGATTGTTGAAAATTGGTAATTGTGATATGTAGTTGTTGTCATTAATGGAAACACATGATGTACATGTTGACAGGAAACCTCAAAAATAAAGATACTTAGTGTTTTGTTATCAAAAAATTGTCTAAGTATAGAATTTGGTTTGCAGTAGTGTATTGTTTTGTTTATAACATGTTGCAGACATCATATTATGACAAGTGAAGTTGCATGGAGATAGTATACATGTTGGTGATGATGTTTATAACCTTATAATTTTGTACATACTATATAGAACAAAGTTAATAGTGTTTTGATTAAGAATGATAATGGAATTGAAGGAAATAATTGTTTTAGTTGCAAAATAATTACTTGTCCAATTAGGGCCGACATCCTAGATGTTTAACTTGGAAAAGTGAATTGTGGTCTTAGTTGACCTAGCAGTATTTTATGAAAAGGCATGGTATTTATGCAAAGGACTTCTTGTGATAGGAATAGTGTTTGCTTATGATTAAGTAATTGTGAATTACAAAGTGAGTGAACTTTTATGAAAGCGATATATGTGAAGTTTTGTATGAACTATCTGGTGATCTAAGATTGAGGTGAAGATCAAAGATCATTGAAACAAGGAAAATAATAGTAGATTACTTGATTGAGAAGTGAGCTCTTCATGTAGTTGAAATTCCATGTTTGGGAAGTGGGCTCATCTTACATACATTATTCCACAACTCCAAATAGGGTTGGAATCTCATAATAGGGATTAAAAGTCTCCTAACATGGACTGCTATACTAAATTTTCTCATTGACTCCTAAAAGGGTCCATCCTCTAACAAGGAACATATATATCAGTATATTATCTAGTGGGTATCATCCCCACTGGGGTTTTCCCTTGGCCAGGGTTTCCCTAGTTAACAAAATATGGTGTTATGAGTTATCGTTGTGCATTGTTTCCATTACTATTCAACATTACTTTATTGCTTTGTTATGCATGGTTTAAAATAAGTAATAATATCCAGTTGGCGACTAAAGTTTTTAGATTACTGATTCACCCCTCCGCCCCCCCTCTCAATAATCCCTATTTATAATAGTAGTAACATGATCTCTTACAACTTGAAGGATCATTCATATGTTTCACAAGATTCAATAAATTGCTTCTCAATGCTTAACAATATTTTTACTTTATGTTATTTAAGGGATACATTCATATAGAGTAGTTAGAAACATTAGAATGAGTTGGGGAATGCAATTAGATTGTTCTTGGAATTTACCTACCCAATTAAATCTTTTGGTGTAGATAGTCTAAGGCTATAGTAAACAATTTTAAAGGTACATGTAGTTGTAACTTTCAAATAACTAACATGATACTACTCTATGAGGACTCAAAAGTGATTGGTTCTTTTAGTGGGGCTGAATCTCCAAAACATGAAAGAAATTTTTGTGGGTAGAAGTACAAAACAATCTTATAGCACCTAGAAGATTATTTATGCATTATAGTATCTACAAGGAAATCCACATTGATTTATGATACATTTTTCACTCTATCCAATTTGTGATACATTGGTATGGAGTGGCCCACAAACTTTGAGCAAGTTGAGAAGCTCAATAAGGTTGTTACTGCTATTTATATTCTCAACCAAAGATATTTGAGTATATGATCCAAGGCCACAATTAGTGGTTTCAAAGATATGCATAGTTGCAACTTTTGGCTAAGCACAATTTAAAAACTTGGCAAGGGGAAAAAAGTGGTTTCCTCTTTTGAAGGAGGTTGAATCTCCTAAAAGTGAGTAGCTTTTATGGGCAAATGTAATCACATATCATAGAACATTTGTAATGAAATAACTTGCACAATATAATAAATAATATTAAATATCATATAAATACTTGATAATAACTAAGAATAATAGGCCACTTTGAGAGGGAAACCTCCCAATATCTCCAATGAGAACACACTTCACAATATGATCTTGAAATAAGACTCAGAGCCTTCTATATATACTTAATTATGCTTAGGTTGAATAGACATAACCCTGTATAACACCTAGGCCAATCTACCTACCTAAATAATAATATAATAATGATAACATGACTTAATTAAGGATTAAGACAGCCACATGTTGACTATTCATAATCCTATATACACCAATATTAAGGGTGTATCATGCCCCCTCTCTTGAAAGAAGCATTTTCCTCAATGCTAACCAAGTGTGGATTCTTTTGAATGAACTCCTCATCCTGCCTCTTCAACTAGTAAGTTCTTCCATTGGATGAGATATTGAGTTATGGTTATGTTCTTCAACTTCTTCATGCATGTTTGAAGAATGCACTCCGGTTCCAAAAAATTTCTTCCTTCATCAAGTTCTGGTAGTACTATTTGAGTAGGAATATTTTACTCAATTACCTTCTTCAAATAAGAAACATGAAAAATTGGATGTATCTTTGTTGATGGCAACTCAAGCTTGTAGGAAACACTAACAATCTTTTGCATGATTTGGTATGGTCCATAATATCTTGGAGATAATTTATTATTCTTTTTTTGTTGCTTCATTGAGATTTTTTTATAAAGCTACAATATCAAAAAGACCCAATCCCCAACTTCAAAAATTCTTTCACTATGGTGTTGGTCTACTTGTTGTTTCATTCAATTTTGTGTCATAGCTAAATTCTCCTTGAGTCCTAAAAGTACCTATTGTTGATGAAGCAAGTGGTCCTCTACTGCCTAAACTCTTGGTGACACCTTTAATGATGATGTGATGAAAGAAGGATGATATCCATAAAGTGCCAAAACTAGAGACATTTTTTATGAGCTATGAAAAGAAGTATTATACCACCATTCCACAAGAGGTAGCCAATCTACCCATTGAGATTTTTTTTTGAAGTGAAACAATGTAGATATCCTTCCAAACATTTATAAACAACCTTACTTTTCCCATCTAAATAAGGATGGTATGAAGAACTATGAGGTAATTGAGTATCCAAACATCAAAATAAATCTTTCCAAAAGTGACTAGTAAAGATATGATCATGATCACTAACAATAACCTTAGGTGTACCATGTAGCTTTTGGATATTATCCAAGAAAACATTTTCCACTATACTTGTTATAAGAGGATGTGATAATGCAATTAAATGTGCATATTTAGTGAGGGAATAAATTACTACCATGATGAAATTATGACCTTTAGATTTGGGAAGCTCTATGATAAAGTCCATGGATACCTCTTCCCAACATTGGCTAGGAATAGATAAAGGCTACAAGAGACCTGGTATTTTAATTGTTTCCCCCTTATTTCTTTGAAAAACTAAACATTCAGCCACAAATTTTTGAACATCACCTTTTATCCCTTCCCAAAAAAATCTCTCTTGACCCAATGATATGTCTTCAAAAATCATGAATGCCCACCAATTTGGGGCTCATGTAGTTCTTTGAGAATCTTGTGTTTAAGAGTTGAATTCTCACAAAGATACAAGCACTCTTATACCAAAGAATATCCCCCTTTAAACAAAACTTATCTAAACTACTACGGTCACTTTTTATTTGTTGGATGAGATTACTTTTTGCAACATCATTTTGCCACTCTTCTTTGGCTTCTACCACCCAATTTTCTTGTAACATTGAAAGGGCACACAAAAAGGCTTCATCTTTTTCATTGGCCACAATATTTTCCTTCCCTTTCTTGTATATAATTTCAAAGTCATAGCCCAACATCTTAGTGACCCATTTTTGTTGCTCTTCCTACAATAGTCTTTGTTCCAAAAAATATTTTAGGCTATCATGATCTATCTTAACCTTGAAGTGTTGACCCATTAAATAAGGCCTCCATCTTTTAAATACATGAAGGATTGCTAGCATTTCCTTCTTGTAAATAGGTTTGACTTGATTTTTACCTTTTAATTAATGACTCTCAAAATAAAATGGTCTACCTTCTTACATGATAACTTCTCATATCCCATTTCTAGAAGCATCACATTCCACAATGAATTCCTTAGCGAAGTGTAGAGTGGCAAGCATTGGAGGTGTACACATAGCCTTCTTCAATTGCTCAAATGATACACTAGCATATTCATTCTAATGAAAAGAATCCTTCTTCAATAGAGTGGTAAGGGGTGCTGCTATATAACCATAATTCTTCACAAATATTCTATAGAATTCTATCAATCCCAAGAAACCCCTCATCTTCTTAATAGTTTTTCGAATATGTCATTACATGATAGCCTTAATTTTGTTAGGGTCCACCTTTACTCCTTCATGTGAAACTATATGTCACAAATACTCTACCTCCTTAAGACCAAAAGCACACTTATATGGCCTAGCATAGAGTTGATGATCTTTGAGTAATTGTAATGCTTGATCTACATGTTGCAAATTTTCTTTCAAAATCTTGCTATAAATTAATATATCATAAAAAAATACTAACACAAACTTTCTTAAGAACTTCTTAAAAATGGAATTCATCAAACTTTAAATGTAGATGGTGCATAGGTAAGACTGAATGGCATCACCAAAAATTCATAATGACTCTCATGGGTTTGAAATGTTGTCTTATAAATATCATCCTCCTTAATCTAAATTTGGTGATAACCTAATCTAAGATCTAACTTGGTAAAATACATAGCTCTATTTAATTCATCTAGAATATCATCAATGACTAGAATAAGAAACTTATCTTTAATGGTGTACTTGTTGAGTACTCTATAATCTAGACACATGGACCAAGTTTTATCCTTCATACACACCATCACAATAGGTGAGGAGTAAGGACTTTGGCTATGCCTGATAATTCTCACCTCTTGCATTTCCTAACATTTTTTTATATCTCACTTTTTTGTATGTGTGAGTACCTATAAGGCCTACTATTTGGTGGCTAGCTCCCTAGAACTAGTTTTATGGAATGGTCATGATCCCTCTTAGGAGGAAGTCCTTTAGGCATATCTCCAAGAATCAATGAGTGACAATCAATTATTGCTTGTAAATCTGGATGAGTAAGAGCATTATATTGAGAGACTTATAATGAACATAGTTGGACCACAAATCTATGACCACCTTTCTTAAGAAAAATTTTCATTTGATGAGAGATTACCATCTGTGGGGATTTTTCCTTTCATCCCCTTAGCTTTACTACCTTTCCTTTTGATTGAAATTGCTTGAATAGTTATTGGAAGTTCATATGAATTATTCCTCCCAATTTCATAAGCCATTGTACTCCCAAAATAATATCCATTACACCCATGGATATAACATACATTGGGGTATCAAGTTGATAATCTCTCATGGATAATTTGATGCTATGACACTTACCTGAACAACTAATTGTGCCCCCATTTGGAATAAAAACCTAAAACTCTAAGGCTAGATTTACAAAATAATTTAGAAGAGTTTCCAACATTTTGTTGATGAAATTATGAGTACTACCTAAGTCAATCAACACTATTACTTTCTGCTTCTTTAAGAAACCCACTACCTTGAGAGTTTGTCGTGCACTAAAACCTAAAAGTGCATAACAAGAAATTATTGGTTGAGAATCATGTGATTCCTCACCTGACTCCCTATCCTCCTCTGATATGGGCTCATCCTCTTCTTCCTCACTTGGACCTTTAACATAGAACAATTTCTTTTCACTACATTTATGTCCTCAACTATATTTCCTATCACAATTGAAACACAACCTTTTTTCTATTTTCTCCTCAATTTGTTGTTGAGTCAACCAAGTAGGTTGAGGAAGAGAAGGTTTTGAATATACTTTTTCTCTTGTCATATTAGCCCCTTGCTTTCTAGGAATCAAAAACTTCTCCTCTACCCCATCTGCCAATATAAAAGACTCATTTACTGAGCTAGGACAAAAAATGCATACCTCATGTTGAATGTCATCCTTGAGACCACCCAAGAATAAATCATTCAAGTTATCCTCTATAATTATATCCACTCTTAAGGATATATTTTTGAATTTTTTAATATAATCCTTAATTGATCTTGCTTATTCAAGCTTAGCAAGTTCACCAAATAAGTTTTCTATCACACAATTGCTATATTGTGCTTGGAGTTCTTCTGTAAAAATTGACCATGATACAATGAGACCCTTTTTCCTCCTATGAGTAAAAATCCAATGATACCAAATGAATTGATCTAGTTCTAGATACAATGAAGCCATCATGACTTTTTGTCCATATGGGATTTGATGTACTTCAAAAAAAATCTTCATTTAATTTATCTATGTTAGAGGATCCTTGCCATCAAATTTGCACATATCCACCTTTGGAAAAAAATTCCTAGATCCCATAGGATTAATAAAATTTGTGTCATTATTAGTCTACTTGAAGGTTTCACCTTAATTTCTTAAGACATCCTTCCTTGTCTCATTCATATAGGTTTTTAACATGCTTTGTATATCTGATATATCTCCTTATAGGTCATGTGTATCCCTCTTAACCTCTTCCTTGAACTTACTAAGTTCATCATTGGGATTACTATCCTCTATTGCTTCCCAATCTTGATCAAAGGATTTCCCTGGTGTGGTAGCATTATTTTTGCCTCTTGCCAATAACTATGTATTAAAAAACCCAATGCTAGTTACACTCTGATTTGGCAAGATGTGAGAGATATGAATTGTTGGAAATATTATGATAGGCTAAGTTACTGAGAAGGGAGGGGTGAATCAGTAACTTATAAAATTTAATCCTTAATTAGCAATTAATCCTTCATGTGAATTCTGATCTAATTGCCTGCATGAGAAAATAAAAACATTAAAGCATAACACTTATGACACACCATTTGGTGACCCAGAAACCTTCCAAATAGAAATTAAAACTTGAGTGGGGATGATACCCACAAGCTTTAGTAATGTAGTATAAAGTTGACCTGTTAAGGCTTGAAATGATCACTTCTGATGATCTACCCTATTAGGAGAACTAATGACTGCTAGGTCCACCTTGCAAAAGGATTTACAAACATATAATGAAGTATGCACTCGGTAAAGAGATTTACACAAGACTAGTTAGGTCTACCTTGTTAAAGGATTTAATTGATCTACCTATTAGGATAGATTCATCTCTTATCTACAACATCTCTTATCTACAACTTGGTTTGCTAAATGAGATTCCTCTAAGTGTAGATAGATTTTTGTTGCTCCTTATACTGTTATAGCCTTTGTAATTCACTCTTCTTCTCTTCTCTAATTATTACATTACTTCTATACCTTACATTGGATGTGACACAATACATTACATATATACCAATTCAATTTATAAATTACAAAGTTGGCCACAATACAAGTTTACACAAAAATTACAAAGTCAGCCCAAAGTGTAGAAACTCAGGTTCTGAAGACTGACTCGATGAGGTTTTGATACTTAGCGTCCACTATCAATGCTCGACATTGTCATGCACTCAGTAGATGTAGAAGCTCAGTCCATATTGATCACTTCCAAGTAGTCTTGAACTTAGTCTACACTGGTGACTTGGCAAATACTATGAAACTTGACATATAAATTGAATCACTTGATTCACATTGCACAGCTTGGTCAATGCTATCTCTATGAGCTCGATATAAACTAAGTCACTTGGTTAACACTGAGTAGCTTGGTTAACACTAGACTCACATCACAACAACTACGAACTCAGTAAGCACTACACAACTTAGTTTGCACTAATAAACTTGGCATACACTGAGATGCTCAGTTTATGCTACTGATCAACAACTTTGTAGTAACTGCTCAGTGCAAACTGAAAGTTGTCCAAGGGACTTAATAGCAACTGTAGAACTTGATAGCAACTAAAATGCTTGGTTAACATTGTTAATTGTAATATTCTTGATAGATACTTACAATCTAAATAAGTGTATATCACTAATAGAAAACATGAGTGAAATGTCAACAATGAAGATCTTAATAAATTGTGTAGTAATAGTAATTCTGCAATAATTTTCTCAAATTTTCTCCAATTCCTCTAAATTTTGGATTATATATTCTTTAATATGGTCTTCAAAAACCCTTTAAAAATCTTTGAAATATTTTCTAAAATCTAAAATTTATGCTCTTCCCAAAATCACCCCAATGTTGAGAAAAAATCTTGCCTCTATAGTGCCAAGATCATGCTCTAATACCACTTGTAATGAAATAACTTGCACAATAGAAAAAATAATATAAAATATTATATAAATAATTTACAATAACTGAGAATAATAGGCCACTTTAAGGGGGAAACTTCCAAATATCTCCAATGAGAACACACTTCATAATATGATCTTGAAATAAGACTCACAACCTCCTATATATACCCAATTATGCTTAGGTTGAATAAACACAACCCTAAATAACACCTAGGCTGACCTACCTACCTAAATAATAATATAATAATGATAGCATGACTTAATTAAGGATTAAGATAGCCACAAGTTGACTATTCATAACCCTATATACACCAATATTAAGGGCATAGCAACCTAACAAATAATTTATACATCAGACAATTTTTTTTTAAATATCATATCAAAGTTTGACACAATTTTTTTCTCTTTGTACTAAATGAGATGCACTGACATGAAGTTTTCTAGAATCTTTAAGCAAGTTGGAGAGATAAACAAGGGAATTCTTTGCCTTCTTGTTTAACCAAGATGTTGGAATAAATAGTTCAAGTTCATATTGAGAAATTTAAAAGATACAAAATGCAGTTATAACTTTCAATTGAGTAACATAGCAACATTTTACAACAACTAAAATTATACTAGGACTATTTAATAGGGATAAATCCTCTTAAGAAGGGAGGCAAATTTTTAAGCAATGGTAGTTTATGATCTTGTACTATTAGAAAAATTGATCCTATATCACACAAACTATGAGAAATATCTCAATAGATTCTGACCTAAAATCACACTAGATGACATTAGGGGACACATAAGTACAAAGTGGTTTGGAATGTTTGATTTGATTTAAAATTAAAATGAGGTAACTCCTACCATTTACCTACTAGTAATATCTATTTAAGCAGATGGTTTGAGGACACAATGAGTTTTTTTGAAGATACACAATATTGTACCTTTCAATTTAGTGACATAGAAACTTTTTGCAACAACTAATAATTTCTTGACACTTTATAATAGGATTTAATCCTCCAAAAGAAAGAGATTTATTTGGGGTAGTGGTAACTTTATCTCATACCATCAAAAAGATTGATTCTACATTGCGCAAGATCAAAGAAATTTCCTAACAAAATTTGAGATGAAAAGTTACACTTTATCACCTGAGGAAACACACAAGTACACAATTCTCTTAGATGGTCATCTGAGTTTGGAAGTCAAATGAGGGCATGCTAGGAATTTAGCTACTCAATAAAATATATTGGAATAGATGATTTGAGACTAGGATAGTGGCCTTGGGGTAAATTTGATATGTCTTTCTTGTTGTGGTAGCAAAGATAAAACTATGAATGTGTATCAATTAAATAAAAAATGTTTAACTCACAAAAAAATATTGTAAGTGTCAAGAAGAAAATTGGATATGGAGAATCTAGTTAGGAATTTTATTGAGAATGAAACTATTCAAGAATTGCATGATATTTTACTCCATGTTTCTATGAGTATCTTGATGAACAAGGGATTATAGCTACATTCATTATATATATAGTAGGAAATGGGAGATATTATCAATAGAGAGATTAGTTTGTGAGAAAATTAAAAAATAAAATGGATATATTGGTACTATCCAAGGCATGCCAATCGCTCACCAAAAAGAAAAAAGTCCTTGAAACTTAATGGGAAAGAGTGGGAAGAGCTTCTTAGACCCAAGAAGCAAAAAAGACATTCAATGTATATTTACATTGAAATAAAGCTTCAAATAGAGAAGTAAAAAAAATTGTATAATTATCCCTAAAGTAATGTGAAATGAAGCCTCAAATTGACTCATTCATAGGAAAAGAATCTAATCACACACTCCATTTGATGCAAAGGTGGGCATAAAACTATGTAGACAATCTCAATGTATAGGGGCTTTTAAAGATACATTCTCCAAACAAAATTTTCCCCTAATGCTTCATTTTTCCAATGAATGATAGGACACAAAGGATGGCCTAGGAGCTAGCTATTCTAGCTTATATGTACCATGAGTTGCATAAGATTGTCTACCGAGAGGGGAAGACATGGGCATGTAGTGCAATAGTAGCAAAAGTTTGGGCATGGAACCACATAACAGTCATCTGGCCTCAAGTGTAACCTTAGGAGAGGTCATACCCATTTACCTATAGATTCTATAGCTCTATCTCCTAGACACACAATAGAGACCTAACATACTACTGGTGATTTTTTGATAAGCTATCAATATTTGAGTGGCAACCCTATAGGGGATGTGAGGGTTGGCAGGAGGCAGTGGATGAGTTGGGCTATATGTTTAAGATTCAATTGTTAGTAGGCCACCATGTAGGCATTGTGGAGTGATTCATAATCACATAGTGTGGAGGTAGTTTGGGTAGCAACAGATGGTTCCAAAAGAGACCACCACATATGCTAGGTTTCATAGAGAGGATAATTTAGGGTGGCTACTGATATTGGACTATATCATAGCTATATAGGAGACATAGGGTCTATGGAGGGAGATGTGTGAATATCCCCCAATGGTCCTAGATGGAGGAGTTTCACTAGATTATGCCTAGAGCATGAGAAGGTATCTATTTCCATAGTTTATGATTCCTTATGCACAACTAGAGGATGTGGGGCCAGGAGGAGATGGTGATGGTGATGACAGAAGGGATGGAGGGGTGAGAGAGGTAAGAGGGAGAGGAAGGAGAGGAAAATAGTGGGGGAGATGGAGGAGGAGGGACTGGTGAGATGACCTTGGGTGGAGAGGCAGTAGCTGAGAAGGAGAAAACAAAGGCAACACCTACCCTAGTTGGAGAAGGGGATGATCCGAGGAAATAATGAATCAGAGCACTAGAGGGAGAGTTACAATAGGCATATATTGCTATAGATTTCCATGATTAGTAGCTCATAGATGAGAAATCATGGAGTGAGGAGTTAAGGTGGGAGCAAGACGCATCCAAATAAGATTCTAAGCACTACAAAGCAAGGGTAGCCTATTACTATCTAGCTTATCAAGGAATAGTTCCACTAGGATAGGGCTTACCTAACTACTCTACAAGAGCTTAGAGATTAGAGGAGTAGTGTTGTCATTTGACAATACATAGGCACCACCACCATAGCCTCCTCCCACACATAAGGGAGGCAGTCAGTCATTGGTCCAGGACTAGGTTGAGGTTTTGATGCCCTCATGGAGCTTGTTGATGTATATTTTTGAGATAGTTATCCATATTTTTGGATCCCATATTTGTACATATACTTGGCTCATCATTATATATAAATAATGAATCAGAGCACTAGAGGGAGAGTTACAATAGGCACATATTTCTATAGAAGTCCATGATTAGTAGCTCGTAGATGAGAAATCATGGAGTGAGGAGTTAAGGTGGGAGCAAGATGCATCCAAATAAGATTCTAAGCACTACAAAGCAAGGGTAGCCTATTACTACCTATCTTATCAAGGAGTAGTTCCACTAGGATAAGGATTACCTAACTACTCTAAGAGAGCTTAGAGATTAGAGGAGTAGTGTTGTCATTGGACAAGACATAGGCACCACGACCATAGCCTCCTCCCACACATAAGGAAGGCATTTAGTCATTGGTCCAGGACTAGGTCAAGGTTTTGATGCCCTTATGGAACTTGTTGATGTATATTTTTGAGATAGTTATCCATATTTTTAGATCCCATATTTGTACATATACTTGGTTCATCATTATATATGAGATACTAGATTTAGTTAATGGGTTTGTGTACTTGTCTCTTTTTTTCTGCATGTGATGGATATTCATGTGTATTTCAGCACTTATCTTTATGTTTCCATATGATTTTGATATGTATGCTCATCTTATGTTTATATGCTCATGAATATATCTCTCATATATGTGTTAGCTCTCATGTTATGATGTTGGCTTATGATTTGAAAATGTAGCACATGGATAGATTGGCTATGATGATGAGATTAACCCATTATAATGATAGGAATCAAAGAAGAATTAAGTTGATATGACTGGTAAGGAGTAAAAGATGTGATTGAGAGGAAGTAAGGAAAAGGTTAGTGTAGTTAGCTAATGTGCCCATGAAAGACAAAGAGAGAGCTCTCTCAACATGCAAGATGTAAAAGCTAAAATAGAATGAGTCCTAGAATGTAAGCTAGTATGCAAAGGAGTGATTGAAAGGGACATATAAGTAGACTCTAATTTTCATCACTAAGCTTTACACTACTACATTTGGGCCTGAATTGCTATGGCATGCCATTGCGATTTTGATAGACACCCATCACCCAACCAATAGAAAGAGGAATTAGCTCCTTTCAGACGAGCATCAAACTTTCTCCATCATAATTTGTGATGGAAAGGGTGACCATCAAAATTGAAATGGACACCATTTTCATAAATTTGGCCAAGTCACTGGCAAAGAGTTCATTTTCACTGTCCCAATTGCAATGAAAAGCTATCAAAGACACAGTCACAATTATGATGTGTTTATGATAGAAATGCTATGGACCTATTGCAAGCCATCAGAAATGTTTGTCTCAATAGTGATGAGCATGTGGTTGGAATGTTGCATGACCAATGGCTAGCCATAAAAAGTGATCATCTCAATTGTGACAACATATTATATTAATAAAAAAATATCAGTGGCAGATGTTGAATAGCTATGATGCTCTCATAGCTCACAGCATATTCACATAGTTCATTGTCATGCAATCATAGGTTAATATTAAGATTCACTTGGTTTCAAAAATAGTTTAATATTCTCTACTAATTATGGCCAACCATGTGAAGGTGGAATCTCATTTGGCCCACCCCCTCTCCTAACATCTAAATTCCCTATTAACATCTAAAATATTTAAGAAAGGATCAATCTTTAAAGTGCAAATAAAGTTTCTAGACCTACAAAAGTGAAATTATTTTCCCATATTCTGGTGCATGTAATTTTTCCATCTCATCTAAAATAAGATTTTGAGACTCTAAATCAATAATGCACATGTAGTTGCATTCAAATGCATGGACAATAGGTGGATTTGATAAAACACAACTGGTTACATTTATTTAATAGGTCTATTAAGATTTTAAAATTATAGATCATCATTAACAATGTTCATGATGGTCTATAACTTAAAATAAATAATAAAAGACCTCTAACAAAAATGCAAACCTATTGTGTTTTCAACTCTACCTAATGTCATATGCATATAAATTGGCATTGCATATTGAACTGTAGTGTCCTTCTACATTGCCTAAAACCAAGAGATTCACACAATTAGTTGTCATACAATCATAGGTTAATGTTAAGCTTCACTTAGTTTTGAGAATAGTTTAATATTCTCTACTAATTAGGGCTGACCACATGAAGTTAGAAGCTCATTTGCACCCCCCCCAACATCTAAATTCCCTATTAACATATAAAAATTTTAAGAAAATTATCAATCTTTAAAGTACCTAGAATATCCTCGTTGCCTCCTACTACTCTATAGAGAAGTCCATCTTCATTCTTCATGAGAAATTCATCACATGGGTACATCCAAGAATGTCTTCATCACCTCTTGCATAAAATGAATCCAATATCACAAAATTCCCCCCAAAAAATAATAGTTCAAGTGAAATAAACACATAAAAAATGAGAGAGAAAAATAGGAACCTACTTACCAATAGGCATTGTCATTGCATCTATGGCTATGGTATCTATTGAGTAAGTTTTATTATTTTTCTATTGTGCCAAGATCTCTTTGTTTATATACATATATACATACATACATATATAGATATATATACATATACATATATATATACACAAATACATATACAAAGATCACAAGGGCACATCAACGAGATGCAAAGATCACAAGGGCATGACAACAAAATGCAATGATCACAAGGGTACGACAATGAAATCCTAGAACTCCACTGATCTCCACAATACATAGACACACACATATGTGTGTGTATGTATGTATGTATGTATACACATAATATACATATGTATATATGTATATACATACATACATATATACATGCATACATACATACGTATATACATACATACATATACATACATACATATATATATGCATGCATACATTTGCATATGCAATTTTATCACCTTGGAAAATTGTATTTGATCCTGCTAGTTGGTAATAGTTGATTGTTCATTTTATTGTACTTGATGATAGTTCTATAGGAATTTGTAATCAACCCAACTAATCAACAAGTAGACCAAATTAACAACAATAGTAGATACTTGGGATCCTTACAAGGATAGTGTGCTAATACATGCATGGTTACATCCTTGGTTACCATTGTTGGGCTAGCATATGGAGCCTTTATATCCAACCATTTGTAAATTGGGGAATGTGATTCATGCCTGGCATGCAAGTTTTGCATGCAAGTAGAATGTCCTCAAAAACCAAGTACATTAGGTATATCCAAGAATATCCTCATCATGTCCTGCATAAAATGTATCGAATATTACAAAATGCTCCCTAAGAAATAACAGTTCAAGTGAAATAAACACATGAAAAATGAGAGAGAAAATGAGGAATCTACTTACCAATGGGCATTGCCATCGCATCTATGGCCATGTTGCCTGTTGAGTGAGTTTTATTATTTTTATCTTGTGCCAAGACCTCTTTGTTTATATACATACAAATGGGGAATGATTAATGTCATGTTTTCTTTTTCCTTTTTTTTTATTTTCCATAATCTACAATCTACGAGACCTCTATAGTGATGTCCAAATTAACTTCAATACTCAACTAATTAGCAAGTAGACCAATTTAATTGGGTTATTACTCAGGCATGTGTTATTCCCATTTATCATATGGTTGCAATGTTGGAGGTAACATTTTTTTGAAAGTGGCAGCAAGTTTTGTATCATCGACTTTGCTCAAGTCCTAATTTTAATGAAGTAACAAAGTAGTTTCTAGGGTGGAAAGGACTATTTTTCCTTGAGCTTCTTGCTAATGAGAGGACAAGAAGTCATCTAAACATAGCCCTTCAAATGATAAATCAAGCTATAGAGGGTATGACTATGGAACAACTTGGGGATAGAGAGAATGTAAGCTATCTTAGGGTGACAAAGCAATGTCAATTTGAGGCACTTCAGTAGCATCGTATGTTCAACAACAAGCCTCAAATTCCATGGGTAGTGGGATTCACTTGAGTAGCCCATGGGTGCACCTTAGTTGAGTTTGAAGGAAGTAATTATAATATATGCACAAGAGCATGACATCCAATTTTTCCCTAAAGTGGGATGTACACATGATGATCTTCAACTTTATGGCTTTAGAACTCTCAATATCTATCTAGATCCTATAAATCAACAACTACTTGCATAATTTGGAGATAGATGGGCAATTGCATCATTGGAGTAGCTAGTTCAGATGCATTATTATCAAACTAGAGGAAATCATTGATAGAACAAACATTTAATGAAGAGAAAACTTAAAAACTTGGATGCTAAAATATTGAAATGAAAGTTGTTGAGGATCAAACACTTATGCCAGAGTTACAACACAATGTGAAGTTGACTTTATATATATATATATAATGAAAACATGACATAAATCATTCTCAATTTTATGTTCACAACTCAAATGCTCTCCCATGGCCTAAGTCAAAACCCTCATTACTACATCCAAAATTAAGGAATAAAATACAATTATGCCCCCAACAGAGAATTTAAATGTAATTTTTTCAAATTCCACTTAGTACTATGTCAATAAATTCAAGAAATTCTACTACCATGCAAATAAACTTACATTAATTCCGAAGCTTAGGCCCTAAAAATAGTCAAAAGGAAAATTATTGTCAAAGAATGTGCTAAAAAAAAGAAAGAGTATATATTTAGAATGAACGTAGATATCGGAAAAAATGAAGAAACATATAATACTCTTATACATAATTAGAATTATGTCAGAGATGAACTCAAGAAATTGAGCAATATAGGAGGTGCTCAACTAGATATTCTAGCCATCTTGGGTGATTTGGAAAGAGGCTTCAGAAAGGGAATGAGCCTTATGATTTAACATATAATGTCTTAAAATAGTTAAGTACTACCTAACTACATCCAAGGCATCTACACATTGGAGGCATACTTCACCTACCAGGCTGCCTACATACCCTTATCCATGGGATCACGACCCTTGAACTACTCACTCTAATGAATATGTAGTTTGGTTTTCTAATTGTTTTGATGTAGTTGTATTCCTATAACCATTGGTGAGATTTTCTCACCTAATATAACTCTTTTCCATCATATGCCCACTCAGGTAAATCAGGCAATTTTCTATCGTTACAATACAATACCCTGGTGCAACCTTTGTGTTGTAGTTTACAGTTAATGTAAGGTTAACCTATATACATACTAACTCACTTCTTATTTATTCAATTAAAATAAACACATGAAAAATGAGAGATAAAAAGAGGAATCTACTTACCAATGGGTGTTTCCATTGCATCTATGGCCATGCTACCTATTGAGTGAGTTTTATTTTTTTTCTATTGTGCCAAATCCCTTTATTTATATACATATATATACACACATATATACATATACATATGTGTATATGTATATATATATATGTATATATACATATGTATATATACATATGTATATAAATACATACATATATATACAAAGATCACAAGGGCATGACATTGAGATGCAAAGATCACAAGGGCATGGCAACAAAATGCAACAATCACAAGGGCACAGCAATGAAATCCTAGATCTCCACTGATCTCCACAATCCACAAGATCTCTCTCTATATGCATACATACATGGACACATATATATGTGTGTATGTATGTATGTATGCATGTATGTATGTATGTATATATACATATAGATATGTATATATGTAACATACATACATACATACATACATACATACATACATACATACATACATACATACATACATACATATACATACATCTGCATATACAATTTTATCACCCTAGAAAATTGTATTTGATCCTACTAGCTAGGAACAACTGATTATGGTTATGGCTTGTTTCTTTCTAAAAATATCTTCTATGATATGTTTTTATAAAATTTCTTATGAATTCTACCCATTTTTCCTAGTCTTCATTATTTTTGTGAAAGATCTTGAGCTAACACACTTAGCATTGGTTGAGTGAGTTTTATTATTTTATTATTTTGATTCTAGAATATGTATGCAGCTAGATCAATTTTTTTTTTGTGCTAATATGTAATAAGAACCTTTAAAAAGATCTCTTTGTATATATAAAGTGTAAAATTTCTTACCAAAATTCATATTTGAGGTTGACTGATGCACAACTTTTATTGCAAGTATGAACACTAATTTATGATGGTGAATGGGCATGTCTCCAAATGGAGACATGAACATTCACAATCGCATGGAGGGGTATGATTGGAATGTGATATTGAATGGGCATGTCTTTGAATGGAGACATGAACATTCATAATCACATAAAGGGGTGTGATTATGAATGGGCATGTTTCCATTCAGAAACATGAACATTCATAGTCACACAAAGGGGTGTGATGGTGAATGGGCATGTCTCTGAATGGAGACATGAACATTCACAATAGCACCAGTTCAGTGATTTTTTATCAAACCCAATTTATATAGACTTAACATAAGTCTTAATCATGTATTACTAATCATTATGAACTATAGATTGATATAATATAGATCAATAGTGATCTAAAATCAAAGGAATTAGAATAAGTTTTGATCATGCTTTAAATGAGATCTCATATAATATATATATATGATCATTGGTTTCAATTGTGCATTATTCCTTATATTGCCATTATACATATGCATATTTATAATATTATGTGAATCATATTTTTATACATATATACATATGTATATATATGTTGGTCACAATCATTTTCAAACCGAAGCTACATGCTTTAACATAAAGACTACAAGTTGTGCAATTTGTCATGTATTTCATTTGCATTTGCTTTGTCATTGCTTATAAGAGTGTTTCAAGGTTGGGAACCACTTAAGCATCCTTTGCATGGTTTAGAGGTAAATTCATTGTGGCAAAGAGAATAACTTCAATGAAGATTTGAGTGTAGGGAGTTACTACGCTGAACCTATGCTACAAATTCCTAGGAGCCAAGGGACCTAAACCTATGTTACATTGTCTGGAGACATGGGAGAAGTTATTATTGACTTCAGTACTTCATAATATTTTGG
Organism: Cupressus sempervirens; assembly: GCA_028749045.1. Classification (NCBI taxonomy): domain Eukaryota; kingdom Viridiplantae; phylum Streptophyta; class Pinopsida; order Cupressales; family Cupressaceae; genus Cupressus; species Cupressus sempervirens. Next base: position 573,696,918 of record CM053789.1, on the reverse strand, counting down.
ATCATATAGTGATGCCCAAATTAACTTCAATACATGCATGGTTACATCCTTGGCTTCCATTGTTGGGCCAATGTATCGAGCCTTTATATCCAACCATTTTTTATAAATTAGGTAATGAACATCATGCCTAGCATGCAAGTGATGCATCTACATATGCAATTTTATCACCTTGTAAAATTTCATGTGATCCTAGTAGCTGGGAACAATTGATTTTATTTTATTGTACCTAATATGATGACAATTCTACAGGAATTTGTAATCAACCCAACTAATTGGAAATTAGACCAATTTAATTGGGTTATGGCTCAAGCATGTGCTATTCCCATTTATCATATGGTTACAATGTTGGAGATAGCATTTTTTTCAAAGTGGCAACAAGTTTTGTATTATTGGCTTTGTTCAAGTCTTGATTTTAAGGCAGCATTTTTTTCAAAGTGGTTGTAGGTTTTGTATCATTGGCTTTGTTCAAGTCCTAATTTTAATGAAGAAACAAAGTGGTTTTTAGGGTGGATAGGACTATATAATGAAGAGGAAACTTGAAAACTTGAAATTTAAAATAAAATAATGAAAGCTATAAAGGATCAAACACCTATGCCAGAGTTACAACATAATGTGAAGTTGATTTTAGATATAAACAAAAAAAAAAGCATGACATAAATCATTCTCCATTTTTTTGAAATTGTGGAGAACTGCATGCAAAAGAGGGTGGAGAGCTTTGAACAAGGGTGGAGAGATTTCAACATTGGTGGAGATTTCATTTTTGTGCCCTTCTGATCACTAAATTTTGTTGTCATGCCCTTATGATATCTACATTTTATTGCCATACCCTTGGTAGAGATTAGTGGAGATCTACAATTTTTTTGTCATGTCCTTATGATCTCTGTATTTCATTGTCATTCCCTTGTGATCTATATGCCCTTTCTCTATGATTTTTTTGTCATGTTGTGCCCTTTTGATCTATGTGCCCTTTGCACTACAACAATTAGAGTCAAATTGCAATGGCAATTTGCAATGGTGGTATAATTTGTGGTGTATTTGGGCCCAAGTGTAGTAGTGCTCTATGATTTTCTTCAAGGGGATAACAAGTAGCTATGTAAATGTTCTTTTCTTTTCCTTCTAAACATGTATCTCTTTATATTTTCCCACATGTGTGTGTGTCTATGTATGTATGTATTTATATAGAGATCTCTCTATTTATATACATACATAGACACACATATGTGTATATGTACATGTATATATATACATATATCTACATATACATATGTATATACATACATAAATACATTTACAAAGATCACAAGGGCAAGACAAAAAGATGGAGAGATACATATATACATACATCTACATATGCAATTTTATCACCTTGGAAAACTATATTTGATCTTTACTCAATCACCAAGAGATAATATAATCTACAAGTACTAATTTTTGCATACTTAGTTTGGTATGAATAGTTTTGATTGAATTTTTCTGAGGAGATTGAGTCTACTCATGATGAAAATGGCTCCATGTATTGGGTCTTTAAAGGAGAGAGACTTACAACATATTAGATGTTGTTTATGGATATGGGATGATTCATTTGTGATGCCAATATATCCTCCTCCATGTTGAATTTCTATATCATCAAATTGCTAGATACAAATTATTAGACTTGATCTTCTGAAATGGTATGGGCTACTTGGCATTTTCAAACTTGAATTGTTGGATAGTACATTCAGATTGACGAACCCACACTTTGAATCACTAGTTTCATGTTCAGAACCTTTTGCCTTTGAAGTGTGAACTTTGACTTTGATTTTTGGTGCATGGACTATTGTGAACCAAAATACACCTAAATGTTCTATATTTATGTTTTAGTGATAAAAAATATGAAGATCTTGAAATTGAAAAAGATAACAATCAGAGATCTATATTATTGTTTTAGTGATAAAAAAATATGTAATCTAATTTCAAGAAAACTAATAGTCTTAAATCTATATGATAAAATAAAATAAATAAGAGTACTAGTTGTAGCTATATAATTCTAGTATTACTAATTATGTTAAATGAAATGTTCAATAAAATAAGTATGAAGTTACATAAATGGATCATCTACTCGATCCTATTATGACTTAATGTGAATGCATCTGATCATTACTTGGACAATATTATACACAAGGTCTTTACTCAATCACCAAGAGATAATATAATCCATAAGTGAAAATTTATGCATACTTAGTTTGGTATGAATATTTTTGATTAAATGCAAGGATAATTGCTTGTGTGAATTCAAGACATGAATGATTAATTTAATTTAGCAAAAGTACTATGCAATTGTGTATGTATGCATGTAAAATAGTTCACATAGTGAACTAATATATAGACATACATCCACATATGCATACAATCATCATAATCAGTTATCCTTGAATCTGACCAAGGCTATTATATATGAACAAGATATACATGTTTAGAAGGAAAAAAGAACATTTACATAGGTACCTCTTATCCCCTTGAAGAAAATCATAGAGAAAGGGCACGAAGATCACAGGGAACATCACAACAATGAAATGTAGTGATTGCAAGGGAATGGAAACAAAATCCTAGATCTCTACCAAAATTTAGAGCTCTTCACCCTCCTTTGGAGCTCTCCACCCTCTTTCATGCACAGCTCTCCACAATCAATCAAAAAAAATGGGAAATGATTAATGTCATGTTTTCTTTTATTTTTTGTTTATAATCCATAATCCATAATTGACAAGATCTCTTTATATATATGTGTACATATATATACATACATACATACATATATACATACATACATACATATACATACATACATACATACATACATACATACATACATATATACATATATACATACATACATACATACATACATACATACATACATACATGAAAACAAAAATGCACTTTCTAAGAGTTTACAATTGTTCAACAAAATTAATGTCATTATTGTTTATCTCTCCTTATCTCAGCATTCATGATAGGTGTCATAGATTTTATCTCTACTATACAAATGATCCATGACTTCTTTGGCATCCTTCTCTACGGCCTTAAGAGGAATCTTCATCTTTAGTGCATTTTTTGCTAGGTATAAACTCATCCTACAATAGTCAAACTAGAAAGTCAAGGAACGATGGAGGGTGAATACCAATAGCTTCATGTTAATGAAGTATCTAAAGAAGGAAAAATATAAGAAACTTAGCAAACTCCCCCATATACAAATGCTAGGTCCTTAGCCCAACAAAGTATAGAGACTCCTTTGGAAGATATTTCTCGACATGAGATGATGCAGTACAAGGTAGTCTAATCCCCAAAGGAAGTCTTCTAGCACCTAGGAAATAACTACACAACAAAAACACAATAATAATGCAAGATCTCATACCAAATCACAACACTTTATTATAAAATAACTTATTCAATACAATATGTTGGGTTGTAAGGCCTTCTCGGTTAGGGCCAAATACAACAACAATTACAACAATAGTTCTTCAAGATCCAAAAAGATCTAACTCACAATCATAATCCCAAATAGTCCAAATCTACACTCGAAAAAAAAACCACAATGAAATCTTAACTTGTGTTTGTAATCCCACCAAGCAATCACCTTGTTTTCCAAGCCTTGGCTACTAACCCTTCAAAGTTTTCTCCTAGACTTCATCCTCTTCTCTAAGCTAGATGATAATGACTTATAAGACTTCACAAGACCCCCTAATTATACCCAACTAAGCCACAAATCAGCCCAATTCATTACAAATTAAATTATAACCCTTACATTAAATATATATTGAGCCACAAGTTGGCTACAACAAAAATAAATAACCAAAGTCGGCTACAACATGAAATAAATGCCAAAAGTCAGTTCATACACAACTCAAAATGTATAGGATCCAAGGCCATACCATTTTTTAGAGAAATAAATCCAAGCATCAACCAAACCATAAGTATTGATGAGCTCCCAGTACATGTTGAGCTCCCAGTGCATGTGGAGTACAGTATCTATCAAGAAACCAACATATGTCAAGCCTCTAATACACATCAAGCACACAAAAAACACTGAGTTCTAACAATGATTGAGATGATTCAATGATTGAGTTCCTTATCCACAATACACCCTTCAACAACCAAGAACCACTATTTGGTGACTAAGTCCACAACTTCTAGACAAAATACCTCCAACATGCTAGATTGCTAAAAACCAGAAGATGCTCCTACATTAGACACCCTAGGTTAAAAAATATGTTCTTAGTAGCTGGAAGAACATCTTCATGGATTTAGTACATAAATCCCAAATTACTTCTTTACATACATGTCCTAAAAGTCCTCAACTTGTACACTCTTTCCATTTCTCTTCTTCTACTTATTCACATCTATCCTCATTATGCTACAAGAATACTTCCTGTGTTGATCTCCAACCTTCTCAGAGTCCCTCAACTCAACTCAACTTCAAATACTTAGGTTCCTCCTACCAAGCTCTTCATTCTACAAAGGAATCAAGGAATGGTTCCTACCACCTTTCACAATTGTAAACACATTCTTGACACAATTATGCACAACCCTACAATCATACTACCAAGGTCTACCAGGCAACACATGAAAATTGTTCATGTCCACAATATCACATAACACTTTATCCTTATAGTACCCAATCTAAAAATCAACAAGGTACTGCTCCCTCACTTCTAAAGTATCCTCACCTTGCAACTAGTCAATCCTATAAGGGTAAGGATGTCTCACTCTCTTCAAACCAAGTTTCTAAACCATCTCCTCAATAACAAGGTTATCAGTACTACCACCATCCACAATCACATTGTAGACTTTACCACTAGCCTTACAATAAATCCTAAATAAACTAGTCCTCTACCAATATTATGTTATCCTCTGACCAATTAAGCTCGTTGAGATAGCAAATTCTCTCCTTGCTTAGGTTGACTGTCTTGGACTTCAACCTCATTCACAAAAATAACAACATTCCTACCATGAGGACATTCAAAATATCTATTCCCTTCTTCACCACATCTAAAGAAATTACCTCTAAACTCACCTCCACCTATCCTTCTCTTCTAATCAATAGGTTTTTGTTCATCTTCTGCACTTGCTTTAGTTTTTTCTGAGCTATCCTACTTCCCCTTTCCTCTAGAATTACCCTAACATTTCCACTTCAACTTATCTTCTACCTTAAGAACATACTGATAAGCACCCTTAACTGAAGAAATATTCAACATCTCAAACTCATCTTGAATATTGTATCTCAAACCATTAATGTATCAAGCTACCTTTTCCTTTGACAACTCTCTATGCCTAGACCAAATAGTCAACTTGTAGAAATCCTTGGTATAATATTTCACAGACATATCTTTCTATTTTAGATTCAACTACCTACTAAAAAACTCAATTTCATAATCAGTAGGCATGAACTTAGCCTTCAACTTCATTACCATCAACCTCCATCTAGTGATCTTCATTTGAGCTTCTTCTACTATATATCTTTGTAGTTCCTTCCACTAAAGAGCAGCATGTCATTTCAACTTAGTTTATCCCAACCTCACTCTAAGTGGATCCTCAATATCCTCAAGCTAAAATTAGTCTTCCAATTCACCAATCCAATCAATCAATTCATCAAGAGTCAAAGTACCTAAGAAATTAGAAACCTCCATCTTATGTTTAAGCTTCAACTGAGATCTAGGTCTAGCAAACTGATCATCTCTAGTTCCAATATGTCTATACATGATTAATTTTGTCCTTGCCACTAGATCTAGAAATTTTGAATTCTTTAGCCTCATAAATATCTTTAGTACCCACATGCCTAGGTACACCACCTCAAGCACTCACAATTTTAGCAATCATATCACTCTTCATCATTGCAATCTCGTATCTAAATTCTAATTTAATCTTGTCTAAGATCCTTTCCTCCATAGCATCACTAAGATCATCAATTTCCCTAGGGTCCAATCTTCTCAAAGGCATATTCCAAGATCTTCAAAAATTCAAAGCAATAAATACACAAATCTAATAGATCAGTTAGCTCCACTAGATCAACCTTCACTTCCAGCCTTTACCCAAGTCCTAGTGTAAATTGCCTCAACTTTGGCAATCTATCTACACACATAGGAAAACTTGGCTTTGATACCACCTAATGTAGTGCAAGGTAGGAGAATCCCCAAAGGAGATGTCCTAGCCCCAAGAAAATAACCATAGAGTGGAAACACAACAACAATGCAAGATCTCATACCAAATCACAACTCTTTGTTTATAAAATAACTAATTACATGCAATATGTCAAGTTGTAAGTCCTTCTTGCTAGGGCCAAATCCAATAGCAATTACAATAATAGTTTTAGAAGATCCAACTCACAATCCTAATCCCAGCTATCCCAAAACTGCACTCTAGAAGAAAACCCCAAGGAAACCTTAACTTGTGCTTGCAAGACCATCAAGCAATCTTCTAGTTTTCCAAGCCTCAACTACTATCCCTTCAAAGTTCACTCCTACACTTCATCCTCTTCTCCAAGCTAGATGAAAATTACTTTAAAAACTCCACAAGACCCCCTAGTTATACCCAACTAAGCCACAAGTCATCCTAGTTCATTACAAATTAACTTAAAAACCTTACATTAAATATATGTTGAGCCACAAGTTAGCTACAACATGAAATAAATGCCAAAAGTCAGCTTTAAAAAATCTTGAAATCTATAGGAACCAAGACTAGACCGAGTGTCAAAGAAACCAAGTTGAGTATCAACCAAACCATAAGCATTTTTGAGCTCCTAGTACATGTCAACCTCCACATGCATGTTGAGCACCTAGTGCATGTCAAGCATAGTATCTATTGAGCAACCAACACATGCCTATAATCCAATATATGTAGAGCACAAAGAAGATGTCAATCTCCAACAATGATTGTGCCCCTTCAATGACCAAGCTCCCTAGCCACAACTACACCCTTCAGAAATTGAGCACCATTTTTTGGTGAATGATTCCACAACTCCTAGCCGAAATACCTCCAACATGAAGGATTGCTAAAAACCCTAGAAGGTCTCTACATCATGAGAAGACTCTAGAAAGAAGTGATAAAGTAAAGGAATCTATTGCACAACCAACCTCTTCAACCAAGTATATGTCATCCATGGGCACCACACTAGAATAGTTGAAGAGGGAGGTCATATTTTGATAGAAGATGCAATTAGAGTTAACAATAGAGGAAGGAATGAAGGAATTTATTAAAGCAGTAAAGAGGTCTCAGCCACCTAAGGGTGATACAAGAACATTGGCCTTAATAATGAAGAACCAAGACCTGGACTTGCTCTCACATATTGTCATTTCTTGTCCTGATGCCCACACAAAAGAATTGACTCAAAAGATTACAAAATCAAGGAGGTCATATTAGGAAAGCCCACAGTGGACATAGCCAAACTGATGATCACCACAAGCATGAAGGAAGTGTTTTGACACATAGATTGGGATGAAATTAAACTGATAACACTGCACAAGAAGAATGGGCTACTAAGGGGCTACATAAACAAAGTAGTGGGCCCTATTAACATGGAAAATCTAGAGATCACTCTTGCAGTAGAATTAGAAAGAAAAGGAGTAGGAATATGGCTGGACACATTTTTGGAGGTACATTAATAGTGGCATGATAGTTTTGAAGAGAAAAGAGTGTAGATAATATAGGGTAATTTGACCCTTTTGCACAACATCCAATCAAATGCCAACAACTTGGTTCCTATAGTGAACCAATATTTTGGGTTGATGGATGAAGTACATACCTAGGCCAAGGATGTACAGGCATTGAGAACAATAAAGGGTCAGAGGTATCAAATACTTATAGAGGTATACACTACTAAGGAGCTAGATAATCTCAATGATTAGGTTGAGAAAATATCAACATGTAATAAAGTAATAGAAGCATTGCATGAAGAGATCCAGTCGATTAAAGACAAGGCTTAAGAGAAATTTTTAGAAATGAAGAGGTACTATAATGTCACTTATCTTGAGATTTTTGAGGATGAGTCTAAAACCAAGCTTTTTGTGATGCAATTAGCAGTTCATAGGGACATTTGAAGAAGCTTTTTCAAACAATCAAATTTAACAAGCATTCAAAACCAAAGAGCACTATTGGAATTAGACACCAAGCTTGAAGATTTTGTAGCACCAAGGTGGGTAGGTGCACCAAAAATTAATTGTCAGTTCCTATTTTAGAGCATTCCATGCACTGAAAATGCATTTTGATGGCAGTTCAACTCCTAGAAATGACTAGAGAAGGTAAAACTTACATTTATAGAGCTTCCAAAGGCTTCTAGATCATCTCATAGCTTCCTTCTTATTTTTTTCTTATTCTTTCATTATTTTATGTCATGTAAAGTCTCATGCACCCATTAATAGATATAAACAAGGGTGTAGATCTACTTAGCACCATAGAGAGTTAATTTGTATATAATTATATTTGTTTTATTAGTTTTTAGCATTAGTCTACATTTTAAGAGCTCTCACTCCTAACACAAAGGGAGGAGATAATTTATTATAGATTCATGGATACAATATGTACTTTAGGCCATTATTTTGATGCAACAATATATGCTATTGGTGCTCTCATTCTAAGTGTAGTAAATCTTGCCAGAGTGTTTTATTTTTGTGAATGCATGTTCATGAATAATAATGGAACCAATGGTTTTATTGTGTTGCTATGATTGTGTGACCTTTTAGTCTCGGTGTTTTCCTTGTGTTAAAAAATTATATTATTGTAACAAATTGGAGAAAGGATCATCTTTTTCTTCCATGGTGTCTTGTCTTGTGAGAGCACACTCTCCATAGCCTTGCAATTTAATTAAATGTGAAACACCTTTTTGTTTATATTGAGTTCCCATCAATGATTGCATCAATGGAGTTGAGGAAGTGCTACTCCTAATTTCATTGGTTTCCTACTTGATCTTTTTGATAATTTAATTTGTAGACATGTTGTTACCTTGGTTTATGTCCATTAGGAATTTCCCTTACAAATCATTTTCTTTAATATCATGTTACTCTGTATCTGTTATTTTCTTTGTAAATGCTTCGTTAAAATAAGAATTCATATAGTTGCATCAATAAATTGTATTCATCATAAAAAAATACAAAAATATATTTCTTTTGTGGTTATATTTCAAATAGAAATAGATTGTCCAAGATTGGTTTGAAGTACCAAAGGCCTCCTTGTAAACATACACATTTATTTTCAATTGAGTGAACCTAGTAGATTGCAAAACCACCCAAAACCTTAGATTTGGTCCTTGATCAACTTTTCAAGAGAGGGATTTGAAAGGATCCCTATTATTCAGCATCTTGCAAAATGATAGCTCAATAGAAGTGGTGCTAGAAGGAAGGCCCGAGAATATTCAAACAAGAAAAACAAGTTGTTTGAAAATTCTACATTTTTTTGATAGTTCAGAAGAAAAAAAATTGTTGAACACTATCAAAAGGTGCATAGGTGTGTTATTTTTAAGAGGTGTGCTTCTCAAAGGTGCACTTTTCTAAAATTTTCACAAATTGGAATATCCTAATTCACCATCTCCATTTTAGTGAGCTTAAAGATCTTCACCTAGTGGACACAAGTTCTTAGAACTCGGTCATTTTTTCAAGCCTCATAGTGATAAAGGATTACCAAGAATTCTACCACTTCCAATCCTAATTTCATCATTTTCTTCATTTCCACCTCAAAACCAACCTCCACCTATTGTTCCACCTAATCCTCCACCAATGGTCTTCTTTAAAAATGCAGTAGATTCACCAATCAACTTGCAAGGTGGATTCAATAACCTTCCCAAGAATCCTGAGAAATTATGTCCAAGTTCATCTATGGAGAAACACAAAAAACTAAGGATCATATCAAGGTATTCAAAAAAATATGCAATCAGAAATAGATTCAAGAAGAGAATTTAGTCCTCCATTTATTCACATACACATTGGGAGAGGTTTCCTTCAATTGGTATGTAAATTTTCCACCAAGACATATCCAAAATTGAACTACCTTTGAAAAATTGTTTTTAGATCAATTTAAAACATTTGTTAATCCAGTTGTGATACATCATCAATTCATATCAATCAAGAGGGATCTAACAAAGACCATTTTACATTTTAATCATTTTTTCATGTGGCATACCACAAGTTGGAGACACCCTAAATGATACCAGTTAAAGTTATAATCTAGATTTATCTTAATGTTATGGACCACCTAACTACTATCTTCCTATTGGCTCCTAATTTTATAGTGATTTCAACTACCTTTTACAATGTTAGAAGACCTAAGAATTTTCTAAAGACCGTGATGGGTATCCTAAGAGGAAAAATAAAAGGACCAACTAACAAGACTATAAAGTCTTCTCCACTTTGAATTTTGCAAGATTCAAGAGGGTTTACCTTAGGAATTCACTCTTTCTTGTTTTAATATCAATATTCTCAACATAAACTCCAAGATAACAGATTATTTAGCCTTCTTTCTTCTAATTCAATAGCAATGAAGAGATAATAACCAATTATTTTATCAAACCCCAAATGCCATGAATCAAGCATAGGCTAACATTAATTTCTTAAACAACAGAATATTAAAATATTGATTGATATAAGTTTTATGCATTATGCAAAGCATTCTAATTAGATCAATTTACAAGGATGGTAGTGCCTTATCCAAGGGCTATAAATTCTTGAGATAACACACCTACTTATGTATCTTATCTTGACACTTTTTGTAAAGATTTATCAAGGTTCATTTCCAAATATTATTCTTATCATATGTTTACTTAAAACCAAAATGTTCTTTCAATTTGCATTACACATTTACAAAATCCATTAGATTATCAAAAAAACAAAATTGAAATATAATTCAAGATGAATTATGACTAAAACTTAATAAAAATTTCTATTAAATCTTAGATAAAAAAATAGAGACAAGATCTAGGATGAAAACCAACTTTTAATATCTTGTATTGATTTCTTTGAAACTATATAGAATTTAGTATTTATCTCTATTAGAAATTAACACACATGGACTAGCAACTATTAGCTTTTGTATTCAATTCTAGAATAGATTTATAGTGTTAGTGTTTTTAAACTACCAAGTAATAGGGATACCTAATACCAAGATGGTGAAGATTAAAATAACCTAGGGATTAGCTAGTTCCCATGATTAGTTAGAAGATCTTCAGATCTGGACCCAACTTCAACAAAATCATAAAATATTTTCTACTCTTTTGGCTCTACAAAACCAAGGTAGGTGCACCTTAGGGATAAAATATTTCAAAGCTTGTTACTACATTCATATTTCATTCATTCTATGATATTTTATAAAAATGTTAATCCCCTACGGCCAATGTTGAGATAATGGGTGTTGCACACATTGCATAATATTGCTTAAATTTTATTATTTTATTTTATTATGTAATGTTGTACCTAAATGGATGTGCAACATGTAAAGATTCCCATAGGATATACTTGATAAGTTTTATTATAACATTGTGATAATATTTTATGTAATTATTTAATATTGGGGAAAAGAATTAAATTTTCAATATTAAATGTGGGGTTAGTGGGTTAGGTAACGCATGGTTTTAGCACATGGTTTATGTAATACCACTTGGTGGTTTTTTGGGACTTGCTACTATATAAGTAGCCATAATGATAATTGTTGATGTGAGAGAGAAGACAAAAGGTAAAAAGGAAAGAGTCAAGCAGGACAAGGCTTGATAGGTTAGCCAAGGGAGAATTTGTGAAGGTTGGAAGCATGGCATGGGATGTGTGGATTCATGCTTGTTCACATGTATTTCTTGGTTGTGGTTATGGCTTTGAAGGCTTCCATGGTTGTATTGTAGTGGTTTTTTTTGTTGAATAATACATGGTGATGGATTCTTTAGGAAGCTGGGTTTTCCCCTCAATGAAGGTTTCCCAAGGTATTGTTGACATTCAGTCAAGTTTGTTATTAGTGACAACACTTATTCAAATTTTGTATGGCTATCGAGCTTATTGAATAGTCTATAGTATTTGCCATGTATTTTAGTAGCCACTGAGCACTACAGTTCCTACCATTGAGCACTATAGTTCCTACCAAGCATTCTAGTGGTTACCAAGGGAATTCAATTAGTGTGAAGTGCAATAGTTCAAACTGAGCAGAATTAGGTAGTATGAAGTCCAACAGTTCAACCTGAGCACTTCAGTGGTTACCAAGCTTTGCAATTTCTACCAAGCTAAGCAGTTCATGTAAAGCAAAGTTAGTATTAACCAAGTTGTATGATGATTAGTGTTTACCAAGTGCAATCATGGTAAACATGTAATTCAGTTTATATTGAGTTACACAATATCTATCGAGTCACCAATGTAGACTGAGTTCAAGACTACATTGAAGTTATTAGCATGGACCAAGCTTCTACTTTTACAGAAAACATGATGATGCTAAGTAATCAGAGTGGACATCAAGTATCAGAACTTCTCCAAGTTAGTCTTCAGAACCTGAGTATCTACATATGGGTTGACTTTGTAAAATTGGTGTTAACTTGTATATTGGCCGACTGTAAATTAGATTGATATATATGTAATGTATTGTATTATATCTAATGTAGTATGAAAGTGTGACAATAATGTGAAATAGATGGATGCGAATGTGAATCAGAAGTAGACAAAGTGTATTGTAAGGCCATATCAAAAAAGGAGTAGCAGAGTCATATCTATCACATAAAGGTGATCAATACTGCAAGGAATTTCTATCAACAATTTAGTTGTAGGTCAGTGATCTACTATTGCATCCTAAAAGGTGAACCAATCCAAATCTTTTAACAAGGTAGACTTAATAGTCTTTTCTCAAATCTCTTTATCAATTGCATACTTCATTATGTGTTTGTAAAACCTCTAACAAGGTGGACCTAGTAGTTCTAATTGCTCCTAATAGGGAAAATCATTAGAAGTGATCATTCTAAGCCTTAATAGGCAAAATTCATTCTATAGTATTGAAGTTTTGTGGGTATCATCCCCACCCCAATTTTACTTTCTATTTGGAAGGTTTCTAGGTCACCAAATTATTGTGTTCAAGTGTTATGAATGTTTTATGTTTTTAGTTTCTCATGCATGCAATTAGATATGATTTTATGAACTAAATGGTAATTGGATTATTACAAGTAAGATCTAAATTTGGTAAAGTTTTTAAGGTTACTGATTCACCCCTCCCCTCTCAGTAACCTAGCTAGTCTTGAATATTTCCAACAATCGGTATTAGAGCTTTGTGGTTCTTAGGATAAAGTTTGACAACTTGAGCAAAGATCAAGGACAATGGAGATATTCAAACTTGATGAGGTAATTGCTAATGAAAATTTGGATCTAGAAATGGCCATTGCACAACTCAATAAAGCTAAGGAGCAACTTTCCCAATCCCTAAAAAGAAGGAAGGAACTTGTAAATCAAATGAATGATCATCAATACATTGAAGAAAGAATTGAAGACTTTTTCCCTTCAAGCAGTTCAGATAAAGCAAATGCTGTAATCAAAGAAATCTTAGAGAAGAATGGTTCCCTACAAGAAGAAGTAAGAAAGCTCAAAAGAGAACAATAAATTTAGTCAGTAAGGCTATGTGAAATCTTGGAATAGAGGAACAAGATGAAATAAGAAATGGATGGAAGAAATAATGAGATCCAGAACCAATCCCTTCAACATGTAGATCTTATAGATCAAATATCCAATGAAAATAAGCAAATCATGAGCCAAAGATAGATCAATGAAAGATTAAGAAATGATCTAATTTTGGAAAGAATAAGAAATGAGTTGAGATCTAAAAAGAAAATTAGTGAAAGATTGAAAAATGACCTAAACACTGAAAAGAAAATCAATGAAAGAATGATGAAATCCCAAGCAGACATGAATCAATTGAATCAGCTAAATGAGTAGAATCTCTATAGACAAAAGGGTAAAGTAGGAATTGGATACACAAAAGAAGGTGATTCCTTCGAACAAGGTACTCAAAGGAATTAAAGACATACTTGCAATCACTATGGTAAGATAGGTCATACATCAAATAGATGTTGGAGTAATGGTAAAGCAAAATTCAATGGTAAATGCTACAATTGCAATCAGCATGGTCACAGGGCTAATGAATGCAAAGAGAAACCAAAATTTGAAGGCAAGTGTCACAAATGAAAGAAACAAAGTCACAAGGCATTAGATTATAGAACTAAGTCATTCAATCTAGTAGAGAAAATTGTGAAAGCAATATTCAGTTGGGACTACAACACTTGGTGTAGATGTCATTACTATGGAGAATATGGACACATGGGTATGTACTATGTTAAACATCACACAAGGAAAAGAGACACCACCATAAGATGTTTCACTTGTACCAAACTTGGTCATCTAGCCAAGAATTGCATTAATAAAGGTAGAGTTGAAGATGAAAAGAAAGAAAAAGTAGATAACATTCGAAAGTAGATGAGGCAACAATGGATTCCTAAATCTACAAAGGAAGCTAGTTCAATTAATGATGGTCATGTCACTCAAGAAGTGGGTGACTCCACCATTTCCAGCTAAGTTCTTAAGGAAGAACTGGAACTACGTTGTCAAGATCACATCCAAATAATTCCCATTGAAAGGAAGCAAAGATCCAAATTAGTATTCAAGATACAAAAGGATCATCAACAAAGATCAATATCAGTTATCACTGAGTTGATTTCTCTATTGAGCAAAGTTGGTTCATGGACTCTACCAAACAAGGTCAGGAGTAACAAGTTACACATGGTTACCAAGTTATGAAACCTTCACCGAGTAATCAATTTAATAGTGGATGACAACCTATCAAGCATATTTTCATGCATGATGTCATCATAGCTACCTTAGTATTCAGCATTAATGGAAAAAATTTAACAAAAAGTAGGAAATCAAATTCATTTTTCACCAAGAATTCTAAGTGGTATTACAAATAAGTGAATTACAGAGTGATCTAGTGACTTTGAGTGGAATTTGTAGTTAAATTTTTCAAAGTTTTTTATAGCTTATCGAGCAACCATGGTAGCATCAAGTAGCAAAAAAAAAGCAAGGAAAGGGTTAGAAATGTTGGTCTAAGGAGTAGAATGGAAAGCACCTGATATCAAACTTATGTTAGTGATTGTTGAAACCCTCGATCCAAATGGACTGCAATCACAAATCCCTCCTAAGGTACTACTCATTAATGACATTTGAACTCATTTCAAGTGTACAATTTAGGAGATTAGAACCTGAGATTATGTGTTAATGGTGTTCTTAAACCTAAACATAAATACTTGGAAGCAAAGGGTTTAACCCACATTCCCCACCTGCCCTGAGGTTTTCAAATAAAATGGATTAGATACATCCTTAGTCGAGTTCACAATGGTCAGTTATGGCTTGAGCAAGTAGTTTTGATCACTAAGAAAATGATTCATTGTATCACTAGCCTCCCCATGCTCTTTAAAGCAAAAACCACTAAAGACCTAGGTCTGGTGGAGTTAGAAAAGAAAACCAGAGCCAAGTGGGACAGTAGAGGTATGAAAATTAGTAGTGTAACTAAAGAAAAACTAAAATTTAGCATACATGTGATAGCTCACAAGATTTATAGTTCTAGCCGTCTAAATAGTGTATCATGTGAAGCTATTGACCTAGCTTACAAGGTTGTGAAGAACAACTTGTCATATAATCTTGTAGATTTGTTGTTGAAGTAGTTCAAAAATAACATGGAAAGTATCAGGACTTCCAAAAAAAACCCTTGAAAATTTGGTTCTTTGTTGACATGTTTATTTTTCTATGTTTAGAAGTTTTTCCCTTTAAAAGGCACAGTAGTATGGAGAAAGGATATGCCAATGCTATATCAAATTAATGAGTATATTGCAAAAATAGGAGAGAATTTTGTTAGCATAATGGATAACTATTTTGATGTTTTCAAGGAGAAAATGAATAATAGATTTAGGATACCCAGGAAATTGGTAGAAGATTACAAAGATGATGTTTGTTTCATGGTAGACTATGACAGAGTCTACATTCAGGCAGTGAAACCCAAAGTTGTATGGATAAAACCTCTTCCCTATGAGGTAAACATTGATGAATCCAAAGACATTATTGAAGCATTTATTAATAAACTTGTTGATCCAAAGGCACCACACTTTGGAACATATGATGAGGCTAAGGCAAGAATAGAGCTTGAAATCAAGCTTCCACAGATGGTTAACAAAGGTTAGAGGAGGATAGCCAAACTAAAAACAAGTGCACCTTTTATGTTAACTAAGGTAAAAGGAGAAGATGTTGAAGAAGCAAAGGATGAAGAGGAGTTAGAAAAAGAAGAAGAACCAATAAAGAAGAAAGGCAAGGTGATCATCACCAAGCCATCTCTGTAGTGTTCACCAGAAGATCTAGGAAGAAAGGTAGTGAAATTGTCTTTAGCAAACCTCCTTCCACCTTCCAATAAAAATTGAAACAATTAGAAGAAGGTGCTGGTATAACCAACTTCAAATCCTTGAAGTAGAAAACTAGGATAGAGGCTGAGAAGAAACAAGTTGAGGAACTGGTATTAACCAAGATGGGAAAATGGAAGTAATCGCCAGATCAGATAGCCTCCTAGATCTCTAATGAATTATTAGAGAAAATAAATCCAAGATGGTACTTTGCTATGCAAATAAAAAAAGATATATATGCATAGACCCTGAGGTAGTTGCTACCTAGCACTAAATATGTTGAGGTAAAAGAGCCCTTAAAGAAAAATGAAGATAAGATGACTCTCATATTTAATACATGTTAAATTTTGATAAAGGATATAGAGCATGTGGTTAAGAATGCCACAAGTATGTGGAAGAATGTTTATCACTTGCATAAACAAAGTGACTTCCCATTAGAAGTTAAGGATGATGATAGTAATGATGATGAGGAAGAAACTTATACTGAGCCAACACATTTTGACAATGAGGAAATTGAAGAAGATAAAGAGGAAGGAGCTATCAAGGAAGACAAAGAAGATGATGAGGAGACTAACCCTATGAAGATAGTAGCCATAATCATTACCTCACTTCCTCACTCTCCAAGCAAACCAGCAGCCATATCAAGCTTAGAGATAGTTTGACCAAGTTTGATTGTGGCCACAGTAGATACAACAAATTTCCAATCACTCTTTGCTCCCTCATAGCTCAGCACATCATTGATAGAAATTTCTACCACTTCATCTACTGAGCTACAGCATCCCTCTTCTTTAGCTACTGAGTCATCAGGCATGAGTACAGTGGCTTCTACAATTTTGAGCTCTTCAGTAGCAAGTACTTTAATTTTGAGTTCTACAATTTTGGATTCTACAATTTTGGCTACTACAATTTTGGATACTTCTGTAAGTACTTTAGTTTTGGATTCAGTAAGCATACCAATTAGTATTCCATCAGTTGGTACTGTATCAATTTTCACTACTAGTCCTACTATATCTACTATTGTTTCTATTTCAAATTCAAAGGCATCAAGTACAAGGACAGTTGAACCTAAGGCTCAATTGAGTACAAGATTTTTGAGTAGAGGAAAGGAGATAGAGGAGGATATAGATTTAGATGAGGAGATAGAAATTCCCAAATGGGATTTTGATAATATCATTGTGGATCAAATGCATATAGTTGGTCAACTCCTCCAAAAGAAGGCAAAGCAGAAGAAATTGAGAGAGGAGAGAGACAGAGAATATAAAATTATTGATGATGCCAAGAATATTTTGAGTAAGGTGATAGGTGTTGAATTTGATACTTCTCAACACATTTTGTTTCAATTAAAAGAGGTAGTCTAAAGGTTTAATGAGGACTCTAGTGGTCAAGATAAATTGATTGAGAAAGCAGAAAAGAAATTTGATAATAAAGTGCTTGAGCACATTGCTTAGCAAATTTTCATTTAGCAAGTGGAGCTTTCCTCAATTTTGACCAATCTTGAAACTTCTTGCACAAATGTAACATCACTTTTTGGAAAGTTATGTAATGTTACTAAGTTTACTAAGGAAATAAAGATCAAACTGACAAAGATTGATGAAGATCTAAAGGGTAGTGCATAGCAGTTATAATGTGACCCTAACACAAGCTTTGCACATCATATGAAGATTAGACTCTTGTTAGATATGCCGGTAGAGTTTTTGATAAAAGAAGCAAGGATCTAGTCTACATTGATAGATATTCAGAATATGATCCTTCCCCTCATGGGTACAATGCAGAAGCATATTGTTTATTCAAAAACATTGATCCATGACAACAACTTCTCCATTGCAGATCACATGATAGAACTATCTGCAGAAGTGCAAGTTTCTCTACATATGTGCAAAGTTTTGCAAGAAAATTGGGATAAGACTCTAGCACTCATACTTAAGGTACATTCTAATTTTCTTTCTTATAGTGGTGTCTCCATGTAAATAATTTTTGAATAAATCTTTGGCATTATTGTCAAAAAAGGGGAGAGACACTTATTATAGTGAGACACTATGTATATTGTATGGGGGAGAATCATGCAAAGTGAGAAAGTGTATATAGCAGAGAATTTGTAGATATAGTATACTGTATATACTTACAAAGAAAAATTTTGAAAAATATCAAAAATAGCATACCATACCCAGCTAGTACCACACCGTGATGTATATAGGTTTTGGCTGATAAGTTTTTTTGTCACTAATGCCAAAGAGGGAGATTTTTGATATTTAGTCAAGTTTGTTGTTAGTGACAACACTTATTCAAATTTTGTATGGCTACCTGTAATCACCTAAAAATGGTCATCTAGACTATTAGCCCCCTTTTCAACATTTTGGCTAAATTAATTTAAGCACTTACCTAAGCCAAATTGCTAATAATCAATTTATTTGATTATAACTTATAGTTTGACTATGCTATCCTAAGTTCATTATTTGATTAAAAGAACATGTCCCCTTTTAATTAAATAAAAGACCCCATTCTTCTAACTCACTTAAAGTGCACACATAAAGTCCTTTTTCTATTTTGCAATTAAAAGAAAAGGCTTTGTGACTTTTGTCTTATATGACAAGTCAACTTATATTCTATTGGTTGACTTGTGTGTGCACATGGATCACTCTTCTTTTTGAATTCCACCGTTGATCATCCACCATCTTCATCTTGATCTCCACCGTCCATACATCTTTAAAAGGGAGAGAGCTTTCCCCCTCAATCAATCCATCCTCATTTTGAATATTGTTATGCTGCAGGTTTTCTAACAGGTTTCTTTGGAGCTTTGTGGAGAACTTCTATTTCTTGTCTACATTCTCTCATACCATAGCATCTTAGCTTAGCTTTCATTTTTACATGTAGCTTAATCTCACATAGCTTAATAATGGTATTGTAACACTCTCATACATATTTTAGCATAGCTGCATTTTGCATTATCATCCTAGTTTAATTTTCATTTGCATTGCATTCTTGAGGAACTCTTTGGGACATTTGCATTCTTGCATCTTGTCTTTGGAACCTCCCATTGCATGGTTTACTAGCAAGAAGAGTATCTCTAAGGCTCATCTGAGAGCCTTTTTATTCTTGAAATATACTCTCTTGCACTCCATGGATAGGGAGCTCTAAGCTGGCATCCAAGCATTCCAACTCATGGAATCGTTTGGATAGAAGGGTTTAGAGTGGTATACTTTCGAGTGTACATTTTTGGCGCCCACCGTGGGGCTTGAATCAAGTTCTAGCTCCATTTGCTTTCATTTTTTATCTTTGGTTTTTTATAGCAGCATATTGGATCTAATCAAATACTTTTGTAGAATTATCACTTTGGTTTTAAGGCCAACCCATAAGTAAATTGGTTTGAAGGCCAAAAACTTAGTTGGTTAAAATATTTGATCATATCTTTTAAACCGCTTAGATTTTGGTTCTGAAATTTTGTTTATCGGTTTGGTATATACTCAAAATGTCTCAGTCCAATTTTCAGATCATTTTGACGTGATTTTCGGAAGTTATGATTTTTTCTTTATTTTTCATAAAAAGCCGTTTTTTATCGCAAATCAATGCATTTTTTTGGAAAAACTTACATTTTCAGAAAGACTTTTGAATTCTAATGAGGGTTATTTTTTTGTGTTTTGAATTTTGAGATCGTATTAAGGATAAAAAATTCGATTTGATAAATTTGGCCTGTTTTGACAAAATCAATCTCTAGGGAGAAAATGAAAAGATTTTTTAAAATTTCTTGCATTTTTGGAAAGCTCTCTGATTTTTAATAGGGGTCTCTTTTTTTCATTTTCATTTTTGGATACGAAATCATAGCAAAAAAGTCCAATCTTGTTGACTAGGTCAAAACCAAAGAGTAAAAATGAAAGCATTTGTGATTAACTTGCACTTTCTTTGCATGTACTTGGATGGAGGATAAATTAGATTTTTGAAGCAACTCACCACTTTTTATCGCAGATTTTTATGTTATTTCACACTAACTTTTGTTGCTAACAAGTTGTGATTTCAGGTTGCCATCCTTGTGAAAAAAATTAAAACATTGCATAAAAAGAACGCATGTCAAAGCTTCAAATGCACAAGGGCTACTAACGATTGTTTGCAAGGCTGCCCAAAGCATAAAAAACCAAATTTCTTGCTTTTTTGTTTTCATGTGTGGCATTGAATAATTGTTCATTTTTCATAGGCACATAAAACTTGTGATTGGAGTCTTTTGGTAATAGGAGAGTATGCTCTTCACCCTTGTGGTGAATCAGAAATCTTGACTTGCCATTTGGTTTCAAAAGCAAGGGGTAACTGAATCTTCTTGGCGTGTTTGGGAGAAAATGATTGGAATAGGAGAGTATGCTCTTCACCCTTGTGGTGAACCAGAAATCTTGACTTCCAAGATTTGATCCACTTTGTGTAGTTAGAATCCTTTAGAGGGCCTGCTCTCGGACAACCTGAGAGGAATGACCCAAGTGGGAACAAGCCGATTACCTGGCTCTTCCAACCCACTATAAACTCAAGGCTATCAAGGACACAAAACCTTGGTAGACGTAGTGTTTATCTTCGTCTAGTGTGATCGCTTATGGGATTTTGACCATAGGGAGATCACTAGGCAAGAATGCTTAAAGTACTCTTGTGATCGCGAGATCGGTTACTCATCGCAAGGTGAGGTGTCCTATAATTGGGAGCAAGAGGAACACTATGAACGGAAGCCTGATCTAAAAACTCTAAGTTAGTAACTACCTTTTTTTTAGCTGCTCAACTTCTTGGTGCAAGGATTGATCCTAGTGGACTACCCGGATCACCCCAAGATTTACACTCACCATATGTGTTCCCTTGGTTATGCTTATGGCATTTCCATGACAAAGCCAATATCTCTTGTGGGCAACCACTTGGTGTGAGGCGAAGGAGCATCAAGCGTGGGCTAAGTTGTTGAGTAATGAACCATGACTCTAAGGTAGATTGCTTGGCTATTGTTTTCAATGTTTTGACCAGTGTTAACGTTCTTGCAACATAAACATTTCGATAAAGATTTGTTAGGAAGGTTGTTCTGATATCCCAAGTGCGTATTGACAAGGTTGTTTTTACCCTTGATCAATTGTTTTGAAGACATGTTACAACACTTACTATTTGCAAACCTTGCTGTTTACTGATACAAGTTGAGACAAAATGCTGTCTGATTGAAACAACTATCTGATTGACAAATTGAAACAAACTCCAAGCCGAAAAATTGATTTTTTTTTTACACAAAACTGGCACTTTGTCGCACGCTTTCATGAGAAATATTGCGCGACATTTTTTTCAAAAATTACGTCGCACGTCAGTAGTAAATTATGTCACACTATGTCTTATATTCCGTTGCACTTGGTATAAATTTATGTCGCCTGAACAAAAAGTATCGCACTGTTCCTAAAATTTTGTTGCACGACATTATTTGCTGAACTTATGTCACCCTCCTTTTGAGAAAGTATCAGAGTCATTTTGGGTCAAAAACAGAGTTTTTCATCGAATTTGTTTGGTCTAAGGAGCATCACGCTAGTCACCCTTGATCCTGGCCACGTATCAGTGTGTGAAGAATTCATCCTAAGTTGAAAAGATGGGTTTAGTCCGTCGAATGTAAGTCTTGAAACGTCTTGATAAATCACTTGTCAAAATTCAGCTATTATTTTTCTAGCTATCCACTATTGAGCTTCTCGCTCGTCCGCTTGGCTCGAGTCACCCGTGCTGTAAGATCTTGAGCACTGTTTGACAAGCCATCTAATCACATTTTGACAAGTGACTAGTCCTGATCGTAAAAGCTTCAAATTTGGCTCGCTCTTCTTGTCCTACTAAACAAAGACAACTCTTTACATGCCGGTCACAACTAGATATCAAGGTGGTAATGGTAGCCACATGCCTTTCATTTTCAAACAATTGGAAACACCAACCAAACGTCCTCGCAAACAACCTTGTGATAAGAACTTCGAATTTGATCAAACACAAACAGCTAACGTTTGACACAACCCACTTTATAGTTTTGAAAATCCCTTTGGCACACCCTTTGAGACACCCGAGGGTACGAGTGGTATAGTCACAATGGTGCATCCTGATGAAATTAAACGTCGCTTAGAAGAACAAGCACGTGAAACCCAAAAGACTTTGGAGGCTATATACGCTACGGAGAGAGAAAATCAACAAGCTGAAACTGACAATCAGGCACGCTACGAAGGATATAAAGGAACTTGTCCTCGAAATCCCTTTGAAAATAATGATGGTAATCACACACCTCCAAGGACTCCTACAGTTGCCACTGGTGCATGTCCTTCACCTAAACCATCTCATCATGATAGTGATGAAGAAGTAACTAGCGAAGATGTGATCGAATTTCAACAAGATGGCTTCGCCCAAAAACTAATGCTCAGAGCTTTAGAGGAAAATGGAGACCAATACTTCCGATACATGGCAGCTAGGGGATGGAAACTCCCTAAAGGTTTTAATGTTGAACATATTATCCCAAAACGAGAGCCCACTGAGGCTGAAATCTTAAGGGAAGAAATACAAGAACTAAGAAAACAATTTACACAACTGCAAACTTCAAAAGAGCCACCTAAGACATCATTTGTTGAATCAATTTGCGCTCTTCCATTTGATAGGGGTCTATACATGCTACCATTTCCTAAGGATATAGAGGTTCCTAAGTATGACAAATACAATGGAAATGGTGACCCTCACGACCATGTGAGACATTTCTATGCTATAAGCATGGACTTTATGCATGAAGACACCTTTCTTATGCATTTGTTCCCTAGAAGTCTAAGAGGACAAGCTATGGAGTGGTTCACAAAATTGAGTCCTCCTCTTAAAACATTTGACGAACTTGCACAACGTTTCATCCAGCAATATTCGTACAACATTCAACATCCTGTGACAGTGCTAGACTTATGCAACATCAAACAAAGACCAGGAGAGTCTTTTGCAATATACCTTCAACGATGGAGATCTTTATACTCTCGGTATCCTCGGCAAGTGCCCGAGGCTGAAAAAATTGACATCTTTGTCAACACGCTTGTACCCGAATTATACTTTGATCTAAGAAAACAGTTATTCACATCCTTCAACGCCATGGTAGAAAGTGCATATCGTATTGAGGATGTTGCTATCAAAAAAGGTGATATTACCATAAACAAGGATAGAATTAACAATGGGAACAATAAAGACAAAAGAAAACCTTGGAACAAAAACAATTATGTTGTCAATGACGGAGTAGTGGACACTCCTAAGACTAAGGAGCCTGCGTTTAACCTTTCCAATGCCATCTATGCAGCAAAGCAACAAGAAGGTTCAAAACCACAACCCTTTGACAAAGGCTCTAAATTTGCGAAGAAGCGACGTGTTTACACACCTATGGTCGAACCTTATGAAGTGGTTTTAAAAACCTTAATTGCAAACAAATTGGTTACCTTACCAGACAACTCACGTCCTTACGATCCACCTGTTAGACCTCCATGGTGGAGAGAAGATCATACTTGTAGCTATCACCAAAGTAAAGGACATAACACAGAGAATTGCTTCAAACTCAAAGATGTAATTCAAGACCTCATCGAAGCTGGAAAAGTTGTTACAGATGGCCTTGTTAAGAATACTGATCATAAGGCTTTCCAAAAACCATTACCTGAATATGAAAAGGGTGAGACCTCAAGGGTAGCTGCCAAAAAGAATCATGACGCCAAAATTAGTTATGCTTACGCTAACACTGATAATGTTATAAGCATGCTTGAGCCTGTTGACTACATATGTATGGAAAGCTCCAACAATGACAACTGGCCAAATTATGACCCTAAAGATGAACGACCAAGAGTGGTCTTAAGGACACGATCCACTCCTCAAGATCATACTGATACTAGACCCAAGGTGGTACTCCAAGTGGCTAAGTCTTCATCTTCTCAGAGTGAACCACTTAACGCTGTCACTAGGGGGCAATCTAAGGTTGTCCTAAAAGTTGCTAATGATCCTAAAAATGCTTCATCATCTAAGCAACCAATTACTTCCAAGATCTCCAACTATGATCTTGTTAGCCAACTGCAATGCACACAAGCACAAATCTCCATTTTTGAGTTACTAGAGTTATCTCCTTTGCACAGGGATATCCTTGAGAAAGCTTTACGTTCTGCCAATGTTCCCATAGATATTGATGCGGAACAATTCCAAGCTATGGTGAACCACATCTCCTCACCCCACTATCTCACCTTTTCTGAAGAAGATGACCGAGCTCTTAGTCATCCCCATAACCTTGCTCTTCATGTCGAAGTTCAAATCTTTCGTACCCGTGTTCGTCGAGTCTTGATAGACAATGGTGCAGGGTTAAATATCATTTCGTTCAATGTAATCCAACAATTGGGCATGTCTGAATTTTCCATTGATCCTAAGCGCAAGATCACTATAAAGGCCTATGATGAGGTTGAAAGGCCTTCTAAAGGTCTAATTGTACTTCCAATCAGAGTTGGTCCAATTGAGAAGAATGTCATTTTCCAAGTCTTAGACTACCACTTGCATACAACTTGTTGTTGGGACGACCATGGATTCATGATATGCAAGCAGTACCCTCTACATACCATCAGTGCATTAAGTTCCCTTTTAATGGTACTAAAGTGGTTGTCCCCGGCGACAACTCCATGTCTATCAACACATTATCTACTGCCGAAACGCTAGTCCCGCACAATCGCTCTTCTCATGAGCTAGCACCATCTTTCACAGAATGTGAACAAAAACTGAAAATGATGAGCCTTGGTATGGGCGAGTACACTTTGGACTCTATTGCTGCCTTACCAATTTCCCCTCGGTCTTATGGGAAACCAACTATTGCAAAGAAGTCTTCTGCTTCTGCTATGACACTTTTTGGCACTTTTGTGCAATCTTCCATACCACTGGAAGCAGAGAAGGAAGAACAAGCCATTAGGGACTGGATCTATAGAGAAGAGGAAGACGAGGAGGTTACAATGACTACCCCTATTTCTCCCAAAAAATATGGAAAAGGCTATAAATTTTTGACAAAAATGGGCTACCAGGGCCACGGGTCCTTAACTAGTTGTAAGAATGCTCTAGTTGAACCTTTAAGTCACACTCAAGGTCATGATGCTCGAGACACCGCTGGTCTAGGCTTTGGGCTAGACAATAATACACCAAACTATAGTCAAATATTACTCATGTCTAGTGAATCGGAGGATGATGACTCTCCCATAATTGCTACTACTACACAAGATGAAGACTTTGTTCCTCTCACTTCCCTCCTTTGGGGAGAAGACATAGTTATTGCTAATAATGAAGAAGCTTCTACCTCCCAACAACAGGAACAAGAAGGGTCTACTTCTGAGGACATAAATAGAGGACGAATTAGGCAGAATATTGCTCATCTCATAAATAGGGGTCAAAGTACAGATTCTCATGAGTATGAATGGGAAAGCCTCTCTGATGCATCTTGTGAGCTAGGGGTGGATGTCATTCATGCCTATGCAACCCAACCCAATGTAGTCGAATGGTCTAGTATGAGGTCAGATGAGTTTGACTCACAACATGTCTCAATGGATCACGCTAGTTCCTCTAGGACTATTCCTGAGCTGAACTCTTTTGCGACATTTTCTATAGGCTCAACTTCACAGGTCACCAGAGATGACTCCTTCCATATCAATCACATTAAAACTTCTCCCTCACTCTTGCTAATTTACCCAGAACTCATAGATTGGTCTATCCAAAATCAAAAACCTAAAATACGGTCTTTCCAAAATGACTATGAGATCACTTGTTATCTAAACGCAATTGAACCTATCATTTCTTCTACCAACGAACCTGCGGTTAACATGACGGAATCAGATATCAAGTACCTCAGTCAAAAAATTAAAAGAAAAAATAAGCAATCAGACGGCGAAAACCACATTGTGGCGGTGTCTGACCCTCAAAAAAATAAAAATAAAGACGTATCTAATGGTGAAAACCTCTCTGAGGCACCTGCGGATGAGGTACTTGGTAGTCTGCCAAGCTATTTCCAGGATAGATCTTCGGTTCTAGTCGAACCTACACAGCCTATCAACTTGGGAACAGAAGAATGTCCTCAGATTATCCATGTAGCTCAATCTTTGTCAAACAAAGAAAAGACACAGTTTGCTCAGTTCTTTCAAGACAAGAAGGTCAACTTCGCATGGACATACTCTGACATGCCAGGGCTTGATACAGATCTCATCATGCATCACTTATCAATCTCACCAAATGTCAAGCCTGTCAAACAGAAGTTAAGAAAAATGCATCCACATGTGGCTCTACTGGTCAAGACAGAGTTAGAAAAACTATTGAATGCAAACTTCATTAGGGCCATTGATTATGCTGAGTGGATTTCCAACATTGTACCTGTCTCCAAGCATGACAAATCCATACGAGTCTGTACTGATTTTAGAGACCTCAATAAAGCATGCCCCAAGGATGACTTTCCACTACCAAACATCGATATGATAGTGGACATGACTGTAGGTTATGAGATGTACTCGCTCATGGATGGATTTTCTGGGTACAACCAAATAAAGATAGCTCCAGCAGACCAAGAAAAGACAGCCTTTACATGTGCATGGGGTACCTTTTGTTGGAATGTCATGCCTTTTGGGCTCAAAAATGCTGGCGCTACATATCAAAGAGCAATGACAACCATCTTTCATGATATGATGCATAAAAACATGGAAGACTATGTTGATGACACACTGGTGAAATCAAAGAAACGAGACACACATCTCAAAGACCTTAGTTTGATATTGGACCGTATGGAACAATTCCAACTTAGGTTGAATCCAAAAAAATGTGCCTTTGGTGTCACTTCTGGAAAATTGCTAGGTTATATCATCTCAGCAAAAGGCATTGAGGTTGACCCTGAAAAGGTCCAAGCTATCATGGATATGCCTCCACCAAAGACTATCAGTCAGCTTAGAGGTCTGCAAGGACGGCTACAATCCATAAGAAGATTTATCTCTCAATTAGCTGATAAGGCTCAACCTTTCAATAAAAATCTGCATAAAGGATCTACCCATATTTGGAACAGTGACTGTCAACAAAGCTTAGACCAAATCAAAGGCTACTTGGCAAAACCGCCAGTTTTGATGCCACCCATTCTGGGAAAACCTTTGATTCTGTAAATTTCAGCTACGGATTCTTCTCTAGGAGCACTCTTAGCCCAAAGTGATGAGACGGGTAAAGAAAGAGCCATATACTATATTAGTCGAACTTTGGTGGCTTATGAACTAAATTATACAAGTATAGAGAAGGCATGCCTTGCTGTAGTTTTTGCCTCCCAAAAACTTCGGCATTATATGTTGGCCCACACAGTTCACTTGATTGCCAAGATAGACCCTTTGAAATATTTATTAAGTAAAGCTGCACTTACTGGTCGCCTTGCTAAATGGATGATGATTCTTTCCGAATTTGACATTCAGTATGTTGAACGTAAGGCAATCAAAGGACAAGCCATAGCTGACCAGTTGGCTGACTTCCCACTTGAAGATGTAGCACCTCTACAAATTGAGTTTCTAGATGCCTCAATCATGAACATTACTGACAGAACATGGAAAATTTTTTTTGATGGATCCCATACACAGAATGGAGCAGGAGCAGGGGTGTTGTTTGTTTCCCCTCATGGTTATACGATCCCAAAATCCTACAAATTATTGTTCCCATGTACAAACAATATTGCAGAGTATGAAGCATTAACAAATGGGATCAAAATGGCCCTTGAATGGTGAATAACTGAGCTACACATCTATGGGGATTCTCAACTGGTTGTGAACCAAGTGAATAATGAATATCAAACAAAGGATGATAAATTGATCCCTTATAAAAATTTGATAGATGCTCTAAGGAACTATTTTACCTTTGTAACATTTCAACAAATTCCTAGAGCAGAAAACAAGGCTGCTGATGCTATGGCCACCTTAGCATCTATCCTCCAATTACAAGAACATGAATCGCGATTTGAGTTCCTAGTGGAAGAATTGTGTCATCCAGCCTATGATTCTTCAGATAACCAGGTGATCTACACTGTTGTAGGTCATGATTCCTCCCGCTATGCGGCTATTTTCTCCTACCTACGTGATCAGGTTATTCCCAAAACCCTCACGCGCAACCAAAAATGCCAACTCCTTCGTAATGCCTCACACTACACTTTGGTCTCTGGTGACTTGTATAGGAGGGGTCTAGACGGAACGTTGCTTAGGTGTTTAGAACTAGAAGAGTCCGAGAAGGCACTTGCCGAAGTCCATGATGGCATTTGTGGGGCACATTCTAATGGCCTTGCACTTGCCCGAAAACTGCTTAGGACGGGTTATTACTGGCCCACCATGAAAGCTGATGCTGTGCGCTATGCAAAGTCCTGTCAGAAATGTCAGCTCCATGGTAACTTGATACATGCTCCTGGGCGAGAGTTAATCCCTTCTGTGACATATTGGCCATTTCAGCAATGGGCCTTTGACTTGGTAGGAAAGATCCATCCAAGCTCATCCAGTGGTCATAAATTTATCATCACAGCAACGGAGTATTTCACTAAATGGGTTGAAGTTGTACCATTATCTGCTGCTACAGGCAAACATGTTGCCCTATTTATACTGAATCACATCATTTGTCGATATGGTATCCCATCCTCTATTGTTACAGATAATGGAGGACAATTCAAAAATAAAGACTTAAAACAGCTGTGCAAAAAGTTTGGAATTAAGCAACACTGGTCTTCCATTTACTATCCCCAAGGGAATGGCCAAGCTGAGGCCTCTAATAAAACGCTACTGAAAATCCTACACTGCACAGTTCACAAGTCTGGGAAAGATTGGCACTTGCAAATAAATCTGGCACTTTGGGCCTATGGAACCTCTATTCGTACTCCTACAGGGGCTACACCCTTTTCTCTAGTCTATGGCTCTGAGGCTGTTCTCCCATTAGAAGTCGAAATACCTTCTTTGCGCATCTCCTTACATGGGTTAATAACAGATGAAGACCATAGAGCTATGAGAGTACAAGAATTAGAGACTCTGGATGAATGGCGCAAGGCTTCTTTTGATCACATGAGAGCTTATCAAAAGCGCATGTCTACACAATATAACAAAAAGGTTCACCCCCATGAGTTCCAAGTTGGTGAACTCGTGCTTAGAGAGAATCCAAAAAATCAGCAAAATCGAGAACAGAAAGGGAAATTTGAACCTAACTGGTTAGGTCCTTACATTATCACAACATCATTTGGGTCTGGTGCTTACCAGTTGTCTACTTCAGAGGGTGAAGAACTTGCAGAACCTATCAACATCCTACACTTGAAGAAGTTCTATACTTAGAGGCTTGCTGCTCAGCTATCTTGTATATATCTATGAGCCTGAAAAAATCTTAAAAATCAGAAAATGTCCTGAAAAAATGATCATCTTAGTGAAAACCTCACTTTGATGTATCACCAAAAAAAAAAAAAAAAAAAAAAAAAATCTGTCAAAGTGGTGAAAACCTGGAAACAGGCACTACTTGAAACCCTTGCACCTATGTCTATCAATCTCAATCATCCACTTTGCTACACATTTCCTAGCTTGGAATTGTTTCTTGTCCTCATCTTGGGGGCATAGCTACTTAGCCTATTGAGGTATTCTTGTGGATTAGGGTTTCTTTGACAACTCACAAAATAGTGTTTCTCAACACTTCCCCCACTTTGACATCAAGTGTTTTTCAACACTTTACAGATAGTTTACCTACGGTCTCTGATGTCACGATATCTCACTATCAGAATCAAGTCTAGAAGAAATGGCCAAGTGACTTACACACACGCACTTTAACACTTAAACGACTGAGCTATGCTAACATTTATCTACTTTGTGTGTTGTCTATGATGATTTTCTTTGCCATGTATTCCCTCCCTAATAGTCTTTCAAGGATGTCATTGAATAGAAGACTGGGGGCATGGGACATATTTTCTTGATTTCTGCTTGTGGGTATACTTTTGTTTGTCTATAGTGTTATAAGCATTCATGCTTGTCCTATTCAACACTTTGACTTATAAATGTATCATCCTTAATTTTTTTGCAAGACTACACTCAGGGTTTATCTTGGCGCTTATGCCTTGATATAGATGTAATCTTGCTAAATTAAACTTAGGGAATCTAATCATGTAGTTATCTTGACTTACATGTCTCTGATGCTTAGATTGGATTTCCACATACCTATCTAATATCGATCATATTCATATCCTCATAGTTATACTAGTGATGGTTGTATGATCTCATGATGTCCCTAATAAATGCTCAATGATGAAATTAAGAGTCTAAATGTTATGCGCTTCTTGCTGGTAAACCACTTTGCATATTAGCTTGCATTTTAGGTTCATTTTCTAGCTTAGTCTTGCATTCTTGCATATGGGGAGAGCTCTCTCTTCATCTTTTTGTGGACATATCAGCTAACTCCTTTCATATATTTCTTTACTTTCTTCTTGTTCATGTCTTTTCACCTTCTTAATCTTTCGCTTCATCTCTTTTCTATCTTTTCATCACATTATATAAAGTTTTGACCTCTTAAATAATTTTGATGTCCTAGATTCATTTTCGGGATCGAAATCTAAATTCGAGTTCATCTTAATGGTCAAAATCACATTTTAAAATTCTACTTTCTTCTAAGCAGTTAGATGACCTTTTGAGGTCTAATTTTTGAATCATCACTGGGGCATCTTCATTTCTTCATGTCTTCATCATTTCCATACTTCATATCTACTTAAATTCACTATTTCATGTCTAAAATCACCTTTCTACTCATTTCGACCTTATTTTTATGCTATATCCTTCAAGGTCAACTCTAGTCAAACTGGGGCATTCTATCAATTTTTTTATATAATCATTCTTGGGTTCTAATCATCTATCTATCATCTTGGACATTGCTATATTCTAATTTTCTCATTTCTAGCCAATTTTTGCATCCCCTTACCTCATTTCAATTTTGATCCCGAGGGGGCAGAAATACTCTATCACTGCTTAGGAGCATTTGTTTGATCTTCTCACTTGCTCTCACTCTATCTTCTTTTCTAAGTGTTAGTATTCTTCTTGAATTCTAACATCATCTCTTCCTAGTGTTCAGTACTACTGCTATCAGGCTGTGCATTCAGGACTTGCTATCTATTTCTGCATTTCACTCTTCGAAATTAGACATCTATATCTATCATCGCCTACTTGGCTTTCTATTTTCTTTGACATAATGTGTTCTCAGATCGATCACGCATTAGTCAAAGAGGGGCAAATGTAATCACCTAAAAATGGTCATCTAGACTATTAGCCCCCTTTTCAACATTTTGGCTAAATTAATTTAATCACTTACCTAAGCCAAATTGCTAATAATCAATTTATTTGATTATAACCTATAGTTTGACTATGCTATCCTAAGTTCATTATTTGATTAAAAGAACATGTCCCCTTTTAATTAAATAAAAGACCCCATTCTTCTAAATCACTTAAAGTGCACACATAAAGTCCTTTTTCTATTTTGCAATTAAAAGAAAAGGCTTTGTGACTTTTGTCTTATATGACAAGTCAACTTATATTCTATTGGTTGACTTGTGTGTGCACATGGATCACTACTCTTTTTGAATTCCACCGTTGATCATCCACCATCTTCATCTTGATCTCCACCATCCATACATCTTTAAAAGGGAGAGAGCTTTCCCCCTCAATCAATCCATCCTCATTTTGAATATTGTTATGCTGCAGGTTTTCTAACAGGTTTCTTTGGAGCTTTGTGGAGAACTTCTATTTCTTGTCTACATTCTCTCATACCATAGCATCTTAGCTTAGCTTTCATTTTTACATGTAGTTTAATCTCACATAGCTTAATAATGGTATTGTAACACTCTCATACATATTTTAGCATAGCTGCATTTTGCATTATCATCCTAGTTTAATTTTCATTTGCATTGCATTCTTGAGGAACTCCTTGGGACATTTGCATTCTTGCATCTTGTCTTTGGAACCTCCCATTGCATGGTTTACTAGCAAGAAGAGTATCTCTAAGGCTCATCTGAGAGCCTTTTTATTCTTGAAATATACTCTCTTGCACTCCGTGGATAGGGAGCTCTAAGCCGGCATCCAAGCATTCCAACTCATGGAATCGTTTGGATAGAAGGGTTTAGAGTGGTACACTTTCGAGTGTACACTACCAAGCTTATTGAACACTCAACAATGTTTTCCATGTATTTTAGTAGCCACCAAGCACTACAGTTCCTACTGAGCATTCCAGTGGTTACCAAGGGAATTCAGTTAGTGTGAAGTACAACAATTTAAACTAACCAGAATCAAGTAGCATGAAGTCTATCAGTTCAACCCAAGCACTTCAGCGGTTACCAATCTTTGTAGTTTCTACCGAGCTAAGTAGTTCATGTAAAGTGAAGTTAGTACGAAGTTAGTGTTAACCAATCTATATGATGATTAGTGTTTACCAAGAATAGTCATGGTAAACATGTAATTCAGTTTATACTAAGTTACATAGTATCTAATGAGTCACTAGTGCAGACCGAGTTTAAGACTACATTAAAGTGATTTGTATGGACTGAGCTTCTACTTCTACTAAATGCATGATGATTTCGATTAATGACAGTGGACAACAAGTATCAAAACTTCACCAAGTCAGTCTTCAGAACTTGAGTATCTACATATGGGTTGACTTTGTAATATTGGTGTTAACTTGTATATTGGCTAATTTTGTAATTATGTAAATTGGATTGATATATATGTAATGCATTGTATCATAGCCAAGGTAGTATTAAAGTGTGACAATAATGTGAAATAGATGTATGTGAATGTGAATCAGCAATAGACAAAGTGTATTGTAAGGCCATATCAGAAAAGGAGCAGCATAGTCATATCTATCACATAAAGGTGATCAATACTACAAGGAATCTCTATTAGCAATTCAGTTGTAAGTCAAAGATCTACTATTTCATCCTAACAAGTGAACTAGTCCAAATCCTTTGACAAGGTAGACTTAACAGTATTTTCTCAAATCTCTTTACCGAGTGCATACTTCATTATGTCTTTGTAAAACCTCTAACAAGGTGGACCTAGTAGTCCTAATTGCTCCTAACGGGATAGATCATCAAAAGTGATCATTGTAAACCTTAACCAGCCAACTTTTGCTATAGTATTGAAGTTTTGTGGGTATCATCCCCACCCCACTTTTACTTTCTATTTGGAAGTTTTATGGGTCACCAAATTATTGTATTCAAGTGTTATGAATGTTTTATGTTTTTAGTTTCTCATGCATGCAGTTAGATCTGATTTCATGAACTAAATGGTAATTGGATTGTTAAAATTAAGATCTGAATTCGTTAAAGTTTCTAAGGTTAATGATTCACCCCTCCCCTCTCAGTAACCTAGCTAGTCTTGAATATTTCCAATGAGTATATCTTGTGTCACAAGTTTGTGGGTATGTTGTCTATTCTCTTGCATGTGGATTTCAATTGCATATTTATTTCAGATCTATTATGGGTTATGTGGAAATGGTTATATTCTTTCTTGCAAGTTTCCTTACAAGTGGTATCAGAGCTATGGTTTTATTATTGTAACCTTAGATTGAATCCATAGGAATGCATAAGAGGATAAAAGAAAAGACAAGATATATGAGTCATTTATTGTAGATCTGAGGGTTTTGGGTTTGCTATTATGATGTGATATTGGTATATTTTCTGGCATGCAAAATTGTTGGACAAAAGGGTTTTCCAATTTTTTTATTTAAATGAGGGTTTGAGGGGGGAGCTTGTATAAATGACCTCCTAGGTAAAAATAGACCTCACCATTGGATCCAAGTTGACGTTTCCATCAATTTTGATATATAATATGCCCTAGTTTGGCCATGTTCAGAGGAAATGAAAGAGTTTTTTAGTTTTAGCCCATGATGGCCGTCACAATTAATCCTGTCAGAATTTTTGTCATAAAAAAATAAAATTAAAAAAATCGCAATGAAAATGGTAAAAATATTGTCTTAGTAAAATGGCCATAACTTTCTCTCAGGATGTCAGCTTTTAGACTTCTTATAGGCATTGGAAAGCTAATTCAAAGCACTGCAACTTAGTGTAGGTTTGGTTCTATGATTTTGAAAAAAAAATTTAGGTTTTAAGAGCTCAAAATTTAGATGTTGTTTATTTTGAGCATAGATTAGGGCATAACTTGGGCATACAGAGTTGGATTTTGGACTTTAAGTAGTCAAAGGAAATCTCTTGGAAAGCTCTACATATTGATTCAAATTTGATGTAGGCTTCACATGATTTATTTGATGATATATTAATCTAAACTTTTTATGGTATATATTGACTATGGTAGCATTTTGAGTTTGTGACATTGTATGTTTAGAGATTTAAGATTTGATGTCATTGTATACTCAATTCATATTTTAGATTTCTCTCATGATGATATGGTTATCAATGTTTGGTTTGAATATGTATGATGACATGTTGGGTTCGCAAGTTGTGCAGTGTTGTAAGTAGTCTATACTTACAGGTTACATTTATAGCTTGGTTATGGGTTTTCTTTTTCCATTGATCTTTCATTATTGATGCATATTCAGATTAGTTGCTTGGATTTGGGTTGTCTATTCCCTAAGTCACATGATTTGCTACTTTTTTCTTCATGTAGAAGGGATGAGATGTTGTTATTAGGTACAATCATGGTGAAGAATTATGGTTGACTATTTTATGCCCACAATTTAGACATATTGAGAGCTAGATAATCAATTCATGGATGTAATCATGACGCCATGGATTTTGGCATGACATGATTGGGTATACACGTACATCCTTGATATTTATTGGCTTGAATTTTTTATTTGGTTATGGTGGTATATCTTCTTGGTTGAGGGTCATGGTTGTTTGGTTTCTTTTGAGGAGCTAATGATGTGCACTTTGATTTCTTTGATGGATTGATTACTTGCTTGATTCTCATGGTTAGAGAAAGTCTTTTTCATCATGTGTCATGGATAGCTTGGATACATGGTTTAGTGGGAGCTTGTGATAGTGATGGGGTGACAGTGCAGGGTTATTTCCTAGTTTGGTTTGTATCTTCTTAGTTTAGAGATCTTGGTTTCACTTGATATTAAAACTTTGGTTGTGTGAGTGTAGACCTAGAGGATCTTCATGTAGGAGATGGATTTTATGATGCCATAGGTGACTTGGTACCATGATTGAGTGGGAGTTATTTGGCATTGATATACTTATTCAGTATTTGCAAATGTCGAAGGTTTTTCTTAAATCATGTTGCTATAGAAGCGTCTTTGACATTTGCATGGTGCACCTATTATCTTCATGGTGTGTGAAGATGGTTAGATCTTGAGGACATGTGGAGTTCTTAGTTACCTTCATGGTGTGTGCAGATGCTTCTTAATGGTATGTGGAGATGGTTTTCCTCATGGTGTGTGGAGATGGTTTCATCTTGAGGACTTATGGGTTTTTTGGTAAAGGTGTGGTTTATGCTTTCATTTGGCATGTTATCCTTGGTGTGAGGATAGTTTTATAATTATTTCATGGTATACTCTTGATATATATTTAGAGCTTTGACATGTTATAGTATGTTCATATAGAGCATGTTATCTCTTTGATTGAGATGGGTAGATCATGTTGTCATGTTTATGTTCTTGAGGCCATGGTTGGAACTTTGACATTGATCTTGGTTTAGTTTCCTTGTATTGAGTACATTGATCATAAGTTGAATACTTCATGATATTTTTATGTTGCATTTGGAGTTGGCATGGATTGATTGGTTATAGGTGTTCATGGATACTTAGAGATAGTGGTGATGCTGATTTATCTTGGATTAGAGATGTGTTTGTTGGGATAGTTGATGGTTTTAGCACGAAGTCTGAGGAGCAGTCACCTGAAATGGACTTGAGAGGAGATTTTTATGAGATGAGTCTTGGTTGGAGACTTGAATATCTTGATGAACATTCTCATTTCCCACTCTTGGTCTACTCGGTGGTTTGCTACTTGAGAGGTATAGCCCATTTCTTTTCTCAGGTGCATTATGTTTATGCTTGTCTTTCATGGATATGGATCTTGAGCTATGGTACAAGAGTCAGTTTTGGAGGATTCATTTGAGAGATTTTTTAGCATTGGTTATCTCCATTTTCATATGTTTTTGTGTTGGTTGAGTTTGGGAGATGGTTTTATATTGGGCATATTCCTTGGTTTAGGAATGGCTTATGAGTTTGATATTTTTGTGAGAGGCTTACATCCATGATTAGTTAGATGGTATGGTTTGGGTGTTATTGTGGCTTCTTGTTAGAGTTTTATGGAGGATATCATACTTGCACAGTTTACATCTAGAGGTGTGTGTAGAAGGACATGATACAGGTTATGATTTGCATAGTTTCTCTATGGTCTTGGTTATCTTCCTAGATGTTCAGTTTTGCATACATTAGATTTGAGATTGGTTAGAGATTGTGATCACAGGTTTGTGTTCATGTATGTCATGTGAGAGATGACATGGTTATTCCTTTATCTCTTTCCTCTATTAGTTGTGGAGAACTTGAGAGAGTTTTGGAGACTTGTTATGAGAATTATTCTTATAGGTTATTGGTTTATGTGTTGTGGATATCCTTGAGACTATATCGATTCACTTATTTGAGATGTTGTGAGTGGATTGGTTATAGATTTGACATTAGCTTTTTTAGTGGGAGCTTCTTGGTATATATGTAGCAAGTATTTCTCTTGAGGCTTGTGACTATAGGTTATAGATTGGATATGTTGATGATGTGAGATTCACTTGGTATACCTTTGAAGGTATGGATAGTTGGATGAGTTTGGAACTTGTTGTGGGTGTTATTTCAGCTATGGATATTTTGACAACTACGAATACATGGGATTACCTTTGGATAAGGTTTTTTTGTGCTTGGCATTTTAGTTGGTACAAGATTTTATGATCTTCTAATATGATAGGTTGGGTGGCTTTCTCTTTGGATGGCTTCTATGTATGTCCAGTGGTAGTGGCATAGTAGGAGGTGAGATCATTCATGTTTGAGATGATGGATACTTTAATTTTGTTACAACTACCAGGATGGATCACATGGCGTACTTTGATCCATGATGCTAGATGTGCTAGGAGGGATTGTTCCCTTATTCATTTATGTGGCTACAAATTGACCCTATGCAATGTATACAATAAGTGGGAGATTTTTGAGATAATGGGTGTTGCACACATTGCATAATATTGCTTAAATTTTCTTATTTTATTTTATTATGTAATGTTGCACCTAGATGGATGTGCAACATGTAAAGATTTTCATGAGATATACTTGATGAGTTGTATTGTAACGTTGTGATAATATTTTATGTAATTATTTAATATTGGGGAAAAGAATTAAATTTCCAATATTAAATGTGGGGTCAGTGGGTTAGGTAGCACATAGTTTATGTAATACCACTTGATGATTTTGTGGGACTTCTTACTTTATAAGCAACCATAAGGGTAGTTGTTGGTGTGAGAGAAAAGATAAAAGGAAAAGAAAAAAAGAGTCAAGCAAGACAAGGCTTGATAGGTTAGCCAAGGGAGCATTTGTGAAGGTTGGAAGCATGGCACGGGATGTGTGGATTCATGCTTGTTCACATGGATTGCTCAGTTGTGATTATGGGTTTATTTTTTTGTTGAATAATACATGGTGATGGATGCTTTTGGAAGCTAGGTTTTCCTGTGTCACAATTTTGTGGGTACATTGTCTATTCTCGTGCATGTGAATTTCAATTGCATATTTATTATAGATCTATTATGGGTTATGTGGAAATGGTTATATTCTTTCTTGCAAGTTTCCTTACAGTAGATTGGTCATAATTCTTCTCAGATCTATAGATAATTCTAGGCAATAGCAACTAACAAAGACTCAGAGGTTAAAAGTAAACAAGTATTGACCAGCTATGATATTCTTCATGCATTTAAAGTAAAATTGATTTTAATTTTAATTCTTCATCCATTTGGATTTAGAGTCTGTCCAATTTCTTGACCCAATTGATTGCATTATAATCAATATCATTAGCAATTCTTCCTAAAACTCATTCATATGCATAGCTTTATTACTGTCCAAAAATCCTATCCTATTCACTGAAGTATTTATGTAATCCATTGAATTAAAAGAAATAGTGAACTAATATGCAACCTATCCTAGTTGCATTCAATTGAGAAAGGCTTTGCCCACAAAGCCTCAAAATAACCAATCAATAAAAATGGAGACAAGATTTAGAGAGAAAAGATATGGTAATAGTTCATCTTTGTATTAATTCTTTTTGAAAAATATATAACATTGGAATAGAACTCAAACAATTCAAGATAAGATACCATGATCTTGGAAAATTAATGTATTCTTAGATTTGCAAAGAAATACATCATAAAACTTTCATCAAGGACTAGACTGAATGAACTTAGAAAAACTAAAAGCTATACAATGACTCAAACCCTTTCTCTAGCCTTGGAATCTCACTTATACAGTATGAGATGCAACAAGCTTTAGGCATAGAGAATACTGACAGCTGTCCTTAAGATAGAAAGATATTTACAAAGCTATTGTCACAAAAGATAAAAATTGGTGCAATAGAATATCTTTCATCATGAATATTCTCTTGTGGGACCACTTCTACTACACTTTTCATTGCTAAGGAGTTTATGATTAGCTTTGCTATTATTGTTCTTCCTAAGAGTGTGTGACCATTGGACTTGCATGTGATGGGCCTTGTTCTAGTACTTGAAAGTTGAGCTAAACTTGAGGTTCTCCATCCATTTCATCTTGTATTAATAGATTGATAGTCATAATTGGTTGTCCAGATGCCAAGTCATCTACTTGGGCTTCTGTGTTTGTAACTACAATTGGTTGCTTACCTCTTTCCTCTTCTACTTTTACTAATGTGTTAATTATTTGCACTTCATCTTGTTCCATTTCATCATCATCAGTTTCACCATATTCCAATTATTTTGCATGAACAAAATCTACCATCCACTTGTCAAAAACTGTATCATCTAGCTAATTAAAATTCAGAATATCATGTTGTTTCTTGATCACATATTCTCCCAATGTGTCAATCTCAACAAAATCTTCTCTCAAAGAATCATAAAATAATTACACTTTTACAACTTCTTCAGTTGTAACTGCCCACCATGCATTTTCATTATCATTTATGACATTATTCATCTGAAGACATAATAGGTCATTCAATTCTTTGGCCCATTCCTGTTTATTCTTCAACTTATTCTTTCTATCTAGGGCATGGGGGGAAAGTCCAAAACTTTTACTCTTATATTTTTCAAGATAATTAATGATTATTCTTTGTAATGCAATTCTCTTATCATCAAACTCAAAGAGATCATTAGTCAATTCATAAGCCTTTTCTATATGTTCAAAAGATAGAGTAATAATAGAAAAACACAAAAGAGTGACATCTTTGTCCCTCTTGTTCCACTTATTGACAATTGGCTTTAGAGCATCATTATTTTCTTTTAGCTCATCCCATATGTTTATTACCTGTGCTAATTCCTCATAAAATGTTGGCCAACCAATTTTATCAACTAAATACATGATGGCTTTCCTTAATCTATCCTAATACTATATATCTAGCTCTACATGCAATGCCCATAGTTTACTCTTTTCTTCTTCAAAATCCTCTATAGTGTAATACTAAGTTCTTTGTGGTGTGTTTAGAATTTCAATAAGAGGAGTGGATTTAAAATGCTTCACTAGTGGATAAGAATAAGTGATCCTAGGCCTTGTAGATTTCCCTTGGTGCCCCATCAACTTATTTTCAAGCTCAATTCTCTTTTGAACTTCTCTGTTATAAGCAACTAAAACATTCTCATACTTATCTTGTAACTCTAATATTTCCCTTATATCCCTCTAAGTTGTGGCTAGGGTGAATTTGGTTGATACAACACCTAGCTATGCGGCCTCTTCACTTGTAGTATCTTCTACCCTTTTCAAAATTAAATTTCTTATCAAACTAGTATAATCGAGCTAGGAAGAGTTGGTTCTAGATCCTTTTCTCATTGACCAAATCACTAATGCAACATGCTCCTCACTACACTTGGCACCTTTCATCTCTTTCTTCACCTTCTCATCCACATTTAATTTTTTGGTGACAGAATTAAAACCATTGCATCAACAATGTCCCAATTTGGAAGTAGCAAAACCCTAGATGATTTTATCATTTTCCTCCCCTCTTCAGGGGTCAAGCTTTTCAACTCTTACATCATTTGCTCCTTTATTTGATTCTATAGATCTACCTCCTCCATCTCAAGATGCTTTGTTTTCATCTTATAATACCTTTCTTCAAATGATTGAATATTGGTCCTCCATGCAAACTAATAAAAGAAAAGTATCATTAGAAATGAATTCATGGCTAGCTTGTTCTACAACAGGGTCCAAATCCCTTCCTCTATAGTCATCAATAGTTAACTCAAGGCTTGGCATGGGAGGTTTTTTAGAAATAGGGATTACTAAGAGGGGGGTGAATCAGTAATCTACAAACTTTAGTCACCAACTAGATATTATTTATTACTTTAAACCATGCATAAAAAAGTAACAAAGTAATGTTGAATAGTAACAATAACAATGCACAAAGATAACTCATAACACCATATTTTGTTAGCTAGGGAAACCCTAGCCAAGGAAACACAAGTGGGGATGATACCTACTAAATAATATACTAATATATAAGTTCCTTGTTAGAGGATGGACCTTGTTAGAAGTCAATGAGAAAATTCTATATAAGTAGTCCCTGTTAGGAGATCCCAAGCCTATCAAGAGTTTTAGTAAAAAGAATGCAAGATGAGCTCACTGCCCAACTATGCACTTCCAATTACAAGAAGAGCTCACTGCCCAAACAAGTAATTAGACTTCTGGATGATAAGTACTATATCTTCTTCCTTAATTGATCACTTATCTTTAGCTCAATCTCAGATCACAAAATATCTTATATAGAACTTTTCATATATCGCTTTCATAGTAAGTTTGCACATCACAATATTAGCATAACTTACATCACAAAAAATACACTTCTTATTGTAAGATGTCCTTTGCATAAATACCATGCCTTTACACAAAATTTTTTTGGGTTAGATAAGACCAAAATCCACTTTTACAACTTAGAGTAAACATCTAGGATGTCAACCCTAATTGGACAAGTAATTATTTTATAAACAAAATAATTCTTTCCTTCAATTTTGCTGTCCTTTTTTGCTAAAACATGATTATCTCTATTCTGTACAGTGTATACTAACTTCCAAGGTTATACACATCATCACCAACATGTAGACTATCTCTATCTAACTTTTCTAGTCATAATATAACATCAAAAATAAGTTATAAGCAAAACAATACACTGTTGTATACCAAATTCTATACTTAGACAATTTTTTGATTACCAAACATTAAGTATCTTTATTTCTAAGGTTTCCTATAAGCATGTACATCATGTATAGCCATAAATGAAAAAAATTACATATCTCTATTATCCAATTGTCAACAATCTCCCCCTCTGGCATTGATGGCAACAAAATAGGGAAAATTGGCTAAGTAACAAAAACTACATAGACATAATAACATTGCATCTATTACATATGTCCATCTTTATATATGCTCCCCCTTACAATATACTTTACAATATTTGTCTTCCT
The DNA here is from genome assembly GCA_028749045.1 of Cupressus sempervirens. NCBI lineage: Eukaryota > Viridiplantae > Streptophyta > Pinopsida > Cupressales > Cupressaceae > Cupressus > Cupressus sempervirens. The sequence continues at coordinate 573,654,867 of CM053789.1, read as the reverse complement.
TAGATGTACTTTTACCCTTAACAATTTTCATGTGTACTTCTCCCCCTTTGACATCCATGACAAAGGTCAAAATGTCAAAATCTATCCAAAACTATCAAAAAAATGTTGTCCTTCCTTAAGTTGATAGGATCTTCAAGCAATCATCAAAGTTTTCCTTAAGATTATCCATATCTTTAGTCCTTGTCTCCTTGGTGGATTCAACTAAGGTGAGAATTGCACATAAATCATATGATGCAATCTAAATTGCATTAAGATTTGAATACAAAAAGTTAGAATAGGTGTCCTTCGCCTTGACACATTCTTCCAACTATTTCTCAAAAAAATATACGTTTAGAGTAATAGACTATCTAAAATCTGATATCCTCTTCAAGATCTATTCCTTTTGAAGTTCTAGTTTCCTAATGTCATTGTGAATACTGGCCATTTGTCCTTCAAAATCATCAATCTTATAAGATGAATGTTGGATCTGGTTGGATAGAGCCTCTAGCTCACTCATCTTTCCTTCTATCTAATTGTCAATTTCTTTAGTCAGTTTATATGATAAAGTACACTTAATGTACAATGTCTTCCCATCCTATTGATATTTTTGAAGCTCCTTGATACAAGTATCAAGACTAACCAAATCATTCTTAATATTCTAATAGATGGTGCTAAACAAGTTAGCATCATATGAAATATGTGCTTTTTCTTCTACAACATTTAACAAGTTAGTAAACTCTTCATCGAATGATTGTAGTACTTCTTGTGCCCTCTATTCTTGATCTGAGTCTATGTGCTATACTACCAAAGTACTATGCAGTCTGTCAGTAACCTCCATCAAGGTTTTTTGTAGGCTCTTTACTATTCTATTCTTCTGAATAAGCTTTGATAGGGATGAGATCAAATTTTTTTTATCATCATAATTAGATGTTAAGCTAGGAAGTAAAAGTGGAGTAGATGAACTAGAAGGTTTAATGTCATCCTCCCTTTGCTTCTGGGCTACCTCTTTCATTCTTTTCTCTTCTTTTTCTTTCTCTTCCAATCTCTTCTTCTGTCTTCCACTATTTTCTTTCTTATTTCTTCTTCTATTATTCTTTTCTTTTCTTCCTCTTCCTTTATTCTCTTCTCTTCATCCTCAAGCAATTTTTGCTTGGCCTCTTCTATTTTATTCTTCTCTTCTTCAAGTAACCTCTTTTCTTCTTCAATTTGTCTCAATTTGTCTTCAATATCCTTGCTATTCGGTTCATTAAGTTTGAAACCTTCTAATGGATTAGTATCATCAATATTAATAGTAACATTGGTCTGATCTATCTACATAGTGTCACCACTTACTGACACTTCAGAGGTTCTGGGTGCTGGTGGAGATGATGTCTTTGATTTTGTCAACATCTAGTTTATTGTTTCTACAATCTCACTTCTTAATTTATCTTTCTCACCCACCATAAATAGAAATGGTCTTACTTTATTTCTTAAGTAAGGTGTGAGATTATTCAATAATCTTTTAATCTCTTCTTTTTCATCATTCTTGCAAATAGTTCTAAGAATAGACTTCTGAAGTTCTAGATCTTCTTCTTTTGTAGGTGCCTTCTTTCCAATAAGTTTGTCATAGACTTTCTGGTTCACTATTCCCTCAATATCTTTCAGTTTTAAGTTGTTTTCTATAATGTATCTCATAGTAGAGATATCAATTTGATCTTTCTCATAACTATTATACAAATCATAAAATTTGTTCATCTAAACAAAGTTACCTTCAATAGCAATAGTTGAGTCAATCTTCTCTATCTTTGGCTTCCAGGGTTGTCGAGCTTTTCCTACTGACTGTTTTGATGATGTTGCCTGCTCTGCTCGCTTGACCTCTTCTTCTTATTCCACTACATTATTGGACTCAATAATTGTCAATAATGTCTTTTTCCTTTTTCCTAGTCTGGTGGCTTGTTGCTTTACCCTTTTTGTCATAGTGGTCACAACTTCCACCAATCTCTCATATTTTTCTCTTTGGCTCACTAGGCTGCACATCAGATACTACTACATATGGAATGCTTTTCTCCGAAGATGTCTCAACAATAGATACTAACAAAGGTTGTATATTCAGTATACCATATTTCATAGTTTTCCTAATTGTTTTAAACTCACTCTTAGTCATATCAGCTTCTAATAAGGCTTTCTTCATAATAGACTCTATCTTCTTGTGTGATGCCTTCTCCAAGGTTTCTTGATGAACTGGCTGGGTAATCTCATCATAAGTTCCAAATTTATAATTTTCTTTATCTTTCATTGATTTCAAAAATAAATCAATATAACTAACTACTATATTATCATTCAATTCATAACCCAAGGGATCAAGAAATGTTTCCCAAGGTCCCACTACTTCTATATAAGTATAATCTATATCAACCATAATGCAAATATCTTCTTTAAATCTATCTACAATTGTAGATGCAATTCTAAATCTCTATCTCATTTCATTCTGAAATGTTTTCATTACCAGGTTTCCACTATCTAATATCTTACCTGCAAGATGCCTTCTGCATACTTTTGTGATCTTCATTATACATCTATCACTTCTCATTATCTCAGTGACTAATAAATATGGAAATATTTTAAGCACATGAAAGAATATGTGATTGATCAATGATTGAATCTAAACACATCATTCTTATCCCTCTTGATCTTTTTAAGGTTCTCTAAGAGTTGCAGTCTCAAAATTTCACTAAGATTTACTTGTTCCTTCTCTACACATATCTTATATTTTGCATACATGAATTTGGCTGATAGCTCATCAATCTTTGAGCTTGCACATACAAAATAGGCAATGATTCTATGTAGGAATCTTACATCATCTTTCTTAATGGTGTTGATCACCATAGCCTTTCCATTATACACTACTTTACTACAAATCTCAACATTCTTCTTGAGCATTTTTTTGCCTATAGGTACACTACCTTGTTTACTAAGACAAGTAACCTTGTGAATTAGGTTGGTATAAATATCAATTATATTATCTTGTATCCACAGTTTCCCATCATGTATCCTACTTAATATGATTGTGTCCATTGATTTGTGTCCAATTCATGGTAGAAATTATATTTGAATAGGTCTAGTTCCTTTCAATGTTCAAATCCAGGCTTCACATTTATGTCATGATTAAAAACTAATTCTATGTCCTTGTTCATGTATTCACTACCAATATACTCAAATTTACTATTAAGATAACTTCCTACATCTTCAAGATATACTACGTTGTTTAGAGTGATGGATAATGTTGAGTTAGGGTTTCCTTCAATAGGTTCTATGGAAAAAACCTTAAATTTACTTCTATCCTCATTATCAACATTGTGCACTACTGACATATCCATGATTCTATCAAATAAGAACTTTTACTAAAAAAAATTGTAAAGAAATGATAAAATAACTCTTTCTGAAAATAGGGTTTTCTTCGAAATTGTCTTGACAAGTCACTTTTGATTGCTCTCTACTTTGGATGTATTCACAATGAAGTGAAAATCAATTTTTTACTCCATTTATTCCATCAACTTGAGTTGCATTAATTGCATAGTTTGAAAACACAAAAAAGTTGTCAATTACATTCTGTAATCAAATAACTACTCAAGATCATTTATTTGATCTTCAAATGCCATCCAAGGTTTTCCATGGACTCCTTTCATCATGAAAAAACTCTACTAAACTTAACTATACAAAATTCTTTGCAAAAACATACTTTTCATCTTCTGCTACAAAATTAACCTTTTATGTAATGCAAGTGACTCTTAATTCCTTCATAACTTGTTTAGATAAGCTCCAAATTACAAGTGAGCTTAGGTACCATCTAAACATAACTGGATGCACCTTTTCCCAACTTTTCTACCTCTAATTCAATCTCAAAATGAAGTTCTAAAATTATGATGCTATGAACAAGCTTAATTCAACTTAGTTGAATCAAACTCAACAACTGACTTTGATATTTCTATCTCATTATCACCTAGATTTTCCTTTGAGATATTTACTCCTTTTAAAAATTCTTTATTAAGTTCTTCTCAAAGTTCACTGACAACATTTCTTTGTTCTGCATTGTCTCTATTAATTTTGGAGTTCCTTTCATAATTTCTTCTATCATTTTTGATGTTCTTTCCATCATTCATTATGTTTCTAAAGTTTCTTTCATTGCTCATTCTATCTCTAAAGTTTCTATCCACTATGTAGTACTTTATTGTATGTCCAAAGTTGTTGCATAATTGACAAATTGGTGCTCTACTTCTAGGATTCTTCTAATCATCAGGTGCATGACAATTTTGAGCAATGTGTCCTAAGTTGTTACAGTTATAACACACAATTTGTCTTCTATCTTGATAAGATCTTCCTTCTCTCGATGTCCTTCAATTAGATCTTCTTCTATCTATAGGGTTAGTATTTCTAGACATTCTACTATTCCTTTTTTCATTATCATCCTTAGGTTTCCTACAATCAATTTCTTTATGACCCATACCATGACAATTATGATAGTAAAAGTCCTTCACATGATTGAATGACTTATTTGTACAATCTCTTTTCATATGACCTATTTCATTACATGAAAAACACTTACCTCTAAATTTATACCCGGTTACCTTAGGAGATTCCACTTGCTTTGGTTCATTCATAATTTCAACTTCCTTATCTTATCCAACTTCTTTGGATTTATCAGAAGATTGACTGGATTCAATCTTATCATCAGACTTACCTTTTTCTTTTTGATCTAATCTAATCTAAAGTTTATTTATAGACATGTTAATTAGATAACCAAGAACAGTCTTATCATAAATAGGTCTTTGTATTGACATTGAATCATCAAGTTTTTCTCTGCTAGAATAAAGCTTCTCAAGTTGCTACTTTCACTGAGTTAATTCACCTTTCACAATAGTATTGTACTTATGAAGTTCTTCATGATCTTCTTTCAATATTTAAAATTTAGATGTTTTCCTTGCCAAACTTCCTGTAAGATCTGCATTCTCAGTCTTCAAAATAGTTTCAATTTTTCTAGGATTATTTCTCAAGGTCAACTCTAGATTTTTAATCTTCAATTCATGCTTCAAAATTTTTTACTCTATCTTCAACTTTGAATAATCATCATCACTAGTTCTTGATTCACTAGATTTAGGATTGGATTTGAGATGTTCAATCTTTTCCTTCAATTGACCAATGTAAACTTTGGAGTCTTCGTATCTATCCTTGAGCTTATCTCTTTCTTTAGTGAGGATATCAATTTGTTCAAGAGCCTCTTCAAGGTTCTTCGTCAACTATTCCATATCCATAGGGATATTACTCAAGTTGTTAATCCTCTTTAAAGTATCTACGCTCTGATACCAATTGTTAGAAATAGGGATTTCTGAGGGGGGGTGAATCAATAATCTACAAACTTTAGTCACCAACTAGATATTATTTCTTAATTTAAACCATGCATAAAAAATTAATAAAGTAATGTTGAATAGTAACAATAATAATGCACAAAGATAACTCATAAGACAATATATTGTTAACTAGGGAAACCTTGGCCAAGGGAAAACCCCGGTGGGGATGATACCCACTAGATAATATACTAATATATAAGTTCCTTGTTAGAGGATGGACCCTATTAGGATTCAATAAGTAAATTTAGTATAAGGAGTCCCTATTAGGAGACTTTGAATTGTTGTTGGGAGATTCCAACCCTGTTAGAAGTTGTAGTATAGAGAATGAGCTCACTGCCCAAACATGTACTAACAATTACAAGAAGAGCTCACTACCCAAACAAGTAATTAGACTTCTAGAATATAAGTACCATATCTTCTTCCTCAATTCATCTTTGATCTTTAGCTCTATCTTGAATCAACAAATAGCTTATACAAAACTTTATATATATCAGTTCCATAGTAAATTTGTACATCGTGATATTTGCACACTTTACATCACAAAAAATACACTTCTTATCACAAGATTTCCTTTGCATAAATATCATGCCTTTGCACAAAAAAAATTGGGTTAGCTAAGACCACAATGCACTTTTCCAACTTAGAGTAAACATCTAAGATGTCAGCCCTAATTGGACAAGTAATTATTTTATAAACAAAATAATCATTTCCTTCAATTCTGTTGTCTTATTTTGCTAAAACATGATTATCTCTATTCCATATAGTTTTTATTAACTTCCAAGGTTATACACATCATCACCAACATGTATACTATCTCCATCTAACTTCACTAGTCATAATATGACATTAGCAACAAGTAATAAGCAAAACAATACACTATTGTATACCAAATTCTATACTTAGATAATTTTCTCATTACCAAACGCTAAGTATCTTTATTTCTAAGGTTTCTTGTAAGCATGTACATAATGTGTTGCCATAAATGACAATAAGTACTTATCTCTATTAGCCAATTGTCAAAAAAGTTCTTGAGGATTCCCCTCTTCTAATTCCATTGCTATGATAAAGACTCCCCCTTGGGATCCCAGTTGTTCCATCTGCTCCTTAGTGAATTGTTCATCTCCTAAATGTAATGGGGACTAAGTGGGTGAATAATTATCTACTTGAAGCACCTATTTTTCTTCTACCTTCTACCTCTTAGGCATGGGCTCATTAGGCCTTTCTTCCAAAATAGCACTGGTTGACCCACCTATTTGTTTTCCTTTGTCCACTATAGGCCTCTTATTCTAAATTATATTGTAGCCAAGTCTTCTTTGAATTGCCAATCTCCCTAATCCTACTGCAGGGGTGAAAGAAAATTTTCTAATGACCTCTTGGGCCTTATCAAGATAAGAATTAATAAAGAATAATTTCTTCTCATTCATAGCCTCCATGATCTCTAGAAAAGTGATCATCAATTTATTTAATTTATCTACCTCAATCTTGGCATCTTCTAGAGGCTTATAATCCTCATCAAAATAATTAATAAATTCTAAAACCCTAGAGTAAACTCTCCACTTCTCCTTTTTTATCTCTTGCTCTGGAAGAGTGAATTCATTCCTTATTATATCTTAGGGAAGTAGGGTTGATGATCCTTGGCAGTAGTCTTAGCCCTTCGTCTGAATATATCAAAGAATCCCTCACTGTCATTAAAATAAGAATGGGAGAAAACCATTTTATATTGGTTCAAATATTTATACAAATATAACCAACCACCCTTGGTGAATATAAACTAGTGAGAAACTATGCAAATTGGGAAAATTGAGCCCCTAGACCGACTAGTCAATTGTGCTTCCTCCAATCCACCTATCTACCATAGCATTTCAGCTATTCCAACCTTCAAAGGTACTTGGTAAGGAAGTACATGAGGATTTTTTTGGAATTCATACACCTTAAAAACTGTAGATACAAGGCAAGGTATGATGTCTGCCCAATTATGAGCCACCTTCAAACTAGCAAGGTTGTCCATAGGAATGATAAAATCTTATAGTGCCTTGGGAATTATAGGATTGTCCCTTTATATGAGGTTCATCAACCTGGATGTGAAGTACCAATCAAATCTAACAAAGCTAGCCTCCTCTACATCCCAAGTCATATCTGCACTCCATAACTAGATTGGCAAAGCTTCTCCTTCATTTTCTTTGTTTAAAACCATCTCTTTTTCAAAGTAAGTAACCCTTTTAAATAAGAACATATGCATCAACAATGAATAATGGCCAAATGTTTTCTCAACTTTTCTCTTTGCAATCCCAACCAATCCTACATGAATCACCTCTACTAGATAAGATGCAACATCAAAGATGATATCCACACCAAAAGAAGAGATTTGTGTCATCATGTACATGAACTTTATGGGCATAAAATTTTGTTCATCCTCACCAAAAACCCTACATAAATTCATGTAAATGTCTATGGCCCTATTAGTGAAAAAATCCTTCTTGAAAGGCTCTTTAATTGATGTTGTAACAAAGGTCAAATTTCTAATTGTGGCTAGGTGTTCTCTCAATGCACCTTGCCTGGCTCTATCCTTTTTAGAAAAATACTCCTTTTCCAACCCCTGATAGTCAATGATCTCATGGTAATCTATGATTGGCTCCAACCCAAAAACCTCTCAAATTTCTTTAGCATTAATTCTTATCAAACATTACCCATCTACTCTTCTCACTATCCTAGATACTATGTCATAATTTAGGGCTATGGCTATGAGAAGGTCTAAATCCATGAAAACTCCAAGAACTACTAATTTACCCAAATCAAAATTCTAGATATTTCCATGGGGGCAAACAACTTCCTTTCTGAGAACCATTTCTTAAATAGCTAGAGCCCTATTTCAGAAGTAAAGGCATCCCTAATCCAATTCCCTTTATTATATGAACTATCTACAATTCGAGTCTAGGGTTCACAAGAATTAGCTTTTTCATTTGGCCAATTCATTCGTGAACTCAATTAATTGTTTCATGAAATCATCATGTAAAATTCTACTAGCATACTCTATTTTCCTTGAGAAACCCTTCTTCAAAGGCATATTTGATGATAATAATATAGAAAAACTAAAATTCTCTAAGTGATATATAGACTGAGAAACTTACTTGCTTCTCTTGTTTCTTCTTTGAAATATGCAGTAAATCACTAATAGAGAAAATTCTTTCACAATTCTATCAAGTAGGAAATAGCTCTTTAATAGGTTCTTGGCTCTTGTAAAATTAGAAAAATCTATGAATCCTAAACTACATCCCTAGTTTAACTTTGCACAGGGAGCCTTAATTCTCATAAATGGATTGTAGAGAAAAACAAAGTGACACCAATTTCCAATTTTAAAAACAAGCTATCAATTTTCAAAAAAATCCAATGATTGAGGAATAAAAAAAATTATGACTCAACTTCAACTCTCCAAGTTGTTTTTCAAGCCAATTAAATCCTTCTATTTATGCCTTTCCTTTCTTTGTTGGTGATTTACATTGGACCCACTTGTGTCTTTGGGCACATGTCATGCTCTCACTATGTAACCAAGGGTAAAAATTGAGCAACTTCCCATGGTGACATAGTGACCATCATTGATTTCCCCTATACTAGATGGTAGAACTCATGTGATAATCTTGTTATAAACAAGGTGGGCCCATAATATTTCCCTTCGATCGCTATGTCACTAGCAGTAAAGTTCATGCAACTTCTCATAGCAACAATGCAACACCATCGATCTTGAAGAGATATGATAGTTTGGATCAATAATACATTTCTTTTAGTGCACATCCTACATAACATCTAATACTTTGACATGCTAATGAGGCTATTAATGGCAAGTAAATTCATGGCACTATCTTTAGGTTCATCCTGCCCTATTTCCTTTTTCTAGTCAGTTGCTATGTTGCCAGCAATAAAGTTCATGCAACTTCCCATAGAGACAAGGTGACCACCATCAATCATAGGGAGATTTGATAGTGTGGGTCATTCACCTTGAAACATTTTTTATTATTAACTAGGTCTTGCATGTGATCATTTCTTGGTCACTATGTCACTAGTGGTAAAAGACACAAAATTCTTTATAATGACATAGTGATCATTGTCAATCTTGAAGAGATCTGATAGTTAAAGATTATTTTGGGAGCTTTAGGGAATAATGTGAACAACCTTTTAAAAGGTTTCCAAAAAGGAAAGGAAAAAAAATTTTAAATGATTTCTCTTGCTCGATTTAAATTGAAAAGGCATATAACCCAAAGCTTTTTCTAGGGCAATATTTTAGCAAAATAAAATTTAACACTTTTCTAAGGTTAACAAAATTAAAGAGACCAAACCCTAATTTTCACAAAAGGAAACTAGAATAATCACTTAAATATATTTAGATAGACATGAAGTAAAAACATGACCAACATATAGTATGCATGGACTGACTCAAAATTTACAAAGAGTTATGCAACAAAGAAATTTGGACCATCCTCTAGCTTTGGAAACTCACTTATATAGTGTTAGACAACAAGCTTCAAGCTTAGAGGGAAAAGGATAGCTATCCTTAAAACAAAAAAGATTACAAAAGGACAAAACTGCCAGTATCAAACACTATAAGAGAAGAAATAAAATTGTTGATATTTTGCTTGGTAACAAAATGGTCCCTTTATTTGTCACTTTGTGGTGGAGCCAATTATGTTATGGTAGTTTCTTGCACATACATTGTACCTGATGATTGATCATCCTCTTTTTGTTGTTCTCAAGTTGTGGGACCACTTGCTCTTCTTCTTTTGTGCCAGGTTTTGACATTTGGACATCTATTGTAAGTTGTTGATTATCTACCAAATCGTAAGTTTAGGTGGCTATATCAACTATTGCAGTTTGTTGATCTTTTTCTCTATCATCTACTTGAACATCTTTATCAACCAACTATATCTCCTCTGTGGTAGTTGCCTTTTCCAAAACTTTCTTTTTAGTTTCCATTTAGAAAACAATTGTGTTACTAGAGAATATGTTAGAGAATAGTGTTACATCCACTTGTTTAAAAGTGTGTCATCTGGCCAATTAAAGTACACTATTTCTTTCTCTCTCTTGAGAATATCCTTTCCCAATTTATTTATCTCAACAAAATCTTGCTTGCAAGAATCAAAGAATAATTGGGCTTGAATAATTTCTTCTATGGTCCTAGAAAACCAAATATATTTTTCTTTATTTACCAGCTCATTCATCCTAATACTTAGGAGCTCTTCAACTTATTTCCCAACTCTTCTTTGTCTTTTATACAACCTAGACCTTTTAAAACATGGGGAAAGAGGTCAAAATGTTTAGTGAGATACCTTGAGAAACAAATTCTTATTTTTGTTGCAACAAATCCCTTTTCTTATCAAATTTCAAAAGATTGCTAGCCTAATCAAAGGTTCTCTCTTTCTAATAGTAAAATTTATCAATGATTAAACATCATAGAGTGGTAATGACATCATCTCTACTAATCCATTTATTCAAAATTTATCTTAAAGTGGCTTCATTATTATTTAATTCCTTCCATATACCCACCAATTTTGACAACTCCAAATGAAAAAGGGGCCAATTGATTTTGTCCACTAAATACAAAATTATATCTCTGATCCTTTCCTCATGTTGGATACCCAATTCCACATGCAATGGTCTAATTTTTTCTTTTTCCTCATTGAGCTCATCAGCGATGTAGAATTTGGTTGCTGAGGTGTACTTAGAATTTCCACAATAAGACCAAAAGGTGGTATTGGTATAGGGGAAGCAATTCTAAGCTGACTGGACTACTTGCCCCTTTTCTTTTTCTCAAATTTCTTCTTTGTTTTTGTAATTGTGTTTTCCAATTGATAGATTTTCCATCCTCTTTCATCATAAGCCTCCAAAACCTTTTCAAATTTTTCATTGAGTTCAAGGAACTTTTTCTTATCCTTGGTAGCTACTACTATGCCAAAATCTACTACTTCTTTATTCATTTTAGCTACCTTCTCACTTTCCACTATCATGTCCCCTTTTCAAATAATTAAAAAATAATAATCTTTGCTAAGGCAAGCAGGCCCAAGAAAGTGAAGTTTCAGAAACAGGGGGTTAATCTTTGGAAACCGTTGGACTAATAAATGAAAATTATTATTAAAATATGTTTCATTAACCTCTCTTGGACGTGAGTTACGGTTATGCCCTCTTTTAAGGGGTTTGGAGGCATTTTGGGCTAATTCTAGAACTTGATTTTTGCTCATTTCTTTGTTATTCTTCAGAGGCTGCCAAACCTGTGGAGAAGGAGACCCAAGAATGGGAGTTTGCAGGTTTCCAGGGAGACCCAAGAACAGGAGTTTGTAGGTTTCTAGGAAGGCTAAGGATGGGAGTTTGAAGCCATTCCATGTGCATGCTCATACAGAGTTTGCCTTTGTGCTGAACAGTGCAGATTTGTGGGTTTTCGGGTGTGTTTTTTGGTATGAGTTTGGTGTTTTTAGTTGAGTATTTCATACCAGTTTGGGTTGCTGCTGCATTTCAGACTTTAATATGTTAACATAGAGCTGAATATATGTATTGGTACATGATTAAACTTCTGAGATAGATTATTAGTGTTTTTGTGGTGTTTTCGGGCATTTTTGTGTTAATTTCGGGAGCCCGATGAGCATAGTTTTTGTCCTACATTTGTGAGCTGTTGTGTAAAGGCTATACAGATCTAGAAATGTCATTTTTTAGGCTGTTATGCTGCTGAAATTTCTGTAAAAATTTCCATTTTCAGATTTATTAATAATTTGTGAAGTTGTGATGTTTTTTGGCACTATTTCGGACATACCTGATTTGGGTTTATTTGAGAAATTGGTGGATCTTTATAATATTGGTTGTTTGGTTTTAAAAATCTGATTTGAGGCTTGAAATATCATAAAAAAATAGTAAAGGGACATTTCAGTGGTATCAGAGCCATGATCTTGCCAGCCTGAGGGTTTGTAGAAGTTTGCATGTCAGTTTTGACAACTACCTAGATCTTGCATGTCAGTTTTGACAACTACCCAAATCTTGCATGTCAATTTTGACAACTACCCAAATCTTGCATGTCATAATTTATGTTTTCATGTTGCTTCTAATCATTTGCATTTCAAAATCTATGGTTGCATGCTACTTCTAATCATTTGCATGTCAGTTCTTGGTGAATTTGGTGGTTGCATGTTGCTTCTAATCAGTTGCATGTCGAAATCTATGGTTGCATGCTACTTATAATCAATTGCATGTTAGTTCTTGGTGTTTGAAGAAGTTATAACCTATTAGGGTTACACTCTACTTTATCCAAAATGGATAGGTATAGTACAGAGTCTCAGAGGACACGATCTTGGACAATTGATATCCAGAGTCAGAACAGTAGAAAGGATGGTTATTTAGACATTCGAGATAGACTTAAGAAAATAAGCCATGACATGTCTGAACAGTTGGTTGAGCACCACCATATAATGAATGACATGTTGTCCGACCCAGCTAAGGTGGATAAGTTGACTAGATTTCTATTTGGCAAATTTTCTCATAGGGCAGATGACACAATTACCAAGAACTTGCATGAGGAGTTTGAGAAACTAGTTTATAGCCAGGCAAAGGTCTCAGATTCTACTCTGCCACAAAAGGTAGTGGGTTTAGATGATGATAATGAGGATGTTGTTGTGCATGATGGTGAGATACCTGGTAGAGATGAGCAGGCATTGAGCATTCATGACCTTGCTGAGAAAGAGTACCAGGCACAGTTAGATGCTTCATCACATGAGGTTGAGGCAGGTAGTACTCCACATTATTTGTCCAGCCAGTTGAAGGTGAACAAACATAGTATTGTGACTTCATTATCTCATCATGATAGGATGCAGGATATGATAGAGGATCACATTCAAATGATTTAGTTACAGGGTAGACATAAGGGAGTTCAGGCAAAGTCTCCTTGTGTTGACTTACAAGCGATTAGGGAAGGAATGGGAACGATGAAGTTGAGTTATTTACATCTTCTATTAGATCATGACCATCTTCTTTTCCTTTTTAGAGACTATTCAGATGCCTTGAGGAGGAAGGAGGAGGAAGTTGACAGGCTTTCTCATGAGCTTGAGGACACTCGAGCTTCTTTGGTGAATACTCCATTAGCATTACAAGACTGGGAGAGACATGGGGATAAGCATGGCATGGAATTGAGTTTAGTTTCATCTTGCACTCCTAATACTCAGCTTTCTGTGAATGGTAGATCATATGTAGAAATTGATAATGTTGCGAGTTCATCTTACATTCACATCTAGGATATAGGGATAATGTCAGACAGGTATGTGGAATTAGTTTGTATTGGTCATATTACTCAAGTGAGGATTTTGCTTGAGTTACCAGCTGATTATAGTTTACGAATATGGACTCGAGATTTTTGTATTGGCATTTGGGATTCAGTTGACTGGAAATCTTTAGCACTTTTTGGTAGCAGTGATTGTTTGGGTGCTATCATAGATTTGATTAGCATATTACATGGTGTTGTCTTTTCTTGTGCCAGTATCTTGTCCGATGTTGGTATTAGTTTTTATACATCGATGTTGGGCTTTGTTCATATATCCAGTCAACCATACTTGCTGGAATGTGTTGATGATATTTCATATTTGGCAGTGTGTATAGATGAGTCCCAGGATCATATTGGCATTGATGACATCCAGGAGGATGCAGTGGGCAGTTTTGAAGACTTAGTTTTCTTGGGTATAGAGGAGTTGGACAGCAATGCTAATGTTTTTGATACTCCGTATGTTGATATGAGCTTTAGATTTGATTCATAGGATATGGATGGTAATACTCTAGAGACTAGTAACTTTGAGGATACTCCTTTAGACAGTGCATCAGAGGAGGTTTGTAGGAGATAGTCAAGCCAGTGCCATCATGTGTCTAATCAGTTGAGAGTTAGTGACCGAGACATTGCTATCACTTGCCAGCATTTCAATGCTGCTCATCAGTTGTTAGCAGTTTATGGATGGGGTTCTCCTACTAGTGATGAGCAGGAAGGTAGTTATCTTTCCTTGACAAAGATCCACTATTTATGGGAGGCTATTCAGATTTTGAGATAGAATTATATGCAGTTGGTAGCTGATAGAGATTATCTTATGAAGTGGGGCAGTACAGCATATAATGCATTGTTGGCCAAGGAAGATGAGGTGAGTGAGCTTACTGAGCAGCTTGAGGTGACTTTTGAGATTCTTGAGAGTACACAGTTGGCTTTCAAGGAGTCACAGTTTCATTTGGCTAAGGTGACCATGGAGTTGGAGCGACTACAATCTTTACCTGATTCTATACAGTCACAAGCTGTGGTGTTTGGTAATTCGAGGATGTCCATGGCCGAGATTGTCAGAGACAGTGGAGATGGGGATGCATCCATCCTTGATACTAACATTGGCATATCAGGTTCATTCCCACTAGAGTCAAGTTCAATTGAGTTGGGTGTTGTAGAAAATTTTTGTATGCTTGACATGGTGGTGGCCTCTAGTACTGATGGCACAAAGACTAGAGATGTATCAAAGATCATGTGTGATGTTGGTGAGTCGGCAGTTGGCATGGTTCCTGCTAGTAATACTACTCCCTTGGTGATATCTTTGGAGGTAGTCGTCAGTTCCAACATGGTTAATGATCAATTGTAGTTAGTTTCATCTAGATTACAGTCTAAGCCACTGACTAAGATTGGTGAATTCTATTGGCAATACACTGTGAGGTATGCTCATCAATTTACCTTTGATGACCATGTTGATGAGATCATGATATAGAGATGTACTTTGGTTCCTAGTGCTTATCATCAGTTATGGAACAGTTTGATGCCTCAAGATGAGAGTTGTGATGGGCATGACATGGTGATAGGTTCTGCAGTTGACAGCTTGATAATATGTGACTTAGAGCAGGAGTTTGGGAGTGATGCTTCAGTGGGTGTTGTTATTGATTCTACTCCTTTGGCTATGACATCTCCTGACTTAGCTAGTGATCAGTCACAGTGGGTTGTATCACTTGTTCATGGTGAGCTGTTGACTGAGGTTGGTTTTTTTAATCAACATTATATTGCACAGTATGTACATTAGTTAGCATTTGATCCTTGTTTTGAGGAGTTGATGGCAAGAAAATTTGGTTTGGATTCCATTTCTTACTCTTTATCTTGTAATGTCTTTTCACCATCAGTAGTGCATGGGAGTTATGGTTATGAGATAGTGGCCAGTGATTTGCAAAGTTGTGTTGACTATAGGAGTTGTACAGTGTGTGGATTCTCCATACTTGGTACAGTTTCATTTGAGAGTGTTCACCATTATTGCAGAGTTGGATTGTACATTCCGTGTAGGCCAATGGGATGCGTTGATGGTATTTACTGTATTGGTAGTTTGATTTGTCCACTTTACTTGGGTTCTAATGTTCTAAGAGTTTGTGCCTCATGGGTTTTTGACTGTGGTAGTGGTGATTTTGGAGTTTGGTTGAGCTATAATTGTGAGTTTGATTATGGATTCCTCTTGGTCATATTGCAGAGGATATTGTAGGAGCCTGTGTTAATTGGTAGTAGTATAGTTCATGACTACATTTGGGATCTAGGTGGATTGATTGGTTTATTGTTTAGCCATTTCTTGAGGACAAGCAATTTTTGGGAGGGGAGGACTTGTCATGTCCCCTTTTCAAATAATTAAAAAATAATAATCTTTGCTAAGGCAGGCAGGCCCAAGAAAGTGAAGTTTCGGAAAAAGGGGGTTAATCTTTGGAAACCGTTGGACTAATAAATGAAAATTATTATTAAAATATGTTTCATTAACCTCTTTTGGACGTGAGTTACAGTTATGCCCTCTTTTAAGGGGTTTGTAGGCATTTTGGGCTAATTCTAGAACTTGATTTTTGCTCATTTCTTTGTTATTCTTCAGAGGCTGCCAAACCTGTGGAGAAGGAGACCCAAGAACAGGAGTTTGCAGGTTTCCAGGGAGACCCAAGAATGGGATTTTTTAAGTTTCTATGAAGGCTAAGGATGGGAGTTTGAATCCATTTCATGTGCATGCTCATAAAGAGTTTGCCTTTGTGTTGAATAGTGCAGATTTGTGAGTTTTTGGGTGTGTTTTTTGGTATGAGTTTGGTGTTTTCAGTTGAGTATTTCATATCAGTTTGGGTTGCTGCTATATTTCAGACTTTAATATGTTAAAATAGAGCTGAATATATTTATTGGGACATGATTAAACTTTTGAGATAGATTATTAGTGTTTTTGTAGAGTTTTCGGGCATTTTTGTGTTAATTTCGAGAGCCCGATGAGCATAGTTTTTGTCCTACATTTGTGAGCTGTTGTGTAAAGGCTATATAGATCTGTAAATTTCATTTTTTAGGCTGTTATGCTGCTGAAATTTTTGTAAAAATTTCCATTTTCAGATTTA
This sequence comes from Cupressus sempervirens, assembly GCA_028749045.1. Lineage (NCBI taxonomy): Eukaryota > Viridiplantae > Streptophyta > Pinopsida > Cupressales > Cupressaceae > Cupressus > Cupressus sempervirens. The sequence goes on along the minus strand of CM053789.1, from coordinate 573,638,128 downwards.
TTAATAATTTGTGAAGTTGTGAAGTTTTTTGGCACTATTTCGGACATACCCGATTTGGGTTTATTTGAGAAATTGGTGGATCTTTATAATATTGGTTGTTTGGTTTTAAAAATCTGATTTGAGGCTTGAAATATCATAAAAAATCAGTAAAGGGACATTTCATCCACCTCATCAACTCTAAGGACCATTAAGCTCCCAATATGTTCAAAATCTGAAATTCCTTGGGACCTAGCCTTGTCTCTTTTCTAAATAGACCACATGACTAAGGCCTTATGATCATCATTGTATTTTACCCCTTTATGGGATTCTACTACCTCTTCTTAAATTCTGAGTTTGGTATCCTTTTCCCTCCTCACTGCATCAAAAATCATTGCATTAGCAATATCCTAATCTAGCAGTATTAGGACTCCCAAATCTTTTAGTACTTGTCTTCCCCCTGCTAGGGTTATTTGATTGAATTCTTACATAAGGTTAGCCTTAACCTCTACTAAAGTTACCATAATGTCACCTTGGCCTCCCATTTTCTTTAGTTATTCCCTCAAGGAATCTTCATCATCAATATGAATGGGGGTCTATGAGGGGGAGTACTCATTAGCTCTAGATAAAGAACTTTGTTTTGACTACTTCCTTTTAGCAGTTGGTGTTGAGGGAGAGATTTCTTAGAGTTGCATCTTGTAAAAAGAGATAGGTTGTATATTCACACTTCTAGCCACAACATAGCATGCCTTCCTTTGCAATGTGTACTAACCTAGGCTTATGATTGCTCAATTTTCTTTCCTTTTCTTAATCTCTACAGCTTGTCTAGGTATGCTTTTACCAAAATTAACTTTTTTCTCATTAAGGGTTTGCATGAACCCAGCAAAATTTTTCATAAGCTTATTAATCTTATCTCCTCAATATTTAATAGCAGCAAGGTGATCATATTTTTTTGTCTAAGGCATTAATAAACTCTAGAATCATACTATACACTTTCCACTTTTCCTTTGTTACTTCATGTTCTTGCAATGAAAATTTATTTCTAATAATGTCCTCAATGTTCACAAGATTTAGCTTTGGTCCTATCTTTAAACATATCCTAAAAACCATTTGGGTTGATGAAATAAGGACTGGATTGATCCATTTGGTACCAATCAAGGAACTTACCTAGATGTCTCCATCCTCCCATTATAAGCACAAAATTGTGGACCATTGTGAAGTTTAGGAAAATTATGCCTCTAGATCTTCCTACCAGTTCTCTTTCTTCTAGTCCTCTTATCTGCCATAGAAATCTTGAAATTCCAATCTTCAAAGGTACCTGATATAGAAGGACATGAGGCTTCCCTTGGAAACCATACACTCTAAAAATTGTAGACATAGAGTATGGGATAATATCCCACCAATAATGGCTCACTTTCAGACCTTTGGTATGATCCTTGCACCTGATCAGCCCTAGCAAGGGCTGGGGTATTCTAGGGTTATCTCCTATTAACAAAATCCTCAACTTTGAGGAAAAATACCTATCAAACTGAAAAAAAAATAGCATCTATAACCTCCTAGGTCATGTTAGCACTCCATATCTAAACAAGTAGCTTCTCCCCATCTTTTTCCAATTCTAGCTTCATCTCCTTAGAGAAAGCAGAAACTCCTTTATACAGACACATATACATCAACAAAGAATACCAAAAAAAGTGCTTCTTAAACTTGGCCTTACTAATACCAATTAATCCATTATGGATTTCCTCTATGATATGTGAAGCAAAATAAAAAATAAAACTCATACCATATTGCAGTTTCTGAGCAATAATGAAAACTAGGGATCCTTGGACGTGATCTTTCTCATACATATCGAAAATTATGCAAAGGGAGAGGTAGAGTGCATGTGCCCTACGATTAAAATATTTCCTTAATAATGGCTTAGGGGTATGATTTTTCACTAGTGGTAGATGCCCTATCCTTACAAAATGTTCTTATAGTAGCCCTCCCCAAAGGTATACCCTCTAAGCATCATACTGAACTTGCAAATTATGTAGGTCAATGTTCTCATGTAATGCATGGTTAGGGTTTAACATGAAGACTTCCCTAATTACCTCAAGTGTGACCCTAAAGAGGTTTTCCCCTACATTATTATTTATGATCCTCAATACAGGATCATATCTTTTTGCTATCATTGTCAAAGAAATGCCTAGGACAATCAACATTGCAATATAAAATTGCCAAACATTGCTTAATGAAGTGTCATGTTTCCTTTCCAAAAATCATTATCTAAACAACTCCAGACCACTAGTAGATGTCTTGGCATCCCTCAACCAATTTTCTTTATTATAAAATCCCTCATTAACAAGCAAACTAGGGTTTTTGGTAACCAACTCTTTTTCCTTAGTTGCTTCATTAGTGGAAAAGGGAAATTGCTCTAGAAAATCATGTTAGAATTACAATAGGAAATGTAAACTTTTGAGGGGTGGGGGGGGGTGTGAATCAGTAATTTAAACCTTGAATTATAAAACATTCATCGCACATCCATCTCATAAATTCAATAAGTAAACTAAAATACCATGTAAAGCATGTACATCTAAATCATATAAACAAGTAACCATTCACACATATATGACACAAGATATGATTACCTAGAAACCCTCTAATGAGAAGGTAAAATTGGGGTGGGGATGACACCCACAAATATTCACTACTATAGTAATAAAGTGTATCCAATGAAGGTTACAATGTTTGATCATGAAACATGATCTACCCTATGAAAGGTCTACCCTATTAAAGGCTTACAAAGACTATTAGGTCTTACACTATTAAAGGATTTCAAAATACTATTAAAAGTGTGCCTTGTTAAAGGACTTTAACTCACAATTAAGTAAGTACCTTGTTAGAGGATTTCAATATAGCCTGTTAGGACTACTCTATTAAGAGATTTAACCAATTCACCTGTTAGAATGACTCAGGCACCTACCCCCCCTTCCTTTCCCCACCTTTTTATCCTTATTAGGTCTACAATCTTTGCACTTTTTTCCTTCAGCTCTCTCATCCTTATGATGGATCACAGAGTGTGATCTGAAATGTTGATGCAAAAATTGTAACACAATCTACCCAGAAAACACAACTAAGAATTATAATGGATTGTGGAAAACTACTATCTACAATTAATCTTGTGGTTAGCACTTTGTTGCTTGATGATGGATCACCTCTAAACTGATGTATTCTTGATCCTTCTTAATCAGATTTTCTCTTTATTGCATACAATTTCCTTCCTTTATTCTCATGTAACTAATTCTACAATGCAATTTCACTTCACAATTCCTTAGTCACCATGAATGCTCTATTTATGCATGCAAATTTCTCTCTTCACTTCTTCCACACATATATGAAGTTTAGGGTTTGTCCTCTTTAAGAAGATCTTGGTGACTCAGGGTTAGGTGTGAATCAATGGCTATGATTCACCCATTTTGTAACTTAAACCTTCCCTTTTTCTAATTAGATGCATGTAATTCATAGGGATTCCAACTTAAGATTCATCATTATCATTAAAATATCATAATTCAATCTATAAGTCAACTAAAAAATGGCTTACATAGTAGTATGTGCCATTACAAAAAACTACGAAAAAATTGTGTTACTTAGCATCTATAGTCTTTGATGTTTGGCATATATTGATTTGTATACTATGACTCAACATCTGAAAGACTCAGCATGCACTACTTACTTGGCTCCTATATCACTCAACATACATTGTTTTCTCAACACTTGAGTGACTCGGCACATGAGTGACTCAGCACTCACTATGGACTCAACATGCTCTATCTTATACATGTTGTGCTCATTATATATTACTTATTTGGCATGAACTAAGTAAATGACTTAAGTGTGTAGACACTCACTTGTCAAAACCAATCTAAGATCAATAATCTTCCCCTTTGATATGAGTGTCAAAAACACTTGGTCATTAATTAAATATCCTAACTCTTATGAGCATAACATATCTCTTATTTGGCTTATGTATAAAATTTCAAAATATCAAAATATTGCAAAAAATTATACCTCAAAATCTAATACTCCCCCTGAGTTGTTTGGATCTAGTTCTATACTCAAAATGTTACTCTTGTTTGGTAGTTATGCCTCAACTGGTACTCTTTTTTTTCCATACTTTCTCTCCCATGCTCTTAGTCTATCTTAGCTTAGCTATCTTTCTCTCCTTTCATAATCTTTTACTTTCACCTCCTTTGGCTTCCCCTTTGGCTTTGGCTACTCTTTCTACCCTTTTGTTTAAGATAACTTTCTCTCTTTTTGATTAGCTCTCTTTCATCTCCCCCTTTTTGACATTGATGTTAATGGGCTATACACTGATAGTGTGTTTATCCAAGAAAGATTTATGGACCTCAAGAATAATTTTAAGAGTGGCATCACAATTTTCACAAGCTACATCCAAAGACTTAATTTGGATGGCCAGCTCAGTAGGAAGGTGGACTAGGTCATCTAATGTAGAAAGATTGGGGTTTTTCTTCATAAGATCTATTGCATATCCTAACTCCTTGTACAAAATCTCCATGTGTGGAGTTAATGTTATTTGGATGCTAATCATTTTGGCCCTTATATTGGTTTCTTCTATAGATAATACTACTAACTGACTCTAAGTTTGCAATAAAGCTCTAAAATGCTTCTCACTTTGAGTTGGAGTCATGGGCAATTTAGCTCCTAATGACTTTATGTTACTCTCCAAGCTCAGGATGTGATTGCTTGTTTCTTGTGTGAAGAGTGTGGGATTGCATAGTTTAGTGTACAGTGAGAAAATATTCTCAAGTACCTTCTTCACACTTTCTACCTTAGTTGCCAATGCAACTTGTGTAAGTGCTATCTCACTAGATATTCAAACCATTCTAATAATTTTTCATTAGTATCAAGGTCAACATCACTTAACTTTTCCACTATATTTGTCAATTTTTCAATGAGTGCCTTGGTTTCATCTAGGGTAGGCAGATTAAATGCATCTAGGAAGATGTTTTTAATATCAAACAAAGCTTTCTTTTGCCTATGCTCCCTTCTGAGAAGTTCTTGGTGCTTCTTTTCGGCCAGGGCTTCTTGTAGTATGCCCATATACTCTATTTTCATTGCATCATAATCATATTTTGGTAAAACAATCTCTTCATCTAGGCTTACATTTCAATATTGTATTACATCTTCTACCTTTAATGAACTTGGACTTGGCATTAAAAATTGCAAAGGTGTTGCATCTATGCTCGACTTCTAAAGAGTGTGACTGAAAGGAGTGTCAGGTTCTAATAAAGTTATGAGGGCTTGAATGGTTTCTTGCTCCTTCAATTTGGTGTCAACTAGATCTCTTTAGGCTTTTCCTTTTCTACCACAATGCTTTGGATTGCACCTTTAACTTTTTTTGGAGGTGTAGATAAATCTCTCTAACCTATTTGACTTTATGTATCAGTAGTGGCTTGAGTTTCCACTATATATTCTCCAATTGTATCAACCTTTTTAGGTATAACTTATGGTACTTTATCTAAAAGTTGCACGCTAGTGACTTGAGCAGTGATGGTAGGTGGTTCTTGTGTATTCACCTCTTCCCTTATAGTATCAATCACTAACTTCTAAATTTCATCTCACTAATATAGGGTTGTCACAAAATTTGGCCTGCAATGTAGTTTGATCAAGTATCTTTTTCAATTCTTCCTCCGTTAGGGGGTTGATGTTCTAAGCAATGAGATCAGAAACATCATTTACTATAACCATTTTAGTATTTACACTTTTTACTTGTTGAGGGCTAATATTTAGAAATTGTGTATCTTATACACTTTGTTCTTCTTGTTGCTCTTTCTCAGTTGTTTCCTAGTCATTTATATTCATTTATGTTCCTTCAAAATTGTGCCTTCATTGTTGTTATCTTCTTCATCATCGTTAACCTCAATAGAGTCCTATTCACCTACTTTGACTATAGCTAACCCATATGTGACTTTCCACATTTTTGTGGTCTTATTTACAACATCTTCAATATTGTTCTGCAATATGTTGAAGGCTCTATATTTGGGTACAAATCTAATAGCATATTTCTTCATAGCTTTAGCAATTTGTGCCTTACTGAGTTTAGGCATAACTTGAGCAAGTGATGTCTCCCTAATTTTCCTTTCTACATTCAAGAAATGATGTCATTTTTGCTCCACTCTTTCATATAAACTTTTAGGCATTGAGTTAGCAATCTCTACTAGTGCTTTCTTAAAATTATATGCCTCCTCCACTTGATTCTTTTCAACTTTTCCAAGAATATCAAAATCAATGTGAGAAAATTCTAATAAATCTGCATTCTTTTTTAATATTCTCACATAGTTTTTCTAAATCTAAAGATAGATTGTGACTCACAAATTGAATTGGTTGTTGTCATCTGATCTGTTATTTCTTGATTAGATTCAGCTTGAGCAATGTACTTTCTCCTTGATATTTTTTGATCTCCTCCTCCCTACTCTATATATTTGGCTTTCTCTTTAGCCTTTTGTGCTATGACATGTGCACTAGCGCTTGTGGTAGGTGTTCTAGGTTTGGGTTGGCTTAGTTTGGTAATCTTCTTGGATCTTGTCCTTGATTGTGCCTTAGCCTTTCTCTTCTTCTAATCTATAGGAGTAGCTTCTTCCTTGGCTTCTTCTCTCTCAGCACCTTCTACAATTTTTGTCTCTTCTTCTTGTTGATCTTCACCTTGTCCTTGTGTTAATTAAAGTGGTGCTTGGATCTAAGTGTCTTCTTCTTCCTCATCCTCTTCCTTCTTAGCACCTTCACTAAATTTAGGTTTCAACTTCTTAACTAATTTCTCCTTCTTCTTGATGATAGAGGTAGTCTTTAGTTCCATGGTAATCTTGGATTAAGCCATTTCATAATTGTGGAATGCTTTGGCATTTTTATGTATTTCTTCTACAAGTAATGTTGTTATTGTTGTAGAGGCCTCATCTAAATTAATTTCATAGCCTAATGGCCTTGGCCATCTTACTCTTGAAGTTGTTGCTTGAACAAATGTATATTTAGCATTAACTACCAAACAAACATCATCATAATGTTTTTCTACTAATGATACTGGAATTCTCAATCTCTTTTCCATAGATTTCTTGAAGTCCTCAAAGTAACTAGTCATTACTAACTCAAAATTATCACCTATTTGTTCAATGAATTAACCTATTTGAACTGCCACAAACCTATTTTTCTTCCATGCCACAATGCCAAATGTAGGAAATATTTTTTGAACATAAAAGAAGATACATATTAGAATAGATCCAAATTTGCACTGAGAACTCTTTGTTTTCCTTATTGCTCCTAGGTTTTCAATCAATTGTTGTAGTTGTAGCTCGGCAAGATCATATGTATGATCCTTTTCACAATCTTATAACCCACATATACTATAATACAAGGCACATTGTTCAATTTTCTTGATTGGTAAAACTTACGTGCAATTACACTTATTACAAAATATATTAGAGGATATGTGATGGTTTCAATTGTCATTCCCCTCTTATTCCACATAGCCCCTACATTCTTCTCAATAATTTTTTTTGACTCACTCCTCAAAATATTTGGCCAATCTAGGGTTGGATACACTGTTACCCTATTGATTATTCTTTTGGTGATTTTGATAGGCCCATTATCTAACCATAGTGAACTATCATGAATCTTTTGAAAACATTAGGGAAATACAGGGCATGAGTTAACCCTTTCTTTTCTACAATCTTGTATTCTTCCCTTAGCACTCTATTTTCACATAGTTTACCATATGATTCATTGATTTCCATGTCACCAATACAACCAATTTTATAGTTGTAACGCTTTATGACATCTTGAATCATTATAACTTTCAATGGTATCATGGATAATGCATCAGAGGGATCTTGTTTGTATGAAATATCCAATATGACTTTGCAAATAGGTTTTCTTACTTTGTTACTGCCCAACTAAACATTAAAAACCTCCTTACCCTCTACACTTTTTGAACTAGATGACATTTTATGAAACTAGGGTTTATGAAATAAGAAATAGTGTAGCTTAGCACACATTAAATACCTTGCAAAATCTGATGAAATGGTGTCAAATTATTGTTCAAATCTTTTGTAATCACTTTAGATGAGTTTTTGGATAACCTATAGATCTTCTTTCTCTTTCTCAATTTTGATATGATAAAATGAGTTGAAATTGATCAAATACCTCTTTGAAATACTGCAGTTATTATTGAGTTCTTACGCAATTGTAAGCTCAATGTTAACTAATTGCAAGCTCACTCAATATCCACTAGTCTTTCCATTTTTTTGGCAACCATTACGAGCTTGGGAATAACTAGCCATTATGTTAGCTCAGTATCTTCTAGCATTTCACTTGGAAATCATAGGAAACTTTTCATGCTCAATAGTAACATGAAAAACTTAAATTTTTTTCTTTGATTCCCGATAAAATCTTGCATCTGTATTCATGCTTATATAGTCTTTTCAGAACTAAATCTTTTAGAATTGATGTATGATATAACTATTTGAATATCAGTCCCACATACCTCTTGATTGCTTAGTTTGATGAGGTGTGATCACCTAACCCATTGGGTGAAGTGATCCCTTCTCCACTTGATGTACTACAATCCTCCTTTTTCTTCCATGTCTTGTTCATATCATTTCTGAAATTTTCAACATCTACCTTGCCTTTGCCTTTATTGAACTTACAACTTGGTACCTTTGACCTTGTTGGATAATATCAACTGTTGTGACCAATCTTGAAACAACTAAAACATGTGGTTTGACTCAACCACCTTTTGTAGTCACTTCTAAAGTGTGTCTTAATGCAATTCTTAGGAACATGTCCATACTCTTGACAATAGTGACAACTATATCTTGTATTATAATCCTAGTTTTAAGAGTTTCCATTGTTATTTGCCTTTGTTTGTCTATCTGATAACCACATGGGTTTGGATCTACACTCAAAATCTCTATGTCCATACTTCTAATAGTTATAACAATATCCTTCAAATATTTGTGTGTGCATGGTCTTAGTTCTACATTGATGTGCTTGATGACCTTATTTTTTTCACTTATGGTAGTGAACCATGCTCTTATGATTGGCATTCTAATTTAGAGTATTGCTCCTACACACATTAGCAATATGTCCTTATGACAATTAGGTTTGGAATTCTTAACTTTGTTGTTCCTTTCTTTAGTACTTTTGGATGACTCTCCTTCTTTAGTATTTGTGTATCCCAATCCAGGTGTATCATTATTGGATCTAGGGGATCTTAATAATTGCTCAAAGTATTTGATGACTTCACTTGATTTATTGAAGCTTTTAGAAAATTTATTTTTCCTATTTAGTTCATTATGCAATTGCTCATTCTAAAACTTCAATGTTGTTATCTCATTGTCCTTGACACTCAATTCATAGTTGGCATTCATTATTTGACTCAGAGTATGCAATTGTATGTTGGAAATCTTAGTTAGTTCTGATGACTTCTCTTCTAGTCTATTGGTCAAAACTCTTTTGTCTTCTTCAGTCATGGCTTTGTCTTCCATAGCTTTATTTTTCTATTGTTTCACTTCACATAGTAGTATGGCTTGTGATTCTTGCTCTAACTTGAGATTTCTGATTTCATCAACTTGGGCTTTGTTCTTTTCCATTAGATTTTCAACTATTGCATCAAATTCATTGGATTCTCCATTAGAAAATAGTTTAGTAGTGCCAATCTCTCTGTATTGTGTGTCATTTTTCTCAATAGCAATTTCCTTCCTTCTCTTTAAAGATTTCTTAATTCTTCTCTTGCTTTATTTAGTTCATGTAGAATGAGTTGTATTTCAATTTCCTGATTCTCAATGATCTTTCCCAACTTTTAGACTTTCATTTTTAAGATCTTTCCTCAAAGTTGTCTCTAATACCAATTGTTGGAATTACAATAGGAAAGGTAAATATTTGGGGAGGTGAATTATTAGTTTAAACTTTGAGCCATAAAACATTCACCACATATCCATCTTATACATTCAATAAGTAAACTAAAATACCATGTAAAGAATGTACGTCTAAATCATGTAAAAAAGTAAGCATTCACACATATATGACACTAGGTATGATTACCTAGAAACCCTTCAATGAGAAGGTAAAACTAGGGTGGGGATGATACCCACAAATCTTCACTACTTTAGTAATAAAGTGTATCTAATGAAGGTTACAATATTTGATCATGAAACATGATCTACCTTGTGAAAGGTTTGCCCTATTAAAGGCTTACAAAGACTATTAGGTCTTACCCTGTTAAAGGATTTCAACACCCTATTAAAAGTGTGCCTTGTTAAAGGAATTTAACTCACAATTAAGTAAGCACCTTGTTAAACAATTTCAATACAACCTATTAGCACTACTCTAGTTAAGAGATTTAATCTATTCACATGTTAGAATGACTCAATATTGATTCCGCAATTAGCACTTTGTTGTTTGATGATGGATCACCTCTAAACTAATGTATTATTGATCCTTCTTGATTAGATGTCTTGTTGTTGCATACTATTTCCTTCCTCTATTCTCCTTTAACTGATTCTACAATGCAATTTCACTTCACAATTCCTTAGTCACCATAAATACTTTTTCTTATGCATGCATGCTTCTCTCTTCACTCCTTCCATGCATAAATGAAGTTTATGGTTTGTCCTCCTTAAGAAGACCACAGTGACTTAGGGTTAGGTATGAATTAATGGTTGTGATTCATCCATTTTGCTGCTTAAACCTTCCCTTTTTCTAATTAGATGCATGTACTTCATAGGGATTCCAACTTAAGATTCATCTATCATAATTCAAGCACTTTTATTATGTGAGAATAAGACCATCATCAATTCTTTTGCATCCTACAATCATAAATTATCCTAGTTTTCATTATATTTCTTTTAAAACTTGGGCCCACTAAGATACACGTCAACATTTTGCAACCTCACTTTGGTCAAAACCCATGCATCTTCAAATTTTGAGGAAGTGACATCTGTCGATATCTATTGCATAGACAATTAAGATATTTTCTCATGGCATTATACACAGTGTGGCTCACATGGTAATGTGACAACTTCTCATATTCTCACTTTAGTTAAACTTTGAACAACTTTAAAATGTGAGAATGTGATATCCATCAATCAAGATCTTAGGGCCACCTAGAGCTTTGCACTAACAACGTCCTTTTCCAACCCACATCTCAAACTAGCCCCAATAATTCCATGTATCAACACTTCACAACCTCCCTTTGGGTAAAAATATATCACTTCTATTTTGCAAGATTGCAATGACCATTAATCTTCTAAAGATCTATGACTATAAAGATGCACTATCTTCTAGCTCTTTGGAACATTCCACAAGCCCACACAAACACTTGTCAATACATTGTATTGTCACATATTTTAACTAGTGAGAAACTTCAATATGAAACAATACGACAACCTTTGATCATCATCTGGATCAACGATCAAGAAGAAGGATACAACCTAACTTTAGAACCAATCTAGAGTTGACATCTGGCACCCTATAGTAGACTTTTTTTAGGTAAGACTTTATGGCCCCTACCAGGACACATGTCAAGATGTCACATCTTTGCACTTTTTAAACAATGAGCAACTTCACTTTGTGGGGATGCAACATCCATTGATCTAAGAGGAGATCAATAGTTTTCATAAAACTACTAACATATGTATTTCCTTTGGTCCCACCAAACAGGTGTCATTTTGTCTCAACCTCACTTTGGTTAAAGTCTTCACATCTTGAAACTAGGAGAATATGACGATCGTCGATCTAAGAAGAGATCAATGGTTGCAAAATAACTCACTATAAGGGTTCTGAATCAAGGAAAAATAATATGTGGCCTAACCAAAACACAACCTTGGGCTAAAATGAGTTATGAGCTAGGGTAAAGAGGATTTTCATTAAAAAAATCAAAAGAATGCAAAAAACCTTATAATAAGAATTTTTCAAAGGTATTAGGGCTCTATTTAGAACTCCCACCTTAACTCAAAAAGTATGGTTAATTTCACAATTTCAAAAGGGACCTAGGGCATAAATTGATATTAGGGTATAAAATTAGGGATTCTCTAGGACATGATTAATCAAGAGGCATAAAAACCCTAATCACAAAAAGGATATCTATATTTTTCACAATAAATTTAAGGGTTTATTTACTAGGTGAAAAACTACGGCAATAGTGGCTCTGTTTGGGGATGATAAATTAAAAAAATTCATATGAGGGCTTAGAATCTCTTGCAAAAGAAGACCACTATTTAGAGAGTAGTGTGAAAACCAAAGGACACAAAAAAAAATATAGAGGGACAAACACATATACAAGGATTTACATAATGCATAGACCTAGACTATCGTTTATGGAAATAAAAGTACCTTCAATAGAAGTACTTCTTCAAGAAATTTCCATGAACTAGCAATTCAAGAATGTCACCTAATAATTCCTTCAAAATATAAGAATCCTCACCCCATGTAGAATCAATCAAATATGGGCCCAGCCAAATGGGATCAATTTTTCCATGCTTTCCTTTATCTTCAAATCTTGCATTCCACATCAGGATCTGATCTTTAGGCAAAACTTTTCTTGTCATTTCTTTCTTTTTTCATATAGGTGCTTTCCCTACAACTTTAATTTTTCATTTCTAGTAGAGGCTTCCTTCCTTGTCTCAGTCAATCCTACCAATTCATTCATTCTCTCTTGCATGTCATCTACAATACCATCATACATCTGGATATAATTGTATAGGCCCATCAGGTTATTTTGGGGCATTCTTGCATGAATACCTTACAATAAGTCAAAAGGTGAAATACTAATTACCTTCTTAATTGTTATCCTATCAGCCCATAGTACTAGTTATAGCTTGGAATTCCATGCCTTTTTATTTTCATTTAATGTCCTCTTGATAATATTTAATAGGATTTTGTTTCTTAATTCTACCTATTCATTTCCTTGTGGATGGTAAGGAGATGATGCTGATTTTGTAATACCATACTTGTCACAAAATTTTATGAATTCCTCTAATCTGAAACATGTGGAATTATCAATAACAATCCTCTTAGGACATCCAAATTTGGTTATAATGTTATTCAATAGAAAATTGTTTACCACTTTAGTAGTATCAAATCCCTACTAGGAATGGCTTCTACCCACTTTGTGAAGTAATTTTTTGCCACTAATATCCATGAATAACCAGTACTAGATTTGATTGATATTTCATAAATGAAGTCCATTCCCCACAATTGGAAAGGTGTTTGTACTTCTAGTAAATTCAAAGGAGTATTTCTAGATAATTTTAGCTTTCTAGCAAATCTCTAGCAAGAATTATATTTTTTGGCCAAAACATGTGCATCTTTAAATAATATTGGCCACCAAAAGGCAGCCCTTATTACTTTGTGAGCAGCATTCTTTGCCATGTAATGACTTTCAAATACTCCTGAATGCATATCAATTAGTACTTTTTTCTAATTCCTTGTGATCAATACATTTCAAAAGTATTGATGTATCTAATTGCATGTAACATAATAGATCTTCTTTCATTATCTTTTGGATGGGATGGAGCCTCCATGTGTTATAATTAGTGTATAACATCTTTATACCAATCACAATTATCCATGTCACATGTTTCTGATCTAAGGTCTTCACATACAACATTTATTTGGTTAGCATCTAGATTGGACTAACTCATTAGCTTTGTTGACCCTTAACCTCTTACCAATTTTGTGATTTGGATTTGGATATTAAACTCTTGAATTCTATTTATCCATCTGCACCTTCTGCCAAATACCTCTTGCTAAGAGAATATATCTTTAACTATTGCACTAGGCATAAATTCAATAATAATAGCACCAACTATATAACATCTAAAGACTTTAATATCTTTGACAAGAGCATAGACCCACTTTTCATTAATCTCATATATCAACTCTATAGGTTGGAGTGATTTTCTTTAAAATGCAATGGGTTGTTCATACCCTTCTTCATTTTTTTGAAGCAAGATAGTTGCTATGGTATGAAAGGAAGAAAATGAAAATATATGTGTTGGCTTGGCATAATCTGGTGTCCTGAGTACTAGTGCATTTTTTATGCAATCTTTAATTTCTTGAAAAGCAACAAATGGCTCACCTTCCTAGCTAATTGCAACTCCTTTCTTGAGAATTTTCTAAATAGGTCTACTAATCTCAGCAAAGTTTGTTAGAAACCTCCTCAAGAAATTGACCTAACCAAAGAAATATTGGAAGCCTTTAATATTTTTGGGTTTAGGGACCTTGTCTATTTCTACCACTCTTTTAGGCTCAATTTTAACTTCTTCTTTAGATACTACATGACCTAGCAACTTTCCTTCTATCACTCCAAAAGTGCATTTCTTTGGATTTAATGAAACTCCCCTATTCCAAGTATTTTATAAAAACTATTTTCTAAATGCTTACAGTGATCCTCAACCTTCTTTGAGTATGTTGTTAGATCGTCCTAATAAACAACCATGAACTTATCAATGTATTCCTTAAATATAACATCTGTAGCTCTCTAAAATGTAGCTCTTGCATTTATCAAGCCAAAAGGCATTTGAACATACACATAGGTTCCCCAAGGTGTTGTGAAAGTTGTCTTAAATTGTTCCTTTTCATCAACCAACACTTGGTTATATCCAAAGAAACCATCCATCATGGACATTAATTCTAACCCAGTCACCTGTTGCAACATAGCTTCCATATTTGGCAATCCATAATTATCCTTTAAGGAAGCAATATTCAAGTTTCTAAAATCCACACACAACTTGATATCACCATTCTTCTTTCTGACTAGCACTAGGCTGGATACCCAAGAAGAATGTCTGATAAGTTTGATTATCCCCCCATCCCTAAGCTTCATAAGTTCTTCCTACATTTTAGGGGCTAATATGGGATTGACGGGCCTTTTCTTTTGTCTAAAAGGCTTAAAATTCTCTTTAAGGGGTTTTACATGTTGAAAAAGGTCCTCCATATAAACCTTAAGGTCACCATATGACCATGCAAAAATATGCCTAAATTTTCTTAGAAAATCAATCAAGGATTTTTTAATTGCAGGGGACAAAGTCTTACTTATATATACTTTCTTGGGTGATTCAACTATTCCAAGGTTTATTTCTTCAAGCTCTTGGGGTTTCTTGTCCTTAACATCTAATTGCACTCTATCTTTATTGTCAAAGACACTTTCCAATACCACTAATCTTTTAAGTACTTTGTTTGTTTTTAGCTATAGGATTTCTTGACCAAAAATAGTTTCCTTTCCATCTCTTTTCTCAACCAAAATATTGCAATCCATTTCCTAACCATGGTATGTGTCCTCATTAAGAAGGAAATTCAAGATATTCTTATCATCCTCAAATACCTACCAATTCTCTATATTGTTATCTATGGACAGTCTATTCTTCATTTCAATCTTGGATACACTAGTAAATGATTATTCATTAGGTTTAATTGCTACATTGTCCAACAAATTGGCCATTTTATTGTTACTTTTTTCCATCCAAGAAATACCACAAGCATCAAATGCTTCAATCTAATCCCAAACAACATTTATATACTATTTAAGCCTCTTATTCTTGGAAGCATATGCCTCCTTAATTTGAGACACTACTAGTTCTGAATCACCAATAACATGCAATTTTTTGATACCATGATTTGTTGCAACTTTTAACCCAAGCAAAAGTGCTTCATATTCTACAATATTCTTGGTACATGTGAAATTCAAGGTAAATCAATATCTAAAATTAATCTTCCCTAGAGATATGAAAACTACCCTAGTTTTTTACCCATCTTTAGAATTAGCCCCATCAAAATACATAGTCCAGAGATTATGAGCATCCAAACATTTTGTTGCATCTTGTGAAATTAATGGGACTGGCTTCTCAATTTCTTGAATGGTAAGTTTATCTCTAAAATCATTAACCTTTGTACCTAGGAAACAAGTAGCATCAGTATCAATATTGTCTTCAAGCATGTGGATAACTCTTAGTTCTCTATCAACCTTAATGGCTCTGTCTCCAATGTGAAATGCAGCATAAGACAGGTCACACTATAGGCTACCTCCCATTGAAGCACTCCATTTTCTTGAGAGAAATACTCCAAATTGTGGAGGAATATCAACTACCAAAATGATCATAGTTAAGTCAACATTAGGGTATGCAGCTAATTTAAAGGGTGATGCACTGATTGTTCCTATGACAAGGACCTCTCTTAAATTCATAGCTCTACACCTACCCTATTTGGTATCTACTTTTAGGCCAAGGGCTTCCATGATTTTGAATGGCATGATAGTATTTGATGCTCCTAAATCAATCATGTAGTTCTTCAAAGTTTTACCACATCCTCATGTTCTACCTCATAGTCATTCAACATGTCAATAAATTTCCTAAGATGCTCTTCACCAATTAAAGCATTGTTACCTAAAAACTTAATGACTTTGTCTCTTAAATCATTTGAGATGGGGTGAATAAAACCAAGTACAATAGATATATATTTATATTTCTCCATATATTTAGGTCTTCTTTGAAAACCTATGATATGTGAAGTGCTTTCTCCTACCCCTTGACTCTGCATAAGAATTTGAGCTTGTTGAGTAGTAGGTATTTAGCCAGTTGTTGTGAAAGAATCAGGTGGTGACTGAGACAAATTTTGGCTAGTTATTATGGGTCCATGGAGGGGAACATAAGGCACGGCTTGTGAAGGATGGTTTGGCTAGGATTCTAGGGAAGAAATGGATATGATAAAGTATATTTTCTTCTTGTTTCTACATTCTTAGCCTCATTTTCAACTTTTTCAATCTCCTTAGCCAAATCTTCCTTTTCCTTCTTTTCCTTTTCTAACTCTAAATCAAGTTTGGACATAACAAGCTTGTTAGAAGGCATTTAGGGCTCATTAATGTAGAGTTCCTACTACCTTTTGTTTCCCTTTATCCGGATTCTTCACAACCAAAACTATGATATTCTTTTTAATAGGTTTGTAAAGTTGGATTTGAGAGATAACAAGTCCTTCCTTCTCCTTTAGAATGTGTTCTTGTTCTTGAATTTTTGATCTCAAATCTTCGACATCTCCAAAGACATTAGAGTGTAAAGTAGAGGATCTTTTTGCTAACATTTTTTTTTGTTCTTTCAAGGCCTACATCCTTCTAAGAAGATCTTCCCTTTCTATTATAGTATTCATTGTAATGGTTTCCTTCTTTTTTTTCTAAATGAATTCATTTAGATTCCTCTTCTACAACCTTCTTCTTGAGAGACTTAATTTCTGATAGTAACTCATCTAGGTCTACAAAAGTGGTCTTTGAATCAATTGGGTCAACTAGGTCTATGAGAATTCTCTCAACATATGGAATTTCTCTAGGATTAAATCTAGTATCCAGAATATCTTTATATCCCCACCTATGGTTAACTTCTCTTTCCATGTTAGGCCTAAGAGGGATGTGTCCTACAGAAGAAATAGTTTTATCTTGGTAGATACTTTCTTCTTGTAATGGGGTGGTGAATATCTCTCCCAAAAGTCAAGTAGTCTCTAATTTAGAATTTATGGAAGAGGATTCTCTTTCTACTATAGGTTGGTATTGTGAATGGACTAACACACTAACTCTAGGTTTCCATGTAGGGTTAAGATCTATTTTCTTTTTTACTTGGTTCTTCCTACCTACATGAGTTAAGTTTATGTACATTGGTACTTCTAGATTTTCTTTTATGAATGTTCTTGTATTTTTCCTCTTATCAACCATTTTTGAAATTGAGAAAACTTAGAAAACATAGCATTAGCTACAAAACCTTTGACCAATTTACCACCTAATGAAGGGAAATCATTTTTAAAAATGGCTTCAAGATAGGAAAATATCATGGGAAGAGAAAACACTTAAGAACATATCTAACACAAAACATCCAATCACAAAGAGACTTTAATAATGTAAACTTTGGGAAATATAACTCTATGTTGCAAACAAGGCACCATTTAGACCAAAACCCATGTCATGTTCCTCCTGTTATACTTAAATATTCTTTTTAAATTCTTAAATTTTTTCACTAGAAAGAAACTGGTACAAACATAGGCAAAACACAAGATGCTACAATGATTTAGAACATGGGCTTCTTTCAATAATTCCCTAGAAAAGTTGTCATTTTTGTTAGCTGACTTGGATGAGTAAAACATGCTAAAATACATGACTTAAAATATGCAACTTATACCAAAGTTTCTTTTTCTTTTTAATAAGGCTTACTGCAACCTTATCCCAATAGAGTTTCCATTTTTTTGGCTAACTCGGATGGGAAAAACATGGCAAAATACATGACTGAAAATATGCAATTTATACCAAAGATTCTTGTCCTTTTAATAAGGCTTATCGAAACCTTACCCTGAGTAGAGTCACCATTTTTTTGGCTATTGATTTTATAGTGATTTCAACTACCTTCTACAATGTTAAATGATCTAAGAATTAGCTAAAGACCATGATGGGTATTTTGAGAGGAAAAATAAAAGGACCAACTAAAAAGACTATAAAGTCTTCTCAACTTCGAATTCTTCAAGATTCGGTTAGGTTTACCTTATGAATTCACTCTTTCTTGTTTTAATATCAATGTTCTCAACATGAACTCTAAGATAACAAATTATTTATCCTTCTTTCTTCTAATTCAATGGAAATGAAGAGATGATAACCAACTATTTTATCAAACCCTAGACACCATGAATCAAGCACAGGAAAACATTAATTTCGTAATAAAAGATTGATTGATATAAGTTTTCTACATTATGAAAGGCATTCTAATTAGATCAATTTACAAGGATTATTAGTGCCTTATCCAATGGGCTATAACTTCTTGAGGTAACACACCTACTTTTGGATCTTATCTTGACACTTTGTGTGTAGATTTATCAAAGTTCATTTCCAAATCTCATTCTTATCATATCTTTACTTAAAACCATAGTATTCTTTCAATTTGTATTAAGCATTTACAAAATAAATTAGATTATCAACCAAATCAAATTTAAATATAATTCAAGATTAATTATAACTAAAACTTAATAAAATTTTCTATTAAATCTTAGAGAACAAAATAGAGATAAAAAAAGAGACAAGATCTGGGATGAAAACCAACTGTTAGTACCTTGTATTGATTTCTTTGAAACTGCATGCAATTTAATTTTTATCTCTATTATAAATTAATACACGTAGACAAGAAACTATTAGCTTTTTTATTCAATTCTACAATAGATATACAGCATGCATAGACTAACTCGAAATTTACAAAGAGTTATGACACAAAGAAACTTAGACCATCCTCTAGCCTTGGAAACTCACTTATATAGTGTGAGTTGAAACAAGCTTTAGGCTTAGAGGGAAAAGGATAATTGTCCTTAAAAATAAAACCATTACAAAAGGATGAAACTATCACTATTGAATGCTATAATAGAAGAAACAACATTGTTGATCTTTTTCTTGGTAACTAAACGGTTCCTTTATTTGTCACTTTATGGTGGGATCAATTCTGTTGTGGTAGTTTCTTACACATCCACTATACTTGATGATTGATCATCCTATTTTTTTTGTTCCTCAAGTTGTGGGACCACTTTCTCTTCTTTTTTTGTGCTAGGCTCTAACATTTGGATATCGATTGTAAGTTGTTGATTATCTACCAAATCATTAGTTTGGGTGGCTATATCAATTGTTGTAATTTGTTGATATTTTTCTTTGTCATTTGTTTGAACAACTTCATCAACCAAATGTATTTCCTCTATGGTAGTTATCTTTTCCACAAAGTTCTCTTTAGCTACTATATGTAACAATTGTGTTGTTGGAGAATAGTCTTCCATCTACTTGTTGAAAAGTGTGTCATCTAGCCAGTTGAAGTTCATTATTCCTTTCTCTCTCTTGAGAATATCCTTTCCCAATTTCTTTATCTTAACAAAATATTGATTGAAAGAATCAAAGAATAATTGGGCTTGAACAATTTTGTATGTGGTCCTAGCAAACCAAATAGATTTTTCTTTATTTACCACCTCATTCATCCTAATACTTAGGAGCTCCTCTAACTCATTTTCCCACTCTTCTTTTTCTTTTATACAACCTATACCTTTTAAAACATGGGGAAAGAGGTCAAAATCTTTGCTAAGATACCTTGAGAAAAAAATTCTTAGTCTTCTCACAAAAAATCCCTTTTTCTTATCAAAATTCAAAAGATCACTAGCATGATCAAAGGTTCTCTCTATCTAGTCATCAGAATTGTCAATGACAAAACAACATAGAGCAGTAATAACATCATATCTACTGGTCCATTTATTCAAAATTTGTCTTAAAATGGATTCATTATTATTCAATTCCTTCCATAGACCCACCAATTTTGACAACTCCAAGTGAAAAAGGGGCCAATTGACTCTATCCACTAAATATAGAATTGTATCTTTGATCCTATCCTCATGTTGGGTACCCAATTCCGCATGCAATGACCAACTCTTTTCTTTTTTCTCATTAAGCTCATCAGCTATGTAGAATTATTGTTGCTAATGTCTACTCAAAATCTCCTTAATAGGACCAAAAGGTGGTAAAGCAATAGGAGAAGCTGCAATTCTAAGCTAACTAGATTTCCTACCCCTTTTCTTTTTTCCAAACTTCTTCTCCATGTTTGTAGTCATGTTTTACAAATGATAGATTTTCCTTCCTCTTTCATCAGAAGCCTCTAGAACCTTTTCAAATTTTTCATTGAGTTTAAGGAACTCGTTCTTATCCTTGGCAACTACTACTATGCCAAAATATTCTACTTCTTTACTCATTTTAGCTCACTATCCACCTCGTCCACTCTAAGGACCATTAAGCTCCCAATATGTTCAAAATTTGAAATCAAATCTTTTAGAATCTCTAACCTTATTCTCTAGTGGGACAAGGCAAAGTAAAAATTATGCACTCACACTAATTTCTAGTGCTTGTATATTGGCCCTATCAGATTATGGAGATTTTAGGAGAAAATACTTTTAGGCTAACTTCTCTACGAGGAGATTTGGTCCCATTGCTAGTCAATGGCCAATTTTTGAAACATTATTTTCAGGCCTAAAAACTAAAAACATTTCAAAATAGAATAAAATTACATTTTTCATGAGTGTTTACTTTATGCAAATATGTTTAATTTTAGTTGTGTTTTTACTTTTTACACGTGTGTTTACTTTTAGTTGTTTGTTTACTTTTAGTTGTGTGTTTGCTTTAAATTTTTGTCTATCTTTCTTGTCAATCTAGGTGCAATCAAGGTCCTTTCTTGATGTATTCAATATATCATTCCATTTGGTTTCAACTTTATGGAAGAGGTATTTCTTTGTCAAATCATTTGGAAGATTTTGTTTCTTGTACCAACTAAAAATAGACGTGAATTGTAGTTATAGACTTCTAGTAGTAAATTCAAAATCACAAATTGATGGCTCTAAACACTTTACTAAATGAATAATTGATTATCTTGGTGATTTTCAAATCTAGGTTAATAGTAGCAAGGAATATTTCAAAACTTACCAGTTCAGACAAAGGCTATCTTCAAAGAACTGCTAAGATCACTGTTTGGCATGAGAGTTTCCTAAAAGTTCATTAAAAGAGGAATGCAAGAATTATCAAAAGGAAGAATAGATATGGAAAACAACATCAATGCCTTGGCCACGTAGTCTAAGCATGGTCAAGGTAGAAAAGAAAGAAAAGGAAGTATGAGAGGTGTTAAATCCAAAGATTCTAGATGATTCTAAAAGGTAATCAGATAAGGGATATTCTCTCCAAATGGCTATCATGTACAAAATACTTCAAGGAAGAATCAAATGGAAATATGTGAGCTTTATGGAGCAAATCAAAAGAGTTTACCAAAGGTTCAAAATTGATAACTTGCCAAGAGCCCTTAGAACAAATTCTTACATCTAGTCAGATAGTGATTGATAAATAGGTTTTATGAGGATTCTTGATGAATGGACCAGTGGACAAAAATATTTTCTCCAAGTTGTTGGATACTCATGATAGACTACACCTTGAGACTTCAAAGGAAATTGATACACTAAGCACACACACTGAGTTTGAAGATTTGAGATTCTGAGGTTTTGACTCCTAAGGGACTTGAAAGTTGCTTGAAATGTTCAAAATTTAGTTGTCACTTGGCACATGTAGGAAGAATGCTCGCTGATGAAGAAATGCCTTTATCATGTCTTCCCTTTTGTTGGGTCTATTTTTTGTGGTTTCACAATGCATACCCCATTTTAACACAAAAAATGGGGGGCCCTATTTTAATTTCCCATACCAAGCTCCTAATCTAGATCCTTAGTCATTTTGGATCATACCTTAGGTCTAGGTCAAACCCCAATCTCTGATTGGGAATGTTTGGGCTAGAAAGAAGAAAAATCATGTTTAGGGATTTTTTATGCTTCAAGTGTAGACATGTGCATGTGTGCTAAGTAAAAACATGTACATGTGCACTAAGTGTACACATCCTCACTACACCCCACTAGGGTGATGCGAACCATTCACTTTCTCTCAGTCCTAGTTGAAGATCACACCTATTGGTGTTTTAAAACTACTAGGCTGATCTAAATCCTAGTACCAAGATAAAAAAGACAAAATTCAGTTTAAGGGTTAGCTAATTCCTATATTCAATTGAAATCTCTTTAGATATAGACCAACATTAACAAAATCATAGGGATTTTCTACAATTTAGGCTCTGCAAGGCCTACATGGGTGCACCTAAGGGATGGAAATGTGATTAGTTTTACAATTCTCTCTTTAAACATGTGGTCACTAATATTTATCTTTCAATTCTATCTCCTATAGGATAAATGGTCAACAATTCTTCTTGGATATGTAATAAATCCTTGATTACAGCAGCTAACTATAACTCAAAGAGATACTATTACAAACAAGTAATGAAAAATAGTTGATTCTTCATTACATAAAAGTAAAATTGATTTTATTTATAATTTTTCTTTGTGCAACCACATGAACTCTTCAATTTGCATCTCAACTGGTGATCAGTGTCTTATCCATTGGTACACAGAGTCTACCTCGCAAAATATTTGACCTAATTAATTGCCTTACAATTAATTTTATCAACAGTTAACCCTGAATTTCATTCTTATGAGTATCCCTCCCATACATCTAGAAACCATATCAATTCAATGAAATCATTTACTTAACTCCTTGGATCAACATCAATTAATGAAAAGACATCAAACCTATCCAAGTTGCATTAAAATGAAAGAACCTTGTTCATTTCAATCTCAAAATTATAGATACATGGAAATGGAGACAAAATTCATAGACATGGATATTTTCAGAACTTTCCTTTATATTAATCTTCCTTGAAAAAATACATCACTGTATTAAACTCAAGAATAACTCAAGATATGACAAACTATTATTCAAGATTCATTAGTATTCCTAGATTATGAAATTGAATACAACATATACATTGACACAAAAACTACTTGGACTAACTGCAACATAGCATAAATGCTAAAATTATACAGACTTCAAACCTCAACTCCACATCTTGGAAATCCTTTTATAGGAAGGATTGCAACAAGCTTCAAATGGGAGGACATGTGTCAAAATTCTATTGGGAAACAAATACAAAGATATGTTATATTCAATTACATTACAAACATTTTTTGTACTTGATCAAAATTCTGGATGTAGTTAAAAAAATAGTAGGAGGCATTTTCTATAGGATTTTGTATGAGGTAAATTGTATACCCTCATGTTTTTTAAGGCATGCCTAACTATATTGTAGGGGTCATATGTTCTAGTTGGTTTAGTTGGCTGGTCTAGCCTCTCAGATAGTCATCAATTTCCTCTATAGCATTCTCACCTATTTCAAAATCTCCTATCTTAGTGCATCTACACAAGAATGTTCCTTTCTTGATAAGTTTTCCTAGATACTCTTTTTTTAATGACATCAATAGCCAAAAACCTTCTATAAACCCTAGTCTCTCTAGGACATCATTGGGTAGAATATGAGGTGGCTAAGGGTATCCATATATTATGATAACTGTATATTCCTTTAATAGAGAAACACTCCCCTAATCATTAGTCAATTGCTTTCCAATATCAAAACATATTTTACGTTTGACAACCTTTCTAACACTCCTATGTATTCTTCATTATCAATCCTGTCATTTTTAAAATAGGATGCACAAAATCATTATAAAAAGAAGACATTTGAATATGGGTAGAATCTTTTCCATACCCTTGTCTATCTTTGCACTAGTAGTCTTTCTCCCCGTTCCTCTATGTATTTGAAGAAGGTCTAATCAAAGATATCAACATTTTTGAATAGGATTAGACGCATGATCATAGAGTAATGAGGGAACCTAAAGTTCTCCAATTGTCCTTTTTGTGTAGCAATTATCTCCTTGTGAATCTTGTTAATGATGTATGCTACATAATCATACCCAATATTGGTGTTAGGTCTTGAATATTTAATTCCATAACATAATGTCCTCCTAGGGAATTCATGGTTCCATCTAAACCTAATACTTTTTTAAGGCCGAAGATAGTGTTTTTGAAATACCTCTGGGAAAAATCAAGGGGCATAAGCTTATCTACCTCCTTCATTGGATTTTTTTCCTTCTCTTTATGAGACATAGGGATGTGCCATGTCATTTCCCTACCCATGTAAAAGTTCTTCTGGCTTTTTAAATTCTCATTTAGGTCATCAGTGTCAATAGGTAATGACATTGGGCCTCCTAGATCAAATGCTTCTATGAAAGTCTCCTTATCCAAGGATAGAAAAATACTTTTTTCTCTCTTATGGAAGGACTTGTTGACTGGATTACAACACTTGATTAAGGCCTTTACTAGGTCCACATCTACAAATACCTCTAGCATGATCAATTTTCCTAGATTTTTGACCCAAGGGTTGCAAACTAGAACCTTTTCCATTCTATTATTGTATAAAAATTAGAACAACTCATATCCATTTCTATCTAGAACCTCTGCATCTCTATAGAATACATATGGATCTTTGAAAGCATGGTCATTTGTAGATTGTGCATTGATTGAACCAAGTAGAATGTGCATCCATTCTTCTACAAATGAACTGGGGCTTTTAGTTTGTGATAGAGATTCTTCAATTATAGCCTGTGCAATCAATTCCCCTTCTTTCCTAAGCCATCTCTTCAAAATATATAATCAATTCCAAATGATATATGCTAAATAATCACTAAAAATTACTTTGCTACTCAAATTTCACTCAAAAAACTTAACAATTTTATAACTGGAAATGAAAATCTTTGTTTATTTTAGAATTTATCTATCTCTACAATAGGAGCATGGCATTGATGGCATTTAAAATTGTCACACTTCAAAAACCTATCAATCCTCAAAAAGCTGGCAAAATCTTTGCTTTTTCATGTTTTGTACTTCTAGCTCATACTCTTTTATCCAGCTTGGACATGGCCATTAAAATTTCTTTTATGCTTTAAAACTAAAAGTTATGATGATATGATTACCTCTTTATAATGGCTTCACCACGGTTCCCTCTCTTTTCTTATCTTTGGTTGTGACCATGTGATGAAAGGCTATCTTTTTGGTTTCACAACCTTGTGCCTCTTTTTGTTAACTGCTAAGTCTAGCTTACAACGGTGTGATTCCTTTTGTTCACTCCTTCACAACCTCATTTCACTTTATCTTTTTTATCATTACAATCTGGTGATGATTGCTTTATTCATTACTTTGCAACCTCACTATAGTTTGGAACTTAATATCTTTCATGCTTGTAATGATACAATGCTTCATATATTTACCTTATCACTTATTTGCAATTGTCAAACATGATACTTACTTTAACCATGCGATATTGTGTTGCACCTTTTCATCAACATTTTCTTCATCTTGCAACATTGTAGCTCAAAATTTTACTTTCCTTTGAAATCTTGTGAAAGTGTGATAATAGTTATTTGCCACTTTGCAACTCAAAATTCTAATAGTAAATGAAACATACTAAGATGCAACGATTACTTTTAACTATAACACTTTGGTTATTCTTAAGCTTGCAACTTCATTTCTTTACCTTAGCTTTTGACCCATGAAGATGTAATTATGAGCATTGACCTCAAGTCAACTTTTATTCCTTGCAATGATGTGATTTCTTTGATCTTAACTATTTTGTTTGATTGTCATTTCATTTTGCAATTTTATAGCAAAGATCTTACTTGTGACTGAAAACCTTGTGATCTTGCATTAGCCTTTAACTTTAATTTTTTTAACTCATCTTGCAAGCTTGCAACTTAAAAAATGTAACCATAGCTAAACCTTGTGATAGTGAGATCTTAAGCCTTCACCACTTCACAACGTTGACCCTAAGTCAATCATAAACTCAAGTGATGTTGTGATAGTCTAAAACTTGACTGCCTTACCACTTAATCGCCCCATCATAACTTGATCTATCACTTTTCTTCAAACCATTATGAAAGAGTGATGAGAATTTCTTCTAACTATTATATTTCTTTCATAGTTTCATAGCTTATAATCTTTCTTCATGGGTTAACCATGTGATCATGCAAACTAGTTTTCCTCAACTATTTCTTGACCAATCATTGCTTTGTAACTTAAAACATCAGTCTTCATCCTACCCATTCAATCTTGCAACCAATTGCTAAATTAACTATCTTCTCTATCATCACTACTTCACAACTTGAATACTTAACTCAACATATAACCTTGCAAAGTCACAATTACAAGCTTTTGCAACCTCACAACCTTAACCTTAGGTTTCCTTTAACTAGCAACAAGCATGTGATAACCCTTCAAACTAATTGCTTCCCTCTATTCACATCATCATGACTTAGACTCTTAGTGTTAACCTGAAGCTTGCATCATGCGATGATTCAAATTTTATATTGTGTTCTCATTTCATTAGTTTATCACAACTTATAATATTCTCAGCCTTCATTGACTTGTGATCATGCACTTTCCACTATTTTGTATCTTGAACTTGCATACTAGCACCAACTGCTCAAATTTTGTGATAAACTACTTAGAGACCTTTTCATTCCTTTGCATCATTCAATATGGTTAGTGATCAAAAGGGGGTGATGTTGCTATTAAAGGGTTGTCACAACATTGCAACTTAAAATATAAAATGACATGAGATATAATGAAACAATAGACTCAAAACTTAGGGATATAAAATGTACGTGCAAGAAATTTTTGTATATCCCTATTTAATTATTTGTAAGCCAATTTTGAATGAACTCCATCAAAACAAAATACTGAAAAAAATTCCCTGGGGTTTTTATGAGGGAAAAACAAATATTCAAAAATCCTAAGTAAATGAGAATGAAATTCTACCTAATTTTCACAAGATTTCACAGAATTGTAGGTAAGTGGAAATTTAGGCCATCAGCAACTCCACATCCTCCAGCTCTATGCATATTCAGTCCCCTCCTCACAAAGAAAGATCAAATGACAAGGTTAGAACCTCAAAGAGGTGCACAAATGTACACCCCTAAGAGGTGTGTATCTATGCACCTCTGCACAACTTTAAAAACATAAAAACCTAAGACCTTAAACTAAAACTAAAAAATAGACTAAAGGATTTCCTTGAAGGTACACACATGTACACCCCCATGAGGTGTGCATATGCTCACCTCTACACCCATATAAAGAAATAAAAAGTTTTCCACACACACCCCCCCCCCCACATTTTGTGCAACAAGACACAACATATGTGTGCACCTTGCCTAGGTGTGCATGTGCACAACTATGCAAAATAGCTATTTCAAGGCTATTAAAGTGCACCTACTAAAAGTTTAAAGGTGTGCTAGTTGCGCTAACTTGCACAATTGGCCATTCTAGTTGTAAGATCTTCATTTTGATTTATTTTTTACTAATTTTGACATATTTTGATAAAATTTTGAGTCTTATAGAGTCTCATTTTTGCCTTCTGATAACATAATACTAATGTTTTCCATTTTCATGTAGATCAAATGGAATCCTCTCCATCTTCCATGGTGAAACCTCACACCAAAACCTATTGCTTTCAATTATCAAGGAGTGCCAAGGAAGTCATGATTCTAGGTTGGGCATGTAGAAATCTGAGACACAAAGCTGGGCTATATAGACTAGAATGCATTCCTCACATTCTGTAACAAACCTAAAGAAATGTCAACAATGGTATCTGCTTTAATCTAATCTAGCCTCATGAACATAGCATCTCACCCCACATCATTTTAATCTTCAGAATTGATAATGACACTAGTAGAGCACTATGTAACCAAGGAAAAGGTCATGAAGAGCATAATTAGAGAGATTAATCTAAACCTTTGAGCCCAAAAAATTGAGAGAAAGTGTTTCAGCTTCCAAGGATAGATCAATTTTTACAAATTTCATATGATGGAGCAGATCGATGGTATAAAGATAATGAGAAAGAGGCAAAAGAACTAGTATAGTTTGCATTCTTGATAGACAAGACACCTTTGGTCCATGGAGTATGCAAGGGGGATATGAATAGAGGATACATGAAAGATGACATTGGATACATGATTGTCCTCCTAAGTAGAGTTATGGGTCTTCCTATAGTGGGTCACCTTCAGAAATGGATGGTTCATTTCATTGAAACCATCTGGACCACGAAGATGCCCATTGATTGGGCCATCATCCTAAGTGATAACTTGGATTATTAGCTAGTCATCACCAAGGTAGGCCCTCACTTCTACATAACATCATGCATGGTTTACTTGTTAGTGACCAAAACCATAGATCATCTAGGCCTTTACATAAAGAGAACCATGCAAGATCATAAAGATTGGCCCTATGTAGTGTATCCACAACTGGTGAAAAATAATCTCCCACTATAGAGTGTGGAATATAGAGTGGTTAATGATGGGTTCATCTTTTCCATCATCTACTTTTTTGAAGGGGATTATGCAAAGAGAATGTTAGTAGAGGTGGCAACTCGAATCTCAGAAATTGGAGTCTACTACATTCAATTTAAGACCTTCATGTATCTTCGGGTATCTAGTACTCTATTATCCCCAAGAAGCTTACAAGATACCCCTTATATAGGTTGATACTCATGGAAATAGCCAACCAACTCATTGTTGTGTATGATAGAGTGAGGAAACAACATAAGAAGACATGGATTTGGCCCATTACAGTAGGCACATTCAAGGTGAAGCATAAAAAAGACATTGCCACCTTTGACTCTAAATGGGATTAGTATCCCTTGGAAGAACACAACTCCCCTCACCCATTCTTCAACAACATTGGGATGTTATAGCATCTAGTAGGGAAATAGTTTGTACATATTTATGCCCTAGAAGATCATTGGATGAATGCAATAGATGACTATAATGGTTGTATAAGGGACTATTGTAGGATGATTCTATTCCAGTGGAAAGTGTGTTACAGTTAAAGATTCCTCTTAAGGTTGTAGAGAAGGATGCCAAAGAAATCATGGACCCTTTCTATAATAGAGATAAACTCTACAACAGGCCTATTATGAATGCTAAGTTAGGGAGAGATGAAACAATGACATAAATCATCAAGATAGACATGTGTTCAAGTTGATAAGGGAATGGATCTAGAAGCCATTTCGGATGGATCTATTACCTTGGTTCATACTCCTACAAGCCATAACCAGGCCTATAAAAGGTAAAGGTGAAAAGGTCAATGTACCAACCTACCCTAAGAAATCCACAGTGAGGCCAAAAATGGTACATCAACATAAGTGATAGGTTGAGTACTTTGAGGTTGATAAGGGAAAGAAGAGGAAGAGAGCACCCCCTAGGGAAAAGAGACAAGCAACTAAAGCCCAAAGAGTACAAGATCAATAAGAGAAATCTAAGTGTCAAGCAGAGCTAGTACAAGAACCTCTAGAATAGGTACAACTAGAATAGTTAGACGAGGAACAAGCATAGGAATAGAGGGTCCCACTACTAACAGCTACAAAGGAAGAAGCCTCCCTCTTAGCTTCAAAAAGAGAAATGGTCGAAATAACTATGGTGGGTAAACAAAGGAGAATATTGAAGAAAAAGAATACTCTGTCCCCATATGTTCCAAAGACCATTCTGGAAGCCAAGGATGAGGAAGAAGGGGAACAAATAGAGTTTTTCCCTTTAAGCCAAATAACCTCCTCAACTAAAGCCATAGAGGAAGAGAGGAAAATAATCTCTACACAGACTCCTCTATCTACTCCAAGAGGGCCTATCCAGGTATCAACTTCAGAAGGTGAGTATCAAAAGTGGATAGCAGAGATGGAGAGTGAAGGAACTGATGTCTTTGACCTCTTAGACTTTGATTTTATACCAATGGGCAGTGAGATGGTGAGAGAAAAGATCAGAGATACTCCCATGTGTGAACCTTTAGGAGAGAATTCAAATCAATTGTCTCCTCTACCTCAAGGACCTCTAGGCATTTTTCCACCACCATCACAAGATGTGTCTTTTCTAGACAAAGGGTTAGTACCTCCACCTCCTCCAGTAAAAGAAGTTAGACTAGAAATTCAAGGAATGGAGGATGGTGAATATTAACAACTTCATGTCGATGAAGTATTTGAAGAGGGACATATACAAGAAACTTGGCAAACTCCCCCAGATACATATACTAGGTCCTTATCCCAATAGATTACAAAGACTCCTTTAGAAGATATTTCTTGACATGAGAAGACTCCAAAAAGAAGTGATAAGGGAAAGGAACCTACTACACAACCAACCTCTTTAGCCAAGTATATGTCACTGATGGGCACCACACTAGCATGGCTGAAGAGAGAGGTTATCTTTCAAAAGAAGAGGTATTTGGAGCTAAAAATAGAGGAAGGAATGAAGGAATTTATTATAGCAATACAGAGGCTTTAGCCACCTAAGGATATGCAAGAACACTAGCCTTCATAATGAAGAACCAAGAACAAAGCCTGCTTGAAAACATTTTCATTCCTCCTCCTTGTGCCAACACTGAAGAATTGACTCCAAAATATTACCAAATCATGGAGGTCATTTTGGGGAAGTCCACGGTGGAGACAACCAAAGTGATGATCACAACATGCATGAAGGAGGTTTTTGCACACATGCATCAAGATGAGACTAAAGTGATAACATTGTGCAAGCAGAATGAACTACTAGTTGCTATGTAAACAAAGTAGTGGGGCCTATTGACCTAGAGAATCTAGAGATCACTCTTGGAGTGGCACTAGGAAGAAAAGGAGTAGGAACATAGTTGGACCCATTTTTGGAGGCATGTCAAGAATAACATGACAATTTTGAAGAGAAAGGAGTGTAGACACTACTATGTTTTGATGTAAATTATAATGGAAAGCCATCACAATTGCAATGGTCATCAATCACCTAAGTGATAGTACCAAGAATTGGCTCTAGTCAAATGGATGTCAAATTTTTGAAGTTGAAAATTATGACGGCAAGCTCATTCCTCATAATTGTGATAGCTTTTGGCATCGCAATTTGGGAGATGGAAAGGCCAAGAGTTCATCATCACATTGTCATAATTAGGATAGGCCACCATCACAATTATGACATCTATTATTTTTAGTCCTCTGTCGAAATAGTGATGCCCTCACTATATGACCAATAGTCATATTTTAGAAAGGTCATCACAAGTGAGACAAATTGCGACAACAATGCCATGGGTGTGATGGCTATCTGTCAGATTTATCTATCATAATTGTGATGTGTATGAGATAGAAATGTTGTTGGTGCGATGGCCAATTCATCGCAATTAGGATGGATTGTCAAAATATTTTAAAAATATTGCCATGCTTCTACATCATCTAATCATGGTGTAGTGGATAGAACTTATATCTTGAATGTAGTTTGTAAGGCTTTTCAGAACATCTTATTCTAAAAAATTCTTGAAGGATTGATATTCTTAATCATACTATGTTTACTTTAATTTCATTGTAAAAAAAGTGTGAGAATACACTTCAATGTTTATGCATTGTGCAAGGTAAGATGGTAATCTAGACCTCTCACTAGATGGACTTAGAATCAATGTCTATGATCTCTTTCAGTTGAATCCAAATGTGCAATATCTCATAGCATATGTAGATGAAGACAATGATTCTATGGAGGAGGACTCTCCAAACCTTATTGCTCATGAGGAGGGAAAACTAAAAAATTGCATAGAAAATTAGATGGTTCCACTATTCTTCCACTAGAAAAGGGAGTATTTATAGGAGGAAATGGAATCAGGCAACCCATGAGAGGGAAACTCAGTGGAGAGATTGCTGGAATATAATTTATGATGTGTGGAACATAATTTATATGTGGTCAGAATGGAGCTGGAATAATATTGTATGATATCAACAAGGTTGCATTCACTATTGGAGGGGCAATTGGGAAAGTGTATGGATGTGGAGGGAGAGTCATGTATTGGACAATAGGAGGAATAAATTCTTGCACCCATGAATTCAAATTGGTAGTCATGGCTTTCTACAATTGTTATGCCTTGAATATTCCTCAAAATATATCTTTGTAAGGGTGATGACAGAATGAGAAATCTTATTTTGAAAGTTGTGGCAAGGACAAATGTTTCCAAGTTTCCTTTTGGTGGTGGTCCACCTATTTTCATGTTAATTCCTCAATAAACTAATGTTGCTCACAAAATGCATGTTAAATCCACAGCCTCCTGCATGGAGAAATAACCACAACATTGGGCTTCTTATCTATAGTAATATAAAAAGCAAATGGAATGCAAAACTATCTGTGAAATGCTTGAGCAGAAGCAGTATCAATTAGATAACTTAGAAGAATGTCAAACATAATCTTTGTGAGAGGGGCAAAAAAGGAAACTCTGTGACCTGCACTAAACAACATACCCATGTGATCAACATAGTAAAATGTATTTCTAGCAAAGAAGATGGTATTTTTTTTCATCGTTGTCTTTATAAAACATGAGGTGTAGGTTTGAACAACATACTAAAATGTATAGGACACTTAGTAGTTTTTTTCATCATTCTCTTTATAAAAGATATGTTTTAATTGGTTTCTTAGCCATGGGTATTGTACACTAAGAAAGTGTTACACTGTAAACCCTTTAATTCAAGTGATTCCACGAGTTCAAAATGCTTGGATGCTAGCTTAGAGCTATTAGAAATATAAGAGTAACTGAGAGGGGAGGGGTGAATCAATTACTAGTAAAATAAATCCCAAATCCCTTAGATGTTAGTAGAAAACATCTCTATGAAAACTTCATTCTGCTGATGCTCGACAAACACACAAAAATGTTGTAACTCGGTAAACACTGAAAATGCTTGGCAAACACTTAACATGAAAATATTAAGATGTTATCTATGATTACTTATTGCTTTAACTTAGTTGTAAACACATAAGAGAAATATCATGAACACATTTGATACCAAGATTTAACGTGGAAACCCAATTTGGGGAAACCACCAATTGTAACTAGTTACTATTTTTCACTCTTTTGAAGTGAGCACTATTAGGAGCCAACTCTGTTAAAGGTTACAAAACACACTATTAGGTGTGACCTTGTTAGAGAATTTTAATCACCATGTTAGGAGTGGCCTTGTTAGAGGTCTTTGGACAATTCAATAGAAATGCCACGTTGTTAGAGGATTTACAAATAGTTGTTAAGACAACTTTGTTAAGACATTTAGATCATTTTTAGTGCCTGCCCCTAGTTCACATTTTTGATATCATTGTCGAACTCTTTTAGGGCTAGTTTTATATTGATGATTAATAGTGGCATTGTTTTGACATTATTAGATATTGTTTTATATTAAGTTTATTATATGATGAGATTACTTGGTATTTTATAGTTCATGTATGTATGATAATTATTTTAGTGTTTGCAGTTGTTGATGATAATTAGTTAGAGGATTTATTATCATATGTGTTTTCTTATGGATACTTACCCCATACTTGCATGTGTATGGTGTGTGTGTTTATTTTCTTTCTACATGGCATTTCTGATGTGGTTAAGGAAGGGAGTCGTAGTCACCTGCTAGTCGAGATCTACACGATACACCACTTCCTGCCATTGCCTATTTAGCTTAATATATATTGTGCTTGTACATGCGTGAATTTTATGTAGGTTGCAAGTATCGGGTATCGACTTCCCTGAATTGTTAGGATGAGCGTACCCTATCTCATTATCTCAATGGTAAGAGAGGGGAGATAAATTCTCAAGTCCAAATCCCAACCCTTTAAGCCATTTCTCCTAATTGAAAATTAGGACAAGTATCTGAGTTGAGTACCCTCCGAATACGTCAGATGATGTAATTCATGATATTAACCCCTTAGTTTGATTTTGTATGTGTTTTGCTATGATGGGTTTTTGTATTTTACTTTATGAGTCTTTAGTGTATTTTCTATTAACTAAGCCTAATTAAAAGATTTAATTAATGGTTTAATTTAATGGAAAATTAATATGATATTTTAATATTTATTTTTATTTAA
The DNA here is from genome assembly GCA_028749045.1 of Cupressus sempervirens. NCBI lineage: Eukaryota > Viridiplantae > Streptophyta > Pinopsida > Cupressales > Cupressaceae > Cupressus > Cupressus sempervirens. The sequence goes on along the minus strand of CM053789.1, from coordinate 573,603,754 downwards.
TTAATTGGGAAATTAATTAAATAAAAAGAATTAAATTTGAAGATTAAAAGTTATAAGTTTAAATTTAGAACGTGATAATATTTATTAATTTAATAATAATATATTTAGAACTCATTTTTATTTTATCAATTAAGTTTCAAAAATAAATTTAAAAGTGGAAAAGATATTAAAATTATTAAAAGATTCTAGATCACATGATGCATGCATGTGATTAAAATATATTAAGATAAAATAAGTGGATTTAATAAAGTGAGTGCATGAGATTTTAAAAATTAATAAATTAAATTGAAAAGAGTAAAGTGAATATTAAATTAATTAATGTGCAATATTTTAATATTCTTTTACATAGGAGTATGCGAGCTCTTGGTAGTTGTCCTGTTGACAACACAAGAGTTTGCACTCTAAGTATGCACATGTTGTCTAACCTTAGGAGTTAGCACATTATTTGAGCACATGGTATCTACAACATTTTAGACACCTCATCATGTTTATCTTCTTATCGTGGAGTTTACGTGCTTAGTTATCATGCTTATCTCCTAGTTCTTTCTAGACACATTCTAGATGCATCTTGGAGGCATTTATATAGAGACTCTCCTAGTGTGTATGGAGAAGGGGGATAGGCATTTGAAAAGCTCATATGCTTCTACAAGCACTCCTAGTCACTCGAGGCAGTTGGTTTGGATCTTGGAGGAATTGTGAATGTTGGAGAAGGAAGGGATTTTTCTATGGACTTCTGAGGCATGGCAAATTAGCATCAGTGTCCAGGTGCACTTTTCATTTTCGTATATTCCATTTCCAAGCTTTCTCTTCATGTCTTCATCATGTTTGTTATGTGTATTCTCTATGATCAAATCTTCAATCTTGAAATTGGAATCTAGATATGTACATTAATTTTTAATTGGTTACAAAGAAAACATTAGAAAACCCTAATTCCAATTAAGAAAGAAATTAGTTCTAAATCCGGTTTGGGTTCGAATTGTAATAGAATCGAGGATTTAATTAGACAAGGGTTTGTATTTTAAATGGAGGATTCTAAGTTAAAATTCTGAATAGTTAATTGTAGTCATTCCATCAGATTTATATTTATAACAATATGATATGTAAGTATATATATATATATATATATATTTCAAATTTTAATATTGTAAGGAGGTTTTATAAAACCATGTTGAAAATGTGTATGAGAATTTTTAATATATATATAAGTTAAGGTGAAATTGGAATAGTATTATATATATACAAAACATTTTAATGAAAAGAAAATTTATATAAATAAATATATAATAGTTGGGCGGTATTATCACCTTACCCCGCATACCACCTACCCCTCCCACCTGGTGGGGTACGTACACGGGTCTGTAGAGTACTCGCATGATCGTTGGGTACCTGCGTCTCGCGGGCCGCACGACCTTCTTTCTATGGTAGTCGATGACTTTAAAAGCCTGCAACTCCTTTTAATCGCTAGGCTTGCAAAGTCGAGTTTGAGTATTATAGAGTTAATTTTATTAAGTTTGATCTAACATTATTTAGTTTTAATGATTATGAGTTTTATTATTTGTTTATATTTAATAATATTTATATTTTAACATATGTTATTAAGTATTATTTAATAAATATATATTCATTTGTTATTTATAAATGTTATACATTATTTAGTATATTAATATTAATGCACATTTACAATGTTAAGTATGGATTATTAATTTAATAATAATTGTTAATTATTATTAAATTGAAAGAGAGATATTAGTAGTCTATATATAGTGATGAATCTGGTATAGTCGATTTATTAATAAGATTTTTAATATAACTTGTTAGGATTAACAAGTTATTATTAAATTATTAATTTAAGTATTAATGGATTTGGATTATAGTTGATTTTTAATTTAATTAGTCAACTGATATTTATTGAGTTGTTAATATAGTTATGATATTAATTAAGTTATGTGATAGAGTCTTAATCGAAATGATTATCGATAATATAGATTTGTTAAGGAAATGTTAGTATTCATTGAAAAGAATGACAAATGTGGTCATTATAGATTTATTAATAAGATTTCCAATATAACTTGTTATTAAATATTAACAAGTCATTATTGAACTATTAATACTAGAGAATTGGATTATGGTTGACCTTTAACTTACAAATTATGGCTAGTTATTAATTGGATCATTGATGTGGATATGTAATTATTAATTTAATTAATTAATTAGAGTTAATTAGATTTAATTAATAATTAAGTTATGTAATAGAGTTTTAATTGATATGCTACTATCAATTATTTTAACGAAGTTGTGAAGTATTTACATTGAAGTTGATAAGTCTTACTCTGATGACTTGAGTAATGACCTTAGGTATTTTAATGATTGTTAGTGATGATTTGATCAAGAGACTTAAGTTTTGGTGATATTTAATTGAGTTTTAATTAAGAACTATTAGAATGATATAGAGTTATGGATTGTGTATGTTATTAATTAATTTAATTATATGATTTAATTAAGATTAATTAATAAAGCATGGTGTTTAAAGTAAGACTAGTTAATTTTGTTGTTATAATCTTCTTAATTGAAGATTGGTAACTGGCTTTTTTATGATTTAAAATGAATAATGATCCTTTGATTATGTTGAGAAGATGAAGTAACATTAGGGAAAAGTTATTCAATTAGTAACATGGATCTTAGCAAAATAAAGCGAATAATTTAATTAAGGGTCAAAGAAGATTAGTTTAATGAGTAAATATTTATCCCTCAATTATTCTTAGAATATTATTTTAAAAGATAGAGGGATAATCCTATGTTTTAATCGAGGGGATAAACGGGTTGACTTGTAGTTTAGATGAAGGATCTTTTACATTTGAAGTTTACTTGAAACGAAAATTGAAACCTAATATTTGGCTTAACCATGTGATTGCTAAAGCAAACTAAAATATGTGTTTATTTCTTGTTTCTTTATGCTATCTGTGTTTTTGGGTTTTGAGGTTGACTAGATTTTTGAGCAGTCATAGGAAGTTTACCAGAGGCTTGAGGGTTATGAGGTGTGATGTCATGGTGATGTTGTTTGGTCTCGATCTTTTTAAAACCCAACCATGGTAATGTGATGGCATTCTCTATGAGATGTTCATATTTAGTTATTGTTATTGCTTTCCAATCTTCTTATGTGAAGCTGAGGTGTATGTATTTGAGACACTTAACCATTTTTGAGTCATTGATCAGTTATACTTGGATTACTTTCTAGTCGCCATGATGGGACTGAAGTGTTGATTTATTTCTTGATGTTGTCATGTTGTGACATGTTCTGATTCAACCATTTTGGAGTCTTCGATCAGTATTACTTTGAGATACTTTTTGGTTACTTGTTGAGAACCAATGGATATTGTGATTATCAGTGATACATTTAGTTGCTAATAGAGAATTATTGTGGTCATGATTCTTAATGGATGCTTTTCAGTTGCTCATGGAGATTTGATACTCTTATTGTGGATTATCTTTTGGTATTTTTTCAATCACTTGTATAGGACTATGGTGATTTTGAGATTTATGATTTCATGAGCTTAGGGTAGGTTATCTACTTGTAGTGACGGGAAGTGGCTTGCAATGGGGGTCAGGGCCCTAAGTGGCTGCCAGGGTAACTCATTGTGAGTTGTTTTAATAAGTGAAAACATTTACACTAATTGGGGATTAAATGAACCTAATAAGATAATTGTATGTTCTCGCCCATGCCTCGAGTGCTAGTACAGACTAGGATGAGAGTAGAGAGAACGCTTGGTTGTGACCTTGCATTTCATAGTATGCCTCGTCTGTATGAGAGGATACTAGTGGCCACGTAGGGATCACTAGGGGGTTGGGGTCTATTGAGAGACTACCAGGGTAACTCTAGCATGATCCATGTGATGACACTTTCTCGCTTGCATAGTAGGTTTCCTACATGTCATTGTTGTGCCTCTGGGATTCGATGGTTTATGATTGGATAGTAGGCTTCTCAAGGATATTTTGCTTATCCTTCTAATTCAATTCATTTTAACATCATTAAATCTTCAATTGTCTTCCATGCATTCACACACTTCTAATCCTCAACTTGACCTTATATTTATATCTTTCATATTGTCAAGTCAGCTTGAATACAACTTAGAATAATTAATATTCATCTTCTCAATCGACTAGAACCAACAGATAATTCAATTGAACTTAATATGCCAAAACAAGAAAATCCTTTGTTAGTCAACCCTACTCAGTAGACACTAACTCAAAAATGATTCTCCTATATTAACCAAGTGAACTCGGTCAACACTTCATACTTGCAAAGTTTGTTTGGTAACTAAGTGAGCTCAATTAACACTGGTTCCATCCAACATTTCCTTCATTAATCAAGTGGGCTCATTTAACACTCATTTTCTATAAATTTTTCTTTGGCACCCAAGAAAACTCGATAGATATTGACTTGACTTCTAAACTAGGAAAATTTTGGAATGCTCAGTAGTCACAGAATACTATCTTCAATGCCCGAGTGAGCTTGGTATACATTGATTGGTAATGATATGAAATTTTGTGTAATATCAAAGACAATATACAACTAATCAATTGTTTCAACAATCTCCCTCTTTGGCATTGATGGCAACACAATATGTCATAATATAATGAAATTTTCTTGGAGCAAGAATAAAGTAAGGAACATATCCTTAGTTTCATTCTAATTCCAATCTATGAGAACTCCCTTTATCAATGTGAACTCTTTCTACCTTCAATTTCTTCCTCTATGAGAAAACTTTTGTCTACTAGAACTTCTTTTGATAGCAAACTCTACTTTTGATATTAGATCAAGTTCATTCTCACTCTTTGACGACTCTTTCTTTTTACAAAATTTGTATGAGATATGATAGGAAACTTCTCCCTCTTTGACTTCTCATTCCAAAGGCAATAATTAGTTAATATTACTATACCTCAAGTACTTATTCATTTGCAATATGCCCTTGACAATATTGCACCAACTGATTGATCTTCAATAATGCTCTAGTTGATGCATTAGTAAACTTCATTTAGTGAGCTTTAGATAGGGGAATGGCCCCTATATTACCTCTTAGATATAGAGATATATCCTTAGGTAATGGCTTGGTGAATATGTTTGCAATTTGTTCTTTTGTATTCACATATTCTTGTTGGATACAATTGGTTAATTGAGTGTTGTCTTTGATGTTACACAAATGTCATATCAGTCATCAGACAGAGTTTACCGAGCTCAGAAGGTAAGCATAGTCGTTTACAGAGTCTACCGAGCATTGTTGTATATTACATTGTAAAGATAGCTTCTATTGAGCTAACTTGGTTAACAAAGGAAGTTCAGTACTTACCGAGCCCACTCAGTGATTGAAGGAAACTATGACAAAGTGTTTACCGAGCTGGGAAGATAAGCAAAGAAAAGTTAGTGTTTACCAAGCTGGGAAGGTAACCAAAGAAAAGTTAGTGTTTACCGAGATAGGAAGGTAAGCAAAGGAAAGTTAGTGCTTACTGAGTTCACTCGATGTCCAAAGGGAATTTGGCAAAAATAGTTTCTACCGAGCTCACTCGGTCATCTATACTTACCGAGTTCTCCCGACGATTGAAGGGATGTCACGGAGTTCGTTGTATTAACCGAGCTCAGTCGGTTAACACAGGAATTATTTTTTGAACACTATTAACCAAGCAGTGTCGGCCAGTAAAGGGATTTGTTGGTTTGTAATTTTTAGCCGACTATTGTATTTGTTTGATTATTGATCAGTGATTAGAGCCAACTAAGATAATTTGTAAGGTATATATGAAAGATCAAGTTGTGAATTCGTACAAAAGAGAGAGTTTGGATGCATAAGAGTGTGAATGTATGGATATGGAATAAGAAAATATTGAAGAAGTGTGATGAAGGATCAAACGTGTTGAAGGAGCTGCAAAGTTATATGTGATCAGTAAGGATCCAGTCAAGCATAACAGAGATCTGTAATCAGCAAAGATAAGTTGCACATTATATCAGGTCACTTCATTGTTGCTTTCTAACCATTGTAACAATGAACTCAAAATCTCTTAACAGAGTGGGTTTAACAACCTCATTGTAAATCCTCTAACAAGGTAACAGTTCAGTTGAATTGTTCTAAAGACCTCTAGCAAGGCCACTCCTAACAGGGTGATTAAATCCTCTAACAGGGTCACACCTAACAGTGTGTTTTGTAACCTTTAACAGGGTTGGCTCCTAATAGGGCTCACTTCAGAAGAGTGAAAAAAAAATAGTAACTAGTTACATTGGTGGTTTTTCCCATATTGGGTTTCCACGTTAAATCTGGTGTCTTTAGTGTTCATGATTGCTGAATTGTTTTGGTTACCAGTTCTTAATAATTATTAGTATTTGTTGCATTATCAAGTTTCAGCAATCTGTAAACAAGATCAAGATTTTAGACATCTAAGGGACTGTGAAATGTTTTTGTAGTAACTGATTCACCCCCTCCCCCTCTCAGTTACTCCATTCTCATTTCCAACAATTGGTATCAGAGCTTTTGGTACTTGCAGGAGAACATTTCAAGGATCTAAGCAAAAGATTAGGATGTCTTACAAAAGAGAAATTCCAAAACTTAATAGAGATAACTTCTCAGCATGGCAAGGACTAATGAAACTTCATCTGGCTACTGTTGGTGATACTGGACTGAAATACCTTGAAGAAGATTATGAAGAACCTTCTGGCACACTGTCAGTCAATGATATTGCTGAAAAGAAAACTCACAACAACATGATGATAGACATAGCATCTGATCTCAGCTATGAAGAATTTGATGACATTAAGGATTGCAAAACCGCCTTTGACATGTGGAACAAGCTAAAAGAAATCTATGGAGGGGATGAAAATGTGAGAAGAGCAAAAGCAGAAAGTCTAAGAGGACAATTTGATCAAATGAAGATGAGAGAGGATGAAAACATTGCAAAGTATGTTGAAAGAGTTAAAGCATGTGTAAGTGCAATCAGGGCAGCTGGTGGTGACATCAAAGGAGAAACAGTTGTAAGAAAAGTTCTCAGAACCTTGCTTCCCGTTTATGCAATTAGAGTGTCTGCAATTCAGGAAAGAAGATGTGAAGCAAATCATCAGATAAATCTTGAGGCCATAGTTGGGAGATTAACTACATTTGAACTAGATAACTTTGACAACTATGTTCCAGCTTCCAAGAACATGGAATCAACATTTGAGGCCAAACTTTCACTCAAGGAGAAAAACAAAAAGAAACTTCAACCGGAAAGTGAAGATGAATCAGATCTAAGCTCAGACAGTGATCTTGAAGTAATTGAAGCTCTTCTAGCAAGAAAATACTCTAGAGGCAGAGGAAAATATAAAGGTAAAGTTCCTCTAATATGTTTTTCATGTGAAGAAATTGGTCATATTGCAGCTAGGTTCCCGTACAAGCAGAAAAATGATGAAAAGAAGGATCATAAATGGAATAGCAAGAAAGATTTCAAATCATTCAAGAACAAAGGTAAGAAATCATGTTTCATGGCTGAAAATTTTGAAGATTCTGATAATAGTGAGGATGAAATTGTTTATATTGATGTTAAAGATGATTCTGACAATGATGAGGAAGATAAAATTGCTCTTATCTCTCATATAAGTAAGAATGATACATGGATTATAGATAGTGGTTGCTCACATCATATGACTGGTGATAAAACTAAGTTTGATCAATTTGAAGATTATGATGGTGGCAGTGTAAGGTTTGGTAATAATGAACCTCGTTTCATAAAAGGAAGAGGAAGAATCTGTCTAACCAAAGAACTTGTTTGTAACAATGCCTATTGGGTTGAAGGTCTCAAACATAATTTGCTAAGTGTGGCACAGTTACTCAATACTGGATTCAAGGTGGAATTCATGCATGGAAAGGCAAGATTGTTGAATGAGCAAGGAAAACTGATAGGATCTGGCACCCAAACTAAAGGTAACTTATTCTATCTAGAACTTGGTGAATGCTCATGTTTTATTGCTCAAATTGAAGAGAGTTGGTTATGGCATAAAAGGTTGTGTCATGTCAATTTTGATAATTTGATAAAAATAAGCAAATTCAAGAAAGTAAGAGGCATTCCTAACATTAAGAAACCTGAGGTTGGTCTATGCAAGAACTGTTAGATTGGTAAAATGGGAAGGACTAGTTTTAAAAGTAAAAACTATCAATCTAAAGATATATTAGAAATTGTGCATACTGATTTATGTGGACCTATTGAAATAGAAAGCTATACTGGAGAGAAATTTTTCATTCTCTTTGTTGATGATTACTCAAGAATGATGACTATCATGTATCTAAGAAATAAATCAGAAGCATTTGAAAAATTTAAATGGTATTTGGCAAGAGTAGAAAAAGAAACAGGGAAAAGACTGAAATGTTTAAGGTCAGACAGAGGTGGTGAATTCATTTCACATGAATTCAATAACTTCTGCATTGAAAGAGGTATTAAAAGACAGGTTTCAGCACTAGGAACTCCAGAACAAAATGGAATAGCTGAAAGAAGAAACAGATCCATTATGGATTGTGCAAGAACCCTGATGATAGAAAAGAACATTGCTATCAAATACTAGAAGGAAGCCATCAGCACTGTAGTTCATACATTAAACCGAGTACAGCTAAAAAAGGACTCATTCAAGACTCCTTATGAATTATGGTATGGCCACAAACCCAATGTAAGTTATCTAAAAGTATTTGGAAGCAAATGTTATATTTTGAAAGAATCTAGAAAAGGAAAATTTGATGTAAAAGGTGATGAAGGAATATTTTTGGGATATTCTTGCAAAAGCAAAGCATATAGATGTTTAAATCTATCCACTCAAAAGGTCATAGAAAATGCACATGTGAAAATTGATGAGTTTGCAGACAAATTAGAAGAAGAAAGCAAAAAGGTACCTGAAGACTACAAGAGATCTGTTTACATTGAACCAGATACTATACCAAGTATACCGTTCACTCAAGAATCCTCAACTCCTGAGTCTTCAGTAACCGAGTTGCAAATAGTTCAAACCGAGCCTCAGCAACTTTCAGACACTACTGAGCAAGTGTCTACCAAGTCTGAATCAACCGAGCCAATATCTACCAAGCCAGAACAGCAAGAATCTGAAGAACAGAAGGATAATAATGAAATTCATTCAAGAGGCAAGGAACCTGTATTAGCAAAATATGTCAGAAGACATCATGCACCAGATCAAATCATTGGAGACAAATCTGAAGGAACCTTGACAAGAAGTAAGTTGAAAAATACTTGTTTACTTGTTGATTTTGAACCTAAAATTATTAAGGATGCACTGGCAAATGATAGTTGGATTGAGGCAATGAATGAACAAATAGAATAGATAGGATATATATGAAAGATCAAGTTGTGAATTCGTACAAAAGAGAGAGTTTGGATGCATAAGAGTATGACTGTATGGATATGGAATAAGTGAATATTGAAGAAGTGTGATGAAGGATCAAACGTGTTGAAGGAGCTGCAAAGTTATATGTGATCAGTAAGGATCCAGTCAAGCATAACAGAGATCTGCAATCAGCAAAGATAAGTTGCACATTATATCAGGTCACTTCATTGTTGCTTTCTAACCATTGTAACAGTGAACTCAAAATCTCTTAACAGAGTGGGTTTAACAGCCTCATTGTAAATCCTCTAACAAGGTAACAGTTTAGTTGAATTCTTCTAAAGACCTCTAGCAAGGCCACTCCTAACAGGGTGATTAAATCCTCTAACAGGGTCACACCTAACAGTGTGTTTTGTAACCTTTAACAGGGTTGGCTCCTAACAGGGCTCACTTCAGAAGAGTGAAAAAAAAATAGTAACTAGTTACATTGGTGGTTTTTCCCATATTGGGTTTCCACGTTAAATCTGGTGTCTTTAGTGTTCATGATTGCTGAATTGTTTTGGTTACCAGTTCTTAATAATTATTAGTATTTGCTGCATTATCAAGTTTCAGTAATCTGTAAACAAGATCAAGATTTTAGACATCTAAGAGACTGTGAAATGTTTTTGTAGTAACTGATTCACCCCCTCCCCCTCTCAGTTACTCCATTCTCATTTCCAACAATTCTAACATTACTTATTTATCTTGTACCAATTTTCTTAATAAATGATATTTTATTGCAATGTGTTTCATTTTGGTATGCATCACTAGATTCTTTGATATATTAATTTCATTGGTGTTATCACAGTATATAACTACTAGATCCTTGATCTCTATCTTCATACCTGCCAACAGTTGTTTGAATCAAACAATATTAGAACAATTGCCTATTGCTGCCACATATTATACCTCTATTGTGGACTAAGAGATACAATTTTGTTTCTTTCTTGTCCAAGACACTAGTCTTTTACCAAGAAATTATGCTCCACCACTGGTGCTTTTTCTATCATCAATACTTCATGCCTAATCAACATCTATGAATACTTTTAAATCCAAATTGCCTCCTATTTTGGACCATAAACCATATTCTTCGTTACCTTTTAGATATCTCATGATTCTTTTGACTAACATCATGTGACTTTCTTTGGGATTTGTTGAGAATCTTGACACCATACCAACTACTAATGCAATATTAGGCCTTGTGTGTACTACATACTATAATTTTGTAGTCATTGATTTGTACGTGGCTTGATCTATCTCTTTGGAATCATCATTTTTGAAAAGTGTATGTCTACTAGACATAGGGGTTTCAACTGGTCTTGAGTCTTCAATTCCAAAAAAAATTAGTATCTAATTGATATATTTAGATTGAGTAATGTAGAGACCATTTTTCTTCTATTGAATCTGTAATCCAATAAAGAATTTTATCTCTCCAAACATAAACATCTCAAAATTTTTACTCATTTCTTCTGAAAATGTCTTGTGTAATTTGTAGACCATGTCCTTTTTGCTAGGATCTACAAAATCTTCAAGTTATTCAAGTAGACTTTCTCATCAAGAATTCCATTCAAGAATGTAGATTTTACATCCATTTGATAAACTTTAAATCCACTATGAGTTGCATATGCTAGTAAAGTTCCAACACCTTCTAATCTTGCAACAGGAGAAAAATTTTCACCATAGTCAATACCTTCTTCTTGAGAATAGCCTTTACATACAAACCTTTCTTTGTTTCTGCAAACTTTTCCATCTTCATTCAGCTTGTTTCTGAATTCCCACTTTGTGCCAATTACATTTTTATAGTTGGTTCTAGGAGCAGGAGTCCAAGTTTTGTTCTTCTCTATCTGTTCTATTTCTTCATTCATTGCTTCAATCTAATTCATTATCCAAAGCATCTTTAACGTTTCTAGGTTTAAATTTAGTTAGTAAATATGTACCTTTCAATTTGTTTCTTGTCATTATTCCATCTAATTTATCTCCAATGATCTGATTAGGTGTATGATGCCTTCTAACATATCTTGCTAACACAAGTTCCTTGGATTTGGAGTTTGTTTCACTAGTTTCATCATGAACTTTAGTATCAAGCTCAGGTCCCACTATTTGTGACTCAGGTTCATCAGACTCAATTTTCTCTAGCTCAATAGCCTCTGATTATGACTCAAATTCTTCAGGCTATGATAGAGTAGCTATTGGAATTTTGGGGACTCAAGAGGTGAAGCCTCCTATCTTCCAAATATATTTGGTAGGTTATCAAGTTCATACTAAACAAATCTTTTGTAATTCTCAGGCTCTTTGTTCCTTTCTTCTTCACTCCTTTTTGCAAACTCGTCAATTTTCACATGTACACTTTCTATGATTTTATAAGCAAAAAAATTCAAACACTTGTATGCTTTACTCATGTAGAAATATCTTAGGAATATGCCTTCATCACCTTTGACATCAAATTTACCTTTCCTAGATTTTTTCAAGATATAACATTTGCCAACAAATACTTTCAAGTAACTTATATTAGGTTTGTAGCCATATCATAGTTCATAAGGAGTTTGATTTGACTCTTTCTTCTATTGTAGTCTATTCAAAGTATGAACTATAGTGTTGATAGCTTCCTTCTAGTATTTGATTGTAACATTATTTTCCATCATCAATGTTCTTGCACAATCCATGATGGATTTGTTCCTTCTTTTTGTTATACCATTCTACTGAGGTGTACCATGGGCTTATACTTGTCTTTTTATTCCTTTTTCAATGTAGAATTTATTGAATTCATTGGAGATGAATTCATCACCTCTATTTTATGTCAAACATTTCAATTTCTTTCCAATTTCTTTTTCTACTCTTGTCAGATACCACTTGAATTTTTTAAAAGCTTTTGATTTTTCTTTTAAATACATTATAGTCATCAACAAAAAAGAATGAAAAACTTTTCTCCAGTATAACTCTCTGTTCCAATAGCTCAACATAAGTTTGTATGCACAAGCTCTAAGACTTCTTCAGAATGATAGTTCTTTCTTTTGAAACTAGTCTTTCCCATCTTACTAATTTGACAATTTTTGTATAGACCATATCAGGTTTTCTCAAGCTACGAATACCTCTTACATTTCTATGCTTTCTTATCTTAACTAGGTTATCAAAGTTTACATGACATAATCTTTTGTGCCATAACCAACTTTCTTCTATTTGAGCAATAAAACATGAGCTTTCACTGAGATCAAGATAGAATAGGTTACCTTTTGTTTGTTTGCCAGATCCAACCAGATTTCCTTTTCTATTCAGTAGTTTGGCCTTCCCATTCATTAATTCTACCTTGAATCCAATGTTATTCAACTATGCCACACTCAGTAGATTATGCTTTAGTCCTTCAACCCAATAAGCATTATCACATATAAATTCATTGGTTAACAAAATACATCCTTTTCCTTTTATGCAACAAGGTTCATTATTTCCAAATCTCACACTACCACCATCATAATATTCCATGTGTTAAAAATTTATTTTGTCTCCATTCATATGATGTGAGTAGCCACTATCAATAATCTATGTATCATTTTCGCTAACATGAGAGATAAGTGACATCTTATCTCCTTCATCATCAAATTCATCCTTTATAGAAATATATACCATTTCATCTTCACTATTATCAGAATCTTTAGCTAGAAAACAAGATTTCTTACTCTTTTGCTTGAGTGAGAGTTTGGCTTCAAATGCAAATTGAATACTTTTAAAGCTAGGAACATAGTTATCATAGTTGTCCAACTCAAAAGCTGTCAGTCTTCAACCTAGAGCATCCAAATTATATTGCTATGTGGATCACATCTCATCTCTTGAATAGAAGATACCCTAATTTCATAACTAGGAAGAGGAGTTTTGAGTACCTTGCTTACAAATATTTTGTCATCAATGTCTCCTCCAAATGCTTTGATTGCACTCACACTTGCTTTGATTCTTTCCACATGTTTTACAATGTCTTCATCTTCTCTCATTTTCATCTGATCAAATTGACCTCTGACACTTTCTATTTTAGCTCTTTTTACATTCTCATCTCCTCCATAAATATCTTTTAGTTTGATCCACATTGCATGAGCTCTAGTACAGTTGTTTACTTCAACAAATTTAGCATAATTAAGAGCAAATGCAATATCAATCATCATGATGTTATGATTTTTCTTTTCAGCAATGTCTTTGGTATCAAGGTATCAAGATACTCACAACCTAAATCACTAATAGTTTCCAGATGTAATCCCATAAGTCCTTGCCATGCTACAAAGTTATCTTAGTTCAACCTGGGAATTTCTCTTCTATAAGACATCATAATGTTTAGCTAGGTCCTTGAAACCTTCTCTACATGCACCAAAAGCTTTGATACCAATTTTTGGAAATATAAGAGTAACTAAGAGGGGAGGGGTAATCAATTACTACTAAAATAAATCCTAGATTCTTTAGATGTTTGTACAAAACAACTCTATAAAAAATTTATTCTATCGATGCTCAAAAAACACACAAAAATGTTGTAACTCGATAAACATTGAAAATGCTTGACAAACACTTAACATGAAAATATTAAGATGTTATCTATGATTACTTATTACTTTAACTTAGTTTCAAACATATGAGAAATAGCATGAATACATTTGACACCAAGATTTAACGTGGAAACCTAATTTGGGAAAAACCACCAATTGCAACTAGTTACTATTTTTCACTCTTCTAAAGTGAGCCTTGTTAGGAGCCAACCCTACCAAGGTTTACAAAACACACTATTAGGTGTGACCTCGTCAAAGGATTTAATCACCCTATTAGGAGTGGCCTTGTTAGAGGTCTTTAGACAAATCAATATAAATGTCATCTTGTTGGAGGATTTACAAATTGTTGTTAAGCCAACTCTATTGAGAGATTTAGATCACTACTACAATGGTTAGAGAGTAACAATGACATGAACTAATTTTTTATTGCAACTAATTTTCTCATTACATATCTCAATTTTGGCTTGTATACTTGATCCTCCTTGATTGAATGTATCTTTTCATCTTCTCAAGGATATTTATCTCGTCCTTCTAATTTGCTTCATTTTAGCATCATTAAATCTTCAATTATCTTACATGCATTCACACACTTCTAATCCTCAACTTGACCTTCTATTCATATCTTTCATATTGTTAAGTTGGCTACAATACAACTTAGAATAATTAATATTCATCTTTTGAGTCGGCTAGAACCAACAGACAATTCAATTGAACTTAATATGCCAAAACAAGAAAATCCTTTATTAGCCGACCCTACTCAGTAAACACTAACTCAAAAATAATTTTCTTATGTCAACCAAGTGAACTCAGTCAACACTACATACTCACAAAGTTCCTTTGGTAAGGTTAACATTGGTTCCATCCAACACTTCCTTAATTAATCGAATGAGCTTGGTTAACACTCTTTTTTGGCAAATTTTCCTTTGGCACCTAAGTGAACTTAGTAGAAACTAACTTTTGAATTAGGAAAACTCTAGAATGCTCAATAGTCACAGAAAATTATCTTTAATTCCTAAGTGAGCTTGATATACACTAACTGGTAATGATATTACCTTTTGTGTAATATCAAAGACAATACACAATTAATCAATTGTTTCAACAAGAGCTCCCTATCCACAAAGTGCAAGAGAGTATGATTCACATGTGAGGGCTCTCATCTAAGCCTTAAGAATGCTCTTGTTGCTATTAAACCATGCAATGGGACATTCTATTAGAGACAATATGCAAGCATAAATGTCTACAAAAGATGCATTAATTATGCAATGTAGATATATAGTAATATAGATGAAATGCAAAATGCAGCTATGTTAACAAGATGAGAGTGTTGCAATATCCAAACTAATTATGCTATGTGAGCTATACTATCACAAAAAAGGAACTAAGCTACCATGTAAGATTCTTCTAAACTAGTATGTAATGGTGATGACAAAATGAGACAAGGAATGAGAAGTTCTCCACAAATCTTCAAAGAAACCTATTAGAAAACCTGTAGCATAACAATATTCAAAAGGTGTATGGATCCTTTGACAAAGGGAGAGCTCTTTCTTTTAAATTTGTATGGACTATAGAGATCAATATCAAGATGATGGATGATCAATGGTGGAGTTCAAAAATAGGAGTGACCCATGTGCACAAGCAAGTCAACCAATAAAATAAAAGTTGACTTCCCATATAAGACAAAAGTCATAAAGTCGTTTCTTTTAATTTGAAAAATAGAAAAAGGATTTATGTGTGTACTTCAAGTGGTCAAAAGAATGGGGTCTTTTATTTAATTAAAAGGGGACATGTTCTTTTAATAAAATAATGATCTTAGGATAGCATAGTCAAACTATAGGTTATAATCAAATTAATCTATTATTAGCAATTTGGTCTAAATTCACCAAAATGTTGAGAAGGGGGCTAATAGTCTAGATGAACATTTTTAGGTGATTATGTTTTCCCCTCTTTGAATAATGTGTGATTGATTTGGGAACACATTACGTCAAAGAAAATAGAAGCCAAGTATGTAGCAATAGATATAGATATTTGATTTTGAAGAACAAAATGCAGAAAAAGATAGCAAGTCCTAAATGTACAACCTAGTAGCAATAGTACTAAACACTAGGAAAAGGATAATGTCAAAATTCAAGAAGAATTCTAACACCTAGAAAATTAGATAGACTGAGAGAAAATGAAAAGATCAAGTATCTGCTCCTAGGAAATAGATAGTTGTAGCAAGTAATGATAAAGTATTTATGCCACACGGTAGGTGAAAAAAATGTACACTAAGAAAGTGTCACACTCTAAACCATTCTATCCAAGTGATTCCATGAGTTCAGAATGCTTGGATGGTAGCTTAGAGCTCCCTATCCACAGAGTGCAAGAGAGTATGATTCACGTGTGAGGGCTCTCAACTGAGCCTTAGGAATGCTCTTCTTTCTAGTAAACCATGTAATGGGAGGTTTTATTGGAGGAAAGATGCAAGAGTGAAAATGTCAACAAAATATGCCTCAATAATACAATGTAGATGTGAAGTAAGCTAGATGAAATACAAAATGTAGATATGTTAACAAGATGAGAGTGTTACAATATCCAAACTAATTATGCTATGTGAGCTAGACTGTTGCAAAAAAGGAACTAAGCTACCATGCAAGATGCTTCCAAACTAGTATGCAATGGTGATGATAGAATGAGACAAGGAATGAGAAGTTCTCCACAAAGCTTCAAAGAAACCTGTTAGAAAACCTGCAACATAACAATATTCAAAAGGTGGATGCATAAGGCTGATATGATTGGTTTAGATGGATAGATGGGTGAAAATTCATCAAGGATGAGTGTCTTTGTTGATCTTGAGGTATGATGGGAGAGTTAAGAATGGAAAATGTAGGAGATGAAGGAACATAAGGTCCTAATATAGATGGAAGGTTTGAAGGCTTTAGTTTTGATGGATAAGGACCAAGGATTGATTCAGGAGATGCAAAAGGATAGTGGAAAGGGATATCAACATCTTTAGAGTGAGAAACATGGTCAAAGCCATAAATAGACTCAAAGTAGCTTTGATAGGAAAAATATTTTCAATAGGAGCACTTGAAGATTGAGCATAATTTTGAAGTGGATAAGGAGAAGTAGAACATGAGGTGACACTTTGATCTTGACAAGTAGCTTTGGATAGCATAGGAAGAGAAATTTTCTCATAATTTTCTCTAAGCTCAAGGGAAATAGTTAAAGTGGTGTATTCATCATATTTAGGAGGTGGATAGGACATAGGGTATGGAAGAGTGGCATTTTGAAGGAGATGAAAGGGTGCTTGATCTTGATCTTTCTTGACATTCATAGCTTCTTCTTTTTTTAGAGTCCTCTTGATAGGGAGCCACTTCTGAGGACAAGGGAGAAAGTATGGATTACATGATAGGACCTTAAAGAGGTATTGAAGGACTAGCTAGAGTAGACATATAATTGTATGAAGTTTGAGGATTTTTAGTTGTAGTAGCATGGAAAAGGTTTCTATCCAAGTGAAGGTTAGCTTGAGTTTATTTTAGAGGTAGCCCTTGAGGAAAGGCATAGTGTGCACAAAAAGAATTAGGTTATTTATTTGATAGAGGAATGTTGGAAAGATTTGAAGTGTTGGGAGATGCATAAGTGTTGGAAGAAGTGGAAGATGTAATGGAGCCACTACCAGACATAGGTTTATCAACATGATCTTGCTCAAGAGAAGTATCCTCAACACATGAGTCACAAGAGGTTCCAAGATCAACAATCTCATCATCAATGAGATATTTCACTTTATGCTTCAACTCTATACAATTTGAAGTACTATGCTCATTATGTTAATGATAAGTACAATAGATATCCAAGAATAGGTTTCCATATGAGATAGACTTAGGCAATGTGATGAGCTTGGTGCCAAGAAGTGTTTGCAAAATGACATTATAAGAATATTAAAATGGATTAAAATTCCTCTCAAAAGTGTGCCTAGGATATTTTTGTCATTTCTAGAGTCCATAGCATGCACCCATTTCTTCATCATTCTCTTGGTCAAAGATAGGTTTATCATGATAGCTTGGAATAGGCTCAAAGGAGGTCTTTAGATCTAGAAGATGAAGACATTTGAGGTCTTGGAGTAGAACATGTAGACCTTGAAGAAGATGGCCCATATGTATTTAAAGGTCTTAAGGGAGATTCATTTAAGAATGCAATCTTCTCCTCTAATATTTTCTCAAGTTTAGACTTCATTTATATCATGCACTTAGAGAGATGAAGGTAAGAAATATCATTTGTCTCTTCTAGTTATTTGTACTGAGAATATAGATCTTAAAACTCTTTAGTAGCATGGAGGATATCATGATCGTCTAGATTTGGTTGAGGTTTGGTAGCACAAGGTTTAGATCCCATAGTTTTAGATGAAAAGCCAAGCATGAAAGAGACTGGATGATACTTCAATGTTGAAACCATAGGAGGTAGAGTATTCATTTGCCAAGATAGTAGAGAGAAATTAAAGTGACTTTTCAAGCAAGGTGTCCAAACAACTTACAACATTAGTAGCTCAAGTAAAGAGCTAGGCAAGAAGTAAAATAGCCAAATAGATAGAGAAAGTGAGGTGACAAGTGAACAAATTTCCCAACCCAAGAGTGTAGTCAAGAAATAAAGGTAACCATTTTAGGAAAAAGATAACTAGCAAGTAGACATAGACCATGAAGATAGAAAGACCAAGAGCACTAAGACCAAAGAGTCACTTTAAGCATGTTCAAGCACTAGAGATGTAGAAAAGAAAAATCAAATGATAAGACTCCCCTTAGCAAGAAATACAATAAAATGTTTTCACTTGATATTTTGACTTGGTTGACAAAGCTTGACAATAGTTGATAGCATAGCAAGTTTGATGTTCAAAAGTAATTTCTTTCCAAGCAAGATAGTGACACATGGAGTAGTCTTCAAACAATCAAGCAAGGAACAAAGAAACCTTTCATGATACAAGAATATGTGAGGTCTTAAAAGAAATCCTTATAACTATCATCTTGTGTATGTTCAAAATATTTTCACAAGTCTAGCACATTCAAGAGCACATCTAGCAATATCTACCTAAATGTCATGGTTCATTGCACAACTACTTAGCCCACACTAAGTGCTCCTTTACCTCACACCAAGTGGTTTCCCACAAGAGATATTGGCTTTGTCATAGAAATCCCATAAACATAACAAAGGGAACATAGATGGTGAGTATAAAATCTTGGGGTGATCTTGGTAGTTCACTAGGATCGATCCTTGCACCAAGAAATTGAGCACCAAAAATAGGTAGCTACTAACTTAGAGTGTTTAGAAAGGATTTCTATTCATAGCACTCCTCTTGCTCCTGATATAGGACATGTCACCTTGTGATGAGTAACTAGTCTCATGACCACAAGAGTACCTTAAGCATTCCTCCCTGGTGATCTCCTCATGGTCACAATCCCACAAGCAAACATACTAGGTAAGACAAGTACTACATCTACCAAGGTTTTTTGTCCTTGATAGCCTTGACTTTATAATGGGTTAGAAGAGTTGGGTATTTTTTTTTCCTCACTTGGGCCATTCCTCTTAGGTTGTCAAAGAGCAAGCCCTTTAAAAGATTCTAACTACCACAGATTGGATCCACTCTCAAGGGTCAAGATTTTTGATTCACCACAAGGGTGAAGAGCATGCTCTCCTATCTTGATTGCTTCCCCCAAACACACAAAAAAGCTTCAATTAATCCTTTTTTTCTCAAAATCCAAAGGTGAGTAAAGATTTCTAATTCACCACAAGGGTGAAGAGCATACTCTTCTATCACCCAAAAACCCCAATTGCAAGCTTAAAGTTCCTATGAAAATGAAACAACCAGTAGATGCCACACATGGAATAAAAGAAAAAAGAAAGAAAGTTTGGGTTTTAATGGTTTGGGAAACCCTACAAATAGTCATTAATAGCCCTTGTGTATTTGAAGCTTTGACATGTGTTCTTTTTTAAAGGCAATTAGGCAAACATCTCAAGGTAACAACCTACAAACACAACCATTATACCCAAAAGTTATCTTCAAAATAACATGTAATTTTCAAATAGACTCACTAAAAACCTATAAAAATCTAAAAAATAGCAAGTACAACCAAGAAAATGATCTAATCACTCAGTCAGCGAGCAAGTTCAGACTAGGTGACAATTTTTTTTCTAGAAGTATGTCATACGATATTCCACAATATATGCCTACGATAGTTTCCTTTTGTGTGATATTTATGTCTAAGCTAGGAGACAAAACATACTATAGCAGAGTGATAGAGTTAAGTACTATCATGTGACACTTTTACCATAAAAGTATCACACTATAGTTACATAAACATCATACAAAACTGAAAAAATATCACCCAAAAGTTGCAGATTTTTTTTATTTTTTTTTTAAAGTGCAGACAGCATGTAGAAATGGTAATAAAAACAGTGAGATAAAGATAAAACCAAGTGTTCTACCCCATGATGGGTGCCAAAAATGTACATTAAGAAAGTTTCATACTCTAAACCCTTCTATCCAAGTGATTCCATGAGTTTGGAATGCTTGGATGTCAGCTTAGAGCTGCCCATCCATGGAGTGCAAGAGGGTATGATTCACATGTGTTGGCTCTCAACTGAGCCTTAAGGAATGCTCTTCTTGCTAGTAAACCATGCAATGGGAGATTCTATTAGAGACAAGCTGCAAGAGTGCAATTTTTTACAAAAGATGCCTCAATAATGCAATGCAGATGTGAAGTAAGCTAGATGAAATGCAAAATACAACTATGTTAACAAGATGAGAGTGTTACAATATCCAAACCAATTATGCTATGTGAGCTATACTATTGCAAAAAAGCAACTAAGCCACCATCCAAGATGTTTCTATACTAGTATTCAATGGTTATTATAGAATGAGACAAGGAATGAGAAGTTCTCCACAAAGCTTCAAAGAAACCTATTAGAAAACTTGTAGCATAACAATATTCAAAAGTTGGATGGATCATTTAACAAGGGGAGAGCTCTTTCTTTTAAATTTGTACAGAATATAGAGATAATTATCAAGATGATGGATGATCAATGGTGGAGTTCAAAAATAGGAGTGATCCATGTGCACAAGCAAGTCAACCGATAAAATAGAAGTTGACTTCCCATATAAGACAAAAGTCACAAAGCCTTTTCTTTTAATTTGAAAAATAGAAAAAGGACTTTATATGTGTACTTTAAGTGGGTTAGAAGAGTGGGGTCTTTTATTTAATTAAAAGGGGACATGTTCTTTTAATCAAATAATGAACTTAGGATAGCATATCAAACTATAGGTTATAATCAAATTGATCGATTATTAAAATCAATGATTAATTAAAATCACCAAAATGCTAAGAAGGGGGCTAATAGTCTAGATGATTTTAGGTGTATCCTCAAGAGTTGAGTGAAATATTTTTAGTGTAACATGTTCTTCAGATGTTTTCCTTATGGTATCATTCAATGTTTTTTGTATTTCATGTCTTGACCCATGATGAGATATTGTGTTGTATTTACTTATCTACACATCTCCCAAGGGATTTACCACATTTTTTTATTACTTAACATTTCTTTTATAAGGTTCTTTCAATGTGGTGCAACTTCATTCATGTAGCACAAATTTTGTCCTTCTAAAGCACACTCCATTTTCTCTCTTGTAGGTCTACCTAATATTGCAAACATCCTCAATTGCAGAAGGCCTACTTTAACTGTTTTCTTGAGGTACAAAATATACTAACATATTGTGAGTATGGTCTTAAAATCATGCTTAATAACTCACAACATTATGTAAAACATCATGTGATTCAAGATTGGTTGCCTTTGTCACGGTTCAAGTTCCTCTTGTTGTTGTTGATGGTGTTGCTAGAGCTCCTTTCCTTGGTCCTTGTGATGTCATGTACACTCTACTTGTTGGTGTTTCAATGGGGGATGTTTGTCTTCCTTTCTCATATCTTTCTCATATGGTTTAGGTCGCAACTTCTATTGGTGTGGTTGTCCTTGTGGTAGCTAAGATTTGAACTCTACAAGCATGTATATTCCATCTCTAAATTAGTATGTTGTGACAAGGCTCATTGAATAGAACACAAATCAAACTAATATTAAACATAGGTTAATTAAAATTAGATCACAAAAAATAATTAGAGTGCAGTACTCTTATTTTAGTACTTAGCCAATGGAGAAAGTGGTATCCCAAGGATTGAAAATGTCCAAATTATCATATGGAAAGGGCACGAGTACAATGTTGTACTAAAGTTAAATATTTGCTAAAGTTCAATCATCTATTATAAGATATGAAAAAGACATATTAATTATATAACACATAACTAAAGCTTATTTACATCTCATACTATAGTTATTAATTTTAATATAAAATAATCTATGAAGACACTATGATACCAAACATTTGTAGTTTCTTAAGTAAAGCAATTTTACTTCCATGCTTACCATAATCTATATGAAAATTTAATCCAAATCCTTTAAAAATCCTCCAAAAAAAAATGAATTTAATCTATAGAGAGAAGACATAAAGAAGAGCATCTATGTACAAAGTATTTATCAAATGTAGGCTTCAAATGGCCATGTTCTTTCATGCCCCTATATACAAGAATGGATGTCAACATGATAGTTGTATTTATATATAATTAAAAATGTTCATATATATAGGAGTGGATTTTTATATGATAGTTATATAGATATATATATATATATGTATGTATGTATCGAGACAGACAGACAGACAAACAGACAGGCAGACAGACAAACAGACAGATAGAGATAGAGAGAGACAGAGAGATAGAGAGACAAAGAGAGAAATGCATTTTAACATGATAGTTGTTTATATGTAAATATGTTTCTTGACAAAACCCTAAAAAGGAAATTTTTTTGCATTGAGTTTGATGTTAAAAATAAGTAGCAATAATTTGAGAATAACAATCACAGAAGTTGATTTAGCAATGCCATCAACCAAATTTAGAATTTAAAAGGTTGAATGTTGGTTTTTCTAGATTGTGCAGATATAAATTATGGGTAGTGATTGAGCAATGTTATTTCTCAATTAGATTGTATAACAATTTAGTTTGCATGAACATATCAAATTGCATTCAGTAATCCAGCATTGAGATAAGAATATTAATGATTTGTTCATGAATTGAAGTGTAACATCTCAGTTGTCCCCAATGGATATATCAGCACAATTGTCCCCATTGAGAGTTCAGGAAGAATCACATTCAAGAAATGAGGATTATGTTGTGCAAAAGAAAGAGTCTTATAAGGGTGAATGGAGAATTATGCCCTTTTTTGTGGGTAAGAAACTAGATTCTAACTTTCCCTAATGTGTTGTTCTTTTGATTGTATTTAGATTGAAAAGATGTAAAATGAATTTCAAAACCCAAATTAGAACTATATTTTTTTCTCAACACATAACTTGGGCATTTATAATTTAAGAGTGGTCATTGTGGTGTTGTTATTTGGTAGGAAATGAGAGTTGTGCAAACCTTGCAATGGCCTACAAATTTACCAGCAAAAAAGCATGCAATATCATAAAATATTAAAATGAAAAGGTGAACTTGGTATTTGGAAACAATAACTGAAATATAAATGTTATCTAATTTCTCCATCAAGTGTTTCATTTCATATAAAACACATAGTGTGAGTCCATTTTGAAGGGACTAGTGTTTCCCACTATCAAAAAAATCAAACATAGGTTCAAGTACATGGTGTATTGTGGTGGCCTGCTTTGCTAATTTGGCCATGTTTTGAAGACAAATCTTTGACCAGACTTTAATGAGAATATTTTATGAATCAATGTATACTTTAGAATGATCTAATATCATTTGTTTCTAATATTCAATTTTTTCTTAATGTCTCCCAATTTACAACAAAAGTTATCAAATGCAATCAAACATGATTGCAGATAAATAGAAACAATAGAATACCTTAGAGAGGAATAATTTGAGGCAATCCCATATAAATTCAATCTTTGGAATACTTCATACACTACAACTAAATTTCATAAATAAATGAGTTTTACTATGGCATCCTTCTGTATTGCCTAAAACCAAGAGATTCACATAGTTAGTTGTCATGCAATCATAGGTTAATGTTGTGCTTCACTTGGTTTTGAAAATAGTTTAATATTCTCTACTAATTATGGCCAACCACATGAAGTTGAAAGCTCATTTGCACCCCCCCACCCCCCCCCCCCCCCCCCCCCCCCCCCCCCACCCAAAATCTACATTCCCCATTAACATCTAAAATTCATTCATTCTATTAATAAAATGTAACAGTCGTGAATTATCACATGATAACATTCATTAACACATTAGTTTCATTAGAACATTCACATTAAGATTGAAAGATAAGATTCATTAGAACATTCACATGAAACTTCAATAGAACACAAATAAAACATTTATACATAAACATTAGTCATTATCAAATAAGTTACATAAGTTCACATGAATCATTTCTTTTTCTTTTTTCCTTTTTTTGTCCTTCCCTATATATTTGCTAAGGCATATCCATGTTTTCATCAATATTTCTTCTCACCCGTGGACATGCACTCACTATTCTTTGCAAAGGTTGGTCCTTTGAAATAACAAATTAAAGGGTTAAATTTAAAAAAATTGAGACTTTAAAGATTTTAAAGAACACTGTAGCACTCTTTACCTTGTCCAACCACATCACGATGTGCACTTGTTGTCCTTTGTAAAGTTTGATCCTCTGCAATAACAAATAAAAGGGTTAAGTCTTTTTAAAATTGAGACTTCAAATATTTTAGAGAAAATTGTAGCACTCTTTACCTTGTCCAACCACATCATCTTTCTTGCCAAATTGGACCTCAACACGCTCATCAAGAACAACCTCTGCATCCCTTGCAACTACAATACAAGATGTTTTCTTAATCCCAACACATATTATAGTTAGATTGTATTACTACACCAAATTCAATTTAAAATGTTTAATTGTATTAATAATTTATAAATCAAAAATTGAATAAAAAATATTTACTTGTATATATATTGATATTATTCTCCATCCATCTTATCATCAGGATCATCATCGTCATCAAAATTGTCACCACCACCATCCTGGTCATCGCCGTCATCATCATCATCATCATCATTATCATCATCATCATCATCATCATCATCATCATCATCATCATCATCATCACCACCACCACCACCACCACCATCATCATCATCATCATCCTCATCATCATTGTGATCAGTAGAAGCATCATCATCGTGATTGGTAGTAGCATCATTTGCATCAAGAGCATCATTGACTAACTCTCCATCATGATCCACTTATTCCTCTTCCTTAGTATCTTCATCATCTATTGCATTATACTTTATCATAGGTCTTCAAATAAAGGGAAAATTTTCATGTCCAATTTCTAGTCCAAAGATAAAATCTCGTCATTCCAAAAGTTTAAGCAAGAAAGTGTTTGATGAGAATAGGCACTTTCTCCACAAAAAAACATAACTATTGAAGTGATGAAAAACATATTTTCAATGGGAAAGAAGAGACTATATCAAATCCATGAAGAATGACACCTCACCTATGGTAGTTGGAATTTAATAAGATTCGAGGTTGTCAAGGCATCAGTACTAACCACCTTCCAAGGGACTAAAATGTTATCCCATAGAATTTAGTAAGATTCCCTACTAGAACAACTACAAATTGTGCATTTGTTTGATGCCATGCATATTGGAAAGAATGTAATAGAGACATTGTGTAAAATATTGGATGGAATGCATGACAAAAAAAAACTTGCCAAAATTTGTAGTGACATTCATGATTCCAATCACATAATGAAAAATATCATTGAATCAAAAAGAATTGGAGACCACATTAATGCAAGTGCCCTTCCTTAGTTATTAACGGAGCAGCAAAGTAATGTCATAAAAGAAGTCATACAAAAAATGAGATATCCTATAGGATTTGTTGAAAATATAAGAAATCTCACATCAAAGAAAAATGAATTTGACCTAGGGCTGAAAATGCATGATTGGCATACCTTCATCAAGGTAAGTCACAGTCTTTTGTATTTACAATATATTTGTGAAACTACATTCAATTTTAATTGTATTACATTAGAAAAGAATGAAATGATCAATTGATAATTGTTGCAGTATGTGCTACCCCTTTTGCTCCCAAAAAACTTTGACAATAATATCAAACATGTGATATATGATCTTGGAAAATACATGAGGTAAGCAGTGATATTTGTTCAATATATCAAAAAAGTAATATATTGTAAAGTCTCGTATTTATATGTTTTGTGTCTTGAATCCCTTGTAGGTGGTTTTCATATAAAGAAATCCATAAAGAAGATATAAAATATTGGAAGAAAAGAATTCCTCTAGTAATGTGTGAAATGAAAAAGTGTTTACCTTCAACTTTTTCAATGCACAAGAACACTACACCAAGTTGAGGAGATTGAATTGTATGGAGCTGTACATCCTAGGTCAATGTGGATGGTTGAGAGACAATTGAAATTTTTTAAGGGTTTGGTTTGACAAAGAGAACATCCTAAGGGCTATATGATTGAGGGATATATGGTATACCAAATGATGGTGTACGTTACTCAATATCTTCCTAATCTTACAGCAAAGATCCATATAGATTGCATTTGGGATCTCGACACCATTAAAAAATTTGAAGGGGAGTACTTAGTGGGGAAAGGTAGATATAGGAAAGTGAAGGGTAATAAGTTATGAGATGTTATTGTAATTAATTAATTCCTAGTCTTAAAAATAAATATGTTCTAAGTCATCTATTTACTTTTGTATAGTTGCTAAAGAGTGGGATGCAATACATTTGTTTATTGCAAACAATCAAGATTGGATGATGGTATGAATTGAATGATGTCAATATTTTGGTCATGGATTAAATGGGAATTTTTGTCTTCATTGGTTAAAAAAGCTCATTTTAATGGGGATCCTAATGGTACACAAAAGGAAATAGATTTAGCATATGGTTTAAGAGATCTCCAAGTACTTATAAGTTTGTTAATCAACCGTATGTTTTTGAACTCATGATGGAATAATTTATACATGTTTGACATTATTGTAGGTGAAACACCACAATACTATGTTCTACAATGGTTACATATTTTTCATCAAAGATTTAGATGACATGAAGAGAACTTATGATTATGGGATAAGTGTAGTCTTCCAGGTGACCAATATTTCATCTAGAAATGACTTACATCCTCGACAATCTCAAAATTGATACTATGGCATTTTGGTTGATATACTTGACTGTGACCTTAATTTATTCAAATTAGTTCTCTTTTTCATCAAATGGTATAGACTATGACCCAATCAAAATGATCCTAATAGAACTATTATTGATCATGAGAATGAATTTCCAATGATTAATACAAGGTTGTCGAGCCAGTTGGGGATGATCCATGTGTTCTTCCAAGCCAATGTGAGTAGGTAGTTTACTCAAAGGTTCCACATAAACTAGGTTGGTCATTTTTTGTCAAACATGATCCAAGGGGAACCCCAATAAAGTATAATGTGATGGAAAAAGAATATATCAAGGAAAAGGAAGAAGTGGATCATGATTGAGAGTTAGTCGATGGTGCTCCTAAAGAAAATGATGTTGCTAATTATCACAATGATGATGCTTCTATTGATCATGATGATGATAATGACGAGGAGGAGGAGGAGGAGGATAATGATGATAATGATGATGACGACGATGATGATAATGGAAAGGATAGTGGTGGTGACAATATTGACGATGACGATGTTCCTAATGATGAGATGAATGAAGAATAATATGAATGTATATACAAGTAAACATTTTATATTTGATTTTTTATTTATGAATTATTAATACAAGTAAATATTTTTAATTGAATTTGGCATAGTCATATAGATTTAACTGTAATATGTTAGGATTAAGAAAACATCTTATATTGTAGTTGTAGGGAATGCAGAGGTTGTTCCTGATGAGCATGTTAAGGTCCAAACTAGCAGGCAGGAAAGATGATGTGGTTGGACAAGGTATAAAGAGCACTACAATGTTCTTTAAAATATTTAAAGTCTCCATTTTTTTAAATCTAACTTTTTATTTGTTATTGAAGAGGACCAACCTTTGCAAAGGACAGCAAGTGCACATCCATGAGTGAGAAGAAATATCGCTGACGACGTGGATATGCCTCTGCAACAATATAAGTAAGGACAAAAAAAAATTTTAAAAATTTTAAAATTATTCATGTGAACTTATGTAACTTAATTGATAATGATTGATTTTTATGTATACATGTTTTATTTATGTTCTATTGAATGTTCATGTGAATGTTCTAATGAATCTTATGTTTCAATGTTAATGTGAATGATCTAATGAAACTAATGTGTTAATGAATGTTTTCATTTGATAATTCATGAATGTTATATTTTATTAATATAATGAATGAATTTTAGATGTTAACGAGAAATGTAGATGTTTGGGGGTGGGGGGGGGTGGCAAATAAGCTTCCACATTTATGTAGTTAGCCCTGATTAGTAGAGAATATTAAACTATTCTTGAAACCAAGTGAAGCTCAACATAAACCTATGATTGCATGACAACTAACTATGTGAATCTCTTGGTTTCAGGAAATGCAGAAGGATGCCATAATCAAACTCGTTTATTTATGAAATTTAGTTGTAGTGTATTTAGTATTCAAAAGAATGGCTTTCTATGGGATTGCCTCAAATTATTCCTCTCTAAGGTATTCTATTGTTTATATTTATCTATAATCATGTTTGATTACATTTGATATTAGATCATTCTAAAACATACATTGATTCATGAACTATTCTCATTATTTATTTTGAGTGTGGTGATATGTTGAATAATATTATAGGGAGGAAGTAGAGGATCCTAGAGTCTATTCAAAGATTTGTCCTAAAAACATGGCCAAATTAGCAAATGAGGCCACCACAATATGTCATGTACTTGAATCAATGTTTCATTTTTTGATAGTACGAAACACTAGTCCCTTTAGAATGGACTCAAACTATGTGTTCTATATGACATGCAACACTTAATGGAGAAAGTAGGTAACATTTATATTTCAGTTACTATTTCAAAATGCCAGTTCACCTTTTCATTTTAATATTTTATGATATTTCATGCTTTTTTACTGGTCAATTTGCAGGTCATTGCAAGGTTTTTACAACTCTCATTTCCTACCAAATAACACCACAATGACCACTCTTCAATTATAAATGCCTAGGTTATGTGTTGAAAAAAAAAAAAGATCTAATTTGGGTTTTGAAACTCATTTTACATATTTTCAATCTAAATACAATCAAAAGAACAATGCATTAGGAAAAGTTAGAATCTAGTTTCTTACCCACAAAAAAGGGCATAATTCTCCATCCACCCTTATAAGACTCTTTCATTTGCACAACATAATCCTCATTTATTGAACGTGATTCTTCCTACACTCTCAATGGGGCATATAAAAATAGCTATCATATCAAAATAACTATCATGTTAAAATGCATTTCTATATATATGAACATATTTAAATATATATAAAAATAACTATCATGTTGACATTCACTCTTGTATATAGGGCCATGAAAGAACATGGTCATTGGAAGGCTTACATTTGATAAACACTTTGTACATAGGTGATTGTCTTTATGTCTTCTCTCTATGGATTAAATTTGTTTATTTTTGTAGGCTTTTTAAAGGATTTGGACTGAATTGTCATATAGATTAGTGTAAGCATGGAAGTAAAATAATTTTACTTAAGAAATTATAAATGTTTGGTATCATAGTGTCTTCCATGGTTATTTTTATATTAAAATTAATAACTATAGTATGAGATGTAAAGAAGCTTTAGTTATGTGTTATATAATTAATATGTCTTTTCAATATCTTATAACAGATGATTGATTTTTAGCAAATATTTAACTTCAATACAATGTATATGTATAAGCCTGAAGAAGAGATGCATAGCATTGTACTTGTGCCCTTTTCATATGATAATTTAGACATTTTCAGTCCTTGGGATATCACTTTCTCCATTGGCTAAGTACTAAAATAAGAGTACTACGCTTTGATTAATTTTTGTGATTTGATTTCAATTAACCTTTGTTGTTGAATATTAGTTTGATCTGTGTTCTGTTCAATGAGCCTTGTCACAACATAATAATTTAGAGATGGAATATACATGCTTGTAGAGTTCAAATCTTAGCAACATGTTGGTTAATAGTTTATCCTGCTTACTAACTTGGTGTTACCTTGACTCTAGATGCCCAGAATGTGAGGAACAAAAGGATGTCACCAAAAAATGGGTCAATGTATGTGTTATATCACTACCCTTTGAATTATAAGATACAACT
Organism: Cupressus sempervirens; assembly: GCA_028749045.1. Classification (NCBI taxonomy): domain Eukaryota; kingdom Viridiplantae; phylum Streptophyta; class Pinopsida; order Cupressales; family Cupressaceae; genus Cupressus; species Cupressus sempervirens. The sequence continues at coordinate 573,573,503 of CM053789.1, read as the reverse complement.
CCTTTATATGCAATATATGCAATGAATTATGTTTTAATAGATCATTGGGATGGGGATATGCTCTTAACCTGAGAGCAAAAGAGGATGAACCAGGATGCTTATGTAACTACAAACAACCTAGGTAGAAATAGATTTGGGAAACATGTAATACCTAGTGGAATAGATATCACAAATTACCTTAAAGAACTTCTAATACTACTCTTACTCTAACCTAAATGCAAATTAGTCCTACTAAAATATAATCTAGGGAGAGAGCAAAGATGCACATGAAAGAGGAAATGGAATCAATCTTAACTGATAACCCTTTACCAAAATGGAATTTGACAAGAAATTAATGGCTCCAAATGCATTTGTCCTGTAATCCCATAGAAACTATCCTAAGATATAGGTTAGGTTAGCTGAAGGAGACAATGAAAGGAACCTAGGCATGTTAGTCCTAAATGGAATCAGAACATCACATTACCTAAATGCAAACATCATACAAATCCTTCATTTCATATAATTTTTTGAGTCTCACTCAACATATAGAAATGCAGGGGGAAAAGTTGGATAGAAATGTCGATCTTTTCTATTAACTTAGAAAATTACATATATAGGTCTCTCTTAGGGTTCTTGGCCAGTTAAAAATTCATCAGTTACATTAACAAAGTACTTGGATTGCTTAGAAATCCAACCGCCACCAATTACAATTCAATGCATAAGAGAAGAAAAACTAAAATGATTAGAAACTCTCAGAATGATTCATATTCTTCTATGATCTATTGGCGCCAATTTCATATAATTTGAATCTCAATGATCATAGTAGGTTTAAATCTCTACTATCAATCTCCTATCAATGATCATGATTAAAGCAGGAAAACCCTTATTACTTTTTCTCTTTTCTCTTCTTCACAACTATCATTTATAAGGTGCCTTCACTCGATGTGATGACTAAATTGGTTTTTTGTTTGCAGCTTTGCAACTCAAAACTTATGCTTATGACTTAACCATGCAATGATGTGATAACCGTATCAAATTGACTATTATCATTTATCATGACTTCACAACTTGACATGTCTTCATTCTACTAATTGCAATGACCTAGCAACAATTGCATATTAGTCATGATTGTGCATTCACAACATTGAATTAAGAGTTTAGCTAACTATGTGCGATGTTGTAATGATTGGTTTTCATTGCTTTGTCATGTTTACTCAAGGTTGTATTTAACCACCTATGACCATGCAAACGCATACTTTCACTCCATTGCAAAATTAACCTTAGGTTACCTTCAACTACCTGCAACCATGTAAAAGCTTGGATCCTTAATTGTTGTGGTTAACTCTTTATCATTTTATCAAAAGAACCAAATATTTCTTCCTTCAATAACTTCACTTATTCAATCATTGAATTCAGTCTGACCTTGTTCGCACCATTGCATCCTTCACATCGAGTTAACTTTATTCACTTGCAACCATGCAATTGTTCCATATTTGAATTCCCTAGGTTACCTTTTGTTGTTGCACCACTTTAAGTCAAAGTTAACTTTAATTGCTTGTGACCATGTGACCTTAAGCCTTTCACTGCATCACAGCCTTAGCCATAGGTTATTCTTAATCTTCTGTGATGATGCAATCATTCTATTTTTGTTTTGTTGTTGCCTTAACTTTGGGTTTCTTCTAACCACTCACAACCATGTGATCATTGGTTTTTTATTATATGCCATGTTAATCCAAGGTTGACTTAAACTACCTATGACTCTATGAATAGAAGCTTCTCACTCTATCATGGCACTAACTTCATATCATCTTTAACCCTTGCGACCCTGCAAACAATGGTTTTTGCTACTTCGTCATGTCAATGCTAGGTTATCTTAAATCACTAGAGAACATGTGATGATCATTGATCTTATTGGTGTTTCACACTACTGAACAACAAAATGCTCAATACCAAAGTGATAATACTCACATAACCTAAGGATTAAACACTTCCTATTAACAATTACATGTGCAAACCACTTGGATCCAACTTCAACAAAACCAAGGATGGTTTTCTACTCTTTAGGCTCTATAGAACCAAGGTGGGTATACCTAGGGGATGATTCAAATGCATATTATTGTATGAGAATTATATTATTTCATTCTTATTCTCATCTTCTATCTTCAAACACATACATAGTTTATCCATTTCTTGACATTTTTTAGATTCATATACATCCCTCATAAGTAGATTTCATCACAATTCTCCTTGGGTTTACAAATATTTCTATAAATAGCAGCTACCTAAGACTCAAAAATTAGATATAAACGAGTGTTGACTAGCATTTATAACCTTGAAAAAAATAGAATGAAAATTATTTTGATTTTATAATTGATTTGATATGTAGTAGTAGAATTTACTCTTACTTACTTCTGATTCATGTGAAGGTTAACTATTGGTAGGAGATCTAGTTCAAATAACTTGTAAATGAATCTATCAATTTTAATCACCCATTTCCATTCTTATTAAATATCCATTTCATAAACTCTACTGATTTACTGAAGCATTTACATAATTCCTTGAATTAAAAGAAACAATAGAACCAGTATACAACCCATCCAGACTACATTCAATCAATTAAACCTTATTCAAATGACTTCAAAGTAAAAAAACTCATAAAATGGAGACAAAAATTAGTGACATAGATATAATGTAAGTACCCCTTTGTATTATCCTTTTAGATGATTGATACAATGACCAATAAAAACTCAATGAAAAGCCTAGAATATCTTGTTGATTCTATTATTTCTATATATTATCAGAAATTACATAATTGAAAGTAAACTCAAGACAACTACATAAACATGGACTAACTGTACTTTTCTTTGATAAGAAACAAAAGTTATACAAGCTTTTAAACACATCACAATGCCCTGAAAACTCATTTATATAAGCATGAGTTGCAACAAGAAAAGGGAAAAATGTGACTGATAAGTTTCCTTCTACAATGAGGAATACAACAAGCTTTTCAAAATATCTTTGAACTCTTAATCACAAGAATAAACAATAGAAACAGTTTCATATGATAGCTGGAGCATCAAATCTTCAATTTTTTGTCCTCATCTTCAACTGCCCCCTATTGGTAGAGCCTTTATTTTAGTGATTTCCTCCCATACAATAACTTCTCTTTTTGTTGGCCACTCACATGCTTTGATTGTTGTTAACTCACCAAAAAAAATTTGCCGCCTAGCATCTGTAACTACCTTCCCCTTGTTAGTGAATAGATTTTCCTCTGAAGAAATACGTGCAAATCTGACCCTGAATGCCCAAATGAAAGGACAAACTAGCACCAATAGTTGGATAGGTTATCATGGATTGATAACCTTCCTCTAAATTTTTATCAAGTACAGCTCCCCGTACAAGATATTCAATGAATTAAATGTGAGTACTTTTACCAGAAAGCACAAAAGGATATCAGACGTCTACTCATAAATACAAAGTAGACGTGGAAAACTGGATGACTAAAAGAAAATAAGTAACAAATGACACAAAGTCCATTTGCGTGCAGCATTACAAGGAGAATGAAGCAAAGATAACACTCAGTGGAAAGAAAATTGACCGGACTCAAAGTTCTGGTATGCAATTATCTTCTGAGTCTCCCTCCTCTAAAAATGTTGAAACAACAAAGTTCTCATTACATCATACATCTAAATCACTAACTGAAAGGAAACCTGAAGTCCCTCTCCCTGCATACATTCAAAATCAAAATATCTCCTATTTTCCAACTCACAATTTGGAAAATTAAACAAAACTCTGCTCTTTCTCTCCCAGCAAATGAAACTTTCGATCCAACTCCTCTATTCTGTTGCCCAAAGTCTACAAACCCAGTAGAAAGTGGAACCCCTGCCTTGTCCTTTGTCAGCACTTTTAATCTGTTCTTTCCCCTAACTTTTCAGTTTCATAACTGATTCTTGAAAGACTCTCAAACTTCTCGCTTTTCCTCTTTTCTGCATATGTGCCTAATGTTTAATTTATCATTAAAAATTTATTATGATGGTCTTTAAATCATTACATCAAACTTCATATATGGAGTGGACAGTTGTCTCCAGATTTGTGTTCGGTTAGGGAAATAAAAATAACCTCTATTTTAAAAGGGGGCCTCCACATGTCATCATTCACTGACATCACACCTCACATCTCTTGGGATTTCCATGATTTTTGGTTGCACTTAGTTCTATCTTGTTTCATTTATAAGCATCCCCTGACGCTCGATCAGAGGAACTGACTCCTCAGCTGCTAGGTACTTTTAGCTCACCCTGCTATACCATCGCCTTTGAATTAGCAAAGAATAAACACTATTATTGTAATGACATTATATTGATTAATTTAACTATCATCCAATGTCTTCTTGCCTTGTGAGATTAATATGATCCATAGAATAGCCTAATCAAGTCATCCCTGTTACACAAAATGAACAAATATTGTTGAGGCTCTTTGAAAGGTATTCCATTTGTCTTGGACATCCATTTAGTCACCTTTCGAATATCATGATGCCAAGGTAACACACAACATATATTTCCATTTGGTTGCAGATGCTCAGAATAGCTACCTCCTCGATAAGATTCAGCTTACATAGCTCAGCCATGGCAAGGAGCAATTTTTTGTATGGAATTGCAAGCTTCTCACACATCTCAACATGTCCCCTCAATCATTCATGTTCCAAACTTTTAATGACTCACCCATAGTCAGCTATCATGTTTGGTCTGCATCCTTCTCCTTACTAAGTCAGCAATCTATATAAAGCTTCGTACTCTTATTGTCGTCGGGCTTCTTTCTTAGCATGAATGTGAACTGACAATAACACCATTATTCAAGAAAGAATATATCATTATTAATGAGCTTGACACCAAGATTTTCCCCAAACCTGATCGGAAGAAAGTATATCCATCCTTAACATGTTTGTGGCTAGCTTCTACTGCTCATATCTATTTAACTGCATTGAACTCATATGGGCCTTTTTATGAGTGAAACTCGATAGGATGCATCTGTTAAACAATTTGTACACGTTTTTGGACACCATCATTATGCACATTCATGTTTGTATGATTCACTTTCCTTCCTAAAACATGAAAAAGAGATACTTCACCTTTCACCGCTATGACTGTGCATATGTTATCAGCTATCTACAAATATGGTGCCTCCAACCTTGTTTCCCCAAAACTGTCACGGACAGTGTCACCTTGAGATGTCAGTTTGTGTAGTGATATGGAGTCATAAATAATGAAAGCATAATTCCATTCATAAATCCCATGCTTGCCCCACATTTGGAGAGTAAAAAAGCTCAAGTTGATCAAGATATTGAGATAAGCTTGTGATATTTTGCGGGTTCTTCCTGCTGAAATGCTCAATTAAACTGCCAAGATCATCCATGGCTTTTCAAGCTTAGGTTACTTTTATGATACTTGGCACTTTCCTTTTATGTTGGATGTGCTTGATAATAGGTATGTCGATATCCAAATAGCTAAACCATGTCACACACTCCTGAGTACCCAAATTTGCACTTTATTCACTGGGCACTATGTTCACAAACCTATGATAATATTCCCATCATGGCTTGGGCACATGAAAAATGAACTATAAAAGAGAAATAATGGTCAACAATGATATGGACTATCTCTGCTATGTGGAATGAAAACTTTGAAAATGACCTCAATTTACTAGAGGATATAATTCATGAATGCATTTCATCTGCTAAGATCTTCATGTAATAGAAACCCAAACTTGATACCATGCTCATATGAAAACTTAAATCTCCACATTTCAAAACCATCATTTAAGGATATCATGCACAATTCATATTGATTACATTCAATCATAATATTGACTAATTTTGAATGCAATTTTGGCTTGGAGTGATATGTATCCTCAGAGGTAGCCCCGACATTTTAGATTTTAAACTTTTCACTGAAACTTGCAATTCAATTGATGAGTTGAGTTCTGAACTGGATCGGACTTTGCAAACATTATGAACTATGAATATCTAATATCTATGAATATGACCATGTGGCAAAACACATTATGAACTATGAATATCTAATATCTATGAATATCTAATTATAAGAACTGGAAAATGAAAGAATCTGGACCATGGTGATATCGCAAAATTAGAATACTTTTCTAATTTCACCATACTTCCCCAACAACTCATCAAACTCCCCTATTGCTACTATATTTGCAATCAAATATTCTATAGGGATGGGTTTACTAGGAGGCATAATATGACCCCTAATAGCTTTGACCAAATTGGTTATATATTTTTTTGGGTCATACATTTTGTAAGGTCCAGTAGCAAATTTATACTGACCTAGATACTCACTAAGTTCTTCATAGGCATTTTTTCCAATTATAAAATCTCCTACTTTAAAGCATCTATAGACAAATGTAGGTTTATGTAGGGAAGAAGGAATCATCTCTTTGTTCAATTATAAGAATTGCCAAAAGAATTCAATAATAGCTAACCTAGGAGGTAGATATTTGGGTAATATATGAGGTGGTTGTGGGCATGCATAAACTCTCATCAAGGTACACTCCTTAAAAAAAAATATATCACCCCAATTATGGTCTAGTTTCATTTTTTCATCCAAAAAGGAAGGTCTGAGTATTGTTTTCAAAACATTAGGGGCCCTAAAGAAAGTATGATCTACCATTCTCATGATCACAAAACTAAAAAAATTGTAAAATACAATTACATTTGAATAGTTAAAATTTCTATCCCAAATATGAGTCCATAATTACACAGGAAACTCACCAAATTCATTAGATGTTTGATCAATTAAATCCTGACTGATATAACCAATGTTCTTATATAGGATCAGGTGCATTAGCAATGAGTAATGATGAAATTTGGAGTCCTTCATCTATCCTTTCTTGGCATTCACAATCTGATGGTACATGTTATCCATAATGAAACCCACATAATCATATTCCCTATTGTGGAAAGGGTCCTATATGTCACATGCTATCAAAAACAATGAGCCATATGCATAGTCTTATGCCCCATCACTTCCCAGAACTTTATGTAATCCATACACTATATTCTTAAAGTAGTGTTTGAATCTACTTAGTGGCAAATGGTCCTCTACTTTATTTGGTATCTACCCTGCCTTTTTGACATTTTAGGGGATGTGGGGTAGCATCACATTGTTTAGATAATGAGTCTTATTTCTCCCAAATTTTCCCTTTAAGTCATCAATATCTATGGGCACATCCATTTGCCCCTCCAAACCAAAAGCTTCTATAAAAGAGGTCTTATCAAGTGTGCATACAATACTCCCATTATGTCTATGGAATGACCTTGTGATTGGATTATAATAGTTTATCAAAGTCTTTAACAAATCCACATCAACAAATACCTCAAGAAATATCAATTTTTCCATATTCTTGTTCCATGGGTTGCATACTGGTACATTTTCAGTTCTGTTCAAATAGAAATACATTAACGGATTAAACCCATCAATCTTGGGGCATTTTGCATCTCTGCATAAGAAGTAAGGGTCTTTAAATACATGGTCATTAGCTAAAATTGCATTAGATGACCCTGAGAGTATTTTCAACCATTCCTCTGCATGTTTGTTTGGCTTTTTGACTTGAGTTTTCTTTTTAGTTTTTACTGTCCCCTTCTTCTTTTTCCCTTCTGTTGTTACTTCAAGGACATCATCACCTTCCTCTTCAACCTCTACTTCTTCAATAGGAATCTCTTCAACATCCATGTCAGCCATTATTTTTTGCAAATCTATGTCTCAAACTCCTACAATAATGACACAGAAAACCACAAAGTTGTGGATGCTTGAAGAATTTTCAGAACAGAATAAATACTCTAAACTTTCAATCAAATCTTTATACTTTAATCATGCAATCTACCAGCATTAATAAATTTTGCATGCACAAGCTTTAATACCATCCTTGTAGGGTGTCAGCAAAGAATGTCAACCATGTAATATGATCTTGAAGTACCTTTTTACTTTTTATTTTACTTGGCTACAGTGAATTTTTCCTTTTTTCTTAACTGGCATGACACCTTAGCCAATCTCTTTTTTCAAATTTGGTCTTCCACTTATATGCTATGTCCAGACCCTTCAATCCTTGAAACTCTAGAGATACAACTATCAAACCCTTACGCTTATTTGGTGATGCTTCAAAAAACTTCAAGCATAGAAGTGTTAGGGTTCTTTAAGCATGGCCTTTCAACTCATTTTATGCTCTTATGTGGCCCCTTTCATCATAAGATCTCAAACCCTCTCAACGTATCTTTACATGTTTATGCTTCAACACATCTTGTACAACATAAAGCATTCATTTTATTCATCATTTTACTTTTTACTATCATACGCTAAACCAATCTCGTATCCATAGAGAAAGACATGAAGCACCTCTTCATCCACACAGTATCCTTACAAACATAATAGTGTAAGGGAAAACTTTTCTCTCAACAAATCAACGACCCAGATCAAATCTCAGAAAAAACATCACCATTGATTTAAGCACATGCAAAATGAATGACTTAAGTTATCTTCCATGAGGGATAGGCCCATCTGACATATGTGACATGTCATAATTTGATTCATTCCTCTCAGGGCTCAAGTGGCAATTTTTCAAGTCCCACACAACACATTCCTCTATATGACATCACTTTATAGTTGTTTGGGAACCAAAATAGCAAGAGCACATAAACAAAATCAAACCTTGCTTCACTCTTACGAGCTTCCCTTGTGCATAGACTATAAAATCCATTTGATGTTTCTATAATACACCTTGTATTCCATGATGAGTATTTACATTCTTATGCCATTCAGAAAAATGTAAGGGCATAAATCAAACCAATCCACCCTTCCACTCATCTGCTTCACTTGTCACTCGTACCCCTGTAATTCAATAAATATGACCACTTTAAACCTTAATAGGGTTATACGCTTAAAGAAATATGTATAGATGGAGGTACATTAATGAAAGGCTTTCATTCATTTGGACTAACTCATCACTGTGGAATTGTAAGTGAAAAATTACAATATATGAAAACCTTTTATGCACCTTCGCCCAAGGATCAATCGTATGACCGGAAAGCTTAAAATTCCATCGCTTCATTGTTATGAGTTACACACCCATATACCTATAAACTAAAAATTCCTTTACACCCTTACGCCATTCAGTGAAGCATGACCATAGAAACAAAAGATAGAGAGCATAACACTCCTATGGGAAGCCCCAATACTGTAAAATCATAAAGGAAGAGAACTTAGGATTTTTGCAAACCCCTTCAAAAATTCAAGATAAACCTAGGATTTTAATATACTTAGGACATTTTAATGACTATTTTGATGACAAACCTTGAGAATTTAATAAAATTCAAACAACATAGAGATCATGGCATGACTAGGGTAACACAAGATTTTGAAAATTGATAAGAAAAGAAACCCTAATCTGTAGGATACAAGGATTACATGATTTTTCACACATATTTTTAGAATTTCTCTACATTGTGAAAAATCAAACCACCAAATCTTTATGATCTGATGGCTGGGAAGATACATCTCTAATGACCATTATAATTCCATCTTGAAATGCTAGTTGTCGATCTAGTCTTCATCTGACAATATGGATTTAATCTCAAAGTCATTTGACTTATTAACTTTGCAATGTAGATGCACAAATTAAATATAAGCCATCAGTTAGATTTTAAAGAAAATCACACCACCTTTCACCAAGTTCTTTCATCATTTCTAAGGATTTATCTACTTCTCCCATAGTTGATTCAACTTCTCTGATTTTCATGATGTTCCTGTGATCTACACCTTGGACCTGACCTTCAATCCAAATTTTTTTAGTCACCATCTATTTGAATGCAATGTGATCTTCTTTCTGATGTATCATGGCTTCAATGAAATACTTGATCATAGAGTTAGGGTTTCTAAACAATTTTCTTTTCATCTAGGAAATGCATAAACTTGCTCTTCCTTTCCTAATCACCTAATATGAAATAATGCATTAGATTTCTTTTGAATGCCCACCTAGGTGTACAGAAAGTAATAGATGAGAAGAGAAGTTCCTTAAAGGAAATCTAGACATAGACATGACATCACATTGACTCAATAGTAATATTAGAAGATTGGAAAATATAGGGGACTATAATCATCACAACAGTTGGTTCTGTCTAGGGAACTAGGCATGTTAGTGCCTAGGCAGGAACTTGGCAATCTCTAGTTTCACAAAAAGTTTGACAAAAAAAATATAACAACAAGCTACTTACTTCCTTTATTATAGAAAACACCAAATAGAAAAGATCTATGCCTTAGTCCATTGAGTTGTAGAGTCTTAAATAGCATAGGGAGATGCTATGCATTTGAGTGGTGAGGAAATAGGGCAACCAACACAAAAGAAAAGAAAACATGCAAAAAGTAGGAAAGAAAGGAAAGGAAACTAAACTAAACACACAACCCACCTAACATATTTACAAAGGTGAGATGAATCTCACCTTATGAAATCAGCAAAAAAGGGTACTTATGTGAAGCCATTGACTGGTTGGGCAAAATAGGAGCCTTTTCTCTATAGTTGACATTGTTTTCTTAGCATTGCTCCTATAAATAGCAATACATGACTCCACACAATTCATTGACTATATGTAAAATTTGGCTATACATCCATTCCAGTCCAAATAGCCATGTCTCATTGTAAACCATTTCATCTTCCTCGGGGCTTTTAATAGTGTTCTACAGATGATGATCTTCAATGCTGGAAGGAAGATAGTGATGACTACCTTTAGTAGAAATGGCATGCCTCTTATGACCAAAAAGGTCTTGAACCTTGTTTTTCTCCTCATGGACTTTAGCCTCATAGTTTAGGACATAGAATGGCATCCCTTCAAGCATAGGGACAGCTATTAGATGGTTATCAACTGTAATATTATAGAGAATGAGGTCATCCTCATATACACTTTTATTTTCATCCTTTCCATCCTCTAGTGTATCATCATTGTTTTCAAAATTCAAACTAGTCACATAGCACAAAGAAGGAGATCCACAAACTAACAACCCTTCATCATATTTTAGTTCCATACTTGGGTCATTTTGAAAGGACTCGTCCATTCTAAGGGATGACAAGAATCCACAGACAATCTCTTCCTCTTCATTGTAAAGAAGGGTTGTGTCCACCCTTAGAGCTGATTCTTCCATAGTCTGGTAGTTAGTAACTTGAGGACACCTTTCTTTAGTTAATTGGATCATGAGAGAGATCCTTACCAAGGAATGATGTTACATTTTCCTCTTGAAGTTCTTCCTCACACTAGTAAGATTCCTTCATGGGTTACTCCTCTTTGCTTACCTTTTTGGCTACCATTGACATTTCACCTTTTGGATGAGATAGATACTTTGGAATATAATGATAACTATATTTTCTTGACTTGATATTTGTTTCATCAGATGAATCTAATGAATACTTATGGTCTCCTTCTTTAGAATCAGGAGGGTTCACCTGTTCATTGTTAATTGGGGAAAACATAAGGGAGCTCATGAGAAGTTCTTCATGCTCAACTACCATTGGTTGCTTTGGCCTCAACATCTTAATCTTGCACTCTTACAAGTCTTTTAATTTATGGAAACAATTGTAGAGATGATTCCATATCTTCATTGGTCTAGGGTCATCCACTCTGCTAAGACTCTCTGCAAAATTGAACAAGATCTTTCAAAATACTTTGTCTTCTATTGTATGGAGTTCTTCAAGAGTAGGTTTAGGCCTTAGCCTTTTTCTCAATTTTCACATTAGGCATTGGCCATTTTTTTGTTTTTCTGAGTCCAAGCTGAGACTTCTCCCACTAGGTGCATGCCAATACATTCATCATCTTTTTCACAAAGAGGAGTAGGCTCTTCTTCTATAGGAGAATAGGTATAGATAAGTGAAGAAGCATTATCTCTAGCTACTAGTTAATTCTTTAGTTCTTCCATTTCTCACATCAACTCCTTTATCTTATACTCAGGCTAGTCTTCTATCTCATGATATCTTGTACAAACCTAGTGCCAAAGTCTCTAGCTATCAATATAAAAGGTGCACTTCTGATATTTTTTATAAAGCTAATGAAGAAAAGGGTCACTCCATCTATAGAGATCTTTAAGGGTAGGGTCAAGCCTAGACCTAGCCACCTTCTTACCATTAGGCATGGTCATTATACAAAGTCACCAATCATGAACATACAAGATAATTTAAAATATAGGGGAATATTGATCTTTAGATATCAGAGATCCTATTAGGATTTCTCCTCTGCGAAATAATTTGATAACCAAAAATTCACTCAAATTTCCCAAGGAGAGTCACAAAAAATTGTTGGTTAACAGTTTATTCCTCTTGCTAACTTGGCTTTACCTTGAATCTAGATTCATAGAATGTGAGGAAACAAAAGGATGTCACCAACAAATGGGTCAGTGTATGTGTTATATCATTACCCTTTGAATTATAAGGTATAGCTCCCTTATATGCAAGATATGAAATGAATTATGCCTTTAATAGATCATTGAGATGGGGGTATACTCTTAACATGAGAGAAGAAGAGGACAAACTAGGATGCTCATCAAACATCCGAGACAAAAATAGATTTGGGTAACCTATAACACCTAATGGAATGAATATCACAAGTTACCTTAAAGCCCTTCTAATTGTAGAAGTTTATGAAAGCCAACTTCACAATGTGCCAAGATCACCTGCATGCAAATAACCTATCAAAGGGAAACCAAAGAAGGAAGAGGTGGAGCTTGGAAAAACTAAATGGATTGAGAGAGAAGATATTGAAATAAAAGAAAAATGTATTGCTATACAATATGCCTTGAAAATGAGTTATAAAATACAATGAGAGAGCCCAAATATAAAGGCCTCAAGGAAGCTTGTAGAACAAGTTGGAAAGTTCTAGAAGATAAGGTTGACAACTAAGCATACATCCACAAAAGGTGGAATATCCTCGATCAAGGTGAGGAGATAAGTATGACTTAGATTGGAACAAACTCCCATGTTGTCAATAACTCCTAGAATACAACTAATAAATAAATGTATTAACCTAAATAAACTTAAGTAAAAGAATAAATAATTATTTACTCTAACACTAATACTACTCCTACTCTAACCTAAATGCAGATTAGTCCTACTAAAATGTAATCTAGGGAGAGAGTAGAGATGCACATGAAAGATGAATTGGAATTTTTCTTAACTAATAACCCTTTACTAAAATGGAATCTAACAAGGAATTAAAAGCTCCAAATTCATCTATCCTACAATCCCATAGAAACTATTCTAAGATGTAGGTTAGCTCAGTTGAAGGAGACAATGAAAGGAACCTAGGCATGCTAATCCTAAATGGAATCAAAACATCAGATTACCTAAGTGCAAGCATCATACAAATCATTCATTTCATCTACCTCTTCAATCCTCACTCAACATCAGGAAATTTAGAGGGAAAATTTGGACAAAATCAACAATCTTTTCTATTAACTTAGAAAATTACATATATAGGCCTTAGGGTTCTTGGCCAATTACAAATTCATCAATTACATTAATAGAGTACTTGAATCACTTAGAAATCCAATAGTCACCAATTACAATTCAATGCATAAGAGAAGGAAAACAAAAATGATTAGAAACTCTCAGAATGATTCATATTCTTCTCTAATATGTTGGTACCAAATTCATATAATTTGAATCTCAATGATCACAATAAGTTTAAATCTCTATTGTCAATATCCTATCAATGATCATGATTAAAAAATGAAAACCTTTTTTACTTTTTCTCTTTTTGCTTCTTCGTAACTATCATTTATATGATGGCTTCAGTCGATGTGATGAAGTGATGACTAACCTGGTTTGTTGTTCGTAGCTTTGCAACTCAAAACTTCTACTTTATGATTTAACCATGTGATGATGTGATAACTGTATGAAATTTACTATTATTATTTATCACAACTTCCCAACTTGACATGTCTTCATTATACTAACCTCATCAACTTAGTGATAATTGCACATAACTGTGATCGCATGTTCATAACATTGAATTGAAAGTTTAGCTAACTAAATGCAATGTTGCGAGGATTGGCTTTCATTTCTTCGTCGTGTTGGCTCAAGCTTGCATTTAACCACCTGTGACCATGCGAACACATATTTTCACTCAATTGTGAAGTTAACCTCAGGTTACCTTCAACTACTTACAATCATGAGAATCCGCATATCCTTAACTATTGTGGTTAACTCTTTATCATTTTATCAAAAGAATCAAATGCTACTTCCTTCAGTAACTTCACTCATTCTATCATTGACTTCAATCTAACCTTGTTTGCACCATTGTAGCCTTCACCTTGAGTTAAATTTATTCACTTGGGACCATGTGAGTATTCAATATTTGAATGCCCTGGGTTACTTTTCACAACTTCACCACTTTAGGTCAAAGCTAACTTTAATTTCTTGCGACCTTACAACCTTAAGCCTTTCAGTGCATCGTAGCCTTAACCATAGGTTACTCTTAATATTATGCGACAATGCAATCATTTTATTTTCACTCTGTCACTACCTTAACTCTGGGTTTCTTCTAACCACTTCTGACCATGTAATCATTTCTTTTCACTTGTTCACCATGTTAACCCAAGGTTGACTTAAACTACTTGTGAGTCTATGAATACAAGGTTTTTTCTCTATCATGACACTAACCTTAGATCATCTTTAACCCCTATGACCCTACAAACAATGGTTATTATTGTTTTTCCATATAAACTCTAGGTTACCCTAAATCACCAAAGAACATTCGAATATCATTGGTCTTTATGATCTAATGGCTAGGAAGATACATCTCTAATGACCATTATAATTCCATCTTAAAATGGCATCCATCAATCTAGTCTTGATCTAATGATCTAGATTTAATCTTTGAGCCATTTGACTTGTCAACTTTGCAATGTAGATGTGTGGATTAAATATAATTCATTGATTGGATTTTAGAGAAAGTCACACCACCTTTGACTAGGTTCTTTCATCATTTCTGAGGATTTATCTACTTCTCCTAAAGTCAATTTGACTTCTCTGATTTTCATGATGTTCCTATGATCTATGTAATCACCTAAAAATGGTCATCTAGACTATTAGCCCCCTTCTCAACATTTTGGCAAGTTTAATTAATCATTTACCTAGACCAAATTGCTAATAATCAATTAATTTGATTATAACCTATAGTTTGACTATACTATCCTAAGCTCATTATTTTATTAATAGAACATGTCCCCTTTTAATTAAATAAAAGACCTCATTCTTCTAACCCACTTAAAGTGTACACATAAAGTCCTTTTTCTATTTTTCAAATTAAAAGAAAAGGCCTTGTGACTTTTGTCTTATATGGGAACTCAACTTCTATTTTATTGGTTGACTTGTTTGTGCACATGGATCACTATTATTTTCAAACTCCACCATTGATCTTCCATCATCTTCATCTTGATCTCCACCATTCATATGACTTTAAAAGAAAGAGCTCTCTCCCTCTCAAAGGAGCCATACTCTTCAGTATTGTTATGTTTTAGGTTTATTGATTGACTCCTTGAGAGCTTATGGAGAAATTCCATTTTTCTTGTCTACATTCTCACATATCATGTCATTTTAGTGTAGTTGAATGATAGCTTAGTTTCCTTAACTATAATCTAGCTCACATAGTATAACTAGGTTGGTTTTTAATACTATCATCTTGGTTACTATAGTTGTATTTTTCATTTCATCTTAGCTTAATTCACATTTGCATTGCATCCTTGAGGAACTCCTTGTGGACATTTTCATTCTTTCATCTTGTCTTTGGAACCTCCCATTGCATGGTTTACTAGCAACAAATGCACTTATAAGGCTCAATTGGGAGCCCATTGCATTTTATCTTAAGCATCCTTGCACTATGCGGATAGGGAGCTCTAAGCCAGCATCCAAGCATTCTAAATTCATGGAATCACTTGGATAGAATGGTTTAGAGCATAACACATTTATAGTGTACATTTTTTGAGACCACCATAGCACTCTCGGGGGTTATCCTGACATGTATGTCTTGATACAAGTGTAATCTTGCTACACTAAACTTAGGAAATCTAATCATGTAGTTATCTTCACTTACATGTCTCTAATTCTTAGATTGGCTTTCGGTATCCCTATCTGATTCCGATCATATTCATATCTTCATAGTTATACTAGAGATGATTTTATGATCTTATGATGTCCCTAATAAACTCTCAATGATGAAATTAGAGTCTAAATGTTTTGTGTTTCTTGCTAGTAAACCACTTTTGCATATTAGTTTGCATTATAGGTTCTATCTTGCATCTTTTTCATATGGGGAGAGCTCTCTCTTCATCTATTTGTGGACATATTAGCTAACTACTTTCATATCTGTCTTTGCTTTCTCTTTAATCATGCCTTTTCATTCTCTTGATCTTTCACTTCACCTCTTTGCTATCATTTCAGAGAAAATGTTAATCTTATCATCACATTTATCTACCCACTTGAGCCTCTTATCTCATTTTGATGTCCTAGATCATTTTTGGGGTTGAAATCAAAATTTGAGTTCATCTTGATAGTCAAAATTGCATTTTTAAATTCTACCTTCTTCTATGTAGTTCGCTAACCGTTAGAGGTTTAATCTTTACTGGAGTATCTTCATTTCTTCATGTCTTCATTATTTCTACACTTCATATCTTCTTCTATTCACAACTTTCATCTCTAAATCATCTTTTTTCTCGATTTGACCTAACTTTCATACTTTATCATTCTTGGTCAACTCTAGTCAAACTAGGGCATTATATTACTGCTTTATAGTCAATCTTTGGTTCTATTCACATATCTATCATCATGGACTTTTCTATATATCAATTTTCTCATATCTAGCTTATTTTTGTAGTCCCCTTACCTCATTTTGATTTTGATCCTGAGGGGGCAGAAATACTCAGTCATCGCTTACTATAGCTATCTATTTCTCAAGAGCATATGTTTGATCTTTTTATTTACTCTCAATCTATCTACTTTTCTTGATTTTAGCATTCTTCTTTGATTCTGACATCATCTATATGCTAGTGTTTAGTACTATCGATGTCAAGTTGTACATTCAGGATTTACTATCTCTTTCTACGTTTTGTTCTTCAAAATTAGATATTTCTATCTATTGTTGCCTATTGGCTTCTATTTATTTGATGTCATGTGTTCCCAGATTGATCACACATTAGTCAAAGAGGGGAAAATGTAATCACCTAAAAATGGTTATCTAGACTATTAGCCCCCTTCTCAACATTTTGGATAATTTAATTAATCATTTGCCTAGACCAAATTGCTAATAATCAATTAATTTGATTATAACCTATAGTTTGACTATACTATCCTAAGTTCATTATTTAATTAAAATAACATGTCCCCTTTTAATTAAATAAAAGACCCCATTCTTCTAACATGTTGGTATTTTCTAGACTACCGGGTAGAAAAGGCCTAATACTAGTTTTCAAAGGATTTATCTCAGTCTAAGGACTTAGCTACTTCCTATGTTTAATTGAGAAAACTTTAGATCTGGTTCCAACTTTTATAGAATCGCCAAAATTCTCTACTCTTCAAGCTTTGCAAAGTTTATGCAAGTGCACCTTAGGGATATATTGGTTATATAATTGATTATTTGGAAAAAGTTTCACAATTCATTCAACTGATACTTCTCTTTTCTAGATCTATCCCTTCAAAGAAAATAGTGGTAATATATCTTCTATATTTTGCAATTAATCCTTGACAATAGTAGCTAATAGGGAAAATCAAAAGATTACAAAAAATAAGTGTTGACTAGCAGTTTAATTATTCATACAGTAAAGTAAAATTGATTTGATTTTATATTTATGCCAAATGCAACCCTATGACTTCTTCAACATGTAATTGAATGTATGATCAGTGCTCTATCCATTAGGATTCAGATTCTACCCAACAAAACATTACATTTTGAACTAATTAAATGTATTACAATTAATCTTATCAACAATTTTCTCTAAACCCATTGTTATGAATATCACTGCTATATAACTAGAAATGCTATCAATTTATTGGAGCATTTACTTAATTCCTTGAATTAAAAACAACAACAGATTGATATACAACCTATCCAAGTTGCATTACATTGCATAAAAATTGCTTACACAATCCCAAGATAACCATTACACAACAATGGAGATAGAATTCAAAGACCAAAATATGGCAGAACTTCGTCCTTTACATTAATTTTCATTGAAAATTTCAAGAATTCTGGTAAAACTATAGAAACCTTCAAAATAATATAGTAGATCCTTCAATATTTCACTTATATTCTCAGACTTATAGGAGAATACATCATAAAGTTTACAAGAGACTCAATGGACTGACAATAATAGCATAATTCTCAAAATTACAAGAAGATCAAACCTCCACTCCATATCTTGGGAATTCTTTTATAGAAAGGATTGCAACAAGCTTCAAATGGGAGGACACTTATCAAAATCTTGATAAAAAAACAAATACAAATACATTCCTATTTTCTTACAAACAAAATATTCTTTGTACTTGGCCTCAAAATTAACATGTAGTTGCAAAACTAATAAGTAGTGCTTCTTAGCAAATATCTCCTCAACAAATTCAATTTGTCTTTAGCTCCTATCACCATCCATGCTTTTTCTTTGCCTTTTTCTTTTTTGAACTACATCTTAACTACATCTAGTCACTATCACTAGTTGGCAATGCCTTGATATCTATGATCAGCTCCCATATGGTGATATCTATATCAATATCAGGTCAAGTGACATCTCTGATTGTATCAAACTCTTCTAGGATTTTGGTCCACTTAGCTTCAGTTATAGCTTTTACCTTAGCAGCCACCTTAGACATTTTTGCTTCCAGCCTATAGAGCATATCCACCATATCATAAACAACATTGCCACTTACTTCATTAATACATAAAGATAAGAACTGGGATGATCAAGAATACTTTCAAAAGATGATGACCATTCAACCCAGTCCTTTATTTTGCCCTCATTGTCCAAAATTGTAGGCACAAAATTTGGTGTCCTAGCAGCAACTGTTTTCATCTTATTTTGGACTAGCTGCATCTTTCCTCCAAAGAAACCATTTAGATCTCTCAATTTATAAATAGCTTTTCTCATTCTCACAATAGTTTCCTTTGGTAGGTCCTTTTGGGGGAGTATAGTAATTATACTATCAAAGAATTGAATGTAGGGGCCCCATGTGTTGAACAATGGAGATAACAAAACAATGGTCTCTGGAAATTTGTATTCCACTCCTTCTAATGCAATGTAGTTGCCATGCATATTTTGTGAAACTGTATTCAGTGCATTGATCTTATGAATTAAGAAATTTTCCATAGCTCTAATTTTTGCCTCTTTTCTAGCTTCTAGCTTTTCTACATTAATTTCCATAAGCTAGTGTGATGTTTCCCCTATTTCAAAAGTCTAGCCCTCTGATTGCACATTTTTGTCATGAACTTATGTGACAGTTCTTACAGCTTTCTTCAATGATGCCACCTCAATTTCCAACTTAATAACATTTTGTTGTAGGATAAAAGTTTTCTTCATCTCTTCTTCATAACTCCTTCTTCTCCCAATAAATTTTTCATATGTCTTTTCAAGTTGGGCCTAAAGAGTGTCCATCTTGTGCTTACCCATTAATGCTATTGAAGTGTGCATCCCCAAAATTTGGTCATTGGAAGTAGATTGAACATGCAAAAATATAACATTTCCCCTAGGGTACTCCTTGATTTCCATGAGAGTGGGCTTATCATCCTCTGGAGCTAAACTCCAAATGGTCATTGTTTGGGCATCCACATTATACCTTGATCCCATCATCTCCCCATACTGATTCTCATCCTCAAAAGAAATTGATTTCTCTTGTCTCCTTATTTGATCTATCAGAAAAGAAGACCTTAGATCCCATCTTGGGAAGATAATCATTCCACTTCTTTTTACTAGATCTCTAGCCTCTTCAGTAGTAAGGGTTTCACTAGCAAGGTCATACTCCTACAACTTTTGCACCAACCCAGTAATTACTTCATCTGAATCTCCAAGCTTCATTTGCAATTTTAATTCATTTCTTTTTATTTTAAAAGGAAGTTTTTGAATTTATTTGACTTGATAAAATTGTCATCATTCATAAACTCTTTAGCCCCAATGATTCTATCATCAATCATTTGTGCCTCTAATTGCAATATTTTTGTTCTTTGCTCAGCTTTAGATGCCTGGGATATTAAGAATCTTCTTCTAACATCATCAAAATATTTGTTCCCCCTTGGCAAGATCTAGAGATCCTTTTACAGAGCCTTATCTGGTATTTCTACCATTTTTTGCTTCTTATGTATTTGTTCTGCCCATGTAGAACTCTCACGAACATCTTGTTCATGTTGGTTATCTTTAGATTGATCTTCTTCTTCAGATACCTCCACTGTGTATTCATCATCAAAATAGTCCGGGTCAATATTCTTTCTAATTGTTTCTAGGACTTGAGACACCAACTCATCAAAATTATCCACACACTTATCTAATCTAACTCAATATTCTTCATCAGGATAAAACCCTTTAAAAGATGGGTCTACCTTTCTCATTTCTTGCTCATAGCCAACAATATCTCTACACTTAATTATTATTTCTTTGCATACATCCTCACTCAACACATCCTCTTCCCACATAGGTTTTCTAGGGGGAAGATCATATCCTCTCCTATTCTTCAAGGCATGTCTTACTACATTACAGGGGTCATAGGTTCTGACTGGCCCAATTAGCATTTTATAACTTTATGAAAATGAATTGGTTTGCTCAATGGAATTCTTTACAATTTCAAAATCCCCTACCTTAGTACATCTGCATATAAATATTCCCTTTTTGACATCTTTTTCTAAATATTCCCTATTCAAAGAAATCAATAGCCAAAATATTTATATCAACCCTAACCTCTCAAGAACATATTTAGGAAAAATGTGGGGTAGCTAAGGACATCAAAAAATCCTTACAATAGTATATTCTTCAAATAAGAAAACACTACCCCAATCATGAGTCAATTATTTTCTAGCATGAAAGCACCATTTAGGTCTAACAACCTTCCTAACATTTCTAGGAACTCTTTCAATTATTTATCCTATCATTTTCAAAACTGGATGAACAAAATCATTATAGAAAGAGATAACATTTGAATATGGATAATACATCTATCATACTTGTGTCCATCTTTGCACTAGCAACCTCTCTCCCCACTCTTGTGTTGACTCGAAGAAGCTTTGATCAAATATGTCAACATTCTTTGACAAGATAAGGTGCATGATCAAAGAGTAGTGAGGGAACTTGAAATCCTTCAGTTCTCGTTGTAAGGCAGTAGTGATTTCTTTTTGAATGCTCTCAATGATGTATTCTACAAAATCATATATGGCATAATGATTAAGTTCTTGAATATTCAAAGCCATGACATAGTATGCCCCTAAAGCATTCATGGTTACATCTGTACCTAGGACTTTGTCAATCCCAAACATAGTATTCTGAAAATAACTTTGAAATAAATCCAAGGGCATGATCTTAATATCTCTTCTCTTTGGAATCTCTCATGCATCCTTCTTCACCTTGAGAATGTGTCTGGTCATGTTTTTACCAATATAAAAACTCTTATGTTTTTTGAAATTGTCATTCAATTCTTTAATATCAATGGGTAATGACATAGGTCAACCAAAATCAAATGCCTCTATGAATGTATCTTTATCCAATGCTAGAAAAACACTTTTATCCTTCCTGTGGAATGACTTATTAATAGAATTATAACATTTGAGTAATGTCTTGACCAAATCTACGTCCACAAATACTCCTGGCACTATTAATTTTCCCAAATTTCTTACCCAAGGGTTGCAAATTGGAACTTCTTTCACTCTATTTTTGTAGAAAAACTAGAACAATTCATATCCATTTCTATTAGGGACAACTACATCTTTGCACATTGCATATGGGTCTTTGAATGCATGTTCATTGGCATTTTGAGCATTTGTGGAACTAGGCAAGATGTGTACCTTTCTTCTACAAATATGTTGGGAGCCTTTGATGGTATATCTAGTACTTCAATCACTACCTATGCAATCAATTCTCCTTCTCTTTGGGCCATTTTTGCAAGTATTTTCACTAGTTTTGTATGCTATTTGGATAAAAATCACTCAGAAATCACTTTTGCACCTTGAAATCGCTCAGAAAATTCAGACAATTTAGAAAATGGTAATAACAACCTATTTCTTTCTAGGATTTATCAATTTATGTGATGAGAATGTAGCTTTAATTGGCATTTAAGGGTGGCACACTTGAAAACCTATCAATCTTTGAAAAATAGGTCAAATCAATGCTTTTTGAATTTTCATACATCCAGCTCATCCCATCTTCATCTAGCTCATATTTTCCCATTGAAAAGCCATTTTATGCTTTGAAACAAATAGATGTGATAGTTGCGAGCAAAACCATTTCGCCACTTGACACCAAAATCTTTCTTTGCTACAACATGGCTTGCAATGTTTCCAAACCTTTGTTTCTCATTCAATCACGGCTTTACAGCTAAATTTAATAATACCTTTGTGATTTCTATGACCTTGTGACAAGCCTTTAACTTCTAACACTTTGCAACCTTGCCATGGTCTAGCCCTTAGAACATTTTATGCTTACAACCATGCTATGCCTTAGATTTCACTCTATCGCTCCTTCGCAACTCCAAAATTAGGCATTCAACTTAACCATGTGACAATGCACTTAGCTGGCTAACCTAACATTTCTTTTGCCTCGCAACTTCACAACTTAGTTTTCTAGTTGTTTAGGAAAGCTTGTGAATGTGCACTTCATTATCAATCATGGCTTTGTAGCTCAAGACATTAACATCATTCAGAACCATGTCAGGTTGCGAGATCAACTTTAATCGCTACACATAACTTGTTTACATGCTCACGATTCAACTTGTTCCCTTTTGATTCTAACATGTGAAGGCACAATCAATGCTTTGTTTGACCATGTTATTTGTGCAACTTCACATCCTTACTTAAGATGTTGCTTCAACTGCATGTGAGCACGTGATAGCTTCAACTTAACTACCCTCACCACTTCACAACCTAAAAACCTTAACTACAATTATACCCTATGATAGCATGATCACAAGCAATTGTAACTTCGCTCCTCTAACCCATGGTTCATTTATACTTCCTACAATGATGTACTGAACAGAAATTCTTAACTCAACATTAACTCCTTGCATCTTTGTAGCTTATCTTTGACCATCTAAATGAACCTTTGTTATGTTGCACCAACAATTTATACTAACTATTTTCTTTCACTCACACAATCACAACTATTAATACCTTAAGTCAAAATAAGCATGCGAACATGAGCTCTTCTTGCTTCACACAGTCATAACTTGGCACATTTGAAGCTTTAATGAAATATAATAGTATAAATATTTCAAAACTTAGGATAAGAATACATGCATGGAAAAATACATACATCCTTTTAAAGATCAAAATTATATTGCATTAGCTTTAAATAATCAAAAAAGAACTTGCCTAGGGTTTTTCTTAAGGGCTAACAAATTTTTCACAAACCCTAGCTTATTCTCAACACATTTCTTCTCAATTTTTTTAGAATATTGCACAAACTAGGTGAACAAAAAATTAGGCCATCATAACCCACTTAAAGTGCACACATAAAGTCATTTTTTCTATTTTTCAAATTAAAACAAAAAGCTTTGTAACTTTTGTCTTATATGGGAAGTCAACTTCTATTTTATTGGTTGACTTGCTTGTGCACATGGATCACTCCTATTTTCAAACTCCACCATTGATCTTCCATCATCTTCATCTTGATCTCCACCATCTATATGACTTTAAAAGAAAGAGCTCTCTCCCTCTTAAAGGAGCCACACTCTTGAGTGTTGTTATGTTATAGGTTTATTAATTGACTCCTTGAGAGCTTGTAGAGAAATTCCATTTTTCTTTTCTACATTCTCACATATCATGGTATTTTAATGTAGTTGTATGATAGCTTATTTTCCTTTACTATAATCTAGCTAACATAGTATAAGTGGGCTGGTTTGTAATACTCTCATCTTGGTTACTATAGCTGAATTTTGCATTTCATCTTAGCTTACTTCACATTAAAGTTACATCCTTGAGGAACCCCTTGTGGACATTTTCATTCTTGTATCTTGTCTTTGGAACCTCCCATTGCATGGTTTACTAGCAAGGAATGCACTTTTAAAGCTCAGTTGAGAGCCCATTGCATTTTATCTTAAGCATCCTTGCACTCCATGGATAGGGATCTCTAAGCTGACATCCAAGCATTCCAAACTCATGGAATCACTTGGATAGAATAGTTTAGAGTGTCACACATTTATAGTGTTCAATCTGCACCTTGGACCTGAGCTCTAATCTAAATGTTTATAGTCACCATCTGTTATGAATGCAATGTGATATTCTTCTAGATGTATCATGCCTTCAATAAAATACTTGATCACAAAGTTAGGGTTTTTGAATAACTTTCTTCTCATCTGGAAAAAGCATAAACTTAACCTCCCTTTCCTAATCACCTATTATGAACCAATGCATTAGATTTATTTTGAATTCCCACCTAGGTATACAAAAAGGAATAGATGAGAAGAGAAGTTCTTGAAAGGAAAACTAGACCATAGACATGACATCATATTGACTCAATCCTAATCCTAGAAGTTTGAAAAATATAGAGGATTGAAATCATGGCAACACAACCATAGGAATAGCCACACCAATAGAAGTTGCAACCAAAACCATATGAGAAAAAGGCACATCCAAGCAAGAGATGAGCAAGGAAGACATATCCCCCAGTGAAACACCAACAGGAAGAGTGGAGACAAAATTGCAAGGACCAAGTAAAGGAGCTCTAGTGACACCATCAACAATAGCAAGAGGATGTGTGCAATATTAGACAAATAGATTTAGAAGAAAAAATTTAAAGTAGACCTTGTGCAATTGAGGACGTTTGCAATATTAGGTAGACCTACAGGAGAGAAAATAGAGTGTGCTTCAAAAGGAGGAAATTTGTGCTACATGAATGAAGTTACACCACATTGAAAGGACCTCATAAAAGAAATTTCAGGCAATAAAAAGGTGTGGTAAATCCTTTGGGAGATGTGTAGATAAGTAAATACAACAAAATATCTCATCATATGTCAAGACATGAGATATAACAAACATTGAATGATACCACAAGGAAAACATTTGAAGAACATGTTTTAAAAAAAAATTGTTCTTCTTTGTTACAAATACATTTTACTATGTTGATCACACACGTACGTTATTTAGTGCAAGTCGTGCATTTTCCTCTTTATCCCCTCTCATGGAGACTATGTTTGACATTCTCCTAATTTGTCTTATTGATACTGCTTATATTCAAGCATTTCACATATGGTGTTGCATTTCTATTTCCTTTTTATATTAATATAGATAAGAATCCCAACATCATGATTATTTCTCCCTGTAGGAAGTCATGGATTCAACATACATTTTGTGTACAACATTAGTTTATTGAGGATTTGACATGAAAATAGGTGGACCACCACCAAAAGGCCACTTGTAAACATTTAGCAGTGGTCCACTTTTTTTCATGTGAAGTCCTCAATAAACTAATGTTGCACACAAAATGAATGTTGAATCCATAGCTTCCTGCATGGAGAAATAATCACAACATGCTGCTTCTTATCTATAGTAATATAAAAAGAAAATGAAAATGCAACATTATCCATGAAACACTTGAGTAGAAGCAATATCAATTAGGCAACTTAGAAGAATGTCAAACACAATCTCCATGAGAAGGGCCAAAGAGAAAAATGCATGACCAGCGCTAAACAAGGTATGTGTGTGATCAACATAGTAAAATTTATTTCTAACAAATAAGAACAAATGTTTTTTTTTTAAATAAATTAGTACATCATCACAATTGTGATAGCCAAGTTTGAAAGAATGTTGTTGGAACAAGAGAATTTTCATCACATATTTTTCGTACTTGCAATGGATAAACACAATAGAGAACCGTTGCACCCATGACACTATTGTCACATACCATCACAATTGTGATGGACATTATGACCCTTGACTATCATCCATAAAACACAAGCATTGCTATTCAGATAGCAAAGTGAAATTTTTGATGTCATAATTACAATGGTGGCATGTTGCAATTACAATAATATAATGGTGACCTCTTGGCCTTGCCTTCTGTCAAATAATCACATCTTTTGACATCATAATTGTGATGGATGATTTTCTATCACAATTTGTGATGCTAAAAGTCTAACACCCATCTGATGGGAGCCAATTCTTGGTACTATGGATGACAATAAACCATCACAATTGCAATGTCCTACCATCACAATTCGGGTCCAAATTATAGTAGTGTATGGATCATGTTTCCATTGTTTCATGTGATATTTATACTACTTCTATGTGAGTCTAAGCATGGCTTGTTGTATGTTTAAGTTGAGTTTTCAGTTTCAATATACACCACCCTTGCATCATTTTTGAAATTACCTAAATACATGTTCTAAAAAATTATTGTGCATAAAAGTTTTATGATGTATTTTTTTTCTCCCACCATATAGACCATTTCAATGAACATTGATGCAATGTCAAAGGGAACTCTTTATTTTTCAAGATTAAAAATGAACTCCTTTCCTAGTTTTTCATAAACTATTCTAAGGACCAAAAAATGTGTAGACATCAACGTTCCTTGATTATGATTTCTACTATATGCCCATCAAATACTATTTCATACATAGGTCCATTAAGCTTAATGATGATTTCCATGCTTGGACCTAATTTAAATTGATCCTATATTATACTGATATATCAATTGTACATTATACAGATATCTTGCCCAAAATGGAAAAAAAAAATGTGAAACAAAACCCAAAGAATTGAAAGGTTGAAAGTGACTAAGGATTAATTTTTTTAAAGTAGATAAGATAGTCCAAACTAACTTTTAAATAAAGTAAAGTCATTTCCTATAAATATGAATGGTTATCCAAGAATCTTAATACACACAATATCTTCATATCTAAAGTAGGGCATAAAGATAAATAATCTCTATGAGAGAAGTATATTGAAGGACAAGAGGCATTGACTCTTTCTAGTGTATACTAAGGGTTTCCACCCTCATGATAGACCAAAAAAGGGGAAGGTTTTGAGTCTAGGATGCAAAAATCCCCATGTACTATCCAAATTGATCTATTATGAATATTGATATTTTATCATTCGAGCAATATGGTCCATGATGAAGAAAGGACAATATTTAAAGAATATATTCTATATGATTAAAATAATAATAGAAAAATATCATCTAACTCTTAAAAAAATCAAACATCAAAGAGACTAAACTTAAAATCTATACCAGAAGATAAGCTAGAAACATAGAAAAATAGACTCTTAGTGTGAGAGAATACATTGAGATATAATGAGAAATATCCAAGGGCAATCATTTCTGGGGAGATAGTTATGTTTGGGAGTACTAGTCTCAAACATACTACATCACTAAAAAAAATTACCCCTAACTATAATGCATAAGATTATGTTGTTTCTTCTAAATAAAGGAAAGATAATATTTATCTTAGAAACTGAAGCCATGTGGATTCAACCATATATAGTGAATATGTTGTAAATAGAAATTTAATCATATTAATATCCAAATCCTTTATCTTAGAAAATAATATTGTATACAAAAAAATTTGTAGATGTAAGGAGACATATCATATGAAAATCAAGATTCTCTATAAGGACAAGTCACTAAGATAAGATTCCTAATCTAATATGAAGTTTTCTCTATCAATAATATTATTAATCCTTTGAATTGAGTGTTTCAAATTAGAAATAATTATTTTCTAACTTGAATTAGAATAGAACCTACCAAAAAATAGATTGTGTTAAAATGCTAATACACATTATCTAAATTATGCCCAATCTAATGATAGTTCCACATGAATTTGTAATCAACCTAGCTATTCAACAACTAGACCAATTTAACTGGGTTATGACTTGTTTCTTTCTAAAAATATCTGCTATGATATGTTTTTGTAAAATTTCTTGTGAACTTTTCCCATTTTTCATGGTCTACATTATTTTTGTGTAGGATCTTGAGGTAAGTCACTTAGCACAAGTTGAGTGAGTTTTTTTATTATTTGGATTTTGGAATATGTATGTAGCTAGATCATTTTTGGTAAAGCTTATTGTTCATTTTATTGTACCTAATCTGATGATGGTTCTACAAGAATTTGTAATCAACCCAGATAATCAACAACTAGACCAATTTAACTAGGTTATGGCTTGTTTCTTTCTAAAAATATATACTATGATATGTTTTTGTAAAATTTCTTTCAAAATTTACCCATTTTTCATGGTCTACATTATTTTTGTGCAGGATCTTGAGGTAAGTCACTTAGCACAAGTTGAGTGAGTTTTATTGTTTTATTATTTGGATTCTAGAGTATGTATGTAGTTGAATCATTTTTTCTATTATGAGAGAATATGTAATAAACACATTAAAAGAGATCTCTCTTATTGTATAAATAGATACATGTTTAGAAGGAAATATAAAGACATACATGTTTACAAGGAAAAGAAAAAAAACATTTACATATGTACCTCTTCTCGCCCTTAAAGAAAATCATAGAGCAAGGGTATGTAGATCACAAGGGCATGACATGGAAATGAAATCGCAAAGCAAGGGCATGACATGAAAATGAAATTACAATGCAAGGGCACAACATGACAATAAAAACACAAAGAAAGGGCATGACATGATAATGAAATCATAGAGAAAGGGCACATCAACCAAATGTACTGATCACAAGGGCACGACAACATTCACAACTCTCCACCCTTGTTCAAAGCTCTCCACCTCTTTTGCATGTAGTTCTCTACAATCAAAACAAATGGAAAATGATTTATGTCATTTTTTATTCTTTTGGGGGCATCATAATTGAGACTCCAATGTCGACATTGCGATGATGTCAGGGAGAATTGTAAAAAAAATGGAAATCACCACAAATTACACCATCATCACAAATTGTCATCACAATTTGACCCCAAATGTTATAGTGAGATGATATAGGGTAATTTGACCCTATTTCACAACATCCAATCAAATGTTGACAAGTTGGTTTCTATAGTGAACCAAGATTTTGAGCCGATGGATGAAGTACATACCTAGGTGATGAAGGGTCAACCACCACCCATACCAACTCACAACCAAAATCACAACAAGATGGAGACAAAGAGATGACAAAATTGCTTCATAAAGCATCCATTAATTAATAGTTTCAATTCATTACAATATTTTCCAAATGGAAAAACTCCAAACTCTTATAATATAAGAGAGCTTCCTCACTAAGAGCTTCCAACTAGAAGAGCTTACAACAAAAGAGCTTGTTTGCTACACCTTGAGAGCTTCCTTAAAAGAGATTACATTTGAAGAGCTTCTACTTCCCCAACTTCTACTTCTCAAGCTTCCTCACAAGAGATTACATTCTATTCGAAGAGCTTCACTACAAGAGCTTACACTTCAAGAACTTGATTACAAATGAACATAAGCCTTCCTTAAATAGGCACTTAGCACCCGATGGATGATTTATCCACAACATTCTAGAATATCCACAACCTTCTAGAATTTCACCTAAAACCTTCTACAATGTCTACAACTTTCTAGAATTTCCTCCTAAATACAACTAAGCACCACCATGTGGCCCGATTAGAAAATTACATTTCTTTTGTAGATCATAAAAAATATTAAATGCATGATTTAAGGAACTTTCCACATACTTCTAAGATGCCACATACACACCTCACTAGGCCAAGAACTTATAGGCATTAAGATCAATAAAGGGTTAAAGGTATATAATTCTTATGGAGGTACACATTGCTAAGGAGCTAGATAAGCTCGATGATTGCATTGAGAAAATATTATAGGTAATAAAGTAATGGAGGGATTTCATGAAGAGATCCAGCGAATTAAAGACAAGGCACAAGAGCAATTTTTGGAAGTGGAGAGGTACTATAATGACATTTTCCTTGAGATTTTTGAGGATGAGTCTAACACCAAGCTTTTTTTGGTGCAATCAGTAGTCCAACAATTCATAGGGATATTTGAAGAAGCTTTGTCAAAAGATGACAATAGAAAAGAATTCAGAATCGAAGAAGCACTATTGGATTTAGACACCAAGCTTGAAGATTTTGCAAATACAAGGATAGAAGTTAGTAATTACTGGCAAGTAGTGAAGAATAATTATGAGGATTTAGATTTAGGGGAAACTAGCCAAGTGGCTAAGATGATATAGAAGTTAAAGAATAAACATCCAAACATTGTTTTGGTCTAAAGGGGAAGGAAGCCCAGATGTTGGAAATTTAGTATTGACACTTAGAAGATTTTTGGATTTTTGGAACCTATTACCAAGGTGTGTAGGTGTGTAGGTGTGCTTTTCATAGAGGTGTATCGAGAGTTTTGAAGAAGAAGTAGTGCGCTAACAATTAACTACTAGTTCCTAATTTAGAGCATTTCATGCATCAAAAATGCATTTTGATGGCAATTCAACTCCCAGAAATGCCTAGAGAAGGTTGAGATTCTATTTCAAAGCTTCTAGAGGCTTCTAGATCATCTCACAGCTTTCGTCTTCGTCTATTATTATTCTTTCATTCTTTTATGTCATGTAAAGGCTCATATACCCATTAATAGATATAAACAAGGGTGGATATCTACTTAGCACCATTTAGAGAGTCAATTTGTATATAATTAAAAATTTTAATTAGTTTTTAGGTTGAGTTTGCATTTTAAGAGCTCTCATACCTAACACAAAGAGAGGAGATGATTTCTTATAGATACATGGATGTAATATGTACTTTAGGTTGTTATTTCGATGCAATAATATATGCTATTGGTGCTCTCATTCTGAGTGTAGTAAATCTTGCCAGAGTGTGTTATTTTTGTGAATGCATGTTCATGAATAATAATGGAGCCAATGGTTTTATTGTGTTGTTATGATTGTGTGACCTTTTAGTTTTAATTTTTTTCTTGTGTTAACAAAATTGTTGTTGTAACAAATTGGCGAAAGGATCATCTTTGTTCTTGCATAGTGTCTTGTCTCACATGAGTGCATTCTCTATAGCCTTGAAATTAATGAAATGTGAAACATATTCTAGTTTATATTGAGTTCTCACTGATGATTACATCAATGAAGTTGAGGAAGTGATGCTCCTAATTTCATTGGTTTCCTACTTGATCCTTTTGATATTTTAATTCACAGACGTGTTGTTACCTTGGTTTATGTCTATTAGGAATTTCCCTTTCAAGTCATTTTCTTTAATTTTTCATTACTCTATCTTTGTTATTTTCCTTTCAAATGCTTGGTTAAAATAGGAATTCATATAGTTGCACCGATAAATTACATTCATCATAAAAACATAAAGTACAAAAATGTATTTCTTTTGTGGCTATATTTTAGACAATAACAGATTGTCCAAGATTGGTTCGAACCAGCAAAGGCCTCCTCATGAACATACACATTTATCTTCAATTGAGCAAATCTAGTAGGTTGCAAAACCACCCAAAACCTTGGAGTCAGCTTTTCAAGAGAGGGATTTGAAAGGATCCCTGTCATTCAACATCATACAAAATGATAACTCAATAAATACAAATGACTTAGTTGTTAGGGGAATTGTAAGCAGGATGGCATGGTTCCTCCACCAGGAACTCGAATTAAGACTCAGGCTTTTGTAATTATAGGATGGATGCCAAAGTGGCCATAGCATATGTATCCTTGTTTTCTACCCCAAAAATTTATTGGAAGGTAACAAATGTAAAATAATTCCATAAGGCATCAACCAATTTCTTGTAGGTTATGATCTCATCATCCTTAGTCTGATAATCATTTTTAACTCGATTGATGATAAGCTAGGAATCTCCATAGATATGTAGTGTTATTATTCTCCATTCAAGGACTAGCTTAATTCCATTAGAGAGAGTTTTTTATTCATCTATAATATTAGTGCATGTAAATAGTAGTTTGTAAGACTTTGGAATAGTATAGCCATGAGGTGTAACAAATAGAATTCTAGCACTAGCTCCATTTTTTAGTATATGATCCATCAAAGAATGTCTTCTAGCTCATTTCTATAACATACATAATAGATGCATTAGGGAATTCAATCTGCATGGGAGTGTTATCTGTCATTGGGAACTCAACAAGTTGACCAACAATAGCTTTTTCTTTAATATCCTTACGTTTGACATACTGAGTGTCAAATTTTGAAAGAATCATCATCCATTTTGCTAGTCTACACATAAGTGCAACCTTACTCAAGAGATACTTCAAAGGATCAATTTTAGCAATAAGTTGTGTGGTACGTGTGAGCATGTAGTGGTGAAGTTTTTGTGATGCAAATACTACAATAAGACAAGCTTTCTCAATATTATTGTAATTGATCTCATAGGAAACCAATGTATGATTGGTGTAATATATAGCTCTTTCTTTCCAATTCTCATCATGTTGTGCTAAGCAAGCTCTTAGGGAATTTGCAGTGGTTAAGATGTAAATAATCAAATGCTTCCCCTGAATCAGAGGCATGAGGATAGGTGGCTTTGATAGATATTTTTTGATTTGGGCCAAGCCTTTCTCACACTCCTCATTTCATATACATGCAGCCCCTTTATGTATATTTTTGTTAAATGGATGAGATCTATCAGCTAGTTGAGATACAAACCTCTTGATGGACTGAAGGTGTCCTTGTAGACTCCTTTGTTGACTAATATTTTTGGGAGGTGGAATTTCCATAATAGCTTGCACCTTTCCTGGATCAACCTTTATGTCTTTAGTTGATATTATGTACCCTAATAGTTTTCCAAATGTGACATCAAAAGAACACTTTTTGGGATTAAGCCTAAGTTAAACCATTTCATGTGGTCTAGTATCAAACTCGGGCCAGATAGATGAGTGCTTCATTGTTTAGACGTTGTGAGGGTATCATCAACATAATCCTCCATGTTTTTATGCATCATGCCATTAAAGATTGTAGTCATGGCTCTTTGGTATGTAGCACCTATACTTTTTAGCCCAAAAGGCATGATATTCCAATAGAATGTACCCCATGCACAAGTGAAAGCCATTTTCTTGGAGCTATCTTAATCTGATTATGCCCTAAGAAGACATCCATCAGGGAGTACATTTCATAGCCCATATTTATGTCTACTAACATATCGATGTTTGGTAGTGGAAAATCATCCTTTGGGCATGCTTTGTTTAAATCCCTAAAATCAGTGTAGACACAAATGGACTTTTTATATTTAGAAATAGGCATGATATTGGATATCTATTCTGCATAGTCGATAGCCCTAATGAACTTAGCACTTGGTAATTTTTCTAGCTCATCTTTGACCAACAAGGTGACATGTGAATGCATCTTTCTTAATTTTTGTTTGACAGGTTTAATGTCAGGATTAATGGAGAGGTGATGTCTAATGAGTTATTTATCTGGGCCAGGCATATCAACATAGGTCCATGAAAAGTTAATATTTTTTTCTTTAAAAAACTATGTGAATTATTCCTTTTCTTTTGGTGATAAAGACTGAGCCACATGTATAATTTCAAGAGATTCTTCAGTACCCAAGTGGATAGGTTGTGTTTTTTCTATCAAAACTAATGGTCTATCCTAAACATATTTTAGAAGACTACTCAATACCTCATTTTCAAGTGCTTCAAAGGGGTTTTCACCTTCAGATACATCTTTATTTTTACTCTTTTTTGGTTCAGACACTACCACAAGGTGGTTTTCACCATTTGAACTCTTATTTTTTATTTTTCTTTTCAATTTGTGACAAAGATACTTGATGTCTATCTCAGTTATGTTAATTATTGGTTCACTAGTGGAAGATACCATAGGTTCAATGGCATTTAGGTAGCATGTGATCTCATAATCATTTTGAAGTGAAGGTGGCTAAGATATTTGGTTTTGAATAGACCAATCTATGAGATCAGGGTGTATAAGAGAAAGTGAGGTGGAAGCTTTGAGGGTATTAATGTGAGAGGAATCATCTCTAGTATCAAGAGAAGTTGAACCTATAGAGAAGGCTCCAAAGGAATCTGAATTAAGATAAGTCCTAGAGGAATCAACATAATCCACTAAGGCAAGTTGTGAATCTAATTCATTTGACCCTACATGAGACTCATCACCTATGTTAGGTTGGATAACATAGGCATGTGTCACACCTACACCCAATTCACAAGAGGCATCAGAAATGGTATTCCCACTCATATTCTTGAGAATAAATGCTTTGCTCTCAGTCCATAAGTTGAGCAATATTTCTCCTAATTCTTTCTACATTAGGATTTTGGATATCTGACTCACCAAATTTGGGTTCCCTATATGTAGACACTTTAGTAGTGTTATTACTAAATAATGCATCTTCTCCCCAAAGAAGGAAGGTAGAAGGGTTGAAATATTCTTCATGTGTTAAAGCAACAATAGTGGGTTGAATGTCATCTTCAAATTCACTAGCTATAGGAACTTCTCTATCAAGTAGTAGAAAACCATCATCAACACCATACCCTAAACCTATAGTGTCCTTGCTTTTTCATCCCTTGGTGTGACTTATGAGTTCTATAAGAGCATTCTTGTTATCATTCAAAGGTCCTTGACCATGATAACCCTTTTTCCTAAGAAACTGGTAGCCTTTCCCATATATTTTAGGAGAAATAGGGGTAGCTAATATGACTTCATCTTTATCTTCCTCCTCTCTATAGATCCAGTCTCTAATGGTTTGATCCTCTTTTTCATCTTCTAAAGGAATTGAGGATTGAAAAAAGGTACCAAAGATATTCATAGCTGACTAAGTGGGTTTCATTGTCTTAGGCAGTTTTTTGTAGGAACGTGGAGAGATAGGTAATGTTGCAATAGAGTTCAAGGTATACTCCTCCAATGCTCATCATTTTTAACTTATTTTCACATTCTATCAATGATGGTCTAATGTCACTACAAGGTTAGTTATGTGGTACTAGTGACTCTACAATGGTAAGCATATTGATAGACATGAAATTGTTATCTAGAATCACAATATTTGTATTGTAGAATGAAAACTTGATGCATTGATGGTATGTTGATGATACACCTTTGATTTCATGGATCCATGGGCTATCCAACAAAATATTATAAGTTAATGGGAAGTCTAATACCTAGAAGACCACATCTTTCTCCATAGGACCCAAATAAATAGGAAGCACATTTAGACCCTTGGAGGATCGTTCAACTTCATCATATGCTTTTATGGTTATCTTTCACCTATGATCAATTACAAATTTAAACATTCCCAATTATTTAATTGCACTGAAGGAAACAATATTCAACCCTACACCATTATCTATCAAAACTCATCAAACTTGGGTGTGGTAGATTTGAACTTTTATGTAAAGGGAAATATTATGGGGATGATGAAGAGACTTGTCATCCTCTTCAAAAAATGTGAGATAGTGAGGTGAGGAAATGTGATTTACCATTTCTTGGAATTTCTCAACATCAATGTTTGTAGGAACATTAGCAATGCATAGAGATTTCTCTAGGATCTCTTTGTGCTAAGGGGACAACTCTAGCAACTCAAAGATAGAAATTTGCATGGGAGTCCATTGTAATTGACTCACAAGGTCATAACTAAATATAGTAGGTAAAACCACTTGTTTGGAAGACAAGGCATGTTTGGGTTCATTGGACACTTTAAGAACAACCTTTGATTGCCCCCTAGAGACAATGTTTAAGGTCTAACCATGAGAAGAAGAAGAATTTTCCATCCAAAGGGACACCCTAGATCTAGTGTCATTGAATTTTTTATGGGGATTGCGCATTCTCAAGACCACCTTAGGCTTTTCATCATCAATGTCACAATTGGGTTCCTTATCAAACTTGACACTCATCATGTAGACATTCCCAATAGGTTCCAACATATTGGTAATACTATCTATGTTGGTGTATATGTAGCTAATATTGGCATTATTACCCTTTTTGTTAGCCTTAGATGTCTCTCCTTTTTCATATTTGTAGCAATTATCAGTATTATGATCCTTATTCCTATTGTAATTGCAAAATTGGTCATCTCTCCACCAATTGGGTTTTATAGGTGGGTTGTAAGATCAAGAATTATTGGGCACTGTGATAATCTTATTAGCGAGAAAAATTTTCAAGACCACTTCATATGAGTCAACCATTGGTGTGTTAGTGTGTCTTGGTCTAGAGGGTTTCTTAGCTTTGTTGAAAGATTGGGTCTTTGTGGTCTCTTGTTGCTTAGTGGCATATATAGCATTGGATAAGTGAAAGGTCGACTCCTTGTATTACGAGCATCTACAACTCCATCATTAAATACATACTTATTTTTGTTCCATGGCTTACTCTTATCCTTCCCATTTTCATTTCCATTTTTATCCTTGTTGAGAACAATGTTACCCTTCTTGACAGTAATATCTATGATGTGGTAGACACTTTCAAACATGTCATTGAATAAGGTAAATATGTGTTTTGTAGGATCATAATATAATTCAAGCACAAGTGTGTTCACAAACATTTCAACCTTATAAATATCAAGAATTTTTTTGGGATACATAGAATGTAGTGACCTCCATCATTGTAAGTATGTGGCAAATGGTTCCCCTTGTCTTTGTTTTATGCAAAGATCCAACATTGTAATAGGGTGTTAAATGTTGTATGAATATTTTTGGATGAACCATTGTGCAAGTTTGTCAAATATTTTAAAAGGATATGACAGTTTGGTAAACCATTACATGGCTTGTCCCCTTAATCTTCTAGGAAATGGTCTCATGGGGTATGTGTCCTAATGCATGAATTCCATGCTAAGAGCATAGATGTGATGTACATAATCATGTGGATCACCATTTTTATTGTATTTGGCATACTTGGGAGCTTCTATATCCTAAGGAAATGACACCATGTAGAGACTTCTATCAAATGAGAGAGAAAATATGGGTTCCACAAAGGAGGTTTTGGGTTGTTCTTTTTCCACCTATAGTTGGGCAAGTTAACTTCTTAACCCTTGTATTTATTTTCTTAGGATCTCAGTTTTAGTTGACTCTCTTTTCTAGATAATCATTTGAACATCATAGTTGTGAGGGAGTTCCATCCCCAAGAAGCCATGTATTGAAACTATTGATCTATGTTTTCTCTAAGGCTTTGAGCATAATTTTTTGGAGAAGTTCATCTTGTTAGAATCTCATGAAGTCCTCACTAGTAACCTCATTGTCTACCTTAAGCTCATGGTGTGATTGTGAGGGTCTAAGTGGTGAGGGAAATCTCGTTTCATATACCCTTGGAGATCTTGGCGGCATGTTGTTCCCATTGTTTCCATAAGATAGGTTGTTCATAAATGGATTCCTATAGCTCGCATGAGCATGTCTATTTTTAAAGTCATGTGCACAAGTACTAGTTTCAACATGTGGGTGGGACATTTCTAGTAGCTATATGCCTAGCTTCCTCCAATCTTTCTCTATCTAGCCTAGTTTGTTCTTCTATCAGTTCAAAGTGGTCTTCTAGATGATGATTCCTCTCCTTGGGGTTCATGTGAGAGAAATACTCTTAGTAGCCCTAGGAGTGTCGAAGGGAGTATCAAAGAAACTATCAAAGTGGTAAAGCAGGTTGTGCCAAGTAGTAGTATTAGTCTCTTCTTACCTATCAAGGATAGGTTCTTCCTCATAGGATTTCTTATGAGGACATCTAGTAGGAGTGGAAAATTGTGAAAAAGTAAAAGAGGGATGACTTCCTTGAACAACTTGGAGTCTAGTCACAACCAACATGTAAGGGTAAGCCTTTAGTATAGTAAGACAATGCAAAGCCTTTTGAAATCAAAACTTGTAAAGTCAAAACATTCACTTGTCAAAAGGTAAAAGCAAAGTGAGTAGATTGTCAAAAGTGCTCAAGAATTTATAGCACTAGTGATTCATACCAAGAGTTGGGCAAGAAGCTCGATAGCAAATAGCCAAGAGAATGAGGTAACTAAGTTTTTTACAAGTGAGCAATAGGGGCACCAAGTTCATATCCAAGAGACTAAACTCATTCTTTCAGGTTAAGAAAGTACCATACATGAAGGTTTAAGACTAGATTATGGTAAGACCAAGTAAAATCACCCCTACTTCAACTAAAACAAAATCTAGACTCAATGATGCAAGCATCAGGAACTAGATGATAGTCTATAGCAAACTAGACGATATTGTATCAACAAATTTTATCATATGATAGTTTCTACAATAGGTAGGCAATACTTTCCAGATAAGCAATACTTTCTAGCAAGTTGTAGGATAGAGCATAACACATGAGGGTGACAGACTTTGTTAAGTAGGCTGATACTTCTAGCAATCAGAAGTATCATACAATACTTCCTTGAATAGGCATGTGATAGAAGTTCAGCAGACTCTGTAACATGTGACTTGGTGATAAAACATTTATATTTCAATTCATTTTTTTAGTGTTTTAGGCCAAAATATAGTTGTAACAAAGGAAGATCTTAATTATTAATAGTAGATACAAAATTTTGAAAATAATTGGGGATACAAGCATATGTCTTCAAACAGTTGAAAAAGGGACAAAGTAACCTTGTCAACACAAGCACTGGGGATATGTAAAAAATAAAATCTTATGAATGCTAACACCATGTGTATGTTCAAAATGTTTTCATTGGTCTAGCACATTCAAAAATACTCCAAGTAGAACTGTACAAAGGTCACAACTCCTTACTCAACAACTTGGCCCACTCTTAATGCCCCTTTGCCTCACACAAAGTGGTTTCCCATAATAGATGTTCTCTTTGGCATGGAGGTGTCATTAGCACAACCAAAGGGACACAAATGGTGAGTGTTAAAATCTTGGGGTGATCTTGGTAGTCCATTAGGATCAATCCTTGCACCAATATGTTGAGTGGATAATAAGGTAACTCTAAGATGTTTAGAAAGGGTTTGTAGTGCCTCTCATGTTTGCAGTCTATACCTTGTCTATTTTGATTCAAGAGATACTTGATTCTCTTACTATATGTACCTTGAGATGACCTGAGGGTTGAATATTATAGTTTATTTCAGTACCATAGATGCTTTATTGCTATGTTTTTTAGTTTATCATATTTGCATGTTGATGCCATTTTGAGATGACAGTTGGTTTATGAGGATATCTGATTATCTAGTATTTGGACATACTTTTTGATTATGTTACATGATGGATTTTATGCTATGGTGATTTGCATCATTCTTGTCTCTTTATGCTTTATGAAAATTTGAGTGATATAAATGGATTAATTAGGTATTTAATGCATTATTGCTTCAGCTATGGTATTATTATGCAATTGCACTTGATCGTGTGTTTTAGTGTGCAAGAATTACATCCTTGGCAGTGGCACATGGAGTTAGTGATTCATCTATTCATATTTTACCAATGTCATCCCTATATGGTTGACATATCCTTATTTTAATTATTTATTTTTAAAACCTTTCAATGATTAGTAAATCCAAACTCATTTGCATTATGTGATTAGACCAGTGAGTGTGTCTATGCATTTAGATGTTTGCATTGTCGCCAAAGTTGTTTAGTGATTTCTGTAATTTTGGGTTTTTAGGCTTTAAATCTTCTTGAATTTAATTTTTGGTAGCTTTTCCTTAGGTGAATTCCTATTACAAGGAATAACCTATTTTCATTTGGGTTGATTCAGAGTCTAGCTAGTCTAACTAGATATTTGCCCTAATCGATTGAAAATGGGATTTTATTATTCATTTCTCACTTTTTGAAAATAGAAGAGCTTTTCTAAAATCCTCTTCCTAAAGGATTGGATTTTTGTTCATTCTAGGAGTTGTGAGCATGGGATCTTCATGAGGTTATTCTTATTGTATCTAGCTTGGGTAGATCTTACTTTGTTATGGTTTTCAGCAACTTCAACATGCATTTTATTTTATTGTGTGGGTTTCAATTTCTACCCCTTTTGATGTCAAGTAGGGATTTCTCATTTTGTTGTTTCAGTTTCATTTTAGGTTCTTTTTTTTGTAGTTGTTTGTCTAGAGGCTAAGAACTAGTGTTCCCCTCTATTTTTGTTTGCTAGTTCTGCCCAGTTGGTTGGGTATGAACATTTTCCCAATTTTTGGGATGGGGGTTTGGGGTTTTGCATAGTTATGCTGGTCATTTTTGCATACAATGTCTAAACCCAAATATTATTGGAATTTTAGGGTTTTTTTACCCAAAGGTCAAACGGGTTTTAATTTCAAAGTTCTCCAAATTTTGGGGTTTTTACCTCATTTTGCATGTCACCCTATTTTCTCAGGTTTTCTTGGCACATTGGTAGTCATGGACTTGGATTGTCCATTTGGATGTCATTCAGACCATTGTTGCACTTTTATATTACATTGGGATGCATTCTGCATTCGTCCTCCCAATTCTATTTTTGGTTGAGTGACTTTCTACTTTGTGTTCTCATTCAGTCCTTGTATTATGATCTTCATGATGGTGGTGTGCCACACACAAGTATGTGCATATACATTTGTCAGGTGACTTGCAAGGCCCAATCTTTTGTGGTACTTCTAGAAGTTATTGTAATCACCTAAAAATGGTCATCTAGACTATTAGCCCCCTTTCAACATTTTGGCTAAATTAATTTAATCACTTACCTAAGCCAAATTGCTAATAATCAATTTATTTGATTATAACCTATAGTTTGACTATGCTATCCTAAGTTCATTATTTGATTAAAAGAACATGTCCCCTTTTAATTAAATAAAAGACCCCATTCTTCTAACCCACTTAAAGTGCACACATAAAGTCCTTTTTCTATTTTGAAATTAAAAGAAAAGGCTTTGTGACTTTTGTCTTATATGACAAGTCAACTTATATTCTATTGGTTGATTTGTGTGTGCACATGGATCACTCCTCTTTTCAAATTCCACCGTTGATCATCCACCATCTTCATCTTGATCTCTACCGTCCATACATCTTTAAAAGGGAGAGAGCTTTCCCCCTCAATCCATCCATCTTTTGAATATTGTTATGCTGCAGGTTTTCTAACAGGTTTCTTTGGAGCTTTGTGGAGAACTTCTATTTCTTGTCTACATTCTCTCATACCATAGCATTTTAGCTTAGATTCATGTTGCATGTTAGTTTAGCTTCTATTTTGCAATAATCTATCTCACATAGCTTATTAATGGTATTGTAACACTCTCATCCATGCTTAGAATAGCTGCATTTTTCATATTCATTCTAGTTTAATCTTTAGTTTCATTGCGTTCTTGAGGAACTCCTTGGGATATTTGCATTCTTGCATCTTGTCTTTGGAACCTCCCATTGCATGGTTTACTAGCAAGAAGAGTATCTCTAAGGCTCATCTGAGAGCTTTCTTATTCTTGAAATATACTCTCTTGCACTCCATGGATAGGGAGCTCTAAGCCGGCATCCAAGCATTCCAACTCATGGAATCGTTTGGATAGAAGGGTTTAGAGTGGGACACTTTCGAGTGTACATTTTTGGCGCCCACCGTGGGGCTTGAATCAAATTTTCAGCTCCATTTGCTTTCATTTCTTATCTTTGGTTTTTTACAGCAGCATATTGGGTCTAATCAAATGCTTTTGTAGAATTATCACTTTGGTTTTAAGGCCAAGCCATAAGTAAATTGGTTTGAAGGCCAAAAACTTAGTTGGTTTAAAGATTTGATCATATCTTTTAAACCGCTTGGAGTTTGGTTCTGAAATTTTTTTTGTAGGTTGGATATATGCTCAAAATATCTCAGTCCGATTTGTAGAGCATTTTGACGTGATTTTTAGGAGTTATGATTTTTTCTTTGTTTTTCATAAAAAGTTATTTCTGATCGCAAATCAACACATTTTTTAGAAAAACTTACATTTTCAGAAATATTTTTGAATTCTAATGGGGGTTCTTTCTTTGTGTTTTGAATTTTGAGATTTTATTAAGGATCAAAAATTCGATTTGATAAATTTGGCCTGTTTTGACAAAATCAATCTCTAGGGAGAAAATGAAGAGATTTTTTAAAATTTCTTGCATTTTTGGAAAGCTCTCTGATTTTTAACAGGGGTCTCTTCTTTTCATTTTCATTTTTAGATACGAAATCATAGCAAAAAAGTCCAATCTTGTTGACTAGGTCAAAACCAAAGAGTAAAAATGAAAGCATTTGTGATTAACTTGCACTTTCTTTGCATGTACTTGGTTGGAGGATAAATTAGATTTTTGAAGCAACTCACCACTTTTTATTGCAGATTTTTATGTTATTTCACACTAACTTTTGTTGCTAACAAGTTGTGATTTCAGGTTGCCATCCTTGTGAAAAAAATTGAAACATTGCATAAAAAGAACGCATGTCAAAGCTTCAAATGCACAAGGGCTACTAACGATTGTTTGCAGGGCTGCCCAAAGTATAAAAACTCAAATTTCTTGCTTTTTTGTTTTCATGTGTGGCATTGAATAATTGTTCATTTTTCATAGGCACATAAAACTTGTGATTGGAGTCTTTTGGTAATAGGAGAGTATGCTCTTCACCCTTGTGGTGAATCAGAAATCTTGACTTGCCATTTGGTTTCAAAAGCAAGGGGTAACTAAATCTTCTTGGTGTGTTTGGGAGAAAATGATTGGAA
This sequence comes from Cupressus sempervirens, assembly GCA_028749045.1. NCBI lineage: Eukaryota > Viridiplantae > Streptophyta > Pinopsida > Cupressales > Cupressaceae > Cupressus > Cupressus sempervirens. The sequence continues at coordinate 573,530,816 of CM053789.1, read as the reverse complement.
TAGGAAAGTATGCTCTTCACCCTTGTGGTGAACCAGAAATTTTGACTTCCAAAATTTGATCCACTTTGTGTAGTTAGAATCCTTTAGAGGGCCTGCTCTCGGACAACCTGAGAGGAACGACCCAAGTGGGAACAAGCCGATTACCTGGCTCTTCCAACCCACTATAAACTCAAGGCTATCAAGGACACAAAACCTTGGTAGACGTAGTGTTTATCTTCGTCTAGTGTGATCACTTATGGGATTTCGACCATAGGGAGATCACTAGGCAAGAATGCTTAAGGTACTCTTGTGATCGCGAGATCGGTTACTCATCGCAAGGTGAGGTGTCCCGTAATTGGGAGCAAGAGGAACACTATGAACGGAAGCCCGATCTAAAAACTCTAAGTTAGTAACTACCTTTTTTTTAGCCGCTCAACTTCTTGGTGCAAGGATTGATCCTAGTGGACTACCCGGATCACCCCAAGATTTACACTCACCATATGTGTTCCCTTGGTTATGCTTATGGCATTTCCATGACAAAGCCAATATCTCTTGTGGGCAACCACTTGGTGTGAGGCGAAGGAGCATCAAGCGTGGGCCAAGTTGTTGAGTAATGAACCATGTCCTTTAGGTAGATATTGCTTGATGTGTTCTCGAATGTGCTATACCTGTGAAAATCTTTTGAACATACACATGACGATAATTCTAGGGAATTATTTTGAGACGTCACATATGCTTGTATCATGTAAGGTTGCTTTGTCCCTTGCTTGATTGTTTGAAGACTACTCCATGTGTCACTATCTTGGTTGGAAAGAAATTGCTTTTGAACATCAAACTTGCTATGCTATCAACTATTGTCAAACTTTGTCAACCAAGTCAAAACATCAAATGCAAACATTTTCTTGTGTTTCTTGCTAAGGGGAGTCTCATCATTTGATTTTTATCTTCTATGTCTCTAGTTCTTGAACATGCTTAAAGTGGTTCTTTGGTCTTAGTGCTCTTGGTCTTTTTGTCTTCATGGTCTATGCATGCTTGCTAGTTATCCTTTTGCTAAAATGGTTGCCTTGATTTCTTGACTACACTCTTGGGTTGGAGAGTTGTTCACTTGTCACCCTGCTTGCTCTATCTATTTGGCTATTTTGGCATCTTGCCTAGCTATTGACTTGAGTCATTCATGTCGTAAGTTTCTTGGACATATTGTTTGACAAGTCACTTTAATCTCTCTCTACTATCTTGGCAAGTAAACACTCTACCTCCTACAGTTTCAACATCAAGTTATCTTCTAGGCTCTTTTATGCTTGGCTTTGCATCTACCACTATGGAATTCAAATCTTGTGCTACCAAACTTCAACTGAATCTAGATGATCATGATATCCTCCATGTTACTAAAGAGTTTCAAGATCTATATGCGCAATACAAAGAACTAGAAGAGACAAATGATCTTTCTTACCTTCATCTCTCTATGCGCATGACAGAAATGAAGTCTAAACTTGAGAAAAGGTTAGAGGAGAAGATTGCATCATTACATGAATCTTCCTTAAGGTCTTTACATGCATGTGAGTCACCTTCTTTGAGGTCATCCTCTTCTTCTAGGTCTACATGCTCTACTTCAAGACATCAAATGTCTTCATCTTCTAGATCTAAAAACCTCTTTAGAGAGCAAGCAAGTGATACCTACTTTGAGCCTATTCAAAAATTTCATGATGGACCTATCTTTGACGAAGATAATGATGAAGACATGAATGCATTCTATTCACTTGAGAAACAACAAGAAGATCCTAGACATATTTTTGAGAGGACTTTTACTCCCTTGGAATATTCTTATGATGACACTTTGCAAAAACTTCTTGGCACCAAGCTCATCATGTTGCCTAAGTCTAGCTCCTATGGAAACCCATTCTTGGATATCTATTGTGCTTATCATCAACATAATGAGCATAGTACTTCAGATTGCATTGAGCTAAAACATAAAATCCAAGATCTCATTGATGATGAGATTGTTGATCTTGGAACCTCTAGTGACTCATGTGCTGAGGACACTTCTCTTGAGCAAGATTACATTGATGAACCTATGTCTAGTAGTGGCTCCGTTACATCTTCCACTTCTTCCAACACTCGTGCATCTCCCAACACTTCAAATCTTTCCAACATTCCTCCATCAAATAAAGAACCTAATGCTTTCCACATAGACTATGTGTATCCTCAAGGGCTACCTCTAAAAGAAACTCAAGCTAACCTTCACTTGGCTGCAAACTTTTTCCATGCTACTAATCCTAAACATCCTCAACCTTCATGCACTACTCCATTCACTCTTCATTCTCCCTTGTCCTTAGAAGTGACTCCATGTCAAGAAGACTATCAAAAAGAAAAAGCTATAAATGTCAAGAAAGATCAAGATCAAGCACCCTTTCATCTCTTTCAATATTTTTCCCCTCCATATTCTATATCTTGTCCACCCCCCAAGTATGATGAAGATACCACTTCCATTATCTCCCTTGAGCTTACTGAAAATTATGATAAAAGTTCTCTTCATATGCTATCCAAAGCTACTTGTCAAGATCAAAGCATCCCCTCGTGTTCTACTTCTCCATATCCACTTCAAAATTGTGCTCAAGCTTCAAGTGCTCCTATTAAAAATGTTGCTCCTGTCAAAGCTACTCATGAGTCTATTGATGGCTTTGACCACGTTGCTCACTCTAAAGATGTTGATATCTCTTTTCACTATCCCTTTGCATCTTCTAAATCTGTCCTTGGTCCTTATCTATCTAAGCTAAATCATTCAAACCTTCCATCCATATTGGGGCCTTATGTTCCTCCATCTCCTACATTCACTCCTAGCTCATTCCCTAGCTCTCCCATCATACCTCAAGATCAACAAAGACACTCATCCTTGATGACTTTTCACCCATCTATCCATCTAAACCAGTCATATCATCCTTATTCATCCACAAATCCCAAGTCCTTTGGAAGTGAGAATAAACATAAGAATCCATTGAAAAATAAAGATCACTATGTCCCATCTAATCGACATGTGAATGCTAAGAAGGAGAATTCAAAAAAGAGACTACAAAGGTCCACTATTAAGAGAGCTAAATCAAAAAAAATGTGGGTTCCTAAATCCATCATTGAAGAAATGCACTCTCAAGCACCCAAAGAACAAGGAAAATCTAAAGCTATGTGGATTCCCAAGTCTCTTTTAAAAGACTTGAAGATTTAAAATACTTCAAAGTTGACATTCAAGCTTCCAAAGGCTTCCATTCCATCTTCTTCCAAAAATCTTCCTAAAAATATTCCAAAGCCTTCCACTCCACTTTTGTCCAAATCTCTTCTACCACCTCATACATCTAAACTTCAAGCTACTTCATCCATGATTCCTCCATTGTTCCAATACCCTTCAAGGTGTGTGTCAATGTTGATCTTGTCCAATATTTCAGCTACCCTCATGAAATCCTCTAAAGCTTACACTTACTTTCTATACATGAACTCTTATCCTCCATATATTCTTCCTACTACCATTTCCCTTTCATCACCTTATCAACATCTTTGAGCATACCTTTCTATGGTCTTGTCTTATCATGACTTATCTTTCTTATAGGAGCACTATCTACATTAAAAAAACTTGAGCTTTTTCTAAAAATTCAAAAAAAAAAAGAAAAAAAAATGAAAATATGCCTTGGTGAAAACCACTTCTTGTAGCACCTTGGTAGCAAAAGTAATGAGAAATAAATTTATCCTATGGTGAAAACTACTTCTTGTGGCACCTTGGATAAGTACCATGATGAAAACCTGGCAAACAGGCATCATGCGTAATTCTTCCATCATCCATCTATCCCCTCTTCTCTCTTTGATCTTGACAATGTTGAGCTATCTTTGCATATTGGCTATCTTATCCATGAGATTTTCTATTGTGCTCTCCCATTCCCTCATAGCCTCCATCTTGAGCTTTATTTTTATTGCTCTATCCCATCACTATCCTATCTAGTTGACCCCTTGGTCTTGATCATAATAAATGAAACATGGTTCTCATAGGTCTCTTGACATGGCTACTCTTTTGGACTACACACTTCATGCTATCTCACTTGTTGGTTTCATTGCTTATCCTACATGCTATCTTTCTCATTACTTCCATTTCTTATCCAAAACATGCTTCATATGACTATTTCACTTCTTTCCCTAGCTTGGGTACTCTTGAGGAGTTAGTCCTTGAGGATCACTTTCACTTGCTTCATACTAGTTTCTTATCCATCTTTGTCTATCTACCAACTTTCTGCTCCATCATGTCCTACACCTTGCTAGACATTGGGAGAAAATAATGTGATCTTGCTTGAGAACTAGTAATTTCTAAAACCTTCTAAAAAATCCAAAAAATCATATACGATGCTGAAAAAATCTTAAAAATCAAAAAATGTCCTGAAAAAATGATCATCTTAGTGAAAACCTCACTTTGATGTATCACCAAAAAAAAAAAAAAAAAAAAAAAAAAAAATTCTGTCAAAGTGGTGAAAACCTGGAAACAGGCGCTACTTGAAACCCTTGCACCTATGTCTATCAATCTCAATCATCCACTTTGCTACACATTTCCTAGCTTGGAATTGTTTCTTGTCCTCATCTTGGGGGCATAGCTACTTAGCCTATTGAGGTATTCTTGTGGATTAGGGTTTCTTTGACAACTCACAAAATAGTGTTTCTCAACACTTCCCCCACTTTGACATCAAGTGTTTTTTTAACACTTTACAGATAGTTTACCTACGGTCTCCGATGTCGCGATATCTCACTATCAGAATCAAGTCTGGAAGAAATGGCCAAGTGACTTACACACACAGACTTTAACACTTAAACGACTGAGCTATGCTGATCTTTATCTACTTTGTGTGCTGTCTATGATGATTTCTTTGCCAGGTGTTCCCTCCCTAATAGTCTTTCAAGGATGTCATTGACTAGAAGACTGGGGGCATGGGACATATTTTCTTGATTTCTGCTTGTGGATATACTTTTGTTTGTCTATAGTGTTGTAAGCATTTATGCTTTTCCTATTCAACATTTTGACTTACAAATGTATCATCCTTGACTATTTTTCAAGACCGCACTCAGGGTTTATCTTGGCACTTATGCCTTGATACAGGTGTAATATTGCTAAATTAAACTTAGGGAATCTAATCGCATAGTTATCTTGACTTACATGTCTCTGATGCTTGGATTGGATTTCCACATACCTATCTAATATCGATCATATTCATATCCTCATAGTTATACTAGTGATGGTTGTATGATCTCATGATGTCCCTAATAAATGCTCAATGATGAAATTAAGAGTCTAAATGTTATGCGCTTCTTGTTGGTAAACCACTTTGCATATTAGCTTGCATTTTAGGTTCATTTTCTAGCTTAGTCTTGCATTCTTGCATATGGGGAGAGCTCTCTTTCTTCATCTTTTTGTGGACACATTAGCTAACTCCTTTCATATATTTCTTTACTTTCTTCTTGTTCATGTCTTTTCACCTTCTTAATCTTTTGCTTCATCTCTTTTCTATCTTGTCATCACATTATATAAAGTTTTGACCTCTTAAATAATTTTGACGTCCTAGATTCATTTTCGGGATCGAAATCCAAATTTGAGTTCATCTTGATGGTCAAAATTGTCTTTTAAAATTCTACTTTCTTCTGAGTAGTTAGCTGACCTTTTGAGGTCTAATCTCTGAATCATCACTGGGGCATCTTCATTTCTTCATGTCTTCATCATTTTCATACTTCATATCTACTTAAATTCACTATTTCATGTCTAAAATCACCTTTCTACTCATTTTGACCTAATTTTATGCTATATCCTTCAAGGTCAACTCTAGTCAAACTGGGGCATTTTATCAGTTTCTTATAGTCATTCTTGGGTTCTAATCATCTATCTGTCATCTTGGACATTGCTATATTCTAATTTTCTCATTTCTAGCCAATTTTTGCATCCCCTTACCTCATTTCAATTTCGATCCCGAGGGGGCAGAAATACTCTATCACTGCTTAGGAGCATTTGTTTGATCTTCTCACTTGCTCTCACTCTATCTGCTTTTCTAAGTGTTAGTATTCTTCTTGAATTCTAACATCATCTCTTCCTAGTGTTCAGTACTACTGCTATCAGGCTGTGCATTTAGGACTTGCTATCTATTTCCGCATTTCACTCTTCAGAATTAGACATCTATATCTATCATCGCCTACTTGGCTTCGATTTTCTTTGACATAATGTGTTCCCAGATCGATCACACATTAGTCAAAGAGGGGCAAATGTAATCACCTAAAAATGGTCATCTAGACTATTAGCCCCCTTTTCAACATTTTGGCTAAATTAATTTAATCACTTACCTAAGCCAAATTGCTAATAATCAATTTATTTGATTATAACCTATAGTTTGACTATGCTATCCTAAGTTCATTATTTGATTAAAAGAACATGTCCCCTTTTAATTAAATAAAAGACCCCATTCTTCTAACCCACTTAAAGTGCACACATAAAGTCCTTTTTCTATTTTGCAATTAAAAGAAAAGGCTTTGTGACTTTTGTCTTATATGACAAGTCAACTTATATTCTATTGGTTGATTTGTGTGTGCACATGGATCACTCCTCTTTTCAAATTCCACCGTTGATCATCCACCATCTTCATCTTGATCTCTACCGTCCATACATCTTTAAAAGGGAGAGAGCTTTCCCCCTCAATCCATCCATCTTTTGAATATTGTTATGCTGCAGGTTTTCTAACAGGTTTCTTTGGAGCTTTGTGGAGAACTTCTATTTCTTGTCTACATTCTCTCATACCATAGCATTTTAGCTTAGATTCATGTTGCATGTTAGTTTAGCTTCTATTTTGCAATAATCTATCTCACATAGCTTATTAATGGTATTGTAACACTCTCATCCATGCTTAGAATAGCTGCATTTTTCATATTCATTCTAGTTTAATCTTTAGTTGCATTGCGTTCTTGAGGAACTCCTTGGGATATTTGCATTCTTGCATCTTGTCTTTGGAACCTCCCATTGCATGGTTTACTAGCAAGAAGAGTATCTCTAAGGCTCATCTGAGAGCTTTCTTATTCTTGAAATATACTCTCTTGCACTCCATGGATAGGGAGCTCTAAGCCGGCATCCAAGCATTCCAACTCATGGAATCGTTTGGATAGAAGGGTTTAGAGTGGGACACTTTCGAGTGTACAGTTATGATCATTGGGGTTGGGTTGGGAATTTGCATGCCTATAGGCACTCATCATTGGATGAGCATGGGTAGGGTAGGGTAGCATATGGAGGGGGCTTCTATCTTGTAGCCTAACAATCATGGTGCCATAGGTTGGCAGAGGGAGCTTTAAGTAAGTGATAACTAAATAAAATATTAGGTGGTAATAACATTTAAGATAATAAAATAGTACTTCAATGTGTGATCCTTTCGTTGGGAAGTTGAGTCCACACAAATCTGAGCTTGGGCTTGTTGATGCCAAGTGACTCTCCATGATGTTAGCCCCTACTTAGTGGCTCATTGAGTGTCTAACTAGGACCAATAGTTTATGCATTGTCTATGTGTTGGTTTCAGTCATCATACTATCTAGCATGTGTGTTAGCTATGGACATTGTGCTTTATGTGTGTTTGTGGTTGGATCATTATCTCCATTAGCACAATGGGAGTAGTCTTATGGGTTCCACAGTGTTGGGAGGTGTAGCTACCTATACCACTGCTAGGGACAGGTGTACATAGATGGTCTTTTTTCCTAGTGCGACCATTGTTGGATGTTTTCACTTAGTACTTCGGGTTCCAGAGTATGATTTCTTGTAATTTATGCTTTCATTTGGATGCTTGTATATCATGTTTAGATGATGTTAGTTATTGACACATTTCCTTATTACGATGATTAGCATATGATACATGATGTTATCTATTTTGCAGGATTAACTTATGCTTGTGTTTAGCATGTTAGATTTCCTTATGCTTATATAGTAGTATGTTTTAGTAGTGACATCCTTTTTTTGATAGTACTGAAGATCTATTTGGTAGCTTGGGATGTTATGTGCAAGGGATGGCTAGGGCCCATGATGGTATTATGATGGCATTATGGTTGGGAGGAACCACATACTTAGTTTGGAAGTATTGTTCATTGTAATGTTATCTCTATTCATTTCAATGTTACTTTTAGTTATTGCTATATTGCTTTAAGTGCACTGCAATGTTACTTTCTGTACTTTCCCTTTTGCTTGTTAGATGGTTAGATTTTGTTTCTATCTTTCAGTATTGTATTTGAGTTTTTATGCCTTGAATTGTGGATCAGGTACTCCCCAGTGTGGAGAAATGTTATCCTTTAGTTTATTTATCTTTTTGTTTTTAGCTTGTTGTCTAGGATCTCGTGCAAAATCATGCATCCTTACGCAAGGATGCAAGATCTCACATGGCATGTTGGGTTTCTTCGTGTGGCCTTGGGAACTTTCTCACATGAAATCCAACACTAGTGTTGGGTGCTTTGACTGTTTGGCCAAGCACTTCCTCACACCGCATGGTGCACATCCTCACACAGAATGCACTTTCTTGCAGGGCATGTTGCACATCTTCGCATGAAAACCTATCAGTCTGTGGTCTTCGAGTAGAAAGTTGGGAGCAACTCCACTAGTTTCCAGGGATCATTTTCTAGTGATTCTAGTACCCTTTGGGATTTCTTAAATTACCATGCTCTGATAGATCATAGGTTCCTTGTATAGTTGTCTTTTTGGATTTTACTTTCCTATTGTGTGTGTCAGTTCGGCTAGTGGCGTTTGGAGTTTCATTGGTTGTTGGGATGGTGGTTAATTTTTTCATTGCAATCTATGTGATTTGTGTATGATGTTGTCATGTGCACTCATACTTGTTCAAAGATATATATCTTGGCTTGTATTTCATCCTTGTTCCAAGGATCTCCAAGTAGGGCATTATAGGTTCCCATTCACAACACCCCTCTTGCACCTAATGACAAGACACCTTGTCAAAGATAAGTAAAACACCTCATGGCCACAAGAGTACCTTAAGAATTATTTCTTAGTAATTTCCTCATGATCATAATCTAACAAGTACTTTCACTAAATGAGGACAAGTGTTACGCCCCCCAAGGCTTTGGCCTTTGTCAAGGGGTTTTTTATCATAGAGGGCTATTTGGGTTGTGCTCACTCCCACTTTGGGTCATTCATATTGGTATTATTCCACCAAAAGTAGGTCCTCTAAAGGAGATATCTCACTTAGAGATAGACAAAATGGGTCCACACCAAAGAGGTCAAGATTTGTTATTCATCCAAAGGGTGAAGAGCATACTCTCCTATTCTTAGTGCTTACTCCAAATATGCCAAGAAGATTAAATAAGACCATTAAAAAGTGAAATATACCACTCACTTTTGAGACTCAGTGAAGGGTCAAGATTTTTGATAAGAGAGTACTCTCTTGCCAACAATGAGACCTACTCACAAGTTTTATGTGCCTAAGAAAGAAAACAACTAGTATATGTCACACATAGAAATGAACTAAACATCAAGCACACTTGGTTTGTTTTTCCTTTTCTTGGACAACCCTACAAAAATATTAGCAACCCTTTTTAGCAAATAGAATCTTTGACATGTGTTCTTTTAATGAGCAATTTAGCAAGCAATTTAGGCAAATCTACAAAACAAATGAGTTAGCACATCTAAAAGGGTTAGTCAAATGCAATAAACCCACAAAGCTCATTGGCCATACAATAAATAAATAGAAAACTCACAAATAAGATGCTTCAAGAAATAAAAATGCTAATAAAAGCCAAACAACTTTATGTTCTAATTCAGGTGATATTTTATACTACAAAAATATCATATGACACTTCCTAGTATAGCCAATCGATACTTTCTGCCTATGTTATACTCTATGTCAAATAGTGTGATATTTCTCACTACTGTAGTGGGACAGAATGCGAACATGTGTGTGATACTTTTAACTAGTAAAGTATCGCACAATGGTTGTAGGAAATGTCATATGTGTAATCACCTAAATATGGTCATCTAGACTATTAGCCCCCTTCTCAGCATTTTGGCTAAATTATTTAATCATTTTCCTAGGCCAAATTCCCAAAAATTAATTTATTTGATTTTAACCTAGAGTTTGACTATAATATCCTAAGTCCATATTTGATTAAAAGAACATGTCCTCTTTTTAATTAAATAAAAGACCCCATTCTTTTAACCCACTCAATGTGCACACATAAAGTCTTTTTCCTATTTATAAATTAAAAGAAAAGGCTTTTGTCTCACATGAAAAGTCAACTCCTTTTCATTGGTTGACTTGCTCTTACAAATTGATCATGTCAAAATTCAACCCCCGCCCTTGATTATCCATTCTTGATCTTGATCTCAACTATCTGTACACCTTCAAAAGAGAGAGCTCTCTCCCTCTCTAAGGATCCCATTTTTTAGTATTATTATGCTACAGGTTTCTTGATAGGTTTTATTGAGAGCACTTGTAGAGAAATTCTTGCTTCTTGTCTCATTCTTGCATGCCCCATCTTAGCTTAGATTCATCTAGAATAGCTTAATTTTCATTGTTATATCATAGCTCACATAGTCTATTTAGCAATGGTTGTAACACATTCACCTTGTTTAGCTTAGTTTCATCCTTGCACTCATATTAGCATAGTTCATTCTTGTATTGCATGTTTGAGAGTTCTCTTGGGCACTTGAATTCTTTCTCTTGTCTTGAGAACCTCCCATTTCATGGTTTACTAGCAAGGGTTACATCTCCAAGGCTCATTTGAGCATTCATTTCATGCTTATTTCATGCCTCTTGCACTCCATGACTCAGGATCTCTAAGTCGACATTTGAGTATTCCAATTTGTGACATATCTTGGATAGAAGGGTTTAGAGAAGCACACAAACTAAGTGTACATTTTTGGTGCCCACTATGGGCTAGGACATTTTATTTTTGCCTCTTAATCTACACATTTTTCTCTTGTTGTTCTATTTTTTTCTGTAGTCATGATTATTTTGCAATACTTTTTAATATCGTACGATAATTCTTAGTACTTTCATGTGATACTCTTCTAGTAAAAGTATCACACACACATAAAAAGATCTATCACACTAGTATATCAAGTTATATCTCCCATTTATAGTATCAAATATTGCACAACACAGAAGTATCATACACCTATAATGAGAAGTATCGTACAATATTCTGTTAGCAAAAAACTATTGCCCAACCTATAACTGGTTGTTGATTGAATTCTTTTATTAGATTTTGGTCCTTGGCATTCTATTTTTTAGGTTCCTCAGGTTATTTTCTTTTTTACAGAGGTATGTTGTAGGTTTTCCCTTGTTTTTGGACTAGCCTTTATGGACTAACAATTTTTCTTGTAGGATTATCCTAAACACTTGTGAAATTGCTAAAAAAGAACATATGTCAAAGCTTCAAATGTAAAAAGGCTACTAATGGTTTTTGTTTGCAACAATATTACTAGTTGTTTATCTTTCATAAGCACATAAGACTTATGACTGGGGTCTCTCGATGGTAGAAAAGTGTGCTCTTCATCCTTGTCATGAATGGGAAATCTCGACCCACCTTTAGATTTTGAAAGCAAGAGGGTTAATTGAACTTGTTTGATGTGTTTGGGAGAAGCAATTGGGATAGGAAAGTATGCTCTTCACCCTTGCGATGAATTAGAAATCTTGACCCCCAAGAGTGGATCCAACTTGTTTTAGTCTAGAACTCTTTAGAGGGACTGCTCTTGAGAAATCAAGAGGAATTTCCCAAGTGGGGACAAGAAAACCTAGCTATTCCAACCCACTAAAAACTCAAGGCTATGAAGGACATGAAACCTCCATAGACATAGTGCTTGCCTTCACTTAGTTTGAGTACTTGTGGAATTGGGAACATGAGAAAAATGTTAAGCAAGAATGCTTAAGGTACTCTTGTGGTCATGAGGTCCATTACTTGTTGCAAGACAAGGTATCCCATAATTAGGTGAAAGAGGAGTACTACAAACAAAATCCCTTTCTAAACACCATAGGCTAGAAGCTACCTTATTTTTCCACTCAACATCTTGGTGCAAGGATTGATCCTAGTGGATTACCCAGATCACCCTAGTATTTTACACTCACCATTTGTGTCCCCTTGGTTATGGTAATGGAATCTACATGACAAAGCCAATATCTCTTGTGGGCAACAACTTGGTGTGAGGCAAAGGGGCATCAAGCATGGCCCAAGTTGTTGAGTAATGAATTGTGACTCTTAGGTAGTCTTTCTTGGCATATGTCTTTGAATTTGAATAGAACCATGTAAATGTTCTTGAACATCAAAAAATCTTGTTAACATGCATAGAAATTTTCTTTTGTTATCCCAATTGCTTATGTTGGCAAGGTTGCTTTGTCCCTTGTGCAACTATTTGAGACATGTGAATTTTCCCTTACTATTTTCAAACCATGATGTTTTATGTTGCAAATTGAAGTCATATGTGATCAACACTACTTTATGGTCTAAGACATTTTAAAAAACCAAACTGAAACATAGGATTTTTAAGCTTTAAACTACATTTTTCATAGTTTACTAGTCCTTTATCGCATGACCTTCTGAGAAATATTGTGCAATATTTCACACCTATCAAAGTATCACATCACTATTATGAACTCTATTGCACACAAGTTGTCAAGTCTATCACACTACTTTGTGAAAACTATTGCATGAGTCAAAAGTATCATGCAACTATAGAAATAAATATCATACGATATTATTTGTTGTCACACTATAACCTGGCTTACTATTATGTCTCGCCCAGTTGCTAAACTTGATTTTTCTTGCTTCAAATTTGTTCTTGTCTTTTCTAGGCTATCTATACTTGGTTTACCATGGTTCTTTGGGTCTGAAATCTACATGTTAGAGTATGTTTTGCTGAAATGACTACCTTGATCTTTTGATTGCATTACTTGATTGGGAGAGTTGTCCACTTGTCTTTACCTACTTATCTACTTGGCTATATGGCTATTTGGGATTCTTGCCTAGCTCTTGACTTGAGTGACTCATGTCATAAATTTCTTTGAGACTTTCTTTGACAATTCACTCATTCATTGCTACCTCTCTTTGACAAGTGAACACTCTACCTCTTTAGTTTGGACATCAAGTTATTTTGTGTTACCTTATTAGCTTCCTCTAGTCTCCTTCATGCTTGATTTCCTATCTACCACTATGGGATTAAAATATTATGCTACAAAATCTCAACCAACTCTTGATGATCCTAAGTTGCTTGAGCTCTTTAGGGAATTGCAAAGCCTATAAACTCATAAACTTGAAGATACCCCTAACCCCACTTACATTAGTCTCACTAAGGGCATGATGAAAACATACTCTAGATTTTAGAAAATGTTAGAGGAACAAATGACATCATCATGCAATTCTTTCTCTAGTCCTCTATATGCACAAATGTCACCTTCTTTAAGGTCACCCTCTTCTTCTAGGTCTACATGCTCTACTCCAAGATATCAAGTATCTTCATATATTATATCTAAAGACCTCCTTAGAGAGCAAGAAACTGATACCTCCTTTGATCCTATGCCAAAATTTCATGATAAGCCTATCTTTGACCAATATGATGAAGACATGGATGCATGCTATTCACTTGAAAAACAACAAGAAGATCATAGGCATACTTTTGAGAGTACTTTTACTCCCTTGGAATATTCTTATGATGTCATTTTGCAAAAAAATCTTGGCACTAAGATCATCACATTTCCTAAGTCTAACTCATATGGAAATCGATTCTTGGATATCTATTATGCTTATCATTGACATAATGAGCATACTATTTTAGATTGCATTGAGCTGAAACATAAAATCCAAGATCTTATTAATGATGGGGTTGTTGATGTTGTAATCTCTAAAGACTCATGTGATACCACTCTTGAGCAAGATCATATTAATGAACCTATGTCTAGTGATGGTTTCCTTGATACCTCCACTTCTTTCAACACTCATGCACCTCCCAAAACTTCAAATATTGACAACATACCTCCATCAAGAAAAGAACCTAAAGCTTTCCACACTATGTACATCCTCAGGGGCTACCTCTAGCTTATACTCAAGATGATCTATACTTGGTTGTGAACCTTTTCCATACTACTAAGACTAAAGATCATCAAACTTCATGCAATTCTAAGCTTAATATGCCCACTTTAGCTAATCCCCCATTACTTCTTCAAGAGCCTATCATACAAACCTCATATTTTCCCATGTCCTTAGAAGTGGCTCCATGTCAAGAGGAATTTCAAAAGGCTAAAGCTATAATTGTCAAGAAATATCAAGATCAAACACCCTTTCATCTCCTTCAAGAAGTCATTCTTCCATATCCTATATCTTATCCACCTCCTAAGTATGATAAAGACACCACTTCCACTATCTCCATTGAGCTTATTGAAAATCATGAGAAAGTCACTATGTCTATTCTATCCAAATCTACTTGTCAAGATCAAATCATCCCCTCTTATTCTACTTCTCCATGCCCACTTCAAAATTACACTCAAACTTCAAATGCTTCTATCAATGGTGTTGCTCTTATCAAAGCTACTCATGAGTCTAGTGATGGTCCTGGCCATGTTTCTCACTCTAAAGATGTTGATATCCCTACTCACTATCCATTTGCATCTACTAAGTCTATCCTTGGTCCCTATCTATCTAAGCTAAATCCTTCCAATATTCCATCCATATTGGGACCATATGTTCCTCCATCTCCTACTTTTAGTCCTAGCTCATCCCCTAGCTCTCATATTGTATCTCAAGATCAACAAAGACACTCATCCTTGATGAACTTCAATCGATCTATCCATATGAACCATTTGTATCAGTCTTATTCATCCAAAAATCCCAAGTCTTTTGGAAGCAATTTAGATGATCAACTTAAGAACAAGCTCAAGAATCCATTTACTAATGAAGATCACTATGTACTTTCTAATTGACATGTGAATACAAAGAAAGAACAATTATTCAAGAGACCACAAAGATCCACTACCAAAGAGCTAACTCAAAGCAAATATGGGTTCCTAAACCCATTATTGAAGAAATGTGTTCTAAAGTATCCAAAGGAAAATCTAGATCTATATGGATTCCCAAGACTCTCTTAAAAGACTTTAATATTGAACATACTTCAAAGTTGACATTCAAGCTTCTAAAGGCTTCCACTCCATCTTCTTTTAAACATCTTCCTCAAAAGCTTCTAAAGGCTTCCACTCCATCTTCTTCTAAAATTCTCCTACCACCTCATACATCTAAACCTCCAATTATTTCCTCCATGATCCCTCCATCATTCCACAACCCTTCAAGATGTGTGCCAATGTTGTTCTTTCCCACTTTCTTACCTACACTTATACCATATTTTCAAGCCTACACTTGCCTATTATCCATCCTCTTTCTATCCTTTCAAGTCATGAACTCTTATCCTCCATATACTTATCATACTACCATATCTCTTCCTTCACACTATCAACATCTTTGAGCATACTTTTCTATGGTCTTGACTTACCATGACTTATCTTTCCTATAGGAGCACTATCTAACTTGGAAAAACTTGACTTATTTCTAAAAACCCAAAAAGAAAAAAAAAAAATAGGAAAAAAAGAAAAGAAAAAGAAAAAAGAGAAAATGTGCCTTGGTGAAAATGTTGGAAATATAAGAGGAGTAACTGAGAGGGGAGGGGTGAATCAGTTACCACTAAAACAATTCCAAATCCCTTAGATGTTAATACAAACTTCCTTTAAACTCACAGCTTAGTTAGAATTAGATATTCACTGTAACTCAGTTGAAAAAGTAATCTAATATATTAATGTGTACTAACCTTTAGTAACTTAGTTGCAAAAAGATAAAGTAGTAAGAAAATAACATGAACACATGAGACACCAAGATTTAATATGGAAACCCAACTTGGGAAAACCACCAATGCAACTAGTTACAACTTTTCACTCTTCTAAAGTGAGCCCCATTAGGAGCCAACCCTGTTAAAGGTTACAAAATAAACTGTTAGGTGTGACCCTATTAAAGGATTAAAATCACCCTATTAGGAGTGGCCTTTTCAAAGGTCTTAAGAGATTTCAATCTAGAAATACCACCTAGTTAGAGGATTTACAAAATGATTATTAAGTCAACTCTATTAAGAGATTTCTTCACTACTATAATTGTTAGAGAGTAACAATGATTGACCAGATTAATAAAGAATTGCAAATTCAAATCATTGTTCTATCTTATCCTCTGGATCCTCCCAGATCAAAATATTCTTTGCAGCTCCTTGGATACTCTACTCTTAATTAGATATCCTTCTCTATTCTCATCTTATCTTCTGCTCCACTTTCTCATATTTCAATCCACAACTTAGCCTTTCATATATATGAAACCCAATGTCAAGTCAGCTTGAATACCCTTTTAAATAAACAAATGACATCCACTAAGTAGGCTTTCACAAACCAACAAATGGATAAAACTAATATATTGAAGGCAACTAAAACTAGGTCACTCATTAGCACTGAGTTCCTTGGTAACTGACCTGACTCGATTTATATTGAACTCCTTTGGAAATCGACTTGACTCAATTTACACAAGAATCCCTGAACTTCTCTATTTTTGAACTTTTTCTTGGTGGATACTGGAGTCTTTCAAACTTGGTTCCAAATTGCAATGCTCAGTTAGAGTATAATATTTGTGTAACATCAAAGACAATATACAATTGAATAATTTTTATCAATAGAAAATCACTTCTTGTGGGACCTCGGTAGAAAAAGTAAGAGAAATAAATTCATCCTATGGTGAAAACTACTTCTTTTGTCACCTTGGATAAGTACCATGATGAAAACTTGGTAAACAAGCATCATGTGTAATTCTTCCATCATCCATCTATTCCCTCTTCTTTCTTTGATCTTGACAATGTTGAGCTATCATTGCATATTGGCTATCTTATCAATTAGCTTCCTTATTTTTCTTTCTCATTTACCCATAGCCTTCATATCTAGCTTCATTCTTATTGCTCTATTTGATCGCTATCCTATCCAATTGACTTCTTGGTCTTGATCACACAAAGAAAAGCATGTTTCTTATAGGCCTCTTGACATGTCTACTCTTTTAGATCATATGCTTTCATGTTATCTTTTTTATTGTCTTCCACTACTTATCCCATATGTTATCTCACTTTTTGGCTTCACTACTTATCCTACATGCTATCTTACTCATTGCTTCCACTACTCATCCAAAACCTGCTTCATATGGCTATATTTCCCTAGCTTGGGTACTCTTAAGGAGTCAAACCTTGAGGATCACTTTTACTTGCTTCATTCTTTCTTTCTTATCCATCTTATCCACTTGGTTTCTGCTCCATATACTACACCTTGCTAGACATTGGGACAATTGATGTGATCTTTCTTAAGAGTGAGTAATCTCTAAATCATTCTAAAAAATCCAAAAAAATGATATATGGTCTTGAAAAAAAATCATCTTAGTGAAAATCTAGCAATAGGTACTTTGTTGTGTCACCAATAAAACAAAAAATCAAAAAGAATTTAAAAAAACCATAAAAGGTCCTAAAAAATGCTACCAAGTGGTGAAAACCTGGAAACATGCACTACTTGAGACCCTTGCACCTATGTCTATTAGTCTTTCTTTTTAATTATTCACTTCCCTTTTCCTTGCCTAGCTTGAAACTAAATCTCATCTAGGTATGGGGGTATGACTTCTTAGTATATCAAGATCTTCTTATGCATTATTGTTTCTTTGGCAATTTATATTGTCTCTCAACACTCCCCCTATAACATTGAGTGTTTCTTAACACTTCTTGAATACTTACCTATAGTCTAGGATGCTATAGCATTTCTCACTATCAAATTTGAGTCTCGAAGAAATAGATATGTGATATACACACACACTTAAACTTTAAACTTGCTAAGACATGATGAACTTTATCTTCTTTGTGTGTTGTCTATGATAATTTCTTTGTTGAGTGTTCCCTCCCTAATAGTATTTTGAGGATGTCATGGACTAGAAGACTGGGGGCATGGGGCATGTTTTACTTGTTTTCTGCTTGTGGGTGTACTTTTTTAGTCTAAGACATTGAGAGCATTCATGCTTGTCCTACTTGACACTTTCGGCCTACAATGTATCATCCCTAGTTATTTTCACAAGACTGTACTTGGGGGTTATCTTGGCACTTATGCCTTGATACAGGTGTAATCTTTCTATACTAAACTTAGGGAATCTACCTGTAATAGTCATCTTGACTTACATGTCTTTGATGCTTAGGTTGGATTCCCACATATCTATCTAACATAGATTATATATATCTATATATATATATATATATATATATATATATATATATATATATATATATATATATATATAGTTATACTAGTGATGATTGCATTATCTTTCGATGTCCCTAATAATGCTCAATGATGAAATTAGAGTCTAAATGATTTGTGTCCCTTGAAAGTAAACCATTTTTCATACTAGTTGCATCATAGGTACATTCTAGCTTAGTATTGCATTTTTCATAGGGAGAGAGCTCTCTCTTCATCTTTAACGGACACATTAGCTAACTATGTTCATTTCTTCTCACTATTTCTCTCAATCATGTCTTTCATTCCTTGTTGATCACATCCACTCTCTTGCTTCTTCTATACATGTCATCACATCTATATAACATTTTAACCCCTAGCTAATTTTGACATCTTAGATCTATTTTTAGGATTGAAATCAATATGTGAGTTCATCTTGATAGTCAAAATCACATTTTAAAATTTTGTCTTCTTCTGTGTAGTTAACCTTGTGAGGTCGCTTGGTTTTTCGGGGAGGTAAGATTATTGAGAATGATTCTGATGGGGCCTTAGGTCGCATGGTGGTATACTAGAATGACAAATGTATTAAGGGAGAACTTTTCTCTCAGAATAAAAATATGATGAATATTAGATTTACTAATTCTAAGGATGGTTGTGTTTGGGTGCTTACAAATTCTAATGCTCCCAATTCTAAATGGGGTAGAAAAGCACTTTGGGAAGATATCTCCAATCAAAGAAAAAAAATTGTGGAGGATAACTAGATTATTATGGGGGATTTTAATACTCCTTTGAAAGAAAATGAAAAGATGGGAGGAAGTTAGACAAACTTGGAAAATAGATTGGATTTAATGGATTTTATTAATAATCATCTATTGCATGATATGAATTTGCATTGGATTGATTATACTTGGACCAATAGAAGAACTAGAAAGGACCTCATATAGGTAAGGTTGGACAGAGCCCTTATAAGTAGTGATTGGTTTTTAAAATATAAATGCTCTCTTTTTGCTTAGGTTTGTATTGGCTCAGATCACTACCCAATTTTTGTTATGGCTGATCTATTGACCTTTAAGAAGAATTATCCCTTTAGGTTTGAAAAAATGTGGACTCTCCATCCGAGACTAGAAAATCTCGTTAAGGAGTGGTGGAACATTCATGTGGAGGGTACTACCATGTTCAAAATTGCAAGTAAGTTGAAAAATGTTTAAAAGAATATCAAAATATGGAATAAGGATACTTTTGGGGACATTTTTGAGAACAAAAAGAAGGTTTTGGAGAAGCTTAAAGAGATTCAGGACAATATTCAGGTTGATGGATATGGGACTATTTCTAGGAAAGAAGAGAGTGTGAAATTGATTGAAATACACAATATTATCACTAAGGAGGAAATATTCTGGAGGCAATGATCTAGAAAAAAAATTTTGAAGGAAGGGGACTAGAATACTAAATACTTCCACATGACTACTTTGAAGCATAGGATGAGTAATAGAATATCCAAACTCAATGTTAATGGAGGTACTACGGAGGATGAGGAGATTATAAAAAGGGAAGTCATGGATTTTTTGAGCAATTTATTGCAAGGTGATCCCAATTTGGACAAGGAGAAGAAAAATATGTTCCTAGAATGTATACCAAACTGTATATCTAAAGATCAGAATAAATTTCTCACTTCTATTCTATCTAATGAAGAAACTGCCAAGGCTATTTTCTCCTTTGATGGAGATAAGGCTTTAGGGCTAGATGGGTTTCTTTTCCTATTCTTCCATAAGTATTGGTATATCATTCGTGAAGATGTTTGTAATGGGGTTAAGGAGTTCTTTGGTTCTAGGAAAATTCTAAAAGAATTGAATGGTACCTTCCTTGCTTTGATTACAAAAAAGTCAGGTGCTAATAGCATGAACATGTTTCATCCAATTAGTCTTTTTAATTCTTTTTATAAAGTTATATCTAAAGTTTTAACTCTTAGAATTTTGTTTATTCTTCCTAATTTGGTATCCAAGCAATAGAATGGTTCTGTTCCTGGTAGGCAGATCTTGGATTCTATTATCTTGGTGAATGAAAATATTCACTCCCTTACTTTATCCAAGAAAGAGGATTTCTTCCTTAAGCTTGATCTATCCAACACTTATGATAGGGCGGATTGGGCCTTTTTGCAAAGAGGGCTGGAAGCTTTTGGTTTTAATAAAAGATTTAGGGACCTGGTCCATATGCTAGTTTCTTCTACTTCTTTCTCAGTATTGGTGAATGGTTTGCCAACTCCTTTTTTCTAGGCTTCTCATGGTTTAAGGTAGGGGGATCCACTTTCACCTATCCTTTTCATTCTTATAGCTTAATGCTTGGGAAGGTTTGTGGAAAAATGGTGTCTATGGGAGATTTTGTTGGTCTCAAACCCTTCTCTAAATAGATTTTTTTTTCTCATCAAAATTTTATGGATGATTCAATAGTGATGGGAGAATCTTCAATTAGAAATGCTAGAAACATAAAGATTTCTTTGGAGGATTATGGACAAGCTTTTGGTCAAACTATAAACTAGAATAAAATTAAAATTTTATTAATGTTAATGATAATAGATAGAATAAAATTAAAAGAATTATTAGGTGTGAGATTGGCACCTTATCAGGCTCTTATCTAGGTTTACCCCTTTGTATGGACCCACTTGAGATCTTTTGAAGTTTGCTAATTGATAAAATTCATTTGAAGTTATTAGGTTGGAAAGGCTCCCTCCTTAGTCAAGCTAGTAAGATTATTATCCTCAAATCTATATTACAGAATGTTTTGTTGTATGCCTTGAGTGTTTTTATGATCCCTGGAAAGTTTGCTCTGGCAATTAAAAAAATTCAAAAGCTTTTCTTATGGACGAGTATGGAAAAAAAAAAAAGACCAGCCTTGATTGCTTGGAAGAAAGTTTGTATGCCTTTTAATAAAGGTTTCCTTAGTCTTAGAAAAGTTTCCACTATGAATGATTCTTTGCTTGCTAAGTTGTTATGGAGATGGCATAAAGAGGAAGGTGAATGGTGTGATATCTAGAAAGATAAATACAATAGGGAGAATCAAGATAATAATTTTCTTAACAATGAGACTTTTCAAGGGGGCTCAATGATTTGGAAACATGCTAAAAAAATTAATAGATTATCAAGAAAGGGGTCAGATGGAAGGTGGGAAATAGGAGGACTATTCTTTTTTGGGATGAAATTTGGATTCTTGATCACCCCCTCCATGTTGATCAAAGATGGAATGGTCTTATGGAACAATGTAAGCATCTCTTGGGATTTTTGTTGAAGACTATCAGGAGGAGAATAGTTGGGTGGACCTCAAGAGAGTTGATAGAGACTTGAATGACCTCAACAAGATTCTGAATGCTATCTTTTTAAGCTATGAGGAGGATGCTCTGATATGGAAATATAATCTAAATGAATTTTTTTATGTATCCTCGGCGTATGCTAAGGCTTTTGAAAAGCACCATGAGCCCTGTTGGCCTAAAGCTTGGTTTAAAGGTATAACATGACCCAAAGTTAACATATTTTTTTGAATCCTTTTGCAGGATAAAATTTTGACTACAAATAACTTATTAAAGAAAGGGTTCAACATAGTTAATAGATTTTATCTCTATAAGAATGATGTTAAAATGGTTAACCATATGACTATTCATTGTTCTTATTCTAGAAGGTTATGGGAAAAGGTATGTGGTCTATGAAATATTACTTGGGTTTGCCCTACTACAATTCAAGATTTTTTCAATGGTTGGAAAGCTCCCTCTACGAACACCTTGGTTATGATATTGTGGGATTTTATTCTCCCATTCCTTTGTTGGGGCATATGGAAGGAATGTAATGATAGGGTGTTTAGGGGTTTAGAATCTAATCCTAATTAGGTATTCTGCAAGATTATGAATTTGATGACTGAGAATATTAGATCCTATGAAAAAGGACACCAACCTCAAAATGATTAGGAAGAATTAGTGCTTAATAATTGGAATTTAAATGGTATTATTTTGGTGCAAAGTGGTCCTAACCTTAGAGATCTAGCTAGATGGGATTGTCCCTCGATAGACTAGTATAAGATAAATTTTGATGGGACTCGAAGGGCAACCTAGGAATTTCCAATTGTGGTATCATCATTAGGAATATGAATGGGGATAGAGTGGGTGGAATGGCCATTCCTATTAGAGCTCAAACAGACCATGTGGCAGAAGCTAGTGTGGCTCTATATGTCTTAACTATGCAAAAAGTTTGAATTTGAATAAGATATAGATTGAAGGGGACTCCCTTAATATTATTAATTTTCTTAAGAAAGTTACCATTCCTTCTTGGACTATTAACAATATTATAGGTAAGGCCATTGAGCTTATCAATTCCTTTAAAATTTGTGTTGTCACTCACAACTATAAAGAAACAAACCAAGTTGTTGATTGGACAACTAATGTGGCATGCAAGAGTGATGACAAGTTAATATGGAACCACAATAATATTATTCTTATTCAGGGGTGTTTATTGATTGAGCATGACAAAGCTAGAAGTAAGAAAAAGTGTTTCAATAATGATGAATACACCAAAGATGAGTAATTATTATATGGGTAGAATTAGGAAGTAGTGGGCTATTGTGAGAAGGACAATTTATTACAAATCAATGCTACATAGATTGTGGGTCTTTTTTCCCATTAATCTCCTTGGTTGCAATATTGACCATGATTTTCTGTTGTAAAGGGTTTTTCTGAGAAGAAAGAAACTTCATCTTAGAGACAAGAAGATGGGAGGAAAGAGGAAAAGAATTGAAACTACTAGTTGCAAAGAGTGGAGGAAGAAGAAGGAAATTTGGGACATTCTGGACCAAGGGAATTCTACTATTTTTATGGAAAAATTGAAAGGAAGCAACCCTGCTATAACCCAACATTTCATAAAGACATGGAAAGATAGGAGTGTTTTGGTGGGGAATCAAAGAATGGAGGTCTCTAAAGACATCATAGCTAAAGCCATGGGGTTGGATATGGAGGGTATCAACTTCTACTAGGACAAAAAGCTCTCAAATCGGGCGGTTGATGAGTTTGTGGATTTAGCTAAGGAATGTAAAAGACTAGTGAAAATAGGTAATTCTTACTTTAGCCCCAGTTTCATTTCATGCCCTAGGAGATTTGTGATGTTTGTGATTATTATCTTACTTTAGATGGGTGCTTCACCAAAATTTATGGTCACTATTTCATGTTGGTTAACCATTTTAGGCATATGGTTAGGATAAATTTTCCTTTTTATCTCAAACAATCTTTGGGTAATTCTATTTTTGCCTTTCAAATGATCCTGAGGGAGATCACGCATGCCATGAGGGGTTAATGGTTTTACTAATGAACCTATTGAAGTCAAAAAAAGGTGGATAGGCCTAGGCAGAGTAAGAAATCACATGATTATGAGACTGAGGGCAATGATTCTAAGGAGGACTTTGATATGGATAACAAGGATGAGGTGGATGAGGGTCATTTAAAGAAGAACAAGAAAGGGGATATGGGAAGCTCTTCCAAGAAGAAAAGGAAGAGTAAGGAGAGTGAATTAGATCAAGACAATGCTTATGAGGAGTAGAGCAAGGGATTTCAAAAGAGAGGAACCTTGGGAAAGGTCTTAGGAAACATGGGAAAGGCGGCAGAAAGGGATTATGTCCCATATAATGACAAACCCTTAATTACAAGGATGGAAAGAAAAAGAAAAAAGGTAGTTTCTCAGGATGTGGAGGATGACAATGATCTCAAGGAGGTGGACCTAGATAGAAACAAACAAGGGGAGCAGAAGGACTACTTTAATAAAAGGGGAGAGGATGAACAGGGGTTCCTAAAGGGCATCATGGGTAACCCAATATAGATTATGAAGGATATTGGTACACTTAAACAACAAATGTAAGATATATCAAGGGACTTTGATCAGCTCAACAAGATGACAAGGGGGAGTGTACGTTGGGTCAGCACATTGATAGGCTATCTGAGGTCATTGGCAATGTAGAAGAGGTAAAAAACTTGATGAAGCATGTGCTAACAATTGAAACCAAAAATAGTAACCTTGACCAGTCAAGCAAAGAGATACAAAAAATGATGGATGGTCTGGTTGCTAGAGTGAGTAACATGGAAAATACAGTCAAGAAATTAGTAGATCAAAATTGCACTATTTTGAAGATTGTGGCTGATAATCTCAATACCCTATTGAACAAGATGGAATAGAGTAAAGGTCAAGACTCCCCTGTTGTGAATGAGGACCAAGGCCCAAGAAAATGTACAAGGGCCAATTCCAAGAAGACTAAAGGAGTGGAAGTCAAAAAGTTGGATGATATGAAAGCTTCTGTGAAAAATATGAACACTCTAGCAAATCAAGCTACGAACCTATTGAAGACCTTGTAGCTATCTAGGTGTTGTCCTTTTACTTTTCTTTTGTTGTCTTTTTATGCACAGCTATACTTTGGCCTCCTAATACTGTGATTTTTTTCCTAGTGGTCTCGGAGGCCTTCTATTATCTGAACTTTTATATTTGTATTTCTCTTATACTTTGTTAAAGGTTTTGGGTCCTTTAAAACCTATTTTTATGTAATTAAAATAACCTTGTGAGGTTTAATCTTCATTGGGATATCTTCATTTCTTCATGTCTTCATCATTTCCAGACTTCTTACATACTCCAATTTACCTTATATAATTCTTCAACTTGATTTGATCTAATTTTAATACTTTGTCCTTTTTGGTCAACTCTAGTCAAACTAGGGCATTCTATCACTTCCTTATGGTCACTCTTTGGTTTAAATCACTTATCTATTATCATGGACCTTTTTCTATCTCAATTTAATCATATATTTTTCATTTGTGCATTCCCTTTACCTCATTTCGATTTTGATCCCAAGGGGGCAAAAATATTCTATCATTGCTTGCTATAGTTATCTATTTCTCAGGAGCATATGCTTGACCTTTCCATTTTCTCTCAATCTATCCACTTTACTTGATGTTAGTACTCTTCTTGAGTTTTTATATTGTCTCTTTCTCCTACTATTCAATACTATTGCTACCAAGTCATGCATTCAGGACTTGCTATCTCTTCTACATTTCATTCTTCAGAATCAAATCTCCCTTTCTATTGCTACCTACTTGGATTCTCTATTCTTTGAAGTAATGTGTTACCAAATTAATCAAACATTATTCAAAGAGGGACAAATGTAATCACCTAAAAATGATCATCTAGATTATTATCCCCCTTCTCAGCATTTTGGCTAAATTATTTAATCAATTCCCTAGGCCAAATTGCTAAATAATCAATTTATTTGATTTTAACCTATAGTTTGACTATAATATCCTAATTCTATATTTGATTAAAAGAACATGTCCCCTTTTTAATTAAATAAAATACTACATTCTCCTAACCCACTCAATGTGCACACATAGAGTCTTTTTCCTATTTATAAATTAAAAGAAAAGGCTTTTGTCTCACATGAAAAGTCAACTCCTTTTCATTGGTTGACTTTCTCTTACACATGTATCATGCCAAAAGTCAACCCCCATCCTTGATTATCCATTTCTTGATCTTGATATCAATTGTTTGTACACCTTTAAAAGAGAGAGCTCTCTCCCTCTCTAAGAATTCAATTTTTGAGCATTGTTATGTTGCAGGTTTCTTGATAGGTTTTCTTGAGAGCATTTGTGGAGAACTTCTTGCTTCTTGTCTCATTCTTGTATACCCCATCTTAGCTTAGATTCATCTAGCATAACTTAATTTTCTTTGTTATATCATAGCTCACATAGTCTAATTAGTAATGGTTGTAAAACATTCATCTTGTTTAGCTTAGTTGCATCCTTGCACTCATATTAGCATAGTTCATTCTTGTATTGCATGTTTGAGGGTTATCTTGGACACGTGCATTCTTGCTTTTGTCTCAAGAACCTCTCATTTCATGGTTTACTAGCAAGGGCTACATCTCTAAGGCTCATTTAAGAGCTTATTTCATGCTTCTTGCACTCCATGACTAGGGAGCTCTAAGTCAACATTCAAGTGTTCCAATCTATAGGATATCTTGGATAGAAGGGTTTAGAGAAGTGCACAAACCAAGTGTATAGTATGACATTAGAGAAGTATCATATGATATTTTGTCTACAAAAAAAGGAACAAGCAACAAAAAATATAGAAGAGAAGGCAAAACAAGGTTGTTCTTGTTGTCACACTTCTATGAATCATTACATGTAAGAAAACTCAAGAATGAGCCCTCACAAATCGATCCATAGCTCTCTACTCATAGAGTGCAAGGGTTTGCAATGGAGGCCCTCAGTTTGACCTATTTTTGTGCCCATGCAAGTACACCATGAGATGAGAGATTTAAAGAGGAAAAGCAAGAATGCTAGTCTCCATGATCTTCAAATATGCATGAAAATAAGATCTAATCTATGAAAGAAAAATATAATCTATAAATGCAAGATTTAAGCTAAAAGCCCATGATGGGTGCAAGAGAGAAAAAGACAAGAAAATAGAAGTTCTCCACAAAAAGCTTTTGTATTCAAACTCCTTCAAAAATTGGTCTTCAAACCTGCAGCATAACGATAGCATAATCATGGGTCTCTAAAATGAGGAGAGGGCTCTCCCTTATAAAGGAAATTATGGAGGTGAGAGGCTTCTCACAACCAATATGGGATAATAGAGCTTGATCCATGTGAGACAAAATTCCACCAATGAGAAAAGAGGAGTGGTTGAGGAGAAAGTGGAAAGATAAATCCCACTTAGATCACATTTTTAAGTGTAAAGAAATTAAATAAAAAGAATTTATTTTATTTCCTTTTTTCATCAAAAGAGATATTTAAGTAGGATTTTTATTTAATTAAAAGGGAGCAAGTTCTTTTTAATTAAATAGAAGATATTTAATTAAATTAAAAGAGAGGTTTTTCTCTTAATTAATTAAATGTGGATGAACTATTTAATTAAAAGAGAGGTTTTCTTTTAATTAAATGGGGATTTTATTTTATTTAATTAAAAGAGAAGATTTTCTTTTAATTAAATAAGACTTGGAATAAAATGATCAATCTTAGAAATGAAATAAATCGAATTTGATCAAGGAAATTGATTTGAATTGATTTAATAAAATATCACAAACCATTGATTCAGAAAATTTGATAAATTTATAAATTGAATAATGGGGGTCCATAGTCTAGGCGACCATTTTTGGGTGCATACATTTGCCCCTCTTTGACTAATGTGTGATCGATTCGGGAACACATGTAGTCAAAGAAAGAAATTGAAGTGTGAGGTCAAATTGGGATCACAAAACAACCCAGATGTGTGGTCGACTCGGGAACACATCAGGACAAAGAATACAAATAAATCTTAACTTGAAAAAGTCGAGGATAAAATTGATAAAACTGAATCAAGGATTGAAATTGATAATTACTGCTCCCTCGTGATCAAAATCGAAATGAGATAGAGGAGAAACAACAAATTGATAAATTTGACCAAATCAAACAAAAGATAAGGTTCTTGATGTAAGATGAAAGATATAAGAATCATAGAACCAAGGTAGATCATCAAGCATGAAATATTATGCCCCAAAGGTGATTTAGAAGAAAAGAAGTGGGGAAAAAGAAAATGGAAGATAGAAGTTTGAAAGATATGGAAAGAAATAGAAATAAGAAAAGAAAATGCTCCAAAAATCAATCAACTATTTAAGATAGAAATTTCGATTGAGATCACGAAAGAAAATAAGGAAATGAAGATCAAAATGTGACCACAATTGATTAAATGTCCACAATAAAGATGAAAGGAGAACCCTCTCAAACTCATAATGCAGCCTAAAAATGCAAACTAACATGAAGTCTAATAATGCAAGCTACATGAAATGCAATGGTGTACTTGCAAAAGAGCAACAGTAACATAGGATTTTGTGTTCATCATTCATTAGAGAATGTAAAAGAACTTATTTTCATCATTGGGCGATTATTAACGGACATCGAAAAATCACATAATCGTCACTAGTCACAAGCGCAACTATGAAGATATGAATGCGATTTATATTGGATTGAAATGTGGAAAGATTCTAACATAAGCATCAAAGACATAAAGGTCAAGATGACTTCGATGTTAGCTTACCCAATTTAATATAGAAAAACTATGCTCACATCAAGGCATAGATGCCAAGATGACTATAAGAATGGTTGTGCAAAAACAATCAAGGATGATGTCTCAAATCTCCTAAGTGTTTCAAGGGGACAACAAAAGACACTCTAGAGTTCAAGACCACACCCGTAAGCACAAAAAAAAACATGTCCCATGCCCCAAGTCCTCTAGCGATGCATCCTGGAGAGACTTATCAGACAAGGACACTCAACAAAAATCAATAACAGTCAGCACACAAAGAAAAGATCATGACATAAGTCAAGCATTAAGTGTTGCATTTAAAAATTTAAGTGTGTTAACTGATACTGAGTTCTGAGGAGAAGGATCAAATTCTTGCAGGAAGGTAAGATCACATGATGATATTGGGTAAGACCAAACCAATAAGTGTTGAAAAACACTCGATGTCAATGGGTGTTGAAAAACACCATTTGTGAGGTGTCCTAAAGACTCACACATCTAAGAAACCAAAGCTAACATAGTTATGCCCCCTAGACAAAGACCAATTCCAAACCAAGGTAACAAGGACAAGGCATGGTGGAGAAAGGCTAAGTGTCGAGGACATGTGCTAAGAAACAAGGGTGCAAAGGCCTCAAGTAGCGCCCGTTTCCAAGTTTTCACCACTTGGATTTTTTTTTTTTTTTTTTTTTTAAATTTTTTTCAGGACTTTTTATAAAAAAAAAATTTTTGTATTTTTGCTACCAAGGCGCCTGTTTCCAGGTTTTCACCAAGGCATTTTTTCTATTTTTTTGAATTTTTGAATTTTTTATTTTTTTTGTATTTTTGGAATATATAATCATTTTTGAAGATACATCAAAGTGCCTTTTGCTAGGTTGTCACTAAGATGATCATTTTTTCAGGACATTTTTCAATTTTTAAATTTTTTTACAATATATCATTTTTTTGGATTTTTTAAAATATATCAATTTTTTTGGATTTTTTTCAGGATCAATAAATATGTACAAAGATGCCCTTAGATAGAATGGGCATCAAACTCTCAAGCAAGATCACATCATGCAGTCCCAATGTTTAGCAAGGTAGAGGACATGATGGAACAACAAGCTAGTGGATATTATGGATAAGCAAGGAGTGTATGAAGCAAGTGAAAGTGATCTTCAAAGGTTGACTCCTCAAGAGTACCCAAGCTAGGGAAAATTTGTCATGTAAAGAACATTTGGACAAGAAATGAAAGGCCAGCATATGATAATTCATAAAAGCATAATGTAAATGTGGGAAAGATGCAATCCAAAGGAGTATACATGTCAAGAGACTTTATAGCATCATATTTTACTCTATTTTATTAGATCAAGACCAAAAGGGTAAATGGGAAAAGGATAGCGAAAGACTAGAATGAATGGAGGAAAATAGATATGAAGGCTAAACATGAAAGGAATGAAAACAAGATCATCATAAGATATCTCATAGGATAGCCAAATGTTTTTCTATAGGTCAACATTGTCAAGATCAAAGAGAGAAGACAAAATGAATGAAAGATGTAGAAGAACTACGCATGATGCCTAATTGTCAAGTTTTCATCATGGTACTTATCCAAGGCACCACAAGGGAGTGGTTTTCACCATAGGATGAATTTATTTCTCTTTACTTTTGCTACCAAGGTGCCTGATTACTAGGTTTTCACCAAGGCACATTTTTAAAAAAAAATCTTTTTTTTCTCTTTTGTTTTTTTCAATCTTTTTCAATTTTTTTTTTTTGTGGAAGAAGTCAAGCTTTTAAGATAATGCTCCTTGAATGTTTAAATCATGATATACAAAGGAATTCAAATGATATGCTCAAAGATGCTAATAGGGAAAGGAAGATGGGAGATAAAAATGGAGGATATGGCTTTATGCGAAGTGAGTGAGATTGAAAAATGGAAATGAAGGCAACATCAATGTCAACACACACCTTGAAGGGTGGCAAAAGGATGAAGAAAATGTGAATGAAGGAATATGAGAAGGAATATGGTGAGTGGATAGAAAAGGTTGCAGTTTAGGCACATGGAATGGAAGAATTCTTTTGGAAGAAGATGAAGCGGAATTCTTTGGAAGCTTGAATGTCAAATTTAATTGTCGTTCAACATTAGACTCTCTCAAGAAAGACTTTGGAATCCATATAGTTGTAGGCCTCTTTTCATTTCTTTTTGATGATGTAGAGATAATATCTTCAATGATGGATTTTGGAACCCATACTTGTCTTATAATTTTTTTCTTAGATATCTCTTTTGACTTTATGCCCCCATGTCGATTAGATGAGACATGGTGGTCTACCTTTTTATATGGATTCTTGAATTGCTTCTTTTTCTTGTATTGAACATTCAAGTTACTTCCAAAAGACTTGGGACTTGTGGAAGAAGAAGGATGATATGACTGGTTTAGGTGAGTGGGTGGATGAAAAGGATTTAAGGATATGCATCTACGTTGATCTTGAGGAAAGATAGGAGAGGGAGGGATGTAAGGACCCAAGATGGATGAAGAACTAGGAGAATTGGGAGGAGAAAGTGAAGAGACATAAGGACCCAAGATGGAAGGAAGATATGAAGCATTTAGTATTGGTGGGGGAGGTCCAAGGATGGATGTGGAAGATGCAAAAGGGTAATCAATAAGTTCATCAATATCTATATGACAGTCAAGGACATCAGCATCTTTGTAGTGAGCATTAGGATTTTCAATAATATCATGAACATCTTGAATAGGAGAAACTTCTTTAATAGGAGAACTTATAGCTTGAGAAGACTTAGGAAGAGTAGAAAGTGGAAGGGAACATGGAGTGGTAGAACAAGAAGATGGAAGACTTTGATCTTGACAGGGATCTTTGGATAACATAAGCATAGAATTGTTCTCTTGATTTTCAATAGGCTCAACATTGGAAGTAATAGCACTATTTTTAATAACCTTAATGGAAGTATCATCTTTGGAAGGTGCAATTATATTAAGGTCATTTTGATTGTCAATAAGCTCAGTAGTGTAAGTAGTATCTTGATCTTGCTTAGGAGAAGACTTAAGACATGGTGGAATGAATGAGGAAGGGTTTAAGGGATCAAAAGAACCATGAAATGGACCAGAGACATTGTGAAAATAATTGGATGACATGGAAGGTTCTTGATCTTGATCTTTCTTTATATTCTTTTCTTTATCATTTTTAGAGTCCTCTTGACATGAAGCCACTCCTAAGGAGAAGGAAGCATGTTGGAATTGTATGGAAGACTTTGGAGGAGATTGTGAAGGACTAGCTGAAGTAGGCATTATAGCACATGAAGGCTTAGGATCTTTAGATTTAGCATTATCAAAAGTATTTGCAGCCAAGTGAAGGTTAGCTTGAGTTTCTTTAAGAGGTAGCCCTTGAGGATAACTATAGGGAACTGCATGAAAAGCATTAGGATCTTTGTTGGATAAAGGATTGATAGAAGATTTGAGAGACTCAGAATCTTTAAGGGATGTATGGATAGTGGAGGAAGTAGAAGATGGAAGGGGACCATCAGAAGACAAAGGTTCAACATTAACATGATCTTGCTCAAGAGTGTAATCTTTATTTTCAGCATGAGGATTCTTAGAAGAGGAACTCTTATTCCATTGATGTTGTATTTCAGCACAAAAAAATGCTTTCTCTTCATCAAAAAATGCAGATTTATCATTTAGGTATTGTTCACAAAATTTATCAATGTTGTTTTCAAGATTTGATTCATGTGGATTACCATCAATATCCATCTGTGACTCATCCCCTTTAAGCACAAGCATAGGACTAGGAGGACTTTTAGGAACTATAGGAATGTAATAATCATCATCATCATAATCATTGTCACTATAGGCATTGTAGATAAGCGTATCACAAGACTTTTCATGTTGTTCATTATGATCTATCTCAATAAGAGGAATAAGACTCTTGGTAGAAGTAGAAGAAGAATGATATTGTGAAGAAGAAGTAGGTGAAGACTTAGATGGATGATATCTAGAAGAGTCATGGTAAGATTTAGAATATGAAGAATGTGAATTATATTTAGAAGAATTATCGTAAGACTTAGAAGATGAAGAATATGAAGGATATTTAGAAGAATCATGATAAGACTTGGAAGATAAGGAATTTGAACGATATTTAGAAGAATCATGATAAGACTTGGAGGATGAAGAATTTGTATGATATTTAGAAGAATCATGATAAGACTTGGAAGATGGAAAATATTTGGAAGAAGGATATTGTGATTTAATCTTGCACATGATCCTAGAAAAAGTGTCTGATTTATCCATTTTTTTAATCATTTTTGTTGCAACGTTAGCATCCATGCATCTATTGGAGTGACAACACTTTTCAAATTCAAGAAGGAGGTGGATTTCATCTGAGCTCAAATGAGGATCCCTAAAAAGATATCCAAGATCCATGGTTCTAGAAGAAGAAGAATCAAGTATGGAAGAAGAGAAAGAATGAATAGAAGAAGGTAGACTATATGATAATAGGAGGAAAAGAATCAAGAAGACATGAAGAAGAGGAATAATGGAAATGAGAGACTAGAAAGATATGGAAGATGAAGAAGAAAGAAGACCAAGAGTCATTTTGAGAAATTTGATACCATTTGAGATCATTTGAATGTTGAGCAACATGTAATAGCACTTGTAATGAAAATGTACTAGTTGATAGGATAACCCTAAAAAAAACATTGGTATCAGACTAGGATAGTAAAAGCACTAACTTGTCCAAAAGAGATGTGATGAGATAGAATTTTGCAATAGGCATAAACCAACACTGCCACAGAGGTGCTCACAACTTTGGGTGAATACCCTAGCACATATGGACCAGGAGGATGATTTACCCAAATTTTAATTAATTAAAATTGAACTTTAATGAAAGTGAATGGACAAGAGATTACTAAGACTCTCCAAGTGTAATATCAAAGGATCCAAGTGTATATCTTTCTCAATAAGGACGGTTTCTAACTTACCAACTCCAAACAAGGTCTCTTGTGAAATCAATGATTACTAGTTCAAGAGGTCAAAGCACAATAACCCATGGTGCAAAAAGGCTTCTAACAATGGGTTAAGTAGCCTAATCCAAATAGGATCAACCTAGGGAGACTCAAAATAATGGGACAACAAAGTTATTCGATCGTAAAGTCTCAACTCAAGAACTCAGATTTTGTTCATTTTAAATATCCAACTAGATGTATCAATAGATTCTTTATCATAAACCAAGTACACAAGATAGAAAATAGGGATTTCAAGCAAACAGTCTTCAAACAATGAACAAGGGGCAAAGCAACCTTGCGCATGAGCAATCAAGTGACTTAGTTTATGCTAATCCCTAGGAGAGCTAATTGTGTATGTTCTCAAAGAGTTTCACAATCATTGCATACATCCTTAGAAAATAAAAATTGGCCTCTCTAAGGTTTTTAGTAATGGTTTGACTCTGTAACTTTTATGATTCACAGGGGTGACCTCCAATCTCGGCGCACCGAGGTTTTGACACAGTCTGAGAACTTAATCTTCAAGAGCTGCTAGGGAGATCTGACAACCCACAATGAACCATACCCCATGGAGATTTCTTCCACGAGGACATTTATATAGCGATTGTTGCAACCACGGCAGAAGTGGCTATTACCGCTTGAGGTTTCGTCTGCAGTTTGCCCTGTATAGGGATTGTCTGCTATGGTTAACCCTCTCTAAACGTGACCGAATCACAATAGTGGACCACAAGGGGACTTAGCTTTCAGATCCAAGGTTTTGATGCCTTTTCACTTTTAGCCCAATCAAAGCAACCAGATTAATTCGACACGCTAACTAAGATTATCTCAAGATCTATGATATCAACCCCTAATGATCTATCAACCTCTCCGGAGAAAGGATGCCTCAATCACCAAGTTGAAGATCCATCTATCTAAGAGATTCTCAAAGTATCCTCTCCACCTACAAGGAATCCGTCTTTGAGAGGAGTTTCACTAGGAACTCACTCCCTCAAGATCCACGAATAGTATTCATGGGGCCTAATTACTATGTGTGTATAGATGTTCATTCCCCAAAAGCAAATCTATCCAAGAATAATCAAAAAGCACAAGGTGGTACACTTAACGCTTTAACTAATGTAAGGTGAGTCCAAAGATGTGGAACACTTAACCCCTCACACAAGCCAAAATGAGTCCACAACTCAAAGATTAGTGAGTTCTAGAAAGCACAAGAGGGTTGCCAAGTGGAGCACTTAACGCTTCTATCCTGTAGACCCATCCCCTTTAATGTGGCACTGATCTTGCAACCACGGGGTGGAATGAGGGGCCGGCGGATTCAACGAGTCCAATAACCCAATATAGCTATCTAAATCTATCACTAATAATCAAGCTTGCTAAATAAAAATCAATGGAGATTACAACCTAGTATCAATTATGCATGTGTTTTAAAAATAAAAGCATAAGCAAAACACACAAGCTAGACACATGAGAGGTTCATTTTAAAGTTCCAAATCAAAGTGTTATCAGCCAAAGAAGAATACCTGAAGTCCTCGCAACGCGCTTAGTAGATCTTACCTATTTTTAACAACTTTAGCACTTTTTTCCAATGAAATCATAACTTGCTGCTATGCTATTCCAAAAAAATCAGAAAACATAGAAAAACCCAAAACAGTGAGCAGTTAACAGAAAAAAATCAGAAAAACACGAAAATCCCTGCAAAAAAAAATACGAATAACCTAGTCAACATGATTAGACCTTTTTTTTTGCTATGATTTTGAATCCAAAAATAGAAATGAAAAGAAGAGACCCCTGCTAAAAATTAAAGAGCTTTCCAAAAATGTAAGAAATTCAAAAAAAATTCTTCATTTGTGCCCTAGGGACTCAATTTTTCAAAATAGGTCAGATTCATCAAATCGAGTTTTTGATCTTTAATACGGCCTCAAAATTCAAAACACAAAGAAAGAACCCCCCTTAGAATTCAAAAAGCTTTCTGAAAATGTAAAATTTTTTAAAAAATATGCTGATTTGCGATCAGAAATGGCTTTTTATGAAAAATAAAGAGAAATTCATAACTCGCGCAAATCATGTCAAAATGATCTAAAAATAGAAGTGGGACATGTTGGCACATAAGAAACCCACAAAAAAATTTCAGAACCAAACTCTAAGTGGTTTAAAAGATATGATTGAATCTTTAAACCAACTAGATTTTTTGCCTACAAACCAATCTATATATGGGTTGGCCTTAAAACCAAAGTGAAAAATTTACAAGAGCACTTAATTAGATCCAATATGCTGCTGTAAAAAACCAGAGATGAAAAATAAAAGTAAAAAACTTGATTCAAGCCCCACGGTGGGCGCCAAAAATGTGTGCTAAAATGTTGTCACACTTCTATGAATCATTACATGTAAGAAAACTCAAGAATGAGCCCTCACAAATCGATACATAGCCCTCTACTCATAGAGTGCAAGGGTTTGCAATGGAGGCCCTCAGTTTGACCTATTTTTGTGCCCATGCAAGTACACCATGAGATGAGAGATTCAAAGAGGAAAAGCAAGAATGCTAGTCTCCATGATCTTCAAATATGCATGAAAATAAGATCTAATCTATGAAAGAAAAATCTAATCTATAAATGCAAGATTTAAGCTAAAAGCCCATGATGGGTGCAAGAGAGAAAAAGACAAGAAAATAGAAGTTCTCCACAAAAAGCTTTTGTATTCAAACTCCTTCAAAAATTGGTCTTCAAACTTGCAGCATAACGATAGCATAATTATGGGTCTCTAAAATGAGGAGAGGGCTCTCCCTTATAAAGGAAATTATGGAGGTGAGAGGCTTCTCACAACCAATATGGGATAATAGAGCTTGATCCATGTGAGACAAAATTCCACCAATGAGAAAAGAGGAGTGGTTGAGGAGAAAGTGGAAAGATAAATCCCACTTAGATCACATTTTTAAGTGTAAAGAAATTAAATAAAAAGAATTTATTTTATTTCCTTTTTTCATCAAAAGAGATATTTAAGTGGGATTTTTATTTAATTAAAAGGGAGCAAGTTCTTTTTAATTAAATAGAAGATATTTAATTAAATTAAAAGAGAGGTTTTTCTCTTAATTAATTAAATGTGGATGAACTATTTAATTAAAAGAGAGGTTTTCTTTTAATTAAATGGGAATTTTATTTTATTTAATTAAAAGAGAAGATTTTCTTTTAATTAAATAAGACTTGGAATAAAATGATCAATCTTAGAAATGAAATAAATCGAATTTGATCAAGGAAATTGATTTGAATTGATTTAATAAAATATCACAAACCATTGATTCAGAAAATTTGATAAATTTATAAATTGAATAATGGGGGTCCATAGTCTAGGCGACCATTTTTGGGTGCATATAGTTCTACCCCAAGGTGGGTGCTAAAAATGTACACACACAAATGTGCACTTCTCTAAGTCCTTCTTTTCGAGGGACCTCATGGGTTAAGAGCCTTAAATGTCAACCTAGAGCTCCCTAGTCATGATGTGTAAAGGAGTGCACATAGAAATAAAATGGCTCTCAGCTGAGCATAAGAATGCAACCCCTTGCACGTACACCATGAAATTAAAGATTCTAGGACAAGAGCAAGGATGCTAGTATCCAAGAAATAATATGGGATCTATGAAAAATACAACTAAGCTATAAGAAATTCAAGAGATGCAAGCTAATTAGCAAGATGAGAGTGTTACAATCCTTCTAATTAAACTAGATCTGCTATTCTAATGCATAAAAGAAAGTACACTTATGCAACATGATATTAGACTAATATGAATATGCAAATATGAGAGTAAGGCCACAAGATCTTCCAAAGCTCCAAGAATACCTATAGAAAAACCTCCAACATAACAATAGTGCAAAGGGAGTGGATCCTTAGATGAGGAGAGAACTCTCCCTTTTAAAGAAGTATAGACAATGGAGATCATGAGACAAGAGGATTTAATCAAGGATGAGGATTTGACTTTTGCATGATCCATGTGCACAATCATTTCCACTAATCACAAAGAGGTGGCTTTTGTATCTCCATGTGAGACAAAAGACTTTTCTTTTATTTTTAACATGGAAAAATGTTTTTATGTGCACAACTTAGGATAAGAGATGAATGGGGTCTTTTTATTTAATTAAAGGGGGGAATATTCCTTTTAATTAAATAAGAACTTAGGGTAAAGTGGTCAAACTATAGGATAAAATCAAATAAATAGATTTTTAAAGTTTAGATCAAGATACATGATTTAATAATTTTAGCAAAAATGGTGAGAAGGGGGCTAATAGTTGTAATCACCTAAAAATGGTCATCTAGACTATTAGCCCCCTTCTCAGCATTTTGGCTAATTTAATTTAATCACTTACCTAGACCAAATTGCTAATAATCAATTTATTTGATTATAACCTATAGTTTGACTATGCTATCCTAAGTTCATTATTTGATTAAAAGAACATGTCCCCTTTTAATTAAATAAAAGACCCCATTCTTCTAACCCACTTAAAGTGCACACATAAAGTCCTTTTTCTATTTTGCAATTAAAAGAAAAGGCTTTGTGACTTTTGTCTTATATGACAAGTCAACTTATAGTCTATTGGTTGACTTGTGTGTGCACATGGATCACTCCTCTTTTTGAATTCCACCGTTGATCATCCACCATCTTCATCTTGATCTCTACCGTCCATACATCTTTAAAAGGGAGAGAGCTTTCCCCCTCAATCCATCTTCATTTTGAATATTGTTATGCTGCAGGTTTTCTAACAGGTTTCTTTGGAGCTTTGTGGAGAACTTCTATTTCTTGTCTACATTCTCTCATACCATAACATTTTAGCTTAGATTCATGTTGCATGTTAGTTTAGCTTCTATTTTGCAATAATCTATCTCACATAGCTTAATATTTGGGTTGTAACACTCTCATACATGTTTTAGCATAGCTCCACTTTGTATCTCATTCTAGCTTAATTTTCATTTGCATTGCATTCTTGAGGAACTCCTTGGGACATTTACATTCTTGCATCTTGTCTTTGGAACCTCCCATTGCATGGTTTACTAGCAAGAAGAGTATCTCTAAGGCTCATCTGAGAGCCTTTTTATTCTTGAAATATACTCTATTGCACTCGATGGATAGGGAACTCTAAGTCGGCATCCCAACATTCCAAACTCATGGAATCGTTTAGATAGAAGGGTTTAGAGTGTGACACTTTCGAGTGTACAATAGTCTAGGTGACCATTTTTCGATGATTACATTAAACAGATAGCTTGAACTAGAGTTCCTATGAGAAAAATATATAAATTTTAAACATAGAATTAGTTTGTTAAAATGTTTTTTTAATTCAGTCTTAATGAATAACTTGAATGAAAACAATTTCCTTGCTCTTTCTAATTGTTGAAGGATGTCTTGATAGAAAGGCATAAAGTGCACCAACTCTCAATTTTTTTATTTTTTTAACCATTTCAGGCTGAATAGAGGGAAAATAGGACCTATCCTCAACCCAAATTCTCAAAAGGAATGATCCAAATTGATTAACCAGAAGGAAGTGATCAATGCACAAATGGATCAAGCAATGGAGAATAGGGAGAAGGGAGAAGATCCTATAATATTTGTATGGAAAAGTAAGTACTTGAAATCTGAAATAAATAGAAGACAAATACTAACATTAAAGTAGGAAAAATCTAAAAACCATAGATTTATGATGTCTATGTACAGTTTCAAAGAATTTTGCAATCTGTTTCAGACTAGAAATGTCGAGACGGAGAAATCCCAGAAAACTTTTGTCATTTTAAATGTTGGTCAACCTTGACCCAGATAGAGAGGCACAATCTTACCATGAGGCAAGATTATACCCCGAAAAGTTGACCTTGACCTACACTACTCCGATGAAATTTTTGTCCATAGATCTTGCAAGTTCGATGAAAAGGTATCAAAATTTGCACTTTAATTCATTGTTCCACTCTTGTATTTGCAAGAAAAAGGGCTTTGTTATTTGGGTTGTGGGTTTGCCTTGGTCAAACCCCAGTTTGGGATTAACCTTGAAATATAATTGAAATTACAATATGAATAAACAAAGTAAATGGAACTATTCACCTTGCTCATATTGAAATCATTGTGGAGGATTCAAATCCTTAAATCCACAAGTATGAATGCTCCAAATAAATGTAGAAATATATGTACGGTATTTCAAATCAATGGCATTAGATCTTCAACACCAATCTTTAATGGATCTTTGCATAGAAAAAGGCTTGGAAGAATGTGGATGGAGAAATCTTCAACAAGAGTTCTCCATAGAGATTGAGGCCTTTAATGGCTAACAATGGACCTCCTTGATAAATTGGATGCTTGAACACTTGAATGCTTGAAATGCTTGAATGATCAATCATGAAAATGTATGTTCTCATGAAAAGTAGATAATAACTTTTCTCATAGATAGTGGATGTCAAAATGAGGGAAGAAGGCTTCCTTATAAAGAGATCTAGAGCACAAACTTCTAAAGAAAGCCGAAATGGGAGCATTAAATCCCAATTACCCTTAACCCCTAGAAATGAACTTAGATTAAATGTAATCTAAGAGTGTACCATTATGAAACCCAAAATAGCTGACCTAGAAGCGAGAAAATGAAACTTTCTGAAGCTTGATATCCCGAAGCTCCCAGAACTTGAAAATTTGACCTAGGGTTAGGGACGAGGCCAACCCTACCCTTGGTTAGGGTCAAGGTCGACCTTGACCTAAAAGGTCATCCTTGACCCATAAAGTCAAAGTCCTCAATTTCACAAAGAAATTTGTCAAAAATAGGTTGGAAATAGAGAGAGAGAGAGAGAGAGAGAGAGAGAGAGAGAGAGAGAGAGAGAGAGAGAGAATAAGGGGAAAACAACCAGATCCATACAAAGACCTATTGAAGTGCTTGACATGACCCCATACCACTTACTTAGAGGGCTAAACACTCTCAACATGGAAGTGCTTCCATTTTGAGACGATACACAAACAAACTTATAAGTTTGAAAGAAAATCTTAAACTACTATAATTCATTTTATTACAGTCATAAATCTAAGTCGTACTTCAACCTCATCTTAAGAGGTGTATTGAGTATATATGTGAAAATAAAAACAAAACCTATTGTGTGTTGTGATAGTTATTCTAATTATATTTGATTTGGTTGTTTAACAATGTGTAGATTAATTATTAATTATTATTATTGGGTAAAAGCACAAACCTGTGTCACCTTTTATAAAAAAATGAGATATCAAAATATGACAGTTCAACACTAATGACAAAAAAAATGGTATTTGTGTTTAGAATTTGAAGATGATGTAAACTAATGAAATGTGTAGAATTGAATGAAATTTATGCCTATAATTTTTATAATTTTTTTGAGTAAGAATTTATTCATTTTCTTTTATTTTGAAGTCCCTTTTTAAGTGTAAAATATATAGGGTGTAGTTCATGTCAAACAAGTATATGCAAATCATCTTTTTTAATTCCAATTTGAAAATATCTTATAGATGACATATATAGCTAGGGGGAAAATAATAATTATTTTTTATGTATATTTTATTTTTTATAAGTAATCAAGCTCGACCTTATCATAATCGAACAATTTTTTCCTCCCATCAAAACTTCCCTATAAAATCTACACCACCTTGAAAAAAAATTACATATTCGTGAAGAGGACTCTCTCCTCTAGACATAAATATAATTTTTAAATTTTTTTGATATGATTTACTATTTTTTTTCCTTTCTTGAGGGAGCATCTTATGAAATGTTGAAATATCAACTTATAATATTGTGAAATTATAACATATTATAACTAATCAATACGCTTAAAATTTTATATAATTATGATATTGAATCTGAGATCTATAAAAGGGTATTTTTAGTTTTTGAAAAAAAATGAGTTCCTATAGAGAAATGAGATTTGACCAAAATAGGTTTTGGTATCCTAAACAGTGACACGAATCTGTGCTTTTACCCTATTAAACTAATAAATTTTATGTGAATATTCCTAAAATAAAAAATTTCATCAGTTGTCAAACTTCTTTCTAAATAGTTTTTCTTTTTATTTATTTTTAATGTATTTGAGAGATTAAAAATTATAATGAAAAAAATTAAGTGCTACAGAGTGGCTAAGTACTTGCCTGTAGTTATATAAGTGAGCATAGTTATTTATTTATTTTCACTATAATTATTAGTATTTGTTGATAGGCATATACTATTGCAATGATTTTTTGTTGACTACTTATTAACAAAACTCATTTCAACCAATTAGAAGTTTGTACTTTTATTTTTTTTAAGTTTTGAATTGTTCTTCTAATGTAACATGTCAAATTTTTAAATTAAAAAATGATCAAAATTATTTATGTTTACACTCATTGGATAATAGATGCGAGGTCTTATACACAAATTTCACGAAAACAAGATGATATTTTAGGATCCACTATCTCATGACCTCATATTAACTAATGTGACTTTATACATATCATATTAATTAAAGTTTAAACAGAGCCCTAAGGCTTTATAAAACTCTAAGTCCTTTTAAATAAAATTTTAAATATTTTGTGTAGTTTCTAAAATTACATAAAAGTAAATAGATAAAAGTTTAAAACATTTTTTTTTATCAATAAGAGGTCGAAGCCAAGATTAATTATTATGTATTATTATTAATTATTATTTTCTTAAG
This sequence comes from Cupressus sempervirens, assembly GCA_028749045.1. Lineage (NCBI taxonomy): Eukaryota > Viridiplantae > Streptophyta > Pinopsida > Cupressales > Cupressaceae > Cupressus > Cupressus sempervirens. The sequence continues at coordinate 573,488,809 of CM053789.1, read as the reverse complement.
CACGGGTAGATTCGAACCCAAGACCTCTTCGAACACTTTAATCTTTTGTTTTGAAAAATTTTTTTGACAAAAAATATTTTTTTATTTCAAGTTGATTGATTCCAAAATTATAATATTTTGTAATTTTGTTTCCATAATAGTTTTAATATGATTGATATAAAATTACAACTTTAGATAGTTAAAATGTCATTTTCTCATTCAATAAAATTTTCCTCGTGTTTAAGATTGGATGAGTTTTTAGTTTCTCAAGGCTTTTATAGATATGTTTAACATTTCACTAGTAAATTTAGGAATAAATTTTGACGCGAAAAGGTCAAAATTTCGACTAGAGTAGGTTGATAAGGTGACTAAGCTTGTTGTCGGTCTTTTTTGGTCAGTTTTTGACACACACATTTTGCGTTGAAATTTTGACTTCATAAAGATGGATTTATCGACGCGAATTTCATCAATTTCCTTAGTCCAACCTGAACTATTATTTTCTCATTTGCGGGCACTGCTAGTCAAAATTTTGACGTAAACCCATACCAATTTGGTGTCAAAATTGTGACCAAAACCCCTTACTTTTCTACGTTGGTGCCATACACTTGACATCAAAGGTGACCAATTTGGTGTCAAAATTGTGACCAAAACCCCTTACTTTTCTACGTTGGTGCCATACACTTGACGTCAAAGGTGACCAATTTGGTGTCAAAATTGTGACCAAAACCCCTTACTTTTCTATGTCGGTGCCATAAAATCAACGTTAAAGTGAAGAAATTTGAGTCAAAATTGAGACCAAGATATGTAGAAATTTTGACGAGCTATCCCAATTGTTGTAAAAGCTTTGCTCTCATAGGAGCCTTCTAAACTACACAAAATTTGATTCTAAAGCGTAATTGCTCGGTGCATGAGAGTCAAGGTATTGTGCACATTTCTACCTCCACACCATTATTTCGTTCATCACATGATTTATTTCATACAAAACAATGGCAAGGAGGAAGAAATGTGCACAATATCCTGAGTCTCCATCGAGCAATTATGCTTTACAACTCAAATTTTGTGCAGTTTAAAAGGCTCCTATGAGAGCAAAGCCTTTGTAATAATTGGCACAGTACATCTAAATTTTGGTTCCTGCAGGGAAGAATAAAATTAGGAAAGAATTATTTATCAGGAATGAAAGCCAATAATTTCATCTATTTTTCAAATAGATAAACGTGACAAAAAAACTTACAATCCCAATCACATCATCATAAGAGCGCATAGATAATTATAACTATAACTATGTCTAAAACCAACATAATTTTCAAATATCCACAATTCAGATATTATCCCTTGATGTTTTCTTTAATGCAAAGTTTTAAGTCAACTATGTTATTGCCCTAGATGTAATACCACACTATCATTAGGCTAAAGACTGTAGCAAGATTTACAAATGGAAGGAGAACTACCCAACCAAATTAGAAAATGACATGAAAAGTTAACAATCTATCAATTAACAATCTAGATGAAATATTTCTAGCAATTGAACTGTACATTATAGAAACAAAAAATTGCCTTAAAATTGACACCTCACCAGTTGTTCATTTGCATTCGTAATGGCTTTACAAAAGTTGAAAGCTTATGATTTGTCAAGAACACAAAAGGCACTCATAGTTCAACTGTATCAATAAAAGTAAAGTAGTTTAGTTGCACGGTGAGGGAAAGAGACTATCAATATCAATTATGGAGTTGCAGATAGGTAAGCGATAACATAAAAAGGTAGTACAAGGCACCATTTTCCATGTTCTAATATGATGAACTACCTTGGAGCTGGTTCTAAACCTTGATTGCTTAATCTCGAATTTGATCCAACGATACCATTTTTGGAGGAGGTCCCACACCTCACTTTCCTGCTGATTCTAAAGGTGCTAACAAAGCATCTTCGCTAGCTGATCTCCCTTGCGAGCTCTCAACTAAAAGAGAATTCCTTATTGAAGAATGTTGAAGATAGTCATGATGTGCCTATCAACCAAAGATAGTCACGATGTGCCTACTGCTAATAGGCACATCGTGACTATCTTTGACATTCTCCTATGGGTCTTATGGTTCTAATATTATAACATGAGGCTTCCTCTTCTTTTTTTCTAGCATAAGGTTGATGCTCAAAAAAAAAAGAGCCTCATGTTATAACATGAGTCTTCCTCTTCTTTATAATATGAGGCTTCCTCTTTTTTTTTGAGCATAAGGCTGATGCAGCCCTATAATAAGAAATAAATGGGTTTAATTTTGATTATGTACAACACAAAGAAAACCAAAATGTAATAGCAATTTTTAACAGAAAATGAACTATATAAACTTATAAAGCTCATAATAATAATAGGCCATAAACTTGGATAGATTTGTTGTAGATTTCTAAGATGATTGGGGTGTACTTATCATCACAATCTAAATTCTGTAAGAGATTAGCATGTGTCATTTCAGCAAAAATAACTACCTGAGAGAAATGAGCACATGTTGGTGATTTTTCATTTTATCTAATCTAGTATTTTCTTGCTAGGTTTCAAGTTATTAATTTATATAATCTATTAACCAATCCAAGCCTTCCTATTATCCCTATTTTGTTAAGTTAATCATGGCCTAATCTTTGCTTCAAAGTTGAAGTCCAAGATTTACTCTCATTGGTATTCGGCTTCCATTAATGTTTGTGAGATTCCTATTTTGTAGAATAGCTACATTATAACTTTCCATTCATTATATCTTGTCCTCATATAGCTAAAAAAATGTCACTATTATTTTCTTCCCATTCCCTATATCTTATTCATTCAAGGAAGAACCAACAAAAAATTCAAAATTACCATAAGGCTTTTAGCTTTAGCATATTGACATACAAATATTGTAAATTCATAGCTAGAAAATATACATAGAATTCTATGAGAAAAAATGAACATTGGTATAGATGATAGAGAAGCCAAATTACAAATATTATTGGTTTATGATTTTTAGATTGCAACCAATCTTCATGGCTAGGCTAAAAGATCCTCATACGTAGCCTATCTACAGTAGAGTGTTCTACATACAAACATTTTATTCTTTCCCTTCTAAACATTTTTATACATGCAACATAACAAAGTACAGAAAACTTCATTGTAGCATTATAAATTAAATATGCATATCTCTATGAATGATCTCTGCAATAAATCATTCAGATCCCAAAAGTAGAAACACCTACAGTTCATCATTTTCTACCACTTTGAAACCCCAAGGAAAATCTTCACAATGTCATACATATGGAAAGACTTTTCCAGTATCTATACCTTTCTTTGCTTAACAATCATAAAATGGAGGTGCATGAAAGCAAGGCTCCATTGACATGACTTTATGACATGGTGGATCTAGAACAGTGTCATTGTTAGGCTTAAACATAATCAAAGGTTTTATGCCTACAAAACCTTGAGCTACATATCCAAATGTGGACCACAAAGAGAAAGAAGATACATTTCTACCCATGCCTTCATACTATGAGATTGATTTTCAGTGTGTTAACATTCTTCATCACTAGGCTGAAAGACACTCACAATCTGCCCATCTATGGTAGGGTGTTCCCAACACAAGTCTCTGATCCTTTCATAGTACCCAAAACCTAGAGAGGTTACTCAGACTACATTAAGCTTCTTTACAAATCCATTTTAATATGTAGGTTCGAGGAATTCATCACTATGAGATATGTTGGGTAGAATTTTTTTCTTCTGACTACAAGCCAAAATCTGATTTGATATATGTGAGAAGTACCCAGGATCATATGTTCTAATCTGTAGACCTATCCTTTGTTCTGCATGAGATAGATAAGCTTGATAGAATCTAGTAAATCAAGCCCCAGACTGGATTGGTGGGGTGCAATAGGTACCTACCTAAATAATGAAAAATAGAATCTCTTTGAGGAAATAAATGGTTCAATTCCTTATTGAATGAGGGTAGTAGGTAGAGAGAGGGGACAAAATAGTTATTGGACCTTAGAAACAAATATGGTATATGCTTTAGAAATTGCACCTGCACATGCAATCCTTATATTTGTCTAATTTCTCACAAATAGAAACCATTTGTTATATGTTTTTATGTTATCTTTATTATGTAAGACTTTCGTTAAGCACAAGTGCTTCCCTAGAAAAACAATTATACAAGGCTTTCTGCATTCAAGAATCAAAACATTAAAAGAACTTGAAAGCATGATTTTATTAGGAACTTACCCACTTACTCGTCAATGAACTAGCAGAAATATAAAAGAAAGTAGCTTTGGCTTCTCCTGCAATAGCTTTTCCAATCATCATTTTCCCAGTACCCTAAGAGAAAATTAAATGTACTTTATTGTAAATAAAAATGAATTTCCAACATATAAAGAATAGAGAATAAATTAGACTGACTTATAGGAGGGCCAAATAAGAGGAGCCATTTTCCCGGAGAGCGACAGCCTTGAAAGATGTCAGGTCGCAATAGAGGCCATATGACCATTTCTGTCACACACTTTTTGACATGCTCTAGCCTAGCTTCAGTATAATTTTGGAAAAATAAATATTAATGTTAATGGGTACATAGAAATAAACATGAATAATATTATCATCAATTCATTCAGCCATATTAAATTTACCAATATCATCCCATCGAACATCGGGATCTTGGTCCATTATCTCATTGCTAACATGCTCTATCAGACGTGGTTCCAAGTTACGTAGCTTATCAGGAAGCTCACCATTAGGACCAACAAGCATTTCTAAACTGAAAATATAGGACAAAAAAGAAACAACCATTAGCATGCTTCAGACCAAAATTGCTAGAGATGGTTATTTATTTAGTTAAAATCAAAATCAACTGATCCTATTCAAAAACAATGGCCAAAAGTAAAAGATTGCATTTATATCAATATTCTAAATGACGCGTTGTAGGAAAGCCACTAGCTTGATGAGTCTTGAAATACTGAAGTTGTGATGCACATGAAAGCCTTCACAATATCTCAAATAATTTTGAATGGTAAATCAAAATGTAATCAAATAGATTGAGCTCATTGAAAACAATATAATAAAAAATGCAACTAGGCAAAAAAAAACTCCATGTGATGTTGTTGATACTATGAAGTAAGTTGAACTGCTGAGACCTAGCTGTTCTATGCAAAGATCTCTACCATGGTATTGAATAAGTAAATCTTGAACTTTAAGATAAAACATTTCCTTAAGCAATACAAAATAGTAATTTGATGTTTTTTGTAGCTTCAACTAGGCCTACACTCCTCTGAGAACCAATCAATCATGTATGTGTTTCCTCTTACACCTCTTGGTGTCTCCAGTCTAATCCTTAATATCCCATCTATACAAATCCTTTGTCAATAAAATTTTGGCTTTGCTTGCTTCTTTTCCATCTTCTCAGATATTTTGTATCATGCTTGCATTTTATCAACTAAAATGGTTGCCCTTTGCCCATTTACTAATTATGTGTTTGATAGTTGACCTACTCAAAATTTATAGTATTTTGTCACTTTTGAAGACTCAAGCAAGGGAATAAGTAATGATTATCAGAGTGTATGCTTTCCAACTATACCTTATAGACTTCTTACAACCATATCATATTTTTGATAGGTTAGAAATAAGATAGCTAGTTGTGTCCAATACAAGAGGTAGCTATGAGTTATTGTGAAACTACCTTTAGATTTGCAATACTTATCTTGGCACAAGATATTTTTATAACCAAATAGTTTGAAGGATCGTGACCAGAGCAAAAAGCCCAAGAAACCAAGGTTACCGAAGACTAGCAAAGGTAGTCTGTTATGGAATATGCATGTGGATAGAGTATTTCCCAACCTGTCTGAACATTTGAGCTGCAAAAAGATGTTGATTATATACTTTACATTACAAAAAATCAATATACATAGACAACGTTGAATAGGCACTATAGCAACATATTTAGAACTAGTAAAACATCCAAATCACCATTAAAGACAGGAATCATACATGAATAACTCTGCTACCATCTTAAGATGAAACATAGTTGTCTCATCTTTTGGGTTAGAAGAATCACTATCATTGCCTAACCACAAAATTATTGTAGTATTCAACTATGTTCTTCATAGCCTATAAAAGCTTACTAAGGTTGCAATGTTTATAATGACTATAGACAAAAATATAAATTAAAACAAGCAATATTATCATCAATGTTTTTAAATGTAGAATGAAATGGTTGTAAGTATGCATTTCTACCACATGCAAATGATTTTGAGATACAGACCTATGCAATCCAATCTCCTAATGAATAGACAACAGCACTTATCACCATCTTTGCCAAAATAGGATTTGTCATAAAGCGATGTTAGAATAGTTACTAAAATGGTCATAAATTATGTTGTTATAGTAAAAGAATACTTTAACTTAAGAAAAAAAACTATACAATATTAAAACATGACATTGTGCTTTAAAAACAAAAAAAGGTACCTGTAAGGAAGAACTTCATTTCAACTTGCTAATTGGTTGTCACTATTAACTATAAGCTTATCTTTAAAGTTTGAGCTTCACTTGGTTTCGAGAATAGTTAAATATTCTCTACTAAATAGGGCCCAAAACGTGAAGGTGGAAGCTCATTTGGCCCCTCCCCCCCCCAACATCACTCTAAATTCCCCGTTAACATTTAATAACATTCATTCATTCATCCATTTTTGAAATATAACATTCAATCATTATAATCACATGATAACATTCATTAACACATAAAATTCATAAACACACAACATTCATGAATAATTCATTAACATGCAACATTCAAGAGTAAGTCATTCATGAATAATTCATTAACACAATATTCATTAACACCCAACATTAATGAATAATATTCATTAACAATATTCATTAACACAATATTCATTAACAATATTCAAGAGTAAGTCATTCATGAATAATCATTTCTTTTTTGCTTTCTCGCCGTTTCTTTTTTTCATAAAATTTCTAAGAGGAATATCAATGTCCTCGTCATCCCCCTCCTCTACTGGTTCTAACGCATGTCTCCTCCTCATCCGTTCAAGAACATCATGAGGCCGCTGCAACAAAGAGGGGTCCGCTACAATAACAAGTACTTCATGAGTTAAATTTGCACCATTTTATATTAGTGAATTATGAGTTTTTATTTAAGTAAAAGAAATATAAATCAAAAAAATAATTTAAAAGAACAAAACATAGATCTTCTTTACCTGAATGTGTGACATGATCTACCTGCTGATCAATCTAAACATCCTCCAGCACTCATTCAGCATGACATGATTCTATATCCTCAATACAAAAAAGTTACACCAAGTTCAATTAAAGATGTTAAATTGTATTAATAATTACATAATTAGTTTTAAATAACAAATGAGCACCTCCATCGATAGTATGATGCACATCAGGGGCTTCATGATGCTGCGTATGATCTGTGTCACGATTAACAGGCTGCATTGCAATGTCATGCACATTATTATCAAATAAATTGTTGCTCAAGTATTTAATTTCTAATTTTTTTTGGCATATTTACCTATGCACATGATGTAGGAGATTGTTTGGTTGGGGCAATGGAAGCTTACCATAGGCGTTCAACCACCGCTGCATAGCCTTGCTTGAAGGCAATTTTTTTGTGTTATTTCGTGGCCTCCAGATTAAAATTAGCACCCTACATTTTTTTATTAATTAACAAAATTATTTTCATTTTATAAATAATTTTTCTTTGCAATCCATTTACTGCTACTTACAACGTGTGCTTTGATTTTTGAATATCCCCAGAGCCAAGTCTATGTTGCCTAACCTTTTCTAGCCTCGCCTTTGTTGCCTTTGATGTGTCCTACAACCTATGAAAAGTTTGAAATATATTAGATGATATAGATATAAAGATCAACACTAATTAGTGGATTATTATATATTAGTATGAAGGTTAGCATGTTCCACCAAAAATATGAAAAAAGGAAAGAAATTACAGCATCATACCTTTAATTATAAAATAACTTCTAAAACTAAACAACATCACATATATGCCTTTTAAATTGATCTTTAACTACCCATTATTCACAATAGATTCAGAAATTTAAAATAACAAATTCAAATATATTCTCATGTCATCATGTTGAGCTTGCAAGGAGCAGTGCACATATTTCAATAAGAAAGAGCACACAATTGTCAAAGTATGGTGGAAGACATTAGATGAAAAAATAATTGTTTTTCACTGACTATATGAGTTGGGATATATAATACAAGAAATGTATATTGTGGACAATTCAAGATTAAATTTATAGGGAAATCTAGGTATGTTAGTAGTTTTCAAGTTAAAGATATCAACCACATTGATGAGCTAGTCTCAATTCTTTCAATTTTTCTGTCCTTTCTCATGACATTCATTTCTAGTGATGTGTAATCATGTTATTTATCCATGGAGTTTGTGATGTATAGGGGATAATTTTTAGAACAATCTATAATAAAAAAAAAAAAAAAATTGATCCAATCTCTTGCAATTGCATGACTTGTAGATTGTGGGAAGTGAACCACTACAAAGGATAAGTATCTTTTGAGCGCTCAAACTCCTACAATACACTTAGAAACACAATCATTGGATTTCAATTAATTATAAGATTGTGGTTTAATTTAGGAAGTCTTGGAGGTTTTTGTTTGTATTGTGAGCATAGAGAAGAATTAATTTGTGAGGTCTTTATAAACGAATATATGGATCACAGAGACTTTTTGGGCAGTCAATCAAACTCTCTGTCTTGGATGTCAATGCAATGTGGTATAGATGAGGACTATCGCAAGATCCATATGTATTCTACATGGTTTCTAAGGAGAGAAAGTGTCAGGGTGCAATAATAGATTATTAAATGCTAAAAGGGAAGCAAATGACACAAAGGAAATGAGGGAAAATGAATCACCCAAAATCAAAGAGGATTGTGGTTGTTTTCCCAGTGCGAGATTCCTCCAAGATCTGCACACCAAAGACCAAAGAGAAATGTTGTGATGATTGAATAGGATCTTGCCGTAGTTAAATCACCACTTTGGTGTTCCCACCTCCATGGACAACAAAGATAGATGGAGATACCAAATAAAAGGCAAGGTATTATCACCTAAGAAAGCTTCAAATGTACAAATTACTAATCCTTTAGAAGAAGAAGACCAAGTGTCCAAGGATAGAGTTGCCTTCATAGAAATGCTGCAAGAAAGAAAGGGCAATCTCAAAAGTTCAACAATAATCTCAATGTGGCAATAAGAATTCTAATATGCTACTGCATGTGGGACAGGAGCAACAATGCAGATAAATGCTAGAGCAGTTGTGAAGGAGCTTCAAAGAGTCTCAATCAACGATTGAATAGTAGAAAAATAGAGGTTTTACCATCAATAAAGCAGGTCTGGATTCATCTGTGATTCTTGGGAGGGTTGACAGAGGTGTTACACTGCCAAAACACCTGAAAGTGGAATGTTTCAGCATTCAACCCAATTGCAGATTTTTCATGAGATGCTAGTGCCACATGCAGATGTTTGTATGTGGTACATTTGTCTAGGAAATAATTGGGCTAAGAGGTTGGGGAGTAAAAAATATTTTGATTGAATTAAGGAATATTCATCAAAGGGTTTTTACAGTATGGTTTATGAGAACATAAACTAAACAAAACAAACATATATATAGAAAATTAACAACTACCATCTACATATCATTTCTCATCTTGATAATGAATCTGATAGATCACAAAAAGTGAACCAAAACATTCACTCCAAAATTATATTCAGTTATTTTCTGATAGCCTTTTTGCCACCATATGGATTACAAACAATGCTAGTTCTTCTATTGTCATCTACCTTGATGATGCATCATAGAATTTGATCCAAAACATAGGCAACACAAAATCTAGATGGTCTAATACAAAAGGGAAAAAATCTTGAAATCATAAGGACTGTGGAAACTTCACAAATTCGATATTAACTCTCACCCATTATTTATCTTTGTTGCACATAACTATATGATTGGTAGACCATCAATCAGATAGTATGCATCTTAGTAGATGTCAGGTACCAGTGTAGCCGGACAAAATACATCTTAGACACCTACAGGTACAATACCAGTTTAGCATCCTATAACTTAGCTACACCATACTATTAGGAGAGTGCTCAGTTGTTATTAACTTGTGTTTCTGGCATTGAACGTGATGCTTATTACTTTTAGGAGAGTGACCATTAGTAAAATTCTTGCAAAGTTTTTCAAAAAAATTGTACTTGTCATTACACTGACTGAATATCATTTATCACCTATACTGCTAACACATACAACTATGGTACATGTAGTTGAGCATTACTATATTTTCAATACATAATATAGCTATATGTGAAGTTATAAGTGCACTATTTATATCTTATGTAGGATTTATGCCCAAATTGAGATATATATAGTTGTATACGGGCATTCTATGTGCAATCAACCACCACAGTTTATTAGATGCCCAAATTTTAGAGAGCATTCATAATAGGGTGAAAGCAATTGTGTCAACATATGAATTACATACCTTTCATCAATAGATAGATTAAATTGAGCTAGTTGAAATTGTTAATACTGAAGTTGAACCCTAAATTTTCTCATTAATGTACTAGTAGTTAATACTATTGCATACCTTTTTGGATTTTTTGGTGTACTTTCTTTTGGATGTTCCCCTTTCTCCTTCACATCCATAATGAACTCATTTTAGTCCCTCACTGAAACAAAGGGAGGACGCTCATACTTTAGGTTTAGGACAAGACTCTCTCTATATAAGTCCCTCACAACCTTAAGATGTCTAGAAGCTTTTTGTAACAATTTCTTATGATCAAAAATATTACTACCAAACTCATGCTCTATATCTTTGATGAGCTCATCTTTTAATTCTTGATCTTGGTAGTTCCACCTTTTAAGAAAAAACATAAAATTGTTAGATATAGTTAAGAAAAGACCCGAATGAAAGGAAAAATGTTGCACCAATTAATGATATGAAAAAAAGCAGTGAGATAAAATTAGTTCAATTATGATGTTCCACCTTTTACGTATGGTGGGCCTACATCTTTGCAACGTGAGGTCATAAAGCCTCCTATAAAATGTATAATTTGCTACAAAAAATGTCATGGGATAATTAATAGTAAGAACCATTAAAATGAATCATGCGAAGAATACTTTTCATAGTGAATAACAAATACATAAAATGAGATACATTTCATCTTTTTAGTGATCTATTTCAGGGTTGGAGGGTCAACTTGACCAAAAGTGACCAAAAAAGAAGTTTGGAACAAATTTTAAAATGTCTAAAACTAGTCAAACTCTACCAGGGTTCTGTTGCTGATGTTCTGAAACTAAAAAATGTACTGTGACTATATTAATCAATATACCTTGAAAAAAAATATAGTTCATAATACATATAACTTGCCATGACCTTCATTTTTTGTCATTCTTAATTGATGTTATCACTGATCATACTTGGGATATTATGGAAAACAAATATTGCTAAAATAGATAGTGAAGCTGAAAGTGAGCACTCTAAAACTCTAACAAGCAATAGCAATGATGTTGGAAATCATTGAAAACTAAACATTGAATATGAAAGAAGACTCCCACTTTTGGTTCTCTATAGAAAAATTCGTTAGTATCTTCTACTGAAAGCATGAAATTTCAATGTACCGAATTACTAAACTAGAGAATTACTGGTATAGACAAAAGGTCATTGATAATTCAGATGATTCTACCAAACCCCTAATAAAAAGGAATTCCAGAATAATTAAACAACTTACACAATACGACATACTAAAGAAGGTCATGAGACATCACTCCACATCAAAAGCCCTTGCATTCACCACTTCCTATCATGTTTACATCTTGCAAGAAAATCTTTAGTACAATATAAAAAATAATTATTTAAAGTACCTAGAATCTTGGGACATTTGAAAGGCATTGATTCATTATCATCAATCAACAACGATGTCTACATAGCTCCCATGCTAGAAACATGGGTAGCTCCAGGAAATGATGGTGAATTATCACTGATACATGCACTATGATCCGCATCTAGCAGCATACTAGACGATACATCTCCTACCACAAAAAAAAACACTATGTGATGCACCCAAGATTAAAGTACAAATTACTAACTCATAATTAAAACAAAACCAAATATAGAAAAACAAGGATTTACCAGATGGTCATCCCCTTGTTGCCAACATTGTTGTTGGCAATCTCGTATGGGTGTCTATCAACCTCGTAGGAGTTTCCTGCACTGGATGACCTGAACAATACATTGTTAGCAAAGACATTCTGAAATAATAAAAGTAAGAGTTAAGAAGTTTTGAATGTTTGAAATAAAAAAATTCCTTCTAACTTGTCAACTAAAAGATTATTTTACCAGTGGCAGTCAGAGCTCTACTACTACCGGCCTCACCATGTTGTCATTCAGGTTGTGGATCAGTTGCCAAAAAAATCTGTATAACAAGAATTTGATAGTTAAAGTTTCTTACAACTCTTTAAAAAAATTGCATCAATAAAATATTTTTGCACATATTACATATTTTAATTCACAACATAAAATATTATTAAATATAAATCTTTATTGAACTTTTGTTATAACTAAAGATTCATTACTGCTTACTTCATAATGACGAGCTTGCGCTCTCAAATCTAATAGCCTCTTCATCATCTTCTCGGATTCCATATTTGCCTCATCCAAAATTTTCATTATTTCTAAATTAATTTTTTAAATTTTTCTCTTCAACATTTTTGTTACATTGGGAGTTTCAGCAATATCCTCATCAGAAGGTGTAGCTAGTGGCTCGATACTTACTACTGGTGCTTTATCCTTATCCTGAACATCAAATTGTGAGAGGAATATCAGTAAAACTATCATAAAAACTCAAAAACCATAAATAAAATAATGTAATTATATAACATTTTTCAACTATCTAATTTTTACAATTTCAAAAAGGTTTACCCTTGCTGAAGAAGGGGTGGGAGTAGCATCCTGGTGATCTTTATCATCTGTCGGATCCATATCATCCTGTCACAAAGATTAAACATAAAAAAATTCAGCTAACTGAAAGTAATAGATAGTAAAAAAGAACTTATTAACAAAATGGTAAATAGTACTTACAGCCCTCATGATAGTAAGTTTGTTTGTATCTATGTGATTTAAATGGTAATCTATTAGCAGTTCTTCCCCTGCACTTATTGATTTTATTGCACAAACAAAAAAATCATTCCCCTCATGTTCCTTAAATATGTAATTGGGTTGCTTACTAGTTGAAGAAGGTCACGTGCTATTTATAAAACCTACAATATTACCTATTTCTTTTGGTCTCCCATCAATGTACAGAGCAAATCTTTTACTTTGATCATTTTCTTTCTGTTGTATATAATTAGCTGATAGTGCATACCTACGCATACTTTTTTTATATCGAACAATCCACATCCAATCATTGTAATTGTAACATGGACCAACATACTCGAACAATCTGACAACTTTGTTGTAACATAGCTTTATCCCATCCATGGAAAATAGGCCCAAACCATGTAATGAGGATGGAGCAATGCGATATATCCTCTCATTAACACAAAAAAATTATGTTAATTAGAGGTAGCTCATTGGGTACCCATTCTTTCTCAATGTGTGTGTGTACTGAAAGGGCACCTTGATGTTGCCTTTGGTCTCATCATCATAAGAACATGACCCCCCATTAGCAAGGAAAAATTGCATGCGTTTTTCAAATTTTTTTCTAATCTTTTGACCTCTAATTGATCTCCCTATTTTAGTCATACTACATGTAGAGCTTTCATCTACCATTTCCTCATTTCCCTCATTTGATGTACATAGATCTAACAAGTACCTATTTGGTGGGTCCTGCAATCCATCAAATAGAAAGTGAAAGTGACAAATATAAAATGTAGTAAGTTCAAAGTGATTATACAATTATATTTCTATACAGACCTTCTTTGTCTATATATATACATTATATGATTATATAATATGTCTATTTATAACATACATGCTCAATGATAAACAAGAAGAATATAAGAAAATTATGTCTATTTATTGACTTATACCTACTGATCCATGTCACTGTGCACGATCCATGCCAAACAGATCAAATTTCTTGCATATGTTAATCGTTTATCTTAAGTTAGCTAAAAATTATATGATACGCATAAACATGAACAAATTTACCTTATATATGGAATGCAAGATCGTCAATAGAAGGGGTGATGATGTACCTATAGTCAATTGATTGTTTGCAAAAAGGGTGACAATTAGACACAATATAAACATTGGTAATTATAAATTACATATGTTGTAATCATTAGAAATGAACACAATAAATATGTAATTAAATTTCTTGCATATGTTAATCATTTACCTTAAGTTAGCTAAAAATTACATAATACACATTTGCTACAAATAACTTAGAAGACAACATGAACAATAGGCAACATGGTAAACATGAACAAATTTACCTTATATATGGAATGCAAGATCGTCAACAGAAGGGGTGATGATGTACCTGTAGTCAATTGACTATTTGCAAAAAGGGTCATAATCAGACACAACATAAACATTGGTAACTATAAATAACATATGTTATAATCATTAGAAATGAACACAATAAATATGTAATCAAATTTCCTGCATATATTAAGCATTTATCTTAAGTTAGCTAAAAATTACATGATACGTGTATGCTACAAATAACTTAGAAGACAACATGAACAATATGCAACATCATAAACATGAACAAAATTACCTTATATATGGAATGCAAGATCATCAATAGAAGGGGTGACGACATTTATAGTCATTGATTATCTTCTTCTTCATCATCAGCATCATCATCATCATTATCATTGCCATCATCACCATCATCATCGCCATCATCATGTCATCATCGCCATCATCACCATCGCCATCATCATCATCATCACCATCACCATCATCATCATCACCATCACCATCATCATCATCACCATCATCTTGATCTTCATCATCTACTTCTTAATCATCTTCAATATCTTCTTCTTCCATAACATTATACTTTATCAGCCTTCCTCTTAGATCATGTCTAACAACAAATGACCAACCCTGTTTATGTGGAACCTCTGAGTAAAACACTTGCTCACATTGGCTTGGAAGAACATAGGGCTCATCTCCAACTAGCTCAAATGACCTTGTATTGATCATTGTAAATCCATTATCATGTTGAATAACCGTTCTATCTGGATCATTTTGATTTAGTCGTAACCTGTACCATTTGATGACGAATAGAACTACTTTGAAGGTGCTAAATTCACACTCAATTATATCATCCAAGATTCCATAGTATTGATTTTGAGATTTTTGAGGATGTATGTCATTTCTAGATGATATATTGGTGACCTCGAAAATTGCAGTTATCCCAGAATCACAAGTTTTCTTTGTGTCATCCAACCTTTTTATGCAAAAGTTGTGGCCATGATAGTACATAGCTTTGTGGTGCTTGACCTACAATTTTTGAAGTGTGTAAATTATTTGCATCATGAGTTGATATGAAACATACGTCGAGTTATGATCATTAATAAATTTCTACATACCTCTCCACCTCTTAAACCCTTTACTAGATCAACTACCATCGGCATAACATTGGAATATCCATTACGATGAGCTTTTGTAACCAATGAAGCAACACCTTCCCATGTTAATGAGCAACCATTTTGTTGACATCGTTCAATCCATTCTGTCATCCAATCAAGATTGTTCACAATATACAAATGTATTGCATCCCACTCTCGACCACCTGATTCAAAAAAATACACCAATTAAAAATAACTTATATTGAAGATTTATAAGAATTAATTAACTACAATAACATCTTAGATTTACCTCACTTTTCTTGATCTACCTTTTCCCATCAAGTACTCCCTTTAAAATTTGTTAATTGAGTTGGGATCCCAAATACGATCTATATGGATCTTTGTTGCAAACTTAGGAAGATATTCACTGATGTACACCATGGTTTGGTATACCATGTATCCCTCCACCATAGAACCCTCAGGATGTGCTCTCTATCAAACCAAGCCTTTCAAAATTTTCAAGTGCCTCTCAACCATCCACATTGACCTGGTTGGTACAGGTCCACACAATTCAATCTCCTCAACTTGATGTATGTGGTAGTGTTCTTGTGCATTGAAAAAACTTCGAGGTAGACACTTTTGCATTTCACACATCAGAAGAGGAATTTTTATCTTCCAATATTTTATATCTTCTTTATTGATTTCTTTAGATGACAACCACCTCATGTATTTTCCAAGATCATATATAACCTGTTTGACATTGTTGGCGAAGTGGTGTGGGAGAGATAGAGGTAAAATGTACTACAATATTTGTAAAATGATCTTGTCAATATTTTATAAAAGAATGCAATTAAAACTACATGCAGTATATAAATATATAGTGAATACAAAATAATATGAATTACCTTAATAAATGTATGCCAATCATGTGTTTTCAACCCTGGCTCAAATTCACTTTTCTTTGATATGAGATTTTTTATGTTTGTAGTAAATCCTATGGGAAATCGTATTTTTTTTATGACTTCTTTTATAGCATTGCTCTGCTACTCTGACAATAACCAACTAAGGGAACTTGTATCAATCTGGTCTCCATTTTTATTTGATCGAATGCCATTTTTCATTGCATGGTTGGATTCTTCAATGTCACTACAAGTTTTGACAATTTGATCCGTGTCACACCTTCCATCCAAGATTTTCCATAATGTCTCTATTACATTCTTTCCAATATGCATAGGATTAAACAAATGCACAATTAGGAGTTGCTCATAGTACGACAGCCTAGTAAATTGTGTAGGATAAATTTTTAACCCTTTTGGAAGTTGATCATTGATGCCTTGATGACCTTCACAAGCATCAATCACATCATCAGTAAACAAAACACAATATCAAAATATAAATTTGAAACAAAAACCATCAAATGGAATGACATTACCTTGATTATTTATATTAATATATGCCAACTTCCATAGGTGAGGTGTCATTCTCTATGGCTTTGACATAGTCTCTTCTTTCCCATTGAAAAGATGTTTTTCGATAATTCGGTACTTATGATTTTTGTTCAGAAAGTGTCTATTATCATCAAACACTTGCTTTCTTAAAATTTTTGAATGATGAGATTTTGTCTTTGGACCACAAACTGGACATGCAAATTTTCCCTTTGTCTGAAGACCTACAAGATCGTGTATAATTGGATTAAATGTGTTAACTTTAACATACCAAAAAAAAGGTGTCAAGAAGAGAACATACCACAAATGCTTCTAGTGGAGTATCCAAGGACATTGTGTATTGTCCATACAAGCATTGCATGAAATTGAAATTGTCTTTGTCCTATTGGTCTACAGATGTCATACATAGTAACCCCATTCCATAACACCACCAACTCGTCAATAAGGGGTTTAATATATACGTTGATATCTTTAACTTGGTACTTACCTAGTTGAATGAACAAAAACATTACATAATTATTATGACCATTTGATGGATTAGTAATAATAAATTAATTTAGATGACCACTAAATCAAAAAATACCTGGAAGAATCAGAATCAACATTATGTGCTCTCTCTTTATGGACAACTAAGGAGGTATGTTATTATTGATAACAAAAACAAGCCACACCGAGTAAGTAGATCTCATCTCTCCAAAAGGATTGACACCATCTGTTGCCAATGAAAGCTTGAGATTACGAGGTTCTTCTTTAACGTGTGGCCATTTTTCCTCTATTTCCTTAAATGTCAAACCATCTATAGGCATTCGCATAATGTCATCTTGACTTCTATTGTGTGCATGGTAATCCATAAATTGTGCCAAGCTATTACACCTGAATAATCGTTGCAGACATGGAATAATGGGAATATGCTGAAGAACCTTGCGAGGCACCTTTTTTGTTAATCGATCTAATTAATATCTACTAATATGACAAGTAGGCCATTGTGTTGCAAATTCATGTTGTTTATGATATATAATATGATCATTCGGACATGCATGTATTGTTTGATACTCCATTCCAATATCTTTCATAATGGCAGATAATTCTTGGTACGAGTGAGGTAGAATATTTGATGGTGGTAACAAACACTCACCTTTCAACCCATGACCAAAAATATAATTTTTTAATTTAAAGAATATTAATTGCTACACAAACCCAATGTTAATTGTAAGGGAACTGTGATTAAAATAATGAAAGAAGATGGCATACCTTAACATATGTGTCATTGCTACGTTGGATAAACCATTCATAACCTTCAAGTTCACCAACAACAATACAATAGCAAGAAGAGTTGTTTTCGAGCCTTCATATAGGGACTGGTGTGCCGTCTCAAGTAAAGGTATATCAAGCTCTGCGTCAACATCATCATCATCATGATCTTCATCATCCTAGTCTTCTTCCATGGTATCATTGCCTTCCACTTCAATATTCACACCATGTTCCCTCATGTGGAAATTCGCATTCTTTGAATTGTCATTGTCCATAACATGAAACTCAGGGATGTTGACCTAAATTTAAATGATGACCTTATATTAACCATGACCATGATGTCATCATCAAATCATGTCTTATGTAATTTATAAACTAGTAAAATACATACCAATGGGTGATATTCGTTTCCCACTTCAATGTGACCATGTTGCCTACAATGTTGCTCAGCTGTTGTGATTAGATATCTTCGAATCTTTAAGCCCTTACACATTTTGCAAGGACAATAACATTTTCCATCATCTTTTCTTTTTAAGTTAGACCAAAGTCTAGCAATTGTCTCCCTATTTTTTTGTGCATTGATATCGTCAGACATGGTCTTTCTTGAATGGAATGACTCATTGGTGGAAGAAGGATGATTTTTTTGCAACCTATAGATGGAGTAGTAAGAGGAAGACACATATAAAAAGGAGTTAGGTCTATGAACCAAGTAGGAGTTAGGACATGCTGGAGTGGGGTCAGCCCAAGATATTTTGGAATCTTGAAGAACTTGGTAAAGGGTATCTGGAAAGGTGAAACTAAACAAGTATTTTAATAGCTACAAAGGAGGAATCGAGAGCACTATAAATAATGAAGAAGAAACTTAAATCCATACAACTTCACCTCTATTTACAATTTGACCTTTCTGAATGTGAAATATGACAATATACAAAATTTCCAATCACATTTTCACTTCAAAAAGAACACCAAATATACCTTTGCTACAATGTTTTCTTCAGATTCTTCATTATCAGATTCTTCAGAACTGCAAGCTCCTGTGCAGAAAAAAGATGAGATGTACTAAGTAATTTTTGATGGGCAATATTTAAAAAAATCAACTATCAAAAAAATAATTTATGAAATTTAGTTGCTTTATTATGTACTAAAGACTTGGCAAGATGTTCCCACGTCTATCTATAGAGTGCCTATCTGCATGGTTGTTTGCAAATAGTCTAGTATGGTGTCGCTTTTGAACAACAAAAAATGTCACTGGGGCTGGTAATTTGGCTCAAGAGATGCACAAGTATGTTGACACCATAGAACTTTTAGTTCATATAGCATTTAGCTGTCTTCTTTAACAAAATCCAAAGAGAATACAAACAAACTAATGAGTCGTGTCCATCTCAATTGAATAGCAAGTACTATAGTGAGTATTAAGACACTAACCTTGCGAAAAGCATCTAGTTCATAAAGTAGAACTTGGTAAAATTGTCCTTCACTTACACCATCTCTGAATAAATATCAAAGCTATCAGTAAGGAGACATAAGAAATGCAGAACTAAATCTCACCACAAAAACCAATCAAAATGAAATAAATTACCTATAAAATATGATTAGTAGAGGCTTTTTTCCTGTTGCTCTGCAAAAGGAAATCAGTAGCTCCCTGCAAAGAATCAAAGTGAAATAATCATTCAAATTTCCTAATAATCAAGGTAGAAATTGTGCTCTAGAGGGTTTTCTCCTCTTCGTCATTTAGTAATTCAAAACATGTCCCTAATCCATGGTGTGTGAAGTTGTAAAAGTTTTCCCCAAGTTAATTCTTTGTGACTTTAGGTCAGTCTTGGGATGCAACCACCTGACATTTGCACAAAATTCCCAAAATATTAAGATAAGCATTTCTCATATGAATTGTCTGAACTAGAACAACAGCAAACAATGATCTATATTAAAAACCTACTGCCGCTATTGATGGACTAGAATCTTCTCCAAGGTGTGGATGTCTAACATCTGCCCCACAGGAGTCTAAAAGACATTGTGAACTTTTTAATCAAGTAATGTTTCTTACTTGTAAGAAAACCTCAAAAACACAAAAGTCAATAATCTAAAAAGTTCTCCACAATTGCACATTAAATAAATAGCAACAGATCTGCAAAATAATAAAAAGGAAACTCAACACCAACTTGTATTGAGAATAATTGATCAAACTCGGATCACCTCAACGTGATAATTCATTTAAGATATGGTGATTAAAAGTTAGGTTTTTTTCTCAAAATCGCTGCAACTTAGAGGACCAAATCTTTGCTGATTAGTTTAACCTAGATTGGTGAACAGAAAATTCATAATAAAAATTTGATATTTTTCCACACTTGTTCAAACCATATAATGAATGGCAAAAAATGAATTATATACGAGTCACTCCAAATCCTTAGCTTTTAATACGCTTCATAGATGAGATTGATCATGACTTTGTTGATGATTTGGAGTGATAAGGATATAAATAGAGTGTAGTTGCTTTGTAAGCTCATGGTTTTTAAGTCATTTTGTAGGTCACTATGTTGGAACAGTCAGAACCAAAGGAGTGTATGGAATAGTCAGAGCTTTAAGTAATATATGAGATCTAAAATCACTTTTAAAATCAAACAACCACTTTGATATGGCTTAGAGAACCTAAAAATCCAAACATAATAGGGAAGCATTTGGCGCAAATAAAGTATTTTTCACATACTTTGCATGGATGATAATTTTACAAACTTGGAGACAACTAAAGCTCACTTAACCTTGAACAAAACTAATATTTGTTCTTCAAAAGTAATGAAGATAGTAGAATACCCAAAAAAATTAACTTAGATTTGGTTGAATTTAATAAGAAGGTTCTAAAGACCATTCATTAGAGAAATCAATTCAAAGGTGTTGTCTTGTTGCATATGGTAAGAGAATTTCACTTTCTAAAAGAAATATAATGCTTACTAGGTCTATGTTGCATTTTGATACAAAGAATTATAGTGACTAGTCAAAATATCAATATGCTCAATTTGGTATTATATGTCAAATTTTATAGTGCAACTTGACTTTGAAAGACATAGGTACTATCTTCAATTTTTTAGCTCCTATTATTTAAGTAGACTTTGATGCAATGAAGCTTGAACTCTATTTTGAAAAGAAAAGAGTTGTTGATTACTTAACTTCCACCAGTGCCACTTATCCAATTTATATAAAAAGAATACCATCAATATTTGATTATAATTTCCACGATAAGTTGATGTAAAAAGAAGTAGAACAAAAGTATAGTAATAGTCCAGATTGAGTTGAAGAAAAATTTATGGTATTCATTGATTGTGAAGGATATCAAAATCATATATTATAGATTCAAAATTTTGAAATAGAAGAAGATATGAATGTTAATTTTAGTTCTAATCCAAAATATAGTTCCAGATATTTTTAATGGTTATATACATACTCTTGTTAAGAAATAAGGTTATTACTTTTAAAATGACATTTAATCTTCAAAGCCACCCAAATGAAAACACACAATATTTTGGTATTTTTGTTTCAATAATCCACTTATCTAATGAGCAATCATATCATTGAAAGCTTCATTACAATATTTATAAAGGTCTTAAATTTTGTCAATTACAATCTTCCATAGAAAGAAAAGAAATTACCAATTGCCTAGCCTAGATAATTTTGTTGAAGGAGATCTATGTTGTGGAACACTTCCAAGAAATGCAAGTTACACTTCAAAACAAACAAAGAAACACAAATTCAGATGGTACTTTTTGCTTCTATAAATTCCATTTAATCCTAATATTGACATAAAATAGAACGAGTTTAAATGACCATAAACAAATTGGCTTTAGAAACTTTCATTAATTCTTGGAAATTTTTGAAACATTTAAATTGAAACCCAAAGTAACATGAATATTTGGACTTAGTTATCAAACCTTATTTTAGTAGCATACTAAGGACTCCAAGAGCCTTACAGCAACCAAGGAGGGTGGAAGTAATCCACCATTGGTAAGAAATAAAGATTGCATGTGCATATAGCCTCAATCAGAGAGGATGATCTTAACAAGAACATCACATAAGAAATGAGATTAAATATCAGAAACAACGATAAAAAACTTCAAACTGGCCATTATATCAAGCCATCATTTGGATAAAAAAGTGGATCATCACATTCACAAAATTGATGAACATCAGAAATAGTGATGAGCATATTACTTTTAGATTGATTTAAAGTTATATATTTGATTGATACAATATAGAAATAATATTCAACAATATAAAACCCTTCACAATCAGCAGTAAAAACTTCAAGAGATGATACCAAACCCTACTGTAGCCCTAGGATTCTTATAATTTTTGTTGAATTTTTTTGTGTTTAGATTCAATTAGGGTTCAAATACACTTTTCAATTAAACCTGCCTAATGTACCTAAGAAGAGCAAAGTCATCAACCCTTAGGCTCCAATTTAAAAGATTGAAAGAAAATTTTATAATATGCAAAGTCTTGCCTCAAGAAAGTTTGTCATTATTTCCTTAGATATAAGCTCTTTGAAATGCATAAATTAACAATAATTAATTAATAAAATCACATAGATATAATAATTCTCACACCATGAGTGAAGCACCAATTGCATAAAGCTTTATTGCAAAAAAATTGTCAATATTATTTACATTATACATACTTGTTTATATAATGCTTCAATTCCTAAACTAAGAAACCATAGCTAGTGTTCTAACCATGCATAAAAATAAAATTACAGTGTAGATGTATGAAATTATATGCATAACTACTCCTATACTAGTTTATAACTACTATGCACATATTTTTATCCATTTACAAAGTGCATCTAGGCGTCACAACTCAAAAATCTATCAAAAAATAGAAGAAAATGGATTGCATAACAAAAATTGGTCTCTAACTTGAGCTCAGTTTAATCTTCTAAAAATATCTCTCAACATGTGCCCATGAAGCCTCTAATTGAATGCAACTAATTGAATTACCAGCACAAACAAAATGCACATAAACCAGAAGAAGCAAATACATAATGCAAATGATGGACCTAGAACTCCTCAATTTTTAAATTTTTTTTCTATCCCCATATCATCATAAGCTCCCTTCCCCTGTTGATCAACTCTCTTAGCTTGGGGAAGAAAGTTGAAACACATCATAAAACTATAGTAATTTGCCACACAAATAGCTATCCATGCACAGATACACTTTGAAGAGATTTTTTTATTAAATGATCAGTACTCTTCAATAGAATCTTATTATTACTCTTAAGTAAGTTTTAATCATTATTCTTATATTGTGAAGGGTGAAGTATTGGCGAGAGTTGTATTTAGACTTTGTAATATACTGAGAAGTACAATATTTTATCTAATTAGAGTGGACTTGATGTTGGCTTAATTTTTTAATAGAACAAGGATTATTATAGTTCTTAATCATCTTCTAAGTTCAGTTTGTTCATTGATAATATTAGGACAATGATTATCTAAGGAGATATCTAAATATCTATCTCTTGAACATGCAAAGAAAGTACTCTGCCTACTTGCTTGGGGGGAATGAGCATAAAGATTTGTATCAACCTAGCTTGCTCATGTCATGATGGTAGATTTGGCAAATACAAATGTAACATCAATTTGAAGATAATTTATTTGAAGATAAATGAAACAAGCCTAGTTTATTTGACATACAATCATCAAAGAGATAATTTGAATCAAGGAGCTTGGTAAGGAGGAAGAGATTGGTGTGAATTTTAGGACAGATTTGTCTTATAAAAGGTTGTAGATCCAAATGAGACTATCTTAGATGAGTATTAAAGGATTCTGATGTGTGAAATTTTATATTGTCTTGTGATCGACTTCTTGTAAGCAGAGGAGATGATATTTAGAGGTTGTTCATGTCTAGAGATCTTAGATATCTCTGTGGCAACAAGAATCAAGGACAAGTTATGTGTAGAAGTTAAGATTTCAATTAAGACAATTATGGTCTTGCAAATCCAAGTAGCTTAATATTAATAATTTTCAAGTAGCCCAATCCAATGAGAATTGGTAGCTCTTCAAGCTCAAGACACTCACCAATGCACATGTTTATTAACTTTGTAAGATTGCCAATTCCTGTGACTATTTTCAATTTCTTTTACCTACACACTCTGAGTTTGATGAGTGTTATTGGCAACAATGTTGCAACTTCTCACAAGAATCAATAACAATCATCTTCACACAACCATCACAACGTAATACTCTAGAGAGAGTCCATACCCTCAAGACACAAGTTAGGCTCAAGCTACCGACACTTAGATATAATTAATTCTACTAGACTCTTCAGATGGAATATTTCTTATATGCTTATAAGTTATTTAAAGGACTCCAATTAAAGATTGTTCAATGACATTCGAAATGTTATTTGTTCGGCTTCAAACCTGAATATGTGAATCCACTCCAGGCAACTTAGACACGGAAAACAAGATAGCTCTAGATAATCTAATATCCACAGCTATCATAAATGACCTATGTCAAAGCTACTTGAGACTCCTTCAGTAATTGCACAATCACTATCAGTCACCTAGGGGTGATTAAGCTTCTCATATCCATTAATTTCAATCCTTTCAAGATTCCTTACACCAGAAAGAATAGTTATTTTCAGCAACTTTATATATTTGATTATTTGAATCCCCTCCAAACAAGTTTGACATGCAAAATAAGGAAGCTCCTCAAGCACCAAACAATCTAATATCCACAAGTGCACCAAATGGTTCATATTAAAGCTACTTCAGACCCCTTCTGAAATCCCACCATCAATTGGCTTTAGATGATTAAGCTTCCCGCATCCATCAATTGTAATGGTTTCTAGGCTACTTAGACCATAGAGTATAGGCAAGTTCTTAACATGAAGACACTCAATAATGCATAGCTTTGTAAGTTTTGGAAGATTTCCTATCCCTGCCACCAGATCCAAATTTTTGCACCACTGCACTGTGACCGTGAAGACTGAAGAATGACATTGAAAATATTATCATATAAAACTTCTAAGAAGAGTTAGTGGTACTTCTCTTTAGGTAGCTCAATTCAACAAGAAATGACAACTCCATCTCCAGATGCTTAATGACATCCAACTCTGTCATCTTTGAAGGATCATCCATTCCTGCGATCTTTTGTGTTAATGTTTGCCACATTGCATGATGAGTGTTTAAGTTTGTGTCCACAGCCTTGTTTGATGGCGTTACAAGTAAATGGGAAAGTAACATATAAGGATGCATTCTAAACATGGTTCTCAAACAATATGGAGAAGTGTAATCCTAGTTATTTGTAGAAATTTTTTTGAGTCTCGATGTAGTTCTACCAAAAATTTCATCCCATTACAGATTTAGGCATGATAGTATCAATAGGTGCATGGAGTGTAATATTTATAGACTAGCAAGTAAAGGTCTGGTTATATTCCTCTAGCTATGAACATTAGCAAAATTTCCACAATCTCTTGACAATCTTCCTCTTACTTGATCATATTTAATCTTTTGTATGATTCTTTCATGTTTATGCATAAAATAGCTTTTTTTTAAAGTCATCTTCTTTACTATCTACTATGCAACATATTTTGAATAACCCATTAGATTCTCTCTATATAGAATTGATAGCCAAGGTATCATCTTATATCCCCAAAAGTCCATTAGCTGCATTCTTTCACATGCATGAACAATTGCGAAGAGTGTAAAAGAAAATGGATGTTAACCTAAGCAAAATTGAATTGCTGGATTATCATTTTCTTAGAAGGAATTTCCTTCATAGTCATGGAGGCTAAGGCTGGGACCACTTTCCTTAGTCCCCTAGCTACAAACATAGAAAAAATTCTCAATACACACAAATAAGAGACTGAAAATTAGAACTCGAATCAAATTTTGTTATCGCCAGTTCATCAGCCCCCTTTTCATTTTACTCTTCCCTAATAGAACCTTATTCAAGAACTGATATATCTGTTTGAATGCAATGCTTTGAAGGTAGTTTCTACCTGATTCTAGTCTAGGAAATGGTTTGCATCTTGGTCGAACTCAAGATAGATAGGCAGTTTTAAGCATTTTAGTGAGCGAATCCCTAGCCAAGCGTCCATATTCACAATCCAAACATTTAAATTGTGCATCCTCATAGTCAAGGTTTTGTTCCCACAATATGTTCTCCAGTTGACCATTCATCATGGTAGGGAGTGGGTTGTTGAAATCTAGTTCAACTTAGATCCAAATCTTAAAGCAGTTAGCATATTAGTTTCCTGATTTCCACCAGTTCTAGAGGACCTATAAGCAAATGAGAGGGAAATTCCCTTAGTGGGTTAACCGTACACCTCAGACACAAGGATTTCATACATAATTAGCCAGACAAAAACCTTGTTCAAGGGCCTTGACTCTATCAACTATTTTTTGTGACAACACAAGAATTAAGTTATTTGTTGGCAGGATAATATCTAGACCTTCCTCTACCGGCCATATTCTTCTTGTCCATTTCCCCAAATATTATCCCATCCACCAAAATTTGAATATAACGCACACTTTTGCATATATTGGTTATTCTTGAATGAGTCTTCTATTCATGCCTCACTATCTTACACATCATAGAGCTACACTATATTCTTCAGCCTATCACCACCATATGCGTTCTTCTCTCACAAATTTAAAGCCCACTCTAAGGAACAGACTCAGAACTTGAATAAGGTTACTGACATATCCCAATGTTCAGTCCAAAAGAAAATCTTTAAATAGGACATACTAGAAATTAGTAGCTTCACTTCATTGTAGATCTTTTTCTCCTATGGTTATAGTCTTGTGGTATGAGGAGTCTTTAAACTGATGGATTAAAAGGAAGCATATGCCCCAGACTGTGTGTGTGAATCCAGGACCAATTATTGATGAGGATCAAATAGTGGGGCTATCAGTATCCATTTTATCTTGAGCAACTGAACTTTAGATGGAAGAAGTTGCCAACAATTTTTCTCATGGTCATTATATTGTGACACTTATTGCTTTAATCATAGTACCCTGAACCCTAAACCCTATCACAACCTCTTCTACTACATCTTGAGGACCTAAGGATGGATACTTGGATAAAATTCCCAAGGTTTTGTGCCATATACCTTGCCTCCCCACTGGAATCGAAATATTCTTGTACAATGCCATCTCCATTTAAATCAAACACAAACACATAATCCACTAAAATTTTACCTGTTACAATGGTCCCCTAAACAATGTCATGGTAAAGAAAACATATTATCATATATGCCATGAAAATTTTACCTGTTACAATGGTCCCTACATAATGCCATGGTAAAGAAAACCTATTATCATATATGCCACTAAAATTTTACCTGTTACAATGGTCCCTACACAATGCTATGGTAAAGACAACTTATTATCATATATGCCACTAAACTTTTACTTGTTACAATGGTCCCTACACAATGCTGAGTCCTCTCTTCTAGAACCCCCCTTGAAAATCTATGCCCTCATGTGAGCAAAATGTTGGAAGTGAAGGAGTTGAAGTGCCCTTGGATTGATGCAGGCGGAACCATATCAAATCTTTGGACATATCATTAACTCGCACTTGTCACGAATACTCTAGAACCCTCGACACCAAATGAAATGTGATATATTTTTGCCCTTTTTTTTTTGTTTTATGTTGTAGTGTGTGTCGCAATTGCGACCAACACGGGCATGTTATAAAAAAAAATTAAAAAATTTGCTTTATAAATCGACTAACCAAACCATTTAAAATACTTAGTCGAAATTTTTGGTCAAAATTTAGGGTAAAATGCACTAGTGTTTCATTGATTTCACTTAAATTATATGTTTTTTTTTTTTTTTTTTTTTTTTTAAATTGTGAAATTCTCATACCTACAAGTTTAAATTAGTTTATTTGTAAATTTAAATGATCTTTTGGCTACATTTACATTTATGTTTACCATAACATTTAATCTATTAACCATGTGCTTAAATTTACAATGTTTATAATATTAGTTTAATATCAAATATTATAACTATAATTATATTATATATTATAACTATAATTAAAGTTTCAACAAATACTAGCCACTATGTAGCAATTGTTTATTTTTGAGTTTTCATTATAAAAATTATTATATAGTATTATAACAAGGTCGATGAATAAGAAAATTTTAATCTTGTTAATATTATTATTGAAGATTTTTGTACTAAGGTGAAATAAATTCATTTGAAGCATGCACATTTTTAAATGAATGAGGGTTATATTCAAATGAAAGACTTAAAAAATAATAGAGCAAATTCCTAAAGAAAATATATTTATAAAAGAGTTTATTTTTATTTGCTGTATGCAAAATACTATTGCATTCACTTCTTCACCATCACTACAATAATTATATTATTTTGCACCAATCAAAAATAAGTTTTTTTTGTTCATAATTTAATATTTCTAAAGATTTGATATATATTTATTAATTTTTTATATTATAAATTTATTTATCTTAGATATGATTGGATTAATTTGTTCAACATTATAGGAGCCCTTTTCTTGGAAGTTCTCCATATTGCATTTTGTTTGACTAAATTTCCGTTAAACATTTTATATATGAATTGTTAATGTAATATGATAAAACTACAAACATGCACTATTATAATATTATAAATAATAGATCTTTATTTTAGAATATTTTTATATTTTGTAACTATTAATCTACAATTATTAATATTGACTTAGTATTGGTTGAATGAAGATAATTTCTAACTCTTGTACTATAAATTTTACCATGTGCAATTTCATTATCGTGCATTAAAGGTAAATTGGAATTTAATTTAATTAATTTAATTTTTTGTTAATATATAATTATTTATTTATACTAAGTTATTTTGTGTTAGATGGTTATTCATTTATCTTAATTGTAATTTTGTGTTAATCATAAACTCCCATTAAGTTTTTTATTTAATAACTAAATAAATAGCAAGATTTACACTCTATTTCAATAGAAATGATATGACATTGGTTTAGGTGTCATATTCTTTACGTATTAAGTATGATGAGTGTGTTTTCCTTTCAATGTCATATATCACAATAGGAGTCATGGCCCAGAGTTGTCATTCTAGGGTAATCTAAGAATTATGTGTAGATGGGTGGAAAATATTTTACTCATAATTTATTGAGTCTTTCATCAATTCATGTATAGATAGTTCCTATGATTTATTGTATATTGTTATGCATTATCACATGAATATATCATGGCTATATCATGATTTTGATGTGTATTAACATTGTTATTGTATATTTTTTTAAACTATTATATATATGAGTTGTTAATATAATATGTTTTCTATAAAACTATAAATATATAATTATATTCAATAAATAAATCTATTAACAATTAAAATTAATTATCAACGACAAATACCACATGACACTTGTTCATATTAATATTATATCTTATTATTTGGAAATCTATTAAAAGTTTTGAAAAAGATGATATATTTATCAACCGAAAGTTGACTATATTGAAAAAGTATAATCTACAAATAATCTCTAATTTTGGCATTCTTAACTAACATCATTTATTAACAAGTGCCACATAGTGGCTTAGTACTTGTCTTAGTTTAGTTTTTAGTATAAATCTAATTTTATTTTAATAAATTTATTTATTTTTTATTTTTTGATTTGTAAACGATCAGGGTAGGAAAAAATGGGGAAGAAAACCTCCAGTCTAGCTTAGGACCATGGTCCTTTATTATTACATCATAAAAAGGGCATACCCCAGTCAGATTATCATTATTGCTATTATTACAATAGCTAGATCTTATTACAAATGAGTACATATGATCAAATAATTCAAAAAATAGCTGAAACCTATAAAAAAACCATTTCATCCACTTCTCTTGGCGCCCTTCTATTGCTAAAAGATACACTCATCCCTGCCAAGCTATCTTGACAATCTGAATGGTTAATAATACTACTAAATAATCTTTAAGCCACCAAATAAATTGTTACTCATACCTATGGATAAACATTACACTTACCAATTCATCAATATAATTATATTCCTTTCTTTAATAATTAAAGACTTATCACCAAAACTGTTAGAATTTAATCCCTATTAGAGAATTAAATTAATAATTGCAATTGGGAGGCACTACCCAAATACTAACCTAATATAATAGGCAATAGTGAATACTAAATGCAGATACAGTTCCTTAAGAGACAAAAGGCATAAACTAAAACCCATGTACGACCAATGATACTCAAAATCAGTATAATATGCTTGCATAACTTAGATATAATAATGAGACTGCTCTGAACTTTAAGACTCACAAAAGCAACTAATTAATCCTTAAGTTGTAATGATCTCTACAACTGGCCAAGGACAGAATTGAACCCAAGTAAATAATTAAAAACATCAAATGCTCAAAACCATCCAAGCTGCCAAATGGATGGCAATAAAATCTTCAGATGAGTCAACAAACAACTAAACCAAACTGCCAACCCGAGCATACCATGACTAGAGTTGGTAGCAGGGAAATAGAGTAAAACTATCAAAGATAATCTTAAAGCTCTACAATCTCTGATATTAATTTGAGTATTGCCCCATTCACACTATGGAGATTACTATCCTTTATATTCTGCATATACAAATCAATTGACTTGCATAATCTCAAAAAAGGGAACCACATGTCAATCAGAACTGGAACAAATTACCTAGCTGAAACTGAGAGAGATGAGCCACAAATGTAGAGAAATTTAACATAATAAACTATTTTGCTAAGACACTGAGTGTTGCTCTTAGGATGTAATAGCAATATCATTCAAACATAATTAAACATATACTAAAAGCTAAGACGAATTAAGACCATTATAAAGAGGACCATGCAACATAACAATTAACTCAAGATAGCCATAAAAACTATAAACATCATTTATTTATTCATAATTGAGGTAAATAGATAAAATGAAATTTCTTTATATCAAAAGACCATTACTTAGATCCTCCTTTTACAAAGGTCCTAATATAAACCAACCTATTACATCTAATCCCTTGATGAGTCGGGCTCTGTCTGGTCTAAGCTATAGGGCTACTATCCACACAATGCTAAAAGTATGAGACCAAAATAGCTGATAAAGGTGGCATACCAATGAGATTTCCTACCAAAAAAGGCATCGTAAGGCCCAAATACATCCAGCACCATAAACCATAATATACAACGGTATAAGGCAAAACTGAGCTGTCGAACTTAAACTGAGACCACCTTATTTCTTCCAAAATACCATGATTACTTCTGCAATGCCATTAGGGTTTTCAGACTTGAAAAAGGGGGGGGGGGGGAATTCAAGGAATACTTCTCCTTACTTGACTTCTTAAAATTAGGTGTGCAGAAGTCAAGTGCCTCCAGATCACCAAATCTAACCCCCAGATGAATATATGCATTAAACAAACCCAAATAATTGCAGAGCCAACTAGTTCCATAATCCTCCTTAATTTTACACCATCTAAGAAAAAATTGGAAGCATGATTCCATCTTTAGCCATACCTTATTGAAAGCTACCTAGTCTCTTATCACCAATGTGGGCCGCCTTAGAATGTTTGCGACAACAAGACTCCTTGGAGGGTGCTCCATATACATCTTTGAAAGGGGCACTCTAAGGTCCTCATCCAAGCTCATGACTACTTCAACCAAAGCTTGACACCAAGTAGAATCAAAGATATTCAAACACAACCTTATCATGTCCCATTTACTTATCTTGGCTCTCGTCATGCAACCAATAAAAATACCTATAATGTCACTATTTGTCCTCCAGGTAAAGTCATATTTGAAGACACCTTCTCCTATTGCTCTACTAACAATGATGCACATCATTGTGTCAACCGGCCTCAACACCTTGTTCCACCTTTTAGGTTTGATATTGCCTCGGAAGGCCATAGTACGAGCCTCTGAGGTGTGAAAGAAATAGATGAAAGAATCCATTTTAGCGATATCAAATAAGGTAAAAAATCATGTCAATGCTTCTACAAAAAGGGATGAGACAAATACTCACAAAGACTCTAGAAACTCCATGAACCTTCCTCCACTTTCTTAGGGTTTACGTCACTTAATAGACTATAATGCAGTGGATAGTCCTCGAAAAAGCCAATCAAAAGACATAATGAGGTGTCCAAACCACACCTATTAATGATGTGGTGGATCATATTAAACCTATCAAAAATGCATAAAGAAGCTAGAATCTAATTAAGATAACCAAGGATATGTTCCAAAAAAATAGTCTATACCTATATCCGTTAGTCTAGCTTATATACCATCATTAGGAGACTTATTATATACAATATACTAAGCATGCATTCTTTTTCTTTTTTAGGTAGAGATTTACCCCAAAATATACATAATAATTAATTATATTTAAAAGGGCCAGACCTACTAGACTAAACTAAGAATTAAATAATAACTATGATAGAAGTATTTATGCTACGTCTTTGATAACCAAGGAGTTAACACCATTAGCTCCCTTGTTTGCTAAATAATTTGCCTTCTAGTTACCTTCTTGGAAAATGTGACAAATTCGAGTTTCTGCAAACCAATCTAGAAGTCTAAGAACTTCTTCTAGCTTAGAGTTAAGGACCCAATTGGGGGTTGCACGTTTCCTAATCACATTTAAAATAATCTACGAATCACCCTCAATGATGATTCTTGATAAACCTAACTTATGACAAAGTTGAAGACCTTTATCTAGTGCTTCTAGTTCTATCAAGTTGTTGGAAGTTGGCTAAAAAGACATGGCTTTTTTGGTGATCCATTTGCCTATATCATCATTAATGATACAACCAATACCTATTGTTCCTGGGTTGCCTCTAGTTGCGTCGTCAAAATTAAGTTTAGCCCATCCTTTTGGAGGGGGAGACCATTTACACCTTTCCCTAGCCTCCTTGCTTTCCTTGAAATAGACAAGTGAAGGATTAATCAAGTTTATCCAATTCTTTTTCATTTGACCATCCCAGATAGAGAAGGAGCCTTCGTCTTTCCTTGAGTTTCTGAGATGGGAATTGGTTGTTTCAACTATGCTAGCTTCAATTTTAATATTAACTCTTCTGGGTTCAATTCTGAGTCACAAAAAATACATCTATTCCTTTCTTTCCAAATTTCCCACACCAAGATGGAAGGACAGATGTTCTAGAGTTTATTATAAATGTCCTTAACTAGGTTGGTGGGCCATCCTTTGAGGAGGTCAATAAAAGATTTCGGCAAAGGCGCAAACCACCCTAACATATGTCTGAGCCATACTTGGGAAAATGGACATCTATATAATAAATGATCTGAATCCTCATTGTTCTATTTACATAACACACACCTATATGGACCTTCAAAGCCTAGTTTATGAAATATATCTACTGTCAAGATCCTATTTTGGAATGCCAACCATAAAAAAAAATCCTGCCTTTGGCAGACAGGCATAGTCCTTGCAGAGTTTAAGTGGAATTTCCTCTTTATCCCAAATTTGTGAATGTATCAGAGCTTTGTATCCATTTTTT
The DNA here is from genome assembly GCA_028749045.1 of Cupressus sempervirens. Taxonomy (NCBI): domain Eukaryota; kingdom Viridiplantae; phylum Streptophyta; class Pinopsida; order Cupressales; family Cupressaceae; genus Cupressus; species Cupressus sempervirens. Next base: position 573,455,066 of record CM053789.1, on the reverse strand, counting down.
ACGCTATACTTCCCATCATTCGATGCCACCCAGATAAGTTCATCATTTCTCTTGAGTTGCTTAACTTTCCTATCTAGCATTATCTCTTCATAAGACTTTATAGTAGCTAGATCCACTTCTATATGATCTAGAGGTTTCCAAATCCATCTAGATATACCTTCCAAAGTAATCTTTGTCTTGTAGTTACTAACTTTACTTCCCCAAAGATTGACTAATTTTTCTTTGAGATCCACAGGGATGGGACTAGAATCTATTGGAGGATGCCCATCCTAAGAATCCTCTTAGAATAGGGCCTCATCACCTTACCAACATCCCAGGTTAGATACTTGCTAACGAAGTGACGACACTTAATCATAAAATTCTAACTCTCTAACCCTCTAGGAAGGGTCTTCATTCTAAAAATCGATAGAGGATCATCCACATTAAGATACTTATTATACAAAATCTTATCCCACTTATGTTCTCTTTCCTTAAAGAGACGCCATATTAATTTAGCACCTAAAGCTTCATTTTGCCATTTTAAATTCTTAATTCCTAACCCACCCATATCCTTAGGTTTACAAATTTTCTCCCATTTTATGAGAGCCAATTTTTCATCTTCCTCACAATCATTCCAAAGAAAATTCTTGAGGTTGGCCTCAACTTTGAGGAGAAGACGCTTGGATAGAGGAAGACAGGAAAGAGGGAAGGTTGGAATGGTGGACAAAACAAATCTGATCTTGATACTCTTTCCAGCCTTTGAAAGCCATTTATCTTTCCAACTACCTAACCTAGTGTCCAATTTCTCCAGAGTGTTGTTCCAAACCTTACTAGACTTCAAGCCTTTCTCTAGAGCAATGCCCAGATATTTATAGGGAAACAAACCTTTTTTGTATCCCATGATATTACATATCTAGTTTTCCACTTCATGTTTCATGTTCATAAAATAAATCTTAGATTTAAGATCATTTACTTTCTATTTGGAAGCTTCCATATATGATTCTATGATGGATTTTAGGCCAAGCGCCTCTTTAACTACACTTTTGCCAGGCAGAATAGTATTATTTGTGTATTGTTGATGCGTGATGTTGGGCATGTTCCTTGTGATAGTAATGCCTAAAATATTCTAATTATTATAAGCATTAGTAACATCTCTCCCAAAAGCCTCAGCCATAATAATATAGAGGGAAGGAGATAGTGGATCTCCTTGTCTAATACCTCTAGATGTTTCAAAAAAACCTTCTAGCATCTTGTTAATAAGTACTAAAATTTTGGAAGAAGATATGAATTTAAAAATAAGGTTAATCCATTGATGAGAAAAACCAAAAGCTTCAAGAACCTTACAAAGGAACCACCAATCAACCATGTCATAGGCCTTTTGAATGTCTAGTTTCATGAACATGCATGCCTCTTTGTTCTTGCAGGCAGAATGAATTGTTTCTTGGATGGTAAGAATGCCATCGAGAATGGATCTATCTGGAACAAATCCTGTTTGTTCCTCAGATATTATTTTTGGAAGGATACCGTTTAATCTATTTGCTAGAATCTTAGAAAAGATTTTTTAAACTGTGTTACATAGAGCAATAGGTCTGAAGTCTCCTAGAGTCTTAGGCTCTGCCTTTTTGGGAATCAGAGTAAGAAAGGAATAGTTGATTTTCGATAACAGAGCTCCACCATTTCTTGAGGCTTCAATAGCTTTCCAAAGATCTAGACCAATAATATCCCAACATTTCTGGAAAAAAAGGCCTGGAAACCATCTGGACCTGAGGATTTATCAGGGTTCATATTAAAGACTACTGATCTGACCTCTTTCAAAGTAATAGGTTTATTTAAAACCTTATTATCTTTGGTTGTAACAATTTTAGGGATTACTTTGAGTAAATTAGCTTGAGCTTCTTTGTTTGACCCCTCATAATTGTTTAAATTTTTTTGGAAATGATCCACAAAGGTTTCTGCAATATTAGTTAAGATGCACAAGTGGTTTTTAATACTAGATATTTTACTCTTAGTTCTATTATATAAGGTGGAATTGTGAAAGAATTTTGTATTCCAATCCCCCTCATCTAACCATCTCTCTCTTAATTTTTGTCTCCAAAAAATTTCCTCTTTGGATAATATACCCTCATGTTTAGTGAGTAATTCTTTTTCTAACAAATAACTGTCATTATTCATACCTTTCCTAATTACTTCTAAGTTTAAATCCTTTAGTCTCTCTTCTATATAGATTTTTCCTTTAAAAATGTTATTGAAGTGTTCTTTCTTCCATCTGAGAATCCGCTCCTTAAGCATCTTCATTTTAGAAATGAAAATAAACATCTTAGAACCTTCAAAATTACCTTGCGCCCACCATTCTTTTATATTATTTATAAAGTTGGGGTCTAGAAACCACATTTTTTCACATTTAAATGGATTCCTAGTAGGTTTATGTGGCTCCAAAAATTCAAATCTAACTGGGTAATGATTAGACCCAACAATCGACAAAATGGAAGATTGAATATTCAAATTGTTTACATCCAAATCACCTTTAATGAAAAACCTATCTAATTTTTCAGCAATGTAAGCAAAATCCTTCCTCCTATTATTCCATGTGAAATTTCCATTATTAAGTGGAATGTCAATCATGTTATGAACATTACACCATTCTTTAAAATCTTTGGACGATTGAGAGATTTGTTGAATTCCACCTACTTTTTCACTTAAATTTAGAATAGTATTAAAATCCCCACCTACTAAGAATAGACTATCCTTAAAATCGTTCATAAATGCATTGATTTCTTCCCAAACTACTTTTCCTCCCAAATTACTTATTGGACCATAAACATTAATTGGAATAAACTTTAGGTTTGATTTCAAACTTTGGACACTACCATCGATCCAATTATTATTAATGTTTAAAATATCTAAGGAAACCTTTCTAGGATTCCAAATGAGTCCTAAACCCCCCGAAGCACCTACTAACTCTTGAAGGACGAAACTCCAAAGACCTAGCATTTTATCTAATTTAATTCCTTCTAGCTTATTTAATTTTGTTTCCTATAATAAAATGATTTTAGAATTGAATGATTTAAGGTTTTGTTTTAATAGCCTTTTTCTGCTAGGGGCATTTAAACCCCTAGCATTCCATGTTGTAATCTTCATTACTCCTTAGGAAGGCACTTCCCCTTCTTGTTGTTAAGTAACTAATCTATCTTTTACTGTTCTTTGTTGAGACCATTCGCTTCCCTAATTTCTTTCAAAGATCTCCTTCCTCTTTTACCTTTCACTTTGTCGCATTTAGGTGAGTTTAGACCTTCCCGATTCATCTGAATCCCAATTTGCTCCAAGTTATTTTCTGCATTTTGAGCAGCATAAATCTTATTGCAAACTTTTCCTTCTACATCCTCATTTTCTAGCTCTCTTAAGATTTGAATTATTAGACTTGATTGATTTTCCATCTCTGAATCAGAACCTTTTTTGCTATCATTACCCGCAACTTTGTCCCTTTCCTTTGTCAATGTTTGATTTCCACTAATCTGAGATTGACTCTTGTTATTATCCTCAATCTCAATGTTCAATAGATCTCTTCTTAAATCTTCACATGTATAATTTTCTCCTCCTAATTTGAGTACGCTTTGAATTAAGTCTTCTCTCTGAGCTTTAGTGCTTTTATCAATATTCTCCAAACTAAACACTTGAACTAATTCCTCAGTTAATAGATTAAGGCTATCTTTTTCTAATTTTGATGTGTTCAAGATTTCCAATTCTGCTTCCAATATATTATCCTTATTTAAGAAGTCATGAAGTTCTTTTGAAAGCGGTTTTTCTGTTCTCTTTGCACCACTATTCTTTTCCTTTTGATTATTGATTGGGGTAAATCGTGAACTAATTGAAGCTGATGGAGTCTGCCAAATTTTGAATAACTTATTAAAAACCTCTTTGATAAGTGTTACACTTTTGTCCTCTGTTACATGTACTTGGCAATGTTAAGTTTTAATCTCTTCCACTAGGGTTTTGTATTCCCCTTCACCTTTTGCCTTTAATTCAAATAACAATGAATTCTCTATGTCCTCTACATTGCCCTTTTCACTGTCCAGTAATGCCTCTATTTGCTGTGTTGCTGAGATATCTCTGTCTTTGTCTTCTTCGCATGTAAGACTTAAATTTTTGTCCATAGTATCTTTGCTGAGAGTTATATTTAGTTCCTAATACTTAGTGACAATAGGGCTAGACTTATCCTTTTCTGTTTCCTTAGATATCAACTGTCCATCAAAATGCTATGAATTTATACTCCCACTGGTCTTCATAACTTTTCCTTCTTCTATAGTCTTACTTTGTCCTTTATTGCTATTTGAAGCTCTTTTCTTTTCTTTAGATCTCTGTTTTCCTATTGAGTTATCATCTTGTGTCAATCCTGGGCTTTTCTTATGATCAACCATTATGACTAAGTTAAGCTTTACTCTAATTGCTGATGTATCCCCCTTCCCTCTACTATCTATCCTTTATATGCAAGAAGGTTCTGTATGAATCTCAATCTTCCCATGAGAAAGTGTAGGAGTCTTATGATCTGGAATCCTTTGGCATATTCTCTTTTTCCTAATTCTCATCATTGAAAACGTGCTATTGAAATTTGAAGTAAGTGGCAATGTCTTAAATCTGATCTTTCTATTGTCATCTAATCTTATAATTTCTAATATTTTACCATTAAATGTATGTAGTTTTAAATCATATGTAGCTTTTTTTGTTATCACTTTCCTTTGCATCTATGCCGGTTGATTAATCTTAGTTTTGTTGAGCATTTTCACATTATTACAATACTGAAAGGAAGAGTCAATACCTATTAGTTCTCCCATAGTAGATCCTAATGACCTAAGAATCTCTATTTGAAGCAGCTCCGAGAGTAGAGACTATATGCTAAACCAAGTTGGTAACATGATATCTAACACTTCTTCTCTAAAATCTGGGAACCATTCTACAAATTTTATAGCGTATCCTTTGAAAAAGCACTCAGACGCAAAAATAAAGTCTTTTTTGATATATTCATCCATACAATGCAAATAAAGAATTTTGTCTGAAAAGTGAGAGATACTTACCTACTCTTCGCAATTTTCCTCTAGCTAGTTAGAAAGATGGAGTAAATCTTTCCTGGGGCCATTCCAAACAGCGAAAATGTCATGCCCAAAAAAATCAAGAGAGCAAAACACACACACAATTTTTTTTTAATATATATTTTTTAATAAGAATTAATTAAGATAATGAGGTCGACAAAGGTTTAGATGATTGACTATAATGGAACTAATTGATGGAGGGGTTTAAGATTCAGAAAGTCAAAGGTACTGTGAAGCTAAATGTAAGATCACCATAGATAATTAATAGGATTATGACCCAGTTTGATCATTTCGTAAAAGAGATTATTTATATGAATTGAAAGTCTCTTAGCAAATCCAATAATAAAATAAAATGACTAATCCATTTGATAAGTCATAACCTATCAATCTATTTTAATGATACGATTTAATTACGAGTAATATACCACTAACCCTAAAGATAATTCAATTAGCTAGTCCTTTCATTAACTTGGTAACTTGATCGATATTACCAAATGATTCATTTAATGTTTAGAAGATTTGAAACTCTAGAAGGTCAATTAAATTAAATTATTTAACGCATACTAACCACGTTTAAAACTTGAATCCAAAATCTGATCTACTTATTAACTTATCATTTACAATAGAAATAGATGTCTAGAATAAATTCAACATTCTATAATTTAAATCTGAACTTCATTTGAAACTATCATAAATTTAAATCCACCTCAATAAAGCCCATAATAAAACCAATCTAACAATGCTCACGATAGTATAAAACTATTTAATACAACATTAATATTATTATAATTAAAGTATACTAGTTCCAAGTTAAACTTTTTTAATTTAAACTAATTTTAATATTCTAATGTCTAAATCACTATTTAAAAATAACATCATTACTTAACATAAATATAATACGTTACCTCCTATTACCATCAAGATTTCAATCTAGTTGATAGATTAAAGCCATACTTAATTTAAAATATTATCAATCTAAAACTAACTAAACATCTTTACTAACCTAGATTACATTCTATATACTACACTTATGCAACATATAATACTAAACTAAATTTCAAAAAAAAAAACTTTATTTAAAATCTACTTACTAATTTAATTAGCAATTTAATGCTTACACTCATTTAACAACTATTAAAAAAATTATCTAAAAACAACAATCAAATCCTATACTAACCTAGTCTACCTACCAACTAGCAACTACACTACACAAATAAATAAAAACAATTAATAATACTAATACTAAATTACCCCAAATCTAATACCTACCCCTACCCCCTATGCCAAGTGGGCTGACCTAAGGGTCTGCGCGTTACCCCATGTCCTGACATCTGATGCGGGCCTGTCCCCACTGATGATGCGTGAGGGGTGGTGAAGCCCAAGACTAGTGCATGGTAAGGAGTATATGGGTGGGTAAACTATTAGGGTTATAAATTTTTTTTTTTGAGACTTACCTTGCTCTCCCCTAATGACATGACATGTCATTAGTGGTATGAAAGACCACAGTACCTCTAATCCACACCTAGCCCTTAATGGGATAGAAGAATAAGGTAGAGAATGGGGAAACAGTTAAGTTGGTAAAGTTTTTAGATTTTCCTATTATTTTTATTTCTATTTTAATGGATAGATATGATGACTTAGGTAAGTACCTTACCTCTCTTGTCACAAGAGGTTTTAATGCAAAAGTTTTATGGTTGAGGAATGTCAACAAGACATGTATTTAAATGTTTTAGTTTTAATTTTATTTAATTTATATACTTTTTAAAAGACTTAGTATTGGTTTTTAATTGCAATCCAAAGGGATAATACAGAGAATATTCTCTGTGACTAGGGAGAAATTAAAATTTCCTCCATACATTTTCCAGAGAGGGTTTTTAGACCTAGAGATGCACCTTTTTTTTTTTGAAAGCCAATTTTGACTAAGTGTTGGCATAATTTTCTTTGCTATATATTTATTTTTATCTTAAGAGTGCATTCTAGCCTAATGACAACCTAGATTTCTTTAACAAGTATCATAATCCAAGGTTGTGCATATGGTTATATTTTTGTCTTTCATCTTATAATTTATGTTTTATCTATTCATCATACATCAAGGTGTATGTTCTTTTTTTTTTTTTTGAATTCAAGGAAATACATAATCTCTTGATCAAATTGGTTTTGTTCATAATGAAACTTAACAATGAAAGTGATAGCCTTGTGATCACAATGCAGGATTTTGATTACATTTAAAACTTAGACATCAATTTGGAAACTTCAACAAAACAAATTGCCTTCCATTAACATAATTGAAAAATTGGAAATTCATAATTCAAAGACGTTATCTATCATTCTATTTTCTCACATACATATGCCAAAATTTGAAATCACATGAGAGCATTGCAAGGAGAATTTCATAATCCTTTCCTTTCTCTATTATTCATCCTAGTTCAAGGCTCCATCGGGAAAGAACTAGTAAGAAAACCCGATGTCTTTGCCAACACATCAAAATTCAAGTACATTTTACATAATATTACAATTCAATGAAATCTCTTCAAAATCCTTCACAAGTACTCTCTTCCAATACCTTCAAAACTTCAAGGAAACACAAGGAGAAGACAAGAGCTGACCCGGATGAATCATCACAACATCAAGAACAATTCAAGCATGCACCCTAACCCGGTTTTACACAATAGATCCAAACATAGGACTTGACTAGGGGGGAGGTGGATTTTCTCAATGGGAGACATCAATCACCATGCCATAACATAGCCCTTTTGAGGCTAAAACTTCAAGAACTTCCATTCTTCTACAAGGCCCTTTCAAGGCTAATACCACAAGAATTTTCATTCCTTTCCATATTCAAGAATTCACAATATCAAACAAGGCATGTGATGACAAGTAGGGGCCCATACACCCTACCCTCTTTCCCTCCTCTCACTATGAGAGGAGACTCTACACCATTGAGGTCCAACTAAGGCCCTTCCCCCGTACATGGCCACTTCTTCCCTATCCAAGGGTGAGTAATGCCAAAAAAATCCCCATGAAATCCCCTCAAAACAAAACATCAAAACAAGCATAAGAAGAACATCAAGAACAAGTGAAGATCCCTCCAAATCAATCCCAACACATAAGCAAGCAAAAACAAAGAACAACACAACAACTTATACATGATTCAAGCATGTACAACATGAAGAAACAATTCAAAGGAGTGAAGAACTCCTACCTTCACCAAAAGAGTTATGGCAAAAATGGTGGTTTGAGAAGAGCTTTTCCTTTTCTTCCTTCAATCTTCAAACTTTCTCCAAATCTAGAGATTGGGTAACAACCTCAAAACTACTCCAAAATGCCTCTAAGTATCATCCCTTAACTCAACTAGACTTCAAGTAACTCAAGATGGAGTTTGGGTCACCAACTCATGTAGATGACAATCCATTTTCGCAATCCCTCAAAGATAGGGCTTTTGAGTGACCCTAAAAGTCAAACTAAGAGGCTAAGGGGGTGGAAAGTACTCCCCACCCATACCTTTACCCCTAGGGCACTTAAATTTAATGTTTTAAAGCCTTAAAGACTTAATATGAACCAAACAAAAATTAAGAAAATTTTGAGACCAATTAACAACCTTCAAAGAAGACAATGCAAAGATATCACAAATTAACAAGGGGTTTTAGTTTCGTCTTTCCATTAGATTTTCCAGCAACATATCCTACACACTCATTGCACACATCAGTAGGTTCAAGAAATCACATGCATTATGAAATTTACGTATCAGAAAAATCATATAAATCAAAACATTCATTTTTCTAATAATCAATTATTTATCTACTTCTACTCATATTTTCGACTATTAAAATTGCATATTCAAAATGTTAGTTTTGCATTCATTTATTTCGTCATTATACATGTTCATAAAGCATTAAATGATGAAATCAAATAACTGAAGTAAAGCATCACACATCGTAAAATAGCATAATAATGTTCAGTGCATCAAATAATGTTCTGACATATCGAGTCACAAGCATCAAAATAATAATGTATCATCGTTGCTAGGATGGGTCAGGGTTAGGCCTCACATAAAACTCCAACCTTTTGACAATCAAGCCATATGTCTTCACTTTCCTCATTGCTAATAAAGATAGAATTATCTTCAGGAATTGATGGAGTCGGAGAACTAGGATGCCTACTTGGTTTTGATGAAGCAAGAGAATTCTCAACCATAGGTTTACGATGGGGGGAATATAAGAACTAGGAGATGCGCTAACAAATGATGGATAATTAAACCATAACCTATTGGAATGGAGTAGATATGAAGACTTAGACATACATAACCCTATTAGTTTTTGGAAGATCTCACAATTGTTGTAATAGGCATACTTAGTAAGGTTAAAAACCCTAATCTGGTTGTCCAGGCTATCAATGGTAAAGATCGACTAAGGTCTAAATATACTTGTCAAGCCTGAAGAACTGTGAGAAGATTTGACCTTGGAGCTCTTAACCTTAGGCATATTGACTATCTGCCTACTTGATTCCCCTTGCTGGATAATTGCTTCATGGTGACTAAGATGACCCTGTTTTTCCTTCTCCTCAAATTTCTCCAGAATGGAGAATTTATTTGCCATCTTGACTGCATATTCTAATCTTGCCAAATCTTTAATGGCTGGGAGACACTATGGTCTGGCTTGGGCCTTTGAGTTAGCTCTAGAATTGCTATCTATCCACTGATGCGACCTAGGGTTTTAAACCTTATTTCTACAATTGATCGAATGCTTTGCTTTTTTCGCATTTTTGCAAAAGTTAGCCATTTTTAAAAGTTTATATTAATTTTATTAATAATACTTTTCACTACTTTTTAAAACTATTAATTCAATTTAATAAATTTATTATAATATATAAAATATTATAATAAATAAAAATATTATATAGTTATGATAATAATCATAGTAATAAATATTTTATTATAATAATTACTAATTATTAATTATAAACTAGCAGTCACATGCTTTTGTACATGCAACGAGTGCGCCGATAGGAGATGAGATATAAGAGAAAAATGTAGAATGAAAATTAAATAATGTACATATAAGTTTTAAAAAAAATGAAAACACAAAAATAAAAAAGTTGAAGATTAAAACATAGATATAAAATTTACAATATTTAGGAAATTTCAGTATTGCTTAACAAATGTGTTCAATAATTTTAATATTTTACAATTAAATTCAATTTATCAAATATGAAAAAAAAATCATTTAAAAAAATCCATCAAAAAATTTATTATGAAAAATTAATAAGAGAAATACCAAAAAGAAAGAAAAATAGTGACATCTTTAACAAATATTCTATTGACTAAATAAATTATAGAAACAGAGAAAATAATATTTAAATAAAAACTAAACCATTAAAAAAAAATTTAAAGTAATTTAAAAACTAAAACCTAAATCAATTTAAAAAATCAAAAGTTTATTAAATGGATATCACAACATAATCCAATGTGGAGATCACAAGTAATTATTTTTTAAATAAATAAGAAAAGAAAAACAATAGTTAAAAGTGGATATTTAAATTATAATCTTATAACATGAAATCAGGTCTATATAAAATGAAATGAAAAGTTTTAAAAACTAATCAACGTATAAATATAAAAAACATCACAATAGTACTTAGCTTACTGTCAAGTTTAAATTCAAATATCTAAACTTAACCATTAATATAATTTATAACAAGTGCCACATAGTGGCTTACTACTTGCCTTTAGTTTTAATTTAATAAATTTATCACAGTATATAAAATATTTTTAATTTAAAAAATGTAATAAATTTATATTTTTCTATAATAATATTAGTATAAATTCAAATTCAAATTTTATTCATAAATATAATTATTGATCTGAATGTTCCATTGCATTTCTTAAATGATAATATAATATAAGTAATATCATTTTAAAATATTTTTTAATTGAACGACAAAAATTATATTATAAGAGATTAAAAAAAAAAGACAAAAAAATTTAATAATTTTTTTAAAAAAAAGTATTAGTTTTACAATTATCAAATTTGGTCATATTAGAACTAAATGAATTCATACATAAAAATATATTAAATATTAATACATTCAGATTAATAATAATTTTTTAATATTAAACATTAATACATTCAAATTAATAATTTAAAAAAAAAAAAAATTGATCAAATTTGGTCCATATAAAACTAAATAGATTCACAATGGTAAAAATTTAAAAATTTAATCACTACTTAAAACATAAAATTTAAAATGTATCACAATAGTACTTAACTATTAAAACATAAAATTTAAAATGTATCACAATAATACTTAGCTTACCGATACTAAACAAGGACGCAAAGCGTCTAGTTCCTGCCTTGTTGTGTTGTGATTGGAAGTTTATAGTGTTGAAATGAAATATCTTTTTCAATTGGCCAGATATTTGGTATGTTTGTATTTGTTTAGTTGAATTCTTCAAAAAGTTCTTGAATGGGCTATTTGATTTGTCACTGTTTGTATTAAAGCATTAGATTGAGAAGATAGTTGTGTTATTTTTTCATCTACTTTATACTGTATCCAATTAGTTATTTTCAGAAATAACATTTATCAGTAAATGGCCAAGGCCTTCATTAATTTTGTTTAACTTAACTAGAAAGTTACAATAGCTTATCTCCGTTCAAATGGGCACTGGTAGGAAAGAACGGAGAAGAAAACCTCCAGTCTAGCCCGAGAAAAAAATTATTTATTTTACAGGGTTTATGTTTTACAGAATTACATAGGAGTTAAACTTGAGTAACCATTGACATTGTAGTTCATGAGGCTTGCAAGCATTCTGTAGCAGAGATTCCTTTCATATTGTTGGCTGCACTTTATTCATTCTTCTTTAGCCTGCAATTTCACCCACAAAATAATGTTACATAGTTGTTGTTGACATATGAAACATATCTCTACTAATTCCTATTTGTGATTTTCTTAAAATGTATTTGTTAACTTACTTTATGACTTGCCTGTGTGTTCTGGTTCCGGTTGACATGCATAATTGCATTGGCCTGGGTCAAGGTGAAAGTGCCTTCAATGCAAAGCTCTTTAAGCATGAAGATGACATTGGATTTCTGTTGCATATATTCGTCATACTTGATGCTGTGGAGTCGCGGGATTAACTGTTCAATTAATGTGTCGTCAATGAAGCATTGGATTGGTTGTTTATTTTCAGTAAGAAGCAATGTCTTCAAGTGTAACTTGTGCAGATAGTTGACATCTTTCTTGCATCTAATGCAGTGTGCAGTTTCTTCATCAAGGATTCCATATCCTTCAAATTTGTGGTTGCAGTGTGGACAAAATGCAGCAAATGGGTTAGAGAATGGATTTGCAATTTTCAATTTTCCATGTTCCTGTTGCAAAGTGCAGTGTGTAAGTGTTGGTCACATTTAATAAAGACAATTGTTAGATTTTCATATTGCTTATATGTTACCTCTCTGTTTTTTTGCATTATGTCTTGTAACATTTCCAATGTCATTTTGTCATTTAGCTTGCAAATAAATGTGGAGAGCCCTGTGCGAAGTGTATGCTTTTTGTCTGTCCTTGTTACAATATTTCTAAAAAGCAATGTTGGTGTTTCATTTTGAGCAAGATGTTCTTCTGCTGCAGTGTAGTGCTGAAGGAAATTTGGATGGATTTCTAGCTGCATAAAATATACGTATACGGAGTTTAAATGATTATGTGGATTATTTGCATATTGAATGCTTTACTGATTAGACTAAGTGCAGTCTGAGAAATAATTGCCATTAATTCTTACCTGTGCTTTGTCTTCCTCAGATTGACCATCCTTTATTTCTAGAATGTTGAGATTGCCTTGCTTTTTTGTTGCAAAGACCAACGCACCTATTGTTCCAATTGGGTAGTTGCTTGTGCTATTCAGTAGGTTGCTTATTGTAGTGTTAGGGATGAAATTGTAGTCATTGCATATGCGATTGATTGTTTCCACTGTGCTTGTTTCCTTTAGTAGAATAATGCAGTCGCAATCACCTCTATCAAAGTCTGATTTTGGTTGGATGTCAAATCCGGTAATGCAAACACCCATGCCTGGGATTATTTTGTCTTCAAATTGTTGTACTAAGTTTGGATTGACAGTGACTGTTATTGTCATTTCTGCTTTATGATCTGTCAGATCTGCTCGTAGCACTTCTCGTGTTTTGTTGACTTTGTCCAAGTTGACTTTGTAGACAACCAACACGTCTCCTTCAAATATGCTGCCTCCTTTTCTTGCATTCAAATCTTCTATTGTAATGGAGCCAATAGTTTTCACTTTTGTCCTGCATTGACATGTATGTTAGTGCATTTTCCATGTGCATATAGAATTATTAAATTCATGAAAGCAAGTAGATGTTACCTTTTTGTAGACTGGTCTTGCCTCATTTGTGTAGCCTTTCCTGCTCTTTTGTTTGCATCCATTGATTTCTGTGCATAAATTGTGGAAATGAGACGTTGCTTTAGTGCATCAGATTTTTTGTTACTGTAGACATTTTCCATAATTTTTAGAATGCAGTTATTGAGATTTGAAGTTTATTGTTCATATAGTGGTTAATAAAATTTGTTATGTGGAATTGTTTTGAATGTAGAAAATGAATCTTGCAAGTAAATTTGTATTTAAAGTTTTATGAGCAAATAACGGAAATGTCATTTTTTTATAGTCATTATGTCAGGTAAATGTATTTTAAGAAATGTAGAGAAATGATCTGACCAATATGCCTCTGTTTTATGGATAAAGCATACATTTGATGTTTTATTTGACCAAATGTGATCTATGAGTGGCTTATTCATGCTATGTCTATGTTGAAGTAGAAATGTGTATTTCATTTGTTGCATATGATTATTTATCTCTTTTGTATTTTTTGTATTAGCTAACATGTCAATGTTAAAATCTCCTAGAATATAAGTGAGTGCAGTTGGATGCATTTTGGAAGTTAGAGTGTCTAACACATTTTTAATATCTATGAAGGGAGTATTTGGCCTTGAATAGATATTGCAAATATTCAATATATTGGTAGAATTTGTTATGGTTAATGTGATCGCTTCTACATGTTTTGTTGTGTTAGTTGATGATGTTGTTACATTGATATTGTTTCTTACTAATGTCATAATGCCATGTATTCCATGGTTGACATGAATAGTGAAGTCTTTTAGAACTGAATTTTGCTTTATTGAATTTGTGTGAGTTTCTTGTAAACATATAATGTCTGAAGACATAATTTCAATATCATTGAATAAATCATTGTCATGAGCATGTAGACTTCGTGTGTTTAATGTGCACAAAAGCAAATGTTCAGTATTATTTGTGCATGAAGCCTCATTTTCAAGTTTCCAACAAGCACTTGTTTGTAGGCGTTCCATTTGCATGTTTATTTTTGGTTTTACATGAAAATGTTTTTGAGCGAGTGGTTTCACAAGATATAGGTTTTGTATCGTTTTTGTACGTGATAGTGCAGTATATGTTATTCCATGGTGTCTTATACTTGTTGGATCAAAAGCTAATCTTTCCATTGTCAATCCTTGAGATCTATGAATTGTGCGTGCAGATGCTAGTTGTATTGGAAATTGTTTTCTAATAGTAATTTTTTTGCTTGTTGAGATTTTTTGGATTGGTCTTGAAATTTGTACAATAGGGACCCATGCTTTCTCAATACTTTGGTTGTAGTATTGTGCATATTTTATTTTTTGGAGATTTCCAATATTAGAATCATTAAATTTGATCCAAACAATTTCTAAATTGTTGTGGTTTGTGTAATCTTTGAATATTCCATCTGAACCATTGACTAGTCCATCAGTTGTATTGTAGTTTCCTGAGTATAACTCTATCAACATGTTTCGTTTTAGTTGTATTTCAATTGGGAGGGTTGCTGTATGGTTGTAAAGTCTTATGCCATTTATGTTGTCCTCGTATTCATCTATGGCCCTTAGAACAATAACTTCTCCAGACATATTTGCTAACATTTTTTGGTTGTGTACATATACGTCATTTTTTCTATAGAAAAGGAAAGGAAGTGTTGGGTCATTTGGTATTGGCCGCAAGCATTCTTTGTTTAGATATGTTATATCATCTATTGTTTGTTTTGCCAATCGAATTCTATTAAGTATTTGTATAAAATTTTCATCCTTTTGACGCATTGTGGTGTGTAATGTGTAACATTTGATGTTATCATTCCAAAAGTTGTAAGGCATTAAGTCTTTGTCTGTAGTTTTATTTTCAAATACTGAAGAGTCAAGAACTGGTTGGGCTTGATATAAGTCACCACAAAAGATTGTGTCCAAATTGCCGAAATAAGAGGTTGGTGTGCGCATTATTTCTCTTAGTCGTTTGTCTATATAGCGTAGGAATGTTGAACCTACTAAAGATATTTCGTCAATCAATATAACTTTGAGTTGTTCATAATGTTTGGACATTTTGTCTAGTGTGTCACTATTTAGTGGAAGGAATTCTGATTTATTGAACGGAATATGAAATGCAGAGTGTATAGTCATGCCACCGATGTTGTAAGCTGCTTTTCCTGTATAAGCTACAACTATTCCCTTTGGTTTATCTGGGTTGTTGTTAATTGTGTTGTTATATATACGCAACAGTGCTTGATAGATCATTTTTGCCGTAAAGGTCTTACCAGTGCCTGCTCCGCCAGTAAGGAATAAGTGAAGTGGTGTTTTATTTGTGACTTTTTTGCAGACAATGTCTTTTACTATTGCCTGTTGTTCTGTATTTAGCATTTGTCGAATTTTGAAGTATTCATCATTGTCAATTATTTCTGGGTGTTTTCCTATTTCGAAACCTACATATTTTGTATTTGTAATTTTGTTATATCTTCCAATTTGAATATCATCATGAATGTCATATGTCTCATCTATGGTAGTTGTTTTGTTTGTTTTATTATTGTCATTGTTTTGTAATAATCGATTATTGATTTCTGTAGCTTCTTTATCAATGTCACCCCATGCTTGATTTAATTTGTAGTAGAATTTTGAACTATTTTGTCTTATTATATTTTCATGAAAAGTATATGCACTTTCCCAAGTTTTGAAATTTTCTTTTAGTTGGGATTCGTTATTTGTAAATGGTACAAAAAGAAGTAGTTGTTCTCTGCAATAGTTTTCTAAGTCACTGTGTTTATTGTAACTAATAAAGCGTATAATATTTTCTTTTTGTTTTCTTTTTTTATTTTTTCCTTTAACGTTATAGTTAGAGATGTACTCGGCTAGGCATATGTTTTGTACACTGTCATGGCGATTTTTATAATGGTCTATTAATGATTTTGCTGTTACATTTTTTGAGTTATCTGGTTCCTGGTTTAATTCTGAGGCAGACTTGAGTACAAATACTCGCTCATTGTCTGATCTTGTATCAATGAAAACACATTTTCGTGAACTCTTATTAAGGGGAAGGGATAGAACTAAATGTGCTGCTTGTTGTGCTGACATTTGTTGCAAATTTAGTAAAGCATTTCCTAATTTTGTTATCATTTTAACCGCATCTATATTTTCACTTTGGTGATCATCTCTTATTCTTTTGAATGCACGTGTCATAGACTTGTCAACCTTTACCATATATGAACTACAATACATGGCAGCAGCATATGCGTTTAACACGAATTGGGCATCTGTGTTAGCTCTCCATAGTTGTGGCATTTGTTTGCAGAAACTGTTGTTCCATATTTGGGAAGGATTTCTTTGAAGGAATATAGTTGGCTTGTCTATTGTTGATCGTAGTAGAATGATGTAGTCATTTTTTGTTATTTGCAATTCATCAATGAACATTTCAAATGTGAAGGAGGTATTGAAGTCTCTTTTTTCCAAAGATTCAAATATTTGGTTGGCAGTTGTATTCATAATAGCATCTTTATCGCACAAAGGGTCCAAAATCATTGTATTTGGCATAGGTGGAATGGGGAAATTATATCTACATTTTTTGTATGACGTTCTTTTGCATTGTCTAGTATGGTGATGTTTATGCAATTTGGCATATTCTGCTTCCAAGTTATCAGTATTGCATGTGATGTGCATGTTCACAAACTCTACTATTTCATCATTTGTTTGCTTTCCATAGATAGGTGCATTTTCAACCCAAATTAACATGTGCTCATGTTCATTTCCCCTATTTTGAAATTCAGTGACCGAAAAATAGTCAACAACTTTTCCAAATAGTGATTTTTCTTGAAATAGTAGTTTCCTTAAAGCATTAATCCTATGTCGATAGTACCTTGCACATGTTATTGGGTCTTTTTTCACAAGTATTATTTTGTTGGTGTCGTTGCATTCAAATGTGTCATTTGTTTTTGTTTTTTGTTGACGTAATTTTTGTAAATATTGGAGAGTCGACATTAGGGGCTCCCAATTCTCTTCCGCACTTGTAAAAGTGAGGAAAAATGTAGGTGGCCCAAGTTGTCGAATCATAGCAAATATGTTTTTTTTCAATTGATGCATGTAGTCTGGGGATATTCGAATTCTTTTGAAATCTACATATCCAATGTCTGATCGTAAAATTTTTTCCAAATTTGGTTTTTGCTTTACATCTTTTGCGAGTAACTTGCGTCCTTTTAATTGTCCTTTTCTAATTCGTATCCATAGTGTCGATAAGACCTGATGTATAATTATTTTTATGGCTTTGAAGAAAAGGTTTGTTGTATGAAGTGAAAAATCTTGCTCATAATGAAGTAATTCCCACTGTGATAATTTTTGATAACTAAATTTGTCCATTATGTCATTATTGCGTGGCTCACCAAAGAAGAGGGTTGGAAAATTCATTTCTTCTGCATATTTGTCTTTGAAAATACCAATAGGATAACAGTTCTCAGCAGGTGCAATTTGAATTATTTTGTCATCCATATTGTGGATGCATGTAGAGTCTGTGTATCCATGTATTAAAGAATCACTTGGATTGTCATATTCAAGATCACTTTCAGTTTCACTTTCAGAACAACTTTTGTTTTCACAATCATTGTCTTCATTGTTGATATCTAATGTTTCTATCCACTTTTCATTTATTTGTACATTTTGCATTTGGTAAAGGGTTGTTTTGCTTAAATCGAATAGAGCCTGCATTATTATATATGGTCGTACCATGCCTTTTTGAAATGCATTTTTATATTGCAATTGTCTTTTAAGAGCCACTGCAATTGTTGTTGTGTTTGATAGTGATAGTGGTAGAGCATTTTGAATATTGTATATGTTTACAGGGACGTTTATGATGGAACCAGTTAGTCCAAGTTGAGACTTTTTATATCCTAATTCCCAAATTTGTGCAAATGCAATTCTTAGTGAAACTAGACGTTCCTCTAGTTGTGTTATTTTTTGTACACTTGGTAATGGCTTATTTTTGCGTATGTTGTGAGGAACTGCATATTTAGGTATTTTTTTTTTTCTGAGAGAATCGTTACATATTTTACATATGTACTCGGTAAGCAGTGGTGTGTAAGATTTTGTCAAATTGTGGTATAGAACTGTGTGTTCCTCTTTGTATTGTTTTATATCTTTCTTGAAATGGAGCATTTGACAAATTGTGCAAGTATATTTTGGTGTGTCTTTTACTGTGGTAAAAAATTTATCAATTGGTGTCAAAGTTGTCTTAGTTGATTTCCTTTTCCTATTTATTGTTGTTCTGGATTGAGTTTGTGGTTTTATATTATTTTGGTTATCAGTGGAGAAAATATTAGTGTTTTCGGTTGTAATTGTTTGTTGATTAATGTTGCAAGCTTTATTTCTAATTAATCTTTTGACTGCACGCAATGTTATATTGTGTTGATTTTTTGCAATATTATGCTTATCATTGGTAGACAGATTGTAGTTCTTTAATGTTTCTTTCTTTTGCTTTTTTTGTCTGAGTGGTGTGTTGCCATTGTTTCTTATCATTTTTTTTAATCTGTGCAATTTGATATTATGTTGTTTTTGTTGTAAGATTCCATTGGTTAGCAGTGGTTCAAAGTGCCCTGACAAAGGATTTGCATCATGAAAGAGGATATTGAATGGAGTAGAATTGAGGTGGTTGTTAAAATCTAAATATCGTTTTCCATAAGATGCAGACCAAACACATATACGAATATTGAGCCACTTTGATATCCAATGTATGCAAAATATATCCCCCCACAAACCATTTTGCTTTGTCTTAGTTGATGGTTTTGCGGATAAACGCATTCTTTGCAAATAAGTTGAAATATCTTCTACATTGTGAAGCTCTCTCAGGCTTTGAGGGTGGAGTTCATGGTTATAGGAATTGATAGCTTCCTCATCTCCATTTTGGAGGCAAGCAATGAAGAAATCTATTGTTCCATTACGAATTTCATTTGATGTATGTTGAAATTTTAGTAGATATTCAAATGTATCAAATAAACAATCACCGATATTGTATTTGAAGTCATGAGGCCTATATAAGCCATGCTTTACAAGAGTTTTGTCAATGTCAGTTGAATGTACATTACAATTACATTTGTTTTGGTCTTGCTGCATGATTTGTAGATGTTTGATTGTTCAATTTTTTCATACAATGAAGTCTTCCACTAATGAGTTTGATTTTTTTTTTTTTTTATTGTTAAATTGCAAGTTGTAGTTTTTTGTTTGTTTCAAATGTAGTATGTTGACAGTTATGTGCTACATTCTGATTCTGCACCATATGCTATAGGTTGGCAGCCTGCATTTATTACGAATCAATGTTTACATTAATGTTTCATTTATATTGGGTCACTTTATATATAGAATATTTTACGTACAAAATTTTGTTAGTTTACTCACAAACGGCTATCATCTAAACATTGCTATTATACTATTTCAACCAATAGTACTAGATATATAAAATGTTTCGAATTATTTTGCAAGAAAGATTTCTTTAAATGTTGGAAAATAGTGACTACTTATAAGATTGGCTAATAATTGAGTAAACTTAATAATCTAAGTAACAAAGTAATTACATTTCTAAATAAATTTTATTTGAAAGCCATTGTAATAGTATTTTTTTGCACACTTTTACACAAACATTTATACTTTTTATGAATATTGATTTCTGGACTCTGTTAATAATTGTTGTTTAAGCTTTAAATTGTTCAATAACAAGACCCTTCATATAAATGGGTAAAGACCTTTCATAGTGGTTGGCTATTACCGTTGAGAGCATTAAATAGACAGTGTTCAATATTAGTTACAATGCTCTCAATTTTCGATACCTTGCACTTTATGACATTCATTTCCAAATTAATTTTGTCATACAATGCAAGCTGTTTATTGTCAAGATTGTTTGAGGCATGCAAATCACCAAATGTTGAGCTAATTCTTTGTTTGTTTGCTGCATAGGTAGACCCGCTTCTATGCTGCATACTATCTTCAATGTTCATTGAACTCAAGTCACAATTGTATGTATTTTTCTGGATGACTGGGCTAGTTGGGTTCCATGGTAGTCTTTCTTCTGTTGCAGGCCTTGCCATAGTATCATTTCCTACATTAGATTGTGGAATGATATAGTTAGATAAAGTACTTAGCAGAAATGAGGATATGTATAGAGGCAATATTTTGATTGTAGTAACTGTTTTTTTCCATTTACAAATGCTAATCAATTAATCTATTAATGTAAAATGTAGCAACAGGTTTGAGGACATACCAATGCTACCATGTACTTTCATCCATTCTAAGTCTGTAGATTTGAGAATTCCGATAGCTGCCTGGTCAAAATTTGTATCTCCAACATTGGAACTATATGTTAATGTTGGCTTTGTGGTAACAACTTTTTGCATATTTGAAGTATTGTATGGCTGGCATATGCTTTCTTGTTTTTCTATTTGTTGTGCATTCTGGGTATCTATGTTGTATAATGGTTGTTGTTGAGGATAGCTATATTGTGTGCAATAGTTGGGTTCATATGAGGTAGATAATTTTGTTGGACATTGTAAATGTTCAAAATTTCTTGATTGACAGTGATTCATATCTTTAGATGTCAGTAAATATTTTGCATCAGAAGCCAGTATATTCTCAAATGCAATATCATCAAGGCATGGTGAGTGGAATTTTTTTCCTTGAGAGATATCAGTCAAGTCTCCACAGACATGACTTTCCATGTTTTTTGAGATATGGTTGCTTTGACAAAGAGATTCTGTCATTGTCATTATATCAGCACTATGAATTGCTTCACTATTTGCTCCCAACAAATTTATATGACAATCTATACAATCTGTTGCACCTTTCATGGAGAGAGCTGCTTCTCTATATGCATTTGCAGCTTCCTCAGGAGTTTGAAATGTTTCAAGCCATTTTCGATCTTTAGTCTTTGGATTTCTTATTTCTGCACCATAGCTGCCCCAAGGTCGTCTCCTCACACCCTTGTACACTTTATGCTTGGAACATTTCCTTCTTTTGCAACAGGTTCGCTTGATTTTTTCAAAAGTTGATGTTTCTTCATTATCTAAATCAACAATTGGTATTTGCATGAAAGTAGTCATGGTTTTCATTGCTTCTGTGAAGAGAAAAAAAAATTTCCATAAACATGATTATTTGAATGGATGAAACAAGTAGAAGTCATTATATTTGACAATTTTCAATTACTTTAATTACAAGATATACTTATTCATTACATTGGGTGATGCAGTCGTGTCATCATATCATCAACATTAACTACATTTGAATGCAATAATATTTACTTTATTGTCTATGAAATTCTTGTTCGCAATGGACATTACATATATTTCTCAAATAGATAGAGAATTACATAGAAGAGTACTACATTCAAAGTCAACAAATAAATGAAAGTAGGTGTTTCATTCACAGTGAAAAATAGAACCAAGAGAGAGAAAAATTCAACTCCCAATACTATTTCAAGAAGTTCCATTGTTTCCTGACAGTTTCCAACAACGACTTTTGAACAACTTCAATGGCTCTTGATGTGAAATTCAAATTTATAGAAAATAGATGTGTCCCTGAAATCTGTCAATCCTGCCACATGAATATATTTTAAAAAGATGACAACCTTCCAAGCTAAAGAGATTATTATCCTTCCATGTTAAGTGCAATTCATGAAATTGCTATAACTTTGTACTAGTGAAAGACATAGTTTGGTAAACTTAGATATGCAGACATTATTGACATGCCAATGAGCAGATACATATTGGTCTAGATTTTTTCAACTTTTCAGAAATCGAGGCTAATCTTATACATCAGAAGTATTTGCTTCTGTCAATCGTCATGATATAATACTTAATTCATCCATTTGGGATATGCCACCTTCCAATATCTGCTACAAGATGAATGCCAGGTGACATGTCACTATTTGAAAATTCATACAAATAATGGTATGAGTAATGATGCTTTATGGTTTTAGTTGCTAGATGTCCTCTATCATCATCATACCATTGTCCTACAAGCTCTATATTATCATATCTTATAATCCATTCAAGTGAAAGAGTTCGATATGAGACGATAAGGTTTATTATGTGCATAAGTGTGTCGTTTTCAGTACTTGCCCTAAATGGTGATAGCTGACATAATAGCATTTTAGTTGCTGGATTGAAAATGGTAGTTAATTCCTGAACATTATGATTTCCGTGAGGGAAATGAATTAAAATATCTTGACAACGAATTATTATATGAGCTTCCCTATATATCCGCACCAGATGTTTTAGGTAAATTAATTCTCCATTTGTCATGAATGGAGACAAAACATGAATTTCATTGGTCTCTTCTATCGGCTCAATGTTTCCCCATCCATGATATCGAAACATTGGAGCATGGTTGTCATAAAAATAGCTTTCCAATATTTTTCTTTGGCATTCACTTGGAAGTTCTTGGATTCTTTCAAGGATACAAAGTTGTCGAAATTCAGACAATTCATCTGTTCGAGGATATGTTATAGTAGATGCATTTATAGTATTCATACTGATGCAATGTGGACAGAGGAAAACCTGTTGAAAACGACCAACATTTCTTAGTTTTTTCTACGAATAATTGAATTCTAAGATATAGCTTAAGTTCATTGTTCTCCATTTTTTTAGAGATATTGTTGGTGGGAAATTCATATGCATGTAATTAATATGTAGGTTTCTATAGATAGATAGCACAAAAATTTCAGATATGTACGATAAAGAGTAGGATGATGTAGTACGACCGTATACATTGTTACTATTTATAGACAAGTATGCATTTTGAGGCATATGAATGCATCGTAAATATTTGAGAAATGACAAATTATAAATGTAGTTTAATTCAATGACATATGATAGTACAATTTTCAACTTGTAAAACAAATTCTACCCATGTACTGTTATTTGTTGACTAATTAAGTTCCCGTTTTTAAGACTAAATCTAAATTATATGTTTTTCGTAATACTTGCGTTATTTTGCAAGTAAATAAGGATGGAAGCATACCAGTTAGTTATCAGTTGTTTTTGAGACGTTCTTGTTCTTTCACAACCTTCACTGTCTTTTTTACGACCTTTGCACCTGAAAAACAATTAGAGGAGAACAATTAATTACATGATTCACATTATGATTCGTTACAAATCTACTCTATTTATTTTGATAAAGATTACTGAACGAAATAATTGTACAAAATATCAATATTTGAAACATAGAATGCATTGTAGAATATTTCAAAATAAAGAGGAATGTGTACTAACAATAGTACAAATATGGCTTATATCACCTATTCAGTATTCATTCTCATAATCTAAATAAAAATAAATAGAATGCATCCAAAACAAAACAAGGTTGTGGATCGGGAAAAGCAAGACAAGGAAAAGGAGAAGGATGGTAAAAAGGATCAAGCTGTGGATAAAGATAACTGAGAGAAGGAAAAGGACAAGGATGCTAAAAAGGGAAAACACAAAGAACAAGGAAAACCAAGAGAAGATTAAGGAGAAAGACCAAAAAAAAAGGAAAACATTAAGAAGGGTAAACATAATGGTAAAGAAAAGAACTATGAGAAGAAAAAGAGAAATACTGACCAAGCAAAGATGGAAAAGAGAAAAGACGGGGAAAATAATGATGAGGGCAAGAACAAATATGATAAAAGAAAACGAGAAAATGTACATTAAATTGATCAAGTTTTGGTTTAATTCAAGGAATATAAATGCATTGCAAATATTTGAGAAACTACAAAAAATAAATGCATTTTAATTCACTGACATGTGATAGTACAATTTTGTGAGCAAAAAAAGATGGAAACATACTAGTTAATTATCAATTGTTTCTGAGATGTTCTTCCAGTTTGACAACCTTCAATGTATCTTTCACGACCTGTGCAGTTGACAAAGAGAAAGAGAAGAACAATTAATTACATAGTTCAGAAAATCATTTGTTACAAATGTATGATATTTATTTTCATAAAGATTACTAAACCAGAAATTGTACAATATATGTAAAAAAATTATAGTACAAATATGTCTCATATCACTTTTACAATATTTGATTAACTTCATTCATGACTTATACATTGTGATAATCTAAATCAAAATAAATATGATGCATTGATAACAAGATAATTATATGTATTTTTATTGCAAAAGTTAAGAAACATTTACATTTATCCATTGCATATGTTGTTTGCTATGTACATATATGGATAACATGCTCATCTACTACAATTCCATATGGATGAATGTGTAATAGGTTATATAACATCCCCAGGAGGTTGAGGTTTTGTTGAGCAAATGGTGCTTACATAAGGTGAAATTACAGGAGGAGAAATATGTAGTTGCAAAAGTATCATTGCATTGCAAACATCTGAGATTCTTGATGCACTAGGCTCACAGAAATGAGTTTGGTGAGCAAGCAATGCATGGTCCACTAGAGGCTTGTACTTACTACTTATTGCAATTTTCAGGGAATAATAAACACAAGTCGTAACATCACAAGAGCTCAAAGATTCAAGAGAGAACAAGCCACCTATGAGGCTAGTACTCATCTCTATAACATATGCATTGATGTATGCATCATAGTCTTCAAGAGGTTTGAAACAAGGCTTCACATACGCATTTGCCATTTTCTTTACAATTTCAGAATTTTCTAAAAGATCCATGCAATTGGTGAGGAATTTAGAAATAATATCTGCATAAGTTGTTCTCCCAGATTTATTTTCCAAGAATTCTTCACCAAGCACATTGCGTAATGCTTTCTCAACATTTCTGCATTCTATGACAAATACATGCTCCAGGGTTGTAGACTGAATTGCACCAATGATTGGACAATCCCACTGAGGACCCGGACTTGGAATATAAATTCGTTCAGACATTTTGATAACACAATATCTGTCACATATTCAAAATGAATAAACACTTTCAAGAGAAGTGACATGGTTGACCTCAAATTTCAAAATTCAAACAAAATTATAAAATGCACGTTTCAAACTCGAGTAGTTTTGGAAAATACTAAATAAATCCATGTGTTGTTTACTCAATAAATCCATGTCTGATGTTATTTGAAAAAGTCACAATTTAAGCTGTCATTTATAATTTATTGTCTTTAAATCTTTTCATAGATTATAATCATCAATTATATGTGTTTTTTAAGAAATTTTTTATTTTCCCTTATTCTTTATAATTGAAATAGTAGCATTTTTTTACAAATTACATAAATTATTTTTAAATCATTGTAATTGAAATAATTAATTTCAAAATTTACTGATTAAAAAGTAGCAATTACTATTCTACTTACAGATATTTTTCAACACAAATAAATCGATTTTTTTCTCTCTAATTAATATAATCTTTTATTTAATACATTATTTTACAACTTCAAAAAATATTACATAAATTAAATCATTTTTTTATTTTCCTCTATTCTTTATAATTGAAATAGTAGCATTTTTTTTACGAATTAAATAAATTATTTTTAAATCATTGTAATTGAAATAATTAATTTCAAAATTTATTGATTTAGAAATAAAAATTACTATTCTACTTACATATATTTTTCAAAACAAATCAATCCATTTCGTCTTTTCGTCCACTTCCAGATGAATTAAGATCAATATAAATATCACATAGTCAAAAGAAGATCTAGAAAAGCCCAACTATTATTTTTCATGACTAATTATTAAAATGTGTATAATAATAAGATCAATATAAATATCACATAGTCAAAAGAAGATCTAGAAAAGCCCAACTATTATTTTTCATGACTAATTATTAAAATGTGTATAATAGTGGCCCAATTTATAGGAAAGACTTTTCATGAAAAGATTCCACAACACAACATAATCTCATTTATAAAACTGTTGAAGGGCCCAATCACAATAATAATGGTCATCAATTTACAGAAAATTTTATATGAACAAACATAGAAAGATACATTGAATACATGCAGGAAGTCGAAGTTTACCCTCATTTCACTTGGGTTTGAACCCATGATGTGGGGTTACCAACGTAGTATTATCCATATAATATCTAAAGTTTGTAGAATAATGGAAGATCGTCCAATCCACATCTCTTTGGGAAGGAGAGTTAGTCGCAACTATTATTAATTTAGTCCGAATTTCGACCAACAAAAAACCAAACACAAATGTTTTCCACTAAAACGTTATTAAGAAAAACTTAAATGGAGAAATTCAATATATTATTATTGGTAAAATATAATAGTAAAATCTTTGCAACACCCTCCAATTTAGAGAAAATCATAAACAAGAAAACGTCAACTGGTACGTCCATAACCATGAGCCATGAAATTTTGTTTTTAGCACCCGTATGTGCATGATCAAGCATCTTGGAAAAGTATGTAAAACCTCTTGCATCCTACACATAACGTGCATGTCATAAATATTGGCATGATAATTGATTGAGCCATATGTTTCCTTCAATTAATGAATTAAGAGATAAGCATTAAAAAGCTTCAAGTTTTTCTAGTCACATAAATACCATTGAATATTGAACCTAACGAGATCATGTCTAGATAAATTCATTTGGCTACATTTTGAAATGCGCCCAGCGGACGCGACGCGGGATTCCGATTTGCTTTAGAGGGCGACCGGGAACCGAGCCAACAGGTGGACTGGGGAGCCAAAATAAATGTACGGGACGTGCTTTCCAGCGGATATGCCGGTCCACGTTTCTGAGTGGCATTTAATTTCGCTGAACTTCTTTTCGTTTTGTGGCGCTGGGGGCTTTCACTACGGGTCCTTTGGTTCGATTTCATGGCATTTGGCGTCATTTGCGTTATTTTCGAGTTCGTGTCATTTAATTTCGGCGGTGTAGGAACGTTATGAAGCATCTGATCGGTGTGTATTCCCAGGCATTCATTCAAGCTAGTTGGGTGGGGGACGTCTGAAAAGGAAGGAACAAGGCTTCGGATTTCATCGCGCTGATCGCCGGGATTCAAACGCAATGAAATTTGCTGTATACCCTTTTTGGTTGTTTGCATAATGGTGTTTTCTGCACAGAGAACAGTGGTTTTTCTGTAAGCTTCTGGTGTCTTTTTACTGATCAAGGGTTCGATTCACGGGAAGTGTTTTCAGGTGAGTTGTTGGATTCATTTTCACCGTGTTTTGATGTGGATTGTGTACGAGGTGTGGACGATCTGTTTTGGGGCTAACAGCTTAATATCTCTCCCAAAGCACGGATGGAAGCGTTGGGGATGGATCTCATGAAGCAGAGCGAGCATTCATCTACATGAACATGCACAGTGACAGCGCATTGCCGAGGAAGGAAGATGTTGAGAAGCTCTTACCCAAGTCCTGCAAAAGGCTCACGATTCTCCTCACTACTCGAGATGAGATGGCTGCGGAGGTGATCTCAGGCTGTGAGCGTGGGATCCGTACTAAAGTCTACCCTGTTAGACCCCTGCATTCCCGGGATGCCATGAAGCTGTTGTCCAACAAACTGGGTGTAAAAACCGAGATACCCCAACATCAGATGAACGAGATCGTGGAGGTCTGCGACGGCGTCCCGGTTGTTGTAGAACGGGTAGGAGCGTATATCTGCCAAAGCCCCGACAAGGACGAAGCTTTCAGGCGAGTGATTGAGTGGATCAAAGGCGGAAAGGCTTTTGGCTCCGCAGAAGATCAGTATAGTATAGAAAAGAAAGGCCTTCTCTTCGACCTGGAGGATCTTCCTCCCACTGCAAGAGACTTATTTCTGGAGATCTGCTCCTTCTTTGGCTCGTACACGAGAACAAGGATTCATTCTACAGAGATTTCAAAGATAAAAACCCAGATGAGCCCACAGATTACATAGAGAACCGTCTTTTTGTTATCATTTCCTCGCTCATTTAGATAGTCATGGGCAACTTTTGCTTCTGTTGAGGAGTCTTTAAGTTTTGAATACGTTTTTAAGTTTTTGCCCAGTAAGGATAGGAGCGTAGGCATCTTACCGCGCAAGGAGCGAAGCCGCTTGTCCGCCGCGGGTGCGCTTTAAGGCTGGGAGAGGAGCCAATAAGTAACTTCGGGATTTATTGCTTGCTCTTCGGGATTGTCTAACAGTTTTTTTTCCCCAGAGCACCATCTTCATGGCTTCAAGCATTAACCCATTAGACGGCTTCAACTAAGCTGCTGATTTGGGTTCCGTTATGGGTACAGGGTTCAGGTACACAGGTATGACAATTTGTTTCCTTGGCTATGGGTGGGTTTGCCTGTGTACGTGTGTGTGTATTATAATTTATACTACAGCAGTTCTGGGGCTAACAGCTTAATATCTCTCCCAAGCAGTGATAGCCCAAAAGCTGGCCCACCAGGCACACTAGCGACCAGTAGAAGGAGAGAATTGAGTGTACTAGGAGAAGTCGTCTGCACAAAGGTTACAGAAGATGTTGTAAGCAGAAGGGGAAAGACACTAACAACGTCAACATTCGATCTGAACCCCCGTACCGCTCAGAGTAGGGGAAGACATTTTTGAGATATCTCAAAGATCTTGCAATACTTCGGTTCAAATCTGGACTCCCCATCCTTCTGTCAGGCTAAAATTCAGCACTTTGTGGCCGGTTTTATTGCACCTACTTTTATTGCAACAGGAAGGTATGAAAGACCAGGTATGGAAGGACCTCATGGCTGCCGACAAAAACGTCACTTTTGCAGCATTTGATCAATAATTTTTTGATTTCAGAAGAACACAAAGACTAAATAGAAATGAATAATGTATATACCTAGATTCGCTTCTTTATTGATCGATTTGTTGTTGTTCTTGGGTACAGATTTTGCAGAACAAATTTTGCTCTTAGCAAAGAACTTTTGCCTAAATACAGCGACTCAACAGAGCTTGCTAGAATACAGGCCTCTATCAGGCACGCTCAAATCCTCACAAATATGACAAGACGAGCTACCAGAAGGCGAAACAAATATTGAAGAGTAAATAGAAAAATAAGCCATCTATACACACAGAACACAGAACGCATATCAAACCTGAAACAATTTTCTACAAAAAGTAGTACAGAACACAGAACGCATATCAAACCTGAAACAATTTTTTACAAAAACTAGTACAGGAAGCAGTATCAACAAATGAAAAACATACCTAGAACCAGTATCAACAAATGAAAAACATACTTATTCTCTGCAACAAAATCTTAAGCAAAATACATCACAGAAAGACAAAAACATACCTGTTTTCTGCAACAAAACCTAGTTCTCAGAAGCATACAGAAGGGAGTGTCCAATTTTCCCGATGCCTCCGAAATCAACAATTGCTAATAAATAAGAATTTTAGATGACCAGAATTGAAGAACCCAATTAAATGCAGTCGACAGACAGCCGGAAAACATTCCCCAAGACAATGAGTAAAAGACAGACCAAAGAATTGTGACCACATTTTCTCCCAAAACTGACATCTTTGCTGACAATATGACAACTATACAGTGCATAGTATAAATCCAAATCAGAATACGGTGGATTTCCTTGGATTTCCTCAAGATTTAGATTTGGGAATTGGCTAAGCATAGTGGTTCAGATAAGACAATTGACGAAACATAAAGCCAAGCAATAAAGAAAATCACTATTGCTATGTTCCATCCATCCGTCAGCATTGCCACAAATTCATTTTTTAATACAATGGAAAAAGCTCAATACCCTACTGTTCACAACAACAGCCAATGGGAAATTTGAATTGAAAATAAAAATAATGGCATGAATTCAAAAACATTATGAAACTAAGTTGGAATGCATATATAAAACATTTCAATTGGTCAAAACTTATTGAAAATTTGCATCCACTTGGATGCTATAGTATCCTGCCATACGGCAGGAACTAATAAAATTTAAAATGTATAACAATAGTACTAAGCCTACCGATACTAATTAGCCTACGAGGTATTTTGACTCTCCACCCATATTAAGATCTACCTACTTCCCAAAAAACCGTTTTCACCATTGAAGCTTATGCGGGTTGGAGGGAAGATTTCAACGAAAAAGAAGACACCACGTCAAAGCATAGTTAGGGTTTACTCTTGTGACACATAAAACAATTCACAGTTTGACCTGTTGTTTTCCGGTGGAGTAGAGAGGTGGTGGAAGATAGTTTTTGAGATCGAACAATTTTAATTTAATCCAGGTCTACAATCTGAACTCGTTTGTATTAGTTCAATAAAAAATCTGTTGTGTATGCGATTTTCATGATATTTTTGGCTTGATGATATTAAATTGTGCTGTTGTCGCTGTTGTTAGTGTTAGCAGAAGCCTTCGGATCCCTCGAAGTATAGCTCGAAAGATAGAGCAGTAGTCATCCATCGCTCCTGTATGTTAATATTTGTTTTTTGTTAACTGTTTCCCTGTTTCCTTTCCTTAGTGCTATCAGTCACAGCCCGGGCGAATCAACTAACATCTTTGAATTTTCTGGGTAAGCGAATGTAAAAAATTGGTTATTTTTCCTATATAATCAACGCTAAAGATCTGTTTTCAGACAAGACAAGATAAATTCTAGCAGGTTATCAACATATTATTTATCTCTTTTTTTTCGCTTGTAGATTGCAAATAAGTAGGGGTTTGTTTAAAATTGTACTCAAAACTAACGGTTGGCCTTAGTCGAAAGTGATGGCGGGTTTTACAGATAGAATTCGGTCCGATTACGGTTAGATTTGTATCTTACTTTCAATTAATAACATTTGCCTCCCGGTTGCACTTTTGCGCCGGTGTCTCATCCTAAATCAATGATAAAAAAACGAAATCAGTACATCGTTATTAAAGTTTTGATAGAGCTTGATGCCCTGCCTATCGTCAGAAATGGAGTAAATTGTTTTGGTTAGAACATTGCTACGAGATTGGATGAAGAAGCAGAGAACCATTTGAATAATAAGTGAAGAATTTCTCGAGTATGATGTTATAAAGTACTCTTATTTTTTTGTTTTGCTTTAGCGTGTTAATTTTAATAAAGTTATGTCCCGCCAAGTTGGGCACTTCGAGGAGAGGGGGTTTTGGACTCAAGTTATTGTTAAATTTCAAAGGCCTTTAAAGGGAAGTGAATTATTTTAAAATTAAAATTGCCGTTTTTTGCCCCCGACTCTACATAACGGCGACTTTTTTCTCTGATTTGGGTTATTCAGAGTTGCACACATAATAAGATAATGTTAGAATGAACAAAGAAACTCTTCTAGGGATTGATTAAGGACAATAACCCTCGTCAAGTCACCAGTTTCAGTGGTGAAAGATCCTCTCTAACTATTATAGTCTTTCATATAGGAATTACATTGGTTTTGAGAGGTGGTGGATTTCAGGGTTTCAGAAAAAAGGAAGATTTCAATGGTATTTTGAGACTTCGTTTGCAGTTTACTTGGAGTGATTGTTTGTAGGGATTTTTCGGTTTAAAGCAGACTTCAAATCAGGAGTTTTGGTAGCTTGTCATACCTTTCCTAAATGCAGATCATAACCGTTTAAATGCTGATAAGTGTCGAGATTTTTAATTAGTACCTCTGGATAGTGGACCAATTGTATTCTTACATCTAGATGAACAGATTGAGTGTGTTATTTTGGGATTTTGGGCAAGGATACATTTCTGGGTTTTCCTAATGGGCTATCATGAGTAAAATGTCTAAGATTTGAGGCATCTTTCTAGCCTATTGGAAGTCCTAAGTATAGGTAATACTATTGTGAACAGTCTTGAGCAGAACAAACATGATGGGGAGTGAAATTATGAATTGTTACCCTTGTTCTAGTGTGTGGGACTCTGTTGGGAATACTGCTAGAAGATTTCAGACCTGGGTTTGTCCACTTTTTGCCAACCAAAGGCTGCTGTGTTTCTGGAAGCATTATGTATTGAGTTTGATCAATGATGGTGCACTTTGAAGAAGACTTGGGAGGCTTTTTTGCAATACCTTTGCTGTGCAGGCCTTAACAAACACAATTTCCCAGGCCTGCTGTATCTCAGAAAACTGTGTCAAACGTATCAGCCTATTACTTAATTGCTCATAAATGTCATTGGAAATGAGGCATTTTCATTTGGTTTTGATATGCATGACCATTCTGAGTTTTAAGCCTTATAGTGTATGGTTTATTATTAAATATTGTTTCAGTTGTTAATGGAGTCTTGAAATGCAATTAGACTTAATATCTAGGCAGTTGAAAAACACCATTGCATGTTCTTTATTCTTGCCATGTTTCCAAAAAGGAAATTAGGAGGTGTCTTTACACTTTTGGTGAAAATTTGAAGTGCCAATAAATATTTTCAAGGAGATGTAGCAGTGGAAGGCTGAAGCTTTGCTGCAACCGCAGTGATGTTTATTGCTAGCTTGTATACACCATTGCGTGTTCTTTATTCTTGCCATGTTTCCAAAAAGGAAATTAGGAAGTGTCTTTACACTTTTGGTGAAAATTTTAAGTGCCAATAAATATTTTCAAGGACATGTAGCAGTGGCAGTTTGCTGCAACTGCAGTGATGTAAATTTCTAATGAAAGATTGCCAATTGTAATATAGAGCAGCAGTTAATTCACCAAAATGTATCAATAGTGAATCCATTTACCCTGAAATTATAGGAAGTTGTTTTAGCAGCACAGGTTAAAAATTTGAGTAACACACTCCCTGGCACCAAGGGAATGGATATGTAATTGGGGTAAATTAAATAAAAAGAAAGTTTTAATGTTTTTAAAAAAAAAAGAGCCATG
Source organism: Cupressus sempervirens (assembly GCA_028749045.1). NCBI lineage: Eukaryota > Viridiplantae > Streptophyta > Pinopsida > Cupressales > Cupressaceae > Cupressus > Cupressus sempervirens. Next base: position 573,422,006 of record CM053789.1, on the reverse strand, counting down.
TTAAAATAATGCCCACTGGAAAGATAATCATAAAATATTCTATCATTCTATTAGAAACATGAACCCCAGTGTTGTGGTAAGGGGAGGACAAGGTAGGGTGGGGTGTTGTATAGTATACATATAGAACTTTTAGTTCTAAAATGATGTTGCAGTTGAACATGCCAAATTAAAATACTTGAACATAGCAAAACTGCAACATGAACTAGAACCATTCAACCTTCAACATAGTAACATATTACATACCCAATAGTAACATTCAAAAATAAAAAAGTCAAATAGAAATTCAAGTACTTGTCTCAGCGGCAACATGGTTGCAGAATTGCAGAGGTGGGGGTACTTGGGTACTCAAGTACTTGGTGCGGGGACATCTTAGGGACGGGTACTTCGAGGTTTGGGAGCAGGGTGTGAGACCCCTTGTTATACTGTTTTTTTGTATACACAGAATAATACTTGTCAAAAGGTCAATATGGGATAGTCATTTGAAAAGAAATCAGAACCACCAAAGAAAAGATTTATAACATCACCAGAAAAGTGGCACATGCGCACATCCATATTATCCCTTTGCTGTTAATCCTTCGCTGACTAAAGTTTTACATGATCATAGTTTCTTGTTTGTGTAGAGCTTTGGAAAATAGAACTAAAATTAACATTGCTGAAACCTTGTCATTATAAACATGCAAAATTTACTAGAAGAGCTAAAGGTTAACACCTTTTGAAGATTAAAAGAAACATTGCAGTCTGTAGCCTATCTAAACTTAAGGAATATTGATGAAAGATTCAGTGAATTAATCTTATGAATTTAAATAGTAAAAATTGGAAACATATTACAATTTAAATCAAACTAACTAACCTGGAGCAAGCTGTAATCCAAAATATTTTATAGTTGACAATCATTTCTTATTCCCAAACAAGAAGGATCTCTATCTGCAGACTAAGCTCTGCTGTTATTATAGAAGAATTCTGTCTGTTAAATGGAGAATAAACATGGAGCCAATTTAAAATTGAAGTGGAAGGTGGACAGTTAATTTATAATATAATGGAACTTCTAAATTGACTGGGCCAGTTTGATATTTATACAAGTTATGGAGCCAGTAGGATGTGTGCTGTAAGGTCAAGTTACTGCAGTTTATACTTTTAGAGAGATTGGTAATTCAGAGGGTTTGAGGACTGAAAATCACATGAAATTATAATAAGCTTAAGATTAAATGAGTTGACTGCTAGCAGGCTTTATTTTTTTAAGCGCAGGCAATAATGTTTGAAGAAGTTGGAGAAGCATAATATTTTGGGGTTTTGACTTCAAAGTTATTTAACGCTCACCTCCAATAACCCAATAGATTTGTCCAGCTTTGAGGAACAGCTTGCAACAACAAACCCTCCATTAAGTAACAACTGAGTTGGATATGAAATGAATACACGCATTTTGTACCGGGCACCTTCATGTGAGTTGCAGTACAAATCTAGAATAAGGAAGGGAAAGAACCATGAAAGTCCAACATGAGGTTGTGTAGAAGAAAGATACGATCCTGCCTCGAAATACAAAATTTAGGGACAGAATTCTCAATCCACTCAAATGGAAACTGTAATTTAAGGACAGAGTTCTCAGTCCACCCAATGGGAAAAGGTGCTTGGAGAGGTATTAGCTGTGTGGAGGGAGTTGAAACAAGTTTAACATACTCGGCTTTCATAGGAGTGTGAGGGGCAGCCACCAGATCCGCTGCGCTGCTTGCTGGGTTTTGAAGAGCACACAGTGAAGATGAAGATATTTGTGCTGGCAGGCTAAGTGAACATTGTTGGAATTCCAAAATAGCAGAGTGGAGTGGAGGCAACATTCATTTCTGTTTGCAGACTCTGTTGTGTTGGCTGAGAGTTAAAAACCTCTAGAACTTGGAAAAGACTCGAGAATGAATATGGGTTTTTTTTTCATATTTCTTGAATCTAAAAAACAGTTAAATCTCAGCAATCCTGCTACTGATAGTAAAAGACACAAGAACTTGGAAAAGTTTTGAGTATGAATATGGGTTTTATTTTTCATATTACTTGAATCTAAAAAACAGTTAAACCCCAGCGAACTTGCTACTAACCAATAAGAATTTATAAATAAATCATGGTTACAGGGAGACCTGTCTCCCCCCTAAAAGTCGCGTCTCGGAGACCGATACGCATCTCAGAGACTTTTTGCATCTCCGGAGACCTCAAAAAAGGTTGGAGACTTCATGATGAAGTCTCCTGAAATCTCCCAGTCTCCTAATCCAAAAAGTGAAGTCTCTCCAAAGTCTGCCGATAAAATATAAAGGTAAAATACAATATTAAATAATTTTATATATTTTAGCCCTTATTTTAATGTTTTTAATGCAAAAATTAAGACCAATGAGATACAATATTGTGATTATGTGAGTTTTCAAATATTTGACTCTATATTAATGTGACATTACTATTATTACTTACTTTAGTCTTTTAGTTTTACAGTATTACTATTTTAAAATTTGGTATTTAGTATTAGACTCTTTAAACTTTTAAAAAATTTGCCGTCTCCAAGTAGCCCCATCTCCTATTTTTGAAAAATTGCTGTACCAGTACCGGAGACCTCCAAGTCTCCCTGTCTCCCAGTGACCTTGAAATAAATGTTTAGAAATATATTTTAAAAATAGAACATCTAAAACTTTAAGATGTTAGATCTTTTTTATTTTAAAAATTAATAGATCTTTAAGATGTTAGATCTTTTTTATTTTAAAAATTAATAGATGAGAACTAATGAAAATATTAGTTTACTAATAATTGCCCAATGCAGGAATACTTCTGTTTTGTGATTGTGCCCACAAAACTGATCAAGCACAAGACAATTTTTTCAAACCAGACTCAATCAATGACCCATAAGCACCATCAAGCCAACCCAAATTACAATAAAGTTTGCTCGAGGAAATATTAATATAATGTTTTTGGCTTTAACTATTAAGTAAAAAAATGTCTGGCTAGGTGTACATGCCAACCCCTACAGATTATCATCCCAAATTAGAGAAACAAGTTAATGTAGTCTATGTTTTTGGAGGTTTCATCCTTTCAAATTGTATTGATCCCATGGCACCTTTACTTGCTTAATATTTCAGTTGCAAAACTAATGTTTGTAACCACTGTAGTGGATATCTGCAAAAATAATGAGGTACTCTGATACACTGGATCTTGGCGCTGAAACTGATATAATCTATAACAAATCGCAATATTAGCTCAAAAATATTCCAGGTAATAATTCATGACAATTAACAGAATTTTGGGATGAATCTTGGCACTAACAATGTACCATATCATTGAATCTTCAATTTTTGAAAGACTTCATTGGCTTGGACTTGAAGGTGACTCTAATTAAATTGAATAAACAACATTTAATATTTGAATTTTAAGTGCAAATACTGTGTGGTACCGGTTTTTGGGACCTAAAGGTTTTTGTTACGGTTTCCATCGTATGAATTTGGAAACTGTTGCTCTTAAGAAAGTTTGTTCGTGCAGTTTTACATGAAAATTGTGCATAGTTTTGGTTTCCACTAATATTTCCTTTTTAACACAATCTGTTTCCTTGTGTGATCGAAAAAAATCGTTAATGTGTTTAGGCTATTGTTTCAATTGAGATCAGGTAATGTAATAATGTTAATTTATATCATAGTTAAAAATGAGTAGATCTGGTGCAATTTGAATCCAGTGGATTTTCTGGGGAAATGATGAATACCTCATGGGATCTAAGGATTTTTGGTTAAAGTTAAATCTAAATTTAACAGGTTTTGTTCTTGCAGTGTGCTCTCCAGTTGATTTTATCTCTATTACTTCTCATTGCAATAGTTCCAGCTCATTTTCTGATTTTTAGTACAATTGAGATATTTATGACTGCTTTGTGGCACTTTTCACTACTGCTATGGATTTTGTTTTGATTTTGCATGTTTTTAATTGAAGAAAATTCTTTGGACTAGGAGTAAATAAATCATCAAGACCAAGTTCTAGAAATGGTCTGAAGATTCAAGGTTTTTTTGGTAGACAATTTTTATAGATTTTATGGGTTTTAAACATTAGTTTTCGTTTTTGGGAGTTGTTAACAATTGAGCTAGTTTTGTTACAACTTGTGGGTTAAGGCCCAAGGGTGATGGTCCGAATTAAATCCAAATGGTCTTGATTTCCATTGTGTGTTTTTCTGAGAGGATTAATGTAAAAATTGCAGAAACATGGAGGCTGTAGACACTGTTGTACAACCCTTGAAGGAGTTTGCTAAAGATAGCATCAGACTTGTGAAAAGATGTCACAAGCCAGATAGAAAAGGTAAGAATGCATGAATTTGTCAGGTTCTTGGCTACTATATACAAATAAATGTATATTTCTAAAATTTATGTATATTTGGAATGTGTTTCTTATGCAGAGTTCAGTAAAGTGGCATTCAGGACTGCTATTGGTTTTGTTGTGATGGGCTTTGTTGGATTCTTTGTAAAATTAATCTTCATTCCAATTAACAACATCATTGTTGGATCTGGCTAGGTAAGACATTTCTGAAAAATGTATGGTTTTTATATGCTCGTGGTTGTATTTTGGTCTTTCTGGATAACCAAAAAGTAAAAACATTAGAGTTGACAATTCTTTTTGTTAAGATTCATTCGAAAATGGAACCCTTAAAGGCTGCAATGTAGAGTGCAGGCCTGTTATCAGAGGCTTTTTGGTGGTTTTTTCTGAGAAAATTTATGGTTATGATTTGCTCATGGGTGCATTTTGCTCTTTCTGGATAACTTAAAACATTAGAATTGCCAGTTCTTTTAATTAAGATTCATTTGAAAATGGAACCCTTAAAGGCTGCAATGTATAGTGCAGGCCTGGTTTTGGAGGCATTTGGTGATAGCCTTGTATTCAATTACCATTTTTGAGAGGCATACATCAACTAGAATTGATACTCAGTGGATATTATGAGGTTCTGCCTTCCCTGCCAGTGTACCATAACTGCTTAATTTTTTTATCTTTTGTCTTTGCTCAGAAACCTGCACAAGTGAGTGGTTAAATGGTGGATGTATAGAAAGTGGCCAGCTATCCAGGGACATTATTTCTTACAGTTCTTATCAATTATGAAGCCCGTTGGAGGCAGTCTCGTGCCAACTTGGCTGGTTATAAAATGTAGCTTAACAGAAGGAAAGGTGCCATAGTAGCTCACCTTCAAATCCTTAAAAAATAGTATTCAATATACTCTTTGATCTAAAAGAGATTTTACTAAAGAGTCCTGGAAAAGATCGCGAAAATCTGCAAAAGGTGGTAATTTGCATAATAGGAGTACCGAGTGTCCCAACAACGACCAAACTAATACTTTCACTGTTTATTGGAACTAAGGAAATCATACTAACAGATTGTAGTATCAAATGCAACATATTTAGAAAGTTTCTAGTGTCTTCACTGGTTGGTTCAAGGTTTGAGTGAGAGGATCAGAAAATATTCAGCATAAGCGTGTTTGGTAATTTGCATAATAGTTGTGCTGAGTGTACCAACAATGACCAAAAAAATGCTTTCACTGTTTATGGAAGATATAAAAGCAGATCATAGTATTAAATAGAACATATTTAGAAAGTCTCGTGTCTTTACTGGTTGATTCAAGGTGGGTATGGGAGCATCAGAACTAAATATTCAGCTTAAGCCTGTTAATCTTACAAATAGTCCATTTTCTTGTAAGCCTTGTTGACATTACAAAGTAGTGAAATTGCAAATGATAACTCTAACTTTTAATCAGAATAAGGTAAATGATTTTATGAACCATTCCTTCTTGAAAAGATCTACTGCAAGGCTATAGTTAGTATCTAGATTCTGACCTTAAATTTTGATTCGACTGCAAGGGTAGCTTACTCTTACAAATAACATTGAAGTGGGACACACTTACAATTAACATTGATAATAATGAGGGTCCCCCTTGGATCATGTATCAGCAGTTCTGTTTAGTGGGTGGTTGGATGAGTTTAGAAGAGACATGCGCTAATAGATAAATTGGAATTTTTGTTAATGTAATCAGACAAGGGATATCACTGTAGTCTCTTAATAGCTCTTCCTGATGCTTCACTCTAAATTTTTTGATAAGAAATTAAATGCAAAAATTGCACTTTTGTAATTAAACTTATCGTTACCTTTTTCTTGGATTAAAGTTAACTGAAATAATATAATGGAAATGGACTTTAACTCATGCTGGAACTTAAGTTGACAAATTATATTATTTGCAGGGATTCAAACAATGATGATGGGATAGGCATATTCATCCTTGGTTGGGCAGGATTGCTTCATGTGGTCTGTAATGCCAGATTAATATTGTTTTCCCCATCTATTGCATCAGTACAATGATTATTTTCCACTTGTTAGAATGGTGAAGGGCAATTTCTTCAGCAGCACCTAATATTAGATTAAATCAACTAAGATACTTCTAGTTGATGTACTCGTTTGAAACCTATATAAACATAGGTTACATGTGTAATGAAATATTGGATGTTTGTGGTTAGTATATTGTTGAGTAGAATAATTTTATACTGTTCGAGTATTTGTTTATTTTGAGCAGATATGCAATCCTTTAAAAGAGTTATTACAATAAACCTCTTTTTGTACTGTATTTACAGCGATTATTTTGTTTTGGCTTAAATGGTTATAAATGTGATGTTTTGTCCATTATTTCTCTTGCATGCATTATCCTCCTATTTGGAGACCTCCAATCTGTGTGCAGTATGGGCATTGGGCTGACATAAAAGTAACTAGTTGGTGGCTCACCGATTTGAGGCATTAATTGCAATGCATAAATTAGTGCATCTGTTTTTGCTTAATTATTAGCATCCCTTTTATGTTTTCTTGATAATGGTTAATAGGTGGCTCAATGACGGTAGAAATAGATTTTAATGTGTATGTTAGGGCATGTATTTTTTCTTATTCATTGGTAATTCTTATCCCTTTTCTGTATTCTTGGACATTGGAGAGGACATTAAAACTTGACAGCATGTTGAGACATCTTTTCATTTGCTCAGACCTAATTTAGTATTTTGCCAACAGGTTGCCAACCTCCATCTACCCCAATCTATAATTTGAGCTACAACAGTTCTTATGGCATTGAGCTCCTTGCCTGTATCCACAGAACCAGCGAAATTAAAGAGATGAGCACTTGTTTCTTAAACCATAGATACTGCTGCCTAAATGCATATCGATTTTTTTTGTCATAACCCCTTGACTTCCTAAGTCACCAGATCTATATTCATCTGAATCTTTAATAAGCTTGACACCATAACTTCTACCTCTACATTCCAAAGAATATCAAGTGGCGGTTCACTGGTTTGTTTTCCATAAACTTGTGGGGAAAAGGGCTCCAACATGAATTGTCCATCAGCAACTGGAATCTCATCAACAGACTTAGCTTTGTACCTTTATCCACCACGGATGTCATAGATGCCAAACTTGATATGCAGAGATGCGTTCCCATTGTGGGCTGAGCCTTGGGTTCAGTACATCCACGGTGGACAACTGGGTGGGGAATGGAAGGGCTCCAGAGCAATTATAGGGTAATAATGTCTATTTATCCAGAATTAAGGGCTCAGATGTGAGGTGAATTCTCTTAAAAAATTTATATCATTTGTCTGCCGAGAATGGTCAATTCACAACTCTGGAGATGGTTAGGGGCTTTGCTGATAGTTATAGTATATTAATTTGGCAGAGCCGAGTAAGGTGGTTCTGGCTGTGTGGGTTTGAGACCGTGAAAATTCCTCCTACGTGTATTGAATTTACAATGAACAAATTGCTGGTAAATCATTGTGTAAATGAAGGAGACAAAGCATTTGAGTGCTAATTTTTCAGACTGATTTTATTGGAATGGAAATTAAGTGGAACGATAAAGAAAAGTGGAGATGGTTAAGAGCGTTTGGCACTTACTAGTTTTTAGTTTCGTTTTGAGCAAGAATTTCTCATTCTCTTATTAGGTTTTAGTTTTGCTCAACTCATTCTGTTATTAGGTTTTAGTTTTGTTTTGAGCAAGAATTTCTCATTCAAAGATATGCTTTGTTTCAAAATTTCAATGCATTTTGTTTTAAAGGAAGCTTTTATTTTTAATTTGAGCAATAATGTTTGAAAGGATCTTGTTAGATGGTTTTACAAAGATTGGTTGGGGTGGGGGAGGGGGGTTTGATGAATAATTTTGTAGCTGGGTAGCTCACTCCGGGTTTCTTTGTAATTCTTTTGCTTTGTAAAGATAGGTAATATAGTCATTGAGCTTTGACATCTACCCACTATAGGTTCTGCTTATTTAAAGTAAATTTGAATTGAAGAAATGGACTCCTGTTTTGAGGTTTGGAATCTGAAGACTGACATTCAATTTTTGTTTTTAGAAATTTTGAAAATTCAGGTGTTATGTTTAATGTTTTATATTGTTTATCTAAGAATTGATCGGGTCATAACAATTCAAAATAATGAAAATCTGAGGCTTGGTGAATTACTTTTGATTGAGATTAAATTATTAACAATACCTTAACTATTATAATAATATATTATTATGTTTATCTAAGAATTTATTGGTTCTCAATAATTTAAAACAATAAAACAATAAAACAATAAAATTCTGAGGCCTATGAATAATTTTTGATTGAGATAAAATTAATAACAATACTTCAACTATTAAAATAATTCGTAATATGGTTTTAACTGTCACCTTGGTATTTAGAAACTTGCTTTTATGTCTTCAATCTTTAGATAGAGTGTGGAAGTTTCCTTATGTTACGAATAGTTTTTATTCTCTTCCTAAGAAGTCTCTGTTCTCTTTCCAATGAGACTTTATATCATTTGCTTTTGAGAATCTATTCTCTTTTTAAGGAGACTTTATATCATTTGCTTTTGATATTAAAAGCAATTAAACCATGGGTCTGGTCCAACAATACAAACAAGAGAGTCTGAGAGTCTTTGTTAGCAAACAAGAGTCTTTGTCAGCAGATTAACAGCCTAAACAAATAACCACACATTCGACTATTCCTGTTTTTCAACATTAAAAGCTACCCCTAGTTATTCATAGTTGACAAGTTAAGTGAATATTTATCATCAAGTTATAGTTTAGATAGAGTTTTGTAATTCATCACACAAGTGAAGATTATAAATTTATTTTTTCAATTGAGGCCAAGATTTGCTATGGAGAATCACTAAGGTGTCGGTTGTCATGTTGATGATTTATCAAAGACTTACCTAGGTCTACCAGAAATCATTAAGGAGGTAACTCCACATTTTTGGAGCACTATTTCGGAGAGAGAAGAAAACTTGTTGGGTGGAAATGCAAAGTGCTAAGTAGTGTTGGAAAGCGTGAGTTACTTATGCCATAGTTTTGGATATTTTAACTAGAAAGCGAAGGAAGAAAAGAGGCACACAAAGTAATAAAATAAACTCATCCTTAACAAGATAATAAATAGAATTGAAACACAACCAAGCCACAATATGGCATGGCAAGTTGAGGCTGCTAAGGTTGAAGTCTGGATTACAGCCAAAGATAAACATTAAAAGAACTAATTTTATTTTGAAATGAGCCTTACATCCCATAAGAAAAGATCGAAGGGGAAAATCAAATTTTTGTTGTTTTTCTCCTTTGTTGGTAGCTTGATGATTGTTTGACTTATTGTGTCATAGTTGCTATTCAATTTTGTGGGGAACGAGTGTGGTTTGGATTCCCTTGCAGCATCTTTGTCCAATTCCATCCTTGTCCTTTTTCTCTTTGTGGAGCTTATTGCATATCTTGTGATGCGAGTTTTAGGTCCATTTGGTATAAAAGTTGTCTTGTATTAGGTTTTTTTAGGGTCCTTCTAAAACCTATTGTCATTTAATAAAAAAGAATAACTATAATGAAGTTTAGTTACACAAAATTTTATGTAATGTAAATAGGGGAGACAAACTTTGCAATGCTCATGAACTGTTATTCGAAGATTAAGTGATTCATAACTTTGATTATGATGACGGGTGCTCCCTTTAATACCATAAACCATAACAGAAACAAAGAAACAACAACAAATGTGAACAAAATATGGACTTCTTATTTGTGTTGCAAATGCGAAATTACAAAATTCGCGAGTACAATATGCTAACCCACACGGGCACCTTCATTACAACACACTTATCAAACTACCATGACCTACCTAGCAACATATGACATAAGTCCATATGTATGATATCACATAGTACCTCATCTTGGTAGCTTCCAATCTTGAACTTCATTGAGCACTGCTCATTGACCATGACCTTGTGGTCATCTTGCACCCAAGCAATACGATATGGAAGTGAGTGTTTCTGTCTCTTCAGCTTCAACTTTGTGACCATTGTTTCTAACACCAGATTGTCAGTACTTCCACCATCAATGATCACATCACAACACTTATCTTCACATCTGCACCTTGTGCGAAACAAGCTCCTTTGATTAGGTTCATTCTCAACACTCAACATGACTTCTATTAACTAGGACTTCTCCTCTTTCAACATCTTCAAAATGTGAGGATTTGGCATCTTCATCAACATGTGCAACTTTGGTTTGGCCTTTTGTTCTTTGATTTGTCCTTCCTTGGCATTGGAAACATTCAAATGCTCTATGCTCTTCTTCTCCACAGTGAAAACATTTCCCATGGAAGCTTCCTCTTTTAGATCCTTGTCCTTTTCCTCTTCAGCTTTGATCTCTATTGTTTTGATCATGATAATGATTGGAATTGTTTCCCCTCTGGTTCTGATTGCTACTTCCAGCCTCATCCTTGTTCTTTTGATCATCATTATGACCACCATAAGATCGTCTGCCAGATCTTCCACCGCGACCTCGTCCACTATTCTTGTTGTCAAACTTCTTGCTTAGTTTCTCCTCAACTCTTAGGGATAATTGGTATGCCTCCTTAATACTGTTTATTTGAACCAGACTTAACTCCTCCTGAATACCTGGTCTTAACCCATTAAGATAACGAGCCATTTTCTTCTTATCGGCTTATGCATGGCCAATTCTAATGAGAACTTGATAGAACTCTTCGATATACTCTTGAATAGATTTTCTCGCTTGCTTCAACCCTTGCATTTTCTTCAACAAATCAAGCTCATAATCCATGAGAATGAATTGTCGCTTCAGTTTAGCTATCATTTGATCCCATTTGGTGATTTTGTCCTTTCTCTTTCTATTTCGCTCCAACTGAACCTCTTGCCACCAGCTCTTTGCATGTCCCTTCAGGTTCATCAAACTTGACCCTATTAGGATCATCAATATCTTCATACTCGAAGTACTCCTCCAGTTCATTGATCCAATTGATCAGCTCCTTTGGGTTAAGATTTCCCAAAAATATGGTAACCTCAAACTTAGGTCTTTTTCCAATCTTGGAGATGGCCCTAAAAAACCTCTCTTCCTCTGGGTTTAGAATTGACTTTGCTTTGACATTTTCTTCTACTTCTTCCTCATCCTCGCTTTCATCTCTTACATGAAGATTTATTCCTCTACGCACTTGTTCTTCCAATGCTTGCATTTGTCTTTGGAGGGCTCTAAAACCCTTAGGTGTAACACTTACAACTCTTCCGCCATGCTCTCTTCATGGAGGCATTTTCACGCTTCCGCTGAAACTCTAGTGCAAATTGCCTCACAATCGACGATCTGTCTACACGCTCAGCCCAAACCATGGTCCTAGTGCAAACTGCCTCACACTCGACAATTTGTCCACACACTCAAGAAATCTAGCTCTGATACCACTTGATGAAGGGTGCTCCCCTTAATACCATAAATCATAACATAAACAAAGAAACAAAAACAAATGCGAGAACAAAATATGACCTTCTTATTTGCACTACGAATGTGGAATTACAGAATTCACAATTACAATATGCTAACCCACATGGGTGCCTTTATTACAATAATCTGCAAGACTAAGCTGCAAACTACACCCAGAGTTGCTCTAGACAATGTTTGGGCCTTTCTTAAATAGACAATTTTATGTTGCTTGGGAAGGTTCTATACATTGAAACTTAATACCTAGGGCCAACAAACCCTAACAATACATATAGAGTTGACCAAATATATCATTGACAATTATTTTAGAAATTTTAGCTAGCCCAACTTCAGAGGGCCACAATTCTCAAACCATTGCTCTAATTGGCTATTATAACCCAAGATGCTCCTACATCAGATTATCATCTGAAAATAATCCACACAAAGTATCCAAACAAAGGCCCAAAAATAGTGGCAACACAAAATTTTGATATTGCATTCATATGAAAAACCAAACAGATTAGTTTTTATAACAAAGATAAAACCAAAATGATGCTTTCCTTCTATTCTTCTCCCCTTTCCATTTACAAAAATAACATCAAGTATCCATTCTGATGATGACAATTACAATAAGAAATGGAAACAATCTTGTTTCTGTTATCAAGAAAAGGTAACATCCAAAATTCTATCTGGGTCCACTTCCATGTTTTCTTCATCTTCCACTCCTTCCTCTTTGTCCACGTTTACATGCAACAGGTTGGGGAGGTCCACCTTAAAGTCCAAAGACATTACTCTTCTACATTGGCCATTATAAAGACAAATTTGGTGTGACCCTTAGTCCCTCCAACCCAAAAATGTCGCTCTTGTAATGGGTATGACTGGTTATCAGATCCCAACCTACAATGAATGTGGTGGAGATGATGTTGAATTGTTCCATTTATGCTTTTGTAAGACCAGGTTGGAGCACATGCTTAGGTTCTTCATTATTATATCCTCTAGAATAGAAATTCCCATTTCTATAGGAGAGAGTGTGTAGTTGACGTAACTTGCAAGATGATCACCAGAGAACAAGGTAGCCAAAGAATAAATTTGTAGTTCATTTGTAACCACTCTAATTAGCTTATTAAAGAGGGCTACGTATGAGCTTTACACTCAATTAAAAAAGTTGTCACTTTATAAGAATACGACATGATAATTTAATTAAATGCAAGGTAACATAATGATGATTGCGCTTTGAGAAACCCACCATCAGACAAATGCTTCTCGAAGTTTTAAAGCTTTAGTCAAAAGTCATCTTCAAGAAAGGAGCAATTGGGCAACAATGTTGCCAGGCTATGAGAATAGGGAAATGTTGAAGGCATGGTTGTGACTTGCAAACTTTGTCAAATTCGGGACAATGCAATCGCATGGGTTTTGGTTTTAGAGAAAACAACAATCGGGCGACTTGAGGGATGTTACTATTTACTTTTTGTCGCCAAACCTTAGAAAAAGATTCCATATCAAAATGAGATCATAGTACATCCCTACTACTAGCTAATTAGCCTTGGTAGAAATGATTGTCTAAGCCTTTGGTTAAAAAAAAATGTAAACTAAACTAGCTTCTAGGAGTGAGAAAACTATCTATTATCTTATGTGAGTGTTTTATTACAATTTTTTTTGCCAGCAAGTCTATCAACTTATCAAACAAAATTCTATCAACAAATGTCCAATATACTCAACCTTCAAAACAAAAAGTCTTTTTGAGTGAAATTTTATATCTTTTTAATGCTTTTAGAATCCTATACTGCCTTCTATACACATTTTTATCTTACAATACCTATGTTTATCACATAAAATAATTTTTTCATTTTTCCATAGGGATTCTATTGTCCTATAAGGTTTTATTGTTATGTTACTAGAGTTCTATCATGCTATCCAAAGCTTATTAGCTCCTTTGTAGAGTTTTGTCGTACAATTTTACTCTCTATCGAAACACACTTTCAAGTCCCAAAAATCTATCAAAACAACTTTTTCACTATCAAATTTTAGCATGTTTATGTCCTTTGGTCTGTCACAACAAGTTGGGACTACTTTTATTTCTCATAAGTAAGCTTGGGTCTATTGACTACAAGTATCAATTTGCAGATTGTATTACTTGTCCACTCTTTTATCATCTTCTTTTGTCTTATGTTTTCTTATTCATGAGTGTTGCATATTAGGAATTCAAGCTTCAACTTAGACACCTTGTAACAAGTTATCACTTTGTACATCACTTTGAAAATTGTACATTTTTCTTACCAAATCAATAAATTAAGAAAGATCTAGTTTTCTAATTAGTTTTTTGCATTCTATTTCATTCTTGTGCAAACTAGGAGATAGATAAGACAGAGGGAAATTGAAAGCTATTGAATTCGTTTTCCTTAATGAGCCAAAGTATTGGGTGATCAAACCTCTAGCTACATCACTTTTTAAATCCCAATCATAATTCTTGGTTTGTCTGAGATATCAGTCTGCCTGACACCCTCTATGGAGGACCATTATAACAAAAAAATGACCTTCTAGAGAAAATGAATGAAGAACAAAAGCTCTATAGAGAGCAAGAACAAAAGGCTCTCCTTAACAACAGAACCCAACAATAAAACCAAAATAGAACTAAACATACATTTCAACATGAATTTCAACATGCTTCTCAATAAATTTCTTGTTGTACATCCTAACATGGACCATAACACGTATCCTAAATTGCAGTCTTGCCCTCCAGTAATGAAGAAATTATTGAAGAGGACATTTTATTATTTCTATAGGATTAAATGTTATAATAACTTATGAACATGACCCTAAATTAGGATAGAGAAAAATAATCCATGTACTTAGCATCACAAGGAGTCAAACTCCACTTAACTTTAACATAAAGGGTTTGATTAAGCAATAGGACCTATAACATACTCAATCCTAAAAAAATAGGTTGAGGAGATGCGAAAAGAACTAATTCAACTTAGGAAGGAAATAAATCAACCCACAATGAAGTTTTCTCTTAAGTTAACCTGTCCATTCATTTTTGATAGGGATCTTTATGTGCCTCCCTTTCCTTCAAGAGTTGAGATCCCCAAATATGACAAATATGATGGAAATGATGATCCCTAAGACCATTTTGAGAGTTTTGAACTCTTGGCATGTAAACTTTGAATGAACAAACATACCTCACGAGTCTTTTCCTTTGAAATCTTAGTGGGGAAGCTATGGAATAGTTAAAAAAAATATCTCCTCCTATCCATTCTTTTGATCAACTAGTACAACACTTTGTCCAATAATACTCATACAAAATACAATACGTTGTATCTATTCTAGATCTTTGCAATATTAAACAATGCATAGATGAATCATTTATTACCTTTCTTTTGAAATAGAGGAATTTATATTTAAAATACCACAAAAAAAAATACCAAAAATAGAAAGAATTGATAACTTTTGTTAATAATATTATTTTAGAGTTCCATTTTGAACTTAGGATAGAACTCTCCTCCACCTTTGATCTGATGATGGAAAGTGCACTATGTATCAAGAATCTCATAGTGAAGATGGAGGAACTCACCTTGAGAAAGGACCAAAGATAACTTTAGAAAACCCTACTTTGGAAAAAAAAAGTATAAAATTGTGGAAAATCCAACCTTGTTTTAGGGGAAAATATCTATTGTATTTTTTTTCAAAGTAGGAAAAAATTTAATTTTATTGGTAATTTTGTTTCTGTTGTATGAATTTTTTGTAAAACCCTAGTAAATATTTAATTATTTAAGAAAATTTTAACCATAAGTAAAAATACCTAGAAACCATAATTTTATATCATCTAAAACATAGTAGCCATTTTTAATAACTGTTAGATGATCCTATATCAACGATATAAATGTAATTTTGGGCTAAATTGTTAAAGATCAACAAGTTTTAGAGAAAGCCTCCAGAATAATGACATTTTCCAAAATCAAATCTATTTTGGGCCAAATATTAGAAAGCTAAAAAGTTCCATGGAAAGTCTTTGGAATAGAGTGATGATCTACCTTGTAAGGGGTATACCTTGTTAAGAGCTTACAAGACTTATTTAGTCTACCTTGATTTAAGGATTTACTTTTACAAATAAATGAGTACAATGTTAAGAGATTTTCAAAGGCCTATTATGACCACTCCATTAGGAGATTTAAATCCCAATTACACCTATTAAAATGTATTAGTACCCGATCCTTCAATTTGCACTAGGATGCTGATAACAAATCTCCTTTGTTCATTCACTAATCAGTTCACTGATCCGGTATCTCTCTAACTCTGTTCTTCACCGGTCAATCACTCTATCTGATTCACCTTCAATTTGCATGCATCCAATCCTTCAAACTTCACATGCACACAAGAACCCTAATTTTCATCACCAAATTGTGCTTAAATAGATTCTTTAGAAGCTTCTATATGTGGATCAAGAATCTAGATTCATCCATTTTACCTATTAAACTTTTCAAATATTTTGATTGGTTAAACTATTGACATAGGGATTAATGATCCATAACTAAATATGTAATCATCTCCATGATTAACTCGTCGATCATATAAATACATCCCCAAGTTAGAAAAAAAATGGTTTACATAGGATTCTATGCCATCCCAAATAAATGTCAAAACTATATTAATCATCACTTGAACTTATTGATGCTCGACACTTGAACATGGAGATAGAGATTCAAGCTTGTGAATCCATCAGATTCAATTAGGACAATACTTTGTCTTTGGTACTATAGTTGCACAAACCATTTCTAGACAAGTATGGTTTTACTCCACCTCCCTCGTAGCCATAAGTGACAAAAACAAGGGGGAAATGTTTTGATGATCAAAGGCATGTTAGGCATAAAATTATAATATCTAATCATTGTATGCAAAATTTTGAAACTGTGTTATATATACTAAATTTTGTGTCACAAGGAGTTAGTCAAAGATGTGTATAGACATTTTTTTGTAAAATCTTTTGAAAAAGTGTAAGTATGGAAGTCTTAATGAAGTCTGAGTTATAGTTATGGAGTATAGTCTAAGTGGGAGTACTTTTGTTACAATTTTGGTATGTAATGTTTTGATCATGAAAAAGTGGTTTTTCCACTAATGTCAAAGGGGGAGATTGTTGGTCTCTAAGTCAAGTTGTCTATTAGCATCAAACACTTAGTTATTCAGTAGGCAAATTTCAGTCATCACTGCAACCAAGCCAATCTATAGAGGGCAAGCCTGTAATAAGATTTGTATATATATTTATGTATGAACTAAGCAGTAGTTACTGCCAATTGCACAAAGGTCACTAAGTACTCCAAGTATAATATGAATTTGTAAGAAGGAGATAATATGTGATGAACACAGTAGAGACTAAGTAACATAGAGGAAGACGAGCAAAGTAGACATTGAGTGACAAAATGCATAATAGTTATAGCCGAGCATCAGTAAGTTCAAGTGCCATGTAAAACAATTTGACATATTTGTTTGGAATGACACTGAATCCTATGTAAATCATTTCTTCCAACTTGGGACATGTTTTTATGATCAAGGAGTCAATCATGGAGATGATTACATGTTCAGTTATGGATCATTAATCCATATGTAATTAGT
The DNA here is from genome assembly GCA_028749045.1 of Cupressus sempervirens. Taxonomy (NCBI): domain Eukaryota; kingdom Viridiplantae; phylum Streptophyta; class Pinopsida; order Cupressales; family Cupressaceae; genus Cupressus; species Cupressus sempervirens. Next base: position 573,404,674 of record CM053789.1, on the reverse strand, counting down.
TTAACCAATCAAAATATTGAATGGTTTGAGAGGAAAAATGGATGAATCTAGATCATTGATCCATATCTAGAAGCTTCTAAAGTATCAATTTAAGCACAATATGCTGATAGAAATTAGGGTTGTTGTGTGCATGAAAAGTTTGAAGGATTGGATACATGTAAGATTGAAGGTGAATCAGACAGAGTGACCGAGAAGTGCAAAGAAGTAGTAAAGTGCAAAGTTAGAGATAAATAAGATCAGTTAAGTGATCAATACGTGATGAGAGGAGATCTATTATCAACATTTTAGTGAAAACTGAAGGATCAAGTACTGATACATTTGAACTGGTGTAATCGAGGTTTAAATCTCTTAATAGAGTGGTCCTAATAGGCCTTTGAAAATATCTTAATAGAGTACTTGCTTAGCTGTAAGGATAAATCCTTTAACCAAAGCAGATTGAATAAGTCATGTAATCTCTTAATAGGAAAGATCCTCATAGGGTAGATCATCATAATGATCAAAATTGTAGCCCTAACATGAAAACTTTATTGCTACAGTAATGAAGATTTATGGGGGTCATTCCCAAAATAGTTTTATCTTCACCTTGGAGGGTTTTTGCATAACCAAATCTTTATTTCATCTATTATAAGTTTATTAATGCAATTAAATATTAGATCTTATTATACATTGTTGTAAAAATTTGATTTGGTTTATGTAATAGAGAGATAAGGGTTAAATGGTGAAGCTATCAGATAAGATTCATGTTTGAAGAGTTAATATTTTTATAGATTTTGATTCACCCCCCACTCTCAACATCTTACTTTCCAATTATATTTACAACATAGAGACACTTGTTAAGTCCATGTACTTTACATATAAGCTAACTTAAATTCTTACCATAGATTGATGAATGTGACCATCAAATAAGACAAGCCTTAGAAATTGTAGGCCTAAATATTTAATTTATTGTGTGGAAAGATTACATTACATTTGTGAAGTCATCACCAAAATAATAATAATAATGTATCATTATTAGTGATCTGCCTAAGCATGGGACCCAATTTTCATAAAGTGTGGGTGACATGGCCACCCAAAAGTGCAATTTTTTTCACCAAATTTAGGGTCCTTGATGAGTGCAATTTTCCATTTGGAAAATATTTTCCACTAGAGTTCAAGAATTATAAAATAATAACAATAAAAATCATAACAAAGACAAGAAAAATATAAAATCTTAGAACAAAAACAAGCACAAAATTTTGGATGGTGTAGTGGACACATCCACATTAAAACCAAAGGAACCCATTATTAAATAATCCAAGAACATCCAAACTACAAAGAAATAAGAAGCCACAAGTAAGAAAATTGACTCCAACAAAGGTAATTCATTAGGACTCAAAATCAAAATGTCACTTTATACCATTGGGAGAGTCACTTGAGGTTATCTTGAAAATATTATTGTTCAATAAGTTCATTATACTGCTAGAAAATTTAAGACCCTGTGAACTTGAGGTGAAACCAAAAGTGTGGAACGATGACTATTACTACAACTACAATAGAAACAAAGGTCACCAAAAAATGAGTGTATGAGGCTAAAATATGTTATTTAAGACCTAATCAATAAGGAAAAATTTGAAGTAGATGGGCATAAAGGAAACCATAATCACCAAGTCTACATAAAACCTCTTCCCAAATATGAGCAAGGAGAGGGATGCACAAAGAAATACAAAGATGATAAAGTAAACTACATGTATACCACCAATGAAAATGTAATTCATATATTGGAGCCTATCTATCAATTGATAAAAAATATTAGAATTAAAGGAAATAAAGATATATTAGCATTATCAAATTTCCACAATCTATTTTTCATGATTTTTTTGCTTCTAGATTAGATTGTGTGTATTTTTTTAGCATCAACATTTCAAATTACACTTATTGATCCATCATTAGGATGAGAGAATTTAAGAATGAAAATGATGGATAGACCTCCCAAGAAGGTTTATCCATTATTTTTATTCTTACATTCTCTCATCTCAATGATGAATCACAGAGTGATGCAAAATGCTAATGATAAAAAAAACACAATCAAATCTAGAAGAAAAAAATTTCATAAGAAATAAATATCAACATCAAGTTCATTGGATAAACCTCCCAAGAAGGTTGTGCTTAAGGGTGAAAATCCCTCTTCGACTCATTCATAGTCTCACAAATACAAAACTCAAAACTCAAAAGAATCAACATAACCAAAATCCATACTTAAAGGAGTTGGTATCTTTATATAAGCAACATTTGAGAACTTAAATGTAGTGACCTAATGGTCACACTTAAGTGAGCTAGCCCTTCTAAATAATTAAGAGCCTCTTATTCCATAAACACATCCACTACTCCACGCGAGTTCGGAACTGCCTGCTTGCCTGGGTCCTGTGTTTTCAATCGACGTCTGCAGCAGGCGCCCTATAATTCTATGGCGGGGGGCCCTATTCTATGGGTCTAGGGATAGCCGACTAAAACTAAGGCTAGATACAACATTGTAGACAAATAGCAAAGAACTCCAACTCAAATTTCATTTTCAATTTTTTGAAATTAGCCCCTATACATCATGAGATCCTTGAAAATATGCTACTCATAGAAAACAACCCTAAGGACATGATGAAGGGCCACACCACCCTTACCAATTCATAACCAAGAATGCAATAATATGGAGACAAAGAGATGATGAAATGCTTCTCAAAGCATGCTTTTATTATACTTGAAAATTCTTACAACATCAAAAATATGACATCATAGATATGACTTCTTCCAAAAGAAGTTTACAAATGCTTCAACATAAGAGAACTCCCAAATAAGAGCTTCCACAAGAAGAGTATTCACACCAAGAGCCTCACCAAGAGCTTCCAACAAGAGAACTTCCATAAAGAAGAGCTTCACCAAGAATAAAATTCCTCTCAAGATCTTACACACTAAGACCTTTCACCTCCAAGCTTGCTTACAAGAGATTACACCATGAGAGCTTCACTATAAGAACTAAAAGAGATTACACCATGAGAGCTTCACTACAAGAACTAAAAGAGATTACACTTGAAGAGCTTATACTTCAAGAGCTTACACTTGAAGAGCTTACTACAAGAGATTACACTTGAAGATCTTCTACTTGAAGAGCTTATGCTTCAAGAGCTTACACTTGAAGAGCTTACTACAAGAGATTACACTTGAAGAGCTTATACTTGAAGAGCTTTATACTTGAAGAGATTATACTTCAAGAGCTTACAATTGAAGAGCTTATACTTGAAGAGATTGCACTTGAAGAGCTTATCCTTGAAGAGCTTGATTACAAATGCTCATATGCCTTGCTTAAATAGGCACTTACTACCCAAGATGTTACAAACACAACCAATGTGGGATAAAAGGTAAATACAACTACCTTAAAATAAATATTAAATTCCCACCCAAATACAACTAAGCACCACCATGTGGACCAATTAGACAATTAAATTTCCTATGTGGATCACAACAAATATTAAATGCATGATTTAAGGAACTTTCCACAAACTTCTAAAATGCCACCTACACACCTCGATAAATGAAGTGACAACCTTTTTCTTAATTTTTTCTATTTACACCACCTATTCACCTTGAAAATAGAAATTCCTCTTTCCTCCTTTTTTTCTATATTCTATTTTAAATTTTTTTCTCTCTATTTTCGTCACTTTCTCTCTCCTCCACAATTATTTATTTATTTATTTTTTAATAACTTTCAACATACCCCATTTCATTTTTTATGCAAATGCTCTTGCATCAGACACCCATGGTAGGAAAAAAATTGTGGATACGAATTCACAAAATGAAGTAGCTACTGCTGACATTTTTCTTCTTCTCTCCCAACACCTAGTTGGAACAAGTATCTGCTACCGATATATTTCATTCTTCCTTCATTTCCAACCCCTAGATGGAACAAGTGTCTCTTGTTGAAAATACCCCTTTGTAATTAACTCTTTCCAAGTATAAGTTTCATCCTCCTCCATTCTTGTAGGATCTACTGCATTTGTACTAAACTTGCAACACCATACAAATATTTTTTTGCATACCACACATCATTAACAAGATCCTCATGTAAACCATCATCATCTTTCAAATTCATCTCAAAAGAAAACATCCCATGATTCGTAAGAATTTACCTCTTTGACATCTTCAATTTTTATTTCTTCTTCCACATCTTCAACAAGGAAAGTAATCGCTTCATTTGTTTGACTTCCAACTAAGGAATTGTGTGCATCCTCTACTGTTGTAGTCTTCAAATCATCTTCATCTACTTCTAGCTCACAAATCTTTTCATCTTCATGCTCTTCATCTTCTTTAACTTTAGGTTCAAAAATATATGCATCTTCATCCTCTTACTCTTCTTTTTTACCGCATGTGTGATGCTCCACTGGATCTTCTTTCTTTTTCATATCCAAGGAATTGTCAACATCTCTTTTTTGCTGATGTGATCTTCTCTTCTGCAGTTCTACTTCTAATTCATTCAATTGCTTCTACAAATCAAAGAATGCAACTCACAATGCCTCTTGATTTCTTTCTCTAATCTTCTCAAGCCTAGGAATCCTTAGAATCCATCCAATCACAAAATTCATCTTCTTCTTTCTCTTCTCCATAATCAAGTTTTCATAAGACAAACTTCATGCAACACAAGCACCTTGTGCAAACTGCCTCACAATCGGTGATTTGTCTACACACTTAAGCTAAAATCAAGATCCTCGTGCAAGCTAACTCACAGTCAATGATCTATCTATACACTCAAGATATTCTTCTTGAAAAACTTCAAACAACCCAAGGTCCTAGTGCAAACTACCTTATGTTTGGCAATCTATCCACACACTCAAGAACTCCCACTTTGATACCATTGACGAAGGTACACTTTGATACCATTGATGAAGGCACAACCTAAGACAAAATGAACACAATAGAAAAAGGGGAATATTATTATCAGAAGTGATATGCTATTACATTTAGTACAACAAAAATAGATTTCACAACATGCCCTATGGGATTACAATGTTATTAAATTCTGGAGAAAAACCCTTCTCACAATACCTTCTCCTAAACTCCACCAAAAATCTCGTTTAGAATACCATTAATGACCTTAGGTAGCCCAAATTAGGTTTAGGATTAGGAATACATTCTAGAATATGAAATTTAGAATCCACCACAAAAAAAGAAGGTTCTATAAAACATGTTAGAAGTTGATGTAAAATTAGAAGAATCCAGAAATGGTAGTTCAACTTCTAGGAGGCATAACTTTTGATTCGGGACTCTGATTGTGAACTGTTTACATTTTTGGAAAGCTCTCTAAGTGCTCTATAGTCATATGGACCAAATTCACTCATGCCCCATTTTCCAGATCCGTACAAGGCTATTTAGTGCCTCAAATCTGACTTTGAAGCGCTCTTAGGGGGTCTTTAGGAACTTAAAACTGCAATAAATTTCAAACCATAAAGCCTTTTGACCTAATTCTTTTTCTAGAGTGCTTTAAATTACAAGTATAATCATTCCTCAAAATTTAACCCTCTAACTCACCATAATTATGGCTCAATTACAAAATAACCTTTTTCTACATTGGGACATATCCCAAGGTGCTAAAAAACACTAACCCAAAAAACCAGTAATGGAACTATGAGAGTTGGAATCTCTATTTGACTCAAATGGGTATCTAGAAATAAAACCACATTAAACAGAAACTAACAATAACCATTTTTTTGGGTGATACAAGATTGCCCTTACACTACTGGATGCTCCTACATCAGACATCCAGGGTAAATTGAAAAGTGACCCTGTCACTTTATAGATGGTAGAGGAAAACCTAAATGGGAAACCTTCATCACAAATATCCAATTTGAATCTTCCACTGGTTGCCCTTTCCATTTTTCTAGGTATTCTTCATACTGCATATTTCTGGTACTCTAGCCCACATGACTATCCAAAATTTGTTCAATCTCTTCCTTCATAGAAGTAGGAATTGGACATGGATCCAACATCAACTCCTCCATTGCACAATCATCATGATATTCTGTTAAGTTTGTAATATTGAAAAGAAGAGAAATTCCAATTCCATCTGGCAACTCCACCTTATATGCATTTCCTGAATCATGTTTCTTCAAAATTTTGCAGGAATCAAATTTGTTCATCTTCAGCTTGTTGTAGGTACCGATTGGAAATCATTCCTTCCTCAAGTATACCATAACCAGATCCCCAACTTGGAACTCTTTATGTCTCCTATTTTGATCTGCTCTAGCCTTATGCTACAGGTTCATCTTGGTAATATGTGCATGTACCTCTTCATGTAGGTTCTTGACATGTTCAACAAAGTCTTCTACCTCAACACTTGTTCTCTCTCCTTGCTCCATCTTTCTGAACTCTAGTGTAGTCCTCAGACTAATCCCATACACAATTTGGAATGGTGATCTACCAGTACTCCTATTCATAGAATTTTTTTAAACAAATTTTTCATGTGGTAGAATCAAATCCCATCCTTTGGGCTTATCTCCTACTAAGCACTTGAGAAAATTGCCCAGACTTCTATTCACTACTTTTGTTTTTCTATCAGTCTGCAGATGATGTGCATAACTGAACTTCAATTTTGTCTTCAACTTTTTCCACAAAGTCCTCCATAAATACCCAAAAAATTTAGTATCTTTGTCAGAAACAATACTTTTTGGAAGACCATGTAGCCTCACCACCTCTTTGAAAAATAAATCTGCAATATGCATTGCATCATGAGTCTTGTGGAATGGAATGAAATGTGCCATCTTAGAGAACCTATCAACCACCAAAAATACCGAGTCATTACCCCTTTGTGTCCCCAAAAATCCAAGAACAAAATCCATACTTATGTCCTCCCAAAGCTTCGATGGAACATGTAGTGGCTGATAGAGTCTAGTATTTTGACTAAATCCCATGGCTATTTAACATACTCAACAACTCTCCACAAACTTATTCACATCTTGTGAGAATTGAGACCAAAAATAATGGAAATGGTCTTATCTCAACCAAAGTGTCCTTCCATCCCTCCACTATGTTTCTTCTTGATCAAGTTCTCCCTCATGGAACTCCTTGGAATACACAATTGACTACCCTCGAACAACATACCATCCTGAATCAAGTAATCTAGCCAAGTGGTCCTATATAGAGTAATAGGTTCTTTACAAGGCTTCCAAGCCTTTGCAAAGTTAGGATCCTTAGGGTATAGATTCTTGAGTTCATCAAACCCAACCACTTCAACTTGCATTTTTGTTAGCAACAATTTTCTCCTACTTAATGCATCCGCAACCCTATTAGACCTTTCGCTTCTATGTTTTAATACAAGTGTATAGCTTTGCATGAACTCTACCCATTTCAAATGTTTCTAATTCAATTTACCTTGGCTATTTAGGTACTGCAATTCCTGATGATCAGTATACAAGACAAATTCTTTTGGCAACAAATAATGCCCTCATTTCTTTAAGGCCTGAACTATTGCATAGAACTCCTAATCATAAATATAATACTTCTTCTTTGCATCATTTAATTTTTCACTAAAATAGCGATACACTTACCTTATTGGCTCAACATAGTCCCAATAACACTGCCACTAGCATCACAATCCACCTGAAACACTTTATTGAAATTAGGAAGTGCCAACACAGGTTGCTCTGTCATCTTCTTCTTTAGAAATTCAAAACTCCTTGTAGCTCCTATAGTCCACTTGAACTCTTTTCTATCCCCATTCATTGTTTCAGTTAGTGGTGCACATATACTATTGAAATTCCTAATGAAATTCCTGTAAAAACTAGCCAGACCATGGAATGACCTCACCTCAGTGGCAGACCTTGGAGTAGGCGATTCCAAGATGACCTTCACCTTCTCTGGGTCCATTTTGAGACCTTCAACTAATACAACAAACCCTAAATAGACTAACTCCCTTTTGGCAAAACTACACTTCTTCAAATTAATCAACAATATATCTTCCCTCAACCTTTCAAGGACACTACAAATGTGCAATAAATGTTCATCCAAAGACTTACTGATAATCAAAATATCATCCAAATAGACAATAATAAATTTTCCCAAAAATTTCTTTAGTACCTGATTCATAAGTTGCATGAAGGTGCTTGGCACGTTGGTCATTCCAAAGGGCATGACTAACCACTCATATAGACCCTCCTTGGTCTTGAATGTTGACTTCCACTCATCTCACTCTCGTATCTGTATCTAGTTGTAACCACTCTTGAGATCTGTCTTTGTGAAGTATTGAGCTCCACTCAAGTAGTCCATAAAATCATCCATCCTTGGCAAAAGGAATTGGTACTTAATGGTTATTTTATTTATAGCTTGAGATCTTGTACACATTCTCCACTCTCGATCCTTCTTTGGTGCTAGCACTGTAGGTACTACACATGGACTCAGACTCTCAAATTAAACCTTTCCTTAGAAGCTTCTAAACTTGTCTATTTAGCTCCTTAGTCTTAGTAGGAGTCATCCTATGAGCAACCTTGTTAGGAAAACTACCACAACCTTCCCAAAAATAAATGGCATACATCCATTGGGATGATGTCACATAGAGCCTTTTCATGATAACTCCCAATCTTGAACTTTACCAAACATTGCTCACTAACTAGGACCTTATGATCATCCTATACCCAAGCAATCTGCTAGGGATGGGAGTGCTTCTCCCTCTTGAGATTTGGCTTTGAGACCATTTCCTTTGACACCAAGTTGTTAGTGCTCCCACCATCAACAATCACATCACAACATTTACCCTCACACTTGCACCTAGTACAAAAAAAACTCCTCCTTTGTCCAAGTTTAGTCTCACCACTAAGTAAAAACCTTTCATTAACCAGAACCTCTCCTCTTTTTGTATCCTTTGAATGTGATTACTATGCATCATCATCCACATGAGAAACCCTTGCTTGACCATTAGCTCTTCTATCTGTCCTTCCTTGGCATTGAGGGAATTCATAGGCACAATGACCTTCTTCATTGTAATGAAACTAGGTACCACAGAAGCCTCCTCTTCCTGAACCTTTTCCATGTCCTCTAACTCTTCCTCTCTAATATCCAAATTTTTGATCATGGGAGTGGTTGAAACCCTCATTCCTCTAATTTTGTTTGGTACCCACATCTTCATTTTTCTTCTAGTTCTCATTTCGGCCTCTAAATGACCTACCACCACCCCTTCCTCCTTGACTACACCCTCTTTGCCTTCTATCAAAATTTTTGTTTAAATTCTCCTCAACTAGCAAGGCAAACTTGTATGCCTCTTCAATGCTAGTCATTCTAACTAGACTTAACTCCTTTTGAATACTAGGTCTTAACCCATTAAGGTAATGAGCAACCTTCTCGTTGTTTGCTTCTGCATGCACCATCCTAAAAAGGACTCAGTAAAACTCTTGTGCATATTCCTAGACAAATTTTCCCGCTTGCTTTAACCCTTGCATCTTCTTGAACAAATCAAGCACATAATCAATAGGAACGAATTGCTTCTTTAGTTTGTCCACCATGTGATCCCATCTTGTGATTTTCTCCTTTCCTCTTCTATTTCTTTCCAACTGAACCTCTTACCACCAAATTTTGGCATGGCCTTTCATTTTGGCCTCTGCAAACTTAACCCTATTAGGGTCCCTGATATCCTCATACTCAAAATATTCCTCTCACTCATTAATCCACTTGATCAAATCATCCAAGTTCAAATTTCTTGAAAACATGTCGATGCTAATTTTAGATTTTTTTTCTAGCTTGGCAATGGCCCTAAAAAGCTTCTCCTCCACCTAGTTTTAGGAATTCTCCATCTCCTTCCCCTTCCTGCACAATATTCCCTTCTTCATTTTCCACCTCACTTTCGTAGCCTATGACAATAATCATCCCTCTACGAATCTCCTCTTGTAATGCCTAAACTTGTCTCTGGAGGGCTCTAACCTTAGGGGGAACAAATACAACCCTTCCACCAAATTTCCTCATTAAGGAATCTTATCACTATATCAAAATCCACAACCACATAGTCCTAGTGCAAACCAGCTCATAGTTGGCACTCTGTCTATGCACTTAGGAAAACCTTCTTTGATATAACTTGATGAGGGCACAACCCAAGAAAAAATGAACACAAAAGGAGAAGGGGAATATTATTATTAGAAGTGATATTCTATTAAATTTAATACAACAAAAATAGACTCCATGACATGCCCTATGGGCTTACAATGTTATCAGATTTTGGAGAAAAAACCTTCTCCCAAACTCCACCAAAAACCACATTTACATTGTTAGAAATGACCTTAAGTAGCCCAAATTAGCACTAGGGTTAGGAATACATTCTAGAATATTCCATTCAAAATTCACTACCAATATAGAAGGTTCTAGATAACATATTAGAAGTCGGTGTAAAATTAGAAGAATCTAGAAATGGTAGTTCAACTTCTGAGAGGCATAACTTTTGACTCGGGACTCTGATTGACAAACTGTTTACATTTTTGGAAAGTTCTCTAAGTTCTCTATAGTCTTATGGAATAGATTTTCCTATCCCCCATCTTTTGTGCCAGTAAGAGGCCATTTATTACCTCAAATTTGACTTTGAAGTGCTCTTAGGGGGTCTCCACGCAACTTAAAACTGTAATAACTTTCAAACCGTAAAGCCTTTTGACCTGATTCTTTTTCTGGAGTGCTTTAAATTACAAGTATAATCATCCCCCATAATTACACCCTCTAAATCATCATAATTATGGATTAATTACAAAATAACCCTTTTCCTACATTGGCACATATCCCAAGGTGCTCAAAAACACTACCCTAGAAAACTAATAGTGGAACTATGAGAGTTGGAATCTCTATTTGACCCAAATGGGTATCTAGAAATTAAAAAAACATTAAATAGAAACTAACACTAAGCATATTTTTGGTTGATACAAGATTTCCCTTGCACCGCTAGATGCTCCTACATCAGAGTTCCTAAGTGTGTGGATAGATTACCAAACATGAGGCAGTTTGCACTAGGACCTTGAGTTGTTTGAAGTTTTTCAAGAAGAAGTTCTGGAGTGTGTAGACAAATCTCCAACTGTGAGGCAGTTTACACGAGGATCATGATTTTAGCTTATGTGTGTAGACAGATCGCCGATTGTGAGGCAGTTTGCACAAGGTGCTTGTGTTGCACAAAGTTTGTCTTATGAAAACCTGATTATGGTGAAGAAAAAGAAGAAGATGAATTTTGTGATTAGATGGAAGGCTTCAAAAGATTAGAGAAAAAAATCAAGAGATATTGTGAGTTGATTTGCAGAAGCAAGTGAATGAATTAGAAGCAGAGTTTCAGAAGAGAAGAGCTCATCACCAGCAAAAAGATGTTGACAATTCCTTGGATGCAAAAAAGAAAGAAGATCTAGTGGAGTATCACACATGTGATACAAAAGAAGAGCAAGAGGATGAAGATGAAAATATTTGTGAACCTGAAGTTGAAGAAGATGAAATAGAAGATGAAGAGCATGAAGATGAAAAGATTTATGAGCCAGAAGCAGATGAAGATGATTTCAAGATAGCAACAGTGGAGGAAGAGTATAATGTGTTGGGTGGAGATCAAACAAGTGAAGCAGTTACTTTCCTTGTTGAAGACATGGAAAAAGAAATCAAAGATGAAGATGTGAAAGAGGTAAAATTCTATGAATTATACGATGCTGAATTTGAGATGAATATGAAAGATAATGAAGATACTTTATATGTGGATCTTGTTAGTGATGCGTGGTATGCAATGGAAGATTGGTATGGTGTTGCTGAGTTTATTTCAGATTTATTAAATACTATAAGACTGGAGGAGGATGAAAGTTATACTTGGACAAAGTTCATTGCAAAGGAGAATTTTCAGCAGCAGACACTTGTTCTAGCTAGGTGTTGGAAAAGCAGAAAGAAGGAAATATATCAACGATGGATACTTGTTCTATGTATATGTTGGAATAAAAGAAAAAAATGTGAGCAATAGCTACTTCATTTTGTGAATTCACATCCACAAATTGTTTCTTACCATGGGTGTTTGATGCAGGAGCATCTTGCATAAAAAATGAAAGGGGGCATGTTTAAAGTTATTAAAAAACAATTGTTGAGGAGAGAGAAAGTGACAATAATAGAAAAAAGCAAAAAACAAGAATTTCTATTTTCAAGGTGCATAGGTGCCGTCAATAGAAAAATAAGGAAAATAGTTGTCATTCCATTTCTCAAGGTGTGTAGGTGGCATCTTAGAATTTTGTGGAAAGTTCCTTAAATCATGCATTTAATATTTATTGTGATTTACAAAGGAAATGTAATTTTATAATTGGTCCAAAAAGGGGGGTGTGATAAAAATTATTATTTATTTAAGAAAAAAAAAATTGGAGGAGAGAGAAAGTGACAAAAATTAGAGAAAAAAATAAAAAAGGGAAAAAGGAAAAAAAGAGGAATTTCTATTTTCAATGTGCATAGGTGGCATAAATAGAAAAATAATTGTCATTTCATTTATCGAGGTGTATAGGTGACATATTAGAAGTCTATGGAAAGTCCCTTGAATCATGAATTTAATATTTGTTGTGATCCATAAAAAAAATGCAATTTTCTAATTGGGCCACATGGTGATGCTTAGTTATATTTGGGTGGGAATTTAATATTTGTTTTAAGGTAGTTGTATTTACCTTTTATCCCACATTGGTTGTGTTTGTAATGTCTTGGGTTGGAAGTGCCTATTTAAGCAAGGCTAATGATCATCTCTAATTAAGCTCTTGAAGTATAAGCTCTTCAAGGATAAACTCTTCAAGTGTAAGCTCTTGTAATGAAGTTCTCAAGGTGCGATCTCTTCTTTTAGAAGCTCTTGGTGTGTAAGCTAGTTGGAAGCTCTTAGTGTGGAAGCTCTCTTATATTGTAAGAGTTTGGAGTTCTCTCATTTGGAGAATATTGTAAGGATTTCCAAGTATAGTAAAAGCATGCTTTGCGAAGCATTTTGTCATCTCTTTGTCTCCATATTGTTGTGAATTTGGTTGTGAGTTGGTAAGGGTGGTGTGGCCCTTCATCAATGGTATTAGAGCATACCTTTGTTAGTGGTATCAGAGCAGGTTTTTCTAAGCATGTGGACAGATCGCTGAATGTGAGGTAGTTTGCACCAGGACCTTGGGTTGGGTGAAGTTTTTAAAGAAGTTCTTGAGTTTGTAGATAGATCATTGGCTGTGAGGCAGTTTGCATGAGGATCACAATTTTAGCTAAATGTGTAGATAGATCATTGATTGTGAGGCAGTTTGCATGAGGTTCTTACATTGCATGAAAATTTTCTTATACGAACTTGATCATGGAGAAGAGAAAGAAGAAGATGAATTTTGTTATTGAATGAATTCTAAGGATTCCTAGACTTGAGAAAGTTAGAGAAAGAAATCAAGAGGCATTGCGAGTTGCATTCTTTGATTCGCAAAAGCAAGTGAATGAATTAGAAGCTAAATTGTAGAAGAGAAGAGTGCGTCACTAGAAAATAGATGTTGACAATTCCTTGGATATGAAAAAGAAAGAAGATCTAGTGGAGTATCACATGTGGTACAAAAGAAGAGAAAGAGGATTAAGATACATATATTTGTGAACATGAAGTTGAAGAAGATGAAAGAGAAGATGAAGAGCATGCAAATGACCAAATTTGTGAGCCAGAAGCAGATGAAGATGATATGAAGACTGTAGCTGTAGAGGAAGAGTAAAATGCCTTGGTTGGAGGTCAAAAAATTGAAGTGGTTACTTGCCTTGTTGAAGACATGGAAGAAGAAATCAAAGATGAAGATGTGAAAGAGGTAAATTTCTATGAATCATGGGATGTTGTCTTTGAGATGAGTTTGAAAGATATTTACATTGGTTTACATGAGGATCTTGTTAGTGATGTGTGGTATGCAAAGAAAGATTTGTATGGTGTTGCTGAGTTTATTATAGATTTATTAAATCCTATAAGATTGGAAGAGGATGAAAGTTATACTTGGACAAAGTTCATTGCAGAGGAGTATTTTTAGTAGTAGACACTTGTTCTAGCTAGGTGTTGGAAAAGAAGAAAGAAGGAATATATCGGCAACAAATACTTGTTCCAGCTATGTGTTGGAAGAAGAGAAAAAAAATATCGACAGTGGCTACTTCATTTTGTGAATCCATATCCACAAAATTTTTCCTACTATGGGTGTCTAATACAAGAGTATCTTGCATCAAAAAAAGGGAGTGTGATCAAAATTACTATTTATTTAAAAAAATAAAAAATTTGGAGGAGAGAGAATGCGACAAAAATTAGAGGAAAAATAATAAAAAAATTAAAAAGGGAAAAAAGAAAAAAAGAGGAATTTCTATTTTCAATGTGCATAGGTGGCATAAATAGAAAAATAAGAAAAATACTTGTCATTTCATTTGTCAAGGTGTGTAGGTGGCACCTTAGAAGTTTTTGGAAAGTCCCTTAAACTATGCATTTAATATTTGTTGTGATCCACAAAGGAAATACAATTTCATAATTGGGCCACATGGTGGTGCTTAGTTTTATTTGGGTGGGAATTTAATATTTTTTTTAAGGTAGTTATATTTACCTTTTGTCCCACATTGGTTGTGTTTGTAATGTCTTAGGTTGGAAGTGCCTATTTAAGAAAGGCTTATGATCATTTGTAATTAAGCTCTTAAGATATAAGCTCTTCAGGTGTAAGCTCTTCAAGTATAAGCTCTTCAAGTGTAAGCTCTTGTAGTCAAGTTCTCAAGGTTTGATCTCTTCTTGTAGAAGTGCTTGGTGTGCAAGCTAGTTGGAAGCTCTTAGTGTGGAAGCTCTCTTATATTGTAAGAGTTTGGAGTTCTCTTATTTGGAGAATATTGTAAGGATTTCCAAGTATAGTAAAAGCATGCTTTGTGAAGCATTTTGTCATCTCTTTGTCTCCATATTGTTGTGATTTTGGTTGTGAGTTGGTACAGCTGGTGTGGCTCTTCATCAGTGGTATTAGAGCATGCCTTCATAATGAAATCATGATCCTCTTGCAAATTGCATCATAGTCGACGATTTGTCTACACACTCAAGAACTTCTTCTTGAAAAACTTCACCCAACCCAAGGTCTTGGTGCAAACTACCTCACATTTGATAATCTATCCATATGATTAAGAATTATTTCTCTGATACCACTAACAAAGGTATGCTCTGATACCACTAATGAAGGGCCCCACCACCCTTACCAACTCACAACCAAAATCACAACAATATGGAGACAAAGAGATGAAAAAATGCTTCACAAAGCATGCTTTTATTATGCTTGGAAATCCTTACAATATTCCCAAATGAGAGAACTCCAAAATCTTACAATATAAGAGATCTTCCACACTAAGAGCTCCCAACTAGCTTGCACACCAAGAGCTTCTACAAGAAGAGATCACACCTTGAGAGCTTCACTAAAAGAGCTTACACTTGAAGAGCTTACACTTGAAAGCTTATTCTTGAAGAGCTTACACTTGAAGAGCTTACACTTGAAGAGCTTATCCTTGAAGAACTTATACTTCGAGAGCTTAATTACAAATGATCATAAGCCTTGCTTAAATAGGCACTTCCAACCCAAGATATTACAAACACAACCAATGTGGGATAAAAGGTAAATACAACTACCTTGAAACAAATATTAAATTCCCACCCAAATACAACTAAGTACCACCATGTGGCCCAATTAGAAAATTACATTTCCTTTGTGGATCACAAAAAATATTAAATGCATGATTTAAGGGACTTTCCACAAATTGCTAAGATGCCACCTACACACCTTGATAAATGAAATGACAAGAATTTTTTTTATTTTTCTATTTATGCCACCTATGCACATTGAAATTAGAAATTCCTCTTTTTTTCCTTTTTCCCTTTTTCAAAATTTCAATTATTTTTAATCTAATTTTTGTCACTTTCTCTCTCCTACAAATTTTATATTGTGGGAGTTCCTAAGCATGTGGACAGATAATCGAATGTGAGGTAGTTTGCACTAGGACCTTGGGTTAGGTGAAGTTTTTTAAGAAGAAGTTCTTGAGTGTGTAGACAGATCACCGATGAAGTGCTTCATAAAGCATCCACTAATACTTGAAATTCATTACAATATTGTCCAAACGAGTGAACTCCAAATTATTACAATATGAGAGAGCTTCCAAACCAAGAGCTTCCAACTAACTTGAGCACCAAGAGCTTCTACAAGAACTTCCCAACTAAGATTTTACACATTAAGATCCTTCACCTCCAAAGCTTCTATACAAGAAGAGATCACACTTTGAGAGCTTCATTACAAGACCTTACACTCAAAGACCTTGATTACAAATGCTCATAAGCCTTACTTATATAGGCACTTGCCACCCAAGATATTACAAACACAACCAATGTGGGATAAAAGGAAAATACAACTACCTTAAAACAAATATTACATTCCCACCCAAATAAAACTAAGCACCAACATAAGGCCCAATTAGAAAATTACATTTCTTTTGTGGATTACAACAAATATTAAATGCATGATTTAAGGAACTTTCCAAAAACTTCTAGGATGCCACCTACACACCTTGATAAATGGAATGACATCTATTTTTCTTATTTTTCTATTTACACTACCTGTGCACCTTGAAAATAGAAATTTCTCTTTTCTCTCTTTTTTCCTTTTTTCCTTTATTATCATTTTTCTTTCTATTTTGTCACTTTCTCTCTCCTCCAATTTTTTATTTTTAATAATAATTTTGATCATACCCCCTTTTTTTTTGATGCAAGATGCTCCCGCATCAAACACCCATTGTAGGAAAATTTTTGTCGATATGGATTCACAAACTGAAGTAGCCACTGTTGATATTTTCTTCCTCTTCTTCCAACACATAGCTGGAACAAGTATTTGTTGCCGATATATTTCCTTCTTTCTTCTTTTCCAACACCTAGTTGGAACAAGTGTCTGCTGCTGAAAATACTCCTTTGCAATGAACTTTCTCCAAATATAACTTTCATCCTCCTCCAATCTTATAGGATTTAATAAATCTATAATAAACTCAACAATGCTATACCAATCTTCCTTTTCATACGACACATCACCAACAATATCCTCATGCAAACCATCATCAATATCTTTCAAACTCATTTCATATTCAATATCCCATGATTCATAGAAATTTACCTCTTTCATATCTTCATCTTTGATTTCTTCTTCCATTTCTTCATCTCACTTCACCTCACCACCTAGCCTTGTCTAAGGAGGAAATTTTTTTAATCTATCATCTGAAAAATATTCCCCTTCACATCAAAGTCAAAATTCATGAAAAATGTGTCAAATGTATACTAATAGATGAAAGTGCAAGTATACATATCTTTACACTTTACATATGACCTTCTCAAATAAGTGGATTTTTTTGAGCACATTGTTGATCCAAGTATAAAAATAAGTATTAAAGCATATGATAGATCTTCTAAAGATCTCATGGTAATCCCAATCAGAGTGGGACCTATTGAAAAATATGTGATTTTCCTAGTACTTGACTTGCTCTTGGCATACAATATCCTACTAGGAAAACCATGGACCCATGACATGTAGGAAGTTCCCTCTATGTAACATTAATGTATAAAATTTCCCTTCAATGGAAATAGGGTCACAATCCCAATTGACAACACTATATCCTGTAATGAACTTTTACAGAAAGAAGATACCTTGACTCCGTCGAATATAATACCTATAAATTCTAGAACTTATTAATCTCATGTCAAGATATATTGTCAGTTAGTGTCAAAAAACTTAATCATAATAAAAGATAGTAGTAATTGAGTCACTAGTATATGGTGTTAACTAAGCTCATAAAGGAACCAAGTCATCAATGTTAACCTTGTAGAAAGTAAGCAATGTAAACCAAGTTGATAGTTCCCACCAAGCTGCAGTGTCAATTGAGTTGAAAGTATCCACTGAGCTCTAGTGAGAACTGGGTTAATAAAAGTATTTTTATTCCAAGATGATAATCCAGATGGAAGAATAGTGTGAATCGATTCAATAGTGTCTACCAAGTGATCAACATAAATCAAGCATCTAGTATCAACCAAGTGCCAGAGTTAGCCAAGGTGACAGTGTTGCTCAAGAATCTTCAACATCACCTGAGTAAGCCATTGGACCTGAGTTACAACACTAAGATGACATGGTAATTGTTTTTGGAATTAGTTATGTTGTAGTTAACCTATGAGGGAATTATTTGGTTGGATATAAGTATGATTTTTTTTTAATCCAAATGTAAGATGTATGAAATTGAAGAACATTAGTGAATATGGAAGATCATATTGTCTAAAGGCTACAAACATTCCAAGAAAAGGAAGAGACTCATCTATCATAGTCAAGTGACTAGTTTACTTCAAAGGATCTTCATCAACAACCAGAGTTTCATTTTAGAGATCAATCCATTCATTCATCCTAATAGGTGTATTAGTCCCAAATCCTTTAATGGGGTGGACCCAACAATCCTTTGTGAAAACTCCTAATAGAGTATATACTAAACTCCTAAATATAAAAATAGTTTAAAACATGTCTTTCACTCCCACTTCTGCTTTTGCTCTTTCCCATGGTGCTTTTTTTGGGTTTCATTCATTGATTTCTTCCACCCATTTTTCTCTGGCAGATAATGGGGATGATGTTCTCTCTCTGGTTGTGGTGATGGATGCTCTCCACCCCTCTACTATGGCTAGGGTCACTATGATTGCTACTCATGTGGCTCCTACTATTGAGGCTCACCTTTCACCTACTTCTTAGTCTTAGGTTTTTGTGGGGAGATCTACTATCTCTTATGTTGATATGGCTACCTTTGAGGTAGGTATTGGGGGTCCTGCTATGAAGTTGGGGCTCCGTTTGGTTGTGCCTGTCTTTGTAAGTAACCTACTTGTGATTTATCTAGATTAAAAAATTGTTGATGAGGTTTCCAAATATGTGGAGGACTACTCTTCTTCAACTGCTATTTTTTAGTTAAGGGTATTTTGGCCCTCTTTTTTGGATCTGCATGCTTAGATTTTCAAAAATTGGGAACCTATCATTTCAGATTTAGTTCAGATTTACCTTGTGGTAAGGGGCTTTGTTATTGTGAAATTTGCAAATGCTAAAGATAGAAATTCTATCATGTACCATGGTTTCTCTTGGGAGGAGAGGTTCCCCTTGATGGCCAAACTATGGTATAAGGATTTTGACCCGACATTTGAATCCTTTAATAAGATTCCTTTTTAGGTAAGGTTTTCGAATCTTCCCCTTCACTTATGACTAGATTTCATCCTAGAGGCTATGGGGGAGGCCCTAAGGGACTTCTTTTTTATTGATTCAGTGTCTTCCAATGTGTATAGGATGACGTATGCTCACATTTTTATGGAGATTGATGTCTCCAAGGGGCTCTCTAAAATGATTAAGTTGGCCTCTCCAAATGGTTCTTGGATTCAACTTCTTGATTATGAGGGTATTTTCTTTAGATGCAAGAAATTCCATAAGATTGCCCATCTCATTGCGTGATACTCCTTTGATTAGGTTAGATCAAAGAAATCACTTTCTTGGTGTTGGGGGGTCTCGAATGATCATTACATGATTTATAAAGTATCCACAATTATAGATGGGTTGGTAGCTATTTTCAAAATGATCTTTCTTTGATGGAGGATTCTGTTGCTATCTCTGATGATTTAAATGCTATCTCTATGGTGGTGACCAAGAATGTTGTAGTTGTCCCTTCATTTTCTTTTGAAACTATTGATTCAAATTTTGTCCCTTTGGCAGCTCTATTTTAGAATGGTGCTGCTGTCCCTTCTTCTGCTATTGTCTAGATCATTAATGTAGGTGTTGTTTCAACTGTTTTATCTCTTGCAACAAGGGTATTGGGGGTTAGTGGTGGGGAAAAATGCCCTAATTAGTAGAAGGCTGCTAGGAAGGTGGAGGATGGACAGACATCAATAAAAGGAAAAAAATCAAGTCCTCCAAACTTTTACTTGATATGTCTTTATGTTCTTAAAAGACGAGACCAAAATATAAATCTTGATGGTCAATATTGTATAAGGTTTTGGGTCCTTTCAAAACTTGTTGCTTGCCTACTCTTTTAGAGGCTATCCCTTTTTGTTTGCCTCTCCTAGCCTTCTTAGGCCCATTATTTCTTTTTTGTTTGTTTTGGTTCAAGACTTAATGTCTATTTCTTTTGTAAATCGATGGGTTTCAGGCACCTGTTAAAACCTATTTTACTTAATCAAAAACTATATTGTATAAATCTTTTTGCTAATAGTCCTTATTTCTCTTAACCAAGTAAGGTCACCAAAAGTGATAATTTGTAAGCCTTAATGGGAAAAATTTATTACTAAAGTAGTGAAGCATTTGTGAGTGTCATCCCCACCTCATTTTTACCTTCTCCTTGGAGGGTTTCTAGGTTACCAAATATTGTATTATGGTGTTGTTCCTTTACTGCTTTATATTTCTTGGATGCAAGTGGATTAGACAACTTAACAAAGTGGGTTAAGTAGAAGAAATTTAAGTTGTTCCTAATTCAAATCCCCCTGTCAGTTACCTAGCTTGCATTACATTTCCAACAATTGGTATCAAAGCAAGGTTCTCATATTAGAAAGTTTAGCAGCTTGAGAGAAAAGATCAAAGACAATGGAATTATACAAGCTAGAGATAACCATTGAGAATGAAAATTTTGATCTACATGTGGCCATGGAACAAATCAATAAACTAAAGGAGAAACTCTCTCAATATCTAAAAAGAAGAAAAGAATTAGCAAAAAAGATGAATGACAATATCTACATAGAAGAAAGAATTGTAGATATTTGTAAAGAAAGAAGTTTAGATCAAGTAGATGCAGCTATATAAGATCTACTTGGAAGGAACCTTACTCTTCAAGAAGAAGTTAGAAAATTGAAAAGAGAGTAGGAGATTCATTCAGTCAGGATATGTGAAGTCATGGAACTAAAGAACCAAGCTGAAAATGACAAAAATATGGTAGAAGAAGACAAAAGATTACTCAACACCATGATAGAAGAAAAGGACAATGAAATTCACTAGCTCTTACTACATTAGAAAAATATGGAAAATCAGTTGAAAATGCAAATCAAGAACTCATAAATCTAAGGATAGAAAATGAAAGACTTTGGAATGGTCTTAGAGCAGAAAGAGAAACCAATGAAATAATGATGAGATCACAAGAAAGAATGGACTAGTTAGCTAAAATATCTTAGAATAGACATAAAGGGAAAGCAAGATTGGGCTACACTAAACAAGGAGAGTCATCACAAAAAGGAGCTCAAAAAAATAAAAATGCATAGATGTAATCATCATGGAAAAACATCACATACTTCAAATAAATGTTGAAGCAATGGAAAGTCAAAATTTAATGGAAAATGTTGCAATTGTAATAAACATGGACATAAGGCAAGTGATTGTATAGAGAAAACTAAGTTTGAAGGAAAATGTTTCACATGCAACAAACAAGGCCATAAATTGTTTTAGAGTGTAGAGCCAAGAATTGGAATCCTACTAAACAACTTGCTAAAGCAATATTTTCCAGGGATTACAACACTTGGTATGTTATCTATCTGGAGTGTTTGGACACATAGGAGCTAATTGCATGAGGACTCACCTCAAAAAGACAAATCCTACCGAAAGATGTTATGTATGCAAATAAATTGGTCATCTAGCAAAGAACTACATGAATAGAGGTAAAGTTGAAGATGAAAATAAATCAAAGGCTATCAAGATTAGGACTCAAATGAAGTACCAATGGGCGAGGAAATCTCTAGAGAAATCAAGTGAAAATAGTGAGGTTTTTGACACCCAAGACAATGGATTGGCAAATTCAATTATATCTTCTTGAATAGGAAAAGAGACCACTAGAGCTATGATCAAAGTTATATTCCACATCAGTTCCAGTCATCCAAGCATGAAAGTTTAGATCAGCACATCAGATGCACTTGAACAAAAGAAAGCTATTAGTTCTAATTGATAAATTTTGAAGGATCTGCTACAAATTTATTAAGAACTACCATTGTATTTGGTATGTGTTTTCCAAACAGAAACATCCTTGTATTTGTATGAGAATAAACCAAGAGAATAGACATGTCCCTTCCAACAATATGGTAAATATAATGATATTAATTAATAGTTATATATACATATATCATTATGATAATATTAATTTATTTTGACCTCACAAGTTTATCCTACCAAAGTTATCCAAATATCAACACTCCCTCTTAGCTAGGGAGGATAAACACAAGAGATGTATTACACCATTGGTAATATTAGGTATGGAAAAAATAATAATCTTTGATCAAATGATATCCATCAAAATGATATCATAGTTGATATTATAAGTATTGGCCTCCTAGAATATCAATGATATTCACTAAGTAGTCAAAAGGTTTTGATATCACATTTGATATCAAGAGTATTGGCCTCCCAGAATATTGACATTTGATATTCACCAATTACTCAAAATAAGGTTTGATATCACATATGATATCATGAGTATTGGCCTCCCAGAATATTAATGATATTAACCAAATACTCTGAGTAATGGTCTCCCAAAATGTTGAGATGCAAGAAATTCATCATTTACTCAGTTTGTTTGATCTCATAATAAAAGTTATTAAAAGATTGCCACCTTACAACTTCTCCATATACAAATGACATCATTTGGAAGTCATCACTTCTTCATCATGTACACAGGGGGTAGGCCCATTAAAGTCACATAGTAACAATGTATATTCATGAATCACAATCCTCTTTATTGGTACAACTTAATGATCATTGGAGAATCCATCTTAACATGGTTTACTTTGTCTAAATCATCGAAGGTTAAATCATATCCTCTATCTGCTCTGTCTTTTTCAATGTTTCTTGAAATGTTAGACTCCCTCTTTATCTTATTCTCCCTCTTCCTGTAATAACATTCTCAGAGGAAAAGATCAATGCAAATGGTTTTCATAGTAAAATAAAATTAAAAATAGAGAAATACCCAAGAATAATAATTTTGCATCAATCTGATATAAGATAGATAAATATCTAATTTAAATATATATTCTCATAAAGAATATAAATCACTAATATTTATTATTCTTTACAAATCTCATATATTTATATATGAGAGTTATAGTCTTTATAGATATTTATCAAATTAATCATTAATTATCAATGAGGAACAATAATTGATCAATTTAAAATATCTATTTTTATTGGTAAATGTTACCAATTTAGCCTACCTTCTAAATTTCTATGTTAAGCTTGCTTATATATCGTGCTATATGTTTTAAGTTGTTGATCATACATATTTTGTAATGGTTTGGATGAAGAATGTGGAGTACATACATCAATAAACAAGAGAAATTGATCATTTTTTTCAAGTTACATACAGGCACCAAAATAGTACACTTTTATTGAAATGATATTTTAGAACTATTTTATAAGGTAGACAATGTTCAAATTTTAGACAGTACTTGATACAATGCATTCAAATACCACACAAGTCATGGCAGTTCCTAATACACTATTTGAATAAACACATTGCATAAATAGAAAAGTACTAGAGAGATAAGGGGAAAAGCCTCCATTTCCTAAATGGAAGGTCATTGATCTAAATTTTGAAGAAGATTTGAACCCAAATATCCATCTTTGAATACACCTACAAAATGTAAAGAGGGGGTCAATTCATACAAACTGAGCAATGTGAACTATTCTAATTATCTCTGCATTACTTGGTGTCCTTACAACATGATTATTCAGATAAATGCATTAAAAGAAGCAAAGGAAAGAGATATATCTGAAAAATAAAGTAGGTTTTATGCTAATAAGTTGTTTCATGTGTAGATACAGGTATGAAGTTTGAGGTTGTTGAAGGATAATGCATAAGATACACATATGAAGCCTTTCAACTGAGTCATGTAGAGGTGAAGACCTTGGAGAGACTGTTGAGGGGGCATACATATGGGACAAGTATGAGACCTCCTAGTTGAACCAAAGTAGCTAATTAAGGATTTGAGGAGATTGTTAAAGGGATGTACATCAATTATAAGTATAAAACCTTTCAATAAAATCATGAAGCAATTGAGGACAATTAAAGACAAAAGTATTAAAGGGACATGATCTTCTCTACATGAAATCTTTTTCTTTTATATACATATATAGATTAGATGAGTTAAACATTGAAAGGACAAGACTTTCAGGCTTCAAACCTTTTGTTTTAAACAAAATTGCAAAATTGAAAGTATCATGATTATAGAGGCAGTTATGTGGAATCAACTCACTAAACAACATAAGCTATGTAGAAGCTAGGGAAGGAAGTATATGGAAGATATGGAGAAAGAAAATGGAACAATAATTTCAGAAAATTGAATGTATCCAAAAGAATTTTCAATAAGCATAAGAAAATGGTTGTAAAACATGTGATTGAAATCTAAATGGGTAGGTATAAAAGGTGTTGTGTGATAGGAAGTGTATGAGAAAAATGAATATAGACAAGTTCCTATGCATATGAAAGTTGGGGTGTTATTGATCATAACAATCAAGAATAATGTGCAAAATAGAAGGAGGTTTTAGTACTCCATAAACAAGGGACTGTGGTAGCCAGAGGAGAAGTTTTTTTGCATTGTAAATGTTAATGCATGAGTCATTCATAATTTTGAAATAAAAAGACATAATGTTCATTAGAACCCATCATAATGCTACCAAGGAAGTATGCAAAATATAAAGCAGACAAAACATTGATGAAAATTTAAAAAATATCATGATAGTGAAGTCCAAAAGTGCCATTATTGCAATAACAAGATCTTATGATACAACAAAATGAAAAGATGAGAAGAACTAGAAAGTCATAGCCTGGCAATTATATTTGTTGTTGTAACCAAAATCTTGTTGACTCATCCTATTCCATAAGCCCAATATTTCACAAAGAATAGATCCAATATTGCATCTCCAATTATTATCACCCAATATTAAGAGAAGATGCTACAAGTGGACATCAAAGATAGTATTTTACTCAAAGTTGAGCAAGCATTATACTGACTACAGGCAGTAGAGTATATTCAAATGGTAATCCAATTATACATGGTTCAAAACTAGTTAAATTGAGTGAAGAAGTTGACATAAGGAACTCAATTATCAGACACTACTATTTTGCAACAATATTTGTTCAATGTACAATGATGAAGCATTGAAGAAAGGAATTAATAAATGAATATTTGAATTGATTTAAGTACCCATCATCTACCTTGGATGGAAGTGTGAGCAATGCCTTGAAAATTTTGATGCTAATACCAAAAAAATATCAAATGGGTTTGGATTAAGCCCAGAAGGACTTATCCAGAAATGTGTTTTAGTAACACCAAACTATACTACTTGAAATGACTTCTATATTTTGGCATGTGGTGTAATATCTGGAAATATATATAAAGAAGTTGATCAAATAGGAACCCCTTGAAGTAGTTAGCAATATCATGGCTCACGAATGAGTAACCAAGCATAAACAAAGCAAAAATATAGAACATTGGAAATCACTGTCTTTATAACTTGTTAGTTGATAGGGGATGAAATTATTGATCAAAAGAATTCCTTCAAATGGAAAAGGAAGTAGAGATTGGTGAGATTACCCATAGATGGCTTGCAGATGGAGATATTGTTAATAGATCATCAAGAATCAATAACACTCGACATAGAGAAGGGTAAATAATAGGAGGAGTTTTTGAGAATGTCATGGGAGAGGCATGGTGGAAAGCTTAAAAAGAAGCTACACAATTTTTTATTCTTATGGCAGAGCAATGTCCTTATCTGGGCAATATGCTTGATAAGAACTCATAGCTATAACCAAAACAAAGCTACAAAAGAGAAGAGCCACTGTATATAAAAGTAAAAGAAGATCAATAATGGCTTACCCAGCAACAATAGAGCCATGAAATGATGAAACAACAACACTATAAAAAACCAAGAGAAAGAAACAATTAGTCATGGTGTTTGAGAAAGATCCAAGTGTAGAAAAACTCATAGATACTAGCATGGTGTGGCTAGGGTTTACCAAATCCTTCTTCTCCTTTAGAAACATGCATCAAATAAAATGAAACAATATGTTTTGAATTCCATCTTTTTTCCTTGTTAAAAGTGAACTTTAATTGAATAAAATTTTGGGTCCACAAGTTCTCCTTTCATATGGGAGATGTAATTTTGTAAAATGATAATGTAAGACTTGTTTTGAAAGTCTATGTTATTTTTTTCATTAAATAAACCTTATTGCATTATTTTAATAAAATGTAATTATTATTAATTTAGTTGATATATTTAAATCAACTAATTAATAATAAACATAAAAATTGTAAATATTATAAAGTGAAAAAAGAGGAAAGGAGAATAAAAAGGTTGAGTTGTCTAAAGGTTGAGGGGAGTTGCATTTTTAAATGCCTAAATGTGAGGGTAAGGAGTTCAAGGGCTATTTTTGGCAAGATATGGATCAATTTAGGCCACTTTTGCATGTAGTTTATTTTGGGAGGCTTTTTTACACATTTTTGCATGGTTATTGATAAGATTGACATGCTATATTTTTAGCTTGACATTGAAATCTCACCTAGGGTTTTTTGCATTCCTTTGAGGAGATAGAGGAAATTTTTAAGTTGGCTATTAGTTGGACATGTGGTAGAGCACATTTTTCAGGGGTTTCTTCATAGTTCAGATCATTTTTGACTCATTTTTTCATGCATATTTCTGACATCCGAGTTAGGACTTTGGGCTATATTTATTATATATTCACCTCATTTTAGAGAGACTTCTTTCTCACTTAGATTTTTGCACATTGCAAATTTTTGAGTTGATTGTAGGAGCACTTTGTACAAGATATTTTCTCAGCATTGATTATATGGATTCAATGGTTCCTTCTGTTAGGATAAACCACAGACAGAAATAAAAAACTACATGCAAATATAACCAATAACAGAAAATAATAGAACACACAGAAATGAACACAAGGCACCAAGATTTAACGTGGTTCACCCAATCCCTGGGCTATGTCCACCAAATAGCAAGTTCGATCTTATTACAATCCAGTGATTACAACCTGATTATAATCTGTAATCCCTTACAACTCAATACCACCACAAGAACCAATTTCATATCACTACATTATGAAAAATACCCAACCCTAAGCCCTTTTATAAAAGTATTAAACCGCTTTAGGACATGTCGGCCATATGTCGACCATAATATGTCGGCTACCATGTATGAAGTATGTACAGTACTTTCCTGATCAGTCACCACAATCTAACAATCTCCCACTTGGGGACTGATCAGGCTCCACACTAAACAATAATCTCCCACTTGGAGACTGATCTTGAAGCAATACCACTACCACATGGGGCTCCCACTGGATCAAACCACCCTGGACTCTGTTGTTCTTTTATTCACATTTAGTCTAAAAGACCAACTGAAGCTGAAGAGGAGTTCAACTTCTCCCTTGTTACAACCTTTGTCAACATATCTACTGGATTTTCATTGGTATGTATCTTCTCCAGCTTTAACTGTCCATCCTCTAAAAATGACCGAATGAAATGGTACCGCAACTGTATGTGTTTGGTCTTGGAATGCAGAGCTAAATTCTTAGCAAGATGAATGGCACTTTGACTATTTGTAAACAAATAATTATCCTTCTGAGGATGTCCCAATTCTTCCAAGAAGAACTGAAGCCATATCATCTCCTTGGCTGCCTCTGTAGTAGCAACATACTCTGCCTCTGTAGTGGATAAAGCATTAATCTTCTGTAACCTAGAAACCCAGCTCACGGCTGCCCCACAAACAGTAAAGACATAACCTGTAGTACTCCGCCTGGTATCAATATCCCCAGCCAAATCTGAGTCAACATAGCCCTGTAAATCAGTAGTAGAGCCCCCAAAGTGTAAACACTTATTGGATGTCCACTTGACAGCATTCCAATGCTCAAATTCTGGATGACTCATATACCTACTAACGACTCCTACTGCATGTGCAATATCTGGATGAGTGCATACCATAGCATACATCAAGCTTGCTACAGCCAAAGCATAAGGTACCTTGGACATCTTATCCTCCTCTTCCTATGTCTTGGGACACATCTCCTTAGTCAATTTCAAATGACCAGGTAAAGGTGTGCTGACAGCTTTAGCATTCTCCATAGAGAAACGTTGCAACACCTTCTCAACATAATCAGCTTGAGATAGCGTCAATGTTCTGTTCTTCCTATCTCTGCAAATCTTCATACCAAGGATTTGTTTTGCTGCCCCCAAATCCTTCATAGCAAATGCATGTGCTAATTGGCATTTCAGCCCCTTAATATGATCCATGTTAGACCCAGCTACAAGCATATCATCAACATATAAACATAAAATAATGTAGCTATCATCATCCAAGCTCTTAAAATAAACATAGTAATCTGAATGATACCTATTATATCCATGCTTATGCATAAAACTGTCAAATTTCAGATACCATTGCCAAGGTGCTTGCTTCAAGCCATATAAACTTTTCTTCAATTTGCACACTAAGTTCTCCTTACCTTTGACCTCAAAACCCTATGGCTGAGCCATATATATTTCTTCATCCAAATCACCATGAAGAAAGGCTATTTTAACATCCATTTGCTCTAAATGCAAATCTTCATTAGCCACAAGACTTAAAACAGTACGAGTAGAAGTCATTTTAACAACAGGAGAAAATATCTCATCAAAATCAATTCCCTTTTTCTGTGAAAATCCTTTTACCAATGATTCCCATTCTGCAACTTAATCTTAATTTTTCCCTTTCCAACAATCTGACAGGGTTCATTATCCCCCAAATAAACAAGCCCAAAATCCCCTTGGACATAATCAATGAAATAACCTCTATGAGGTGTAGCATGAAATGAAGCACCAAAATCTAAAACCCATGAATAATCAACACTCTCTAAAGACAGAAGCAAAGCATCCTCTTCGGATTTGTTACTTACCACATTTGCCTCCTTGTCTCCATCTGATTTATCTCCTTCATTTTTCTTTCGGTTCCAGCTATCTTTCTTTTTGTGCCCTGGTTTCCCATAGTACCAGCAATCATTTGGTCCTCTTGATTGAGACCTCCTCCCCTTTGACTTTCCTCTTGATTTCTCACGATTCCCAGAGTTACTTCCTCTTTCAGTCGTTCTGCCCCTGCTTTGTGCATTTAAAGCACTTCTTGATGTAGATCCACCTGAGGATTTTCTATGAGTTTTCTCACTTAAAATAACACCGATCACATCATCATATTTTAGGGTACTAGATCCAGGAACAAAATTACTCACCGCCATTACCAAGCCATTCTAGCTTTCAGGCAAAGAACACAAAATCAAGAGAGCCCTAATTTCTTCATCAAAATTGATACCCACAGAAGATAATTGACTAGTAATAGTATTAAACTCATTTAAATGATCTGCAACAGATCCACCTTCTGCCATTTTCATATTAAATAAATGCTTCATGAGAAATACCTTATTTGAAGCGGAGGGCTTTTCATACAGTGTCGCTAGGGTTTTCATTAAATCTTCTGTCGTCTTTGCTTTTGTAATATTAAATGCCACCGATGGTGCCAAGCATAACCAAATGCTTTCGAGTGCCTTTCTGTCCAAAAGATCCCGTTCAGCCTCTAACATAGTTCCCTGATTCTTGGCTTTTCCTTCCAACGACTTCCATAAATCCTTCTGATATAAATAGTCTTCCATTTGCATCTTCCATAACTAGAAGTTCTGCCCATTAAACCTATCAACCCTCAACTTACCGTCATCTGCCATCGCTCCCACTCAACTATGAGACTCCCACTTAACCGTGAGACTTTCCTACAGAGGATAACTGAAAGACAACCTTGCTCTGATACCACTTGTTAGGATAAACCACAGACATAAATAAAAAACTACATGCAAATATAACCAATAACAGAAAATAATAGAACACATATAAATGAACACAAGGCACCAAGATTTAACGTGGTTCACCCAATCCCTGGACTACATCCACCAAATAGCAAGTCCGATCTTATTACAATCCAGTGATTACAACCTGATTACAATCCGTAATCCCTTACAGCTCAATACTGCTGCAAGAACCAATTTCTTATCACTACATTATGAAAAATACCCAACCCTAAGCCCTTTTATACAAGTATTAAACCACTTTAGGGTTATAACATGTCGGCCATATGTCGCCCATAATATGTCGGCTACCATGGTGGCTACCATGTATGAAGTATGTACAGTACTTTCCTGATCAGTCACCACAATCTAACACCTTCTCATGGATTCTTGTGTGATATTATGGGTTCTTTACTTTTATGTCATGTTCATCCTTCATTCAAGCTATATTAATGATTGCATGTTAGAATCTTGATACTTGTAATTGCATGTCTATTTTTGTCCTTATTCCTTTTGCCAAAAATTGGTAAGGCCTATATTTTCCTTAAAAAAAAAAGATTCCAAGTCCTTGCATAGAATCACTTTTGTAGTTGCATGTTTGTTTGAGTATTGTGAATCATTCGTATTGTGGGTAGTTTGTGTTGATTTAATTGAAGTTGCATACAATTCGTTGCGTATCATCTCATTTAGGTTTAGTATCTATTATTTTCATTCACTTCTCATCCCTTTTCCTGCATACAATTAAAGTTTTAGGTGATCACTATATAGGAACCAACCTAGATTCTGGAGATTTATCTATCATTGTAGGACAAACCACCACCTGAGAGAGTTTCCATGTTTCAACAAGATAGCTAGATTTTTATCTTTCTATAGGTGCAATCCTGATTGACAATAGTAAATATATCAAATCATATTTAAAGACATATGTTCCATACCTTAAAAGTTTGGTGGGGCCATCTCGATTTAATATTGAGATATGCCTTATGGTAATTCACCAAGGATATGACACATGAGATATGGGCCTTGCCTCACTCCTCAAAATCCCTAAAATTTTTCCACCACAAAATTGTAGCCCTCAACTCCAACTAGAGTAAGACATTGATGAAGATCCATTTTTCTTAAAGTAAAAGAAAGGATCCTTGGATATGATTGAGCACTAATCTTGCAAAGTTCAATGAAATTCCCCTCTCAATAGGCAAACCACCACATATCAACCCTACTCTTAAAGCCCACTTCTTCTTCTTATCACCCTTTCTAAAAACTTCACTTATGAATTGAACTATGACATGAACATTGAAACTCTATTTACTTCATCAACCTTCAAATAGGCTATGTAAGCTTTAAATTATCCCTTAATTTGGACTTTAAAGAGCTCAAATTGCTCTCAAGTTTTCTTAATTTGGTCTCTTCATCAAATCCTTTCGTTGCTCAAATCTGCATTGGCTTTGAACCATCCTAGAAGCTACCATGGCTGATCACTTGATACATTCATGGGATTCCCTAAAATAATAGATTTATAAATTACTAGTCTGATACATAAAGATTTGGCATTTATAAATGTCAAATTCCTTATTGGGTGGGTTCTGGTACATCATTTGAATACTTGCTACAAATTTTGGAGGTCAATGTTTGTTTAGTGTCTCGAACAATTGCTTGTTTTCTTGGCTTGGCTAGGCTTAGGGTCCCTCAATTCACATTAGTATATAAGTACTATGCTATGAATAATTATAGGTTGTGGATGGTTTTGAAAGACTTTGAACAAAGTATTACAATAATATTAAATTTTTACCAATAGTATTCAAATAAAAATATTTGAAAAAACAAAATATGAACTTTCATCCAATAAAATGTTGGAAATGTTATTGTCATTACTGAGATACAAGGATATATACGAAAATGTATTTTTAATTCATTTACATTCAATGCCTCAAATACATTGATTAATGTAGAAACATATCACTAGATCTATTTATCATCCATATATTCTCATAAAATGAAAACTATTTCAATGACATTGAATTACATATCTATTTGATCAATCTTCATCCCTGACTACCTAATTTGTAGATTGGGTCTTTCTATGTGTTAATTTAAATTCTTGACCAACACATTTGTAAACTTGGCTCTAATACCATGATAAATTGTAGAGGATCTACTATAAATTTATTAAGAAGTAGAATTTTATTTGGTATGTGTTTTCCAAATAGCAATGTCCTTGTATTTATAAAAGGAATAAATCAAGAGAATAGACATGTCCCTTCAAGACATGTCTATTCAACAATATGGTAAATATAATGACATTGATTAATAGTTATATATATGTATATATAAATATATCATTGTGATTATATTAATTTATTTTGACCTTATAGGTTTAGCCTAGCAAAGCTATCAAAATATCAACACTGACCATGTCACTCCTTCGGCCTAACTGAGCTGCTAGACCTAACCAAGTTACCTCTTAGACCTAACTGAGCATAGACAAAATTGATCAAGTCATTGACTCAACCAAGCATGGCTAGTTAGTGATAGCCAAGCATTCAAGGGTTGAATACCAAATCAAGCTTCTTGTATATACCTAGGTATGAAGCATTTAATGAAGACCTTAAATCAAAAAAATGATAAAAAGGAGAAATTACAATCTCATTTTCACCATGAATTCAAAGTTTTCTAAAGAGTGCAACATTCCTCAAGCCCTAAAAGTGATTAGGTGCAAGTTTGTTGAAGGAAAGTCTCAAGAAAAGTCACCATATTCAAATCCTTCATCAACTGAGTAGTATGTAAGCATTTTCCAATGGAAAGGTCAAAAAGGGTTAAAAAATGTTGGTAAAAAGTTCACACTGTATTCGTCTAAAATTTAAGCTATATCCAAAAATCACCAAGGAGAAGGATTCTCAAGGATCTCACTCATCAATCCCTTCAAAGGTACTTCTCATTCGTGACATCAGGTCATTTTATTATTTCTCTATTCAAGAACTAGGGAATCTTGGGTTAGATCAGGCATATGGTGCATAATGTGATAATGATGTGTTGAAGCCAGAGCACAAGCATCTGGAGGTCAAGGGTTTGACTCAAATCATCTACATGCCAAGGAATTTCTAAATCAAATGGATCAAGATTATACTAAGTGGGGTCTATGATACTTCATTCTGGATCGAACATAGCTATCATATCACAAAGAAGATGATTCATAAGATAATAGGGTATCCAATGACATAAATCTATGACTACCTAGGTTGGGTAGAACTGGCAAAGCTAACCCTAGTTGAATGGGATGGTAGAGGCAAGAAGCTGAACAATGTGACTAACATGGAAATCAAGTTTGGCATCCATGTAGTGCCTCTCCCATTTAACTTCTATAGG
This sequence comes from Cupressus sempervirens, assembly GCA_028749045.1. Classification (NCBI taxonomy): domain Eukaryota; kingdom Viridiplantae; phylum Streptophyta; class Pinopsida; order Cupressales; family Cupressaceae; genus Cupressus; species Cupressus sempervirens. Next base: position 573,371,449 of record CM053789.1, on the reverse strand, counting down.
TCATCTTGATGGATTCAACCTTGTTGATCTTTCATTAAGAAGGGATCATGATTGTGACCATGAGTGGTCTACACCATTGAGGTGATTGGATTTATATTTATATATTAGTTGCTTTGATTATGCTTTGACTGATTTATGAGATTATGATGTAATTTATAGTTCATTGAGGTTTGTGCTAGTGCTTACCAGGATTGATGTGGTATCATGAGGTTGTTCTGTGATTACCTTGAGATGTGTGTAGAGATTGCACTATGTATTACTATCATGCTATACTGGACTAGGTTCCTATAGCAGTGGTTAGTCATGTTTATGACTATGTTTGCTTATGTATTTTAAGTGATTTTTTGTGTTGTTTAAACTACCATTATTAAATGCTTAAATAATTAGAAATGGATTGCCCATGTTGGGTTCATTGTTTATGTGCTGTGGATATTTACCTTGCTATATTCTGATTTGAGAGATATTTGTTACTCATGTTATGTTTACTTTTGAGATGATCTGAGGGTCATATGTCATACTTTGATTTTAGTTTCATAGATGATAGACTACTATGCTGTTTAGTTGATCATATTGGTAGGACTATGCCATTTTGAGATGACAGTGTGTTTTATGATGATATCTAGTTATCTGGTATTTGGGCATATCACTGATTATGTTATGTGATGGATTTAATGCTATGGTTATTTACTTCATTCCTGCATTGTTATGCTTTATGTGAATGTGAGTGATGTAAATATATTATTTTAATATAATTAAATAAATGGTTAAATTAGGTGATTTAATGCATTTATTTCTTCGGCTATGTTATTATATGCAATTGCACTTGATCCTATTGTTTAGAGTGCAAGATTTATATCCCTGGCAGTGACACATGGAGTTAATGATTTAGCCATTCATATTTTACCAATGCCATCCCCATATGATCAACGTATCCTTATTTTAATTGTTTAATTAAACCTTTCGATGATTATTAAGTCTAAACTCATTTGCATTATGTGATTAGACTAGTGAGTGTGTCTGTGCATTTAGAGTTTCACATTGTCGTGAAAGTTGTTTATGAGATTTCTATGTTTTTGGGTTTTTGGGCTTTTTAATTGATTTATTTTAATTTCTAGCACCTTTTCCATAGATGAATTCCTATTTCTAGGAATAGCTTGTTTTCATTTGGGTCGATTTGGGGTTTAACAAGGTTGGTTGGTTATTTGCCCTAGTCAATTATTCACTCAAAAAGTGAATAAATATCCAAAAAGGAATTTAATTCCTCACTTCTCACTTTTGAATTAGAAAGCTAGAGAGTAAAACCCAAAATCCTCTTCATGAGGATTTACTATTTTGTTCATTGTGGGAGGTATGGGCGTGGGATCATCATGAGATTAAGCTCATTGGATCTAGCTTGAGGAAACCTTAGATTTTTGCGATTTTTAGCTACTTCTACAGGCTATTTGTTTTATTGTTTAGATTCCCATTTTCCCCTTTTGGCTGAGAGGTAGGGCTTTCTTGTTTTATTGTTTCAGCTCCATTTTTGCTTTTTTTTTGGTAGCTATTTGTTCAGAGGTTGAGAACTAGTGTTCTCCTCCATTTTTGTATGCTAGTTATATCTGGTTGGGTGGGTACTAACATTTCCCTATTTTTTGGGATGAGGGTTTGGGGTTTTATGCCTTTATGCTGGCTATGTTTTCATATGGTGTCTGAACTTAATTATTTTTTGATTTTTGGGATTTTTTACCCAAAGGTCAAATGGGTTTTAATTTCAAAGTTTTCCAAAATTTGGGAGTTTTTACCCCATTTTGCATGCCACCCTATTTTCTTGGGTTTTCTTGGCATGAGATTGGTTGTGGACCTAGATGATCCATTTAGATATAAGTTAGACCACTAGTACACTTTTATGTTGTAGTGGGATGCGTGTTGCATCTGTACTCCCAACTTTGTGTTCGGTTGAGTGATTTTATAAATGATGTTATGGTTTCTTTTGGACCTTTGCTTTTGTTTTGTGGACACTAGGATTCATGTAGAATCCATGCTCTCGAATTGAGGCCGATTGAGTGAGTTCATAATGTTTGGTCTTGTTGCATCATTGGGATTCATGTAGAATCCATACTCTCAGATTGAGGCCGGTTGAGTGATTTCATGATGTATGGTTTTATTGGCTTGGGATTTGTGTAGAATCCATCCTCTCGAGCTATTTTTGGTTGAGTGATCTTTTGCATTGTGTTCTCATCCAGTCCTTGTTTTATGATCTTTGTGATGGTGGCGCACCACACATGAGTATGTGCATGTACATTTTTTGGGTGACTTGCGATGCTCAATCTTCCATGGTACTTCTGGAAGTTATGATCATTGGGGTTGGGATGGGAGTATGCATGCCCATGGGAACTTGTCATAGGATGAGCATGGGTAGGGTAGGGTAGCATATGGAGGGGCTTCTATCTTGTAGCCTAGTGACTATTTCCTGGTTGGCAGAGGAAGTTTTATATAAGTGATAACTAAATATATTACGTGTTTGGTAATAAAACTTAAGATAATTAAAAGGAGGAATTGTGCGCCTTCCATTGGGAAGTTGATGCTACCTAGAATTGTGTGCCTTCCATTGGCAAGTTGATGCTTCCAATACTAGCTTGGGCTTGTTGATGCCAAGTGACTCTCCATGATGTTAGCCCCTACTTAGTAGCCTATTAAGTGTCTAACCAGGAGATATACTCCTTGCATTGTCATAGGTTCTTGGTTACAACCATCATACTGTCTGGTGTGAGTGTTAGCCATGGATGGTTATTTTTTTTGAGTGTTTGTGGTTGGATCGTTATCTCCATCAGCATGGTGGGTCTGGACCTATGGGTGCCATGTGGTTGGGAGGCACAGCTACCTTCACCACTACTAGGGATCGATGTATAAAGATGGTCTCTTATTCTAGTGTGACCATTGTTGGATGTTTTCACTAGATGCTTCGAGTTTTAGAGTATTCTTTCATTAGAATGCTTGTATATCATGTTTAGATGATGTTAGTTTATTTGATGTATTCCCATATTATGATGTTTAGCATATGATTAGATGATGTGAATTGCTTTGTTAGCATATCTATTACTTATTGGTTTAGCATGTTAGATTTTCTTATTATGATGATTAGCATGTGATAGGTGATGTTATCTACTTGAAGGATTATCTTATGCTCTACTACTAGCATGTTAGATTTCCTTATGCTTATATTGTAGCATGTTTTAGTAGTGACGTCCCTATTAAAATAGTGTTGACAATCTGATCGATGGCTTGGGATGTTATGCGTGGGTGGCTAGGATCCATGATGGTCTTATGATGCTACTGACTATTGGGAGGAACTACGTACTTAGTTAGTTATTTTGTACATTGTAATGTTTTTTACGTTCACTATGATGTTGCTTTCAATATGTTCTTTACTTCTTTGGTTTAGATGGATAGATGTTCCTCTTTCCTTGTTGTTTACACACTCGAGTGTTCATTTCTCAATTTACATGGATCTGGTACTCCTTGGTGTGGAGATTTTCATATTTTTATGCTTTTTATTTATGCTCTATTATTGTTCTGATGTGTTTTCTCACATGGAAAGGTAGTTCCCTACGTGAGAATATACTTCCTTGCATGAGAATGTATTTCCTCACGCAAGGATGCAAATCCTCGTGTGGTGTGTATGAATCCTCACATGGAGCCATGCATTTTCTCATGTGCAATGATGCAAAGTCTTGTGTGAAACTTGAGACCAGTGCACTTCCTCACACAAGAAACATGGAGGAGCTAGGCTTGGCCGAGGAAGTTTTGAAAGTTGGTTTTGGACACCTTATTAGATTTCACACCTTTCCAATTGAAAACAATCTTTCTAAGTTATACTTAAGATATATTTTAATATATGTGACAAATCTTTTGAGATAGGTTCCAAACCTCTCCGAGATAAGATAAAGATTCTAGGAAATTTTAGGGCTTTAGGATTTTAGACTTTGCCAAATTTTAGGATTTTGCATTTATATCCTAGCCTGGTGTTTTGTTGATGAGTGGTGGATTCTTTGAGCCCTCATTAGGTACGTGGTCATTGTTGACCTTTGTTTGCTTGTGTCTATTTGGTAGTGGCATTCAGAGATTCATTGGTTACTAGGATTGTGGCAATGTCTTTCATTGTGATCTTTGTGATCCTCGTATGATGTTGTCATATGCATTCATACTTGTAAAAAATAAAATCTTGGCTTGTATTGAATCCTTATTCAAAGAATCTCTGGGTGGGGCATTACATCTAGTATTAGAGCCCATGTTCAAACATTGGGATCTCTATGTATATGTTTCCCATATGGTTGTTGTTGCGTTGGTTGAGTTTGAGTGTCTTGGTGAAGAGCTCAACATTTTTGTTGCTTCAGTGTCTACTCGGGATGGACTTTCTTGTCCAGTAGATGCAACTAGATCTATGTGAGGAGAAGGAAATGAGTCTTCCCTTGTTTTGTAGATGGAATTGATGTGCCTTTGTTTGGTTGGTTGCTTGTGTAGCCCTTTTTGGATGGATCCATTGATTGGTTTCCATGTGTTGGCTTTGTGTGCCTCTTCTTGTTTCTCCTTGTGGAGAAAGGTGCATTATTTCCTTGCTTTCTCCTAATTGCAAGTTTTAAATGAATCTTATTTGTGATTCTAAGTTTTGTCATTATAGTAATGAAATGATTCCTTCCATTAAGAAATAAGTATTTATTGTGAATCATTGCAAAGGAGTAGGTTTTGCATTATATCCTTGGGTTAATGACTTAGTCCCCAATCTAGTTACTTTTTAAGCTTATAGAAATTTGCATTAAATTGATGAATATCTAAATGTTGCATTGCATGGAAAAAAATTAAGGAAATTATTATTGTCTGCATATGCATGAGGTTACTGATGGTATATTGCTTGATGTGTGTGAGTGTGTTCTCTAACACTATTGCGATGATGTGTTCCTTAGCATTGTGTAGTGATTTATCCCTTTTGTGTGATTGTTCTCAGTCATCACATGTAATTTGATTTGATTGATGCCTTATTTTATTTGGATAGAGGTAATTTCCTCATGTTGTTGGGCTAGCATTGGTTTTTCAATATTTTCCTCTCTTGGAATAGTCATCAAATTTTATCCATCACTCTTTTTGTGATAGTTGTCACGTTTGACTTATTGTTGAAATATGCACTTTTTGATATTTACTGTTGAAATTGACAATTCCCCATTTGGGATTTTTGTTTTGGTTCTTGATGACTATTTTGAATGTGTTTTAACTACTACCCACTTGTGTGTTGTGACTCTACCATGTTCATCTCGAACCTCTGGTAGTACATATAATGGATAATATCATGGAGAACATACTAGAGTGTCTTTGATAGATATAAAGTTGTTAATGTAATTGGATGGTTTAATTTTTTTTGAGTAAACCTAATGTTATTCTTGAAAGAAATTGAAATATATGCACTTGTTTTATGGTGATTCTTGAACCCTTTCTTTAAAAACCTTTTAGTTGCATTGTGCATTAGTGCTTATATTATGTTTAATTAATGAAATTATGAAAGATAAGTGATGATGGTTTTTAGTGTGTGAACTACCTTTCCTTCCATGTCCTTTTTTGTTTTGGGCATGTGTGTTCTTGAGTGATTTTGGACGTTTTGTTTGTCACTTATCTTGGTAACTAAGACTATTATTTTTTTGACTATGTGGTTTTGTCTTGAGTGGTGACTCAAACTCTTAGGTCTTAGGACTCTTAAATCTATCATTTTGTAGTCCTCATCGATATCTTTCTGATGCTTTTTGAATGGATTCAATTTGAGTACAGATGTGAAAGTTATGGCCTTCAGAGTGAAGGAAATTTGTGTGCTGATTTGAAATTTTGTGCGAGAAACTGGTGGTCATGTAGTTTCTCACCTGGTTTACTGAGAAACTTCTTGTGAGACTATGCTAATGCAAAATTTTGCCTGAGGAACAAAAAGTAACTCTTTCACACTTCTAGAGTTGCTGATCAATGGTTTCAGTACCCTTTATCAAGTAGAGGCCAATTCAATCATGACATATCATATTTATGGCCATTGGAGAAGTTTAACTCTTAATGTTATTCTTACGAAAGAGTTGTCTAGTCTTCATAATCTACTAGGTACTTGCTAGGGTTTGTACTTGGGTTTGTGTGTTTCCTTTTGCACTGATCCACCTTCATGAGGTGAAGTGTAGCCTATAAGTGTACCTTGCTCAAGGTTGATGTTGCATTGTCATTGGGGAGTAAATCAATTCTTTGATGAATCTAGATTCTCCTTTTTGGATGTTGACTTTGGCACATCTCTATATCCTTTTCCTCTCTTGAGAGAGTAGGCTAGCATGGTTATGCCACTAGCTTAGTTAGTGTTTTCAAATGAGTATCTTGATGGTTGGTGGAATTGTGAGTTCCCTAACGCATCTTGGGCTAATTTAGTGTAGAGGTTGAGAGAGACTCCCTCTCACTCCTAATACTATATAGTTTCTTTCTCCCTAAGAATGTTTCCTCAAGAGGATTGTCTCAATCAAGTTTTCTCATTTACCACTAACTTAAGGCTGAAGATTGAGTTTAGTGGTAGGATGGGTGTAGTATTCCCAACATGTTGCTTGAGAGACATGGTATTGTTGGACATATGTTACCATCTTGAGAGTTGGTATGAAGTTTTTTTTCATGATTCTGTCCATTAGTGAAATTCTTTGCAACCTTGTGGAAAGGTGATATCTTGTATGGTTGGGTTGTATAACCCTAGTTCTTGGTGGTAGTTGAGCTTTTGTACCTTGGAGAGGCATTTTGCTCCTATGCTTGGTAGTTAATAGTGGTGAGTACCCTTTTGGGAGTGTGTAATTTTGTTAGTAAATCATCATCTTCTTTGTTCTAAGGGTGAGTTTACATGGATTCTAGAATGATCATGTGTGACATGATAGTATTCTTGGGAATTTGGGATTGTTATTCCCCATGATTCCAACTCTTGTTGGAAGTGCATAGTGTGTTGACCTAGTTTTGTGGTCATGTGATAGGTGCATACCATAGTTGGGCACTTGTTGATGAGGTAGAGTGGGTTTTTCCTTACCTTGTATGGTTGACTTTATGGCTAGATGGGTTTTTCCTAGCACTTAGAAGGTTCCTTGTTGGAGGACCTTGTGTTAGTGTGACACCTTTCTCTTGTGGTCGACCTATTTGGGGGTTGACATGATGGTTTGAGAACATTGCAGTAATCTAGTTTGACTTGTGGAGAGTTTGTTGAGTCATTCCTATTGCTCAGTTTTGATTTTTGGTTCTTGGTGTATTTTGGTTTCTATTCTTGGATTGAAGGCTTCTAGGAGTAAGCCTAGTCTTTAGGGGGGATGATTTACTGTCCCTCCCATTTGACTTCTATAAGTCATCCTGATGGATGTAACCATGTTGATCTTTTGTTTAGAAGGGATCATGATTATGACCATGAGTGGTCTACACCATTGAGGTGATTGGATTTATGTTTCTGTATCAGTTGCTTTGATTATGCTTTGACTGATTTATGAGATTATGATGTGATTTATGGTTCACTGAGGTTTGTGCTAGTGCTTACTAGGATCGATGTGGTATCATGAGGTTGTTCCATGATTACCTTAAGATGTGTGCATAGATTACACTGTGTACTATTACCATGCTACACTGGACTAGGTTCCTATAGCAGTGGTATGTTTATGACTGTGTTTGCTTATGTATTTTAAGTGCATTTTTGTATTGTTTAAACTACCATTATTAAATGCTTAAATAATTAGAAATAGATTTTTCATGTTGGATTCATTGGTTATGTGCTATGGATATTTACCTTGTTATATTTTGATTTGAGAGATATTTGTTACTCATGTTATGTTTACTTTTGAGATGACCTGACAGTTGGATGTCATACTTTGATTTTAGTTTCATAGATGTTAGACTACTATGCTATCTAGTTGATCATATTGGTAGGACGATGCAATTTTGAGATGACAGTGTGTTTTATGATGATATCTGGTTATCCGGTATTTGGGCATATCATTGATTATGTTATGTGATGGATTTAATGCTATGGTTATTTACTTCATGCCTGCATGGTTATGCTTTATGAAAATGTGAGTAATACAAATATATTATTTAATATAATTAAATAAATGGTTAAATTAGGTGATTTAATGCATTTATTGCTTTGGCTATGTTATTATATGTAAAATTGCACTTGATCATGTTGTTTATGTGCATGATTTATATCCGTGGCAGTGGCACATGGAATTAATGATTCAACCATTCATATTTTACCAGTGTCATCCCTATATGGTTGATGTATCCTTATTTTAATTATTTAATTAAACCTTTCAATGATTATTAAATCTAAACTCATTTGCATTATGTGATTAGACCAGTGAGCATGTCTGTGCATTTAGAGTTTCACATTGTTGGGAAAGTTGTTAAGAAAATTTTTGTGTTTTTGGGTTTTCGGGCTTTTTAATTGATTTATTTTAATTTTTGGCAATTTTTCCATAGATGAATTCCTATTTTTAGAAAAAGCTTATTTTCATTTGGGTTGATTCGGGGTTTAACTAGGTTGGCTAGTTATTTTCCCTAATCGATTATTCACTCAAAAAGTGAATAAATATCCAAAAAAGAATTTAATTCCTCACTTCTCACTTTTGAATTAGAAAGTTGGAGAGTAAAACCCAAAATCCTCATCATGAGGATTTACTATTTTGTTCATTGTGGGAGCTATGGGCATGGGATCATAGTGAGATTGGGCTTGTTGGATCTAGCTCGGGGAAACCTTGGATTGCCACAATTTTCAGCTACTTCTACAGGTTATTTATTTTATGGTTTAGATTCTAGTTTTGCCCTTTTGGCTAAGAGGTAGGGCTTTCCTATTTTATTTTTTCGGCTTCATTTTTGCTCCTATTTTTGGTAGTTATTTGTTTGGAGGTTGAGAACTAGTGTTCCCCTCCGTTTTTGTATGCTAGTTCTACCCGGTTAGGTGGGTATGAACATTTCCCTATTTTTCGAGATGAGGGTTTGGGGTTTTATGCCGTTATGCTATTTTTTTTGCATATGGTGTTCGAACTTAATTATTTTTGGATTTTTGAGGGTTTTGTACCCAAAGGTCAAATGGGTTTTAATTTTGAAGTTTTCCAAAATTTGGGGGTTTTTATCTTGTTTTGTGTGCCACTCTATTTTCTCAAGTTTTCTTGGCATGAGATTGGTTGTGGACCTGGCTGATCTATTTAGATATCAATCATACCACTATTACACTTTTATGTTGCATTGGGATGTGTCACATCTGTAATCCTGACTTTGTGTTTGCTTGAGTGATTTTATACCTGATGTTATGGTTTCTTTTGGACCTTTTCTTTTTTTCATGAATACTAGGATTCATGTAGAATCCATGCTCTCAGATTGAGCCGATTGAGTGAGTTCATGATGTTTGGTCTTGTTGAATCATTGGGATTTGTGTAGAATTGATACTCTCAAATTGAGGCTAGTTGAGTGATTTCATGATGTATGGTTTTATTGGCTTTGGATTCGTGTAGAATCTATCCTCCTGAGTTGTTTTCGATTGAGTGATCTTTTGCATTGTGTTCTCATCTAGTCCTTGTTTTATGATCTTTGTGATGGTGGTGCGCCACACACGAGTACATGTGCACACATTTTTGGGGTGACTTGTGAGGGCCGATCTCCATGGTACTTCTAGAAGTTATGATCATTAGGGTTTGGATGAGATTATGCATTCCCACAGGCACTTGTCGTAGGATGAGCATGGGTAGGGTAGGGTAGCATATGGAGGGGCTTCTATCTCATAGCCTAGTGACTATTTCCTGGTTGGCAGAGGAATTTTTATGTAAGTGATAACTAAATATATTGCATGTTTGGTAATAAAACTTAAGATAATTAAAAAGTGGAATTGTGTACCTTCCGTTGGGAAGTTGATGCTACTTGGAATTATGCACCTTCCATTGGGAAGTTGATGCTACCAATACTAGCTTGGGCTTATCGATGCCAAGTGACTCTCCATGATGTCAGCCCCTACTTAGTAGCCTATTGAGTGTCTAACTAGGACCTATACTACTTGCATTGTTTTAGGTTCTTGGTTACAACCATCATACTATTTGGTGTGAGTGTTAGCCATGGATGATTGTTTTCTTTGAGCATTTGTGGTTGGATCACTATCTCCATTAGCATGGTGGGTGTGGACCTATGGGTGCCATGTGGTTGGGAGGCATAACTACCTTCACCACTACTAGTGACTAGTGTACAGAGATGGTCTCTTATCCTAGTGTGATCATTGTTGGATGTTTTCACTAGATGCTTCAGGTTCCAAAGTATGCTTTCTTGTGATTTATACTTTCATTGGAATGCTTGTATATCATGTTTAGATGATGTTAGTTTATTTGACACATTCCAATATTATGATGTTTAGCATATGATTAGATGATGTGAATTTCTTTGTTAGCATATCTATTGCTTATTGGTTTAGCATGTTAGATTTCCTTATTATGGTGATCAACATGTGATAAGTGATGTTATCTACTTGAAGGATTATCTTACACTTTACTACTAGCATGTTAGATTTCCTTATGCTTATATTGTAGCATGTTTTAGTAGTAACATACCTATTGCAATAGTACCAATGATTTGATTAGTGGCTTGGGATGTTATGTGCAAGGGATGGCTAGGATCCATGATGGTCTTATGATGCTATTTACTATTGGGAGGAACTGCGTACTTAGTTAGTTGTTTTCTACATTGTGATGTTGCTTATGTTCATTGTGATGTTGCTTTTAGTACATTCTTTACTACTTTGGTTTAGATGGATAGATGTTCCTCTTTCTTTGTTTATGCATTCGAGTGTTCATTCCTCAATTTACATGGATCTGGTACTCCCCAGTGTGGAGGTTTTCATGTTTTTATGCTTTTTATTTATGCTCTATTGTCATGCTAATCTATTTTCTCATGTGGAAAGTAAGTTCCTCACATGAGAATTTACTTCCTCATGCAAGAATGTATTTCCTTGTGTAGGGATTGAAATTCTTGTGTGATGTGCAGTGAATCCTGGCGTGGAGCCATGCACCTTATCATGCACAGTGATTCAAAGTCTCACACAAAACTTGAGACTAGTGCACTTCCTCATGCAAGAAATGGGGAGTAGTTAGGCTTGATCGAGGAAGTTTTGAAAGTTGGTTTTGGACACCTTATTGGATTTCACACCTTTTTAGTTCAAAACAATCTTTCTAAGGGGTTTAAAATATAACGTTTAAGTATTAAACCTCTTAGAAAGACTATTTTGAATTGGAAAGGTTTGAAATCCAATAAGGTGTCAATTTATACTTAAAATATATTTTAATATATGTGACGAATCTTTTGAGATAGGTTTCAGACTTCTCTGAGATAAGATAAAGATTCTAGGAAATTTCAAGGCTTCAGGATTTCAAACTTAGCCAAATTTTAGGATTCTAGATTTATACCCCAGCTTGGTGTTTTGTTGATGAGTGGTGGATTCTTTGAGCCCTCATTAGGTGCATGGTCATTTTTGACCTTTGTTTGTGTGTGTTAGTTTCATAGTGGCATTCAAAGATTTGTTTCTTACTGAGATTGTGGTGAAGTCTTCTGTTGCAATATTTGTGATCTCTATATTATGTTTTCATGTGCTTTCATACCTGTAAAAAAAATATATCTTGGCTTTTTATTGAATCCTTGTTCCAAGGATTTTTGGGTGGGAAATTACAATCCATGACACACAAAATATATAATTCAAGCTATGCAAATAATGTACTATGTGAGGAAGTAGACCTAGTATACAAGGTTGTCAAGAATAATTTATCATTTGACCTAGCTGAGCTTCAATGCACCCAGCTAAGAAAGAACATGGAGAGCAACTCATGTAAGTTTGGTTCACTCTTAGTCTATTTGTTCTTTTATGTACATAAATTCTTTCCTTTAAAAGGAAATGTTGTTTGGATGAAAGAAACCTTAGTTCTGTATTAGATTAATGAATTCATAAATGAGATGGGTGAGAACTTTCAAAGAATCATGGATGCATACTTTGACAATTTCAGAGAAAGGATGTAAAGAAGGCTTATGATCCCTAAGCAACTTGTAGAGGATTATGAGAGGGATATATGCTTCTTGGTTGAATGTGACAGGGTTCACATACAAGTAGTCAGACCTAAGATTACATGGGTAAAACATTTGGCATATGAGGTAATTATTGATGATACAAGAGACATTATTGAGGCACTCATCAATGAGCTAGTGGACCCCAAGGATACTTATTTTGGGACATATGATGAAGCTAAAAGAATAATCTCATTTGAGATTCAGATCCCTAAAATTCTAAAGAGAGGGATGAAGAACCTAGAAAGCATTGGAACGAAACTTGCAAAATCAAACTCATCTCTCATGATCACATAAGGCAAGGGTGATGATGTAGAAGGGGAAGATGGATAGGAAGAAGAAGAGAAAAGTGAAGAAGAAGAAGAGGTAGAGGAACCTCCCAAAAAGAAGGTGAAACCCCATCCAAGCCTCCACCAAGGAGATCTACAAGGTCTACTCTTGTGATTACTACCTTAAAGCCAAGAAAGCCAAGGAAGAAATTGAAGCTTAACAATGAAGATGATGATTGGAGGTTTCCACAATAGGTCAAGAGAATCAAACCACTATTCCTCTCACAAGGATACTATATCCATTTTAAGGACTATCTAATCCATTATGAAAATACATTTGAATTGTCAACACAGGAACATAGGACTTGAAATGGGTCAGTGCAGTATGTGCACTAAGTTCCTTTAAGAGTCTTAACACATATGCTATAGGAAAGTAAAATGCATGAAAGGAATCTATACTAATAACAAAAAATAGTAAACACACTTAGACTATCAACAGAGAATTGTGGAAACTATAGAAAAGGAAATTCTAAACTAATTAACAATTCAAACATCCACTATGATCATTTTTCACAAGTGTTGTAGGAACTTTCACAATAATTATGCTACAAGACTAATACATTAAATCTATCTAAAATGGGAAATTGAAATAAATGAATCTACTCTACCTAAATCTATTCCACCTCCCAAGTGGGCCCTTTGGTTGGCTTCAACTAACTAAGAACACAATAGGTAGTCCAAAATCACTCTTTCATTAGAATTTTTCTTTTGTTACATGATTGAATAATTCATAGAGAACAAAAAAACTACTTCAGAATCCTTTCCAACTAACTCTAACTTTTCCCTATTTCTCCCATATATATAGAGGATTGGAATTTATTACAAACATAACATAAAAAAAATGGGAGAGAATATTGTTAGAAGAAAAAGGTAGAATGTCAACCATGACTTTAGAACATTGATTAAGATACATAATAATGGTCTGCAGATAATGTAACAAGTTGGGTCTCCTGGAATAACTCCCCTTGCAGATGTGTCTTATCACCTGGAACTAACCTATGCTTCTCATGCTATGACCAATCTTCATTATTCCTTCTTTAATACTGTGCTCACCACTCTTTACCCCACTTCTCCATTTCCTAAAAATTAGAGACATTTGAACCATATGCACAACAACATTTCTAATCTCATTCGAATATTAAAATATAGTTTAAAATATTTATATGAAATACTACACTTTATATATAATATTAAGCAAGGTATGTTATATCCACTATCCATAGGTTTAATAGGTTCTAGTTGCATTCAACATAAGTTCACAACACATTTAAAATAGATATATTGGAAATATTTTTCACATGGCTCAAAGAGTAAGTTCAGACTATATAAAAACTATATCAAATTTGAGGCATTAATATGCCTCATCATCTGCCCGCCCACTATGTAATTGCTTTCCCTAAAGCATTGTACTTGTTGGCCATTGCTCTGAAATCTCCCACTATTGTCTTCCCTTGTTTCCCACTTTAGGTGTAGAAATATCTTCTAGATCATCTGCAATGCTCGCCCAAGTGTTCTCCAACTAATGGATCTAATCCAGGGTAGTATTACTTTCATATAGGGGATAGAGAAGGGTAGGAGGTTGGAAGATTAGTGGAAACCATAACTGTTTCCTGATTTTCCTTCCTAATTGTATATATTTAGCAACTTATTTAGTGTTGCCTCAAAATTAATAAGGTTGTGTGGTTCAAACTTCTTGAAAGATTTTGGCAATTGACTCCATTTATTTCTAAGCCCTACAATTTCTCTCTATTGTGTGAAATTAAGAAGTGTTTGATACTCTCTGTAAACTTTTTTGCTTTCCTCAAACACATTCTCTCTGATTTTTTGTTTTGGCCTTACACAAGTTAATTTGAACCAATCTCTCAAGAGGTCATAAGGTTTATGAGATTCAGCCCAAAGTGGTAGTAGTTTAGACATTTCAAGGTCTCTATAGGTATCCAACTATCTATCATAATTTGTATCATTGTGCATCAATGCCATTAGAGCTCTTAAGTGAACATCCCCTATGTAAAGTAGGGGATTCCACTCTATTTCATGTAGAATTATGAAATTATGCAAATAGAGCTCACACAAAAAGTTCTTTTTCCATGAGGGTAAAGTTTGATACACATTATAAGAATCTCAAGCATTCTTAAATTCAAAATCAATATTTCTCATTGTAATCATCAACTGAAATAACAAAAACTATTCTCTTAAACACATAACATACATCCTTGGGGGTGGTCTATAGGCCATAGCCTGATTAGCTAGCTTCAAAGCTTTATTCATTTGTTGCTTTTGCTTTTCTAGTTGCTCTTTTAATGATTCAATTTCCTTGTCTCTATCAAATATTTCCTTTTGCATCTGGTCTCTGTCTTGCTTGCACAAGGCTTTCTAAAAAATAAAATGATTGTATAGACCAAACAATATTGACTAAATTGTTGATGATGAAAACTCTCAAGTTTTAGATTTCATCTTTTGCTCTCTAGCAACTTGTTGGAAATGCTGGGTGTACCAAGAAGATTTATAAGGTATAAGAGAGATATTGGAATATTCAGGGATTGATGGCACAACATGTTGATCATTGCTAGGTGCTTTTTCTAGAACAACAATAGGATTTGATTTGCATATTTCCTGATTCTCTTGCGATGTCTCCTTGACAAGCTCAGTTTCATGTGTTTCTATGTTTTGGGGCTCTAATTGCATAGGATAATCATCTGGGACATTTTCAACTAATAACTCTGTAGGAGACTTTGGAATTGGGGCATTTGGTTTTTCAATAGAAGTTGGAGATACTCAACCTCAAATATGAGGGCTTCTACGTACAAGAACTTCTTTAGCTTCAACAACTTTGTGGGTTCATTTTGGTTTAGGCATGACTGGAGTAGATGTTGCAAGATTAGTTGCTACAGGAACATACCTCTTTCTTTTTGTTATCTTAATAGAGGGATTTTGTACTTCCTTTTCAAGGTTAGGGCTAACCTTACACTTACCTTTATGCCTAGAAGAGCTTGACATATCATCCTCTAAATTAGGCTTAACAAAGTTATCAAGAGAGGGTTCTTTTTTCATCTTAGTTGGATTTTGAATTGGCTCTATGGTTTCTTCCTCATTTTATAGGTTTTGAGGAACAGGGTTGGCTTGCAGCTATAAGGTCTTGGCTTCAACAAATTTTGCCCATGAAATAGGGGAGGAATCCCTTAGAGATCTTTTAACTAGAAGATTAACGAGGGCATTGATGGGAAACAAAATTTTTCTTTCCTTTTTGAGTTTCCTCAACATTTATATAGAAAAAATTGTAAAGAAATTTGGGAACATTAACTTGCACGTTATGCCTTATGCAGCTAAGCAATTTAGAATGATGAGCATGCAAGTTTGAAAACCTACCTTCATAGGTTAAATATCTGATAATGTGGGTTGCTAACTTCTGATATGGAGGTGGAAAAGAAAATCTCTTACATCCTTGTTTTGTAATGTCTAGTTGAGGGTCACCTTGCTGAGTGAACTGTACCCTTGAAGACTTGGCATCACGTTCATTTGGATAATGTTCCCCAATTGTTGGTAATCTTGTGAGCTCTGCTATCCTTTCCTCAGTAACAACCACTCTTAATCCCCAAACTAAGGCTTCCCCTTCATCAAATGTTTTCATCAACTCCATTGCCACTTCTTCATTGAATTCTATTAATTGTAAGAAGTGACTGAGCCATCCACAAGCATAAAATCGCCAAATTGCTTCAATGCTCACGAGTAAAACATTATGAATGACTGGCTCATACCTCTTAGCTATCCTCCCATCTTCAAAATTTCTAGCTTCAACTCTTACTATTGTGATAAATTTTTTCCCCTCTTACCTCTGCAAATTCCCTCTTTCTCTGAACTTCAAAACTAATCTTTATGAAAAATCAAAAAAATGCCATATGCCATTACCACTTCTCGTAATCAAGACCCCTTTGTTTCTGGCATGTAGAATAATGATACATTAATGATGAAGGACATTTAACTAACTAAAGGTGTTCCCATAATAACTCTTATTCCTTTCAATCATGCCAAGTACAAGAGATCTTTTCCCAAAAATTGCAATAAAAGGTACGACGAATACAGAAATATTTTAAAAATTAATGAAATGAAAACTATCAGACTACCACCAAAGTACATCCTTTAATGTAGATATGACTAGGATGACATGGAGATGAAATTTAGAAATTACTACAATTTCTTAGCCCCCCACTAAAATTTGACAAGTGTCCTCACTTAAAAAGTTTTGGCATGGGAAGGAAAAACTGGCTTAAGTCTTATATGATATATAATGCAATATTAGATATAAATATTGAAACCTATATTCTAAAAATGAATAAAGAGTAAAATAAATTATTATACCTAAAAAATTGAGAGTGTACATTTGCATGCAACTTGATGAGGTGGCAAAGTTTGATGACTACAGAAAGTGCTGACAATTTTGTTTATTGAAAGCAAGAAAAATAGTGTGTAGGTGACGTGGAGTGTGGGTGGATGGTAGATAGAGAAATGAGATGGGCTGATATGAAGAAAGAAAAAATTGAATGGAAGAATGGGGCCTCATATTTAAATAAGGTTTAATTATGAAGGTTCCTAAAATTCTATCATTGTATGGCTATAAGAAGAAGGTTTTCATCTTCTACTGTAGGAACTGTGTTTAGAAGATCTGGTGCACTAGTTTGTTGGAATTATTGTAGGAGGATATAAATCAAATTTCTTTGTTTCTTGACCATTAGATATGGTCATATTTCTTGACCTACAACTTATATCTACATTAGCTATAGCTAACCATGGTCATCCTAAAATGATAGGATAACCAGATAAATTGACTTTGGAAGAGAGAATCATAAAATCTACAAGGTACTCTAGAGAGTCTAGGGTTATGACTATGTCTTCTATCATCCCATCAAGAGTTATAGTAGAACTATCTACAAGTTGCAAAATTGTTGGAGTAGCCCTTAATCTCTCTATTTTCAACTTCTTCATAGTATCCTTAGTCATGATATTTATAGCAGCACTGAGATCAATTAAAGCATTTTTAATAGACTGACCATTTATAATCACATTCACAACTGGACTTCCTAGATCAAAATATTTAGGAATGATCAATTTTCCTAGCATAATGTTAGCCAATTGTCCTACCACATGGACTATAGTTGGGTCCTTTTTTTTCCTCCCAGGCTTCTCTGATGGCTTTGCCATAGATTATAACATCTTTAATAGATTGGAATAGGGGTATTTGGACATGCATGTTCTTTAACTAATCAATAATATCAAAAAGACTATCCCTTTGTTTGTATAGGTTTACTTTGTATGAGCTTCTCTAGAAAAGGAGGTTCAACTACTGGCTGGGCTTAAGCTAAGCTAGTGACATTAGTTGGGTCAACCTCTTTACAATCTATGGGTTCTGATGCTATAGGAGTATCTAGTATTTTAGTTATAAGAGGCATTTTAGGCACTGGTAGGGTTGCACCAGATCTCAAATGTATATTTACAACATTTAGAGCATAAGTAAGATATGTTGGGCATCGGTAGAGTATATAGGTTGTTGTAATTGCTAGTTATTTGGATTTGGCTGAAGTTGTGTAGGTAACTAGGTCTACTTTTGAGGTCCAAGACTTATAGGTGGTGGCATTAGTGCAGGTTGTTCGACTGGAGGTGGTAATTGTGGATTACCAGTATTTTGGTTAGGCCACTCTTGAGGTCCTCTTCATTGATTTGTAGACTACCAATTCCCCTAGGGTGATTTCCATTGGTTTTGCTAATTTTTTCATTGATTATTATATTGCTTTGGCTAGGAAGGTTGGGAATTCTTAGGATATTAAGGCTGTTGTGGATTATTTTGCCAAGCATTATTCTAATTAAGTTGACTATATTATGGAGGACCTTGGGTATTACAATTTTTCCATTGATTACCATATAGATTTGAATTTTGCAAAGGGTCCTGAGGCATACCTTGACATGGGGCCCATGTCTGATGTTAAGCAACAAAGAATAATTGCTCATCATCTCCATCTATCTTGATGTACTCAGTTGGAAGATGCTAGTTTTCCATGCTAGTGACCGATTTTCATTGGCAATCTTTCTTCTGCTTTTGACAATGTGGGTAGTACTCAGCTAATTGTACCTCAACTTATGCATGTTTCTTCTTTATAGTCATTATGTCAAGATGTGTAGTGACATCATTTATAATGTCCTACTTGAAATTTGAGAGCAGATTAGATATCTCGAGCTTTGAAATACCTTGACTGATTCCTTTAGTAGCTGTAGTTCGGTGTCCGTTTCCTTTCTTCATTGTTGATCTTGAGTAATTAAGACAAATTTTCTTGAGGTCATCCCAAGAAGATTGATATACATCTCCTTCAACCATCAAGTCTAATGCTTCTAGAAAACTATCATTCACGCCTCTCAAAAAGACTAGCTTTTGTGAATCCTTGGACAACACATGCCAAGGGTTCTTTTGTAGTATATACAAGAAATGTGAAACATAGTATTCCAATGTTTCTTCCTCCTTTTGTGATATTCTAAAGATATCATCTCCTGTTGAATCATTTTATTTGCAATACTCTTTTTATTTCTCCAAAAATAGAGTTTGAATTTCATCCCAAGTATTTGCTACATTGGCTCCTAAACCCATGAACCATTGTAAATCTGACTCTTCTAGTGTTGGAAATAATTTGAGCTTATGGGAATCAGTGTTGTCGTTAAAGCTATGATAGAATATGTCAAACTCAAACAAGAATGTATCAAGATCTTTAGTTGCAAGGCCATAAAACTTTGGAAGAGTGTTTGGAGGTATATTTTTAATATTAAAATTGGTTTCAAGGCTTGGGAGAGGAAATGAAAAAGTAGGTTGTGCCATTATTGGAGGTATTTGATTATGAGGTTTTTGCTAAAAAGGAACTTTGGGCACTATATTTTTAACAACCGGTGGATTTGGAATAGTACTATTAAGAAAACTAGCCAAAATTTCAGCAAAAGGTTGAAGACCACTTGTATTCAAAGGTTTTGCTCTTGCGGTTGATTCTGTAGGAAAAATAAGACTTGCATCCAAAAAAGGCAACTCCACTTCTTCTTCAATTTCTTCATTTAGATTAACAGGTTCTTGTGGAAGAAATCTACCATATTCATCTCATTGTCTACCTCTTTGATGCATGCAATTGAATTGGTGACTTGTGAATCAAGCACTCAATCTTGTGGTTTCTAACTAACACACTAATCTAAAAATAGATGACTCATGAAGGTTCCTAGTTTGACACCGTCCTCGACAATGGTGCCAAAAAATGGAGGTTTCCACAATAGGTCAAGATAATCACACCACTATTCCTCTCACAAGGATACTATATCCATTTTAAGGACTATCTATTCCATTATGAAAATAAATTTGAATTGTCAACCCAAGACGTAGGAGTTGAAATGTGTTAGCACAGTATGTACACTAAGTTCCTTTAAGTGTCTTAACACCTATATTGTAGGAAAGTAAAATGCATGAAATGAATCTATACTACTAACAAAAAATAGTAAACACACTTAGACTATCAATAGAGAGCTGTGGAAACTATAGAAAAGGGAATTCTAAACTAATTAACAATTCAAACATCCACTATGATCATTTTCCACAAGTACTTCAAGAACTTTAACAGTAATTATAGTGTAGGACTAATACAATAAATCTGTCTTAAACAGGAAATGGAAATAAATGAATCTACTCTACTTGAATCTATTCCACCTCCCAAGTGGGCCCCCTTGGTTGGCTTCAACTAACTAAGAATACAACAGGTAGTCTAAAATCACTCTTTCATTAGAATTCTTCTTTTGTTACATGACTGAATAATTTGTAGAGAACAAGAAAAAAACTTTAGAATCCTTTCCAACTAACTATAACTTTTTCCTATTTCTCCCATATATATAGAGGATTGGAACTCATTACAAGTATAACATAAAAAAATTGGGAGTAAACATTGTTAGAAGAAAAAGGTAGAATGTCAACCATGACTTTAGAACATTGATTAAGCAACAAAATAATGGTCCATAGATAATGTAACAAGTTGGGTCTCTTGGAATAACTCCCCTTGCAAACATGGCTTATCACCTAGAACTGACCTATGCTTCTCATACTATGACCAGTCTTTATTACTCCTTTAATATAGTGCTCACCACTCTTTTCTTCACTTCTCCATTTCTTGAAAATTAGAGACATTTGAACCATATGCACAACAACATTTCTAGTCTCATTCAAATATTAAAGCATATCTTAAAATATTTATATGAAATACTGCACTTTATATATAATATTAAACAAGGTATGTTATATCCACTATCCATAGATACAAATAAGAAGTCCATATTTTGTTCTTACATTTTCTATTGTTTCTTTATTTTCTATTATAGTTTATGGTATTAAGTAGAGCACCCTTCATCAAGTGGTATTAGAGCTAGAGTTCTTGAGTGTGTGGATAGATCACCAATTGTAAGGTAGTTCACATTAGGACCATGGTTTGGGATGAGTGTGTAGATAGATCACCAATTGTGAGGTAGTTTTCACTAGGGTTTCAGTGAAAGCACAAAAAATTCCTCCACGAAGAGAGCATGGCATCAAAGTTGTAGGTAAAACACTTGAGGGTTTTAGAACCCTCTAAAGACAAATGAATAGAGGAGTGAATCTTCTTGTAAGAGATGAAAGCAAGGATGAGGATACCGTAGAAGAAAATACTGAAGCAGAGTCAGTTCTAAACCTAGAAGAAGAAAGGCCTTTTAGGGCCATCTTCAAGATTGGAAAAAGACCTAAGTTTGAGGTTCCCACATTTTTGGAAAATCTTAACCCAAAGGAGCTAATTGATTGAACCAATGAACTACAGGAGTACTTTGAGTATGAAGATATTGATGATCCTAATAGGGTCAAGTTTGTGAAGGAAAAATTGAAGGGACATGCAAAGATCTGGTGGTAGGAGGTTCAGTTAGAGAAAAATAGAAAGGAAAAGGAAAAAATCACCAAATGGCAATGGATGGTAGCTAAACTAAAGTGAAAATTCATTCCCATGGATTATGAGTTTGATCTATTGAAGAAGATGTAAGGGTTAAAGCGAGAGGGAAAATCTATTCAAGAGCATACTAAAGAGTTCTACCGAGTTCTCATCAGGACCAACCATGCAGAAGCTGATAAGGAGAAATTGGCCAGCTATCTTAATGGGTTAAGGCCAAGTATTCAAGATGAGCTGAGTCTAGTTTAGATGGATAGTATTAATGAGGCATACTAGTTCACCTTAAGAGTTAAAGAGAAACTAAGCAAGAAATTTGACAACAAGAATAATGGAAGAAGTCATACTGGAAGATCTGGTAGATGATCTTATGGTGGCCATAATAATGATCAAAAGAACAAGGATGAGGCTAGAAGTAGTAGTCAGAACTAGAGGGGAAAAAATTCCAATCATTTCCATGATCAGAACAATAGAGATCATAGAGGAAGAGGTAGAGGACAAGGATCTAGAAGAGGAGGCTTCTATGGGAAATGTTTACACTATAGAGAAGAAGGGCATAGAGCATTTGAATGTACCCAGTGCCAAGGAAGGATAGACTAAAGAATAGAAGGCTAGGCTAGAGTTGCACATGCTGATGAAGATGCTAGATCCTCACATTCTGAAGATGCTGAAAGAGGATAGGTCTTAGCTAACAGAAGAGTCCTACTAAGTGGTGAGAATTAACTTGATCAAAGAAGGAACTTGTTTCACACAAGGTGCAGATGTGAAGATAAGTATTGTGATGTGATCATTGATGGCAATAATACTAATAATCTGGTGTCAGAAATGATGGTCACCAAGTCGAATATGAAGAGACAGAAACACCCACATCTATGCCATATTGTTTGGGTGCAAGATGACCACAAGATCATGGTAAATGAGTGGTTCTTTGTGAAGTTCAAGATTGGAAGCTACCAAGATGAGGTACTATGTGATATCATACCTATGGACATAAGTCATATGTTGTTGGGTAGGCCGTGGTAGTTTGATAGGCATGCTGTACATGATGGGCGAGAAAATACTTACACTCTGACCAAGGATGGAGTGAAACATAAGTTGAAGCCATTGAAGGAGAAAGAAGAAAAGGTATGTAGTACTGCTAGAATATGTTTTTTTAATGGAAAAGAGTTTCTTAAGGTATGAAGTGTGAGCATATGTATTTTGCTATAATTTCAAAAGATAGTAAAGAAAAAGTAGATGTGGTACATGCAAAAGTTGTAGATATATTGGGAGAGTTTTCTGATATTATATCACATAATATACCTTATGGATTTCCCCCAATGAGGAAGATTAGTCACCAAATGGATTTGGTTCTAGGAGCCAATTTTTCAATCAAGGTAGCACATAGAATAACACCAGTAGAAAGTTAAGAGTTGAATACACAAGTTCATGAGTTATTACAAAAGGGGTTGATTTGAGAGAGTCTAAGTCCATTTTTGTACTAGTAGTATTAGCACCAAAGAAGAATGGAGAATGGAGGATGTGCACAATTTCTTGTGCTATCAACAAGATCACAATCAAGTATATATTTCCATTTCCAAGGATGGATGACATTATAGACTATTTGAGTGGGGATAAGTATTTCACAAAGATAGATCTAAAGAGTGGATACTATTAGATTTGTATCAGAGAAGGTGATTAGTGGAAGTTTGCTTTCAAGATCAAAGAAGGAATGTATGAGTGGTTAGTCGTGCCTTTTGGGTTAACCAATGCACCGAGAACTTTCATGTGGATCATGAATGAGGTACTAAAGGGGTTTCTAGGTAAGTTTGTCATTGTTTACCTAGATGATCTATTGATCTATATTAAGACATTAGAGGAGCATTTGATTCATATTCACAAGGTGTTTGATAAGTTGAGGGAAGAAAAGTTGTTGATAAACCTGAAGAAATGCAATTTTGTAAAGAGGGAGTTGGTGTACTTAGGATTTGTAGTCTCAGTAGAAGGTCTAAAAATGGATCTAGAGAAAGTGAAGGCTATCCTTGAATGGCCTACTCTAAGAAGTGCAACAAAGGTAAGATCTTTTCATGAACTAGCTAGTTTTTATAGAAAGGTCATAAGAGGTTTTAGCAGTATTTATGGAACCTTGACTGAAATAATGAGAAGTGATAAGAAAGAATTTAAGTGGACTATAGGAGCAGATAAGAGTTTTAATCTATTGAAATAGAAAGTTATTGAGCAGCCTATTTTAGCACTTCCTAATTTTAACAAGGTGTTCCAAGTAGATTGTGATGCTAGTGGTACTACAATAGGAGCTATTATGAGCCAAGAAGGTAGACATATCAGTTATTTTAGTGAAAATTTGAATGATACAAAAAGAAAATATTCTATTTATGATAAGGAATTTTATGCTATAGTTTAAGTATTGAAGAATTGGAGATACTATCTTCTTCCTAAGGAGTTTGCTTTGTATATTGATCATCAAGCTTTGAAATATTTGAATAGTCAAGAAAAATTAAACCAAAGGCATCTGAAGTGGGTTGAATTTTTGCAGAGTTATACATTTATTTTGAAACACAGGAGTAAGAAGTCTAACAAATTTTTAGATTCTCTTAGTAGAAAACAAATTTTTTTGATAGAAATGCAGATAGAGATGGTTGGGTTCAAGGAACTTAGTACTTTGTATCCAGATGATCTTGATTTTGGTGAAGCATGGAAGGCTTGTACATAACCTGTTACACTTGATAGGACAAATTGGCTAGATTTCATGATCCAGGATAGTATGTTGTTCAAAGGAAGTTAGTTGTGCATTCCAGAAGTTCAATGAGAGAGAATATCATCAAAGAGAAGCATAATGGAGGATTGGCTAGACATTTTGGTAGAGATAAAACCATAGCTTTGGTTGTTGAGACTTATTACTAGCTATAGTTGTAGCAAGATGTGAAGAAGTTTGTACAAAGTTGTAGGGTATGTTAGATGGTGAAATGAGTGAAATAGAATACAGGGTTGTATCAACCATTACCTATACTAGAGAAGCTGCTAGAGGATGTCAGCATGGATTTTGTTCTTGGATTACCAAGGACGTAGTGTGAACATGATTCTATTTTTGTGGTAGTTGGTAGATTTTCAAAGATGGCACATTTTATTTCTTGCAAGGAGACTAGTGATGCTATTCATGTGGTAAAGTTATTTTAAGAAAAGTGGTGAGACTACATGGTCTACCAAAGAGTATAGTTTCAGATTGAGATACCAAATTTGTTGGGTATTTCTGGCATACATTATGGAAGAAGTTGAAGAAAAATTTGAAGTTTAGTTCATCACATCATCCACAAACTAATGGACAGATAGAAGTTGTGAATCATAGTTTGGAAAAGTTGCTGAGATGTTTGGTTGGAGATAAACTAAAAGGATGGGATATGGTTTTACCACAAGTAGAATTTACATATAATAATTCTATCAACATGAGTATAGGTAAATCATGTTTCTAGATTGTATATGGGAGTAGTCCTAGAAATGCTTCTGAATTGAGGCAGATAAGTAGTGCTAAAGCAGAATATTGTGCTGAACATTTGAAGAGCATCCATGATGAGGTGAGAAAACACATCATAAAGATGAATACACAATACAAGGATAAGGTAGATGTGAATAGGAGGTATAAGGAATTTTAGTTTGAAGATGAAGTCATGGTTCATTAGAGAAAGGATCATTTTCCAATGGGTACATATAATAAGATGAAGATGAAGAAGTTTGGACCATGCAAAATAGTGAAAAGGCATGATTTTGAAAATGCTTATGAAGTGCAGTTGCCCGCTGAATTAAATATTTCACCAATATTTAATATATTAGATTTGATAGAGTATTTTGAAGGAGGTGATGGAGATGAAGTTGTAGAAGTGTAGTGGAGTATTCTAGCAACTAGTTTGACTACAAAGGAGATTGAGGAGATACTGGATAGTTATTTTGGAAAAAGTACAAGGAACAAAACTAATGAAGAATACTTGGTCAAATGGAAAGGGAAGCCAGTAGAGGATTCATCATGGCTAGCAAGGGAGGAGGTTAACTATCTTGGTTATCCTCTGAATATCTGAGATGTGATAGAGTCACTTCTCAAATTACCCTAGGTGTCTGATGTAGGAGCATCCTGGGTGTAAGAGAAATCTTGCATCGCTCAATTTTTTTTCTTTTAGTCTTTCCTTTTTTAATAAGGACTAGTAGGTAGGGTGGTTACTATTTATGGGAACTTGCTATTTTTTAGTAAGTTTGTCATATGAGCTTAGAATGTTCTCATTTTCTATAGGAAGGTTCATTTTAGAGTTGTAAGCCTACCATAAAAAATCTCATTGCTCAAGCATAAGTATCAGAGAAGTTATTACGGATTTTTGGTGGAAAAATTTGTAGAAAAATCTTTAGGCTCACCATTAGAGGCCTTAGAGTGCCTAGACAAGGTCTAAAAACTTGACAAAAGGGTGCTAGCATCATTTGAGCTTGTAGATCATGAGCTGATATTTTCAAAAAGTAGTTATAACAGCCAATCAGAGCAACTGTTCGTGAGTTATGGCCTTTCAAAGTTGGGCTACCCAAAATATTTAAAATAATTGTCAAAGATGTATTTGGCTGACTCTATATGTATTATTAGGGTCTATTGGCCCTAGGTATTAAGTTTCAATGTCTAGAACCTTCTCAGGTGGCATAAAATTGCCTATTTAAGAAAGGTACAAACATTGTCTAGGGCAACTTTGGGTGATAGTTCATAGTTTGTCTTATAGATTATCATAATGAAGACACCCATGTGGGTTAGCATATTGTTCTTGTGAATTCTATAATTCCACATTTGTGGTGCAAATAAGAAGTCCATATTTTGTTCTCATGTTTGCTGTTGGTTTTTTGTTTTTTGTTATAGTTTATGGTATTAAGGGAGCACTCTTCATTAAGAAGACATGATGAGCATAAGAAGATTAAAGATGAAATGGTTGAGAAGATGACAAAATGGAAATATGAACCTTTTGAACTTAGAGGGAAAGATGTTGAAGCCCTACTAAAGGCTGTCTCTCACCATTGGGATAATGGAATGAAAATAGAAAAATACATTGGAGAAAAAACCTTAAGAAAATTGATGCCTAATTTGTTTGACAAAGAAATCAAGGAGTCAATATCTAATCATGAAGGTACACATACTCCTAGATTTAAAGCTTTCCAAAAATTTTCAAGTAAAATAGAAGATGTTGTGTAGTCTACGAAAAATATCTAGAAAACAATTTTTGATATGAAGAAAGAAGGAGAACTTCCATAGATTTAGACAATTGGGGATTCTGATGCTAAGAAGATCACTACAGAGGTCATGGCATCACTGTTAGAGTAATTAGACATTTCATAATTAACTCTAGTCTACTTAAGTTCTTTTATTAATTATTATTATGCAACCTAGGTTATATCTTTTTTAGGTTTTGATCTCCTTTATAAGGATAATTATTAGACAATTCACTTTTGATAATAAAAAATTCTCTTTTTGCTTATCAAGAATGTCTCATCTATGGATCTAGTAATTTATGCCTCCATAGCTTTTTGCTTCTCTCTTCTATAATAGGTGTTTGTATGTAGGTGATTCTTGGGATCTATCAAAGCTCTCGATCTTCCTGCCCCAATTTTTTTCATGAGAGATTTGGCATCGATTTTCAAATCTAAGCTTTTAGTGGATTTTTTTATTGAATTTGGGGGTCACTAATTCTTTAGGCACTTTTGGAAAAAATGGAAATCACAATTGAGCTTAGAGCACTTGAAAACCCCCATTTCTATATAAAATACATCCATTTTAGATGCTATTGAAATATGAGGTAATTTGTTTTCTAGGTCATTTTGACCTGGGCACGCTTCCTGAGATGAAGGTGATTTTTTTATTTTATTTATTAGTGAAGAAAAATCTTTGGTTTTTTTTTCAAAGAGGCATGAATGGTGTTCCGCCTGCTTTGTTTGGAGTTGGGTACATGATTTTTTATTATGGGCTCCACACATGAGTTTAAGGGCTTTTTTTTCCTTGAAGCAGTACCTTGGAGTCAACACCCATGAAATTTTTAAAAATGTTTTTGGGATTCAAGCACCCAATTTGAAGGGGACATGTATTTTCAAGGTTTGGCAACCTTCTTAGGAGCTATGGGGCATGTCTTAGGTCTTGAAAGATATGAATCTGCCTCCTTCTATTATATATTTTGTAGCCATGATGACCTTCCTTAGCACAAACTTCTATTTCTAACCCCACCTTGACCTCTATTTTGGTCTTCATGCCTACCTGCAAATAGAGGGTATAAAAAGTGCATGAGCAATTTTGATTACACATGGGTGGTGGAAAAGATTGCATCTCTATTTTGGTACTTTTGTTTTTGTATCTGCTACACTTTGCTTTTGGAGATTTGCCTACCTTTTTTTAATGGCCTGTGGATCAAGGCACAAAACTAATATTGTCACCCATTGGATCTTCCTAAGATCTCCACTCATCCTCCAATGGTAAGGAATTTTCAAAGCTTGGAACACATGGTATGGTCTTTGGCATAGATTTTGTACTCTTGGTAGCGTGCAACAGTTAAAAATGTGAATGGGTTTGATTTTTGGGCAAGTGTAGACCTTTTTGGAGCCACTTTGAGTAAAGAGGGACCATATTTGGAAAGCACAACTGGTAGATTTGTGTGGAGTTTGACTGCTTTGTATTTTTGAGGTCTAAACTCATTAGAGTGTGTGTGCATTTTGGGGGAAATGTTACTGTTGAGCAGATTCTTTTGTGGGGGATCTACTTCCAACTCATTGTGCCCACATCCTCTGCCACACACGATCTATGCGTCCAAATTTTTGTGCTTAGTACTTCATTCTTCATGCTCCATGCTTCATCCTTCATCCTTAAACATCATCCATTCCTTGATTTCTATGAGTGAACCTTAGTATTACTGTGAGTTTTGGTGGGTGGAGGCAAATCATTTGTGGTTGGGATTAGACAAGCAATTTTTGTGGATTTTTTGGCATGATTTTCTTAGGCTTCACCAACTTGTCCTCGTGATATGACTTCTTCTTGGCTCTGCTACTTGACCACCCCTTTGGTGTTTGTAAGTGTTATTTTTGGGCTGTGGGATGTATCCCCTTCAACACCTTTGTTGTGTATAGAGCACTGGTTGGGTTCTCAACTCCACATATGCCACAGATTCAAGCATGCCACAGAGTTTGAGTTATTAATTTTGGAGTTTTTTTCTTGGGAGCACAATTTTGGAGGATGGAGCATTATGTGGTGCTGGTCCCACCTCTTTTGAGAGATAATCAAACCCACTATGTGGCATATTTTTTGCCATAGATTTTTTTTGGCAATTTCTCTCGTGCATTGTGATGGGCTATTCATTTCTTCACTATATGATGTACAGTTTTGAGGTGACTCTAGCAACTTTCCATAGGGCCCACACCTTGTTGTGTGACCCTCTCCATTTTTTTGAATGTAGATTTAGTATTTCCTTTTAAAACATGTGATTTTTCTGGCATTTTTCATTGGCCACTAGTTATTTTTACTAGCACCAACCTTTTTTGGAGATTTGAAAAAATTTCAGTTACCTATTTTGGGCACTTTGGTCCTTTTCATCAACATTGGTTTCTAACCAAAATTTTTATTAAACTTTTTTGGCACATTACCTGATAGGCCACTAGATTTTTCAACTAGCACTGACTCTTTTACTGATGACTTTATTTTTCTACATTGTCTTATTTCTGGTGGCTAGATATTTTTCTGGCAGGGGTCATTTTTCAGGCTTTTTTTTGCCTCGATGACCATTTTTTCGTCAAATTTGGGCTTGTCCCTTGGTGAAATGAGTGCCTTGTTAGCATTGCATCAACATTCTTGCCACCTCCTTGGGTTCTATTTGGACCTACCTTCTCCTTGTTTCTCATATCTTGGGCATATGGACTCCATTTTCCATAAATGAGATATCACTAGAAAGCTAGTTTTGAGCCCATCACAGTGGTATAGCGAATTTTCAATTTTGATGCTTTTTTCTACTATTAAAGCTAGGGGTACAATTTTTGACTCTAAGAGACATATCTTGAGCATCTAATCTCCAATTTGGGAATTCTTTATATAGTTGGAAATCACTTTCCAAGCTCTTTGTAGTGATGCTAGTTGTTTTTCTAGACTTTTCTCTAGGCACATTCTATTAAGTCTTTTGCTTTTTTGCATTCTAGTGGATATATTTGTTATTTTAGGTCTGAGGATCAATTTTGTTTCTTCAGATGATTTTTCATGGCTTGTGCTATCTATTATATTATTATTCTATCTCTTCTGGTCTATTTAGACATCATTTGTATGCATTCTTGCAAATACATTGAGATAAAATGCTATACTTCATCTGTATTTTTGTTTCAATAGTTTTGCCTATTTCCTTCTAATTTGAGTAGTGTCATCTAAGGACACTCACACAAATTATTGTATTCTTGGGATTCACCATATCTTGTGCCTTATTGTACATGTACTACTCATGATTAAACTACCATGGGGGATTGATGTTTTGCCTTTGTTTTCCATCTTCCTTTTTCCAATGAGTGTCCCTTCTATAACATTAGCCTCATGGTGTGCTTGAGATTGATCACCTTAGTACACACATATGTGATCTGTTGTGCATCTTGATCATGGTTCCTT
This sequence comes from Cupressus sempervirens, assembly GCA_028749045.1. NCBI lineage: Eukaryota > Viridiplantae > Streptophyta > Pinopsida > Cupressales > Cupressaceae > Cupressus > Cupressus sempervirens. The sequence goes on along the minus strand of CM053789.1, from coordinate 573,341,411 downwards.
GACATGCAGCTCTTTTGGCCCACTTTTCCAATTTCCTGTCACCTCACCCTTGTTTGTATTAGGGGGGGTTCTTCTATTGTTTCTCATGCTTTCTTGGTTTCATTGATCAGATCTTTAGGCTTTGGTTTTATTTTCCATCTATATCTTCAATTTCAATTGTTTCCTTTGTATTCCTCCTAATTTGATGCAAATTATAGTCTTCTCTACTTGGTCAGGTTCTATTTTAGTATAGGTTCTTTAGATTAGTAGTTACTTTTGATAGATTTTTACAACTTTAAATGCTTCAATTGTGTTCTTCATGATCATCTTTTGTTCCTATCTTCTAGGAAATTCCCTAGTTTGAAGGCTTCTTCAGTCCTTCACTAGTTCTTTTCAACATTATTTCCATTGGAGTAGGGTTTTTCTCATGTGGTTTTCTCTATTTGTATTCTTTTTAGAGATTTGGTTGTGCTTGGGTACCTCAGTAGGCCTTGTTTGCTGGGACTCAAATCTACTTTTTGTTGTAGTTTCTAGGTTTTTAGCTACTCCCTAAGTTTATCTTCAGGGGGGGTGTAAGAGTAATTAGATATTTCTTAATTAACTCTAGTCTACTTAAGCGAAGCTTTAGGTATATAATAATTAATTATTTTATTGATTATTATTATGCAATCTAAGTTAGACCTTTTTCAGGTTTTGATCTCGTTTATAAGGATGACGTCTCTTTGTAATTATATACAATTCACTTCTGATAATATAAATTTCTCTTTTTTCTCATCAAGAATGTCTCGTCTCTTGATCTAGAAATTTATGCCTCCATAGCTTTTTGCTTCTCTCTTCTATAATAGGTGCTTGCATGGAGGTGATTCTTGGGAGTTGTGGGGTTGATCTTTCATTAACTTCAACAATCACTTTCCTTCACTCCACCTAAGACAACGTTTGAGCAACAATCCATTGAGTTGAACATAGTTCAAACAAGAAGTAAAGTAAAGGCTATCACACCTTCACCAACCTCTATCCCAAAGGTAACTAAGCAATAGGATCCTATAGTCTCATTTGAGATACAACAATAGAAGGACTCAGTTGACAAAGGTAAAGAAATCATTCCTTCCTCAACAATAAAGAGACAAGGAAAAAATAAGACTATTGATGACATAGATCTATATGAAGAGATTATGATCCCAAATTGGGACTAACCCAATCTACTGCTAAAAAAATGGATATTTTGGGAGAATTATGGAAGAAAAGAGCTAAACAACAGATGCTGAGGGCTAAAAGAGATAGAAGCAAATTTTTGGAAGACATCAAAGAAATATTTGTGGATTCTCTATCTATAGAGGTAACTGATAAAGCCCCTATCATTGATAAATTAATTGATATTGTTCATAAGTTCAATGAGGACATATATGGGCAAGATAAAATCCTTATGAAAGGTGAAAGGAAGTTTGAGAACAAAGTGCTAGAAAATGTAGCACATAAGGTAACAATTGATCAAGTAGAACTATCTACTTCAATTTCTACATTAGAAATTGTTGTAAACAATATTGTACCTTTATTTGTAAAATTAAGTGATTCCACTAACTTTACCAAGGCAATAATAGAGAAACTAGCCAAAGTTGACATGGACTTGAAGGATAGTGCAAATGAGTTGGCACTCAATCCAAGCTCTAGTTCCATTCATTTTGTAAAAACTAGATTTTTGATAGATCTTCAAGCAAAAATGCTAAGGTAAGAAGCTAGAATAAGAACAACATTGGTTGATATACAAAGTATGATACTTCCCCACATGGACATCATGAAGAAGAGAATGGATCATGCAAGCTCATTGGTCAAAGACACAAATTTTTTAGTTGTAGATCACATGCTTGAGTTATTAACAGAGCTTCAGATTAATCTACACATCTTGAAGGTGCTACAAGATAACTGGGACAAGACTTTGTCTATAATTTTAAAGGTACACCATGATTTTCTTTCTCATTTTGGTATAACCTTGTAAACATTTTGACATTTATAACAAAAACAAGGGGGAAAGAAGGTGTACAAAGGGGGAAAGTCTTTAGAGAAAGTAAATGTACATACTTATATACATGTAAAAAAATAAATAAATTTGAAGAACCAAAAAAAAAGTTTTTAGTTCAAATCGAGTTACAAAGTCTTTAGTGCAAATTGAGCTACATAATATAACATACTCAAAGGGGGAGTTTGACTGAAGAAGTTTTTTAGATCTTATGCATGATAAGTGTTTTTGTCACTAATTCCAAAGGGGGATATTGTTAATCTCATGAGTCAAGATATATTTTCAATTAGTGTCAAAACACTTAATCATAATGAAAGATAGTAGTAACCGAGTTACCAGTTTGTAGTGTTAACTGAGCTCATAAAGGAACCAAGTCATCAATGTTAACCTTGTAGAAAGTAAACAATGTCAAGAGAGTTGACAGTTCCCACTGAGCTGTAGTGTCAACTAAGTTGACATTGTAATTACTAAAAAATGGTCACCTAGACTAGTAGCACCCTTTTCAACATTTTGGCTAAATTAATTCATCACTTTCCTAGACCAAATTGCTAAAATCAATTAATTTGATTATAACCTATAGTTTGACTATACTATCCTAAGTTCACTATTTGATTAAAATAATATGTCCCAAAATAATTAAATAAAAGACCTCTTTCTTATAACCCCCTTAATGTGCACATATAAAGTCATTTTTCTATTTTATAAATTAAAGAAAAAGGCTTTGTGACTTTTGTCTTATATAGGAAGTTAAATTTTATTTTATTGGTTGACTTGCTTATGCACATGGATCACTCCTATTTTCAAACTCCACCCTTGATCTCCCATCATCTTGACTGTCAAGCCAATATAACACCTTTTTAGTTGAAGGATTGGACATCCTTTCCTATCAAAGTACTATACTGGTCTTCATTAAATATCAATCTGGGAGCGTGAACTTGAGATGATGTCTACAAAGTATATGCTCTAGCCTCTACTAAAAGTCACTACTACCTTGAATAAAATAACCATTAAGGAAATCTATTTTATCAAAAAGAAAGACAACTATCTTATGACTGGAAGGAAACTTAGATAATTACTTAACCATACATCTATGCACCTACTACTCTAGGAACAATGATTGGTTCTGTTTCCAGTGGCTACAAGAACAATAGTTCTAAAGTTAACTTAGAAAACTAAGTCTAACTCCTAATTGCTAAAGAAAACTCCACCTTCAACATGAGCCCCCATAGGAGAGTGAAGAAAATCTTAACTCAAACTAAAGTGTAGAAACTCAGTAAACTCATGTATTCATTCAATAGGCAATGTTACACTTGCTTGAAAAATAATAGAATATCTGATAACTCTCACCTAAATCTATTCACTCATTCACTACTTGACCTTTTAATTATATACAAGGTCTTATTTAAACGAAAGGAAATAACATATTCCTACAATCATGAATTCCTTATAAAGGATAGTTTAGTACAACTCAATATTTGTACAAACATGGAACATGATAAGAAACATCGCGTATCTCCTTAAGTTCTTATGAATATAGAGTGTAGTGGATGCTAGATCTACTTTGCAACATGAATTTTATGATTTCTAGGAATTCAGGTACCATGCAATAGTTTCTTATTAAAAATGCATGTTGATTAATTAATTGCCCCATTGACTTGCTTTCTCATACAATTGCCTCATTAGGTCCCTTATTATTCTATTGGAATAGGTCCCCTTTCTATGCCGCTAAGTTTTTGGCTGTAATGGTGCTATAACACACCTCATTTAGTACTTGTGATTCCACAATGCTAGACCTTTGCTTGAGCTATTTTAACTAATTCAAACTTGACTTGGATACTTGCTATCATCATTCAATGCACACAAGACTTCCTACAAAAATTTATTTATATTTATTAATTTATAAAGAAAAAGCATCAATATTCAATTAACAGTCTTTGTAATCTCTTCAGCTGTAGGAAGATCTACCCATGCCAAACATTCATGAAGAAAAGTTTTTATCAACAAAATGAACCTTTTGAGACATAATTGTTATGATCACTTTTATGCCATATGTTCATAACTTATACATTAAAAAGTACAAAATATTATACTTAAAGGATGACAAAGTTAGCATGTTATAAAAAAATGTTCATAAAAAGGATTAAAAAAGACATGTATTTCTTCATGTCATCATTTCCCCCCCAAACCAACCTAATCAACATTTATAAATTTTTGACTCTCATCTGCAGTCTAAGATCATTGGTGATCTTTTCACCTAATTCATTAGCCCTAAAGTTAAAGTATCCATAATTCTATTTTAACCTTTCCCATTTCTGATCTTCAATGGCCATATTATAATCAGCAAAAGAATCACGTTTTTGAGCATATGATACAAGAGTATTGGTGGTTTGAAATGAAGAGGAACCCAATAATTCTTTTGACTTTTTCCTAGCATCATATACCTAGGCATCCTACTAATGGCCATCTCCAAATTTTGAGGAGAGTGTAATTCCCTTGTTTTCAAATCTTGTGACAATCAAACCCATCTTTGAGTAGAAGCCCTTATGGCATCAGGAGCAATTTTGGAACAATGCTGTTCCCAATTTAGAAATGTGTATTCTTAGATAGGGTAAATCTTAGCAGTACCACTTGCATTATTAGTAACAAAGAGCTAATCAAAGAACACCCTGTGAGTATTTCATGCCTTAGGAAAAATGTACAGTGGTTCCAACATTTCTTTTTCCCTATAAGGGGTAGCTTGATTCTCTGGAATGATCTCATTCTACATCCATGACATGATCACTCTGAACTGTACATCCCCTACATACAACAATAGATTCCAATCCCTATTATCTGGGACAACAAAGTTATGGACATATAGCTCATAGAGGAGATTCTGTAGAGCCATTGGGACTAATTTGAATGCTACATAAAAATCATGGGGAGTGTGCAAAGAAGGGCTTAACCCCTAGGGCAATTCGAGACAATTGAAAATTAATCATTTATTCCTTTAAGAACAATGTATAAATTGGGGATGGTGATCTGTAATTCATAAGCTCTTGAATGAACTTTGCCACCATTGTGACACATTGCTATAGGACTATGATTTCACTATCTTTTTCTTCAATTTGTTGTGCCTATTCTTTTATAGTTCTAAGCAATTGTTTTCTCTCCAGGTCCCAGTTTGACTTTTCCCATTGCAACTATTGGTACAAACTAAGACTAGCTATTAATGGAGTAGAAATGTGTGGTGGTGTGTGGTGATGAGCAATAGGGTTGTCATCTTCAAAATGGTGATGATAAAAAAGGTTGTCATCTTTTTCTAAAGGCACAGTGGTTGTAGGATAGGGCACCATAGCCTTATTGGTTTGAAATGTCTCAAAAATTTCTTGAACTATTTCCTATGCAAATGATGGGTACTCTTCTAGTGGAAATTTTTTGGCCTCTTGTGCTTGCTGTTCAAAACCAAACATCATTTTCTCCAAAGAGTTTGTGTCACTATCATTATTAATAAAGCTAAAATTAGGGCTATTTGGCTTTGGAGAAGCTTTCTCAGGAACATTTTCATGTTTGGGAGTATGGATTGCATGCTTTGGGGATTGTGTAGGCATATGCATTGGATATTCTAAATCAACATGTGGAATAGAAAATTCAATATCTACACTTACTCCTAACAATCTAGCAACTCATTATACTATGGGGGTAGAGGTTGTTTATTTACCCTTATTATCAACAAATATTCCTCTATTAAGGTTAGATATGGTTTCTTGTGACACTGGAGGTGCTTCCTCCAAATCTTTCCCTATGGTATCTGTGTATGATTTTCTCCTTTTAGAGGTTGAAGCCTTTGAAGGTGGAATTCTCTTTTTCATAGTCTTGGGTGTGAACACAGAAGTTGAAGCTTCTTGAACTATTTTATATACTACCTTTCTGACTCCTACAACAATTTTCTCTCTCGTCCCAATTCCTTGCCCTCTAGGGACACCCTTTTGGGGTCCTCCTATTTTGAGTTTTAAAAAATCATCCCATGTCCCTAGATGCTCCTTAGTTAGTTCCCTTTCAATTATGGCTCTTATTAAGTAGTGGTGAGACATTGAGTGGGCCTTACCTTGTCGTACATAGGCAGCTTGCCTTTTAACAATATTGTAAAGGAAACTAGGGAGATTTACATGATAGTTATCATGCCGCGAACTACTCAAAATATTGAAATGAACAACATGCAAATAGGTATACCACCCTTCACAGGAAAAATACCTTATGATAAACTTAGCAGGTTGGATGAATTGAAGGGGAAGAGATAATCATAATGTACCTTGCTTCTTGTTTTCCTCTAGTAGAGGGTCTCCATACATTATGAATTATGCCTTTGCAACTCATGCATCCATGTTTTCTATCCATCATTCCTCATCTATGGGTAGACCAGTAATCTCTACCACCACCTATTCTATAAATTCTATCCTAATGCCCTTGACATTTGCATACCCAGCTTGTAGCATATTATGAAATTGCAACACAATTTCTTCATCAAATTTCTTGAGGTTGAGGCAATAAGATAACCAACCCCATCGTTGAAACAAATTGCATTTTGTTGGGTTGGCTAGCAAGACTCTATGATCTGCTGGTTCATGCCAATAAGGTTCTCCACCCATGTTATCCTTTGAAGAATGCTATAGCTGATGAGTTCACTATGGGTGATTGAAATTTTTGAGTGGAAATAGCTATAGGGGTTTTAGTTTAAACAATGTCATATTGGGAAAGAAAAATAATTTTAATCACATCTAAACATCATATCCTTTAGTATTGTATGATGGCATTTTAAGTACTATAACAAAATGAAGATGAAGATCGTGCTCAAAACATACATCATATTAATGAGGGGTTATGTAGTTTGTGTGAAATCATAATTTAATGGCTACTTTAAAAAAAAAAATTTCTCAAACACCACAGAAGTACAAAGGATTGCTAGCTCATCACTGAGGTGACCTTTCCCCCATACATCATACATGCCAAATTAAGATCAACTTATGATTTTGATTTTCCCTCCCCCCAACTAATCGGAGACTGGGTCCCACCAGACCTTAGAGATTGCAAATTTTGAAAATCAAAATAACACAATTTTCTAAATAAATAATAAATTAAATAAATGTAGAGGGGTTAAGTGTAATTGACCTAATATGCGATAGGAAGGGTGCTCCAAGTAGTATCATAGTATAGACATTAATGAAGTGGAGTGGTAATGAAAAGACAAGAAAATGAGATGGGGTGAAGCGGGAAAGGAAATGAATTTCACATAAAATGTGAAATTTTATTATGAATGCCTTGAAATAAATTCAAGGTGCTATAGGTGTTTGAGTGGAAGACTCAGACAGAGTGGCTGCAGAAAGTAATGTTTCTATTGTGCTGAACTATTGAAGAAATTCTTCGCTGGTTACTAGTTTGTGATATATCTTCAGGTGAGGCCCATTGACCAGGAGTTTGAACTTGACTGGATCAATTGTTGACAGTTGAACTACTCCATTGTTAAAAATTTCTATAATTTCATATGGACCAAGCCATCTAGTCTAAAATTTCCCTTGGTGATGTTGATATCTAGAGTCATATAGGAGTGCCCAATCACCAATAGAGAACTCTCCATCTTTGATAAATTTGTAATGCCACTTCTTTCATTGACTCTGAATTAGTTATGTGTTGTGAAGGACTGACTTCCACCATTCATCTAACTCATTGAGATGCAAAATTTGATCTTGTTGTGCTATAGGAAGAGTAATATCAAGTTCCGAAGATGTCCATAGAGTCTTATGCTCAAATTCAATGGGCATGACAACTGTCTTCCCATATAGGAGTTTAAAAGGCATAAACCTAGTAGTATATTTCCATGCTATTTTGTATACCCATAAGGCTTCAGGAAGTTGAGCCACCCAATATTTTTTATGCAAGGACACTATTCTAGTATGTTTTCTAGCTCTCTATTTGTCACTTCAACCTGTCCATTGGTCTGTGGATGATACAAGGAGGATTTTCAATGCTGAATTTTGTACTCCTCCATGAGAGTAGCTATCAAATTAGATGTAAACTAAGGGCCTTGATCTAATTGTAATTCTCTTGGAATGCCAAACCTTGTAAAGATACATTTGTACAAGAACTTTGCAACATTATTATCACGAGGGTGCTTCATTAGTTTTGCTTTTACCCATTTGGTGACATAATCAGTGCATACTAGAATGTAACTCTTCCCTTCTAAAGGTGGGTCAATAGGCCCAACAAAATTGATTGCCCATTTATCAAATGGTGCTACCACTATCTGTGGCTACAGGGGAATTTCATCTATTTTTGTTGGTCAACCCATTCTCTAGCATTTGTCAAATATTTTGGTATATGAAGTTGCATCTTTGTGAAGTGTGGGCCAGTAGTAGCTTGTATTTAAAATCTTCAATGTAGTTCTCTTGGAAGCAAAGTGGTCACCATAGGGCTCATCATAACAAGCACGAAGAACATCATAAGTCTCATCCTCTCTAAGACATCTTCATGTCACCTAATCTAGTCCAATATAAAACATGAACCCAAAGATCCATGAAAAGTTGAAACTCTTCTCTGCCAACAACTATCTTTCCTTTGCAAAGAAATGTGAAGGTGTCTTACCAGTTGTTAGGTAGTTGGCAATGTTAGCATACCAAGGGTTTTGTGCTGACAAAAGAAAGAAATGCTCATTGGGAAACCTATCTTCTATGGCTACAAGATCATTAGGTATTTGAAGATGAGATAAGAAATCAGCTACAACATTCACCTTACCTAGTTTGTCAATAATGGTAATGTCAGATTCTTACATTAATAGTAACCATTGAGCCAAATGTCTAGAGATTACCAGTTTATTCATCAGATATTTGATGGTAGAGTGATCTGTATGTACAAATATTTGGTAGCCTATAACATAATGTCTAAATTTATTCAGAGCATAAATTAAAATGAGCAATTCTTTCTTAGTTATAGTGTAATTATACTTGGTTGCTTGAAGATTTTTACTGATACAGTAAATTGCATGTTCCACTGAATCCATTTTTTGGCCAAGCACTACTCCTATGGCATGATATGAGGCATCGATATGTATGTGAAAAGGTAGCTCCCAATTCGGTCCTCGGAGAACTGGTGCTGTTGAGAGGACTTCCTTAAGTTGTAGGAAGGCTTTTGTGCAATCAGAATTCCATACAAACTCTACATCTTTTCAAAGAAAATTATACAGAGGGGCTACATTTTGACTAAAATCCTTGATAAAATGCTGATAGTACCCTGCATGTCCTAGAAAAATCCTCACATCTTTCAACTTAGTTGGTACAAACAATATGTGTATAATGTCTATCTTTGTTGGATCTACTTCAGTTCATTTGGGGGAAATAAAGTGGCCCAACACCACACCTTCCTGCATCATCATGAAACACTTTTCACTACTTAAAGGCAGGTTGTAGTATTTACATCTTTGCAAAACCTTTTACAAGTTTTTTTTTAGCTTCTTCAAAGGTCTACCCATATGTGGTGAAGTCATCCATATATACCTCCAAACAATCTACATATATGTTAGAAAAAATACTAATAACAACTCTTTGGAAAGTTATAGGTGCATTGCACAAACCAAATGGTAGGACATAATAAGAAAATGTTCCCCATGGACATGTGAATGTGGTCTTGTCCTAATCCTTTGGTGCTTTCTATATTTGATTGTAGTTGCTGAACCCATCCAAGAAGGAAAAGTACTTCTTTCTTGCAAGATTATCTAGAACCTAATCTACAAATGGCAGTGAGAAATGGCCCTTCTTGGTGGCTGAGTTGAGTTCTCTATAATCTATACAGACTCACCATTTCCCCCCCTTTTTTGGAATGATAACCAATGGTGAAACCCATTGAATATTCAAAATAGGATATATAAGGCCAACATTGAGCAACTTTTAGAGTTTATTTTTAACAATATCTCATAATGTTGGGTTAATCCTATACTGAGGTTGTCTTATAGGTTTGTAATCATGACTTATATAGATCCTATGAGTACAAAGTACTAGGTCCAAACCTTTCATATCTATATAATCCCAGGAAAAAGCATCTTGGTGTTTTTGTAACAACTACAAGATATCATTATGTTGTGCTTGAGATAAAGATTTTCTTATGTTTAGTTCTCTCCCTGGGGCAATTGCTAATTTAACTATTTTTTCAGCCATTGAAATTTGAGAAATTGGTTGTGAGTTTATTTCATGTGGCAGGAGTGAGTGTAGAAGTTGTGTAGACTCAGAATAGTGGAGTTCATATGGTAATGGTAGAATATTTTCTGAAACATAATCCTCTTTGGAAGATATTTTAGGTTACATTCCATACTCATTCAATATGATAGAAGAAATGACATCCTCCTCCTCTTTAGTACTTACAAATGAGTCCCTTGAGATCATCAACAATTGTTTAATATAATTTATGTCAATATTAGAATCACCTAAATTTGGCCAGACAACTTGATCATCCTACAACAAAGGCCAAGTAGGAGAATACAAGGTTAATTTTTTAGTGTTCATACCATCTGAAATGGCCATTTTACCTAATCGACATGTAATATAAGCATCTATTGTGGCTAACCATGGTCACCCTAGAATGATAGGATATCCTCTAGTATTTTTTTTGGAGAGAGTACCACAAAATAAATTGGGTAATCCCATGAATATAGTGTAACAATGACATCTTCTAACATACCATAAGGAATGATGGTATAATTATTTTCTAATTACAAAATTGTTGGTGTTTCTCTAAGATCGATGATATGTAATTTGGACATGACTTCCTTGGTCATTACATTGATGGATGCTCCTAAGTCCACTAGGGCATTCTGCACTTGTATTCCTTGAATGACAAGTGTTACTACTGGACTTCCAGGGTTTGCATACTTGGGTATCTTAAGGTTATCAAGTATAAGATCAAAAAGATGGGCAAGGACATGGATAGTCTTTGGTTCCTCCTTTTTTCTAACTAAATTTTTAGTATAGGCTTCTTTGATAGCTTTTGTATATACAGGTACTTCCTTTATTGCATCTAGCAATAAGATGTTTACTATTATTTGCTTGAGTTGTTAAAGAAATGTTCCAAATTTCAGCCCACATCTTTTGTGTAATGTCACCTCTAGCCATTGAGTCTAAGGCCTCCATACTTCTGTCATGCACTCCTTTTAAAAAGAGATGCTTTTAAGACACCTCGTTCAACTGATACTGCATATTATGCTACAAGTTGAACATGAATCATGCAACATAGTCCTCCAAGGTTTCATCCTCCTTCTATGACATTTTGAAAATTTCATCCCCTTTTAAGTCATGGCCTCTACAATATTCCTTATATTTATTAAGGAACAAGTTACTCATAGTTGGCCAATCTACCACAACATTAGCACCTAGACTCATAAACCATCTTAAGGAAGTTTCTTTAGAGTTGATGGAAACAATTTTAGTTTATGAACATCTATGGTGTAATCATAACTTCAAAAAAGAATGTCAAACTTAAAGAGAAAGGTTTTTGGCTCTTCAGTAATGAGGCCATAGGACTTTGGAAGGGCAGCTAAGGGTATATTTTTTAGATTTTGATTACCCTACTGAGTGGGAATTGGAAAGGGAAAGGTAGGCTGAGTAGCTACCATTTGTGGATTTCCTGGTGGGGGTGGTTGGTAAATGACTAAAGCTAATGAATTATCTTGATATTTTGGCTTAGCAAAAAGATCATTTAAATGAAAGAATTCTTTAGATGTGGCTGATGATTGCACTTGATTAGGTGCTTCTGCAAACACATTCTCAAATTTTCTTCTTCTTCTTCTCTTTCTTCTACTTTAGGATTAGGATGAAAGAGATCTTCCTAATTGAAGTTGGGAAGAAATCTTCCAAGGTTGCCTCTTCTCCTATGCATGCAAAATACTAAAGAATGAAACTAACTAGGTGACACTATAGTGAATACTAGATTGACGCCATCCCCGACAATGACACCAAAAATGTTGAGTCAATATAACACCCTTTCTGTTGAAGGATTGGACATCCTTTAATACCAAAGTACTATACTGGTCTTCATTAAATATCAATCTAGGAGCATGAACTTGAGATGATGTCTGCAAAGTATGCTCTAGCCTCTACTAAAATTCACTACTACCTTGAATAAAATAACCATTAAAGAAATATATTTTATCAAAAAGAAAGACAACTATCTTATGATTGGAAGGAAACTCAGATAATTACTTAAAAAATACATCTATGCAACTACTGCTGTAGGAATAGTGACTAGTTCTATTTCTAGTGGCTACAGGAACAACAGTTCTAAACTTAACTTAGAAAACTAAGTCTAACTCCTAATTGCTAAAGGAAACTCTACCTTCCATGTGGACCCCACAAAAGAGTGAAGAAAAAATTAACTTAAATTGAAGTGTAGAAACTCAATAAACTCATGTATTCATTCAATAGGCAATGTTACACTTGCTTAAAAAATAATAGAATATCTAATAACTCTCACCTAACTCTATTCACTCATTCACTACTTGACCTTTTAATTATAGACAAGGTCTTATTTAAAAGAAAGGAAATAATAGATTCCTGCAATCACAACTTCCTCATAAAGGATAGTTTGTTATAGCTCAAGATTTGTGCAAACTTGAAACATGATAAGAAACATCGGGTATCTCCTTAGGTTCCCATGAATACAAAGTGTAGTGGATGCTAGATCTACTCTGCTACATGACTTTGATGATTTCTAAGAATTTAGGTATCGTGTAATAGTTCCTTATTAAAAATGCATGTTGACTAATTGATCACCTTGTTGACTTGCTTTCTTATACAACTACCTCATTAGGTTCCTTATTATTCTATTGGAATAGGTCCACTCTCTATGTTGCTAAGTTTTCGATTATAATGGTGCCATAATGCACCTCCTTTAGTACTTGTGATTCCATAATGCTAGACCTTTGCTTGAGCTATTTTGACTGATTCTAACTTGACTTGGATACCTTCAGTTATCATTCAATGCACACAAGACTCCCTACAAAAATTTATTTATATTTATTAATTTATAAAGAAAAATCAATAATATTCAATTAACAGTCTTTGCAATCTCTTTGGTTGTAGGAAGATCTACCCATGCCAAACATTCATGAAGAAAGGTTTTTATCAATAAAATGAACCTTTTGAGACATAATTCTGATGATCACTTTTATGCCATATGTTCATAACTTATACATCAAAAAGTACAAAATATTATACTTAAAGGATGACAAAGTTCAACATGCTATAAACAAATGTTCATAAAAAGGATAAAAAAGACATCTATTTCTTCATGCCATTGTTGACCTTGATCTCCACCATCCATACGACTTTAAAAGAAAGAGCTCTCCCATTGTCAAAGGATCCACACTCTTGAGTATTGTTATGTTGTAGGTTTGTCATTCAAATTTTTGAAGATCTATTATGGAGAATTTCTACTTCTCACCTCATTCTTTCATCCATCACATGCTAGCTTATAATCGTATTGCATAATATTTTAGTTTCTTTGCAATAGCTTAAACCTCATTCTTGTCAACATAGCTACATTTTGCATATTCATACTAGTCTAATCCACATTTGTATTTTATTTTTGAGGCATTCTTTGTGGACATTTGCATTCTTGCATCTTGTCTGTAGGAAAACCTCCCATTACATAGTTTAGTAGCAAGAAGAGTATCTCTAAGTCTTAGCTGAGAACCTTCATACTTGAATCATACTCTCTTGCACTTTATGGACAGGGAACTCTAAGATGGCATCCAAGCATTTCGAACTCATGGAATCACTTGGATAAAAGGGTTTAAAGTGTGACTCATTTATATTTTACATTTTTGGTGCCCAGCGTGGGGAAAAATGTCTTAGTTTTTCTCTTCATCTTGCTATCTTTTTTCATTTTCTGCATTCTGTCTGCAAATTTACTTTTTTTTATAGTTGCAAATTTCGGGTGATATTTTTCCAGTATCATGCATTTGTTAGCACTATAGTGTGACACTTTTCTAATAAAAGTATTGCATGCTAATACTGAACTCTATCACTCTGATATAGAAATTTTTTTCATTCAAGTTAGGCAAAAATATTGCACAAGGAAATTTTGTGACACGAATATATTGTGAAGTATTGTATGATAGACTTTCAACAAAAATTGTCACTAGCTTTAATTTGGCACTTTTTATTGAGTTGTGTGGCTAGTTTCTTGGTTGTTACTTGCTGTTTACTAGATTTTATAGTTTTGTGATCATTTGATAGTAGACTATTTGAAGATTTTGTACTATTTTAAAAATAACTTATGGGGCTAATGGTTGTGTTTGTAGGTTGTTTCCTTGAGAAGCTCATATAATTACCTTGAAAAGAATGCATGTCAAAGCTTCAAATGCACAAGGTCTACTAAAAATTATTTGTAGGGCTTCCTAACACATAAAAGCCAAACACTTTCTTGTATTTCTTTCATTTTATGTGCAAAATATTACTAGTTGTTTCATTTTATAGGGACATAAAACTTGTAATTGGGATCCTTGGGTGATAGGAAAGTATGCTTCACCCTTACAGTGAATCATAAATCTTGACTCACCTTTGGATTTTCAGATCAAGAGGATTAATTGAAGTTTTTTTCCATATTTGAGGGAAACATTCAAGATAAGAGAGCATGCTCTTCACCCTTGCAATGAATTAGAAATCTTGACTCTTGAAAGTGGATCCAACCTATTTTAGTTAGCAACCTTTAGAGGGCCTACTCTTGGGCAACCAAAAGGAATGATCCAAGTGGGGAAACGCAAACCCAACTATTCTAACCCATTATGAACTTAGGTCTATCAAGGACACAAAACCTTGGTAGACATATTATTTGTTTTTGCTTAGTATAATTACTTGTGAGATTGGGACTATAAAGAAAATGCTAAGCAAGAACACTTAAGGTGATCTTATGGCTGCAAGGTCTATTACCCACTGTAAGGTGGGGTGTCCCATAATTGGGTGCAAGAGAAACATTATGAACATAAGCCCTTTCTAAACACTCTAAGTTAGTAGCTACCCTATTTTGTTGCTCAACTTCTTGGTGCAAGGATTGATTCTAGTGGATTACCTAGATCACCCCAAGATTTTACACTCACCATCTATGATCTCTTGGTTGTTCTTGTGAAATTTTCATGACAAAGCTAATGTCTCTTATGGGAAACCACTTGGTGTAAGGTGAAGGAGCACTTAGCATGGGCCAAGTTGTTGAGTAATGAACCATGACTTCTAGATAGATTTCTTGGCAAGTGTTCTCGAATGTGCTGACCTATTTGAACATTCTCACAAATCAAACATCTTAGTAAAATTGGTAGGAAGGTTGTTTTGATATAATAAATGCATATTGGAAAGATTTTTTTAACCCTTGTTAAATTATTTAAAACATGCTAAACCCCCTAGTGTTTGTAAACCTTACTATTATTTGACATGAATTGAAATTTGAAACTGTTTGAAGACTATCTAACTATCAAATTGAAACACAATAATTTTGAGTCAAAATTGTCCTTTTTTATACAAAATTGGCACTTTATCACACACACTTCGGAGAAATATTGCTTGATACTTTTTTTTCAAAAATTGTGTCGTCCTACTATTTTAATTTTTATCATCGTACTATACTAAATTTTTTTGCCTCACCTTGGGTGAACTGTCACCCAAGAGAAAAGTGTCACTCTGGTATTACACACTTTGTCATACAATATAATTTTCTATCCTACTATTGCCTAGGTTCTCAAATAATATTTCTTAGGTCATTTTGCTATGAAAATAGAGTCTACATTCTACTTTATCCAATCTAGGATCTTGTCACTTTAGTCCTTCCTAGCCTTGGTCAAAAATCCATATGTTAGGTGTTGTCCAAGTTGAAAACATGGGTTTGGTCTGTTAGATGCAAATCTCAAAATGTCATTGATGATCACTTGTCAAAATCTAGTTACTATTCTATGCTAGTTATTTGCTACTGAGCTTCTTGCTTGTTGTATCAACTTGAGTCAATAGTGTTGTAAATTCATGAACACTTGTAACAAGACATCTATTTTTCTTTGACAAGTAATTATCGTTGATTATACAATATTCAAATCTGAAATACTTCTCTCATCCTGTTAAGAAAAGACACATCCTTATATGTTGGTCACAACTAGGTTGCAAGTTGGTAATGGTAGTCATCCCTCTTTCATTTTTTCTCAATTAGAGACTCCATCTAGGTGCCCTCATGAGCAATCTTGTGTGGAAGATTCCAATTCTAATCAAACATAAACAACCAATGTTTGACACAATCTACTTTATAGTTTTGAGAACCCATTTGGAACACCTTTTGATACACCCACGAGTGAAAAGACTTTGACAAACATGCATCTTTTTGAAATCATATGCTTCTTAGAAGGGAAAGAACATGGAAATGAAAGACTTAGGGAAGCTATCCATGCTAGAGAAAGAGTGGACGATTAAGCTAAGCCTAACCATCATACACACAATGAGGAAATTGGAAAATAATATTATCACAATCCTTTTGAATGCATTTTCATTAGTGGAAATAATAGCAATCACACACCTCCAAGGACTCCTAGAGTCAATGCAGGAGCATGCCCATCACCACCTAGAAAATCACAATCACATCATGAAAGTGATGATGAGATCACTAGTGAAGATGTGTAAGATTTCAACAAGACGAGCTTGCTCAAAAATTGATGCTAAAATCTTCAGAGAAAAATAGGAACCAATATTTCTAGTATATGAAAACAAAAGGATGAAAAATCCCCCAATATTTCAACATACAATGAATAACCAAAAAATGAGAGCCCATTGAGGCTGAAATCTTAAGATAAGAAATGTAAGAAATGAGGAAATAACTTGCACAATTACAAACTTCCAAAGAGCCACCTAAAACTTCATTTGTTGAATCAATATGTGCTCTTCCATTTGATAGGAGTTTATACATGCCTCCATTTCCTAAGGATATAGAGGTTTCTAAGTATGAAAAATATGATGGAAATGGTGACCCTCATATGATCATGTGAGACATTTCTATTCTATTAGCATAGATTTCATGCATGAAGACTCCTATCTTATGCATTTGTTTTCTAGGAGTCTAAGAGGGAAAGCTTTAGAATAGTTCACAAAATTGAGTCCCCCTCTCAAAAAATTTGACGAGCTTGCACAAGGCTTTATCCAAAAGTACTCTTACAACATTCAACATCCCATAACTATGTTGGACTTGTGCCAAATTAAAAAAATAGGGGAAACTTTTTGCAACATATCTTTAGAGATGGAGATCCTTATAGTCTAGGTACCCTTGACAAGTTCCTAAACCTGAGAAAATTAACATCTTTGTCAATAAACTTACACTAGAGCTATACTTTGACTTAAGGAAATAGTTACTCACATCCTTGAATGTAATGGTTGAGAGTGAATATCACATTGAGGATGTTGCTATTAATAAGCGTGGACAAAGAGAAAAATAGAAATAAAAATGGAAAAGACAAAAAACAAATCTTGGAACAAGAAAAAGTATGTCATCAATGATAGAGTAGTGGATTCTCCTAAAACCAAGTGTTACACTTGTATTTTTATTCATCTTTAAAGTCAATTATTTAAGTCTTGGGAGTGCCTAAGTCAAACTTGAACTTGAACTTGAACCTTTGGGTCAGTTCAAGTTCAAGTTCAAGTTTTGTCACTAGCACAAAATGTTAAAAGAAATTCCATCATTCTCTGAGTCATCAACCTTCCTATTTTCATATGGAAAAGTTGAATTGAACTTGAACCTTCAGGTGAGTTGAAGTTGAAGTTCAAGTTCAAAATCCTAAAGATTGTTGGTGCAAAGTGCAGTGTTCAATTCAAAGTTATAAGTTGCTTGGAAGTCCAAGATCCAAGGCCAAAAGGTGGTGGTGGATAATGAGATATAAAGTAGGGAAACTCCAACATGTGATTCATGTGCAAGTATTGGTGTATATATTGTTATAGTTTTAATATAACCTATAACCACACATTTCTATCAACATAAAAAATAATAGTCATAATGCAGGGGGAGCAACTTTTAGCTCCATCATTGGATCTTTTTGAATTTTGGATATATTGTCCAAAAAAAAGTTTTCTAAATCTTCACTGGAGTGATTTTCAAAATTTGGCTAAGGTCAAAAGTTATGATGGACTATATGTGGGTCTGTCAAACATACTAGCTAATGCAAATTTGTTGCAGTAAAAAAAAACAATCATGTTGTAAGGGACACAACTTTTAATCCTACCATTGTATTGAGCTAAATTTTGGATATGTTTTGGGAAACCTAATTATCTAAATTTTATACAAGCCATTTTGTAAAATTCATCATGGATCAAAAGTTATTACTATTTAAGTGTAGAAGTATATAAACTACCAATGACAGTCACAAGATCATGACAACAATTTGTTACTAGCATATTCCACTCGTTCAAGAATGCATATGAGATTAAATTTAAATTTGGGAAACATATCTATTATTATATATGAAACTTTAAAATAGCTCAAATATTAAATATTTCCAAAATTATAAGAAGAAGATTATTCATGAGAATGAGTAAAATGATTTTCAAGAAATGGTTGCTAGAACCAAAGTGCAAGTGAAAACTATTATTTATTGTGAAGCTTTCTATATAATGGAGGTTCTTCTCTTCACTAGTAGTTTTGTAGCTATAGGGAGTGAGAGAATACATTTTTATGGGTAGTGATTATAATAGGGAGGAGGAATAAAAGTTTTATTTTTATTTTTCTACAACTTTATTGTAATGACAGAGATAAAATGATATTGTTATTATTTTGTTATGCATCTGAAATAAAAGTGAGTTTCTTATATCAAATTCTAAAGTCTAAACACAATTTTCTTGGATTGAAAATGGTTATATAGTCATTTCTTTCATGTTTTAGGTGCAATTTTACATTATCATTCATAGTCAGCAGAATAAAATAATGTTTCTTTGCACTTCCCTTGTAATGTGAAAGACTAGATAGATGGTCCTGTGGCTATTTGTTCATTTTCATTTTCTCATTGTCCAGTTTATAAATCTTATAATCAAATTTCTCCCATAGTGATGGGTAAATGCTAGAAATCAGTTGTGTCTTTTGGTAAAATACATAACCAAATATTTAAATTCTTTGAATATCTTTCTAAGAGGGAGCTGTACCTCTCAATTCAAAGTAAAGCTATCAATCTCATGATAGTATTTCCAACAGTTAGTGGCTATTGTCCTTCTATTTAGAATTTTTGACTCATTCATTATATTCAATTTTGGAAGGACAAATCTATTTACTAACAAATTTTTGATGACTCTACTAGGGAAAGAAAATAATTATTTGGTGACTCCATTGGGGAAAGAAAATGAGGTTCCAATATTTTCTTTCCTTGGAATTCTAAAGGTTCTTCCTTGAGGACAGAGGTTGGTGACTCTAGTTTTCTTTAGTAAAAGAAGTTTGGTGTGTTATGGCTTTGGTTGTAGCACAACCATGGGGGGCTTAGATTGGGCTATTTTCTTTACCCCAATATTTAGACCTACCTAAAATATCAATGGAATATCTTCCAAAATTTTCAAGTAATAAAACTCAAGACCCAGATGATTGTATTAGAGTGATTACAATTGCTTGTGGGATTCTTGGTGTAGGAAGAGAATATTTTTGTTAGATTATTTTCCAAGAGCCCTATTGGAAGTGCATCAAATTGGTTTCAAAATTTGCTAGATAGTTTCATTACTTGTTGGAATGACCTTGAGGTAAAATTTCTTCAAAGGTTTAAGCCTACTGTTGATGTTGCCAAGTGACTATTACATTTCTTTCAAATTTAGATGAAGGAAAGTGACACTATGAGGGAATTCATTCAAAGATTCAATAGATGTTTTGGTTAGATCCCTAAAAGTTGTCAACCAACTAAAAATAATCAGCTAAAGTTAGATTCTTGCTTCATCATCGAAAAGTACAAAGATTAAAAGATGCACAAAGAGAGGCTATCGGGTTGGATGATGATATTATCAGTAGTGGAGTGAAATGTGCTAAACCCTCATAGGCTAAAATATGCCTCCAAGAACAACAATATTATCTAAACACAAAACCCACATAGAAAAGGCTTATTCTTAAAACAATAAAACCAACACCCCCTACCCCTTTTGTCAAAATTTGACAATTTTTAATGAAGAGGAATTGCTAATTCCTCCTACAATTGAAAGAAATCTTCATGATGTAGTTGAAACCTATTATTTACATGTTGAGTATGACAATGAATACACCTCATAATTGCTTGGTTTAGCAGTTGGTCTTGAGATTTTTCCTTCTAAAAAGGGACTTGATGGTGGAAAATTAGATAAAGATGCTTCAAGAAATAAATCAATTTCAAAATTTGAATCTTTTATATGTGTGTCTTCTAATGCTACTTTAGCCATTGATATTGTTTAGGAAAGTATGACAGATCAACATGAGCAATAAGAGACCACGATGAAGAAGGAAAAGACATTTTTCAATTTGATGAGGAAGTGGAATGTGAATATTTCAAATTTGATTGCATGAAATATCTTGGAGAATGGTTGCAACCTGGAGTATTGGAAGAGAAAAAGCATTTTTTAAAAGGCAAAGCTAATCACACAATGCAATCTTCATTGACATGCTTAGATACATCATCTTTTGAGCATGAATTTGTTGTTGAGAAATCCAATGAAAGTATGTTAGTAGAAGTTTCTTATTCTGAATTGGAGTCTTTTAAAATTAATGTTTCTAATATATTTTCAGCTAGTGGTTTTGATCAAAGAAGTATGAAAAATCAACATGACCAAGAAATGCATGGTGGTAATAAGGTTAAAATTATAGAAAATTCATTGCTTGCTGATTATGAATATTTTTAGTTTGATCTCTTGGAAGCTAATGAAGCATTTCTACAACCTAAATTATCAAAGGGTCTTGAGGAAGTTGAAGCACAAATTATTGGGAATTCTTTCTCTCCTATGATGATTAAATGTACAAAGCATGAGCTTAAGTCTTTCTAGGTTGGTCATGAAAGTGAACTACTTCATAATTCCATCATGATTGAAATATTTTATTTCGAAGATAAATTTGATAATGCATTCATTGGAAATAAGTTGTCAGCAAGTCTATCCCTAGATCTTTGCAAGGATATTACTATAAAACACCCTTCTAGATTTTCTTTTATGAAAGGTTTAACTCATCTTTCAAAGGTGGAGGATGTCAGTTTTTGTCATACAAGCTAGTTTATTCAAGATAATGGAAGGATATTGCAGCCAAAATTCTATGGAATAGAATGGTAGTTTGAGTCTAACATGTCATTCCAAAGGTTTACCTAACACACAATGATCATACCCTTTCTTGCATCTACTACTTGATCATTGCTTGGAGAGATACATCTCATTTTCCAACCTCTTTTCACATTGGCACATACTTTTCTCAATTGATTAATGGCTTCCCATGAGCAATCAGATGCATTTTACAAGGTATGGGTTGCTCATCTATCCTTTATACATAATTTTTTGGTTGTGATTAACTTTAATCTGTTGGTTTTTTGCTTGCTGGTAGCTAAGTGTTTTGGTGTTCTCCCTGTCCTCCTCTCCTCTCTACAAGAAGTTCCTCTATCCTTTATGCATTAATAACTATGTTCCCAATGGCTTGACACTGGTCTCAACTAGAGATTACTATATTCTTCATGCACTTTATAGTCCACATCCCCAGTCAGAGCCAATTGTTACACTTGTATTTTTCTTCATCCTTAAAGTCAATTGTTTAAGTCTTGGGAGTGCCTAAGTTGAACTTGAACTTGAACTTGAACCTTTGGGTTAGTTCAAGTTCAAGTTCAAGTTCTATCACTAGCATGACATGTTAAAAGAAAGTTAGTCATTCTCCTAGTTTTCAGCCTTCCTATTCGCATATGGGAAAGTTGAACTTTAACTTGAACCTTCAAGTTAGTTCAAGTTCAAGTTCAAAATCCCAAAGATCATCAGTGCAAAGTGTAGCGTTTAATTCAAATTTATAAGTTGCTTGGAAGTCCAAGATCCAAGGCTAGAAGGTGGTGGTGGATAATGAGATGTATAGCAGGCAAAGTCCAACATGTGATTCATGTGCAAGTATTGATGTATATATTGTTATAGTTTTACTACAACCTATAACCATAGATTTTTATCAGCATTAAAAACATTAGTCACAATGCAGGGGGTGTAACTTTCAGCTCCACCATTAGATCTTTTTGAATTTTGGATATATTGTCCAAAATAAAGTTTTCTAAATATCCACTAGAGGAATTTTCAAAATTTGGCCAAGGTCAAAAGTTATGATGGATTGAATGTGGGTCTATCAAACATACCAGCAAATGCAAATTTGCTGCACTAAAAAAAATTCATGTTGTAGGGGACACAAATTTTAATTCTACCACTGTATTGAGATGAATTTTAGTAATGTTTGGGGAAACCTAATTAGCTAAATTATCTTTGAACTATTTTGTAAAATTCATCACAGATCAAAAGTTATGACTTTTTAACTGCAACAATATATAAACTACCAATGACAGTCAGAAGATCATGACAACAATTTGTTACTAACATATGCCACCTATCCAAGAATGCATATGAGCTTCATTTTAAATTTGGAAAACATATTTGTTATCATATATGCAACTTTAAAATTGATCAAATATTAAATATTTCTAAAATTATAAGAAGAAGATTATTCATGAGAATGATTAAAATGATTTTCAAGAAATGATTGCTAGAACCAAAGTGCAAGTGAAAACTATCATTTATTGTGAAGCTTTCTACACAATTGAGGTTCTTCTCTTCACTAGCAATTTTGTAGCTATAGGGCGTGAGAGAATACATTTTCATGGATAGTGATTGCAACAAGGAGGGGGAATAGAAGTTTTATTTTTATTTTTCTGCAACTTGACTGTAATGACAAAGATAAAATGATATTGTTATTATTATTTTATTTATCTAAAATAAAATAGAGTTTCATATATCAGATTTTAAAGTTTGAATATGATTTTTTTGGATTGAAAATGGTTATATAGTCATTTATTTCATGTTTTAGGTGTAGTTCTGCATTATCATTCATAGTCAGAAGAATAAAATAATGTTTCTTTTCACTTCCCTTATGATGTGAAAGACTAAATAGATGGTCTTGTGGCTGTTTGTTTGTTTTTCTTTCCTCATTGTTTAGTTTATAAGTCTTATAATCACATTTTTTCCATAATAATGGGTAAATGCTAGAAAGCCTTTGTGTCTTTTGGTAAAAGACTAAACCAACTATTTAAATTCTTTCAATATGTTTCTAAGAGGGAGCTATACCTCTCAATTTAGAGGAAAGCTATCAATCTCATAATAGTATTTTCAACTATTAGTGGCAGTTGTCCTTCTATTTGGGCATTTTGAGTCATTCATTGTATTTAATTTTGGAAGGAAAAATCTATTTCCTAACACCAAGGAACCTGCATTTAATCTTTCCAATGACATCTATGCTACAAAACAACAAGAAGGTTCAAAATCATAAACATATGACAAGAACACCAAGTTTACTAAAAAATGATGTGTTTATACATCAATGGTTGAACCTTACAAAGTGGTCTTAAAGAACTTGATTACAAATAAACTAGTGACATTGAAAGACAATTCCCACCCCTATGACTTACCCATTAGACCTCCTTAGTGGCGAGAGGATCATATTTGTAGTTATAAAAAAAAAAGGTCATAATTGTAATCACCTAAATATGGTCATCTAGACTATTAGCCCCCTTTTCAACATTTTGGCTAAATTAATTTAATCATTTACCTAGACCAAATTGCTAATAATCAATTTATTTGATTATAACCTATAGTTTGACTATGCTATCCTAAGTTCTTTATTTGATTAAAAGAACATGTCCCCTTTTAATTAAATAAAAGACCCCATTCTTCTAACCCAATTAAAGTGCACACATAAAGTCCTTTTTCTATTTTTCAATTAAAAGAAAAGGCTTTGTGACTTTTTTCTTATATGACAAGTCAACTTATATTCTATTGGTTGACTGGTGTGTGCACATGGATCACTCCTCTTTTCAAATTCCACCGTTGATCATCCAACATCTTCATCTTGATCTCTACCATCCATACAACTTTAAAAGGGAGAGAGATTTCCCCCTTAAAGAATCCATCTTTTGAGTACTATTATGCTATAGGTTTTCTAATAGGTTTCTTTGGAGCTTTGCAGAGAACTTCTATTTCTTGTCTACATTCTCTCATACCATAACATTTTATCTTAGATTCATGTTGCATGGTAGTTTAGCTTCTATTTTGCAATAATCTATCTCACATAGCTTAATATTTGGATTGTAACACTCACATCCATGCTTAGGATAGCTGCACTTTTCATATTCATTCTAGCTTAATCTTTATTTGCATTGCATCCTTGAGGAACTTCTTGGGACATTTGCATTCTTGCATCTTGTCTTTGGAACCTTTCATTGCATGGTTTACTAGCAAGAAGAGTATCTCTAAGGCTCATCTGAGAGCCTTCTTATTCTTGAAATATACTCTCTTGCACTTCATGGATAGGGAGCTCTAAGTTGACATCCAAGCATTTCAAACTCATGGAATTGTTTGGATAGAAGGGTTTAGAGTGGGACACTTTTGAGTGTACAATTTTTGCACGCACCGTGGGGCATGAATAGAATTTCTAGCTCTATTTACTTTCATTTTTTATCTTTGGTTTTTTTTACAGTAGCATATTGGATCTAATCAAGTTCTTTTGTAGAATTATCACTTTGGTTTTAAGGCCAACCCATAAGTAGATTGGTTTGAAGACCAAAAATCTAGTTGGTTTAAATATTTGATCATATCTTTTAAACCGCTTGGATTTTGGTTTTGAAATTTTATTTTCAATTTGGGTATGTCTCCAATATATCTGATTCCAATTTTTAGAGCATTTTGACATGATTTTTAGAAGTTATGATTTTTTCTTTAGTTTTCATAAAAAGTTGTTTCAGATCACAAAACAGCATATTTTTCAGAAAAAATTATATTTTAAATTTTTTTTTTGAATTATAAGGGGGGTAATTTTTTTATGTTTTGACTTTTGAGGTCATATTAGGGATCAAAAACCCGATTTGATAAATCTGGTCTGTTTTGACAAAATGGGTCCCTACAACACAAATGAAGAGATTTTTTTGAATTTCTTAAATTTTTGGAAAGCTCTCTGATTTTTATGAGAGTTCTCTTCTTTTAATTTATATTTTTGGATCTGAGATCATAGTAAAAAAGTTTAATCTTGTTGACTAGGTCAAAAGCAAAGAGTAAAAATGAGAGCATTTGTGATTTGTTTGCACTTTCTTTGCATACACTTGATTGGAAGATAAATAAGATTTTTGAGGCAACTAACCACTTTTTATTGCATATTTTTATGTTATTTCACACTAACTTTTGGTGCTAACAAGTTGTGATTTCAGGTTTCCATCCTTGTAAAAAAATTGAAACATTGCATAAAAAGAACACATGTCAAAGCTTCAAATGCACAAGGGCTACTAACGATTGTTTGCAGGGCTGCCCAATGCATAAAAACCAAAATTTTCTTGTTCTTTACTTTTTACATGTGTGGCATATACTAGTTATTTATTTTTTGGCACATTAAAACTTACAATTGGGATCTTTTGGTGATAGGAGAGTATGCTCTTCACCCTTGTGGTAAATTAGAAATCTTGACTTACCATTTGGTTTCAATAGTAAGAGGCAACTGAATCTTCTTGGTGTGTTTGGGGGAAGCAATCAAGGTAGGAGAGTATGCTCTTCACCCTTGAGGTGAATCAAAAATCTTGACCCTTGAGAGTGGATCCATTTTGTGGTAGTTAGGATCCTTTAGAGGGCTTGCTCTCGGACAACCTGAGAGGAACAACCAAAGTGGGGACAAGCTGATTACCTAGCTCTTCCAACCCACTATAAACTCAAGGCTACCAAGGACATAAAACCTTGGTAGACATAGTTTTTGTCTTCACCTAGTGTGATCACTTATGAGATTTTGACCATAGGGAGATCACTAGGCAAGAATGCTTAAGGTACTCTTGTGGTCACGAGATTGGTTACTCATTGCAAGTTGAGGTGTCCCGTAATTGGGAGCAAGAGAAACACTATGAACGGAAGTCCTATCTAAACACCCTAAGTTAGTAACTACCCTTTTTAGCCGCTCAACTTCTTGGTGCAAGTATCGATCCTAGTGGACTACCCGGATCACCCCAAGATTTTACACTTGCCATATGTGTTCCCTTGGTTGTGCTTATGGAACTTTCATGACAAAGCCAATATCTCTTGTGGGAAACCACTTGGTGTGAGGTGAAGAAGCATCAAGTGTGGGCCAAGTTGTTGAGTAATGAACTATGACTTTGAGGTAGATTGCTTGGCTACTATTTTCGATGTGTTGACCTGTGTTAACATTCTTACAACATAAATATTTTGGTAAAATTGCTAGGAAGGTTGTTCTGATATCAAAAATGCATGTTGACAAGGTTGTTTTTACCTTGCTCAATTGTTTTAAGACATGTTGAAACACCTACTATTTGCAAACCTTGCTGATAATCGATACGAACTAGAAAAAAAAAACACTGTCTGACTTGAAAAACCATCTGATTGACGAATCAAAACAAACACTTTAAGTCAAAAATTGATCATTTTTGCACAAAACTAGCACTCTGTCACTTGCTTCCTGAGAAATTATCACTTGAGCTTATTTATTTTTGCCAAAACAGTGTCTATAGTTAGATTTTTTTGGTCTAAGGTATGTCACGTTAGTCTCCCTTGATTCTAGTTGCGTATCAGTGTGTTAGGAATTTTTCCTAAGTCAAAAAGATGGGTTTAGTTTGTTGAATGTAAGTCTTGAAATATCCTTGATGAATCACTTGTCAAAATCTTGTTATTATTCTATTCTAGCTATTCACTATTGAGCTTCTTGCTCACTCCCTCAACTCGAGTCACCAGTGTTGTAAGCTCTTGAGCACTATTTGACAAGCCATCTATTACACTTTGACAAGTGACTAGTCCTGGTTGTAATAGCTTCAAATCTAACATACTTCTCTTGTCCTATTAAAAAAAGACAAATCTTTACATGCCGGTCACAAATAGATATCAATTTGGTAATGGTGACCATACACCTTTCATTTTCAAGCAATTGGAAACACCACCCAAACATCCTTGCAAGCAACCTTGTAATAAGAATCTCGAATTTGCTCAAACACAAATGACCAACATTCAACACAACCCACTTTATAGTTTTGAAAATCCATTTGGTACACCCACTAAGACACCCAAGGATAAGAGCGGTATAGTCACTATGGTGCACCTTGATGAAATTAAATTTCACTTAGAAGAACAAGCACGTGAAACCCAAAAGACTTTGGAGGCTATATACGCTATGGAAAGAGAAAACCAACAAGTCGACACTAACAATCAGGCATGCTATGAAGGACATAAAGGAACTTTTCCTCGAAATCCTTTTGAGAACAATGATGGCAATCACACACCACCAAGGACTCCTAGAGCTGCCACTGGCGCATGTCCTTCACCACCTAAACCATCCTATCATGATAGTGATGAAGAAGTAACTAGTGAAGACGTGATCAAATTTCAACAAGATGGCTTTTCCCAAAAACTAATGCTTAGAGCTTTAGAGGAAAATGGAGACCAATACTTTCGATACATGGAAGCTAGGGGATGGAAACTCCCTCAAGGTTTTGATGTTGAGCATATAATTCCAAAACAAGAGCCCAGTGAGGCTGAAATCTTAAGGGAAGAAATACAAGAACTAAGGAAACAATTTGCACAACTACAAACTTCAAAAGAGCCACCTAAAACATCATTTGTTGAATCAATTCATGCTCTTCCATTTGATAGGAGTCTATACATGCTACCATTTCCTAAGGATATAGAGGTTCCTAAGTATGAAAAATACGATGGAAATGGTGACCCTCATGACCATGTGAGACATTTCTATGCTATTAGCATGGACTTTATGCATGAAGACACCTTTCTTATGCATTTGTTTCCTAGAAGTCTAAGAGGACAAGCTATGGAATGGTTCACAAAATTGAGTCCTCCTCTTAAAACATTTGATGAACTTGCACAATGCTTCATCTAGCAATATTCATACAAAATTCAACATCCTGTGACTGTGTTGGAGTTGTGCAACATCAAACAAAAATTGGGAGAACCTTTTGCAACATATCTTCAACGATGGAGATATTTATATTCTCGGTATCCTCGGCAAGTTCCTTAGGCTGAAAAAATTGACATTTGTGTCAATACACTTGTATTTGAGCTATACTTTGATCTAAGAAAACAATTATTCACATCCTTCAATGCCATGGTTGAGAGTGCATATTGCATTGAGGATGTTGCTATCATAAGGGTGATATTGTTATAAATAAAACAAGAATAACAATGGAAATGGTAAAGACAAAGGCAAACCTTGAAATAAGAACAAGTATGTTGTCAATGATGGAGTAGTGGACACTCCCAAGACTAAGGAGCCTGCATTTAATCTTTCTAATGCCATCTATGCAATGAAACAATAGGAAGGTTCAAAGCCACAAAACTTTGATAAAGGCTCTAAATTTGCAAAGAAGTGACATGTTTACACACCTATGGTCAAACCTTATGAGGTGGTTTTAAAAAATTTAATTGCAAACAAGTTGGTTACCTTGCTAGACAAATCACATCCTTATGATCCACCTATTAGACCTCCATGGTGGAGAGAAAATCATACTTGCAACTATCACTGAAGTAAAGGGCATAACATAGAAAATTGCTTCAAGCTCAAAGACGTAATTCAAGACCTCACTAAAGCTAGAAAAGTTATCAAAAATGGCCTTGTGAAAAATTCTGATCATAAGGCCTTTAAACAACCCCTACCTGAGTATGAAAAGGGTTAGATCTCAAAGGCAGCTACCAAAAAGAATCATGATGCCAAAATCAGTTATGCTTACATTGACACTGGTAATGTTATAGGCATGCTTGAGCCCATTGAATACATATGTATGGCAAGCTCCAACAATGATAATTGGAAAAATTATGATGCTAAAGATGAACAACCAAAAGTGGTCTTAAGGACATGATCCACTCCTCAAAACCATACTGATACTAGCCCCAAGGTGGTACTTTGAGTGGATGAGTCTTTGTCTTTTCAGAGTGAACCACTTAACGCTCTTACTAGGGGGAAATCTAAGGTTCTCCTAAAAGTTGGTCATGACCCTAAAAATGCTTCATCATCTAAGCAACTGATTACTTACAAGATCTCCAACTATGATCTTGTTAGCCAACTACAATGCACATAAGCACAAATCTCCATTTTTGAATTGCTAGAGTTATCTCCTTTGCACAAGGATATATATCATTGAGAAAGCTTTAAGCTCTGCCAACATTCCCATAGATATTGATGCGGAATGATTCCAAGCTATGGTGAACCACATCTCCTTGCCTCACTATCTCACCTTTTTTGAAGAAGATGACCAAGCTCTGCATCATCCCCATAACCTTTCTCTCCATGTTGAAGTTCAAATCTTTCATACTCGTGTCCACCGAGTCCTGATAGACAATGGTGCAGGGTTAAATATTATCTCATTCAATGTGATACAATAGTTGGGCATGCCAGAAATTGCCATTGATCCTAGGTGAAAGATCACAATAAAAGCCTATCATGAGGTTGAACACCCTTCTAAGGGTTTAATTGTGCTACCAATTCAAGTTGGTCCAGTGGAAAAAGATGTTATCTTCCAGGTCCTAGATATACCTCTTGCATATAACTTCTTGTTGGGATGACCATGGATTCATGACATGCAAGAGGTGCCCTCTATGTACCATCCGTGCATCAAGTTCCCATTCAATGGTACTGAGATAGTTGTCCTCGGTGACAACTCAATGTCCATCAACACATTGTCCATTGTTGAAATGCTGGTCCCACACAACCACTCTTCTCATGAGCTAGCACCATCTTTCATAGAGTGCAAACAAAAACTGAAAATGACAAGTCTTGGTATGGGTGAGTACACTTTGGACTCTATTGCTTCCTTACCAATTTCCCCTCAGTCCTATGGGAAACCAACTACTACAAAGAAGCCTTCTGCTTCTGCTATGACACTTTTTGGCACTTTTGTGCAATCATCAATACCTCTAGAAGCAAAAAAGGAAGAATAGGCCATTAAGGACTGGATCTACAGAGAAGAGGAAGACAAGGAAGTTATAGTAACTACTCCTATTTCTCCTAAAAGATATGGAAAGGGCTATAAATTTCTAACAAAAATGGGCTATCAGGGCCATGGGTCCTTAACTAGTCATAAAAATGCTCTAGTTGAACCTTTAAGTCACACTCAAGGTCGTGATACTTGAGACATTGCTAGTCTAAACTTTGGGCTAGACAATGATATACCAACATGTGATCGAAGATTGCTCACATCTAGTGAATTGGAGAGTGATGACCCTCCCATAATTGCTACCACTTCACAAGGCTAAGACTTTGTCCCTCTCACTTCCCTCCTTTGGGGAGAAGAAATATTGACTACTAATAATAATGAGGAAGCTTCTACCTCCCAATAACAGGAACAAGAAGAATCTACACGTAAGGACATGAATAGAGGATGAATTAGATAGAATATTGCTCATCTCAAAGCTAGGGATAAGAGTACAAATTCTCATGAGTATGAGTGGGAAAGTCTCTCGAACTCATCTTGCAAGCTAGGTGTGGATGTAATTCATGCCTATACAACCCAAAAAAATGTAGTCGAATGGTCTAATATAGGGTCAGATGAGTTTGACTCACAACATGTCTCAATGGATCATGCTAGTTCCTCTAGGTCTATTCCTGAGCTGGACTCCTTTGTGACATTCTCTATAGGCTCAACTTCACAAGTCAGTAGAGATGACACCTTCCATATCAATCACATTGAAACTTCTACCTCACTCTTGCTAATTCACCCGGATCACATAGATTGGTCTCTCCAAAATCAAAGACCTGAAATACGGTCTTTCCAAAATTACTATGAGATTGCTTGTTACCTAAATGCAATTGAACTTTTCACTTCTTCCACCATTGAACCCATGGTTAACATGATTGAATCAAATATCAAGTACCTCAGTTAAAAAATTAAAAGAAAAAAAAAGTGGTCAGATGGCAAATCCCACATTGTGGCGGTGTTTGATCCTCAAAAAAGTAAAAATAAAGGCGTATCTAATGGTGAAAACCTCCTTGAGGCACCTGAAGATGAGGTACTTGGTAGTTTGCAAAGCTATTTCTAGGATAGATCTTCAGTTCTCATTGAACCTATGCAGCCTATCAA
Organism: Cupressus sempervirens; assembly: GCA_028749045.1. Lineage (NCBI taxonomy): Eukaryota > Viridiplantae > Streptophyta > Pinopsida > Cupressales > Cupressaceae > Cupressus > Cupressus sempervirens. The sequence continues at coordinate 573,310,101 of CM053789.1, read as the reverse complement.
CTTGGGTATTTATGTAGCTTAGTCCTTGTCAAACAAAGAAAAGGCACAGTTTGCTCAATTCTTTCAATACAAGAAGGTCAACTTTGCATGGACATACTCTGATATGATAGGGCTTGATATAGATCTCATCATGCATCACTTATCAATCTCACCAGATGTCAAGCCAATCAAATAGAAGTTGAGAAAAATGCACCCACACATGGCCCTACTGGTCAAGGCAGAGTTAGAAAAACTCTTAAGTGCAAACTTCATTAGGGCCATTAATTATGCGGAGTGGATTTACAACATTGTACCTATCTCTAAGCATGACAAATCCATATGAGCTTGTACTAATTTTAGAGATATCAACAAAGCATGCCCCAAGGATGACTTTCCACTACCAAACATCGATATGATAGTGGACATGACTGCAGGTTATGAGATGTACTTGCTCATGGATGGATTTTTTGGGTATAACCAAATCAAGATAGCTCTAGCAGACCAACAAAAGATAGCTTTTACATGTGCATGGGGTACCTTTTGCTGGAATGTCATGCCTTTTGGGCTTAAAAATGCTGGCGCTACATATCAAAGAGCAATGACAACCATCTTTCATGATATGATGAATAAAAACATGGAAGACTATGTTGATGACACACTGGCTAAATCTAAAAAATGAGACACATATCTCAAAGACCTTAGTCTAATATTGCACCATATGGAACAATTTCAACTTAGGCTAAATCCAAAAAAATGTGCCTTTGGTGTCACTTCTGGGAAATTGCTAGGGTATATCATTTCAACAAAAGGCATTGAGGTTGATCCTAAAAAAGTCCAAGCTATCATGGATATGCCTCCACCAAAGAATACTAGTTAGCTTAGAAGTTTGCAAGGATGTCTACAATCCATAAGAAGATTTATCTCTCAATTGGCTAATAAGGCTCAAGCTTTCAATAAAAATCTGTATAAAGGATCTACCCATATTTAGAACAATGACTATCAACAGAGTTTAGATCAAATCAAAGGCTACTTAGCAAAACCTCCAATTTTGATGCTACCCATTCTGGGAAAACCTTTGATTCTGTATATTTCAGCTATGAACTCTTCTCTAGGAGCACTCTTAACCCAAAGTGATGAGACAAGTAAAGAAAGAGTCATATACTATATCATTCAAACTTTGGTAGCTTATGAAATAAACTATACAAGTATAGAGAAGGCATGCCTTGCTGTAGTATTTGTCTCTCAAAAGCTCTGACATTATATGTTGGCACATACAATTTGCTTGATTGCTAAGATAGATCCTTTGAAATATTTTTTAAGTAAAGCTAAACTTACTGGTCTTCTTGCTAAATGGATGATGATTCTTTCTGATTTTGACATTCAGTATGTTGAACATAAGGCAATCAAAGGATAGGCCATAGCTGACCAGTTGGTTGACTTTCCACTTGAAGATACAACACTTATGCAAATTGAGTTTCCAAATGCCTCAATTATGTATATTACTGAGAGGACATGGAAGATGTTTTTTGATGGGTCTCATACTCAGAATGGAGCTGGAGCAGGTGTTTTGTTTGTTTCCCCTCACAGTTATACGATCCCAAACTCCTACAAACTCCTGTTCCCATGTACAAACAACATTGTAGAATATGAGTCACTCACAAATGGAATCAAAATGGCTCTTGAATGGAGAATAAGTAAATTGCATATCTATGGAAACTCTCAACTTGTTATAAACTAAGTGAACAATAACTATCAAATAAAAGTTGACAAGTTGATCCCTTATAAGAAGTTGATAGATGCTCTAAGGAACTATTTCACTTTTGTGACATTCCAACATATTCCTAGAGCAAGAAACAAGGCTTTCGATGCTATGGCTACCTTAGCATCTATCCTCCAACTACAAGAACATGAATCATGACTTGAGTTCCTAGTGGAAGAACTATGTCATCCAGCCTATGATTCTTTAGACAACCAAGTGATCTACACTATTGTAGGTCACGATTCCTCCCACTACGTAGCTATCTTCTCTTACGTGTGTGATCAAGTTATTCCTGAAACCCTCATGCACAAACAAAAATGCCAACTCCTTCGCAACACTTCACATTACACCTTGGTCTCTGGTGACTTGTATAGGAAGGATCTAGATGAAACACTGCTTGGGTTTTTAGAGCTAGAAGAGTCTAAAAAGGTGCTTGCTGAAGTCCATGACAACATTTGTGGGGGTCATTCAAATGGCCTTCCACTTGCTCAAAAATTGCTTAGGGCAAGATATTACTAGCCTACTATGCAAGCTGATGCTATTCATTATGCCAGGTCCTATCAGAAATGTCAACTTCATGGCAACCTGATTCATGCTCCTGGACATTAGCTAATTCCCTCTATGACATACTAGCCATTCCAACAATGGGCCTTCAACTTGGTAGGATAGATTCGCCCTAGGTCATCTAATGGTCACATGTTCATCATTACAGCCACTGAGTATTTCACCAAATGGGTCAAGGCTATGCCACTATCTGCTGCTATAGAAAAACATGTTGCCCTATTCATATTGAACCACATCATTTGTGATTATAGTATTCCTTCTTCCATTGTTACTAATAATGGAGGATAGTTTAAAAATAAGGACCTCAAACAATTATGCAAGAAATTTTGCATCAAACAACATTGGTCTTCTATTTATTACCCTCAAGGGAATGGTCAAGCAGAGGCTTCCAATAAAATATTGCTGAAAATCTTACATCACACAGTTCATAAGTCTGGGAGAGATTGGCACCTATAGATAAATCTAGCACTTTGGGCCTATATAAGTACCATTTGTACTCCTATAGGGGCCACACCCTTTTCTCTAGTCTATGGTTCTGAGGCTGTCCTCCCATTAGAAGTCAAGATCCCCTCCTTGCGAGTCTCCTTACATGGGTTGATAATTGATGAGGACCATAGAGCAATGCGAGTACAGGAATTAGAGACTCTTGATGAATGTTGTAAGGATGCTTTTGATCACATGAGAGCTTATCAGAAGTGCATGTCTACTCAGTATAACAAGAAAGTTCACCATTGTGAGTTTCAAGTAGGTGAACTCGTGCTTAGAGAGAATCCAAAAAATCAGCAACATCGAGAGTAGAAAGGGAAATTTGAACCTAATTGGTTGGGTCCTTACATTATCACAGCAACATTCAGGTCTGGTGCTTATCAATTGTCCACTCCTAAAGGGGAAGATCTTGCATAATCTATCAACATCCTACACTTGAAGAAGTTCTATGCTTAGAGGCTTGTTGCTCAGCTATCTTGTATATATCTATGATCTTAAAAAAAATCCTAAAAATCAGAACAATTCCCTGAAAAAAATGATCATCTTAGTCAAAACCTAGCAATAGGCACTTTGATGTATCACCAAAAAAATTCAAAAATACAAATTTTTTTGAAAAAAGTCCTGAAAAAAAATTTGTCAAGTGGTGAAAACCTAGAAACATGCACTACTTGAAACCCTTGCACCTATGTCTATTAGTCTCAATCACCTACTTCGGTACACATTTCCTGGCTTGGAATTGTTTCTTTTCCTTGTCTCAAGGGCATAGCTATTTAGCCTATTGAGGTATTCTTGTGCATTAGGGTTTCTTTGACAACTCACAAAATATTTTTTTCAACACTTCCCCCACCTTGACATCAAGTATTTGTTAATACTTTTTAGATAGTTTACCTACGATCTCTGATGTCACAATATTTCTTACTATAAAAATCAGGTCTTGAAGAAATGGCCAAGTGATTTACCCACACGCACTTTAACACTTAAACAACTAAGCTCTGATGATCTTTATCTACTTTCTGTGCTGTCTATGATGATTTCTTTACTATATGTTCCATCCCTAATAGTCTTTCAAGGATGTCATTGACTAGAAGACTAGGGGCATGGGGCATGTTTTCTTGATTTCTACTTGTGGGTATACTTTGTTTGTCTATAGTGTTGTAAGCATTTATGCTTGACCTATTCAACATTTTTGACTTACAAATGTATCATCCTTGACTATTTCGCAAGACTGCACTTGGGGTTTATCCTGGTGCTTATGCCTTGATACATGTGTAATCTTGTTAAATTAAAATTAGGGAATCTAATTGCTTAGTTATCTTGACTTACATGCCTTTGATGCTTAGATTGGATTTCCACATATCTATCTGATATTGATCTTATTCATATCCTCATAGTTATACTAGTGATGGTTGTATGATCTCATGATGTCCTTAATAAATGCTCAATGATGTAATTAAGAGTCTAAATGTTATGTACTTATTGTTGGTAAACCACTTTTCACATTAGCTTGCATTTTAGGTTCATTTTCTAGCTTAGTCTTGCATTCTTTCATATGGGGAGAGCTCTCTCTTCATCTTTTTGTAGACATATTGGCTAACTCCTTTCACATATTTCTTTAATTTCTTCTTGTTCATGTCTTTTCACCTTCCTAATCTTTTGCTTCATCTCTTTTCTATCTTATCATCACATTATATAAATTTTTGACCTCTTAAATAATTTTGACATCCTAGATTCATTTTTGAGATCGAAATCCAAATTTGAGTTAATCTTGATGGTCAAAATTGTCTTTTAAAATTCTACTTTCTTCTGAGTAGGTAGCTGACCTTTTGAGGTCTAATCTCTGAATCATCACTGGGGGCATCTTCATTTCTTCATTTCTTCATCATTTCCATACTTCATATCTACTTCAATTCACTATTTCATGTCTAAAGTCACCTTTCTACTCATTTTGACCTAATTTTTATGCTATATCCTTCAAGGTCAACTCTAGTCAAACTAGGGCATTTTATCAGTTTCTTATAGTCATTCTTGGGTTCTAATCATCTATCTGTCATCTTGGACATTGCTATATTCTAATTTTCTCCTATCTAGCTAGTTTCTACATCCCCTTACCTCATTTCAATTCTGATCTCGAGGGGGTAGAAATACTCTATCACTGATTGCTATAGCTATCTATTTCTTAGGAGCATTTGTTTGATGTTCTCACTTGTTCTTGATCTATCTACTTTGCTAAGTGTTAGCATTCTTCTTGAATTCTGACATCATCTTTTCCTAGTGTTCAGTACTACCACTATTAGGCTATACATTTAGGACTTGCTATCTTTTTCTACATTTCATTCTTCAAAATCAGATATCTATACCTATCACCCCCCTACTTGGCTTTCTATTTTCTTTGACATAATGTGTTTCCAGATCGATCATGCATTAGTCAAAGAGGGGAAAATGTAATCACCTAAAAATGGTCATCTAGACTATTAGCCCTATTTTCAACATTTTGGCTAAATTAATTTAATCATTTACCTAGACCAAATTGCTAATAATCAATTTATTTGATTATAACCTATAGTTTGACTATGCTATCCTAAGTTCATTATTTGATTAAAAGAACATGTCCCCTTTTAATTAAATAAAAGACCCCATTCTTCTAACCCACTTAAAGTGGACACATAAAGTCCTTTTTCTATTTTGCAATTAAAAGAAAAGGCTTTGTGACTTTTGTCTTATATGAAAAGTCAACTTATATTCTATTGGTTGACTTGTGTGTGCACATGGATCACTCCTCTTTTCAAATTCCACTGTTGATCATCCACCATCTTCATCTTGACCTCTACTATTTGTAGGACTTTAAAAGGGAGACAGCTTTCCCCCTTAAAGCATCCATCTTTTGAGTATTGTTATGCTGCAGGTTTTCTTTGGAGCTTTGTGGAGAACTTCTATTTCTTGTCTACATTCTCTCATACCATAAAATTTTATCTTAGATTCATGTTGCATGGTAGTTTAGCTTCTATTTTGCAATAATCTATCTCACATAGCTTAATATTTGGATTGTAACACTCTCATCCATGCTTAGGATAGCTGTACTTTTCATATTCATTCTAGCTTAATCTTTATTTGCATTGCATCCTTGAGGAACTCCTTGGGACATTTGCATTCTTGCATCTTGTCTTTGGAGCCTACCATTGCATGGTTTGCTAGCAAGAAGAGTATCTCTAAGGCTCATCTGAGAGCCTTCTTATTCTTGAAATATACTCTCTTGCACTCCATGGATAGGGAGCTCTAAGCTGGCATCCAAGCATTTAAAACTTATGGAATCATTTGGATAGAAGGGTTTAGAGTGGGACACTTTCGAGTGTACAATAACACTGAACACTATTTTAAACTCAAAGATATTGTCCAAGGTTTCATAGAGGCTGGTAAAGTTTTCATGAATGTTCTTGTTAAAAATTTTGATCATAAAGCTTTCAAGAAACCCTTGCCAAAATATGATATAGGTGAAACTTCCAAGGCTCCTAAGTAGAATCATGATGCTAAGATCAACTATGCCTATGCTAACATAGAAAATGTTATAAACATGATTGAATATCTTTGCACGATGAATTCTAAATCTGACAATCAACCCAACTATGATGCTAGGGATGAACAACCTAAAGTTGTCCTCAAAATGAAAATTTTTTCCCAACACCATAAAGATGCTAGACCAAAGGTGGTACTTCAAGTGGCTAAATCTTCCTCTTTATAGAGTGAACCACTTAATGCTTTCACTAGGGGGAAATCTAAAGTCATTCTAAAAGTTTCTCATGATCCTAAAAATGTGTCATCATCTAAACACGAAAATACCTAAAAAATATCCAATTATGACCTTGTCAGCCAAGGGCAAAATACTCTAGATCAAATTTCCATTTTTGAGTTATTAGAATTATCCCCTTTGCACAAGGACATCCTTGAAAAAGCTTTAAGTTTTGCCAACATTCCCACATATATTGACACAGAATGATTCCAAGCTATGGTGAACCATATCTTCACCTCACTACCTCACTTTTTCTAAAGAAGATGATATATTTCTTAGTGATCCCCATAACCTTGCCCTCTATGTCAAAGTCTAAATCTTCTGTACTTGCATTTGTCGAGTCTTGATAGAGAATGGTGTGGGGTTGAACATCATCTCATTCAGTTTGATCCAATGGTTAGGCATGTCTAAATTTTCCATTGAACCTAGGTGCAAGATCACTATAAAGTCCTATGATAAGGTCGAAAGACCTTCCAAAGGTCTAATTGTGCTTCCAACCAAAGTTGGTCCAATTGAGAAAGATTTCATTTTCCAAGTTCTAGAAATATCACTTGCATACAATTTGTTGTTGAGATGACCATGGATTCATGACATGCAAGTAGTACCTTCCACGTATCATTAGTGTATCAAGTTTCCTTTTATTGGTAGTGAGATAGTTGTCCCTAGTGACAACTCAATGTCTATCAATACGTAATTTGTTACAAAAACATTGGTTGTACATAATCGCTCTTCTCATGAGTTAACACCATCCTTTTTAGAGTGTGAACTTAAATTGAAAAATGATGAGCCTAGGCATGTGTGAGTACACTTTGGACTCTATTTCTACTCTAACCATTTCTCCTTGGTCTTATGGAAAACCTTCTACCAACAAGAATCCTTCAGCTTATGTGATGACTCTTTTTGGTACCTTTGTGTAATCCTCAGTTCCCCTAGAAGCAAAAAAAGAAGAACAACCAAAGATTGGACATATATGGAAGAGGACGATGAGGAGGAAGTCATAGTATCTACTCCCATCTCTCCTAAATGCTATGGAAAATGATATAAACTTCTCACAAACATGGGCCACTAGGGCCATGGGTCCTTAACTAGTAACAAAAAATCTCTAGTTGAACCTTTAAGTCATACTCAGGATTGTGACACTTGAGATACTGATGGCCTAGGTTTTGGGCTAGAAGATGAAATATGAAAATTTGATAGAAAAGCATCCATGTCTAGTTAATTAGAGGATGATGATCCTCCCTTTGTTGTTGCAACTTTACAAAATGAAGATTTCATGCTTCTCACCTCTCTCCTTTGGGGAGAAGAAACACTAACTACCCACAATGATGCTAAAGCTTCCACTTCTCAACAATAGGAAAAAGATGAATCAAACCATGAAGACATAATGAATTAGACAAAACATTGCCCACTTAATTGCTAGAGATCATAGTATAAACACTCATGAGTATGAATGGAAAAGCTTGTTAGATGAAACTTGTGAATTAGGGGTGAATGTCACACCTATGCAACCCAACCAAATAAAGTCAAAGAGTTTAGTATAGGGTCAGACAAGTTTAGCTCACAAACTACTTTAGTGGATCGCGTTGGTCCCTCTAGGTCTATTGCTGATCTAGATTCATTTGCAATGTTCACTATAGGCTTGACTTTGCATGTCATCAAAGATGAATCTTTTCAACATTGAAGCTTCCACATCTCTCTCCTTGCTTAATCCTGATCTCATTGATTAATCGGTTCAACATTAAAGACCCAAAATATGATATTTTTAAAAATGAATATGAGATTGCTTGGCACCTAAATGCTATTGAACCCATCACTTCTTCCACCAATGAACCTACAATTAACATGAAAAAATCAGATATCAAGTACCTCACTTATAAAATTAAGAAAAAAACAAGTAGTTAGATGGCAAAAACTACTTTGTGGTGATATCTAAACCTAAAAAAAGTAAAAACAAAGACATATCAAATGGTGAAAACCTCCTTGAGGAACTTATGAATGAGGTACTTGGTAGTTTTCCAAGCTATTTTTAGGATAGATCTTTGGTTCTAATCAAACCTACAGAGCCTATCAACTTGGGGGAAGAGGAATCTCCTAAAATTATCCATGTGGCTCAATCATTGTCAACTAAAGAAAAGGAGAATTTTTCCAAATTATTTCAAGACAAGAAGATCAATTTTGCATGAACATATTTAGATATGCCAAGATTTGACATAGATCTTATCATGAATCATTTATCTATCTCTCCTAGTGTAAAACCTATTAAACAAGAACTAAGAAAGATGTATTCACATGTAGCTCTCTTGGTCAAAGAAGAGTTGGAAAAACTCTCGAGTGTAAACTTTATCAGAGCTATTAATTATGCAAAGTTGATTTCCAACATTGTACCTATGTCTAAATATGATAAATCCATTTGAGTCTATACTAATTTTAGAGATCTAAACAAAGCATTCCCCAAGGATGAATTTCCACTACCAAACATAGACATGATAGTGGATATGATGAAAAGTTATGAAATGTACTCCCTAGTGGATGGTTTTTCTAGGTATAACCAAATTAAGATTGCTCTAGTTGATCAACAAAAGACAACCTTTACATGTGCATGGGGTACCTTCTGCTAGAATGTCATGCCCTTTGGGCTCAAAAATTCTAGTGCTACCTATCAAAGAGAAATGACCACCATCTTCCACGATATGATGCATAAAAATATGGAAGACTATGTTGATGAAAAAGTGGATAAATCTAGAAAATGAGACACACATCTTGAAGACCTAAGTCTAATATTGGACCGTATGGAACAATTTCAACTTATGCTAAACCCAAAAAAGTGTGCCTTTGGTGTCACATCTAGAAAATTTGTAGGCTACATTATATCAACAAAAGGCATTGAGGTCAATCCTAAAAAAGTCCAAGTTATCATGGAAATGCATCCTCCAAGAAATTTTAGTCAACTGAGAAGTCTATAATGATGTTTGCAATCCATTAGAAGATTCATTTCTCAGTTGGCTGATAAAGCTCAATGTTTTAACAAGAATTTTCATAAAGGCTCTATTCATATATAGAATGAAGATTATCAACAAATTCTAGACCAAATAAAAGGATACTTGTCTAAACCTCTAGTTTTGATGCCACCCATTCTGGGAAAACCTTTGATTTTATATATCTCAGCTACAACTTCTTCTCTAGGAGCATTATTAGCACTAAGTGATGAGATGGTATAGAACATGCTATATATTACATCAATAAAAATATGGTGGCTTACAAAATGAGGCACAATAATATTGATAAATCCTTCCTTGAAGTGGTCTTTACTTCTCAAAAAATTTGACATTAAATGTTGGCACATACAATTTTCAAGATTGCTAAAATTGATCCTTTGAAACACCTGTTGAGCAAAGCTATGCTTACCAGTCATCTAGCTAAATGGATTATGATTCTTTCAAAATTTGACATTCACTATGTTGAACATAAAGCTATCAAGGGGTAGGCCATTTTTGACCAATTGGCTGATTTTCTGACAGAGGATACAACACCTATGCAAATTGAGTTTCTAGATGCCTCAATTATGTACATCATTGAGAGAACTTGGAAAATGTTCTTTGATGGTTCTCATATATAGAATGAGGCTGAAGTAGGTGTATTATTTATTTCCCCTTAGGTTATATAATCCCAAAATCCTACAAGCTCTTATTCCCTTGCACAAACAACATCACAAAATATGAGGCATTAACAATGGGATGAAAATGACTCTTGAATGGAGAATTACTAAACTACACATCTATGGGGATTTCCAAGTTGTCATTAATCAATATAATGAATACCAAACTAAAGATGAAAATTTGATACCTTACAAGAAGTTGATTGATGCTCTAATGAACTATTTTACTTTTGTGACATTCCAACAAATTCCTAGAGCAGAAAACAAGGCTACTGATGCTATGGTCACTCTAGCATTTATCCCCTGATTGCAAGAACATGAATCACAATTTGAGTTCTTGGTGGAAGAACTACATCACCCTACCTATGATTCCTTAGATAACCATGTGATCTACACTATTATAGGTCATGATTCCTCCTGATATGCTAATATCTTCTCTAGCTTGTGTGTTCAAGTTCTTCCTAAAACCCAATACACAACCAAAAATGAAAACTCCTTCACAATGCTTCACATTACACTTTTCTCTCTGGTGACTTGTATAGGAAGAGTCTAAATGGAATGTTTCTTACATTTTTAGAGCTAGAAGAGTCCAAAAAGGTACTAGCCAAAGTCGACCATGACATTTGCAGGGCACATTCCAATGACGTTGCACTTGCTCATAAATTTTTTAGAGAAGGCTATTACTGGCCAAACATGCAAGTTGATGCTGTTCATTATGCTAAGTCTTGTAAGAAATGAAAAATTCATGGTAATTTGATTCATGCTCCTAGTGATGAGCTGATTCCCTTTGTGACATATGGGCCATTTCAAAAATGGGGCTTTGATTTGGTAGGCAAAATTCATCCAAGATCATCTAGTGGCCACAAGTTCATCATTACATCAACTGAGTATTTCACCAAATGGGTTGAGGCTATGCCACTAACTATTTCTACAAGAAATCATGTTTCCCTATTTATACTAAACCACATCATTTGTCATTATGGTATTCCTTACTCCATTATTATTGATAATGAAGGAAAATTCAAGAACAAGTACCTTAAACAATTGTGCAAGAAATTTTGAATCAAAAAAAATTCATCTTCAATTCACTATCCTCAAGGGAACAACCAAGCTAAGGCCTCCAACAAAACATTGTTGAAATATTACAATGAACAGTTCTAGCACTTACAGATTAATTTGGCATTATGGGCCTATAGAACTATGATACATACTCCTACAGGGGCTACACCCTTTTATTTAGTCTATTTCTCTAAGGCTGTCCTCTCATTAGAAGTTGAGATCCCCTCCTTGTGAGTCTCCTTACATGGGTTGATAACTGATGAAGACCATAGTGCTATATGAGTACGAGAACTAGAAACTCTTGATGAACACTACAAGGCTACTTTTGATCACATGAGGGCTAACTAGAAGCCCATGTCTACTACCTATAACAAGAAGGTTCATCCTCAAGAGTTCCAAGTAGGTGAACTTGTTCTTAGAGAGAATCCAAAAAATCAGCAACATAGAAAGAAGAAAGGAAAGTTTTAACCTAATTGGTTAGGTCCATACATTATCATAATAATATTTGGGTTTGGTGCTTATCAACTATCTACTCCTTAAGGGGACAAACTTTTAGAGCCTATCAATGTCCTACATTTGAAGAAGTTCTATGCTTAAAGGCTCACAACTTAGCTATCTTGTACATATATATTGATCTTGGAAAAAACCTAAAAAGTAGAAAATGTCTAGAAAAATTGATCATCTTAGTGAAAACCTAGCAATAGGCACTTTGATGCATCACAAAAAAAAATCAAAAACTTCAAAAATACAAAAAAAATGAAAAAAGTTCTCAATTTTTTTCGCCAAGTGATGAAAATCTAGAAACAGGCACTACTTGAGACCATTGCACCTATGTCTATCAGTCTCAATCACCCACTTTGAAACAAATTTCCTAGCTTAGAATTATTTCTTGTCCTCATCTTGGGGGCACAAATACTTAGCCTATTGAGGTCTCCTTGTACGTTAGGGTTTCTTGGGAAAATTACAAAACAATGTTTCTCAACACTACCTCCTTGACATCAAGTGTTTCTCAACACTTTTCAGATAATTTACCTATAGTCTTGGATGTCATGATATTTTTCACTATCAGAATCAAGTTTTGAAGAAGTGGCCAAGTGACTTACACACACACACACACACTTAAACATTTAAATGATTGAGCTATGATAACCTTTATCTTCTTTTTGTGTTGTTTATGATAATTTTTTTTATATGTTCCCTCCCTAATAGTCTTTTGAGGATGTCATAGACTAGAAGACTGGGGGCATTGGGCATGTTTACTTGCTTTCTTCTTGTGGGTATATGTTGTTCATATAAGGTGTTCTTGAGCATTCATGCTTGTCCTACTTAACACTTTGACTTACAAACATATCATCCTTGACTATTTTTGCAAGATCCCACTTAGGGGTTATCCTAGAACTTATGCTTTCATACAGGTGTAATATTTCTATATCAAACTTAGGGAATCTAATCACATAGCCATCTTGTCTTACATTATAGTCTTTGATGCTTAGATTAGATTTCCACATTCTTATTTGTTATCGATCATATTTATATCCTCATAGTTATAGTAGTGATGGTTGTATGATCTCATGATATCCCTAATAAACACTCAATAATGAAATAAGAGTCTAAATGTTATGTGTTTCTTGATGGTAAACCACTTTACATAATTAGCTTGCATTATAGGTTCATCATCTAGCTTATTCTTACATTTTTTATATATGGGGAGAGCTCTCTCTTCATCTTTTCATAGACATATCGGCTAACGTCTTTCATATCTTTCTTTGCATGTCTTCTTGATCATGTATTTTCATCTTCTTAATCTTTCACTTCACCTCTTTGCTATCCTATAATCACAAGGGGTTAATATAAAAATCACATTTGATCTATCCAAGTGTTACATGTTTCAAAAACATAAGTATATATCATACACATAAGAGCTAAACATCATAAATGAGAGAGATCCATGAACACATTAACATGAGCATATCAACATGACCATAAAAGCAACACATACATGAGCAAGAAACTAAAACATCACATGAAAACTCAAAATGTTGAAACATCCATCAAAATGACACAAGTACACAAAATCTGTTGACCAAATCTAGTATCTCATTTATATCAATGTGTCATAATATATATACAAACGTGAGATCAAAAATTTGGATATCCATCTCAAAATAAATGAAGTACAATAAAAAACTATCAAAATTGTTAGCCTAAGTCTAAGATTGACTCCCACCCTCTATAGCTAGTGGTGGCCCTAGTGGTGGAGCCTGTCTCCTATCTGACACCTATACTACACCCTCTAATCTACTAGCCCTCTTTGAGTACATAGGTTACTATTGGTCCATTAGGAATACAAAAATATATATCCCATGATAGTAGGCCACCCTAGCTATCTATTACTCCATCTCTCATTGGGCCTTTGCTAAATAATCTCTGAGAGATTGCTCTCATCTATCAACCTCTACCCGTGCATCCACTAGCTACTAGTCTTGCACAATAATGGTCACCCAAGCTGCTTGTAACTCTACCTCTAGGGTCTAGATCCTAGCATCATGGTCATCATCCCCCATAGATGTCTACTCTTCCTATGCCTCCACCAGCTCCACTCTCTTATGTCTCAATGGATGCTCCTCCTCCTCCTCCACCTCCTCTACCTCCCTCATGGCCTGCACCCATTTTTGTCTCCTCCCTGATTAGAAACCACTCCCAACCTCCATCCATCTCCCCCCTCCTCCTTCACCTCCACCATAATCTCCTCCATCTCCTCCACATCTAACTATGTGAAAAAAGGGAATGGATGCCTCTACATCTCATACAATTATGCTAGGTATGCCCCTACATCTACTACATCTAGACGATAATTCCAAGATGTCCATATGAAAGTTGCTATCTCTTGGATGACTATATAATAATCTAGCATGTGAAGCCAACCTCATGCCTTATCTGTATGGAATCGAGCATAAGTCATCATCTCTATTGAGAGCACCTATGGCTTTGCAAACTATCTCCATACTCAGATAATCATGAATCACTCGTTTTATCTCTAAATGCCTACCCACTAGTGGTCTACTATATCACATATAGTCCAGCTCCCAAGATTCAGACCATATATGGTACTCTTGGTATGGTCGCCACACAAATGTTGTCATCTTATCTAGAATCTATCAATAATATATGAAATCTTTTCTATGGGTCTATGGTACAAACCTTGTATATCCAAAGATATAGGGTTGACTAGCACTCATGGCTAAACCCATGATTGGATGACAAAAATGTGCTCCCACGCCCATATCTATGCTAGCATAGCTCCACATGCCCAATAATGACCCCCGTAGTATACCACCTCATGCAACTCATGATACATATCTATGAGTATGACTAGTCCTCATGCCATCCTATGAGGTTGCACAATTAGATCTACCACTAGTCTACCCCATCCTCATGGGAAGCCCTTATAGCTTTTGTTAATCACCAAAACCTAAGCAACTAGTGAACATAGCAAACATGGCAACAATAATCATCACCATACTCATCAATGAGTTACTGCCAACTTAGATGGTTGTCTAAAATGGTGACATAAAAAAACATCTCCTGTATCACTACTCTCCCCTTTGTTAGGATTTGATTATAATATACCTGTGATATATAACCAAACCTTACATCAGTATACCTAGCAGCAATATCAGAACGTAAAAATTTAAAAGAGAAATTGAACAAAGAACTCATCAGATCACCATGGCAGGGTAGATGAAGGATGCGATACACATCCTATAAAGTGATGGTCTCCTCTCTAGTAGGTAGGTAAAAGGTGTTTTTCTCACTATGCAATTTCTTAGCTAACATAGTCAACAACCTCTGGTTTTCCTATATGTGGGGCATTTGTGTGACCCACCTCAATCCCATGCTTGATATGGCAGCCTTCTCACCATCAACAAGGCACCTTAAAACCTACAACCCCACCACATTGGGGGCCTTGATAAGAAATGTGAGAAACACCATATACAAAAAAATGATGAAGAAACATTAGTAACATCACAAAATAGTGCTCAAAACTTCAAAATTTAACTAAAAAGCACAAAAAATAGACTATGCAACATTTCTTGCTATATGCAGGCAACACAATATGCTAATCAAATGTTGTGTGACATTTTTTAATATATCCAGTGATATATTTTTCTTAGGTGACATTTTGCACTAATTTGCATGATATTTGGGTATGTCTCATACGATACACTTTAAACAAGTGGTGCAATACAATTTTTAATGCAAAGTATTGCGTGATATTTTTTAAAGTACCCATCTGATACTTTTTAAAATATCTCACTATATTTCATATTTAACCCCTAAAACATGCAAAAAAAGGTCATAAATGCTCAAAAAAGTGACAAAAAGTAAAAAACATACTAGTGCCTCATAGTGGGCTAGCCAGTTATGCAACTGACTATGCTCAAAATGGTGTTGGTGAGTTAGAATGTTCACCAAAGCCATGATGCTCTCTCTAGACCACTCACAAGCTCTTAAAAAATCACAAAAGACATAATGATTTGAAAATGACACTTGCACCCCTTATATAGCCTTCTGACATAATCTGACCCATTTTTCAAAGAAATTTCACAAAAATTGCAACCTTGGCTAATTTCGACATCTTAGATCCATTTTTCAAGATCGAATTCCAAATCTAAGTTCATCTTGATAGTCAAAACCACATTTTAAATTTGCACCTATGCGGTAAGTTGACGTTTTGAGGTCTAATCTTTGAATCTTCACTAGGAAATCTTCATTTCTCCATGTCTTCATCATTTCAACACTTTATATATTCTTCAATTCATATTTTCATGTCTAAAATCACATTTTGACCTAATTTTCATGCTTTAAACTTTGTGGTCAATCTAGTCAAATTGGGGCATATTATCATTTCCTTATGGTCATTCTTTGGTATTGAATCATATGTCTATCATCTTGGACATTATTATATTTCAATTTTCTCACCTCTCACTCATTTTTGTATGCCCTTACCTCATTTTGATTATGATCCTGAGGGGGAAAAATACTCTATCATCGCTTGCTACAACTATCTATTTCTTAGAAGCATATGTTTGATCTTTTCATTTACTCTCGATCTATCTTCTTTTCTAAGTGTTAGCATTATTCTTGAATTATGACATCATCTCTTTCCTAGTGTTCAATACTATCACTATCAAGTTGTACATTCAAGATTTGCCATCTCTTTCTACATTTCATTCTTTGAAATTAGATATCTTATCTATTGCTGCCTACTTGGCTTCTATTTTCTTTGACGTAATATGTTCCCAGATTGATCATGCATTATTAAAAGAAGGGAAAATGCAATCACCTAAAAATGGTCACCTACACTATTCGCCATCTTCTCAACATTTTGGCTAATTTAATTAATCATTTACCTAGACGAAATTGCTAATAATCAATTAATTTGATTATAACCTATAGTTTAACTATATCATCCTAAGTCCATTATTTGATTAAAACAACATGTCCCCTTTTAATTAAATAAAAGACCCCATTCTTCTAACCCACTTAAAGTGCACATATAAATTCCTTTTTCTAAATTTTAAATTAAAAGAAAAGGCTTTGTGACTTTTGTCTTATGACAAGTCAACTTATTGTCTATTAGTTGACTTGTGTGTGCACATGGATCACTCTTCTTTTTGAACTCTCATTCTTGTTCACATAGCTACATATTGCATATTCATACTAGTTTAATCCACATTTGCATTGCATTCTTGAGGCAATCTTTGTGGATATTTGCATTCTTGCATCTTGTCTCTAGGAGAACCTCTCATTGCATGGTTTACTAGCAAGAAGTGCATCTCTAAGGATCAACTAAGATCCTTCATTCTTGAATCATACTCTCTTGAAATCTATGGAGAAGGAGCTCTAAGTCAACATCAAGCATTCTGAACTCATGGAATCACTTGGACAGAAGGGTTTAGAGTGTGACACATTTATAGTGTATAGCTAGTATCTATCAAGCTTCAGTGAGAACTGAGTTAAGAAGACTATTTTTGTTCCAATGTGATAATTAAGATGGAAGAATAGTGCAAACTGAGTTAGCATGTCTACCAAGTGATCAACATGAACCAAGCATCCAGTATCAACTGAGTGCAAAAGTTAGCCAAGGTGACAATGGTTCCTGAGTATCTTCAACAATGTCCAACTAAGCCATTAGACCCAAGTTACAACACTGAGCCAACTTGGTAATTATTTTTGGAATTAATTATGTTGTAGTGAACCTATGAAGGAATTATTTAGGTGGATATAAGTAGGAAGTATTTTTTTATCTAAATGTAAGATGTATGAAATTGAAGAACATTAGCTTCAAATGATCTTCATCAGTAATCAAAGTTTCATTTTAGAGACCAATCCATTCATTCATCCTAAGAGTTGCATTAGTCCCAAATCCTCTAACCAAGTGGACCTAACAGTCCTTTACAAAAACTCTTAACAGAGTACATACTTAACTATATTGTATAAATCCTTTCATAAGGTGGACCTAATAGTCCTTATTTCTCTTCACCAAGTAAGATCACTAGAAGTGATCATTTGTAAGCCTTAATAGGCCAAATTTATTACTATAGTAGTGAAACATTGTGGGTGTCATCGCCACCCAAGTTTTACCTTCTACTTGGAGGGTTTTTGAATTACCAAATATTGTGTTATGGTGTTGCTGCTTTACTACTTTATGTTTCTTGCATGCAAGTAGATTAGAAAACTTAACAAAGTGGGTTAAGTAGAAGAAATTTAAGTGGTTCCTGATTCACCCCCCCCCTCTTAGTTACCTATCTTGCATTACATTTCCAATAGAACTATACTAGAAGAGTATGATTGTAAAATTAAACTACCAAATACTAGCATTGGAGAATATAAAACTTTCTCTATTATATCTCTCACTATACTACATTTCTCTTATGAAAATCCTTATAAGGCTATTACACCCTCATCATATATAATGACCATTCAATATGGGTTACTTATCTAGTCCTCTATCCCTATAGAAGAGGAGAATGAGGAAAGATTTATTCGTGAGTTGATTTATCATGGAGATGATACTAATGAATCTATCACTACTACTAAGGTCACTCTTGAGAAGTATGGAAAGGGATATGGATTCTAATAAAAGTTGGGTCATTTTAGATAGGGACCCATAAGAAATCACAAATATTCTCTTTTTGAACCATTAAGCACCACTAAAGGGCATAAAAATAGAGATTGAAATGGATTGGGATTCTCCACTAAAAAGTTGCAAAAAACTATAGATATTGGACCAATCTTTGATGAAGATCCCAACAAAATAGATGAATCAAAAGAAGAAACCAAACACACATGGATAAGACATGAGAAATGGTTCCAAATATAGAGAAATGATCCATCTTACCAAGGGAAACACCATGACTCCCTCTCTACTAGCTCTTTTGAGCATGTTGACTTTATCTATTTGATGTCTATTCTATAGGGAGAGAAAAAAGAACAAATTGGTAATCAAGTAGAAACATCTATGTCTCTACACCACCCTTACTTAGATACTAAGGATCCTAGGGTGGAGAAAACCAAAATAGTCATCACAAGACTCATACATAAAGATGATAGTAGTAATTTAGGAGAATCACTTTAAACGTCTAAGTTTTCAAACTTTGCAAATTGGTCATGTGGAGAATTTATTTCAGTTTCTTGTTGGTTTTTGTTACTAAGAATGTATTTGTAAGGTTTGATCTAAAAACAAGTAGCATCTTGATATTGTGTTGAAGTAAAACTTAAACAATGGGTTTTAAGTTCAAAGTTAAAAGGATCAACATCTACAAATTAAAAAATATAGATTCAAAGAGTCAAGGTTCAATTTAAGATGCAAGTAGTGCCAACTTCTTAAAATGAAGCTTGAAGAGTATTCCATTGGAGTGAATCTCTATAACTCTACACAAAACCTCATAAATAAGATGAGAACTCAAATACTTTATTTGAAATCATATTACTCATGCTTATGGCTTATTCATGCTAGGTAGTATTAACAAAGATAATAGTTGGCAGTGATGATTCAAAGGTAGTTAGTGAATCTTATAAATCCATATTACACTTGGTGCTCTAGAAAAACTATTTCATTTGGCTTCACAATGTTATTATGTAATTTTGTAAATATCATTGTGAATATGTTTCCATGCATCGAGTTTTGACAAAATAACAAAAATGTGCACTTCATGTTCAACATTGAATTTTCAAGAAATACATATGATCTTTGGGACAATGGATTTCACTATTTCATTGGATCTAAAATTAATGATTATATCAGGTTGCTAATGAGCTCATTAAATCCATGACAAAGTTTTTCTTAAGACTTGATATCTTTCTAAACGAGGCGATACAACATAGCTGAATATTTGATAAAATGTTGGGATTCTACAAGCATTGAAGAAATATATGTGACCAAACTTGATGATCCTATTCCATTCAAGAGATAGTGTAGAGATAGGGATATGATCATCGAGATATCATGATATTAAAAATATGACCCCACATGCCAACAATTGAAAATTGAAAGAACATTATAGACATGGGTATATTGCAAGTTGTTTTCTCAAATGCCAATATTGAGCTACCACTAGAATAAGTATTTGTGTATATGAATGAATTTGATAATTGGAGAGGTGCCAACTCATGAGGTCCTTCATATTTAAATCTATTTCTTATGGTTAGCTTGAAGAAGGTTATTGGGCTTGGTGAGAACTTCCACAAATAATGCTATTTTGCAAATCTCCTTTTCACACCAAGACACATGACCTTGAGAATGATAGGTGAAAGTTTTTGATAAATTTTTTCATATATAACATACCTATCATGATTGGCTATTGCTTGAGCCTTGAAAGATTTCTCTTGGGAAGTATTTGTTGACTTGTTTATCCATTGCTCATGGGTTTGAAGAGTTCCCATCAACTCATCCATGGTCAATGTGGTGAGGTCCTTTGCTTCCTCTATGATCATCACAAGATTATAATATTTCTAAGGTAAACTCCTCAATATCTTCTCTACTATTCTCTTCTCATCATAATCTTCTCCATTTGATTTGAGCCAGTTTATCAAAGTGGAGATTTGTGAGCTAAACTCTGCAATAGGCTCATTATACCTCATTTGAAGGTTCTCAAACTCTCTTCTGATCATCTGTAGCTTCACTAATCTAACCTTATCAGTCCCCTTTAAGTAGAGGAGGGGAGTATACCTCCAATATGTTTGTAAATTTTTGTCGGAAAAATGGCATAAGGAAAGAGCTTAGAGCTAGTTATACTCCACAACAAAATGGAGTGGCTAAGAGAAAGAACAAGACCATTGTTGAAATGGCTAGAAGAATGATGAAAGAAAAAGGGCTCCCAATTAAATATTGAGGAGAAGCTATAGAAAAAATAATATATTTGATCAATAGGTGTCCTATAAAGTTAGTTCATGACAAGATTCCTCTTGAGGCATGGTCAAGGAATAGATGTATAGTTGAACACTTGAGAGTGTTTGGATGTGTAGCATATGCACATGTGCCTAATGAACAAAGGAAAAAGTTGGATGAAAAAGGTGTGAAGTGCATCTTCACAAGGTATAGCTCAGAATCAAAGGCTTATAGGCTATATGATCCAATTGACAAGAAGATCATCATTTCAAGAGGCATGGAGTTTCCTGAAAATTAGTCATGGGATGGCTCGGTAGATGAATCCTCAAGCACTTCAAGTAAAGTGCCTACTATTGAAGAGGAAGAAGATGGTATTGGTGAATAGCATGAAGATGGAGCAACAAACATGGATTTTAGATAAAGGCAAAAAGGGAAGCAACCCTTAACATGCTAAGCAATAGCTCCAAGCACTTCAAGACAACCATGAGCTAGTATGAAAAAT
Organism: Cupressus sempervirens; assembly: GCA_028749045.1. NCBI lineage: Eukaryota > Viridiplantae > Streptophyta > Pinopsida > Cupressales > Cupressaceae > Cupressus > Cupressus sempervirens. Next base: position 573,288,919 of record CM053789.1, on the reverse strand, counting down.
AGTAGCAACAACAATACTAAGAATTCAGATCCCACTCTCACCTCCCTATTGCCAAGAAACACTAAGAGTCTAAGGGAGATATACCAAGAAGAAAGGTATGATGAAGATTAGGACGAGAGTGTAAATTTTACATTATTTTTCTCATAGTGATCCAATTTATTTTGAGGAAGATATGAATGAAGAGAAATGGTATAATTCCATTAATGAGGAAATATATGCTATTAAAAGAAATGAGACTTGGTAGTTAACTACTTTGCCTCCCAAGAAGCAAGTAATTGGAGTGAAATGGGTATACAAGACCAAGTGTAGTTCTAAAGGAAAAATAGATAGGCATAAGGCACATTTACTGGTCAAGGGGTACAAGTAGTATTATGGTAGAGATTATGATGAGACATATGCCCTAGTTGCAAGAATGGAAATCATGTGTGCTATCATAGAAATTGCAGCCCAATACAAATGGAAGGTATATCAGATGGATGTGAAGTCTTCCTTCTTGAATGGTGTATTGAAGGAAGAATTTTATGTGGAGCAACCACCTGGTTATGAAGTTTTGGGTGAAGAACACAAAATGTATGGATTGAAGAGAGCTCTTTATGGGCTCAAGAAAGCTCCATGGGAATGGTACAGTAGGATTGACTTATATTTGATGAGAAATGGCTTTAGTAAAAGTGATGACGAGCCCACACTTTACATCAAGGTAACAAATGGTAATGCGTTGATTATTGTCTTGTATGTTGATGACTTGATCTTCATTAGAAATGACAATTTCCTAATTGGTGAGTTTAAAGAGGCCATGAAGAATGAATTTAAAATGACAGACCTAGGTCTCTTGAAGTACTTTCTAGGCATAGAAGTAAAACAAATGCATGATGGCATCTTCATCTCTTGAGAAAAATATGCAAGGTAGATCTTGGAGAGATCCAAAATGAAAAACAATAAGGCAACCCCAAAACCAACAATAGTAGGTCTAAAGTTGAGCAAGGAAGATTGCAACAAAAGTGTGAATCCAACACTATACAAGAGTATGGTTGGAATTTTGATGTATTTGACTGCAGCTCAGCCAAACATAATGCATGCAGTAAGTTTTATTTCTAGATTTATGGAAACACCAAAGGATTCCCATTGGAAAGAAAGAAAGAGGATCCTAAGGTATGTGAATGGTACCAAGGGATTTGGGATTTTGTATATTGCAGAAAATGATTGCAAGTTGGTTGGTTACATAGATAGTGATGGGCTGGAAGTTTAGATGATAGGAAGAGCACTTCCAAATACATGTTCCATATGGGATTGGGTGAAATTTCATGAGCATCCAAGAAGCAACCTATTGTTGCTCAATCTATAGTAGAGGTTGAATACATAGTAGCAAATGCAACAACATGTCAAGCTATTTGGTTAAGAAGGATCTTGACAGATTTGAATGAAAGGCAAGAGGATGGTACCATAATTTACTATGACAACATTTTTTCGATTGTATTGTCCAAGAATCTAGTCTTCCATGGGAGAAGCAAGCACATAGAGATTAGATATCACTTCATCAGAGAGTTGGTGGAGAATGGAGATATCAAAATTAAATTTTGCAAGTCTGAGCAACAACTAGTAGACATTTTCACAAAGCCATTAGGCATTGGAACTTTTGTACACCTAAGAGAGTGTCTTGGTATAGTTGATTTGGATCAGGAGTGATCCTTTTTTGTTTAGCTTAGGGTAAAGGGGGAGTGTTGAAATATTTAATGCAGGTAGGTCGATTACCCCTAGAGCCAAATGCCCACCTACCACCATAACAGCTAGTAGAACAATCAAAAACATTAATGCATGGTAGGTGAGTTCAAAATTGAAAAATGAGAGGGAAAAATATTTTTGGTAAGAGACAAAAGGAATGAATTAGTTTCATTCAACTAGTTGAAAGGGTTAAAGAGTTATAGAGTAGAGAAGAGAAAAAGAAATTGATCAGCATATCAAGTCAGAAGATAGAAGGAATTCGAGTTTTGTGTTTGCAATTGCATTTGTTGGATCATTTTTTTTATTCTATAAGTTTGTTATTGTTTTGACTTGTGAAGCAATGATTTCTCTAGGCATTTTTGTATGCAACCATTAGAGTTGTAAGTTTAAAGTTTAAAGTTTTATTAGTTTGAAGATTTTAGGGGTTTTTTGGTTGAAGCTAAATGCTTCTAGATTTTGTAATAGTTTTATCATATTTGAATAGAAAGCAAGCAAGAAAGAATGCATACAAATCCTTGTGTTGTTCCCTTCTTCTATTCATCATTGCATAGTATTTTTGCATTTGAAAAGTTAATAGTTGAAAGCTTCATACTTCAACTCTATGTATTTTAATGGAGGAAAAAGTTCAGATAGGAGGTTTGTAAAAATGTCACTCAGTTTGTAAAAGACCTGTTGTCCTCATCAAGTCCACCAAGTCTCCCTCTCTACCCTAACCAAGATCACTCAATTTTTCCTTTTTTTTACCAAGATTTCTTGGCATCTTCACTATTGAGCATCACCCAATAGTGGTGATCGAACTCACTCGGCATACACTATTGCAAAGTTTCCTTGTGCCGAGTTCACTCAGCTTTCTTTTGTGCCGAGCTAACTTGGCACCCACTGCCTGTCACTCAACATCCATTGGTGCTAAGAAAAAATATCACTGAGCACCTTCTTATGCCAAGAAAATATTTTAGGGTTGTGATTTAATTTTTTCATAGAACAAGAGCTCAAGTGTAGAGAAAAATACAAAATATACGCCTTTCGATAGATCATTTCAAATTCGATAAAAAATGGATTGTTTGTTCAAATAATTAGGAAGGGAAACCATATATTAGAAATCTCATAAAAGTCATTTATGAGCTTATTATATATACTTGAAACATAGATGATCGTATAAAACATTTGGCATGCTAAGGAGCTCAAATAGAGAATTTAATATAGAACACATAAGATGTCAACTGGCTTCCCAATCAAGTAAATTAGTTTGTGATAGTAGAGGTCACCATGAGACATCATGGATTATTCAACACATGTATCTAATTTGTATTTGATTATGTATCAAGAAAAAATTTCTTTTAATAATGAGAGATGACAATCATGTTGAAGGGATTGAAGCTAATAACTAGAGCTCTATATTATATGAGGTGAGTTTGAACCCATAGAGTTGAGTCAATTCACCTTGGATGAGATCCTTTCCAATCACCAAGTGTCCTTTCATAATCTCAAGTGACGGTGTCAAGTAGGAGGCACTTTTTCTTTTAGTATTAGATGAAGAATTATGGACATGGAACAATATTCCATCTCTACAAAAGACATCTGGTAGCCATCCTTTGATAAAATTGGGCATCAAGAATGCTATGATTTAAATAGAAAAACAAGATTTACCCACCTAGGAGAATGAAAAGTTAGTTCCAAGAATGGTTGCTAAATTGAATAACTAAAAAGTTCTATTTATTGTAAGACGGACATGGGGTACAAGGTTCTTCTATTTTAGTTTAGGAGTTCTGGAGCTGTGAGAGGAGGAGAAGAATATTATGTTTGGTTGTAATAAAAGGGAATATAAAGGATTTATTTTATTTTCCCACAAAGATTGTGATGATAGAGATGAAATGAGAATGCTCTCATTTTTTTATACTTTTGAATTAAAGGGAAATATATGTGCATGACAGATGTTGAGGTCTGGATACTTATTTTTTTGATTGAATGTCATCTTATGGTCTTTCTACCCTATTTCAAACTCAATTTTGTCATATCATAGTTTGTGATTCTGATAAAGTGGTTGCTAGATTAGTGTAGAAACTACAAGAATATGATCCTACTAGTGAAGTCCTTAGTATTGAAGAAGCAAGAGACTTGGTGACAAGGAATGGTATGATTGTTTTCCTAAGATGGGATATCAGCTCATCTTTTTTGCTTGACCAAATGAGAAGACAAGAGAGGTCAATTTTATTGGAAGATGAAAATGAATATGGAGAGTTGAGAGGGCCAGGATATAATATAGATGCTCAAACAATGACAATATCGAGTTTCGCTCTACTAGAGCATGACAAGCCCACCCTAATGGAGATCAAAGAATCCCCTAGAGGGAATGTTATCTTTTGGAATGTATACTCTACTTCCATTGATCAGATATATGGGATGCATACTTCAATAGCACTAATGGGAAAGAACAAAATGGATACTTTGAAGGCTCAGCTAGAAGGAGCTTATGAAAGATTCATTGAAACTAGAAGGAGCTATCAAGAAGAAATGAAGAAAATATATATTTTGGAACATAAGACTATCAAGCTAGAAATGGAGGTAGTATCATTGAAGAAAACTGTTAGAACTACTACAGAGATCCATGACAAGGTTGTGCAGACAAAAGGCTAGGCACCTGAAATAGGGGAGGCATTAGGCCATGCAATAGAGATTGATGAGGGATATTTGGAAGTAAGAAAGGATACAAAAATTAGAAAAATCAAAAGCTTGTTGATCCACAAAATAAATGCACTAAAAATAGTCTCTCAGATTGTGCATAACAACTATCTTCAATTGCAAGGTGTAAAATATAGGTGTTCAAAGGCTATTGCTCTCTTATCTCCACTTTTTACTACATAGGGGCTATATACTTGAATTTTTTGATATCCTAGTACAAATGTTGGCACAAAATAAAGACTTTCCAAAGATAACCATTGTAAACACTAGAAAAATGATCAATAAATTAAATGATCTAAATTGTTTCTTTGGTGAAAAAATACAACTGATCCAAAATAAGATAAAGACAATTGCTATAGGTACACCCAGTTTGGTGCCTACTGTAGGACCATAAAATGGGATAATATCTAACATACTATGAGAAAATTATAAAACTCTATAAACATACATTAATACCCTCTAGTCCACCATGAAAGCTAACTAAAATAAAGAAAGCAACATAAAATAAAACTCCCTCTTTAATTGTAGCTCCCATGTCCTTTCTTCTCCATATGATGTAGCTCCAATTTCCTATAATGCATACAATTGAAAAGAAAAAGCCTATGATATGGTAATGCTATGAGATTATTAAATGAGATAAATGTGGCTCATTTTATAGCCAACACACAAGATGAGAGCATTGAACTTGCACCTTGAATGTGCAACTTGGCAAGGGATTCCTTAGGAAATCCATGACACATATGACAAAAGATGCCAAATGTAAGATTGTATGGTGCATGGAAGTCAACATGCCTATAAATGGAAGAGGATCTATGATGCATCATGTGACACCTCAAAGTCGCTTATAGCCAAGAATCTATGACAATGAATGATAAATATAGATATGTGTAAGGAATAAGAATATATGGATTGTGACATGTCTTAACCAAGTGTAAGGATAAAATCCATGACATAAGATGTCCATGTGTCATGATGATGTAAAGGTTATGTCAAGATTATGTGGAATATTTGAATAAAAAATTCATATATCGACACAAATAGAAATTAGTAAAAAATGAAATTAAATGGTGGGAAAATAGAACTTAGCGAATTCCCATTGTTTGCAAAGACAAATCAATTAATTAATGAATATCAATGAATTGAGAATGTTAGTTAGGAAGAATGATTAGCAATCAAGATGAAAAATGATTGAAATGACATAGGATTAAGTCATGGGTTATTTAATCCTATAGAGAAAATTAGTAGATGATTGGCCAGTTTGATTTGATAAGTACAACAATATCCTTTAATGAAATGTGATGATTATGTAGATCAACTAGGATGATGATGGGTATACCAAAGGCATGGTCAGATTAAATGTATGATTAGGATTAATAACATGCCAAGGGCACATGACATGGATTAATGACACATAACATTTAACTAACATTTTACATGCTACATGATTAAGATTGATTGATAGGGTTGATCATAATAACATCAATGGATATTGTTAATGTTATTAAATTGATAAGATAATTCGATGATTTGACACTAAGAGACTTGACAATGTCAAAGATTGGATGAGGTGAATGACAATTTGACCTAGCACTAAGAGCCATGATAATACCAAGGTCAGATTGATAGGTTTGATAGATTTTGATAGGTTCCCAAGGCACTATGAGACATGAAAATGCCTAGGGTTGGACAAAACGATAATAGATTTGGGATGTTTAGCATGTTCTAGGTTGATTAGGACTAATTTTAGGTTGATTTGGGGTGATTTAGGGTTGATTTCATATGATTCTAATGATGTTAAAATAGTTTTGGGTTGAGCGGATGAGACTCTGGAATGATCTACAAATGATGTGAAAGGGGATATGAATGATGAAGGACATTATCAAAACCTACTCAAGTGATATTCAAGTTTGGCCAAAAGATCAGAATTAGTGAAATGAGAAAATGGGACAAGTTTGTATGAAAATGTGATGAAACTTTAGACACGAGCCTTTTTGAGTGTCTATATTTTACCCCTCTTTGATAAAATGTGATTTCGAGCATTGTGTCAAAGATCACTTTCAAAAGAGAAATAAAAGAATACCCTAGTAGGTGTGGTGTATATGGGTATCTCCTCAAGAAATTGACCAACATGGGAATATGATAGGTCAATTTGTCGACAATGTGAAGACAAAGTCATAGCAATTGACAGATTGCAAATCAGAGCTAAAATATGAAATTTATGGGGTACAAAGTGCAAAAAGGCATCATGACCAACACAAAAAGTTCCTCTTGTACATCCATCTAGGAAAAAAAAGACTATAAAAGGGCTTGGAGAGGGTTTTAAAGTCATTTTTGTATGCGTGAATATGTGGCCTCTGTTAACACACACACTTCAACATAGTCATTATTTGTAGATTCATCCTAGAATGAACATGAGATTGTTCACCCAAGATTAGCCTTGCAAGCCGATCTATTACTTTCTATCTAAAGGGATTTTGCCTATTAATATCTTCAAATTTGAGGTGTAAGCAACCAGATCCTCTAAGAACGAAGTATTTTAGAATGCAATTAGTCTATATGAGTATGTAGATTAATCTAGAATGATATATGCATTTTTAATCTAAAAACGTGTAAAGGAAATTATATTAAATGCATGCATATTAAATCTAGATGACATTAAGCTAAGAATGAAAATATATGAGAATATCTTAAAGCTAGATGAGTGTAAAATGCAGTAGCAATTCGATACTTCTTCAATTCAACCTCCTAAAATGAAGAAATGAGGGTCTCTTAAATAAATTTTCCTGGAATCCATCAATGGTTGAGATCAATTCCAATCAACGGTTAAGATTAAAGATGAGGTTCAGTTAAGGTGGAAGATTCCCAAATTAAAGGAAGTTAACTAACTTAGATATGAGTGTAACAGTCAGTAAGCTCAAATAGACTTTAGTGTGAAAGCAAGTGATCTGGGTCACTTCTAATTTGATCAGCAGTAAACTAGAAATTTTCATTTTTGAACTGAAGAGAAGAATTAGAAAGAATATTTAATTTAATAAAATGAGATATGCTCTCATAAATACCTTTTCTATTTAATTAAATAATTTTATTTAATTAATTAGAGACACTTTTCTTATTTAATTGAATTACTTCATTTAATTGATTAGGAATGGCTTCCTATTTAATTAAATAACTTTGCTTAATTAATTAGAAATAGATTTTCTATTTAATTAAATGATTTTGTTTAATTAATTTAAATAGGCATATTTATTAAATTAAATAAATTTAATTCCGTAGTACATTAGCCTTATGAGATAATTTAATTTAATAAAGTATGAATACTTTAGATTAAATTAAGTTGAAATCAAATAGGTTTAACATGGCTAATATGAGTGCATACCATAGGGATTAAATAATGAGTATGACGAATGCAGATTAAGATTTTCTATATTTGACAATTAAGTCAAGTAGCGAGTAGCAGAATGAGAATTTGCCTAGTGAAATAGGACTTTAGAATTGATCCAAATAGACCAAAATTGGTATTATGGCAATGAGCCAATTTTGGGGTATTACATTTTACCCCTCTTTGAATGAATGTGTGAGTAGAGTGTTCAATTCAAAGAAAATCAGAAAGCATGATGCGAGGATCAAGAAATGAGATTGGTTCTGAAGTTGATGATACAGAGACCAATTGATAAGCTTTTAAGGACTATTTCTAGAACAGAGCTCAATACCAAGGAATCCAAGTAGAATACCTAGATACCTAAAATTGATGAGAATTTAAAACATTTCTTCAAAATGAAGTTTGACCTTTAAGGATCCATATGGAACACCTAGATCCTCGAGATTGAAATCATTTAAAAGATTATCTCCAGAATGGAGCTTAACTTTTAAGGATCCAGATAGAACACCTAGATACCTGAATTGATAAAGCATTTAAAAGATTATCTCTAGAAAGAAGCTTAATCTTTAAGGATCCAGATAGAACACCTAGATACCTAAGATTAAAAGAATTTAAAAGATTATCTCCAGAACAAAGCTTAACCTTTAAGGATCCAGATAGAACACCTAGATACCTAAGATTGAAAGCATTTAAAAGATTATCTCCAGAACAGAGCTTAATCTTTAAGGATCCAAAAAGAACACCTAGATACCTGAGATTGAAAGCATTTAAAAGATTGTCTCCAGAATGGAGCTTAATCTTTAAGGATCTAGATAGAACACCTAGATACTTGAGATTGAAAGCATTTAAAAGATGATCTCCAGAATGGAGCTTAACCTTTAAGGATTCAGATAGAACACCTAGATACCTGAGATTAATAAAAGATAAAAAGATTTAATCATGAGTCATAGAATCATCCCTAGAATGAGGCTTGATCCTTAGGAGTCAGGGTTTAGACTATCCCAATACCTGTCCATCGAACTTTCAAACGAGTTGTTATAAAATTGATCAATTGATGAAAAGATAAGATAGATAGCAAAGATGCTAGATAGGAGGGAGCAAGATGCCATGAGTGATGAGATGCCCCAAGTGGTGAGGACATAAGATAGGAACAAAATGTCCCAAGTGATGAAGATTCAGATCGATTTGAAATTCAAGTTCAATGATGTAATCATCCTGCCCCCTCGGGAGCAAAATTGAAAGATGACACACCAAAAATATGATGTAAAGTAGTATACAAAGAGATACAGAAGAAATTTGAGATGTAGCAGAGTGTAGAAAGGATCGTAATGATCAAAAGAAAATATGAAGAGATTAGAATGATCTGAAGAAATATGGAGATCAGAATGATTTGAAGAATATTGGAAGTCAATCCAAAGTGATTTTGAGGTCCAAAAGACCAAGTTTGACCAATAGGTGACTAGAGTTGACCAAAGTTGACTTTTTAAAGAATTAATTTGAAAAATTTGAAAAATTTTGAGTTGAAAAGATTCCAACAATTGCAAATTATCAAAAAAATTTAGACTACACAAGAATTTGATCACATCGGTCCCAAAATTTAAAAACACATTTTTGAGGCACTTAGGTGTGTCAAATTTTGAATTCGATCCTGAAAATGATTTCAGAATGATCAAATTAGCCAGGGGGTGATTTTCACGCAAATTGGAGCACTTTGAAAAATTAGGTCAATAGCTATATAAGGGCCCAATTGGTCATTTTCAATTCATTTGTGATTTTTCCTTTAGTAAATTGAGCTCTGAGAGAGACATGATAGTGAATGTGAGATATCATCATTTTGAGCACTCTAGATGACACAGTCAGCTAGCAGACTATGGACCACCGGTGAGTCATTGATTTCCCACCTTCGTACTTCTATTTTTACATAGTTCGATGTCATTTATTTGATGTTTTAGCACATTTTAGGAGTTGGTCAATTGGTCTTCACATGAGACTGTCCTTTCTCACACGAAGATGTTCTCTCCTCGTGCAAAGAAATAGGGTGCGCTATTTTTTTGAGCGCATTGGTGAGGTTTCTCACGTAGGAGATACCCAACTCTCACTTGAAGAAAGAGATTCTTCGCGCACAAGAACTTCATTTCTTACGCAACAAGAAGATTCTTCATGTAGAAGAGGGAAACTTCATGTGAGATCAGGAGATCTTCGTGCAAGATTTGGAGATCTTCGCACGAGAACCCATGATAGTAGAGGTTAAACTTTTCAATTTTGTATGTAAAATTTGCATTTTTATTAGCTTTGTTCCACCATTTCATTTTGGTACTGATCATTTTCTTGTCATTGTTGTTTGTGTGTGTGTAGGAGGTCTTCGACGACGTCGCATTTAGATCACATTATCCACCACATGGAGAGTTGTTGCAGAGTCTTGATGATGTAGATCAAACACATATCACTTGATTGGGCTTGTCCTTGCTATGCCAGATCCCAGTTGTGATTTACTCACAACTTTGGTGGAGCATTTCCATTCGGAGATGGACACCTTCCATCTACTAGTGGGGGAGATGATGATCACCCCAGAGGATATCTTTAGGATATTGTAGATCCCTTTCCATAGAGCTCGAGTGTTTATGATATAGTGCCCCAAGCAGGTACATAGGCACTTTCTATTGTGTTTAAGAGGGAGCTACAGAGAGGTTGAGCCATCAGTTGGGATGAATTGATGCACACATACAGATAGATGCATAGACTGGCATCTATGCTAGCAATCTTCCTCAATTGCTTTTTGATGCCTGACAAAGGATAGCACAAGCTAGAGTGTGGATGGGGAGTTATGCTTCACTAGATGGTAGAGGCAACAGAGATTTTTGGGTGGGGTCAGTGTATGCTAGCCCACTTATTCCATGAGATGCATGAGATAGTCTTCCATGAGAAGAAGACTATGGCTGCCGATGTGTATGTGTTGCAGATCTGGGCATGGGAGCATCTTCCAATATGTAGGCTCATTCATGAGGATGCTCGAGAGCCGATGGAGCTATATATCTATAGATTTCGAGGGCATATTGCCCAGGGCTTCCTAGGTAAGACAGAGCATTGGAGGACATGCCTCGATGACCTGGTCTCCATCGTATGGCAGCCCTGGCGAGAGACAGAGGATTGGAATGACACCTAGAGAGAGTTGGCCCTAGATGTTTAGCTTGCAACCATTATTGGGCAGGACTACGCAGATCATAGAGCGATTTGCAATTTCATAGGTGTGGCGGTAGTATGGTCGACCACAAGATATTTTACAGGAGTACTGCACCTATGCCAGACTAGTGAGGGATGTAGGGTGGGGGTGGCCTCCATGTATGGATCCAAGCTGATCCATGATAGCTAGTTGTAGTTTAGTAGGAATACCTTTTAGAGGTAATAGATGTAAGGATGATGCTTGCCTATCAGACTCATTTGATTAGCCATCCATTCCCGTGATTCATAGATCCACTAGGGATGGAAGGTTAGGCACAGAGATAGGTGCCTTAGTAGTAGCAAGCATAGCCATAGCCACAAGTGCAGCCACAGGTCTAGCACTGGGTATAATAGATACAAATTCCTCCACATCAGATGGGATCAAAAATAGGTGCCAGGGGTAGTGGGAGTGGACATGGTCAGTGCCAGAGGTAGAGGATGGAGGAGCAGGCCCCACAATAGGAGGCTCCATAGCAGAAAGTGCCAACATAGCAGCAAGCACCACCACAATAGCAGGCACCTGAGATGCTTGATGAGGATATGCCAGATTAGCCTACGGCTGGGATGTAGGACATAGTATGATGCTACCGAGAGTGGATTTGTCAGGCCTCTTGGCAGTTGGGAGATCTGTAGATATAGGTAGTGTAATCACCTAAAAATGGTCATCTAGACTATTAGCCCCCTTCTCAACATTTTGGCTAAATTAATTTAATCATTTACCTAGACCAAATTGCTAATAATCAATTTATTTGATTATAACATATAGTTTGATTGTGCTATCCTAAGTTCATTATTTGATTAAAAGAACATGTCTCCTTTTAATTAAATAAAAGACCCCATTCTTCTAATCCACTTAAAGTGCACACATAAAGTCTTTTTTCTATTTTGCAATTAAAAGAAAAGGCTTTGTGACTTTTGTCTTATATGACAAGTCAACTTATATTCTATTGGTTGACTTGTGTGTGCACATGGATCACTCCTCTTTTTGAATTCCACCATTGATCATCCACCATCTTCATCTTGATCTCCACCATCCATACATCTTTAAAAGGGAGAGAGCTTCCCCCTCAATCAATCCATCTTTTGAATATTGTTATGCTGCAAGTTTTTTAATAGGTTTCTTTGGAGCTTTGTGGAGAACTTCTCATTTCTTGTCTCATTCTCTCATTCCATCATATTAGCATAAGATCATATGGCATTCTTAGCATAGTTGCATGTTAGTTTAGCTTTGATTTCTTGCAATAATCTCACATAGTTAAAATAATGGTATTGTAACACTCTCATACATGCTTAACATAGCTGCATTTTGCATTATCATCTTAGCTTAGTTTCCATACTTTCATTGCATTCTTGAGGGATTCCTTGAAGATATTTGCATTCTTGCTTTTATCTCAAAGAACCTCCCGTTGCATGGTTTACTAGCAAGAAGTACATGTCTAAGGCTTGGCTAAGAGCCTTCATGCTTGAATACTAACTTCTTGCACTCCATGGATAGGGAACTCTAAGCCGGCATCCAAGCATTCCAAACTCATGGAATCATTTGGATAGAAGGGTTTAGAGTGTGACACAAATCAAGTGTACATTTTTGGCACCCACCGTGGGGCTTGAATTAAATTTTTAACTCCATTTGCTTTTATATTTTATCTCTAGTTTTTTACAGCAGCATATAGGATCTAATTAAGTGCTCTTGTAGGATTATCACTTTGATTTTAAAGCCAACCCATAAATAGATTGGTTTGAAGGCCAAAAATCTAGTTAGTTTAAATATTTGATCATATCTTTTAAACCGTTTGGATTTTGATTCTAAATTTTCTTTTGTAAGTTTAGTATATATCCAAAATGTTTTAGCCCAATTTTTAGAGCATTTTGACATGATTTGCGAAAGTTATGATATATTTTTTTATTTTCATAAAAAGTCATTTTTGGTCGCACATCAGCGTATTTTTTAGAAAAAATTACATTTCCAGAAAGAGTTTTCAATTCTAATGGGGGTTGTTTCTTTGTGTTTTTAATTTTAAGGTCGTATTAAGGATCAAAAATTTGATTTAATAAATTTGGTCTGTTTTGACAAAATCGATCTCTAGAGCGCAAATGAAGAGATTTTTTTAAATTTCTTGCATTTTTGGAAAGCTCTCTAAGTTTTAATAGGGGTCTCTTCTTTTCATTTTTATTTTTGAATATGAAATCATAGCAAAAAAGTCTAATCTTGTTGACTAGGTCAAAACCAAAGAGTAAAAATGAGAGCATTTGTGATTAACTTGCACTTTCTTTGCATGCACTTGGTTGGAAGATAAATTGAATTTTTGAGGAAACTAACCACTTTTAATTTTAAATTTTTATGTTATTTCACACTAACTTGTGGTGCTAACAAGTTTTGATTGTAGGTTGCCATCCTTGTGAAAAAAATTGAAACATTGCATAAAAAGAACGCATGTCAAAGCTTCAAATGCACAAGGGCTACTAATGATTGTTTGCAGGGCTGCCCAACGCATAAAAACTCAATTTTGCTTGTTCTTTACTTTTTCATGTGTGGCATTGACTAATTGTTCATTTTTCATAGGCACATAAAACTTGTGATTGGAGTCTTTTGGTAATAGGAGAGTATGCTCTTCACCCTTGTGGTGAATCAAAAATCTTGACTTGCCATTTGGTTTCAAAAGCAAAGGGTAACTGAATCTTCTTGGCATGTTTGGAAAAAAATGATTGAAATAGGAGAGTATGCTCTTCACCCTTGTGGTGAATCAGAAATCTTGACTTCCAAAAGTTGATCCACTTTATGTAGTTAGAATCCTTTAGAGGGCCTGCTCTCGGACAACCTGAGAGGAACGACCCAAGTGGGGACAAGCTGATTACTTGGCTCTTCCAACCCACTATAAACTCAAGGCTACCAAGGACACAAAAATTTGGTAGATGTAGTGTTTGTCTTCACCTAGTGTGATCGCTTATGGGATTTTGACTATAGGGAGATCACTAGGCAAGAATGCTTAAGGTAATCTTGTGATCGCGAGATCGGTTACTCATTGCAAGGTGAGGTGTCCGGTAATTGGGAGCAAGAGGAACACTATGAACAGAAGCCCGATCTAAAAACTTTAAGTTAGTAACTACCCTTTTTAGCCGCTCAACTTCTTGGTGCAAGGATCGATCCTAGTGGACTACCCGAATCACCCCAAGATTTACACTCACCATATGTGTTCCCTTGGTTGTGCTTATGGCACTTCCATGACAAAGCCAATATCTCTTGTGGGAAACCACTTGGTGTGAGGCAAAGAAGCATCAAGCGTGGGCCAAGTTGTTGAGTAATGAACCGTGACTCTAAGGTAGATTGCTTGGCTATTGTTTTTGATGTTTTGACCAGTGTTAACGTTTTTGCAACATAAACATTTTGATGAAAAGGTTTCAGAAAGGCCGTCCTGATATCTCAAATGCATATTGACAAGGTTGTTTTTACCCTTGATCAATTTTTTTGAGACATCTTACAACACTTACTATTTGCAAACCTTGTTGTTTACTGATACGAACTAAAATGAAATGCTATCTGATTGAAACGACTGTCTGATTGACAAATTGAAATGAACTTCAAACCAAAAAATTGACTTCTTTGCACAAAATTGACACTCTGTTGCACGCTTTCAGGAGAAATATCGTACGACATTTTTTTTCAAAAAATTCTATCACATGTCTTGATAAATTTTGTCACACTGTGTGCAAGATTCTATCGCACTCGGGTCAAATATCTGTCGCCTGATCAAAATGTGTCACACCTTTCCTGAAATTCTGTCATGCAACACTGTTTGCTGAGCTTATGTCACCCTTCTTTTGAGAAAGTATCACCTAGAGTCATTTATTTGGTCTAAGGAGTGTCACGCTGGTCACCCTTGATCTTGGCTACGTATCACTGTGTGAAGAATTCATCCTAGGTTGAAAAGATGGGTTTAGTCCATCGAATGTAAGTCTAGAAACATCTTGATGAATCACTTGTCAAAATTCAGCTATTATTTTATTCTAGCTATCTGCTATTGAGCTTCTCGCTCGTTTTCTTGGCTCGAGTCACCCATGCTGTAAGATCTTGAGCACTGTTTGACAAGCCATCTATCACATTTTGACAAGTGACTAGTCTTGATTGTAAAAGCTTCAAATTTGGCTCGCTTTTCTTCTCCTACTAAACATAGACAACTCTTTACATGCCAATCACAACTAGATATCAAGTTGGTAATGGTAGCCACATGCCTTTCATTTTCAAGCAATTGGAAACACCACCCAAACATCCTCGCAAACAACCTTGTGATAAGAATCTCAAATTTTCTCAAACACAAACAGCTAAGGTTCGACACAACCCACTTTATAGTTTTGAAAATCCATTTGGTACACCCTTTGAGACACCCAAGGATACGAGTGGTATAGTCACTATGCTGCACCCTAATGAAATTAAATGTCACTTAGAAGAACAAGCACGTGAAACCCAAAAGACTTTGGAGGCTATATACACTACGGAGAGAGAAAATCAACAAGTTGAAACTGACAATCAGGCACGCTATGAAGGATATAAAAGAACTTGTCCTCGAAATCTTTTTGAGAACAATGATGGTAATCACATGCCTCCAAGGACTCCTAGAGCTGCCACTGGCACATATCCTTCACCTAAACCATCTCATCATGATAGTGATGAAGAAGTAACTATTGAAGACGTGATCAAATTTCAATAAGATGGCTTCGCCCAAAAACTAATGCTCAGAGCTTTAGAGGAAAATGGAGACCAATACTTCTGATACATGATAGCTAGGGGATGGAAACTCCCTCAAGGTTTTAATGTTGAACATATTATTCCAAAATGAGAGCCCACTGAGGTTGAAATCTTAAGGGAAGAAATACAGGAACTAAGGAAACAATTTGCACAACAGAAAACTTCAAAAGAGCCACCTAAGACATCATTTGTCAAATCAATTTGCACTCTTACATTCGATAGGAGTTTATACATGCTGCCATTTCCTAAGGATATAAAGGTTCCTAAGTATGAAAAATACGATGGAAATGGGGACCCTCACGACCATGTGAGACATTTATATGCTATTAGCATGGACTTTATGCATGAAGACACCTTTCTTATGCATTTGTTTCCTAGAAGTCTAAGAGGACAAGCTATGGAATGGTTCACAAAATTGAGTCCTCCTCTTAAAACATTTGACGAACTTGCGCAATGCTTCATCCAACAATATTCATACAACATTCAACATCCTGTGACTGTGCTAGACTTATGCAACATCAAACAAAAACTAGAAGAATCTTTTGCAATATACCTCCAACGATGGAGATCTTTATACTCTCGGTATCCTCGACAAGTGCCTGAGGCTGAAAAAATTGACATTTTTGTCAATATGCTTGTACCCAAATTATACTTTGATTTAAGAAAATAGTTATTCACATCCTTCAACACCATGGTAGAAAGTCCATATTGCATTGAGGATGTTGCTCTCAAAAGAGGTGATATTGCCATAAACAAGGATAGAGTTAACAATGGAAATGGTAAAGGCAAAGGCAAACCTTGGAACAAAAACAAGTATGTTGTCAATGACGGAGTAGTGGACACTCCTAAGACTAAGGAACCTGCATTTAACCTTTCTAATGCCATCTATGCAACAAAGCAACAAGAAGGTTCAAAACTGCAAACCTTTGACAAAGGCTCTAAATTTGCAAAGAAGCGACGTGTTTACACACCTATGGTTGAACCTTATGAAGTGGTTTTAAAAGCCTTAATTGCAAACAAATTGGTTACCTTGCCAAACAACTCACATCCTTAAGATCTACCTGTTAGACCTCCATGGTGGAGAGAAGATCATACTTGCAGCTATCATCGAAGTAAGGGACATAATACAGAGAATTGCTTCAAACTCAAAGATGTAATTCAAGACCTCATTGTAGCTGGCAAAGTTGTTACAGATGGCCTTGTTAAGAATACTAATCATAAGGCTTTCCAAAAACCATTACCTGAATACGAAAAGGGTGAGACCTCAAGGGTAGCTGCCAAAAAGAATCATGATGCCAGAATCAGTTATGCTTACACTAACACTAATAATGTTATAAGCATGCTTGAGCTCATTGAATACATATGTATGGCAAGCTCCAACAATGACAACTGGCCAAATTATGATGCTGAAGATGAACTACCAAGAGTGGTCTTAAGGAAACGATCCACTCCTCAAGATTATACTGATACTAGACCCAAGGTGGTACTCCGAGTGGCTGAGTCTTCATCTTCTCAGGGTGAACCACTTAACACTGTCACTAGGGGGCAATCTAAGGTTGTCCTAAAAGTTGCTAATGATCCTAAAAATGCTTCATCATCTAAGCAACCAATTACTTCCAAGATCTCCAACTATGATCTTGTTAGCCAACTGCAACACACACAAACACAAATCTCCATTTTTGAATTGCTAGAGTTATCTCCTTTGCGCAGGGATATCCTTGAGAAAGCTTTATGTTCTGCCAATGTTCCCACCGATATTGATGTAGAACAATTCCAAGCTATGGCGAACCACATCTCCTCACCTCACTATCTCACCTTTTCTGAAGAAGATGATCAAGCTCTCAGTCAATCCCATAACCTTGCTCTTCATGTTGAAGTTCAAATCTTTTGTACCCGCATCCATCGAGTCCTGATAGATAATGGTGCAGGGTAAAATATCATTTCATTCAATGTAATCCAACAATTGGGCATGTCTAAATTTTCCATCGATCCTAAGCGCAAGATCACTATAAAGTCCTATGATGAAGTTGAAAGGACTTCTAAAGGTCTAATTGTACTTCCAATTAGAGTTGGTCCAGTTGAGAAGAATGTTGTTTTCCAAGTCTTAGACATACCACTTGCATACAACTTGTTGTTAGGATGGCCATGGATTCACGATATGCAAGCAGTACCCTCTACATACCATTAGTGCATTAAGTTCCCTTTTTAATGGTACTGAAGTAGTTGTCCCTAGTGACAACTCTATGTCTATCAACACATTATCTACTTTTGAAATGCTAGTCCCGCACAATCGCTCTTCTCATGAGCTAACACCATCTTTTATAGAATGTGAACAAAAATTGAAAATGATGAGCCTTGGTATGGGCGAGTACACTTTGGACTCTATTGCTGCCTTACCAATTTCCCCTCAGTCCTATGGGAAACCAACTATTGCAAAGAAGTCTTCTGCTTCTGCTATGACACTTTTTGGCACTTTTATGCAATCTTCTATACCACTAGAAGCAGAGAAGGAAGAACAAGCCATTAGGGACTGGATCTACAGAGAAGAGGAAGACGAGGAGGTTACAGTGTCTACTCCTATTTCTCCAAAAAAATATGGAAAAGGCTATAAATTTATGACAAAAATGGGCTACCAGGGCCACGGGTCCTTAATTGGTTGTAAGAATGCTCACATTCAAGGTCATGATGCTCGAGACACCACTGGTCTAGGCTTTGGGCTAAACAATAATATACCAACCTGTGATCGAAGATTGCTCATGTCTAGTGAATCGAAGGATGATGACTCTCTCGTAATTGCTACTACTGCACAAGATGAAGAATTTTTTCCTCTCACTTCCCTCCTTTGGGGAGAAAAAATAGTGACGGCTAATAATGAAGAAACTTCTACCTCCCAACAACAGGAACAAGAAGGGTCTACTTTTGAGGACATAAATAGAGGGCGAATTAGGCAAAATATTGCTCATCTCATAGCTAGGGGTCAAAGTACAAATTCTCGTGAGTATGAGTGGGAAAGCCTCTCTGATGCATCTTGCGAGCTAGGGGTGGATGCCATTCATGCCTATGCAACCCAACCTGATGTAGTCGAATGGTCTAGTATGGGGTCGGATGAGTTTGACTGACAACATGTCTCAATGGATCACGCTAGTTCCTCCAGGACTATTCCTGAGCTAGACTCCTTTGAGACATTTTCTATAGGCTCAAATTCACAGGTCACCAGAGATGACTCCTTCCATATCAATCACATTGAAAATTCTCCCTCACTCTCACTAATTCACCCAGATCTCATAGATTGGTCTATCCAAAATCAAAGACCTGAAATACGGTCTTTCCAAAATGACTATGAGATCGCTTGTTATTTAAACGCAATTGAACCTATAAGTTTTTCCACCAGCGAACCCACGGTTAACATGATAGAATCAGATATCAATTACCTCAGTCAAAAAATTAAAAGCAAAAATAAGCGATCAGATGGTGAAAACCACATTGTGGCGGTGTCTGATCCTCAAAAAAGTAAAAATAAAGGCGTATCTAATGGTGAAAACCTCTCTGAGGCACCTGCACATGAGGTACTTGGTAGTCTTCCAAGCTATTTCCAAGATAGATCTTTGGTTCTAGTTGAACCTACACAACCTATCAACTTGGGAATAGAAGAATGTCCTCAAATCATCCATGTAGCTCAATCTTTGTCAGACGAAGAAAAGACACAATTTGCTCAATTCTTTCAAGACAAGAAGGTCAACTTTGCATGGACATACTCTGACATGCAAGGGCTTGATACAAATCTCATCATGCATCACTTATCAATCTCACTAGATGTTAAGCCTGTCAACCAGAAGTTTAGAAAAATGCATCCACATTTGGCCCTACTGGTCAAGACAGAGTTAGAAAAACTATTGAATGCAAACTTCATTAGGGCCATTGATTATGCCGAGTGGATTTCCAACATTGTACCTATCTCCAAGCATGACAAATCCATACGAGTTTGTACTGATTTACCAAGGTCTAGTTACCAAGCCTCAACAATTTATCATCACTGGATATAGAAAAAAGCTTGTATGTTATACAATTCCCACTGACATTGCAATCATGGGAATATGAATAGAACATATGTTATAAGTTTTTTGGGATTAAATGTAAGCATTTGAGGCACAAGAAGCTAGAATGACCAAAACATTTGTCCCATTTAATATGGCAAGTTAACATAAGCATCAAAGCATAAATGCTAGGATGACTAGAATGTTGTTTTTATGATAGACACACCAAATACATGGGAGAACCATCTTATACTTAGTATTAAGTAAGTATTCTATCTGCAATGACCCTTGCATTCGTAACCTGAGACAAAAGTGTGCTAGGTATACTCGCAGTGACCTGTATGTTCATTTAGTAGGATGAGTATCAGTATTTACTGTATCATGAAGAGTTCACTCCAACAAACAAGGAGAAGAACCAAAATTATTGGCATATTTGTATAAAAGGAGTCGAGGTACACTCGGCCATCTAATGCGAGATGGAGGCTCTTATAGTGGACACCCCTCTTATAGGAATTTATCAACTAATTAGAACTAAACCAAAAATAGAAAGAAAAGAAAAGATCATGCCCCCAATCATTACCTCTCTAATAAAAAATGACATCATCGAGTTGCTTGAGGGGACATGATAAAGTGAAAATAAAGCAAACAAAGAAAGAGCTCAGTATATCCAAACAAGTATATCATTTTTGAGTTTAATGTTTTTGGGATTGATGTCAAGTGTCAGTGTCCAGATCATGTTTGAAAGAAATCTCTTTAGTAGGGTGACAACAATAGGCAGACGCAGTCAAAATGATTGGTGATTGAGGTTAAAGAGGAAATCTTCATGATGAAGAACCTAAAGAGGACTAAGTGACAATAGACGGACACAGCTAGAACAATTGGTGAGTAATGCAAGAGAGATCTTCCATAAAGGAATCTGGAGATGTGACCCAAGCAATAGCAGGCAGACACAGCTGAAACAACTGGTGACTGTTGCAAAAGAGATTCTATGAGAAAAATCTTGAAAATGAGGTATAGTGGCAACAATAGGCAGACACAGTGAGAACCATTGGTGACTATCACAAAGGAGATTCTATGAGGAGAATCTTGAAAATAGTGACACTAGTGATAGTAGGTAGACGTAGTGAGGACCATTGGTGACTATCACGAAGGAGATTCTATTTGGAGAATCTCAAAAATAGTGACACTAGTGATAGTAGAAAGATGTAGTGAGGACCACTAGTGAATGTTGCAAAGGAGATTCTATGAGGAGAATCTTGAAAATAGTGACACTAGCAACAGTAGGTAGACACAGTGAGGACCACTGATGACTATTGCAAAGGATATTCTATGTGGAGAATTTCAAAAATAGTGACACTAAAGGGGAATGCCCTTGAGCTATAACAAGACTCAATCCATGGATACATGAGCAGAAAGCAAGAAAAGTAGGAAAGCAAAAGTATGAAAGTGGCTATACAGAATAGCTAGAAGATGCACTACAAGATGGAGCATTGGGAACAAGAGGTGCCTGTTTACCAAGTTTTCACCTTCTTGGCAAGATTTTCCTTTTTTTTCCTACCATGATGCTTGTTTCTAGGTTTTCACGAATGGCACTTTTCTTATTTTTCAATTTTTTTGTATTTTTCTCTTTTTTGATTTTTTTTTTCAAGACTTTTTCCAATTTTTAGATTTTTTTCAGGACATATAGATATGTACAAAGAGCTTACTGACATTAGATCAACTGTAAAACTACTTCAGGTGGAGAGTGTTGACAGGTTCTTTAAGCACTTCTCCTTCGATTGTGGAAAGCTGATAGGTGCTAGATCCATATACTATAGTAATGATGTAAGGATCGAGCCAGTTTGGTTCAAACTTTCCTTTTTGGAATCGCTATTGTTGATTCTTAAGGTTCTCTCTTAGGACGAGATCACCCAACTGGAAGTCACGTGGCTTGACCCTCCGATTGTAGCTTCTTTTCATTCATTGTTGATATGCTTGCAGATGATCACATGCCACTTGTTGTCATTCATCTAGTAACAAAAGCTCTTGAAGCCTAGCTATCCTGTATTCATCATCAGTGATAAGACCCTTCATAGAGATTCTCAAGGTAGGAATCTTGACCTCTATTGGAAGCATAGCATCCGCGCCATACACCAACACAAAGGGAGTTGTGCTTGTTGCAGTTCTGATGCTTGTCCTATATGCCCATGGGGCTGGATTGATTTGGAGATGCTAGTTTCTCCCTAATTTGCTTACTATGTGATGAAATTTTTTGAGGATCACCTTATTGGATGCCTCAGCCTGGCCATTACCTTGGGGGTAATAAATGGAAGACCAATTTTGTGTGATTTTGAATTTCTTGCATAGTTCCTTGAGGTCTTTATTCTTGAATTGTCCTCCATTTTTAGTCTTGATTAAGGACAACACACCATATCTACAGATGATGCAGTTTGTTATAAAAAGTGCTACAGTTTTGCCATTAGCAACTATGAGAGGTACTGCCTCTACCCACTTTGTGAAATAATCTATAGTCGTGATGATGAACTTATGCCCATTAGAAGAGGTTGGGTGGATTTGTCCCACCAAGTCAAAGGCCCATTGTTGGAATGGCCATGTTGTAGTAGAAGGAATCAGCTCTTTGGCTAGAGTGTGGATGATATTCCCATGTAGTTGACACTATTTATAGGACCTAGCATACTTGATAGCTTCTTACTCCATTTTGGGCCAATAGTAACTAGCGCAAAAGAGTTTGCGAGCTAGCATTAGGCCATTGGAATGAGATCCAAAAATGCCTTCATGAACATCAATTAGTGTGCATTTGGAATCTTTGGGTTCTAAGCACCTAAGGAGTGTTCCATCAAGACCTCTCCTATACATATTGTCAGCAATAATGACATAGTGTGAAGCATTACAGATTAGATAACGTTTCTCATTCTAGGAAGACCTCAGGGAATGGTTTGATTGTGAAGGTAGGAATAAATGTGATGGTAGTGAGATGATTCTTGTCCTATAACAAAATAGATCATCTTAGAATTAGGGGTGTCATAGGCTGGGTAGTCTAATGCTTCCACGTAGAACTCATGTCGGAGATCATTTTTAAGCATTTGTAGCAGGAAGGCCAGAGTGGCCATGGCATCAACCACTTTATTATCTACTCATGGAACTTGCTGGAAGGTGATGTGTACAAAATACTTCTTTAAGTCATCAACCATGCACTTGTAAGGAATTAGTTTCTCATCCTTTGTTTAGTACACATCATTAACTTGGTTGATGATGAGTTGAGAGTCACCAAAGATATCTAACTAATCCACTCTCCATTCAGCTACAATTTTCATGCCATTGATCAAAGCCTCGTATTCAGCAATGTTGTTTGTACAAGGAAATATAATATTGTACGCTTTGGGCAATGAGTATCTTTGTGGTGTAATAAAGAGTAATCTAGCACCTGATCCTTATTATGTAAAGGACCCATCAAAGAACATAACCCATGTGTGGTGTGTTAGTGTTAGAATCAACTCATCTGGGAAATCAATGTTCATTGGCAAAAGACTCTGTATGGGTGCATCAGCCAGCTGGTTTGCAATTACCTGTCCCTTGATAGCCTTGCATTCAATGTATTGGATGTCAAACTCACTGAGTATCATAACCCATTTAGCTAATCTTCCTATGAGAGTAGCCTTACTAAGCAAGTACTTTAGTGGGTCTATCTTAGCCATGAGCCTCGTAGTGTGGGCAAGAATGTAGTGTCTCAACTTTTGGGAAGCAAAGACAAATACCAAGGAAGCTTTCTCAATAATGCTATAGTTCTTCTCATAAGAGACCAGTGTTCGAATCAAGTAGTAAATAGTTCTTTCTTTGTTGTCATCATCTTCCTGAGCCAAAAGGATTCTTAGAGACGTTTTAGTTATCGAGATGTATAAAAGCAAAGGCTTCCCATGGATGGGAGGCATTAGGATTGGTAGATTGACAATATATTATTTGATTTGTGTTAAGCTTTGCTAACAATCCTGGCTCCAATTGAATTTCACACCCTTATGTAAGGTCTTTGTGAAGGGTTGTGATCTATCTGCTAATTGTGAAATAAACTTGCGAATAGATTGAAGCCTTCCTTGTAGTCCTCTCATCTGAATAATGTTTCGAGGTGGTGGCATTTCCATTATTGTTTGTACTTTCTCCAGAGCTACCTCAATTCCTTTTGCAAAAATAATGTATCCCAGCAACTTTCCTGATGTGACACCAAATGCACATTTCTTAGGATTGAATCAAAGACTAAATTTTTCCATACGATCTAGGATGGGTCCCAAATCTTGCAGATGAGTATTGCATTTAGCACTTTTGACCAAGGTATCATCATTACAGTCCTCCATGGTTCTATGCATCATTTCATTGAAAATTGTAGTAACAACTTGCTGATACATAGCACCAGCATTCTTCAAACCAAATGGCATCACATTCGAACAAAAGGTTCCCCATGCACATGTGAAAGCCATTTTCTCTTGGTCTTCTAGTGCAAATTTTATCTGATTGTATCCAGAAAAACCATCCATAAGTGAGTACATCTCATAGCTAGCCATCATGTCCACAATCATATCAATATTAGGGAGTGGAAAGTCATCTTTAGGACATGCCAAGTTAAGATCATGGAAGTCTATACAAACCCTAATAGATTTATCATGCTTGGAAACTAGAACAATATTGGATACCCATTCAGCATAATCGATTGCACAGATGAAACCAGCTTTTAGAAGTTTCTACAATTCTACTTTGACGAGCAATGCAACATGAGGATGCATTTTCCAAAGCTTCTATTTAACTGGCTTGATGCCTAGTGCTATGGACAAGTGATGCATGATAAGATCAAGATCCAATCCTGGCATGTCAGAGTATGTCCAAGAAAAAATATTTTATTTTCTTTGAAAAAGGAAATGAATTCTTCCTTCTCTTCAGGTGATAGTAACTATGCTAGATGTATCATATGAGGATGTTCTTCTGTGCCCAACTTAATTGGCTATGTTAACTTTATCAACACTGATGATCTCTCCTAAAAGTGACTAGGAAGTGCATCAAATATCTCATCCATGGGCACCTCAGAGAGGTTTTCACCCTTGGATACATCTTTTATTTTTACTTTTTTGGGTTCCAACACTGCCACAATGTGGTTTTCACCATCAGACCTTTTACTTCTTTTTAATTGTATGAATGAGATATTTGATGTCAGCCTCATTCATGTTGATACTCTACTCATTGGTGGAAGACATTACAAGTTCGATAGTGTTTAGGTAATAGGTGAGAGCATAGTCATTCTGGAATGTGGGGACTTCACTAGATGCATTAGGGTTCCAGTCTATAAGCTCAGGATGTGTGAGTGAGAGAGTAGTGTCTGGTTCAATTACATTCATAGTATAGTAATTAAGTGCTTGGACCAGCAATTTGAGACCTACAATGACCTCATCCATAGGTGTGTTCAAATGCCTTGGGGTATGAATGTTAGTAATTAATGACTCTAGGAAACTAGTTGGATCAGACGCATGTGACCTAACCCTAGATGTTTCACCCACTTTGATTTGGTTCTCATAGACATGCACTTAGTCAATGTCTTTATTAGTAGTCACTTCTGAAAGAGAGTCAAACTCATATTTTTTAGAATCAGTGCTACGTGGTGAGAGATTATAGAACTCCCCAATAGTGATAGGGACATACTCACCTTCATCCTCTAGGTTCTTACACAAATACTCAATATGGAATGACTGACTAGATTCTCCCTTTTCTGAATGATACTTGAGTTGCTCAGTATTGTCCTCATAAGAGTCACTAGTATCATCCAAAGTGCTAACATGTGGCACAAAGTCATCTGGCTCAACAAAGAATTTAGCAAGCTCATAAGGAATAGGAATCCTCATCATCAAATTCTTCCTCTTGAGTATTTGACTTAGTGTGTGACTCATTTTCAGATGAACTCTCAAGTGTTGGTATGAATTTATTTGGTCCCAAATGAAAAGGAACCTTCTTAAATCCTAGGCCATTTGTATCATAGTTGTTTTGAGCTCTTGCTTTGATAGGATCAATTAGGCCATTATTATTGCACTCAATAGGGCTAGCTCCCTTGTAACCAAAATGCTTCATAAGCCTAAGACTAGGCCCATATTTCTCAGGAGTGATTTCGTGAACTTTCTCTATTAGGTCCATTGGAGCCTCTTCTCTATAAAGCCATGTTGCAATGGCTCTATTTTCACTTTCATCTTCTAAGGGCACTGTAGCCTTGACAAAAGCACCATTATACTTGGTCTGAGGTGTTAGCATGAATGACTTCTTTGCCTCTGAAGGTCTCCCATAATTTCGAGGAGACTTTGGGAGAGATGTTAATGAGAGCATTGGTCCAATGTGGTACTCTCCCATGCCAATTTTTTTTAGTTTGAATGACTACTCAATTTGTTTTAGGTTATTTTCATGATAATCGGTGGATTCATGGTTACTAGGGACAAAAGTTTCAGCAGCCTTGAGCATATTGTAGGTATAGCTAGTAGTGACAAGAATAGTAACTTCGGAGCCATGAAATGGGAACTTGATGCATTAGTGGTATGTGGATGGCATAGTGCACATCTCATGTATCCATGGCCATCCTAATAGAATGTTGTAAGCCAAGGGAATGTCAAGCACTTGACAGGTGACATCCCTTTCTATAGGACCAACATGAATGGGTAAAACCACAAGACCTAGAGACTTTCTTTCCACTTTGTCATATGCTTTGATAGTGATCTTACATCAAGGATCAATTGAGTCCTTAGAATAATTCAATTGTCTAAGGAGAGCAGTAGAGATAATATTTAGGCCAGCACTGTTATTGATGAGTACCCAATGAACACAGGTTTGATGGATAATAACCTTGATATGTAGGAGTTGATTGTATGGGTGACTCAACGAGTTATTATCCTCCTTGGAAAAAGTCATGAGATAAGGTGAGGTCAGGTGACCTACCATGGATTGAAATTGCTCAAGATCAAGATCTTGAGGAACATTTGCCTCCATGAGGGCTTTGTCCAGAATCTGCCTGTGAGAAGGCAAGATTTTAAGTAGCTCAAAGATGGAAATCTGAGCATTAGTTCATTTCAATTGATTGAGAACACTATAACTAGTTGCTGTCAAGTTTGTTATGGGTTTTGAACCTTTGCCAGATGGACCAGCAAGGGCTTTGTCTTTGTGTTGTTCAAGATCAAAAATAGGAGGCACAGGGCCTTTGAGTACCAACTTGGCATGAGAACGAGTGATAGCATTAGCACAGTGTTGAGAGGGTGTATTATCCATTGCATTGAGAGTAGGGCCCCTTAAGACAAATGGTGTTGGGTTTATCATTATCTTGTTTGCCCTTAATAGTAATAATTTCATAGTATTCAGAATCCACAGGTTCAACCATGTGAATGACATCATCATGATTAGAATATGTATAGTTGACCTTGTTGCAGGGTTGTGGTTTCGAAGTCTCACCTTTTTCATAAGCTGGGAAAGGTTCTTTGAATGCCTTGTGATCTGAGTTTTTGTCATGTCCATCTACCAAAAGATCACCAACATCAATCATGTCTTGGACTTTATGGTGCAAGTTTATGCAGTTGCTAGTTTTGTGTCCCTTATTTTGGTGATACTCACAGAATGAGGTCTCATTCCACCATGGTGGACGTGGTTTTGGATCATAGGGATGAGGATTATCCATTGGTGAAATAAGCTTATGTTGTAGCAATGTTTTGTAAACCACATCCAAAGGTTCTCCCAAGGGTGTATATGCTCACTTAGGGCATGTGGCCCAAGAATTTCTTAGTTTTTTCCTAGATGTTTTGTTGTCAAGAGGTAGTTTCTCAATGTTTTTGGCCACTTTGAGGCCATCTGTGAGATTAAATGCTGATTTAGCAGGTTTGGGTGTGACATTATCAATGACTCCATCATGTACAATTTCTCAGTTCTTGTTGACATGTTTGGTTTATCCCTAGTGGAAGTGGAACTTGGTTTTATGTCCCTCTGAAGAGTAAGTTCACCTTTCTTGACCATAAATTCCTTGATACAGATAGCCTGAATGATCATGTCTTCAAAGGTACGTTGACCTTGAAGTTGGACTTTATATCTGGAATCAGGTAGGAGGTTATCAGTGAAAATGTCAAGCTTCTCCATTTCTAAAATTTTGCGGGAATACTTAGTGTACAGTTGTCTCCACCGTTGGAGGAATGTGAGAAAAAGTTCTCCAACTTTCTATTTTAGGTTGCATAGATCTCAAATATTGAAAATGTGTTGTATGTTATGACAATATTGTTGAACAAATAGATTGGCAATTTTGTCAAATGTCTTGATACTAGGAGGTAAATGTGACAACCACTCCAAAGCTTGACCACCTAGGCTTCTAGGGAATAAATGCATGAGCTATGTTTGGTTGTGTATAAAATCCATAGACAAAGCACCAAATTCTCACAAGTGATCTTGGGGATCTGTAGTACCAAAGTACTTGTCATACTTGGGTAGCTCTATGCCTTGTGGGAAAGGTGACATGTTTATGCTTTTGTCAAATGGAAATGGACAAAGAGCATCCAGTGTGTATGTCTTTGTGGATTTCTCCTTCTCATGCATCACCTAAGCCAATTGGTCTTGCATAATTTTCAATTAGTTTTGGAGTTTAGAAGTCTCAGTTTCTTCTTTAGGCATGATAATGGTTTCCACATTGAAATGAGAGGGTAGCTTAGCTCCCTCTTGGGAAAGTTTGAGAAAGTACTTTTCTTTTTCTTTGTCGAGTAGGATTCCCATGACCTTTTGAAAGTTTTTCTCTCTTTGACATTTTTCTATGTGTTCAGGGAGTATTCCCACCTCTTCCTATTCCTCATCGATGTCATAGTCTTTCTCTTTCTCTTTGTCATTCCTAGGTGGTTCTTGATGTCTACTATGACCACCATGTTCAAGTTCATGATTTGTAGGAACATGTTCAGTTTCAGTGTGTTGTGTTTCAAAAGGTCCTCTAAAAAAGGAATCAAACATCATGTTTGGTGATGCAGTACCTTTACCTATCTCAGTGTCCTCTTGATACAAAGGATTCCTAATTTTTTGCAAGTTTATGGAAAGTGTTTTCCGAATTTGAGGTGACTTGGCAGGTGAGGGAGATCGTGAAGATGCCTCACTAGTTGAACTAGATACAAATTGTGTAATGAAAGGTAAGCAACCTTTTCCATGATTACAACCCCTAGCATGACCATGTCTAAGGTTATGGGGATAAAACACATTTCCACTCCTTGTCGCTATAGTCATAGATGAGAGCAAAGAGCAAAAACCTAGACAAGTACTGCACTAGAACTAAGTCTCAAAAGGAGAAGATAACAGTAAGAATGTTCTCCACCACATCACAAATGGTTTGGTTTAAAGGCTAGAATAGCCAAAGATTATGAACAATGTGACACAAATTATGACAAGCATTTAAGAGATGAAGACAAAAGATAACTCAAGAGATAAGACCAATCAAAATACGAGACACAAGTATTCAGCTAAGCAAAGTGCCATTGTTTCAGGACTATTTTTAGATAGAGAGCAATAAATGAATGTACAAAAAGATAGTGTATAGGACATAAATAGATAAATCATTCCAAAAGTAGTAATTCTAACACAAGATCTTGCACAAAAAACCTTGATGGGTTGCGCGAGGCAATATTTAGGGTCGCGTGAGAAAATACTCTTTGCACCAAAACCAATGACAATGTTTTAATTTTGCGTAAAGACTTTTTTTGTATTGCACAAAGAAATGATATGACAGTCTAGGACAAAGGCAAGATCTCGTGTGAATATATGCTAGATCTTGTATGAAGACCTGAACAGGCTCGAGCAAAAAAGATGAATTCTCGTGCGAGAAAGTACAAGTCTACACAAAAATCAAGACCAGATTAACAATAGCATTTGGATTTTGGAGAGATTTTTAGACTATTCAGAAAGATTGGAAAAATTTATCAGACAAATTTGATTGGATAGACAATGAGGTTAACTCAGTAAGACATTTGGACAATGTTTTAGGATTCATTTTAGGCAATGTTGTTGAACAAGATAGTGGGAAGCAAGTAGTAGTCAAAAATAGTCCTGTCAAGGGCAAAGCAACTTGATAGGATAAGGGAGTCTTGACCTTTGTTTTTTGTACATAGTTTTGGACTTGTTCATGACTTGAGAACAAACACGCTTTTATCCCTAAAAACTAAAATTGGTAGAGAAGGCAAAACCTTTGTCCCACATCTTATGTGCATGCGTGTACCTCACACAAGCATGTCACCCTCTAGAGGGTGCCCGTGTTTTTGGTATATTCAAAGGACTCAATAGTATATGCTAAATGAGTGCCCTTGTGGCAGGGGACAAGCACATATACCACTTTCAAAAGTCTAGTAGCAGCATGCCTATGGTGAGTTCTACAAGAGAGATTCTTCCCCCTCCTTGCACAAAGATTATGCCTCCTTTCAGAGGTGAACCGTGTGGCTTCTAACTAAGAGGTTTTGTGGAGTTGAGGCCATTAGCCCACACCAGCATCTGAAAGTGCACACTACTTGCTTAGCAAGCTAGGGGCCAGTGCTGACCAGTGCACAGACAAAGCTTCCCCTTGATATGTCATATCAAGAATCAAGGGGAAGAAATTAATCTGGCTTTGGAGTCTTTTTCTCTACAAAGCTTCTTGATTATAGTGAGTTGGAATCTCTGGTGAAAGGAGTGTGCTCACTTGGGTCATTCTCGGAGGTTGGATCACTCTGACAGGCTCTCTAAAGGATTGACTCAGACTGGTGGTTTGATCGCAAGGGTCAAAGTTTCTAATTTCCCCCAAGGGGAAAGAGCATACTCCTCTACCTTACTTTCTCACCCAAAAACACAAACAAGTTAATCACTAACTTAGCTTAATCAATCCCACATTGGCCTATTCCAAGACTTTGATTCCTTAAAAGAAAATCATCATCCCTTCATTAAAAGCTTCATTTGGGAGAACCACTAAGTTACTTGCCTCCCTCAGAATGTCATCTTTTGAAAGTGTCTAGGTTTCTAATTCACCCTTGGTCATGACCTCAGAGTGGTGAAGAGAATAATCCCCTATTCTTCCATCTTACACCCTAAGAAGTTCACAAGCCTCTAATTAATCTAGTTTGAAAAGTAAGAAAATAAGACATGCTATTTTGTGGGTTTGAAAATTGGTCTTCGATAAAATGTATCTTTGATAGCATTTTGCAAGCAAACTGTTAGTCCATGTTTAAGTGGGTCGTATGAGGAATCTTTGACAAATTGTCCTACAGAAAATAGTTAAGCTACAAAAAATCAAAGAAACAGAGAAACACAAATTCCAAGAAAAAGTATGTTAAGAAGATTGAATAAATTGTGAAATAAAAATGCTTGAAACAAAATCTGTTGTTACAAGATCTCGCGCAAAATCTCTAGTAGAGCCATGTGAAATATTTTTACGGCCCATGCGAAGAAATAAGGTGCCATGTGTAATCACCTAAAAATGGCCATCTAGACTATTAGCCCCCTTTTCAACATTTTGGCTAAATTAATTTAATCATTTACCTAGATCAAATTGCTAATAATAAATTTATTTGATTATAACCTATAGTTTGACTATGCTATCCTAAGTTCATTATTTGATTAAAAGAACATGTCCCCTTTTAATTAAATAAAATACCCCATTCTTCTAACCCACTTAAAGTGCACACATAAAGTCCTTTTTCTATTTTGCAATTAAAAGAAAAGGCTTTGTGACTTTTGTCTTATATGACAAGTCAACTTATATTCTATTGGTTGACTTGTGTGTGCACATGGATCACTCCTCTTTTTGAATTCCACCATTGATCATCCACAATCTTCATCTTGATCTCTACTGTCTATATGACTTTAAAAGGGAGAGAGATTTCCCCCTCAAACCATCCATCTTTTGAGTATTGTTATGCTGCAGGTTTTCTAACAGGTTTCTTTGGAGCTTTGTGGAGAACTTCTATTTCTTGTCTACATTCTCTCACACCGTAACATTTTAGCTTAGATTAATGTTGCATGTTAGTTATATCTTCTATTTTGCAATAATCTATCTCACATAGCTTAATATTTGGATTGTAACACTCTCGTACATGTTTTAGCATAGCTGCATTTTGCATTCTCATCTTAGCTTAGTTTCCATACTTGCATTGCATTCTTGAGGAACTCCTTGAGACATTTGCATTCTCTCATCTTATCTTTGGAACCTCCCATTGCATGGTTTACTAGAAAGAAGAGTATTGCTAAGGCTCAGCTGAGAGCCCTTGAACTTGAAATACACTCTCTTGCACTCTGTGGACAGGGAGCTCTAAGCCGGCATTTGAACATTTCAAAGTCATGAAATCATTTGGATAGAAGGGTTTAGAGTAGGACACTTTTGAGTGTACACCATGCAAAAGTTTGTGCACTTGGCAACTTTCTTGCACGAATCGAAAAGAATCTTTGTGAAAAAATGGATTTTCTCTCATGAAGATTCCTAAACCTACACGGAACTATACAAAACTGTATGAATAGAGAGCTTGAAAACTGATTTAAAAAGTGCAGAAAAGGCCTAAGAAATTGATTTTCTCAGCCCCATGGTGGGTGTCAGAAATGTATACGTGAATATGTGGCCTCTATTAACACACACACTTCAACACGGTTATTATTTGTGGATTCTTCCTGGAATGAACATGAGATTGTTCACCCAAGATTAGCCCTGCAAGCTGACCTATTGCCTTCTATCTAAAGGGATTTTTCCTATTAATATCCTCAGATTTGAGGTGTAAGCAACTAGAGCCTCTAAGAATGAAGGATTTGAGAAAGCAATTAGTCTATATGAGTATGCAGATTAATCTAGAATGATATATGCATTTTTAATCTAAAAACATGTAAAGAAAATTATACTAAATGCATGCATATTAAATCTAGATGACATTAAGCTAAGAATGAAAATATATGAGAATATCTTAAAGCTAGATGAGTGTAAAATGCAGCAACAATTCAATACTTCTTCAATTCAACCTCCTAAAATGAAGAAATGAGGGTCTCTTAAATAGATTTTTCTGGAATTCATCAACTGTTGAGATCGATTTCAATCAACGATCATGATTAAGATGAGGTTCAGTTAAGGTGGAAGATTCCCAAATTAAGGGGAGCTAACTAACTTAGATCTAAGTGTAAGAGTCAGTAAGCTCAAATAGACTTTAGTGTGAAATCAAGTGATTTGGGTCACTTCTAATTTGATCAGCAGTGAACCGGAAATTTCTATTTTTGAACTAAAGAGAAGAATTAGAAAGAATAT
The DNA here is from genome assembly GCA_028749045.1 of Cupressus sempervirens. Classification (NCBI taxonomy): domain Eukaryota; kingdom Viridiplantae; phylum Streptophyta; class Pinopsida; order Cupressales; family Cupressaceae; genus Cupressus; species Cupressus sempervirens. Next base: position 573,255,875 of record CM053789.1, on the reverse strand, counting down.
TTAATTTAATAAAATGAGATATGCTCTCATAAATACCTTTTCCATTTAATTAAATAATTTTATTTAATTAATTAGAGACACTTTTCTTATTTAATTAAATAACTTCATTTAATTAATTAGGAATGGCTTCCTATTTAATTAAATAACTTTTCTTAATTAATTATAAATAGCTTTTCTATTTAATTGAATAATTTTGTTTAATTAATTAAAATAGGTATATTTATTAAATTAAATAAATTTAATTCCATAGTACGTTAGCCTTATGAGATAATTTAATTTAATAAAGTATGAATACTTTAGATTAAATTAAATTGAAATCAAATAGGTTTAACATGGCTAATATGAGTGCATATGATAGGGATTAAATAATGAGTATGATGAATGCAGATTAAGATTTTCTGTGTTTGACAATTAAGTCAAGTAGCGAGTAGCAGAATGAGAATTTTCCTAGTGAAATAGGACTTTAGAATTAATCCAAATAGACCAAAATTGGTATCATGGCAATGAGCCAATTTTGGGGTATTACAATTTTCACCATCACATTTAGTAGAAAGGAGCTCTAGAGCAAGTAGATTGGACTAGTTACCCAGGGAGCAACATCATGGTGAACATGTGTGTACCTACCAATGATGGGTAGACACAAGACCTTTGGTGAGTACATTGAGGCCATCCTTGTGTTTTCTATACTATGTTATGCTTTTCATGCATTTACAGGTCAATCAAAGGTTAAATAGGGCCCATCCGAGGTCCTAGGGTCAGTTTATGGCATAAAAATGCCCCAACTATGCCTAAAATGCATCCAACTATGTAGTGTATGCACTTGGCATGACCAAGTGTACATTGAGCACACTTGGCATGACCAAATGTGTCATGGGAATAGTTGGAGGCCCCAACTGCACCCTAGGATGCTCTAGGGCTCTTAAAAGGGTCTGGATGAGCTCAAATTGATGCAAAACATTGGACACACAAGCAAAACCATAGGATGATGTCAGAAAAGAGGTTGACTTAGTCAAACATGATCAAAGTTGTCAAACATTGGGAAAATTTAGGTCAAACCTGGGAAAATATTGACAAAGTAATGCAAAGGGCCAAAAAAGGTGTAGACAGACTCAAAATGACTTGAAACTTGGACCACATGCTCAAAACCCTAGGAGGATTTTAAAACATAGGTCAACTTAGGAAAACATTGTAAAAAAAATCAAACCTAGTCAAACCTAGCTCAAATTTAAGAAAAATTTGATGGATGGATAGGCAAAGGGTCAGAATGATGCGAATGAGCTCGAAATGACCTATAACTATCTAACATACTATGAAAATGTCAAATCAGGTTCACCAATTGTAAGACCAAAAAATGGGATAATATCTAACATAATATGAGAAAATCACAAAAATCAATAAGCATATATTAATACCCTCTATTCTACCATAAAAGACAACTAAAACAAAGAAAATAACATAAAGTAAAACTCCCTCTTTAGTTGTAGGTCCCATGTCCTTCTTTCTTCTCAATTTGATGTAGCTCCAATTTCCTATAATACACACAATTGAAAAGAAAAAGCCTATGATATGATAATGCTATGAAAGTACTAGAAGATTTATTTTAAGCCTAAGGGACCAAGTATGTTAAAGGACTTGAAGGAATAGAATTGGGAGCAATGTGGCTTATTTTATAGCCAACACACAAGAGGAGAGCATTGAACTTGTCACCTTGAATGTGCAACTTGGCAAGAGATTCTGTAGGAAATCCATGACATAGATGCCAAATTTAAGATTGTATGATGCATAGAAGTCAACACACCTATAAATGAAAGAGTATATATGAAACATCATGTGAAACCTCAAAGTGACTTATAGCCAAGAATCTATGACAATGAAGGCTAAATATAGATATGTGTAAGGAATAAGAATATATGGATTATGACATGTATTAGCAAAGTGTAATGATAAAATCCATGATGTAAGATGTCCATATGTCATGATGATGTCATTTTTATGTCAAGATTATGTGGAATATTTGAATTAAAGATTAATATATCCACACATACAAATTAGTAAAAAATGAAATTAAATGGTGGAAAATAGAACTTAGGAAATTGTGAATCATCATGGTTTGCAAAGATGAATCAATCAATTAATGAATATCAATTAATTGAGACTGTTAGTTAGTAAGAATGATTAGTGATGCAAGATGAAAAATGATTGAAATGACATAGGATTAAATCATGGGTTATTTAATCCTATAGCAAAAATTAGCAGATGATTGGCTAATTTTATTTGATAAGTGTGACAATATCCTTTGATGAAATGTAACAATTATGCAGATTGACTAGGATGATGATGGGTAGTCCAAATCCATGGTTAGATTGAAAGACTGATTAGGATTGATAACATGCCAAGGACACATGACATGGATTAAGGACACGTAACATTTAACAAACATTGTAAATGCTATAGGATCAAGATTGATTGATAGGGTTGATCATAATAACATTGATGAGCACTATCAATGTTATCAAATTAATATGATAACCATGATCTAACACTGAGAGACTTGATAATGTTAAAGATCAGATGATGTGAATGATACCTTGACCTAGCACTAAGAGCCATGAAAGTACTAAGGTTAGATTGATAGATTTGATAGGTTTCCAAGGCATTGAGAGACATCACAATGCATAGGGTTGGACAACTGATGATAGATTTGGGATGTTTAGCACATTCTAGGTTGATTAGGACTGATTTTGAGTAATTTCAAGTTGATTTGGGGTGATTCCAAATTGATTTGATATGATTCCAATGGTGTAGAAATAATTTTGGGTTGAGCAGATGAAATTCCAAAATGATTTGCAAATGATGTGAAAGGGGATACAAATGATGAAGGACATTATCAAAACTTGCTTGAGTGATATTCAAGTTTGGCAAAGAGATCAAAATTAGTGAAATGAGAAAATTGGATAAATTAGAATGAAAATTTGATGAAACTATAGACACGAGTAATTTTTGAGTGTCTGCACCTACAATTTTGGACAATGATGGCAAGATGAAAGACTATGTATTGTGGTCAACTTCTTTTGATGATATCCTTGATCATCCCAAGTTTTTAGCTTACTACAACAATGAGGTAAGTGTTACAATATTTTATGATATTATTGATATGCTTTACAAGATAAAGGATGAGATGTCAAAGGTAAATGCTGAAGTCAAGGAAATAATAGATGCCAAGTAGACCAAATGCCTAGATGAGTTGGATGTAGTTAGAAATTCCATTTAGCTAGATGTAGATACAAATATTGCTGTTTGGGAAGTCATTGAAGACATCAAAGCCTTACCATCTAGTGATAGTCACTAGTATACTAAAAGGGTGTAGTTAAGATGCAATTAAAGGCATAACGAACAAAGAAAAAACATGAATGGTGGCAAGAGATGAAGACAAACCAAATTTGATAAAGAGATGCTTGTTGATAGTGTTACTTGCCAGTTTTGCAATTACATCCAAAGTTTTGATCCATGTACAAAGAATGTTTTGTATTGTAACCAAATGAAAAATATCTTTGTATTTGCTTTCCTATTAAATTTTGATAAGTTTCCTCCCATTTGAAGCTTTTGGCAATCCTTCCTATAAAAGGATTTCCAAGATGTGGAGTTGTGGTTTGAAATCCATGTAATTTTTAGTATTATGTTATTTTCATTCAGTCCAATCACTTAGTGTGTCAATTTTCTGATGTATTCATCTGCAGATCTGAGAATACAAGTGAACATTTGAATGATAAGTTGTCAGGTCATGAAGTATTTATGAGTATTACATTAGAATTGTATGATTTTCAAGCATAATTAATACAAAAGCAGTGTTCTATCATATCTATTTTCTCTAAATTCTGTCTCCATTATTATATGTTGGTTATGTTGGGATAGTATGAGCAAGGTTTATTCAATTTAATGCAATTAGGATAGGTTATATATCAATTTGGTGTTGCTTTTAATTCAAGAAATTAAGTAAATGCATCAATAAATTGGTAGGATTTCTAGACATGTAAGAAGGATATTCATAAGAATGGGGTTTAGGATTAATTACTGATATAATTGATTATAAGGCAGTTAATTAGATCACAATTTGTTGGGTAGACTTTGAATCCCAATAGATAGGGCACTAATAATTTATTCAGCTTCATATTGAAGAAATCATGGGATTGCAATAAGCATAATTCTAAAATCAAATCATTCTTTACTTTGTTGTATGAAGAGTTTAATTGCTGGTCAGCACTTGTTTGCAATATATCTGTGTGTGTTATAGTTAGCTACTATAGCCAAGAATTATTTGTAAAATTAGGAAGAATTATGATCATTATCTGGTATAGGGGATAAATAAGAAGAAATAATATTACTTGTATGAGTGAAGTGTGAAGAAAATATCAAGTATCATAGCCATTTCATCCCTGAGGTGCACCTACCTTGGTCCTACAGACCCAAAAGATTAAAGAATACCTAAGATTCTGTTAAAGTTGGTCTAGATCTGAAGAAATTCATGCTAATCATAGGAAGTAGCCAAACAGTAGGCTTGTGTTTTTCTTCTGAACCCTAGTGTCAAGTATTTTTTTTCCTAAAAAGAAAGGTGAATCCATTCATACTTGGAAACCTAGAGATAACCCACAATACAAACCCTTAGTTGAGAAAGAGATTTTAACTCACAGTCTTGAATCTAAAACCATTAGATTCCTAGGTAATGTTTTCACAATGACTTATCATGAAGTAGGGTTTTACCAAGATTAAATGGTATCATATGTAGGGGATACTATTTTTAGAACTAGTATTGTAGAAGAGATGAACCAACATCTCAAACAAACCAAATCTTGAGAAACTCCCTTACATTGAAAGGAACTTGATAGATTTGGATGATTTTGTAGAACTTGAAGTAATAGCTATAGATCATGATGATTTTTTCTGAGGTAGAAGTCCTTAGAAGAAGAGTTGTTGAAGAAGAAGCCAAACACATTCCTTTGGAGAAGGAAAATGAGAAAATAACCATGAATAATCTTATTGAAAGAGATAATTTACTCAGAAGCATGGTTTCTCTCAAGGAGTAGAGCAAAAAATTAGAAGAGAAGTCCTCCAAAGTATATTCATATGTATTTGGAGATGTGGAATTTTTAAGATATAAGGTCCAAGAGCAAGAAAATCGCTTGAAGAAAAAGGGACCTATCTTAGTCCATGTACAATCCTACAAACCTATTTAACCAGAACTTATATATTTGACTATGAAAAACCCTGACAAGGGTAAGAAAAATATAGTAGGAATCCAAATAAGTGAACCTCAATCCATTCCTAGAAAATTTGCAAGTCAAGTCATGTCACAATTGGACCTAGATTTAGAGAAAGCAAAGAAAGAGAAAGAAGATTTAGCTAAGAAGCTTGAGAAAGTGTAGAATGATGCACATGAAATAGAGATAAGAAGAAAAATCCAGTTCATTAAGTCCAATTCTAATTTAGCTTCATGGCCCAATATGTTCACTCAAGCCACAACTCCTATTCCCACTTGTGGACCAATAGTTCTAAGCCAAAGTGTCTCTCAGTTAGCTCTAGCTTCATCCTCTACAACTAGTACTCAAATCTGTGCTATTCAACAAAGAAATCAACCTCAAATCTTTGTCCAAAACCAAGAAAATGCAACAAGTACATAAAATTCTATTGGCTTTTAGAAAAGACCCATATATATGAAAAAATATAGACATATGTCATTTCTAGGCATCCTTATCTTCCTAAATCCTATCTCCTTTGATCTTAGAGATAAGGTTGTAAAGTTTTTAGGTAACAATTCCATTACTAGTCAAGAACACCTAAGAAAATTCGTAGACATGCTCAATGATTATGAAGAGGAGCATGAAGATGTGGTCATGAAATTATTTGTACATTCACTAATAGAGGATGCCTAGGATTGGTTTAGAAGGCTGCCATTTGACAACATTAATTCATGGAGTGACTTGGAAAAAATATTTTAAGGAACAACATGGAGATAACACTAGCATTGGTTTTGTATTAAATGAATTCAACAACATAAAAAATAATCATAATGAATCCACTTTTGATTTTAATGTGAGATTTCAAAAGGGGATGTATGAATTGTTCCACACGATGAGACTCAATGATGATGTATGCCTCACTATCTATTTCAATACTTTTAATAGCAAGATGACATACATACTAAAGGATAAAGATACTAAGACTTTAAGAGATGCTTACAAGATGGTAGTAAATATTGAAAACAATAGAAAGGCCTCTGGTAGTAATCCTGCTGTAGGTAAAAAGCTTGATGAGAACACTATGGGAAAAGTGTTAAATCTGTTGAAGAAAATGAATCCATAAACAACAATACAAATAAGAAAAATCATGGTAAATCCTCAATTGAATAATCACTATAATAGGCAGCCTAGAATGCAAAATTATCCATATACCACTTACTGGAAAGATGGAAAGCCTATCCCCTATCTAGCTCAAAATACTAAGGATAAAGGTATGCCTAACCCTTTGCAAAGAGATTCTATCAATATGAAAAATGATGTACCCTAGTCAACATGTGCAAAATGAGGAAGGAGAAGAAGAAAAGGTTCATGATGATGTAAGTTGCAACATGGTGAATTTATGTGATGATTATGATGAATCTAATTTAGAAGAGCCTGAAAGTGATATTGTAGATTAGGGAAATGTTTATCAAGTACATCATTAGAAAGTGTTTTCAAATAATAAAGATTGTGATGAAGACAAGGTCTGCAATACATCTTTAGGTGTTGGTCACATAAATTAAAAAAAACCCTTTAAGGAAGAAATTGACAAAATTACAACAGAGATGATATCTCAAGTGCATAGTAACTATAATATGAGAAATAGAAATGTCAATAGTGATACTAGTAAAACATCTAGCATCTTTATCAAAGATATCACTCACAAGATGATTGATGATAGTAAGAAGGATAGTGCAATGAAAGTCAAAGTCAAGGGTAATAAGAGTAAGAGGTGGGAGCCTTAGAAAGTTTAGTTTTAGAATGCTAAAACAATCAAAGATAGTGTGCAAGATAAGAAATTAGAGCCTGATCTCACTAAGAAAATAGCAGGGTCTGCCACTCAAGCATTATTAGCTTCAGGTATTTCTACTAAGCTTACTATTTATTATCTACTTGACATGATTTCCATGTTATCTCATATTATTTTTAAGGTTCCTTTATTTGAAATGTTTAGGATATAATAACATAAGAATAAGACCCTTAATTGGTTGGTTGGGATAGGTAGTAATAAGAATGCTGAACAAAATCCCACTATCATACAATAGGCACTAGTTTTATTAGAAGATACTAGAATCATGTCACAAATTAGACAACTCATCTATAGCCTACTTGCAAGATATTGATCCATTTTTCCTTAGTCTGGTCATAAATGGCCAAACCTTAAAGAATTGCATAATAGATTCAGGAGCATCTAATACCATAATGCCTTTCAAAGTTATGGAAGCCGTGGGTTTAGAAGTAGACACCAAACAAGGTAGATGTAGAGCCATGGATGCAAGGGAAGTGCCTATTATAGGTACCATTAATGCATTACCTTTCAAGCTAGCTACTTATCATGAGGTTGAAATGACCATGATAGTTCTTATAGTTGATATTCCTCCTCATTATGGAATGCTACTCTCTAGAAAATGGAGTGCTATTATGGGAGGTAGTCTAAAATGTGACTTTTCATATGCCATTTTCCACATAGGTAACAAGGGTATCAAGATTAATAGAGAGACAAGGGTTCCTTTTTTTTTTTTTCGGAGATAGTGTTGACAAGAATGCCATATGTTTCTTGGATACAAATGTAAATGCATTTAAGGATGACTTTTTTGTTTAGGAAGTTAAGGAATATTAACCATTGATTGAACAAGAAGTTACCTATTGTATAGATTCATAAAATTTATGGAACTTGTATTTTGATGGAGTAGTTTCTAAGGATGGATCATGAGTAGGGATAATGTTTATATCTCTAGAGAAGAATGTTTTTAGGTATTCATTTACTTTTTATTTTTCATGTATCAATAAAATTACTGAGTATAAAGCACTTTTATTAGGATTAAAAGTTGTAGTAAGTGATGGAATCAAGAAAATCCATGTTATTGGGGATTCTAAATTAATTGTTTCCCAAGTTAAAGGAGTCTATATTTAAAAAAAAAAGATTCAAACAATATAAGAATGTTTTTTGGGATACCATTGAATGCTTTAATGCATTTTGAATAGCCTAGAGGGATAGAACAACAAAATGACTAACCTGTTAGCTAATGTAGTTATTAAGCCAGATGATATCTCATTTGCTGGTGTATCAAATGTTGAGGTACATAATAAGTTATCTATCATTGACAATGTTTAGAATTGGTAGGTTTTTGAAGAAGATAAAGATATCATTAGATTTATGAATTGTGAAGACCAATTCTAGGGACACGAGATTGATGGTGCAACATCTATTGAAAATAATAATGGTAAGGAGACTATCTTTGGGTAGGAAGTTATACAATTGAAAATGAACAAGATCCCCAAGGGATTAGATATTTTGGAGACTGTCTTTGACAGTAAACATAGATCTAAATTAGAGAACAAAGAATCAAATACTAAAGATCTAGAAGAAATAAATTAAGGGACTACTAAAGCAACTAAGAAGGTTTATATTGGTAATAAATTAGCCCCTACGATTAGACAAGATTTGATTGGTTTATTAAGAAAGTATAGGCATGTCTTTGCTTGGTCTTATGATGACTTGAAAGCATACAAAGAATTTTTTTTAGCATGAAGTGCCACTAAAGGAAGGAGAAAAGCCTTTCAGATAGAAGTAGAGGCCAATCAATCCTTTTCTTGCACCCAAGATGTAGGAAGAGTTAATAAAGCTAAGAGTGTTAGAATATATAGTCCATTGATTTTTTTTTTTTTTTTTTTGGGGGGGTGTGGGTGGGTGGGTGTGAATTTTTTATAACACTATTATCACAATCATTAACTTTAAACAATAATAAACATATGAGTAATATAAATTGAAACCACAAAAAGATACTCATACACAATTAACACTAGATATGTTAATTAGGGAAACCATTGATCAAAGGGAAAACCTTGGTGGGAATCACACACACAATATGATGTACTAATATATATATATATATATATATATATATATATATATATATATATATATATATATATATCATATTAGAGGATAGACCTTATTAGGAGTCTATTACAACATTTAGTACATATGAGTCCCTATTAAGAGACTTGGAATCCTTGTTAGGAGATTCCAACCTTATTAGGAGTTGTGGAAGATAGCTAGACCCACTACCCAAATAACTTCAAGGTTAAGATCAATAAATCCACTTTCCAAATGATCTTTGTATTTTTCCTTGTAGAATAATAGAACTAAAATGTATTTCTTTTCTCTATCTCTGTCTTATTAACCAGACTTTTGCTCCTTCTAATCTTGTAACCAGATCACAAACTACACATCTAATGATCCCTTGGATCACTTACATGCATTCAATAAGAAATCTACTCCTTTTCACATTTCACACTAATGCTTTGCATTCCACTTGATCTTCTTCTCCAAAATACATTACAAATAAGGAAAAAAACTTTCCTTTATATCATATCTTCATAATAATTACTTGAGTTAGCCTTGAGGCTTTTCTAATTAATTAAAATAAGATATTTAATAAATTCACAATTGCAATAGCATTGTTGCCTCATAGCCTATACAAAACTTCAGACATGCAATACCATGTCTTGCACACATGCTAACTTCACCACACAATTGTCCTCTATCACTATGTGACTACACATCTCCTCATTACATCTCAGATGAATAATAGTGATAGATCATCAAAACACTATTTTTTAGTACTCTATTTCTACATTTCTTCTAGTAAATCAAGTGTAACTTTCGTACACCATTGAGTCAGACTTAGTCCTCTTAACCATGTCATCAGGACAACCTCAAGAATATTTCCTTCACTACAAATCATCTAAACCTTTCTCAACTATTGTACATCATAGTATCTCTGATTGCTATTCTTCTAATCTTTATAGAATTACTTTTATGTTGACATCAATGACAAATATAGTCATGAATGCAACATATCAATACTCTCCAATTCTTAGGATACTCCAATGTAGAATCATCAATTTTCATGCTAACAATCTCCCCCTTTGGAATTGATGGAAACATAGATGAAAAAACTCTAAGTTCTAAGAATACTAAACTGTACTCTACTACTGGTGGTGGTGACATCTTCTCAAATCCTCTTCATCAATCACCAATCTTCTATCTGCTAGAACTAGCATTAGTTATTCATAGTGAACAACTTACAACACTTTTCTAGAAGAATATCTTTCCCATAGAGATATTCTTCTACTCACTTATATTTCCTTTTATGCATTAACATATTCTTTTGTGTGCTAATATATTCTTCTACACACTAATATATTCTTCTACGCACTTACATGAATCTTTCTAAATTCTTTCATATTTTCCTCTCCCCATTGCCTAGGAGATGTTTTTCATGTACATAGACCCCATTGACATCAATGTTAAAGGTGTCAATACAAGTACAAAATACCAATTTCTAAAAACCAATTGTTAGAATATACTTCTTCCAACTCTTCAATTAGCTTAAGTGTCCAAAGACACCATTTAATACAAAATACCAAATACCAAGAGTCCTCAATAGCTTATTACATACCAGATACACCCCCATTCAAGAAGCATCAACATTGAATCCAATCTAACCATAATTCTCTATACCACTAGATTGATGTACTCTCTGCATCATCTACTCTAATATAGGTAGGGGCATAACCCATATCAGACCTCTTAGGTATTCAAAAGTATCATTAGGCAAAGGCTTCTTAAGATATATACAATCTGATCTTTAATACATATGTACTCCAACCTTATTTCCTTTTTAGTTGCCTTCTCTCTCAAAACATGATACTTGATGGATATGTGGTTTATCTTAGAATGCAATATTGAATTCTTAGACATAGTTACTATACTTGTGTTATCATAGTAAATGATAATAGGTTTTGTAAACTCAATCCCAATATTCTTCAATATTTGTTTCATCCAAATAAATTGGTTACACTTATTTGCTACTACAACATACTCAACCTTGGCTGTACTATGAGATATATAGCCCTATTTCTTTCTCAACCAAGAAAATAATCTTCTTGCAAGAAATAATGCTCCCCCAATGGTGCTCTTTCTATCATCCATACTACCTGCCCAATTTGCATCAGTATATATGCATAAAGTAAAATAATTTGATCTGTCATACTAGATTCCATAATCAGATGTACCCTTCAAATATCCAAATATTCTCTTTATTATTGCATAATGATACTCTTTAGGATCAATTTGAAATCTCTCTATAATCACAATTTTATTTTCTATATCTGGTCTGGTGTGAGTCAAATATTGCAATCCTCTAATCATAGATCTACACTTCTTCTACTCAATTGTAAATGTTTCATCTTTACTATATAACTTGTGACCAGTTATCATAGGTACACCAACAAGTTTGCAACTTTCTAGACCAAATATTTTCAACAATCCTTTTAGATACTTGGCTTGTGAAATAAATATCCTATCTCTACTCTATTAAATCTAGAATCCTAGGAAAAACTTAATTTCTCTTATCATAATCATTTCAAATTCATTTTTCATCTCTTCAACAAACTTATCACTTTCTTTTTCATTTCCTCCAAATATTATGTCATCCAAAAATATTATAATGATAAACAAACCATCATCAATTTTCCTTAAGTATTGATTACTATCTATTATGCCTTTAATAAATCCAAGTTTAGATAAATATCTATCCAACCTTGCATACCAGGTTTTGGGTGCTTACTTCAAACCATACAGTGCTTTCTTTAATCTACATACAAAATCCAAAATCCTTTTCTTCTGTTAGAGGTAATCCATTAATTTTCTCAATGTAGACTTCTTCTTCAAGTTCTCCATTCAAAAAAGCTAACTTGACATCCATCTGATAAACTTTGAAATTCTTTCTTGTTGCATAAGCCAAGAACATCCTTACTACTTTGATTCTTGCTACAGGTGCATATGTTTCCTCATAATCTATGCCTTCTTGCTGTGAGTGGGCTTGTTTCACACAACTTCTCCTCACTCATTCATCTTATTTTTGAATACCCACTTGGTTCCTATAACATTTTCATCTTTAGGTCTTGGAACTAATTTTCATGTCTTATTCTTCACAATTTGATCTAATTCTTCTTTCATTTCTTGCATCCAATAATCATCCTTACATGCTTCATCCTTGCTCTTAAGTTTTACTTGAGAAATTAGACATCATTCCTCATTCACTATGTTCCTTTTCATCACACCTTTATCCTTTCTCCCAATTATATTCTTTGGAAGGTGATTCTTTGTCATGTTTTTGGTAGAGGTATGAGCTGACATCTCAACTCTTATCTCTTCTCTAGGTTTAGATCTCTATTCTTCTCTATGTTCAATAGATGCATCATTCTACAAGTTATTGTTAGTCTCAAAAAAGAACTTCAACATTCTATCTAAAAATTATAGAATCATCCTCTTCTTCATCAAAATTATAATCTACCATCTTCTCTTTAGTACCAAACTTTTCATCAATCCTTACATTTGCACACTCGACTATTGTCTTAGTTCTATAGTTGAAACATCTATATGCTTTACTTTTTACTGAGTAACCAAGAAACATACCTTCATTGCTTCTAGGATCAAACATACAAATATCATCATCTCTCTTTATGTAACACTCACTTCCAAATATTTTGAAATACTTGGCTAATGGTAAGTGACCAAACCACAACTCATAGGGTATATTTCTCATACCTTTTCTAATCTATACTCTATTCAAAGTATATATTTTAGTGTTAACTACTTCTCTCCAAAATGTCTTTGAGACATCATTCTCAAATAACATCACTCTTTCTACTTCTACTACTGACTTATTCCTTCTTTCACCAATCCCATTCTATTCAGGTGTTCTTAGTGAAGATAACTATCTTTTGATTCCATTCTCTTCTTAGAACATGTTGAACTCTCTAGAGGTGAACTCTTCTACTCTATTTGATCTCAAACATTTAATCTTGACACTAGATTTATTTTCAACTCTATTCTTGAATATCTTAAATTTTTCAAAAGCTTCACACTCCTCTTTAAGAAATGATACCCACATCATTCTAGTGAAATCATCAACAAAAGTTATAAAGTACCTCTCACCATAGAACCCTTTGTTTCTTGTAGGACCACTCAGATCTATGGGAACAATCTCTAATTTCTCTATAGTAGATAACTTCTTGCTAGGAAAAGACACTTTCCTCTACTTAGCCAAAATATATTCCTTGTAGACAACATTAGTAGGCTTAATAATCTTTAGGAAAATCTCTCACTGCAAATGTACTGCTAGCCTTCAAAATATTATCAAAGTTTATATGACATAATCTTCTATGCCATAACCAACTGTTATCAACTTTTGCAATCAAAAATCTTATTTTAGTAGGATTCAACCAAAATACATTACCTTTGGATCTGGTTCTAGTACCAATTAGCTTACCATCTTTTTATTTGATAATGCAAGTTTTCTTTGTGAACTACAATAGATATCCCTTGTCTACCAATTTCCCAACACTTAATAGATTATGTTTCAAACCATTAACAAAATAAACATCGTCAAAGTTAATTATACCATTGAGAGTAATATATCTAATCCTTATAATATGACACACTGCATTGTTACCAACTCTAACAATACCTCTATCATTATTTTTGAACTTAACAAACTTGTTCATATCACTAGTCATGTGATGTGAACATCCACTATCAATTATCTAGTCTGGTCTCTTCTCAACTTGGGTAACTAGAGCTCTCTCTTCTCTAATTTCACTATCAAGATCATCTTTCTTGAAAGCCACAAATCCTAATTCATATTCACTTTCAATTTGATCTATTTCATCAGATTCTTCATCCTCATTAGCATATAAATTTTTTCTATCCTTATCTCTTCTAGGTTTAAATTTTCCATTTTACTTTTTTTTTTCTTTTAGAAAATTTAGATGCATAATGACTAGATTCATCACAGGTCCAACACTTATAGATTTTCTTACCATCTTTCTCTCTCCTTACTAGAAGGGCTATTCCTTCTTCAATATTCTTATCTTCTTCAGACCTACTACTACTATCAAAGTCTCCTCTTGCACTTGCAATTCTTGACAGATTCAGTTGAATGTTCAGAGCATTGAAAACTATCTCAACTCTGGCTAGTTCTCCAAACTATCTCAATTCTACTTCTACAAACTCTAGCCTTCTAAGAAATACTTCCTTTGTGAAATCTTTGGTGCAAGGCATTACTAGTTGAATCATCTTAATTATCTATTTGAATGGTGGTGTCAAAATTCTCAAGATCTCCCATATAACATCATCATCTTATTTAGTTCTACTAAGTGACTAAATACTTGCAACAATTTTTGATATTCTACCAACATAAATTCTTAAAGATTCATCTTGCATCATCTAGCATCTTGTAATGGACAAATCTAGTTTTGCAATCTCATTCTTTTTGCATGATCATCACCTTCAAAAGAAACTTCTATTGCTTTGCAAATTTCATAAGAAGTTTTAAATGTCTTTACCTAATTGTATTCATTCTTTAGACAAGCTGATAGTAGGATTTCTCTAGCTCTCATGTTACACATGAATAGATCTCTTTCTCCCTCATTGCATTCATCTAGCTTTACCTCTTGAAAAATTTCTTTCTTAGCTTTCCTCAAAAGCCAATATCCTAGACCCATGCTTAGAAAAATCAGTCTTCACCTTTTCCTTTCAACTATCATAGTTTTCCCCATTGAATATTGGACTATCTTTCCTAAACATATTCACCATCAATCTCCCAAAGCTGTTAAGCCTTATCTTCAAGGACCTGATACCAATTGTTAGAATATATAGTCCATTGATATAATTTTGGGGGGTGGGGGGGGTGTGGTGGAGAGTAATTTAAATTAAAACCAAAACAAGACACTCATACACAATTAATTAACACTAGATATGTTAACTAGGGAAACCCTTGATCATGGGGAAAACCCTAGTGGGAATGGTACCCACAAGATGATGTACTAATATAAATTATACCTCTTAGAGGATAGACCCTTTTAAGAGTCTATTACAACATTCAATACACATGAGTCACTATTAGGAGACTTTGAATCCCTTTTAGGAGATTCTAACCCTATTAGGAGTTGTGCCAAACCTATTAGGAGTTGTAGAAGATAGCTCGACCCATTGCCCAAACAACTTCCAGGTTAAGAACAATGAATCCACTATCCAAATAATCTCTGTATTATTCCTAGAAGAATAATAGAACTGAAATATACTTCCTTCCTCTATCTTTTTTTTGTTAATTGTACTTCTGCTCCTGATCTTGTAACTAGATTACAAACTATGTATCCAATGATCCCATGGATCTCTTACACACATTCTGTAAGCATTCTTCTCCTTTTCATATTGTGCACTAATACTTCACATTCTTCTTGATCTTCTTATCCTAGATATATTAAAAATAAGGGATTTTTTTTCCTTTATACTGTATCTTCATAATAATTCCTCGAGTCAACCTTGAGGCTTTCCCAATTAATTAAAATAAGATAATTAATTAATTCACAATTGCAATGGCACTATCAGCGCATAGTCCATACAAAACTTCACACGTGTGACACCATGTCTTGTACACATGTTGACATCACCACATGACTATCCTCTATCACTGTGTGATTTCCCATCTCCTCTTTACATCTAAGATGAAAGATAATGATAGATCATCAAAATTCTATTTTCCAGTACTCTATTTCTACACCACTTCTAGTAAATCAAGTGTAACTTCCATACACCATTGACCTAGACTTAGTCCTCTTAACCACATCATCAAGAAAACCTTAGGAACATATCCTTTACTATGCATCATCTAAACCTTCCTCAACTACTGTGCATCATAGGATATCTAACTGCTATTCTTCCAATCTTTACAAAATTATTGTTATGTTGACATCAATGGAAAGTATAGTCATGAATACAATATATCAATACTCTCCAATCCTTAGGATACTCCCCCAATGTAGTATCATCAACATTCATGCCAATAAAGAGATGTTAGATCCTCTTGGGTGTCAAATTTGGTCCATGTTAGAAAGAAGAATGGAGATATAAGGTTATGTGTGGATTTTGGGAACTTGAATATATTTTCATTAAAGGATAACCATGGATTGCCAAATATGGAAGCAATTTTACAAAGAGTAACTGGATCATAACTCATGTCCATGATGGATGGGTTCTCAAGCTAAAACCAAGTGGTTCTGAAAGGGTCAAAGTAGTATAAAACTACATTTACAACACCTTGAGGGACTTACATCTATAGTAGAATTCTATTTGGTTTAACATATGATGGTGCTACTTTTCAAAGAGCTATAGATGTAGCCTTCAAGGATATTATTGACAAATTTTTTCTAGTATACTAGGATGATTGAATTGCTTGCTCAAAATATTAAAAAGATTATCACATGCACTTACAAAAGGTATTTATCAGAGCATTAAAATTTGGAATATCTTTGAATCCTAGAAAATGTGTGTTTTTTGTTACAAAGGGTAAGACATTGGGCCACTTAGTTGGAAAAGGAGTCAAAATTGATCCTGAGAGAGTTGAAGCAATTGATAAAATTTAGAAACCAAAGAATGTGAAACATATTTAGTCATTATTTGGATAGATATGTTGATCTTATATTGGTTTTGACAAATGAGTGTCAACACACTTAGGTTATTTACTTAGTTCATGTTGAACAAGTAGTACATGCTAAGAAGATGTATATATTAGACCATGCCAAGTCATAGTGAGTGCCTAGGCACTCAAATGCTAAGTAGATAGTGTGCACTAAGTGATTCAAGAGTTGAGTAAATAGTGGATGCCAAAAATTATAGATGCCAAGCATTAAAGATGCTAATTCATAGTATAAAGATTAGTGCATGTCAAGCATCAAAGACTTCAGATGCTGAGTGAAATAATTTTTACATATTTGTTTGTAAAGGTGCAAACAACTATGTAAACTATTTTCGAGCTAACTTAAGGATGAATTACAATATTTTTGGAGATAAGGAAAAATATCTAGTTGGATTCCCTATGCAATTACATGCAATCACTTTGAAAATGGGAAGGTTTAAGCAAAAAAAAGGATGAATCTTAGCTATAGATTCATACCTAACCCTAAGTCACTAAAGTCTTCTTAAGGAGGACAAAACCCAAACTTTCTATGAATGTTGAAGGAGTGAAGAGAATAGTTTGCATGAACAAACATAGCATTCATGGTGTCTTAGAAGTTATGAAGTGAGATTACATTGCAGAATCAATTTCAACAGAACAAAAGAAAGAAAAGGATACAACAAAGAGATATATGATCAAGAAGGACTGAAAAGACATTAGTTAGAGGTGATTTTTTATCAGATAAGCAAATGCTAACTGTAGGATCAATGCTAAGACATAATAACATGTGATTTTAGTCAAAATCTCATAATAGTGTAGTCCTAACAGGCTGTATGAAATCCTCTAACAGGGTGCTTACTTAATTATAAATTATAGTCCTTTCACCACGAACACTTCTAATAGGGTGTTGAAATCCTCTAACAAGGTAAGCCCTAACAATCTTTGTAAGCCTTTAACATGGTAAACCTTTCACAGAGTAGATCATATTTCATGGTCAAAACATTGTAACCTTTATTGGATACACTTTATTACTATAGTAGTGAAGATTTGTGGATGTCATCCCCACCCTAGTTTTACCTTCCCATTGGAGGGTTTCTAGGTAATCATATCTAGTGTCACATGTGTGTGAATGCTTATATGTTTACATGTTTTATATGTACATGATTTATATGTACATGATTTATATGTTATTTTAGTTTATTCATTGAATGTATGAGATGGATGTGTGGTGAAAGTTGTATGGGTCTAATTTTAAACTATTGATTCACCCCCCTTAGAAGTTTACCTTTCCTATTGTAATTCCAACAATTGGTATCAGATCCTTGTTCTCTAAAAGAGAATTTTTGTAGCTTTGAGGAAAGATCTTGAAATGAAAGTCTACAAGTTGGGAAAGATTATTGAAAACCAAGAAATTGAGATACAACTCATTCTACATCAACTAGATGAAGAAAGAGAAGAACTAAAGAAGTCTTTAAAGAGAAGGAAATAAATTGCTATTGCAGAGAATGACACACAACACAAAGAGATTGACACTACCAAGCTATTTTCTAATGGGGAATCCAATCAATTTGATGTAGTAATTGTAGATCTGATGGGAAAGAATAGAGTCCAAGTTGAGGAAATAAAAAATCTCAAGTTAGACCAAGAATGACAAGCCATACTGCTATGTGAGGTGACTAAATAGAAGAAGAAAGCTATGGAAGAAAAATACATGATTGAAGAAGACAAAGAATTCTAACCAATAGATTGGAAGAGAAGTTAACAAAGCTAACCAAGATTTCTAACATGCAATTGGATACTCTAAGCCAAAAGATGAATGCCAACTATGAATTGAATGTAAAGGACATTGAGATAACTACATGAAAATTATAGAATGAGCAATTGTAGAGTGACCTAAAAAAGGAAAAGGAATCTGCTAAGATTTTCAACAAACCAAATGAAGCCATCAAATACTTTAAGCAATTATTGAGATCCCCTAGATCCAAAAATGGTACATTAGGTTTGGGATTCACAAGTACTAAAGAAGGAGAATCATCCAAAAATGTAGAAGAAAGGAATATAAAAGGTAAGAACTCCAAACCTACTTGTCATAATTGTGGTAAGAAAGGACATACTGCTAATGTGTGCAGAAGCAAGACTATAAATCAAAATATCAAGCCTAAGAAGATGGTTCACTACCACAAGTACAACAAGCAAGGTCATCAGGCACATGAATGCAAAACTGAGACCATTAATACATAGAGATTTGAAGGATATTGCTACAACTAATAGAAGTATGGATATAGAGCTTTTGAATTTAGATCCAAACCCATGTGGTCATCAAATAGGAAAAAAAGAGTAAGGAATAATGGAAACTCTTATAACTGAGATTATAATACAAGGTATAGCTATCATTATTGTCAAGAATACGGACATGTTCATGAGAATTGTATTAGGACACACTTCAAAGGTAACTACCAAAGATGGTTGAGTCAAACTACATGTTTCAACTATTTGAAGACTAGTCACATAAGTAGATATTATCCAACAATGTCAAAAGCACCAAGTTGTAAATTTGATAAAGGAAAAGGCAAGGCAGATGTTGAATAAGATGAATAAGACATGGAAAAAGAAAGATGATTGCAGTACATCAAATGGAGAAGGGATCACTTCACCCAATGGGTCAGGTGATCACACCTAATAAAACTAGGCAATCAAGAGGTATGTGGAACTAATATTCAAATGTTATATCACACATCAATTCCAAAGGATTTAGTACTAAAAATACTACATTAGTATGAATAAAGATCTAAGATGTTAGTAGGAATCCAAGATAAATCTTTAAGTTTTTCATGTTATTTCTGAGCATGAAAAGTTTCCTATGTGCCGAGTGGAATGCTAGAAGATGCTAAGCTAACAGACTGGCTAAGTTGATTATGAGCTCATAGTGGTTGCTGAGTGATGGAAATGTCAATGGATGATGAGTGAGCCTAAAATTGACTTATGTTGAGCTTACAGCTGTGTAAGCACTCAACATTAATTGTAGGGTTTTCAAAGGGTATTTGATTGATTTTAGTTCATTTTTCATCATTTCAAATTCAAGAAAGAGAAAGTAGAGAAAAAGGTGATATGGAAATCCATCCATAGTAGTTGTAGAAGATTTTAGCAGCAATCCTACATCATTTTGTCAAATTTTATAAGGTATTTATCAAGAGCCGTGCTACGTAGTTTAAGTTTTGTAACCCCTAGTTTCTCATTATGGCATTGAGTTTGAAGAATGTAGAAGGAAAGGAAGTCTTGAATGTTCAGTTAGTAAGTAACAAAGTTAAGCAACTAATTTTCAAAGCTATTTCTGATATTTCTTATAAGAAAGACCCTTCTAGTGTATTGTTGATGATTCCACCAAATGTTTTAATGGTACAAGCCGTAAGAAAATGCTATAAATGTAAGATTGGTAGCATTAGGGATATGGAAATTAGGAAAACATATGGTAGACTATGTGACAATGGTGTAATGAAGGAGGAATTCAAAATCATATAGAAAAAGGGATTAACACTAGCCCTAGATTTGCTATAGGGTTACTAGTTACCCAACCATAGATTAGCCTAAGGTACCGAGAAGTGATTCAAAGGAGGTAATTGAGAAAAATACTAGAGCTGTATGGAACAAAAGAGGCATGAAAATTGAAACAATCACTGATTCTTTGATAAACTTTTTTGTAAGGGTTATATCACACAAATTTTACCAATCTAGTAGATTGAACAATATGACCTATATAGCTATGGATGTGGGATATAAAATTGTTAAGAAAGATCATACATATGATCTAGCAGAGCTACAATTGCACCAATTGATGGAGAACCTTGGAGAAATCAGAAAGACAAAGAGTGCACAATGCAAATTTGGTTCTATATTGATTTGTATATTCTTTTATGAGAAAAAAACCTTTCCAAAATTTGGAATAGTTGCATGGAAAACCAACGGGTCAGTAGTAGTATAGATTGGTGAATACATTGAGTAGTTAGGAGAGAACTTTGAGTCTATGATGACTAGCTACTTTGAAGATTTCAAGAAATCAATGAAGAAAAGGTTCAAAATAGTAGTGTCACTAGTAGAGAAACATTATGATGATGTATGTTTTCTTGTGGATGTTGATTATATGCTTGTAGAAGCTGCTACACCAAGAGTGAGATGGTTAAAGCCACTTGGTTATGAAATAAATGTAGATGAGGCTTCTATAGCTATAACTACTTTACTATTAGAAGAGGTAGATAAAATTGCAAAGATATTTGGAAACTATGAAATAGCTAAATCCAAAATTACCATGGAATTGAAGACTACCTCTTCCATGAAGAAAAAGGAGAAGATAGTGAAGAAGTTGAAAGCTAAGTTTGGAGAGGGTGCTAAGGAGGAAGAAGAAGAAGAAGAGGAAGAAGAGGAAGAAGACATTCAAGAACAAGCACCTCTTGCATTAACTCAAGGTATGGGTGAATATTAGCTAGAAGAGGAGGAGATTGAAATAGCTAAAGGTACTAAGGGAGAAGAAGCTAGAGAAGCACCTATGCCTACCAAGGAAAAGAAGGTGAAGGCTAAGGTCCAATTAGTGAATAAAGCTAAAAATTTAGCTAAGCTGAGTTAGCCCAATCCCACTACACCTACTACAAGGGCTAGTACATGTGCAATAGCTCAAAAGGATAAGGAAAAGATAAAACCAGTAGAATGAGTAGGTCAGTGGCACAAGCTAAGTCTAATGAAGAGAAAACAAAATTAGATGAAAATAACCAATTTAAGGTGGTGAAACATAATACTCTTTTAGATTTAGATAATTTATGTGAAAATGTTAGAAATAGTGTAGACTTATCAGGATTTAGTCATGTTGATTTTGAAAATCTTGGTAAAGTGGAGAAAAATAAAGTGGAAGAAACCATATATGCTATGAAGGAAAAATTCAAGACAACCCCACTAGAGATTGCCAACTCAATGCCAAAGAGTTTATATGATAGAGTTGAACAAAAATGGCACTATTGTCTAAACTTGGAGAGACAAATTAGAGAAACATCTCTAGCCCAAGTGATGCCTAAACTTACTAAGAAATAGATTGCTAAGGCTATAAAAAAAATATGTAGTTATGTTTACACCTAAATATAGAGTCTTTAGCATTTTACAAAATAATATTAAGGATGTTGTTAAGAATTACACATAGATGTGGAAGCTCACTTATGGGTTGACTACAGTTAAGAAAGGAGAACAAGCACCCATTCAAGTGAAGGCTGATGAAGAAGACAATCATAATGACACTATTGAGGGAGGAGTAGATATGTAAATAGATGACAAGGCAATAGATAAGCCAGAGTAGCTAGAAGAATAGAGTGTGCAAGACACACAATTGCTGAGTGTCAGTCCTGAACATGTCACAAGTGAAACTACTAAAACAATCACTATCAAGGATGTTTCTAATGAAACAAATTAGAACATCAATCCTCTCATAGAGGAAGATCTTGAGAAGATACTTGATCAAACTACAATGCAGGCACAATTATATGCTAATCTTATGTTGGCGAGTGTGGATGAACTGCACAAGACAGTGACTGATACTGCAAGGGAAAAAGTGAATCCACAAGAACCACCTTCTATCATACCTCCATTCACTAATGTAAAATATTTGGTCCAAAAACTAGAAGACACAATTACCAAGGATGATATAGTAGATATGAGAATAGTGGAAACATAAGTTGCTATTGTAGAATAACAAGAAACAAGTCAGATAGACTTATCTGCATGTACAACACAAGATCAAGGTGCATGTCAAGTCATTCTGAAGAGATAGAGCTAACATCTAGGTGAAGGAGCAAGTTTCCATCCAAACATTGGTAACCTTACCAGCATCTAGCACCCCTTCTACACAAACTCTTTAGAAGCCAAGCATAAATACTACACCATTACAAATCTCAATGCCAAGCTTAAGTTCATCAAAGGTAGAAGAAGTCATACAATATGGAGATGTGAGCCTTGATAAAGAAATAATTTTACCAAAGTATGATTATGATACAATAACCATAAAATAGATGGGCATATTGCAAAAATCCCTAGCAAGGAAAAAGCATCAAGAAATGCTTAGAAGGGAGCACATGCAAAAGTAGGCACTACAGGATATTAAAGACATCATTTTAGATGCATTTAGTCTGTTGACTCTAGATGAGATGAAACCACTAATGGGAAAACTAATAGATGTATTGGAGAAGGTGAGTAATGAAGACCTAGATACTAATGCCAAATGACTAGAATGGTTAGAGTAAAAGTTTCAAAACAAAGTGAATGAGAAAATATTAGGTGACATAGCATCGACACAAGTTGCATTAGCAACCAAGGTTGAGGATGTAAAGAAGGTACTTGAAACCATATTCTCATTGGACAAAAAATTATGCAATCCCTCACATTTCACCCAAGAGACCAGAAATCATATCTTGAGCTTGGAAAGCCAAATTACTTCATCAGGTGCCAAACTACCTATGAATCTAGCTCAGAGTGAGAAGAATTTTAGGACATTGCTTCAAACCTAGAGACAGTTAGCTATGTTGATAGCATATGAGACCAACATATGGGCCAAAGTGACTAGCATCTAGGCAACTCTTACCCCCCCATATGGAAATTTTTCACAAGGAACTAGGCTATGCTGAAACCCTAATGAAGAAAGACCCAAATCTTTCTACACTAGATGGTCTAGTTCACCTTGTTACTGAGTTAGCCATCCAAATCAAGTCATTGGATGTAGCATGTGAGACTTGTGATACAACTCTCAAGATGATATTGGATGTCCATAAATCTTTTCTAGACAAACACATTATAAAGTAGTTTTAATGAACATGTTTGAGCTAGATAAAAAACATGATCTAGAAGTATGAAATATGAAAAAACATAGATTTTTCTAGCTTTTTAAGAATCAATAGGTTTTCAAGTGTGTTGATCTTAAATTCCATTAATGCCACACTCCCATTGTAGAAACAAATTAAGTCTGAAAGTTAAGAAAAATTTTCATTACCATTTTCATAATTACTTAAGTTTTCTAAGAAAATTTGAAGTTGTAAAGTGATTTCCAATGAATTTTTCAATATTCAGTATACAAAGTTGACAAAATTTCTTGTAGATATGTCTTAGAGAGAAGGATAATTAATTTTACAAGCAGTTATTGAAAGCCCATCTACATAGCCAAAAGTCCTTAGCACGTTTGTAGAAGAATGGATGCATATCTTACCTAGTTCATCCAACACCCAAAATGTAGATGACCATGCTTTCAAAGACCCATATGTACTTTGTAGAGATGCAAAGTTCCTGATAGAAATGGATATGAATTATTCTGGTATTTCTTCAAGAATAGAGTAGGAAAGGTTCCAGTTTGTAACCATTGGGTACGAAACCTGGGCAAGTAAATTATGCCAGAAGTGTTTGTAGATATGGACTTGGTGAAAGCATTAATCAAGTGCTACAATCCTATTAACAAGTCATTCCATGGAAAGGACAAAAGAATTTTTCTATCCTTTGATAAAGAAACATTCATAGAAGCATTTTACTTGGGAGGATCTATGCCACTACCAATTGAGATAGAGAAATTGAATGAAAATTTCAAGAATCATAAAAACTTCTACATGGGTAGGGTAGTGATGACTAGAAACATTCCTTTATCAAAGAAGGACATTGGAGACATTCCAAAGAGGAAAGAGGTTGAAAGCATTATGCCCCTTGAATTCTTCAAAAGATATTTTTAAAATACTATATTTGGAATCAACAAAGCCTTATGTTTAGATGGAACCATGAATGCTCTGGGCACACATTATGTCATCATAGCTTTGAATATCTAAGACCCAAGTCATAATGTTGGGTATAATTTTGTGGAGTATATCAGTGATAGAATCCATGAGGAGATCATTCCTATTCATCAAGGATAATTGGAGAATTTTAAATTCCATCACTACTCCATGATCATGCATTTGATCCCGTTTAAGAATGTTGATATATATGATCACGGGTTCTGTGAGTATATAGAAGAATGGGGAGAAAGATTACTAGTACAAAGATGGAAAAGCGTATGGAAAATGTTCTACCCATATTCTAATGTCATTTATTTTTATAATGATTTTGTTTGTCCATTTTTGAAAATGATAGGGTTACTACGTGAAAGAATCCCTAAGAGTGTCAGGAAGGTTGTTAAACCTAACATGTGCTATGATGCTAGAAAGAAATTAACGCATAACTGAGTAAGTATTTTATTTTTTGAATACTATACTATTATAAGGGGTTTTGGATGATCTTAGCCACACCATATCTTACCTAATTATGTCCCTAAGAGACTAGGGTTTATAGAAGTATTAATTTCTTTGAATAGAGAATACTTGGGCGAAGGAGTCAAGAAAGTAACATTTTTTCATAGATGCACTAAGGTAGGAGACTTTGAAATAGGTAAAAATTCCATTGAGGAAACCAAGGCATTTTAAAGAAATTATAAACTGCCAATTGGGCTAGCCAAAACTTATGAACCATTCAATGTAGTTAGACATGCCCTGAAGAACATGAGAGGGTACAATTTAACTCCCACAAAACCTATGTTGGAAGATGCCATTTCTTCTAGGTTGAATGAATATTTTTGTAGGGAGAGGATGATAAAATATAGAGACACTATTAGCTTTGAATAGGAGATGAGAAAAGAAAATCCATCCCTCAACAGATTCTATCTTGAGGAAGACTATTGGTCCAAATTGAATTAATGTGTGGATAATTTTGATGAATCAACATCACAAGTCCCTAAAAAAATTAGAAGGATGATTGAACCCAAATATTTAGATGATGAGATTGTTTTTGAGGTCACTAATGATTAAGGATCAACCTAAAGAAGATTAGCTTGAAGAAGACATTCTTGAGAGTTCTGAGTGGGCAGAACAAAGAAATAAAAGAAAAAAGATGGTGGAAGTGCTATAAAAAGATTAGAAAAAGGCTCTCCAAAATTTTCCCAGAGGTAGTAAATATTTTCACGATATTAGGAGGTTTTTAGTATCTCAAGCATAAAAAGATGAGTAGAGAGGAAAGAAACTATAGTTGGAAGCTCAAATGATTGATGATAGAATCATTGAATCTCATAAATTTATGAGTGATGCTAACTTCATCAATCTGATGAATTTTAAAGTATCTTGTTTAAAATAAAGAAAAATGAAATAGCTTTTAAAATGAAGCTAGGTAATTCTGATGAAGTGGTTGCTAGATTAGTGTAGAAACTAAAGAATATGATCATGCTAGTGAACTCCTAACTATTAAAGAAGCAAGAGACTTGGTGAAAAGGAGTGGTATGATTGTTTTCCCAGGATGAGATATCAACTCATCTTTCTACTTGACCAAATGAGAAACAAGAGAGGTCAATTTCATTTGAAGATGAAAATTAGAATGGAGAGTTGAGAGGATTAGGATATAATATAAATGCTCAAACAACTACAATATAGAGTTTAGCTCTAGAGCATGACAAGCCTCCCCTGATGGAGATCAAAGAATCCCCTAGAGGGAATGTTATCTTTTGGAATGTACAGTCTACTACCAATGATCAGATATATGGGATGCACACTTTAGTAGCACTAATGGGCAAGAAAAAATGGATACTTTGAAGGCTCAACTAGAAGGAGCTTAGAAAGATTTATTAAAAACTAGAAGGAGCTATGAAGAAGAAATGAAGAAAACATATGTCTTGGAATAGAAGACTATCAAACTCAAAATGGAGGTAGTATCATTGAAGAAAGCTATTAGGACTACTAAAAAGATCCATGATAAAGGTGTGTAGATAGAAGGCTAGGCACTTGAAATAGGGGAGGCATCAGGCCATGCAATGGAGATTGATGAGGGAGATTTGGAAGCAAGAAAGGATATAGAAATTAGTATAATCAAAAGCTTGCTGATCCAAAAAATAAATGCACTAAAAATAGTCTCTCAAAATGTGCATAGTAGCTATCTTGCATTGCAAGGAGTAGAGTATAGGTGTTTAGGGGCTATTGCTCTCTTATCTCCACTTTTCACCACATGGGGGCCATATATCCCATTTTTTGATAGCTTAGTACACATGCTGGCACAAAAGAAAGACTTGCCAAAGATAACCATTGTAAACACTAGAAAAATGATCAATAAAGTTAAGGATCTAAATGGTTTCTTTGGTGGAAAAATATAGCTTATCCAAAATAAGATGAAGATAATTGCTGGAGGTACACCCAATTTGATGCCTACAATTTTGGACAATGATGGCTAGATGAAAGACTGGGTAGAGTGGTCATCTTCTTTTGATAATATCCTTGATCATCCTAGGTTTTTAGCTTACTACAACAATGATGCAAGTGTTACAATAATTTATGATATGATTGATATGATTTACAAGATAGAGGCAAAGATGTCTAAGGTGACTGTTGAAGTCAAGGCAATAATAGATACCAAGTGGATTAAATGCCTAGATGAGTTGGATGCAATTAAAATGCCACCTAGCTAGATATAGATACAAATATTGCTATATGGGAAGTCATTACAGAAATTAAAGCCTTACCATCTAATGAAAGTGACTAGTATAATAAAAAGGTGTAGTTAAGATGTAGTTAATGGCATAAAGAATAAAGAAAAGGTATGGATGGTGACAAGAGTTGAAGACAAAGTAAATTTACTAAAGAGATACTTGTTGATAGTGTCACCTAATAGTTTTGCAACTACATCCAAAGTTTTGATTTAAGTATAGAGAATGTATTGTATTGTAACCAAATGAAAAATATCTTTGTATTTGATTTCCTATTAATTTTTACAAGTTTCCTCCCATCTGATGCTTGTTGCAATCCTTCCTATTAAAGGATTTCCAAGATGTGGATTTGTGGTCTGAAATCCATGTAATTTTTAGTATTATGCTATTTGCATTCAATCCAGTCAGTCTTTGTATCAATTTTGTGATGTATTCATCTACAAATCTAAGAATACAAGTGAACATTTGAATGATAAGTTGATAGGTCTTGAAGTATTTCTAAGTATTACATTATTATTGTATGATTTTTAAGAAGAATTAATACATAAGGAGTGTTCTTACATATCTATTTTCTCTAAATTCTATCTCCATTGTTGTATGTTGGTTATGTTGGGATTGTATGAGCAAGGTTAATGCAATTGAATGCAACTAGGATAGGTTGTATATAATTTTTTTGTATCTTTTAATTCAAGGAATTAAGTAAATGCTTCAATAAATTGGTAGGATTTCCAATCATGTAAGAAGGATATTCATAAGAATGGGTTTTAGGGTTAAATTATTGATATAATAGATTGTAAGGAAATTAATTAGGTCAAAATTTGCTAGGTAGACTTTGAATCCTAATGAATAGGATATTGATCATTTATTTAGCAACATATTGAAGAAATCATGGGGTTGAATGAAGCATAATTTTAAAATCAAATCAATCTTTACTTTGTTGTATGAAGAGTTTAATTACAAGTTGGCACTTGTTTGCAATAAATCTCTCTGTGTTATAGTTAGCTAGTGTAACTGAGAATTATTTATAAAATCAAGAAGAATTATGACCATTATCTTCTATAGGAGATGAATAAGAAGAAAAAAGTTAAGTGTAAAGAAAATATCAAGTATTATAGCCATTTCATCAATAAGGTGCACCTACCATGGTCCTGTAGAACCAAAAGAGTAGAGAATCCCTGATATTTTGTTAAAGTTGGTCTAGATCTAAAGAAATTCATGCTGATCATAGGGAGTAGCTAACCCTTAGGCTTGTGTTTGTCTTTTGAACCCTAGTGTCAGGTATTTTGCTGCCTAATAGTTTTGAAACCCTAACACCTATCAAGCTAGATGTCTCAAGAGAGGATCTGAGAGGCTCCAAAATACATGTTACTAGATATGGTTACCATACTATTAATGCCTTAGAAAAATCCACTTTATTATAACACATCCATTTTAAACTCATAGATTAATCTCAACAATATCAACTAGTTAAGCTGCCTACTTTAGAAAATGACTATGAGGTAGCCTGCTATCTAAATGCTATTGAACCTATAGTCTCTTTCACTAGTGAAAAAACTATGAATATGATTAAACTAGATATAAAGTATCATAGTCAAATGAAAAAAATGAAGAAAAAATGGAAAATAACATGCTCTTCGATGGAGAAAACAACTTAGTGGTAGTGTTAGAGACTAAAAAGGTAAAAATAAAAGACGCATTTGAAGATAAAAACCTCCATAAGGTACCTAATGATGAAATAATTGATAGTCTTCTTAGTCACTTCTATGATAGGATATTACTATTGATAGAGTTAGCATAATTAATAAATATTAGAAAAGAAGAGGTACCTCACATCTATAATGCCTCACCCAGAGATCCTTGGAACAAGGATAAATAAAAGCCAATACATTTTTTTGAATTAATAAGTATGGATTCAAACAACATCAACATGCAATTGATCTAATGATTGCAATGGAAGACTTAATTGAGCAATCTTGACATCCAACCAATCTCAAAGCATTACTACTTACCAATGCGACCAAAACTAACTATGAAAGTTTATACAAACACAAAACCCATAATCTCTAACTTGTTGAGGCCTAGAAGGGGGTGCAACTGAAGAGGGTACCTAAAACAACCTTTGAGTTTCAACCAAAAAGTCTAGAGATAACTATTCTTTTCCTAAGAAAGTTTTTTGCAATAACTTAGGCAACACTTTTCTAGTGTCGTACAACATTTCACAATACTAACGAGCGAATATTTTTGAGTATCACATGATAATACTTACTGTAATACCCCTAAATTGACAAATTGGTATTCTGAACCAATTTTGGTTTATAAATCTTACTTAAGTCCTATTATACTAAGAAATTCTTATTTTGATAATCTCTCCTTGACTTAAGTGTCAAATGTAGAAAATCATTAATCTGTATTAATCAATTACTTTACTTAATACCTAAATATTAATTGAATTAGCTAAATTAAACCTAATTATAATTTAATTATAAGTCCTAAGTAATTAAATTAAATTAAATCAACCCGTTTAGCTAATACACATAAAGAAAAAATTCAAATACTTTGGTTTAATTACATATATGTCATGAGTGTTGAAACTATTTATTTATTTAATTAGAATATCTAATTATGACCACATGTTTGAATGGATCAATATCCTTTCCTATTTCATCTCACATGAAAAAGGAATTAAAAATATTGATTAATTCAAATATGTCCTCATAATTATTGAAACCAATTAATTAATTAATTAGAAAATCTAATTATGAGCACATATTTGAATGGATCATTTTTATCTCCTATTTCCTCTCATATAACTCCATCAAAAATGTAGGACTCAATCTTATCTTCAATTAGGACCCTACACTCAAATTGATCTTGACTATTGATTAAATTCTTGGATTCTATATAAGAAAACTTCAACCTCTCATTTTGGGAGGATGTACATGAAAAGTATCAAATTAATGCTAATTTGATTACCCAAGTGCCTTGCATTCACATTTTTCCTTGCTTTCATATGCTCATAATTTATATTAAAATGAATTCATCTAGTTACTATTTTCCATTGTTCTTAGATTAGTTTCAATTTCATTTAGATTAATCTTTGTATCTTTGCATTTGCAAAACATCAAAAACATAGATTAGATTGCATTTTCATACTTTCAAATTCATACTAGATTGGTCTAGTTGCTAATCTCTCAATTCTAAGAGTGACTAGAAAAACCCTATCTAGTTAGAAGGCAACAAATCAATTTTTTCAGTCATATCGAATGGAAATTCACATGTTCATTTCAAGATGTTTCTAACATATAAATATCACGTTGAAGTGTGTGTTGATCTAAAGGTCCATAATTAGCACTTGAAGTCATTTCCTCATGGGACTATAAAAATTTGTACAAAAATATTGATCTATTCTAATCTCCCTCATTGAAACTCAATCCAAATCTGATCTATATTTGAAAACATTTAGTCATCCCTCTATCTGCAATGGTGTAAAACCCTGATTTTTTTACTTAGTTGATCACTTGTGATTTACACATAACCTAGTCTCCTTACTTGGTTGTCCTATTTTGTTCTCTTGTGTTTGTTATACCTTGCATCATGATAGTAAAAAATCTTAGCTATTCTAGCTATTTCTTAGGCTATTTATATCTAGATATACAACACACTTACTCTCTTTGAGACAATGTTCTAGTGTGGTCCTTGTTCAAATTTTGTCTAAAGTGATTGTCTATGACTGTTACAACAAGGAGTGGAAACGTGTTTACTCCCTATGGACCATGATGTGGTAGAGATAGAGGTAGAAATCAAAATAGAGGTTGCTCACAAGTTTACATACAATCTAAATTTAGTGAAGGGTCCTTATGATCACTTTCACCTGTTGGTCCATCTAGTGCTTGAAGAATATTTTTAATAAACTTGTAGCAAACTAGGCATACATTATGTCAAGAACATCTGGATATTGAAAGAATTGACTTCTATGTAAATCATCTTCTAATATACCATTTAGAAATATTGACTTCATATCCATTTGATAAAATTTGAAACCTTTATATGCAGAGTAAGAAAGTTGAGTTCGTATTCCTTCCAATCTTGCAACTTGAGAAAATGTTTCTCCATAGTCAATTCATTCTTCTTATGCATACCCTTTGCAAACTAATCTTTCCTTATTCCTTGTGACTTCATCATTCTCATCTAACTTTTTTCTATACATCCACTTGATTCCAATTACATTCTTATTCTCTAATTTGGGTACTAGAGTCCATGTCTTGTTCTTTTCAATCTGATCAATCTATTCTTTCATGGCTTTAATCTAATCTTCATTCTGTAAGGCATCTTTCACTAACTTAGGGTCATGCATACTTAAAAAAATGTATCACTTATCAACCTATTTATTTTCATTGGTCTATCTTCTTTATCTTGAATAATTTCTTCAATAGGGTGATGTCTTCTAACATACTTTGACAATCTTGGTTCTTCTCTTCTTTTTCAATGGGTCTTTCAACTTTAGAATCACTATGTACTTCACTATCAAGTAGATTGGCATTCCTTTCATGTACACTTATCTTAGAATTAGAATGTGTCCTAGCTTTTGTCTGCAACTCAGCTCCTAAATATAACTCAATTCCTAAATGCAACTCAAGATTCATTATATGTGGCTTGATATCACTAATACTTGCTATTTATTTACAACATGGTTTACAACAACTTTATCAGTGGGAAAACCTTCAAAAAATTATACAAAGGATTTTTTATCTTCAAGTTCCTTCATAAGTTCAACTTCACTTACCTCTGTGTATTCATCAAACTTCACATTTGCACTTTCCACAACTTTGTTAGTCTTAGTATTCAATAACTTATAAGCTTTACTTATTGTGGAATATCCTAGGAATATACCTTCTTCACTTTTAGCATCAAGTTTACCATTCCTATTGTCTTTACAAATATAGAACTTGCTTCCAAATACCTTAAATATTTTACATTGGGTGGGTATCCATACCACAGTTCAAAAGGTGTTGAATGAGTACCTTTCTTGACTTGTATATAGTTCAAGGTATAGACATCTGTACTTGCATCTTCTCTCCAATATTTCAAAGAAACATTCTTCTCCATCATGAGTGTTCTAGCATAGTCCATTATAGATGTGTTCCTCCTTTCAACAATTCCATTTTGTGGAGGGGTCCTAGGTGCAGAAGTCTGTCTCTTGATTCCTCTATCATTACAAAATATTTCAAACTCATTTGATGTAAATTCTCCACCTCTGTCAAATCTCATACATTTCAAGATTTTTCTACTCTCCTTTTCAACTCTAGTCAAGTACCATTTAAAAATTTGGAAAGTATTAGATTTTTGTTGTAGAAATATGACTGTCATTATCCTAGAATAATCATCAACAAATAGGATAATGCACTTGTCACCTTTGTAGCTTTGCACATCAATTGGTCGACACAAATCAATATGAACTAATTCCAAAATTTCTTTCAAGGAGTGAGTCTTACTTTTAAACCTATATTTTGTCATCTTGCCTAACTGAATTGTTTGAAAATCATATTGTTAGGTTTCTTCAGTTTAGGAAAACCTTTAAATCTTTTCATGTTATTGATACTGACTAAGGTATCAAATTTAACATGACATAACCTCTTTTTCCATAGCCACACATAATCAAATTCTATAACAAGAAAAGTACCATAATTCACATCAAGATAAAATAGATTACCACTAGTCAAATCACCTTTTCCAATTAGCTTCCCATCAATGTCATTAATCTCTACTTTCTTGTTCTCAAACTCAACTCTACAACCTAAAATATTTAGTTTTGACATACTCAACAAGTTATAGTTAAGTCCTGCTACATAATAAGCATTGTCACACATGATCTTTTATGTCAGTTTGATTGATCCTTTACCTTTTATTAGACAAAGTGCATCATTACAAAACCTTACACTATTTTTATGGTAATAATCAAGGGTAATGAACTCACTTTTATCTCCAGTCATGTGATGTGAACACTCACTATCAATGATCCATCTATCACTTTTATTCACATAAGATACTAGTGTAGTTGCCTCATCCTCTTTAGAATCATCCTTCATTACAACATACACCACTTCATCATCATGGTCATCAGATTCATCTTTTGTTTCCTTCTCAACATGTAGCAAAATTTCTTTCCTTTATCTTTATAATATTTATTGTCCTCATCTCTTTTGCTTTTGTATTTGTCTCCATTTCCATTGTTCTTCTTCTTTAGATATCTAGCAGTAATACGACCAACCTCATTACAATTAAAGCACATGATATATAGCTTATCTTTGAATTTTATTTTGCCTCTATGAAACCTCCTTACCATCAATGCTTCAAGTTGTTATACATCCTCCTCATATGTATCATTGTCACTAGAAACATATTTGACCTTTTTTATTTTTCTCTTTAGGTTCATTTAATGATAGTTTGGATTTGAAAGTAGATTCAACATTTTTAGTTTTGAAATTATCAAAATTTGAGAGTTCAAAGACAGTGAGTCTAACCATAAATCCTTCAAGGCTCATATTAATACCAGGTATACACCTTAGTTCTTATATGGAAGAAACTCTAATAACATAGATAGACAATAGTGTTCTCAGTACTTTTCTAATTATAGTCTCATCATCAATAATACCATTAGCTTCTCTAATAGCATTCACAACATCTTTAATTCTTCTCCAATATTGGACAATGTTCTCACTTTCTTGCATTCTCATGTCATCAAACTTCCCTCCTAGAATTTCAGATTTGGCTCTCAATTTTTTTAAATCTCCTCCATAAATTATTTGTATAGCATCCCACATCTTCTTTGCACTATCAAAATCTTTGATGTCATAAAACTCTAAGTAACTTAGGGTAGAGGCAATCTCCAACATTTTTTGAATGTGTTCTTTCTTCTTTGTTAGATCATCAATAGTTAGGGCTCCAACATGATCAACATACTCAGTGGAAATTTTTGATTGTAGAGGCAATCTCCAACACTTCCTAATTGTGTTCTTTCTTCTTTTTTAGATCATCAATAGTCAGAGCTCTAGTAGGATCAACATGCTTAGTGGCAATGGTAGATTATGCATGGTCTCCAAGACTTCCCAGGTGTAGCTTCATTAGACTTTGTTATGTAGGAAAGTTTTCCTTGGCATTCATACTCTTCATCTTTGATAGCTTGTTCACCCTTCAAGCATTCATCTCCTTAAGCCTTCTTTCTTTGTATGCCAATTGCAGTCTCTTCTATTTGGCCACTAGATGAAGTAATAACCTAGATTCCTTGTCTTTCTTAGGTTCTTGCACATGACAACCTTTATTTTTGACCAGTTATCTCTATAAATAGAGAATTTAGATCTTTTTTTTCTTAACCACTATTCTCCATTTTAGGGTTAGGTAGGATTCAATGATTCTACCCACTTATCTTTGGTTCCTTTAAAAAATTCCTCTACAATAGTCCTTGAGTTCACCTCAAAATAGTTTACCTTGAATTCTATGCCACCAGCTCATCATAGTTATCTTCCACACACTTTACATAATTCAAGAAATCAAATTAGTCAGCTTAGATTTGTCAAATCTTTGATTTAACACTATTTGTTGTCACTCGACATCTATACTATTTTGTCACTCGACCAATACTAGTTTGCTTAGAAAACACTAAAGTTTACTAATGCTTGACACCAACTAAACTTTACTTAGCATATACTAACATTCACTTGGCTTGCACAATTTATCTTCTTTGCTTCACACCTATTAATTTTTCACTTGACTTCTAATATTTTTTGTTTAGCTTGTACTATCTACTCAACAAGGCTTGGCAAACACTTTTCTTACTTGATTTTCTTCCAATCTTTACTTGAGTAATCTTTCATTTCCTAATTTAAGTAGACAAACAATAAACTATAGTATCAATGTCGTACTTGGTCTTAGTGCTCCTTTTATACACCAAATAACTCAACCTTTCTCTAGGTGCTCTTGTTATTTCCTCTTTTCAAATCATTTTCATCAATCAACTGCATGATAGCATTCAGACCAAAAATTTTTTATCTCACCAGTAGGTAGCAAGTTTGACATCATTGACAAAATAATGATTGTTCCATTATAGGTTCTATACTCCAAAAAAATCTCTTTTCAACACCTCTAGATATAAATTACTAAGTTCCTTGAACCCAACTACCTCAATCCATATTTTTGGTAGTAAAATTTGTCTTCTACTAAGAGAATATGCAACTCTATTAGAATTCCCACTCTTATTTTAGAGAGTAGGATAAGTGAGCTAGAGGCTCTATGTAGCCAGATCCAACATCCATCTAGCAAAGTTAATGATTTTGAGAGTCAAGTTGCCAATGTTAATAGAAAAATTAGGAAACTAGAACTTCAAAAAGAGTAGATTTTGAAGAGAACATCTAATTTTAGAGAATCTATTTCTCTAAATTTATCTTTTGGTGATAATCAAGTAGAGGAATGTGTCAAGGCCAAGGACACATATACAAACTTTTTGTATTCAAATATCAATGTAGTTGAGATTGCATCATATGCTTTATGTGCAATTCTCACATCACTTGAGTCTACCAAAGAAACATGGAACAAAGGTATGGACAATCTAAAGACCATTTTTGATGATTGTATGAGGATAATATCAACATAAGGAAGGACAACAATTTTGATAGTTTTTGGATAGAATCTTGACATTTTGACCTTTGTCATTAATGTCAAAGGGGGAGAGATGTGAAAATTGTATACATGAAAAAAGGAGATACTATTGGGAGAAATACATGTGAAGATTGAAAAGTATAAAGTATATTATAAGGGGGAGCATATATGTAAAGTTGAACAAGTTATAATAGATATAATGTTTATTTTGATAGTTAAGTTTTGTCACTTAGTCAATTTTCCCTATTTTGTTGCCATCAATACCAAAAGTGGAGATTGTTGAAAATTGGATAATTGTGATATGTAACTGTTGTCATTAATGACAACACATGATGTACATGTTGATAGGAAACCTTGAAATAAAGATACTTAGTGTTTGGTAATCAAATTTTTTTCTAAGTATAGAATCTGTTTACAACAGTGTATTGTTTGTTTATAACATATTGCAGACATCATATTATGACAAGTGAAGTTACATGGAGATAATATACATGTTGATGATGATGTGTATAACCTCAAATTATATGGACTGTATGGAATAGATATAATCATGTTTTGATGATACACGACAATGGAATTAAAGGAAAGAATTGTTTTGCTTACAAAACAATAAGTTGTCCATTAGGGCCGACATCCTAAATGTTTACTCTAACTTGGAAAAGTTAATTTTAGTTCTAGCTGACCCAATAGTAATTTATGTAAAGGCATGGTATTTATGCAAATGACTTTTTGCATTGAGAAATATGCTTGTATGTTCTTGTGAAGTTATGTGAAGTTTTTTATAAGCTATCTAGTGATCTGAGATCAAGTTGAAGATCAAAGAATAGAAAAGGAAAGAAAATAACTATAAATTACTTGTTTGAGTAGTGAGCTCTTCTTGTAGTTGAAATTGCATGGTTGGGTAGTGGGCTCTTCTTGCATACATTATACCACAACTCCTAATAGGGTTAGAATCTCCTAATAGGGATTCAAAGTCTCCTAACAAGGACTGCTTATACTAAATTTTCTCATTTTTTCCTAACAAGGTCCATCCTCTAACAAGAAAATTATATATATCAGTATATTATCTAATGAGTATCATCCCCACCGGGGTTTTCCCTTAGCTAGGATTTCCCTAGTTAACAAAATATGGTGTTATGAGTTATCTTTGTGCATTGTTATTGTTACTATTTAGCATTACTTTATTGTTTTTTTATGCATGGTTTAAAGTAAGTAATAATGTCTAGTTGGTGACTAAAGTTTGTAGATTACTGATTCACCCCCCATCTTAGTAATCCCTATTTCGAACAATCAAATCCTACACTTATAAGATTTTTAATCAAATGTATTACAAATATAGAAATGATCATTAAATTACATTCATCTCACATTTTTTTCTTGTTTTAATTTATTTTCATTCTCCATGTGACCATACATACTACAATAGTGACAAATAGGATTGTAACCCTTCTTACCTATTTGATCATTTTTAGACATTGGTTTTTCATACTTCAAGGATTCACCTTTCTATTTTGTGTGTTTCTAGTATATCCAAAATCTTATTTCTAGATGTTGACTTATTTCATTGATTATATCTAATAGATCATCCCTTACTTGAATTTCATTTTGTTGTCTTTCCACAACTAGGTCTTTTCTAGTAATTGTCTCTATAACTTCTTGATATTTTAACTCAACTATTTCTTATTCATATTCAAAAGTTATCAGTTTTTTGAGTCTCAGTCATTGTGGAGGCTTGACCTTCATTTTCCTTCTCCATTCATTTCTTCTTTTCTCACAATTCTTTGTCCTTTTCCTATAATTCACCATTAGTTTCTAGTAGATCTTTGATTGCAACATCAACCAGATTTGATACTTTCCTTTGATAACCTATCCAAATCATCAAGTGTAATTTATATCTTTTTGGTTAGTTATTTTCAAAAAATATTCCCTTATCTTGTCTCTTAGTTCAAAAAATTATTCATTGGAATGCTCCAATGCTTCCTCTAATCCCCTCTCATACTTGCAAGTTACCGTTTTCCTAGATCTACTCAACTTGATAGATTTCCTTCTAAGAACCAAATTCTTTGATTCCAATTATTGGTAAGCATTGGGTAAGGTACTAGGGGGAGTGAATCAATACCTTATAAAACTTAATGTTAAATAATTCTCACAACACAAACTAATAAATTGTTAATCACTTCCATTTATATCTTCTACTATAGATGATAGTTTTTTTTATAATCTCTATATTGATGTTAGTTACTACATTGTAAAGTGAAATATCAAACTCATAAAAACATAACACAATATTTTAGTCTCGCAAAAAACTCCCGGTTAGAGGAAAAAACTATGGGGATGATACCCATAACTCATCACTTCATTAATAAGGTGCCTTGTTAGAGGCTTATAATAATTCCAGCTTTTGAATGAATACACCCTGCTAAAAGTTTCTAATATCTTGTTAGGAGTATCAATAATTCTATTAAAGAATAATCTATTAACAAATTTTGTCCCACTAATAAAGTCTTCACCTTGTTAAAGGATTTAAGCTCAAAATAAGAACTCTTAATTTTAGTTAAAGACCACCTCGTTAAAGGATTTTTACAATCTTGTTGACAAATTATTAAGTATAAAACAACAAGAAATTTGACCTATACTAGTCTTTCTTTATTGATTGATAGGTCCTCTTCATACTATACTATTTATTCATCCTTCTGATAGCTTGATGTTTTGCTTCACTATTCCATACATACTCCCATACACATTTTCATCTTTCTATCTCTTTCTATTTTTTCTTTCTTATATTCATCCTTACCCTAATTCTTGTCCTTCTTTATGACCTAATTAGGGTTTCTCAATGTTTCTGTAGACCATTCATAACTTATCCTCGACTTCTTCCATAAGATTCCTCATTTTTTGATAACATAATCTTAGAATTCATATAACACTTTAAATTTTTTGGTAACTCTTCTAGTTTTTTGATAAATGTATACTAATAGTGTCTCCAGTGTCCTTATTTTTTCAAAAAATGACAACCATCAAAATTTTCACCATAGGGATCTAGAATTTTGTTAAGTAACACCTTGTCAGCATCCCAAGCATAGAATCAAATAAGGGATTCATTCATTGATGAAGGATGTTCCCCTTAATACCATAACCACATTTAACCAAAAAAAAAACAATTTGTGAGAAAAAAAATGGATTTCTTATGATCACTGAAAATACAAAATTATAGAATTTTTAAATATAATATGAAAACCCACTTGGGCTCCTTCCTTACAATAATTTGCAACACACAACTACAAACTATCACCAAGAGTTTCCTTATACAATCTATAGGAGTTTCTTATATGGACAATTTTATGCCACTTAGGAAGCTTCTAGACATCAAAGCCTAACCCTTGAGGTTGACCAACCCAAACAAATATATTTAGAGTTAGCCCAATATACTTTTGACATTTATGTTTGAAATTTTAGTGGGCCAAAATTTAGAAGACCATAACTTTCAAACCATTTCTAAAATTTTCTATAATAACCCCTTTTAAGAATTTGTAGTTTCTGGGCTATAGAGCCTGGCTTGCACAAATTCTAGTTGATCCAATTTCTGAGTCCATCTGATGCATCTAGGCCTTAAAAATTGAGTCTAATTTTTTTGTATTAAAATAGCACACCTAAAAAAACCAATAACCTCACAAATACTCATGATATGACACTAAGCCTTAATTGGGAAGTTGAAATATCCAAGATGAATATACACCTTTGAAATTAGGACATTTTAAGCTTGTATGACCAACTTATTATATAGAAATCCTCCAAAAAAAAAATTGTACACTAAGACAACCCTTATTCAAGAAACAAAAAATAAATATTTTTGGGTGATGCAAGATCTCTCTTACACCTAGGACGCTCCTACATTAGACACCATGGAAATTTGAGAAGTGCTTCCATCACATCTCAGGTGTTTAGAGGAAAACCAAGATGGTCAACTTCCTCCCTTTCTAGCTATTATGAATATTCTATTGGTCTCCCTTTCCACTTGACCATATACTCTTCATACATTCTATTCCTTTTTCTCCTTCCAATATGACTTTCCACTATCTCCTCAATCTCTTTCATAGCTGAAGTAGCTGCTAGAATACTCCATTGTGCTTCTACAACTTCATCTCCATCACCTCCTTCATGATACTCTATGAAATTTAAAGTTTAAAATATTGGTATAATATTAAGTTCAATAGTTAACTCTACTTCATAGGCATATTTAGAATCATGTTTTTCCACTATCTTACACAGTCCAAACTTATTTACTCTCAACTTATTATTTGTACCCATTAAAATTTTTTCCTTTCTAAAGTGAACCACGACTTCATCTCTAATCTAAAATTCCTTATAAACCCTTTTCACATATTCCTTATCCATGTATTATGTATTCATCTTTATAATGTTCTTGCTCACCTCCTCACAAATGTTCTTCAAATGTTCAACAAAATCTTTTGCTTCAGCATTAATTATTTCTCCTTTATCCAACAACCTTAATTCAGAAGCATTTTTTGGAATGTTCTGGTGTAGAGCACCTCCACTTTTGATGATTTTAGGTGTTTTGTTGGGTTGGTTTAGGTTTTTTTATGTGTGTTTAGGGATGTTGAATAAATTATAATGGGTTGGATGTAAGGTTGGACAACCATATGTTTGTAAGAGCCTATAGTGCTCAATAGGTGGAAAAGTTTCTATTTTGTCTTAGGACATGGAAAATTTGCTGTTTTTATTTAGGATGGGTTTGAGGTATGATTTATGACCTATGTAGCTTTTCTAGGGTCACAATGCTTATAGTCAATCATTGAGTTGTCCAACAAGGTCAAATTGCTCATTATGTAAATAGTTGCTAGCAATTTTGAAAAGTTTCTCAAGCAACTTTGACAATTTTTGCAAGAATGGCACAAATTTTGGTTGGATAAATTATAACCACCCATTCTTGGGATATAAGAATGGATTCAATTCTTGGAGAAGGTTAATGGAATTTTGGATTGCATTTATTTTCTTTTGTACTTTTGTACCAACTTCTATGGTTGTACTGTACTAGACATGTATTGTTTCTTTGTGGTTGTATGACTGGTATAGATTGGTGGAGTAGACTAGGACCCATGGGGATGTAGAGGATTTCAATATATTTCATTTCTATTAGGTAGTTCTTTTTCAAGTTCTTAAAGTGTAGCGTTAAGAGTTTTTGAAGGTTAATATTTATATAGGGCACTCATAGTGTTGTTTGACAAAGAAATGGCTCTCACCTAAGAACCCACCAATGGAAATGGTTTAAACCATGGGGGAAGTAAGGTTTGAGTCTATACATAGTATTTTTGTTTTTTTTTTGTTTTTTTGCAATCAATTCCTTGATTCTAATGGCAAGCCCTATGGATAACTATTGAACATTGGTGAGCTAGGATAGAGTAAAGATTGCTTTTTCATGTGTGCCCATAGCCTTGGGGAAAAGAACTATTGAGGTCTATGGAATCCCTAGAAAACCACCTAATAGGTTTCAAATGTGGATGAAGTTGAAACAAGGTGTGGAGACCTTTTTGGATTTTTTTTGTTCTCACTAGTCTAGAAGCCTAATTAATATGCTATAAACTAGGGCCTAATAGAAACTAGGGTTATGGGTACAACTAGAAGCTAAGATTTTGGAGTTTAGAAGTAATCTCATGTATCTAAAATATTTTCAAGGACTTGAGTGGGGTAATTTAGAGATTTTTGAAGGTGTGGCTTAAAACAAATAAACTAGGCCTAATAGGGCTAGACAACTAGGTCTCCTAGTGGTTTGGAGATCAAATGAATTGGCAAAGAGACTAGAAGTGTGGGAAAGCATTCAAAGTGGCCTAAATGAATAAGTAGAATAGTAATATTCCAAGGGAATGTGTGCAAAGATCCTAGATAGAAGACTAAGCATTCTAGGAGGAAAGAATAAAGGAGAAGACCATGTATTTGGGAGCTTGTTGGACTAGTTCACATTTGAAAGCTTGGAATCTAGTAAAGATCAACTATACCTTAGAGGAGAAGTTGATCCCAAGGGTCTTGGAGATCCTAACTAGAGAAGGCCCTAAACCATTGGATGGTTAGGTAAGTAAAGGAGCAATTGGAGTGAAGAAAACCTAGGATACCCAACTCCTCTACATCAGAGTGGTATCAAAGCCAATTTTTAGTTGGTACATGTCTAACAAAGAAGGAAGTCAAGGGAGCCAAGAAGATAAAAATATTCCACCTAAGGAAATAAGAAAGGGTACCATAGTGGACTCGGTCAAGGATCTATTGGCTAAGGCTAATTAGGCAAAGACATAGAGTGAGAAAAAGATTATAGAATGGGGAGATGAAAGTAACAAGGAAGGTGATGAAGGCGTCATAGGGGAAATAATAGAAAGTAAGGAGAAGGTGGACCAAGATAAGAAGGTTTTCTTGGAAGCCTTTAAGTCTCTCAACAAGGAATTTATGGAACACATCCCTTACTATAGTGGTAGCCTAAATGGGGATGAATTTTTACATTGGCTAGAAGCTATTGATAACCAAAAAGACTACAAGGAAGTGCAAGAGGAAAAAAGAGTTAGTTATGCTAAGGATAGAATCAAGGGATCATCATTGGTGTGGTAGAACATGATAAAATATGATAGGGTAGCAACAAGGAAGAGAAATATAGTAGCATGGGAGAGAATGAAGATTAGAATCAAGGATTAGTTCTTACCCACTGGCTATGAGATCCAAATGTATCAAAAGTTGTAGAATCTAAGGAAGAGGGACATGATAGTAAGTTCTTACACTAAGGATTTCAATAGGTTGAGTCTTGGGGATAGAAGAAAAGAAAAAGAGGTGGAAAATGTAGCTAGGTACCTTAATGGCTTAAGGCTAGGGATCCAAGATGAAATCACTATTGTTGCCCCTGATAGCATGCATAAGTGTTTCCAAATAACACTAAGATCCAAGGATAAAGCTAGGAGGAAGAATGAGTCTTATCAAAGGGGAAAAGGTAATAACAATAGAGGGATTAGAGGAAGAGGAAACTTTGGAAGGG
This sequence comes from Cupressus sempervirens, assembly GCA_028749045.1. Lineage (NCBI taxonomy): Eukaryota > Viridiplantae > Streptophyta > Pinopsida > Cupressales > Cupressaceae > Cupressus > Cupressus sempervirens. The sequence goes on along the minus strand of CM053789.1, from coordinate 573,212,882 downwards.
GGAAAGGTCCTAATAAGCTTGATGAAGGACAATCAACTGGAAATAATTGTGGTAACTAGTATAGGGGATCCTTCCAAAGGGGATGATATATAGGAAGAGGACCTCCAAGAGGTATATTTTAGTCACAAGGTGTAATCATCTAAAAATGGTCATCTAGACTATTAGCCCCCTTCTCAGCATTTTGGCTAAATTAATTTAATCATTTACCTAGACCAAATTGCTAATAATCAATTTATTTGATTATAACCTATAGTTTGACAATGCTATCCTAAGTTCATTATTTGATTAAAAGAACATGTCCCCTTTTAATTAAATAAAAGACCCCATTCTTATAACCCACTTAAAGTGCACACATAAAGTCCTTTTTCTATTTTGCAATTAAAAGAAAAGGCTTTGTGACTTTTGTCTTATATGACAAGTCAACTTATATTCTATTGGTTGATTTGTGTGTGCACATAGATCACTCCTATTTTCGAATTCCACCGTTGATCATCCACCATCTTCATCTTGATCTCCATCGTCCATACATCTTTAAAAGGGAGAGAGCTTTCCCCCTCAATCCATCCTCATTTTTGAATATTGTTATGCTGCAGGTTTTCTAACAGGTTTCTTTGGAGCTTTGTGGAAAACTTCTATTTCTTGTCTACATTCTCTCATACCATAGCATCTTAGCTTAGCTTTCATTTTTACATGTAGCTTAATCTCACATAGCTTAATAATGGTATTGTAACACTCTCATACATGTTTTAGCATAGCTGCATTTTGCATTATCATCCTAGTTTAATTTTCATTTGCATTGCATTCTTGAGGAACTCCTTGGGACATTTGCATTCTTGTATCTTGTCTTTGGAACCTCCCATTGCATGGTTTACTAGCAAGAAGAGTATCTCTAAGGCTCATCTGAGAGACTTCTTATTCTTGAAATATACTCTCTTGCACTCCGTGGATAGGGAGCTCTAAGCCGGCATCCAAGCATTCCCATCTCATGGAATCGTTTGGATAGAAGGGTTTAGAGTGGGACACTTTCGAGTGTACATTTTTGGCGCCCACCGTGGGGCTTGAATCAATTTCTAGCTCCATTTGCTTTCATTTTTTATCTCTGGTTTTTTACAACAGCATATTGGATCTAATCAAGTGCTTTTGTAGAATTATCACTTTGGTTTTAAGGCCAACCCATAAGTAAATTGGGTTGAAGGCCAAAAACTTAGTTGGTTTAAAGATTTGATCATATCTTTTAAACCGCTTGGAGTTTGGTTATGAAATTTTTTTTGCAAGTTGGATATATGCTCAAAATGTCTCAGTCCGATTTTCAGAGTATTTTGATGTGATTTTCGGGAGTTATGAGTTTTTCTTTATTTTTCATAAAAAGTCTTTTCTGATCGCAAATCAGCGCATTTTTTGGAAAAACTTACATTTTCAAAAAGGATTTTTAATTCCAATGGGGGTTCTTTCTTTGTGTTTTTAATTTTGAGGTCGTATTAAGGATGAAAAACTCGATTTGATAAATTTGGCCTGTTTTGACAAAATCAATTTCTAGAGCGCAAATGAAGAGATTTTTAAAAATTTCTTGCATTTTTGAAAAGCTCTCTGATTTTTAATAGGGGTCTCTTCTTTTCATTTTCATTTTTGGATACGAAATCATAGCAAAAAAGTTCAATCTTGTTGACTAGGTCAAAACCAAAGAGTAAAAATGAAAGCATTTGTGATTAACTTGCACTTTCTTTGCATGTACTTGGTTGGAGGATAAATTAGATTTTTGAAGCAACTCACCACTTTTTATTGCAGATTTTTATGTTATTTCACACTAACTTTTGTTACTAACAAGTTGTGATTTTAGGTTGCCATCCTTGTGAAAAAAAATTGAAACATTGCATAAAAAGAACGCATGTCAAAGCTTCAAATGCACAAGGGCTACTAACGATTGTTTGCAGGGCTGCCCAAAGCATAAAAACCCAAATTTCTTGCTTTTTTGTTTTCATGTGTGGCATTGAATAAATGTTCATTTTTCATAGGCACATAAAACTTGTGATTGGAGTCTTTTGGTAATAGGAGAGTATGCTCTTCACCCTTGTGGTGAATCATAAATCTTGACTTGCCATTTGGTTTCAAAAGCAAGGGGTAAATGAATCTTCTTGGCGTGTTTGGGAGAAAATGATTGGAATAGGAGAGTATGCTCTTCACCCTTGTGGTGAACCAAAAATCTTGACTTCCAAAATTTGATCCACTTTGTGTAGTTAGAATCCTTTAGAGGGCCTGCTCTCGGACAACCTGAGAGGAATGACCCAAGTGGGAACAAGCCGATTACCTGGCTCTTCCAACCCACTATAAACTCAAGGCTATCAAGGACACAAAACCTTGGTAGACGTAGTGTTTATCTTCGTCTAGTGTGATCGCTTATGGGATTTTGACCATAGGGAGATCACTAGGCAAGAATGCTTAAGGTACTCTTGTGATCGCGAGATCGGTTACTCATCGCAAGGTGAGGTGTCCCGTAATTGGGAGCAAGAGGAACACTATGAACGGAAGCCCTATCTAAACACTCTAAGTTAGTAACTACCCTTTTTTAGCCGCTCAACTTCTTGGTGCAAGGATCGATCCTAGTGGACTACCCGGATCACCCCAAGATTTACACTCACCATATGTGTTCCCTTGGTTATGCTTATGGCATTTCCATGACAAAGCCAATATCTCTTGTGGGCAACCACTTGGTGTGAGGCGAAGGAGCATCAAGCGTGGGCTAAGTTGTTGAGTAATGAACCATGACTCTAAGGTAGATTGCTTGGCTATTGTTTTCGATGTTTTGACCAGTGTTAACGTTCTTGCAACATAAACATTCCAATAAAGATTTGTTAGGAAGGCTGTTCTGATATCCCAAGTGCGTATTGACAAGGTTGTTTTTACCCTTGATCAATTGTTTTGAAGACATGTTACAACACTTACTGTTTGCAAACCTTGCTGTTTACTGATACAAGTTGAGACGAAATGCTGTCTGATTAAAACAACTATCTGATTGACAAAATTGAAACGAACTCCAAGCCAAAAAATTGATCCTGGCCACGTATCAGTGTGTGAAGAATTCATCCTAAGTTGAAAAGATGGGTTTAGTCCGTCGAATGTAAGTCTTGAAACGTCTTGATAAATCACTTGTCAAAATTCAGCTATTATTTTTCTAGCTATCCACTATTGAGCTTCTCGCTCGTCCGCTCGGCTCGAGTCACCCGTGCTGTAAGATCTTGAGCACTGTTTGACAAGCCATCTAATCACATTTTGACAAGTGACTAGTCCTGATCGTAAAAGCTTCAAATTTGGCTCGCTCTTCTTGTCCTACTAAACAAAGACAACTCTTTACATGCCGGTCACAACTAGATATCAAGGTGGTAACGGTAGCCACACGCCTTTCATTTTCAAACAATTGGAAACACCACCCAAACGTCCTCGCAAACAACCTTGTGATAAGAACCTCAAATTTGATCAAACACAAACAGCTAACGTTCGACACAACCCACTTTATAGTTTTGAAAATCCCTTTGGCACACCCTTTGAGACACCCGAGGGTACGAGTGGTATAGTCACAATGGTGCATCCTGATGAAATTAAACGTCGCTTAGAAGAACAAGCACGTGAAACCCAAAAGACTTTGGAGGCTATATACGCTACGGAGAGAGAAAATCAACAAGCTGAAACTGACAATCAGGCACGCTACGAAGGATATAAAGGAACTTGTCCTCGAAATCCCTTTGAAAATAATGATGGTAATCACACACCTCCAAGGACTCCTACAGTTGCCACTGGTGCATGTCCTTCACCTAAACCATCTCATCATGATAGTGATGAAGAAGTAACTAGCGAAGATGTGATCAAATTTCAACAAGATGGCTTCGCCCAAAAACTAATGCTCAGAGCTTTAGAGGAAAATGGAGACCAATACTTCCGATACATGGCAGCTAGGGGATGGAAACTCCCTAAAGGTTTTAATGTTGAACATATTATCCCAAAATGAGAGCCCACTGAGGCTGAAATCTTAAGGGAAGAAATACAAGAACTAAGAAAACAATTTACACAACTGCAAACTTCAAAAGAGCCACCTAAGACATCATTTGTTGAATCAATTTGCGCTCTTCCATTTGATAGGGGTCTATACATGCTACCATTTCCTAAGGATATAGAGGTTCCTAAGTATGACAAATACGATGGAAATGGTGACCCTCACGACCATGTGAGACATTTCTATGCTATTAGCATGGACTTTATGCATGAAGACACCTTTCTTATGCGTTTGTTCCCTAGAAGTCTAAGAGGACAAGCTATGGAGTGGTTCACAAAATTGAGTCCTCCTCTTAAAACATTTGACGAACTTGCACAACATTTCATCCAGCAATATTCGTACAACATTCAACATCCTGTGACAGTGCTAGACTTATGCAACATCAAACAAAGACCAGGAGAGTCTTTTGCAATATACCTTCAACGATGGAGATCTTTATACTCTCGGTATCCTCGGCAAGTGCCCGAGGCTGAAAAAATTGACATCTTTGTCAACACGCTTGTACCCGAATTATACTTTGATCTAAGAAAACAGTTATTCACATCCTTCAACGCCATGGTAGAAAGTGCATATCGCATTGAGGATGTTGCTATCAAAAAAGGTGATATTACCATAAACAAGGATAGAATTAACAATGGGAAAAATAAAGACAAAGGCAAACCTTGGAACAAAAACAAGTATGTTGTCAATGATGGAGTAGTGGACACTCCTAAGACTAAGGAGCCTGCGTTTAACCTTTCCAATGCCATCTATGCAGCAAAGCAACAAGAAGGTTCAAAACCACAACCCTTTGACAAAGGCTCTAAATTTGTGAAGAAGCGACGTGTTTACACACCTATGGTCGAACCTTATGAAGTGGTTTTAAAAACCTTAATTGCAAAAAAATTGGTTACCTTACCAGACAACTCACGTCCTTACGATCCACCTGTTAGACCCCCATGGTGGAGAGAAGATCATACTTGTAGCTATCACCAAAGTAAAGGACATAACACAGAGAATTGCTTCAAACTCAAAGATGTAATTCAAGATCTCATCGAAGCTGGAAAAGTTGTTACAGATGGCCTTGTTAAGAATACTGATCATAAGGCTTTCCAAAAACCATTACCTGAATACAAAAAGGGTGAGACCTCAAGGGTAGCTGCCAAAAAGAATCATGATGCCAAAATTAGTTATGCTTACGCTAACACTGATAATGTTATAAACATGCTTGAGCCTATTGAATACATATGTATGGCAAGCTCCAACAATGACAACTGGCCAAATTATGACGCTAAAGATGAACGAACAAGAGTGGTCTTAAGGACACGATCCACTCGTCAAGATCATACTGATACTAGACCCAAGGTGGTACTCCAAGTGGCTAAGTCTTCATCTTCTCAGGGTGAACCACTTAACGCTGTCACTAGGGGGCAATCTAAGGTTGTCCTAAAAGTTGCTAATGATCCTAAAAATGCTTCATCATCTAAGCAACCAATTACTTCCAAGATCTCCAACTATGATCTTGTTAGCCAACTGCAATGCACACAAGCACAAATCTCCATTTTTGAGTTACTAGAGTTATCTCCTTTGCACAGGGATATCCTTGAGAAAGCTTTACGTTCTGCCAATGTTCCCACAGATATTGATGCGGAACAATTCCAAGCTATGGTGAACCACATCTCCTCACCCCACTATCTCACCTTTTCTGAAGAAGATGACCGAGCTCTTAGTCATCCCCATAACCTTGCTCTTCATGTCGAAGTTCAAATCTTTCGTACCCGTGTTCGTCGAGTCTTGATAGACAATGGTGCAGGGTTAAATACCATTTCGTTCAATGTAATCCAACAATTGGGCATGTCTGAATTTGCCATCGATCCTAAGCGCAAAATCACTATAAAGGCCTATGATGAGGTTGAAAGGCCTTCTAAAGGTCTAATTGTACTTCCAATCAGAGTTGGTCCAGTTGAGAAGAATGTCATTTTCCAAGTCTTAGACATACCACTTGCATACAACTTGTTGTTGGGACGACCATGGATTCATGATATGCAAGCAGTACCCTCTACATACCATCAGTGCATTAAGTTCCCTTTTAATGGTACTGAAGTGGTTGTCCCCGGTGACAACTCCATGTCTATCAACACATTATCTACTGCCAAAACGCTAGTCCCGCACAATTGCTCTTCTCATGAGCTAGCACCATCTTTCACAGAATGTGAACAAAAACTGAAAATGATGAGCCTTGGTATGGGCGAGTACACTTTGGACTCTATTGCTGCCTTACCAATTTCCCCTCGGTCTTATGGGAAACCAACTATTGCAAAGAAGTCTTCTAGTTCTGCTATGACACTTTTTGGCACTTTTGTGCAATCTTCCATACCACTGGAAGCAGAGAAGGAAGAACAAGCCATTAGGGACTGGATCTACAAAGAAGAGGAAGACGAGGAGGTTACAATGACTACCCCTATTTCTCCCAAAAAATATGGAAAAGGCTATAAATTTTTGACAAAAATGGGCTACCAGGGCCACGGGTCCTTAACTGGTTGTAAGAATGCTCTAGTTGAACCTTTAAGTCACACTCAAGGTCATGATGCTCAAGACACCGCTGGTCTAGGCTTTGGGCTAGACAATAATACACCGAGCTGTAGTCAAATATTACTCATGTCTAGTGAATCAGAGGATGATGACTCTCCCATAATTGCTACTACTACACAAGACGAAGACTTTGTTCCTCTCACTTCCCTCCTTTGGGGAGAAGACATAGTTATTGCTAATAATGAAGAAGCTTCTACCTCCCAACAATAGGAACAAGAAGGGTCTACTTCTGAGGACATAAATAGAGGACGAATTAGGCAGAATATTGCTCATCTCATAAATAGGGGTCAAAGTACAGATTCTCATGAGTATGAATGGGAAAGCCTCTCTGATGCATCTTGTGAGCTAGGGGTGGATGTCATTCATGCCTATGCAACCCAACCCAATGTAGTCGAATGGTCTAGTATGAGGTCAGATGAGTTTGACTCACAACATGTCTTAATGGATCACGCTAGTTCCTCTAGGACTATTCCTGAGCTGAACTCTTTTTCGACATTTTCTATAGGCTCAACTTCACAGGTCACCAGAGATGACTCCTTCCATATCAATCACATTAAAACTTCTCCCTCACTCTCACTAATTTACCCAGAACTCATAGATTGGTCTATCCAAAATCAAAAACCTGAAATACGGTCTTTCCAAAATGACTATGAGATCACTTGTTATCTAAACGCAATTGAACCTGTCATTTCTTCCACCAGCGAACCCGTGGTTAACATGACGGAATCAGATATCAAGTACCTCAGTCAAAAAATTAAAAGAAAAAATAAGCGATCAGATGGCGAAAACCACATTGTGGCGGTGTCTGACCCTCAAAAAAGTAAAAATAAAGACGTATCTAATGGTGAAAACCTCTCTGAGGCACCTGTGGATGAGGTACTTGGTAGTCTGCCAAGCTATTTCCAGGATAGATCTTCGGTTCTAGTCGAACCTACACAGCCTATCAACTTGGGAACAGAAGAATGTCCTCAGATTATCCATGTAGCTCAATCTTTGTCAAACAAAGAAAAGATACAGTTTGCTCAGTTCTTTCAAGACAAGAAGGTCAACTTCGCATGGACATACTCTGACATGCCAGGGCTTGATACAGATCTCATCATGCATCACTTATCAATCTCACCAGATGTCAAGCCTGTCAAACAGAAGTTAAGAAAAATGCATCCACATGTGGCTCTACTGGTCAAGACAGAGTTAGAAAAACTATTGAATGCAAACTTCATTAGGGCCATTGATTATGCTGAGTGGATTTCCAACATTGTACCTGTCTCCAAGCATGACAAATCCATACGAGTCTGTACTGATTTTAGAGACCTCAATAAAGCGTGCCCCAAGGATGACTTTCCACTACCAAACATCGATATGATAGTGGACATGACTGCAGGTTATGAGATGTACTCGCTCATGGATGGATTTTCTGGGTACAACCAAATAAAGATAGCTCCAGCAGACCAAGAAAAGACAGCCTTTACATGTGCATGGGGTACCTTTTGTTGGAATGTCATGCCTTTTGGGCTCAAAAATGCTGGCGCTACATATCAAAGAGCAATGACAACCATCTTTCATGATATGATGCATAAAAACATGGAAGACTATGTTGATGACACACTGGTGAAATCAAAGAAACGAGACACACATCTCAAAGACCTTAGTTTGATATTGGACCATATGGAACAATTCCAACTTAGGTTGAATCCAAAAAAATGTGCCTTTGGTGTCACTTCTGGAAAATTGCTAGGTTATATCATCTCAGCAAAAGGCATTGAGGTTGACCCTGAAAAGGTCCAAGCTATCATGGATATGCCTCCACCAAAGACTATTAGTCAACTTAGAGGTCTGCAAGGATGGCTACAATCCATAAGAAGATTTATCTCTCAATTAGCTGATAAGGCTCAACCTTTCAATAAAAATCTGCATAAAGGATCTACCCATATTTGGAACAGTGACTGTCAACAAAGCTTAGACCAAATCAAAGGCTACTTGGCAAAACCGCCAGTTTTGATGCCACCCATTCTGGGAAAACCTTTGATTCTGTACATTTCAGCTACGAATTCTTCTCTAGGAGCACTCTTAGCCCAAAGTGATGAGACGGGTAAAGAAAGAGCCATATACTATATTAGTCGAACTTTGGTGGCTTATGAACTAAATTATACAAGTATAGAGAAGGCATGCCTTGCTGTAGTTTTTTCCTCCCAAAAACTTCGACATTATATGTTGGCCCACACAGTTCACTTGATTGCCAAGATAGACCCTTTGAAATATTTATTAAGTAAAGCTGCACTTACTGGTCGCCTTGCTAAATGGATGATGATTCTTTCCGAATTTGACATTCAGTATGTTGAACGTAAGGCAATCAAAGGACAGGCCATAGCTGACCAGTTGGCTGACTTCCCACTTGAAGATGTAGCACCTCTACAAATTGAGTTTCCAGATGCCTCAATCATGAACATTACTGACAGAACATGGAAAATGTTTTTTGATGGATCCCCTACACAGAATGGAGCAGGAGCAGGGGTGTTGTTTGTTTCCCCTCATGGTTATACGATCCCAAAATCCTACAAATTATTGTTCCCATGTACAAACAATATTGCAGAGTATGAAGCATTAACAAATGGGATCAAAATGGCCCTTGAATGGCGAATAACTGAGCTACACATCTATGGGGATTCTCAACTGGTTGTGAACCAAGTGAATAATGAATATCAAACCAAGGATGATAAATTGATCCCTTATAAAAAGTTGATAGATGCTCTAAGGAACTATTTTACCTTTGTAACATTCCAACAAATTCCTAGAGCAGAAAACAAGGCTGCTGATGCTATGGCCACTTTAGCATCTATCCTCCAATTATAAGAACATGAATCGCGATTTGAGTTCCTGGTGGAAGAATTGTGTCATCCAGCCTATGATTCTTCAGATGAACAGGTGATCTACACTGTTGTAGGTCATGATTCCTCCCGCTATGCGGCTATTTTCTCCTACCTACGTGATCAGGTTATTCCCGAAACCCTCACGCGCAACCAAAAACGCCAACTCCTTCGTAATGCCTCACACTACACTTTGGTCTCTGGTGACTTGTATAGGAGGGGTCTAGACGGAACGTTGCTTAGGTGTTTAGAACTAGAAGAGTCCGAGAAGGCACTTGCTGAAGTCCACGATGGCATTTGTGGGGCACATTCTAATGGCCTTGCACTTGCCCGAAAACTGCTTAGGACGGGTTATTACTGGCCCACCATGCAAGCTGATGCTGTGCGCTATGCAAAGACCTGTCAGAAATGTCAGCTCCATGGTAACTTGATACATGCTCCTGGGTGAGAGTTAATCCCTTCTGTGACATATTGGCCATTTCAACAATGGGCCTTTGACTTGGTAGGAAAGATCCATCCAAGCTCATCCAGCGGTCATAAATTTATCATCACAGCAACGGAGTATTTCACTAAATGGGTTGAAGCTGTACCATTATCTGCTGCTACAGGCAAACATGTTGCCCTGTTTATACTAAATCACATCATTTGTCGATATGGTATCCCATCCTCTATTGTTACAGATAATGGAGGACAATTCAAAAATAAAGACTTAAAACAGCTGTGCAAAAAGTTTGGAATTAAGCAACACTGGTCTTCCATTTACTATCCCCAAGGGAATGGCCAAGCTGAGGCCTCTAATAAAACGCTGCTGAAAATCCTACACCGCACAGTTCACAAGTCTGGGAAAGATTGGCACTTGCAAATAAATCCGGCACTTTGGGCCTATAGAACCTCTATTCGTACTCCTATAGGGGCTACACCCTTTTCTCTAGTCTATGGCTCTGAGGCTGTTCTCCCATTAGAAGTCGAAATACCTTCTTTGCGCATCTCCTTACATGGGTTAATAACCGATGAAGACCATAGAGCTATGAGAGTACATGAATTAGAGACTCTGGATGAACGACGCAAGGCTGCTTTTGATCACATGAGAGCTTATCAGAAGCGCATGTCTACACAATATAACAAAAAGGTTCACCCCCGTGAGTTCCAAGTTGGTGAACTCGTGCTTAGAGAGAATCCCAAAAATCAGCAAAATCGAGAACAGAAAGGGAAATTTGAACCTAACTGGTTAGGTCCTTACATTATCACAACATCATTTGGGTCTGGTGCTTACCAGTTGTCTACTTCAAAGGGTGAAGAACTTGCAGAACCTATCAACATCCTACACTTGAAGAAGTTCTATACTTAGAGGCTTGCTGCTCAGCTATCTTGTATACATCTATGAGTCTGAAAAAATCTTAAAAATCAGAAAATGTCCTGAAAAAATGATCATCTTAGTGAAAACCTCACTTTGATGTATCACCAAAAAAAAAAAAAAAAAAAAAAAAAAAAAAAAAAAAAAAAAAAAAAAAATCTGTCAAAGTGGTGAAAACCTGGAAACAGGCGCTACTTGAAACCCTTGCACCTATGTCTATCAATCTCAATCATCCACTTTGCTACACATTTCCTAGCTTGGAATTGTTTCTTGTCCTCATCTTGGGGGCATAGCTACTTAGCCTATTGAGGTATTCTTGTGGATTAGGGTTTCTTTGACAACTCACAAAATAGTGTTTCTCAACACTTCCCCCACTTTGACATCAAGTGTTTTTTAACACTTTACAGATAGTTTACCTACGGTCTCCGATGTCGCGATATCTCACTATCAGAATCAAGTCTGGAAGAAATGGCCAAGTGACTTACACACACACACTTTAACACTTAAACGACTGAGCTATGCTGATATTTATCTACTTTGTGTGCTGTCTATGATGATTTCTTTGCCAGGTGTTCCCTCCCTAATAGTCTTTCAAGGATGTCATTGACTAGAAGACTGGGGGCATGGGACATATTTTCTTGATTTCTGCTTGTGGGTATACTTTTGTTTGTCTATAGTGTTGTAAGCATTCATGCTTGTCCTATTCAACACTTTGACTTATAAATGTATCATCCTTGATTGTTTTTGCAAGACTGCACTTAGGGTTTATCCTGGCGCTTATGCCTTGATACAGGTGTAATCTTGCTAAATTAAACTTAGGGAATCTAATCGTGTAGTTATCTTGACTTACATGTCTTTGATGCTTAGATTGGATTTCCACATACCTATCTAATATCGATCATATTCATATCCTCATAGTTATACTAGTGATGGTTGTATGATCTCATGATGTCCCTAATAAATGCTCAATGATGAAATTAAGAGTCTAAATGTTATGCGCTTCTTGCTGGTAAACCACTTTGCATATTAGCTTGCATTTTAGGTTCATTTTCTAGCTTAGTCTTGCATTCTTGCATACGGGGAGAGCTCTCTCTTCATCTTTTTGTGGACATATCAGCTAACTCCTTTCATATATTTCTTTACTTTCTTCTTGTTCATGTCTTTTCACCTTCTTAATCTTTCGCTTCATCTCTTTTCTATCTTATCATCACATTATATAAAGTTTTGACCTCTTAAATAATTTTGACGTCCTAGATTCATTTTCGGGATCGAAATCCAAATTCGAGTTCATCTTGATGGTCAAAATTGTCTTTTAAAATTCTACTTTCTTCTGAGCAGTTAGCTGACCTTTTGAGGTCTAATCTCTGAATCATCACTGGGGCATCTTCATTTCTTCATGTCTTCATCATTTCCATACTTCATATCTACTTAAATTCACTATTTCATGTCTAAAATCACCTTTCTACTCGTTTTGACCTAATTTTTATGCTATGTCCTTCAAGGTCAACTCTAGTCAAACTGGGGCATTTTATCAATTTTTTAATATAGTCATTCTTGGGTTCTAATCATCTATCTATCATCTTGGACATTGCTATATTCTAATTTTCTCATTTCTAGCCAATTTTTTGCATCCCCTTACCTCATTTCAATTTCGATCCCGAGGGGGCAAAAATACTCTATTGCTGATTGTTACAGCTATCTATTTCTTAGGAGCATTTGTTTGATCTTATCACTTGCTCTCAATATATTCACTTTGCTAGGTGTTAGAATTCTTTTAAGATCCTAACATCATCTTCCTAGTGTTCAGTACTACTGCTATCAGGCTGTGCATTTAGGACTTGCTATCTATTTCTGCATTTCACTCTTCGAAATCAGACATCTATATCTACCACTACCTACTTGGCTTTCTATTTTCTTTGACATAATGTGTTCCCAGATCGATCACACATTAGTCAAAGAGGGGCAAATGTAATCATCTAAAAATGGTCATCTAGACTATTAGCCCCCTTCTCAGCATTTTGGCTAAATTAATTTAATCATTTACCTAGACCAAATTGCTAATAATCAATTTATTTGATTATAACCTATAGTTTGACAATGCTATCCTAAGTTCATTATTTGATTAAAAGAACATGTCCCCTTTTAATTAAATAAAAGACCCCATTCTTATAACCCACTTAAAGTGCACACATAAAGTCCTTTTTCTATTTTGCAATTAAAAGAAAAGGCTTTGTGACTTTTGTCTTATATGACAAGTCAACTTATATTCTATTGGTTGATTTGTGTGTGCACATGGATCACTCCTATTTTCGAATTCCACCGTTGATCATCCACCATATTCATCTTGATCTCCATCGTCCATACATCTTTAAAAGGGAGAGAGCATTCCCCCTCAATCCATCCTCATTTTTGAATATTGTTATGCTGCAGGTTTTCTAACAGGTTTCTTTGGAGCTTTGTGGAGAACTTCTATTTCTTGTCTACATTCTCTCATACCATAGCATCTTAGCTTAGCTTTCATTTTTACATGTAGCTTAATCTCACATAGCTTAATAATGGTATTGTAACACTCTCATACATGTTTTAGCATAGCTGCATTTTGCATTATCATCCTAGTTTAATTTTCATTTGCATTGCATTCTTGAGGAACTCCTTGGGACATTTGCATTCTTGTATCTTGTCTTTGGAACCTCCCATTGCATGGTTTACTAGCAAGAAGAGTATCTCTAAGGCTCATCTGAGAGCCTTCTTATTCTTGAAATATACTCTCTTGCACTCCGTGGATAGGGAGCTCTAAGCCGGCATCCAAGCATTCCCATCTCATGGAATCGTTTGGATAGAAGGGTTTAGAGTGGGACACTTTCGAGTGTACACAAGGAAGGTCTAACTTAGTCTTTAATGGTAGGTTTTATAACTGCAACCAAGTAGGACATATAGTGGGTTAGTGTCCTGAGAAGGCTAGTTCCTCTTCAATGGGAGAAAGGAAAAATCAATTGGTTCAAGAGGATGACACATAAAGTATTATTTCTTGTATTTCCAAGTTAGGACTAGTAGTGTATGGAGAAAACCTAATGCAATGGAGAAATTTTCTAAAGATGCCAAGTGTTGGAGAGCCTCCACAAAGGAAGAATCTATTCAAGATAACTTGTAGGTTTTATGGGAAGATTTGCAAGTTAATAGTGGACTTTGGTTCTACTAAAAATACAGCGTCTAATAAGATGGTGGATAAAATAAAGTTAAGGAGGATACCTCATGCCTCTCCCTATAAGGTTTCATCGCTGAATAAGGGACAAAAAATAATGGTGGATGAGAAAAGTGTTTTTGAATTTGAGATTGGTGAATATAAGGACAAGGTCCTATGTGACATCATGCCAATGGATGAATGCCACCTACTCCTAGGACATCAATGGTAGTATGAGGTCAAAGCTATCCATATGGTGAGAATAATACCTATGTGATTACAAAACATGGCAAGAAATTCCAAATGGATCCATTGCAAGAACCTAGGGAGGAGAAGCATGTAGGAAGTAGTGTAGTCTTTTTGAGTGGGAAATAGTTTCTCAAGGCTATGAAGAAAGAGAAAGGGGCTTTTTGTGTAGTGGTAGTAAAGAAAAAGGAGGAGACCAAGGAGAAAGTCAATATGCCACCAAAGGCAAAAGAATTTTTGGAAGGGTACCATGACATAGTAGATAATGGGTTGCCAAGTACATTGCCACCAATAAGGGATGTGAGTCATTAGATTGACCTTATACCTAGAGAAAAATTTCCAAACGAAGAAACCTACAAGATGACACCAAATCAAAATGTAGAAATAGCAAGACAAATTCAATATTTTTTGGATAAAGGCTTGATAAGGAAGAGTTTAAGCTCATGTTCTATACCTATAGTACTAGCACCTAAAAAGGACAAGAAATAGAGGATGTGTATGGACTCTAGGGCCATAAACAAAATCATAATTAGATATAGGTTTCTAATGCATCAAATAGAAAATTTAATGGAAAATTTAGGAGGTTCTTGTTACTTTCCCAAGGTGGATTTAAAGTTAGGATATCACCAAATAAGTGTGAGGCCTAGTGATGAGTGGAAGAAATCATTTCAAGTAAATGAAGGACTCTATGAATGACTTGTTATTACTTTTTTCTTAACAAATGCGCCTAGCACATTCATGAGGCTCATGAATGAAGTGCTATTAGATTTCAATGGTAAGTTTGTAATTGTTTACCTTGATGACATTTTTTTGTTTCCTAGGTCCAAGGAGGAGCACTTGAAGAATTTGGAGATGGTCTTGAGGAGACTACTACATCAAGAGAAGGTGATTATCACTCAAGAAAAGTGTGAGTTTATGAAAATTGAACTGGTTTATCTTTGTTTTGTAGTAGCTAATGGATATATCAAAATGGACCTTGATAAAATTAAGTCAATCCTTGAATGGTCTACACCTAGGTCCATAGGAGATGTTAGAAGTTTCCATGTTTTGGCCTCCTACTATAGGAAATTTGTAAGGAACTTTAGTCATGTATGTGCCTCTATCCTCAACACTATAAAAGGTGGAATCAAATGTGAGTTTAAATGGATAGTAGTAGTAGACCAAGAATTTGAAATGTTGAAGAAGAGGATTGCAGAGCTACCTACCCTCAAGTTCCCTAATTTCAACTAATTGTTTATGGTTGAGTGTGATGCCAACAAGTTGGCCATAGGAGTTGTATTAAGCCAACAAGGACACCCTATAGCTTCCTTCTTAGAGAAGTTGAATGAGGCTAAACAAAAGTACTCCACCTATGACTTGGAATTATATGCTATGGTGCAAGCTCTCAAAAAATGGAGATACTACCTCTTACCTAGAAAATTTGTAGTCTACACTAATAATATGCTTTAAGTTTCCTCAATGGGCAAGGGAAACTAAATCAAATGCACTTGAAGTGGGTAGAATCTTTGCAAGCCTAGACATTTGTTATCAAGCATAAGAAAGGTGTTAGTAATAAAGTAGAAGATGTTTTGAGCAGGAAAGTCTTAACCATACAATAGATCAAACTATAGAGAATAGGAATGAATCACTTGAAGGAACTCTACAAAGAAGAAAAGGACTTCAAAGAATCCTATGAGGTATGTGTGCAATTCCAATAGGGATTCAAGGTGTATTTCAGTGAGTTTGTGCTATAGGAAGGTTTATTTTTTAAGGGATACCTTATGTGCATACCCCAAAGCTCAATGAGGGAGAACATTGTGAAGGAGAAATACCAAGGCATTTTAGGAGGACACTTCAGAGTGGATAAAACTATAGAGAAAGTCAATAGGAATTACT
This sequence comes from Cupressus sempervirens, assembly GCA_028749045.1. Lineage (NCBI taxonomy): Eukaryota > Viridiplantae > Streptophyta > Pinopsida > Cupressales > Cupressaceae > Cupressus > Cupressus sempervirens. The sequence continues at coordinate 573,196,746 of CM053789.1, read as the reverse complement.
ATTGGCCTAAGATGTAGTTTGATATCAAATTTTTTTTGGAACAATGCTAGATCTACCAAAGAACAAAAGCATAAAGTAGCCATAGTATATTGTATCAACCACTCACCATACCCCAAAGGCCTTGGGAGTGGCTTAGTATGAATTTTTTGTTGGGGTTGCCAAAGACAACAAGGGGTAATGATAATGTTTATTTGGTAGTGGATTATTTCAGAAAGATTGCATATTTTATTCCATGCAAGAAAATTAATGATGCTTCTCAAATTGTAGGCCTATTCTTCAAGGATATTGTGAGAATTCATGGCTTGTCTCTGAATATTGTAAGTGATAGAGATAGCAAGTTTATAGGTCACTTTTGGAGGACCTTGTGGAAAAAAGATCGGCACAAATTTTTCTTTCTCTTTAGCCTACCATCCTTAGTTAGATGGTCAAACAGAGGTGGTGAATAGGTCACTTGGGAATTTTTTAAGATGTCTAACCAAGTAGTATGGCCAGTCATGGGATTGCATCATAGGGCAAGCCGAATTTGCCTATATTGACTCCATCAATAGTAGCACTGGAAAAAGCCCTTTCAAAATAGTGTATGGGAATCATCCTAGAGGGATCTTAGATTCAAGGGATCTTAGCTTATTAGAAAAAAAAAGGGGAGTTATTTGCTTAGTAGATGAAGGAGCTTCATGATCAAGTCTCTAAAACTTTGCAAAAATAAGGAGAGAAGTACAAGGCCAAAGATGATCAAACAAGAAGAGATCTGAAGTAAAGAATAGGGGATCTAGTCCTGGATACCTCAAGAAGGAGAGGATACTCAAGGGAAAACCAACTAAATTACTCATGAAGAAGATATGCCAATTGAAGATTTTGCACAAATATGGCAAGAATGCCCATGAGCTAGAGTTACCTCCTGATTTAGGAATCTCAACAAACATCAATGTTTATGATTTGTATCCCTACAAGGGGCCACCCTTTGATTTTAGGTCAATCTTCTCTTAGAGCTTTAGAGGCTGATGATTGGGTGAAAGAGTTGTCTACCTCAATAGTTATGCAGTTGGACAATATTTTGGATTCTAAAGTCCTTAGGAAGACCAGGAAGGGTAAATACAAAGAGTATCTCATCAAGTGGTAGGGACTACCTAATTCTAAGGCTACTTAGATGACTGAGGCAAATATTCTAAAACATGGGGTCACCCTTGAAGGCCTCCTAACTCTTGGGACTTGAGTTTTTGTCCCAGGGGAGTAGGTGTATTTAGGGGTGTTGGATAAATTAGAATGGGTTGGATGTAAGGTTGGACAACTATATGTTTGTTAGAGACTATAGTGCTCAATAGGTGGAAAAGTTTCTATTTTGGATTAGGAAGTGGAAAAGTTGTTGTTTTAATTTAGGATGGATTTGAGGGATGATTTAGGACCATATGTAGCTTTTATAGGGTCAAGATGCTCACATTGAACCATAAAGTTGTCAAACAAGGTCAAATTGCTCATTATCCAAATAGTTGCTAGCAATTTTGAAAAGTTGCTCAAGCAACCTTGACAATTTTTGCAAGAATGGAGCAAATTTTAGTTAGATAAATTATAACCACCCATTATTGGGATAAAGGAATGGATTAAATGATTGGAGAAGTTTAATTGAATTTTGGATTGCATTTATTGTCTTTTGTCCTTCTGTATGGACTTCTATGGTTGTACTATGTTAGAACTGTATTGTTTCTTTGTAGTTGTACAATGTGTATAGATTGGTGGAGTAGATTAGGACCCATGGGGATGTAGAGGATTTCAATATCTTTCATTTCTATTAGGTATTTCTTTTCCAAGTTCTTAGAGTGAAGTTTTAAGAGTTTTTGAAGGTCACTATTTATACAAGGCAATAACAACATTGTTTGACAAAGAAATGGCTCTAACCTAAGAACCCACTGGTGGAAATGGTTTAAAAAATGGAAGAAGTAGGGTTAGAGTCTATGCATGGATTTTTTTTTTGTTTTTTTGTGTTTTTGTGTTTTTGAAATCAATTCCTTGGTTATAATGGCAAGCCCTATGGATGACTATTGAACACAAGTGAGCCAGGATAAGGTAAACATTACTTTGGCACATGCACCCATAGCCTCAAGGAAAATAAATATTAGGATGTGACATCCTAGACAACCCTCTAATAGGTTTAGAGGTGGAAGGATTTGAAACAAGGTGTGGAGACCTTTTTGGTAATTGTTTGTGCTCACTAGTCCAAAGGCCTAATTAATAGAGTATAAACCAAGGCTTGGCATAAACTAGGGTTATGTATGCAACTAGAAGCTAAGATTTTGATTTTGGAAGTAATCTCATGTACCTAAAATATTTTCAAGGACTTGACTAGGGTCATTTGGAGATTTTGGAAGGTGTGGCTTAAAATAGATAAACTAGGCTTAATAGGGCTAGGCAACTAGGTCTCATAGTGGTTTGGAGATCAAATGAATTAGCAAAGAGACTAGAAGTGTGGGAAAGGGTTCAAAATGCATCTAAATAAATAAGTAGACTAGTAAGAGTCTAAGGAAATGTGTGGACAGATCCTAGGCATAATAATTGGGCATTCTAGGAGGAAAGAGTAAGGGAGAAGATTAGGTATTTGGGAGCTAGTTGGACTAGTTTACCCTTGAAAGATTGGAATCTAGTAAAGATCAACTATACCTTGGAGGAGAAGTTTATCCCAGGGGTATTGGAGATCCTAACTAGAGTAGGTCCTAAACCATTCATGTTTAGAAAAGTAAAGGAAAAATTTGAGTGAAGAAAACCTAGGATACAGAACTCCTCTACATTAAGTTCCTATATACAATATAAAATGTTGATTTACTAGTACTCTTATTGATAGAATTATTATATGTAAATTATACCTATGGTAAAATTAGGTCCCAAAATTTTGGCCTATCTCCAACCAAACATCTTAGCAAATTCCCCAAACTCCTATTCACCATCTCTATTTGTCCATCAATTTGTGGATGATGTGAGGAACTAAACTTAAAATTTGTATTCAACATCTTCCATAATGTATGCTAGAAATACATAACAAAATTGGTATCCCATTTTGGAAGTGTTCTCTTTGGAAAACCATATAGTCTCACCACTTCTCTAAAGAACAACTTTCTACATGAACAATATCACTAGCCTTCTTATAGAGAACAAAATATTCCATCTTTGAAAATTTTTCAACGACCACAAATGTCAAATCATGCCCTCACCGAGTCCTTGGTAAACCAAGAACAAAATCCATGTTGACATCCTCCCACAACTTCTTTAGTATAGATAATTGTTGATACAACCGTATATTCTAATTCACTCTTTTCACCATCTAACATACTCTATGTAGCTTTGTACAAGCTTCTTGACATCTTACTATAACTATGGCCAGTAATAATTCTTAGCAAACAAAGCAATGGTTTTATCTCTACCAAAATGTCCAATCAATCCTCCACTACATTTCTCCTTGATGAGATTCTCTCTTATAGAACTTCTAGGAATGTACAATTGAATTTCTTTGAAAAGAATTCCATCCTAAATTATGAAATCTAGCCATTTCGCCCTATCAAGTGTAATAGGTTTTTTACAAGCTTTCTAATACTTGCCAAAATTAGGATCCTTTAGATACAAATTGTTGAGTTCCCTGAACCCAAACACCTCAATTTTCATCTTTGTTAGAAAAATTTTTTCCTACTAAGAGTATTTGCAACTTTATATATTTCCCACTCCTATGTTTCAAAACAAATGTATAACTCTGCAAAAATTCAACCCATTTCAAATTCCTTTAGTTCAATTTTCCTTGACTATTCAAATATTGCAAAGCTTTATGATTAGTATACAAAAAAACATCCCTAGGAAGAATATAGTGTCCCCACTTCCTCAATGACTAAAATATAACATACAATTCTTGGTCATAAATAGAATATTTTCTTTTGGCATCATTCAACTTCTCACTAAAATAAGTAATAGCTCTACCATCTTGTCTTAAAACAACTCCTTTTGTAGTACTAATAGCATCACAATATACATGAAACACTTTGTTAAAATCTAGAAGTGATAAAAATGATTATTCTAAAAATATCTATTTAAATAGATTAAAACTCTTATTCACTCCTATAGTACACTTAAATTCTTTCCTATCCCCTCTCATTATTTCAGTCAAGGGTCCACAAATACTACTAGAACCTTTGATCATTTTTTTGTAAAAACTAGCCAATCTATGGAAATATCTTACCTTATTTGCACTACTTGGAGTAGGCCATTCAAAAATAGGCTTCACTTTATCAAGGTCCTTTTTTAGACCTTTTTTTAAAACTACAAATCCTAGGTACATGAACTCCTTCTCCATAAAAATACACTTCTTTATATATATCAAAAAAATTCTTCCCTTAACTAATCAAACACCTTATGAACATGCATCAAATGTTCTTCCAACATCTTACTAAAGATCAAAATATCATCTACGTAGATGTTGAAAAACTTACCTAGAGATTCCTTCAGTACTTCATTCATGACCTGCATGAAAGTGCTCAGTGCATTGGTTAGCCCAAAAGGCATGACTAACCACTCATATAGTCCTTCCCTTGTCTTGAAGGAATTATTCATCTCATATCCTTCTTTGATGGAAATGTGATAGCACCCGCTCATTAGATCTCTCTTTATGAAATATGAAGCTCCTCTCAAATAGTCCTAATATCATCCATCTACAATAATAGAAACTTCTACTTGATTGTGATCTTATTGATAGGCCACATATTTGTAAACATCCTCCATTCTTATTTAGTGCTAATATTGTTAGTATTATTTATTTCTATTCCTAAGTTTCCTATTAGTGTCCAAACACTTAGTTATTTACTAGGCAAGGATGGAAGATCATCACTACGACTGAGCCATCTAGTAAAGGCCGAAGACTTGTTTATTTTATACTTAATGTTGAGCAAGTTAGAGATTGCTGAGCATTGTTGATCAATTTTGCCTTCCCACCAAAATTTCCATATTTGAATTCAAACATAGTAACATTCACATATTTTTAAATTAAAATAAAATGGGGGATGAAAATTCCTTATACTAAAACCTTAGGTTATATTTTAATTCCTAAGAGATTGCACACTTTACTATTTTTGCAGGCCCATAACTTTCCCATCGTCAGATCTTTTCATGATCTATGGTCATCATTATGTCGATATGAAGAGTTGCAAGATAGTTATTTTATGTGACATAGTGAGCACTTTCCACATGGATTGTGGGTCATGTTTCCCTTGGCAAGCCACAAAAAAGTGAAGACTTATCAAACAAGTTGGCATATAGACAAGTTCTAATTAGTTTGGATTTTGGCATGGTCAGTGAATGGGTTGCATATTTCTTGGCCATTAGATGGTGGTAGATTAAAATCTCTCATTATGTCACTATGGGAAAATGATCAACCTTTATTTATAGTGACATAACAAGGATTAGACACATGTCCTTCTGGGCCCAGTTTGAAAGGCAGTCACAGTTAAGTTAGCTTCACAATTCAGGTTGATAGTATTGTAAGCCATTCCAGTTAATTTTAAAAGGTGGTGTGGTTAGTTGGTTAAAGAAGTCAAATGCATGAAGACTCTGTAAGTTGATGAAATGAAATAATATGGCTGGTTTGTGTGGTTTTCTCTAGTTGCATGATTGGTTTGACCTACTAACCTTGCTGATTTCATAAGCTAGAAATGAGGAAAGATAGTGTTTCTTGCATGATCTAATCTTTTAAATCAATTTCAACCATTCCAGAGTTATTGTTGTGCTAGAATACCTAATTTTCCATTTTGAGAGATTCTAGCATTGATTGGTGTCATTTTCTATCACTTGAAGTTTACTCCAATCAGGGTTTCCATATTTTCATGCCTTTGCAAGTGTACTAAATCAAATCTATTATTCGGATCACCTTGATTGTTCTCTAAGAAATTAATGGTAGTGGTTGTAGAATAACTTTGAATTGAAAATATCTTAGTTATGCTTGAACTATAAAGGCATACCATGTAATCTTTCTCAGGGTCAACTTTTCTCTATTTTCTATGGCATTACTCTAGTATGATACTATAAATCCCCTTTTCCTTTGAACTATATCGTATTCTACCTTATCTCCTTCAACCATTGATGTATTGTGTAAGACCTATTTACTTCTCATTAGTGTATTATGGATATTTGAAATTTTGCATGACTATATCTCTTTGACCTATGAATGATATATCAGTGAATCTCTTCTTCATTTTGTCATTTATTTGGGTTTTTTGATTTGCATGTGATTGTTAGATTAAAACAAGTTTGGATGTGTATATCTTTTGGTGTCATGATGGTTCAAAAGTGCACCTATAGGTAGAGATTGGTTTGAAAACTCTATTTTTGTGCATCACCCCTTAGGTTAGAGTAGGTAGAATTGTTTTCATGCATTCCTTCCCCCTTTGCCTCTCCAACTATAGTTACATGCACCCTGATAGTAAAGAAAGCCAACCTTCTCTGAAGACTCAACCTCATAGTTCAATTCTCATATCTTGGAGGTTGTTTCCATATTTCACAAGGTTTTCCTTAGGTAAAAACTTTGGACAAGGGTGCAAAATTTTGTGACAAAAAGCAACTCAGTTGAAACCAAGCACATATACAAGCCAAGATATTATAGTTGAGACCATGTAAATTGGAAGACAATTCTTGTTGAGTAAATAGAAAAGATCAAGCATGTAGAAGTTGAGTACCAACATGAATGCTAGTTATGGCCATGTGCTAGAACAATTAGATGCTGAGAAAATCAAATTTCATATGAGTTTGTAATCACAAAAGACCTATGTGAACCATTTTTAGGAAACTTTCTATATACAATAGTTTTTGGCATGCCTAGTGGGATTCATATTCAAGAAGATTTTAAGTCTATTGGTGTCAAAAGGAAAGAATTTCAAGTTGAAATTGAGAAAATGGTGTTGCTCTTAGTATTCCAGGCCTTTAAGAGGCTCATTTCCACCAAAAACTTGGTGACTCTACACCCTTCATATCTAGTTCCAGACCAAAGTTGTTGTGATTCATGTCCAAAGCTAAAATAAGGGCATCTTCTAGAGGTAATTTCCAATATCAAGAGATTTCATTTTCAAATCCTAGAAGAAGGAAGACTAGATTGTCTCTATCACAAGTTAGGAGTACAAAAGAAATACATACCCTTACAAGATCAATGTCCACTCCTCCTATTGTGAGATCTCAACCTAGAATGCCATTATCTCATATTAATAGACCATTTTCTTATATGGCTAGAGCCCATGCTTTTTCCACCTTTAACGGTGGAAGTCCTCTTTTCTTAGCGCAAAAACATGACATACCAGTAGCTACACTTAAAAGTATACTTGAATTCACTTGTGAAACTTCTATCTCTCCCTTAGAACACATTCAAGAGGTTGCAAATGTCTGAAATATCCATGGTATTACAAAAGATGATGTGGTTGTTAGACTCTTGGCTTCATCTTTAAAAGGGAAAGCCCTACAATGGTACCAAGGTCTATCACATGGTTGTATAATAGATTGGAATGGGTTAGGAGAAGAACCATGAAAACATTTTGACAACAAAAGTAACTACTTGCCACTTTTAGAACAACTAACCACCATAAAAAGAGCCCCCCATGAATGTATGATTGATTTCAACTACAAATTTTAGAATACATGGGAAAAAATACCTACTTTAGTGAAGCCTACCCTTGGTAATTTCTTCTTGCATTACCTCAAAGTTTTTAACAATGATATTGCCACTAGAATCCAAACCATGAGAGGAGATACCTTACTTGATGCTTATGAAATATAAATAAGGGCAGAAAAAATATTGATACAAGGAGGAAAGTTAGCTCTGAGGCCTCCTTTACCTTTCTTCCCTAATATCCCAAATCAACAACCAACAATGGCCCCTATTCCCACAATTTCCACATCACAACCCCTTGCTCTAGTCCCTCAAGCTTCCACATCTTTGAATGTAATGGATGAAATAAAGGAGATGTAGTCTATGATGTTGAACATAGATAAAATATTTCAGGGCCAAGAAAAGAAGTTGGAAGATAGCTTCTCTATGATACAAAGGTTGAGAAACAAAGTGGTGATTTTGGAGAGATAGCAAGCTCAAGGTAATAAGGCTCCTCATCTGCAATACCAAACTCTAAATAATGGTAGGCCTCCAAATCATAATTACAAGAATACTTCTTTTGATTAGAGTGGGTAGAACAATCATGCCTCTACTTCAAACATAAATCAAAGTAGGGCCATAGTCCATCAAATTAATATGGCTCAAGACCAAAATTTTTGCCCCTCCTATAATTATTCCTATGCCTATTGTATGTGTAAAAGGGCTAAATCTTATTTGTCTTTAACCACTCAGGAACTTGCAACAAGACAATCATATAATGAGAACCAATCTAAAGATGCCTTACAGAAACAAAGGCAAGATGATTGTTCCTTCATGAATCATGAGGTGGAGGAAAATCGAATGTAAACCAGGACTCCATTTTGACAATACTAGGAGAAAAAGAAGAGTTGTTGAAGATGCTACCCATACTCCTCCTAATGAAGCTTCAAAATCAAATGTAGTACCTTATGTAAAAATGGTGAGTGATCGAGCTAATGCCCCTCAACAACAAAGATGAAATAATAATAGAGGATATATGAATGGCCCCTAGGTTATTCCAACTCAAACCCCTACACATGCAACTCCCAAGGCTTGTACCAGAGAACCTAATGCCTCATTTATTATGGTAGAGTAGATGAAGAAGAAAAGTGTGAATATTTCCATGTGGGATGCTATTGCTACTACACCTATGCAAAAGAGGCTATTGCAGCAAGAATTGGAAAATATTGAACCAAAGGATCAAACACCTAGCACAGAAAGTGCCACAAGCCCAATACAACTATCAAGGGAGGTAGAAGCAATTAAAAAAGTTAGACCTTCTCCATTTTATGTTTCTCTAATTATAGGGGATAATCTAGTCTACAATTTCATGATTGATTCAGGGGCTAATAGTTCTGTGATGCCTAAGTGTGTTGCTGATGCTTTAGAAATGAAATATCATGGGCCCATTGTTAGAGATGTATTACAATTAGATGGTAGTACTAACAAGACTATAGCAATCCTTAGGGATATTGAAATGGCTCTACATGCATGCCCTAGTTTTACTATAACTCAAGATATATCGGTTGTCGAGGTCAAGCCACACTTTGCTATTTGTCTTTCAAGAGACTTCACTACACAAATAGGTGGCTACTATCTTCTAATTGGTCGTACATATTTTTTATAATGAGATATGGAACCAAGGATTCAATCATAGTAAAACCTCTAGCCCTCCATCATATTGAGCCCTACACCCCTAATCTCATCAATCTGAATTGCCCTATTCTAGAGATGGATGATAATGACATAGTAAATGAGCCTGCTACTTCTCTAGCAGAGATACTTGATTTTCTCTTAGATGAATGGGCTAATGCATATCAATTTTATCCCATATTAGAAACCCTTGAGATAGGTCTTAGTACATATTGTGTGTTAGAAAAGGATGCTCTTGTCCCTAAACTTATGAAGACCAAAGAAGATATGACTGGGATATGGAGTATGTATTTTGATGGATCAAGAAACAAGAATGAATTAGAGGTGGGTATGATGTCAATTTATCCTACACAAGTAAGGTACCACTTCTCCTTTAGGCTCTAATTTAATTGTACCAATAATGTATCCAAGTATGAATTCTTGATCCAAGATCTTCTACTTGCTCAAAAAAGAGGAATTCAAGCATTAAATATATATGGAGATAGTGAGTTGGTGGTAAATTAGGTAGGAAATTAGAATATCACTAATAATGGCTTGCTCAAGTCTTATAAACATAGAGTATGGGATTTTCTTGAAGGTTTCAATGCATTTAATATTCAGAGCATACCTAGAAAAGAGAATAGACATGTTGATAGACTTGCAATAGTGGGTGCATCTTGTGATATCCCAAAGAACCTTGAAGATGAAAATAAGAAACACATTAAAGTGGTAGTAAGGCTTTCTATTCCTAACAACACCAATAATTGGAAAGTGTTTGAATCTAATGCACAAATTGTAAGTTTCTTCTAGAATGAGACAAAATTGTCAAATAGAAATCAGTCAAGGTTGCAATGCCAGTATGGGGATTAGATCATCAACATCAGTTCTAACAAATTTCCTAAAGGTCTCATCACCTTAGAAGTTGTCTTCAACCTAGATGACCAAGGAAGAAATAGAATCATGAACCTAGCTACTGATAAAGATGATTACACACTAGTTGTGGGTGTTGGTGGAAAGTCCTTAAACATAGGGAAGGTATGGCCTCAAATTGAAGAAGAGAATTTCATTCATCTATGTCAAGAATTTACTGATATATTTTCTTGGACATATGATGATTTAAAGGGTTTTGACCTAAGTTTTCTTTAGCATACTATTGATTTAATTGATAATGTCAAACTTGTAAGGCATAAATAGAGGCTAGTGAATCCTAAGACTAAACCATTAATGAAAAAAGAGTAAACCAAGCTGATTGAGGCTAATATAATTTTCCCTATCAAGCATTTATCATGGGTAGAAAGCCTTTTCCCTATTAGGAAGAAGAATGGAGAAATCATATTATGTGTAGACTTTAGGGACCTTAACCAGGCTTCCCTTAAAGATCATCATCCCTTTTTTTCCATGGAGCATTTTTTGTGCAAGGTTGGTGATTTAGAGAGGTTCTCATTTCTTGATGGATTCTTTTGTTATAATCAAGTGCTAGTCAAAGAGTCTAATAGATACAAGACTACACTCACCAACAAATGGGGAAACTATACTTATAGTAAAAGGCCTTTTGGGCTAACAAATACAAGTAATGCATTTCAAAAGGAAATGGAAATGGCCTCCAAAAACATGATTAAAATGTTTGTGTTGGTTTACCTTGATGATATCACAATGTATTCAAAGGATATAGTAGATCATTTTGGTCATCTCAAAAAAGTGTTCTTAAGGTGTAGAGAGTTTGGGGTATTCCTTAAGCCAACCAATTGTGTCTTTGCCACCAATCAAGGAAAAATATTAGGACACATTGTATCAAAGGATGGTCTAACTATTGATCCAGAGAGAACTAAAGCCATACTTTCTCTCTCTCTTCCTAAACATAAGAAACGGCTGCAAAGTGTCCTTGGTAGAATAAATTTTGTGTGGAACTTTATCACTAATTTAGCTACCACGCTAAAACCTCTTAAAACCATGCTTAAACAAAATATAGCCTTTTGATTGACCAAGGAATGGAAAGTAATTTTTGAAGAGATCAAAGTAGCCATAGCCTTAGCTTGTATTCTCATCCATCCAAATTTTGAGAAAGATTTCATTCTTTATACCTTAGAAGGTGAGTCAAGAATTTCTACTGTCTTGACTCAAGAAAATGATAAGAATGAGGAACAATCTATTGCTTTCTTTAGTGAAGGGCTTAAGGAGTATGATGAAAAATATAGTTATGTGGAGAAGTAAACCCTTACATTCATAAGAGCTTTGAAGAAGTTCATACACCTTCTATCTCATAACAAGATCCATTTGTTAGTACCCCATGCCAATGTGAAGGACTTACTCTTAAGAAAAGATATTAGTGAGAATAGAGTTAGATGGATCACTAAGGTAATGGAGTATGATGTGAACATTTAGATTACCAAGTTGGTAAGAGGGAAGGGATTGTGCAAAAAAATGATCTCATCTTAGGAGTTGGATGAGGAAGTCACTATGGTATTGATAGAAGAAAAAGAAGCAAGAAATGGTAATCCAAGGGGTTGGATGGATGACATGATGACCTTGTTGTCAGGCAATGGATATCCTAAAGGATTGGATAGAAGTAAAAGGAGATAATATAGGTTGCAATCAATTATTTATGCTATATTTGATGCTATCCTTTTTAAGAGAGATTTCAATGGAGCCCTATTGAGATGCATTTATACAAACCAAGTTGAAAGAATGATCAAAGAGCTTCATGATGGTCTTGATGGTGACCACTTTTTAGCAAGGACAACTGCAATAAAGATCATAAGAGCTAGTTACTACTGGCCATCCTTGTTTCATGATTGTCATAGACATGTGATGAAGTGTGAAAAAGTGCCTTCTTCTCTAGTAAGCAATGAATTGTAGCTCTTCCTCTTCACCCCATTTAGGTAGATCAACCTTTTTCTCAATGGGGATTGGATTTAATAGGCCCTATCAATCCACTTTCTAGTTCTAGTCACAAATGGATGCTAGCTTGTAAGGATTATTATACCATATGGATAGAGGCAATAGCATTGAAGGATGCCACAAAATATTCATTGAATTCCTTAATGGAATTATTATCAGGTTTGGTGCTCCTTCAATAATTATTTCAGATAATACAAAACATTTTTTAGGAGCTTAGATTTGTGCATGGGAAGTTGATCATAATATCTACTTGAGCACATCCTTGAACTACTATCCTCAGGGCAATGGATTGGTTGAATCATCTAATAAGAACCTAATTAGGACTATGAAAAGGACTATAGAGGATAACCAGAGGTATTGACCCCAAAAGTTGAAGACAACACTATGGACTGATAGAATAACACCTAAGAGGAAAATTGGAAATTCACCCTTTATGTTGGTATATAGTAGGGAAGCAAGGCTTCCAATTTCATTAGAATTACCATCTTGAGAACTGGCTCATCCGTTGGAGTTAACTGAAAATGATGCTATGTCTATAAGAATGGCAGAACTGATGGATTTGGAAGAGAAAAGAAAATAGGTCATGTAGACATTATAAGCACACCAGAAACATATGATAAAGAGCTTTGATAAGAAGGCCAAGATTAGAATTTTTAGAGAGGGTGACCTTTTTCTCAAGTGGGATGTAGATAGGGAAAAAATAGGGAGGCACTCAAATTTTGATGTGCTATGGAGTGATCCCTATGTGGTTATCAATTGCAAACAAGCCAATGCTTTTCAATTAAGAATGCCTAATGATGAAATTCTACCTATTCCTATTAATGGGATATATCTTAAGTCTTACTTTTGATAAAAGATGAGTATTTCATGTATATAGTTATATTAGTTTCCTTCCTATGGTTTCCTATTTTCCAAGAAGTGCATGAACACATGTGTTTTTTGTAGAGGTTGTAGAAGATTTTTGTTCCTAGTTTCAATTGCAGAGAGCTAGTTTTGAGGTTTCTAGGCATGTTTTCTACAATTTTAGGGTTTTTATAGGTAGATTCTTAGGATTTCTATGATCTATTGCCCAATGGATGTACAAGTTACTAGTCTATGCATAACTAGCTTGCAATCTCTCTGAATCACCATATTTGTTGGTCATTTTTTTCTTATCACCAAAATTGCCATATTTGAATTCAAACATAGTAACGTTCACATATTTAAAAATTTAAATAAAATGGGGTAAAAAAATTCCTTATATTAAAACCTTAGGTTATATTTTAATTCCTAAGTGTCTATGCACTTTAATATTTCCGTGGGCTCACAACATCCCCATCGTTAGATCTTTTTGTGATCTACGATCATCATTATGTTGCTATGTAGAGTTGCAAGGTAGTTATTTCATGCAACATAGTGAGCACTTCCCATGTGGATTATGGGTCCTATTTCCCTTGGAGAGCCACAAAAGTGAAGACTTATCAAATAGGTTGGTGTACATATAAGTTCTAATTGGTTTGGATTCTAGCATGGCCAGTGAATGGGTTGCATGTTTCTAGGATGTTAGATGGTGATAGATCAATGTCTCTCATTATGTCACGATGGGGAAATGATCAACCTTAATTTATAGTGACACAATGAGGATTGGACACGTGTCCTTGTGGGCCTAGTTTGAAAGGTAGTTACAATTATGTTAACATCATAGTTAAGGTTGATAGTATTGTAAGCCATTCCGGTTAAGCTTAAAAGGTGGTGCAGTTAGTTGGTTAAAGAAATTAAACACGTTAACACCCTTTGAGTTGGATAAATGAAATAATATGGTTGGTCCATGTGTTTTTCTCCAATTGTGTGACTAGGTTAACCTATTGACCTTGCTGATTTCATAAGCCAAAAATGAGGAAAGATAGGGTTTCTTGCATGATCTAATTTGTTAAATTGATTTCAACCACTTTAGAGTTATTGTTGTGCTAGAAATGATGTAGGAGCACTCTTTCCACTACCTAATTGTCCATTTTGAGGAATTTTAGCATTGATTGGCACCATTTTCTATCACTTTAGGTTTACTCCAATCAAGGTTTCCATGATTTTTATGCCTCTACAAGTGTACCAAATCAAATCTATTGTTTGAATCACCTTGATTGTTCTTTGAGTAATTAATGGTAGTAGTTGTGGAGTAACTTTTAGTTGAAAAAATCTTAGTTATGCCTAAACTATAAAGGTAGATTGTGTAATCTTTCTCAGGGTCAACTTTTCTCTAATTTTTCCAGCATTTCTCTGGAATGCTACTATAAATCCCCTTTGCCTTTTAACTATATGACATTCTACCTTATCTCCTTCAGACATTGATATATTATGCAAGACCTATTTGCCTCTCATTAGTGTATTATGGATATCTGCAATTTTGTATGACTACATCTCTTTGACCTATGAGTGATATATAAGTGAATCTAATCTTTCTTGCGTCATTTATTTGGTTTTTTGATCTATATGTGATTGTTAGATTAAAACAAGTCTAGATGTGTATATCTTGTGGTGTCATGATGGTTCAAAAGTGCACACATGGGCATAGATTGGTTTTAACACTCCATTTTGGTGCATCACCACTTATGTTAGAGTAGGTAGATTTTCTTTCATGCATTCCTTCCCCCTTTTCCTCTCCAAGTGTAGTTTGGTGCACCTTGATAGTAAAGGAAGTTGGCCTTCTCTAGAGATTCAACCTCATAGCTCAAGTCCCACAGCTTGAAGGTTGTTTCCATGTTTCATAAGGTTGTCCTTAGGTAAAAAATTTGGACAAGGGTGAATTTTTTTTTGACAAAAAGCACGTTCCTGAGCCATAACCTACTTAAATTGGTCTAGTTTTTGATTAGTTGGGTTGATTACAAATTCTTGCAGACTCACCATCATATTAGGTATAATAAAACAAACAATTAGTTGTTCCCAGCTAGCAGGATCAAATATAGTTTTCCAAAATGATAAAATTGCATATGTAAATGCATAACTTGACTGCTAGGAATAAAGCACATACCCCAATTTATAATGAATGGTTAGATATAAAGACTCCATACAGTGGCCCAAAAATGGAAGCCAAGGTTGTAACTATGCATGTATTGGCACACTCTCCCTATGAGGATCCCAAGTATCTACTATTGCTATTAATTTGGGCATCAATATATAATCCATAATGTTATGAAAAATCCTCCAATGTCTCCAAAAAATGTAGCATATGTTTAGGGTCCATTGGCTCCCAAGAATTTGTAGTAGTTTCTCTCACTACTATAAGAATAACTTTAGTGAAGAGCTGAGTGTAAGGAGTTCAAGAAACAAGTTCTGCTTCTATGTAAATGCCATAATCATGAGGCTCATTTCCTTGTAGAAGCCTCTACTACAATGACATCACATCTAAACCATGCAAAGGATGTTGAAGTGGTTCCCAATCTTGAAAAACTCTTATAAGCAATGACAAAGAAAATGCACATGCAATACATATATTACTATTATTTATGTATATGTATGTATGTATGTATATATGTATGCATGTATATACATAAATATGTATATACACACACACACACACAAACACACACACACACACACACATGTATCTGCCTATGTATGTATATATATAGAGAGATCTTGGTAGAAGAAGCTCAGGGAAAAATAGTCCTTTCCACCCTAAAAACCACTTTGTAACTTCATTAAAATCAGGACTTGAACAAAGTCAATGATACAAAACCTTCTACCACTTTGGAATTTTTTTTTTCCTCCAACATTGCAACTATATGATAAATGGGAATAGCACATGCCCAAGCCATTACCTAGTTAATTTGGTTTAGTTTTTGATTAGTTGGGTTGATTACAAATTCCTATAAAACTATCATCAGATTAGGTATAATAAAACAAACAATTAGTTATTCCTAGCTAGCAGGATCAAATATTATTTTTCAACATGATAAAATTGCATAAATAGATGCATCACTTGAATTTGAGGTATGAAGAAAATTCCCCAATTTATAATGAATGGTTTGATATAAAGGCTCCATATGCTAGCTCAACAATGGAAGCCAAGAATTTAACCATACATATATTGACACACTCTCCCTATGAGGATCCTAAGTATCTATTGTTGTTGTTAGTTTGGGCATCACTATATGCTCTCGAATGTTAAGAAAACTCCTCCCATGTCTCTAGAAAATGTAGCATAGGTTCAGGGTCCCTTGGCTTCAAAAAATTTGAAGTAGCTATTCTCACTATTAGAAGAATAACTTCAATAAATATTTTAGTGTAAGGAATTGACGAAGCAAGTTTTTCTATATAAATGACATAATCATGAGACTCATTCCCTTACAAAAGCCAAGACTACAATGAGATTACCTCTAAATCATGCAAAGAATGTTGAAGTGGTTACTAAACTTGAAACACTCTCATAAGAAATGGTAAAACAAATACATATGCAATACATATATTACTATTATTTATGTATATGTATGTATGTATGTATGAATTTATGTATATGTATGTATATATGTATGTATGTATGTATGTAGGTATATATACAAACCATAACCCAATTAAATGGTTCTACTTACTGATTAGCTAGGTTGATTACAAATTCCTGTAGAACTATCATCAAATTAGGTACAATGAAACAATCAATCTACTATTCCTAGCTAGCAAGATCAAATATAGTTTTCCAAGGTGGTAAAATTGCATATGTAGATGCATCAATTGAATGCCAGGCATGAAGCACATTACCCAATTTATATTGAATGGTTTGATATAAAGGCTCCATACGCTGGCCCAATAATGGAAGCTAAGGATGTAACCATGCATGTATTGATATGCTCTCCTTGTAAGGATTCCAAGTATCTATTATTGCTATTAATTTGGGCATCACTGTATGATCTATAATGTTATGAAACTCCTCCCATGTCTCCATAAAATGTAGCATACATTTAGGGTCCCTTGGCTCCCAGGAATTTGTAGCACCGATTCTCATTGCTAGAAGAATAAATTTAGTGAAGAGGTGAGTGTAAGGAGTTGAAGAAGCAAATTTTTCTTTAGTTTAAATGCCTTAATCACAAGGCTCATTCCCTTGCAAAAGCCTCTACCACAATGACATTACCTCTAAATCATGCAAAGGATGTTGAAGTGGTTTCCAACCTTGAAACACTCTTATAAACAATGGCAAAGAAAATACAAATGTAATACATATATTACTATTAATTGTATATATGTGTGTATGTATATATATATATATATATATATATATATATATATATATATATATATATATATATATATATATATATATATATATATATATATATATATATATATATATATATATATATATATATATATATATATATATATATATATATATATATATATATATATATATATATATATATATATATATAGGTCTATTTTTTGATTATTTGGGTTGATTACAAATTCATATAGAATTATCATTAGATTAGGTACAATAAAATGAACAATTAGTTGTTCTCAGCTAGCAAGATCAAATACAAATTTTCAAGGTGATAAAATTGCATATGCAGATGCATCACTTAAATGTCAAGCATGAAGCACATTCCTCAATTTATAAAAAATGTTTGATATAAAGGATCCATATGCTAGCCCAACAATGGAAGCCAAGGATGTAACCATGTATGTATTGGCTTGCTCTCCCTATGAGGATCCCAAGTATCTAGTGTTGCTACTATAATGGAAAAGAAAATGTAGATGCAATACATATATTACTATAGGCCATATGGAGGACTATGTAAAAAAAGAAAAAAGAAAAATAAAATGACATTAATCATTCCCCATTTAAATTGTGTAAATGCCATAATCATGAGGCTCATTCCCTTATAGAAGCCTTTGCCACAATGACATTACCTCTAAACCATGCAAAGGATGTAGATGTATGTATGTGTGTGTGTGTGTGTGTGTGTGTGTGTGTGTAGATGGAAAAGTTAATGTCATTGTTAATGGGAATTATATTTCCCCTACACACACACACACATATTGGCCATTAATTTTGTATTATTTGTGTGCAATATTTTTAGGTAAGTCAATAGCATGAGTTGAGTGAGTTTTATCATTTTATTATTTGGATTCTAGAATATGTATGTAGCTAGATAAATTTTTCTAATGTTCTAAGATGTAATAAGCACCTTAAAAAATATCTCTATGTAGATATACATACATACATGTATACGTATGTATGTATGTATGAATGTGTGTATATGTATGTATGTTGTTGACAATTGGCTAATAAAGATATGTAATTGTTGTCATTTATGGAAACACATGATGTGCACACTTGTAGAAAACCTCATAAATAAAGATAATTAGCTTTTGGTACTCATAAAATTTCTAAGTATAAAATTGGTTTACAACAGTGTATTATTTTGTATGCAACTTGTTATTGATGTCATATTATGATTAGCAAAGTTAGATGGATATTGTATACATGTTTATGATGATGTATATAACCTCAAAATTTAGTATGGACTATATGGAAAAGAGATATTTGTGTTTTACCAGTGAAACAGATTAACAAAATTAAAGGTAAAGGAATTATTTTGTTTACAAAACAATTAGTTGACCAATTAGGGCCGACATCCTAGATGTTTACTCTAGGTTGGAAAAATATATTATGGTCTTAGCTGACCTAGTAACAATTTGTGAAAAGGCATGATATTTATGCAAAGGACATCTTGTGAATTCAAATGTGTTGTGCAAATTGTACAAGTGATGTGTTGAGAAATTATATGCAAACTTTTGTGAAGTGATATATGCAAAGTTTTGAGAAGCTATTTTTGTGATTTGAGATCGAGATGAAGTTCAGAGATCAGTCAAGAAAGAAGTTACACCACCTATATAGTAGAGGAATAATTGATTTTTTGGGCAGTGAGCTCTTCTTGTAATTGGAAGTGCATGTTTGGGCAGTGAGCTCATCTTGCATCTATTGTACTACAACTCCTAACAAGGTTGGAATCTCCTAATAGGAATTCAAATTCTCCTCATAGGGACTCAATATACTAAATTTACTCATTAAATCCTAACAGGTTCCATCCTCTAACAATGAACATATATATCAGTATATTATCTAGTGGGTATCATCCCCACCAGGGTTTTCCCTTGGCCAGGGTTTCTCTAGTTAACAAAATATGGTGTTATGAGTTATCTTTGTGCATGGTTACTATTACTATTCAACATTACTTGTTTACTTTGTTATGTATGGTTCAAAGTAATAAATAATATTTAATTGGTGACTAAAATTTGTAAATTACTAATTCACATCCCCCCAAGTAATTCTTATTTCTAACAATTGGTATTAGAGCCCAATTACTTAGAAGAGGCTTAACAACTTGAGTAAGATCCATATGGATATGGAACAATTGATGAAGAACCTTGAAGTGGCACTTGAACAAATTGATCTCCTTACTGAAGAAAGAGATAAGGTGAAGGATAGAAATGAATAATTCAAAGTATATATTGGAAAATTGAAGGATAATATTGAACATCTCAAATCCAAGCCTAAATCTACTAAATCTAAAACTAGTGATGATGATTATTCAAAATTGAAGACAAAGTACAAGATCTCAAAGCATGAATTAAAGATTACCAATCTAAAGTTTACTTTGAAGAGTGATCCTAGCAAAGTTGAATCTATTTTGAAGACTAAGAATATAGATCTTAGAGCAACTCTAGCAAAGAAGACATCTAAATTTGAAACATTGAAAGAAGATGATGAACTTTATAAGTACAAAACTATTGTGAAAGGTGAACTAACTTAGTGCAAGAAACAAATTGAGAAGATTTATTCTATTAGAGAAAATCTTGATGATTCAATGTCAATACAGATACCTACCTATGATAAGACTGGTCTTGGTTATCTATTTAACATGTCTGCAAAGAAACCTAAAAATAGATCAGATCTGAAAGAAAAAGATAAATCTAATCATAAGATTGAATCCAGTCAATCTTCAATAAACCTAAAGAATTTTAACAAGACAAGAAAATTATGAAATTGAATGAACCAAAGAAATTGGAATCTCCTAAAGAAACTAGGTATGAATTTAGAGGTAAGTGTTTTTCATGTAATAAAATAGGTCATATGGAAAGAGATTGTACACATAAGTCATTTAATCATGTTAAATATTTTTATTGTCATAATTGTCATGGTATGGGTCATAAAGAAATTGATTGTAGGAAACATAAATATGATAATAGAAGGAATAGTAGAATGTTTGGAAATACTAATACTATAGATTGATGAAGATCTAATGAAAGGACATCAAGAGAAGGAAGATGTTATGAAGAAAGAAGATAGATCATGTGTTATAAGTGTAAAAACTTTGAACACATAGCTCAAAATTGTCATGCACCTATTGATCAACAAAATCCTAGAAGTAGAACTCTAGTATGTTAGTTATGCAAAAAATTTAGACACACTACAAATTATTGTAGAATGGAAAAAAGTTTTGGAGATAGAAGGATCAATGGAAGAAACTTTGGAAATAGAAGGAATGATGGAAGAAATGGTAGAAATGATAGAAGGAACCATGAAAGGAACTCTAGAACTAAGAAATAAAATGAGGAACAAGGAAATGTAGTCAGTGAAATTTGAGAAGAACTCAAAGAGGCATTTGTAAAAGGATTAGACATTTTAGAAGAAAAGTTAGAAGATGGTGAGACAGGAAGATCAAATTCATTAATAGAGTTTGATTCAATTAAGTTAAATTAAGCTTGTTCACAACACCAAAATTTGAAACTTCATCTAGACATCAAACTAAAGGTAGAGAAGTTGGGAAAAGGTATACTGAGATAAGTTTAGATGGTATCTAAGCTTGCTTGAAATTTGGAGCTTAACAAAACTAGTTAAGAAGGAATTAAGAGTTATTGTTATTACAGAGAAAGTTAATTCTATAGCAACAGATGAAAACTATGTTTTTACAGAGAATTTCATGGAGTGAAGATTCTTGGAGCATTTTTATGGTGTAAGGATGCTATGGTCAACCTCAAATAGCATTTGAAGATCAAACAAAGATTATCAAACATATATTTGATTACAGAATGTAATTGACAACTTTTTTGTGTTTGCAAAGTAAATAATTAATGAAAGTTCAAATTGAATGAATAAAATGGAGTACATATTTGATTACCACTTCATTACAATTACATAAGAAGCATAGAGTACTCAGAAGCAACTTGACAAGGTGATTTCAAAGTAAACCCTATTTTTGGAAGGATGTATTTTATCATTTATCTATAGAATTTCTTCAATAAATTTTATATTTGATAGAGTCATGGATATGTCAGTAGTTCATAATGTTGAGAATGAGGAGAGACTAAAATTGAAGGTTGTTTCCATGAAACCAATAGAAGGAAACCCTAATTCAACATTATCCATTACTCTAAATAATGTAGTGTATTTTGAAGATGTAGGAAGTTATCTTAATAACAAGTTTGAAACCATTGGGAGTGAGTATATGAAGAAAGATATGGAATTAGTCTTTAACCATGATATGATTGTAAAGCCTAGATTTGAATATTTGAAAGAACTAGACCTTTTCAAATATCATTTCTACTAGGAATTGGACAATGATGAATGGACTCAGATCATACTAAGCAGAATTCATGATGGAAAACTATGGATGGAAGACAATGTAGTTGACATTTCAGCCAACCTTATTCATGAGGTAACTAGTCTTAGAAAATAAGGCAATGTACCTATAGGTGAGAAACTTGTTAAGAAGAAGGTTGAGAACTACACAAAATTAGTTTATAATGGGAAGAACATGGTGATTAGCAAAATTAAACAAGATGATGCAAGATTTCTAAGCAAAATCATTGCCTATTCTATATGTGCAAGTACTAAGATTGATGAATTGTCAATAGGATTCATCTATGTAGCCTATAAGATTTGTGTTGAGAAGGAACATGTTAACCTTAATCAAATTCTAAGAATGCAACTTCTTGAAAACTTGGAGAAAATCAAGAGGACAAAGAATGTGAGAACTATACCATGGAGAAGATTACAAATGTATGTAGAAGACATCCAACAGATAAAATCCTGGATAGCCAAAATTTGATAATGAAAACATTTTAGAATGAGATGAAACAAAGATTCATAGTTGCACTTGCAATTGTAGAAAGATTCAAAAATGATATATGTGTTATGGTTAATATAGATTCAACACATATTCAAGCAATAGAACCTTGAAAAAAATTCCTTGATCCCTTGGGTTATGAATTAAGTAATGATGTAGCAATTGAATATATTGGTCTATTGTTAAACTCTAAAAAGGACCAAGCTAAGTATAGATTTGGGACTTATGAAGAAATTACCCAATCAACCCATCAAGCATCTTTAAGAAAGCATCTCAAAAAAAGATTGAGACAATAATGAAGAAAGCTTTAATAGAGATTGATATGACAAAAAGTGAATCACAGGTAGTTAGGATGACCATGAAATAAGGTATAATGAATGTGAAACCTTTATCAGTGTCTATTGTAGAGACATCTTCAAAACATAGCATTCTATATGCTATAGTATTAGTTGAGCAACCAAGTGATTTGAAGAGGAAATTAGAAAGATTAGTGGAAGTTGTGACTTTGAAGACCAAAAGAGTCAAACAAAAAGCTATTGGACTAGGAAAGAGACAAAAGATATTGTTGACAATTGTGAAATCCAGTGAAGAACAACAACAACAACAACAAGCAATATAGGTAGAGAAAGTTACTATCTCTAAATAGACAACAAGTAAAGCAATGCAACTATAGAAGTTGAAGATTGAGAAGATAAACTCAACCATTTCTAATGAAGGGAACTTTTTTCAGATGAAATTTTTTTATGGTTTGTATAATGATATTGAGAAAGATTAGAATGATATCTCTAGTGTGAGATATATAATTTCTAACAATCTAAAACTTAAGGATATTGAAGGTAGAATAAATTAGAAGGCCTATGATAGACTTATAGAGAAGAAGGCACCAGATCAAGAAGAGGACATAGAACTTTAGAAGTCGATGATAAGGACCATATGCAAAACTAATGATGACGAAGAAGTCAAGAATTGGTTGAACAATTTGGCACCTTATTTAAGAAACAAGGTGAGACCATTTCTATTTATAGTGGGTGAGAAGGATAAAATAAGAAGTAAAATAGTGGCAACTATCAATCAGATGATGATAGAATCTAAGGCAGTACCTTCACTAGCACCCAAAACTTTAGAAGTGATAGTAAGTGGTGACACAATGTAGATTGATCAGACCAATGTTAATATTAACATTGATGATGCTAACCCTTTTGAGAGTTCTAAAAAACCTGAATCTTAGGCCGATGTTATTGAAGATTACCTAAAACAAATTGAAGAGGACAAGAGGCTATTAGAAGTAGAAAAGAGAAAAATAGAAGAAGCCCAATAGAAATTTCTTGAAGAAGAAATAAAAAGAAGAGTTGAGGAAGAAGAGAAAAAGAAAATAGAGGAAGAAAGGAATAAGAGAATAGATAAGGAAGAAAAGAAAGAGAAAGAAAGAAAAGGAAGAGAAATAGAAAGAAGAGAAAAGAGTCAAAGAGGTAATAGAGAAGAAGCAAAGGGAAGATGAATCTAAACCATCTAGTTCATCTACTCCACTTTCACTTACTATCCTAACAAGTGATGATGATGATCAAAGTGACTTGATCTCATCTCTGACAAAACTTAAGAAGAATAGGACAGTAAAGAGTCTATAAAGAACCTTAATGGAGGCTACTGATAGATTACACAATACTCTGGTAGTCAAGCATATAGAGGTAGATCCTAAATAGAGGGCATAGGTAGTGTTGAAATCTTTTGATGAATAATTTACAATTTTTTTAATGTTGCAGAATTAAAGGCATAGATTTCACATGATGCTAATTTATTTAGCACCATTTTTTAGAACATCAAGAATGATTTGTTAAGTCTTGATACTTGTATCAAGGAACTTTAGAAATGTTAGCAAGATAGAAATATATTGTATATTAAGTATGCCTTATCTCATAAGTTGACCAAGGATTTTAATAATAAAATTGAAGGAAAGTTGAGTGAACTAGAAGCTCTACCAAACCTGATACAACAACCTTCTAACAAAGCTGATGACTTTCAAGGACAAGTGGCCAATGTTCATAGTATCTATTAGGAAACTAGAATTTTAGAATTTTTTTTTTGAAGAAATTATCAAAATTTAGAGAGTCTATTGCTATGAAGATATCTATTGTTGAGAGACAGTTAGAGGAGTGTGTCAAAGCCAAGGATGCCTATTCAAACTTTTTATACTCCGATCTAAATGCACTTGAGATTGCATCATATGCCCTATGTGAAATTCTCACTTCTACTAAAATAGCCAATGATACATGGATACAAGGTTTAAATAGTATTAGGGAAATTTTTGATGACTGTATGAAGTTATTATTAGTTTAAGGAAGATAAATAGTTTTTGAAAGCAGATGGACAATTTTTTGATAGTTTTTGACATTTTGACCTATGTCATTTATGTCGAAGGGGGAGAAGATGCATAAGAAAATTTTAAATAAGGTAAAAAAGAGAAGATAATAAGGTAAGGTATAAAATCATATTAAAAGGGGAATCATATGTAAGACAGATAAGTTGTAAAAGATGATTAATATATTACTGTAATGTTTTTGACAAGTTTTTGATACTTAACAAATTTTCCTAATTTTGTTGCCATCAATGCCAAAGGGGGAGATTGTTGACAATTGGCTAATGAAGATATGTAATTGTTGTCATTTTTGGCAACACATGATGTACATGCTTGTAGAAAACCTCAAAAATAAATATACTTAGCTTTTGGTACTCAGAAAATTGTCTAAGTATGAAATTGGTTTACATTAGTGTATTATTTTGTATGTAACTTGCTACTGACATCATATTATGATTAGTGAAGTTAGATGGAGATTTTATACATGTTTATGATGATGTATATAACCTCAAAATTCAGTATGAACTATATAGGAAAGATATATTTGTGTTTTACCAGTGAAATAGAACAACAGAATTAAAGGTAAAGGAATTATTTTGTTTATAAAATAATTACTTGACCAATTAGGGCTGACATCCTAGAGGTTTCCTCAAAGTTGGAAAATTATATTACGGTCTTAGACAACCTAGCAGAAATTTGTGAAAAGGCATGGTATTTATGCAAAGGACATCTTGCAAATTCAACTATGACGTACAAGTTGTACAAGCGATATGTTGTGTTGAGCAATTATATGAGAAATTTTGTGAAGTGATATATGTAAAGTTTTGAGAAGCTATTTTTGTGATCCAAGATTGAGATGAATATCAAAGATCAGTCAAGAAAGAAGTTATAGCACCTATATACCAAAGGACTAATTCTTGTTTGGGCAGTGAGCTCTTCTTGTAATTGGAAGTGCATGTTTGGGCAGTGGGCTCATTTTGCATCTACTGTACTACAACTCCTAGTAGGGCTGAAATCTCCAAATAGGGATTCAAAGTCTCCTAACAGGGAGTCTCTATACTAAATTTACTCATTGACTCCTAATAGGGTCCATCCTCTAATAAGGAACATATATATCAGTATATTTTCTAGTGGGTATCATCCCTACTAGGGTTTTTCCTTGGCTAGGGTTTCCCTAGTTAACAAAATATGGTGTTATGAGTTATCTTTGTGTATGGTTATTGTTACTGTTCAACATTACTTGTTTACTTTGTTACGTATGTTTCAAAGTAATAAATAATATTTAGTTGGTGACTAAAGTTTGAAAATTATTGATTCACCCCCCCCCCCCCCCCCCCCCCCCCCCCCCCCTTAATTCATATTTCTAATGTGTGTGTGTGTGTGTGTGTATTAGTGAAGATCTAGGATTTCATTTCCATGCCCTTGTGACCATTGTATTTCATTTCTATGCCCTTGTGATCTTTGTATCTTGTTCATTTTATTATACCTAATTTGATGATAGTTCTTCAAGAATTCATAATTAACCTAGCTAATCAACAACTAAACCCATTTAACTAGGTTATGGCTTGTTTTTTCTAAAAATATCTGCTATGATATGTTTTTGTAAAATTTCTTGTGAACTTTGCCCTTTTTTTTTGGTTTGCATTTTTTTTTGGAGGATCTTGAGGTAAGTTACTTAGCACCTTAAAAAAGATCTCTTTGTATATATATAAATACATGTATGTATGTATATATATATGTAGTATGTATATATGTGTGTATGTATAAGTGCATGTATGTATATATATGTATGTATGTATGTGCCCTTGTGATCTTTTTATATGTATGTATGTATATGTATATATAAATACAAATTTATATGTGTGTGTCTATATATGTATGTATGTAAATAAACAAAGAGATCTTCACAAAATAGAAAAACAATAAAACTCCCTCAACATGTAGCATGGACATAGATGTGATGACAATGCCTATTAATAGGTATATAGCTCTTTTTCTCTCTCATTTTTCATGTGTTTATTTCACTTGAACTATTATTTCTTAGGGGGCATTCTGTAATATTGCATTCATTTTACATAGGAGGCAATGAGAACATTCTTAGATGTACTCATGTTAGATGTACGCAAATTAGTAAAAATTGTTATGAATTGCTTGTGATAAATGAAGATGGACTTCCCTTGAGAGTAGCAAGAGGTGATGAGGATATTCCAAATACATTTAAGATTGATCCTTTCTTAAAGATTTTTGATGTTAATAGGGAACTTAGATGTTGGGGGGGGTGGGGGAGATGGGGCTAAATGAGCTTCCACCTTCAGGTGGTTGGCCTTGCTAAGTAGATAATATTAAACTATTCTTGAAACCAATTAAAGCTTAACATTAACCTTATATTATTGAATGACAACTAACTATGTGAATCTCTTGGTTTCAGGCAATGCAGAAGGAGGCCATAGTTCAATACACAATCTCAATTCATATGTATACAACATTAGGTGCAGCTAAAAAATGCAACAAGTTTTCATTTTTTTTCTTAGAGGTCTTTAATTAGGTATTTTAAGTTATATACCATTATAAAAATTCTCTTGGCCATAGCAACTAGAGTTCTAATATTCATGATGGTATATAATTTTAAAAACTTAATAGACCTATTAATAAATGTATTTGTGCTGTATTTTTTTAGCTGCATTTGTTGTCCATGCATATAGAAAAAAGTTGCATGTGCATTCTAGATTCAAAGTGGAAGATTCTTATTTTGGATGTGATAGAAAAATGACATGCACTAGAAGATGGGAAAATGATGTAACTTTTGTAGGTTTGGAACCTTTTTTGTACTTTAAAGATTGATTCTTTCTTAAAGATTTTAGATGTTAATGGGGAATTTAGATGTTACGGGGTGGGGGGGAATGAGTTTCCACCTTCACGTGGTTGGGCAATGATTAGTAGAGAATATTAAAATATTCTTGAAACCAAGTGAAGCTCAACATTAACCTATGATTGTACATGACAACTAACTGTGTGAATCTATTGGTTTCAGGCAATGTAGAAGGATGCCATAGTTCAAAATGAAATCTCAATTCATATGCATACAACATTAGGTGGAGCTGAAAAAACCCAACACTTTTGCATTTTTGTTAAAGGTTTGCATAGACCTATTAAATAAATATAAATGTGGTGGGTTGTTTTTAGCTCCTTCTATTCTCCATGCATACAAAATGCAACTGCATGTGCATTCTTGATTCAAAGTGGTAGAATCTTATTTTGGATGCGATAGAAAAATGACATGCACCAAAAGATGGGAAAATGATGTCACTTTTTCAGGTCTAGAAACTTTTTTTGTACTTTAAAGATTGATCCTTTCATAAATATTTTAGATGTTAATGGGGAATTTAGATATTAGGGGGAAAAATGAGAATCCACCTTCATGTGGTTGGCCCTAATTAGTAGAGAATATTGAACTATTCTCGAAACCAAGGAAGCTCAATATTAACCTATGGTCGAATGAAAATTAACTAATGATAATAAAATTAATATTGTATTAGAGGGATACATATTCTGGATTTGATTCTGCCATATTTTTGCATCAACATTTCAAATATAGATGTTGATCACATTGGGTTGTGTCAGGAAGATTACATTACCAAGAAATCATCAGAATTTGTCTCATGGGTAGAAAGGAGAATTTACCCATATCCAACCATCACAATTTGGGCCTTAATGTATTAGTGTGGGGAAAAGAAAACTCAAATATTTTGACCCACTATAAACTCAAGGCTATTAAGGGAAAAACACCTTAGGAGATGTAGTGCTTGACTTAACTTAGTGTGAGTATTTATAGGATTGGGAACATTAGGAAAATTCTAGGAAAGAATTCTTAAGGCACTCTTATGGCTACGAGGTCCATTACTTGTCATGAGACAATGTGTCCCATAATTGGGTACAAGAGGAGTAATAAAATGGAAGCCCTTTCTAAACACCATAGTCTAGAAGCTACCTTATTTTTTAGCTCAACATCTTGGTGCAAGGACCAATCCTAGTGGATTAAACTAGATCACTCCAAGATTTTACACTAACCATTTGTGTTTCCTTGGTTATGCTATTGGCATCTCCATGACAAATCCAATATCTCTTGTGGGAATCTTCTTGATGTGAGGCAAGGGGACATCAAGCATGGGCCAAGTTGTTGAGTAATGAACTATGACTCTTAGGTAAATTTTTCTTGGCATATGCCTTTGAATGTAAACAAACACATGTATACATTTTTGCAAATAAAACATCTCATTAGCATTCATAGCAATTTTCTTTCATATCCTAATAGAATTTTGACAAGTTTTCTTTGTCCCTTGTCCAACTATTTGAGACATATTAATTACCCTTACTATTTTCAAACCATGTTGTTCATTGCTATAAATTGAGGTTCTATACTATAAGTGACACATTCTCATTTGGAAACATTCAAAAAATCAACCTAAAACATAGGATTCTCAAGCTTCAAATTGCCTTTTTCACACTTCACTAGCCCTTTATCACATGGCCTTTCAACAAATATCATATGAAATTTCATACCTATGAAAGTATCTTCTTCCTATTGTGAATTCTATCACCTGACAGTATTGAAATTTATCACACTCCATAGGAGGAACTATTATCTAAAATAAAAGTATCTCTTAGCTACTATCAAGTCTATCGTACAATACATTTTGTTATCGTAATATCACCTAATTCTTTGAGAAATATGACTTGGTCTCTACTATTTGCAAAACAGAGTAAAAATTGGGTCTTAGCTAACTTAGGGGCGTTTTCACTTCACCCTACCTAAATCTAGTCTAAAATATTCATGTTAAGCATTGTTCTAAGTTGAAAATATGGGTATAGTTTGTTAGATGTAATCTCCAAACACCACTAATGGTCACTTGTCAAAATTTGGTTACCTTTCTATGCTAGCTACTTTCTATTGAGCTTCTTACTCACTCTCTTGGGTTGAATCATTAGTGTTGTAAATTATTGAGCACTTCTAACAAGTCATTTACTTATTTCTATCTTTGATAAGTGACCATTCTTGACCTTATACGCTTCGAATTTGAAGCACTCTACCTCACCTTATTATAAAAAGACATAACCTTACATTCTATTTGTGACTATGTTCCAAGTCGATAAAAGGACTCATCCTTCTTTCACCTTTGAACAATTGCAAAATCCAACTAGGTGTCCTAATGGAAAACCTTGTGTGGAGGAACCTACCTCTAATAAGCCACAAGAGGTTAACATCTAGCATAACCCACTCTATAGCTTTGAGAATTCATTTGATACACTTTTTGATACACCTAGGGCCAAAGAGAGCATGTCACTCACCATGAATCTCAAAGAGAGGAATTTTTTCTTAGAAGAATAAGCATGCACAAAGGCCATATGTACAACTAATAGAGAAAGATCATATCATCAAGTTGAGGCTGATGCTCATGCTCATGGTCACAATGCTGAAAATAAACATCATTATCATAGCATCCCTTTGATAACATTTCTCTTGGTGGCAACGATGGAAATAATACACCTTCTAAAACTCCTAGAATAAATGTTGGAGGATTTCCATCACCACCTAGAAACTTGTAGTTACATAATGAAACTAAGAAAAATGATGAGTTCACTGATGAAGATCTCATGAGATTTAAACAATGAGGTCACCCAATTGCTAATGCTAACAGCCTTAGAAGAAAATAGGGACCAATACTTCCAATACATGATAGCTAAATGGTGAAAACTCCCCCATGATTTTGATGTGCAAAGAATCATCTAAATATGAGAACCTACTGAAGTGACATCTTAAGGGAAGAAATGTGATAACTAAAAAAACAAATCGCACAGCTAAAAGTTTCCAAGGAGCAACCCAAGACCTCCTTTGTTTAATCAATATGTTCTCTTCCTTTTTATAGGAGTCTTTACATGGTCCTATTTCCTAGGGATATAGAAGTTCCCAAATATGATAAATATGATGGAAATGGTGATCCTTATGACCATGTAAGGGACTTCTATGTTCTTAGTATGAAATTCATGAATGAAGACACTTACCTTATGAGGTTGTCTCCAAGGAACTTTAAGGGTCAAGCCATGGAATGGTTCATGAAAATTTCCCTATCTCAAGAATTTTGACAAACTTGCAAAATGCTTCATGGAGCAATATTCTTATAGTATTCAACATTTAATTACTATGTTGGATTTGTGCAACATTAAACATAAGCAAACTAATCCCTTTGCAGTGTACCTTCAACAATGGATATATTCACACTATAGGTACCCTCAACAAATTACTAAGACTGAGAAGATTGAAATTTTTGTCAATATAGTTGAACTCTACTTCGATCTTAGGAAACAACTATTCACATCCTTCAATTATATGGTTGAAAGTGCATATCACATTGAGGATGTCACTATTAGAAAAGGTGACATTGTGTTGAATAAAGAGAAAAGTAGCAATGGAAATGGAAAAGAAAAAAACAAGCCTTGGAGTAAAAAAAAATATGTTAGAAATGATGGAGTAGTCAACACTCCTAAGACCAAGGAGTCAGCCTTTAATCTTTCTAGTTCTATTTATGCTACAAAACAACAAGAGACTTCAAAGTCTCAAATATTTGATAAAACCAAGAAATTGTCTAAACCAAAGCATGTTTATACACCTACACTAGAATCTTATGAAGTGGTCTTAAAGACTCTCCTCACAAGAAAGCATGTCACACCTCCAGAAAACTCCTGACCCTATGACCCACTTGTCAGACCTCCTTGGTGGAGGAAGGATCATATATGCAGTTATCATAGGAGCAAAGGGCATAACACTGAAAATTATTTTAATATCAAATGTTATCCAAGAACTCATTAATAGAGGAAAATTTATAACAAATTACTTAGTCAAAAATTATCACAAAGCCTTCAAACAACTGTTACCTTAATATGAAAAAATGGGAATCATCTAAGGCTAACAAGATAAACCATGATGAAAAGATTAACTATACCTTACACTAACGCTAACAATGTCATGAACATGCTTGAACCTATTGAAAACATTTGCATGATGGGTCCTAAATTTGAAAAGGAACCCAACTATGACATATATGATGAAAGACCCAAGGTAGTCCTGGTGTTGGTACCCAATATAGACCCAGTGATTAAAATTTTTAGTGTGGAATCTTGAACCTTTTTGAACTAAGGTTCAAATTAGTTCAAAGTGGTTTAAAGTGGTTTAATTTTCTCCCATGGATTCAACAGTTCATTCTAAGAATTTTAGATGTATAATCCATTAGCTTAGGTTCATTGATTCATTTCCAGTTTAGAAATGCAGTTTGTTAGTTTGCAAATTTGAAGGTTTAGCAATGCAAGGTCCATATTTAAGGCCAAGTTCATAGATCCTTCTTCATATCATTAATGAAATTAGGTATAGAAGAAAAGCTCACAACTTCTCAAACTTTTTTTGATTCAATTTAGATTGGTTTAAAGGTATCAAAATGTTGTATTTCAAAAATCTAGAGCCTGCTTTTGAAGATCAAATTTGATTCAATAAGTACGATGTAGTTCACCTAGTTCATATATGATTGATAGATTAAAGGAAAAATATAATGGGTTATCAAGTATTCACACATGCAAACTATGATCAAAATATCATTTTAAATGGGGCCAGTAAGTTGATTATGGAAGAAAATTCTAAGCATTCTACATTGAACTTGGAAGAAGCAGAGCATACCATGCATGCCAACAAGGATTAAAAGCTCCAAATGGGTGAGTGTTATTCATAAATGATCATAGAGTCAAGAATAAGTATGGAATCAGAGAAGATCAAAATCCATCTTAGTTATCAATGAATAGCTTGAAAAATCTACAAAAAAACAAACAAAAAAGTGTTCTCATGTTGTATGGAAAGAGGAATTCAAGAAGTTACTATAATTTCTATGACCATAGATTTTCAGGAGGCATAACTCATAATCCAATCATTAGATCAATCTCATTTTAAGATATGTTTGAAGAAAACTAATTATCTAAACCTTCTCCAAATTTTTTGGAAATATTCTTGATGGATAGAAAGTTACACATGTTTTAATGCAGTACTATCAAAATCATCTACAAGACCCAAAAAATGATGCTAGAAAAATAGATCCTATTTTGGGGGCCATAACTCCCAACTCTACTATTGGATCTTTCTAAAATTGAAATATGTTGGATGCAACATAGCTATCTAAATTCTCACTAGAGTGATCTTCAAAATTTAGTCTGGTTTTTGAGATATAGATAAATGTGTGTGGGTCTATCAAAATTACCTAGAACAGTCATAAAATGCAGAGCACAATAAAATAATCATGTTGCGGGGGTTGTATCTCACAATTAAACTATTGGATTGATTTAAATTTTGGATATGTGTTGTAAAATCCAATTTTATAATTCATCTCCAAATAAAATTACATGATTCATTTTAGATCAAAAGTTATACTTGACTGAGTGCAGTTCCATCAAAATTGTCTATGACTGTCATGAAATGATGACAACACTTTACAACCAATAAGTGCCACTTGTTTAAATGTGCCCTCACTCTTAATTCCATGGGAATCCTTTCTCATTCCATTTTTAAATATGGAACTCATAATGTAATGTAAAAGGTTAGTAATCTAAACTATTAAACATCATCCAAGAAAAAGATAGTGATTTGAATAGCATGAGGATAAAAGAGGTTTCATGGGGGAGAATCTCCAAGATGCGGTTATCATAACTGATTAACCACATCAAGATTGAAGGAAATTATATATATTGTTGAGAATAAAGAGGAAGGGGTTCCAATTTTTCTAAATTTTTCTAGGGGATACTTTGAGCGACAACAAAATTAGGGACTATGAATACAGGGAGAGAAGGGAGATATTTCTTTTTCTAGATAGTGGTTTTTATAGGTATCAAACAACAAAGTCAGTTTCATTTTGTTGTGTTCAGAGGAGGATTAGATTAATATATCAAAACTTTGAGCTGGTGTCTTAAATATCTAATCAATGTTGATCTTTGTATTGTATTGGTTATCTTTGAATGCAATTTGATACATATGATTGCTGTCATGATTATATTCTAGAATTTGTACTTTAATTGTTTGTGTATTTGGAAAAGACCATTCCTCTTTTTCTCTATGTTTGTTATGTAATGCAGCATTTGGGTGAAAGAGCTTTGTGTCATTTACTAGTTATTTCCTTTTAGTTAGATTAGTTTTTCCACATCTATGTTGTGTTTATGGATAGATGTTTGTAAACCTTCTGTGCTTTCTAGTTAAAAACATTCATATGTGTATTTCTATGAATTCATTGTAAATTATACACGGGGGGCTGTACTTGGATAAATTCAGAGGGTGCTTCTTTTCAATAGCAAAGTGACCCAACTGTTAGTGCATATTTAGTCTTCCTATTTGGGCTTTTGGGGTTAATTTGTATATTTTTCTTTCGAGGACAATCTATTCACTAATAAATTTTTGGCAATTCTACTAGGGAACCAAAAATAATGATTTAGTGCCTAATATTTATTTTCTCAATTTTATGATTATCTCTGTATGCAAGAGATTGGCAACTTTATATGAAGACAACGTTGACTATAAAAGTCATGAGAAGATCAAGGTCAAACCCTTCTCTCCTGAAACTTTATCGAATGGATGATAAAGTATTACACAAATTTGTGGATAGTTATAAAGAAAGAATTTCCTATGCTGTCCAGAATAATATAAATTTTGAAGATGATGCCATGTCTTGGCTGCTATGGAAAAGCCTCTATGTGAGATTTCACAAGTTAAAAGACTTGCAAGAGCTTGAGGATAAAGTTTTTTGATTGAAGAAACATTTGGAGGTAGATGTTGATGAAGCCTTGGTCATATCTTCACATTTCATATCATGCAATTATTTAGTGTTGGGTGAGAAAGGAATCCAAATAGCCATAACCCATCCACAAGAGAATCAAACATGGGAGAACAAGAACACTCAAGCTAAGAGTGAGAATTATAGCAGCCAGGACAACCAAGAGAAGGAAAGCACTAAAACTAACTTCTATCTTGTGGATAACCCATTGGAAAGGTTAAAGCTTGCCCTTCTTAATGAAGAGGAAGAAAGGTTTTGTGATCAAGAGAATCCCTCTGAGTCTGTTTCAATTATTGATCCTAATCTAGCTGAAAGTAAAGAGTTGAAATATTTTCCACCAAGCATAAAAAATGAGGGAGGAGAAGATTCTCTTGCTATTTTTGAGAAGTTAGAATCATTGGCTGGATTTGGAAATGATAAGTTTAAGCATGAGACTTCCTTTCAAAATGATAAGAATGCTGAAACAAAGATAGATCTACACACCTCTAAGTTGGGTAGCTTTCAAGAAGATGATCATCATGCACTTCCAACGAAGGTAATCTAGTTTCAACCAAATACAGTAGTAGCAAGAGAGCTCAAAGAAAAGTCAAAAAATCTAGAAAGTAAATTTGTATGGAGTGAACTCAATCCACTATTTTTGCCAATGAAGTTTTGTGAGAATGCTACTATCAGAGAGAACCCTTTATTTTAGCCTTATGATTCACCACTAAATGGTGAAATTCTATTCTTAGAAAATATTAAAACTCTGATGGAAGGAGAAATGGTTGGAATTAGTTCTTGGCCTATTGGCAACTCATTTGTAATTTTGGTTGATACTCTCATGTATGAGGAAGAAGAAGACATCATATGTAGATTTTTATTATCTCTTGGGTAAGACAATCCTAGTCTACCTCACAATAGGTGTATAATAATCATGCTCAAGGCCATGCTTAGGAATAGTGTATTTAATCTAAGGATTATTTTTCCCCACCATGAGGTGCATTTAATCTTGTCAACCTAGGGATGTATACTTGAAATGGTCAGCATAGTATGTGAACTAGGTCTCTTAATGAGTCATTATGCTTATGTTGCAAAAAACTAAAATGCAAAGAAAGAACCTACACTAGTGCCATAGGAAACTAACACACTTAACTCTTTACAAAAAGGAATACTAGAAATGTAATGAAATGTTAACATTTATTCCAACTCAGTTCATCTACTATAACTATTCTTATAGATGCTGCAGGAACATTCACAAAGTATGATGCTATAGGAAGGAACTTACAACTTCTACTTGCAAAACTAAATATTCTTTTAAAAAAAAAAATCTACACTACTCTAATTTAATCCACCTCCCAAGTGGTCCCCCTTGGTTGGCTTTTGCAAATCTACTAGCATAGAATGCAAGACAAGAACTATTTCATTACGTTTCAAAAATTCATTACATGGGAACAATACATAGAACTGTAAAATAACTCACTGCAAGAGTTAACAGTTTCTTGTCATAAAATTTCTTCTTCTAACCACTAACACAATTGGTCTAATCCCTATAAATAGAAGATTGACTTTTTTTTTGAAATAGAAAAGCAAAAAAGCTAGCTATAAATAATGAATGCAGAGAATATAACAAGTCTTCATAGCTCCTTCATACTCGTAGTTGTGTCCTTTGGTACCGTTATAACTTTTCCACTATGGCTAAATCTCAACATCTTTCTCCTTGAATGCTATTGGTTGTCCTCAATATTCATCTTTGAATTCTTCAAATCATCTTCAGCTTCATTGCTAACAGGTTAGTTATAATGTAGAGATATTTGCAAATAAGCATTATCAAATTAAATTCAAATATTAGGACACACATTATGATGGTTATAAAAAATACTACACTATATATATATATATATATATATATATATATATATATATATATATATAATATTGGAAAAATATGACATACTATCTACCCATAGGTCAATCATTGGTTTAGGTAACCATAAGTTCACAAATGTCTTGATAAAAATAAAATAGAGTGTTAAAAAAATTGTTTAAAACTATCATTAAATAGAGCCAATAATTAGCCTCATCATTTTCCCCTTTGTAAATTAATGCTTAAGCATTGCATTTCCTAGTCAATGACCTAAATTCCCCAATTTCAGTCCTTCCTTTCCTGCTACTCGTGAAGGTATAGTAGAATCCTTGTGTTCTTTCCCAAACTTCCCTTCTACTGTCTTCCTATAGCTTGTCAATTCTATCAACATTAATGTCATATAAAGGCCACATGAGCATTGGAGGTTTCATAGTGAGTGGGCACCATTATTTTGGTCTAGCCTATTTCTCTAACTCTATATACTTTGGAGCTTGATGAAGGGCATCCTCCAAATTGATGGGACTATGTGGCTCTGACCTTTTAAATGTCTCAAGTAATCTAGCCCATCTACTTCTAACACCAACCATGGCTCTCTAGAAGGAAAAGTAGGGTCATTTCTCATAATTGGCATAGGCTTTGGTTCTGGCAGTGAAGATCCCATCCCTTACTCCCTTGTTCTTATCCCCATAAGTTAATCTAAACCAGTCTGTAAGAACTTCTTCTAGTTTACTACTCTGAGCTCTTAATGGCAGGGGCTTTGTTCTTTCCTCATCTCTATAATTATTCAGTTGCCTATCATAGTTTGCTTCATTATACATCTAGGACATCAAATCCCTCAGATGTATATTCCCTATATAAAGTAAAGGATTCCATTGGGTTTCTGAAGGGATAATAAAATTATGCACATATAATTCACAAAGAAAATTCAGCTACTAGGATGGTAGAGTCTATTATAAACCATAGAATTCCTGAGGTGATTTAAATTCTACATTTATATTCTTAAGGGTTAGCATAAGTTGGAATAAAAGAAACTATTTCTTTAAACACATAGCATAAATCTGAGGTGGTGGCTTGTAAGCAAGTGTTTGATCGACTAGTTTGAGGGCATGATCCATTCTTTATTTTTGATTTGCTAATTGCTCCTTCAAATTTTCAATTTCTTCACCTTGGGATGCTATGACTTTCTTCATCTTTTTCTTCTCCTCTTCCCATAAGGCTACAACAAACATAAGTTGTCCAAACAACTAGAAAAGAATTTTATGTAAGGTAATGGAACCACTATCCTCTTCATAGTTTCTTTTCCTCTCTCTCTATTCCCTCCATAAATATTTTACAAAATTAATAAACCATGTTGATTTATAGGGAACTAAGCTAGTGTTTGGATAAAATTTCTTAGGAACTATGTCATCTTTACTACTTGAAGTACTTGGTTGGCCTACTGGGGTATCATTTTGATTTTCATTGGCTTCAACCCTACATTCCTCATTAGGGTTTTCAAGAATGTTTGCAATTTTAGAGTGAGGAGGAGAGTTATCAAGAAAAATTT
Organism: Cupressus sempervirens; assembly: GCA_028749045.1. Lineage (NCBI taxonomy): Eukaryota > Viridiplantae > Streptophyta > Pinopsida > Cupressales > Cupressaceae > Cupressus > Cupressus sempervirens. The sequence continues at coordinate 573,158,881 of CM053789.1, read as the reverse complement.
GTACTGGGGATTCTTTAGTAGATGGCTTGGATGAAGTGGATTCTTTAGAAAAATTTCCTCTCATTCTAGGACTTCTACTTACAAGGGTTTCTTTTGGTATCACGACCTTCTACCTACTTCTTCCTTTTGGTGTCTCTACTGTAGGAGTGACTGCTACAGGACCCTTCTTAGTTCTCTTTTGCCTCATGACTATAGGGTTTGGATCTTCTTTTATCGGAGAAGAGATCTCTTCCTGCAATTTCTATTTTCTGTTTATTTAGCTAGAGGTAGGTCTCTAAGTTTCTTGAACAGGTGAAGACACATTTTCTTGCACATTCTTAGTTTCAACATTTTGAGTGCTTTGATCAGTAGGTTCATTAGTGGGAACTACATTCTCTTTATTGGGTTGTTCATTAAGGGAAGCCTAGAGTTGTAGGGTTTTAGCTTGGAAAAATTATGCCCATGACATGGGAGAGACATCCCTAAGTGATCTTTCTATGAGTAATTTAATTAGGGCATGATGGGTGATAGAATTGTCCTTTCCCTTTTGGGTTTCTTCAACACTAATACACAACATATTGTACAAGAAATTAAGAATATTTACTAGATAATTATGCCTTATAAAAATAAATAATTTAAAATGATGTGCATGTAAATATGAAAATCTTCCTTCACATGTGAGGTACCTAATAATGTGCATGGCTAGCTTGTTGTATGGCAGCACAAGAGACATTCTTTTCCAACCCTGCTTGGTAATATCTAACTGAGGATTAGTTGGTATGACAAACTGAGCCCTGGCTGATCTTACATCATGCATATTAGGATAATTTTCTCCTATTTCTGATAACCAATTACTTCTACTATTCACTCTTCTATAGAAATCACCATCAAACCCCATATAGAAGCTTCTCCCTCATCAAACATCCTTGTGAATTCTATGGCTGCTTCTTCATCCAATGTAGTTAAACTTAAGAAATACCTTAACTAGCCACACACATTAAATCTCCTCATTGCCTCTACATTTGAGAGTAAAATAGTATGCTCCATTGGTTCTCATCACTGCAATTGTCCACCTATTTTTACTTAACACTTTCACTATCTGCACTGCTTGCACTATTTTCCCCTTATGAATTCAAGCTTCTTTTGTTGTTGTTTTATGGACCCATTTTCATGTTTTATTTAATAGGTAATTAATATCATAATGATTTTTTATGAGTAATAATATGGCTTTAATGACAGTAAATCATGGACATGTGAAAATTGTCCAAAAATGGGATTCAAATCACTTGAAATTTAAATACAAGTCACATCACAGCTTGAATATAGAATTATTTAAGAATAAGGGGTACAACACCTAGACACTTGCATACTTATGACAATTGAATTCCATCAATAAAGAAAGTGTGAAGATTTGGAAAAATCTTTATGAATAAATATGAATGTCATTGGGTTTTAGTAACCTTCTCTACCCACTACGAAATATGGGCAAGTGTCCACACTTGTTAGACTTAGTATGGGGTATGGAACTATCATAATGCCTCCATAATATAAAGAATGTAGTATTAGATATAAGCAACAAAATCTGTGTACTATAAATGAATAATAATTTGAAAAGCTTATACCTACTAATTGATTGTCGTACATACTAAAAGTTGGTGGAAGATACATTAGCATTAGAAAATGATGACATGGAAGGTGGATGGGTGGAAGGTAAAGAAATGAGATGAGGTGGAAAAAGAAGAAATTAAAAAGTGAATGGAGAAATTTGGAACTTTATGTGGGCATAAAGTTTTTATTATGGGCATGCACAAAGAAATTAGTGTTGAAGAGCTGCAAGTGGAAGGTTAGCACCTTCTACTACAGGAAGAGTTACCTAGTGTGTATTTGAATTTGGCCATTGAAACTATTGTAGGAAGTCTTCTTTTGTTTGGGGCCATTTATATAACTTGAGACTATGATGATTGACTAATAATTTAAAAGGCACTAGATCAATGGTAGTTAATTGGACGACTCCATTTTCAAAGACATGGTTAATTTCATATGGACCCAACCATCTTGTTTGTAGTTTTTCTAGCATATCTTGAAATTTGGAATCATATAGTAGTGCCCAGTCACCAACTTGAAATTTTTTATTGCTAATGTGGGAGTCATGCCATTTTTTTCTTTGCTTTTGTATAATTTTAGTGCACTCCAGAGCAACTTTGTGCATTTCATCCAAGGAGTTAAGATGTAGAAGATGTTCTCTCTGTGCTACAAGAAGTTCAATGTCCAATGCCAATGTAGTTCTTAATGTTTTATGTTCATTAGTTGGATCCACTTGTATTCCTATAGATGATATGAAATGATCAAGTACCACACCTTCTTGCATGAGCATGAAACATTTTTCCCTATTAAGTGCCAAATTATGTTCTTGAAACCTTATCAAAAAAATTTCAAGATTCATCATTGCTTCCTCAAAGGTGACTCCAAATGTTGTGAAATCATCCATATATATTTCCATACAATTATGTGATATATCAGTAGAGATGCTAATAAAAACTTGTTGGAATATTGTAGGAGCATTAGATAGACCAAATGGAAAAATAGAGTATGCAAAAGTACCCCATGGGCATGTGAATGTGGTTTTGTCTTGGTCTTTAGGAGTAATACTGATTTGATTGTAACCACTATACCCATCTAGAAAAGAGAAATACTTCTTGCTAGCTACAGTGTCTAGAACTTGATCTATAAATGGTTAAGGAAAGTGATTCTTTTTGGTGCCCTTATTTAATTCTCTATAATATACAAAAATTCTCTATTTTCCTCCCTTTTTGGGCACTATGACTAAGGGTGACACCCATTTACTATTAGATATAGGATAAATAAAACCAACATCAAGCAGTTTTTGTAATTCAGTTTTAACTATTTCTCTAAGGCTTGGATTTATCCTTCTTTGGGGTTGACAGAGTGGTAGAAACCTATCATTGATGTATATCCTATGAGTGCACAATGTAGGACTCAACCCTTTCATATCACCATAGTCCCATGCAAAAGACTTTTCATGCTTTTGAAGCAACTTTTTTTAATGTTCCATTTGTGTGGATGTTAATTTGGGGTTAACATGGAGATTATGACCTTTGGATAGATCAACAGTAATGGTAGACTCTATCATAGTAGCTTTGAAGATTGGACTTGCTTCTAATTTACATGGTAAGAGTTGATGAAGAATGTAAGGTTCTTTGAGGAGAGTACAATTCTCATCACATTCCTCATATGTGGTTAATTCCAACACATAACTTTTAGATACATCTTTTTCCACCACACAACTATTAGTAAGAATACTCTAAAGTATTGAATCTTCCTCTTGCAACTTTAGAATGGATTTTCTATGTAACATCATGATCTATGCTATAGAATTTAACTCTTCTTCTTCATCCCCTAAATCTGGCCAAATATATGTGCTTAGATCTAGTAATGGTTGTGCTAGAGGATATAAGTCAAATTTATTTGTTGCTTGGCCATTGGATATGGTCATATTCCCTAACCTAAAAATTATATTTACATTAGCTATAGCTAACCATGGTTGACCTAGGATAACAGGGTAACTAGATAGATTAACTTTAGGGGATAGAATCATGAAGTCTATAGGATACTCTAGAGAGTCTAAGGTTACAACTATGTTTTCTATCATCCCATTAGGAGTGACAATAGAACTGTTTGCAAGTTTTAGAATTGTTGGAGTAGCCATTAATCCTTCTATTTTCAACTTCTTCATGGTGTCCTTGGTCATGACATTTATAGTATCACCAAGATCTATTAAAGCATTTTTAATAGACTGACCATTTACAAATGGACTTCCTGGATCAAAATATTTTGGGGTGATCAATTTTCCTAACATAATGTTAGCTAATTGTCCCACAACATGAACTATGGTGGGGTCCTTTTTCTTCCTCCCAGGCTTCTTCAAGAAAGCATCTCTAATGGCTTTTCCATAGATTGGAACATCTTTAATAGCTTGGAATAGGGGTATTTGGACATTCATGTTCTTCAACTAATCAACAATATCAAAAGATTGTTCCTTTGTTTGTATAGGCTTACTTTATAGAAGCTTTTCTAGAAAAGGAGGTTCCACTACTGATTGAGCTTGGGCTAAGATAGTAACATTGGTTGGGTTGTCCTCTTTAGAGACTAGGGGTTTTGATGTTGTAGGAGTATCTAATATTTTAGTTATAAGAGGCAATTTAGGCATTGGTAAAGTTGTACCAGATCTTAGATCTATATTTGCAACACTTAAAGTGTAAGCAGGATATTGTTGAGCATTAGCAATATAAGTAGGTTGTTGTGGTTGTTGGTTATTTTGATTTGGATGAGGTTGTATAGGTAATTGTTTTTGCTTTTGGGGTCCAAGATTTGCAAGTGGTGGCATTATAGCAGGTTGTTGAACTGGGGGTAGTAATTGTGGAGTACTGGACTTTTGGTTAGACCACTATTGAGGTCCCCTCCATTGGTTTGTAGACTACCAATTCCCTTGGGGTGGTTGCCATTGGATCTATTGGTTTTGCCAGTAGTTTTGATAATTCTGCCATTGGTTATTCTATTGATTGGGCTAGGATGATTGGGAATTCTAAGGCCATTGGGGCTATTGTGGATAGTTTTGCCCAACATTATTCCAATTAGATTGATGATATTGTGGAGGACCTTGGGGATTATGATTTTTCCATTGATTACCATATGAATTTAAATTTTGCAAAGGGTCCTAAGGCATACCTTGATATATGGCCCATGGCCAGCATTGAGCAACAAAAAATACTTGCTCATCATCTCCATCTATCTTAAGGCACTCAGTTGGATGATTTTGGTTATCCATACTTGCGACCAGTTTGCATCGACAATCCTTCTTTTTCTTTTGGCAATGAGGGCAATATTCAGCTAGTTGTAATTCAACTTCTACATGCTTCTTCTTGGTAGTGATTGCATCAAGATGTGTAGAAACATAATTTATAATATCCTAGTTAAAATTTGACAATAGGTTAGATATCTAAACCTTTGAAATACCTTGACTGATTCCTTGAGTGACTGTGGAATGAGCTCCGCAACCTTTCTTCATAGTTGACCTTGAATAGTTTTGATAGATCTTCTTGAGGTCATCCTAGGAAGCTTGATATACATCACCACCAGACATCAGGTCCAATGCTTCCAGATAGTTATCATTCACACCTCTCAGAAAGACTAGCTTTTGTGAATCCTCAGACAATATATGCTATGGTTTCTTCTACAATGTATTCAAGAAATGTGAAACATAGTCTTCCATTCGTTCTTCCTCCTTTTGTGATATCCTAAAGACATCATCTCCTCTTGAACCAGATGCTTTGCAATACTCCCTATATTTTTCTAGAAATAGAGTTTGCATTTCATGCCAAGTTCCTATTGCATTGAATCCTAAGCCCATGAACTATAGTAAAGTTGACTCTTTTAATGTTGCTAAAAATAATTTGAGCTCATGGGCATCTGTGTTGTAGTCAAAACTATGATAGAGTATGTCAAACTCAAACAAGAAACTATCAGGGTCTTCAGTTGCAAGGCCATAGAACTTTGGAAGAGAAGTTGGAGGTATATTTTGAGATTAGAATTGGTTATAAGAATTGGAAGAGGGAATGGAAAGGTAGGTTGTTCCATTGCTAGAGGTATTAGATTTTGAGGTTGCTGTTGAAAAGGAACATTGGGTACAAATGGTGGATTTAGAGAGTATTATCAAGAGAAATGGCCAAAATTTTAGCAAAAGGTTGAAGACCACTTGTATCTATAGGTTTTTCTCTTGAGGATGATTCTATAGGAAAAACAAGGCTTGTGTCTTCAAAAGGAAACTCAAGTTCTTCTTCTTCAATTTCTTCATTTAAATTAATAGACTACCATGGAAGAAATCTACCATATTCATCTTGTCATCTTCCTGTTCGATGCATGCAATTGAATTCTTCACATTGGTGAAGAAAGTTTTAGGACTACAAATTTATAAAAAAAATTAACTAAGAACTATGACTCAAAAATTCTCCTAGCTTGATACCATCCCCGATAACAGTGTCAAAAATGGTCTGCCTCACAATAGGTGTATAATAAGCATGCTCAAGGCCATGCTTAGGAATATTGTATTCAATCTAAGGATTATTTTTCCCCACCATGAGGTGCATTTAATCTTGTCACCCTAGTGATGTATACTTGAAATGGTCAACACAGTATGTGCACTAGGTCTGTTAATGAGTCATTATGCTTATGCTGCAGGAAAGTAAAATGCAAGGAAAGAACCTACACTAGTGCTATAGGAAACTAACACACTTAACTCTTTACTGAAATGAATACTAGAAATTCAATGAAATGTTATAATTTATTCCAACTCAGTTCATCTACTATAACTATTCTTACAAATGCTGTAGGAACATTCACAAAGTATGATGCTACAGGAAGGAACTTACAACTTCTACTTGTAAAACTAAAGATTCTTAACAAAAATAAATCTACACTACTCTAATCTAATCCACCTCCCACGTGACCCCCTTGGTTTCCTTCTACTAATCTACTAGCATAGAATGTAAGACAAGAACTATTTCATTACATTTCAAAAATTCATTGCATGGGAACAATACATAGAACTGTAAAAACAACTCACTGCAAGAGTTAACAGTTTCTTGTCATAAACTTTCTTCTTCTAACCGCTAACACAATTGGTCCAATCCCTATAAATAGGAGATCAAAATTTATTCTGAAATAGAAAAGCAAACAAGCTAGCTATAAATCTACAAGAGAGAAAGAAGGAAAGATAACAGCTCAAGGTGGGAATAAAAGATAATGACTCAAGGTGGGAATAATAAAGTCTAGACAACCACTTTGACATAATAATGAATGCAGAGAATATAGCAAGTCATCATAGCTCCCCCATACTCATAGCCATGTCCTTTGGTATCGTGATAACTTTTCCACTATGGCTAAACCTCAATGTCTTTCTTCTCAAATGCTATTGGTTGTTTTCAATGTTCATCTTTGAATTCTTCAAATCATCTTTAGCTTTATTGCTAATAGGTTAGTTATAATGCAAAGATATTTGCAAATAAGCATTATCAAATTAAATTCAAATATTAGGACACACATTCTGATGGTTATATAAAATAATACATTATATATATAATACTGGAAAAAGATGACATACTATCTACCCATAGGTTAATCATTTCTTTAGGTAGCCATAAGTTCACAAATGTCTTGATAAAAATAAAACAGAGTGTTTAAAACTATCATAAAATAGAGGCAATAATTAGCCTCATCAGATCCCTCTTTGGATAGTCATGGTATGAACATAAAACAAATAGGTTGCAAGATTTTTTTTGGTGATTCATTTTAGTCTTTTGGATGTGATTCTATTGAAGATAATGTTATGAAATCTGAAAATGCATTGGGAGAAAAGAAAGACCAAATGTTTCACATATTTGATGATGCCCCAATTCTTGATAGAGTTGGAGAAATTTGTTTTGATAAAGTTGATCCCATGTTCGATGAATTCTCTCTATTTAATAATGTGAATCATGATTCTCATGATTATGAGAATAAGTGGGTCATTGTAGATAGTAGTTGGGAAGCCAATAAAAAATTTCCTAAATATTGTTCTCCTCAATTCAAGATCTTTCTTAATTTGAAAATTGATCTATAAAAACCATCTACAAATGAAGAATACTATGATGAGATTTGGTTGTTTAGGACATAATGTTGGGTTTCCAAAATTTTGTATACTATTAGCTTGAGTTTTAGTGCTGAAGAGATCACCATTAGACAGTGGTCTATAGAGGCTTCGTTAAAGCATAGCCTGCTACTATGGAAGCGCTCTTACTTCTCCTAGCCAGTAAATGGATTCACATGAGTTCTTCTTTCTTCTAGTTCTCATGGTAGGTTCTCTTCCTATCTTTTTAAATATTGTAAATATTCTTTTGGTGTGCATAGTGTTAGTTTGAATAATGCACAAGCTTTGGCCTTACTGATAGTTTAGTGTTTTCCTAGTTGGCTTTGCCTTGCTCCCCTCGGCCCTTTTGCAAGAAACTCCCAATTTTTCTCTTCTTTGTGACTCCACTTTCCCAATGGATAATGCACTTTAATTTTTCCAAAGATTGCTAGAGTTCTCTATTTTTTAGTCAAAAATAGTCCCATAGTTAGAGCCCTTGTTGGTACCCAATATAGACCCAGTGATTACCCAATATAGACCTATTGATTAAAATTTTCAGTGTGGAATATTGAACCTATTTGAACTAAGGTTCAAAGTAGTTTGAAGTGGTTCAATTTTATTTCATAGGTTCAATAGTTCATTCTAAAAAGTTCAAATGTATAATCCATCAGCTTAGGTTTAGTGATTCATTTCCAGTTAAGAAATGCAATTTGTTAGTTTACAAATTTGAAGGTTCAACAATGCAAGGTTCATATTTAAGGCCAAGTTCATAGATTATCCTTCATATCATTAATACAATCAGGTACAAAAGAAAAGATTACAACTTCTCACACTTTTTGTGACTCAATTCAGATTGGTTTAAAGGTGTCAGCATGTTGTATTTTAGAAATCCAAAGCTTTCTTTTGAAGATCAAATTTGATTCAATAAGCATGATGAAGTTCACCTAGTTCATATATGATTCATAGATTAAAATAAAAATCCAATAGGCTCTCAAGTATTCACACATGCAAACTATGATCAAAATATCAATTTAAATAGGGCCAGTGAGTTGATTATGGAAGCAATATCTAAGCATTCAACATTGAACTTGGAAGAAGCAGAGCATACCATGCATGCTAGCAAGGATTAAAATCTTCAAATGGGTGAGTGTCGATCATAATTGATTATAGAGTCAAGAAGAAGTATGGAAGTAGAGAAGATCAAAATCTATCTTAGTTATCAATGAACAACTTGAACAATCTATAGACAAACAAAAAAAAGTGTTCTCATGTTGTATGGAAAGAGGAATTCAAGAAGTTGCTGTAATTTCTATGACCATGATTTGAAGGAGGCATAACTCATAACCCAAACATTGGATCAATCTCATTTTCAGATATGTCTAAAGAAAACTAATTATCTAAACCTTCTCCAAATGGTTTGGAAATATTTCTAATGGATAGAAAGTTACACATGTTTTAATGTAGTATTGTCAAAATAATCCACAACACCTAGAAAATGATGCCAGAAAAATATATCCTATTTTGGGGGCCTTAACTGCCAACTAAACTATTGGATCTTTCCAAAATTGAAATACATTGGATGTAACATAGCTATCTAAATTCTCATTGGAGTGATCTTCAAAATTTAGTCTGGTTTGCGAGATATAGATAAATGTGTGCAGGTGTATCAAAATTACCTAGAATAGTCACAAAATGTAGAGCACAATAAAAAAATCATGTTGCGGGGGTTGTATCTCACAATTCAACCATTGGGTTTACCTAAATTTTGGATGTGTTTTAAAAGCCAATTTTACAAATCCTCTCTAAACAGTTTTGCACAATTCATTTTAGATTAAAATTTATGCTTGATTGAGTGCAGTACTGTCAAAATTGCCTATGACTATCATGAAATGATGACAATGCTTTACAACCAGCAAGTGCCACCTATTTAAATGTGCCCCCACTCTTAATTCCATGGGCATCCTTTCTCATTCCATTTATAAATATAACATTTATAAATATGGAACTCATAATGTAATGTAAAAGGTTAGTCATTTAAACTATTAAACATCACCTGAGAAAAAGATAGCAATGTGGATAGCACAAGGATAAAAGAGATTTGATGAGGGAGAATCTCCAAGACATAGCTATCATAACTGATTAACCACATCAAGATTGAAGGAAATTATATAAAGCATTGAGAATGAAGAGGCTAGGGTTCCATTTTTTCTAAATTTTGCTAGGGGAGATTTTGAGTGATAGTAGAATTAGGGACTATGAATATAAGGAGAGAAGGGAGATATTTCCTTTTCCAAATAGTAGTTTTTGTAGGTGTCAAACAACAAAGTTAGTTTTATTTTGTTGTGTTTAGAGGAGGAGTATTTTAATACATTAGAACTTTGAGTTGGTTTTTTAAATCTGTAATCAATATTGATCTTTGTATTGTATTGGTTATCTTTGAATGCAATTTAATACATATGATTGTTGTCATGATTATATTCTGGACTTTGTGCTTTAATTATTTGTGTGTTTAGAAAAGACCATTCCTCTTTTTCTCTATGTCTATTATGTAATGCAATGTTCAGGTGAATGAACTTTGTGTCATTTACTGGTTATTTCTTTTTAGTTAGATTAGTTTTTCCACATCTATGATGTGTTTATGGATAGATGTTTGCAAACCTTTTGTGCTTTCTAGTTAACAACATTCATATGCGTATTTCTATGAATTCATTGTAAATCATACATAGGGAGTTATACCCAGATAAATTCAAAGGGCACTTACACTTTTCAAGAGCAAAGTGAGCCAACTGTTAGTGCATTTAGTATTCCTATCTAGGCTTTTGTGGTTAATTTGTATATTTTTCTTTGGAGGACAATCTATTCACTAACACCTAGGAATACATGATTCTCAAAAAAATCATGGGGACACTAGGCCTAAGGTAGTTCATAGGATGATGGAACCTTCCTCTTCACATGGTGAGATGCTAAACAATATCACTAGGAAGCAATAAAAGGTTATCCTCAAAGTTGCAAATGATACCAAGAATGTTCATTGTCTAACCAAGAAGCTACCCTAGCTATCTCCAACTATGATCTTGTCAATCAATTGCAAAGAATGCCAACACAAATTTCAATATTTGAGTTTCTCAAACTATTTCCCTTGCACAAGGAAATTCTCAAAAAATCTCTACGTGCAACCAATGTTCCCACGAATATTTATGCTGAGTGATTCCAAGATATGGTGAACCATATTTCTTCACCATATTACCTCACATTTTCTAAAGAAGATGAAAAGTCACTCATTCATACCCACAATCTCTCTCTACACATAGAAGTTCAAATCTTCCATTCACATGCTTGCAGAGTCTTCCTTGATAATGTTGTCAAGTTAAACATCATATCATTCAATGCTATTCAATAGCTAGGCATGTCTTAATTTGTTATCAACCCTAGGTGGAAAATCACCATCAAAGCCTATGATGAGGTTGAATGACCTTATAAAGGTCTTATTATTCCACCGATCCATGTGGGTCCTATTGAGAAAGATGTGGTCTTCCAAGTTTAAGACATCTCATTGGCATATAATTTGTTTCTTGGAAGACCTTAGATCCATGAAATGCAAGAAATATCATTATGTTGGAAATATGGATGGAGTAACTAAGGGGGGGGGGGGGGGGGGGGGGGGGTTGGTGAATCAATTACCACAAAAACATTTCAGATCCCTTGGATGTTAACAATAAAAATAATTTCTAGTGTAATTCGGTAAGCACATTGAAAATGCTATAACATGGTAAAAGCAATGTGATTTACTTATTATTGATTTTAAACATTCACAATGATTAACTTGAAAGCACAAAAGAAATAACATGAACACATAAGACACCAGGATTTAATGTGGAAACCCAATATGGGAAAAACCATCAATGTAACTAGTTACTGATTTTCACTCTTCTGAAGTGAACACTATTAGGAGCCAACCTAGTTAAAGGTTACAAAAACACACTATTAGGTGTGACCTTGTTAGAGGATTTAATCACCCTATTAGGAGTGGCCTTGCAAGAGGTCTTTATAACAATTCAATGGAACTATCACCTTGTTAGAGGATTTACATTTAGCTGTTAAACCAACTTTGCTAAGAGATTTTGGAATCACTAGTACAATGGTAAGAAAGTAACAATGAAATGACCTAAATGAGATGCAACTAAATTGCTGATTATAGATCTCTATTCTGCTTCATGCTAGATCCTTGCTGTTCGAATATAACTTTGCTACTCCTCAAGGATATCTAACCATCCTTCAAGTTTGCTCACACTTACCTTCTTAATCAATACACTTGCATTCTCACACGTACATTAGAATCTCAACTTGACCTTTTATTTATACAATTTAGATTATCAAGTTGGCCCAATCAAAAATTACAATGACCAATAAACATTACCATAGTTAGTTGGAATCAATACTTGAAACAATTAAACTTCATTTCCCAAATCAACAAAATCCTTCATTGGCTGACCCTGCTTGGTAAACACTGACTGCCAACTAATATGACATTTGTGTAACATCAAAGACAACACACAATTAGAAAATTGTATCCAACAATCTCCCTCTTGGGAATTGATGGCAACACATGTCATAGCACTATGAAATTTGAAAATAAGACTTTCTTTGATAAAAAGTTTTCTCCGTCTTAGATTTTTATAGCACAAACTTCTTTAATGTAGTAATCTCCCTCTATGAAGGAATCAAATAGCTTCTTGTCCAAAATTTTTTTAGAAAGATATGATAGTATACTCTCCCTTTTTGACAACACATGCCAAAGAGAACACATACCAAATGAGTATCAATGTACCTTGAGTACTAATTCATATGCAATGTTCTCTTGACTATGCTGCATCAACTGGTGGATCTTCAACTTAGTTCCTATCAATGCATCACTAAAACTTTATTTAGTGAGCTTTAGATAGGGGAATGACCCTTGACTTACCTCTTAGATACAAGAATTCATCCTTAGGTAATGGCTTGATAAATATATCTGGAATCTATTCTTTTGTAATGGCTATAAAGTCATATTTTATAGCAATATGTTTGGTTTTGGAATGCATCACTAGATTCTTTGATATGTTAATTGCACTTATATTATCACAAAACATGACAACTGATTCTTTAATATCAACCTTCATGCCTTCCACCAACTATTTAAACCAAACAATATTAGAATAGTTCACTGCTGCTACAACATATTCTACTTTTGATGTGGATTGGGATGTACAATTTTCCTTTTTACTTGTCCAAGATTGCAACCTTTTTCCAAGAAAGAATGGTCCACCACTTGTACTCTTTCTGTCATCAATGTTTCCTACCCAATCAAAATTAGTAAATACTTTTAAGCCCAAATTTCCTCCAATTTTATACCATAAGCCATAACCTTTAGCACCCTTCAAGTATTTCAAGATTCTTTTGATTGCCATCATATGATTTTCTCTATGTTTTGCCGAGAATCTTGCCACTATACCAACTGCAAGAGCAATATTAGACCTTGTATGAACTACATACTATAATTTTCTAATCATTAATCTATATAAAGTCTAATCTACTCCTTTTAAGTCATCATCTTTGGTAAGCTTTAATCTAGTACACATGAGGGTTCCAACTGGTTTTGAATCTTCCATACCAAACTTCTTGAGTATCTCCTTCATGTACTTAGACTGAGTGATGTAGATACCATTCTTACTTTGTTGTATTTGAAGACCAAAAAAGAACTTAATCTCACTAAACATAGACATTTCAAATTCTTTGTTCATTTTCTCTAAGAATTCTTTGCATAGATCATCATTCCCTGTAAATAAAGTCTCATCCACAAATATTTCTGCTAAAACAATCTTGTTATCTGGTCCTTCCTTGATGTGCAAACTAGTGTTATCATTAGTTCTCTGGAGACCAATCTATATAAGGTAGTTGTGTAGCCTCTCATACCATGCTTTAGGAGCTTGTTTTAGACCATACAATACTTTGTGTAATTTGCAGACCATGTCCCTTTTGTTTGGATCAACAAAACCTTTAGGGTGTTCAATGTAGACTTCTTCATAAGAATACCATTGAGAAATGTAGATTTAACATCCATCTGATATACCTTAAACCTTTTATGTGTTGCATATGCAAGTAAGGTCCTGACACCTTCCAATCTTGCAATAGGAGCAAAAGTCTCACCATAATCAATGGCTTCCTCTTGAGAATATCCTTTACACACTAATCTAGCTTTGTTTCTTGATACCTTACCATCTTCATTCAACTTATTCCTAAATACCCATTTTGTTCCAATCACATTTTTGTCTTTAGGCCTAGGTACAAGAGTCTAGGTTTTGTTCTTCTCTATTTTTTCTATCTCTTAATTCACAGCCTCAATCAAAATTTCATTTTCCAATGCATCTTTGACATTTCTATGTTCAAAATTAGCAAGTAAACATGTACGTTTTAGCTTACTTCTTGTCATGGTACCTTTTGATTTATCTCCAATAATCTGGTCTGGTGCATGATGCCTCCTAACATACTTGGCTAATATAGGTTCTTTTCCTTTTGAATGAATTGCATTTTCATCCTCTTGAACTTCAACTTTAGGTTCTGGCTACTTAGACTCAGTAGACATTGGCTTGGTAGCTTTAGAATGTGAGTCTGGTCCTTGTGACTTAGTTTGAACTTCTTAGAACTTGATGACTAAGGAAGAATCGAGAGTAGAAGTCTCCTTATTGACATATATGTTTGGCAATGTATGAGGTTTTATGTAAATAGATCTCTTTTAATCCTCTAGTTTTTTATTTCTTTCTTCTTCAGTCCTTTCTACAAACTCATCAATTCTTACATGTGCACTTTCTATGATTTTATGAGTAGAAAAATTCAAACATCTATATGCCTTACTTTTGCAAGAGTATCCTAAGAATATACCTTCATCACCTTTCGCATCAAATTTTCCCTTTCTAGATTTTTTCAAGATATAACATTTACTTCCAAATACTTTTAGGTAACTTACATTGGTTTTATAGCCATACCATAACTCATAGGGAGTTTTATATGAGTCCTTCTTCAATTATACTCAGTTTAAGGTATGAACTGCAGTGCTGATAGCTTCCTTCTAGTATTTGATAGCAATGTTTTTTTTCAATCATTAGAGTCCTTGCACAATCTATGATAGATCTATTCCTTCTTTCAGCTATTCCATTCTACTTGGGAGTTCCAGGGGCTAATATCTATCTTTTGATTCCTATTTCAATGCAAAGGTTATTGAATTCATTGGAGATGAATTCACCACCTCTATCTGATCTTAAGCATTTCAATATTTTCCTTGTTTCTTTCTCCACTCTTGCTAGATACCATTTGAATTTCTCAAATGCTTCTAACTTCTCTCTTAAATATATAACAATAATCATTCTAGAGTAGTCATGAACAAAAAGAATGAAGAATTTTTTTCCACTATAGCTCTTAATTCCAATAGGTCCACACAAATCAGTATGCACAATTTCCAAGATATCTTTAGACTGATAGTTTATGCTTTTAAAACTAGTCTTTCCCATTTTTCCAATCTAAAAATTCTTGCATAAACCAACATCAAGTTTCTTCAAACTAGGAATGCCTCTCACTTTCTTGAATTTTCTTATTTTTACCATGTTATCAAAATTTACATGACATAACCTTCTATGCCATGACCAAAATTCTTCAACTTGAGCAATAAAACATGAGCACTCACCAAGATCAACATAAAATAGGTTACCTTTTGTTTGTTTGCCTGATCCAATTAGTTTTCCTTTTTCATCCCATAGTCTTGCCTTGTCATGCATGAATTCCACCTTGAATCCAATGTTGATTAGCTATGCCACACTTAGCAGATTATGTTTTAGTCCTTCAACCCAATAGGCATTATCACATACAAGTTCGTTGGTTAATGAGATTTGATCTCTCCCTTTTATGCAACAAAGTTCATTGTTTCCAAACCTTACACTACCACCATCATAGTCTTCAAAGTGTTCAAACTTTGTTTTGTCACCAGTCATATGATATGAACATCCACTATCTATGATCCATGTATCATTTTTTCTCACATGAGAAATAAGTGCCATCTTATCTTCTTCATCATCATCAGATTCATCTTTCATAGCAATGTAAACTATTTCATCTTCACTATTATTAGAATCTTTAGCCATAAAACATGTTTTCTTACCTTTTTCCTTGAATGATTCGAAATCCTTCTTGCTATTGCACTTGTGACCTTTCTTCTCATCCTTGCTTTCTTTGTTTGGGAACCTAGCAACAATATGACCAATTTCTTCACATGAAAAATAGATTAGGGGAACTTTACCTTTGTATTTTCCTCTATCTCTAGAACATTTTCTTGCAAGTAGAGCTTCAACAACTTCAAGATCATTTTAAGAACTTTCCTCTAATTCTTCTTCACTTTATGACTGAGTGTCCTTTATTTTCTTTCCTTTTTCCTTAAGTGAAAGCTTAGCCTCAAATGTAGATTCAATATTCTTGAAAGCTTGAACATAATTGTCAAAGTTATCTAGCTCAAAGGCTGTCAATCTTCCTACTAAGGTATCTAAAGTTATCTTATGATTTGTATCACACCTCCTTTCTTGAATAGTAGATACTCTAATTGCATAAATAGGAAGCAATGTTCTAAGAACTTTACTTACACCAATTTCTTTCTTGATATCTCCTCTAGAAGCTTTGATTGCACTGACACTTGCTTTGATCCTTTCAACATATTTAGCAATGTTTCATCTTCTCTCATTCTCATCTGATCAAATTGTCCTCTAAGGATTTCTACTTTGGCTCTCCTCACATTTTCATCACTGTCATAGATATCTTTTATCTTGTTCCACATTTCAAAGGTGGTTTTGTAGTCCTTGATATCATCAAATTCTTCATAGCTTAGAGCAGATGCAATATCTATCAACATGGTGTTATGAGTCATTTTCTCAGCAATGTCACCAACAGATAATGTACTAGCAAGAATTTTATATTCTTCATCAAGGTATTTCAATTTTGAATCACCAATAGAAGCCAGATGAAGTCTCATGAGTCCCTACCATGCTGAAAAGTTATCTTTGTTAAGCCTCAAAATTTCTCTCTTGTAAGAATCCTGATCTTTAGTTTAGATCCTTGAAACCTTTCCTACAAGCACCAAAAGCTCTGATACCAATTTTTGGAAATATAGATGGAGTAACTAAGAGGGGGTAGGGGGGTTGGGTGGGGTGGTGAATCAATTACCAAAAAAACATTTATGATCCATTGGATGTTTACAATAAAACTAATTTCTGCTATAATTCGGTAAACACACTAAAAATGTTGTAACTCAGTAAAAGTAGTGTGATTTAATTAGTATTGATTTTAAACATTCAAAATGATTAACTTGAAAGCACAAAATAAATAATATGAACATATGAGACACTAGGATTTAACATGGAAAACTAATAAGGGAAAAACCACCAATGTAACTAGTTATTGATTTTCACTCTTCTGAAGTGAGCCCTATTAGGAGCCAACTTGGTTAAAGGTTACCAAAACACATTATTAGGTGTGACCTTATTAGAGGATTTAATCACCCTATTAGGATTGGCCTTGCAAGAGGTCTTTATAACAATTCAATGGAACTATCACCTTGTTAGAGGATTTACAACTAGCTGTTAAACCAACTTTGCTAAGAGATTTTGGAATCACTACTACAATGGTAAGAAAGTAACAATGAAATAACTTGAATGAGATGCAACTAAATTGCTGATTACAGATCTCTATTCTGCTTCACACTAGATCCTTCCTGATCAAATATAATTTTTCTACTCAACAAGGATATCTAACCATCCTTCAAGTTCGCTCAGACTTGCCTTCTTAATTAATACACTTGCACTCTCACACATACATTAGAATCTCAACTCGACCTTTCATTTATACCATTCAGATTATCAAGTCGGCCCAATCACAACTTACAATGACCAATAAACATTACCACAATCAATTAGAATCTATACTTGAAACAATTAAACTTCATTTTCCAAATCAACAAAATCCTTCATTGGTTGACCCTGCTTGGTAAACATTGACTACCAACTAATATGACATTTGTGTAACATCAAAGACAACACACAATTAGACAATTGTATCCAACACATTAATGTACCATCAATGTATAAAGTTCCTTTTCAATGGTATCGAGATACTTATTCTAGGGGACAACTCAATGTATATCAACATGCTATTTGTGGTTGATACATTAGTCCTCCACAATTATTGTTTAAATGATCTCAAACTGTCTCTCAAAGAGTGTGAACAAAAATTGAAAATGGTGAGCCTTGGTATGGGTGAGTATACTCTGAAATCTATTGCTTCTTTGCCATTTTCTCCTAGATCTTACAAGAATTTTTTTGAAAAACTGAAGCCCTCAGCTTCATCTATGACCATTTTGGAGACCTTTTTTTAATATTCTATTCTCTTAAAAGAATAAAGATAAGATAAAGCTATTAGAGATTGGGTTGATAGAGAGGAGGAAGATGTAGAAGAGGTTACAGTCACTACTCCTATTTCCCCTAAGTGTTATGGAAAGGGCTACAAGTTTTTGAAAAATATGGGCTATCATGACCAAGGTTCCTTAACTAGTGATAAAAAATCTCTTGTAGAACCCTTAAGTCATACTAAGGGTCACAAAAGTAGAGACAATGCTGACCTAGCTTTTGGGCTAGAAGATGAATTACCAATGTTCCATTGAAGGGCTCTAATTTTGAGCAAGTTAGAGGATGATGAACCATCCTTTGCTACTACTATTCTACAAGAAGAGGATTTCATGTCATCTACTTCTCTCCTTTGGGGAGAAGAACCAATGGACACCTCTAATGATGCTGAGGATTCTACCTCTAGACAACACTAATCAAATGAATTTGATCATGAAGATCTTAATAGAGTAAGGCTAAGAGAAAACATTTCTCACTTGATAGCCTAGAATTAGAGTATAAATTATTGTGAATATGAATGGATATGCATCTTTTGAGTTAGGAGTGGATGTTATTCATGCCTATGCTACTGAAGAAAACATAGTTAAAGACTCTAGTCTAGGGTCTCACAATTTTGGTTTGCAAACTACTTTAGTGGATCACGCTGGCCCCTCTAGGTTTATTCCTAATTATAATTTTCCCTATGGATTCAAACTTTCATATCACTAGAGATGACTCCTTTCACATCAAAAAATTTGAATCCTCCATGTCTCTCTCATTAGTTCACCTTGATCTCATAGATTGGTCTACTCAACATCAAAGAAATGAATTACCATCTTTTCAAAATGACTATGAGATTGCTTGCTACCTAAATGCTATAGAAACTATGATATCTTCCACTACTGAACCTATAGTTAACATGATAGAAACATATATCAAGTACCTTAGTCATAAAATCAAAAAGAAAAAAAATACATTTAGATGGCAAAAACCACTTGGTGGGGTGTTTGAACCCCAAAGATGTATCTAAGGCTAAAAATCTCTTTGAGGCACCTAAGGATGAGGTACTTGGTAGTCTCCTAAGATATTTTAGGGATACATATTTGGTTCTTATTGAGCTTATGCAACCTATTAATCTGGGTATAGAAGAGTCCTCCAAAATTATTCATGTTGCTCAATCTCTATTGACTAAAGAAAAGGAGAACTTCATTGAGTTCTTCCAAGAGAGGAAATTTTCCTTTTCTTGGACCTATTTAGATATGTCATGCCTTAAGATAGATCTAATTATGCATTAGTTGTCTATCTATTATAGTGTCATACCTATCAAACAAAAGTTGAGATAAATGCATCCACAATTGGCTCTCTTAGTAAAGGTAAAATTAGAAAAGCTGTTAAGTGTAAACTTCATCAAAGCTATTGATTATGTAGAGTGGATCTCCAACATTGTACCTATATCCAAACATGAAAAGTCCATTCGTGTGTGCCCTAAGGATGATTTTAGAGACTTAAACAAATCATGCCCTAAGGATGATTTTGCATTGCCTAACATAGACATGATAGAGGACATCACCATGGATTATGAAATTTACTCTTTAATCGATAGCTTCTCAATCTACAATCAAATCAAAATTGCCCCTAGAGATCAACAAAAAATTTCCTTTAAATGTGTATGGGGTAATTTTTGTTGGAATGTCATGCCATTTGGGCTAAAGAATGCAGGAGCCACTTACTAAAGGGCCAGGACCACCATCTTCCATGACATGATGCATAAAAATATGGAAGACAAAGTTATTGACACATTGGCTAAATCTAACAAATGAGATATACATATTGATGATCTGAGTTTAATATTGGACTACATGGAATAGTTTCAACTAGGGTTAAATCCCAAAAAGTGTGTCTTTGATGTCACATCAGGAAGATTACTAGGATACATAATATCTATTGAAGGCATTGAAGTTGATCTTGAAAGGTGCAAGCCATTATAGGAATGCATCCTCATAGGAATATCGATCAATTAAGAAATCTTTAGGGACATCTTCAATCCATTAGGAGGTTCATATCTTAGTTGGTGGATGAAGCTCAAGTCTTTTAATAAGAACTTGCACAATAGTTCCACCTATTTATGGAATGAGGAATGCCAAGCAATCTTAGATCAAATCAAAGTGTATTTGGCCAAACCTCCACTATTGATGCCCTTGTACCAACTTCAATTCACACCTTTTGCCCTTAAATCATCTATTTACTTGACTTGACCTATTTTCATACTACATCCTTCTTGGTCAACTCTAGTCAAATTGGGGAATTCTATAACTTTATTATGGTCACTCTTTAGTTCTATTCACTAATTTGTCATCATAGATTTTTCTATATCTCTATTTAATCATATCTTTCTCATTTCTATATTTCCTTTAGCTCATTTTGATTTTGATCTCGAGAGGGAAAAAATAGTCTATCATTGCTTGCTTGCTACAAATATCTATTCCTCAAGAACATATGCTTGATCTCTTCATTTTCTCTTGATCTATCTCCTTTTCTTAGGTCTTTGTACTCTTCTTGAGTCCTACTATCTTTTCTCTCCTTGTGTTCAATACTATCACTATTAGGTTGTACATTAAGGACATGTTATCTCTTTCTACACTTTGTTCTTCAAAATCAGATCTCTCTACCTATTGCTGCCTACTTGGCTTCTATATTCTTTGACATAATTTCTTCCCAAATCAATCGCACATAAGTAAAAGAAGGGAAAATGTAATCACCTAAAAATGATCATCTAGACTATCAACCCCCTTCTCTACATTTTGGCTAAATTATTTAATTATTTATCTATGCTAAATTTCTAAAAATCAATTTATTTGGTTTTCATCTATATTTTGACTATAATATCCTAAGTCCACATTTGATTAAAATAACATGTCCCCTTTGATTTAAATAAAAGACCCCATTCCTCTAACCTACTTAATATGCACACATAAAGCCTTTTCTCTATTTTCAAATTAAAAGAAAATCCTTTTGTCTAACATGAAAAGTCAACTTCTTTTCATTGGTTGACTTGCTCTTACAGATGGATGATGCCAAAAATAAACCTACACCCTTGATCATCTACTTCTTGATCTTGATCTCAACCATCCATACATCTTTAAAATGGAGAACTCTCTCCTCATCTAAGGCTCCATTTTTTGAGTATTGTTATGTTGATAGGTTTCCCTGAGAGCACGTGTGGAGAACTTCTTTCTTCTTGTCTCATTCATGCATATGCCATCTTAGCTTAGATTCATCTAGTATAGCTTAATTTCCTTTTTTATTTCATAGCTCACATAGTCTAATCAGCAATGGTTGTAACACATTCATCTTGTTTAGCTTAGTATTATTGGTATCTCTAACCATTGTTGTCTATTAGTGTCAACCACTTAGTCATTTACAAGGTAGAGTTTTACAGTCATCACTACAACTGAGCTACTCTATATAGGTTGAATAATGAACATAAGAAAGTATGTATCAATCTCTATAGGAGTTGAGTAAGTGTATGGTCATTGAGTATTTCAATATGAGTCTAGCTCATCAGTGGTTGAGCAAGTATCAAGTATACAAATGCAAAGTTATATAGTGTGTACCAATCATGATATATGTTGAGGATTAGAAGAGTAATACAAAATGAGAAATAATAATGCGAAGCATCAATAAATAATAAAGAATCAAAAATGAAGAGTTTACATAAAAGTCAAGAATGGAACATAGTTTGAGGTAGCATGGTTTACAAGCTAACTTGGAAGGAACATTTAAAGATTGTAGAGGTTGTTATAGAACATTTAAATGACATGGATCATAGGTCCCTATGTTGTATGATCAAAAATTTAGATTGAGAGGCTACTATGGAAGAATCTAGAAAAATGTTTATGGAACTCTTTAAATAGTGAAGATCCTAACCTAGATCATAGGAGAGAGAGTGTGAGAGATGCATGTGTAGAGTAAGGGAAAGAATAGAAAAGTGTATGCATACAAACAAGGAATAAAGTAAAAGATTGATATTAGAAGTCAATGAAAGTGTTCTATTATCATCTAACAGAGAAAGTGACCTATTCATGGTAGTGAAGTGAAATGGAAAGACAAGTAATATCATATCAGAGGATAGGATCTATTACCAAGGAGAAGACTCAGAATCAACTTGTAGATAAAAATGAGAGTTAGGCACTAAATCAATTTTAACCAACTTGAATCAGGGTAAATCTCTTAATAGAGTGGTCTTGATAGATCTTTGTAAATCTCCTAAAAGAGTCCTTACTTTTTTGTAAGTGTTAAATCCTCTAACAAAGTGAGACCTATCAGTCTCTTAAGATTTTAGCATGGTAGACCCTCACAAGGTAGATCATATCTTATGATCAAACATTGTAACCTTAACTAGTTAACTTTATTACTGCAATAGTGAATATTTGTGGGTGTCATCCCTACCCCAATTTTACCTTCACCTTGGAGGTTTTTTGGGTAACAAATATTGTGTTATGTGTTTCATTTTCATGCATGTGATTGATCATATTTGTATGTCACAATAAATTTACATTACAAGTTTCACATGAACAAGTTTACTGATAGATGTGAGTGAATTAGTGAAAATTTTAAGTGTTTAAGATTTTGATTCACCCACTCCCCCCCCCCGCCCCCCCCTCCCAGTATCTTATTTATCATGTTTATTTCTCCATCAATCAAAAATTGGTATCAGATCATTGGTTTTCTAAAGGAATCTTAATAGATTGGAGATTAGATCTTGGATATGGAGGCTTTCAAACTGGATAAAGTTATTGACAATTAGGTGATTGACATCAAAATCATACTACAAAAACTTGAGAAGGAAAGACGATATTTGAAGGATTCCCTAAAAAGGAGAAAGGAAATTTCCATTTAGATAAAATAGTTTTCATATGAAAAAGTTGAGACTGAAGGATTGTTTGAATTAGTTAATCGAAATGACAAAGCATTTGTAGATCTACTTGATAAGAAAAAAATCCTAAATAAAGAAATAAGAGGATTGAAAAGAGACCATGAAATCCAATCAATAAGACTATGTGAAGTGACTGAACAAAAGAAGAAATTTGAAGAAGATAAGACTATGGTTAAAGAAAACAAAAGGGTGATGGCTACTAGACTTGACAAAAGGATATTAAATGTGCAAAAAATCACAAACACATAACTTTACATGATGAATCAATTGATTCTTGCAAATCAAGAATTAAATCACAAGGATTTGGAAATAGAAAATCTTAAATTATAGAAGGACATATTAAGGAATAAATTGAAAGCTAAGAAAGAATCTATGGAGAAATTCAACAAACCTAAAGAGGAAATGAAGTACTTTGAAGAACTTATTATGCCATCAAGTTGTTCTAATGAATTAGGACATTCATGCACTAAGAAAGGAGAATCATCCTAGAATGGAGAACTAAGGAATGCAAAGTCAAAGGACAAATTGACATGCGATCACTGTGGAAAAATTGGTCATACTGCAAATATCTATCAAAGAAAACATGGTATGCAAAATTCTAAACCTAAGTTTACTAGTTATTATTTTTACTGCAAGAAACAAGGACATCAAATACATGAGTGTAGATCAAGACTGAGGAATGCAACTACTACACCTAAATTTGAAGGATATTGCTATAATTATTATAAGTATGGGTATATAGCATATGAATTCATATCACAAAAAAAACCTTACTAGATAAATTAGAGGAAGAATTATGCACCTAAAAATACATGTTCCAAATGTCACAAGTTTGGACATCAAAGTAAGAATTGTAGGAGTCAAGTGCATTCAAAAAATTAGACAAAAGGCAAAGGCAAAGGAAAAGTGGACATTAATCAAATTAGGAATGAAATGAACCAGAAATAGAAAAGGAAAACAAAAGATGCCTTAAGAACATATTTGTGAAAGGTTGTTGATTGTCAATAAAAATTGTCTATGTTGATTGAGCATTACAACATAGACTAAGAACTACTAAAGAGGAATGATAAAGATTTAATGGAATGATAAAGAATGAGTAATATTGAAGAGACTAAGCTATAATAAAAAGACCTAGTTGAAAGGCATCAACATTGACTAAGATAGTTGACTTTGACCTACCTAAGTACACAACATTAATGGAGACCCTAAATCAATCAAAAGAAGATATATAATGAATTTAAAATATATTATTACATAGCTTGCATTCATATTTTTGAGAGTGTAGAGAAATTTAGCAATTTTAGTGATTAACAAAGATTTCAAGACCAATTTGATCAAGAATCTTGAATGAGTGAAGATCTGAACTATGTTGAGTATCCAAAGAAGAAAGAACGTCAAACCCTATGTATGATCATGGTAACTTCATCAACCACTATAATGAATCATGATGTTAGTATAATACAACTAGTGAAGTGTGATGTTTTTCCTCTGCCAAAGTTTGATTCTATTCTAAAGATTCCTATGAAAGGAGACTTATTGGGTGTGCTATCTTCAATACCATCGAAAGTCATTATGATCCATGATGTTAGAAGCTATTATTTATGTAAAATTGGAGAAGTGGGAGATTATACAATTAGAGAACCTTATGAGAAGTTATGCAATGAAGGAATCTTGAAGGACACATTTTAAATTTTTGAGAGGAAAGGGTTAACTCGTGTCCTAGAATTCTCAAATAATTTCAAGGTTAAATGGATTAAAGTCGTTATGAGAAGAATCCATGACATGCAATACTAGCTCCACAATGGACTAGTGGAGATCACAAAGAAAATTATCCATAGGGTTACATGCTATCCAACCCTAGATAGGAAGAAAATCATGTGAATCCTGAGTCATAAAGAAATTGAGGCAAATATAGGAGCCAAGTGGAATGGATGTGGTCTATCCATTACAAAATTTTTGATCCACTAATTGAATTTGTAGTGAGGCTTATAGCTCAAAAATTCTATGAATCAAGCATATTGAACAATGTGCATTGTATGGTTGTGGATTAAGTGTGGAAGATTGTAATAAAATATCATGAGTATGATTTTGTTGAGCTATAGAGACTACAAATTGTAGAGAATTTGACATCTATAAGAAAATGAAAGAATTCAATGTGTAATTTTGGTTCCCTCATTATGTGTATTTTATTTTATATAGAAAAGTGTTTTCCTATTATTGGTGATGTTGTATGGGAGAAAGATAAATTGGTGACAAAAAAGATGAATGAGTATATTACTTAATTAGGAGAAAATTTTGAGAATGTAATGAATGCTTATATTGATGGATTCAAGCAAAAGATGAAAATGAGAATGAGGATATCTGAAGAGTTGGTCACAAAATATTATAGTGACATATATTTTCTTGTTGATATGGACAACACTTTTGTATAGGAAGTGAAGCCAAGGAAGGCTTGGTTAAAAAGTGTTGACTATGAGATTGATAGTGATGTAATGGGTGAAAATATCAATACACTATTGAAAGAAGAGATTGATGTTGAGGCTGAACCTTTTGGTAAATATGAAGAAGACAAAGAAAGAATTACTATAAATATTAAGATAGCTTCCTAGGAGAAGAAAAGGAAGAAAATTATTGAAGATCTTGAAGCTAAACTGGGAACCCTAAGCAAGGGAAAAGAACCAATACAATTGACACAAGGTCTTAGTGAAGATTTAGAACAAGATAGTGGTGATGAGGAAGAAGAATAAGGTGACAATGGAAAATCCATTGTTGTTGTCATGCCACCAAGCATGAAGGCTTAAGGAACAAAGAAGAAGTTGGTTGTGACACCCATCTCTCCTCCCCCACCAAACAAGCCAAGGACTAGGGTAACTACTAGTGTCAAGCATTCTATAAAGAAGAAGGTAGTAGGAGCTATAGAGCCTAGTGCCCCCAAAACTAGAAGAAGGAGATTGGTCAGAGGACCACCTATTATAAAAACAAGGACTATTGAAGAAGTATGCAAAAACTTGAGAAGATCTATAGGATTGTCTAGTTTTAAATTTTTCAAGTATAATACACTAGATAACGATGATATAAAAAATTGAGGAGGCTATGGTAGACATGATTGAAAATAAAAAACTAGCTTCTAGATAAATTGAGAAAATAATATCCAAAGATTTACTTGATAGACTAGAAAGGAGATAGCAATAGGTAGAAGTATAGAAGAAAAAGATAAGACTAAAAAATTAGTTAGAGTTAATCTTGATCTATCACAAGAGCACCAAGACATATATTTCAAATAGTATAGAAGTAGATTTGTTCCTAAGTACATAATGTTTTGGTTACCATAGAATAAAGAAGAAGCTATATAACAACAAGATGAGTTACTTTGGAAAACATTTTTGGGTTAATAAAACAGATAGGAGAGACAAACACTATAAACATCAAAGATGATTACAGTAGTAGAGAAAGCTTAGGTGTGTTGAGTCTGCAAGGAAGAATGTCCCCTATACATACTAACACCCTTAAAACTCCATAGGCCGAGCAATCAGGGCTTATAGGTATAGAGGTAGATCATGAAGAAAATGAAACAAGTGTTAATGATAAGATTGTTTTAGCACCTCGCATTGAGGAAAGAAAAGAATCAAATGAAGATGAACCAAGTGCAACTATTTTTGTATCAGGCACAAATGCACAAGACTAAGTAGTGACACTGCTTCATCAACTCTCAAGGTAGTGTCAAGCAACATCACTCCTTCACCTAGTAGAAAGAGGAAAGAAATATAAGATATTTCACCAGATATTGAGGTTTTCTTGGATGAAACAATTGAGATTCCACAACTGGAACTAGAAAATCTCACCTTGGAGAAAACTATTTTGCTACAAGAAGTTTTGGTGAATAAGAAGAGACAAGAAGAGCTCAAGAGATAGCTTAAGAAAAAGAAGGTACTCTATGATGTGAAGCATATTTTTATTGATGCTTTTGATATTCAAATTTTTTAAAATGATGCAAAAATCATCAACTAGCTTGTAAATATAGTTGATCAAGTGAAACCTAGAAGTTTGAAGTCAAATGAGAAGCTATTGGATTGGTTTTCTCAAAGATTTAAAACTGAGGTTGTGGACAAAGTTTCCATAACCATTGTTGATTAGAAAGTGAAACTACAAGAGAAAACATGTTATGATTGAGCTAATATAGAAGGTACAACATTTGTACATAATTTTTTCTGATGTGCCAAGATTCACTAACAACATTTAAGCACAAACAAATCAAATTTAGGCTGAGATAAAGAAATCTGATAGTATTATTTCTAAGTCAACAAGATCAAGCATTGGTCATTGCAATAATCCACTAAATACTCAAGGCACATTGTCTAAGCTTTAGGTAGATGGAAAAAATATGAGATCCAAATTGATCTCTATTTAGGATATGATGATAGCTCATTTGGAGGTCATGCTGAGAGAATTGAAAAAAACCCACAATCTTATCATAGAAGATCATAATCTTTTAGTGGTTGATAGTTTAATTGATTTAGCTAAAAGATTATAGTTGTAGATTACTATTTTGGAGGCTAAAAAAACCACGTGGGATCATGCATTATCCATGATTACCAAAGTTCATATGGAATTCATTGAAAAATATGGATTACTTCCCCTTGTTCGATCAAGTGTTCAAAAACAAGGGGAAAATAGGTATTCAAAGGGAAATGATATGTGATGAAAAAGGGAGAACTATAGATTTTAATAAAGGTGAAATTGATTTTTTATTCATTTTTACATTGTTTATTCATTATTCATTGGCATACGTCATAAGATTTAGAGGGAGAGCTCATTTATTAGACTATATTGTAACAATGTAAATATGACAAAGTGTTTTTTTCTAGTAATGTCAAAGGAGGGGATTGTTGGTATCTCTAACTATTGTTTTCTATTAGTATCAACCACTTAGTCATTTATAGACTTAGATGGTCATCATTGTGACTGTGCTACTCTATATAGGTTTAATCATGTACATACGTAAGTATGTACCAATCTTTATATGAGTCAAGTAAGTGTATGGTCACTGAGTATTTAAATACAAGTTGAGCTCATCAGTGACTAGGACAATATCAAGTATATAAGTTCCAAGTTATATAGTGTGTGTCAAGAAACACTACATGTCGGGCATCAGAAGAGTAATACAGGCCAAGCAATATAAATGTTGAGCATCAGGAAATAGTAAAGATTGAGAAATGCAAAATTTACATAAAAGTCAAGAATGTAATAGAGTTTGAGGTAACACAATTTACAATCTGAGTTGGAAGGAACATTTAAAGATTGTATAGGATGTTACAAAATATTTAAATGACATGGATCACAAATCCCTATGTTGTGTGATCACTAATTTAGATGGAGAGGCTACTATGGAAGAATATGGAAAAATCTTTATGAAACTCTTTAAAAAACAAAGATGTTAACCTAGATCATAGGAGATAAAGTGTGAGAGATAAATGTGTAGAGTAAGATAAAGAGTAGAGAAGTGTATGCATACAAACAAGGAGTAAAGTGAAGGATTGAGATTAGAAGTTAGTGAAAGGGTTCTATTATCATCTCATAGAGCAAGTAACCTATTCATGGAAGTCAAGTGAAAGGGAAAGAAAAGTAATATTAGATCAAATTATATTATTAGTTAGCAATGAGAAGACTCTAATGGGACTCAAAATTGCAATATCTTTTTGAGTACCATTCCAAAATTTTGAGTCATTTTGAACCCCTATAAGAGCTTTTTGTGCATGCATACCTGACTATCATTTTGAGGCCTAAAAGGTGTTTTATGTTTCTAGAACTTTTCATTCAATATTTCTATGTCTCGTATAATGATAAATTGTTATTCTAAGTCATTCAATGAAGTCTCATTTTGAGCAATGTCCAAATCTGCATTTTTGCTTAAGTGCCAAAACATGACAAGAGGCTTAGTTTGCATTTTAATATCTTGCACCCAGTTATGTATCATGAATCAATTTTTTGGGAGTGTCTAATATGCATATAAAGGAACCTATATTTCATTTTTCAAGTCATTTTTATTAGTTTTGACTAGTTTTTGAATCCCTCAAAGTTGGATGTTTACTATTGTCAAGCTGATGCGAATTGCCGTAAATTCTAGGAGGCCCTATTTGACTAGTTATAACTTGGCTCCAGTTGAACATATTGAGAAAATTATTTTTGCATTATATTCTATATGTCACACACTTTCTATCTTCCATATTTGAGCCTATTTTGAATCTTTTTGACTAGTTTTCAAATGCAATTTCGAATACAAGTTATAAAGTTTTATTGGTGTCAAAAAGTGCATATTGATTATTACCCCTGTTCAAGATGTCATTACTTTGAATCCATGGTGGATGAGATCAAATGGTTTGTACCACTATCTTATAATCTAAAAATTATTCAACTATGCTAGTTTTCAAGTCTTGACCAATCCATTTGCACACTTTCCCAAGTCCATATTGTTTGTGAAAACCATTGTCTTGCTGATGTTTCCAACTTTGTGATTATGAGTACCCCACTTCGCATGATTTCCAAGCATGCTCTATTATTAGTCATGAGCCCTAATATTATATTTATACTCTCCTCATGAAAATGAACTAATATTCCTAATTCTATGACCCCAAGTATCTGTTTGACCTATTTTGAAGCCAAAGCCAAATGCACTTTCCTATTTTCTAACATATTTCCTTGCAGGTAGTTTTAACTATGCAACTTTGATGATCAATATATTTTAACCTATATTTCATCATGATACAAGAATTAATAGGGTGAAATAATGTGGAACAAAGAATTAGCATGTCAATTTTCATCACCCAATTGTCTATTTTGGCCAGTTTTTTAAGCCGGCTTATAGGCCTTCCTGTCAAAAAAATTACTCTGTAGATAAATGGTAAAATGAGTTTTAAATGATCAAATATTGATTAATTATGATCTAGATCAAATCCAATCAATTCAAGAGGTCAAGTCAGTGGATTCCAAAGGTCAAGTGTTTTAGTTTGAATTGTTTTTTAGCTAGACCCAATTTGGGTCCCAACTAATATCATTCGATACTGAGGTATAGATTAGGGGAATACAAGATGTTTTAAAGGGAAATATTATAATGGTCTGATTCATTGTAAATTTTGAAATATAAATATAAAATTGAAATCCAATAAGAGTGAGGGATTGTACATGTATTCAAGTACAATGAAGTCCAAATGAATTTTGATTGACATTCTATCGTCAGTGTGGATGTAGGCATTTTCAAGATGAGTTTCATATCAGGGCATTGTAGCTTGCATTTTTTATAAGTGTTTTGAGCCTATTTGAAGAAGATGATGTAAGGAATATTGTACACTATTTCTCATGTTGATCATGGAAAGATAATCTTAGTTGAAGCAAAAATACAATAATAATATACAATTAGGACACAAAGATCAATATTATTGATACTCTAGGCTATTTGGTTTTTGGAGAGGAAATAGAGATTATTATAACCTCAAGATAGACATTGGTATTTCCATTTTTGAGAAAAAAAAATTTGTATTCATAGTTGCAAGTAGGTTATGGAGTGTTATGATAATTAGGAAGTTATTGAATGACTTCTATAAGAATGAATCTGAACATGTTTGACTAATTCTTTACAACTTCCTTCCTCTGCCCTATTCATATTCCTACTTGCGCATGGTTTCCTTCTCACTAGTTTTCCTATCACTTTTGTTGGATTCCCCCACCTCACCTTTTAGGGCTTGTTTGAAGATTTTTTGAGCCAAAGCAAAGGAAAATGATCATCCAAATTGGGCATTATGCCAAGTCAAAGGAGAATGTGGAAGACTTTGAGCTTCTAACATGGTGGTTTCAACATGAGGAGGTGTGGCTTGAAGTAGATGCAGTGTTGGATCATGGGACATAAGATCATATGTTACTACTAGTTTCAGTATTTCATAACATATGGGATCATATAGGGACACCGAAATTGAAAATAGCATTAGATGCTTAGGATCCTTGTAGGGAGATTGTGCCAATACACTAGGAATGCTAGGGTAGAAGGTAGAATTGGAAACATTTCTTTTCATGCTTACAGTCTTGACCAGTTTGCCTCCAAGTTTTGAAACATTTTTCTCTTACATTTTACTAAATCCAATTTTTGTAGAAGATGTTCTCATGCATCTACTTGGTATTTTCCAATATCAATCTACTCATGTAGGGTGTTATGGTAGAATGTAATCTAGTTTAGTAGATGTGTTAAGGAGAAAGTGTTTGTAGTGGAGGTGACAGGTTGACCTAGTGATTTATGATATTGACAAGCCCAACACTTTGTAGTTTATATTCATTATGGATTGACTTGTCATTGAGGCTTAGGAATAATCATCAATGTCTAACATAGATAGGCAAGTGACTGTGGCATGAAGGCCCCTATGATTACAGGTTGGTTTCATAGATGGAAACACCACTTCTATACACCATCTATAGTAACTGTGTGATATATGAGAAATACTAGTTTATTAGAGATGAAAGTCGTTGCTTCTTACTCTATCTCTAACATTTACTGGATCCCTTACATAGGCCTAGGAACTATTTACTAAGGCCACATGATCTATTACACCAAAATTCCAAAGCCATGACTATACAGGACAACTACATTAGCAACAAAGGAGGAACCATATTTTTTTTAAGAACACAGAGTGGAAAGGAGGATTCACATTTGGTTTGTCCCACATTGGGAAAGTGGTGGGATACTTTAATTTTTATAATCTCGATCACACAACTAGAAGGTGTCTTTAAGGCATGATTATAGAAAAGCACAAGCATATGTAGAGGGGCCTGCCATGGCCAAGTGGGCAATGTGGTCAACAAATTTTTGACCTAGATTGAGAGTTCCAAATCTAGTCATGAGATCACAAGGCACAACAAAGAAAGCTAGAATGTTACAAAAGCAGTGTAAGATAAGAAGGAGAAACCAAGCAATATATGGTTCTATAATGGCCATCATGAGATCAGGAGAAGGAAAATTGAGAAGTAAGATCTCATATAAATTGTAGCATTAGAAGGAAGGTGAAATGAAGGCTAAGATGTCAAGATACATCGTAAGATCAGGGGTCTAAAATATAGAAGTTAAGATGCATTAAAAAAATTCAAATTTTTAAAGGATAAAAAAAATAAAAATTGAATATTTAGTCTGAGCATACATTTTGATGATTTGAAGAATTTGAAATGAAATTTTATATTATATAGTTTCAACTATATATTTATTTAAATTTTTCAATTTGATGCTCTAGTCATAGCCCAAGCCCTGATTTTTCAAATCAAATTTAGGGGCATTATTTTTATATGAAATATGCAGTATAATATACCAACAAAACTAAGAGAAGATGAATTCTTCATTTTTGCAGTTAGATTTTGTACAAGTCTTCAATAGAAGAAGCTACAAGAAGTTCTATATTTTTGGGGTATCCTCAATATTTATGAAGATTTGTTATTTTTAAATAAAATAAAATTAGGATTATATCATATTTTGATCAGATCAAATGCACTGACATCCATAAAGGATGAAATAAGTGTTTTGAAAGTAGTTGCTAAGAATGAATGTTTTTTCAACAGGAAGTAGCTCAAGATGCATGACTAAGAGTAGATGAAGACAAACAAAATATGATTGAAAATCCTAATACATCTTATTTGATATCTAATTTTACTTTAGAGAGGGTTTTTTTCATTATTTTAAAAAGATATTTTAGGGATTTTGCAACAACATAGAGATCAAATTTGATTGTTGGCAGATGAGGAAAGAGAAGATTAGTTCTATAGCATCAGGATGAAGAGTCTCATGAGGACACTTGGAAAGATGAGGTTTAGATCCAGGAGTCTTCTCTTCCTATCTATATATTTCTCATTTTCTTTCATTGTAAGCATTCCAGCTTTGGATATTTTTCACTATTGTGTGACCACTTCATTGGTTTCAATTAGGTTGAAATCATCTTTCATGACTATGATACCATTCTTAGTAGTTTCTTTGTTATGAACAATAATCATATTTCCTTTTGAGCATTTCGATTATACAATCATTCATTGTGTCTCCTTTGAGTTTTGCATACCCATGATGTATTAATTTTAAGGAAATTAATAGAGAGCTTCATTAAAAGGCTCATTTTGAAAATTGTCTCCTCTGTGTGGGTCTATAGTTTTCTATTGACTATGTACAAAGTGTGTATTATCTAGTTGCAACTTATTTTTTGAAGTTGTATGCCATTGTATATCTTGTTTTTGGATCAAGGACCTGAGTAATTTTCTTGATATGCATTGATAGAATTGCAAGGATCATAGGAGGATTTGATAAGTATGAATTTTTTTTGAAGATAGATGTCTATTTGCAAGGTAGATAGATAGATCGGATATCTAAGTATATAAGTATATTTTGGGTATCCATGTGTATGTTTTGACTTAGTTTATGCCCGGTGGATAAGGGATTGATTAGCTTGGAGATTACATGGTTTTTCTATTGCATACCTAGGTTATGCTGATATTTAACATCATTAATCAAATATCTTTTCCCATTCATGTTGAAGAGTTGAAAATAAGTTCCCATACTTAGTTTATCAAATTCATGAGTTATGTCATTAGCTATTTCATACCCATGAGTGTTTGCATAAACCTAGAAGATTCAAGGGTTTTTATCTATTATATAGATTCAACTATATGCTTTGATACTGGTACCATATAAATAATTTGAGGTCCACCTGCCTAGGTCTTGTAGAGCATGAAGAAGGAGAGTAAATAGCCTTATAGTTGGCCCTAGTGTTTGAATAGGTGCATTGAACATGGGAATCAACTACCCATAGGTGTATACATTCTAATCATTGGGTTATTAAAAAACTATTAATTTAGGAGCCAATAGATTCAAAATCAGCTTGCAAAGAAAATTGAGATTTAGGTACTAAATTAGTTTTAACTGACTTGAATTAGGGTGAATCTCTTAACATAGTGGTCTTAATAGATCTTTGTAAATCTCCTAACATAGTCCTTACTTTTTTGTAAGTGTTAAATCCCCTAACAAGGTGAGACCTATCAATCTCTTAAGCTTTTAATAGGGCAGACCCCTCACAAGGTAGATCATATGTTATGATCAAACATTGTAACATTAACTATTTAAGTTTATTACTGTAGTAGTGAAGATTTGTAGGTGTCATCCCCAACCTAGTTTTACCTTCACCTTGTAGGTTTTTTGGGTAACAAATAGTGTTATGTGTTTCATTTTCATGTATATGATTGATCATATATATATATATATATATATATATATATATATATATATATATATATATATATATGTTACAATAGATTTACATTACAAGTTTTACATGCACAAGTTTGCTAATAGATGTGATTCAATTGGTGAAAAGTTTAAGTATTTAAGATTTTGATTCACCCCCCCTCTCAACTTATTGTTTATCCTATTTATTACTCCATAAATGACCACTATCCTTACACTCATATTAGCATAGTTAATTCTTGCATTACATGTTTGAGGATTCTCTTGGACACTTGCATTCTTGCTCTTATCTCAAAAACCTCCCAATTCATGGTTTACTAGAAAGGGTTGCATCTCTAAGGCTCATTTGAGAGCTCATTACATGTCTCTTGAACTCCATGACTCGGGAGCTCTAAGCTGACATTCAAGTGTTCCAATCCATGGTATATGTTAGATAGGAGGGTTTAGAGAAGTGTAAAAATTCAGTGTACACTCACAAATAATTAGTTAGATATGATGAATTAGTTGATAATTACTACTCAAGAAGAAAATATAAAGGACATGGTGATTAGAAATTTAAGGTCACAAAATGGACAGCTAAGATATGAGTTGAGGATTGAAAAGGACCTTTTGGAAAGAATGAACAAACCAAGTAAAGTTATCAAGTACTTTGAATAACTAATGAGATCACCTAGGTCAATAAGAGATACTTATAGACTAGGATAAAAAAAGCACATTTCATCTACCAAAGAAGGATAATCATAAAAGAGTGGAAAACAATGAAATGCAAAATCCAAAGGAAAGCCTACATGTCATAATTATGGAAAACTTGGACACACAACAAACATCCACAAAAGTAAGAATGGTATGGAAACTTCTAAGCCTAATTTATTGGTGAT
Source organism: Cupressus sempervirens (assembly GCA_028749045.1). Lineage (NCBI taxonomy): Eukaryota > Viridiplantae > Streptophyta > Pinopsida > Cupressales > Cupressaceae > Cupressus > Cupressus sempervirens. The sequence continues at coordinate 573,123,699 of CM053789.1, read as the reverse complement.
TTATTTAATTTTAAGAAGGTAGGACACCAAGCTTGTAAATGCAGATCAAAGAAAATTAACTCATCCACTACATCTAGATTTGAAGGAAATTGCTATAATTGATAGAAATATGGACATAGAGCTCATGAGTGTAGATCTAACACAAAATCTAACTAGACATCTGAAAAATAAACACATGCACCAAGAAAAGGTAATATTCATCATTAGGATTACAATACATGGAATAGTTATAATTATTGTGGAGAATATGGAATCATTCTAGAAAATTGTATTAAGACACATTTTAGAGGAAATTACAAGAAATGGTTGAATGGAGAAGTAGTTTATTTTACTTGTCTCAAAGTTGGACATGTTAGGAGAAATTGCAAGACCAGAGATACAACACTAAACAATGGGAATGAAAAACGTAAAGAAAAGGTTGAGGTAAAGAAAAAATGGAAAGAAATAGTGGAAACTAGAAGCAATGAAACAAGAAAAGCTAAGATCACCCAATCTAATGGATCAGGTGATCACACTACAACTAACTAAGTTAAGAAGGTATGTAGGAACTATAAATTCAATGATATATCTTACATAAGTTCCTAACATAAACATGACAAATGTTCATATTTGCATAACAAAGGATGTTAGAAATATATAATACTAAGAGGGGCACGAGGGGGTGTGAATCAATATTTTCAATCCTTTTAACCAAAACTAAATCTTATTATTAATCACTTTATGATGTGCATAAGAAAATAAATAATTAGTGCTAAGCAATGTAAACAACCATACACAAAGAGAGATTGTAACACTTTATTTTGTTAACTAGGGAAACCCTGGCCAAGGGAAAACCCTAGTGGGGATGGAACCCACTAGATGATTCACTATATATAAGAATCTGGTTAAGGATATTGACCCTATGAGAGGCGCGGGTGGGGGTGTTTGTGAATCAATATTTTCAATCCTTTTAGCCACAACTAAAAATTATTATTAATCACTCTATGATGTGCATAAGAAAATAAAAAATTAGTGCTGAGGAATGTAAACAACCATACACAAAGAGAGATCATAACACCTTATTTTATTAACCAGGGAAACCTTGGCTAAGGGAAAATCCCAGTGGGGATGGAACCCACTAGATGATTCACTATATATAAGAATTCAGTTAAGGATATTGACCTTGATAATTAGGAGATAATTTCCATAGCAAGTCAAATTGTGATGTGAATATCAGGATTTAATTGTGTGATTTTGAGTCAAACTCAATGACCCATGTTTCATGAGTAGTGATTCAACATGAATCCATCTCTCATGAGAATAAATGGAACATTTAGCACTCATTGGATCTAGGTGATGCTCACAAGGGTGAAGCACCGAGACTTCTCGAGAGGTCACCCATCCCAGTACTACTCCAGCCTGAGCGCACTTAACTATAGAGTTTCCTCCATAGTTAAACCCAAAGCTTGCAACCCCATTTGCAAAACCTTCACCAAGCATGACTAAGTCCCAAACATGTTGTCATGCCAATCAAAAAAAATAGCCATAACACAAAATATAAAAGACATTTGTATTCATGTTGTGATAGATTACCTTTCGTACCATTTCCTATTATAACTTATTGCTCCCCCTTACATAAATATTAAAATTCTTTATAATACAATTTTTCATATATTCTCCCCCTTTGACATCAATGACAAAAGTTATCAAAAACTATCAAGATCTAGTAGCTGCATGTCAAAATTTGGAAAGACAATCACTGAAATTTGTCTTTAACTACTCAAATTCTTTCTTCTAGCTATCCTTTAGTGTATCAAATACACTGATAAGTGCACATAGAGCATATGCTACCAATTCTACTATGTTGAGGTTTGTAGCTACAAACTTCTCATATCAAGATTTTGTAGACAAACATTATTGCCATTGGTTTTCTAGTAATGTTATCTGAGGGAATAAATGTGCTCTTAAGAGAGTGAACTTTTTAGGATTTTCTCCTTCTCCACTTTTATTTCCCTTATATTATCATGAAGTAACTGTATGGTAGGTTCAATGGAGTCTACTTTATGATTTTGCTTCAAAAGGTTTTTAGTGACTATCTAAAGCTCAGTTACTTTATCCTTGATTTGGTCATCATATTGTTTTAGATGAATGTGTGCTAAGTTACACTTAGCATATGCTTGTTTTCCTTCTTCTAAGAACTACCTAAGTGCTTTAATACAAATGTTTAGAGTCTCTATATCATTCCTCATGTTAGTGCACATGGTGTTTAGAAGTTGACCATTGTGCTCAGTCTGTGCTTGAATGGTAGCCACATTCATTAGAGTAGAAAAATCATCATCAAAAGCCTTGCACAAAATTTTTGCACACTATTGAATATTAGCTGGGGTATCAACAAGGCTTATTACCTTCTTCATCTTATCCAAAACTATGGTCAAAGTCTTCTCAAGTGACTTGACTAATTTCTTCTTTTCAAGAAGTTTTCTCAGAGAAGATATAAGGTTCTTCACCTCATCTTCTTCATCAAATTGAGTTGAATCTGCTGTTGTTTCTATTTGGGTAGGAGGAGTGGAAGTTACTACTACTATTGTTCCCATCAAAGGCACACTTGTGGCACCTACTACAGTACTAGTTTCCATCTTCTCTGTAGCTTCTTTAGTAGTCTTTTGATCTTCTTCATTATTAGAGCTACTATAATCCACAATATTGCCAACAATGTTGGCACCATTATTCTTAAATGGATCCTCTAATTTGTCAATAGTCACTTTGGTGTTATCTACTTGCATAGAGTCACTACCAATAGTGATGTGAGGAGGAGAGCTTGGTGTAGCTTGGCGAGGAGGGTTGTAAGTTATAGGATTATCCTCCTTTGTCTATGCACTATCCTTGGGTATCTGACTAGCTTCTACTAGCTGCACACTTACTTCAGGCTTCTTACTTGCCTTTGATGTCTACACACTATCTCTAGGCATCTATGCACTTACTTTAGGCATCTGCACACTATCTCTAGGCATCTGACTTTCCTTCTTAGTCTATGCATTGTCCTTAGGCATAGTGGTCATGAAGGAAACTATAGCCTCCTGAGTTTCTTTATTGGTTTCCTCATAATTTCCTCCCATAATCAAGATGGATTTTTTCTTATGACTTAGTAGTGGTGTTATACCTTTCAAAATTTCTTTTATGTCTCCTTCACTATTCACAGTACATAACTTTCTTATCATGTTTATTCTTATCTCCTTATCCTCTTCTATAACTCTACTTTTCCTATTTAGCAGTCTATTGTAAAAATCTTCGAGTATTTTCCCTTTTATGGTATCAAACCTCTTATCCTTCAAAATCATATTGCTAACTATAGCATTTTCTAGCTATCTCCTACCCATGTTATTATACAAATCATAATATTTATTCAAGTGTACAAAATTGTCATCATTAATAATTTGCATGTTAAGGTTTTCTACCTTAGGCTTTCATGCTTTGAGTTCTGCTGATATCTTGGCCTCCTGATCAGCTGCTTCAAGTGGTCTATCACTAGTTTCTTCCTCAAACTCAAACGAGCTTATCTGAAGAGTTCTTCCCCTTTTACTTGGGGGATTGATTGTCTTCTTTACTCTTCTCTTAGGAGGGGTTGATGTCCTTGTATACTTTCTTGTTATAGATGTTTCCTCTATCTTCATTGGTTTTCTTGGTGGTTTCTATTGTGCAACTACTACCTAGGGCATAGGAATCTACACACTTGTTTGGGAAATTGTGACCTCCTCAGTAGGTCCTACCATAGCAATGGGTGTGGGGGTTAAGAGCTTAGTTTGGCCACTGGCTTTCATTTCCATAGCTATCCCCTTAGCCTCATCAAAATCTTTCCTTGACATTCCAGATTCCTTCAAGATGGAATCAATAACTTTCTCCACCTTTTTCTTGGAGTCCTTCATAACTCGACTAGTTTTTACCTCTTTCATTTTCTCTAAATATGTTCCCTATCTAGGACTGTTAGAATCAACTTTAGAGTGAAGGATTATCTGCACATACCCTTCAATCAAGTCCTCACTCATTTCATATCCCATAGGTTCAATAAATTTTACTTGAGGAACTACTTGCCCCATGCATGTAAAATTTGTTTCAACCATAAAGCATATTTTGTCTTTGTACTTCTCTACAAGTGCTAGAGGTATTCTATAGCTCTTCTTCATTTCCATTTGAAAATTCTTTATTAATCTGTCCAAATCACTATCTCTAGTTGCTTAAGATCTTGATCTATAAGCTTGAGTTATCTACAACATTGTGCACACATTTTCATTCCAAATTGTAATACTAGGAAACTTCTTGATTACATAGAAGAATATATGCATTAGAAGAGATTCAAATCTGAATACTACACATCTTAACTTCTTGATTCTCAAGATATTATCTAATAGTTGTGTTCTGATAATATCGCACATGTTCACTTCTTCACCTCTCTCACTCAAGTAAGTTACATGTAGGAATCTTGTAGGGATTGAATCATTTCTTGATCCATGGTTATACTTGTAACCCAAAATTTTGCAAATAAGTCTCACTACATCATCTTGTATTGAGTTGACCTTCATGTTCCTTCTGTCAAAATATGTGTTGAGATTTGCCTCAACAAGTTTGTGCACATTCTTGATATTTACTAGATTTCTGCCCTAATTGCTCAATCTTGTGACCTTATGAATTAGGTCATTGTCAATGATAATGATAGAATCTCCCATCCATAGAAGATCATCATGTACTATCCTAATAATAATTCTTGTCCAATCATTATTATCAAATCTGTGTAGAACATATGCTTAACTAGGTTAAAACGTTCTAGATATCTATGTTCAAATTTCAATGATAAATCATTGTTGCACATATTTTCCAATTCCTTGTGAATCTCAGAGCCACCTATGGGTGACTCTTAAAATTATACCTAGGCCTATTGCTTACATTATGAACTTCTTTCCTTGCCAATCTTAAAGGATTATGCTCAATAATTCAGAAAAGTACCTCAAATTTTGTGTTTTAGGGTTTCTAGTGACTTCACATGCTTGTAGGGCTCTTAAATTCTCCAAATCTCACTCCAATCTCACTCATAAACTTTTCACAAGAAAATAATGTGTGTAAGTCAATTTGTGTCCTTTAAATCTTTCATAGTCTGTACTACACAATAAATGTGTATTTGCCACTACTTCAGTATATTGTCTCTATGCAATAGAGAGTTTGATCTTTACATATATCCTCATCTTGAGTATATCAGGTAATGCACACTTTACTGTAGACTTCTCATAATTTCTACTACCTTCTATCAACTATACAACCCTTAATACCTTCTCTAGCATCAGTTATCAATAATCGACACTCTGTTCCACTGAGATTGCTTAATTCTAGTGAGAAAAGTCACTAATAATAAGTGACCTCATTGTCTTGTTAGGTACATATTTTGTAGTTGTATGAGAGCTTTCTGGTTCCTTTTCCTTCACAAATGACTCCTTCAATTCATTTGATTATTCTTTTACTTAATTTCTTCTATTATTTCTTCCATAATTCTGATTCTTGTTTAGATCCCTTCTATCCATTCTACAAAACCTTGTTGTGTGTCCAAAGTTGTTGCACAACTGACATATAGGTACATCTCTTCCTTGTTCATTTAGTTTGTCATCAGGTGTTCTACAATTCCTTGCAATGGCTCCATGATTATTGCATCTGTAGCCAAGAATATATCTTCTTTCTCTACTTTCATTACAATGAGATCTTCTTCTGGTTTTTGCATGGTTAGCATTCCTATGCATCCTACTATTTGCATTATCATTATCAAATTTAGGTTTCTTATAATCTATTGCATGATGACGAAATCCATGACAATTATGACAATAAGATTTAGAAATAGGTTTAAAAGACTTACCTCTAGTATTAACTTCAATGTCTTTAGGTTCATCACACCAAGCAAAAGATTCCTTTCTTTTGGTATTCATATCTTGATCAGATTCTTTGACTTTCTTAGAGTGGCAAATATTCACTTTATCTTTAGATGTATCATCTATCTTGCTTAGGTCTTTATTGACTTTAGAAGTAACAAGTTCTTTTGTTTCAATAGGTTTCTTGGTGGATTGACCAAGAAAGAATCCAAGTCAAGTTTTGTCATAACAAGGTCTTTGCACACATAATTGTTCTTCAATTTTATCACTATTGGTATATAATTTCTCAAGTTGCTACTTGATTTGTACTAACTCACCTTTCACAATGGTTTTGTATTTCTCTAATTCTACGTGTTCAAACTTAATAGATTCTATTTCTAATGTTACCTTGCTCAATTGGGATCTCAAATCTACATTTTCAACTTTTATCTCAAAGTCAATCTTTCCTACATTTTTCTTAAGACTCATCTTAACAACAATCTTTAACTCATGTTTTAGGATCTCATTTCTTTCTTTAGATCTTCAATATCATCATCACTTGTTTTATTAGTAGATTCTTTCTACTTTAGGTCATCTATCTTGTCCTTTAATTCACCAATTTAGACTTTAGCATCCTTGTATTTATCTTTGAGGCCATCTCTTTCATCAATAAGAAGATCAATCTATTCAAGTGCTTCTTCAAGATTTTTCTTTACTTGTTCCATATCCATAGGGATCTTATTGACATTGTTAAGCCTCTTATGAATAACCAAGCTCTGATATGAATTGTTAGAAATAGGCAATACTGGGGGGGGGGGGGGGGGGGGTGAATTAGTATTTTCAACACTTTTAACCACAACTAAATATTATTATTAATCACTTTATGATGTGCATAAGAAAATAAACCAATTGTACTAAGCAATGTAAACAACCATACACAAAGAGAGATCATAACACTGTATTTTGTTAACTAGGGAAACCATGGCCAAGGGAAAACCTCGGTGGGGATTGAGCCCACTAGATGATTCACTATATATAAGAATCTAGTTAAGGATATTGACCTTGTTAGGCATCTATGAAACATGTATAGTGTCTCAAGTCCCTGTTAGGAGACTCAAGGCTTGTTAGAAGCCTCAACCCTATTAAGAGTTGGTGGATCATAGAAAAATGTATGTAAGAAGAGTCCACTACCCTAACATGCAACTATACAATATGTTCTTCAAGAAATAAGTATACATACAATGCTAACTTGTTTCCTATACTGTGCAAACCTTTTGATTGATGATTCTTCACAAAATAGCAACTACACATATACCAGTCTACATTAGATCTTCACATCACATATCAAAGTGTCACATTCACTTGTTATTCTCATTTCACAAGATCATATTGACTTCGCATCAACTGATTACTGAATCATTTGCTTTCACTTTTTGCAACACACACCACACACTTTAACTTCAAAAATAAAGTACTATATTTATATGGAACATCTTAGTGAATTCTTCTTTGGTCAGCTCATATAACATCATTAGATTCAGCTCAATAACTTAAAACAATAAATCAAATTGTTAAACATATTCTTCTGATATGCTCTGTTTTGCCCTATGTCAGCACTACATCACTGTTTTCATCATAACTCATGTTTGGTTGACTATACAGACATGCACACTAGTATACATCATCCTTATGATGTCATGCATCTCTGGTCAATTGCAGAAGAGATTATTCTAATTGAATATTCTATTATCATCAAAATTGTCCTACTACTATAACATTGTTTGATACTTAGACAATTTTCTTTTGCAACTGAATGAGGTTAATCTGCAAAACAAATATGTTTCCATAAATGACAACCACAACTTACTTAATTTGATTGGTTGGGTATATTTCCAAAAAAGGATGCATACAAAATAGCTCAATGGAGAGAAAGGAGAAAGAGAATCATTCACTACATGAAATATTGAGCATTAGTATTATAGTCTATATTGACTAAGACTTGCAATATATACCAAGTGATCATCTAAGGTGATGTGTTGATTGAATGAATTGGTATTGGTTGAGTAAGGTAACATAAACTGAGTGTTTGTATAATAATGGAGACCAAGATAGTTGTCATACAACTACTAAGTATGAGAAAATTTATTGTAGACCTAAAACATAAAATTGAAGGTATTTATCAAATTTGAGCATACATTTCTATCCACCGAAAAATTCTAGTGCTCACAAGTGATTCACAGGTGAACAAGTAAAATTTAACAATGAAGAAAGAGAATCATAGTTAAGTGCTGGAAAATTTGATAAAGATAGTTAATGTTACTTTTAGTGTTGAGTTAAATAATATTTGAGGTTATCATAGAAGAGTTTGTTTCCAAGAACCCTAGATTGAAATGACATCAGCAAGTGAAATGTTGAAGGTGAGTGATGTAGGAGCATCTTGGGTTTTCTTAGTGGCTACTTTGGATTTCATGGGAGAAGGCTTGATAGTTTCTTTGGAGGTTCTTGTACTAATACTCGGTTGAAGAAGAGGTTCTCTTATTAGGTTACTTAGTCATCTCTTAGCAATTCTTTGTTGAGGACTTGATGGGTGAATGGAATTGACGATCTTGGAGGTGCTCGTTTATCAAAGGATCTTGGGATAGCTTGGGGTACTCATCCATTGAAGGTGCTCGATGATGCTTGCAGGATCTTGACACACAGTAGGAGCTTACTGAAGCTTGGCTGCAATGTTGCTAGAGTTGCTCTGGCTTTTAAGGAGTTTGGTTGCTAGAGGAAATTGGTCTATGAAGGTGTTTCTAAAACTATACTAGGGAGCTCAACTAGTTTGGTTATTGTGTTGACTAAGCAACTTAGTCAATGAAGGGGCTTAATTATGCTTAAGGATTTGTTGATGCTTGATGGTGGTTTCTGACACTCAATCATCTCTTGGTTTTATGTGTTTCCTAATTTTTTTGTGTACCAACCTTTTGGAATTTAATTTGGGTTGTTGTTATTTAATGAGTGTTGCAGGAAACTTGTTTCTTATACATATATTTAATGTAAGGGTTTATTTTAATTTGTAATTTCAAGGCCAACTTGTGGCTTAGTTGGGTATAAGTAAGGGGATCTTGTGGAGTCATTAGGAATTCATTTAGGGGTAGTGGATCTTGATTTCAACATGGATTAGTTGAAGAGAGAATTTTTCCTAAGTGTGCGGATAGAGCACCAAATGTGAGGAAATTTACAATTGGATCTTGGTTACAATTTGAGAAGGGCTAGTAGTTGAAACTTATGAAATAAGGATATTTCTTAGTGGGCTTGTAAGCACAATTTTAGATCTTTCTTGGAGGTTTCTATGAAATTGTGGATCTGGACTAGCTAGTTTTGGGATTGGATCTTGAGGTATCTTATAGACCTAAAATTACTTGCTTTGTATTTGGTCATAACTAGGAAAGCCTTATAGCCCAACACATTGCATATACTTAGTTATTTTATGAATAAAGAGTTGAATTTGGTATCATATTGTGTATCTTGTATTGTGTTCCCACTATGAGGTCAATTGTTGGGGGCTAGCACATATCCTTTGGGGATTCTCCTACTTTTCACTATGCCAGATGGTATCAAAAAATAGTTCATCTTGATCATGTAGACAGATCACTAAAGTTGAGGCAATTTGCACCAAGATCTTGGGTTGGAGAAGTTGATCTGAGAATATCTTGATCTGCTGGTGAATTTTTTGCAATGGTTTTGAGAAGATCTTGGAAGATGGCTCCGAGAGGATTGGACCTTGGGATGATTGTGAATATCCATGATGTGGTGGAGAAAAGGCTTTCTAAGATGTTTTCATCATATGAAGCTAGTTTGGCTAATTGAGTTAAGGGATGGTTGAATCTATAGATGTTTATGGAGTTGGAGCCTATTAATTTGGAAGAGAATTGTTTGGCCAGTTAAAAGATTTTTCCATGAGAGAAGATGACATAGCAAGGTTGTAGTGGAGGTAACAAAGGTATTTTAGGTTGGTTTTGATCAATTTGTGGAGTTTGATGTGAAACCTATAGAGCAATTGGTGGTTGTTTCTAAAATAATTGAGCTTACTAGGGAGATTTCCAATCTTGTTGATGTTAAGGTTGAGATTGGTTTTCATGATAAGTTGGTTGTGTGTGACATGGAAATTTCATTGCATCTTTTTGTGAGAAATGAGACCACTGGTGTTGTGAGTTTGGCATTTTTTGATGGAGATCTACATATTACTGCTAATGTGGAGTTTTTAACTACTAGTGTCAATTCACTAGTTATTTTTGTGGATAGGACTTTATCTATGGAGCATTATGTGTAGTTTGTTCTTGGGAGTGAGCATACTGATTAGATGGTTAAGATTTTGGTGTTTGATAAATAGATGCAAATGTTGATGATTTGCATGTTGATTTTCTTGTCCTTTTTGGAGTGGAAGCATTTGGTAAAGATAAAGATAGTTATTGATCTTTCTTTGGACATCAAAGTGTGGGACACACTTTTCTATTTACCTGGATAATTTAATGTAGGAACATCTTGGGTTTTCTTGGTAACTACTTTGGATTTCATGAGAGGAGGCTTGGTAGCTTCTTCGGAGGGTTCTTGGAATGATACTTGATTAAAGAAGAGGTGCTCAGTAGAGGTTAATTGGTAATCTCTTGGTAGTTTTTGGTTGAGGACTTAATAGATGAATGGACTTGTTGATCCTCGAGGTGGTTGATTGTTGAAGGAGTTTGGTATAGCTTGGGATACTCAGTCATCAAAGGCACTTGATGATGCTTGCAGGAACTTAGCACACACTAGGAGCTAAGTAAAGCTTGGTAGTAGTGTTACCCAAGTTTCTTGATCTTTGAAGGAGTTTACCTGTTGGAGGAACTTGATCTATGAAGGTGTTTCTTGGCATATACTAGGGAGTTCAACTAGTTTGGTTTCTATATTGAACAAGTGTCTCAGTTAATGATGGGGCTCAATTATGTTTGAGGATTTCATGATGTTTATTGGTGATTTCTGACACTTGGTCATGTCTTGGTTTTTTGTGTTTCCTGAGTTGTTTGTGAATATACCTTTTGGCATTTAATTTTGGTTGTTGTTATTTAAGGAGTGTTGTAGCCAACTTGTTGCTTATACATATAATTAATGTAAGGGTTTATTTTAATTTATAATTGCTAGGTAGACTTGTGGCTTAGTTGGGTATAAGTAAGGGGGTCTTGTGTTTTCTTTAGGCATTCATTTAGGGGGAGTGGATCCTAAGTTTAACATGGAGTAGCTGAAGAGAGAAGTTTTCCTAAGTGTGTGGACAAAGTGTCGAATGTGAGGCAATTTACACTTGGACCTTGGTTATGGTTTTAGAAGGGCTAGTAGCTGAGGCTTGGAAAATAAGGAGATTTCTTGGTGGCCTTATGAACACAAGTTTAGATTTTCCTTGGAGGTTTCTACCAGAGTGTGGATTTGGACTAGCTAGTGTTGGGATTGGATCTTGAGGGGTCTTGTAGAGCTAAAATTAGTTTCTTTGTATTTAGCATTACCTAGGAAGGCCTTACAACTTGACACGTTGCATGCAATCAGTTATTTTATGAATAAATAGTTGAATTTGGTATCGAATTGTGTATCTTGTGTTGTGTTTATGTTATGTGTTTATTTACTAGGGGCTAGGACATCTCCTTTGGGAATTCTCCTTCCTTGCACTGCGCTAGTGAGCAATTCTCAAACCGTGAGAAATGACCAATTTCCTCCACCAAATTTTAGGAATTTTGTGAATTTTGAAGTGACTGAAGATGATATTGGTGCCTTTTTGTCAATTCCACCTAGATTTTTGATTGTACAAGATGTAAGATCCTATTACATGTGTAAAATAGGAGAAATTGGCGATTCAAAGATTAGAGAAGCTTATGAGAAGCTATGCAACAATGTAGTACTAAGGGATAAATACAAGATCATTTATGAGAAAGGGCTTTCCTATTCCCTAGGTTTTCCTAAAGTTTCCAAAGTTAAGTGGATAAATATTGTCCTAAGTCATGTTCAAGATATGAAGGTATGGTTAGAAGAAGGTCCAATCAAGATTAAAAAGGTCCATAATATGCTAATTTACTAGATATCCTACCTTGGACAAACCAAAGAGCATAAGGAGTGCAACACAAAATAAGATTGAAGAGTCTATCAAAGAAAAGTGAAATGGGTTAGGGATGTTAATTGATGGGATTGATGATCCTATGATTGAATTTGCAGTATGAGTGATAACACAAAAATTCTTCCAATCTAGCATATTAAATAGTGTGCCATGTGTTGTAGTAGACATAGGCTACAAAATTATCAAAAAGGCTCATACTTATGACCTTTTTGATTTGCAAATGTAACAACTAATAGAGAAATTTGGAAGCAATAAGGAAAGCAAAGAACACATCATGTAAGTTCATATCTTTGTTAAACTCTATATTATTGTATGTACAATTTTTTTCCTATAGTTGGTACAATAGTATGGGATAGGAATAAGCCAACTATGGAATGGATAAATGACTTGATACATTAGTTGGGAGAGAATTTTGAAGAAACCATGGATAAATACTTTGAGGAATTCAAAAGAAAAATGAAAAATTGAGTGAGGATTCCCTAATCTATTATGGATAGGTATTATGATGAAATATGTTTTATGGTAGATAGATTTTGTTTATGCATAGGTAGTCCTACCTAGAATTGCATGGTTGAGGCCTATGCATTATGAGGTTAATATTGATGAAATCATAAATAGTGACTTCAATTTTGTTAGAAGATGTTGATGCAAATGTTGAGCCATTCAACACATATGACATTGTGAAGGATAGAATTTATGAAAAATCAAGTGAGAACAAGAAGAAAAAATAAAAGGAAGAAGAAAATTCTTGAGGACAAGGAAGATGAGAAAGAAGAATTTGAAGATGCACCTAAAGCTAAGGAAGGTAAAGAAAAAGAGCTAGCTTTTGTCAATCCTATGGAAAACAAGCAAAAGAAAGTGATAATTTTTGACCCCAAAGTTAAAGATAATATCAAGAAAGGTGTATAGAAGGTTGCTACACCTTGAGAACCTACAGGAAAAATGATAATGAGATCAAAGATGACCCAGCCTTCGGATGTCAATACTAAAGGAAGTCAAGAAAAGAGAAAATAGGCCAGCTCACCCCAACAAAATATTCCTAAGAGGCCAAAGAGAAAGCTAGTTGTAGCTAAGGAGGAAGAAGATGATGAAGAGTTAGAGTTTGATGATTTTAGTAAATTAAAAATTATACCAAGACTACCTACCTCAATTGTTGATAAGGTATGTCAAGAAACCACTAAACTTTCAAGCATGATAGGATTCAAAGATATGAATTTTGATTCTTTAATTAAATAAGATCAAGAAAAACTTGGAAAATACTTGATGGAAATGATGATACTATTTAAGACTACACCTATAGAGTTGGGAGAAGGCATTCCAGAAAACTTGTATAAAAAGGTTGATGCTAAGTGGAAGTGGGCATTATCTACTGAGAGATTGACCAAGGAGACCACACTAGCTTAGACAATGCCAAATTTAGGGAGGAAACATATGTTTCTTTCCCTAAAATATTTTGTGAAGAATGTTACACCAAAATAAAGGGCATATAAAATTTTGATGAATAAAGCTCATGAATTTGACAAAAGAGAACCTCAATATATGGAGAAAAGTATTTTATTTTCTCAATCCATCAAATAATAAAGAAGAGCAAGAGGAAAGAGATGGAGAAGTTAGAGTAGAAAAGGATGATGAAGAAGAAGTTTCCAAACTTGCTAAGGAAATGAGGCAATTGATGGAAGGGTGTGAACAACAAAATGTTATCACCATTGAAGATATTCCTAATTCATCATCACATGATCAAAATGTGTTAACAGATGAAGACCTACAAAATGTTGAGCCTAATACATCTCTACGTAGCACCAATCTAGTATTGTTACAAATCATGGATTATCCAAGGATTGAAAGTGCAAAGATTGATAGTTCTAAAGTTACATCAATCACTAAGGATACAAATGCCAAGAAAAAAGGAAAAGCTATAATTGTGTATCCATAATTTACTTGTATGCCTATGTCTCAAACTAAAGTGAATCTTGTAGAGGTCAAGAAACATAGTTGGTAGAAGAGCATGAGAAATCAAAAGAGCAAGAAGATAAATATGATTGTATGTAGTTTTTGAGTGAAAATCCATCAAAACCATTGATTGAAACACCTAAAAAATAGGTGACACCTACTCAACATTAGTATTAGCAAGAATCTAGATTGATTGAGAAGGGTAAACAATTAAAAATATCACTACCAAGTAATGCAAGCCAAAGATCTCTAATTATGACTCAATCAGATGAGATGACAAATGAGTTAGTAAGACTAGATGAGGTGATCACTTTACCCACGTATGACTTAAATAACTTGACATTGGAACAAATGCATGAGTTGTAAACTATATTGAGCCACATGGAAAAGAAAGAATGACTTAGGAGAGAGCACAAAAAGAAATAGGCATTACATATTGTTAAAGATATTTTTGTTGATGCATTTGGAATAATTGACTTGAATAATCAACATCAAAATTTGGATTAGTTAGTGCACATGATTGATAAAGTTCAATCAAAAGATATTGAGACCAATGAAAAATTGATGCAATTGTTTAAGAGAAAATTTGAGCACAAAGTATTGGAGAAAGTTTCTTGAGAACTTGTACATAGAAAAAAAAGCTTTATAATTTACTCACATAGCTAAAAGAAATTTTAAAGACTATTCATACTTTGTATTTGAAGCTTTGTGATGTTGAGTTCTTTACATTAGAGAATCAACGATCTATTAATATGGTTCATGCTGACATGAGGGAGTGTGCAGTTTCATTAGGCAAGAATGTAAGCTCAAGCTCACCCTCATATAATAAGTTAACATTTGGACAATAAAGGATAGCTAAGCTTGTAGCTCAAGTTAGTGACATGATGAATAAACTGATATTAATTCAATTCCAGTTGCTACCACAATTAGAGATTATTTAGAAGGAAGTCTCTATAGCACAAAATATCATGAAGAAAGACAAAGATTTTTCACACGTAATTCACATTCAAATTTTGGAGAAAGTAAAGGAGCAATGGAATAAAGGCTTAATAGAAATTTTCACAAATCATGAGAATTTTTTTGAGAAGTATAAGATAGCCCTAGCTAACCTCAATCGTTAAGTGACAAAAATAAGGGGGATATTACTCACATCGAAGGGAAAATAAAAAGTATTAGCAAAAAATAAGGGGAAATATAAAAAATAAAAGACATCACATGGAATAGTATCAACAAATCAAGACTATAAATCCAGATTATAGTCTCAGGGGGGAGTATTATTGAATGGAATGATAATTCATGACAAAGTGTAATTGCCACTAATGTCAAAGGGGGAGATTTTTGATCTCTATGCCTAAGTTTCCTATTAATGTCCAAACACTTAGTCATTTACTAGGAAAGGATGGAAGGTCATCACTACGACTGAGTCATCTAGTAAAGGTCAAGGACTTGTTTATTTTGTAGTTCATGCCAAGAAATTCAGAGATTGTTGAGCACCCCAGTTGAGATTGAGTTGAGATCGAGTGCATATACAGGTCAAGCTATTCTAGTTGAGATCGAGTAAATTAGAAGATAATTTTTGTCAAGTAAATAGAAAATATCAAGCATGTAGAAGCCAAGTACCAGAATGAATGTTAGTTACGATTGAGCATCAAATCATTAAGATGTCAAGAAAACCAATTTTTTCATATGAGTTTGTAATCACATAGACACCTATATAAAAATATTTTTGGCTAAATTTTATCTACATTTAATAATTGTAGAAATAGTTAAGATGGAGTTTATGCATCTTTATAGAAGGTATTAATCTTAAGAAAAGAGAATCAACCAATAAAAAAATTAGAAGGGAAATGAAAAAAGAGATGAATTATGAACTGCTCATTATGATCTAGAACTTTCAAAGATTATCTATTTAAAGAGGATTCTAACCCTAGGATTAGTGTGTGAAGATAACAAGGGAAGAAGAAGAGTTATATGAATGAATGGGTGAATGCATAAGTAAAGGAGTGAACAAGGATACAACAAAGAAAGAAAGGATAAGTCTAAAAGGAGATCAAACATAGCAATCTAAGAAGTAAAGGATAGAAAAAAGATATTAGATTAAGAGATCAAGTTGAAACATTTTATAGAGGAGATCCAAAATTAGTTTACAAAGAAAACTGAGGGTCAAGTACTAAATTAGTTTTTAATAGGATTGAGTCACGGTAAATCTCTTCATTGATTGATCCTAATATATCTATGTAAATATCCTAATAGTTTCTTTACTTGATTATAAGTATAAAATCCTTTAAAAAGGTAATACCTAATAGTCCTAAAGTGTTTAATAGGGAAGACCCCTCACAATGTAGATCATATATTATGATCAAACATTGTAACCCTAATATGTTAACTTTATTGTTGCAACAGTGAAGATTTGTAGGTTTCATCCCCACCCTAGTTTTACCTTCGCATTGAAGTGTTTCTAGATAACCAAATTATTTGTGTTATGTGTTGAATCTTTTCATAGATGTGATGTTTTAATTTACAATCTAGCATTACATTTTTTATGTTTGATCTAAGATATGAGATGAATTAGGTGTGAAATCAGTAATTTGTTTTTGCAAGTAAAAGCTTAAGATTCTAATTCGCCCCCCCTACTCTTAGTATATTCCCCCTGGCTCTAGTATATTTTTTCCTATTTAATCCTTCCAACACATGCAACACATGGAATCAAACTCTCTTGAATCAAACCCTTCTACAAAAACTCATGTACTTGTCTATTTAACTCAATTTCTTTTGATGTTATTCTATGAATTTCCTTATTTGGATAATTATCTTATGGGATTAAGTCCATCTAGTGAATAATCTTCTACCTTGGTGGTAATCCATCAAGGAAATTATCTTCAAATTATTCCAACAAATTTGTAACTTTTGTAGGTACCTCTTCTACTTCTTCTTTACCATCTTTTGGAATTATAGAAGAATACATATGCCCATGCCTCATACCTCTAAGAACTTATTTCCATCAACAAGACATACTCCAGAAATGGTACATACCTTCTCATCTATATCATTCAATGGATTCAACTTATGTTTCACTCTATCCTCTATTAGAGTGTAGGTATTTACACCCCCATCACGTACATCATGCATATCAAACTACCACAACTTACCCAACAACATGTGACATATGTCCATAGGTATAACATCACTCAACATACCATCCTAGTAGATTCCAATCTTGAAATTCACTAAACATTTCTTATAGACCATGACCTTGTGGTCAACTTGGATTGAAGCAATATAGTATGGACATGACTATTTATGCCTCTTCAATTTTAACTTTGTGACCATTTTTTCTAACACTAGGTTGTCAATACTTACACCATCAATGATCACATCATAAAAATTGTTTTCACATTTACACCTTTTGTGAAACAAGCTCCTCCTTTGATTAGGATCATTCTCACCACTCAACATGACTCTTATATTAACTAGGACTTCTCTTTTAGCATCTTCAAAATGTGATGATTTGGAATCTTCATAAACATGCACAACTCTAGCCTAGTCTTTCATTCTTCTATAAATCCTTCCTTGGAACTTGGAACATTCTAATTCTCTATGCCTTTCTTCTCCATAGTGAAAATATTTTCCAAATAAACCTCCTCTTTCAAATCACTTCTCTCTTCCTCTTCCTCTTTGATATCTATTGTTCTAATCATGGAGACGATTGGAATTGTTTCCCCTCTAGTTATGATTACTACTATTGGAATCATCCTTGTTCTTATGCCTTTTATTTTGGCCTCCATATGACCATCCAATAGATCTTCCATCATGACCTCTTACACTATTATTTTTATCAAAATTCATGTTTAGCTTTTCCTCAACTCTTAGAGAAAACTAGTATGCCTCTTCAATATTGTTCATTTGAACCAAACTCAATGCCTCCTAAATTCTTGGCCTCAACCTATTAAGATAATGAAATTTTTTCTCATTTTTATCTTCTACAAGGCATGTTGTTATGAGAGCTTGATAGGACTCTTCAGTATACTCTTGAATAGGTCTTCCTACTTGTTTCAACCCTTGCATTTTCTTTAGTAGATCAATCTCATAATCCACAAAAATGAATTTTTTCTTTAATTTAGCTATCATCTAGTCTTATCAGGTGATTTTTTTCCTTCTTCTAACTAAATCTCCTACCACTAGATGTTTGCATGACCCTTCTGTTTGGCCTTCAAAAACTTGACCCTATCAAGATCATCAATATCTTTATACTCAAAGTAAGCCTCTAATTCATTGATCCAATTGGTCAAATCCTATAGGTTAATATTTCCTGAAAGTGTGGGAACGTAAAACTTAGGTATTTTTCCAATCTTTGAGATGACCCTAAAAAGGCTCTCTTCTTTTGGGTTTAGAACTACCCCTTCTTCAATATTTTCTTCTTTGTCCTCATCCTCACTTTCATCTCTTATGACAAGATTTATTCCTCTATGCATTTTTTCTTCCAATGCTTCCATCTATTTCTAGAGGGATCTAAAACCCTTAGGTGTAACACATATGGTTCTTCTAGCATGAGCTCTTCATGGAGGAAGTTTTTCACTTCTACTGAAATCTTAGTTCAAACTACCTCACAATCTAGGATCTGTCTACATTCTCAACACAAAACATGAACCTAGTGCAAGTGCCTCATAGTTGGTAATCTATTTTTAGTATTAAGAACTCCTCCTTTGATACCACTTGATGAAGGATGCTAGCCTTAATACCACAATTACATAACACAAAAAAAAAAAAAAAATTTATGAGAATAAAATATAGACCTCTTATTGTCATTGTAAATGCAAAATTATAGAACTTTGAAATACAATATGCAAATCCACATGGGTGCCTTACAATAATTTATAACATAGATCTACAAATTATCACCTAAAGTTGTCCTAGACAATCAGTGGGCCTTGCTTATACAGGAAATTTCATGACACCTAGGAAGTTTCTAGACATCAAACCCTAATATTTGAGGCTAACCAACCCTAAAAATACATATAGAGTTAGTCCAATACACTTTTGATATTTATTTTGGAAATTTTAGTCAACCCAAATTTGAAAGAGCATAACTTTCAAACTATTGCTTAGAATGGCTATTATAGCCCCTTTTCAAAAACCTCATCTTCTGATGTAAAATGCCCAACTTGCACAAGCTCTAGTCAACCACATTTTTTGTTGACATTCTAATCATGTTTGCTATTAGTGACATACACTTATTCAGATTGTGAGTTCATACCAAGAATATTGTATAGTTAATAGTGTTAACCAAGCATTTCAATAGTTACCAAGTCTTACAGTTGTCATAGAGTCCTATGGACAAATTTTAGTTTGAACCAAGCAGTTACTATAGAGTTGATGAACAATAGTGTAAACTGAGCATCTTAGTGTATGCTGAGTTTACTAGTACAAACTGAGTTGTGCAGTGCTTATCGAGTTCATAGTTGATGTCATGTGAGTCTAGTATTAACCAAGCTACTTAGTGTTAACCAAGAAACTCAATTTATACTAAGCTCAAATTGACAGTGTTTACCAAGCTATGCAATGTGAATCAAGTGATTTAGTTTATATGAAGAGTTTCATAGTGTTTGCCAAGTCACCAGTGTAGTCCAATTTCAAGACTACTTAGAAGTGATTAGTATGGACCAAGCTTCTACATCTACCGAGTGCATGACAATGCCAAATATTGATAGTGGATGTCGAGTATCAGAACCATACCGAGTCAATCTTTAGAGCCTGAGTTTATACACTTTGGCTAACTTTGTAATATTTGTGTAAACTTGCATTGTGGCCAACTTTATAATTATGTAATAGGATTGATATATATGTAATGTATTCTATCACATCCAAATGTATGTAAGGAAGTAATGTAATCATTAGAGAAGAGAAAAAGAGTGAATTACAAAGGCTATAGTAGTATAAGGAGCAGCAAAGATTCATCTATCACAACAAGGTGATTTGTACACTAAGAGGAATCTCATTTAGCAAACCAAGTTGCAGATCAGAGATCAACCACTATTTCATCCTAATAGGTGGATTAGTAAAATCCTTTAACAAGGTAGACCTAACAATCTTATGTAAATCTCTTTATCAAGTCCATACTTCATTGTATGTTTGTAAATCCTTTTGCAAGGTGGACTTACTAGTCCTTATTTCTTCTAATAGGGAAGATCATTAGAAGTGATCATTGTAAGCCTTAATAGGCCAACTTTATACTATAGTACTAAAGATTGTGGGTATCATCCCCACCCTAGTTTTTCTTTCTATTTGGAATGTTTTTGGGTCACCAAATCTTGTGTTAAAGTTTTATGTATGCTTTCATGTTTTTATTTTCTCATGCATGTAGTTAGATACAAATTCATATAAAGGATTAATTTATACTCAAAGATAAAAGTTTTAAGAAGTTAATGATTCACCCCTCCCCTCTCTATAACTTAGCCTATCTTAATATTTCCAACAATTAGTATCAAAGCATTGTGGTTCTCATTTAAAAGTTTAACATCTTGAGCAAAGATCAAGGAAAATGGAGATATTCAAACTTGACAAAGCTATTGAAAATGAGAAACTAGAATTGGAATTGGCCATTGGAAAACTCAAGAAAAAAAAAGAGAAAATCTCCCAATTGCTGAAAAGAAGAAAAGATCTTGCAATCTAGATGAATGATTCACTCTACATTGAAGAAGAATTAAAGAAATCCTTTCAAACAATTTAGATGAAGTTGATGAATAAATCAAAGAACTATTGGAAAATAATATTACTCTTCAAGAAGAAGTAAGAAAACTAAGAAGAGAGCAAGAAATTTAGTTAGTAAGATTGTGTGAATTTATGGAAGAGAAAAATAAGATAAGAGAAGAGATAGAAGGAAAGAACAATGAAATTCAACACCTATCCCTTCAACAAGTAGACTTCATTGATCGACTCAGCAATGTAAATGAAGAAATCATGAACCTAAGATCGAAAAATGAAAGATTATAGAATGATCTAAACATTGTAAGGTAAACCAATAAAAGATTGTTGAAATCTCAAGTAGACATGAATCAGTTGAATGAGAAAAGTCACTTTAGACAAAATGGGAAAACATGAATTGGATATATAGAAAAAGGTGAATCATTCAAGCAAGGAGCTCAAAGGAACCAAAAACCTACTTGCAGTCACTGTGGTAAGATAGGTCACACTTCAAACAAATGTTGGTGAAATGGGAAAAAAAAATTCAATGGAAAATGCTACAATTGTAATTGACATGGTCATAGAGAAAATGAATGCAAAGAGAAATCAAAATTTGAAGGCAAATGTCACAAATGTAAGAAGCATGGGCACAAGTCATTAGAATGCAAGACCAACATATTGAATCTAGAAAAAAAAAAGGTGAAAGTCATTTGGTTGGGACTACAACACTTGGTACATATGTCATTACTATGGAGAATTTGGACACATTGGAGTGAATTGTGTAAAACATCACATGAGGAAAAGAGATACTACCAAAATGTGTTTCATTTGTATAGATCTTATTCATCTTGACAATAATTGTATGAATACTCAAAGAATTGAAGATGAAAAGAAGGAAAGAGTTGATAACATCAGAAGACAAATGAGACAACAATGGGTTCCAAAGTCTATCGAGAATGCAAGCCTGAGCAATGATGATCAAGTCACTCAAGAATTGGGTGACTCCACCATTTCCACTTGATTTCTCAAAGGAGAATTGGAACTAGGCTACTAAAGAAGTCATCTAAATAAGTTCTAGTTGACAAGACAAATGATCCATATTAGAATTCAAGATGCAAAGGGGTCATCAAGTAAGAGGTACTAGTTTCTACCGAGTTACCTTCCTTACCGAGTGAAGTTGGGTTATAAACTCTACCGAGCAAGGTTGGGAATAACTAAATCTTATGTGGTTATTGAATGATGGAAAATTTTAACAAGTAATCAATGCTAATGAAGTGGATGATAGTTTGTCAATTCAATCTAACATTTGTACCAGGCATTTATGGAAAAATTTGATAAAATGAATGAAATCAGAGCTTTTTTTCCACTGTGAATTTTTGAGCAAATTGTGCAGAGAAATCTTCAATAGCATTCAAGAAATTTGAGTGAATTATTACCAAAAATTGAGTGAAGATGGTAGCTACTAGTAGCAAGGCAAAAAAAGGAATAGACATGTTCATTTGTGATGTAGAATGGAAGCCACCAAATTTTAAGCTCACTCCTACAGTCATGGAAACCCTAGATTCGAGTGGAGAGTAGTCAAAAATCCCTCCCAAGGTACTATTGATCAACAATATTTTTTATCATTTTAAATGTGCAATTCAAGATATTGGTACACTAGAAATGGATGAATGTTTAAAGGAGTCATGCATTGATGGTGTGTTGAAACTGAGCATCAACATCTCAAGGCTAAAGGTTTAACTCATATTCCTCACATGCCATGAAATTTCCAAGTGAAATGGATTAGGTTTATCCTCAATCATGTGCACAATGGTTAGTTGTAGTTGGAGCAACCAATTTTAATTGCCAAGAAGATGGTCCATACGATCACTGGTCTCCTAATGTTGATGAAAGCTAAAATGACTAAAACCCTAGGTCGAGTCAAACTGGAGACGAAAACCCTAGCCAAATGGGATGATAGGGGAATGAAAATAAGTAGGGTCATTGACATGGAATTGAAGTTTAGTATTCATGTCATTGTACATAAGATCTACAATTTGAGTAGATTGAACAGTGTGTCTTGCGAAGTAGTTGACCTAACATACAAGGTAGTCAAGAATAACCTATCTCTTGACCTTGTCAAGCTACTGTTCAATCAATTCAAAAAGAAGATGGAGATGTAATTTTGGATCTCTATTGACATGTTTATTCTTTTATTTTTAAACATTCTTTCCATCAAAAGTTATTGTTGTGTGGAGGAAAGATGTTCAAGTACTTTATCAGATTAATGAATACATTGTTGAGATGGGAAAAAATTACACTAGTATCATGGACAATTATTTTGATACATTCAAGGAGAAAATGAATAAAAAATTTTGAATCCCCAAGAAACTAGTTGTGGACTATAAAGATGATGTTTGTTTTATGGTGGATAGTGATAAGGTATACATTCAAGTAGTTAGGCCTAGAATTTCATAGGTGAAACCTCTAGGATATGAGGTAAATATTTATAAAACAAAAGATATTATTGAAGCAATGATAAATGAGCTAGCTGACCCCAAGGCTACATATTTTAGCACATGTGATGAGGTCAAGGCTAGAATAGAACTAGAGATCAAGCTCCCTTAGGTGATTAACAAAGGCAAGAAAAGGATTGCCAATTTGAAAACAAGTTCTACTCTCTTATTGACCAAGGGAAAAGGTGAAGATGAAGAAGTAGAGGATGAAGAATTAGAGGAAGAGGGGCCACTAAAGAAAAAGGGAAAGGTAATCATTACTAAGCTTGCCAAGACAACCACTGCAGTATTCACTAGGAGATCCTCTAGGAAGAAAGTAGACAAAGAAGGGGGAGACATAATTTTTAAGAGGTCTCCACCCACATTTGAAGAGAGGATAAAGTATTGGAATCAAGTTCTGGAATAAAAAACTTCAAGGCATTAAAATATGAGACCAGAATAGTTAATGAGCATAAGTAGATTGAAGACATATCGATATCCAAGATGGTAGAGTGGAAATACTCACATGATCAACTCACTCAACAAATTCTCAATGCTTTAATGGATAAAATGAAGCCAAGATGGGAACAAGAAATGAAAACTACAAAGGATATTCATGAGCAAAACTTGAGGCAACTTATGCCAAAATTGGATGACAAGGAAGTGAAAGAATCTTTAAAGAAAAATGAAGAAAAATTAACTTTAAGATTCAATACTTGTCTTATTTTGTTGAATGAAATAGAGCATGTGGTGAAGAATGCAATAAATACATGGAAGAATATATATCTTCTTCACAAGCTAAGTGATTTTCTAGTTAGTATAAGTGACAAGGATGGTGATGATGATCAAGAAAAAGATGAGGAGAAAGATGATGAAGAAGTAATTCATTTTGATAATATTGATGATGAAGAGGAACAAGAGCTAGAGGCTACTGAGGAAGGTACACAAGATGTTGAGGAGATTGACCTAGTTAAGATTGCTACAGTGGTTATTGCCTCACTTCCTCACTCTCCAAGAAAAAAAATGATAACAGCAAGCACTAAGACAACCTCAATAGGATTGATTGTGTCTAGCACTACAAGCACAAGCATCCAATCAATCTTTGCATTAGTCTAACTCAGCACATCATTGATTGAAGTACCAAGCACTTCATCTACCAAGCTGCAAGTTCTACCCTCTAGATCAATTTTGGCTACAATAGGTATTATTTCCACTAGTATTTTTACAATGAGTACAATATCAATTTTTATAGTGAGTGCTACTATTTCAACTATTGTTTCCATTCTGAGTACATAAGCAATAAGTGCAAGGATAGTTGAGACCAAGCCTCAACCAAGCACAATTTTTTTGGGTAAATGTAAAGAAAAGGAGGAAGATATGGATCTTGATGAGGAGATTGTCATTCCAAATTAGGGCATCTCCAATCTAACTCTAGATTAGATGCAAACCTTTGGTGAGCTTATACAAAAGAAAGCCAAGCAGCAAAGGCTAAGAGAAGAAATGAATAAGGAGTTTAAGATCATTAAGGATGCCAAGAACATTCTAGCAAAGGCTATACATATAGAGGTTGATACTTCTCAACCAATTTTGTATTAGTTGGAAGAGGCAGTTCAAAAATACAATGAACATCTGAATGGACAGGATAAATTATTATAGAGAGCAAAGAAAAAGTTTGAGAATAAGGTTTTAGAACTTATTGCTCAAAAAATTACCATTCACCAAGTAGAGTAATCTACTATTTTGGGTTCTCTAGAAACTTCTTGTCTTAATATATCATTACTTTTTGGCAGGTTATGTGACACATCAATTTTCACAAAAGAAATATAAGACAAATTGTCTAAAATTGATGAAGATCTGAAGGCAAGTGCACAACACTTGCAGATGAACTAGAGTTCTAGCTCTACTCAATTCAATAGAATTAGATTTCTGATAGATATGCAGGTAGAACTACTTAGAGAAGAGGCCAGAATTAGATCAACATTGATAGATATCTAGAATATGATTCTCCCTAACATGGATTCACTATAAAAGCATATTGCATGTTCAAAAACCCTCATCCATGATAATAATTTCTCTATTGTAGACCACATTGTTGAACTATTAGTAGAAGTGTAGGTGCAATTGCACACATGCAGGGTCCTGCAAGAGAACTGGGACAAGACCTTGGTGCTCATACTAAAGGTACATTTAGACTTCTTGTCTCATTTTGGCATAACTATGTAAATATAAGCATAAATCTTTGGCATTAATGTCAAAAAGGGGTAGAAACTATAGAAGAAGCTAAGATACAAAGGGGAAGAAGTTTAAAAGAAAATGGGGGAGAAAGATGTAAAATGATAGCGAGAGAAGATTGTAAAAAGAGTGTAAAGCAAAGATGTATTTAGATGTACATATCAGATGTATAGTATACTATATATTATACTATGGAGGAGCATTACCATGTACAAAAATGTATCCTTTACAAAAACAATTTTGAAAAATTTCAAAAATAGTATGCTCTACTAAGTTGGAGACATAAGGTGATGAATAAAGGTGTTGTTGAACATTCTTGAATCCAATTTTGACTAATAAGTGTTCTTGTCACTAATGCCAAAAGGGGATATTGTTGACATTCCAGTCATGTTTTTTATTAGTGACATACACTTATTCAAATTGTGAGTTCATACCAAGCATATTGTATATTTATAGTGTTAACCAAGCATTTCAGTTATTATTGAGTCCTATGGATAGATTTTAGTTTGAACTAAGCAGTTACTATAGAGTTGATGAATAGCAGTGTAAACTGAGCATCTCAGTGTATTTCAAGTTTACAAGTGCAAACCAAGTTGTGTAGTGCTTACCAAGTTTGTAGTTGATGTGATGTGAGTCTAGTATTAACTGAGATACTTAGTGTTAACCAAGAGACTTAGTTTATACCAAGCTCGAGGTGACAATTTTTACTGAGATATGCAGTGTGAATCAAGTGATTTAGTTTATATGTTGAGTTTCACAGTATTCACTAAGTCACCAATGCAGACCGAGTTCAAGACTACTTGTAAGTGATCAGTATGGACTGAGCTTCTACATCTATTAAGTGCATGATGATGCCAAACATTGATAGTGGATGTCAAGTATCAAAACCTCACCAAGTTAGTCTTTAGGGCCCGAGTTTCTACACTTTGGTTGACTTTGTAATATTTGTGTAAACTTGCATTATCGTCAAATTTATAATTATGTAATTGGATTGATATATATGTAATGTATTCTATCACATCCAAATGTATGTAAGGAAGTAATGTAATCATCAGAGAAGAGAAGAAGAGTAAATTACAAAGGCTATAGTAGTATAAGGAGCAGAAAAGATTCATCTATAACAATAAGGTGATTTGTACACTTAGAGGAATCTCATTCAACAAACCAAGTTGTAGATTAGAGATCAACCACTATTTCATCCTAACAAGTGTATTAGTCAAATCCTTTAACAAGGTAGACCTAATAGTCTTATTTAAATCTCTTCATTGAGTGCATACTTCATTGTATGTTTGTAAATTCCTTTACAAGGTGGACCTAGCAGTCCTTATTGATCCTAATAGGCCAAATCATTAGAAGTGATCATTGTAAGCCTTAATAAGCCAACTTTATATTTTAGTACTAAATCTTGTGGGTATCATCCCCACCCCAGTTTTACTTTCTATTTGAAAGATTTTTGGGTCACCGAATCTTGTGTTAAGGTGTTATGTATGCTTTCATGTTTTTAGTTTCTCATGCATGATGTTAGATCATAATTCATATAAAGGAAAAATTGCTACTCAGAGATAAAAAAAAATAAGAAGTTACTGATTCACCCCTCCCCTCTCAATAACTTAGTCTGTCTTAATATTTCCAATAGTTTTAGAGCCCATCTGAAGCCTCTAAGGCCTTCAAAACTAGACTTGAAGTTTTTGTACCAAGATTACACACTAGAATTTCATAATAACTTTACAAAAACTCATGATATGACATTGAGTCTAAACTAGAAGGATGATATATCTAAGATGAATGTCCACCTCTAAAATTAGGACATTCTAAGCTTTTATGATCGACTTACTAAGTAGCAAGCCTCTAGAAACAAAAACTTCAGACTAAGACAACCCTTATTCAAGAAACAAAAAGGAAATATCTTTGGATGATGCAAGATTGATCTTACACCCAGGATGCTCCTATGTCTGTTACCCAAATTGAGCTTTTTGGATTTTATATTTTTATTCAATGTTGTACTAGTTGGCTTGTCATTTAGTAATTTATGCATAATTTTGTGATTTTGGATGCATTATGTTCTTACTTAGTTGACTAAGTATAGTTATCCAATTATATATGGGTGCACACATATATGCACAAATAAATATATGATCTCTTGTTTATAGTTTTATCCTTTTTTGAGTATCTAGACCTAGTAAATCCCTCTACACATGCATAAAAATTGATGCAGGAGCATCCTCATGGTTGTCTTGTAATCCTACTCTTTTTTGTTCATTCTGGATGTATTAATCAAGTATTAGCCTATCGTGTTAAATGAGTTGCAATGTTAACCAAGTTCTCTATGTTAACCAAGTATTAACATGTCATGTTAACCAAGTTGTAGTGTTAATCGAGTATTAACTTGTCATGTTAATCAAGTTTGCATTATTTAACTGAGTTCATAGTGTTAACAAAGTGTTCCTTCATGTGCCGAGTGAACCTTATAGTTGCTAATACTTAGATGTGGTTTTACAATGCTCAGTCTGTGTTTAGTTTCTAGTGTGAGCTGACCTTGGAATTTAATTTGGTTGTATCTATTTAATTTTTTTTTTAAGCCAACTTGTGGCTTAGTTGGGTATAAGTAAGGGGGTCTTGTGGAGTCTTAAGGAATTCATTTAGGAAGTGGGTCAATATCATCCAGCTTGGAGAAGAGGATGAAATAGAGGAGCACACTTTGAGAAGGGTTGGTAGTTAAGGCTTGGGAAACAAGGAGATTGCTTAGTGGGCTTGTGAGCACAAGTTTAGATCTTCATTGGAGGTTTATACCATAGTGTCGATGGGGACTAGCTAGTGCTTGGGTTGGATCTTGAGGGATCTTGTAGAACTATTATTGTAATTGCTATTCTATTTGGTAGTAATTAAGAAGGCCTTATATCCTGATACATTACATGTAATCAGTTATTCTATGAATAAAGAGTTGTATTTGGTATTGGATCTTGTATCTTGTATTGTGTTTCCATCGTGTGGTTATTTGGCTAGGGCTAGGACATCTCCTTTGGGGATTCTCCTACCTTGTACTACATCAAAAATATTTACTGGCAATTATGACAGATGAATTGTTAAATAAAATAAAATAAATAAATAAAAGAGAATTAAACAAAAAACTATTACCTCTTGAAGAATCAAATCCTTGATCTCTCAACTACCAAACAAATTACCCACCATTCCACCACTTATGCATCTTGAAAACCTTAGTAAGTAGAGTTAGTCTTGAGTAGGTGGAGCAAGTTAAACTATAAAAGAATGAATGAAAAATAGGTCTAGATATTTGAACCTTAGTGGGAAAGGGAGAGTCTAACCATTGGGCCATATTGTCAATCTCATATTGGTTTTGACAAGACAATGACAACACTTAGTCATTATCTATTAGTATTACAATGCATGGGGAGTAATCAGAGTGAGTCGTGCAATCAATGTGAGTCAAGTGATCAAAGCATGTTGAGCATTATTGGATAGACAATACATGTTGAGTAATATATCTAATATGTGCTGAGTTAGTCATGAGAGAAGTAGACTATACATGCCGAGTGATTTAGGAGCTAAGTAAACAGAGTATATCGAACCATTCAGAAGCTGAGTTAAAACATTAAGAATATAGTGATGGCTGAGCATTAGAGCCTTCAAATGCTGAGTGAACAATTTTTTGTAATGGAACAAACTTGTATGAAAACCATTTGTGGGCTGACACAATTATTGTTTTACCATTCTAGAAGATATGTATGGAGGTATATTATGAATCCCTATGAAATACATGCAACCGATCAAATTTAGGGATGTTCTAAGTAGAAATATGGATCAACCACAGCCATTAATTCCTATATAACCCTAGCCCATGTATATTTACTTAAGGAGGAAAACCCTAAAGAGTTTGTATGATGAGTGAATGCATGAAAGGAGATGAATGCTAAGTGTAGAGAGAGCATTCATGGTGGCTATAGAAGTTGTGATAATGTTATGAATTGCAAAAATCAATTAGAGAGAACAAAGGAAATAAGAGATAGGACAAATGAGACATATCTAATCATAAGGATCAAGGATTCATTAGGAAAGGGAAGTTCTAACATCTAGCAACAAAGTGCTAACCAAAGGATCATGTTGTTGAATCATTTTAATAGGTGATGTAGAGAAAATCTCCTAATAGAGTAGTCTTAATAGACTTATGTAAATCTCTTAACCAATTTCTTACTTTATTGTAAGTTTAAGTCTTCTAACAAGGCACACTTTTTGCAGGGTGTTAAAATCCTTTAACAAGGTGAGACCTAACAATTTTTGTAACGCTTTAACAAAGCAAACCCCTCATAGGGTAGATCATAGTTTATGATAAAACTTATTATAACCATAATTGGCTATACTTTATAGTTGTAGTAGTGAAGATTTGTGGGTGTCATCCCCACCCCAATTTTACCTTCTCATTGGAGGGTTTTTGGGTAACAAATTGATTGTGTTATGTGTTATTTGTTTCATGCTATGGATGAACATATGTAGTTAGCTATTTTAGTTCATATGCTAAATTATGAGATGGATGTGTGGTAAATGTTTTATGGTTTAATTTTTGAAGTAATGATTCACCTTCCCACTCTTAGAGTTTACTTTCTGATCATTATTTCCAACAATTGGTATCATAGCCTTTTCTCTTGAAAGGAAAGATTTATAACTTTGAGGAAAGATCTTGAAGATGGAAGTCTACAAGTTGGGAAAGGTTATTTGAGAACTAGAAGATTGAAGTACAACTTGCCCTACAAAAACTCAATGAAGCAAGAGATGAACTGTAACATTCATTGAAGAGAAGAAAGGAACTAGCTATTGAGCTAAGTGACACTCATTACCAAGAGGAAGACACTATTGAATTTTTTGAGAATGGAAACTCAAGTGAGTTTGATGTAGCAGTTGAAGATTTGATGGGAAAGAACAATGCCCTAGTTGAAGAGGTTGGAAATCTTAAGATAGAACAAGAAGTCCAATTAGTATTTCTATGTGAGGTGACCAAAAAAAAAAAGAAACCTAAGACAAAGTCATGATTGAATATGACAAAAGAATACTAATCATTAGACTAGAAGAGAACACAACAGATGTGCAAAAGCATGCCAACATGCAACTAGATACAATGAATCAATTGATGATTGAAAACCATGAATTGAATGGAAACAACATTGAGATCACAACCCTGAAGTTATAGAATGAACAAATGAGAAATGAACTAAGAGAAGAAAAGGAATTTGCTAAAAGTTTCAACAAACCTAGTGAAGCCATCAAATAATTTAAGAAATTGGTGAGATCTCCAAGATCTAACAATAGTACTACTAGATTAGTATACACCAACACTAAGGAAGGATAATCATATAAAAGTGGTGAACAAAGAAATAACAAAAGGTAAGAACTACAAACCACTTTTCATAATTGTGGAAAGTTGGGTCATACAACAAATGTTTGCAGGAGGAACAATGCAAATTAGAGCCCTAAGCACAAATTCAAGGGTTACTATCATAAGTGCAACAAGAAAGGACATTAGACACATAAATGAAGGACTAAGACTTTGAGCACTCAAAGATTTGAAGGATATTGCTACAATTGTCAGAAGTATAGACATAAATCATATGAATGCATATCTAATGCCAAGTGCACATCAAACAAGTAGACAAAGGTACAACAAAATGGAAAACCCTATGATTGGGATTACAATACAAGGTAAAATTGTCGCTATTGTCAAGAGTATGTACATGTTCCTGAGAATTGAATAAGAACACAATTCAAAGTCAACTACAATAGATAGTTGAGTGAGACTACATGCTTTAGTTGTCTCAAGACTAGTCATATTAGTAGAAATTGTCCAACTAGGTCACTAGCACCAAGTAATGGAAAGAATAAAGGAAAATTAAAGGTCAATGTTGAGAAGGTCAAAGTATAGATGAACAAGACATGGAAGAAGAAGGAAGATTGTAGAACATCAAGTTCAAATGAGGTAACTTCATCCAATGGATTAGGTGATCACAACACCACCAACTAAGTAATCAAGAGGTATGTATGGGACTAATATTTCAAATGTTATATTATACATCAGTTTCGAGAATCAAAGATCTAAAAAGATTATATATTCATGAATTAAGATGCAATATATTGGTTAGAACCTAGAAGAAATTTTTTGTTTTGTTAGTTTTCATGTTATTTCCAAGCACAAAAAGTTTCATAGTTATTACTAAGTGGTGGAATTGTGTTAGTATTGGTTGAGCTTGCTATGTTAGCTAAGCATACTAGAAATCATGTATAAGGAAAGCGATTGGGAAGTCCTATAATAGTCAGGCTTACATTTGTGTAAGCATTGAGCATTTATTGTTGAATATGAAGGGTTGTATAGTCAATTTTTAACTCATTTTCATTCATTAGTGATTAAAGAGAGAAAAAAGAGCACAAAGGAAAATTGGAAAAGGAGATTCTAGATTTGTGAATTAGATTCAACTGCAACTCAACACATTCATTAGATTGGAAAGATATTTCACTATTTTTGAGTTATGCTATTTGAATTTTTGTAAACCATGGTTATTTGAAATGATGTCTAGCTTTACAAGTGTTAGGAAAGAGGGAAAGGAGGTTTTAAATGTTCAACTAATAAGTAATGATGGTTTTCAAGCAATACTTGAAATAACATACAAAGGAGACTCATCTAGTGTGTTGTTGATGATACCACCAAAAGTTTTGATGAAACAAGATGTAAGGAGTTGTTACACATGAAATATGGGAGAAGTAGGTGACATCGAAATAAATGATGCATATAACCAACTATGTGACAATGGAGCCTTGAGGGAAGAATACAAAATAATTAAATTAAAAGGATTGGACTATGCCCTAGATTTTCATAAAGTGTTTAAGACATAATGGATTATAATTGTTTTGAGCTGCATACATGACAATTAAACTTGGTTGGAGAATGGATTGATTAAGTTCACTAAGAGGATCATAAACTAAGCATCAAGGTACCTTGCCCTTGATAGACCTAACAGAATGAGAAGTGATGCAAAGGAGGTGATTGAGAAGAACAAAAGTATAATGTGGAACAAACAAGGGATGCGTATTGACACAATCAAAGATCCCTTAATTGCCTTTACAATGAAAGTGATAGCTCACAAGTTCTTTTAGTCTACCTAAATGAATAGTTTTTCTTGCATGGATTTTTATTTTGGATTCAAGATAGTAAAGAGGGACCATTTCTATGACCTTACTAAGTTGCAACTACAACAACTATTAGAAAACTTAGAGGCCATAAGGAAAGAAAAGAGTGCATCATGCAAATTTAGCTCTTTACTAGTCTCCATATTCTTCTATATGTAGAACACATTTCCTACATTTGGCATGATTTCTTGGAAGACCAACAGGTCTATTGAAATTCAAATTTTAGAATTTATTGAGAAAAAAGGTGATAATTTTGATTCAATGATGACAAGTTATTTTGATGATTTTAAGAAATCCATGAAACAAAGGTTACGGATCTATGTATCCTTAGTGAACAAACACTATAATGATATTTGTTTCTTAGTGGATGTTACCACACATATATACTTAGGGTCAGATGACTCAAGCCCTTTCCATATGAGATCAATGTAGATGAGGCCTATGTAGCAATTACAACCTTATTGGTAGAAGACATTGATAAGAGTGTCACCTCATTTGGGAACTATGAGTAAGCTAAGTCAAGGATAATATTGATTTGAAAATAGCTATAGTTCTTAGGAAGAAGAAAAAGCTTGTTAAAAAGATGAAGGAAAGATTTGGAAAATGGGGAGAACAAGATGAAGAAGAAAAAGAAGAAGAAGGTGACGATGAAGAAGAGGAAGAAAAATTCCAAGCCCTATAGGAATTTACTCAAGGTCAAGGAGAGAATCTAGAAGAAGATATAGAAGGTATTGAGAGAGAAGAAGTGGAGGAGGCACCAAAAGACACTAATGCCAAGAAGAGGAAAGCTAAGGAAAAAGTAGTGGAGAGATTAGAGAAGCCTATGAAGAAGCCATAATAAAATCCTATAGTACCCATTACTAGGTCTAGCACAAAGGAAACCATTGTTCAAGAAAATGAAGTTGCAAAGCCTACAGGCAAGAGGACTCCTAACACAATAGAGTTGAGTGAGTGTGCTAAGAAAAAATACAAGAGATTGAAGAAAAAATTAGAGCCTAAACCAAATTTAGATGAGGAGAAAACATAATCAGATGACTTGAACCAATTCAAGGTGGTAAGCTACAATCCCTCCTCTAATTTAGATAGTTTGTGTGATAATATCAAATCAAATGTAGATTTATCTGGTTTCACACCCATTGACTTTGATAAGCTAGGGAAAGTTGAACAAAATATTGTTGAGGAAGACATATATGTCATGAAACCTACATTCAAATTAGCTCCTCTAGAAATTTCCAACTCACTACCCAAGATTTTATATGACCAAGTTGAGCAAAAATGGTAATACAACTTGCAAATTGAGAGACAAATCATAGAATCAACTCTAGCCCAAGTTATGCTAGAATTGGACAAAAGGAAGATTGTTAAAGGTATGGAAAAGCACAAGTCTAAATTTTCCCCCAAATATAGAGATTTTTATATCCTAAATAAGAATATTGAGGACATGGTTAGCAAAAGTGCAACAATTTGGAGATCAATAAATGGATCATCCTTTCTAGCAATGAAAGAAAAAGGTGAGCAAGAAGTGCAAAACCATAAGAAAAGTGAACAAGAGGTAGCAGAGACTGTAAAAGAGGTTCCAATCAAGGATGGTAATGTGGAAGGTACTAAGGAGGCAATAGAAGAAGAGTCCAAGACTGGGGAATGGAAGCAAAATACACAAGATTTTTAGGATGAACAAGTGCCAAGTGCTAGTCCCCCACATATAGACCAAGTGAGTCACTAGGACTCAGTGCAAATCAAGGATGTTCCTGATAATTCATCTCAAAAAATCAATTCTTTGATTGAGGAAGATTTGAAGAAGATATTGAAGGATTCCACCGTGGTAGCACAATTATGTAACAACCCTATATTGGTGAGAAAAAATGATATTGAGAAGGAAAAACTTGCATCTAAAGAAACATAAAGTTTCCCCCCTCAATCTACAAAACAAGCCAGAATAGGATCTCCACATAGATCAAAGTGCACACCCTAAATAGATAATAGTTATAGCAGAGTCACAATCTATAATTCCCACCATTACATTTCATAGTAAAGAGGTTGAGGCACAACAGATAGATACATCTATGCCTATTCTACATAGTTTAGGTATGCCAACAATATTGACAATAGAAGCAAATAGAACATAAGTTCATATAGGTTAGGAAGCAAGTCTTGCACCTTATAGTCAAGCACCACAAGAAGCAAGAATAGGTGTAATGCTTGAAGAGTTGAAGGTAACTACTGTACTAGAGGAACAAATTGCTATGTAGACCCTGGTGACCTTAACAACTTTTGTCACTTCTCCTAGTATTTAGTCTCTTCAAAGGCTAAGCATGCATGTGACATAATTGCAAATATCAAGGCTGAGTGCTAGTACATCTAGAAGCCCAGATGACACATCTTTTGGGGATGTTAGTTTGGATGGGGTAATTGAGTTGCCTAAGTTTTATTTGGCAACAATTATTAATTATCAGATGAGCATTCTATAGGAGGCATTATAGAGGAAGAAAATGAAAGAGATGATTAGAAGGGAGTATAAGAAAAAATAAAATTTGCATGAAATTAAAGACATAATTTATGATGCTTTCAATCTCCTAGAGATGGATGAAGATAAACCCATCAATGAGCAACTTGTCATTATTGTTGACAAAATAAAGGATGAAGACCTGGATTCCAATGTAAAACTCTTAGAATGGTCTAAAAGGAAATTTCACACTAAGGTACTTGAGAAGATATCTAGTGTTCTTGCACTAAGATAGGTTGATCTAGCAACCAAAATAGACAGTGTGAAGAAAGTTTTAAAGAATATTTTCTCTCTATACACCAAGTTATGTGATGTGAATCTTTTCACACAAGATGTACAAAGGGTTATTGACCAACTACAAGGAGATTTACAAACTATAGATACTACTCTTAAGTTATCTCCTAGTCAAAACCAAGCTCATTTTCAAAGATTATTGACCACTTAAGGTATTCTTGTTGAGATAAAAGAACAAGATACAAATATTCGAGCTCCCTTGATGAACATTCAATCCATGTTGACCCCACACATGGAAGTTTTGCATAAGGAACTAGCCTATGTTGAGACATTGATGAAGAAAGATATCCAACTTTCTACTCATGATGGCTTAGTTGACCTTGCTACCTAGCTAGACATTTAGTATCAATCTCTAGAGATAGCATGCAACAATTGGAATGCAGCACTGAAGATCATAATGGAGATCCATAAATCATTTTTGGATAAAAATGATTTTAGTGTACCACCCATGATATAAGTGTCAAAAAAGGGGGATTATGAAGTTTTTTTTGATAAAGGAAATAAAGTTTTGAGTAAGGGGGAGTAATCATGCAGAAATAGGGTACAACAAAATTACTTAGTAAGAGTATTAGATTCAAACATAGAAAGGAAATATTTGTTCAAAGGGAGTAATGGAGAAATAAGGTATGATAGTTTGTTATCCATTTTGCAAATTTTTTGAAGTTTTTGAAATTTTGTATGAGAGCCAAGTCACATATGTATATTGCTTGAGTTATGCTCATAATATGGATTGTATATGCATGACAATGTGTTTTTGCCACTCATGTTAAAGGGGGAGATTGTTAATCTCAAATTGGTTTTTACAAGGTAGTGACAAAACACTTAGTCATTATCTATTAGTATTATAGTGCATTCCAAGTAATTAGAGTGAATCAAGCAATCAGTGCAAGCCGAATGATCAAAGCATGTCGAGCATCAGTGGTTAGATAATACATGTAAAGTAATATATCTAGTATGTGTCGAGTCACTCATGAGTCAAGCAAACTATACATGCCAAGTGATTCAGGAGCTGAGTAAATAATGTATGTTGAGTCGTTTAGAAGCTAAGTTGCAACATTGAGAATATAGTGATGGCCAAGCATTAGAGCCTTTAGATGTCTAGTGAATAGTTTTGTACATAGTTGTTTGTCATGGCACAATTTTTTATGAATTTTTTTTTTCCAACACAACATTTTTTTTACAATTCTAGAAGACAAGTATGGAGGTATATTATGAATCCCTATGAAATACATGCAACCAATCAAATTTTAGGATATTCTAAGTGGCAATATGGATCAACCACAACCATTGATTCCTACCTAACCCTAACCTAAAGAGTTTGTATGATGAGTGAATGCGCGGAAGAAGACAAATGCTAAGTGCAGAGAGAGCATTCATGGTGGCTATAATAATATTATGAATTGCAAAATTAGTTAGAGAAAATAGAGGAAAATAGAAAGAGGACAGAGGAGACATATCTAATTAGAAGGATCAAGGATTCATCAAGAAAGAGAAGATCTAATATCTAGTAACATAGTGCTAATTGAAGGATCATGGTGCTGAATCATTTTAACAGGTGATACAGAGTAAATCTCCTAACAGAGTAGTCTTAATAGACTTGTGTAAATCTCTTAACTCGACACTTACATGTTTAATTCTTCTAACAAGGCACACTTTTAGTAGGGTGCTAAAATACTTTAATAGGGTGAGACCTAATAGTCTTTGTAAGCCTTTAACAAGGAAGGGCCCTCACAAGGTAGATCATAGTTTATGATCAAACTTATTTCAACCATAATTGGCTACATTTTATAGCTATAGTTGTAGTGCCTGCCCCAAGTTCACATTTCTGCTATCATTACCAAACTCTTTTAGGTTGGTTTATGTTTGATGATTACTAGTATTGTTAGGAGATTATCAGATATTGTTTCAGATATAGTTGATATATGATGAGATTACTTGGTACTCTATATTTCATGTATGCATGATGATTATTATAGTATTTTTAGTTATTGATGATGATTAGTTAGATGGATTATCATATGTGTCTTCTTATGGATACTTATCCCATACTGCATGTGTATGATGTGCATGTTTGTTTTCTTTATGTATGGCATTTCTGATGTGGTTAAGGAAGGGAGTCATAGTCACTTGCTAGTCGAGATCTACACGATGCACCAGTTTCTGCCATTGCCTATTTATCTTAGAATATTGTGTTTGTACATGTGTGGATTTTATGTAGGTTGTAGGTACTGGGTATCGACTTCCCTGAATTGCCAGGATGAGTGTACCCTATTGCATTATCTCAATGGTAAGAGAGGGGAGATAAATTCTTAAGTCTAGATCCCAAACCTTTCAGCCATTGGTCCTAGATAATTAGGACAAGTATTTGAGTTGAGTACCCTTCGAATGTGTCAAATGACATTAATTCATGATTATAACCCTTTAGTTTGATTTTGTATGTGTTTTTCTTTGATGGGTTTTCGTATGTTATTTTATGAGTTTTTGGTAAATTTTCTATTAATTAAGTCTAATTAAAAGATTAAATTAATGATTTAATTTAATGAAAAATTATAATGAGATTTTAATATTTAATTAT
The DNA here is from genome assembly GCA_028749045.1 of Cupressus sempervirens. NCBI lineage: Eukaryota > Viridiplantae > Streptophyta > Pinopsida > Cupressales > Cupressaceae > Cupressus > Cupressus sempervirens. The sequence goes on along the minus strand of CM053789.1, from coordinate 573,085,820 downwards.
ATTTAATTAATTGGAAAATTAATTAAATAAAAAGAATTTAATTTGAAGATAAAAGTTATAAGAATACATTTAGAATGTGATAATATTTATTTAATTTAATAATAATATATTTAGAGTTCATTTTTAAATAAATGCTAAATATTATTATTATTTAAGTTAGTAAATATTTTATCAATTAAGTTTTGAAAATAAATTCAAAAGTGAAATTATATTAATTTATGAAAAAGGTTTTAAGTTCACATGATACGTGCATCAGATTAAAATATAAGAAATTAATCAAAATGATAAAACAACTGAATTTAATAAAGACATTTTAATTGCATAAAATGTGCATGAGTTTAAAATTTAATAAATTAATTGAAAAAGGAGTCAAGTGAAAATTAAATAAAGTTATTTAATAATTCAATAAACGTGCATGAAAAGATAAGAGAAAGATAAATGAAAGATTAAGAAAAGTTAATAGGAGTTGAAGTTTGGTGAGCATAGAGTTCTCCCAGGTGAGTGCACAATTAGAGCCCCAATTTAAGGAGAGAACTCCATATCTCAATTTGGGGGTTCATTTTTGAGAGAGAGGAATTGGGAAGCAAATTTTGGAAGCAAATTTGGAAGCAAATTTTGGAAGCAAATTTGGAAGCAAATTTTGGAAGGGAAATTTTGGAAAAAAATTTAGAGAGAAGTTCTTGGATAGAAGTGAATTCTCTCACAAATCTTCTGGGTTGCGTATTAGCATTAGGCACAAGTAGGGTCTTGTGTTTTGATCAATAAATGAATTATGTAATTCAATATATTCTGTCTACTTTAGGATTGTAGAAATTTGTTTCTCAAATTTCATTGTATGAATCCTTCAACACTTCATTCTGAATCTTTGCTATTTAATTCCATCTGTATGTAAGGATTTAAAGAACAATTAGAAAACCTTGCTGAATATATTATAGAGAATTATATTTTATTTCAAATAAGGTTGAATAAGAAATCAAACAAATCTGAGAACCTCTTTCATAATCGAATGTTTAAAATCGATAATTTGGGTTGATAAGAAAACAAATTTTATTGTAGAATTCGACTAGTTGATCCGAAATTCCATACCATATCTATATTGGAAAATTTATTTTAAAAATAAATAAATAAATAAATAAATATATTTATAGTTATATTTATCTAAAATTATTAGTCAAGGGGGAAACTGGTCGAAAGGATAAATTTTTATTAAAAAAATAAAATAAAAAATATTTATTTTCATTTGGGGAAGTAATTTAAAAAGTTTTAACTAAAAATGATTTTTTTAAAAAATAATAAATTTTGGGTGGGTGGGGGGTGCCACCCCCCCACCCCTTTCTTCTCCTAAGGCTCATGTGCCTGTGTGCATAGACAGAGTTGCTGCAGGCGGTAGTAGTTAGTACTGCTGCTGGTGGCAGGAACCTGCCTGCGACCACACAACTTGTCTAAAAAAGTTGGTGGGCTTTAAAAACATACGCTGTGTTTTTTTTTTCAAATATAATTTTTAATTATTAATTTATTAAAATTAAGTTATATTTGATATTATTTATTAAATATTAATTTTATTAAATTTAAATTGTATTTAATTTAAATAATTAATTATTAATGTTATTAAATTTAAGTTATAATTAATTTAAATTATTAATTATTAATTTTGCAAATAAATTTTATTAATACCTATTAATAATTAATTAAATAATATCAATATAGTTTTATATTTAATAATTGACTTAATTAAATTTAGTTTAATTAAGGTTAATTAATAAAGAATGTTGTAAAATGAAGTTTTTAATCTATTTAATTATTATTTAATAACTTAAATAAATTATTATCTTCAATTATTTTGGAAAATTTGCCTTAACCAAGTAAGGGTAATTGCAAAAAATATTTTTAAATAAGAATGGGTTAATTCATACGGGTAACTACGAACTTCATCTACTTAAACCATACGTCAAATTGGGAATCAAAATTTTACATTAACTCAATAGTGTGTTTTCAGGATAAATTTCAACTATGAAACCTACAGTAAAAGTAAACCTTTGTGTTTTAAAAACATAATGTATTAAGAAAGCTACTTGGTTTGTGTTCTGTATGTGATGTGTATTTTATGATTTGGAGTTTTGGGGTTTGACCTAGTATTAACTAGTCTTACGATGTTACCATAGGCTCGAGAGTTATGTGATTATGATGTCACACTAATTTGATCTCGATCTTTTATACCCAACCATGGTAATGTGATGGTATGCTCTATGACATGTTTGTATTTACTGTTCATTATTGCTTTCCAGTGTTCTCGTGCCAAGTTGAGGTGATTGTTATGAGATAATTGACTTAACCATCCTCGATCAATTATACATGGGTTGCTTTCCAGTCACTTTGATAGGACTAAAGTTTTTTTATTTGTTATTGGTGATGTCATGTTGTGACATGTTTGACTTAACCATTTTGGGTCATTGATCAATATTATTGGGATACTTTGCAGTTGCTCATTGAAAACCAATGGGTATTGTGTTTTATTTTGGGATGCTTTCTAGTTGCTTGTAGAGAACTGATGTGATTATTGTGGATTATCTTTTGATGCTTTCCAGTCACTTGTGTATGAATGAGGTAATTTTTATATGATTATTGATTTATACTTTTATAAGCCTAAGGTAGGTTATCTATATGTAGTGTGGGGAAGTGGCTTGTGTACACTCGAAAGTCTCACACTCTAAACCCTTCTATCCAAATGATTCCATGAGTTTGGAATGCTTAGATGCTAGCTTAGAGCTCCCTATCCATGGAGTGCAAGAGAGTGTATTTCAAATTCAAGGGCTCTCAGTTGAGCCTTAGGAATACTCTTCTTGCTAGTAAACCATGCAATGGGAGGTTCCAAAGACAAGATGCAAGAATGCAAATGTCTCAAGGAGTTCCTCAAGAATGCAATGCAAGTATGGAAACTAAGCTAAGATGATAATGTAAAATGCAGCTATCCTAAGCATGGATGAGAGCGTTACAATCCAAATATTAAGCTATGTGAGATAGATTATTGCAAAATAGAAGCTAAACTAACATGCAACATGAATCTAAGCTAAAATACTATGGTATGAGAGAATGTAGACAAGAAATAGAAGTTCTCCACAAAGCTCCAAAGAAACCTGTTAGAAAACCTGTACCATAACAATATTCAAATGATGGATTCTTTGAGGGGGAAAGCTCTCTCCCTTTTAAAATCATACGGACAGTAGAGATCAAGATGAAGATGGTGGATGATCAATGGTGGAATTTGAAAAGAGGAGTGATCCATGTGCACACACAAGTCAACCAATAGAAATCAGATATCTATATCTATCACTGCCTACTTGGCTTTCTATTTTCTTTGACATAATGTGTTCCCAAATTGATCACGCATTAGTCACAGTCTAAAAATGCTCCTAAAAATGTACACTCGAAAGTGTCACACTCTAAACCCTACTATCCAAATGATTTCATGAGTTGGAATGTTCGGATGTCGGCTTAGAGCTCCCTATACATGGAGTACAAGAGAGTATATTTCAAGAATAAGAAGGCTCTCAGTTGAGCCTTAGGAATACTCTTCTTGCTAGTAAACCATGCAATGGGAGGTTCCAAAGACAAGATGCAAGAATGCAAATGTCTCAAGGAGTTCCTCAAGAATGCAATGCAAGTATGGAAACTAAGGTAAGATGATAATGAAAAATGCAGCTATCCTAAGCATGGATGAGAGTGTTACAATCCAAATATTAAGCTATGTGAGATAGATTATTGCAAAATAGAAGCTAAACTAACATGCAACATGAATCTAAGCTGAAATACTATGGTATGAGAGAATGTAGACAAGAAATAGAAGTTCTCCACAAAGCTCCAAAGAAACCTGTTAGAAAACTTACAGCGTAACAATATTCAAATGATGAATTCTTTGGGGGGGAAAGCTCTCTCCCTTTTAAAGTTGTACGGATGGTAGAGATCAAGATGAAGATGGTGGATGATCAACGGTGGAATTTGAAAAGAGGAGTGATCCATGTGCACACACAAGTCAACCAATAGAATATAAGTTGACTTGTCATATAAGACAAAAGTCACAAAGCCTTTTCTTTTAATTGCAAAATAGAAAAAGGACTTTATGTGTGCACTTTAAGTGGGTTAGAAGAATGGGGTCTTTTATTTAATTAAAAGGGGACATGTTCTTTTAATCAAATAATGAACTTAGGATAGCATAGTCAAACTATAAGTTATAATCAAATAAATTGATCATTAGCAATTTGGTCTAGATAAATGATTAAATTAATTTAGCCAAAATGTTGAGAAGGGGGCTAATAGTCTAGATGACCATTTTTAGGTGATTAAATTTGCCCCTCTTTGACTAATGTGTGATCGATCTAGGAACACATTATGTCAAAGAAAATAGAAAGCCAAGTAGGCAGTGATAGATATAGATATCTGATTTCAAAGAATGAAATGCAAAAATAGATAGCAAGTCCTGAATGCACAGCCTGATAGCGGTAGTACTGAACATTAGGAAGATGATGTTAAGATCCAAAAAGAATTCTAACACCAAGCAAAGCAAATATATGGAGAACAAGTGATAAGGTCAAACAAATGCTCTTAAGAAATAGATAGCTATAACAATCAGCAATAGAGTATTTCTGCCCCCTCGAGATCGAAATCGAAATGAGGTAAGAGGAAGCAAAAACTAGCTAGACATGAAATAGTGAATTGAAGTAGAAATCCCATAAGCATTATGTCAAAGAAAATAGAAATCCAAGTAGGCGGTGATAGATATAGATATCTGATTCCAAAAAATGAAATGTAGAAAGAGATAGGAAATCCTAAATGTATAGTCTAATAGCGGTAGTACTAAACACTAGGATAGAGATGATCTTAGAATTCAAGAAGAATACTAACATCTTAAAAAGCGGATAGAGTGAGAGCAAGTGAGAAGATCAAACAAATGCTCCTAAGCAATGATAGAGTATTTCTGCCCCCTCGGGATCAAAATTGAAACGAGGTAAGGGGATGCAGAAACTGGCTAGACATGAGAAAATTAGAATATAGAAATGTCCAAGATGATAGATAGATGATTATAACCCAAGAATGACTATAAGAAACTGATAAAATGCCCCAGTTTGACTAGAGTTGACCTTGAAGATATAGCCTAAAAATTAGGTCAAAATGATTAGAAAGGTGATTTTAGACATAAAACGGTGAATTGAAGTAGATATGAAGTATGGAAATGATGAAGACATGAAGAAATGAAGATGCCCCAGTGATGATTTAGAGATTAGACCTCAAAAGGTTAGCTAACTGCTCAGAAGAAAGTAGAATTTTAAAAGACAATTTTGACCATCAAGATGAACTCGAATTTAGATTTTGATCCTAAAAATGAATCTAGGACGTTGAAATTATTTAACAGGTCAAAAATTTATATAATGTGATGATAAGATAGAAAAGAGATGAAGCGATAGATTAAGAAGGTGAAAAGACATGAACAAGAAGAAAGTAAAGAAATATATGAAAGGAGTTAGCTGATAGGTCCACAAAAAGATGAAAAGAGAGCTCTCCCCATATGAAAGAATGCAAGACTAAGCTAGAGAATGAACCTAAAATGCAAGGTAATATGAAATGTGGTTTACCAGCAAGAAGTGCTTAACATTTAGACTCTTAATTTCATCATTGAGCATTTATTAGGGACATCATGAGATTATACAACCATCACTAGTATAACTATGAGGATATGAATATGATCAATATCATATAGGTATGTGGAAATCCAATCTAAGCATCAGAGACATGTAAGTCAAGATAACTACGCGATTAGATTCCCTAAGTTTAATTTAGCAAGATTACACCTGTATCAAGGCATAAGTGCCAGGATAAACCCCAAGTGTGATCTTGCAAAATAGTCAAGGATGATACATTTGTAAGTCAAAATGTTGAATAGGTCAAGCATAAATGCTTACAACACTATAGACAAACAAAGTATACCCACAAGTAGAAATCAAGAAAATATGTCCCATGCCCCTAGTCGTCTATTCAATGACATCCTTGAAAGACTATTAGGGAGAGAACACATGGCAAAGAAATCATCATAGATAGCACACAAAGTAGATAAAGATCAGCATAGCTTAGTTGTTTAAGTGTTAAAGTGTGTGTGTGTAAGTCACTTGGCCATTTCTTCAAGACTTGATTCTGATAGTGAGAAATATTGCAACATCGAAGACTATAGGTAAACTATCTGAAAAGTGTTAAGAAACACTTGATGTCAAAGTGGGTGGGGGTAGTGTTGAGAAGCACTATTTTGTGAGTTGTCAAAGAAACCCTAATGCACAAGAATACCTCAATAGGCTAAGCAGTTGTGCCACCAAGACGAGGACAAGAAACAATTTCAAGCTAGGAAATGTGTAGCAAAATAGGTGATTGAGACTGATAGACAGAGGTGCAAGGGTCTCAAGTAGCACCTGTTTCTAGATTTTCATCACTTGATAGATTTTTTTAGGACTTTTTTCAATTTTTTGTATTTTTGTATTTTTTTATTTTTGTTGGTGATACATCAAAGCACCTATTACTAGGTTTTCACTAAGATGATCATTTTTTCAAGACATTTTCTAATTTTTATGATTTTTTCAGCATCATATATGATTTTTTTTGGAATTTTTTAGAAGGTTTTAGATATCACTAGTTCTCAAGCAAGATCACATCATTTTCTCCCAATGTCTAGAAAGGTATAGGATATGATGGAGCAACAAGCCAGTGGATAAGCAAAGATGGATGAAAAAAGAGTATGAAGCAAGTGAAAGTGATCCTCAAGGACTAACTCCTCAAGTGTACCCAAGCTAGGGAAAGATAGCCATATAAAGTAGGTTTTGGATAAGCAATGGAAGAAATGAGCAATATAGCATGTAGGATAAGTGGTGAAGCCAAAAAGTGCGATAACATAAAGTGTGTAGTCCAAAAGAGTAGACATGTCAAGAGACCTATGAGAACCATGTTTCATTTATTATGATCAAGATCAAGGGGTCAACTAGATAGTATAGAAATGGGATAGAGCAATAAGAATAAAGCTCAAGATAGAGGCTATGAGTGAATGGGAGAGAACAATAGAAAATCTGGTGGATAAGATAGCCAATATGCAAAGATAGCTCAACATTGTCAAGATCAAAGAGAGAAGAGGGGATAGATGGATGATGGAAGAATTATGCATGATGCCTGTTTGCCAGGTTTTCATCATGGTACTTATCTAAGGTGCCACAAGAAGTAGTTTTCACCAAGGCACATTTTCATTTTTATCATTTTTTCTATTTTTTAAATTTATTTTATTTTATTTTATATTTTATATTTTTTGAATTTTTAGAAAGAGCTCAAGCTTTTTGAATATAGATAATGCTCCTATAGGAAAGTTAAGTCATGATAAGCCAAGACCATAGAAAGGTATGCTCAAAGATGTTGATAGGGTGATGAAAGAGAAATGGTAGTAGGATGAATATATTGAGGATAAGAGTTCATGTATAGAAAGTAAGTGTAAGCTTTAGAGGATTTCATGAGGGTAGCTGAAATATTGGATAAGATCAACATTGACACACACCCTGAAGGGTATTGGAATGATGGAGAAATCATGGATGAAGTAGCTTGAGGCTTAGATGTATGAGGTGGTAGAAGAGATTTGAAAAAAAGTGGAGTGGAAGGCTTTGGAATATTTTTAGAAAGATTTTTGGAAGAAGATGGAATGGAAGCCTTTGGAAGCTTGAATGTCAACTTTGAAGTATTTTCAATATTCAAGTCTTTTAAAAGAGACTTGGGAATCCATATAGCTTTAGATTTTTCTTTGGATACTTCAAAACACATTTCTTCAATAATGGGTTTAGGAACCCATATTTTCTTTGATTTCGCTTTTTTAATAGTGGACCTTTGCAGTCTCTTTTGTGATTTCTCCTTCTTAGAATTCACATGTCGATTAGATGGGACATAGTGATCTTCATTTTTCAATGGATTCTTATGTTTATTCTCACTTCCAAAGGACTTGGGATTTGTGGATGAATAAGGATGATATGACTGGTTTAGATGTATAGATGGGTGAAAAGTCATCAAGGATGAGTGTCTTTGTTGATCTTGAGGTATTATAGGAGAGCTAGGGAATGAGCTAGGAGTGAATGTAGGAGATGGAGGAACATAAGGTCCCAATATAGATGGAAGGTTTGAAGACTTTAGCTTAGATGGATAAGGACCAAGGATAGATTTAGAAGATGCAAAGGGATAGTGGGAAGGGATATCAACATCTTTAGAGTGAGCAACATGGTCAAAGCCATCAGTAGACTCATGAGTAGCTTTGATAGGAAAAAAATTTTTAATAGGAGCACTTGAAGCTTGAGCACAATTTTGAAGTGGATATGGAGAAGTAGAACATGAGGGGATGCTTTGATCTTGACAAGTAGCTTTGGATAGCATATGAAGAGAACTTTTCTCATAATTTTCAGTAAGCTCAAGGGAGATAATGGGAGTGATATATTCATCATACTTAGGAGGTGGAAAAGATATAGGATATGGAGGGGAAAAATCTTGAAAGAGATGAAAGGGTGCTTGATCTTGATCTTTCTTGAAATTTTTAGCTTTTTCTTTTTGAGAGTCCTCTTGACATGGAGCCACTTCCAAGGACAAGGGAGAATGAAGAGTGAATGAAGTAGTGCATGGATTAGGCATAGTAGTGCATGAAGGTTGAGGATATTTAGGATTAGTAGCATGGAAAAGGTTTGCAACCATGTGAAGGTTAGCTTGAGTTTCTTTTAGAGGTAGCCCTTGAGGATACACATAGTCAATGTGGAAAGTATTAGGTTCTTTATTTGATAGAGGCATGTTGGAAAGATTTGAAGTTTTGGGAGATGCATGAGTTTTGAAAGAAGTGGAAGATGTAATGGAGCCACTACTAGACATAGGTTCATCAACATAATCTTGCTCAAGAGAAGTATCCTCAACACATGAGTCACTAGAGGTTCCAATAATTCCATTATCAATAAGATCTTGGATTTTATGTTTTAGCTTGATGCAATCTAAAGTACTATGCTCATTATGTTGATGATAAGCATAATAGATATCCAATAATGGGTTTCCATATGAGCTAGACTTAGGTAACATGATGATCTTATTTCCAAGAATTTTTTGCAAAGTGTCATCATAAGAATCTTCCAAGGGAGCAAAAGTTCTATCAAAATTATGTCTAGAGTCCTTTTGTTGTTTCTCATGTGAATGGTATGCATCCATGTCTTCATCATTATCTTGGTCAAAGATAGGTCCATCATGAAATTTTAGCATAGGCTCAAAGGAGGTATCACTTGCTTGTTCTCTAAAGAGGTCTTTAGATCTAGAAAATAAAGACATTTGATGTCTTGGAGTAGAATATGCAGACCTAGAAGAAGAGGATAACCTTAAATAAGGTGACTCACATGCATGTAAAGACCTTAAGGAAGATTCATGTAATGATGCAATCTTATCCTCTAACCTTTTCTCAAGTTTAGACTTCATTTCCATCATGCGCTTAGAGAGATGAAGGTAAGAAAGATCATTTGTCTCTTCTAGTTCTTTGTATTGTGCATATAGATCTTGAAACTCTTTAGTGACATGGAGGATATCATGATCATCTAGATTCGATTAAATTTTGGTACCACAAGGTTTAGATCCCATAGTTTTAGATGCAAAGCCAAGCATAAAAGAGCCTAGAAGATAACTTGATGTTGAAACTATAGGAGGTAGAGTGTTTACTTGCCAAGATAGTAGAGAGAGATTAAAGTGACTTGTTAAACAATATGTCCAAGAAACTTATGACATGAATGACTCAAGTCAATAGCTAGGCAAGATGCCCAAATAGCCAAATAGATAGAGCAAGCAAGGTGACAAGTGGACAACTCTCCAACCCAAGCGTGTAGTCAAGAAATCAAGGCAACCATTTCAGCAAAAAGATAACTAGCAAGTAGACATAGACCATGAAGATAGGAAGACCATGAGCACTAAGACCAAAGATTCACTTTAAGCATGTTCAAGAACTAGAGACATAAAAAATAAAAATCAAATGATGAGACTCCCCTTAGCAAGCAACACAAGAAAATATTTGCATTTGATGTTTTGACTTGGTTGACAAAGTTTAACAATAGTTGATAGCATAGCAAGTTTGATGTTCAAAAAGAAATTTCTTTACAAGCAAGATAATGACACATGAAGTAGTCTTGAAACAATCAAGCAAGGGACAAAGCAACCTTGCATGATACAGGCATATGTGAGGTCTTAAAAGAAATCCCTAGAACTATCATCATGTGTATGTTTCAAACATTTTTATAGGTTTAGCACATTCGAGAACACATCAAGCAATATCTACTTAGAAGTCATGGTTCATTACTCAACAACTTGGCCCATGCTTGATGCTCCTTTGCCTCACACCAAGTGATTGCCCACAAGAGATATTGGATTTGTCATGGAAATTCCATAAGCATAACCAAGGGAACACATATGGTGAGAGTAAATCTTGGGGTGATCTGGGTAGTCCACTAGGATCAATCCTTGCACCAAGAAGTTGAGCGGCTAAAAAGGGTAGTTACTAATTTAGGGTGTTTAGATAGGGCTTCCGTTCATAGTTTTCCTCTTGCTCCCAATTATGGGACACCTCACCTTGCGATGAGTAACCAATTTTGTGACCACAAGAGTACCTTAAGCATTCTTGCCTAGTGATCTCCCTATGGTCGAAATCCCATAAGCGATCACACTAAGCGAAGAAAAACACTACATCTACCAAAGTTTTGTGTCCTTGGTAGCCTTGAATTTATAGTGGGTTGGAAGAGCCAGGTAATCGGCTTGTCCCCACTTGGGTCATTCCTCTTAGGTTGTCCGAGAGCAGGCCCTCTAAAGGATTCTAACTACACAAAGTGGATCAACTTTCGGAATTCAAGATTTCTGGTTCACCACAAGAGTGAAGAGCATACTCTCCTATTCCAATAATTTTCTCCCAAACACGCTAGAAAGATTCAGTTACCCCTTGCTTTTGAAACCAAATGGCAAGTCAAGATTTTTGATTCACCATGAGGGTGAAGAGCATACTCTCCTATTACCAAAAGACTCCAATCACAAGTTTTATGTGCCTATAAAAATGAAAAAGTATTCAATGCCACACATGGAAAAAAAAATCAAACAAGTTTGAGTTTTTATGCATTGGGCAGCCCTGCAAACAATCGTTAGTAGCCCTTGGGCATTTGAAGCTTTGACATGCGTTCTTTTTATGCAATGTTTCAATTTTTTTCATAAGGATGGCAACCTGAAATTACAACTTGTTAGCACCAAAATTTAGTGTAAAATAACATAAAAATCTACAATAAAAAGTGGTTAGTTGCCTCAAAAAGCCAATTTATCTTCCAACCAAGTGCATGCAAAGAAAGTGCAAGTTAATCACAAATGCTCATTTTTACTCTTTGATTTTTACCTAGTCAATAAGATTGGACTTGTTTGCTATTATTTCGGATTCAAAAAGAGAAATTAAAAGAATAGACCCCTACTAAAAACTAGAGAGCTTTCCAAAAATACAAAAAATTTAAAAAAATCTCCTCATTTGTGCCCTAGAGACCCATTTTGTCAAAATAGGCCAAATTTATCAAATTGAGTTTTTGATCCTTAATACAACCTCAAAAGTCAAAACACAAAAAAAGTACCCCTCTTATAATTCAATTTTTTTTTTGAAAATGTAATTTTTTCCAAAAAATATGCTAATTTGCGATCAAAAATGACTTTTTATGAAAAATAAAGAAAAAATTATAACTCTCGCAAGTCATGTCAAAATACTCTAAAAATAGGACTGAGACATGTTGGACACATATTGAACTTGCAAAAAAAAAATTTAGAACCAAAATCCAAATGGTTTAAAAGATATGATCAAATCTTTAAACCAACTATATTTTTGGCCTTCAAACCAATCTACTTATGGGTTGGCCTTAAAACCCAAGTGATAATTCTAAAAAAGCACTTGATTAGATCCAATATTCTACTGTAAAAAAATAGAGATGAGAAATAAAATAAAATGGAGCTAAAAACTTGATTCATGCCCCATAGTGGGCACCAAAAATGTACACTCGAAAGTGTCACACTCTAAACTCTTCTATCCAAATGATTCCATGAGTTGGAATGTTCGGATGCTGGCTTAGAGCTCCCTATCCACGGAGTGCAAGAGAGTATATTTCAAGAATAAGAAGGCTCTCAAATGAGCCTTAGAGATACTCTTCTTGCTAGTAAACCATGCAATGGGAGGTTCCAAAGACAAGATGCAAGAATGCAAATGTCCCAAGGAGTTCCTCAAGAGTGCAATGCAACTAAAGATTAAACTAGAATGAATATGAAAAGTGAAGCTATTCTAAGTATGGATGAGAGTGTTACAATCCAAATATTAGACTATATGATTTAAGCTACATGTAAAAATGAAAGCTAAGCTAAGCTAGAATTCCATGGATGAGAGAATGTAAACAAGAAAGAGAAGTTCTCCACAAAGCTCCAAAGAAACCTGTTAGAAAATCTGCAACGTAACAATATTCAAATGATGGATTCTTTGAGGGGGAAATCTCTCTCCCTTTTAAAGTTGTACGGATGGTAGAGATCAAGATGAAGATGGTGGATGATCAACGGTGGAATTTGAAAAGAGGAGTGATCCATGTGCACACACAAGTCAACCAATAGAATATAAGTTGACTTGTCATATAAGACAAAAGTCACAAAGCCTTTTCTTTTAATTGCAAAATAGAAAAAAGACTTTATGTGTGCACTTTAAGTGGGTTAGAAGAATGGGGTCTTTTATTTAATTAAAAGGGGACATGTTCTTTTAATCAAATAATGAACTTAGGATAGCATAGTCAAACTATAGGTTATAATCAAATAAATTGATTATTAGCAATTTGGTCTAGATAAATGATTAAATTAATTTAGCCAAAATGCTGAGAAGGGGGATAATAGTCTAGATGACCATTTTTAAGTGATTACATTTTCCCCTCTTTGACTAATGCATGATCGATCTGGGAACACATTATGTCAAAGAAAATAGAAAGCCAAGTAGGCAGTGATAGATATAGATATCTGATTTCAAAGAATGAAATGCAAAAATAGATAGCAAGTCCTGAATGCACAGCCTGATAGCGGTAGTACTAAACATTAGGAAGATGATTTTAGGATCCAAAAAGAATTCTAACACCAATAAAAGTGAATAGATCAAGAGCAAGTTATAAGGTCAAACAAATGCTCCTAAGAAATAAATAGTTGTAACAATCAGCAATAGAGTATTTCTGCCCCCTCGGGATTGAAATCAAAATGAGGTAAGAGGAAGCAGAAACTAACTAGACATGAAAATAGTGAATTGAAGTAGAAATCCCATAAGCATTATGTCAAAGAAAATAGAAAGTCAAGTAGGCGGTGATAGATATAGATATCTGATTTTGAAAAATGAAATGCAGAAAGAGATAGGAAATCCTAAATGTATAGTCTAATAGCGGTAGTACTAAACACTAGGATAGAGATGATCTTAGAATTCAAGAAGAATACTAACATCTTGAAAAGTGGATAGAGTGAGAGCAAGTGAGAAGATCAAACAAATGCTCCTAAGCAATGATAGAGTATTTCTGCCCCTAAAAATCAGATATCTAGACTATTAGAATGCCATGGATGATAGAATGTAGACAAGAAAGAGAAGTTCTCCACAAAGCTCCAAAGAAACCTATTAGAAAACCTACAGCGTAACAATATTCAAATGATGGATTCTTTGAGGGGGAAAGATCTCTCCCTTTTAAAGTCATACAGACGGTAGAGATCAAGATGAAGATGGTGGATGATCAACGGTGGAATTTGAAAAGAGGAGTGATCCATGTGCACACACAAGTCAACCAATAGAATATAAGTTGACTTGTCATATAAGAAAAAAGTCACAAAGAATTTTCTTTTAATTTCAAAATAGAAAAAGGACTTTATGTGTGCACTTTAAGTGGGTTAGAAGAATGTGGTCTTTTATTTAATTAAAAGGGGACATGTTCTTTTAATCAAATAATGAACTTAGGATAGCATAGTCAAACTATAGGTTATAATCAAATAAATTGATTATTACCAATTTGGTCTAGATAAATGATTAAATTAATTTAGCCAAAATGCTGAGAAGGGGGCTAATAGTCTAGATGACTATTTTTAGGTGATTACAGCTTGCAATGGGGGTCAAGGCCCTAAGTGGTTCCTAGGGTAACCCATTGTAAGTTTTTTAATAAGTGAAAACATTACACTAAATGGGGATAAAAATGAACCTAATAAGAGTCTTTGTATGTTCTCACCCATGCCTCGAGTGCTAGTACAAACTAGGATGGGAGTAGAGAGAATGCATGGTTGCGACCTTGCATTCTATAGTATGTCTTGTCAGTACAAGAGGATACTAGTGGCCGCATAGGGATCACAAGGGACTTAGGGGTCCTAAGATACTGCTAGGGTAACTCCAACATGATTTGTATGATGATACTTTCCCACTTACATAGTAGGTTTCCTACGTGTCTTGTGTGTCTCCGAGTCTAGATGTCAATCTATTTTGGAATTTCCTAGACTTAGAGAGTACTTGTGATATGTGGTTTGATATCCTATTTGGGACTTGAGACTATCTCCTTAGTGCAGTGGGAGTGGACCATTTAGGTTCCACATGATCAGGTGGTAGTGCTTTTTCACTCTTACCATTGAGATCCATCTGTAGTCACTGTGGCTGGAGCTTCCTTGTCTGCATTTACTTTCATTCTTTCTATGTATCATTATGATGGATGGTTATATTTCATGATAGATGTTATATCTTTTATGATGGATGGATGTATCATGTATGGTGGATGCTTTCATTTATTTTTATTACACTTTGTATCATGGATTTGAGGAGGATGATGTATCTTTATTTCTACATATGTATATTGTTTTAAGCCTTTCATACCCTATGACATGTACAATGGTTGATTGAGCATTCCAAATTTCATTTTCCAAGAGGCATTCAGAACAAATATATATTATTAAAATAGACATTGGACTTTCTAATTATTCTTTCATGTGGATGTGGTAGTTGTTAGACTTAGAATTAATTAAATTTATATGTGATTCAATGTCTTGGGATTCTTAAGAAATGCAACCTATTATGTATGCTTATAGTTGATCATATGTTATTGCTTCCGCTACTATGTGTTTGATGTGTATGATTTATATTTCTTGTTTTAAAAAAAAATGTTTGGCAAACTTAGTAAAACTTTAGGTTAATTCTTTTGGATCCCTTGGCAGTTTGTTACAGTAGTAGTGAAGATTTTTCATCCCCATCTCAGTTTTGCCTTCTCATTGGAGTTTTTCTAGGTAACAAATTGATTTTCTTATGTGTTATTTGTTTCATGTTATGTATGAACATGTGTAGTTAGCTATTTCACTTTACATGCTAAATTATGAGATGGATGTGTGGTGAATGTTTTATTCAATTAAAGTTTTGAATTGTTGATTCACCCCCTCTGAAAGTTTACTTTCCATTTTTATTTCCAACACATATGTATTCCTTGGGATCAGAACCCTCATAACATGTTAAAGTATAAACTAGATGAGATTAATACAAAAAAATATATAATAGAAATTCGTTTGATTTACTAAATGTGAGCATTTATAAAATCAAACACTAATAGTTACATGGCTGCAACATTTGTAACCAATTTAGACATTAAGTTGCCTATAAATTTGGTCCTTTTAGGAATTGAAATCTATGTTGAGGGAGGAGACTTATAGAAAAATGAATTTGAAGAAATTTTGCAAAATCAATTCTAGTTTTAGGAAAACTAACTCACAAGATAGTAAGATTAAATAGGAAGGAGGCTTAGAAGGAGAAGAAAGAAAACTCATGGGAATAGGCATCTCAACATCATATGGATTCCCTTTCCAAACCCTCCAAGTAGGCCCTTAGTTTCCTCTCTCTTTCTCTTAGTCATTCACTAATAGAAAAATGGAAGAATGAAATGATAAAAGAATTAGACTTTCAAGAATAATTAAAAGAATATCACATCTTCTATTTTTGTATGATTTCTACTTCCACGTGTTTATCATTTTGAATGTGTATGGTGCATTTTATACCTTAAGGCAATATGAATTTCAAAGGAATATTATGAATTTAATTCCCATGGAGGAATGGACTATAATGGGGTTCATGTTTGGAATTTTATCCAGAAGAGGAACATAACTCCTACAACATCAAGATCCAATTTGGAATTTTTATTCATGACATTCAAATATAGTTGTTTACCCAATATGGAATGAATGCACAAATGTGCAATTTTGTGCATCTTTCAATTTGTCTATCTTGTCTAATTTGTTGCACAAAAGTGCAATTTAGGTCACATATGTGTAATTATGTTAGGAGTATATATGTGCTTTGCACAAAAGTATAGTTTTGATCTAGGGTATGTGTAGGATCATGGTGTGCCAAAAAGTGGCGATGTGAAAAAAATAGAGTTTGAAAACGTCTAAAAGCGCTTCAAAATCTGCTCTGACTTTTTTCACCTATCCAGGCACCAAACCTAGAAAGTAAGTTGAACCTTATCAGATATCCGATAACCCACACAATAATATTACAATAATATAATTATTATAATTATTATACTATAATATAATAATATTATTATTATATTATAATAATATTAAAATATTACATTATAATAGTATAATATATTATTTAATATTATTATAATAATAATTATTATATTATAATATAATATATAATAAAAAAAGTAGTATATTATAGTTAATATATAATATATGTTATAATTAATATATAATATATGCACAGAATATCGAATATTTGATATCTGTGCTATTACATTAAAAAAACACAGACTTGCGAGGCCCTTATTTCATATTTGTTGGGGCCAATTTTTAGCGCAACGATCGAATATACGATATAGAATCGGGTATCAGATATTAAGTATGTTTTTTTATAAAAAAAAAAATCATTTTAAATCTAAATTCAATATATTTTAGCATGATTTTGTTTTTTTTTAGTTGAATCTGGGGTTTTTTTGAAAAAAATGGTTAAAATTAAGGTTTTTTTAAAAATATATATTACATTTTTCAATTCAATAGGAATGGCTGATCAAAATGATGAGACTAAGGCATGAAATAATATTCCTCATAACCCCCCACCAAACGATCTAGTATCCGCACAAAACTATCCACCAAATGATCCTCTACCCACTCAAAACCCTCCTTGAATTGAGGATTTGATAAATGAAAATCTCATTGATTTGAGAGGTTTTCATAGAACATATAATAATGTACCCGCATTGGCTCCTATGTTATGCATGTTAAACACCATAGTGGATAACATTGAAACCCTTACAAACTAACAAAATGTCGCTCTTCGTTGGCATGATGAAATGCATGAGATGTTTGATGATAGTTTAGATTATGATGAGGTTGTGGCCCTCAATATAACCAAAGATGATTTGGCTAGCCTTTTTGTGAACCCAAAAATGGGTTTACCAGTCGACCCAAAAAATCCAAACTATCGATTAAATGGTGCACAAATGAAGCTAGATGTGCAAACTTTTGGAATCGTTGGTGGATGGTCTTTGATATCCCTCCACATGGAAATTTAGACATACCATTTTACTTCCTTAGAAAATTATATGCAAAATTTGTGTTGAAACTTAAAGTGACCTATTGGAGCATGAAGCCCAACATGGGCATTGGACTAGGAGCTCCTCAGGATAGACCCTCTTCCCAACAGAAGAAAGCTAGAACTTTTGTCCCCTCCACTAATATTTCCCCCCCTCCTCAAGTGCAACATCTAAATATTATGGTAGAGGCTAGCTCTCAGACCATCAGAGCCATTCGTAGGCTGAGTAGCTTAATGATATCTCAAGCTAGGTCAATCCTTCCTCCTCGTGTTGATGATGCTAGTGCCAGTTCATCATTGGCTAGCTCATCACACATTTGTG
Source organism: Cupressus sempervirens (assembly GCA_028749045.1). Lineage (NCBI taxonomy): Eukaryota > Viridiplantae > Streptophyta > Pinopsida > Cupressales > Cupressaceae > Cupressus > Cupressus sempervirens. Next base: position 573,067,842 of record CM053789.1, on the reverse strand, counting down.
TGCCTCACACTTGCATTACGTGCAAGAATATTTTCTAAGGTCCCATAGGTGATCTTCTTGAGTATCATTTTGTATTAGACGAGGATACACTAGACACACGCACAGAGGCTATAGACCCTGATGTGAGAGAGAAGGGGAAAGCAGAGGCATGGACTCCTTTGGTGTCAGTATGTGTATACATTTTTTTGTTATGACATATGCAATTTAAAGTTAATTTTTATAATAAAGTAATTTTAATTTTTAATCCATACAAACTTTTACATGTATGTGATCTTCATTCATGTTTAGTTGATGACTGAGGAGGAGCTCAGACAGATTGATGATGCCACAATCTTGGCCATTTCATTTGGCCTTGAGACATCTATGGTACATTATGTTGTGTTTTCATTTTTAAAAAAATTTGATATTGTAGCATATATGGTTACTAATCTTTCTACCTGTCCTGGGGGGACAAAGTGTGGGGGGTGAGCCAGCATGCATCGACAAAGGAAAGGTAATTAGGTGCTTTCTATTTGATTAAATATCGATTCATTCTTGTAAAATGTTTGTGGTAATCCCATTTAATTACATTCTTTATTGTATATAGGGTGTGGCTATTGTTGATGAGCCTATACAAATTCTGTGTCGTAGACCATCAGGGATTTCCATTCACACTGAGAGCCCCATTATATGTATAAGTATCATTTATTTTTTATTGTCCTTATCTTCATAAATAAATTCAAAACTGATTTATGTGATATTAACAACTACTATTTTGTATCTCATAGGAGACTCCTAGTGCACATGAGGTCCGACGGGAGAGTTATGTAGATTTGATGACGCGACCACTCTCTCCTGAGGAGGAGCCTACAATAGTAAGTTGTAGTTTGAATTCATGATTAAATATGTTATAAATTTAGCATGCTATGAATTATAATGTTATAGTTTAAATTGTATATTCATCTAACAAATGTATTTGAACATATATAGCCCACAATCAGAGAGGTACAAGCATTACCGAGGGCATATGAGAGGACTCCTGACTGCCTAGGACGTTGATGAGAGAGGTATTTATTATGAAATTTTGATAGTATAAATCTTCATTACAAAAAAGATCATTATGCATTTGAGTAATTCAATTTTAGATACAAAGAATCATATAAATTTAGTAGTCTAACTTTGGGTTTTCCTTTTTTGCTTATGTAGGAGGCACCCGATCCACCTAGTGCAGTGAAGAGGCTACATTTTGATCATCCACCAACACCCTAGGATAGTATAGTTGTCGTAGGATGCATCATGAGACATTTTGAGATGGAATATGCCACGTTGTATATAGAAACATTGATATTATACACATTTTGATGGCATGATCAGCCACATTTTTTATATGGATCTATGTATTTTGATATATATTTGAGTACTTTGTCTATGGATACATGATCTTTGATATACATTTATGTAAATTTTTTTCTATGGATACATCTATTTTGATATATATTTTTGTCATTTATGTGCATAATGATATACATATTAATTTAGTATCTAGTATTGTTCAATTTATTGTGGATCATGTGTATTGTTCATGTTTATAGAATATCATTAATTTTGATTACGTTTGTTATATTTGATTCAAATGAAATAATTTTTGAATAACATTTTAACAAACTTTATTATGAAATTTGGATGCAATGTATAATTTGAAATGCTATCATGACATAAACACACTTGTTAACCTCCTACACAAGGTTCAGATAACCCCAAATCTGATTTTAAACTCTACCTTCAACCTTGAAACTAACTCTTAGCTTCAAATCTAATCTCAACATAGTTAAGGACTCCACTCCTCAACCATGGATTCTATTCCCAACCACCAAGTCATTCATAGATTCATAATCTTTGATAACTAGCACTTCACTTTGTTACTATCCTCATACTACAACTTTTCAATTTCAACATAACTTCAAAATATCTCAACTTAAGAGACTTGAATGGACAGTTCATCGATAGCCCTCATGAGCTCTAACTTATTTTAGGCCTCAGCATCATTGTCCTATAGCATTCAATGGTTCATTGATAGCCCTCACTAGCTCTGAGTTATGACCCTCAGAATATCTACCTCAAAATGCACTTAGAGCACCTTGGAGACTCCTCAGTATGGGGTGGCCACAAATGATGGATGGTCTCCATGGCTAGAAAAAGGGTGTCACTAAGGTTCACCCACCCACCCAGAGCTAATGGCGCTGATGATTCGATGCCAAGATCAATGGTTTCAAAGTTACACTGTGGTGCACCTATCGACTGAGGTACACTGTGAGTTTTGGCATCGAGCAAGATCGCTATGCTGAATCCAAATAGAATGTGATCTTTCAAAAATGAGATAGGTTATTTTAGGTCTCAGGATCACCATCTTGTAGCATTCAATAGTTCATCGATAGTCCTCATGAGCTCCGAGTTATGACCCTTGAAAGATCAACCTTGAAACGCACTTAGAGCACCTTGGAGACTCCTCGATATGGGGTGGCCGCGGATGATGGATGGTTTCTGTGGCCAAAAAAAGGGTGTCACTAGGCTCACTGGCTCATCTGGAGCTAATGGCACTGACAATTCGATGCTAAGATCAGCGGTTTCAAAGTTACATTGTGGTGCACCTATGAACTAAGGCACACTACAAGTTTTGGCATCGAGTGAGATCGTTGTACCAAATCCAAATGGAATGTGACCTATCAAAAATGAGATAGGTTATTTTAGGCCTTAGCATCACCATCTTGTAGCATTCAATAGTTCATTGATAACCCTCACGAGCTCTGAGATATGACCCTCAGAAGATTGACTTCAAAACACACTTAGAGCACCTTGAAGACTCCTTGATACAAGGTGGTTGCGAATGATGGATGGTCTTCATGGCCAAAAAAAGGGCATGATAGGGTTCACCTACCCACCTAGAACTAATGGCACTGACGGTTCGATGCCAAGATAAGCAGTTTCAAAGTTACCTTGTGGTGCACCTATGAATTGAGGTACACTGCGAGTTTTGGCATTGAGCGAGATTACTGTGCCCAATCCAAACAGAATGTGTTCTCTCAAAATTGAGATAGGTTATTTTATGCCTTGGCATCACTGTCCTATAGCATTTGATATTTTATTGATGCCCTCACAAGCTCTAAGTTATGACACTTGGAAGATTGACCTCAAAATGTACTTAGAGCACCTTGGAGACTCCTCGGTACGGGGTGGCCACGAATGATGGATGGTCTCTGTGGCTAGAACAAGGATTTAACTAGGGTTCACCAACCCACTTGAAGCTAATGGCATTGACAATTTGATGCCAAGATTAGTGGTTTCAAAGTTACATTGTGGTGCACCTATAAACTGAGGCACACTGCGAGTTTTGGCATCGAGCAAGATCACTGTGTCGAATCCAAATAGAATGTGATCTCTTGAAAATGAGAAAGGTTATTTTAGGCCTTAGCATCACCGTCTTGTAGCATTTAATAGTTCATTGATAGCCCTCACGAGATGTGAGTTACGAACCTCAGAATATTGACCTCGAAATGCACTTAGAGCACCTTGGAAACTCCTTAGTACAGGGTGGCCGCGAATGATGGATGGTTTCTGTGGCTAAAAAAAGGGTGTGACTAGGGTTCACCCACCCACCCAAAGCTAATGGAACTAATGATTTGATGCCAAGATCACCAATTTCAAAGTTACGTTGTGGTGCACCTATGAACTGAGGCACATTGCAAGTTTTGGCATCGAGTGAGATCACTGTGCCGAATCCAAACAGAATGTGATCTCTTGAAAATGAGATAGGTTATTTTAGGCCTTAACATCATCATCCTGTAGCATTTGAAAATTCATCGATAACCCTCACAAGCTTTGATTTATGACCCTTGGAAGATTGACCTTGAAACACACTTAGAGCACCTTGGAGAGTCCTTGGTATAGGGTGGCTGCGAATGATGGATGGTCGTCATGGAAAAAACAAGGGTGTCACTAGGGTTCACCCGCCCACTTAGAGCTAATGGTACTGACAATTTGATGCCAAGATCAGCAGTTTCAAAGTTACATTGTGGTGCACCTATGAACTGAGCCACACTATGAGTTTTGGCATTGAGCAAGATTGCTGTGCCGAATCCAAACGGAATGTGATCTCTCAAAAATGAGATAGGTTATTTTAGGCCTCAAAATCACCATCTTGTAGCATTCAATAGTTCATTAATATCACTCACAAGCTCCAAGTTATGACCCTTGAAAGATCAACCTCAAAACGCACTTAGAGCAACTTGGAGACTCCTTGGTATGGGGTGGTCACAGATGATGGATGGTCTCCATGGCTAGAACAAGGGTTTTACTAGGGTTCACCCACCTACATAGAGCTAATGGTACTAACAATTCGATGCTAAGATTAACGGTTTCAAAGTTACACTGTGGTGCACCTATGAACTGAGGCATACTGTGAGTTTTGGCATCGAGCAAGATCGCTGTGCTGAATTCAAACGAAATGTGATCTCTCAAAAATGAGATAGGTTATTTAGGCCTTAGCATCACCTTCTTTTAGCATAAAGTAGTTCATCAATAGCCCTCACAAGCTCTGAGTTATGACCCTCGAAAGATCGACCTCGAAATGCACTTAGAGCACCTTAGAGATTCCTTGGTACAGGGTGGCTGTGGACGATGGATGGTCTCTGTGGCTGAAACAAGGGTGTCACTAGGGTTTGCCCATCCACTTAGAGCTAATGGAACTGACGATTCAATGCCAAAATCAGCGGTTTCAAAGTTATGCTATGGTGCACCTATGAACTGAAGCACACTATGAGTTTTGGCATGGAGTGAGATCATTGTGTTGAATCTAAATGGAATGTGATCTCTCCTAAATGAGATAGGGTTTTTTAGGTCTTAGAATCACCATCTTGTAGCATTTGATAGTTCATTGATAGTCCTCACAAGCTCCAAGTTATGACCCTTGGAAGATCGACCTCGAAATGCACTTAGAGCACCTTGGAGACTCCTCGGTATGGGGTGGCCGTGAACAATGGATGGTCTCCATAGTCAAAACAAGGGTGTGACTAGTGTTCACCCACCCACCCAAAGCTAATGGCACTAACGATTGGATGCCAAGATTAGCAGTTTCAAAGATACGCTGTGGTGCACCTATAAACTAAGGCACACTGCAAGTTTTGGCATCGAGCAAGATCGCTATGCTGAATCCAAATGGAACGTGATCTCTCAAAAATGAGATAGGTTATTTAGGCCTTAGCATCATCATCTTGTAGCATTTGACATTTCATCGATAGCCCTCACGAGCTCCAACTTATGACCCTCGAAAGATTGACCTCGAAATGCACTTAGAGCACCTTGTAGACTCCTCAGTATGGGGTGGCTACGGATGATGGATGGTCTCTGTGGCTAGAAAAAAGGTGTCACTAGGGTTCACCCACTCACTTGGAGCTAATGACACTGACAATTTGATGCCAAGATTAGCGATTTCAAAGTTACGCTATGGTGCACCTATGAACTCAGGCACACTGTGAGTTTTGGCATCAAGCAAGATCACTGTGCCAAATCCAAATAGAATGTGATCTATCAAAAATGAGATAGGTTATTTCAGACTTCAACATTACCATCCTGTAGCATTCAATAGTTCATCGATAGACCTCACGAGAGTTATGACCCTTGAAAGATTGACCTCAAAATGTACTTAGAGCACCTTGGAGACTTCTCTATATAGGATGGTCGTGGATGATGGATGGTCTCTGTGGCCAGAACAAGGGTGTCACTAGGGTTCATTGGCCCACTTGGAGCTAATGGCACTAACAATTCGATGCAGAGATTAGTGGTTTCAAAGTTACATTGTGGTGCACCTATGAACTAAGGCACACTACGAGTTTTGGCATCGAGCGAGATCGTTGTGCCAAATCAAAATGAAATGTGATCTCTCAAAAATGAGATAGGTTATTTTAGACCTCAATATCACCATCCTATAGCATTCAATAGTTCATCAATAGCCCTAATGAGCTCCGAGTTATGACCCTCAAAAGATCAACCTCAAAATGCACTTAGAGCACCTTGGAGACTCCTCAGTACGGGGTGGCCGCAGATGATGGATGGTCTCTATGGCTGGAACAAGGGTGTCACTAGAGTTCACCTACCCACTCAGAGCTAATGGCACTAATGATTCGATGCCAAGATCAGCAGTTTCAAAGTTATGTTGTAGTTCACCTATGAATTGAGGCATGTTTTGGCATCGAGCGAGATCATTGTGCCAAATCCAAATGGAATGTGATCTCTCCAAAATGAGATAGGTTATTTTACGTCTCAACATCACCATCTTGTAATATTTAATAGTTCATCAATAGTCATCACGAGCTCTGAGTTATGACCCTTAGAAGATTGACCTCAAAATACACTTAGAGAACCTTGGAGACTCCTTGGTACCGGTGGCTACGGACGATGGATGATCTCCATGGCTGGAACAAGGGTGTCACTAGGGTTCACCCACCCACCCAGAGCTAATGGCACTAACAATTCAATGCCAAGATCAGCAGTTCCAAAGTTATGTGTTGGTGCACCTATGAACTAAGGCACATTGCGAGTTTTGGCATCGAGCGAGATCGTTGTGTAAAATCCAAATAGAATGTGATCTCTAAAAAATGAGATAGGTTATTTTAGGCCTCAGCATCATTGTCTTGTAGCATTTGAAAATTCATCAATAGTCCTCACAAGCTCTGAGTTATGACCCTTGGAAGATCGACCTCAAAACTCACTTAGAGCACCTTGGAGACTCCTTGGTACGGGGTGGTCGCGAACAATGGATGGTCTTCATGGCTAGAACAAGGGTGTCACTAGGGCTCACTTTCCCACCCAAAGCTAATGGCATTGATGATTTGATGCCAAGATCAGCAGTTTCAAAGTTATGTTGTGGTGCACCTATGAACTGAGGCACACTACAAGTTTTGGCATCGAGCGAGATCGCTATGCTGAATTCAAATGGAATGTGATCTCTTGAAAATGAGATAGGTTATTTTAGGCCTCAACATCATCGTCCTATAGCATTTGACAATTTATCGATAGCTCTCATGAGCTCTGAGTTATTACCCTAAAAAAATTGACTTCGAAACGCACTTAGAGCACATTGGAGACTCCTCGGTATAGGGTGACACCTTGTATCACATGGAAATATGATTTGCAAGAACTTGTTCAATATCTTCCTCTTATAATTCCTTACAAATAACCTACCAAAATACAAATTAGAATGTGCAACTAATTTAACTATCTTTTTCATTATTACAAAAACCATATACAAAAAAAGTTCACATTTTACATCATAATACATCATAAATCTTAAGAATTCTCTCCAACACCACCCCGCTACCTCCCCCCCCCCCCCCCCCCAACTCTTCATGATGTACCTACATTCCAATATCATAAAAAAATTAGTAACTTATTGTATTAAACAAGATAATCATTAGTTCATTGAATCATTATGAAAAAAAAACATAAGAAGTAAATATACTTAGTCGAGTGTTCCAGTAGGGTCCTCCCTCTATTTTAGGGTCTCCAACAGGGCTTCATGATCAGCATTAGTAATAGTAAAAAGTTATTTTACTTTTGGTCTTCCTTGATGCATCAACAACTTTACATTTGTTACTATAATAAGATGCAAATATATGAAAATTATTTTGTGCTTCTGATAGTCTTCAAATCTAGGAATTTCATTCCTTCTAAGCATGTATGTCCACAGCCATGTTCCAGTGACAACCAGTAAACCAGTAGGATATGTGAATCCATCATCATTTGTGATTATTTGTGCAAGTTTTTGTTTAGCTCTTACACAATGTGCTAATCAATAATCAAATTTCTCATCATTCCCCTATGGTGCAACAAATGTAAAGACATGTCTTGGCTGAAGTAGATCTGATAGATGGTTATGCTCAAGTGAACTTTCCATATCATCATTTCTAATAGAGGGTAGGATAGACAATGGAGTAACATAATGTGGAGCCCATTTTTGCACCCACTCACTTGACTCATAGTGATCTCAATCACACTAAAAATAACTAGGACAAAAGCAAGCTAGCTGTCATGTTCAAATGATCCATGTACTAGAATTAGAGCTCTGAAATGAATGCATTTTTGACGAGTCTCTCACTATAGCACAATCTGATCTATTAGCTATGGACCCTTCTTCAACCAACCAAAAGAACTTGCGTATCACTAAATCAAGAGTCCCCCTTATGATAATGCTAAACTACATCAATCAACAATGCTACGAGCATCAAGAAGCTCTATTGCTAAAATCTTTAGTTGCTCCTTAACTAGAGCTCTCTTCACACATGCCCCTACTCCATTATGTTCCCCTTTTCCATGGCTGGACTCAAAAAAACTACAATTATGAGGCACCCCTCTCTCTATGTGCATCCTACACAACCAATAAAACATGCGAGCATTCTTGAATTGACCTGTATAGTTATCTAACCAAATGATATGTCTATCCATAGCAATTGCATGCTCATGTAAGAAATCAAAATAATTCTCGAAAGAATGTTGCACAAACTTGTGAGAGTGAGATCTATCATCACTCATATAAAAATGATACTCTCTAATAATTTTCTAATTATCTTCCGCACTATCAGGGGCATGTCTATATGTTATGTGAATGAAAATAGCAATATGAATAGAGTTGTAATACTGAGATTGTCTCTCATTTTGAGGTTGCAATGTGTAGTTCTTAGTAAAATCAACAATTGATATAAGAGTATCAATGAGAAAAGTCTCCTTACACATTCTAAATTGTTGATCCAACCATTGAGACCTGTGACTATGTCTTGCATACTTGTAAAAAAGATTTTCCTTAAAATTTGAAATAAAACTAGCCACACTTATATCTTTTCCAACCAATTCACATCTAGAGCTCTCATCCCCACTCTTCAATGTGTATTTCACCATTTCATATACCTCTTTTTTCACTACTGTCTTTCCAAAATCTTGTTTGCACCCCTCATGGAGACATGTGTCAAACTTGGATAAGCCACCACATTCTGAACACTTTTCATTTAAGCAAGCATTTCCATAAAAAAAACAACCATCAAATCTATGACATAAAAGTTGATCTAGCAAGTCTCTTGATGATTTTGAAAGCCCACTAGCACCACAATCCTCCAACATTTCTTTACTATGCAAAGTAGAATGGATGGAGCATAATAGTTCACGGTGCATAGAAAAATCAATATGATATTTGCAGCAACATGTATTTCAAATTTTGAGTGGCACACAATAAAATGGCTTCAAAGATTCAAAAGCCCTTTGTGATATATGAAGACTTGGATGACTCTCTCTAAATTGCCTGTACAACATAGTTTGACTAACCTCCAAATAGTGTTTAAGATGTGATGTGCAGTCTCTGATGCCAATTCTCAACTTTAACACGTCTTTAGCATTGGGTGATACTCATGAGCTAGAGTGCCAAAATTGTGTAATTTCTTCCTTCACATAATTGGGTAGCTTCTTATCAAAATGTGGAAGTCCCCCACCAAATACCCATGTTTCATTTTGAAGAGGATCATCAATTTTCTCTCGTCGACTACATGGTCTTCTCAAAGTAGTACAATTTATATTCAAATCAATACAAGTTTGTCTCATATATCTACCCTTTCTCAAATGATGACTTGCCAAAGATGTTGTAATAACCCTTTGAGCAGCTCTGTTATCCTTCTCCCTACTTTTTTTTCCAATGCAATTGAGAGCATTATTTTTTTTTCACAATAATGGCATTTCTTTTCAAATTTTTATTGACATGAATCTTCAATTTGGAAAGCATAGGTCTCATCTTTTGCATCTTTAATAAGTGTATGAAAAGCTGACATTGCTCTACCACTATCTTGTTGCCGAAAAACATCTTATATAATCTTGAAGCCCATAACCAAATAGTTCTTTCTGATTTTTTCCCTTCCAAACTAGTAATAATTGTTTCATCAATTTTAATTATCCATTTTGGTGTTTTAGAACCTTCATGTTGATTATAATTAGGAGATATGTAAGGTTCTTGTGCATTGTCATGTTTGACATGGTCAATTATGCAATTTAGATTATGACTTAGTAGTATTTCATCCTCAAAATTTTCATTCTCTAAATTTTCAATTCCAGCATTATCATTTTCAGGTACATTTTCATTCCCCAACTATACATATTCATTATCTAACTCTATGATTTCACCTTCGACTAATTCATCATCAACTTGACTGATATTTAAATACCTTGTCTTTTTCTTTGGTGTTCCATTTTGTCCATTTCCCTATATGTCGCAATGTCTTCATTGGATACCTTCCTTTTGCGTTTAGCCTTGCGACAACTGCTGCTCCCCATTTAGATGACAATATCGGACAACTGGGGTTATATTTTAGAACTTTTTTCGATTGGTTGCGCCCCAAAATACGACTTTTTATAAAACACGTGAAAAAAACCCTCAAAATGTGATATTGTCAGGTATGCAAGGATAGGGAATATGTTGAAAAATGATGCTAGTAATATCAGATATCTTATTTTAAATCCAATATCTAATATGCCCCCTAAAAGATTTTGGAGGGAAAATCGAATATGTGAGTTATAGTTTATGACTTATCAATTATTTGAGTTATATTACTACGTAAAGATATATTATAATATATTATATATATAATAACATGACATAAAGCTATAACATATAATCTATTAATATATAATAATATATTATTATTATGAGCTATGTTATTAATATATAATAATATATTATCTTATTAGTATTATAATCTATAAATATAATATATATATTAATATATATGTCCCTAGGGGTCGTAGGACGCCTAGAGACATATTAGAATGCTTCATATGGGTCGAAGGGGATCATAAGGTGACCTCTGACTCCCTTCAACCCATTAAATGATGACATATGTCCCTAGGGGTCCTAAGACCCCTAGGGACATATTACAACTCTTTGTATGGGTTGAAGGGGATTATAGGGTGACCTATGACCCCTTTCAACCCATTACATAATGACATATGTCCCTAGGGGTCCTAGGACCCCTAGGGACATATTAGAATTTTTTGTATGGGTTGAAGGGGGTCATAGGGTGACCTATGACCCCCTTTGACCCATTACATGATGACATATGTCCCTAGGGGTCCAAGGACCCCTAGGGATATATTAAAATCATTTATATGGGTCAAAGGGGTTCATAGGTTGACCTATGACCCCCTATGACACCCTTCAACCAATTAAATAATGACATATGTCCCTAGGGGTCCTAGGACCCCAAGGGACATATTAGAATCTTTCATATGGGTCGAAGGGGGTTGTAGGGTGACCTATGACCCCCTTTGACCCATTACATGATGACATATGTCCTAAGGGGTCCTAGGACCCCTATTGACATATTAGAATACTTTGTATGGGTCGAAGGGGGTCATAGGTCAACCTATGACCCCCTTCAACCCATTACATGATGACATATGTCCTTAGGGGTCCTAAGACCCCTAGAGACATATTATAATCTTTTGTATAGGTCGAAGGGGGTCATAGGGTGACCTATGACCCCTTTTGACCCATTACATGATGACATATGTCCTTAAGAATCCTATGTCCCTAGGGGTCATAGGACCCCTAGAGACATATTAGAATCCTATATCCCTAGGGGTCATAGGACCCCTAGAGACATATTAGAATCTTTCATATGGGTCGAAGGGGGTCATAGGTTGAGCTATGACACATATTAGAATCCTTTGTTTAGGTTGAAGGGGGTCATAGGGTGACCTATGAACCACTTCAACCCATTACATAATGACATATATCTTGTCAAAGGGGGTCATAGGTTGACCTATGACCCCCTTTGACTCATTACATGATGACATATGTCCCTAGGGGTCCTAGGACTCCTAAGAACATATTAGAATGCTTCATATGGGTCAAAGGGGGTCATAGGTTGACCTATGACCCCCTTCGACCCATTAAATGATGACATATGTCCCTAGGCCTCCTAGGACCCTTAGGGACATATTAAAATGCTTCGTATGGGTTGAAGGGGGTCATAGGGTGATGTATGACCCCCTTCGACCCATTACATGATGACATATTAGAATGCTTCGTATGGGTCGAAAGGGGTCATAAGTTGAACTATGACCCCCTTTGACCCATTACATGATGATATATGTCCATGGGGGTCCTAAGACCCCTAGGGACATATTAAAATACTTCGTATGGGTGGAACCTATGACCCCTTTCGACCCATTACATGACGACATATGTTCGTAGGGGTCCTAGGACCCCTAGGGACATATTAGAATGTTTTGTATGGGTTGAAGGGGGTCATAGGTTGACCTATGACCCCCTTCAATCCATTACATGATAACATATGTCCGTAGGGGTCTTAGGACCCTTTAGGATATATTAGAATCTTTTGTATGGATCAAAGGGGGTCATAGGGTGACCTATGACCCCTATGGATATTTTAGAATCTTTCGTATGGGTCAAAAGGGTTCATAAGGTGACCTATGACTCCCTTCGACCCATTACATGATGACATATGTCCCTAGGGGTCCTAAGACCCTAGGGATATATTAGAATCTTTCGTATGGGTCGAAGGAGGTCATAGGGTGATCTATGACCCCCTTCGACCCATTACATGATGACATATGTCCCTAGGGGTCCTAGGACCCCTAGGGACATATTAGAATCTTTCATATGGGTTGAAGGGAGTCATAAGTTGTCTTATGACCCTTTCAACATGTTAAATAATGACATATGTCCCTACGGGTCTTAGGACCCCTAGAGACATATTAGAATGCTTTGTATGGGTCGAAGAGGATCATACATTGACCTATGACCCCCTTCAACCCTATGACCCCCTTTAACCCATTACATAATGACATATGTCCCTAGGGGTCCTAACATATTAGAATGCTTGATATGGGTCGAAGGGGGTCATAGGTTGATCTATGACCCCCTTTGACCCATTAGATGACGACATATGTCCCTAGGGGTCCTAGGACCCCTTTCGACCCATTACATAACAACATATGTCCCTAGGGGTCCTAAGACTCCTATGGACATATTAGAATCTTTCATATGGGTCGAAGGAGGTCATAGGTCACTTCAACCCATTACGTGATGACATATGTCCCTAGGGGTCCTAGTATCCTTCGTATGGGTCGAAGGGGGTCATAGGTCACCCTATGACCCCCTTTGACCCATTGCATGATGACATATGTCCCTAGAGATCTTAGGACCCTTAGGGACATATTAGAATCCTTTGTATGGGTTGAAAGGGGTCATAGGTCACCCTATGACCCCCTTCGACCCATTACATGATGACATGTGTTAGAATCTTTCGTATGGGTTGAAAGGGCTCATGGGGTGACCTATGAACCTCTCTCGATCCATTACATGACAACATATGTCCGTAGGGGTCCTAGGACCCCTTAAAATCCTTTATATGAGTCGAAGGAGGTCATAGGTCATAGGTTGACCTATGACCCCCTTCAACCAATTAAATAATGACATATGTCCCTAGGGTTCCAAGGACCCCCTAGGAACATATTAGAATTCTTCATATGGGTCATAGGGGGTCATAGGGTGACCTATGAGCCCCTTTGACCCATTAAATGATGACATATGTCCCTAGGGGTCTTAGAATTCTTTGTATGGGTCGAAGGGGTTCATAAGTTGATTTATGACCCCCTTCGACTAATTAAATGACGACATATGTCCCTGAGAGTCGTAAGACCTAGAGCGACATATTAGAATTCTTTATATGAGTTGAAAGGGGTCATAGGTTGACCCATGATTCCTTTTGACTCATTAAATGATGACATACATCCCTAGGGGTCCTAGGACCCCTAGGGACATATTAGAATGATTTATATAGGTTGAAGGGGTTCATAGGTTGACCTATGACCCCCTTCGACCCATTACATGATGACATATATCCTTAGGGGTCCTAAGACCCTTAGGGAATATTAAAATCATTCATATTGGTCGAAGGGGGTCATAGGTCATCTTATGATCCCCTTCAACCCATTATATGATGACATATGTCCCTAGGGGTCACAGGACCCCTAGGGACATATTAGAATCATTTATATGGGTCAAAGGAGGTCATAGGTTGACTTATGACTCCCTTCAACCCATTACATGACAACATATGTCCTTGGGGGTCTTAAGACCCTTAGAGACATATTAAAATCTTTTGTATGGGTCGAATGGGGTCATAGGTTGACCTATGACTCCCTTTGACCAATTAAATGATGACATATGTCCCTAGGGTTCCTATGACCCCTTGGGACATATTATAATGCTTCATATGGGTTGAAGGGGGTGATAGGTTGACCTATGACCCCCTTCGTCTCATTATATGACAAAATATGTCCCTAGGGGTCCTAAGACCCCTAGGGACATATTAGAATCTTTCATATGGGTCAATGGGGGTCATAGGGTGACCTATGACCCCCTTCGACCTATTACATGATGAAATATGTCCCTAGGGGTCCTAAGACCCCTAGGGACATATTAGAATGTTTTGTATTGGTCGAAGGGTGTCATAGGTTGACCTATGACCCCCTTCGACCCATTACATGATGACATATGTCATATTAGAATGCTTCATATGGGTCGAAGAGACAATATTATATTTAATAATTATATTATATTATATATTTTAATATAATAATAATATATTATTAAATTATATAACAATAATAATCATATATGTTACTATATTATAGATTTAATAATAATAATAACAATATATATTTTTATACAGAATAATTTTTTCATATAATACTACTATATATATTTAATAATAATACATACCATATATCACTATATTATATTAAGAACTATATTATATTTAATAATAATAATCATACATATTACTATAATGTAATAATAATTATAAGTATAATATTAATGTTCACACATTCACAAAATATATTTTCCTTTAAAATTGTCTAAAGTTATTCTCTTAAATTTGTCACCCTCCATATTTAAAATTTAAAAGAACTTCCCTTTTAAAATTTTCCACCAAAAATGAGTTTGAAATTACCATGGCTAATCGGATATCTGATTTGAAATTGGATATTCGATCAGGTCTGGTATTTACCAAGCCTGGCTAGTCAACCCAAAAAATTGAGGAGGGTTTTAGTGACACTCAAACTTCGGGTAGCCATTTAACAATGTTATTTTGATCAAAATTGACTGAAATGAAAAGGGTTTTTTAATATCACTCTTGAGATTCCATCGATATAATTGTTGTCAAATTTTGAGTTTGATAAGTATTTATTAATTAATTTTCAATAAAGAGTATTGTAAAGTGTTGATTGACATACTGATTGAAAAATAACTATAACTTTCAAATGGTATAACATTTTTTAAATCTAAAAGTTGTGTCACATTCTATGCTTCACCTAGTATAAGAAAAATAAAATAAAATAAAAATTTGGTAAAATTTTCTATTAGTTAAGGTGGTCAGACAAGGGAGTTTTTTTTTTTTTTGAAAAAGTTTTGGTAAAAAATTCATATTTAATTATTTATTTGGAATAAAAATATCAAAAAATATGCGTCACATCCAGGGATCGAACACAACATTCTAAAATATTGCAAGTGATAGCAACGAATTTTAGCAGTGGGAGGAGGTAGCATCTCTTAAGCAGGGTTTGTGGCGAGTTTCCTTTGAGATCTCTGTTTCTTGGAGGCGTGGATATAGTTTGTGGAGGAGAACACTCCTCCACTTTGGTTTGAGTTTTCTCACCTACTCTTTTTTATTTTCAGTTCTGTATTTACTTTTCCTATGGAAACAGGCTTTGATGGCCCCGTTAAACTTGATAATGGTATGTTATCGCCTCCATCTCATGCTTTTCCCTCGGCTTCTGATGCTTCTACCTTGCCCTTTGATTTTGTCTCCACACCTTCGACTGCTAAACCTAACCCTAACCCTTTGACCATACCTCCAAAGAAGTCTTTTGCTGAAACAGTGCACCCAACAATCATGGGGTCTCCATTGATGCTAGATTTGTGCAGGTGGTGGGAGGCAAGAGATTGTTCAATGAAGATAAGGACTCTCTCAACATTTTGACTGAATTTGTTGTCTCTCCCAATGACGCTATGCTTAAAGAAATTGCTATGGAGAAATCTTGGCTCTGTGACACTGCAATTTTTTTTGCTTGCGTAGACGCTAAAAAATGCCCTCCTAGGAAGTTTCTTGATAATTGGTTTCATAATTTGTGGAAC
The DNA here is from genome assembly GCA_028749045.1 of Cupressus sempervirens. NCBI lineage: Eukaryota > Viridiplantae > Streptophyta > Pinopsida > Cupressales > Cupressaceae > Cupressus > Cupressus sempervirens. The sequence continues at coordinate 573,051,608 of CM053789.1, read as the reverse complement.
TTAAAATTAGGGCTTAAAATCTATTTTTGTAGATAGGTCTAGAAAGGGATTTTTATTATTTTCTTTGGTAGTCATGAGGCTCAGACTGAAGCCCTAAAGCAATAGTATTGGAATGTTGGTAAAACCTCCTTTAGGGCTTTGGCCTGGTCACCTGATGTGGTCTATGAAGAAGTTTTGGCTTTGTCTTCACCCAGATGGATGATTATAAAGGAGGTTCCTCCTTTCTTATGGAAATTTCTTGCTCAATTGCTTGCACCGTTTGGATCCATTATTAGAATCGATGAAACCTCCAAGGTTGTGTCTAATCTGGATGCTAGGATTTTAGTCTCTCTAAAACTAGGAATTGATATCCCTCATAAAATTACCTTGAAAATTAATGGAGAAACTATTACTTTCCCAATTGAAATCCTTAGGAGTCTTAACGCCTGTTACTTATGTAAAAAAGGACATATTCAGAAGAACTGCCCAATTATTAATAAGAAGAAGACTGAATTGACTCAAGGGAACATTGAGAGTAGAATCCCTAACAACAAAGAATTGGCTATTATTCCCTCTACCTTGAACCCTAATAGGAATGTTGATAAAATTTCTGGTCCTCTCACTGGAAAAGGTGATGATAAACCCAGCACTAATAACTTTATAGTTAATCAACCCAGTAAGATTAAATACTCTGCCATCTCTGACCAAAGAAACACTTTGAGGGATAATGAGGGTTTTCAAGCTGTTAAAAACAAGAAACCCAGGGAAACGAATGCTCAATAATTGGCCCTTGATCAATTCCGTGTTACCCCTAAAACTAACCCCTTTGCCACTTTGGCTTCTCCTTGTTTGTTGATTAAAGATGGACCCCTTGTTGATAGTATGACCTCTAGTAAGACTACTTCAGAAGACCAGAGCTTAATTCATGGTAGGTCTGATGATGCTACCATGAGTGATGTCACCATAGACTTGGGTAGTTGTTCTATTTTGAATATTGTCCCCCCTTCTCTTGATAACACCATCAGCCCTCCCACCTCTACCCTTAACGAATTGGATGATGATTGCCTCATTGAAGTCATACTTGCTAACAAAGGTCCTATTAATACTAAATCTCCGAATCAGGTTGGTGCTAAGTTTATAGGGAACCTTGGACATTCTGATTGCATGATGACCCAGACCCTGGATGGATCTCATGCTATTGAGGATTTTGACTTGTTTGGTCCCCAACCCAACTTTACCCAGCCACTTATTGGTGAGAAAGAGGATGATTCCCTCACAGGATCCAATGGCTCTAAGAAAAAAGGCAGGCCCGTAGGCTCTAAAAATAAAAAGAAGAATGGGGAGATATTGGCTCCTCTTATTGGCCCTTCTTTGCATTCTTCATCATGAAGTGCATATCTTGGAATATAAGAGGCCTTGAGTCTCCTGATAGGAAATCTATCATTAAGCGATTTCTATTGGGGAATAAAAACATAGATTTTTTTATGATGCAAGAGCTTAAAGCTGTTAACTTTCTTCTTAGCTCCTCTCTAGACTTTATCTGGAGGGATGCTATTAAAATTTTCACCAATCATCCTAAAGGGAAAGGTGGTGCTTCTTTACTCATCAATCCCTACTGGGAAAATTATATTAACTCAGCTGGTTGCTCCCCTTATAACCGAGCAGCTTGGGTTGTTATTGACTTTAAAGGTTCATCCTTTGGTGTCTATTCTATTTACGCTCCTAATGAGGTTAAGGATAGGATCACTTTATGGAATTAGTTGTATAATCTTCTTGAAATTCCTTGGATCCTTGCTGGAGACTTTAACATGGTCGAGGATCAAGATGATAAGTTTGGTGGTCTTCCTTTTGCATGGAAACATCAAGAGAACTCACATTGGGATCATTGTAAACATAAATTTAATTTGTTTGATCCTATGGAAGGGCGTAAAAGGGATACCTCTGGCCTTTGGTACACATGGTGTACTTTTCAACAAGGGTCTAAGAGGATTTACTCTAGGCTTGATAGATTCTATGTGAACTCTGACTTTTTTTCTTTTTCTCCTAACCAACAACATTCTCCCATTTTTGCCTCTTCCTCTACTCTTTCGGATCATCTCCCTATAAGTGCTCTCATTAACATTAGAAATGCTCTTGCTCCTTGCATTCATCATAATGAAAAATTTATCCTTAATACTTCATTGCTTAATGACCAGGATACTTGTGTTGCTGTTAAGATGGTTAGGTTGTTTAACCTTGCTAATAATTTCTCCTCCCAAGTTGATAGGTGGAATAGAAATGTCTCCTCGTGGAGGAAAATTTTCCAAACCCTTGGCCAAAGGAAGGCAAAAAACTATAGAAGAATGGCAAGTGTATTAAATGAATGCCTTCATCTTGCTGAAATAGATGTGCAAGCTAATCCCACTTCCATTCCTCATGCTGAACATGTCTCGGTTGCCAGAGATACGCTAAGGAAACATCAACATATTAAAACCATTGGAGCCTCTGTTAGAAGCCGTCAGAAATGGTTGAAATATGGGGATAAGGGTTCTAAATTTTTCTTTAATTACCTCAAACAAAAGCAGAGTAAGGAGAAAATTGATAGAATTGTGGTTGATAATCAGGAGCTCAGTGATATTAATGACATTGTTGCTGCATTCGAGAAGTTCTACAAAGCCTTATTCAAGTATGAGGACAACAACAATGCCAAAAATCTCAGAATTAGATGTTAGAAGCTTATTCCTAAGAAAATTACTAAGGATGCTACCTCCATCCTTAGGGCTAGGATCTTAGTTCAGGAGATCTCTGATGCTATATCTGCTCTCAAAAAAGATAAAGCACCTGGGCATGATGGTCTCCCTACTAAATTTTACAAATCCAATATTGATTGGATTGCCAAGGACTTATTTGACCTATATTCAGAAGCCTATGATTATGGCACGCTTGGACATTCTATCAGTATGGGGATTATCAAACTTATCCCTAAGGATGGAGATAAGTCCCTTATCAAGAATTGGTGGCCAATTACTTTGCTTAATGTTTTATATAAAATTATGGCCAAAGCCTTGGCTTCTCGGCTTGTTAATGTTCTTCCTAAGTTCATATGTCCCACTTAGACAGGATTTATTAAGGGTTGATATATATTAGAGAACCTTGTCACCAGTTGGGAGTCAATGGATTGAGCTAAGACTTTACATCAAAACTCTGCTATGTTTCTTCTAGAATTTGAGAAAGCCTATGATCGCATTGAATGGGAATTTATCTTCTCTATTCTTCAGGCATTTGGATTCCTTGATGAATTTGTTTGATATATTCGTGTCTTGCTTAAGGATTCATTTGCTCGAATTGAAATCAATGGTTTTATTTCTAATCCTATACCTTTGCCCCGATCTATTCGACAAGGATGTCCCCTTGCTCCTACTCTTTTTTCATCGCTTCTGATGCCTTGTACTATATCCTTAGAGATAACACTATTTCTCCCAAAGTTAATGGGATTTCTCTCCCTGATAAGTCTGATCTTATTAATATCTAGTTTGCAGATGATACTTCTCTTTTCCTTGAACTATCTTGTAATAATATTGAGCATCTTAATCTTAAACTTGACCTGTTTGAAACCATTTTTGGAGCTCACATTTCCAAATCCAAATCTATTATGCTTGGTTGGAAAGAGGAGCCTCTTGATTGGTTTCTCTAGTTTGGATACTCATGGGGTGGACCTAATAAGCTTGTCAGATATTTGGGGATTCCCTTTTCCATCTCCCCATCTCTCAAAGACATGTGGATTTGGATTAAGGATAAAATTGTTAAGAAGCTCTACAAATGGGATAACAGGGTGTTGTCACTTGCTAGTAGAGTGTAGGTGTGTCAAAAAATCTTGTCATCCTATAGTATATACTACTCCTCTGTCTGGATGTTTAGTAACTACCAAGTGTTTGAGATTCAAAAAGCCATTAGGAGATTCTTATGGTCTGATGGCAAAGGTCACAGGAAGAAACATGCTGTTAAATGGAGTTGGTGTCATGTTGCCAAGAACTTTGGTGGCTTAGGCCTAATTGACCTTAGGATCCAAGGAATTTCCCTTGCTGCTAAGTGGATCTTTCAGGCTCTTGATGGTCAGGAACCTTGGAAGATTCTTCTTAGAAACAACATTCAGTCTGGTTATCCTAAGCAGGCCAAACATTGGAAAAACCTTCCTTTTACTGATCTAGTTGTTGGGTCATTCCCTATCTCTGTCCAAGGTTCCATGGTTTTCAAGTCTATCTGGAAAGCTTGGGAGCTTGTGAGGGGTTTCATCTATAATTCCAATTGTTCCAGTAATAACTCTATTCATGGTGAGCGTTCCATATGGTGGAATCTGCATCATAATGGTAAGCCTCTTGCCATGACTCAAGGTTGTTCTACAAAATTTTGGAACAACCTTGGCATCCAGAGCTTTATTGACATTTTGGAGAATGATAATCTTGTTAGTTGGCAGGATATTAGAATCAAGTTTTATCTTCCTATCTCCCATAAACGTACATATAATATGGTTGCCAATGCCTATCGCACTCTTATTCTTCCCTGCAGGTGTGATGTGGACTCTCATAGATTTTTGAATTTTCGTTGGGATGATGGATCTCTCCTACATAAAATTAAAGCTAAAGATATATATAAGGTTCTCAATAAAGACAACTCTATTATTTCTCACCTTAATACCACTTGGTATATGAACTTGAACTCTCTTGAATGGCAAAAAATTCTTGACAGATTTTGGAAATCACATATTCCCCCAAAAATATTACATTTTAAATGGAAGCTCCTTCTCGATAGACTTCCTGTTAAAAATCATGTTGGTGATGCTGAACTTTGTACTATTTGCAGGGTTCCTAAAAATTTAAAGCATATATTCTTTACTTGTCAATTTGCTAGGATTATATGGAATTTTTTTGGAATTTCTATAGCTGATCGTGTTCCTATTTTAGATACCATTCTTGGAAACTTATTTTAGATACCAATCAATTATTTTTTTCTCCTAATAAGGCCTAGTATTTTAGAAACTACATTCAATTTCCTACAGATTATTTTCTTACAACTTTTTGATATAAAGTCCATAACCACTTTAAAATTATGTGTCAAGTTGACATAACCCTGATTTGCTAATTTTTTACTACCAGTTAAGGCCATAGTTTGGTACACCATGATCCTGCACATACCCTCCATAAATGTGCATTTCTATTAGAATATTTTGTCATTTTGCACAAAATCATGGTTATATTGCATAGATGTATATAATTTTCCTATAAGTGCACAAAATGAATAAAAGAAACAACAAGAATAAAGAGATGTGTAAATTTAGATCTTTTAGCCAATTTTCACCTCCTAATTATCCTGTTTGGATTTTTAAAACATCTTTTTGGTCACTAGAGACTTTTTACTTTCTATGGAATATTACATTCATGTTATGCATATAATTTATGTTTATGTATTTATTTATTTATGATGAATGAATCTTTAGATTACTATAAGGGTTAGGGATTTTGAACTAGGGGTATCAGACCGTAGTAAATTGTGCCCTAAAGTCATTTATGACTCTGGGATTTTTGAGTGGGGTAGAGGGCCTAGAGGCGATTGGCTCACTATAGGTGCTAGGACCTAGAGGTGGTTGCTAGAGGATCCTATGTGCTAGAGACTAGAGCCTTGGGTAGGTTGGCTCTATATATGTGTGAGTTAAGTAATCAAGTAATTACATTAATAAATGAATGGGTTAAAGAGTTTGGGTTTTCACATTGATCAAGATAATTGGATAATAAGGTTGTACATGTCCTATTGGAGAACTTAGTAATACAAACCTGATCCCAAGCATGTTTATCCCAACACTAGATAGGAATGTATGATAATGCTCATCTAGATGTGGTCTAATCCCCCCACTCTTTCTTTTGCCTCTATATGTTATTCTCTTTATATTTTTCTTACTTGTGATTTTGGGATAAAGCCTTAGACTCCCTTAGAATCTATGGAAATCATGGTCTTGTATCCTAGTCTAAGAGAGTGGATCGTTTATGGTTCCATATGGTTGAGTTGTAAAATTCTTTGAGGCTTTTATTCGTGGTTCAAGTTTTGCATGGATGAAGATGTATTTTTCTATTCTACTTCAAGATTTGAAAAGGATTTACTTTGACAAATGATATCATTTCAAAGAAAATATTGTTATAAACCCTAAAAAGAGCATGTTTTTATATTCAAAGAAAGAAATATAAAAGGGAGGGTAGTTTAGGGAAAAATGGATTCAAAAGGAAAAATAAATATGTAATTGTTATTTAAAAGTTTCTATTTATTTTGTCTACCTCCCCCTCTTGTTGACATTTAATAAAAGCAGTTCATTTAAATTAATTTTTATATTTTTGTAAATGGAATTTATTTTTCAAAAAGAATTCATTAAGGAAAAGTTCAAATATGTGTAATGGAAAAAGTATGTTACTTAATATACATCACTTTCTTTATGACCTTGCAAAATTTGTTATGGCTTATGAAAATCCAATACTTAAGGATTAGTACTTAGAAGATATTTGATTTACTTAAGTACATCTAATGGAATTGAATAATGGAAATATAATTAGGATTCTATTGTTAGGGAACCTATTATGATGAGTATACATTATGTGCAAAAGAAATATTTCAAATATAAATTATCACCGAACTTAATAACTTTTAGGCGAGTCCTTCTAGGTTCCCTGATGTTGCATAACATATGGTATCAGAGCTATGGGTTGCTACACTGGGAGCTCCATGGTCTATTATACTTATAATAGAGAATGTAGATAACATGAAAACATATAGAAATGAAAGAAAATTGAACTTATAACCTTGGTACTTTGTGATATTTGGGATGCCTCCTAAGACACTAAGACTGTCTAGGGGTAGAGGACACAACTCTCCCCAAAGGTCCCATCAAGAAAGCTCTCAAAGAGAGAGAGAAGAAAATTTTAGAAATAAAGTTATGATTTTGAAAATGATATTTAGTCATGACACTGGTGTTGCTTCCCTGATAAGACTAAGGAGTCTCTTTATTTTGTTAGCTCCTATGGGATGAGTTGTTTATCTTTGTGTTTTATGCTAAGGAATTAGTTTCCATTTCTATATTTAGTGACTACCACTCCTAATTGATCACAACCATTTCATTAAAAACATAATTCTTTTTTGTCGATGCATCATGAATTCTTATGGTGTGAAGACGTACCCTAAAGGAAACTTACTCTTGTAGATATGTATCACACAAGGAGCTCTTTGAGTTTGAAAAGGAACTATGTTTGCAATTTTCTAATCCTTTTAGGCCTAGGGCTAATGACTCTCTATTGTGAAAACAAGGACACATGAAAAGTAGACAAATGGACTAAAAGGGACCACCTTCTTCCTCCAAAGAGTGTTCCATGAGATTGACACAAATTGGAGTTGAGTAAGAATCTATTCCGACAACAAAATCTAGGAGAAGGAAGGGGACACATAGAAACATGGTAGGGAAGGATCAGTCACAAAAGAAAGTGTACATAGAAAGAATCCACTACAATGACATATATTATCTACTAATGAAGATTAATGTAAATGAATTATCTCTAGAAAGAGGTGACTTCATTCATAGAGTTGTAAATTAAAGTTTATAGGTTGCATGTGTCAAAATCTATCTTGAGATGCCACACTTCTCTTTTATGGTCGATGAGAGTCCCCATCAATTTATTGATCCAATAAGGAGATCTAATATTCTTGGCTCTCTTCATCATAATGGCATAATTTATTTATAGTTTGATTTCAAGGAAGAGAAGGGAGGGACAGTGGTAGAGTATTAGTATTGCTACAAGGGTAGACCTACCTACACATTCACAATTACTTGATGAAATATTGTTCAAGAGAAAAGCATTAGTTAGGGAAATAAAATGCATAATAAGAGCATTGGATAAATATTTTGATATGTTAGGGCATGTGGCTAACTAGCACAAATTTGAGGTAATAATCCTTAATATAGAAAGTAGCAATCAAAATGTAATTTCTAGAATCCTATGAGTTAGAACTGGTAAACTACTTGGTAGATTTTTGGGTTTGCCTTTTTTTTTGGATTTTCAAGTAGGGAAGAACTTTGGTTGAAACACCTTGATTGGTGTAGAAGATGCATGGGTGGGTGGAAAAATTGATCTAGTTATCCTCTATTGGTTGGTTGTTCATGTTGAAATTTGTCATGTATGTCATTCCACTTTATGCCATGTAAGAAAATACTTGGAAAGATCATCAAATCCATAGAGAAAAAAATAAGTTTTTTTCAAGAGAATGGTATCCAAGGACAAGATACACTCCTACACTTAGCATAGGACCAGATTTGAAAACCAAAGAAGGTTGGGGGAGTCAGGATTAGAAGCTTACAATTGATAAATAATGTCATGTGAGCTAAGCTAACCTAGATGATGCATAGAAACCCACAACATAGATGGGACAAGATACTGGGACATAAATAGTTATACAAACATTATGTAGAGAATATTGATAATTGAAGATCCACCAAAGGGATCATTAGTTTGGAATTTCTTTGTGTCATGTAGGCATTTGATCACTGATCATCAACCTAGAGAATTGGAAATGGGGACTCTATAAATTTATGGTATGATTCTTTTAAGGATTTCCTATTGCTTACAAAGGAGAGTGTCATAATGCACTACCCAACAAAATTTTTTCTAGGGTATGATTTTAAATTGTATGCTTAAAAGGGAGGACAATGGGTGGAAATAGAAATAAGGGACACATTAAATTGGGGGCTGATGAAAAGGTAGAACTATCCAAAATAATAGAGTGTCAATGGTTCTTGTTAATAGGAGCGAAGGATACCATAATCTAGTGTGGATCCAAGAAACACAAATATTAGTTAAACTAGGTTGAAAGTTGGTAGAGAAGGCAGAGCATGATGACTAGATTTTAAATCATTTGATTTGGTATAAGCATTGCCTACCCAAAAATGAAACATTTTCTTGGCTTGCCTATATAAAAGAAGAATTCTTATAGACCTGTGTGAAATTGTTGACATTTGCCTATAATGGACCATTTGAATGCCACTTGTATAAAGAAGAAATTAAAACTATTGACCACCTTCTCCTCCATTGTAAAATAACCAAGGAGTGGATTGTATCTTTGGGAATCTTGGGATAAAGAGAGATCTTTCACAATCAATCAAGCATATTTTCAGATATGGAAAATGCCCAATTATAAATCTATATTTTTAAGTATTTGGAGAATTTCCCCCATGAAGTTGTTATATGAGAAGTATGGGAAGAATGTAACCATAGGATTTTCCAAGAAAAGAAGGAATCAATTGAACAACTATATCTATAGATTGAAAATAGTATATTGGAACTTGTACACTACTTGTATATAATAGAATCCAAGTAAAACACATTTAATTTCATGGATACTATAATATAGGGAGGTTGTAATATGCTAAAGGAGAATCCTATTATTGGGTGTACTTGAGTTAGTTCAACCCAATAGAGGAGGGAAGAAGTTGCGTGGGTGCCACCCAATGATGTTTAGATGAAGGTGATTATTTATGGTTCTTCAAAGGGGAACTCAACACCGTTGGGTGCTAATAGTGTTACAAGAGAGTATTGGTAAGGTTTGGCTATATAATCAAGCTAATAGAATTTGGTTAAAATAACAAAGAAGAGGACAATCTGCATTATTGGCAATGGAGATTGTGGTAAAGCTTGGGGTGGAAAAGATGCACTTGGAAGGGGTCTCTCTAATGATTGTGAATGCACTAGAAACAAGAAAATCCCAAGTGTGAAAGATTGAAAAGATAATATTAATCATTGGGATGAAGTTGGACACATTTACAAATTTCAAAATCACCCATTATTGTTTAGAGGAAAAATGGATTTGTTGACATATCTTTCAAATTAGAAACTCAAGACCCACCATAGTAGATTGGTGGATGATGACATTGTCAAAACTTGTAAATGTGACTTGGACTAAATAATCATGGAAAGGTTGGGTTTCAAAAATTTGGTAAGGTTGGTGGCTTGTAGGAAGTACAAAATTTATTGATATGATAGGTGGTCTACAAGTTGAGAGGATGGAAAGGATGGAAAAGTAAATGATAACATAAGTTGAGCTATGGATTCACCATAGCTTGCAATGAGGTTCATTGTTTTGTATGGATTGTGGTGTTGTTGTTAGGGTAAACTTTAAGAAACCCCCCTCTAGGAAAATATATAAATTATTGAAAAATCTTTCATTATTTTGAAAAACCAAATTATTTTTATTGACAAATCTCTCAAATTTTTTATTTTAAAAATATTATTTACATTGGCAATTATTTTGAAATCATAATTTTTGAGTAGAAAATATTGGCAAATCTCAACAATAATAGGAAGTTTTCTAATCGTCATGGAATATTACAAATAAAAATTGAACATGTTTTATCTCATGGAAATTATGAGGATAATTACATTATATTTTAAATCAATAGTGAAAACTAAATATTGGTAATATATCCCTAAAGTAACTAATAATTATGAGAGGTATTGGTGAATTAATTTTAATTTCTTCAATAATATATAATATATAGGTGAATCAAATCTAATCATGTATCGAATATTGTGGCGAATCTTTGAGTTTAATTTTTTAATAAAATATATTATTGATCAATTTTAAATATTTTAGAACTAAATTTAATAAAAATGTGGCAATTTAGGTTGCCTTAAATCTTAAATTATTAGCCAAACTACTAGCTAAAAAAAATCTAAAATTCACAAAATTACGAATATTCACCACTAAAAAACACCCTAGTTGGTGTGGATAAAGATTGTAGATTGAGTAAAGTATGGAAGCTAGGTTTAACCTCTATGCAACCTAGCCACATATAGCTTTATGAGGGGAGATCATAGAGGAGAGACTAAATTGCATTTTCATCACTAGAGACCCTTCTTTTCATACAATGGTGTGCAAGTTTTGTAGTGGTGAACTTTTGTAAGATGCATATAAATAGGGAGTCAATACCCACATTTCTGCATTGTTTTGCGCATGGGAACTTACATTTAATAGCAATATTGAAACTATATGTGAGGTAGTAACAAAGTGTATGAAGGAAGAATAGAGACAAACAAATTACTTCTATCTCATGAGTGTCACTAAGCCCAAAACAAGGATAACTTTAAGAAACCCCTCCCAAAAAAAATGTCTAAATTGCTGGCGAATCCAACATTTTGTTGGCAAGAAAATTTTAATGGCGAGGACAATTTTTTTGTTCCATATAGGGAAATAAAATATTATAGGTTGGTGATTTTTTTCTTGCCCTAGAAAAAATCATTTTAAATGTGGTGAATTAATTTTTTTCTTGCTGATAGATAAATAAATGATGGCTATTTTTTCCCTTGCCAAAAATGAATTAATAATGTCAGAGGAAAATTACTTGTTTTGTAGGAAAATAAATAATAATGATCTTGGCTAATCTTTACTCGTAAACTTAGAAATTGTTTAATCTAAAAGCGAATTTGCACATGTATTGGCTAGTGATTGTACTAACTATTGAGTTGTCACTTCAAGTTTCAAATTGTGTATTGTCTTAGGTCTATTATTAATAATGTCATTACATTAGTGTCACTATTACCAAGTTGATTACTGTCACTTTCATATTGTTAATACAATAATTTTATCAACCATTGATTAATTAGAGATCAATGACAGAAGATGCATTTTGGGGCCAATTGCTTGAAAAGACCTAAAGTTGCATGAAATTCTTTGGAATGGAGACACGTGGAAAGTTTTGCACGAAAATCATTACCTAGAATGTACTGAATATAGTGAACATCACATCAAGATTAAAATCATAAATGTGGTACTAAAAAATTTACAATTACTAAATTCCATTTATAGCCACCTTGGCAAACACTTTTGACTGTTCGACATTAATGAAAGTACATTTTGCACATTTGAAAATTAATAGGAATACAAAAAAATAAGATATGAAAGATCATGAACGCCAAAAAATTTAAGCAACTACCCTTAAATAGCCTCTTCAATTCCTCTTTTATTATCATTTCTCAAATTCTTGAATCTAAATTTGGTTTGCAGAGTTTGTTAGTCACAGACATGCCAACTTGCTTGAAATGCACTACAATGGCTCTACAAAAGCCCTTTTTGGTCATGATACCTGACAATGTCCTAGACATGGTTTGCACGAAATATTCCCAAGGCCATTTTATCCACCATGTTTTTATTCATGGTCCTCGGCCACTAACTCTTAAGAAATGATAAGAGGTACTATGTCTCCATAGATATTACTTCCCACTTCCTCACATCTCTTCTCGACTTTGAAGGCAATCAAGTAGACATTTTGATTCTTCTACATAACATTTTAAGGAAAAAAATTTAGAAGATGACATCAAAATTATTGTATTGGTCAAGAAGGTATGAGGGCTAGGTAGTGGCATCCTTTTTGCAAATGTAGCAATGTAAGTGTTGGGAGAAAGGCATAGCTAGGGAGCATTATACAGAAGCATCCCTTCCTGCTCGGAATGAATGAATAGTAATTGACATGCCATTAGAAGTGGGCATGGCTCATAAGAGATTTTCTATGGAAGTAGTTGTTGTTGGATGACATCAACGAGATTGACTTCACATGGCTGGATGAGTTCAGCGACATCATCTTCTCCAACAGATTTTGTGTGTAGAGACTTGAAGACCTTTTTGATTGAAGGCTTCAAGCCCTCAACCACTCAGTCCATTGATGCTTCTACCCACCCTATTCCCTATTTCTAGAATTCTGTAACCCTATTTCCTTGACCCTTGCCCTTTGGGAAAAAAATGTTTTTAAGATATCTATTTTTTCTTTGGATTAGGCCTTGCCCTTTAATGTAACTTATGAAATAGTAAAACTAGGCTGATTTAATTAGCTATTTTAAATATCTATGCTATGAATCAGTATTATGTACATTGTGCACTCTAAAATATTATCAATGGAAATAATAGTTGTTGGCTTCTCAAATCATTGTTCCTGTTAGTCTATGACTTTGTTTTTGGCATCTAATGCATTGTTGAAATCTTAGTATGTGACTCTGTTATAAAAAATTAACTGTTAATAGTTATAAAGTAAGAAAGAAAAAAAGGGTTTCAACAATCCCTTTATGGTTTCATATTTGATTAACGATTTATGGTAAAAAATTATTCAATTAAAAATTATCTAATGAAAATTTGTAAATTTGTAATATGTATATGTATGTCATTTAAATTTCAAAACCTATAAAATTTGATAATATAAGAATGCGAGGGCTAGAACCATGCAAGTTAATAGTTATTAGTTATAATAGTTCTAACTATTACTAATTTTTTTAAATATATTAAATAAATAAAATAGTAGCTTGTTAAACTTAAACTTATGATACATGTAACATCATGAATCATGAATCATAAATCTTGAATCCTAAACAATGATCATGCAATTTAAATTGTATAGATAATATTGAAATTTGATTTGAAAATAAAAAGTTCAAATTATAACTTATTTATAAATGTTCATATAAAATATTGAATATTAATTTATTTACTCATTTCTTCCTATTTTGAAATGTAAATTTATTTAAATATCATGATCATCATAATATTTTTAACTTTTTATTCATATTTTGAATTAAATGAAAAATGTCACAGTTATTTAAATTTAAAATAAGTTATCACACAACTCATTAAAATAGTGCACCTAGTGAGATGTGTCAAAAAAATAACTTTTTAAACATTCAACCAAAGCTTAATCTAAAAATATCTAATAATTAAATTTAAAATTATTATTTATTGTTAATAGAATATTGTATAACTATATGAAATTTAACATATATTTAACTTAAATGGACCAAATAGTTATTATTAATCACAAATATTTGTTATATATAACACAAAATGACAAATACTTCAACAAAAAAAATTATTTGTTGTTATAAAAATAACACATTATTATATAAAATACAACCTATAACCAACACAAAGGGATCATTAGCTGAACACTAAAAGTTTTTGACAATCTCACACATTTCATAAGAAAATACAAAACATTATTAGTAAAATTATATTTGTGAGACATATTATTGATATGATTTACTCTATGCATATACATTGCTAGCCCAATAGTTGTACACATAAGAGTAGTATTTGTACACTGAGATATCAATGTTTATTTAATTGAGCATATTATGTTTTGAGTGACACACATCTATGAAATAGCTATGATATTTCAATTTTTATTTGAGACAAAATGTTATTTTATTTCACTCATTAATGAATTCATATATTTATTTTTTCTATTACATTTATAAGTTTTCATGAGTTCAAGTATTGGTATATTTTTTTATCAACGTGTGGATTTTTTAATATGTACAAATAGTTCAATTAATTACAATATATAGTATAATAGTAAAAATGTGTTGGATTGGACTCTATGTTCATGATAGGGCGATCATAATTAGTTTGTGTCATAGGCTATACAACTATAAGCATTGACTTCTTTTAACTATTGAACATTAACCAATTAATTTTCATAATTTTTCTTATACATATCAAATTTTAATATTTGATAAAGTAAAATGTACAATTTTTAAGTTTTGTAATCTCTAAAACTATTTATCTCTTATCGGATTGGTTAAAACAAATGGAGTGATAAGAGTGGATTTCAAGGAAAACTAAAAGATTATAACCTTAACAAAGACTAAAGTTAAATAAAATTTTGATAATTTATGTGTCAATTTTTTATTTCATACCTATCTTGTCACCTAACTTTTTTTTCATTATGAAATATTTTAAATGATGAAGAATAGTTTATAAACAATTATCACATGCATATTTTCAATATATATTAATAATTTATAGATAATTAAACTATATTACATATTAATTTTGAAACTAAAAAATAAATATGAATAAAAATATAGCATTTGTAATTATATTTTTAAATTTTAATTATTTTATTTAATAAAACTATTGTCATTATTATTTCATATCTTGCATCAATTTTATTTTATAAAATTTAATATATCTTCATTGATTTTTTCATATCTTTACAATAAAAAGTTTATGATAGAAAAAAAATCCTTTATTTATAATATATTATAATAATTATAATTATAATTATAAATTATATTTTATATATATATATATATAATATTTTATATAAATGACATTATATATTTTTACACTTGAAAATATTATCTAAGTTGATCACACATGTGCTTGTTATTTTTTTTGGACGGATGGCGAGCGGGCACAAACCTAGTTTTTGCTAGGGCCTCTGTGTCCTAGCCCCTGTGGCATCTTTGGTCTATGATTAAAGGTGTGGTGGTCAACTATTTTCACAGCCACCATTTTCTAGCTTGGCCAGGCATTGGTGGCTTGGTTGGTCAGGTTTTCTTCCTACCGATGGGTGACCTTTGTGCGATTCAAACACTACTTCACTTTGTCCTTGGTGGAGGCTAAAATGGTTTGAATTTTGTGGGGCTTTTACCCTATCCTCTCCTCATTTTTGCTAAATCTTAGTTTGGTGGTGAATGGGGGATTGAGGTATACCCTCCTCCCAGCCTTCTGTCAGAGACATGGAGATGAGTGAGCCGTCTTCATTGTTGCATGCTAATAACAAGGGTCTAAATCATAAACCCCAATTGGGGGAAGGTGAATCCTCTCCAAAAGGGATGTTTTGATTAAAGAAAGTTAATGGATGTTTGCAGAGAGTCGAGGACCGACCAATTTTGATTATTCAACCTGAATAAGTCTTAGAGGATGTTGAATACTAGAGCAATCATGCCCTTATTTGCAAATTTTTGGGCTTTTGCCTCTCCTTGCTTATGCTGGAATATTGACCTCACCGGTGTGGAACCCAGAAGGAGATATGGAGATTTTGTTAGTAGCTAGTAACTATTTTATGGTTATCTTTTCAAATATGAGGGATAGGAATAAGGCATTTGAAGGAGGCTCTTATTTTTTTTAATCAAGTGGGGCTTTTCATCAAGCCCTAGCACATGGACTTTAACTCAGCTGAGGAAATCCTCTCATGAGTTTGAGTGTGGGTGCAATTGCCAAGGCTTCCTTTGGAATTCTGGAGGGAAGATATTCTTCACTCAATCTCGATGCTTTTTGGAAAACCTGTGGGTTCAACTACACAGACTCAAGATTGTAAAGTAGTTTCTTTTGCTCGTATTTGTGTAGAAGTTAATTTAAATAATCTATTGCAAGATTCTATACAAATTTGCATGGGATCATTGTCTTGGCTCCAATAGCTAGACCACGAGACCCTACCATTCAGATGCAAAATTTGCCATGAATATGGACACTTACACCACAAATGTCCCAGGAATAAGTCTCCCACATTGGCTACTCTTGGAACCCCTAGGGAGGAAAAGGGGAAGGCTACTTCATCTTATGAACTTATTGATAGCAAGGGATTTACTTAGGTTAAGTCTCATAACAAAGGTAATGGGAAGAAGAGAACCTAGATGGACAGGCAAACCGACGACAACTTTAATAGGTTTGATGCTCTTGGAAACTTGGTCCAAGAGGAAGGTATCCCAATTGAGCTTCCTTTTGGGGCCAAAGGTCAACTTGAGATTCAAGTTGAGGATATGCAAAGGGAGGATCAAATGCTAATTATAGGAGATCAACATGCTGGACAACTGGATATTGATTTACCTCCTCTTTCTTAGGATATTGGAGATCTTGGTGGATCACAAGGTTCAAAGGGCCTAGTCTTGGTGGCTTCTGACCCCCTGATGCCTAAGGGGACCTCAGATTCTATAAAGGGTAATAAGGCCCCTCTTTGGTTAGGCATACAACAAAAATCTTTCAAAAAGGGGCCTTTGGATAAACCGTCAAAGAGTGGTAGGAAGACTAATCAGGACAAGGTGAAGATAATGGGTGAAAATTTGGTTGAGTCTAGGTCTATGAAACTCATTGATTCTCATTTCTCCCACCTCCATAAATGATTGTGTTGTCAAGGAATGTAAGGGGGTTGAACAACATCCCTAAACAAAAGGTTGTTCACAGAATAATTGAGTCTCAGTCTCTTGATGTGATTTTTATTCAAGAAACTAAGCTTACAATGGATGGATTGGGCAACTGTGCTTCACATATCTAGCCCTAAGGCTTTTGGTAGGGGATGGGTTCCTTGGGTGGGGGGAGTGGGTGGGTGGTTTGCTTTTGGGACCCAAGAAAAGTTCCCCCCTTATGGTGGATCTCTAGTCAGTCCTCCATTTCTTTGGTTGCGTCTAGCCTTAAGATTGGAGAAAGGTGTCTTTTATCCAAAATATATGCTCCTATTGATTTTGAAGGTAAATCCCATTTATGGGCTCATATTAGGTTCATCCAGCCCTTGAACCCTTTTCTCCCATGGATTATGGCTAGAGATTTTAATGCTGTCACTAGTCTGGAGGAAAAATGAGGAGGGTTCACTAGGCTAGACCTTTCTTCAAATTTTCTCAAGGAAATGATTGGCTCCTTGAATCTCATTGATGTGAAGCCAACCAATGGCATCTTTATTTGGAATAATTAGAGATGTGGGGGTGAGGCTATCTCAAAAAGGCTTGACAAATTTTTGGTTTCCTACTATTAGATGAACAATAGGTGGATCACCAATTCTAAAATTCTTGACTAGAGGGGCTTTGTCAACTAGCCCATTAAGCTTTCCATCACCTCATACAATATCACCAAAAACCCCTCTTTCAAATTCTAGTTGATGTGGCTCAGAGATTTGTCCTTACCTAACCTTATGGTGGATTGGTGGTATGAGGGGATGCCTGATCATGGAATGCCTATGTATACTTTTAGTAAGAGGCTCCAACATGTGAAGTACATGCTTAAGAGATGGAATAGACAACATTTTGGGAATCTCCAAGCTCAAAAGTTAGTTTCTCAGGCCAAGTTGGATAACATTACCCGCCAAATTAGAGACCAAGGGTTGACATCTAATTTAAGTAAAGGTGAATCCTTGGCTCTAAAGGGACTGGAGGAATGGGAGCTTTGGGAGGAGATCTTATGGAAGAAGAAATCTCATATTAATTGGCTACAAAAAGGGGATAGGAACATTGCTTTCTTTCACAACTCGATGAAGGCTCGGAGATAGGGTAATATTATCTCCTCTCTTGTCTCAACTAATGGTGATTAGATCTCATCCTACTGAGAAACATCTAGGGAAGCTGTAAATTATTTTTCTAATATTTTAAGTAGGTAAGACCTTCTTGCTAGGACAAAGGAGTGTGCCATTTTGGACTATATCCCCCACTTGGTCCCTGCAGAGATGAATGAGGCCCTCTTAAGTCCTATCTTGCTTCTTGAACTAGAGAAAGTTATTTTTAATATGAAAAAAGGTAAGGCACCTAGCCCAGATGGTTTCTCGATTGAATTTTTCCAAGAATTTTGGGAAATAATAAAGTTTGATCTACTAGATGTGGCCCAAGAATCTCATAGAAATAAATAGATGTTGAAGTCTTTGAATTCTACTTTCTTAGCTATCATACCTAAGAAGGAAGAGGCTAATCAACTGGACCAATTTAGGCCTATAGCATTATGTAATGTTGTCTATAAGATTATCACCAAATTGATCACTAAGAGATTCAAACCAATTAGTTCTTTGATCTCTGATGAATAGGGTGATTTTTTTGAAGGTAGACAAATTTTGGATGGGGTTGTGATACCAATGGAGGTGATTCACTCTATGGTTGCATCTAAGGAGAAAGCTATGTTTATTAAACTCGACATGGCTAAAGCTTATGATCAGGTGAGTTGGGAGTTCTTACAGAAAATTCTTTTGGCCTTTGGTTTTGATGAGGAGTGGGTGAATTGGGTTCTAAGCTATGTGACCTCTTCCTCCTTCTTTGTTCTCATTAATTGGGAACCTTCTAATTTATTTGGGGCTTCTCAGGGACTTTGGCAAGGGGATCCTTTATCTCCCTACTTATTCATCATCATGGTAGAGGGTCTTGGTAGATTTATAAAATCTCAAGTGAGGTAGGGTCTTATCCAAGGTTGGAGCCAAAATAATAATCTTCCTCCCTACTCCCATCTTTAGTTTTTGGATGATACTAGGTTAATGGGCTTGGCTAGAATTAGTGAGGTAGTGAATTTCAAGAGAGGTTTGGATACCTATTTGAAAGCCTTTGGACAATGTATTAATGATGATAAGTCTTCTATTTATTTATTTAACACTCCTCAGCTTATTCAGAACAAGATTTCTAGGATTCTTAGATTTCAAATCAGATCCCTTCCTTTGATGTACCTTGGGGTTTCTTTGGTCTTGGGTTCTAAGTGTAGAGACTACTAGAAGGGGATTTTGGATAAATTCTAGAGTAAGGTTAGTCATTGGACTTATAGATGGTTATCTTCAATCGGGAGAGTGGTTCTCCTAAAGACTATGGTGCAATCTCTCCCAATTTATAAGTGTTGTGTTCAGGTTCCCCCTTCAACCTTTGTGAGGGATTTTGATGCTTTATCTCGACAATTCCTCTAGTTTGGAAACTTTCTATCCTCAAAGTGGAGCCTTATTAAGTGGGAGTTTGTGTGTAGGCCAAAACATATTGGGGGCCTAGGTCTTAGATCAATGGCTCTGGTTGTCACAACTTTGGCTACCAAGTTGTACTAGAGATGGTGCAAATGTCAAGATCAAGATTGGGCCAAGATTCTTGTCCACAAGTATTTTTTGAGTGTTGATTGTCTTGATGTGCCACAACTTACTGTAGCAAGTAAAGGTTCTTATAATTGGGACACTCTTAAGGTGGGTCTCTTCTGGATTTGTATTAGGGGCTCTGATGCCCTATTTTGGTAGGAATCTTGGGATAGCCACCCTCCCATTCTTTCCAACTTCCCCTAGCTTCAGCTTCTTTGCCACATTTTTAATAACACTAGATGGTTTATGGTGGAAAATTTCAAGATGGTCAAAGAATATGGGTCAAGTGCAGGTAACTTGTTGGAAGGACTCTTAGGAGTGGCCCATGGGTGGCTCTGATGAGGACCATGTTGTTCTCACTAAAGCTTTGGAAAGTAGGTTTTGTAGCTCCCTTAGTGAGTAGGATCTCCTGGCTTGGAGTCCTAGCCCAAAAGGAAAGTTTATTGACATGGCTCAAGGTTATGCTATGCTTGATAGGAACCTTCCTGGTCTAGATGAGGTGTACTAGTGGAAGAAGGTTTGGTTTAACCTCTCTTGGCCTAAATGTAATTTTTTCTTATGGTTGTTGGCTTAGACCAAATGCCTCACTTGGGAGAATCTTTGCAAATGAGGTTTTCAAGGACCCTTTGTTTCCTCTATTAGAACAATGAGGAATGTACCTCTCACCTATTTTTTTTGTGTCCTTTTTTAGGTGAGATATGGCACAAATGGTGGGAGGCTTGGCAACATGGTTGTATTCATGCTACCTATCTAATTGACTTTTGGAAGAGTTTGGGTAGACCTCCTATGAAGACTTCTTTCCTGCAGGTTGCTTGGGTAGTTGGGTCGACTCTCATTCTCTAGAACCTTTGGCTAGGGAGGAACTGTAGAATATTCTTTGATTCCAAGTTAGGAAGTTTGCAATTGTGGAGAATGATCCTTAGTAGGCTTTAGGAGACTATTTTTGCTAAGTGTGATATGTCTAAAAGTATTGATCCTGGTGATCTTACTACTATGCAGAATTTAAATTTGAGAGATAATAGACGAGGTTGCACCCTTGGTAAAAGACCTTGCCATGACAAGCAACAAGTTTTCCAAGATGGGAGGTGGACTCCCCCCCTGGCTAGGACCTTTAAGATTAATACAAATGGTTCTTCTCATGGGAACCCTAGTCATGTTGGTACTAGGGGCATAGGTAGAAACAATGATGGTGGTATGGTTTTTCTCTTCTCTATTTACAAAGGTCAATACTCTAATAACCTGATGGAGGCCCTTGCCATTAAGATTGCGATTGAGAGAGGTTGCTCTTTAGGCTAGAAGAGGATCATCTATAATTCTAATTCTAAAATTGTTGTGGACATGTTGAATAACCAAATTTTGGAGGATGTTAGTTGGCAATTAGCTACTTTGGTCAGATAGATTTTAAGTCTTTGTAGTTCCTTGGACTCTATCTCCTTTCATCATATCCCTAGAGAATGGAATAGAGTGGTTGATTGTTTGGAAAAGTGGGCTTTAGAGAATGTAGATGGATGGGATATTAGTGGAAGGGATGAGTTACCTTCTGAGTATAGTGGGATTGTTAAGCAACTGGTTTTGGGTGACATGAATATGTAGTGTTGTTGTGGGCTGCGTGCCCTTACTTTGTACTTTGATTTTGTTTGAATAAATTTTTACCCCCTCTTTTTCCAAAATTTTAAAAAAAAAAAAATTAATATAAATAATTAAATTAACATCATGATTTTGACATGCTCAAACTTAAAAATAAAATATTAATAATTAATAACAATTTATTTAACAATATTTATTTCAATATTTTTCTCTATATTAATTAATGTGTTATTTAAATTCTTTTCATTCTAATATTTTTATTAAATCAAAATTTTTACTAATTCTATCAATTTTTTTGGAGAGAACTTAGTTGATATGCAAGTTTGTTTAATTAATTGATATTAGTTATGCAAAAGGTTTAACGATTCACGATTTGATCTAGATTGTTCAATGAATGATAGATCAACGATCATGGCTATATTTTAAGCCAAATTTTAAAAGATTGAAGTTAAATTCTATTTATACCGAAAATTGGGACACATGTAGTCGAAGATTCTTTCTTATAAGTTATATTTATGTTCGAGTCCCAACTTCTGACTATTGACTAAAAGAAAGATCGATGGCCTGAGATAAATTTTGAGCCGATTTGGGGAATGTTTTCCCATGTGCCTAGATTCATCTAGAATCGTGACACGTGTCTGATCATTGCAAAGCTTAATTAAGTGTTAGGACTCGGTTACTATTAATAATAATTATGTTTAGTCTTTAAAAAAAATTATTACTTAATCCTAACTCAACGATGTCGCGATTGTTAAGTAAAAGACATATCAATAGCCCAGGATGAATTTTGGGTAAATTTTGGAAATGTTATCATTGTTGTCAACAAATAGTCAAAATCATGACACGTGTCCTTGACAAGTGTCACAATTTCGGATGACTCTTGACAACAGTGATAGCATTCTACAAATTGACGCGAAAATCATATCAATTATTAAGTTCAATTTTTATTAATTAATTTATTTAAAATGAACAAAATTCAAGATTCAAATGTATATTAATGTAATTTTTTTTACTTTTTATTATTATAGTTATGTACATTATTGAGTCTTTATGTTGTTTACATGTACATTGTACATAGCATTAGTAAAGTACCTAAAACAATTAATTACTTAATACTTATGTTTTAACTTTTAACTGTTAACCTTTTATGTTTTTAGAGTATGAAGTTTAGAGTTCTCCAAGTTGAGAGTTCAATATGATAGGGTTTTCAAATTTCAACTTTTCAAAGACTAACTGAATTCTATTTTGTGTTCTACTAAGAGTGTGAAACTTGAGTATCACAGGACAACACCAATTATCTAAGTATCTTCTAGCACTAGTATTGTCGAATTTCTCGATTCTAGGTATTTACATTTTTTAATTTTTTTTCTGTGCAATTTGTAGCAATAGAAATCTTGATTCTTATTGTCTAATTAGGTTTACACTTTAAATTTTTTAAATAGGGTTTGAAGAAGAATTTTGTGTAATAACTAGTACCAAGCATGGGAAAAACAAAGTCAAAAACCTCCAATATGAGTGTAAGCATAAACGAAAAGAAAGACATTATAGATTTCAAGAAAATACTACAAACCCTAGGTTTTGTCGATGAATGTCATGATATTTTTTATCCTATTATCCATACAGATTTGGGAATCATGGGAATCAGACATTCATTTTTTCATAAGTGGAAAGATCCAAAAAAAGGGAGAAATTATTACAAATATAACAACAATATTCGTGCACATACAAATAAACTAGCTACTTTGGTTACTGGATTAGCAAATCTCACTCTACACAAAGTATTCTCTTGCCCTAAAATTGTAATGATATGTGCTCAGAATTATGATGAAAATAGAAAGACAATTGTAAGTTACCAAAACACTCACATAACTGAGAGTGAATTTTTCACTCTATTAGACCTAGGGCTAGGGTTTAAATTAGAAAGCTTTAACAAGCACATTGACTTAGATAAACTAGCATAGGCTTATGACAAAATGGAAATATTTTTTCAAGATTCATATATTAAGGGTTTAATAAACTCAAAGTTTTCTACTAGTGTTACTGATAGACGAGACATAGACCATAAGCCTCCTTATCAGTATGATATTTTTGTGCCATGGGTTCATAATACTATTTCTTTGTTATCATTTTTTCTAGGATTGAATATTAACAAGGAAGTGGGGGCCAATCTTCTTGAAATGATTTATAATATCCATTGTCGAGGCAAGTCAGTTGAGAAGGTAGATGTAAGATATAACTTTTTTTTAGCACATCATTGAATCTATGCAACAATAATTACTAATGATTAAACAAGTACAACCACAAGCAAGATGAAGACATTTAGGTTCACAATTTACTTGTGCTACCTTCTTTTAGCAAAACATCACCCAATATTTGAGACAGAGAACAACAAACTTGATATTGAGGTCTATAAGTTTGATGAGAAAACATAGAAGAGATTAGAGACTCCAAGTCCAGTATATGAGTGGACACATAAGATGAAGATGACTGCTAACAATAATAACTACAACCATTTTGTAGACTTCTTTTTGGCACCTATTTACTAAAAAATCACAAGCACTTCAATACCTAGATTGCCTGTGTCTTGTAAAGATTTCATTCAACTGGGAAGTCAAATTCAATTGGCTGATTGGTTCTTCATGGAAGAGTACACTATCTTAAGGTTTCATGGTTTAGTGGTTGAACTGTGCAAACTTCCAATCCATGTTATATAAAGGGTTTTTGTACTGGAATATGTATGGTAGATGGAGAGCACAAATGAACTTTTCACTAGACAAAAACAAGAAAATGATACTTCCTTCCTTACCTTTCACAATTGGAGGCCTCACATTTGAGAGAAAGGCTTTTTTAATGTTGCAAATGAATCAATAACTTTTTTTGGCTTTTATTTTATCAGTCACTAGAATTATGATCCACTAAACATAATAAAAACAATACTAATTGATAATGGGAACTCTATGAGAATATATCAACATCAAGAGATGACATTGATAGAAAAGTTAAAAAACAAGGATTCGTGGGATGAGGTTAAGAAAGAGATGGAGAAACATGAACTAGAGAATACTATTTCAATGCAAGAATTCTCATCCCAAATTACAACATCACACATATTAGAGTCACACAAATCAAAGCCTCTGACATACTTAAATTTCTACAAGAAAGCATCTCAATCTTCTAAGAGGTCTATGCTGAAAGAAATTAAAGAGGCATGTGCATCTGAATTGTGGTGTCAAACCAAGATGACTGATTTTTGGAAAATGAGGCAAAATTTGGGTGAACCAAATACATCAACAAGTTTTGATGAAATTGAGGAGGATGAACTTTTTAGTGATTATTGGAATAAAGAGCATCCAACTGTACTATATGATTTTGGCAGTTGTAGTAACAGTGATATTCAAAGACTAAAGGACCTTGAGTCTAATGGAGACATTTAATGTATTCAAGATTCTGGGTCAACTAGGGGTAGACATATTGTTAATATTCAAATGAGTGATTCTATTAAACCAACATATAGTAAAGGGGAAACTATGATACAAAAAATGGGTTATGCAGTTATAGGGCCCATTGTTGCAAGTGATGAAGGGATTTAGAATCTAGTTCTAGTACCAGACCCACCCAAAAGAGGAAGCAAACCAATCATTGGATTCTTTGATGAGATTGAAGATGATTCATCTAGAAAGGGCAAAAAACATTATACTTCTACTTTTAAAGGTCATCCCAACACATTATTTGTTAAATCTTCAAATCCAATTATAGTTGATCCCACTGGCACTAGCATGGATGAACCTTGTGCAAAAAAGAAAAAAGTTATGACAATTACACTGCAAACAATGTTAGTGGTTACTTCACCAATGTATGCACCAGTAGCTTCTATACAAAACCCTAAAAATAGTCCTAAAACGCTAGGATTTGGAATGGGCCATCTTCAGTATGTTGGCAATCCTTAAAATACAATTGTAGGTGGAGTAGGGTTAGTGCAAGAAGTTGGGTCTCACTTTTGGCCAAAAAGTGGAAGTGATTTTCCTGTTTTTGAAATATTTTATCAATTGATGCCAAAATTTGAGGCATTTAGAGATAAAATATTAAAAAAATCTAGAAATAAAAATTATAGTGCCTGGGATCTTCTTTTTGAATATGTAATTTATTTGTATACTCATATGATAGATTATTTTTTTTGGTATCGATCTTTAAAAATCACTTTTTCAAAATGCCTATTTCAGGACCATACCATGCTCATGTACGAACACCATAATTTGACACATCTAAATGAATTTTTGCAAATTCTTTTAAACAAACTTACCTGACACACCAAAGATTGATGAGAATATTTTTCTTGAATTTTTTAATGAATTTTTTAAATTAATTTTTAATTGATGATTATGCTAATTTCTAAAACGTCTCATGTACGGACACCATAATTTAATCAAAATTTAATTCTTTAAAAATAAAATTAAACTTTAAAAGAATTTTGTGAGGCTTGATGACATGTAAATTAATTTACAAAAATAAAAAATTAAAAATGTTATTAAAGTTTTAGTGAATGTCATTATTTAATGTTTAAGAGATACTTTTGATTAATAAATATTGGAAAAATAGCAAATGAACTAATAACACTATAAAATTACATTTTTGAAATCAGAACAGTAAGACCTATAATGGGTTTTTGTTTCATCAAAAAATTCAATGGGGACCACCATATAAAAGTTACAATAATCCCTAAAATTGTTGATTAAATGCCTTAGGAAAAAAATGGTTCATGAAGGCATGGCTTGGTGGGACCAAGCCTATGCCATGCCTTTCTCCAAGTAAAAACTCGAAGAAAATTTGCAGCCATTCCAAATTCCCACCTATGTCAACTAAAATTGGACACTCGATTTGTAATTCAAAAATCGGGTGCCCGATTCAGTTTTAATCGTTGACAAAAATAGGTACCCAATTTTTCCCTAATTTTTAAACAATTGGGTACCTGATTCTTATATACCTATTGGGCCCCAAAAGATTCCCCATAGACCACTTTTCAATGATTGCAATCATTGAATCATAGTTTCGATCTGCAACAATGAATTATGTCATAGTTATTCTATTTTCTTGTCTTCTTTTGCAATTTGCAAGCTATCGATTTGAATTCAAAACTAGTGCAAACATGGGATCAAAAAAACAAAGAAAGAAGAAATTAAAAGTTTTGACAAATGAGGATATTGCAACAAACAAAGAGCATGAAGTGCAACATCAACGAGAGAGAAGACAAAGAATTAGAGACTTGAGCAATGTTTCAAAGGTGAAAGACATTGAGGATACCACAATGGATGAAGAGGCTAAAGAAGAGAACCCATTACAAGGAGATTTAGGTACACATTGTAATCAAATATTCAATACAGGCGTGTCTACAAACTCTCAATTTTTTTCTAATGATGAAATTGGTGATTTTTTTAGAAGCAGGTTATGATTTAAACAATTTAGATTTTCTTCATGAAAATAGATTGTCAAATGGTCATGCACAAAAAACTCCAATGGAAATGCATGCCTGAATGCAATACCAACAAAATTTGAAAATGAGATTCAAATCCCAAATAATAGTGAAAATAAAATGCCAATTGAAAATAAAAATTGTATGAATGTAGACATAGAAACACTAATTACTGAACAAACATGTTAGAATGATGCTAAAGTGCCTAAACATAATTTTCATTTTCCTAATGATGTGCTAGATAATCTCGAGGGATTGGTTTCATGAAGAAAAATTAGGACACATGCTAATAGATTATATAGAAAAAAAATTATAATAAGAAGTTTGGGTTTCAATGTCAATTGATGTTGCAACTAATTAAAATGTCTAAAATGCAAAAAGTAATGAAAAGGTTAGGAATGTATGTGAAACCAAAGAATAAAAATGAGTGTTTAAAACAAGTTGTATCCACCGTTGCTAGTGCCTTTGATGTTATTGGAATGAAAATTCGCTCTAAAGATAAGAATGTAGCACGATGAGCAATAACAAAAGCTTTAGTTAACAGATCAACAACTGGTAAAAGATTGATTAGAAACATAAGTGGATATCTTAATGTGAATTCTAAGACTTTACAAAGAGCTATAAAGAGAAGGGTTAATTTTGAATGTGATTCAACAAATATTTTGTGGACTTCTTGTGGTAGACTACCAAGATGTCATATGAAACTTACTAGTGAAGTCAAAAGTTTGGTTGAAATTTTTTGACATGATAATACAAGAGTATCACCTAATTCAAGAGATATTCTTAAATTGAGAGTTGGGTCAAAAATACATGATCCGCATCCTAAACACCTTTTGGACATGACTTAAATTGAATTATTTAGAAAATTTGTAGATGGTAAGGTGTTAACTATTACCATTAGTCAAAGGTCTTTTGAATGGTGTAAACCATGGTATGTAAGGATTAACAAAGAAAGAATCACATGTTGTTGCAAAACTCATATTCAATTTCTTTACTATTATTATGCATTTTGATCTACACATGATACCATGCATAGTAAAGAAATGCTATAGGAATGTGGTATAAAAATACCACCTGAAACTATAAAGGATTTCATATCAAGTTTGTTTTGTAAGCCACCTAATGATCAATACTTTCTTTGCAATGCATATCTTTCTAGTACATGTGATATGTGTGGCAATCTTTCTTTGTTAGATAAATGTCTGCATGAAAATGCTTTGACTACTTTTGGACAACAATTAGTTGAGGTAAAAGATTCAAAACTATTGAATATCTATTGAAGGATGAGAAGATTGGAAGAAGGTATGATCTAATTATAGATAAAGTTAGTTGTCATGTATTTATGGATGAGTTTAAGAGTGTGATCATATCAAAATATGTTAAACACTCTCAATATGCTAGATGGCTTGATGGACAATTTTGCATATGTAAGAATACATTTCCAATTGGTACTATACTTTTAGTTGTTGACTTGGTAGAGAACTACACACTTGCACCACAAGATGAGGGACAACCACATTATTAAAATTCATTGCAAGTAATAATTTGTGTTCATATAGTTTATAGGCATTCACCTGATAGTACAGAGGAGGATCAAAAAATATTGAGAGTACCATTTTTATACGAGTGATAATAAAATCTATTCGTTTGAGTTTGTCCAATATTGCTTCAAGATCTTTTATGATAATTTAAAAGAGAGACAAATTCAAATGACACAACATTGGATATGGTCAGATAATTGTATAGGACAATTCAAGAATGCTAGAATGTTCTATTGGTTGAGTAGGACACATAGGCAAACTAACATCCAACATGTGTGGAGTTTTTTTTGAGGTTGGACAGGGTAAAGGAGAACATGATGGTGCTAGTGCATGCATGAAAAGAGCCCTTAGTAGAGAGAAATTAAGATTTGAAGAAAAAGCCAAATTCAAAATTACACATGAGATTGTCGAATGGTGTAACAAATATTTATACATGCCTGATCAAGTGAGAACTCTACAATCAAACATTTTGTCTTGCTAGTGAATGGGAAGAATGTGAGAATAAAAAATGGGTTGAAGAATGGCAAAAAAATCATTAGCACCTATTGACACACATTTTCAAGATGACATAGTAAATGAAGGCCAAAATGTTACTTTTGTATTAGAAGACTATGATCATATTTTAGACCTCATAGAACCTGGTATGCACAATTTAACTAGATTTTTTTGTGATCATGCTTCAATTTATATTATTTATTTATGTACATGTCATTAATAAAATTAAAGTACATACATGTATTTAGCATATTATTTATATATGTATACATGTGATTAAAGTGTTTATGCACTTTATCTCATCTTGTAAGACATGTTTATGATGTTATTGCACCTAATGATAATGATGAACAAACTGAGTATTGGCTAGCTAGATGTGTGGAACCTAAGAAAATATTGATATGTCATCAAGTAGATGATGATGGTTTTGAGTATCTAGTTGGGTCTATCATTGTAGCTGGCACTTGGCTACGTAGATACCTAACAAGAAGAAATGGTTTACTAGCATTTGAAGACTACCAATCTAAAAAGAAGATTTTACACTATTCTCATTTGGTTGTGGCAATGAATATCAAATTCGAAAGATACAAAGGGAGACCCACCAATAAGGTATTATGGACAATTTCAATGGATGGGCATGAGACAATCGTAGATGCATTGCAAAAGAGAGAGGATGCAGATGGTACAGTGGGATAACTACATTTAAATCAAACACATGTAAATTTTTTCTTTATTGTGCTATTTTTATATATTTCCTTAGTATATTTAATTACATGTATGTATGTGTTGTCAATAGAAAATTAAAGAACTTATATATAACTCTTATTCAAGTCCCAATTGCAATTTATGCAATTTTAAATGTTAAGGTGGATCGAACATCAACATCTTGTGCAATTACATATAGTGAGTACATACAAATTACACATATTTACATAGTTCAAATTAATTTATGCTTTTATTAACATGTGTTTTTTTTTTACAATTTTATTTTATAGGACCTCATTTGAAGAAATGTGTTGAACTAGTTTTATATTTTGAGTTCACTTCTATAAATATGTCATTGACATTGTCTTACATGTATTGTGAAACATGTTGTAAACATTTAAAAACAAGAGTTTACTTCTATTTGAAAGTTAAAGGTGTACACTTGATATCATAAATTAATTATCAATTCAAGTAATGACCTCCTCATTTTTTCCATTACTTTTACATTCAAACATGTTTAAATTATTGTTTGTATATATAAATAGTTAAAATTATTGTTAAATTACCATATACTTACAAAATGTGTCATAACATGAATAAAATATGTCGCAATAAAGAAAACGGTTTGAATACTTACAACATGATCTAACATAATAATATATACTACATACAATCGCATGATAAGAAGTAAAAAAATAGTGCATGGTCTAACATGTCATAACATGATCTATGAAGTCAAAAAATACATATAATTTAGTTAATTGTCCTAATAGAAAGTGTATCAAAATAAACAATGTCTCATAAAAACACAATTTAAAGGTGCCAAAAAGACCTAATCTATTTGATTTGCAGTCCTCTTTAGTCCACGCAAAGAGGACTCAGATGGATCATCCTATGTAACATGAGTTGTCTCATCGCATGGGACACCCTGTGAGGTAGATGGATCATCTTGTGTAACATGACCTATCTCATCATGTGGGACACCCCGTGAGACAAATGGATCATCCTGTCTAACATGAGGTGTCTCATCATGTACATGCTTAATTGAAATGGGTTTCAAAATCTAGCTTGCAAATAAATTAAATATTCATTACATAATAAAAATAATACCACATGAGATGGGTGTCCCTCTATAATGGGAGGAGATGCACTGTGAAAGCTACCAAATGCGGCAGTCATGAGGTCTTGTAATTTATAATACTTACATTTTAAAAATTTGATAAAGAGAATAATAAACTATGTATGTACATAAATCACAATACTGACCTCAAAGGATGATGTAGGTACCTCCATCTGGCTTAGTCCCATACTCTTAGCAACACTCATGGTGACATAGTCCTAAAATTATGGATCCATAAACATTGAGTCAAAATTATATATACATGAATTATAAAGTACATAACCTTAAAAATACATAATTTGTACACTACATTTTTTATACACTATAGGGTAAAAGCAAAAACCTGTGTCACCTTTTATAAACGAAAAGTGATATCAGAATTTAAAGTCTTCAACTTTAATGACATAAAAGTAGCATTTGTGCTTAGAATTTGAAGATGATGTAAACTAATGAAATGTGTAAAATTAGATGAAGTTTATGTTTATAATTTTTTTTACAAAAATTGAGTGAAAATTTTATCTATTTTTAATTTTTAAAGTCTATTTTTAATTTTTTTTAAATGCTAAAAATATAGAGTTTTTTTTCTCGTCAAAAAAATATATGAAAATGTTCATATTTTGGTCTGATTTTGGAATATGTTAGAGTCAACATGTGTACCTAGTGCACCAAAAAAGAAAAATTGAAATTTGGCTAATATTTTTCAAGTTATAACTAGTCAAAGTCAAAGTTATTAGAAATTGATTATTTTTTTCTCCTGTCAAACTTTTTTCATCAAATCTACATATTTTTTTTTGAAAATAATATATATTCTTGAAGAAGAGTCTCTCCTCTAGTGCAACATAGAAAAAATAATAATTTTGAACATGATTTACTATTTTTTTCTTATTTTTGAATAGACATCTTTCTGAATCTTAAAATACCCAATTGTACTATTTTCAAATTATAACATATTATCCATAATCAAAATAATAAAAATTTATATGATTGTAATCTTGACTCTGAGTCCTACAAAACTATATTTTTAGTTTAAAAAAAAAAATCAATTTAGTAAGTCAAATTGGCCTTCAAAGTGAGAAGTTTGCAGAAGTTTTTACTTTTGCTTGTGTGGTTGCCACATAGGTAGTTTCGGTCGAAACAATTTTGACTGTAACTATTTTGGTTGGAAGCATTATAGCCAAAATCCCAAGCTTATTAAATTTTCATCAATCACTTTTTGGCTATTTTTAATGATATTTTGAGTCATTTGAAACATGGGGGTTACGCCCGAAACCATTTTAGTCAAAAATTTTTTAGCTATAACCTTGCATGCCACATCAACGGGGAAACTTGCCACATATGTACAACTAGAACATGTTCAGCCGAAACTATTTCGGTCGTAACCCCTCCAAATATCACAAATGGTGACATAGGTTTGTGCTTTCACCCTATAAAAACATGTTTATATATCATACCTAAGTAGTAGCCATTGTCATAGATGTGTCTAAAGATATGCTAGCATGATGATCATCGGCATGTCTCGCATGGTCAAAAGATGGAGTCAAAAATAAACTATATTGAGGCCTATATGTATAAGTACAATCCATCTCCTATTTGTAAAATCAAAACACATAAAATTATACACATGAATCAAAGTTGTTCAGATTATAAGCTAATAATAATGTACATACATAAAAATATTACAAACTATTTGCCTTGAGTGAAAAGTTCATGCTATAGGTATTTGAGGTTGTGCCTCAGTGGTCAATGAATCAGGACCTGTACTGACATCAAATTGTGTAGCAGTTAACAATCCCTACAAAATTAGATAAAAAGAACATATGAACACATGTTATTAAATTTGAATTGAATGTACATTTTTATGATGTAATTCAAAGTGCATACTGTATGAGGGATGCCAACATCTATAGGTCTCAAAAAAAGACTATACTACCTCCTAGGAGGAACAGTATCATCCATCCTCTATTATTTCAAAATCAACATACATTAATATGGTTAATACAATTACACATGTATGTAGAAAGTAACCAATTATGTACTTTATATTTAAATTTTGATTAAAATTTTACCTACTACTCCTAACTGTCTCTCGGTTCTCCCTGCATGAGGTCAACAAATGATGACACATCAGTATCATCACCACCATCACCATGGGCAACATATATGTCATCATCAAAATCATAATGATTATCATGTGCCACATCAACATCACAGGTGCAGAAAATGAAGAAGGTTGTTGCAAAGGGAGACATGGGGCCTAAAGATAGGACCGAGGTGATGGACGAGCGATACATGCATCTGGAAAGAAGGGTCAAAGCTTTGGAGGAGGGGTTCTTCACCTTCTCCAAATTCAGCCTTAAAGTTACCCATGCTGTGGCAACAACCCTTCAATTGCTGGCATAGGAAAAGGAGGATGTGAGCTTGGACATGGAGGACCATAAGTTTCTCTTCAAGTTTCTTGTTGATGACTGGTCTGAGATCCTACTAAATGCAAAGGGGAAGGGGAAAAATGAAAACTAAGTTTTTTTATGTTCTTATCAGTTACTGGGATCTTTGGATCCAAAGACTTTAATACTTTACTGGCAGTATTGGTTTTGCTAGTTATCAGCTATAATTAAGACTTGGGTTGGCTTGGGTACCTTTTTGGACAATGTGGAAATCTAGTAGTTAGTTTGTCTCCTTTTTTGTTTTAGCTTAGTTGCTGGTCTTTGTTCATGGTTGTACATTTTTTTACTGTTGGTGTTTCTCAATGGTAATGTACTGGTTACCAGCTTTTTGATTGTATTTGGGACAACCCCCTTGCTTTTGGTTGTTTTTAATTTCAAAAACATCACTTTGGGGGCCTATGCATATATCTCCATAGCTAGTACAAATGTGTCCAAGTGGACGAATATCTCTCACCTACGTCCACTACTCTACTAAATTTCCTAAAAGGGCACTCAATGAGGTAAGAGCAGATGACACTACTCGATGATGTTGTGGCACTGGGACAAATAGTGTGGGAAGAGGTACAAGAGGCTAAGGCTGTATGTGATTTCTCATTCTATCACTCAGCTTTGCCCTAGGCCTATCTTGAGGCATCCCTCCATCAACCCCCTGAAATGCCCTAATATCAAAATAATTGGGTTTCAAACCCAATTCAAACTCAGCCTATAGTTTCTTAAGGAAGTACATGGGCACTTCATGATTAACGTGTGGTTGATGGTCAAATACCATCCACCACCACTCCCAAAAGTGTGCTGCTATACGCGGATGCATGCACCATCTAATAGAAATGTGAGGTTTCTTATCGCTAATTTGCTCACCTGTCTTAGGGTTTACAAAATATCTAGTAAAATGTCCTTTAATTATTTTGAGATTATGGACCTCTCTATAGGATAGGCCATTAGAATAATAGGCACACATGTTTTGCCTCCATAATCTAAAGCTATCAATATCATAATCCAAATGCTCTATAGAGCAAATGAAACCTTGCATGCTATCTACAAGGTGTAATAGGTGAGAAGGGGGGTGGGCCTCACACCTAATAGTCTCAATATCTTGCATGAGATCACTAAGTTTATGCCTCATGCTCTCTCGCATATCCTCTATGGTAGGTGGTGGAGGAGGACTAGGTGGTTGCGGATG
Source organism: Cupressus sempervirens (assembly GCA_028749045.1). Lineage (NCBI taxonomy): Eukaryota > Viridiplantae > Streptophyta > Pinopsida > Cupressales > Cupressaceae > Cupressus > Cupressus sempervirens. The sequence goes on along the minus strand of CM053789.1, from coordinate 573,017,463 downwards.
TGGGGGTAGAGGTGGAGGTGGAGATAGAGGGGGCAGAGGCAGGGGTGGCAGAGGGGGAGGGGGTGGTGGTGGGTCCATCAAATATAATCTGCATATATGTTTAAACAACATAAAAAATCACAAAATTACCATTTAATAAAATAAATCTTAAATATCAATTATATAAATGCACAGATATTTAAAAACATATCAATTAAATAAATAAAGTTAAACACTTAAGTAAACTTTAATGTTAAGGCCAATTGAACATTATACCGAATTTAAGCCTAATCATAAAATAATACTCCGAAAAAGTATATTAATAAATCAACTTAAATGTAAATTCTAAAAACATCTTATATAAATATGTTTATGATTATGCCTTAACAAATTTGTACGATTAAGGATCAATATTAAAAAAATTAGTCCATTGAACATATAAATAAGATTGTGGTTTGAGTTAGGATTGAACATATTATAATATCACACATAATTAGCCTTTTAGATGGTGACATTACAGGGAAATGTGTTGGTTGCCAAGAATTGAATAAATAACTCTTTAAGTAGGCTTAAATAACTCTTTAAGTAGTTATGTTTTAAGTATCTATTAGATGGTAGATCTCTATCTATGTGTTTCTGTTATAAGGAGGAACTATAAATCTGGTTTTTATGTTAGATATGAACTTGTTTTGTCCATGCAAGTTCAAGGGAACATGTTTTTGATATTAAGGAAAAGGATGTGAAAGTGCCCAATAGTTTAACCATTGTTTTGTTAGATTATGATCTAGATCCTACATGGAATTACTTTATGAAAAATTGTAGTGATATTATTATTATTAATATTTTATATCATGCTAGAGTAGTTACATTCCTATTCTATTTAGTTTTTAAAGTCTTGTTGAAAACAATATTACAGTTATATGTTTCTATCCTAGACCCTTAACTGACCTTATAGAAAGGGAAAATATATTTTGGTACTCCTATAAGATTTGTTATTCAACACTATTTATACATTTATTTAGCCTGCTAACAATCTAGTTCATATATTTGAAGTGGTTCCTATGAAAAATATAGTCAATTCTCCATCCAAGAATGAGAAAAAAATAGATAGAGACAATGATGGATGGTTTATCTACCATCTTAAATTGACCCCATTGATGTATTAGTTCAAAAGCTAATATTAAGACCCTCTTCCATCTTTAAGCACTCCATTAGGTTCTTAGTGGACTTCATAGTTCTTGGATTAGGCCCATGATTTTGAGATTCAATTAGCTTTTTTTAGTTCTCCTTATTAGCACTATGGTTTTCATCATTGATAAATGGTAAAAATTTATTCTATTCAAAGGAGGACCATATTGGATAATTTATTACTATTGTAGACTCACTAATAGATTAGGGGTCAATTTGCGACAATGGGAAAATGTTATGTTGTTTTGGGTTTTTTTTTTGAATTATAGCCCGACGACATCGCAATTATGATGTAAGGCATCGCAATTGTGACATCATCAAGTTATAAGAAAAAAAAAGGGTGCATTGGTTATCATTATACACTTCAAGAGTTTCTAATCGAGGGTCCCTGCATGGAGCGACAGAGTTTCTGAAGGAAGGTGCCGCCATTGAGAGCCGAGCATTTTGAGTGGAGTAAGGGGAAATTAAGGGGAAATTATAGCTGAACAAGCAAGAGGGTGCAAAGATTTTAGGAGAAGCATTGACTCTATGGATTCCAGGGTTCATGCAAAAGAATCGATCAATTCACGTGTCATGATCTCCCTTTGGAGCTCCCATTGAAGTGCGAATGCATCGGCTTCCTCTCTAATTCAAGGGAACAGATTCAAGGGCACGAAATCAGTTGCATTGGTTTCCAACTGAACAGTTTATGAGAGGTGCATGTCGAGAAGTATTGTTTGAATTTTTTTATCAATGGCTCCTGATCCTCTTACTCTTACCATATTGCTACTTCTGTTTGATAATTTGAGTCTTCATTTTATTCTCAGAGGATGTTGTAACTTTCTTGTTTGATGAATTCTTTGTTATTTTTTAAATAAAATATTTCTCTTTTAGTCTTGCTTGTCAACATGTCATAGGTTAATAAAACTGAAAGCTTGCTTTTAGATAGATTTATTTTTAAAAAGAATGTTGAAATCTCTTGCATTGGAAAAATATTTCTAAAACATTTGATAAACTCTTCATTCCTACTATTACTCAATAAATTCACAGGCATGGTCATTAGGTGCCTCTTAGAAAAAACTATTTTAGTGAAGACCAGTACTATACTTCTATTCTGAAAGCTCCTTACATAATTTTCATTTTTTTTTTAATGTAGATGCTACCTTTTTTTAAAGCTTCAACTGGTAGTAAACTTTGTGCTTCATTTTTTGAGTTATATCTTAAAAATATTCCCACTTGTGTAATGAAGTTAACGTGTCTTAAAAATGTGATAGCTTTTACACTAACACTACTCCTTGTTGCATGCTGATGATATAGTTTTTCCTGTGTATAACCTCTATTGTGGACTATTCTTAAGTTATTTTTATTTTAGATCCTACAAGAGTTGTACTCCTCTCTTTGAAATTTTGAATAGATCATTTGTTGGGTCTTCAATAATATATTAGGCACATTCTATTCGTCATAGGAAAGCTCAGTATAGTTCTATTATAAGAAATTCTACTTGATGCCTTTGAATTTCAAAACATTACTTCTACTATATCAATGCCATGTTCATAAAAATCTAAACCTTCTAAAAAAATGCTTCTATAAAATATCGTGCTTAGTAATACTCTTAGAACTTTATATGTGGATATCTCCTATAGGTTTTTTTAAGATTTTTCGCATGAGAGCTATTTTGGGCCATTCTGTACAAAACCCATATCATTAGACAGATGTCAAATTGACGAATCAGATTGTGACTCATTGGGATACTTAAAAAAATCAAGGAAGGAACTCTAATATCATTAGTTTAAAGGGAAATCATCGTATGTTCACAAGTCTTTATAGCAAGGGAACATTACAATAAAATTCTGAATCTACTCTTCACAAATAAAAGCCTAATCTACACTAAAGTAATTATTGATCCTTACAAAAATAAAGATTTCCACACTTTGAAAGTTAGTCTATAGATGCAAATCAATACATAATGGATATGTAGTCATTAGAACCAAGTCTCCATGGTAATCAGTTGATTAAGTTTGAATCTCAAATGTAGGATAACTCAAGTGGATGAGTTGGAACATTAAGGAATATTTTTTATTAGGGAAAAACTAGTCTTTGAAGGGGATCCAAAACCCTTTACAATAAAATGTTTAAGGGGACGTGGTACCCCACTAAAATAAATAGCTACAATAGAAAAAGTATTACAAGACAACAACCCAAAACAAGAAAACAATTGACAACTAAAATAAATCATGTCCTACTTATCAACTAAAATAAAGTTAAACAAAGATCCACTTGCCTAAAAGTTAGCACAATGTTAAAGCCACCCATAACATAATGATTCTATCTATCAAGGAGACCCACGGGGTTTAGAAAGGCTCCTTGGACCTCATCATTGGGTTTTGACTTGGCTCCCATAGCCACTACTATGGGTTTTAACATGGCTCTCAAAAACATTATCACCCACAACCTTAGAAGATCAATCATCAAAAATCCAACTAAAATTTTGGGGTTTTGGAATGCTCCCAAATTTTGAATTGGATTGCACAATTATTTTGATAGGATGCCCAAGTCTTTTAAAATCACATACCTCATAGAAATGATCATTAGAAAGCGATCTGAAACTCTAGGGTTTAAGAAGACTCCCCAAACCTCCATGGGATTTATTTTGGATCCCACAACCATAATGGGATTTTTAGAGGATCTCCAAAAGAACACAATTTTTTTTAAAGGATCCCCAACCCTTCAAAATGGGATTAAACTTGGCTCCCATAACCAAAATGTCACCAGCAAAAAAGAGACCCCACCAATCATCCATAGTTGTAATGTGTATTTGGCATTTTTTTCAATAAATTCCCTATGTGAGCAAAATCATGACTGATTTATCATATCTCTATTTTATGCAATCTAAGACAACTTTTCATGGTTTTGTTTGATCAAATACACATGGATTATTGTCCATGGGTTCCTGCAAAGAAGAGGGAATATGAGTACGATTATAGTTAAAAGTCTAACTATCTATCTCAAACTTATGGGTATGTTCTACATGTGACCTGGTATGGTACCTATCTTATCGATTCAAAGCATTCACCCTTGCACCTCATCAACCTTGTAAAGTTTCCTCCACACTGTCATTTTATTGACAACAATAATATAGCATGAAGTTCAAACAACCTTTTAGAGATAAAGATTCTATACAAATAAAACATATATGTTACAGTTCAGACTTTGCTAAAAGAGATTTAAGATATGCTTGGGACTGAATGGCTCAGTCACCACCTGCTCCTTGTAGCTTTTAAAACCTTCAATGATCACCTTGAGTGCATTACTTAGTGATTAGCCTATTGCATAATATAATACAAGTGTTTGAACTTAAACACAACATTGTTGGAAATATTGATGACACGTGCACATCAATTAACATGCTTCTGAACATGAACAAAGAAGCAACCCAAAGCAAGCCACATAAACACAACACCACCAAAACTACAAAATAAAATCGTTGGCAGTTATTTTAAAGCTATATCATGCTAAAAACTTATGCAAGGTATCAGCAAAATCATGAAAAACAATCAATATAAAAAAGCGCATTCTCTTTATAACATTTTTGACTGGAGGTAGATTCCTAATTTTTGTTTGATTGGAGGTAGATTCCCGATTCTTTTCCTTAGAACACTATCATCTTCAAAATCCTATATGAAATCTATATGACCATTTCATTTCTTCAATATGCCCTATGGATGTCCCTATCTGACTATATATCTTTTAATTGCATATAATAACTAATTTATGTGCTTTTTCATGATTATGTAATTTATCTTAATTTTTTGATTGTGTTCAAGAATTATTTTGTTTTCTTTCAATTTCAGGTATGGATTTTATGATGAATGTCTTCGAAAATATGGAAATGCAAATGTATGGAAGTATTTAACAGATCTCTTTGATTACTTGCCACTAATAGCCCTTATTGAAAGCCAAGTAAAGAAAAAGATATTATACACTATTTTGTTGGTACCCTGTGCAACACAAAAAACTTGTTCTTACTATAAGAAAATTTAGCAAACTTGCCCACAAGCTAAGTTAATATTCACCCAAGACTATGCTAACTCCAACATATGGCTGAATACATAACATCCTCTTCAGTTAGGGTCCAATAACATGATTGTCAAGGCCAAATCACTTGAGTATAACAACATACATATACATCAATTTGCTACACTACAATATCCATGAATACATGCATGACTCTTACTAAAATTGGAAGAGAGAGAGAGAGAGGTGCAAAAGGAACTCATGTAGGTGCCACTAAATCTGATTTAATACTTGTACACCAGTCCCCAACAGTGCCTTGTCACACCACTCAATCATGTGGTACTCTCAGGTCCACCTCACTATGCTTGTGGAGATAGTCACATAGCCCAAACAAGAACACAAGGCATACAAGGAGGTATAAGCATACTCACACCAATCAATGTATATAGAGTGCAAATAAATCATAGGCTTATTTAAGAGAAAACATGGAGCAACAAAACATGAAGCAATGGCCACAATGCAATATCTAAACACACTCAATCAACCAATACCCAAGAGGTGCTATTCATACTACTAGGACTTTGGTGGTTGAGTACAGTGCATAGGGAATATCATCACATGCCCATACATGTGTCAGCTATCCTCACAAGTCACCCATTTCCTTGAGGAAGTGCTCATGGTATTATGCTTGTGGATTTAATTGTGAAACTACCCTCACAAGTCACCCATTGCCTTGAGGTAGCACTCTTGGTATTCTTGGGGATTTAATTGTGAAACTACCCTCACAATTCAGCCATAGCCTTGAGAAACTGCTTATGGTGTGCTCGAGGATTCTATTATGCATACTGCCCTCAGAAGTCACCCATGGCTTAAACTTTTCAGAGAAGGTAACAATATAAACTCAAAAGACTTTATTTGTCTTCACCAAGAGTGCAGGTCCCAAGATGATCAAACAATATAATAACATGACTCCATTGGCAAACATTCCAAGAGGGTGGATCTCAATAAGATCTCACATTACCAAGAAATATCCCAATATATTAATATACCAAATCACAATATCCACAACATCTCATAGATCCCCTTTTACAAGCAAAGACAATGTGCAATAAGCATACTCAGTTGGCATCTCAGCCAAGAGTATGAATCCCTAAGTGATCCAAAGTACATTTCACATCACATAGCCATATAATAGCACATGTAAATTTTAAGTGTATTACTACAAAGAATATAACCTCAAAATGACAAATGTCCAATCATGCACATATGCACACTCAATCGACCTGTGACAGACTAAAAATCACAGAGAACTCAATTATTGGTGAAGAGAAAATAACATTAATGATCAATGAATAAGTCTTTTAAGGCATCAACATTTCTTATAATAAGCCCATCCCTTCCAAAAAGTTTAAATTCTTCTAGATTATTTAGAATGGCAACATTTGGACGGCGTAATCATTCTTATATATTCAAATGTTAGGACATTGACCCTTTCATATCTGATCACTATTTAAACCATCATAATAATAATGTAATTAAATATATGCATTTAAATAGCATTTAAACAGCAACAATGAGTATATATCAAATCTCTAAACTAGATAATAACAAAGCATTATCAACAACAATATGTCAGCAAATCAATAACCAGATAATTTATGTGCTTTTTCATGACTATGTTTGACTCATATAATTGTGATCTCTCTAGAACTATGATGTCGTTTAATATGTCTTGCTAAAACTTGTAAATTTTGTTCCTTTTGCCATGTCATATAATATGTCTTGTCTTGTAACTTATATGTTTTGAAATTGTTGTTAGGCCTTGTAGCTTGTATGATTTTATTGTTGGAGAGCTTCTACAGCTAAGCAAGAAGGCCATTGCATGAGTTATATGGCCATGTGCTCGAGTATGAAAATTGCATATTTTTTAATCTAATGTATATTTTAACTAGACTTTTAGCTTATATGTTTTGAAATTTCTGTTAGGCCTTGCAGCTTGTATGATTTGATTGTTGGAGAGCTTCTATAGCTAAGCAAGAAGGTCATTGCACGAGTTATATAGCCGAGCGCTCAGGTATGAAAATTGCATATTTTTTAATCTAATGTATATTTTAACTAGACTTTTAGCTTATATGTTTTGAAATTTCTGTTAGGCCTTGTAGCTTGTATGATTTGATTGTTGGAGAGCTTCTACAACTACGCAAGAAAGTCGTTGCATGAGTTATATAGCCGTGTGATCGGGTATGAAAATTGCATATTTTTTAGTGGCTTAATGTTGTAAGGTCTCTTGCAATAAGACCTTTAGGTAGTTGGTCAAAGTTTTACAAATAATCTTATCCAAAAATTTGCCTAGAGCAATTGACTGAATGTTATAAATGGTGATTGGATTAAATGTCTTAGGAATAAAGTCAAAGAAAGTATTTTTAAAATATTAAAGTATTTAGCTAGGTCTAAGAAGATTTGTGTACTTTTGACAATTTTTCTTAGTTTGTGAAAGTTGTAGACCAAAGTTTTCATAGCTTGATTTTTGCTTTTGCAAAGAATGATCATGTCAGATAATATAAGTGAAGAACAAAACAGGGAGACAATTGCTAGATTGTGGTCTAACTTGAAAAGAAAAGGTGATGGAAAATGTTATTGTCCTTGCAAAATTTGTAAGGGCTTAAATCGTAGAAGACTACTAATCAAAATAGCTAAGAGACATTGTAGGGAGAATGGTCACATTGAAGGGGGGCATGACTATCATCCACTGGTAATTTGTTCATTATATCATTTTAACAATTTATATACATATGAAATCACTTGATGATGAGTTGATGATCATGGTTTATTTATGTTAATCAATTTTATATAGGTTGATCTCCCTAGGGAAGTACATGATATGAACCACAACAATCCGAAGAATATAGTTTTCAAAGTGGAGGAACATGGAGGTGCAAATATCCAAGGTGAAGATAATGATCCCATGGAAGATGACGATCATGCACTAGAAAACACAATTGAAGATGATGGTATAAATACATTGATCCATGACACATTTAGTCCAAGCCTATCTGATCATGATGATGATGATAGCCTCGATGTACCTCTACTTGAGAAGGCATACAAGCCCCTATATAAAGAATCCCAAACAACTCTTCTCTCTGTTGTATTGTTGTTGTTGAACTTGAAGGTTATGAGTGGTTTATCCAACATAACAATGTCATGTATGTTAAAGTATGTCATATATGTCTTTATAGTTAACAAAGGGTGAATAATGTACCACTAATATTGTTTATATTAACAAATTCTATTTTTTCCTATAGATTGATAGGCAAGTTTCTGTTACCATCATCAAATATTCTACCTCGCTCATATCAAGAATTATCTACTGTTATGAAAGATATTGGAATGGAGTATCAAGCAATACATGCTTGTCCCAATGATCATATTATATATTATAAAGAACATGAATTTGCAACACAATGCCCTGTATGTCATACGAGTAGATATCAAACAGATCGACTAACAAAAAAGGTGCCTCAAAAGGTTTTTTGTTACATCCCCATTATTCCATGGATGCGACAATCAGGTGTAGTAGCTTGGCTCAATTTATGGATTATCATGCATGCAATAGAAGTCAAGATGACATTATTCGAATCCCTGCAGATGGTTTAGCATTTATACACATAGAGGAAAAGTGGCAACACTTCAAAGAAGAACCTCATAATCTCAAGCTTTCATTGCCAGCGGATGGTGTCAATCCATTTGGAGAGATGAGATCTATTTACTCTATGTGGCCTATTTTTGTTATCAACAATAACATTCTTCTGTGGATGTCAATAAAAAGGGAGCACATTATGTTGGCAATGATTGTTCTAGATATCTTATCATTTGATAGTTATTAATTTACATGTACTTACAAATCTTGCAGTAAAACGGTCACAATAATTATGTAATGTTATTGTTCATTCAAGTAGGTAAATATCAAGTTAAAGATATGAATGTATATATTGAGCCTCTTATCGACGAGTTGGTGGAGTTATGGAACGGTGTCACTATGTATGACGTGTCTAGACCAATAGGACAAAGAAAATTTCAATTCCATGCAATACTTGCATGGACAATACATGATGCCTCAGGGCTAACACATATTTGTGGTATGTTATAGTGAATTCAAGTTGCACACGAATTCTAATTATAAAAATCAACATATTTAATAATCCAATTATATCATTATCTTGTAGGTCTTCAAACAAAGGGAAAATTTGCATGTCTACTTTGTGGTCCAAAAATGAAATCTCGTCATTCAAAAAGTTTAGGAAAGTAGGTGTTTGATGAGTGTAGACACTTCCTCCACAGGAATCATAAGTATCGAAGTACGAAAAAACATCTTTTCAATGGAAAAGAAGAGACTACATCAAAGCCACGAAGAATGACACCTCGCCTATGGAAGTTGGAATATAATAGAATTAATCGTCGAGGTAATGTCGTTCCACCTAATGGTTTATGTTTGTAATTTATATATTTTTATTGTGATTTTTTTTTACTAATTGTGTAATTGATGATTGTGAAGGTCGTTAAGGCAATACTGACAACCTTCCAAAGGGACTAAAAAGCTATCCTAGATAATTTAGTAGGTTTCCCTACTATGAGCACTTACAAATTGTGCATTTGTTTGATTCTATGCATATTGGAAAGAATATAACAGAGACATTGTGGAAAATATTGGATGGAAGGCGTGACAAAAAAAAATTGTCAAAATTTGTAATGACATTCATGAATCCAATCATGCATTGAAGAATTTCATTCACTCAAATAGCAACATAGATCATATTAATATAAGTGCCCTTCCTTGGTTATTAACGGAGCAGCAAAGTGATGCCATAAAAGAAGTCATATGAAAAATTTGATTTCCCATAGGATTTTCTACGAACATAAACAATCTCATATCAAAAAAAAGTGAATTTGGGCCAGGGCTCAAAACACATGATTGGCATACTTTCATCAAGGTAAGTTATGTTCTTTTGTATTTACAATATATTCATAAACTACGTGTACTGTTTGTTATGTTATGTTAGAAAATAATGAAATGATTGGTTTATAATTACTGCAGTACATGCTTCCTCTATCTCTCCCAGAGCCCTTCAACAATAACATCAAACAAGTGATATACAATCTTGGAAAATACATGAGGTAAGTAGTAATATCTGTTCAATTTGTTGTATATATTTATTATATCTGTGATTTGATTTTCTTTCTATGTAATCTATTGTATATTATTTTGTAAAGTCTTGTATCTATATATTTTTTGTGACTTGAATCTCTTAATGTAGGTGGTTGTCATCTAAAGAAATTCATAAAGAAGATATAAACTATTGGAAGACAAGAATTCCTCATTTATTGTGTGAAATGCAAAAGTGTCTACCTCCAACTTTTTTCAATGCATAGGAACACTACCTCATACACCTAGTTGAGGAGATTGAATTGTGTGGACCTGTACACACTAGGTCAATGTGGATGGTTGAGAGGCACTTGAAATTTTTGAAGGCTTTGATTCGACAAAGAGCACATCCTGAGGGTTCTATGGTAGAGGGATATATGGTATACCAGACTATGGTGTACATTACTGAATATCTTCCTAAGTTTGCATCAAATATTCGTGTAGATCGCATTTGGGATCTCCAACCTTTTAAAAAATTAGAAGGGGAGTACTTGATGGGGAAAGGTACATTGAGGAAAGTGAGAGGTAATAAATTATAAGATGTTATTGTAATAAATTATTTCTTAATTTTCAAAATAAGTCGGTTGTAAGTTGTCTATTTTTTTTTGTACAGGTGCTCGAGAGTGGGATGCACTACATTTGTATATTACAAACAATCTTGATTGGATGATGGTATGGATTGAACGATGTCAACATTCTGGTCGGACATTAACATGGGAAGGTGTATCCTCATTGGTTAAAGAAGCTCATCGTAATGGAGATTCCAATGTTACGCAAAGGTAAATAGATTTAGCACATGGTTTAAGAGATTTCCAGGTACATACAAATTATTAATCACCGTATGTTTATCAACTCATGATACAATAATTTTAACATGTTTCACATATTATTACAGGTTAAACACCACAAGGCTATGTTCTATAATGGTCAAAAATTTTGCGTCAAAGTGTTGGATGACACGAAGAAAACTTGTGATTCAGGAATAACTACAGTCTTTCAAGTGACTAATATTTCATCTAGAAACAAATTACATCCTCGAGAGTCTAAAAATTGATACTATGGCATTTTAGATGATTTACTAGAGTGTGACTTTAGTTCCTTCAAATTAGTACTCTTCGTTGTCAAATGGTACAAGCTACGACTTAATCCAAATGATCTTGATAGAATTGTTATTGAACATGATAATGGATTTACAATGGTTAATAGAAGGTCATTTGAGCCAGTTGGGGATGAGCCCTATGTTCTTCCAAGCCAATGTGAGTAGGTATTTTACTCAGAGATTCTACATAAACTGGGTTGGTCATTTGTTGTTAGATATGAACTGAGAGGAAGGCCTATAAAGTATAATGCAATGGAAGAAGAAGATTCCAAAGAAGTAGAAGATGATGTAGATGCTGCTACTGATGATGATGATGAAGATGATGTTGATGTTGATGATGATGACAACGACGACGACGATGATGGTGAGGATGATGATGATGACGATGATGATGATGAGGATGATGATGATGATGACGACGATGATGAGGATGATGATGATGATGAGGATGATGATGATGATGATGATGATGATGACAACGACGAGGATGATGATGATGAAATTTAGAGGTATGCCATCAATCCTTAATCTATTTAATATTAATTTCTTGATAGAAATATATTTGTCTTATATGGTTACATAATTTATTCATTATCTATTTAAAAGCTACAAGTTTCAACTAGAAATAGAATATTGCTAATCTAAATTAACTATTAATCTAAATTAATTAAATCAAACTATTTAAAACACATATTGATGCGTGAATGTATTGAGCCTTATTTTTTTCAAGTCAAAAGCATTTGTAAGTGTTTAGTTTAGAAAAGGGAATTCATTAAAAAGGGAGTTGTACCTAGAATAAAATTCATAGGGAAAACATAATATAAGTGCTTAGCCCTTCACTAATTTAATGTTTTTAATTTTTATGTGATGTACCTTTTAATGTTTTTAATTTTTATGTGATGCTCATGATGGATGTGATTATGATTATGATGTGATTATGCTCATGATAATTGAATTACATTTGCAGGAAACTGAACCCCTTTCAAGAGCATCCCACATAGTCTCATGGATCGACAGGTATAAGTCAATACTCCTTATAGTCAGTCTATTTAATACACTTATAAATAGTCAGATTGATGTCTTCTAAGATCTCTCCCATTTGCAAGTACCAGGGAATAGGTATTTGTCAGAAGTTTCTTCCTCGGGTGAGGGAAATATAGGAATAGAAGAGGAAAGTGAGACATGCAGTTTATCTAGAACAGGGAGATTAACTAGACGTCAAAGGACTAGAAAGAAATTCAATAAACGCATGAAATTTTTCCTTGCTCAATGGGGGTCATGTTCTTATGATGATGAGATGGAAGGCGACATTGAGGTGCCCTTGAGGTACCAACATCTACAGAAACATTGGGTACCCAAGGAACTTCCTCCAATAAACACTAATTTTTGTGTTAACGAGAGGATATATCGCATAGCACCATCATCATTACATGGTTTGGGCCTATTTCCTATGGACGTCATAAAGGTGTCTTACAACAAAGTTTTTGAATTGATGGAGTATGTTGGACCATGTTACAGTTACAAAAGTTGGATGCATATTGTTCAATATAAAAAAAGTATGCGTAGGTATGCCCTCTCGGAAAATTATATACAACAGCAAGACAATAATCAAAGTAAAAGTGTGGCTATATACATTGATGGAAGGCCAAAAGGAATAGGGAATATTGTAGGTTTTATAAATAGTACACGACCCAGGTCAACTATAAAGCAACCAATTTCATATTTGAGGCGTGCGAGGGAAATCGTGTATTCATCTGTGCGATAAAATCAATACATGCAGGGGAAGAGCTTCTTATTGATTATAATTTGAACTGCATAGATACAAACGAGGCTACTATCATGGGGGTGGTACATACTATTAAACCAACTTCTAATCAATGAATCCAACATATTATTTAGTTAATAAATTTTTGGCTAACACTTTTATACTTGATCTTTGACACAAGGGCACAATATGGAGCAACTGCCTAGAGGGGATGCTGGCAATGTTCCCGGCTCATCTACACATGAGCAGGTAAAACTCATTGTAATTGTGCAGACTAGATAGAAGCAAAATGTTATTTTTTTAATGTTGTTTTCTTCATTGTTTTGGAGTAATTTTTCTAATACTAATACTATTGTTGTCATAGAGGGCTAGTGGTCAGAGGGAGGGAAAGGAACCTGCAGTCCCTCAGCAGCCCGCCCCTGAGGAGGACCCATTTTATATTGATTTAGAAGAGACTGATGACCCGATTGGTTCAATTAAAAAGTCGCTATAGAAAATTGGCAGAGAAATTATACATTTGGCAACCATTAAGCCTACTACTCAGGAAATAAAAAATAGGGCATCTGAATTGTTGCACACCTCTGAAACCTTAAAACTAAGTATTAATAAAATTTTAAATTAAAAATAGGAGTTCAATAATGGTTTTTATGTTATGCTATTTTATGACATTAATTTAAAATATGGATGTGTTGTCTTTACAGGGTTTTTTGCATGATTTCGAGCCCCATTCCCATGATGAGGGTGATGCAGGTGGTTCAGGTAGATCACATGTTCCATTCCCCACTTGTGTTTTCCATTGAATATATATAGGAATTATCATAATCATTGACAATACATGCAATTAAGACTAAATTTATGCATGCATTCTATATTTATGCATGCTCTAACAATTTTATTCTTTAGCTTTAGATCCTATGATGATGCCGCCTCCATCCAGGACAACCACAAATCTCTTTCTGACTGCTGAGTCGACAACATGCAGCTTATAGGAATCGACTATTGCACCATCTACTGGTACACAAATCCCTCTTTTTCTCTCTTTTTTTATGTGTTTAAGTGTTATGTGTTTACGATGTCATCTTTGAGTACATTATATATCAACTTACAAGCTCATTAAATATGTATGGTTAGCAATATTATATTGACGTGATGATCCTAATCCTTGTTCCAAAACATATTCTTAATTAATAGAATGTTTCCATCACACTGAAGAATGAGCCCTCAAGTGAGCAATAGGGACATCTTTGATGCTTTTAGAAGATGAAAGTTTTCCAAAAAAAACTTAAGGAAAAGCAAAAGAAACTAATAAAATGAGGCATTAGGTGCTTAGGACAACCTCTGGACTTGCAAAATGCTGTCCACATACAACAAACATAGCTACAAAATGAACATGAGATGCCCAGCAATAAAAGTTCCTCAAACATAAAGGGATGATCGGCTTCCTTGAGGTCAGTTGTTGATTCGCATCAAATGCTCCTACATCAAACTCTCCAACTAGGTAAAGACTGGTGAGAATGGCTCACAAATGGAGTTACGTAGTAGGACTACTCTTTTAGACTATGTCAACCTGCAGCAAAATCTATCATTGACATAGATAGAGGTAGTTCTACCTATTCCAGCACTTGGCTGGGATTCTCACCATCCACATACATAGTTTGTTCTCTTCTTTTCTTCACTCTTGTGGACTTGTGCTCACCATAGTCTAACCTCCTCATCCAAAGAATTTTCTCTTCTTTTCCTCCACATAATCTCTCCTCTCCTCCCCTTCTTTGTGGAATCATATCCACTGCAAAATGACCACTTCCATGGATGCCCTATAACATTCTCAACTTTTTCTATATGTAATCAATTGAATCCCGCAAGAAAATCTGCCAACATCTTTCCCTACCTTCAAAAAAGGTAAATCAAATTCTTTATCACAAAATTCATCAAAATTTGCACCATGTTCTTATGTTTCTCCATCATCCACGAGCTCTCCATATTTCACTGCAGCAATCACATCTTCCTCATCTTCACTATCCCATCTATCTTACACCTTCCAAGTTTATCCATCCACTCATGCTCTATTGCGAAAAACTATGCCCACAAATCTTCCTCCACCACTTCCTTAGCCTATGAGGCATTTTCTTCTCCATCACATTCTTTTCCCTAAATTGTTTTTGCTACAACTACCCCTGCTTTTGTACCATTCAGGTGCTTGATCTCTTCCTCAAGTAACTTTGTCTTATCAACAGGTTCCTTGTCTAACACTGGACCTTCATTCTAATATGCTTCATCCATGTCCTCCAAAGGAAATTCCTTCACTAATGCAAATCTATCCATTCTAATCTCCTCTTTCATCACTTTTGAGACCACTAGTGCTTCTCATCTCAACTTTTGCACTTCCCTCTGAATCGCACTCATCTATCTCTTCTTTCAATCTTTCTCCAACACAGGATTGTCAAAATCCATCTAATAAAAAATCCTCTCTTCTTTTTCTTTCTTTTCACCATCAATCACTTCAAGTCTTTCCAACTCTCACCTTTTCACCTTCTTTTTCAACTGTTCTCACATCTATCCTCTATAACCAATAGGATTCTAGAAGAGGTGCCTCTCCAAGATCTCTTCCACTCACTTCCATTCAATGGAAAAAATCTACACACATCTTACCTAGCTTCATCTCTGCTAGAGGATAGACAAATTATTTTTCACAACTTCTTTACTATTCACCCTTCTTGGCATGCAGATCCTAGTGCAAATTGCCTCTGTTTGACGAAGATGGCTACACACTTAGGAACATAGGCTCTAATACCATTTGATGGAAATGAAATCCACAATCACCAACAAAATCCAACCTTGTCTTCATGGTGACGAGAACTAAAACAGAATAAATTCATTTTCATAAAGCACATCTTCTGTGACAAAAACTAAAATAATGTAGTAAATAACTTTCCCACACAAAGAACAATCCATAATCACTTCAAATGTCAGAATACAATACAAATACACAAAAACAATATATTTGCAGCAACAAGAAATTTAAAAAAATCAATAAACAGAATATATCTGATAATAATCTCCTTCACAATTCACTTGACTAAGATATGCAATTCAACCTTGCACAACTTTAACAAAAATATGAATATTTAGAGTCTCCTTCCATACAATTTGACAATTAATGGCATAAAGAATACAAACTTCTCCACATAAACCTATGAATATTATCAATCAGATGTAGGCTTCTCTCATACCCTTATGTTGCCTCCTTTCTTAATTCCTTGTATATTCTCTGCACGCAATCATCCCCCAAATTTAAGAATGGGAATCATTGAACAAGAAAGATCATAAGTTTTATTGAAAGTTTGAAGCTGCTACTTGATAAATTACTATACACAAGACATAGTAGAAAATAAGACTGAAAAATACATTAATTGTTGATTTTGTTTCACTGATGTTTACACAGCATAGCAATTTCAATACATAAGAAGGACATATTTCCATAGCAAGTCAATCTATGATATTGTTGTCAGGATTTAGCTGTGTAATTTTTTAAGTCAAATTCATTAATGTATGATGTCCCCGTCCTTACCCTAGTGACATAACAACAATAAAATACTTATGTGGTTAAGGGGTGGCAGATCTTGAGCACCAACAGCTAGCTAGCTTGCTTAATATGAATTACCTGAAGAATTTGCATATCACATCTTGAGAAACAGAAAGAAAACAAGTCAACCATTTCAAAATTATTGATGTAACCTTGCAGACTTATTCATGTAACCTTGTAACCTTGTAAACTTGTAAACTTATGAAACTTTTTGCAATAGGAGCTGCAACATCATTCCCTGGATATTCCTATGTTCCTAGTATGGGAATGGTGAAGGATGTCATATTGATCTTCAGCGACGATGAAGGCATTCCATTAAAAGTAGCCAAAGTTCTAGGTACTTTAAAGTTATTATTCTATAGTGATATAATAGTAATTTAGTTTTTGATCACTCTTCATCAACTAATGATCTCATGATTGTTTTGTAGGGAATGATGTTTTTTGGAAAAAACTTGGTGATGAGTGTTTGCAAATATTTGAGCCCACTGTGCGTACCTGGTAGAACATCATATCCTAACTAAAACCCCAAACCACTATTTTGATTTCATATCATTGCTAGAATAGTTTTCTTTTTCATCCATTTCTTGAACTATATTAAAGGTAGCTTCACTTCATTTATGAGTCTAACATGTTTTTTTTTACTTAAAAGGTGGAATCTCCAAGACAAAAAAGTTGAAGGATGATCTTATAGAGAGCATGACCCAACTCTTTGGACCTCGTGCATTTGAGAGAAACAAGCTACTTGGAAAAGTTGGTTTATGTTTGAAGTATATTAGGGACCAGTATAGAAAAAATTTATGGCATAACCCTAGGTACGAGAGTCCACCCTATGTTCATGAGGCTGAGTGGCAGGCTCTAATTTTGGATGGAGAGTATAAAGCTGATAAGAAAAATACAATTACACCAGTAGAGAGTACACCGCCAAGGTATGTGATACTGTTGAGAATGTAATTATGTACTAATTAACCTCTATATTTATACTATCTAACATATTTCAAACTTTTCATAGATTGCCTAACACATCAAAGGCAACAAAGGCAAGACTAGAAAAGCACGGGACACACAAGCTCGGCTCTGGTGGTTTTTCGAAACTTCAAGCACGAGTTGTAAGTATTCCTGATCCTCAACTTTTGCAATTTTTTTATTTCCTTTTGATATTTTAACTACCCTCCATTGGTTGATGAAAAAATGCAAGTAAAATTCACCATACCACACAAAAATGCAGGGCTCAGAGTTCAAGAGATGCCTCACAGAAGAGGATAAGAGAATTGGCTTCCAACAAGGCTATAGAGCCGTGGCTGAATGGCTACAAGCTGAAATCAGTGTGGAAGCTTCTAATAATGATGCATCTGAGCCACACGTAAATAAGCTAAATGAAATTTATTTCAAATTGAATACTTTACCAATTAGTCTATTTGATGTTAAGTTCCAATATAAAGTGAGTATATCTTTTTTAAGCAAGCAATAATAACAATGCGTAGGATGTTGGAATGCAGCCTGACAATCCTTCTACACAATCTGTGAATGCTGAAGGTTCACGTGATGTGCATCCCAATGGTGGAAGTATACATTTTCTATTAATTTTTTTATATGTAATTGCAATTGGTGTTTGGATTAACATAACATTTTGTATAGCAGCTGTAGAGGATCGAGGGGTGGATGTTCATGAGCGTGTTGATGTTGAGTCCAGACAAAATGATGTGGTCAGATCAAGTCAAGAGCGCCACAGTTATGTTATTTAAAATAATTAAATACTTGTAACAATTATAATAAATTATTTTTAATTTAACTCTTTTATTTGTTATTGCAGAGGACCCCCCTTTGCAACAGCATAGGAATTTGAGATCATCAAGAACAAAGAAAAGAACTGATGAGGGGGGAATTGATGATGACACTAATGCTCCTCTTAGAGCTTACATAGAAAAAAGAAATAGAAAGAAAAAAAAAATGATTGTCATCTACATACCTTAATTGATAATGACTGAATTTCATGTCTCAATGAATTTAATTATGTGCTAATGAATGTTCATGAATTATGTGTTAATGCAAAATATTGATGAATGTTGCATGTTTATGAATCTAATGTGTTAATGAATGTTATCATGTGATATTGATTGAATGTTACATTTTATTAATGGTTGAAAGAATGAATGAATGTTAGATGTTAACGGGGAATGTAGAGTGATGTTAGGGGGAGGGGGATGGGGCCAAATGAGCTTCCACCTTCATGTGGTTGGTCCTGTTTAGTAGAGAATATTAAACTATTCTCAAAACAAAGTGAAGCTCATTAAGATGTAAGTGAAGCTCAAATTGGCACAAATAGGGAGTCAATATGATGTAAGGGGTCATTTGAAGTCCTAGGGTGTCCTAGGAAGATTTATGGGTGGATGGTAGTGTTTACATGATGTAATAGGATATTAAAGCCCCTAAATGATGTAAAATGCACTCAAAGTGCAAGATCTTGTAAAATTGCCAACATTGGCAACGTAAGCCAACTTAGGCTTGAATGGGGTTAGTTAAGGTTATAGGTGTGTGAAGAGTGTTTTAAAAGGTCTTTTAGAGTCATTTAGGAATGAAATTATAGTTGACATTATAGGAATGACAAGGATTGATGATCTTATTTTTACCTTTTTCTCTAACACACCTTACTTCCCATGTTATCATTCTTTATGATTCTCTAGCTTAAGGATCCTCATATTCTCAGAGATTCTTCTTATATGTGACTTAAATTGGTAGGTTTAAAGATATCTTCTAGGAGGCATATGAGGCCAATTGGAAAGCTAAATATGACGCAACAGGAATCTGGTTGGTTTTGTTTCTTGGCACAATAATATGAAGATTGTAATGTTGATTATCTTGATTCTGTCGGGAACACAATAACTTCTTT
Source organism: Cupressus sempervirens (assembly GCA_028749045.1). NCBI lineage: Eukaryota > Viridiplantae > Streptophyta > Pinopsida > Cupressales > Cupressaceae > Cupressus > Cupressus sempervirens. The sequence goes on along the minus strand of CM053789.1, from coordinate 572,997,766 downwards.
CAATGATTGATTCATGAACAGGTATGAGCATAGGCTTATTTATGACATGGTAGCCTATTATTTGAAGAGTGATGGTGCTTATGTTTGGGCATGAAAAAATTATGATGGTGATGTGCAAAGTGATTTCCTTGCGCAGGGTTAGTGGTGCAAAATACTATTTTTCATTGAATCTAGTTTTGAACTGATCATTATATATAATCTTACATATATCTATTATTTTTGTAAGGAAGGAAACATGATTACTTTCTTTAGAAGCAAACCTGACTAAATTTTTTGTTTTCAGGATTTGGATCTCTTGGTCTGATGACATCTGTCCTGGTGAGATTGTAATCCACTTTACTATTATATATAACTTGGTTCAATTACCTATTTGTTTGGTGTATATGTTTTCTTACAGGTAAATCATTTTTAAACACAAGATTATTTAGTAGTGTTTATGTTATTTATCAGCAAACATGCACACATTCATCATATTCTATACCCTCATTCTTATTCATACTTTAAGTTGGTTTAGATTTGGTTCATGAGATGTATGCTCTAATTAAATATTTTGCTGAATTAAGCTCAATTGGGTTATTGCCTATCATTTTTCATGGCATTCATTTTTGAGCAAGCTTGTCTGCATGTACACACCATGACATCTTTACATGGACATTATGTGTTGCCACTTTTATCCATTGGTGGAACTGCATGCATTTAAATGTCTGGCAGATGTGTCCATGATTTTGTGTATTTTTGTGGCTATGAAGAGCTTATATTTCAAAAGTGAAACTTTCAGAGGTTTTTAATATTTATTCTTGTGATTGAATATAAAGATGCACAATGGCATGGCTCAAGTTGGGCTCACGATTCATGTATTCTAGTTTTAAGAGGACCTATTTTGGGTTGTTAGCCAAGATCCAAAATCCTCTGTATCTGAGTTAATTTTGTCTCATCATTTTTCAAAATTTCAAATCTTAATCTTCTATAGGGCCAGGGGATTCCTAACAACGCAGAACATTTATTTTGTTAGAAGACTAAAAATGTTCTGGTCGATCACTAAAATTTGGATGCAGTTTTAATTCTATCTGTTTTCATAAGTCTAATTGCATTGCCAATTTGTTGAATTTTCCCAAATTTAATGTCTACATATAGAATATTTTTAGTTGTTTACAACCATTATCCCTATGGGACTTGTAGAATAATTTGAAACTAGTAAATCCATTCTTCGCAAATCATTCTTGATTTTAGTTATTTCACAGGTTTGCCCTGATGGAAAGACTATTGAGGCTGAAGCAGCTCATGGTACAGTAACTCAACATTTTCGTGTTCATCAAAAGGGAGGTGAAACTAGCACAAACACCATAGCTTCTATCTTTGCATGGACACGTGGGCTTGCACACAGGTACGAGCACCTGGTTTAGAAGTTCAATGATTGATGGGTGATCCACATTCTATTTATGGCTTTGACCAACATCTACATGATAGTGTATCCACTAACTTCTTTCAAATCTGACCAGCATTCATCCTAAGAATGATCTAGATTCACTTCCAGTATCTTCTCTATGTTTAATTGCTTTTACTGCTTTTATGACAGGGCAAAACTAGATGAAAATCCAAGACTACTTGAATTTTCAGAGAAGTTAGAAGCTGCTTGTGTAGGAACTATTAAGACAGGGAAAATGACAAAAGATTATTTAGGATATTTAGGCATGGCAGAATATCTTTTATTTTGTTTGGACTAATACAATAATATTTGACATTTTGAAGTGTCTGTTTGTATTTTTTTATTATAAATATAGGATGCATACATCTCCTTGTAAAAGCTGATGATAGAGATGAAATTAATTAAGAAATAAGTCATAAAGGGCTTCATTTGAAGCATCATGAGCAAATGCTCATAGTTTCGTGACTAAATGCTTCGTTGAAGTCTTTGTTTTAGTTTTTTTAAATTTCAAGATATAAACATCTTGTTGTGAAAGCCAATGGTAGAGAGAAAAATAATCAAGAAGCAAGTCATAATCAGTTGCATTTGAAGCATTGCGATCAAATGCTCATAGCTTTGTGACTAAATGCAACAATAGGTTCTATTTTTTGTTGCTAAGAAAAACAATCATTTATCACTTTGTATGTGCTTCCATGTAATATATTAATAATATCTTTTATCGGCATGCTTTTGTAGTATCTGTCAAACTATTGATGCTACTCACAAACCGAGTAAAATAGAGGAATATTGTGAAATGTTTAATCTAGGAAATGTTTGTAAGGTATGTAACAAACTAGTAACTATGATGGTCATTTAATTTTTTCCAGAGAGAAGCACTTGCCATAGGCCATATTAGCAGCCAAGGATTTAGTTTTGAGTAAATGGTTACACAAAGTTAGAGTGTTATTTAAATTTAATTAGATATAAATTAATATTCTTAGCATTCAAAATTCCAACTATCAGTTTAGTTCATTCCTGACGGTGATCTGTTGGTGATAATTCAGTTCAAAAGGTAATTTATGGAAGACCCAGTTTGATCCATCAATCTATCATGCAATATTTTGCATAATTTTTTCTCAAATTGCAAGATTTTATGCTTTGATTGTGAACAAGACTTAATGTTAATTCTTAACATCATCACCATAATGTGTTGTTATATTCGGTGGATTCCATCATTGTAATTCAGGTAGTTCCATTTTTCATTATAGAACTAGTTGTTTTGTCACTATGTGCTGCTCTATTTTTCTCTGTTCTTTCCTACAAGTTTGGCTTCTATTTTCCTGGCTAGATCTGTGTAATAGCATAAATTCTACAAGCTACACTCACCATGAAGAAGGTCATATGCAACACAACCAAAAGAAAGCCTATGATATAAATATAAAAATGAATACTGAGATAGAAATTATTCACTCAAACATATGTTAAATAGAAATGACTTTACAATGGCTTCTAGGTAATTCTGCAATGGAATACATGCTTTATCAAACTTGCAACATGCACAATACGTAATGATAATTCTTAGCCTTTATTACCTTTGTATTCATAGCTAGCAAATTGTTTGCTTTCTCTCGCTTCTTTGAATGCTGCATGATGTGACAATGCTTTCATTTTTGCCATAGGAACAAGGGAGCGATGACATAGACAATAGCAGGTTCGGCTCTTTGACTGCATACCAGGTAATTTCCCCAATTCTCAAGAATTCAATTTTTTGACACTAAATGCAGAAGTTATAATTACTAGGCTTTACGAGCCCTGTATATTTGAATGAGGGTTTTCTCTATCTGCCAAATTTTGAGACTATGTCTTTGGCCAAATATTAACTTGTTCTCTTCGTACAGCTGAATTCATATGTATGAAAATTTATTGAGTACTTGACAAGTAAGTTTATTATTTCCCACAACAATGGTAATTTCTTTTGGTTCAACTTTGATATGAGACAATCACAATACTCTCTACTTGGATTGCTTATGTTGTAATATTATATCAATTATTATGCAGCATTTGCTTACACTGTGTGGATCCATCAGTTTTATTTTAATTGTGATATACCTAATAGAGTATTGAGTGTAGATAGTTTGTTTGGTGAACAACTTTTTCCTGATTTAATCGTGGACAACCATATATGCTAATTGTAGCATCGATTTGGTGGAGCATTTTATGTTCCTGTTGTGATGATAGTTTGTATGAGTACTATATTGCTCAAACAAATATAATGACTAGAGGTAGAGACTAATGAGAATGATAATTTGGGTTAGCATGTTGGTGTAAGATTGCATCTAGTGTATCTATTATAACTTTTAAAAACATGTAACTATATGAAGAGAATGGCTATAATTTGTATTTCATAAAGAAAACTATAAGGAGTTTTATTGTTTATTTCTTCACTTTTCTCCTAAATTAATTATAGAATAATATAAAATTTAGAACACTCAACACTTCTTATTGATGGCAGGAGACTGCTTTTCCATTGACAAATAAGTTTTAATGTCACCACAAATCTATATAAGACATCTAGGATAGTAAGGACCAGCGGAGCCATGAAAAAGTATAACAACAATGCATCATAATTTGCAATAGAAGGCAACACCATTCCCCTTTTAATTGCTGAGACCAAAGTTCAAACACAACACCTTAGAAACATTACTGATAATCCCTCCCTACCCACTCCAAATTTGATTCAAACAACATAGAAAAACCTTTCAAACAAGCTTACTTCCAGCTGAAGAGATAAGTTTCATTTCTTGTAGTCTCTCTCTTTCTGTTTGGCTTTCCTCTGAGTCTTCTTCTGGAATCAATGCTTGAGGTCTCTCAAGAGCTGCATAAGTAATGATTTAATAGTAAGTTTCTACAATTTATAAGAATTCTTTAGTTGATGCTTCTAGAATCGATTGTTAAAGGATTTTTTCATCAATATTTCGGAACACACTCTATGATCCATCCTTAGGATGTGATGCAAAATGTTGATGAAAAACTAACTCTTAAAAAACTATGATTTACATGGATAGGAAGATCATTATTTTCTTGAGTATTTTGAATCACCCAATTCAATTAAGAGAAAGGGGATTTCAGGGATTCAACTTACAATCTAAATAATTTGAATTACCCAATACAATCAAGAAAAAGAGGATATCAGGAATTCAACTTATGATTTAGATAGGCTAATGCGAGGGTGTAGAGCAAGTTAAAGAGAGCCGTGTATCCTGCCAGTACTCCAATGGTCATCCAGTACCAGTAGCTTTCGGGAAACAATCCACGAGCTTCTAACGTTGCCACACTGATTTTTTCATTGCTTGCTCCACGCTGCAACAATAATCAGTCATCACATTATCATAACATTTCTCAACTGAAACACAAAAAAAACATCAATACCCCTTTTTGATCTATATATGTTATAACACAGTTACGATCCTAACCTTCAGCCAACACGTTGATAGATATTCATTCACTGTAATGGAATTTTGAGCATACATGAGAGGAGATATCCAATACCCCCATATCCACCAGGGCTTGATGTCCTTTGCAAACACAAGATCCATGAGGAATGTCAAATTATTTCAAGTCTGGATTACTAGAATCTATTCTACTTTTTTGACAATGGTATGGTACCTCTGGATACAATGAATCTGCCAAGGACTAATACAATCAGGAGTATAAATGTTCCAAAGGTGTTTGCCACAAGCTTACTCCGTTCGACTGCAGCAATTAAATGAAAAAGCGAGAGAGACATTTGGTGTAGGACGAATAAGAGTAAAAACTGTCAAAAAAACCTACATGAGAGAATGGATTAGAGTCATCAAGTGTTGAATTGATGGCGCTATGAGAAAACAAATGGTCTTGAATCTAATACCTTTGGGGATTTGGGGTAAAGCCAATGATATAGTAGGTGAGAATGACCCATATGGAAGATTCCAAGAGTGAGAGAGGAACTCTCATGACCCATGTAGGAAGTGAATAAGCCCAAGCAGGCTATAGCTTTGAATCTCTCTGCTTGTAGATCACGGAAAGGTGAATCATAGTAATAAACAACTCTATAAATCTGTTGAACATGATGTTAAGCAGGGTGAAAAATAGAGCACTGAAGTAAACAGACACGAAATTTTTTTATTTTTTTTTTACTTCTTTTACCGTCGCAATTGTGACGGCAACCCCGTCACAATTGTGATGAAAAACACAGGAATTGTGATGGGGTTGATGTGCCAATAAGGTGGCTGCATAGCAACGGATAGGCATCGCAAATGCGATGGCAAGGGGTAGACGTCATAAATTGCGACTAAGTAACTACGACGTCAATGTTTGTCACAGTGGCAACACATTGTTGTCATAATTGTGACACATAGCCGTCGCAAATCGATGCCAAATCTATTAGTGACTTGGCAAGAATTGATAAGATTTGGAATCAATGTACTTTAGATTCAATTCAAGTATTCATTAAGCATTACATAATCATCATTATAGTTTAATACTATGGAAATTAATGGTCCAATGTATTCTTTAGAGGATCAGTGATAGGCTTGTAAGGAAACTAATACCATTCAAACATTACAATCAATTGATTACCTCTACTAACTTTGAGCTTAGTGTAGATAAAATATGAGACAAAGATATCAATAAATTCCTCTTGGAACAATGTACAAAGGCTCTCTCAACCATCTAAAATTTACAAACATCAACACTATCAATTTTTATGTATACTTATTTTGTGACACTGGATTATATGTTCATCTCAAGATCAAACAAATTTTAGTAATGTTACCTTTGTTGGGTCAAAATCTTAGTAATGAATGGGTTAAAAAGGTTATAAAAGAATAGAATCATACAAATTCATAGCTAAAGTTGTAACAAATGTAGACTTATGTCACAAGTTGAATGAGTAATAGACAATTATAAAATATACCTAATTTAATAGTTTGATAGAGGAATTTTATAGTTAGTATAGTTTTAGTGTCTCAAAATATCAATGTGCCAAGATCTAGTATTTAACTTAAGACAATTATATACAATCACTATTAAATAACTACATTAATAAATGAATATTTATACACAATCCATTTCATTATTTAGAACTAATTATTAATAACATATATTCTTAAAATAATATTATTCATATTATCCATAATATTTCTTCAACCCAATTTAAAATTTAATTAAATATAGTTTTCAAACCTAGGATTAAGATTACTTTTGGACATTATGGACGTACTGTTGCATATGGTTACCGAGCTAGGGATCAAATGTTAGGTTTAAGATTTAAAGTTACAATTAGAATTAGGGTTTAACATTTAGGATTAAGTTTATTAATGATTAGGGTTAGGCTTAGAATTAAGGTTATGGATTTTAATTATATAATTTGGTTAAAATTTTAATCAGTGTTAGGGTTAGGTTTAGAATTATGGTGAGAGTGAGATTTTGCATCAAGGTTAATACTATGTTTACAGTTAGTGTGTAGTTTTATTTAAAAAGATATGGTTTTAAGGTAAGGGGGCACATTATGTAATGCCTAGCCAAGGGATCCAAAGAACTAACATAAAGTTTTACTAAGTAAGCAATAACATATACAATAATACATAAAAAAACATAAGAGATTACATTCCTTAAGGATCCCAAGATGTTAAGTCACATTTTAAAAAAAAATAATTATACTAGAAGTAAAATAAGTAACACATCCACATGAAAGAATAACTACAAGTTCAATCTATTTAAATAAATACATTTGTTCTAACTGCCACTTGGCATTAATTCGGAATGCACAATCATCCACTGTACATGTTAGAGGGTATGAAAGGCTGAAATAATATACATTTATAAAATAGTTTACATTATTCCTTTCCGATCCATGAAATAAAGTACAATACAATAAGTAAAATCATTAAATACTTAGTTTTGTGTTTGGATCCCTTGGTGGGGCATTACACATTAAATACTTAGTTTTATATTTAGGGTTTAGATTAAATTATTGTATAGTTATGGTTAGGTTGAGGTTAGACTTACAAATATATTTAGTTTTACTTTATTTCTTATATGGTTTACAAACTAACCTATAATTAATTACTATTTATTTGAAATAAATATAAAATATCGAATGTAATTACATGTTTAAACAATCTAATTTACATCTATCTAATCATTCAACATTGTAATTTATATTAAATACATTGAAACATCTAAAATAATAATTTTTAAATGAACATCTACGAAACTATTATTTAAATTAACAGATACAATAATCTAAAGATAATATTGTTAATGTAATGGAAATTTACAATTTTATATATTAAAACTTGAAAAGATAATAATAAAATAATGGAAATATAAAGTGTAAAACTAAAAAAAATTAAATAAAATAGTATAAAACAAAATAAAATATCTAGTATGCCAAAAAAAAGCAGCAAAGGGGGTCAGTAGAACTCCAAAATGGGCTCTCGTATTAGTCCTAAAATCGGGCTCACATTTTCTAAAAAGTTAAAATGAGAGAAACAGCCACAAAAAATGGGGATTTATAGTTTCCCACAATTGGATACTTGATATTTTCAAATCGGGTACTTGATTTTAAACATATCAGGTACCTGATTTGTTAAAAATTGGGTACCCAATTTTAAAAAGGTTTGGGCACCTAGTCCATGTTGCACAAATCGGGTACCTGATTTTTTGAACATGGATCAGGTGCCTGAAGTTGGTTTTAAAAATTGGTTACCCGATTCTAAGCAAATCGGGTACTCAATTCTAAGAAAATCGAGTACTCATTTCTGAAAGGCCTCATTCCGTAGAATTGACTTTTGCAGAATTGCAACCCAACTTTGTGCTCTTACCCATTAAGTTTAACTAGAGTTGGAGGAGCATACAAAAAAACAACTGATAATTCACCTTTCAAACACTTAATTGTGTTAGCAAACCCAAATTTTAGTTTGAAGGATTTTGCATCAAAGTTTGATCAGACAAGCAAAAGAAATAGGCAAATTATGAAGAATTTGAAAAGTGATGCAGTTGTTGAATGTTAGGGATCTACTAACAGTATATTTTCAACATATGATCCAAACAACAAAATGATGAACTTCATGGCTATTATGCCCTTGGCTAGAGATAATAATCCACTAGAAAATGCTATAAATTGTAATGATGTACAAGTTACTAGTCTTCAAATGGATTTCTTAAAAGTGAAAAATATTAACAAAATCAGTATATTAAAAGAGACCAACAAAATGGTCTACTCTACACTTCTAAAAGCAAAGAGGGAAAACAAAAGGCTTATAAAGCAAACAGAAAAGTTATAGCCAGACCTTGATAATGTGAAGGCCAAGGAGAAAGCAGTAGACAATAGGTTCAAAGAATTCCAAAATAGGATAAAGAATTCTTCTCCTACATAGGTAATTATTTAGCAAGAAAAGATGAATGAACAATTGAAAAATTTGACTAAAGAATTGGATGAGTGCAAAAAAGAATTCAGCATGAAAAAGTCTCTACTACACAGTTGCTCAAGTTCGTAGAGAGTAGTGCATAGGTCAATAATAAATTAAAAAATGACCCGAACTTTGCTATCAAGGAAAATAATAATTTAAAGATTGAATTAAAGAATGAAAAGAAAAAAGAGGAGTCTAAGGAAAGGATAATTGATAATTTGTAGAAGGAATTGGGAATGAGAAGAAAAAAGAGGAGTCTAGTGCAAACACAATCCACAATTTGAAAAAGCAATTGGAGAATATGAAAAAAAAGAGGAGTCAACTGCAAAAACAATCCTTGATTTGAAAAAGGAATTGGAGAATGTGAAGAAAAAGGAGTCTAGTGCTACTACAAATAGTAACACAATCCACCATATGAAGAAGGAGTTGGAGAATGTAAAGAAAAAAAAGGATTCAAATGCAAACAAAATCCTAGATTTGAAGAAGGAATTGGAGAATACGAAGAAAGAGGAGTCTACTCAAAAACTCCATGATTTGAAGAAGGAATTGGATAATGAGAAGAAAAAGGAGGAGTCCACTGCAAAGGCAATCCATGATTTGAAAACAAAACTCGAGGATGAGAAGAAAAAAGAGGTAACTACTGCAAAGACAATCTAAGATTTGAAGAAGAAATTGGAGGATGAGAGGAAGAGAGGAACTAATTGGTAAGGGCAACTAGAGGAAATATAGAAAAGAGTGAATAGAGATGTTTGAAATGAAGAAAAAGATGAAGAATGTAATTGCACAAAATATAACGACATCTTCTGAAGACCATCATGTCAAGGATACTATAATAAACATGGTTGAGCTTATCAAACAAGAAAATTGGGACAAAATAATGAAAAACAATGATATTTTGTTTGAATGGCTTGATTTAAATAACAATCTCAGACTTGTCTTTGAAAATATAAAAAAAGATGTTGAGGGTAAACTGTAACAAAAGTATCTTCACCAATTCCTTAAAAAAATTTGCTAAACAAATTTTGAATAAAGTACAAATATCCAGTGACACGAATTTGGCAAACCAAGGAATAAACAACTGCTTGGATGCCTCTATAATGACCTTTGTTGTCTATCACAATTGTGAACAAGTAATAGAAATAGATAAAGCTCTCAAATCTACTTCTGGGATAGAGACTTGATGAAGATGAATCACAACATACTGAACTTGCTAAATGTTGGATTACCAAATCCAGCTTACTCAAATGGAAAATTCATTGGAAAAGAAGATTACATAAAAAAGTTGCACATCACCATAAATTTTGATATAGGCAACTTGCTTGAGGAACCCACTCCAGAAAGAACTGAAAATTGCATCAAACCACTATCAACAATGAATGAAGTTATAGATAAATTCCTTGATTCATGTAAAAATATCTTTTCAAAGTATTCATTGTTGATGAGGTTACAACTATTTAGCTACAACCTCAAAAAAATAGATCTTCCAAATGATGCAAAATGGAGCACCCTAAATAACATCATTGGAGCTGGGTCATCCTCTCAAACTATTACTATTGTTATCAGTGACAATCATAGCTAATACCACTAAGAAGTAACAACTTAGTAAGTGATAGTATTATAATTGTTTTGTTACTTGTTACTTGTTGCTTTTTAATTTCAAAATTTGGATTTAATTTTAACATTGTTTAATGTTAATTGTTACATGAATCAAGAGCTAGCATATCAGGATAGTTGGATAGCTAGGCACTGGCATACTATTACTACATAAAGATAATGGAAAAAAAATTCTACTCCTACTTGAAAAAATTGTACAATTGGCAATGTGATTGTAGACACATAATGTACTATGTAGTAATAATCCAATTATATATACAATTACAAACCGACCTACATCTATTGTTGATCCCTTGTATATATAAAAGGGAATTCAAGGTCATTTGACATTGAGTCATTTGCAAAGGGTTGCAATTGTTTGTAATTGTTAAATGTATTATGTTACAAGTTGATTTATAATTATAAATTATAAAGCAATTTTTATAAAATAAAGCTTATTTTATTAAATGCATTATGTTACAATTTTTTAAAGAAACTAGAATCAATGAAAATCTAAAAGTGAAAATGTCTAAAAACTAGAATGAATGAAAATGTCAAGTTCAACATGTACTATTGTATTAAAACTAGAATCAATGAAAATCTCAACATGTTTAGACTCTAAAAGTAAAAAATAGTTCCAATGAAAATCTCAACATGTAAGTTTGTAACATCAACATATTAAAATTTTTTTTTAAGTATCTATAGAAGGATAGTGAATGAAGGTTATAAATTAACTTCTGCAAACATAATTAATTAGTAGATAGAGTTTTAAATCAGAGCTACTAGCCTACTACTTGACTCACGCAGAAGTTAGAACTTGAAGTTGAGAAGCTGCTATAGTTACCACTCCACCTGGACTAACTCAACATCACTATCATTAGAATCTTCTTCATTTATTGCATATAACATTTCATTGTTCATTGTGTTTTCTTTAGATTCACTGTCAGTGTCAATATGCATTCCAAAGTCAACATCATCTTCATTGCTTCCACTATCAGGACATGAAACACTGCCACCGTCACTACCACTGCCACCACTACTACCATTGCCACCACCACTACCACTACCACTTGGATTTGAAATGTTGACCATCCCTCTTCTTCTACATTTGTTTCTCCAAATGCTGAGAGCTCTATCATAAGGGAAACTATCCACCTCATACTTAGAATTATAGAGCCTCAAACAATTATCCAAATTTTTGTCTAATTTGTTTCTAACCTTTGACTTTAGGAAGCCCAAAGTACTAAAAACTCTGTCATCCTCTATTGAACCCAATATCATTGTCAAACATAAATTGGTAAGCTTAAAATATTCTGGTATTGACTCTCTCAATTGATTGCTCTCACCAAAGTTTTTCCAAAGCTTTGTTACTGCTCCCTCTTCATTTGGATCCTCCATAAGATCATATTGTTCCCTCATTATGTTTGCAAAAGAATATGATTGATCTTTTAGTCAAGATTTATCTAAAATTCCATTTGTAATTACTCCATTGATTACTTTAGGTTTGCAAAAATGTTGAGTTAAAGTCCTCATCTTTCTCCAAAAATTAGTCAGATAGTTTAGAGACCAATATTGAGGAAAAACAATAGACATTGCTTCAAGTAGTTATTTTGGAGGGAATTTGAATCTAATTTCTGATGAAAGATTGTAGCAAACTCGCTTGACAGATTAAAGCATAGAGTCTTTGATCTTCTTGAAGTCTTCACTTGTAACTTGTGAAAGTACCTTCTCTAGTTCTAATTCTACTTCACTTCTTGCTTCATTGGGGTTGGAGTTGGGGTTGATGCGGGCATAGTACTACATTGGTATGTCAACTTCACATACCTTGGCACATACCTCATCATTTGTGCCAATATGAAAAAAGTTTCCAAGATTGTTTAAATTTGTAATTTCTATCCACTTTGCAAACTTTGATTCATCTAATGGTAGTAATCGATACATAGATCTAGGCTGCTAAATGTCATTTTACGCAGCTTATTATATACTGCAATATACATAGCTCTTTGTTGAACCTTTTTTATAAGATCTCTCATGTCTTGTAGGATGGGGAGAATAGCTGCTAAAGTTAAGAGTATCTTAATATTAGTTAGACTTGAATATAGCCAAAGGAATCTGTCTCACATAGCATGGATTACTCCAAACAATGATGGATATTCAAAGAATACTCGATGCGCTAGTCCATCCAAAGAGATCCATTTGGTATCATTGTCTTTGAGAAGTCTCCTCCCATTAGGAAGTCCTTGAGAAAAGTGTTGAAATTCTCGGGCTTGTTTTGGACTTTGAAAAAGGTATTGGTAAATCTCTTTGATTAGAGATTCCACTTTACTTACACAACCAAAATCGCTGACAATTCTAGAAGCTAAATTCATTTTATGGGTCATGCAATAAATGGGAATAAAATAGGGTGTCAAATCATTCTTGATCTTTTTACAAAGACTGCCTTTATGACCTTGCATAACTAAAGCTCCATCCACTCCAACACACACCAACTTTTTGGCAATCTCCATGTTATCCAAACCTCCACATTCAATTAGAGTACTCTTTAATAAATCATATAAATTTTCAATTGTTGCACTACAATTCAATTTAGCAACAGATAGTAGAAAGAGTTGACAACAAAAATTGTTTACAATATAAACATGCATCCACATCCAGGAAGTATTATGAATTTTTGTAACTTCATCTAGAGATAATGCAATGAATTTTGAGTGTTTTATTTTTTCTTTCATATCTTCTTTTTCAACCTGTGCAAGACAACTAGCCCATTACCACCCGTTTTTTACTAACCAATGACTGTTTGGATAGTTTCAAACTTTAACAAAGTGCAATAAGGCAGTAATTGAAGGGTAGTCCATCATAGGACGTCCTTTACTCAAAATGTAAAAGACCACACTTAATTGAACTACTTTTCTCATACTTTGCACTTGCATTTTTTTCTCAATGAAATCTTCAATGGAACCTTTTACTGCAAAATACTTTTCCTGTAATTGCTTGTGTAACTCGTATATTTCGACATTCCTAATATGAAAATAGTTATCCTTTATTTTCCAAGTTAGCATGGATTTTTCAACTCCATCTATAGTTTCTTTTTTGTAAACTTTACCGACATGCTTTTCTATGGTATCAAGTTTAAGCTACAACCTCTTCTCCTTCTTTCTTATCTCTTTGCAAATCTTACATTTGCATTCTACAAGAGCCTCACCATCAATTGGATTGGCCACTGGTTTAATGAATTAGTACTTTTCCACCCATTCTAATTGAAAATTCCTTTTTGACAAACCCCAACAAGATCGAACTTTTTTTATTCCAATTTTCTTTTCCCCTTTTGTGCACGAACATGATTTATGGAATCACTTTTGGTTTTCTCACTCAACTAGTCATTAATCGACTCCAACTCTATGATATCAATTTGTGACTCCCTACTCAGGGGAAGTGCCTCCAAATCATGTTCAAGTTCATCCTCAACTGAGATATCAAGTTCATGAACTTGAACTTCTTCAATATGGTCTCCAACTTGTGATGAATCTCCATTTTTAGTAAGCACTGGAGATCTAACTTGTGGATCTTGTAGGTTGCCAACATTTCCACCACCAAAATATACTGATATGGTTTTGCGTTTCAGTAATGGTGGCCTCTCTTAGCTTTTAGGGATCCTGTTGGAACCCCTATTACCCCTCTTGTTTGACATTGCAAACCGATAAAGGCTGAAAAAAATAAATCAACTTAGTTGTTGAACAAAAGACTCAAATAGTTATGAGTCAAAGACTATAAACAACGATAGTAGACTACTTAGACTACATATAATAACAATAATATGATTCATTCTCATAAAAAGGGTACTACTGCTACGATACTACAGTCTACGGTACTACCAATAAAATTTGCAAACCTATAGGCTATCTTAGCATGTGAGATGTTCAATCACCAGTAAACTATAAAAATAACTAGTACCAGTACCATTGTCCACATTAAAAATAAATTAAAAATTGCATGCCTTTTATGAAAACCATGGTCAACGAGTCAATGGGCAATGCACTCAACACTCTAAAACTTCGACAGCAATAAGAAATGCTAGTCTCTAGACTAGAAAAGAACAAATTGTGTAGAATAATAATATCTTATAGTCCAATCTAGGTTGGCCAATTACATGAGATTATTTGGTTGTAGTAATGGTGAAAGAATGTTGTCCAATAAGAAACAACATGCAAAGGATGGCGAAATGTTTAAAATAAATGTATCCAAAACATATATTATATTGGCAATTGGACCGATATTTTTGACCAATCATGTGATAACTAATGGGTGACTACCACGAGCGTTGGACCCAAATTTGATAAATATCCAGTGACACAGTTGACGTGGTCTACGTTACATGCACTATTCGTCAAATTATGATTGACCCATGAGATGAGATTGCCAAATGGCAAAGATTTGTTGCTAAAGTAATCTCTGGCCCAAAATGGGGTTTTGTACTCAAAGAGGGATTTCAATCCATATTCTCAGATATCCTATCCAGGACACCTATTCCTTTTCTCCCATGCATCTTAGAGTCACATTGCCAAAAAATTGGAGGTCAAAAACATGTGGAAAGTCATGTGCAAGTATACAAAGGATTGAGAAATGGTCATTATGTCAAGTTTGGATAGGGAACATTTCAACTGAGCAAGCCTCACCTACTAGGTAGTGTATTATCAGAGACCACTTCAGGAAGAGCAATGAGTTGTGCACCCTTGAAGAAAAGTTGGTCCAAGGAGGGGGCAAAGAGGGTGAGGACGGGGGATACCAAAGGTGGGAGAATATGGTAGGACAAATTCTCATGGTCGTGGATGAAGGGGAAGAGGCAAGATTGAAGCAACAGGAAACTAGTGCTGAGAGTTATGCCTAGAGACCTTGGACCTTTCAACCAAGTTTGAAGAATCAAGTTTTTTTTTTTTTGTTCTACAATTGTTAATACTATGTGATGATTGATATCTAGTCTTGCAATGTGTTCAAATCAATTTTAAGGTTTCTAGTTCTCGATGATCAAATGTATATCATAGGTAGCCAAAGGAAATTCTTGGATTTATGGGTTGGAGACAATTGATCAAAATACAGATGTTGTCCAATGATGTCCAATGACATGAACTTCATATATTTTATAATAAAATAAATTATTTAACTATAAAAAATATATATATAAAGTTGAAATATTTTATAAGTTATCTAAACTTGACAAAATACATAATCTATTCACTCGGTAAAAGAAATTTCATAGGATCAACTTTTAATAAATAAATAAATCACTACAAAAGCCTTTCTTTCTGAAAATAACAAGTTTGGCAAGAAGCCAAAAGAAGCATATGTTGTTGATTCTCTTATGGCCAACATTGCAGGTGGATTATCCAGTGGGTCTGCCGTGTATGTGAATATAAAGTAGGTGTCATCACATGCGTTAGCTTTAAACATCAGTCACTTTTATGGCAGCACGGCTCAATTTTATAATCTGCTGATTCAATGCACCGCCATTTTTCGCACTAAAATTATACGTTGCCGAATTGTTTAACAGACTCAAGGCCACTGATTGATAACAATGTTTGCGACGGAGGATGGAGAGATTCCCATGTAACTTATATCTGATACCTCTTATTCGGTTGACTTCAAAACAACGATCTTTCCATTTTAAAAAATATGGTTGATTTCAAAATATAAAAATTCCAATGTGATGGCATGTGCATCATATTTTGCTATGAAACGTCATTAGTGACGAACAAGACGATCTTCATCCAGATCATACACACATTTTTAAAATGTGGATTTTGGTTTTTTGGATCTGATTATAAGGTCACTAGTTATGAGAGTTGGGACGTTAGATTGCAATTCAGACTTGCAAAGATGAAAAATTCAAGCGGGCACAAGGAACATCATTCCAAGAAGAAATCATATCAAAGTGTCCCCATTTGGAAACTTTTTAAGTATGCTGATTCGACTGATTGGTGGCTTGTTGGATTGGGCACTTTTGGAGCTATTGGAGATGGATTATATCTGCCTGTTTTACTCGCTGTTTTGACTAATGTACTCAATACAGTCGGAAATGGCCCCTCTTCTAATGGAGCTGACTTTCTTAGTAATATTAGAAAGGTGAGTCTTGGAGTGTTAATTCATCAGTCTTCTCAATAATCTATCATTTGTAGCATCAGTAGCCGATTTATTGTGTTTATATGAATGATTTATGATTTTTTTCAATTCAAATTGCAGTTTTCGTTAATATTGGTGTATCTTGCTATTGCTTTGGGGTTTGCAGCATTTCTAGGTGAGTTAAGCAGCCTCTTCTCACGTTTTGGTTTTGATTTTGTCTAATATTTAGATGTTTCGGATCAGTTGAATTTGATTTTGATTCAAATAACTGGTTCATGTAAAATAAAGGTTACACAAAATTGTATAATAAATGAAATTCTATTTAAAAATTAGTAAAATTCATTTATATAAGTTAAAACACGAGCCTACTATATATAAGTTCAGCCTTAAATCTTTTTATGTTTTTGTCAATATTCTGAATTTACATTGACTGATCTATCATTAGATTGGATGGTGTATGTTTTTTAGATGTTGATCAACTTCATTATACCTATTTTCCCAGACATTTTGGTTGGTTATAGATAATAAAAATAATATGCTTTGAAAGGTCTAAACATTATAGTTAAAAAACTAATCAGTCATTACTGTATAGATGGTAGAAAACTTATTATTTTACATAAATACTAATAATAACTTCAATTTCAATATAAAAGTTTTGTTTTAAATTACATTCAACAAGCTATCATTGAATTTGATTTGTATATTTTTACTTTTGAAACTTTGCAATAATAGATAACCGAAAGGAAACCATTCGTTCAGCCACCATCAACATCGGTTTCAATTATTGTTTGTAAATGTTGAGAATAAGTGGATTTCAATTATTGAGGTGGCTATTTGTGTTATTTTTGTAGAGGGGTTTTGTTGGACAAGGACCGCGGAGAGGCAGACATCTCGTATGCGCAGGAAATATTTGAAAGCCGTGTTAAGGCAGGATGTTGGATTCTTCGACACGCAGGGCACTACCACATCCATCGTTGTTTCCAGTGTTTCCAGTGATACGCTCATTATTCAAACAGTCTTCAGCGAGAAGGTATATTGTTTCTATTTCTTTCATGTAGCTTTACATGATGAATTTCTACAATTTATAATATTCATAGTTGTTATTTCAGATTATATCATGTGACTTATTAATAAGATGTTGATTTAACATTCTTATCATGTGTACTGCATGCTTCATGAAAAAGTCATTCATAATCAAATTCGCAAACAGCATTTTGATCAGAAATATAGATGATAAAACTCGTACACAATTGATTTCAAGAACATCATTGGTTCTTTTTAATTTCCCTATATTTTAAATGAGCTTCTATTATCGTAAAACTTTGAAATAAATATTTTTTTGGAAAGAAAAATAGTTCATTTAAGAGACTCATTTCTATATGAATTTTCAAGCTCCAATTAAATAGATACTATCATCGATAATAATTTGGATCACTTTCCTTCATCTACTCCTTGATCTATTGTCATGATTTTGATAGCGCTGCTTGATGATGATTCACAGATTTAGAATTATAATTAGATATATAGATTAAAAACTTCCACCAACTCAATTCCAAAAACACTATAGAAAAAAATTGGTTTCACACATTTTTTATTTGAATGTTATTGAGCCAGTGTCCTTGTTGAGCAGATACCCAACTTCTTGATGAACATGGCCACTTTCTTGGGGAGTTACATATTGGGTTTCTACTTGACATGGAGACTGGCGATAGTGATCTCCCCTTTTGTGATATTGCTCATAATTCCGGGAATAATGTATGGCCGGATTCTCGTTGGAATATCTCACAACATTCGTGAAGCGTATGACAGGGCCGGCAACATTGCAGAGCAAGCCATTTCATCAGTGCGAACCGTTTTCTCTTTTGTGGGAGAGGAGCGAACAATGACCAAATTTGCACAGGCGCTGCAGGGAACGGTGAAGCTTGGAATAAAGATGGGGCTTGTGAAAGGCATGGCGGTGGGAAGTACGGGACTCACCTTCTGCACCTGGTCATTCATTGCTTGGTATGGCAGCAGATTGGTCATGTATCACGGCTTAAGCGGAGGAAAAATATTCTCTGCCGGGATCTGTTTTGTCATGGGTGGCCTGTAAGTGTACTGTTCAAATCCTACATCAAACTCTTTCAAAATTTCACTCTTTTTTTAATCAAACAGATGATGCTGGAAAAATACCTTCAAGATCTGTAAGCCGATCGACATTTTCAAATCAAATCACATTCTTTCAAGATACAAAAAAAACTGATGATACTGTTTTGCAGAGGTCTGGGAACTGCAATTCCAAACATTCGGTACTTTTCGGAAGCGTGCGGTGCAGGACGGCGTATATTGGACATGATCGAGAGGGTGCCCGTCATTGACTCCGATGATAGCACTGGACAGATTCTTGAAAAGGTACGCGGTGAAGTCGAATTCAGAAACGTTGAATTCGCGTACCCATCGAGGCCGGAAAGCCTCGTCTTTCGCAATTTCTGTCTGACGATGCCGCCTGGAAGAACAGTCGCTTTGGTGGGAGGCAGCGGATCGGGAAAGTCTACGGCGGTTGCGTTGGTGGAGAGATTTTACGACCCTCTTGCTGGGCAGATTCTGCTGGACGGAGTTGACATCAAGGAACTGAAGCTCAAATGGCTGCGCAGTCAAATAGGATTAGTGAGCCAAGAGCCTGCTCTCTTTGCGACTTCTATCAAAGAAAACATTTTGTTTGGGAAGGAGGGAGGCAGCATGGAAGAAGTTGTTGCGGCTGCGCAAGCCGCCAATGCCCACAAGTTTATCACTCAATTGCCAAATGGGTATGACACCCAGGTCAGCTTTCCATTTTCATCTTTCTCCCAAACTTTACATTCATTACAGCTCACTTCTAAGCTTTTTTCAGATTAGTTTATTAGATAGATTTGTGTGAATTTTGAATCATTAAATATAATGTTAATAGAAGCTTTTTAAAAAAAAAGTAAGAGTAATAATCATATGTTAAGTTGTAACGGTGCATTGATGTAGTATCGTGTGATTGTTATTTTTTAAAATCATATAAATAATATTCATTCAATTATAAATATTTATCTTTAATACTAATTATACAATCATAATTATTGTTGCTATATTACTAAATTAGTACATGTTCAAAAAGAAAGTTTATTTTGTTATATATTTATTGTTAGTTTATATTACAATTCTATAACTTAATTTCAATTTGTAGAATTTGATAGTAATTTTTAAGAATAAAATTATTTTAACATGTTTAATAGTAAATATATGTTTTATATGGTGATTTCAGATCATCCACAAGTTCATTTTAATATATTTTATGAGATTACAAGTTTGTTTCCATATCTCTTTGGCTAACAATTGGGTCAAAGTTATCCAAAACACATTTTGACCTCATCCTTTCTATCATATCCCATAATATTTAGATCTTGATAGATGGTGAATCAAGGAACATTTATTCACTATCACTAATTGTGCTCAACAAGTGGAACTTTGGAATATTGATATCTCTTTAGCTTGATAAGTATAGGAAAATTTCCACAGTAAGTCAAATTGTAATATTGCTATCAAGATTTAACTGTGTGATTTTTGAGTCAAAGTGATTTGAGTCCTAGTGCTTCACCCTTGTGAGCATTACCTAGATCCAATGAGCATCATTTATTATCATGAGAGATGGACTCATGTTGAATCACTACTCATGAAACATGGGTCAATGAGTTTGACTCAAAAATCACATTGTTAAATCCTGATAGCAATATCACAATCTCAGTAGCTAACAACCAAGAATGGTGAACATCCATTTTGACAAGGTCATCTCAAGCAAAGTTCTATCTAGTCTCTTACATGTTTGATGAATATTGATATCTTTTTGCCTAATAATCAAAAAATGACAGGTATCCAATATGACAAATTCACTTAAGACACAATCCTTACATCACCCTTGATACCATAACTAGGATTATTTGGACTTTGGCAGATGGTATAAACTAGGAGTATATCAATATGGTGTAAACTAGGAGCATATCATTGCATCACTAATTTTGTTTAATTAGTTGAACCAAAATATTATGTATCCATTCCAGTAACCCATGCATGGCACAATCCTCATTTTATCTCTTATATCATACCTAATAATATCTGAACATATGATCACCATTACTAATTATGCTTAAGTAAGCTAATATGCTAGTGGAAAACTGGTCTCTTTGAGTGATAGTCAAAGATTGAAATCATACTGTCTATCTGATCCAGGATATCATACCTTAAAATATTTGAGCAGAATCTTGACCTTATTTCGTATCATGCCTCTAAATATTTGTAGATTTTGGTGCGCAGCATGAGTGCACCACCCTAACTAATAACTAATAATGTAAAGAAATGTGGCAATGGAATGGAATATTGCAGGTGGGAGAGCGGGGGGTGCAGATGTCGGGGGGGCAAAAGCAGAGGATAGCCATTGCGAGGGCCATGGTGAGAGATCCACGGGTGCTGGTGCTGGACGAGGCCACGAGCGCTCTCGACGCGGAGTCGGAGAAGATAGTGCAGGATGCCCTCGACAACGCTTCCATCGGCCGCACAACGCTCATCATCGCCCACCGCCTCTCCACAATCCGCAACGCCGACATCATCGCAGTTGTTCATGGTGGTCAAGTCATCGAGTCCGGCCAACACGAGGATCTGATATGCAGAGAGGGTGGAGCTTATGCGGCTCTGGTTCAGTTTCAAGAAATGACAAGCCACTTGGAGGAGTCAGAAGAGTATAATTACGGGGGTCTTGCAAGAGCAAGGAGTTCCAGCCGCGTAAGCAAATCGAGTTCATTTCGGTCAATATCAGCGCATCCGGAACAAGAAGAGAATCATGAATTACAGCCTGTTTCTAACTCCGCCCCTTCTTTTGGACGATTGCTGATGCTGAATGCTCCGGAATGGAGGCAGGCTTTATTGGGGTGTTTAGGAGCCATTGTGTTTGGTGCAGTCCAGCCAACGTATTCCTATTTCAGTGGGGCAATGCTCTCTGTCTTCTTCTATCAAGATCACGACAAGATCAAAACCGAAACCAAAAAGTACGCTCTCATTTTCTTCGCTATTGGTGTGGTTTCCTTCGTCTTCAGCGTGCTCCAGCACTACAATTTTGCAGTGATGGGGGAATATCTGACGAAAAGAGTGCGGGAGAGCATGTTGGCCAAGATCTTTACGTTTGAAGTCGGGTGGTTCGATCAAGAGGAGAATTCCAGTGGAGCCATTTGCTCCATGCTCGAAAAGGACGCTAATGTCGTACGTTTCTCAACTCTATTTTAGATGCATATATTAGGTTTAATTAAGTTGACCTGCATAATTACAATTACAATTCAGAGTCGCATATGAACGTGGTGACTAAAAGTCAAAAAATTGATTCTAATATAATGTGGTAACTAAAAGTAAAAGTAAAAAGTCGAGTCTTGTAATATTTTATTTTAAAAATATCACATGTCTATATTAGATTTAATTATGCGCAAATAGGTATATAGACAAACATAATGGTCTGAATGTGAAATAAAAAATATATATGAAATCAATATCTAAAAGGGATTTAGATAGAAATATTTAAAATATTTATTCTAATTTTTAATTATGTCGTAAGTAAAATATTTTGTTTACATTTAATACTTACACTTTTGTATAGTTGTGACAGCAGTTGTTAATTTAATAATTATATTTGATAGTTTAGTATCTAATATTTTTAATTGTATTTTTAAAGTTTTTTTTTTTGTTAATAATGAACATCTATAATTGAATGAAATGAAGTTCTAATTTTAAAAAGCAACCACTCATGTGATGTGCCACATCACAAGTATTGAACAATTTTCTATCGTTCATTAATTAAATAAACAATTAGAAAATAATTTAATCATTTAGTACAAGTACTGTTCCCTAATGCACGATAATTGATCTCACTTTTATTTTGTACTGCTTTGAATCCCTAATAAAATCATACTTATATGACATCACATTAGAATTATGATTCACAGCCATAATTATAATGAAAAACTTACCAAATAAACTGCTGCAAATTTCTCCAAACTTATATTTAAGATGCTCAACTAATAATAATAATAAATATTGTTGCTGCTAAAAATACTTTAAAATTATGAGTTAATTAGTCAGATAAAACTCAAAATAATGTACATAGATAAAATAAAATATGAAAAAAGTGATGTTGATTATGTATGATATACTGACACGCGGGTTTGTGCAACTGCATTGGGAAATGCAGATGAGGTCACTGGTGGGCGATCGTGCGTCCCTGATGGTGCAAGCAGCCTCGGCCGTGGTGATCGCCTTCACGGTGAGCCTGATCCTCGCATGGCGCCTCGCACTGGTCCTGATTGCGGTGCAGCCCCTCATTATATTCTGCTTCTACGGCAGAAAGGTGGTCCTCTCCGCCATGTCCGAGAAGGCCGTGAAAGCCCAGGCCAGGGGAAGCCAGGTGGCGTCGGAGGCGGTGGGCAACCACAGGACGATCACGGCCTTCTCCTCGCAGGACAAGATCCTGACCCTGTTCAAACACACGCAGGAGGGCCCTCGCAGGGACAACATGAAGCAGTCGTGGTTCGCTGGGCTGGTCCTGGCGGCGTCGCAGAGCCTCTCCTTGCTGAACGCAGCCCTGACGTACTGGTACGGAGGCCACCAAGTCTACGACTCCCGCATCTCCCCCGACGCCTTTTTCAAGACCTACTTCGTCCTCATGAGCACCGCCAGGGTCATCGCCGAGGCCGGCACCATGACCACCGACATCGCCGAAGGCTCCGACGCCCTCATTTCTGTCTTCAACATCTTCGACCGCCACACCGCCATTATTCCCGACGATCAAAACGGCGCCACCCCGGAAAAGCTCGACGGAAATATTGACGTCCGCAACGTGGACTTTGCGTACCCGTCTCGCCCGGATGTGATGATTTTCAACAAGTTCAGCCTGAGTATTAAGGCGGGGCAGAGAGTCGCTCTTGTTGGGGAGAGCGGGTCGGGGAAATCCACCATAATTGGGTTGATTGAGAGATTCTATGACCCCCTCAAAGGGGTCGTCAGGATTGATGGAAGAGATATTACGGAGTTCAATCTGAGGAGTCTGAGGCAGCACATTGCCCTCGTCGGTCAGGAGCCCACGCTGTTCGCAGGCAGCATTCGGGATAACATTTGCTACGGAAAGCAGAATGCCACCGAGGCGGAGATGATCGAGGCCGCAAAGGCAGCCAATGCCCACGATTTCATCAGGTACATTCGTCTCCTCTCTTCTTTGTAAAGCTTTAAAGGTTAGTTTTCAAATATTGCTGCTTCTGGAATTGATGAATTCTCGTTGGATCCTATTAATACAAGCGAGAGGGGCACTATTGATAATAATAATAATATGTTTTGTGGGGATTGCAGCTGTCTGGAGGATGGGTACGAAACGCAGAGCGGAGAGAGGGGAGTGCAGTTGTCGGGAGGGCAGAAGCAGAGGATAGCAATAGCGAGGGCGATAATAAAGAATCCGAGCATATTGTTGCTGGATGAGGCGACGAGCGCGTTGGACAGCGCGTCTGAGAAGGTGGTACAAGACGCTCTGGACAGAGTGATGGTGGGGAGAACGAGTGTGATCATTGCTCACCGCCTCAGCACCATTCGAGACGCTGACTCCATAGCTGTGATTAGGGATGGACGAGTTGTAGAACAAGGAAATCATTTTCATTTGATGGGAAAAGGAGATAGTGGGGCTTATTTTACCCTTGTAAATATGCAATCTTTTAAGGCACCCGTAACTTTGGAGTAATAGACAAGTGGATTTTTTAAAATAAATTTATTCCTTTTTTTTGTTTGAAGTGGTGAACTAGTTATATTTAAGGATACGTCAAATAGTCAACTAGCTATGTTTCACGATATAAAAAGTACTTATCATTTGAAATAGGTGTTCAAATGATACATTAACAAATATTTCTTTTTATTTTTCATTTTTAATAATATAAAAATAGAATAATTATCGTTAATAAAATATGTTAAAAGATATTAATTTAAAAATTAATTTGATCTTAAATATGAATATTTGGACAAACTAATTAATTCATAATTATAATCAAATTTTACTTTAGATCGTAATTCATATTATCATAATATGATAATTAAATGATTTAAAGTGTATGTGCATATACCATTTTAAAATTTATAGACCTTTTTCAATCAAGACTTTAGTGTAATGTGTGTAGAAAATCAATGATATTTATTTAATTCAATACAAAACATAACTTATATTGGTACAAAGTAGACAATTTTGCTAACAAACCATTTTTGCTTCATGAACTTTGAGTGAATAAGTCATTAGTCATACATAGATGAAGTCTAAAAGGTCAATGAGATATTGAAAACACTTTTTTGTGTCGACTTTCTTGGTTTGGAGCCCCTAAGTAAATCCTCATAGAAATCTTGAGTAAAAATGGTGGGGGGAAGGGCGGAGGTGGAGGGAGATTATATTAAAGAAAATGGATATTTGTTAGTAACATATATCCTTTAAATTTTACAGGTTATAACTCCTCGTGTGGGATTTCTAATGAATTTGATAATTTATAAGCATGGATGTTTCTTACTAGAAAGCAAGGCACACAAACATCTACCCATAAACATGGAATAGATGTGAAACACTCAAACATAAGAACAAGTGGATACGATAAATTAATACACATCACATTCCCTCACATGTACAAACTACAACTAAATAGAAAGCATTAAGATTGTGTATCCCTTTCAACAAGAAGCTTAGTCTAAAAAACTAAGTTCCAGAATCAGCCATATTTATATTGATAATGGTATTGAAATAGTTACATTTAAGACAATTCTCAATCATAACTCGAGGGAACATTAATAAACACAAATTAAAAGATGCTTCCGTTGTTTATTCAATACCAAAATATATTAGTTCACAAACTCAAAATTTAAATAGTAATTGCAAGGAAAGATAATATGTCCTCCTCATTACAAGAATAATAGAAGAATTTTTTTCTCTCCTTTCTGTAGTAGATAGACTCCCAAAAAAATAAGTAGGACCCCAGTTTATCCTTTTGGTTGCATATCTATCATCCTTGCTTTCTAGTATTCTATTTTAGTTTCAATAACTAATTCTTGGAAATCGTTTTCTTTTCATCTTTATCCATTTTCCTTTCCTATTTACTTCTAGAGAATGTAGCAATCCAACTTTATAATAGTTATATGACTTACCAAATTTTTTTAATGATGAGACTTTATTCATCATAATATCAAATGAATTGGAATTTAAATTTGACAGAAGTAATTGTGCTATGGATGGGTGTCACTTCATTGTTGATGAAGTGTTGCCAACATTTGTGATTGTCATAGATAGGGTTGTAATCTATTACCCATTACTTTTGTACTAGAAATAATTTGGAAAATCACTTTAGTGAGGAATAGGGGAATTAGGAGTACTAAAACATATCCAAAAATTAGCTCAATTGAATAGTGGAATTGCAAGTTATGCCCCTCGCACTGAGACTGATTTTCTGTTATCAACAAATTCTTAGTTGTTGATTGCATTGAAAACCATTAACTTTATATGTGCCCATTCTTGCATTTAGATCAACATTTAGAGCTACTCTTAAGAGGAAATTCAATTTAATTCCATAAACATTTAATAATCCTCTAAGAAGGTAAAATTTAATGTAATATTTTCCATACAGAAATTGTTTACCCATCAGCCTGACTATGCATAATATTGTTGCTACTAGCAATACTAACATTAGTATTTACTTCTCTTACTATCACCACCTTTGCTAGCCAAAGTTGAGAGATCTCGATCATAGTGAATGGAGTACACTCACCACTCCTTATTTTGATCTAAATAGAAAATGTAACATTCAATTCCATCTTTTTCATTCCATTGATAGAAACTTGAATATTCGTAACATATTAGTTAATGAGTGTTGTGAAATCCTTTCTCAAAACAACTATTGATCTCTAAATGCATATAATGTTTTCTAAACTATATCAACAACATTTCATGTCCGTTATGCTTAGAAATTATCAGATTTAAAGGTATGAAGTCATAAACCTTAAATCATTTCAATCTCACCATTACAACCATTTGAACCATTGAACAATGTAGATTGCTTGAACTTGGTATACATTTTAAATTGATGCATGCCTATATGAACCTGAATATATGGTTTGAACCAACTATATAAAGAATGAGCCACCTTAAACCCTACCAAACCATATTGATATGAATTGAACCATTTTAAACTTTGTTTAAAGTGGTTCAATGAAGTTAATTGTTGGAAATATAGATGGTGTATCTGAGAGGGTGGTGGGGGTTGAATCAGTTACCACAAAAACATATCCACAGATCCCTTAGATGTCTAATAAACTAGTTACTGCTGTCACTTGGTAAACATACAGAAAAATGTTGTAACTCGATAGATGCAGTGTATGTTAACTTATTACTAATCTCTAAGTATTCACAATGATTAACATGCAACCATAAAAGAAATAACATGAACACATGAGACACCAAATTTAACGTGGAAACCCAATATGGGAAAAACCACCAAGTAACTAGCTACTGATTTTCACTCTTTTGAAGTGATCCCTGTTAGGAGCCAACCTGGTTAAAGGTTACAAAACACACTATTAGGTATGACCTTGTTAAAGGATTTAGTCACCCTGCTAGGAGTGGCCTTGCTAGAGATCTTTAAAACAATTCAAAAGAACTGTCACCTTGTTAGAGGATTTACAAATGGCTGCTAAACCAACTCTATTAAGAGATTTAGAGATCACTGCTACAATGGTGAGAAAGTAACAATGAATAGACCTAAATGAGATGCAACTAAATTGCTGATACAAATCTTTGTTCTGCTCCACCAGATCCTCTCTAATCGAGTAAAACTTTGCTACTCCTCAAGGATATCTGACCATCCTTCAAATTTTTCTCACACTTTCTTCTTCAATCAATACACTTGCATGCTCGCTCATTACACTTTTGAATTCTCAACTTGACCTTTCATTTATACCTTACAAATTATCAAGTCAACTCATTTACAACTTACAATTATCAATAATCATTACATCAGTCGACTACAATTATTGCATGAAATAATTAAACTTTATTTTTCAAAATAATAAAATCCTTCATTGGTCAACCATGCTCGGTAAACATTTGTCCCTGAACTATTTTCTAGAGTTAACCAAAAGAGGCTCGGTTAACACTGCGAACTTTGCAAAATCCTTTGGAGATCGAGTGAACTTGGTAAACACTGATTTTCCTTTGTTAACCTTGTGAGCTCGGTTAACATTGACTTCTACCACAAAATCCTTTGATGCCTAAGTGAGCTCGGTAGAAATTGTTTCCATAGATTATTTTCTAGGAATGCTCAATAGACACTAAAATTTGCTTTGCTGACCAACTGAGCTTGGTAGATACTGTCTGCTGACTGATATGACATTTGTGTAACATCAAAGACAACACACAATTGGACAATTGTATCCAACAATCTTCCTCTTTGGCATTGATGGCAACACAACATGTCATAGCACAATGAAATTTGCAAACAAGTCTTTCTCTGATAGAAAATTTTCTTCCTCTTAGATTTTATGCCACAAACTTCTTTAATGCAGTAATCTCCCTCTGTGAAGGAATTACATAACTTATTTTCCAAACAAAAAACTCTCCTTTAAACAAATTCAAATTTCAAAAAGATATGACAATAAACTCTCCCTCTTTGAAAACACATGCCAAAGACAACACATACCAAATGAGTAACAATGTACCTTAAGTACTGATTCATATGCAATGTTCCCATGACTATGCTACATCAACTAATAGATATTCAACTTGGTTCCTATTGATGCATCACTAAAACTTTATTTTAGTGAGCTTCAGATAGGGGAATGACCCCTAGCTTACCTCTTAGATACAAGAATGCATCCTTAGGTAATTGCTTAGTGAATATGTCAGCAATCTACTCTTTTGTATGGATATATTCCAATATGATCTCCTTATCCTACACTAATTCTCTGACAAAATGATACTTTATTGCAATGTGCTTGGTTTTGGCATGCATCACTGGGTTCTTGGATATGTTTTTGATTAAGTAAAATAGGTTTTATAGGGATCCTGAAATTTGAAGGTTTTTACAGCATATCAAATATAGAAATATTCAAAAAAGTTTTGCATTAGCGAAACTGCTTAACAAAAGCCAACCCAAAACAACAAGCCTGTGACTAGGAAACAAAAAACTAGCTAAACTAGAACAAGAAAAAACTAGCTACATAAGGAAAGAATGAGACAAAAAAAAAGCACTAACTATCAATTCTCTCTGTTAAGAACCTGTAGGGTCTTTGCAGCTTCATTGGTCTTCCTATTGTCTGCATCCTTCTGGTCTTGGTGGTTCTGAGCCTCCACCTGGTCCTTGGTTTCTTTCGAATCATCCTCTGCCTGCCCAATTTCCAGGTTGGTCTTCTCTATCTTATCCCCACCAAATCCAACACTAATTAGTGATTCACCTAGACTGTTAATGTTCTCATTTAGAGCATTCAAAGTGGCGATCACTTGATTTTCCAAGTTCTAATGAAAGAACTCCATCCGTTGGAAGTTCTTTGTTCAACCTTGGTGATTCTTTCCTCCTGGCTTGCCTTGTGTTCTTGGACGTTGAAGAGCCATTAGCTTCCATCCTAGCTTTTGTCCTCTTCATTGTACCCCTAGTCACGACTGATATTTTGGTTTCCTTCCTTGCTTCTTCTCCCCTTAAGTTCTTCAATTTCATGAAATAACCATTTGATAGACCGAAAGTTGTCTATCATGTTGTTCTTTGCACTATTCAACAAGTTAATCCCAATTTCTTTCGCATTATCAGATATCATGACCAAACCAGGATCAATGAGATCATTATAGTGGGTTTTGCCATCAATGTCCTCCATCACTTGAATATTCAATGGCTCCCTGACAATCCCCAATTTGGCTTTATTCGAATTAAAATTCCTCCAAGAGCTCCTCCTATTTTTCAATATCACCTCCCCACTCTCTTTTCCCAAAATAGATGGGGAGGAAGTGGGGCTAGGGCCTGGAATCATAAGAATCTGGTCTTTGGTTTCAAGAGCCTCGTCTACTTTCCTTTTCTTAGGATTCCTTGACACATCTACTGAATCCTCCTCCTCCTTTTCACTTTCCCTCCCCTTCTTCTCCTCCTTCTCATCCTCCTCCCCCTTTTCCTCTTCCTCTGAGTCAGTATCCTCATCATCACCATTATCCTCCTCCTCCTGAGGCTCAGGCTTAGGGGGGATGGGGGGTAGACCTCTGGGGCTCTTCCTGCATGGAATGCGAGCAGAGGGTTTCCTTTCTTCCTTGGGATTAGAGGAAACAATGTCTTCCTCTTTCGATTTTATGCTTTGCACATCCTTAGAGTCCAAGCTCCCTATTTCCTCAGAAGCACACCCAGTATCACCAAGGGATTTTCCCCTAGTTGGAGAGTTCAGATACTCGTAAACTAGGAGGAGTAATCCCTCATGGAGAGCTGGGTTAGCGATTGGTTTCCTCTTGAAGCCCTCAATGCTCTTGCTCATGGAGGTGAAGAGATAAAAAGAAAAAGAAATTTTGATACCATGCCTAAAGTGATTAAGCAAGACAAAATGATGCGTTCTTATCCTATCAAATCCGGGGTCTAGGGAGATATATTCAATAATAATCTTGAGAACATACCTCCATAGCTTTTTGATTAAGTCCATGTCATAACATGTCTCCACCTTGATGAGCTTATTTAGCTCCTTTTCATCCTTTGCAAAGACTTTGACAACATTTTTCGACATTTTCTTATCTCTGAAAAAATTACTCCCTTCTAGAGGGATTTTTGCAACCCGAGCTATCAATTCTGCATTGACATGGTGGGTGACCCCATCAATTTTGACTCTCCCATTTTTCCAGGAATCCACCATAATCTTGGTTATGCCCGCATCAAATCCATGGAGCTTCTCCAAGAATCTAGTGATTCTACCCTTTTCCAATTTATGCCAAACCTTCGATTTCTCCTACCAGTTATCTACCTCTCCTGATGGCTCCCTCCTACTTCTCTCCCCCACCATGGTTTCCTCTCATACAATATGCCCCCTCCTACTCGTAGAATGCTTACCCCACCTACTCACAGAATGCTTACAGACCTTGGCCTTCTTCAAACTGTGAAACTCAAAGGCATTTTTAAAAATACCAGTATTAATGGTAGTATTCAAAACAACCCTTAAAGCATGTCGTATGTTCATGCTATTATGTTTTGAAAAGAGTTTCACATGATTTTTATTAAGTCCCGCTCTAACGTGCAATCTAGCAAATCTTCCCATAATTAAATTTAGATTTTACTAGTACTTCCCTGGATGCAATCTTGCAGGATTAAATTATTCATTGTCACCAAAAAAACATCGTCGTCATGCCACATCATCTCTGCAATATTGATGACTGCTTCGTTACTAAACCAATCGGTTGTTGTGTTGGCCTCCCTGTATACATGGTTGATATAGGTCTTTTTGAACTTGCCTAGGTCATACTTTAATTCCTCTATCATATTTGTAATGGTCCATGAAGGCGTAGAGTAATTGTTGAGACAATTTATGATGTTTAATGAATCCCCCTCCATCCATAGGTTCTCTATCCTAGAAGCCAGGTCCAGTATAACAATGTGACTAGCAGCATTGGCTTCAACGAAATGGTTTGTCTGATGTCTGAGCGAGTAGGAAAAAGTTGCCACTCCTCCACCATAGTTGTTTTTTATGATGCCTCCACTGGCAATAGGGCTTGGGTTCCCTTTGGCAACCCCATCAAAATTGGCCTTGTACTAATTTTCAGGGGGGAAAAACCACTTGGCCTCCTATCTTTTTCTATCCTTGTCCAATTTCTTTTGTTTACTATTCCCACCTTCTTCAATATTTCCTTCCTTTGTGGTGGCAAAGTTCTCCTTCATTAATCCTTCAATTTTCTCAGCAATGACAAACTCAGGGGATTCCCTATCTCTGAAAATTCAGTTATTCTGCTCTTTCCAAATACCCCAGCAGAAGTGTGGAAGGGACCAAGGACACATAATTTGGGTGATTAAACCTTTGTGTAAACTCCTCCATTGGTTGAAGAATTCTTGAATGTTGACCGAGGGGCACCAGTTGACCCCAAAGTCCCTGGTCAGGAGATTCCAAACATTGGAGCAGTAGGACCAATGAATAAAAAGGTGATTAATGAACTCCAAAGTCTGCTTGCATAAACTACACCAATTAGGGATAATCCGGCCTCTCTTAGCTAAATTGTTCAGAGTAAGGATTTTGTCATGGAGCAAAAGCCAAAAGAATATATTGATTTTTGGGGTAAGGCCAAGGATCTATGCCTTATCCCAGATGGGTTTCTCCATGCTATCCCACAATGAAAAGTACCTAGAGGCGACAGAGTAATGGCCATTCGAGTTACCTCCCTAGATGACTTCATTCCCCTTGTTTTTTTATAAAAATAGCATTCAAGTTAATTATCAAAGAATTAAGTTCCAGGGAAATCATAGACAAGTCCTGCCAACCATTGCTTGTTCTGTAATCATTGACTTTCAGACCATATCTTCTTATGCATGGTTCTACCGATCTACCATAAGTGGGGTGGTCAATAAGTGGTCCCTAGATCATCTACTCATCCTACCAAAATAATATGTCCTCACCTTTATCGATTTTTCATTTAGCTTTGGACTTGGCCAGGGCCTTTGCCTTTAGGATACCATTCCATATGTAAGATCCTTGAGGAATCTCAGCCTCATGAAGCAAAAGGCTAAGCAACTACCCTCTCAAGTACTTTTCAATCATAATTTCCTTCCATTCTCCAGAACTCTGAAAAATGTGCCATATCTATTTGGCTAAAAGTGCATTATTGAGATGTCTAATTTTTCTAATACTAAGGTCCCCATAACATGTGGGAAGCAAAACATGGTCCCAAGCAACAAGATGATATCTTTTGTGCTCTTCAACCCCTGTCTAGAGAAAGTCCCTCTGAATCTTCTCCATTCTGTTAGCTTGCTTAGACAAGATCCCAAAGAGGCTTAAGGCATAAGTGGGGAGGTTTTGGAAAATAGATTTCACCAAAGTGCATTTTCCATCCTAGTTGAGAGTCACACCTTTCCAGCTAGCTAACTTCTTATTGAATCTATCAATGATGTTGTCCCAAATTTTTTTTGAAGGTTTGGACCCCAAAGGCATACCAAGATAACTTGCCGGAAGGGTACCAATTCCACTCCCCAATATACGAGCAATTTTCCTCTGTCTCTCTAGTGGAGTATTAACAAAGAAGATTGAACTCTTATCCCAATTAATAGCCTGGCTAGGACCCCTAGTATAAGTATTCAGTAAGCCCTTAAACACTCTGGCCTCCTGGACCGTGGCCTCACCCCCTATAATAGTATCATCCACAAATTGCTAGTGGGTGAAAGAAAGATGAAAAGACAAAGGCTTGAGACCTTGCAAACTCCAATCCTATCTTTTTCTTAAAATAAGCCTTCCTAGAAAGTCAACCAAAATGATGAAGAGAACAGAGGATAGGGGAACACCCTGTCTTAGCTCTCTTGAAGGGAAAAATAAATTTGAAGGGGAGTCATTAATTAGAATAGACAAGGAAGGGGAAGAGAAAAGCTGAAAGATGAGTTTACACACCTGGGAATCAAAGCCAAAAGCTTGAAGGACTGCCATCAGGAAATTCCAGTCCACCCTATCATAAGCTTTAGACATATCAAGCTTGAGTAGGAAACCTTCCCTCTTGCTAGCTTCAAGAGAGTGGATCACCTCGTGCACTATGATAATAGAGTCTAGAATTTGTCTTCCTGGGACAAAGCCAGTTTGCTAAGCGAAGATAATCAAATGAAGAATTCTGAGAAGCCTAGAAGCTTTGGAGATGATTTTTTAGAAAGAATTGCAAAGACTGATGGGCCTAAACTAATCCATCAAATCTAACCCCAAGATTTTTGGAATGAGTTCCATAAAGGTGGCATTGAGTTCTTTCAAAAGGTTTTTGGCCCCAATGAATTCTTATATAGCCTTCACAACACCCCCTTTGACCACTTCCTAGTAGACTTGGAAAAAGAAAGTCAAAAAACCATCTGGGCCAGGGGCCTTATCACCCAAAAGGGAACTGAGAGCTTGGAAAATTTCCTCTGAGGTTGGAATAGCTTTCAACATAGAGTTGTGGTGGGCTTGTAGAATAGAAGGAATACCTGATAAAATATCCTCTTGATCAGGCATTGAGAGAGTGTGATCCTTAGAGAGGAGAGAAGAGAAAATTTGCACTGCTTAATTCACCATCTCATTATCTTTAGATAACAAAAACTGACCTTTCTTGATGTAAGAAATCCTATTAGTGGCCCTATTCTTTAAAGTAGATAAGTGGAAGAACCTAGTGTTCTGGTCCCCTTCCTTAAGCCAATTAACTCTTGATCTCTATTTCCAAAAGTGTTCTTCCCTGGAGATGATGTTATGGAGGTAAGAGAGAATAGACCTTTCCTCCAACCAATTTTGATCATTATATCCATCTTGTTGAATCTCTAACTGGATTGCATGGAGCTAATCACTCCTCTCATCCTTATCCTAGAAAATGTGTCCAAAGTCCATTTTGTTCCAAAAGTGGAAGAACCTGGTGTTCGGGTCCCCTTCCTTAAGCCAATTAACTCTTGATCTATATTTCCAAAAGTGTTCTTCCCTGGAGATGATGTTATGGAGGTAAGAGAGAATAGACCTTTCCTCCAACCAATTTTGATCATTATATCCATCTTGTTGAATCTCTACCTAGATTGCGCGGAGCTAATCACTCCTCTCATCCTTATCTTGGAAAATGTGGCCAAAGTCCATTTTGTTCCAAATTTTGATATTTCTTTTCACATTCTTTAGTTTTTGGGCTAACCTAAACATTACAGTGCCCTCCACCTCAATGTTCCACCATAAAGAAATCTTGGTTTCCAAAGTCAAGTGGGAGATCCACATTTTCTCAAAATGGAAAGGGAAGAACCTTTTGAATGAAAGAGGACAAACAGAAAGAGATATGGGGGAGTGGTCTGATCCCATTCTAGGAAGAAGGGAAAGCTTGCAAGAGTGGGTTTGCAACCAAACAAGGTAAATGAGGGCTCCATCAAGATGGACTTGGATACAATCCCCCCCAAATCTCCTATTAGACCATGTGAATCTACCCCCTATGAGATCAACTTCCATTAAGGCCAAGTTGTTGATGAAGTTCAAGAGGTCTAACTTACTCTCCTGATCTAGGGCAAGCCCTCCACTTTTATCCTCGTCAAATAGGGGGGAATTGAAGTCCCCCATTATAATCCCTTTGTTTATATTATTGGAGTTAATAACCTCTATTAGTTTAGCCTAGAAAACCTTTCTCTCCCTTTTGGAATTGGGAGCGTAAAGGTTTAAAATAAATTAGGATTCATCACTATGAATATGGGACACCTTGCATAAGAGGGCATTACTTGCATTATAGATAGTAAATATTTGATAAGCCTTGTTATTATAGAGAACCAACACCCCTTCTGAAGCTTCCTCTGAGTCTGTAGCCTCACTACTCATGTTTTTTTGAAGGAAAACTTGCCTACCACATCTTTTCTCATTTTGGTTTCTTGAATCAATAAAAAATCTAGTCTTTGGGTCTCTGATCATGTTCCTAACCAACTCCTATTTGTGAGCCCCGTTTAGGCCCCTTATATTCCAAGAAATGATCTTCATTTCTTACTTCCAAAATATTCCTTAATGGTTCTCTAGCTCCTATCTACCAAGTTCTTTCTAGCCTCTTCCTACAATAGCTGGTTCATGTTTTTCCTTCCTGGAGACTTGAGTTTACCCCCGACATCAACCTTAACCCTACTTCTGGTTGTTGCTAGTGATAGAGGAGAGTGGACGCGGTTCTTATTCTTCTTCTTTTTAACTAGACTCCAACCATTGATACTATCTTGAGTATAGTTGTCAATCCAATCTTCCCATTGTGAGATCATTTCTGGAGAAGAGTTGTTAATGAGCTCTATGATCTCAGTCCCCAAACCATTGGATGCTGCCAAAACTAGGCTCTGATACCAATTGTTGGGCCTATTTGCCGTTGCACCAAAAGCCATGACTGTTAGTGAAGATGGAACACCACATAATTAACCACCTGTGGGTAGGGGAGCGCATCGCATCACCCAACACCAATTTCATCAAAGGACCAGGGTTTCCCACCTAACTAGACCCATCACTAGCAACTTTGTCACATTGATTATGATCCACCACTCTCAAAGAATCATCAGTTGCATTATTCGAGGGGTCTGAGTCAAAGACCCTTGAGATCTCCACCCAAGGGGTCTCCTACCTTCCTACATTCTACTCCTTCTTAGAGATCACATTATCTTTTGCCACAGCTATGGCCACAACAATTGGGCCATCCACCTAGGGCTCCTTTAGGACACTACCTTGGAGACCGTCCTATGAAAGAGAGTCAGGGTGGTGTGGCCTATTGCCACTTTTATCACCTTGAACTCCATCCTACCTATCAGTGTTACCCTTAGCCTCCTTGCCATCCTGGGGCTCAGGCTACTTAGTAGGTTTGTTTCTCCAGATTAGTTTTTTCTTTCCCTTGACAGAGGTTCTAGAGGGCTTAGATGTTTGCTTTGGCCAATTTTATAGGATCCTAACTTTTTTTACTGTTATGCTTCATAGCCTTTTGGCACTAATTTTCCTTATGGCCAACCTTCAAACAAAGGAAACATGCAAAAGGCACAGTTTCATAGATCAATTTTTGGACATGCACCCCAACTGTTGAGTGAAAAACTATAGTTTTTGGCATGTTCATTCCTTCTCTAACCCCTATGCAGATGTGAGCATAGTTGAGACATCTTTTGGAAGCAGTGATTGGATCAATAGATAGAATTTCTCCAAAAGACCTAGCTAGCCCCACAAAAATGCCTTCATTCCATAATTCTAAAGGCAATTCAGGCAGTCTAACCCACACAGGGGCTTGAACAAAAAAAGAGTCATTCAAATTTAGCTTGGAAGGCCACTTTTGGAGGACCAAAGTGGAACGACCAATAGCCCATTGACCTTCATTGAGAATGGAAGAAAGGTCTTCCATGTAGGTGAATTCAAAAGATAGAAAGCCCTTTTCCATGGCCATGACCAAGAAATGACCTTTAAGAGCCCATTTCTTCTTTATAAAAGTCTTCAAAACATCAATATTCAGTCTAGGCCCTAGGAATTTGCCAATCAAGTTAGAATCCATGGATCAAATGTTGTGATCCATGATTTCATCTGAGATGGAAATGGCACAAGAAACTTTCTCTGTCTTGGGAAGAATCTTAATAGGCAAGAAAAAAGACTTACCTAAGGGCTTGATCCCAAAAAGGGATGACCATTTAGCTGGCTGACCAACTTTGGGGTTTGAAGGAATCTTGACCACTTCCTTGGGGGGAGCAACTGGATCTCCATCAACATTCTTAGACTGGTCCCCTGTACACAACCCCTGACTGTCCCCCTTCTACGGCCCATGCTCTAGTCCAAGGATTTGATTTTGACAGACCAGAAGGATCCTGCCCTTTTCTAAATTCAAATTTTGAAAATCTCCCCGACCATCACTCACGCTCTCTATCTTCACATAGATGGGTTGTTGGATATGTTAATTACACTTGTATTATCACAAAACATGACAACTGGTTCCTTGATCTCAACCTTCATGCCTTCCAATAACTGCTTAAACCAAACAATATTAGAACAATTTACTGCTACTACAACATACTCTACTTCTACTATAGATTGAGAAGTGCAATTTTGCTTTTTGCTTGTCCATGATACTAACCTCTTTCCTAGAAATAATGCTCCACCACTTGTACTCTTTCTGTCATCCAAATTACCAGCCCAATCAGCATTAGTGAACACTTTTTGGTCTAGATTTCCTCCAAGTTTATACCACAGATCATAATCTTTAGTTCCTTTCAAGTATCTCAAGATCCTTTTGCTTGGCATCATATGATTTTCTCTAGGTTTTGCTAAGAATCTTGCTACTATACCAACTGCAAGAGTAATATCAGGTCTTGTATGAACTACAAACTAGAATTTTCCAATCATTGATCTATACAAGGTCTGATCTACCTCTTTTGATTCATCATCTTTGGTAAGCTTTAATCGAGTACACATGGGTGTTCCAATTGGTTTACAATCTTCCATGCCAAATTTTTTGAGCATCTCCTTGATGTACTTAGACTAAATGATGTAGATACCATTCTTTCTCTATTGAATCTAAAGACTAACAAAGAATTTAATCTCACCAAACATAGACATTTCAAATTCTTTGTTCATTTTCTCTAAAAAATCTTTACATAGATCGTCATTCCCTGTAAACAAAGTATCATCCACAAATATGTCTACCAAAACAATCTTATTATCTAGTCCTTCCTTAATGTACAAGCTACTATTATCATTGATTCTCTAAAAACCAATCTAAATAAGATAGTTATGTAATCTTTCATACCATGCTTTAGGGGCTTGTTTCAAACCATACAATGCTTTGTGTAATTTACAGACCATGTCCTTCTTGTCTGGATCAACAAAACCTTCAGGTTGCTCAATGTAGACTTCTTCATCAAGAATACCATTGAGAAATGTTGATTTTATATCCATCTGATATACCTTAAATCCTTTGTATGCAACATATGCAAGTAAGGTCTTGATACCTTCCAATCTTTCAACAGGAGAAAAAGTCTCTCCATAATCAATTCCTTCTTCTTGAGAGTAGCCTTTACATACAAATATAGCTTTTTTTCTTGATACCTTACCATCTTCATTCAACTTATTCCTGAATACCCACTTTGTTCCAATCACATTTTTATCTTTAGGCCTAGGTACAAGAGTCCATATTTTGTTCTTCTCTATTTTCTCTATCTCTTCATTCATAGCCTCAATCCAACTTTCATTTTCCAATGCATCTTTGACGTTTCTAGGTTCAAAATCAACAAGTATACAAGTACCTTTTAGCTTACTTCTCGTCAGAGTACTTTTAGATTTGTCTCTAATAATCTAATCTGGTGCATGATGTCTCCTAACATATTTGGCCAATATAGGCTCCTTGTCTTTTGAATGAATTACATTGTCATCCTCTTGCACTTCAACTTCAGGTTCTAGCTACTCTGACTCGGTAGGCATTAGCTTGGTAGCTTCAGACTATGACTTAGGTCTTTGTGACTCGGTTGGAACTTCTTGCAACTTGGTGACTGAGGAAGACTCGGGAGTAGAAGTCACTTGATTGACAGATGTATCTAGCAATGTATTAGGTTCAATAAAAATAAATCTCCTATAATCTTTTGGTACCTTTTTGCTTTCTTCTTTAGTCCTTTATGCAAACTCATCAACTTTCACATGTGCACTTTCTATGATTTTGTGAGTAGAC
Organism: Cupressus sempervirens; assembly: GCA_028749045.1. Classification (NCBI taxonomy): domain Eukaryota; kingdom Viridiplantae; phylum Streptophyta; class Pinopsida; order Cupressales; family Cupressaceae; genus Cupressus; species Cupressus sempervirens. The sequence continues at coordinate 572,958,807 of CM053789.1, read as the reverse complement.
AAATTCAAACATCTATATGCCTAACTCTTGCAAGAATATCCCAAAAATATACCTTCATCACCCTTCACATCAAATTTTCCTTTTTCAAATTCTTTCAAGATCTAACATTTACTTCCAAATACTTTTAGGTAACTTACATTGGGTTTATAGCCATACGATAACTCATAGGGGGTTTTGAATGAGTCTTTCTTCAATTGTACTTGATTCAAGGTATGAAATATAGTGTTGATAGCTTCCTTCCAATATTTGATAGCAATGTTCTTTTCTATCATTAGAGTCCTTGCACAATCCATGATAGAATTGTTCCTCCTTTCAGCTATTCCATTCTGCTCAGGAGTTCCAAGAGCTCATACCTATCTTTTGATTCCTCTTTCAATGCAAAAGTTATTGAATTCATGGAATGTGAATTCACCACCTCTGTCTGACCTTAGATTTTTCAATCTTTTCCTTGTTTCCTTTTCTACTCTAGCCAAATACCATTTGAATTTATCAAATGCTTCTAACTTCACTCTCAAATACATAATAGTTATCATTCTACAGTAATCATCAACAAAAAGAATGAAGAACTTTTCTCTAGTATAGCTCTCAATTCCAATAGGTCCACACAAATTAGTATGCACAATTTCCAAAATATCTTCAGAATGATAGTTTTTACTTTTAAAGCTAGCCTTTCCCATCTTACCTATCTGACAATTCTTGCATAGACCAACATCAGGTTTCTTTAAACTAGGAATGCCTCTTACTTTCCTGAATTTTCTTATCTTTACCATGTTATCAAAATTCACATGACATAACCTTCTATGCCATAACCAAATTTCTTCAACTTGAGCAATAAAACATGAGCACTCACCAAGTTCAAGATAAAACAAGTTACCTTTTGTTTGTATACTTGATCCAATCAGCTTTCCTTCGTCATCCAACGGTCTTGCCTTTGCATGCATGAATTCCACCTTGAATCCAATATTGATTAGCTATGCCACACTCAACAGATTATGTTTTAGTCCTTCAATCCAATAGGTATTATCACATACAAGTTCTTTGGTTAGTAAGATTTAGCCTCTTCCTTTTATGCAACAAGGTTCATTATTTCCAAACCTTACACTACCAGCATCATAATCTTCAAAATATTCAAACTTAGTTTTGTCACCAATCATATGATGTAAACAACCACTGTCTATGATCCATGTATCATTTTTTATCACATGAGGGATAATTGCCATCTTATCTTCTTTAGCATTATTGGATTCATCTTTCACAGCAATGTAAACAATTTCATCTTCACTATCATCAGAATCCTTAGAGTCCTTAGCCATGAAACATGTTTTCTTACCTTTGTCCTTGAATGATTTGAAATTTTTCTTGCCATTGCACTTGTGACCTTTCTTCTCATCTTTTTTTTTCTTGTTTGGGCACCTAGCAACAATATGACCAATTTCCTCACATGAAAAATAGATTAGGGGAACCTTACCTTTGTGTTTTCCTTTGCCTCTAGAATATTTTCTTACAAGTAGAGATTCAACTACTTCAAGATCACTTTCAAAACTTTCTTATGATTTTTCTTCAATTTATAATTGAGATTCCTTTATTTTCTTCCCTTTCTCTTTGAGTGAAAGCTTGGCTTCAAATGAAGATTCAATATTCGTGGAAGCTGGAACATAATTGTCATAGTTATCTAGCCCAAATGCAGTCAATCTTCCTAGTATGGCATCCAAATTTATCTTATGATTTGTTTCACATCATCTTTCTTGAATTGTAGATACTCTAAGTGCATAAATGGGAAGCAATGTTCTAAGAACTTTACTTACAACTATTTCTTCTTTGATATCTCCTCTAGAAGCTTTGATTGCACTGACACTTGCTTTGACTCTTTCAACATATTTGGCAATGTTTTCATCCTCTCTCATATTCATCTAATCAAATTGTCCTCTTAGACTTTCTTCTTTGGCTCTTCTCACATTGTCATCACCACCATAGATGTCTTTCAGCTTGTTCCACATTTCAAAGGTAGTTTTGCAACCCTTGCTATCATCAAATTCTTCATAGCTTAGGGCTGATGCAATGTTTATCATCATGGTGTTATGAGTCTTCTTCTTCTCAGCAATGTCATTAACAAATAATGTACTAGAAGGAGTTTTGTTTTCTTCATCAAGATATTTCAATCCTATATCTCCAATGGAAGCTAGATGAAACCTCATCAGTCCCTTCCATGCTGAAAAGTTATCCCTGTTAAGCCTTGGAATTTCCCTTTTGTAAGACATCCTAATCTTTAGCTTAGATCCTTGAAATCCTTCCTACAAGCATTGAAGGCTCTGATACCAATTGTTGGAAATATAGATGAAGTAACTAAGAGGGGGGGGGGAATGAATCAGTTACCACAAAAAAAAATTCATAGATCTCTTAGATGTCTAATAAACTAGTTACTGTTGTCACTTGGTAAACATACAAAAAAATATTGTAACTCAGTAGATGCAGTGTATGTTAACTTATTACTAATCTTTAAGTATTCACAGTGATTAACATTTAACCATAAAAAAAAACATGAACACATGAGACACTAGATTTGATGTGAAGACTCAATATGGAAAAAACCACCAAGTAACTAGCTACTAATTTTCACTCTTTTTAAAGTGAACCCTATTAGGAGCCAACCTGGTCAAAGGTTACAAAACACACTATTAGGTGTGATCTTGTTAAAGGATTTAATCACCCTGTTAGGAGTGGCTTTGCTAGAGGTCTTTAGAACAATTCAAAAGAACTATCACCTTGTTAGAGGATTTACAAATGGCTACTAAACCAACTCTATTAAGAGATTTAGAGATCACTACTACAATGGTGAGAAAGTAACAATGAATAGACCTGAATGAGATGCAACTAAATTGCTGATATAGATCTTTGTTTTGCTCCACTAGATCCTCTCTGATCAAATAAAACTTTGCTGCTCCTAAAGGATATCTAACCATCCTTCAAAGTTCTCTCACACTTTCTTCTTCAATCAATACACTTGCATGTCTGCTCATTACACTTTTGAATTCTCAACTTGACCTTTCATTTATACCTTACAAATTATCAAGTCGGCTCATTTACAACTTACAATTATCAATAATCATTACATCAATCAGCTACAATCATTGCATGAAATAATTAAACTTTATTTTCTAAAATAATAAAATCCTTCATTGGCCGACCCTGCTCGGGAAACACTATCCCTTAACTAATTTCCAGTGTTAACCAATAGAGGCTCAGTTAACACTGAAAACTCTGTAAAATCCTTTGGAGACTGAGTGAACTCAGTAAACACTGATTTTCCTTGGTTAACCTTGCAAGCTCAATTAACACTGACTTTTGCCACAAAATCCTTTGACGCCTGAGTGAGCTCGGTAGAAATTGTTTCCACAAAGTATTTTCCAAGAACGCTTGATAGACACTCAAATTTGCTTTGCTGACCAACTGAGCTTGGTAGATACTGTCTGCTAACTGATATGACATTTGTGTAACATCAAAGACAACACACAATTGGACAATTGTATCCAACAATTAACTTATGCTTTGAACCTAAATTCTAAACCTCTGAACCTTTGCACTAAACCTAGCCATATTTTAACTCGATGAATCTATGAGCCCATTTGTACCATTTGAACCCATATCAAACTTTTTGAACTTGTGTAAATTATTGAACTAATTTGGACCTATTAGAAGCTTGTTGAACAATTTTGAACCATTTTGAACCTCTTGAATTATTTTGAACTAGTTCACATCTTGATAAAATCGAGATGAACTAACATGTAAAGCTCAAGGAAAAGGGGAAGATCCACCTTTTGGAAATTTTAAAATTGGGTCTATATGGGGGCTAACATTGGCTCTATAGGCAGACTACTTTTCCATGCAAATAACAGAGAACTCTAGCATTCTTTGGTTGAAAAGACATGTGCCTAAAACCATTGGGAAAATAGAGTTAGAGAGAAATGGAATATAGGTAGTTTCTTGCAAAGAAGGTGGAAGGGGGTAGGGAAATTACAAGCCAAAACTAAAAGAAAAGAAAGCTAAAAAAACCCACCCAAACTAGTGGCAAGCCCAAAACTCGGGCATTATTCCAACTACCACTATTCACAACAAAAACTTATTTACAATATATACATACATAGGAAAAACACTTACCACAATAACCATAAGCAAGAAGAACTTACATGAAGCCATTTGTTGGTAGGGAGAAATAGGAGGCTTTTCGGAGCATGAGATTGTGCCTTAATGAAGTACTCTGAAAATAAAGTTCTCTGGTGATCTCTTCAATGTTGAACATAAAGCTAATAGTATGCAAAAATATGGTAACCCATTGTTCTTTACCAAACAACCATGACTCATCATAACATCTTGTATCTTCTACATCATGTATCTTCTATTGTATCAGACCTCTAGAAAAGATCTTATTCCTAGTTGACACAAATAATGTTTAGAAAATTCTTCAAGAATGGTTATGCATTACTCATGGTTGTTGTTGGAAAGATCATTTACCTTTACATAATCATTAGCATTGTGGTTGATCTTAAAAAATGAAGATAACTCATGTACCATAGGATCTATTATCAATAGAGTTTCTTCTTAATTTCTATAAGAAATAAAGTTTTCATCAAGCATTACACTTACCTTTACACCCAAATGATCATCCTCCTCCTCATTTAGACTATTATATGTTCCAGCCATATTTTTAGAATTAAGACCAGCATAACCACATGCAAGAGAAAGGAATGAATGCTCTTTATTCAACATTATACTTTTAGTTGGGTTCAAATTGATACCTGAATCATCTGCAGTGGATTTTCTTATTGGAGAGAATCCAAAAAACATCTCTATGATGTCTTCTTCAATGGAAGAAATGTCATAAAGACTTACAAAAATTTCTTGGGGGTGTATTATTATGTCAATGCAACCATCATCTTGCAACATTATTATTTTAGATTCTTCATCTTTCATTATAGTTTCATTCAGAGAAGAATCTTTATCAAAATTTGGCCTCATCATCTTATCAACACAACCTTCATTTTTGGGAAGGTAAGCTCCTCTCATAGGTTGATAAAAAATTCCCAATGCATGTTTTCTTCATCATTGTTTCTTAATGATGTATGATCTTCTTGAGGCTTGATAGTTGCTATTTGGAATTCTTTCTCATCTAGAACTGAGTAATCACATGAAATAAAATGTGAAGAAATGACTGGGGCTTCATTGTCATCCACCTCCAACTCTTTCTTCAATTGGAACATTTTATTTTGAAATTCTTATAGATCTTTCAACTTACGAAATCTTGCACAGAGGCTTATCCACAATAAGATAGAATTGTGATCATCTTCACTGCTCAATTTTTTATTACAACATAAGAAATGCTTTCTTTAGAATGTTCTGAGAATTTTTGCAACACCTTATCATGTACCTGATAGATATCCATGAAGGTGGGATTAGGTCTTGTCTTCTTCATGACCTTTATAATTGATGTGGTGATCAACAAAGTCATCAATCCCTTGCACACAAAGATAATTCAAAAATAATGGAGGACATATATGTAACACTAGTCTTTGATTCCTTTCCCCATTAGAGTCACCAAAAAAATGTTAGTTAACATATTTGAACTTCATAAAAATCAACACAAAATGACTCTTGGTGCCTGAATTGAAATGCAATCATTGCTAACAATTGGATAAATTATCATGAGATTGATAAATCTTCCTCTTAATTCACTAATTTATAAACGTGGATGCTTTTGACTAGAAATAAAGTAAGACACACAAACATCTATCCATAAAAATGGAATAGATGTGAAAGAATCAAACATAAGAACAAGTGGATACGAGAAATTGATACATAATCCATCCCCTCACATCCACAAACTACAACTAAAAAGAAAGCATGAAGAGTATGTATCCCTTTCACCAAGAAGGTTACTCTAAAAAAGCTACGCTCTAGAATTAGCTAGATTTATATCTACAATGATATTGAAATAGTTACATTTAAGATAAAAATTGATCATACCTCAAAGGAAACATTAATAAACATGCATATTAAAAGATGCTTCCTCTGTTTATTCAATACCAAAATCTATGAGTTCATGGAATCAAAATTTACACATTAATTGCATGGAAAGAAAATATGTCCTCATTACAAGAATAATAGAAGGAAAAAATATCTTCTTTCTATAGCACAAAGACTCCTAGAAAAATAAGTAGAACCTCGATTTATCCTTTTCGTTTCATATTTATCATCCTTTCCTTCTAATATCAAGTTTCAATTTCAATAACTAATTCTTGAAAACTATTTTCTTGTCACCTTTATCCATTTTCCTTTCTTGTATTACTTCCCAAGAACGAAGCAATCCAACTTTCTAATAATTATATGACTTACCCAAATTATTTAATGATGACACTTTATTTATCAAAATATCAAATAAATTTGAATTGAATTTGATTTTGACAAGTGTATTTGTGCTACAGAAAGGTGTCACTTCACTGGTGATGAAGTGTTATCAACATTTTTTACTATAATAGACATGGTTGTAATCCCTTACCCATAACTTTTACACCAAAAATAATTTGGAAAATCACTTTAGTGAGGATTTGGAGAATTAGGAGTAATAAAATGTATCCAAACATCAACTCAATCCAACTGTGGAATTATGAGTTATGCCTCTTGCACAGAGACTAGTTTTTTGTTATCAACAATTTATAGTTTCTTATTGCATTGAAAATCATTAGCATTATCCATTCCCATACTTGCATTTTCCATACAAAAGTTTGTTACTCATCAACCTAACTATGCATAATATTGTTGTTGCTCGAAGTACTGACATTAGTATTTGCTGCTCTAACTATCACCACCTTTACTAGTTGGTGTTGAGATATCTTGATCATAGTAAATGGAGTACACTCATCAATCCTTATTTTGATCTAAATAGAAAATGTAACATTCAAATCCATCTCTTTTGCTCCATTGATTTAAACTTGAATGTCCAAAACATATCAATTAATGAGTGTAGTGATATCCTTTCTCAAAACACATGTTGATCTCTAAATGCATATTATGCTTTCTAAACTATATCAACAACATTTCATGTCCCTTATGTTTTGAAATTATCATATTTTAAAGGCATGAAGTTTTAAATCTTAAAAGATTCCAGTCTCACCATTACAACCATTTGAACCATTGAAAATGGTAGATTTCTTGAACCTGTTATACCATTTGAACCATTGAATGGAGTTGAACCATTTTAAATTGGTGCATGCCTGTATGAACCCGACTATACAAGTTGAACCAATTATATCAAGAATAAGCCACCTAAAACTCCAATGAACAATATTGATTTGAATTGAACCATTTTGAACTAGTTACACCATGTTGAACTCTTTTCAAAGTGGTTCAATGAAGTTAACTTATGCTTTAAACTTGAAATTGGAACCTTTGCACCTCTACATTGAACTTGGCCATATTTGAACTCGGTGAACCTATCAACCCATTTGTACCATTTGAATGCATATCAAACCTCTTGAACCTATGAAAAACATTGAACTAGGGTGGACCTATTTGAAGCTTGATTTTGAACTATTTTTAACCTCTTGAACCAGTTTGAACTGGTTCACATATGGATAAACCCGGGATGAATTGAGATGTAAAGCTAAAGGAAAAAAGGAATATCAATCCTTTGGAATTTTAAAACTAGTTCTATATGGGTGTTGCTAACATAAGCTCTAGAGGGGGACTACTTTTCCATACAAAAAGAAGAGAATTCCAACATTCATTGATTAGAAGGATGAGTTGCTAAAACCATTGGGAAAATAAAGTCAGAGAGAAATGGAATACAAGGATTTTCTAAGAAAGCGGGTGGAGGAGAGTGGGTCAATTACAAGCCAAAATAGAAAGTGAAGAAAGTTTAAACAACAAGCCACCCAAACTTGTGGCAAGCTCAAAACTCAAGCATTATTCCAACTACCACCATGAACAAAAAAAACTTATTTAAAATATGTACATAAATAGGAAAAGCCCCTACCACAGTAACCAGAAGCAAGAAGAACTTACATGAAACCATTGACTAGATGGGAGAAATAGAATCCTTTATGAAGCAATGGATTGTGCCTCAATGAAGTAATCCAAAAATAAAGTTCTTTGGCTATCTTTTGAATGGTGAACATCAAGCTAATAGTATGCAAAAGTCTAGTATTCTACTCTTCTTTCCCAAACAACTAGGACTCATCATAACATCCTATATCTTTACTTTATCCTCTAGGAAAGATATGATTCCTAGCTGAAAAAAATTATGTTTAAAAAATTCTTTGAGAACGGTTAGGCATTGCTCATGGTTGTTATTGGAAAGATCATTTTCCTTTACATAATCATTAGCATTTTGGCTGATCTTAAAAAATGAAGATAACTCATCTACCATAGGGTCTATTATCCCAAGAATTTCTTCTTCATTTCTACAAGAAATAAAGTTTTAATCGAGCATTATGCCTTACTTTACACCTAGATGATCATCCCCTTCTCATTTAAACCATTATATTTTTTAGAATTAAGACTAGTAGAACCACATGCAAGACAAAGGAATGATGGTTCTTTATTCAATATCTTACTTTTAGTTGGGTTCAAGTTGATACTTGAATCATCTACAATAGAATTCTTTTGTTGGAGAGAATCCAAAAACTTCTCTCTACTACCTTCTTTATCAAAGGAAATGTCATAGAGATTTATAGACATCTCTTGGGGGTGTATTATCATGTTAACACAACCATCATCTTGTAGCATTATTATTTCAAACTCTTCATCTTTCATTACACTTTTAGGAAAAGAAGAATCTTTATCAAAATGTGGTTTTATCATCTTATCAACATGAGCTTCATTTTTGGAAAGATAAGCTTCTTTTGTAGGTTGATCATGAATTCCCCCAGTACATGTCCTCTTGATCATTGTTGCTTGATGATGTATGATCTTCTTGAGTCTTGATAGATGCTATTTAAAATTCTTTTTGGTCCAAAGCTGGGTAATTAAATGAAATGAAATGTGAAGAAATGACTAGGGCTTTATTGTCATCCACCTCCAACTCTTTCTTCAATTGGAACACTTTGTTTTCAAATGCTTGTAGATCTTTCAACTTATGAAATCTTGCACAAAGGCTCCTTGACAATAAGATAAAATTGTTATCATCTTCATTGCTCAAATTTTTTTCAACAACATAAGAAATACTTTTTAAAAAAATTTCCAAGGATTTATGCAACACCTTGTCATGTACTTGATAGATTTCCATGAAGGTGGGATTGGATCTTGTCTTCTTCAAGACTTTTATAATCGGCATGGTAATCAATAGAGTTGCCAATCCCCTACAAATAGAGATACTTCAAAAATAAATGAGGAAATATATGTAACACTAGTCTTCAATTCGTTTTCCCAATAGATTTGCTAGAAATCTATTAGTTGACATATTTGCACTTCATAAAAATCAACACAAAATGACTCTTGATGCCCAAATTGAAATGCAATCATTGCTTTAAATTGGATAAATTATCATGATATTGATAATATTCCTTTGAATTTTACAGGGTACATCTCCCCATGTGAGATTTTTGATGAATTTATCAACATGGATTCTTTTGATGAGAAAGTAATTAAGGTACACAAACATCTACCCATAAACATAGAATAGATTTTAAATACTCAAACATAAGAACAAGTGGATATGAGAAATTGATGTACACAACCCATTCCTTCACATCCACAAACTAAAAATAAAAATAAAGCATGAAGAATGTGTATCCCTTTTAGCAAGAAGCTTAGTCTGAAAAATTAAGTTCCAAAATTAACTAGATTTATATTGACAATGGTATTGAAAGAGTTACATTTAAGACAAAGCTCAATCATAACTCAAAGGAAAAATAAATAAACACGTAGATTAAAAGATACTTTCTTGTTTATTCAATACCAAAATATACGAGTTCACAAACTTAGAATTTAAATTGTAATTGCATGGAAAGAAAACATGTCCTCCTCATTACAAGAATAATAGAGGATAAAACTTTCTTCTTTCTGTGGCACATAGACTTCCAGAAAAAGAAGTGGAACCCCAGTTTATCCTTTTGGTTGCATATTTATCTTCCTTGCTGTCTAATATTTTTTTCAGTTTCAATAACTGATTCTTAAAAATTGCTTATTTTTCAACTTTATCCATTTTCCTTCCATGTATTACTTCCCAAGAATGGATCAATCCAACTTTCTGATGATTATTAGACTTGCCAAAATTATTTACCGATGACACTTTATTTATAATGATATGAAATGAATTGAAATTTGAATTCTATAGGTGTAATTATGTTATGGATAGGTGTCACTTCCGTGGTGATGAAGTGTTGTCAGCATTTGTGACTATCACAGACATGGTTGTAATCCGTTACCCATAACTTTTGCACCAAAAATAATTTGAAAATCACTATGGAGAGGATTTAGGGAATTAGGAGTACTAAAACATATCCAAAACTCATCTCAATCCAACAATGGAATTACAAGTTATGTCTGCTACATGGAGGCTGATTTTTTGTTATAAAAAAATTTATGGTTTCTGATTGATTTGAAAACCATTAACATTATCCATGGCCATACTTGCATTTAGATTAGAATTTATAGATATTCTTAAGAGGATTTTTTTTTAACTCTATAAACATTTAATAACCCTCTAAGAAGATAAAAGTTTGTAATATTTTCCATAAAGAAATTGGTTACTCATCAGCTCGACTATGCATGATATTGTTGTTGTTGGCAATACTAACATTAGTATTTGTTGATCTTACTATCACCACCTTTACTAGCTGATGTTGAGAGATCTTGATCATAGTAAATGGAGTACACTCACCCATTCTTATTTTGATCTAAATAGAAAATGTAACATGTAATTCCATCTATGTTGTTCTATTGATTTAAACATGAATGTCCATAACATAATTGTCAACGAGTGTAGTGAAATCCTTTCTCAAAAAATCTGTTGATCTCTAAATGCATATGATATTTTCTAAACTATATCAATAACATCTAATTTCTCTTATGTTTGAAAATTATCAAAATATAAAGGTATGAAATTGTAAACCTTAAATTGTTTCAATCTCACCATTACAACCATTTGAACCATTGAACAAGGTAGATTTCTTGAACATGTTATACCATCTGAACCATTGAATAGATTTGAACCATTTTAAGTTGGTGCATGCATGTATGAACCCAACTATATGAGTTGAACCAAATATATCAAGAATGAGCCACCTTAAACATTGTTGAACTATATTGATCTGCATTGAACAATTTTGAATTAGTTGAACCATGTTAAAATTTGTTCAAAGTAGGTCAATGAAAGTTTAACTTATGCTTTGAAACTTTGCATTGAACCTGGCCATATTTGAATTTGCCTATGAACCTATTTGTACCATTTAAACCTATATGGAACCTCTTGAACCTATGGAAAGCATTGAACTAATATAGACTTGTTAAAAGCTTGCCAAACCATTTTGAACCATTTTGAACCTCCTAAAATAGTTTGGACTAGTTCACATCTGGATGAACACAAGATGAGTTGAGATGTGAAGTTTAAGGGAAAAGGGAAGATCCGCCTTTGGAAATTTTAAACTAGTTCTATATGGGGGCTAACAATTGTTAAACCCACTCTATGTGCAACTTCATTTGCAATAGCTTGTGTTTTATATCTCTGCACATATTACAATTACCTATCTTTTATATCACACATGTAAAAATAACTATAATTAATTTAAGTTCATCCTTCATATTTAAAACATTAAATGTTCATAACTTTTAGATATGAAGTCGCTTTCCCATGATTTATTTTGAAAATATCATCTCAAAATGTATGCAACAATATCTTGGTAGTTAATAATAACAAATTTAGTCAAGCATGAGCCTATAGAGTAAAAACACAAATCTCACCTTTTAGGCTGACTTTTAAGCATAGCTAAATTTGAGTACTTCTAACTAAAAATTGGTTTTGGTTAAACATATGGTCTAGCTAGATTCATTCTAGCTAAGTTATATAAGTGCCCCAACTTTTCCAATTAGAAATGTCTATTAAATGCATATTTTATACCAATTTTGGTCCAATTACTAAATAAATAAAATTATTTCATAAAAAATGATTTTTCAATTACTCTTTACTCTTTTTAATGATTTTTTTTCAAATATAAAAAATAATCTTTTGTAGAGTTGGAGTCAAGAATATGCTTATATAGAGTTTATAGTGTTTTACTTAAACATAATATATTATAATTAAAAGCATACTCCAAGTAGGTATTTTAACAATCGAGAAGATATCGATTCTAAGAAAGAAATAGTAAATCTTGTCAAAATATTGTGAAAAATATATGATTCACTAGAGGAGAGGGTCCTTTTTGGGAATGTATAATTTTTTTCATTGGAACATATTTTTTATGAGAAATATGTTGGGAGATTAAAACTATCAATTTCAGGTGAGTTGGAATTTGAATTGTTATAGAAGATAAAAAAATAGATCAAATTTTATTTATTTATTTATTCTTGCACTAGATATATATGTTATCTATATCATATAATTTTGAAATTTGAACATTTTTTTTTTGTGGGAACCAAAACCCTTGATGTTTTAGCATTTTTCTGCTACTAAAAACTCATCTTTGAAAATATTAACAATATGGAATAATTCTTATTCCAAATAATTATTGAAAATAATAATCCTAAACTTTATCCGTTTCTACAAATTTTATTAGGTTGATTTATTTTCAAAAAACTAACAATAATTTTTGACATTTATGTCATTGAAGTGGAGTAGTTTTTCTTTTGTTACACCCTTTTCCTTTGTAAAAGGGTGACAAGGGTTTTTTTTCTTTTACCCCATTGTGTAATGATAATTGTGATCCCCTATTGATAAGGTATTATTAGTTCAAATTCTTTAGGGCTTATTGACAATGTGATATGCATCCTCCTTGGTGTTGAGAAAGATAGTGGCCTACAATGGGTGTTTTAGTGGTTGACTAAGATAAATGCATCCAAATTCCCACTAGCAATAAGATGACAAGAAGGCTAGAGTATTAGCATGGTTGGAAGACAGTGAGGAACAAGGTGAATGGAGGGAAAGGTAGTTGCTAGATGACATAAAGGGTAATTGGGAGAAGTAGGAGTGCAAGATATATAGGGGTAGATGTCACTACTACATTTGGGCCCAATTTATGATGTTAATTATTGACATAGGGGAAGATTTTGTGAAATTGGTGTTTTTAAAAAATTTCCCCCCGATATTTTCGGGCACCTCACTACCTATTACATTAAGCATCAAAATTTTGACAGTAACAAGCTATTAGTTAAAAAAAAATACACAAAATTATTTTCACCCAAGACTACACGTAAAAAGCAAGATTCTCATTTGAACATGAAAATGTCCCAAGCCTCAATATTGTAAACCAGCAACGACACTACCTAGGTAAGGACATGTATTTCTTAAACTTTATGTTATTTGAAAATGAAATTGCTTGAAATGTGATTCATGTGATTTGAAGATGACATTGTTTAAAACATGATTTATGTGATTTGAAAATGAAATTTATTAGCTTGAAACCTAATTTTATTTGAAAATTAAATTTCTTGGAATAGTAAAAAAAATGCAAAAACATCATCAATTATACCCTAAGAACACTATAACCCTAGTCCCATTTGAGGAACATAATTTGTAGCACCGATCTTTTCGAGATGACTTCCTTCAACACTAATTTAGAACACAAATAAAACCCCCTGGCTCAATCGTACAACATGTCTATTCCCATGGAATTCATATATTCATTTAGTATATATGTACACTAACGCTAATTATAGTTTTTAAAATTCTGGTTTGTGAGGTTTTGAATTATAAAGCTAGGTGGGATTTGATGAGAAATAGCTAGAATTTTTTCTAGGTTAGGAAGAATATAAATAATCATATATGACCAGGCATTGAACAATGCAGTACCTTGTTGTACATGGATATTGTTGACTTCTAATTTGACAAAAATTCAACAACCTTTTACAATATCAAAAAATCTAGGATTTAGCTTAAGAACCATAATGGGTATTCTGAGAAGTAAGGTAAAAGGACCAACTAACAAGACTCTGAGATCTTCTCCATTTTGAATTCTACAAGATTCGGGCAGGTTTACATAGGAATTCATTTTAATTCACTTAGTATTTAGATTTTCAACATGAACTCTAGAAATAACAAATGTCTTAGCCTTCTTTCTTCTAACTCTAGAACAATACAAGAGATGACAAATAGCTACTTTATCAAACCCTAGAACTTCATGAGTCAAGTATAGGCTAACATTTCAAGCTTCAACAACATAAAAGTAAAATATTGATTTATATGAATTCTGCATCATGTAAGATATGCTTACTAGATTGACTTCAAGGATGACTAGTACCTTATTTATTGGTCTACAAATTCATAAGAATTAGACATTCAGTTCGGGATCTCATCTTGACACTTTGTGAAAAGATTATCAATATTCATGTCCAAATCTCATAATTATCCTATTTTCAATGAAAACCATAAAGTTCATCCAATTTACATTAAGCATTTACATAACCCATTAGATTATCAAAAAAAGAAAATTTAAATATAATTCAACATGAATTACAACTAAAATTTAATAAAATTTTCTATCAAATCCCAAATAATAGAATAGAGATGAATGAAGAGACAAGATCTAGGATGAACAGTTAACTTTCTACATTTGTATTAATTTCTTTGAAATTGTATACAACTCAAAAGACCATTTCGATTAGAACACAATACAATTAGACCAACAACTACTAACTCTCTATTCAATTCTAGAGAAAAATTATAGTATGCATGGACCGACTCAAAACATGAACAATACTTAATTTAGCCAAAAGAAACTTGGACCCCTCTCTAACCTTGAAAACTCATTTATATAGTGTGAGATGCAACAAAGTTTAGGTCTAGAAGGAAAAGGATAGTCGTCTTGAAACAAAAGGTTTACACACAAGACAACAAACTTCACTTTCACTACTGCACGAGGAAAAAAACATATTTGTAGCCTTTTTCTTGATAATGAAATGATTTCTTTATTCATTTCTTTGTGGTGGGGCCAGTTTTGTTTTGGCAGTTTCTTGTTCCTCCATAATACCTGATGATTGGTCCTTTTCTTCTTGTTTTTCCTTAGTTTGTGGGACAACTTTTCCTCTTCAGTTATGCTTGGTTTAGTTTGATGAGGGATTTTTGAAATCAATTCCTCTATTCTCTCCTCAACTATTTGAACATCTTTATTAACAAATTGTAGCTCTTCTATAGCTATTGCCTTCTCCACAAACTTTTCCTCAGATGCCACCTATAATAATGTGAGGGTAAAGAATAATTTTCCATCCACTTGTTGAAGATTATGTCATCTATCCAATTGAAACTGAGAATCTATTTTTCTCTTTTTAAAATATCCTTTCCCAACTTCTTTATTTCATTAAAGTCTTGTTGTAAAGAATCAAAGAATATCTGGACCTAAACTACTTCCTCAAAATTCCTTTCAAACTAGATATAATTTTCTTTATTCACAACATCATTTAGTTTAACATTCATTATTTCTTTTAGTTCATTTCCCCACTACTCCTTATCTTTTATAATGCATGTGCCTTTGAGCACATGGTAAAAAAGATCAATAGTTTTGTTGAGATATTTAGAGAAACATACTCTCAATTTTATTTGCAACATATATCTTTTCTAGTAAAAAATCAGTAAATCATTTGCTTAGTAAAATGTTTTCTCAATCTGGTCATCAATTACATCAATGAAAAAGAAACATAGGGTGGTGATGGCATCATCCTTATTGATCCATTTATTCAAAATTTTCCTCAAGGTAGTCTCATTTCTCTCTAATTCCTTCCAAATACTTACTAACCTTGATAATTTTAAATAGAAAAGAGGCCAGATTATTCTATCTACCAAAAAAAATTATGTCTCTTATCCTATGTTCATGTTGTATACCCAATTCTACATGCAATGCCCAGAGTTTTGTCTTTTCTTCATCTAGTTCCTCTGTAGTTTAAACATCCTGATGTTGAGGTGTATTTGGAATCTCCACTATAGGTCCAATGGGAGGTGAGGGAGCTGAGTACAAAGCAATTAAAATATGGTTGGGTTCTTCTTCCACCTTTCTCTTTCCTTGTTGCTTCTGTAGGTTTGAAATGATTTTCTCTATCTCATTTATTCTTCTTACCCTCTCATCATATGATTCTAGCACTTTTTCAAATTTTGCATTTAACTCAAGAAATTTTTTCTTATCTTTTGTAGGTAGTTCCATACCAAAATCAGCTACTTCTTTATTCATTCAAACAACTCTCTCACTATCCACTTCTCCAACCCTATACACCACTAGGCTTCACACGTGCTCAATATCTGAAACTTCATGGAATCTTTCTTTATCTCTCTTCTAAATAGACCATATTTTGAGGGCCTTATGATCATTTCTATATTTTACCCCTTTATGGGCTTCTTTGAACTCTTCCTCAGTATTGAATTAGGGTTCCTTTTCCTTTCTTACTATATCAAAAATCATTGTATTGATAATGTCCCATTCTAGAAGTATGAGCACTCATGAAGCTTTCAATAATTGCCTTCCTTGTGAAGGGGTTATTTGACCAAATTCTTGCATCAAACTAGTCTTTATCTCATCCTCTATATCAAAGTCTTGTCTATTAGGTTTTTTTTTTCATTCTTACATTTTACCTCAAATTTTTCTATATTACTCCTCTACAAAAATTGGATGAAGGCCCTAGATTTCACAAAATTTTCATCATCCATAAATCTTTTGGCAACCTATTCTACAACAGGATCCATCTCTTTCCCTTTGAAATCTTCAATAGTAAGGGCTAAGAGTAGCATTCGAGGTTCTTCAAATATCCCTTCCCATACTTTTGATGTAGTTACCAAAACATCATCTTGACCCCCTATTTCTTTCAATTGATCTCTCAAGGAGTCTTCACTACCAAAATGGATAGGGGTTTGGTATGGGGAATATTCCTTTTCCCTTGATGAAGATCCTTTCTCCAATTCCTACCTTTTTGTTGTTGGTGTTGAAGGTGGGCTCTCTGAATGTTGTCTTTTCTATAAAGTAATAGGTTGTACCACCACATTCCTAGCAACTACATACCCTACTTTCCTCTAGAGGGTATACTACCCTAGAATAATTATAACTTTATTATTCATTCTCCTTTCTACCTCCCTAGCTTGATCTGGGTATGCTTTTATTAGTACTTCCTTCTTTTCATTTTGGGTTTGCATAATCCCAACAAATTGTGCCATGAGTTTATTTATTTTATCTCCCCAATATTTGATATCATCTAAAGGGTCATATTTTCTATCTAGGGCATTGAAAAAATCCAAAACCCTACTATATGCCTTCCATTTTCTTTATTTACTTATTGCTCTTGCAAAGAAAATTCATTTCTAATTATATCTTTAAGAAATTAAAGTATTTTTTCATATGATTTGGCCTTAGTTCTTTCTTTGAATGTTTCATAAAACCCCTTTGAATCAATAAAATGAGAGTGGGACTGGGCCATTTGATATTTTTTAAGGAACTTACTTAAGTGTCTCCATCCTCCTTTAATGAGCACAAAATTATGAGTTACTATAAAATTTGGAAAGATCGTTCCCCTATATCTTCAAACCAATTCCCTCTCTTCAAGTCCTCCAACCTGTCGCAAGAATTAAATAATCCCTACTTTCAAAGGAACTTGGTATGGTAGGACATGAGGTTTCCATTGGAAACTATATATTCTAAATATAGTTGAAATCGAGTAAGGGATAATATATCACCAATTGTGACTAACTTTCAAACCCTTAGCATGATCTTTAGGCTTGATCACCTCTAACAAGGGTTGAGGAATTCGAGGGTTGTCTCCAATTAACAACATCCTCATCTTTGAAGAAAAATACCTTTCAAAGTAGATGAAACTAGCATCTGTGACTTTTGAAGTCACATCTGCACCCTAGAGCTAAACTAGTAGCTTCTCTCCATCCTTTTCTAGCTCTAGTTCAATGTCTTTTGCAAAGACAGAAACACCCTTTTATAGACACATGTACATCAAAAATGAATACAAGAAAAAGGGCTTATCAACCTTAACCTTGTTGATGCTTATTAACCCATTATGTATCTCCTTAGATAAATAAGATGCAAAATAAAAAATAGAACTCATACCATATTGCAAAGTTTGGGACATCACAAAAACTAAAGACCCATGGATATGATCTTGCTCATCCATGCCAAATATTTTTCAAAGAGAGATATAAAAGGCATGTGCCCTGGGATTGAAATAAATTTTTAATAAGGGCTCTAGGGTGTGAAATGTTACAAGTAAAAAATGCCCTACCTTTGAAAAATGTTCTTGTAATGGTCCTCCCTGAAGGTATACGTTATGAGCATCATATCTTGATTACAAATCATCCAAATCAACCTTTTCATGCAATGCAAGGTTAGAGTTCAACATAAAAACCTTTTTGATCACCTCAACTACTACCCTAAAGAGGTTATCTCCAGTGCGGTTCTTGTTGGCAATATGGTCATTTAGATGTCTTGATAGTTGTCATTTATTGCAACATATATTAAGGATTTCATTTATGCATTTAGAGTTAGAAAATTGTCAAGTATTACATACTTTGTAGTAACATAGAGACATATATGATGTGTATAGATGACACACTTCGAATTTTCTTATGCATAGTTGGGGATAGCTTTATGAAAATTTCATGATGATGTGATCAAGTGTGCAGATGTGTATGGATAGTATGATGCAAGTTATAGTTGAAATACTAGTACAAGTATTTGATAGAGCAGAACAAAGCATAGCAGAGAATTGAGTTGTACGACTTAAGGAATTAGTTTGGCAACAAAATAATTAATAAGTCATGATGAACCAAATTTGTGGATATTAATCCATAAGTTATTTTATATTATATCAAGTGTGTGAATACATGAAGGCCGACATTTGTGAAGTATAAGTAGAGATCTTATCTTGTGCAAAGAATGTGAAGTCTATGTGATGACATATGATATGAGAATTATTGTATGGACAACTTGAAAGATATATGAGCATAGCAAGTGTGAATTATAGTAGTGATAAAGTATTGTATGTATATCCACTCTTGTGAAGAATTTTATTGTTTAATTGCATGTTAGGGTAGTGGGCTCTTCTTGCATACATTGTATTTGATCTACCAACTCTTAACAAGGTTGAAGTAGCTTCTAATAGGATTGAGGCTTTTGACAAGGCCTAGTCCTCTAACAAGGACTTGAGACAATATATGTACTTTGTAGACTCCTAACAGGGTCAATATCCTTAATATGGTCCTTTTGTTTAGTGAATCATCTTGTGGGTATCATTTCCACCAGGGTTTTCCCTTGGCCAGGGTTTCCCTTATTAAAAAATAATGGTGTTATGAGTTCTCTATGTGTATGGTTATATTTAATATTCAACATTGTTGGTTTACTTTCATATGCAAGTTATAAAGTAATTCATAATATTAAGTTGTGGACAAAATTTTATAGAATATTAATTCACCCCACCCCCTCTCAGTATTATCTATTTCTAAACATTAGTATTAGAGCCTAGTTACTCTAAAGAAGTTTAAAAAATTCAGTAAGATCCCTATGAATGTAGAACAATTAAAGAGAAACCTTGAAGAAGCTCTTGAATAGATTGATCTTCTTACAGAAGACAGAGATAACTTGAAAGATAGGTATGGAGATGCAAAAGTATACATTGGAAAACTGAAAGACAAGATTGATGATTTGAAATTTGGTAAGGAATAAAATGTGCAAACTAGTGACTGTGGTGAATTAGGAAATCTCAAGAAAGAAACCGAGATCTTGAAACATAAGCTAAAATTTTTGGAACTTAAGTTGAGTCTTAAGAAAGATGGTAGTAAGAATGAACCTCATTTGAAATCTGAGAATACAAACCTTAGATCCCATTTGACTCAAGTAACATCTAAATTAGACTCTATTTAGATTGAGCATGCAAAATTAGAAAATTACAATATCATTGTGAAAGGAGAATTAACACAACCTAAGAAATAGTTAGAGAAACTTTATTCCAGTAGTGAGAAGATTGATGAACAAATATTTCATCAGAGACCTTCTTATGATAAGACAAGACTTGGATATCTTATTGGAGAAAAATCAACCAAGAAAGTTGAAATTAGAAGAGAACCAAATCCAATTGTCAAAACCCCTAAAGAATCTAATCTAAGGTAGAATCTAGAACAACTGCTAAAGTATCAAAAGAGATTAAATTAGTTGATTTATCAGTGAAACATGATGAACCTAAGAAAATAGAGCAAGTTGATAAACCTAAGAAAGATGAACCATCCAAGGAAGTGAGACATGAATTCAGAGGTAGATGTTTCATATGTAATGAAGTTGGTCATGTGAAAAGAGATTTCATAGGTAAGTCTTTCAAACCTATTAATAATTTATATTGTTATAATTTTCATGCTTATGGACATAAAGCAGTAGATTGTAAGAAACCTAAGTTTGATGGTAATAATGAAAATAGTAGAATTTTTATGAACACTAACCTTATAGGTAATAAAATAGGGAGATCATAGATAAGATCTAATGATGGAGGAAGATCTAATGGAGAAAAGAAATAGTTTGTGCACGTTACAAGTGTAACCATCCGAGACACATTGCAAGGAATTGCAAAGCACCTAATAGTCAAAATGGAACCAATTAGAGAAGTAATGCACCTATATGTCAAGTATGTAATAACTTTAGACACACAACAAGACATTGCAAAATGAATAGGAGAAACTTAAATAGGAATTCCAATTATAGAAGAAACAATAATAGAAATGACATGAAGAATGATAACAACAATGATTATAGTCAAAAGGAAACAATCAAGGAGCATGTCGATGAATTCAAGGAAGCATTTGTGAAAGCTAAGGATCTAGAAAGCTCTTATACAGTTTTGGAGGAATACTATTTTGATGCACTTGATGAGAAATTGAAGTCAACAATTATTTGTGACTCATCCTATCTAAATTGAGCAATTGTAGTAGAGACAGAGAGTTGATTGGTTAGAACTAATGCTAGAGAAAGGATTAGAAGTTATGCAGTTAATAAAAGGTAGAAGAAATAGAAAGGAAGCTATGGTCAAGTACACAATAAAAGATATGATCTCAAGAAAATATGAGAAAGAAAACAAAGTTACTGGTAAATAGAGATAGTTTTCAAATTTGTGGTAGATACGCATTTAATGCAAAGTGCAATTTGAAATGATTTAAGGATTGTAAACAAGATTTTGAGTACCATTTGATCATGTGAAGTGTCTAGAGAGAATTGAAGAGTGATTTAACAATAATTTGTAGTGATGGTATTTTACAAATCTTGAATTAAACTTTTAGTGCATATAGTTAGAGATACAATGGCTAGACAGTTGGTTTATGATGTTAGTGAAAGGCCAAGATATGTATTCAAGAAACATCCATTTTCTTCTCTTGTGGATGATTTATTAGACACATTTTTGCAAGTCCCGCAAAATGTGCTTCACGTAAAAGATATTAGAAGTTATATCCACTGCAAGATTGAGTGTATAGGAGATGAGGATATACACAAGGACTTAGGAGTCATGTGCAATAATGACTTGACTTTGAAGTTTGAGTATGCACACCTGAATAAGTTGAACCTAGTGAAGTATGTGTTATATATTGAGTTTGATAACCATGATTGGACCCAAATCATTCTAGGTAGGGTACATGATGAAATGTCTTGGTTAGGAGATGTGCATGTTACAATTGATAATGACCTAATTCACAAGGTCATAGAACTAAGTAATGAGGGATGCAACCCTGTAAATGAAAATAATGTAAGGAAGATGATTGAAAAAATCCTAAATACAAGATTTGATGGAAGAAACATGAAGGTTGATATAATTTAGGAAAAATGAGTGAGTTTATTGAGTAATATCTTAGGATACAAGTTTAACCATTGTTCAAGGGTTAATTCAGTGTTAGCTAGATTCTTGCATGCAACTTATGTAATGGCAGTTCAGGGAAGGAAAGTGAATCTATGTAAGATAATCAAATTATAGTTATTGGACAACATTGGAAAACTGAAGAAGACCAAGAATGTAGTCTTTAGATTTGAATCTTTATTAACTCATTTTATTACTATTCATCAAGGAAATTCTTAGGGATGACTAATTGGGAAGGTAATTAGTGCATAATGAAGATGGTAACTCAGTGTTACAGGGCTAAATTGGAAAATGCAAGAGATAGTGACATTAACAGGATGATAAAGAGTTTCCATACTGAGATGAAACAGAGGTAAAAAGTACCTCCTCTTATGGTAGAGAAGTATAAAGATGATTTATGTTTCATCATGGAAATAGATAACACATGCATGGAGGCAGTTGAACCAATGGTAAAATTTATTGAGCCGATGGATTATGAAATGAGTGTAGAACTCATTGAAGGGTATGCATAGATCATACTCTGATTAGAAAGGGATAGTGAGTTCCCTAGATGGGGTACCTATGATGAGAAAGTGAGAGAAGTTAATTATGAACTTCATAGCAAGGAAAGTAAGAAGAAAGTAGAAAAGTTGATTGAATCCATCCTTAAGGAGTTAGGCATGACTCCAGAAGAACTCAATGAAGTTAAAGGAATTGCACCTTAAATGAAGGAAAGTGGGAAATCTAAGGTAATAGTAGCAACACCTATTATTGTTGTAGCACCTTTGATAGGTGCAACTATTACTGAACCAAGTGCATAGGCACCTTATGTAGAATTTGCATAAGTGCAATCAGTGAGAGCTTAAAGGTAACCAGAGGTTGAGACACCTATTGCATAGAGAAAGTCAGAGAGATTTGTTAAGATGAAGCAAGAACCTACACAATCCACCAAGAAAATGGTTAAGAAGACCACAAGTGGACCCAGTAATAAGAGGAAAACTCTACTAGTCAATGATTTTGAGGATTTCGAGGATGAAACTGAGAATAGACCAGTGGAGCAAGCAACGCAAGAAGGCATAAATCCAGTAGGGAAGAAAGCATGGAAGCCAAAGGTATAAAATATTAACATGAAAATCATTAATTATGATTTTTTTACAATTAAATAAGTATTTAGTATGTACAATAACATGGATATAAGGCAACTAGAAATTTCTATAGTGAGGAATATGATTTTGTGGAATAAGAAATTTGACAACATTTAGAATAATATTCTAGATGACCTATATAATAGGTTGCTAAATGGAAAGGAAAGAGTTATAGAGGAGGACACCAAGTTGAGGAAAACAATTATTAGTAAATTATGTGAAGTAAACTCTAAGGAGGACTTGGACAAAATTTTGAAGGGTATTGAGCCCCTGCCAAGGGACAAAAGAAGAAAAATTCTTATAATGGGAGGCAATTATGAAGACATGAGGAAAGAAATAGAGGAGGCCATTGTGAAATACATGACCTCAATACCTGTAGTAGCAAAGAAGAGTCATGGACTAAACTTGAGAGTTGAGTGTATGTACAAGAAAGTACACCTTCCAATGATGAGGAAGAAGTTAAGGAGACACAACAATTACTCTCACCACTGCACATAGTTATTGGTATAGAATCCATGAAAGTGGACGGTATACATATAACTATGGATATAAAGAAGAACCCTTTTTTAGGGTATGGAAAATCCATTTTTGGCAATATCACATCTTACTCAAGCTCTAATGATGAAAAAGAAGTTGAGGAGAGGAAGAAAGAAAAAGAGAGGAAACAAGAAGAAGAAGAAAGAAATAAGAGGCAAGAGGAAGAGGAATGGAGGAATATAGAAAAAGAAGTGTTTGAATTGAAGTAGAAGTGGAAGATTGTAATGTAAGAATCAACATTCTTACCCAATCTAAAACATGGAATCAAACCTTGGGAAGGTAGTGTTTTAGCATGAGGTTGACATACCTTATGTAGCCCCAATAATTATACCCATTACAGTGCCAACAACCAGCCCATCATCAATAGTTAAATTATTTATATCATTATTTGATGATGATGATGATCAGAAGGGACTGATGAACTCATTGAGAAAATTTCTTGAGAAGAATAAATCTGTGAAGTCTTTGGAGAAGACTATAATTGAAGTCTTGGAGTAGATGTAGAAGATAATTACCACAACTATAGTTAGTCCAGACTTGTAGTCCAAGGTCAAGGAATTGGTGAAGACCTTTGATGAGAAATTCACAATATTATCTAAGGTAGCTTCAACGCAAGCCCAAGTGATGCATGGTGCAACACTTTTTGATACAATGTGCATAAATGTAAGGAATGATCTAAAGGCACTTGATGTATGGATCAAGGAGTTGAGAAAAAACATTGATGAAGGTAAGAAGTTTTTTTGGATAGTGCACATTGTCATACAAGTACTTGAAATTTTTTGAGAATAAAATAAAGGGTCAGTTGAGTGATCTTGACACACTCACTGAATAGATACAACTCCCTAAGGCCAATATTGAAGACTATGGAACATAAGTGGCCAAGATCCATAATGTGATTAGAGGTTTAGAATCTAATAAAGAAAAGGTTGTAAAGAGGATCTCTACTCTTAGAGAAATCTTGTCACCCAAGATCAGCATTTTGCAAAGGCAACTAGAGGAATGTCTTGCAACAAAGACTTCCTATGATAAGTTTTCTTATACTAACTTGAGTGTAGTTGAAGTGGCATCTTATGCACTATGCAACCTAATCAATATTTCTAATATAGTGAAGGAGAATTTGAAGAAGGAAGTGGAAACACTAAAACTTGTATATGCATTTTTATTTTCCAAAATATCAAGTTGATCAGCAGCAGACCACCCTATTTTTGTATATAGTTTTGACACCTTTTCCATTGATGTCAAAGGGGGAGTATTAATATGTAAGGAAAGTTGTATGATTGTAATATATATGTAAGTGGGAGTATACTTATGTATCAATGTAAGTAGTTATAAGGAATGTAATGATGCATCAAAACATGAAAAAAATTGTTATATTTTGAAGGCAATTTTTGCATAGTTACTTTTATTTTTTTTGATATGTATGACATTGTTTTGGGAATCAGGGGGAGATTGTTGGAAATATGGTCAATTAGATGTCCTAATAGTTTTCATTTATGGAAACATATATTAAGCATTTCATTTATGCATTTAGAGTTAGAAAATTGTCTAAGTATTAAATAGTTTGTAGCAGCACAGAGATAGATATGATGTGTATGGATGACACACATTGAATTATGGATGACATGGTTAAGTGCACAGATGTTTATGAATAGTATGGCACAAGTTACAGTTGAAATACCAATATGAGTATTTGATAGAACAAAACAAAGCATGGTAGAGAATTGATTTGTACGACTTTAGGAATTATTTTGGTAACAAAATAATTACTAAGTCATGATGAGCTGAATTTTTGGATATTAATCCATCAGTTTTTTTTTATTATATCAAGTGTTTGAAGACATGAAGTCCGACTAAGTAGAGAATTATTAATTTATGAAGTATAAGTAGAGATCTTATCTCGTGCAAAGAATGTGAAGTCTATGTGATGACATATGAAATGTGAACTATTATAAATACAACTTGAAAGATATATAAGCCTTATGTGATGTGAGATATAATGCATGGTCAGAGAAAGTGTGAATTATAGTAGTGAGAAAGTAATGTATGTATATCTAATTTTGTGAAGAACTTTATTGCGTAATTGCATGTTAGGGAAGTGAGCTCTTCTTGCATACATTGTATTTGATCTACCAACTCCCAATAGAGTTAAAGAAACTCTTAACAAATTTGAGGCTTCTAACAAGGTCTAGTCCTCTAACAAGGACTCGAGACACTATATGTACTTCATAGACTCCTAACAAGGTCAATATCCTTAACAAGATCCTTTTTTTAAGTGAATCATCTTGTGGGCATCATCCCCACCAGGGTTTCCCTAGTTAACAAATAATGGTGTTATGAGTTCTCTATATGTATGGTTTTATTTAATATTCAACATTGTTGGTTTACTTTCATGTGCAAATTATAAAGTAATCAATAATATTTAGTTGTTGACAAAAGTTTATAGAATACCAATTCATCCTCCCTCTTATTATTATCTATTTCTAAGAGTTCTTCATAACCCTCAACACATGATCATATCTTTTTGCAAACATTGTTAGCAAGTCATCATCCATGGGCAACCAACTTCCCAATGTCAAACTCCTAGACATCACTTAGTGGGGTATCATGATTTCTCTATGAAAACCATTTCTTAAACAAATCCAAACCTCCCATTGATGTCTTTGCTTTCTCTCAACCAGTTTCCCTTTTCATAGAAACCCTCATAAATTACCAATATAGGGTTCTTGGGAACCAACTCCTTTCCTTTGGTTGCTTCATTGGTAGAAAGGGGCAATTTTTTGAGGAAATTGTCATGCAAATTCCTATGCTAATAATCCATATTGATAGAAAAATCTCTTCATGAAGGAATTTTTATCAATTTTGAAAATTTTGAAACAAGAAATCTCTAGAAAAAAAAAGTTTAGGCACTTACTAAAAAACTTTTCGATCTCAGCATGACAATTAGTACGTAATAGTTCACTATATGGAAACACAAAATCCAAGCTCTATTTTACTATGCTTCAAATCTCTTTATCTTTGTGATAGGTTATGGAGTAAATTATAGACTTTATGCAAAATTCATTCCCACAAGTTTTCCTTGGAACACCATTAATGCTCTAACAATCGAATTGTGCATGTTATGCTAAGAATTTGAAAATTGGCCATTGATTTGGGCAGAATCTGAGAGATGTGATTCAAACTTCAAAATTGCATCAAATTTTACCTAGTGGGACACGTTGAATTCTCACATTATCTCTTTAGTTAAGACTTGAACAACTTTATTATGTGAGAATATGACCATCCTTGATCATTTGGCATGTAACAATCAAGAGCATCCTTGTTTTCTTAACATTCTTTTCACAAAATGGGCCCACTAAGACATGCATAATCCCCTTGCATTCTCACTTTGGTTAAAATCTTTGCATCTTCATTATGCAAGAATGTGAGCACCGTAGATCCTTAGGTAATGGATGGTTAAAATCTCTTCCTACTACTATATTAAAAAATTGGCCCAGAGGGACACATGGAAAATTCTTGCATTCTTTCTTTGGTCAAATTTCAAACAACTCTATTTTGCAAGGATGTAGCAACCATTGATCTAGGCTTGATCTAATTGTTGAGAGAAATTATTAATCTTTGTCATACCCAATGCTCAAAGTGGATCTGTAAGAATTTTCCTTAGGGAAAAATTCACCCAAGACCAAGGAACTTAAACACAAGCACAAAATAGACCAAAGTATGATCAAAATAACTGTATAATATTCAATTCTATGTACAAGTACACTAGGAGTGCCTAAATATAAAGGCATTTGAGATCTAGAATGCCTAAGAATCAACTACATGATAAGTCATACAACCAGGCACATGTCCACTAGATATGGGTTATCCTCCATTAAGCATGAAAGTAAGTGTGATGATGAGAGGATAAGCCTACAATGGTGTCATATGCAAATTAGTGTTGTAACAACATGTACTAAAAAAGGAGTGTGAATATGAAATGTCCCTTTTCTGATTTTATATGATATTTCAAGCCTCTAATCAGATCTTTAAGATCAAACAACCAATCTTTCAAAAATCCACCAATTTCTCAATAAACCCCAAATCGGGTATGTCGGAAATAGTGCCAAAAACTTCACAGCTTCACATATTATTAGAAAATCTGAAAGTGGAAATTTTTATAAAAATTTCAGCAGCATAACAGCCTACAAATTGACATTTTCATATCTGTATAACATTTACACAACAGCTCCCAAACGGAAGATAAAAGCAATGCTCATCAGGCTCCCGAAAACAACATAGAATAGCCCAGAAACACCACAAAAACACTAATAATCTATCACAGAAGTATAATCATGAACAAATACATATATTCAGCTCTATTTTAACATCTAAAAGTCTGAAATATAGCAGCAACCCAAACTGATATGAAACACTCAACCGGAAACACCAAACTCTTACAAAAAACACACCCGAAAAAACACAAATCTACATTGTTCAGCACAAAGGCAAACTCTGCATGAGCATGCACATGGAATGGATTAAAACTCCCATCCTTAGCCTTCCTATAAACCTACAAACTCCCATTCTTGGGTCTCCTTCTCCACAGGTTTGGCAGCCTCTGAAGAATAACAAAGAAATGAGCAAAAATCAAGTTTTGGAATTAGCCCAAAATGCCTCCAAACCCCTTAAAAGAGGGCATAACCCTAACTCATGTCCAAGATGGGTTAGTAAAACATATTTTAATAATAATCTTCATTTATTAGTCCATTAGCTTCCAAATATTATCCCCTTTTTCCAAAACTTCACCTTTTTGGGCCTGCCTGCCTTAGCAAAGATTATTATTTTTAATTATTTGAAAAGGGGACATGACAGAATAACTATGTTGTCTACATGAAAACTCAGTGAATGATGCATACTCCAATGTTTTAGACATCATGTGCTGAATTAGAGTTGCGCACTTCTATGTTGTCAACATGACAACTCAAAAAGGTACACAAACTCCTAAGTGTCACAAAATAAAAAATAAATAATGCAAAATAATAAAATAATGCACTAACCTAAGTAAACTTAAGTAAAGTGTAAATAGTAAATATCTATTTACACCAACACCCCCCCTTAAGTGAAACTTAGGGGAATGCACTTAAGCTCAAGAATGCATAATGGGTCCCACCTACGAGGCCATGTTAGGTACCCATGTACAAAAGTAATGCTCTATAGACAAAGATGAAATGCAATCTCTCATAAAGCAGAGAAAGAGGGAAAACCTGATGGGAAAAACCCTCCTCCAAAAAGAGAGATAAGTACAATAAAGAAGATGAGAGAGAAGAAGACCTTGGATGAGGAAAAAATCCTTCCCAAAGAAGAAGAAGAGAGAAGTCAAGGGACTCCCCTTTCTACAACATCTCACTCCCCAAGAAATCTTGCAAATGAATATACTTGACCTCGATGAAGGGTTTGGTGAAGATATCAGTGACTTTCTCTATTATAGGACAATACTGTAGTGCAATGATCTACTCATGCATAAGCTCTCTAATGTAGTGCATGTGAACCTCAATGTGCTTAGTCCATTGATTTTGAACTAGATGCTTAGAGATCTCAATATCACTTTGATTGTCACAATGAATAATTGTAGGCTTAGGTAGATCAAATCCAAACTCCTCTAGGATATGTTGTAACCAAAGAGCCTTTGTAATTGCATTGACAGCTCCTTAATACTCTACCTCTGTGGAAGAAAGAGCAACATTATTTTTCTTCTTACTCTACCAAAAAATAGGGTCAAAACTAAGGTGAAATATATAACCTAAAGTGGAGTTGTGAGAATCTAAGTCCCCTACAGAGTCTGAGTCTATGTATCCAACCAGTTGAAGCTCAATACTTGCTGCATAATGTATCCCATGTGTATGTGTACCCTTTATGTAGTGTAAAATGTGCTTGGAAACTTTCCAATGAAGCTCATGTGGTTCTTGTATAAAGCATGAAATAATGCCAACTGCAAAAGCAGTATTAGGGCAGGTATGTGTTAAGTAGATAAGGCTCCCAACTAACTATTTATATAATGTAGCATCACCAAGTGGAGTGGTACACTTAGCCTCTAGCTTGACACCTAATAGAAAGGGAGTAGGAGTAGGCTTGCAGTCACTCATGTGAAACTACGAAAGCAAGTCAAGAGCACACTTGGGTTGTGAAAGTGATATCCCTGCTAAAGACTGTGTGATCTCAATACCAAGGAAGTAATGTACCAAACCTAAGTCTATCTAGAAAATCTATCCTATAGAGAAGTCTTGACATTGGTAATGATGGAAGTGCTCCCAGTAATGATCAAGTGTGAGTCATCCTTTTGAAGAATGTAGACATTCAAATTAGAATGACACCTAGTGAATCCTGCTGAGAGTAGGAAGGAATCCATTTTGGCATACCAAGCCTGAGGAGCTTACTTAAGACCATAAATAGACTTCTTCAATCTAAAAACCATAGTAGAATCCTATATGAACCCCTATGGCTTCTCCATATAAATTTTCTCATGAAGATCACCATTCAAAAAAGTGCTCTTAACATCCATCTAGTGTACAACCGAACCATGAGCTGCAATAATAGCTAGTGTCAGGCGAATGGAGTTCATCTTGGCCACTGGTGCAAAAGCCTCTATATAGTCAATACCTAGAACCTGCGAGAAACCTTTCGAAACTAGTCTAGCCTTATGCTTATCCACACTTCCATCTTCTGCAAATTTGGTTTGATAGATCCACTTACACCAAATCACTTTTCTTCCCTTAAGAAGGGGAACTAAGTCCCAAGTGTTGTTTTTTATCAAAGAGGTATATTCTTCCTCCATAGCCCTGTCCCATTCTAGAATCCTTGATGCTTCCTTAAATGACTATGGATCTAAAGAAATGGCTATATATGCATGTAGAAATGACTTATGTTGTGACCTAGTCCTCTAAGTGTCTAAAGGATTTCCCACAAATGAACCTATTGCATCAAGGGTTTGCTGTGCCCAATGAGGTTTAGTGGAAGAAGAAGAAATGGCCTCGACTATTTTTTGACCCTACGAAGGTGGTTTCCTATGAGTCAAAGTTGAGGGAATCTCATCTTCTGAGTCACTATCATCACTATGATCACTATCCATGAAGGAGGAGGAAGGAGGAGTTGAAGAAGCCAAACTTGGACATGTTTCTTCAAAGTGAACACTCCTCTCATAAAAGATTTCATGAGTCTCTAGATCCATTAGTTTATATTCCTTGAGATGGTTAGGATATCCAAAAAATATGCATGGTTTTATTTTTGGTTCTAATGCCTTTTTCTTTTATGGAGGTATCCCTACCCATGTTGGACAACCAAAAACTTTGAAGTGCTTTACACTTGGTTTTCTTCCACACTAAGCCTCAAAAGTTGTTATTCCATCTAAGACCTTATGCAAACTTTTGTTTTGGATGTAGTTGGCACAACACATGGCTTCATCCCAAAACACTTGATCTAGAGACTTATGTTGAAGCATACAAGTGGTCATCTCCTTAAGGGTTCTATTCTTTCTTTCAGCTACACTATTCTGCTATGGTATGTATGCAACTAAATGTTGAAGATCTATACCCTCATGTGTGCAAAAGTCTATAAGCTTGGAGTTGACATATTCTCTGCCATTATCTTTTCTAAGGATCTTGATGGCTCTCCCTAATTTTTTCTCAACTTGAGCTTTGAAGGTGATGAAGTTATCAAATACTTCACTCTTATGAGCAAGAAAAGAGACCCAAGTGTATCATGAAAAGTCATCAATAAATGTGAGAACATAGTGGGCATTACCAAAGGATGGTACTGGAAGTGGGTCAGCTACATCACTATGAACCAATTCTAGAACAATAGTTGCCTTCCAAGACTTCTCATTGTCATATTTTTCTTCGAGATTCTTGCCTACTTCACAACCTAGACATAAACCCTTTGAATATTTGACTTGAGGTAGACCAATGACCATTTCCTTGCTGTTGAGTTGTTGAAGGTAGTGATAATTAAGATGTCCAAATCTTTCATGCCATAGCTTACTTTGAGTATTCAAATGAGTCAACAAGGCAAGGGAAGTGGACTTAGGCACAAAATGTGAGAAAGAATAAAGTCTTGTCTCATGATTTTCCTTTCCAACCACCACCATAGAATCATCTTGAATATTTTTCACCACAACTATATCGGGGAGGAACTCTAGTTTGTTGCCACATCCATAGTGTGTTATCTGATAGATGGAGAGAAGGTTGGTGCTAAGGTTAGGAACATGAAGTACATCCTTGAAGACACCATTTTCTAACTCAAAATTCCCTTTACCTTCTACTTCTACTTGAGTATCATTGCCCACATAGATGTAAGATACATTTGATGGTTTTAAAGATGAAAACTACTCCCTTGAAGCACCCATATGATGTGTTGCTCTTGAATCAAGAACCCATTCCTCAACATTGTTTGTACTTGCAACCAAAGCTTTTCCCTTACCCTTTGAAGTGGATGAAGATCCCTTATCCTTATATTCATTTGTACATCAATTTTGTGTTTCCTCATTATGTTGACCAATTCATCAATCTTCTTATCCTGGCACTCATGTTCATCATGACCATTCCTCTTACAATAGGAGCAAGTTTTCTTCTCCCTTTTGTTGGAATTGTTCCCCTTTTGATTATTTTTGGAAGAAGACTTTCTTTGTTGTGAAAAATACTATTGAGTGGAAGAATATTGATTTGAGGAAGATTTTTGTTTTGAGGAGGACTATTGTGTGTCATCTTGTGGCTTAGCCTTCCACTACTTCTGCTTCTTGTTGGAGTTTTTACCACTTGAATTACCTTCATTTGCTACCAAGACTTTGGTCTTGGAAGACTAGATAATTCCCATACCCACTAGATTGTCATGTTCTAAGATCAACATTTCTAAAAATTTCTCAAATGAAGGCTTAATATAGGCTCTACCCACTATTAATTTGTGTGTATTAAAGCTAGAAACAAAAGGATCATATTTAGGTGGAAGATGGGTCATGATGTGTTTGATCATCTTTCCATCCTTGATGGGTTCACCGCAATCCTTAAGTTGTGCCCTATACATTTCTACCTGGGTAAGATATCTTTGGTGGTGTCAAAATATCTAGGATCTAACTTAAGAATTTTTTCCTCTATGGTGTAAGTCATGTCTTCATCTACTATCCCATACAATTCTTCAAGTTTAGCCCATACCTCTATTAGATCGGAAAGCTTCCTAATGTGAAATTTGATAGGATCAGAGATATTTTTCAACAAGGTTCCTAGGGCCATCTCTTGTTGGATTACTAGTCTTCTTTCTAAGCTTTATTAGCATCAACAGAAGGTTTCTTTGTGGCACCAATTACATAACACAATAAACCTTTTTCTACCAATGGTACTTTAATGTTTTCTTTCCAAGTAGCATAATTATGTAGAGTTAACTTTGAATAATAACCCATAATGCAAGAACACAAGATCAAGGAGACACAGTACACAATACACCCCCCCCCCCCTCCACTTTCATTCAATCAAAAAATCGACCCCCCCCCCCCCCCAAAAAAAAAAGATTTTGGCACTTTATATATAGTGCATTTACAATAGGCCACCTATCAAAATGGACAAAATGGTCTTCTAATTTTGCTAATTACAACCTCTATATAGAGTACAAATCTAGACCTTTACAATGTAGCTAAAAAATACAACAATTGTGAAGCAATACAATGCAAAATAGGACCTATCTCTAAAAGTGGTATTTTTGTCCACACAAGACTACAATCTAACTATAGATTGAAAAGTAGACAAAAAAAATACACTTTCAAAAAAAATAGAACCTGAAAAGGAGTCTAGATGAGCCTGTACAATGCATTTGAAGTTGCAAAATGTAGGTTTAGACAGGTATAGTCACCAAAAAATGCTTATTCTGACAAATACATGCACCAAAACCAAAAAAGAGCTACACCACTAAAAAATCAAAACTACATCTGAAAAGGGATCTGGAGAGGAAAAAAAGATGTTAAATTTGACGGTCAAATAGCTATTACAGTAGTTCAATTTTTCCCTAGAATGATGGTCAAATGATCATCAAATTTAGGCTAGTACTTTACTGACATCAGTGAAAATGTAGGCCCCTGTTGACATGGAGATGATGTCACCCATAAGGCTGATGACATCCGTACATACAGACTATATAGAAATGTACAAATAGGTCTGATGTGTGTAGTCTACTAGGTAGTATAGAATGCTATCATGGTGTACAGTTAGCACTAAGTGGTAGTGCTAACATGTTTTAATTGGGCTGAGCTAGCAAGTGAATGACGTGGTAGTAGCTCCATGTGTCCACTATGGAGGTTGGCTCAACTATATCTCAGAGGGGCTTTGATAGTGCCATGTGTCCATGTGCAGGGGTCTAGTTGCCACATGGCCATCTCAACTTGCACCGCATGGATTGTGTAGGTACCAGATTTGAATTTTTGCATCACCAGATTATTGAATGTGGCAGTCGATTTAATTATGTGGCCGATGGATCCAAATTGTTATCCCACATTCATGGGAATAGGGAAGGTGGAGGTGATTAAAAACTCTCACTAACTATTGTAAAACTAAACAAGCCACCCATTGTGTTTAGTGTGTGCCATGGAACTTGGTTACTTGCTAGAAATGTAGTTAGAGCTAGGGTGTGTGGTCACCCATGCTAGAATGTATGCTAGATTTATGTCGAACTACCTAGAAAATATGAGACCACCCACTTGATTGTAAACCGTTAAATGTAGAATATTCCCTGCGTAGTGTCAGGGGGTGACTGTCCAGTGCCTGTGCTAAAAAAAAATTCTCTGCACTCCCAACTAAGCAGAAAATAATTTCAAAAAAAAAAAATTACGAAAATGTAGAAAAATTGTAGAATTAACTGATCCAAAAAATGAATTTAACATATAAATAAAAGATCATACCTAGCTTGCAAATCAGGCCTTCGGGTTCCAATTTGCAAAAAAAAATTTGCCTCACGATCGGCTATGGCCTTAAATAGGAAAATTTATAGTCGATCTTCACCAAATCATCACTCTGGATGGAATGGCAAGGTTCGCTTTGGCTCTAGATGCTCCCAATTGCTGCAAATGCTCTAGATCTGAATCAGGTCCCTTTGAGAGATGAAGCAACAAGGTCTCCAATGGCTATGTGACAAGTATCTCCCTTCGATCTGATACCATGTAAGAATTTTCCTTAGGGTAGAATTCACCCAAGATTAAGGAACTCAAACACAAGCACAAAATAGACAAGAGTATGATCAGAATAATTGTATAGTATTCAATTCTATGTACAAGTATACTAGGAGTTCCTGAATATAAAAGCCTCTGAGATGCATCTAGAATGCCTAAGAATTAGCTACATGATAAGTCATACAACC
Organism: Cupressus sempervirens; assembly: GCA_028749045.1. Lineage (NCBI taxonomy): Eukaryota > Viridiplantae > Streptophyta > Pinopsida > Cupressales > Cupressaceae > Cupressus > Cupressus sempervirens. The sequence continues at coordinate 572,923,765 of CM053789.1, read as the reverse complement.
AGACACATCTCCACCAAATATGGGTTATCCTCCATTAAGTATGGAAGTAAATGTGATGATGAGAGGATAAGCTTACGATGGTGCGACACACAAATCAATGTTGTAGACAACATGTGCTAAAAAAGGAGTGTGACTAACTATTTTGTCTACATGACAACTCAATAATTGATGCATACTCCAGTGTTGTAGACACCATGTGCTAAATCAAAGTTGTGCACTTTTGTGTTGTCGACATGACAACTCAAAAAGGTACACAAACTCCTAAATTAAGTAAACTTAAGTAAAGTGTAAATAGTAAATAGTAAAGATGGAAAAATCCATTTTGATGAACTTATTGACCCTACACTGGTTGTAATTTTTGAAAATGTAAGAGAATATGGGCTCAAAGTGCTCAATAATGCTAAAAACAACATGATAGATAATTTTTCCTCTATTAAGTGGTTATTTTATGAGATAGAAGAGTTGAAGGAGAAAAGGAGCCAGAAGGACAACCATATGAGAAGTAGCAACCAGGGATACCATGTTGATCAAGAAGATCAAATCTCAAAGGTTGAAAAAGAGTTCAAAGGATGGAGATTTCTAATCAGAATCTAGCTAATCAGGGGATTACAACTTTGAACACCCTAAATGAGAATATCAATAGTCTTGATGAATCATTAAAGAATGCTAGATTTGGTAGGGAAAAAGAAGATAAGGCCAGTATAGACTTTGGGCAAGCTAAGGGAGAAATAAAAGAGACTAGGGGAGTGGTCAATTATTAGAACTAGGACCAAGTGGGTGTGGACAATCAAAGGGCCAATGAAGTTGTAGAGACTCTACATGTTCTAGATAGGGAGAACTAATAGTTTCAGTTTTCATTTTTTGTTTTGTCCTTATCTAGGGTTGTTGGCTTTTGTTTCCTAGTCGCGTGCCTATCTTTTGGTTTTGGCTTTTTGTAAGCAAATGCGTAGTAGTTGGACTTTAATTTTTATTTCTATTTTAGATTTTATATAAAAAAATTTGGGTTTCCAGATCCCTATAAAACCTATTTTACTCAATCAAAAATAGAATCAAAGCATGCCATCTAGTACTCTATGCTAATATCATCCCTTTTGCAACTCATAACACAAACTGGTCCCACAAAATCCACATGTCAAGTTCTCCCTTTCTTACTTTGGTTAAAAATTTCACACTTTGACTTTGTGAGAATATGACCATTGTGGATCTTCATTTGAATCTATGAGTGAGGAAAATGCTTGTTCTTTAGGCTATTTGAATGTAATTTGGGCCCACAGGGACACTTCTCAACTTCTCACATTGTCACACTTTTTAAAATGCTTCAACCTTCATTATGTGACAACACAAGGGTCATCAATCTACCTTTTGATTAATGGTTGGGAAAAATTCATCCCATTCCATGCTTTGGGGACCCATTGGACACACAACGATCCCTCACATTCTTGCTTTGGGTAAATATACTATATCTCCAAACTGTGAGAATATGACATCTGTAGATCTTAAAGGAAATCAACAGTTACAATAATAACTCAAAATGAGGGTTACAAACAAGCAATTCATGAAACAGGGGCTAACCACAACATAGCTATAGGTTGAAATAAAGTCATGAGTTAAAGAAATAACCCAACTCCATGCAGAAAGAAATAATAATAGAGAAAAAACTTATAGAATAAAAACTTAGAAAGAGATTGGGGTTTTTCAAAGTATTTAACATTAAAATTGAAGGTTCAATTCAAATTTCCTACCTTGGCAAAGGATAAGACTATTAGATTTTTTCACATTGTAGAAATTGCAAGATAATGGGGCATAATAACTAGGGTTTTTCCTAAATCAGAGGATATTTTCACTGAATTTTGAAAACTCTAACAATCAGTACCATATTGAAGTCCTCAAAATTTTGAATCCAACTTAACTCAAATGGGCAAAAAAGGAATCTCTATGCTCAAGCTATAGCTAGTCAAAGGTTGGTCAAAACTTGGTCAAAGGCCATCAGAAAGGTGAAATTTTGAACTCTCCAAAATTGGTCAAAGTCGATATCAAAATGAAGGTCTCCTCAAGAGCTTTCCAGAAATGTTCATTTCATCCAAATCGAAGCTTGTATGTAAAAGTTATGCTCAGTTAAACTTTAGTTGACCAAAATGCCCTAGTTGACCATACAATGACATGGAAAAAAAATGTATACTAGCCAATCAATGATTGACACATGGCACTCAAGGGGAAAAAATGGTGCCATGTGTAAGGCACGAAAACCCACATGGCACCTCAGAAGATGATGAGGCATTCGAGTTGCATCTAGTGGAACTTCCATGTGGTAGGTTTGTAGTTGTTAGGTGACATGTAATTGGAAAAAAAACACATGGCGTGATAGTAACAGCAAGTGGTAGTTTCCAGGTTTGAACTCATGACCACCGATTGCCAAAACTAATCTAGTGGTCATTGCACCAGCAATGGCTTTTAATAGTTATGAGAGCGGATTTGTATTTAAAGTTTACCCGCCACATATTTTTGGTAAAAAGCCCACTGGTGAGGTTTGAACCCCTGATTAGTGGGGTTTATAAAAGAATTCTCACCGTTACACCATGTTAATGCTTTACCATATATATGTGTTATGTTTTATTTAACTTGTTTTTAAATTGTTGCCCACCCTTTAAAAAGGGTTTATTTGTTATTTGGTTACAATTTTAACCCCCAAAATTTATGTAATGCCAAAATTATGAATTGGCAAAGAGGGTATGCTAAAATACATTTTGTTAATAGGCCTAATTATGTAATTTTTGGTTTTGGCCTAATTTAGGCAAATTTTATGTATAAAAAGAGGGGGGTAGGTCATTTTCAAAAACATAGAGAGAATTGATTCAGTTGATCCAACTGATGGAGCTAAGGCAATTGATGCAAAATTGATAGGGGAGTTGATGTGAACATTATGTTAATGTAATTTGAGGATTTTGAAATTTAATCCTTGAGGAAAGAGAAAATCTGGAGGATGTAGTTAATCTCGAACATCAGAGTAGTGTTATGCTAATGTTTTACAAGGGATTGGTCATGTAGCACTTTGTACTTGATTTGGAGTTAATCGGATTGGTCCACTAGTTAGAGCTGAACCTAGAGATGTAGTCCTAATAGGGAAAACCTCGATATCAAATTGTGTTGTGCCTCTTGTCTCTTATTTCTTTCTTTTAGCTAAGTTATGTTGTTCTTTTCTACATTTTTTAGTTACATTAATTTGCTTCAATAAAAGAAATAATTAATTTTATGTAATTGGTTAAAATTCCTCTGTATTAGTTCTTTAGTCCTCTTCTCTATAATTTCAACAGTTTAAGGAACATAGCCATGAATTTACTACTTGGATTAGGAAAGTATATCTGATTGTTGGGATTAAGTCATAAAACTTGTAAATCCTAGTTTACAAATCAAGTTTGGTATCAGAGCTTGTTTTTGCAAAGAAATTGCAGGTGGTGAATGTTAACCAGGTTGAAGTTGAAAAAAGTAGAAGGTGAACTTGAAGAGTTCAATCTAGAAATTGGGAAAAGAAGGACTTTTCCTCGATCAAAGATGGCATCTGAATGACATGTTTCGAGCTTGATGCAAAAGTGTTCCAAAGATTTTTAGTGTAGTTAAAAGCTTTGATCAAAATTCTTCTCCAAGAGAGACATGAACGACAGTTGAGGAAAGAAAATAAAGCTAAGAAGGAGGAAGAAAAATCTTCATTAGAAGATGTGAAAGGTAAAGGAGTAGGAGGTGGTAGTGACCCTCCTCAACCTCCATCTCCTTCATCTTCTTCTTCATCTTCTTTGTTTACTTATTCTTCAAAGAAACTTAAGCAAGTTAATGTGCCTTTGTTAAAACTAGATGTTAAGTTTGATTTGCCTATATATAGTGGTGAATTAGATGCAAAGAAACTAGATAATTGGCTTAAGCAGATTGAAGTGTAGTGTAGGGTTCAGAAGATTTTGGATGATTCTTCAAAAATCTAGCTAGCTACTCTTAGAATGGGAGGTACCACATTAGTCTGGTGGGAGAGTAAGATCCAAGATGATCTTGCTGCACATGGCAAAATCATTTCATCTTGGTATGAATTTACTTCTACTTTGAAGAAATAGTTTTATCTAATGGGTTATATGCAACAAGTCATTATGGATTGGCAAGATCTAAGGCAAGGTAAAGGATAGTCGGTACAAGAGTATACATAGGTTTTTAGGAAGAAGGCATTAACTCTTGGAATTCCTCTTTATACACAAGTTACTTTGTTAAAGTATATAGGTGGAATGCATTCATATTTGAAGCATAAAATATTGATGTTTAGTCCTTCTAACTTTGATGAAGTATGTGTTCAAGTGACTCATATTGAAGCAGGTGGAGGAAACATAAGTTTCAATTCAAAGAAGGAATTTTCTCCCCTAACAACATCAAGAAAGGAAAGAAGGTAGCCACAGTGAAGAAAGAGAAAGGTGACAAGCCTACTTGTTCACATTGTCAAAAGAAAGGACATGCAGAAGAAAAGTGTTGGAAATTGCATCCAGAATTGGAACCAAAGTGGTTTAAGAAGGATCAAAAGGGAAATCAAAAGTCTACGATAGTTGTTTAGGATCTTGGATCAAATTTTGGTGATGAGACAACAATATCAGCTATGGGTTTGAAAGGTAAAGCTTTTGTTGATTCTACCACTGATGTTTCATATGCTTCCACTTCAAAAAGTTATGTTGTTCCTGAAGATAGTAAAAGGTGTGAACTTTTTCATATAAGGGTGATTTCTAAGAACACTAAAATTGACACATTGATAGATAGTGGGTCCCAAGTTAATCTAATTTCAGAGGAAGTTATTAAACATTTTGGATTGGAAACCAAGCCACATAAGAGACATTATCCATTAGGTTGGGTGTGTGATGATAAAAGATTGTGAGTCACTATGCAATGTAAGTAAAGATTTGCAATAACATCTAAATCCATAGATGAGGTTGAATTTTATGTGGTTCCACTTGATATCTGTGGGATTGTGTTGGGTAGCCCATATTTATATGATAGGAAACCTATCTTCTACAAGGAACATAACAGGTATCACTTGTTTAAAAATGGAATTGAATACATTATAAGAGCTCATCAAATGAAGAATGCATGATTGATTGTAAACATAGGACATTTGAAAATGATAGTAAATGCAAGTAGTAAACTGACTCTCATGATTGCAGAATCCAAGTAAGAAGAATCCAGTCTTCAACTAGTGACGGTGAAAGAGGATTTGATAGGTTCATTTTCTAGTGATGTTTCTATACTAGAGGTCCAAAATGTTGATACTCTTTCCATTTCATCAGTTATTTTAGTTCTGTTACTTCTATTTCTACTAGTTAGTACTATGTGGGTGATGGATGTAACAATGGAAACTGGTGGATGCATGGTTACTTGTATTAACAATTTCATGTCATTCTTCATAATGTGTTTGATGGTTCAGATATTCAAAATTCTAGCGGTTTGTATAGATTGTAGTAGACAAGTGAGGTGAACATGCCCTCATGTGCATTATATGTAAAAATAAACTTTTGGAGGTTTGAAAGCTTCTTTTCAGTGGGGAGCCTTGATCTGAAGGATATTTTCACTGAATTTTGAAAACTCCAACAATTAGTACTAGATTGAAGTCCTCAAAATTCTTAATCCAACACAACTCGAACAGGCAAAAAAGGAGTCTGTATGCTTGAGATATGGCCAATCAAAGGTTGGTCAAAGGCTATCAAAAAGGGAAAATGTTGAACTCTCCAAAATTAGTCAAAGTCAACATCAAAATGAAGGTCTCGATGAGAGCTTTCTAAAAATGTTTGTTTTATCCAAATCGGAGCTTGTATGCAAAAGTTATGCTTAGTCAAAGTTTAGTTGACCAAAATGCCCTAGTTGATTGTATGATGATGTCAGCATGATGATGTGGCAAAAAATGTATACCAGCCAATCAATGATTGACATGTGGCACTCAAGAGGAAATAAATGGGTGCCATGTGTAAGGCACATAAGCCCACATGGCACCTCAGAAGCTAATGTGGCATTCGAGTTGGCATCTAGCAGAACTTCCATGTGGCAGGTTTGTAGTCATTAGTTGACATGTCATCAAAAAACAACACATGGTGTGACAATAAAAGTAAGTGGCAACCACTGGGTTTGAACTCATGATCACCAGTTGCCAAAACTAATCCAGTGGTCATTGCACTGGCAATGACTTTTAATAATTATGAGAGCAGATTTGTAATCAAAGTTTACCCGCCACATATTTTTGGTAAAAAGCCCACCAGCAAGGTTTGAACCCCTGACCGATGGGGTTTATTAAAGAATTCTCAACGTTATGCCATGTTAACACTTTACCATATATATGTGTTATGTTTTATTTAACTTGTTTTTAAACTGTCGCCCACCCTTTAAAAAGAGTTTATTTGTTATTTGGTTACAATTTTAACCCCCAAAATTTATGTAATGCCAAAATTATGAATTGGCAAAGAGGGTATGCCAAAATACATTTTGTTAATAGGCCTAATTATGTAATTTTTGGTTTTGGCCTAATTTAGGAAATTTTTATGTATAAAAAGAGGGGGGTAGGTCATTTTCAAAAACATAGAGAGAATTGATTCAGTTGATCCAGTTGACGGAGCTAAGGAAATTGATGCAAAATTGATAGGGGAATTGATGCGAACATCATGCTGATGTAATCTAAGGATTTTGAAATTTAATCCTCAAGGAGAGAGAAAATTTGGAGGATGTAGTTAATCCTGAACATCAGAGCAGTGTTATACTGATATTCTACAAGGGATTGGTCCTGTAGCACTTTGTACTTGATTTGGAGTTAATCAGATTGATCCACCAGTTGGAGCTAGACCTAGAGATGTAGCGCTAACAGGGCAAACTTTGAGATCAAATCGTATTGTGCCTCTTGTCTCTCATTTATTTTTATCAATTGAGTTAGGTTTTTCTTTTCTACATTTTTTGGTTACATTAATTTGCTTCAATAAAAGAAATAATTAATTTTATGTAATTGGTTAAAATTCCTCTATATCAGTTCTTTAATCCTCTTCTCTATAATTTCAATGGTTTAAGGAACATAGCCATGCATTTACTGCCTGGATCGGGAAACCATATCTGATTGTTGGGATTAAGTCATAAAACTTATAAATCCTAGTTTACAGATCATTTCCTAATGTAGAAAGCATATGAAAAATACAAACCCTAATTGCTTAGATTGTTAAAAATGGATTTTCACAACACATCTTCAGGATTTTTAACAAGGTGAAAAACCAAGCCAATAGATATGATGTGGTGTTTTGATTGTAGGCTATTGGCTCTCTCATCTTTATATACAATAAGCAATCCAAATAATCCTTTATTGATCTTAGCTATAGTTCCACAAACTCCTTTTTATTCCCTTGTGACATAATTTTGCATTCTCTTACTTTCTACCATTAGTGAAAATACACATTTTGACACATGCATGCATTATCTCTCTTAAGATTTTGAGATACATCATAGGAGGAGATTTTAATTGTGCACAAGTCCCCCCCCCCCACCCAATCAAAAATTTAAAAAAACCTCCCCCCACCTCATGTAATGATAATTATATATATGCATACTATTTTGACAACAAGAAAGCCTATCTATGGTGATGCTTTTCTTACACATGTACACACCAGTCTAAGGGAACCCATTTTAGACTATCAATAGGATTCATTTGTATTCATCTTTGATCTATGCCTCTCCACACATCCCATCCCATCCCATTCTCTTACCTCTCCTAACTCTCATCTAAGAAGTCAATACAAAATTTTTGCACAACCCACATATCAAATTTCACAAAAGGATAAGTGTGCATCTAGAAAATTGGGCATGACTACCTTAACCTATATAGTAGAGGACAATTCAAACAATCCATTTATTTTCTTGTGTTTCTATGAGAATATTGTGAAGAGAGTTCAATAATGGATGCTCTGAACTTTGGTTGAAACCATGATAAGGGTGATGTACACTTGCCTCTTGAATTTATCTTCCATCCCACTGATAAAAAAATCATAACTCACTATATCATTAGAAAGGTTTTAGACAAAAATTTCACAATTTTGTTTTGGATTCATTTGTAATATGTATATGCATATGTGTAATGCCACCCTAGTGATAAGATTAAATTTTATTTAGAGACACTAACATTACTTTATATGCTTATGATTAAAAGATACCATTTATGTGATACTTCCATGTTGAGTTTTGAGCTATGATTCTATGATGTAGTTTATATGCTTTCATATGTGCACTATAAACTCTATAGATTTCTAACCTTGCTAACCCATCTTATGTTTATATTACTACCTGATGATATTATTGTGGAGATGCATGTAATGTTGGTAGGTGATGCAGGTGTATGTAGGAATAGGTACCAATGCCTCTATATTATATATTGATTCAGAGATGGAACAATTGTCCTTACACGCATCGTGGACCTAGAAACCCTGTTAGATGAGTCAGCTACCCAAATTGGGAACTTGGGGATTTTTATTCTCATTTGATGGTTTTTTTAAACTTCTTTATTGTGATTTTAGTTTTATAAATAGAAGTCTCAATATATGTTTATCCAGTTATATATGGGTGCACAATTATATACTTGAATAAATATATATACATAGATATGTGTATGTGTATATGAATATGTGTGTATGTTTTGATTGGATGTGTTTCTTGTATAATGATCTCTTAATAACTAAAAGTGAAAGAGTAATAAAATAAATTAAAATGTCTAAGAGATTTGAACCTAAAACATTCTACCTTTTGATTCCACCCCCAACCAACTTACCCATGTATCACTGCATAAAAGGTTGAAAGTATCAAATCCTTGACCTCTGAAGGGATATGATAGATGCTTAAACATTATGGATGAGAATCCTTTGAGTAAGGACCTTGTTAAAAAGTAGATAACCTAGTAGTAGTTAGGAATTAAAATAAAATAAAATCATTAATTAAAGATTTAATTTATTTAATCAAACCTTAGTAGAGCCAATTGTAATGGACACAACCTTCCCAATGGATTTGGATCCCTATAAATTAGGAAGCTTTCCCAGAAAAGAGGGGGTAATAATTTTAGAAGAAGAAAAAAATAGAGAACTATAGAAATACATGAAAGGAAAACCATAGTAAAATAGATATTTGAAGGAAACTTGCACTAGATGAAGATCCAAAAAATTTAGGGAAGGAAGAAAACCATACTTGGCTAGAGTTAAGGAGGTCTGAGGAAATTGAGGATACATAGACGCTACTCCACAACCATCACAGAGAAAAAAAGTAAGTCATTACCATGTCAACTTTTACTTTAATTTTTTTTTTAATAAGTTATGACATAAAAGAGATATGTGTATGTAAAATTTTTTGTATGTGTTATATTTTCTAAACCTCTATGCATTGTAGTTAATTGGAAATGTATGCACTTCATCTTTGTTTGTATAAAAAAATTGTATGGGAAAGGGTAATACAATTTGAATCCCTTGGATCAAACTCACCCTAGGGTTTTCATTTTGGGATCTCACCCCAGATGTCACTAGAAAACACTCCTCCATCCAACTGGACATAGGAATTTAAATCATAGTAGCCGCTATATGTTTTTGATTCCTTGGGTATAGATGTGTAGGTATACTACTTATATGCATAGTTATGTTGGCTATATGCACAAAACTACAACCCAACCTTCTATCAGCCTATTGTAAACATATGCATTATTTTTCTTTACATATGGGCAACCCTATTAAACAAATGTGTTGATATAGAAAATGTGCGACTCTTCTTTGCAAATGTGCCATTCTATTGGATGAATGTGAAGAAAAAATATAAGTTTACCTAAATAGATGCACCTTTTCTTCTCTGTGTATGCATAGAAGTAATAAAAGTGCAATAATAGGGAATGTATGTGAAATTATAAATAATAGATGTACAAGTTTATGGATTTCTCTTTTATGTTTGTTTACTATTTGATACCTTGTGGTTAGTACCTTTGGTATAAATGGTTCTATTATCCTTTTATTCTTACTTGTCTTTTCTAAAATTTGTGCTAGTACTATATGACATGTTATGTTTGTTCTAATTAAGGTAGGGGACCCTAGATTAGTGGCTCACAATAGGTGCTAAGGCCCAAAAGTGGCTACTAGAGAATCCTATGTATAAAGACCAATTTCCTACATCAATTGGCTCTATATATGAGTTGGATAACAAGTGATAATATAAGAAAATGAATGGGTTGGGTATGGGTTCACACATTAATCAAGATTAAGATGGAATACTATTGGAGTACTCAGAGAGGGGACAATCCTTACAGATCATGGTTCATAACTTAGGGGAGGGATCCCAACATTACTAGACCATGCATATCTTATTGGAGTACTCAGGGAAAGGATATTTTGTGAGACATGATGGTCCTTAGTTCAAGGGAAATTTCCCAAAATTATGGGAATGCATGATGACACTAACATAGATTTGGTTGAATCCCTCACTCTGGCTCTTGGTTTCTTTTTTTTTACTTTTTACTCTTCTCGTCTTGTTTTGGGGTTGAGCCTTACTCCTATCCTTTGGCCTAATAGGATCATGGGTTGCCTCCTAGATCAAGGGAGTGGTTTCTTATGGTACCATATGGTTGGGTGGAGAAACTTGAGGCTTTTACATGGCTCAACATTGGAATCTTTTGTGAGGATACTTATGCTTTATTCGAGGATGATCTAGAATGCTATACTTGATGTATTATATAATGTATATTCAAACAAAATAAACTTTTTGATGTAATCAACATCTATATAAAAGGGGAAAAGGGTATCTCTAGGAAAAATAAAGGGAAATATGAATATATTATATTATTTATAGGGATGAGTGTAAGTATGATGATGTCATTATGTTGTTTATTTCTTGGTATTTAGACAATGTATTATGAATAAAAGAAAGATTTACTTTTCTTAAAATTATCAAATGAATAATCTATGATTTATTTTATGCAAGTCTAAAGCTATGCCTTTATCCATATTGCATGTTAAGTAATTAAGGTTAATTTTATGGAAGGGACATTAGTTCCTCATTTCTAAATGGATAATGTGAGTGGAAAAATCACTAAGAAATAAATTAACTTAAGTAGTAGATATGAATATTAGAAAAGAAAAATTAATTAATGTTGTTTAAAGATGACTTTAGGAAACCTTTAGTACTTTTATATCTTTTATTAAGTGAATTCATCAAGTAAAAGTTAGTAAAAAAAAATTCACTTGTCAAATTTAGCAACTTTTGGCAAGTCCTTTTGGGTTCCCTAGAAGGGCATTAGATTTGGTTTCAGAGCCCTAGATTGTTACACCAGAAGATCCAAGGATTACTATGCTAGGGAAAACTAAAGCAACTCTCACTTGACTAAAAGACTTGTAAATTATCAGAATGTCTCCTAAAACACGAAGGGTGGCAAGGGGAAAAGTAAGAAAATCACCCCTGAGGTTTGAATAAATAAGCTCTCAAAGAGGAACAATCTAGAAGTGAAGGTAGTTGAAGCCAAAGGGATAAAAATGAGGCAACTTAAATTAGGATATTTATGAAAAAAATTATGCAAATGCTAGATCAAATGGAAGATAGGATGAAATAGGAATGGGCTAACCACTCCCATACCAATGGTTATATAGAATGACAAAGGAGCTATGGAAGAAGGGTTGTAGAAGACCATAAAATACCTATTTCCACTCAAATGAAATATTTTTAAAGATTGAAAGTACCTAAGTTTTGGGGCAATAAAGGAGGGTCATCTGCCAAAACTTGGCTTCTTGAATTAGAAAGATGTTTTACTATGTACCCATTCAATAGAAATATAAAGACAAGGTGTGTCATAATGCACATGAGGAAAAGTGCATCAAATTGGTGGTGTCAAGAAGAAGAGAGGATGCAAATAAGTATAAATAACATATCTTGGGAACTATTCCTAGAATCCTTTAGGGATAGATACTTCTCTGATCAATGGAGACAAGGTAGGTCCAAAGAATTTTATTAGCTAAATGAAAAAGATAATGAAAATAGAAGAAGGTGAAAGATAATTCTATGAACTTAAACCCTTCTTTGGATGCAAGGAAGGTGAGCCTATGTTAGTAAAATATCTCATCTGGGATTTGTCTGATTGGATATTAAGTGGCGTAGCCATGTTTGAACCAAGGACACTTTGGGAGGTCATGGCTAAGGCTTTTATAGTGGAAAGAAATGTGTTAATAGGAATGGATGGACATGTAGGGAGTCAAAGGGTTCAAGGTAGTAATAGAAAAACCCCAAGCCAATAAATATTTTTAAAGGGGCTCTTAGAATGATATTAAGGGGAGTATCCAAATATCCAATGCACCCCCTACCTAAAACTATAGAAAGAATATAAGATGTTTGTTGGAAATATAGCTTACAAGATAAGGTAAGTTATGTGGTTGTCATTTATGGCAACATATTTGTTTTCCAGATTAGTCATGATCATTCATGAAGGAAAATTGTCTAAGTATTAGATAGTGTTACAACAGCATGACAAGATTTGATGAAAGTGAAATATTCCCTTCGAATATTCTCTTTTGTAGTTAAGTAGAGATGCATGAAATCATACTAATGATGCATACTATGTCTGTACAATCAACCAAGTTCAAGTTATGAAGGAAATAGTGATGCAGTGATGATATAGTGCAAAATAGACCATGTCAGTAGAATATGTTAAACGAATTGAATAATTGTTTTAATTATTAATTCTTGATGAGCCAACTTTAAGAATGATATGTGAGCTGACTCAGGAAGAATTTACCAATATGTTTGGTATAAGTAAAGATATTCATTTTTGAAATTAGAGTGTAACATGAATGAATGAATGGCATGTGAAGTAATGATAAGCAATGTGAGATATGATGCAATTTGATATGTGCACAATTACCCATTGTGTGAAGAATTACCAATTAGAAGAATTGTGAAGTATAGCAAGTAATCCAATTATGTGCAATTATTGACATTGAGAATATTTGTGAAGTACAACAAGTGATCTAGTTTTGTATGTATATCTATTCTCTTGAAGAACTTATTTATATAGTTGCATGTTAGGCAGTGGGCTCTTCTTGGACACATTTGTATATGTTCTACCAAATCCTAACAAGGTTGAGGCTTCTAACAAGGCCTAGTCTCCTAACAGGGACTTGAGACACTATACATTCTTCATAGACTCCTAATAGGGTTAATATCCTTAACGAAATTCTTTATATAGTGAATCATCTTGTGGGTTCCATCCCCACTAGTTTTCGCTTGGCCAGGGTTTCCCTAGTTAACAAAATATGGTGTTATGAGTTCTCTTCTAGTATGGTTGTTATTTTTTTTAGCACTATTGGTTCTCCCTCTTATGCATATGGAAAAGTAATTAATAAAATTTAGTTGTTGGTAAAATGATTGAAAATATTGATTCACCCCCCCTCTCAATATTATCTATTTCTAACAATTGGTATTAGAGCCTACTTATTTGGAAGAGGCTTAATAGCTTGAATAAGATCCCTATGGATATGGAACACTTAAAGAAGAATCTTGAAGAAGCTCTTGAACATATTCATCTCCTTATTGATGAAAGAGATGGCCTTAAAGATAGATACAAAGATAAAAAAGCTTACATTGGTGAACTAAAGGACAAGATAGATGATCTAAAGCAAAAAGGACCTTGTGAGAAAACCAATGATGATGATATTGTAGATATAAAGAAAGAAAATGAGATTCTAAAACATGAGTTAAAGATAGTTGAACTCAAGCTAAGTCTTAAGAAAAATGGAGGAAAGAATGACTTGGACATAAAAGCTAAAAATGTAGACCTAAGATCCTAGTTAAGCAAGGTAACATCTGAATTGGAATCTATCAAGTTAGATTATGTAGAATTAGAAAATTACAACACTATTGTGAAAGGTGAGTTGGTGAAAACCAAATAGAAACTTGAGAAATTATATACCAGGAATCAAAATAATGAACAAATATATGTACAGATACCTAGTTATGACAAGACTAGACTTGGATTCTTCCTTGGACGATCCACCAAGAAATCTATTGAGAGAAAAGAGCTTGATACCCCTAAAGTCAAAAAGGATCTAAGCATAAGGAAAATAATTGATACATCTAAAGACAAAGAAAATGTTACTCACTCTAAGAAATTTAAAGAATTTAATGAAGATAAGGATAAAAAAAGAAAGGAATCTCATGCCTGGTGTGATGAACTTGAACATACCGAAGATGATTGCAAAGGTAAGTCTTTTAAACTTATTTCAAAGTTTTATTATCATAATTGTCATGGATATGGATATTATGTAGTAGATTGTAAGAAACCTAAAATTGATAGTGGTAATGCAAATAGTAGAATGTCTAGGAACACTAACTCTGCAAGCAATAGAAGAAGATCTCACAACAATGAGAGTGGAGAAAGAAGAAAAATTGTTTGTTACAGATGCAACAATCTTGGATACATTGCAAGAAATTGCATAGCACCTGATGACCAGTATAATGAACAAAGAAGAAATGTACCTATATGTTAGTTATGTAATAACTTTGGGCATACAACAAAGTTCTACAGAATGGATATGAGAAACCTAAATAGGAATCAGAATTATAGAAGGAACAACATAAGAAATGATGACATTCTAAAGGAAGATATGAAAGAGTTGACAAAAGAACTTAAGGAAATATTTGTAAAAGAAAGTGAAGCTAGAAGCTCTCACATAGTTCAGGAAGAAGCTCGTCCTAATGTATCTGACAAGATAGTAAAATCACTTATTGTTTGTGACCTCTCCTACCAGAATTAAGCATTCTTAGTGAAACAAAGTTTTAGTTATTGATAACTAATGTTAGAAATAGTATCATAGGTTGTGTATTTAACAGTATGTACTAGACATTGAAAAAAGTCTATAGCCAAGTGCACATTGCTTAATATGATCAAGATAAGGATATATAAGAAGAATAAACTCTTTGTTATACAGAGACAATATATAGAACTAGTGCCAGATATGCATTTAATGTGAAGTACAAATTATAAAATATTTAAAGGACATGATTTGATTTAAAAACATCATTTGTTTGTGTGAAATCTAAGTGCAAGATCGAAGCAAGATTTGAAGAGTTAAAGAGGTCTACAGACATGTGAACTTGCTAGAAATCCTAATACATGAAGTTAAAGTATTTTCTAAATTTTTTGAGAATAATCTTTCAAAAATGGAAAGACAAGAAGTCTTTAATGTCAGCAATAGACCTAGATACAATTTCAAGAAACACCCATTTGTTTCTTTGTTTGATGACCCTATTGGAGCATTTTTGCAAGTTCCAAAAAATGTTCTTCATGCCGAGGATATAAGAGGTTATATCCATTGAAAAATTGAAGGCATGGGTGATAGAGAAATTCATAAGGAATTGGAGAAAATCTGTAGAAATGATTTGTCACTAAAACCAGAACATGGATACCTAGAATGACTTAACCTAGTTAAGTATATGTTCTACATAGACTTTGAAAATCATGAATGGACAAGGATAATTTTGAGTAGAGTACATGATGATCTTCTATAGCTAGGAGACTCTATCATGTGTATTGATAATGACCTAATTCACAAGGTCACAGGTTTAAACAATGAAGGATGTAATCTAGTGATCATTAAGAATGTGCACATGATAGTTGAGACAAATCTCAACACATGTTTTGATGGCAAAAACATGAAGGTCAACAACATTCAAGATGATGGAGTAAGACTGATTTGCAAAAATTTTGGATACAAATTCAATCATGAATCTAGGATAGATTCAGTACCTACAGGATTTCTTCATGCAACTTACCTGGCAGTAAAAAGCAAAGATGTTAATCTATGCAACATTATCCAAACAAAATTGTTGGATAATATATCAAGAACCAAGAAGTCCAAGAGCACAATCTTTAGGTTTGAATCACTACTGGCTCACATATTCTTCTATGTGAATAAGAAGTTTCCTGGTATCATGAATTGGGATGGAGGTGAGTGGACAATGAAAACAATCACTCATATATATAGAGCCAGACCTGAAATAGTCAAAGACAATGATATTGATAGTATAATGAAATATTTCCAAGCTAAAATGAAGCAAAGATATAGGACAAGATATATTGAAAAGATGAGAGAAGTTAAGACAAGTTAGATAACAAAGGACTCCAAGAAGAAGGTGGAAAAGGTGGTTGATTCTATTTTGAAGGAATCGAGAATGACAAGAAAGGAATTTGATGAGATGAAAGGGATAGCCATGGAAATGAAGGCTAGTGGTTAATCTAAGGTATTGAACCCTACACCCATTGTAGTGGTCGAACCTACAAAAGAGGTCATAGTTTCCCAAACAAGTGTGCAAGCAACTACTGTGCCATATGCAGTAGTTGCACAAAAACAATCTCAAAAGAATCTAGCAAAGACTGAGGAAGTGTCAGAACCTAGGAAGTCTACAAGGCTTGAAAAGACCACAACTCCTCCTAAGAAGATAGTCAAGTAGACTACAAGTGATCCAAGCAAGAAGAGAAGAACCTTGCAAATTAGTTCTTCTAAATCTAAAGAAGAAACTGGTGATAGACCAGTAGAGCCAACTGATCAGAAAGCAAAGATTTCAGCCAGATGAAAGGCATGGAAACCCAAGGTAGTGAATCTCAACATGAAAATTATTAATGACAATAATTTTGTTCAATTAAACAAATACTATGATTTGTACAATAATATGTATAGAAGATAGCAAGAGAATGTTGTAGTTAGGAATATAATTCTTAAAGATAAAAGGTTTGATGGTATAAGAGGTCAGATACCAAAAGATCTATACAATAGACTTTTAAATAGAAAAAGTAGAGTGATAGAGGAAGAAAAACAAATAAGAATTAATATGGTGAAAAAGTTATGTACTATAAATAATGAGGAAGTGTAAGCAACAATTCTAAAAGGAATAGCACCACTACTAAGGAATAAAAAGAGATCCATTCTCCTCATGGGAGGAAATTATGAAGAAGTAAATAAAGAAACTCAAAAGGCTATAGTCACATACATGTCTACTATGCCTAAGAAAAGTGCATAGCCAAAAATTGAAATCCCTATGTTAGAAAAGAGTACGCAACTAGAAATGGCAAGCCCTATGTCAGAAAAGAGTGTACATCTAGCGAAAGCAAGTCCTATAAAATCTAAGGAGTGTGCGCAGATAGAGGAAGCCAATCCTACTACAGGTAGTCCACCTCATAGTTTTGAGCAACCAAATGGAACAATAATTTCCAGTGATTCACCACATATCACCATTGGTAGAGAATCTATGTAAGTGGATAACACCAATGTGATAGTTGAGGGCCCATTTAATGATTTTGGTTCCAACATTGTTGGCAATATTATGGACTATAGTAGCTCATCTGATGAAGAAGAAGATCAAGAGCCAAAGGAAGAAGATGCACCTTCTGCAAAGAAAGTTGAATCTAGCATTAAATTATCTACTTCAAGTGTATCCTTAGAAACTACAACAACACCCTCTACACCACCTACTCAAGTAGCAGTGGTCACAGTAGTAGTAATACATTCAGATGAAGATGATGAAGCATGAAATCTCACATCTTCTTTGAGTAAATTTCTTGAGAAGAAGAAATTAGTCAAATCCATTGAAAAGACTTTGACTTCAGTTCTAGATGGAATGGAAAAGACAGTAAGCCCTATTGACACACCTATAGATATTCAACAACGCGCAACAATTTTGTGTAAAAATTTTGATGATGAGTTCACAACACTTACTAATGTGGCTACAATATGAGTTCAAATAGAGCATGATAGTAAACTCCTTAATACCATGTGTATAAATATAAGGAATGATATAGAAACATTGAATGCATACATTAAGGCATTAAGACAGAGTATAGAAGAAGGAAAACAAGCTAATGCTAAGTACAACTTGGCATACATCCATCTTCAAAGTTTTGATGATCAAATCAAAGAAAAGAAAATTGAGCTTTAGACACTCACTGACAACTTTCTAAAATAGAATTAGAAGTTAGATAGCATCGAGCATTCAATGAAAGCACTTCATAACAACATCAAGGATTTATAGGTCAAAAAGAAGAAAGTTTTGAAAAGATTCAATCTTTTGAGAGATCACTTATCACCATAGGTAACATTGCTAGACAATCTATTGGAGGAATGCTTGGCAGCAAAGTCCTAATATGAAAAATTTATGGCTACAGATTTGAAAGCAATAGAGTTAGCCACATAAGCCTAATGTGCACTAATTAGTGTATCTGATGCACTGAAAGATAGTTGGAAGAAACACCTTGTACAGTTGAGGAATGATTTTAGTGATTGTTTCTCCAAGTTTTGATGCAACTACCAACTTTTGACATTTTTTTCTCTCTTTTTTTATTAGCACATTTGTTATTGATGTCAAAGGGGGAGAAAGATGGAAAATTGTAATTGTAAGGGGGAGAAATAAGGAAAAGTGTAATTGATAGTTATATTTTAAAGTATAGTAGTAAGTTTTTCTTTAAGGAAACTTTTTAATTGGAGTTATAATGGAAGTATTCCTCTCAAAACATGAATACAGTGTTTTTTTTGTGTTATGGTTATTTATTTTGATTGGTATGACAACATGTTTGGGACTTAGCCAATTTTCCCAAAATGTTGCTATCAATGCCAAAGGGGAAGATTGTTGGCAATATAACCAATCAATTAGATAAGGTAAGTTATATGGTTGTCATTTATAGCAACATATTTGTTTTACAGATTAGTCATGATCATTCATGAAGGAAAATTATCTAAGTATTAGACAGTGTTACAACAACATGACAAGATTTGAGGATAGTGAAATATTCCCTTAGAATATTCTCTTGTGTAGTTAACCAGAGATGTATGACATCATACTGATGATGCATACTAGTGCGCATGTCTATACAATCAACCAAGTTCAAGCTATGAAGGAAATAGTGATGCAGTGATGATATAGTGTAGAATAGAGCATGTCAACAGAATTTGTTAAACAACTTGAATAATTGTTTTATTTATTAATTTTGATGAGTTGACTCTAAGAATGATCTGTGAGCTGGCTAAGGAAGAATTTATGAATATGTTTGGTATAAACAAAGAACTTCATTTGCGAAGTTAGAGTGTAACATGAATGAATGAATGTCATGTGAAGTAATGATATGTAATGTGAGATGTGATGCAATTTGATAAATGTGCAATTACCCATTATGTGAAGAACTGATAATTCGAAGAATTGTGAAGTATAGCAAGTAATCTAGTTATGTGTAGTTAGTGACATTCAAAATATTTATGAAGTACAACAAATGATCCAGTTTTTAATGTATATCTATTCCCTTGAAGAACTTATTTGTATAATTGCATGTTAGTGTGGTGGGCTGTTCTTGCACACATTTGTATATGTTCTACCAACTCCTAACAGAGTTGAAGAAACTCTTAATAGGGTTGAGGCTTCTAATAAGGCCTAGTCTCCTAACAGGGACTTGAGACACTATACATTCTTTATAGACTCCTAATAGGTTCAATATCCTTAACCAGATTCTTTATATAGTGAATCATCTTGTGGATTCCATCCCCACCAGGGTTTCCCTAGTTAACAAAATATGGTATTATGAGTTCTCTTCTTCTATGGTTGTTTATTTTCTTTAGCACTATTGGTTCTCTCTCTTATGCATGTGGAAAAGTAATTAATAAAATTCAATTGTGAGTAAAATATTGAAAATATCGATTCACCCACCCACCCCCCCTCTCAGTATTATCTATTTCTAACAATTGGTATTAGAGCCTACTTATTCAGAAGAGGCTTAACAACTTCAATAAGATCCCTATGGCTATGGAATACTTAAAGAAGAATCTTGAACAATCTCTTGAACAAATTGATCTCCTTATTGATGAAAGAGATGCCCTTAAAGACATATACAAAGACACAAAAGCTTACATTGGTGAACTAAAGGACAAGATAGATGATCTAAAGCAAAAAGGACCTTGTGAGAAAACTAGTGATGATGATATTGAAGATCTAAAGAAAGAAAATGAGATTCTAAAACATGAGTTAAAGATAGTTGAACTCAAGCTAAGTCTTAAGAAAAATGGAGGAAAGAATGACTTGGACATAAAAGCTAAAAATGTAGACCTAAGATCCTAGTTAAGCAAGGTAACATCTGAATTGGAATCTATCAAGTTAGATTATGTAGAATTAGAAAATTACAACACTATTGTGAAAGGTGAGTTGGTGCAAACAAAAAAAAAACTTGAGAAATTATATACCAATAGCAAAAAAATTGAAGAACAAATATCTGTACAGAGGCCCAGTTATGACAAGACTGGACTTGGATTCTTCCTTGGATAATGCACCAAGAAATATATTGAGAGAAGAGAACCTGATACCCCTGAGTCAAAAAGGATCTAATCATAAGAAAAATAGAAGATACATCTAAAGACAAAGAAAATGCTACTCAATTTGAGAATCTAAAGAATCAAATCAAGATTAGGATAACAAAAGAAAGAAATCTCATGCCTAGTATGATGAACTCAAACATTCTGAAGGCGATTGCAAAGCTAAGTCTTTTAAACCTATTTTAAAGTTTTATTGTCATAATTTTCATGGATATGGAGATTATGTAGTAGATTGTAAGAAACCTAAAATTGATAGTGATAATGAAAATAGTAGAATGTCTAGGAACACTAACCATGTAGGAAATAAAAGAATATCTCACAGCAATGAGAATGGAGAAAGAAGACAAATTATTTGTTACAAATGAAACAATCTTAAACACATTGCAAGAAATTATAGAGCACCTGATGACCAATAGAATGAACAAAGAAGGAATGTACCTATATGCCAGCTATGTAAAAACTTTGGACACATAGAAAAGTTCTACAAAATGGATAGGAGAAACCTAAAAAGGAATTAGAATTATAGAAGGAACAACAAAAGAAATGATGAAAATCTACAGGAAGAAATGAAAGAGCTGACAGAAGAATTTAAGGAAATATTTGTAAAAGAAAGAGAAGCTAGAAGCTCTCACATAGTTAAGGAAGAAGCTCATCCTAATGCATCTGACAAGACAATAAAATCACTTATTGTTTGTGACTCCTCCTATTAGAATTAAGCATTCTTAGTGAAACAAAGTGTCAATTATTGATAACTGATGTTAGAAAGAATATAATAGGTTGCACCATTTATAGTATGTACTAGAAATTGAGAAAAGTCTATAGCTAATTGTGCTTAATATGATCAGGATAAGGATATATAAGAAGAATAAACTCTCTATTATATAGAGACAATATATAGAACTAGTGGTAGATATGCATTTAATGTAAAGTATAGATTGTAAAAGATTTAAAGGATGCAATTTGATTTTCAAACATCATTTATTTGTGCAAAAACTAAGCACAAGGTTGAAGCAAGATTTGAAGAGTTAAAGAGGTCTACAGACATGTGAACTTACCAAAAGCCCTAATATGTGAAGCTAAGGAATTTTTTTATTTTTTTGAGAATAATCTTTTAGAAATGGCAAGACAAGAAGTATTTACTATCAAAAATAGACCTAGATACAATTTCAAGAAACACCCATTTGTTTCTTTGCTTGATGACCCTATTGGAGCATTTTCGCAAGTTTTGGAAAATGTTCTTCATGTTGAGGATATAAGACATTATATTCATTGCAAAATTGAAAGCATAGGTGATATATAAATTCATAAGAAATTGGAGAAAATGTGTAGAAATGATTTGTCACTAAAACCCCAACATGGATACCTAGAATGACTTAACATATTTAAGCATATGTTCTACACAGACTTTGATAATCATGAATAGACAAGGATAATTCTGAGCAGAGTACATGATGATCTTCTATGGCTAGGAGACTCTATCATATGTATTGTTAATGACCTAATTCATAAGGTCATAAGTTTAAACACTGAAGGATGCAATTGAGTGAACATTAAGAATGTGCATAAGATAGTTGAGACAAATCTCAACACGTGTTTTGATGGAAGAATCATGAAGGTCAACACCATTTAGGATGATGGAATAAGACTAATTCACAAAATTTTAGGATACAAATTCAATCATGGATCTAGGATAGATTCAGTATCTGCATGATTTCTTCATGCAACTTACTTGGCAATAAAAGGTGATGATGTTAATCCATGTGACATTATCTAAACATAATTATTGGATAATATATCAAGAATCAAGAAGTCTAGGAGTGTCATGTTTAGGTTTGAATCCCTACTGACTCACATATTCTTCTGTGCAACTAAAACATTTCCTGATATCATCAATTGGGATAGAAGTGAGTGTCTAATACAAACAATCACTTGTGTATATAGTGGTAGACCTAAAACAATCAGAGACAGTGATATTGATAGTATAATGAAATCTTTCCAAGCTAAAATGAAGAAAAGGTATAGGATACCTCCTATGCTAGTGGAAAAGTATAAGGATGAACTATGCTTCATGGTTGAAATAGGTTTTACTTGTATGGAGGTTGTAGTTCCTCGAGTTAAGTTTATTGAACCTATGGGTTACGAGATGAGTGAGGCATTAATTGAAGGATATGAGAAGATAATCCTACACTTAGAAGTTGATTCTAAATGTCCTAGATTCAAGACATATATTAAAAAGATGAGAGAAGTTAAGACAATTTAGATAATAAAGGACTCCAACAAAAAGGTGGTTGATTCTATTTTGAAGGAACCAGGAATGACAAGAAAGGAATTTGATGAGATGAAAGGGATAGCCATGGAAATGAAGGCCAGTGGTCAATCTGAGCTATTGACCCCTACACCCATTGTAGTGACCAGACTTACTGAAGAGGTCATAGTTGCAACACCTAAACACCTAAACAAATTCCAACAAGGAGTTATTGAAACCTAATGTCATGTGTAATGCCCCGCTTGAAGATCCTTGGAAACAAGGATGAAATAGAAGCAAGATTTTTTTTTTTTAAAACCCAGTGTAAGCATACATTGTAGCAACCTACACAAAACACGAAGATAGCAACATAAGATTGACACACCATCCAACACCAATGGATCTCCAAATGCCACTAACCAATACACAAACAAGAAAACATAAGAGATCGACCAAAAAAAAAGATCAAAACAGACTCCTGAAAATTGGCTAACTCTGAATTCTGAAGCCCTGCAATTTCCTAGAATCTTTATCTTAGCTTGTAGAGGTTTGAAACCCATCTCAAATGAATCATCGCATATATTAAAATATATCTTAAGTATAAGAAATTAACTTATACTTAAATGATATATTTTAAACCCCGAAGGATGAACTACAAAAAAAAAATAACGGAATACAAAATACACCACCAAGGGATTGAAGAACACCAAAGAGGGTACCCCGAACCATCCCTAAAAAGTTTGGATCAAATCGAAAAGTGCCCGCTGTCCACCCGCGCATGTTTCATGAAATCTGTGCAACACTTTATTAGCACTATGTGATACTTCACCAGTGTCATACGACATTTCTCTAGAAGGAGGGTGACACAATCAGGGTTTGGGTGATACTTCTCAAAAGGGCATGCGATAGTGGAAGTGTATCATACAACATTTCTTCTGAGAAGGTGTGATACTTTCCAATGTTGCACGACATTTCTCCAAAAGGCATGTGATACTTTCCAGTGTCACACGACATAGTTTCTATGGGCATGCAATACACTTTTATGTCGCACCATGCTGACAAAGTGTCACCCAAAGAAACACAAGGACAACTAAAGAGAACACAAAAAGGGAAAAATAGAGTATGAAACCTCCACACCAGGAGCACCAGATCCACATCTCAAGGCATGAACACTCAAACTAAAACTGAATAATAAAAAGATGGAAAGCTAAAATCTAACCATCTATCAAACAATGAAGGGAAAGTACAGAAAGGGAAAAGATCACAATGAGCAAAACAACCACTAAGTACGCGGTTCCTCCTAACCATCAATGGCATCATAAGACCATCATGGGTCCTAGCCATTCCCCCGTGCATAACTTTCCAACCCACCAATCGGATCATTAGTGCTATCGTAATAGGATGTCACTACTAAACATGCTACAACAATCATACGAAAATCTAACATGCTAGTAGTAGAAAAATGTGAGATAACATCATCTAACATACACTATTCATTCTCATAAGGAAATGCATCAAAATAACATCATCTACACATGATAAACAAGCATCCCAATGAAAGCATAAATCACAAGGAAGCATACTCCAAAGACTGAAGTACCAAGTGAAAACATTTAGCAGCGATCGTACTAGGCTCAAGACCATCTCTGTACACCGGTCCCTAGCAGTGGTGAAGGTAGCTACGCCTCCCAACCATGTGGCACTCATAGGTCCACACCCACCATGATGATGGAGATAATGATCTAACTACAACCACACGCAAAACAAATATCCATGGCTAACACACACGCCAAGCAGTATGAAGACTAAACCCAAGACTAAGACAATGCATAACTATAGGTCCTAGTTAGACATCTTAATAGGCTACTAAGTAGGGACTGACATCCTAGAGAGTCGCTTGACTTCCAAAAGCCCAAGCTCAGATCATGTGTGGCAACACTCTCAAGGGATTCCCTTGGAACCATCACACAAATGTAGATATTTTCATTATCTTAAGTTTTATTAACTCTCACAATTTTATTTATTTATCACTTACTAAAAACTTCTTATCCTCCACCAACCTTCAGTGCCATAATGTCGAGTTGTGACATAGAAGCCCCCTCCAGATGCTACCCTACCCTACCAATGCTTATCCAATGATGAGTACCCGTAGGCATGTGAATTCCCAACCCAATCCCAATGATCAAAAACTTCTAGAAAAGACATGGAAGGTCGACACTCACAAGTCCTCTGACAAATGTACGTGCATGTACTCGTGTGTGGCGCACCACCATCATGAAGATCATAACATAAGGACTGGATGAGAATGCAAAATAGAAGCCAATCAACCGAAACATAATCAGGATGACGGATGCTACACACATCCCAAAGAAACAAAAGATGCAAAAGTGTTTCGACTAGTATCCAAACAGATCATCCAAGTCCACGAACCACAATGTGTCAAGAAAACCTGAGAAAATAGGGTGGCACACAAAACGAGGTAAAAACCCCAAATTTTAGAAAAATTTCAAAATTTACACCCATTTGGCCTTTGGGTTCAAAAACCCCAAAAATCCAAAAATAAAAGGAATTGGACATCGTATGCAAAAATGGTTAGCATAACGGCCCAAAAACCCAAACCCCCATTTCAAAAATAGGGAAAACGTTCATACCCGACCAACTGGGCAAAACTAGCAAACAAAAACAGAGGTGAACACTAGTTCACAACCTCCTAACATATTGCTACAAGAAACAGAAGTAGAAATAGAGAAAAAATATTAAAATGGGAAGGCCCTACCTGACAGCAAAAGCGGCCAAAACTGAAACCCGCAAAAGAAAATAAACATTCCACCAAAACTTTTTAAACTAACGGCAAAGCAAGAACTCCTCGAGCTGAATCCAACGAGACCAACCTTGCAAAGATCCCATGCTCACAGCTCTCACAACAAACAAAACAATAATCCTTCAGAAGAGGATTTCCAAATTTTCTCTCCAATTTCTATTTTCAAAATGTGAGAAGTGAATAATGAATTCACTTTTCCAATACTTATTCATTTTGAGTAAATAGTTGATTATGAAAATTAGCTAGCTAGAGTAGTTAAACTTCGAATTGACCCAAATGAAAATAGGTTATTATTCATAATGGAAATTCACCTAAGGCAAAGTTGCCAAAAATTAAATCCTAAAGATTTAAAACTCGAAAACCCAAAATCATAGAAAATCACTTAACACTTTCACGACAAATGCGAACTTCTAAATGCACAGACATGCTCACTAGTCTAATCACATAATGCAGATGAGTTCAAATTTACTATTCATCAAAAGGTTTTAATTAGAACAATTAAATAAGGATACATCGACCATATAGGAGCAACATTGGCAAAATATGAACAGCTAGATCACTAACTCCATAGGCCACTACCAAGGATATAATTCCTGCACACTAAAACACACGATCAAGTGCAATTGCATATAATATAATAGCCAAAGCAATTTAAACATTAATTAACCAATTAATCCATTTACATCACTCACGTTTGCAAAAAGCATAAAGAACATAAATGAAGTAAATACCCATAACATAGAAATGCGTTTAGGAGAATTAAAGTTATTTTTAAAATAAAAGATTCCTCTCACATAGAAAATTGTGCATTCATGTGTAGTCAAGAATGTGATTTCTTTTTTTTTTTTTAAATAGGAATAATGCTTTATGTGTGCAATTTAGGATAAGTGGGAAGTGAGACTTTTAATTGTATAAGAGACTTAGGATAAAGTGGTCAAGCCATAGATTATAACTAAATCAATAGATTTGATCAAGAAAAGTGATTTATGATCTAGCATTGGAATAATTTAAAAGGAAAAATGGGGTCTTATAATTTACAAGACTATTTTTGAGTGATTATATTTGCCTCTCTTTGACTATTGTATGACTAATCTAGGAACAAATTTTTTCAAAGAATGACGATGTCAAATAAAAAAAATAGAGATCTTGCCCCATAATGAAACAAGTGGCTGAGAAAAAGACAGATCGAGGACTAAGAAAAGATCAAAGATAATTGAATACTAAGAAAGACTAAACAAAGAAAGTCAAAGATTGAGAAAACTAAATAAACTGAGCAAAGATCCTACCCTAGAACAAGAACAAGGATCAAGCAATAGATATGTCTGCCTCCTTAGGATTGAAATCAAAATGATGATAAAGGAGATACAAAAACCCAAATAGATAAATTTGATCAAATCAATTAAAGAATCAAGTCCAAGATAATAGAATAACTAATGCAGATTCAACTGGATCAAGAGTGTGATCAGAGTTAGAAAGGGACAAGACTACAAAGGCAAATGATCCTAATGATGGTGGGACTATAGAGGATTTGGGGGGGTTCCTAGGCTAACTTTTCTACAAAAGAAATGGGCCAGTCTGTTTGGTATCAAACCAGTTGGCAAATCTACTTTACAATCGATCAAGAATACTTCAGATAAGGATAAAGGTATGTTTACACTTGAAATCTTGGATCAAATCATTGATAAAAATATCTCTAGGATGGATTTGACCTTGGTAGGAAAGTTTTTAGAGGTGAGGCCCAACACTGAGGTGGTTAGGTCCTTTGTTAGAAGGAAGTGGGCTCTTAAATGCCAAGTGAATATTGCAGTAATGGCTAAAGGATACCTTTCATTTAGTTTCACCTATTATGAAGATAAATGTGAGATCCTATGCAACAGTCTCTAGGTTGTGGGTAAACATACTCTAGTCTTGTAGAAATGGGCTCCAAATTTATATTTTATGGATGAATCTAGAATCCAATCACCTATTTGGATTTGATTAATAGGGTTTCCACTAGAGTTTTGGGTGGAGGACGTGTTTCAACGTATTACTGGTACCTTTGGTGAACTCCTATCTATGGATTCACTCACTATTTTGAGGAGAAGGATGATCTATGCTATAATTTGTGTGGGTGTCTTTCAAGGTTTAGATATGCTAGAATCTATCTCGCTTAAATCCAAACTTGGTATATGGAAGCAGCATATTGAGTATGAAACCATTCCCTTTTCATGTGTTCCACTACAAAAAATCTAGACATCGGGCTAAAAAATTTCCTTCTTTGAATAAGGAACCCAAAAATATTTTAAAAATCTAGGTTAGAAACAAAGTTTAGAATATCAATGAGATTTGTAGTGGGGAGGTTAGGAACTCCTTGGGAGTAAGTGGTTTGGCTAAGGTACCATTGATGGCTATTGAGGATGCTTCTCAACTAAGGAGGAATACTGAAGGAAATGATTAGGATATCTCATTGGATCTTAATAGTGAAGTTCAGAATGATAGTGAGATTTGTAGTGGGGAGGTTAGGAACTCCCTTGTGGACAGTAGTTTGGCTAAGGAACCACTTATGGTTGTTGAGGATGTTTCTCAACCAAAGAGGAATATTGAAGGAAATGATTAGGATATCTCATTGGATCTCAGTAGTGTGGACATTCATTTGGTTGAGGTAGGAGGTGTGATGAGTCCCATTCATGGGGATGGAGATGATGGTGGAGAGATTAAGCATGATTACACTCATGAAGTTTCTGAGGTAGTTGAGGATTTTGCGTCTCTCCCTATAAGTAAGGTAGATCATGGTCTGACTGAACCTTTGGCAAATTCTACAATTGTAGAAAAGGGGGAAGCTAAGGAAATCTACAATGTGCTTTAGAAAGTAGATGTGAACACTGGTGTAGAATGGAGTTATGGTGGGGGCACTAATACATTTGGTACCAAATTGCAATGGTAGTGCCATTGCAATTTTTTGTCACAACCTTGTTGTTGTCGCAATTGCGATGATAGACCATCGCAATTGCGACAACAACAAGGTTGTGATGAAAAAATTGCAGTGGCATTGCCGTTGCAATTTGGTACCAAATCTATTAGTGGGGTATTAGAGCCTCTAAATCTAAAAAGAAAAATGAGGGTGCATCCTCCAAAAAGAATAAAGAGAATGTTGTGATTAAAACTAGGAGCAATAAGAAAGATGACATCCCTAGCACACATTTAGGAAAAGGCAATAAAAAATGGGAAATGAAGATCAATGAGGCTAGGGAATGCTACCAACATGCAACACCTTTAGGTAAAGGTGTTAAGGTTGGAGAGGTTGGTGTGTCTCTCTCTTCAATTGGTAGACCATCTAACATGCAGAGAAGAATGGTTGAGACTAACAGAAGTATTGCAAACAGTAGTTAGAGGACTATCTTAGAAACAAGAAATTTCCATAAGAAATTAAGTATATCTCATGAAATATAAGAGGATTAAATAATCCTCATAAAAAAGATATTATTAAAAACATGATTAGGGATATTAAGCTAAAAATTATTTTGATTCAAGAAACTAAAATGTTGAAGGATAAAGTTGAAGGTCTCTCAATTTTTAGGAGAGGAAAAATTATTGGGAATGATTCAGATGGGACTTTAGGTGGTATGGTGGTTTACTAGAATGATAAATACATTGCCGATGAACTTATTTCTCAAAATAGAAATATGATGAACATTAGATTTACCAATTCTAAGGATGGCTTTATTTGGGTGCTTACTAATGTCTATGCTCCCAATTATAAATGGGGTAGGAAGGTTCTTTGGGTATATATTACTAATCAAAGAAAAAAATTGTGGAAGAGAATTGGATCATTATGGGGTATTTTAATACCCTACTAAAAGAATCTAAAAAGATGGGAGGAAGTCAAACTAACTTGGATAATATATTGGATTTAGTGGACTTCATTGATTATCATCTTCTACATGATATGGATCTGCATGGGATTGATTATACTTGGACCAATAGAAGAACTAGTAATGATCCCATTCAGGTCAGATATGATAGAGCTCTCATTAGTAATGACTAGTTGTTAAAATATAAATGTTCTCTTACTACTCAAGTTCGTATTGGTTCAGATCACTATCCCATTTTTCTTGGGGTGGATATTTTAACCTCTAAGAAGAATTATCCTTTTAGATTTGAAAAAATGTGGACCCTCCATCCAGGTCTAGAAAATATGATGAAGGAATGGTGGAACATTCATGTGGAGGGTACTACTATGTTCAAAGTTGCTGCTAAGCTGAAAAACATTTTTCAAAATATCAAAATTTGGAATAAGGTTACTTTTGGGAACATTTTTTAGAATAAAAAGAATATCCTAGAGGAACTTAAAGATATTCAAGATAGTATTCAGGTTGATGGTTATGAGAATGTTTCTACGGAGGAAGAAAGTGAGAAATTGATTGAGATTCATGACATTATTACTAAGGAGGAGATATTCTAGAGACAAAGATCTAGAAAAGTTTTATGAAGGAAAGAAACTAAAATACTAAGTACTTTCACATGACTACTTTAAAGCATAGGATGGTTAATAGAATTTTTAGACTCAATACTATTGGCAGGCCTACGGAGGATGAGGAGATTATCAAAAGGGAAGTCATAAATTTTCATAGCAATCTACTTCAAGGTGACCCCAACTTGGACAAGGATAAGCATAATATGTTTCTAGACTATATTCTAAACTATATCTCAAAGGAGCAGAACAAATTCCTAACTTCTATTATGTCTTATGAAGAAATATCAAAGGCTATTTTCTTCTTTGATGGGGATAAGGCTCCAGGGTTAGATGGGTTTCCTTTCCTATTTTTCATAAGTACTGGAGTATGATCAATGATGATGTTTATAATGGGGTTAAGGAGTTCTTTGGCTCTAGGAAAATGCTTAAAGAGTTGAAAGGTACTTTCCTTGCACTAATTCCAAAGAAGCCAAGTGCTAATAGTTTGGATCAGTTTTGACCAATTAGTCTTTGCAATTCTTTCTATAATTTTTTTCTAAAGTGGTTACTCTTAGAATTTTGTCCCTTCTCCCTAGTATGATCTCTAAGAATTAAAATGGTTTTGTTCCAGGAAGGTAGATTTTGGATTCAATTATTTTAGTGCATAAAAATATTTACTCTCTCAATGCTTCTAAGAAAGAGGGGTTTCTTCTTAAGATAGATCTATCCAAAGCTTATGATAGAGTGGATTGGGCTTTTCTTCTAAGAGGTCTTGAAGCTTTTGGTTTCAACAAGAGATTTAGGGATATGGTCTTTATGTTGGTCTCTTTAGCTACTTTCTCAGTTCTTTTGAATGGTTCACCAAACCCATTTTTTTGGGCTTCACATGGTTTGAGTCAGGAGGATCCACTTTCACCTATCCTCTTTATTTTGATGGCTGAATGTCTGGGTAGATTTCTAGAGAAACTGGTGAGTGTGGGGGATTTTGTTGATCTTAAACCCTCTTCCAAAGAGTTGATTTGTTTGGATCAGCAATTTGTGGATGATTCTATAGTTATGGAGAAGCTTTAGTTAGAAATGCTAGAAATTTAAAGAGGGTGCTAGAGGATTATGGGAAAGCTTTGGGTCAAATTATCAATTGGAGCAAAAGTGTGATTTACTTTGTCAATGTGAATGAGAAGAGATAGAATAAAATTAAAGGATTATTGGATGTGAGATAGGTTCCTTTGTTGGTTCTTATCTAGGGTTACCTCTTTTTTTGGACCCACCTAAGACCTTTTGGAGTTTGATGATTGACAAAATTCACTAGAAGTCAGCAGGTTGGAAAGGCTCCCTCCTTAGTCAGGCTGGTAAATTATTGTTCTCAAATCCATTTTACAAAATGTTTCAATATATTCTTTGAGTGTTTTTAAGATCCCTAGAAAGTTTGTGTTGGCTATTGAAAAAATTTAGCAACTTTTCTTATGGATGGGTGTTGAAAAAAAGAAAAGACTACCTCTGATTGCTTGGGAGAAAGTTTGTATGTCTTATAATAAAGGTGGCCTTCGTCTGAGAAGAGTTACTATTATGAATGATGTTTTGTTTGCCAAATTGTTATGGAGGTGGAACAAAGAAGAAGGAGAATGGCGTGAAATCTGGAATGATATGTATAATAGGGAGAACCAAGATCTTAATTACTTTCTTAATAATGAGTTAGTGCAAGGAGGTTCTATGATTTGGAAAAATGCCCAAAAAATAAACATATTGTTAAGAAAGGGGTTAGATGGAAGGTGGGAAATGGGAGGACTATTCTTTTCTACGATGATATTTGGATTCTTGATCATCCTCTTAGTGTTGATCAAAGGTGGAATTCTTATATGGAGCAATGTAAGCATCACTTCAAGACTTTTGTTGAGGATTATTGGAGGGGAATAAGTGGTTGGACCTCAAAAGGTTGGATAGAAACTTGAATGATCTCAATAATATTTTGAATGTGATCTTCTTAAGCCATGAGGAGGATGTTTTGATCTAGAAATTCAATCCTAATGGGCTCTTCTCTGTGTCTTTTGTGTATGTAATGATTTTTAAGGGCATCCAGAGCCTTGTTGGGCTAAAGTGTGGTTTAAAGGTATGACTCCCAAAGTTAACATATTTTTTTGGATACTCTTGTAGGAATTTTTTTTGACTTTAGATAACTTATTGAAGAGAGGGTTCAATATTGTTAATAGATGTTACCTTTGTAAAAATGATGTTGAGTTGGTCAACCATATGACCTTACACTACTCCTATACTAAAATGGTGTGGGATAGGGTCTGTGGTCTACTAAATATTACTAAGGTTTTCCCTTATACCATTCAACACTTTTTCAATGGTTGGAATCCACCTTCTAATAATGCCTTAGTTTTGTAATTGCGTGATTTTATTCTCATTCCTTTTTTGGGTGTTTGGAAGGAATGGAATGATAGGGTGTTTAGGGGAATTGAATCAAATCTTGATTAAGTTTTCTATAAGATTAAGAATTTGGTGATTGAGAATATTAGATCCAATGGAAAAGATCAACAATCTCAGAATGAATGGGAAGATTTGGTGATTTAGAATTGGAATCTTAAGGATATCAACTTGACACAGATTGGTCCTAACTTTAGGGATCTAGCTAGATGGGATTCTCCCCCGATGGATTGGTATAAGATAAATTTTGATGGGGCCTTGAAGGGCAACCCAGGAATTGTGGGTTGCAGAGTCATTATTAGGAATGAGAATGGAGATAGAATGCGGGGTATGGCCATCCCTATTGGTATTCAAAATAATCATGTAGTTGAGGCTAATGCAGCCCTTTATGGTCTCATCTATGCAAAGAGTTTGAATTTGAACAATATATGGCTTGAGGGGGATTCCCTTAATATTATCAATTTCCTTAATGGAGTTACCAAGTCTTCCTAGACTATTAATAATATTATTTTTCAAGCTAGAGATCTTATCAACTCCTTTGAAAATTGTATTGTTACTCATACTTTTAGAGAAACCAATTAAGTTGTTGATTGGGCTGCCAATGTGGCTTGTAAGAGTGAGGAAAAGGTAATATGGAACAATAATGATATGATACCCATAGAGGGGTGCTTACATGATAGAACATGACAAAGTTTGAAGTAAGCAAAAGTGGTCCATTAATGATTACCATGTCAGAAAAAATTAATATTTTTTTTTTATAGATTTGGACTGTAATGGGCTTCTATGAGAAGGAAAGAGTTCTTCCACTTAATTCGACATGGATTGTGGGTCTTATTTTCCACCATATGTTTTGCCTATGATATTGATTTATGCATTTAGTTGCAGAGGATTTTTTGGAGTAGACTAGATTTTCATCTTCGAAATAGGAAGATGCAAGGAAAACAAAAAAGAATTGAACTAGCTAGTTGTAAATAATGGAGGAATAAGAAGGATATTTGGGAAATTTTTAAGCAAATAAACTTTACTTGTTATATGGAAAAGTTAAAAGGAAACAACCCTACAATAACTCAATAGTTCATTAAGACTTGCAGAGATGGGATAGTTTTAGTGGGAAATCAAAGAATGGAGGTGACTAAAGAAATCATAGCCAAAGCTATGGGTCTGGAGATGGAGGGCATCAATTTTTATTAGGACAGAAAGATGTCTAATAGGGAAATCAAAAAGTTTGCAGATTCAACCAAAGAATGCAACAAATTGGTTAAAATAGGTAATTCCTACTTTAAACCAACTTCCATTTCATGCCCATGGCAATTTGTGGTGATTGTGATTATTGAATATCTCACTTTGGATGGTCGGTTCAAAAAATTTATGGCCACCATTTCATGTTAATCAATCATTTTAGGCATGGGATTAGGATAAATCTACCTTTTTATCTTAGAATCTCTGGGTAATTCCATTATTGCCTTCCAAAATGACCCAAATAGTGATCATCTCTACCATGAGGGGTTAATAGTTCTCATTATGAACCTTCTAAATTCTAAAAAGGTGGATAGGCCTAGGTAGAGTAAGAAAGTGATTGATTATGAGATGGAGGGAAGTGATTCAGAGGAGGACTTGGATAAGGACACTAAAGATGAAGGGGATGAGGTGGATGTTAAGTAGAGTATGAAAGGGGATTTTGGTAGCAGTTCCAAGAAGAAAAAGAAAGGAAAGGGGAGTGAGTCAGATTAGGATAGTGACTACAAGGAGGAATTGAGAAAGGTTTCTTAGAAGAAAGGAACTATAGGGAAGGGCTCGGGTGATAAGGGTTTGAATATGGATAGGGTCTCAGTTCCCTTTGATGATGAACCGTTAATTCAAAGGATGGAAAGAAAAAGAAAACTGGTGTTGACTCAACATGAGGGTGAGGAAAATGTCCCAAAAGAGGTGGATTTAGGCATCAGCAGACTAGGAGAGCAAGAATAGTATAACAGGGAGGAGGTTGAGAAGGGATTTCTAAATGGAATCATGAGTAATCTAGAGTTAATTTTGAAGGAGATTGGTACCCTTAAACAACAAATGCAGGTGACCTCAAAGGATTTTGAGTAGCTTAATAAGATAGTAAGGGGGGAGTGCACACTGGGCCAACATATTGATAGGCTCTTAGAAGTCATTGGTAATATAGAGGAGGTTTAAAACTTAATGAAAAGGGTGCCTCCAATTGAAACCAAAAATAGGAATTTGGAACAGGTTAATAAGGATATCCAAAAAAGGATGGAGAGCTTGGAAGGTAAAGTGAGAAATATGAAAAAAAAATCAAGAATTTGGGTGACAAAAATTGTAATATTCTAAAAAATATGGCTAATAATTTCAATACATTGATGAATAAGATGGATTAGGCTAGAGGACTTGACTCCTCTACTATGAATGAGGATCAAGGGCCAAGAAAGCCCACCAGTTACAACTCCAAGAAGAATGCTGGTGGGGGAGGGAAAAAGCTAGAGGAAATGAAGGCCACTACAAAAAATATAAACATTCTAGTAGATCAACCAGTGGACCTGTTGAAAACACTTTAGTTATTTGGGTGTTGTCCTTTTGCTTTCTTATTGCTGTCTTTTTATGCATAGTTGTACTTGGCCTCATGTTCCTCTATTAGTTTTTCTATTCACTAAGGCCTTTTATTTTTTGAACTCTTTAGTTAGTTACTCTTTGATACTTTGTTAAAGGTTTTGGTCCTTTCAAATCTATTTTTACGTAATCAAAACTAATGCAAACAAGTGACCACTAGAATGATAGAATATGCCCTAGTGTAATTAAAATTTCACAAGAACGATAAAGCATGAACATTATGTCAAAGCAAGAATAAAGATAAAATGTAATGAAAGGGAATGAGCACAAAGAGAAAAAGAGAGTATAAATAATAAATGAAATGAATAAATGATGATTTCCCTAGCAAGATTCAAAGATTAGGCCTCAAAAGGTTAGCCAACTATGTAGAAGAAGGCAGCATGTTAAAATGCCATTTTTACCAACAAGATGAACTTAGATTTTTATTTTGATTCCAAAAATGGATCTAGGAATTTGAAATTAGGTAAGGTCAAAAATGATAAATAAGATTTATAAAAGGGTGGATAGTTGTGATGATAAGATTAACCCTTTTGATGATAGGATAATAGAGAGGTGACCGAAAGCCAAGAGAAGATGACAAGATATGATCAAGAAGAAGCAAGAGAAGATGAATGTAGTCGACTATAATTCCATAAAAGATGAAGGAGGTTACCTTGACACTCAAAATGCAAGACTACTGCTAAGAATGAATCCTAAAATGCAAGATACATGATGCAAGGGATGCAAAAAGTAGGTTCTCTTTATTGGTATTTTCTTATCATTGAGCCCTAGTAGGGACATTGGAAGATCATACAACCATCACTAGGATGACCTATGAAGATATGAATATGATATATATTAGAATGAAATGTGGGAACCCAACCTATGCATCAAAGACATATAAGTCAAGATGACTACACAATTAGATTCCCTAGTTTTAA
Source organism: Cupressus sempervirens (assembly GCA_028749045.1). Classification (NCBI taxonomy): domain Eukaryota; kingdom Viridiplantae; phylum Streptophyta; class Pinopsida; order Cupressales; family Cupressaceae; genus Cupressus; species Cupressus sempervirens. The sequence goes on along the minus strand of CM053789.1, from coordinate 572,887,917 downwards.
TGTAGTGAGATTGTGCTTGCATCAAGACACAAGAAAGTCAAGATGACCATAAGTATGTTCTCACAAAAAAAATAAGGATATAGCCTTTGAATTTATCATAAGTGTCCATGGGACCAAGAAAAATGCTTAAGACACCTAAGATAAAATTAAAGAGAATGCCTATAGATACAAATAAAAGGAAAACATGCCTCATGCCCCTAGTCCTCTAATCCATGAAATCCTCAAGAGACTATTAGGCAAGGAACACTCAAAAAAGAAATCATCATAAACAACACAAAAAGAGAAATAAATCCAATAAGTCTCAACCAATTATTATTTTAAGTGTGTGTGTGGAAGTCACATGATTGTCTCTTGTAGGACTCGATTTTGCTAATGAGAAACATCGCAATATTATAAACAGTAACAAAGGTATCTGATAAATGTTGAGAAACACTTGATACCAATAGTAAGTGTTGAAAAACACTATTTTTAAGAGTTTCCAAAGAAGCGCAAATGCAATAAAGAGACCCTAGATAAAGAAAAAACACTACCTATGCCCCCTAGACCTAGACTATGATCAACTCCAAACCAGGAATACCAAAAGTACATATGAAATGAAATGGATTAAGCTTAGAGAACAAAGAGATATGTTGATAAACATAAGTACAGGTTTCTAAAGTAGCATCTATTTCTATGTTTACACATCTTGGCAAGATATTTCTTTTTCATGACTTTTTATATTATTTTTTTTGTATTTCTGAGATATATTTTTTTTTGGTGATATAGAAAAGCACCCATTGCTAGGTTTTCACTAAGATGATCATTTTTTCAAGACATTTTATGCTTTTTAGGATTTTTTCAGGACCGTGCATCAAATTCTTTATGGGTTTTTAGAATGACTTAGAGATTACTCGCTCTCAAGCAAGATCATATCAATTTGTCCCAATGTATAGCAAGGTGTAGAATATAATGTAGAACCAAGTATATAAGATGGATAAGAAAGAAAGAGTGAAGCAAGTGAAAATGATCCTTAAGGACTGACTCTTCAAGAGTACCCAAGCTAGGGAAAGATAGCCATATGAAGCAAGTATTGGATAAGCAATGGAAGAAAAGAGAAAGATAGAATATAGGATAAGTAGTGAAGCCAATAAGTGAGATAACATATGGGATAAGAAATGGAAGACAATAAGCAAGATAGCATGAAAGTGTGCAATCTAAAAGAGTAGACATGGCAAGAGGCCTATAAGAAACATGTTTTTCCTTGTGTGATCAAGACCAAGAGGTAGAGTGGATATGTTAGAAATGGGATATAGCAATAAGAATGAAGTTGGATATGAAGGTTATGAGTGAATTACAAAGTACAATGGTAATGTTGTAGATAAGACAACCAATACACAAGGATAACTCAAAATTGTCAAGATCAAAGAGGAAGAGGGATTAGATAGATGATGGAAGAATTATGAATGATGCTTGTTTACCATGTTTTCATCATGGTACTTATCTAAAGTGCCCCAAGAAGTGGTTTTCACCATAGGATAGATTTATTTATCTTTACTTCTACCAATGTGCCACAAGAAGTGATTTTCACCAAGGACTTTTTTTTCTTTTTTTCTTTTTGGATTTTTAGAAATAGATCAAGATTTTTTAAGTTAGATAGTGCTCCTATAGGAAAGATAAGTCATGATAAGCCAAGACCATAGGAAAGTATGCTCAAATATGTTGATAGGGTGAAGGAAGAGAGATGTTAGTAGGATAAGTATATGGAGGATAAGAGTTCATGCCTTGAAAGGATTGTAGGAGTATGGATAGTAGGTAAGTGTAGCTTAGAAAAAATTGCATAAGGGTAGGTGCAAAGGTGGGGAAGATCCACATTGACACACACCTTGGAGGATTTTGGAATAATGGAGGAGTGATGGAGGAAATATCTTAAGGTTTAGATGTATGAGTAGTAGGAGAATTTTAGAAGAAGATGGAGTGGAAGCCTTTGAAAGACTTGGAGGAAGATTTTTTGAATAAACTAGATTGAAAGCATTTGGAAGATTAATGCCAACTTTGATTTTTTTTCCAATGTTCAAGTATTTAAAGAGAGTCTTGGCAATCTATATAGATTTTGAGTTTTCGTTTCCTTTTGATGCTTTAGAATGCATTTCTTTAATGATGGTTTAGGAAACCATATTTTCTTTGATTTTACTTTTTGATTAGTGGACCTTTATGGTCTCTTGAATATTTTTTCTTTCTTTGCATTCAATTGTCAATTAGATTGGAAATAGTGATCTTCATTTTTAAATGGATTCTTGTGTTTATTATTAAGTTGATCATCAAAATTTCTTCCAAAAGACTTGGGATTTCTGGATGAATAATGTTGTTGTAATTGGTTCATATGGAAAGTTGGATATGAAGGGTTCAAGAATGAGTATCTTTGTTGATCTTGAGCTATCATAGGAGAAGTAGGGGATGAGTTGGGAGTATAAAGTCCCAATATGGAAGGAAGGTTTTAAGTCTTTAGCTTAGATTAATAAGGACCAAGGATGGATTTGGAAGATGCAAAGGGGTAGGGAGTATGGATATCGACATCTTTAGAGTGAGAAACATAGCCAAGGCCATTAATAGACTCATGAGTACCTTTTAATAGGAGAATTTGAAGATTGAGCATAGTTGTGAAGTGGATATGGATAAATTGAATAAATGGGGATACTTTGAGCTTGACAAGTTTATTTGGATAGCATAAGCAAGGTGACTTTCTCATGATTTTTAGTAAGCTCAATGGAAATAGTGGAAGTGATGTCTTAATCATACTTAGGAGGTGGGTAAGATATAGGATATGGAAGATTGACATTTTGAAGAGATGAAAGGGTCCTTGATCTTGATCTTTCTTGAAATTTATAGATTTAGCTTTTTTAGAGTCCTCTTGATATGGAGACACTTCTAAGGATAAGGGAGAATAAAGAGCGAATGGAGTAGTGCTTGGAGTAGTCATTAGTAGTGCATGAAGGTTGAGAGTCTTTAGTCTTAGTAGCATTGAAAAGGTTTGCAACCAAGTGAAGATTAGCTTGAGTTTATTTTAGAGGTAGTCCTTGAGAGTACGCATAGTCAATATGGAAAGTATTTGGTTCTTTATTTGATGGAGGAATGTTGGAAATATTTGAAAGTTTAATAGGTTCATGAGTGTCAGAATAATTAGGAGTGTCAAGGAGACCATTACTAGAAATAGGTTCATCAAAATGATCTTGCTCAGGAGAAGTATCCTCATCACATGAGTTATTACAGGTATCAAAAATCTCATCATCAATAAGATCTTGGATTTTATGTTTCAGCCCAATGCAATCTAAAGTACTATGCTCATTATGTTGATGATAAGAATAATAGATATCCAAGAATGGGTTTCCATATGAGCTAACTTAGGCAATTTGATTAACTTAGTGCCAAGAAGTGTTTGCAAAATGTCATCATAAGAATCTTCCATGGGAGTAACTTTCTCTCAAAAGTATGTCTAGGATCACCAAGCACATAGCATGCATTAATGTCTTCATCAAAGATAAGTTCATCATGAAATTTTAGCTTCAAGGAGGTTTTAGTTGTGAGCTCTTTAAAGAGGTCTTTATATCTAGTAGATGAAGAAAATTGACATCTTGGAGTAGAGAGTGTAGACCTAGAAGAATATGACCCATTTGTATAGTGAGAGCTTAAGGTAAGGTTATGTGATGATTATGTTCTTTCCTCTAACCTTTTATCAATTTTAGACTTCATTTATATCATGTGCCTAGTGAGATGAAGGTAAGAAAGAACATCTTTCTCTTCTATTTCTTTGTATTAAGTGTATAGGTCTTGAAACTCTTTAGTGGCATGGAAGAACTCATGACCATCTAGACTTGGTTGAGGTTTCAAGGTTTAAAGCCCATAGCAGTAGATATAAAATCAAGCATGAAAGAGACTAGAGGAAACTAATAAGATGACACAAGATAACTTGATGTCTAAACTAGATAGGTAGAGTGTTCACTTGTCAAAGAGAGGTAGAAGTGAACATATGATTTTTCAAGAAAAGTGTCCAAGCAGCTTATGACACTAGAAACTCAAGTCGAGAGCTAGGAAAGAAGCCCAAATATAAAAGTAGATAAAGCAAGAGAGATGACAAGTGAACAAATTTCCCAATCAAAGAGTGTAATAAAGAGATCAAGGTAACCATTTTAGAAAAAAAAAGGTTCTAATGTACTAACATAGATCATGAAGATGGAAAAGACCAAGTGTGTTAAGACCAAGAGCCATTTAAGAAAGTTTAAACACTAGAGATAGAGAAAATCAAAGCCAAATGGTGAAACTCCTCTTAGTCAGCAACATAAGAAAATGTTTGCACTTGATGTTTTGATTTGGTTGACAAAGTTTGATGATAGTTGATACCATAGAAAGTTTGATGTTTAAAAGTAATTTTTTTCCCAAGAAAGATAGTGACACATGGAGTAGTCTTCAAACAATCAAGCAAGGGATAAAGAAACCTTGCATGATGCAAGCATATGTGAGGTATAAAAATGAAAACCCTAGAACTACCATCATGAAAATATTCAAAATATTTCCACAGGTCTAGCACACTTTAAAAAATTCAACAAATAGCTACCTAAAGGACATAGCTCCTTACTCAATACCTTGGCCTAGAACTTGATTCTCCCTTGCCTCACACAAAGTGGTTTCCTATAATAGATATTTTATTTTTCATAGATGGGATACCCATATCTAAAGGAACACATATGATGAGTCAAATCTTGGGCTAATCTAGGTAGTCCACTAGGATTGATCCTTGCACCAAGATATTGAGCAAAAAAATAGGGTGACCTCTAATCCTAAGATGTCTAGTAAGGGCTTCTATTCATAGCACTCCTCTTTCTCTAGATACAAGACACCTTATCATATGATAAGAAATGAACCTCATAGCCACAAGAGTACCTTAAGCATTCTCACCTATTGATTTCCTCATGGTCACAATCCCACAAGTACTTCCACTAGATGAAGACAAGAACTATGTATACTAAGGTTTTGAGTCCTTGATAGCCTTGAGTTTATAGTGGGTTGGAAGAGTCATTGCTTGTCCCCACTTGGTTCATTCCTCTTGATCTCTTAAGAGAAGGCCTACTAAAAGATTCTAGACTAAAAAAAGATGAGTAACACCAAGAACCAAGGTTACAAGGGTTTGTACCAATGCAATCCAATCTCCTAATGCTTCCTCAAGACACACCAAGAAAGTTCATGTACCCCTTACTCCACCTTGGTGTATCAAATAGGTCAAGATTTCTGATTCACCTAAAGGTGAAGAGCATACTCTCCTACCAAGCGACAAGCTTTAGTAAAAAAAAAAGTAATTATGTGCTTATGAAAAATGAAATATAGCTTAAAATAGGAAAGCATAATATACACATGAAAGAATGAAATGAAAAATAAATAATATTTTTGTCTTTTTTAGCTAGGGCAGCCCTGCAAACACATTAGTAGCCATTTTATCTTTGACAAGCGCTCTTTTCTTCTTTTTTTGGCAAGCAAGTATGAAACCCCTACAAAAAATAAGGTCAGGGAATCAAAAATGAGTAAGACCTACAACATAAAGTGGTTAGTTGCCTCAAAAATCCCAGTTGTCTTCCAATCGAATATATGAAAAAAAAGTGCAAACTAATCACAAATGCTCTCTTTTTTACTTTTTGGTTTTCACCTAGTTAATAAGATTTGATTTGTTTGCTATTATTTTGGCTCCAAAAATAGAAATGTAAAGAATAGGCCCCTATTATAAACTAGAAATATTTCCAAAAATGCAAGAAACTAAACAATATCTTTTCATTTGTGCCCTAGGGACCCATTTTTCCAAAATAGACAATTTTTTTTAAATTGAGTTTTTGAGCCCTACTATGAGTTACAAATTCAAAACACAAAGAACAAAACCATTGTAGAATTTTAAAAAAAAATCCAAAAATGTAAATTGTTCCAAAATTCATTGATTTGTGAGGATAAACAATTTTTTATGAAAAACAAATAAAAAATCATAATGAATTCACATCAACTCAAAATGATTTAAAAATTAGACTAAGACATCTTGGATGTATCCCTCATCTGCAAAAATAAATTGAGATGAAACCAAAATCGTACAACCCTTGCAAGGTGCACCATCGAATGAGAGATTCAAAGATGAAAGTAAGAGTGCTAGCATCCAATAATCACAATGAATGCAATGCAAATGTGTTGGTAAACAGTTTGTCCATCTTTGTAACTTCGATTTAACTTGACTCTAAATTCCCAAAATATGAGGAAACAATCTACCTACAAAAAATTGGATTAGTGTAATCTAATGTCACTAATCCTTGAATTGAAATGTAAAACTCCCCTATACATAAAATATACTTGGAATGATGTTTTTATGTGATCAAAAGGGTAACTAGGGGTATACTCTTAACCTAAGAGTAGAAGAGGCTAACTAGATTGCTCATAGACATAAGCAACCTAGGTGAGGTTTTAGGTCTAACATTAACTCTACTCCTAAATGAATTTAAGACTATGGAATGCAAGGATATGTAATGGAAGAAGAACATCTATGGCCCTAAGTGGTTCTCTAATTAGTTAAGGTTATCTAGTGGAAAACTCCCAGCACACTTCAATCCTAACTTCACATCACAAATGCAAGATGTTATGTAGCTCTAGAAAAGAGCATAAATACCTATGAAAGATAACACTCTGACTACCAATACTACTACCACTACACTAACACTTTTATTAGCCCAAATACTAGCAGCTTCACAAGTCCTTGTCCTACAATTCTAGAAAGACTAATCGATATGCATGTTACCTTAGCTAAAGGAGACAATAAAAGAAGACTAGGAATGATAGTTTTAGGTAGAATTAAAACATCATATTACCTAGTTACAGACATCAATCTAATCCTTCATTCCATACACTTCTTGATTCTCACTCAATAGTCTCCACTACAGGGGGACAAAATGCACAAAACTTGCTAATCCTTTCTATTAACTTAGAGAATTACATATATAAGCCCCCTCTTAGGGTTCTTGGCCAATTATAGATTCATTAATTACATTAAGAGAGCACTTGAATCACTTAGAAATCCAATATTCATCATCTACAATTAAATACATTTGAGAAAGAAATAGAAATGATTAAAAACCCTCAACATGATTCATATTTCTCTCTGATCTATAATAGTCACCTCGGTGCCAAATCCATATAATTTGTAACTCAGCAGTCACAATAGGTTTAAATTTCCACTGTCGATATATATTTCCTTATTTCTTGATGGATGGTCATGATGAAGTCTTCACATGTTGACAAAGAAAATGCCTTTACCTTCTCTTGACATCTGGCACTTTTAATTTTTTTTGGGCTTAAACCCTTTAATGCAATGTCTTCCCTTTACTTTGTCCTAGGAAACCATTTATTATTGGTCCACTTGCAACTTGTCATTATTTCATAACATCTTATGCCTACCTTCACTTTTGACAATAGGTGGCTCTATTTTGGGAGATTTTCTAAAATGAGCTTATACTTGCAAGAAAACTTCTGAAATGAAAAAGGCATCATTGATCTTGGGTTTAATCAATGGTTGAGATTTATCCTTCATATTTATGCTTCATAGGTCTAGCTATACACATTTCTAGTGCTCACTTTCCTGCATTGGTTATTCTTCATGCATCTTTGAAAAGTGAGAAAGTGATAGTTGTCGATCCTTTAAAGTTTGATGGTTGAATGATATATCCTCTTTTCATGTCACATCTTTGTTGTAGTTCAAGATTTAACATTTCTTCTAACCATGAAACAATGATGGCTCAAACAATTAACCATGTCATAGCTTGACAACAACTAGATGCAAATTGAATCATCTCTTAACTACTTGCAATGATCTGAAAGCTCACGTCTTAACTATTGTAGTTATCTCTTTATTGCTTAATCAAAAAAATAGATGTCACTTCTTTTGTTAACTTAACTCATTTGATTATTGAATTCCTTATCGCCTCTTCGCAACTTAACATTTCTACATCCTATGAACTATAGTGAAGTAGTTATAACTACACACTAGCCATAATTGCATCTTTACAATATTAAAATTAATTGTTATTTCAAACTTGCAAAGTAGCAAAACCTTTTGAATCTGACAGTGTCACTTCTTTGCAATTTTTAATCACTTAGCATATTTATCTCTTTTGATGTTGTGATCACTATTTTGATTTATAGTTTCTTAACTTTGCACCTTTGCAACCCAAATTTGAAGGTTAGCTTTTAATGTTTAACTATTACCACTTTTTCCAAGTTGCAACTTAAAATGTCTTGAATGACTTTTAGCCTGTGATCATGCAATCACTTCTTTTTCTCTTTCATAGCCTTCTTTGAGAGTTAACATTAACACCTTGCTGTGGATATATGCTTTTTCCCTATCACAACACTAACCTTAGGTCAATTTTAATTGCTCATGATGATGCAATCCTTATCTTTTATTACTTCACCACGTTAACTCTAGGTTACCTTTAACCACCTATGAACATGTGATAATTGTTTAATTTAATTGTTGTTGTCTCTCACACCTTTGCAACTTAAGTTTCTTTAAGGTCATGGATTTTCAACTGATGACATGGAGATTTAGATGCATTTTGTGTCATGGACTCAACTTTAACACTAGTCTTTGCCACATTTGATTGCATTCTCCACCATCTCTACATCATTCAGTGCTCACTCTACCTCAAATTCAACTGATCTTTCTTTTGGCTTGTTCTCACAACCTGCACTATGCTCCTTAGCCTTGTTCCTTGTATTCCTTGCTACCATTTTCTTTGAATATGCTCTTGATCTCTCCATTTTACCTGTATCATGTCTTCAATGGAATACTTGATCATAGAGTTAGGGTTTTGGAACAACTTCCCCCTCATCTAGGAAATGTATAGACTTACCCTCCCTTTCCTAATCACCAAATATGAATGAATGCATTAGATTACTTTTGAATGCTCACCTAGGTGATAGAGGGATAGATGAGAGGAGAAGTTCCTTAAGAAAAATCTAGACCTAGACATGACATTACATTGCTAATCCTAGAATTTTGAAAATTATAGGGAAACTAAAATCATGGCAACAACTGGCTCTAACTAGGGAACTAGGTGTTAGGGTTTGACAGATCCGAAACAATATAAGAATAAAAAGTTATATAGAGAAACAATAGAAGAAAACACAAAGAACACATATAACATAACATGGTTCACCCAAAACCTAGGCTACATCCACCTACATAGCCTTCAACCTTTCTATTATCCAACAAAAATGTTCACCAATATTACAATGCATTATGCATCTTAGTCGCTTATAACAACATTTTAGGGAAACTTCTAAGATAAACCATTTTAGGGATTTTAGAGCATTAACCCCACTACATGATTAGTTTTCACAATATCAACAATCTCCCACTTAAAGACTGATCAGGCTCCACTCCAAATGATCTCCCACTTGGATACTAAAACTAGACAATAATATAGTATGTGCAACTCCCATTGGATAAAATACTTTGCTATTTATTACCTCCATGATCATTAGTCAAGAAGCCCAATAGAAGTTGAGCAAGAAACTAGCTTCTCCTTGGGGACTTCCTTCGTGGACATGTTTGGAGGATTTTCACTTATGTGAACCTTTTCAAGCCGCAATTGGTCATCCTCCAAAATAGACCTTATAAAATGGTACTTGAGCTGTATGTTCTTTGTCCTTGAATGAAAAGAAAAATTCTTTTCAAGATGAATGGCACTCTAGCTATCACAGTACAATGGGAGATCTTCCTACTTCTGATGCAATTCCTCCAAAAAATACTCTAACCAAATCATCTTCTTGCTAGCTTCTATATTAGCTACATACTTAGCTTTAATGGTTGAAAGTGCATTAACCTTCTACAATATAGAAATCCAACTAACTGCAGTACCCCCTATAGTGAAAACATACCCTATAGTACCCCTCCTTGTATCAATATCTCCTTCTATATTAGAGTCAATAAATCCACTCAGACCAAAATTGGATCCTAAGAAACATAATCCTTTGTAGTAGTACCTTTCAAATATCAAAGAATCCATTTGACAACATTCCAATGTTCCATACCTCTATTGCTCATATACCTATTGACAACTCTCACTACATGAGCAATATCTGGTCATGTGCATACCATTTCATACATCAGACTACCAACTTCTAATTAATATGGGATGTTATAAATTTTATTTACATCTTCTTGTGCCTTTGGGCACATTTCCATAGTCAATTTAAAATGACTAGCCAAAGCTGTACTAATTGATTTTGCATCCTACATATTAAAACTTTTCAACACCTTCTTTATAACTCACTTTGGAATAGATTCAAGGTTCTATTTTTCTTGTCTCATGTAATCCTCATACAAAGGATTGGCTTAGCAACACCCAAATCCTTCATAGAAAATAACCTTGTTAATTTCTATTTAAGTTCATTTATTTCTTGCATATTAGACCTAGAAACAAACATGTCATCAACATAGAGTAATAGGATAATGTAACTCCCATTATCCAATATCTTAAAATATACACAATGATCAAAATGACATCTATGACACCTTTTTTTAGCCATGAAACACTCAAATTTTAAATACCATTGTTGAGGTGCCTGCTTTAGGCCATAACTTTTTCTTAGCCTACACACCAAATTCTTCTTACGCTTGACGTCATATCCCTCTAGTTGTTGCATGTAAATTTCCTCCTCCAAGTCTCCATGGAGTAAATTTTAAATACCATTGTTGAGGTGCCTACTTTAGGCCATAACTTTTCCTTAACCTACACACCAAATTATTCTTACGCTTGACCTCATATCCCTCTAGTTGTTGCATGTAAATTTCCTCCTCCAAGTCTCCATGGAGTAAAGTTGTCTTGACATCTAATTGCTCAAGATGCAAGTCATCTACAACCACAAGACTTAGTATAGTTCTAATTGAAGTCCTTTTTACAACAGGGGAGAATATTTCATCAAAATATATACAATTTTTCTGTACAAAACCCTTTACCACAAGTTTGGCCTTATACCATTTCTTTCCTCCATCTTCTCTCTTCAACTTATAAACCCATTTTTTAGGCAAGGCTCTTTTTCTTTTAGGTAGAGCTACTAAGTCCCAAGTCTTATTTTTCAAAAAGGAGTCTAACTCCTCTTTCATGCCTAACTTGTACTATTATTTGGCATCCACTTGCATTGCTTCTTCATATTCTTCTAGTTCACTAGAATCAATCAATAAAATGGAATATAAAGAAGGATAAAACCTTTTAGGAGGTCTACTCAACCTTTTAGAATGTCTAACACTTATAGGAGTTTGTGAGATAATATTTTCTTGTTGAGCATCAAGTACTAGTGGCTTTTTAGTTTTAGGAGTCTTATCCAACACCACATATTCTTGTTTGACCTGTTCATGCTTCTTTTCGTGCAATTATTCTTTATACATGACCTTCTCATTGAATATAACATTTCTACTTCTTATTATTTTAAGATTTTCAAAATCCCATAAGTGATAACCATATTCATCTACTCCATATCCAATGAAGGTACATTTTAGAGATTTAGCATCAAGCTTGATTCTATTTTCTTTATCAACATGGACAAAAGCTTCATAACCAAAAGTTCTCAAAAATGAATAATTTACCTTTTTTCCAGTCCATGCTTCCTTTGGAATGCTACCATCCAAAGGGGTTGAAGGTACTCTATTTATCAAATAAACAATAGTGTTTACAACATCTACCCAAAAATGAAGAGGTAGACCAACATGCAATCTTATGCTCCTTGCATGTACCATGATTATCTTATTCATTCTTTCTGACACCCCATTTTCTTATGGGGCTCTTGGAATTGTCTTCTTCCTTCAAATTCCATTAATAAATAAATAATCTTCAAACGTTGTGCTGCAATACTCACCTCCATTATTGGATCTGAGACACTTCAACTTCTTTAATGTCTCATTCTCAACTAAAACTTTCCATTTCTTAAATATTTCAAAAACATTAGATTTTTGTTTCAAGAAATGCAGCCATGTTTTCCTAGTTGAATCATCTAAAAAAATGGCATAATAATCTCACTCATGCCCAAGCCTATGGTGCCACATTTTTGAATATGTTCTTGCAACATCTATAGTAGCTTTCACTGCATTAACATTATCAATAGTAGCTAAGGTAGAATAAGTGTTACTAGTACATAGATATAATGTGCCTACCTTTACATGTTTAGCTACTACTAATTAACATTTAGTGACCTTCCAGATATTATCTAAAAACATGACTATGCATCCTTCACTACTCAATTGTCTAGCAAAAATTAAATTTATTCTTAAATTAGGGACATGCCTAACCTCCTACAATATCTAGTTATTTCTATTTGGCAACTTGATCTTTATTTTTCCTTTCCCAACAATGCGATAGGGCTCATCATCACCTAAATATAGCTATCCAAAATTGTCTTGAACATAATCTTGAAAATATTTTCTATGGGGTGTAGCATGGAATGAAGCCCCAAAATCTATTACCCAAGAATCATTAGCATTATCAATACATAAGATTATTGCATATTGTAAATTATTACTTGCAATATTAGCTTCCTTACTATCATCGTTATTTTTGTCTCCTTGTTTGTTTTTTGGAGACCAACAGTCTTTCTTCAGGTGCCCAGGCTTTCCACAGTACTAGCAATATTTTCTTCCTTTAGATTGAGAACATCCTTTATTTGACTTCACTCATGACTTTTCATGGGAAGGCCCTTTTCCTTTTTTCCTTTTTCTTTCTCTTTTCTCCATGTTTAAAGTGAAACTTGATGAGGTTGAAGTTTCACCTATGCTTTTCCATCGCATTTCCTCACTTAGGATAACACCAAAAACTTCATCAAATTTCAAATTATTTGAACTAGAGACAGAGTTACTTATATCCATAACCAAGATATTCCATCTTTTTGGCAAACAACATAAGATTAAGAGAGCCCTAACCTCTTCATTGAATGAAATTTGTACGGATGACAATTGACTGGAAACTATGGAAAATTCATTTAAATGATTCACTATAGATCCTCCCTTATCCATTTTCATATTAAACAAATACTTCATAAGAAATACCTTATTTTAAGCCAAGGGTTTCTCATATAACCTAGCCAATGTCTCCATCAGCTCTACTATCATTTTTGCCTTTGATATGTTGAACGTTACAAATGGTGCAAGGCACATTAAAATAGATCCCAGTGCCTTCCTATCCAAGATCTCCCAATCTTCATATGTGATGGTTCCTTATTTATTGTCTCTTCCTTCTAATAGCTTCCAAAGATCCTTTTGATATAGGTAATATTCCATCTACATTTTCCATAATTGGAAATTCTGGCAATTGAATTTTTAATCTTTAATCTGGAATCCTCCATTTCTCCCACTCAAATCTAAAAGTCTTGTCAATCTATAGCAAGAAAACCTTTCTCTGATAATATTTTTTAGGGTTTGAAATATCCAAAATAATATAAGAATAAACAGTTATATGCAAAAAAAAATAGAAGAAAACACAAAGAACATAGATAACATAGAGATTTAATGTGGTTTACCCAAAACCTAGGCTATGTCCACTTATACAACCTTCAACCTTTCTATTATCCAGCAAAAATGTTCACCAACATTACAATGCATTATGTATCTCATCTACTTATAACAAAATTTTAGGGAAACCTCTAAAACCAACCATTTTAGGGATTTTACAATGTTGCCAATTTTTTTCCCAAAAAAGCACAAAAAAGATTAGCGTTGCACACTGAATAAAGGTTTAGGGCTACTATCCCTCACCTCTAGAAACTATTGGAGAAGGTACCACAAAATTAACCCCCACTACATGATAAATCACCACAATATCAACATTAGGCATGTTAATGCTTAGGTAGGAACCTAGATCTCTGGTTTTCCAAAGAGCTTAGAAAAAATATACACATATGGCAACAAACTACCTACTTCCTTTATTATAGAAAACACCAAATAGAAAAGATCAATGCCTTAGTCCATTGGGTTATAGAGTCTTAAATAGCATAGGGAGATTTTGTGCATTTGGGTGGAGAGGAAATAGAGCAGTCAAACACAAGGAAAGAAACACACAAAGTAGGAAAGGAAGGAAAATCAACTAAACTAAACACACACCTAAGTTAACATATTTACAAGGGTGAGGTGAATCTCACCTTATGAAACTAGTAATAGAAGATTCTTAAGTGAATCCACTTACTGATTGACTAAAATAGGATCCCTTCCTCCACAATTGATTTTTCTCTCTAAGTGGGATTCTTACTTGTAGCTTTAGTAACAACATGACAACTCAAACTCTCCAAGTAGCATGCAAGACTTGTTTGGATGCTCACTTAGATCCAAATAGCCATGATTCATTATAAATTACCTCATCCTCTTTAGGTCCTTTTATAGTCTACCTTTGATAATCTTCTAGAAGAGGAAGATGGTCACACACCTCCTTATTAGGAGTAAGGTGATTAGGATTGGGGCCTTTAGTTACACTCTCACATAACTGAGCTTTATCAACTAAGATGAGAGAAAGAGTAATAGCATCCAAGAATCACAATGAATACAATGAAAATGTAAGATCTAAACTAAATGAAATGCAAGACCTAACAAAAAGAGTTACAATAACCACCTAGTTAAATTATGTCAGCTATTCTAAAGCATAAAGGAAAACTAAGTTATGAAGAAAGCCATGAAGCTACAATGCAAGTGAGTCAAGATGCCAATATGAGGAAACTAGTATGAGAATACAAAATCTCTGTCTCTTTAAAGCTTCAAGAGAACCTAAAAATCCTACAGCATAATGTTAGCATGAAATACTAAGATTTTTAGAATGAGGAGAAAGCCCTATCTTTTAAAGAAAAATGGATGGTAGAGATAAGAGGTGAAAGAGGCATAATCAAGAGAGGAGAATGCATCTTGAATGATCCATGTGCACAAGAATCTTATGTAATCAAGATCAATAGTTGACTTTTGAGAGGGTTTGAAATGTGTGGAGGAGAATTAAAGTAATATTAAAAATGGAAGATTTCTCTCACATAGAAAATTGTGCATTCGTGTGTAGACAAAAATGTCATTTCTTCTATTTTTAAAATAGGAATAATGCTTTATGTGTGCATAGTTAGAATAAGTGGGAAGTGAGACTTTGTATTTAATTAAAAGGGAGAAAGTTCTTTTAGTTAAATAAGAGACTTAGGATAAAGTGGTCAAGCCATAGATTATAATTGAATAAATGTGTTTGATCAAGAAAAGTGATTTATGATTTAGTATTGGAATAATTTAAAAGGGAAAAGGGGGCCTTCTAATTTACTGGACCATTTTTGGGTAATTACAATGGACTGGCAATGGGATTTGAAGCAAATACAAATATGCTAGTAGGGAACCCTACACCTCAAGGATCAAACCAAGAATAGGTTAGAGCCCAATAGGACCCTAATAATGAGATCTCTATTACTTGGATATAGAATACCCTATGCATCTTAATTTTTTGGCTTTCAAGATAAGTCCTAGTCCTAAAGGAGTAGGATATAATTCCACGCTAGCAATTGGATTATAATTTATTTAGACATAGAAATTTTATTTTATATGCTTATGATTAAAAGATACCATTTATGTGATACTTCCTTGTTGAGTTTTTAGATATGCTTCTCTGAGGTATTTTAGATGCTTTTATATGTGGATTATAAACTCTATATGTTTCTAACCCTACTAACCTATCTTGTGTTTATATTAATACTTGATGATATTATTTGTGAGATGGTTTTTATATGGTTGGTGATGTAGGTGTGTGTAGAAATAAGTACTAAAACCTCTATATTATCTATTTCTTCGAAGATGGACCATGGTCCTTATAGGAACCTTCAACCTAGAAATCCTGTAAGAGGAGTCAACTACCCAAACTAGGAACTTGGGGATTTTTATTCTCATTTGATGATGTTTTATTTATATCTTTATTGTAATTTTAGTTTTATTATTGTAAGTCTCAATATATGTTTATCTAAGTATATATGGGTACACACATATATATACCTAAATAAATATATATACATAGATGTGTGTGTGTGGATATATGGATATGTGTTTATGTTTTAGTTGGATGTATTCCTTATATAATGATCTCTTAATAACTAAAAGTGAAAGAGTAATTAAAGAAATTAAAGAAATTAAAATTTATAAGAGATTCAAACCCTGAATCTTCTACCTTTCAATTCCACCCTCAGCCAACTCACCCATATATCTGTTTCTGAAATATAATAAGGAAAATGGATTGTAACTCTTGTCTTAATAAATTCTAATTATAGTAAAAGGTTGCAAGTATTAAACCCTTGACCTCTTAAGGAATATCATAGAGACTTAACTGATATTCCATGAGAGTCCTTTGAGTAAAGACCTTATTAAAGACTAGATAGTCTAGAAGTAGTTAGTAATATTTTTTAAAAAATCATCAATGAAATATTTGATTTATCTAAACAAACCTTAGTAGAGTTGACTACAATGGACACAACCTTCCCAATGAATTTGGCTCCCTATAAATTAGGAACATTTCCTAGCAAAAGCAGGGCTATAATTTTACAAGAAAAAAAAACAAAGAACTATAGAAATACATTAAAGTAAAACTAAAGTAAAATAGATTTTTGAAGGAAGCTTGCACCAAAAGAAGATCCAAAAAAATTAGGGAAGGAAGAAAACCAAACTTGGATAGGGTCAAGGAGGCCTAAGGAAATTGAGGATACATAGAGGCTAACAAGTAATCATCATAGAGAAAACAAGTAGGACACTATCACACCAACTCTTACTTTGAAATTGTTTGCAATAACTTATGAAATAAAAGAGATCTATTTATGTGAATTTTTTTGTGTGGATTATATTTTGTAAACATATGTGTATTGTGGTTAATTGGAAATGTATGCACTTCATCTTTGTTTTTATGAAAAAATTGTATGGTGAGGGTACTAGGATTGCAATCCCTTAGATCAGAATGGCTGTAGATTTTCTAATGTGGGGTCTTAGGTCAAACATCAATGGACAGAACTCCTCCATCCAATCAAACCTAGGAATTCAAATCATAGAATTCACTATTTTTTTTGAGTCATTAGGTATAGATGTGCAAGTATGTTACTCATATGCATAGTTATACTACCCATATGCACAATACTACAACTCAACCTTCTATTATTCTATTTTAAACATATGTGTTATTCTTTTTTACATATGCACAACACTATTAAACAAATGTAGCAATATAAAAAAGGTGCAACTCTAATTTGCAAATGCATTATTATGTTGGATGAATGCATAGAAAACATATAAGTGAGGTTAAAATTAATAGATGTTCCTTTCTGATTTATGTATGCATAGAAGTAATAAAAGCACAACTAGTAAGGAATAGATGAACAGTTATAAAGAACATATGCAGAGGTTTATGGATTTCTCTGTTATATTTGTTCACTATTTAATACCTTGTGGTTAGTCCTTTTTTAGAAATGATTCTTTCATCCTTTTAATATTACTTGGATTTTCTAAAATTTGTGCTAGTATTGTATGAATTTTTATGTTAGTTTTGAGTAGGGTCAAAAACCCTAGGTGAGTGGCTCACCATAGGTGATGGAGACCAAAAGTGGCTACTAGATGATCTCATGCATAGAGACTAGTACCCTACATAGGAAAGCTCTATATATGAGTTGTATAACAAGTGATAACATAATAAAATGAATGGGTTGGGTATGGGTTTCACATATTAATCAATGGTAAGATGGGATATTTTTTAAGTACTAAAAGAGGGGACAATTTGTGTAGACCATGGTCCCTAACTTAGGGGAAGGATGACAACATTACTAGGCCATGAATATCCCTTTGGAGTACTCAAGGAAAGGACATTTTGTACAATAGGTTAGTCCTTCACTTAAGGGAATGATCCCAACATTGTAGGAATGTATGATGGAACCCACCTAGATTTGGTTGAATCTATAAATCTAGCTCTTCATTGCTTTTCTTTTACTTTTACTCTTCTCATCTTGTTTTGGGGTTGAGCCTTAGTCCTATCCTTTATCCTAATAGGATCATGGTTTGTTTCCCATCTCGGGGGAGTGGTTCCTTATGGTACCACATGGTTGCATGGCAAAACTTGAGGGTTGTATATGGCTTGATGTTGGAGTTTTTTGTGAGGATTATTATGCTTTATATAAGGATAATCTAGAACTTTTACCCAATGTATTATATAATATATATTCAAAGAAAAGAAACATGTTTTTGTAATCAAAAGTTATGTAAAAGGATAAAAGGGTATCTCAAGGGAAAATGAATGAAAATATGAACATATTGTATTATTTCTAATGATGAATCTAACTATATTGGTGATGTCATGATGTATATTTCTTGGTATTTAGATGAATGTATTATGAATAAAGGAACGATGCACTTCTCATAAAATTATCAGATGAACAATCTGTGATATGGTTTATGTGGGTCTAAATCTATGTCTTTTATCCTTGTTGCATGTTAATTAATTATTATTAATTTTATGGATTGAGCATTGATTTCTTATTTGTAAATGGATAATGTGAGTGAAAAATTAACTAAGGAATGGATTAACTTAAGTAGTAGAGATGAATATTAGAAAAGGAAAATTAAGTAATGTTGTTTAAAGGTGACTTTAGTAAACATGTTAGAACTTTTACATCTTTGATCAAGTGAACATATCAAGTAAAAGTTACTCAAAAAAATCTCTCATTAAATCTAGCAAATTTTTCCTAGTCGTTTTAGGTTCCCTAGAGAGGCATTACAATATGTATGAGTGACTCAACACAACAAAACAACATAAGATCAACTATACTTGGATAAGGACATGCACTACTTCAAGTTTACTTGATTTTAAAATTAAATTTTTTGAAACCTAATTTATGTGATTTAAAAATGAAATTGTCTATCTTGAAACCTGATTTTATTCGAAAATGAAATCACTTGAAACCTCAAGTAAACTATGCAAAAAAACAATCATGGGCTGAAATATTCCAAACTAGATATTTACTCATTCTTACCCAACATACAATCAAAACTTAAAAATATGCATATGTAATATGATTAAAAAATAAAACTAGAAGCTAATAACTCTTTCTTTCCAAAATAATATTCAAAATACCAGCATATGAAAGTACATTACATTTTGATCTCTCAGATTGGTTTTGACAAGTGAGTGTCAACACACTTAAGTTACTTACTTAGTTCATGCCAAACAAGTAACATATGCCAAGTAAATCATAGACCAAGTTGAGTCATAGTGAGTGTTGAGCCACTCATGTGTTGAGTCACTTAAGTGTTGAGCAAACAGTATATGTCAAGTGACATAGGAGTCGAGTAAATAGTGGATGCCAAGCAATGCAGGTGCCGAGTCACAACAGAAAGATTAGTACATGCTGAGCATCAGAGACTTTAGATGCCTGTAGACACTCAAAAATGGTTTGCATCTATAGTTTCATCACTTCATACTAATTCATCCCATTTTCTCATTCTACTAACTCCGATCTTTTAGCCAAATTGATCATACTTTATCATTTGTATCCTCTTTCACATTAATTTCATGTCATTTCAAAATCACCCCAAACCAACTCAAAATCATATCAAATCAACTCAAAACCATTCCAAACCAACTTAGAATAACCCGTAATTAGTCCTAATTATCACAAAACATATCAAACATCCAAAATCTATCATAATTTGTCCATTCCTAGGTATTGTTGTGGCTTTCAGTGCCTTGGAAACTTATCAATCTATCAAATCTTATCAATTTGGCCTTAGTACTATCATGGCTCTTGGTGCTAGGTCAAACTATCATTCATGTCATCCAATCTTTTACATTGTTGAGGCTCTTAGTGTTAGATCATGACATTATCAAACCACTTTAATAATATTTTCTATGTCCATTGATATTATTATAATCAACCTTATCATTCAATCTCGATCCTATAGCATTTACAATGTTAGTTAAATGTTACATATCTTTAGTTCATGTCATGTATCCTTGGCATGTTATCAATTTCAATCAATCAATAAATTTGACCATGGCTTTGGTCTACCTATCATCATCCTATTCAATCCATATCATCATCACATCTTCATCAAAGGATACTATTGCACTTATTTAATCAATTTGGCCAATCATTTACTAATTTTCTCTATAGGATTAAATAACCCATAATTTAATCCTATATCATTTCACTAATTATTCTTCTTGGCTAACCTCCTTAATCAATTGATATTTCATTAATTTATTGATTTATTATTCACAAACCATGGAAATTCTTAATTTCCTATGTCATATTTTCTACCATTAATCCCATTTTCACTAATTTCTATTTTGTGGAATAAAGGATTTTTAATTCAAATATTCCATAAAATATTGACATCATCATGACACATGGGTGTGACACCTCATGGATTCTCCTTTGACATTTGGCTAAGATATGTCATAATCCAATATTCTTATTCTCTTATGCATATCCATATTTGGACTCCATTGTCATAGATTCTTGGCTTTAAGTGGGCTTGAGGTGTCATATGACGCGCCATATATTCTCTTCCCTCTTAAGCCAAATTTGACTTACATGCATCATAGAATCCTACACTTGGAATATTGTGTCATATGCATCATGGATCCTCAAAGTAATCTCTTTCCACATCACATATCCAAGGTAACAAATCCAATGCTCTTACTTTATGTGTTGATTATAAAATGAGCACTCTTTCTCTCATTTTCAGTCCCTACGCCCTAACTCTGATGTCTTTTCAAGTCCCTAGTTTTCTTGTTTTTTGTCTCTTGCTCTCACATTCAAATCAAAACTTCTAGTATTCTCATAGCATCAGCATTATCATAGACTTTGCTTCAACTTTGTATGCACTATACGCAATTTCGGAGCTAAATCACTTGGAGAAGAAAGAAGGACATGGGAGCTACAAATGAAAGAGGGGGTTTCTAACCTTGTGTTGCTTTCTTTATTAGTTTGGATTTCATGGTATATTAGAGGGTGCTAGCATATGTTGATTGAGTTTATGATTTTTTCATAGTCTATTAGACATCAGCCCATTTTCTAGTCCTACATTTTGCTAAACTCGACATGAACATGCTTATCTAACTAGGGTTTCCTTGTTTTGTGCTTGTAGTTGCAAGGAAGGAGCTCACTTGGAGGGGTATAATGCTTATTATCTCTTTTTTATCACACCTAGTCTAATTAGGGGGCCTAGTAATA
Organism: Cupressus sempervirens; assembly: GCA_028749045.1. Classification (NCBI taxonomy): domain Eukaryota; kingdom Viridiplantae; phylum Streptophyta; class Pinopsida; order Cupressales; family Cupressaceae; genus Cupressus; species Cupressus sempervirens. The sequence goes on along the minus strand of CM053789.1, from coordinate 572,866,659 downwards.
TGATCTTATGCTCTCATTTAGACATTCTATTAGCTTGTTGTCCTAGGGTACACTCTTCTCTTTTAGGGTGCACTTGGGACCCCTAGGAGGCAATTTTAGGAGTCTAGGAGCCACCAATACCCCTTTTTGTTGTTCCTAAGTCACCAACTACACTTAGAACTTACCAACTATGCCCTTCTAGGCCCCAACTATTTCATGGGCATATTCTACACTATCTAGGTGCACTTGGGAGTATAGCTTTCAGATTTTTCAGTTTTTAGGTCTTATTCAAGCACCATTTCCCCACAACTTGCCTCTGACTTCCCAATTGTGCCCAGAAACTACCAAGTGCACCCTACTAGGCCCCAAATATGTCATGGGTGTAGTCTACACTATTTGAGTGCACTTGGGGGTGTTCTAAGCCATTTTGGCCTTCTGGGTGCAACTTGCTCTATCAGAGCACACCTAGTTCATAAAAAACACACACATAACACAGAATCTACATCTAAGGTTTCTATCACTCTCTAGGACATAGGTTAGATGATTTTGTGTTATTCATGATTTTTTTACAACATGTGGTGATCATTGGATGAAGTCATGATCACAAAAAACTACTAATGTTTGTTTGCAGGACATTTTCAAAGACCATTGTGTGTTTATCAAAACCATGTATGTGGATTGCCTAGATTAGATAACACTTTGTTTGGTGCTTAAAATAAACTTTTTATTTTCTACTTGGTGTTTCTATAGTGTTTAAATCCCGAGGAGTTGCATGGATGTATCCGCTTCCCTCACCATTCATGGATCTTAGGTGTAAGAGAAATTTGTGTAACTTCTATAGGAGGCATAGGGAAGGAAACCACCTTGGTTATCAAAAGGGCCAGTGTATCCCCTTGTTGAGATGCTTCTTGTTCGTAGCCATCCATGGATTTGTATTGCCATCCAAATTTATGACTTAAACAAGGGATGATGGATTGGCCATTGATTTCTCTTGTTCCTTCCCCTTATCTGTAATGTCCCCTTTTTTTTTATGTCCTTTGAAATGCTCTTAGTTTCCCATTTGAGGTTTTGTGAATGTCTCCAAGTATTGTTCTATACTTAAAATATATATAGAAGTTGTATTTATTTCCAATTTCTATATATATATATATATATAAAAGATATCCTTGTGTATAAGAATATATTTAAAATTGGGACCCTTTCTTAATTAAGTATGAATTTGTTCTTCTTCTTATGAATAGGTTTGGGTTCCCTTCTTATAGCTTTATCCCCTATTGTATATTGGTAGTTCAGCTTATAATACAACTGATGATTTCCTCTCATGTATGGTTTTATTTATTACTTAAACTGATTTTGTGTCAACTAATACTCCATTTGGTTTGTTCCACCAAAGGAAATGTTACATATGGTGTTCCATGATTGCAGTCTTGCAATGTTTATTGATTCTCTCTTCTAAATATGATTCAGTCTTTACACATGTATCGACCTTGCTCCATATACCTGGTACACTTTTTTTTTAGCCTCCTTCAAGCTTACATTAATGTGACTTTGCCACCTTCACTGTGCTCCCTTGGAATTTGTTTCATGTCCCTTTATTTCCTTGGCGTGGAACATGATCTCCTTGCTAGTTTCCCTTAGATATGCTGCTGTGGAGATGTCGTCACTTTCTATTAGAGACGATGAGGAATTTGATGTGTTTTGATCCTGTAATGTTTGTAAGGTTTTGTTAAATACATCTCTTCCTACACAAAGGCAATAACTCTTGTCCAATGAACCTGACACCTTCTTCCCTCCACGCTTTTCTTTAATGTCGTTCCATGCTTGTATTTTGTGAATGGAATTCGGTGCTATCACAACTGATACTATCTCCTTCTATTCCTCTAATGTGGCTCCTTACTACTCATGACTTGGTGGATATCTTGATTCGATGATGATTCACGTCTTTGTAATTACCAATGATTTATTCCATGCTGTATATACACAATTAAGAGAATTACGTATCTTTTTCCATCTATTCAATGTCTGTGTACGTCCTGGCTACGAATAGAGTGCTTACGTCCTTCGTACTTTGTCACTGATCCTATTGAATGCATTTACCAGCCAATTTTCTATCTTCTCTGTGATGATGTACCCTATCTACAACCTTACCCTTTTTATATGCCAGTTACACTGTGAAGCATCTGTGAATAGAATAGTCGTATCCCTCGGCATAATGGAAAGTCTAATGATTTGTTTAGTATGCGCTTGGGTTAATGGAATTTGGTGATTGCCAACTTTTATGTAATTCACTGTATGTTACTCTTTAATGCGATACCGTGGTGTATAACTTTGCTTGTTCCTTTAAAAACATAGATTGGGTATGTATTATATTTGTTAAGTTTATATTTAAATATAATGTAAGTGCCATTGGTTAGGCATATAGATATATATATTAATTAATGTATTTATTAATATATATATTACTAATAATCATTATTATGAGGAGTATATTTATAATATTATGGTTGGTATAATTATGTTGAATAAAAGGACTATTTTATCTATATAGTCTATATATATTTTATTTATATACATTATTATATAAATTAATTTATTAATCAATTTATTATCATTAGTTCAAACATGAATATATTATAATTTTCTTTGGTTTCATAGTGTAATTATGATATTTATTATTATTCTTAATTATTAGCATTATATAGTATGTTATTCAAATATTCTTAAATTTGGGGTCATGACATTATCCTTGTCATCTTTCCTCTCTCCCATCTTCCCAATGTTTAGAAGAGGGCTAGCTCCACAAGTTGGAGTAAGTGGCACATTCATTTTTGGAGGTCGGTCTCCTCCTTGGCCAATGGATTGTGATGGCCTTGTAGATGTTGTTGTAATGGCCATTATGGTTGTAGCCATAGCTAATTAGGTAGCTCCTTTTGACTCCATTTATTGAATTGGTAGCTCTAGTGCTTTTCTTCCTTTCCTAGGTCTACTCCACCCATTTGTCTATTCTTTTAATTATTCCACACATGAGAGCCTCCATTATATCAATGGTTAGCTCAATAGGTGGAGTAGATATAATTGGTGTGTTCTTGATCTTCCCATAAGACGTAGAGTGTATGTAAGCTCCATCATCTACAAGATTAGAGACATTAATAGAATCATCATACAATTTTATTTCATTAATAGTTAGTCTTGACCAAGATCTCTCCTGAGTTCGATTTTCATTGAGACACCTAGACCATAAATCTTCAATATCTGAGACATTGCTATAGGCATACCCCAACTTCAGATGATCCCTCACAAAATTTACTTGATCATATTGAGGCCTAAGCACCTCATAATCTAACAACTTGATCTTTCCTTCAAAACTTTTTACTAGGTTTCAAGCATCTGATATGGAGACACATGAATACGGGCCTACCACAATAGAGAATAGAACCTCGACAATTTTCTTGACATTGGAACATAGGGTGTTCACCTCTAGAAATTTTTGACATAGTTTGACTAAGACTACCTTGTCCTCCAAATATCTAGGCAATTTTCTAGGAAATCCATCATCAGATTCTATTCACCAATAGGAGAAGCTCTAAAACTAGATGAATGAGCATCCAAACTAGCTTAAAGTTGAAATTACCATGGGTGAGAATCTCCTCTCAGGATAACCCTGCAATCCATGACATAATCTCATTGTAAAGGCATCATTAACGACACCATACTCTTCATAGCTCCTTTGCAGTTGTAGATGTAGATAGAACTCATAGACCTTGCTGTGCTCATTGTAGTTTTGGATACATGGGAGACCAGGCCACAAATGGTGTGTTGCTAAAGCATAAATAAAATAGGAGGACATATAAAACTGCTTGAATCCTTTGGTAGAATTCAACCAAGAAGCAAGCTCATCACAAATGATCTGTGCCCAATCAGTCTTCATATCTTTAATGCAGATAGCCTATACTAGGAAGAAATAGTGCTCAATGAACTCCAAAATCTCCTCTCTTCCCTTCAATCTAAGGAGGAGTGCAAGGATATCCATGATCTATCACTTTAGGTTCATGTCAAACAGAGTCTTTGGAATTTTTCTTTTCTTTGAGTGTGCAATTCGGAACCAAGTCCTCTGCATGTCCTCTGGTTCAAGGGTCTTTTTCTTATTAAATAGGAATGCGAAGGACCCAAAATCAATGTCAAAATACTGCTCTTGTGCAGGGATGCCAAATGTTGATTACATCAATGCCTTGTTAATTGACAATAGGATGGACTGATTAGGAAACAAAATATATTACATCTTTGGATTGTATCTCTTAATGCACTCCTTTACTAACTTAGGTGCATGGATGACCATTGGAAAGACGGTTACCTCTACCAATCCACTCTCTTTGAGTTTTAGAGTGTTTGGGTGAATGGGTTGGGAATTTAGCCTCCTATGTAGATCACCCAAGTCATATAACTTAAAGGATGTATTTAAATAATCTTTTAGCTCACTTTCCAAGCCAATTAATTTTTTGTAACCAACATCTCTGATTATTATTTGGTATGATTGCACAAGATCTAGTTCTTGATAGATAGTCATTTAAATAAACTTGTAGAAACCAATTGCTTGCAAATTCAATGAAATAGCTTTAAGGAATTAGAATGTTGGTGCCACATGAATGAAATTAAGTTTGGCCAATGATTATAATGACCATATTTGCATTTAATTCCTTAACCAATGACTATTTAAACTTTCCATTTATTTGCACTTAAATCAGTATGTTCCCAAAAGAACTCTTACTTTAGTTAAAGTAAAGTGATATGAATAAAGGTTACTTAATAACATAAATGCTTAGCTTTGTAGGAAGTGCTTCATTCTACTCAAAAATCTAGAATGAAGATATCTTTACAATACTAGCACATCAGGAAGAGAAAGAAGCACTTATCTTTTCCACAATGTTGTTTTCCTTTCATTCAGAATCACAACAAAGGGAATAATCCTTTTTCTAGCTTGTGCACTCCATTCTTTGACTTTTTGCTAAAGGCTTTAACATTGCCTTTTCCTTCATAATGGGTTTGCATGTTAAGCACTTACTTTTCCAGAAGTATCTTTTGGGCATCTCTAAAGGATATCCAAATTTTGGGTAACTTAACTTTGAATTATCAAAAACTCTAGAAAAGAAGCTCGTTTTGTTACTTTTGGGTGGAAAACTCCTTTCTTAGTTACATTTTTTGAACTAAGGTACAACCAACAACATTCGACCTTTAACTTCAACCTAATGGCCTTGAAATCAGATCTTGAGCATGCCTCACTTATTATGAGCCTTCTAGTAGTTCTTTCAACACCTTGCTCACGTTATTTGATTATTTGAATTGATATTTGGCTCAAGTTCATGAGGCTTCAGAAACAAAATAAAATGATTGCATTTTCATGAATATGCAACAACAAACCATAAACCCGTATTCGTAAGCAATATTTGACCTCATCTCCACATATCTAAATGAGAATCACCCTGGCCTCTACCACAACTATTTTAATCACTTTCCATGGCTCTAACTATCAAATTCATAGTTAGTGTAATTTTCTTGATGGGGAAATCAATTCATCAACACAAAATCTATGAGATACGCAATGCTAGGGCAAGATAGTAGGAAATGAAATTTAGAACACTTAATTCTCATTGAGAGGACATAAGATCACACCCCAACCATACTGAAGTCATCTAATCCTTGTGTGCACTAGAAAAATAGGAAACTCACATCTAAAGATTAGGTAAATGTATTGCAAAGGGAGACTTGAGAAATGTAGATAGCAGAGTGCTTTGGGAATGATGAGAAGTAAGCAACATAAAATAGACCTAGAAACCTCTTACTAACTACTCACTTTAACTAATGACCTCAAGCTTAAAATGGGAAGACTAAAACTTGGCAAAAAAGTAGTCGAATCCTTTTGATTAAAGGTTGACCTAACAGTCATTTGCAAATCCTTTAATAAGGTGTAATTCTAAGCAAATTTTCTAAACTCCTCTAATAAGCACTCCTAATAGGGTTATCTAAATTCTTTAACAAGGTCACACCTAACAATATGTTTTATAACCTTTAACAACCTTGGCTCCTAACATAGCTCACTTTAGAAGAGTGAAAAGTTGTAGCATGTTACTTGGTAGTTTTTCCAAAATTAGGTTTCCATGTTAAATACTAGTGTCGATTTGCATTTCTGTAGATGTTTGTTATGTCTTCATGCTAATTACTATTTTTAAGTTTGAAGTTCATTGATAATTGTGATATTATTATGCTAGTTGGCATTTACTGAACAAAGAGCTAAAATGGAATGAACAATTTGAATGTTGATGAATAGTTTTATTTCATGAATTTGATTAAATTTTTTGGAGTTGTTAAAATTTGATTTTATACATCTAGACCTGAGGATAACTTATTGACCCCCTCGTCATTATTCTAAATGTTCTAACAATTGATCACAAAAAAATTATTGAAATCTTGTTAACTTTGCCTCATCCAACCAACCCCTCCTAATTGTTTGGTAGGAATGCCCACCCTCCACTCCCCTGCCTAAAATAAACATTTCCCTTTAATATTAATAAAACTATTTGATATCTCTTCTTGCAAGGATTTATTTTGAGTAGTTTTCTTTGGTCTATAAATAGTAATCACATAAAACCTAATTGCTTTAATTCAACCTACATCAATTACCAAGATCTATTATGTCTTATCAGTTTAACATCTATAGTTAAATCATTCTAAAATACAAAAAGCCCCCATAAAGGATCTATGTGGACCTTCCATAATACTTTTCCATCTACTAATCCTCCTCCCAAATCCCTCACAATCCTCATTACTAACCTTTATTTCCTGGAACATAACTAAATATGGTCTCATTTGATCAAGGAATCTTTTGATCAATTTTTTTTTGAGGGGCATTAAAACCCCTAATGTTCCATAAAATTAACTTCATGGCTACTCAAAGAAGACATAGCCTTTTTCTAATATTAATTTTCTTTGACCTAAAGTATTACTTGCCATAGATAATTTAGCTAGGTTATTTACGTTGTCTTTGTTGGAAATATTCAAGACTATGCTAAGTTACTGAGACGGGAGGGGTGAATCAGTAACTTCTAAAAGTTCTACCAATTTCAATTCTTGATTCAATATTTAACATTTAATTTATCAAATCTAATCTAATTGCATGCATGAGAAACTAAAAATATAAAAGCATTCACAATACTTTAACACAATGATTTGGTGACCCAAAAACCTTCCAAACAGAAAGTAAAAGTGGGTTGGGGATGATACCCACAAACTTTAGTATTGCAGTATAAAGTTGGTTGGTTAAGGCTTACATTGCTCACTTCTAATGATCTACCCTATTAGGAGCAAATAGGACTACTAGGTCCACCTTGTGAGACAATTTGCAAACATACAATGAAGTATGCACTCAGTAAAGAGATTTAGAAAAGACTATTAGGTCTACCTTGTTAGAGGATTTTGATTGGTTCACCTATGAGGATGAAGCAGTAGATCTCTGACTTGCAATTGAGTTTGTTGATAAAGATTTCTTGATGTTCTGCTCACCTTTTTGTGATAGATTTTTCATTGTTTCTCCTCATGTTAATATGACCTTTAAAATTTTTTATCTATCACATTTATTTTGCATTTGCATTCTTACTCACAATACACATTCATTGTATTCCATGCATTTTAAAAACTTGCACTTGATATGATACAATACATCACACACACACACACACACACACACACACACACACACACACACACACACACACACACACACACACACACACACACACACACACACACACACACATCAATCCAATTTACAAAATTACAAAGTTGACCATGACACAAGTTAACACAAATATTACAAAGTTGGTTGACATGAATATACTCAAGTTTTTAAGATTGACTCAGTGAGGTTATGATACTCGACATCCACTATCATTTCTTGGCATTGGCATGCTCTTAGTAAACATAGAAGCTAATTCCATACTGATCACTTTCAAGTAGTCTTGAACTTGGTCTACACTAGTGACTCATTAGATATTGTGAAACTTGGCAAACACTAAATTACTTGGTTACCATGGAGTAGCTTGGTTAACATTGTCTTCTCACCACCTAAAGTGAGTACTCAATAAATACTGCAATGCTTGTAACCATTGGCTTTACATCATATGAACTATGAACTTGGTAACCATTGATAAACTTTACACTATTGAACTTTGCACTAACTAAATTTGCTTAGTAACCACTGGAGTTGGTTCAAAGGACTTGATAGAAACTATAGAAGCTTGGTAACTATACATAATCTAAATAAGTGTATGTCAGTAATAAAAAACTTGACTGATATGTCAACAATCTCCCCCTTTGACATTAGTGGCAAAGACACTTATTAGCCCAAAACTGAATACCTTGTATTCATCATCATGTGATACTAGCTCGGTCTCATTTGAGATTTTTTTCAAAATTGATCTTTGTAAGATATATACAGAGTATATCTTCATAAGAGCATACTTCTCTCCCATACTATGATCAATTATGTACATGCAACTTTTCTCTTATATAGATTTCTCCCCCTGTGACTCTTCTCTTTTCTCTTTTTAACTTTTCTCCCATATCTTATCTCCCCTTTAACTTTGCTCTTCTCCCCCTTTTTGATAGTAATGCCAAAGATCTATCTAATATATTTACATGGAGCTACCAAAATGAGATAAGAATTTAGAGTGTACCTTGAGGGTAATTGCCAATGATTTATCCTAGTTTTCTTGAAGAACCTTACGTGTCTGAATAGCAATTTGTACTTTTGCTGACAGTTCATGTGGTCAACAATAGAGAAGTTGTTATCATGAATTAGGGTTTTTGAATAAATAATATGTTTTCATATAGAGTCCATGACTAGAAGGATCATATTTTGTATATCAACTAGTGTGGAATAGATCCTTGCTTCTTGCCTTAACAACTCTCTGTAAGAGTTTGGCTTAGGCTAGAATTCACCCAAGAACTAAAGAACTCAACACAAGCACACAGTAGACCAAAATAGACAGAGTATGATCATAATGATGATATTCATCCAATATGCCAACTTAAGAGTACACTAGGAGTGCCTATATATAAAGGCCTTAAGAGAGCTTCTAGAATGCATAGAAGTTAGCATCATGATATGTCATACAACTAGGCACATGTCCACCAGATATGGGTTATCCTCCATTAAGCACAGAATTAAGTGCAATGATGTGAGGATAAGCCTACAATGGTGTAGCATGAAAATCAGTGGTGTAGACAACATGTGATGAATGAGTGTGGATAACTGTGTTGTCATCATGAAAACTCAGTGAATGATGCAAACTCCTGTGTTGCAGACACCATGTGCATAATTAGAGTTGAGTAACTCATCAGAGTAAACAAACTCCTAAGTGTCTCACCTAAAATAAATAATAAAATAATGCATTAACCTAAGTAAACTTAAGTAATTGTAATAAGTAAATACTTATTTACACCAACACCCCCCCTTAAGTGCAAGTTAGGGGAATGCCCTTAAGCTTATGAAATCTAGGATGCAATGGAATATGGGTCCCAACTACTAGGCCATGTTAGGTACCCATGTACATAATAATATGAAATCTCTCATAAAGTGGGGAAAGAGGGAAAACCTCATGGGAAAAACCCTCCCCCAAAAAGAGAGATGAAAAGGGATGCATGGAGTAATCAAGACCCCCCCATTATGACATATATCTAGTATATACATAAGATAAATATGAGAAGAGGAAGAGAGACAGGATAGGCTTCCCCCCCAAAAGAAGAATGCCAAACAATGACTGCTCTGATGATGAAGCTAGTCCAAGAATGCAGAATGGTGTTCCTTCCCTTAGGAAGAAAAAATGCCAAGGGTACAAATGAGATGGTTCCACTATGTGTAGAAAGAATCTCATGAATGAGTGATGTCTCTAAAACCTACTCAACTAGCTGAAGAACCTATCTCAAAGAATTGTCTGTCTCTGCAATCGATGAAGAACACTACTGCAACTGTAGATCATAAGTATCCACAATCACTTCTGTACACTCGAAAGTGTCCCACTCTAAAGTCCCACTCTAAACCCTTCTATCCAAACGATTCCATGAGTTTGGAATGCTTGGATGCTGGCTTAGAGCTCCCTATCCACGGAGTGCAAAAGAGTGTATTTCAAGTTCAAGGGCTCTCAGATGAGCCTTAGAGATACTCTTTTTGCTAGTAAACCATGCAATGGGAGGTTCCAAAGACAAGATGCAAGAATGCAAATGTCCCAAGGAGTTCCTCAAGAATGCAATGCAAATGAAAATTAAACTAGGATGATAATGCAAAATGCAGCTATGCTAAAACATGTATGAGAGTGTTACAATACCATTATTAAGCTATGTGAGATTAAGCTACATGTAAAAATTAAAGCTAAGCTAAGATGCTATGGTATGAGAGAATGTAGACAAGAAATAGAAGTTCTCCACAAAGCTCCAAAGAAATCTATTAGAAAACCTGCAGCATAACAATATTCAAAATGAGGATGGATGGGGAAAGCTCTCTCCCTTTTAAAGATGTATGGACGGTGGAGATCAAGATGAAGATAGTGGATGATCAACGGTGGAATTCGAAAATAGGAGTGATGCATGTGCACACACAAATCAACCAATAGAATATAAGTTGGCTTGTCACATAAGACAAAAAGTCTCACAAGCCTTTTCTTTTAATTGTAAAATAGAAAAAGGACTTTATGTGTGCACTTTAAGTGGGTTAGAAGAATGGGGTCTTTTATTTAATTAAAAGGGGACATGTTCTTTTAATCAAATAATGAACTTAGGATAGCATAGTCAAACTATAGGTTATAATCAAATAAATTGATTATTAGCAATTTGGGCTAGGTAAATGATTAAATTAATTTAGCCAAAATGTTGAAAAGGGGGCTAATAGTCTAGATGACCATTTTTAGGTGATTACATTTGCCCCTCTTTGACTAATGCGTGATCGATCTGGGAACACATTATGTCAAAGAAAATAGAAAGCCAAGTAGGCAGTGATAGATATAGATATCTAATTTTGAAGAACAAAATGTAGAAAAAGATAGCAAGTCCTAAATGTACAGCCTGATAGTGGTAGTACTGAACAGTAGGAAAAGATGATGTCAGAATTCAAGAAGAATACTAACACTTAGAAAAGCAGATAGAGAGAGAGCAAGTGAGAAGGTCAAACAAATGCTCCTAAGCAGTGATAGAGTATTTCTGCCCCCTCGGGATCGAAATTGAAATGAGGTAAGGGGATGCAAAAACTGGCTAGAAATGAGAAAATTAGAATATAACAATGTCCAAGATGACAGATAGATGATTAGAACCCAAGAATAACTACATAAAAAATTTGATAAAATGCCCCAGTTTGACTAGAGTTGACCTTGAAGGATATAGCATAAAAATAAGGTCGAAATGAGTAGAAAGGTGATTTTAGACATGAAATAGTGAATTTAAGTAGATATGAAGTATGGAAATGATGAAGACATGAAGAAATGAAAATGCCCCAGTGATGATTCAGAGATTAGACCTTAAAAGGTCAGCTAACTGCTCAGAAGAAAGTAGAATTTTAAAAGACAATTTTGACCATCAAGATGAACTCGAATTTGGATTTCGATCCCGAAAATGAATCTAGGACATCAAAATTATTTAAGAGGTCAAAACTTTATATAATGTGATGACAAGATAGAAAAGAGATGAAGCGAAAGATTAAGAAGGTGAAAAGACATGAACAAGAAGAAAGTAAAGAAATATATGAAAGGAGTTAGCTGATATGTCCAAAAAAAGATGAAGAGAGAGCTCTCCCCATATGCAACAATGCAAGAGTAATCTAGAAAATGAACCTAAAATGCAAGCTAATATGCAAAGTGGTTTACTAGCAAGAAGTGCATAACATTTAGACTCTTAATTTCATCATTGAGCATTTATTAGGGACATCATGAGATCATACAACCATCACTAGTATAACTATGAGGATATGAATATGATCGATATTAGATAGGTATGTGAAAATCCAATCTAAGCATCAAAGACATGTAAGTCAAGATAACTACGCGATTAGATTCCCTAAGTTTAATTTAGCAAGATTACACTTGTATCAAGGCATAAGCGCCAGGATAAACCCTGAGTGCGGTCTTGCAAAACAATCAAGGATGATACATTTATAAGTCAAAGTGTTGAATAGGACAAGCATGAATGCTTACAACACTATAGACAAACAAAAGTATACCCACAAGCAGAAATCAAGAAAATATGTCCCATGCCCCTAGTCTTCTAGTCAATGACATCCTTGAAAGACTATTAGGGAGGGAATACATGGCAAAGAAATCATCATAGACAGCACACAAAATAGATAAATGTCAGCATAGCTTAGTCATTTAAGTGTTAAAGTGTGTGTGTGTAAGTCACTTGGCCATTTCTTCCAGACTTGATTCTGATAGTGAGATATCGCGACATCGAAGACCGTAGGTAAACTATCTGTAAAGTGTTAAAAAACACTTGATGTCAAAGTGGGGGAAGTGTTGAGAAACACTATTTTGTGAGTTGTCAAAGAAACCCTAATCCACAAGAATACCTCAATAGGCTAAGTAGCTATGCCCCCAAGATGAGGACAAGAAACAATTCCAAACTAGGAAATGTGTAGCAAAGTGGATGATTGAGATTGATAGACATAGGTGCAAGGGTTTCAAGTAGCGCCTGTTTCCTGGTTTTCACCACTTTGACAGCTTTTTTTTTCAGGACTTTTTTCAATTTTTTTGGTGATACATCAAAGTGCCTATTGCTAGGTTTTCACTAAGATGATCTTTTTTCCGGACTTTTTTTGATTTTTAGGACTTTTTTCAAGATCATATATGATTTTTTGGATTTTTTAGAATAATTTAGAGATCACTAGTTCTCAAGCAAGATCATATCATTTTCTCCCAATGTCTAGCAAGGTATAGGACACGATGGAGAAACAAGCCGATAGATAAGCAAAGATGTATAAGAAAGGAATGTGAAGCAAGTGAAAGTGATCCTCAAGGACTGACTCCTCAAGAGTACCCAAGCTAGGGAAAGAGGTGAAATAGTCATATGAAGCATGTTTTGGATAAGCAATGGAAGAAATGAGCAAGATAGCATGTAGGATAAGCAGTGAAGCCAACAAGTGAGATAGCATGAAGTGTGTAGTCCAAAAGAGTAGCCATGTCAAGAGACCTATGAGAACCATGTTTCATTTATTATGATCAAGACCAAGGGGTCAACTAGATAGTATAGCAATGGGATAGAGCAATAAGAATAAAGCTCAAGATAGAGGCTATGAGTGAATGGGAGAGCACAATAGAAAATCTGGTGGATAAGATAGCCAATATGCAAAGATAGCTCAACATTGTCAAGATCAAAGAGAGAAGAGGGGATAGATGGATGATGGAAGAATTACGTATGACGCCTGTTTGCCAGGTTTTCATCATAGTACTTAGCCAAGGTGCCACAAGAAGTAGTTTTCACCATAGGATGGATTTATTTCGCTTTAATTTTGCTATCAAGGTGCCACAAGAAGTGGTTTTCACCAAGGCACGTTTTCATTTTTTTCATTTTTTTCTATTTTTTTCTTTTTCTTTTTTTGAATTTTTAGAAAGAGCTCAAGATTTTTGAATGTAGATAGTGCTCCTATAGAAAAGATAAGTCATGATAAGCCAAGACCATAGAAAGGTATGCTCAAAGATGTTGATAGGGTGATGAAAGAGAAATGGTAGTAGGAAGAGTATATGGAGGAAAAGAGTTCATGTATAGAAAGGAGGTGTAAGCTTTAGAGGATTTTATGAGGGTAGTTGAAATATTGGACAAGATCAACATTGACACACACCTTGAAGGGTATTGGAATGATGGAGGAATCATGGATGAAATAGCTTGAGATTTAGATCTATGAGGTGGTAGAAGAGATTTGGAAAAAAGTGGAGTGGAAGGCTTTGGAATATTTTTAGAATGATTTTTGGAAGAAGATGGAATGGAAGCCTTTGGAAGCTTGAATGTCAACTTTGAAGTATTTTCATTCTTCAAGTCTTTTAAAAGAGACTTGGGAATCCATATAGCTTTAGATTTTCCTTGTTCTTTGGGTGCTTGAGATTGCATTTCTTCAATGATGGATTTAGGAACCCACATTTGCTTTGATTTAGCTCTCTTCACAGTGGACCTTTGTAGTCTCTTTTGTTCATTTTCCTTCTTAGCATTCACATGTCGATTAGATGGGACATAGTGATCTTCATTTTTCAATGGATTCTTATGTTTGTTCTCACTTCCAAAGGAATTTGGATTTGTGGATGAATAAGGCTGATATGACTGGTTTAGATGGATAGATGGGTGAAAAGTCATCAAGGATGAGTGTCTTTGTTGATCTTGAGGTATGATGGGAGAGCTAGGAGTGGAAAGTGTAGGAGATGAAGGAACATAAGGTCCCAATATAGATGGAAGGTTTGAAGGCTTTAGCTTTGATGGATAAGGACCAAGGATAGATTTAGAAGATGCAAAGGGATAGTGGGAAGGGATATCAACATCTTTAGAGTGAGCAAAATGGTCAAAGTCATCAATAGACTCATGAGTACCTTTGATAGGAACAACATTTTTAATACAAGCACTTGAAGCTTGAGCACAATTTTGAAGTGGATGTGGAGAAGTAGAACATGAGGGGATGCTTTGATCTTGACAAGTAGCTTTGGATAGCATATGAAGAGAACTTTTCTCATAATTTTCAGTAAGCTCAAGGGAGATAATGGAAGTGGTATCTTCATCATACTTAGGAGGTGGACAAGATATAGGATATGGAGTGGAAAAATCTTCAAAGAGATGAAAGGGTGCTTGATCTTGATCTTTCTTGACATTTATAGCTTTTTCTTTTTGAGAGTCCTCTTGACATGGAGCCACTTCTAAGGACAAGGGAGAATGAAGAGTGAATGGAGTAGTGCTTGGATTAGGCATAGTAGTGCATAAAGGTTGAGGATATTTAGGATTAGTAGCATGAAAAAGGTTTGCAACCAAGTGAAGGTTAGCTTGAGTTTCTTTTAGAGGTAGCCCTTGAGGATACACGTAGTCTATGTGGAAAGCATTAGGTTCTTTATTTGATGGAGGCATGCTAGAAAGATTTGAAGTGCTAGGAGATGCATGAGTGTTGGAAGAAGTGGAAGATGTAATAGAGCCACTACTAGACATAGGTTCATTAATGTAATCTTGCTCAAGAAAAGTATCCTCAGCACATGAGTCACTAGAGGTTCCAAGATCAACAATCTCATCATCAATGAGATCTTAGATTTTATGTTTCAGCTCTATACAATCAGAAGTAGCATGGTCATTAGATTGATGATAAGCACAATAAGCATCCAAGAAAGGATTTCCATAGGAGGTAGACTTAGGCAACATGATGTTCTTGGTGCCAAGAAGTGTTCTCAAAATGTCATCATAAGAATTCCCCAAGGGAGTAAAATTTCTCTCAAAAGTATGTCTAGAGTCCTTTAGTTGTTTCTCAAGTGAATAGAATGCATTCATGTCTTCATCATTATCTTCGTCAAAGATAGGTCCATCATGAAATTTTGGCATAGGCTCAAAGAAGGTATGACTTGCTTGTTCTCTAAAGAGGTCTTTAGATCTAGAAGATGAAGACATTTGATGTCTTGAAGTAGAGCATGTAGACCTATAAGAAGAGGATGACCTCAAAGAAGGTGACTCACATGCATGTAAAGACCTTAATGAAGATTCATGTAATGATGCAATCTTCTCCTCTAAACTTTTCTCAAGTTTAGACTTCATTTTTGTCATGCGCTTAGAGAGATGAAGGTAAGAAAGATCATTTGTCTCTTCTAGTTCTTTGTATTGTGCATATAGATCTTGAAACTCTTTAGTGACATGGAGGATATCATGATCATATAGATTTGGTTGAAGTTTGGTAGCACAAGGTTTAGATCCCATAGTTTTAGATACAAAGCCAAGCATAAAAGAGCCTAGAAGATAACTTGATGTTGAAACTACAGGAGGTAGAGTGTTCACTTGCCAAGATAGTAGAGAGAGATTAAAGTGACTTGTCAAACAATATGTCCAAGAAACTTACGACATGAATGACTCAAGTCAATAGCAAGGCAAGATGCCCAAATATCCAAATAGATAGAGCAAGCGGGGTGACAAGTGAACAACTTTCCCAACCCAAGAGTGTAGTCAAGAAATCAAGAAAACCATTTCAGCAAAAGAATAACTAGCAAGCAGACATAGACCATGAAGACAAAAAAACCAAGAGCGCTAAGACCAAATAGCCACTTTAAGCATGTTCAAGAACTAGAGACATAGCAAATCAAAGTCAAATGACGAGACTCCCCTTAGGAAGCAACACAAGAAAAATGTTAAGACTTGATGCTTTGACTTGGTTGACAAAGTTTGACAATAGTTGATAGCATAGCAAATTTGATGTTCAAAAACAATTTCTTTCCAAGCAAGATAGTGACACATGGAGTAGTCTTCAAACAATCAAGCAAGGGACAAAGAAATCTTGCATGATACAAGCATATGTGACGTCTCAAAAGAATTCCCTAGAATTATCATCATGTGTATGTTCAAAAGATTTTCACAAGTATACCACATTCGAGAACACATCAAGCAATATCTACCTAGAAGTCATGGTTCATTACTCAACAACTTGGCCCACGCTTGATGCTCCTTTGCCTCACACCAAGTGGTTTCCCACAAGAGATATTGGCTTTGTCATGGAAATGCCATAAGCATAACCAAGGGAACACATATGGTGAGTGTAAATCTTGGGGTGATCCGGGTAGTCCACTAGGATCAATCCTTGCACCAAGAAGTTGAGCAGCTAAAAAGGGTAGTTACTAACTTAGGGTGTTTAGATAGGGCTTCCGTTCATAGTGTTCCTCTTGCTCCCAATTACAGGACACCTCACCTTGCGATGAGTAACCGATCTCGCGATCACAAGAGTACCTTAAGCATTCTTACCTAGTGATCTCCCTATGGTCGAAATCCCATAAGCGATCACACTAGGTGAAGATAAACACTATGTCTACCAAGGTTTTGTGCCCTTGATAGCCTTGAGTTTATAGTGGGTTGGAAGAGCCGGGTAATCTGCTTATCCCCACTTGGGTCGTTCCTCTCAGGTTGTCCGAGAGCAGGCCCTCTAAAGGATTTTAACTACACAAAGTGTGGATCAACTTTTAGAAGTCAAGATTTCTGATTCACCACAAGGGTGAAGAGCATACTCTCCTATTCCAATCGTTTTCTCCCAAACACACCAGGAAGATTTAGTTGCCTCTTACTCTTGAAACCAAATGGTAAGTCAAGATTTCTGATTCACCACAAGGGTGAAGAGCATACTCTCCTATCACCAAAAGATCTCAATTGTAAGTTTTAATGTGCCTAAAAATAAAAAATTAGTATATGTCGCACATGCAAAAGTGAAGAACAAGTAAAATTGGGTTTTTATGCATTGGGCAGCCCTGCAAACAATCGTTAGTAGCCCTTGTGCATTTGAAGCTTTGACATGCGTTCTTTTTATGCAATGTTTCGATTTTTTTCACAAGGATGGCAACCTGAAATCACAACTTGTTAGCAACAAAAGTTAGTGTGAAATAACATAAAAATCTGCAATAAAAAGTGGTGAGTTGCTTCAAAAATCTAATTTATCTTCCAACCAAGTACATGCAAAGAAAGTGCAAGTTAATCACAAATGCTTTCATTTTTACTCTTTGGTTTTGACCTAGTCAACAAGATTGGACTTTTTTGCTATGATTTCGTATCCAAAAATGAAAATGAAAAGAAGAGACCCCTATTAAAAATTAGAGAGCTTTCCAAAAATGCAAGAAATTTTAAAAAATCTCTTCATTTGCTCTCTAGAGATTGATTTTGTCAAAACAGACCAAATTTATCAAATTGAGTTTTTGATCTTTAATACGACTTCAAAATTCAAAACACTAAAAAAGAACCCCCATTATAATTGAAAACTCTTTCTGAAAATGTAAGTTGTTTAAAAAAATTCGCTGATTTGCGATCAGAAACGGCTTTTTATGAAAAATAAAGAAAAACTCATAACTCTCAAAAATCATGTCAAAATGATCTACAAATCGGACTGAGACATTTTGAATATATATTAAACTTGCAAAAAAAATTTCAGAATCAAACTCTAAGCGGTTTAAAAGATATGATCAAATCTTTAAACCAACTAAGTTTTTGACCTTCAAACCAATTTACTTATGGGTTGGCCTTAAAATCAAAGTGATAATTCTACAAAAGCATTTGATTAGATTCAATATGCTGCTGTAAAAAACCAGAGATAAAAAATGAAAACAAATGGAGCTAGAACTTGATTCAAGCCCCACGGTGGGCGCCAAAAATGTACACTCGAAAGTGTCCCACTCTAAACCCTTCTATCCAAATGATTCCATGAGTTTGGAATGCTTGGATGCCGGCTTAGAGCTCCCTATCCACGGAGTGCAAAAGAGTGTATTTCAAGTTCAAGGGCTCTCAGATGAGCCTTAGAGATACTCTTTTTGCTAGTAAACCATGCAATGGGAGGTTTCAAAGACAAGATGCAAGAATGCAAATGTCCCAAGGAGTTCCTCAAGAATGCAATGCAAATGAAAATTAAACTAGGATGATAATGCAAAATGTAGCTATGCTAAAACATGTATGAGAGTGTTACAATACCATTATTAAGCTATGTAAGATTAAGCTACATGTAAAAATTAAAGCTAAGCTAAGATGCTATGGTATGAGAGAATGTAGACAAGAAATAGAAGTTCTCCACAAAGCTCCAAAGAAACCTATTAGAAAACCTGCAGCATAACAATATTCAAAATGAGGATGGATGGGGAAAGCTCTCTCCCTTTTAAAGATGTATGGACGGTGGAGATCAAGATGAAGATAGTGGATGATCAACGGTGGAATTCGAAAATAGGAGTGATCCATGTGCACACACAAATCAACCAATAGAATATAAGTTGGCTTGTCACATAAGACAAAAAGTCTCACAAGCCTTTTCTTTTAATTGTAAAATAGAAAAAGGACTTTATGTGTGCACTTTAAGTGGGTTAGAAGAATGGGGTCTTTTATTTAATTAAAAGGGGACATGTTTTTTTAATCAAATAATGAACTTAGGATAGCATAGTCAAACTATAGGTTATAATCAAATAAATTGATTATTAGCAATTTGGGCTAGGTAAATGATTAAATTAATTTAGCCAAAATGTTGAAAAGGGGGCTAATAGTCTAGATGACCATTTTTAGGTGATTACAACTTCAACCTGTGAGGATCGATCATGTAGAGAATGAACAAGAGATTTGAATGGAACCCTCATGACAACTAAAGAAGGTGATTCTGCATCAAGAAGAAGAGGTAGATCATCAATACTATCCCCCAAATTTGTCATTGAACTTGAACTTGGAAGGCTGGATGTACCCTGCTATTCTGGACCTATCACTATGGCGATGAATGTATGTGGACTAAATTGATGTAGTGACCTCTCACTGCAATTATCGATAGAACCCTACGTGTTTGAATCTATTGAAGCACTATCGCTGAAATCACTATCAGTTTTTAGACTGTATGATGTGTTGAGAGGAGTGCAGGAAAAACTTGGTGAACTTTCCTCAAAATGCACATCATTCTCCACAAAAATTTGATGTGTCTCTAGATCTAGAAGTTTGTATGCCTTAACACTGTCTTCATAACCAATGAAGGTACAAGGCCAAGGTGACTATGCCTTGCATCCCCTAGAAGATATCTTTTCCCATGCAGGACAACTGAAGACTCTAAGGTGTGTCACAATAGGTTTTCTACCACACCATGCCTCAAAAGGAGTTTTTCCATCTAAGGCTAGATGAGGAGAATGATTAAGAATGTGAGTGGCACTAGAGATTGCTTCAACTTCTAAGGATGGATTGAGAGACTTGGCTTTGATCATGCAACTTGCCATAGACTTAAGAGTTTGGATTCTCAATGCTGCAACATCTGTCTTATGTGGATTGAATGTTGAAGGAGTCTAAAGATCAATACCCTCGAGTCTACAAAAGTCCATAAGTCTTCTATTCACATACATTCTTCCATTATCCATTAAGAATACTTTGATGGCCTTTCTAGATTTCTGTTCAACATGAGCCTTGAAGTCTAGAAACTTGTCCAACACTTCATTCTTACTATGAAGAAAGTAGACCCAACTGAACTTTGGAAAGTCATCAACAAAGGTAAGTATGTAGCAACCCTAGCTGAATGCAAAAGGACCTACTAATACGATGTGAACCATCTGTAGAACACCTGTTGCTCTAAAAGACTTTCCTCTCTTTAACTTCCCCTCTGGATGCATATCCACTAAATCTATTGAACATTCACCCTTGGAAACATTTATTTGAGGTAGACCTTTGACCATTTGGTATGTGCAAAGTTGGTGAAGATAGCGGAAGTCAAGATGACAATACCGCTCATGCTATTATTGCATGTTTGAATTTGATTGTGTTAACAAGGTCTTTGAAGGAGACTTGGGCACAAAATGAGAGAAAGAGTACAACCTTTTGTTATGATTCACTTTCCCCATTGCAACCAAGGAATCATCTTTGAGACTGTGCACTTTTACTGAGTTTGGAAGGAACTCAACTCTATGTCCATCTCCAAGGTGAGTGATTTGTAAGATTGAGAGGAGATTCAAACTTAGGTATGGAACATAGAGAACATCTTGAAACTCTCCATTTTCCTTTTTTGCATTTCCTTTTCCTTTAACTTCCATTTTGGTATCATTCCCCATGAAGATGTGTGGTACCTTTGAATGCCTCATTGAAGAAAAATCCTCCTTTGAAGAACCCATGTGATAAGAGGCACCTGAGAAAATATCCATTTCTTTGAAGAATCTGCATTTTCCATGAGTGCTTGCCCTTTTCCCTTGGAATCTAAAGAAGTCCCTTTATCTTTGTAAGCATTAGGCAATGGAACATTATGTTTCCTCATGATGTAGGTCAATTCATCAATCTTTTTGAGATAACACTCATGCTCTTCATGACATGATTTCTTGCAATAAGCACACTTCTTCTTCTCCTTATTGTTGTCCCCCTTTTTGTTGGAATTCAAGGACTTGCCTTGTTGATTGGATTGTTGTGTTGTCTTTTTTGCATCCTCTAATTTGTTCTTCCATTTCTTCTTACCCTTTCTTTTATATGAAGACTGTCCAGCTGAATGTTGAGAACCCTCATTATTGGCCACCAATGCTTTAGACTGAGGTGATTTAAGAACCCCCATTGATTTCAACTTCTTTTCTTCATCATCCAACACTTTAGCATATTCATCAAAAGTGACTTTCTTGTAAGTAGACCCGAAGGTAGTCTTTGAGGTGTTAAAATAAGATACAAATGTGGAATATTCTGATGGCAACTTGTTATGAATGAGATAGATCAGTCTGTCATCTTTGATAGAACTCTCACAATCAATAACCTTTGTCCTTAGTTCATTCACATTGATGATGAAATCCTAAATTGAGTCATATGACTTAGGATCTAAGGAAACAAGCTCATCTTAAAATTTTGAAAACATCCTCTTTAGACACTTTACCATATAGGCTTTCGAGGGTATCCTAAGCTTCCTTGGATGTAGAACACTTCTTGATTTGATACATGATCTTATCATCTACCCCTAAACATATATCACCTAGGGCTTTCCTATCCATTGCTACCAAAGCTGAAATATCACTTTCTGATACTTTATCACCTGCTAGTTTAGGAAGAGTACCATCCACATATTGTGAAACTCCATTATGCATTAAGTGATACCACATTTTTATGGACCATGAAGCATAGTTATGAGGAGTTAATTTAGGAAACTTAAAGTTTCCCATAATGTAGAAAATGAAGGAAAAGTGCAAAAAAGAGAGAACAGAACACCAAGAACACCCCCCCCCCCCCCCCCCCTTTTCACTAAATCAAGAAACTCCCCCAAAATAGATGCATAGGGCACTTTATTAGTAGTGTGATTACAATGGGCCACTTGCCAATTTGGCCTTCGTGGACTTGTGATTTTGCTTGTTACAACCTCTTAATGGATTACAAATATGGAACTTTATAATCTGCTACAATTCTGAAGCTTTACAAAGCAAAGAAAGGCCCTATTGTTGAAAGTGACACTTTTGTTGACACAACCTTGTAGTATGATAGGAGATCTAGAAAGTAGATGAAAAATAATGCACTTTTAAAAAAAATGGAACCTATTTTTTACTCAATATGTGCCCGTACAGAGCGTTTGAAGTTGCAAAATGCAGAATTATGTAGGTATAGTCACCAAAAAATGTAAATTCTAAATAATCTATGTACCAAAATCAAAAAATAGCTACACCACTAAAAAGTTTAGGAAATTCTACCCACTTTAATAAAAAATTGCTCTGATTTGGAGTCTAGATGTCCAAGTTCTGCCTCCTGAAGCCAGACTGCAAAAACTAAAATCAATCTGGAGACGGGTTGCATCAGAAAATGACAGGGTTAAATTTGATGGTCATACGACCATTGCAGTAGTTGTATTTTGCCTTATTTTGATTGTTAGATAGTCAAAAATTTTAATGCATAAAAATGATGACATCAGTACACCTTAAACCTCTAATGATATTAGCATGTACGATCGATGATGTCACTGTATGAAATTGTACTGACATATAGAAAAAATCCACATGGCAGGGTGATGTGTACTGCTAATTGGATTGGCTGATGATGCATATGACTGGGCTAAGTGTGCTTCCATGTATGTTGCATAGTCACTGTGTGACTTGGTGGGGCGAGCCAGTAGAAAATTGTTGCGTGGTGTGATGTGGACCAGACACGAGTCCTTGAGCCACACCAAAATTAATAAAACATTGTAGCAAAATTTGCAATAGTCATCGGATCTACACTTTTATCATGAAATATCCTTGTTGTAGTGCAAAATATGTCCTACCGCAAAGTGTTCAGAAACTACCGCATGTCCGAAGAATATGCTTGATGTAGGTGGAATATTTGACGCCTCACCAAATTTGGGATTGCAAATGCTAGAGATGTATTCTTGTGGCTAGAAATCACAAATGCATGTCGAATATAGTTTTTTGGTCGTCAACTTTATAGAGAATTGTCCCACATGCATGGGAATAGCACTCACTGCACTGTTTAAAAGTAACCCCCGCTGGATTAAAACCAAAAAGGTCTCCCACCAATGTAATTAAAAAAAGGCCACCAATTAATTAAAAGGTGGCCAGAAATTGTGTTGAAGCCAATGGCCGGTGGATGTGGATAGGGCCCAATCCACTGAAATGGCCAAATTTTTAGAAGATGTTTTCATAGAATATTAAATGCAAATGCCCACCCAATAAATTATCCTGTGAAATTAAATAAAATTCCTTCAAAAATACAGAGCCAAGCCAAGGTATCACTACCTAGTTTGGCCAAAAATATTTTCTCTACTTCTACAACTAATGGGAAAAATAATTCTAAAAATAATAAAGAAATTGTAGAGATTCAGATCCGAAAAATAATTAATCATATCAATAAATTGATCATACTTAAACTACAAATCGGGGCCTCTAGGTTTCAATTTGCAATTTTTTTTTGCCTCACAATCAACTTTCACCCAACATAGGAAAATTTATAGTTGATCTTCATCGAATCAACACTCTAGATGCAACGGTGAGGTTAGATCTAGACTCTCTCAATTTCTGTGGATCCTCTAGATTCATGTCTAGGTGCTAAAGCATGAATGGTCTTGAACGACTATGTGATGAGAATATCCCTTAGCTCTAATACCATGTAATAATTTGGCTTAGGCAAAAATTTACCCAAGAACTTAAGAACTCAACACAAGCACACAGTAGACCAAAATAGATAGAGTATGATTAGAATGACGATATTCATTCAATATGTCAGCTTAAGAGTACACTAGGAGTGCATGTATATAAAGGCCTTAGGAGAGCTTCTAGAATGCATAGAAGTCAGCATCATGATATGTCATACAACTAGGCACATGTCCACCAGATATGGGTTATCCTCCATTAAGCACAGAATTAAGTGTGATGATGTGAGGATAAACCTACAATGGTGTAGCATGCAAATTAGTGGTGCAGACAACATGTGCTAAATGAGGAGTGTGGATAACTATGTTGCCATCATGAAAACTCATTGAATGATGCAAACTCCTGTGTTGTAGACACCATGTGCATAATTAGAGTTGCATAACTCATGAGAGTACACAAACTCCTAAGTGTCTCACCTCAAATAAATAATAAAATAATGCAAAATAATTAAATAATACATTAAGCTAAGTAAACTTAATTAAGTGTAATAAGTAAATACTTATTTACACCAACACTCTACTTGTATGTCTATTAAAAATTTGATCTTCTTAAAATATGCAGAGCTTGAACTGGGTTCAAGTTGCAATTACTGAGCACTTGCCTTAAGATTAGTATCAATTTTGGACAATTTTTCCTTAACTTATATAGTATACTTGGTAACATCACATAACTTTACAAAAAGTGATGACACATTTGAATAGGATGTCTAAATATTGACTAAAATTGTTGATAATTCAACTTGATTAACAATAATTTGCTGAGCAATGTGCTCCAACACTTTATTCTTGAATTTATTTTCTACCTTTTCAATCAACTTCTCTTGTCCTTTTGTTTCCTCATTAAACTTTTGGACTACCTCCTCAAGCTTAAACAAAATAGGTTGAGGAGAATCAACCTCAATTCCAATAGCCTTGGATAAAATATTTTTAGCATCGTCTAATATCTTGTATTTTCTATCTCTTTCTTCTCTTAATCTTTGTTTCTTGGCCTTTTTCTAAAGAATTTTGCCAACTATGTGCATGTGGTATGTAGATAGATTATGGAAATCCCATTTGGGAATTTCTATTTCCTCGTCCAAATCTATATCTTCTTCTATCTCCTTTCCTTTCAAAATTTTTATACTTAGTTGATCCTTAAGCTCAACTGTCCTTGCATTTTTTTCTTTAGTATCAATAATAGAAACAATAGTGGACATACTCAAACTTACAGTAAAAACTATTATAGCACTAACTGGTGGAATACTTATAGAGATGCTAGAAGAATCCAAAATTGATGAAATCAAAATTGTAGAATCCAAAACTAAAGTAGAAAAAAATGGAGTGCTTACCATGGATGAGCTCAAAACTAAAGAAGTCAAAATTAGA
The DNA here is from genome assembly GCA_028749045.1 of Cupressus sempervirens. Classification (NCBI taxonomy): domain Eukaryota; kingdom Viridiplantae; phylum Streptophyta; class Pinopsida; order Cupressales; family Cupressaceae; genus Cupressus; species Cupressus sempervirens. The sequence continues at coordinate 572,841,476 of CM053789.1, read as the reverse complement.
GAGGAGATGACTGAAGAACTTAACTTGGTAGATGAAGAGGGAGATTGTAGCTCAATTGATGAAGTGGAAGTCACTTCTATCAATGATATGTTGAGCTATGTTGGTGCAAAGAGTGATTGGACATTCAATGCATTTGACGTAGTCACAACCAAACTTATTGAAGGTACCTCCATACTTGATGTTTCCAAAGATTTTCTCAAGGAGTGAGGAAGTGAGGCAATGATTGTAACTGGTATTTTTACTAGGTCAATCTCCTCATCATCTTCCTTGTCTTCCTTGGTAGCTTCTACACCTTGCTCTTCTTCTTCCTTTTCTTTTGCTTCTTGATCCTTATAATCTTCATAATCAATAGTAACATAGTGAGTTGATCCTTCATCATCTTCTTCATCCTTACCTTCTTCTTCTTCATCATCCTTTACTTCAATTATATATTCACTTGGCTTATGAAGATGGTAAACATTCTTCCAAGTGTTTCTAGCATTTCTCACAACATGCTCTATATCCTTAATCAAAACTAAACAGGTATTAAATCTTAGAGTCAATTTTTCTTAATTTTTCTTTAAAGAATCTTTTACCTCAGCATCTGATATGCTTGGTAGTAATTTCCTTAGGGTTTGTGCATATATTTCTTTTACTATTTGCATTGTAAAATCCCATCTTGGATCCCATTTTGGTCAACACCAACTCTTCAACTTGTTTCTACTCTACCTCTATCCTTGTCTCATACTTCAAGGATTTAAAATTTTTTATAATAGAACCTTCTTCCATTTGCTTTAACTTTTCTTGAAAGGTGGGAGGAGGTCTACTAAGTACAATGTTACTTCCTTTCTTCCTAGACCTCCTTGTGAAGACTGCAGTGGATGCCTTTGTAGACTTGGTGATGATCACCTTACCATTTTTCTTCAAAGTTTCTTCTTATTTTGACTCTTCTTCATCCTCTTCCTACTCTTCATCTTCACCTTTACCCTCAGTTAACATGAGAGGTGCAATAGATTTCAGTTTGGCTATCCTCCCCTTTCCTTTGTTAACTGCCTGAGGTAGCTTGATTTCTAGCTTTATTCTTGCCTTTGCCTCTTCATAAGTACCAAAGTAAGGGGCCTTGGGATCCACATGCTCATTGACAAGGGCTTCAATGATATCCTTTGTCTCATCAATGTTTACTTCATAACCAAGAGGCTTGACCCACACAGTCCTAGGCTTGACTGCCTGGATGTATACCTTGTCACAATCAACCATAAAGCACATATCATCCTTGTATTCCTCAATTAACTTCTTAGGTATCCTAAACCTATTGTTCATTTTTTCTTTGAACACATTAAAATAGTTATCCATGATGTTTTCATAGTTTTCTCCCATTTCTGCAATGTATTCATTTATTTGGTACAATACTGGCACATCCTTTCTCCAAGCTATAGTGCCTTTGGAAGGGAAAAACTTTTGAAAATAGAAGAATAAACTTCTTAACAAAGAACCAAATTTGCATGGGTTATTCTTGGATTTTCTAATGCTTTTCATTTTCTTATTGAATTGTCTTAGTAACAAGTCGGTGAGGTCATAAGACAAGTTATTCTTCACCACTTTGTACAACAAGTCCATAGATTCACATGATACACTATTGTGACAGTTTGAACTATATATCTTGTGGGCTATAACATGAATACCAAATTTGAGTTTTGCATCTGTAACACTACTTATTTTCATGTCTCTTCCATCCCACTTGGCTAGGGTTTCTTTTCCAATTTAGCTCGACCTAGGGTTTTGGTCATTTTGGCTTTGGCAAGCATGGGAAGGCCAATGATTTGATGAATCATCTTTTTTGTTATCAATATTGGCTGTTCCAACCATAATTGACCATTGTGCACCTAGCTAAGAATATACCTAATCCATTTTATTTGAAACTCTTGAGGCATATGGGGAATATGAGTTAAACCTTTTGTTTCCAAATGTTGATGCTCAGGTTTTAGGGTTCCATCAACACACAACTAAGCTAGGGTATCATATGTCTCAAGAGTACCAATTTCTTGAATTGTACATTTAAATTGAGTTCTAATGTCATTGACAATAAATACCTTGGGAAGGATTTGTGATTGAGCTCTGCTGGGGTCTAGGGTTTCTACAATTGTGAGCACGAGCTTGAAGTCTAACACTTTCCATTCAACACCACGAACCAACATATCAGAACCTTTCTTTGCCTTGTTGTTGCTAGATTCCATTTTGCTTGGTAGCTTGAGAGAACTTTGAAAATAATTATAGGAAATTTTCTCAAGTCACTTGATCGCACATAAAATAACACTTTGCAATAGCTCTCTAAAATTCATGATGAGAAATGAATTCACTTCCATGCCTTTATTTTTATTTTTAAATATTCACTATGTATGCTCGATATGGAGGTAGATGAGTTATCATAATGCTTGACAGGTTGTCATCCACTACTTTGTATTGATCACTTGGAAAAGTCTTCATGACTTGTAACCATAAGTGCCTTCGTTATTCCTAACCTTTCTTGGTAAAGTCTATGACTTGACCTTACTTCGTGGAGAAGGTAACTCGGTAATGACTAGTACAGATCATGCTCAATGATCCCTTTGTATCTTGTATATAGATTTGGATCTTTGTCACCTTTTAACTAGAACTAATTCTAATGTCTTCTTTGATAGCCTGGTTCTATTTCTTCCTTGAGAACTTAATTAGAGGTGGTTGAGTCACCCAGTTTTTGAGTGACTTGACCATAATTGCTCAGACCAGTATCCTCAATAGACTTGCGAAGCTATTGCTGTCTCATCTACTTTCGAATGTTATCAGCTTTTTTCTTCTTCTCATCTTCAATCTTACCAGTATTCATACAATTCTTGGCAATATGACCAAGTTTTGTACAAGTATAACATCTTATAGTAATATCTCTTTTCCTCATATGATGTTTAACACAATTCATGCCAATGTGTCCATATTCTCCATGGTAATGACATTTGCACCAGGTATTGTAATCCCAACCAAATATTACCTTCACAATTTTTTCTACAGGATTCAATGTCTTTGTTTTGCATTTTGATGCCTTGTTTCTTGCAGGGAACCATTTTTCTCTAGGGGTTCTTTAATTGCATTGTTTGCTTCATCTAAACTACTTGAAGGGAAAAAATCTTCAAATCTTTCTTCAATGTAGAGATGATCATTTATTTGATTTTCAAGTTCCTTTCTTCTTTTTAAAGATTGGGAAAGTTGCTCCTCATCTTTCTTGAGTTGGGCAATGACCATTTCTAGATCCAACTTTTCATTGTTAATAGCTTTGTCAAGTTTGAATATCTCCATATCCTTGATCTTTGCTCAAGCTATTAAACTTTCTCTTGAAAACCAAAAAGCTCTGATACCAATTGTTGGAAATATTCAAGACTATGCTAAGTTACTAAGAGGGGGGGGGGGGGTGAATTAGTAACTTCTAAAACTTCTACCAGTTTTAATCTTTGATTCAATATTTAACATTTAATTTATCACATCTGATCTAATTGCATGCATGAGAAACTAAAAATATAAAAAACATTCACAATGCTTGAACACAATGATTTGGTGACCTAGAAACCTTCCAAAAAGAAATTAAAATTGGGGTGGGGATGATACCCACAAACTTTAGTACTATATTATAAAGTTGGTTGATTAAGGCTTACATTGATCACTTCTAATGATCTGCCCTATTAGGAGAAAATAGGACTGCTAGGTCCACCTTGTGAGGGGATTTGCAAACATACAATAAAGTATGCACTCGGTAAAGAGATTTAGAAAAGACTATTAGGTCTACCTTGTTAGAGGATTTTGACTGGTTCACCTATTAGGATGAAGTAGTAGATCTTTGACTTGCAACTAAGTTTGTTGATAGAGATTCCTTGATGTATTGATCACATTTCTATTATAGATCTGTCACCATTGTTCTTTATGTTGATATGACCTTTACAATTCTTTATCTACCACATTTATTTCACATTCACATTCTTACTCACAATACACATTCATTGTATTCCATGCATTTTTTTAAACTTGCACTTCATATGATACAATACATCACACACACACACACACACATCAATCCAATTTACAAAATTACAAATTTAGCCATGACACAAGTTAACACAAATATTACAAAGTTAGACCACATGAAGATACTCGAGTTCTGAAGACTGATTCGGTGAGGTCCTGATACTTGGCATCCACTTTCACTGCTTGGCATCATCATGCTCTTAGTAGACATAGTAGTTCAATCCATACTAATCACTTTCAAGTAGTCTTGAACTTGGTCTGCACCGGTGACTCGATAGATATTATGCAACTTGGCAAACACTGAATTACTTGGTTACCATGGAGTAGCTCGGTTAACACTGTCTTCTCACCACATAAACTGAGTACTTGGTAGACACTGCAATGCTCAGTAACCATTGGCTTTGCATCATATGAACTTCAAACTTGGTACCCACTGATAAACTTTACACTGTTGAACTTTACACTAACTAAAACTACTCGGTAACTACTAGAGCTGGTTCAAAGGACTTGATAGCAACTATAGAAGCTCGATGACTATACAGAATCTGAATAAGTGTGTGTCACTAATAAAAAACTTGACTGATATGTCAACAATCTCTTCTTTTTCTCCCCAACTTTATCTTTGTTTCTTCCAAAATTAGTTCCAAGGTTTTCTTATTTAAGATACCCACACTATCTACTATTACCCAAAAAACACCCTCTTCCCACTCTTCCTCTAATTCAAAATTAGAGCCTACGTCATCCACATTACCACTTGAGTTCAACATACCATCAAAGGTGCTCTCTAAATTCATGATTACAAAAATTAGAATTTATTTAAACACTACTCCAGATCAAACTAGTACTAACTCAAGTTCTTGACTACAATCCATGGAGCCTAGGTGATTCTCCAAGCCAAAACCTCCTTACTTCCTTCCTCCCTCAATTTAACAAACCTATCTTGCCTTTTCATATCTTCTTTATCATCAATCATTAGAAATGTTGGATGAATCCCTTCCTTACCATCTCTTTTGATATGTTCATACTTATTTTCTTGATAAAATTTATTATTTATTCATTCAAATTGATTTTTGCATCTTCCATGTTATCTAAAAATAGTCCATTCAATTGTTGCTCATCATCTATATCCCTTACAAGCTCCACCATTCCTCTAAGATATTAATAATAATTTATGATTCATTATCCTTCAATTTTCCTTTTTCCATATATTTACTTCTAACTTAAAATGGTTCATATACCACTTCTCTTTGTATTCCTTCCCACAAATTTATCTTAAACTCATTTTCTATGAGTCCATCATCCCATTCGATAAGAAAAGTTTAACCTACTTCTTTGATCTTCCCCAACATTCTATCCCTTATAGTTTGTATCATCTTCTTAGCTATTAGATTCTTCTCAAGCCATTTTTATTTTCTATCAAACTTGCATGAATCCTCCTCGTGATCCTCCCCTAAACATTTTGAGAAAAAATTTAGATCTACCTCTATAACTAGTTATTGTGACCATGAACCTACCCCTGATTTTATCTCTATCATCTCCAAAAAAATATGTTAAGATTGTTATTGAATGTGAGGGAACACATGAAAGTCATCTTTGTTTATAACCTTCATTGATTTTACAAAAAGCTCCCATGTTTATTCCCTATTAAACTTGGAGTTTCATTATTCCAATATTCTTGATGTAGATATTTTAGGCTAATCCACAAAGGGATCTCATTGATCTCTTTTTTTTGAGGGTCAAGGTTTTTTATCCACCTTTTAAGATTGAATCATATCCCCTCTATAATATAAGGACCACTATTTAAAATCCATTCCCTACCATGCTTAGTCAAAATAATGACTAGATAGAAACCATTCTTTAGAGTTTCAAACAATAGATCTCCCTTTCATTTCTTATCACACTAGGCTTTAACATTTACATGAGTTGGCCAATCACCCTCCATTTCAAAAAGTGTGCATAATATTTTAGAAGTTACTAACTCAGTCTATTAAACACCATCAATCAATAGTTTAACTACCTTACAAGTTTCTAGTATAGGGTTTACCTTCACAATCTTTGCATTAACATTATATTGCTTTGGTCTCAAAATTTTCCATCAATTTTACCTAGTTCACCTTCCCTTCCAAACGCATTGAGTTTAAAAAATAATTTGAACACACCTTTTCTTGCAATTTTTTGTTCCTCCCATTCCATTCCTATTAGTGTCACTAAAAATCTTCAATTGTTGTTCATTTTGAGCATGATCATTTCTTTCTACTGATAACCCTAATTTCCACCATTTAGCCTTCTATTAAAAAGAAACCACCATCATAAACCATTGCCATAGGAAAAACCTTAGTCTACTCTGCCAATCATCTATTCTAAAATTGTAAAAGTCAATTTTCTATTAAGATGTTAGAGCCCAAATGTCTTTAGACCCAACTCTCCTTTTAAGAGGTCCCACTAAGATTTGAACTTGGGTTATTCAGAGTCCAATGTCCTCATGAGTAGACTATGAGACCAATATTCATTATTATCATTATTCTTGTGTTGACATTTATATATGACAATATTTAAATAGATAATATGTAATACCTCGCCTAGAGAGATCCTTGGAACAAGGATAAACATAAACCAAGAATTTTTTTGAAGGAAAAACAATTAATCACACAAGCTTGAAATAAAGGACTACACCAACCAACATATCTAAGGATCTCCAAATGTCACTACGTATCAACAACCAAATACAAAACTACTATGTGGGAATTAAGCATACAAGCGCATTCCCATCTAACCAACATTCAATAAATACATTTATTTTAAACCCAAATAAAAAAGGTCCTAAGTTTTTAATCGATACAATTTAATTAACCTTTAACAATGTCAAAAGAATAGGCAAATACCAAAATCAAAACCATACGAGTTCCAAACACAAATTTCCAATGAATAGGGAGTGAGAAATCCCAAAAAGGTATCCAAATCACCTACTGGAATTTTTTGGACAAGTTGAAAAGTGCCTACTATTTGGCATAATAGGTATTCCATGAAAGTTTAGGTGACACTATATCAGTCTAAACTACATTCCACAATACTGCCAAGCGACATTTCTTCTCCAAACAATATTTCAATATATAGCCAAGTGACATTTCAGTATATTGCAAGGCAATATTTATCATAACTATCAAATGATACTTTAGAATGTCAAAACATGCTATCTTAATGTCACCTAGTCCAAAAATAAGTCCAAAAAGCTAAATTGGGAAATGAGAAGGGTTAGAACTATAGATGCTCAAAATGGTTTGCATCTGCTATTTAATCGCATTTTCATACTAACATGTCCCATTTTCTTGTTTCACTAATTCTGATCTTTTGGCCAACTTGATTATCATTCGAACACATTTTGACAGTATCCTTCATCATTTGTACCTCCTTTCAAATCAAGTGCATGTAATTTCAAAATTGGTTCCTATTTTATTTAACTTTAGAACCAACTCTAAACCATTTCAATATCAACATAATTCTTTCTAATCAACCCAAAACTGTCCTAAATCAACTCTAAACCATTTTGAGTCAACCCTAATCAATCTAGAACATGTCAATCTACCTTGTCAATCTATCAAACCTATCAAATCCAACCTTAGCATTGCCATGTCCCTTGATACTAGGTTAATTTTTCATTTTATCATCCAGTCATCAACATTATTGAGTTCCTTAGTGTTAGATCATGGCCTTATCTAATCAATTTAATAAAATTGACAATGTTCAATGATGCTATTATGATCAATCTTATCAATCAATTTCGATCATGTGACATTTACAATTTTTATTAAATATCACATGTCTTTTATCCATGTCATATGTCCTTGACATTTTATCAATCCTAATCACCCCATCAATTTGATCATATCTTTGATCTACCCACTATCATCCCAATCAGTCCACATAATTATTTTATTTCATCAAAAGGTTAATCCTATATTTATTTCATCAAATTGGCCAATGATTTACTTATTTTTTCTATAGGATAAGTTAACCCATAACCTATTCCTATGTCATTTCAATCATTTTTTTAATCCCGTTTTACTAATTATTTATATTAACCAACATTATCAATTAATTAATATTTATTGATTAATTGGTCCATCTTTGTGAACTATGGGAATTCTTAATTTCCTAAGTCCTATTTTCCCATACAATTTCTAATTTACTAATTTCCATTTGTGTGGAATTATGAAATTTTATATTCAAATATTCCACCCAGTCTTGACACATAGCCATAACTCATCATAGATTCTCTCTCTACACTTGGCTAATATGTGTCATATTTGGCATATATTATTCCTTATGCATAACTATAATAAGCCACATTCATCATAGATTCTTGTCTACAAGTGGCTTTGATGTGTCATAAGCTTGTCATAGATTCTCTTCCACTTTTAGTTGTGTTGACTTGTATGTGTCATAAAATCCTATATGTGGAATATTGCATCATATTTTTCATAGATATTCCAAAGAATATTGTGCCAAGTTTCACATTCAAATTAACAAATTTCCCTCTCCTCATTCATGTCTAAGCTCGTCCACTTTGGCTATAAATTCAGCCATCTTGCACTCATTTTCACTTTAACAACCATATTATCTCAAATTATGCTCAAACTACACTTCTAGTATTCTCAATAGCATTCATCATATCACTTTGTCATTTGCTTTCAATTGTGTGTGTACTATAGGAAATTGGAGCTACATCAACAATGGAGAAGAAAGAAGGATGTGGGAACTATAATTGAAAATGGGGTTTTACTTGTTTTACTTTCTTCACTTTCATTGGTTTTTAGATTAGAATGGTTTAGCATATGTTGATTGAGTTTGTGGTTTCTCATAGTATGCTAGGTTTTAACCTATTTTCTAGTCCTCCAATTGGTTAACTTGATGTGAATCATGCTTACTAACTTGGTTTTACTTTTTTTGTGCTTGTAGGTGAAAGGAGGGAGCTCATTTGAAAGAGTCTAATTCTTGCTTGTTTATTATGATCATACCTAGTCTAATTAGGAGGTCCTATACCAATATTTTATCCATTTTTTATGTATTTTTGTAGCTCTATGTCCCATGTGTGCACTTGGTACTGTTAGTATGCACTTGGGTGCCCTAGATAGCCATTTTAGGTGCTCAAGACCCAAAACCATCAATGACTATTATTCTACTTTGACCAACTTCACCCCTAAACTATCAAGTGTACCCTTCTAGGACCAAAACTACATCATGGGAACACATGGCACTATTATAGTACACTTGGTAACCATGGTTTGAATTATGCTTAGTATAGGTGCTATTTTGCCTCTCTGTCACCCTATCTAGTTCCTAGTTTCCCAACTATGCCCTTAACCTACCAATTGTACCCCTAAAAAACTAAATATACACTTATGTGCCCCAAATTTACCATGGGTACACTTGGCACTATTTGGGCACACTTGGGAGCCTTTTGAGTGGTTTTTGGCCTTCCATAGCATACTTGGTACTATCACTACACTGTTGGTTCACAAATAGGTCAAGTTTGAATCACAATCTACATCTAGGGTTTCATTTTTATTATAGAACTTAGAATAGAGGTTTTTGTACTATTGATAATCTATTTGAAACATGTGGCATATGTTGGGAGAAGGCTAATCAATTTTATAATACTAATGTGTTTGATGTAGGACATTGACGAAGAATTCTATATTTGTCAAAACTATGTGTATGGTTTTCTTTATATTAACAAACACTTTATTTGGTGCTTTAAAATGAACTTTCTTTTCTAATTGGTGTATCTACATTATTTAGAACCCAAAGAGTTGCATGGATGTATCCTCTCCCCTCACCATTAATAGATCTTGGGTGTAAGAGAAATCCATGCAATTTCTTTTAGATATATACCTTGGAACCAAGACTCACCACTTGGTGAGTCCTAGGGGTCAACCTCAAAGTAGTAATGGGCCAATGCCAAGTCTACACTCCAACCACTATAATAGACTTCATATAGTTAATTCCCTATCAATGGTATTGCTGGGTGATAGCTCTTCTTTAGTACCCTTATGGTGTCTCAAACCCTATTTCTCAGGGCTAGGAGACCTTCTAAGGAAGTTTAATCCACTTGCCGAGCATAGTGCCCAAACTAAATACCATGTTTTAGTGGCCAAAATCCTTTCTATCCACTAGCTCAAGGGGGTCATCCATGCCCATGGAGACATCCCATATTCTTGATATCCTTAGTAGAGGCAACAATCCCTTGGGAAGTGACAACACTTGGGAAGCAGATCTTGGTAGCCCTAAGAAGTGAGTGTGCTATAAGGGGGAGAATATGGTACCAAGATCTTTGGTTTTCCACTATGGATAAGTGTGACTGAACTTCAGTTCAAGTGAGAATTCAAAGGATACAATCTTAAAGCCTAGGTTGTGATGTCTCTTCTAAGTTTAACAACAACTATTCTTGTCTATTCTATCTTGTGTGTGTGCATAACATTAATCAAGATAATGGAAAACCTACAAATTTTCACCAAACACATTTGAACCTTTGACACTTTCAAACATCCACACTCTCAAACATTGTAAACCTTTTGTCAAAACCTTGATAACATTGCAAACATGAACACTTGTAGTTTTAGGAGTCCTTGGCATGATTTAGAGTTCATGTTTCCATAGTATACTCTTGCATTTTCCATATTTTAATCCTCATACTTGCATATTTCAGCCCTCATTTTCCCCTTTTAGTCCTTATAGTGTATCACCTAATTTAGTAGTGCAACATTGAATACTAACTATTAATGAAAGCATTTACAATACTAAAGTAGTTAATAGTTATGATAGGACCAGCGTTATCACCAAGAAGGAAGGAAAACCAAGAACATTAAGCTCCTTGGGTTTAACCTATGATGACGTAGATATGTCCCTGATGGATAGGGGATTTATGCTCATGGTGTGCTCAAGCTTCCAATAGTTGGGTGTTTATCAAGCATTGGGTAAATGGAGGACTTAACAATGGAGATGAAGATGGATTTTGACATGGCTATGGTGTAAAATGGGTATGATGTAGTGGTCAATGGGGCATTATAAGTTTTCATGAAAGTTTCTTATTGATTATGAGAGGGGAGGGCTTTATTTATAGGCCAAGGAGTAGTGATATGGAGGGAAAGGATGCAAGGATGGAAGAATGGTGAGGGAGGGCTAGGATGCATTCAAAGGGGAGCACATGGATTGTGCTTATTTTGAGCCAATAGGGGAGTGACACTTGTCACAAGGAGGATGGGTTTGAGCGGATGGGACAATGGTTGGTTAAAGAGAGTAATGAGGGAGGAAGAGTGTGGAAGAGGGATGTAAGAGGCATTTAATGGTATGTAAGAGTCATTAGTGCTCTTGGATAGGGATGGAAAGGGACAAGGGAGACTTGTTGACTTTGGCTTGGGTTAGCAAGTCTTAACCCTTGCTTAAAGTTGTGCACATGTTTAGGAGGGGGGTTAGACTTAGTTTATGAAGGGGGTTAGGGGACAAATGGCTTAGCTTTGATGGGATGGGTTAGTTAGATGGCTAAGTAAGGTTAGTATGGGTGAATGGGTTTGATTAGGAGTAAAGGTAGGGTTTAGGGATGTTTTTAGGGGTTTAGATAATTCATTAAATGATTTAATTAATAAAATGGGGGATGTGGGATTAAATTACATAGGTTTGAGGATTTATTTAATTTAATAAAGGAATATGGTTTTAATTGATAAATTGATTTTGGGTTATCATTTGATTTTATCAATTGGACTATAGTTAATTAAATTAATTAATTAACTAGGGGATGGTGATTAATTAATTAAATAATAAATATTTAATCAATAATGTCCTAGGAGATGACTAAATAAGATTACCTAATGATGTAATTAGATTTAGGTGTCTACATTTTGCCCCTCTTTGACATAGTGTTGGAACAACATTATTTCAAAGAAATTTGAATGTAAATGACACTAAGAAGACTTTTTAAAGCAACATGGTTGCCCCAGTTTTGAGTAGAAAAGGAGAGAATGGACTATGTGATGCCCCCTTAAGAAGGTAGTGGCGAAAGAAAATGAGGCTTGACGACTTCTTAAAAAGTTGTAGGAAGCCAGGGGAGTAAGAGGATAGAGAAGGATTAAAAGAGGGTGAATAAGAGAATTAAAGGGAAAAAGGAAAGAAGGCCAGAGGAAAAGGTCACTAGAAGAGTCATATAGGAAGATAGGGCATCGTAGGTGGCCTATAAGGGGCTTGAGTGGGGCTAAAAAGGGTTATTTTCTATCATACAGATGGTGAGATATTGCTACTTGGAGCTCTGACTTGGATGATATGATGGCTATGCTTGGATGACCAAAGCATTAGGTAGACATGGTATAGTAGGTATGAGTGTAGTGGACACTAGATTGTTCAGTAGGGTTGAAAATTTGATTTTTATTTTTTTATTTTTTTGTACTTTAGCATTCTCGCTACATAGGAAACACAATCCTATGGACAGTGATCTGATGGGATCATGGTAGGGATCGATGGGACGTAAAAACAACTAGAGGGGAAGGGTAAAATGAAATCAAAAACATATCTCATGAAATCCTGAATTGGGCTAGGTAAGTTTTGCAAGATCATGAACCCAATAACAGGATAACGATCTCACTAGTGAAAATGTGCTTTCGGTGGTGGTAACACGATTTTTCTTAAACAAGTAGGGTCAAGGCAGAAACAGGATAGGGTTTGACTAGTGGGTAAAAGTCCAAGTGTGATCCTATGAGTAGTAGGGTGGGCAAGAATGCTAAGTCATAGGTCCTATGGAAATGTGCATGTAAGAATGTAGGCAAGGGTTTTGTGGGTCAAAAATTCAAAGAGTGATCTTGCAATAATTTGTGTCAGTGGGATCATGAGGATCAAACATTCATAGGAATGTGGTGGTGGGAATGTGGGTAAAAGCTAGAAAGGGGAAAAGTGGGGGAGAAAATAGGGTGTTGGTAGAGGGATGGGTTGGGGGGTTGGGAGTTGTAGAATTTATGTGTCGTATACATAGAATGGAAAACTGACATGCAGTTGGTTTGTGTGTAGTGGTCAATGGACACTTTGGTGTCATGGGAGTGATGGGCAATAGTACTGCACACTAGAGAGTAGCTCGTGCCAACTGACTAGGCAAGGATTGATGGCATTAGCCTAGGGTATTTGGCAAGATTACCTCATACACAGACTTATATGGTGATGGTGACTACCTTGTATGAGTGATGGCATAGTGAGATAGACACATTTTACCTACCGACATGAGAGATGACAATGACATTGGAGGATGTGTATAGGATTTTTAGATTACCTATGTGTGGGATGCCTGTGATGGTGACAAGGGAGATGATAGGGGAGGTAATAGTACAATAGATGGTGGGGCCAAGAGTAGAATATTGGATTCAGAGTGGGCAATTCCCATTGGATGAGCACCTGAACTAGGTAGCCGTGGAGAGGCATATTTACTTTCATCTATGTGAGCTAGTATCAGGGTATATTGCCCTAGATATTGATGGGATAGGAGTCATCTTGGGTTTGATACTGACCATTATGTATATAGTTGATGCCAGAGTGCCTACAACATGGGGATCATTGATGTTGGTAGAGTTGTACCAAGACCTACATTAGATAGTCTATCATAGGGTAGGATGCTAGGGGAGGAGTGTGGGGTTTCCTACATTGTTGCAAGTGTGGGCTTGGGAGCATATCATGAAATTTAAGTTGATTGGGTAGAGGGATAGGTAGGTAGAGGATCTAGTGGCATATAGTTGGGGGGACCCATTGACATACCATCATACTGAGGAGGTGGACTATTGATGACTCTAGATAGATGAGATTAGGGTGGTGATATGGAGACCATACATGGGTCTAGGGTCATGGGTAGAGGAGGGACAACACTTATTGTACACCATATCACAATGTTTCATTTTTGGGAAATGGGAGTATATTGCAGAGCAATATTGACCAGATAGGGCCTTGCAACAATTTGGATGGGTACAGGACTGATATTAGTAGGTTACACGTGAGCCAATGATAATGTTTGGGCCAATTCTCTAGAGAGATGGATTATTACAAGCTTGGCAAGAGTTAGCACTACAATGGTGGAATTTTTTTGGCAAAGTAGCAGATGTGGGCTCCACACAAGAGTATCAAGATTGGTTTTAGTGATTGAGGATAATAGGCCGAGTGCAAGTGACCAGAGTAGTAGTGGTGGCAAGAGAGATAACTTGAGTAGCTAGACAAGGTAGTTATGTAGCCAGGGGACTACTAAAATAGGTAGAGGCAGTGGCATAGGAGGGGCCACTGAGGAAGAGGTAGAGGGGTATGAGGGAGGTGAGATAGGAGGAGAGGAGGGCACAACTTGAGAGGGGAGAGGAGAGGCCAACAGTGGAGAGGAGACTAGACAAGGAGGGTGAGAAGAGACCATAGGGGCTAGTATAGGGAGGAGGAGGGGGTAGCAGAGGTGGTGGTGGAGGTGGCTCATCATCAGGAGGAGGGGATGATGAACTGGTGAGCTGATACACATCCCTACAACAGACACACAAGGTGACTAGCCAGTTGCCATGAGACACTCAATAGAAGAGAGATCAACTTAAGATAGAGTAAGATTAGTTGCAACATGAGCATGATGTGGCATAGGAATAGGTAGAAAGAGTAGGGATAGAGGTGGGGACATTGTAGGTGGAGGGTGGGCGGTTGGAGGGGAGTTTGGAGGTGGTGACACTAGAGAAGCAGAGGTTACATGCATGGATAGACACTATCCAAGAGGAGAGGGATATATTGGTGGTGGTAGGTGGAGGTTTGGATGAGCTAAGGAGGTTGTGGGGGGTGGTGGAGGATTTGAGGGAGAGAGTAGGGTTTTACCCGAGAAAATATCATGCAGTGTTTCCAATGAATTAGATAGAGCACTACAGATAGCCGAAATGGTCGAGGATAGGTAGGACCCATACATGCATGCAGGGAAGGGGAGAGTGTGGATGGAACACTTGGGGCTCACAGAGGATAGGTGGGTCTCAGTGCACAAGTTAGAGCCATAGAATAGTGCAGAGCTAGGGAAGAGATTGGGGGATGAGTGGGAGGAGGGATGAGGCAAAGGGTTTAGACACTGGAGGACATATGGGGCGACCACCTCCACCAACAATAACACTAGGGGTAGAGAGACACACTTATGAGTCTCATGATGAGGAGATGATAGATGAGGGAGATCATTGATATGCTATTTTTGACATATTATTTTTGGATATACTGTTGGATGTACTTTTTTTGGTATCTAACATATTGGTATGGTTATTTGTATGATATGGATACTGGATATCTGGACCATGATGGACATTGGGATTTTTCCAGGGGGTATTTATTCTTTATTCTTTTTGGATGAGAGATATATATAGATCAGATCATTCTTTGGGGTGAGCTATGGATGTATGGACTTATGATGTCATGATTTTGTTCACAACATGGATGTTTATATATGATTAGATGTAGATGAGAGACTAATGCATTTTTATGTAGGATGTGATTTTTATGAGATACATGATGTTGCTGATAGTTTTTGATGCAGGATATGGTGTTTATGATGAATTGTTTGGATAGTACTGATATTTTTGTGATGCAGGACGTGATGTGCTTAATGATGAGTTTGTTTGGATAGTGCTGACATGTTTGTGATGTAGGATGTGATGTGCTTTATGATGAGTTTGTTAGGATAATGCTGATATGTTTTTGATGCAATATGTGATGTGCTTTATGATGAGTTTTTTTGGATAATTCTAATGATGATGTTTATGATAACTAAGAAAAGATTTTTTTTAAATGAACCTAAGATATGGTGATGGATGTAATGTGTTTGAACTTCTAGCTTGGAAAAGATAAATGAAAACTAATGTTTATAAAATAGTAATAATAATAAAAACACAACCCAAGAGATGAAATATGAATAAAAAAATGGGATAAAAAGTGGAGGCAAACTTATGATGATGATTATGCTAAAAATAGACTTTAAACTATGAGAAAAGACGATAAAAAGAACATAAACTATGACAATGACTAAAAAATGAACACAAACTATGATAGTGTGGACGTGAGATTTATGATGATGGAACATAAGAAAAATGAATTCCAACTAAGGTGATAAAATGTGATAAATGAACTCAAAGCTGTGATCATAACATGTGATAAATGAACTATCAATACCAACTATGATGGTTGAATCTTTTTGGGGTCAAACTAATAGGAATTAAGCACCTAGATTTTGGCTCACTTCTACTAGAGTATCTGGAAGGAAAGGAACAACAGAATTTTTAGGGATAGAGAGGAGCCGACTCTTGTTCTTGGGAGGAAGATTAATAAAAACATTAAGGAAAACTATCAAGTCAAGAAGGGGGGAGATTTTGAAGTTGGTGGCAGTAAGATAGATGAGGAAAAAGATAGGAAGCTAGATGGCTTCTTCCTCTAGAGGGATGGCACAAAGCTAATTTTGATGGTGCCTCAAAAGGAAATCTAGGTCCCTCATGAAGTGGTAGAATAATAAGAATTAATTTTGGTGAGGGAGTCGTAGCTTTTTCTCTTCTATTGGGAATCCAAACTAATCATTTTGCGGAAGCCAGAGCAGTGTGCCAAGTGGTTAATTTGGCTTTTGAAGTCAGAATAACTAAGCTTTGGTTAGAAGGGGACTCCAATAACATAATTAATTTTATTAATGGAAAATTGCATCCTTCTTGGTTGATTTCCAATCTAATTGAAGAGACACGTGTCACCCTTTCTAAATTTGAGACAGTCCACATCACACATGCGTTCAGAGAAGCAAATCTAGTTGCGAATTGGTTTGTCAATAAAGGTGTGGCATCTGACAAGTTGATTACATAGCAATTAGGAATAGATATTTTTATAGAAGCCAAGACCCTTATCGACCTAGAAAAAATCCAAGGATGTACGATGGAGATCTAATGGTAATAATGAATATTAAAGGTATATGGGATATGAGTACGAGTCATAAAGACCTTTTTGGTTTACGTAAGTAGTTGAGGCTTTCTTTGTTTTTTTGACACATTTTGTGGGTCAAAATTGTCATTTACTAATCATGTTTTAGTAAGGGGAAATATCTTGGCACGTATCAAAGAAACAGTGCCAAAATTTTGTCTACAAAGGATTTGTAGAGCTTGGAATTTATGAGAATTGTTGGAGCAAATACTAAAGAGATGGTGGGAGAACGCTGTAGAAAGGAGCTAGTGGGGGATCTGGAGAAATGGAGGAAAAGGGGAAAGGTTTGGAAAAAGTTGAAAAAGGGAGGGGTTGCTAGTTACATTGCCAAACTTCATGGTTTGATCCTGAGGTCACCAACAATATTGTGAATTCATGGAAAGATGGCAAGGTGAAAGTGAATGGTGTCTTTTTTTTTATTACTGAGGAGGTTGTCGATATGGTCACAGAGATTCCTATGGAGGGTTTCAAGTTTTATAGGGATAAAAAACCCTCTACCAATGTTGTGAAGGATTTTGTGAAGAGCACTGAAGAAATGAATGAACTGATTAAGAGTGAGACATTTTATGTGATGGAATCCACCAAGAAGCTCTAGGGGTATGTGTTGCATGCTATCATTGAATATATAACTTTGGACCCTAGGTTTGATCAAGTAAGAACCCATAATTTTTTTCTTCTTAATCATTTCTACCATGATAAGAAAATTTCTTTCCCTTACTATTTACTTAATTCCATGAGTAAGGCTATCTCTATCTTTAAGAAGAAACCCATTGTCAACCCTGCTCTGCATGAGGGGTTTTTTCTGCTAATCCATGAGTACTTCAAAGCTTAGATGATTAGCAACAATCCTTTGTTAGATGTGGATGAGGACAATGGTATCTCCAGCTATTCTTTTGACTCTGATGAAATTCAGAGCATAAGCTTAGAGGAGGTGAATGTTTCTTCTGGAAAGAAAATTAAGGGTCATGTTAAGAAGTAGTCCTTTGATTTAACCCCTAGGAGAAAGAGCCCTAGGGACCATGGAAAAACCTCTGGCAAAGAGGATATGGATTAAAATGAGGATGACGAGGACATGGATTCTGAGGATGAAGACAAGGAGATGGAAAAGGAGATTAAAGAGGACCATGCCAGGAAAAAATGGAAGAGGGATAATGTAGATAAAGAGAGCATTTCAAATCAGGAACCAAATGTTTTGATTCTCCCCCTTTCCCCTATTCATCCCCACCCTCATTCTTACTCTGAGGAGAAGAAAAAGGATAATGCTTGTGCTAAAGAGGGGAAAGTGCTTGTCAAAAATAGGAGAAATTTTTTTAGGAATTTCAATGTTAGGACTGCAACATTGGGAATTTATAGAGAAGCTATGAATCCTCATATTCTGGTTGATAATTAGGAAGAGCCTTAGCTTGAAGAGCTCATTGATCCAACTATTGTGGCCATCTCTGATAATGCAAGGGAGACAAGAATTAACCTTCTAAGCAATGCTCATAACAACATGATTGATAATTTTAGATCAATCAAGTGGCTATACCATGAGCTAGAAGAGGTTAGAGAGAAGGTATGTTAGTTGGAGGGCAACAACAAGAAGACTAAAAATGAGAACTAGGAGGATCAGAGTGATAGAGTCAATTTGGTTAAGAGGAGAATTAAGAATCTTGAAAACTACAATCATAATTTGGCTAGTTAGATGATCTCTCTCCTCAATTTGATCAATGACAATATGCTCTCTTTAACCAGTGTGATCAAAGACAAAATCCTACTGAGAGGTGAGGATGAAAAGGAAAGAGAAAGAGCCAGGTCCAATGATGATATGGCTACTGACATCACCTTCACTAGTTTGGACAAGGAAATAGAGAAAGTCAAGGAGTAGAAGATCGAGGAGCACTAGAAGATTTATGAGGCTGCCCAAACCATGCAAGATTTTGATAAGAAGAATGAAGAGTAGCCCTCTAGTTCTGTCTTTTGTGGTTTTTCTATTTCACTATTGGATTTTTGTTTTGGCCTTTTCTTAGTTTTGTTAAAGACAGTTTGATCTAGCCTTTTTTTTGGCCTTTGTTGTTGGTTGGGCCTTGTGCTAATTATCAGCCTTTAGACTCATTTTTTCTGGTTGGGCTTTTTTTGCTTATTATTAGCCTTGGTTTGTAGCTACTTTTGGGTTTCAAGGTCCCTTTAAAACCTATTTATCTTATTAAAAACATATGATAAATGAACTAAAGATTAGGAGGATGAAAATATGATAAATGCACATAACATATGATGAATGAATATAGTCTATGATTGTAAAACATGATAAGATAAATCCAAACTATGATAATGGACATGATAAATGAACACAATCTATGATTAGACAGCATGGTAAATAAATTGAGCACTATAATGGTGAATATGACAAAGAAACACAACCTATGATGGTAAAATATGATAAAGAATTTTAAAACTATGATGCTAGAACAGGAGGAACAAACTCAATCAATGATGATGAACTATGATAAAGGATGAACTTTGAACAAAATGAGGAGCTGATTTTTAAGAGTATGATGATGGAAAATGATTTGAATAGAACTCTATCTATGATGATAAGATGTAGGATAGATGAACTTAAGCCTAGGATAGTGAACTATGATAAATAACATAATTGATGATGGTGAAACCTTAGTCTAGGGATTTAGGATTTGTAAGAGTAAGATAATGAAGATCAACTCAATATTCAAGGATAAGAAAATTGAATCAAAATATTTTGATGATGGAAATATCTGAAGGGGGAAAAAGATGGGTGATGGAAAGAGAGAATGTAGCTAAGGCAAGGGATGGAGAAAATGGGAGAAAAGGTTTTAAGGGAATGCAAGGAAGATGAGTGATTTATGATATAAAAGGTAAGTAGGGTGATAGGGAAACATATGTGGGGTGTAGGAGGATGGTGCAACATATCATTGATCAATCATGACCCTGGTTAGGAGGGAGGAATAATATGCACAACTTTAAACACAACATTTGTAGAAAACTTAGGGGGGATGGGATTGGGTAGGAAGTTGGGATAATAAGGAAGGGTGAGAACATGGTAGATAAGAGCTTTGAGGGAATGGGGGTAGAGAGGGGAGGTGTGATGTAGGAAGAGAAGGTGTAGGAGAAGGCTAGTATGGATGTGTTTGAGGGTGGTATGAACAAATAATTTTTTTGTATGGGAAAAAATGATGAGCATGAGGGGATACACATGAAGCTTGAGGGTGGGGTACTTCGTAAGGAAATACCACCATGTAGTGTGTGCACTTTATCTAATATAGGACTATTAGGGATACGCCAAGGTTACAAGGAACATCAAGGCCTTTTTCCCAATATTCATAGGACTGACTTAAACAAGCATGCAAGGATCACCCCATCATCACACATGATTCTTATATAAATCAACATGGGAATGATGCTAGGTGAGCCATAAGAAAACAATATTGCCCAAATGCATCATGTGAGCATTAATGAAAACATGTTTGGGATATGCAAGGGTGATATTTGACTGACTCACGAGTAGAAAAAGACCTTGTTCAACACCATGCTTTCGAGTTGCCCCAGTCAAAGCATACCATGATAGAAAAGATTATGGTGACTGTGAGGAGGGAACAACTAAATCACTTGGAAATGACCCAATTAAAACCAAAATACACAGAGAATTGATATCAGATGAAAGAATAAATCCATGAGAGAGTAGCCTTTTGGCAAAGAGATTAGATTAATTGTATACTAAAAGGCGAATGTTAGGTATGAGGAAGGATGCATCCCATAGGAACCTAGCGAACATATGTTTTAGGAAAATGATAAAATTAGCAATTAGACCTTCCTACATACAACTGGCTAATGATTCAGGATTCTACTATATGACTGTAAAATGTAAAAACATGGTTATATAATGGGCAAATGACTCAGGAACCTATGATAGAATACAACTGTGGGTGTACATATGATGGGGAAAAGCTCAGGATGAGGAGATAGTATCAATGCATTATGGTTACTATTACATGGATATGATAGACAAATTTTGTTATTGTTATAAGGGTATGGTACATAGAATACTACTATTGTTACAAGGATATGATACATAGAGTATTGTTGTTGTTACAAGAATGTGATACATAGAATACTGCTATTGTTACAAGGATATAATACATAGAATACTGTTGTTGTTACAAGGATATGATACATAGACATAATACAAAGGATAAATTATTCTTGATATAATACACGTGGTAGGATATAAGAGTGGGACAAATATGCTAACCATGGTAGAATACATGATCTGCCTTGTAGACTTTCTAAACCAATAGACACTAAAAACAATGTCATGATTTGGCGGAGTGCGAGGATCAAACTCTTGGAACATCTTGGAAAATGGGAAGATGGCAAATTAGGTGTGAAGGGGTGATGGGGGATATGTCATTGATAGATAATGAATAGAATAAGTACACTTGGCACCTAATTACTAGGTTTTCACCTGGGTACCTATCCAAGGCGCTTGAATTGCCAAGTTTTTACCATTGGACGCTTATTTTTTGTTACTATTTTTTAATTGCTTTTCTCTTCCATTTTCTCTTTGAGGGAGTAAGATATATCGAGGATTTTTAGGCATAGAATTTCTTGAGGGGAATGATGTTGGTGGGATCATTTGAGACTTCACCTTCAATTGTAGATAGCTAATATGCCCCTGAACCAAAAGAGGTTGTGACCACGTAAGGACCAAGCCATGTGAGCTCAAACTTGCATTTCTTTTTCGGTTAGCTTGGACCTTCATGTTTTCCTTCAGGACCATGTCTCCTTCTTGAAATTGGCAAGGATGTACCTTCCTATTGAATTTGCACTTTAGGCAATTCTGGTAGACCGTGAGGTGGTCATAGGCCTATTTCCCTTTTTCATCAAGTAAATCTAGCTGGGTAAGCTGAGCCACTCTGTAATCCTCATCTAATATCTAGCCCCACAATGAAATGCATAGTGATGGGAGTTCAACCTCAATAGGTAATACTACTTTAGCACCATACACCAATGAGTATGGGGTTGTACCTATGGATGTACAAAATGAGGTGTGGTAGGCCCATAGGGTGAGGTTGATTTGTAAATGCCAATCACGGTTAGAATCATTGACAACTTTCTTTAGGATTTTGATTAAATTTTTATTAGTTGCCTCTACCTGACCATTACCTTGTGGGAAGTATGGGCTAGAAAAATGGTGATGGATATGAAGGGAACTGCATAATCCCTCCATATTGAGATTTTCAAAATTACCTCCATGGTCAGTAAAAATGATAGCTAAGATGCCAAAGTGGCATATGATATGATAGAGAATAAACTTGGATACTTGAACTCCTATGGCAATGACAAGGGGGGCTACTTCTACCTATTTTTTGAAATAATCGGTGGTAGTGATTATGCATTTGTGTCCTTCTGAAGAGAGAGGTGCTATAACACCAACAAGGTCAAACCCCCAACATAAAAATGGCCATGGTTGCACAATAGGTTGCAGATATTGAGCTGGGGCTTGGATTAGATTAGCATGTTGTTGATAAGGTAGACACCTTTTTACAAACTCACATGCATCATTCTCTAGAGTAGGCCAATAGTATCCAACCCGAAGGATCTACTTAGCGAGAACTATTTTGCTAATGTGAGCACCACAAAGATCAATGTATACCTCTTTGAGAGCTATTGTAGACTCATTTTGGTGTAAACATCAAGATAGAGTATCATGATAGCTACATTGATATAGGGTTTGAGCTATTATAGTATAATAGGATGCTCTACAAATAAGGTTCTGGCATTGGGTGTGTGAGATGGGGAGATATGATACCATTTAGTAGGTAAGCATGAATTTCATGGTACCATGGGGATTAGGGACCAACCAAGACACATATTTGTGTTGATTCATCATTCTTGTATGCAGGCTCATGTAGGTGTTCAACTAAGAATTCATACTATGTAACCTCTTACAGGATCTCCAAAAGTGAACCAATAGTGGCCATGACATCTATAGCTTTGTTTTGCAACTTATATATCTATATGAATTGAATCTGAGTAAAATAATCCTACAATAGGTCTACCAACTCTTTTTAAGGCTACAACTTGTCATCCTTATTCTGGTATTCATCCATTACCTGCTTGATAATAAGCTATGAATCTTTGAAGACCTATAGCTCTGTGATATTCCACTCAACTGTTATTTTGAGTCTTGCAATAAGGGCCCAATACTTTGAGATGTTGTTAGTACAAAAGAATTATAGTTTAAAATATTTAGGAATGTAATCTCCTTGAGGTGTGACCAAGAATATGCCAAATCTAGAGGCATGGGATGTGTAAGATCCATCAAAGTATAATTTTCAAGAGGATTGTTCTTCTACTAATCAGAGGTTTTCATCTATAAATTCTATGAGGGGGTGATCTACAACCAAAGGTACATCTGCCAAATGATTTGCTATTGCTTGGCCTTTGATGACCTTTCTGTCAACATATTGAATGTCAAATTCACTGAGAAGCATGACCTATTTAGCTAGACACCCTGTGAGGACCATACGTGACAACATGTACTTTAATGGATCAATTTTGGATATTAGGTGAATAGTGTGGCTTAACATATAATGACATAACTTCTAGGTGGTCAATACCATGGCTAAGCAAGCCTTTTCCATTGGTGTATAATTGAGCTCATATCCAACTAGAGTATGACTGATGTGGTAAATAGCCCTTTCCTTGCTTGCATCATTGAGTTGTACTAAAAGAGCACCTACTGCTATTGGGGTAGCTGTGATGTATAATATGAGGAGGCATCCTATAACCAGAGTAATCAATATAAGTGGGTTAGCCAAGTATTACTTGATTAGTTCAAAGTTGCATTGACAAATGGGGTCCCATTTGAAATTTTGATCCTTTTGGAGTAAACGTGTAAATGGTTGGCACTTATCAGAAAGTTGGGAGATAAATCATCTATCTGATTATAGTTTCCCTTGAAGAGAGTGAAGTTTCTTGAGTGTCTCAGGAGGAGCCATATCCATGATGGCCTTGACCTTTTTAGGATCAATCTCAATACTACATCTTGATACAATGAATCCTAGGAGTTTTCCCAAGGTAACACCAAAGACACACTTCTAAGGGTTGAGCATGAGATGATATTTAGCCAATCGATCAAATACTTCCTCAAGGTGAGATAAGGGATCAAGGGCATCAAGAGATTTGACTAGAATATCATCCATGTAATTCTCTAGAGTCTTATGGATTAGGTCATGGAAGATGACTGTCATGGTGTATTGATATGTTGTCTCAGCATTCTTTAACCCGAATGCCATCATGTTATAAAAAAATGTCCCCCAAGGGGTGGTAAATGCTATTTTATGCTGGTTTTCCTTTGCTATCTAAATCTAATTATATCTAAAGAAACCATCCATGAGTGATAAGAGCTCATGGCCTACAATGAGATCAACAATCATATCTATTTTTTGTAATGGTAAATTATCCTTTAGGAAAAAATTGTTGAGATCTCTAAAGTCTATGCAAATCCTAATATCATAAGAAGGCTTTGCGACAAGTACCATGTTGGAGATCCATTCTGAATAGTCAATCAAGTGAATGATCTTTTCCTCTAGTAGTTTTTCTAACTTTTCTTTAACTAGTAAAGCAACCTTGGGATTCATCTTATGAATTTTTTGCTTGAAAGGTTTAGCCTTTGGATCCATGGCCAAATGATGTACCACTATCTTAGGGTCCAACCCAAAATGTCTTGATAAGACCATGCAAAGTGACCAAAATTTTCATGAAGGACTTCGATGAGTAGCTCTACCTACTTAGGTGGTAGAGATGCCACAATATATGTGATTTGTGGTACCTTGGTCAGATTGATATTGACTAGTCTAGTTTCCTCAATCAAGACTGATGATATGATAGGTCTATGATCCTATAGGGGAAGGATGAAATATCTATCCTTGAGTGCCTCCAAGGGTTTTTCACTATTAGATGTGTTCTTTATTTTCTTTTCATTTTTTGAATCATTTAATGATGCTCCAGAGGAGTTTTCACCAGAGGATGGTTTTATTTTGTTTTTTTGCTTTTTTTTTTCATTTTTCAGCTCAATTTTGTGACTGGAGATTTCGTCCTCCCCAAAGTAACTTGTTGGATCTAATTTGTAGATATATGCTGATGGTGGTGGAGGCCATTTATGTGGTGTTTTTTCCCCCATGAATCTAAGGAGCACGTTCTCTATAGGTACTTTTTCAACATGGATAATACTTGGTTGGTCCCAATCAATGAGTTCAAGGTGAGCAAGTGGTAAGTCTATTAGGTTTAGTGATAATTGGCAGGGCACAAAAGCTCCTAGGATAATTTATTAAGGAAGATATCATTGTAGGCTTTCTTTTCTACTTCCTCAAGAATTTCTTTGACCTCCATGAGACTATTTTGGATGTTTGTGAAAGCATGGGCTTGTTTCATGGTGCCCCCAATTATGCGGAGTCCATAGCCTAAGCATTTAGTTTTCTTTTCTTTGTATGCTTCCATGGGCTACTTAATGCCTAACTCTAGAAGGCCTAGACCACCTCTTTGATAATTCCATTGCTCAATAGCAAGGCAATGTGACCATGGGTATTTTTGTTTGAGGTGATCGAGAAGTTCTTCACTCTTCGGAAGTGGCTCTTTGTATAGCCATTTACTAATGTCTAGAGTGGTTTCCTCTCCATCGAGGATCCCCTTGGTAATAAATGTGGTTGGGCCCAATTGTTTGAGCTAAGGGTTTGTATCTAGTTTTGGTCTATGATATGTCAGGAACCCTTGAGTATGTGGATCAAGTGGTAAAGCACGAACAACAAAAACATCTAAAAGACTATATTCTTAGCAACCTTGGTAGTTGATCTTAATTATGGAAAGGGTAGAGGCTAAAATGGTATTTGAATCATGGCATGTCCCAAAGGATGTAGCCTTGGTGTGGCCAATTTCAATTCTAGGATAATTGTTGGTGTATGAAGCTTTGACCACATTGTAATAAGCAAAGGGTTTGGGATTTGTATCGATGGTTACCTCAGTGCCATTATGCAAGAAATTGATGCATTGATGATATGTTGATGGAATTACCTTCATGGCATGAATTCATGGGAAACCAAGGAGGATGTTGTATTGAAGGTTAAGATCAACTACATGACAAACTATTTCTTAAGTGGTTGGCCAAACTTTAAGAGGTAGCAAGAGTATTCCTTCAGTGGTGCAATCCAAGTTGTCATATGCTTTGATTGTAATGACCTCATTAAGGATATGTGCTTCAGTGTATCTTGCTTGTTTGATGAACTTTAAAGTACATAGATTTAGAGCTGATCCATTATCTATCATGACCTATTTGACTACAAAGTAAGAAACCATGATACCTATCCAAAGTGGAAGTATATGATTGGGTTCAATTGCTGGGATGTCGAAGGTTTTGAAGGATAGAGCACATGATGTGGAAAGGTGGCCGATCAAGTTGCATAACTTAGTGGCATTTATGTTAGTGGGGATGCATGACTCATGGAGAGTACTACCAAGGATATCTTGATAAAATGGGGTTGTTTGTAAGAGATCTAGAATGGATTTCTGAGTTGGCATATTTCCAAGGTGTTCCAAAATATTATACTATGGTCCTAATAGGGGTGGTCTTGATGAAGATGGTCTTCATGGAGGTGGTCTTGATGGCATAGATACATATGGACCAACTATATTGATTCAAGCTTGTCAAGTAGTAATCACACATTGGGTGTCTGGGTCTTTGATGTTTATAACATTGATAGAGGGCTCAACTTTTGATATGCATCTAATAAAGTTTCCATAGTCCAAGTATGCTAAGGTATAGTTTTGAGACTTATCTTAGTTATCTCCTTTTTTTTTAGCATTGTTGGGTTTTTTGATAGGAGTGTTTTTAGATACTTTAAGTTATGAGGAGGAA
The DNA here is from genome assembly GCA_028749045.1 of Cupressus sempervirens. NCBI lineage: Eukaryota > Viridiplantae > Streptophyta > Pinopsida > Cupressales > Cupressaceae > Cupressus > Cupressus sempervirens. The sequence goes on along the minus strand of CM053789.1, from coordinate 572,814,547 downwards.
AAGCATTTTGGTATATTAGTAACCCTAAATTTGGTGAGGATGGTACCCCCATTGTGATTTATTTCTAATCAATAAGGTCTTGGACATAGTCCTTGAGTTGCATGTAGTTGAGGGTGTTATGCCCTTTGACACGCTAAAATTATCAAAACTTATTATCCTTATACCAGGATGCCCTAGACTGATTAGGTTCTAAGGGTTGTGTTTGTGGGTGTCAAATAAGATTATCTTTGGCTAATTTCTTGAAAATTGCATCAAGGGGTTCCCCCAACTTGGTGTATATATGAGGTTGTCTCTGAACGCATGATTTAGGTCCAGCTGAAAGTGTGATAGAATTAGTTTAATTTTGATGACTAGGTATCTAGACATTGTGTTGATTGTTTTGCATAGGCGATTGCTAATAGATTGGTGGTTGTTTCTAGTAAGGTGGTGGTTGAAAAAATGTGGTGGGAATATTGGCTGCTACCCTGACAATATGAACATGTCAGGTGTTGGTGATGCCATCAGTAACTATGTTCTTATTCTTATTCCAATACCATGATTTTTCATTGTTTGGATCTCTGTCCTAGGTGTTTTCCTTGTAAATTTTGATGACACCATCCTTGATGAGCCCTTGCTCGAGTCCCATCCATTTTTCCTTAATGTCTTTATATGTTTGTAAATAGTTCACAACCACATGATGGGCAAGACTAGGATGTGCATTATTAATGAACATCTTGATAAGGTGATGTTTAGGGATGGTACATGAGATCCTAATTGTGAGAGTTTTCCAACATTGTAAGTATTGTACAAGGCTTTCTCCTCCCTTTTGGTTGGTATGAACTAGGTCGACTATAGATAACTTAGTCTTGACTAGATGAGCATATTGAGCCACAAAGGCTTTGAAAAGATTAGCAAAGGTCTTAATGGTACCCTGGGGTATACAAAAAAACCATTTGAGGGCAGGCCCCCCTAAGATTTTTGGAAAAACTTGCATGAGGAATGCATCATTATAGGCCACTTCTTGGCAGTGCATATAAAATTCCTTAACGTGGGTGACTAGGTCACTTTTCCCTCTAAATTTATCAAACTTAGGGATCTCAAAATGTTTAGGAAAAGGTGTCATTGTGATGGTTTTGTACAATGGGTATGGACAATCATTTTTTAATTTTAAATTTTTTGAGTCTATCCCATCCTTGAGGGCTTTGAGAGCATTTTTTATCTCTTCCCTTTCAGAGTTTATAGGAAGAGTAATGGGTTCCCCTAGTCCAGGTGCCCTTGTTGTGAGATATACAATGGATGTTGAATGTTGGTATGGAAAACCTTGACTTCCATATGGTGGTGGATGAAAAATAGGTTGCACCACTGTTTGGATGGATGTTATGGGTTGTTGGAATGTAGTTTGTGCATACTGTTGCATTTTTTGGGTAGATTGTTGATGAGGAATGTAAGTATGAGGTTGTTGCCCTACTAGATAATTTTGTGGGGGTGCTTGTGCATACTTCTAGTGTGAGGATTGCATTTGGAAAGATGGTAGTGTAGGCAATACCTAGACCATGCTTTGTGAATGTATACATTGCCCAATATATGGTGGTTGTCCTCTTGCTTGAGAAAACAACTGAGTGTTAATAGGTGCTAGGTAATTGATGTGAGAAAGAGTGTTCACATATGGGTATTGCAATGGAGGGGTGATTTTTCTATTGCCTAAGGGTGGCATAGAAAAGTATTTGGTAATGGGTGGTAATGAATAGACTTGAGAAGGGATGAATGTGACTAAGGTATGGGCATGGATGCAGTGCTGAAAGGGATACTAGTGGTAGGCCCTCGTGTTGTACCAAAACTCCAACATCCTAAAGGAAATGAGGCCAAAGTACTTTAGCTAGTGACAAATGGATTGATAGTGATGTTGGGTGGGATGGAAGATGAAGTACTCAACCCTAATGGAGGTATTCCTATAGTGCACTAGGATGCAGGTTGGATGTTTATGGTACAAGTAAATGGATTGGATGTGTTTTGAGATGGAAGGAGAAAAGTAGTGTTACTAAGTGAAAAAGGAGTATTTAGTAAAGCAAGGATAGAGATGGTGGAAGTAGATGTAGATGATACACTTGTGGCTAGTTGGGATGTGTTATGAACTAAGGGTTGAGTGAGGATGGGTTGAGTGTTTTCTAGAATGGGAGCAGTGACTTGTGTTGAGGGGATATTCAAGTTTTCTAGTTAAGCTTGTGTTGGTTGGTACCCACTGCTTGGTAAAAATAAAGGATCATGAGGAATAGATGACCCTATATATGGGGGTTGCTATCCAAATAGGGGATGTGTAGGATCTATAATGTTGGGAGATAGTGGTCATCCAAAATCAAAGATGCCAACATTGTCTCTTAAGAAGTTTGCCATGATGGTCTCCCTATTTCGATCTATGATGGCATTAACACTGGTTGTGTGTCCAAGTTGGTTCATGAAAGCATCAATATCTATTGTAGAACCTATTTCTTTAGGAGTTTGTGGTAGTGGATCTAGTGGTGTCATAGAAACTATGGGGTATGGTTGAGCTCGATCTTTACTACTACTAAGACTAGGATCCAAGTCCTTCTCTTTATATTTATTCTTACCGAAACATGTGGTAGGTGGCATGAAGTGCTAACTTTCGTAAGGATGGAATGTAAAAGGATGATGATAAGTGTATGTGGAAAGATGATTTGTCTAGTGCATAACTAAGGTGGAGGGATTTCCTAAGATGCAAAGGAGAGCGTGTGGAAATGTTCTTATTGATATCTAGGAAGCCTAAATGATGTGGTACTAAGTGAGGGAGATTGTGTTTCCCCTAAGTGTGAATTTGAAAATTTGATGGCGCTAATACATTTGGTACCAAATTGCAATAGTAGTGCCATTGCAATTTTTCCATCACAACCTTGTCGTCGTCGCAATTGCGACAACCATCGCAATTGCAATGACGACAAGGTTGTGACAGAAAAACTGCAACGACACTGTCGTTGCAATTTGGTACCAAATGTATTAGTCTGGTGACAACAAACCTTAAAGTGGACTTGTGAAATTTTGGAAGACAAATGGGGATCAAGTGTGCAGCCCAACCTTTTTCTCAAGGTGATGTAGGACACAAATGATAGTTTATCCTAAAAAATGCTTAGTTTTAAGGATAACTATGATAGTGAGACGGATGGAGAGTTCTATTTTTAGGGAAACAAATCTTTTAATGTAGGGATGCTAAATTCTCTAAGTGATGATGAAATAATGGAGGACACTATGGTTTGATGATGCTTAATTTGGAGGATTTCTGAAAACCTAAGGTTGATGATGAAAAAGGGAGGAGATAATTCTACCAAATGTTTAGATGGGATGAGGAGCTATATGAAAAACTAGGCCTATGAGGAGATAAATGCATAAGTGTGTGTGGAAAAAGAAGGACCTAATCAGAGTAAGTAACATTATATTTATGGATAAGGACATGGTTAACACCTTGTTAGAGAGTTAGGTTCTAAATTTTGTAGTCCCACTTAGTTTGTAGTGCAACCCCTACACCATCTTTCTTAGTTTGGTCTAATTTAGCGATCCTTGGGTTGGGGTTATACTTCTTGTTTTCTGCTTCTATTTCCTTGTAAATTGATATTTGTGGAAGTTTAGCCTTTTTGAACTTGGTCTTGGTTTGGGCTAACATGAGATAACTCTATGAGATTTGATCAAAACTATGGGTTTATCGAGCCAGTGACTATGTTAAGTATATCTTTTAACCTTGGGTTGAAGCATAAATCAGTTGAGGAGTAGCTAAGTTTCAAGAAATGGTGTGTTTATGTGAAAGGGGAAAATTGGTTTTGGTGTTTCTTAGGATGTAAGTTTTAAAGTGGGTCAAACTAGGCTTTTGATTGTTTCAAATAAACTTGCTAACAATTCTTTGCAACAAAGGTAAGGGTGACCTATTTTTGAAAATCAATGTTTTGTTTACAAGAAGTTTTTGGTCAAGTACGATAAGTAACAAGGGTATTTAAAAAAAGATAACTTTGGACCAAGGAGAAAATAGATTGTTTGCAATTGAACTTTTTTAATGACTATTTTTGAGATAACAAGGATAGTTTTGAAAAAGGTAAAGTTGAAACATTAAGACTAAAGTTGTTGTGAATGGGCTTGCTAACAACTATTTTTGAAATAACAAAGATATGACCTTTTTTGACATGATGGATTATGAGAAAATAGTTTGTCAAAGGACAAAGAAACTTTGAGAAAGACAAACAAGTGATCTCTTTGGCAAAAGGATTTGACAGTAACCATAGAAACTATGTATGTTTTTACAAATCTTTTTCATGGGTCTTTTGCACAAATAAGACAATATAAACACACCCTTTATCCCTAAGGTCAAATTTTCATTGCAATATGCTATTCAATGGCCCGTAGCTTGATATCTCCTGATTCTAGTGCAATATGTCCCTCTAATCAAAGAGGTGAGTCGATACAAGAGTAAATCAACAAATGATACACATAAAAGAATCTTCAAGGCATGGCAAATAGAAGTTCCCCTTCTATGGGAACAATGACCCTTGGAGATGAAGCCCAAGTAGCCTTATGCCTCTACTAGGGGAGCACAATGGTGAATAATCTTGGGGGATGTTGTTTCCCTTGCACCATAAATTAACATACCATGGATTAAATCATGATGACTAAGATGGGGTTGTAAATAGGTCCATGGAGTTAGCCAAATGGTTGTTACGTATGTGATCCACTTAAGGATCTATTCCAGACATGCTAAAATCATGGAAAAGTTTTCCCACCTCAGGCTACCCCTAGAAACACACTGCCTAAACTTGCCTGATAGAGAAAAAAAGTTTACCCTTCCCCTCATTTATATACTAGTCAATTTTTTACTGGTTTGAGCTTCTCACCAAAGGGGATGCACTTCACAAAGGTGGATGAACTCACTACAAGCACTCGTAAGTTATTGCAAATGATCTTGCTAACAACTTTTAGTACATGCATTGTGTATTTAAGGTCTTAAGATGCAAAAATTAGAGAAGAAAAAGATGTGCTAGAGGGCACAATCTCAAATCATGCAAGGCAATTGGTTTATTTCCTAACAAGCTAGTTTTTGAAGACACACATGATCTTAGCATTCAATTGTTCATTTCTAACTTCATAGCGATGGTCAATAAAATAAATGATGTCAATAAAAGGGAATCGATCAAGAAAGCTTTTAAAAGGAGAGAATAAGAATGAGTTTATCCTTAGATCATTCAAGATTTGATGAATTTATTTCAAGCCCTAAAAGGGAGGTGTTCTCACATAATGTTCATTTGCACTTTAAATGAAGTGTTCATCACATTGGTTCAATTTTTAATACTTGACATTCAAGAGTGGATTTTTTAATTAAACTATCCAAACATTCCAATGAAAAAAATTATAAGATTTAGATATGCATTCCATGAAAAAGTGAAAATTGTTCATTTTTAAGCATTTAAACACGGTGATTTTCTAGCAAGAATTTTAAGAAAACTTGCAAAAAGCTTGTTAGCATTCTAGCCTATTAGCATTCTGCTCCAACAAATACCTGCAACAAAAATGTGTTAAAATTTGGTACTAGTTGGTAAATCCAACAAACCCATGGGTTTTAATCTATGATCCTGTAGTGTGGGAGTGCAGTTAAAAGGTCGCATGATTGAGGTGTAGAGAACTGGTGAAAATGCAAAAAATGGGCTATAGGAAGAAATTAATAGAGAGATCCTATGAATGTGTGATCCAATGGGTTTTTGGGGAAGTTTTCCCACCAATATATGTATTTGTGGGTTCAACCAAGGAGGGAAAAAGTGGGGTTTACTGGTTGACTAATTAGGTTAAGCATTTTCTCAGGTCTTTTACAATGATCTTGTTGGTAAAAACTAGTGTCCCCATGAGAATAAGGTCACTGAGAATGATGGAGGTATTTTTAGTGGCACATGGTGGTAGGCTTTAAGATAGAATGTAATCCTGCCCTTGTGGGTTTGCGTTCTCGCCTACTTACGATCATGATTTCATAGTTGTGGGTTTGTGATTATGTGGCTGTAGGATCGTGAATAAAGGTGGTTGAAATGTTGTTTAAATCAAAACTTTTTTATATGGCTGAGAGCATGCTTCCTAATAAGAGAACTTGGTGCCTGTAAAAAATGTTAGAAGACCACCTGCATACACAAACAAGCACAAAACATCAATTTTGTTAGTCTAACATAAACAAGAAAGAACATGATTATAGTGACCTGAATGCAGGGTCCCACTGGGTGTGTGAAAATGTATCAACTAATTTAGTAGTACAACACTAAATATTAACTATTAATGAAAGCATTTACAATATTAAATAAGTTAACAGTTATGATAGGACCAAGGTTATCACCAAGAAGGAAGGAAAACCAAGAATGATAAGCTCCTTTAGTGTAACCTATGATGACATAGATATTTCCCTGATGAATAGGGGATGTATGCTCACAATGTGCTCAAGCTTCCAACAGATGGGTATTTATCAAGCATGGGGTAAATGGAGGTCTTAACAATGAAGATAAAGATGGATTTTGACATGGCTATGGTGCAAAATGGGTATGATGTAGTGGTCAGTGGGGCATTATAAGTTTGCATGAAATTTGATTACTGATTGTGAGAGGGAAGGAATTTATTTATAGGCTAAGGAGTAGTGAGATGGAGGGTTAGGATGCAAGGATGGAAGAATGGTGAGGGAGGGCTAGGATGCATTCAAAGGGGAGCACATGGATTGTGCTCATTCAAAGCCAATAGGGGAGTGACACTTGTCACAAGGAGGATGAGTCTGAGGGGATGGGACAATGGTTGGTCAAAGGAAGTAATGAGGGAGGAAGAGTATGGAAGAGGGGATGTAAGAGGCATTTAATGGTATATAAGAGCCATTAATGCTCTTAAATAGGGATGGAAGAGGAAAAGGGAGACTTGTTGACTTTGGCTTGGGTTAGCAAGTCTTAACCCTTGCTTAAAGTTGTGCACATGTTTAGGAGGGGGGTTAGACTTAGTTTAGGAAGGGGGTTAGGGGTGAAGTGGCTTAGCTTTGATGGGATGAGTTAGTTAGGTGGCTAAGTGAGGTTAGTATGGGCGAATGGGTTCGATTAGAAGTAAAGGTAGGGTTTAGGGGTTTGGATAGCTTATTAAATGATTTATTAAATAAAATGGGGGATGTGGTATTAAATTAAATAGGTTTGAGGATTTATTTAATTTAATAGAGGAATGTGGTTTTAATTGATAAATTGATTTTTGGTTATCATTTGATTTTATCAATTGGACTATAGTTAGTTAAATTAATTAATTAACTAGGGGATGATGATTAATTAATTAAATAATAAATATTTAATTAATAATGTCCTAATATATGACTAAATAAGATTACCTAGTGATGTAATCAGATTTAGGTGTCTACACATAGAACATTCTTTAGGCTTCATATTACATCCCTTAGTCTTTAGATTGAACTTTTAGACCCTAGAATTGCCCCTAGATACTTCCATAGGACCTCATTCTCATCATGTTCTAAACATCATTTTTCACCCTAGGATCCTTGCATCTTGCATACCCACCTCACATAGCCCTCATTTTGATCCCCTTATAAACCACATTTTGAACCTAAAACCTGTTTGAGTTTAGTCAAAAATCAAAAAAAATTATGAGTCTTAGAATACCACCTTATTTCAATGGATAAAGGATCTTGACCTTAGTCTTTTTGTCATATTTTTTAATCATTTTTCTTTGGTCAAATTCTATCTATGCCTTAATGGATTTGACCTTGTCCTTTTTATCAACTTGATCTTTTTTTATTTTTTTCTCTTTTGGTCAAGATCCAAAGTCCATCTTCATTAGGTTAAACTCTTAGATTGGCATTTTCCAAAGATTTTCTCCTAAGTTCAAACCTTGCATAGACTTTTCATAGAATTATCACATCCTTAGTCTCCCTAAATGTCATTTTTCTTAAACCATACTTGCATAATCTTTTCACCTTGCATAGTCCAAAACACTTCCTCCAAGGTATCAAAATCCTCTTAAGCCACACAAAAATTTCCAAAAATCAACTTTTCCAAATCATTTGTCAAATCCAACACTTTACATGATCCCATGTCCATATTTTTCATTTCTTAAATGTCATTATCAACCCTAGCATAACCCCTTCCATAATCCAATCTTGGTTGCATACATCAACGCTTACTATCATTTTCACAAATCCAAAGTCTAAGGTCCAACACAATCTACATTTTGCATACCTTAGAATCATCTTCATATACCTTAATCAAAAAGTCCAAAATGTCACTTGAATTTGCACTTATGCATCATCCCTTTAGGTCATTTACATCTTGCATATCATAATCTGAGGTCATTTTACACTTTTATAACTTGCATCACATACCTAAACCCATAAAATTCCAAAAAAAGTCATATCTTGCATAGCATACTTTCAAATTACCAAGTTTCAACCTATTTTACAAACTACACACCATTTTTATCAAGTGCACACCCCAAGGGTGCACTTGGTAGTTTTAGGATACACTTGGTAATGAGGGAGTTCCTTTTAGGTTCTAGAGTCCCAAACTACATTTTCACAACCTGTATTGCATGCCTGAACTTGAAAAAAACCCTAAAACACATAGAACATACACACTCTATATTTTTGTCACCCAAACACCTCATTTTCCAAAAACACCCTGTTGGTGCACAAAATTGTTGGTCAATTTCCTAAGAGATTGCCTACTTGATCCTAGGAAACTTAACACAATTTTGGTTAATGAATAAGGCTAAAATCTTGTTTGTTCAACATCCACACTTTAGGCTCTACAAGACCTAGGTGGCTATACCTTTGATTAATGATGTATAATATGTAGACTTTACAATGCTCTTGAATTGGGAAAAGTTCTCAAGGAGAAATTGATTGTAATAACAAATATTTGTAAAAAGAGGGACAATTTCAAAAAAAAAATGTATAATTGTATACTATAGCACATGAAAGTGGGTTGATTCTAATTTTTACCTACCATAAAGCTATTCTCATTTTTCAAACTATAATAAGACCAGTTCCTTCCAAATTGGAGAAGAGAGTCAACTTTGATAATTACTGAATATATCTTATACCTTGGATACGAGTGTGCCACCATCAACTAATGACTAGATAAACTTAAAGAATTTGACAAACCCTAAATAATTGAATTTAACTTCAGGATAAAGACCAATTATACAAAACATACATAAGCATATGAGTTATTCTTTCAAAAGCTTGTCATAATTTTTCTCTACAAATAGTATTAATCCAACAAAGATTTAAATCCATCGAAATCAATGACCAATTCACTATCTTTTGGAGAAGAATAAAATATATTTTATTACTTAAAAATGGAGTATAATTGGGTTGTAACAAGTTCTAGTATCTAACACCACTATGCATGTGTAAATCCACAATATTTCTTTTGTTTTTGTATCATTTTTTATATCTATATCTATATTATACAAGGCCTTGGTACCCTTTCTTATGGAACATGAAAGGGTGCAAGAAGCTTCAAGCCTTTTCATCCTAACTACCTAGAAACTAACTACAACTTGTTATAGATTAATTACAATAAAAGAGAGAAAAAAAAACAAAATCACAATTCTCGAATCATGTTGAGAATTTCCTCCAAATTCTTTGCAACCTCTTCATCTGACACTCCTATTAGCATGTTTAAAGCTTCTCCTATCTCTTCTTCCATTAACATTTCATTGTAGTCACTCTGGTACTAGGCATATACTATTCAAAAATCCCATGAAACTTTGTATATACTGTTGATGATGTTGAATTGGTCCTCTTGGGTTGGTGTCAATCCTGGTTGTGTGACTGGGCATGACACTTCATTTTGGTCATTCTATTGTACTTGTAAACTCATAGGTCCTATTCTGCAAAACAAACACATGAAATCACACAAGAATGTTTTTCTTTGAAAAATAAGAAACCTACCATGTGTCCTTATATCTATGTGTAAGTTAGAATGCATTAAATGGACATATTTCCTTCAAATCCTTAGCATGAGCTATCCTCAATTAATGTCATTTTGAATGAAAACTAGACAAATAGAAAAAATCCTTGACATAACCTCTTCTGCTGATCAATTAAAGAAATTGAAGCCTCTTTATGATTCTCAAAATTATGGATTGTCAAAGAACCAGTATCATCAAAATCATGAAATTTCTCATCAAAGATGTTTCCTTTATTGAAATCATAAAATCAGAGTACAACTAAAAGCTTAGCTTTGAAATCGCAAAATTGAAGTGCTGCCATGAACTTTGTTCTAAAAATACAAAATTAGAGGGTGAGACTTCCTTACATCCCAAAATTCCAAAATCAGAATGCTACTCAAAGTTGTACCTTAGATTTGTGAAACTCAACAACAACACTCAAATTTTGAGGTTCTATTAATGGCTCTTTCTGGGGATGCATATTCCTCCAAGATATGGTGAGAATCCAACTATCTCTGGGACAAAAACATAAAGAAGGAAACATATGTTGACAATTGGCTAAAGGAGATATGTAATTGTTTTCATTTATGGCAACACATGATGTACATGCTTACATGAAACCTCAGAAATAAAGATACTTAGCTTTTGGTACTTAGAGAATTATCTAAGTATGAATTTGATATACATCAATGTATTGTTTTATTTGGAACTTGTTGCTCATGTCATATTATGAATATTAAAGTTAGATGGAGATTGCATAAATGTTGATGATGATGTATATAACCTTAGAAGTTAGTATAGACTATATGAAATAGAGATATTCATGTTTTGAGTGAAATTGGTCAACATAATTGAAGGAAAGGATTATTTTGTTTACAAAATAATTACTTATCCAATTAGGGCTGACATCCTAGATGTTTACTCTAAGTTGAAAAAGTGGAGTGTGTTCTTAGCCAACCTAGTAGAAATTTGTGTAAAGGCATGGTATTTATGCAAAAGACATTTTGTGATGAAAGATGTAGTTGTTGTGTTGAGCAATTGTATGTGAACTTTTGTGAAAGCAATATATGCAAAGTTTGTGAAGATTTTTTGTGATCTAAAATTGAACTAAGAAAGAATCTATATTCCAAAAGTCTGATTAATTGTTTGGGTAGTGAGCTCTTCTTGTAATTGGAAGTGCATGTTTGGGCAGTGGGCTCATCTTGCATCTACTATACTACAACTCCTAACAGGGTTGGAATCTCCTAATAGGGATTCAAGGTCTCCTAACAGGGACTCTCTATATTAATTTTCTCATTGACTCCTAATAGGGTTCATCCTCTAACAAGGAATTTATATATCAGTATATTATCTAGTGGGTATCATCTCCACCAAGGAAGGGTTTCCCTAGTTAACAAAATATGGTGTTATGAGTTATCTTTGTGCATGGTTATTTTTACTATTCAACATTACTTTATTACTTTTTTATGTATGGTTTAAAGTAAGAAATAATATCCAATTGGTGAGTAAATTTTATAGATTACTAATTCACCCCCCTCTTAGTAATCCCTATTTTTAACAATTGGTATTAGAGCATAGTTCCTCAGAAGAGGCTTAACCACTTGAGTAAGATCCCTATGGATATGAAATAGTTGATGAAGAACCTTGAAGAGGCACTAGAACAAATTGATATGCTTACTAAGAAAAGAGATAAGATGAAGGATAGATATGAAGACTTCAAAGTATACATCAAACAATTGAAGGAAAAGATTGAAAATCTCAAATCCAAGCTTGAATCTATTGAATCTGAAACTAGTGATGATGATTATTCAAAACTAAAGATAAAGTACAAGATCTTGAAGCATGAATTGAATATTAGAAATCTAAAGTTGACTTTGAGGAATGATCCTAGCAAAGTTGAATCTGATTTGAAGATTGAGAATGCAGATCTTAAAGCAATTCTGGCAAAGAAGACATCTAAATTTGAAAGATTGAAAGAAGATCATGAAGAACTTCATAAATACAATACTATTGTGAAAGGTGAATGAACTTAGTGCAAGAAGCAACTTGATAAGATCTATTCTAGCAAAAAAAATCTTGATGATTCAATGCCAATATAGAGACCTACTTATGATAAGATAGGTATTCGTTATCTAATTAACATGTTTGCAAAGAAACTTGAGATTAGATCAAATTTGAAAGAACAAGATAAATTTGATGATAAGATTAAATCTAGACAATCTTTTGATAAACCCAAGTAAGTTGGACAAGACAAGGAAGTTGAAATTTTGGATGAACCAAAGTGAGTGGAATCTCCTAAGGAAACTAAGTATGAATTTAGAGGTAAGTGTTTTCATGTAGTGGAATAGGTCATATGAAAAGAGATTGTACAAATAAGTCATTTAATCATGTTAAGGACTTTTATTGTCATAATTTTCATGGTATGGGTCATAAAGCAATTGATTGTAGGAAACCTAAGTATGATAATGATAGAAGGAATAGTAGAATGCCTAGAAATACTAATCTTATAGATAGAAGAAGATCTAATGAAAGGACATCGAGAGAAGGAAGACCTTATGAAGATAGAAGACAGATTGTGTGTTATAAGTATAACAACTTAGGGTACATAGCTCAAAATTTTCATGCACCTAATGATCAATAGAATTGTAGAAGAAGAAAATCGGTATGTTAGTTATGCAACAACTTCAAACATACAACAAAGTATTGTAGAATGGATAGAAACTTTGGAGATAGAAGGAAAAATGGAAGAAACTTCAAAAAATAGAAGGAATGATGGAAGAAATGTCAAAAATGATAGAAGGAACCATGAGAGGAACTCCAAAACTAGGAAGCGTAATGAGGAACAAAGAAATGTAGTCAATGAACGTCAAGAAGAACTCAATGAGGCATTTGTAAAAGGATTGAACATCTCAAAAGATAAGCTAGATGATGGTGACATAGGAAGATTGAAGTCTATTATCGAGTTTGATTCAATTAAGTTGAATTAAGCTTTTTCACAACATTAGAATTTGAAATCTTCATTCAAAAATTGAATTGGAGGTAGTGAAGTTGGGAAAAGGTGTATCAAGTTAAGATTAGATGGTACCTAAGATCACTTGTAATTTAGAGCTTATCTAAACAAGATGTGAAGTAAGAGTTATTAGTGTTACAAAAAAAGTTAATTCTATAGCAGAAGATGAAAACTACGCTTTTGTAGAGAATTTCATGAAGAAAATTCTTGTGGAGGTTTTTCATAATGAAAAGAGGCTATAGTAAACCTTGGGTGGCATCTGATGATTAGACAAATGATCTCAAGTAGTTATTGATTTTAGCATGCAATTGAAAAAAATTTCATGTTCTCAAAGTATGCAATTAATGCAAGTTCAAGTTGATGGAATTAATGGAGTATAGACTTGATTTTCACTTCATTGCAATCACATCAGAAGCAAAGAGCATTCAGAAGTGACTTGTCAAGGCAATTTTGAAACAAACCCTATTTTTAGAAAGAGGTATTTCATCATTTTTCCACAAATTTATTTGGTAAAAGTTCATATTTGTTAGAAGCATGGATATGTTAGTAGTTCACAATGTTGAGATGACGATAGACCTAAGTTGAAAGTTGTTTTTGTGAAACCTGTAGAAGGAAATCCTAACTCAACATTATCCATTACTTTAAATAGTGTAGTATATTTGGAAGATGTAGGAAGTTATCTTACCAACAAGTTTGAATCTATTGGGAGTGAATATATGAACAAGGATATGGAATTGGTTTTCAATCATGATATAATTGTAAAGCCCAGATTTGAACACTTGAAAGAACTAGACCTATTCAAATATCATTTCTACCATGAATTGGACACAGATGAGTGGAGACAAATCATATTAAGTAGAATACATGATGAGAAAGTATGGATGAAAGATAGTGTAGTTGATATTTTTGCCGACCTTATTCATGAGGTAACTGGTCTTTGTAAACAAGGCAATGTACCTATAGGTAAGAAAATGGTTAAGAAGAAAGTTGAGAGTCATACCAAAGTAGTATATAATGGAAAGGCCATGGTAATCAGCACCATTAAGCAAGATGATGTAATATTTTTAAGTAGAATTATTGTCTACTCTATATGTGCACGTTCAAAGATTGATGAATTGTCAGCCAGATTCATCTATGCAACATATAAGATATGTATTGAGAAGGAACAAGTTAACCTCAGTGAAATTATGAGAATGCAACTACTTGAGAACCTATAAGAGATCAAAAGGACTAAGAATGGAATGTTTAGATTTAAGTCACTAATCAATCACATATTCTTTCATATGCTTAAAAGATTTCCATATTTATTAGTCACAAAGATAATTAGAATTGACAGGTGTAAAATGGAGAAGATTATAGATGTATGTAGAAGACATGTAGCAGATAATATATTGGATAGTGGAAACCTGATAATGAAGACATTTTAGAATGAAAGAGACAGAGATTCAGAATTGCACCTGCAATTATAGATAGATTTAAAGATGACATTTGTGTTATGGTTGATATAGATTTTTCTTATATTCAAGCAATAGAACCTTGGGAAACATTTATTGATCCCTTAGCTTATGAATTGAACGATGAAACAACAGTTGGATACATTGATTTACTATTGAAATTAGAAAAGCACAAAGTTGAATATACATTTGGAACCTATGATAAGATTACCCAGTCAACTCATTAGGCATAATTGGAGAAGGTATCTCACAAGAAAATATGATGACCCAACTACAATCACATGCAAAACAAGGATCCATGGCTAACACACACGCCAAGCAGTATGATGACTGAACCCAAGACAAAGACAATGCATAACTACAGGTCTTGGTTAGACATCTCAATGGGCTACTATGTAGGGACTGACATCATGGAGAGTCACTTGGCATCAACAAGCCCAAGCTCGGACCATGCATTTCAACTCCTCAATGGAGGGCCCCACATACACCTTTTATTATCTTAAATTTTATTACTGTATGCATGAATATGCAGCCTCTGCTAACACACACACACTTCAACATGGTCCTTATTCGCGGATTCATCCTGGAATGAACATTGGATTGTTCATCTGAAAATCAGTCGGCAAGGCGACTTGTTGCCTTCTATCTAAAGGGATTTTGCTTGTTAGATATCCTTAGATTTGAGGTGTTAAGCAACCAAACCCTCTAAGAATGAAGGATTTAAGAAATGAAATTAATCTATATGATTATGCAGATTAATCTAGAACGAGAAATGCATTCTAATCTAAGAACAATTGAAACAAAACTAGAGTAACCTATGCATATTAAGCTAAATGAATTTAAACTAAGAATGCAAGATGTATGCAAAAATGTGAGCAAATGTGAGTATGAATTTCAACAGCAATTCAATGCAAATTCTAATTCATCCTCCCCCAAAATGAAGAGATGAGGGTCTCTTAAATAGACTTTCCTAGAATCCATCAATGGTTGAGATCGATTTCAATCAACAGTCAGGATTAGAGGTGAAGTTCAGTCATAAAGGAAGATTCCCAAATTAAAGGGAGTTAACTGATTTAATTTGAGTAGAATAAGGAGTTAACTGATTTAATTCCTTTTTGATCAACAGTGACCTGGGAATTTTCCTTTTTGAACTGAAGAAGGATTTTGGAGAGATATTTAATTTAATAAAATGAGATATGCTCTCATAAATATATTTCCTATTTAATTAAATAATTTCATTTAATTAATTAGAGACACTTTCTTATTTAATTAAATAACTATATTTAATTAATTAGGAATTACTCCTATTTAATTAAATAACATTGTTTAATTAATTAAAGAATAACCTTCCATTTAATTAAATAATTTTTTTTAATTAATTAGAAATACCTTTCTCATTTAATTAATCAAGATAGGCATATTTATTAAATTAAATAAATTTAATCCCATAGTACATTAGGCTTAGGAGATAATTTAATTTAATAAAGTATAAATACTTTTAAATTAAATTATAATTAAATCAAGTAGGTTTAATGTGACTAATATGAGTATGTACTATAGGAATTAAATAAGAAATGTGATGAATGCAGATTAGGGTCTTCTGCATCTAACAATTAAGTCAAGTAGCGAGTTAGATCAAGAATGTGTCTAATGAAATAGGACTTTAGTGATGATCAAAATAGACCAAAATTGGTATCATGGCAGTGAGCCAATTTTGGGGTATTACATTTTTTCCCTCTTTGAATGAATGTGCAAGCAGTACGTTCAATTCAAAGAAAATTAGGAAGTATGATGCATAGATCAAAAAAATAGAGATTGGTTCTGAAATTGATTCTACGAAGACCAATTGATGAGCTTTTAAGGACTATCTCTAGAACAGAGCTTAATCCCAAGGAATCCAAGCAGAATACCTAGATACTTGAATTGAAACAGATAAGCTTTTAAGGATCATCTCCAGCACGAAGCTTAGTCCTAAAGAATCTAGGTAGAATGCCTAGATACCTAAGTTGAAACAGATAAGCTTTTAAGGATCATCTCCAGCATGAAGCTTAATCCTAAGGGATCCAGGTAGAACACCTAGATACCTAAGTTGATAAGATCTAATTATGAGTCACAGAATCATCCCTAGAATGAGGCTTGATCCTCAGGAGTCAGGGTTTAGACTATCCTGATACCTATCCATCATACTCAGATCAGAAATGTTATAAGATGTGATCAAATGATGAAAAGATGAAGTAGATGACAAGGATGCAAGAAAGAGGGGCACAAGATGCCCCGAGTAATGAGATGCCCCAAGTGAGAAGGACATAAAATGGGAACTAGATGCCCCAAGCAATGAGACTCAAAATGAGTTGAGATTTAGTTCAATGATGTAATCATCCTGCCCCCTTGAGAGTGAAATCGAAAGATGACACACCAGAAGTATGATGTAAGGAGAGTGATGAAAGATACAGAAGAAATCCAAGGTTTAGTAGAATATAGAAGATATTAGAATGATCAGAAGAAATATAAAGAGATCAGAATGATGTTGAAGAAATATGAAGAGATCAGAAAGATCTAAAGAAATTTTGAGAGATCAAAATGATCTGAAGAAATATGAAGAGATCAGAACGATCTGAAGAAATATAAAGAGATTAGAATGATCTGAAGAAATATAAAGAGATCAGAACAATCTGAAGAAATATGAAGAGATCAGAATGATCAAAAGAAATTTGGAGGTTGATCCGAAGTGATTTCAAGATCCAAAAGACCAAGTTTGAGTTGAAAAGATTCCAAGAATTGCAAAGTATCAGAAAGATTTGGATTGCACAAAAAAAATTTAAAATGCATTTTGAGCCACTTAAGTGTCTCAGATTTCAAATTCGATCCCAAAAAATGGGTTCAGAGCAACCAAAGTAGCCAAGAGGGTAATTAATCAATCATTTGTGTAATTCATGAAAGAACATGATACTTTGAAGGGATCAGCAATCCCTCATCAAAGAAGGTGAAATTAGATTTGGAATTGAATCGCATGCTTATGCAAGTGAAGTACGTAATGCAAGACTATGTTAAATGCAACCCTAGGTCTAGTTACCAAGCCTCAATATTTAATCATCACCAAATATAGAACAAAGCTCATAGGTCATACAATTCCCACTGACATTGCAATCATGGAAATATGAATATAACATACATTATTGGTTTGTTGGGATTAAATGTAAGCATTCGAGGCACAAGAAGCCAGAATGACCAGAACATTTGTCCCTTTTAATATAGCAAGTTAACATAAGCATCAAAGCATAGATGCTAGGATGACCTGAATGTTGCTTGCATAACAGACACACCAAACACATGGGAGATCCATCTTATGCTAAGTACTTAGTATTTATACTATTAGCAACAACCCTTGCATTCATAACCTAAGACAGAAGTGTGCTAGATATACTCATAGTGATCTGTATGTTCACTTAATAGGACAAGTATCAATATGTACTATAGCATGAAGAGTTCACTCCAACAAACAAGGAGAAGAACCAATGTCATTGACGTATCTGTATAAAAGGAGTTGAGGTACACACGGCCATCCAATACGAGATGGAGGCTCTTATAGTGGACACCCCTTTTATAGGAACGTATCAACTTGTTAGAACTAAACCACAGACAAAAATCCAAGAAAAGATCATGCCCCCAGTCATTACTTCTCTAGTTGAAGATGAAATATGTAATGCAAGACTATGTTAAATGCAACCCTAGGTCTAGTTACCAAGCCTCGATATTTAATCATTACTATGCAAGTGAAGTATGTAATGCAAGACTATGTTATGCAAGTGAAGATTATGCAAGTGAAGATTATGTAATGAAGTTGAAGATTATGCAAGTGAAGTATGTAATGCAAGACTATGTTAAATGCAACCCTAGGTCTAGTTACCAAGCCTCGATATTTAATCATCACCGGATATAGAACAAAGCTCATAGGTCATACAATTCCCACTGACATTGCAATCATGGAAATATGAATATAACATACATTATTGGTTTGTTGGGATTAAATGTAAGCATTCGAGGCACAAGAAGCCAGAATGACCAGAACATTTGTCCCTTTTAATATAGCAAGTTAACATAAGCATCAAAGCATAGATGCTAGGATGACCTGAATGTTGCTTGCATAACAGACACACCAAACACACAGGAGATCCATCTTATGCTAAGTACTTAGTATTTATACTATCAGCAACAACCCTTGCATTCATAACCTAAGATAGAAGTGTGCTAGATATACTCACAGTGATCTGTATGTTCACTTAATAGGACAAGTATCAATATGTACTATAGCATGAAGAGTTCACTCCAACAAACAAGGAGAAGAACCAATGTCATTGACGTATCTGTATAAAAGGATTTGAGGTACACACGGCCATCCAATACGAGATGGAGGCTCTTATAGTGGACACCCCTTTTATAGGAACGTATCAACTTGTTAGAACTAAACCACAGACAAAAATCCAAGAAAAGATCATGCCCCCAGTCATTACTTCTCTAATTGAAGATGAAATCATCAAGTTGCTCGAGGAGATATGATAAAGAAAAAACAAAGCAAACAAAGAAAAAGCTCAGCATATCCAAACAAGTATATCATTTTTTAGTTTATTTTTGGATTTATGTCAAGTCTCAGTGTCCAGAACACATTTGAAAGAAATCTCTTCAGTAGGGTGACAACAGTAGGCAGACGTAGTGAGAATGATTGGTGACTGAGGTCAAAGAGGAATCTTCATGATGAAGAACCTAAGAAGGACTGAGCGACAGTAGGCAAACATAGCCAGGACGACTGGTGACTGATGCAAGAGAGATCTTCCATAAAGGAATTTGGAGACATAACCCAAGCAACAGTAGGCAAACACAACTGAAACAACTGGTGACTATTGCAAAAAAGATTCTATGAGGAGAATCTCAAAAAAGTGACACTTGTGATAGTAGGCAAATGTAGTGAGGACCACTGGTGACTGTCGCGAAGGAGATTGTATGAGGAGAATCTCAAAAAGAGAGTGACACTGGCGACAATAGGCAGATGCAGTGAGGACTACTGGTGACTGTCACGAAGGAGATTCTATGAGAAGAATCTAAAAAAGAGAGTGACATTGGCAACAGTAAGCAGACGTAGTGAGGACCACTAGTGACTATCACGAAGGAGATTCTATGAGGAGAATCTCGAAAAAGTGACACTGGTAATAGTAGGCAGACACAGTGAGGACCACTGGTGACTATCGCGAAGGAGATTCTATGAGGAGAATCTCAAAAAGAGAGTGACACTTGCAATAGTAGGCAGACACAGTGAGGACCACTGGTGACTATCACAAAGGAGATTCTATGAGGAGAATCTCAAAAAGAGTGACACTAGCAATAGTAGGTAGACGCAGTGAGGACCACTGGTGACTGTCACGAAAGAGATTCTATGAGAAGAATCTCAAAAAAGTGACACTTGCGACAATAGGCA
This sequence comes from Cupressus sempervirens, assembly GCA_028749045.1. Lineage (NCBI taxonomy): Eukaryota > Viridiplantae > Streptophyta > Pinopsida > Cupressales > Cupressaceae > Cupressus > Cupressus sempervirens. The sequence continues at coordinate 572,794,674 of CM053789.1, read as the reverse complement.
GACATAGTGAGGACCACTGGTGACTATTGTGAAGGAGATTGTATGAGGAGAATCTCAAAAAGAGAATGACACTAAGGGGGGATGCCCTCGAGCTGTGACAAGACTCAATCCATGGATACATGAGCGAAAAGTAGGAAAAGCAGGAAAGAAAAAGCATGAAAGTGACTGTACAGAGTAGCCAGAAGATGCACTGCAAGATGGAGCATTGGGAACAAGAGGCGCCTGTTTACCAGGTTTTTACCTTCTTGGCAAGATTCTCTTTTTTTTCTACCATGATGCCTATTTCCAAGTTTTCATTAATGGCACTTTTCTTGTTGTTCATTTTTTTTTGTATTTTTCTCTTTTTTTATTTTTTTTTGTATTTTTGAGATTTTTCAATTTTTTTTGTGTTACCAAGGCACCTATTGTTAGGTTTTCACCAGGGTAACAATTTTTTTTAGGACTTTTTCCAATTTTTAGATTTTTTTCAAAGATTACTAGCTCTAAAGAAGGATCACCTTGATTTTGTTTCAGTGTCTAGCAAGGTGTAGGACAAGATGTAGTAGCAAGCGAGTGGATAAGCAAAGATGGATAGGCAAGGAGTATGAAGTGGTGAATGTTACCCTCAAGGAAAGCCTTCACAAGATTACCCAAGATAGGGAAAAGGATATAAGCTCATGGTGTAATGAAGGGTATCGTGTAAGTAATCAAAGAAAATGACCATGTCAAGATATTGCTAAGAACTGAGTTTTCTTCTTTCTTTCATTGATCAAGACCAAAGGGTTAACTAAATAGGACAGAAAAGTTTATTATGGAGCTTATGAGTGAATGACTTCAGGACTGAGGACATCTGAAGGATAAGCAAGATCATGATAGGATATCATGGATGGAAGAATCACGCATGATGCCTGTTTGGCAAGTTGTCATCATGGTACTTGCCCAAGGTGGCACAAGAAGTGGTTTTTACCATAGGAAGGATTTATTTTTCTTTACTTTTGCTACCAAGGCGCCTATTTCCAGGTTTACACCAAGGCACTTTTTCTTCTTTTTCTTTTTTTTTTTCTTCTTTTTGGATTTTTAGAGTTTTTGGAAAGAATTCAAGCCTTTCCCAAGTTATCTAGCATGCCTATAAGAAAGATAAGTTATGATAAGCCAAGGCCATAGCAAGGTACACTCAAAGATGCTGATAAGGTAATGGAAGGGAAATGATAGGAAAATGAGAGGTAGATGGATGATAAGGTTGTTGGTTTTGAAAGATTGAAACAAGTAAGGATGGAAAGTAGGCATAAGATTTAGACGATCTCATGAGGGTGGATGAGATATTAGGCAAGATCAACATTGACAAACACCTTGAAGGGTAGTGGAATGATGGAGGAAATATGGATGAAATAGATTGAGGCTTAGATATATGAGGTAGCAAAGCCATTTTGGAGAGGAGTGGAGTAGAAGGTTTTGAAACCTTTTTAGGAAGATGTTGGGAAGGAGATGGAGTGGAAACCTTTGGAAGCTTGAATGTCAACTTTGATTTGTTTTCAATATTCAAGTCCTTCAAAAGAGACTTGGGAATCCATATAGCTTTTGATTTTTCATTAGATGCTTTGGAATGCATTTCTTCAATAACAGATTTAAGAACCCATACTTTCTTTGGTTGAGCTCTTTGAATAGTGGACCTTTGCGGTCTCTTTTTTGTTTTTTTCTTCTTGACATTCACATGTCGATTAGGGGAGACATGGTGAACTTTTGAGGATGGATTCATGCACTTGTGTTTGAGTTGATCATCCAAATTTCTTCCAAAGGACTTGGGACTTTTGGATGAATGAGGCCAATATGACTGGTTTAGATGGAAAGGTGAATGTGAAGAGTTCAAGTATGTGCATCTTTGTTGATTCTGGGGTAGGGTAGGAGGAATGTATAATGAGATAAGAGTGGAAGTAGGAGATAGAGGAACATAAGGTCCCAATATGGATGGAAGACTTGAAGGTTTTAGCTTAGATGGGTAGGGACCAAGGATAGATTTAGAAGATGTGAATAGACCATGAGTATGGATATCAATATCTTTAGAGTGAGCAATATGACCAAAGTCATCAATAGATTTATGAGTAACTATTATAGGAGCAATACCTTTGAGAAGAGTATTTAAAGATTGAGCATATTTTGGAAGTGAATGTAGCGAGGTAGAATAAGAGAGCAAGGGAACACTTTTCTCTTCAAAAGGAATTTTGGGTAACATAGGAAAAGTATCTTTCTCTTGGTCTTTTGTAGTCTCCTTAAGGATGGTGGAAGGAATAGCTTGATCTTGCTTAGTAGAGGTGCATGACATGGGAGATGGAGGACTATGTGGCTCTTGATATGGAGGCACAAGATCTTGGAAGACTTGAAAGGGGATGAAGGAATCTTGGTCTTGATCAACACTTGTTTCTTCATCATTTAAGTGGTCCTCTTGACATGAAACCGAATCCAAGGATGAGGGAGTATCTAAATCTGTATTTGGATATATTTCTCGAGTCTCCATAACAGGCTCTTGAAGGGACAATGGAGGAATAGTTGGATTGGGGATAATAGGAGGAGCAACACATTGAGGTTTTGGATCTTTGCTTTGTGTAGTATGGGACAGGTTTGCAGCTAAGTCAAGATTAGCTTGAGTTTCCTTTAAAGGTAGTCCTTGAGGGTACACGTAGTCAACTGGGGGAGTAGTGAGTTCTTTTGGTGAATATGTGTTGGAAAGATTGAACAATTTAGAAGGTGGATGTATGTTGGAGGAAGTAGAAGTTGTGTTTGAACCATTACTAGACATGGTTTCATGAGTTTGATCCTTCTTTAGAGTAGAATCTTTAGTAGTTGAGAGCTTAGATTTTGAATTATACCATTGTCAAAGAGATCTTCGATCTTGTTTTTCAGCTCCTTACAATGGGAATTTTTATGTAAATTATGTCTATGATAGACACAATAGTTACTCATAAAGGAAACTCCTACCAAAGTGAGCTTAGGTAAAGTAATGAGTTTTTCTTCAAGAAGTTCTTCCAAGGTTAATTCATAAGATTTTCCCAAAGGTGTGAAATCACACTTTAGTTTAGGTTCCCAAGGTTTTTCTTCAAAGATATTCCTAGATTTCGTGGGCATATGTGAGGTGTTCTTAGATATCTTGGATTCAAGATCACAAGAATTTGATTTTTGGTTATCATAGGAGGAAGGGAAAATTTCTCTCAAGGAGAATTTTTTCGATGATGTGTTTTCCTCTTCTTTTAGTCTTTGAAGTTGAGCACTTATCATTTCAATTTTTTTCTTCATGTTTATAATTAGAATCCCTTCTTCCTCACTAGGAATATTGGATTTAGCACATTTGTTGTTAGCCATTTTGATGTACTATGTTTCAAGTAGTGACAGCCAAGTTTTTAGAACATAAGTCAAGTTGCCATAGTATAGACAATGACAAAAAGAAAAAGCTTAGACAAGGACCACACTAGAACATACTCTTAGAAAAGCAAGATAAGAGTGCAATATAATAAGGTACGAATAGTCTAATTTGAAGGCTAGAATAGCCAAAGATTATGACTATCATGACATAGAGTACAACAAGCACTAAAGGACAAGAGCAATATAATTGAGAGACAAGACTAGTTAAAGTATGGATCACAAGTCATTAGCTAAGCGAGATGCCATTGTTTGACACTATTTATAGATAAAGAGCAATAAAAGGATGCAGAAAAAGATAGCATGCAGGCCGTAGATAGCTAAAATAGACCCAAATTAGAAATGCTGACACAAGATCTCGCGTGAGAAACCTTTACAGGCTGCACGAAGAAGTTTTACAGACCGTGCAAAGAATTTTTTTGGCTCACGTGAAGGTCAGTGATAGTAGTTTAATTTCGTGCGAAGAAGTTGATAGGGTCGCATGAAGACTCATGACAGTAGTTTAATTTCACGCAAGAACAAAATAATTTCGCACGAGGACCAGATGATTTTGTGCGAGACCCAAATGATTTTGTGCAAGAAGGCAGACCAATTTTACAATAGCAACTGATTTTGACAAATTTTAATCATTTCAGTAACTAGATAGATAAATAGGCACGTAGAACAACAAGTAGGTGATTTCAAGCACTTCTGAAAACAATGAGCAAGGGCAAAAGCAACCTTGCGCATGAACAATCAAGTGACTTAGTACATGCTAATTCCTAAGAAAGCTAATTGTGTATGTTTTTGAAAGGTTTTGCAATCATGCATACATCCCTAGAAAGTGAAAAGTTTGGCCTCTCTAAGGTTTTTAGTAATGTTTTGACTTTGTAACTTTTATGACTCACAGGGGTGACCTCCAATCCCGACACACTAAGGTTTCAACACAGTCCAAGAACTTAATCTTCAAGAGCTACTGGGGAGATCTGACAACCCACAGTGAACCACACCTGTGGAGATTTCTTCCACAAGGACACTTATATAGTGGTTGTCACTACCATGTCAAAAATGGCTATTATTGCTTGAGGTTTCGTCAATGCAGTTTTCCCTATAGAGGGATTGTCTGCAACGATTAACCCTCTCTAAAGGTGATTGACTCACAATAGTGTACCACAAGGGGACTTAGCTTCCAGATTCAAGGTCTTGACACCTTTTCACTTTTAGCCCAATCAAAGTAGATAGATCAATCCAACATGCTAAACTAAGAGTATCTCTTAAAGATCTATGATAGCAACTCCCAGTGATCTATCAACCTCTCCGAAGAAAGGATGCCTCCATCAACAAGTTGAAGATTCATCTATCTGCAAGATGCTCAAAGTATCCTCCCCACCTACAAGGAATCCATCATAGAGAGGAGTTTCACTAGGAACCGACTCTCTCAAGATCCATGAATAGTGTTCATGGGGCCTAATTACTATCTCTGTACAGATGTTAATTTTTGAAAGAAAATCTATCCAAAAGTAGTCAAAGAGCACAAGGTGGTACACTTAACGCTTTAACTAATGCAAGGTGAGTCCAAAGATGTGGAATATTTAACCCCTCACACAAGCCAAAACGAGTCCACAACTCAGAAACTAGTGAGTTCTAGAAAGCACAAAAGGGTTGCCTAGTGGAGCATTTAACACTTTTGTCCTGTAGACCCCTCTCCTTTAATGTGGTGTTGATCTTGCAACCACAGGGTGAAATGAGGGGCCGGTGGATTTAGCAAGTCTAATAACCCAAAATAGCTATCTAAATCTATCACTAGTACCTAAGCCTGCTAAATGAATATTAACAGAGATTACACCCTAGTATCAAATTATGCATGTGTTGTAAAATGAAAACATGGAAGGAAACACACAAGCTTGACATGAGAGATGTTTGCTTTAGATCCAAATGAATTGTTATCAGCTGAGGAAGGTTACCCGGTGATCCTCACAACACACTTAGTAGATTTGACCTGCAACAATTCAAACCTACAAAACAAGATATAAACTAAAAACTAAAAAATGCAAAATAAGAAGAACAAGGCTAGAAAATTAATTTCTTGGCCCCACGGTGGGCGCCAAAAATGTATGTGTGAATATGCAGCCTCTACTAACACACACACTTCAACATGGTCCTTATTTGTGGACTCAACCCGAAATGAACATTGGATTGTTCATCCAAAAATCAGCCAGCAAGGTGACCTGTTGCCTTCTATCTAAAGGAATTTTGCTTGTTAGATATCCTCAGATTTGAGGTGTTAAGCAACTAGACCCTCTAAGAATGAAAGATTTAAGAAATGAAATTAATCTATATGATTGTGCAGATTAATCTAGAATGAGAAATGCATTCTAATCTAAGAACAATTGAAACAAAACTAGATTAACCTATGCATATTAAGCTAAATGAATTTAAACTAAGAATGCAAGATGTATGCAAAAATGTGAGCAAATGTGAGCAAATGTGAGTATGAATTTCAACTACAATTCAATGCAAATTATAATTCATCCTCCCCCAAAATGAAGAGATGAGGGTCTCTTAAATAGACTTTCCTGGAATCCATCAACGGTTGAGATCGATTTCAATCAACGGTTAGGATTAAAGGTAAAGTTCAGTCATAAAGGAATATTCCCAAATTAAAGGGAGTTAACTGATTTAATTTGAGTAGAATAAGGAGTTAACTGATTTAATTCCTTTTTGATCAACAGTGAACTAGGAATTTCCCTTTTTGAACTGAAGAAAGATTTTGGAGAGATATTTAATTTAATAAAATGAGATATGCTCTCATAAATATATTTCCTATTTAATTAAATAATTTCATTTAATTAATTAGAGACACTTTCTTATTTAATTAAATAACTATATTTAATTAATTAGGAATTACTCCTATTTAATTAAATAACTTTGTTTAATTAATTAAAGAATAGCCTTCCATTTAATTAAATAATTTTCTTTAATTAATTAGAAATACCTTTCCCATTTAATTAAATAATTACATTTAATTAATCAAGATAGGCGTATTTATTAAATTAAATAAATTTAATCTCATTGTACATTAGCCTTAGGAGATAATTTAATTTAATAAAGTATAAATACTTTTAAATTAAATTATAATTAAATCAAGTAGGTTTAATGTGACTAATATGAGTACGTACTATAGGAATTAAATAAGAAATGTGATGAATGCATATTAGGGTCTTATGCATCTGACAATTAAGTCAAGTAGTGAGTTAGATCAAGAATGTGTCAAATGAAATAAGACTTTAGCAATGATCAAAATAGACCAGAATTGGTATCATGGCAATGAGCCAATTTTGGGGTATTACAATTACCACCCAATGTTTTATTTAATTATCACTTACTTAAAACTTCCTTTACCAACCCTATGGGACTAAGGTCACCAGGCTACGAGATAGAAGCCCCCTCCATATGCTACCCTACCCTACCCGTGCTCATCCAATGATGAGTGCCCGTAGGCATGCAAATTCCCAACCCATCCCAAATGATTGTAACTTTTAGAAGTACCACGAAAGATCGGGTCCACAGGTCACCCAAAAAATGTACTCATGTGTGGCGCACCACCATCACGAAGATCATACCAAAGGACCGGATGAGAACACAAAGCAAAAAATCCCTCATTCGAAATAGAATGAAGGGGATGGGTGCATCACGCATCCCAATGCAACAAAAGATGTAAAATTGGTCTAACTGATATCCAAACAGATCATCTAGGTCCACAAACCATAATGTGTCAAGAAAATCTAAGAAAATAGGGTAGCACGCAAAACGAGGCAAAAATCCAAATTTTGGAAAATTTTCAAAATTAAAACCCATTTGGCCTTTGGGTTCAAAAACTCCCAAAATCCAAAAATAAAAGAATTCAGACACTATATGCAAAAACAGCCAGCATAATGGCTCAAAAACCCAAACTCCCATTTGAAAAATAGGGAAAACACTTATACCCGACCAACCGAGTAGAACTAGCAAATAGAAACGGAGGGGAATACTAGTTCTCAACCTCCTAACATATTGCTACAAGAAATAGAAACAGAAATGAAGCAAAAACATTAAAACAGGAAGGCCCTACCTGACAACAAAAGGGGTCGAAACTAAAACTCGTAGAATAAAATAAGTAATCCGTCGAAACTACTAAAACTGACGGCAAAGCAAGAACTCCTCGAGCTGAATCCAATGAGACCAATTTCGTAGAGATCCCACGCTTAGAGCTCCCACAAGGAACAAAAAAATAATCCTTCACAAGAGAATTTCCATATTTTCTCCCCAAATACAATTTCCAAAATGTGAGAAGTGAATAATGAATTCACTTTTTCAATACTTATTCATTTTTTAAGTGAATTGTTGATTCTAGAAAGTAGTTAACTAGAGTAGTTAAACTCTGAATTGACCCAAATGAAAATAGGTCATTATCTGTAATGGAATTTCACCTATGGCAAAGCTGCCAAAAATTAAATTCGAAAATATTTAAAACCCAGAAACTCAAAAACACATAAAAACACTTAACACTTTTGTGACAAATGCGAACTTCTAAATGCACAGATATGCTCACTGGTCTAATCACATAATGCAGATGAGTTTGGATTTACTAATCACTGAAAGATTTTAATTATAACAACTAAAATAAGGATACGTCAACCATACCAAGATGACATTGGTAAAATATGAATAGCTGAATCACTAACTCCGTGTACCATTGCTAGGGATATAATTCCTGCACACTAAAACACACGATCAAGTGCAATTGCATATAATATAATAGCTGAAGCAATTTAAACGTTAATTAACTAATGAATCCATTTACATCACTCACGTTCACAAAAAGCATAAAGAACATAAATGGAGTAAATACCCATAGCATAGAATCCATCTCATAACATAATCAACAAATATGTCCAATACATCGTATAACCAGATATCATCATAGATCTGTTGTCATCTCAAAATAGCATCAACATGCAAATAAGATAAACTAAACAGCATAGTAGTATAGCATCTAGGGTACTGAATCCAAGATCACATTTGACCCTCAGGTCATCTCAAAGAACATATAAAAGAGTATCAAGCATCTCTCAAATCAAAATAGACAAGGTACAGACTGCAAACATGAGAGGTACTACATCCTCCCCCACTAGCATAGGCTTACTCCTAGAAGCCAACAAAAAGGTAGGGGTACAATCCCCTCAGTCGTGTAGCATCTTCCCAAGTCACAGAGGTCTCATCGCTCAGGTCCCATTGGACCCTTACTTGCTCAATGTCCCGACCTCACAAGGTCAACCTTTGGTGTTGTAGGATACGAATGGGCTCCAAAGTAAGCTGCATGTTCGCTACCTGCAAAGCATCCCAATCAAGAACATGGGTCACATTTGGAATATACTTTCTCAACACAGAAACATGGAAAACATCATGAATTCACGATAGACTAGGTGGCAATGCTAGTTGATAAGCAATAGGACCAATCCTCTCGAGGATCTCAAAAGGTCTGATAAAATGTGGCACCAACTTAAAGCATTTCCCATAATGGATGGGACTCTTCCTCGACTGCACTCTCAAAAACACCCTGTCACCAATAGAAAAGTGACGATCCAACCTATGGGCATCAACATACTTCTTCTGCCTGTCCTAAGCAGTAACCAAATGCTCCCTAATACAAACAACCTGCTGCTCTATATCCTGAAGCATCTCTAGACCCAAAAGAACACAGTCCTCCAAATGATCCCAACTCAAAGGGGTACGACATGGTCTACCATACAAGGCCTGAAAAGGTGACATGCCAAGAGAACTATGATAAACATTTTTGTATGCAAACTCAACTAGGTACAAATAGTCCTCCCACTTCACCTACCTATCCATAACATACATTCGAAGCATATCCTCCAAAACTTGATTCACTCTCTCAGTCTAGCCATTGATCTTTGGGTGATAAGCCAAACTTAAATTGAGTTGCACACCCAAAGCATGTTGGAGAGATGTCCACAGTGCAGAAGTAAACATTGGATCTCTATCCAAAATGATCTAACAAGGAATCCCATGCAAACAAACAATATCTTCCAAGAAAACATGCGCTACCGAAGATGTTGGGTAGGATGCTCTCATGGGCAAAAAATGTGCTACCTTGGACAACTTGTCCACTGTCACCATGGTACAATCATGTCTTCACGATGACATAGGCAACCCTATGATAAATTCAATAGATATTGTATCCCAATTCCACTTCGAAATGGTATGTGGCTGTAAAAGACTTGTCAGATGCTGATGCTCTACCTTCACTCTCTGGCACTCAAGGCATCTAGCAACAAAATCAAAAACATCATGCCTCATCCCTGCCCAAAAGTACAACTGTTTGAGATCAACATGCATCTTCTTAATATAGGATGTGTGAAATATGGTGCACAATGCGCTTCTGATAAAACCAAGGTACAAAGATCACCCAAATTGGGTACATAGATATGCCCCAAGTGACGCAATAGTCCATCAGACTCAAGTACATAACATAAAAATCTCCCCTCAAGGGTATGTTCGGACTCAATCTCCACCCTCACCTCCTGATACCAAGTGTCACTAGGCAAAGCCTCCAAGATACGGCCTCACAAATCCACTCCTAAAGACAACACTGATACCACATGTCGCCTTCTACTCAAAGCATCTGCAATGAAATTATCCTTCCCTTTAATGTAGTGAACATCAAAGTCATACTCACACAAGAACTCCATCCAATGATGTTGTCATGCATTCAGGTTTGGTTGAGTAAATATATACTGCAAACTCCTATGATCGCTATGCAACTCAAACTTTTGTCCCAAAAGAAAATGCCTCCAATGGACAAGGGCATGCACTATGGCCGCAAGTTCCAAATCATGAGTGGGGTAGTTAAGCTCATGGTCCTTGAGTTTCCTAGACTCATGTGCAATCACTCAACCATCCTGCATCAACATTGCACCCACACCTTCCAACGAAGCATATGTGCAAACCATGAAATCACCTATAGGATTAGGCACTGCAAGGATTGGTGCATCAATCAAACACTCTTTAAGAGCATTAAATTCTACCTCGCACTGGTCTGACCAAAAAAACTTCTTCCCTTTTCTTTGAAGAGAACTGATGGGATGAGCTACTCATGAGAAATCCTTCATGAAGCGATGGTAGTAGCCTGCCAATCCCATGAAACTACGAACTTCTGAGACATTAGTGGTGCTGGCCAATCCATGATAGCATGAATCTTCTCTAGATCTACTGCAATTCCATCACCAATGATGATATGCCCCAAATACTTCACCTCTGACTGGAAGAACCCACATTTACTCAAGTTTCCATACAGTTGATGGTCTCTCAAGCACTGCAATACCTGATGTAAATGGACTTCGTACTCCTCCACAGTCTTCGAGTAGATCAATATGTCATCCAAAAATACAATGACACACTGATCAAGATACATGTGAAATGCCTCATTCATCAAACTCATGAACATAGATGGCACATTGGTCAACCCAAAAGGTACAACTGTGAACTCATAATGCCCATATTGTGTACGAAATATTGTTTGATGAATATAAGCCTCTTGGATACAAAGTTGATGGTATCTCGACTTCAAATAAATCTTTGAGAACACTCGTGCTCCCTTCATCTAATCAAACAAGTCATCTATCCTTGGTAAATGGTAACTATTCTTCACTGTCACCTTATTCAACTGCCAGTAGTCAATGCACAAATGCAAAGAACCATCCTTCTTCTTCATGAAGATGACTCGTGCACCCCATGGGGATACACTAGGATGAATATGGCCCTTCGCCAATAATTCCTCCAACTACAATCTGAGCTCACTCAACTCTTGAGTGGTGATGTGATAAGGAGCTTGTGAAATGGGCTTCGCTCCTGGTACAAGATCGATCCAAAAATCAATGTCACGTTGTGGAGGCATACCTGGAATCTCATCAGGAAACACATCCACATACTCATGAAGGAGTGGGTGATCATTGAGTGTTACCGAAAGGCTCTCAGCTTCCTCAATATCACTGAGAGATACAAGAAACAACTGACAACCCTTCCGCACACTCCACTGCAATTGATTAGTTGAGATCATACAAAGCGAGACTGGTCGCTGAACTCCCAAAAGTTCCACCTGCCCACCTGTGTCATCCACACACTGTACCACCTTATGTTGGCAATCAATATTTGCCTGATGGGCAGCTAACCAATCCATGCCCAACACAATGTCATATGATCCCAGGGGTAGAATGCATAGATCCATTGTGGTGGTGAAGGTTCCCAAATCCAAACAACTCCTAACCAATGAGTCAACAGCCACCTTAGAACCCTTGGCTAACTCAACCTACCACCTATCAACCTGATGCATTGCCACTGGCCCACATCATTGAATAAGAGATGGTAAAATGAAAGAATCACTAGCAATAGAGTTAAACAAAACTGAAGTTGAAAAACCATGCAATATACCTGTAGCCTCGACTATCGTACCTTGATGCTTAGCTTGACAGTTATCAACTGCCACAAAGACTCTGTGATTCTGACTTGCATCTCCTATGCTAGGCTCAGATCTCATTGCGCACTTACCAGGTCTTGAAGATGGTTTGATGGAACAATCATAAGATCTATGGCCAGGTTGGCCACAAGAATAACAATTCTCAGAAAAGTTGGGTCTTGTCCCACGACCACTTTGAGTAGAACTAGGATATGGTGCACTACCTCTGCTGGAATTCTACTGACTATTTTGAGGAGGATGATCCTACTGAGACTTTTGTCCCCAGTTCTGATGATCTCCTTTCTTCCCTAAGGTACTAGAAGATTGACCACCTTTGGTCCAATAACCCTTCTGTCGGTTATGATGAGAACCACCCTGAGAGGGTGTTGACTAAGTCTGTCCCTTTCCTAAGGATTGAGAATATTGTGCATCTTGCCCTAAATTCTTTGCACTTTGGTTCTAAGAACTAGATCTACTATTGAAACCTCTAGCCAGATTTTCCTCAGCAATATGTGCCTTTTCTACTGCGACCACAAGAGTCTTGGGCTGATGCATGTGAACTTCTCTAATGAGGGAATCCTTCAGGCCTCGAATAAAATGGTGTGCTAGGAGAAAATCATCATTGTTGTAATAGGAATACTACCTAAGTTCAAAGAACCAGATCTCGTATTGATCCACAATCATGTACCCTTGATGAATTGCATGGAACTCATCAGCACGGACCTCTTTGAACTGAGGAGATAAGAATCTCTCTCAGAATCTCTCCTCAAAAATCTCCCAAGTGAGATCTACAATGCTAATCTGAAGCTTCTGACTCTCAATATACCACCAAATAGATCCATGGTCCCTCAATTACATAATTGCACAATAGGCCCTCTTGTTGGTTGAATATGGATACATGGTGAAGCAGTGCTCTATGTCCAACAACCAAGTCTCAGCTTTGAGGCCACTTCCCCTACCATCGAATGGTGGTGGTCTGAAACTCTGAAGGGACTTCATGATATCCAATCTGATGGAATCATCACTGCTATGGTCTCAACCACACCGACGGTGCCCTCTACCACCAGGTGGAGTAAGAGAATGCTCACGTTCATGTTCCTCCTCTCTATGCTTAGAGTGATGGGAATCTCCATGATGAGATCCCTCTTCTTGATTATGATCATGTTGGCACTCCTCAACACGAGGGCCCAAAAGAGCAAGAATCTGTTGGAGTACAAGCATCATCACCCCTACACCATTCTAATCACCGATATTACCATGTTCTCCCCCTCCTTCCTGGCATTCCTCTTCATGGTGTTCATTTCCATGATTACCACTATGAGTACCACCATGGCCACTAGGTCTACATGTAGGAGGCATCACTGTGGGAACAATAAGGTGATGTCAGAGCAATTAGATCACAAGCATAGGAGTAAAAACCATGAATGAACAAGACAACAAATAATAAAACATAGCATAACAATACACAATAGAAACCAAAACCATACTGGAAGCATAACACAAGGATCCTAATGTTGCAACATGGGCTCTAATACTAGATGTAATGCCCCGCTCATAGATCCTTGGAAACAAGGATGAAATACAAGCAAGGTTTTTTATTTTTATTTTTTTAAACCAAGTGTAACTGCACAAGAAAACAACTCACACAAATCACAAAGGTCGCAACAGAAGACAACAAATAACCTTACACCAACGGATCTCCAAATGCCACTAAAGGAAACATATGAGAACAACCAAGCTAAAGACAAAAGATGACTCCTAAAAATTGGCTAAGTCTAAAATCTTAAAGCCCTAAAATCTCCTAGAATCTTTATCTTAGCTTGTAGAGGTCCGGAACCTATCTCAAATGAATCGTCACATATATTGAAATATATCTTAAGTATGTCATCTTATACTTAAACAATATATTTTAAGCCCCTTAGAACATCTGTTAAGGACTAGGAAGGTAAGAAAACCAAAAGGGTATCTAAAACCAACTTCCAAACTTTATTTTGACAAGCCTAACTAGCCCCTATTTTTTGCACAAAGACAGAGCACCAATTTTTTTCTCACGTGAAGACTCTCAACAGCTCGCGCGAAGTCTTTCACCGACACGTGCGAAGACTTTTCATCCTTGTGCGAAGACTTGAATCCTCACATGAAGAGATGAATTCTTGCATGAAGAATCCCACCGGCTCGCGCAAAGACTTTCATCCTCACATGAAAGAGATGCATTTTCTTGTGAAGATTTGCATTAGCACGCACCCAAAAATCATAAAAACAAGCCTAGGAAATTATGAAACAAAGTTCCTCCACACCGAGGAGTATCGGATCCACTTTTTGAGGCATGGACACTCGAAACCAAGCTAAAAGATGGAAAATAGGAAGCAAAGTCTTACCATCTAAATTAATAGCAAGGGAAGAGCAAAAGGAAACATTACAATAAACTAAATTAACATCGCAGTGAACATGAAAATAACCACTTACATTTAAGCATAAATATCAAAGTAATAAACCAAATAACCAAACTAGGTATGCAGTTCCTCCCAATCATCAATAGCATCATAAGACCATCATGGGCCCTAGCCATCCCCCCTGTGCGTAACATCCCAAGCCACTACTCAGATCATCAGTGCTATCATGATAGGGATGTCACTTACTAAACATGCTACAAAAATAAGCATAAGAAAATCTAACATGCTAGTAAATAACATTAACTATCACATGCTAATCAATATAACAAGGAATGCATCAAAACTAAGATCATCTAAATATGATAAGCAACATCCCAATGAAAGCATAAGTCACAAGAAAGCATACTCCATAGACCAAAGTACCAAGTGACACATCCAACCATGGTCGCACTAGGATATAAGACAGTCTCTGTACACTGGTCCCTAGTAGTGGTGAAGGTAGCTATGCCTCCCAACCATGTGGCACCCGTAGGTCCACCACCACCGTGCTGATGGAGATAATGATCCAACTACAACCACAGACAAAACAAACATCCATGGCTAACACACATGCCAAGCAGTATGATGACTGAACCCAAGACAAAGACAATGCATAACTATAGGTCCTAGTCAGACATCTCAATGGGCTACTATGTAGGGACTGACATCATGGAGAGTTTCTTGGCATCAACAAGCCCAAGCTCAGATTATGCATTTCAACTCCTCAATGGAGGGCCACGCATACACCTTTTATTATCTTAAATTTTATTACCACCCAATGTTTTATTTAATTATCACTTACTTAAAACTTCCTCTACCAACCATATGGGACTAAGGTCACTAGGCTGCGAGATAGAAGCCCCCTCCATATGCTACCCTACCCTACCCATGCTCATCGAGTGATGAGTTCCCGTAGGCATGCAAATTTCCAACCCATCCCAAATGATCGCACCTTTCAAAAGTACCACAGAAGATCAGGCCCGTAGGTCACCCAACAAATGTACTTGTGTGTGGCACACCACCATCACAAAGATCATACCAAAGGACTGGATGAGAACACAAAGAAAAAAATCCCTCATTCGAAATAGAATGAAGGGGATGGGTGCATCACATATCCCAATGCAACAAAAGATGCAAAAGTGGTCTGACTGATATCCAAATGGACCATCCAAGTCCACGAACCACAATGTGTCGAGAAAACTTGAGAAAATAGGGTGACATGTAAAATGAGGCAAAAACCCAAATTGTCCATGAAAAAGAAACTCTAATATGTGCCCATCTATTTCTTGAAGAAGAAAGGAATGTTATCAAGCTTTATTAGATATAATATAAGGCCCTAACCATAAAGGATACAATTTTTTGTGCTTCCCTTTTACTTGATCCTTAACATTCCATTTTAACACCCAATCTCCCACATTATAGATTCTTTTAGTGGCTTTCTTGTCATGTAATTATTCAACACCCTTTTGTCTCTCAATGTTGTGTTGAAATATTGATCTTCTCTTCTTATGTAATTATGCTAGAGCAATAATTCTTTCATCCATAAAATCAATATCCTTAAGTTGCTTAGTTCTGGTGAACCTATACATTGGTAACAATTTTTTTTATAGATTCTTTATTCCCAACCATACACAAGCTCAAAAGGTGAGAATCCAGTTGATTTTTTCCTTGTTATATCTTCCCAAACAACCAAATATAACTTTGGATCCCAAATTATTTTATTATTATCCAACATCCTTTTTGTAATTTTTAGAATACTCTTATTACTTGAATCTACTTGACCATTTTACTATGGATGGTAAGGGGATGAATATGACATTGTTATCCCATACTTTGTGCAAAATTTTGTAAACTATTTTGATCTAAAAAATATCCCATTATCAACAATAATCTTTCTATGAACACCAAATCTTGTCAGTTTATTATTCATCAAAAAATCCACGATAATTGTACTAGTAGACCTTCTAGTTGGTATGAATTCAACCCATTTAGTGAAATAATCCATAGTGACCAAAATCCATTTGAATCCACTACTTGACTTATTGGTCATTTCACATCTGAAATGGTTCTTGCACTTGTAATAACCTAAGAGGAAAGCTCAATCATACTTAAATTTACCTGAAAACCTTTGGCATGCTTAACAATTTCTCACATAATTACAACAATCTCTAGAGAGATGAGACCAATAATACCCTACTCTAGAATTTTGTTTACAGTAGTCTATGCACATAAATGTCCTCCACAAACTCCTTCATGCAATTATTTTAGAATGATAAGTGCCTAATGAGTGTCAAGGCATAAAATCTAATATGCCATCTCTATTTTTCCAATATAAATCTACTTCAATAAGAACATATTTTGCTGCATGTAATTTAACCATCCTTTTTTTATGAATTTTGCTCCATTTATCACAACCTTCCATATTTCTTAAATAATAAACATCTAAATAACATGGGAAATTGTCTATACTAACTATAGTATGATTTTCTTTTACCCAATTAATTTGTGATGCTTCCAAATTAGCATCTGCCATAAGTGTTTCCAATCCCTGACCTTGGACCAAATTGCTTATCTGAATGTCAACATTAAATTCTTGGATCTAGTTAACCCACCTACATCTTCTTCCAGTAGTTTTGGTCTATCTGAATATGTCTTTGACTATTGCATTGGGAACATGGACAATAATACTAGCACCTACTCAATATAGGTGAAATGATTTGACTACTTTAACCAAAGAATAAGATTGCTTCTCATTGATATCATAATTCAACACTAAATTTTGCAAGCTTCTACTAAAGAAACAAATAGGTTGTTCATGTCCTTCTTCATTCTTTTGGAGCATAACAACAACAATTGTATGATAAGATGCAAAAGAAAATACATGAAATGGTTTACTAAAATTTGGGCATTTAAGCACAAGTGCCTCTTAATATCTCTTTTTATATTTGCAAAGGCTTGTAAGGCCTCATCATCCCAAACTAAGTCAGTCCCTTTTTTTTAGCATTTTTGACATTGGCTTAATGATTTCAACAAAATTAGATACAAATCTTCTGTCAAAGTTAATTTGACCAAAGAATATTGTATTGCTTTGACTATTTTTGGAATTTGTATGTTGTCAATAGCCTTCCCTTGATTTGGTTCTATTCTAACTCCTTCCTTGTACATAATATGTCCTAGTAATTTACCTTCTACAACTCCAAATTGACACTTTTTTAGATTGAGAGATATTATGTATTTGAGAGCTCTCTTGAAGATTTCTTCTAATTGATTACAATGATCTTCTACTTGCTTTGAATAGGCTATTAAATCATCTTGATAAATACATCCCATCAAATGCAATGTCCATGGCCCTCTGGATTGTTTCTCCTGTATTGGTTAAGCCAAAAGGCATCATAGTACACACATATGTTCCCAACGGAGTAGTGAACGCCATTTTATTCTAGTTTAATTTGTTTAACTTTTACTTGATTATAGCCATAAAAACTATCCATCATAGATAGAAATTCATTTCTTGTAACATTTTTTAATAAATCCTCCATATTTGGGAATGAATAGCTATCTTTTAATGACGATATATTTAAATTCCTAAAATTAACACATAACCTTATATCATCATTCTTTTTTTGACTGGAACCAAGTTAGAGACCCATGTATAATATCTAATTGGTTTTATTATTTCAACATCCCTTATTTAATCAGTTCTTCTTTCATTTTAAGTGCCAACATTGGGTTTATAGGACAATGCTTTTGCCTAAATGATTTTGCATCTAGTTTTAGAAGGATTTCATGTTGAAAGAGATCCTCCTTGTATGCTTTAAGGTCATCATATGACTAGGAAAAAACATGTTTGTAATTTCTTAGTAAGTAAATAAGACCCCTTCTGATTTTCTTAAACAACTTCTCACCAATAAACACCTCTCTTGGTGAACAATCATTCCCTAAATTGATCTTTTGAACTTGATTCTCTGTAATGATATGGGTGTATGTCTTAAGTGTTTCACACTCACTAAAAACTCTTTCTAATGTGACCAATCCTTTAGGTATCTTGTTGGAGTTTGGATGAACTATGTCCTCACCCAAAATGGTATCATTTCCATACCAAATTTCCACTAATCAATTTTAGTATCTTGGTAATTTTTTTGGCATGTCAAATTTTTTTACATGTCCTTGTCATCTTCAAAAACCTACCAATTAAGAATATTATATGGTACAAATGGCCTATTATTTATTTTCACCTAGACTATATCTTGTAATGGTATGCCATTTTTTTTGAAAAAACTATATTAGCCATCAAATCAACCAAAGAATTATCACTCCTATCTATCCAAGTGATTGAAAAGGCATCAAAATGTCTTATTAAATCCCATACATTTTTTTTAAAAAAATTTAGTCTAGAACATTTGGTCACAAATTTGTTGCTTATCTGGTTTGCAATTAGATAAGAATAACGAAATACCAATAGCAATTCAATTTTATGATGTTTTGCAATGTCAATATCTAAAATTAATGCTTCATATTCAATGACATTATTGGTACATTCAAAGTTAAGGAGGAATGCATACCAAAATTTTTTACCTGAAGGGGATGTCAAGATTATCCCAATGTCATTTCCTTCCTTACTACATGCTCCATTAAATTTCAAGTACCATATTCCTTCACTTTGTTCCTGTATGAGAATACTAGAATTCCCTACACTGTGGATAGGTTTGCTAACATTTATTTGAAAATTATTTATATCCATTTGAAAAAATATATTTTTATGTCCACGTGAAAATGTTCAATGATATATTCAAATCCAGGCTCTTTGTCAATTCTTATATTCTTACCATTTATAGGAATTTTTGCATAAGATCAATCCAATTGTATATGCCCCTAAACTAGATTTGACCATTGTCTTGAAAGTAACATAACATATGAAGCTAGGACATTAATCACAATTATATCTATCTTATATGCAACATCAAGACAAGAGGAAAACCTAAAGTCAACATTTTTAATAACTCCAGTGACCAGAATAGACCTATTGTCCATCACATAGCATTTCCCTAGGGTTTGTCTATGTTTAGTCCTAATTCAATCATGACTTCAATGAACATAATATTCATAGTAGATCCTGAATCTATCATGCAATTTCTAACCAATTTATTTTTATAAGAAGAGTTAAGTAAAAAGGGTCAACGTGAGAAATAGTTTCATTTACATTAGTCCCTAAATAAATGACTGATGTGATCCCCTCAACATGATTTTTCTCATGACCTTTGGTAGTTTCTAATTTAATATTCAAAACTTCCTTGCCATACTTAAGAATCTTCACTATTTCTAAGAATGGAACATAAAATTTTGGTTGAGACAAAGCATTAGAAATAAAAGAGTTACTCACCTATTTCTTACCTGGTCCTTGTTGATCTGCATCTGGTCTTTCCTACAAGCTGTTTAGAGAAGGCTTATTAGATGCAATTCCTTTTTACAATGCAAGTTTTCATCTCTCTTAGGGTCTAAATTAATCACTATATTTCTTAATCAACAATTTCTCTTTTCCTGTTCAATTTTTACAATTGTTAGGGCCTTTCTTTCTTCCATTGTTGTGATACTTCTAGCTAGTTCTTCATCTGAGAGAACTCATTGATCCAGGTGTCTTATTCTTCTTGCATCAAAATCTAACACATTCATCTTTCAAGGAATATTCAACCCAAAAGGGCTTTGAGGGTAAGACATTTATTTGTGGTTCATTCCCAGAATGAAGGTTATCATCAAAAACACTTTTAGCCACTAGGCATTGTTTTGGAGAATGGGGCATTCTACATGCTTCACACCATGGACCATTCTCAACATAGTGATTATTTCTCTAGAGTTGATTAGGAGTATCAATTATCTTGATAGGTTTAGCATCCTTTTGTGATGTAGTATAAGGCATATCTGACATTCTATATCTTGTTGATTTATTATTCTTCATTCCTTCATTCTTACCCTTCACAAAAAATCTTTAATAATCCCTAAGATTTTATCAATATTGTCCTCCTCCTTATTTTTCTTAAGTTCCTTGTGATGAAACAACATATAATCTTCTCTTTTTTCAATACTACTTGCATTCATTTTATCATTTTCAATCATCATGGCCACTTTAAAGGCTTCTTGCAATGTATAAGGTCTATGGGATCTTATCTCATAGTGTGTCTTGCTCTCAAAGGCACTTAAATAAAAATTTATGAGAACAAAATCAATGGGCCTAACATCTTAAGGTATCTTCTTCAAAACTTTATTAAACCTTTTATTAAATTCAAAATCTGTCTCATTGAAAGTTCTTCATTCTGGTTAATTTATGAAATGCAAAAGAAGTGTCAGTATGATTCCCAAATTGATCAAGGAACATGTATACAAAATCCCGCCAACTTGTTATATGATTTTTTGGGCAATCCTTCGTACCATTCTACAACGTCAATTGTTAGGGACTGAACAAATAATTTCATTAATATATCTTCATTATGTTCTTCTAATTCCTTAATGATACTTTTGAGATTAGTGACATGCATTTCTGTAATTGATCTCCTTCCCTAGAGAATTTATGTATAGAATTCTTTAGATCATTGTATATAGGATTAGGATACCCTACTATTCCTTTGAATTCTACCTTCTTATATCATTCTATATTCATAGGAGCTCTTGCGCATTGGTTATTTTGATTAAAGTTGAACCTGCTCATATTATTTTGATTATTAATAGTGTTATTCCACTAATTGTTCCTAGCTCTATTTATCTGGTCCTTATTTTGGTTAAAACAATTATTCTTTTCTTTATTTCTATGTAATAAATTTTTATGCACAATATTGAAAGAAGAATCTTAATTTTTATGAGGAGTGTAATTAGATAATTGACCTTTTTCTTTATTTGTCTTTTCTTCAGCGCACTTTGGTGTAGTGATAGCATCTTTGCTCAAACTAGAGTTTTCCAATAATTCATCTAGAACTCCTCTTAATGCTTTTGTGGCCTATTTTGAGGACTATAAAATTTCTAATGCTTCTATAAGCTTTAGAGAATCTTCATTTGTTTCTTCATCATCATCTTCTTCACCAGATTCATCAACAACTTGGTGGGCTTCAAATTGACCTGAATTTAGATCAAAAAATGAATTTTCTTATTATTACATATCCATTTAATCATCATCGTGTAATTATTTTTATGTATCATTAGATTTTTTATATCTAGTCAATGATATGTTCATTGAATGGTTTTCTTTTTCTTTTCTGGAGTGTACTATAAATGTTTTCTAGAATGTATTGACCTCCTTCCCCACATAAACTTCAAGGATAGATGTCTATCACTTCTTTGATTCTTAGTTACAAACAACTAATGATTCTTAAATAGACACAAAATAGTAGTCACCCATTTTCTTCAAGCAATATTTCATATTTTAGTAAAGTTTGGAAATATTCTATTTCACTTTGAAAAACACTGTTTTCTTGGTCTTTTGGGTTCTCCCTTCAACAAAGTCAAACTTAAATAAAATACTTCTACTTCTTCTCAATATTTGGTCTACGTATTTGAAATCTCTAGGTAACTACACAATATGAATTGTGAGCAATTGTCCCTAGTGGAGTCACCAATCTATTGGTGCACAAAATTGTTGGTTGACTTCCTATGAGCTTTCCTAGTTGATGTTGTGAAACTCAATTCAATTTTGGTCAATGAAGAAGACTGAAGTCTTGTTTGTTCAACCTCCACACTTTAGGCTATACAAGACCTATGTGGTTGTACCTTTGATTAATGATGTATAATATAGAGATTTAACAATGCTCTTGAGTTGAAAAATGTTCACAAGGAGAAATTGATTGTAATAACAAATGTTTGTAAAAAGAGGGATAATTTCAAATAAAATGTATAACTGTATATTGCAGCACATGAAAGTGGGCCAATACTAATTATTTACCTTCCACAAAGTTGATCTCAAATTTGAAATTATAATAAGACTAGTGCCTTTCAAATTGGAGAAGAGAGTCAATTTTGATAATTATTGAAAAGATCTTATATCTTGGATATGGGCGCACCACCATCAACTAATGAGCAGATGGACTAAAAGAATTCAATGAACCTTAAGCAATTAAATTTAACTTGAGGATGAAGACCAATTATACAAAACATACATAAGCATATGAGTTTTTCCTTTCAAAGGCTTGTCACGATTTTTCTCTACAAATAGTATTAATCCAACAAATATTTAAATCCAGCAAAACTAATGAACAATTCAGGTCTTTTGGAGAAGAACACAATATATTTTATTATTTCAAAAATGGAGTACAACTAGGCTGTAACAAGTTGTAGTATCTAACACCGCTATGCATGTATAAATTCATAATATATTTTTTTCATCCTTTTGTATATCTATATCTATATTTTAAAATGCCTTGGTACCCTTTCTTATAGAACATAGAAGGGTGCAAAAAGCTTCAGGCATTTTCATCCTAACTACCTAGAAACTAACTACAACTTGTTATAGATTAATTACAATAAAAAAGAGAAAACAAAAGAAAATAACAATTCTCAAATCATGTTGATAATTTCCTCCAAATGCTTGGCAACCTCTTTATCTGACACTCCTATCAGCATGTTTAAAGCTTCTCCTATCTCTTCTTCCATTAAGATTTCATGGAAACCACTCTAGTACCAGGAATATGTTGTCTAAAAATCCAATGCATCAATATACATACTATTGATGATGTCAAATTGGTCCTCTTGAGTTGGTGTCAATCCTAGTTGGGTGATTGGGAGTGGGAATTCATTTTCATCGTGTGATTGTACTGGTAAACCCCATACATCTTGTCCCACAAAACAAACACAAAAAAATCACACAAGAATATTTTTCTTTGAAAAAGTTGAAACCTACCATGTGTCCTTATATCTATGAGCAAGGAAGAATGTATTAAATGACCATATTTCCTTCTAATCCTTAGCATGATCCATCCTTGATTAATGTAATTTTGAATTAAAACCAGATGAATAGAAAAAATCCTTGACATAACCTCTTCTACCAATCAATTAATGAAATTGATGCCTCTTCATGATTCTCAAATTATGGATTGTTAGAGAATCAATATCATCGAAATCATGAAATCGCTCACTAAATATATCTCCTTTACTAAAATCATGAAATTAGAGTATAACCAAAAGCTTAGCTCTAAAATCATGAAATTAGAGTTTTTCCATGAACTTAGTTCCAAAAACACAAAATTAAAGGATAAGACTTCCTTACATCCCAAAATCATGAAATTAGAATGTTATTCAAAAATGTACCTTGGATTTTTGATATTTAGCAACAACACTCAAATTTTGAGGTTCCATCACACCCTTTTGGATTCCAAGTGCACACTTTAGGGGTTACCTTGCTACTATTTGAGAATAGTTGGTACTTTAGGTGCACACTTGTTAGATAGAAAGTCCATTCCAATATCCCCATTGCATTTGCATACTTAGGTATCATGCCAATTCTCACCAGGACAAAATCAACTCAAAGACCAAAAGAATTATATCAACCATTATTTTCTCAAGTGAAAATACAACCAAAAGCTTGTCCAAGACAAAAGAAAACCAAGAAATCTCAATTTATTTTTGACATAGATCAAACATAAGTTTCACAACCATTACTAGTGGACCTACTAAGCATGTATCCTCCAAACAATGACTCTCGAGATATAAGACAATAAACCCTCAATAACATGTCCACCATGAAAGTTCCTCTTAACACATCCACCACACATGGAATAGTTCAATGGAGTCTTGATTTTAAATCTATATTCATACCTATACCACTTGGATGTGGAAGTGTATGTACGACAAATGAGGATGAACATACCCATTCATTTTAATTTAGGAAACCTAACACAAGTATCTTTGATCCCTCAAACATACAACAAGGTACCTTACACCTAAGTGATCATTTTGACATAGACTATGACATCCCCAATGAAGAAATGACTAGAGCATGTCAAGATAAAATCCTTTTGAAAGAACTTCAAACTCTTGGCAACACAGGAAATAGTGAAGCTTAACTCCAACTTGGAAGGACCTAGGTCTAAGAATCAAGACAACCCTACATTCAAAAATATACAACCTATGATCAACTTAGATAAGGGGATGAAACCTTTTAAATTTTTAGTTACAAATTTAACACCTAAGAGACCTCACAAAGAATCAACCATTGAGAGTCTCCAAGGTACCTTTCAACTTATCAATATCAACCCTCTATTTTATGAACCTTCATCAATTAATGAAAACAAGACTCTTTTAAAGTACCCTAAAAGGACATTAAGGATTGGTATTAATGAAATGATGCAACAAAAAGAAATGCCTAAGGGTACTTGCACCATAGGGATGCGTAACATACCTCCTTTGGAAGAAAATCATAAAAGTGCACTCTTTCTCCTAACTCTACCAACTACTTCAACATAAAATACTATGGAACCTCCTATGAGTACAGCATGTGAAACATCAACTATTGTTGTAAGTGCACCTATCAAATCCCAAAGAAAGAGTCTCATTGACATCTCACTAATCCCACAAAGGAATGTGGCCTATTTCCAAATAAACATGAGGTCCCAAGGTGAAGCATTAAAACCTTAAACATATCAAATCAAGGATCCTAAATCAATGCTCATTTCTAAGGGACATAGTCAACATTCAAAATAACAACACCACCAAGTGGTACACAGACCCAATGTTCCTAATTCACAGCCTAATCAAAATCCACTTAACATACATGTGACACACCAACATCCAAAGCAAAAAAAACAACATTAAGTGGTACAAGGACCCAATGTTCCTAACACTAAACCTAATATAAATCCATTTAACATTCACACAATTTAACAAAAAAAATTCCAAAAATAATGAGAAATCTTTACAAAGAAACAAGAGCAATTAGAACAACAATTGGAATATCAACAACAATTGGAACAACAAATTTTCTATCAACAATAATTATTAAAATAATAACATGTGCTACAACAAGCTCAACAAATACCTCTACAACAATAGTCTCATACATGGCCATACATTCAATAAATAGAGGTACCTCAACAACAACCACAACCAATGGCACAATAGTCACAATCAATGGCACAATATATACAACAAGGACCTTTCCATCTTTGAGGTACCAACATACCCCTACCTCCTATTGATTCATTCCTGAGTCTTTAGATATAGATATGTCAAAACCAAATAGAAATAGCTCTCACTATAGTAAGAGATCTACTCAAAGACACAAAAGACTAGAAGAAAGAACTAATGCTCAACACCATAATGATGATTATCTACACCAGTTCAAACAATTGGCTAAACAAGCTAAGGCATTAGGAGTCCAAAAGAAATAAGTTCTATACACAGAAAGGGACCTATGTCCTAACCCCTTTGACAAGAGTCTGTATATGCCAACATTTCCAAGGCATTTCAAGCCACCAAGATTTGAGAAATGTTGAGAAAAAGGCAACCCACCTGACCATACTAGAGAATTTTGTGCCTCCTATATTGAGCCGAATGAGGAAGCCACATATCTTATGAGATTATTCCCTCATTCTTTAGGTTGGCCAACACTTGAATAGTACTCTAAATTACCTGGTAATATAAAATCTTGGTCAGAACTAGCAGATAAATTCATATCCCATTTTTCTTTTAACATAAGAAATGAGGTGATACTATCCATTTTATGCTTAGCCAAAAAAATATAGGAGAACCATTCATAACATTCTTATTACATTGGAGAAACCTTGTTAGTAAATGCTCTTGGATATTTGAAAAGAATGACAAGTCAATCTATGCATTGAGAAGCTAGTACTTGATATGATGTATGAACTTAAGAACAATAGTCCTAGCACTATTTCCAAGTTAATGAAAAATGGAAGTAGCATTGAAGATGACCTCATTTGTAAAGGTATCCTAAAGACAAAAAAAGACAATACCAATACAAACTCATCTAATGATAAGGTGAAGTTCTTCTCCAAGAATAAGAATGTCCCAAACGATGGTATTGTCGATGCCTAAACAATCAACATGACACAAGCATAGATGACCCTTAAAGGTTTTAATTACACAAATGCACAAACGCCTAACCAAGCACCACATCAAAAACAAAAAACTGATACCTCAAAATAGGAAAGATGTTAAAGACATACTAGGATTAAATATAGAAAATTTACACCCATAGGTATACCACTTGAGACTATACTTCAATAATTGCTCAAAAATAACTTTTTATAGTTACCCCTAGTTAAGGATGAACCAACAACCAAACCCTCTTGGTGGGATGACAACAAGTTTTGTGACTACCATCGTACCAAGGGACACATGACCACTTAATGTTTCCAACTTCAACATGAAATCCAAGATTTGATTGATGAAGGAGTGATTAATAAAGACCCTTCACTATTTTCCTCCAATTTTGATCATACCATTTTCAAGGATCCTTTGTGAAACCATGAAAAAGGGAAAGCCTCTAGTTCAAATTCAAATCCACACACTAATGTCAATTACACTTTTACTGGACAAGACTACATATCAATTGATTTAATGAGCTTGACTTATGTGTGTCCACATTCATCTTAAAGAAAAAAGATCTTCATTGTGTCATCACTATGCATCGCACCAAGATCACCTTACTTAGAGCCCTTGCAAGACCTACAACCCCTGGTAGACTTACTGCTCCCACTTCTTCTGATTACAACCTTGTTGACCAACTTTGCAAGACCCTTGCACAAATATCCATCATAGATTTTTTGTGTGTATCCCCCCAACATTAGAAGATCCTTGACCAAGCCCTAAAAGAGTCAATAGTGCCTGATAACATCGATGTTTCCTAGTTCTAGGCCATGGTTGGGAACTTGTGCACATCACAACATATCACCTTTTCACCTCAGGATATCCCTACAGATAGACCTAATCATAATGATCCCCTCCATGTTGAGATCTTTATCCATAATGTTAAGGTTAGACGTGTCTTGATAGATGGTGGAGCAAGATTGGATATCTATATTGTAAAAATTTTCAAGGGTCTTGGTTATTGTGAAGAAAATATGGATCCTTACCGTAGGATCACAATAAAAGCCTCTAATGATGGTGAACATTTTTCCAAAGGTGTCATTGTATTACTTTCCATAGTGGGTCCTACAACTAAGAACATACTATTTCAAGTCCTAGATATTGAAATGGACTGCAACATGATAATGGGACATTATTGGATTTATTCCATGAAAGAAGTTCCTTCTATATATCACAAATGTTTGAAGTTAGCCTATAAAAATTGGAGGTTACCATCCTGGGTGATCCAGATCCTTTCCAATTTTGTACTAACCTAAGAGAAACCACTACATAGCAAGTCCCAATCAACAATGTAGCATAAACCACAACTTCCTCTAAATATGTGGACCTAGATACACTCCTTAGTAGGACCAAGGAAAAGATGAAGATTGAAGACAAAGGTTGTGGAGAATACACTATGTCTCAAGCATTTTACATTGGGAAGTTACCACTTTTTCCCAAATCTTATGGTAAACCACAACTACTACAAGCACAAAAACTTGAGATTAGTACACAAAATGTTGGAGACACCTAAATCTGATTACACCACTGGGTAATCTTATTTAGTCATCTCCTAGGACACTACTAATTAAATATTTATTATTTAATTAATTAATCATCATCCCCTAGTTAACTAATTTATTTAATTAACTGTATCCTAATTGATAAAATCAAACGACAACCAATTTAATCCCAAATCCCCCTCTTTATTAAATAAATCATTTAATAAATTATGCTAACCCTTAAAACATCCCTAAACCCTACCTTTACCCCTAATTCAACTCATTCACCCATACTAACCTCACGTAGCCACCTAATTAACCCATCCCATCAAAGCTAAGCCACTTGCCCCCTAACCCCCTTTCTAAACTAAGTCTAATCCCCCTCTTAAACATGTGCACAACTTTAAGCAAGGGTTAAGACTTGCTAACCTAAGCCAAAGTCAAAAAGTCTCTCTTATCCTCTTCCATCCCTATCCAAGAGCATTTATGGCTCTTACATGTTGTTAATGCCTCTTACATCCCTCTTACACACTCATCCTCCCTCATTACTCCCTTTGACCAAACCTTATCCCATCCCCTCACACTTATCCTCCTTGTGACAAGTGTCACTCCCCTCACAATCCATGTTCTTCTCTTTCAAAGGATCTTAGCCCTCCCTCACCATTTTTCCATCCTTGCATCCTAACCATCCATTTCTCTACCCCTTAGCCTATAAATAAAGCCCTTCCCTCCCATAATTGATCAATCCACTTTTATGCAAACTTATAATGTTATTTTGAGAGCCTAAAAACTACCAAAATACCATCATAATGTTGAAATCCATCCATACCTCTATTGTTGAAACCCTCACCCATACACACACTTGGTAAAAACCCCCACCTATTGGAAGCTTGAGCACACCATGAGCATACATCCCCATCCATCATGGACATATCTACATCATCATAGGTTATACCATAATGAGCCGACCATTCTTGGTTTTCCTTCTTTCTTGGTGATAACCTTGGTCCTATCATAAGTTTTAGCTTATTTAGTTTTGCGAATGCTTTAATAGTTAGTATTCAATATTACACTACTAGATCAAGTGATACAAATTCCACTTCTATCAATTTCATTAGTGGAGGTGGCCTACATGAAGAACATGTCTATGAGAATACATCTGTCTATATTGAGAAAACAAAAACAAAACAAGAACTCACTTTGATATCTCCTAACAACTATGGACCTATATCGACTATTACGCAAAAATAAGGATATGATGGATGTAGTGTCCTTGGATCTCAGAAATAATGAATACTTGAAACTATCACTATAAAAGGACAACCTCCTAGTTTGGTACTTGGATTTAGGCCATTGCGAATAGGTCCTCCTAGTAATTAGGTACACTCGTGTGAGATTGCAAATGTTTCAAGTGATGAAAAGGCATATGATGATACCCAACCTGAAACTGATGATCTTGATAGTCCTTATGCACTTGACTATATTTTGTCAAACCTAATAGCCTACATGTGGAGAATAAACATCTTACTATAACTCCACTTGTCACTCAAACTAGCTCTACAACTTGGATCGAAACATTCTAGGATCCAAGTCCTCTAGCTTCTGAACATGACCACAATGTACTACTAAATCTAATACCCATATACATACCTTTGTTTAGAGCCCATTCAACATTGATGATGACTACCCCTCAAGTTATCCTAAGCTACTAGATTGGCATCGACATGGACCACCGATCTTTGATCAATTCGACAATGATGATGCTTTTGTAAAATCCTTTGAACTCTATGGAGGCATTATCATTAGTGACCATAAAGAAGAAATTTCTCCTAAATTGAACACATTGGCATATTTTGGGGAGTCAAATCCATCTCCCAATTTAAAATTTGAAAGTAAAGGAAAAAATGGAAAAAAAATTAGAAGAATAAATCTCTTGGTGAAAATCGAAAGGCAGATTAGACCATGAAAAAGGAAATGCTAAACAAATCCTAAGGATATAAAATGAACAAGTTGATGCCATGAATATAAGTGTTCCTATTTTAAACATGCCAAAAATTCTTTTTCTCTATGCACTTGAGCTCTCTCAATCAACTTTCATGTGGGATGTTGTTAGTCTCAATCCTCCCAGTTCTTCCTTGTATCCATTTGTTTATGCCCAAATCTACTACCTAACTTGTCCAACACCCAAAATCAAACCTCTATCCAAATTTTTTTTGAGTATGTCATCATCAATGACATCCCATACAAAGAATCCTTTAACCCAACTATTTTCAAATGCTTTGGTTCATGAGAGGCAAACATTGTCTTTCATGTAGTACACGATGGTATATCCTAAGGCTATTTCAATGGTTTGAGTTTTGTCACAAGCTTGGAATGAATCTTATGTAATTATAAACACTCATGGGTCTAAATATTATTAGCTAGTAACACCAATAAATAATTCATTTTTTAGCATTCGTCAACAAAATTCATGATTCTGTCTAAAAAGTCTTGAATAAATATCAAAAAATTGGAAAAAAGTCATTTTTTTTTGGAAAAAGTCATGAAAAATTGAATGCCTTGATGAAAACATGGCAAATAGGCATCATGGCAAAAAAAATTGAGTCAAGAGAAAAATTTTGTCCAAAAGTGAAAACCTAACAAACAAGCACTTTGGGCATGTACCATGGTGAAAACTTGGCAAACAAGCACCATGTGTAATCATTTGTTGCTCCTCCACCTATCAAATTCCATCTATTTCCCCCCTCCCTTGTCATTCCCAAATCAAATTAGTGCATGACATCCATAGTCCTTGATCATGGCTTGTGAACTAGTTAATATTGTTAGAAATATAAGAGGAGTAATTGAGAGGGGAGAGGTAAATTAGTTACCACAAAAATAAATCCCAGCCTTAGATGTCAATAAAAACCAAACCAAACTCTATTGAAACTAAAAATATTGTTGTAACTCGGTTAGCACTAAATCACTTGGCAAACACTAAGACTTATTGTTACTCAGTAGTCACTAAAATAAATGCTTCTTATGATGTTTAATGTGAATAAACTTAATTAACTTAGTTGCAGAATCATAAAGAAAATAACATGAACACATATGACACCAACATTTAATGTGGAAACCCAATTTGGGAAAAATCACCAATTGAAAATAGTTACTATTTTTCACTCTTCTGAAGTGAGTCCTGTTAGGAGCAAACACAGTTAAAAATTACAAAATACATTGTTAGATGTGACATTGTTAAAGGATTTAGTCACCTTATTAGGATTGGACTTGTTAGAGGTCTTTAGACAATTAAATCTTCAAATTCCACCTTGTTAGAGGATTTGGAAAATAGTTGTTAAGCCAACTTTGTTTAAGAGATTTTATACACTGCTATAATTATTAGAGAGTAACAATGATACAACCTGATTATTAATACAACTCAATTTCTGATTTTAGATCCATTTTCTAGCTCAAATACTTGATCCTCCTTAATTAGATAAAACTTTGTAGCTTGGTTAACTTAGGATGCTCAGCTATCCTTCTAATTCGCTTCCTTGGTTTATCTTTTTAATCCCATGCTTCTCTCTCTTCAATCCTACAACCTAACCTTCTATCATTTACCTTGTCAAGTCAGCTTGAATAAACTTCCAAATATTCAATATTCATTCCTTAAGTTGGCTAGACTTAACAAATAAATTCATCAAATTAAATATGCTGATTCAAGAAAATCCTTCATTAGCCAATCTAGCTCAGTCAACACTAACTCAGAAAAAAATTTCTTCAGACTTCCTTTTTAACCATGAGAACTTGGTTAAAACTACATCCTGAACTAAATTCCTTTGGTAATTAATTGAGTGTGGTTAACACTAGTTCCATGTCAGCTTCTCTTTGGTGCTCGAGCAAACTCAACAAACATTGTCTTCCTACAAACTTTCTTTGATGGTTGAGTGAACTTGACACATACTAACTCTAAACTTGGTTAACTCTAGAATGCTTCGTAGATACTTGAAACTATCTTCATTGCCCAAATGAGCTTGGTAGACACTAACTGGTAAATACTTGACATTTTGTGTAACATCAAAGACAATATACAATTGATCAATTGTTTTCAATGATCTCCCTCTTTGGCATTTATGACAACACAAAATGTCATAATACAATAAAATTTTAGAGAAAAATAAAAGTAAGAGAAATATCCTTAGTGTCATTCTGATTCTCATCTATGATTTCCCTCTATCAGTGTGAGCTCCCTCTGACATAAGTATCTCCCTCTGGAACGATTCTCTAATTACAGTTTCTTCCTCTGTCAAAAAACTCTTCCTCCTTATTTGACTTGACAATATACTTTGACAACTCATCTAAAAAACATAAAATTTCACAGTAAACTCTCACTCTTTTAGTTAATTTAATTGATGTTCACAGTAAATTCTCCCTCTTTGACATCTCATGAAAAAGACAATATAAACAATGGACTTTCCATGTACTTGCTATATTGATTCATATGCAATCTACCCTTTACAATATTGCATCAACATGATTGATCTTCAACATGCCTGGTTGATGCATCATTAAAATCTGATTAGTGAGCTTTAGATAAGGGAATGACCCCTAGCTTACCTCTTAGATACAAAAATGCATCCTTAGGTAATGACTTGGTGAATATGTCTACAATCTGTTCTTTTGTACTCACATATTCCAATCTTACTTCCTTGTCTTGAACCAATTCTCTATTAGAATATATAGTCCATTGATAAACTGAGGGGGGGGGGGGGGGGGGGGGGGTGAAATAGTTATCTAGCTAAATATAAATAAAATGGAAACCCTCTTCACAACCCTAATTTTAAAAAGGAGTGATTTAAACTGATTAAATACAAGAAGGTGTTCAATGTAGAAATGGATCAAGTGATGTGAAATAGGGGGAAGAGGGGGGTCATGAGTGATCTTTCTATTATGGGAGAGTATGTGCCAAAACTTAAAATAGATAAAAGAAAAATACTCACCTTGAATCTGGAAAATGTTGTTTTCTGATGTCTATATGTAGTTTCTAGAAACTCTGCAATGATTTCAGACTAGAAATGTTGGGATAGAGAAAACCCAGAAATAGTTTGTCTTTTTGAAGGGAGATCAACCTTGAACTTGTTGGTAGGGCATAATCTTACCTTGGGGCACAATTGTACCCCAAAAATTTGACCTTTACCTATACTACTCCAACAAAATTTCTATTTGTAGATCTCACAAGTTTGATGAAAAGTGTATCCGAATATACTCTCCAATTTCCTGTTCCACACCTATATTTGTAAGAAAAATTATTTTGTTGTTTGGATGAGGGGTTTGCATTAGTCAAACCCTGGTTTAGAATAACCTTAATAATTGAATTGAAATATAGAATGCTAGCAAGTAGTAGAAGTAAATCTAATAATGAAGCTATGATACTCAATATATATGCAATTGTATTTGAAATGTAAACAAGTATATTGATATGAAAGCTTGTTCATAACATTAACAAATGTAAATCAGAACCTCCATGATTGTATGCTTAGAATCCACCCTGATAGAAGAATGAATAGATCTTGAAGATGAATAAAGGCTATTGAAGGAAGATCACACCACCATGATGGCTAGATCTAGGGTTTCGAATGATGAATCTTGAATGCTTGAACCAAATCCCTTCAAAGGCTCGAATGCTTCAATCCTTACTCTTTAATTGACAACTTAAATGCTTGATAGATAGAATGCTTTCTTGATCTTCAAAAGTAGATAGTAGTCATCATGCATATATTGTAGATACACTCATGGATAATGGATTGCCAAAATGAGGGAAGAAGGCTTTCTTATTGTTGAGCTATCATTTTGCATGATGCTTAATGAAAGGAATCCTTTTGAACTCCTCTCTTGAAAAGCTGATTTGGAATCACCTCCAAGGTTCTAGGCAATCTTGTGATGTACTAGAATCTACTTAGTTGAAGATAATTATGTTTGTTCACAAAGAAACCTTTTCTAGTTTGAACCAATTTCAGATAAGATGATCAATTTGCTTACTGTTTCAAATTAGCCACAAAAAGAAAAGCTATATTTTGGGCTTTTTTGATTTTTAAATGAATGCAATCTAAGAATGCAACTATATGAATTCCTAATTTAACCAAGAGTTAGCAAATAAAATAACAAAGATAAGGTAAAAAGAGATGAAATTAACTAGCATGAAAGGGAAATTCCTAATAGATATAAACCATGGTAACAACACATTTGTGAGTTAAATCATTGAAAATATTGGGTAGGAAACCAATGAAGTAGGAGCATCGCTCCCTCAAATCCACTAATGCAATCATCAATGAAAACTTAGTAAAACTAAAAGATTTTTCACTTCTTATCAAATCTCAAGGGCATGAAAATTGTGCTCATGCGAGATGAGAAGCTATGTAGGAACAATAGGGTGATCTCTTCTCCAACTCTGTACATCAACAAAATTTGTCAACACACGACAAATACCAAAACTGAAATATTGCACAATAAAACCAACACAACAGAACCATTAGCTCCATTATTATCATGAACAAGAATCCACAAAAATAACACACTTCGACAAGAATAATTACACTCATAATGAGAGCACCAATAACATATATATTATTGCATCAAAATATTGGCCTGGAATACATGTTACATTCCTGAATTTATAAGAAATCATCTCCTCAATTTGTGTTGAGAGTGAGAGATCTCTTTATGCAAACATATGCTTCTGAACTATTAAAACAAATCTATTTATGTACAAATTGACTCTCTAAATGGTGCTAAGTAGGACTCCACCCTTGTTTATAACAATTAATGGGTGTATGAGCCTTTACATGTCTTAAAAAAAAAAAAAAAAAGTAGATATGAAGAAGCAAGCTCCAAGAGGATCTGGGAGTCACTAGAAGATCTAAAAATAGAAGCTAGGTCTTCTCTGAGTTTTTTTAGGAGTTAAACTACCGTCAGAATGTGCTTTCAGTGCATGTAAAGCTCTAAAATTTGGAACTAATAGTCGATGCACCTCTGACTTCTTCAAAATTTATGGCACACCTTTGGAGTAGCACACCTTTCCCACTTGTGCACTTTGATGAAATTTGTACAAGGTGCTCAATTCACCAAGAACTCAAAGTTCTCAGTTTTGAAAATGGTTTTTGGGTTTTTCTCAAACAAGGTTTGGGAGCACTCTAGTGTACTTATTTTCCCCTTTTTTATGATTTATAGCCTCTTTATAACCAAACATTTTCATATATTTGAACTCCTACTTCTTCTATTTGAAATCCCAAGGCACGTGTGACTCGTTTAAAGGTGAAGATTACCAACTTAGGTGAGATCTCTATTTTTGCTGATAATGAAGATGCTATGATAATCTATGCACTTGCATGTTATGAGCTATACCTTCATGCTATATACACCTTCATGCATTGTGAAGTCTATTCCTTGATTTTTTCTTCTCTCTGATTGCCTAATCCCTCCTAGTTGAGACTAGGTGATCCAAATTATCCAAAATGATGAAATGTTTGAAACTTTCTCATATCTTTTTTAACAACATTTTCTAGGCATTTTTAACTCTATTTTCCGGAGGTTTTTCACTCAAAATTTCACATTGAAACTTTCATTAGTTTCAAAAACTGGGTAGCCGAAGGCTCGTTATTTTAGAGACTAAAATTAGATTTTTAGTTCTTCTTTTCAATGGTGTAAATAGTTTTGAATTTCAAGCTCTAAGTCAAAAAATTTGACCTCAAAAAGTTAAGGGTGCCTTTCTATTTTCACAAAGAAGCAACATATTGGTCTGGAGTGTTAAAAATCTAACCCAAAACAAACCCCAACTGACAAAAAACCTAGCCTAAATGCTCCAAAATAGTGAAAAAATAATTTCATCCCCCTTGTACCCCTAATATATAAAATAGTGCACCTATTGCACCTTCATAGGTGTGCTAAAATGGTTCCTCTATAACCATTTTCGTGCAGTTGTGCATGTGCACACCATGGTGAGGTGTGCACATGTGCATGTGCATAACTGCACACATGCACTTGGCAAGTGCATAAAGGGGGAACTTAGCTTTCAAATGTTTGGAGTGCACAAAATGGTGCGCACATGCACACCTTGGTGGGGTGCACATGTGTGCACCCTTATTTATGTCTTAAGGTTACTTTGAAGAAAGGTGCACATGTGTGCACCTTGGAGAGATGCGGATGTGCGGACCTTAACTGAGGCTTTGTAGTTTTGGATCCAGTGCGCACCCTTTGGAGGTGAACACCTGCATATGTGCATAAGTGCACATCTCCAAAGGGAGATAAGTGTGCACTTGCACATTCAATGCACCTATGCACCTTGGATAGGTGTGCATGTGTGGTAGTGTGTAAGTGCACATTTATGCTTAAAATCTTCCAATTTTTCTCAGTTCTAACACCCCGTGTTTTTGCAGTCACTAGGACTTGATCTAGACTCAAGAAGAGTTCCAAAATGACCTAGGCCTTAAACTAGGGGTCTAGGAGACTAAAAATTACTAGGGGGTCCCTATTTCTAGGAGAAATGGGGTGTGTGTTGTGAAACCACAACACTTATATAGAAATCTAGGGCACTAACTCCTAGAGAAGGCCAATATAGGAGCATTAAATCCCATTTAACCTTGACCCCTAGGAATAGACCTAGATTAAATCTAATTTAAGACTCTACCATTTCAAAACCTAAAACAACCAACTTGGAAGTAGGAAAAGAAACTATTTGAAGCTTGAGATCCCAAAACTCCAAAAATTGAAAATGGGACCTGGGGTCAGGGATGACGTCAAACCTACCCTAGGTCAAGGTTGAGGTTATCCTTGACCTAGGCTAGGGTCAAGGTCAACCTTGACCCAATAGGCCATCCTTGACCTAGAGGCCAAAGTGCTTAGTTTCATAAAGTAGTTCGTTAGAAATAGGCTAGAAATAAAGAGAGAAAAGCATAACAAGGGGGAAAACTACGACATTCATGCAAAGACCCATTCAAGGTGCTTGACATGACCCTAGACCACTTAATTAGAGGGATAAATGCTCTTAACATGGAAGTGCTTCCATTTTGAGAAGATACATTAAGTCCCCACTTTAGTAAGGGTATGGACTCGATGCAAACTCTTGGTAAAGGAAGAGAAGAAAGAAGAGATCCAAGTGGATTCATAACAAGATAAAATAATAGTTAGCTAAGGACATAAGCTCTATGCTAAGGATTCTAACTCAACATACACTCACGAGGGTGCAAAAACATGCAAAACAACATAAAATAAAAGGGTTAGTACTAAACAAACACAAATCTACTAGCACAAGAAACCTCACTAAGAAATATTTCTCATACTAATATCATATTTGGAAAGCTATCATAAAAAGCATAAAAAATTACATAAGAAAGACAAGAGAAACACTTTAAGTAACATAGCTACATGATCCAATCCTATTGGCATGAAAGTGAAAAAAATCACCAAGGGAGAGCAAGAGCCAAATAGATGGCCAAACCTGATAGTTCACCCATAAAATATGCTTGCAATTGTAAATGCATCTTCTGAAAGCTTGTGGAATATCCACAGATCCACCTTCTTGTATCACTATGATTATGAAATGCCTATCTTCTCAGGATTTAGCAACTTATGTTTGTTACCTTTGAAAGATTTAGCATATTAATTTTTTTAATAAATGTGCGTATCTCTTTAGGATTTAACAACTTATGTGCATTACCCTTAGAGGATTTAGCAATGTGTGTCTCTTTAGGATTTAGAAACTTATGTGTGTTACCCTAAGAGGATTTAGCATATATATATATAAATGGAAAAATGCATGTCTCGTTATAATTTAGCAACTTATGTGCATTTCCTTTCAATATTTAGCATATAAAATAAAAACTATAGTACAATGAAGACCCTATATATGCCACCCTCATTATTGTGGCTGTCCACAAGACGTGATAAAGGGAAAAGAAGAGGATACATACTTCACAAGGCAAGGAGATAACATCCAAGAAACATAGATAATCATAAAAAAGATATGTCACTTATTGAAAAGGGATCCTCAAAGAAAGAGATATGATCAACAAGACACCCATCATAGAGGAGTGTTTTTAGATAAAATACCATCTTTCAAATCAAATGGGAACAAAGATTCAAGCATCAAGCCCCCTCCAAGGAAGAAGAAAAATAATATTTGGAATGAGGAAAACAACTCTAATACCAAAGCAAGGGTAAGTGTTTATAAAGAACATAATTTGCAACATAAAGAAGAGGTGATGACCTAGGATAAAAACCTCTTATAAAAAGATTATCCATAGTCAAAAAATTTGTCAATATGAAGAAATAATATTACAATATAAATAACAAACACTAAGCTAAGGAAAGTAGTTCCCTAGAAAAAGAGAAATAAAGGAGAACTTTGCATCCTAGGGAGAAAGACAAGGGATACATGTGTAAAAAAAATGTCATAGAAAAGATATCTTGAATAAATCCTATGGATGATTATAAACATAATACAAAACCATAGAGAGATAGAACATAAAGAATATCGATTAAGCTCAAGGCACAAAATATGCTAAAAGCCTAATGGATCCTAAGAGACTAGATGAAAATACACCTCTTTCCCCCTAGTCCAAAGACAAGAGGAGAAGAGATCTATATTATATCACCAGGAGGAGAGTCCCCTATATCAAAATTATGAAGGAATTGTAAAACTACATGAGAGTATTTATGATAATACAATTTATGATGAATGAGATGCTTTAGGAATTATATCTCAGTCTCGTGCAGTGTTAATAGAAGTGAGATCATTCATGAACATACAATTTACGAAAATGAAAAGTACATTTGTACTTGGATAAAGCATCTTTTGACATAGGTTTAAATATTTCTTTTTTGGAATTCATTAATTCAACATACACCTATTTAGCCACCTCTTAACGAATATCATAGTTATTTATGAAGAGGAGGATGATGATTAACATTACCCACCTTGACTTGAGATTTAGAACAAACAACACCAAAAAAATATTGTTTAGAGGTTATACGAATAGAATGCTTAATACCATTCTCATTAACTCCAAGCCCTAAACCTTTATAACCTTGTTTATTGATCATCATATATCCTGTAGTGTACATGTCATGTAAATCCATATAGGAGATGATTGCTTATCATGGTTATGAGGAAAAGTTGTATAAGATGGAATAATTATTTTTGAAGAAGCGTCTTTACTCTTTCCATTAATATCATCATGAATCAAAAGAGAAGGTAAATCAAAGAAGGCTTACACATCTGTATCCTGAACTATAGCTTGAACCTCCTCAAAAATATGAGAAGAACTAGGGTCAGGAGATGGAGAATTAGGCATTAGATTAGGAATGATAGGATTTAGATTAGGAAGATAAGGAGATGGATTATCATATACTGAATCCTTCACATAATCCAAAAGAACAATAATTCTAACACATGAATCCTTAATGAAAGTTTTAAATGTAGAAAGACTAGTATCAATTAAGTTCACAAAGGCACAAGCAAGAATAAAATGAAAGATCATGAACATAATAAAATGAATGATACCCTCATAAACATCATAATTATGCTAAAGAGATGCTAAAAGAATGGTAATAAGGAAAATAACCACACACCAAAGCATCTTCATCATATTCATAGTAAACAAAATGCAAGAAATATATTTGTATTTTATTGAATATATAGAATTTTTTTTGGATTTTTGAATTTAAAATGCAAAAGCATAAACTAAATCTAATCTTAATGCAAGAAAATACCTAACAAACATGAAATGAAATATAACACTGCCAAATACAATAGGGCATCTAAGTCCACAAAAGATAGGGGTAAGCATGTCGGGTTCACCAAAATAAATAGAAATAAAATGAAAACCCTCTTCACAACCTTAATTTTCAAAAGGAATGGTCCAACTTGATTAAACACAAGAAGGTAATCAATGCATAAATGGATCAAGTGATGAAAAATAGGGAGGAAGAGGGGATTATGAGTTATCTTTCTATTATGGGAGAGTATGTGCCAAAAATATAAAATAGATAAAAGACAAATACTCACCTCAAATCTGGAAAATTTTGTTTTCTAATGTTTGTATGTAGTTTTTGGAAAATTTGTAAACTACTTCTGAACTAGAAATATCAAGATGGAGAAAACCATAAATATTTTTTCTTTTTGAAGGGAGGTCGACCTTGACCCTATTAGTGAGGCAAAATCTTACCCCAAAAATTTAACCTTGACCTGCACTACTCTAGAATTTTTTTTGTTCGTGGATCTTGCAAGTTCACTGAAAAGGGTATCCAAATCTACTCTCTAATTCATTGTTCCACACTTGTATCTGCAAGAAAAATGGCTTTGTTATTTGGATGAGGGGTTTGCCTCAATCAAACCCTAGTTTGGAATCAACCTTAGCAATTGAATTGAAATATAGAATTCTAGCAAGTAGTAGAAGTAAATCTAACAATGGAGCTATGATACTCAACAGATATGCAATTGTATTTGAAATGTAAAAAAGTGTATTGATATGAAAGCTTGAACATAACATTAACAAATGTAAATCAGAACCTCCATGATTGTATGCTTAGAACCCACCTTGATAGAAGAATGAATAAATCTTGAAGATGAACAAAGGATCTTGAAGGAAGATCACACCACCATAATGGCTAGATCTAGGGTTTTGAATGATCAATCTTGAATGCTTGAACCAAATCCCTTGAAAGGCTTGAATGCTTCAATCCTTGATCTTCAATGGACAACTTGAATGCTTGATAGATAGAATGTTTTCTTGATCTTGAAAAGTAGATAGTAGTCGTTCATGCATAGGTTGTAGATACACTCATGAATAATGAATTGTCAAAATGAGGGAAAAAGGCTTCCTTATATAGAGATCTAGGGCACTAACTCCTAGAGAAGGTTGATATAGGAGCATTAAATCCCATTTAACCTTAACCCCTAAGAATAGTAATTAAAAAATTCTACCATTCTGAAACCCAAAACAACCAACCTAGAAGCAAGAAAAGAAACTTTCTAAACCCTGAGATCCTAAAACTCCCAGAAATTGAAAATAGGACCTAAGGTTAGGGATGAGGTCAACCCAGCCCTAGGTTAGGGTCAAGTTCATCCTTAACCTAGGTCAAGGTTGAGGTCGACCTTGACCCAAAAGATCATCCTTAACCTAGAGGCCAAATTCCTTAGTTTCATTGAGCAATTTGTCAAAAATAGGCTAGAAATAAAGAGATAAAGGCAGAATAGGGGAAAAACTACTAGATTCATGCAAAGAGCCATTCAAGGTTCTTGACATGACCCCAGACCACTTACCCATAGGGGTAAACACTCTTAACATCATAATTAACAATCTTAAACAACTTTAACTATATGATTAATGTAAAATGAAACCACAACAAGATACTCATACACAATAACACTAAATATGTGAACTAGGGAAACTCTTGATCAAAGGGAAAACCCTGCTGCGGATGGTACTCACAAGATGATGTACTAATATAAATATTCTATGTTAGAGGATATACCCTTTTAGGAGTCTATTACAACATTCTATAAATATTAATCCCTATTAGAAGACTTTGAGCCCTTGTTAGGAGATTCCAACCTTGTTAAGAGTTGTGGAAGATAGTTGGACCCATTTCCCAAACAATTTCAAGGGCAAAACCAATGAACCCACTATCCAAATGATATCTATATCAGTCCTTGTAGAATACTAGAACTAAATTGTACTTCCTTCCTCTTTCTCTATCCTATCAACTAGAATTCTTCTCCTTCAAATCTTGAAACCAGATCTTGAATCTTGCATCCAATAATCCCTTGAATCACTTACATGCATTCAATAAGCACTCTGCCACTTTTTGTAATTCACACTTGAATAATGGTCACAATACTCGAACACACTTTTCAAATAAGGAAAATATCTTTCCTTTATACCATATCTTCATAATAATTCCTTGAGTCTGCTTTGAGGCTTTCCCAATTAATTAAATTAAGATAATTAATTAATTACAATTATAATAGCTCTATCAGCTCACATTCTATATAAAAATTCACACGTCTAATACTAAGGTTTGTGCACTCATTGAAATCATCATCTGACTATCCTTTATCACTACTTAACTACACATCTCTTCATTACATTTGTGATGTAAGATAGCCATAAAAATTAGGAACTGCTTTCCCAATACTTTGACTTTGAATTTCTCTCTGTAAATTAGGTACAAATTTTGTACACCATTGACTTAGACTCTATACACTTAACCATGTTTTTAGGATACTATGCTATACATGTCCATAACTACACATGGTCAAACAATCAAGCCATTGTCTATACCATCAAGATCGCTATCTGCTACTCAACCAATCTTTATAGAAACAATACTATGTTGACATCAATGAAAAACATAGTCATGAATGCAACATATCAATACTCTCCAATGCTCATGATACTCCCCCAATTTAGTATCATCAACATTCATGTTAAAAATCTCCCCCTTTTGCATTGATGGTAACATACATGAAAATCATCTAAGTTTCAAGAATACCTAGTAGAACTCTGTTGCTATTTTCATGCATATTCTCCCCCATTCTTTAGGAAGTGTTTTTCATGCATATCATCTCCCCTGTTGACATAAATTTCAAAGGTCTCAATCTCAATACCAATTATTAATTAGTTACTCCAATTCATCAACCAACTGGAGTGTCCAAAGAGACTGTTCAGTACCAAATACGAAATACCAAAGACCAAGAGTCCTCAATGACTTAGTACATACTTGATACTCCCCCATATAGGAAGCATAATCATTCAGTAAAATCAAATAATATTTCTTTGTGCCATTGGACTAATGCACTCATTGTATCAACTATTTAGAAGTAGGTAGAGCATAACCCCAAGCATACGTCTCAAGTAATCAAATGTATCTTTAGGCAAAGGCTTCATAAAGATATCTACAATTTGATCCTTAGTACTTACATACTCCAATTTGATCTCCTTTTTGTTGCTTTTTCTCTCATTGCATGATACTTAATAGACATATGCTTTTTTTTAGAATGCAATATAGGATTCTTAGACATACTCGCTGTACTTGAATTATCATAGTAAATGACAACAAGTTTTTTGATCTCAATTATGATATTCTTCAACAT
This sequence comes from Cupressus sempervirens, assembly GCA_028749045.1. Lineage (NCBI taxonomy): Eukaryota > Viridiplantae > Streptophyta > Pinopsida > Cupressales > Cupressaceae > Cupressus > Cupressus sempervirens. Next base: position 572,751,663 of record CM053789.1, on the reverse strand, counting down.
CTGCTTCATCCATATAACTTGATTATATTTATTTGTTACTGTAACATACTATGCCTCAGTAGTGCTATACGTGAAATGCAATCTTTCTTCTTTCTTAACCAAGAAAAAAATCTTCCTCCAAGAAAGAATGCTCCACCACTAGTTCTCTTTTTGTTATCCATACTGCTTGCCCAATCAACATCAATATATGTGCACAAAGTGACATCACTTGATCTATCATACCAAATTCCACAATCAGATGTCCCTTTTAGATATCTTAATATTATCTTAATTGCTACAAAATAATATTCCTTAGGATCAGCTTGAAATCTAGCTACAATACCAACTACATTTGCTATATCTAGTTTGTTGTGAGTCGGATACTGCAAACCTCCAATCATTGATCTATAATTCTTCTACTCAATTGTAGGTGTCTCATCTTTGCTGGATAACTTATGACCTATTATCATAGGTGTACCAATAGGTTTACAACTTTCCAAACAAAATATTTTCAACAAATCTTTTAGATACTTAGCTTATGAAATGAATATCCCATTATTATTTTGCACAATCTGCAAACCTAGGAAAAAAATGCATTTCTCCTATCACGCTCATTTCAAATTCATTCTTCATCTCCTTAGCAAATTTATCACTAGCTTCATCATTACCTCCAATAATGATGTCATCAAAAAATATTACAATGATCAATAAACTATCTTCATTTTCTTTCAAATGCAAGTCACTATCTCCTGTACCTTTAGCAAATCCAAGCTTTACCAAGTAACTATCCAACCTTGCATACTGGGTTCTTGGTACTTTCTTCAGACCATAATAACTTTCTTCCATCTGCATACCATGTCTTTGTCTTTTGATAAAGGAAAACCTTCTAGCTACTCAATATAAACCTCTTCTTCTATTTCTCTATTCAGAAAGATAGATTTAACATCCATCTAATAAACCTTGAATTTCTTGTTCACTGCATAAGTTAGCAACATCCTAAAAAATTCCATTATTTCTATAGGTGCATATATTTTCTCATAATCGATGCCTTCTTATTGTGAAACCTTTAAAAACAAGTCTAGCCTTATTTCTCACAACTTGTCCTTGCTCATTCATCTTATTCCTAAAAACCAATTTTCCTCCTATCACATTCTTGTCTTTTAATCTAGGAACTAACTCCCATGTATCATTTTTACTATCTAATCCAATTCATCCTTCATTACTTGGATCTAATGATTATCTTTGACTTCTTAGTCTACGCACTTGGGTTCAACTTGAGTTATCAAGCATATCTCCTCATTTATTCTATTCCTTATCATAACGCCTTTGTCTTTACTTCTAATTATCTACTTAGTAGAATGATTCCTTGTCAAATTTTTTTTAGAAGTAGGAGTTGAGATCTCAACTCTTATCTCTTCTCTAGGTTTAGAACTATGTTCTCCTCTATCTCAAAAGTTAGCACATCATTTTACAAATCATTGTTTTTCTTAAACAAAACTTAAGCATTCTATCTAAAAATTCCAGAGTTGTTCTCTTCTTCATCTGAAATATAATCTACCATCTTTTCTTTAGTTCCAAACTTCTCATCAATCCTTACATTTGTGCATTCAACTATTGTCTTGGTTCTATAGGTGAAACATCTATAAGCCTTACTTTTCAATGAGTAGATAAGAAACATACCTTCATCAATTTTTGGATCAAACTTACCAATGTCATTGTATCTCTTAATATAACATCTTCTCCCAAATATCATGAAATATTTGACTGATGGTGAATGTTCAAACCATAGTTCATAAAATCTCTTGTCCATACCTTTTCTTATCTGTACTCTATTCAGAGTATATATTGTTGTATGAACTGCTTCTCTCCAAAATGTCTTAGAAATATCATTCTCAAGTAACATTGCTCTAGCTACTTCTACCATAGACTTATTTCTTCTCTCAACAATCCCATTTTTCTCAGGTGTTCTAGGTGCAAATAACTATCTTTTGATTCCATTTTCTTCACAAAATATTTTAAATTCTCCTCCTCTATTAGATCTCAAACACTTAATCTTAACACCAAATTTATTTTCAACTCTATTCTTAAATATCTTAAACTTCTCAAAAGCTTCAGATTTCTCTTTAAGAAATGCTACCCACATCATTCTAATGAAATCATCAACAAAAATCATAAAATACCTTTCACCATAGAATCCTCTTGTTCTAGAAGGACCACTCAGATTTGTGTGAATGATCCCCAACTTTTCTATGGTAGTGAAATTCTTTCTAGGGAATGACACTTTATTCTACTTAGCCAAAAAATTACTTACAAACAACATTAGTAGGCTTGCCAATCTTAGGCAAGTCTCTAAATGCAAAAGTGCTACTAACCTTTACAATATTATCAAAGTTTTTGTGACAAAATCTTCTATGCCACAACCAACTATTATCCACTTTAGCTACCAAACATGTCAACTCAATAGGATTCAACTGAAATACATTACCTCTAGATATAGTGCTAGTTCCAATCATCTTACCATATTTGTCTTTGATAGTGCAAGTCCTCTCAATGAACTACGACAGATAACCCTTGTCCACCAACTGTCCAACACTCAACAAGTTATGCTTCAATCCATCAACAAAATAGACATCATCAATGTTAGTTTTACCATCAAGAGTAATGGATCTAATTCCTATTATATGATAGGTTGCATTGTTACCAACTTTGACAATATCTCCATCATGATTTTAAACTTAACAAACTTATTCATATCACTAGTCTGTGATGCGAACATCCATTATTAATTGTCTAGTCAGACTTCTTTTCCACTTGGGTAACTACAACTCTTTCTTCTCTAATTTCTCTATGAAGATCATCTTCCTTGATAGCCACAAATCTAATTCATGATCATTTTCACTTTGACCTTTTTCATCAAATTCTTCATCTTCATTTGCATACAAACAATTTTTATCTCTATCTCTTCTAAGGTTAGACTCCCCTTTATACTTTTTCTCCCTTTTAATGAAAATTCATTACAAGTCCAACATTTAAAGATTTTCTTACCATATTTTTCTCTTCTCATCAAAAGGTCTATTCCTTCCTCAATCTTTTTCTCTTCATCAGCTCTGCTACTACCAACAAAATCTCCATGAGTTCTTGCACTTCTTGTCAAATTAGGTCAAATGTTTAGGACACTAAAGGTTTTTTTAACTCTTGCAAGTTCAAAAAACTATCTTAGATCCACTTCTATTGATTTTAATATTCCAAATAATGTTTCCTTAGTGAAATCCTTAGTGTAAGACATCACTAGCTGAATCATCTGAGCTATTGGCTTGAATGGTGGCGTCAAACTTTTCAAGATCTTCCATATGACCTCATCATCTTTATTAGTTCCACCATGAGACCAAATACATGTAACAATTTCTAATACCCTACCAATATAACTTCTTTTAGCTTCATCTTCCATCATTCGAGCATCTTGAAATGTGCATATCCAATTCCATAATCTCATTCTTTTTGCATGATCATCACCTTCAAAAGTAGATTCTAAAGCTTTCCAAATTTCATGAGATGTTACAAGAGACTTTACCTACCTATACTCATTCTTTAGAAGTGATATCAACAAGGCTTCTCTTGCTCTCATGTTACACATGAATAGATCTCTTTCTTCTTCACTACATCCTTCAAGCTTTTCTTCTTCAACAATTAACTTCTGACTTATTATTAAGATCCAATATCTTGGACCCATGCACAATAGATGAGTCCTCATATTCTACTTCTAACTATCATAGTTGGCCCCTTTAAATCTTGGACTATCCTTTCTGAACATATTTTCCATTGATATCCTAAAGCTATTAAGCTTATTCTTCAAGGGACCTAATGCTCTGATACTAATTGTTAGAATATTAGTCCACTGATATAATTAAGAAGGGGGGTTGAATCAGTTATCCAACTAACATCAAAATTAACAATCTCAAACAATCTTTAACCATATGAGTAATTTAAACTAAAACCACAACAAGATACTCATACATAATAATACCAGATATGTTAGCTAGAGAAACCCCAGTGGGGATGGTACCCACAAGATGGTGTACTAATATAAAAATTCCTTGGTAGAGGATAGACTCTGTTAGGAGTCTACTACAATATTTATTACATATGATTCTCTGTTAGGAGATTCCAACCCTATTAGAAGTTGTGGAAGATAACTAGACCCACTACCCAGACAACTTCAAGGGTAAGACCAATGAACCCACTATCAAAATGACCACTGTATTATTCCTTACAAAATAATAGAACTAAAATATACTTATTTCCTTTGTCTCTTTCCTATCAAATGAACTTCTTCTTCTTCATATCTTGAAACCATATCTTGAATCTCACATCCAAAAATCCCTTGGATCACTTACACGCATTTAGTAAGCACTTTGCTTCTTTTTGTAATTTTCACTTGAACAATGATCACAATACTTGAACACACTTTTCAAACAAGGAAAACATATTTCGTTTATACCATATCTTCGTAATAATTCCTTGAGTCAGCTTTGAGGCTTGCCCAATTAATTAAAATAAGATAAATAATTAATTGCAATTACAATAGCATTATTGGCTCACAATCTATACAAAAATTCACACATGTAATATTAAGGCTTGTGCACTCACTGACATCATCATCTGACTATCCTTTATCATTTCTTGACTATGCATCTCTTCATTACATATGGGATGTAAGATAGCCAAAAAATATTAGGAACTACTTTCCTAATACTATCTCTAAACTTATATCTGTAAATCAATTACAACTTCTGTACACCATCGACTTGAACTTTGCGCACTTAACCACATTATCAGGATACTATGCTATACATGTCCATAATTGTGCATGACCAAATAATCAAACTATTGTTCATACCATAAAGATCTTTGTCTGCTACTCAACCAGTCTTTATAGAAACAATGCTATGTTGACATCAATGGCAAAAACAATCTTGAATGCAATATATCAATACTCTCCAATGCTCAAGATACTCCCATAATGTAGTATCATCATTTCATGCTAACATTCTCTTAAGAAATGACACTTTATTACAATGTGCTTGGTTTTGGGATGCATAATAGGATTCTTGGAAATATTAATTACACTGGTGATATCACACAAAATAATAACTGGATACTTGATCTCTTCCTTCATACTTGTCAACAATTGTTTGAACCAAAAAATATTTGAATAATTGACTATTGTAGCAACATATTCAGCTTTTGTTGTTGACTAAGAGATATAGTTTTTCTTCTTGCATGTCCAAGATACTAGCCTCTTTCCAAGAAAGAATGCTCCACCACTACTACTTTTTCAATCATTAATGCTTCCTACCCAATCCACATCAGTGAATGCTTTCAATTCAAAGTTGCCTCCTTTCTTATACCACAAACTATAATCTTTAGTGCCTTTTAGATAGCTCATGATTCTTTTTATGTCCATCATGTGATTTTCTTTTATATTAGCAAAGAATCTTGCTACCATTCTAACCGCTAATGCTATATAAGGTCTTGCATGCACCACATACTAAATTTTTTGAATCATTGAAATGAATGTAGTCTGATCCACCTCTTTTGAATCATCATCTTTGAAAAGCTTATGTCTAGTAGACATAGGTGTTCCAACTGGTCTAGAATCCTCCATTCCAAACTTCTTCAATATCTCCTTAATATACTTTGATTGAGTAATGTAGATACCATCCTTCTTCCATTCAATCTGCAGGCCAATAAATAATTTGATCTCTACAAAAATTGACATTTCAAATTCCTTACTCATGTACTCTAAAAAGTATTTGCACAAATCATCATTTCCACTGAATAATGTTTCATCCACAAAGGTTTCTGCCCACACAATCTTCTTAACTAGTCCTTTGATGTATAGACTGTTGTTGTCATTAGTTCTTTGAAAACAAATCTTTATGAGATACTTGTGAAATATCTCATGCCATGCTCTAGGGGTTTATTTGAGATCATAAAAAAGCTTTGTGTAATCTACAAACCATGTCCCTTTTTCTAGGATCAATGAAACCTTTTGGTTGTTCTATGTAGACTTCCTCTTCTAAGATTCCATTTAGGAATGTTGGCTTTACACCCATCTAATATACTTTGAATCCTTTGCATGCTGCATATGAAAGGAGTTTTCTAACACCTTCTAGTCTAGCAACATGAGCAAATGTTTCTCTATATCAATACCTTCCTCTTGAGCATAACCCTTGTAAACTAGCCTTGCCTTGTTTGTTGAAACTTCTCCATTCTCATTCAATTTATTTTTGAGTACCAATTTTGTTCCAATTACATTCTTATCCTTGGGTCTAGGAATAAAAGTCCAAGTCTTATTCCTTTCTATTTGATCAATTTCTTCATTCATTGCTTCAATCTAACTTTCATTTTCTAATGCATCTTTGACAGTTCTAGGTTCAAATTCAATAAGAAAACATGTGTCTTTTAATTTGTTCCTTGTCATTGTACGAACTAATTGATCTCCAATGATTTATTCAGCTACATGATGCCTTCTGACATATCTAACAATTCTTGGCTCCTTCTTTTTGGATCATGCTTGGGTCCTACTAACTATGACTTGAGTCTATTAGACTATGTCTTAGTTTCAACTAGCTAAACATTGAGTCCTTTTGATGACTTAGGTTGTAGTAACTACAAGTCAGGTTGAACTAGAGATTTTGGGGACTCGGGTGGTGAAGATTGCTAACTCCCAATTGCAAGTGTTAGGCTCATAGTAAACACAATTTCTATAGTTTTCAAGTTCCTTACTACTTTTTTCTTTATTCTTTTCTACAAACTCATCAATCTTTATATGTACACTTCCTATCACTTTATGAGTAGATAGATTCAAACATTTTTATACCTTGCTCTTATTTGAGTATCCAAGAAATATGCCTTCATCACTTTTCACATCAAAGTTTCCTTTTCTTAACTCCTTCAAATTTTAACATTTACTTCCAAATACTTTAAAATAACACGCATTAGGTTTATATGCATAACATAGTCTATAAGGTGTTTTCTTTGAATCTTTCTTCAACTATACTAGGTTCAAGGTATGAACTGCAATGTTGATTGCTTCCTTCCAATATTTGATGGCAACATTCTTTTCTATCATAAGGGTCCTTGCACAATCCATGATTGATCTATTCCTTCTTTCAACAATTCTATTTTGCTGAGGTGTACTAGGTGTAGATACTTGCCTTTTGATTCCTTTTTCATTGCAAAATTTATTGGAAATGAATTCTCCTCCTCTATCTGATCTTAAACATTTAAGTTTCTTTCTCCACTCTAGCCAGATACCAATTGAACTTTTGAAAAACTTTTGATTTATCCTTTAGGTACATAACAATCATTATTCTAGAATAATCATCAACAAACAAGATAAAGTACTTATCTCTTGTGTAGCTTTCTGTTCCAATAGGTCCACACATGTCTATATTGACCAGCTCCAAAACTTTTTCAGAATGATAGTTTTCTCTTTTAAAACTTGTCTTCCCCATCTTACAAATTTAACAATTCTTGCACATACCCATGTCAGGTTTCTTGAGATTTTGGAATGCCTCTAACCCTTTTGTTCTTGCTTATTTTTACTAGGTTATCAAAGTTCACATGACACAACCTTTTACACCATAACTAGCTTTCTTCTACTTGATTAATGAAACATAAAATTTCATTAAGTTCTAGGTAGAATAGGTTACCTTTAGTTTGCTTGCTAGTCCCAACCAGATTTCCTTTCCCATCCAGCAGATTGGCCTTTCCATTCATGAATTCTACCTTGAATCAAATGTTATTCAATTGAGCCACATTATGTATATTATGCTTTAATACTTCAATCCAATAAGTTTTATCACATTTGAGATCATTGGTTAGTGTAATACAACCTTTACTTTTCACATAACATGGTTCATCATTGCCAAATCTAACACTTCCACCATCATAGTTTACCAAGTTATCAAATTTAAATTTGTCACCAATCATATGGTGAGAACAACCACTATCAATAATCCATGTATCATTCTTACTAATGTGTGAGATAAGTGTCATCTTATCATTCTCATCATCTAATTAATCTTTGATAGCAATATAGACCATTTCATCTTCTTCACTACTATCATAAATCTTTAGCAATGTAACATGATTTCTTACCTTTGTGCTTGTAGCTTTTAAAATCCTTCTTGCCTTTGTATTTTTCATGTTTTTTTTCTTCTTTCCTTTCTCTGTTTGGATACCTTGTAGCAATGTGACTAACTTCTTCACAAGAAAAGTAGATCAAAAGAATTTTGCCTTTGTACTTTCCTTTTCCCTTGGGAAATCTTCTTGCAAGTAATGCTTCAATGACTTCAAGGTCTTCATCAGAACCATCTCCATCCTCACTATTAGATTTCCTTTTAGATTTTGTAGCTTTCTTCTTGACTGATAGCTTGGCTTGAAATGAAGACTCAATGTTGCTAGTGTTAGGAACATAGTTATCATAGTTAATTAACTCAAGTACTATCAACCTTCCCATTATTGCATCCAATGTTATATCATTCTTGGGATTGCATCTCTTTTCTTGAATTTTGAAACTCTAATTGCATATATAGGAAGAAGTGTTCTAAGAATGTTTCTTACCACTATCTCATCATCTATCTTTCATCCTAGGGCTTTGATTGCACACACATTGGCTTTGATTCTATCACTGTATTTTCCAATATTCTCATCCCCTCTCATCCTCATTTGATCAAATTTTCCTCTAAGAATTTCTACCTTGTCTCTCTAGACATTATCATCTCCTCCATAGATGGCTTTCAACTTGATCCACATCTCACAAGCAATACCACATTCTTTGACTTTGTCAAATTCAGCATAGTTGAGAGTTGAAGCAATACCAATCATCATAATATTGTGATTCTTCTTTATTGTAATTTCTTCAATAGTCATAGTTCCATTAGGTGCCACATACTCAATGTCTAGGTACTTTAGGTCCAAGTCTCCAATGGTTTTGAAATTAAATCTCATGAGTTCCTACCATGCCTTTAAGTTATATTTGTTTAGCTTAGGAATCTCCCTTCTGTAAGACATCCTGATCTTGGACTTAGGTCCTTGAAACCTTTTCTCTACAAGCACCAAGGGGAAGATTTGATACTAATTGTTGGAAATAAAAGAAGAGTAACTAAAGGGAAAGGGTGAATTAGTTACCACCAAAAAAAATCCTAGATCCCTTAGATGTCAATACAAACCATATCAAACTCTACTATAACTTTGTTAGTACCGAATCACTTGGAAAATACTAGAATTATTGTTACTCGACAATCACTGGAAAAAATGTTCCTTAAGATGTTTAATTTGATTAACCTTAATTAACTTAGTTGCAGAATCATAAAGAAAATAAAATGAAGATGTATGACACTAGGATTTAACATGGAAACCCAATTTGGGGAAAACCACCAATTATAACTAGTTATTGTTTTTCACTCTTCTGAAGTGAACCCTATTAGGAGCCAACCCTATTTAAGGTTACAAAACACACTATTTAGTGTGACCCTATTAAAGGATTTAATCACCCTATTAGAAGTGGCCTTGTTAGAGGTCTTTAAACACTTCAATCTACAAATGACACCTTGTTAGAGGATTTGAGAAATAGCTATTAAGTTAACTCTGTTTAAGAGATTTGATACACTGCTACAATTATTAAAGAGTAACATAATACAACCTAATTGTTGATGGAACTAAATTACTGACTTTAGATATTTGTTTTACCTTAAATACTTGATCCTCCTTGATCAAATAAACTTTGTAGCTCGGTCAACTCAGGATACTTTGATAACCTTCCAATTTGCTTCCTTGGTTTATCTTTCTAATCTCATGCTTCTCTCTCTCTTCAATCCTACAAATTGACTTTATACGTATATCATTTACCTTGCCAAGTTGGATTGAATACACTTTCAACTATTCAATATTCATCCCTTAAGTCATCTAGACTTAACAAATAAATCCATCAAACTAAATATGCTAATTCTAAAAATTCCTTTGTTAGCTGACCCAACTCAATCAACACTAACTCAAAAAATTCTTTCTTTAGACTTCCTTTATTAATCTTGAGAAATCAGTTAATACTGCATCCTAAACTAAATTCCTTTGGTAACTGAGTGAGCTCAATTAACATTGGTTCCATGCCAATTTCTCTTTGGTGCCCAAGTGAACTCAATAGACAATGTATTCCTACAAACTTCCTTTGATGCCCGAGTGAACTCAACACATACTAACTTTGAACTTGGTTAACTATGGAACACTTGGTAGATATTAAAAATTGCCTTCATATCTTGAGTGAGCTTGACAGACATTGATTGGTAAAGACTGAACATTCTGTGTAACATCAAAGATAGTATACAATTGATAAATTATTTTCAACAAATATCTCTTGTTATCTTACCCAAGTGTCACCAGTTTGTACTTACTCTATCTTTGACCTTTGTACATAGTTACATATTGTCTTGAGACATATTACCTACATAGTGCACCAATTTGAAAGTTTACTGGGGGCATATCCCTCAGCACACGTTATCCATTCAACTTATCACATATCGAATTGGAGCTAACATTTGTGAATCCTTTATAATCTTAAAAATGTCAAATAATGTCCTGAGAAAAGACCTAAAAATCATCTAATATCCTAAACAAATCCATAAAAATCATACAATTTCCTAAAAAATCCATAAAAATGATAAAGTGTATTGAATAAATGCTTAAAAATCACACAATATCCTAAAAAAATTCCTAAAAACAATAAAAATCAGTGAAAAAATTGATAAAAATGGTAAAATGTCCTAGAAAAAATCCCTAAAAATCATTAAAAGTCCAGAAATAAACCCTAAAAATCATTATTTTTTTTGAAAAAAATTAGCAACAAAAAACATCAAATATCCTTAAAAACCCTAATCAAAATAAACCCACCATAAATTTGCAATAAACCTTTTAAATAGTCACTGTGGGTAATCACCCTTTTGCCTAAACACTTGCACATTTGTAGACTAAAACTCAAAGCACTATGCTTCAATGACAATCACACATTGAACTATCATCTAAGCAACATGAACCCACACTTTTCACTACAATCCTATCAATTGAACCAACAATCAAACCTACCATATAATTGATTTGTCAAAAAATCTCTACAAAACTCAAAGGCACTAGAAGCACATAATAATTGATGATAATAGCTATTGGCTCACGTTGTTTAGTGAGTGATTTTTTTCTTTTCTTTTCTTTGACCATGTTCTTATGCCACTTGATGATATAAACTAATCTATGAGAGTGGTTGGGATGGTCATCTTTTTCTCTTCTATCTATTAAATGTACCTTTGAGAGTATGGGGCATGTATATTTTTCTCAAGAAGGATCAGGTCATTCTTTGTCTCTATCATGCGTATTTATGCAAAAAGCTTGCATTTTCACTCTGGTCCTTTATGCCACAATGCCTTGCATTCCATTTTCCATATAATATAAATCCTTTTTGACATATAGTGTACTTTATGAAAGCAAAAAGTCCTCATCTCATACTAACTAGTCCTCATTGCATCTCCTCTATCTTCTAATACCCATCTCATCCAGCACCACCATGGTCTAGTACTCTGATACACCAAAAAAATCCTCATCTTACATTCTTGCATAAGTCAAAATTCCAAAAAAGCCCAAAATAATACATCTAATTTTTGATCTGTTAGTTTCTATGGATTCGTCTCTTTGTTGTCAAAAATTTGACCAATTATTTGCATTTTTTGGTCAATTCCTCAGGGGGCACCCATATATACCACCCCTACTGGAGCATATTTTATGGCTTTTCCATCAATTATTCTTTGACACAATGCTCTAAATCACATTACATCAAAGAGGGGGAAAATGTAGAGACTTAAAAGTGGTTCACGTGTACTATTTAATCATATTTTCATACTAACACGTCCCATTTCTCATTTCAATAATTTTGATCTTTTGGCCAACTTGATTATCATTCAAACATATTTTGGTGATATCCTTCATCATTGTACCCCCTTTTCAAATCAATGGTATATCATTTCAAAATTGGTTCCTATTTTATTTGAACTTTTCAAAACTGACTCTAAACCACTTCAACATTGTTAGAATCCTTTCTAATCAACCAAAAATTGTCTCAAATCAATCCTAAACCATTTCAAGGCAATCCTAATCAATCTGGAACATGTCAAACATCCCTCATCAATCATCATTTATCCAACCCTAGGTATTATTTTGTCCCTCAGTGATTTGTCAATCTATCAAACCTATCGAATTTGACCTTAACACTACCATGTCCCTCGATGCTAGGTCAATCTAACATTTTAATCCTCTGATCATCAACATTGTTGAGTCCCTCAGTGTTAGATCATGGCCTTATCAAATCAATTTAATAACATTAACAATGTTCATTGATGTTATTATGATCAACCTTATCAATCAATTTTGATCCTATGACATTTACAATGTCCATTAGATGTCACATGTCCTTAATCCATGTCATATGTCCTTGACATGTTATTAATCCTAATCACTTATTTAATTTGAGCATGGCTTTGATCTACCCACTCTCATCCTTGTTGGTTTGCATAATCATTGTATTTTATCAAAAGGTTAATCATGCATTTATTTCATCAAATTGGCCAATCATTTACTTATTTTTCATATAGGATTAGTTAACCCATAATCTATTCCTATGTCATTTCAATAATTTTTTATCCCATTTTACTAATTCTTCTTACTAACGATCATTCTCAATTAATTTATATTTATTGATTAATTGGTCCATCTTTGTGAACTATGGGGATTCTCAATTTCCTAAGTCCTATTTTCCCATTTCTAATTTCTAATTTACTAATTTCCATTTGTGTGAAATTATGAATTTTTAATTTAAATATTCCACCAGTCTTGACACATGGTCATAATGCATCATAGATTCTCTCTCTACACTTGGCTAATATGTGCCAAGTTACACACTTGAATTGACAAATGTCCATCTCCTCATTCATATCTAATTTCTTGCCTTTTAGCTATAAATTAAGCCAAATTATACTTTTGAATTATGTCCAAACCACACTTCTAGTATTCTCAATAGAATTCATCATATCATTTTGTCATTTTCTTTAAATTGTGTATGCACTATAGGCAATTGGAGCAACATCAACAATGGAGAGGAAAGAAGGACATGGGAAATACAACTGAAAAGGGGGTTTTACTTGTTTTAATTCAATCATTTTCATTGGATTTCATGGTATATTAGAATGGTTTGGCATATGTTGATTGAGTTTGTGGTTTCTCATAGTATGCTAGGTTTTAACCTATTTTATAGTCCTACAGGCTCATTGTTGATAACTCATTTGCGAGGTACATGGATGATTTATACATGGTTATCCTATATTTTTTTCACTTTCCTACTCTCATACTATTACATTTGATATATTACATCTTTGTGACAAATACAATTCACACTTTATATGCACTTATTCCTAATAAGCATTGATGCCTTATTATCCTTTTGCTAATAAAACATTAATAACTTATCATACACAAGGTAAATAAGGATGTTGACAGTCTAATATTTACTAAGTTAATTTATCAATGCCAAGTATTTAGAAGGATAGTTCATGATGGTCTATGATATCCGTGATGTCATTATCTTTTCATATTATCACGATCTTAGAATTTATAATTATATTTGAAACTATTATCTTGGGCATGTATAAGAACTACTGTCCTTTGTGTGGTCAATGTTACATAGTTTCAAAGTAAATTTTGAAGGAAATATTATTTATATACTATTATTTTTTAAGGGATTGAATCTAATTAAAATTCATTCCTTGACTTTCAATATTAGGAGCTATTTCAAAGGAACTTAGGATTTTGAATAAAATTATATCAAATGATTTTTTTTGTATTATGTCTAAGGGACATCAAAGGAATTGATAGTGGTTGTAAAATTTTGATTGTTATGTGCTTTCACTCTTCAAATCCTAGTTGAGAATTTCTAGTGCACATATGCTTGTGATATATTTTGTCATTTTCTTTGGTGCCTTTTGAAGTTGGAAATAGTTCCAAATGGAGAGCATGGTGTTTGTTGGTTTCTTATAGATTATGTTAGTTGTGAGGGTTGGTATCATGGTTTGAATAGTATAGAAATTTTTGGTAATCATATTGTGATTCTAATATACTTCTATTTTGATTAAGCATAAATAAATTAAGAATCTATTTTTCCAAAACATTCTTTATCCACATTTGTATTTACACAAAGATATAATGAATCTATTTATCCAATGTAAATGACACACATTGACAATTAGATATACTTGAATCAAATAACAATTTGTGGATACAATTGGTTTTTTATTTCTCATTGAAAATAATAAGGGTTTTCTTGTTTAGGATATATAGTCACTATGTAAATGTCTTTTTTAGAGTGAATGAATGTATATATGAGATGTATAATCTATTAACAATTTTACTATTGAACAAAGCATTGAATATTGATTTTTAACACAAAAATAGTGAAGAGATAAAATGAACTTATATATTGTGTTTTATAGCTTTTAATTAATAAAATCTACATGACATTTAAAGAATGTTAATTATAAAATTTGTAATGAAATATAGAGATTTACCCTCTATCTTTTATTCTTTCAACATATAATTTTTTTAATAAGGTCATGCATGTAAAACAAAGTTTGACCTTTTTTTCAATGAGTCATAATTTACGCAACCAATAAGGCTTTTCTAATGAGCTATTTGTCAAGTGTTTTTCCATCCCTATGAGGTTTCTCTACTCATAAATTATTGTGTTATCATTTCTCATTTTATGTGACTCTTTTGGTCTATATGTTCAAAACTCATTCTTATACATCTTTTAGTATTTGATCTTGTATAATGTTTTCAACCTCATTAATTTGATTAATTTATCTATAATTTCTCATTTTAGACAAATCTGCATTTATAGTATTAGAAAAGATAATTGTATTGTTCAGAGACCCACATTCTACATGATGAAAGATTTGAAATATTAATTCAAGGTCATTTTGAATCAATATACTAATAATTCACCCCCCTTAGTGGTATTTTCTCTAATACTCCTCTCCTTTTATCTCCCCCCCTTGTGTGTGTGTGTGTGTGTGTGTGTGTGTGTGTGTGTGTGTGTGTGTGTGTGTGTGTGTGTCTATGTTGGAAGTGGTCCATCATGCCATAACTACCTCATGTAGATTATATAAGTCTACTAGTTTTATTGCACACTGATAGGTCAATATTTTGGTAGAATGATAACCTTATTTTCTAATGAGTGGTATAAAATATTGGTTATAGTTTTGAATCTATGTAGGATGAAAAATATGACATTGAAAAGGAGATTGTTGGAAGTTGGATGGAATCCCTGTTAATTTTTGTGACATTTCTTAATTTCCTTGTTTGGACTTTGTAATTCTTGTGGTTATATCAGTCATTAAAATGTTAATCTATTAGTGTAATGACAACCATAGCTTCTAATAATAGAATCTCTCTATCCTTATTTAATATATTTAACTATGCACTCTCTCTTTGTTTATAGAGAGATAAATAAATAAATGGGAAGTGCATAGATATAAAAATAGAAAATTATGAGAAGATAGGGATATAGAGGGACATATCTAAATATGGAGAGATAGAGATAGGGAGATAGAAATAGGGTCTATTTGTGTATTATTGAAAGAGATAAAGATCTATATAGATATAGAGGGGTAAAAAAATAGATAAACAAAGAGAGAGTGATGAATATAAGTGGAGAAGTATAAAAAGAAAGAGTAATGGTAAGAGAGAGAGGGGGACATAGCTCAAGATAAAGGGAGACGGTTAGATGGAGAAAGAGAAAGAGGGAAAGAGAGAGATATAATGAGAGGGAAAAATAAATATAGCTAAACATACATATATAGAGAGAGAGAAGGGGGAGAGGAAAATAGTAAAACTAAATAAATAGAATGTATGGTTTCAATGAAAAAATAGACATATAAATGAGGTATCAAATGTTAAAATAAAACCACCCCACAAAAGACAATTTACAATAAAAACATCTCAACTAAGATAAATTACAATTAAATTTTTAATATATAAAATATAACAATATTAAATTAATGAGTAATCAACTAATTGAATAATTTTAATCTTTTTAAGATAAAAATATCATCAAGTAATAGATATAAGAAATATTAATATGAATAAGAAACCCTATAAGAAGAATAGATGGTATATAATTGAGGTAGATTACTAAAATAAAAGATATTAAAATCCAAACAAATAAAAAGGAAAGGAAGGTGAGAGAGAGAGGTGGAGAGATAAGAAGGGAGAGACATGTAAGTAGAGAGAACTTATGAGAGAGAAAAAGGAGATATTTATAGATATATACAAAGAAAATTGGGAGAGAGGTGAGAATTAAACTAGTGAGGTAAGGATGAAAGGAGGGAGAAATAGTGAGGAACTTTTTATAATGAAGGTAAAAGAGAAAATAAAAGAAGGAAGGGGCAATATCAATATACATCTAGTTCTTAGAGGAAATACACTGATATGGAGTAAGGTGTGATGAATATGTAGAGATGAGTATAGATTTTTATAAAGATAGTAAAAAGGAGGGAATAAGGGATAGGTAGAGAAATTACTATAAAGAGAGATGTATAAAGAGGGATAATGATGCAAGTAAGGTTGATACATGATGGAAAAAGCCCCTATCAGTGACAATGTGCATCAAAATTCAAAAGGAACTTTAGAAGAGTTCCTAAAACCCCTCCTACATCCTCTAAGTTTTTCTCCAACACTACTTGTCCATTCATGTGGTAAAACTTACCAATGTATTCTTGGTACCTTGTTTTTCACTCCTTGACACATTGTTTTCCACTCCTTGGCACCTAGCCTTCACAGGATCAATTTCACTACTAACCTCAATGAGCTTGTGAGAATGTAAGGTTGAAAAAATTGAACCAAGGTTAACTTGGATGATGTCCTAGTTCTATTCCTAGACTCATTTTCCTTACCAATTTCAAAATTTGCACTAGAATCCCTAGTAGCCCTATTAGCCATCAATGAGGCCTCCTAATGTGGTTTTGGGATTTTTCTCAAATCTTTTTTTAATGACTCAATTTTTTTTTCACTTAAGGATAACCTTTTGGAAGACTCAAAATATTTTTTAGGTCTTCCCCTCTGGAAACTTTTGTATAGTGTTGAACCCAATACCTAGGGTTTATGAGAGTTTTAAGGACTCACAATCCTATCAATAGTGTTTTCCTTAAAATATCTAACCCATGTATTGGAAGGTCTAAAAAACTATTATGAGATATTATCCACTCTCCACACTTCCTTCCTTAACATGAAGCTTGAGATCAAACTTCATTCTTTGTCAGCTTTCATCAAAATTTCCAACTTTGCAACCTAGTGGGCTTTTCTTAGGCTCGCCTAGGGCTTGCTAGAAAAATAAGAAAACATAATGTTTTTGAATCCAAAATTTTTAGGACCATATTAAATTGAATCTAGTTCGATTACCCAAATTTTGAAGAAAATTTAACCATGGCAATGGAAATTATACTCCATTTTCATGACACTGCTCAGTTATGACTAGAAATTGGTAGTGACTAAAATAATTTATGTGGAACACTCCAAAATTGTTAAAAAACCTAAAAAATATGTAAATAAATATAAAAAAACCTTATCTAATTCTTCAAAATAAAAAAATACTTATTCAATCCAAAGCACACAACTACTAAAATTTTTATCTCTTCGATTAGTTCTCCAAAACACTATCATGCACTAATGAAAAAATTTACTGTCCAAACATACTACTAGCTTGGAATGCTTTTAAATAGTGATTATAAAATAGTTCCAACTGATTATTTGTTGCTGGAAACTTCCATAGCATGATTTTCACCCTCTTGCTAAAAGTTGTCTCAAAGTTAAAATGTTCCAAAGTTGTCAAGTTGACAACTTTTGCAACTTTTTACAATCTCAAGAAATTTGTGGCTTCCTTAACTTGGTGTGATAAAAAATGATGTCCAATAGAAAATTAGGGCTATTCTTACATATTTTAGGCCATTATGGACCTTTCAGCCATTGTTTGACTTATTGACCAAGTTTGACTCCATTGGCAACTTTTGCACTTGCTTGACAACTTTTGGGCATTAATAACCTACAAGCACTAGATGACTAAGAAAACATTGAAAGTACTTGAAAATCACCCAAAACACACAATTATTCTCTCATTATCCTTTATTACATCTTTGAATCACTCCTAAGTCCCTAATCCAAAATTTTCACTAGGATTTGAGTTCATGCTAAGGGTGCTCTTGCACCATTCTCCCTCAAAAAGGAAAAGCTTTTAATGGAAAATTTGGTGATATCAATTTTAGGTCAATTCCCCTTTACTTGAACTCTTTTTTAGGAACCCATGTTTCTTCTATCAACTTTACTCTTCCATTTGATAAGATAATCCATGTAGGTTTGTGACCTTGTCTTTTTGCCTTCTCTGGAGTGGATAATATTTTCTACTTTAAGGGGTAAGTCCTTGGTCCTTGGAAATTTCTTAGTAATCTCAACAAGATCTCCATCTTCCTATGTATGGACTAGAATGGGTCCCTTATATTTTGTTAGGTCTATAACATTAAAATCTAGTGACGGTCCCAAGTGAGTTGGTAAAGCCACCTTGTAAGGATTGTTTTACCATACTTAGCCAAGATCTTGCAAGGTCTCACTCTCTTTATTTTCAACTTTAAAAGTTGTCCTTTTTAATCCTTGCATTATTGAGATGTACCATGACAAAGTATCCTTCTTTTAACTATAGGTCTCTTCTCCTTTCATCCGTCTTTTAATTCACCTTGGAACTATTATCAGACAAAGTCTTCTTCATTGACTCATGGATCTCCTTCATAGAGAGAGAAAAAATTTCAGCATACCCACTATTGTGTGTAGTGGTTTCTAAATTCCTAAGCTCCATTATGACCCTTGGAAGCATCCCAAAAACTATTTCAAAAGGGCTTTTACCAGTGGATCTAATAGTAGTATCATTGTAAGCATATTCTATATGGGGTATGATTTGATCCCATGTATGTATATACTCCTTTGTAAGGCATCTTAGAAGTTTTCCAAGATTTATATTGACTACTTCAATCTACCCATCTATTTGTGGATGGTAAGCAAATCCAAAAGGCAAGTTAGTGCCTAGCTTATTCCAAAGTGTCTTCCAAAATTGACTCATGAATTTAGAGTCCCTATCTGAAATAATGCTAATGGGTAAGCCATGAATCCTCACCACCTCCTTATAGAAAAGTTTGGCTAATAGAAAGCATCATGTGTTGTCCTACATGACACAAAGTGATCCATTTTAATGAATCTAGCTACTGTGAAAAAAAAACAATCAAATCTCTATTTAGTCTTGGGTAAGAAAACTACAAAATCCATACTTAAACATTCCTAATGCCTATTTGGAATGGGGAATGGCTAGTACTATAGACACTAAAAAATGGTACGCATCTATTGTTTCACCACATTTTCATACTAACATGTCCCATTTTCTCATTTCACTAATTTTGATCTTTTAACCAACTTGATCATCATTCGAGCATATTTTGACATGTTCTTCATCATTCACACCCCCTTTTCATATCAACTACATACAATTTCATAATATTTTCCTATTTTATCTAAACTTTTCAAAATTGACTATAAATCATTTTAACATCATCAGAATCTCATCCTAAATCAACCCTAGACTAACTCAAATCAACCCTAAACCATTCTTGATCAACCCTAAACTATCTTGAATTAACCTAAACCATCCTGAATCAACCCTAAACCATTCAAAGTCAACCCTAATTGATCTAAAATATGTCAAAAATCCCTAATCAATCATCATTTATCCAAATCTAGGTTTTTTGTATCCCTCAATGCCTTGTCAATGTATCAAATCTATCAAATCTAACCTTAGCACTACCATGTAGCTTAGTTCTAGGTCAACTTGTCATTTTTAATATTCTATGATCAACATTGTCATGTTGTCACTATTGGATCATGGCCTTATCTAATCAATCGATAACATTTACAATATCTATTGATGTTATTATGGTCAATCTTATTAATCAACTTTGATCCTATGGCATTTAAAATGTCCATTAAATGGCATATGTCCTTAATCCATTTCATATGGCCTTGACATATCATCAATCCTAATCATCCAATCAATTTGATCATGGCTTTGATCTACCCACCATCATCCTAGTTTATTTGCATAATCATCACAATTCATCAAAAGGGTAATCTTGCATTTCTTTCTTCAAATTGGCCAATCATTTACTAATTTTTCCTATAGGATTAGATAACCCATAATATATTCCTATGTCATTTCAACCATTTTGTTCATCCCACCTTACTAATTATTCTGATTGAACAATGTTCTCAATTAATTAATATTTATTAATTAATTGATCCATTTTTGCAAATTATGAGAATTCTTGATTTCCTAATTCCTATTTTCCCATTTCCAATTTTTAATTTACTAATTTCTATTTGTGTGGAATTTTGAGTTTTTAATTCAAAATTCTATCCAGTCCTAACATGTGGGAATAATATGTCATAGATTCTCTTTGTACACATGGATAATATGTTTCATATTCAGTATATATTCTTTTTTACACATGACTATAATAAGCCACACTTGTCATAGATTCTTGTCTACACATGGTTATGATGTGTAATGAGCTTGTCATAGATTCTCTTCTACTTCTGATCATGTTGATTCATATGTGCCATAGGATCTTACATATGACATATTATGTCATATTCATCATAGATATTCCATGGAATATTGTGCCAAATTGCATACTTGAAAATGACAAATGTCCATCTCCTCATTCATGTCTAACATCTTGTATTTTGGCCATAAATTGAGTCATTTTGCATTCATTTGCCTCTCAACCACACTTCTAGTATTATCTCTATCATTCATCACAACATTTTGTCACTTTCTTTTGCTTTCAATTACAAGTATACTATAGACAATTAGAGCTACAACAACATCAACAACAGAAAAGAAAGTAGAAGATGGAAACTATATTTGAAAGGGGATTTTGATTGTTTTTAATCTCTGTCATTTGAATGGATTTTATGGTAGATTGGGATAATTAACATATTCTATTTGAAGTTATTGCTGCTCATAGTATGTCATCTCACCTATTTTCTAGTCCTACAATTAGTGAACCCGATGTGAAACATGCTTACTAACTATCGTTTTCTTTGTTTGTGCTTGTAGGTGTAAGGAGAGAGCTCATTTGAAGGAGTATAAAACTTGTTTTTTCATTGTGATTTCTCTTTTGATAATAAAATTTAAGGAATGAAAAACAAAATCATATAGATCTAAGTAGGAAGGAAATGAATCCACTTTCAATTCTTCGTAATTCTTTCCTTTCTTTTGGCTAAAAAATGAACAACAAAGTCATAGAGACTTAATTAGGAGGTCAATTGAAATCACACCTAGCCTAATTAGGAGGTCTAGTAATAAGCCTTTATGTATCTTTTATGTAATTTTGTAGCTCTTTATCCTGGGTGTGTACTTTGTACTGTAAGTATGAGATTCGGTGACTTAGGAAGTTGTTTTAGGTGCTTAGGACCTAGAACTTGCTCTGTCTGTGGCTCTAATCTAACCAAATGTGCATGTGAATGATAAAGTGTTCTTTTCTAGGCCTTGACTAGACCATTGGTGCATTTGGTACTATCTAGGTGCACTTGATAACCTTAGTTTGAGTTTTGTCTGTTGTACATGCCATTCTAACTCTCTATAACCTTATTTAGGTCTCAAGACCTAAATTGCACCCATCTGGCTCCCAAATATGCACATATGGGCCCCACATGCACTAAGAGCACACTTGGGAAGTGACTCCCCTTCCTTTGCATGTGAAGGTTCCTATGTGCTTGTTTAGAGTCCAATCTAGTTGCCTAGTTTTTAATTTTCTAGCACCCATGTAACCAACTACCCAAGTACACCAATGGAACAACTAGTGCTATAAGGGTGCACTTAGGAGTCTTCTAGTAGGTTTTCTAGTTCTCCCCTATATAATTAGTACTGTCACTATGAAATTGGTTTATAAAAACTTGAGTTAGGATTGCCAAATTCAAATGAATGGGTACATTTTTCTTTGGGTGTCATAGGTACACTTGCACATCTCGTAGTATAGGTATGAACATAGGTTCAAAATTGAGACCTCATTGAACCATTCCATGTGTGGGTGATGTGTTAAAAGGTAATTTCATGTTGGACATGCCGTTTAGGGTTTCTTGTCTTGTATCTTGAGGGTCACTTCTTAGAGGATAAATTCTTAGTGGGTCCACTTATAATGATTGTGAAACTTTGGTTTGACTTAGGTCAAAAAAAATTTGAGGTTTCTTGTTTTCCTTTGTCTTGGATGAGTTCTAGGTTGTGTTTGCTCTTGATAAAATAATGGTTGATATATGTCTTTTGGTCCTTTAGCTGACTATGTCCTTGTGAGAGCTAGCATGATACCTAAGTATAAAGATAAAATGGGGGATTCTAGACTCTGAAATGGACTTTCTATCTACCAAGTGTGCACCTACAACACCAACCATGCCTAGATAAAACCAAGTACTCACCTAAGTGTGTAACTTGCACTCAATAAGGGAACATTAGGTAAATAAGGTGTTCATGTGACAAAAATTTTAAGTATGTATGCATGATGTGTTGATTTTTAGATTTTTTGGGTTAAGGTATGCTATGCTAGCTATAAAAGTGAAAAAGGACCTAGGGTTATGGTATGGAAGGTGAAAATGACCTAAGGGGATGATACACAATCGTAAATGCAAGTGCCATTTTGGAATTTTGACTAAGGGACATGAAGATGATCATAAGGTATGCAAAGTGCAAATTATTTTTGACCTTGGACTTTGGACTATGAAAATGAGACTAAGGGTTGATGTATGAAACTAAGATTAGACTATGCAATGGGGTATGCTAGGGTTGATAATGACATCTAAGACATGAAAGATATAGATTTGGGATTATGTAAAGTATTTGGTTTGATAAATGATTAAGGACTCATGAAATTTGATTACTATAAATTTTTGTTGGATGGAGGATTTTGACACTTGGAGAAATGCTTTGGACTATGCAATTTAAAATGACTATGCAACTAGGGTTTTGGATTGCAAACTAGGGTTTTGAAATGATGTGAAAACTAGGGTTTTGAAATGATATTCAAACTAGATTTATGAAATGGTATGCAAATTAGGGTTTTGTAATGCAAACTAAGGTTTTGGGATGATATGCAAACTAGGGTATGCACCAGCTAGATGAGTGCAAACTATGGTTAAATAAAAATGACATTTAGGGAGACTAAGGATGTGCTAAGGTTATGAAAAGTGTATGCAAGGTTTGGACTTAGGAGAAAATATTTGGAAAATGCCAATCTAGTAGATCCCAAGAGACATGATTAAAAAAGATAACAAAAAATACCAAGGTCAAGATCCTTTATCCATAAGGAGATACTTTAAGACCCATACTTTGTTCTAATTTTCAACTAAGTTCAAAGGGTTCTAGGTTCAAAATGGGGTCTATTAAGGGGGATCAAAATGAGGGCTATGCAAGGTGAGTATATAAAATGAAAGGATCTTAAGGGGAAAATGAGGTTTAGGACATGATCAAAATGAGGTCTTATGCAAGAATCTAAGGGCAAGTCTAGGGTCTAAAAATGCAATCTAGATGTCAAATTACTATCCTAGCAACCAACTATGCATAGATAGCACCAAGTGCATCTAGACTGCGCCAACTATGTCAATAGTGTAGTTGGGCCCCAGATGGGTGTAGTTAGTAAAAAGGGATGGAAACTTGGGGATCTAGGGCTTAATGATTTTCAGACTACTATGTTGAAAGTGGGTTGATAGAGGATGATGTTATGATCAAAATGAGGGTTTTAAAGGTCATGTAAAGTTTTAAAAAGTGAGGGCTAGGACATGAAAAATGAGAACTAGGGTATGAAAAATGAGGGCTAGGATATGCAAAAATGCAAGGGCATGCAAGACAAAGACTAAGGGTTATAAGATGAAGACTAGGAGATGTAAGGTGAGGACTAAGGTATGTAATATGAAGCCTAAAGAATGTTCTATGAAGACTAAGGAATACAAAATGAGGGCTAAAAGATGCAAGTTTGAGGATCAAAAGATGGAAAATGCAAGAGTGTGCTATGTAAATATGAACTCTAAGTCATGCCAAGGACTCCTAATGCTATAAGTTCTCATGTTTTCAATGTTCTCAAGGTTTTGAAAAAGGGTTTTTGATGTTTTTACAATGTGTATGTTTGGAAATGTCAAAGGCTCAAATATGCTTGGTGAGAGTTTGTAAATTTGGAAATTATCTTGATTAATGTTATGCACACACACACACACAAGACACAACAGACAAGAATAGATGTTGTTAACTTAAAAGATGCATCAAAACCTAGTCTTTTAAGACTTTATCCATTAAATTCCCACTTGAACCAAAGTTTAGTCACACTTATCTGGAGTGGAAAGCCTAGAATCTTGGCATCATAGACTCCCCCTTACACTGCACTTACTTCTTAGGGCTACCAAGATCCTCTTCCCAAGGGTCATCACTTTCCAAGGGAGTGTTGGCTCTACTAAGGACTATGAGAGTGTGGGATGTCCTCACAGGCATGGGTGACCTCTTAAGCCAATGGATAGAATGGTTTTTGGCTACTAAGACATGGTGTTTTGTTCAGGAACTTCATTTAGCAAATGGGTAATAAACTTCCTCAGAAAGTCTCCCAGCTCTGAGAACCAGGGTTTGATATACCACAAGGGTACTAGAGGAGAGTTATAACCCAACAATACCACCAATAGGGAATTAATTATATCAATTCTATTATAGTATCTAGAGTGTAGACCTATCATTGGCTCATTAATAATTCAACATCAACCCTTGGGACCCCCAAGTGGGGGTCTCAGTTCCAATGTAGGCCTCTCTAAAAGAAATTGTAGAGATTTCTCATACACCCAAGATCCAAAAAGGTGAGGGGAGAGGATAATTCCATGAAACTCTTTGGGATCTAAACAATGAAAAGATACTTATGAGAATAGAAAGTTCATTTTAAAGCACCAAAACCAAGTATTTTCTAATCTATAAAAACAACCACACACATAGTTTTGACAAACACGCAAGGTCTTTGTCAAATATCCTACACCAAACACATTAGTAGTTTTCAAAATATTAGTCTTCTCCCAATGAATTCCATGTGCTACAAAAAAATCATTAGAAACACCGAAAACCTCTATTCTAAGTTCTAAAATTATTATGAAACCCTAAATACAAATTCAAACTCAATCTTGAACCCAAACAACATACAATGTACCTTTCACTTAAGTGATGATTCTAATAGAGACTATGGTATTCTTGATGAAGAAATGACTAAAGCATGTCATTGAAAGAACTTGAAACTCTATGTAGCCCAATAAATAGTGAATTTTAACACCAAGTTGGAAGGGCCTAAGTCTAAGAGTCAAGACAGCCCTACATTCAATAACATGCAACCTATGATCAACCTAGACTTAGATAAGGGGAAGCAACCTTTGGAATTATCAACTACAAAGATAATACCTAAGGGACCTCACCAAGAGTCAACTATTGAGATTCTCCAAGGTATCTTTGAACATATCAACATCAACCCACTATTTGATG
Source organism: Cupressus sempervirens (assembly GCA_028749045.1). Classification (NCBI taxonomy): domain Eukaryota; kingdom Viridiplantae; phylum Streptophyta; class Pinopsida; order Cupressales; family Cupressaceae; genus Cupressus; species Cupressus sempervirens. The sequence continues at coordinate 572,725,943 of CM053789.1, read as the reverse complement.
TACCTCCATTACTTAATGTTAACAAGATCCTTTTAAAGTAATCTAAAAGGACATTAAGGATTGATCTTGAACAAATGATGAAATAGCAAGAAATACCTAAGGATACTTGCACCATAGGGATGAAAACAATACCTCCTTTGGAAGAAAATCAACAAGTTTCCCCCCTTGTTCTTAACTCTACAACAACATTAACTAATATGGGTCCCCTATGAATGCATCATCTGGAACATCAACTATTGTTGCAAGTGCACCTATTGAACCACAAAGAAAGAGTCTCATTGACATCTCATAAATCCCACTAAGGAATGTGGCCCATTTTCAAGTAAACATGATATCCCAAGGTGAAACATCAAACTCTAAAAGCCTCAAACATATCAAGTCAAGGATCCTAAATCAATGCTCACATCTAAGGGACATAGTCAACAACCAAAGAAACAACAAAAAAATTAAGTGGTACAAGGATCCAATGTTACTAACAAAAAACATATTCAAAATCAACTTGATATACATGTAATGTATCAACAACAATTATAACAATAACAAGAAATATTTTTAAAGCAACAAGAGAAATTTAGGCAACAATGAGAATATCAACAATGATTGGAACAACAAGTTGCATACCAAAAATAATTGATGCAACAATATGTACCACAACAAGCTCAAAAAATACCTCTACAACAATAGTCTTAGACATGGCCATACGTTCAACAAAAAAAGGTACCTCAACAACAATCACAACCAATGGCTCAACAATTACATCAAGGATCTTTCTATCTTTGAGGTTCCAACATACCTCAACCTCCTAGTGATACATCTACATATTCTTTAGATAGAGATATGTCTAAACTAAGTAGACATTTTTCTCACCATTGTAAAAGATCTACTCAGAGACACAAAATACTCAAAGAAAGAACTAATTAAACCTAATTTTGATTTGATACACCAGTTTAGATAATTGGCTAAGCAAGTTGAGGCATTAAAAGTCTAACATAGGAAAGTCCTAAACACAAATTGAGATTTATATCCTAATCCTTTTGACAAGAGTCTATATATGCCTTGATTTCCAAGACATTATAAGGCACCAATATTTGAGAAATATTGAGGAAAAGGAAACCCACTTGACCATATCGAAGAGTTTTGTGCCACTTGTACCAAGCTTAGTGATGAACCAATATATCTTATGAGATTATTCCTTCATTCTCTTGATAGACCAACACTTGAATGGTATTCTAAATTACTTGGTAATATAAAATCCTAGACTAAACTAGTAGGCAAGTTCATATCCCATTTTTCCTTTAACATAACAAATGAGGTAACATTATCCAATTCGTGCTCAACAAAGAAAAATCTAGGAGAACCACTCATGACATTATTGTTACATTGGAGAAACCTTGTTAGTCAATGCTCATTGGATATTCCATAAAAACAACAAGTCAACCTAAGCATTGAGAACCTAGTCCCTAATCTAATGTATAAACTTAAGATCAAGAGTTCGAGCACTATTTCCAAATTAATGAAAAATGGAGCTAGCATTGAAGATTCCCTCATTTGTAAAGGCATACTAAAGATAAATATAGACAATACCAACACAAAATTATTTACTGACGAGGCAAAGTTCTTTTCCAAATATAAGAATATCATAAATGATGGTATTTATGATGCCCACACAATCAACATGAAACAACCTAAGATGACCCTTAAAGGTGAAAATCCCACAAGCTCACAAACCTCTAATCAAGAACCACCTCAACACTAGAGAACTAATACCTCAACACAAGAAAGACCGCAAAGACATCCCAAGAATAAAGACAAAACCCCTAGGGATAAATTTGAGACCACACTTCAAAAGTTGCTCAAAAATAACTTCTTATAGTTACTATTAACCATATGTTCCCTTCTGCCAAACTTTGAGTTTTGCTTGCCAAACATGTCAAACGGTCATATATTCAAACACCTAAATGATCAAATAAAAGATATATTTGAAACTTTGGCTTTATCCTCAATCTCAAGATTTTTTATTCTTTATCCCCTTTGAAACTCAAGTCATGACCATGTGACTACCCTTCATCAGTTAGTCACTATAGTCTATGGCTTAACCATCAAGAGAGGTGCAAATGTGTGACATAGTCTTCCCAACGGTCAGTGTGGCTTCATGGTTTGAAAGGATGGCATCCAGTTATGAGTGGAAATGTAGCAATATCTCTTGATGATGATGTTTAAATAGTTTCAAGTTGATTCAAAAATTTTTGGATAAAATGAGAATCAATTTCAAAGAGATTTGCAATTGATTTGAAAGGGGATACGAATGATAAAGGATATTGTCAAAATATAATAAAATGATAATCAAGTTGGCCATGTAGGACTCAAAAATGGGTTAAACATCTAGCATACTATGAGAAATCACTAAACTCAATAAATATACACTAACAACCATCTAGTCTACCATGAAATCCAACCAAAATAAAGAAAGCAACACAAAATAAAACTCCCTCTTTAGTTGTAGCTCCCATGTCCTTCTTTCTTCTCCATATGATGTAGCTCCAATTGCCTATAATGCACACAATTCAAAAGAAAAAATCTATGATATGATGATGCAATGAGAATACTAAAATAGTAATTTGAAGATCAATGATTGTGGACTTAGAATTAAGGACTAGAAATTAGAGAAATAATACTCAATTTATAGCCATCATGCAAGATGAGAGCATTGGACTTGTCACCTTGGATATGCAACTTGGTAAGAGATTCCTTTTGGAAATCCATGACACATATGACACAAGATTCTAAATGTAAGATTTTATGATGCATAAAAGTCAACACAACTATAAATGAAAGAGGATCTATGACACGTCATGTGACACCTCAAAGCCACTTAAAGCCAAGAATCTATGATGATAAAGGCTAAATATAGATATGCATAATGAATAAGAGTATATGGATAATGACATATCTTAGCCAAGTGTAAGGATAAAATCCATGATGTAAGATGTCCATGTGCCATGATGATGTCAAGATTATGTCAAGATTATGTAAAATATTTGAATTAAAAACTCATTATTCGACACAAATGAAAATTAGTAATTTGGAAATTAGAGGTGGAAAATGTAACTTAGGAAATTGAGAATTTCCATGGTTTGCAAAAAAATCAATTAATTAATGAATATCAATTAATTTAGAATGTTAGCTAGGAGGAATGATTAATAATGGAAGATGAAAAATTATTGGAATGATATAGGATTAAATCATGGGTTATTTAATCCTATAGAGGAAATTAGTAGATGATTGACCAATTTGATTAGATAAGTGTGACAATATCCCTTAATGAAATGTGATGATTATGCCAATCGACTAGGATGATCATGGGTAGACCAAAGCCATGATCAAATTCAATGACTGATTTAGATTGATAATAATGCCAAGAACACATGACATGGATATGTAACATTTAACTGACATTGTAAATGCCACATGATTGAGATTGATTGATAGAGTTGATCATAATAACATTGATGAACACTATCAATTTTATTAAAATGGTTAATAATTCCATGGTCTGACATTGAGAGACTTGACAATGTCAAAGATTAGATGATGTGAATGATAGTTTGACCTAGCACTGAGTGTCTTGAAAATACTAAGGTCAGAATGATAGGTTTGATAGATTTCCAACGCATTGGGAGACATGAAAATTCCTAAGATTGGAAAAATGATGATAGATTTGGGATGTTTGACACATTTTAGGTTGATTAGGACTAATTTGGGGTCATTCTAAGTTGATTTGATATGATTCTAAAATGATCTTCAAATGATGTGAAAATGGATTTGAATGATGACAGACATTGTTGAGATATAATCAAGTTGGCCAAAAGATTAGAATTAGTGAAATAATAAAATGGGATGAGTTAGTGTGAAGAAGTTATGAAATAGTAGATGCAAACCATTTTTAGACATCTTCATTTTTCCCCTCTTTGATACAATGTGATTTAAAGCATTGTGTCAAAGAATATCTGATGAGAAAGCTAGAACAACATGCCCCAGTAGGGATGATATATATGGGTGCCCCCTTGAGAAATTGACCAAGATATATGTATGATAGTTCAATTTATTTAAAATGGGAGGACAAAGCCATAGCAACTAACAAATCACAAACTGGAGCTTAGATGTGAAAGTTATGGGGTCCAAATTGCAAAGCGGGGGTTGATCAGGGGCCCAAGAGTAGTTTCATGGGTTACAACTCAAAAAAGTGACCAAATAATGTAAATCATAGCTCAATTTTTTCATCATGAAGATATGAATCCAACGCAACTAACAGATTACAAATTGGAGTTGAAACACAAAAGTTATGGGCTCTAGAGTGCAAAATATTGACTCTAGGAGTAGTTCTGGGCATCTAATTGCCCCAAGTGCACCCAATTGTTCCTAGGGTGAAATTGGTAATGCCAAGTGAACTATGATAGTACCAAGTGTGCCCAAAGCACACTTAGGAAGTCCAACTATGCTCTGAGAGTGTAGACTAGTCTGAGAAGGCTCTGGGGGCCAAAATCAGCCTAACTAGACTCAAAATGACCTAAAACTTTGTTTGCATGTCCAAAATGCTAGAAAGAAATAAAATAATGGATAAAATGAGTTAAATGTGGTAAAATGTGGTCAAAATAGGTCAAAATTGAGGCTAGAACTGGTGGAAAACCATTGATGGTTGGTAGACAATGTTTGATAATGAAAGAATGTAGGAATGCAAGATGAAGATGATTTTGGTAGATTAGAGTATGAGACCATGGTGGTGATGATTAGAAGATAAAGGAGGCAAGATGAGGAAAAATTATTATGAGGTGAGGACTTTTTCTTTCATAAAGTGCACTATATGTTTATGGAGCTTCATTTGATATGGCAAACAAAATGCAATGCATCATGGCATAAAGGCCAAAGTGCAATTGCAAACCTTTTGCATAAGCAAGCATGATGCAAATAGAAAATTACCTTATCCTTCCTGAGGCATATATACATGCCCCAAACTCTAAAAGGTACATGTTTAATAGATAGAAAATAAAAGATTGACCATGAACCTTCCCAACCACTCTCATAGATTAGTTTATATCATCAAGTGGGATAGGAACATGATAGAAAAAAACAAAGCAAAAATAAATAACTCAATAAACAATGTAAGCCAAAAGCTATATTTGTCCATTATTACTTTCTTTTTAGTGTATTTAGGTCTTCAAAGAGTGTTTGAAAGTTTGATCATGTGATAGGTTTGTGTGTTGATGTAGTTGATAGGTTCATAGTGACATGTTGGATTGATTGTTGCTTCACATTGCTCAGATAGTGTGATTGTCATTCAAGTGTAGTGCTTTGAGTTTCAGTCTAAGAAAGTGAAAGTATTTAAGCAGAAGAAGTGATTATGCATAGTGACTATGTTGTAGGTTTATTACAAGTTTTCAATGGGTTTTGTGATTTTTAGGATTTTTTGAGGATATTTGATGTTTTTGTGTGACTGGTTTCTTTAGGATATTTTACAATTTTTAGTATTTATTTCAGGACATTTCATGATGTTTAGTGATTTGCTCAGGACATTTTATGATTTTTAGTATTTTTTAGGACATTTTATGATTTTTATGAATTTTTTCAAGACATTTTATGAATTTTTTTGTTGGTTTCTTTCAAGATATTATGTAATTTTAAAGATTGTTTCAAGATTTTTTCAGGATTCAAAAGTGTTAACTCCCATCCAATATGTGATAAGTCCAATGGATTAAAAAAATTCTTAGGGAGATGCCTCCAGTTCAAGTTCAAACTCATGCATTGTGTAGGTAATATGCACCCATACAAGATGCATATTATGTACATAGGCCAAAGATAGAGTATGTACAAACTAGTGACACTTGGGTAAGATAACAATGGACATTAACTACTTCATGGACCATGAAAAGGAACTAGGGATGTCATGCAATATGAAGGATATGGCAATTGGAATGACAAAAAGGGTATAAACTAGATTGAATCCTAATAGATAGAGGAGAAATGACTGAGTACACATGGTGCCTGTTTGCCAAGTTTTCACCATGGTACTTTCCCAAACCACCTATTTTCTAGGTTTTCACTTTTGGATGAATTTTTTCTCTTGACTCAAATTTTTGTGCCAAGATGCTTGTTTGCTAGGTTTTCATTAAGGCATCCATTTTTTCATGACTTTTTTCACGTTTTGTTTCTTTTTTTCATGAATTTTTGACATTTTTTAGGACTTTTTGCTATTTTTTTGATATTTTCAAGACTTTTAGATGGAATCACAAATGTTGTTGACAAATGCTAATAAAAAATCTGTTGTTGGTGCTACTAGTTGATAATATCTAGATCCATGATTGACCATAACTACAGAGGATTCATTCTGAGTCTGTAGCTAAAACCAATCCACTCGAAAGGCCTCAAGATATACCATTGTGTACCATATGTAAGATAGAGTTTGAGACTCATGAATCGAGGCATCTAAGGATACTTGGGTCAAAGGATTTGTTATATGAGATTTCATTAATGATGATGTACTTAAAGGCTCACTGGATAGAGGTTTGATTTTGGGTGTTGGACAAGTTAGGTAGCTAGATTTTGCTATAAGTAGTTGGATACAAGGAAGAATTGGGAGGATTGAGACCTACGAATTCCCACATGAAGGCTGATCAAGAGAGCACAAAAAGAGTTTGTGGCATATTTAACACTAGAACACTAATATTCATGACATCATCTTTTTCATCTTGTATCCTTGGGAGCTACGTAGCTTTTTCTTTTTCACAATCTAATGGCACCTTTTAGTTTTCACCAATAGACCTATGCTTGTTATTTTTTCCTTTGTTTTCAATTTTGTAATTGGAAGATGGATTTTGCTCCCCAAAATATGCAAATGTGTTCAATTTAGGAGGAATTTCTTCTTTATGATAGTCAATCATAATGCCTTCATAGATTTCATAGTCTATTGCGAGAATGTCATCATTGTTGAATTGATAAAAAATCTATGGTCTACATTGGTCCCAATCTAATAGTGTAGGATAACTTGAGGGGATGTCATCATCAATGTTGAATGGGATTTGTTTGAAGGTATATATATGTATATTAGATTTAGTTGTATTATTGTCCTCAACAAAGATATGGGAAAGTGCATAAGGATTATTGATTTTAGGTTGGGTGTCCTTAGATGTATTTTCATTATTCGAAACATTCACAGTCTCACACATAGGTACCTTAGTACTAGGAGGACCTATTTGTAATGGTTTGAATCCTAGCCCCAAAGTAGGAGGTCATCCTTTCATAGTGATAGGTTCAATTATTCCTTGTTTCTAATATCCAAGACCATTATATCCATCATAGCCTTGTTTCTACATGATAATAAACCCAGGTCCATACTTATTAGGAGATATACAAGTGGGTTCTTGTTCTACTTTTTCTTTCCCAATACTGATAGATGTATTCTCATAGACATGTTATTTATGTAGGTCACTGCCACTAAGATAATTGATAGAGGTGGCATTTTGTGTATTACCCTTTGTCTTCAATCTTCAGCATTTCTTTGGCCTTACTGAGGAGTATATTAGTGTCCACATATTTAGAGGAATTTGTAGGTTGTACTTCATTATTTGTTCGGACTTGGTATGTAGTAGCATCTCTCAGATTAGAACAAAACTAGAAAGGATTCAAATCATTAGGGATGGTAACCTCCACATTATTGTAGGAAAATTGCAAATATTGATGATATGTAGAAGGCACTACTTTCATAGCATGAATCCAAGGGTGTCCTAGTATTGTCTTGCAATTCATTTTGATAGCTAGTACTTGGAACAATGCATTCTTTATAGATGGACCAACTCTTATGGGTAATATGATGACACCCTTGGAGAAGCATTCACCATCATCATAGGCCTTTATTATGATTTTGTGAGGGGGATCTACATCTTCCTCAGAGTATCCCAAAGCCTTGACAACCTTAAGGGTATAGATGTTTAGTCCCACTCTTCCATCTATCAAGACATGTCTAACCTTGGCATTATGGATAAAGACTTCAAGATAAAGGGGGTAATTGTGGTTGGGTCTATTTTTAGGAATATCCTGAGGGGAAAAGATGATATGCTATGATGCAGATAGGTTACCAACCATGGCCTAGAACTAGGCAACATTAATGTTATCTGGGACTATTGACTCTTTTAAAGCCTGGTCAAGGATCTTTTGTTGCTGGGGGGACACACATAGTAGGTCTAGGATGGATATTTGTGTAGGGGTTTTTGCAAGCTGGTCTACAAGACTGCAATCCAAAGAAGTGGGATCAATAGGTTTATGAGGGGCTATAGGTCTAGTAGAGGTGTTAGGTCTAACTAGGGCCATAAGTCTATAAGGAGCTCCAGGTAGAGTGATCTTGATACGATGCATAGTGACAACACAACAAGGGTCCTCAGCCTTTAGGGTGAATAAGGAGTCAGACTCATTGAAACAATTTATGGTGTAGTCATATCTAGTACATGTGTAATTCACATTAGCTTGTGAGTTTGAGTTTCATTGGAGGAATTTTCTTTGTTATTACTACCCAAAGGATCTTTGAAAATAGTGTGATCAGAGTTGGATGCTAGCAATGAAGGATCTACAGTGATTATATCATCATTGATAAGATCTTGTATTTCATGTTTGAGTTAAAAACATGAGGAGGTCTTGTGACCTTGGTGTGATGGTAATCACAATTTTTTTAATCATCCCATCAAGAAGCTTTAGTTGATGGTTCTTCCTTGATCAAGGGTAACTGTAGGAAGTTATTACTAAGTAATTGTTGTAGTGAATCTCAAGAGGTATCGTCAAGGGTGTGAATTTCCTGTCATTGGTTTGAGGATATCTTCAAGGTCTTTCTTGTGTGGAAGCCTCACTATGCTATTTTTGAGGTGTTGTTTGATTGGGAGTTTGTGAATTTTTAGGGTTTGCACCTTTTAGAGCCATTTGGGTTGTGCTGCCCTGATCATACGTGCATCTAAAATACCATCATTGGTGACATTCTTGTTCTTGGAGAAAAAATTTTCCTTGTCATTAGACAAATTTGTGTTGGTGTTTTCCTTGTTTGTTTTAGGGATGCCCTTATGGATGAGGGCATCTTCAATGCTAGCCTTCTTTTTCATTACCTTGGAAATGGTGCTTGGACTTTTTATCTTGAGCTCATACATTAAGTCGGGGACTAGGTTTTCAATGCATAGATTAACTTGTTCTTCAATAATGTTGACTGAGTACTGACTAACTTTCTCCAATGTAATAAGAATCTGATAAATGGTTTTCCCATCTTCTATTTAGTTGAGCACAAATTATAAAGTGTCACCTCATTTGTAATGTTGAAGGAAAAGTGAGAGATGAATTTTTCAACTAATTTTGACCAAGATTTGACATTGCCAGGAAGTTTGGAGTACCATCAAAGTGCGGGCCCATCTAGAGAATGAGGGAATAGTCTCATGATGTAGGTGGGCTCATCACTAAGTTAAGTACAAGAGGCACAAAATTCTCTAATGTGATAAATGGGGTTGCATTTTCCTCAGTAGTTTTTGAATCTTGGTGCCTCAAAATATTTTGGGAATGGAGGCATATATAGACTTTTCTAAAATGGATTAGGACACAAGTCCCATTCTATGTATAGAGCCTATTTCTTCTGGACTCCCAATGCCTCAACTTGTTTGGATAGTTTTTTGAATTTTTGTAGTAACTCTTTATTAGGGTTTTCAATAGTAGTCTTCTCTTTGAGCCTTTTATGTCTATGAGTAGATCTCTTGCTATGGAAAGAACTATGTCTACTCAATTATGACATTTCTATATTTGAAGACTCGAGTGATGTGTCACTAGGAGGTGGAGGTATGTTGGCACCACCCATGAAGAACTGTCTTTGTTGTAGCACTTGTTGTATTAATTATTGTGGTATTGATTGTGATTTTTATACCATAGGTTGTTGTGGCATCACTTGTTGTGGTTGTTGTTGTGCTATTTTTTAGGGTTGTTGTTGAGATACCTCTATTGGTTGCATGTGAGACGATGTATGTGATTGTTGTTGTAGAGGTATCTATTGAGGTTGTTGTGGTATATTGTATTTTTGTAACAAGTATTGTTGGTATGAAATATATTTCTCAAGGCATATTTGGTATTCCAATTGTTGTTTTAGTTGCTCTTGTTGTTTAGCAAACATGGCTTGTTGTTGTTGGAATTTTTGTTGATACATTTTTAGAAAGCTAAGTGAATTAATATTGGATTGTGAGTTAGGGACCTTAGATCATTGCACCACTTGAGGTTGTTATTGTGGTTGATGTTGATGTTGATATTTTGAATGTGTGTTAAGTGGATTTTGACTTGGTGGTGTTTTAGAAATGTTAAGTCCTTGTACCAATGTAGGTTGTTATTATCTTGGAAGTTGGTTGTGTCCTTGAGAATTGAACATCATGTTTGAGTTGTTTTCTTGATACCTTTTTATTTTAGATGCTTCTCCTTGGGACATCATATTGATTTGGCAATGAGACATGTTCCTTTTGGGAATGGGTGAAATTTCAATAAGGCTCTTACTTTTTATGTCAATAGGGGTTTTCATAATTGATGTTGCACATGGTATACTCATGGGAGGCTCCATAACATTTGATGTCGTAACATTTTGTAAAGTTAGGAGCAAGGGTGCACTTTGTTGATTTTCCTCCAAAGGAGGTGTTTTTGGCATCCCTAGAGTACAAGTCCCTTTAGGGACATCTTGTTGTTGCATTATGTGATTGAAATCAAGCCTTAACATCCTTTTGGGATATTTAGGAAGAGTCTTGTTGCCATTTATTAATGGAGGTTTTTCAAACAAGGAATTGATGTTGATGTGTTCAAATGTACTTTGGAGAATTTCGATGGTTGATTCTTGATGGGCTCTTATAGGTATCATCATTGTGTTTGAAAATTCCAAAAGTTGTTTGCCCTTGTCCAAGTCCAAATTAATCATAAGATGTATGCTCTAAAATGATGTTTGGACTTAGGTCCCTCCAAATGTGGATTAAATTTCACAATTTCTTGGGCTGCCAAAAGTTTGAAGTTTTTGTGGAAAGTCTTATCATGGCAACCCCTAGCCATTTCTTGATGCCATAATCTATTTCAAAATCATCATCTAGGTGTAAAGTACCTTATAAGTTTAGAGTATTGAAGGTACTTGTGTTAGGTTTAATGAATTTGAATGGGTGAGTTTCTTCATCTTCAGAACTTGTAGGTACACTTCCACATCTGGGTGGTATAGGTAAAAATATGGGTTTGAAATTAGGACTCTATTGAACCATTTTATGTGTAAGGTAAGTGCTTATAGGAAATCTCATAGTAGGTGTGTTGTTTAGGGTTGGTTGTGTCATTCCTTGATGGTTGTGATCTTGCGGATACATGCTCAAGATGTCCACAAGTAAGGGTTGTGATGCTTCAATTTGGCCTTCATCAAATGTTTTTTGGGGTTCTTATTCTTATTTTTCCTTGGATGAGTTTTTGGTAGCACTTTGGGTTGTCTTTGTACCTCAAAAAATAAGGGTTGATAAAGTGCTTCAGGTCTCTAAGCTAATTGTGTCCTTGTTAAGGCTGGCATGATACCTAAGGATGCAGATGCAATGGAGAAAACCCTAAAGGGACTCTCTACATCCCAAGTGCACACCTAAACTACCAACTACACTCAGATAGTACCAAGTGTGCCCTTGGTACACTTGGGGCCTTGAAGGTAAGTAGTTGGTAAGAAGAAGGTATGCAATTGGTAAAAAGAGGTGTTAGGGTGACCAATATGTAGAATGCAAATGATTTGAGTGTTTTCTAAGGTATAGGGATGTAGTGCAAGCTATGGAAGTGTAGATTATGGTTTTGGAACCTAGAATGAAATCCATAATTACCAAGTGCACTCTAAAACTACCAATTGCACACTTGTAGTGTGCAGTTGGTAAAACAAGGGTGCAGTTGGTAAAATAGGGCAAAACTTGGAAATATGGAAGTGGGTATGAAAGATATGAGTTTTTTTTGGATTTTTAAATGTTTAAGGATGTTATGCAACCTAAGGAAGTTCCAAATGAACTATGGTTTTGATATTCAAGATGAAAATCTCCTAGGGAGACTATGCAAATGCAAATGTAAATGACATTTTTGATTTTGACTAAAGGGGGTGAAAATGACTCTATGGTATGCAAAATGAAGATTAGGGTTGGACTTTGGACTTGGGAATGATGTTGGATGTTAATTTATGTAATTTATATTATACAAAGGGAGTTATGCTAGGGTTGCTAATGGTGTTTAGGACATGCAACATGAGGATATGAGATCAAGGAGACAAGTTGATTAGTGGACAAGTTGATAGGATTTGATATTGGAAATGATGCTAGGGTTTTGAACAATGCATGATGAAGGGGATATGACTCTAGGGTAAGTAAAAATGAAATTTAGGGAGACTAATAATGTGATAATGCTATGACATGGGTGCATGTAAGGTTTTGGAACTTAGAATCAAATCTTTGGAAAGTATTTTGTCTAAGAGTTTAACCATGTGAAGATGGACTTTGGATCTTGACCAAAAAGAAATAAAAGACAAAAGATCAAGTCAATAAAAATGACAAGGTGAAATCCATCAAGACATAGATAGATTTTGACCAAAGAAAAATGATAAAAATGGAAAAATGACTAGTCAAGATCCATCATCCATCAACACTAGGAAATACTCTAGAACTCATACTTTGTTCTTTTTTTGACTAAGTTTAAAGGTTTTGGGTTCAAAATAATGTTTAGGGGGATCAAAATGATGGTTATGCTAATTGGATATGTAATATAAAAAGGTCTTAAGATGAAAAATGAAGTTTGGAGTGTAATATGAAGTTCTGGGTCATGTGCAAAATGAGGATCTACAAAGGCTCTTGGATGCAGTTTTAAGGTCCTAGAATGCAATTTTGAGGCCCAAAATGGTATTTCTGGTCACAAAGTGCACTCTAACAACATCAAGTGCACTCCAATGGTACCAACTACACCTGGTCTACTTGGGGCTAGTTTGAGCATAGTTGGTAGTTTGATGGGGTAGTTGGGAGACTAGATTGAGTGTCTATTAATTTTGGATTGGGTGATTGTTAAGATTGCTATACCAGAGAGCTAGGTTGATGGGGATAATGTTAGGATCAAGTTGAAGATAAAAAATGAGGATTCTAACCTAAGGAATGAAGCCCTAACTAATGACAATGATGGTTAGGAAATGTAGAATGTAGATCAGGACATGCTGAGAAAGGGGGCCTATTTAGGTACCTGATGACACTCCTAAGGTCTCAAAATGCTATTTGGAAGTCTAAACTGGGTTCTCAAACTACCCAATGCACTTAGATAGAGACAACTCTACCCATGGTTCACTTGGGGCCAATTAGAGTGTAGTTGGTAAGCTGGGCTGAAACTAAGGTGTTTTTTGGGTTTTGTGGTTTCTAGACTGATGTTGCAGAGAGTCAAATGGTAGAGGATGGTGCTAAGACTAGAATGAAGGTGTATAATGATGGTTAGAACACATGAAATTTGGGTTAAAATGTGTAAGATGAAGGTTGGGCATGGAAGGATGCAAGTTGGGAGATGCAAAATGCAGATTAAAGGTTGGAATGCAAAGACTAAGGGATGCAAAGTAAGCCCTAATAAATGCAATATAAAAGATGAGGAATGCAAACTAAGGACTACTAGGATGCAAAATGAAGCCTAGATGATTCAAGAATGAAGGTCAAAGAATGAAAGATGGAAGTGGATGCTATGAAAAAGTGGAATCTAAGTCATGCCAAGCACTTCTAAGATTACAAGTTGCCATGTTTTCCAAGTTTTCAAGTGTTTTTGACAAAGTTTGCAATGTTTTCACAAAGCTTGTAATGTTTTGACAAGAGGTGTAATTCTTTGGTATTGTTTGATAGTATCAGAGGTGTAGATTTGTAAATTTGGCTTTATCTTGATTAATGTTATCCACATATGCAAGACACCATAAACAAGAATAGTTGTTTATCACACTCCAAAGTTCAACCACGCTTATCTAAAGTGGAAAACTTAGGATCTTGGCACCATAGGCTCCCCCTTATAGTGCACTCACTTCTTGGGGATACCAAGATCCAAATGCCAAGGGTCATCACTTCCTAAGGGATTTTTGCCTCTACTAAGGACTATGAGTAAGTGGGATGTCTTCACAGCCATGGGTGACCACCTAAGCTAGTGGATAGAAAGGTTTTTGGCAATTAAAAAAGGTATTTAGCTTGATCATTCTATTTAGAAAGTTAATGATAAACTTCCTTAGGAGCTCTCTAAGCCCTTAGAACCATGGTTTGATGCACCACAAGAGTATTGGAGGAGAGCTATCATAGAGAAATACCATCAACACAACATTTACCATATCAAGTTTGTTATAGTGGCTAGAATGTTGACTTGGCTTTGTCCTACTAAAACTTCAAGTTCATCCCCTAGGGCTCACCAACTGGTGAGTCTTGGGTCCAAGGTAGGCCTCTCTATAGAAGTCATGCAGATCTCTCTTACACCCAAGATCCACGAATGGCAAGGGGAGATGATACATCCATGTAACTCCTAGGGTTCTAAAAAATGCATGGAAACCAAGAAATATAGAAATTTATTTTTAATGCACCAAATGAAGTGATATCTAATCTAGAAAAACCACACATAGAGTTTGGACAAGCACATGACTCTTCGATAACATCCTTCAAACAAGCATTAGTAGTTTTTCAATGAATATCTTCTCCTAACAATTGGTACATGCTACAAATAGATTATATCAGTAATATGAAATTATCTACTCTAGGTCCTAGAAGGAAATTGAAAAACTAGATGCAAATTCTAATCAAAATAGGTTCTTTTTGTGAACCAAATGCGCTATGATAGAAAAGACTATGCCCTAGAAGGCCAGAATGACACAAGAAGCCCACAAGTGCACTCAGATAGTGTTAACTATGCCCATGGTGCACTTGGGGCAGATAAGGGTGTTGGAAGATTGGAGAGATCATTATAATATTGGTTTGATGATGAAATGTTACATTCATGATTGAGTTTGTTGTTGATGTCAACATAGCATATTTTATATCTCATGTAGTATCTGATAAAAGAACAACAAAAAGATTAAGTTGGTATGAATGGTTAGTTTAGAATAATAACCACCCAAGGTTATGGGAGATACTTTGGAGTATTTGATATATGTAGTTAACGTTAGAAGTAGAAAGGAGAAGTCTAGAAGAAGTATGTAAGTTTTTGTGATGTCTATTTTGAGATAGAGTTTACAGAGGCATGTTTTGGTAAACTTATTATATCTATAAGCTGTATTATATCTTGAGGATCAAGGTTGAGGACATGAAGAATACATGTTGAGGATGACATGGCTAAGCTCTCTTGTCATAATATTGTGTGTATGGAAAGTTATTCAAGTTGCAAGGGAGAAGATTAAGGTTATCGGTAAGTGTAACATGTTCTTAATGTTGTCCTATGATAATTAATTAAGAAGGACTAATAGCTAACTCAGGGAATTTATTTATGGACTTAGTATAAAGGAAGGACATTTTTTTTTTATCATGATGTGTGTTGATATGACTAAATGATCAATGATAAGCAGTAGAGAGTGCAGAATGCAAAGTTGAGCAGAGTAGTGTGGAAGTGAAGGAAACTTCAATGCCAAGGTTTTGCTGAGTGATCCAAGGTTTGGTATTTGGATCTGAGGTTTGTGACCTAGTCTACAAGGTCTGATAGTGATTGGTATGATTGAAAAGATAGAGGAAAGGATAGAGGAAAGAAGAAGATACCAATAAATTACATGTTTGAGAAGTAATCTCTTCTTGTAGTTGAAATTTCACGTTTGGGTAGTGGGCTCTTCTTGCATACATTGTACCACAACTCCTAACAAGGTTGGTACAACTCCTGATAGGGTTGGAATCTTCTAATGGGGATTCAAAGTCTCCTAACATGGACTCATTATACTAAATGTTTAAACAAAATCATAATAGGGTCTATATTCTAACAAGGAATATTTATATTAGTACATCATCTTGTGGGCATCATTCCCACTGAGGTTTTCCCTCTGATCAAGGGTTCCCCTTGTCAATATATCTGGTGTAATTGTCTATGTGCATCTTTTTATGGTTACTATTTACTTTGGGTGAATGGTTAAGTTTGTTTAAAGAAGATAAATGCTTTAATTGTTGGATAACTAATTCACCCCCCTCTCAGTTATCTTGGTGGACTATTGTTTCTAACAATTGGTATCAGAGCATCAGGTCCTTGAAGAAAAAGTTTAACAACTTTGGGAGATCTATGGTGAACATGTTCAAAGTAGATAGTCCTACATTTGATAGAAGAAATTTTGACGCACGAGTTATGGAAATTCTTGGTGAATTATCAGATTTGTTTAAAGAGCAAAGTATTGAGTTTATAGATCCAGAATCCTTCTATTGTATACAAAGGAATAATAGCACAAACAAAGTTTGATCTAGAACAGAAGATGACATAAAGATAAAGGAAGGTATTAATCTACTTACAAAGAGAGAACCTGAAGGTATGAAATTTTTTGTTTGTTGGACATGTAAAGAGTTTGGTCATTTTTCAAGTAAATATCCTTAGAGATTGAGAAAAACTAGGAAGAATCTACTTTCTAATAAAGTTGAGGAATTTAGAGAAAGTATGGAAAGATCCTTGAAAGACCGTGTTAATGAGTCTAGATTGGTTAATGGAAAGCATGTATCAAAAGAAATAGATTTAGTGACTATTATGGAAAGTGAACATGTGAGAATTGATGTTAAATTAAGAGTAGAAGAGAGAATAGTTTATTACAATTTAGATGATGATGTTGTTACTAAGCCAAGGAATGATGAGGTATTTCTTGAGACTAACAATGATTTGTAGAATGAAGGAGAGAAAAGGTAGGAAAAAAGCTCAAAACTTTTAGTAGAGCCAAGATTTGAGATTACAACTACTACTTTAGGAAAGAATATGATAAAGAATCACCCATCCGAATAGATCATTAGAAGCAAAAACAAAGGTGTGATGACAAGGAGTAGAGTGAATGAATAACTATGCTTGATATCTCAAGTTGAGACAAAGAACGTAGATGAAGCATGTAAATATGACTATTGGAAGCAAGCTATGAAAGAGGAATTGGATTAGATAGTAAAGAATGAGACATGGGAATTGGTCCGTAGACTAGAAAATAAGAATGTGATAGGAACCAAATGGGTGTTCAAGAACAAAATGAATAAGCAAGGAGAAGTTGTGAGAAACAAAGAAAGACTGGTATGTAAAGGTTACTCATAGGAAGAAGGAATAGACTACGAGGAGACTTATGCTCCAGTGGCTAGAATAGAAGTAGTAAAATTATTCTTAGCCTATGCAATACAGAAGAAATTCAAAGTATATTAAATGGATGTCAAGTCAGCATTTTTGAATGGAGAACTTGAAGAAGAAGTATACATTGAGCAACTTAAAGGACATCCTTTGAAAGATGACAAGGAAATAGTATGTAGACTAAGGAAAGCATTGTATGGATTGAAGCAAGCACCCAGAACTTGGTATGTGAGGTTGGACAAGCATGTGACAAAGCTTGGATATAGCAAAGGTATGATAGATGGTAATCTGTATTAGAAAGAAATTGATGATGGTTTGATGATTTTGGTAAAAAAATTTGATGACATTATATTTGGAGACACTGATGAAGAAAGTAAGAAGTATGCAGAAGAAATGAAGAAAGAATTTGAAATGAGTATGATAGGAGAGATGAAATATTTCCTAAGATTGTAGATTATATAGAATAAAGAATGAATCTTTATTTCTCAGACTAAGTACTTGAAGGATTTACTAAAAAGGTTTGGTTTTGAAACACATAAACCTATTGGAACACCTATGGTAACTGAACACAAGTTATTTACTAAGGATGAAACATCTACTGTTGAGTAGAAAAAGTACATATCTATGATTGGAGGATTGCAATATCTAACTCACACAAGGCTGGATATAGCGAATGCAGTTAGAATTGTTGCAAGATTTTAGGCTGATCCCAAAAAAGCACATTTTGCAATAGTGAAAAAGATATTTAGATATCTGAAGAGAACCTCTAATTTTGGATAATGGTATGATAGATCTAATTATTTTACTCTTAGTGCTTATACTAATGAATATTGGGTAGGAAGTATGGATGAAAAAAAGAGCACCAGAGGAGGAGCTTTTTTTCTTGGAGGAAGATTGGTTTCTTGGTTAAGCAAGAAGTAGGATTATACATCTCAAAGTATAATAGAAGTAGAGTATGTTGCAATAGAAAATAATTACAATTAAGTTATCTAGATGAAGCAGATGCTAAAGGATATAAGGCACTAATACATTTCGTACCAAATTGCAACGGCAGTGCCGTTGTAGTTTTTCTATCACAATCTTGTTGCCATCACAATTGCGATGGTAGACCATCGCAATTGCGACAACAACAAGGTTGTGACAAAAAAACTACAACGACACTGCTGTTGCAATTTGGTACCAAATGTATTAGTGAGGGTAGAAATCGGTGAGCCTATTGTTATTCATTGTGACAACACAAGCATGATAAACATGTCTAAGAATCCAGTATTACATTTGAGGACAAAGCACATTTCTATTAAGTATCCTATGTTGAGAGAAAAAGTTGTAGAAAAGGAAATTAAATTGGAGTATTTGAGCACAAAAGAGTAGATTGTAGATATATTCACTAAGCCTCTTCCCAAAGAGACTTTTGAGTATTTGCGAGGAATACTTGGGATTATGCCCCTTCCTACATTAGAGTAGAAGATGCAACAATGCATCAGTCGAGGATAACATGGCACCATTATTTTTTTGGACTAGAAATTGATGCTTCCTATATGGGGGAGTATCTATGATGGACAGAGTCATCTAAGACTCTTATTGATGTTGTTTTGAAAAGTGTCTTTTGACACTCGAGTTAAGTATCAATTGTTGCAAAATTTGATGTAGATATATTGGTTGCTGAAACCTTTGACATTGATGTCAATGGGGGAGATTTTGGCATTAAAAACATTATGCTTAATGAGGAAAAAGTATTGCATCAAAAAGAGAAGTTTGGCATCATACTATGGGGAGAAGTATTGCAAGAAAGTGTTATACTAGAGGAGAAGTTTGGCAGTATGTTGAGGAAGATGTTTGGCATAAGAACAATATGTGAAATGATAGTTTGGTATAGAGCACATTAAGGTATATCAATGGGGGAGTATGATTTATGAAGAGGATTTGAAGACTATCTGTCTTTTGTTGGTATTCTTGGAACTAGTTTTTTTTCATCTATGTTGCCATCAATGACAAAGGGGGAGATTGTTGGAAGATTAGAGAGATTGTTGGAAGATTTTTTTGATGATGATATGTTACATTCATGATTGAGTTTGTCATTGATGTCAACATTGCATATTTGATGTCTTTTGTGGTATCTGATAGAAGAATAGTGGAAAGATTAAGTTGGTACAAATGACTAGTTAAGCATGATAACCACTTGAGGTTATGGGAGATACTTTAGAGTATTTGGTATATTTAGTTAATGTCAAAAGTAGAAAGGAGAAGTCTAGAATAAGTTATGTAAGTTTTGGTGATGTCTATTCTGAGATAGAGTTTACAGAGGGATGTTCTAGTAAACTTGTTATATCTCTTAGTAGAGTTGATATCTTGAGGATTGAGGTTGAGGACATGAAGAAGACATGTTGAGGATGATGTGGCTAAGCTCGCTCATCATAATATTGTGTGTACAAAAATTTATTCAAGTTTCAAGGTGGAAGATTAAGGTTATCACTAAGTGTAATGTGTTCTTAATGTAGTCCTATAATAATCAATTGAGAAGGACTAACAATCGACTCAGGGAATTATTTTATGGACTCGATATAAGGGAAGGAAATTTTCCTTTATCATGACATGTGTTGATATGACTGAATGATTGATGATAAGTAGTAGAGAGTGTGGAATGAAAATTTGAGAAGAGCAATGTGAAAGTGAAGGAGACTTCATTGTTGAGGTTTTGCTAAGTGATTAGAGGTTTGGTATTTGGATCTGAGGTTCATGACCTAGTCTACATGGTCTAATAGTGATTGGTCTACTTGATAGATAGAGGAAAGGACAAAGGAAAGAAGAAGATACCAATAAATTACTTGTTTGAGTAGTGAGCTCTTCTTGTAGTTGAAATTGCATGTTTGGGTAGTGGGCTTTTCTTGCATGCATTGTACCACAACTCCTAAAAGGGTTGGCACAACTCCTAACAAGGTTAAAATCTTTTAATAGGGATTCAAAGTCTCCTAATAGGGACTCATTGTACTAAATGTCATAATAGACTCCTAATAGGTGTAGAAGTTGATAAAAGCCAACTTCACAGTGCACCAAGATCACTTGCATGCAAATAAATCGCTGAAGAGAAACCAAAGAAGGAAGGAACAAGAGCTTGAAGCAGCAAAGAGAAATTATATTGCAACAATGTGAAAATGAAATTGCTGTACAATATTGATATGCAAAAGATGTGAAATTACAATAGGAGAGTTTGAATATAAATACCTCTAGGAATCTTCTAGAACAAGCTAGAAGATGTTAGGAGATAAGTATGACAACTAAGCATACATCCACAAAAGGTGGGATATCCTCAATCAACGTAAGAAGATAAGAATGACTTAGATAAGAAAAAACTCCCATGTTGTCAACAACTTCTAGATGACTACTAATAAATAAATGCATTTAACCTAAGTAAACTTAAGTAAAAGCGTAAATAATTATTATTTACTCTAACACCCCCCCTTAAGTGTAACTTAGGGGAATGCACTTAAGCTTACAAATAGCTAAGATGAAATGCAGAATGGGTCCCGACAACTAGACCATGTTAGGTACCCATGTACAAATGAAAAGAAATCTTTGTAAATTAGAGATAAAGGAGAAAATCCAATGGGAAAAACCCCTCTCCAAAAAGAGATAACTGAACATCTAGTGAAGGACTGAAGAAGCCTCCAACTAGAGGAATGTCCTAGAAAACATGAACAAAGAGAAGATCATGAAGAACATTATTGAAGAATGAAGAAGCCACAAACTCTATAAAAAAGAAACTACTAATCTAAAGATCCTCCATGGAAAATAGAAGGCATGAACTCAGAGTGTCTGTATGGTAGATGATCCATGTCATCGAAATGCATAGGTAGCCAGCCACTGCAATTACCTAGCATATAAGATCAAATACTGAATACATAGCTCACACTATCAAACCATAAAAACAAGGAAGAATTAGAAACAATAGAATAACCCCCCTCTAATGCAGGTAGGATGAGATGAGAGGCAACTAAAAAAGTGGGCCAAAATCCTCTGCAAAAAGAACAAAGAATAGTGAGAGAGGGTAAGAGGTACAAACACCTATAAAGGCATGTGTTACCAACACTACATGGGGAAATAAAGGAAGAGGGTACAAAAGTGGAAAACAACTATCCCCCCATGGCACTTTATAAAATAGTGTGAGTACAACTATCTCAAAACAACGTTCATGAACCCGAAATGCAAGAGTGGCACTTTATCATAGTCCATTTGCATAAAGATGCTTACAAATGATATCAATAATGATCAAAAAGGGAAAAAAGCTGATACAAAAGATAGTATAGAGCAAAAAAAAAGGTCCCATGCCATGAAAATGATCCTTGGACCTAGAACACCCAAGATATCCACCATAGAGAAAAAATGCCAAAAACATGATAGAAAGAGCATGGGGTGGAATTTGAAATAAATTACAACATTTCTAAAAATTAGATAGAACCAGCTTTCCAAAAATATAATGTTTTCAAAAAATGGAGATGAGACACACAAGATATGCTTGCTGGAGTGAAAAATAGAACATTCAACTTTGACAAAAAAAAAATAAGAAATAAAATTACATCAAAACCACAAAATACCTACACCAATGTCTCCATCTCAGAACCAACTTTCTAACACTTCTTTCATATTGGAAAAATACCTCAGTATGCTCAAGTTATGACCAAAAAACTATGAATAGGTCAAAAAGGAACCTGGAGTGCTGGCAAGAAGGTTGATACAGTGCTAATGTCAGCATTTTACTATGCTATAATTGACAATCAGGGGCCCGTCATGGCAAAAAAATATTTCCATGTTGTAGTTCCACATGGCATACATGTGGCAGGTTTGCTAATTGGGCACTGATGTGGCACACCTATGCCATGTGGCACACCTGTGCCATGTGGCACACCTGTGCCATATGGCACATTCAGATTACACCAAGTGTCTACAATTAGTGGTAGCTATAGGTGGGTGGTTTTAGAGAGAGCACCACTAGTGGTGGTGGTCATAGGGGTAACTACAACTTGAGACGGTGGCCATAGGGGCAACTACCACTGGCAGAGGTAGTGGCAGGGCTGAGGGTTGGTGGGCATAGGGTGGCCCAGCGGTGCAACAGTGCGATAGCATGGCTGGCTATGGCAGAGCCTAGGCTAAGCATAGGCAGTGTAGCGATGGTGTCACAGTGGTGGCCTCCGAGTGCTACTAATAATTTTTTTTGAAAAATCATTAGTATGGCCTGCCTAGGGGGCAAATTTTTTTTCCAAAAGCTACAGTCACCAAAAATGGAAAGTTTTATATGAATCCTGACTATAACAAGCCTTCTAAACTCAATGGTAGCATCTGTTTAGGCCCAAAGTGCTCTGAAAAATGCTTTTCCTCTTGATTGAAGAAAAAAATCACAAACAAACTAGGGTTTGTGTCTCCGAATCACTACTTCAAAAATCCTTCAATGAGGAAGTAGCATGGAGGCTTTGATACCATGTAGAAGTTGATGAAAGCTAGCTTCATAGTGTGCCAAGATCGCCTACATGCAAATAACCTACTAAAGAGAAACCAAAGAAGGAAGGAACAAGAGCTTGAAGCAACAAAGAGAAATTATATTGCAACAATGTGAAAATGAAATTGTTGTACAGTATTGACATGCAAAAGATATAAAATTACAATAAGAGAGCCCAAATATAATTGCCTCTAGGAAGCTTCTAGAACAAGCTAGAAGATGCTAGGAGATAAGTAGGACAACTAAGCATACATCCACAAAAGGTGGGATATCCTCAATCAAGGTGAGAATAAAAGTATGACTTATATAGGAACAAGCTCTCATTTTTTCAATAACCCCTAGATGACTACTAATAAATAAATGCATTTAACCTAAGTAAACTTAAGTAAAAGCATAAATAATAATTATTTACTATAACAACAGGGTCTATCCTCTAACAAGGAATATTTATATTAGTACATCATCTTGTGGGCATCATTCCCACTGGGGTTTTCCCTCTGATCAAGGGTTTCCCTTGTCAACATATTTGGTGTAATTGTCTATGTGCATCTTTGTATGGTTGTTGTTTACTTCGGTTGAATGGTTAAGTTTGTTTAAAGAAGATAAATGTTTTAATTGTTGGATAACTAATTCACCCCCCTGTTAGTAATCTTGTTGGATTGTTGCTTCTAAGAAAGGGAAAATTTGGTAGTTTCTAGATATAGTTGGGAGAGTGGAAGCAAGTTGTGGGGAAATGGTAACTAAACAAGACCCAAAAACTAAAAATTTGAAACCTAGTCAACCAAGTGTGCCCAAATAGAGTAGAGTTTACCCTTGGTACACTTGGGGCCCAAAAGGGCATAGTTGGTTGTTTTGGAGCACATTTGGTAAGCTATGAATATTAGATGGGGGTTATGATGACTCCTAGGCCCCTAACATTACTTCCTAGAGGTCCCAAGTGCACCCTAACAGAACATAATGCACCCTAGGATAGCAACCTAACATAATGTATAAATAAGAGCTTTAAATCATATTACTAGCCCCCCTAATTAGACTATGCATGATGAGAAAGAGTAGATAGCCATTATATCCTTCCAAATGAGCTCCTTCCTTGCACCTACAAGCACAAATCCAAGAAACCCAAGTTAGTTAAGCATGATCTTCATGTTAGGTTCACCAATTGTAGGACCAAAAAATGGGTTTAAAATCTAGTCTACCATGAAAGCCAACCAAAATAAATAAAGTGACACAAAATAAAACTCCCTCCTTATTTATAGCTCCCATGTCCTTCTTTCTTCTTGATATGATGTAGCTCCAATTGCCTATAATGCATACAATTGAAAATAAAAAGTCTATGATATGATGATTCTATGAGAGTACTAGAAGAGTGATTTTAAGCTCAATGATTATAGACTTAGGCTCAAGAACCAAAAAATAGAGAAAGAATGCTCAATTTATAGCCATCAAGCAAGAGGAGAGCATTGGACTTGTCACCTTGGATATGCAACTTGGAAAGAGATTCTTTTTGGAAATCCATGACACATATGACACAAGATGCCAAATGTAAGATTTTATGATACATAAAAGTCAAAAAAACTATAAATGGAAGAGGTTCTATGACACCTCATGTGACACTTCAAAGCCACTTAAAGCCAAGAATATATGATGATAAAGGCTAAATATAGACATGCATAAGGAATAATAACATATGGATTATGACATATCTTAGCGAAGTGTAAGGATAGAATCCATGATGTAAGATGTCCATGTGTCATGATGATGTCAAGATTATGTCAAAATTATGTAGAATATTTGAACTAAAAATTCATTATTCCACACAAATGAAAATTATTAATTTGGAAATTAGAGGTGGAAAATGTGACTTAGGAAATTGATAATTTCCATGGTTTGCGAATGAATCAAGTAATTAATGAATATCAATTAATTGAGAATGTTATCTACAAAGAATGATTAGTAATGCAAGATGAAAATTGATTGGAATGACATAGGATTAAATCATGGGTTATTTAATCCTATAGAGAAAATTAGTAGATGATTTGCAAATTTGATTAGATGAGTGTGACAATATCCTTTGATGAAATGTGATGATTATGCAAATCAATTAGGATGATGACTGGTAGACCAAATCCATTGTCAAATTGAATGATTAATTTAGATTAATAATAATACCAAGAACACATGACATGGATATGTAACATTTAACTGACATTGTAAATGCTACAAGATCAAGATTGATTGATAGGGTTGATCATAATAACATCTACGGACACTATCAATGTTATTAAAATGGTTGATAATGCCATGATCTAACATTGAGAGACTCAACAATGTCAAAGATTAGATGATGTTAATGATAGTTTGACCTATTACTGAGTGTCTTTACAATACTAAGGTCAAAATGATAGGTTTGATAGATTGATAGATTTCGAAGGCACTAGGAGACATGAAAATGCCTAGGATTGGACAAATGATGATAGATTTGGGATGTTTGACACATTATAGGTTGATTAGCATTGATTTGGGGTGAGTTTGAGTTGATTTAGTATGATCCTGGGTTGATTTGATATGATTTTGAAATGATCTATAAATGATGTGAAAATGGATTTGAATGATGACAAACATTATTGAGATATAATCAAGTTGGCCAAAAGATCAGAATTAGTGAAATAAGAAAATGGGATGAGTTAGTGTGAAGAAGTTATGAAATAATAGATGATACCTAGTCTAATTAGGAAGTCCAGTAAAAATATTTTGTCCATTGTTTATGCATTTTTATAGCTCTCTGTCCTAGGTGTGCACTTGGCACTGTCACTACACACATGGGTGCCTTAGGAAGTTGTTTTAGGTGCTTAAGACCCAAAACTTTCCCTCTCCATTGCTCTAATATAACCAATTGCACCCCTAAATGACCAAGTGCCCACTAATGGGCCCTGATTACACCATGGTCATAGTTGGTACTATGTGGGCTTTCTTGGTAACCCTAGTTTGAATTCTATTGATTGCAGGTCCTAGTTTGACTCTCTGTCACCATGTCTAGTTCTTAAGTCCCCAACTATGCCCTTAAACTACTAACTACACCATTTTCAGCCCCAACTACACCATGGGAACACTTGGTACTATTTGGGCACACTTGGGGTCCTTCTAAGAGGTTTTTGGCCCTCCTTAATATAGTTGGTACTATCATTGCGTAGTTGGTTCATAGAAAGGTCAAATTTGAGTCTCAATCTATATTTAGGGTTTCATTTTGATTTCAAAACTTAGAATAGAGGTTTTTATATTAGTGATGATCTATTTGCATCATTTGGTATTTTTTGGGAGAAGAATAATCCCTTGAAACCTAATAATATGTTTGATGCAGGACATTTGACGAAGACTTGTGTGTTTGTCAAAACTATGTGTTGTTTTCTTTAGATTTGAAAACACTTGGTTTGGTGCTTTTAAATGAACTTTCTTTTTGGATTATTGTCTCTACATTGTCTAGAACCAAAAGTTTGCATGAGCGTATCCTCTCCCCTTGCCATCATGGATCTTAGGTGTAAGAGAAATCTACATAATTTATTTTAGAGATGCCTTCCTTGGAACCAAGATCTCCCACTTGGAGGGCCCCAAGGGTCAACCTCAAAGAAATAAAAGGCCAACAGTAGGTCGACACTCTAGTCACTATAAAAAAATTGATATGTTTAATACCCTATTGGTGGTATTGCTACCTAATAGCTCTACTCCAACACCCTTGTGGAGTGTCAAACCCTTGTTCTCAGGGCTGGGGTGATTTTTGAGGAATTTAATCATCCACTTACTAAATGAAGTGCCTAAACTAAAAACTAATTCTTAGTATCCAAAATCCTTTCTATCTACTAGCTCAGTGGGTTACCCATGACTGTGAAGACATCACAAAATCTCAAAGTCCTTAGTAGAGGCAATAGTCCTATGGGAAGTGATGACCCTTTGGAAGCATATCTTGGTAGCCTTGAAAAGTGAGCATGTTGTAAGGGGGAGCCTATGGTACCAAGATCCTAGGTTGTCCACTTTGGATAAGCACAATCAAACTTTGATTCATGTGGGAATTCAGTCAATACAGTCTTAAAGCCTAGGTTTTGATGTGTCTTTTAAGTTAACAAAAACTATTCTTGTCTATTATGTCTTGTGTGTGTGCATAAAATTAATCAAGATAATTGCCAACATTACAAAATCTCACCAAGAACATTTGAACATTTTACATTTTCAAACATACATAATTGCCAATATTACAAAATCTCACCAAGAACATTTGAACATTTTACATTTTCAAACATACACATTGTAAAAATATTGAAAAACCTCTATCAAAAACTTGAGAACATTGCAAACATGAGAAATTGTAGCATTAGGAGTCCTTGGCATGATTTAGAGTTCATCTTTGCATAGAACACTTGTATTTTCTATCTTTTGATCCTCATACTTGCATCTTCTAGCCCTCATTTTGCATTCCTTAGTCCTCATTAAACATTCTTTATGCTTCATATTGCATTTCTTAGCAACCACCTTGCATCACCTAGTCTTCATCATGCAACCCTTAGTCTCCATCTTGCATTAGCTAACTTGTAGTATTTCATATCCTAGCCCTTGTTTTGCACACCCTATTCCTCATTTTTCATGTCTTAGCTATCACTTTTAACTTTGCATAGTCTTCATTCTGATCATAATATTATCCTTAGTCAATCTACTTTCCAACATAGTAGTCTTAAAGCCATTAAACCTCAGATCCCAAAATTTCCTTCTTTCTTTACCAACTATGCCCTTGAACTACCAACTACAACCCTAAACTATCAACTATGCCCTTTTGGGTCCCAATTGCACCATAGGCACAGTTGGCATTGTTGGGTTACACTTGGTGTTCTTTGAGGGAATTTGGTTGCCCAAACATTACATTTTGACCTCAAAATTACATGTCTAGACCCTAGACTTTCCCTTTAATGCTTGCATAGGTCCTCACATTGATCATATCCTAAACCTCATTTTTCACCTTAATATCCTTTTATTTTGCATACCCACCTCACATAGCTCTCATTTTGAGCCCCTTTTAGACTCATTGTGAACCTAGAACCCTTTGAACTTAGTCAAAAATCAGAATAAAGTATGAGTCTTAGAGTATCTTTGTATGTAAATGGATGAAGGATCTAGACCTTGGTCTCTTTTATCATTTTTTCTTAGGTCAAATTCTATCTATGTCTTGATCAATTTGGCCTAGTCCTATTTATCATCTTGATCTTTTTAATTTTTTGTCTCTTTTGGTCAAGATCAAAAGTCCATCCTCATAAGGTTAAACTCTTAGATTGGTATTTTCCAAAAAATTTCTCCTAAGTTTAAACCTTGAATACACTTTTCATAACCTTAGCATATCCTTAGTTTCCCTAAACATCATTTTGATTAAACCCTAGTATTTCCTCCAAGTATCAAAATCCTCCCAAGTCCAATAGACATTTATAACAATCAACTTTCTCAAGTCCTTAATCATTTGTCAAACCAAACACTTTACACAATATCATGTCCATATCTTTCATGTCCTAAACATCATTATCAACCCTAGCATCTCTCCTTTGCATATTCCAACTATTACTTGCACACATCAACCCCTTAATCTTATTTTTCATAAATCCAAAGCCCAAGGTCAAAAACAATCTACATTTTGCATACCTTAGGATCATCTTCATATCCCTTAGTTAAAGCCCAAAACATCACTTGCATTTACACTTGTGCATCATCCTGTCAGGTCATTTGCACCTTGCATAGCATAAACCTAGGTCCCTTTTCACTTCCACAACTTGCATAACATACCTAAAGCCCCCAAAATTTCAAAAAAATCACATCTTGCATACATCCCTTTCAAATTACCAAGTTTCAGCCTATTTTACCAAGTTAACACCTTATGGCTGCACTTAGTTTATTCAAAGTGTGCTTGGTAACTAGAGAGTCCATCTTAGGTTTTAGAGTCCCTAATTTCATTTCCACAACTTGCATTGCATTTCTAAACCCTAGAAAATACATAGAGCATACATACTTTACATTTTTGTCACTTAAACACCTCATTTACCAGTTGTACCCTTTTGGGTTGCAAGTGCACACCCTAAGGGTGCACTTGTTATTGTTTGGGTGTAGTTGGTACTTTAGGTTTACACTTCGGAGACAAAAAGTCCATTTCAAAATACCCCATTGCACTTGCATACTTAGGTATTATTCGATCTCTCACAAAGACACAATTAGCTAAAAGACTAGAAGACCTATATCAACCCTTATTTTCTCAAGAGAAAAAATAACCAAAACCTCATCCAAGACAAAATAAAACCAAGCAAGCTCAATAAACCTTTGACCCAAGTCTCTCAACCATTATTAGTGGACCTACTAATTATCTATCCCCCAAAAATGACCCTCAAGAAATAAGACACGAAACCCTGAATAGCATGTCCAAGATGAAATTTCATCTTAACACATCCCCTACATGTGGAATTGTTTAATGGAGTTCTTGTTTTCAACCTATATTTGTGCCTATACCACCTAGATGTAGAAGTGTACCTATGACACCTGAAGACTAAGGATTGATCTTAACCAAATGATGAAACAAAAAAGAATTCCTAAGGATACTTGCACCACATGGATGACAAACATACCTCATTTGGAAGAAAATCAACAAAGTAACCCCTTTATCTTAACTCTAATAACTACTTCAACATCAACTAATATGGGCCCCCTATGAGTGCACCATGTGAAACATCAACCATTGTTGCAAGTGCACCCATCAAACCATAAATAAAGAGTGATATTGGTATCTCACCAATCCCACAAAGAAATGTTTCCCATTGTTAAATAAACATGATATCCCAAGGTGAACTATCAAACCATCAAACATATAAATTCGAGGATCCTAAATCAATGCTCACATCTAAGGGACATAATTAAAATCCAAAGGAACAACAACAACACCAAGTGGTACAAGGACCCAATATTCCTAAAACACAACATACTCAAAATCCATTTGACATACATGTGATGTATCAAAATCCAAAGAAACAACAACAACACCAAGTGGTACAAGGACCCAAAATTCCTAAAACACAGCATACTTAAAATCCACTTGACATACATGCAATGTATCAATAATAATTTTAGCAACAACAAACAATCTTTGCAAAGAAACAAGAACAATAAAGACAATAGTTGGAATTTCAACAATGATTGGAACAACATATTGCATACCAAGAATAGTTGTTGCAATAATATGTGCCACAACAAGCTCAACAAATGCCTCTCTAACAACATTCTTAGACATGGCCATAAATTCAACAAATAGTGGTACCTTAACCAAAATTACAACCAATGGAACAAAAATAAAAACCAATCGCAAACCAATTACAACAAGGACATTTCCATCTTCGAAGTGCCAACATACCTCTACCTCCTAGTGATACATTCCTAGAGTCTTCAAATACTGATATGTCTGAAATGAGTAGACATAGTTCTCATCATAGTAAGAGATCTACTCAAAGACATAAAAGACTCAAAGAAAAAAATAGTGCTCACTATCGTAATGATGATTTGATGCACCGGTTTAAACAATTAGCTAAACAATTTGAGGCATTAGGAGTTTAAACGAAACAACTTCTATACATAGAACAAGATTTTCAGCCCAATCCCTTCGACACAAGTCTATATATGCCTCCATTTCTAATACATTATGAGGCACCAAGATTTTAGAAATACCAAGGAAAAGGAAACCCACTTGACCATGTTAGAGAGTTTTGTGCCTCATACTGAGCTCAATGATGAACCAATATATGTTATGAGATTATTTCCTCATTCTCTTGGTGAACAAACACTTTAAGGGTTTTCTAAATTACCTCACAATATAAATCCTTGTCAGAACTAGTAGATGCACTCATATCCCATTTTTCTTTTAACTTAACAAATGAGTGACATTATCCGGTTTGTACTCAATAAAGAAGAAGATAGGAGAACCATTCATGACATTCTTGTTATGTTGGAGAAACCTTGTTAGTCAATGCTCATTGGATATTCCAAAATAGAAACAAGTCAACCTATGCATTGAAAACATAGTCCCTAATTTTAATTATGAATTTTAAATCAAGATTCCTAGTACTATTTCCAAATTAATGAGAAAGAGAGCTAGCATTGAAGATGCCCTCATTCGTAAAGGCATACTAAAGAAAAACAAAGGCAATACCAACACAAGCTCATCTACTAACAAGATGAATCTATTCTTCAAGAATAAGAGCATCACAAATAATAGTATTGTTGATTCTTGAACAATCAACATGATACAAGCTTAGATGAATCTTAAAAGTGAAAATCCCATGAATTTACAAACCTCCAACCAAGTGCCCCCTCAACACCAGAAAAATGATACATCAACTTAGGAAAGGTCTTGAAGACATCCTAGAAACAAAGACAAACAATTTACATCCCTAGGGATACCACTTGAGATTTCACTTCAATAATTGCTCAACATTAACTTCTTACAATTAGTCCCACTTACAGACGAACCACTAAACAAACCCCCTTGGTGGGATGATAATAAGTTTTGTGACTACCATTATACCTAGGGACATAAGATCACTTTATTTTTCTAGCTTAAACATGAAATACAAGATCTAATTGATGATGGAGTGATTACCATAGACCCTTCATTGTTGTTCTCCATCTTTGATCATACAATTTTTGAATATTAAATGGGAAACCATTATAAAGGGAAAATATCTAGTTCAAATCCAAACTCAAAAGCTAATGTCAATTACAATCACATTTGGAATGACTAAAACATCAATTGCTTTAATGAGTCTCACTCATATATGTCTATATTTACTATAAAGAACAAAGATCCTCAATGTGATGTCACCACATGTGACACCAAGATCACCTTACCTTGAGCTCCTACAAGACCTACAACTTCTAGTAGACCTATTTCTCCCACAAACCCAAAACATCTTTTGATTACAACTTTGTTGACCAGCCCAAAAAGACTCCCACACTAATATCCATCCTAGATTTTCTATGTTCATCCCCCCAAAATAAGAAGATTCTTGACCAAGCCCTAATAGACTTAGTACTACCTAATAACATGAAAATTGCCCAGTTCTAGTCCATGGTTGAGAACTTGTTTAGATCACAATGTATCACCTTTTCACCTTAAGATGTCCTTAGAGATAGACCTAATCATAATGATCCCCTCTATATTTAGGTCTTCATCCATAAAGCTAAAATTATATATGTCTTGATAGATGGTGGAGTAGGAATAAACATATGTACCCTAAAAGTTGTCAAAGGTCTTAGTTACTTTGAAGAGGATGTTGATTCTTCCTGTAGAATCATCATAAAAGCCTATGATGATGGTGAATGTTTTGATTAAGTAAAAATAGGTTTTAAAGGACCTAAAACCCTTTACAAAGTAACCAAAAGTCTAGAGAAAAAATCATAAAGCTAACATCAAAGTCTAAAAGCATAGTTCACTAAATAACAGGCCTCTAGAAAGACAAAAGAAAAATACGGAAACAAGAGGCCAACCAGAAATAGAGCTAAAAAGATAGCAAAGGAACAACAAAAATCCAACACCCAAACAACTACATAGTCTTTAGCAAGTCAGCAACCTGGTTTGCCAAGATTTGCATATTCTCTGCAGTGGCCTTCACCTCTTCCATCTTGTTCTTCTCCTCATTTTTCATAGAATGAGCCCAAGTGCATTTACTAGGTCCTTGGTGTTGACATATCAGTCAACTTTGTTATTAGTGACAATACTTATTCATATTTTATATGGCTACCAAGCTCATTGAACAATCTACAATGTTTTCCATGTAATTTAGTAGCCATTAAGCTCTACAGTTGCTCTCAAGTCTTCTAGACGAATTCTAAGTGGCTACCGAGCATTCCAAAGGTTACCAAGGGAATTTAGTTAGTGTGAAGTACAATAGTTCAAACTGATAAGAATTAGAAAGTCTAAAGTCTAGTAGTTCAACCTGAGCACTCCAATGGTTACTAAGCTTTGTAGTTTCTACTGAGCTAGTAGTTTGTGGAATACGAAGCTAGTGTTAACCGAGCTATATGATGTTTAGTGTTTACCAAGTGATTCATTTTATGTCAAGTGATGATGCCAAGTAATGATAGTGGGTGCTGAGTATTAAAACTTCACCAAGTTAGTCTTCAGAATATGAGTGTCTTCATATGGGCTAACTTTATAATATTCGTGTTAACTTGTATATTGGCCGACTTTGTAGTTTTTTAAATTGGATTGGTATATATATGTTATGTAGTGTATCATATCCAATTAGTGTGAGAATGTAATTCAAAAAAATAAGTGTGTAAGAATGCGAATGAGATCAAGCAACAGATAAAGTATATATTGAAGGCCATATTAGAAAAGGAGAAACATAGATATATCCATCACAAAAGGCGATTAGTACTTCAAAGAATCTCTATTAGAAAATTAGTTGTAAGTCAGAGATCTATTATTTCATTCTAACAAGTGAATTAGTCAAAATCCTTTAACAAGGTAGACTTAACAGTCTTTCTTAAATCTCTTAATAGAGTGCATGCTTTATTGTGTGTTTGTAAATCCTTCAACAAGGTGGACCTAGTAGTCCTAATGGCTCTTAACAAGGCAAATCATCAGAAGTGATCATTATAAGCCTTAATAGAGAAACTTTATGCTACAGTATTGAGGTTTTGTGGGTATCATCCCCACACCATTTTTACTTTCTATTTGGAAGGTTTTTGCGTCACCAAATGATTGTGTTCAAGTGTTATGAATGTTTTATGTTTTCAGTTTATCATGCATGCAAATTAGATCAATAAATGATAATTGGTATATTGCTATAAAGTGTTGAATTTGATAAAGTTTTAAAGGTTACTAATTCACTCCTCCCCTTTCAATAACCTAGCTTAGTCTTGAATATTTCCAACACCTAGTTCTCAACAACAGTAGGGGAATCTTTTCCTTTGTCTTGCTCATGCTTATTCAGGAGACTGTTCACTTTATTTGCCATAGTATTTAAAGCATTACTACTATTATCAATGATTTTCTTTATCATCTTTTCCATATTATTCACCTTGGCCTCCAAGCTTGTCACCTTGAATGTTTCTCCAAGGTTTTCATCGTATTATGTGTCAAAAATGGTCCTACAACTGAGAACATATAGTTATAAGTCCTAGATAATGAAATGAACCACTATATCATACTAGGACATCCTTGGACTCATGCCATGAAAGTAGTATCATCTACATATCACTAGTGTCTGAAGTTTTCCTAAAACAATGTAGAAGTTACCATCTTTGGTGATTCAAATCCTTTCTAGTTTTGTGCTAGCCTAAGAGAAACCACTGCATACTAAATCCTAGTAAATAGTAAAATGATACCACTTGATTCCTCTAAATATGTTGATCCTTCCAAGTTCACAATTGTATTTAAGGGAAAGCCCAATATTGAAGACCAAGGTTGTGGTGAGTATTCTATGTCACAATCCTTTCACATTAGTAAATTACCCCTTTCTCCCAAGGCATATGGAAAACCATAACTCATGTAGATTAGACAATCTACATTCACACTATAGAAGAAGCCCTCCATGAATTTCACTAATGGAGCTAGCATGCATGAAGAAAATGTTTATGATGACACATCCACATGGATTTAGAAGGCTAAGGAAGGACAAGAACCTACTCCAATATACCTAAGAAAATATGGACCTAGATTTACCATTATGCATAAAAAGGGATATGACAGATGTAGTGGCCTTGAACCTAACAAATAAGACATAATCAAACCTATTCTTGCCCAAGGATGTCCTCATAGTATGGGCCTTGGATTTAAGCCATTCCTATTGGGTCCTCCTAGTACTAAGTTATCCTTATGTGAAAATGCAAATGCTTCAAATGATGAAAAGGTACCTAAGAACACCCTACCTAAAACCAAAGAAACTGAACTCGACACCAATGATCCTGATAGCCCCTATGGACTTGACAATATATTTGATCCTAATGAAATACTTGTGGAGTATAAACACATCACTAGAACTCCACCTAGTCCTCAAACCTTTCTTATATCCTGTAACAATGTACTAGTGGACCTAATTCCTCCTACTTCTAAATATAGAGCCCATGATCCATATGACAATGATACCCATATCTTTACCTTTGACCAAAGATTATTTAACATCAATGATGGCATTTCCCTAATCCACCCCAAACCATTTATTGGAACCAACAATGGCCACCAACCCTCGATCAATTAAAAAATGATGAAGCCATTGTAGAACTCTTTTAACTCAATAAAGGTATACAATAAGGTGACTACAAATAAATTTTTTCCATTAAATTGAACATTATGGCATATTTTGGAAGACAAATCCATCATCAAGTCACAAAACTAAAAACAAGAGAAAAAAATTTTAAAAATAAGAATAGGTCTCTTGGTAAAAACTGAAAGGAGACATTATACTCTAAGAAAGTAAAAAAGAAGGAAGTATGTGAGGGTGAAAACCTCCTTGAGATGCCCAAGGATGGAAGATTGGATATAATCCCACTAAGAGAAAGGATTTCCTTTCTTATTGAAATGGAAGGAGAAATAAAATTGGGAACAACAAAAAAATCCTAAGATCATCCACTTTGCAGCCTCATCATAAATAGAAGAAACATGAATTTGTCAGATTCTTTCTGGAGAGAAAAATAAATTTTTCCCAATCTTATGCAGACATATCAGGATTAGATCCTGAGCTAGTTCTTCATCACTTTCCATTAAAAGTAGGAGAAAAACTAGTAAAGAAGAAGTTGAGAAAAATGCAATCCCAAGTAGCTCTCCTTGTCAAAGAAAAATTTAAGAAACTATTGGATGCTAGCTTCATAAGACCCATTAACTATGTGGAGTGGATATCAAATCTGGCATCTGTAAGAAAACACTCTTGGGGCATTTGAATATGTATAGATTTGTGTGATATCAACAAAGAAATACAAAAGACAATTTTCTATTACCAAATATAGATATTATTGTAGATGTGACAACTGGATATGAGATGTCATCATTGATGGATGGCTTCATAGCATACAATTAGATCATAATAGCTCATGAGGATCAACATAAATTAGCTTTCACAAGTTTTTGGGGAACATATTGTTGGAATGTCATGCCTTTTGGCCATAAAAATATGGGGGAAACATACCAAATATTGATGACTACTATCTTCCACAATTATATGAACATCCTAATGGAAGACTATGTAGATGATGTTCTATGAAAATCACCTAAAATAAGTGATCACTTGGGCATCTTAGACAAAATATTCAGCATAATGGAAAGCTATAAGCTTTGATTGAATCCTAAAAAATTTGACATTATTTTTGGAAAACTTCTAGGATATATTGCTTCTCAACAAGGCATCAAGGTTGACCTTGATATAGTGAAAGAAATACTCAAAATGTTTTCCCCAATCAATCTGAGAATATTAAGAATCGTACAAGGGAAGCTACAGTCTATCCATAGATTCATTGCACAACTAATAGATAAATGTCACTCCTTTCAACACTTACTATGTAAAGGAGTATATTTTAAGTGGAATAACCAATGTGATGATTCCTTTCAACAACTCAAAGAGTATCTTCTAAATCCACCAATTCTAATGGCTCCTATTTTGGGAAAATAATTTATTTTATACATATCAGCTATAGAAACAACATTAAGAGCTCTTAACACAAAATGATGAAAAAAGGATAGAGCGGGCCATTTATTACATAAGAAAAACACTTGTGGGATATGAATTGAACTATTCACTTATTGAATGAGGATTCCTCATTTTAATCTTTGTAGCCCAAAAGCTAAGACATTACATGCTACATCATAAAACCATGCTTGTCTATAAGATAGACCCATTAAAATATATCCTAAGTAAAGCCACTCTCATAGGGAATTTAGCCAAATGGGTTCTGATCCTTAGTAAATTTGATATAGAGTATGTGAATAGAAAATAAATCAAAGGGTGAGTGATTGCTGATTAGTTAGAAAAAACACCTATAATAGATGATCATCCCACATTAATAGATTTTCCAGATGAAGCTATCTTTAGCATGGACATAGCTCCCGAATGAAGATTTGCTTTGATCACCCACACAAAATAAATGGTTCTAGCTCTGGCATTATGTTTATCACACCTCAAGTGGATATAATCCACAAATCTTATCAGATAGCATTTAATTGTAAAAACAACATAATAGAATATGAGGCAATGATAATAGGATTGAAGCTATCCATCCAATGGAATGTACAACATCCACAAGTATATGACAATTCCCAGTTAGTCATTCATCAAGTCAATGATGACTATGAAACCAAAGATGATAAGTTGATGCCTTACAAATAGATGGAAGATTTCCTCAAGTCTAAATTTGTCACTATCTCTTTTTATCAGCTCCCAAGGATACACCATAAGTAGGTTGATGCTATGAAATCTATTGCTTCTATGATTGATATGACATAAAATGTTGAACATTGTGAGTTCCTAGTAGAAAAACTCTTGATTCTTACATTCGAGATCTCTCAATTCAAGTTTTTTTGGGAACTTGTTGGTCCAAATTATCCCTGGTAGCAAGACATTTTTTATTAAATACATGTTCAAATACTACCTCTTGAATTATTGAAGAATTAATGTTGAGTCATTATCCATAAAGCCAATAGATATGTCATCATTGGTGATACCCTATACAAGAGATCCTTTGACCAAACTCTTCTCATATGCCTTAATTTGCAAGATGATTAAACTACTTTACATGAGGTACATAGAGGTGTATGTAGAATCCATTTCAATGGTTTGAGTCTAGCCAAGAAGCAGGTAAGAGGTTGATATTATTCACCCAGCATGGAACAATATTCTTAGAATTTTTCCTAAACATGTCATAAGTGTTAGATATGTAGTAATTTGATTCATGCACCAGTGCAAGAAATTTAGCTAGTTATCTCTCCATGGCCTTTTTCAATGTGGCCATTTGATCTCATTGGAGCTATTACTCCCCCTTCTTTGGATGGCCATAAGTTCATCATCACAACAACAGAATACTTTACCATGTGGGTTGAAGTTTTCCCTTTGATTTTCACTACTAAAAAGAATATTTCAAGTTTTATCCTAAACTACATCATATGCCACTATGGAGTCTCTTTGGCCATTATTTATGATCATGGTAGTTCATTTCAAAACAAGGACATTGAAAAGATCTACAAAAATTACACCATCTACCATGGATACTCTAGTACTTACCATCCATAGGGTAATGGCCAGGAAGAAGCATCTAATATTGGGCCTATAAAAAAAATGTGTGTGCTTCTAGTGGTGTGACACCATACTCTCCAGTCTATGGCATAAGGCTATCCTTCCTATTAAGATTTAAATTCCATCTTTGAGAGTATCCCTACAAGATATTGTTGATGATGAAAACTATAGAGTATCTAGACTACATGAACTTGAAATGCTAGATGAGTAGAGTTGAGTCACATTAACACATCTACAAGCTTACCAAACATAACTCAAAAGGAGCTATAAAAAGAAATTCTAAGGTCATCACTTTGAGGTTGGTGATTTGGTCCTAAAAATGAACTATAAGACTCAACAACATAGAGAGGAATCAAGAAAATTTGAACCTAACTAGGAAGGACCCTATGTAGTCATTGTGATATTTGGGTTTGGAGTATATCAACTTGCAACATAAGAGGGGGAACCATTGTCTATATCCATCCATAGTAGGCACCTCCACAAGTAGTATACTTGATTCTATCTACAAGTCCTAAAAAAATATTAAAAATATAAAAAGTCTTAAAAAAATCTTAAAAAATGAAAAAGTCATGAAAAAAATGGATGCCTTGATGAAAACTTGACAAACATGTGTCTTGGGATGAAAAATTGAAACAAGAGAAAAATTCTATCCAAAAGTGAAAACCTAGCAAATAGGTGCTTTGGGCAAGTACCATGGTGAAAACCTAGCATACAAGTGCCATCACCTCCATCTATCAAGATTCTGTTTGGCTTTCCCCCCCCTTTATCATTCCCTAATCACATCCTTCATAATGTAAGTAATCCCTAATATTTGATTATAGTTTGCAAACAAGTTAATATCTCTTGTTATCTTACTCAAGTGTCACTAGTCTATCTTTGGCCTTTGCACATAGTTTGCATCTTGTCTAGGGGGATATTACCTACATAGTGTGTGAGTTTAAAATTGAACCAGGGACATTCCCTAAGCACACATTATCAATTAGACTTATCACATATCAAATTGGAGTCAAAATTTGTGAATCCTTTATGATCCTAAAAAAACCCTAAAACAACTCAAATATGATCCTAGGAAAAGACCCCAAAATCATATAATGTCTTGAACAAACCCTAAAAAATCAAATATGATCATAAGGAAAGACTTAATAGTTATATAATGTCCTAAAAAATTAATAAATATCATATATAATCATGAGAAAAGAACTAAAAATCATATAATGTCTTGTGAAAATCATAAAAGTTCTAAAAAAAGACCTAAAAATCACAAAATGTCCTTAAAGAATTAGCAACACAAAAAATTAGATATCTTCAAAAACCCTAAAAATAAAAAACCCACCTAAAAATTGTAATAAACCTTCTAATTAATCAATGTGGATAATCACCCTTTTGCCTAAAAACTTGCAGACCAAAACTCAAAGCACTACACTTCAATGAAAAACACATCTTGAAACACCCTCTAAGAA
This sequence comes from Cupressus sempervirens, assembly GCA_028749045.1. NCBI lineage: Eukaryota > Viridiplantae > Streptophyta > Pinopsida > Cupressales > Cupressaceae > Cupressus > Cupressus sempervirens. The sequence continues at coordinate 572,686,383 of CM053789.1, read as the reverse complement.
ATGTGAACCAATAATTAATTCAACTTGTCACTATGATCCTATCAACCAAACGAACAATCAAACCTACCACATAATTGATCTGACAAACACTCTCTAAAACACCAAAAAGACACTAAAAACAAGTAATAATGGATGAGAATAACTGTTGGCTCACACTATTTAGTGAGTGTTTTATTTTTTCTTTATTTTTCTTCAATCATGTTCCTATACCACTTGATGATATAAAATAGTCATAGAGATTGGTTAGGATTGTTCATGGTCATATTTTTTTTCTTTTTTCTTTTTTTTTCTATTGAATGTCTCTTTGAGAGTTTGGAGCATGTATATATTCCTCAGGAGAGATAAGGCCATTCTCTTTCTACATCGTTCTTGTTTACACAAAAGGATTGCATTTGTGCTTTGCCTCTTTATGCTATGATGTGTTGCATCCTATTTTCCATATCAAAATAAAGCTCCTTTGATATAGTGTATACTTTATGAAAGAAAAAAGGTCCTCACCTCATACTAATTAGTCCTCATCTCATCTTCTCTATCTTCTAACATCCCTCTCATCCACTGCCACCATGGTCTAGTACTCTACTACACCAAAAACATCCTCATCATGCATTCCTACATATGTCAAAAGTCTAAACAACCAAAAGTAATACATATACATACATGACATTCACATCATTTTCTATTTCATTTGCATTCATTTTATGAGAAAAATATGTGGAAAAAAGAAGATTTCATTTTCTAAGCATAGCATGTATACACCAAAGCATGATTTCATCATATAAAGTCAACATAGAAAAATATAAATAAACCCATAGTAAGAATATGAGTAATAAATCACATATAGTCGTCATAACATAGGTGCATATCATAAATGTCTCAAAAAGTATCAGAGTACATGATCATGGTTTATATCAATACTAACTGCCCATAGGCATGAACCATGTAAGAGCATATAAAAAATTAAAATAATCCCCTCTACACAAAAGTGTATATGTCAATCTATGTTATCTATAGCTTTATGGCATCTTCCTATCCTTGATGATGACCCATTGCAAGTCTGTGGTGGCCTCATTGGTCCCATCACTCCTCTACTACTCTATGTCCTCTATGTTCATCAAGATGTGATCTTGACACCTAGTAGCTCTCTATCCTCTACTCCTACGACACTTTCATCTGACAATACACCCCCCAGTACTATTCCTCTAGACACGCCTCATTCACCATCTTGGCCACCCCTCAAATAGATACATCTATGATACTATCGATGAAGTCTCGAGATTCTTGCACTACTCTTTGTGTCCTCTATACTGCTATATCTTGAGAGGCTATCATTGCATCCCTCTTTGTTGTAGCTCGGTCATGATCAACAATCAACTACCCAATCTCTATTTGACACTCCTCTAACTGACTCTAGAGCCCTCTAATCACCTCAATCATCCAAACCTCTAACTCTCTATGACCTATCTATGTTGACACTAGCATCTCCTCTATGTCATCAAAAGGACCCTCCTCTATATCCATTGTCAAGGCATCCACACCTATGTCCTCATCTTTGTTAGAATCACCCCATCATCACTGTCATCCTCACTATCATCTTCACCCCCATTATCTCCACCCTCCTCATCATCTCTAGCCCCACTATGTCCACCCTCATCCTCATCATCTCCCCTCAATTCATCACCCTCCTTATCCTTGTCATACCATCCCTCCCTATCTGTTTCCACCTCATCATCACCCTCCTCATCATCCTCTTATGCACCTTGCTCTATCTATGGCCTAACCCTTGGTACTAGTTCTCCTAGATCTATTAAAGGCCTTGAATGGTTATGAGTAAACCACCTATCATATATTAGCATCATGCCTGCATCCATCATATTTACCATCTCACTCCATAGTTTGGGCTATAACTTCTCCAACTATGCATAGGCTACTTTTGTCCTAATAGGCACTCTCTACTCCCTGACCTCTACTCTCAATTAGGAAGATAGTGTGAGTCCTATAGGCACATCCTGTCTCTTCCCAAACTACCAACACACTATCTTTGGAAAGTACATCTCAATGACCAAGTGCTCAATGATTGTATGCCCAATCATGTATCACTCCTTTCTATAGTGTAGAAGGTGGGTCGCATCATCCTCCCACCCCAAGAAATATCTTTATTGAATCCATATGAACTACCTCAAGGTGTCTAACTTATGTTTAAGTACAATATGTATCCCAATGGTCCATGCCCTAATGCTCCCCCATAGATGTATGCATATGGCATATCCTCCACCAACTCTCTCTCCATAATAAGTTTGAATACTACTATGTGCTCATAGGCTAGACTTTGTAGCAATGTGGCTCTGGTATTGAAGGAAAACCCACCTCTATAAGAAACCTATTGGAGGTAATAGTATAAAATCCCTAGCATACAAGGCCCCCACGCAAACATCATCCTGTTTATCACAACCCACTCCAAGATTATGTCCCATCCCATGGGGAACTCATGTCCTCTCTTATCAAGGATCAGTAAGCCACCCACCACACAACATATCACTGCAATAAGGCACTCATGCTAAGATACTAGCACCTCCCATCCTATCTCATAATCTCTAATGCCCAACTTTACATCCCCACATCCAAACATCTAATGTAGCATGGTCTATTATATCATTGGGTTGTATACTACCAACTCATCATGTATTTAAATCTAAAGGATGTGCCATATATCCTCTAGGGACACATTAGCCTCTTATTCAGTAGATGGAATGAACTCATCTATGAGTGTCATCTCTTTTTCAATGCTGTCAATAAGTACCTATTACTCCTAATCATAGGTTTAAAGGTAATGTGGTATAGCCCAAGCCCAACTAATATCACCCACTTATTAAAGGTCATCCTTTGATGTAATGATAGGCTCTATGGCATATGTCCCCCTATCCTCAATAAGGGAAGGTTCTCTTGCATGATCATCTACTTTCTGTTAACTTTCTATGGCTTTCTACCAAGTTTGACCTAAATTTGACCTAGGATTGACCAAGTTTGATTAAATTTGACCATGTTTTAGTAGCTTGACCTCTTCCAAGGGTTCTAAGAATGCACACAAAATTTTGGTCCATTTTGAGTCTATTTGTACTATTTTTGCCCCCTAGAACATCTAAGGGCACACTTGGGCTTACCAACTACACCCATGGTGTAGTTGGTTGTGCCAACTATGCCCATAGTTTAGTTGTTAATGCTAACTCTTCCTTGAACTCACTTGGGTGCATTCTTGGTCCATTTGGGGTAGTCGAGCACCCAAAACAGCCCCCAAGGCCCTATTTGACCCTCTTTTGACCCTTATCTAACCAAGAAATGTGTAAAATGCATAAAATTCATAGTGAGGCCTTGATGTACTCACTTGTGGTCATGCATCTACCCATTTTTAGTAGGTATATATTTATTCTTTGTGATGTTTCTCCCTTGGTAGCCTATTTATCTTTCTTGCTCCAAAGCTCTTTTATTCCAAATGAGATGGTGAAAATGATATCCAAGCCCCTCTCCAAGCCATTTTTTAGCCCATTTTTTTGTCTAGATGGATGTGTAAGAGGCATTTTCTGTGTTGGTCATTATCATTTTTATACTTTAGACCCCATATATTTTGTATTTGAGCTCTGATTCTTGATCCGTTAGTTGCTATGGATTCATCTCCTCATTATCAACAAATTGACCTATCATATGCATTTTTTGTTCAATTTATTGAAGGGGCACCCATATATACCACTTCTACTAGGGTATATATTTATGGTTTTTTTCATCAATTATTATTCAATGCAACTCTCTAAACCATGTTGTATGAAAGAGGGGAAAAATATAGGTGCTCAAAAATGGTTTGTGTCTCCTATTTCATCACATTTTCATACTAACACATCCCATTTTCTTATTTCACTAATTTTGATCTTTTGGACAAACTTGTTCATTATTAAAACATATTTTTCATCATTTGTACCCCCTTTAAATCAATTGCAAATAATTTAAGAATCACTTCCTATTTTATCTAAACTTTTTAGAACTTATTCCAAATCATTTCAACATCATCATAATCTTGTCCAATCAACCCCGAACAATTTCAATATCAGCAGAATCCTTTCTACTCAACCCAAAACCATCCCTAATGAACCCAAAACCATCCCAAATCAACCCTAAAGTGTTTTGAGTCAACCCTAATCAATCAACACTTATCCAGTCCTAGGGAGTGTCATATCACTTAGTGCCTTGTCAATCTATCAAACCTATCAAATATGACCTTAGAACTTCCATTTCCCTCAACACTAGGGTAACATGAAATTTTTATCATTCAATAATTGATATTATTGAGTCCCTTAGTGTCACATCATGGCCTTATCCAATACATTTAATAACATTGACAATGTTTGTTGATGTTATTATGATCAATATTATCAATCAACTTTGATCCTATAGAATTTATAATGTGGGTTAAATGACACATGTCCTTAATCCATGTCATATGTCCTTGAGATATTATAAATCCTACTCATCCAATTAATTTTATCATGGTTTTGATCTTTCCACCATCATCCTAGTTGATCTGCATAATCATCACACTTCATCGAAAGGATAATCCTTCATTTATTTCATCAAATTGGCCAATCATTTACTAATTTATCCTATAGGATTAGTTATTCCATAATCTATTCCTATTTCATCTCAATCATTTTTTTCATTTACTTTACTAATTATTCTTATTGAATAATGTTCTCAATTAAATAATATTAATTAATTAATTGACCCATTCTTGTAAATTATGAGAATTCTTAATTTCCTAATTCCTATTCTCCCATTTCTAATTTCTAATTTACTAATTTCTATTTGTGTGGAATTATGAATTTTTAATTCAAAATTTAACCCAGTCTTGACACATGGCCATAATGCGTCATAGATTTTCTTTCTACACTTGGATAATATGTGTCATATTTGGCATATATTCTTTCTTATGCATGAATATAATAACCCAAATTCATCGTAGATTCTTGTCTACACTAGGGTATGATGTGGCATAAGCTTATCATAGAATCTCTTCCATTTTTAGCCATGTTTACTTATATGTGTCATAGAATCCTACATTTAGCATATTACATCATATTTGCCATAGATATTCCAAGGAATATTGTACCAAGTTTCACACATGAATTGATAGTCCATCTCCTCATTCATGTTTAACCTCTTGCATTTTCGCTATAAGTTGAGCCATTTTACACTCTTTTGGAGGCTTAAACCATGTTCTCTTGAATCATACACAAACCACACTTATAGTATTGTTTATAGAATTCATCCCATCACTTTGTAATTAACATTTTTTCTTTCAATTGTGTGTGTACTATAGGAAAGTGGAGCTACATCAAAAATGAAGAAGAAAGGACATGTGAACTACAATTGGAAAAGGGGTTTTGTTGTTTTCAATCTCCTTATTTTCAATGGTTTTCATGGTAGATTAGAATAGATTTAGCATATGTTATTTGAGTTTGTGATTTCTCATAGTATGCTATCCCACCTATTTTTTAGTCCTTCAGAATAATATGAAAAATCAACACATAGAAAATTCTAGTATAAATCAAGCAATGTTTCTATTTTTGTTTGATGTTCACATGTTCGATTGTGCGCCACATTTGATGTTAAAGGTGCTAGTTTTTAAAACCCTTCAATAGTTAGGAGACATGTATTTGACTCAGATTAGAAAAATAGGAATTGATACAAGGATGACCAGACTCATATGATCAAGACATTTCCCCCTAGTATAGGTTGATTTCCCCAAGACTATGACATTTACTAGTTCTAGTCCATGATGACCTCATTAGGGTCACAAAAGTGACTAAAAGGAATGTAAAAGCTACAAAAACATATGAAATATGGAAATATTATAAAGTAAAACACTCAAAAGGAGGAAACAACTAGTAGGCAAAGGAAATTCTATTTTTTTTGATAGAGTGCAATTTTTCTAAGATCTCATAAAGACACTTTTTCTATTTTTCTATTTCTATTTTATTTTTTTTCATTTTTCATTTTTTTGTATTCTATATCTTTTGACATTTTTTAATATCAATAAGGAACCTATCACTAGGTTTTCACCAGGATGGTGGATATTTTCATGACTTTTTTGATTTTCCTTATTTTTTAAATTTTTTTGAGAATTTTAAGTATATGCAAGAGCCTCTTAGAACATCAACTATAGAACTTCTTTAGACTAAGGATATTCATGGGTTCCGAAAAATACTCTCCTTCCATTTTTTATAACTGATACATGCCAGACCTAGAGACCTTAGTAACAATTTAATGACTGAGTCAATTTGGTTCAAACTTACCCTTCTATATTATGTTTTGTTGATTCTTTGGAATTTCTCTCAAGATGAGATTGCCCACCTAAAATAACCTTGGTCATACTTTCTTGTTGTAGCTCTCAAGTGATCAAATTATACTTGATGAAGTTCATCCATTACTTCAATATCTTCTAGCTTAGATATTATATGATAATCATTAGTGATTAGATATTTTAAAGAAACCCACAAGGTGGGAATCTCAACCTCAAAAAGTAGTACAAATTCTACTCCATACACAAAAGAAAATGGCATTGCCCTAGTTGTTCTAATAATTATTTTATAAGAGAAAAGATCTACATTGAGTTGAAGGTGCTAGCCCCTTCCAATATTTTTGATCATTTGATGGACCATCTTTAGCAAGGTCTTGTTTGATGCCTCTGATTTTTCATTTTCCCAAGCATAGTAAATGGAAGATCAATGTTGTTTTATCTTGAATTTTGCATAGAGTTGTTTAAGATCCTTATTCTTGAACTACCCCCACTTTCGATGATGATGGAAGAGAAAATACTATAACTAAAAATGATATAGTTCAAAATGAATATTTCTACTTTTTTACTAGTGACTTCAATGAGAGGTACTACTCTACCCACTTTGTAAAGTATTTAGTTATTGTAATGATAAAATTATGTTCATTCAATAATGACATGTAAATCTATCTTACTAGATCAAAGACGCATTGTTGGAATGGACAAAGTATGATTAAATGTATAAGATGTATACTTGGATCATTAATAAGATTACCATAAAGTTGTAACTACATGCAAGATTTGGAAAATTTAATAACTTTTTTTTCTATTTCTTGCGAATAGTAACTTGCTCTTAGTAGTTTTTGAGCTAAGGTAAGGCCACTGGAGTGTGAGCCACAAATGCCTTTGTGCACATCAAATAATACATGTTTGGAACCATCATGTTCTTAACACATAAGTAGGGTATCAACTAATCCTCATCTATATTGGTCATCTTCTATGACTACATACCGTGAAGAATTATGGATACGCCTAAAATTTTCATTTTTAAAGTAATTTTTTGGTGAATAATTTGGTCTTAAAGATAAGAGTAGATATGGTGGTAGCAGAATGAGTCATGTCCCACAATAGAATATACCATCCAAGAGTTAGGAGAATTATAGGCAAGATATTATAATGTCTCCACCAAGAATTCATAATGTAAATCATTCTTTGGCATTTATAACATTGAGGTAAGAGTTTTTATAGCATCAACTACTTTGTTTGCTATCCTTGGTGTTGAAATGTAACACAAGGGAAATACTTCTTGAGATCATCTACATCTTCTTATATGGTAAAAACTTATCATCTTTTGTTTATTATACATTGTTACTTGATTTATCATTAGCTGTGAATCTCCATAAATATATAATTTGTGTAACTTTCATTGAATGGCCATTGTCATACCATTGATCAAAGCTTCATATTCAACAATGTTATTAGTACAAGTGAAAGGTATCTTATTCAGCTTGGGTAAAGAATACAATTGCACCATGATAAATAGAGTTCCAATACCAAATCCTCATTGAGTGCATGATCTATCAAAGAACATATTCCATGTCTTTTATGTTAGAAGCATGATGGACTCATCAAGAAAATCTATTTTTAGGGGTTTATCATCATGTAATGGTACTTCTTCCAAGTGATCAATAATTACCTATTCTTTTATATCCTTTGGATCAACATATTCAATGTTAAAATCATTAGGTATCATGACCATTTAACCAACCTTCCTATTAGTGTTGCCTTGTTCAAAATATATTTCAACAGATCAATCTTTGCAATTAACTTGATATAATGAGCTAACATGTAGTGCCTAATATTTTGAGAAGCATTGACTACTACCAAGAAATATTTCTCAGACTTGAGTTTGTTTGATATAGTATATTTATCTGTCTTTCTTGTTTTTATCTTCATGTTCTAGAAGTGTCCCTTGTGACATGACATTTGTTGATATGTATAGGATTGGTGTCTTCCCTTGAATAGGAGGCATTAGAATAGGAAAATTTTCTAGATATTGCTTCAGTATTTATTCCACTTGCAGGTGACCCCTTGTGTAGAGTTTTAGTGAACGGTTGTGCTTTATTCGCCAACTATGATATAAAACTTCTAATTGAGTATAGTATTTCTTGTAACCCTCTCATTTTATTGATTTTTGGAGGTGTATGCATTTCTCTTATATCTTTTACCTTTTAAAGATCTACATCAGTGCCTTTTGATGATACAATGTAGCCTATAGTTTTCCAAATATAACCTCAAATGCACATTTCTTTTAATTGAACCTTAGTTTGAATTTTTGTATTCAATCTAAGATTGGCTTTAAATATACCAAATGCATCTTTATTTCCATGGATTTAGCTAGGATATCATCCATGTATTCCTCCATGGACTTGTGCATCATATCATGAAAGATAGTCATCATGGCATTTTGATATGTTTCTCCTATGTTCTTTAGATACCAAATGCATCTTTCTTTCCATGGATTTAGCTAGGGTATCATCCATGTATTCGTCCATGGACTTGTGCATCATATCATGAAATATAGTCATCATGGCATTTTGATATGTTTCTCCTATGTTCTTTAGACCAAAGAGCACAACATTACAATAGAATATTCTCCAAGAAAAAGTAAAATTTGTCTTCTCTAGATCTCCAACTACTATCTTGATCTAGTTGTATCTAGAGAATCCATCCATTAGTAAGTATAATTTAGATCTAGCAGTCATGTCCACTATCATATCTATACTAGAAAGTGGAAAGTCATCCTTTAGACAAGCCTTATATACATCTCTAAAAATTTTGCACACCATTATTGATTAATGGGGCTTAAAAATAGGTATAGCGTTGGAGATCCAGTTAGAATAGTTAATCAATCTAATGAATCCTTATTTTAGCAACTTCTCTAATTCATCCTTGATTAGTAATGCTACATGAGGATGTATCTTTCTCAAATTCTATTTTAGAGGTTTCATTCTAGGCACAAATAATAAATGATGCATGTTTAGATCAAGGTCAAGACAACAAAAATTAGAATATGTCCATGAAAATTTAATCTTCTTTTCTTTAAATAATTTTGTGAAATACTTCTTTTCCTCCTCTAACGGGGACTAAGCTAAGTGCATAATATGTAGATTCTCATCTACTCCCAAATTCAATGGTTGTATAGGTTCTATCAATAGTGAAGATTATTCCTAGAAGTGACTTGGGAGTACATCAAACATCCCATCCTCAAAAACCACAACAAGATTTTGATGTTCAAGTATGTATTTTGCTTTTACTATTTTGGGTTCTAATGCTCCCACAATGCAACTTTCATCATTAGAACAACTTTTTTTTTCTTTATCAATTTTAGAGTCAAATATTTGATATCCTCTTCCATCAAGTTCACACTAGATTTTCTGGTGGAAGACATTATATGTTCAATGAAATTGAGGTAATAGGCTAGATCATAGTCATTTTGGAACATAGGGACTTCAATGATGTAGTATTAGAGTTCTAATCGATAAGCTTGGGATGTATGAGAGGAAGAGAGTTGAGAGGTTCAAGTGCATTCATAATGAGTTTTTTGAAAGTGTGGAGTAACTAGTTGATTCCTAGTGAGATCTCATCCAAAGGTAGATTTAAATCACTATAAGACCTAACTATTGACAAAACTAATCTACAATTTGTTTTTGAACAAAGGGAACTTATGTATTGTATATTCATCAATTATATTGTTTATCATTAATATCAAATATTTGGCTTATTATTTCATCTTGTTACCATATCTTTAGAAAATACATTATTTGGTGCATCAAAGAATTGAGAAGGGAGATCTATTGAGTAACAAATAGAATAATCAATGGAAGCAATTTTAAGTGATGAATTCCCTTATCAAACTATTAGAGACTAAAACCTATCAACGAAGTAATCTCTTATTGGAAAAGTGAAAAAGTCAAGATTCGGGTTAGGTAAAGGAAGTTTTTTTGAGAAGTTTCTACATAAAAGGGAAGATGTTGTGATAATTGGATATAGGTTTAGGTTTTGTGATATTAAAAAGGAGAAGAGAGATATGAAGAGAAGGTATCATGACTAGAAGAAGTAGCTGAAAAATAACGAAGAGGAAAAGAGTTGTCAGAGTGTAGAATCAAAAAGAGTGTCATGATCACAAAAGAGAATTTAATGGAATGTTGTTGTATTGAAGACATTTAAAGGGTTTTGACATAGAAATTTACTACAAGTTATAGATCATTTTTATTTCTATTACCTTCTTATCATTGTAATATCTTAAATTTGTTAAAAGGCTGACCTTAGTTAGTCTCTTATAAAACCTCTAAATGGTTAGCATTCTTAGATTAGAGTGCTAAAATCCTTTAGAAAGGTTACTCTTAGAAAATTAAATACCCTAACGGGTCTAGTGGAAAATCCTATAATAAGGTACACTCAGCAATGTTTTGTAACCCTTAATTAGGAAAGCTCCTAATAGAGCATATTCCAGAAGAGTACAACATCAGAGAATATCATTTTCACTTTGTGATTTCCACATAAATTAGTTATCCACAAGATAAAAATTGGAACTATTACAGTGTGGAAGATTTTACTATTTTATGTGATTGTAGATGTACTTAACTGATACTAGCATTATAGACCAAACTAAATCTGATAGGTACACAGTCTAAAAGTTTGTGAAAATTTTGTTAATTTGGTGATTACTGATTCACCCACCCACCTTCCCCTCTTAGTAATCAATCCTATACCTATAATTGGTATCAAATATTTAGTCCTTGATTTAGAAGCTTAACTACATAGGGAAAAGATCTCAATATGTATAGGAAGGAAGCACCTAAGTTCAACAAGTATGAAGATGAATTTGGAATGTAGGCTAGTAGGATGAAATTTCACCTATCAAGACTAGGAGACAATGCATAAGACTATCTTACCATAGAATGTACATAACCAGCTAGTCCAATTAATTATGTGTAGAAGAAGGAAAATATACTATAAAAAATAGTAATGATAGAATTGGCTAGTTCTTTGAAGAACTCAGAGTATGTTGACATTTAGAACTTGCCAACAATGAAGAATACATGGAAAAAACTATTAAAAGTACATAATGGAGATGAGCATGTTTAGGAAGCTAAGGTAGAAGGACTAAAAGGAAAATTGGATGCCATGAGAAAGAGTGAAAATGAGAGTATTTCTTGGTATAGAACAAAAATCAAAGAGATCATTGCTATAATCAAAGGAGATTATGATTAATTAAGAAAGATAAGTTCTAAGTAAAATGATGAGAAATTTACCTAATCAATATGCAATTAGAGTTTCTTCCATACAAGAAATGAGAACAATTAATAAAAGTAATATTATAATTGATTCTCTTATCAGTAGGCTAACAATTCTTGAACTAATAAACTATGGTTATATTCAACCAAATGGTGAAGTGGCACTCCAAGCTTTGACAAATGAAGATTCACACTGAAGAAGAAGATTTTTTGATGATGGAGAATATGAAGGGTTAGGAGTAGAGGAGAAAGAACTAGAAATAATAGAAGCCATGATCATAAAAATATTTCCCAAAGGAAAAGGTATATATAAGGAAAGAGTCCTATTGCATGCTGAAATTATAGTAAAATTAGTCATTTTGCACATAGACGTCCTAACAAACCAAAGAAAGATAAAAGAGAAGAAAATGTAAACTAGTTCAGAAAGAACAAACACTTTGGACAAAAAGGAAAAAAGGAATGTTATATAGTGGAGGAAAAAATAATGAAGATAATATGGATGGAGATGATGAAGAAATATTTTTTTGTTGAAAAATAAGATCCACCTATTGATAAGGAAGATATTAGAGAAAAAAAGGTAGTAATCTTGATCATGAATAAGAATAATGATTGGATCACTAACAATGGCTTCTCTCACCACATGACTAGAGACAAGGATAAGTTTGAGTTCATTAAAATTTGGAAATAGCTCACCTTGCATAATTAGAGGAAAAGTTACAATTAAACTAATTATATCATATGTGATGAAGTTCATTGGGAAGACGATTTATAGTACAATATTTTAAGTTTTTCTCAATTGAACAGAAAAAGGTTTCAAGTTTGAGTTTGATAATGGGAAATGCAAAATATTTGAAAAAATGGAAAATTACTTTCTACAAATGAATAGAAAAAGGCTACCTTTTCAAGTTGCATGCCTCACTAGGTCATTTTTTGATTGCTAAAATAGAAGAAAATTGGTTGTTCCATAAGAGAGTGTGCCATGTAAACTTTGATAACCTAGAAAAAGTAAAAAAAAGGAAGTGTAAGAGGAATACTAATAGTGAACAAACCTAAGAATGTTGTATGTAAGGAATGTTAGTTTGGAAAAAATGACTTGTTTAAGTTTTTCAAGTAAAGAATATCCAACTCATAAAATTTTGGATTTAGTACACATAGATCTTTGTAGTCCTATCAGCCCTAAAAATTATCATGGAGATAAAAGTTTTATATTTTTTGTTGATTACTATTCAAGGATGATGACTGCTATGTTCCTAAAAGAAAAATTAGAAGCATTTGATATGTTTATAAATTATATTATCATGGAAACCACATTCCAAAAATGGTAAGTATATATGGTATATAATTTAATGTTTCCTATCTATATTATTATACTTTCATCTATTATTATGTTAATAGATGTATGGTAAGATTTAATAAATAATACATGATATATTATAATTGAATATATGTGACAATAAATTATATATAAAATTGCATTTGAAATGATATATGATAATTTAACATAATATTTTTAAATGTAAAGAGATTAATTATACAGTATGAGAGAAAAACATTGAGTATTATGTTATCTTATTTCTATTATTAAAATCTAGCATTAAAAGTACATATAAAAGATCGAATATATACATATATGTTCAAAGTATATATTTTAGATTTTTCTCTATATTATATAGGAATGATCTTATATTGTGATGCAAAATTATACTCTCTTCTTATTCTTTTATTTTTATTAAGATTTATTTTCCTTGATCCTTTCCTCTAAGAATGTTCTTGCAGGAAGAGGGAGATTGATATTAGACTAAGAGGGAGTAAATCATGTAGAGATGGATTCTCCAATGATCATTAAGTTGTATCAGTCAAGAGGACTATGATTCTTGAATATACCTTGTGACTATGTGATTTAATGAGCTTACCCCTTGCGTACATCATAAGGAAGTGATGACTTTCAAATGATGTCACTTGTATTTGCAGAAGTTACTGTAAGGTGATGATTTTATAATAACTTGTATTATGTGATATCATGCCTTAGTTGAGTACTTGGTGAATATTGGATGTTGATATTCTAGAAGACCAATACTCATGATATCAAAATGATGGATATCTTCTGATCAAAGAGATCCTTAAAACTTTTCATTCCTAATATTACTACTGGCATAAAATATGTCTTGTGTTTAGCCTTCCCAACTAAGAGGGAGTGCTGATGTGTAGTAGCTTTAATTGACTAAATTCCATGTTATACATTTTGAGTAAGTGTTGTACTTAAATCATGAGAATATGCATCTTGTGAGACTTACAACTGAGTGCCTAGATGTCATTAAATTGACTATTTTTGAGTTGTTTGTATAGATGCATATTGGGTGTAAGGTAATTATGCATTGTTGTGAGACTAACAATTAAGAGCTTAGATGTCATCATGTTGATTATCTTTGGGTTGTTTTTATAAATGCATACTAGTTATTTTAATAATTAAGAGCTTAGATGCCAATTGTTATCATCTTTGGGTTATTCAAAATATTGATCATCCTTTACCTTTGATTATCAAAATGTATTTATCCTTCTTGACTAAGAGGGATTGTTAAAGTTTTAGTCAGTTCAGATGTATTTATCTTTTATATTTGTGTGTTGATATTATATAAGATATTAAGTTTATTGTAATATATATATATATATATATATATATATATATATATATATATATATATATAGTCATATGTTATTGATAACTAATGAGAGTTGAAGAAACATGTCTCTATGGAGACATGCCTCTTAAATATCATATACTTATACCTTGAGAATGAATGTAATTTGGAACACACCACAATTACAAACAATATTAGTATATATAAAAATAAAAATAAAACTAATTACCTCCAATTAATATATCCAATATACAATATACAATTTTATTAATAAGTTTCTTTGCGAAGTCATTTATTGTTTTCATGACATTGAGATTTTTTATATTTAATCTTTGTCATAGGGAGACATGAATCCATGAGACGATAGAGGCAAGGATGTTCCTCCCACCCATTCTTTGATGAAGGAAAATCTTTTTGTAAAAAAAAGTGTAATTGTAACTATATAAAATATTATATTATTATATTATTTTGAATAGGGTTTTTGACTTATTTTGATTGTTCATAGCTATTTCTATCGTAATTTGATGCTTAGGAAAAAGGAAAAGCACTAGTAAGACAAGAAAAATTAGTTGGAGATGATAGTATTATGTGATGATAACATTGCATATACCACTAACCCTATAAGCATGTGTAGAAAGAGCCTAAAAAATCATTTTACAAATTCTTATGATTGTGATGGATCAAAATCCAAATGAGGAGATAGAGGCGATGAAAAATGAATTGTTATGGAGAGCACCTTGTCTGGAAGTAAGAATAAATGAATCTTTATCTATAGTAATAGTTTAATAAAGGTTTATGTTTTATACTAATTTATAGATCATGAACTAAAATATGTATGTGTTCTTATAGGATTTTTTAAGAGCTCGCTGAATTGTTCGACATGATGAGGGTACTAGCGCAACTCCTTTAGGTATGTGATTTCCATTTTCAACCATCACAAGAGACATCATAAAAATCACCATATACCATGCTTATCTATTGTAGTTCATTAATAGTAAAAATTACACCATTGTTTTCTTCATGATTATTACTGATAGTTTTATAAGAAAGGTAAAGTATATTATTGTTTCTTGAATCATGTTTTTTCTCATCCGTGTGTATCATGTTTTTGCAATCTATATTTCAAAAAGACAAGATATTATATATATGATTTTTTTTAGGTCATGATGAAGTGCATATGCCTCCTTGAACAAGGCCAACCACCACTCTAAGATTGCCAACTGCGGGATCAACAACAAGGAGCATGCAAACATCCACATCTGCTCCAACTAGAGTTGGTAAATCCTTATTTTTCTATTTTTTTTTATGTGTTAATTATGATTTGATTTTTAACTTCTTGGGTTCATTTTATCATAGTCATTGGTTAACTTTGGGCAGTGACACATACACCTTCTAATGATATCTAACAAAGACCAATACTAGTGATAATTTACCATCATTTCTTGGAGTAGCCTTTATTAATAGTATTGGATCATTGGAGGCATCATTGTTGTTGGCCAAGAAAAATATGATTCCCTTCAAAGTGCCTAAGATTCTAGGTACTTTAAAGTTGTTATTATTTAGAGTTTAATTGGAGTTTACTTATTCATAAGTCATTTTGGACTGATGACTCCATGATGTTTTTGCATGATGTTTTTTAATGAAATTCTTTATGAAATAATATTGAATCTATTTTGGCCCACATTACATAAAAGGTACGTAGCTTCATATAATTGGTAGAATATTTTTCCTTTCATCCATTTATTATACTATATTCTAGGTATGTTGCTTGAGATAAATTTTTTATCTAACAATTTTTTTTTTGCTAAAAGGTGGAATGACCAAGCTCCTGAATTAAAAGATCAACTCATAAAATATTTAGATGATCTCTTTAATCAAAATATTTTTGACTGAGCCAAAATTATTCTAAAAGCTTGCAAACATTTCAAGTGTGTGAGTGACAAATATAGAAGGGCTCTAAAGGACAACCCAAAGTACAAGTGTCCTCCTACAATTTTAGAGATGGAGTGGAATGAAATTATTGAAGATGCAAAAGGGAAAAGACTCAAAGCTAAAGGATTTCAACAACCAGACAAAAAATAGGTATGTGATTGTATTAATGTAATTATGCACTAATTAGTGATCTTTATATTTATATAATCTAACATATTTCAAAATTTTCATATATAGGTTGTAGGACACATCAAAGGCTACACAGGCTAGAAAAGACAAGGTTGGTCAATAACATCTTGGTTCTTGTGGATATATGAAACTTCATGCACGACTGGTAAATGCTAGTAATTGAAAATTTGTATCAACTTTTTAGTATATAAAATTAAAAAAAATTGTTTAATTAAGAAATACATTCAATATTGACAATATTAAGAAAAGAATGTAGGGCTTTCAATTTAATCTAGCATCTATGGAAGAGGAAAAACAAATTGCCTTCAAGAAAGGCTATAAAGCCATGGTTGCACAACACTATATAGATTCCAATGGCCAAAGAGAAGATTGTTGTGCACCATTTTACACACAAGAAAATAGGCCTAATGAATAATAACTCAAACTGAATACTTGATAACTAATCTATTTGATGTTAATTTTGAACATAAATTGGCTATTTTTATTTTGTAAAGCAAACAATGATAACAATGTACATGAAATTTTTCTGCAACCTTCTAATCATAGCATAGATCCTACACATGATGAAGGCTCTTATGTGCATCATAGTAATGGAGGTATTAATTTTCTATTGAAAATAAATTATGTAATTATTAATAAATTTCAACATCTTAAATTGTAATTGGTGTAACCTTTTTTGTGAATATTTTAGACCATGCAGAACATTGGAGTGTAGACACTTTTCATAGTACAAATAAAGTCAAATTGGTAATGATTATTTTTGAAATGTTGCAATGCAGGATGGTGAAATTGAAATTACATTCTATGTCAAGGTCAAAGTCAAGGAATATGTCAAATTGGTAAAAATCAAATAATTTGTAACTTGTGCTATTGATATATTTTCCAAGGAAATATAATTATGTAGCAATTATAGTTAAGGAAATAAAGTACTTTATATCAATGAAATCATATCAAGTAATGTGATTATAGTTATTTCATGAAAGTGGACAAAGTAGAAGTTAAAAAAATAGAGAGAGGGGATTTATTTTAAAGAAAATAAATAGAGAAGGAAGCATAAGGAAGAAGCAAACTCAACAATATCCTTAAGAAGGAAAAATGAAGACATTTCTAATTTTGATAGTAGTACATACCATTGTCAATTTTTATTATAAATAATGGAATATCGTCAAAATTTTGACATAGTCATTTCAATGTTGGTATCGATGTTGGTTTCGACAAGGATTGTCATCATGGACATAGCATCCTCGTTTAACCTACTATTTTTTGGTGCCTAAACAGGTCAAAATTTTAACAAACAATGAGAAATTTTGATGGGATTTTTGATGACTACTTTGTCAAACCCATAGCATCCTTGTCAAATTTTGTGATGTACGCTAGCTCTTTTTCAATGCTAGGATTGTAAAAATATTGACACTTAGTGGACAATTTTGATAACATCTTTGACAAGGTCATCATCAATGCCATAACATCCTTGTCAAATGATGATGTATGCCACCATAAAAAAAAAATCTTCGATGCCATACTTTTATAAAAAAAACCTCTTTTTTGACGCCAAAATTCATTGAAAGTTAGATGCAGAATGTTGCTTTTCAAACAATTGATGAAAATTTTATGACAAAGACGTTGGTCAAAACATCAACCAGTGCACCTAGAAAAATTGACCAAACAACGTCAAAAAATGAGTCCAATTTTTGTAGTGATAGCACTATTATTTATTTGGATTGGATGTTGGATGCTTTTTTTGTGGGGGAGAATCTATGATTGAGCCAAGTCATGAAGGACTCTTGGTAGTTGGTATTTAACAATGTCTTTGGACACTTGAGCTTGTTGAAGATATTTGTGTAGCAAAATTGGCATAGTGATGCCTTTGTCATTGATGTCAATAGGGGAGAAGATGTACATGAAAGACATCTCATAGTAAATTTAAATGGGGGAGAAGATGGAAAAAGTCTTGATGTCAATGGGGGAAGTATATTTATGGTGGAGCAACACACTAATGAAGAGTTTTTCCCAAGATTTAGGTTTGATTAATGAAGGGTATTAAAAAGAAAGAGTACAAAGAGCAATTGAGATTCAATTTTGATTGATGAAGAGGATTTGAAAAGAAAGAGTGCAGTGAGCAATTGTAGCAAAGATATATGTTTGGTATTCATGGTACCTAGATGTATGTCATCTATATTTACATTAATGCCAAAAGGGGATATTTTTAGCATGAATGTTGATGATATTCCTATATGGTAGTATCCTAGAATTCTTGAAGCATTTAGGAGATTTTTGTCATAATTGTGTGTTACATTCATGATTGTGTTTTTCATTGATGTTATTATACTTATGATTCAATGAAGATTGATAGAGTAGCACACAAAGATTGAGATTGTGAGTTTTGAGGACTGAAGATGAGGAAAAGTATAGTTGAGGACATATTCTATAGAGTGTCATGATGACATAGCTAAGAGCACATGATAAAATATAAAGATAGTTGATGGTTATTTGAGATTTATTGAAGACAAAGTTTTGGCAGATTTCTTGAGAAGTGGTTTCTAGTAATTGGATTATATATCATAGCAGAAATATAATTTGGTTAAGCATAGGGGTAGAAGACATGACGATGATGGCATGGTTGATCACACTAAGTCCAAGGTTACAAGTGAAGGTTTGTAAAGACTGTGAGTTGATAGTGTTATGTAATTATGAAAAAATATATTGTAACGTGTGTTGTATAAGGTCCTATTGCAATTGTAAATTGAGAAAGCCTTAAGACCAACTCGATAATTACTTTGAGGACTTGGTATAAAGGTAAGTTATTTTTCTTTTGATTAAGGAGGTATGCATGCCAAGCGATTGTGAATTATGAGTGTGGATTGTGAATTATAAGTGAATGAGTGATCTAAGGGGTTCTATGTGATGTGAGTATTTGAATCTGGATATAAGATCTAGTGAACCTGATATTGAGATTAGAGAAGAGTTTGGTACAATAGAGGTACAGTGAGATATCAATGTGATTATATTTGGTAGACAGTACTAGTGGATAGTTGATTATTTGGTACTATTCTAGAAGCAATACTAATAAGGCCAACTAGATAGTGAGTTTGGAGGTCTTTCCTCTAAAGCTATTTGGATAGTGGGTCCATCTGCCTTCTATAACTACTAATAGGTTTGGCACAAGTTGTAATAGGGTTAGCACAACTCCTAACAAGGTTGGAATCTCCTCACAAGGGTTCAAAGTCTCCTAACAAGGACTAATATGTACTGAATATATTTTGTTGACTCCTAATAGGGTCCATCCTCTTATAAGGAACTTATATATTAGTACATCATTTTATGAGTACCATCCCCACTAGGGTTTTCCCTAGTTAACAAATACAATGTTATTATGTATGGTTATCTTCTTATGGATGTTGCACTTGTAGATTACATGTTTTAGATTTAATAAGTTTAATAAGAGTTGTTTTAATTCGATAATTAATTCAACCTCCCCCACCCCTCCTTAGTTATCTTGGTTGGCCCATGTAATGTCCCATTTTTGGGACATTAGAAATTCTAAGGGCATATTATATATAATATTAAAATTGACTTGGAGAGCATGGTCTCAAAATATAAAAGGTTAACTTAATATTAAAAAGTGGGAAAAATGGACAAAGAGAGATAAGATGAAAGGCCAAGAAGGGAGTCAAAGAGTCACAACTATGAAGATAAAAGGAGATGAGACACATTCATTTGATATGCTTGATTTTATTATTCAGATTTTAGTTTCTCTCTTGGGAGAGTAATCAGAAAGCTTCACCTTTTAGCCAGTGTGAGGATTAGCCTCTTGTGCTGGCAGATAGTGGATGCAAACCCATTGCTCGGGGAGACGTCATTTTAGGTGTCTTGTATGCACTTATAGGTTCTTCTTTTGATGTTCCAATTTAACTATAAATTTTGTGTTGAAGATTGGATTTTGAGTACTGTTTTTTGTATTGCTATTATATAATGCAATAACATGTTTGAAGGAATTCAATAAGAGTTTGCTAGTTTGATTTTGTTTGTATGTAATGTAATTTCATATGCCAGTAGTCTTAATATTATTTTGGAAAGAATGCATTATTATCTTGTGGAGAATCTTCTAATTTTATTTTTGTATCTCTAGTTTGGGATATTTTAGTGGTATTAGACCTATGCATTATGCCATCCTGTGAGGTTATTGATTTTATCAAATATGGAAAAGAATAAAACTTGATGGGGAGTTAGTGCTGCTCTCTGAAGACTGATATATTTGACTATTTGAGCTTATATTTTGTAAACTTTACCAAAGGGTTGATTCATAAAGTCTATTGCCTTAAACAATATTGGTTGAATTCTTGAAAAAAAATTATAAAGTTGGAGATACAGATTTATAGAGTTGGATATTTCTAATATTGTCATGAAAGAATATTTGTTTGGGAAGATATTTGATGGTCAATGTATTTTTTTGGTGGTCCATGTTTATTGTTTCTGATACTATATGTAAAAGACATTATATTAGGTGGCTTTTGGTATTGATTAATATTATGAAGTGACAAAATATTTAGATTTGAAGGACTACAGTGAGTATTAATAAATTAGGCAATGGTTCGTAGGCCTCTATGATGGAATAAATAGGAAGTAGAGGACAAGCTTGTGGGAGGTATGCAAGTATGTTAGCAACAAGAAGCATCAGTTGAATCACATGTTATAATTCTCATAGAAATGTTAGCAGGGAAAGCTCTAATCCTGATATATTAGTGGTTGTGGAAGACATACAATATCAATAACATTAGGTAGTGATATCAATACACTCACAGAAACCTACCCAAAGAGGTTGGGTCTCGAATGACATGGAATAGTAATGATGTGTGGTAGATACCATATGTGATACAACAATAAGTGGAAGTGACAACATCAATATCAATCTAGGTTGGCATGGTTTTCTCTCTAGTCACATCACCGTGAGCAGGTTGCACAATAATTTTTCCTACAACTTGACTTCGATTATAGCCTGAGCCTATCACAACATCTGATTTGGCCTCTTTACAAGTCACACATCACATGTAGGGTTCGCTTCCATCAGATTTGAGTTTTTTGGTAGCTGCATCAAAGGGGATTAGAGGGTCACTAACCTAGACATGCCATCTTAGAATGTACAAATTTTAATGAATATGAAACAAAGGTGCAGAAAAAAATACTAGCCAGCTAGACGATCTTTCACGAGCTGGGCATTCAATCTGCATCTTAATTTCTTGAAGTAGTCCAAATTGCCACTACAAACACCATGTCCAATAGTTGAATCTTTTCCAAGGCATTATTATCATCATTGAGATGATCAAAAAGTTTTTGTTACCTATTAACAATGTGGAATACAAACTTTGGAGCTACGAAAAAAGAGCACTTAGCATAAAAGAATTTTAATTTACCCCAACCATCAAGTGAAATTCTTAAGTTCTCAAGCTCAAAGTTATCAAATAGGGATTATATCATTTCAATAACTTTTTGGGAGTCTTTTCATAGTGTCAAATTGCTATGTATGACTGGGTTAAGGAATAAGAAAGTTGGGACCATTAATGATTGAATAAATAAGTCATCGTGCAAAACATTATACGAGATTTGTCGTCAAAAATTTGAGCTCAACCATTAGGAGTTACAATATAAGTAACGATTATAGTGGGTTCCAAGAGTAGGTGAATATATTAGAGCTATTTTGAAATGGTTTTTCTTGGCTTAAGGAAATCTTGTTGTAACAAGTCTTGGGAGAACCGTTTCATAATTATGGGCAATGTGGCAACATCCCCAAATGTTATTTGTGCAAACTACATATTGAAAATTATTGTTGTGAATTTTGGCAATGTGGCATGAATGTTAGTAATGGCTTGCATTTAACATAGTTGATAGGATGAAGACACGGAGAAATTACCAACTGTACTAAGCATGAAAGAAAAATGTCTGAGAGTCTTCATGTTGTCATACATGTATTGAGAAATGGATTTATTTGGGAGTTTGTAACACTTTGTGGAGAAAGGAAAAATAAGCTAAAACCTTTAATTAGATGCAATTGAATGTTATTTGATAGTAGATGATATCCTTCTTATTGAATTTTACATTTTTGAGTAGGGGCCAGGCCAAAAGAAGATTGGACAAAAATCATAGAAGGAGACTCAAAGATAGGTAAATCGGGTTCTATTAACCATCTTGTTCCACCACTAGAAGAACAAAAACATGGAATGTTGAAGAAAAAGTGAGAGCTAGATAAGGAAGGCATATTAGGTTTATGGAATTTTAGAAGTTGTTGGTCACCTAGGCCAAGATTTTTGTATGCATAAAAGATTGCAGATTGAGAAGCAAACTAAATTTTCAAGTAGAGGTCACAGGTTGAAACTCATGTTGGCATAAGAAATGGGAATTTGGATACCACTCAAGAGAGTACCAAAATTTCATAGTTATAATTTTTCACAATAGGCTATTGGATTAATTTTATTCAGAAACTAGGAACTCTTATGAATATAGGAGAATTTATAGTGGTGACATTTCAAATATTATATGGCATCTATATAAACACATCTTCATCTACAAACCTTGTCATATTTATGAGAAATTGAATATCAAAACACAATTTAAATAAATAGACTATTGGAAACATTAAAAAACCTACATTTGATATAATAATTCTAGCATAGGCAGTCCATTAAATCAGTAAAGGGAACTCATTCACTTCAATCTAGGATTCAGAGATTGTGGTGCAGGAGCACCTAGGTAGGCTAAGTTTGAAACCTATGTATTTCCTTATTTTTGGCTTTTGGTTATGCTAGCCACATCACTAGTCTAATAATAGGATCAACTTGGTCTTAAGGCGAGGTTAGATAGGTTAGAAGAGCCCCACAATGTAATATTGCTCCTAATTGCTCAAAATTGCTCATTTGGCTCAATAGAGAATTTTTTGATTTTGAGGGCCAAATATGGAAAGCTAATGTTTTAGAGTTGTTATTAGGTTTTTTTGATCCATATTGAGCCTTTTGGAAAGTTTGGTAGCAAGTAGAGAAAGTTTGGGTAGACAATTTGCAAAATTACAAAAATTGCTCATTTTTTGCAAAGTTGTCATTGACAACTTTTGCAACTTTTATGCAAAAAGAAAAAATTATTTGTGGGAGACCTTCAACCACTTAAATTAGTTAGAAAAATCCATTCCAATCCTATATTGTATTTAACTAAACCTTTTCAAGAGGTTGGAAGAAGGAGAAATGATAGTTTTACGGATTGTAATCAACATTTTCATTTATTACAATAGTTTCTTGCTTTGAGTGTTTTTTCATGCTTTGTAAAAATTAGACTTAGGTTTTTCTGAGTTGGAAGTGTTAGTGGTTTTTTTCTTTCATTTCTATTTTCAGCTTTTGTGTTGTTACAGAGAGTTTTGTGTGTTCAAATAAATTATTTTGTAAGTTAGCAAGTTGTTGTTATGAACTGGGTAGCCAAAAAAAAAAAGTCTTAGGGCCATTTTCCACCATATAAAATGTATGGCCTCTTAAAATTTGGAACTAGACTCCTTCTAAATTATTTACAACAAAGGAGATCCCATGGGAAGCATGATAAGCATTTTTAAAGTGATGCCCTAGGCAAGCCAAATGCAACTTGGCTAGGAATCATAGTTGGAAAAATGAGCTATGGAGGGGATTGAGTGTGCACATACCTTAGTTTGGCTATACATTGAGTAAGGAGAAATTCTAACCTTGCTTCATTCCAAAGGAGAGGTCTTGAAACATTTTCCAAGGTGGTTTTCCATCACAATAATGATAAAGCACTTAAAACCCTCATTTTTTTGCCTAAAATTGTACTTTGGTTGTATGGATAGTTTGGGGGTTGAAAAATCATATAATCTTTAAGCACTCTAAAAATGGTATCCATAAATTTAATTTTTTTGTGGGGTTGTTAAGAAGTTTTCCAAGAAATCTTGTTGCTAGCTATTTAGGAGGGCTAATTCCTAGTAGCCTTTTTGGAGCAATTTGGTGTATTTTCCCTAGTAGATTGAATGAACCTATGAAATCAACATTTTTTAGGGTTATGGATTTTATAAGGAGTCTAAAAAAATCCTAGATGAAGAACTAGCACCCTTGGGCTATAGATGGACTTGAGGGTTAGTAGTGGAATAGAGCTAACTAGTAATAAATTTGGTGTTACTTTGTTGGTGTGCCCCCAACTGAAGGATTAGGATCTCTTGAGCAAGGTCCTAGTAATAATAGGGTGTGAATAATCCCTAGTGGTTCTATTGAATGACCTAAGGTAGCCCTGATAGATCTTGGGCTTTGGAAGCAAGGTTGGGGTCTTACATTAGAGTGGTATTAGAGCCAGTTAAAGATTTGGGAAAAGGTAGTGGATGTCTGAAGCTATAGAATCAATAGGTGAATCCATGATGGTGACTAATTTTGAATTAGCCAAAGAGGTTAATGAAAAAAGGCAAAGAAACCAACTTCTTGAAGAGGCACTAGAAGAGGTGAAGCAAAAATTGGATGTAGTTGTAGAGACAGTCGGGAAAAGAGATGAAGAAAAAGATGGAAAGGGTAAAAAGGTAGCAAAGGAAGACATTGTACCTGAACTTAATCCTATCTTGCAAGAATAACCCTTCTTAAAATCCATCAAAGCACTAAGTGGCAAAGCTTTGGAAAGAATGTCTATGTTTACAGGCAAGATGGACTTAGATGCAATCTTGGATTGGTTTGAAGGCATGGAGAACAATTTTGAGTGCAAAGGGGTAATAGAGGCTTAGAAGGTGAAGGTGGCAACCTCTAGACTTAGAGGAACAACACTCACTTGGTGTAAATATGTCCAAGGTGAGAGGGTTATGACAGATAAGACACCCATTGCAAATTGGAAAGCTATGGTGAAGAAGATTCAAGAAAACTTTCTACCTGAAGACTTTGAGGTTCAACTCCATTGAAGAAGGTAAGGACTGAAACAAAAAGACATGGATGTGAATTCCTATTCAAAATAATTTTAGAGATTATGCTTAAGATCCAAAAAGCAAGAGGAGGAACCAATCAAAGTTTCTAGATACCTAAGTGGTTTGAAGTGGAGTATCCAAGAAGAACTTAGCTTGTGGACTCCTACCATAGTCCAAAGGTGTCATCAACTAGCCTTGAAGGTACAAGAGAAACACAAGAAGAGCAATGATTCAAATTTCAGAGGCAAGGGGAAAAACCAAAGAGGACAAAGGAGAGGTTACCAAGGAAGAGGTGGTGAACCAAAAGGTCAAGTTGAAAGTAAGACCAATGAGTAGCCAAATGAAACCTTTCAAAGAGGAGGTCATAATAGAGGAAGAGGAAATCATAGCAGCTCTCAAAGAGGAAGAGGAACATGTAGATCAAATTCTTATTTTGTAAGCATGAAGTGCTACAATTGCAGCTAGCTTGGACACCCTACTTATAGGTGTCTTGAGAAGTCGTCTTCTTTGAATCCAAGCAAGAGAGTGGCATTTGTACAAGAGGATCGTTCAAATAGAAAGGATGCTAATGTAGATCATCTTGAGTATGAAAAAGGAGAGATTTTGATGTATAGGAGGGTGCTAATGAAATAACTACCCCTAATGAACCCAAACAAAGAAGGGCATTGTTTAGAATCAAGCGCAAGATTCTAGGCAAAGTATGCAAGGTGGTAGTGGACTCAGGATCCACTGATAATGTCATCTCTGAAGAGGTTGTTACTAAACTAAAATTGACAAGGATACCTCATGAGAATCCCTACAAGGTCACTTGGTTAAATAAGGGGCAAATTATCTTGGTTAATGAGCAAGCTTGAGTGGATTTTTCCATAGCTGGTTACAAGGAAAAATTATTGTGTGATATCTTGCCCATGGATGCTTTCCATCTTTTGCTAGCTAGGCCTTGGAAATATGATAGGGAGATGGTTTATGATGATAGTATGAATTCCATTTCATTCAAGAAAGGAGGTAAGGCCTTTAAAATTTAATATTTACTAGAAGAAGATGGAACACATGAAAAGGTTCCTAAGGTTTTGTTGTGTGGTGAGAAGGAGTTCTTAAGGGAACTTAAAAAATTGAAAATTAGGGATTTGTTGTCATCTTGAATTCGAAAGAAGAGGAAAAATGAGAAAAATAACCTTTGCCTATTGAAATGAAAACCTTGCTTGATAAATACAAAGATATTGTAAGTGATGGTACCCCGGTTACATTACCTCCAAGGAGAGTCATTAGCCATCAAATTGAATTTGTTTCAAGTGCTTGATTGCCCAACAAAGTAGCCTATAAGTTGATCCCAAATTAGAATTTGGAAGTTGCAAGACAAGTTCAAGAGTTGTTGGATCAAGGCCTAATTCAAAAGAGCATAAGCCCATGTGTAGTTCCTATGGTTTTAGTAGCCAAGAAGGGAGGAAAATGGAGGCTTTGTACTAATTCAAGAGTAATAAACTAGATCACAATTAGGTATAGGTTTCCCATACCCCTGGATTGAAGACCTAATGGATTGTCTTGGTGATTCTATGTACTTCACAAAGTTGGATTTGAAAAGTGGGTATCACCAAATTAAGAGAAAGGAGGGAGATGAATGGAAAACAACATTCAAGACTAATTATGGTCTTTATGAGTGGCTTGTAAAGCCATTTTGTCTTTCAAATGCTCCAAGCACCTTCATAAACTCATGAATGAAGTACTTAAGGCCTTCATTGGAAGATTTGTTCTGGTGTACCTAGATGATATTCTTATCTATAGCAAGACAAAAGAAGAACATGTCAATCACATGGAGGTAGTCCTAAAGAGGCTTCATGAAGAGAAGTTGGTTATTAATCTTTAGAAGTATGAATTTTTCAAGCAAGAGCTGGTGTATTTTGGTTTTGTCATATCCAAAGGTTCTTTGAAGATGGATAAAGAGAAAGTTGCTGCTATCTTGAGTTAGCTAACACCTACTATAGCCACTGAGATAAGAAGTTTTCATGGTTTGTCACAATCCTATAGGAAGTTCATTATAAACTTTAGTGGGATTTGTGCACCTTTTTTGGATACTATAAAAGGAGGGGTCAAAACCAAATTTAAGTGGACCTTAGAGGCTAAACAATCCTTTGAGTTGTTGAAGAAATAAGTAGCTACCCAGCCTATATTGCAATTACCTAGCTTTGAGAAGTTGTTCACCTTAGAATGTGATGCAAGTGGTTTAGCCATAGGTGGTGTTTTGAGTTAAGAGGGAAGACCCATAGCTTTTTATAGTGAAAAACTTAATGAAACTAAGAAGAGGTATTCATCTTATGACTTGGAGTTGTATGCCTCAATGAAATGTCTTAGGAAGTGGAGGCATTATTTGTTACCAAAGGATTTTGTGGTGTTTACTAGCAACCAAGCCCTTAGTTACATAAATACAAAGAGAAATTAAGCAATAGGCACTTGAAATGGATGGAATACTTGTAGGCTTTCACTTTCACCATTAAACACAAGAAAGGGTAGCTTAAAAAAGTGGTAAATGCACTTAGTAGAAGGGTCATGATAGTCTAAGAAGTGCAGCTCCATAGCATGGGAATAGAAGGATTCAAACATCTCTATAAAGATGATGAAGATTTTGGTGAGGTATATAAGGTATGTTCAGATTTTGAGAACCATTTTCATAGCAAGTTTTTAGAATATACTTTTCAAAATGGGTTACTCTTCAAGGTTAATCAATTGTGTGTTCCCAAGTGATCTATCAAGGAGAATCTCATTCAAGGGAAACACAATGGCAACTTAATTGGCCATTTTGGCATGAGCAAAACTTTGGAACTTGTACAAAGATTATAATTTTAGCCTAGACTTGTCAAAGATGTTACCAGGTATGTGGAGCAATGTATCATATGCATGAAAGAAAAAGGAGGTATGAGTAATGCAGGTCTTTACCAGCCTTTACCAATTCCTAACCGTCCATGGGATTGTGTAAGTATGGATTTCATTGTTGGTTTACCCAAAACCAAGAAAGGATTTGATAGTATTTTTTTGTGGTGGATAGGTTTAGAAAAATGGCACATTTCATTCCTTGTAGGAATACTAATGATGCTAGTCATATTGCTCATTTGTTCTTTAAGGAGGTGGTTAGGTTTCATAGGCTCGCTATGAGTATTGTTTCAGATAGAGATGTGAAATTTATTAGTCTTTTTTGGAAAACTCTATGGAAGAGGCTTGGTACTAACATGTATTTTGGTTAAGCTTACCATCCTCAAATTGATGGTCAAACTGAAGTGGTTAACTAGACCTTAGGCAAGCTCTTGAGGTTCCTTACAAAGGAGTATGGTTAGTCTTGGGATGTGGTGATTTCATAGGCTAAATATGCATACAATGATAGCAAGAATAGAACAACCGATAAAAGCTTTTTTGAAGTGGTTTATGGCATGCATCCTAGAGGTGTGTGTGATTTGAGGACTCTTGGAGACTTGGATAAGAGGAGTGAACAAGCTGAAGACTTTGTTCAAACTATAAAGGAGATTTAGGATTAAGTTATGCAAACTATCAAAGAGAACACTCAAAAACTCAAGGCTAAATTGGATGAAAAGAGGAAAGATATACAATTTTCTATTGGTGACTATGTCATGGTGCATTTGAACAAAGAAAGACTTCAAAAAGGTGTTCCCACCAAGTTACAAATGAAGAGGATAGGACCATGCAATATTTTGGCAAGGTATGGAGAAAATGCTTACAAGGTGGATTTACCTCATGATCTAGGCATATCACCAATCTTTAATGTTCAAGATTTGGTAGCTTTCAAGGGTGTTGTATCTGCAACTACTATAGATGTTCATGAAGATGTGGACCCTGCTGCAACACCTCAGGTCATCAAATTGGAAGCAGAGAAGGTATTGGAAAAAAGACCCATGAAGGCAACTAGGCACAAGGTGTACTTTGAGCACCTTATCGAATGGAAGGGAAAACCTGATTTAGAGGCTAATTGGGTGGTTAATACTGAGTTCAAGAAGTTGTGCATTCCTTGGGACCTTCTTCAAGCTGGAGTTACTTGACTTTCCCTTAGGGGGGAGTATGGTGTAGGAGCACCTACGTAGGCTAAGTGTGAAACCTAGTTATTTCCTTATTTTTGGCTTGTAGTGATGCTAGTGACATCACTATACTAATAATAGGATCAACTTGGTCCTAAGGTGAGGTTAGATAGGTTAGAAGAGCCCCGCAATGCAATATTGCTCCTAATTGCTCATTTGGCTCAATAGAGAATTTTTGAGTTTTGAGGGCCAAATATGGAAAAAAAAGGTGTTTTAGGGTCCTTATTAGATATATTGGATCCATTTTAAGTATTTTGGAAAGTTTGGTAGCAAGTAGAGCAAGTTTGGGTAGACAATTTGCAAAATTGCAAAACTTGCTCATTTTTTGCAAAGTTGTCATTGATAACTTTTGCAACTTTTATGCAAAAAGAGAAAATTATTTGTGGGAGACCTTCAAACACTTAAATTAGTTATAAATATCCATTCCAAGCCTATATTAGGTCAAACTAAACCTTTTCAAGAGGTTGGAAGAAGGAGTAATGATTGTTTTACAGATTGTAATCAACATTTTTATTTATTACAGCACTTTCTTGCTTTGAGTGTTTTTTCATGCTTTGTACAGATCAAACATAGGTTTTTATAAGTTGGAAGTGTTAGTGGTGGTTTTACTTCATTTATATTTTTATCTTTTGTGTTGTTACAGAGAGTTTTGTGTGTTCAAATAAATTATTTTGTAAGTTAACAGGTTGTTGTTTTGAACTGGGCAACTAACAAAAAATGGAGTCTTAGGGCCATTTCCCACCATATAAAATGTATAGCCTCTTGGGATTTGGAACTAGACTCCTTTTTCATTATGTACATGAAAGGAGATCCCATGGGAAGCAAGGAAAGCATTTTTAAAGTGTTGCCCTAGGCAAGCCAAATGCAACTTGGCTAGGAATCATATTTGGAAAAATGAGCTATGGAGAGGATTTAGCATGAAAATACCTTAATCCAGCCACACAAATAGTAAGGAGAAGGTCTAAACTTGCTTCATTCCAAAGGATAGGTCTTGGAACATTTTTCAAGGTGGTTTTCCATCACAATAGCGATAAAGCACTTGAAACCCTCATTTTTTTGGGTCTAAAATTGTAATTTGGTTGTATGGATATTTTGGGGGTTGAAAAATCATAGAATCTTGAAGTAATCTAAAAAGGGTATCCATAAATATAATTTTTTTGCAGGGTTGTTAAGAAGTTTTCCAAGAAATCTTGTTGCCAACTATTTAGGAGGGCTAATTCCTAGTAGCCTTTTTTGGAGCAATTTGGTGTATTTTTCCTAGTAGATTCAATGCACCTATGAAATCAGCATTGTTTAGGGTCATGGATGTTAGATGGAATTAAAAAAACCCTGGATGAAGAACTAGCACCGTTTGGCTATAGATGGACTTGAGGGATAATAGTGGATTGGAGCCTGCTAGTAAGAAATTTGATGTTACTTTGTTGGTGTGCCCCCAACTGGAGGATTAGGATCTCTTGAGCAAGGTCCTAGTAAGTATAGGGTGTGAAGAAGCCCTAGTGAGTCTGTTGAATGGCCTAAGGTAGCCCTAAGAGAGCTTGGGGTTTGGAAGCAAGGTTGGGGTCTTACATTAGATTGTACAAATCAGCTAGTACACCTTTTGTACCTACTCAGTTTCAGTCAATGGATAATCTGAAGAACAAGGTGTTTTCTTTAGAATTTAGTGATACCTTTAATGGTGGAAAACTGAGGAACTTGTAGAAAGAAAAAAAGTGGGTTGGATATATGTACTTGGGTTGAAATTAGAACAAGTGGAATCTTCAAATGATGTTTTCTCCAAATTGGAAGAGATAGAAACCTATTTGGTCAATGTAGAGCAGGTAGATGGTAGACTCTTAAATTAGGCATTACAACTATCAATGGTGACCTTAGTCCAACACAAGTTTATGGAGAATCTAGATAAATGGGTTAACCTCATGGTTGCTTCTTTTCTCAATGAGATCATGTGTTTAACATCTCCTACAACAACCTACAATGATGTGGTGATGAAGATAGTTTTATAGCTGATAGCAAAGAACTCAAAGGGCTTACAAGTTAAAGGAATTCCTATGAGGTAGAAACAAATTTTCTTCATGTATGAGGACACTAGTACAAATCCTATTTGTTAGAGTTGTAATAATGAAGAGGAGGCAATAGAAATTCAGACCAGCATAAGGAAAAATGTAGATACGATGGTTTTAGCTATAGATAAGGAACATACAAGTTTCTACATTGGTGATTTGGAGGTTAGCCTTGACAAACATGTTGATGAGGCTGGTTATACTTGAAGTAACAACATATTGGATTCCTTGTATGATGAGTCCTTATATGCAAATGATAACATGAAAATTCTTTTTCCTTTGCATACAAATCAAGAGAACAAGGGAAGGAACACCTATGATTTTGATAGAGGTGATAAACCATATATTTCTGATGTCTATGACATGAAATTGGAGGAACAAACTAAGATGACACTACAAGATGATGAACTATGTCAACATGACAATAATGAAATGCTTACCTTAAAGAACCAATTGAATTTTAGTGAAGACATGGTTGTGGCCTCTTTGGTATATTATGACAACACTCACAAAAATGTTGAAGATCTCTATAGGAAGGCTCAAAAGGGAGTGGAAGGAGATTTTCTTGTTGTTGATTTGCAGGGGATCGAAATAGCTCTTAAGACTATGAAATCAGATTATTTGCATTTTTTTTTTTACAAGGATAACATTCTTAGGGTTGCTGAAATACATGTTGATTAGATGAATAAAGAAATAAATGAGATTATGGAGCTCAATAAAGAGAGTAAGGATACTCATGAGGCATTAGATGATGCTTGGGTTTCCCTTTAGGAAGTAGAAAATGAAATTCAAAGCACATATCATTTTAGGGAACATGAGGATAAAGAGAGACAAGGATTTTTCCTAGAGGTAATTGATGAACTTGATAGCATTCAATAGACATATGATTTGGATAGCTGCCCCAAATGACCAAGTTCCAAAACTTCAAATCACATTAAGCTTATAGACAACATATTGTTTGAGGTAAATACTATTTGGATTTTTGATAAATCACTTTTTGAGGTAGAGGAAAGATTTCCTCTTTATTTCTACGAAGAGGATGACCTTGACTTCATAGATTCAGGTCAATCCATAGTTTTTAATAGTGAAACTTGGTCATAGGATTGGTGCGGTAAAGTGACTAATTTTTATATAGGATGGATGAATTTCTTATTTTAGTAGTTAAATAGATCTTGATGGAGGATTGAGGAGAGCTATGTGTTGATCATGGGGAATGCTTTGACGAATTCATTCTTTCTCATGACCCCTATGTATTTAGGGATTCTTCAGAGTGATGATGGCAGTATTATCTTTTATGCAACCTTGGTGTTGATTTTAGCTTTTAGGTTTCTCATTTCCTACATCATCTACTTGGGATAGGTGGTCACCATCTACTAGGGTATACATAGCTTCTAGATACATTTTTATCTCATGTTAGTTATGCCACCAATGTTTGGGACCTAGGTGTTGACCATTTGTACCTATGGCTTGTTGAGTACTTGGTTGTAATACTATTAAGCTTGAGGCTGGATGTAATGATGAATTGTACAATTTACAGGTGCAATATTTTTTCATAGAGTTACCTAGAATCCAAGGATTTGATTGACAGAGGGATTTTAGAGGGGCACTTGGCTTCGTAATATGGCTAGATTTGTTTTCTATTTGGGATGCAGAGCTACTTGCAGATTTATATGGGATCTTGTTGCTGATTTCTTAAGGACAAGAAATTTTAAGGAGGGGAGATTTGTAATGTCCCCTTTTTGGGATATTAGAAATACTAAGGGCATATTATATATAATATTAAAATTGATTTGGAGAGTGTGGTCTCAAAATATAAAAAGGTCAATTTTATATTACAAAGTGGGAAAAAAGGACAAAGAGAGATAATGCAAAAGGCTATGAAGGGAGTCTAACGGTCACAACTATGAAGATAAAAGGAGATGAGACTCATTCATTTGATATGCTTGGTTTCATTATTTAGATTTTAGTTTCTCTCTTGGAAAAGTAATTAAAAAGCTTCAACTTTTAGCCAATGTGAGGATATAACCCCTCATGGCGATAGATAGTGGATGCAAACCCATTGTCCATGGAGATGTCATTATAAGTTTTTCATATGCACTCAGAGATTCTTCTTTTGATGTTCCAATCTGACTATAAATTCTATGTTTACGATTGGATTTTGAGTACTCGTTGTTGTATTGGTGTTGTATAATGCAATAACATGTTTGAATGAATTTAATAAGAGTTCACTAGTTTGATTATGTTTGTATGTAATGTTGGAAATACAATAGGAAAGGAAAACTTTGGGGGGGGGGGACGTGCAGCGAGTGAGGTGAATCAGTAGTTATAACTTGGACCCATAAAATTTTCACCACACATCTATCTTAGACATTCAATGAGTAAACTAAAATAACATGTAAATCATATACATATAAATCATGTAAACATGTAAGCATTCACACACATAGCACTAGATATGATTACCTAGAAACACTCCAAGTGAGAAGGTAAAACTGAGGTGGGTATGACACCCAAAAATCTTCACTGCTATAGTAATAAAGTGTATCCAATAAAGGTTACAATGTTTTGATCATGTGTCATGATCTACCATATGAAAGGTCTATCGTATTAAAGGTTTGCAAAGACTACTAGGTCTCACCTTTTTAGAGAATTTCAACAACCTATTGGAAGTGTGCCTTGTTAAAGGACTTTAACTCACAATTAAGTAAGAAACCTATTAAAGGATTTCATAAAGCCTATTAGGACTACTCTATTAAGAGATTTTGACTGAAATCACCTATTAGAATGTCTCAACTTTGATCCCGTGGTTAGCACTTGTTTTTTTTATAACAGATCACCTCTAAACATTTGTCTTCTTGATCCTTCTTGATCAAATGTCTCTATGCTATATACTTTTCTCTGTCCACTATTTTGCTCTAACTAGTTCTGCTATTCAATCTCACTTTATAACTTCTAAGCCACCATGAATGCTCTATTTTCACATACAAACTTTCTCTTCACTCCTTCAATTCCTTACACACTCATTGATAGAAAGTTTAGGGTTTCGTCCTCCTTAAGAAGACTTAGTGAATTAGGGTTAGGTATGAATCTATGGATGAGATTCATACATTTTTTCTTAATCCTTCCCATTTTCTAATTGGCTACAAGTATTTTCATAGGGAATCCAACTTGAGATTTTTCCTTATCTCCAATTTATCAAAATTCAATCTTAAGTCAGCTCAAAAATGGTTTACATAGTTGTTTGTGCCATTACAAACAAATATGTCAAAACTGTGTCACTCAACATTTGAAGTCTCTAATGCTCGACATGTACTAATCTTTCTACTATGACTCGGCACCTGCATTGCTTAGCTTCCACTATTTACTCAACTCATGTTTCACTCGGCATATACTATTTTTTTTAGTGCATGAGTCTCTCAGCACATGAGTGTCTTGACACTCACTATGACTCGGCTTGGTCTATGATTTTCTCAGCATATGTTACTTGTTCAACATGAACTAAGTAACTTAAGTGTGTTGACACTCACTTATCAAAACCAATCTAAGATTAACAATCTCTCCCTTTGACATGAGTGTCAAAAATACTTGAGTATACATTATCATCCTTAATCTTATGAGCATAATATATCTCAACTTGGCTTATATACAAAACTTCAAAATTCCAAAATTTTGCAATAAATTAGATACCTTAAAATTTGATAACTCCCCTAAGTTGATATGTCTATTCTATATCCAAAATTGGGTACTCCTATTGAGTAAATGTGTCTCTGCTGATACACTTTGACTTTAATGCATTGTTTTGTTGATACTCTTTCATCTGATACTTCCTTGTATTTTCTTATCCTCCCAAAAGTAATATATATCTCCAATTCTCTTATTTCATTCTCCCCCTTTGCTCTATTCTTATACTCCCCCTAAAATATATATCTCCCCCTTTTTGACACTTATGTCAATGGGCTATACACTGATTGTGTGTTTGTTTAGAAAAGGTTTGTGAACATCCAATATCATCTTAAGAGTTGCATCCCAATTCTCACATGCTACATCTAATGACTTTATTTGGATTGCAAGTTGAAAAACAAGGTGAACTAGACCATCTAAGGTAGAAAGATTGGGGTCTTTCTTCAGTAGGGTTTTAGCATAGCCTAGATTCTTGTGCATTATTTCCATATGGGGGTGAATGTTGCTTGGATGCTAGTCATTTTGGCCCTTATGTTGGCCTCATCTGCTATCAATACAACCAAATGACTCTATGTTTGAAGAAATGTCCGGAAATGCTTCTCACTCTGAGCTAGATTCATTGGTAGTCTTGCACCTAATGTAGAAATTTGGCTCTCCAGAGTCAAAATGTGACTTCTAGTCTCTTAGGTGAAGAGTGTTGGATTGCATAATTTTGTGTACAATAAGAATATGTTCTCAAGTACCTTCTTCACATCCTCAACCTTAGTTTCCAATACAACTTGAGTTATTGCTATATCACTACATATTTTCTCATTTACTTTGTTTTGGAACTTCTTTTTTGACCATTCAAGTAATTTGGCATTTTTATCCAGGTCTTCATTACTAACCTTCTCCACTATATTTGTTAGTTGATCCATTAGTGGTTTAGTCTCATCTAGAGTTGGTAGACTAAATGCATTTAAAAAGATGTCTTTGATGTCATGAAGTGCCTGCTTCTACCTGTGCCCCCTTTTAAGCATTCCTAATGCTTTTTCCTTGCTATGGCCTTCTGCAATATGCCCATTTTCTCTATTTTCATGGTATCAAAATTAAATTTTGGTAAAATTATCTCTTCGTAAAGGCTCACATCTCCATATTGAATTACTTCTTTAACCTTTGATGAACTAGGGCTTGGCACTAAGATCTACAATGGAGTAGCTTCTGTGCTTAGCTTCTTAAGAGTATGAGTTGATGGAGTGCTAGATACTAGTAAGGTTACTAGGGCTTGGATGGTAGTTTGCTCCTTCAGTTGTGGTATCATCTCACTCTATTCAGGCTTGCCCTATTCTACCACAATGACCTGACTTGCACCTTGTCCTTGTGTAGTAGGTGGAGAATAGTCTATCTAACCTATTTCTACTATAGCAACTTGTGGTTCCATTGTGCTCTTTTCTACAATATTAATTTTGGCAATTATATCAACCTTATTTGATATGGTTTCTAGTATCTTTACCAAAGGTTGTACATTAGTGACTAGAGGGATGATTGAAGGTGGTTCTTGTGGATTCACCTTTTCCCTTGCAACATTAGTCACTAATTTTTGTAGCTCATCCACACTAACAAAAATAGGATTGTCACAAAGTTTCACATGTAGTGTAGACTAATCTAAGATCTTCTTCAAATAATCTTTATTATAGGGATTGATGTTCTGAGTTGATAGACCAAAAACATCTTTGGCAGTTATTATCTTAGTAGTTTCACTTGTGACATGTGGAGGGCTGACACTCGATAATTGTGTGTCTCGTATACTTTGTTCTTTTGGCTGCTCAAGCTTAGCTATTGCCTTGTCATTTTCTTGCATTTCTATTCCTCCTCCAACTATGTCACCTTTGTCATCATCTCCTTCATCATCCTTTACTTCAATGGGATCTTCCTCTCCTTCCTTTACTATTGTCAATCCATAAGTAATTTTCCACATTTGAGTGGTCTTCTTGACAACATCCTCAATGATGCTTTGCAAAATGCTAAAGGCTTTGTATTCAGGTACAAACCTAACTGCATACTTCTTCATAGTCTTAGCAATTTGTGCCTTTTTTAATTTTGGCATCACTTGGGCTAGAGATGTTTCTCTTATTTGTTTCTCCAAGTTTAGGTAATTGTGCCATTTTTACTCAACTCTATCATAGACTCTTAGGAATTGAGTTGGTAATCTCTAGTGGAGTTGTCTTTAATATTTCCATCATGGCATATATGGTCTCCTCTACTTGATTTTTCTCTTCTTTACCCAATTTATCAAAATCAATATGACCAAATCCTGATAGATCTACACTATTTCTAACATTTTCACATAAATTATCAAGATCTGAAAAAGGATTATGACTCACCACCTTAAATTGGATATTTTCATCTAATTTTGTTTTCTCTTCATCAGCCTCTACTTGTGCCACATACTTTCTTCTTAGATTTTTTTGCTCTTGACCTCTTTGTTTATTTTGTTTTATCTTTTCCTTGGCCTTTTGTGTAGTTTCACGTATGTTGGCTCTTATAGTAGGTGTAGTGGACTTAGCTTGGCTTGGTTTAACAATTTTCTTAGCCATTGACACAAGTTGTGCCTTGGCCTTCCTCTTCTTTAGCTCAACAGGAGTAGGTACCTACTCAGATTCTTCTCCCTTGGAACCTTTAGTCTCCTCCTCTTCTTGATCGTCTCCCATACCTTGTGTCAAAGCTAGAGGTGCTTGTGCTTGGGTTTCTTCTTCCTCTTCATCCTCTTCTTCTTCTTCTTCTTCCTCAGCATTCTCTCTAAACTTAGCTTTCAAGTTCTTTAATATCTTCTCCTTTTTCTTCAAAGCTGAAGTAGTCTTAAATTCCATTATTTTTTTGGACTTTACCATCTCATAGTTTCCAAATACCTTTGCCCTTTTATCTACCTCTTCTGATAGTAAGGTTGTGATGGCTACAGAGGCCTCATCCACATTTATTTCATAACCAAGTGGCCTCAACCATCTTACTCTTGGTGTAGTAGCTTGCACAAATGTATAGTTAGCATCCACAAGAAAACATGCATCATTATAGTGTTTCTCAACTAAGGATACTAGTATTCTCAATCTTTCCTTCATTGACTTCTTGAATTCTTCAAAGTAGCTTGTCATTAGAGATTCAAAATTCTCTCCTAGCTACTCAATATACTCACCAATCTACATTGCTACTAATCTTTTGGTTTTCCATCCCATAGTACCAAATGAGGGGAATGTGTTTTGTACATAAAAGAATATGAAAATCAAAATTGAACCAAATTTTCACTGTGCACTCTTAGTTTTCCTAATTGCTCCAAGGTTCTCCATCAATTGTTGTAATTGTAGTTTAGCTAGATCATATGTATTATCTTTCCTTACAATCTTATATCCCACATCCACAACTATACAAGGAACACTATTTAATCTACTAGATTGATAGAACTTGTGTGATATTACCCTTACAATAAAATTAATAAGAGGATCAATGATTGTATCTATTGTCATACCTCTTTTGTTCCAGATAGCTCCAATGTTCTTGTCAGTCACTTCCTTAGAATCACTTCTTAGTGTCTTAGGCCAATCTAGGGTTGGGTAACCAATAACCCTATGGATTATTCTCTTAGTCGTTTTAATAGGTCCATTGTCTAGCCATAATTAACCATCATGGATTTGGCTAAGCACTATACTAATCCACTTTATCTTAAATACATTTGGAAAATATAGGGCTCGTGTTAATCCCTTTCTTTCAATGATTTTGAACTCTTCCTTTAAAACACTATTATCAAAAAGTTTTCTATATGCCTCCCTAATCTCCATGTCACCAATGCAACCAATCTTATAGTTATAACATTTCCTTACACTTTGCACCATTATTACATTTGGCAAAATCACCGATAATGCACCAGAAGGGTCTTTCTTATACACAATGTCAAGAATGGCTTTGAAAACAAGTTTTTTGACCTCATTACTTACTAACTAAACATTTAAAACTTCCTTCCCTTCTACATTCTTCTAACTAGACACCACAATGAGAAACTAGGGTTTATGAAATTTTAAAGAAAGTAACTTGGCTCTTGATAAATACCTTGTGAAATCTAATGAACTAACATAGAATTGCTACTTAGATCTTTCTACAACTAATTGGATGGATTTCCAGATCACCTTCTGCTCTTCTTACTCTTTCTTGAAATTGAAATGATGAAAAATGAGCTAAAATTGATAAAATACCCTTTGAAAACCTTGCAATTAATGCTAAGTGCTTACACAGTTGTAAGCTTGGCATCAACCAGTTCCAATCTCACTTAGTATCCATTGACATTTCCATCACCTGACAATCACTACAAGCTCAACATCAACTAGCCAGACTGCTAGCTCAACATCTTCTAACTTCACTCGACACACAGGAAATATTTCATACTTGGCAACAACATGAAAAACTCAAAGATTTATCTAAAATTTCTAACAACATATTGCATCTTTATTCATGCTAATGTAATCCTTTTAGTACTAGATTCCTTTGGAACAATTGTATGATATAGCTTTTAAATATCAGTCCCACATACCTTTTGATTGCCTAGTTTGATGAGGTGTGATCACCTAACCCATTGGGTGAAGTGATCCCTTCTCCATTTGATGTGTTGCAATAATTCTTCTTTTTCTATGATGTAGTCATCTTATTTTTGATCTGTTCAACATCTGCCTTGCCTTTACCTTTATCAAATTCACAACTTGGTGCCTTTGACCTAGTTGGACAATATCTACTAATGTGAGTAGTCTTCAAACAACTGAAACATGTGGTTTGACTTAACCACCTTTGATAGTTACCATTGAAGTTTTTCCTAATACAATTCTCAAGAACATGTCCATATTCTTAACAATAATGACAACTATATTATGTATTATAATCCTAGTTATAAGAGTTGTCATTGTTCCTTACCTTTTTTTGCCTATTTGATGACCACATGGATTTTGATTTGCATTCAAAAGCTCTATGTCCACACTTATGATAGTTGTAGCAATATCCTTCAAATCTTTTTGTATGCATGGTCTTGGTTCTACATTCATGTGCTTGATGACCTTGCTTGTTGCACTTTTGGTAGTGAACCATGTTATTAGATTTGACATTATGATTTTTAGTCTTGCTCATGCACACATTAGTAGTACATCCTTTCTTACGAAAATTATGACAAGTAGGTTTCAAGTTGTTACCTTTATTGTTCCTTTCTTCCACACTTTTGGATGATTCTCCTTCTTTAGTGCTTGTGTAACCTAGTCCTGATGTATCATTATTGGATCTAGGAGATCTCAATAATTGCTCAAAGTATTTGATGGCTTCATTTGGTTTGTTGAAACTTTCAACAAATTAATTTTCTCTCTTTATGTCACTTTACAATTGTTCATTTTGCAACTTTAATGTAGTTATCTCCATGTCCTTGACATTCAATTCATAGTTGGCATTCATCATTTGACTTGGAGTATCCAATTACATGTTGTAAATCTTGGTTAGCTCTGATGATTTCTCTTCTAGTTTTTTGGCCAAAACTATTTTTCTTCTTCAATCATGGCTTTGTCTTCCATGGATTTCTTCTTTTATTCAACCACTTCACATAGCAGTATAGCTTGTGTTCTTTCTTTAATTTTAGATTTCTAATTTCCTTAGCTAGGGCTCTATTCTTTTCCATTAGATCTTCAACTATTGCATCAAATTGATTTTGAGTCTCCATCTGCAAATAGCTTAGTAGTGTCCATCTCTTTGTATTGTGTGTCATTCTCGACAATGGAAAACTCTTTCCTTCTCTTCAAAGAATTCTTTAGGTTTTCTCTTGCTTGATTCAGTTGATGTAGTATGAGATGTATTTCAATCTCCTAGTTTTCAATAGTCTTTCCCAACTTGTATACTTCCATTTCAAGATCTTTCCTCAAAGCTGTAAAGCTTCTCTTTCAAAGAACAAGGCTCTAAAACCAATTGTTGGAAATACAATAGGAAAGGTAAACTTCTAAGGGTGGGGGTGGGGTGAATTAGTAGTTTAAACTTGGACCCATAAAACTTTTATCACACATCTATCTGAGATATTCAATGAGTAAACTAAAATAACATGTAAAGCATATACATCTAAATCATGTAAACATGTAAGCATTCACACACATAACACTAGATATGATTACCTAGAAACCCTCCAAGTGAGAAAGTAAAATTGTGGTGGGAATGACACCCACAAATCTTCAATACCACAGTGATAAAGTGTATCCAATAAAGGTTACAATGTTTTGATCATGTGTCATGATCTACCCTGTGAAAGGTTTACCCTGTTAAAGGCTTATAAAGACTATTACATCTCACCTTGTGAGAGGATTTCAACACCCTATTAGAAGTGTGCCTTGTTAAAGGACTTTAACTCACAATTAAGTAAACACCCTATTAAAAGATTTCATACAACCTATTAGGAATACTCTATTAAGATATTTTGACTGAAATCATCTATTAGAATGTCTTAGCTTTGATCCTATGGTTAGCACTTTTTTTCCTAATAATAGATCAGCTTTAAACATTTGTCTTCTTGATCCTTCTTGATCAGATGTCTCTATGTTGTATACATTTCTCTATCCTTTCTAACTAATTCTACTATTCAATCTCACTTCACAACTTCTAAGCCACCATGAATGCTCTATTTCACATATAAACTTCTCTCTTCACTCCTTCAATTCCTTACACAATCATTAATAGAGATTTTAGGGTTTTGTCCTCCTTAAGAAGACTTAGTGACTTAGGGTTAGGTATTAATCTATGGCTAAGATTCATCCATTTTGCTACTTAATCCTTCCCATTTTCTAATTTTCTATATGTGTTTTCATAGGGTATCCAACTTGAGATTCATCCTTATCTCCAAAATATCAAAATTCAATCTTAAGTCAGCTCAAAAATGGTTACATAGTTGTTTGTGCCATTACAAACAAATAAGTCACAATTGTGTCACTAGACATTGTAGTACCTAGAAAATAGGCTAATGCATAATATACTATGAGAAAATCACAAATTCAATCAACATATGCTAGCACCCACTAGCCTACCATGAAAGCCAAACTAATAAAGAAAGCAACACAAGGTTAGAAACCCCCTCTTTCATTTGTAGCTCCCATGTCCTTCTTTCTTCTCCAAATGATGTAGCTCCAAAATTGCCTATAGTGCATACAATGTTGAAGAAAATTCTATGATAATGGTGATGCTATGAGAATGATAGAAGTTGTGATTTGAACGTGAGAGCAAGACACAAAAAAAAAAAAAAAAATTAGGGACCTTAAAAGACTTAAGAGTTAGGGCCTAGGGACTAGAAATGAGAGCAAGAGTGCTCATTTTATAATCAACACATAAAGTAAGAGCATTGGATTTGTCACCTTGAATATGCAATGTGGAAAGAGATTCCTTTAAGGATCCATGATGCATATGACACAATATTCCAAGTGTAAGATTCTATGATGCATGGAAGTCAAACTTGGCTAAAGAGGGAAGAGAATCTATGATGCATCATATGACACCTCAAGCCCACTTAAAGCCAAGAATCTATGACAATGGAGGCCAAATATGGATATGTGTAAAAGAATAAGAATATTTGGATTATGACATATCTTAGCCAAATGTCAAAGGAGAATCCACGAGGTGTCACACCCATGTGTCATGATGATGTCAATATTTTATGGAATATTTGAGTTAAAAATCCTTTATTCCACGAAATAGAAATCAGTGAAAATGGGATTAATGGAGGAAAATATGACTTAGAAAATTGAGAATTTCCATGGTTTATGAATGATGAACCAATTAATTAATAAAATTAATTAATTGAGGATGACAATTAGGAAGAACAATTAGTAAGAATGATAGAATTAAATTATGGGTTATTTAATTGTATAGAGAAAATTAGTAAATGGTTGGCCAAATTGATAAAATAAGTGCAACAGTATCCTTTGATGAAATGTGAAGATAATGGAGATTGACTAGAATGATGATGGATAGACCAAATCCATGGTCAAATTGATCGATTGATCAAAATTGATAACATTCCAAGGACACATGACATGAATTAAGGACTCATAACATTTAACTGACATTGTAAAATGCTTCAAGATTGAGATTGGTTGATGAAGTTGATTATAATAATATCGATGAACACAATCAATATTATTAAAGTGGTTTGATGATGTCATGATCTAAATATGAGAGCCTCGACAATGTCAAAGATCAGATGATGTGAATGATATTTTGACCTAGCATTGAGAGCCATGACAATACTAAGGCCGAATTGATAAGATTTGATAGATTGATAGGTTTCCAAGGCACTAAAAGCTACAAAAATACCTAGGAATGGACAAATGGTGACTAATTTTGGATGTTTGATATGTTTACACTTGATTAGGACTGATTCTAAGTGATTTCGAGTTGATTTGATATGATTTTGAGTTGGTTTGATATGATTGCAAAATGATTTGATATGATTTTTGATGATGTTGAAATGGTTCCAAGATGATGTGGAATTGATGTGAAAGAGGATATGAATGATGATAGACATTGTTGAGATACAATTAGGTTGGCCACAAGATCAGAGTTAGTGGAATGAGAAAATGGGATGAATTAGTATGAAGAAGTGATGAAATCATAGATGCAAACCATTTTTGAGCATCTACATTCTGCCCCTCTTTGATACAATGTGATTTAGAGTGTTGTGTCAAAGAACACTGATGAGAATTCCATATCAACATGCCCCATTAGGAATGATATATATGGGTACCCCCTCAAGAAATTGACTAAGATATGCATATGGTAGGTCAATTTGTCAATAATGAGATGCAAGGTAGCAAATGAAGAAGACATAGAAGATGAAGGAGATGAGATGAGGAATTGTTAGTATGATGAGAAAACTTTTGCTTTTGTAAAGTGCACTATATGCCAAATGGAGCTTTATTTTGATATGGAAAATGAAATGCAATGCATCATGGCATAAAGGGCTAGAGCGTAAATGCAAGCCTTTTGCATAAAAAAGCACGATGCAGATAGAAATGACCTTGTCCTACCTGAGGCATATGTACATGCCCCAGACTCTCAAAGGT
This sequence comes from Cupressus sempervirens, assembly GCA_028749045.1. Taxonomy (NCBI): domain Eukaryota; kingdom Viridiplantae; phylum Streptophyta; class Pinopsida; order Cupressales; family Cupressaceae; genus Cupressus; species Cupressus sempervirens. The sequence continues at coordinate 572,642,172 of CM053789.1, read as the reverse complement.
ACATTTTAACAGGTAGAAAGTAAAAGATGACCTTGAACCATCTTGGCCACTCTCATAGATCAGTTTATATCATTAAGTGGCATAGGAACATGATCAAAGAAAAAAAAATAAATAAATAAATCACTCACTAAATAGCGTGAGCCAACAACTATTCTTGTCTATTATTACTTTCTTTTCAATGTTTTAGGTGTTTATATGGTGTTTGACAAGTTGATGGTGTGATAGTTCTGGTTGTTGATTTAGTTGATAGGTTCATAGTGAAACGTTGGATTGACTGTAAATTCACATTGCTCAGATAGTGTGATTGTTGTGAAAGTGTAGTGCCCTAAGTTTTAGTCTGCAAAGTGCAAGTGTGTACGCAAAAGGGGTGGTTATCCATAGTGAATGTTTACAAGGTTTATTGTAGATTTCTGATGGGTTTTGTGTTTTTTTGGGTTTTTTGAGGATATTTGATGTTTTTGTGTGACTGGTTTCTTTAGGACATTTTATGATTTTTTTAGGACATTTTATGATTTTTAGTATTTTTTTAGGACATTTTATGATTTTTAGTGAATTTTTCCAAGATCATAGTTGGATGTTTAGGATTTTTTCAGGGTCATATTTGAATATTTAGGATTTTTTTAGGATCGTATTTGAATGTTTAGGATTTTTTCAAGATCGTATAAGCATATATAAGTGTTAGCTCCAATCCGTGATGCGATAACTCCAATGGATTAAGAAAATGCTTAGGGATATGCTCCTAGTTCAAGTTGGAACTCATGCACTATGTAGGTAATATGCCCCCAGACAAGACGCAAACTATGTACAAAGGCCAATGACAGAGTGTGTGCAGACTGGTGATGCTTAGGTAAGATAACAGTGGATATTAACAAGTTCATGAGCTATGGTCAAGGAGCCAAGGATGTCTTGAAATATGATGGATATTATCAAGGAATGACAAAAGGAGGGGGGGGAAACTAGATGGAATCCCAATAGATGGAGGAGCAATAACTGATTACACATGGTGCCTATTTGCCAAGTTTTCACCATGGTACTTGCCCAAAGCACCTATTTGCTAGGTTTTCACTTATGGACAAAATTTTTCTCTTGACTCAAATTTTTGTGCCAAGATGCTTGTTGCCAGATTTTCATCAAGGCATCCATTTTTCCATGACTTTTTTTACTTTTTTCTTGACTTTTTGCTTTTTTAAAAATTATTTTTAAAGGACTTTTTTCAAAAAATTTGATATTTTTTCAAGACTTTTGGACAGAATCAAGTGTAATACTTGTGAAGATGCATGCTATTGATGGAAATGGGCAATGGTTCACCCTCTAGGATCGCAAGTTGATATACTCTAGACCCAAATGATGTAGTAACTACATAAGGTCCTTCCCAATTTGGCTCAAATTTGCCTTGTTTTTCTCTTTGCTACTGAGTCTTGTAGTTCATCTTTAGGACCAGATCACTGACCTCAAAATGATGACCTCAAACTTTCTTATTATAGCTCCATTTGAGTCAATTTTGGTAAACTTGGAGATGTGTCAAGGAATCTCATCTTCATTCATCAAGCATTTCCAATTCATGGAGTCTAGATATGCGGTAGTGTTCATCATCAACAACATCGTGCAGGGACACTCTCAATGATGAAATTTAAACTTCAATGGGAAGTATGGCCTTAGTGCCATAGAAAAGAGAGTAGGTTGTTGCCCCATTAGGAGCATGCACACTTGTGCAGTAGGCCTAATGAGCTAGATTTAGCTGTAGGTGCTAGTGTCGACCATAATCATTGACAATCTTTCAGAGAATCTTAACAATGGTCTTATTAGATGCTTCTACTTGGCCATTTCCTTGTGGATGGAAAATACTAGAATATCCATGGTATATGTTTTACTTCTTGCAAAGCTTGTCTATATCTTTGTTTTGAAATGAGCTACCATGGTCAGTAATAATAGCCAAGGGGACTCCATACCAACATATGATGTAGTTTAGAATAAACCTTGAGATCTTCTTGCCAGTGGTGAAGGCCAAAGGGACAACTTCAACCCACTTGGTAAAATATTCTATTGCTATGACAATGAACTTATGACCATCAAATGATGGAGGAGAAATAGCTCCAATAAGATCAAATGCCCATTGTGAAAAGGGCCATGGCAATATGACTGGCTGTAATTCTTGTGCTGGTGCATGGACTAGATTGCTATGTATCTAACACTTATGACATGTTTTGGAAAAATCATGGGCATCTTGTTCCATGGTTGGCCAATAATATCTAGCTCTAAGAAGTTTCTTGGCTAGACTCGGACCATTTAAATGGCCTCCACATATACCTTCATGAACCTCCTGTAAGGATGTTTTAGCTTCTGCAAGTCAAAGCATCTGAGAAGGGTTTGGTCAAAGGATCTCTTGTAAAGGGTGTCATCGATGATGATGTATCTAGTGGCTTGATAGATAAAGGCTTGATGGTCATTTTTGGATAAATTGGGTGGTAGGATTTGGGCATGTAGGTAATCATAAATGTCTTGATACCAAGGAGAATTGGGACCAACAAGTTCACACACAAGCTCAGATTGAGGGAGTTCGAATGCTAGGATCAAAAGTTGCTCCACAAGGAATTCACAATGTTCCACATTTTGAGGTATATCAATCATAGAAGCGATGCTAGCCATAGCATTATCTTGCTTGTTGTGTGTTCTTGGTAGCTAACGAAAAGAGATAGTGACAAATTTAGACTTAAGGAAGTCTACCATCTACTTGTAAGGCATTAACTTATCATCTTTTTTTTCATAGTCATCATTGACTTGGTGGATGATCAATTGGGAATCCCCAAAGACTTGTAAATGTTGAATGTTTCGTTGGATGGCTATCTTGAGTCCTGTGATCAGTGCCTCATATTCTACTATGTTGTTTGTACAATCAAGTGCAATCCTATATGACTTGGGGATTATGTCTCTTTGGGGAGTGATAAACATGATGCTAGCTCTTGAACCATTCTGTGTATATGATCCATCAAAATAAAGCTTCCATTCATTAGCTACATCCATGTGAAATATGGCTTCATTTGGAAAGTCTATCAACATGGGATGATCATCTAACATAGATGCTTCTACTAATTGATCTGCTATCACTTTCCCTTTGATTACCTTTCTGTCTACATATCCTATGTCAAATTCACTAAGGATCATGACCCATTTGGCTAAGCATCGGGTAAGAGTAGCCCTGCTTAGGAGATACTTCAGTGGGTCAATCTTAGAGATGAGCATTGTTTTCTGATGGAGCATGTAATGTCTCAGCTTTTGGGCTACAAAGACAACAACAAGATAGGCTCATTCAATGAGTGAATAATTCAGTTTATAGCCCACAAGTGTTCTATTGATGTAATATATGGCTCGCTCCATTCCTTGTTCATTAGTTTGTTCCAAGAGAGCTCCTAATGTCGTATATGTAGTAGATATGTATAGAATGAATGGCTTTCCTAGAATAGGAGGCATTAAAACTAGTGGATGTAGAAGATAATCCCTGAGATATTTGAAAGTTTCTTGGCACTACATATTCCATTGGAAGGATACTCCTTTACATAAGAGGTTTTGAAAGGAGTGACACTTATCTGCCAATTGTGCAATGAATTTGTGCATAGATTGTAATCTTCCTTGGAGTCCTCTTAACGTTTTGAGATTTGTTGGAGGAGGCATGTTAGGTATTGCTTTTACTTTCTTGGGATCCACTTCAATGCCTCATTGGGAAACAATGTATCCTAGGCGCTTTCTAGAAACAACCCCGAAGACACATTTTTTTGGATTGAGACGAAGCTTGTAGCTTTCCATTCTATTAAATATCTAATCTAAGATGCCCAAATGACCTTTTCTTTTATAGGATTTAAAAAGTAAGTCATCAACATAGTCTTCCATTAGGATGTGCATGAAATCATGGAAGATGTTGGTCATTGCTCTTTGATATGTTGCCTCAGCATTTTTAAGACCAAATGGGATAACATTCCAATAGTATGTTCCCCAAGGCCATGTAAAAGTTGTTTTGTGTTGATCTTTAGGGGCTATTCTTATCTGATTATAGGTGAAAAAGCCATCCATTAGTGATAACATCTCATACCCAGCTATCATGTTTACAATGATATCTATGTTTGGTAAAGGAAAATCATCCTTGGGACATGCCTTGTTAAGATCACAAAAGTTAGTGCATATCTGAATGCCCCTAGAGTGTTTGCTTATTGGTACTAGATTAAATATCCACTCTGCATAATCAATGGTTCTTATGAAGTTGGCATCCAATAATTTCTTCAATTCAGCTTTGACAAGGAGGGCAACTTGAGGATGCATTTTTCTCAACTTTTGTTTTATTGGTTTCATTCATGGTTTGAGTGGTAAGTGATGAAGGAGTAGTTCAGGATCTAATCTGGGCATGTATGCATAAGACCATGCAAAGTTGATCTACCTCTCTAGAAAGAATCTGACAAATTCATCCTTTTCCTCTGGTGATAATGAGGCTGCAAAGTGTATGACCTTGGGGTTGTTAGGAGTTCCTAGATTGATCTCTTCTGTCATCTCCATAAGTAGTGTTGATCTTTCCTTCAATGGGTGTGCATCCAATCTTCCATCCTTGGGTGCCTCAGAGAGGTTTTCATCCTCGAATATGTCCTTTATTTTTACTATTTCATGGTCTAGTGGTGCCTTTTAGTTTTTACCAAGAGACCTACTATTGTCTCTTTTTTGTTATTTTATCAATTTTATGACTAGAAGGCAGAGTTGACTCCTTGAAATATGCCATGACATTTAGATCAATGGAAAATCTAGACTTGTGATTGCCTTGTGGTAATCTTCATAGAGCTCAAAGAATTTTGTGATGGCATCATCATTTTCAAATTGGTCAAATGTTGGCGGTCCTTGTTGGTCCCAATCAATAAGTTCAGGGAAAACTAGGGAAATGCCATCATCGGTGTTGAATAAGCTTTGGTCAAAGGCATATATATGGATATTTGCTTCAGTGATGTCATCAAGATCATGTTTAGAAGTAAGAGGGCTTGGATCCTAGAATGTTTCAATCCAAGTTGAAGAATTGGTTTGAGTGATAGGTGGATTGACATGTTTATCTTCCATAGGTAGGCTATCCAAGTTCACAAACATATGATCAAGACCAAGGGAAGTATCAAGATTGTCAATGTTAGGTATAGATTGGGTGGGTTCAGGTTGGTTGTTCTCACATGTCTTGTCATCAATTGAAGCATTCACCTCCTCAGATGAGGATGACTTAGTATTAGGAAGACCCAAAACAAATGGTTTGAATCCAAGCCCCAGGCTACGAGGTTGTCCTAATGTAGTGATGGGTTGAACAATGCCTTGCTTTTGAAGTCCCAGGCCACTACATCTGTCATATCTCTTTTTCTATATGATGGTGAATCCAAGTCCATACTTGTTATGGGATATACGAGTGAGTTCTTGTTCTTCTTTAGCCTTTTCAATCCATGTAGAGGTATTTTTATAGACATGTTCTTCATGTAGTTTGCCTCCACTAGTGAAAGTCATAGAAGTTTTCTTTTGAAATGCAAATATAGGCTTGTTCTGTATAAGCTGAGGTTTACCATATGACTTGGGAGATAAAGGAAGTTTCCCAGTGTGAAAGGCATGTGACATGGAGTACTCACCACAACCTTGGTCTTGGATTTTGAGCTTTCCTTTGAATGTGATTGTGAGTGTGGAAGGGTCAACATACTTGGAGGACTCTAGGGGATTTACTACATGGTTTTTCAAGACCTGGTATGCAGTGGTTCCTCTAAGATTGGCACATAACTAGAAGGGATCTAGATCACCTGGGTTGGTTACCTCTACATTATTATAGGAGAACTTTATGCACTAGTGATATGTAGAAGGAACTACTTTCATAGCATGGATCCATGGGCGGCCTAGTATCATGTTGTAGTTCATTTCTATATCTAGGACCTGGAATAAAGTGTTCTCTGTAGCTGGACCAACTCTGATAGGTAAGATGATGACCCTTGTAGAAAAACATTCACCATCATCATAGGCTTTTATTGTGATCCTTCGAGAGGGATCCACATTAGTTTCAGAATAACCCAAACCTTTGACTACTTTAAGTGTATAGATATTCAGCCCTGCTCCTCCATCTATCAAGACACGTCTAACTTTAACATTATGCACAAAGATGTCAAGGCAAAGAGGGTCATTGTGGTTTGGTCTATCTTTAGGGATGTCCTGAGGGGAAAAGGTGATATGTTGTGATGTAGATAGGCTCCCCACCATGGCTTGGAACTAGGAAACATTGATGCTATCTGGGACTACTATCTTTTTAAGGGCTTGATCCAAGATATTTTGATGTTTGGGAGACACACATAGTAGGTACAAGATGTATATTTTCATAGGGGTCTTGTCAAGCTATTCAACAAGGCTATAATCAGATGAAGTAGGAGTAACAGGCCTACTAGGGGGTACAGGTCTAGTAGAAGCAGTAGGTCTAGATGGGGCTCCAAGTAGGGTGATCTTGGTATGACGTGTAGTGATAGTGCAATGAGGATCTTTAGCCTTTAATGTGAATGTGGATATGAGGGAATCAACCTCATTAAAGCAATCAATGGTGAAGTCATATCTGGTGCATGTGTAATTCACATTACCTTGTGAGGTTGAGTTTGAACTGGAGGGTTCCTCTTTATCATGATTACCCAAAGGATATTTGAATATAGTGTGATCAGAGTTGGATGCTACTGGTGATGGATCAACTATTATTAGACCATATTCAATAAGATCTTCTATTGCATGTTTCAATTGGAATCACAAAGAAGTCTTATGTCCTTTGGTGCGATGGTAATCACAATACTTTTTGTTATCCCACCAATCAACTTTAGTCAATGGTTCATCTTTGATTAGGGATAACTGTAGGAAGTTATTACTTAGTAATTGTTGTAGTGTAGTCTTGAGAGGTATCCCCAATGGTGTGAATTTCCTGTCCTTGGTTCTAGGATGTCTTTGAGGTTTGTCTTGTGTAGAAGTCTCAGCTTTCTATTGTTGAGGTGTTGTTTGATGGGGAGTTTGTGAATTTGTAGGGTTTGCACCTTTCAAATTTAGTTGAGGTTGTGCTATGCTAATCATGTGGACATCCACAATGCCATCATTGGTCACATTCTTGTTTTTGGAGAAAATTTTTTCCTTCTCATTAGATGAATTGGTGTTTGTGTTTTCCTTGTTTATCTTGAGGATTCCCTTACGGATAATAGCATCTTCACTACTAGCCCCTTTTTTCATCAGTTTAGAACTGGTGCTCAAACTTTTGATTCTAAGTTCATACATAAGTCAGGGACTAAGTTTTCAATGCACAAGTTTACTTGTTGTTCTTCAAGAATGTCTAGTGAGCATTGATTGACTAAGCTTCTCTAGTATAGCAAGAATGTGATAAATGGTTCTCCCATCTTTTGTTTAGTTGAGCATAGATTGAAAATTGTCACCTCATTTGTAATGTTAAAGGCTAAGTGGGAGATGAACTTGTCTGCTAGCTCTGACCAAGTTTTGATAGTACCAAGAAGTTTGGGGTACCATTCAAGTGAGGACCCACCTAGAGAACGAGGGAACAATCTCATGAGGTAAGTGGGCTCATCACTAAGTTTGGTAAAAGAGGCATAGAATTCTTAGATGTGATCAATAAGTTGTCTTTTCCTCGATATTTTTCAAACCTTGGAGCCTCAAAGTATTTTGGGAATAGAGGCATATACAGACTTTTGTCAAATGGATTAGGACATAGGTCCCTTTCTGTATATAGAGCCTATTTCTTTTGGACTCCCAATGCCTCGAATTCTTTGGAAAGTTGTTTGAATTGTTGCAATAGCTCTTCATTAGGGTTTTGCACAATAGCTTTCCCTTCAAGTCTTCTATGCCTATGAGTAGACCATTTTTTGTGGCGGGAGCTATGTCTACTTGGTTCTGACATTTCTGTGTCTAATGAGTCTAGTGAAGTGTCACTAGGTGGTGGATGTATGTTTGCACCTTGAAGACAAAAGGGGCCCTATTGTGATGCATGTTGGGGTATTTGTTGTGTTATTTGATGTGGCACTTGTTGTGGTATCGACTGTAATTGTACCATGTGTTGTTGTTGTGTCATTTTTTGTTGTTGTTGTTGGGATACCTTTGTTGGTTGTATGTGAGACAATGCATGTGATTGTTGTTGTAGAGGTATCTGTTGAGGTTGTTGTGGCACATGTTGTTGTTGTAACAAATGTTTCTAGTATGCAATTTTTTCTCAAGGCATCTTTGATATTCTAGTTGTTGTTTGAGTTGCTCTTGTTATTTAGCAAACATGTCTTGTTGTTGTTGGAATTGTTGTTGATATATTGTGTGTAAGTCAAGTGGGTTTACATTGGATTGTATATTAGGGATGTTGGATGCATGTATCACTTGAGGTTATTGTTGTTGCGGCTGATGTTGCTATTGATATGTCAAATGTGTGTTGGAAACATCAATTCCTTGGACTATTGTGGGTTGATGTTGTTAGGGTAGTTGGTTATGTCCTTGCGAATTGATCACCATGTTCGTATTGTTGCTTTGGCACCTTTGTGTGTTAGAGGTTTCTCCTTGGGACATCATGTTGATTTGACAATGAGGTGCATTCCTTTTGGGAATAGGTGTAATGTCAATAAGACTTTTCCTTTGTGTGTTAATAGGGATTGTTGCACTTGATGTTTCCCATGGTGTACTCATGGGAGGCTCCATAACATTTGATGTCATAACACTTGGTAGAGTTAGGAGCAAAGGTACACTTTGTTGATTTGTCTCCAAAGGAGTTATGTCTGGCATCCCTAGAGCACAAGTCCCTTTTGGTGCATCTTGTTGTTGCATCATGTGACTAAAATCAAGTCTTAATGTCCTTTTGGGATATTTAGGGAGAGTCTTGTTTCCCTTCATTGGTTGTGGTTCATCAAATAAGGGATTAATATTGATGTGTTCAAACATACTTTGGAGGATTTCAATTGTTGGTTCTTGATGGGATCTTATAGGTGCCATTATTGTGTTTGAAAACTCCAAAGGTTTTTTTCCCTTATCTAAGTCCAAATTGATCGCAGGTTGTATGTTTTCAATGGTTGTGTTGGTTTGATGTTTGGACTTAGTTCCCTCCAAATTTGGGTTGAACTTGACAATTTCTTAGGCTACTAAATGTTTGAAGTTCTTGCAAAAAAAATTGTCTTGACACACCCTAGCCATCTCTTCATTAGTGATGCCATAATCAATGTTAGAGTCATCATTGAGGTGGATAGTACCTTGTTGTATGTTTGATGTGTTAGGGTTGAAGGTACTTGTGTTAGATTGGCTGAATTGGAAGGAGTGTGATTGTTCATCTTCAAGTGTGGTCGACACACTTCCTCCTCTAGGTGGTATTGGCATGAATATAGGTTCAAATATAGGACTCCATTGAACCATCCCATGTTCAGGGGAAATTCTTGAAGGAAAACTCATGGTAGGTGCATTGTTTAGATTTTGTTGCATCATCCCTTGGTTATGGTGAACATGGGTCTGCAAGTAGCGGTTGTGATGCCTCAATTTGGTCTCCATCATAAGTTTTTAAGGTTTTCTTGATCTTCTTCTATCTTGGATGAGGTTTTGGTTGTATTCATGCCTCAGAAAACAAGGGTTGATAATGTTCTTTAGGCCTCTAAGCTAATTGTGTCCTAGTAAGTGCTAGCATGATATCTAAGGATGTAGATGAAGTGGAGGAAAGCCTAAATGGACTCTTTGCCTCCCAAGTGTGCACCTAAACTACCAACCATGCTTAGACAGTACCAAGTGCACCCTTGGTGCACTTGGGGGCTTGAAGGTAAGTAGTTGGTAAGTAGGAGGTATGCAATGGGTAAATAGAGGTGTTACGGTGCCTAAAATGAAAAATTTGAATGTTTTGAGTGATTGAGAGTGTTTTCTAAGGTTTTGGAATGCAATGCAAGGTGTGGAAGTGTAGATTAGTGTTCTAGAACCTAGAATGAAGTCCTTGATTACCAAGTGCACTTTAAAACTACCAAGTGCACTCTGAAACTACCAACTATGCACTTGAAGTGTGTAGTTGGTAAAACAGGAGTGCAATTGGTAAAATAGGTCAAAACTTGATAATCGGGATGTGGGTATGCAAGATATAAGTGTTTTTAGGATTTTTAAGTGTTTAGGGATGATATAAAACCTAGGAAAATTTCAAATAACCTAGGGTTTTGATATGCAAAGTGAAAATGTCCTTGGGATGTTATGCAAATGCAAGGTGATGTTTTGAACGTATGCAAAATGAAGATTATGGTATGCAAAATAAAGGTTAGGGTTATGTTTTGGACTTGGTAAGGATGCTTAAGGTTGATGTATGCAAGGTAGATTATGAAAGAGATGGTGTTCAAGGGTTGATAATGACATTTGGGATATGTAAAATGAGGGTGAATGATCAAGAAGACAATTTGATTGATGGACAATTTGGTAGGGTTTGATAGTGAAAATGATGCTAGGATTTGAACAATGCAAAATGAAAGGGATATGCCACTATGGTAAGTCAAAATGATGTTTAGGGACACTAGTAATATGATAATGCAATGACAAGGGTACATGGAAAGTCTTTTGAACTTAGGTGAAATATTTACAAGGTATTAACCTAAGAGTTTAATGTTATGACAATAGACTTTGGATCTTGACCTAAAAAAAGACAAAATGTGATAAGATCAAAATGATAAAGCCAAATATACCTTGACATAGGTATCATTTGACCAAATAAAAATGATAAAATGACCATGTTCAAGATCCATTATCCATTGACACAAGGTAATACTCTAGGGTTCATACTTTTGTTCAGATTTTTGATTAAATTCAAAGGTTTTGGGGTTCAAAATGACATTTAGGGGACTCAAAATGGTGATGATGTTGAGTGGATATGTGATATTCAAAGTTCCTAAGATTCAAAATGATATTTTGGGTGCTAAAGGTCATTTTGGGTCAAATGTAGAATGAGGATGTATAGAGGCTTCTAGATGCAGTTTTAGTGTCCCAAAATGGTCATACAGGTGCCCAAATATGCTTTGACAGCACCAAGTATGCTCCAATAGTACCAAATCCATCTATATTGTAGTTGGAGCTAGTTTGGGTGCAGTTGGTGGCTTCTGGGCAAAGTTGAGAAGCTGGGTTTAATGTGTGTTGAATCTGAGTGATGTGGTTGCCAAATTGATATGCCAAGAAGCTAAGATGTTGGGGTTGATGTTAGGATGGGTTAGGAGGTGTAGAACAGGGTTTATGACCTAAGGAATGATTTCCTAAGTGGATGAAATGAATACTAGGAGATGGAGAATTCAAATTAGGGCATATTGAGACAGGGGGACTTATCTAGGTACCCAAGTACACTGTTGAAGCCACAAAATGTTATTTGGAATCCCAAAATAGGTCCTTAGACCACCAAGTTCACTTAGATAGTACCAAATATTCCTATGGTGTAGTTGGGGCCAATTTTGGCACAATTGGTAGTTTTAGGGTGCAGTCGGTAAACTGGGCTGAAACTAAGACAATTCTAGGTGCTATGTTTTCCAAATTGATGTCACAGAGAGCTAAATAGTAGGGGACAATGCTAAGACTACAATGAAGGTTTAAAATGATGCTTATGACACTTGTACTAATGGTTAAGGTGGGCAAGATGAGGGTTGGATATGAAAACATGCAAGATGGACCATGCAACATGCAATTTTTGGTTGTTGAAATGCAAAGGCTAAAGGATGCAAACTAAACCCTCATGAATGCAATGTGAAAATGAGGGATACAAAGTAAGTGCTAAAAGATGTAAGATGAAACCTATATGATGCAAGTATAAGGCCTAGACTATGGTGAATGCAAGTGGATTCTATGCAAGGATGAAATCTACATTTTACCAAGCACATTTAAGATCACAAGTTGCCACATTTTCCAAAATGTGTATGTGTTGAACCAAAGTTTGTAAAGTTTTGACAATGTTTGATGTTTTGAAAAGGTTTTGCAAGTTTCCAAGGTGTAAATTTGTAAATTGGCTTTTATCTTGATTAATGTTTTACACTCACGCAAGACACATTAAGACAAGAATAACTATTGTTAAAAGTGAACAGTCACACCACAACCTAGGCTTTAGGACTGTATCCACTGAATTCCTACTTGAACTAAAGTTTAGTTGTGCTTATCTAGAGTGGACAACTTAGGACCTTGGCACCATAGTCTCCCCCTTATAGTGCACTCGCTTCTCGGGGCTACCAAGATCTACTTCCCAAGGGGCATGACTTCCCAAGGGACTGTTGTCTCTACTAAGGACTGCGAGAATGTAGGATGTCTTCATGGGCATGGGTGACCCCTTGAGCTAGTGGATAGAAAGGATTTTGGCCACTAAAACACAATTTTTAGTAAGGGCATTCCATTCAACAAGTGAATGATAAACTTCCTCAGAAGGTCTCCCAACCTCGAGAATTGGGGTTTGATGCACCACAAGGGTACTGGAGGAGAGTTATCACTCAGCAATACCACCGACATGACTTTCATTGTAATTGAGTTTTATATAGTGGCTAGAATGTTGAGCTAGCTTTTGGCCCGTTACCACTTTGAGGTCATCCCTTGGCATACCCAATATCAAGTATCTTGGTCCAATTGCTTTCCAGAGCAAGCCAACTCTATTGATTCCAAGGAAGTTGTTCAATCCTTCTATACTTTAATCTACTATCAATGTGATCTCCACTAAGTCTTGGCTTAAGGAGACCATTGATAGAAAGAAAAGGAGATACAAGGATATCGATCCATCAAAGGACTTGATCACGCAAGTCACCTCCTCTCAGCCATCAAAGAAGACTAAGAAGTAGAAGACAATCACTACATTGTCTATAGATTTGGCAATTGGCCATATGCTAGTTGAGATTATAAAGCCTCAAAGGGAAGGAAGATTTCATGAGCTCTCAAAATATGATTTCCAAATCAAAACATTGGATCTTGGCATTCTAGTTCATGACTCCATAGTGAACATGTGGAAGTCCACCAATGAAAAGATTGAGGACAAGTTGGAGGAGCTAAGAGCATAAAAGAAAATATTGAAGGCCTCCAATAGAGAGCTAGTAGAGTACATAAAGTTTGCACTTGGGAGTACCTCTTCCAATCAATTTGATCCAAATGTGAAAGAGAACAAGAACTTACTACTCAAGCTACAACAAGAGAGACAATTTGGGCAAGTAGACCAAGCATGGGTAGATCAGATAAAGGTCAGGGTCCCCCATAGGTTGAGAATCTAGGGAGCTTGGTACTGGACACTCACAAGCTCAGAGAAGTTGCCTCAGATCATCAATCAACCATACAAAAGGTAGTGGACAAGTTGACAAAGCAATTGGTCCTTCTGCAAGAAGTGAAAGATATGAAGACCAATGTGGCCATTGCTCATGGGATCCTAAAGACTAGCCAAGAGTCTTTTTTCCACTGGAAGAAATCCTTAGAGTTCATCATTGAAAATTATGTGAGATCTACAAGTGAACTCAAGGATGTGCATGACCTAGTGCAAAAGATCATTGATAAATTGTTTCAATATCTAAAGATCTTGCACACAATATATTTTGTGTCTACTAATGGAAAGGTGGTGGACATTGAAAGAATGAAGTCCAAGTTCCTGTATTGACCTACTTAACTTATGGGTGGCCAAGATCTAGGAACTGTTAGTAGCTAATGCAGCCCTAAAGAGGGACATGGAGAAGTTTCAATCAAGGGTGGCCAGAATTGATGAACTTACTAAAATGCATGACTATTGGATGATCAAAACTGATGATGTCTTCATTTTAGTTGTCAAAGAGCCAGATAAAGTAACTGAAGCTATGAAAGCATATAGGGATAAATCAGCTACTTCTAAGAAGGCATGATGATTCTAACACTTCTCCAAACATCTATCATTTTTCCCCTCTTCCTTCTTTTGTCAACATTCTTGGCATTTTGCTAAAATCTCTATAATGGAAAATGATTCAAGCTTGTCCTATTTTTAGATTATTTTGTTTAGAGATGCTTTGTTGCAAAATCATCCAATGTAATCAGCCATTTTGAGAAGGCCTATAAATGTAACCTTTTAAGTTGTAAATAAGATGATTCCAATGCTTTGTTGAGAAATTGTCCAATGTAACTGGTCATTTTGAGAAGGCCTATAAATGTAACCTTTTAAGTTGTAAATAAGATGAGTCAAAGAGCTGGATAAAGTAACTAAAGCTATGAAATCATACAGGGATAAATCAATTACTTCTAAGAAGTCATGATGATTTTGACACTTCTCCAAACATCTATCATTCTTCCCTTCTTCCTTCTTTTGTCACCATTCTTGGCATTTTTCTAAAATCTCTATAATGGAGAATTATTCAAGCTTGTCCTATTTTTAGATTATTCTATTCAAAGATGCTTTGTTAAGAAATCATCCAATGTAACCGACCATTTTGAGAAGGCCTATAAATGTAACCTTTTAAGTTGTAAATAAGATCGACAAAATTTACTTTGGGAAAACCCCTATAGCTAGGACTACTATGTGAGACTTTGAGTTCATTCTAAGTTTTGTTGTTCATTTGGTTTAAGTGGAGTTTATGGAATGTATGTGTTAATGTTGAAAGTTGAATGGATGTGAGTGAACTTGACTTTATTTACTTCATTCAATAGACTGTATACTTTAGTCTCTTTAGCATAAGCATGTCTTCTATTTATCATAATCTGTGTTTTGCTTAGTTATCTACATAAAGAAGTTGGTGATTGGTGTGGGAGCAATTAAGGAATAGACAATCTAGGTATTGTCAAAACATTGGCTGACTCTGTAATCTGAGAATTGCTTATTTCTCTATATTTCCTTTCTTCTTGTTGTTGTAGTTAGTTTTGCATGTTTCCTTTTCTTTACATTTATAGATTTGAGTAGATTGTGTATTGTGTGTTTTATCCCTTCCCTTTCCTAGGTTGTTTAAAGTGTTGAGCAACTTGATATTTTCCTTTTCTACTCTCTAGTTAAAAGTGTGCCCCCAAGACCCAAAAGACAAATTCATTGCATATCTTGTACACATAAGTGAGTTATACCTTTTAATTCAAGGGTCATTGATACATTACTACACTAACCCATTATGTTGTTAACTTTGTCTTCCATAAGCTTTTGAGAAATTAAAGAGTCAATGTGTAAACCAAAATATCAAGGAAGACAAATTGTTAACCAACATACTTCCACAATGATAATTAAGTAATAGCTGGGTTTGATCTGATAACATACAACTCACTTTCCAAATTTAGATCTTCATTCAACTCAATACTAGTTAATTGACAGGACTCCATCTCTCAACAACTTGGATCTACTTGGCAAGTCTTCATGAAATCTCCCACATCAAAAAAATTTCACTTCTCTTTTGCAAGTATATTCTCTACTTGTCTCCACATATTCTAGCCCAACAACCCTGTAAAACATCTCATATATTTCCTTAAATAGGTATCTTAGATATTTTTTTGCTTAAACATAACCATAGATCTTAGGGTTATGATTAGGTTCAATAGATTCAATGAACCTAGCCAAATTTTGTACTTCTTTTTCCTTCTTGAAAGTTCTATAAACATATCTTCAAATCTTAGCTTTTGATTGCTCAACTAATCTTTTCCATGCGTCAAATAATCTAGCCCATCAATTCTTATCATCAACACTTTTTGATTATTTAGAGAATTCAACTGTGTCAACCACAACTCTTCATTCTTTCTCAAACTATTATTTTGTTGACACTCGATCATTACTTAATTTTTTTTTCTCTGTCATCAATGGATCACTTAGTCATCATTAGTTTGTCTTACTCAACTTACACTATGCAACTTGGTCATTACTATCACTCAACATTCTTTTTCATTTGGAATTCTTTGTCCCTTGATTAGTACTAATATTCAATCAATATTATTCTACTTAGCAATGCTTAAGTTCCTTAATCTTCTATCTCATATACTTAGTTGCTTCACAACTCTTTTGCTTCTTACCTTATCTTTCTTCCTTTCTTATTGTAATGAATAAACAACACATTATCTTGTCAAGTACCAACTTATCAAGTGCTTATTGTTATTCCATCACACTTTAACATCTTAACTTAATCTTTCACTATGTCATCTCATGATGTCTTCTTTTCAAATCCTCTTCATCAATCAAATGATATGGCACTATGTACTATTAGCGAATATCTTACCATTAAGATTTGACATCAACAACAACATAACAATTGTTCTACATTTGTAGTCCAACATCAATGACCTCATTTATCTTCCATTTAAAATAGGATATTACATGTGGAGAAATAGGTAAGAAGGCTTCTTGAATAGAACTAAAAAAAACTAGACAGTTTCATGTTGGCTAGTAATTGGGAAAATTTGTATTGGACCTACAAATCTTAGATTTTCCCAACATAGGGGTTTGATCACAACCCCATTGGGTTAAGAGTGTAGGAGGATTGAACATTATATTGATGCTCTTATAAGTTTGAAGCGATGTGGTTGAGGGTCGATAGACTCCAAGATCTCATTAGGAATTTGTAGCAACAAGCTCCAAGAAGGTCTAGTAGAAAAGCCTTTGTATTTTTTAAAAACTTGTAATTCCTTAAAAGGAAACTTTAGAAATGGAATCCAAAGCATTATAAAACAATATTTTTGAAACATTTAATCTAGAATAACCTCTAAATTATGTTTATTCAAAGGTCATTGAAAGTATTATGAGTGAGGTGGATTTTAATCTTCAAAAGTAGTTTAATAAGGAGTATGAGAAGATTCTTTCAAAGAAGATGTGTTCTGGAGGATTTTTTAAAGAGAAACCTAGCTTAGAAACGAAGATCAAAACACAATTTTTTTTCCATAATTCAGTCAAGATTGGAAGGAATAGTAATTTAAAATATATATATATCAAAAATGTTAATGGGAATGAGTTGAGGGAGAGCGGCCAAATTACTTAGAAGGCAATAAGGTTTTTCTCAAAGAATAGGAGGGAAATTTGTGCGAGTGATCAAGATATGGCTAATGCATCAAAATTCATTCTATCATGTGTGACTGCTGCTCAAAATGAGATACTTACAAAATAGGTAACCATGTATGAGGTTATTAGAGCTTAATTTGGCCTAGGAAACAAATTCCCTAGTCCAGATAGATTTCCATTATTGATATTTCAAAAATGTGGGATGTTTTTGCTCAAGTCTTATTGGAGGTGGTATAAGAATCCAAAAGGAAGGCTTGACTCTACATGATTTTAACAACACTTTAATAGCTTTAGTTCCCAATAGGGCTAAGATTAATACTTTTGAGGATTTTAGATCGGCATATTTAGGTAATATGATCTACAAAATAATCTTAAAGGTCATGGAAAATACACTCACTTTTTTTAGATTCAATGATTTCAATTTTAAAAAGTGGTTTTTCATTGGTATGATCAATTTTTGAAGGTGTTGCACATGAAATGGTGCATTCCATTCTATTAGATAAGCTAGAAAAAATGATGGTCAAATTGAATAAAAAGAGCCTATGGTGAAGTGGATTAGGGTTTCTTGTTGAAAGTATTGGGACCAAATTAATCAGAAGGTTGTACAATTTTTCTCAAAGGATAAGAGGCAAATAGGTGCTAGTAATCAAGATATGGCTAATGTATTGGAAGTTATTATATCATGTGTAACTGTTGCTCAAAATGAGATGCTTACAAAATGGGTAACCATGTATGAGGTTAGGGAGATTTACTTGGCCTAGGAGGAGAGAAATCCCCTAGTCCAGATATCTTTCCATCTTTGAAATTTCAAAAGTGTGGGAGGTTTATGCTCAAGTCTTATGGTAGTAGAATAATCCAGAAGGGAAGGCTTAATTCTGCATGATTTTGATTTTAACAACACCTTTATTGCTTTAGATCCCAAAATGGATAAGATTAATACTTTTGAGGATTTAAATCGATATATTCATGTAATATGATCTACAAAATAATATCACAAGTAATGGAAAGTAAATCAATAATTTTTTAGATACAATGATTTTGATTAAGTAAAGTGGTTTCTCATCAATGTGATCAATTTTTGAAGATGATATAATTACACATGAAATGGTGCATTCCATTCAATTAAATATGGAAAAAAAATTATGGTTAAATTGAATATTAAACCTATGGTAAAGTGGATTGGAGATTCTTGCTGAAAGTATTGGAGAGGTTTGGTTTTCATAAGGAATGGGTTTCTTAGGTTAGAGTTGCATTGAAACTTCTTGATTCTTATTGTTGGTTAATGCAATCACTCAAGGTTTATTCGAAGTAAAGAAAGGGATCCATCAAGAGGATCCAATATCAATTTTTATATTCATTATAATAGTTGAGGTCCTTGGAAGGGTGATTTATAGGAAAAGGATAGTTAAGCATTGGAAAGGGGTCAAGGTGGCAAGGGTGTGGAGCTAATTTCACATATATAAGTTGTTGATGATATTTTCTTAGTTGGGCAAGAGTTGATGAATTAGGTGAGGGTAATGAAATAAACTTTGGAAGTATATAAGAGGACCTCATGTCAATTTATTAACTGAAGAATATCTAAAATATTCTTTCTTAAATTCATCCACTCATAAGCAACAAGATATATGTAGGGTGCTAGGTATGACACCATGTTCTTAACCTAGTAGGAATCTTGAAATCCCCATTTTCCAAGGTGCAAATAGGGACCTTTTGGGAATACCTAGTGGATAATTGGTGTAGGAAGATGGATGGTTGATGATGTAGGTGGTTAACTTAAGCTAGAAAAGTTCTAATGTTGAAAGTAGTTTTCTCTACTATACCTATGTTTTCCATGATGTTCTTACAAATTCCAAAAAATATTATTTAGGTAATAGGACAAAGAATGATTTTTGTTTTTTATTGAGGAAAGTGAAGATTATAAGATGCCTCTTTTAGTTTGGGATTAAATTTGTAATGCTAAGGATAATGGGGATGTTGGTCTACGTAATTGGAAAAAATAAATGAATCCTTGGGAGAGAAGTTGCTATGGAAAATTTACAACTGTTCTTATTTGTTATGTATGAAGATTTTGAAAGAAAAGTATTTGGATTTGGCAAAGAATCATATAACTCTCACAATCTAAGATGCCCCAAGAGGATGTATTATTTGACACTTTGTTATTATGTGTAGACTAGTTGTAAGGGATCATATTACTTGGAAAATAGGGTTTGGTTTGAATACAAAATTTGGGAGGATTTGTTGGGAGGTTTTATAGCCTTGAAGGATAATGTTAGAACCAAAATATTTAAGGGGGTTATTTACTCAATGATGGGGTAATAGGGTTGTTGATTATGTTCAAGAACAAGATGGGTTGTTAGGTATGGAATGGGTATGGAAGAAGATGGACTTTGTGGACTTGAATCAACAAAAAATGGATTAAATAAGAATGTTATTCTTAGGAGTAGGCATATTGTTTTGATAGGGATGGAAGATAGCATGGTGTAGTGTGAGACAGCATCAAGAAACTCTTCTATCAAAATTAGGTATCAATTTTTGGTGTAAGAATCTGTTTAAGGAAAAGAATGAAAATGCCAAAATCTAGAATCTCAATTGATAGCACAAGAGAGACAATATAATCAAATGAATGATTCAATATTGATCAAATGATATTGGGTTGGTTAGGAATAGAGGACTAAAGGTCAATTTGGACAAAGCAAGTTTTGCCCAAAAATTGCAAAAAATATAACAAAAGACTAAAACAATTGTAGATCCGATAAACAAATATGATGAATAAGGTTTTGAATAAAAAACTTGAATCTATGTCGTCAATTTGTAGATTGGACCTTAGGGTTTCAATTTGTAAAAAAAAATTGCCTCAAATTTGACTTTTTCTTAACATAGGCAAGTTTATAGTCAAAATTCACTAGAATGGTCAGTCAGATGCAATGGTGAGGTCCAAATTTGTTCTAGACATTCCCACAAAAATGTTGATCCTAAATCTAAATCTTTTCCCTCCAAAATATGAAGCAAAATGATCTTCGATGGCTAAATGATGAATGCTCCTTTGACTCTAATACCATGTAAGAATTTGCCTAAGGCAAAGAATGAAAATGCCAATATCTAGAAGCTCAATTGATAACACGAGAGAGACAAAATGATATGATCAAATGAATGATTCAATATTTATCAAATGATAGTGGGTAATGAACACAATACATGTAGAGGTGCCCTAATATATAAACAATTCAAGATAACTAGGAGTTATGCAAGTGATAAGCACAACAACTAGGAACATATCTACTAAAGGTGGATTATCCTCCATTGCGCCTGAAAGTATGTAAAATAATGAGAGGGTAAGAATACAAAGGTATACCACAAAAATAGAGGTGTGAGACAACATGTGCTCAAATAAAGTGTAAAGTCCTAGGTGTCTACATGATAACTAATATGAAAATGCATTATCCTAAGAAAACTTGAGTAAAGTGTAATTAGTAACATTTAATTACACCAACACTTGGATAGGTAGATGGATGAGGGTTTCAAAGAAAAAATATTATGTTGAAACAAATATTTTCTACCAAAAGAAGGCACATATGCATGGTTGGTTATTAATTAGAGGTAGAATTTTAATGGAAGAAAGAAGGAAGAGGCTAGGATTTGCAAGGAGAACCAAATAATTAATGTGTGAGGAAGGAGAGGAAACAATTGATCACTTATTAGTGTAGTGTAAGATGGCTACACCATACTTGGATAACCTGAAGGGGAAGTTAGGTTTGTAGGTACCTCACTTAAATACTATTAAGGGATTCTTTGATGAATGACCAATTGCACAATGTAATTCTAAACTATATAATGATTATATTGTGAGCCTATGCATAGTTGTATGATAAATTTGGAAGGAGATAAATAGAAATTTTTTTATGGATATGAAGAAATCTATTGCAAGGTTGTATTAGAGTATTTATCATATGATCAAAGAGTTGATGAGTGCAACAACATATAATAAACAATGCCTTCTTATCCATTACACTAAATTGGACAAGAGTATTAAGAAAGAATGGCCAAGAATTTAAAAAAAATTAAGGATAAGATCACTTATAGTAAAAAAGGAAAGAGAACAAGGATAAAAAGTGACTTGGATGAAACTAAAAATTAGGATGGTTCAAAGCGAGTTTTAATAGGAGTAAGGGAAATCATTTGGTATTGGGATGATAATGTAGTGGTATTAGAAACTCAGAGGTTGGAGGCAAGGACCAATAATGTTGCAAAGGTAAATGATGTTATCATGGTGGTAGGACTAGCAAAAACTCTTGAGGCCCATAAAATCCATCTCAAAGGGGATTCTTTGATTACCACTCAGGCTATAAGAAAAATGGCATCTAATCTATAACACTTGTAAAATTGCATTTGGTCAATTAATAAAGGGTTGGAATAGTTTGAAAATTATTAAGTTAGTCCTGTTTGAAGCATGAAAATGAATAGGCAAGTGTGCTTTTGAATTGGGTAGTAAGTTTTGAGGAAGATGAAGAATGCAAAATGGACGATTATAAGGGTGGTGAATATAAAATATTTGGCTAACGTTTATAAATAGAAAAAGGTGATTAGAGATGAAAATAAGTTTTTTCTAGAGATTAGGTTAATGGGTGAGTCATGTGAAGTTTGTTAATAGTGGCTTTGATAATTATATTGGAGTGGAGGGAATAGATTATAGTGGGATGTAAATCGTTTAGTATGATATTTGAGTGATTATAGCATGTTATAAAAACAATGTGAATTGTAATGATATTACAAAAATAATCAATAGTGTAAAGTTGATCATTAATGATTTAACTAATTGGTTTTTTGCAATTGAAATCTTGCATGAATGAAGTGTCTTTTAAGGTGGGAAAGGCTTTGGGTTCATGTGTAGTGTTGGTAAGTTGTAAATTTTGATGCTCAACAAAGATAGAATGGAGGCAACTTTCAAATTTTGCACCAAAAATAACAAAAATCTTTGCTCAGGCCTGGAGGATCATAAGTTAAAATTGCTATGGAAGTTCCCTTCAAAAGTTATTGTTGAAGTTATTCAAAAGATATTGGGAAGCCTTTTTCAAAATGCAACCCAGAGGTGGAAATTGAATGTAGATATTGGAGTACTAATATTGGCATAGGGATTAGAGTTATCTGGAAGATGAGGTATTAGGTGGGTAGTGAATTCCCTATTTTATAAAGATTTAATTATTGGGTTGAAATCACTATTTTGAATGGGACAACCCAGGTATTAGTCTTGATTATAGTGAGTGTTACGAATATGTGGATGATGCAATGGAGCTGGGTATGGTCCCCTTCATTTGTTGGTTGAAGAGGGTGAACTATTTTGAATGTTGATGAGGGATTTGAGTAGAACAAAATATGTTTAAGGAAGCCATCTACGGATTAAAATCTTAAGGTAGGAGGGTGAAGATAAATGTCCCACTACAGTTTCGATAATTGTGTAAGACAACATTATTGGAAACTAAAATTGGAAATAATTGTTATGTTGTCATTGATATCAAACCTTACTGATGAGATAGTCTTCCATCTAATTCAAATTCCATATCTACATGATTGATGAAGAGGATTTGAGAAGTTGGTCATAACAAAAGTACCTAAAGGAACAATTGAGTTATGAGAAGAAACTACAAATGGGCACTTGATTAGTTAGACTTTGACAAGATAAAGTGATTGTTTAATCATGCTACAAATAAGGAAGATATTTGTACTAAAGCCTTGAAGAAGTGATAAAAATTTGACCAAATACATAGTTTTTGATCGAGAAATAGAGCAGAAGATTAAGGAACTTGAAGTTTGTGTCGAGTGATGCTAGTGTCAACTGAGTGCCAGTATGTGCCAAGCATAAGTAGAATTGATCGAGCATGAGTATTGACCAAGTGACAGTATATATATGTCAAAACAAATGTTGGTAGTGATTGAGTAACGTAGTGATGATGAACATCACTTTGGCATTTTATGAGGAAATCATGATTTCTAGCTAACAAAGTTGATTTCTTGGAATATGTAAAGTGTCTTGAAGATAATCATGGATGACCTAGAACATTTAAATCAATGGAAACCATTTTTGTGTGTTTCTATGCAAGGATTCAAGGAGAAGTTTGGAGAAGTTTCTAGAATAGAAAAGAGGAGACAAAATGTTAAGAGGATACAATGAATCTAACCAAACCCTATGATCTACGGTGGTGTTAAAGTGGAAAAAGACTAGAATTACCTATTTGATGTGAGTTTGAGAAGAGATAACCAGGGCCAAAGGCACACCCAACTATCCAAGCCACTTGTGAGAGTAAACACAACATAAAACAACACAAAATAATAAAAAGAAAAATAGATAGAAGAGCCAAATAGTTTATAGATTCATCAAATCATCAAATACATGCCTAGTTGTAAGGCTTTATGGGTTATGACCAATATTACAATTCAAATTCAATCCAAAATGATAAAATTTTCATTCCAACTTTTCTTATGCTCTTCCTACTCTAATATTTTTCCCTTAGACTCTACCTGTACACTCGAAAGTGTCCCACTCTAAACCCTTCTATCCAAACGATTCCATGAGATGGGAATGCTTGGATGCCGGCTTAGAGCTCCCTATCCACGGAGTGCAAGAGAGTATATTTCAAGTTCAAGAGCTCTCAAATGAGCCTTAGAGATACTCTTCTTGCTAGTAAACCATGCAATGGGAGGTTCCAAAGACAAGATGCAAGAATGCAAATGTCCCAAGGAGTTCCTCAAGAATGCAATGCAACTAAAGATTAAACTACAATGAATATGAAAAGTGTAGCTATTCTAAGCATGGATGAGAGTGTTACAATCCAAATATTAAGCTATGTGAGATAGATTATTGCAAAATAGAAGCTAAACTAATATGCAACATGAATCTAAACTAAAATGCTATGGTATGAGAGAATGTAGACAAGAAATAGAAGTTCTCCACAAAGCTCCAAAGAAACCTGTTAGAAAACCTGCAGCATAACAATATTCAAAAGATGGATGGATTGAGGGGGAAAGCTCTCTCCCTTTTAAAGATGTATGGACGGTGGAGATCAAGATGAAGATGGTGGATGATCAACGGTGGAATTCGAAAATAGGAGTGATCCATGTGCACACACAAATCAACCAATAGAATATAAGTTGACTTGTCATATAAGACAAAAGTCACAAAGCCTTTTCTTTTAATTGCAAAATAGAAAAAGGACTTTATGTGTGCACTTTAAGTGGGTTATAAGAATGGGGTCTTTTATTTAATTAAAAGGGGACATGTTCTTTTAATCAAATAATGAACTTAGGATAGCATTGTCAAACTATAGGTTATAATCAAATAAATTGATTATTAGCAATTTGGTCTAGGTAAATGATTAAATTAATTTAGCCAAAATGCTGAGAAGGGGGCTAATAGTCTAGATGACCATTTTTAGATGATTACATTTGCCCCTCTTTGACTAATGTGTGATCGATCTGGGAACACATTATGTCAAAGAAAATAGAAAGCCAAGTAGGTAGTGGTAGATATAGATGTCTGATTTCGAAGAGTGAAATGCAGAAATAGATAGCAAGTCATAAATGCACAGCCTGATAGCAGTAGTACTGAACACTAGGAAGATGATGTTAGGATCTTAAAAGAATTCTAACACCTAGCAAAGCAAATATATTGAGAGCAAGTGATAAGATCAAACAAATGCTCCTAAGAAATAGATAGCTGTAACAATCAGCAATAGAGTATTTTTGCCCCCTCGGGATCGAAATTGAAATGAGGTAAGGGGATGCAAAAAATTGGCTAGAAATGAGAAAATTAGAATATAGCAATGTCCAAGATGACAGATAGATGATTAGAACCCAAGAATGACTATATTAAAAAATTGATAAAATGCCCCAGTTTGACTAGAGTTGACCTTGAAGGACATAGCATAAAAATTAGGTCAAAACGAGTAGAAAGGTGATTTTAGACATGAAATAGTGAATTTAAGTAGATATGAAGTATGGAAATGATGAAGACATGAAGAAATGAAGATGCCCCAGTGATGATTCAGAGATTAGACCTCAAAAGGTCAGCTAACTGCTCAGAAGAAAGTAGAATTTCAAAAGACAATTTTGACCATCAAGGTGAACTCGAATTTGGATTTCGATCCCGAAAATGAATCTAGGATGTTGAAATTATTTAAGAGGTCAAAAATTTTATATAATGTGATGATAAGATAGAAAAGAGATGAAGCGAAAGATTAAGAAGGTGAAAAGACATGAACAAGAAGAAAGTAAAGAAATATATGAAAGGAGTTAGCTGATATGTCCACAAAAAGATGAAGAGAGAGCTCTCCCCATATGCAAGAATGCAAGACTAAGCTATAAAATGAACCTAAAATGCAAGCTAATATGCAAAGTGGTTTACCAGCAAGAAGTGCATAACATTTAGACTCTTAATTTCATCATTGAGCATTTATTAGGGACATCATGAGATCATACAACCATCACTAATATAACTATGAGGATATGAATATGATCAATATGAGATAGGTATGTGGAAATCCAATCTAAGCATCAGAGACATGTAAGTCAAGATAACTACACGATTAGATTCCCTAAGTTTAATTTAGCAAGATTACACCTGTATCAAGGCATAAGCGCCGGGATAAACCCTGAGTGCGGTCTTGCAAAAACAATCAAGGATGATACATTTATAAGTCAAAGTGTTGAATAGGACAAGCATGAATGCTTACAACACTATAGACAAACAAAAGTATACCCACAAGCAGAAATCAAGAAAATATGTCCCATGCCCCCAGTCTTCTAGTCAATGACATCCTTGAAAGACTATTAGGGAGGGAACACCTGGCAAAGAAATCATCATAGACAGCACACAAAGTAGATAAAGATCAGCATAGCTCAGTCGTTTAAGTGTTAAAGTGTGTGTGTGTAAGTCACTTGGCCATTTCTTCCAGACTTGATTCTGATAGTGAGATATCGCGACATCGGAGACTGTAGGTAAACTATCTATAAAGTGTTAAAAAACACTTGATGTCAAAGTGGGGGAAGTGTTGAGAAACACTATTTTGTGAGTTGTCAAAGAAACCCTAATCCACAAGAATACCTCAATAGGCTAAGTAGCTATGCCCCCAAGATGAGGACAAGAAACAATTCCAAGCTAGGAAATGTGTAGCAAAGTGGATGATTGAGATTGATAGACATAGGTGCAAGGGTTTCAAGTAGCGCCTGTTTCCAGGTTTTCACCACTTTGACAGATTTTTTTTTTTTTTTTTTTTTTTTTTTTTTTTTTTTTTTGGTGATACATCAAAGTGAGGTTTTCACTAAGATGATCATTTTTTCAGGACATTTTCTGATTTTTAAGATTTTTTCAGACTCATAGATGTATACAAGATAGCTGAGCAGCAAGCCTCTAAGTATAGAACTTCTTCAAGTGTAGGATGTTGATAGGTTCTGCAAGTTCTTCACCCTCTGAAGTAGACAACTGGTAAGCACCAAACCCAAATGATGTTGTGATAATGTAAGGACCTAACCAGTTAGGTTCAAATTTCCCTTTCTGTTCTCGATTTTGCTGATTTTTGGGATTCTCTCTAAGCACGAGTTCACCAACTTGGAACTCACAGGGGTGAACCTTTTTGTTATATTGTGTAGACATGCGCTTCTGATAAGCTCTCATGTGATCAAAAGCAGCCTTGCGCCGTTCATCCAGAGTCTCTAATTCCTGTACTCTCATAGCTCTATGGTCTTCATCGGTTATTAACCCATGTAAGGAGATGCGCAAAGAAGGTATTTCGACTTCTAATGGGAGAACAGCCTCAGAGCCATAGACTAGAGAAAAGGGTGTAGCCCCTGTAGGAGTACGAATAGAGGTTCTATAGGCCCAAAGTGCCGGATTTATTTGCAAGTGCCAATCTTTCCCAGACTTGTGAACTGTGCGGTGTAGGATTTTCAGCAGCGTTTTATTAGAGGCCTCAGCTTGGCCATTCCCTTGGGGATAGTAAATGGAAGACCAGTGTTGCTTAATTCCAAACTTTTTGCACAGCTGTTTTAAGTCTTTATTTTTGAATTGTCCTCCATTATCTGTAACAATAGAGGATGGGATACCATATCGACAAATGATGTGATTTAGTATAAACAGGGCAACATGTTTGCCTGTAGCAGCAGATAATGGTACAGCTTCAACCCATTTAGTGAAATACTTCGTTGCTGTGATGATAAATTTATGACCGCTGGATGAGCTTGGATGGATCTTTCCTACCAAGTCAAAGGCCCATTGTTGAAATGGCCAATATGTCACAGAAGGGATTAACTCTCGCCCAGGAGCATGTTTCAAGTTACCATGGAGCTGACATTTCTGACAGGTCTTTGCATAGCGCACAGCATCAGCTTGCATGGTGGGCCAGTAATAACCCGTCCTAAGCAGTTTTCGGGCAAGTGCAAGGCCATTAGAATGCGCCCCACAAATGCCATCGTGGACTTCAGCAAGTGCCTTCTCGGACTCTTCTAGTTCTAAACACCTAAGCAACGTTCTGTCTAGACCCCTCCTATACAAGTCACCAGAGACCAAAGTGTAGTGTGAGGCATTACGAAGGAGTTGGCATTTTTGGTTGCGCGTGAGGGTTTCGGGAATAACCTGATCACGTAGGTAGGAGAAAATAGCCGCATAGCGGGAGGAATCATGACCTACAACAGTGTAGATCACCTGGTTATCTGAAGAATCATAGGCTGGATGACACAATTCTTCCACCAGGAACTCAAATCGCGATTCATGTTCTTGTAATTGGAGGATAGATGCTAAAGTGGCCATAGCATCAGCAGCCTTGTTTTCTGCTCTAGGAATTTGTTGGAATGTTACAAAGGTAAAATAGTTCCTTAGAGCATCTATCAACTTTTTATAAGGGATCAATTTATCATCCTTGGTTTGATATTCATTATTCACTTGGTTCACAACCAGTTGAGAATCCCCATAGATGTGTAGCTCAGTTATTCGCCATTCAAGGGCCATTTTGATCCCATTTTTTAATGCTTCATACTCTGCAATATTGTTTGTACATGGGAACAATAATTTGTAGGATTTTGGGATCGTATAACCATGAGGGGAAACAAACAACACCCCTGCTCCTGCTCCATTCTGTGTATGGGATCCATCAAAAAACATTTTCCATGTTCTGTCAGTAATGTTCATGATTGAGGCATCTGGAAACTCAATTTGTAGAGGTGCTACATCTTCAAGTGGGAAGTCAGCCAACTGGTCAGCTATGGCCTGTCCTTTGATTGCCTTACGTTCAACATACTGAATGTCAAATTCGAAAAGAATCATCATCCATTTAGCAAGGCGACCAGTAAGTGCAGCTTTACTTAATAAATATTTCAAAGGGTCTATCTTGGCAATCAAGTGAACTGTGTGGGCCAACATATAATGTCGAAGTTTTTGGGAGGAAAAAACTACAGCAAGGCATGCCTTCTCTATACTTGTATAATTTAGTTCATAAGCCACCAAAGTTCGACTAATATAGTATATGGCTCTTTCTTTACCCGTCTCATCACTTTGGGCTAAGAGTGCTCCTAGAGAAGAATTCGTAGCTGAAATGTACAGAATCAAAGGTTTTCCCAGAATGGGTGGCATCAAAACTGGCGGTTTTGCCAAGTAGCCTTTGATTTGGTCTAAGCTTTGTTGACAGTCACTGTTCCAAATATGGGTAGATCCTTTATGCAGATTTTTATTGAAAGGTTGAGCCTTATCAGCTAATTGAGAGATAAATCTTCTTATGGATTGTAGCCGTCCTTGCAGACCTCTAAGTTGACTGATAGTCTTTGGTGGAGGCATATCCATGATAGCTTGGACCTTTTCAGGGTCAACCTCAATGCCTTTTGCTGAGATGATATAACCTAGCAATTTTCCAGAAGTGACACCAAAGGCACATTTTTTTGGATTCAACCTAAGTTGGAATTGTTCCATACGGTCCAATATCAAACTAAGGTCTTTGAGATGTGTGTCTCGTTTCTTTGATTTCACCAGTGTGTCATCAACATAGTCTTCCATGTTTTTATGCATCATATCATGAAAGATGGTTGTCATTGCTCTTTGATATGTAGCACCAGCATTTTTGAGCCCAAAAGGCATGACATTCCAACAAAAGGTACCCCATGCACATGTAAAGGCTGTCTTTTCTTGGTCTGCTGGAGCTATCTTTATTTGGTTGTACCCAGAAAATCCATCCATGAGCGAGTACATCTCATAACCTGCAGTCATGTCCACTATCATATCGATGTTTGGTAGTGGAAAGTCATCCTTGGGGCACGCTTTATTGAGGTCTCTAAAATCAGTACAGACTCGTATGGATTTGTCATGCTTGGAGATAGGTACAATGTTGGAAATCCACTCAGCATAATCAATGGCCCTAATGAAGTTTGCATTCAATAGTTTTTCTAACTCTGTCTTGACCAGTAGAGCCACATGTGGATGCATTTTTCTTAACTTCTGTTTGACAGGCTTGACATCTGGTGAGATTGATAAGTGATGCATGATGAGATCTGTATCAAGCCCTGGCATGTCAAAGTATGTCCATGCGAAGTTGACCTTCTTGTCTTGAAAGAACTGAGCAAACTGTGTCTTTTCTTTGTTTGACAAAGATTGAGCTACATGGATAATCTGAGGACATTCTTCTGTTCCCAAGTTGATAGGCTGTGTAGGTTCGACTAGAACCGAAGATCTATCTTGGAAATAGCTTGGCAGACTACCAAGTACCTCATCCACAGGTGCCTCAGAGAGGTTTTCACCATTAGATACGTCTTTATTTTTACTTTTTTGAGGGTCAGACACCGCCACAATGTGGTTTTCGCCATCTGATCGCTTATTTTTTCTTTTAATTTTTTGACTGAGGTACTTGATATCTGATTCCGTCATGTTAACCACGGGTTTGCTGGTGGAAGAAATGACAGGTTCAATTGCGTTTAGATAACAAGTGATCTCATAGTCATTTTGGAAAGACCGTATTTCAGGTTTTTGATTTTGGATAGACCAATCTATGAGTTCTGGGTAAATTAGTGAGAGTGAGGGAGAAGTTTTAATGTGATTGATATGGAAGGAGTCATCTTTGGTGACCTGTGAAGTTGAGCCTATAGAAAATGTCGAAAAAGAGTTCAGCTCAGGAATAGTCCTAGAGGAACTAGCGTGATCCATTAAGACATGTTGTGAGTCAAACTCATCTGACCTCATACTAGACCATTCGACTACATTGGGTTGGGTTGCATAGGCATGAATGACATCCACCCCTAGCTCACAAGATGCATCAGAGAGGCTTTCCCATTCATACTCATGAGAATCTGTACTTTGACCCCTATTTATGAGATGAGCAATATTTTGCCTAATTCGTCCTCTATTTATGTCCTCAGAAGTAGACCCTTCTTGTTCCTGTTGTTGGGAGGTAGAAGCTTCTTCATTATTAGCAATAACTATGTCTTCTCCCCAAAGGAGGGAAGTGAGAGGAACAAAGTCTTCGTCTTGTGTAGTAGTAGCAATTATGGGAGAGTCATCATCCTCTGATTCACTAGACATGAGTAATATTTGACTACAGTTCGGTGTATTATTGTCTAGCCCAAAGCCTAGACCAGCAGTGTCTTGAGCATCATGACCTTGAGTGTGACTTAAAGGTTCAACTAGAGCATTCTTACAACCAGTTAAGGACCCGTGGCCCTGGTAGCCCATTTTTGTCAAAAATTTATAGCCTTTTCCATATTTTTTGGGAGAAATAGGGGTAGTCATTGTAACCTCCTCGTCTTCCTCTTCTCTGTAGATCCAGTCCCTAATGGCTTGTTCTTCCTTCTCTACTTCCAGTGGTATGGAAGATTGCACAAAAGTGCCAAAAAGTGTCATAGCAGAACCAGAAGACTTCTTTGCAATAGTTGGTTTCCCATAAGACCGAGGGGAAATTGGTAAGGCAGCAATAGAGTCCAAAGTGTACTCGCCCATACCAAGGCTCATCATTTTCAGTTTTTGTTCACATTCTGTGAAAGATGGTGCTAGCTCATGAGAAGAGCGATTGTGCGGGACTAGCGTTTCGGCAGTAGATAATGTGTTGATAGACATGGAGTTGTCACCGGGGACAACCACTTCAGTACCATTAAAAGGGAACTTAATGCACTGATGGTATGTAGAGGGTACTGCTTGCATATCATGAATCCATGGTCGTCCCAACAACAAGTTGTATGCAAGTGGTATGTCTAAGACTTGGAAAATGACATTCTTCTCAACTGGACCAACTCTGATTGGAAGTACAATTAGACCTTTAGAAGGCCTTTCAACCTCATCATAGGCCTTTATAGTGATTTTGCGCTTAGGATCGATGGCAAATTCAGACATGCCCAATTGTTGGATTACATTGAACGAAATGATATTTAACCCTGCACCATTGTCTATCAAGACTCGACGAACACGGGTACGAAAGATTTGAACTTCGACATGAAGAGCAAGGTTATGGGGATGACTAAGAGCTCGGTCATCTTCTTCAGAAAAGGTGAGATAGTGGGGTGAGGAGATGTGGTTCACCATAGCTTGGAATTGTTCCGCATCAATATCTGTGGGAACATTGGCAGAACGTAAAGCTTTCTCAAGGATATCCCTGTGCAAAGGAGATAACTCTAGTAACTCAAAAATGGAGATTTGTGCTTGTGTGCATTGCAGTTGGCTAACAAGATCATAGTTGGAGATCTTGGAAGTAATTGGTTGCTTAGATGATGAAGCATTTTTAGGATCATTAGCAACTTTTAGGACAACCTTAGATTGCCCCCTAGTGACAGCGTTAAGTGGTTCACCCTGAGAAGATGAAGACTTAGCCACTTGGAGTACCACCTTGGGTCTAGTATCAGTATGATCTTGAGGAGTGGATCGTGTCCTTAAGACCACTCTTGTTCGTTCATCTTTAGCGTCATAATTTGGCCAGTTGTCATTGTTGGAGCTTGCCATACATATGTATTCAATAGGCTCAAGCATGTTTATAACATTATCAGTGTTAGCGTAAGCATAACTAATTTTGGCATCATGATTCTTTTTGGCAGCTACCCTTGAGGTCTCACCCTTTTCGTATTTAGGTAATGGTTTTTGGAAAGCCTTATGATCAGTATTCTTAACAAGGCCATCTGTAACAACTTTTCCAGCTTCGATGAGGTCTTGAATTACATCTTTGAGTTTGAAGCAATTCTCTGTGTTATGTCCTTTACTTTGGTGATAGCTACAAGTATGATCTTCTCTCCACCATGGGGGTCTAACAGGTGGATCGTAAGGACGTGAGTTGTCTGGTAAGGTAACCAATTTGTTTGCAATTAAGGTTTTTAAAACCACTTCATAAGGTTCGACCATAGGTGTGTAAACACGTCGCTTCTTCACAAATTTAGAGCCTTTGTCAAAGGGTTGTGGTTTTGAACCTTCTTGTTGCTTTGCTGCATAGATGGCATTGGAAAGGTTAAACGCAGGCTCCTTAGTCTTAGGAGTGTCCACTACTCCATCATTGACAACATACTTGTTTTTGTTCCAAGGTTTGCCTTTGTCTTTATTGTTCCCATTGTTAATTCTATCCTTGTTTATGGTAATATCACCTTTTTTGATAGCAACATCCTCAATGCGATATGCACTTTCTACCATGGCGTTGAAGGATGTGAATAACTGTTTTCTTCGATCAAAGTATAATTTGGGTACAAGCGTGTTGACAAAGATGTCAATTTTTTTAGCCTCGGGCACTTGCCGAGGATACCGAGAGTATAAAGATCTCCATCGTTGAAGGTATATTGCAAAAGACTCTCCTGGTCTTTGTTTGATGTTGCATAAGTCTAGCACTGTCACAGGATGTTGAATGTTGTACGAATATTGCTGGATGAAACGTTGTGCAAGTTCGTCAAATGTTTTAAGAGGAGGACTCAATTTTGTGAACCACTCCATAGCTTGTCCTCTTAGACTTCTAGGGAACAAACGCATAAGAAAGGTGTCTTCATGCATAAAGTCCATGCTAATAGCATAGAAATGTCTCACATGGTCGTGAGGGTCACCATTTCCATCGTATTTGTCATACTTAGGAACCTCTATATCCTTAGGAAATGGTAGCATGTATAGACCCCTATCAAATGGAAGAGCGCAAATTGATTCAACAAATGATGTCTTAGGTGGCTCTTTTGAAGTTTGCAGTTGTGTAAATTGTTTTCTTAGTTCTTGTATTTCTTCCCTTAAGATTTCAGCCTCAGTGGGCTCTCGTTTTGGGATAATATGTTCAACATTAAAACCTTTAGGGAGTTTCCATCCCCTAGCTACCATGTATCGGAAGTATTGGTCTCCATTTTCCTCTAAAGCTCTGAGCATTAGTTTTTGGGCGAAGCCATCTTGTTGAAATTTGATCACATCTTCACTAGTTACTTCTTTATCACTATCATGATGAGATGGTTTAGGTGAAGGACATGCACTAGTGGCAACTGTAGGAGTCCTTGGAGGTGTGTGATTACCATCATTATTTTCAAAGGGATTTCGAGGACAAGTTCCTTTATATCCTTCGTAGCGTGCTTGATTGTCAGTTTCAGCTTGTTGATTTTCTCTCTCTGTAGCGTATATAGCCTCCAAAGTCTTTTGGGTTTCACGTGCTTGTTCTTCTAAGCGACGTTTAATTTCATCAGGATGCACCATTGTGACTATACCACTCGTACCCTCGGGTGTCTCAAAGGGTGTGCCAAAGGGATTTTCAAAACTATAAAGTGGGTTGTGTCGAACGTTAGCTGTTTGTGTTTGATCAAATTTGAGGTTCTTATCACAAGGTTGTTTGCGAGGACGTTTGGGTGGTGTTTCCAATTGTTTGAAAATGAAAGGCGTGTGGCTACCGTTACCACTTTGATATCTAGTTGTGACCGGCATGTAAAGAGTTGTCTTTGTTTAGTAGGACAAGAAGAGCGAGCCAAATTTGAAGCTTTTACGATCAGGACTAGTCACTTGTCAAAATGTGATTAGATGGCTTGTCAAACAGTGCTCAAGATCTTACAGCACGGGTGACTCGAGCCGAGCGGACGAGCGAGAAGCTCAATAGTGGATAGCTAGAAAAATAATAGCTGAATTTTGACAAGTGATTTATCAAGACGTTTCAAGACTTACATTCGACGGACTAAACCCATCTTTTCAACTTAGGATGAATTCTTCACACACTGATACGTGGCCAGGATCAATTTTTTGGCTTGGAGTTCGTTTCAATTTTGTCAATCAGATAGTTGTTTTAATCAGACAGCATTTTGTCTCAACTTGTATCAGTAAACAGCAAGGTTTGCAAACAGTAAGTGTTGTAACATGTCTTCAAAACAATTGATCAAGGGTAAAAACAACCTTGTCAATACGCACTTGGGATATCAGAACAGCCTTCCTAACAAATCTTTATCGGAATGTTTATGTTGCAAGAACGTTAACACTGGTCAAAACATCGAAAACAATAGCCAAGCAATCTACCTTAGAGTCATGGTTCATTACTCAACAACTTAGCCCACGCTTGATGCTCCTTCGCCTCACACCAAGTGGTTGCCCACAAGAGATATTGGCTTTGTCATGGAAATGCCATAAGCATAACCAAGGGAACACATATGGTGAGTGTAAATCTTGGGGTGATCCGGGTAGTCCACTAGGATCGATCCTTGCACCAAGAAGTTGAGCGGCTAAAAAAGGGTAGTTACTAACTTAGAGTGTTTAGATAGGGCTTCCGTTCATAGTGTTCCTCTTGCTCCCAATTACGGGACACCTCACCTTGCGATGAGTAACCGATCTCGCGATCACAAGAGTACCTTAAGCATTCTTGCCTAGTGATCTCCCTATGGTCGAAATCCCATAAGCGATCACACTAGACGAAGATAAACACTACGTCTACCAAGGTTTTGTGTCCTTGATAGCCTTGAGTTTATAGTGGGTTGGAAGAGCCAGGTAATCGGCTTGTTCCCACTTGGGTCGTTCCTCTCAGGTTGTCCGAGAGCAGGCCCTCTAAAGGATTCTAACTACACAAAGTGGATCAAATTTTGGAAGTCAAGATTTCTGGTTCACCACAAGGGTGAAGAGCATACTCTCCTATTCCAATCATTTTCTCCCAAACACGCCAAGAAGATTCATTTACCCCTTGCTTTTGAAACCAAATGGCAAGTCAAGATTTCTGATTCACCACAAGGGTGAAGAGCATACTCTCCTATTACCAAAAGACTCCAATCACAAGTTTTATGTGCCTATGAAAAATGAACAATTATTCAATGCCACACATGAAAACAAAAAAGCAAGAAATTTGGGTTTTTATGCTTTGGGCAGCCCTGCAAACAATCGTTAGTAGCCCTTGTGCATTTGAAGCTTTGACATGCGTTCTTTTTATGCAATGTTTCAATTTTTTTTCACAAGGATGGCAACCTGAAATCACAACTTGTTAGCAACAAAAGTTAGTGTGAAATAACATAAAAATCTGCAATAAAAAGTGGTGAGTTGCTTCAAAAATCTAATTTATCCTCCAACCAAGTACATGCAAAGAAAGTGCAAGTTAATCACAAATGCTTTCATTTTTACTCTTTGGTTTTGACCTAGTCAACAAGATTGAACTTTTTTGCTATGATTTCGTATCCAAAAATGAAAATGAAAAAAAGAGACCCCTATTAAAAATCAGAGAGCTTTCCAAAAATGCAAGAAATTTTAAAAAATCTTTTCATTTGCTCCCTAGAGATTGATTTTGTCAAAACAGGCCAAATTTATCAAATCGAATTTTTTATTCTTAATACGATCTCAAAATTAAAAACACAAAGAAAGAACCCCATTAGAATTCGAAAAGATTTCTGAAAATGTAAGTTTTTTCAAAAAATGCGCTGATTTGCGATCAAAAACGGCTTTTTATGAAAAATAAAGAAAATATCATAACTTCCGAAAATCATGTCAAAATGCTCTGAAAATTGGACTGAGACATTTTGAGCATATACGTAACCTGCAAACAAAATTTCAGAACCAAATTCTAAGCGGTTTAAAAGATATGATCAAATCTTTAAACCAACTAAGTTTTTGGCCTTCAAACCAATTTACTTATGGCTTGGCCTTAAAACCAAAGTGAAAATTATACAAAAGCATTTGATTAGACCCAATATGCTGCTGTAAAAAAACCAGAGATAAGAAATGAAAGCAAATGGAGCTGAAAATTTGATTCAAGCCCCACGGTGGGCGCCAAAAATGTACACTCGAAAGTGTCCCACTCTAAACCCTTCTATCCAAACGATTCCATGAGATGGGAATGCTTGGATGTCGGCTTAGAGCTCCCTATCCACGGAGTGCAAGAGAGTATATTTCAAGTTCAAGAGCTCTCAAATGAGCCTTAGAGATACTCTTCTTGCTAGTAAACCATGCAATGGGAGGTTCCAAAGACAAGATGCAAGAATGCAAATGTCCCAAGGAGTTCCTCAAGAATGCAATGCAACTAAAGATTAAACTACAATGAATATGAAAAGTGTAGCTATTCTAAGCATGGATGAGAGTGTTACAATCCAAATATTAAGCTATGTGAGATAGATTATTGCAAAATAGAAGCTAAACTAATATGCAACATGAATCTAAACTAAAATGCTATGGTATGAGAGAATGTAGACAAGAAATAGAAGTTCTCCACAAAGCTCCAAAGAAACCTGTTAGAAAACCTGCAGCATAACAATATTCAAAAGATGGATGGATTGAGGGGGAAAGCTCTCTCCCTTTTAAAGATGTATGGACGGTGGAGATCAAGATGAAGATGGTGGATGATCAATGGTGGAATTCGAAAATAGGAGTGATCCATGTGCACACACAAATCAACCAATAGAATATAAGTTGACTTGTCATATAAGACAAAAGTCACAAAGCCTTTTCTTTTAATTGCAAAATAGAAAAAGGACTTTATGTGTGCACTTTAAGTGGGTTATAAGAATGGGGTCTTTTATTTAATTAAAAGGGGACATGTTCTTTTAATCAAATAATGAACTTAGGATAGCATTGTCAAACTATAGGTTATAATCAAATAAATTGATTATTAGCAATTTGGTCTAGGTAAATGATTAAATTAATTTAGCCAAAATGCTAAGAAGGGGGCTAATAGTCTAGATGACCATTTTTAGATGATTACACTACCCAAGACCCCTCTAATACATGCATGACCACAAGTCGACCTGTTGCAAATAGAAACCAAAATAAACCCTTACATTAAATGCCAAAACAAGCCACAAGTTGGCTCTCAACAAATATTAAATACCAAATGTGAATTAACCTACAAGGTCATTTCAAATTGGAACCAGACACACACAACTTAGTTAACAAAGGACCAAACAAAATGTTGTCACATGTGAAATTGGCATCCAAAATTACTCAATAACAACTATGAACTTGAAAACCACTTCAAACTTGGAAACCAAAGATAACTCAACAACAACTGTGAACTTGGCAACCAAAGAGAACTCAGCAATGCATGGCATTGCAACTTGGCAACAACTAAGGAACTTGACAAACATGCAAGATAGCCATGCAACCCAGGATGCTCTTGCATCAGACAACCAGGGTTGAAAGAAATGATTCTCCTAAATCATTGAGATGTCACAACCTAAGTTGAATCCAACTCGGATTGGGAAATCCATGTAGCATCTTCATCTGGTATGTTCTTCCACTTTACCAATTACTCATAATAATATTTTCCTCTTGTGCTCTTACCAACTCTCTGATCCAGTATATGTTCAACCTCTTCAATCTACCTCTTAGGATGATCATCTAATACAAAAACTTCATCATCTGACTCATCATATTGATACAAATTAGTAACATTAATATAGGAGATATATACATGTCATTAGGTAACTGAACTTCATAAGCATTACCACTGTCAAACTTTCTCAAGATCTTACAAGGTCCAAACTTCTTCATCTTCAACTTACTATATGTTCCAATAGGAAATCTTTCTTTCTTCAAATGAACCATCACCTCATCACCAACTTCAAAAACATGATTTTTTGTAGACTTATCAATATTCTCTCTTATACTTTAGATTACTTTGTTCCAACTTCAACTTCACTTCCTCATGTAAAGACTTCATAAAACTAGAAAACTCTTCCGCTGCAACACTTCTCATCTCTTCACCAACAATATCCCTTAAATCTTATATCCATTTAAGTTGCATTCTAGTAACAATCACAAAGGGCTTTTTCCTTGTACTCCTATTCACAGAATTGTTATATGCAAATTCAACTTGTGCTAATACCAGCTCCAATTACTTGGCTTATCTCCAACTAAAAATCTCATCAAATTAACCAAGCTTCTATTCACAACCTCTATATGTCCATCTATCTGTGGATGGAATGTAGAACTAAACTTCAACTTAGCACCCATCTTCTTCCACAAAGTCTTCCAAAAATAGCCAAAAAACTTACTATCTCTGTCAAAAATAATAGTTATTGGTAATCCATACAATCTAACAGTCTCTTTGAAGAAAATTTCAGC
This sequence comes from Cupressus sempervirens, assembly GCA_028749045.1. Classification (NCBI taxonomy): domain Eukaryota; kingdom Viridiplantae; phylum Streptophyta; class Pinopsida; order Cupressales; family Cupressaceae; genus Cupressus; species Cupressus sempervirens. The sequence goes on along the minus strand of CM053789.1, from coordinate 572,603,755 downwards.
AACATGCTCGGCATCTGATGTCTTCTTACAAGGTATGAAATGATTCATCTTAGAAAATATATCAACAACAACAAATATAGAATCATACCCCTCCACTATCTTAGGTAATCGAGGAACAAAATCCATACTAATGTCACTCCAAGGTTTCTCATGAATAGAAATAGGTGTATACAATCCAATATTCTAACTTACTCCTTTTACAACTTGACAAACTCCACAACTCTTTACAAACTTCTAAACATCCTTATACATCTGTGGCCAATAATATTTATCCTTCAATAAACTCAGCGTCTTATCAATTCCAAAATGTCTAGCTAGTCCACCACTATGATTTTCCTTAATCAAATTAAACCTCATAGAACTCTTAGGAATACACAATTGAATTCCCTTAAATAACATACCTTCTTGAATAAAATATTCATCAAACTTACTTAGTTGTTTTGTCAAACTAATTGCTCTACACTCTCTCCACATCTCAGAAAAATTAGGATTAGTATCATACAACTCCTTCATCTCATCAAAACCAAGAACTTCAACCTTCATCTCAATCAGCAAAGAATGTCTTCTACTCAGTGTATCAGCAACTTGGTTAGTGAATCCACTCTTATGCTTAATCACCATTGTGAAACTCTAGAAGTACTCAACCCACTTCATATGTCTCTTATTCAACTTATGTCGACTTCCCAAGTATTGGAAGGCTGTATGATCAGTATACAATAGAAACTCCTTAGGAATCAAATAATGTCTCCACTTCTTTAATGCTTGAACAATAGCATAAAACTCTTGATCATACACATAATAATTCCTTTAAGCATCATTCAAATTCTCACTAAAGAAAGAAATAGGTTTACCTTCTTGACTCAATACAGCTCCTATTGCACTACCACTTGCATCACATTCAACTTAAAATACCTTATTGAAATTAGGCAAAGCCAATACAGGTAACTCAGCAACCTTTTGTTTCAACATCTTAAAATTGTTATTAGCTCCATGTGTCCACTTGAATTCCCTTTTATCTCCTCTCATTGCCTCAGTCATAGCATTATAAACAAAACTAAAATTCCTAATAAACTTTTTGTAAAAACTAGCTAAACCATGAAATGATCTTACCTCACCCACATTTCTTCACATTAATCATCAACTTCTCCTCCTTAATTCTCTACAATACTTGTCTAACATGCTCAAGATGTTCTTCCTTAGTCTTATTTAATATTAGAATATCATCCAAATAAACAATCACAAACTTACCCAAAAATCTTTTGAGAACTTCATTCATTAACCTCATGAAAGTACTAGGTGCATTAGTCAAACCAAAAGGCATTACCAACCATTCATACAAACCATCTTTAATCTTGAAAGTAGTCTTCCATTCATCACCTTATTTTATTCTGATCTGGTGATAGCCACTCTTCAGATTAGTTTTGGTAAAATACTTTGCTCCACTCTTACAATCCATTATGTCATCCATCCTTGGCATAGGAAACCTATATTTCACTATGATCTTGTTAATAGCTCTAGAATCAATACATATTCTCCATTATCCATTCTTCTTAGGTGCTAATACAATAGGTACAACACATGGAGTCAAACTTTCTCTAATCAAACCTTTATGTAACAACTCATGCACTTGTCAGTTAAGCTCTTCATTTTCAGTAGGTATCAATCTATATGGTGCTTTATATGAAAAACTAGCTCCAAGAATCAAATATGTTCAATGAATTATACTTCTCATTAGAGGTCAACCATTAGGTATATCCTCTACAACAATATCTTTATACTCATTTAACAATGTTGTAATTTCCAATGGTACTTGGTCAATAGTACCAATTTTTGTTATCACTCAGTTACCACTACCTTTTGTCACTCAGTCCCTACTGACTAGCACTCAATTAACACTATTTTTTGATACTCAGTTGTTACTGGCACAACTCAGACTCCTAGGAATTATGGCAAAATAGATTTGTTTCTTCTTCATTTCCTTTTCAAATTGCTTTCCATTAACCATGAAAATTCTCATGGTAGTACAATTAACCTTATCTGGAATTTCAATCAAAGGCAACAATATTTGCTTTCTCCCATTCACCCAAAGAGTATATTGATTCAATATTTCATCATGTATAGCATATCTATCATATTGCCAAGGTCTACCCAACAGAATATGACAACAATCCATAGGCATAATATCACAAAGAACTTCATCAAAATAATGTCCAATCTTGAACTTCACAATGCATTGTTCACTTACCAATATCTTATGTTCATCTTTTATTCATGAAACATAATGGGGTTTAGGATGCTCCAACCTCTACAATTGCAACTTTATAACCAATTGTTTTGATACCAAATTCATAGAACTTCCGCTATCAATGATCACCTTGCAACATTTTCCAGCCATCTTACATCTAGTCTTGAAAAGACTTCTCCTAAGGATAGGTTCCTCATCACTTCCCTTATTACATAAGGTTCTTCTCACCATTAGATTTTCTCCAGCCTTAGGTCCACTTGGTGAACCCTTAGTGTCTCCTTGAACCACATCATTTATGTTACCTTGCCCACTTTTAGAGGATCTACAGTCAAAGGATTTATGCCCTTCTTTACCACAACTGAAATAATTACCATGAAATCCACCTCCAGAATAAGAATTGCCTCTTCCTTGGTAAGAATCAATACCTCCTTGGTAATAATTTCCACCTTTCCACTCAGTCTTGCCTTTATCATCATGCTTCCATTCATATTTTCCCTTATCTTGCATAGAACTACTAGATCTGCCACCTTCTCCATAAGATCTACTTTTTTCTTTCTAGAATCTACCACCTCTACCTCTTTGTCTTTGTTCATGCTTCTTTGTCAAGAACTCCTTGTCTTTCAAGGCATATTGACATGCTTCCTCCACACTTTCCAATTTCACAAAACTTATCTCGTCTTGAATCCTAGATCTCAATCCATTTATGCACCTTGCAATTTTATCAACATCACCATCCACATGTCCAGATCTTATGTCCAATCTATAGAATTCCTCAATATACTCCTTCATACTCATGTCTCTTTATCTCAAATTTTAAATCTTTCTCAACAAGCTAACTTGTTAATTAGCAGGATGGAACTTGTTCTTTACCTTGTTCACCATTTTTAGACAAGTCTTGATCTTCTCCTTTCCTCTCTTTTGTCTATCAATTTGCAAATTCTCCCACCATAGTGAGGCATCCTTTCAACCTAGTAACTGCAATATTCACCTTCCTATTATTAGGAGTGTTTTCATACTCAAAGAACTTCTCCATTTTAGATATCCAATCCAACACAACATCGGTATCCACATTTCCATTATAAGGAACAACTTCTACAATAGGTTTTGAATTTTCCCTAGATAATACTCTCAACAATCTTACCTCATCTTAATCTTCTTCAGGCTCTGGACTAGGGTTTGATGTTGTTGCTTCATCATCACTCAAATCATCAAGATGTGCTCCTCTCCTCTAGGTTGTCTCCACAACATCTGATCTAGCTACAATTTGTCTCAATGTATCCAATATGATATTGTCAACATTTCCTCTACCTTGAACCATCTTTACAATCAAGTTGCTACAAGATCATAACCCTCTGCAAGTTATCAATCAAATTTGCAAATCTGCAACCCTACAACCAAATTCACTTAGGGTTCTACATGATCCAATCTCCACAAGGATGAACCTCAAGCTTTGATACCACCTAATGTAGGTTTTACAAGAGATAACTAGGGCCAAAAACACACCTAGCTATGCAAGTTGCCTATGAGAGTAAACACAATAGAAAATAACACAAAATAACAAAAATTAAAGGAGATAGAAGAGACAAATACTTTATAGATTCATCAAATGCATGCCTAGTTATAAGGCCTTCTGGCTTACAACCAATATAACAATTCAAATTCGATCCACAATGATAAACTTTGCATTCCAACTTTGCTTCTACTCTTCCTACTCTAATATTTTTCCCTAAGACCCTAACCAAGACCCCTTTAAATACATGCATGGCCATAAGTCAGCCCGCTGCAAATATTAACCAAAATAAACCCTTACATTAAATGCCAACATAAGCCACAAGTCAACTCTCAACAAATATTAAATACCAAACATGAATTAACCCATGAGGTCAACTAAAATGAGAACCAGACATAGATAGCTCAGTTAATGAAGGACCAAACAAAATATTGTCACGTGGTGAACTTGGCAACCAAAGGAACTCAGCAACAATTGTGAACTCAAAAACTACTTCAAACTTAGCAACTAAAGGAACTTAGAAATCAAAGGAACCTAACAATCAAAGGAACTCGACAACCAAAGGAACTCAGCAACAACTACAAACTTGGTAACCACTTCAAACATGACAACCAAAGAGGACTCAGCAATAATTGTGAACTCGGCAACAACTGCAAACTTGACAACCAAAGAGAACTCAGCAATGCAAGGCATTACATCTCGGCAACAACTAAGGAACTCGACAAACATGCAAGATAGCCATGCAACCCAAGATGCTCCTAAATCACTATTTAAGGAAGAGTTCGTAAATAAATTGTTCACTTTAATTAACTCTTTGAATGCCCAATATTCCTAAACAATAATTAATTACAACAGTTGGGAAATCGTATTTATTTAATAATATTAGATTTTGACAATCCATTACTAATGATGATTTTGCTTATGGATTTGATTGTGTAAGAAAAAACATACACAATCAAATCCAAAAGAAAAATCATCATTAAATTGTATTTAATCGATTAATTTTGCTCCAAATTTTATAGGTACATCTCCCTTATGGATATGATTTGCAATGAATTTATTTTTTCCTAATTCTAAAAGGGATTTATTCTTGACCAGAGAATAGAAGATGTAAACCAAGTTAAGCCTAAATAGGAACTAACTTAGGAAAGGATTCAAGTCTTAATACTAATCAAATTTGTGAACTCATACATCTTATGAACTCATAGAATTTGATGATACAGTAATGAAATCCATTTATTATTTAGCTACTTAATAGAATGTTCCTAACTCTAACATGCAAGGGACTAACTTAAGGAATAATTCAGGAGAAAATCTCTTTTAACCTTCAATAACACTATTATTATCGTTATTTTGTTGCATTAAACAGGGGAACAAAACTCTGTTTATTCCATAACTCAATTCAATTGAAAGAGATATCTTAAACTATCATAAACAATGGAATAGTAAATAATTTATATAAAACACATTCAACTTGTCTCTACAACATAAAGGTTTTCACACCAAAAATTAGCCAACCTCTTCATTAATTTTCTAATGAGTACATACAAGATTTTGAGATCAATCATTACAAAAGAACGAGTCGGTTCATCTTGTTTCTCAAAATTGACAAATGGAAAGAAGTTAATTATCAATTACAAATACATAGCCAAATTATAAGAGAGTGGGAACAATATCATTTCCCCTTCTTTTTCTTCTCCAATTCTGCTTTATAGCCTTTTGCAGTGATGATAATAAAAATGAGTTCTTCATGTTTGATGACGTGGACATTAGTGTTTTGAATCAGCCACTTGGAGTCTTCTCTTGCCAACTCCTTGATTGCATTCAACCATTCTTGTATCTCCTTAGCTGCCACATATATGCATCCACTAAGCTATTGAAGATCAAACACTCTATTTTGATGACTTGAGGATTTATTTGTTAACTTATCCAAGTAGTAAATGAAAGCCTTTTTCATAATAGTGACTCCCACTTCTCCTTTTCCTTGTCCATTCGTTTGAGATTCAATGTCTAGGCCCTTTAGCGACTCATAGGTTTTATCCTATTCTTCTTTAACTTTACTTGTTGTCTCCTTCACTCCCTCTTCTATGGAAGAAATCATATTTTCTTTGAACCGTAAGCTTTGTTTCCACTCAAACAAAGGCTCGTCTCCCTTTGGTAGAATTTTGGCTTCAATGGCTACCTTAGCCTTCATTTGGATGATTATTTGTAAGAGAGAGATGCATTCTTCACATTTGGCCTTTTTACTGGATAGATTTTCCATGTTTGCTATGATATTGTCCTTTTCCATCTCAAGCCTCAATACTACATTACCTACCTGCTCTATTACTAAAAGACCTTCGGGTTTGAGTTTTACAATCCAATCTCTACCAATTTTCCCAAAATACTTGTCTGCCTGTAGCTAGGAAATGACAGCCTGGATATATATGGTTGTACGGTCACTGGTAGGTGGCACTCCCAAGATATTTTCTAGCGAGGCAATTATTTGCCTAATGAAGCAAATAAGTTCATGGATATCTGCCTTCATCCTGACTTTGGCAAGCTTGAGACCTTCCAGCTATCCCTCTATCACTTCATTTGTTGATTTCTACAGACCCACTTTGGTGTCATTCCTAACCTCTTTGAGGTCCAGAGACTGCAATGTGAAGTCATTTGTAGTTAGGTCTTCAATTCTCCCCTCCTTGGTGGGCTTAGTAATCTCCATAGTCAAGTGTTTTGTATCAGGGTCTTGGCTGAGAATTAACAGAGTCTTCTACTTCTTAACTTTACTCAATTTTGACCCAAAATGGATAGCTAGAGATAAAGTTTCTTTCTTTGGGGCTCCCTCTTCTTTCCTTTTCCTATTTCTATCTAAGGTATTCTTGAGCCATGACTCAGTGCCAATTACCTTAGACACAATCCCTAATGTATCTACACTAAACATTTTCCTCTTAATAGGAGTCAATTTCTTTGAAGCTAAAAACCAAGGATTCTTTGAAGCCAAGGAAATGAGCTTTGGAGCTTTGGAGACTTTCTCCACTTCAGATGCTTTCTCCACCTCGAATGTTTTCTTTGTTACTTCATCTAATTCTGTAGATTTACTTTCACTACTCTACCATATCCAAGATCAACCACTTGTATTTTGGGGTTACTTGGTAGGAGTGGTGTGGCACTTATGGATGGAATTGGACTCTTGTGGAGTGAAAGAGCCACCATGATTGCATTGTCCTTCAATTCTTTCACCTTCTTCGTCTTAGTCTTTGTCTCTATTATGATCAATGGCACTGAACCATCCTCACAAGTTTTATCAAGTGGGATGTTCTTGTCAGGAGGTTGATCACCTCCTCTGGCTGGTTGAGAAAGTCCTTGAGTGAGAGGTAGGATTGTTCCTGAAGCACCACTTTGAGAAGATGAAGTTGCTACTAAATTTGGGGAAGACTAGGTGGGCATGCCTTTGCTCCTGCTTCACCATGTCATGGTCCACTCGACCCACTTTCTAGTTCTCTTACAGATTTTGGATTTCTTCATATTTAGATCCTCTACATCATCTTCAAAAGGCTTAGAACTCATGGGAGTATTCCTCAACTTAGTCAAATAAGTATTGCTATACATATTTTGACTGTCATCTTCAATTCCATCTACATCTACATTCACTTTATATATTTTCACTTAATCAACTCTCAATCTGGCAAAAGCTCGATCATGGCTCTCAAAATCATCTTTGCAACCAGCCCAATAATCTTCAATCATGGGGATATGCTTTATCATGCTCCTAATTTGTAGAACATCTTTAGCATACCCATTTGGGTCAAACATAGGCCTCAGGATTTCATACATGTCAAGTTTACATTTCTTCTCGAACACCTTCATCATGTTCTTGGCATCGAACCAAGTGTTGCAACTGAAGGCTACAACCTTCATAAGGAATTTGTATTCTGTCTTCTTCAAGTTTTTTCTCAGGATGTTCACTTGCAAAGCTTGTCATATAATCTTTATCAACACAATCATGTCACTTGGATACCTTACTAGCTTCAAAGGAAACCCATCAAATGTTGCAAGAAGAAAATAAGAAAATGATAAGAACTAAATAAAGTAACATCAAAACTGACTAATGGTGGCCATGGCTTCAGGGCTGAATCTTCTCTCTAGACATCCTTATAGTTCCCTACAAATCCTCATGGTAAACGCATCATTCACCTTAACATAATCTACATAACTATTATGCAATTGGAGACATGGGTAAAACTTATAAGACTTAACATCATCAGGGAAGTCCTCTAATCTTGGAAGGCCCAGCCATAATTGTAATGAAGCCAAAATGAAAATCAAGAAGGAAGACATGTAGAATGTATTATAAAACTTGGCTGACTAGAGAGCATTGGATGGAATCTCACTTACCTCTTGTGCCAAATCAATGCATTGGGTGTCTGAGCATATAAATTGAACCAAAAAGAAATATTGCTCAACAAAATTCAAGGCTTCTACTTCACCTCTCAATCAATGTAGAAGGACCAAAATATCAATTATTTCTAGCTTAAGGTTGGTTTCGAACAAAGTTTTAGGAACTTTTCTTTTATCACTCTATGGCTTTTGTAACCAAGTCCTCATAAAATCCTTCCTCCAGATCATCACCTTCACTGAGAATTCTAAGGTAGCCCCACCAATATTCAAGTCAAAGAACTCCTCTCACTCCAGCACATGAAGACAATGTACCATTGTCTACCTATCAATTGAAATTAATATTGTATCATTAGGCATAAAAAGTTGCCTGGTTTCTAGATTATAACGATGAATGCATTCGTAAATAAGCTCTAGGGCTTGGACTACAACTAGAGAACTAGTAGCCTCGACCAAACCACGTCCTCAAAGCTTCTCCATGATAGGATGAATTAATTCAAATTTGACTCTCTTTTGGAAATCTACCATGTCGTAGAAGCAAAGGGAGGTGTCTATGAAATTCTATAGTTGGAACTTGATCCTAGTCAAACCATCAAACCCATGATCTTGGTCACCATAAGCTTATGAATAAGATTTTGAACCAAAAAGGTGAATAAAACTACAAATTTAATAGTCACAAGCTTTCAAAAAGCTATGCATATTGATAGAATAAGGAATCAAAGAAATGAGGTAACTCTTTCAACTACTTGTGTGCTTTTATATGAGAGTCTCGATTCATCCATTATTCTTTAGAATTTGTGCCACATAGATGAAATTTAAGGAAATACCCATTGGATTGTAAATGCAAAATCTCAACAAACATTAGGGATCTTTTCACTATTCTATTGAACGCAATAGTAACTTTCTATAAGCCCATTTTTTTTATGTTTTCCTTTAAGTTTCAAAAAGTTGCCATTGGGGTACTTTGTTGATGAAAATTCACCATGTGAGATTCTAACTATATCATCTATGTATAATGGTTCAATTCATTCTAATATCATTCTGACATACTCAAAATCAAGTGGGGGGAACAAATTCACTTGTTAGCTCGATCTTTCTTGTATAAGCAAAAAATTGCCTACATGGGTTGAGAATCTGTCAACAACAAGGCAACTTCCATTTTTCTGCTAACCCTTCCTTATAGGTTAAATCTTTGACAACTACATTCTTGGCCATAAAGCATGCTTAATTAAGGTGTACAAATCTATTTGAGTAACATTAACATCCTATTTTTCACCTTTAGCTACTTTGCGGGAAAACCATCTTCATGGGTTGGAAACCCACTGTGGAGAAGAAAATTTTAGGTTTTCCTTGAAGGCTTAATGTTTGAGTGGTGACGAATCCAAAACATTTTTTTATAGAATTTTGCACCCTTTGCATGTTTCCTAGTTATATATGTCTTAAAGTGGCCTTTTGCAAGAACGCCTTCATGGGTTGGAAACCTGTTGAGGAGAAGGCAAATTCCAATTTTTTGCTAACACATGTTTATCAAGAGATGGTATGCCTCAAGAAAATAGAGAATGTTTTTGATCTACAATGAATAAATCTAATCTTTATTGGATTAGGTGCTAACTTACCTGACCAATCACAAGGTAAAATAAACACCCACTCGACTATAAAGAAAGATAAGGTAAAGTAGGAAAATCAGATAGAGATCACCTAGCCTTTGGGGATCTAGACCTAGACTCGAAGATAAATGAGGACTAGACTCACTCTATCCACTACACAAAACTTACTTTTTCCAATGAACTAGAAAATAAAAGTGGGACAACAATTGGCTCTGTCTAGGGACTTGGGCAATTTATGTCCAAGCAAGGAATCCAAGATCTCTAGTTTCACAAAAATGAAAAGTGGCTACACAATAAAACTAAAGTTGGGAAAGTGAGGAAAACTAAACTAAGGAAAAAAATGGGAACTAAATGTATCTATAATACAATACAGGGGTTACCTATTTTCAATTTGAAATTTGATACAGCTTCAAGTCTTGACCATTGTAGGTCAGAGGCAATACTTCACCATCTAGATATGCCAATTGAATGAATTTGTTCGAATGCTTGATGAACAGTGAATGTTCCTTTCCATAATCTATCAAATTTCCTATGCATGCCCTTTGATGACCTTCTTTTATCCCACAATAGTACAATATCTTCCACCATAAACTTTCGCAATCTGGTCTTCTTTTCAAAAAATCTCTTCAGATGCATTTGATGTTGTGTGATATGACCCACAATTTCTTCTCTTTCTTCCTCGAGCTTGCTCAGATATAGGATCATTTTCTCTAGTCCATCTTTGTAGATGTCATCTTCAATCACTGTTCTTAATCTGTTAGTGGCCAATTCCAGGGGTAGGGGAAGATTAGCTTATGCTCCATAGACCAATTCAAGAGGGGAAATCTTGATCACTCTCTTTGGGGTCACTTTGTCTACCCAAAGTGCTCTTTGAATATTTTTGTGCCATGTCTTCTAATTATCCGATACTAGTTTCTTTGTGATGTTCACCAAATTCTTGTTACTGGACTCAGCTTAACCATTCCCTTGGGGAAAATAATTAGATGAGTGACTGACTATTATTATTTATATTCAAAATAGAACTTAATAATTTCAACTAAAGAAAAGTATGTTGCATTATCCATTACCTGTTTAATGGGCATGCCAAACCTAAATAATATGTTCTCTTTTATGAATTTGCAAACTACTTTAGAGGTGGTTTTTCTTGGTTGCCTTCGCATCTACCCACTTCATAAAATAATATGTCATGGTGATGATATAGATGTGGTTGGCACTAGATGTAGGCTTAATATGACCAATGAAATTAAGACCCCACTATTGGAATGGACCTTTGATTACCACAGGCCTGAGAGGTAATACGGCTAACTGGGATCTTCTTGTGAACATCTTGCATTTTTTGCATTTTGACACCTAGTGATAATCATCTTAAACATTTTGGGCTAATAGTATGATTACCACAACATTTCAATAGCTATGACTGAGGATGAGAAATGCCCACTGCATGCTTCATTGTGAAACATTTTCAACAATCTCTCTTATTGTTTTTTATCTATGCATCTCAAGAAAGTTTCATCTATGGATCTTTTGAAAAGTTTATCATTCCAAATCATGTACTTAGCAGCTTTTAATTTGAGATCTCTTATTTGTTTTTTTGTCCATCTTTCAGGACATTCACCATATGTTAAGAGGTATGTAATATTTTCAAACCAAGGATCATATAGACTCACCGCCAAAACTAATTATTTTTCATCTGATTCCTCAGTGTTTCCATTTTCTACTATAGCTTTGCATAAGGTGTTATCTCTTACTAGCTTTGTAGAACTAATTTCAATGTCATACTCTTGTGTTTTAGCTACCCACATCCTTTTGGTATTGCACCCTACATCCTGTTGAGTCAACACACTCTTTACTACCACGTCAGGTACATGAACCACAGAATGAGAGTGTAGAAAATAGAATCTAAAAAATTTCAAAGTGTTAACCTTGCCGAAGGCATGTTTTTCAATCTAAGAGTATTTCATCTCATGACTCTTCAAGGGTATACTCATGAAGGCAATATGGGCTTGTACTCCTTTGTTATCCTACATGAGGACAATTGACAAGGTGTGTTCGAAAGCATAACAATAGATCATAAAATCTAGTTTATAATCAAGATGATATAGGACTGCGGCATTAGCAATGGCAGTCTTTATATTTTGGAAGGCTTGTTTTTTGGCATCATTCCATTTAAAACTCGAATTCCCTTTCATCATATCTACAATACATTTAGTGGTATCAGCAAAATCAAGCACGAACCTTTTGAGGAAATTCACTTGTCCAAAAAAGGACTTAACTCTCATCTTGCTTATAGGTAGACTTAGTCTTTAGATGACCTCAATTCATTTAGGGTCAATTCCGATGGCCTCTTGTGATACTATATGACCAAGTAACTTTCCTTTTATCACATAGAAGATGGATTTCTTAGAATTCGGAGAGATTCCAAGCTCCCGGCATCTTTGCAACACTTTCCTCAAATCTTCTATGTGATTTTTTCTCTTCTTTGAGAATATAGTAAGGTCATCTAGGTATATGATGATGATTCTATCCTTCAAGTTAGTAAAAGATTTATTCATACACCTTTGAAAAGTGGCATTGGCATTGATAAGGCCAAATGGCATCCTATGTGAATGTACCCTCAGGAGTGGTAAAATTCATCTTATGTTGATCTTTCTCTTCCACTTCTATCTGGTCATATCTTGAGAAGCCATCAAGCATGGACATCATTTTAGCTCCGGCCACCATTTGTAGTAGATGGTCCATATTTGGGAGAGCGTAATTATCCTTCAAAGATGCCTGGTTTAGATTTCCAAAATCTACGTAGATCCTTATCTCTCTGTTCTTCTTTATAATTCGTATTATGTTTGCTATCTAGGTAGAGTGATGAATAGGGTAAATGATTCTTTCCTTCAACATCTTGTCAATCTCTCAAAATATGGCATTAGCTACCTTCAGATTATAGTTTATATGCTTTTGTAAAAAAGGAATTGTATCAAGTTTCAAGGGAATCTGATGTTTCATTTTCTTGCCTCTATAGCTTTTCAAATCCTCATAACTCCATGTAAATACATCTTGATATTCTACAAAAATTTGTCTAGTGGCTTACTTTTCCTTAGACGTGCAACATTTTCTAATATTGATCATTTTGGGACTTTGCATGTCTCCAATGTTTACCCCCTCATAGTCACCATTAGTAGACCCTTTTTCTACTCTCTTTTTCTTAATGTAAGTATCATGTCTATTAAACAAATTTTCCAATGATACTAAGTATGAGAAAATGATATAACCTTGTAATTGGATTATATCAGTTCCATCCTCTTTCTTCTTCTTGCGTGGATCTTCTTGAATAGTTTCATTAGAATGATCCTCACGAACAGTTCTAGAATTTTCTACAAATAACTACAAACTTTTGTCATCTTTGAACACTTGCCATGCTTCTATATTGTTAGGCACTGAAGGTCTGTATACAATTTCTACCTGATACTATTTATTTTTGAATTCTAGATGAGGGATTAGTAAGGAAGTAGAAACGGCCAGTGAATCCACCTTAGACTTCATCTCCCTCAGCACTGATTCAATTAAGAATACGTCTAAACCTTCAATTTCATGCCAGACCCTATTTCTATAATTTTTCAATTTGTGATTCTTTATAGAGTACTACCCTCTGATTTGTCGCACAACAAGCTCCACATCGCCTTGAGCTTTTAGTATCTTTATCCCTTTTTCTTTTGTAGATATTATCTTGAGTAGCAAGGCTTCATATTATGTCATTTTGTTTGTGTTCCCAAATTCTAACTTGAACTTCAAGGGTTGAGGTTTTCCTTTAGGTGATATCAATACCACCCCTGCACTAGAACTAGATGAGGAACAACTTCCATCAAATTCCAGTGTGCATATTGATAGTGATTCTTCTTCCTCAATTAGAATTTGATCTCCCAACCCTTTGACATCATGGTCAATCGAGACCTCTTTAGTGAACAAAATATAATTACCAAATACTTATTCATAATAGATGATTTGAGCTTTGGGATCATCTAACATCAGAACTATAAACTTACCTTTCTCTTCAAGTTCAAATTTTAGACCAATCCAATTTTATTTCTCCTCTTGGGCCTCCACAAAAACTTATGCTTAGAAGCAAACCATAGCTGGCTGGAATGTCTACAATTAAGTTAGTCAGCAGTTTCATCTTTTCTGGGTGAGAGGCCAATGCTACTTGTGTGTCTTTGATTTTCCCAAGTAGCAAAACTTATTTAGCATCCATGGAGTAGAACCTACCATGATCTTTACTGAGAGTAAGGCCTAGAGCCTTAGCCACTGGATAGGGTATCACATTATTTGAGGCACCCAAATCAATTATACAATTGCTTCATTTGCACCCATTAATTTATAATGACACATAAAATGGGTCAGGGTTTTGTTCGGGAAAGGTTGCCAAAACTGTAGATTCTTCTTGGTCAAAAAGGTTAGATGTTAAGAATTCATCTTCTTCTTTAGTTGTGACATTATGATTAAGGTTTATATCATCCCCTTTGTAGTAATCTACCAATCTTTATAATTCTAGGGGATGAGATTTTAAGTATTCTATAGGGGAAATTTGAATTATGGAATCTTTACAAAAATTGAATTAAATCAAAAGAGACTTTTTCCTTACCCAACTAAGAAATATTGGCTCCTTGATCAATATTACTAGCACTTGAAGTAGAAGCCTCATTACCACCTGGAGGATGACCCAAATTTTCATTCTTATTTTTCTAGCTTTTGGTCAATATCGTATATACAGTCCCCTCAATAGTAGCATAGCATTCACTCGGTCCTTTTGAATCCAACTCGTACTCTAAAAAAAAAATTCTAGAGTAGTCATTTGACCATGAATCTAACTCAAGAACAGAAGTTGTAGCATTTAGCTCATTAGTGGATAACAATTGTGCCATACAAGTTATTTCAAAACAACTTTCATTATCATGATCCTTAAGTGAAAGACACACATATTCCCCTTTTTGGGTGTTGCTTCAATAGCCAGCCTCTGTGGAGGAACAGTAAGCTATAGAGTTTTCCCATCGATATTCCTTCTAGGTTGATTTTGGAAATTTCATTAGTAAGTATTATTGAATCTGGGGAGTTGCTTCTTCATAGAAACTAGTTCATTTGATAATTTTTGCAACATCTCATCAAACGAAGTGGTGTTATTAGTACTTGCCTTGGTCTGAAACTCTCATTTCCACTTTTTGGTGGCGATCATGTCATCCTCTAGTTCAACTACTTTCTTCTGGGCATCTGCCAAGTCTATGGGATGAGATCTCCTCATATCATAGTCAATATCTGGTGGCATCACACTTATAAAGAATATTTTCAAATTACTCACAATAGGGTAGTCAGCAGTAGGAATTCTATTAGTGATCTTATTAAAATTAGGAACAAAATCCTTCATACTATAGCAGCCTATTTTTGATAGATGTCAACTATGCCAACAAGGTGTGTTCATCTTCTACAGTTTTGAATTTTGTTTTAAAATCTATTCTCATCATAGCCCAACATGTAATTTAGGCATCTTCCAAGTGATAAAACCAATCTACCACACTTTTTGTTAGAGTTTCCACAAATATTCTCACAATTATGTCTTCATGTGCTACTCCTAAGATATAAGTTGTTGTAAAGAAGGCCTTGATTTGTTCATCAATAGTAAATTTTTGATCGCCTACAAACTTGGGGAAGTTCTTTCTTCACCCAGATGGGAGTGGATGATATGATGTGAAGTCCAACGGACTAGTCATTGCATCCCAAGGAGCATCCATAATTGTTCCCACAAGGTATGGTAGAAAATTGACAACTGGAGAAGCAACTACTCTGTGTAAAGCCAATACATGACAAGTTGTGTACGACAAATTTTGATTTCTAGGGGTGAAGATGGCCTGCTCCTACTCTTCCTATCACCCTTTTGTTGAGGTGTTTCTAGGATGGGAAAACCAAGTTTTGCAAGCTCTTCAAAAATAGGGTCTTGTCCACCTTGATCTTTGGTGTTTCTAAGGAATCTTCCTTGTTCCATGATTCCTAATTACTCTAACCCCACT
The DNA here is from genome assembly GCA_028749045.1 of Cupressus sempervirens. Taxonomy (NCBI): domain Eukaryota; kingdom Viridiplantae; phylum Streptophyta; class Pinopsida; order Cupressales; family Cupressaceae; genus Cupressus; species Cupressus sempervirens. The sequence goes on along the minus strand of CM053789.1, from coordinate 572,587,969 downwards.
TTTTATGTTCTTCAAAGCTCTCTCCTCTGAATAGCTCTTTCTTGTGCTTTGGCTCTAGCTTCTTCTTCTTCTAATACTTGGCTAGCATTTCTATAGTGTAATATGTTCCTCATATATCTCCTAACAAATGTATTTAAGGACAAGATGATTACTTCTTGGTCATCTTAGAATCCAAGGTTGGGTTGGAGTATGGGAAATATATTCTCATGAGGTAACACCATCTTTCTTCATGCTATAGCTCTTCTAGTCTAGCGATTGTTCATCTTGCCAACAAAGTCACCAAAAAATATGTTGGTAAACATATTGTTCACTTTAACTAACTCTTTGAATGCCCAATATTCCTGAACAATAATTGATTACAATAGTTGGGAAATCGTAATTAAACAACTAATTTCCCTCTGAATTTTATAGGTACAACTCCCTTATGGTTATGATTTGAAAAGAATTTGTTTGTTCCTAATTCTAAAAGAGGTTTGTTCTTGACCAGAGAACAGGAGAGGTAAACCAAATTAGGCCTAAATAGGAACTAACTCAGGAAAGGATTCAAGTCTTAATACCAATCAAATTTGTGAATTCATACATCTTATGAACCTATAGAAATTTAACAATACAGTAATGAAATATATTTATGATTTAGCTACTTAATAGAATGTTTCTAACTCTAACATGCAAGGGACTGACTTAAGGAATAATGTGGGACAAAATCTCTTTTAACATTTAATAACATTATTATTATCTTTAGTTTATTGCATTAAAAAGGGGAACAAAACTCTATTTATTCCATAACGCAATTCAACTAAAAGAGATATCTTAAAATATCATAAGCAATGGAACAATAAATAATTGATATAAACCACATTCAACTTGTCTCTACAACATGAAGTATCTCACACCAAAAATTAGCTGACCTCTTCATTAATTTTCAAATGAGTACATATAGGATTTTGAGGTGAACCATTACAAAAGAATGAGTAGGTTCATCTTCTTTCTTAAAATTGATAAATCACAAGAAGCCAATTATCAATTACAAATACATAGCCAAAATACAAGAGAGTGGGAACAATATCATTTCCCCTTCTTTTTCTTCTCCAATTTCACTTTATAGGCATTTGTAATGATGATAATCGGAATGAGTTCTTTGTGTTTGACAGCATGGATGTTAGTGTATTGAATCAGCCACTTGGAGTGTTCTCTTGCCAATTCTTTTATTGTATCAAACTACTATATCTCCTCGATTTCCACATGTATGCATCCGTTGAGCTATTGAAGATAAGACACTCTATTTTGATGACTGGAGGATTTATCTGTTAACTTATCCAAATAGTTGGTAAAAGCCTTTTGCATAGTGACGACTCCCACTACTCCTTTTCCTTGTTCACTCATTGGAGATTTAGTGTGTAGGTCCTTTACCAACTCATATTTTTTATCCTATTATTCTTTAACTTTACTCTCTATCTCCTTCAATCCCTCTTCTATTGAAGAAATCATATCTACTTTAAACTATAAGTTTTATTGCCACTCAAACAAAGGCATGTCTCCCTTTGGTAGAATTTTGGCTTCAATGGCTACCTTAGCCTTCATTTGGATGATCATTTTTAAGAGAGAGATGTATTCTTCACATTTGGCCTTTTTCGTGGATAGAGTTGCCATGTTCGCTATGATATTGTCCTTTTTCATCTTAGTCCTTAGTACTATATTGCCTACTTGCTCTACTACTAAAATCCCTTCAGGCTTGAGTTATACAATCCAAGTTCTACCAATTTCCCCGAAATACTTGTCTTGCTATAGCTAAGAGATGATAGCCTAAATATATGTGGTTGTAGGGTCACTGGTAGGTGGCATTCCCAAGATATTTTCTAGTAGGGAAATTTGTTTCCTAATGAAGAAGTTAAGTTCATGGATCTTTGCCTTCATTCTAACTTTGGTAAGCTTGAGACCTTCCAACTATCCCTCTATCACTTCATTTTTTGATTTCCATAGATCCACTTTATGCCTAACTTCTCTGAGGACTAGAGACTATAATGTGAAGTCATATGTAGTTAGGTCTAGAATTATCCCCTCCTTGGTGGGTTTAGCAATCTCCATAGTTAAGTGTCTTGTATTGGGGTCTTGGTCAAGAATTGACAAAGTCTTCTGCTTCTTAATTTTACTCGACACTGACCTAGAACAAATAGCTAGAGATAAAGTTTCTTTGTTTGGGGCTCCCTCTTCTTTCCTTTTGTTCTTTCTATCTAAGTTATTCTTGAGCCATGACTCAATGGCAATTACCTTAGACACAATCTCTAATGTATCTACACTAACATTTTCCTCTTAACAAGAGTCAATGTCTTTGAAGCTAAAAAGAAAAGATTCTTTGAAGCCAAGGAATTGAGCTTTGGAGCTTTGGAGACTTTCTCCACTTCAGATGCTTTCTCCACCTTATATGTTTTCCTTTTTGCTACATCTGACTCTGTGGATTCACTTTTACTACTCCCACCATCTCCAAGATCAACTACTTGTATTTGGGGGCTACTTGGTAGGAGTAATGTGGCACTTATGGATGGAATTGGACTATTGTGGAGTGAGAGAGCCATAGTGACTACACTGTCCTTAATTTCTTTCACCTTCTTCTTCTTGGTTTCCATCTCCATTCTGATCACTAACACTGAACCATCCTAATAAGTTTTATCAAATGGGATGTTCTTGTCAAGAGTTTGATCACCTCCTCTAGCTGGTTGAGGGGGTCCTTGAGTCAGAGGTAGGATTGTGCCTAAAGCACCACTTTGAGAAGATAAAGTTGTTGCTACATTTGGTGAAGATTGGGAAAGCGTTCCTTTTCTCTTGCTTCATCGTGCCATTTTCCACTCAACCCACTTTCTATTTCTCTTGTAGATTCTAGCCATCATCATATTTAGATCCTCCACTACATCTTCAAAAGGCTCAGAACTCATGGGGGTATTCCTCAACTTAGTCAAATAAGTATCACTATACATATTTTGACCATCATCTTCGATTCCATCTACATCTATATTCACTTTATACATTTTCACTTGATCAACTGTCAATCTGGTGAAGGCTTGATCATAGCTCTCAAACTCATCTTTGCAATTGGCCCAATAATCTTCGATAGTGGTGATATGCTTTATCATGCTCTCAATTTGCACAACATCTCTGGTGTGCCCATTTGGGTCGAACATAGGCCTTAAGACTTCATACATGTCAAGTTTATATTTCTTCTTGAACACATTCATCATGTTCTTGGCATCAGACTACATGTCACAACTGAAGGCTCCAACCTTCATAAGTGATTCATATCCTTTCTTCTTCAAGGTTCCACTCAGGATGTTCACTTGTAGAGCTTGTCGTATAATCTCGATCAACATGATCATGTCACTTGGATACCTCAGTAGATTCAAAGGGACCCCATCAAATGCTACAAGATGCAAATAAAAAAATGATGAGAACTTAATAAAGTAACATCCAAACTAACTAATGGAGGCCATGGCTTTAGGGTTGAATCTTCTCTCTGGGCATCCTTGTAGTTCCCTAGAAATCGTCATGGTAAACATGTCATTCACCTTAACATAATTTTCATAACTATTATGCAATTAGAGAGATGGGTAAAACTCATAAGACTTAACTTCATCAAGGAAGTCCTCTAATCTTGGAAGGCCTGGCCATAATTGTAATGAAGCCAACATGTAAATCAATAAGGAAGACATGTAGAATGTATTGTAAAACTTGGTCACCTAGAGAGTATTGGATAGAATCTCACTTACCTCTTGTGTCCAATCAATGTACTAGGTGTTTGAGCATATAACTTGAACCAAAAAGAAATATTGCTCAACAAAATTTAAGGCTTCTACTTACCTCTCAATCTGTGTAGAAGGACCAAAATGTCAATTATTTCTGGCTTAAGGTTGGTTTTGAACAAAATTTTAGGAACTTTGCTCTTATCACTTCATGGCTTCTAGAACCAAGTTCTCATGATCTCCTTCCTTCAGATCATCTTCTTCATTGAGATGAGGTGACCTCACCAATACTCAAGTCAAAGAACTCCTCTCACTCTAGCACATGAAGACTATCTACCACTGTTTTCCTATCAATTAAAATTAATATTGTATCATTAGGCAAAACCATTTGCCTATTTTTTGTATTGTAGCAATGAATGCACTCATAAATAAGCCCGAGGGCTTGGACTACAACTAGAAAACTAGTAGCCTTGACCAAACCACATCCTCGAAGCTTCTTCATGATAGGATAAATTCGTTCAAATTTGACTCTCCTTTTGAAATCTACCATGTCGTAGAAGAAAAGGGAGGTGTTGGTGAAATTTTTTAGTTGGGACTTGATCCTAGTCAAACCATCAAAACCTGTGAACTTGGTCACCATAAGCTTATGAATAATATTTTGAGCCAAAAAGGTGAATAAAACTACAAATGCAACAATCACAAGCTTTGAAAAAGCTATGCATATTGATAGAATGAGGAATCAAAGAAATGAGGTAACTCTTTCAACTACTTGTGTGCTTTTATATGAGAGTCTTGATTCATTCATTATTCTTTAGAATTCATGCCACCAAATGCAATTTAAGGAAATACTTGTTGGATACTAAATGCAAAAGCTCAATAGACATTTAGGGGTCTTTTCACTATTATGTTGAGCGCAACAATAACTTTCTATAAGCCCATTACTTACTTTTCCATTTTCCTTTAAGTTTCAAAAAGTTACCATTGGGGTACTCTATTGATGAAAATCCACCACATCACATTTTTACTATATCCTCTTTCTATAATGGTTTGATTCATTCTTATATCATTTTGATATACTCCAAATCTAGTGTGAGGAACAAATTCACTTGTTAGCTCGATCTTTCTTGTATAAGCGAAAAATCACCTACATGGGTTGGGAACCTGCCAAGGAGAAGACAACTTCTATTTTTTCGCTAACCCTTCCTTATAGGTTGAATCTTTGACAATTGCATTCCTATCCATTAAGGATGCTTAATAAAGGCATACAAATCTATTTGGGTAACATTTAACATCATGTTTTTCACCTTTAGCTACTTTGCAGGGAAACCATCTTCATGGGTTGGAAACCTACTGTGGAGAAGGCATTTTTAGGGTTTTCACCAAGGCTTAATGTTTGAGTGATGATGAATCAAAAACAATTTTCTATAGAATTTGTGCCCTTTGCATGTTTCCTAGCTATATATGTCTCCAAGTGGCCTTTTGAGAGAAATCGTCTTCATGGGTTGGAAACCTGTCGAGGAGAAAGCAATTTCAAAATTTCCACAAACACTTGTTTATCAAGAGATGGTACACCTTGAGAAAATAGAGAATTTGTTTGATCTGTGATGAGTAAATTTGATCTCTATCAGATTAGGTACTAACTTACCTGACCAATCATGAGGTTAAACAAACACCCACTCGAATATAAAGAAAGAGAAGGTAAAGTGGGAAAATCTGATAGAGATCACCTAGCCTTTAGGGATCTAGGCCTAGACTCAAAGAAAAATGAGGACTATACTCACTCTATCCACTACACAAAACTAACTTTTGCCAATGGACTAGAAAACAAAAGTGGGGCAACAGTAGGCATAACAGCTAAGCTTGTGTGTGTGTGAGTGGGTATGAAGACCTAGAAAGGTTAGAGTCATTGTTGATGTTATTGACTTGTGAACTTAATAAAGAGGCTTAATAGAGTTGTGAAGAGTGATTGCTTGAAGGGTTTCCAAGCAAATTAGAGACTAAGATGACAATGAAGGCTAGTCAGTGGATCAACATGTGAGTCAAACTATGATCTATATTTTCAAAGTGAGTAGTATTTTCTAGAGTAAAACCTATTGTTCCTTTATAACCATTGTATCAATATTGAAATCCTTTAATCAAGGTTGGCCTAATAGTCATATGTAAATCCTTTAATCAAGGTGGCATTCTAATGGAACATTCTAAAGTCTTCTAACAAGGCCACTCCTAACAGGGTGATAAAATCCTCTAACAAAGTCACATTTAACAATGTGGTTTGTAAACTTTAACAGGGTTGGATCCTAACAGAGCTAACTTCAAAAGAGTGAAAAGATTGGTGATATGTTACTAGTGGTTTTTCCCAAATTGAGTTTCCATGTTAAATCCCAGTGTCAAACTTGTGTGGATGTTATTTGTGATGTTTTACTATTAATGTTTACATTCTACAAGTCTAATATATTTAGGATAGTGAACTACTAGTTTATGTTACTGAAAGTTTGTTGTTGATGTTGAGGAAGGATCAACCCCACATCTCCCAAAAATCACCTACATACAAACACATGTCACAGAAAGAGAGAAGCAAAAGCTATGGAGGCTAGAATTCCTAGATCCACAGATGAGACATTTTTGACGAGCAAAAAGAGAGATTTTTTTTTATTAGGTAAAACAAGTTTTATAGGGATCCTAAAACCCAAAAGTTTTTACAGCAAAAAGAGAGATTGTTATTATCAAAAGTGAATGAATATTACAAAGAGATCAATCCTTAGAGTTAAAACCTAGGTTGCATGATAATAATTAATAAAAGAATTATTTATTATATGCCCAAAGTCTAGCTTAAGTAAACTAGAGATAATAAGTGACTTAATAATTAAGTCAGTATGATTTAATTAATAAGAAAAAACTTCATTGCCCTAACATTTACAATAGAGGTCAAGCTAATGAATGTTCAGATTTGAAGTAGTTTAAGTGTTTGTTTGTTCAATTGGTACATCTAGACCTTGGTTAACTGATTCACCCCTCTCTTAGTTATTCTGAACATTCTAACAAATATGTGTAAGCCATTCATTTGTAAGTGCATAACTAGCAATATGGGTTGAAGATTGGAGATTTTTTTGTATATTTGTTTTTGTTGTAGGATGGAGTGGATGCAATCAATGTTGAAAGGATCAAATGAGCTGATGACCCTACAAAATTTTGATATAGAAAGAGAATTAAAGGCAAATTAATGTTAATGGTGTTTACTATTTTTCATCATGGTGTGTGTTACAAATAGGGAATACTAAAGGGGGGGTGAATTAGTATTCTACAAACTTTTGTTGCCAATTGGATATTATTAATTACTTTGAACCATGCATAATAAAGTAAACAAGTAATGTTGAACAGTAATAATAACCATGCATAAAGAGAACTCATAACACCATATTTTGTTAACTAGGGAAACCCTGGCCAAGGGAAAACTCCAGTGGGGATGATACCCACTAGATGATATAATGATGTATATATTCCTTGTTAGAGAATGGACAATTTTAGGAGTCAATGAGAAAATTAAATATATAGATTCCTTGTTAGGAGACTTTGAATCCATGTTAGGAGATTCCAACCCTATGAGGAGTTGTAGTACAATGGATGCAAGAATAGCTCACTACCCAAACATGCACTTCCAATTACAAGAAAAGTGTAATGCCCAAACAAGCAACTGAACTTTAAATTCCTCAAATACATATGTATAGATGCTATAACTTCTTATAGGTTGATCTCTAACCTCAGCTCAATCTCAGATCACAAAATTAGGTTCTCAAAAACTTCGCATATATCACTTCACAAAAAGTTTGCATATCACTTTTTCATAAAAATGGACACTTAATCTTGAAAGATATCTTTTGTATGACTATCATACCTTTTTACAATTTCCTACTAGGTTGGCTAAGACCACAATATACTTTTCCAACTTAGAGTAAACATCCAGGATGTTGGCCCTAATTGGTCAAGTAATTGTTTTGTAAACAAAATAATTCCTTTACCTTTAATTTTGTTGTTTTGTTTCACTGGTAAATTGTGAATATATTGTTTGTACTGATGTCTGAGGTTATACACATCATCATCAACATGTATATTGTCTCCATCTATCTTCGCTAGTCATAATATGATGTCAGAAATATTTTACATATAAAACAATGTACTGTTGTAAACCAATTTCATACTTAGACAATTTTCTAAGTACCAAAAGCTAAGTATCTTTATTTCCAAGATTTTATATAGGTATGTACATCATTTTTTGCCATTAAAGATAATAGTTACATCACTACATATAGCCAATTGTCAAAAATCTCCCCCTTTGGAATTGATGGCAATAAAGTAAGGAAAATTGGCTAAGTGACAAAACCTTAACAAAAGCTCACAATACTTATCATCTATTACATAACATATACTTCATATTACATATGCTCAAATGCTTAATTTCTCCCCCTTTGAATATGACTACTACATACATAACTTACTACATAATTTTCTTCTACAACTTCTCCCTATTTAACATCAATGACAAAGGTCGGAATGTCCAAAAATTGTCAAAAACATTGTTTGTTTGTTGTCAAACACTATCTTGTTACCTCAAGCTACTAATATCTTCATACAATCATCAAAATTGTATTTCAAAATATTCATACCTTTCTCCTATGTGTCCTTTGTTGCTTCAGTAGTGGTGAGCATTGCACATAAGGCATATGATGCAATCTCAACTCTATTAATGTCAAAGTAGGTGAAATTTGCATAAGTGTCTTTTACTTTGGCACATTCTTCCAAATGTCTCTCAATGGTTGATATCTTCAAAGCAATAGATTCTCTGAATTTTGATAGTCTTCTCAAAATTAGTTCTTTTTCAAGTTTCAGTTTCTCGATGTCTATGTGAACATTGGCAACTTGTCCTTGCAATTCATCAACTGTGCAAGAGGGTTATTGTATCTTACTAGTTAGAGCTTCCAGCTCACTCATCTTCCCTTGAATATTTCTATCCAAATCTTTGGTCAACTTATGAGATAAAGTACATTTTATGTACAGTCCTTTGCCAACTTGTTGACATCTTCAGAGTTCCTTAATACAAGTATCAAGACTCAGCAAATCATTTTGAATATTTTGACAAATGGTGCTAAAAAGATTAGCATCATGTGAAATTTGAGCCTTAGACTCAAAAACATTCAACAAATTTGTAAATTCATCATCAAATTATTTTTCAACTACTTTAGCTCTTTGTTTGGGGTCTACTTCAGTGCATTTGGCTGTGAGAGTGTTGTGCAATCTGTCAGTCACCTCCATCAATGCTCTCTATAGCCTTTTAACCTTTTTGTTCTTCTCAAATGATTTTTCCAAGGATGAGATCAACTTAGATTGAACATCATCATCACTTGTAAGGTTAGCAAGAGGTATAGGAGAGGATGAGCTAGATGCTTTCACTTCATCTTCCTTTTGTTTCTTCTCTACTGCCTTCTTTGATTTTCTCTCTTCTTCTTCCTTATCTTCTCTTTGTTTCTTTTCTCTTTCTTCCTTTTCTTTTTCCTTCTTTTCTCCTTCCAACTTTTTCTCTTTTTCTTCTTCTCTCTGTAATCACCTAAAAATGGTCATCTAGACTATTAGCCCCCTTCTCAGCATTTTGGCTAAATTAATTTAATCATTTATTTAGACCAAATTGCTAATAATCAATTTATTTGATTATAATCTATAGTTTGACTATGCTATCCTAAGTTCATTATTTGATTAAAAGAACATGTCCCCTTTTAATTAAATAAAAGACCCCATTCTTCTAACCCACTTAAACTGCACACATAAAGTCCTTTTTCTATTTTGCAATTAAAAGAAAAGGCTTTGTGACTTTTGTCTTATATGACAAGTCAACTTATATTCTATTGGTTGACTTGTGTGTGCACATGGATCACTCCTCTTTTTGAATTCCACCATTGATCATCTACCATCTTCATCTTGATCTCTACCGTCCATACATCTTTAAAAGGGAGAGAGCTTTCCCCCTCATCCATCCATCTTTTGAATATTGTCATGTTGCAGGTTTTCTAACAGGTTTCTTTGGAGCTTTGTGGAGAACTTCTCATTTCTTGTCTCATTCTCTCATTCCATCACATTAGTCTTAAGATCATATTGCATGTTAGTGTAGTTTTTTCTTTGCAAATAATTAGATCACATAGCTTAATAGTTGGATTTGTAACATTCTCATCTCATTTTAGTATAGCTTGCATTGTGCATCTCATCCTAATATAGTTTCATTTTTGCATTGCATGATCCAAGAGTTCTTTGACACTAGCACTCTTGTTCTTGTCTAAAGAATCTCCTATTTTGTGGTTTACTAGCAAGGGCTGCGTTTCTAAAGCTCAGCTGAGAGATCTTATGTGTTCATTTGTATGCCCCTTGCACTCCATGACTAGGGAGCTCTAAGTCGGCATTCGAGCTTTCCAATCTATGGAGAACCTCGGATAGAATGATTTAGAGAAGTGCACCTTTTCGAGTGTACACTCTCCTCTTTTCATCTTCTTTTTGCTTCTTTTCTTCTTCAAGCAATTTTAGCTTGGCTTCTTTAATCTTCTTATTTTCTTCTTCTAGCTATCTTTTCTCTTCTTCAATCAGTCTCAAATGATCCTAAATATCTTCGGAAAGGGGCTTAGGCTAATTGAATAGATTTTCATCAATGTTAACAGTAAGATTTTTCTAATCAATTTGCATAGTATCACCATTTACTAATACTTCCAAAGTTTTCTCTATAGTTGTAGATTCTACCTTTAACTCACTCATCATTTGATTGATGTTTGATGTAGTTTCACTTCTTATAACATTATTTTATCCTCCCGTGAACAAAAATGGCATCATCTTACTTTGTAAGTAAGGTGTTGGTTTCCTCATCAATTTCTTGATTTCATATTAATCATCTATCTTGCACATAGTTCTTAGCATTGACTTATGAAATTCCATGTCTTCTTAATGAACATGTGCCTTCTTAGCTACAAATCTATCATAAATTTTTTGATTCATTATGACTTTAGTACTCTCAAGTTTCAAGTTATTAAGAATCATATATCTCACAGTAGAGATATCTATTTGTTCCTTCTCAATGTCATGATATAAATCATAGAACTTGCTCATCTGCACAAATTTTCCTTCCTTGACAATGGTTGTGTTGATTTTCTCTATCTTTGGTTTCCATGATTGCCTTGTTTTACTTGCTAGCTACTTGGAAACAATGAATTTCTCTAGCTTTTTGTCTTCTTGTTCCTCTTCTTCTTCTTCATCACTGGAGTCTTCAATTGTCAACAATGTCTTCTTTCTTTTCTCTGGTCCAGTAGCTTGCTGCTTAACTCTTTTAGACTTGTGAGTCTCTACTAACCTTTCAAACTTCCTCTTAGGTTCAATTAGTTTCTTGGCTAATATAGTTGTATATGGAATGTTTTGTTCTATAGGAGCTTTTACAATAGATACATTGGATTCTTGGCCAATTGATAGAGGTATCACATACATTACACCTTGTTCACAAGTTTGTTTTAGTCTAGAGATTGTTTGTCTGATTACTTGAGATTCTTCTTCTGACATACCAGCCTCAAATAGTGCTTTCTTCATTACAGGTGCAACCTTCTTATGAGATACCTTTTCTAATGATGTCTAGTAGGCTAACAGGGTTATCTCCTCATACATTCCAAATGTTATCTCATCAAACTTAATGCACTTTTTTTTTGTGCAAATCCTTTTACAAATAACCTGGATTTCAATCTTTTCTTATCTTCATCCTCTTCTTTCAACTTGTAAACCCATCTATTTTGTAAACCCCTTTCACCTATAGGAAACTTTCATATATCCCAAGCCTTATTTTTAAACAAAGAGTGAATTTTGTCTATCATTGCAGACTCCTACTGAATCTTAGTATCCACTTGTACAACTTCATGAGAAATACCTTCAAGCACAGGGCTTCTCATACAATTTCGCTAGGGTTTCCATCAACTCTTCTATCATCTTCACTTTTGCAATGTTAAATGTCATCGATGGTGCCAGGCATAATCGAATGCTTCCAAGTGCCTTTTTGTCTAAAATCTTCCAGTCCTCATTTGTCATAGTTCTCTAGTTCTTAGTTTTTCCTTCCAACGGCTTCCATAAATCCTTTTGATAAAGATAGTCCTCAATTTGCATCTTCCATAACTGAAAGTTCTACCCATTAAATTTGTCAACCATTAGCTTACCCTCATTTTCCATCACTCCCACTCAATGGTGAGACTTTCCTGCAAAGGATAACTGCCAAAAAAAACAAAAAACCCTTGCTCTAATACCACTTGTTAGGATTAAACCATAGACAGAAATAACAATTGCATACAAATATAATTAATATCATAAAATAATACATTACATAGAAGAGAACACAAGACACCAAGATTTAATGTGGTTCACCCAAACCCTGGGCTACGTCCACCAAATAGCAAGTCCAATATTATTACAATCCAATGATTACAACCTGATTACAATCTATAATCCCTTATAGCTCAATACTTCCGCAAGAAGCAATTTTCGCATTACACCTTATGAAAACCAATAACCCTAAGCTCCTTTTTATACAAGAATTTTTACCACTTTAGGGTTATAATTAATAATTACATGTTGATCCAAAATCCTAATAAAATAGGGCCCGAAATTTTTTTTTGGGCTCCCATTGGATCAAACCACCCTGGACTCTGATGTTCTTATATTCTTGTTTAGTCTAGAAGACCAACCAAAGCTGAATAGGAGTTCAGCTTCTCCCTTGTCACTACCTTTGTAAACATATCCACTGGATTGTCATCTATATGTATTTTGTCCAGATTTAACTATCCATCATCCAAAACTGACTGAAAGAAGTGGTATCGCAACTGTATGTGTTTTGTCTTTGAATGTAGAGCAGAATTCTTCGCAAGATGAATGGCACTCTGACTATCTATAAACAAATAATTATCCATCTAAGGGTATCCCAATTCTTCTAGAAACAATTGAATCATATCATCTCCTTGGCTGCCTCTATAGCAATAACATACTCTGCCTCTCTAGTGGATAAATCATTAACCTTCTGCAAACAAGAAACCCGACTCACTGCTACCCCACCAATAGTAAATACATAACCTATAGTACTATGTATGGTATCAATAACCCCTACCAAATTTGAGTCAACATATCCCTATAAATTAGTAGTAGAACCCCCAAAGTGTAAACACATACTTGATGTACCTCTCAAATATCTAAGAATCCATTTTACTACATTCCAATGCTCAATTCTTGGATGGCTCATATACCTCTAACGACTCTCACAGCATGTGCAATATCTAGCCTTGTACATACCATAGCATGCTTCCTACAGCTAAAGCATAGGGTGTCTTAAACATCTTATCCTCCTCTTCTTGTGTCTTGGGACACATCTCCTTAGTCAACTTTAAATGACCAAGTAAAGGTGTGGTGATAGCTTTAGCATTCTCCATAGAGAAACGTTGCAACACCTTCACAATATAATCAGCCTACAATAATGTCAATATCCTATTCTTCCTATCTCTGCAAATCTTCACACCAAGGATTTTCTTCTGCCCCTAAATCTTTCATAGCAAATGTATGTGCTAACTAGTGTTTAAACCCCTTAATATGGTCCATGTTAGACCTAGCTACAAGCATATCATCAACATATAAACATAAAATAATGTATCTATCATCATCCAACCTCTTAAATTAAACACAATGATGTTAATAACACCTACTATAGCCATGCTCATGCATAAAATTGTCAAATTTTAGATACCATTCCCAAGGTGCTTCCTTCAAGCCATATAAACTTTTCTTCAACTTGCACACTAAGTTCTCCTTATCTTTGACCTCAAATCCGTTTGGCTGAACCATGTATATCTCTTCATCCAAATCACCATGAAGGAAGGATGTTTTAACATCAAGCTGCTCCAAATGAAAATCTCCAGTAGCCACAATACTTAAAACAGTGTGAATAGAAGTCATCTTAACAACAAGAGAGAATATCTCATCAAAATCAATGCCTTTTTTCTATGAAAATCCTTTTACAACTAACCTAACTTTAAATCTTTTCTTACCTCCATCCTCTTCTTTCAACATGTAAACTCATTTATTTTGTAAAGCCCTTTTACCTACAAGCAACTTGCATAAATCCCAAGTTTTTTTTTTAGCAAAGAGTCCATTTCATCTATTGTTGTAGACTCCCACTAAATCTTAGTATCCACCTCTATAACTTCATGAGAAATGCCTTATTTGAAGTGGAGGGCTTTTCATACAATTTCACTAGGGTTTCCATCAACTCTTCTATTGTCTTTGCTTTTGTAATGTTAAATGTCACTGATGGTGCTAGGCATAATCGAATGTTTCCAAGTGCCTTTCTGTCTAAAATCTCCTAGTCCCCATTTGTCATAGTTCCCTGGTTCTTAGTTTTTCCTTCCAATGGCTTCCATAAATCCTTCTAATAAAGATAGTTCTCCATTTGCATCTTCCATAACTGAAAGTTCTGCCCATTAAACTTATGAACCCTTAGCTTACCCTCATTTGTCATCGCTCCCACTCAACCATGAGACTCCCACTCAACTGTGAGACTTTCCTACAAAGGATAACTAGAAAAAAAAGTAACTTTTCTCTTATACCACTTTTAGGATTAAACCACAAATAAAAATAACAATTTCATGCAAGTATAAGCAATATCAAAAAATAATAGATTGTATAGAAGAGAACACAAGACACCAAGATTTAACATGGCTCACCCAAACTCTAAACTACATCCACCAAACAAAAAGTCTAATATTATTATGATCCAGTGTTCACAACTTGATTACAATTTGTAATCCCTTACAACTCAATACCATTGCAAGAAGCAATTTTCGCATCACACCTTATGAAAACCCCTAACCCTGAGATTTTTTTATACAAGAATTTTTACCTCTTTAGGGTTATAATTAATAATTACATGTCGACCCAAAATTGCAATAAAATAGGACCTAAAAAAAATTTGGGCTCCCACTAGATCAAACCACCGTGGACTCTGATGTTCTTTCCTTCTTGTTTAGTCTAGAAGACCAACCGAAGCTAAAGAGGAGTTCAACTTCTCCCTTGTCACCACCTTTTTAAACATATCTACTAGATTGTCATCTATATGTATCTTGTCTAGCTTTAACTATTCATCATCCAAAACTGACAGAATGAAATGGTACCACAACTATATGTGTTTTGTCTTTGAATGTAGAGAAAAATTCTTGCAAGATGGATGTCACTCTAGCTATCTATAAATAAATAATTATCCCTCTGAAGGTTTCCTAATTATTAAAAGAAGAACTAAAGCCATATCATCTCCTTGATTGCCTTTGTAGTAGCAACACACTCTGCCTCTGTAGTAGATAAAGTATTAACCTTCTAAAAATGAGAAACATAACTCACTACTACGCCACCAATAGTAAAAACATAACCTATAGTACTCTGTTTTGTATCAATATCCCCTACCAAATCCTTGTAAATCAGTAGTAGAGCCCTCAAAGTGTAAACACTTACTAGATGTACCTCTCAAATATCTAAGAATCCATTTTACTACATTCTAATGCTCAATTCCTAGATGGCTCATATACCTGCTAATGACTCTCATTGCTTGTGCAATATCTAGCCTTGCACATACCATAGCATACATCAAGCTTCCTACAGCTAAAGAATAAGGTGCCTTAGACATCTTATCCTCCTCTTCTTGTGTCTTCCGACACATCTCCTTAGTTAACTTTAAATGACCAGGTAAAGGTGTGCTGATAGCTTTAGCATTCTCCATAGAGAAATGTTGCAATACCTTCACAATATAATCAGTCTCAGTTAATGTCAATTTCTTGTTCTTCCTATCTCTACAAATCTTCATACCAAGGATTTCTTTTCTGCCCTTAAATCCTTCATAGTAAATGCATGTGTTAACTGGTGTTTAAACCCCTTAATATGGTCCATGTTAGACCTACCTACAAGCATATCATCAAAATATAAACATAAAATAATGTAGCTATCATCATCCAACCTTTTAAAGTAAACACTATGATCTTAATGACACCTACTATAGCCATGCTCATGTATAAAACTGTCAAATTTTAGATACCATTGCAAGGTGCTTCCTTCAAGTCATATAAACTTTTCTTCAATCTGCACACTAAGTTCTCTTTATCTTTGACCTCAAATCCCTGTGGCTAAACCATATATATCACTTCATCCAAATAACCATGAAGGAAGGATGTTTTAACATCAGGCTACTCCAAATGAAAATCTTCAGTATCCATAATACCTAGAACAATGCGAATAGAAGTCATCTTAACAATAGGAAAGAATATCTCATCAAAATTATTACAATTTTAGGTGACTCTACAACACCACAAGATCAAATGAAGGTTAAGATAACTTCCACAAGAGATTGGAAAGACAATTGCATGAAGATGCAAGAATGATATTATTGATAATAGACGTGATTGACATCCAATGGATTGATTTGAAATGTACATAATAGGCCTCCTTATATAGGAGAGGCGATAAGAGACAATGATTAGGAGAAGATAAGCTATCACCCACACAAGGTGGAATCACATGTCCACGAAAGGTGGACCATCCTCCATTATGCAATGAAGTATGTGTGATGATGAGGATGATAATGTGATAAGTACACTAAAGGTGGAATGAGATAACAACTATGACCACCCATAGTGGAATTCTCCTACACCATGTGTTTAATTGACATGCAAACTCCCAAGTGTCTCAATCACAAACTACTATGCAATGCATTATCCTAAGATTAAGTAAGTATAATTAGTGAATAGTTGATTACACCGACACCCCCCCCCCCCCCAAATGAAACTTAGGGGAATGCACTTAAACTCACAATGCAAGATGGGTCCCAACTACTAGGCCATTTTAGGTATCCATGTACAATATGCAATGCAATACATAAAATGTAATATCTCATAAAGTGGATAAAGAGAGAAAACCTCATGGAAAAAACCCTCCTCCAAAAAGAGAAATGAAAACAAGATGCATGGATGGATGGAGTACTCAAGACCCCCCAAAATTGCCTACATCATGTATATATAAAGAATGATCCCCCCATAGGAAGGAAATAAGGAGACATGATATCCCCCCCATAATGAAGAAGCTCCAATGTAAATGAAGAGTACCTATAAGAAAAATATAATCCAATGCCTACAAGAAACATGTCTTCCCTTAGGAAGAGATAAATACATCAAATGATGAAGAAGCCACTCCATGTAAAAAGTGAGGAAGGAGGAAGAAGGTATCCATGTATGCATCTTTGAAGTTTGAATAGGTGTCTCCAAGCTCAAAGATTCTATCACACCATCAAGTTGACCTATGAAATGTGAAAAAAAAAAACATAAAGAGTTGGGAAATCCAATCTCCAAAGAAGGTGAAGAAGTATCTTGAAGAGAAACCCCCTCAAATATATTAACCAAATCTACATTATGAGACTTGTCTGAAAGAGCATCAAGGAATTCATCCCACACTGCAAGATCTGGAGCATAAAGATCATCTTGCTGAAGAGTAGAGCTCATGTCTAAAGAAGTAGGAGGTGGAGGAGTAGGAAGTTCAACACTTGTCTCAAGAACAAAATGATTCAAGTGTCTAATGTTCTCCTCACATGAATTATTCACCCTTGATAAAGGGTTAGGTACATCATGAATATCATCATCATTATCAACAAAATGTGCAAAACAATACAAGCATGATGTATGATCAACAACTCCCATAGCTATGACATCTCTAGTCTCCATGTCCCTAATATAGACATGATCAAGAGTGAACTCAATAATTTTACCTTGTGCCCCATGAGTAATTTGGTAAATGGAAAGGAGATTAAGGGTCAAGGATGGTACACAAAGAACATCATTAAATGTACCCTCTCCCATAGGAATAGAACCTTTCCCACAAACTTTCATGTATGTATTATAACCCATCAATATAGGTGGAGAAGTATAAGGCTCAATAGAAGAAAACATATACATAGAAGATGTCATATGATGTGATGCACCTGAATCAAGAAGCCATTTACCTTGCTCAGGATGTGTGGAAGCAATGAGTGTTTGTCCTTTGCCTCTGGATGATGATGTAGATGTAATAGTTACCTGATATTGAGAAGAAGGAGAAGACACTAATGAGGGCAACTGGATATTGTTCTTTTGAAGAATGTCAGTAAGCTCGTCAATCTTCTTATGGAAACATTTATGCTCGTCATGTCCTAACTTTTTGCAATAAGCACATTTATCTCTCTTTCTTCTAGATGTTCCCTCTAACTTTTTGCAATAAGTGCATTTATCTCTCTTTCTTCTAGATGTTTCCTCTCTTGAAGAGGACTTGGATTCAATATTATGTTGTGAAGGAGAATCATCACCTTTTTCATGTTGCTTAGGATGCTTGTGTTGTTTATTTCCCTTTCCTTTAGGAGCCTTTGGGGAGGAGTCATTTGCAACCAACACTTGATGCTTTGAAGGCTTCAATTGACCCATGTGTGCTAACTTTGCTTGTTCCCTTGTGAGTTGAGCTGCAAATTCATCAAGAGAAGGCATTTTCTATGCATTACTAAGAGCATCCATAATAGCATAGAATGTGGAAACAAAGATTGAATATTCAGGACCTAGCTTGGAAAGAATAGATAATATCAATTGCTCATCATCTTTAGTAATACCACAATTATAAAGCTCCAATCTAATGGAATTGAACTTAGAGAAAAAGTCTTGAATATAGTTAAAATCACATAGACTTAGACCTATAATCTCATTCTCCAATTTGAATTTTCTTATTTTATCAGGATTATCAAAGATTCCTTCCAATGTTGTCTAGGCATCATGAGGATGTGTGCAGGATGCAATATGATATAACAAATCATTAGAGATGGTAGATCTAAAAGAGCCAAGTTCTAGATCCTATAGCAAACCATTTTCTTCTTTCTACAACACCTGTAGCTAGTTCTAGATCTTATCCAAGAATCATTCTAAGCAATCCAATACTCATCAACTGATTAGAAATTGCATGTTTCCATTCATGATAGTTATATGGAGTGAGTAATGGAACTTTTGAAAAATCTATAATGAATGAAAGAATGACTAAAATAAACTGATAACTCCTTCAAATTATTAATTCAATTAAGAAAATTGAAATCCAAGTATTCACCAAGTGCAAATATAGCCAAAAAAGACCTATTTCTAAAAGTGATATGCCCACTCCAAATCATTGAAATCTAATTACAGATCTGGAAAGTAAAGGAAAAATCATGCACTTTCAAAAAAAATTACACCTAAAAATATTACTGGATGTGCCCAAACAAAGCCTTCAAAGTTGCAAAAAATGGGATTTGCAATTTTTAGAAAAATTCAGAGACAGAGATTCAAAATCACTTGCACCATTGTGTAGATCATGAAATTCTACCCCAAAACAAAAACAATTGCTCGAAAAAAGGAGTCTGTATGAGGAAGATATCGCTATTTGAAAATCGCCTTTGAAATTATTTTTTCCTGAATCGCCACCGCCACACCTTCAAAAATCAAATGGTTGTAGATTTGGCCTCAGATGTCTAATTTGGGTGAAACAAAATTTGATTTAGGCATTTTTGGACCTCCTCTATATGATGTTAACCTCTGATTTGCACCAGAAAGCTCTAAATTTCACCTGCAATAGAAGGTCACAAAATAGGACTCCTGAAATCTCCTCCAAATTCTAATGTCCAAATTGCCAAATGTTGCACCAACATTGAGTCAAGACAAGATTGCACTTCTTGAGAAGAGATCTTCACACCTTGAGAGCTCTAATACCATGTTAAAGTTTTAAGTGACTCTACAACACCCCGAGGATCAAATGAAAGACCAAGATAACTTCCATAAGAGATTGGCAAGACTATTGCATGAAGATGAAAGAATGCTATTATTGATAATGGACTTGATTGACAAACAATGTATTGATTTGAAATATACATAATAGGCCTCCTTATATAGGAGAGGTGATAAGAGACAATGATAAGGAGAAGATAAGCTTGTTGGAAATAATCAAGACTAGCTAGGTTACTCTTGTGACTGATATATCTTTGTTGCTCCTTGTTGACCTTGCTAAATACTTTGCTCTACTACAGATTC
Organism: Cupressus sempervirens; assembly: GCA_028749045.1. Classification (NCBI taxonomy): domain Eukaryota; kingdom Viridiplantae; phylum Streptophyta; class Pinopsida; order Cupressales; family Cupressaceae; genus Cupressus; species Cupressus sempervirens. The sequence continues at coordinate 572,568,084 of CM053789.1, read as the reverse complement.
ACATTCACTCTTCTCAAAACATTACATGCCCATTCCTTAACATTTCATGATAATAGTATTGATGATGATACATTGCAAATGATGTAATACACTACATATATACCATTCCAGTAATAACAATTGCAAGGTCAGCTAAAACACAAGTAAACAAAACATTACTGAGTTGGCCAAATAGTAGAAAACTCAAGCTCTTCAAGATGACTCAGTGACCTTCTGATACTCGGCATCCACTACATTACTCGGCATTGTCATACACTCGATAGAAGTAGAAGCACGGTCCATACTAATCACACAACGTAGCTTGGAACTCAATAACCATTGGAGACTCAGTAGATATAGTGTCACTCAGTGAATACTGAAACCTTTGTTTACCTTGCTGTCACTCGGTAAATACTACACATCCATTGCTCGGTAGAAACTGAATTTATGTCATGCAAACTAATAACTTGGTAGATATTGTGAAGCTCAGTAACCACTATCTATTCGATGAATACTGTAAGCTCGGTAAACACTATTAAACTGCATATTCACTCTGTAGCTTCAAAAATACTTAGTATGAACTGCATAACTGTTGAACTTACAAGGTAACCACTGAATGCTTGGTATAAACTGTAGACTGAGTGATGAGCTCAGTAAGCATTCAAAATCAAAAAAGTGTTGTCTCTAATGAAAAATACAACATAATGCTAACAATCTCCCCCTTTGGCATTAGTGACAAAAACACTTATGAGCCAAAACTTATGTTCACTAACATTCTGATTTGATTTTTCAAAATTGATCTTTGTAAAGTTGTTGTGTATACATATCTTACATATCTCCCCCATACATATGGCATAATATATACATAGCTTTTATCTTTACATATATCAATTTATTTTCTTCCTTATTTCTCCACAAGTCTCTTTACTCCCCTTGTTCTCTTCCCTTGTTCATCTCATACTCCCCCTTTTTGACAATAATGCCAAAGAGTATATACAATAAATTCAAATAGAGACATCAAAATGTGAGAAAATTGGAGTGTACCTTGAGAATAAGAGCCAATGTCTTATCCCAATTATCTTGCAAAATTTTGTAGGTGGAGAGTGCCACTTGAACTTTTGCAAAAAGTTCAATCATATGATCTACTACTGAAAAATTGTTGTCTTGGGTCAATGTTTTTGAATAAGCAATATGTTTCGACATTTGGTCCATAACTGGAAGGATCATATTCTAGATGTCAATCAATGTAGACCTGATCCTAGCTTCCTCTCTGAGTAGCTCTTCCTACATTTCTAACAAAAAATTCACCTTCATGTGATGTGATGAGCTTGAACTAGGGTCAAGCTGTAACTTTTGAGCACTAGCCTTCATGTCCACATCAATCTTATTTAATTTTTCCTTAATATCCTTGGTATACTTGGTAACATCACAAAGTTTTCCAAAAAGTAATGTTACATTTGTAAAAGATTGTTCAAGGTTGCTGAAAATTGTGGATAATTCTACCTGCTTTATTGCAATGTGCTAAGCAATGTGCTCAAGCACCTTATTGTCAAATTTCTTCTCTGGTTTTTCAATGAGCTTCCCTTGTCCAGAAGTGTCCTCACTGAACTTATTTACAGCCTCTTCTAATTGTAACAAATTGTGTTGAGATGGATCAACATCAACACCTATAGCTTTAGTAATTATGTTTTTGGCATTCTCGATTATTGTGAATTCTCTGTCCCTCCCTTCTCTTAGTCGCTTCTGCCTTGCCTTTTGCTCTAAAAGCTGATTGACCAATCTCATTTTTTTGGCTGAGGCAGTGTCCAAATCTATCTTAGGGATAATAACTCATTTATCCAAGTCTATATCTTCATCAATTGCCTTACCAGTGAGCAAAAGTTTTAGATGGGTCTTTGGTTTTACTTTAGTGCTTACTTCCTTGGATTTAGAAATAGAAACAATAGTTGATGTAGATGGACTAGCAGAAAATACTTGAATTGGTCCAACTAGAGGAAAACTAAGAGAAGTACCAACTGTATCCAAAATTGATGTGCCTCCCAAAAATGATGTACCAATAGGTAATGTACAAGCTAGAATATTTACAATTGAAGAACTAACTAGAACAAAAATTGGTGCAATTAGAGCTATGGTAGACAAAATTGTAGAATGAACTGGCAGACTTACTGTACATGGTGTAGAAGAAGTTGATAAAATTGTGGAACTGACAGCTATGAACATTGTTGTAATGGATTGCTTAGGTGTTGATGAAGAGGGTTGCAGCTTAGTAGATGAAGTAACTAATACTTCCATTGAAGATACCTGGAGCTATGAGGTGGCAAGAGTAGATGATATTTCTTATGTAGATTCAGTCAATCCTACTGAAGCTAACTTCAACCCTGATGATATTGCTAGCTTAGGTGGAGAGTGAGGAAGGGAAGCAATGACTTTTGCTACAATCCTCATTGGATCATCTTCTTCATCCACTTCCTCCTTGTCTTCCTCTTCAACTTCTTCCTCTTTCTCTTCATCATTAGCCCTTAGTGCCTGATAGTCTTCAACATCAATAGTAGCACATGGAGTGATATCATCTTCTTCATCATCACTATCACCATCATCATCCTTGATCTCAACTAGATCATCACTAGGCTTATTTAGATGATAGATATTCTTCCACATGTTTGTTGCATCTCTTACAACATGCTCAATGTCCTTAATTAAAATCAAACATGTGTGGAATCTGATCATCATTTTACCTTCATTATCCTTCATTGCTGCCTTTACTTCTACATCAGTAAGATTTGGTAATAGTTTCCTCAAGGATTGTTCATAGATGTCCTTGGTTGTCTGTGCAACTGACTCCCACCTCGACTGCAATCTTATTAACAATTATTTTGAGATCTGAGGAGCAATCTGGTCTGGGGAATACTTCCACTTTCCCATTTTGGTGAGTACTAGCTCCTCAATTTGCATCTTCTCGGCATCAGTTCTAGTTTCAAACTTTAAAGCCTTGAAGTTTGTGATGCTAGCTCCCTCTTCCATCTGTTTTAGCCTTTCTTGGAAGGTAAGTTGGGGCTTGGTGAACATTACTTCACCTTTATCTTTGTCTTTGCCTCTCTTGGTGAAAACACTTGTGGAGGCCTTTGGAGGTTTAGTAATGATAACCCTCCCTTTCTTCTTAGCTAGCTCTGCCTCCTTTTCTAATTCTTGCTTTTCATCTTTTTTTTTTTTATCCTCTTCTTCATTCTCTCCTTTTACCTCAGTAAGCATTAAGGGACCAATGACATTTTTCATCTTAGCAATCTTCCTCTTGTCTTTGTTGATTGCTTGAGGTAGCTTGATTTCCAATTCAATTTTGGCTTTTGCCTCATCATATGTGCCAAAGACTGGTTGCTTGGGATCTATAGGCTCATTTACCAGTGCTTCAATGATGTCCCTAGTTTCATCAATATTGACCTCATAAGGGAGAGGTTTCACCCATGCAACTCAGGGCCTGACTGCCTGAATATATACTCTATCATAGTCTACCATGAAACATACATCATCTTTATAATCCTTAACAAGTTTAGGAGGAATCCTGAACCTATTGTTCATTTTTTCTTTGAAGTCTTCAAAATAATTGTCCATTATACTATCAAAGTTTACACCCATTTATGCAATAAACTCATTTATCTGATACAAAATGGGAACATCCTTTCTCCACATGATAGAACCTTTGGATGGAAAGAATTTTTGCACATAAAAGAAAAGACACATCAACAAAGAACCAAATTTGCAGGGATTGTTCTTTGATGACCTGATGTTGTCCATATTCTTGTTTAGTTGCTTCAGTAGTAGCTCTAATAAGTCAAATTCCATGTTTTTCTTCATGACTTTGAATGCTAAGTCCACTACCTCACATGACACACTGTTTAAATGAATAGAACTATAAATTTTGTGGGCAATTACATGAATTCTGAACCTCAACTCCACATCAGTAACCATGCTAATTTTCAAACCTCTACTATCCCACTCAGCTAGGGTTTTCTTCTAGAGTTCATCCTGACCTAGGATTTTGGTGGATTTTGCTTTGGTTAGAATGGGAAGGCTAGTAATCTTCTAAAACATCTTTTTGGTGATCAATACAGGCTGCTCCAACCACAACTGACCATTGTGTACGCGGCTAAGAATATACCTAATCCATTTTATTTGAAAGCTTCTTGGCAGGTGTGATATGTGTGCCAACCCTTTTGATTCTAAGTGCTTGTGCTCGGGTTTCAATGAGCCATCAACACACATTTCTTCTAAAGCACTATCCATTTCTAGGGTTCCTATCTCTTGAATTGAATACTTAAAATGAGTGTGGATATTGTTAATTAGAAGTACCTTTGGTGAAATTTGTGATTGTGCACCATTAGGGTCGAGTGCCTCCGCCACTGCTGGAACTATCTTGAAATTTGGTGCTTTCCACTCTACACCCTTTACCAACATCTTTGATCCCCTTTTCGCCTTGCTATTGTTGGTGCTTTTGGATGCCAAATCTTCTCAATAAGTGATGGAAAATTTTGAAAAAATTCCTTAGCTACAAATTTGTTTGAAATTTCTTGGAATCACTTGAGTGCACTTGGAATTCTACCCTTTTTTATGAAAGTTCAGCATTAATGCTAGGTACCATATTGACATAGTGTGTGATAGACTGTCATCCACTGACTTAACTCAGCAAGAGTATCAACTCGACAAACGAACCAAGTTTCTTTTACTCCCGACCTTGCTCGGTAGGGTCTTCAACCAACTTTCCTTAGTGGAATCTAATGCAACTTAGTGAAAGATAACCTTTTTGTGATCCTTGTGTATCTAGAATACTGATTAGATCATTTGCATTCCTCATATTTCTTGGAACTGCTTATGATTTTCTTGTTGAGTACAACTCCAACACATTCTTAAGAATTTAGTTTGAGGGGATGGAGTCACCCACTTCTTGAGTGACCTCACTTCCATGGTTTGAGCTTGTATCCTCAGTAGATTTAGGAATCCATTGCTGCCTCATTTGTTTCCTTATGTCGTCAGCCCTTGCTTTTTTTTTTCATCTTCAATTTTGCTTATGTTCATGCAATTTTTCGCTATATGACCGAGTTCTGTGCATGTGTAACACCTTATAGTAGTATCCTTCTTTCTTAGGTGATGCCTTGCACAATTTATGCTAGTGTGTCCATATTCTCCACAATAATGACATCTACACTAGGTATTGTAGTCCCATCCAAATATTGCCTTCACAACTTGTTCATCTGGATTGAATGATTTAGATCTGCATTGAAATGCCTTATGACCATGCTTTTTACATTTGTGACATTTACCTTCAAATTTTGGTTTCTCCTTGCATTCATTAGCTTTGTGACCATGTTGATTATAGTTGTAGCATTTTCCATTGAATTTTGCTTTTCCATTGCTCCAACATTGGTTTGATGTATGACCAATTTTCCCACAATGATTGCATGAGGGTTTTTAATTCCTTTTTGCACCTTGCTTGGAAGATTCACCTTCTTCTTCATTATATCCAAGTCTTCTTGCTTTACCTTTTTGCCTATGAAGATTCTACTCATTTTGCTGATTTAATTGATTCATGTCTTCTTGTGATTTCATCATTCTTTCATTGATTTGTTTTTTAGCATTTAGGTCATTCTTCAATTTTTCAATGATTTTCTTTTTAGATCTCAATTCTCTCATTATTCTTTCATTAATTTCCCTTTCATAATTTAGATCACTTCTTATTCTTTCATTCTATGCTTTGAGAATCTTGATTTCTTCATTTGCTCCAATGATCTGATCAATAAGGTCTTCATGCTGATTGGATTGATTTTCTTCTTCATTTTTTCTTGCCTCCAAATCTTCATTTGCCTTATTCCTTTGTTCCAAAATCTCACATAGCCTAATTGATTGAATTTCTTGTTCTCTTTTGAGTTTCCTTACTTCTTCTTGCAGAGAGCCATTCTTTGCTAGGAGTTCTTTGATTGCCTCATTAGCTTCATCTGAACTACTTGATGGGAAAAGGCCTTCAATATTTTCTTCAACATACTGATTGTCATTCATTTGTCTTGTAAATTTCTTCTTTTCAGGGATTGGGAAATATGATCCTTTGCTTCGTTGAGTTGAGCTATGGCCCTCTCTAGATCTAGCTTTTCATTTTCAATTGCCTTGTCAAGTCTAAATATCTCCATTTCTCCTTAGATCTTTGCCCAAGCTATCAAACTTTATCCTGAGAAACACAATGCTCTAATACCAATTGTTAGAAATAATCAAGGCTAGCTAGGTTACTCTTGTGACTGATATGTCTTTGCTGCTCCTTGTTGACCTTGTTAAATACTTTGCTCTGTTGTAGATTCGCATTCACTCTTCTCAAAACATTACATGCCCATTCCTTAACATTCCATGATAATAGTATTGATGATGATACATTGCAAATGATGCAATATGCTACATATATACCATTCCATTAATAACAATTGCAAGGTTAGCTAAAACACAAGTAAACAAAACATTACTGAGTCGGCCAAATAGTAGAAAAATCAGGCTCTTCAAGCTGACTTGGTGACCTTCTGATACTTAGCATCCACTACATTACTCAACATCGTCATGCACTCGGTAGAAGTAGAAGCATGGTCCATACTAATCACACAATGTAGCTTGGAACTCAGTAAACATTGGAGACTCGGTAGATATATTGTCACTTAGTGAATACTGAAACCTTTGTTTACCTTGTTGTCACTCGGTAAACACTACACATCCATTGCTCGGTAGAAACTTACTTTATGTCATGCAAACTGATAACTCAGTAGATACTGTGAAGCTTGGTAACCACTATCTGTTCGGTGAATGCTATAAGCTTAGTAAACATTGTTGAACTGCATATTCACTCGGTAGCTTCAGAAATACTCGGTGTGAACTACATAACTGCTGAACTTACAAGGTAATCGTTGAATGCTCAGTATAAACTATAGACTGAGTGATGAGCTCGGTAAGCATTCAGAATTGAATAAGTGTTGTCTCTAATGAAAAATACAACATAATGCTAACAAAGCTATCACCCATACAAGGTGGAATCACATGTTCACGAAAGGTGGATCATCCTCCATTATACAATAAAGTAGGTGCAATGATGAGGATGATATTGATGCAGGCGCATCTCATTACTAAATCATTTCAAAGGTCCAAGATTCTCCATATATTTTAAATGGTCAATTTTAATAATTTAGGATTATGTCTTAGTGGATAGAATTAGGTGTTTTATTAAATAAATGTTATGGTTTTTAGTTGGATATGTTAGAGAGTTAGAGGAAAGGGTTAATGATGTTAGTGTCGATTTTAGAAAGGATAAAATTAGTAATAGAAATGCCATGTGGTCAATAATTAAAAGAATCTCATCAAAAAGTTGGTGGCAATTTTAAGAGTGTTCATAATGACGAAAAAATGGCTATGGAATAAAAGAAACCGTTTCATATTCCTTCTATTTGGAGGAAAGTTGGTTTTCTTTAAAAAGCCAATCCTATTCTTAGCAGTTACAAGAATATCCATGATTACTGCATGGTATTGATGGTAAAGCATCTTTCAGATTCCTATTCTTAGCAGTTACAAGAATACCCATGATTGCTGCATGGTATTGATTGTAAAGCATCTTTCAGATTCCTATTCTTAGCAGTTACAAGAATATCCATGATTGCTGCATGGTATTGATGGTAAAACGTCTTTCAGATTCCTATTCTTAGATGGAAAAGAAAACATTTTTATTACTACTCGACAGCAAGGCCAGTCAGACCTTGGTTATTAAAAAGCCAATCTTTTATGTAAAAAATGATTCGAACTTGGTTGGTCTCCTATGTTTTTTTTTAAAGATTATGGTTCTACTGTTATGCTTCATATATTTCTCATGGCAATCAGTTTAGGGAATAACAATTGCAGAAAAATATACTCTGATGCGGGGTCAATATATCAAGTTTGAACCGTTGGATTTCTCTCAAATTTTTATATGTTGTTTGAAACCTAGTTATGCCAAATATCAACGGTTAGATTGAGTAAATCTTTTATGGTTCGAAAGTTATTCATGTCTGAGTGCAGGTCTATCCGGAGGCAGCAAGAAGATATTTTGGGGGATTTTATTTTCAAAGTTTTATTTATTGAATCTAATTTTAGTGTGTGATCCTGAAGGTTGTAGATGCCCCTTGAAGCAACTCAGTTGAGTGACTAATTTCTCCTGAGTTTTCCAAGGTGTGGCTCTGCATCAGATATTGTGATAAGTACACTAAAGATGGAATGAGATAACAACTATGACCACCCAAAGTGGAATTCTCCTACATCATGTGTTTAATCAAGGTGCAAACTCCCAAGTGTCTCAATCACAAACTACTATGCAATCCATTATTATAAGTAAGCTTAAGTAAGTGTAATTAAAAAATAGTTAATTACACCAACAAAAATCAATGTCTTTTTTCTATGCAAATCCTTTTACAACTAACCTGAATTTAAATCTTTTCTTACCTCCATCCTCTTCTTTCAACCTATAAACCCATTTATTCTATAAAGCCCTTTTACCTACATGCAACTTACATAAATCTCAAGTCTTATTTTTTAGCAAAGAGTCAACTTTGTCTGTCATTGTAGACTACCAATGAATCTTAGTATCCACATGTACAACTTCATGAGAAATATCTTATTTGAAGCAGAGGGCTTTTCATACAATTTCACTAGGGTTTCCATCAACTCTTCCATCATCTTTTCTTTTCTAATGTTAAATGTCACCAATGGTGCCAGGCATAATCAAATGCTTCAAAGTGCCTTTCTATCTAAAATCTCCCAGTCCTCATTTATCATAGTTCCCTGGTTCTTAGTTTTTCCTTGCAATGGATTCCATAAATCCTTCTGATAAAAAGTAGTCCTCCATTTGCATCTTCCATAACTAAAAGTTATGCCTATTAAACTTGTTAACCCTTAGCTTACACTCGTTTGACATAGCTCCTACTTAACCATGAGACTCTCACTCAACTGTGAGACTTTCCTATAGAGGATAACTGGAGAAAATAATAATAATGATTTTTAAAAAAAAAAATTTAAAAAAACTTTCTTTAATACCACTTGTTAGGATTAAAACACAAATAGGAATAAAAATTGCATGCAAATATAAGTAATATCAAAAAATAATAGATTGCATAGAAGAGAACACAAGACACCAAGATTTAACGTGGTTCACCCAAACCCTGAGCTACATCCACCAAACAAGAAGTCCAATATTATTACAATCCAATGATTACAACCTGATTACAATATATAATCCCTTACAACTCAATACCACAGCAAGAAGCAATTTTCGCATCACACCTAATGAAAATCCCTAACTGTAAGCTCTTTTTTATACAAGAATTTTTACCACTTTAGGGCTATAATTAATAATTATATGTCAACCCAAAATCCTGATAAAACAAGGCCCAAAAAAATTGTTTGGGCTCCCACTGGATCAAACCACCCTAGACTCTGATGTTCTTTTATTCTTGTTTAGTCTAGAAGACCAATTGAAGCTGAAGAGGAGTTCAAATTCTCCCTTCTCACTACCTTTGTAAACATATTCATTGGATTATCATCTATATGTATCTTGTCCAAATTTAACCGTCCATCATCTAAAATTGACTAAATGAAATGGTACTGCAACTGTATGTGCTTTGTCTTTGAATGTAGAGCAGCATTCTTCATAAGATAAATGATACTCTAACTACTTGTAAAAAAATAATTATCCCTCTGAGGGTGTCCCAATTCTTTTAGGAATAATTAAAGTCATACAATCTCCTTGGATGTCTTTGTAGAAGCAACATACTCTACCTCTATAATGGATAAAGTATTAACCTTCAACAAATGAGAAACCCAGCTCATTGTTGCCTCACCAACAATAAATACATAACATGTAGTACTCTGCTTGGCATCAATATCCCCTACCAAATTTGAGTCAACATATCCCTATAAATTAGTAGTAGAGCCCCAAAGTGTAAACACTTACTAGATGTACTCCTCAAATATCTGAGAACCCATTTTACTAGATTCTAATACTCAATTCCTAGATGACTTATATACCTGATAATGATTCTTATTGCATGTGAAATATCTCACCTTGTTCATACCATATCATACATCAAGCTTCCTATAGATGAAGCATAAGGTGCCTTAGAAATATTATCCTTCTCTTCTTGTGTCTTAGGACACATCTCCTTAGTCAACTTCAAATGACTAGGTAAAGTTGTGCTGACAGCTTTAGCATTCTCCATAGAGAAACATTGCAAAACCTTCACAATATAATCAACCTAAGATAATGTTAATTTATTGTTCTTCTTATATCTACAAATATACAAAGGATTTGTTTTGCTACCCCTATATCCTTCATAGCAAATGCATGTGCTAACTAGCGTTTCAACGCCTTACTATGATCCACGTTAGACCCAGCTACAAGCATATCATCAACATATAAACATAAAATAATGTAGCTATCATCATCCAACCTCTTAAAGTAAACATAATGATCTGAATGACACCTACTATAGCCATGCTCATGCATAAAACTATCAAATTTTAGATACCATTGTTGAGGTGCTTGCTTCAAGCCATATAAACTTTTCTTCAATCTGCACAAAAAGTTATCCTTACCTTTGACCTCAAATCATTATGGCTGAACCATATATATCTCTTCATCCAAATCACCATGAAGGAAGGTTGTTTTAACATCAAGCTACTCCAAATGCAAATCTTCAGTAGCCACAATACTTAAAACAGTGCGAATAGAAGTCATCTTAACAACAAGAGAAAATATCTTATCAAAATTAATGTCTTTTTTTCTATGCAAATCCTTTTACAACTAACTTTTCTTTAAATATTTTCTTACCTCCATCCTCTTCTTTCAACCTGTAAACCCATTTATTCTATAAAGCCCTTTTATCTAAAGGCAACTTGCATAAATCCCAAGTCTTATTTTTTAGCAAAAAGTCCATTTCGTCTGTCATTGTAGACTCCCACTAAATCTTAGTATCCACCTGTATAGCTTCATGAGAAATACCTTATTTGATGGAGAGGACTTTTCATACATTTTTACTAGGGTTTCCATCAACTCTTCTATCGTCTTCACTTTTGTAATGTTAAATGTCACCGATGGTGCCAAGCATAATTGAATGCTTCAAAGTGTCTTTCTATCTAAAATATTTTAGTCCTCATTTGTCATAGTTCCTTGGTTCTTAGTTTTTTCTTGCAACGACTTCCATAAATCCTTCTGATAAAAATAGTCCTCTATTTGCATCTTCCATAACTGAAAGTTTTGCCCATTAAACTTGTCAACCATTAGCTTACCCTTGTTTACCATCAGTCCCACTTAACTATGAGACTCCCACTCAACCAAGAAAATTTCTTACAGAGGATAGGTGGAAAAAAAAACAACCTTTCTCTAATACCACTTGTTAGGATTAAACCACGGACAGGAATAAAAATTGCATGCAAATATAAGCAATATTAGAAAACAATAGATTGCACATAAGAGAACACAAGACACCAATATTTAATGTGGTTCACCCAAACCCTGGGCTACATCCACCAAATAGCAAGTCCAGTATTATTACGATCAAGTGATTATAACCTGATTACAATATGTAATCCCTTACAGCTCAATACCTCAGCAAGAAGCAATTTTTGCATCACAGCTAATGAAAACCCCTAACCCTAAGCTCTTTTTTATACAATAATTTTTATTGCTTTAGGGCTATAATTAATAATTACATGTCGGCCCAAAATTCTGATGAAATAGGGCCCAAAATTATTATTTTTGGCTCCGCTAGATCAAACAACCTTGGACTTTGATGTTCTTTTGTTCTTGTTTAGTCTAGAAGACCAACCAAAGTTGAAGAGGAGTTCAACTTCTCCCTTGTCACTACCTTTGTAAATATATCCATTGGATTGTCATCTATATGTATCATGTCTAGCCTTAACTTTCCATCATCCAAAATTGACCAAATGAAATGGTACCACAACTGTATGTGTTTTGTCTTTGAACGTAGAGCAAAATTCTTCATAAGATGAATGACACTCTAATTATCTGTAAAAAAATAATTATCCCTCTAAGAGTGTCCTAATTCTTCTAGGAAGAACTAAAGCCATATCATCTCCTTGGATGCCTCTATAATAGCAACATACTTTGCCTCTATAGTGGATAAAGCATTAACCTTCTGCAAATGAGAAACCCAGCTCACTACTGCCCCACCAACATTAAATACATAACCTATAGCACTCTGCCTAGTATCAATATCCCCTGCCCAATCCGAGTCAACATATCCCTATAAATTAGTAGTAGAGACCCCAAAGTGTAAACACTTACTGGATGTACCGCTCAAATATATGAGAATCCATTTTATTGCATTCCAATGCTCAATTCCTAGATGACTCATATGCCTGCTAATGACTCCCATTGCATGTGCAATATTTGGCCTTGTACATACCATAGCATACATCAAGATTCCTACATTTGAAGCATAAGGTGCCTTAGACATCTTATCCTCCTCTTCTTGTGTGTTGGGACACATCTCCTTAGTCAATATCAAAAGACCAAGGTGTGTTGACAGCTTCGGCATTCTCCATAGAGAAATGTTGCAACACCTTTGCAATATAATTAGCCTAAGATAATGTCAATTTCTTGTTCTTCCTATCTCTACAAATCTTCATACCAAGGATTTGTTTTGCTGCTCCTAAATCCTTCATAGAAAATGCATGTGCTAACTGACATTTCAACCCCTTAATATGATCCATGTTAGACCCAGTTACAAGCATATCATCAACATATAAACATAAAATAATGTAGTTGTCATCATCCAACCTCTTAAAGTAAACACAATGATCTAAATGACACCTATTATAGCCATGCTCATGCATAAAACTATCAAATTTCAAATACCATTTCCAAGGTGCTTCCTTCAAGCCATATAAACTTTTCTTCAATCTACACACTAAGTTCTCCTTATCTTTGACCTTAAATTCCTATGGCTGAACCATATATATCTCTTCATCCAAATAACCATGAAGGAAGTGTTTTTTAACATCAAGCTATTGGAAGCACAAATATTGATGATATTACTATGGGAGAGTATTGTAGATATGTTACTGTGATGATATGTTACATTTATGAATGAGTTTGTCATTAATGTCAACATAACAGTCTTTTGTGGTATCTAATAGAAGAATAACAGATAGATCAAGTTGGTATAGATGGCTAGTTGCGTACTCTCACTATCTAAGATTATGGGAGATATTTTTGAGTATCTAGTATATGTAGTTAACATCAAATGAAGAAATGATAAGTTTGGAAGAAGTAATGTGAGTTTTGGTGATGTCTGTTCTGAGATAGAGTTTAGAGAGACATATTCTGGTAGACTTGTTATATCTCTTAGCAGAGTTGTTATTCTGAGAATTGAGATTGAGGATATGAAGAAGACATGTTGGTGATGATGTGGCTAAGCTCTCTCATCATAATATTACATATACAGAAAGATATTGAAGTTTCAAGGCATAAGATTAATGTTATCACTAAGTGTAATGTATTCTTAATGTGGTCCTATAGTGATTAATTGAGAAGGTCTAATAGCCAACTCACTCGATATAGAGGAAGGGCATTTTCCTTTATCATATGAGATGGAATAGTATTGATCAGAAGTGATTGTAACCATTAGAGAGAGCGAAATGCGAAGTTGAGCTGAGTAGAGTGGAAGTGAAGGAAACTTCATTATCGAGGTTCTATTGTGTGATCTAAGGTTTGGTATTTGGATCTCAGGTTCATGACCTGGTCGACAAGGTCTGATAGTGATTGGTTCAATTGATAGAATAGAGGAAAGAGGAACATAACAATAAATTGCATGTTTGAGCAATGTGGTCTTCTTGTAGTTGAAATTGCATGTTTGGGTAGTGGGCTCTTCTTGCATACATTATACTATAACTCCTAATAGGGTTGGAATCTCCTAACAGGGATTTGAAGTCTCATAACAAGGACTCATATGTACTAAATGTTGTAATAGACTCCTAATAGGGTCCATCCTCTAACAAAGAATATTTATATTAGTACATCATCTTGTGGGCATCATTCTCATCGAGGTTTTCCCTCTAATCAAAGGTTTCCCTAGTTAACATATATGGTGCAATTGCCTATGTGCATCTTATTATGGTTGTTTACTTTGGTTGAATGGTTAAGTTTATTTAAGGAAGGTAAATGTTTTAATTGGTGGATAACACATTCACACCCTCCCCACTTAGTTATCTTTGTGAACTATTGTTTCTAACAATTGGTATCAAAGCATCAGGTCCTTGACGATAAAGTTTAACAACTTTGGGAGATCCATGGTGAGCATGTTCAAGAAAGATAGTCTGAAGTTTGATTGAACAAATTATTAGAGCTATCAGGAAAAGATGAAGCACATCTATTGTGTATGGGTCCAAGATATTAGATCTTGACAAAAATAGTAAAGAAAATCATTGTTGAAAAGGATTTGGAAACTTGTACTGAGGATGAAAGAGATCTTATTATGTGCGACATGAGAGCTAGAGAAGTACTATTGACTGCACTTCCTAAAATTGAATACAATCAAGTAAAATCACTTGTTACTTCACATTTTATTTGGAAGACTTTGGAAACTAGTTTTGAAGGTGATACACATTCTAAGAAGTTGAGGCTACAAAGTTGGATTTGTGCATTTCAAGATGCTAAAATGAAGGAAGATGAATATGTAAGAACATATGTAGGCAGGATATCAAAAATCAATGCAGGTATTAAATCTCAAGGAGGAACCAAACAAGATAATGAGGTTATATGAAAGATATTGAAGACTTTAACACCATCATTTAAGCAAGCAGTCCAAATGATATAGTTGTTGATATCTTGTACCAAAGATTTCATAAAGGAGACATTTCTTAGAAGACTTGAAGTAGTTGAGAATGAACTTAGATAGTCTATAGAATTGACCAGAACTAAAAACAACTTCTAGTACCTTGAATATTCGACCTAGTCTATCAAGGAGCACAAGTGCTAGAAGAGATTTTGCTAGCAGCAACAGATCTGATGAGGACATAAAGATTGAAGAAGGAGTAGCACTTTTGGTAAGAAGAGAAAAAGATGGTGAAAAAATCTTTAAATATTGGACTTGTAATGAATTTGGTCATTATGCATCTAAGTGTCCTAAAAGAGAAAAAATATAAAATAAATTACAAACCTAGAAGAGATAGAGAGTGTTTGTATGCAAATGAAGAAAACGATTCTAATGAACAAACAATAAGTGCTAGTGATGATCAAATAGGATTTGTAGCAATTAAGGAAGAAAGTCAAGAGAAAGTAGCTTTGGTGTCACAGGTTGAAAAAAAATATGATTAGGTAATTGATAGTGGTTGTTCACATCATATGATTGGTGATATGAACAAGTTTGTTGACTTCAAAAGTCAGGATGGAGGCATTGTCAGAGTTGGAAACAATGCAACATGCCAAGTTAAAGGTATTGAATCTATAACTCTTGATGGTAAAACTAACACTAAGGATGTATGTTTTTTTGATGGTTTGAAATATAATCTTTTGAGTATTGGAAAACTAGTGGACAAAGGTTATCAATTACAATTTACAAAGAAGACATGCATGATCATAGAAAAAGATGGAAAGATAATTGGAACTAGAACTAGATCCAAAGGTAATTTATTTCAATTGAATCCTACTGAAATGACATGTTTGGTTGTAAAGGTAGATGACAGTTGCCTATGGCATAAGAGATTTGTCATATAAACTTTGACAGTATTGTGAAGACCAATAGTATGTTTGCAGTTAGAGATTTGCCTAAGATTGTGAAATCTACTAACACAATTTGCAAGGAGTGTGTTTTGGAAAAGCATAACAGAGCTTCTTTTCCCAAAAAGAAGTTTACTACTACAAAAAAATTGGAGATTGTACACACATATCTCAATGGTCCTACAAAGACTAAAAAATTCTATGGTGAAAGGTATTTTATGATTCTAGGTGATGGTTTTTCTAGAATGATGTGGGTTGCATTTCTTAAAGAGAAATCTGAGGTATTTGATAAGTTCAAGATTTTCAAGAATAGAATTGAGAAAGAATCTAGTATTAAGATTAAATGTTTAAGATTAGATAGAGGAGGAGAATTTACTTCAAGTGAGTTTAATATGTTTTGTGAAGAAAATGGAATCAAAAGACAGTTATCAGCTCCAAGAGCCCCTAAACAGAATGGTATTGCAGAAAGAAGGAACAAGTCAGTTACAAAAGCAACAAGAGCTATGTTAGCTAAGAATGATGTATCCAACATGTTTTGAGGAGAAGTTGTGAATACAGTAGTCTACACTATGAACATAGTGCAAGTCAGGAAAGACACAAACAAGACCCTTTATGAACTATGGTTTGGTCACTCACCTACAGTTAAGTATTTCAAAAATTTTGGTAGTAAGTGTTATATCAAAAGAGATGATGATATTGGTAAGTTAGATGCTAGAAGTGATGAAGGTATGTTTCTTGCTTATTCATTGAAAATATGGCTTATAGATGTTATAATTTGAGAACTAAGACTATTATGGAAAGTGCAAATGTGAGAATTGATAAGAAATTTAGGACATAAGAGAGAATAGGTGATTGCAATTCAGATGATGATAATGTTACTAAGCCAAGGAATGATGAAGTATTTCTTGAGACTAACAATGATTTGCAAAATGAACGAGAGCCACGGAAGTAACAATGCTTAGAACCTTTAGTAGAGCCAATAGTTGAGATAACAACTCCTACTTCAAGAAAGAATATGATAAAGAATTGCCTATCCAAGAAAATCATCGGAAGCAGAGATAAAGGTGTGATGACAAGAAGAAAAGTCAATGAAGAACTATGTTTGATATCTCAAGTTGAACCTAAGAATGTAGATGAAGCATGTAAAGATGACTATTGGAAACAAGCTATGAAAGAGGAATCAGATCAGATAGTAAAGAATGAGACATGGGATATGGTCCCTAGACCAACATACAAGAATGTGAGAGGAACTAAATGAGTATTTAGATGAATAAGCAAGGTGAAGCTATAAGGAACAAGGCAAGATTGGTATGTAAAGGTTATTCGCATCAAGGAAAAGACTATGATGAGACCTATGCTCTTGTGGCTAGAATAGAAGTAGTAAGATTATTCTTAACCTATGCAGTAGAAAAAATTCAAAGTATATCAGATGGATGTCAAGTCAAAATTTCTAAATGGAAAACTTGAAGAAGAGGTGTACATAGAGTAGTCTGAAGGTTTTCCTTTGATAGATGATAAGGACATAGGAATGATGAAGCATTTCTTGAGACTAACAATGACTTACAGAATGAAGGAGAGCTAAGGCAGGAACAATGCTCAGAACGTTTAGTAGAGCCAATAGTTGAGATAGCAACTCCTACTTCAAGAAAGAATATGATAAAGCATCATCCATCCAAGTAGATCATCAGAAGCAGAGATAAAGGTGTGATGACAAGAAGCAGAGTCAATGAAGAACTATGTTTGATATCTCAAGTTGAACCTAAGAATGTAGATGAAGCATGTAAAGATGACTATTGGAAACAAGCTATGAAAGAGGAATCAGATCAGATAGTAAAGAATCAGACATGGGAATTGATCCCTAGACTAGCAGACAATAATTTGAGAGGAACTAAATGAGTATTTGGAAACAATATGAATAAGCAAGGTGAAGCTGTAAGGAACAAGGCAAGATTGGTATGTAAAGGTTACTCACAAAAAGAAGGAATAGACTATGATGAGACCTATGCTCCTATGGCTAGAATAGAAGTAGTAAGATTATTCTTAGCCTATGCAACACAAAATAAATTCAAAGTATATCAGATGGATGTCAAGTTGGCATTTCTAAATGGAGAACTTGAAGAAGAGGTGTACATAGAGCAGCCTAAAGGTTTTCCTTTGATAGATGATAAGGACATAGTATGCAAACTGAAGAAAGCATTGTATGGTTTGAAGCAAGCACCCAGAACTTGGTATGCAAGGTTGGATAAGCATTTGACAAATTTTGGATATAGCAAAGGTATGGCAGATAGTAATCTTTATTAGAAAGAAATTGATGATGAAAGTGACAAATTTTCTGAAGAGATGAAGAGAGAATTTGAAATGAGTATGATAGGAGAAATGAAATATTTTCTAGGATTACAAATTGTACGGAATAAAGAAGGAATCTTTATTTCTTAGACTAAGTATTTGAAGGATTTACTGAAAAGATTTGGTTTGGAAACATGTAAACCCATTCTAATGATTTTACTTTAAGTGCTTACACTGATGATGATTGGGTAGGTAGTATGGATGAGAGAAAGAGCACAAGTGGTGGAGCCTTCTTTCTTAGAGGAAGATTGGTTTCTTGGCTAAGCAAGAAGTAGGGTTGTACATCACAAAGTACAATAGAAGAAGAATATGTTGCAGTAGAAAAAAATTGCAATGAAGTTATTTGGATGAAGTAGATGCTAAAGGATATAAGAATAGAAATCAATGAACTTGTTGTCATACATTGTGACAACATAAGCAAAATAAATATGTCTAAGAATCCAGTGTTATAATCTAAGACTAAGCAAATCTCTATTAAGTATCACATGTTGAGAGAAAAAGTTACAGAAAAGGAAATTAGATTGGAGTATGTGAGCACTAAAGAGAAAACTACAGATATATTCACTAAGCCTACTCCCAAAGAGACTTTTGAGTATTTGCGAGGTATGCTAAGGGTTATGCCCCTTCCTACATCAGAGTAGATGATGCAAGAGTGCATCAGTCTAGTGTAATAGAGCACCATTTTTTGCCTGGACTGAATGTTGATGCTTCTTGTATGGGGGAGTATTTGTGTTGGAAAGAGTCATTTAGGACTCTTATTGGATGTTGTTTTGAACATTGTCTTTGGACACTTGAGCTAGTAAGAATCAATTATTGTAGAGTTTGATGGTTGCTGAAACCTTTGACATTAATGTCAATGGGGGAGAAGTATGGCATGAAAAACATCATTTTGGGAGGAGCAAAAACATCATGAGGAAAAACATCATAAGGGAGAAGATCACAAGGAAGAACATCATGGGGAGAAAGCAAAAAAAAGTGACAAGAAGTACATCATGTTCAAAAGAAGTATAACATGGAATGATAGTTTGATGGAAATCACATTGAGTTATATCAATGGGGGAGAATGATTGATGAAGAGGATTTGAAAAGAAAGATTAACAATATTTTGTTGGTATTCTTGGAACTAGATGTTTTTCATCTATGTTTCCATCAATACCAAAGGGGGAGATTATTGGAAGTATGAATGCTGATGATATTCCTATGGGGGAGTATTGAAGATATGTTACTATGATGGTATGTTACATTCATGACTGAGTTTGTCATTGACGTCAACATAGAAGTCTTTTGTGGTATCTGACAGAAAAATAGTAGAAAGATCAAGTTGGTAGAAATGGCTAGTTGAGTATTCTCACTATCTGAGTTTATGGGAGATACTTCTAAGTATCTAGTATATGCAATTAATGTTAGATGAAGAAATGATAAGTATGAAAGATGTTATGTACATTTTGGTGATGTCTGTTTTGAGATAGAGTTTACAAAGGCATGTTCTGGTAAACTTGTTATATCTCTTAGCAGAGTTGTTATTCTAAGAATCAAGGTTGAGGATATGAAGAATACATGTTGGTGATGATGTGGCTAAGCTCACTCGTCATAATATTACATGTATGGAAAGATATTCAAGTTGGAAGGTGGAAGATTAATGTTATCGCTAAGTGTAACATGTTCTTAATGTGGTCCTATAATGATTAATTGAGAAGGTCTAATAGCTGACTCGGGGAATTGTTTTATGGACTCAATATAAAGGAAGGACATTTCCTTTATCATATGAGATGGAATAGTATCAATCGGAAGTGATTGTAAGCAACAAAAAGAGTAGAATGTGAGGTTGAGTAGAGTAGAGTGAAAGTGAAGGAAACTTCATTGTCGAGGTTCTATTGTGTGATCCGAGATTTGGTATTTGGATCTAAGGTCTATGACCTAGTCTAAAAGGTCTGATAGTGATTGGTTCAATTGACAAAATAGAGGAAAGAGGGACATAATAGTAAATTGCATGTTTGAGTACTGAGCTCTTCTTGTAGTTGAAATTGCATGTTTGGGCAGTGGGCTCTTGTTGCATACATTGTACTACGACTCCTAATAGGGTTGGAATCTCCTAATAATGATTCAAAGTCTCCTAATAGGGGCTCATATGTATTAAATGTTGTAATAGACTCCTAACAAGGTCTATCCTCTAACAAGGAATATGTGTATTAGTACATCATCTTGTGGACATCATTCCCACCGAGGTTTTCCCTCTGATCAAGGGTTTCCATAGTTAACATATATGGTGTAATTGTCTATGAGCATCTTATTATGGTTGTTGTTTACTTTGGTTGAATGGTTAGGTTTATTTAAGATAAATGTTTACATTGTTGGATAACTGATTCACCACCCCGCCCCCTCCCCTCTCAATTATCTTGGTGGACTATTGTTTCTAACACAAGCTACTCCAAATGTAAATTTTTAGTAGCCACAATACTTAATACAATGAGAATAGAAGTCATCTTAACAACAAGAGAGAACATCTCATCAAAATCAATACCTTTTTTAATGTGCAAATCCTTTTACAACTAACCTAGCTTTAAATCTTTTCTTACCTCCATCCTCTTCTTTCAACCTATAAACCCATTTATTCTGAAAAGCCTTTTTACCTACAAGGAACTTGCATAAATCCCAAGTCTTGTTTTTTAGCACAGAGTTCATTTCGTCTGTCATTGCAGACTCCCTATGAATCTTAGTATCCACCTATACAATTTCATGAGAAATACCTTATTTGAAGCGGAGGGCTTTTAATACAATTTTGTTAGGGTTTCCATCAACTCTTCCATCTTCTTCACTTTTGTAATGTTAAATGTCACTGATGGTGCCAAGCATAATCAAATGCTTCCAAGTGTCTTTCTATCTAAAATCTCCCAATCCTCATCGTCATAGTTCCATGTTTCTTAGTTTTTTCCTTTCAACAACTTCCATAAATCCTTCTGATAAAGATAGTCCTCTATATGCATCTTCCAGAACTGAAAGTTCTGTCCATTAAACTTGTCAACCATTAGCTTACCCTCATATGCCATCGCTCCCACTTAATCATGAGACTTTCCTGTAGAAGATAACTGGGAAAAAAAAAAAAAAAAAACTTGCTCTAATAGCACTTGTTAGGATTAAACCATAGAT
The DNA here is from genome assembly GCA_028749045.1 of Cupressus sempervirens. Classification (NCBI taxonomy): domain Eukaryota; kingdom Viridiplantae; phylum Streptophyta; class Pinopsida; order Cupressales; family Cupressaceae; genus Cupressus; species Cupressus sempervirens. Next base: position 572,546,831 of record CM053789.1, on the reverse strand, counting down.
AGAAATAACAATTGCATGCAAATATAAGCAATATCAGGAAATAAAAGATTACATAGAAGAGAACACAAGACACCAAGATTTAACATGGTTCAATCAAACCCTGGGCTACATCCACCAAACAACAAGTCCAATATTATTATGATCCAGTGATTACAACCTAATTACAATACATAATCCCTTATAGCTCAATACTATTGCAAGAAGCAATTTTTACATCACACCTTATGAAAACCCCTGACCCTAAGCTCTTTTTTATACATTTTTTTTTACCTCTTTAGGGTTATAATTAATAATTAGATGTCGGTCCAAAATCCTAATAAAATAGGGCCCAAAAATGTTTTTTGAGCTCCCACTGGATCAAACCACCCTAAACTCTTATCTTCATTTATTCCTATTTAATCTAGAAGACCAACTAAAGCTAAAGAGGAGTTCAGCTTCTTCCTTGTCACTACCTTTGTAAACATATCCACTAGATTGTCATCTGTATGTATCTTGTCTAGCTTTAACTGTCCATCATCCAAAACTAACTGAATGAAATGGTATTGCAATTGTATGTGTTTTGTCTTTGAATGTAGAGTCGAATTCTTTATAAGATGAATGACACTCTGATTATCTATAAATAAATAATTATCTCTCTAAGGGTGTCCCAATTATTCTAGGATGAACTAAAGCCATATCATCTCTTTGGATGCCTCTGTAGCAACAACATACTCTGCCTCTGTATTGGATAAAGCATTAACCTTCTGCAAATGAGAAATCCAACTCACTATTGCCCCACTAATAGTAAATACATAACCTATAGTACTCTGCTTGGTATCAACATCCCCTACCAAATCTGAGTCAACATATCCCTATAAATTAGTAGTAGAGCCCCCAAAGTGTAAACACTTACTGGATGTACCTCTCAAATATCTAAGAATTCATTTTATTGCATTCCAATGCTCAATTCGTGGATGACTCATATACCTGCTAATGACTCCCACTATATGTCCAATATCTGGCCTTGTACATACCATAACATAAATCAAACTTCCTACAACTGAAGCATAAGGTGCCTTAGACATCTTATCCTCCTCTTCTTGTGTCTTGGGACACATCTCCTTAGTCAACTTCGAATGACCAGGTAAAGGTGTTGACATTCAATCAAGTTTTTTATTAGTGACAACACTTATTCAGATTATCTATGGTTGTCGAGCTCTGAATAGTCTACAATGTTTTCCATGTATTTCAATAGCCACCGAGCATTATAGTTCCTACTAAGCATTTTGAGAATTCAGTTAGTGTGAAGTGCAACAATTCAAATCGAGTAGAATCAGGCAGTGTAACGTATAATAGTTCAACCCAAGCATTTCAGTGGTTACCAAGCTTTGCAGTTTCTACCAAGATAACAGTTCATGTGAAGTGAAGTTAGTGTTAACCGAGCTATGTGATGATTAGTGTTTATCGAGTGTAGTCATGGTAAACAAGTAATTCAGTTTAAACCAAGTTACACAATATCTACCGAGTCACCAGTGCAGACTGAGTTTGAGACTACTCTGAGATGATTAGTATGGACCGAGCCTCTACTTCTACCAAATGCATGACGATGTCGAGTAGTGACAGTGGACACCGAGTATCAGAACTTCACCAAGTCAGTCTTCAGAACCCGAGTATCTACATATGAGTCAACTTTGTAATATTGGTGTTAACTTGTATATTGGAAGGCTTTGTAATTTTGTGAATTGGATTGATATGTATGTATTGTATTGTATCATATCCAAGTGTGGAATAGAATGAATAGTGTAAAAAGCATGAAATAATGTGAAGAAGCATGAGAATGCAAATCAACGGCAGACAAAGTATATTGAAGGCCATATCAATAAAGGAGCAACAGAGTCATATCTATCAGATGAAGGTGATTAGTACTTCAAAAGAATCTCTATCAATAACCTAGTTGTAAGTTAGAGATCTATTGTTTCATCCTAACAGGTGAACCAATCCAAATCCTTTAAGAAGGTAGACTTAATAGTCTTTTCTCAAATCTCTTAATAGAGTGCATACTTCATTGTGTGTTTGTAAAATCTCTAACAAGGTGGACCTAGCAATCCTAATTGCTCCTAACAGGGCAAGTCATCAGAAGTGATCATTGTAAGCCTTAACCAGTCAACTTTATGCTGCACTATTGAAGTTTTATGGGTATCATCCCCACCCCAGTTTTACTTTTTATTTGGAAGGTTTATAGGTCACCAAAATTATTGTGTTCAAGTGTTATGAATGTTTTATGTTTTCAGTTTCTCATGCATGTAGTTAGATCTAATTTGATGAACTAAATGGTAATTGGATTATTGCAATCAAAATTTAAATTTTTTAAAGTTTTTGAGGTTACTGATTTACCCTTGTTCTCTCAGTAACCTAGCTAGTCTTGAATATTTCCAACAATTGGTATCAGAGCTTTGTGGTTCTTAGGATAAAGTTTGACAACTTCAGCAAAGATCAAGGACAATGGAGATATTCAAACTTGATAAGGCAATTGACAATGAAAAGCTAGATCTAGAGATGGCCATTACACAACTCAATAAAGCTAAGGAACAACTTTCCCAATTCCTAAAAAGAAGGAAGGAACTTGCAAATCAAATGAATGATCATTAGTACATTGAAGACTTTTTCCCTTCAAGCAATTCAGATGAAGCAAAAGATGCGATCAAAGAACTCTTAAAGAAGAATGGTTCCCTGCAAGAAGAAGTAAGAAAGCTCAAAAGAGAACAAGAAATTCAGTCAGTAGGGCTATGTGAAATCTTGGAACAAAGGAACAAGATGAAAGAAGAAATGGATGGAAGGAACAATGAGATCCAGAACCAATCCCTTCAGCATGCAGATCTTATGGATCAAATCTCCAATGCAAATGAGGAAATCATGAGCCAAAGACAGATCAATGAAAGATTAAGAAATGATCTAAATTTGGAAAGAAAAATCAATGAAAGAATAAGAAGTGAGCTAAGATCTGAAAAATAAATCAGTGAAAATTTGAAAAATGACCTAAACACTGAAAAGAAAATCAATGAAAGAATGATGAAATCCCAAGCAGACATGAATCAATTGAATCAACTAAATGAGCAGAATATCTATAGACAAAAAGGTAAAGCAGGAATTGGATACAAAGAAGAAGGTGAATCGTCCAAACAAGGTGCTAAAAGGAATCAAAGACCTACTTGCAATCATTGTGGTAAGATAGGTCATACATCAAGCAAATGTTGGAGTAATGGTAAAGCAAAATTCAGTGGTAAATGTTACAATTGCAATCAACATGGTCACAAGGCTAATGAATGCAAAGAGAAACCAAAATTTGAAGGCAAGTGTCACAAATGCAAGAAACAAGGTCACAAGGCATCAGAATGCAGATCTAAGTCATTCGATCTAGCAAAGCAAATTGTGAAAGCAATATTCAGTTGGGACTATAACACTTGGTGCAGATGTCATTATTGTGGAGAATATGGACACATTGGCATGAACTGTGCTAAACATCACACAAGAAAGAGAGATACCACCATAAGATGTTTCACTTGTATAGAACTTGGTCATCTAGCCAAGAATTGCATGAATATAGGTAGAATTGAAGATGAAAAGAAAGTAAAAGCAAATAGCATTTGAAAGTAGATGAGGCAGCAATGGATTCCCAAATCTACCAAGGAAGCTAGTTCAAGCAATGATGGTCATGTCACTCAAGAAGTGGGTGACTCCACCATTTCCAACTAAGTTCTTAAGGAAGAACTGGAATTGTGTTATCAAGATCACATTTCAAACAATTCCAAATTAAAAGGAAGCAAAGATCCAAATTAGTATTCAAGATACAAAAGGATCACTGAAGATCAGTATTAGTTATCACCGAGTTACTTTCTCTACCGAGCAAGGGTGGGTCATGGACTCTATTGAGAAAGGTTAGGAGTAACAAATCATGCGTGGTTGTTGAGTTATGAAGCCTTTGCCAAGTGATCCGAATAGATAGTGGATGACAAGCTGTCATGCAAACTGTCAAGCATACTATCGCGCATAATGATGTCATCACAACTACCTTCGTATCGAGCATTAATGCTGAAGTTTTAAGAAAAAGCAAGAAATCAAATTTATTTTTCACCTAGAATTCTAAGTGTTATTGTGAACAAGTGAATTACAGAACGATCAAGTGACTTTGAGCGGAATTTGTAGTAAAGTTTCTCAAAGTTTTTCATAACTTACCGAGTAGCCATGGCAACATCAAAGCAAGGAAAGGGTCATAAATATTGGTCTAAGGAGTGAAAAGCACTTGATTTCAAACTTGTGTCGACAGTTGCTGAAACTCTCAATCCAAACGGAGTGCAATCATAGATCCCTCCTAAGGTACTACTCATTAACGATATCCGAACTCATTTCAAGTGTACAATTTAGGAAATTGGAACCCTAGAGATGGATGATGCCCTAGGAAAATTGTGTGTGAATGGTGTTCTCAAACCTGGACATAAGCATTTGGAAGCCAAGGGTTTAACCCACATTTCCCACCTACCCCAAAGTTTTCAAATCAAATGGATCAGATACATCCTAAGCCGAGTTCACAGTGGTCAGTTATGGCTTGAGGAACCAATTTTGATCACTAATAATATGGTTCATTGTATCACCGGCCTTCCCATGCTCTCCAAGGCCAAAACCACTAAAACCCTAGGTCAGGTGGAGTTGGAAAAGAAAACCCTAGTTGAGTGGGACGACAGAGGTATGAAAATTAGTAGCGTAACTAATGCAAAACTAAAATTTGGCATACATGTGATAGCTCACAAAGTCTACAGTTCTAGCCGTCTAAATAATGTGTCATGTGAAGCGGTAGACTTGGCATTCAAAGTTGTGAAGAACAATTTATCATATGATCTTGCAGATTTGTTGTTAAAGAAGTTTAACAAAAACATGGAAAGTATTAGAACTTCCAAGAACAACCCCTATAAATTCGGTTCTTTGTTGACTTGTTTATTTTTCTATGTTCAAAAGTTTTTCCCTTCAAAAGGCACGATAGTATGGAGAAAGGATGTGCCAGTGCTATATCAGATTAATGAGTATATTGTAGAAATGGGAGAAAAAATTGTTAGTATAACGGATAATTATTTTGATGTCTTCAAGGAGAAAATGAATAATAGATTCAGGATACCCAAGAAATTGGTGGAAGATTACAAAGATGGTGTTTGTTTATGGTAGATTGTGATAGAGTCTACATTCATGCAGTGAAACCTAGAGTTGTATGGGTAAAACTTCTTCCCTATGAGGTGAAAATTGATGAAGTAAAAGACATTATTGAAGCCTTGATAAATGAACCTGTTGATCCAAAGGCACCACACTTTAGAATGTATGATGAGGCCAAGGCAAGAATAGAGCTTGAAATCAAGCTTCCACAAGTGGTTAACAAAGGTAAGAGGAGGATAGCAAAATTGAAAACAAGCACACCTCTTATGTTGACCAAAGGAAAAGGAGAAGATGTGGAAGAAGTAGAGGATGAAGAGGAGTTAGAAAAGGAAGAAGAGCCAATGAAGAAGAAACACAAGGTGATCATCACCAAGCCATCCACTGCAGTGTTTACCAGAAGATCCAGGAAGAAAGGTAGTGAATTTGTCTTTAGCAAACCTCCTGCCACCTTCCAAGAAAAATTGAAACAATTAGAAGAAGGTGAAGGCATAACCAACTTCAAATCATTGAAGTATGAAACTAGGTTAGAGGTTGAGAAGAAACAGGTTGAAGAGTTGGAGATAACCAAGATGGGGAAATGGAAGTATTCCCTTGATCAGATAGCCTCCCAGATCTCTAATGAATTATAGAGAAATTAAAGCCAAGATGGGAAATTTCTATGCAAAAAAATAAAGATATCTATACACAAACCCCGAGGCAATTACTACCGAGCATCACATATGCTGAGGTAAAAAAGTCCTTAAAGAAGAATGAGGATATGATGACTTTTAGATTCAATACTTGTTTAATTTTGATAAAGGATATAGAGCATATGGTCAAGAATGCCACAAGTATGTGGAAGAATGTTTATCATTTGAATAAACAAAGTGACTTCCCAGTAGAAGTTAAAGATGATTATAGTGATGATGAGGAAGAAGAAACATACATTGAGCCAACACATTTTGACAATCAAGAAGTTGAAGAAGATGAAGAGGAAGAAGCTATCAAGGAAGACAAAGAAGATGATGAGGAGATTGATCCTATGAAGATAGCAGTCATAATCATTGCCTCACTTCCTCACTCTCCAACTAAACTTGCAGCTACATCAAGCTTGGAGACAGATTCAACAAGTTTGATTGTGACAACAACAGGTACATCAAATGTCCAATCACTCTTCGGTCCCTCATAGCTCAGCAAATCACTGATAGAAGTGTATGTTGATCAAATAAATAAGATTGACAAATGAGTGTCAACACACTTAACCATTTTTACTATACATGTCAAGTACACAATGGAAGCCGAGCTAGAATTTCTTTATATGCTGAGTCACAGATAGTGCTGAGCAAAGTACAGTTGATGTCGAGCATAACACATTATAGTATATGTCGAGCTGTATAGAATTCAACATGTACCAAGTAGATCAGAAGACAGTGTGTGCCGAACATTGCAAAGTTAATAGGAATCGAGTAATGCAGGAAACACAATGGATGCCGAGCAATCCAAAATAGATGGTGTTGAGCATTAGTATTACTTCATGTGCCGAGCAACGCAGGATTAGCATAAGAGTTTGTGCCAATACAAACCAAGATGTAAAACAGTTATGCATGACTCATGACAGGATAAGGAGATAAGATCAAATCCTCCCATTTACCTATGTGATCCATATGCAACCAATCAAAAAATTAGAATTGCATGCAGCCAATGGGTGAATTTCAAGGGTTTGAGTGAGAACATTTTATCCAAGGATGCATAATGATCCAAAAATCTTTATAAGGGAGTCCTGACACCATTGAACAAGAGTTGGAGAGAAGAAGGAACAATAGAGCCATTTATTGAGGTCGTTGTAGAGCATTGGTGTCAAAGATTTAGTGGAAAGGACAACATTTACACATCTAGTTGATAAAAAAAAAACAAGGAACACAATCAACAGATCAGACCTAGCAGAGATCAGGGATAGACGAGCAGATCAAGAGCCTGAGATCAGCATTAGAGATTGCATTAGTTCAGGTGTATTATTCTAATACTCTCTTCCAATTGTATTAGGAATTTGGAAATCCTATTGAGTTAGGTAGGTTTAACAGCCTTATGTAAATCCTTTAACAGGGTGGCATTCTAAGTTGAATATTCTTAAGTCCTCTAACAAGGCACACTCCTAACAGGGTGTAGAAATCCTTTAACAGGGTCACATATTAACAGTGTGTTGTAGCCTTTAACAGGGCAGGCCTTTAACAGGGCAAACCATTAGAAGTGGTTGAAATCAATTGCTGTAGTAATTTCATGGGTATCATCCCCACCTTAGTTTTACCTTCTTATTCTTGGAGGGTTTTTGGGTCACCAAAATCTCAAGTGTTATGTGGTGATGCATGTTTATCTCTTATGATTGTTTAATGTTTGTATGCATGCATGTTAATTTTAGTTATATGTTATTAAGGGTTTAAAAGTGGTTTAAAAGCTAGTACTTAGGATTCACCCCCCCCCTCTCAGAAGATCTCTTCCCATTAAGACATTCCAACAGTGTCTACCACTTCATCTATCTAGCTGCAACCTCCCTCTTCTTCAGCTCCTGAGTTAGCATCATCAGCAATGGATACAATATGTTCTACAATTTTGTATTCTTCTATAGTAAGTACAATTTTGGATTCTACAATTTTGGATTCTATAGTTTTGGATACTCTTGTAAATACTTCATTTTTGGATTTAGTAAGCATACCCATCAATATTTCATTATTGGCACTATATCAATTTTCATAGCTAGTCCTACTATCTCTACTATTGTTTCTATTTTAGATTCAAAGGCATTAATTACAAGGATAGTTGAACCTAAGGTTCAACCAAGTATGTAAGGAGATAGAGGAGGATATAGACCTAGATGAGGAGATTGAGATTTCCAAATGGGATTTTGATAATATCATTGTAGATCAAATGCATATAGCTGGTCAACTCCTCCAAAAGAAGGCAAAGCAAAAGAAATTGAGAGAGGAGAGAGACAGAGAATATAAAATCATAGATGATGCCAAGAACATTTTGACTGAGGCTATAGATGTTAAATTTGATACTTCTCAACACATTTTGTTTCAATTAGAAGAGGCAGTCCAAAGGTTTAATGAGGACTCCAATGGTCAAGACAAATTGATTGAGAAAGCAGAAAAGAAATTTGATGATAAAGTGTTGAGCAAATTGGTCAGCAAATAGCTATCCAACAAGTAGAGCTTTCATCAATTTTGATAAATTTTGAAACCTCTTACACAAATGTAACATCACTTTTTGGAAAATTGTGTAATGTTACTGAGTTTACAAAGGAAATAAAGAGCAAATTGGCAAAGATTGATGAAGATCTGAAGGCTAGTGCACAATAGTTGCAACTTGACCCTAGTTCAAGCTCTGCACATCATATGAGGATCAGATTCTTGTCAGATATGCAGACAGAGTTGTTGAGAGAAGAAGTAAGGATTCGGTCTACACTGATAGATATTCAGAATATGATCCTTCCCATCATGGATCCAATGCAAAAGCATATTGTTTATTCAAAAACATTGAGCCATGACAACAACTTCTCCATAGTAGATCACATGATAGAACTCTCTGTAGAAGTGCAAATTTCTCTACATATGTGCAAAGTTTTGCAAGAGAACTGGGATAAGACTCTAGCACTCATACTTAAGGCACATTTTGATTTTCTTTCTTATATTGGTGTCTCCATGTAAATAAGTTTTAAATAAATCTTTGGCATTATTGTCAAAAAGGGGGAGAGACACTTAGCATAGTATATAGGGGAGAAAGACACTTAATATTCTATATGGGGAGAGACACTAGTTATGCTATGTATATTATATGGGGGAGAATCATGCAAAGGAAGAAAAGTGTATATAGCAAAGAATTTACAGACATAGTATATTGTATATACTTACAAAGATATATTTTGAAAAATCTCAAAAACAGTATACCTTACTAAGCTAGTATCACACTGTAATGTATATAAGTTTTGGCTAATAAGTGTTTTTGTCACTAATGCCAAAGGGGGGGATTGTTGACATTTAGTAAAGTTTGTTATTAGTGACAACACATATTCAGATTCTATATGGTTATCGAGCTCATTGAATAGTCTACAGTGTTTGCCATGTATTTCAATAGCCACTGAGCATTACAGTTCCTACCAAGCATTCCAGTGGTTACTAAGGGAATTTAGTTAGTGTGAAGTGCAATAGTTCAAACCGAGTAGAATCAGGCAGTGTGAAGTCTAGCAGTTCAACTTGAGCATTTTAGTGGTTACCAAGCTTTGCAGTTTCTACCGAGATAGCAGTTCATATAAAGTGAAGTTAGTGTTAACCGAGCTATGTGATGATTAGTGTTTATTGAGTGCAGTCATGGTAAATGAGTAATTCAATTTATACCAAGTTACATAGTATCTACCAAGTCACCAGTGTAGACCAAGTTTGAGACTACTCTGAGATGATTAGTATGGACCGAGCTTCTACTTCTACCAAATGCATGATGATGCTGAGTAGTGACAGTGGACGCCAAGTATTAGAACTTCACCAAGTCAGTCTTCAGAACCTGAGTATCTACGTATGGGTTGACTTTGTAATATTGGTTTTAATTTGCATATTGGCCGACTTTGTAATTTTGTGAATTGGATTGATATATATGTAATGTATTGTATCATATCCAATTGTGGAATAGAATGAATAGTATGATAAGTGTGAAATAATGTGAAGAAGCATGTGAATGCAAATCAACAACAAACAAAGTATATTGAAGGCCATATTAGTAAAGGAGCAACAGAGTCATATTTATCACATAAAGGTGATCAGTACTTCAAAAGAATCTCTATCAACAATCCAATTGTAAGTTAGAGATCTATTGTTTCATCCTAACAGGTGAACCAGTCCAAATCCTTTAACAAGGTAGATTTAATAGTCTTTTCTCAAATCTCTTAACAGAATGCATACTTCATTGTGTGTTTGTAAAACCTCTAACAAGGTGGACTTAACAGTCCTAATTGTTCCTAACAGGGTAGATCATTAGAAGTGATCATTGTAAGCCTTAACCGGCCAACTTTATGCTATAGTATTGAAGTTTTGTGGGTATGATCCCCACCCCTATTTTACTTTCTATTTGGAAGGTTTATGGGTCACCAAAATTATTGTATTCAAGTGTTATGAATGTTTTATTGTTTTCAATTTCTCATGCATGCAGTTAGATCTGATTTGATGAACTAAATGGTAATAGGATTATTGCAATCAAAATCTGAATTTGGTAAAGTTTTTGAGGTTACTAATTCACTCCTCCCCTCTCAATAACCTAGCTAGTCTTGAATATTTATAACAAAAGGTGTGCTAACAGCTTTAGCATTCTCCATAGAGAAACGTTCAACACCATTGCAATATAATCATCCTTAGATAATGTCAAATTCTTGTTCTCCTTATCTCTAGAAATATTCATACTAAGGAATTTTTTTGTTTGCCACTAAATCCTTCATAGCAAATGCATGTGCTACATGGCATTTCAACCCCTTAACATGATTCATGTTAGACCTAGTTACAAGCATATCATCAACATATGAACATAAAATAATGTAGTTGCCATCATCCAACCTCTTAAAGTAAACATAGTGATCTTAATGGCACCCACTATAGCCATTCTCATGCATACAACTATCAAATTTTAGATACCATTGACGAGGTGCTTGCTTTAAGCCATATAAACTTTTTTTCAATCTACACACTAAGTTCTCCTTACCTTTGACCTCAAATCTTTGTGGCTGAACCATATATATCTCTTCATCCAAATCACAATGAAGGAAGGTTGTTTAAACATCAAGCTACTCCAAATGCAAATCTTCAACAGCCATAATACTTAAAACAATGCGAATAGAAGTCATCTTAACAATAAGAGAGAATATCTCATCAAAATCAATGTCTTTTTTTTTCTGTGCAAATCCTTTTACAACTAACCTGGCTTTAAATATTTTCTTACCTCCATCCTCTTCTTTCAACCTATAAACCCATTTATTTTGTAAAGCCTTTTTATCTATAGGCAACTTGCATAAATCCCAAGTCTTATTTTTCAGCAAAGAGTCCATTTCGTTTGTCATTGCAAACTCCCATTGAATCTTAGTATCCACTTATATAGCTTCATGAGAAATACCTTATTTGAAGCGGAAGGCTTTTCATACAATTTCGCCAGGGTTTCCATCAACTCTTTCTTCATTTTCACTTTTGTAATGTTAAATGTCACTAATGGTGCTAGGCATAATCGAATGATTCTGAGTGCCTTTTTATCTAAAATCTCCTAGTCCTCATTTGTCATAGTTCCCTGGTTCTTATTTTGTCCTTCCAATGACTTCCATAAATCCTTCTGATAAAGATAGTCCTACATTTGCATCTTCCATAGCTAAAAGTTTTGCTCATTAAACTTGTCAACCCTCAGCTTACCCTCATCTATTATTGCTCCCACTCAACCATGAGACTTTCATGTAGAGAATAACTGGAAAAAAAAAAAAAAACAACAACAACCTTGCTCTGTTACCACTTGTTAGGATTAAACCATAGATAGAAATAACAATTGCATGCAAATATAAGCAATCTTAGAAAATAATAGATTGCATAGAACAGAACACAAGACACCAAGATTTAACATTGTTCACCCAAACCCTGGACTACATCCATCAAATAACAAGTCCAATATTATTATGATCTAGTGATTACAACCTAATTACAATCTGCAATCCCTTATAGCTCAATACCACAACAAGAAGCATGAGGACAACCTAGTGAAACATGGAAACAACCTCCAAGCTGTGGGACTTGAACTGTGAGGTTGAGTCTTCGGAGAATGCCGCCTCTTACTATCAGGGTGCACCTAACTATTCTTAGAAAGGAAAAGGGAGAAGGAATGCATGGAAAGCAAATCTACCTATTCTAATCTAGGGAGGCGATGCACCAAAATAGAGTGTTCAGACCAAACTCTGCCCACATATGCACTATTGAACCAAAATGAAACTAAGGATATACACATTCAAACTTGCTTTAATCTAATAATCACATGCAGATCAGAAGACCAAGATGAATGACACAAGGAAAGAGAGATTCACTTATATTATCATTCATAGGCCAAGGAGATACAGTCATGCAGATCATAGATCTCTACAAAACACCAGTAAGAGGCAAAGAGTTCTTGCACTTTCATACCAATGGTTGAAAGAGATAAGCCAAAAAATCATGTAGTTCAGAGGCACAAGGGAATTTACACTGCGAATCTACAAAGCAATAACAGAGAAAACAGAGAAAGGTCGACCCCTACAAAATTCATAAAATTTTGCCTTTATAGCTCAAGCATAACTAGGATGTCCTCCAACTGTAATTACTTCGCAACAACCTGCCATTAAGTCCTGCAGAGAACAATCATGAAGAAAATATGATCTGGATACAGATCCAAATGTAATGATATCTGATCTTATGTGTCAAATAATGCCTTGAGAGGACGAAAACGACACCATTAAGCTATTCTGACTAGGTAGATGGATCAAAAAATGGGTAGTGGAGTGTCCCTTTCATTTTGCACTCATTCTGGGTTGGTCAGATTCGCAAGATAACCCTAGTTTTCCATCATTTTGGCTCGTGAATCAGCAGTCAATGATTCAAACTGAAATTGCAAGTAGGACAAGCCACGTGGGCCAATAATTTCTTTCCTTTCTACCACCTTGCAAGGTCTTCTCGATTTGACCACCTCTTTCATTACTAACTGTGCCATCTTCTTTTAAAGAAATCCTGACCGCAACATTATACTAACCGCCAGCCACTAACCGTCAATGCCTTAACTGTTGTTTATACCTTAGCTAGACCTCGTGATCCTAACTGGCACCAACTGGCAGTTTCATAATACTTGGCCCCACCCTGCCACGTGTCGTCGAGGTGCTATGTCGCTATGCATATCCTCCGAGCAATTTTCCATAGCAAGATAGCACCCATTATGGATCCAGACTGATCTGACGATCGTGAAGACTTGCCATATTACTGCGCTATCTCCCTTAAAAAAAACTTAAAAACTTGGGCCCACGAACCACTCAACACACCTGGCATCCAACTTGGCCCAAACTGGTACCACCCCTGCAGTTTCATAACACTTGGCCCCACCCTGCTACGTGTCACCGAGGCGCTATGTCGCTATGCGTATCCTTCGAGCAATTTCCCATAGCAAGATAGTGCCCACCGATGATCCAGATTGATCCAAGGGTGAGGAAATCTTCGTACATTTGAAAGGGGTGTGGGTCCAGGCTACTGTTGACATCAAAAGATCTGCACAGCTAGCGACGAATCAAAATCTTCCTTCAATCGTAGTCACTTTCCCACATTGCCTGAGGTCCCACCATGTTCTTTTACCGGCTAGATGCTATGTTGCTAACGGTGAGAAGAACAAATTTCTTGATAGCGCCCTCCGGTGTTGTCAGTTTACCACCCTCATGATAACCTCAGTCTTGCGAATTGCAAACCCACCTGCCACGTGGTGAAAAGGTGCTATGTCACTATGGCAAAGGACCGTGCAACTTTCCTTAGCGAGATAGTGCCAACCATAGATATCTTTTGATCTGATGATGGGGAAGTTGCAAACCTACAGAAATAAAACTAGGAAATAAGGAATATCATAAGGTTCAATCATTTAATTTTTTTGATATTCCTGGGATGTTTAAAATAACATTAAACTGGGAAGTGACCGTTGGGCGGGCAGGTATTTAAAATTCCAATATTTGGCAGGGGGCACAATATGTAACATTTCTGGCGACTCACAGGGGATGCTAGACTGCTATGCATAAGACCAATGGCCCGAAGCATCCATTGGGCTATAGAGTCAAAAAGATGTGGATCTTGTGTATACTGTAAAACCCTAACCCTACCTCTGAGAGGAAAACCTTGAAACCCTTGTCTCTGCAACTGGAACTAGAGACGAAGCCTTCTTTCTACAACCACAAAACTTCGAGAAAATTGGCTATCTCATAGAGAGATAGCTGTGCTCATACACTTCTTGGAAAATAGGGAACTAACAAGAAATAAAATTATTCTAACTATGCACAGAACCTCAACCCCTGTCAGAAACACAACTTGAGATAGATCTCATTGACTGCGATGGGAAAAATTTCACCACCAAGCTTACTTAATTGGAAAGCATTGGCCTACTTGCAATTGACAATCAGATAAGGACCACTCCATAATGCATCAAACTTTGAGTGTCTTCCCGATTTTGACCTATTTGCATCCCATTTCAGAACCAAATCTCCCTCTCGAAAGATTCTGACCCTAGCCTTCCTGTCAAAACTCTTTTTTACCTGCTACTAGTGTGTCTCTAGGGTCTGCATGGCTTTACTTCTCTTCTCTTCCAGCTCCATCAGCTCTGCCATTCTTACTGTCATGGCATCATCTTCAATCAACTCCAGCTAATGAGCTAGCTCTAGGGATGGTAACTCCAATGAAATTGGAAGCCTTGCTTCTCTGCCATAAACTAACATGAATGGTGAATTCCCTATTGACCTTTTAGGTGTTATTCTGTCAGCCCACAGTGCAGTCTTCAATTTTTTATGCCAACACCTCTAGTTATCTTCTATTGTCCTTTTCATGATCCTGATCAGGTTCTTGTTGGAGGACTCAGCCAAACCATTACCCTGAGGATAGTAATTTGAGGATGTGCTCAAATAGATATTATGATCCACTGCCCATGCACAAATCTGAGCTCCAACAAAAGACTTCACATTATCTAAAATAATGGTTGAAGGGGCACCAAAGCTGGTCACAATTCCATCAAGGAACTCATCAACTAAAGATTCAGTGGCATCCTTCAATGCAACTACCTCTGTCCATCTGGTGAAGTAATCTATAGTAGCTAAAATCCATTTGTGACCTGAATTAGAAGGAGGATTGATAGGGCCTATGAAATCCAATCCCCATTGAGCAAAAGGCTGGTCCACCTGAATAGGATGAAGGGGAAGAGCTACAAGTCTTTGTTTGCTAGAGAAGAAGGCACATTTTTCACACTTCCTCACATACTTATGACAATCATGAAATAGATATGGTCAGTAATAACCAACCCTCATGATCTTCATTGTAGTTTTCCTCACTGAGAAGTGGCCACCATCAGGGCCATCATGAAGTTCTTTGATCATTCTTTTAGCCTGGTCTGCATTTATGCATCTTGATAAGGCTCCATTAAAATCTTTTCTGAAAAGGATACCATCAACTATGACATAAGGGATTGACTATAGCCTATACTATCTCCTTTTAGTTCTATCTAATCCCTGAGGGTATCCATTGCCTAATAAGAAATTCATCATATCATCCATCCAACTCCTTGGGTAGCTATTTCTTAACTCTTGTTGCTCTGTCAGTATCATAGCAACTTCCTCATCAGGTTCCTGAGATGATAACATTTGTTTACACAATTCCATCCCTCTTACCAGCTTGGTAATCTGAATGTCAATATCATATTCCATCACTTTGGTAATCTAGCCAGCTCTTTTCTCACTAATATCTTTGCTCAAAAGGAAATCCTTCACACTGGCATGGGGTACTAACAAATGAATCTTATTATGAGATAGGAGGTGTCTAAATTTCTTTAAAGCTCTGATGACTGCAAGGGCTTGCTTCTCTACATAGCTATATTTATCTTCATATTCTTTAAGCCCTTCACTAAAGAAAGCTATGGGCTGCTTGTCACCTTTATCATTTCTTTGAATCGGGACAATAGAAATGCCTAACTCGCCACCTAAGGTATAAAGGATGAAATCTTTCTCAAAATTTGGATTCATGAGAGTAGGGGCTGAGGCCATGGCTATCTTGATCTCTTCAAAACTTTCCTTCCCTTCCTTGGTCCATGCAAAGACCATACCTTTCTTGAGCATAGTTGTAAGAGGTTTCACCATGCTAGCAAGATTAGGGATAAATCTTCTCACAAAATTTATCCTACCTAAGAAACTTTGCAGCCCTTTCTTGTGTTTAGGAAGAGGAAGGGCAAGTATTTCTTTTGTTCTCTCTAGATCAATGGTTAAGCCATCCTTAGATACAATATGTCCTAATAATTTTCCTTGGTTAGTAGTAAAGATACACTTTCTTGGGTTAAGGGAAACCCCAAACTCTCTGTATCTTAAGAATACCTGTCTTAGATTATCAAAATGATCTTCTACATCCTTTGAATACACAGTGATATCATTAAGGTAAATTAAGACAAACTTGTCAATCAATCCTTTGAAGGCCATCTCCATTGCCTTCTGAAATGTAGCACCTGCATTGGTTAGCCCAAATGGCATCTTACAATAAGCATAGGTACCCCATTTAGTGGTGAATGCAGTCTTGTATCTATCAGACTCTTTAACCAGCACTTGATTGTAGCCAAAGAATCCATCAAGAAATGAAAATCTCTTTGAACAACTGACCTTGGACAAAATCTACTCCATAGAAGGGAGAGGATGGTGATCTTTAAGGGAATCTTGGTTAAGGTCCCTAAAGTCCACACACAATCTAATTTCTCTGTTCTTCTTCCTAACAGGGACAAGGTTTGCTTCCCATGATGAGTGCTTGATAGGGAAAATTATGTGGGCCTCAATCAATTTGAATAGCTCCTTTCTCATTAAGGGTTCAATTTTAGGATTCACTAGTCTCTGTTTTTGTCTTACTGGTTTTACATCATTAATTAAATCTATGGTATGCTGAAACAACCTTGGGTCAAAGCCCTTTAAGTCATCATATGTCCAAGCAAATACATCATTAAATCCTTGACATAGATGAATAAAATTTTCTTGTTCAATTTCAGAACAAACATTCCCCATGTTTAAGGACTTTCCATCGGCAATCATGACTGGAGTGTAGTCATCCTCATCAGCAGCTAGGTTCATGGCCCTGCCTCTTGCTTGATCATCAGGATTAAAAACACTCTCTAGAGTAATGAGACCTTTAGGTAGCTTGTTGGAGCTGAGGTTAATGATTTGGTCACCATATTGATCCTGCAGTCTTAACTAATTTCTCTTTGAAAATTTTGCCTCATTCTGCAAGAAGCTCACAATTTTCTCATTAGACTCAAACACTTGCCAATGGATGTTGTCATCCAGGATAGCAGGCCTTACTACCACTCTAATTTTTTGCTTCTTCTCCTCCTCAAGATTCCCTGGCACATCATAAGATGCACCTATTCCTGCAAGTCTATCAGCATATCTGTTTTCCTTTCTAGGGATGCTTTGAATATTAAATACATTGAAACCTTCAAGCAAATCCCATACCCTATTTTTATAAGACTTGAGCAAACCATTCTTGGTGGTATTATGATTTCTCACTTGATTGACCATCAACTCACTGTCTCCATAAACTCTTAAAGCTTGAATTCCTCTTTTTTGAGCAAGTAGGAGACCTTGAATCAAGGATTTGTACTCGGCCACATTATTAGTGCAACTGAACTGGACCCTAAAGGAGAAATAGTACCTTACTTGTGCAGGAGAAATTAACATCACACCAGCCCCTGATCCATTTTTATTCCTTGATCCATCAAAGTATATACTCCATATCCCACTCATATCTTCTTTAGTCTCCACAAGATTGGGAACTAGAGCATCTTTCTCCAATATACAATATGTATTGAGACCTGTCTCAAGGGTTTATGGCATAAGATCAAATTGATATGCATTAGCCCACTCATCTAAGAAAAAATCAAGTATCTCTGCTAGGGAAGTGGTGGGTTCATTCACTATGTCATTCTCATCCATCTCTAGGATAGGGCAATTCATGTTGATGGAATTAGGGGTGTAAGATTCAGTATGATGGAGGGCTTGAGGCTCTGCTCTGATTGAAGCATTGGCTCCATATCTCATCTTAAAAGACATATATGACCAATCAAAAGATATGTAAACACCTATTTGGGCTGTGAAGTCCCTTGACAAACAAATGGCAAAATGCGGCTTAACTTCAGCCACTGATATATCTTGAGTTACAGTATAACTAAGGCATGCATGTAGGGCCATCTCTACATTCTTAAGGATCCCTACAGTCTTGACAGTACTACCATCCAACTGTAACACATCCTTGACAATGGGCTCATATTTCATCTCCAAAGCATCAGCAACACACCTAGGCATCACTGAACTACTAGCTCCTGAATCAATCATGCAATTGTGGACTAGTTTGCCCCCTATAATTAGAGAAACATAGAATGGAGGAGGTCTAACCTTTTTACTTGTTTCTACCTCCCTTGATGGTTGTACTAGGCTTGTGGCACTTTCCATGTTGAGTGTCTGATCCTTTGGTTCAATTCTTCCCAATTCTTGCTGCAACAACCTCTTTTGCACGGGTATAGTAGCAACAGCATCCCACGTGGAGATATTCACATTTTTCTTCTTCATTTGCTCTATCACACTAAATGGCATAGCAGGCGTTTTGGTAGAACCCTTGGGAGCTGCGATTGTATGAGGTTGAGATGGAATAACCTGAGGATCACTTGCATCCTTTCTGCCATGATTTTGCCTTTGCTATTGAAAGGTACTTGATTGATTATTTACTGCTTGCTCATGAGATATCGCATTTGAAGTTGAGGCCTGATTGGGAGGAGGAGGGACAACATCTTCCATAGCTCTTCTTTTGCTTCTAGTGTTATGAGTAATGGAATCCTGGTTTACATTACAATGCTTCTCCATCTGATGATTCATAAAAGAGCAATTGCCCTGTCTTTGCATATCTGAGGCATCTTTAAATTGGTCCTCCTTGTATGATTGTTTTGCTACAGGTTCTTGGACTATCAAAGCCATAAAAGATTTAGCCTTCTGACACATACAATAGGCATAGGAGTAGTTACAGGAGGGACAAAAATCTTGATCTTGAGCCATATTGTTTTGAGGGACTATGGCCCTACTTTGGTTTACATTTGAGGTTGAAGCATGGCCACCCTGCCTACTCTGATCAAAAGAATTGTTCCAATGATTAGGATTTAGAGGCCTACCACTGCTCGGAGTTTGATATTGCAATTGATGAGGCTTACTACCTTGAGCTTGTTGTCTTTCTAAAGTCACCACCTTGTTGCTTACTTTCTGCATCATAGAGGAGTTATCCTCCAGCTTCTTCCCATAATCTTGCAATCTTTTCTCCAGGTTCTTTTCTCTTTTATCCATGTTTTGCATCAGAGATTGCATCATCTCTTTGATTTTATCTATCCCATTTGAAGATGTGGAAGCTTGAGGGACTGGGACAAGGGATTGTGATGTAGAAGTTGTGGGAAGAGGAGCCATTGCTGGTTGATGATTTGGAACATCAAGGAAGAAAGGCATATGAGGCCTTGTAGCTAGCTTACCTCCTTATATTAGGATGTTCTCTGATTTTATTGCTATGTCATAAGCATTAGGCAAGGTATCTCCTCCCATAGTTTGGATTGTAGTGGCAATATCACT
Source organism: Cupressus sempervirens (assembly GCA_028749045.1). NCBI lineage: Eukaryota > Viridiplantae > Streptophyta > Pinopsida > Cupressales > Cupressaceae > Cupressus > Cupressus sempervirens. The sequence goes on along the minus strand of CM053789.1, from coordinate 572,527,264 downwards.
GTTAAAAGCTCTAAGGTAATGCAAGAAGGCATTACCAGGGGTAGGCTTCACTGAAGTAGGTATTCTATCCCATGTCTTTTGAAATCTATAATTAGAATTAGTCATACATTCATGGGGGGCTCTTTTTATAGTAGTCAACTGCTCTAAAAGTGACAAATAGTCACTTTTATCCTACAAATGTTTGCACAATCCTGCTCCTAATCCGTCCCAATCTGTTATAGAACCATGAGCTAAACCTCTATACCATTGCAATGCTTTTCCTTTCAAGGATGAGGCTAGGAGCCTAACTGCAACATCATCCTCTGTAATACCATGGATATTGTAGACATTTGCAACCTCTTGAATGTGTTCTGAGGGAGAGACAGAAGTTTCACCAATAAACTCTGGTATACTTTTGAGGGCAACTTCTGGTATGTCATGTCTTTGGGCTAATAGGAGAGGGCTCCCACCATTAAAGGTGGCAAAAGTATAAGCTCTAGGCAATGCCATATAGACAAGTGATCTATTGATATGTATTGATGGCAATCTAGGCTAAAATCTAACAGCAGGAGGAGTAGAGATAGATCTTGTAGGTATATTTGTTACTATTGCACTCCTAACTGGTGATAAAGATATTCTAGTCTTCCTTCTTCTAGGGTTTGAAAATGAAAGCTCTTGATACTGAAACTTACCTCTAGAAGACACCCTTGTTTCAGCTCTGGGCATGAATCACTACAACTTTGGTCTGGAACCACATATGTCTTTGAAGCTCAGAGTCGCCAAGTACTTTGAAGAATGAGCTTCTTGAAGGCTTAAACACCGAAGCTAGTACTATCTCCTCGGTATTGATCTTGAAATCTTCCCTTTTGACACCAATAGGCTTGAAATTTTCTGAAAAAGTTGTCCCACCGGGCATGCCAAAAAATTGTTGTCATTGAGGTTTGCACCCTTGTCCAAAGCCTATGCATGAGGACAACCTAGTGAAACATGGAAACAACCTCCAAGTTGTGGGACTTGAACTGTGAGGTTGAGTCTCTAGAGAAGGCCGACTTCCTCTTACTATCAGGGCGCACCTAACTATTCTTAGAAAGGAAAAGGGAGAAGGAATGCATGGAAAGCAAATCTACCTATTCTAATCTAGGGAAGCGATGCACCAAAATAGAGTGTTCGGACCAAACTCTGCCCATATATGCATTATTGAACCAGAATGAAACTAAGGATATACACATTCGAACTTGCTTTAATCTAATAATCAGATGCAGATCAGAAGACCAAGATGAATGACACAAGGAAAGAGAGATTCACTTATATTATCATTCATAAGCCAAGGAGATACAACCATGCAGATCATAGATCTCTACAAAACACCAGTAAGAGGCAAAGAGTTCTTGCACTTTCATACCAATGGTTGAAAGAGATAAGGTAGAAAATCATGTAGTTCAGAGGCACAGGGGAATTTACACTAAGAATCTACAGAGCAATAATAGAGAAAATAGAGAAAGGTCGACCCCTACAAAATTCATAAAATTTTGCCTTTATAGCTCAGGCATAACTGGGATGTCCTCCAACTGTAATTACTTTGCAACAACCTGCCATTAAGTCCTGCAGAGAACAATCATGAAGAAAATCTGATCTGGATACGGATCCAGATGCAATTATATCTGATCTTCTATGTCAATAATGCCTTGAGAGGATGGAAATGATGCCATTAAGCCATTTTGACAAGGTAGATTGATCAAAAAATGGGTAGTGGAGTGTCCCTCTCATTCTGTACTCATTCTGGGTTGGTCAGATTCGCAAGATAACCTTGGTTTTCCATCATTTTGGCTCGTGAATCAGCAAGTCAATGAGTCAAACTGAAATTGCAAGTAGGACGAGCCACGTGGGCCAATAATTTCTTTCCTTTCTGCCACCTTGCAAGTTCTTCCCAAGTTGACCACCTCTTTCATTACTAACCACGCCATCTTCTTTTAAAAAAATCCTGATCGCAATGTTATACTAACCATCAGCCACTAATCGTCAATGCCTTAACTGCTATTTATACCTTAGCTGGACCTCATGATCCTAACTAGCACCAACCAATGGTTTCATAATACTTGGCCCCACCCTACCACGCATCGCCGAGGTGGTATGTCGCTATGTGTATCCTCCGAGCAATTTCCCATAGCGAGATAGTGCCCACCGTGGATCCAAATTGATCTAACGATCGTGAAGATTCGTCGTATTACTGCGCTATCTCCCTTAAAAAAACTTGAAAACCTAGGCCCACGAACCACTCAACACACCTGGCATCTGACTCGGCCTAAACTAGTACCACCCCTGCGATTTCATAAAACTTGGCCCCACCCTGCTACGTGTCGCCGAGGGGCTATGTCGTTATGCGTATCCTCCGAGCAATTTCCCATAGCGAGATAGCGCCCGCCGATGATCTAGATTGATCCAAGGGTGAGGAAATCTTCATGTGTTTGAAAGGGGCATGGGTCCAGGCTATTGATGACATCAAAAGATCTATACAGTTGGCCACAAATCAAAATCCTCCTTCAATCGCAGTCACTTTCCCACATTGCCTGAGGTCCCACCATGTTCTTTTACCGGTCAAGCACTATGTCGCTAATGGTGAGAAGAACAAATTTTCTGATAGCGCCATAGTACCCTCTGGTGTCGTCACTTTGGCGCCCTCACGATAACCTCGGTCTTGCGAATTGTGGACCCACCTGCCACGTGGCGAAAAGGCGCTATGTCACTGTGGCAAAGGACCGTGCAACTTCCCATAGCGAGATAGCGCCAACCGTAGATATCTTTTGATCTGATGATGGGGAAGCTGCGAGCCTGCAGAAATAAAACTAGGAAATAAGGAATATCATAAGGTTCAATCATTTAATTTTTTCGATATTCCTGGAATGTTTAAAATAACATTAAATCGGGAAGTGACCATTGGGCGGGCAAGTATTTAAAATTCCAATATTTGGTGGGGGGGCACAATATGTAACAATAACCTAGGGGCTCAAGAAATATTTCTCAAGGTTCTACTACTTCAATGTAGGTTAGGTTAGTATCCACCATAAATCATATATCATTATTAAATTTGTCAACAAATGCAGGGACAATTCTGAATCTCTATTTCGTCTCGTTTTGAAATGTCCTCATAATCAAATTTCCATTGTCCAAGATTTTCTCTATAGGATGCCTTCTGCACACACCTTTTGTCTTGTCCATAGTGCATCTTTCATTGCTCATAATATCAGTAACTAATAAAAATGGAAAACTCTTAAGTACATGAAAGAAAATATGGTTAATCAAAGGCTAGAATCTAAATACACCATTCTTAGTTCTCTTAATTTTCTCCAAATTCTCAATAAGTTGTACTCTCAAAATCTCACTTAAATTCACTTGTTCTTTCTCAACACGCATCTTATAAGTTGCATAAATGAAACCTACTGATAACTCAACATTTTTAGAACTTGCACAAATAGAATATGCAATGATTTTGCCCAAAAATCTTACATCATGTTATCTGATGGTGTTGATCACCATTACTTTACCATTGTAAATTGCCTTAGTATAACTTTCAACCTTTTTCTTAACTAGTTTCTCACCAAAAGGTACACTGCCTTGTTTGCTAAGACCAATGACCTCATGAATAAGGTCAGCAGAGATGTCAACTACATTGTCTCCCATCCAAATCTTTCCACTATGAATTCTGCTCAATATGATTTGAGTCCACTCTTTAGTATCAAGTTCATAGCAAAAATGATATATGACTAAGTCTAAGTCTTTTAGATGCTCATATTTGGGCTTGATAGTCATATCATGATTGAAAACAATTTCCATATCTTTGTTCATAAACTCACTTCCAATGGTTTCAAACTTACTACATAGGTAGCTTCCTACGTCTTCCAAGAAACCTACGTTGTCCAGAGTATTTGATAAGGTTGAATTAAGGTTTTCCTCTAGGAGTTTCACAAAACAACCTTTAATTTGGGTCTCTCAACATTTTCAACATTCTAAACAATTGACATATCAATTTTTACACCAAATAAAAATTTATGGAAGGATTTTTGTATGAAAAATAATAAAATACCTTTTTTCAGAGTAGGGTTTTGCTCGAAATCACTTTTGCCAAATTTCTTCTAGGTGCTCTAAGCTTTTTATATGGTCGCAATGTAGAAATAATCAAGTTTGTACTCTATTCATTCAACTAGAACATGCATTAATTGCGTACTTTGCTAAATCAAAAAAGTTGTTAATTTTGTTTTGAAATTAAATATCTGCTCAAGATATTCTATCTAATCTTCTAATGCTATTTGAGGTTCACCATAGCTTCCTTTCATCATGAAAATGCTCCTCAAAACTTTGCTTCATGAATTTTTCTATAGAAACATAGATTTCATCTTCTATCATAGAGTAAACTTTCTCTGTTATAACAATAGCTTTTATTTCCTTCATAACTTGTTTCAATAAACTCCAAATTTCAAGTGAGCTTAGCTACAATCCAAACTCATTACAATACATCTTCTCTCAACCTCACTACTCATAGCTCAATCTCTAGATGAAGTTACAGATTCTAGTGTAGTGAACAAGCTTAATTCAACTTGGTTGAATCAAACTCGATTGTTGACTTTGATTTTCCTACCTCAACGTCATCTAATGTTTCCTTTGAAATATCTAGTCCCTTTACAAATGCCTCATTAAGTTCTTCTCAAAGTTCACTGACTACATTTGTTTGTTCTTCATTGTCTTTCTTAGTTCTAAAGTTACTTTCATGATTCCTTTTGTCATTTCTAAAGATTCTTCCATTTTTGCTTCTATTTCCAAAGAATCTTCCATGATTCGTTTTGTTATTTCCAAAGTTTCTTCCATTATTGCCTCTATCCATTTTGCAATACTTTGTTGTATGTCTGAAGTTGTTACATAACTGACATATTAGGGTTTTGCTTCTAGGATTATGTTGATCAATAGGTGCTTGAAAATTTTAGGCTATGTGTCCAAAGTTGTTACACTTATAATACACAATTTTATTTCTTTCTTCATAAGGTTTACTTTTCTTGATGTCCTTTCATTAGATCTTCTTCTATCTATAGGGTTAGTGTTTCTAAACATTCTACTATTTCTTCTATCATTATCATATTTAGGTTTCCTACAATCAATTGCACTATGACCAATACCATGACAACTATGATAGTAAAATTTCATAACATGATTAAATGATTTATTTGTACAATCTCTTTTCATATGACCTATTTCATTACATGAAAAATATTTACCTCTAAATTCATACCCGATTTCCTTAGGAGATTCTATGTGCTTAAGTTCATCCAATTTCTCAGTTTCCTTCTCTTGTCCAACTTCTTTGGATTTATTAGAAGATTGATTGGATTCAATCTTATCATCAGATTTATCTTTCTCTTTTGGATATGATTTACTTTTGGGTTTCTTTGCAGACATGTTAAATAGATAACCAAGACTAATCTTATCATAGGTAGGTCTTTGTATTGACATTGATTCATTAAGCTTTTCTCTGCTAGTATAAAGCTTTTCAAGTTGTTGCTTACACCAAGTTAGTTCACCTCTCACAATATTGTTGTACTTATGAAGTTCTTCATGATCTTCTTTTAATGTTTCAAATTCAGATGTCTTCTTTGCTAGACTCGCTCTAAGATCTAAATTTTCAATCTTCAAATTAGATTCAATTTTGCTAGGATCATTCTTCAAACTCAACTTTAGATTAATAATTTTCAAGATCTTGTACTCTATTTTAAGTTTTGAATATTCATCATCACCAGTTTTAGTTTCATTAGATTCAGGCTTGGATTTGAGATGTTTAATCTTGTCCTTCAATTGTCCAATGTATACTTTGGAGTCTTCGTATCTATCTTTCAACTTATCTCTCTCTCTTCAGTAAGGAGATTAATTTGTTCAAGTGCCTCTTCAAGGTTCTTCATCAACTGTTCCATATCCATAGGGATCTTACTCGAGCTATTAAACCTCTTCTAAGTAATTGTACTCTGATACCAATTGTTAGAAATAGGGAATACTGAGAAGGGGGATGAATCAATATTCTACAAACTTTTGTCGCCAACTAGATATTACTAATTACTTTGAACCATGCATAATAAAGTAAACAAGTTATGTTGAATAGTAATAATGACCATGCATAAAGAGAACTCATAACACCATATTTTGTTAACCAAGGAAACCTTGGCCAAGGGAAAACCTCGATGGGGATGATACCCACTAGATGATATACTGATGTATATGTTCCTTGTTAGAGGATGGACCCTGTTAAGAGTCAATGAGAAAATTTGGTATATAGAGTCCCTATTAGGAGACTTTGAATCCTTGTTAGAAGATTCCAACCTTGTTCGGGGTTGTAGTCTAATGGATGCAAGAAGAGCTCATTGCCCAAACATGCACTTCCAATTACAAGAAGAGCTCACTACCCAAACAAGTAATTGAAGTTTAAGTTCCTCAAATACATATGTATAGATGATATAACTTATTGTAGGCTAATCTCTGACCTCAGCTCAACCTCAAATCACAAAATCAGGTTCTCAAAAACTCATCGCTTCACAAAAAAGTCTGCATATCACTTTTTCATAAAAATGCACACTTAATCTCACAAGATATCATTTGTATAAATATCATGCCTTTTTATAATTTGCTACTTTTCCAACTTAGAGTAAACATCTAGGATGTCGGCCCTAATTGGTCAAGTAATTATTTTGTAAACAAAATAGCTTCTTTACCTTTAATTTTGTTGTTCTGTTTCACTGGTAAATCGTGAATATCTCTTCTTTGTAATGTTTTTACTAATGTTCGAGGTTATATACATCATCATCAACATGTATATTGTCTCCCTCTATCTTCATTAGTCATAATATGATGTCAGAAACATTTTACATATAAAACAATGTACTACTACAAACCAATTTCATACTTGGACAATTTTATGAGTACCAAAAGCTAAGTATCTTTATTTCTGAGATTTTTTATAAGTATGTACGTCACGTGTTGCCATTAATGACAATAGTTACATCACTACATATAGCCAATTGTCAACAATGTATTGGCTAATACACATATATACAAAGGTGTCCATATGAATTTTAATGATATATAAAAAGAAGATTGTTGAAGTATAGAAATGAGAGAGGTTGTTGAAACCTATCATGGGAACAATCATTATTTTTTCATTGATGTCAAACTTGCTACTTTCTGGTAAGACAATTGCTATCTTTAATTTGAACGCTATCATTTGATTGATTGATGAAGAGGATTTTAAAAAGAAAGGATAACAAGAGTACCTAGAGAAAGATTGAGTTGTATGGTGTATAAAAGGAGCACTAAGACCAAGTAAGACTTTGATGTTATAGTGTATTGTTTATCTACAGAAGGCTACAATAAAAGGATACTTAAGCAAAGGTATTTGAAAAGAAAGGATAACAAGAGTACCTAGAGAAAGGTTGAGTTATATGGTGTATAAAAGGAGCACTAAGACCAAGTAAGACTTTGATGATATAGTGTATTTCTTATCTACTTAAGGCTACAATGAAAGGATACTTAAGCAAAGGCAAGAAGAAGGCTAGGCAAAAAGAATGTGTCTGCAAAGCCTGACAGAGCAAATAGTATAAGCCAAGCACTTAGTTCAAGTTGAGCAGAAGATGGTTATGACCGAACTGAGCAAAGTTTAGTATGTAACGAGTGTCAGCAAACTCAGTTTATGCTGAGCGTCAAAGGTGGTGGTAATGACCAAGAAAAGACTTAGTTTATGCCAAGCAACCTAGTGTTGACCAAGCATCAGAAGCATGTTATTGCTGAGTAAACATGTTATTGCTGAGTGACTATATAAAGAGTTTGACAAAAAATTGACTAATCTAAGCTGACAAAGTTAATTTCTTGAATTATGTGAAGTGTGTTGAAGATAAATATGATGAGTTGGTGGCACATAATTCAAGATAAACTGTTTGAAGACATATTTGAAGAGGATTGTAAGAGAAGTTTCTAGAGGGAACATAATGGAAAGAAGGGAGGACTTAATGAATCTAACCTAACCCTAAGATGGATGATTGTGATTAAGCAGAAAAATATCAAAATTCTCTATATAAGGAGATATAAGGCTAGAAGCAAAGTGTGAGTGAAAAAGAGAAGGATTCTGGAGGTGTTGCTTTATATGGTGGCCAAAGGAATGAACCTAGAGTTGGTATGCTAAGCAACAAGGCTTAAGGAGGTGAAGGCTTGAAGAGTGAACAAGCAATCAAAGACGAAGGGGAATAAATGACAAGAAGAATGGAAAGTTGAATGAGAGATCTAAAATTTGCAAGGGTGTTGTTTTGTTATCAGATCAAGTCCTACTATTACTTTCTAGCAATTGTATCAGTCTGGATAAATCCTTTGGATTAAGGTTGACCTAATAGTCATGAGTAAATCCTTTGACCATGTGACATTCTAATGGAATGTTCTAAAGTCCTCTAACAAGGTTCACTTTTAATAGGGTGATTGAAATCCTTTAATCAAGGTCACACTTAACAATGTGCATTGTAATCTTTAACAGGGTTGGCTCCTCATAGATCTCACTTCAGAAGAGTGAAAATTGGTAGCATGTTATTGGTGGTTTTTTCCAAACTGGGTTTCCACATTAAATCCTCGTGTCAAATTGTGTGATTGATTTTGTGGCATTTCATGTTTACATTTCTGCAAAGTTCTTTTGACCTAGGACAATAATATACCAAGGTTTGAGATATTGGATGATCTAATCAATGCATGCACATGTATTTATAGAGTAATGAAAAGTTTTATCTGTACATTTGGACCTTGGATGATTGATTCACCCCCCTTCTTAGTTATTCTAAATTATTCCAATAAATTGCTTACATTTATATGGCATAATTTTAAGTAATGTTAAGTCTATTTTGTTGATATACTAAATTAATAAATGACATAATTATGTTTAAAGTTAAGGTAATTTTGTTGATACTTATAAATGACATAATTTTGTACAACTAATGTAATTCTAACCATTTTATGTGAAGTTGGGTCTTTTTTTATGTATATTATATATTAATAAACGAGTAATTCAAGTGCAATGTTAGGTTCATTTTGTTGTCTTCACTTATCTTTGTACATTCTCATACATCTATTTACATATATATGCACATCATTTATTTATCATGATATTTATAATTTTATGCACTCACAAAGACATGGTCACAATCATTCACCTACCTATTTGTAGTCATAATTGATCCTATATATGTGGATTTAACTTTCATATATATCATATTTGATTAAAAATAAATAAAATTAATGTAAACTTATGTTTATTTTGCTACTTTGACTTTTCTCCATACATTCTTATGTATTTGTTTTCACACACACATATGCATCTGTGTGCAAATATATATATGCATATACATGTGTACATATATGTATACATATACATATACATATACACACATACATATGCATATGTATGTATGACTATACATACATATGCATATGTATGTATGACTATACATACATATGCATATGTATGTATGACTATACATACATATCTATACATGTACAGGTATATGCATATGCACATGTCTATATGTATATGTATATGCAAGTGTGTGTGTATCCATATATATTCAAATATTTAATTTTTGTATAGCTATAATCATTCGATTATCTTTTCAATCATAAATATTGACCCTATGGATGTAGATTCAACCTTCACTAGTAAATGATGTAATTTCATTTCATTTTTCTTATTTTATGTATGCCTATGCATTCATATATATTTCTTTGCGCATGCATATACCTTGATACATATTTAATTTATTATAATATTTAAATAACTTCACATACATTTATATATATACTTTTCGTATAGTCACAATCAGTTTCCTATCTCTTTATAGTCATACTTTGACCCTATTGACCTTCAAATATATTGTATATGAATACATAATATAATTTCAGGTAGAGTTAGGTTCATTTTGTTGTTGTCACTTATGTCCATACACTCTTGCATTTTGTTTTACATAAGTATGCACATTGATACACCACTCTTTTATCATGATACTTATAACCTTTCATATATTCATATATTTATGTTTTGCATTGTCATAATCATTCACTCTTCTTTTCATAGTCATATGATTGACCCTATAGACACAAATTTAACCTTTGGATTTTTCAAGATTCAAACTTGATTTCTACTCAATTGTCTCCTATTAGTTTTGACCAAGTAAATTGATTAAACACATTTGCATAACTATTACTTTGTGTTTGTAATCAAATGCATTTATTTTGCAACCATTCCAAGAATTTAAGAGCATTATTTAACTATTGTTCATGTCCATGAAGTGACATTTTAGTAAATACATACAAATAAATGTCAATCTACATATGTATTCAATCTTAAGAGTATTTGCATATTTACTATATTTCACAAACTAAGTTTCTAATAGCAAAGCCCCATATAGTTGCTAGGCTTATTTTGGCTATTAACCACTACATATTCTTTAGGAGTATTTTGTGGAGCCTATGACCTCATGCAATTATTAATATTGCTGCTTATTTTCAAACAAACATTTTGGTATTAATTTTTTAACATATAAATTGAAGAGACAATTTGGTGATTAAAAAAGAAAAAGAAAAATTTAGAAACAAAATAAGGAGGTAAATGAATTTATGAAGACATGTGGAATTTCTCAATAAGCAACCACTGCTTATTTTAAGTAAGTCCCACTTTTTTTCTTCATAGCTTATTTCATTCACTGAATAATAACTACTCCATAAAAATAGAAAAAGATTTTATATCATCATTTTCCCCCTATTTCAATTATTCAAAGAGATCACTCTAACTTCTTAAATTTTAAAAATAAATGGAGTTAAACAACCACATGTGAACATGAGATAAATGGTTGATAGGGGACAACTAGGTTTTTCAGATTGATAATACTCTTAGTTCTTAGATATGCGAAAAAGTAAAGTGACCAAAACAAATCAAATGAACCACATAATAGAAATACATATTTAGTAGTATTATATCTACACGAAAACAATAAATCCATAGATGTGGAAAGATTCTAATTTGTGGGCTTGATTGAAAAATTCTATGATTTAAGTAGTGGTGACATCCAAAGAAAATAAGATATTGTTTCTAGTTTCAAAAGAATGCAAATTCTAAGTACTTTTCATACTTAAAAATTGAATTCAGAGTGCATATTCTATAACACATTTATTTGTTAGTTACACAAAATACTTTTATCTATGCATTTGATTATTGGATTATATTAGCCTAAAATGACACTAAAATAAATTTAGTTTTCATACAAAAGTGTTAACTGCCTTGTCCGTTATACTCTTTTATAATATATGATTGGTATTGATTTGTTTAGTTCTTTGTCCGAAGAGATTAAATATCCATCAAGAGATCATAAACTATGTAAGGGAAGTGTTTAACAATTGAAAAACATAATTTACAAGACAGTTTGGTACTATTGATTAAATTTAGTCCCACTTATGAATGCAACTATAGAAATTACATAGGATCAAAAAATTGGAAAATGAAGACACACAACTTAAGCACTTCGTTTTATGAACTTGATGTGAAATAAAACAAGTAGGTGGATGGTCCCAAAGCATGTTGTAACTTTTTTATGGTTGGAGTAGGATTTCTATGGAATGACACTATATCACATGGAATAGTCCATGTATTTATATTATATATTAGATGAGTTTTACCAAAGGTAGTTCTCTGTCATTTTTAAGAAGGAAATGTTGAAAAAAATGGAGAATTGTTGATCCAAATCCTAGTGAGAGAATGAATCTTTAAAAGTGAAAAAAGAAGATTAAAGTTTTACCTTATTGATCTATGAACATTTTTTACAATATCTCACTTTTATTTTTTAAAATCTAAAATTTCATAAAATATTTTATATCATCTACAAAGAACTTTAAGCAATTATGGGTGAACAAGCTTTAGGCGAAAAACTCGTCAACAAAGAGCCAAGGACTAAATGGTATTACCAAAATAACCTAGGGCACAATCTTGACCTCATCCCTTTTAAAGTCAAGGCCTTGTTCTTAGCATGATTTAATCCCTTCTATAAACTATTTTAGCCTCACATTATAAACTATTTTAGCCTCACATATATCTACCTACCTTAAGGTAGACTAAATTGTCATAGTACGACACCTTTCAACAAAATATCCAAAATTAAAGCAATGATTTGTTGTTCAACGACTCTTATTTTTTAATGAACAATTTTAAAGCATGTACCCTTAACTTATTGGAGTGAGAATATATGAATGGGACCAAAGAAAACTTTAACAAATCCCTTCCTTGGAAAATGTGTAAAATTTTGACAAATCCTACATTATTTTGGGTGGAAATTGTTGGCATTTAAAAAAAATATATTTGAAAGGAAAATATATTAATGTGCATTGAATTTTTTTTTTCAATTGTAATAAAATTCTATAAAATGATGGCAAAGCTTCCATTATTGACGAAAACTACATCTACAAGTACACATACCTAGCAACCATCATTTCACCATTTTTTATTATATAACACCTGATTAATTATCAGACTGAAAGATTAATTTTTTCCCACTTTTATTTTTGTAAATTTCCCCCAAATTATTGAATGGGTGTTGTAGGCCAATACATAATTCCTATTTCGGACCAAAACTTTAACGAACACCAAGTTTGAGAGAAAGTCTCCAAAATAGACACACTTGTCTACAATCAAATTTAGTTCGGGCCATAGTTTGAAAGGATAAAAAGTTCTATGGAAAGTCTCTAGAATAGAGACATATGTCAAATATATGTACTTACCTGTACCCTAAATTAAAGTTTGACCAAGAGAATTTGACTATCAATTAAAACAAACTTGAAAAAATTCAATTTATTAGGAGAAAAAATTATATTCTATTAATAAAGTCATTGCTCAAATACAAATAATTCCATATCACTATTGATGATTGGCCTATGCATATGACCCAATTTTTACAAAGGAAGGTGCCACCTTGAAATTCCAAAATGTTTCACCAAAATCGAGTTTGGATTAGTGACATTAGCCATTTAAGTTATCCATGAATGAGATGTACTTTTTGAAATTATCTACAAGACAAAAATGGTTATAAAATGTAGTGATGCAAACCTAAATCATATGAGTAGGATATAATGATTTGTAAAACTAATTTGACAAGGACACAAAGCGTCTAGTTCTTGCCGATAGAAGAAAATAATATGAGTTTTATGCAATAATAAAATGTATAAAGTCTCGAAAATAATATGTTGCATTTTGTGTATAAATAATGAAAAGCCTTACGAAACAAGAAGTTAAGCGCGCTCAGGGGTTGCAAGCTTTGGGTTTAACTGTGGAGGAAACTTCATAGTTAAGCGCGCTCAGGCTGGAGTAGTACTGGGATGGGTGACCTCCCGGGAAGTCCCGGTGCTTCACCCCTGTGAGCATCACCTAGATCCAATGAGTGCTAAGTGTTCCATTTATTCTCATGAGAGATGGATTCATGGTGAATCACTACTCATGAAACATGGGTCATCGAGTTTGACTCAAAATCACACAGTTAAATCCTGATATTCACATCACAATTTGACTAGCTGTGGAAATCATGTCTTACTTATCAAGAAGTTAATTTGTCAATAAATATATTTTTATGAATTATTTCAAATATAATATAGATGAAAACTTTATAATTAAAAAAAAAATTGAATAATAAATTGTTTTGATTGAACAAACAAATAAAGGTAAATATATTTTTATGAATTATTAGTTCTTTCAAATATAATATATAAAAACTCTATAGTTAGAAAAAGTAATTGAATAATAAATTGTTTTGAATGGAAAAAATTGCACTCCCTACTGTAGCACAACAAACAAATTAATAAAAAGTGCATTGACTGCTATAATTTAATTTCTTGCCTACGGCTGAAACTAAAAGTTCAACCCTTTGTATAAGATATTCTATTGGACATGGTGATGGGAAAAATATTGTTTTTGTCTTGCCTCGCCTTCCCAATCGAAAGAAATTAGATTGTGTATAATCATATTGAATATAAATTTTGTTCTTTTGAATGCGGATTATGTAACAAGAGACGCACTGTGTCATAGTTCCTACCTAACACATAATGGTTGTAGAGGTGTAGATGAGTAAGAATAAGGTTAAATAGTTCTAAATTAACATTGTGATTGCATTAATTTTTGCCTAGAAATGCACTTGTGATCTGATAGGATGGCTCATATTTTGTTGTTAAATTTTCATCCTAGAAATGCAGTTGTGATCTGAAAGGATGACTCATATTTTGTTGTTAATTTTTCGTGTTATATTATTATATGTTTGGGCATTTAAGCCCAATAATAAGAGGCCAAAGTCCCCAACTATGTATTATTCTCATCTTGATTATCAAATGGAAGTCACACTATTTTTAATCATTATATAGAGATAAATAGCAGTATAGAACAATAACAACATAAACATATATGCAAAGGAAAAAATGATAGATGATATATAGGAGGAAGAGGAAGAGAGATAAAATAGTAAGATAGAGCGATACCAACATAAGTTGTGTGCGCGCGCGCGCGTGTGTGAGAGAGAGAGAGAGAGATAATTAAATATAATTATTTTTCTTAACAAGACAAATAGTCAAAATAAAATCATGGTTATAATAAAAAATTATAATATAGTATATTTTAATTAATGAAACTAAGAATTTAATTTTTATATTAAAACTCACATTTGTATAAGAAAAAAGGAAATGTATTGAGATATTAAAATATTTTATAAATAAAACTAATTGTTTAATTTTACACAGTTAGAGAAGACTTACTATTTAATGTTTTGTATTTCCAATTATTTCATAAAATTAAGTAATTTTTAATTATAAAATAATATTTATATAATTTAATATGTACATATGTAAATAATAAATAGATGTAATACATATAAATTTGATGTTGATGAATAAATATGATGTAATAAATAAGAAATAGAATATAACTATTTAATTTGAATACGTAGTTTATAAAAACTTAATAATAAATTACATATCTTTTAGAATTGAATTATTTCTTTTTTGTGGTTATTTCCTTTAGTATGTTATTTTATTGTAAAATATAATTATTAATTTAATATTGAAGTATATATTTAAGTTTTAAATATATTTAAACTAAATGATAAATTGTTTAAATATAAAATATTAATAATAGTAAATGATATAATTTACTAATTCTAACACTTATCAATTATACATATTACAAACACTATTATAAAATATAATTAAAAAATAATATTGTTTAATTTATTTTTACAAAAATAAAATAATAGTAATAATTTAACTAATTTTATTAAAAAATCAAAGTTTAAAAAAAAATTATAAATTCAAATACAAAGATATAACATATTGAAATTATATTGCTATTGTGAATTAATATTGATTAGAGATGTTATGTGCGGTGGAAGTCAAAATGATATAAAAAATAAAATCTTATCGACTTGTCACAAAGATAAAGTTGTAATTAATGCATTCATTAATGCAAGATGAAGTTGTTAGAAAATATTTGTATTTTTGTTGAAAAAAATTAATTTTCTCCCCGACCAAAAATAGTATGGACCAATAGAATGAATGCAAAATGTGATTTATAAAATAATGAAAAATTACAAAAAGATATAAACATTTGAAATTTCTTATAATCTTTTAAATTCTTTCATTTGATTGGTTAGTGTTAATATGATATTATGATGACATGTATTCGTGCCTATGACAAGCACTAATAATAATAATAATAATAATAATAATAATAAGTGATATAATTGTATTCTATAACTCGTGCAAAATGAAGACCTCCCTCCATGGGAGAGGATTAAAAGGTTCGTAGGGGATTAATAATAATAATAATAATAATAATAAGTGATATAATCGTATTCTATAACTCGTGCAGAATGAAGAACTCCCTCCATGGGAGAGGAATAAAAGGTTCGTAGCTTCCCCTACGGTTGACCAAGGGATGATTCTCTTAAGCCCATTTTAAAATGTTTATATCAAACAAATTATGCGGATAAATATTAGAATTTTTCACGCGGTTTTGAAGGGTCCACGCGGGATTGAAGACCCACCATACAGCATAGCGACAAAATTGTACTGCCCATTTGCTAAAAACGCGACCTCGAATTGTCCATGTACGGCTTCCATGGCACAGTGAAGTCTCTGTCCTCTGCATTTCCTAACTAGGAAGAGTCTAGCCACCCACCACCGCGCAGCGCATTGTTCATTTCGTCCTCCCACAGCTTCACACTCTCTGCACGCCATAACATCATCTTCTCCGTTGGATAATATTTTTGTCCGATTCGTTTCTTTGCCTTCACTTTTGTTGCTGTAATGGGTTTAGGTTGAGTAGGGTTTGAAGAATTACAGGAAAAATAACATGTCTCAGAAGCGAGGCCAGAAGGAGGATGACGATCCCTCACCCGATGAGAAGCGCCCTCGCCTGCCTGCATCATTGGCAGCGTAAGTCTTTGCTTTTGTTCTACGTTTTTGCCAAAATGGGTTTTGGGAGTATTAGGGACTGAGCTTTTGGCTCCTGTTGGGAATTCCAAATTTTTGTTTTGCTTTCTGTCGCCAAACAATATAATACTCTCTTAGTGCCATGCTTCGACTCTTTCTGGAAGAGTCTGGAGTGATGCTTCCGATTCTGATGTTAATTTTCATCGACAAACTCTAAGACAGAATGGACGTTTTGTTTCATCAAGCATACACACTAAGTGTCTTAACAGTATTCGTTGACTCCCTTTTCTTTAGTGTAGACTCTGGAGCGATGTTTCTGCTTCTGCTATTAATTTTCATAGACACATTTGAAGAATTAAAGACAGAATTGACACTTTGTTTTCGCAAACACACTCACAAATTCGCTAGTTACGTTCTTCGACCGTTTCTCGAAGAGTGGGGATTGATGCCATTGGTTCTGTTGTTAAATTTGGAGAGAACGGATGTTTTGTTTTGATAAATATGCACATAAATTCTATCTAATGACATTCTTAGACTCTTTGTCGAAAATTATGAAGTAATGCTTTTTATTCTGTTAATTTTTATCATAAGTTTGAAGACAAAGTGGATGTTCTGTTTTGGAATACGTACAGCTCTTAATGACATTCACGACTCTTCCTTGAAGAGTGTGGAGTGATGCTTCTGATGCTGCTTTTGATTGATCAATTTTGTGCTGAGATCTTTTAGATAGCTTTTTGCCTCTTTTTAGCCACACTTATCTCTTCTGCTTAGGAGGCATGTTGAACACTCCTACTTTTTGTTTAATTATATTGGCTCCTATATATACGGTTAGTAGTTCTGCCTCCTATTCAAATTTCTTGTCTATAAATTTGAAGACAGAGTGAATGTTTTGTTTCAGGAAACATACACACAAATTTCTCGACTCTTTCTTTAAGATTGTGAAGCAATATATCTGATTCTGCTGGTGATTGATAATTATTGAGCTATGATTTGAAATCTTTTAGTTGGCTTTTTGCCATGTGTAGCCTAGACCTCTATTTTTCTTTAGATACATGTTGAACGCTTCTCCTGGCAACCCTAAATTAGCTGTAACTTTAGAGGCACATTGACCAATTCGATCATATGTGGATATATTAGGGTCAGTAGACTTGGTCTCTATTCAAAGTTTCTGTTTTAAATTTGTACGCACAATGGGTCTTTTGTTTCAGCTGACATACACACAATTTCTCTGATGAACATTCTTTGACTCTGTCATGAAGAGCATGGATTGATGATTTTGATTCCGCGAATGATTGATCAACACTGGGTTGTAATCTTTTGCCCAGGTTTCTTTGGAGACATATTAAACATTGCTCTTGTCCATTCTAAACATGTTCTTCTTTTACAGTCACGTTACCAAAGTTGATTGTGTGTGAATATACTTTTGTTTCTGCATAAAACAGGGGGTTGATTTGTGATGTTTTCTTTTTGTGTTATCATGTTATCACAGGACACTAGCTGAAGCTGTGAAGGTGAATACTTTGCAAAAGTTCTGTTCAATTTTGGAGCCTTTGCTTCGGAGAGTGGTAAGATGACCTTTTCATAATTGACCTAGTTTTAGATGTTATAATCTTATGTTATTGCTGCTGCCAGGGACTGCGCCTCTTGCCCTCAAAGAATATCAATCTCACTTGTGTGCAAAAACATATGAAACCTTTGAACATGCTCTACTGCTATTGTCATGCTACCCTGTCCATTCCTCTTTGTTTTCCTTTCATGCAACCATGGCTCTTTTTGGCTGAGAAGGCCCAGAACTGTGGGTCTGGGTATCATTCTCGAGGAGTCCAATCCTGCACAAAACATTGAAATTTGAATGTGGGTAAGCTACTTCTTACATTCACATTTAAATCTTTAAGTGTTTGCAAGTTGCTGTTCCCAAAGTCTGATAACAATCTTTCTTGCTGTTCCCAAAGTCTGATAACTATACCTGACCTTAACAATGCACTAACTGGTGAATTTGGAAGACAAAAATAAACTAGTATAGGCCTACAAAAACAGGGGCAATACACATGGCTCGCTTCTATGACAGAGAGTGCTTTTAAGTTCAAATGCTTAATGAGTTGCGTGTAGAAAATAAGATGTATAATCTCTGTTGCACTATTCTGAGTGAATTGTGAAATGATCGAATTCCAGGTTATTTTCAGGAGACATGTTTCTTTGTTTTCAGGTCTTACTTTTGCAAGGACCAAAAGTTTTTGATAAGTTGCTCCTATAATGCAAAGAATTCTAGTGTGACAGACATGCAAAAAAATATTATATATGGGCGGAGATGCCTGTATTAGAATTTAACATTTTTCACCCTTAGTAGAACTGCTATGAAAGAAATATTATCTGATAATTAAATTTTAAGCTTCCAAAGCAGGGTCTACCTGCTTCAAAACAGAGTCCAGCTTCAGAAATCAGTTTGGTCGTGTTGGAGAAGAGGGCTGTAAATTCAAAGTTCCATAAAAATGTCGACGAAACAGCAGTAATAAGCTTTTTAAATATAGAACTTGTGCAAAATATTTTCTGATATTGCAAACCTGTTCTAGAAGACTAACAGACTGGTAATTTAGAGCAAACAATAAATGCTGAGATTGCCATAAAAAGCATAACTGGACTTAGACCATGGTCTTGAAAATAGAAAGCATAGTCAACAATTATAGAGATCAGCAGGGAACCCAAATACAGGTTCTGAAGGCACCAAATTTTATCAGGGCCAACAGACCGATATCATTGTCTTGGTAGCTCTAGTAAGGTCATCCTTGAATCAATCATCTTATTCAAATCTGCAAATTATATAAGCAGGTTATTGTTTGTTGAGCAAATTGCATTGTTAGTAATTGGGTTCTCTTCTGCATTAGAAATTTTGACAGAGGTGTTTGGGGAGTCTTCTAACACCAACAACGCAACCATCAATACAACCTCTAAGGTGTGAATTTGCTAATAATTTCATATTTTCCCTCAAATTTACAGAATTTTTCAATATACTCGGAGCATAAAAACTATCAAATTTATAGGCTTTGCCATGGTATGGGAAATGTAATCATCCTAAAATGTTTCAGTAGAAAAACTCTTGACATATGATAATTTTTCTTATGCGCAAAGCTTAATATTATTCAAAGAGGATGGGATGAATATAGTTCGATGCCTATAACAGAAAGATAGCATGGCAACAAAACATAAGCACACTTTAGGATATAGATTAAAAGAAAAATAACTATATCTTGAAGAAGATGAAACAAATAATAGCATGCAAAGAAGCAAATAAAACCATGCAAAAACAAAATATTCCTTTTAGAGGCTAAAGCAAATAAATCTACGCAAAGGTCAAAGATTCCTTTATTGGAATAAACTTTAAAGGAATGATGTGCTATTTGGGTGAAAGTGTGTCTTTAGAAGTACAGCTCTCTTGTCTGTAAGAAAAGCAAGGCTTATATTAATTTTGTTTCATCTTAACCATAGTAACACAGGGACGTGTCGCCCACCTTTTAGCCCCACGTCCCAGAGATGAGGATACATTGGGGACTTGGGGACTTTGTTCCCCCGTCCCCAGTGTCACCACCAGATTCCGCCACCTCTGCTGAGGATAGGGGATATCCTGGTGTTGACTATTTGCTGATTTGACTATTTATGTTCAATGTTTGATGTTCTGATTCAATGCAATGTTCAAGTATTTACTCTTTTTCATCTTTATATCTTATATTGCAATACATCTTTTCATAACTAGCATTTTAAGTACCATATGTATAGTATATACAAGCCCCTCAGTCCCCTGCCACTGTCCCCTAGCTGTCCCCCCGCCATCCCGAGATTAAGGCCCCTCTATCCCCCCATCCCGGAAACTTGTCCCCCTGTTCCACCATCCCCCCGTCCCCCAGGGTGGTGTAACTATGATCTTAACGTAAATTATTGTGGTCTAGTTGGGCCAGCACTTAATACACTGGATGTTTATGATTAATTTCTATTTGGTATTTTACAATTTGAGTAGCTTGTTGGTAGGATTTGGCTTTGTTTATCAATGGTAGTAGAGTAATTTTATTGTGTTGGATGGTGGAATGTTCATTTATCAATCAGATTTTTGTTTGCAGAAATTAGAATTTCAGACTTTCAAACAATTATTCTGTTTAAGAAATTTTAGATTTCAATTTGGTCCAGTCCAGCATAATGTTGCGATTGTGCCAGAATCTGCAGTTGCTGCACATTCAATATGCAATGGCCACACAACAACTTATGCTTAACTTGGACAATAATTCTACTTCTCATCACTCTTCAATAGAGCTGAAAATTCTACATAGTTAACAGAGTCTGTTTTGAGGTGATGGTTTCCTTTTATTGAACAGTGGAATACAGGAAGATAGGAATTTTAATCCAGAGCTATCTAGAATCTTGTGGGGAGTTTGTGATGACATAATGAATTATAATTTCCAATTGTAGGGATCTGAATAAATATCCAGGAAATATCCAATTTTAAATCTTGAAGCCTTGGGAAATTGCTCACAAGAAATCTTTCTACGAGGGGCATGGTACTCTTATATTACTAAAAGCATAAGCAGAAAATCTCACATATAAGAAAACTCCATTACTTTTATATCGTCTTTAGCCTTTATCTGTAGGTAATGGGTGAGATAGTAGCTGATTAAATTAGTTCACATGGCTAATAAAAGTGTGATCCATTATCGCTTATGGTACATGGATGTACTAGCCTGAATGAATATTCTTGCAATCTTAACTCAAAACAAACTTCGGAATATAACAGATAATTGCATGCAATAAAATACCAACAACAACCAGCAAACGCTTATTAAAAATACTCAGTCCAAAATAATATTCAGATTTTCTATTGTATAATTATATCCAGCAATATAATAACATAACCAGATATCCAAATCTAATCTTAAAATCAGTTATACAGTCAGATTGGAAAGCTCAAAAAGAACCTCTAAGCACAATGGTGAATTCCGTCTTGAATCCACTCCAAGCTGAATCGTGTTGGTGTCCAATCAACTGAGAAGAGCCTGAAGGTTTCTGTCCTCAGGTTTTGGAAACTAAAAGCCAAAGCTTCTCTTCTCCAAGTGAAAATCTGCAAACAACTCCAAGTCTAACTATCACTGAAAATGAACGAGACCTGCTCTATTAATGCTCAATGGTGATTTTTCAACTGCCTTGTGTCTTTTCGTGTTATTCTTCTCTGTCACCTTTAACCCACTTAATAATATTATTTGACCCATTTTATAACTTTTCAATAAGCTCCCTTAAGCCCAAATTAATATTTTATGAATTTGACTCTAAAATTCGTAATGTCCCAAAAATGGGACATTACAATGGATAAAGACAACTGTGATCCTTGATCTTGGTCTATAAGACAAAATAAGAAAACAGTTCTGGAAATCAAGTCCATGAATATTCCACAGTCCATATTAATCAAGTTCCTTTGCTTTTATATTAGACCATGTGAATTTTTGAATTTTTAATGCCAATGTTTTAGATCAAATGCTATGATCCATCATTAGAGCACGTAGAGAAAATAATTAGCATACCAAGCCCAGAAAAGAGATACATAATAGGAGGTCTAAGAAAGAAGTCACTAGAACCTAAGAAAGAAAGGGTATGTATGAGGTAACACAAAGAGATGAAGAAATAACTTAATAAGGGATAAAGAAAAGAAGAATGAAACAAGAATCAAGAAACAAGAAAGACAAAGGAGAAAAATACTAAAATAAACAAAATCAAATCAGATAACAAGGAAAGAGCAAGATCAACTGAATAATGAAAGACAAAGAAAGGAAGATATGAAACAAGAAAACTAAAATTTGAAAGAAAAAAAAAAGAAACTAGAGAAGATACACACATGTTCTCTTATGTATGTTTGCATAGACAAATAAGAATAAATATATAAATATAAATTTATGGATATATAATTATAACTATACAAATATAAATGTATGGGTATAAATATAAATATAACTACGCCTATATATTCTCTACAATATGTGAGCAAAGGATATATATATATATATGTGAACTGGCTGCCTACTTTGCTAAGGTCGTTGCTCCAATTTTTGGTAAATCTAACTCCTTCACAAACAATTTGGTCCACTTTATTTATTTCATCTAGGATAAGAAAATGGAAGACAGCGACCTTCTTGTCAGCTTTGATGTTGTTTCCCTCTTCACCAAAATACCCATACTTGAGTTCATCAAATTGATCAGGCAGAAGACGAACAATGGAATTGCTGACCCTCTTGAATTATGCCTTAGATTGACCATCATCATCTTCCAGGGTATGATCTATTGTAATACCTTGCTAAGGGACTTGAGAGGATAACAACTAAACTATCAAAATGACATGGCTATTTTTTGTTTAAAGTGCAAGTACATTGAAATATCCTTTCTTCAGATTAAATTGAAACTTAATATAATACTCACAGCAATAAGATTTTGTTTTAGTACAACCAAAGGAAACCCAAAAATACAGATGGATAATAGTAACATTGACAATCAATAGCAGAATATCCTTGGTCAAAATTAAAGTCCAGAAGACAGAGCTTACAAAAATTCGTTTCCAAAGCCAAGATTATTTTTCGCTGACCTGATCGCTTGATATGGAAGATTACCTGGATAAATTGCAGACCTCCTATTCATTTGTTAATTGCAAAAAGCTGTGAACACTTCCTGGTAGTTTGCCTTCTGGAGACGATTTGATTTCTGTAGCTTTTCAATTGTATTCTGCCCACAATAGGTTTGCGGCATCAACGTAGTTCAAACTGTGAACCACACTTGGAAGCTGAAGGTTCTGAGATGATTCTTCTGGGATTTTGTCCAGAGAAGAGTTTCTACCGGGGCTGCATCCTGTAAAAAGAAGAGTCATATAATTTCTTGCAGAGAGGAAAAAGCAAAACAAGTCGTTAGCATATAATGCATCCTGAAAACACCACTTTGCTGCCTTCAATGGGAAAAATGGTGAGTTGGAAAAAACAATGAGCTGGAAAACTAGCGACCTCATCCTTAATCTTTACTTGGCATCCAAGGCAAGGAAATCTTAAAAAGTTTCAAAACTTTACTTGACCCCACATCAAGACATTCAGTGAATTAAATAAATTCATTCAGCACTTCAGCTTTTTCCACTTATTTAAAATATCACCTTGCCCTTTTATTAATAAATACTTAGCCTAGGAGGGACAAGAATTAGGCTAGTATTTTTATTTGATTATCTATGGTTAAGCCAAGGGAGACATTACGGTCCTCCCTTCTCGGGATTGATGGTCCTCTAGCAATTGCAAACCCATCCGCTGCTCCATTGAGATATACTTGTCGAATTACCATAAATCACGAGGCAACTCAATAGTGCATAGGTATGACAATGCATCCAACAAATTAATACCTGAATTCCATACCAAAATATAGAACCTTCTGATAAAAAAAAATTACTCCACACTCCAGCTTTATCAGAAAGAAATACCCCATAACATTCCCAGATTGAGTCATTGATGCAGCCAATGCAATATCAGGAAATGCTATATGATTCCAACTAGAACAACCACTAGTCCATAAGGATTCAAAGAATATGAAATCACCAATTAATAAAGATATTGCTGCCATTTGAAGAGGAATAGGTGACTAATTAAAAAATGAAGTATGTATGCCATCACTGCCCAACTTAAACAACTCTTCAGTGGCTGGCTTAGTAAGAGAGTCATCAACCAAATTACTATCACCATCATGAGAATGATCAACCATCTCAACTGTAATTTCTGGATGGGGCAACTCATATCTCTCATCATCAAAAGAATGGTTAGTATCACAAACATATTGAAGACGAAGCTTGGCTTGTTGAGCCACAATTATTGGATTGTCATTATTAGTAGCCTTCAACACATTTTGTTTTCCATCATGAGTAAAATCAAGCTCTGTACTGTTGAAATCGTGGTTGTGTCTTCCAAGGGACTTCAACCTTGGTACTCCACAACCTTGGTACTCCCCATACTACTTCGGTTCCATCAATACGAACCACATAGTACTCGACATCAAATGTAAAATCATCTAAATGTATGCTCACCATTGGTATTTTCCTTGTGCAACTGATTTTAGATCCATCTGCCAATATAATGCTGAATTGGGGAAATCCTCTACTCATGGTCCTTCCTTGACTACAAAGCTCTCATCAATAAAGTTGTGTAGCACCGCTGTCTGCCATAAATGTATCTCCCTGTCCTTTCAAAATCCCTTTTAAGTATGAAAAGATGATTTCTAGAACCATTGAATAGGGATGCAAGGGTACCTTGCACCTTGTCATTGTACTTACTATTCTCATCGCTGTCCATATCAGAATTCACCTCAATAAGATATGCCTTACCCTTACCAAGACACCCATATCCTAGCTCCCAAGGTTCTTTGCAATGAAAACAAAGATTTCTAATTTAGGAGATGTGACTTTGGGCATATTAGGAGTCTTCACATCCGATTCATCGTTTGATTTCTGATTTTTGAATTTCCTCTTGTGTGGCAGACAAGAAGGTATGACATCCAAGTCCATGGCTAAACCAATAGCACCATCTAAAGAACTAGGTCTATGAGCCCTAACCAAACCTTTTAATTTGTCACTTAAACCTTCAACAAAGAGCATTGCAACTCTTTTCTGAGGCACTCAGGGACCATCATGAAATTTTTTGGAATTCATATGTAAGACTCCAGATGCCCTACATGCTTAAGATGTGGCAATTTCCTGTAATAGACCTTTATGTCTTTCTGGTCAAAGCAAGTAACCAACCTTTTGACAAACTCTTCATAAGAATGAACCATGGCATGATCTTGGGAGATAAGTCTGTGAAGCCACCAATCGTATGCTACTCCCTCGAGGTGTGTGGTAGCGAATTGGATCACCTATACCTCTTCCATGGGCTTGAGTGCTAAGAATGTGTCTAACTTATGAGCTCATGATCTTGCTGTTATTTTTTCGGTTCCATCAAAGGATGGTATAGAAAGTTTCTTCAAGGTATCCTTATATTCTATAGGTTGAGTACCATGCCTAACTTACCCTCTAGGCCACCTATCTTGCCTTTCCAAATGATTTTTAGCCTTGTCCTTATGTTGGTTCATGAATTGATTTAAATTCATTAGCTGCCTTACATCAGCTGGAAGCTGCATGTATTCATCTCAAGCCAGTATAATCTCATCTATGATGTACTTCTTTTCTACCTCAACCTCAGGGATTGATACTCTTTCAACTAGATGTGGTAAAAAGTGGGACACAGTGGTTTGATTAGACCTTGTATCCGCTGTTGTTAGAACATTAGGGGCTGCTCTGTCTCGATTCTAATGCTCGGCTTCACTTCTGCTGTGTGGACTATTTGACCTTCCTGCCTCGAACGTCCAACTCTCAGTTGTCCCATTGCTGTGATCTAAGTCATAGGTTTTGCCGAATTTTCGGCTTCAGGTTTGAAATTCGGTCAAAAAATTTGCTAAAATTCTGCAGAAAATTTGTACGGCAGCAGTTTGGTTGTCGTGTTGCTGAAAACATATTTCATTACAGCATTTTTAAGGTTTTGGCAATAAAGACTTGTAGACGAACTTCAGTTTGCAGAAAATGCATCAATTTTCTGAAGGATGGCTAGGGAAAATTGTCTATTGCATCTTGGAAATCATCTGCTATCATCAATGGAGGGTCTAGCAATCTGAAATCATGTAGTGTCTCAAATCATATGCATCTGACATCTAAAATTGTCCCAGTTCGCCATCTCTGTTGGTCGTCCATGTTTGGCGTCTGGTGGCTGCTGCTCCCTGTAAGATGGTTGGAAGATAGCTGCAGCCTGTTGTCTCTTTTATGGCAGTGGCCATTGCCAAGTCCCCGCAGCAATTTACAAAGATTTGCATTTCATTTTTAGGGTTTAATAGTTTATAACTTTATTATAATGTATATTATTTTTATTTCTTTATCAATAGTAAAATATTGTTATATAATATATATATATTTTTATTAGAAAAGCATTAGTATTTTATGTATGTTCTATTTATCTTTTTTTAGTAGTAAAATATTAATATTTGGTATGTTTATTTATTATTTTTAATTAATTTATTATATTATTTATTTTTCTATGTAAAAAATATATCTATAAGTTGATTTTAATGTCGATTTTTTTTTGATTTTTTTGACCTTGCCGAACTCGAAGTCAAATTTGAACCTTGTGACTTAGGCTGTGATCATGTAATCTTGGAATTGTCGCATCATTTGCTAATCTTGTTGCAGTTGTAGCTACTGATGCTGCTGCCATTGGGCAAAAATTGTCAAGAATGCATTGAGTTGATTATTTAGTTCCCTTGGCAGGCTTCCATCTCTTCTTTCACCCATCTCTGCTTCCTGTGGGTTGATTTTAGCATCTTATTTTTGCCCTGACCTACTTCTTGTGTTATATTTGTGCAGTTAAAACCCTCTGGAATACATAGAACCACTTTATATTGACATGTATTAGATTAGGAGCAAAAAGAATGCACAAATACATGCAACGAAAAATCGATGATATGCACTAAGAAGAAAACCAACAATTGAAACCCCCACAGGCTGGTAGGTTTGTAGCTCTGGTACCACTGGAATATCCTTTGCTTGGATCAAGATTGAAACTTAATACAATACTCACAGGAAAAAGGTTTTGTTGTATTACAACCAAAGGAAACCCAAAATTACAGATGGGTAATAGAGATATTGAAAATCAACAGTAGAATATCCTTGGTCGAAATTGCCAGTCTAGAAGACAGAGTTTACGAAAACTTATTTCCAAAGCCAAAATATATACGGCTGATCTGATCGTTTGATATGGAAGTTTAGCTGGATAAATCACAGACCTGCTATTCATGTGTTAATTGCAAAAAGCTGCTAATTCTTCTTGGTAGATTGCCTTCTAGAGACTCCTCGATTTCCTGAGCTTTTTCACTTGTTGTCTGTCTTGAATAGGACTGCGGCATGGACGTAGTTCAAACTGTGAACCACACTTGGAAGCTGAAGGTTCTACGGCAATTCTTTTGGGATTTCATCCAGAAGAGGGTTTCTAAAGGGGCTGTCTCTTGTAAAAGTAGAGTCTTGCAATTTCCTGTAGAAAGGAAAAAAACGAAACAAGTCGATAGCATATAATTTATCTTGAAAACATCACTTTGCTGCCTTTAAAGGGAAGAACGCTGAGTTGGAAAAGCTACAGATGGAAAACTGGTAATCTTCTTAATCTTTACTTGGCATCCAAGGCAAGGAAAACTTAAAATAAGAGTTTCCAAAACTTCACTTGACCTATCTCAAGATATTATGTGGATTAAATAAATTTACCCAACACTTTAGCTTTTTCCACTTATATAAAATATCACCTTGCCCTGCTATTAATAAATACTTAACCTATGAGGGACAAGAATTAGGCTAGTATTATCTATGGCTAAGCCAGAGGGGACATTACATACATCTTAATCTAACAATTATGATTGCACTTACATACTATAAATGTGGAGTAATTATAAAATACCATCTCACAATTGCATCCATTATGAACATATAGGGAAAATAATGAACATATATATTAGTTTCTACATGCATTATATATTTTAATATATAATATATATATTGAATCTATTAAAATATTATTATTATCCACATTATGATTATATTATAATTTATTTATTCATATTTATATTTTAATTTATATACTAAATTTCCTTATATTATTATTTATTTGAAACCTTATTGTTTTAATATTATTTATTATTAAATCCTATTTGAAATTGGGGACATCATAGTGTGTGAGTATATATATGTATATGGATATGTAAATATGTATGTTTACGAATATATATATATATATATATGTAAATATATCTATATCTATATTTATGTATATATGAATATATATCTATGCTCCATAAAGTTTCGAAGACGAGGATATGCTTCTGGTACGGGTATGGGTCAAAGCCATAATTCAGAGGACGGGGACGTGTTTCTAGTATGGGTACGAGTCGAAACCAAATTTTAGGGGATGAGACCTCAGGCGACGGTGATTAAAAATGTTAAAGCATGTAGCTTCGGTTTGACATTGCTGTGATCAGCACATATATATGTATATATGTACAACAGTATGATGCACATACAGTTATACATATATGCATACATACTTGGTGTATGTAACTAATGCACAGTAGAAACCGATGATATATATTTTCTGAGATCATTTAAGGCATGATTGAAACATATTCTGATTCCATTGGTATTTAGATCTCTTTTGATCTACACTTTATATCGGGCTGCAGATCTTAATGATTGATATTACATTGTTTTACTTTTGTTAAGTTTGTAACAAATTATGAATGATTAGTTACTTCCGAATAGGTGTAAGGATGAATGCCCATGTCTCCATTTGGAGACATGATCATTTGTCCCCACACCCTTTCACTCAATATATATACCTGATTTGCCCGAGTAAACAAGGCATCAAATTCAATTAATGCAAGCATATCAAAGGATCGAAGGATATTCTAAGTTCAAGAATATTATTTTATTTCTGTTATCTCTGCACTAACTTCTACAAATTTTGGAGTGAATAAGTCCATCGTCAATAGTGTTCATACCTGCAATAAAATTGTGCATAAGTCTGCCATCGAATTTGACATCTGGTAAGAAACTTTACATGGTATCAAAGCCTTGTCAAGGAGAGATCTCATTAAGTTTAAGAGATAAGATTTCACATTAAATTGCAGTTTATCTTTTCTCTACAAGATGACAAACATGTTAAGATTCAAACACCTCCTTGCAAGTGCTGATAACTTCTAATCCAAGAAACTTTGTATAATGATGTTATTAAAAGAAAACAAATTGGAATCTTTTGTAAGAGAAGATAAGGAAGAACCTAAAGATGATCTAGAGAAAACATTATGGATCGAGAATAATGAGAAGGCCATGAAGATAATTGTGGATGTTGTTGGTTCGAGATCACATAGTGCCTATTGTGTCAAAACATGCAACAACATATCACATGTTTCGAGCTCTTGAAAATGCATTCATAATAAATAACATTGGCATAAAACTTGCTCTTAAAAGACAAATGAATAATATCGGCATGAATAAAGGAGAAATTGTAAATGCTTTCTTCATGAGAATCACAGATTTGAGAGATCAATTATCTGCAGTCAGTTATGAGTTGACAACGAAGAATTATACCTGATAGCGTTAGGACTTCCAAATTCTTGGGAATCTTTTGTACAAGTGCTAGATCTAAAATCCCAAAACTAGATCGATTAAGATCTGATTGTCTTCAAGAAGAATCGAGATTAATGATTAAAGGAAAACATAAAACCTTAGATGAAGACGTTCAAGTTCTTAACACAAACTCTCATAAGAAGGGAAAGAAGAAGAACAACAAAAGGAAAAGAAACTTTCATGGAAAAGGACACTTTAAACAAAAGAAAGACTTGTCCAAAATTCAATGTTTTAGATGTGATCTATATGGACATTATGCGATAAATTGTCTTGATCGATCTAAACCTCAAGCTTCATTTGCCAAATCTGATAAATCAAACAAAGGTCATTAATTTGAGAAATATGCGTTCTATTCAGCATTGTCTAGTCAAATATCAACCAAATCTAACACTTGGATAGTTGACAACAGATCCTCAAGACACATCACTGGATATCAGGATAACCTAGAAATCATGCAAATAGAAACAGATGAAGAAGTTACAATTGGTGATGATTCTGTACATTCCGTAAAAGGGATTGCGTCCTGCACCATCAAATTGAAATCTAGAAATAATATTCAGCTTTTTGGAGTTCTTTATGTACCAGGTATTAAAAGAAATTTAATATCCATATCTGCTCTTGAAGATGGTGGTTATAGAATTGCATTCATGGAAGGTAAGGCACTAGCTTGGTCTAAGAATTCAACCATAAAGAAGGCTCTAGCAATAGGAGTACGACAAGGACTATTATATGAGCTATGCACTAAGACAAAGAAGACATTTGTGATATTTGTTGGTGATTTTTCAAGGAAGAAATGGATATACTTCCTTAAGTGCAAAGAATCTGAAGAAATTCTTTCTAAGTTTAAGGACTTCAAAACAGTCACTGAAAACTCCTCAGGAATGAAAATTAAAGTTCTGAGAATAGATAATGGGAAAGAGTACACTTTTGAAATGTTTAAAGAGTTTTGCAAACATGCTGAGATTAAGAGGGAGTTCACAGTCCATTACAATCCTCAACAAAATGGGGTTGTTGAAAGGAAAAACAAAACTATTGTAGAAGCAAATAGGGCTATGATTTTTGATCAAAACTTGAGTATGCCATTTTGGGTTGAAGCATCTAATACAACAATCTATATTCAGAATAGATGTCCTCACTCGTATTTGGACAATAAGAACCTTGAAGAAGCATTTTCAGGAAAAAAACCTGACATTAGTCACTTTAGGATATTTGGATGTCCTGTGTATGTTCATGTACCTAAGGAGAAAAGGACAAAGTTAGAACCTACTGGAAGAAAGGGAATTCTTATTGGTTTTAGTGAAACAGTAAAACGATACAGAGCTACATACCTGGACAGAAACAAATAGAACTCAACAAAGATGTCATTTTTGAAGAAGATATTGCTTTTAAAAGAGCCAAAACTTTTGATGAACTAGATACAGTTGACTTATCCCAAGAAGAGGCTCTTGCTCCCGAGATTCAGAGGGAGTACCCTTAAGAGACTTCAAATGAAACTGAGATCCTTCCTGAGACTCAAGAAGAGAGTCTTGATTATTCTAAAAGACCACTTTGGGCAAGGAAAATTATACAGGAAGGAGATGGATTTGCAGCACCTTCAGGGACTTTTTGAGAAAGCAAAAGACTTAGAAAATTGACATAAAATGCTTTCATGTGTGAGAGTCCAAACCCTGAACCTTCAAGTGCTTTAAAAACACTTAAACATCAAGCTTGGAAAGATGCAATGGTGGAAGAGTATCAGTCGATACTAAAAAATGATGTTTGGGATATAGTTCCTAGACCTAAGGGAAAATTTGTTGTTTCTTCAAAAATAGCTCTTTAAAGTTAAGTATGCTGCAGATGGTGGCATTGAAAAACATAAGCTCGTTTTGTGGCTAGAGGTTTTTCTCAAAAGGAAGGAATTGACTCTGAAGAAACTTTTGCACCAGTTGCCAGGTATACCTCAGTTAGAGTTGTAATAGCTATTGCAGCAACCAAAGGTTGGAAAATCCATCAAATGGATGTAAAAACTGCTTTTTTAAATGGAAAAATTGAGGAAGTATAGTTGGAACAACTAGAAGGATTTGTGACTCATGATGTTGCCTCTTATGTATGTAAATTGAAGAAGGCTTTATATGGACTCAAATAGGCTCCCCGAGCTTGGTATGAAAGGATTGACAAATACCTTCTAAGTCTTGGATTCAGCAAGAATGTGGCTGATCCAAATCTTTACTTTAAGGTAACTAAAGGTGATATGCTAATTCTAATTCTTTATTTTGATTACCTTCTAATTACAGGGGAAGAACATCTCATTAATTAGTGTAAAAAAGACTTGGCTTTTGAATTTGAAATGAAGGACTTAGGAATTCTTCATTACTTCCTTGGTTTGGAAGTGCATTAGAAGTTTGGGAATATCTTTCTGCATCAAAAGAAGTATACAATTGATATTTTGAAAAGATTTGGAATGTGAGACTGTCGACCTATGTCTACACCTATGGAAACCAACTTATACAAGCTAAAGGAAGCAAGTGCTGAATCCAGACTAGTTGATCCCACTTTATACTGACAGATAATTGGGTCCCTGATGTATCTTGTAAATACTCAACTTGATATCTGCTATACTGTGAATGCATTAAGTCAGTTCATGTGTGAACCTTGTGAGATTCATCTTGCTGCTTTGAAGCATATATTAAGGTATCTCCAAGGGACTATTGGGTATGAACTTAAATATGAGAATACCAGCTTGGAGTTAAATGGATATACTGATTCTGATTGGGTCGGAAGTGTAAAAGATTGGAAGAGCACATCAGGATGTTGCTTCTGCTTAGGATCAGCCATGATCTCTTGGATTTGCAGAAAGCAAGCTTCAATTGCTTAGAGTTCTACCGAGGCAGAGTATATTGTAGCAACAATGGGAGCTAGAGAAACAATGTGGCTTCGAAAGTTGCTTTCTAACTTGTTCTGTGAGCCTATGAAACCTACCACTATTCATTGTGATAACCAAAGTTGTCTCAAGTTATCTATGAATTCGGTATTTCATGATAGATCCAAGCATATAGAAATTCCTTACCCTTATGTAAGGGACATGGTGGAAAGAAGAGCTATTAAGTTGGAATATATTAATACAGATGATCAAATAGCTGACATACTCAGCAAGGCTCTTCCTAAAGTGAAGGCTGATCATTTAAGAAGAAACTTGGTTTGGTTGAAATGTAAGTTTATGAGATTGAGTCTCAACTTTGTAAATTTGTATTATTTTAATAAAGATGTATAAAGTGTAAACTCTTTTGTCATATGTGTGACTCTATGGCTCATGGGCCTACCCTATGTACATTATTAAAAGGTGACAATCATTTATAATGAAATGTTGATTCTAATAATATAAGGTGAAGACTTTATAATTATTAGATTACTATCATGTGACTTGATATTTATGAAAAAGATCATGATAGTTAAAAGAGCATGTTGATGGATATCATGGGAGTCTGTGACTTGATATTTGTTGAAGATCAATATGTTCAAACTCATGGTAGATATTATGTGACATAATATCTATGGATATACCATGATCTTTTATGGTAGATATCATGAGACTTGATATCTGTGTACACACCATAACTGGAAAGAATATCACGAGACTTGAATTTCTTAAATATATCCAGAGGATATTACTTTTCAAATAAAAACTTATATATATTCACTTTGTCTTCCCTAGCTAAGAGGGAGTGTTAAAGCATGTAGCTTCGGTTTGACATTACTGTGATCAACATATATATGTATGTACTTGTTGTATGTAACCAATGCACAGTAGAAACCGATGATATATATTTTTTGAGATCATTTAAGGCATGATCAAAACATATTTTGATTCCTTTGGTATTTAGATCTCTTTCGATCTGCACTTTATATTGGGACGTAGATCTTAATGATTGGTATTTCATTGTTTTACTTGTGTTAAGTTCGTAACAAATCGTGAATGATTAGTTACTTCCGAATAGGTGTAAGGATGAATGTCAATGTCTCCATTCAAAGACATGACCATTCATCCCCACACCCTTTCACTCAATATATATACTTGATCTACGTGAGTAAACAAGGCATCGAAATCAATTAATGCAAGCATATCAAAGGATCGAAGGACATTCTGAGTTCAAGAATATTATTTTATCTTTGTTATTTCTGCACCAACTTCTACAAATTCTGGAGTGAATTAGTCTATTTGTCAATGGTGTTCATACCTGCAATAAAATTGTGCATCAGTTTGCAATCAAATTTGAAATTTGGTAAGAAACTTTACAAAAAACATAGGGGTTATATATATATATATATATATATATATATATATATATATATATATATATATATATATATATATATATATATATATATATAAAGAGATAGAACTCAAATATGCATAACATAACATTGATAAACCATTCATCATAAACATTTAAAAAGTAAGAAGGTCAATACATTGATACAATTATAATGCACATGTAACATAAGTATAATAAATTGAAATTAACAAAAATAAAAATACTAATCACTCTCATAAATCTGAAATCATAATTCATTGCAATATCGGTGACGTAAATGGAGCAAAAATGCCCAAAGGCTCCAAGTATCATGCATGAAAACAAATTGAAATGACGTAAATGATAAACAATAGTAATAACTAATAGGATGTCTCATGAAATCAAATCCCATAATGTATTTGGAAATGTCAAATAATAAATGCCATTGCCAAATATATGGTAGGCTATCCTCTACGAATCAAAATCTATGTCTAAATCTAAATCAGCATCATCATCCTCCGAGTCAGTGGTAGCTATAGGCAGAGTGTCCTCATCCAATGGAACCCCAACTAATCCTAGAGGTGTGTCATCTGCCTCAATCTGCATAGCATCCTCGGGATTAACATCCCAATGTAGTGTTGGGGTTGGATGATCCTGAGGAGTTTGTTGGTCACATCGGTGCAAGACACTGTGAACAACCACTAACTCTTCCAATTGCTTAGAGGAAAGGCTGTTCCTCTTAACTTATTGGATGAAGCTATACGAAGTAGTAGAGGAACTCGCAACCTTTGAACGAAGACGAATGGCAAAAAATCTTAGCTCAGGTGCATCTCTACCATGCCACGTCCACCACCAATAGGGTCCCTTTGAGCTAATGTAGCTTTGTCTGTCTTGGCCTTAGGCCTACCAAATGTTGGACCACAAAGTTTGGTGAAGTCAAGCGCCTGCTCCCAAAGAATACTAGCATCATTGTCATTAAACATTTTTGTAAGGGCTTTGAAGAAGCCCTGCTTCAAGTATGTTTAACAAATAAAAAAACATAATAAATCAGTAAAATTACCAAATGTCAAAAAAACAATTAGCAATTAAAGTTTCAATTGAAAACTAAAACAAAATACTTGAGATTTTAGAATAGAGACTCACCTCCTCATCCCTAGATGGAGGCACTCTCCCAAGCCTTGGTGCATGCCATTTAGGATTGGCAGCATAGGCTGCCATATGAAGTGGAGTGTTCATTATGTTCCACCTCCTCATTACAATGGGCTTAAGTTGGTCCTCGTAAAACACCAAATTGGGGTCCTTGGCATGAATAACATGCTTGCTCTGCTCAAGCATGCTATCAATTGTCTCATAAATCTCTCCAAGGCTAGGAGAGTCAGTATCAACATATCTAATTGCTGCTACAGTAGGCTAAATGAAGGAGCAAATGTAACTGAAAATGCAATCAATTAGTGATTAGTAAATAACATGTGAGAAACATAGCAAATAATAAAATCAGCAAATGCTAAAATCAGAAATAATTTTAATTTTTATCAAATCAGAAAATAACATTTATAAATATTAATTTATCTAAGCTTCTTACCTCATTGTGGTTGACCAATTTTTATTCAAGATTTTTTGTTTCACACTTCTTCCATTCGGGGTGCTTGATTTATGCCAAACATTCCACTCCGCATTAAGCACCATGGATTCTAAGGCCTCTTTGACCTCAAGCATCCTCTTCAACAAAATGAAGTAGCTAGTTTATCTAGTCTCCACGGGCTTGGGGAATTCTTTCTTCGAAAATGTTCTAAATAATGCAAGAGATGTGTGATGATTGCAAATAAACATTTGCACATCTCTAGCCTCACATACCAAACCCTTAAGCCTTACCAATGCCCTTCAAGGTGTTATTCAATGCATGTACACAACATGGGGTCCAAAACATATGTCTACAATACTCTCCACCATCAAACCAGCTGACTTACACACCCAGGCTAAATCAGTGACTACTTGCACAATATAGCATCCTTCAAAATCTGAAATTGAAAGGATGCATCCTTCTTTTTCTCTGAACGATCAATAACTCTAAGAAAATAAGAGCGTGTTGTGCTAATGACAATAATATTGATGAGTGGCCGATGTTTGATATCGGTCCACCCATCTATGATGATAGAGCATCCATCAGTCATCCATGTTTGTCTCATTTCCTCTTTTAAAATACTTACTTTTGAATACTATTTATCAAGGATAGTGGTGCGTAGTTTTGTCTAACCAGATGGTACAAATAATGGACTAGCAGCTTATATATCTTTGCACATTTGTTTATAAAATGAGGAACGTGTAACATGGTATGGTATGCCATGAGCAACAAGGAAAGCAACATTAGTCTCTTTTTTACTCTTGTTTCTCTTTCCTCTAGTAGTGCTGGTTTTGTTTGTGCCTATGGGGGTTGTGCTACTCACAGGCATAGTGGCTTGCACATACTCTCTTGGACTCCCCATTTTCAGCCCCTCCCCCTCCATGTCCAATCTAGTGGCCTCATTTTTTTCGTCTTATGTTATCAATTTACATCCTTTCATCCCTTGTCCACCTATCCATAAAAGGTGAAATTCACTCTAGTGTAGCTCCTGAAATAGTGTTTGTGACATATATTGCACTCTCATTCCCTACTACCCCCTGTATTTTTTTTCTTGTCCTTGCCCACTTTTGTGGCTAATTGTTGGAGAGGTTTCTTTGGGTCAAATGGGCCTTTGACATATTTTCGATAGGTTAGAACCCGTTTGGTTACAAGCATAGGAATAGGAAACTAGAATAGAAAATAGGAATGGGAATGGTAATGGTGAATGCAAATGGAAAATGACAATCCCAATCATGTTCGGTTCACTAAAATTTAATCAAGATTCAAAACGGGAAATCAAGATTCAATCTTAAATTATACCATTTCATGAATAAACCAAATGAAACCCTTAAAACAAGCGACATCCATGACAGATGGAAAATTCAATAGAGACCCAGTCAGCTGGAACATGTTGAACAAATCCTATATCTAATCAAATACTTCGTGATTAAACCTAAAAATCAGATGTCCAGAGATTTTCATCTGCATTTGAAAGCGATATTCACAGATTTATCATGCTCACTGTTCGTAAATTTGTCGGAAACCTAGAACGGATTAACAAGTTTAAGTAGTATGGATTAAGAATTTTCTATTTTCCCCAAATTCGATTCATGTTCACTCCGGATTATTAACAATTCTAAGCAGTAGGATTAAACCGAAAAAAATCCTCTTTAAATCTGTTCATTTTCCCTGAGGATTAGATGGATTAACAAAGTTTAGGCAGTAACTAAAATACCGACGCCTACCATGGACCCGACCAAATTGTGAAATATGATCAAATGGAAGGAGACTTACAGTGAAAAAGTGATTGATTAAGAAATTGTTGAAAGAATAAATGTCCTGTTTTACAGAAATTCATATGTACACTTTAATATATTATTTAACATATTTATAACTATATATATATTATTAAAATATGTTATTTATACAAATTAGATCAAATTTGATAGATAAAACAAATTAGATGAAAATGAAAAAAATTGATTGATTATGATGTGGTTGAAAGAATAATTGCTTGTTACATCTTTGAGTGCTTGAAGCTTTTTATTTGCATTTTCATTTACTTTAACAAACTATATTAGTAATTAAAATGGCATTATGGATCAAACATTCACAAATTATATTTTCTAACACTTAATCTTGCTATTTAATTATTTTGGTACTTCTCTTTTAAGGTTATCAACACAATCTTTTTTAATGTCTTTAAGACATTAAAAGAAGATTTTTGCAATTTTAACAAAAGTATACCAAGTCATTTCAATGCTTATATTTTAATTTAATTTAAATTAAAGTATTTATTCTAAAGATATTAATAGTATTTTTATGTCATGATACAAATAGGTGAGTTCGTTTAGAAATTTTGACTTCCTAAATACGTGGTGAAATATATTTTACTATCGGCTTAACCATTGCCCCTTATTTTTGTGCAATTGCTAGTTAATAATTTTTTATAAAGTCTATTATAAAGTAAATGGGGTCCATGAGACATCATTGAAGTGCATTAACTATTTACATTAATTGGGCACCCAAACCAGTTAGGTTATAAAGTGATATTATAAAGTCAGTTCAAAGAATTTTAATAAGTCATTAATGTGACTTAATTGAGAAGCCTCTTTAATCGATCCTTATAAAGGATTTATAAAAAGGTCAAAGTGTAAAGTTGAATTCATTCTGCACATGTGATTTTTTTAACTTGCTTTCTTGGAATTTGTGAATGGTGTCTAAGACAAAGGTTTCTGTGCTTCTTCAGTATTGAAGGGCATCAATTCTTTAGTGTTTTCGGCAATTTGAAATGGTTAAAGACCCATTGAATTTTGCATACCAATGATGGCTTCATTCTGGAGTCATATTTGTGCCAATTTGGAGTAGATTTAGAGTGTTTAGTGAATTTAATAAAGGTGATTGCAGTTTTCAGCTTGGTGTGGATTTCGAGTTGGGGAAATCATTTTTGAGTTGCTTTTTGGAGCCTTTTAGTGTCACTTTTTCCAATATCAGGCCTGGGAAAGTAAAAATCAGAAAATGGTTATGTTGGAATGAGATATTTAATCAGAGTTGCCGGAAACTCCTCTGTCCCTCCTTGGGCACACGTATCCTTGTATCCAATTTGGAAATGTATTCAATACTACCTAGATACACATTGAATATTGTACCCATGTCTGACTAAAAAAACTTGATTTTCCAACCGTGTCAAATACTACATAATTTGATTTCCAAGATTTAGCATAAATCTTCCCAAATTTAATTTAAAAAACTTTAGTAATACAATTGTTTTAAAAAAAATGGTATAAACAAAACCCGCACCAAATGAGAAAGACAAATAAAATGTTTTTCTATCCAACAACCCATTTTGTTGGGTATCTTCTAATGCAACTCTAGTATTTTTGCATATTGTAAAGTGTTAAATTAACTTATAAATATTTATGTAGCATTTGTGTGTCAATATCATTGTTTTTGAACTTGAAGTAATGAAAAACTCCTCTTATAACTTAGAAAACTGTGTTAAATATATGTATATGTGATATATATTAATGTCGTATCCAGCCGCCATATTGGGGATCTTAAAAAATGGCCGTATCCGTACCCGATACCGTATCTATATTTCTATCTGTATCTGTATCCATGCAAATTTGTATTTAATAACTTTCTATGAATTGGGTTGCTTTTTGTTTACAATAGCATGCAAGATTTGTGTAAATCTATGTGAAGGAGAACTTGGGGTTCTTACACCTGGAGCATCCCACTCTTTGTTATTCCATTCTGAACACCTGTACAATGGGGCATTCAAATTACTGTGGAGTTCTTCATACTATCAACTACAACATCATCATTAGAGACCAAAACAATGCTTGTCATGTGCTTTGCTTTCTGCAATGGTGTACACGCAATCACCATCTGCATTTGATTTTCTTTGGCAAAATTTGAATTGCTGATTCCATGCATTTCCGTTGACCATCACAGGCAAGACAAGGCTTGAACTACATAGTTTTTGTTTCCGTTTCCCGTGGAGTTCAAGTAGTACTTGATGGTAAGACACACATTGTGCATGATAGGAAGATGCCAACTCTTTCAGCATCCTCCTTGCATCCTTTGCCTCTATTACTTCCCTCACCACTATAGCCTGCACGAGAAAACTTCAATTGAGCCTTGAGAAATTTAGTGGCCCATGGGCTATCTCGATTGGTCTCAAATATTACAATAACCCTTGGGAAACCTCAACTTAGCCTTATGCATGCCAATGAGAGAAGAAAATAGAACTTTAACCATCCATGAAAATCCTCAACTTAGCCTTATGCATGTCAATGACAGATAGAAAATTTAACTCAAGCATGGGATGGGCCCATGAGAAACTTCAAATGAGCCTTAAGCAAGACAAAAGCCCATGAGAAAACTTAAATGATCTCAAGCAAGCCAATGACGCACAAGGGATTTCAACCGTATCCATATGCATGTCAGTGACAGATGGAAAATTTAACTCAAGCTTGGGATGGGTCCACAAGGAACTTCAAATGAGCCTTAAGCAAGTCAACAGTCTTTGAGAAAACTCAACCAACCCTAAGCAAGCCAATGACACAGAAGAATCTGTGAGTGAGCCTTGATCAGTTCAATGATACTTGTAGATATTACAAGGCAAAAAATCATCATTTAGATTGTCAATCCCTAAATATTCTTATCACAGTGATTCAAAAATAGCGACTTATCATTTGGATTGTATCAAGGAATTAGCAGGACAGGTGTCTGAAAAAGCTGGGAAGAGAAAAGAAATGCATGCTGCAAGAGCTGGTCATATGACCAGCTGGCTTCATTTGGTCCTAATGGTAGATGGTTTTTGTTATTTGATATTGAAAGCCCAAGAATTTTCAATTTGTAATTTTATTAGTCCATTCCAATGTGGATGCACATAAACTCTTTATTTTGTTTGTTGTTTGTTGTTATTATTGGTTTCCAATCACACCTGGTGCAATTTAATCTATCTTGACCTTAGCATGTTTAACTATGGCACTTCATTTCAAAGCATGCCAGTGATTTGACATGGTTAGGTATCCTGATAGGTTGGGCATCCTATAAAACCCCGTTTTATTATAAAAGCATCTTTTTACATTATAATGAAGACAAGTTTGTTCTTTCCTATTAGAATATTTTTAGTATCCTAGGTTCTTGCTTTATTTAGCTTGTTTTTCTAGAACCTTAGTTAATGGTCATTTTAGCTTTCTTTTTAACTTCAAATGAGCCTTAAGCAAGTCAACAGTCTTTGAGAAAACTCAACCAACCCTAAGCAAGCCAATGACACAGAAGAATCTGTAAGTGAGCCTTGATCAGTTCAATGATACTTGTAGATATTACAAGGCAAAAACTCATCATTTAGATTGTCAATCCTTAAATATTCTTATCACAGTGATTCAAAAATAGCGAGTTATCATTTGGATTGTATCAAGGAATTAGCAGGACAGGTGTCTGAAAAAGCTGGGAAGAGAAAAGAAATGCATGCTGCAAGAGCTGGTCATATGACCAGCTGGCTTCATTTGGTCCTAATGGTAGATGGTTTTTGTTTTTTGATATTGAAAGCCCAAGAATTTTCAATTTGTAATTTTATTAGTGCATTCCAATATGGATGCACATAAACTCTTTATTTTGTTTGTTGTTTGTTGTTATTATTGGTTTCCAATCACACCTGGTGCAATTTAATCTATCTTGACCTTAGCATGTTTAACTATGGCACTTCATTTCAAAGCATGCCAGTGATTTGACATGGTTAGTTATCCTGATAGGTTGGGCATCCTATAAAACCCCGTTTTATTATAAAAGCATCTTTTTACATTATAATGAAGACAAGTTTGTTCTTTCCTATTAGAATATTTTTAGTATCCTAGGTTCTTGCTTTATTTAGCTTGTTTTTCTAGAACCTTAGTTAATGGTCATTTAAGCTTTCTTTTTAGTTTTCTTAGTTTGGTCTATTTTCACACATCGTCTTTATTTAGATGA
Organism: Cupressus sempervirens; assembly: GCA_028749045.1. Taxonomy (NCBI): domain Eukaryota; kingdom Viridiplantae; phylum Streptophyta; class Pinopsida; order Cupressales; family Cupressaceae; genus Cupressus; species Cupressus sempervirens. The sequence continues at coordinate 572,485,677 of CM053789.1, read as the reverse complement.
TTTTGTTCTTTACTTAATGCTTTTTATAGCGTCTGTAAACTCTATTTAAGAGTGTGTATTGTTATTACATTCTATTTTGTTTTTTCAAGAATTCATGGTATTACAGTGGGAGCTCGTGTGGATATGACTCTCTTATCTGTTGGGTAAAAAATAATATTTCTCAAATATTATTTACTAGGTTTTAATAATTTTTTTCCTAGAAAATAATCTCTTTTGTATTCCCCAATCTAGGTTTGTTTGGTTTTGATCGATTCCCCCCCTCAAAAAATGTTTTTGATTTTGATTATTTTTCTCTTCAAAAATTGTGTTTGGTTTTGGTTGATTTTTCTCCTAAAAAATCATTTCTGGTTATTGTACTTCGTGAAGTTTGCGTGAGATGTTATGGTAGGGATTTCTATTTTAGGGTTTTTACCATTTTTTTTCTGGAAAATGATGCTTTGTTTACTTGAAATCATGGTATCTTGCAGTCTATTTTGGGGCATCTCGCTCATTTGCAAAAGTTTGTAAGGTTTGCTGATTTTTCCTCAAAATCGTGGCAGCTGTTCTCAATATTTGTCTTTTATCTACAGGAAATGATAGTTTTGTTATCCAACAGCAGGTTGTACATTTGCTGAATGATTTCTGGTTAGAGGTTTTGTAGATTCTGGGAGAGTTCATGATAGATTCATCTCAGTTGTATCTTAGTGCCAGAGTAAGTGGCAAGCTCTACTCTCTTGTTGCACACCATTGTGAAGAAGGGGGACAATCTTCTTAATTTTTTTCTAGGCCACTCTTGGTTATTATTGACATTTTGCAAACCTAGGGAGGGTCTCAATAACATCAGAATGTTCTGAAGGATTTGTAACTGCAAGACATGTATTCTATTATGCAGGGTAGTTGACAGAATGGCCATTAAAGGAAGTTATTAGAATATTTTTAGTATCCTCTGTTTTTGCTATATTTAGCTCGTTATTTTAGAACCTTTGTTAATGGTCATTTAGGATTTCTTTTTAGTTTTCTTAATTTGTTCTAGTTTCAGAAATTGTCTTTATTTAGATGATTTTGCTATTTACTCAACGTTTTTATATAGTGTCTATAAACTCTATTTAAGAGAGTGTATTATTAATACAATCTAGTCTTTTTTCAATGTTTCATATCCAATACTGAACAGTAATTTGAAAACTTATCACTGCAGTTGACAGGTCAGCTCTGTGATATTTCTTGTCAACACGGCAGATCTTCTGCAAACCACTGAAAGTTGCAAATTTGGCCAATAAATAAATTGAAAACATGTAACACAGTCAAAGTGTACACTGCCATATTTCCTACAGTTTATTGATGTCACTACGTGCCATGTAGAGATCAGTAAAACCACTTTTTTTTTGGCATTTAAAAAAATAAAAATTGGTGATGTTCAAATGAGACATGTTAGGGGTATTTATTAATGTTTGTATGCAATATAGTGGCCTTCCAAGGACTAATGTGGAATTTGTTGGACTGGTCAGCAGCAAGGGCATTATAAATGCTACATACGGTCTCAGGCCAACCAGGAATGCCAATAATATAATGATGTCATAAAAACAATGATATTATAATGAGGTTAAATATTATGGGTGACAATTCCCTTTGTGTCTTTAGTCTCAGTCTAGTTTCCAGTGATTCAAAATATGCATTTGACTGCTTTGCAGTTTGTACTATAGTTTGCAAACTCTCCGAGTACTCTCTGGGTTGCCGAGTACTCTATTCTTTTTTTCCTTGGCGAGTTTACACATTTTTAACTCTCATAATTTTATAGACATGAAAAACCATGGGTACAAATGTCAATGCAGATAAAACTCTGGTCAAAATATGTTTTCACATATAATTTTCTATGAAACCATGCATTTTCTCTTTTGAGATGTCAATTTTTAATTTAATACATTTTGTTATTGAATTTTACAAAGAAAAATATGTTTCTTTAAGAGATTGATTTTTAGTACCTTCTAAGTTTTTGAGTTAAAATTTTTGGCCTTGCCAAGTACTCTTCCAATTGGAGTCGGTTATGGACAATTTGGAGGATTCCAAATATCATCAATAACTATTTTGAAAAATATTCAGTGTCTGACTCTCTAGTGATCCTCTGTCCCAAAATAACTGTTTGCTTGATGGTCAAAAACTTTGCAGCTTCAGGCTATTCTGAGAAAATATGTATAGTTTTCTCTTCAATTGGTATGCAACTGGATATGTTGTCCACCATGTTAGTATATCCAGAAGTTTGTAAGCAGTAAGTTTGAATGTCCCCTCTGTGTTTGTGGAGTATTATATTTTGCGAATATTGTATATACATTTTTTAATATTAAAAGATGTCATTACTATTTTATGGTTACTTGGTATTCTGTTTTATTAATTTCAATAATAATGCATTTTCTTTTCGGTTTGCTTGCTCATTTCTTGATTTTATATGTTTTTTTGACTACTCAGAGAAGTCTTTATGGGATTTTGTTCAGGTAAATGAGGAGGTTGAGCGAGCATTAGAGAAACACGTCTCTGCTAAATCCCAGTGAGATCTTATGCTTATCCTTAAAGATTTAAATTAAGTAAAAATTATCGAGAAGTGGCTGAAAGATGAAATCTGTAAACATGGCTTAGTATTTGTGCTTTGAGAATGAAAATGCTTAAGAAATTACACGTATATTAACCATTACCATGCTTTTAGGTCTTCAACCCGACAAATAGGTGGATATGCAGCCAGGAACTTGCAATTACAGTTCAGGAACAGGCTATCCCTTCCTATCTTTACAGGCAGTAGAATAGAAGGGGAGCAGTGTAGTTTTATTCAAGTAGTACTTATGGATGCAAATACAGGACAAATTGTCTCTACAGGGCCTGAATCTTCTATGAAAGTGGAAATTGTTGTACTTGAAGGGGATTTTGAAGGGGATGAAGATGCAGGTTGGTCTGAGGAAGAATTTGATAACCATGTTGTACGAGAGAGGGAGGGGAAACGGCCACTTCTTTCTGGAGAGCTGATTATCAATTTAAAAGAAGGTGTTGGGGTCCTTGGGGAATTGACTTTTACCGATAATTCCAGTTGGATAAGGAGCAGAAAATTCAAGCTTGGTGCCAGGATAATAATGGGATCCTGTGACGGGATTACGATTAGAGAAGCGAAAACAGAAGCATTTACTGTTAAAGACCATCGTGGAGAATGTAAGTTTTGCTATTTTCTCCTTTTTCATGTATTTCAAACTGGAACTTGTAACTTAATCAGTGAAATGTTTTGGGATCAACTTTGTAATTCTTCTTGATGATAAACAATAACACTTGTAGTTCAACATCACATGTTGAAGTTGACCTTTCTGTATCTTAACAAACACTCATCACAAATAGGAAAGTAAATTCACAACTTCTGTAGGTGAAAATTAATTACATATAAAATGTCTATAGAAAATTTATGGGGCAAGGGTGTCAAGTTTCATATAAAAATTGAAATGAATAGATTTACCAATGATAGCATTTTCATTGGTGTGCAGCTACTGTTTACTGATCTGTTGGAATAACCTACATAAATACAATGGTCCGCTTCTCTCTCTTTGCTTGGGCCTCTTAGGACATATTTGTACTGACTGTATATTGCCATAGGCAAAATTTAGCAGAACACTGTCATTTTTTTGAAACCACATACGTTACACGTAGCAATGCAAAACACACGAGGCATCATTTCCACATGTGGCACCACTTGTTGCTGACAGTGCTTAGAAGACAGGTGTCAGAAAATGCATTAGGCTTAGTCTTAGTCATGACTAGTTTAACCCAAATTTAATATTTATGTCCTTAGCTAACTGGATAAAGATATAATGATTCAGTCTATGACATTCAAAGTAAAGACAATTATTTATTCATCTCATTAGATCTAGTTATCTAAATATGTATTATTAATATCCATACCGCCCTTATTACTAGTTCAATATGATGTAGGAAGGATTAGGCATGTAACCAGGGTGCTTGAGACCAATTACAATAAGCTCCCTCAATGTTTAGAGCAGATCCAGGCTTGTAGCCTATCTTGGGACATGCCCTCAAGGTTTTCAGGATGCTGACCCCTAACCTCTCTCGGGAATATTGATTGGATTTAGACGAGCCTCTTCTTTAGGTACTAATCAATTTGAATATACACACATGTACATTACTATCTCATATATTACCACCATATTTATAAACATACAAATAATTCTGATATTATTATTATTAACTTACATATACACAATATAATATTACTATGTACATTTATACAATTATACTACTATATATAGATATATATTTTTGTACAATGATAATATGTATATAAATATAATACCATATTTGGAACCCTTACCCATAAGGGAATTCGGATATAATATTTAGCAGGCAGAATTATTCGTTGATTGCTTGCCGACAGTACACATGATATGATTCATCTCCTTAATCAGTATAAGTAACAATTCTTCATCATCTCCTTCCATTCTTAAACCTTTGGGTCGAGTCTGCTTCTCAAACGATATTAAAGAGTGATAAGGCCCCTGGCAAGAAACACATCTCATGTGTTTAATACTTACCTTTTTTTATGATCTTATTAATCACACCCTTTGAACTAGTAACCACTATCTACTCACTAATCATCATCCCTGTTTACTAAATATCGATTTGTTAAATATACCAACTGTTTTTAATGGTTACTTTGAATACAATTCAACCACCAATTAATTACTGCAAAAATGCCATGATCTTCATTCGTTAACCTCTATATGGGCTATACATATGATGGAAGGTATTGACTATGTAGAGTGGGCAATTCTTCTTCAGTAACATTTCTTATTCTTGCTATGGCTGTTGACTAGGTATGACCTCTAACAATTATACTTTGTGCCTTTGAAATCACTGTCCGTAGTACTGATCATTCCATTAATTGCCGGCTAGCTATATTTTCTGGTTGGCCTTTTCAGTAATCATTTAAAAAAAATATTGGTACTATCTTCTATGACGCATCATTCTTATTGTTGATGTTTGGTAGCTTCAGTCTGATAAGCCTATGAATATATATAATTATATATGAGATATGATTTTAATATATTTGAGATATGAATTTATTATAATGTGAGATATATATATGTGTGAGAAATTATATATTGTTATTATACTAGAGAACTTAATACAATATAAGATCGTTGTCTTTGGAAAGAACATACCAAGAAGGCAATTCAATTACATCTGCAGGGATCCTATTAAACTCAATATGGTATCAGAGCAAGGTTGCAAATGTAAGAGGGTAGAAAAGATGGAAATAAAATAAGTCATGTTACTGATATAAAATACTACAACACCTGGAGTATGCATGGATACAGATGATGACGTAATCAACAATTTCTTCTCAACATGGTTTAAACTTGAGCTATTTGAAAACTATGCATGCAAATTTTCTTTTTCTTCACCATGCAAGCAGAGATTATATCTGATACTGTAAGGAAGCCTGAAGATCAACCTATGAAGGTTGAACTCCACAGAAAGAACACATCCGCAAGTATTAAGGTGGTGCAGGGAAGATGGAGGAAATCACAAACTATGCAAAGCTATAAAGAAATGCCGACTGTAGGTATCGTTAAATGAGAAGTCTAGGAAGCATATCACCAATGAAAATCGATGGCTCTGTGTGATATTGTGATCATAGAAAATAATGATTTTTCTTCGAAGAGGAGGTTGTTAATATGCGTTTCACTAATTATATATGAGTGTCGAGTGACGGAGTAATAATGAACCAAAGACTTGACTGAAATGATTTATATGTTAGCATATGGAATCCCTCATAGTAGACACAAGTGTATGATGGCAATACTCATTCTGCAGACATTTGGTTTGTGCAGTGACATTACTTACTCCTGTCTTTATCTTCACGTGACCTCTGTCGCTGATGAGATAGGATTGTCGTGTAAGTGATAAAGATTGACTTGTAAAAACAGCGACCCATGATAAGGTGTAGGAGATCCGGCGAACAAATTTGGGATGCATTCAAAGCCATAGTTGATAGCATGACACCCACATATTACAAGTCAAGGACCCAACAACTGAAGATAAAATAATATGCCTGCGTAATATAATTAGGAAGGTCGCTGAAGTCAACGTAGTCACCTAACACACGGTATGGTATGAATTCTTATGAGAAAAAGATTTAATATGGTGGTAAACATCGAATGCAAACAATGATAAAAAGATATCAAAGTGAAGAGTTCAGGGAACTGATCAACGTGAATAAATTTACAAACAATTTAAAAGTACGTGCATGTAAAAAAAGGGAGTATAAGATTGAAGCTGCGTTAAATAATGGGAAAAATAATGAGGGTGAAAGGACATCAAATCCCACACATCAAAGGTAAAATCAGGTATTTGTTATTGATAATTAACATTTCATAAAACATATGAATGTATATGATGATTGGAAGTGTAGTTGAAACAAATTATATTTATATAATTTATGAATGTATATGTGTAGAATATTACGAATGTCTTAACATAAATAATTTGTATAGATAATATTTATTTAAGAAAAGATTGATATTTTATGAGATCAATCCAATATCTTAAGTATAAAGATGAAAGAAAATCAGTATTTTCTATATAATTACCACATCAATGATGACGAGGACAATAAGGGATATTGGTGTACATATAAGTATAATTTATTGAATATTACAATAAGGGACATGATTTGATCAACCTTTGGTGATCTTGATAATATTGATTCAGAGGGAGTAAACCATGTCGAGATGGATTCTCTAGTAATCAATTGTAGTAGTCAAGAAGACCGCAATTCATGAATTTACCTCTTGACTATGTAATTTTAATGGGTCTACCCCCTGTGTACATCATGAGGAAGTGACAACTTCCAAATGATGTCACTTTTATTTGTAGAAGTTACTATAAGGTGACGATCTTACAATAACTTTTATCATTGTTAGTATTGCTTCTGGATTAGATTGTGTTGAAATTTTTTTATTATCAACGTTTCGAATCACACTACGTGATTCATCATCAGGATGAGAGAGCAAGAGCTGCAAAAAATGAAGTGAGTTGCAGATTGGGGTACCCCAAAGATATAGGGGACTGGAGAGAGAGAAAACACACAAACCAAGGGAGGACACCAAGAAAACATGATATCTAATATTGAGTAAATGGTGAATGTCTTGCATCTCAACATTCTGGGAGGCCATTACTTAAAGAGTAATTGGTGAATATCATTTGATATTCTGGGAGGCCAATATTGTTGATATTAGATGTGATATCAAACATTTTTATTTTTACTACTCGGTGAATATCATTTGATATTTTGGGAGGCCAATACTCTTGATATTAGATGTGATATCAAACCTTAGTTGGGTACTTGGTGAATATCATTGATATTCTAGGAGGCCAATACTCATGATATTAGATGTGATATCAAAACATTTTGAGCACTAGTTGGATATTGAATGTTGATATTCTGGGAGACCAAGACTCATGATATCAAACGTGATATCAGAATAATGAATATCTTGTGATCAAAGATATCATTAATTGCCATTCCTAATATTTCTAATGGTTTAATATATGTTTTGTGTTTATCCTCACTAGCCAAGAGGGAGTGTTGATGTTTGGTAGCTTCAGTCGGATAAGCCTATGAATATATACAATTATATATGAGATATAATTTTAATATATTTGAGATATGAGTTTATATATATATATATATATATATATATATATAATGTGAGAAATTTTATATTGTTATTATATTAGAGAACTTAATACAATGATATATGTAATTAGCATTATGTTAATGAATGGACATGGCCCATCATGGGACATGTCTACTCTTGATCTTTTATTATAAATATAAGATCGTAGTCTTTGGAAAGAATATACGAAGAAGGCAATTCAATTACATCTGCAGCGATCCTATTAAACTCAACACTTATTTATAATATATCTTCTCCTTTTTATTAAATAATGTCATAATGTTTTGTTGGTAGTATTCTTATAGCAAATGGCAATTAGATTATCAATGTTCGATGAGAGGTCTCTTATCCTCATGTCATCCCTTTGTTAATTTCTTAAATCCAATATCTAGGTAAATAGATCAGTTCTAGATTTAATTAACTAGATAAAGCAGTGGAAAACTAGAAAAGCAAAACAAAATCATGCACAGTTCATGTGCTCTTTAATTATTCCATCATTCAAAATCATTTCAGAACTTACAAGAGCTCCAATACATGAGAAAACGGCTTTGAAACAAATTACAAACAAAACAGAAAACCTAGAATATATGTGGGCACTGCTACCTTCTCCTTTGCTATTAAATTCTGTAAACTATATCCTTTCTGCCCTGCTGAAAATCAGATTCTCTTCTCTGATTTTCTCTCCCTCTATGTCATTCTTGAGAAAGATTGTTGAAAAACATTCCAACCCTTAGCTTCCTTTTATAACAGTAGCTGGGTAAAGTAGAGTCCTACTCAAATTCTACTTTGAAGTAGAGTCCGACATGAAGTCTACTCCTAGTAGAGTCCAACTTGAACTCTACTTCCTACCAGCAGAGTCCAACTTGAACTCTACTTCCTCCAAGTCCAACTTGAACTCTATTACCTAGGTGACTACTTTAAATAGGTAGGTGAATAAAATAGAGGTCTACTTGAACTTTACTGTCTTAAAGTAGAGTCCTACTTGAACTCTACTTCCTCCAGGTAAAGTCCAACTTGGTCTCTGTTTCTAGCTTATCTTTCTGAGCTACAATTATCAAAACTCCCTCTTAGCAAGAAAGGTATTCACTACCACTCCAAGCTTGTCTTGAAAGAATACTAACTTCTCTTTTACCAAGGGTTTGGTGAGTATGTCTATAACTTGTTCATCCGTCAAATAAAACTGAAGCTTAATTGCTCCTTATAAGACCCTGTCTCTGATGAAATGGTATTTGATCTCAATGCGTTTAAACCTATCATGAAATATTGGATTCTCTAAGAGTCTTATGCAACTTTGATTTTGACAATTAATTTTAGTAAGCTCCAACATGATTGGATAAACTTGTAAGTAGTTTTGAAAGGAGTTTGGCTGAACAAGGAAATTATGGCTAACCTAAATTGAAACAACACTTTGAACTCTTCTGAGTTGTATCACTCCCTACCCAATCTGAAGTAGAATAGCTTTACAACTTCACCACATATCCACAAAGGTATTGCAAACCATACTTTATTGTGCCTTGCAATATCTAAGCACATGCTTTGCAGTGATCCAATGAACTTGCCTTGGCTCTATCATATAGTGACTCAAGGTGCTTACAACAAAACAAATGTTTGGTCAAGTGTTGACCAAATACACCAATGAGCCAATTAATCGCTTGTACTATCTGGAATCTACCGATTCTGACTTTGAAGGATCAACTTCTTCAGGTTGGTAACCATTGGAGTGGCCATTGATCTACTTTTCTCCATCTTGAATCTCTTAAGGATTTGCAAAGTGTACTTTCCTTGTCCAAGAAAGATCTCTTTCGATCTTTGCCAAACCTCAAGTCCTAGAAAGTAATGCATCAACTCAATGTCCTTCATCTCAATTTTATTGCCAAATCTGACTTGCATTCAATGATCAACTTCTTTGTCTTAGTAAGTATTAAGTCATCCACATAGAGCACCAAGATGAGGAGCTCTGATCCAACTAGTATGAAGTATAGGTTGGAATTTGTCTCACTCTTGGTGAGGCCCATGCTCTGCAAATTTTTGTTAATCTTAGAGTACCATGCCCTTAATGCTTGTTTGAATCCATACAAGGCTTTCTTAAGTTTACATATATGTGACCCTCTGTCATGTGCAACAAACCCCTGTGGCTACTCTATATATACTTCTTCAATGATTCCATTGAATAATGTTTTCTTTACATCAATTTGGGGAATTCTCCATCGTAACTCTAAAGCAATGGATATCACAACGGGAAGAATATCTAGCAACAAGAGCAAAGGTCTCCTTGTAGTCTACTCCCTTTTTATGAGAGAATTCTTTGGCCACAAGTCTTGCTTTATACTTAATACTTTTCCACATTGCCATCTATTGCATGTTTAATTTTCAACAACCATCTAGAAGTTACTACTGAATTTCCCACTAGTCTTTGTACATACTCCTAAGCATCAGTCTTCATGATCAAGTTGTGCTCCTCCACCTTGGCATCTCTCCACACCTGTTGGTAGTTGCTTCCTAAAAGTTGGAAGGCTTTGAGTCTGTGATGTTGGTCATCAAGGCCATATACACTGAAAACATCTATGGAGGCCTACTCTCCCTAAATGTGGTTTTGGGAGCCTTAACATGTTCCTGAACATCTCTCAAGGTCTACTTTAACCATCTGGGACTCTTAACAAGGGGCTAATTGTCTCTCTCTTGGAGGTTGGCCATGTGTATTAGAATTTTTGAACACTTCTCACCATTGAATCCACTTGTGAAATATCCTTTGTAACTATGGGAGGGTCATGGGATTTCTTGGAGGCCATTTTTTCTTCAAACCTGATATCCTTGCTCATAATTCTCTCTTGTCATGTTGGTAGAAAGGCCCTATAGGATTTTGATTTTTCACTTTATCCCACATGAATGTCCTTCTTATCGAGGCCTCTAAACATTTCGAGGACTTATACTTTGTAAATACACGACTTTGTTGTATGCTTCTACCCATGGACACAATGACAAAATCTATTCATAGATCATGGCCTTCACATAATTGATGATAGATTTGTTTCTCATCTCTGCAACCTCATTTTGTTTCGGATTATATGTAACTGTCTTCTCCTTCTTGATTCCTACATCCGTGTGGAAATCTCTGGACTCATTTGAATTATACTTGCACCTATTGTTTGATCTTAGCACCTTGATCTTCTTCCCTGTTTGATTCTCCACCTGAGCCTTGAACTCCTTGAATCGACTGAAGGCCTCAGCTGTGGTCTTTATGAAGTAGATCAAGTTCGTCTTGGAGAAATCATCAATGAAGGTGACATAATAGGATGCAACATTCATTGATGCCATTTACATAGGTCCATAAACATCAGAATTTATTAGATCCGAAATCTCTTTGGATCGAGTATCACTATTAGGAAATGAAGCTTTGACATTTTTGCCAAGAGCACAACCTGTACATATGCCCTGCCACCCCAGACTAAACTCTAGAAATTCATTGACCATCTCTCTCAATATAGGTAGTGCTTTGTGATGCAAGTGCTTCATCTACTTGTGCCACAATTCACACAAGCTCTCACTGGTATACTCCAGTGCCTGAATAGAGTTACCTAGTAGCCTATATAAGTTGCCTTCACTGACTCCACTCCTTACAACTGTGTCGGGATTGGCTTCCTTTGGGCATATCAACACTTACCCTTTCTTGAAGGTAACTATGTAACCTTTGTCCTCCATAACTGAGATGGACAACATGTTCCTCATACCAAGTACATACAACACTTCTTGAGCATCAGTTGATCCTCCAGCCTCAAGCTGGAATAGCACAACTGCCCCTTAATTGTATACAAGGCATCATTGCCAAGCTCCACATTGCTTCTTGAGTCATTCTCAAAGTTGACTGAACAACTCTCATGCTTTAGTCATGTGACAAGAGGCACCACTGTCCAAGTACCAAGCACTTCTAACTATAGTGTTGATCGATGTTGATTATGAATTAGACTAATAGCAATTTTATAATTTATATGTTTGACACTAGTTATACCTTTGTAGTGATGTTATTAATCTCTGTAAGAGATCTCTATTGGATAAGTCACTATCTATTTAAATTTAATCGCTATAAAGACAAGTCGTAGAATGTAGAAACTTTCCAGTGGAAGTAACAAATTTCGATATGTATTGATCATTCTCCAATTTGTATGTGGTGGTACTACAAAGTAACGAGAATTGGAATCGAAATGGAATCGGCAAGGCCGAATCAAATTGCGAATCGGCCACGAATCGACAAATTTGAAAAAAACCCTTGAAATTTAGTGAGTTACTTATTTCATAAACCCTTTATCACTGGCTAGATTCACTGATTCACAAAAAATCGTTTGGCTTGAATCGAATCGCCAAATCGTGTGAATCGTGTCAATCGCCTCGATTCTCGTTACTATGAGTGGTAGTGATGTTAATACCGATTGAAGTCTCATATATACAATGTCATACAAGAGACGCAACTATCCTGATTAATGAATACACCTATTTGATTATGTGTTATCGCACCCTTTCATATATGCTAATCACACTTAACAATTTGATTGTTGTTTGGCCTGATTATGTTAGAGTGGGACTGCTGTTGCACCATAAGACTGATCTGTTAGTACTCCATACAACCTCTCAACTTATAGCACACAGGAGGTAGTTAAGCCCTTGCCACGAATCCCGATGGGAGCGCTCAATATTTTGCCAACAATCTCTCCCTCAATGTTACTTGAGGGTCTAAGGATTTTAACTTGTGACCAAGCTTTGATACCACTTGTTAGAATGGGGTTGCCGTTGCACCAAAAGATTGATTGATTAGTGCTCGATACAACCACTCAACTTATAGTACATAGGAGGCAATTAAGCTTTTATCTTGAATTCTGAGGGGAGCGTTGAACATTTTACCAATAGATTATTGACGTCTTTTAGTTATGTTACTAATCTTAATATTATCTAGTATGTATCGAGATGATTTCTATAAACTGGTATCATGTCTACGCAGCTCAAAGTTGACGATTGTCAGAAATGAAATAGGGAATACATAGATCGTTGATGTTTTGACTGACATTGATTCCTTAATAAAGGAGAAATATTTTGATTATTCATAAATAATAGTGAATAAATGATTAATTAGTGTTTCAAGTGATTCTTATTCATTAGCCTCCCAACGCTAACTTCAACGCTCCCTCATAGCTAGGGAGGAATCCATTTTAAGTTATATCACAATATGAATAGATACATCTATATTTGATCAAGATATCACCTCATGTATTATCAACCATTATGACTTATTTATAAATATCACTTTAGTGATTTACACCATAATGGATATCCATAAATATCACTTTATGGAATAATCACCATTATGGTTTAAACATAAATATCACCTTTTGTGATATTCACCATTATGGCTATCCATAACTATCACCTCAAGTGATATCAAACATTATGGCTTTAAACATAAATATCACCTTACGTGATATTCACCATTATGACTATCCAAAAATATCACCTTAAGTGATATCCACCACTATGGCTTTTAGATATCTCATGTAATGTACTCCATTATGGCTTATACATAGATATCACCTCATGTGATATCCACCAATATGGCTGTTGATAAACATTTCCTCATGAGAAATCAACCATCATTGTGAGATCGTCGTCTTACAAAGATGGTAAAATGCACAAGTGTTTTATCATTGTGAGATCGTCACCTCACAAATATAAATACCATGGTTCATCTAGAAGGTAACCACATGAGTACAAGAAAATCACCACAAACTTTCTCACGCGGTATTGTCATGGCATCTCACATGACATCCCTTATGAACCATTATCAAAGGGTGGTAATAAGGGTTCACCCATTAAGTTTCTTCTTAAGGAGAATCAAGTGTTCACACTTCAAACATCTTTAAAACAATCTCTCTCTCTCTCTCTCTCTCTATATATATATATATATATATATATATATATATATAGACACACACACACAAATACAAATAAGTCAATGAAGTTGAGACTCAATTTCAGCTAGGGCTTTATTCTCTACCATAGCAAGCTTACCTCGAAAGTACACAAACTTACTTCTAGAGAGAGGCTTGGTGAGAATGTTTTTTGTTTATTAGTACTAATGTATCTCTATTGAATGGCATTCTTTTCCACTGTCTCTTACATAGTGATATTTGATATCCGCACGCTTTGTTCCATCATGAAACATAGGATTGATAGGCAATACATATGGCTTTTGTGGAGCTTTGTGCTATTGAAGGCTGTTTCCTACTGCACCAAGAAATCATGGTAGAGCCTAAACTGAAGCAACCACCAGAGACACTCTTTCTATTAACAACACATCTTGCCCAATCAAATTCAATGTATTCGTACAGCTTAAAGCTTATATCAGTAGAATATCTTAGATCAAATCCAATTGTACTTCGCAAGTATCTTAGAATATGTTTTGCTGCAACTAGATGTATTTGATTTGGTTCACACATGAACTAGACAAGTGCACTTATTGCATAGCAATATGTCTCATCTAGTGCTACTAGGTACATCAAGGACCCAATCATTTGCCTGTATAGTGTAGAATCTACCAATTTTGTTTCTATGGTTGTAGACATGGATTTACAATCCATTATACCAAATCTCTTTAGATTGTCAATGTTGTACTTTGCTTTACTCAGGATGATCTTAGTAGATTTCTACCAAACTTGTAACCCAAGAAACTTGTGCAATAAACCAAGATCCCTCATCTTAAATTCAGAGGTTAACTCCTTACATTTAATAATAAGATGATCTTCTCCTATGATAAGTAAGTCATCAACATAATGTACTAAAATTAATGTTTCCTGAAAGTCCACTCTCCTTTCCATTCCCCACCGCTCCCCCAACTCTCTCCGATCTAAGCGTCGTAATACTTGTCCTATGAACCAATGGTTTGACATTGATTGTAAAGCTTTCCATTGCTTTGTTCGCTCCGCCTTTGAGTCTCAGTCCCCTGCTTTCACCCACTTGCGTTATTCTTTGCTCCGTTTGCTTCACCACAAGAAACGGTTTTATGCCTCTTCGCAGTGCAGATCCCTTTTCTCCACGCTTATTCAGAATTGTTAGGTCTTTTGGCGTACCCTTTTCCCTCGTTGGCCCCTACCATCCATTCTTGACTTTCACTCCCTCACCTCCCACACCATTATGCTCTATGCCATTCCAGGGTAGCCACCTCTTCATTCCACTCCACCCCCTTTTTGCCATCTATTCACCTCTTCCAGTCTTTTTGAAGCCCTCAGATCCATGAGATGCAATAGAGCGGCAGATGAGGAAGGTTTCCAGTAGAACTTTTCAAACTTGGTGCTTCGGTCCTCGGATCCTACCTTCTTATAGTCTTTAATAGAGTGGTTTGTACTGGATTTCCTTAGTCTTGGTCGCGACATGTGATTTATCCTATTCACAAGTCTAGGCCTACTTCTGATCCAAGTAACTACGGGACCATTATGATTGGGCATACTTTTGCCAAACTCTATGCCACTGCTCTGAACACTATGCTATCTAGAGAGCTTGATAGGAAAGGTTGTAGGGCAAGAGGCCAGGCTGGTTTTTGGGTGAACTACCAGACTATGGATCATGTCTTCACATTGCAAGCTATTATTGAGGAGGCTAGACACTGGTTTGAGAAAATCTACTGCTGCTTCGTGGACTTCCTTAAGGCTTTTGACTCTGTTCCTAGGATAGCCTTATTCCAAAAACTTAGCAAGATTGGGATCCTAGATATGATGGTGATAACTATTATGAGACTGTATGTAAAGGTGATCAGTCGATTTAGGACTTCGGAGGGCTTTGCTATTCCGATTCAGAGCACTATTGGGGTGAAATAGGGTTGCCCCCTTTCCCCCACCCTTTTTGGGTTATATATTGATGAGCTTGAGGATTTCCTTGCGAACTCCTCGCAACTTGGTGACGGTTGATATTTACATCAGGTTTTGATATCCATTCTCCTCTTTGCTGATGATGTTGTTCTTTTGGCCTCTTTCCCTAATAGTTTACAACGACTCCTTGATGGTTTGGCTTTGTTTTGTGATCAGCGTTAGCTTGTGGTCAACTTGACCAAGACTTGGGTTATGATCTTTAAGTAGCTTAAAGACATCACACCTACATTTCTTCTTTCAAGGACAGGAGATTGAGATTACTTCCTCTTACATGTATATTGGGGTGAAGTTTTCTAGACCTCGCTTCAGCTTGAGACCGACTATTCAGTTCAGAGTCAGTAAGGGCATGGGTTCTCTAGCCATGTTGGGGAGACAGTGCTTCAAACACCATTTTCAGGACATTTCTTCCAAGCTGCCCCTCTTAGATTACTGTTCTCTATGGCTCAGTGGTTTGGGGGCCTTCTCTTCTTGCTTCTGATTGGATCTCTATTGAGCGTGTTCAAATGTTGCTTTTACGATGTATCATTGGATGTCATAGACTCACCCCTCAGAACATTTTTTTGGCCAAGTTTGGAGCTCATCCTTCTAAACTCGCAGCCATTTTTTATCTGATCCGAGGATTCAACTGTTGACTAGCAGAGATATTCTCATTTGGCATACTGTTCTTTTGTGACAGTTGTGAGATCCAACACTAGTACTAGATCTTGCAGTTGGTACGCCCAGGCCACCTCTTTGCTGAGCTTGATCAAGATTGAGATTGATCGTCTCCCTTCTTACCAGTTCTCGCTTGATGCTCTTGCTCACCTCCTCCCCTCATGATAGGAGTTGAATGAGCATGTTAGACAGGGTATCTATAGACAATACATTATTACTACTTGGAGTAATCTTGCTGGCGGATTACGTCCGAAGATGGTCTTTTATGCTAAGCATTTTCTTGAGATTCAAAATGGTATTATTGTCCGCCCCGCTTATCTTTACCGGCGTTAGAGTCACGCTTTGAGATCCTCTTTGGGCTCCTTTAGAGTTGGTTCCCATCGTCTTTGGGCCTAGACTGATCACCACATTGATAGAGAGAACTGTATTTGTCGACTATGTACTTTGGTGGAGGTGGAGATTGAGACTCACTTTATATTTCGCTGCCCTATCTACTGTGAGATCAGATGGAGATTTTTCTGCCTATTCATTGATTGTTTTTCTCTTTTAACATTCTTTAGCTATACAGATCAAAGATGTCTTGCACTTTATCTACGGGAGGCCATACAACTTTGTGATCATACTTTGTAGTCACTCATACCCCAGGGCCATACTTTAGATCAGCTCATCACCGCCTTTTTCTCCCCTTTGTCTTCACCACGGGGAGCGAAAAGGCCATCTTATACCACTCACTCCAGACCAGTTCGACAGTACACCAGCCTTTCCAGACAGCGACACTCATCTTGTGGTTCTCGGCGTGGCTCTAAGTCTTTGGATCATTTGTGGTTATACCCTTTTGTGACTGCTTTCTTTGTACCAAGGAAGGATCCTTAGTCCTTACCTTGATTTTTCTAGCTTTTTTTTAGAGTCACTGTTTGGTGCTCCTGCTTTGGTCGGCTCTTTTGTTTGTATGCTTAGTCCCATAAACCCATGTGGTTTTTTCGTTGGACATTAATACTATTATCTTATCTTATCCTCTTAAATACCGTGAAGTACAAGTTTGAGTCAACATCATTATTGGAGAAACCCAAGCTCATAAGGTAGGAATCAATCCTTTTGTAGCAAGCACGTGGAGCCTATTTAAGGCGCCATACAATGCCTTCTTTAAATTGCAAACATGAGTTTTCTTCTCATGTACTGTAGATCATATACTTCTTCCCCAATTTTGGCATTTAGAAAAGTCCTCTACACATCCATTTGATGAATCTTCCATCTTTTACATGCCGCAATAGCAATGATGGTTTTGACTGAAGTGTATCGGGCAACAGGAGCAAAGGTTTCCTTGTAGTCAATTCCTTCCTTTTGAGAGAGTCCTCTAGCTACAAACCTAGCCTTGTATTTCTCAATACTTCCACTAACATCTTGTTTAATCTTAAAGAGCCATTTAGAAGAAACAATGGATTTACCTTTTGGTCTAGGTACAATGCCCCAAACACTATTTTTTAGGATTGATTGATACTCTTCAGCCGTTTCATCCTTCTAGACTTGCTGACTAGTGACTTCCTCAACACTGGTAGGTTCCAAGTTAATAATTTGACTCATTAATGCAACATAGCTAGAAAACTTCTGTGGTTTCCTACTTTCCGTAAATGTTCCTTTAGGAGCTGCAAAATTTTCAGCCTCTTGCATTATATTTCTCGCCCAAAGATGTCTTTTTAAGTTTACACCAATATGTCGAGGCTTATCAATAGGATCCAAGGGTTTATTATCTTCTTTAGGTTCACAAGTCTCCCTCCAAATCTGAGGAGTATGGTCTTCTTCCATATTTTGTGGAGGTTCCTGATCTTTACTATACATCTTAGAAGTACCCTTGGATTTTCTGAATGCAGTATCCTCTTCAAATGTCACATTCCTGCTTAATTAAATCATTTTCTGTTTAAAATTATAGATTCAATAAGCTTTTGATGTTTTACTATAGCCTACAAATATTCCCTTCTCGCTGAAAGGTTCTAGTTTAGTTCTTTTGTCTTTAGGGTATATGTACATATACTGGACAGCCAAAGATTCTTAAATAAATGCCTCTTTGGGTGTCTTGTTGTCTAAAATCCGATGAGGGCATATATTTTGAACATAGACAATAGTTCTAGAAGCCTCAACCTAAAAGAAGTTTGAATATTTTGATCACGAGTCATGACTTTGGCTGCGTTGAGAATAGTTCTATCTTTCCTTTGTGCTACACCATTCTGTTGAGGATTATAGGGAACACAAAACTCACTCTTAATCCCAATGTCAATGCAAAATTTTTGAAAGTTACTTGAGGTGTGCTTTCCTTCGTTACTAGTTGTCAGGACTTTGATCCTCTTCTCGATATATTCTCTACTAGAGCTTTGAATTCTTTAAATCTCATAAGTACTTCATCAGACTCTTCTTTTAAAAAAAAAAAAAATCCAAGTCTTTCTAGAGTAGTCATCAACAAAAATAACATAATATAAGAAACTACTCAAGGAAGTAGTAGACATAGGACCACATAAATATGAGTGAATGAGCTCTAAGATACATTTGGATCTATTTTCACTACTGTGAAATGTACCTTTAGTGTTCTTACTTAATGCACACCCTTTCAAGTTCCTCCATGCTCATATTTGAGTTTTGGAAGACCAATAACTATCTTCTCCATAGTGGGTAGTGATGGAGCCCAAAATTTAGAATTTTAGCCTCCATTTGCATCCTTTGGATCAGGCTTATTTCTACAGCAGTGGTCTTATTTCTCTTATATTTCATCATTGTAGTTTTGGCAGCCAAATAAACAAATAGGGCCTAGAGATTGGGGCTGAAAATAAAACAATTGATGGGAGTCGTTTGGTTGCTATGGTATGACACCTACTGAAGAATTTGCCAACAAGAGTAGCAAAAGTCTCTGATTGCAATATGAGCATTTGCCTTTCTTGTCAATGTTTAGCAGGCAGTATTTGTTACAATACAATTCTGTTCAATTTGTTTAGAAGGAAGCAGCAGAATGAGGAGAAATGATTTGTTGTCTATTTTTGAGGTGTATATGAAATAGATATAATGTAAAGAAAAGAGTTTTCAGACAAAACCAACTCAGCAGACATAGAGAGATTTTTTTGCAACCATTACTAGTGTCATCCTTGTGTGTGGATGTTAAAGCACAAATTACATGAATTGTCAAAGAGAATCACCTAACAGGCACAGCTTTCTACTTATGCTAAAAAGACCCACAGATTGTTACTGGATTGACATTAGGGATACTTCACTTGGAGGCAAGGTACTTTGTGTTTTAAATATCTAGAACGAACTTTGGTGATGCATGTGAAATCTGGAAGTAATCAGAATATTTTCTAGTATATTTATGGGAAAGTCATTAGACTTTTTGTTCCATTTTATTGAGCATGTGGTGTCAAACCATGCATTATTTGTATTTGCTGTATGTAACCATGTGCATAATGGAGTAACTGAAATCTGTGAAGCAAATATGGGATCTGTGGCATTTGAATTTGATAAGGAAAAGAAAGAAGCATCCAAAAGTAATCTGCATATGAAGAACATGGCTCCAGAACCTGAATGTGTTATATTCTCTTCACTTCAAACAACAATTACAGGTGTATGCCATGCTACAAAGTGGCAGAACTAAAAGTTTGAATCATTTGTATCCATGGGAATTGGCATCAATAAGTTAAGACATAATCATTTCATAGATGTGGGCAAGCCTGACAGAACAGAATGATATAGTAACATTGAAACTCCAGTCTAAAGTGAGGCTCTTTGCAGGCAAGAGGAGAAATAATTGTGTAACTGAAATCACGGCTCAATCACCACGGCACATAAACGAGGGCATCAAAATAATAGATTTTATACAGTTGCAGCACCTTTGTATGTTCACGATGAAGTTAATTGTTTGGTCGCGTTACCAAATGTGCGGTACAAAGTAGAAATTCTTGAAGTCTATTCTTCATCCGGAAGAGGCTACAAGAGTTTTTTATTTCCAATTGTTAATCCAAGTCTTGCTCAGAAAAATCTGAGTCTAATGATGTTGTGTGTTTGTTGCAGGTATGCAAATGAAGAGGAAGCGCACAAGAGTGTTACCTATGGAATTCTTTCAATTCAGATTTCACGACTAATCCTCATGAAGGAATTATCCTGTGCTGAGAAAACCCCTTTGGAACCAAGCGGAGAGCATCTTGTTTGAAGATTATATGAGAACTCAAGAACTACCAACGTCTTTGAATGTCCGCAGAGGATATGGGTATGTGTGGAGTTCGAGCATGGAGAATACATGCAGATGAGGAGCGGAAGCTTTTTAAAATAGAGACCCTCGAATATGGAGTTGAAATAATGGACCGCAGCGTCATCTATATCTCAAGAAAGATTAGATGGATTCATAGTCGAAGTTAATGGTTTTGCTAATTTGGTGAATGCGGATTGATCCAAAAACATTTCCTGAGGGTTTATTAATATTTGTATTCCATGTTTTAGTGGGCAGTTTTGAATTGTTGGCCCAAATAAGTTACGTATAAAGGGAACTATGTGGTTAGTTTTTTGTTATGAAGAGAGGCGATGCCTAGAGAGGCAACCGACCCCCCTTGCTAGTTTATAAATATGAGATTTAGAGACAATACAATTGATATTTATTTTAAAATTTTACATATCCTATGCGCACTTTGATATATTATATTTTTTCATTGGTAAAGGATTGAGTGATTGAACAAAGCTCGTGGATTTGAATTATTGGGTGAATTTTATGCGGTCTGGATAAATTTGTAGTAGATGGATCATCCGTAAGGAGTGTCTCTATGTGCAATTTTTTTTCGGGCACAATCTGTAAGCGTGTCTATTTTTTGCATTAGGATTTTAAATATTATTAAGTTGTGTCCTTTATAATTATTTTAAAAAATTCTATAAATATTTTAATGCTTGGACAAGTGGACTTGGTCATTATTGCATTATGAACTTGATAAACATAGATATTGTGAAATATTTAATTGTTTCCATATTTATGTCTAGTTTGTCTTCATATCAAAGGAGTTAAAGCACATTCTAGACTAGTTTAAAATTGTGTTTATATAATTGATCCGTCACGTCTGGATCATTAATCTGTTTATAGTTTAAATACACTAAACTTTATAAAGTTGTACGTTTCAACTTATAATATTGACTTTTTTTGCCCATTTAATAAAGCACTGGTCTTTATATTACTCTTGATTCATAATCCATATGCTGACAACTATTTCATTTCTTTCCATTGAGGAATTAATATATTCATTTGTTGCAATCATCTATAATAATTACTTTTATTAAAACATTTATATATTTTTATTTTTAATTCATAATTTGCAAGTTTGAAGTGCTCTATAATCCTTGCCCTCTGGGAAACTTTCAATACATTCGCATTCTAATAAATCTGCTATAAGCATCTTGGGCTTAAGTGTTTTGTTCAAGATTAGGTAGACCCCTTTGGTTTTGTAGAGCCAGAAGCGCAGAGGATCCAGATTGAATTGATCGATCTTGTCAAGTTGGCCTTAACCGGTTGGATATCCTAGCATTGAGCAGGCAAGGCTTGTAGGATTCTAATTTGCGGTTTTGGGAACCAACAAGTAGTGCATGGGCATGTAAGTGACCCAATCTTCTCTGCCAAATCTGACAAGTGCTTGATGAATTATGAACTAAGGCTTGAGTAGGAATAGTGTGAAGTCTATAAAGATGTCCATAATGAACTCCAATAACTTTAGCTGTTTTCATTTAGAGTTCTTCGGCCAGGCAAGAACTTGGCCATCTGCAAATGCAATATGATATCTTCATCTTCCAAGATTGAGATGGAGACAAGATTTTGCATGATCGCTGGAACAAATAGTACATTATTAAATGGAAAGGAAATGCCTGAGATTAATTTAAGGGAAGCAGTCTCAACTCCTTCCATGAAATAATTAGAGGCTTCCCCAATGGTCACTTGATCAAATGAATTATTTTGCATTAACTCATTTAAATGTCCTCTAAATTTGATAATGTGTTGGGATGCACTGCTGTCAATTAGTCAAGTGGTATGGTCCATGGGCACGTGATGTGAGAGGGCTGAGTAGAATATGAATCCATCAAAATCCTTCTTTGGAAAATTTTCACCAACTTCAACAATGGAAGGTTGAGGCTTTGACTTTATGGACCCTTCGTGGTATAGTGACCATATTTATTACAGCTAAAACATTAGACTTTTGATATATCTCTTCTTCTTTGAATGTAGAATCATTATGAGATTCTTTATGTTTCTTTCTTTTGAAGTATCCTTTCTTACCCTTCTTCTTTGAGGAGTGTGAGGTTTTTGCTATAATGCATTTTGCAATAAATCTTGATTCGTCTTGTATACAACCTCCCTTCAACTAATCAAATTTGGAAATTTTGATCTTGCATACAACCTCCCTTCAACTAATCAAATTTGGAAATTTTGATCTTGCACTAATCCCTTGAATGAAACTTTCCCATGAATCAGGAAGTCCATTTAGAGCCAACATTGACAATTCTTTGCTATCAACAATATGGAGTTGATCTCTCAGTTTTGTAATTTTCATGAAATAAGAGATTTTTCTCCTTTAACCATTTTGATGTGATGCAATTTTTTTGAAATGCAAGTTCTCTGCTTGTATTGATGATTTCATACATATGCTCCAATGTCACAAACAAAGCACTTGATCTTGCTTAAGTCTTTCTTCTTTTTAGGCTGATATCCTTCTCCATCATTGTTACCTTTCTTGGTGAAAGCTTTCCGTTCTCTTTTCTTAGTCTTGATGATGAGGGTCAAGTTTTCATCACCACCTCCTTGCTTGTTGGATATGGATCCTCTCGAGTCTCCTCCTGAATATGATCATCCCATAGTCTCTGCCAATCTGCGCTATTCTCTCGAGCACAAATTCCCTTCATAGATGGTTCCCATGGCTTGGTGAAACCTGGTGAAACCATTTAGAGCTACATTCACTAGCTCTACATCCAAGATCTTTTCTCTAATGGCTGCAAGTTGATCACAGATCTGTGTAATCCTCATAAGGTAACTGGTAACATTATCAGATTAGGAAATCTGAGACTCTTGGGGCTTGTTCTTCAGAACCATCTTTCGGTTCATATTGTCACTTTGAAAGAGACCAAGCAAGGCATCAAACATGCCCTTGGCTTTTGTCTTTTCTGCTATATGTGGAATCAGGTGATCCTTTACAACATCTAGAACCACCCTTTCTCCTTTAGTGTCCTTATCTTGTTATCTTGTGCTGCCTAGTGCAAGATCTGTATGTACTGGAAGAACCTTTTCTACATTCTCCCACCAGTCTTGCCCTTTAAGTAGTGTAATAATAAGGACACCCATCACTTCAGACTTCCAAGATGTCCCAGTACATGATAAAATGGCTCTGAAACAAGTCACAAACAAAACAACATTCCTGGAATATATGTAATACTGCTACCTTCTCATTTTCTGTTAAGTGCTGTAAACTTTCTCCTTTCTTGCCCTTTCAGAAGTAGTGTAATAATAAGGACACACATAACTTCAGATATAAGACCAATACATGATAAAATGGCTCTGAAACAAGTCACAAACAAAATAGCAAACCTGGAATATATGTAATACTGTACCTTCTCATTTGCTGTTAAGTGCTGTAAACTTTCTCCTTTCTTGCCCTTTCAGAAGTAGTGTAATAATAAGGACACACATAACTTCAGATATACAAGACCTCTAAATACTTAATAAAATGGCTCTAAAACAAGTTACAAACAATACCACAAACCTGGAATATATGTAATACTGCTACCTTCTCATTTGCTGTTAATTGCTGTAAGCTTTCTCCTTTCTGGCCTGCTTAAAATCAGAATTCTCTTCTCTATTTCTCTCTCTCTCAATGTCCTCCTTGAGAAAGATTATTGAAAAATATTCTAACCCTTGGCTTCCTTTTATAACAGCAGCTGGTAAGGTAAGAGTCCTACTTGAACTCTACTTCCTCCAAGTAGATTCCAACTTGAACTCTACTTCTTAGGTGACCGCTTCAATTAGTTAGGTGGATAAAATAGAGTCCTACTTGAACTCTACTATATGTAGAGTTCTACTTGAACTCCACTTCCTCCAAGTAATGTCCAACTTGATCTCTACTTCTAACTTATCTTTTTGAGCTACAATTTTCAACACCCTTCATTATCGCTACACTCATATCTATAAGGAAAAATTGATTATCGTTGCTGGGTCTCCATTAAGACACCACATAATTAATATCTCTTTATTTATTAATCAAGGTTGCACTGGGACGGGGGTGCTTGTGTACCATAGTAACGAGACTCGCCGTGAGTCATCCGAGTCAGCAAGTCGGGTTACCCTTGCGGGGTCAAAATGACCCATGACCCTGACCCGCCAAGTCATCAAATATTTTAATATTTCTCTAAGCTATTTCTAGTAATATACCCTGACTCGCCAAGTCACTACTGAGTCATGATCGAGTCCGAGCCGGGTCACGAGTCAAATTGCCCTTGTCGAGTCAGAGCTGGGTCCGGTTCTCGTTACTTTGTTGTGTACTTTGAGTCCTGGTATGACTATTTTTCAAAATAAGGGATACTTGGGACCATTCATTTTTTAAAAATATAATTTAATATTTTATAGAAAATCTGAAAATATGAGTCAAGACAATGAGTTTTCAAAACGACAATGGTTATAAAGTTTGCAGATGTAATGTATTGTTTTCAGTTTTAGATTTGCAATATGTATACTAAATGTTTAGATTCACAACAAAGAAGGCAAACTTTAAACATGAACAAGAAGATCATAAATCATATAGCAATGACATTGCAAATGATAACCTTTTGACGCGAACAGTGATAAAGCTTTTTGTTAATCAATATTGTATCAAAGTTTCAGATTACATATTGAATTAAGTTTGATAAACAACAAGTTGATATACAAACAAAAAACTGAAACAAAGTTCAGAAATCTTAATCAAGTTTTGGAGCTATGATGCTCTCCATTGAGTACCCATTGAGTATCGAGTACTTGGGTATGTGGCTACGCGTTCGAGGGGTAAGAGTATAAGTATGGAATTAATTGATGGTTATTGCGTCTCAAGCAAATATGAATTGTATCTCCAACGTAGCGGGTAGGATGGGCATCAAAAGTTCTTTCATAAAATATTCCACATCAACTTGCATTGATTCAAGCATTTAACATAATGGAATAATAAGGAATTCTTCAAAGTAAAATTTCAATATTTCAGACCATTACCAAACTCTTCAAATCAACATTAGCTTTAGGAATTGCGATTTGTAATTATATTTTTTGTTATTTGTATTTGTATTTTAATTTAATTAATTATTAAATTCTATCTTAGGAAAGTGACATCACATAAAATAATGTAGAATTGAAATCTATTTGGAAAACTTGGTAATGTGAAGTGAATTAATGAATTTGACAAAAAACAACATCTTAAATCCTATAACGTAAATTCCATATCAAGAAAAGATTTTTTATTCAAATAAGTGTAAAGCTTTTTTTTTTTTTTGATGAGTAAGGCCGGAGCCAAGATTAATTATAATTATTTGTTGTGATTAATGATTATTTTTTGTTAAGCTTGAGTAGACTTGAACCCAAGACCTCGTGGATAAGAGGCTCACAATTTACCATTGTATTGTAGGCCCTTGCCTATAAATCATTTAAGTTTTAATTAACAGACAAATTTACATTGAATCAATTCAATTTAGTAGAATACAATTTTTTTATGTCATGTCCCCAATGTGGGACACTATTAAAACGAGATATATATATAATGACTCCAACATAATTAGTGGACAAGAGCCTTAATTATGTTGACAAGAGCCTTGGATTAATTATTCAAACAAAGAATCACTGGTGATATGAAACAACTCTAGCAGCATTATTATAATTAGTGCATTTCTATTATCATAGAACTCAGAGTTACCATTCATATTCATAATCCATTACATTTGTGTTCATAATTCATTACTGCATTAAGTGGAATTGGAAAATCACTTAGTGTCCGAATAATCTTGAAATGGGACATTAGAATAATCTTAGTGTTCATAATCCATTACATTTGTGTTCATAATTCATTACTGCATTAAGTGGAATTGGAAAATCACTTAGTGTCCGAATAATCTTCAAATGGGACATTAGAATTGGTATTAGAGGTCATGAGCCTGTCAGCCTGTAGAGATGAGTATGATTGAGGAACTAATAAAAAGCTTCAAAATATGGGAAAATACGAGAACTCTGCAAGTAGATGCTTCAATGCATGGCCAGGGAACACAAAAAAAAAAGATCAATTGTGTGCATTACTAATCAACCAATAACAATCACAAGAAACAAAAAAACAAGAAGAGAAAAGAGAAAAAGATGAAGGTTTAAAACATCATGCCCATAAATATAGACCATTGTTTTCTGCTTTCCATCCAAAAGGAGAAAAACATGAAAGAAAAGAACCCATTATGGTCAACCTATGAGATCAATGGGACAAGATTGGTTAAACGGGGGTCTTCAAAATGATATATCTTAAGTCGACTGCATAGAAATAAGAGTCAAGTATTCACCTAAGAATATAATAAGTCATCACTTGGACTTGAGAAGGGAAAATGGATATCATGAGCACTCTAAGGAACATGAGACAAGTGATTGCAATACAACAACTGCATTGCAAATCTCTCATATTCATGCAACATCAAAATCGATGAAAGTAGTAACACCAAAAGAAGGTATAGTTGCAATGTATGAAAATAGAGAAAGTGTCGAAGAAAAAAATGATCCAACACCACTAGTACAAGGAAAGGAAGAAAAGGCCATTAACTCGTCATTTATCACAAAATGGGTTAAGCACACAGATCCATGAGTATGATGAGGTTGACCTAGCATCATCACAAGGATCACACATGGGAGATGACATTATAAAGGTTGAAACAAATTCAACCTATGCATAGGTCTCTAATCAAAATTCTCTTTCACCTTCCAAAGGATGCTTAGCTCTCATGGGTGAGAGAGAGAGAGAAGTAATGCTTTTAATTCAGTCACTTCGTGTATTCCACTTCATCTTCTTAAGGTTGGTAAACATGGGAATTTGACATTAAGGGAATGTGAAGATGATAATAGCTTGAAAGATTACCCAGTAAAATCAAATGATGGAAGGTTAGGAAAATATGAAGAGAAAAGAAATCTCTAATTTACTCCTAATTCGTTGTTGGGAATCAAAATGGACATTCCACTCTTTCTGATGTATGAAGAGCATTGTTTGAAATCACATGTAGGAGAAGATAAATACTTTTGGAATTTTGGTGCGTCTTCAATTAAGAGAGCAATGAGACCCTATGGGAACCATACAATCAACCTCGACAATGATGACACTAAGCTTTCCTCAAGCTTTACAATTTATTCTTCATAATTGGATTCTTCCCTTACAACAGAGATCACATGCAGAATGTGTAAGCTTGGAAGAGAGAAGTGGTTATTGCTGCATAGTGATAACATATACTATTGAAGGATAATGACACATTTCAACACACATTGTAAGGGACAATTGTTCTTGTCAAAACAGTTAAGCTCTATAGAGATGGCACATTCAAATTTGAGACCCGAGAATCAGTGACTATATGAGAATGATTGTAGGCAACCAAGAAGGGGAGACTTGCATGTTCCCAATTTGGGACATCGATAAAATGATTTAATAAAGTTTAAATTAAAAGATTTAAGCTATATATATTACAACTCCAACATAACTAATTGACAAGAACCCTGGAGTAATAATTTAAACAAAGAGTCACTGGTGATATGCAACAACTCTACTAGCATTGTCAAGGAAGTTGACAGATAAGGGCTAAACTGATAAATATGAGTCAAAAGCGATAAGGAACACAGTTACAACCAACCTATGCCATGACATGATAATGAGAAGACATATGAAGTTAGGAGAAGCATCGCTAACAATTCACAAAGATAATGACGACGATTATTGACCCATCGAGGACAACATGGACATCGAGTTCTGTGCACATAGACCAAATCCATATCCCATTGAGGATAATGGTGATTGCAAATAAATTGACAGTACAAATCAATACTGTTGCATCTTGTAACATACCAATTTTCCTAATCAAGTTTCAATTTTGAAATAAACTGATTTCCTAATTCACATGACTACGATTTCCAACGGCTGTTAAAACTGAATTAAAATCTATTTACAGTACTGAATTACCAGGAATACATAATGAGATGTTAACAATTAACTAAATAAATCAGCTGAAAGTAAATATCAGACGTATTCATTTAACTACCTCTAGTTTTTCATCCGAAATTAAATAGCAGATAAAAAGAAAAACAATTTGAGATATTTAGCTATTTATAAAGTAAATGACTTTCATCTTGAAATGAAATAACTAAACATATAGAGATTAAAATAACATACAAATTATTTTGTGAAGCTTCTTTTATTGGTTGTCCAAGCCTTGGCTTTGGTGAGAGGAGAAGTATTGACATAGGCTTAACCTCTCAACCGTGGACCATTACTTATCCCCACTTATTCTAATTTAATAGAATGGCCCTTCCTACATCGAGGTCGGGCTTGGGATGTTCATTAATCCAGCCATCAGAGTATCCAGGTGGGTTGAAGTTTCAACAGTTATTCGACAAAATAACTGAAGCGTCTAGACAATCAACAAAGATCACTTGTTTCGGCAAATCTGCCTAATTCCACCCTAGCCAAGGATTTCAAAATGTGGGTTGACAAACCCAATCTCCACACTCGGCTTGACAACTTACTTCATGAGTGGAACATGCATGAGCTAATGCATTGTTTATTTTATTATTTATTTAATTCTGATATCATTCGTGTTTTGCAGATATCTCTACACCTCACCATATTCAGGCCATCGAGCCGGTGATTACTTGGTGTTTTCAGATTATTATTCACAAGACGCTCTACACCTTCTTCACCACATATTGGCATCTTAGCCTGGTGAAATCCTTAGTGTTTTGGTTTTAATATCTTCTCTTAAACAATATATATATATATATATATATATATATATATATATATATATATATATATATATATATATATATATATATATATATATATATATATATATATATATATATATATATATATATATTAGGATTGATTCCACTTGGAAAGACAACATTTATGCAAATGAATTTCGGAGTACTTCTATTGAGTCATCTCACATATACGATTATAAAATGGATGAGAAAGTCGGCAGACTTTCATGCTTAAAACAATATCATTTTGTCACAAGAATATATGGTAGACTGTTATGGGCAATATCATATTATTACAAGGAAAAAGTCAGACTTGGAAAAGGGAAAATGATATCTTTATGCTTTAAACAGAGTCTTATATTTTAATGGAAAACGACAGATTTAAGTGAAGGATACGACAAGCTATATGCTAAGACTATATCATAACATCATACCTTATTATATGGGAATCGATGAATAGAGACGTCAGCTTAAGGTTTGAAATTGATAAACAAACTTATTAGTAAAAAGAGTGAAAATGAATCCACAAGTTGTCTTATGTGACTCTGCCTGAATATCTGCAAAGAGCCTTGCGTTTTGGGTTGTATCTGCCAACCTATTATGAGACTCGCGACAATTGAATGTTCAGTCAGATTGCACAGTATGTATCGGGTTAACTTTGCATACAAATAAGGATAACTAGCAGGTAGTTCGATTGCTCAAATAACATGAAGGCTAAAGGAGGAAAGAATGCCAATAATCGACCAAGGAATCCATAATATAAAATGAGCTAGACTTTTCAGCTTCCTTCAGTTACAAGATAATATTCGAAAGCTTTTCAAATCAGCTTAAAAGAAAAAAGAAAGAAAGGAGGGAAAGGTGAGAAAGAAACAAGATGAAAGGTTTTTAAAATTAATATTATTATATTATTGTTTTATTTTCTTACTATGCTTATGTGTACGTAATGATAGGGTGACATCATTGGATTATTGATTTATAATGTAATGGTGTCATCTTATTATTATTTACATATGATCATATTGAGAATGTGAAACAATAATTAAATAATATTAATATTTGATAATATTTTTAAGGTAAGCATTTATGTTTATTTAACATTGCTTTATTATAATGTTCCATTTTATAGCTCATGCGGTTCCACCAAGAAATATGTTGCCAAGTCCTAGTAACCTTGCCAAGATAGTTTTAGGTGTCGATTCTGATGACTGCACTATTCGACCATCCCCTTCCGATGACCCTGTTTCGTAATGCTTCCCCTCTCTCTTCAGTCTTCATCCTGTAATCATTCAAAACAACATTCTTGCCAATACATCAATTCAAGTTTTATAAATTGCTAATTCAAAATCATCAAGTGACCGTTAGGGATTCAATTAATGTCAGAATAGCTAACTTTACATGCTCATCATATACGTACAATGACTGTAATTAACTAACTCAATTTTACATGATCATGAATAGATTGATACAATGGCTATAATTAACTGACTTACTTTCATATGATAATTAAATTGATACAACGGCTAAAATTAACTAACTCATTTTCACATGATCACGACGATATAAAAAACGGCTATAATTAACTATCTCAATTTCACATTGTAATGAAGAAGTAAACAACGGCTATATTAACTAACTCAATTTCATATGATCATGAAGGAATAATTGATTCAACGGTTATAATCAGTTTAAAATTTTAGGGCGAAATTTGGGATGTAACACATCTCCCAAACATATTGAAAGCAATTCCACCTTCATTGCAATAAGAGTGAAGTAAGGAGAAATACATACTATTGGGTATTAGCAAGGAATCAACCATGGTAGACAATAATATGGATATCACAACAGAGTAATGCTATTAACTAAATTGTCAATCACTAACAATGGAAAAACATACATAATTATGAGTATCGATTAGACTAACGGTTATAAAGTTAATAGATATTAACAAGTACATACTCAATGATGGCTATATTCATTTACCATCGGTACTTGGCACGTATCGATTATCATGTTTAATTTGCAATTACATACGATTACCATAATAATCGTATTGATTATCCATTAAACAATTGGAAGTAAATTATAATAATGGTTGGCCGCTGTTCATTGCGCCTCTTGAGAACTTGTATATACCAAAGTCGATCAGCTATCGAAGTTATGAATTGAGAATTGATTTTATAAACTCCCTTTGTGGATTATTCTCGAGCAGAGCATAGACTGTTGATAGTGCAAGCTGCATCAAAGTGCAAGTATTAGAATTGCAGATTAGAGATGGCACCAAGTAAAGAGCATATAGCATATTGGATATAATAGAGACGACTCTAGTAAAGAATATTGCATAATCCATAATAGAAATCAGAGACTGACATTCTTCTGCCAAGTAATCATCGTGTAACTAGCATCACACATCAGATTGCATATTAGAGACGACTCATAGGGTGATGTGCATATTTTATATTGCTATATTAAAGACAACCAATTTACACATATATTGAATTATATATTACTCAAGCTGCGAAGTACTTATAGTAGTCATTGTTGTAACTATGAACTATCCAATGCATTCCATTGTGGCGATTGGAATTACATTCATATATATATGTGTGTGTGTGTGTGTGTATGTATATATGTGTCTATGTATTGTTATGTATTTATGTCTGTATTTTCCTTTTCCATTCCATTATGATTGCATTTAGAACTACCAATCACTTGTACATTGCATCATACCATGACATTATAATTAGTGCATTTCCATTATCATAGCATTTGGAATTACCAGTCATATTCATAATCGATTACATTTGTGTTCATAATTCATTATTGTAGTTAGTGGAATTTGATAAATCATAGTGTCCAAATAATCTTAAAAAGGAGACATTACAGATCACAAATTGTATGCTTGAGAAAAAAGGAAATAAGAAAAGAAGTAATCTGATGCAAATTTGAAATACCAAAAAATAGTTCTTCAAATCTCCTAAAATATTAGTCCAATTTTCCTTGAATGTTCTAATGTTGTCGTGTGTTCTCAATATGGGTGCATGGTGGGTATAAACACAAAAAATAACATTCTTTTTGCTTGTTTTTGCATTTGGGTTATTTGTTGTGTTGTAGTGAGTTGAAGCTTGATCTTTGCCCAAAAATTAGACAAGTTTTTCAAAAAATTTGGTAACAATTTCTGGGAAGTTAAACTTATGTATACTCTGGCTAAAATAATTTTTTGTAAATACTTGGTACCTTGCCAAGTTTGCAATCTATGAGAGAGTTAATCCTTTAACAAAAGATCTTGGGCATATAGAGGTGATTCCTAGGTGGAGTGAGGGTCATGAAGCTGATGTTTATGAGTGTTAAAACCTAAGATGCTTTGGCCGTGGTACCTCATTACTTGAATAATCTTAATTAGATTCCTCTAGAGGAAGTGGAGGTGCATTATTGAAGTTGATGTAGTCTACTTACTCGTTTCAAGCATTGAGTTTTTAAAAAAGATAGAAGTTTATACGAATGGTCGAGTGCTAGCCTCTGGTGATGTTATTAATGATAATAATATAATGTTTCTAATGGTCATCTTTATTGAGTTTAGTTTATTAGTTAGTTTCTATTTTCGTATTTAGTTATCGATTGTTTTGTTTAGAAACATTGTCTTTACTTTACTATTTAAGGAGACTTCATCTACATTGTCTAATATCAATTTACCAAGTTTTATAACATGGTATAGAGAAGGTCGATGGGTTTTTTTATAAGATTTGGCAAATTGTTAAAAAAAAATATCAAAATAAAAACATCTTGCTTTCTTTCTAGAATTATTTCTAGTTTTATTTTGGTTTTTAATGAAAATGGCTCTTCAATTTTGAGGGTTTCCGAAGTTTCTCTGGTTGTGCGAGTATTTGTTTGTGAGGGCTGCAATTTTTTTGCATTTTTGTAGAATTATGCCAAGCCCGTGTGACTTCCTTGTGTGCCTTCTTCCTGTTCTCCCCTGTGAATTGGTTTTTTCTGTCATTATTTTGGTACTGACAGTGCTTGGTTTCTGCCCATGTTTTTACAGCAGCCGAGCCTGTGATTTCTTGCCCGATCCACAATAAGCAGGGCCTGATCTTTTTGTCTATTGTTTTTTTTTTGCTATTTTAGGAGACGGATGCCATTTTTTCACCAAGTTCTTTTGCGATTTCTTTTTGAATCATGTGCGACGTTTTTCTCAATTATTGGTACAATATTTGTTTTTACATTTGCAAAACTTCTCACTGCAGTGAACAACAATGAATACAACTCATATATATATACCAGGCTATTCTTTGTGCCACATTTTGGCACCATTTTCATGCTATTTGTAGAGCCCATGGGGTTCATTCCATTTGTTTAGAACACAATATTTTCTGTGAGCTTCTTTTCTTGATTTTGACGTGATGTATTTCTCATGTTTTCTGCATTTTTTGGCAATGGATGTGTTAATTTTTGAGCTAGAACTACAACTTTGCAAATTCAGTGGCCTTTTGTGATGGTAATTAGTTTTTCCAAACCTAGGGCTTTGTAGGTCCTTTTTGACATGCTGAGACATATTCTTTGGTGCTGGGTTTTCTAATTTTTGCCCTTAAAAAAATAGTGTACGGGTTTTAATAACATTTTCCCTTTCAAATTTTTTGTTGGGTTTTAAATAATGTCCTTAAAAATTACATTGTGGGTTTTGTGCGATTTTTTGCCGTAAAAATCATTTCGTAAAAGGGTTTTACCATTTTCTCTCAAAAAACAAAGTTTTGTATTATAATCTGTGCCTTGGATTTTGTCTCTTGGGCTTTGATCAAATTTTTCCTTCAAAATCATGATTGGTTTTTTGATTTTATCCTAAAAAATCGTCTCTGGAAATCATGACTAGCGTTGCTGGTCTCAAGGTTTTTTGCTTTTTTCCCCAAAAAATCATTACAAAGTTTTGTCAAAAATTTCTACCAAAATTGTGGTTTCTTGCAACTGTCTAGATTGCACTTAGAGTTGCTAGAGCAATGGTCCACATAAGGGGTTTGCCAATTTTTTCCTTAAAATCGTGGTTTCAATATCATCTTTGGTGTCTCTTGCAACAAGGAGTGATACCTTTGTTTCCTATCGTTAGGTTCAATGGTTTGTGGTTATCTT
Source organism: Cupressus sempervirens (assembly GCA_028749045.1). NCBI lineage: Eukaryota > Viridiplantae > Streptophyta > Pinopsida > Cupressales > Cupressaceae > Cupressus > Cupressus sempervirens. The sequence goes on along the minus strand of CM053789.1, from coordinate 572,451,283 downwards.
GGTCATTTCTAGAATTTCATCTTGGTGTCTCTTGCGACAGGGAGTGATACCTTTGTTTCCCATTATTAGGCTGGATGGTTTGTGGTTATCTTGGCTATTTCTAGAAATTCTGCAGATTCATGGAGGGTTTATGTAGCAAGATCATGTCACAGAGTGTTTTGATGAGAAGGGGGCAATCATCTATGCATACTTGACCAAAAGGCCTGCAGATTGCCTTCTCTAGAGTAGTTAGTACACTGATCATTGAGGGTATCAAGATAATAATGTAATGTTTCTAAAGGTTGTCTTTAGTGAGTTTAGTTTTATTAGTTAGTTTCTATTTTTGTATTCAGCTAACAATTGTTTCATTTAGAAACATTGTCTTGTATTTTTCTATTTAAGGAGACTTCGTCTTCATTGTTTAATATTGAACTATCAAGCTTTATAACAAACTATCAAGCTTTATAACAGATTTTAAAGGAGGCACTTTACGGCTAATGTTTTAAATGCTGTGATAATGTTGATGAAGGCTTACACTTAATGAAAAATGCCTCTTTGTGGAGCAAAACAAACCAATGGCAGGGATTGAACCATTGACTATTTTTAGATTGCACGCTGCAGTGAGAATGAAAATTGCTCTCCATATAATATTTACCTTGCTGCATGTCTAGTGTAGTAAGCCAAATTGGTTATGGCTCAAACAATCACCAACTTTCACACTAATCAGTGGTTTGATATTACGCCAAACACTTGGCAAGCAATTCTATTACAACTGTACATATAATGTTTGAAATTTTCAAACACAAGACTAATGATGTTTTATTCACAATTATCAGATGGACCAGACTTCAAAAATTTGCATTGATAAATACCTAACACTGATATGTAACTCTGCCCTTTGAATTTAGCATATAAAATTCTTAACTGTAAGTCTCCTTTAACTAATAATACTGGGTTCTTCTTTGATCACAATAATACTGCAATTGTATAAATTATTACAAAAATGAACCTGTCCAAAATATCTTTCATGGAATGGTTGCAGCAGACCCTACGTTGCACACTCCCTCCTCACCAATAAACTCGTTTTGCAATGTCTGATATAGGCTGCAAATCTTCTTGAGTGCAGATAATAATGCCCAATGATGTCTTTGGCTGCCTGTAGATAAATGATACCACAGATTGATATCTGCTCAAGGTGTAAGATCCCTCCTGCTACATGTGTCTCCAAAGCAGCAGTGATACATAAATGGAGAGCTACAACTAGATTGAATTTATTAATTCAATTCAAATACAAACCCTCAGCCATATCGATCCTTTCAGCAGTACTACATAGAATTAATGATAATTCTAGATTTTTCAGCTACAATGTTCTCTCCCAGCCACAGACAAATACAATAAGGAGATTCAACCAAATTCAGAATTAAATCACTATAACTCAGCAGTGATTCGAAAATACGTCTCAGCTTCAAACACTTATACTTCAGCAAGGGCATATAAATCAACCTCAAAAAATGTCACAAAGACAACAAAAACAAATAGACAATTCAATAATCGGATGCTTTCCTCATCAAATGGGTTCATATTTATGATCTCCAAGTGGGAGAAGTTTCCCAAATGAACTCCACTTAAGAAGCTTCCTCAACACAACATTAAAATATAATAAAGTGCCATATATAATTATTAATTACTTTTGGCTCTCAAAAATGACTTTTTCCACCATAACATAATATTTTGATACATAAGGCCACTTTTTCTTGTACCCACGATTTAGAACTTTTCATCTAGGTTCCAACAAGCTATGATATTGAGGTGGCCAACATACAACACCAACAAAAATAGCAACCTCAACATATTTAGATGAATAATAATAATAATTCACCCGTCTTGCGAAAATGACTGTAGAAGCATTAGAATCGAAATCTGACAACACCACAGTGATCTTGATGAAGAAAGACGTTGAATGAACTTGACAGGGTGATTTGCTATAAATAGACACTTCTTCTAAGATTCTTGGAGCCCAAACTAGAAGCCCAAAATAAAAATTGAGAGCATCACTTAACTCCTCTGACTTAACTGAGCTCATCGGAACCAACTATTGACTTACTATAAATGGTAAGTCCCTCAGATGGAGCCAAAACATGCCACAGGCTGCTGGAAAGCCTAAAACCCCACAACTGAGACCCTTAAATTCTACTAGCAGCTCACAAGAGTCGCGATGGTGAACTGACCAAACCAACTGCTGGAACCTGTAAAAAATGGGGACGTTACATCTAGCATGGCACTAACCTCATATTGGAAATTGGAGGTCATTGGAAATTTTGCAGAATTGGGTCATCACCGGTCATTGGTAGGCACCTTGCATGTTAGTAGTCATCTCTACCATATTCTTAAAGAATTTGTCAATATCTATCTAGATCATCCAACTTTATAATAACTAGCATAGAGAGACCAGCTGTGGACGTCCACATTTAATAGGCAAGAAAAAGTCAAGGCACTGTACAAAAAGGAAAAGAAAAGAAAGGCCAGCATCCTAGCAAGTAGATGTGACCCACACCTTTTGACAGAACTGTCTCATCGTACCCTAAACACAAATTCACCACTAGCATTCAAAAATGATGGTACACTGGGTAGCTTAATGGATTGATGGGTGCCTATAGCACCTAGACTCTTGAAATTTTGAATCAAAACGTCCAAAGGGAGGACGATAACAGAAATGGTCGAAGGCAATTTTATGTGTTGTGCTATGACAGAGGTGTATGTAAGTGTGCCCTATAATTATCACAACTAAAATAAATAAAAATAAGTGTGTTGCTATTGTTAACTGGCAATTGTTTTCATTAGAGCAAGGCAATGCAATATTCCAGTCACTATTTCCCAAAAAATAGCACCCATGCCAGAACAAGCAGAACAATAGAGGAATTGACTGGATTATGGATTTGTATGGGCTAATGCTAATGCAAAAACTTTATGAAAGATTCAAAAATCCACCAACTGATATCAGTAAATAATATGACAAGGACTTTGTTTGAGCTTGAGAATCCTTCAAATTGGTCCCTAATTACAATGTGAAACCTTCAGATTTGTTCAAGAAGGGTGGCTAGTGTATCCATTTAGTCCGCAATTTTGTTGAGGAAAGGCTCAAATGTGAAGGGTTCACAATGACAACTAGTCTCTGAGAAAGTTGTCAGCAACTCTTCCTGACATATACTAGCCAGATGTTTACACTTTGCAATTAGCCACCTCCTCTAGCAGCAAGATGATAAAATAGATCTATGTTACCAAGCTCTGCTAATTTGGGCCCCTTTACTAAATTAAATATGAGCAGGAGCAAGAGTACATTTGGAATGATCAGGGCATGGCCTTGCCACCTTCGGTATCCACTGGGTACATTTGGGACACACCAACGAAGTACTTGAGGTGGTAGGGTCATGCTCTGGCTAAACCTTGGGTATGCCTGGCTGGACCCAGGAGAAAACAGTATTTCAACTGCATCAATGCAAGTTTTCCATTTTTCACTGACTTTGGTTTTTTATGCACTCTACACTTTTCTTCGTTTGTTATGCATCTTTACTGTTACTAGCATCGATATTGCATTCTTTGTTGCGATTCAACTCCAATTTGTTTTTCCATCACATCAAATTTGCCATAAAGTTCTTTTCTTTTGAAAACTAGGTGAATTGCTTGAAGTTTCTTTTGACCTTTTTTATTTCGTTAAATATTGGATTTTAACACTAGAGACATTTAAATGAAAAATTGAAAGTTGCTGGTTGCATAAGTAATTTATTTTTTAAAGGGAAATATTTAAAGAAAGAACACATATATTGATGTAGTAAAAGAAAGGTAGTTCTTAACCAGGGGGATACATTAAAAAGAAACATTGTTAGTTTGCAGGAGTTTATCTTAAGTTAAAATATATTGCATTAAGACAAATTTGGCATGAAGGCAAATATTTATTGCACAAGTGGCATCTTAATTAAAAGGCAGATTAAAAAAGAAGAAGAATATTTAGCATGAGAGTTAGGAAATGCGGAGGATCTTCTTGTACTTCAAAGGAGTGTACCTTGAACTTCAAAGCTGGCATTGTAGTGATCTGGGAACAAGAAGGCAGTAACTTGTACTTCGCTTAAATTTTTTTGATGATATCAGTGGCTAATGAATGAACACATTAGAAGCTGATCAAAGTACATGTGCAGATCAAATTCATATCGGCAAAAGAGCCTTAGGATGTTGAACCTGACATCAGATAATTAGAGAGAATTCTTATCGAATCTTTAAAATCAACATATGACTATTTACAACTTAGGGGAATAAGGAAGAACCTTAGTTCTCTATAAACAGTGACCCTATAAACTTGGCGCAAAGTAGGAAAGTATTTAAGGGGGTTTGAGATGGCACATAAGATAGTTTAGGGTCTTAGCAAAGGATAGTTCTGTTAGAGTTGTCTATAGATACAAGACGTCTTCAAGATGCAGGTGGCTTATAATGACCATCCATATTTTTTTGAAAATTACACCAATTGAAATGAGATATAAAGAAATATTTGTTCCAATTTCAGATCAACCCTAATCCTAGAATGGGCAAGGTAAAAACATGTGGTTAAGGATCTGTTACAAGCTAGGGTTGCCGTTGCACCAAATTATTGATTTGTCAATGCTCTATACAACCACTAGACTTATAGAACACTGTAATGTCCCCTACTTTGGTAGCTCATAAATTCTGGATAATTTCCTTAACAAGTTCCTCTTCTCACTACACATTGTAATAATTAATGCACATATATGAATGGATTTCATATATATTTGCACTATGTGCAATATGATGTTTCTTTCATCACATTTATTAATTGCTTCTTCTTTCCACATTTATTAGTTGTTCATCTTTTCCCGTCTTCATTACTCCATACACTTTTTTGTGTAAAGCCCTTTTTATTAATTCCTTATATTTTTCCTATATCAGGATTTATATGAAGAGAGAGGTATAATCTTATCAGAGTTGCAGCATTTCATTATGAAACCATACTTTACCTTCAATTCCATACTTTTGTTTGCTTTAGATCCCTTTAATAATTTTTGATGTAGACATTATTCATGTTGTCAAGTGTGTTCTCTATTCCCGTCTCTTCATGTGTTTTCACGCGGTTGATAAGTAAGGTTGTACATATATGTTGGGCCCTCCGTTTTGGTTCAAATTGTGTGCACCAGACTACTTCGACGTGGGCTGGGTGTGTATTACAAATTAATTGGTAAATATTTGCTTGTTATTAACAGTGATCAAGAGATTAATTTATACAAGAGACAGAACGATGTTTCCCTAAGAAACAATTGTAAAAAATAGAAACATTCTATTCTAGAAACATAAAACTAAATATTTGAAACATTGTAATATTTACAGAAACAATCTAACATTTACAGAAGATTACAATAGATAACCATTAGATACTAATTAAAGATAATGGAAATTACCTATTATTGTAATACCCTCCCTTAATGGTTAATCTATCCAGAGCACGAAGTTGTCAAAAAGAGTTAAAGGCAGATTATGTTTTCTCAAGGTGCTCCACAGTGTTTGCTGTGTGCTGCGAACCAAATTGCTTAGATAGGGTAGCTAAGCGCTTCCAACATTCAACCTTCATGTGCCCAAAATTGTGGCAATAGTTGCATTGAATGTTTTTCTTTTAGGAGCCTTCTGAATCTGGAGTAGAGGATGTTTGTTGAGAAGACTGTTGAAACTGACCTTTATCCTTCTTAAAGGATTAGGCAGCAAAGGCTTGCTTTGTGGAGGTGGAGGTGGAACTGCTACCGAATTGTTGTTTCCACCGATCTTGCTGAAGCAGAAGTGTGCAGAGATCAGTGAACTTTAGATCAACACCAAAAGACGTGATGTTGGGAGTCTCGATAAAATGCTCGTAGGACTTTGGTAAACTTCGAAGAGTGATAACCACAATGTCCTCTTCCTCCATCTTGTGACTGATTGAAAGCAATTGGTCATGGATTTTCAAAATCCTATTTAGGTGAGCCTGGGGCAAGGTTCGCTCATCTATGATAATAGAAAATATAGTGTTTTTCAAGAAGAAAGCTTAGCTTTTGTCAGAAGTCTCATGAAGACCTTTGAGATGTGCCCATATCTCAACAATTGTCTTGTTGGATGGAATTTGAGAGAGCTGATCATCAGCCACGGATAATTTGAGAAGCATCACCGCCACTCGATTATTCAGAACCCATGTATCTTAATCAGTACCAGGGCTAGTCAGACGTTGTGTAACACCTAGAACAATTTGAACAGTATACCGATATTCAAAAATTGCTAATGATCCGTTGCTTCTAGGTGCCATAATTTTGACCATTGCATTTTGAATTGCTCTCGAGTAGAATATTGGTCAATGATGCCATAGCATGTTTTTCAATGAAAAAACATGAAAATCTGTGAAAGCATGTTCTTCGAGGCAAAAAAATGGAAGACCTAAAAAAATTGAAGGGTGACCGAGAAGAGAGGTTGAAAAACCTAGAAAGAATATGTTGTTGATTTTTGGTTTTGCTAGCTCGAAAAATGAGGCAGCCAGAAAAATTAGACAACCCAGTTGAGCTCTCAAAAAACGCACTAAGAATGTGGAACCAGGAAAAATATATTTTGAGGTCAAAACCTAGGGTTTCGAGCAAAAAAGCATGTCGGTGGCCATGGAGGTCAGATATGCATAAAAAATGGCAGATCTGGATAGAGATGCGTTGCAGAATTGAACCATAGGTCGGCGGTTTTAGATATCTTAGAATGAAAACCCTAGTCAGATTGTAGAAAGAGTTGGAAGAAAATTTGCATGTAAATAATTTCAAAAATAAAAGATAGATAATTTCAACCAAGAAATTATAATTATTTTTGGAAAAATTTAGAGTATTGGCTCTGATACCATATTGTGAAGTAATTGGTAAATATTTGCTTGTTATTAATAGTGATCAAGAGATCAATTTATACAAGAGACTGACGATGTTTTCTTAAGAAACAATCGTAAAGAAACATTCTATTCTAGAAACATAAAACTAAATATTAGAAACAGTCTAATATTTACAAAAACATTCTAATATTTATAGAAGATTACAATAGATAACCATTAGATACTAAATAGAGATAATAGAAACTATCATTTATCGTAATAGTGTGGACTTTTATCTCTAAATCGTATGTGTGACTCTTTGCATCAATTCCCATGATTCTATATGATGTGGTCACTTTCTTCATAATATAATTTCCATTTTTGTGTGGTGACAACAAGTAATTTAGAATTTAACAATTTTAATTTTTGATTCACCCTTTGATGACTCTTTCCCAACTCCCTTTCAACATCAATTAGTTGAACATGTGTTGATGTTCCCAAATTGGTATGAAGTAGCAATTGACGATACTTCTCTAAGTTCTCTTTATCTCCGTTTTCTAGTTAAGTGTCTTTCCCAAGTACGTTAGTATATTTATTTACCCTCGTCTTGTCTTTCTATTTACTTTCTATCGCAAGGCTAATTTGGATTGCTATTAAAATATCTTTTAATTCAAATCCTCATATGTTGCCTAATATTCCTCCCGCTAATATATTATGGGATGTCCCATGTATAATTGTATTTGTTTTAAATTATAATAAGGACTTCACTGTCATACATTCCTTATATTCTGTTTGAGACACTTATCATTTTCTTTTTATTCTTCTTTTGCCAGTTGTTCCATTCCTATAATGTTCGATGTTCTTCATATACCTTTCATCGTTGAGAGCAATGTCTCTTGAATAAATAAAGAGTGGCAGGTTTATGATTTTAGGAAAAATCTATTAAAACATAATACCATATGTTTATGGAAAAACCCTAGTCTTAACTTGGTAACCAAATATAACTAGTCACAAATGATTAGATTACACAAAAGCTCTTCTGTGTGGTTCATATCGATGCTTGTATTATATAATATATTGATTCACAATGGTTTTTACCAAGTATATTGCCTTGGGCAAAACAAGAGGTTTATCATTGTTGACATTTTACTCCTTCCTTGCTCCATTGACACCATTCGAATATTTAGGATTATACTACCAAATACTTCTAGTTAACATTAATTGTTTATATGGTGGTTAAATCCCATCAATGCATATTAACTAAAATTTAGTGAATAACAATATTGCCATGTTGGTTCCATTGTGCAAGCCTCTTATTGGATTATTATACGTTTACTTGTAAATATGGCTATCCCTTCATTTGTATATGTTTTGCTTATATTGATTGACAATTTTTGGAGTCCCTAGGTTACCTAAGTTGATCATAGATATTATTGACTTGACTTTATGTTTGTAATTTATTTCATTATTGTTCATTACTTTGTAATATTTTAATTTATTCATTTAATGATAGTATTATATATGAATTTTTTTTTTTCATTTAATAATAATAATTTAGATTATTACTTAATTACGTTACTATGTATTTGTGTAATTTAATTATATATATTTATATTATTAAATCATTTACTTAAAACATGTTAAATTTTGTTCTTGAAAGGGGACATCACAAACACAAAAGGCGGTTAAGCCATGTCACGAATCTCGAAGGGAAACATTGGGGGTTAGTCCAAAAATCCCCCCTTAAAGTTATTCGAGAGGATTCAAACCTATGACCAAATTCTGATACCACTTGTTACAAGCTAGGGTTGTTGTTGCACCAAAAGATTGACCTGTCAATGCTTGATACAACCACTAGACTTATAAAACACAAAAGGTGGTTAAGCCATGTCACGAATCCCAAAGGGGGGGGTTGGGGGTTAGTCCAACAGGATTTACATATCAAATTAAGTCGCAGAAGTAGAAAGTAAAGTATTAGGTGACAAGCCAACCAATACCACTTATTCAATGGAGTGCATATGCAATACTGGAAATTAAAACAACCTTTTTTCATCTATTCAGTGGCGAGAAAATACAAATCCTCCTTTTAATTAGTGGGCAACAAATGGGCACTCCCACTTATTCAGTGGGAAGCTTATTAAAGATTAACCACTTGTTTAGCGGGTTAGGTACATTAGTGATAAGCAAATGTTAACCAACTGGTGATACTACCATCTAGTATTACAATTTAAATGTGCATAGGAATAGCAGTTTTTGTTTTTATGACTATCCAAAACATTACAAGGTTAGTTCATATGTATTACACCAAAATAAGAGAATTAGTGGCTGATATAAAACAGAACCGGTGATTTAACACCCCAAGCACAGCCACAGAATCATGAACAGACTCACCCAACTTGAAACAACAATAATATACCTTGATTACAGCCTAATACTATGACTCTACAGGTCTGATACTCTATAGACATTCTGCAATATGTCTGGATATAAAGATTTGGTGCCGCTAGCATGAAGTTTCATGCCTCATGTGCTCCTAAGGGATTAAATAGCACAGCAAATGCCAATAGAAACGATCTGGTAGAAACCACAAATTGTTTTCTCTCTCTTCTCGAAATAGTGGATATTGACTTCTTATTGCAATACCATCACCAGCGATATGGAGTGGAATGCATTCAACATATATTTCTGACCCTTAGAAGTGACTCTGTCAATAATCTCTGGCTCCTTTGATTATTTCAGCGTAACCTTTACTTAGCTTCTTAATGTTTGTGCCAGAAGTTTTCAATACTGTTAAACAATATTAAATTATTTGTATCAAACATTAGGCATAAAAGTATTATTGCTGTGAGTATATAAAGGCCCAATGGGTAAAATGTTTAATGGAAGCTCTTATTATAATGTTACCTCCTTAAGATGATGGGATTGGCATTATGATCTTTAAAACCTTATATATACAAACATGGCGAATATTGAATCATTTTGGATCATCTGCCATAGCCCAATGAATATATGATGAAGATCAGATCTAATACTTCGGCTCAAATATCTCCACAGTAAATTGAAACGGGTTCCACACATATTACCTCTAGAATTAAGAATCAATTATTAATTGTCTTCAGGCATTATCATATGTACATGGCCATCAAATATTAAGTGCTTACCTTTATCGCTCAAATATATGCGATAACACATAGGAATAAATGTCTGGCAATTATATTTAAACATCTTACATTATTCCACACAAATGTAGACTCTCATGAATCCACGCCAAGAAGAATGAGGTTTCTGTTCAGCTCTTCACTAACTTCTGAAGGTTTATATCTCTAGAAATTCTAGCTAAGGGCAAAGCATGAGACAGTTTCATCAATTTCAATAAAACATTTGAACATGTTCTGAATGATCCCCCACTTGAACTTTTATAACACTCTCCAAAAAACTTTTGACCTTCCATCAGCTTGTCTCTTTGCATTCCATTTCTTTGTCTTTTTTTGGCTGGAATAAGGTGACTTCTATTTTATAATTTTAGTTGACACAAAACTCACTTTAATTGGGCTGTTAAATAATTCAATTAATTTGTCATTACATATAGCCTCCTTTTTAAAGTTTTTATGCACACCACTGTTACTGAACAGATTTCTCCTTCAAGAATTAACACTCAAACCAACTCCACATGCTGGGAAAGTGGAACAAATAACACTAACAATTCCTCTGAATCGACTTTCTCTGAATTGAGAAGTATAACTCCCTTAAGTATAACCAGAAAAGATATGAACATTTATCAATGGCACAAAGTCCATTAATAATCAAGAAATCAAAACATACACTTTATCAATGAGAATATATGCAAATATTGACAGTACACAGTCTCCCATTATATCGATAAGCCCTCAAATACATATTTTGCAACTATTGATAAAATGTGGTTCATCAATAATCTTCCATAATAGTGATACACAAATTACTTCCTTTTAACATGACAAAGACCATTAAAGGAAATAAATGCACAAGAAAGCAAAATACTTTGACAAAGTATTCATTTGAATGAAACACTGGAAATTTGGTTACAAAAGTCTTATTTTTCCAGAGAGAGAGAGAGATCAATCAAATTATTCCCCTTTTTAAAGAAAATTCCCCCATATGAAGTTGTTGAGCAACTTCTTGTAACTTTTACCTTTCTAACTTCCTCTTTCCAGGATTCTCTATAAATTCACCTTTCCATTAATACCTTATTCATTTCACTGGCACTTTACATGCTTCCACATTTTAAATCAAAATCAATTCTTGAAAGAATTAATTTATGTGAATCTAAAATTTCATCACCTAACATCGCCCACATATTTTAATATTTAATTATTTCACACTTAACGATAAATATTTATTTCTTTAAGGAATTAAATATTTAAATGCAAAAATAATTTTTTTAATCTAATATGTAGATGAAAAATTTGCTTTGCTAACACTGGCTCTATCTGAGGATTGCGTTCTGTACATGGATGCAGAGAACTCCAGTACCTCTGGTTACTATCCAGTACCTATCCATTTGGCTTCATCTTACTTTATCTGTTGTACTGCAAATGCTGAGTTTGAAAACATAGGCCTTGCCCTGTAACCCTTGTAGTCGGTGTGTCTTGAAATATCCTCCTTGATGCTGATTTAGATTTTAGGTCACATAAAGAGCCCATTGAATATTGTATTGATAACTGCGTTTTTCTGTTACTGCCTTTCTAATTCAGCTTGATTATTGTATATCTCGGGTTGTGTGGTCAGTTTTCTGATAAAAGCTGCTACCATAGCATCTCCAACACCAGTCCTATCACATGTATCATAAGCGACCGATACATCTTCTGTCCCTGTCACTTTACCCTCAAATGTTGGTGTGTAGTTGTGTATCTGAAAGGTTCCGTGAGTTACAATGAGAATCTTTATGTTATCATGCCATAACGGTAAAAGTTCTTCTCTTCTAGTATGATAACTTCTCCCCTTGGCTTCATTGAAATGTTGTAAATGGTATTGATGCCTATAATATCTCTTTCTGCAAAATGATTCTAGTTAATTAAAAAGTCCAATTCTTGTATGTTTACCTCGATCACATTGGCCTCATTCCATGGTTCCTGAATAATTCTTCTTGTCTCATCACGAGATCACCGAAGTGGCACAGGTAGGTTTGGATCAAAGAATGTGACTCCTCCAAACTCTTTTTGACATTTTCATTGCAGAAAGAGTAGTTTCAGATTGTTCTAGAAGAGCCACGGAACTGAACTGGAACATCCTAGCCTCTCCTAACATGCCAATGTCTATCTCAGAACTATGTAGACAGTCTTCAACACTTGGTTTGATGCACTCCATTCCAACTTTCCCATTTGAGCAAGTTAAGTTCATATAAGACACTATTGTTGCTGCATAAGGATCAAATTTAACACCACAAGTTTGGACATTTTCCTTATTCATAGTCTGAACCATCCAATAACCAAAAGGATCATCTTCTACTTATCCATGAATACTGTTGTACCTCCCAACTTGGCTAGTGCAATAGCCACAATAAATGGTGATCCGTTCAATGCCTGGGCAAACTTTGGAGGATCACAATGTAGGGATTTCCATGTCGAATACATGTCTTTATCTAGTTGTTTGTGCGATTCCATGACAATGGGAACAAACTCATTTTGGTAGATCCAAAATAGCATACTAAAGGTGGCAAGTCATATTCAAAATCACTATGATCATCCTTATTATCTCCTTTAATTGCTACACTATTATTGTACCTTGTAGGAGTTTTCTTTCTTGTATTCTTTAATTCTACTTTGCTCCCACTACCTTCCACCAAAGTGGGAAAGAGGGGCTTGAGGGACTTAATGACAACGTCCCATCCCAGACCCCATGTGAAAAACTTGTGCTGAGTAGGCTTCTTGTCGTGCTTCATAAGTGCTTTGCCCTCGCCTATAGCAGAATCTCCATGAAATGTTCTTGACTGAAACTCTCTATTTACCTTTACTTATATGAATCCCTTAATGCACCCGCATAATTCACCTCATTCTCAAAATTGTTTGCTTTATCGGTAGTCGCTTATCTAGTGGCAATGTGGAGATGTTGACAGTAGTAGATAACTCAGTGTCTGGGAATGAAGAGCCAACTAAAACACACCTCTCCTGCAACATCGATTAAGAATCTTTGCGAACTGTTTCATATTCATCTAGCACGTTCCATTATTGGGAGGTCGTTCCCTTTAGGAACCTAAGAACTTTGCAAGGCACCCATTAACATGTGCATTATCATTCAGTTGGCAGAAGCGGAAATATGGAACCATTTGTGTTTCAAAGTTGTTATGAAGCCCAAAGTACCGACAATCACATATTTCAAGGAATTTGGTTATTGTTCATTAAATAATTATCGGGTCCAACTTGAATGATAAGTAGTGAACAAAAACTGTAGAATGTCACAGGGAATAGAGCCATCTTCGCACTATTGTTTCACAAACTTATGAAGAGGCCGACCATTCATTTCGGCATTCTAAAATTTTCTTAAAGGCCAAAAATATTGGAGATTTTGCATTGCTTTGATGGGATACTTTCCACATTCATTTGAATGCCAATATATCTTAGAGGTTTGATGAAGATATCTAGAGGTCTTCACCGAATATATATAAGCTTCATCTAATCATTAAAACATACCTCTCATCATGAGTTTGGTGCTTCCATACGAAGATCCATTGGAGGATTTTGAGGGGATGTCAGTATCCTTTATAGTCAGGTGGTCACTAGATCTAGGAAGTATGAAAATCCTTGTCGGGCTTGATAGTCGGTTCTAAACTTTCTTCTTCACCCGATAATTACTAAATCCCAAATAAATTATATATTTTCTCGTAAGATGACCATTGAGTTTGCCACAATTCAAAAAATGATAAGATTTTGTTCGCCACACGAAAGTTCTTTTGTAGAGGATGAAATTTATATGGGCTTTGAATTCGTGGGCCTTTATGAAAATATGCAGTGAAATGTGTTCAAGGATATAGTATTTGCATTTGTAGGACCACATTGTATTTGTAGAGTACTACATTCATAGAATTAGAAGCCTTGCAAATATATGCGAATGTGATCACCAAATTTAACTCATGCTTCCACTTGTACAAGCCTACCCTAGCAAATCTCCACGGATGATTGAAAAGACCTTCAAAATTGTCAAAGCGGCTTATTCAAGATCGAGGATTTTCTTTAATGGTATGATCTGGGCATGGGAAACTGGAACATATCAGATTTTGTTCACTGGAAAGATGAATAATTGGGCCTCTGTCTAGTTGGAAACTTTGGTCATGCAAATGTTTGGAAATGAAAGAGGTTAACCAAGTTTAAAGGGGAAAAAGGTTGCAATCTTATTTGAGGGAAAACACAGGCTCTAAACGAAGAGAAACCCAAAACCTAGAAAAAAATTAGTATCGAGTCCATTGGGTATGGAGTCATGAAGGGGCAGCTAGGCACATACCCACCAAAATTTGAACACACCAAAAAATTTATTCACGACTATTTGCTGAGGTAAAACTCCTTACCTCATGAAAGCTTTAGAGGTTTCACGTGAAACCATTGATGGGCTATGAAAAATATGAGCCACTTCTCAGCAATGGATTATGGTCTTAGTTACCGGATTTGTCATGTATAGGTCACATCCGGATTTGGATCTAATCCATATCCGGATCTAGGCTTGAATCCGTGAAAATCCAGGCAAGATACTTGATTTTTCTTGTCATCAAGGATTCTACCTGGATCCTCATGAATCCAAGCCACAGCCCGAAGACCTAGCGTGGATCCATGCGGATCCGTGGCAATGCTAGACATAAAAACAAAAAACGGTGGGCCCAAGTGCATTTTTTAATGTTTTTTTTTGCTTCAAACCCTAAAAATGACCCTTTTATTCAAGATGCAAGTTCATTTACTCTCACATTTGCTCTCTATTTTGCTCTCTTATACTTTTAGAATTATGTATATTTCTCTTATTTCTTACTATATATGATGCATCTACCTATATATATATAATTGGGAAATAAAAAATCCTGAATCCATGGATCCGATTCACATGCCCAAAGCAGATTTGTTTCACAAATTGGCAACTAAGATTATGGTCATTGAGTGCAACCAAGAATAATAGTTCTTTGGCGACTGCTTCACTTTCAAATTTGGTTGCCTGCAAGATCTTTTTATAAATGCATACTTGTCCATACGACCATTCTTAATAAAAAATTTCTGAATTAATTTCATCCTCATGCCCAGCTCGTGCAAGATTATTTGACCCATAACCATTAATGCCTGTACTATATTTATTGAAACATGGCACTGTATTTTTCAAGAATCTAACTTTCTTCTGTTGGATCCCATGAGAAATCAATTTCTTCATATATTAGTGGCTGCAATTTCTCAAGATTACTTTCTATAAACTTAGGATCATATTTGGCTAAAGACACTTATTCTCTTGTCCCACAAATAAAATCATCACTGAAAGCAACATCCTTTTCACCCATATCCACAGACTTCATCAAATTATCAAATTATTCCAACATAGGATCAATTTTGGTTACTGGAAAATTTTCTTTTTCTATGTAAACAAGGTCAACATCATGAGAACAACTTGATTTAAAAAGAATATTGTCAGCTTCTTTTCTGCATTCAATTTGCAAATCATTAAAAGGCTGAAAACTCTGGAGTCTGCTCAAAATTCTTTTGGTGAGGGATATATTCAGAGGTGTTAAAGTATCTTTCTTTTTCTTGAGGACCCTTTTCTCCATTTTCTTGATCAATAAAACTGAAAGATAAATATTCAGGTTGAGCTGAGTGAAAATCTAATTGGTTTATTTCTTTTGCCTTTATACGATTTTCTGTTGTCTCTTTAAATTCAAAAAAAGAAAAAGCCTCCATTTCCAGATCACAATCTAAAAATTCTTTTTATAGTCCCATATAAGTTGTCATTTTTCTCTTGATCTTTTTACCCAGATTGAAAGAAAAAGTTTCTAATTCAAGAGGAAAAGTGAATGTAGAAAAAATTGTACCTTTCTTTGCACCATTAGAGCTGTAATTAAATTCATTAATCCCAACTTCGGTGACATTACCATTTGCTTCTAAAATTCCACACGAGAAATCATCATTTGTCCCTTTAAGAAATGGTCGGGGACACAGATATTTTTATATTCTTTTGATGATACTTCTTCCAAGGACAAATGAACAGTTGTTCCTTTTTGTCTGCTTGCATGCACACCAAAGGAATCTTAAATCTTTTATTTTTAGCTTGGTGCAAATCTTGTGTCATAACCTGATATTTCTCTTGCTCAAGATCCTTTAATCCATAATATCTCTGTTGCACACATTTGAACAGCCATGCAGATTGGTGGTATTCACTAGTGTTCAAATTGTTCCTCTCGACTTCACAGATGCTTTCTTTGCAAGCATTCCAAAATAGATGAAGCATCTGGTCATCTATAGCCATTATTTCTTCAAGAGTTGGTGGATACCTTCTCGTATATTGATTCATGTTCTTGGCCCAGTCATGACCCATTTAAAAAAAAATCTTCAAATACACAGATTCTCCAACCTTATTTTCTGAAAAGACCCTAATTTGAGAAAGAAAGCACCGATCTTCTCACTTTCCTCAAGGGAGTTACAAAAATCTATTAGTGAACAGATTTGTCCTTAAAAAAAAACACTCAAACCAATTCCACATGTCCGGAAAGAAGAACGAATAGCACTAACAGTTGGATAGGTTATCCTTAAATTGATAACCTTCCTCTAAATTGAGAAGTATAACTCCTTTAAGTTCGAATTATTGTTTAATACAATCCCTCTTCTCAAGGAAACAAATTCTTGCAACCGGAAAAGATATGAACATTTATCAATGGCACAATGTCCATTCATAATCAAGAAAGCCGAACAAATACTTTATAAGTGAGAATATATGCAAATATTGACAGCACACAGTCTCCCAATATGTCCATAAGTCTTCAAATGCATATTTTGCAAATATCGATAAAACACAGTTCATCGATAATCTTCCATAATAGTGATACACAGACCACTTCCTTTTAAGAGTACAAAGACTATTAAAGGAAATAAATGCATGATAAAGCAAAATACTTTACAAAGTATTCATTGAATGAAAAATTTAAAATTTGGTTACAAAACTCTTATTTATCCGGAGAGAGAGAACGAGCTCAATAAAATCATTCCCTCTTTCGAAGAAAATTACCCCACATGAAGTGTTGAGTAAGTTCTACCTTTCCAACTTCCCCTTTCCAAGATTCTCTATAAATTCACCTTTCCACTTATACTTTTTTCATTTTACCGGCAATTTACATGCTTCCAAATTTTTAACCAAAATTAATTCTTGAAAGAATTAATTTATGTGAAATGTAAAATCTCATAACCTAACTTCACCCACATATATTTTAATATTTAATTATTTCACTTTATGATAAAAATTTAATTCTTTAAGTAATTAAATATTTAAATGCAATTAAAAATAATAATCTGATATGTAGTTGAAAAATTTGCTTTGCTAACAGCCACAAAATGTACGACCTACAATGATGGAAAATGGTGACACCAAACAGAAAATTAAGAGAATCAAATTTAGAGAATATTCCTCACAGAAGACTAAAAATCAAGGTTGCATGGGTACTCGTACCCACGCCCCTAGTACTCGTACTCACATACCCAAGCACTGGATACACATATCCTAAGTACCGGGTACTTGGTGGAGAGCATCATAGCTAAGGACCTTGATTAAGATTTCTGATTTTTTTTTCAGTTTTTTGTTTGCATATCAGCTTATTGTTTATCAAGCTTAATTCAATACCTAATCGGTTTGAAACTTTGATACAATATGATTAACAATAAACTTCATCACTATTCAAGTCAGAGTTTTATCATTTGCATTATGTCATCGCCATATGATTTATGATCTTCTTGTTCATATTTAAAGTCTGCCTTCTCTGTTATGCATCTAATCATTGATCATATATTATTATTACAAACATATACCAAATCCGAAACTGAAAACAATATATTACATTTGCAAACTTTATCACAGTTCTTGTTTTGAAGAACCATTGTCATGACTCATTATTTCAGATTTTCTATAAATATAAAAGTACAACTAAAAATAAAGTTTGACATACCCAAGTATCCCCGTTTTCTATTATGAAAAAGAGTCGTACCCATACCGGTACCGTTACCTAAGTACTCCAAGTACCCCCCCGTCCCTGTGCAACCTTGCTAAAACTGAATGGTATGGCCTCTCAAGAGGAACAGTACGGCCTGGCATATAGACTTCTTCAAGTCACCCAAAGTATCCTTGGCAATCTCAACACAAACTGAATCAAAATTTTGCAACATTAAAACATTGCAAAGTCTTTGAATCTGCTTCCCAAATTGAAACTCTGATCTGAAGCACAATGATGGTCTCTGTTTGAAATTACTCAGCTAGCTAGGGGAAGTTCCCCAAAACCAACTACTCCAAAAGGGGTTTCCTCCTCAGAAAGCTTTGGGAGTATTTAGGTTCGTCCTATAGAATTTATGAACACATGAAATTATGATATGCATTATCATTTAACCAAATAAGTTGCACATTTATATGATTTTGACATCCTTTTTTAAAGCAAACAAATCCTCTAAATCAATGAGTTGATAATGAGTCAACAAACATATATACAAATAGCTAACATTTTACAGTAGTCCACATAATAATAACAAACCTTATAACTAATAATGTGAACTTTTCACAAATATACCAACACATTCCAATAGCAATATTACATTTACAATTTTAACTCACAAATGAGCTCAAGTCCTTGTTTTATATTTTTTTGGAGCGAACTATTCAATTTTAAAATATAACAATTTCTCTTTTCCCTCACAAAGACCTTTTAGAGGAATTAGAAATATTCTTCACGCGCAATATACCACAAGCCTAGGTTGCCAACTTAAAATTCTTCTTAATACTCTAATGTCCCCATTCTGATGTAGGATTTAATAATAGATAATAATACTAAATAAAAAGTAAATAATAATACAATAAATACAAGTTAATTAAGTTTAATTGAAGGTCAAGAGGCATGTAATGAGGAGGTGTGTCTCCCCCAACATAAGTTATAAAAGAGAAAATAGTCTATTTGAAAGGGGACATGAAGACAGGAAGGGAAATTGGAAATAAAATATGGAATAATCAGGGTGGAGTTGGAAAAGAATTCACTGAATTAGAAATAAAGAACAACAGTTAAGCTTGGTTAAGGGGCAATTAAGAAAGTGGAAGAGACACCACCCTTGGGAAATTAAATTAAGAAGTTGTGAATTGTATTTTTTGAGGGGAGGTAGAAGAGTTCATCTCAAGCTTACATTTGCAGATCTGCAAATGGGTGTCATGCCCAACATTTAAGAACAAAAATACACCTTATATATATACACAAGGTTAACGGTAAATGAATGTTTACAAGTTTTCAAGTTTGCATAACAAGGTTTCAATGTGTTTGGGGTTTAGGTTTTCAGTGTTAGTATGTAGACAACTCAGTTATAACCTTTAAAAAAAATTGTTGGTGTGTTTTTGCCCTAATTTTTGGGAATGACAATGGGAGGATAAAAGAGATCATTGAAGAAAGGTTGAAGGCATGCGTGTAAGAAGAGTTTATAGCAAAATTGTAAGGAGAGTATATGCTGATGTGAAAGAGGAATATATGCATATGCTGCTAAGAAAAGTATACACGGAAGTACAAATAGAAGACATAGCTGCAGACTCAATGAAGAAGTAAAAAGAGGAGACGTAGTTTGAAGGTGTGAATCAAGAAAGAGTTAATGAAAAAAGAATAAGGAAGTGATTCCTTCAAAAGGCAAAGGTTGTGAAGGATTGCAACTCTCGAAGGGTGGCGATTATTGTTTAGGTAACTCCATTATCTTATTCATGAAAATACAAAGTATATATAGCAATTTTCACGACGGTGTTCTAAAAAGAACTAACCCTTTAACTGAAGCTAAAAATAGCAACTAGGTTTTCTAATAAAAGAAGCCTAAGGAAATAATAAATGCACTAATTAATAGAACAACTAAATGACAGACTAAATATAATCAAATATTCCAATAGTTTTGAAAGATTTCAATTGTTGCAAAGGTGGAGATGTGGTGAAGGGTGTGACTCTCCCCCATCTTGGAAGATATTAAAGTTAGGTTTTATTCGAGAACATTCAAGGAAGATCAATTTGGGGAATAATATATTATTCTCAAAGACAAATAATGAAAAGTAGCAACTCAATCCTTATGAAAGATGGTGACCCTTCCACCAATGGAGTATAAATGAGGATTCATTCTAAGAACTGGAGGGAATACAACAGATCAAACAGATAAGATATAATATCAGTTTTCTTGTTGGCCGTCTGAGTATATATGGCAGAGTCAAAAGAAGTATAAGAAGATCTGTAATCTAAATTGAATAGCAACTCCCATCTACAGTGATCTGAAGAATATATAGTAGCAGTGGCAGATAACACATAGTTAGTTAGAGGCATCAAATTAAAATATGAAAACATCTAAACAAGAACACAATATCCTTCACCAGATCCAACTCTCACTACCAGAGAGCGAATACCAGTTAGCAAATCTGAACCTAGGGTGTTAGTATAATTCTATTTTAAGTAATACAGAAATAAAGACTCATTTATTTATGTGATTTTATAAAGCATCTCTCCAACCATAGAAGAATGGAGGAGGTTAGTGTGGAGGAAAAACTGCTGTCTTAGGGCACCCTACTATGATTCCATACTCTTTTATTCTTGGAATTCACATGCAACTTAAGTACTGCATAATGATGAAGATTTATTCTCTTTATTCTAACTTTTGATTTATTTATAAATAATGTTTTCATAATGATTCAGTCTTTACATTAAACATACACACACATCTCTGTTTGTATGCTGGCATTGTGTTCATATGGTGAATGCAGGATACAAGAATGAAACACATAATTAAAGAAACCATTTACTTGGTGAACCCTAAATCTAATATATTGCGTTTATGATTTAGGGCAACTTCTAGGGCAAATTAGAAATGGGACATTACAAATACCATTTCAACAAGATATTACACTAAGCTGTCCTTGTAATATTGTCAACATTAGACAATTAAGCGAATTAATTAAATAATAACTGAATAGCTTACCCATTTGCGGAAAGCAGTGAACCAGCATAGAAATTAAACTTTGATCATACCAAAAAGACACCGAAGACTTGGGATAATGATTGGAGGCAACTGAGTGACCTACTTAAAATAGACAAATTCTCCAAGAAGCTTAGAGAGCTTCCAAAAGGTTAGAAAACCATTTTGAAAGTGTCACAACTACAAGGATTTACATCACATACTAAGTGCATTTTGATGAATAAAAATCCTGCACTACTGAATTTGTCCACTCGAAGAACTTTGAAGGTCTTCCAAGCACACCAATTAGCCCTAGAAAATCTTGGAAACATGACAAATCACTTTAGCTAAAAATGGGGACATTACAAGGCTGGGTGATTGAATAAGTATCCTCATAAGGTGCAGTAATATATCATGTTGCACAACAGTACCATGGTTTGTGTTCCATGGCTTAGAGGTAAGTGATTTCTACAAGGTTAATCTCATTAACTTCTGCTTTTGTTTGAAGAACTTCAGTATTTATATTTTCATTGGAGAAATATAGGCTTTGCAAAAGTAAGAATGCTTCAAACATCTCTTCTCTGCTTTTCTGATTTCTAATCGTAAGGTACAATGGAGGTACTTCAAATAGGCAAGAAAATAAGAGTTGTGGAGACAAGGAGATTGAACAAGATGATTTTCTTGAGTCTCTTCCTGTTCCTGGAAATAAAGAGCTTGAGAGTAGTAAATAAGCAGTTTTATCAATGTCTGAGTATGTGGATCAACGGCATAGACTAGTTTTGCTTCCTGAATCTTAATTTAATTGTGAACATATTTCAATTGCCAAATTTGAGACATTATGATTTATCATACTCTTTCACAATAGATATCTCGATGCAGGAGGCATCTAGGTTTACGTAAGAGCAATCTTGCATCATCTAAAAATATTGTCTAGTTTTTCGATAAAAACTATTTTGGGTAAGGATTACATGTTTTTTAGTAAGTTTTTCGGATTGTTCCAACTACTTACCTTCCAGGTTCATTTGGATATATAAGTATGCCAGTAAAGTTTTGTGGCAAGATCAAGTCTGGTTTTGAAGATGTTGGATTTTCTATTTTGATAGGGTGGTATGAAAAATTTGAACTCAATTTTGGAAGCCTTAGAGGCACTGAGGGGTCAAAACTTGTCTGTGACTATGCTCTACCATCTTAGCTGTAGAGTGCTTTGAGAGGTTTCTGAAAAGTGGTTATAATAGAAAATTTGGTACACAGTTCTTAAGTTATGTTATGCCATCAAGACTCAAGTTTCGATACAAAAAAGAAGAGAGAAAAAATGTTGAGGCAGGAAACTGAACTTTTGGGCACCAAAATTGGAAAGTTTCACTTTTTAGAACATTTTAAGGTGGTAATTGGTGTTACTGTTAAATTTACAAGACTGAAGAGGGTTTCAAGCTCAGTTTTACAAGGGTAGTTTGTGGCGCTGTCTTGTAGATTATTGTAATGAAAATGCCCATGTGGCTGTAGCATGTTATTTTTTTGGAATGTTGTAGTGCCATCCCATTGAAGATAAATTTAATTGAAAACAAGTGTTTTTGTTCTTGCAATTTTTCTGTTTTTTTCCCTGTTGTGATTTGTGTGTTTGGGTTAGTAAGGAGAGTACCCTTCATCATATCTATTTAGATATACTTCTTGAAGACTGTTAAGATTTGCTGAAATTTGATTTTGACGCAACTCTTTTAGATTTTGAATTATTTGTTTATTTATCTTTTCGCATGAATTATTTGATTTTGGATATTATTGGTGTGATGTTGAGATACCTTGATCTAAATAGTTATATATTTTTATACCTTTATTCCTTTTTCTTCCAGTGTATAAGAAGCATTATCCGCCAGTACTGCATGATGAGGTATGGCGTCTAGAAAAGATTGGAAAAGATGGTGCTTTTCATAAGCGTTTGAACAGTGAGAGGATCTATACTGTACAAGATTTTCTAAGGTTAATGCTGATAGATCCCCAGAGACTTAGAAATGTGAGTTTAATCTTCTGTATTAAATATATCTTTTCAAAGTTTTTTTTGTATCATGTTCATGTCTCAGATATTTATAAATTATTTTTCTGTAAGAAGATTGCTTCTACTTATTTCATTTGGACAAATAAATTAGGTTACAGATTTCAAACTTCCATTGCCCTCAAATGTATCTGAATGAAATATATATTTTAAAATTTATGCAAGAGAGTTTTTTGTATAAGCTGTGCCTTTGAAAACAATAAATAAGTTCCATATTAGAGAACTGCAAAAGGTGATTCTTTGTATGGCTCTCCCCATCTCACATAAAGAAATAAATAGATTTATAAATGAGGTGATGTAGGGCTCAAATTTTTTCTGATGTCCACATTGTTGGCATGTTACAGACGGAAACTTTTCTCTTTAAAATATATCTCCCAAGTCATTTTTTATCGGAAAAAAGGGATTTGTCACTGAGGTTGTTCTCTCTGTTTATAGCACTAACAATTGGAGAACTTGCAGGTTCTTGGAACAGGCATGTCAAACAAAATGTGGGAAGGAACAGTCGATCATGCGAAGACTTGTGTGCTTGATAGCAAGCTTTTTGCTTATTATGCTGATGAGCAACAGACACTTGGAGTAATATTCAATGCTGTCTGTGAACCAGTTGGAGTTCTTGTAGATGGTAGATACATTCTTGTGGATGAACTTTCAGAAACTCAAAAGGTAATCATTTAATTTAAATTTCTTACTAGAGGCACACTTGTGCACACACATCACACACATACATATACCTGAAGGCTGAACATATATATAGACACAGAAAATTTCTGTTTTGCTGGATAACTGTTTTGTTTTGTTATTGTTAAAAGGTTTTTGTGAGCAAGATGGTAAAATATACGTACGAGCACTGGAATGAAGTAGTTGAATATGATGCAAGCTCACTGACGGGTAATACATCCCATCGGGTTACGACATTGTCTTCACATGGAGTACTGAGCGGTAGCACATTTAAACTTGAATTTGATGACTTAAAATGAAATGATCTCTGTAAAACTAATATGCATTCTAAATACACTTGCAAACCAATAGATTATCTGTTTGTGGGATCTTGGAAAAGAACTAATAAACCTTTATGTTCTATGCAGATGACCAGGTAGGTGAAAATGGTATTGCTTCACAAATGGCTTTTGACAAGGTTACAGACCAACATCACCACTTACTAGATCCAAGAAATGGTGCTTGGACACCATACTCTACTGAAAGTTCAAGCGTTACAATGTCCAGTCAATTTGCAGCAAGAGCCAATTTTTCTGAACAGTGTATAGCACCTCAGAATGTATTGTCTTCTGCCTTAGTACTTGGTACTGAACGAGTTGTAATGAATCCCCTTCAATCATCGTTGGATACCCAAATACTGGGCCCTTATCCTCATTTCCAAACTGATTGTATTGGACAAATTCATAATGAGTATGTGCACCAGTGTGTTGAACCCTGTGTTAGTCAAGATAGTTGGAATGTAGATTATCAGGAAGGATTGGAGGATCTTTCTTTCACTAAATATAGTGGAAAATCGTCTTCTGGAGTAGATAATCAGATTCTGGATGCACAATTGCAAAGTTTGATACAAAGTATGACTGCAGGAACGAGCATACAACAAAATAACTTTTTCAATGACTCAGAAAAAGATGAGGCATTTTGTTTTTCAGTATTTACTCCAACGTCAAATGTCAGCATTAGTATGTCCACTCGCCGTTTGCATGGTAAAGCATATGTATTTTGGTTAAAGCTCAAAGCTGCTCTCAAGTGGGGAATCACAGTCAGGAAAGTAGCTGCTGCAAAAAGAGCGAAGTTGGTAGAGATTGAAAATTGACCATTTGTGGAGGCACTTGTACAGGTTATGCATATATTCCATTTAATGGTCTCAGCTTATAAGACGCATGACATGAATTGTCAATGGATGGCGTGATATTATATAGCTGTATGTTTTTCAACATTATAGGTGCATTTGTGAAATACTCCTTTCCCAGGAGATTATCTTCATTCTGCTGAGACTGAACCTGCCTACTAATACATCAGACTATTCTTGTAAAGGAATTTTCAAAGCTGCTAGGAAAGATTGGAAAACTGATCATATAGCAGCAGCTTTCCTCTTCATGAAGATGGTTGTGCAGATTGGATTCTCAGGGAGGATAGACTCCCGAAAATTACAATTAACATGTGCACTGTTCTTTTCTACCAGAAACAGATGGGCAAATTCTTTCACTTTACGAATGGCACGTGCATCATAACTTCAGAAGGGGGACTTATGGTAAATAGCTTTTCTAATTGTATGATAGTTTTTTAGACATAGCTTGGTCAATGACCCGACTTTCTCAAACTTCAAATGGCCAAAAATCCTCAACTTTGTAAATATCATAGTTTATATTCTGGGGGGACTTTGTTCCTGATATGTGAGTCGAATTGTTTCCAACCTCAGCCCTAAAACCTATATCGTCAATTTAAAGTCCATACTCTCAAAATCACAGGTACATTATGAATTCTATCACATGTCAGAGGTTGTCACTTTTGCACACATCAGAGTTGGTCATTTTTTGACAACTCAAAGCCTTTTTAATGTTACAATATCCTGTAATCCGCTGGAATACTTTAAAATAATTAGTCTGAATACAAGTAATTTAAGTTGAGAGATGCAAGTGATGGTGTGTTCTAGTCAGAATGCATGATTGCACCAAAACAAAGAGTGCTGAGAATTGATGGCTATGAAAGACTACATTTTGATAACAGTCTCAAACTGGTCTTAAGATGCCATCAATAAGTGCTGGCGTCTTGCTGTTCTTGCAAATCTGGCCGTCCACATCTATCTGTTTGTTTTTAGTTTTTGCCAGCAAAATATCTGCTATATATTATTTTAGATTCAATCAATCCTAGCTGAATAGGAAGCATGATATTTAGCTTCTTTGAATAAACAAGCAATTGTGATGGTGCAATCTATATTCTTGAAATTTGATCTATTGCAAACCTTTTTGCTGAAATCAAAGTTCACTTGAAATTTTACCTTATATCTTCCCCAGATGCTTGTTTTTAGAGGTTATAGAAAAATCCTTATTCACAATTCTATAATGCTACATCTTTCTGTAATGATGAATATGCATGTTTGGATTGTGATTGATAGATATCTTTTAAGTAAAAATATTTTTTCCCCAGATGCTTGTTTTTATAGGTCAGAGAAAAATTATTCTTCACAATTCTATAATGCTACATCTTTCTGTAATTATGAATATGTATGTTTGGATTGTGATTGATAGATATCTTTAAGTAAAAATAATTGCATTACGTATCTGTGCTGTTTTCGTCCACTTGAAGGAGTACGATGGACTCAGGTTGTGCATTCTATCTTATTCATGATAAGACTCTTTCTGGGCATTATTTTGCTGTTCTTGGGGTTGAAATGGTTGCTGTTTATTTTGACTTTATGATATGTCGAGTTTGGTTTCTAGACTATTTAAGTATACTGGAAGCACATTAAAATTTGCAATTGATAGCAAGTTTTGAGCAATTGCAATAAATTAATAATTATGTTTAACATTGTCTTTTGAATACTATTTTGCATTATTTTTTAAATGAGAAGAATAATTCTATCAAATTTATACAAGGAAATATTTGGCTTGAAACAATTGCCACATCCTTCTTTTTATATATTTCAAATTACGTTATAGAACGAAATGGATTATTCCATAGAACGAGTCACCACTAAACGCATGAGAATTGAATTAATTGGCTTGCATGCTACTCGGAAACCATCCTTAATATCTCTTAACTTTTTATAAACCATGACCAAAACATCTGCAATAAGAATGGCAAATTCCTTTTGTATTCACATTTGATTAAACACCCAATTATACGTAGCAACATATTGTTAGTCCTCTATTCAATTTCCTATATAAGCTCTGATTTGCTTGTTATCCTGGATGAATTTGATTTCCTATTCAATCTTTGGTCTGTACTTATTTTTGTTGTTAGTTATCGTGGAGATAATCGTCTTATCACAAAGATATTATATTGTCCTGAGCACAATGGGATTGTAAAGTTGTTGAAAGATATTGGAAATATCAGCTCCTGTATCCCCAGACCTCATATGTATAAGAATAAAAAACAATTATACGAGTTCTTGGTTTGTGCTCCTTTTGTGTCTGGAAGATGAAAAAATTTAAATCTTTCTGAATCGCACGCGGCAGAATGAGTTAAATACATGCAGCTTAAAACATTGGGCTTGTCATTGAATTAATCTATGATAATAGAGCAATGAAATCTGTATATGGACTTTATAGTGATACTTGATTGTATAGGAGATTATCTCGGTGCGTGTATACAAATAGTTTCGAAACCCATGTAAGAAAATGAGTCAAATCGATCTAGCAAAACAGAGCTAGTGCGTGCACATATCTTTGGAAAGCCCATGCAACAAAATGAGTAAAATATATGCGGCAAAACGCTGAGCAATTCACTGAATAAGTCTACGGTAACTCTATAATTTTTTTGGGGGATCTATTTTCTCTCCTACTAAACAAGGTTGTGTACATCGCCTAAGATCATTTGGCACATTCTAGATCCGATTCTAAAATTGTATTTCAATGTAAAATCTACATTTCTTTGACTACATTGTATGTTGAAATCAATTAAGAAGTTTACAGAAATTGCTTATGTCTGCTAATTTTATGATGTATTGCATTATATAGGAAATGTTTTTTTCATTTGGATGTAAATGAGTTATAATGACACGATTCAGACAGAATATGCTTTCTAACAATCTAATCAATTACATAACGCAAGTAAATTGAATCGACCGAACTGTAATCCAATGAACTATTTTAAGTTTAATTCACTGAATAAGTCTGGTAATCTATAAAATGTTTTTGGTGGTATATTTTCTCTTTCCTACTAAATAAGGTGTGTACATCGCCTAAGATCATTTGGCACATTCTAGACCCGATTTTAAAATTGCATTTCAATGTAAAATCTACATTTCTATGCGACTACATTATATGTTGAAATCAATTAAGAAGTTTTCAGAAATTGCTTAAGTCTGTTAATAAGTATTAAGTATTATGCATTTTGAAATAAAGGAGGGGTGAAAATTTATTCAAGCTGAAAGAGAAACAAATACAAATAGCGAAAGGGCATCAGACAACCTTGTCAAGATCAACCAAGTGATCAAGTTGATGGGACAAGCCCACCGGAAGTTGAGTCTTATCAACAATGTTCAAATTACATGTATGGTTAGAAACCCACTTCGCCAAACAATCAACAACACTATTCCATTCTTTGGGAATATGAGTGAAAGTAACATACTCCAAAGAAGTACACAAATTATGAATCTAGTCCGCAATCAAAGCTAATTTTCAATTAATAACTCTAGAATGTTGCTGATTCAATAAATGTATTACCACTTGTGAATCAGATCCATAAATAAGCCTTCTCCAACCAAGGTCACAAGCATTGTTCACAACATACAAAAAAGCTAAGGCCTCCATTAAGTTGTTAGTGTGATGACCTTTATAAATAGTAAACACAAACTGGACATCCCCCTTCCTATCTCTACCAACACCACCAATGCCAGTAGGGCTTGGATTTCCCTTAGAAGACCCATCCGTGTTGATTTTAAGAATACCTTGCGGAGGGGTATGTCACTTCCCCACCCTATTAATCTTTCGCAAGGGATGTCTACACATCTTTCTTAGGAGATTTCCATGTGAGGGGGGAATATTCAAACTAATGAAAATATCCTCCCCTAGTTCCATGGCCTCGAAAGTGTCATATTTTGCAAAAATAGTTTCCCCCAAAAAATGGAGAATTTTCCACTATAAGTGAAGAACCTCTAAAAACTCATTATTAAAGATATGACGGTTCCTTTCCAACCAGATATGCCAAATAATAAAGGAGGGTCCAAGAGTCCAAGCAACTTGAAGAAATGAAGTCTTGACAGGAGCTTTACCCCAACAAGCAAAGAATTTTGCCAGTGAGGAAACATGCCAACAAGATTGGTTCCACACATTTCACCAAGAGTGCTAGATATGTCTATTGAAAGAGCATTGGAAAAAGAGATGAGAGATATTTTTTTCACTAGTTCAACATAGAACACACATTGAGGGTCCTTGGAAGCCACACTTGCATAAATTATCCCTCGTAAGGCATCGGCTATGGACCACCAACCACATAAAAGAATTACATTTGGGCCAAGAAAACTTGTACTAGACTTGCTTCCACCAAGGCATTTGAATATACCCCAACATCTACCGAAGAAGCTTAACATATCCTGTAGACACTAAAATTTTTCCAAACAAATCTTCGCTGTCCCAAGCAAGAATATCATTACCAACCAAAGTAGTACATTGACGAGATTGCAAAATTTGAAACAACTCCTTCCTATCCTCCTCAAATCCTCCTGGAGGCCATTCAGAAGGGTGTTTCCAACGAAAGGAAGGAGCCAAACCTCTAACACACCCTATCTTATAAAAATTAACTGTGTCCCAACCAACAACACTAAAATTTTGATAGAGGGCATGTAGCTGAGGATGAGTGGTAAGAATAGGAGGGTGCCCATCCCAAGAGTCAAGCTAAAATAAAGCTTGTGATCCTGAATGACAAATCCAAAAGAAACCATCTTTAACCGAGCTCCAAACTTTAGTGCATTACAAATCATGGATCCTCTCCTTTCTAGAGGAAAGCGATGAACTTCAACCACATCAATATCTGGAAAATACTTATGGGTGAGAATACAAGCCCAAAGTTGATGTTGCTTAGTACACCAATGCCAATAAAGTTTTGTAGCAAGAACTTGTCCATTTAAAATAGTTGATCGTAAGCCAAGGCCACTCTCCTAAGGTCTACACATTGTTTCCCATTTAACTAGACTCCATTTAGAAGTTGAAAGGTTCCCACTCCAAAGGAATTGACAGGACAGAGCATCAAATTTCTGAAAAAAATACATTGGAGCAGCTTGAACAAAACACCTGTAAATAGGAAGGGTTTGAATAACCGATTTTAATGGAGTGAGGCGAGCAACAGTTGATAGCCATCGATGAGTCCAATGATTAATGTTTTGCCGTAGTTTATCAAATAAAACTTGCCAGGAAGATCTAGGATGTCTACCACCAGTAAGAGGAATACCCAAATAAACAAAGGGAAGAGACCCAATCTGAAACCTCAAAATAACAGCAATACACCTCTGAATAGCCTAGGGAGTATTGAAGAAAAAAATGGAGGATTTGTTCTCATTAACTTTCTGTCCTGAAGCTGCAAGATACACATCCAAAGCCTGCCTAAAAGAAGTAGCTTCCCGAAGACGAGCGTGTCCCATAAATGAAGTATCATCCACAAACTAAAGATGCGAAATAGGAGGCAAGACAACACCCCATTTCCACCCATGAATCAAACCCTGGTGAGCATGAAGCTTAAGAAACCGTCCCAAACCCTCAGCTAGAATGATAATGAGATAAGGTGAAATAGGATCCCTTTGGCGAAGTCCTCTAGAGGCACCAAAGGGCTCTGAAGGAACACCATTCACCAGAACAGAAAAAGAACTTGAAGTAACACAACTCATAATCCAATTCAGTCACTATTGGCAGAAAACAAAGGCCAAGAGGATCTTTTGGAGAAAACTCCATTTGACTCTGTCATAAGCCTTAGCCATATGCAACTTAATAAACATAGCTCGCTTTTTTGATGTATGCATAGAATGAATAACTTCAGAAGCAATAACAATTGTATCAAGAATTTGCTTACCAGCCACAAAACCACCTTGTTCCTTTGAAATCACAATTGGAAGGCATATCTTGAGTCTATCAACAATCAATTTGGTGATAATTTTGTACACAACATTACAAAGAGCAATGGGATAAAAGGAGTCAAGATTGTCAGCACCTTCTTTCTTAGGGATAAGAGTCAGTAAAGTACAATTCAATGCATAAAGCATTTGCTTATTCTGAAGGGACTGCTTAACTACCTCCAAGAGATCCATATTTATAATTTCCCAAAATTCTTGAAAGAATTCTACAGGGAAGCCATTTGGGCCTGGAGCTTTACCTTTATTCATTCCAAACACAACCTCTTCAAGTTCAAATATCAAAATGTGATGAAGAAGAGAATCATTCATAGCGTTGGTGATAAGAGAAGGAATGCATGAAAGAATTAATTTCCCCTTCTCAGCTGCAGGCTGAGAATCCTCAGTAAAAAGGTTAGAATAAAATTGAAGGGCTTCCTTGCTCATAGTAAACTGAGAAGAAATCTTAAGTCCTTCAGTAGTAACAAGAGAAGAAATATACCCTTTATTACGATGAGCCTAAATAGAATGATGAAAAAAAGCAATATTTCTATCCCCTTCCTGTAGCCAATCAATGCGAGCCTTTTGTTTCTAGTAAATCTCTTCCGAAAGTTCCCATTCTTCCACATCCGACAAGAGCCTTTGCAAGCCCATAGTCTCTGATTTGGCGAGTAACCACAAGAAGATGATTTAGAGCATTCCTCTTTCTAGATTGAAGGTTCCCAAAGCAAGAAGTATTCCATCTCTTAAGATGATATTTGACATATTTAAGTTTCGTCTCAAAGACAAACATAGCCGTGCCATAAGCTGGGGCACTCTCTCCACCACTTAGCCACCAACTCATAAAGGGACGAGTCTCAGAGCCACATAAGCTGGAATCTAAAAGAAAGGTTCTTAGGGTTCGCAACACGAGAAGAAGAGAACTTAATCAGCCAATGATCAGAACCTTTCCAATCAAGGATTTCAGAACTCGTAATTAGGCCACCACCAACCCAATAACATGAAACAAGAAACCTATCCAAATGTTCTGAGATAGCTTCCTGACCACTCCGTCTATTGTTCGAAGTCAAAACCCCATTTGAAGGCTTAACACCAATAACAGAAAGAATATCCACTTGGGCTTGAAAAAGATCAGAAGTAGGGCCAAGCCTAGGCCAACCTCCTCTTTTCTCCTCAAGACTTAAAAGAGAATAAAATCGCCTCCTAAAATCCAAGGAAAATAATAAGCACAAGAAAACACATACCTAATGTGATCCTAGAGATGAATCTTCCCACAAATGTCAATAGGGGCATAAACATTTGTCACAAGAATAGTCTCACCAGAGTCCAATGCAGTAGTCACCATAGAGATTGAGCCTAGAAATCCACCAAAGTGGAGAAATCTTACGAGGGTCTAGAACAGAGCCAAACATCCGGAATTCCTTTGTGAATAGCTGAAAAGTCACTTATGGATAGATTGGCTTTTCTTTGAATTGGTAGGTACAACTCCCTAGAATAGATTTGCAATGAATTATGTTTTTCTCCTAAAACTAATTTGGGGTGTGTTCTTGACCCGAGAACAGAACAGGTAGAATCAAGCTAGACCTAAATAGGATCTAACTTAGGCAAATAAAAATTTCTAAAGATTTAAATCAATTTATGAATCCACACATCCTATGAATTCACAAAGCTTAATAGAGTAATAGTTGGTACTGAACTAAGTTAATTTGAAATTGAACTGTGATTAACAAATGAAAAATGCTAAAGGGATTTTCTCTTTGAATGAACAATGACACTACTTATCACATTCATTCGTTGCTTCAAAATAAGGTAGTGAAACTCTGTTCTTTCCTTGCTTCAATTCAAATAAAAGAGAAAACATAAGAATAAATCTAATAGAACTGGAACAGAAAATGATTGATATAAAATACCATTCAATTGTCTCTTCAACATAAAGTACTTCACACCAAATTTTTTTGACTTTTTATTAATCTTTCAATCTCATACATATACAATTTTGAGATGACTGTTACAATGGAAGTTCAATTGGTTCATCTTCTCAAAAATGACAAATGGCAAGGCACCAATTTGTCACATTTCAATAATTACAAAAGAAAAAAAAAAGGAGGTAGAATGTGAATCACTTTAACTTCTTCCCCTTTTTCGCTTTTTCTCTATAGGCCTTGGTGACAACTATGATTGGGATGAGCTCTTCATGTCTAGGCACATGTATATTGGTATATCTTAAGAGCCATTTGGAATGTTCTCTGGCCAACTCCTTCATAGCATTCAATTGATTTGGTAGTTCCTTTATGGCCATGTGTATGCATGGCTTGAGTGCCTAGAGTTTAGTAACCCTATTTTGACTACTAGAAGATACATCAGATAGACTATCCAAAAATTTGGAAAAGTTCTCCTTCATGACATTGATCCCAATGAGCGGTTTTCCTTGGCCACTAGTCTGTGAATCTATATGTAGTCCCTTCATGAGTTCAAATCCTTTGTCTTGTGTTTTATTCACTTTATCCTCTATTTCTTTAAGCCCTTTCTCTATTGACTGGATCATTTTCGTCTTGAACTGCATGCTCTGAAGCCACTCAAATAGAGGTTCGTCTCCCTTTGGCAAGATTTTTGCTTCAATAACTTCCTTTGCCTTCATCTGGATGATCATCTTCAAGAGGGAGACACAATCATCACACTTCGTCCTTTCTCCAGCCAGAGTATTGCTATTTGATATGATGTTATCTTTTTCTGTTTCTAACCTTAAGATAACATTACTAATTTGCTCTATAATAGCAGCTGCTTCTGATTTGAGCTTCTCAATCCATTCCTTACCAATATGGCCAAAATTCCTATCTTCTTGAAGTTGAGAGATGAGGGCCTGAACCTTAGCAACAATAGGATTTTTGGTCACTGATACTCCAGAGATGACTGCCAATGGAGTGACTAACTGTCTGATGAACCTATTCAATTCTTCTATCTCAACCTTCATCTTGGTCTTGGACAACTTTAGACTTTCTAATTGCCCCTCAATCACCTCGTTGGTTGGCTTCCACAAGCCAACTTTGGTGTCATGCCTAGCTTCTCCAAGGTCCATAGAGTGTAGAGTAAAATCATCAGTAGTCATGTCTTTAATCCTTCATCCTTTATTGGGCTTGGCTATCTCTATTGTCAGGTGCCCTATTTCTGGATCTTGCCCAAGTATAGACAAGGTTTTCTACTTCTTTACTTTTGTCAATGCAGATCCAGAATAAACTGCGAGGGATATAGTATCTTTGGTGGAAGTGCTTTCATCTTTTCTCTTCCTCTTTCTTTCTAGAGTATCCTCCAACTAGGAGTCAGTACTTATCACCTTGGAGGCCATTCCAAGTGATTCTATACTAAACATCTTCTTTTTAGCTGGAGTGATTGTCACAATAGTCAAAGAGAAGGGATTTTTCAGATATCAAGAGACAAGCTTAGAAGAACTCTGACCTTTATCTACTTCTGGAGTTTTTTTGTCACTTCATTAGACTCAGTAGATTCACTACTACTGCTCTTTCCATCTCCTAAATCCATTATCTATATTGCAGAGCCACTTGGTTGCAAAAGTGTAGCACTTGCTAGTGGAATGAGACTATGATGAGGAGAGGGAACTGGAGTAGTAAGGGTTGAAGGAATTGGAGAAACATGAGGTGATGGAACTAGTGTGACATGGGGGGATGGAATTGGGGTGGCCATGCTATCTTTTGGCTCCTCCATCTTCTTTTCTTTAGCACCAGTCTGGGTTCCAATGACTGGGAGGGAGCCATCATGACAGGTCTTGGCTATGGGGACATTCTTGTTTGGAGGTTGATCACCTCCACCTAAAGGTTGAGCTGGTCCTTGAGTGGTAGCTATTGTCACACCTAGTGTAACACTCTAGGATGAAGAAGGTGTTGCAGCTGTTGGAGAGGCTTGGGTGGCTACACCTTTACTCTAGCTTCTCTTGGTTGTCCATTCAATCCATTTCCCTATTCTCTTGATGATCCTGGCCATCATAATATCTAAATTCTCCTCAACATCTACATAAGGCTTTGAACTAATAGGAATGCCCCTTAATTTAGTTAAATATGTATTATTATACATATTTTGTCCATCATCTTCCAAGACTTCTACATCAAAGCTGATACCATATGTTTTAATTTGCTCCATTGTGAGCCTAGCGAAAGCACGATTTTTGATTTCAAGCTCATCTTTATAGTCCACCCAATAGTCTTTGACAGTGGTAACATGTTTGATCACACTCCTAATTTGCAATGCATCCCTTGCATATCCATTCGGGTTGAATATAGGTCTCACTATACACTCGAAAGTGTGCACTTCTCTAAATCATTCTATCCGAAATTCTCCATAGATTGGAAAGCTCGAATGCCGACTTAGAGCTCCCTAGTCATGGAGTGCAAGGGGCATACAAATGAGTATATAGGAGCTCTCAGCTGATCCTTAGAAATACAACCCTTGCTAGTAAACCACAAAATGGGAGATTCTTTAGACAAGAGCAAGAGTGCTAGTGTCAAAGAACTCTTAGATCATGCAATGCAAAAATGAAACTAGATTAGGATGAGATGCACAATGCAAGCTATGCTAACAATGAGATGGGAATGTTACAAATCCAACTATTAATCTATGTGATCTAATTATTTGCAAAGGAATCAAAGTTAAACTAAAATGCAACTATGCTAAGAATGCCATATGATCTTATGCTAATGTGATGGAATGAGAGAATGAGACAAGAAATGAGAAGTTCTCCACAAAGCTCCAAAGAAACTTGTTAGAAAACCTGCAACATAACAATATTCAAATGAGGATGGATTGAGGGGGAAAGCTCTCTCCCTTTTAAAGTTGTATGGACGGTAGAGATCAAGATGAAGATGGTGGATGATCAACGGTATAATTTGAAAAGAGGAGTGATCCATGTGCACACACAAATCAACCAATAGAATATAAGTTGACTTGTCATATAAGACAAAAGTCACAAAGCCTTTTCTTTTAATTGCAAAATAGAAAAAGGACTTTATGTGTGCACTTTAAGTGGGTTAGAAGAATGGGGTCTTTTATTTAATTAAAAGGGGACATGTTCTTTTAATTAAAATAATGAACTTAGGATAGCATAGTCAAACTATAAGTTATAATCAAATAAATTGATTATTAGCAATTTGGCTTAGGTAAGTGATTAAATTAATTTAGCCAAAATGTTGAAAAGGGAGCTAATAGTCTAGATGACCATTTTTAGGTGATTACATTTGCCCCTCTTTGAATAATGTGTGATCGATCTGGGAACACATTATGTCAAAGAAAATAGAAAGCCAAGTAGGCGGTGATAGATATAGATAGCTGATTCCAAAGAATGAAATGCAAAAATAGATAGCAAGTCCTGAATGCACAACTTGATAGCGATAGTACTGAACACTAGGAAGAGAACAATGTTAGAATTCAAGAAGAATGTTAACACCTGGAAAAGTAGATAGAGTTAGAGCAAGTGAGAAGATCAAACAAATGCTCCTAAGCAATAGATAGTTGTAGCAATCAGTGATAGAGTATTTATGCCACCTCGGGATTGAAATTGAAATGAGGTAAGGGGATGCAAAAATTGGCTAGACATGAGAAAATTAGAATATAGCAATGTCTGATATGACAGATAAATGATTAGAACCCAAGAATGACTATAAGAAATTGATAAAATGCCCCAGTTTGACTAGAGTTGACCTTGAAGGATATAACATAAAAATTAGGTCAAATCTAGTAGAGAGATGATTTAGACATGAAATAGTGAATTGAAGTAGATATGAAGTATGAAAATGATGAAGATATGAAGAAATGAAGATGCCCCAGTGATGATTCCGAGATTAGACCTCAAAAGGTCAGCTAACTGCTCAGAAGAAAGTAGAATTTTAAAAGACAATTTTGACCATCAAGACGAACTCGAATTTGAATTTTGATCCCGAAAATGAATCTAGGACGTTGAAATTATTTAAGAGGTCAAAACTTTATATAATGTGATGATAAGATAGAAAAGAGATGAAGTGAAAGATTAAGAAGGTGAAAAGACATGAACAAGAAGAAAGTAAAGAAATATATGAAAGGAGTTAGCCGATATGTCCATGAAAAGATGAAGAGAGAGCTCTCCCCATATGCAAGAATGCAAGACTAAGCTAGAAAATGAACCTAAAATGCAAGCTAATATGCAAAGTGGTTTACCAGCAAGAAGCACATAACATTTAGACTCTTAATTTCATCATTGAGCATTTATTAGGGACATCATGAGATCATACAACCATCACTAGTATAACTATGAGGATATGAATATGATCGATATTAGATAGGTATGTGGAAATCCAATCTAAGCATCAGAGACATGTAAGTCAAGATAACTACATGACTAGATTCCCTAAGTTTAATTTAGCAAGATTACACCTGTATCAAGGCATAAGCGCTAGGATAAACCCTGAGTGCGATCTTGCAAAACAGTCAAGGATGATACATTTGTAAGTCAACGTGTTGAATAGGACCAGCATAAATGCTTACAACACTATAGAAAAACAAAAGTATACCCACAAGCAGAAATCAAGAAGACATGCCCCATGTCCCCAGTCTTCTAGTCAATGACATCCTCGAAAGACTATTAGGGAGGGAACACATGGCAAAGAAATCATCATAGACAACACACAAAGTAGATAAATGTCAACATAGCTCAGTCATTTAAGTGTTAAAGTGCGTGTGTGCAAGTCACTTGGCCATTTCTTCAAGACTTGATTCTGATAGTGAGAAATATCGCAACATCGAAGACCGTAGGTAAACTATCTGAAAAGTGTTGAAAAACACTTGATGTCAAGGTGGGGGAAGTGTTGAGAAATACTATTTTGTGAGTTGTCCAAGAAACCCTAATGCACAAGAATACCTCAATAGGCTAAGCAGCTATGACCCCAAGACGAGGACAAGAAACAATTCCAAGCTAGGAAATGTGTAGCAAAGTGAGTGATTGAGACTGATAGACATAGGTGCAAGGGTTTCAAGTAGCGTCTGTTTCCAAATTTTCACCACTTGACAGATTTTTCTCAGGATTTTTTTCAATTTTTTTGTATTTTTCAATTTTTGAATTTTTTTGGTGATACATCAAAGTGCCTATTGCTAGGTTTTCACTAAGATGATCATTTTTTCAGGACATTTTCTGATTTTTAAAATTTTTTAGAAGGTTTTAAAGATCACTAGTTCTCAAGCAAGATCACATCATTTTCTCCCAATGTCTAGCAAGGTATAGGATATGATGGAGCAACAAGCCAATGGATAAGCAAAGATGGATGAAAAAAGAGTATGAAGCAAGTGAAAGTGATCCTCAAAGACTAACTCCTCAAGAGTACCCAAGCTAGGGAAAGAGGTGAAATAGTCATATGAAGCATATTTTGGATAAGCAATGGAAGTAATGAGAAAGATAGCATGTAGGATAAGCAATGAAGCCAACAAGTGAGATAGCATGAAGTGTGTAGTCCAAAAGAGCAGCCATGTCAAGAGACCTATGAGAACCATGTTTTATTTATTATGATCAAGATCAAGGGGTCAACTAGATAGTATAGCAATGGGATAGAGCAATAAGAATAAAGCTCAAGATAGAGGCTATGAGTGAATGGGAAAGCACAATAGAAAATCTGGTGGATAAGATAGCCAATATGCAAAGATAGCTCAACATTGTCAAGATCAAAGAGAGAAGAAGGGATAGATGGATGATGGAAGAATTACGCATGATGCCTGTTTGCCAGGTTTTCATCATGGTACTTATCCAAGGTGCCACAAGAAGTGGTTTTCACCACAGGATGGATTTATTTCTCTTTACTTTTGCTACCAAGGTGCCGCAAGAAGTGGTTTTCACCAAGGCACATTTTCATTTTTATTTTTATTTTTTGCTTTTTCTTTTTTCTTTTTTTTTCTTTGAATTTTTAGAAAGAGCTCAAGCTTTTTGCATGTAGATAGTGCTCCTATAGGAAAGATAAACCATGATAAGCCAAGACCATAGAAAGGTATGCTCAAAGATGTTGATAGGGTGATGAAAGAGAAATGGTAGTAGGAAGAGTATATGGAGGATAAGAGTTCATGTATAGAAAGGAGGTGTAAGATTTAGAGGATTTCACGTGGGTAGCTAAAATATTGGACAAGATCAACATTGACACACACCTTGAAAGGTATTGGAGTGATGGAGGAATCATGGATGAAGTAGCTTGAGATTTAGATGTATGAGCTAGTAGAAGAGATTTGGAAAAAAGTCGAGTGGAAAGCTTTGGAATATTTTTAGGAAAATTTTTGGAAGAAGATGGAATGGAAGCCTTTGGAAGCTTGAATGTCAACTTTGAAGTATTTTCAATATTCAAGTCTTTTAAAAGAGACTTGGGAATCCACATAGCTTTAGATTTTCCTTGTTCTTTGGGTGCTTGAGAGTGCATTTGTATAATGATGGATTTAGGAACCCATATTTTCTTTGGTTTAGCTCTTTGAGTAGTGGACCTTTGCGGTCTCTTTTGTGCATTCTCCTTCTTAGCATTCACATGTCGATTAGATGGGACATAGTGATCTTTCTTTTTCAATGGATTTTTATGTTTATTCTCACTTCCAAAGGACTTGGGATTTGTGGATGAATAAGGCTGATATGACTGGTTTAGATGTATAGATGGGTGAAAAGTCATTAAGGATGAGTGTCTTTGTTGATCTTGAGGTATGATGGGAGAGCTAGGGAATGAGCTAGGAGTGAATGTAGGAGATGGAGGAACATAATGCCCCAATATGGATGGAAAGTTTGAAGACTTTAGCTTAGATGGATAAGGACCAAGGATAGATTTAGAAGATGCAAAGGGATAGTGGGAAGGGATATCAACATCTTTAGAATGAGCAACATGGTCAAAGCCATCAATAGACTCATGATTACCTTTGATAGGAACAACATTTTTAATAGTAGCACTTGAAGCCTGAGCACAATTTTGAAGTGGATATGGAGAAGTAGAACATGAGGGGATGCTTTGATCTTGACAAGTAGCCTTGGATAGCATATGAAGAGAACTTTTCTCATAATTTTCAGTAAGCTCAAGGGAGATAATGGAAGTGTTATCTTCATCATACTTAGGAGGTGGACAGGTTATAGGATATGGATGGGAAAAATCTTGAAAGAGATGAAAGGGTGCTTGATCTTGATCTGTCTGGACATTTATAGCTTTTTCTTTTTGAGAGTCCTCTTGACATGGAGCCACCTTTAAGGACAAGGAAAAATGAAGAGTGAATGGAGTAGTGCTTGGATTAGGTATAGTAGTGCATGAAGGTTGAGGATGTTTAGGATTAGTGGCACGAAAAAGGTTTGCAGCCAAGTGAAGGTTAGCTTGAGTTTCTTTTAGAGATAGCCCTTCAGGATACACGTAGTCAATGTGGAAAGCATTAGATTCTTTATTTGATGGAGGCATGTTGGAAAGATTTGAAGTGTTGGGAGATGCACGAGTGTTGGAAGAAGTGGAAGATGTAATGGAGCCACTACTAGACATAGGTTCATCAATGTAATCTTGCTCAAGAGAAGTATCCTCAGCACATGAGTCACTAGAGGTTCCAAGATCAACAATCTCATCATCAATGAGATCTTGGATTTTATGTTTCAGCTCTATACAATCAAAAGTAGCATGGTCATTAGATTGATGATAAGCACAATAATCATCCAAGAAAGGATTTCCATAGGAGCTAGACTTAGGCAACATGATGATCTTATTGCCAAGAAGTTTTTGCAAAGTGTCATCATAAGAATGTTCCAAGGGAGTAAAAGTCCTCTCAAAAATATGTCTAGGATCTTCTTGTTGTTTCTCAAGTGAATAGCATGCGTTCATGTCTTCATCATTATCTTCGTCAAAGATAGGTCCATCATGAAATTTTGGCATAGCCTCAAGTGCTTGTTCTCTACGAAGGTCTTTAGATCTAGAAGATGAAGTCATTTGATGTCTTGAAGTAGAGCATGTAGACCTAGAAGAAGAGGATGACCTCAAAGAAGGTGACTCACATGCATGTAAAGACCTTAAGGAAGATTCATCTAATGATGCAATCTTCTCCTCTAACCTTTTCTCAAGTTTAGACTTCATTTCTGTCATGTGCTTAGAGAGATGAAGGTAAGAAAGATCATTTGTCTCTTCTAGTTCTTTGTATTGTGTATATAGATCTTGAAACTCTTTAGTGACATGGAGGATATCATGATCATCTAGATTCAGTTGAAGTTTGGTAGCACAAGGTTTAGATCCCAGAGTTTTAGATGCAAAGCCAAGCATAAAAGAGCCTAGAAGATAACTTGATGTTGAAACTATAGGAGGTAGAGTGTCCACTTGCCAAGATATTAGAGAGAGATTAAAGCGACTTGTCAAACAATATGTCCAAGAAACTTACGACATGAATGACTCAAGTCAATAGCTAGGGAAGATGCCCAAATAGCCAAATAGATAGAGCAAGCGGGGTGACAAGTGAACAACTCTCCAACCCAAGAGTGTTGTCAAGAAATCAAGGTAACCATTTCAGCAAAAGGATGACTAGCAAGCGGACATAGACCATGAAGACAAAAAGACCAAGAGCACCAAGACCAAAGAGTCATTTTAAGCATGTTCAAGAACTAGAGACATAGAAAATAAAAATCAAATGATGAGACTCCCCTTAGCAAGAAACATAAGAAAATGTTTGCATATGATGTTTTGACTTGGTTGGCAAAGTTTGACAATAGTTGATAGCATAGCAAGTTTGATGTTCAAAAGCAATTTCTTTCCAAGCAAGATAGTGACACATGGAGTATTCTTCAAACAATCAAGCAAGGGACAAAACAACCTTGCATGATACAAGCATATGTGAGGTCTTAAAAGAAAGCCATATAACTATCATCATGTGTATGTTCAAAATATTTTCACAGGTCTAACACATTCAAGAACACATCAAGTAATATCTACCTAAAAGACATGGTTCATTACTCAACAACTTGGCCCACACTTGATGCTCCTTTGCCTCAAACCAAGTGGTTTCCCACAAGAGATATTGGCTTTGTCATGGAAGTGCCATAAGAACAACCAAGGGAAAACATATGGTGAGTGTAAATCTTGGGGTGATCCGGGTAGTCCACTAGGATCGATCCTTGCACCAAGAAGTTGAGCAGCTAAAAAGGGTAGTTACTAACTTGGGGTTTTTAGATAGGGCTTCTGTTCATAGTGTTCCTCTTGCTCCCAATTACGGGACACCTCACCTTGCGATGAGTAACTGATCTCACGATCACAAGAGTACCTTAAGCATTCTTGCCTAGTGATCTCCCTATGGTCAAAATCCCATAAGCAATCACACTAGGCGAAGACAAAAACTACGTCTACCAAAGTTTTGTGT
This sequence comes from Cupressus sempervirens, assembly GCA_028749045.1. Classification (NCBI taxonomy): domain Eukaryota; kingdom Viridiplantae; phylum Streptophyta; class Pinopsida; order Cupressales; family Cupressaceae; genus Cupressus; species Cupressus sempervirens. Next base: position 572,409,113 of record CM053789.1, on the reverse strand, counting down.
CCTTGATAGCCTTGAGCTTATAGTGGGTTGGAAGAGCCGGATAATTTGCTTGTCCCCACTTGGGTCGTTCCTCTCAGGTTGTCTGAGAACAGGCCCTCTAAAGGATTCTAAACTACACAAAGAGTGGATCAACTTTTGGAAGTCAAGATTTCTGATTCACCACAAGGGTGAAGAGCATACTCTCCTATTCCAATCATTTTCTCCCAAACACGCCAAAAAGATTCAGTTGTCTCTTACTCTTGAAATCAAATGGTAAGTCAAGATTTCTGATTCACCACAAGGGTGAAGAGCATACTCTCCTATCACCAAAAGATTCCAATTGTAAGTTTTAATGTGCCTAAAAATAAACAACTAGTATATGCCACACATGTAAAAGTAAAGAAAAAGAAAAATTGGGTTTTTATGCATTGGGTAGCCCTACAAACAATCGTTAGTAGCCCTTGTGCATTTGAAGCTTTGACATGCGTTTTTTTTATGCAATGTTTCAATTTTTTTTATAAGGATGGCAACCTGCAATCACAACTTGTTAGCACCAAAAGTTAGTATGAAATAACATAAAAATATGCAATAAAAAGTGGTTAGTTGCCTCAAAAATATAATTTATCTTCCAACCAAGTGCATGCTAAGAAAGTGCAAGTTAATCACAAATGCTCTCATTTTTACTCTTTGATTTTGACCTAGTCAACAAGATTGAACTTTTTTGCTATTATTTTGTATCCAAAAATAAAAATGAAAAGAAGAGACCCCTATTAAAAATCAGAGAGTTTTCCAAAAATGCAAGAAATTTAAAAAAATCTCTTCATTTGTGCTCTAGAGATTGATTTTGTCAAAATAGGCCAAATTTCTCAAATCGAGTTTTTGATCATTAATACTACCTCAAAATTCAAAACACAAAAAAATAACCCCGATTAGAATTCAAAAAAATTTCTGAAAATGTAAGTTTTTGTGAAAAATGCATTGATTTGCGATCAGAAATAACTTTTTATGAAAAAAAAAGAAAAAATTATAACTCTCGCAAATCATGTCAAAATTCTTTGAAAATTGGACTGAGACATTTTGAGCTCATACGCAACCTGCATAAAAAATTTCAGAACCAAAATATAAGTGGTTTAAAAGATATGATTAAATCTTTAAACCAACTAGATTTTTGGCCTTCAAACCAATCTACTTATGGGTTGGCTTTAAAATCAAAGTGATAATCCTACAAGAGCACTTAATTAGATCCAATATGATACTATAAAAAATCAAAGATAAGAAGTGAAAAAAAATGGAGCTGAAAATTTGATTCAAGCCCCACGGTGGGCGCCAAAGATGTACACTCGAAAGTGTGCACTTCTCTAAATCATTCTATCCGAAATTCTCCATAGATTGGAAAGCTCGAATGCCGACTTAGAGCTCCCTAGTCATGGAGTGAAAGGGGCATACAAATGAGTATATAGGAGCTCTCAGCTGAGCCTTAGAAATACAACCCTTGCTAGTAAACCACAAAATGAGAGATTCTTTAGACAAGAGCAAGAGTGCTAGTGTCAAAGAACTCTTAGATCATGCAATGCAAAAATGAAACTAGATTAGGATGAGATGCACAATGCAAGCTATGCTAACAATGAGATGGAAATGTTACAAATCCAACTATTAATCTATGTGATCTAATTATTTGCAAAGGAATCAAAGTTAAACTAAAATGCAACTATGCTAAGAATGCCATATGATCTTATGCTAATGTGATGGAATGAGAGAATGAGACAAGAAATGAGAAGTTCTCCACAAAGCTCCAAAGAAACCTGTTAGAAAATCTGCAGCATAACAATATTCAAATGAGGATGGATTGAGGGGGAAAACTCTCTCCCTTTTAAAGTTGTATGGACGGTAGAGATCAAGATGAAGATGGTGGATGATCAACGGTATAATTTGAAAAGAGGAGTGATCCATGTGCACACACAAATCAACCAATAGAATATAAGTTGACTTGTCATATAAGACAAAAGTCACAAAGCCTTTTCTTTTAATTGCAAAATAGAAAAAGGACTTTATGTGTGCACTTTAAGTGGGTTAGAAGAATGGGGTCTTTTATTTAATTAAAAGGGGACATGTTCTTTTAATCAAATAATGAACTTAGGATAGCATAGTCAAACTATAGGTTATAATCAAATAAATTGATTATTAGCAATTTGGCTTAGGTAAGTGATTAAATTAATTTAGCCAAAATGTTGAAAAGGGAGCTAATAGTCTAGATGACCATTTTTAGGTGATTACACTCACGACCTCATATGCCTCCAATTTATATTTAGTCTCAAATGCTTTGAGCATATTTTTCACATCAAAATGAGACTCGCAACTGTAACCTCCATCTTTTATAGGAAATTCATACCCTTTCTTCTTTAGGCTTTTGCTTAGCACATTCACCTAGCCCACTTGCCTCGTAATCTCTATCAACATGATCATATCACTTGGATACCTAGGTAGCTTCAAAGGAAATCCATTGAAAGTTGCAAGATACAAGTATGAAAAGGATGAGAACTAGATAAAATAGCTTCCAAACTGACTAATAGCCACCATTGGCTCTGGGCTGAACCTCCTCTCTAGGCATCCTTGGAGTTCCTTGCAAATTCTCATTGTAAATGTATCATTAAACTTGACATATTCTGTATAACTATTCTGCAATTGCAAATATGGATAGAACTCATAACTTTTCACATCATCATGAAAGTTCTCTATTCTTGGAAGGCCTAACCACAATTGTAGAGAAGCTAGCATATAAATCAAAAAAGAAGACATATAAAAGGCGTTGTAAAACTTCACATTGCTAAGGGCTTTGGATAGATGCTCACTTACCTCATAGGCCTAATCAACATACTATGTATCTGAATAGATAATTTGTACCAGAAAGAAAGTTTTGATTCATTTCTTCCTCAGATAAAATGGCAACTAGATTTTCTAAATTTGACAAAGTTAATGGAATCAAATCCACATTGCAGAGTTTCCAGATGCCTCGCTTTGTTTCTATGACATACAAGATTTTCAAAGGAGGCTGAGGTCAGAGCCAATTCATCCTATAATTGAGAAGCTCGAAGGAAGTGGGCTAGTGGAAGCAGCTAGATTCTCAATGGTAGTTCAAGCTCTTGAATTGATTAGTGAATGCATAAATTGCTACAACCCAGATACTAGACAAATTTTGTTTCCTGACCATACAATTCTAATCTCTATTGATAGGCAAACTGTGGTGAATTGCCTCTGAGTTTCAGAATGGGAGGGGTTTTTTCAATCTATGCAAAAGAACTAGAATGTCTACAATCTTAGGCTTGAGATCAGTGCCAAAAAGAGTGTGAGGAACTTTACTCTTGGCGCCCCATAGCTTTTGAAACTAGGATTGCATAATTTATTTTCTCCACACCATCTTCTTCAAGGAGAAATCAAAAATTGCTCCTCCTACTATCAACTCAAAAAACCCCTCCCATTCTGAAACTCAGAGGCAATTCACCACAGTTTGCCTATCAATAGAGATTAGAATTGTATGGTCAGGCAACAAAATTTGTCTAGTATCTGGGTTGTAGCAATTTATGCATTCACTAATCAATTCAAGAGCTTGAACTACCATTGAGAATCTAGCTGCTTCCACTAGCCCACTTCCTTCGAGCTTCTCAATTATAGGATGAATTGGCTCTGACCTCAGCCTCCTTTGAAAATCTTGTATGTCATAGAAACAAAGCGAGGCATCTGGAAACTCTGCAATGTGGATTTGATTCCATTAACTTTGTCAAATTTAGAAAATCTAGTTGCCATTTTATCTGAGGAAGAAATGAATCAAAACTTTAAACTTAGATGAGACATAGAGGATATAATTTGCAAGTACAAGAGATTTAAAAATGTTGTGCAATTTAACAGCATAACAGTTCAAGAAAAAGTGGTAGTTTGAAAAACTGTTATGTTTCCCTCTATATAGAAATCTTAATTCACCTATTAATCTTCAAGATCTGTACCACACAAACGAATTGAAGGATAAATTTGTTGAATTAGTAAATGCAGGAGCCTCTAATAGATATTTAAGTGTCTTTTCACTATTTCTATTGGCCTAATGGTAACTTTCTTTCCTATCCTATTTACCTTTCCATTTTCCATTTAGTTTCAGAAAATCAAGAACAGAGTACTCCGTAAGGAAATACCCACTTAGCCAAATTCTGTCTGGTATACTTTTCCAAGAGTGGTTAGATTGTTTCTATTAATATCTTAAGATGTCTCATGTGTAATTTGCAAACTCAATCTGCTTAAAAAATTGATTTCTTTGTGAATGTAGAAAATCACCCTCATGGGTTGAAGACTCATCGAGGAGAAGGCAATTTTCAATTTTTCGCTTAGGCTTTATCTACATTCTAACTCTTGAGTTAACCTTTTCTCTGGGTTCAAAAAATGAAAAAAGGATCACGAAAGTCAAAGGGGGTCCCACTTCTTTGCCTCTTTCCTTCACAATTGTTTTTAGTGAAAAACAAACTTCATGGGTCGCAAGCCCACTGAGGAGAAGTCATTTTTAGATTTTTTTCTTAAGATGATTTCGAGCATTACGATAAATCCCAAGTGTTTCTCAAAGTAAAATACTGCAATGAAAACAAAGATTTTCCATAAAACAACTCATTATCTTCTTATCTTGATACTTGATCTTGATTTGTTAACTGCTGTAGGGAATCGCCTTCATGGGTTAAAAACTTGCCCAGGAGAAGGCAATATTTGATTTTTTGCAAGCATCATTCCGTCATGGGAAAAATAAGACAAGTCGTGAACAAGTCTAGTTTTGCAAATAACTTCACAAAACGCAAGAATCTCCATCAAATTAGGTACTAAGCTACCCATACGACATCAAGGAGAAACCGACCTAGCTATGAAATGTGAGAGAAGGAAAAGATGGGAAATTTGATGGAGAATCTTTTGAGCTAAGGAGGAAAGACTAGACCTAGACATACCTAGACCAAACTAAGACAGACAATTTTTCACTTTTGGAAAATGGGTACAGAATGAAAAGTGGGGCAAAAACTCTAAAAATCCTATCTTCCTCTGGGTTTAGAACTGCCTATGCTTCAACATTTTCTTCTACTTTGTCCTCATCCTCGCTTTCGTCTCTTATGGGGAGATTTATTCCTCTATGCATTTTTCTTCCAATGCTTGCATTTGTCTTTGGAGGGCTAGGAAACCCTGAGGTGTAACACCTATAGCTCTTCTGCCACACTCTCTTCATGGAGGAATTTTCACACGTCACTGAAACCCTAGTGCAAACTATCTCACAATTGGTGATCTATCTAGACTCTTAGCCCAAACTAGGGTCCTAGTGTGAACTACCTCATAGTCGTTGATCTGTCCACACACTCAAGAACTCTAGTTCTGATACCACTTGATGAAGGGTGATCCCCTTAAAACCATAAACTCATATCCAAATTAAAGAAACAACAACAAATGTGAGAACAAAATATGGACTTCTTATTTGTACCACAATTATGGAACTACAAAATTCACAAGTACAAAATGCTAACCCACATGGGCACCTTCATTATAGTAATCTACAAGACTAAGCTACAGACTACCACCTAGAGCTATCCTAGACAGTGTTTGAGCCTTTCTTAAATGGGAAATTTTATGCCTCCTGGGAAGTTTCTAGACATTGAAACTTAATACCTAGGACTGATGGATCCTAACAATACATATAGAGTTGACCAAACACATATTTGACAATTATTTTAGATATTTCAAGTAGTCCAACTTTGAAAGGCCATAATTCATGAACCGTTGCTCCGACTGGCTATTATAACCACTTTTTGGAAACTCCAGCTCTTGATCTATAGGCACAAAAGTTTGCACGCACTCTTCCATCAAGTCTTCAGACCTTATCTGGGCACTCTAAGGCCTCCAACTGTGAGCTTGAAGTTTTTTTGCAAATATTTTGATTGAAAATATGCAATAACTTCTTCGATACTTAAGCTAGAGAAATGAAAATTTTATGGTAGGTTTATAACTCTAAAATGAACCTTCATGTAGAAAATGAGAATATTCTGCACTTGTATGACAAACTTACTAAAAATATCAAGTTCCCATAAATAGTAACCACCTTGTCTACTAGTCCTTATTAAAATAGGAAAGGCTAAAAAAATATATATTTTTGGGTGATGCAAGATTACTCTTACACCCAAGATACTCCTACATCAATACAGGATGCTAACGGTAAGCTAGTTGGAAGTGGTGAACATACAAGAGGTAACTTGTTCTAGTTAGATTCATCAAATGAGACATGTTTGTTTGCACAACAAGATGATGTTTGGTTATGGCACATGAGATTATGTCATGTAAATTTTTACAATCTGGTGGATATAATTAAAATAAAGAATGTAAGATGGTTTCCTAAACTAAGGAAGCCTAATAATGCTATGTGCATGTAAACAATGTCAATTAGAGAAAATGACCAAGTATAGTTTTAAGAGAAAAACATATACTTCTAATGATATGTTGGAATCAATTCATACTAACCAATGTGGGCCCATTGATGTTCAAAGTTACTATGGAGATAAGTATTTCATTATATTTGTTGATGATTATTCTAGGATGATGACTGTGATGTTTCAAAAAGCTAAATATGATTCTTTTTTAGTTATTCCAGTGGTATTTAGCCAGAGTTGAAAAGAAACATGAAAGAGTCTGAAGTGCTTGAGATCTGACAGAGGTAGTGAAATCATTTTAGATGAGTTCAATACATTCTATAATTATATAGGAATTAAAAGACAAATGTCAACACCAAAGACCCCTCCTCAAAATGGAATAGCTGAAAGAAGGAACATATCAATAATGGATTGTGAAAGGACATTAATGATGGAGAAGAGTGTATCAAAGAAATATTGGAGAGAAGTTGTTAGTATTGCTATCTATACCCTAAATAAAGTACAAGTCAAGAAAGATATGAATGCTACACCTTTTGAACTATGGTATGGATATTGCCCCTAATGTAAAATATTTCATAATCTTTGAAAGTAGATTCTACATACTTAAATATAATAGGAATGAAAAACTTGATGCAAAGAGTGAGGAAGGCATATTCTTAGGATATTCCACTAATAGAAAAGCTTAAAGTGTTTGAACTCTAACACTAACAATGTTGTGGAAAGTGCAAATTTGAAAATTGATGAGTTTGCAAAAATAAGTGACATTGCATGAAAAGAACCTAAAGACTATAGTACATTCATCTATGTGGATGATGATGCTCCAAGAACTCCTAATGAATAGGCAAACCAAGTTGTAGTCTCTTAGTAGACATGAAATGTTGTAGAGCAACAAATTTTTGAGCAATAGAGAGTGGGTACTAAGCAACCGATTGAAGATGTCGAGTTATGAATATGGAATGTCGACCATTATATTGAAAATGCTGAGTATGTAGAAGCCAAACCAGAACCTAAAAAGGGAAGAAAAAATGAGCTTGAGATTAATTTTAAAGATGAACCTGTAGAAGAACAAAGAAGAAATCTACTTGCGCTACCAAAATATGTGAGAAGACATCACAAACTTGATCAAATAATTGGTGATGGTGAATATAGTGTTATGACAAGAAACATACTCAAAGATGACACATGCTTACTTTGTAAATTTGAGCCCAAAATAGTGAAATATGCTTTGGAGAATGAATATTGGATTTAGGCAATGAATGAAAATAGAAAAAAAATGAGAAGAACAATACTTGGACTTTGATACCAAGACCTAAAGACAAAAATTTCATTGGGACAAAGTGGGGTTTTAGGAAAAAAACTCAACGAGAATGGTGAAGTAAGAAGAAATAAGGCAAGAGTGGTATGCAAGGGTTATGCTCAAGAAGAAGGAGTTGATTATGTAGAAATTTTTTCTCTTGTGTCAAGACTCGAAGGAGTCAAAAATCTACTTGCATATTCAACCTACAAGAATTTCAAGGTATATTAGATGGATATCAAATCTACATTTTAAAATGGTATAATAGAGGAAGAAGTATACATTGATCAACCTGAAGGATTCATAGATCCAAAAAAAAAGAATATGGTATGCAAACTAAGCAAAGACCTCTATGGATTGAAACAATCCCCAAGAGCATGGTATGAAAGATTGCATAATTATTTGGTGAAGATTTGTTTTGAAAGGACAAATGTTAACAAAAATCTATATTTGAAGACTGGTAAGAAAAATGAAGTACTATTATTTGAAATATTTGTTGATGACATTATATTTGGAGGAAGAGAAGCATTATGCAAATCATTTTATGATGAAATGAAGAAGGAATTTGAAATTTCTATGTTTTGTGAGGTCAAATCCTTTGTTGGATTACAAGTATGTCAAATGAAGTTTGGTAGTTTCATTACACAATCCAAATACATCAAGGAGATACTAAAGACTTTTGGTATGGAAGATTCAAGGCTAGTGAGAACACCTATATCAACATGACATAAGCTATCTAAGAATGATGTATCTACTAATGTGAACCAAACCTTATACAAACCCATCTTTAGAAAATTACAATATGTTGTTCATAGCAGACCAAATATTGCTTTAATAGTTGGGATAGTTGCTAGATTTTTAGAAAATCCTAAAGAGAATCACATGATGACTATAAAAATGATATTGAGATATTTGAAAGGTACAAAAGACTATGGATTGTATTACATGAGAAGTGATAAATTTGAACTGAAGGTAGTCACTAACTTAAATTGGACAGGAAATAGTGGTGACAAAAAAAGCACTAGTGGAGGTACATTCTTTCTAGGAAAGAGATTGGTGTCATGGAGAATTGTATTTCCCAATCAACAACTGCTGAGTATGTGGTAGCTGCAATAAATTGTTCAAACATTATGTGGATCAAGCAATTATTGAAAGGTATGAAAGAAGAGATTACAAATCCAATGGTTATCTATTGTGATAACACAAGTGATATCAACATTTCAAAGAATCCAATGATGCACACTAAGACAAAGCACATTTCTATCAAGTATCATTAGTTGATGGGACTAGTACAAGACACAAAAGTGAAGCTAGAATACGTAAAACTAAAGAATAAATTGCTAACATATTCATAAAACCCTTACCTAAAGATGCTTATGAATATCTTAGAGGTACATTAGGGGTGATTCTTCTAACAAAAGCTACTCAAAGAGGCAAGGTGCATTGCATCAAATGTGCTACTCATAATGTCTTATACATTGATGCAATACAATTATACTTAGGGACATTCCTAAGGTAGACATGAAAAATCTACATAACAGCTAGACATGAAAAATTAGAATAACTCAGATGCATGAAGAGTTTAAAACTAAGAAAGCTAAAGTGTCTTTGACATCATTGTCAAAGAGGGATAGATACACCAAAGAGGGAGAATATACAAAAGAAGCAACAAATAAAGAGGGACATCTATTATTTTAGAGAGAGAAAATCAATAAAGTAATTCAAGGAATCAAGATGAACAAGGATATTGATAGACAAAGAAGGAGACATAAGTAAGAGAGAGAGATATAGAAAAAGAAGAGAGTTATATCAAAGAGGGAAAAATATTTTTGGATTGTATGGTAACCAAGTGATTGAGTTATAGAGATTGTTGGAATATAGAGATGTTTCCATTAATGTCAAAGAGGGAGATTGTTGGAAACTTACAATCAGAACAATTGTTGTTTTGTCATTGATGTCAAATCTATTGATGCAAGATATTGCTACCTAATCTAAATGTCATATATATTTGATTGATGAAGAGTATTTGAAAAATTGCCCATAACAATAGCACCTAGAGGAAAGGTTGAGTTATGAAAAGGAAGCTATAATGGAAATTTTATTAGATAGACTTTGATAAAGAAAATTGATTGTTTATGTCAAGAAAGTTAAGCCAAGTTGAGCAATAGAGTAAATAACAAAGGAATGTCAAGTAATGCTAGTGTCAACTGAGCCATAGTTAGTACTGATAAAATATAGTGTTGAGCAAGCATTAATATCATCTAAGCAAGAAAGTTGATACCAAATTGGAAATTTTTTACAACAATTGAGTCTTTAGTGATGGCTAAGTGTTAGAACTTAATGATTTCCAAGTAATACAGTTGAAGATGAATTCAAGGAAATCATGATTTCCAACCAACTTAGTTCAGTGTAAACCATGTTGAAGATAAGATTAATGTGTTGAATCGTTAAATTCAATGTGAGGATTAGGTAAAGACATAACAAACAGATTCTAGAGAAGTTTCTAGAAGAAGATCAAGAAGATGGATAGATATAGAGAATCGTGTTGAACCTGATCTAAACCCTAAGATCTATGGTGATTGTGGAAAATGGTAAAGTAATAATTTCCTATTTAAAGAGGTATAGAGCCAAACAAATTATCTAGAAGTGCAAGTATATGTGATAGGTACATACAGAGCAAGGTGGATTAGAGATGTACAAGTGTGTGAGTAAATGTGAAGCTAAAGGAGAAAGCTTGCAGAGATGTTGCTGACTGTGATAAATGAAATCGAAGAAAGAAAGAATAAGTGTTGTTGAAGGGGGAATATTGATTGCTTGAAGGGTTATTGAGTGAATAAAAATAGAGATGATAGTGGAGAACTTATTAGTGAATCATCACATGAACCGAATAGAGATCTAAAATTGCAAAGTGAGTTGTAATCACACAGATTGAAACCCTACTATTTTGTTTCTAATCATTATAAATAGTTTGTATTGAAATCCTTTTAATAGAGGTTGACCTAGCAGTCATTTGAAAGAGTTAATAGTCTGTGTAATGATTAAATCCTCTAACTAGGTTACATTAAATAGTGTGTATTGTATAACCTTTAACATGATTGGCTCCTAACAGAACTCACTTCAAAAGAGTGAAAAATTGGTGACATGTTGCTAGTGGTTTTTCTAAAATTGGGTTTCCATGTAAAAATCCTAGTGTTAAACCGTGTTGAATACTATATAATTATATTTTATACTTAGAAAAGCATGTTATATTTGGAATAATAAATTTTTTTTACAGTAGAGACCAAGTAATAGTAGAGGCTGAGCAACAATAGGATAAGCAAAATAGTAAGAGCTTTATGTTTAAAATTTCAAATGGTACTTAAAGACCTTGAGTAACTAATTCATCCCCCCCCTCTTAGTTATTATAAACATTTCTAATAATATTATGCATAGATGATATTTAGTATTATATTCATGATGATGGAATTCTTATGTTAGCATATTATATTATTTATACTTGTGATTTACTTAGTTGTACTTACCCCATACTCATCCAAGCCTGTGAGTCTATATTTGTGCATGTTGTTTGATTTTGAATTTGGTTAGTATTTCTTATTCCAAATTCATATAGATTGGGTGATTTTTTTTTGTCTAGCATGTGCCTATAGAGTTGGAACATTAGGTACCACATCCAAGTGGTTAGGATTCTTTACTCATTGCTTTTTAACTCAATAAAATGCCTATCCCGATGTTGTCTATCACCATCTTGCTCTTTACCCACCTCTGCATTTGCGATGAGATGCTCAAATATCTTGTTTCTATTGTAGAGGGGATCTAGGATATTTGGGCTACCTTTTTCCTATATCTTGAGAAGTATGTGTAGGTTAAATGCCTTCTCCACTAGTGATAGACTCATCCTACAATAGTTCCTTATTCAAACTTGGTAGTCATCTACACAGTTCAACCAGTGATCATTAATGGAAGCATCTGGCATGAAATCCTTTTCTATAAACTACTAGATAATCCCAATGTTATCAAAATATGGGCACAAAACTAGGTAGTCGTCAAGAGGATCCTTATCCCATTCCACCTCATAGGTGGATTTTTTTTTCTTCTGCTTCACTTCATAGGGACCAATGGTGATTGACCATCCCCATGTCTTCTTATGCATCTTTTAAACTCTCTCATATGTAGAAGATAATTGTTTAACAATCTCCAAAAAGTACAAGTCTATTCAATGGATAGCATGGTAACTTCTTGGGGCATAGGAGAGTTCCAACTATCTAGATGTATGTGAATGTGTGGTATTGGATAAATTATCCACCTAGCTATGTCACTCTACCTACAACATCTATTGATAACTTTTTTGCATAATCCCCTGCAATGAACCAAATTATAGAAAAGATAAAGGAGTCATTCACTAATCTATATTTTGGGATCTTATTTAGGAGCTTCTTTTGTACTAGTTATGGGTACATAATGTATGGCCATGCATTAGAGTCCTGTATGTTTCCCCTTCTCACCAGACTTGGATAGTTAGTTGTCCTAATCACTATTAAATAGACCAAGTATGTTGTCATATAAAATTGTGGGTCTTTGTGATGTTCCCATTTTCCCCAATATGGGAGTTTCAGAGATTACCCTATTATTGTGATCCTCATAGGCTCATTATTATGGATAGAGGGTCTTTTGCGGTAGTGGATTGGCTTGGAAGGGTCTTATCTTCTCCACATTTTAGTAAGCTATAGGTTGGTCTTTGTGTGGCTCATATCAAACTTTGTTTGGGTTAGTTTTATGTAGTTACTATTTGTGGTAAGTTGGTGTTGATCGAGATGGACCCTTTCTATTTTTGTAAAGTGCATATGGTCATATGGAGAAATAATAGGTATGACTCCTATTTTAGATGACATATTTAAATGATGAGTATTTTGGGAATTATTATATTTTTAGTGGCCAAATTATTATTAGTTATTAAATGGCTTATTATTAAGTTATATTTTAACTTTATAATTTCACTTTAGTTGAGAGTTGAGTTATCATTGGAAAGTGCCATTTATTAATTAGTTAAGCCAAGTCAAGTGAGAGAATCTAAAGGAAGCTTCTAATTAATGTAGTGTGGCGAAGCTTCTTGAGTGAAGTTACATTTTAGAAACAAAAGAGAATTTGGAGGTCATAAATACAAGCCCATTTGTTGAGAAAATCATGCTTGGATATTTATTTTTTGGCTTTTTCGAGGTTCTAATTTTTGATACCCTTGCTAAGGTAAAAGGGTTTTAAGTTGAGAAGCGTATTGGATCACTGCTGAGGTATAGTGATTTTATTATACTTAGGATTTGAGTTGAATCTCAATTTCTGTATTATCCTTCCTTTGGAGAATATCATTAGTGTTGTGAGTTTGTGTAATTTTGCTATCAATTCTCTAATATTTATTCTATGAATGAGAAGTGGATTTATGCCAAGAAAATTGACTTGTTTGGAAGAGGTTTAATTATCTAATATTGATGTTAGAAGTCCTACATTTGAATTGGGGAAATTTGTTGTGTATTCTAAGGGCTACTGCCCATTATTATGGTAGTGCTTACATCTTATTATGACTTGTGGTTATTATCATTAGAGCTACATTTAATAATATGGGCAATGGATAAGTTTGGAAGGTTTGCAATCCCTATTCTAGGAGTTGTGATTCAATGCTTGGGCCTATGATTGCCATTTGAGGATGGGTTTTTCACATTCCCACCCGCGATCTAAATTTTGAGGATGTCAATGTGATTGCAGACTTGCATGGTATATTATTTGGTCTCACGTTGAAGTTTAAAGGCCATGGAAAAAATTTAGAGGTAGCTGTGATTTGTTATAAGCCTTGCATTTTGCATTTTACATTTTGGTGTCTTGCATTTCATTTTGGTAGGCAGATCAGTTTGCAATTAAATCAAGTTCACTGTGAATATATATATATATATATATAGATATATCAATATTATTTTGCTGTCTTAGTTCACATATCATCAATGATGTAAGCAATAATTGAATTTGATTTCTTGAAAAGGGTGAAAATTACAATAGAGTTAGTCTCATCATTGAAAATCATGCTTTCATAGCTACTGCACTTGTAAAGATTTCAATTAGCAATTAGTTTCAATATTTAAATTTGAATGGTATTCAATTTGAAAAAAATCATATATGCCAAAACTCAAAAGTAAGTACATTCTAGTGTTGATCAATTATGTGCCAATGGTTTGACAAAATGAAAAACTTCTAATTAATGAGGAAATTGATATTTGTTTGAGCTATAACTGGCTAAGGGTTTTTACAGTCTTCCTAGATTGAAGCGAGTTTCTCATCCAAAGAACAATTGATGATAGTGCTCCAGTCAATCTTGAGGTTTCTCTTCCTAATGATCTCTATGAAGTGTACCATCCATGTCTCCAAATGACTTGTTGCAAGAAGTCCCATTACTCTACTCAAAAGAATGATGTTGTAGCCCATATCATCAATCATGTACCCTTGGCTCATGTCTATTATGTCTAATTTCCTATTGCTTGAGGTTCTAGTGATCAAGTATTTTTACTGCACCAAGTCTCTTGTTGCTTGTTCATTCTCTATGTGCCATCTATTTGCTATGTCATATGTTATATTTTGGTACTAATCCATGACAGGTAGGTGGGATACCTTCTTAATATTTTCTAGCCAAATGTCCACAATAATCTCTTGAGTTACACTTTTAACCACCTTATCCTTGGGCACGTAGTGTTGGGCCAATGTTATAATCAACTCTAAGGACTGCAATGACATCAAGCCTAATGTTGCATTCACCAAACCACTCAAATGAGTGATGAGATCATCTTTTATATCTTATGTGGTTTGTTGTATAATATAAGAATTGGTTCCAGTGTATATGTGTGAGCTTTGTGTCCGTGATCTCAAAATGCAAGTGTATGAATCTTTATTTCTTTTGTATACCCTAAAACTTGAATGTCTTTAATTTGGGAATAATATTTATGGATAAAAAAGATGAAGATGCTATTGTAACCTACAAAAAAATTCAAACATTAGAAAACTATAGCTAGAAGGCCCAAACAATGCTCAACGATTAGACAAAACTATTGGAAAACTGACAAACTAGGTCAAAAATAGATTAAAAATGCAAGGTGCACACTAGCATACCTGGTACACCTAATGCACATGTGCAAGTGCACTAGATGTGATTATGAAAATGTAACTATCTCAAGGAGGTTGTGCATTGAGTTTTGCACATGTAAAGAAGTTGCACACCTATGCAAGTGTGTTAGGTGTGCAAGTATGCACCACTTGTTTGTGCACTAGTGTTGTAAATAGTTGGGCCTTCATGGTAGAAAGTGCACGCATAGTGTACCTACACACCTTTGAGGGTGCACTTAGTGCGCAAGAAGCTATACCTTAAGCTTGATGCATAGTAGGGATATAGAGGTAACAAGGTGTGATGATGCACTTATTAAAGGCTCACTAGTCATTATGAGCACAAAATTGGGGGGGGGGGGGGGGTGCTTATTTATCGGTGTAACTTACAAAGGGGTGTACCATGCACACATGTGCAAGGTGCAAACATGCATAAGATGTGCAAGTACACACCTTGATATTATGTCAACTGCTTGACAGGAAAATACACCTAGCGCATGTGCATAGGTGTGCTAGTGCGCTAGGTGTACAATATGTGATTTAGTGCAAAAATAGTTTTTCTCAGCTACCAATTTTTAAACAATGCAAAATTACTAGATTCCTAGACTTGAGTCATAGTATCCCCACTCCATGAGGTGTCTCAAAAGATTTCTTATTTTCGAGAGTGGGTCCCTAAGATACCAAAGGAAAAAGGGGATACGCTTTTTGAATAAAAAATGGGACGTGTTGTGAAGCCACAAAAAATAGCCTTGACAAAAGGAAGAAATGAAAAAGGCATTTCTTTATTAATAAAAAATCTTCAAACATTCATCAAGATGAGACTTGATTCATGATGTCAGAGGAGGTTATTCAAAGGCCTCAACTCAAAACTTAAACCTTAAACCTTCATGCTCAGTGCCTCTTAATATCTTGATTCCATTGACTTTCCTAAGTGATAGCCACCACAAGCATTCAACAATTTCAGAATAATCTGTTTCTGACTGACAAGAGTTTTAGAAATCTCCCCATGAACAAACTTTCAATCATTATATGACCAGATGCAAGAATCCATCTAGAGGGCTCTTGATGAGATAATTTTTTCCATTTGATATTTCAGTGTTCTATTTGTCAACTTTATAGTGTGCTTCCACTTGATTATTCTTTGAAGTTTGTTTTGTTTTAGCAAGGAAACAATTATGATGTGCTAGCCTTTCTTGATGTTTCTATATATTGATGATGTCCCTTTCATGAAACCATTTCTTTTTTTTTTCTTTTCTTTTTTCTCATCTTACACCTTAGCTATGATTAGACTATGCAGTCAAGGTGTGGTGGTCTTTCTTTTCAGATCTTATCATTTTGATGTCTTCCGTGTTCCTCTTTTAGTGAACTTTGGGAAACTCACATGCCAAAAAGTGATGTTGGTATGATCATGGGGAAACCCTTTCCTTGAAACATAGAGTTTCAAAATGTTCTTGGCTACTGCCTACTTGGGTTGAAAGTAACTTGGTTATTCATTTCTTTATATGAGTAAAGTTTTGAGAGTGGTCATCCTAGAATTTGAGTTAGAAGCTAATAATCTCCTATCACCTAGACATGCAACTAGTATTTAGTCCTTACATGAAAAATGTTATTAAATTACTTTGATGAATAAATACTTCTTCCAAGGATCAGGGTTAGTTTGGATGGTTCACTTACTAGGGGCATCCTTGAATACACACCATCTCCTGACTCAAACTGAAATAGACAAAAATAATAAACAACTTAAGCAAACACCTTTTTATTAAACTTTTTAAATTTTTTTTAAAATTTCCTTTCTTTCTAATAACTTAGGATTTTAAATAATGTTTAAGGAATTGATTGTTAACTAGAAATGGAATCCATTCCCCTTTAAGTGTACATAACTTGAAAGTATTATTCCCTAGAATTCTAGTTATTTGGTAGGGGTCGACCCATGAGCATTGGAACTTGGTGTGGCTTCTAGATTTCTCCTAAGCCTTATCCCACAAGAGGACGAGCTTAGAGATTATAAAATATTTTATTCTAGCTCTTTTGTTAAACCAACATTTGATAATAACTTGGTGCTTTGACATGTGTTCTAGTGCAACCATTCTTTTCTCATCCAATTCTAAGAGATTCATCAATCCAACTTGGACCCTATCAATGTTTTTGACATATTCCCTCATGAATTTCAAAAAATGATTAGTTCTTAACTCTAACACTATTAGTCCACAAGGCATATTTCAATTGCATGTGCCAATCTCTTGGATTCTCTGAGTAGGAATTTTATAACAAGATCAAATTTTTGTTTGTGGACTCAACAACTCCATTCCCTTGTGAATAATAGTAAGATGAAAACTTGATTATTACCTGATTCTCCAATGCCCATTAAGTGAGGAAAATCGATGCAAAGGATGATCTATTATCACATACTAGAAAGAAGAGCATCCTAAACCTACTAACAATGTGTTCTTCAAGAAAGTTGGTAACCACTTGTGCAATGCAAATTTGAAATGTTTTTTCTTCTATCCACCTTGTGTAATAATCAATGGCTGTCAACGTGACTACATGTTCGCTAGAACATGGAGGGTTTATAGGCCTGATAAAATCCAACCCCCACTTGGCAAAAGGGAATACCTCGAATATTGGTTGCAATGATGTGGATTAGTTTCTCTCTCTCTATTGGAACTAGTTGGATAGACATGATAGGAACATACATGCTCATGGGTATCCTTAAAAGGGTTAGGCCAATAATATCTTGACCTCAAAATTTGATGAGATGTAGATTTTGCTGACCTACGCCTAGTACTATATTTATCATGATATTAATCCAACACCTCTTTGGCGGCTTCTTCATGATTCAGTAATTTTAGGTATATTCCTCATAATTTTACTTGTAGAGCTTGTCAAATTGGGGCATATAGGACTCACATTTTATTTTTAAGGCTCTACACTATGAATTGTTCATCCCTTAGGGACATCAATTTTGTAGGAGGTAGTACACAATGTCTTGGTACCAAATGTATGATATAATTCCCTTATTTGTGCATACATAAGGAAAAAACTCCTCATCATTATTTTCCATCATCTTGGTTAATCCTTGTCCCCTGGCTAGCTTCATAGGTTGAATCTCCAAGTTAAATTCTTGCAAGATTTCCCTCCATTTCTCCCTTCTTTCACCTAGCTCATTCTACATCACTAATGACTTAACCATGAGGTTAGGTATGATGGCGTACACCTTGCTTCATATTATGCAATGGAGAAACTTCTTGATTTCTTTTATTAGGGAAAGATTCTATTTATCTAAATTGGGATGATTTAATTAAACATTCTTTAGAGGGAAACTCATGAAAGCAATGGGACTCTCATTTTTGTCATCTCTCTCTTTCATGAGAATTCTTGCACATGAATGCTCTAAGGAAAAATAATAGATCTTGAATGGTAGAAAATAATCTAGACTTACATGTACTAGGGTAGTAGAGATGACCAACTTGATATCTTTGAAAGATTTCTTGAGCTTAGGAGTCCAATCAGTCTTCACCCCTTTCTTTAGCAAGTCATAAAGATGGCACACTATTTCAACAAAACCGCTGATGAATTTTTGCAAAAAATTAATCTTCTCAAAGAAAGACTTTAATTTTTTTGTGTTTATTAGGTGGAAATAATTCTAATGTTGCTTCTACTCACTCTAGGTCAATTGAAATACTAGATTTAGAAATGATGTTTTTGAAGAATAGCATCAGTCAAAGTGATATACTCATTACATTAAGTATTTGTATTTATGATTTATATGAACGTTGTTTTATGTATCATATTATTGATAAGAATATATGTATATATATCTATTTATTTCTAAATGACTTTACTTAACTAATCATGTTTTTATAATCAGAAGAGACTATTATGTTATGAAGTTCTTGAATGTAATTGATTTATCACCACATGATTGTCGATTGAGAGGAAAACTAATTGTATTTGCTTATACATCGACAGTGATCAAGTAGTGAAATGACCCTACCTGGCCTTTGGCCAAGTAGAGTCATGTCTCTATGGGACATGACTTTGTTGTATCTTCTGTCAGATTGATTTTATCATGAGATACCTTGTTTATGGTAAATTATCTTTAAGATAAATATCTTATATATAATATATATTATATTAATAATATTATATACATTATGCATTATATAGCTTATATATAATATAATATAATATAATATATAATATATTATGCATTATATTATTATATATAAAAAAAAAATATTACATATATAGTTAATATATTAATATTATATATGTGCTTAAAGGTGAGTTATACATAGTTATTTATTAACTAAATGATGATTAACTATAGAGACATGTATTTTCAAGAGACATGTCTCCTCTTCTCATATTTATATGAGATCCAAATTTGCATTTGAAAAGATCAATAACAATGGCCATGATTATACATTTGCAGAAATGATCTTAGTTACTTTAACATAGTATTAGAGCCAAACTACAAATGTAAGGAAGCAACTTGTTAAATACATGAAAAATACATTGACTGACAAAGATAACACCTACAATAGTAGTATTCAAGAACAATCATTTCCAACATTAAAGAAGGAACAAGCATTAACATAAGGAGGAATAGTGAATGGATCCCTAGAAATGATTCCTTGGCTGAGTGATATAACTACTCAAATTGTTTTGCAATACCTATTATAGTGGCGGGTATCTAACACACAATATTTGATAACAAAGAACCATTCTAGTCCATGCGCTAAAAAAAACACTTAATTAGTCACAAATTGATGATATCATTGTAAGAGAAAACATATATGTGCACATACTAGTTTTCACAATCAAGGACTTAGAAAGTTGACAATACCATTTGTGCAAATTACAAAAGTATGGAAGATGGAAAAGATAGAAAAAACATTGAATAAAAAAGAATGCATTCAAAGGAAAAGGATATGGGGAACAATGATAGACATATTTGTAGACCCCGACAATAATTTTGTCATATAAAAATGGAAACAAACATCGATAATGTCCAAATTGTGCCTGAACACAAGAGCAGGTTCGAATCATTGTTATTAGAGACTTCATAAAATAGCTACAAGAGGAAATAAAAGAAAATATAGAGAGGAGATTATCCATCTTTTACTGAATGAATCGCGACAAAGTAATGTAAGTGATAGAGAGTAGACGATCGATTGGAATGGACCATAAGAATAATAGAATTTTTGAAGGCGAGAGACATCAAACACATCAAAGAGAAGACACAAAATTAAAACTACTGTACCTGATAAGGTGAAAGGAAGTAGACAAGGGGAAATCTAAACACCATCAATGATAGTGATAAAAGACCTACTTCACATTGAATATATAAAATATGCTGCATACATATCCTTTTGGAATTAAACATCTAAGGAATATATGTCATTGTTTTATGAAGATAAGTGGTGTTCACAAACTATATCCTTGTCAGCATCGTAGTTTTTATTTTCCATATGTAGGGAGGGAGTCTTTGTTCTTAATAGGAGAATAGAACTGCTTGCAAACTTATATCTCAATTACATATGGACGAGTTTTATAGGCACCTGGTATTGTATCTGATCTTGTCTCAAAATGCTTACTGTTATAGCCATAGATGTTCTGAATGTGAAAGATGTGCTAAGAAGACAAGAAAGAAATACAATAGAAGAATATAACTACACAGAAAACCATAGACGACTAGAATAGGACACCCTAAAAATCATTCGAGTTGATTATTCCTACACCAAGGATGTAAGGTACAACACAAGAGTTGAGAGAACTCAGAACATAGACCAAAATAATAATGAACATAACACAATAATAAAAGATATATAATTAACAAATTGTGAAGGATGGATAAAAAGAAAAAGATATCTTATATGAAGATTTTGACTCTTCACTTGTGAAGACATTGAAGAGTAACTTAAAATAGAGTAAGGAGGTAAAGTGATTAAGATAAGAGACAATTGCCTTTTGACATTGAAGGAAAATGTACAAATTGAGTTAACATAAAAATAAAGTCGTTGTTAAGACAAATTATTGAAGAAATGTGATTTTTTTGGATTCTTAAATGCTCTTAGATGAATCATGATTGTTTGGAGACTAGTATATGATGAAATGACCACTAAATTTGGTATACCTAAATTGAATCCTCATAAACTTGAAGAGATCGGATATTTCATATAGGTGGTGGAAAATTTGGGTTATTCAACTATTTGCCAAGCTCAACATGAGTATTTACCAGGTCCAAATGATGGTCTACAAAATAGAATGGAGCATTGTTATTGAGGGGAGGAGATTCAAATAAGTTCCTAGTTTATTTCATGCACTATTGAAGGATTTGAGTCATACATTAGATATGAGTGTGAGATCCTTAGGTGGTGTACGAATAGGAGTACCTCTAGTTTAAAAACATTTGAATAGCAGGGGTATTAGGCATCATCACATGAAAGAGGTGATAAGGATTATACTATGATCAATATTTAATTTAAGTTGCTTAACTTTTCACGTTCATCTCAAAAATAAAAATAACATGGGGGACAAGTTTAGTGAAGGATTTGTCATTGCCTAGAAAGAAATTTCCCATGTACAATTATGGTACCTTGTTGAAGAAGATTTCACGAGAACAACTTTTTTGCAAAGAGTTGTGCAGAGTTAAATTAATCAAGAGATGCTCCAAAAAAAACATTCTTATAGCCTCATGGAAGTCTAGAGTGGGAACTTCACATTGTGGGGAGGGAAAATAATGAACAATATTTCATTCCCCCTTGAACCATCTTTAAAGGGGAGATGTTTCATCTATGTGTAGATAAGTATTTCATGTCCTCAATTATAAAATTTATCTATTTGTGCTTTTTTTTAATATTACATTAAGAGCTATTTGACTTGATCTTTTCCTTTATGTCTAAAGATATTCTTGTAGGAAAAGAAGGCTGTTACTTTACACATGCTACCAAATATTGTACAGACTCAATCTTATGATAGTAGCTCCAAAGATAAAAATGATCAATATGGATAAAAAGAGACTCTTGAAGAAAACATTTTTGATGATTGAGATTATGAGACTCTTCTACATTAAGAGGGAGTATGATGATTGATATTATGAGACTTCTACATTAAGAGGGAGTATGATACTTCTTCAAAGGCAATGTAGGAGCTTAGAATATTTATATTTAGAGGGAGTCTAGAAATACATGTGGGTGAATGCATGATGTTGATGAGCCTACTCCTACATATATACATATATCATGAGGGAGTGATGAGTTTGACAGAAATCCTTGGGTAAAGAGAGTTTATGAGGAAGTGACTAGAGGACCTAACTTCCCAAGATCGATGTTTAGAGTGAGAAATTTTGAGATGCAATCCTTTGTGGATGATATCTTCTCTATGAGGAGAAGTTCTAAGAGAAATTATTTATAATGTGCTCTCCTTTCTGAGAGAGAAATATGAGGTGAAAAACCTTTGTACCATCCTATGACTGGGTTCATGGTGGCTACTATTTCACCTATGATATGTAATGAAATGTGACAATCTTTCATTGACATATATAAACAAAAGGTAACCATTATAAGATGACAATCTTAGAAATGGTAGACCTATTATCATGGTTCTTTGGGCTAGATTTTTTCAGACACCATGATAACAAACAAACAGAAGGTAATCTTTGTAAGGTGACAATCTTGCAAATGATAGGCCTATTATTATGATAGTTTTGTTCTAGATATGCTGGAAGTCAATGATAACAAAAAAAAATGATTACTGTATATATTGTTTTAGACAATTAGAGATCATAATATATGTTATGATAGTGTTCATAACATTGTGAGTGTAGTTATTTGACAAGTCACTATTTCAGAGTGTTCAAGTCAGATAATATGTTGTGTATAGATATCTTTGATACTAATATCTCATAAAATGTTTTTGTCATTTCTCCCTTGCTAAGAGGGAATGTTGAAGTATAGCATCAATCGAAGTGTTATACTTATTAAATTGAGTACTTGTATTCATGATTTATATGAATGTTGTTTTATGTCTCATATTATTGATAAGAGTATATATATATGTCTATTTATTTATAAATGACTTTACTTAACTAATTAGGCTCTTATAATTAGAAGAGACTATTACATTATGAAGTTCTTGAATTTAATTGTTTTACCACCACATGATTGTCGATTGAGAAGAAAACTAATTGTATTTTCTTATACAACGATGGTGATCAAGTAGGGACATGACCATATGTGGCCTTTGGCCAAGTAGAGTCATGTCTTTATGAGACATGACTTTGTTGTAGCTTCTATTGGATTTATTTTATCATGAGATACCTTGTTAATGGTAAATTATCTTTAAGATGAAATCTTATATAATAATATTATTAATGTTATGCATTATATATCTTATATATAATATATATTATGCATTATATATCTTATATATAATATATATTATGCATTATATTATTATATAATAATATAATAATATATTACATATATGGTTAATATATTAATATTATATATGTGCTTAAAGGTGAGTTTTACATAGTTATTTATTAACTAAATGATGATTAACTATAGGGACATATCTCTTGAAGATACGTGTCTCCTTCTCTCAGATTTATATGAGATCCAAATTTACATTTGAAAATCATCAATAACAATGGCCATGATTATACATTTTTAGAAATGATCTTAGTTACTTTAACAAATGTGTCCCAGGAGATTCCCTTCCATAACCTCAAATAAATACTTCTTTGGATTGAGGGATATGCCAAAAGTCCTACATCAATTAACTAATTATTTTTAAATTTTCATTGTGATTACTTCGAGAAGAATATGAGGTCATCCATGTAAATGGAAATGCACTTTTTTACCAATCCATTGAAATCTTTTTCTATGACTCATTGAAATGTGGCTTCAACATTGATGAGCCTAAAGAGAATTCTCCTATATGTGAATGTTCCCAACTTTGTGGTGAATGTTGTTTTCAACTTTCCCTCTTTATGCACCATTACCTACTTGTACCCAGAGCATGAATCTAAAAAGGAAATTATACTGGATCCATTCACAATTTACAATACTTTGTTGATTGAAGGTGTTGGGTAGTTGTCCTTCTGAGATGCTCGGTTTAGGTTCCTAAAGTCAACACAAAGCTAGATATCTCTTCTCTTCTTACTTACATGTACTGGATTGGAAACCCAAGTAGAGTGGAAAATAGAGAAGATGATATTGACATCTAATAATGTCTAAACTTATTTCATTATCAATGGTTCAATGATTGGATTCACATATCTTTGCCTTTGCTAAAAAGGTTTGGCATTGAGCTTCAGAGGAATATTGTGTGTAATAATGTTGGGATCATATTTTTTGAGTTGCTCATAAATTCATGCAATTATGTCCTTGTACTCTTTGAGGAGACATAACATTTCATGTCTTTCCTGAGCATTGCTTTGCTTCCCACTTTTGATCATTTTGGGGTCATCTTTTGTACCTAGATTAGAAGAGCCACACTTGTCACTTTCTTTTTCTTTAGGTTTTCTCTAATAGTTTTATGATTCATCTTGGTAAAAAATACACTCAAATTCCACCATCCCCTTGAATATACTATTAGTTTTCAGATTTATGACATCATCCTCATCTTCATATTTTTCTTCTAGGCCTTTTTCAGGATTGTTAT
This sequence comes from Cupressus sempervirens, assembly GCA_028749045.1. NCBI lineage: Eukaryota > Viridiplantae > Streptophyta > Pinopsida > Cupressales > Cupressaceae > Cupressus > Cupressus sempervirens. The sequence goes on along the minus strand of CM053789.1, from coordinate 572,384,600 downwards.
CAATAATTTGTCCTTAGAAAAAGTCTCTACACATGATGAACTTTCAAATGTGTTGGTCATCCTGGAAGACTTAAAAATTATTAATATTATCTAAGATACATGGAGTGGCCATGAGCTCAATAGAGAAACTTTTGATCTTTGTCTTCTAAACAGGTTACAATGTGCTAGAAAAGATATTCAATGCATCAGAAACTACATTCCTCCTTCAGTGGACTTGATGTTTAATGCCTTAGAGTAATCCACCAAATCCAAAAATCTGTTGTGATAAGCCATCAACCTTTTTTCATTGAAAGAGTAAATTTATTTTACTTGTTGAGTTACCAATTGTGAATCTCCTTCTACTATGAGCACCTTAAAATTCTTCTCAAGTGAGAAAATAAGTCCTCACACAATGATCTCATATTTTTCCATATTATTAGTACATAAGAACTACAGGTGATAGGCAACATATACATATTTTTTTTCTAGGGTTGATCAATTCAATTTTGGCTCCGAACATTTAGAACAATCAAAATACAAAGTCGAGATCCTATCTTCTTTAGGTGCTTTGGATTTATGTTTATTTGTCTTGACCTTTTCCTTCACCTGATCTTTGAAAGACCTTTTCTTGGGAACCCATTCCATCCTTTCTTGAGTTGTCTTAGGCCCATTTCTTGTAGTTTCTTCAGTTATAGGGACAACTTGCTCATGTTTTTTTATCCTAGATTTATTTAATCAACTCAGTGATTTTGGAAGTTTGAGGCTTAGGGTGTACAACCACTAAGACCCAACCTTGTACTTTTACAAAGAATCACCTCCTACCAACAATAACTATCCCCTATAGAAGAGAGGACATGGCCTCACCACTTGAAGATGTATCACTATATGATGAATCAAGATCTTTGTCAACTTCTTCTATGAGGGCATCATCCACAATGTTGGACTCCTCTTGGAAAATCAAAATGTCATTGTTAGTTGTGATATTCCTTAGAGTGTTATTTGTTGTCTCATTATTTATCATCAAAAGGTTGTCAAGATTCATTTTTGTAGATTGAGACAATGAGATCAATATTCTAGTAACAACATCTTGAAAACTCAAGCATTTGAACTCCGAATTAATAGTACAATAAAATATGAAAAATACGGGGAGCAACAAGATTTTTAGGTCTACATCATCTCCTAGGAATTATAACTTGCCAACCATGTTGTCCATAAATTGAGTGAAAAGTTCATCTTGCGGGGAAATTTCTTGCAATCTTGTAGTGGGGATTCTATTAGGAATCTCTAAATAAAGCACATCAAGCACCATAAGTCTATAGGATCCAAAATTTGACTAAGAAAATACTTTTTAGGGGTTTTTTATTCTATTATCATCTTCTTTAGCTTAGGCTCAACATTGATCTTGATTTGGTGGTTCAGTCCCTTCCATAACAACCATAATTGAGTAAAATCCATAGAAAACCATCCTCTCAAACACCTGGCCCATTCCCTACTTAGAAGCATGCCTTATGTTTGTAGGTGTACACTCGAAAGTGTCACACTCTAAACCCTTCTATCCAAATGATTCCATGAGTTTGGAATGCTTGGATGCCGGCTTAGAGCTCCCTATCCATGGAGTGCAAGAGAGTATATTTCAAGAATAAGAAGGCTCTCAGATGAGCCTTAGAGATACTCTTCTTGCTAGTAAACCATGCAATGGGAGGTTCCAAAGACAAGATGCAAGAATGCAAATGTCCCAAGGAGTTTCTCAAGAATGCAATGCAACTAAAGATTAAGCTAGAATGAGATGCAAAGTGGAGCTATGCTAAAACATCTATGAGAGTGTTACAATACCATTATTAAGCTATGTGAGATTAAGCTACATGTAAAAATGAAAGCTAAGCTAAGCTAGAATTTCATGATGCCATGGATGAGAGAATGTAGACAAGAAATAGAAGTTCTCCACAAAGCTCCAAAGAAACCTATTAGAAAACCTGCAGCATAACAATATTCAAAATGAGGATGGATTGAGGGGGAAAGCTCTCTCCCTTTTAAAGTCATACGGATGGTAGAGATCAAGATGAAGATGGTGGATGATCAATGGTGGAATTCAAAAATAGGAGTGATCCATGTGCACACAGAAGTGAACCAATAGAATATAAGTTGACTTGTCACATAAGACAAAAATCTCACAAGCCTTTTCTTTTAATTGTAAAATAGAAAAAGGACTTTGTTTGTGCACTTTAAGTGGGTTAAAAGAATGGGGTGTTTTATTTAGTTAAAAGGGGACATGTTCTTTTAATAAAATAATGAACTTAGGATAGCATAGTCAAATTATAGGTTATAATCAAATAAATTGATTATTAGCAATTTGGTCTAGGTAAGTGATTAAATTAATTTAGCCAAAATGTTGAAAAGGGGGCTAATAGTCTAGATGACCATTTTTAGGTGATTACATTTGTCCCTCTTTGACTAATGCGTGATCGATCTGGGAACACATTATGTCAAAGAAAATAGAAAGCCAAGTAGGCAGTGATAGATATAGATATCTGATTTCAAAGAATGAAATGCATAAATAGATAGCAAGTCCTAAATGCATAGCTTGATAGCGGTAGTACTAAACATTAGGAAGATGATGTTAGGATCCGAAAAGAATTCTAACACTAGAAAAGTGAATAGATCGAGAGCAAGCGATAAGGTCAAACAAATGCTCCTAAAAAATAGATAGCTGTAACAATCAGCAATAGAGTATTTCTGCCCCCTTGGGATCGAAATCAAAATGAGGTAAGAGGAAGCAAAAACTAGCTATACATGAGAAAATCGAGATATAGCAATGTCTAATATGACAGATAAATGATTAGAACCCAAGAATGACTATAAGAAACTGATGAAATGCCCCAGTTTGACTAGAGTTGACCTTGAAGGATATAGCATAAAAATTAGGCCGAAATGAGTAGAAAGGTGATTTTAGACATGAAACAGTGAATTGAAGTAGATATGAAGTATGGAAATGATGAAGACATGAAGAAATGAAGATGCCCCAGTGATGATTCAGAGATTAGAACTCAAAAGGTCAGGTAACTGCTCAGAAGAAAGTAGAATTTTAAAAGACATTTTGACCATCAAGATGAACTCAAATTTGGATTTTGATCCCAAAAATGATTCTAGGACATTGAAATTATGTAAGAGGTCAAAATATTATATAATATGATGACAGGATAGAAAAGAGATGAAGCAAAAGATTAAGAAGGTGAAAAGACATGAACAAGAAGAAAGTAAAGAAATATATGAAAGGAGTTAGCCTATATGTCCACAAAAATATGAAGAGAGAGCTCTCCCCATATGCAAGAATACAAGATTAAGCTAGAAAATGAACCTAAAATGCAAGCTTATATGAAAAGTGGTTTACCAACAAGAAGCGCATAACATTTAGACTCTTAATTTCATCATTAAGCATTTGTTAGGGACATCATGAGATCATACAACCATCACTAGTATAACTATGAGGATATGAATATGATCGATATTAGATAGGTATGTGGAAATCCAATCTAAGCATTAGAGACATGTAAGTCAAGATAACTACACGATTAGATTCCCTAAGTTTAATTTAGCAAGATTACACCTGTATCAAGGCATAAGAACCAGGATAAACCCTGAGTGTGATCTTGTAAAATAGTCAAGGATGATACATTTGTAAGTCAAAATGTTGAATATGACAAGCATAAATGCTTACAACACTATAGACAAACAAAGTATACCCACAAGCAAAAATCAAGAAAATATGTCCTACGCCCCCAGTTTTCTAGTCAATGACATCCTCGAAAGACTATTAGGGAGGGAACATATTTAAAAGAAATTGTCATAGATAGCACACAAAGTAGATAAAGATCAGCACAACTTAGTCGTTTAAGTGTTAAAGTGCGTGTGTGGAAGTCACTTGGTCATTTATTTGAGACTTGATCTTGATAGTAAAAAATATCGCGACATCGAAGACTGTAGGTAAACTATCTGAAAAGTGTTGAGAAACACTTGATGTCAAAGTGGGAGAAGTGTTGAGAAACACCGTTTTGTGAGTTGTCAAAGAAACCCTAATGCACACGAATACCTCAATAGACTAAGTAGCTATGCCCCCGAGATGAGGACAAGACATAATTCCAAGCTAGGAAATGTGGAGCAAAGTGGATGATTGAGACTGATAGACATAGGTGCAAGGGTTTCAAGTAGCGCCTGTTTCCAGGTTTTCACTACTTGACAAAAAAAAATTTCAGGACTTTTTTTCAATTTTTTTGTATTTTTCAATTTTTGATTTTTTTGGTGATACATCAAAGTGCCTATTGCTAGGTTTTCACTAAGATGATAATTTTTTCAAGACATTTTCCGATTTTTAGGATTTTTTCAGCATCATATATGGTTTTTGGATTTTTTAGAATAATTTAGAGATCACTAGTTCTCAAGAAAGATCACATCATTCTCTCCCAATGTCTAGCAAGGTGTAGGACATGATGGAGTAGAAAGTTGGTGGATAAGAAAAGATGGATGAAAAAAGAGTAGTGATCCTCATGGATTGACTCCTCAAGAGTACCCAAGCTAGGGAAAGAGGTGAAATAGTCATATGAAGCATGTTTTGGATAAGCAATGGAAGTAATGAGAAAGATAGCATGTAGGATAAGTGGTGAAGCCAAAAAGTGCGATAGCATATAAGATAAGCGATGGAAGCTAATGAGTAAGATAGCATGAAAGCGTGCAGTCCAAAAGAGTAGCCATGTCAAGAGACCTATGAGAACCATGTTTCATTTATTATGATCAAGACCAAGGGGTCAACTAGATAGGATAGCGATGGGATAGAGCAATAAAAATAAAGCTCAAGATGGAGGCTATGAGGGAATGAGAAAGCACAAATAGAGAATCTCATGGATAAGATAGCCAATATGCAAAGATAGCTCAACATTGTCAAGATCAAAGAGAGAAGAAGGGATAGATGGATGATGGAAGAATTACGCGTGATGTCTATTTGCCAGGTTTTCATCATGGTGCTTATCTAAGGTGCCACAAGAAGTAGTTTTCACCATAGGATAAATTTATTTCTCTTTATTTTTTCTACCAAGGTGAAACAAGAAGTAGTTTTCACCAAGGCACATTTTCATTTTTTTCATTTTTTCATTTTTTTTTTTTTTTTTTTTTTGAATTTTTAGAAAGAGCTGAAGCTGTTTGAATGTAGATAATGCTACTATAGAAAAGATAAGTCATGATAATCCAAGACCATAGAAAGGTATGCTCAAAGATGTTGATAGGGTGATGAAAGAGAAATGGTAGTAGGAAGAGTATATGGAGGATAATAGTTCATGTATAGAAAGTTAGTGTAAGCTTTAGAGGATTTCATGAGGATTGTACAAGATCAACATTGACACACATCTTGAAGGGTATTGGAATGATGGAAGAATCATGGATGAAGTAGCTTGAGGTTTAGATGTATGAGGTGGTAGAAGAGATTTGGAAAAAAGTGGAGTGGAAGGCTTTGGAATAATTTTAGGAAGATTTTTGGAAGAAGATGGAATGGAAGACTTTAGAAGCTTGAATGTAAACTTTGAAGTATTTTCAGTATTTAAGTCATCTAAAAGAGACTTGGGAATCCATATAGTTTTAGATTTTCCTTTGGATATTTCAAAACACATTTCTTCAATAATGGGTTTAGGAACCCATATTTTCTTTGATTTAGCTTTTTTAATAGTGGACCTTTGTGGTCTCTTTTGTGCATTCTCCTTCTTAGCATTCGCATGTCGATTAGATGGGACATAGTGATCTTCATTTTTCAATGGATTCTTATGTTTATTCTCACTTTCAAAGGACTTAGGATTTGTGGATGAATAAAGCTGATATGAATGGTTTAGGTGGATAGATGGGTGATAATTCATCAAGGATGAGCGTCTTTGTTGATCTTGAGGTATGACGAGAGAGCTAGGAGTGGAAAATGTAGGAGATGATGGAACATAAGGTCCCAATATAGATGGAAGGTTTGAATGCTTTAGCTTAGATGGATAAGGACCAAGGATAGATTTAGAAGATCCAAAGGGATAGTGGGAAGGGATATCAACATGTTTAGAATGAGCAACATGGTCAAAGCCATCAATAGACTCATAAGTACCTTTGATAGGAACAACATTTTTAATAGAAGCACTTGAAGCTTGAGCACAATTTTGAAGTGGATGTGGAGAAGTAGAACATGAGGGGATGCTTTGATCTTGAAAAGTAGCTTTGGATAGCATATGAAGATAACTTTTCTCATAATTTTCAGTAAGCTCAAGGGAGATAATGGAAGTGGTATCTTCATCATACTTAGGAGGTGGACAAGATATGGGATATGGAGGGGGAAAATCTTGAAAGAGATGAAAGGGTGCTTGATCTTGATCTTTCTTGACATTTATAGCTTTTTCTTTTTGAGAGTCCTCTTTACATGGAGCCACTTCTAAGGACAAGGGAGAATGAAGAGTGAATGGAGTAGTGCTTGGATTAGGTATAGTAGTACATGAAGGTTGAGGATGTTTAAGATTAGTAGCATGGAAAAGGTTTTCAGCCAAGTGAAGGTTAGCTTGAGTTTCTTTTAGAGATAACCCTTGAGGATACACATAGTCAATGTGGAAAGCATTAGATTCTTTATTTGATGGAGGCATGTTGGAAAGATTTGAAGTGTTGGGAGATGCACGAGTGTTGGAAGAAGTGGAAGATGCAATAGAGCTGCTACTAGACATAGGTTCATTAATATGATCTTTCTCAAGAAAAGTATCCTCATCACATGAATCATTAGAGGTATCAATAATTCCATTATCAACAAGATCTCAGATTTTATGTTTTAGCTCAATGCAATCTGAAGTACTATGCTCATTATGTTGATGATAAGCATAATAGATATCCAAGAATGGGTTTCCATATGAGCTAGACTTAGGTAACATGATGATCTTATTGCCAAGAAGTTTTTACAAAGTGTCATCATAAGAATCTTTCAAGGGAGCAAAAGTTCTATTAGAAGTATGTCTAGAGTCCTTTTGTTGTTTCTCAAGTGAATGGTATGCATCCATGTCTTCATCATTATCTTTGTCAAAGGAAGGTTCATCATGAAATTTTAGCATAGGCTCAAAGGAGGTATCACTTGCTTGTTCTCTAAAGAGGTCTTTAGATCTAGAAGATGAAGACATTTGATGTCTTGAAGTAGAGCATGTAGAACTAGAAGAAGAGGATGACCTTAAAGAAGGTGATTCACATCCATGTAAAGACCTTAAGGAAGATTCATTTAATGATGCAATCTTCTCCTCTAACCTTTTCTCAAGTTTAGACTTCATTTCTATCATGCGCTTAGAGAGATGAAGGTAAGAAAGATCATTTGTCTCTTCTAGTTCTTTGTATTGCGTATATAGATCTTGAAACTCTTTAATGACATGGAGGATATCATGATCATCTAGATTTGGTTGAGGTTTGGTAGCACAAGGTTTAGATCCCATAGTTTTAGATGCAAAGCCAAGCATAAAAGAGCCTAGAAGATAACTTGGTGTTGAAACTATAGGAGGTAGAGTGTTCACTTGCCAAGATAGTAGAGAGAGATTAAAGTGACTTGTCAAACAATATGTCCAAGAAACTTATGACATGAATGACTCAAGTCAATAGCTAGGAAAGATGCCCAAATAGCCAAATAGATAGAGCAAGCAAGGTGACAAGTGAACAACTTTCCCAACCCAAGAGTGTAGTAAAAAAATCAAGGTAACCATTTTAGCAAAAGGATAACTAGCAAGCATGCATAGACCATGAAGTTAGAAAGACCAAGAGCACCAGGACCAAAGAGTCACTTTAAGCATGTTCAAGAACTAGAGACATAGAAAATCGAAGTCAAATGATGAGACTCCCCTTAGCAAGCAACACAAGAAAATGTTTGCACTTGACATTTTGACTTGGTTGAAAAATTTTTGCAATAATTGATAGCATAGCAAATTTGATGTTCAAAAGAAATTTCTTTCCAAGAAAGATAGTGACACATGGAGTAGTCTTCAAACAATCAATCAAGGGACAAAACAACCTTGCATGATACAAGCATACGTGAGGTCTTAAAACAAATCCCTAGAATTATCGTCATGTGTATGTTCAAAAGATTTTCACAAGTATACCACATTTGAGAACACATCAAGCAATATCTACCTAAAGGACATGGTTCATTACTCAACAACTTGGCCCATGCTTGATGTTCCTTTGCCTCACACCAAGTGGTTTCCCACAAGAGATATTGGCTTTGTCATAGAAGTGCCATAAGCACAACTAAGACATATGGTGAGTGTAAAATCTTGGAGTGTCCGGGTAGTCCACTAGGATCGATCCTTGCACCAAGAAGTTGAGCGGCTAAAAAAGGTAGTTACTAACTTAGGGTGTTTAGATAGGGCTTATGTTCATAGTGTTCCTCTTGCTCCCAATTACGGGACATCTCACCTTGCGATGAGTAACCAATCTTGCGACCACAAGAGTACCTTAAGCATTCTTGCCTAGTTATCTCTCTATGGTTGAAATCCCATAAGTGATCACATTAGGCAAAGACAATCACTATGTCTATGAAGGTTTTGTGTATTTGATAGCCTTGAGTTTATAGTGGGTTGGAAGAGCCAGTTAATCTGCTTGTCCCCACTTGGGTCGTTCCTCTCAGGTTGTTCGAGAGCAGGCTCTCTAAAAGATTCTAAACTACACAAAGAGTGGATCAACTTTTGGAAGTCAAAATTTTTGATTCACCACAAGGGTGAAGAGCATACTCTCCTATTCTAATCATTTTCTCCTAAACACGCCAAGAAGATTCAGTTGCCTCTTACTCTTGAAACCAAATGGTAAGTCAAGATTTCTAATTCACCACAAGGGTGAAGAGCATACTTTCCTATCACCAAAAGATCCCAATTGTAAGTTTTAATGTGCCTAAAAATAAAAAAAATAGTATATGCCGCACATGTAGAAGTAAAAAACAAGAAAAATTAAGTTTTTATGCATTGGGTAGCCCTGCAAAAAATCGTTAGTAGCCCTTGCACATTTGAAGCTTTGATATGCGTTCTTTTTATGCAATGTTTCAATTTTTTTCACAACGATGGCAACCTACAATCACAACTTGTTAGCACCACAAGTTAGTCTGAAATAACATAAAAATCTGCAATAAAAAGTGGTTATTTGCTTCAAAAATTCAATTTATCTTCCAACCAATTGCATGCAAAGAAAGTGCAAGTTAATCACAAATGCTCTTATTTTTACTCTTTGATTTTGACCTAGTCAACAAGATTGGACTTGTTCGCTATTATTTCAGATCTAAAAAGAAAAATTCAAAGAATATAACCCTACTAAAAATTAGAGAAATTTCCAAAAATATAAGAAATTAAAAAAAATCTCTTCATTTGTGCCCTAGAGATCGATTTTGTCAAAACAGGCCAGATTTATCAAATCGAGTTTTTGATCCCTAATATGACCCCAAAATTCAAAACACAAAGAAAAAACCCTCATTAGAATTCAAAAAAATTTCTGAAAATGTAAGCTTTTACAAAAGAAACGCTGATTTGCGACCAAAAATGACTTTTTATGAAAAACAAAGAAAATATTATAACTCACGAAAATCACCTCAAAATGCTCTAAAAATCGGATTGAGACATGTTGGATACATATTCAACTTGTAAAAAAAATTTCAAAACAAAATTCTAAACGATTTAAAAGACATGATCAAATATTTAAACCAACTATATTTTTGGCCTTCAAACCAATCTACTTATGGGTTGGCCTTAAAGCCCAAGTGATAATTCTAAAAAAGCACTTGATTAGATCCAATATACTACTGTAAAAAACTAGAGATGAAAAAAAAAAGCAAATGGAGCTAGAAACTTGATTCAAGCCCCACGGTGGGCGCCAAAAATGTACACTCGAAAGTGTCCCACTCTAAACCATTCTATCCAAACGATTCCATGAGTTGGAATGTTCGGATGCCGGCTTAGAGATCCCTATCCACAGATGCAAGAAGCTAGTATCCAAGCATGAAATATCTTAGACAAGCCTTAGAAATGTGCTTCTTGCTAGTAAACCATGCAATGGGAGGTTCCAAAGAGAAGATGCAAATGTCCCAAGGAGTCTCTCAAGGATGCAATGCAAATAAAGATTAAGCTAGCATGAGATGCAAAGTATAGCTATGCTAAGCATGTATGAGAGTGTTACAATCCAACTATTAGACTATGTGATTTAAGCTAAATGTAAAAAAAGAAAGTTAAAGCTAAGCTAGAATGCCATGGATGAGAGAATGTAGACAAGAAAGAGAAGTTCTCCACAAAGCTCCAAAGAAACCTGTTAAAAAACCTGCAGCATAACAATATTCAAAAATGTGGATGGATCGAGGGGGAAAGCTCTCTCCCTTTCAAAGTTGTACGGATTGTAGAGATCAAGATGAAGATGGTGGATGATCAATGGTGGAATTCAAAAATAGGAGTGATCCATGTGCACACACAAGTCAACCAATAGAATATAAGTTGACTTGTCACATAAGACAAAAATCTCACAAGCCTTTTTTTTTAATTGTAAAATAAAAAAAGGACTTTATGTGTGCACTTTAAGTGGGTTAGAAGAATGGGGTGTTTTATTTAATTAAAAGGGGACATGTTCTTTTAATCAAATAATGAACTTAGGATATCATAGTCAAATTATAGGTTATAATCAACTAAATTGATTATTAGCAATTTGGTCTAGGCAAGTGATTAAATTAATTTAGCCAAAATGTTGAAAAGGGGGCTAATAGTCTAGATGACCATTTTTAGGTGATTACAGTAGGATGCCCGCAACATGAATATCAATGATATCTTGGATCCTAGGATCGTTAGTCAACTGGATATATATGTCTCTCAGCACTCTGATGAATTTCACCTTTATTTTGTCAAGTTGGATCACCACTTGGTTAGTATGTTGTGGGGTGAGTACTAGCCTTTGAGATATTGAGAGGTTCATGACATTACATGAAGTGCTAGAATCAATGAGGAAATTATGAAGATTTATCTCAAAAAATCTGATGCTGAGTAGGAAAGGTGGCACTTTTTCCTTATCTTTAGACATAGTGGGAAAAGCTTCGATAATGCTAACCTAAGAAGTTGACATCTTTTAAGCGCTCATACCAACTACTACCTTAGTGTGATCGAGTTTCTTTAACAAGGCTTCTCTTTGGCTGGGACAACTTTCAACATATCATACATTGAAACGTTTTCCTTAGTCCTTTTCATCTCTTCTATTGCACTATACTTTCCTATCAACCAAGTTGGATTATTTATGATGAAAAGGGTACTACTTAACCCTTGGATAGATACACATGTTGGTGTGTGGTTTTTACTTGTGTAGGTTGTAATCCCAGAGGAATTCCATCTATTAAAGGTGTTAATCTTAGATTGATTTTGACAAGGAAGTGACAAAAAACTTAGTCATTATCTATCAGTATTATAGTGCAAGCATAGTGATTAGAGAAAGCCAAGAAATTAGTGGAAGCTAAGTGATCAAAGTATGCTAAGCATCAATTATTAGACAATTTATGTTGAGCAATATACCTAACATGTGCTGAGTCAATCATAAGTCGAGCAGACTATACATGCTAAGTGATTTAGGAGTTGAGTAAAAAGTGTATGTTGAGCCATTTGAAAGCTAAGTTACAATATTAAGAATGTAGTGATGTTCAAGTATCAAATCTTTTAGATGTTGAGTGAACAGTTTTGGACATAGTTGTTTGTAATGACACAAAATTCTATGTAAACTATTTTTGGGCTGACTGAAAGAATGTTTTACAATTGTGAAAGATATGTATGGAGGTATATTATGAATCCCTATGTAGTATATGCAACCAATCAAATTAAGGGATGCTTTAAGAGGTAATATGGATCAACCTCAGCTATTGATTCTTACCTAACCCTAGTACACCTATGTTTTCTTAAGGAGGAAAACCCTAAAGAGTTTGTAAGAGTGAATGTGGGGAAGAAGACAAATGCTAAGTGTAGAGAAAGTATTCATGGTGACTATGGAGGTTGTAAAAATGATTTGAATTGCATAATTAGTTAAAGAGAATAGAGGAAAGGAGAGAGAGGATAAAGGAGACATATTTGATTAGAAGGATCAAGGATTCATTAGGAAAGAGAAAATATTGTTGGAGTCGAGGAAAGCCAACTCCGAAGACGCCAAGATCACCTGCATGCGAAACCTGTCAAAGAGAAGCCATAGAAGGGAAGAGCATGGAGCACGGGCAAAAAACCCTAAACGGACATGAGAGCCATCATAATGCAAACACAAGAAGAATGTGATGTTGTTGTTGTTCTACAATGAGAGAGAGCCCGAATATAAAGAGCTCCAGGAAGCTTGTAGAACAAGCTGGAAGGAGGTAGAAGATAAGGATGACAACAAGAAGGGAACAAACTCCCGTGTTGTCAACAACTAACCACTACATGCATTAAATATAAAATATTAAATAAATGCATGACCTAATTAAGCTTAAGAAATAGAATAAATAATTAAATATTAATTATTTACTCTAACACCCCCCCTTAAGTGCAACTTAGGAAAATGCCTTAAGCTCACAAAACAAAGATGAAATGCATAATGGGTCCTGGCAACGAGGCCATGTTAGGTACCCAAGTACAATGCAAGAAAATGCAACCTCTGTAAGCAGGGAAAGAGAGAAAACCACATGGGAAAAACCCTCCCCCAAAAAGAGGTAAGAACCCAGTGAAGAGCTGAAGAAGTCTCCAACTAGGAAAATTGTCCCCTAAAACAGGAACAAGAAGTGATCATGAAGAAGCAGCATCACTGAAGCATGAAGAAGTCACAAATCTGCCAAAATGCTGATCTGAAGAAACCTCCATGGAAGAAGAAGGCACGAACTGAGCATGTCTACATGGTAGATGATCCATCTCACCGAAATGCATAGGTAGCCAGCCACTGCAATCGCCTTGTACATAGGATCAACCACTGAATACATAGTTCATACTATCGAACCATCGAACCATGGATGCATTAGAATACAGCATAACCCCCCCTTAATGCAGACGGGGTGTGATGACAGGCAACTGAGAAGGTGAGCCAAAATCTCCTACAAACGAACCAAGAACGAGGAAAGAGGAAAAGAGATACAGACACCGATAAAGACACAGTCTAACTGACTCTGCATGGGGCTAATGTCGTGGAAGGGACACTCACTTGACAAAGGGAGAATGCCTAAAACAGCAAACAAAAATCCCCCCCATGGTGCTTTATGAAAATAGTGCAAGTACACCTGACTCAAAACAATGTTCATGACTCCCAGAATGCAAAAGTGACACTTTATCTCAGTGCGAAACAAAAAAGTGCTTCAAAAAGATAGCTACAATGATCATAACTAAAAAAGAGCTGAACCAAAAGAAAGTACAATCGAAAAGAAAGCAAACCATGTCAGGAAAACGATCCTCGGGCCTAAAACACTCACAATATCCATCATAGAGAAAAAATGCCAAAACTATGATAGAAAGAGTAGAGGCAAAAAACGAAGAAAAAGGACTACTTTTCTGAAAAGTATACAGAATCATCTTTTTAGAAATATAAAGTTTTCACAAAAATGACATGGGACGCAAAAGATATGCATGCCGGAGTTAAAAATAGGACTTCGGACTTCAACAGAAAAAATGAGCAATAAAAAAGCATCAAAACCAAAAAATATCTACACCAAAATCTCCGTCTCGGAACCAGCTTTCCAGCACTTCTTTCAGATTGGAAAAATACCTCCGTATGCAAAAGTTATGGCCAAAAAACCACAAGTAGGTCCAAAAGTGAATCAGGAGAGGTGCATGCAAGGGCTGATGCAGCACTGATGTCAGCAAGTCAGCCGATTAAATTTGATGGTTTGGTGACCGTCGCAGCAAAAAAGAGTGCCACGTGGCAGTACTGACGTGGGAGGGGTGACATGGCGGGTCCACGTGGCAAGGTGCCACGTGGTGCCCATGCCACGTGTCACCCCCGCAGTGGCTACAGATGCTGACGGTGCTGCAGTGCTGTCGGGCTGAGCAGCTGGCGGGCGGAGGCGGCCGCAGGGGCGGCAGAACCGGGAGGAGGTGGCCGCAGGGCGGCAAAGATGGAGGAGCCGCCGGTGGAGGGCGGAGGACGGGCGGCGGCCGGGAGGAGGCCGGGCCGCGGCGGAGCGCGGGCGGCGCTGCTTGCTGCAGCCGCTGCGGGCTGCGCGCAGGTGGCGCGACGGTGGCCCCGCGGTGGCACGGTGGCGGTGCACCCCAAAAAGATTTTTTTTGTTTTTCGCAAGCTGTGCGTCCGTACGATCCGTACGGCAGCGACCCTGGAGGCCTCAAAAAATTGCCAAAATTGCCCTGTGTCCAAAAATGACAAGTTTTATATGAATCCTGACTGCAAACGGCCTTTCGGATCCAATGGTGATGTCTGTTTGGGCCCAAAGTGCTCCGAAAATTCGCTGATCCCCTGATTTGAAGAAAAATTGCATAAACAAACTAGGGTTTGTGACTTCAAATCACAGCTTCAAAATTTCTTCAACGAAGCTGCAGCAGGAAGGCTCTGATACCATGTTGGAGTCGAGGAAAGCCAACTCCGAAGATGCCAAGATCACCTGCATGCGAAACCTATTAAAGAGAAGCCATAGAAGGGAAAAGCATGGAGCACGGGCAACAAACCCTAAACGAACATGAGAGCCATCATAATGCAAACACAAGAAGAAATGTATTAATGTGATGTTGTTGTTGTTCTACAATGAGAGAGAGCTCGAATATAAAGAGCTCCAGGAAGCTTGTAGAACAAGCTGGAAGGAGGTAGAAGATAAGGATGACAACAAGAAGGGAACAAACTCCCGTGTTGTCAACAACTAACCACTACATGCATTAAATATAAAATATTAAATAAATGCATGACCTAAGTAAGCTTAAGAAATAGAATAAATAATTAAATATTAATTATTTACTCTAACAAATATGACATCTAGCAAAAGAGTGCTAACCGAAGGATCATGGTGTTGAATAATTTTAATAGGTGATATAGAGTAAATCTTCTAATATAGTAGTCTTAACAAACTTGTGTAAATCTCTTAACTGAGTGCTTGTTGTATTGTAAGTTTAAGTCCTTTAACAAGGTACACTTTTAGCAGGGTGTTGAAATCCTTTAATAGGGTGAAACCTAATAGTCTTTGTAAAGCCTTTAATAGGGAAGATCCCTCATAGGGTAGATCATAGTTTATGGCCAAACATATTGTAACCATTATTAGCTACACTTTACAGGTGCCATAGTGAAGATTTGTAGGTGTCATCCTCACCCCAGCTTTACCTTCTCATTGGAGGGTTCTTGGGTAATAAATTCACTGTGTCATATGCTAATTGTTTCATGCCATGGATGGACATGTGTAGTTAGCTATTTTATTTTACATGCTAAATTGTGAGATGGATGTGTGGTGAATGTTTTATGGTTAAAGTTTTGAAGTGTTGATTCACCCAACCTCTCAGAGTTTAATTTCCCATTGTTTCCAACAATTGATATTAGAGCTTTATTCTCTAGAAAAGAAAGCTTTTCAACTTTGGAGGAAAGATCTTGAAGATGAAAGTCTACAAGTTGGGAAAGACTATTGAGAACTAGAAGATTGAAGTACAACTTGCCCTACACCAACTCAAGAAAGAAAGAGATGAACTATAATGTTCATTGAAGGGAAGAAAGGAAATGGATATTGATAAAAATGATACTCATTACCAAGAAGAAGACACTATTGAATTGTTTGAGAATGGAAACTCAAGTGATTTTGATGTAGCAGTTGCAAATTAGATGGAAAAGAATAATGCCCTAACTAAAGATGTCAGAAATCTTAAGATAGAACAAGAAGTCTAGTCAGTATTACTATGTGAGGTGATTGAACATAACTTAAGAAGACAAAGTCATAATTGAAGATGATAAAAGAATGTTGACCAATAGATTGGAAGAGAAGACATCAGATGTGCAAAAGATTTATAACATGCAACTAGATACAATGAATCAATTGATGATTGCAAACCATGAATTAAATGGAAAGGAAATTGAGATCAAAACCATGAAGTTACAAAATGCTCAACTGAGGAATGAACTGAGAGAAGAAAAGGAATTTTTTGAAAGTTTCAACAAACCTAGTGAAGCCATAAATACTTTGAGAAACTGATGAGACCTTTAAGACCTAACAATGATACTGCTGGATTAGGGTACACCATTACTAAAGAAGGAGAATGATCTAAAAGTGGTGAATATAGGAAAAAAAAAGGTAAGAATTGCAAACCCACTTGTCAGAATTGTGAAAAGCTAGGTCATTCAACAAATGTTTGTAGGAGCAACAATAAAAATCAGAACCCTAAGTAAAAATTCAAGGGCTACTATCATAAGTGAAACAAGAAAGGACATTAGGCAAATGGATGTATGACCAAGACCATTAGCACATAGAGATTTGAAGGATACTACCACAATTGTCAGAAGTATGGACATAAAGAATATGAATGTAGATCTAATGCCAAGTGGACATCAAACAAGAAGTCAAAGGTACAAAAAAATAGAAAATACTATAATTGGGATTATAACACAAGGTACAATTGTCACTATTGTCAAGAATATGGAGATGTTCCTAGGAATTGCATTAGAACACATTTCAAAGGAAACTAAAATAGATGGTTGAGTAAGAATACATGCTTTAGTTTTCTCAAGACTAGTCATGTCAGTAGAAAATGTCCAACTAGGTCACCAATGTTGATTAATGGAAATAGTAAAGGAAAAGAAAAGGTCAAATTGCAAATGAACAAGACATGGAAGAAGAAGGAAGATTTCAACACATCAAGCTCAGATGAGGTCACTTCATCTAATGGATCAGCTAATCACATCACCCTAAACTAGGTAATCAAGAGATATGTATGAGACTAATATTTCAAAAGTTATATTATGCATCAGTTCCAAGAATCTAAGATCTAAAAAGATTATATATGCATGAATTAAGATGCAATGTATTGTTTAGAACCTGGAAGAAATCTATAGGGTTTTAATTTTCCATGTTGTTGCCAAGCATGGAAAGTTTTACAGATATTGTCAAGTGATGGAATTTTGATTAGTATTGGTCAAGCTCTCTATGTTAGCTAAGCACACTAGAGATCATTTATAAGCCAAGTGAGTGGGAAGTCCTATGATAGCTGAGCTTACAACTATGTAAGCACTAAGCATTTATTGCCAAGTATGAAGGGTTATATAGTCAATTTTTGACTCATTTACATTCATTAACAATTGAAGAGAGCATGAAGAGAATGATGGTGAATTGGAAAAGAAGATTCTAGTGTTTACAAACTGGATTTGACTACTACTCGATAGAATTCATTAGATTAAAAGGTATTTAACTATTATCGAGTTACGCTAATTAAATCTTTGTAAACCCTAAGTAGTTAATATGACAGCCGAGTCTTTTATGAATGTTAGAAAAGAGATAAAGGAGGTTTTTAATGTCTAGCTAATAAGTAATTATGTAAGACAACCACTTTCCAAGCAATACCTAAGATAGCATATAAAGGAGACCCATTTGGTGCATTATTGATGATACCACCAAAAGTTCTCATGATTCCAGATGTTAGGTGTTGCTATATGGGAAAGATAGGAGAAGTAGGTGACATGGAGATAAGAGATGTCTACAACAAACTATGTGATAATGGAGTCTTGAGGGAAGAATTTAAGATTGTTGAACATAAAGGGATAAACCATGCCCTATATTTTCCTCAAGTATTTAAGAATGAATGAATATAGATTATTCTGAGCTGCATACATGATAACTATATTGGGTTGGAAGGTGGACTAGTTAAGCTCATAAAGAGGATCATTAGCTAAGTATCAAGATACCCTACCTTTTATTGACCTAAGAGCATGTGTAGTGATGCAAAGGAGGTGATTGAGAAGAATACAAGTATGGTATGGAACAAGAGAAAGTTGTCTATTAA
Source organism: Cupressus sempervirens (assembly GCA_028749045.1). Taxonomy (NCBI): domain Eukaryota; kingdom Viridiplantae; phylum Streptophyta; class Pinopsida; order Cupressales; family Cupressaceae; genus Cupressus; species Cupressus sempervirens. The sequence goes on along the minus strand of CM053789.1, from coordinate 572,366,655 downwards.
AAAAAGCTCAAATCCATTAAATTTTTTTGTAGTGAGTGATTTCCCACAAGTTCTTTTAGTCTAGCTGACTAAATAATCTATCATGTATGGTTGTTGATTTGGGTTATAATATAGTAAAGAGGGACCATTCCTATGCCCTTGTCAAGTTGCAAGTACAATAACAATTAAAAAATTTGGAGGCCATCAAGAAAGAAAAAAGTGCATAATGTAAATTTGGTTCTTTACTTGTTTGCATATTCTCTTATGTGCAAAACACCTTCCCCACCTTTGACATAGTTGCTTGGAAGACCAATTGGCCAATCACACAATTTTTTATAGAATTCATAGAGCAGCTAGGTGATAATTTTGATTTAGTAATGAAAAGTTACTTTGAGGATTTTAAGAAATCCATGAAACAGAGGTTAAGGATCCCTATATCACTTGTGGAGAAATATTATGATGATTTTTTCCCTAGAGGATGCAAACTACACATATGTGCAAGAAGCTATACTTAGGGTTAGATGGCTAAAGCCCTTGCTAGATGAGATAAATGTAGATGAGGCCTTTGCAGCTATTACAATTCTATTAGAAAAATAAATTGATAAGAGTGCCACCTCATTTGGGAATTATGAGGAAGAAAAATCAAGAATAACAATATACTTGAAAACAACTACTGTTCTTAGGAAGAAGAACAAACTGGTAAAAAAGATGTAGGAAATATTTGGTGAAGGAGGAGGAGAAGAAGAAGAAGAAGAAGAAGAACAAGAATATGAAGATGAAGAACAAGGCCAAGCCCCATTGGCATCAACTCAAGGTCAAGGAGAAGATCAAGAAGAAGATGCAAAAGGTGGCAAGGGTTAAAAAACTGAGGATGCACCAAAGGACACAATGGGCAAGAAGAGAAAGGAAAAAGAACAAACAATGGAGAAACCTAAGAAGCCTATGAAGAAGCTTGCAATACCTACTACTAGCTCTAGTAATACAACAACATCCATTGTTCAAGAAAAAGAAGTTGCAAAACCTAAAGGAAAGAGGACACCTGACACAACAGAGCCAAGTGATCATGTTAAGAAGATATACAATAGATTGAAGTAGAAGTTGGTGCCTCAACTTGAGTTTGATGATGATAAAATAGAGTCAGATGACATGAGTCAATTTAAGGTGGTAAGCCACAATCCCTCCCCTGGTTTAGACAATTTGTGTGATTATATCAAGTCAAATTCAGATTTACCAAGTTTCACACATATTGAATTTGATAAGCTAGGGAAAGTTGAACAAAATACAGTTGAGGAATCTATATATGTCATGATGGCTACATTTAAATCAACTCCTCTAGAAATTTTCAACTCACTACCCAAGAGTCTATATGACTAAGTTGAGCAGCAATGGAAATATAGCTTGCAAACTAAAAGAAAGATTAAGGAATAAACATTAGCCCAAGTTATGCCAGAATTGGACAAAAGGAAGATTGATAAAGCTATGGAAAATCATAATACTAAATTTTCCCCAAATATAGAGCTTTCCATATCTTGACAAAGAATATTGAGGATATGGTTACCAAAAGTACAACAATTTAGAAATTAATATATGGGTCATGCAATCTAGCAATCAAAGAAAAAGGTAAGAAAGCAATGCAAGATTGTAAGAACAGTGAGCAAGAGGTAGTTGAGATTGCAAAGAGGTTCCAATCTAGGATGGTAATGTGGAAGGTATTAAGGAGTCAACAAAAAAAGAGCAATAGGATGTTCCAGATGAACAAGTGCCAAGTGCCAATCCTCTACATATAGACCAACTGAGTCAACATGAATCAATAAAAATAAAGGATGTTCTTGATAATTCAACTTTGAACATCAATCCCTTGACAGAAGAAGACTTGAAAAAGATATAGAAGGATTCCACCATGGTAGCCTAGTTATGTACTAATCCTATACTGGTGAAAACATATGAGATTAAGAAGGTAGAACTTGTCTTTGCGGGGGAGAAACATAAGAAACATCCAATGTACCCCCTCAATCTACTGAGGTGCATGAGATGAATTCAGAGGATAAACAAGCTGATCAAAGTGTAAACCAAGGACAATAGGATGCAACACACTATATACCATCTGTTATGCCTAATGTTGTATTTAAAATGAGTGTCACACAACTAGTGCCAAGTCTCTACAATTCTAGTTTACAAGATTTGGTAACAATTGAGAAAGATCGAATTGAAGTAAGATTTAGTTAGGAAGTAAGTCATGTACCTACTACACAATCACAAAGTGAAGTACAAATAGAAGAGAGTAAACATGACAAGCCCAAAGAGTTGCAGGAGACTACTGCACCGAAGGAACAAATTATCATACAGGCTCTAGTTACCCTACCAGTTTCTATTACTACTTTTAGTAGTTAATCTATTTAGAGGCCAAGCACACATGTTATGCCTTTGAAAATATCAAGGCCAAGTGTAAGTACATCAAGGAACACAAATGATATATCTTTTGGATATGTAAGTTTAGATAAAGTGATTGAGTTGCACAAGTTTGATCCAGAAAAAATCACAATTGAAGAAATGAGCATTCTATAGGAAGCTCTGTAGAGAAAGAAAACACAAGAAATGATGAGAAGGGAGTATAAGAAAAAGAAATTTTTGCATGATATAAAAGACATATTTTATGATTCTTTTAGTCTCCCTGATATGAATGAAGACAAGCCCATCATTGAGAAAATTGTCACTATTGTTGAAAAAAAGAAGGATGAAGACCTGGACACAAATGTTACTTTTAGAATGGTTTGAAAGGAAATTTTAGACAAAGGTACTTGAGAAGATATCTAGTGCTATTGTACTAAGATAGGTTGATCTAGCAACCACAATGGAGAGTATGAAGAAGGTGTTAGAGAATATTTTCTCTCTTTCTCTCTCTCTCTCTACACCAAGTTGTGTGATGTGAAAATTTTCACATAGGAAGTTTAGAGGGATATTGACTACCTATAAAGAGATTTACAAACTACAGGTGTTATTCTTAAGTTATCTCTTGGTTAAAGCCAAGCTCATTTTTAGAGATTACTATCCACGCAAGTTACACTTTGCAAGATGAAAGCATAAGATGTAAACATTCAAGATACCTTGATAAATATTCAATTCATGTTGATCCCACACATGGAAGTTTTGCATAAGGAACTAGGCTATGCTGAGACATTGATAAAGAAAGCTAACCAATTTTCAACTAATGATGACCTAGTTGACCTTGCTGCCAAACTAGATATTTAATATCAATGTCTAGAGGTAGCATGCAACAATTGGTATCCAACCCTAAAGATTATAATATAGATCCATAAATCATTCTTGGATAAATACACTAGCAGTGTACCACTTATGACATAAGTGTGAAAAAAGGGGGATTAGGATTATGAAGTTTTTTGTTGATAAAGGGATTACAAAGTTTTGAGTAAGTGGGAGTAATAATGCAAAAATAGGGAACATAAAATCTACTCAACATGACTATTAGATTCAAATAGAGAAAGGAAATAATTACTTAGGGGGAGTAATGGAGAAACAAGGTATGACTATTAGTCATCCATTTTGGAAAATTTTGAATTTTTGAAATTTTGTATGGGAGCCTAGTCACAGATATATATTGTTCAAGTTATGCTCATAATAAGGATTGTATATGCATGACAACATGTTTTTGCTACTCATGTCAAAGGGGGAGATTGTTAATCTTAGATTGGTTTTGAAAAGTAAGTCAAAAAATACTTAGTCATTATCTATTAGTATTATAGTACAAGTGGAGTGATCAGAGCGAGCCAAGAAATCAATGCTAACCAAGTGATCAAAGCATGTCAAGCATCAATTGTTAGACAATACATGCCGAGAAATATACTTAGTATGTGCTGAGTCACTCATAAGCTAAGAAGACTATACATGTTGAGTGATTCAAGAGCTGAGTAAATAGTGTATGCCAAGCCATTTGGAAGCTAAGTTACAACATTAAGAATGTAGTGATGGTTGAGCATCAGAGCTTTCAAATGCTGAGTGAATAGTTTTGGACATAGTTGTTTGTGATGACACAAACTTCTATGTAAACCATGTTTGGGCTGACTTAATGATTGTTTTATGATTCTAGAAGATATATATGGAGGTATATTATGAATCCCTATGCAGTACATAAACTAATCCAATTAAGGAATTCTTTAAGTGACAATATGGATCAACCTTAGCCATTGATTCTTACATAACCCTAGTCCACCTATGTTTACTTAAGGAGGAAAAACTTAAAGATTTTGATTGAGTGAATACATGGAAGGAGACAAATGCTAAGTGTAGAGAGAGCATTCATGGTGGCTATGGAGGTTGTGACAATGATCTAAATTAAAAAATTAGTTAGAGAGAACATAGGAAAGAAGAGAGAGGATAGAGGAGACCTATCTAATCATAAGGATCAATGATTTATCAAGAAAGTAAAGATCTGCCATCTAGCAAAAGAGTGATAACTGAAGGATCATGGTGTTGAATCATTTTAGTAGGTGATACAACGTAGTCTTAATTTTTGGAAATATAAGAGGGGAGGGGTGAATCAATTATTACAAAAATAAATCTTAGATCTCTTAAATGTCAGTACAAAGTAATTCTACCAAAACTTAATTATACTAATACTCAACAAACAAAGAAATGCTGTAACTCAGTAATGACTTAACATGTAAATCTTAAGATATTATCTATGATTATCATTATTTTTAACTTAGTTGCAAGCATAAAAAATAAATAGCATGAACACATGTGACACCAAGATTTTAACATGGAAACCCAATTTGAAAAAAACCACCTATTGCAACTAGTTTCTTTTTTCACTCTTCTAAAGTGAGCCCTGTTAGGAGCCAACCCTGTTAAAGGTTACAAAACACACTGTTAGGTGTGATCCTATTAGAGGATTTAATCACCCTGTCAAGAGTGGCCTTATCAAAGGTCTTAAAACAATTGAATATAACTATCACCTTGTCAAAGGATCTACAAATAGCTATTAAGCCAACTCTATTAAGAGATTTAGATCACTACTACAATGGTTAGAGAGTAACAATGAGATAACCTAATTTTTGATGTAACTGAATTGCTAATTACAGACCTCAATTTTGGCTTGTACTTGATCCTTTTTGATTGAATGTATCCTTTCAGCTTGACCTTTTATTTATAACTTTCATTTTGTCAAGTTAGCTCATATAAAACTTAGAATAATTAATATTCATCTTCTTAGTTGGCTAGAACCAATAGATAAATCAATTGATCTCAATATACCAAAATAAGAAAATCCTTCATTAGCCAACCCTTCTTGGTAGACACTAACTCATAAATGATTTTCCCATGTTAACCAAGTGAAGCTTGGTCAACACTACATAGTTGCAAAGTTCCTTTGGTAACCAAGTGATCTCGATTAACTTTGGTTCCATCCAACATTTCCTTCATTAACTGAGTGAGCTCAATTAACACTCATCTTCCACACACTTTCCTTTTACACTTGAGTGAACTCGATAGATACTACCTTTTGAACTAGGCAAACTCTAGATTGCTCGGTAGCTATAGAAAATTGTCTTCATTTTCAAAGTGCGTTTAGCATATGCTAATTAATAATGATATGAAATTTGTGTAACATCAAAGACAACACATAATTTATCAATTGTATTAAAAAATCTCCCTCTTTGGTATTGATGGCAACACAACATGTCATAGCACAATAAATTTTTTGGAGCAAGAATGAAATAAGGAACATATCCTTAGTTTCATTTTGATTCACAGCCATGAGAAATTTTTCTATTAGAAAAATTTTGTTTGCAACAACTTCTATCAAATTCATTCTCACTTTTTGACATCTTTTCACAATGATAGCACACTTTTCCTTCTTTTCAACAAAATTTCTATGAGATATGATAGTATACTTCTCCCTCTTTGAAAAAACATGCAAAGACAATGCTCAATGAAAGTCAATATACCTTAAGTACCGATTCATTTACAATATGCCCTTGTCAATACTGCATCAACTGATTGATCTTCAACATGCTTTGGTTGATGCATCACAAAACTTCATTTAGTGAGCTTCAGATAGGGGAATGACCCCTAACTTACCTCTTAGATATAGAAATGCATCCTTTCGTAATGGCTTGGTGAATATGTTTGCAATATATTCTTTTGTGTTCACATATTCTAATTTAAATTCTTTATCTTGCACTAATTCTCTTAAGAAATAATATTTTATAGCAATGTGCTTAGTTTTGCTATGCATTACTAGATTCTTTGATATATTAATTGTACTGGTGTTATCACAATATATGACTATTGGATCCTTGATCTCTACCTTCATACCTATAGTTAGTTGTTTGAACCAAACAATGTTAGAAAAATTAACTATTGTTGCCACATATTTTTTTTTTGTTATGGATTGAGAGATGCAATTTTGTTTCTTGCTTATCCAAGACACTAGTCTTTTACCAAGAAAGAATGCTCCACCACTAGTGCTCTTCCTGTCATCAATACTTCCTACCCAATAAACATTGGTAAATGCTTTTAGGTCCAAATTGCCTCCTATTTTGTACCATAAGCCATATTCTTTAGTACCTTTTAGATATTTCATGATTCTTTTGACTACCATCAAATGATTTTCTTTGAGATTTGCTAAGAATCTTGCCACCATCCCAACTACTAATACAATATTAGGCCTTGTATACGCTACATACTACAATTTTTCAATCATTGATCTGTATGTGGTTTGATCTACCTCTTTGGAGTCATCATTTTTGGAAAGCTTATGTCTAGTAGAGATAGGGGTTCCAACTAGTCTTGAGTCTTCCATTCCAAATTTCTTTAGTATCTCTTTGATATATTTATATTGAGTAATGTAGATACCATCTTTTTTGTATTGAATTTACAATTCAACAAAGAATTTTATCTCTCCAAGCATAAACATCTCAAATTCCTTACTCATTTCTACTAAAAATTTCTTGCACAAGTCATCACTTCCTGTGAATAATGTTTAATCAACAAATATTTCTACCAACACAATCTTCTTGTCTGGACCTTCTTTGACATATAAACTACTATTATCATTTGTTCTTTGAAAACCAATATGTACCAAGTAATTATGAAGTGTTTCATACCAAGCTTTGGAAGCTTGCTTGAGACCATATAATGCCTTGTGTAATTTACAGACCATGTCTCTTTTGGTAGGATCTACAAAACCTTCTAGCTGATTAATGTAGACTTCCTCATCTAAAATTCCATTCAAGAATGAGAATTTAACATTTATTTGATAAACCTTATGAGATGCATATGAAAGTAATGTTAGGATAAACCACGGACAGAAATAAAAACTACATGCAAATATAACCAATAACAGAAAATAATAGAACACATAGAAATGAACACAAGGCACCAAGATTTAACGTGGTTCACCCAATCCCTGGGCTACATCCACCAAACAGCAAGTCTGATCTTATTACAATCCAGTGATTACAACCTGATTACAATCCGTAATCCCTTACAGCTCAATACCGCCGCAAGAACCAATTTCGTATCACCACACATAAAAAATACCCAACCCTATGCCCTTTTTATACAAGTATTAAACTACTTTAGGGTTATAACATGTCGGCCATAATATGTCGGCTACTTCCCAAAATTTTTTTTTTCGGGGCGATGACCCGAACCCCACTATTTATGAAGTATGTACAGTACTTTCCTGATCAGTCACCACAATCTAACAATCTCCCACTTGGGGACTGATCAGGCTCCACACTAAACAACAATCTCCCACTTGGAGACTGATCCTATAGCAATACAACTACCGCATGGGTCTCCCACTGGATCAAACCACCCTGGACTCTGCTGTTCTTTTATTCACATTTAGTCTAAAAGACCAACTGAAGCTGAAGAGGAGTTTAGCTTCTCCCTTGTTACAACCTTTTTCAACATATCTACTGGATTTTCATTGGTATGTATATTCTCCAGCTTTAACTGTCCATCCTCCAAAACTGACCGAATGAAATGGTATCACAACTGTATGTGTTTGGTCTTAGAATGCAGAGCTGAATTCTTAGCAAGATGAATGGCACTCTGACTATCTGTAAACAAATAATTATCCTTCTGAGGATGTCCCAATTCCTCCAAGAAGAACTAAATCCATATCATCTCTTTGGCTGCCTCTGTAGCAGCAACATACTCTACCTCTGTAGTGGAGAGAGCATTAATCTTCTGTAGCCTAGAAACCCAGCTCACGGCTGCCCCACCAACAGTAAAGACATAACCTGTAGTACTCCGCCTAGTATCAATATCCCCAGCCAAATCTGAGTCAACATAGCCCTGTAAATCAGTAGTAGAGCCCCCAAAGTGTAAACACTTATTGGATGTTCCTCTCAAATATCTGAGAATCCACTTGACAACATTCCAATGCTCAAATCCTGGATGACTCATATACCTGCTAACGACTCCCATTGCATGTGCAATATCTGGCCTAGTGCATACCATAGCATACATCAAACTTCCTACAGCTGAAGCATAGGGTACCTTGGACATCTTATCCTCCTCTTCCTGTGTCTTGGGACACATCTCCTTAGTCAATTTCAAATGACCAGGTAAAGGTGTGCTGACAGCTTTAGCATTCTCCATAGAGAAACGTTGCAACACCTTCTCAACATAATCAGCTTGAGATAGCGTCAATGTTCTGTTCTTCCTATCTCTGCAAATCTTCATAGCAAGGATTTTTTTTTCTGCCCCCAAATCCTTCATAGCAAATGCATGTGCTAATTGGCATTTCAGCCCCTTAATATGATCCATGTTAGACCCAGCTATAAGCATATCATCAACATATAAACATAAAATAATGTAGCTATCATCATCCAACCTCTTAAAATAAACACAGTAATTTGAATGACACCTATTATATCCACGCTCATGCATAAAACTGTCAAATTTTAGATACCATTGCCGAGGTGCTTGCTTCAAGCCATATAAACTTTTCTTCAATTTGCACACTAAGTTCTCCTTACCTTTGACCTCAAAACCCTGTGGCTGAGCCATATATATTTCTTCATCCAAATCACCATGAAGAAAGGCTGTTTTAACATCCATCTGCTCTAAATGCAAATCTTCAATAGCCACAAGACTTAAAACAGTACGAATAGAAGTCATTTTAACAACAGGAGAAAATATCTCATCAAAATCAATTCCCTTTTTCTGTGCAAATCCTTTTACAACTAACCTGGCCTTAAATCTTTTCTTACCTCCTTCCTCTTCTTTCAACCTATAAACCCATTTATTCCATAAAACCTTTTTACCTGCAGGCAACTTGCACAAATCCCATGTCTTATTTTTCAGCAAAGAGTCCATTTCATCTTTCATTGCAGACTCCCACTGAATCTTAGTATCCACCTGCATAGCTTCATCATAACTTTCAGGTTCACCAGCATCAGTAAGTAAAATAGAATACAAAGAGGGAGAAAACTTTTGTGGAGGTCTAATTGGCCTTGTTGACCGTCTAACATTCACTGGTGTGTGTGGTATTTGTTGTTGCAGTTGTTGCACATCATGAGGAATGGTTGGAACATTAGCTTTTGGAGTATCATCCAGCACTACATAATCATCTTCTTTCTTCTCATGTTGCTGCAACAGATCTTTGTACAACACATTTTCATTGAATATGACATCCCGGCTTCTTATAATTTTATGATTTTCAAAATCCCAAAGCCTATAGCCAAATTCATTAATGCCATATCCAACAAATACACATTTCTTTGATTTAGCTTCTAGCTTGGTTCTATTTTCAGAGTCTATATGAGCAAAAGCTTCACAACTGAAGGTCTTGAGAAAAGAATAACTCACCTTCTTACCAGTCCATGCTTCCTCTGAAATACCACAGCCCAAAAGAGTAGAGGGACCTTTATTAATCAAATATACTACAGTATTGACAGCCTCTTCCCACATGTGTAAGGGCAACCTAGCATGCAACCTCATGCTCCTTGCGCGCTCCATTATAGTCCTGTTCATGCGTTCAGCCACTCCATTTTCCTGTGGAGTCCTTGGAAAAGTTTTTTGTCTATGAATACCATTAGTGGAGCAATAATCTTCAAATTCATGACTGCAATACTCACCACCATTATCAGATCTGAGACATTTTAATTTCTTACTAGTCTCATTTTCAACCAAGCATTTCCATTTCTTAAAAGTTTGAAATACATCAGATTTCTGTCTAAGGAAATAAACCCATACTTTTCTAGTTGCATCATCAATAAATGTAACATAATAATGAGAGCCACCAAGGGAAGATACCTGAGCCGGTCCCCATACATCTGTATGCACAAGCTCTAATTTCTCCTTTTTGTTTTCCTTCCCAGTCTTTACAAAACTCACTCTCTTTTGTTTTCCATACACACAACTTTCACAGAAATCCATATTCACACATTTTAGACTTGGTAAAACTTTCCTTGAATGAAGTACTTTCATACCTTTCTCACTCATGTGCCCAAGTCTATTGTGCCACAGCGCTGTATCAGAATCTACAACAGCTATTTTTTCTCCCTGCTCAACTGCAGTAATTGTTCCTGAATATTCATTTTTCTCTGAAACAATCAAAGTAGAAGGAACAATATGACCTGTACAAAGATATAAGGTGCCTACTTTCACACCTTTTGCTACTACAAGGGAACCTTTTGAAACCTTCCAATTTTTATCATTAAAAGTAACTACACAACCCTCATCACCGAGTTGCCCTGCTGAAATTAAATTCCTACTTAGCTTTGGAACATGTCTTACCTCATGTAGTAGCCAATGATTCCCATTCTGTAACTTAATCTTAATTTTTCCCTTTCCAACAATCTGACAGGGTTCATTATCCCCCAAATAAACAAGCCCAAAATCCCTTGGACATAATCAATGAAATAACCTCTATGAGGTGTAGCATGAAAAGAAGCACCAGAATCTAAAACCCATGAATCATCAACACTCTCTAAAGATAGAAGCAAAGCATCCTCTTCGGATTTGTTACTTACCACATTTGCCTCTTTGTCTCCATCTGATTTATCTCCTTCATTTTTCTTTCGAGTCCAGCAATCTTTCTTTTTGTGCCCTGGTTTCCCATAGTACCAGCAATCATTTGGTCCTCTCAATTGAGACCTCCTCCCCTTTGACTTTCCTCTTGATTTCCCACGATTTCCAGAGTTACTTCCTCTTTCAGTCGTTCTGCCCCTGCTTTGTGCATTTAAAGCACTTCCTGATGTAGATCCACCTGAGGATTTTCTACGAGTTTCCTCACTTAAAATAACATTGATCACATCATCATATTTTAGGGTACTAGATCCAAGAACATAATTACTCACCGCCATTACCAAGCCATTCCAACTTTCAGGCAAAGAACACAAAATCAAGAGAGCCCTAATTTCTTCATCAAAATTGATACCCACAGAAGATAATTGACTAGTAATAGTATTAAACTCATTTAAATGATCTACAACAGATCCACCTTCTGCCATTTTCATATTAAATAAACGCTTCATGAGAAATACCTTATTTGAAGCGGAGGGCTTTTCATACAGTGTCGCTAGGGTTTTCATCAAATCTTCTGTCGTCTTTGCTTTTGTAATATTAAATGCCACTGATGGTGCCAAGCATAACCGAATGCTTCCGAGTGTCTTTCTGTCCAAAAGATCCCATTCAGCCTCTGACATAGTTCCCTGATTCTTGGCTTTTCCTTCCAACGACTTCTATAAATCCTTCTGATATAAATAGTCTTCCATTTGCATCTTCCATAACTGGAAGTTCTGCCCATTAAACCTGTCAACCCTCAACTTACCCTCATCTGCCATTGCTCCCACTCAACTGTGAGACTCCCACTCAACCGTGAGACTTTCCTGCAGAGGATAACTGAAAGACAACCTTGCTCTGATACCACTTGTTAGGATAAACCACAGACAGAAATAAAAACTACATGCAAATATAACCAATAACAGAAAATAATAGAACACACAGAAATGAACACAAGGCACCAAGATTTAACGTGGTTCACCCAATCCCTGGGCTACGTCCACCAAATAGCAAGTCTGATCTTATTACAATCCAGTGATTACAACCTGATTACAATCCGTAATCCCTTACAACTCAATACCGCCGCAAGAACCAATTTCGTATCACCACACATAAAAAATACCCAACCCTATGCCCTTTTTATACAAGTATTAAACCACTTTAGGGTTATAACATGTCGGCCATATTTTGGCCATAATATGTCGGCTACTATGTCGGCTACTTCCCAAATTTTTTTTTTTTCGGGCCGATGCCCTGAACCCCACTATTTATGAAGTATGTACAGTACTTTCCTGATCAGTCACCACAATCTAACAAGTAAAGTTCTCAAACCTTCTAATCTTTCAATAGGGGCAAAATTTTCACCATAATCAATACCTTCTTAAGAATAACCTTTACATACCAACCTTGCTTTGTTTCTAGATACTTTTCCATCTTCATTTAGCTTGTTTCTGAACACCCAATTTATGCCAATTACATTTTTATCCTTGGATCTAGGAACAAGAGTCCAAGTTTTGTTCTTTTATTTTTGTTCTATTTATTCATTCATTGCTTCAACCCAACTTTCATTATCCAATGTATTTTTAATTTTTAGGTTCAAATTCAACAAGTAAACATGTACCTTTTAATTTGCCTCTTGTCATTGCTTGATTTGATTTGTCTCCAATGATCTAATCAGGTGCATGATGCCTTCTGACATATCTTGCTAACACAAGTTCTTTGGATTTACTAATTTCATTATGAACTTTAGTGTCAAGCTCTAGTCCCACTATCTGTGACTCGAGTCCATCAGACTCAGTTTTCTCTTGAAGTAGCTTGGTAGCCTCTGATTGCAACTTCGGTCCTTTAGACTATGACTTAGGTTACACTATTAGTAACTCGATAACTATTGGAGATTTTGGGGACTTGGAAGGTGAAGCCTCTTTTCTTTCAAATAGATTTGGTAGGGTATCAGGTTCATAGTAAATAAATCTTTTGTAACCCTTTGGCTCTTTGTTGCTTTCTTCTTCACTCTTTTTTGCAAACTCATCAATTCTCACATGTAAACTTTGTATGATTTATGAGTAGACAAATTCAAACATTTGTATGCTTTACTTCTATAGGAGTATCCTATAAATATGAATTCATCACCTTTGACATCAAATTTTACTTTTCTAGATTCTTTCATGATATAATATTTTCTACCAAATACTTTCAAGTAACTTACATTAGGTTTGTAGCCATACCATAGTTCATAAGGAATTTGATTTGAGTCTTTCTTCAACTATACTTTGTTCAAGGTATGAACTGTAGTGCTGATAGCTTCCTTCTAGTATTTGATTTCAACATTCTTTTCTACCATAAATGTTTTTGTACAATCCATGATGGATTTGTTTCTTCTTTTAGCTATACCATTCTGCTCTAGTGTACTAGGGGTTGATACTTGTCTTTTAATTTCCTTTTTTATGCAGAATTCATTGAATTCATTTGAGATGAATTTACTACCTCTATCTGATCTTAAGCATTTTAATTCTTTCCAGTTTCTTTCTATACTCTTGCTAAGTACCGCTTGAATTTTTGAAAAGTTTTAGATTTTTCTTTTAGATACATTATAGTCATCATTCTAGAATAATCATAAAAAAAAAAAAGGATGAAAATTTTTTCTCCACTATAACTCTGTATTCTAATAGGTCCACATAAGTTTGTATGCACAGGCTCTAAGACTTCTTTAGAATGATAGTTTTTGCTTTTGAAACTAGTCTTTCCCATCTTAACAATTTGAAATTTTTTGCATAGACACACATCACATTTCTTCAAGCTAGGAATAGCTCTTACTCTTTTGTTTTTTCTTATCTTAACCAGATTATCAAAGTTTACATGACATAAGCTTTTGTGCCCTAGCCAACTTTCTTCTACATGAGCAATAAAACATGAACTTTCACTGAGATCAAGATAAAATAGGTTACCTTTTGTTTGCTTGCTAGATCCAACCAGATTTCCTATAGCATCCAATAGTTTGGCCTTTCCATCCATGAATTCTACCTTGAATCCAATGTTATTCAACTGTGCCACACTCAGTAGATTATGCTTTAGTGCTTCAAGCTAATAACATATAGGTTCATTGGTTAATGAGATATGACCTTTTCTTTTTATGCAACAAGGTTCATTGTTTCCAAATCTTACACTACCTCCATCATAATGTTCCATGTGTTCACATTTTTTTTTATCTCTATTCATATGATGCGAATAAACACTATCAATAATCCATGTTTTTGCTAACATTAGAGATAACTAACATCTTATCTCCTTCATCATCAGATTCATCTTTCATAGCAATATATACCATTTTATCTTCATTGCTATCACAATCTTTAGCCATAAAACAATATTTCTTACCTTTGTCCTTTTAGTTCTTGTATTTTTTGAATTTCTTGTTGCCTTTATACTTATTACTTTTCTTCTCATTCTTGTTTTCTCTATTTGGACACCTAGTAGCAATATGACCAACTTATTCACAAGAAAAGTAGATTAGAAGAATTTTACTTTTGTACTTTCCTTTGCCTTTGGAGTATTTATTTGCAAGTAGGGCTTCAACAATTTCATGATCATTGTCAGAACTTTCTTCTATTTCTTCTTCACTTCCTAATTGATTGGCCTTTTATTTATTACTCTTTTCCTTGAGTGAGAGATTGGATTCAAATGTAGACTCAATATTTTTTGAACTAAGTTATCATAGTTGTCACAGTTATCCAACTCAAAAGCTATCAATATTCCAACTAGAGCATCCAAAGTTATTTTGTTATTTGGATCACATCTCATTTCTTGAATGGTTGATCTAATTGAATAAATAAGAATAAGAGTTCTAAGTACCTTGCTTACAAAAGTTTTGTCATCAATGTCTCCTCTAGATGCTTTGATTGCACTCACACTTGGTTTGATTCTTTCCACATATTTTGCAATGTTTTCATCTTCGCTCATTTTGATCTAATAAAAATGACCTCTGAGACTTTCTACCTTATCTCTTCTTACATTGTCATCTCCTCCATAAATTTCTTTCAATTTGGTCCACATTTCATGCACTATTTTACAGTCTTTTACTTCATCAAATTTAGCATAATTGAGAGCAGATGCAATATCAATCATCATAATGTTATGATTCTTCTTCTTAGAAATGTCTTTAATTGATAATGTTACAGTGGGAGTATTGTATTTAGCATCAAGATATTTACAACTTGAATCACTGATAGTAGCTAAATGTAATCTAATAAGTCCTTGGCATGCTGTAAAGTTGTCTCTATTCAACTTGGGAATATCTCTTCTGTAAGACATCTTGATCTTTAGCTTAGGTCCTTGAAACCTTCTCTGCAAGCACCAAGAGCTCTGATACCAATTTTTGGAAGTATAAGAGGAGAAACTAAGAGGGGAGGGGTGAATTAGTTACTACAAAAATAAATCCCAGATCCTTTAGATGATAGTATAAAATAATTCTATCAAAACTTAAGTCTGCTGATACTTAGACAATAAAGAAATGTTGTAAATCTGTAATTACTTAACATGAAAATCTTAAGATGCTATCTATGATTATCATTACTTTAACTTAGTTGCAAGCACATAAAAGAAATAGCATGAACACATTTGATAACAAGATTTTAATGTGGAAACCCAATTTGGAAAAATCATCAATTGCAACTAGTTAGTATTTTCACTCTTCTAAAGTTAGCCCTGTTAGAAGCCAACTCTGTTAAAGGTTACAAAACACTATTAGGTGTGACCTTTTTAGTTGATTTAATCACCCTATTAGGAGTGACCATGTCAAAGGTCTTATAAAAATTCAATAGAACTGTCACCTTATTAGAGGATTTACAAGTAGTTGCTAAGCCAACTCTATTAAGAGATTTAGATCACTACTACAATAGTTAGAGAGTAACAATGAGATGACCTAATTTTTGATGCAATTGAATTTTTGATTAAAGACCTCAAATCTAGCTTGTACTTGATCTTTCTTGATTGAATGTATCCTTTTAGCTCCACAAGGATATTATTCTTATCCTTCTAATTTGCTTCCTCTTAGCATCATCAAATCACACATACATTCCTCACACTTTTATCTCTTCAGATTCTCAACTTAACCTTTTATTTATAACTTTCATTTTGTCAAGTCAGCTCATATAAAACTTAGAATAATTAATATTCATCTTCTTAGTTGGCTAGAACCAATAGATAAATCAATTGAACTCAATATGAAAAAATAAGAAAATCCTTAGTTACCCAACCCTACTTGGTAGACACTAACTCATAAACAATTATCATGTGTTAACCAAGTGAAGCTCGATCAACACTGCATACTTGCAAAGTTCCTCTGGTAACCAAGTGAGCTCAATTAACACTAGTTCCATCCAACATTTCTTTCATTAACCTAGTGATCTTGGTTAACACTCATCTTCTACAAACTTTCCCTTTACGCTCGAGTGAACTTGGTAGATATTGCCTTCTAAACTAGGCAAACTCTGGATTGCTCGGTAGCCATAGAAAATTGTCTTCATTTCTTGAGTGAGCTTGGCATATGCTGATTGATAATGATATGATATTTTTGTAACATCAAAGATAATACACAATTAATCAATTGTATCCAACATTAATATTCTTTTGTAAATATCTTAACTAAGTGCTTTCTTTATTGTAAGTTTAAGTCCTCTAACAAGGCACACTTTTAATAGGGTGTTGAAACATTTTAATAGGGTGAAAGCTAACCATCTTTGTAAGCCTTTAATAGGGTAGATCATAGTTTATGGTCAAAATTATTGTAACCATAATTGGCTACACTTTATAGTTGCATTAGTAAAGATTCATGGGTGTGATCCCCACCCCAATTTTGCCTTCTCATTGGAGGGTTTTTGGGTAACAAATTTTTGAGTCATGTGTTAATTGTTTCATACTATGGATGAAAATGTGTAGTTAGCTATTTTAGTTTACATGCTAAATTGTGAGATGGATGTGTGGTGACTATTTTATGGTTAAAGTTTTGAAGTGTTGACTCACTCCCCCTCTTAGAGTTTACTTTCCCATTGTTATTTACAAAAAAAGGTTCCTTATAATGTCACAAGTTGTAAGTGTTTTTCTTATCATTATAGAAGGTAAACATCTCAGCTGGTTCAGGATTTGTTTCTTGGTTGAAAGGTAACAAAAATTGTATATTGGCTAAGTCTTCCACCTTTGCATGTTGTGAAGTATCATAAGATTCAAATAAAATTGTGTTGAACTAAAGGGGAGACCTATCATCAACATCGTGTGAAATTTGGCTCATATGTTTTCTTCCTCTAGAGAAGATATTGTTGTTATCACTAGGGATACTTTGGTTCATATCCATTTGGTTGATTTATGCAAACTAGACATTGTTATTACCATTAGTTGGGATGCTTCCATTGTTTGAGAAAGTATTCTATTTCCAATTTTATCGAGATATGATTGAAAACATCATTTTAAAGAGAGATTATTGAAAGAGGGGGATTGTTGAAGAAGACTATATGTTTCAATAATTTTTTTGTCACTAATGTCAAACCTACTATTTGCTGGCAAGATAATTGCTTATAAGATTCAAATACTATCACTTAGTTGATTGATGAAAAGGATTTGATCAATAAGAGGTAAAAATAGCACCTAGAGGAAAGGTTGAGTTATGATTATGTAATGAAGTACAAGGATTAGTTAAGATAGTGATAACATAATGTATTGTTAATCTACTTAAGGTTACAAAATGCTGGCTACACTTAGAAAGTTTAGAAGAACAAGTTACACAAAGTTTGTCTACCAAGCTTGACCAAATGGATAGTAGGTGTTGAGCAAAGTCAGTGCAAGCCAAGTAGAAAGTTAGTTGGAGCCAAGTGAAAGAAAATTCTAGTGGATGTTGAGCAAGATAGTTGATGCTGAGTAAAATTTAGTTGATGTTGAGCATCAATAAACTTTAGTTGATGCTGAGTGATTTT
Organism: Cupressus sempervirens; assembly: GCA_028749045.1. NCBI lineage: Eukaryota > Viridiplantae > Streptophyta > Pinopsida > Cupressales > Cupressaceae > Cupressus > Cupressus sempervirens. Next base: position 572,348,674 of record CM053789.1, on the reverse strand, counting down.
ACAGTTGATGTCGAGCAACATAGTATGTGCCAAGCATCAGAAGGTTGATAATGCAAAGTTGTTGCATTATGTTAAAGATTGAGGATTCGCTAAATCTAAGCCAACAAGTTTGTTTTCTTAAAACTTGTGAACTAGGAGGAAGATAAGGTTGATGAGCTGGTGACACAGAAATTGATGTAAACTAGTCTTAGGAGAATTCAAAAGGATTCTAGGAGAAGTTTCTAGAAAAAATAAGATATTACGTAGATACATTGTATCCTACCTAATCCATCCAAAAGCTTAAATTGGATGATGAAAAATGAGCGAGAAAAATATGCTAATTTCATATTTATAGCAATGTCTAGTCATGAAGCAAAATTTTTCATGTGTGAGAACCTAAGGAGGAGAAGGAGTTAAGTGTTTTGCTTCATCAAGTGACCCAAGATGAGAATCTGCAAATGGCATGTTAAGAAAGAAGGCTAAGGCGATGAATGCTTGAAGGGTGAACAAGCTATTAGAGTTGAAGAGTATGAAGGCCAAGCAGAATTGAGGATTGAACAGAGATCTAAAATCTACAAGAAAAGTTGTAAGTTGTAAGAGATCAAAGCTCTACTATTACTCTCTAACAATTGTATCAGTCTAGAGTAAATCCTTTGGATTAAGGTTGATCTAATAGTCATTTTTTAATCCTTTGATTGGGTGGCATTCCAAGTGAGCAATCTAAAGTCCTCTAACAAGGCTCCCTTCTAATAGGGTGATTGAAATCCCTTAACTAGGTCACATTTAACAATGTGTATTGTAACCTTTAATAGGGTTGGCCTTTCGCAAGGCATCACTTCAGAAGAGTGAAAAGAAGTAGCATGTTACTAGTTATTTTTTCCAAATTGGGTTTCTACATAAATCCTTGTGTCAAGTGTGCTGATGAATTTTTTGTGTTTCATGCTTTACATTTTTGCAAGTTGATTTGATAGTAACATACAAGTTTTAGTAATTAGATAATGGATGCATGCATGGGTATGAATGTTTTATGGGTTCACTAAGTCTTGAAAAGTTTTATTTATACATCTAGACCTTGGATAATTGATTCAACCCTCCCCCCCCCCATTCTCAGTTATTTCAAAGCATTCCAAATTTTTTTCCCTAGGAAGCCTATTGTTTCGATCTGATGTGTTGAAATTACTTCCCATGGTTCTATTCCCATAGGATTTAGAGTTCTTTGTGTGGTTTTAACCATAAATATTATTTTTTGGGGATGTATTAGATTGTTGAATTTTTTTTTCTATCCTTGTGATAACTAAAGATGGGTGAGCTCTTTCGTTAGCTGGGACATTGTCTTAAGTTGATCCATAGAGGTCAAGTAAATTTGTATTGTAGGTCCTAATGGTACAATTTAAGGGGACTCAAACCTTGGGTACATCATATGAAAATGATGGTTGAACTGAGAGATGTTTTTTGTTGAATCCCTCTTGATAGACAAAAAATGGTGGTGTAAAATAGCCGCGTTGATGCATTTCTTTAACTAGTCCAGGAACAACTTCTCAAAAGCATCCTAATTTGTAATAGATGTTGGTGATAGGTTTATGTACTAGTTGAATGTGAGTTCTCCCAAAGTGTATGGGATAAAATAGAGAACCACATCCTCAAGATGAATTTTCTTCATGTTGCATGTTTCTTTGATAACCTTAATGTGGTCTTCCACTATTCATGTTTCACCATAGATGAACTTTGGGTAGAATTTTTAAGTATTATTGGGAAGATCATGAAGTGTACCTTTCAAGTTAATTGGTGAAATCCATGGGTAGAAGCAGGGGTGGCTAAATTTTCTATTGTGGAGGGTTGTGTCAAATGGTGTGGAGATTGGTAGAAGAATATGAAGAGGATATTGATGATGATGGAGCTTATGGCATAAACATATAGAGTTTAGGTATCTCTTTGTTGCTGCAAGGCTTACAAAAATGGTTGAGCTTTAAAAACTTGCATTTTCTAGGTAAAGACCTTAATGCTCATTGAAAGAGAGACAAAAGATCAACATTTTTTAGTTTGTGTACCTCTAGAGCTGTGCACCTATGTGCTTGCATAGCTGTGAACCTTTAGAGTTGTGAAACTTGTAGAACTAAGGCCCTCCTTCTAGTGCCACTTCTATTGATTAGTTATTTTTCATGATGAAAAAAATAGAAATCCTTAGAAATTTATCTCTTGAAAAGCTGATCAAATAAACCAATTCCAAGGTTCTAGATGGCTATTTTTGAATGCACTAGGTATCTCAATTGAAGATAAATGTTGTTCACAAGGAGACCTTTGTTGGTATCTATTGGTGTTTTAAAATGTTATAGGTTTTAAATTACCTCGATGAGAATATGTTACATCTAGGGACAGCTAACTCCCATCTTTAACATACTATTTCAGACACCGGGCCAACTATAAGGCTTGACCCTTCTTCACTTCAGGCTCTACAAGACCTAGGTAGGTTAACCTTGAGGTTCTAATGTATGGTACCAGTGCAATTTAAACATAGATATGAACCTATTTACTACATATGAAAACCCCTTATATCTTCTAATAACTCATGTAATAACACAGATCTATAATATCTAAATGCGAATCTATAAAATTCATAAGTTGAGTGAGGGTTAATTCCTTTCAGCCTACTACATAACATGAAAAATTGAAATTATTTTGATTAAAATGATTTGTGCAAATGACATTCATATCAGCTTGCATCTAATTTAGTGATTAGTGCCTTATCCATTGAAACATAGAGTCATTACCAGCAGGATGACCTAACTTATTTGCCTTACAACTAAGTTTGTCAACTAAAATCCCCAAATTCCATTCTTATGAAATATCCCCTCCATACACCCAGAAACCCTATCATAACATTGAAGCATTTACTTGAATCCTCAAATCAAAAGCAACAACAGATCTGATATACAACTCATCCAAGATGCCTTAGATCAAATGAACCTTATTCATTTAATCACAAAGTCAATAGCATATGAAGAATTAGGAGAAATAATCAGAAAATCTAGATAATTCATGTAAATCCCCTTTTGTATTTATCCTTGGAAAGACTAAATACATTAAACTAGTAATATTGAATGCAACTCAAGATATAGTACTGGATCTAGCATCAATTTCTATTATCTTAGAAGCAACACATGAAATGAACTGAAAATTTGCACATAAGCGGATGTGTGGCCTTTACTGCTAGAGCATAGCTCAATAGAAAGGAAGCAAAACCATCTACAATCCTGGTTTCATAGTAGAACACTGGAACCCTACTAGTTTCCCCAGAGAAAATTTCCAACAACAACAAAAGAGAAGAAGAAAGAAAGATATAGGAGGAAAGAAATCTCGGATTTGATATACAATCAACGTGTGTCGACTTAGAATTCTTTCCCAAGTAATGAAAAGAATCTCTCTAATCTCTCTCTTCCATAGGTGAATCAAATCCTTTTACATTTTGTCACCCAAAGACATCAAGTGATTCAGATATTTGATTGGAAAGACTAACTGATATCTGATGTCCAAATTGAACTCAAGGTAAAAGTGAAAAATCAGTTGAATATGACCTCCAGAATGCAAAATAATCTTTTCCAATTTTTTTTTTTACCACATTAATGCTTCAAAAGGTCTTCAAATCTATCCTTTAACCAATTCTAATGATCAATGATGAATTTTTCCCATTCTACTAAGAATGCCCTAGGAATCAAAAATTGGCTTATAACATGAACTGGTGAGCACCTGCGCAAAAATTGACCTTAGATTTAGAAAACTCAGATTGTTTCAGTTCCAACGGTATATTGGAGCACCTATTTTAGATAAAAATTTCCCTAGTTATGCCCCTCTGAAGTTTAGGCCTCTGTTTATGGATAAAGCATTTTAAAAATGCAAAAAATTATCCTTTTTCAATAGTCAAAACTAGAGAATAATCTCTAGTTTTATTTAAAATCTGACCTGCACGTGATCTTTGAGGAAAAACATTTAAAAATTAATTTTTGAAAACTTTTGATTTTTCCTCCACTTTTTCACCCAGGTCAAACTTGGTTTGACCATCCTTGACACGTGTCACACTTGATTGGTTCCCTTTTTGCACATTCATTAGATGCCCAATTGGGGTCCCATGTGTCAACATTTTATTGCTCTTTCAATTTCACCATGTCATTATGCCACCTCATCAGTCCACGTCATGGTTGCTATGTTGCTATGTTAACTAGTGTGCAACTTCGCTTTAGCAACATATTGGCAACTGTCAAATTTGTGATGTGGCATGATCTAGTACATCCTTGAGATCTACTCGCCATGTTATAGCCTACCTCAAAAGTTGTACCATGTGGCACACTATGGTTGCTCCAAAATTCCACATCATTGCTGTGTCATTTTATTCCTGCTGCCTGCTACCACTTGTCACATTTTGATTCATCATTAGATTTGCAAGCAAGACCCACGCTACTTTCTTAACTCCTCACTGGAATTTCAATTTTCCAATGGGTTGCTAGCTGGATTTGAGATTTTTTGGTAGGTCACCATGTCGCACGCCATAAAATCTCACCATTTTTTGATGGCGACATAGTGACCACCGAAAATCTTCCCTTTTTCCAGTGACATTTCCAATTTTCTGGCAACACTTCCTGGCAGCCTCAACTTGTGTGCCTGTTCAAAATATTACCTATTGACCTACTAGCTATCCGAGTGACTGGGACCCATGTGCATGGCTTGACTTCAACAAAAGCCAGTTGTCTTTTAAGACATATAACATATTAAGTGCTTTTGCATTTAAACACTTTAAAAAATCCTCACCCACTCAATGTGGTACTAAACTTGTGAAGTGTTTTCTTTCCCTTTTGCATGGACCTCCATGGTATTCTCTTGCTCCATGAATCAAACCTCTCTTTGCCCTGGGAAATTGACTCTAGAGATAAAGGAGTCTCTTCTCCTCTTTAACACCACCTTGGGCTCATGCAAAAATGGCGGCCTCCTTTATAATCTTTGGCATCAACTATCCCTGCCATCACCTGATATTTTGACTTGAGTACTAATGATGTTATTGGGACCAATTTTTTTAACTGTATCTTCAGTGATGCCTACAACATCTTTTTCCTTGCTTTTTTTTTGAGATGCTTATGCACATTGGGTTCACCTTCACTCTTACACTTAGCTCTTAATCTAGGTGTACTTCCTTCTCCAGTATCATATCCAACTTGATCAGATATATTTTACTTCAATTTTATTTTTTCCTTCTTTTTAAATTTATGTGCTTCAAATAGAGAATCATTCCCTTTAATTACTTGGTGTGATAGACTTGTGCTACCTTGAACTTGTTCCAGAGATAGTTGAACTACATCATTTAAGCTCTTACTCTGTATTGAGCTCTATTTAGTATTTTTTGAAAGAGAGCTTGAAAGGTTTGTGGAGCCTGGGATAATGCTCTTCTACACTTGTACTTTCTTGCCATTGCTAGATATATTACTGGACTCAAGAGCCTTAATATCATGACTTGGCTCAGTATCAAGGACAACTACAAAAATAGGAACAATGTAGATATTACAAAAACTAGCACTGAGCCTATGGTTGTCCATTCAAAGCATGGACTGCTTGTGTAGTCTCATCTTCAATGATATCACAATGATTCATTAAAGGCAGTCAATTAAGCATACGAAAAAGCCATTTTGAGGAAGCTGTGTAGTTTCCACCCCAGGAGGAAGAAACTGCCATTTATTACAGGCATCACACTGTACCCATTTTTGATTTATAACAACAACAACCATAGGAGGCATTCCCAGTTTAGTGCCCATCATGCTTCCTAATAAAGAATGGGAAACAACAACATTTGAAACATGCACTTCACTAGTTGAAGCATGATCCAATTTATTTGATGAAGGTACCTTTGTTAATTTATGCTCTCTGTCATTTTCTCCCCTTGGAAATCCTCTTTCCATAGATTCAAATCTTGATTCCTTTTATGCATTGATGCTCTGCTTTCTTTGCCGCGAGTTCCCTTCTTAATGTGTATAGATGCCTCATTTCCTTTATAATGTGGGCTACCTTCTAGGACAATTAAAATTAAAAATCTCCCTTGCTGTTCACATGGAAACCCTCTAAAAACAATTAAAATTAAAAATCTCCCTTGCTTTGATAACTTGTGTCTTCCATTTCTATAGACTAACATGGCCATCTCCATGTTTCCAGCATACAAGAAAATATTAACAACCAATATATTATAATATTGCTTTTAAAATCCAGTGCTCATTAATCTACTAAGTCTACACCTTAATGGGAACATGGATGTTTTATATTGCCTCTTTGATTATGAGCAACTTTCTCTCATTTAAATTTGTTTTTATCAAGACTTTTGCGGGCCATTTTCTCCTTATTTCTTCAAATAATTTGATCCATTTTACTTTCACCTTCCAAATCTTACTTGCTCAATGGAATTAGCCGCCCCCAAAGTGGGTCTAGCTAAAAAAAAATTTGTTTTCAAAAACTTGCAAACTATGAATTTGTGTTGGAGACCTGCCAACTGGACTTAAAAACTGATTCAATCAAGTAACCAGGCCATGAAAATCGGCATGAGTGTTTAATCCTACACACTCTACCATACTAAAAATTCTTAGCCCATGACGAATTCTCAGTCAAAAGATTTTAATTGCTAAACATCCATACTTCAATTATCCTGTAGGTAAACAATGTTAAAAAACATAAATTGAGCTTAGGTTCGGCATTGTAAACTGGGTTATTGATCACTTGGGGTTGTGAAAACTAGGATATAGGTTCTTTGCCATTCAAAGGATAAGAATCCATAATTAGGGCTCATGAAAAATAACAGGATGAATTTGACAAATTTCTGAAAATAGGCACTTGGAAATTTTAAATTGGGAAATCTGCCAAAAAATAATTTTTGGTAAACGAACGGACATAAGAAAGTATATAGATGGATTTTTCATGACTCAAGAATTGACATACTTCAAGGATTTTTAGGACACAACATGATTGTACAATCCATTTAGGCTTACCAATCATAGGATCAAAGTTATAACATGCCGAACAGGGTACAGATCAATCTGGATACCTTAGCCGTAACAAAACAATGTAAATTGGGTTTTTAATCATGTTAGAAAACTAATTAAATGGATTCATCATGATATCAAAATTGGAACATGTGAAGTGCCTAACCCTTGGAACACAATGCAAAAAGAATCTCTTCATTTGGGTCAACTAGTCAAAGATATCATTGGTCGAACATGGCTTCCCAGAATTGTGAACAACTACACCAATGCACAAAATAGTAAATGACCAACTTTGAGGGGTTTGAAACCTAGTCTAACAGATTCAAAAAGAGATAAAAATTAGAACACATGTTATTTGATATGCATACTAAAAATCCACAAATTAGTGGTTCATGAAACATTCCTAGGTAAAAGATATTCAAAGACAAATTGGGCCTCCTATCACTATTTGACACTTAGGCAAAAAATGCAGATTTGACAATTGCTCAAAATAGGACTTCACGAAATGACTCAAAATGGAAATTTAATGTTGTGGATCACATGCATATGTCAAATGAAATGTGTTAAGCCACTCAAACAACATCTAGGCCTCAAACTGACAATTGGCTACATATGCATAAAAAGCATTTAAAGGGCTTGATTTTCTCAAAATTCTCAAAATGTGACTGAAAATTGACCATGCAATTTTCAGTCCCAATAATGGCTTTGTCTGAGGATGCATGTACTTTGTGGGCATGGCAAGGATTCAGATCTCTGGAAAAAGTAGACCACATACCTAAACTTCAAAAACTCCTCTTGCACAACTTTATTGAAAACAGGGAAACAACTACTCCTACTATGTACAAGCGATGACCTCGGGCCATGGAAAAGTTTTCAAAACTCCTTACCTCTATTATACACTTGATTCTCATTGAAATTTTCTTGAGATAAACTAAATTATCTTTCTCATCAATTACACCAATCAGATTAGCATCTTGAAATAGAATGCTTGGCAAAATTGAATTCACACCTTCATTCTCATAGTGCATGTACAAATCAGCACTAAACTCTACATCATGCTCACTATGAAAATATGAATCAGCTTGTTTATAAATATTGATATCAAACTGAAACTGATCATCACTAACTAATTCATGGACACCTTCAACCAGAAACACAAAAGTTTGATATTCTACTTCATTCAACCTTGTGCCTCTGGATGTGAAGAGTATGTAAAATATGATTTCTCCTCATTTTCCATATTAGTACTCCATAAATTAGACTGAACATATGCTTCCCACCATGTTAATGTTTGGAAATTAAAATGTTTTGACTGAGAATTCAGATGGGCTAAGAATTTGCAATATGATAGAGTGTGTAGGATTAAACACTCATACCAATTTTTGTGGCCTGGTTACTTGATTGAATCAGTTTTTAAGGCCAGTTGGCGAGCCTCCAAACATAGATTCACAGTTTGCAGGTGTTTGAAAAGAATTTTTTTTTATAGCTAAACCCACTTTGGGGGCCAGTTAATTCCATTGAGCAAGTAAGATTTGGAAGGTGAAAGTAAAATGGATCAAATTATTTGAAGAAATAAGGAGAAAAATAGCCCGCAAAAGTCTTGATAAAAACAAATTTAAATAAGAGAAAGTTGCTCATAATCAAAGAGGCAATATAAAACATCCATGTTCCCATGAAGGTGTAGACTCAACTGATTAATAAGCATTGGATTTTAAAAGCAATATTATAATATATTGGTTGTTAATATTTCCTTGTATGCTAGAAACATGGAAATGGCCATGTTAGTCTATAGAAATGGAAGCCACAAGTTATCAAAGCAAGGGAGATTTTTAATTTTAATTGTTTTTAGAGAGCTGCCATGTGAACAACAAGGGGGATTTTTAATTTTAATTGTTTTAGAGGGCAGCCCACATTATAAAGGAAATGAGGCATCTATACACATTAAGAAGGGAACTCGCGACAAAGAAAGCAGAGCATCAACACATAAAAGGGATCAAGATTTGAATCTATGGAAAGAGGATGTCCAAGGGGAGAAAAGGACAGAGAGCATAGTTTAACAAAGGTACCTTCATCAAAGAAATTGGATCATGCTTCAACTAGTGAAGTGCATGTTTCAAATGCTACTGTTTCCGATTCTTTACTGGGAAGCATGATAGGCATTGACCTGGGAATGCCTCCTGTGGCTGCTATTGTTATAAATGAAAGTTGGGTACAGTGTGATCCCTATAATAAATGGTAGTTTCTTCCTCCTGGGGTGGAAACTACATAGCTTCCTCAAAATGGCTTTGTCGTATGCTTAATTGGCCGCCTTTAATGAATCAGTGTGATATCACTGAAGATGAGACTACACAAGCAGTCTGTGCTTTGAATGGACAACCATAGGCTCAGTACCAGTTGGATGCAAGTGGATGACAATTTCTACCTCCTGGAGTTCTTGCTTTTGTAGTTGTCCTTGATACTGAGCATCAAGGAGCAAGTTTAGTAATATCTCTAGAAATTGCAAGAAAGGACAAGTGCAGAGGAGCATTATCCTAGGCTCCACAAACCTTCCAGGCTATCTTTCAAAAAAGACTAAATAGAGCTCAATAAAGAGTAAGAGTTTAAATGATGTAGTTCAACCATCTCTGGAACAAGTTCAGGGTAGCACAGGTCTATCACACCAAGTAATTAAAGGGAGTGATTCACTAATTGAAGCACATAAATTTAAAAAGAAGGAAAAATTAAAATTGAAGCAAAATATATTTGATGAAGTTGGATATGATACTAGAGAAGGAAGTACACCTAGATTAAGAGGTAAGCATAAGAGTGAAGGTGAACCCGATGTGCATAAGTATCTCAACAAAAAGCAAGGCAAAAGATGCTGTAGGCATCACTGTAGTTGAAAAAGTTGGTCCCAATAACATCATTAGTACTCAAGTCAAAATATTAGGTGATGGTAGGGACAGTCGATGCCAAAGATTATTAAGGAGGCCACTAGTTTTGCATGAGCCCAAGGCAGTGTTAAAGAGGAGAAGAGACTCCTTTATCTCCAGAGTCAATTTCCTAGGGAAAAGAGAGGTTTGATTCATGGAGCAAGTGGATACCATGAAGGTCCATGCAAAAGGGCAAGAAAACATTTCACAGGTTTAGTCCCACATTGAGTGGGTGAGAATTTTTTGAAGTGTTTAAATAAAAAATCATTTAATATGTTATATGTCTTAAAAGATAGCTAGTTTTTGTTGAAGCCAAGCCATGAACATGGGTCCTAGTCACTCGAATAGCTAGTAGGTTGATAGGTAATATTTTGAATGGGCATACAAGTTGAGGCTGCCATGAAGTGTTGCCAAAAAAATGGAAATATCATCGAAAAAAGGGAAGATTTTTGGTGGTCGCTATGTCACCATCAAAAAATGGCAAGATTTTCCAATATGCGACATGGCAACCTACTATAAAATCTCAAATCCAGCTAGCAACCTGCTAGAAAATTGAAAATCTAGCAAGGAGTTAAGAATGCAGCATAGTTCCCACATGCAGATTTGATGATGAATCAAAATGTGACAAGTAGTAGTGGGCAGTGGGAATAAAATGATTAAGTGATGATGTGGAATTCTAGATCAACCATAGGGTGCCATGTGGCATAGGTTTTGAGGTAGGCTATAACATGGTGAGAAGATCTCAAAGATGCACCAAATCATGCCATGTGGTAGATTTGATAGTTATCGCTATGTCGCTAAGGCGAAGTTGCACACCAGTTAACATAGAGACATAGTGACCATGATGTGGCATGATGAGGTGGTGTAATGACATGGCGAAACTAAAAGACCAATGAAGTGCTGACACATGGCACCCAGTTGGGGGTCTGATGATTGTGAAAAAAGGGAACCAATCAGAGCATGACATGTGTCAAGGATGGTCAAACCAAGTTTGACTCAGGTGAAAAAGTGGAGGAAAAATCAAAAGTTTTCAAAAATTATTTTTAAAATGTTTTTCCTCAAAGATCACGTGTAGGTCAAATTTTAAATAAAACTAGAGATTATTCTATAGTTTTGACTATTGAAAAAGGATAAATTTTTACATTTTTAAAGTGCTATAGCCATGAATAGAGGCCTAAACTTTAGAGGCGCATAATTGGGGTAATTTTTATCTAAAATGGGTGCTCCAATATACCGTTGGAACTGGAAGGATCTGACTTTTCTGAATCTGAGGTTAGTTTTTGCACAGGTGCTCACTGGTTCATGCTATAAGACAATTTGTGAATCCTGGGGCATTCTCAATAGAATGGGCAAAATTTGTTGTTGATCATCAAAAGTGGTTAGAGGGTAGATGTAAAGGCTTGTTGAAGTCTGAATGTGGAGAAAATTGACTTTAAGCAATTTTCTTGCATTCTAGAGGCCATTTTAACCATTTTTCACTTTTTCGTTGAGTTCATTTTTGGCATCAAAATCAGTTATGACTCTCATCAAGTATCTCAAATATTTCTATCTTGTAGAGGCCAAATGATGAGGATTTGATTTTGTAGTTGAGGGGAGAGATTAGAGAGATGGTTTTTAACACTGCTAGGAGGTTTTCCAAGTGGACACATGTTAGTGGCATAACAAATCCAAGAATTCACTTCTTGCTATATCTTTCTTTCTTTCATTCATTGTAGGGGTTGGAAATATTGGAAACTTTTTCTGGAATGAAGACATTTAGTAGAATTGGCCCTAGAATTGATGAAGTCTGAATGGAAGATCTGGGATGTGCTAGTTCTAGACCATGAAGCTTTTGCTTTGGCTATGATACCCCTTCCCATCCTATTAGTTTTTCATTCCTGTCATTTTCTCTCTTGTATGACAATATTTGTTCATTGTATAGTCTAGTTTATTAGGTTCTTTATGAGTTAATTTTATGCATTATTTCAAGGAAATCAATACAAGGAACAACAAATGTTGAGTTTTAGTTTAAATCTTGTCTCCTTTCTCAGTGAACTATGATGTTTTATGATCTTTGAACAAAGAGCCTAGATTAGAGTTGCAATCCCTTAAGGTTGTATGTTGCTTCATTATTTCTTGTAATTCAAGGAATTATGTAAATGCTTTAGGGAAATCAACAGGGTTGCAGGTTTATTAAGGAGGATATCAGGTAAGAATGAGATTTATATTGAACATTGATATCCAATTTACAAGGTAAATAGATAGATTTGGAGTCTTGGCATAAGATATGTGTTCTAGATATCCAAAATGCATGAGGGAGATTCATGAATTTCCCAATGGATGAGGCACTAATCTATTACAGGATCATAAGTTTTTTGTGCATACCTAGTTTTCATCCACTTTCCCCATCCACATAAAATCAAATCAAATTCAAATCATCTTTACATTTTATGTTGAAAAGCTAGATCAGTCTAACCCTCACTCAGCTTGTGCATTTTATAGAGTTGTAATTTGCTATTGGACTTCTTTGTTATTGCATAGGTCATTAGGAGAAACAAGGGTTTTTATCTACTTTGAATAGATTTAGGAATATGTTTTTGCACTAGTACCATATTGATTGAATCTGAGGTCCACTTGCCTAGGTTTTGTAGAGCCTGAAGTGAAGAAGGGTGTAGCCTTATAGTTGGCCCGGTGTCTGAAATAGTATGTTAAAGATGGGAGTTAGTTGCCCCTAGATGTACCATATTCTCATCAGGTAATTTAAAACCTATAACATTTTAAAACACCAACATTATCTATGAATTTTGCAAAACTTAAAAAAATGTGACCACAAAATGATATATTTTTGCTTTTTATATTTTATGATGAATGTAAGTTTCTAATGATACAACTATATGAATTCATATTCTAATCATAGGTTCATAGAAAATTACTATGATAGGGTAACAAAAGATTAAAATAAACTACTAAAAAATGAAATTCTTAATGGACATAAGTCATAGTAACAACACGTCTAGAAATTAAATTTTCAAAAGGATCAATGATGAGGCCAATCTAAGCCCTATTTAGTTCATATTTTCATATGCCTTATATGGTTAAGACTTGAGAACATTATGAATTTACTCAGATTGTTTATAATTATATTGTTATATGTATGCACTTTGACATTCTTGAGCTTTGATTAATATGCTATATATTATATGGTTACATAGAATAGAATGATGCATCTTTCTATCTTGCATTAATTGGGTAGTTCGTCCTATAGCCATGTTATAAGAGCAAAGCTAATGTGAGAAAACTTATTATGAATTTTATCTTGGATATGTATTATAATTTTTGCATGTGCATGCTAATCTTTTGTAGGGAAATGATGAGTTAGCAATGGAGAAAGAAGTCAACATCAAAAGAAAATGTGTTGATAAGGAAATGGTTGACAATTTTGAGTTCATAATGATCCCATGACCTTTCAATTATCAGTTATTTTTATGGGCTGAGTCAAAGCAATTGTCAAATCATTATGTAAATGGATCTAGAAGCCATGAACTCCTAAATTCATGTGCAAATGAAGCACATCCTATTCTTGTATTAAATGATGTCGTGTGTCATATCCATGGTGTTGGAGGATCCTATATATTAGGAGTTCTATTTATGTTGATGTTATAAATAAGCTAGAGTTTATATTCTTGAGTTTGATTATTCAATAGGAACTCTTTTATAATCCAACAATAGTGATAAATAAAATTCTATTGTTTCAATATGTACTTATGAGTTTCTTATGAATAAAATGATACTTCTAGTTCTTAATCTTTGATTTATTATTTATTCATTATTCTATGGGGGCCTACACAGGAGGCGAATGTAGTTTGTAGCTAGGTAGGAATCAACCTTTCATTTCCATAGAATAGAAGCATTTCAGAACTCTATTTCTCCCACAACCAAATTGTAACAAAAATGTTGGTTGTTTCTTGCAACATAAGTAAATAGCTCAGTTTCATGCTTGTAGCTTCATTACTAAATACTAAGGTAGATTGTTATTTTATTTCCTAGTTTAGTGTTTCTTCCAACATTCTTGTTGCAATATCTCAATGACATTTAGATGAATTAAAACATATAATTTACGAGTATCATTTCAATTTTACATCCCTGGTCAATAATTTAATGAGTTCAGTGTGTTATTCTAGTACATTACTTGGCACTGATTAGATGCATAGTCAATGTAAAAAGGATTTCCAATCCTTAGATACAAAATCATTATACTGACCAACCATTTTTGGCACCATTGCTAGGGATGATGCCAATTTAATCCATATATGAAGCTAGTGCTTTAGTTTAGTTTGTGCATTTTTATGCATAGAAGAAGAGATCACCTTTGGAGATTCCTCCCCTAAATTACTCAATTTGAACAAGAAGATATCTTTAATCCTAAACTTGAGGAAACCCAAGTTGAGAACAAAGAAGAAGAAGAACTATTTGAAAATCTATTTGTTGCTACAGAGGACCAATTACCAATTGCTGAAGCTAAGTATACAGATAATCCATTAGCCCTTGTCATTTATCCACTCCAATCACTAGTTCCACCACCAAGGATGGCTCAACCTATATTTACTTTCCCTATCCTTGATTTGCATGATAATGATAATTTGATAAATATACCTGCCTCTGCACTTCCCAAGTTCTATGGCCTTATCACAAAAGACCCTAAAACCTTCCTTTTTGAATTTGATACACACTATGGGAGCTACAATTATATGACAGATTCCCACAAGCTAAATTTGTTTCCATCTACTCTCAAGAAGGCTTCTCTAAGATGGTTCATGGGATTAGGTGCCTATGCTATAAGAGATTGGGATTCAATGAAAAATATCTTTCTTGCTAAATATAAGGAGTATTGTAGGGATCATGATATGAACGGAAATGAAATTTTCAAAATGTCATAGAAAGAGGATGATACCTTGAAAGACTATGTCTCAAGGTTTATATTTAACTTGCAACACAATACCCAACACCAGTTGAATGTAGAATCCCAAAAATCATCTTTTTATAATAGGTGTAAATGATGCAAGTATAGAAGCTTTAGACCTTATGGCAAGAGGAGACATTACTCAAAGGAACTAGAATGAGATACAAAATATATGCTTGAATTACTAAAGAGCTTCTATGAAGAAGGGTAGAGGGCTTAGGGCCATGCTTAGTAAGCCTAATAGTTTAGGAGTATCTAAAGTGAAGTTTTATAATCTCTTGTTTGATTTCAAATAAGATATCATAAAGGATGTTGACACTCAGCTACATGACATTTAGGCAAGAAGGAAGAAGGAAGAAGTTGACAATATGTTAGCTAAATATTGTCCACACTGTAGAGAGAGGAAGAGGAACTAGAAATGTAAGAATATTGCATACTTGGAGCCCCAAGAAGGGCCTACTAAAACTAATGCTATTGATGAACATGAAGAGGTACTTTATATTTCTCAATAAAGGCCATGGGCTCAAAGACTAGGCATGCCACAAGACCCTCTTCAAAGTTATGGTAACAATAGTTAGTGGAAATATTATTAGAATAATAGTCCTCAAGGATTTAGTGGTAATAATAATTGTCAATAACCTCACCAAGTTTTGCAACAACCTCAGAAAGGTTGGCAACAACCTCAACAAGGTTGGCAATAACCTCAACAATGGTCTAACCAAACCAATCAACAAATCTTAGTGCTACCACCTTAGAAATAGGCTATAATTCCTCCTCCTACAGCCAATAACAGCTAGACTAAACAAACCCAATTGCCAACTTAGCCTAATCCTAATCCTAAAAATAGCAAGCCACTAACTCAGGAAAAAAGCTATGCTATCTCTCTGAATGACATATGTTTAATATTAGGAACCACTCTTACCTCACCTCAAGGTCCTATAATCATAGAGGTTGAAGAGTCTTTTGCTAAAAAGGAGGATTTTTCCTCTCAACAAGTTCCTCCTATAGCAAAAAATTCACCATTTCCTCAAAGGCTTGTAGAATCAACTATTCCTATGTAAAACCAAAGTGCGATGGATTTGTTTAACCAGTTAAGAAAATGATTACGAAGATACCATTACTAGATGTTATAAAAGAATTTCCTATTTACAATAAGGTCATCAAAGAATATTTTATAAAACAACCAGGGAGAGAATGGAAAGATCCTAAAACTATCCATGTTGTAGGATAATTGTCAGACCTTATGTTAGAAAAGTTGACAGTACCTAAATATTCTAACCCAGGGAGTCCTATAGTTACTATCACTATCCATGGAATTCAAGTGCAAAATGACCTTGTTTTTTTAGGCACATCTATTAATGTAATGAAAAAAGAAGTCTTATTTCACTTTCACATTAGTGGCCTCAGAGAAACACCAATCATTCTATAGCTCTCTAATAGTTCCACTATTAAACTAGATGGAATGATAGAGGATGTTATAGTTTCACTAAATTCTTGGGACTATCTTGTAGACTTTTTTGTCCTTTCCCCAAAGATCAATATGGATGGGTATCCTCTCATTTTAGGGAGACCATGGTTAGCTACTATAGATGCCTATATAGCTTGTAGATCTAGAAAGATGACAATATCTAATAGGATGCATAACAAGAACTTAACCCTATACTCCCCTACTCAACCTTTGTTGCAAGATGATCAAGCAGTTTGGCCTGATCTAGGAGATGAGGAAACATAACTTAATTTAATCCATAAAATTATGATGATAATCAAAGATACAATTGTAGTCCCTCAAGAAGATGATGAAGTAAAGTCATCAATTGTCACAAATGAATATGGAGTCAGTTCTCAATTATGTTCACAACATGACTGTACCTTGGAGACTATTTTGCCACCTCCAAATTCACCTCAATATTCAATGTCCTCCCAATTAATACATTCATTACTCACACATGAGATGCATTCAAATCCAATTTCTCAAATATCCATGATGGAAAAAGTAAGAAGGGTTGCAATGAGTCCAAGAAGAGAACTAAATATTAGCAATGCTTTGTCCCCTACACATCAAGAAAGTATATTAAATTTGTTGCAAGAGAATGAAAAATAATTTTCTTAGGAATATATAGAGATGAAGGGCCTAGATCCCAAGCTTTTCAATCATAGGATTTACATTAGTCTAGAGTATAAGCTTGTTAGAAAAAATCAAAGAAGGGTTAATATTGTCTTAAGAGACTTATTCAAGACTGAATTACAAAAACTATTAAATGCTGGTTTCACCTACCCAATCTATAATAGTTAGTGGGTTTCCCCCCTAGTCATTGTACCAAAGAAAGGCATAAAATGGAGAGTTTGTGTAGATTATAGAGAACTAAAATTAGCCACAAAAAGGACCATTTTCTATTGTTATTTATTGAGCATTTCCTTGACAATTTAGGTGGCAAAAAGTATTTCTTTTTCTTAGATGGTTTTAGTGGCTATAATCAGATCCAAATAATTCTAGAAGGCCACAAGAAAAACACTTTCACATGCGCATGGGGAACCTTTTCATACTTAGTCTTACCTTTTGACTTATGTAATGCTCCAGCTACATTCCAGAGAGTTGTTATCAATATTTTTTTGACATATGTACTGAATGCATGGAAATATACATGGATGATTTTACTGCATATGGGACCACTTTTAAAGAAGTTTAAATGAATTTAACAAAGTTCCTCAAAAGATTCCAGGAGTACAATCTTTTTGTTAATAGTGAAATTCTTTTTTATGATGATGGAGGGAGGTCTTGTCTTGGGTCACTTTATTTCATCACAAGGCATTTAGGTGGATCTAATTTTTTTGAAGTAATCAACACTTTGCCTACTCTCGAGAAGCAAAAGGATGTGATAGGCTTTCTAGGGCATGTTGGTTATTCTAGAAGGTTTATCAAATATTTTATCAAATTTCCACACCTCTCTATAACTTATTGAAAAAGGACTCTATCTTCTCTTGGGATTTTGATTGTGACAAGTCTTTCCTACAACTTAAAGATGTACTTACAAAAACACCAGTATTGAGAGGTCCCAATTGGAAATTTCCATTTCATATTCACATTAATGCCTCTGACCATGCAATAGGGGTAGTGCTAATACAAAAGGAAGGAGTAGTGGAACATGCCATTTATTTCATCAGTAAAAATTTGTAGGGAGTTGAATTTAATTATACTATAAAAAAAAATGAGCTTCTTGCAATTATTTATGCACTAAATAAGTTTAGGAATTATATTATTGATTATGAGATATTTGTCCATACTAACCATTAAAATATTAAATATCTGATGAATAAACCTACCATATTAGGAAGACTAGCTAGATGGATTTTGCTTATGTAAGAATTTTGATATCACCGTTATGGACAAACCAAGAAAAGGAAATGTAGTAGCTGACATCCTATCTCAATTGGATGTCCCTGATGATCTTGTAGTCATTGATGATAGTTTTTTGGATGAGAATCTTTTCTTACTATCGACAAAAAATTCATGGTATGTTGATATTGCAAATCATCTAACCATAGGGAGGACACTAGCTCATTTTTCTCCCAAATAGAGGAAATTATTAGTAGAGAAAAGTTCTAGTTTCTCTTGGATAGTTGGATTTATGTTCTACACTAGTCTTAATCAAGTAATGCGTAGATGTGCTAGGGAAGATGAAACATATGATATCCTCCAGGCATGTCATGATGAACCATGTGGATGTAATTTTTTTGCTAAAAGAACAACCTTCAAAATATTGACAACATGATACTACTGGCCAAAACTTCATAAAGATGCAACTCAATATAGTAGGAAATGTGATAAATACCAATGCATGGGAAAAAAAACAAAAGCAGATGAGATTCCCCTATAGCCACAAGTTTTTGTAACACCCTTTAAGAAATGGGGAGTTGACTTTTTTTGGACCTATTGAACCTACTTCACAAGATAAATCCTACATTCTAGTCTATACTAATTCCATCACAAAGTGAGAAGAAGCCAAACTAATGAAGCATCTTAGGGATAATAATGTTGCCAATTTTTTATATGAATCCATTTTTACTAGATTTGGTGTTCCATGAGAATTGGTATTTGAACAAGGCCCTTAATTAACTTCAAATCTTATAGCTGCTTTGATGGAGGAATATGAATCTCAGCATGACAAATAATCTCCCTACCATCCACAAGATAATGGACAAGTGGAGGTTACTAATAGAGAGCTTGAAGCAATCCTTACTAAAATAGTATCAATTCATAAAAAGGATTGGGTTACAAAACTTCTTGAAGCACTATGGGCTTACAAAACTACATGGAAAACTACCACTAAATTCACTCCTTTTCAACTTTTCTATGACAATTCTTCTATTATGCTTGTGGAATTTGAGCACAAGATATTGAGGACAACATTGGAATTAAATTTGGATCTTACTATTGTCGAATATGAGTGAGTTTTAACACTCAATGGATTACATGAATGGGGGAAATCTACCTTGCATAATACAGAGATGGTGCAACAAAAATGGAAACAATGGCATGGAAAGTTTATAAAAGATAAGAAGTTTTCAATTGGTGAGTGGTCCCTTCTTTATGATTCTAGATATCAACATACACCTAGAAAATTTCAAACAAGATGGTTAGGGCCTTATGAGATTGTTTCCATCTTTCCAAATGGTGCATTTTTAATTGTCAATTGTTGATCCCATGTGCTTCAAATTGCTCGTAAATAGAAAAAGGCTTAAGCTTTATCATAATTGCTCGTAAATAGACAAAGGCTTAAGCTTTATCATAAACCTCAAAGAAAACAATAGTTCTTGCAATAGTTTTAATCCAATGATGCTAAAGAGTCTCTTGTAGTATCTAGACTTGAACCTTCTGCTGATGACCATTCTTCTCTTTAAAAGTTTGCATCATTTCATAGTAAATAGTTTATTTTTAGAAAGTACATTCTTCATAATAAATTCCACCTCATCCTTTCTCTCATTTCACCTTACCACCTCATCATTCTTCAACACATGATGACAAGATTATGCTGGCATCAATACTTTGTCAGGTTCATACATACTATCCATGATACATATTCATCATTTATTTTACTTTATTAGTAGCGCTTTTGTCACATGTGCAATTGTGGGACCAATTTCTCAATTAAGTTTGGGGGCGAAGGTTTATTATTTTTATTTTTTACGACCATTTTTGTATATGCTATTTATTTTTTCAAATCTTGCCATATATCCAATTTTACCTATGACATGATAGTTTTAAGAAAATTATTTATTTCACACACATTTGCTAAGATGGATGATACATGAAGTCTATAGAGATAATTATGGGAAATGAATTCAAGATATGCTGAAGATTTGCAAGTATTTTTCAATAACAACTTAACTTCTCTATCTTTTTCATGTTCTCCTACGATTGTTTCTTTTTCGTCTCCATGTTTACAATTTTCTCTGCTATAAACCCTTGTTGTGATCTTGAAATTTATTTGTCATTTTGAAACTCTTTGTCTATGTGTTTTCTACCCTTGAGAAGATGAGAGGTGGTTTGGTTCAACATGAACCTATAGTTCAAAATGTTCTATGAGGAGACCAAGCATGCAAACCAATTTTTTCAAGCCAGAGGCTAGCTTGACTACTTTTAGAGGCTTACCAGTTGGGATAATGAAGTGTCTACTTAGTTTTTAAGTTCATTAAAAAATAATGTAGCCATGCTTAAGGGGTTAAGGGTACCATTCATGAAGGAAATTGTAGTGAAAGTTATGAATTTTCTGCAGGAAGGTGAGGAGTTTTCAGAGAATTTTGACCCTACATCAGGTAGAGCTCAGTTTATATTGCATTCAAACCCATCATTGGATATTGACAAGAAATAAGGTACAAAAAATATATCATTAATAGACCCTTACATGAATTGTGCAATATATATCATAGAATATTTTACCTATGAAGGGTGGAAAACATATCTACATTCTATTCATGTCAAGTTTCTAAATTGTTTGCACCATGATAATAGGCTGGTAAATGTTCCCAATTTCTTATTTCATATTTTGAAGAAAAGGGCTTCACTTGTACAAGAAGGAAAGCTTAACTTTGTTTCTCATCACCGTTTGATTAAGTTAGTTGTGGAAAAATTATTAAGGGAAAAAACATACATGTCATGGGAAGACTTTCTTTTAGAGAAATTTGAAAGCTAGACCCTAGGTCCTCTAGGGAAAAAAGTAGGAAAATGGGTTCATACTAAACATGAGGTTAAGAAGATAATTGAGGAAATGGAATCAACACCCTCCTCTAGGAAATCTAGAAGCTCTAAGCATAAAAGCCATGAGAGTTCCCCTAGTGCCTCTACATTTGGGTCAAACTAGGCTCAATGAAAGAAGAAAGTAAAATTTTCTTTAAAAAGGACTACACCCTCTTCCACAAAAACTAGGGCTTCTATGAAAATGAAATAAAAAGAAAGTGAAATTCCCTTTGGTTCTTGTCAAAAGATAAAGGAAGATGTTCCTAGGAAGAAAAATAAGCCTATAAAAACATAAGAGACGTTGGTAAGGAGAAGCCCTAGGGGGAAACAAAATCTATTTGTAGATAAGCCACTTGAGCAAGAGGTATATGAACTTAGGAGTCCTCAACAAAGTTTGTCTGATTCACCACCTAAGGTTGAAATAGAGAAACCCCCTGCAAATAAAAAGACTAAAGAACAGGTTGTAATCAAATATGATTTTGGTTCTGACAAACAATACTGTATACTTTAGAGGATGGGTTCATCTTCTCATGAGCCCCAATCATTTAATGACTCTGTGAACGTAGAAAATGATAATATGTTAGAAGGAGACTTCCTTATGAAAGAAGATATTCCAGAGTCACCTCCCATAGCATCAAGAGGAAAACTTTCTGAAATAGATTTTGGGGTTGACGAGAGTTTTGTAAATGAAGTGGTAGAACAAATACTCAAACAAGGCTTAGATGCACTAGCCTCATCTACCCAACAATTTGACAAACCTAAGAAGTTGAGAGTAGGGGAGACACACCTTGTAGGGGTTAAAATTCTAGTTAAAAATGAGATTGTTGTTCCTAGCATGAATACCAAGCTAGGTACCTCTCGTTCTATGTTATTACTTTATGATATCTTTTAATTGTCCAATCAATTAACTTTGGAATGAGAATAATGGAGGCAACAAGAAAAGAGGTTAATTCAAGTTCTTGATAGTCATTATCAAGATCTTGTGGAAAAGGAGGAAGAAGTAGAGCCTTTACAAACTAAGCTTATCAAGGTAAACTCAATGATACCTAACCTTATGAGTTGTCGTTCTCCATCCCCTATGTATACATTATTCTTTAAAAAATAGTTCTTGAATTATTAGATGACTTGTGCAATGGGAGACAAATATCCATCCTTAGTTGAACCCCTTGAGTTTTCAGAAGCCTTCCATAGTTCTACCACTAGTACAAAAACAACAATATATTACAAAATAAACTACTAAAAATATCTAGTAGCTGATTTGATAGTTTATTTAGCAATTTATTTGGTATTATATTTGGTAGTATATTTGGTAGTATATTTGGTATTTTATTTGGTAGTTTATTTAATCATTAATTCAATCATATTAGTGTATGGTGGAATTGAACCACCATCCTCCTACTTGTAAATAAGGTGCTCTTCCATTGAGCTAGTACCCTTTAAAGAATAGTGATGTTATTAAATGCATAATATAATGATCAAGAGAGTTTTTCATTATCAAATTCATTACATTGACTTGTTCCCCTTATTATAATAAAGTTGTGGAACAAAAAAAGAAAAACCTTAATAGTAGTAGTTAAGTGTAAAAAACCAACCAATTCATTTCATAACCAACAATAGCACTTCCCAAATCATGAAATAGTTTATTTAGTAAATTATTAAGTGTTTATGTAGACAATCTTCATGGCATCACCTTCTTTCCTAAATACTAGTCACCCATTTATTAGCCTAGCCTTCTTTCTTAATCATTGTTATGGTGGCCATATTCTTCCAAATGACATCTTAGAGGTACAAATACAAATAAAATGCTTCTTATTTTACATAACCCTGACTCAAAAAGGAATTACAAAACCAAATTGAAATGCTTTCACACAATCTTCAACTAGTTCAATTCTTGGTGGAATAATAGACAAACACTTAAACACCCAACATAAATTTTGATCAATAAGAATCATGAGATTATGTAAGGGGAATGATATGAAAAAATAATATTTATTGTTTTACAAACATAACATATGGGAGAGGGTTCCAAGACCTCTTTAAGAAACATCCAAACAATTCCCTTTCACACAAATCATGTTTCAATCATTCAAAAAAAATTGTCCACTATGATTAAGGGGTGGGGGTGGGCGTGGACACCCCCCTTCCCCCTTACATAAATATCTCAAGCTATTGAGTGACACTTTGTTATCTATTGATAGCTAAATGTGGATTCTTTGATGACAAAGTGGAATATTTATGGTTAATTGTATACCCTTACAGAAAACTTAAATAGGACTACAATGCTTATTTGACTCATACTAAAACTCTTTATGAAACATGAGTTGTAGGTGTTCAACTTGGTTATGAACTATTTCAACACTTACTTTTTAAGGAAAAAATAAATTTTGATGAGAATCCAAACATTTTACCACCCAATGCTTTAGTAAATACATTAGCCATGTTGTCATTTTTTAACAAAATGAAAGCTCTTTCTTTTTGATGTGAGGCTTCTCTTATAGAACAATGTGACTAAATGTGCTTTAATATTCCATAATAAACTAGATTGTTTTCTTAGATTGAGCTTTGATTTTGACACTTAAATGAAATTGGTACCCTCATAGCCTGAAGAATGCATCATACCTGTCTTTAATAATTGATAAGAAATAGTGTGCTTCATATAATTCTTATTAGCTAGGTTTCTTTGTAGATAGCCCTAAAAAATGTTTCATACTTGTCTTTAATAACTAATAAGAAATAGTGTGCTTCTTACTACCACAAGAAACATTAACCACACATTAACCATAGCAATGGCTCAACAAGAGGGTCAAGTTTTTTGGGCCGAAATAAAAAGTGCCTCTACATATTTTATCATGTCACGAACCATGGAGGAAAAGTTCATATATTTTATATTTGAAGAAGATTCAGTAGTTTATTTCACAAAATAGATTTATTGTTTATTTGTCTTGACAATGAAGAAAAAACTAAGGTTACAATTTAGGTAAAGAAGGGATTTCCACATCATTAGAGTGCATTTAGTACATGTATTAGTGGAAATCCAACACATGTATTTTGTACCTAAAAAAAATCCACATTTTAATACATTTTTTTGTGTTTTATTTTTATTTATTAATATTCATATTGTTATATTAATTTCTTTTTTTATTCATTATGAGTAATGTAAATATGTATTTGGTTGGGTAAACATTTGCTCTAAATGAATAGTTTGAATTAATGTTAAAAGTTTCTAAATCATAGTTATTTTTTGAAAATAACTATATTGAATAATGTATAATTAATATGTAATTTTTAGTAGCTACTATTTTTCTATTATATAATATTATAAAACCTCCAAAAAAATTAAATTAAATTTGTAAGTTTAATTTATAAAATTTAAAAAATACAATGTTTTTAAATTTTAAGCATAAAATATTACTCACTAAATTTAAAAATTAAAACTATATGCATACACACTAATATTTTAAAAGTAATATAATTTTAATCTTTAATACAAAGATATTTTATATTAGAATTAAAAAAAAATGATTTTCCTATTTGTATTTTTAGTAAACGAATCATTTTTTCTAAATAAATATATTTAAAACTTTCAATTAGCATCATACATAGGGTTGGGATTATTTAAATCAAGTTAAGTTAAAATTTAATGCATTTGTTTGTGGTTTATTTTTTGTTAATATTCATATCATTATATAAATTTATTTCTTTATTCAATACGAGTAATGTAAATATGTATTCGATTGGGTAAACATTTGTTCTAAATGAATGGTTTGAAATAGTGTTTTTATAAAATATTTTTATTGGTTGGGTAAACATTTGTTGTAAATGAATAGTTTGAATTAATATTTTGCTAAAGTTTCTTTTATAAATTATTTTTATTATGGTTTAAAATTGTTGTTAATTTTGTTGATACAAAAATATTATTTAAGACACATGCATACATTAAAAATAATAATGTTTCTAAATTTTAAACATCAAATTTGATTTGTAAGTTTAATTTAGAAAGATTAAAAAACACAATATTTCTAAATTTTATAAAATATTACTTACTAAATTTAAAAATTAAAACTACATGTATGCACACTAATATTTAAAAAGTAATATAATTATAATCTTCAATATAAAGATATTTTATATTAGAATTATAATAAAATTAATTTTCCTATTTGTATTTTTTATAAACTAATCATTTTTTCAAAAAAAATATATTTAAAACTTTCAATTAGCATAGGGTTATTTAAATCAAGTTACATAAAAAATATTTTTATTAACATAATAAAGTAGTAATTGATCTTTTGAATTTATTTTAATTAAAAATTCATTCACACTACTAACTGTTGTTTAATGTTTAGGGTATTTTTGCATAAATTTGTAACAATGACTTTATTTCAAATATGTAAATTTAGTAAAGTAAATTATTTTTATTTAATGATAAGTACCGTAGTAATAATTTATTTTTGTTGGGCAAGAGAGCCTCTTATGTGGGAGGTCTTGGTTCGAGTCCACTCAAATTTAATAAATAATAATAATTAATCATAACACATTAAAATAGTTAATTTTTAATTAATCTTCTTATTGTTAAAAAAACATTAAAGTAAATTATTTTAATAGCTTTTAAGTTTTATTCTATTTTAAAAAATAGTAAAAATATGCATTCATCAATATTTATTTTAATTAAATTTATTATATTATTTTTGCAACATTGTAATAAATACATAGATTTATTTTTATCGTTTTTACATCTTTATTTGTATATGATACATTATTGTCAGATTTTAAATTGTCTTCCATTCACAAGATTCGATAATATTTTATGTTTTATTTATAATTTATTTTCTATCAATATTATCCAATAAACCACTAACACTTTTAAAAAAATATGAAACTTTTACAAAATCTCATGATCGAAAGATTGTTTAGTATCATTTCTAAATTTCTTCTACATACCATTAATACTTTATTTTACACATTTACAAACTCCTATCGGCTAATCGTTTGACGTAGAAAAGTGTGCAACTGCTTGTTATAGATATATTGTAAAAATGAAATGTTACCAAATATTGGTTTTTAGGAAATTAAATGTGATACCATGAACTACAATTCTTATAGTAAGATTATATATATATATATATATATATATATATATATATATATATATATATATATATATATATATATATATATAGACACACACACACACACATACATACATACATACATACATCATACTATATAGTAAATTTATAGTAATTTTCTAAATTATTATATTAGAAATACTTTATACTATATTGATTATTTAATTGATCTAATATTAAAAAATATTTTTAAAAATTAATGTAGTTGATCAATATATTTCATAATTGTTATATCAAAATAATTTATTTTATCTTACATTTTAATTATATTTTTATTAGTTAATCATATTTAAAGTTAATGGCATTTTCATTATAGACAACATTTAGATGTAATTACAGTTAATTTATGAAAAAAAATGTTTGAGCATTTGTATTTATATAATTTAAAAACAAAATTGAGTTGATGTAAAATATCTCTTGTTTATCAATGTTAAAAAAATAAGTTTGTACTATTAATTTTAAAATTAAATAGATTTTTCTATACAATTTAAATATATTTTACTTAATTTAAAAATGAAGAATACAAACTTATTTTTTAACATGGATAAAAAGAGACATCGTACATAAAGTTACAAAGTGAATTTTTAAGAATGTGTAAGTATTGTTTAAATGTACTTGCTCAAAAGTGCACTTTGTGAAAAGAATCAATCATATCATATCAATCATTATTAAGTACATTTATGCTAGTACTATAAAAAAAATCAATAAAAGATGGGTTATAATTTATTGAATCAAGAAGAGAAATAGAATACAAACATCAAACGACCCTATGAAGATCCACTAATTGGTCTAACTACTAGGGAGAAGCCAAAGATAATTGCTCCCTATTCAATGACATATAATTTTTTAAAAATAGTTTTAAACATTACACTCCCTACAACTATGAATATGCACTTCGTAATGCTCATTGTAAAACACTTGGATGAATTTCACAACTCTCTAATGATACCTAAGAGACATACAAAGTTATTTTATGCTTTAAATAAAAAAAGCAACACGTTTAAGGGCTTATTTAAGATGTGAGATGAGAAACCACCTCAAAATAATAAAACATGATTGAAAAATTATTTGATGGTAACTATTCCTTGTGATTCCATTTCTAAATGTTATTTATTCACCTAAAAGCTAGACTTTTGGCATGTGACAAGTGTACATGGATTTGTCATGCAATAAGAATATTAGTGAACAATCATTACCAGTGAAATGTAACTTCTAAGTCTATAAGTTCATGATATTATCAAACACAACATTTAAAGTAGTAATCATCATTCATTTAATCATTTTTGTCTGAGTGACTAATTATTTAGTCATTTATTTGCTCATTTTTATTTGTCTAGCATTGTGATTTTACTCAATGACCAAATTAGTCATTTATTTAATCATTTATTATTGTGAATTATAAAATATTAGTAGAATTTGATCAGTTTTGGTCACATGACTTAAATTTTTAGTCACATGACTAAAAGTTTTAGTGACATAGTTATTTATTTGCCACAATTCTACTAGTGTCCTGCAGCAATACAAAATTTGTTGTGTGAATTATTCTTACATAACCTTGCAATACCTAACAATAGAGAATGGAATCTCTTGTTGCATGTTAGGGATATTCGATTAAGAGCCCTTATGGCATCGATACAAAATGAAATCAACTAGGAAGTACATGGTAAGTATTATAGGGAAATAGAGGAAGAGATTCCTCTATACATAAGGCCTAAAGCTAAAGATCCTAAAACTTCTTGTTATGATTGGTTAAAGATTGCCCCATTGGATGTAGGAAGCTATGTAATTTATCCCCTCAGGGATGCAAAATTTGATGGATATGATCAAATATATGAAATAGAGTTTCTTGAGGCTATGAAGGCAATATAGTGACGATGGGCCAGTATGATAGAAGATTTCAGGAATAGGAAGCCACATTCACCCCTTAAATTCATTTTGGCTAATAGAAGAACTCCTTGGTAGATAATGTTAGGAAGTGTTCAACAGAGTTCCTAGATTCCTCTTACCTTCCAAACATCTATGCTCATTTATCCTTTACTCACTAATGCTATAAATCAAAATGATTATGATATGGAAAAGGAAGTCAGAAGATGAGAAAATTATAGAGACACAAAGGGATTTTACTGGAGCTTTGCAGAAGGAGGTACATGACAAAAGACTACTGTGAGATTATAGAATGTTAGCTAGAATGAAGAACTTCATGTTTGCTAGAGGACCAACAAAAAGAAATGTTGGGGGAAATGATGAGGCCAATCTAAGGCCTATCTAGTTTATATTTTTATATTCTTTATATGGTTAAGAATTCAGAAATTTATGAGTTTATGATGAACTTATTCAAACTATTTATAATTATACTATTATATGTTTTCACTTTGACATTCCTAAGATTGGATTAATATGCCATATATTATATGGTTACATAGAATGGAATGATGTATCTTTCTATCTTGCACGAATTGGGTAGTTCTTCTTATAGCCATGTGATAAGAGCAAAGCTAATGTGAGAAAACTTACTATGAATTTTATCTTGGATATGTATTGTGATTTTGCATATGCATGCTAATCTTTTGAAAGGAAATGGAAATTCAACAGTGGAGGAAGAAGTCAAAATCAAATAAAAAAGTGCTAATAAGGAAATGGTTGACTATTTTGAGTTCATAATGATCCCATGACCTTTCATTTATCAGTTTTTGTTATGGGTTGAGTCAAAGCAGTTGTCAAATAACTATGAAAGCAAATCTAGAAGCCATGAACTCCTGAATTCATGTGCAAATGAAGTGCAACCTATTCCTATATTAAATTATGTGGTGTTTCATATCTCTAGCATTGGATAATGCTAGATCTTAGGAGTTTTGTTTAAGTTGATGCTATAAATAAGCTGGAGTTTAGATTCTTGAGTTTGATTATTTAATAGGAACTCTTTTGCAATCTAGTGGTAGTGGTAAATACAATTCTATTGTTTCAATATGTACTTGTAAGTTGGTTATCAATAAAATGATACTTACAGTTCTTAATCTCTAAGTTTTTATTTATTTATTCTTCTATGGGGGCCCATATGAAAGGTGAACATAGTTCATAGCTAGGTAGGAATCAACCTTTCATTTCCATAGAATAGAAGCATTTTAGAACTTTTTTGCTCTTGCATCCATATAGTAACATAATTTTTGGTTGTTTCCTATAGCATAAGTAAATAGCTTTGTTTCATTCTTGTAGCCTCATCACTGAATACTAGGGTATATTGCTATTTTATTTCCTAGTTTAGTGTTTCTTTCAACATTCTTGTTACAAGCTCTCAATGAAATATTAGATGAATTAAAACATATACTTTGAAAGCATAATTTTAAGTTTACATCCTAGGTTGATAATTTAATGAGTTTAGTGTATTTTATTCTAGTACATTACTTGGCACTTATTAGATGCATAGTCAATGTAAAAAGGATGTGTAATCCTTGGATACAAAGTCATTATACTGACCAACCAATCAAGAAGGAAACCAATGAAATTAGGAGCAGTGCTTCCTTAATTCCACCAATTCAATCATCAAAGGAACTAATGTAAAACTAATGATGTTTCACATATCATCAAATCGTGCAACCACAAAAGATGGGCATAGACAAGACCAGTCGCTATGCAAAAACTATAGAATAATTCTTTTTTCCAATTTGTCACAACAAAGGAATTTGTTAATGGATATGAAAAACACCATAACTAAATGATCACATGAGAACCAAAACACAATAAAAGTAATGTCTCTATGGCTATTCATGAACATAAATTCATAAAGTAAATACACATTCCAACAAGAAATAATACATCCAGAATGAGAGCACCAATAGCATACCTTATTACATCAAAATAATGGCCTCAAACACATATTACATCTTTTTATATATATTGAACCCCATCCTTTAAGAAATTTTTGAATCTAGGCATTTATCCTTGCAAAAAGCATGCTAAAAACACTAATTTTAAGCAAATTATGTACAAATATACTTGTAACTAGGTCCTAAGTAGGCCTGCACTATTTATTTTATTAATTACAAGGTGCATGGACTTTTAGATGACTCAAAAACTATCAAGGAAGAAAGAGATAAGAAGAAAGAATACTTTAGATGATTTTGGACTCTCTAGAACTTCTAAAATTGCCGACTTAACCTTCTCTATGTGTCTCTACCAATTACACTACCCAAAAATGTGCTTTTGATGTATAAAAATGCCTAGAAAATGGAACTGGTAATTAACTGTTAGCATTATCACAAGTGATCAAAATATTAGTGCACTTATGCATCTTGGAAAGTTGCACACTTGTGCACCTTTAGGTATGATAGGGTCAAAACTAGAAGGATTTTCTTAAGTCCCAAAATTTCAACTTCTATCATCTGGGTCTTGTCAACCCTCCACCAAAATAATGTCTGGATGTGATGCCTTGAACTTCTCAATGGAAATAGAAATATCCTAACTCTCCAATAAGTCCAAGGCTTGATATTTTCCCCTTACTTCTCTTTGAGAATCTTAGACCTCTTGTCTCACTTTGACAAATTCATCCATTTTAATTAGAGTCCAATTCTTTCAATGTCTCCTTAGCTTTAAACATATGTCGTACACCATCTTCAAAGGAAAATGCTTCAAAATATGTCTAGAATTGTTGCATCACCATTTTCATCAATAAAAAATATGTCCTAGAGTCATCATAAAAATTTCCAGACTAGCCATCCTATAATACTTATCTACCTCCAAGATTTGGGAGTGATTTCTCACTTACATCTCTTGGATGTCCTTATATAGATCTAATATGAACCTATTCCCTAATTGTATCTTCTCAATCTAGTTTTTGACCTTATCTATCTCCTCTCCCTATAAACATTCAACAATATTCGGTACCTTTGACCTTTTTTTGTTTGCAGTAACTCTAGGTTATTTGTCCAGGTGGATAATGTTAGAGTAATAAAATATTACCTTGTTAATTAAATTATTTTTATTTAATTATCAAGTCACTTATTATCTCTAGTTTACTTAAGCTAAACTTTGGACATATAATAATTAATTCTTTTATTAATTATTATCATGTAACCTGGGTTTTACCTATTAGGGTTTTGATCTCCTTTTATAAGGATTGATCTCTTTGTAATTATTTATTCACTTTTGATTATAGAAATCTCTCTTTTTTCTCATCAAGAATGTCTCATATATGGATCTGGGAATTCTAGCCTCTATAGCTTTTGCCTCTCTCTTTCTATATTAGGTGTTTGCATGTAGGTGATTCTTGGGAGGTGTGGGGTTGATCTTTCATCAACTTCAACATGGTATCAGAGCTCTAGATCTTCATGCCCCTATTCTATATATGAGAGGGTTGGCTTATCTTTTAGATCTATATTTTTTCTTTTAGAGGGTTTCATTTTTCAAAGTTTTTGATATTGGATTTGGGGGGTTACCTTTTTTTGGTGTAGTTTGTTCCCAAACGAACCTCACCATTGAGCTTAGAGTGCCCCAAAAAACCCTATTTTCATATAAAATTTGTCCAATTTGGACAGTTAAAATTTGAGGCTAATTTTTTTTTTCCCAGATTGGGGCACATTTCTCGTGTGGTGGTTTAAAGGTTTTTTTGGTATGGAAATCAAGATTTTTTGATGCGTAAATTGATGTTTTTTGGCACAAAAATAAAAAAATTTTGGCATGAAAATTGAGATTTTTAGGCATGCAAATCAAGATTCAATATTTTTCATACATAAATCAAGATTTTTTTGTACAAAAATTGAGATTTTTGACATGAAAATTGAGGCAATTTTGTACAAAATTGCCACGCTTCTTGAGGTAGTTTTGGTACTAGTGGACACACTTCTCAAGACATTTTGGCATGGATCCCAAGGTGGTAAATATTTTTATTTTTCCCTTATAGCTCTTTGACCTACATGTGGTTTTTTGGCCATGACTTGCTCATCCAGACTCTATTTTTCACAAACGAGATATCACTGAAAAGATGATTCCAAGCCTATTGTGATGGTCTAGATTATTTGGGTTTTTGATGCGATTTGGTTCCCATTTCATTCACTCAATCTAAGAGGTTCTATTTTTCATTCTAGAAGACATATCTTGTGATTTCTATTTTCCAGATTTTGCTCCAGGCACATACCATTCAGTTTTTTCCTTTTTTTGCATTCTAATGGATATCTTGGTTGTTTAGGTTTGGAGATTGATTTTATTACTTCAGATGATTTTTCATGGGTTGTACTATCTCTTATATTATCCTTATGTCTCTTTTGATATTTGTTGACATGCTTTTGTAGTATTTTTTGCAAACATGTTGAGATAAAGTGACACCTTATTGCATTTTGGGATCTTGCACATCTTTTTGTTTTGTTGTACTTGCACTACATTAGAAAGTGACATGGGGGGTTTCATGTTGGTCATATTCACCATCTTACTTTGTCAAGTGAGTGTTCCTTCCATGATATTAGCCTCATGATGTGTCAATTACACATGCCATTATAGGTGTTTGTACTTCTTTTGCACTCTCGATGTTCATGGTTCTTCTTTCTATAGGACATATTGCATTTAGTCCCACTTTAATGTCTTACCTCTCAACATTATAGGGGGGCTATGTTGGTTCTATTTCTTTCTTGGTTCAATGGAGTGAGATATCTATTCAGTATTTGATCCTATGTACTAGGCAATTACAGTGGCTGGATACCTATGCATTTTGGCAAGATGGATCATTTACCATATAGAAATTCTTTCATTCCTATTTTTTGAGGCTATGAAGATAATTTCCATCTTTGATTAATTACCTCTTCAGAATTAGTCTTCTCTACTTGGTCAAGTTCTATACAGTGGAGGTTCTTTAGATCAACAAATTGGTAGTGTTTATAGCTTCATGCTTTAGTGGTATTTTTCATGATTATCTTTTGTTCCTATCTTCTAGGACATTCCCTAGTTTGGAGGCTTCTTCAGTCCTTCACTAGTTCTTTTCAACATTATTTCTATCTCTTTTTTGAGTAGGGTTTTTCTCATATGGTTTTCTCTATCTCTCCTCTTTTCAAAGATTTGGTTGTGCTTAGGTACCTCATTAGGCCTTGTTGCCAAGACCCAAATATACTTTTAGTAGTAGTTTCTAGGTTCTTAGCTACTCCCTAAGTTTATCTTAAGGGGGGTGTTAAGAGTAATAAGATATTGCCTTATTAATTAATTAATTTTGATTTAATTATTAAGTCACTTATTATCTCTAGTTTACTTAAGCTAAACTTTAGGCATATGATAATGAATTCTTTTATTAAATATTATTGTGCAACCTAAGTTTTACCAGTTAGGGTTTTGATCTGTTTTTATAAGGATTGATCTCTTTGTAATTATTCATCCACTTTTGATTATAGAAATTTTTCTTTTTGCTCATCAAGAATGTCCTATCTTTGGATCTGGAAATTCAGCAGCCTCCATAGCTTCTGCTCTCTCTTTCCATGATAGGTGTTTGCATGTAGGTGATTCTTGGGAGATGTGGTGTTGATCTTTCATCAACTTCAATAGATACTTTGTCCACTAGCAAAAAATCTTGGTTGACCACTATTGTCAACCTCTCCACATTCCTTCGTATACTATGTAGTAAATGTATATTTACCTCTATAATCTTTACTAATTTCTCTTCAAAATTGAGGTGATACCTCTTATACACATCCAAAAATGATCCACTAGGTTTCAAGGCCAGAGCTTATTTTTTAAGGGAAACTGTTAGAGAAATCTTAGTGTGATCTGGGTCAATGGGACCCACTACTTTTTTTAGAAACTCCCAAAAGATGTTGTATTATACTCTCAAAACTTGGAGCTCTTCTTTTCCCCTGTCCAATTGTTGGAACTCCTTCTTGAAACCCAAGGTCATCAATACTTTAGTAGTGTCCTTAATTTAGGATTCCCTAATACAATCTCTTGTATTTAATTCTCCTAGGGTGTAATGGATTCTAGATCAACATGGAGTAGAGGAATGACTATGTGTGGCACCATGTCATCCTACCTATTCTTTGAGACAAAATCCATTAGATGTGACTCTTCAAAGGGAGACATTGTAGTCCACATGGTTTGTGACAAATGATATACCTTCCTCTATAGTTTTTATGTATCTTCTTTGTTAGGTATCCACTCCCTATATCAATCATATTGGTATAGTACCTATCAAAGAAACATATTAACTCAATGATGAAAGTGTCATAAATACTAAATCCTTTCCTCTATCTATTCTCTTTGGGGTCTCCTCTTCCCTTGGTTGTTCCATACTTGAGGTGATGACTATGGTTGTAGGGATAGAGAAAGATGGTTTCTCTATCAAAGGAGCTTATTCTTCTATTCCAATGGTCTAAAACTCTATTAGAGCTTCTTCTATGTGAAATGCACTTGTCTCTCCATCTACAAAATTCCAAAATCTCTCTTCTAGCATAAGAGGGAGAAATGACATCATTTCTTGCTATGGTAGAGGTGGAGGAGGTGTTTCTATATTTCTAGGAGACAGAGGAGGTATGCCAAGTGGTTTCTATGAGAGAGGAGGTATTGTATTCTAGTCATTGCTTGATGGTTCCTAGCATTATGTATCCCTTATCTCTCCTTCCTCTACAAGTTTCCTAATGAGCATCAAATTAATAAAAAAAAATTAAAATGCATCTAATCCACTCCGCAATATAGCCTCAATCCATCCCTCATGTTATTAATATTTGATATCTTCAATTTGGGTGTGTTGATCTTGAGTAGTGTAATCACCTAAAAATGGTCATCTAGACTATTAGCCCCCTTCTTAGCATTTTGGCTAATTTAATTTAATCACTTACCTAAGCCAAATTGCTAATAATCAATTTATTTGATTATAACCTATTGTTTGACTATGCTATCCTAAGATCAGTATTTGATTAAAAGAACATGTCCCTTTTTAATTAAATAAAAGACCCCATTCTTCTAACCCACTTAAAGTGCACACATAAAGTCTTTTTTCTATTTTGTAATTAAAAGAAAAGGCTTTTTGACTTTTGTCTTATATAACAAGTAAACTTATATTCTATTGGTTGACTTGTGTGTGCACATGGATCACTCCTCTTTTCAAATTCCACCATTGATCATCCACGATCTTCATCTTGATCTCTACCATCCGTATGACTTTAAAAGAGAGAGAGCTTTCCCCCTCAAAGGATCCACCCTCATTTGAATATTGTTATGCTATAGGTTTTCTAACAAGTTTCTTTGGAGCTTTGTGGAGAACTTCTCTTTCTTGTCTACATTCTCTCATCCATGGCATTCCAGCTTAGCTTAGCTTTCTTTTTTTTACATTTAGCTTAAATCACATAGTCTAATAGTTGGATTGTAACACTCTCATACATGCTTAGCATAGCTACACTTTGCATCTCATTCTAGCTTAATCTTCATTTGCATTGCATTCTTGAGGAACTCCTTGGGACATTTGCATTCTTGCATCTTGTCTTTGGAACCTCCCACTGCATGGTTTACTAGCAAGAAGAGTATTTTGAAGGCTCAACTAAGAGACCTTGAATTTTAAATACACTCTCTTGCACTCTGTGGATAGGGAGCTCTAAGCTGACATCTAAGCATTCCAAACTCATGGAATCATTTGGATAGAAGGGTTTAGAGTGGGACACTTTCAAGTGTACATTTTTGGCACCCACTATGGGGCATGAATCAAGTTTCTAGCTCCATTTGCTTTCATTTATTATCTATGGTTTTTTATAGCAGCATATTGGATCTAATCAAGTGCTTTTGTAGAATTATCATTTTGGTTTTAAGGCCAACCCATAAGTAGATTGGTTTGAAGGCCAAAAATCTAGTTGGTTTAAAGATTTGATCATATCTTTTAAACTGCTTGGAGTTTGGTTCATCAAGGATGAGTGTCTTTGTTGATCTTGAGGTATTATAGGAGAGCTAGGGAATGAGCTAGGAGTGAATGTAGGAGATGGAGGAAAATAAGGCCCCAATATGGATGGAAGGTTTGAATGCTTTAGCTTAGATGGATAAGGACCAAGGATAGATTTAGAAGATGCAAAGGGATAGTGGGAAGGGATATAATCAAGTGCTTTTGTAGAATTATCATTTTGGTTTTAAGGCCAACCCATAAGTAGATTGGTTTGAAGGCCAAAAATGTAGTTGGTTTAAAGATTTGATCATATCTTTTAAACCGGTTGGAATTTGGTTCTGAATTTTTTTTTACAAGTTTAGTATGTGTCCAACATGTTGTAGACTGAAACATTTTGACATGATTTGCGAGAGTTATGAGTTTTTCTTTGTTTTTCATAAAAAACCATTTTTGATCGCAAATCAGCACATTTTTCAGAAAAAAACTTATATTTTCAAAACAAAATTTTAATTATAAATTGGGTACTCTCTTTGTGTTTTGACTTTTGAGGTCATATTAGGGATCAAAAACCCGATTTGATAAATCTAGCCTATTTTGACAAAATGGGTCCCTAGGGCACAAATGAAGATATTTTTTTGAATTTCTTGCATTTTTGGAAAGCTCTCTGATTTTTATTAGGGGTATCTTCTTTTCATTTCTATTTTTGGATTCAAAATCATAGCAAACAAGTCCAATCTTATTGACTAGGTCAAAATCAAAGAGTAAAAATGAGAGTATTTGTGATTAACTTGCACTTTCTTTGCATGCACTTGGTTGGAAGATAAATTGGATTTTTGAGGCAACTAACCACTTTTTATTGCATATTTTTATGTTATTTCACACTAAATTTTGGTACTAACAAGTTGTGATTTTAGGTTTCCATCCTTGTGAAAAAATTGAAACATTGCATAAAAAGAATGCATGTCAAAGCTTCAAATGTGCAAGGGCTACTAACATTGTTTGCAGGGCTGCCCAAAGCATAAAAACCCAAAATTTCTTGCTTTTTTATTTTCATGTGCGGCATTGACTGATTGTTCATTTTTCATAGGCACATAAAACTTGTGATTGGAATCTTTTGGTAATAGGAGAGTATTCTCTTCACCCTTGTGGTGAATCAAAAATCTTGACTTGCCATTTGATTTCAAAAGCAAGGGGTAACTAAACCTTCCTGGTGTGTTTGGGAGAAAATGATTGGAATAGGAGAGTATTCTCTTCACCCTTCTGGTGAATCAAAAATCTTGACTTCTGAAAGTTGATCCACTCTTTGTGTAGTTAGAATCCTTTAGAGGGCCTGCTTTCAGACAACCTGAGAGGAACAACCCAAGTGGGGACAAGCAGATTACTTGGCTCTTCCAACCCACTATAAACTCAAGGCTATCAAGGACACAAAACCTTGGTAGACATAGTGTTTGCCTTCACCTAGTGTGATCGCTTATGGGATTTCGACCATAGGGAGATCACTAGGCAAGAATGCTTAAGGTACTCTTGTGGTCATGAGATCGGTTACTCATCGCAAATTGAGGTATCTTGTAATTGGGAGAAAGGGGAACACTATGAATGGAAGCCCTATCTAAACACCCTAAGTTAGTAACTACCCTTTTTAGCTGCTCAACTTCTTGGTGCAAGGATCGATCCTATTGGACTACCCAGATCACCCCAAGATTTTACACTCACCATATGTGTTCCCTTGGTTGTGCTTATGGAACTTCCATAACAAAGCTAATATTTTTTGTGGGAAACCACTTGGTGTGAGGTGAAGGAGCATCAAGCATGGGCCAAGTTCTTGAGTAATGAACCATGACTTCTAGGTAGATATTGCTTGATGTGTTCTCGAATGTGCTAGACCTATGAAAATCTTTTGAACATACACATGACAATAGTTCTAGGGATTTATTTTAAGACCTCACATATGATTGTATCATGCAAGGTTGCTTTGTCTCTTGCTTGGTTTTTTGAAGACTACTCCATGTGTCACTATCTTTCTTGGAAAGAAATTGTTTTTGAACATCAAATTTTATATGCTATCAATCATTGTCAAACTTTTTCAACCAAGTCAAAATTTCAAGTGCAAACATTTTATTGTGTTACTTACTAAGGGAGGTTTCATCATTTGGATGTGATTTGTTATGTCTCTAGTGCTTAAACATGCTTAAAGTGGCTCTTTGGTCTTAGTGCTCTTGGTCTTTTTGTCTTCATGGTCTATGCATGCTTGCTAGTTATCCTTTTGCTAAAATGGTTACCTTGATTTCTTGACTACACTCTTGGGTTAGGAAAGTTGTTCACTTATTACCCCACTTGCTCTATCCACTTGGGTATTTGGCTTCTTGCCTAGCTCTTGACTTGAGTCACTAGTGTTGTAAGTAACTTGGACACTTTCTTGACAAGTCACTTTACTCTATCTTTAATATATTGGCAAGTGAATAATCTACCTCTCTAGTTTGGACATCAAGTTATCTTATGTCACCTTGTTAGCTTCCTCTAGTCTCCTTCATGCTTGATTATCTATCTACCACTATGGAATTCAAAGCTTGTGCTACCAAACCTCAACCAAATCTAGATGATCATGATATCCTCCATGTCACTAAAGAGTTTCAAGATCTATATTCACAATACAAAGAACTAGAAGAGACAAATGATCTTTCTTACCTTCATCTCTCTAAGCGCATGACATAAATGAAGTCTAAACTTGAGAAAAGGTTAGAGGAGAAGATTGCATCATTACATGAATCTTCCTTAAGGTCTTTACATGCATGTGAGTCACCTTATTTAAGGTCATCCTCTTCTTCTAGGTCTACATGCTCTACTTCAAGACATCAAATGTCTTCATCTTCTAGACCTAAAGACCTCTTTAGAGAACAAGCAAGTGAACCCTCCTTTGAGCCTATGCTAAAATTTCATGATGGACCTATCTTTGACCAAGATAATGATGAAGACATGGATGCATACCATTCACTTGAGAAACAACAAAAGGACTCTAGGCATACTTCTAATAGAATTTTTGCTCCCTTGGAAGATTCTTATGATGACACTTTGCAAATACTTCTTGGAAATAAGATCATCATGTTACCTAAGTCTAGCTCATATGGAAACCCATTCTTGGATATCTATTGTTCTTATCATCAACATAATGAGCATATTAATTTAGATTGCATTGAGCTAAAACATAAAATACAAGATCTTATTGATAATGGAATTATTGATACCTCTAATGATTCATGTGATGAGGATACTTTTCTTGAGAAAGATCATATTAATGGACCTATGTCTAGTGATGGTTTCCTTGATACCTCCACTTCTTCCAACACTTCAAAGCTTTCCAACATGCCTCCATCAAACAAAAAATCTAGTGCTTTCCATATGCAATATGCGTACCCTCAAGGGCTACCTCTAAAATAAACTCAAGTTAACCTTCACTTGGCTGCAAACCTTTTCCATGCTACTAATCCTAAATATCCTCAACCTTCATGCACTACTATGCCTAATCCATGCACTACATCATTCACTCTTCATTCTCCCTTGTCCTTAGAAGGAGCTCCATGTCAAGAGGACTCTCAAAAAGAAAAAGCTATAAATGTCAAGAAAGATCAAGATCAAGCACGCTTTCATCTCTTTCAAGATTTTTCCCCTCCATATCCTATATCTTGTCCACCTCCTAAGTATGATGAAGATACCACTTCCATTATCTCCCTTGAGCTTACTAAAAATTATGAGAAAAGTTCCCTTCATATGCTATCCAAAGCTACTTGTCAAGATCAAAGCATCGCCTCATGTTCTACTTCTCCACATCCACTTCAAAATTGTGCTCAAGCTTCAAGTGCTTCTATTAAAATTTTTGTTCCTATCAAAGGTACTCACAAGTCTATTAATGGCTTTGACCATGTTGCTCACTCTAAAGATGTTGTTTGCATCTTCTAAATCTATCCTTGGTCCTTATCCATCTAAGTAAAGTATTCAAACCTTCCATCCATATTGGGGCCTTATGTTCCTCCATCTCCTACATTCACTCCTAGCTCATTCCCTAGCTCTCCTATAATACCTCAAGATCAACAAAGACACTCATCCTTGATGAATTTTCACCCATCTGTACATCTAAACCAGTCATATCATCCTTATTCATCCACAAATCCCAAGTCCTTTGGAAGTGAGAATAAACATAAGAATCCATCGAAAAAGAAAGATCACTATGTCCCATCTAATTGACATGTGAATGCTAAGAAGGAGAATGCACAAAAGAGACCACAAAGGTCCACTATTAAAAAAGCTAAATCAAAGAAAATATGGGTTCCTAAACCCATTATTGATGAAATGTGTTTTGAAGTATCCAAAGGAAAATCTAAAGCTATATGGATTCCCAAGTCTCTTTTGGAAGACTTAAATATTGAAAACACTTCAAAGTTGACATTCAAGCTTCCAAAGGCTTCCATTCCATCTTCTTCCAAAAATCTTCCTAAAAATATTCCAAATCCTTCCACTCCACTTTTTTCCAAATATCTTCTACCACCTCATACATCTAAATCTCAAGCTATTTCATCCATGATTCCTCCATTGTTCTAATACCCTTCAAGGTGTGTGTCAATGTTGATCTTGTCTAGTATTTCAGCTACCCTCATGAAATCCTCTAAAGCTTACACTTACTTTCTATACATGAACTCTTATCCTCAATATATTCTTCCTACTATCATTTCTCTTTCAACATCCTATCAACATCTTTGAGCATACCTTTCTATGGTCTTGGTGAAAAAAAAAAAGAAAAAAAAAGAAAAAGAGAAAAAACAAAAAAAAAAGAAAGAAAGTGAAAATGTGCCTTGGTGAAAACTACTTCTTGTGTTAACTTGGTAGCAAAAGTAAAGAGAAATAAATGTGTCCTATGGTGAAAACTACATCTTGTGGTACCTTGGATAAGTACCATGATGAAAAATTGGTAAATAGGCATCACGCGTAATTCTTCCATCATCCATCTATCCCCTCTTCTCTCTTTGATCTTGAAAATGTTGAGCTATCTTTGCATATCGGCTATCTTATCCATGAGATTCTCTATTTGTGCTTTCTCATTCCCTCATAGCCTCCATCTTGAGCTTTATTTTTATTGCTCTATCCCATCGCTGTCCTATCTAGTTGACCCCATGAGTCTTGATCACAATAAATGAAACATGGTTCTCATAGGTCTCTTGACATGGCTACTCTTTTGGACTACACACTTCATGCTATCTCACTTGTTGGTTTCATTTCTTATCCTACATTCTATGTTTCTCATTACTTCCATTGCTTATCCAAAATATGATTCATATGACTAATTCACCTCTTTCCCTAGCTTGGGTACTCTTGAGGAGTCAGTTCTTGAGGATCACTTTCACTTGCTTCACATTCCTTTCTTATGCATTATTGCTTATCCACTGGCTTGTTTCTCCATCATGTCCTATACTTTGCTAGACATTAGGAGAAAATGACGTGATCTTGCTTGAGAACTAGTTATCTCTAAAAGCTTCTAAAAAATCCAAAAAATCATATATGATGCTGAAAAATCCTAAAAATAAAAAAATGTCCTAAAAAAATGATCATCTTAGTGAAAATCTAGAAATAGGTGCTTTGATGTATCACCAAAAAAAAAAAAAATACAAAAATACAAAAAATTTGAAAAAAGTCCTAAATTTTTTTTTGTCAAATGGTGAAAACCTAGAAACAGGCACTACTTGAAACCCTTGCACCTATGTCTATCAGTCTCAATCACCTACTTTGCTACACATTTCCTAGCTTGGAATTGTTTCTTGTCCTTGTCTTAAGGGCATAGCTACTTAGTCTATTGAGGTATTCTTGTGCATTAGGGTTTCTTTGAAAACTCACAAAATAGTGTTTCTCAACACTTCCCCCACCTTGACATCAAGTGTTTTTCAACACTTTTTGGATAGTTTACCTACGGTCTTCGATGTCGCAATATTTTTCACTATCAGAATCAAGTCTTGAAGAAATGGCCAAGTGACTTACACACATGCACTTTAACACTTAAACAACTAAGCTATGCTGATCTTTATCTACTTTGTGTACTGTCTATGACGATTTATTTACTATATGTTCCATCCCTAATAGTCTTTCAAGGATGTCATTGACTAGAAGACTAGGGGCATGGGGCATGTTTTCTTGATTTTTGCTTGTGGGTATACTTTGTTTGTCTATAGTATTGTAAGCATTTATGCTTGACCTATTCAACATTTTGACTTACAAATGTATCATCCTTGGCTGTTTCGCAAGACCGCACTTGGGTTTTATCCTGGCACTTATGCCTTGATGCAGGTGTAATCTTGCTAAATTAAACTTAGGGAATCTAATTGAATAGTTATCTTGACTTACATGTCTCTGATGCTTAGATTGGATTTCCACATACCTATCTAATATCGATCATATTCATATCCCCATAGTTATACTAGTGATGGTTGTATGATCTCATGATGTCCCTAATAAATGCTCAATGATGAAATTAAGAGTCTAAATGCTATACACTTCTTGTTGGTAAACCACTTTTCATATTAGCTTGCATTTTAGATTCATTTTCTAGCTTAGTCTTGCATTCTTGCATATGGGGAGAGCTCTCTCTTCATCTTTTTGTGGACATATCAGCTAACTCCTTTCATATATTTCTTTACTTTCTTCTTGTTCATGTCTTTTCACCTTCTTAATCTTTCACTTCATCTCTTTTCTATCTTATCATCACATTATATAAAGTTTTGACCTCTTAAATAATTTCAATGTCCTAGATTCATTT
Source organism: Cupressus sempervirens (assembly GCA_028749045.1). Taxonomy (NCBI): domain Eukaryota; kingdom Viridiplantae; phylum Streptophyta; class Pinopsida; order Cupressales; family Cupressaceae; genus Cupressus; species Cupressus sempervirens. Next base: position 572,305,842 of record CM053789.1, on the reverse strand, counting down.
TTGGGATCGAAATCCAAATTCAAGTTCATCTTGATGGTCAAAATTGTCTTTTAAAATTCTACTTTCTTCTAAGCAGTTAGCTAACCTTTTGAGGTCTAATCTCTGAATCATCACTGGGGCATCTTCATTTCTCCATGTCCTCATCATTTCCATAATTCATATCTACTTCAATTCACTGTTTCATGTCTAAAATCACCTTTCTACTCGTTTCAACCTAATTTTTATGCTATATCCTTCAAGGTCAACTCAAGTCAAACTGGGGCATTTTATCAGTTTTTTTATAGTCATTCTTGGGTTCTAATCATCTATCTGTCATCTTGGACATTGCTATATTCTAATTTTCTCATGTCTAGCCAATTTTTGCATCCCCTTACCTCATTTCAATTTCAATCCCGAGGGGGCAGAAACACTCTATCACTAATTACTACAACTATCTATTTCTTAGGAGCATTTGTTTGATCTTCTCACTTGTTCTCGATCTATCTACTTTGCTAAGTGTTAGCATTCTTCTTGAATTCTGACATAATCTTTTCCTAGTGTTCAGTGCTACCACTATCAGGCTGTACATTTAGGACTTGCTATCTTTTTCTACATTTCATTCTTCAAAATCAAATATCTATATCTATCACCGCCTACTTGGCTTTCTATTTTTTTTGACATAATGTGTTCCCAGATTGATCACACATTAGTCAAAGAGGGGCAAATGTAATCACCTAAAAATGGTCATCTAGACTATTAGCCCCCTTCTCAACATTTTGGCTAATTTAATTTAATCACTTACCTAAGCCAAATTGTTAATAATCAATTTATTTGATTATAACCTATAGTTTGACTATGCTATCCTAAGTTCATTATTTGATTAAAAGAACATGTCCCCTTTTAATTAAATAAAAGACCCCATTCTTCTAACCCACTTAAAGTGCACACATAAAGTCCTTTTCCTATTTTGCAATTAAAAGAAAAGGCTTTGTGACTTTTGTCTTATATGACAAGTCAACTTATATTCTATTGGTTGACTTGTGTGTGCACATGGATCACTCCTCTTTTCAAATTCCACTATTGATCATCCACCGTCTTCATCTTGATCTCTACCGTCCGTATGACTTTAAAAGGGAGAGAGATTTCCCCCTCAAAGGATCCACCCTCATTTGAATATTGTTATGCTATAGGTTTTCTAACAAGTTTCTTTGGAGCTTTGTGGAGAAATTCTCTTTCTTGTCTACATTCTCTCATCCATGGCATTCTAGCTTAGCTTATCTTTTTTTTAAAAAAACATTTAGCTTAAATTACATAGTCTAATAGTTGGATTGTAACACTCTCATACATGTTTAGCATAGCTACACTTTGCATCTCATTCTAGCTTAATCTTCATTTGCATTGCATTCTTGAGGAACTCCTTGGGACATTTGCATTCTTGCATCTTGTCTTTGGAACCTCCCATTGCATGGTTTACTAGCAAGAAGAGTATTTTGAAGGCTCAACTGAGAGCCCTTGAACTTGAAATACACTCTCTTGCACTCTATGGATAGGGAGCTCTAAGCCGGCATCCAAGCATTCCAAACTCATGGAATCGTTTGGATAGAAGGGTTTAGAGTGGGACACTTTCGAGTGTACAAGTAGCTGGGGGTAATTTTGTTGCACTTCTCCTATTTTCCTCTTCTAGAACTCATGCTATGAATGTCCTCCTATTAAGAGGGAGATTATAAATATTGTCCTCTTGTTTTTCTTCCTCAACCTCTAGAATGGTTTCAAGAATTTGAGGTGAAGTGACACTTTTCTTCTTCAATTTCCTTCTTTTCACCCCTACTACCATCGTGTCTTTTCTGCTTCATTTTGGGATTGATGAGAAGGCTTTAGTGTGAATTAGAAGCTCTTTAGTCACTCTTCCACCTCATTATACTTTATATTATTTTTTAACTTGGCCTTACTTTCCTTCCAGATGTATGCCACATCCCCTACATGTCTAACATAGTCTTGAGTCTAATCAGGGACTTCTCCTAGTAGTAGAACAATAATTTTAGCCCTATTTCCCTTTTCTAGTCTAGCACATTCATATAAATTTGTAACATTAGGTACCACATCCAAGCAATAAGGCTTCTTTACCCATTTCTTTGTCATCTCAATGACATGCCTAGCCCAATGTTATATATCATCATTTTTCTCCTTGCTTACATCCACATTCATAATGGGACACTTAAATATATTTTCTCTATTTCAAAGGGGATCTATGATATTTGGGCTATCCTTGTTCTATACCTTGAGGCATATGTAGAGATTCAATTCCTTCTCTGACATTGATAGACTCATCCTACAATATTTCCTCATTCAAACTTCATATTCATCTACACATTTCAACCAGTGGTCTTCAATGACAACATCTAGGATGAACTCCTTTCCTATAACCTATTGGATCATCCCAATGTTATCAATATATGGGAGGGAATCTAGGTAGTCGTCCATAGGATACTTATCCCAATCCACCTCATAGGTGGCATGGTGTAGGAGCACACTTGGGCTACCTCCATTGTTTGAAATATTTTTGGCTTGTACTTAACTCTAGCCAAGTGAAGAGCATATATTAGTTTTCTTGAAGACCTTAGAAGGTCATTTTCAATGTTGGATAAGTGAATTAGTCACTAGGATTAAGGTCAATAAGTAACCATTGTTAGTTGTTATTTCAATTTCTTAGTGTTTGTGAGTTCGAGTCTTTAATGTGCCTTAGGCACATAAATATTTTTAATGAATGTTATTATGATGCCTTAGGGTCATTAATCTAGTTGGTTTATTAGAATATAATGAGGATAGACATCCTAAGAAATAGGATCATGGCTTTTCAAGAAGTTGCCAAATGTTGTAAAAATGTTGTCATGACAACATTTGCAATAATTGCAAAAGTTGCATGCAACACTGTTATCCTTAGATTCCCTACAGTCTAGGAAATGATGCTCAAACAACACATGCCTAAAAACAAGAGTGTCATCTAAGATTAGCTATGGCTTGAAATTATAAGTGTGTGTGACTGTAACAAGTTTTGGGAATAGAGAATAGTGTTGTACAATACTATTTTATGAGGAACCCAAGATTTTCATTGTGATAGTGACATTATATAATTGAATCTTGAAAGTTAGATATAAATTTGAGTAGTGTAGGATGTTTAAAGACTTTTTAATTTATTAAGAAAGTTGATTTGAGTTAGCCTTGTAGCTAGGAGAAAATTAGATTAGTTTAGATAGTGTGCTAGTTCTTGGAAGACAATTTTTGCTTTCATGGCTCCCACTTGAGATTCAACCATTGAAACTTTGAAAAATATGGATGAATATTATAGTGGAGCCACTAAAAATGATGTATATAAAGATAGGAGTCTAGGGAAGTAGTGCTACTATTTTAAAATTCAAGCCCTAGGCAAGCTACGAATGTCCGGTTAAAGGTTTGACAATGCTGAATCTAATGATTGAGTGGAGGGGATAGAAGAATTGTACAAAACAAGTATAGCCTCAAGAAAGGAATAGTCATATCTTAATATCTTAATATGTTATTATGATTAAGGTTATACCAATACATTTTGAGTGTGTTTTCAAATGAGTTTATAGTCTTGTCCTAGGAAATAGGCCTTCTAGCCCTATTAGACCTAGATAATAGGAATCACCTGTACATACAACCTAGGAGTCTTAGACCTATAGAATCCTTTAGGAAATACAAAAATTTCCTCAAATCTAGAATTTATTTTCCACATTTCTTGGATATTTTTTTCAATAAAGAAGAATTCCTCATTTTCAAGGGCTAATTGGAACTAGGCCTAATTAGGCTTCCTAGAGACTAAATCTTGACATCGATAGGAACAAGGCTTGAAGATCCTTCTAAATTGACAAAAATACAAGAAAATGGAGTGTTCTCATTTTGATGGATGACCTTACAATGAAGAATGGAGTTTTTGAGCAAGTTGCACTTAGAGCTTTCTAAGTGAGTCTAGAGAAGAGTACTAAAGATAGGGTGTTAGTCTTCTAAGGGTAAGCACAAAGGATCAAACTCTTGGAGAGGAGTTTGGATTGGTATTAGTTAATTATCTAACCTAATCAAGGACCTAGGAGGACTAGGTTCCTAGAAGAGACAATCTAGGTCTCTTGAGAAGTAGTGTAAGCACCCCTTGGAACACATACAACATATTGGTATTAGAGCTTGAATTGAATATGCTTATGGTTGATGTTTCAGCCTACTAAATTAATAGGAGAGAATACACTAGGTGGAACCATGGTGACTAATGTTGAATTACCCAAAATTTTTAGGATTAAGAAGAAGATAAAAAATTGCTAAGGGAGGCCCAAATGGAGCAACTCTTGTGTGTAGTCCAAGAAAAAGCTAATAGGGTCAAGGAGAAAATTGACCTAAAGGAAGGAAAAGAAACAGAGAAGAAAGAATTATATTTGGAGGAGGAAGCACCAACACTAACCCTATTCTTATTGAAGAGCCATACTTAAAGGCATTAAAAGCATCAAGTGGCAAATATTTAGGAGTGCCACTATTTAGTGGACAAATGTATCTAGTTTTAGTTGTGGATTATATTGAAAACATTGAGAATTATTTTGAATGTGATGGTATCTTTGAGGAACACAAATTTATGGTGGCCAAGTCCAAATTACGAGATTCAACTCCTACTTGGTGGAAGTTTGTGCAAACTAAAGAGAAAAGGACGGAAAAGGTCCTATAGTTACATGGAAGGGTATGGTAAACAAAGTGAAGTAGACCTATCTTCCTTATGACTATGAAGTTCATCTTCATAGGAGGAGACAAAATCTTAGACAAAAAGTTTTGGATGTCCAAGAATATACTAAGGAATTTCAAAAATTGTGTTTGAGGTCCAAGGTATTTGAAGATGAAAGCATCAAGTTGGAAAGATACTTGAATGGCCTCAATCTATTCAAGAAGAGATAAGCCTAGTAAATTTCAAAACCATTAGGAAATGTTACCAAATGTCCTTTAAGATAGAAGAGAAAATAAAGAGGAAGAAAGAAACCTCTAAAGGTAAAGCTAAGAGAAAGGATAGTAGAGCTTAAGAGGTGGCTATGGTGGAAAAAGTTTAGATTCAAGGACTCAAGATGAGGTAAAATTCAGTGAGCAACAAGAAGGAAGCTCAATAGGAGGTGGTAGAGGAAGAAACTCTAATTCTAGAGGAAGGAGTGGTGGACAAGGAGGAAGGGGCAATTATTTTTCTAATATGAAGTGCTACCATTGTAATCAAATGGGGAGCCTAACCTATAGATGCCCAAAGAAAGGTGGTTCATCATAAGAAGGTGACAAGAGGAAAAAATTAGTTCAAGATAAGTCCAATGTAGCAAATAAGAATGCTAAATTACCACTAAATGTAGAAGAAGGAGAGAACCTCATGACGAGGAGAACTTTTGATCAAAGAGCCAGTGAAGGAGGAGCCAAGCCAAAGAAGATCTTTATTAGGATAAAGTGCAAAATGATGGGTAAAGTATGTAGAATCATCATTAACTCAGGGTCTACTAACAACATTATTTCAAGGGAAGTAGTCAGCAAGCTAAAACTGACAAGAATATCCCACACCAATCCTTATAAGGTTACCTAGCTAAACAAAGGCCAACATGTGTTAGTAAATGAACAAGCATGGGTGGAGTTCTCAATTGGAAGAGACAAAGATAAAGTTTTGTGTGATTTGTTACTTATGGAGGCATGTCATTTTCTCCTAGGAAGACCATGGAAATTTGATCACCAAACTATCCATGATGGAGGAAAGAACTCCTATACTTTTAAGAAGGACAAGATGACCTTCAAAATACAATCATTGTTGGAAGATGCAGAAGAAAAGATAACTGGTTCATATGTACTTATGGTAAGTGAAAAGAAGTTCCTACAAACCATGAGAAAGTGAAGGTGTAGGCTTTACTTTGGTGCTAAGACTAAGGGAGGGAAATGAAGGAAATGAGACTAAGAGGGAAACATTACCTAAGGAGATTCAAGGTATGCTTCAAGCTTACCAAGTTATTGTAAGTGATAGATAACCATCAACCTTACCCCCTAAAAGAGCCATAAGCCATAGGATATACCTTATCCTAGGATCTACCTTACCTAACAAAGTAGCCTACAAGATGATCCCTCAAAAAAATGAGGAAATAGCAAGAAAAATACAAGAACTCCTAAACCCAGGCGTAATTAGGAAGAGTATTAGTCCATGTGCCGTATGTACTATACTTGCACCTAAGAAAGGATGAACTTGGAGTCTTTGCACTGATTCAAGAACTATAAATAGGATAACCATAAGCTATAGGTTCCCTATCCCTAGGATTGAAAACCTAATGGATTTCCTAGGCGAAGCCAAATACTACAAAAAGATAGAGTTGAAGAGTGACTATCACCAAATAAGGATACATGAAGGAGATGAGTGGAAAATAGCCTTCAAGACCAATGAAGGGCTATATGAATGGATTTTCATGCCATTTGGATTATCTAACACCCCCTCCACATTCATGAGACTCATGAATGAAGTTCTTAATGACTACATAGGAAAGTTTGTAGTTGTGTATCTAGATTATATACTAATCTATAGTAAGACAAGGAGTGAACACCTAGAACAACTTGACATTGTTTTCAAGAAGCTACATGATGAGAAGTTGATGATTAAAAAAGAGCTAGTGTACCTTGGGTTTTTTATATCACATGGTTAGCTAAAAATGGACAAAAGTAAAGTGGAGGATATCATGAGTTGGCCTACTCTAGAGTTAGCAACAAAGGTAAGAAGTTTTTATGGTCTTGCACAATACTATAGAAAATTCATAAGATAGTTTAGTGCAATTTGTGCTCCTATGTTAGATAATATCAAGGGAGGAATGAAAACTAAGTTTGTATGTAATCAGCATGATAGCAAGAGATTTGAGTTACTAAAGGAGAAGATAACTACTCAACCTATTTTAGTGTTGCCAAGCTTTGAAAAGCTTTTCACTATTGAGTGTGATGCTAGCAAGGTAGCAATTGGGGTTGTTCTAAGCCAAGAGGGAAAACTAGTAGCTTTTCATTCTAAAATGTTGAGTGAGGCTAAGAGGAAATACTCCTCCTATGATCTAGAAATGCATGCATTGGCCAAAGCTCTAAGAAAGTGGAGGCATTATTTGCTTCCCAAGGAATTCATTGTGTATTCAGACAACTAAGCACTTAGTTTCTTGAATTCACAAGAAAAGTTAAGTCACAAAAATGTGAAATGGGTTGAGTACCTACAAGAATAAACCTTCAATATCAAGCACAAGAAGGGTGTCCTCAACAAGGTGGTAGATGCATTGTCTAGGAGGGAACTCACACTCCAAGAAATTTAGTTGAAAAGCATGGGGATAGATCATTTCAAGGATCTATATGCATATCATGATGACTTTTATGACATATTTAAGGTATGTGCTGATTACAAGAATCATTTGCATAGTAGTTATGCTAAATATAATTTTCAAAGTGATCTCTTAGTCAAGGGGAATTAGTTGTGTGTCCCTAGAGGCTCTATTAGAGAGACTTTTATACAAGAAAAACATAATGGTGCATTGAGTGGTCATTTTGGAATTAATAAGACCCAAGAACTTGTTTCAAGGTTTTATTATTGGCCAAGGATGAATCTTGATATTAGGAGGTATGTGGAAAGTTGTGTTATATTTAAAAAAGCCAAGGGAAATTCTACAAATGCTAGTCTTTACCCTAGTACCAATTACTACTAGGCCATGGGAATGTTTAAGCATGGATTTTATAGTTGGGTTACCCAAGACAAGAGGAGGCATGGATAGTGTATATGCGGTTGTGGATAGGTTTAGAAAAATGGCTCACTTTGTGCCATGCAATACCACTAATGATTCTATTCAAATAACCTCTCTATTCTTCGAAGAAATTGTGAGAATCCATGGGTTACCTATCAACATTGTGTCAGACAAGGACACTAAGTTTATGAGTCATTTTTGGAAGACTCTTTGGAAAATATTGGGCACCAACTTGTCCTTTGGATCAGCCTACCACCCCCAAATTTATGGTCAAATCAAGGTTGTTAATAGGAGCCTGGGGAATCTTCTAAAATGTTTGACTAAGGAGTACAGATAGGAGTGAGATCAGTTGATTGAACAAGCTGAATATGCATAAGATAACACCATAAATAGATCCATAGAGAAAAGTCCATTTGAGATAGTTTATGGACTACATCCTAGGGATTTCTATGACATGAGAGATTTAAAAGATGGAGTGAAAGAAAGTGGTTATGTGGATGATTTTACATATGTCATGAAAGAGGTTCATAAAATAGTGAGGAAAAAATTGATAGAGAACACCATGAAACATAAAGAAAAGGTGCATGAGAGTAGAAAGATAGTTGAGTTCAATATTGGTGACTTAGTCATGGTGTATCTTAACAAGTCAAGAATGAAGAAGGGAGTCCCTCACAAGCTAAAAATGAGGATGATAGGACCCTATCCTATATTGGCTAAGTATGGTGACAATGCACTCAAGGTTGAACTGCTAGAAGATAGTGGACTACCACCAATCTTTAACATTGCCAACTTAGTCCATTATAGAGGACCACAACAAGAAATGGATCAGAATCTTCATGAATTAATCAAGGATGTACAAGATCTCCAATTACCTATTGCTATAGCCACAGGATGAGACAACATATTGGATACAAGACTCTACAAAAAGACTAGAGCAAAAGAGTACAAGGAACACCTCATCAAAAGATATGGATAGAGTGATGTTGATTCTATTTGGATAAAATATTTAGAGTTCAAGAAGATGGGAGTTGATCCTATCATTATCAATACAAGGGTGGATTGATCTTTTTATTTTGGGGAGGATAGTGTAGGAGCACACTTAGGCTACCTCCATTGTTTGAAAGATTTTTGGATTGTACTTAACTCTATCCAAGTAAAAAGAATAGATTAGTTTGCTTGAAGACCTTAAAAGGTCATTTGTAATGTTGGATAAGTGAATTAGTCACTAGGATTAAGGTCACTATGCATCCATTGGTAGTTGTTATTTCAATTTCTTAGTGTTAGTGAGTTAGAGTCTTTAATGTGTCTTAGGCACATAAATATTGTTAATGGATGTTATGATGCCTTAGGGTCATTAATTTAGTTGGCTCCTTGTAATATCATGAGGATAGAGGTCCTAAGAAATATGATCATGGCTTAACAAGAAGTTTCCAAATGTTGTAAAAATGTTGTCATGACAGTATTTGCAATAATTAAAAAATTTGCATGCAACATTATTATCCTTAGATTACCTAACATCTAGGAGATGATACTCAACAACAAGCCTAAAAACATGGAGAATTAAATCTAAGACCATATGGGGCTCAAAATTATAAGTGTGTGTGATTGTAACAAGTTTGGAGAATAGAGAATAGTGCTTTGCAATATTGTTTTGTGAGGAACCAGAGATTTTCATTGTGACAATGACATTATATGGATTGAATCTTGAAAATTAGCTATTTATTTGAGTAGTTTAGGATGTTTAGGGACTTTTTAATTCAGTAAGAAAGTTGATTTGAGTTACTCTTATAGCTAGGAGAAAATTAGTTTAGTTTAGATAGTTGGCTAGTTCCTAGAAGATAATTTTTGCTTTCATGGCTCCCACTTGAGATTCAACCCTTGAAACTTTGAAAGTGTGAATGAATCTTAGATTGGAGTCATTTTACATGATTTATAAATGGGTAGGAGTCCAAGGAAGTAGTGCTACTATTTTAAAAGTCAAGCCCTAGGTGAGCTAGGAATGTTCAACTAGAAGTTTGATAGTGTTGAATCTAATGATTAAATGCAAGGGATGGACGAATTGTATGGAACAAGGAAAATCATAGGAAGGGGATAGTCATATTTTGAAATTTTATGATGATTTAAGTCATACAAATCCATTCGAGTGAGTTTTCAAATGAGTTTATAGTCTTGTCCTAAGAAATAGGCCTTCTAGCCCTATTAGACCTAGATAATAAGAATTACTTGTACGAACAACCTAGGAATTAAATACCTAAAAAATCCTTTAGGAAATCCAAAAGGGTGCTTGAATCTAGAATTTATTTCCTAGGTTTCTTGGAGAGTTTTGGAAAGAAAGAGGAATTAGTCATTTTCAAGGGTTAATTGGAACTAGGCCTAATTAGGCTTCCTAGAGACCAAGTCTTGACAGTGACAGGAAGAAGGCTTGAAGATCCTTCTAAATGGAAAGAAATGAAAGAACATGGAGTGTTCTCATGTTGATGGATGATCCTACAATGAATAATGGAGTTTGTGAACAAGTTGCACTTAGAGCTTTCTAAGTGAGTGTGGAGAAGAGTACTAAAACTAGGGAGTTGGTCTTCTAAGGGTAAGCACAATTGATAAAACTCTTAGAGAGGAGTTTGGATTGGTATTAGTTAATTATCTAAGCCAATAAAGGACCTAAGAGGACTAGGTATCTAGAAGAGACAAGCTAGGCCTCTTGAGAAGTAGTGCAAGCACCCCTTGTAACACATACACCATGGCAATGTCTTGCTTTTGCATCACCTCATAGGGCCCAATGGTGATTGATGATACCCATATATTCCTTTGCATCCTAGGTGCTCTCATATGTAGAAGCTAATTGTCTAGAATTATTTGAAATCACAAGTCTATCTGATGGATAACATGGTAGCTTCTTGGGGCATAGGATAGGTTTAACTACCTAGACATATGTCAATGTGTGGTATTGGATAAAGTATCCACCCACTTGCATCACTCTAGTTGGAACCTCTATTGATATCATTTTTGCATAATCTACTTCAATGAATTCAATTATGGTGAAGATAAAGGTGTCATTCACTAGTTTGTATTTCAAGTTCTTACTCGAGAGATTCTTTTGTACCAATGGTGGGTACACAATGTATGTCCATGCATTAGGATCTTATATGTTTCCCCTCCTCACTAGTCCTAGATATTTTATTTTCCTAGCTACCAATAAATAGACCATGTATGTTCTCATATAAAACCATGGGTCTTCCTAGACTGAAGTGAGTTTTGATTAAGTAAAAATAGGTTTTGAAAGGACCCAAAACCTTGTACAAAGAGACAAGAAAGATATAACAATGAGAAACATAAAATAATTGTGGAAAACCATTTGAAAAACTATAGGGATACAACCAAGCTCCCCATAAGAGGGAAAACAACCCAAGAAACCACAAACCATCAAGATTTACATTTTCGTCCTAACTTTTGACAACATAAAGACATATAAAATGAGGGTTTGGAGAATTTTCCTTTTTTTCCTTTAATTGATGTCCAACCATCCTCTACCTTCCTAGTAGCCTTTTACCAACACCCACTAACCCCCAAAACCCTTGTTGTAGGAGAAGCACCAGTAGTAGACTTCTAGATAGAATCAATAGTAGAAAAAGGGACAACACCAATATTCTAACTCAAATCTGCCATAGGGACAATAATTGAATCAACAAAGTCAACAACAAGAGAAGTGTTAGCAGTCAAAACTATCAAATGGACAACATTCAAATTGCTAGAGACAACAATAGAATCCTCATCCAAATTAGCACGAAAAAGCTATCTGACCCATCTACCTCCATGGATACTTTCTAAACTATATAGTGATCATCTGAAACACCCAACCACAAAGAAGGTGATTTCTTTGAATGCAATTTTTTAGAGGAGCATCGTGCAATGAGATGGTTGATCATATGACATTTTTTACATCTAAAGGGGATACCCTCATAATCAAGAAGTTGAATTCAAGGACCATTTGGAGAAGCCAACTTTATATTTTCTAGAAGCCCCTTGGAGACATCCAAATCCATAAGGATGTAGGCATACATCATCTTATAGATATTGGAGGAAGCCAAATCAACCATCAAGAAATCCCCAAGGGCCTCCCCATAGCCTCCAAGACTAAATCCAACCAAAAGTGAAGGGGAAGGTTTGACAATTGAACTCAAAGCGGAATCTGATTAAAGGTTTTAGTATTTAGATTAAAAGTTAGATACCAAGGCTTAGCCATCAGGGGGAACCTTTCCTTCCAAGAGAAGCCACATCCTAGGATGGAATTTCTATCATCAGCATTAGAAAATTTCATAATAAAAAACCCTTTCTATAGGATGAATCTGAGCTGAATTCGAAATGATTGGTTTACATAATTTGGAGATCCAAGCATGCAAAGTTGAAAGAGAGGGCCAAAAACTACTAAACCTAAAAAATAGCAGTAGTGGAAGAGAAATATTCCACATATGGAGAAACCTCATCAAAAATATCAGAATCTAGATGAAGCACAAGTGGTTTACTTATAGAAACATGCACTACCAGACAACTAATAGAGGGCATAACCGAATGGGGCCCAAACTTTAGAATAGGAGCACCAATACCCACCTCAAACACAACCTATAAGGCCCCTTCCCTAGCACTTTATTACAAACTTTAAATGATATAGATTTAGAAAGAGAAAGGAGATAAGATGATATGTTTTTGTTCTTGCAAAGGGGATGTGAATTATATATAGTTATCCTTACATTTTTTGATAAAATGAGGGTAAGAAGGTTTTAGAATTTACGTATGACATAAGTAATAATATAATTATCAATAGTGAACTACAAGATGTTTCTTGAGACATATATAGATTTTAATTAGTGCTAGGTTAAATAACCTATTCAGTTACAATAGGTTGATGAGTTAAGATCATATGTAATAAAGATTTGAAATGTCATAACCTAGAAACTAGGTCAATAGATACATGATATTTTGCGATCTATTAGGATAAGGAATTATTTAAGAAAGATGAATCAACACCACCCTTGTAATAATTACCAATGGTACATGGAAATTTTTATCAAAAAATTGGATAAGGGTCTACATGATAGAACTTGGTATGATGTAAAAAATAATAACCAATTATTGTTGAAGTAGTATTTTAGAGATATGTTGTTGTGAATGATAAGTAAGAAATGATGTTTCATGTCGATATAATATATTGACTAACAAGGGGTAACCATTTTATTTGATAATAAATTGTGAAACTATGTTGACATGATTACGTACATACATCCTAACTACTTGACATAATTGATTATCTCATAATAATGGGACACTGTTATTAATTTCACCATGTTTAATTGAATGGGGGATACTAGTTGTGATGTTTACATTTTGGTGAAATTCACTTATGATATGTGCGAGGACTTAACTTACATACTGGATGATTTAATGTTCATGGATTTAGTATTTTATTACTATAAGAGGAAATGTATTATGAATGTCATATTGAGTAGGGATTAATATTAATATGCAAATTCTAGTATTTTAATGTTTTAAGTGCCTTATATGAAAATTATTAGAAAATAAAATTTGATTATGATGTTAAGGTGAATTCAATAATATGGAATTGACATGCACCTATATACATGCATATATATGATTTTAATTGGGATACTAATGTTCAAGTTTAGTGTGTAGGAAATTGAACCATGGATATTAATTAGGGAAACAAGGTCCAAACTTATGTGGACATAGTTTAGCCAAGGAAAATCTTTGGAAGATTCAAAAGCCTCATTATGATGTGCTTATTTCATCAACATAATTTTGCATGTGCATGGTAAACTTAATCTCATAAGTTCATTAGGGACATGTCATGGTGATGTGAAATGTGTTTTAAATGTGTTATTTGACACTTGTAATTATTTATGTGTTAATGACATGTCACCTAGGGTTTTGGTCATGGCAACATTTAACCATAAGCAAATTACTTTTCATAAGATAAAGGAAATTCAATTGGAGAAAGGATAGGATGGGTCACCATCAAGAGAAATTCGAATTCAAACTTTTCAAGGATTTTAAAGGGTCAATAAGTGGTCACAAAGTGTCATTTTTATAAAAATAAGCCACTCATATGTTAGCATAACATGTTAGGGGCATAAATTTGACCATTTTAGTGCTTAGCTAGTCTAGGTGGCCCTTTAACCAATGCATTCTTCCACCAATTCAAAAATTGAGTTATCCCATGAGTTCATCCCCATCTTTCCACTTAGTAAAAAGTAACAAATTTGGTAGGGACAAAGTTGTAAAAGATAGTGGCTTGATGTTTTTCCAAAAAGAGATAGTGGGTCTTTTAATTGGATTTGGACAAACTAGTAGAGTATTCACCCACTCTTTAAGTTTAGACACATTAGGGTTTGGATGGAGGAAGGACTAAGGAGAAGGGAGCTTTGTAACAACTTCCATTTTTTCCTTATCTTGGACCAAGGTTGGTGCCCATGCTATAACTCTCATTGCACTTGCTCAATGATGTTGTTCTTGTTCATTTTTCGCTAAAATACATAATATGTTTGTGTGAGATTGTGGGTATGTGTCATTGTTTTGTGATGGATTTCTCTCTCATATTTTTGTATCTAGGAATGTTAATGGGTGTGAAGGCTTCACTCACCCTTGGGAGGAAAGAGATGCCTTAGGTGAAGGGGTTGGTTGGGCTAAACATTGAAGTTGAGAGATTTTCCTCTTGGAAAGGGTTTTGTTGTTCAAGGATTATGGGATCCATTTAAGCCATATGCTTTCCTTGTTCTTATTATGAGAAGTATAAGTGTATTGATGTGATGAGGAGGATGTATTTTTGATAGCTTTGAAGAGGCATTATGCAATTGCAAATTTATATGTGTATATGGATATGACATTCTCCTCTTTGGAGAGCCCACCTTCACCCATTGTCTCATGATTCCAATGGTGAATCATTGTGTTAAAACTTGGAGGGATTGTAAATGTATTGTGACATTGTATCTATATGAATTGTTGGTGCTTGAGTGTAACCTATTTGAATCTTTTTTCCCCTAGCTTGGTGGGTGGCTTCTTAGAAGCCTAGGATGGGAGGTGAGCCTCTATGGTTCTTGCATAAATGTGTTTGTAAGTTTTGTGCTATCTTTATCCATGAAGATATGATGCTTTCCCCATTACATTGTTGAAGAAGAAAAATATATGACATTATGTAATGCATTTGGAAGGTTTAAATCCTCCTCCATGTCTTGAGCATTGTATTTGTATGATTAAAACCTTAATGGTGCTATTGTGTGATGTATTCCTCCATGTCTTGAACATTGTATTGATAGGGAAACAATTTTCATTTGTTGTTTGGTGTATTGTAAAGAAGCTCTATATATTTTATGCATATCACTATGAAGAATAGTTTCATGGAAGAAAGAAAGCAATCTGGATATTCTGCCAACTATTTGCATTGTAAGATTTATAGTTATGCATCTAGTTGCCTTGAAAGGGAAGGATCAACTTGTTATAGCAGACATATCTAAAATGAAAAAAGATTCATTACATTAGCTATCTCTATTGAAACTTAATTACAATATATGTATTCTTGCATGTATTCCTTTGAAGCAAGAATCAATACACAAAAGAAAAGATTGATCATGAAGGAGTTCTATTGTGCATTCATCAATAAGAAACATCATAGAAAAGATTCATTCATTAGTTTCATTGTTCTTGATTTTTTCCCCATGCATTTTATTGTTAAATCCACTATCCTAATGAATTCAAGATAGGTTTATTGATGCAGGGGACTCCTCTTAATACCATAAACTCATAATAGAAACAAAGAAACAAAAAAAAAAGTGAGAACAAAATATGAACTTCTTATTATTTTTGCAAATGTAGGATTATAGAATTCTCAATTACAATATGCTAACCCAAATGGGTACCTTCATTATAGTAATCTACAAGACAGTGCTGGGAACTATCACCTAGGGCTCTCCTAGACAATGTTTGGGCCTTTCTTAAATAGGTAGTTTTATGCCACCCGAGAAGGTTCTAGATGCTCAAACTTAATATCTAAGGCTGATAGACCCTAACAATACATATAGAGTTGGCCAAATACATCTTTGACAAATTATTTTAGAAATTTCAATAGCCCAACTTCCAAAGGCCATAACTTACGAATTGTTGCTCTGATTGGCTATTATAACCACTTTTTGGAAATGCCAGCTTCTGATCTACAAGCTTGAAACCATGCTAGTGCCATTCTGTCGAGTTTTTGGACCTCATCTGGGCACTCTAAGGCCTCCAACAATGAGCCTGAAGATTTTTCTACAAATTTTTCCACCAAAAATCTGCAACAACTTCTTTGATACTTAAGCTGAAGCAATGAGATTTTTATGGTAGGCTTATATCTCTAAAATGAACCTTCTTGTAGAAAATGAGAACATTTTGAGCTCATATGATAAACTTACTAAAAATATCAAGTTCCCATAAATAGTAACCACCCTGTCTACTAGTCCTTATTAAAATAGAAAAGGCTAAAAATGAAATATTTTTGGGTGATGCAAGATTTCCCTTACACCCAAGATGCTCTTGCATTAGACACTTGGGGTAATTTGAGAAGTGACCCCATCATGTCTCAAGTGTTCAGAGGAAAACCAAGATGGTTGACCTCCTCCTTTGCTAGCCATGATGAATCCTCAACTAGTCTCCCTTTCCATTTGACTAGATATTCCTCATAAGTTCTATTTCTTGGTAGCCGAACTAGCTGCTAGAATGCTCCACTGCAATTTTGCAACTTCATCTCCATCACCTCCTTCATAATACTCTATCAAATCTAAAATATTAAATATTGGTAAAATATTCAATTTAACAGGCAACTCCACTTCATACGCATTTCCAGAATCATGCCTCTTCACTATCTTGCACAATCCAAACTTCTTCATCTTCAACTTATTATATGTACCTACTAGAAAATGATCCTTTATCCAATATGAAATTCCTTATATCTCCTTTTCACATCTTCCTTAGCCTTATACTATGCATTCATCTTTATGATGTGCTTCCTCACCTCCTCATGGATGTTCTTCAAATGTTCAACAAAATCTTCTTCTTCAATACTACTTATCTCTCCCTTATCCAACTTCCTCAATTCAGAAACATTTCAAGGGCTAATCCCATATGCAATCAAGAATGGTGATTTACCAATACTCTTATTGATAGAATTATTATATACAAATTTTTCCTGTGGTAAAATCATATCCTGTCCTTCTGGTTTATCTCCAACCAAGCATCTTAGCAAGTTTCCCAAACTATGATTCACAAATTTTGTTTTCCCATTAGTCTTTGGATGATGTGATGAACTAAACTTCAAATTTGTCTTCAACTTCTTCCACAATGTGCACTAGAAATACCCAACAAATTTGGTATCTCTATTTGAAACTATACTCATTGGCAGACCATGCAATCTCACCACTTCTCTGAAAAATAACTTTGCTACATGAATAACATCACTAGTCTTCTTGAAAGGAATAAAATGTGCCATCTTTGAAAACCTATCAACCACCACAAAAATAGAATCATTTCCATGCCATGTCCTCAGTAATCCAAGAACAAAATCCATGCTGACATCCTCCCACGGCTTCTCTAGTATAAGTAATGGCTAATACAACCCTATATTCTCCTTCACTCCTTTCGCCATCTAACATACTCCACAACTTTGTATAAACTTCATCACATCTTGTTGTAATTATGGCCATTAATAATTTTCAGCAACCAAAGCTATAGTTTTATCTCTGCCAAAATGTCCAGCTAGTCCTCCACTATGCTTCTCCTTGATGAGGTTCTCTCTCATTGAACTTCTTGGAATGCACAACTAGCTTCCTTTGAACAACATATTATCTTGGATCATAAAATCCAACCACTTTGTCCTATCAAGTATAATAGGTTCTGTACAAGCTTTCGATGCTTCACCAAAATTAGGATCATTTGGATACAATGTACTAAGTTCCTTGAACCCAACCGCCTCTATCTACATTTCTACTAGCAAAAGTTGTCTTCTGCTAAGAGCATCTACAACTTTTTTAGACTTCCCACTTTTGTGTTTCAAAACAAATATATAACTCTGCAAAACTCAACCCACTTTAATTGTCTTTGGTTCAATTTTCTTTGACTATTCAAATATTGCAAAGCTTGATGATCAATATACAAAACAAACTCCCTGGGAAGAAGATAGTGTCTCCACTTCTTCAATGCTTGAACTATGACATAAAATTCCTAATCATAAACAAGATATTTTCTTTTTGCATCATTCAACTTCTCATTGAAATAAGCAATAGGTCTACCTTCTTGGCTCAAAACACACTACTACATTTAACCTCAATTTTCGACCATCAACTAAATAAGTTTAGGTTGGTCAGAATGTTAAGGAAAAAATTTCTTTTTTTTTGCATGTAAGTCCCGTGTTGGTCAAAATTTCAACCAACATGAGGCTTACATGTAAAAAAAAGAAAAGTTTCATTCATTTACATAATGGTTAAAAACAAAAACTTTCATTAATTCGCAGGCAATCCTAAAGGTATGAGCATGGGCGAGAGAAAAATTGGGACTTCAAATTCACATGAGCACAAGCGGGAGAAAAATTGGGACTTCATTCCCATGAGGACAAATTTTCCTAGCTTTTCTCATTGGACGCCATATTTTGCTGGGTCCTTTCTAGTCATTGACGCCATGCTTATTAAGATCTCTATGCAACCCTTAGCATGAGCTTGTTGTGAACTGTATGCAATGAGATCTTTGATATTTTCAATGCCAAATCAAGAGTTCTACTGCTGTAAGTTACGTCTTTATTTTTGCTTTCTAGTTTTTGGAAAAAATGCAATGTGATTACCATTTTGAGCATTCTTCTTGGGGTTTTATGAATATGGAAAAAATTATGAGATATACCATAAAATTTTCATCCGGGCTTGCATATTCTCTATAGATTTGCAAATAAGGATTTCTTTACCTTATGAATGCTATGAGTTTCTTTGATTAATTATATTAATGATATGAGTTGACTCTTGAGTAGTTCGGGTTGCTATTATTTTACTTCTAAATGGATTTGATAACCTTCAATGGCAGGTCCCTTAATTGTACCAATACTCTGTTGATGTACAAGACTCAATAAAACCATGTAATCTCTGCTCTGTTACCATATAGTATTGCTATTTTTTGGCAGCCATCATTCATTACTGCTTGCACATCTTCTATTATAACTCTGTTCCTTTCCCCAATGATGAAAAAATTCTTCACCCACTCAGCTTTTCCTTGATTTAACTCTGAAGTCATCTCTTTCATTCTTAGTCTAGTAACAAGTTATCATGTTGATCAACCGAATACGTAGCTGAATCTTCTATATTTCCACACACAATGCTTCATTTATTACCTTCTCAAGCTCTAGCCAGAATGGTCTTTGCTGAAGTAGCCCTTAATTGACCACCATAGTACTTAATCATTCTACCTATGTTATAATTTGAACTAGTATAAAAAAGAAAGCATTTATAGCTTAGAATCTATGGTGAAATCTTCTATCACTAACCCCATTTCTGTACAATGAGCCACAAGCCAAACATGGAATACTAGTTTTTAATGAAAATGGTAAACTTTAGATTACAGCTGGAATCAACATTCACCAGAGGATTCTTTTGAACTACATAGACTTCTTATAATGCATGTTGTCTAACTTAACATCTCACATTTGGCTATCACCCTTCTTGTGTGCACGGGGAAATGAGCTTTCATCACTAATTAAAATTTTTGGCATATTAGCCTAGTTCAATCACACATTTGGCACCATGTTTAAGTCCATTTCATCATCTTTGTTTATCTAGACTTTGTAAGCTGCTCTTCCATGCTTGCAGCTGTTCCACCAATTTCTTTGGATATTACATTAGTTTGTGGTGTTGTTCTGGATCACTTTTTTGAAGAGCTCCATGCACTAGAAATTTTCATGGAATAATAAAATTTCAAAATGATGATTGCAATTTAGGTAAACTATGAACTATACTGCATTGGAAAATCTATATTCTAAAGTTGGTGAGTATTGATTCTTAGGCTAAGTAATTATATATTTTACTATGATATTTTAATAGGAGCTTGAGCTTCAAAATGCTGTGTTTCTTTTTTTTGTACGTGATCCAGTCATTCAATGATCTATTTTATTGTGTCAAATATCTTTACTATGATTCTCATTTCTTCTTATTCTTCTTGATCATGATACATCTTTTTTGAATTTTATTTTTGAAATTTCTTATATCAGGAGTCTGGTTTATTATCATTGAATATATTATTCATCTTAATGTAGGCGATGACATGATGCATTATTTGTAGTATGTGTTTTTTCAGATGGAACTTTTTGCAAGTTGCTATCATATGTTCATAATTCTCATGCACTATAGGTGTCTTAATTTTATTAAAAAATATATTAAACAGTTTGGGGCTTAATCAGTAGTAGAGATAGGTTATTTGGATCCATTTAAAATCCAACAATGAGTCTCAAGTATGAATTTGTGAAAATAAAGTGGAGATAAAATCCTTATTGAAGGATCATGATCAAGGGACACAATTTTTTGCTAAGTACTTTGGAATATGCAAAATTTGATTGGTCTCATGCAAAAGTCTTACTATGGCCTCTACTATCCTAGATGAAACTTTCAAATACAAGTGCAATTCTCTTAGATGATGATAGTTTTCCTAAAATCTAACAACTTCTCTACTATTGCAACTCAAGTAAGTGCAATCCCAATTGTCGAAGAAAATTTTTCACTAGTGGATATCTATTCTAGAAGGTAATCTATATTGAAAAAGTATTGTACTAGTGAAGTTGTATCCATTCATTGGAATCATTTTTACAAATGAGATTCCATCAGTGGTTATACTTATCGCACAATACACTTTTTACTTATTAATATTTTAATTATTAGTAATTGATTTGGAAATGCATGACAAAGTGGTGTTAGTTGTGCCAGTGTGTTAGGAGTAGGGTACTTAAATGATTTGTTCTTATTGTTTTTATTTTGCAAAATTTTGCATTTTTGACTAAAAATCTTGCATACACATGGTACAGTGACATTACTACTTTGGCAAAAGATAGAGCATATGCATAGGTGTAGATTGACAAGATAAGTATTCTGTAGGTAAATTGGACATATTTATTTTGTTTTTTCCAATGTTATTTTTCAAATTACACATGGAACCTACACATTATTCACTTAAGTTGCACACTACCTAAAACATGCACTCAGAAACACATCTTAGAAGTAGTTTTCTAAAGAAGGATCCTGGATAATACATAGCAACCTTTTTTACATCAACACTTGCATTTTCTTTTATCACATCAATAGCTTAATGTACATCATTACCTTAAACAACTAATTTGTTAAACTATTATTGCTATTGAATTACTAATTTTAGCTCTTTGAAGATCCCTCATAGTGTGAGTTCAAGATTTTTGTGCAGCCTTAAATTGTAGTATTCTATATACATTTTCTATAATCCATTCATATGACTTAGCTATTTTGGTGGCAACGTAGCCGCTGCCCTAAATCATACCCTAATAAAGGCATACATCTATTAAATTTTTATGATATTCTTCTGAATAAATGCAAAAATCCACAAAATTGTAGACCATGTCAAGAAGGCTACCTCCAATAATTGGAAAATAAATAGACACTTGATATTTTCTTTTATCACATCAACAGCTTGATGTCCATCATTATCTTTAAGAATTTAACTAGTGCATTTGAATTCTTGAGTGTAGCTGTGTGAAGATCCTTCACAACATGAGTGTAGGAGTTTGGGGTAGCGCTAAATTAAATTGCTATGATATTTCTTCTATATATATTAAAAATCAATGAAATTGCAAACCACATCAAGAAGGCAACCTCCAATAATTGGAAAATATATAGGCTTTAAGGGAGTAATGTAAACTAATTTTAAGGTTAAGCATGTGACAAGTGCTTTAGCTTTTTATATATAGAAGGATAGAATAACAGGGTCCTAATATCTCCATTGCCTTGGGAAAAGCATTGTCCTCATCAAACAATTTTTGATGTTTGAAAGGAGATAGAAAAGAGTTTCTAGAAGTTTGAAAGGAGCTGTCATGATTCTACTATGTTATAAGAAATCTTTTTCAATCTATTTGTATGCCATGCAAGAAGCTCAATGAATCTTCAATACCAATCACGCTTCTTCAACAACAAAACAAGATGCATGTGAGTATGTTCCTGCAATGGACAACAAGAGCAGTTGGGTGTTTGGCACCAAATTCTTTGGGGCAGATCATTTTATGAAACTAGAGGGAATAAAGTTATAACTTGTGAGTTATGGAAGCAATCTAATAAAACATGGTGTTGCATGTTATATTTCATAATTGAATTGTGATGGAAGCATGATATTTGGGACTTTGTTAAATGAATTGGTATCCTTTCTTTGCCTTTCATAGAGACCCATTGACACCAATGTCATGAATGCCTTCAGTCAAACAATTCATGTTCTTTGTACATATTTTGACCATCTGGATTAAAACATTTCATAGCAAGCTGATTGTGTAGAGAAGTTGTAGGTGTATCTCATGCACTGAGCCAATAGAGTCAAAGCCATTTTTGACATAAAACATTACCTATCACACTTTCCCATATGCATGTCCATCAATCAGCATTCCAAGCTTTTTTTTGGGCATTCTATCAAAAAAAATGATATCTTACTAATCCCATTGCACTATGCATTTCAAGTGCCAATATTTTTCTTTACTAAGGCCATTGAACGGTTAACAATCTCTTTGATGTTTCTTGCATTTTCTTTGTACATCTGTGCACTATCTCCATGATTCCATGTTTGGTCCTTAGCCTCTTTGCAATAACCACATGATCAATGATTGCCAAATAGTGCCAACATACTATGTGAAAAGGCCCTTTCTAGATCATATTTCAGTGCAACAATTTATCAAATGGTGGCGCTTTGAGGGGACAATGATCATCTTCAACCATGTGACTTTGGCTCATTGCTTCAAATTTCTTAGAGGATATAGAAAATTACTGATTGTAAACAGCAAGTATGTTCTTAAAAAAAACCCATACTCACTGTAAACAATAGGTATGGACTTAATGCATATTTCATGAGTTGTGGTTCATAAAAACCCATACTCATCAGCTTGAATTGTTTGTTTAATACCCAATGCATTGAGGTGACACTTACAATTTGAATTCATAACAACCATTTCTCATCAACTTAAATTATTTGTTTAGTACCCATTGCATTGAGGTGACACTAACAAGGTTGAAGTATTGCAACTTCCTAGAAGGTCTGCCTACTCAATTCCGTGATGATCCAATTTTCCTTGTCCATAAAATTTTGCCCAAGATTAAGCCTTCTTAGCTTGCCATGCCATTTGCAAAACCTTCAACAAGTTATGTACCTTATGAACCATTGATCATAGATCTACTTAGTTCCTTCATTAGCAACTAGGTGGTATTTTTCGTCATGTCAAATTATGTGATGTTTAATTAGCATCGATCTTGAAACAATTGCAAGAGTAGTGGTTTTACAAGAGCTCATCTCTTGTGATTACAAATAGTCCACTTAGCACTTATTGCATCCATATGATCCTCATATATTTGAAGCATTTGAGATTTATTTGGTGTTTTTGTTGCAAGACCAGTACAAATTTGTTTGCATCTGCAGAAAAGAAAGCATGGAGAGTGTGAAGGAGAAAATGTTGTAGGTCTAGGAGCTCAAAATGCTGTTAATAAAAAATTTTCAGGTGCCCATCATTTAAAATTTTATGGAAGGTTCTCCAAAGCTTAACAACCATGTTTGAATGCTTCAAGTGGGCTAGAGTTTGGTAGGACAGACCCAAAGCAGAGGAATTTTTCATGGAGTTGACAGTGATAGCATTGGATGTTTTGGATAATCTACACTCCCCATTGGACAACCAATGATGTGTGTGTAATATTTTCAATCCAAAATCATGTTATATAACAAATTTATATATAAATTAGTAAACTGATTAATTGATATAATATTCTTGTAATCCTATAAAGATATATAGGAGGGATGTGAAATATATATCTTCCTATTAGTTTGTTCATCAGTCACCCACTGTTCCTTTCTCTATTCACTCTTTATAGGAAATGAATTTGTGAATAGAGGGATGTTTTTTTCTAAGTGATTACTAACAATTATTCTAAATGAAGGCTGCAATTACTAAATGGACAAACACATATTTTCAAAGAAAAGGTCATTTAAAAGCATATGGCTCATAAAAGATATCAATAATAATAAAGATAGACAATAGGAATAAGAAGGGAGGAATATGGGCATTCGATGGAAGAATAGGGGAATATAAGATATATATTTTTGGAAGAACTAGGGATTAGAAAATATATTTGAGTACTTATCAAAGGATCAAAAGTCAGAGCACATATATCGAGCAATCAATAAAAGACCATAGAATATCAGTTACATATATACTGTACTGATCAAAGGACTACATATATTAATAGAATTGGTACTCTGATCAATGGGAAGAAGAGTACACAAAGAGATAAGTAAGGAAATGAAGTATTTACAATGCCAGTAAACATTGTCTAACAACAGATTACTTCTATAGCATATCTATGAGTAATGTTGATTTACCAAATGCTATATCTTACTCCTGGTGGGACTAAGAATTACTTACTATTTAGTCTTGTGTGTGTCTGTATAGTATATATTTGAATTATATATCTGAATGTTTTAATTTATATATCTGGATATCTTATCCTATATTTCTGAATGATCTAACATTCAATTATAAGAATGATTTAATATGTAGATATATGATATATGTTTATAATGAAATAAGCATTATATAATAGTTATTTATGTAACATATAAAGTAATTTTTACTTTGTCTTTTTATTGTTATGCTGCCTGCTAGTAGGCAACATGGCAAATTGTCATTCCTTGTCACACATATTGGTATTGTTCACTGTTACACATATTCCAAATAAGGAAAATACGAGTATACTGTCTCAAGAAAAATTAAGCCTCACCTAAAGGAAGAGTAGCTCTGATACATTAATTACAATTTAAATTATAAATTATAATTACTAGGCTCCGTAAACTAACTATTTGTGAATAGTTGTATTTCTAGTCCTGTCAATGTTTAACAAATTGATTATCAATAGTGGCAACAAAATATAAATCCTGGAGAAATATAAATCTTGCATTCAATCACCCAAAATTTACACAATAACAACCTCATTCATTGTTTTCACATCTACACACATTCATCACATTTCAGTTTTATAATAACACATTTCCTAGCATTAGTATTTTCTTTTTGAATTATGCACCATAAGTGAAACTACATGCAACACATCAACAAGCTAGTCAATTTCTAGTTGATATTTAGAGCTTTTCTCCAAGAAAGAGAGTGAACTACGAGATCAGAGTGAGCAATATTATTTATATTTGCTTTAAGACACCATAATGTTATGGTGGTGCAGGATCATGATTTAATCTAACCGAGCCATGCTAAATTTTTGATTTGTCTTCTCCATATTTTACATTTTAGAGGGTAGTTTAAAATTAATTTGATATAAAGCTATTGGTATAAAATTTCCATCTTACTTGTCCAACCTAAAGTATTGCATTTACAAAAGAAATAGACCCATTATTTAGATATTTACTAAAATTTTGATTAGGCTTTGTTGAGTGGTGGATTGTAGGAACAGTTGTTTTAAGATCCACTGCCTTGGATAAATGGACCTACACTTGTTTTATTATTCTAGTTATTCTCCTTTTTGGGGAATTAGCAAATTTTATGTGTAAGCTAATATTATATGTGTTGTTTATTTTCAATTAGGTTGGCATGTGCTCAAACTAGTGATGACTGTAGCAGTGTTTAAATCAACTTCTAAAAGATCTTTGACTGGGTCACAAGATAGGAGTGCAGCAACAACAGATAAAGGAAAATAAGATTCCTCTCAAAATGGAGCCCATAGGAGATCAAGGAGCAATGACGCTTCAAATAACTATTCTCAATCCTCCTCGTTAGTAGACATTTTTTTGAATGGCCAAATGGATTTTGGAAATACGACAGTTAATCCCCTTTTAGAGGATTTACAGTACTAGAAGAAGCCTCCAGAGTCATAGAGAAAAGCAAGGTGGACTCAAGTGATAGAAGAGGGCAATCATTGTCTCATATTAGACCTAATGATGTCAATAACTATCAATCTAGGGCTATATGTGGGTAGAGGAGAGGATGTTCAATGTCTTGGAACTGTTTCGTTAATTCTCAAAATACATCTAATCAAATGGCTAATGTAGATAGTGAACGAAGAGGAAGGTCTCTATATTGTTGCAAATATTATGAATTTGAGGCATACTTTGATTTTTATTCAGGCATTTGATGCTAAAGTTGGCTCATTCATAATATTTCTCCATCAGAACTATTCCACTTTTTGCTATGTCATATTTTAGATTCATAAAGATGGATACATTTTCTAGCTCAAGTGATTTATCTTTAATACATATGCTATTATTCATTACTGGCAGAGTGACATGGATCAAGCATCTAATAGGATGGGGCTAGGCCAAGTTAAAAATATTGGTATTGTTGAAAATAAAAGATACAGTCAAAATAAGCTTGCCAGAGATCAAGTCCACCTACAGTAGGGGATACAGAGATGCTCAAATTAACAAAGTGGTTCACAATCCTTGGATGACTATTCTGTAAGTCCTTGATATCAATTGCTCTACATAGTAAGAAAATAAAAGCTTTTTAAGTTAACTTTTTCTACAAGGAAATTTGAAATGGAACATTTACTTTACCATCCATAGAAACATCCAACACATAATTCTTGTACAACATACAAAGTCATTTTTCTCATCAAAAGTGGGGCATTCAATTTTCTATTCTCTGAGATCCATAGAATCTCCTAAAATATCTAATGTATGTATCTAAAGTAGTAATGCCAGTAAAAATTGTACGCAAATTTTTTGTTACCAGCTCATGGTAGTTGTGGCTCTATTTAAACTTTAAATACTAGTAAATATTATGGAGATTTTGTTTTCTTTCTACTATAATATCCAATTTCATATTAGATTATCTATTCTTTGAAATATTGAATTTTCTTTCGACTTTCTTCAAATATTTTTGCATCACTGAAAGTTCTTAATATTTAACAACTATGTACAATCTGATTTTGTTTAACAGAGTTGCGTGTCATCAGTGTCTGATAATGAAAAGTCATTGATGCATCCATAGGTTTGTGTGGAAGAGAAGACAATCAAATTTGTTTGTGAATAGACAAAGGTTTATTTTTTCTACCATAATTGAGAAATGTCATAGCTCAAAATAGTGTTCACTATTGTTAGCATGTCTGGACCTTACTTGGATACAGTTACAAATACAACTCCCTAGTTAGTTAGAGTAGCAGCAAGCACAATTGACAGAAGTTTCCTTACTGCATTAACTCTTGGAAACAATCAAATCTTCAAGGTTAAAAACCCATTCTTCTCTATTTAGAAAATTGTGTAAGATGTTTAATATAGTTGGATCATTCCTACTTAGTATCAATAATAAGAGATTTCCACAATCTAGATTGTATAGATAAAGTTGTCTCTGGATTAAATTGTGTACACAATTTTTGTACCCCACTCTATGATTCATAATATCCTGATGATGAATCATGAAATCTGATCTGAAAGATTGATATAAAAAACTTGTACACAATTTAATTTTAAACCATTTTTCTTTCCCTACTAATTTAGTAAGTTAAAGGTTGATGGCATTACTATAAGGCATATTTTGTCCAACAGGGTCAAGCATTGTATACCAAAAAGCATATCGGGAAGTCATATAGCCTTATTTATGTAGAAGACATTGCTTCTAGGGATGTTGCTGCCTCACAAGCTAGGTATGACATCTAACATTTATTGCTAACTTTCACCTTGAATGAAGTAATGGTTCTCATAGGAAGTAATAAATTTGGAGGACTTGTAAAATAGACTCTCTTAATGCTACTTTAGCAAAAGGTAAATTTGTTCTATGCTTCCAAACTAGAACACAAAAGCCAAGCACTACTACAACACTTAGTGTCTACAATGCCCAAGGAATTGGAGTGATCTAGGCTCAGATAAAAACCAAGACTATAGTTTCTTCCCCTATTATTCCATGTGTACAAGTGGATTTTTAAGTGGGCACTAGTGTTCTTTCCTACATACAGACATCAATGTAATCAATTGGTAATTTCTACATAGGAAATAAGGTAGCTATCTAATGCAGGAGCACCTATCAAGACAATGAAGAACACCTTGGTATCGGATGAAGACAATGGAGCAAGGACCTCTTTGAAGATCAATTGGAACATTCTAAGACCAATAATGGCATTTTGTAATGGACAAAGTACATTGAAGGTCAAAAGTCCTAATAAAGACCTATGGGAAACATGATGTAAAAATGGCATATGAGCCATTAAGGGTAGAATAGGAAGTAGTTTCATGTTTTTTTTGAATTCAATAAGGTCATTGGATCATTCTTATATCAGTTGCATAGGTTAGAATGCTGAAATATGCATAGAAATCAAAGTTTGAAATTTGAAATTAGTTTTGGAGGGAAAATAGTAACTTGTTATTTGTTTGATTAAATGAACATTTCCAACCAACTTGGTCAGTTGGGCAGGTATTCTAAGGTTTATTTAAGATGTCTCAGCCATATGGAAGAGGAGAGACAGTGTTTGTATAGAAAACACACAGAATTTGTACGGACAACCTTGTGAATAAATGAAAATTTGAAGTTTTCTTGCAATTTAGAGGTTCTTTGAATATAGAAATCTATTATTTAGGTTGGCAAGGTGTTATTAAGAGGTTTTGCATCCATCTTGAGACCTTTTTTTTATATCAAATTACAGTTATTATTGCCGCTGTCACGCTGAAACTGTGAGTTTTGAATTGATTTTTCAATAGAAAATGAGGGTACCATCCTAGTTTTGTACATCTAACCCATGGGATGAACCCTAAATTCCCTAAAATGTCTAAATAATCATGAAAATGAAAGAAAAGTGAAGATTTGTAGGTTACTGTGAAAGGAATGCAAAGTTGAGTGCTGGAAGGATTAATTTGGGTACCCAAATGAGTGCTAGGTGTTATGCAGCCGTACATCTGGCTTAAAGAAGTATATTTTTTATTTGATAATATTTGAAGACAAGGTGAATGCTGAAGGAGAAGTTCTGGAATTGAGTTTTGGGGTTTGAACAAGCAGGCCCTAGTTTTTAAGCCATTTTAAGGAGGGTTTTGAAGTTTGGGTGTTTAGGAGTGTGACCAAGACCCATAATCTTGAAAATAATTTGATTTAGATCATTAATAGAGACTATGAAAAATGATTAAGTCAGATTTCAAGTTTGAAGGGTACTTGCTTTGTAAAAGTGGCCTAATTAGGCCTAATTTTGAGACAAACTGCCCTGTTTCGTACAATCTTTCCAAAGGAGTGATATCTGATTTTTGGATATGTTATAAAAATCTGAAAAGGGTATCTAAAAAGCCTATTTATTTTCTTTTTGTTTTGGAAAGTTTCAGAGAAAAATCAAGAAAATAGGGTCTGCTGATCCAAAGAAGAGAATAGCCTAGTAAAGGGCAAAACTGGTCTTTTTTGTATCTACTGAAGATTTGTGGGTTTGGAAACCTTAGAAACATGTTTCTTGAAGTTGTTTAAAGTGTGTAGAGGTGGAGGAAACACTTGGTGAAGGTAAATCCAAGTTTGGAGTCTTTGGTGGCATTGTGTGCATTTGGGAACACCATTGAAACATAGGCGTTTGGGTCCATATTGTGCTTGAATTTTCAATTTTGTGGGTAGATCCTTCATCCTCTACATCACTATCACCCTGAATTTGCAACTACAAGATTTTTAAAAAAACACTTTGACTAAAAATGCCCTGATATTGATACTCTACATGATATTCAATATCCTTGGTTCATGGTTAAAGTGTTTCATAGTGAAAACTTATAGTGACCAATCAAGTATATCTCATGACTCTAGACAAGTTATTTTTATAATTTAGGCATTGTGTATGAACTATTATCATTTTGTCCTCTAAAAGTTTAAGTAGCTCTTTCTTCTATTATCTAAGCCACGTATTGTGTCTGACCTATTATTGTTTTGTGCTTTATAAGTTGAAATAGTTCTTTCTCCTTTGTATAATCTTGTGTTTACACATTTGCTTTATATTTTTAATACTGTGTTAAATAAGCCTATCAAAATAGGGTCACCCTATTCCATCCCATACCCTACTTTGACATAAAATCTTGGCATATTATTAATGGGTCTTTACGACACTAAAAGGTTTGCATAATTAAATTGGAAAGAGATGTAATACCTCCATCCCACTTATGGATTCTTCATTTAGAGAGATTTCCATTCTCTGCTCCTCCCATTTAATTACACTTTTAGTTTTGTAACTTGACATTGTGAGTCACATGTGTGAATTTTTGAGTGAATGATGTTGAAAATTATTCATTGGAAATACAAGCACAACCCTGATGGAATGGAATACTGAAGAAACTAAAAGAAGAGATCAAAGAAAGAAAATGAAGAGATGAAGATGATGAGGTTAGCATACACTTTTTTCTTTTTAAATCCTAGTTGTATTAGAATGCCATGATAAAACAGATTAGAGAATATTAATACATCAAATCATTTTCTATCCTTTATGCTATAAATTAGTATGAAGTCTCTTAATATGAATTGATCCATAGTTATACTTGAGAGAATGTTCATTGCAAAATAAGAGTTTTTAAACTTGATATTTTTAACATATACTTGATTTATGGATGCACCATTAAGTACTCCATTATACATGCTTTAGAAAAACATCAAATGCACCTATTCTACCTCTGCCTACAATGTCGTACTCTAGATTCTAAATCCTCAAAAATCACAATGTTCTTTTTAAACAACCCAACAAAAATCTCGAATCAACAATACTTTATACTTCCTCTGAACTATACCAAGTATGTGCACCTCAGATTTTATAGATTAGTAGCCAAAGAAACTACTCTTTTCACTCATACCCAACACTCCAAACCTTGACATAGTCTTAGGGCATCTCTTACATAGTAGGATTCCTCAATTTGTCTGACCCTCCATGGATTTCTAGACACTTTTTCATCAAACCCTCATTTTAAGGGTTTCTAGCCTAGGGCTTCCTAGAAAAGACCCTTCCCAGACTTACAAGACCTTTCTAATGGTTAAAACACCTTACAATTTGCTCACTCAAATGTTTCCAATCAATATTCATCTACTCCAACCCTTAGTTTATCTTATCCACCATGTGGTGCCTTGCAAATGCACCTTCACTGTTTGTTCATTAGTCACACTGCTCTGTGAGTCTATTCTTCTCTTTGTATTCTTATAAATGTGCACTTATTCCATAGTATAAATACATATTAAAACATTGGACTCCTCTCCCATAAGTTACATTACTAAATAGACAGTGGAAGAGGCCTCACTTCATTTGTTTACAAAACTGCAATGTTGCTGTCATGTGTTTATGACAAATAGTAATTGTTCAACACTGTTTCAATAAGACTTTTACAATATATTTGACTCCAATGCTAAAGAGACTTTTAATAAATGATTGATAGCCTTGTATCAATGTTAAAATCTTACAAAACACCAAACTTTTCATGCAAAGAAACTAGTAAATACTTTGAAACAAATAATAATGGACAACATTGTTGCGATTCATCAAAAGTATCAAAGTCAACATTTGGTTCAATTTCACTTGATCCACTATGAGTTACAATGCCAATCCCACTAACCATGTTTTGTACAATCTTACCTCAAACAGAGATATTATTTAGCAAGTTTTGGAACAATAATGCTTAAGTCAACACATGCAAGAGTTAGATCCTGATTCCTTATCACTTCCTCATTGTTATCAAGTTTCTTACATGACAAGAGACCTTAATAACTAGAGGAGGTCTAGGAGTGGAGACTTGATGAGGTTTAGGGGTAGCATCCTTCATGAGGGTTTAGGAGCAATGCCCCCAACAAGGTTGAGGGATAGTGTGAGTCTATGGGAATGTTCTTGTAGTGGGAGTCTTTGGGCAATGCCCCTAGTGGGGTCTAGTGAGCAATGTACCTAGCGCCAGCACAACCAAGGCCTCAAGACAAACAATTATTTTCTTTTATTTTTTATATTTCTTTTGGGTACTATTAGTTTCTTTTTGTGCTTTTTTCTTCTTTGTTTTTATTATCACACTTCCAAGGTTTCAATTCAATATTGTACTAACTTCAATAAGGATGACTTATTTTAATTTTAATCTTTTTTCATATATCCAAACATTGATAATTTAATGTTTTCTGCATTCTTTACAATTGTCTCAGCCTAAATTAGAACTTTTCTTGACTATTGCTTCTATGGAAAACTTATCTCTCTCTCTTCTTTGATGAAAGCCATAAATATGGTTGTGCATTCTTGTTTATATGAAAATTGAATTTGTGCATGAATGTCCTTACTTGTAAGGTGATGTCTAATGTTTTTTCAGCTCCTTCATAACTATATGATAGAGCTTATCACTCATCTTTTGAATCCAGCCATAATATAACGAATCTCTCCTTGCTATGATACTAGATCTTCTCTACAGTTTATTAGGTTATTGATTTTTTACTGTTTTGTTAAATGTTTGTCATATCTGAATCCCAACCATTCGTCTTTCTTGTTCTAAAAATTGTAGTCATTTCCCTCTACAGATGATTTATAGAAATAACCCAACAAATACTTTATATATTAGTGTATTTGATAATTTTGTTAGTATTAAGTCCACATTTTTGCCTTTTGATGGTTCGGTATAAAATTTTTGCTAGGCGTGAAGGTTTTTTAATATAAGTTGTTTCTTGCATCTATAAGATACATTTTGTACCCATTTTCTCTTTTCAATTTCTGCCTTACAATGATGTTCGTTATTTCATTTCTTGTATCTTCATCTTTCTTCTATTTTTATTATTTGCTAATGCTAAAACAAAGGATCTTATTTTTCAGGATTCAATTAATTTAAATGTTTTCTTTGAATTTTCCAGTGTAGTCTTGAAATTAAAATTCTCACGTTTTGTTTTAACTTATTTTTGTTAACAAAAACCACATACTCTGTATACATGTACTCATTTTATTGATTCACTAAAATTTTTGACTATTGGTTTTTCTCTTAATATTTTTTTTTCCCAGCAATTTGTTTGAAGTACATGGAATAAATAGCCATTTTTGGGTGCCAGACTATGACTCAAACCTGTGCCAACTATAATAGTTATATGATTTTGTACACCTAGATTTTTTGATCTTTTGTGGTGTGCTTGGTTGACTCTTAATCTTTAATACAGTGAACCATCATTGAATTAGAGCTGTTGACTTCGAATGAAAAATCTTTTGTATATTTTCAGTCTGTATACACATTATAAGATCTAAAGCAAATATTTTGTTGATTGTGCAACCTCAAAATGATACGTACTTCCGAATTATTTGGCAGCATTGTTTTTATATAACCATGATGCCTATCTAGTTAAGGTTTTTAAAATTTCATGAAAATATTTTGAGCAGAGCATTGCTAATAGATTTAGATTGTAGATTGCGGAGGCAGAGAACATCTAGTGGTTCATGTGCATTTATGAATGCCACTTGTAATTGGCAAGAGACTATAAATCATAGTGTTTTAGGTATCTGTAAGCTTTGATTTGGCATGCTACCTTCTTTCATACTGCATTAAAATATACCTTTATCTTTTTGAATTTCCCAATAAGGTTAATTGTACAACAACTTTCCAACTTAATTTGATTTAGGAAAATTTCATGGTTTTTTTGCTTTTGTACAATGAATTTACAATTTAATTTTATGTAGGGCAATTTCATAGTTTTCTCCCTTTGTTTTCCTTTCTCTTCTCAAGAGAGTTGTGGTTATATTTAGTTTTGGTAGGATACTTATTGAAAAACTCTTTTTGATTGAAAGGTTTTGCAGTATGTGAGCAGAGTTATTTTTATTTCTATCATTATTTTTTTTGTGCTCAGAATACATTTCTGTACTCACTTTTGGTAAAGACTTAATGCAAAAGGCTTATTATTTCTATTACATGCATAGCAACCCTTTCTATAACCGAGTAGATCCATTACACAGAGAAAGTATAATGGCCTTGAGTAACAAAATACATCATCATGAAAAAGAAACCCAAGCAGTTGAAGTTGCATATTGAATTTGTTAGTTAGCCAACACCATGGTTCTACCCTTTATTGGGATGGATCTATGAGCTTTTATATTCAATACCTAAAATTTGTCATCTAGTCTAGGTCTAGCCAGATTTGTATTATCAAAACACATCTAAAGATTATGATTCTAAGTAATCGGCCCAAGCACCATTAAGTCTATCCTTTTTTAGTTTTTTAATGATTCTCTCAAATTTGGTGCTCAATTTTTTTTATGATCTTGCATTCTATGTTGTCCAATTTTGGAATCGTTGATGTCTTCATGAGGTAACCCTTGCAAAATATTTAAATCAATGTGAAATGCTAGCTATTGCAAATTTTGGAAATGTGAAGCTTAATCATATAAACTAATTAGATCTATTGATGTACCTTACCAAAATATTTGTACGGTACTATCAATGTTAAGGATGGTAACATGGTTTATTGTCTTCACAATAGTTTTTCCTTATAAATTGGGTATATGCAAATCACTTGCTTGATTGTCAATGCCAAATTTGAGTTTCAATCCTCGTGTTTATTTCTAATACTATATCATTCCACAGTCTTCCCAATTCATTATTTCCTTGCTATAAATGAGATTAGAGGTCTCCCTCCTCCCTCTACTTGAATGTTTATAATTTGAACATCAAGGATTTGCTCGATGAAGATTCTCTAAGTTTTTGTATGGGAGTCTAAAAGTAGCAGCTTGAGTTTGTATAAAGGCTCTTAATGGGAAAAGAGATCCAAGAACTAGAGATGCATCTTAAGGCTTAGTTACATGTGCATGAAAAGTTCAATAAGATTTAGAAGACCTGAAGCATTTATATTAAAAAATTGACAAGAAACATAAAAACTATGCTTTGATCATGGCAAAATCGTGACTGCATGAAAACATATTAGAGCTTAAATCCTTCAATCTCTCCAGCTCAACATTAAATAGTAATGTGTTGGGTCTTAAAAAGAAGGCTTATTAGTGGGTTTTTTCATAGGACAGGGGATTACAACCAAGTATAGTTTAAGATCGTGCCTTAATTTTAATGATTTTGGCTGCCATTTTAGAGTCCCTATAATGCAACCTAATTATCTACTCAGATATGCAAGGAGCTGTGGCCAGATTAAGGTGGTACACTATAGCCATATGTGCTATAATACAAATGACAATCAAGCTTTCACCCTATTGAGACCTAGATATTGTTACTATTTTGCAGCAACCTAGAGGATATGAAACAATAACCTATGTTGTTATCTAAATTGCATTTTTGGCTAAAAATAAAATATGTGACATATACTATGCTGCCAAAGCTTAGATTTTTGTATAGGAATAAATTATATATGATTTATGTTACTTATAGAGGCTATGAACTTGGAGCGTATTCATTAGATGTTATTTAATGACTGTCTAGTGGGTTGAAGATTGAATATAACACGTGTTATTACACACACACACACATATGTATACTCTTCCAGTTTTAAAACATTTAAAATAAGTATGTTATTCAGTAATATAGACAACTATAATCTAAACCATGTATTTTAATGCATGCACTGTCATTAGAGATGAAGTGGGGCTGGCCCTTAACACTGTTGGGAATGAGGTTTTGGGAACTGCTACCAAGATCGTGCTGACAAAAGATTCAACAACAATAGTTAGTGATGGAACGACTCAGGAGGCTATTGAGAGAAGAGTTAATCAAATTAGGAGCATGATTGAGGTATGCCTTCTTGTCTCTGTGTGTGTATTCTTCGGGCCTTAACATGGACTATTAGTCTTATGCTTTGAAATTAGAGCACTTTAGTTTTATTCTTTATGTTATTTCTCCTTTGTCTGCACCTAGTATGTCATCATGGTTAACACTCTATCTTTTTTTGATCGTATCAATATATTGGCAAAGAATAACTCATTAGAGAATTGTGCTATTGTCAACCTAGCTTGTAGAATGTATTTGAAAATTGAATATTTTCTTTATTTCTAGGTTTTTGAACAAGATTACGAGAAAGAAAAATTGAATGAAAGGATTGCTAAACTATTTGGGGGAGTTGTAGTTATACATGTGAAGTTATTGAAATGTGTCTAGTCTTCTGTAGTGTTTCACTGTTAAATACTTCTCTGAGTAATAAACAAATTTTGTCAATGATAAAGTCTTGACTAGTAATTCTTATAAATTGTAATGTCTCTCTCCTATTTCCAAAATTATTTATGATCTATTCTCCAAACAATTTATTTGTGATATAAATACTCAATTTTCTTATTTACTTATGGTTTGCTGGTGTACTTTGATTGTTGTGGTTTTCTCAATATAGGCAATGCCACACAATATATTTATAGCTAAGCCACTTGTAAATGGATGTAGTGCACTTCTAGATTTATTTAAATACCAACATGTGTAATAGAAACTCTTATTATTTTTCTTCGACAAGGTAAATATTAGAAAGCTTGCCTACCATAACACTACCTAGGTCAGATTATAATTTCGGAGAATCGAAATATGACTAAACAATTCTCGATTCCACTTCACAAATGCATCATTTGATTTATAATCACTTGTAGCAATTAAAATACTATTTTTGATATAGATTTTTAGCATATTTCTCAATCCCCATCTTTAGTTATGTGCATCTCTTGTTTGCCTGTAAAGTTGGACTTTGTCCTTTGTTTGTTATGATTTTTGAGTTTGTGATATAAAGCCTGTGATACGATAGGTGTTTCTTTGGTTAGTTCTTTTTCATTATTGATGGTATTTTCCTTTTCTCTGATTTCTTCCAATCAATATTTCTCTTTTCATGATTACCCAAGGATATATCTCTATGTGCAAGTTAAGTTTTATTATAGTGTCAAGGGAACAACTGTATATGTTTGGCTTGAAGTGTCAGATGGATAGAAGAGCATTGAATCACTGGCCTTGCATTGAACTTGAGAATCAACATGGGAAAAAGATGTCATCTATTTCAGAGACTAATCAAAGGTAGTATTCTATGATGACTTTTAATGTTTCTTTTGCATATGGTACCCATGTGGTGATACATAACATAATTAATTGTACTTGGCAAAAATACAAATGTTAGTTTCATTGCTATTTCCATCAACAATATATTTGTTGTGCTCACAATCAATGTCCCTTACTAATATTTTTTATCCTAATTGTATAAACTTGTATAAGTCTTTTCTTGTGAACCATATTGAATTAAAGGATGCTTTTCCTTGAATAGGGCTATTATGATAAAACTAATGCTTCATGAAAAAGGTCGACATTTAATTGAAAAGTCACAATATAAAGAGGCTCTTGAAATACTTTCCATGGGAGAGGTATCTAGTGCATAGACAAGCATTTGCAGGACAAGCATTTCTAGCGAACATAGATGTTGCATAAAAAAGAATTTCTAGTAAACATAGATGTTGTAGTTAGCATCCCTTGCCATTTGGCTTGCCCTTCGCAATAACTTTATTCATCTGGGTCACAACATTGGAGTCTTTTTATATGATGATTTATCATCAATCATGTCCATTTGCTACCAAAAAATTCATATTCTACAAATTTGAGACACTGTAAATTTTGTGGATGTACAATCCATCAGAGCATACTGTAGGGAGGATGACAAACTTATTCTCAACAGTCAGACTTAGGCAAGTGATACAAATTGTAAAATCTTAACATATGGTTGTTCAAATTCTATATCTCCTAAATGATTTCCTTTTAGCATATAACTTTTTGTGCATAGTTTCCAAGTTCTCTTATTGATAAGTAGGAGATGATTTCCACAACTAGTCAAATTGTGATGTGAATATCAGGATTTAAGTTCTCTTATTGATAAGTTCTCTTATTTTATCAGGCATATTAATGAAGAAGCATATTAGTTACTATTGGTGTTTATGACAGTTTGATTAGTTACTATCAAATTTTTTCAGGCATTCTATGAAACAGTTCACATGCTTTGTGTATGATATGATATTTTTCATGCATCCTGCACTCTCTCATCTTCCTAATGATGGATTATGGAGAGTGATTTGAAACCATGATGCTAAAAAACACACACAATCAAATCCAAAATGAACTTGCATTATAAATGGATTGTGGAAATATGATATTGTTGATTTTGCATGCATGTCTACCAAGACAAACACAACTTAAACATATATCATATTTCCATTTATATGTTTAAGTTGTAACTTTAACATTTATATGTTTAAGTTGTGTTTGTCCTAGTAGACATGCATGCAAAATCAACAATATCATATTTCCACAATCCATTTGTAATGCAAGTTCATTTTGGATTTGATTGTGTGTGTCTTTTAGCATCATGGTTTCAGATCACTCTCCGTAATCCATCATCAGTCAGATGAGAGAGTGCAGGATGCATGCAAAATATCATATCATACGCAAGGCATGTGAGCTGTTTTATAGAATGCCTAAAAAAAATTTACACCCAGGCGTTGGTAGAAATTTCTACCTTCATTGGTCAAAATTTCTACCTTTATTGATTGAAAATTTTCACCTTCATTGGTCAAAATTTCTACCTTTATTGGTCAAAATTTCTACCTTTATTGGTCAAAAATTTCTTCCTTCATTGGTCAAAATTTCTACCTTCATTGGTCAAAATTTTCTACCTTCATTGGTCAAAATTTCGACCAATTCTTGGCAGAACTTGCACCATGGCTATGGAGGTTTTTCGACCAACGTATTGGTTGAAATTTTGACCAAAATTTTTTTGACCAATGGGTTGGTCAAATTTGGTCAAAGTTTGGTAAAAACTTGGGTCAAAATTTTGAAAAATGGTCTGAAATGTACTAGTGATAGTTCCTATTGTAGTACCACTAGCATCACAGTCTACTTGAAACACCTTGTTAAAATTAGGAAGTGCTAAAATAGGTTGCTCAGTAACTTTCTGTTTCAATAGATTGAAACTCTTATCTGCTTCTACAATCCACTTAAACTCTTTCCTATCTCCTCTCATTGTTTTAGTCAAGGGTCCACAAATACTGCTAAAAATTCTTATGAACTTCTATAAAATGTAGCGAGTCCTTGAAAAGATCTTACCTCTACCACATTCCTTGGAGTAGGCCATTCGAGGATAGCCTTCACTTTCTCTGGGTCCATTTTTAGACCTCCCGAGACTACAAATCCTAGATACACCAACTCTTTCTTTACAAAACTGCACTTCTTCAGGTTTATCAACAACTTTTCTTCCCTCAACTTTTCAAACACCTTATGAATATGAATTAAATACTCCTCAAACATCTTACTAAAGATTAATATATCATCTAGGTAAACAATGACAAACTTACCTAGAAACTTCTTTAGTACCTCATTCATGAGCCTTATGAAAATGCTCAGTGCATTGGTTAGCCCAAAAGGCATGACTAACCACTCATATAGTCCTTCCCTTATCTTGAAAGAAATCTTCCACTCATCACCTTCTCTAATACAAATCTAATGGTACCCACTCTTCAAATTTATCTTTGTGAAATAATGAACTCCACTCAAACAAACCATAATATCATCCATCCTCGACAAAGGAAATCTATAGTTGATGGTGATCTTGTTGATAGCATGAGAATCTTTACACATCCTCCATTCTCTATTCTTATTTGGTGCTAACACTATTGGTACAATAGACAGACTTAGACTTTCTCAGATCAACCCCTTCTATAAAAACTCATGAACTTGCTTGTTCAACTCTTCACTTTTTGCTGGTGTCATTCTATGTGTTGCTTTGTTTGGTAAATTGGATCCTAAAACCAAATCCATCTGGTGACTGATCTTCCTCATTGGGGGCAATCCATCAGGTACATTATCTGATACAATATTAGAAAACTCTTCCAACATATCTACAACTTTTGTAGGCACCTCCTCTACTTCTTCTTTACTATCTTTAGGAGTTATAGAAAAATACATATGCTCATGTTTCATACCTTTAAGAAACTCTTTTCTATCAATAAAACATATTCTAGTAGCACTACATACCTTTACTTATTTATCCTTCAATGGCTTCAACTTATGTTTCACTCCATCCTTAGTTAGAGTGTAGGTATTTTCTCACCCATCATGTACAACATGCCTATCAAACTGACATAGCTTACCCAACAACATATGGCATATTTCCATAGGTATGATATTACATAATACCTCATTTTGGTAGCTCCCAATCTTAAACTTCATTAAGCACTACTCATTGACCATAACCTTGCAGTCATCTTGCACCCAAGCAATACAATAGGGATGTAGGCATTTTTGTCTCTTCAGATTCAACTTGGTGACCATCATTTTTGACATCAAATTTTTAGTACTTCCACCATCAATGATCACATCACAACACTTATCTTCACATCTACACCTTGTTTGAAACAAACTCCTTCTTTGATCAGGTTCACTTTCACCACTTAGTAGGATTCTTCTATTAACTAGGACTTCTCCTCTTTTGGCATCTTCAGAATCTGAGGATCTAGCATCTTCATCAACATGTGCAACTCTCACCTAACCTTTTGTTCTTCAATCTATCCTTCTTTGGTGCTGGATACATTCAAATGCTCTATGTCCTTCTTCCCTATAGTGAAAACATTTTGCACGGAAGCCTCCTCTTCTAGATCCTTGTCCTCTACCTCTTCCTCTCTGATCTCTATTGTTTTGATCATGGAAATGATTGAAATTGTTTCCCCTTTTGTTTTGATTGCTACTTCTAGCCCCATCCTTGTTCTTTTGATCATCATTATAGACTCCATAAGATCATCTGCCAAATCTTCCACCATGACCTCTTCCAGTATTCTTATTGTCAAACTTCTCACTTAGTTTCTCCTCAACTCTTAGGGAAAATTGGTATGCCTCCTCAATACTATTCATTCAAACTAGAGTCAGCTCATCATGAATGTTGGGCCTTAACCCATTAATATAATAGGTGACTTTCCCCTTATTAGCTTCTACATGGCTAGTTCTAATGAGAACTCAGTAGAACTCCTCAGTATACTCTTGAACAATTTTTTTGGCTTGCTTCATTCCTTGCATCTTCTTCAACATATCAAGCTCATAATCCATAGGAATGAATTATCGCTTCATTTAAGCTATCATCCGATCCCATCTAGTGATTTTTTCCTTTTCCTTTCTATTTTGTTCCAACTGAACCTCTTGCCACTAGATCTTTGCATGTCCCTTCAGTTTTACTTTTGCAAACTTGACCTATTTGGATCCTCAATATCTTCATACTTAAAGTACTCCTCTAGTTCATTGATCTAATCAATCAACTCTTCTGGGTTAAGATTTCCTAAAAATGTGGGAACCTCAAACTTAGGTCTTTTTCCAATCTTGGAGATGGCCCTAAAAAGTGTATCTTCCTCTAGGTTTAGAATTGTGTCTGCTTTGGCATTTTCTTCTACTTCATCCTCATCCTTGTTTTCATCTCTTATGAGAAGATTCATTTCTCTATGCATTTTTTCTTCCAATGCTTGCATTTTTCTTTGGAGGGCTCAAAAACTCTTAGGTGTAATACTTGATGCTCTTCCACCATATTCTCTTTGTGGAGGCATTTTTGCACTTCTGCTGAAACCCTAGTGCAAATGCCTCACAATCTATCTACACACTCAACCTAAACCACGATCTTGATGTGAATTACCTCACAGTCGATGATCTATCAACACACTCAAGAACTCTAGCTTTGATACCACTTGATGCAAGGGACTCCCCTAAATATCATAAATTCATAACAGAAACAAAGAAACAACAACAAATGCAAGAAAAAATTATGAACTTCTTATTATTGCCACAAATGTGGAATTAAAAAATTCTCAATTACAATATGCTAACTCAAATGGGCACCTTCATTACAGTAATCTACAAGATAGTGCTATGAACTATCACCCAGAGCTCTCCTAGACAATGTTTGGGCCTTTCTTAAATAGGCAATTTTATGCCACCCGGGAAGGTTCTAGATGCTCAAACTTAATACCTAAGGCTGAAAGACCCTAACAATACACATAGAGTTGGACAAATACATCTTTGACAAATTATTTTAGAAATTTTAGTAGCCTAACTTCCGAAGGCCATAACTCATGAACCGTTGCTCTAATTGGTTATTATAACTACTTTTTGGAAACACTAACTCCTGATCTATAGGCTTGGAACCACACTAGTGCCCTTTTGTCCAGTTTTTAGATCTCATCCAGGCACTCTAAGGCCTCCAACAGTGATCCTGAAGATTTTTTTTGCAATTTTTTCCACTGAAAATCTACAATAACTTCTCTGATACTTAAACCAAAGAAATGAGATTTTTATGGTAGGATTATATCTCTAAAATGAACCTTCTTGTAGAAAATGGGAACATTTTGAGCTCGTATGATAAAATTACTAAAAATAGCAAGTTCCCATAAATAGTAACCACCCTGTCTACTAGTCCTTATTAAAATCGAAAAGGCTAAAATGAAATATTTTTGGGTGATGCAAGATTGTCCTTACACCT
The DNA here is from genome assembly GCA_028749045.1 of Cupressus sempervirens. Classification (NCBI taxonomy): domain Eukaryota; kingdom Viridiplantae; phylum Streptophyta; class Pinopsida; order Cupressales; family Cupressaceae; genus Cupressus; species Cupressus sempervirens. The sequence continues at coordinate 572,263,419 of CM053789.1, read as the reverse complement.
AGGATGCTCTTGCATCATTTACTAATCTAGATGATTACATCAAAGTGTTATAAATAGCATCAGAAGATTCAAACATTAATGTGAAAATGGAAGATAGTTCAAAAAGAAATTATAGTATAAGTTTCACAAGAAAACAAGTTGTAGAGGCACATTTTTATCTCTTTAAATTTTATATGGGGAGTGAGAAATAATCCACTCCCTAATTATAGAGCAATAAAATATTTCTATGGAATATTCCTTGGGATCCCTGACTTCCAAATCAGAATATATGTACTTGAAGCATACTTATTAATATCTTATCAAATAATAATAACATATAATCCCAATCCCAAAAAAGAAGAAGAAGAAGAAGATAAAATTAGGAGAAAAAATAAATCTAAAGATTAAACACTATTATATATTATGTAAAACCCACTTACCCATAGTCGATGGGCCATCAACTTCACATCAAGGTGGACATACATGGGGCCCTAGGATGGTTGAATGTAGGGAGAGGGAATCATGTGATCCTCACTCTTTCAGTCTAGCTCTCCTACCTAGGTGTCATAGCTAGATTGCCCAAATACCTGTGCTAGTCCCACCACATCTCTCCCACATGCCCTTCTTAACAAGTGCATTTAAGGTGCATGTTGAATAGTGTTGGGAAAGTGTTGAATGTTTGAGCATTTTTTTGTTTGTGCACCTGCAAGCTCTGTGTTATTCACTGTCCTAGTTGTTGCCATGTTTGATTTAACACCTCCCCTTCCAAGGTCATAAGAGTTAGAGGAAAGTTCTTAGTGTGTAGATGTTTTGGGATTGTAGGGAATCATGAGAAAGGAATATGGCCTAGGAGAATGAGAGATATATTTGTGATTAGAAGAGGTCACATGGGTGATTTGGGAATTAGTTAGGAAGTTGTTAGGATGGAGAGGTTAATTTAGTATGTAAGTTGCTTTTGTTGTAGTTAGTACAAGTTATTGTTTAACAAATAAAGTAATAATTATTATTGTTATTTTGTTGGTGTAGCTTATAACATTGATATAGTAATGACATTTAGTTGTATAGAAGTAGCATTCAAATGATTCTAATCAGTTGTTAGAAATTGAATTAAATGGGCAAAATAAAAGGGTTTACCATAAAAAAATGTATTTTGTTAGTGAATAGGTAATATATTTTACATGTTAATATAGTGTGTATTTTAACATGTAGCAATATTGATTAGTTATAAAATGATAGGTAAGATGCATGATAGTTAATAAATTAAATGATAGATTATAGGTCTTTAAATATAAATATTTAGTAATTAGCTATTTGGTATTCTATATGTTATATATATAAATGGAAGAGTGTTTCACAAAGATTTCTTGGGTACAGTATGGGCATGAAATAAGAAAGGCAGGTAACTGTGGAGTAAAATTTGTGACTCATAATTGAGAAAAAGAATATAAATGTGGATTTTATTACAATTGTACAAATGTTGAGTTTAAAGTTTAAATTGATTTATATCCCATTCCTATACCTTATATTATTATCACTTATATCATTCAACAATTCAAACTATAGTAACTATTATATGTATGTATACATTATGAGAATACAAATATGACATTTGTAGGACAAGGTCTTGTAGACATATGTTCCCTTTAGAAATCCACTATTATCTAGCTCTGTGTTATAACGTGAGCCCTAATAAATGTAATCTGATCTCCGTCAAATTATTTATGTTGTGCTACTAGAGTATCAAATGAAACAAATCATATGATAGTTTCATCAAACTAGAATTTGATATTCAACCAAATTATAGGTACACAAAGCATGTTTATTTACCCCATGTTACCTAAGACCTAGTTGTAAATGTTAATGCAGTCCAAAAATTGTTAACTATATTACTCTATGCCAAATCAACCAACTTAAGGATCTCTTTCAAATTTAATGGTTGGAGAATATATCACCCTAATGAGAATAATTGTTACTTGAATAACCTTGTAGTAATATTACTCTCTCTAACCTAACTAATGACATGTATAATGAAATTAAGAGTTGGGAGTTAGACCCAACAATGTCAAAAATTAATTATAGTTGTGTTTTGACCTATAAATTTTGGGCATGACACAACCACATCTACATAGGAAATAGAAGATCTCCCCACAAAAATCATAGATGCAATAGGAGAAGAATCCCTAATAGTAACCAAAGGACAAAGGGTAGGAGAGGCAACTGGATGAGACCTAGTGAAAGAAACTAGGTTGGAAACAAGCACAAGAGCTTAAGTAGAAGTAGGCATGTGAGGAGGAGCCTTCATTTCAAATATTTCTATTTTAATTGTTATATAGTTGAACTTGATCAGCTAATATGCTTTTCTAGACTAGACTAAATTGAGTTTCTCATCCAAAGAACAATTGATAATAGTGTCCTAGTCACTTTTGAGGTCCCTCTTCCTGATGGTCCTTATGAAGTGTACCATCCAAGTCTCCAAATGAATTTCTATAGGAAGCCCAATTACTCTACTCAAAATAAAGATGCTATAACTTATATCATCAATCATGTACCCTTGGGTCATGATTACCTTGCTTAATTTCTTATTACATGGGGTTTCTTGGGGTTCTTATTATATAAGGTCTTTTTTTGCTCATTCATTCTCTCTATACCATCTATCCATTGTGTCATATGTGATCTTTTGGTATTGATTCATGAAAGGTAGGTGGCAGACCTTCTCCTTGGATATGTGATGCTATATTCACCAAACTATTCAAAATGAGTAAAAAGATCATCTATGATCTCTGATGTGTTTTTTTGCACAACTCTAAGAAAAATTTCCATTCTATATGTCTAAGCTTTGTGTCTCTGATATCAGAATATAAGTCTAAGAATCTTTATTTCTTTGGTACACCCTAAATATCACTAGTTTGAGCATAATCTTTGTGGCTATGAAAGATGAAGATGTAATTGCAACTTGCATAGAAAGTCAAACATCAAAATACTGTACCTGGAATGCCTAAATGATACTTGATAACCTAATAAAATTGGTTAAACATCAATGAACTAAGTAAAAAAAGATAAAAATGCAAGGTGTGCACTAGTCCACCTAGTGTACCTATGCAAGTGTGTCAAGTGCACTAATGCATAGGTAACTAGCTTGGGGAGCTTGTGCATTGAGTTTTGTACATGTTTCATAGTTCTACACCTATGTAGGTGTGCTAGGTGCACAACTACGCAACACTTGTTAATGTGTTGGAGTTGTAAATGGTTGTGCCTTCATGGTAGAAAGTGTGTAGGTAGTGCACTTGCACACCTCTGAGGGTGTGCCTAGTGTGTAGAAGACCATACCTTAAGCCAAATCCACAATGGGGATGCAGAGTGTTAGGATTAAATCACAAACAAAAAATAATTTACATGCAAATATAACTAATAATTGAAAAAATAATAGATCACATAGAAAAGAACACATGACACCAAGATTTAATGTGGTTCACCCAATCCTTGGGCTATGTCCACCAAATAGCAAGTCTTATATTATTACGATCCAATGATTATAACTTGATTATAATCCGTAATCCCTTATAACTCAATATCGCTGCAAGAACCAATTTCAAATCACCACACTAAAATAACCCTAACCTTAAGCCCTTTTATACAAGTATTAAATCACTTTAGGGTTACTACATGTCAACCATAAATTGGTGAATATTAGCCATTACTTTAGTGGCAAATCTACGAATAGTACCAATTTTCTTTTTTGGGTGATGTCTCGAGCCCCAAATAATTTATGAAGTATGTACAATACTTTCTTGGTCAGTTATCACAAACTAACAATCTCCCACTTGGGGACTGATTAGGCTTCACACTAAACAACAATCTACCACTTGGAGACTGATTCTATAGCAATGTCACTACTCCATGGTGCTCGCACTGGATCAAACCACCTCAGACTCTATTATTCTTTTATTCAAGTTTAGTCTAGAAGACCAATTGAAGCTAAAGAGGAGTTTAACTTCTCCCTTGTTACTACCTTTGTCAACATATCTACTAGATTGTCATTTGTATGTATCTTCTCCAGCTTTAACTGTCCATCCTACAAAACTAACCGAATGAAATGGTACTGCAACTGGATGCATTTGGTATTTGAATGCAGAGCTGAATTCTTTACAAGATGAATGGAACTTTGACTATCTATGAACAAATAATTATCCTTCTGAGGATGTCCCAATTCTTCCAAGAAGAACTAAAGCCATATCATCTCCTTGGTTTCCTCTATAGCAGCAACATACATTGCCTCTATAGTGGATAGAGCATTAATCTTTTGTAACCTAGAAACCTAGCTTACGACTACCCCACCGATAGTAAAGACATAACCTATAGTACTCCACCTAGTATCAATATCCCCTACAAAATTTGAGTCAACATAGCCCTGTAAATAAGTAGTAGATCCCCTAAAGTGTAAACACTTATTGGATGTTCCTCTCAAATATCTAAGAATCCATTTGACTACATTCCAATGCTCAATTCCTAGAAGACTCATATACCTGCTAACAACTCTTATTGCATGTGCAATATCTGGCCTGGAACATACCATAGCATACATCAAACTTCCTACAGCTGAAGCGTAAGGTACCTTGGACATCATATCCTCTTCTTCTTGTGTCTTAGGACACATATCCTTAGTCAACTTTAAATGACTAGGTAATGGTGTGTTGACAGCTTTAGCATTCTCCATAGAGAAATGTTGCAACACCTTCTCCACATAATCTGCCTAAGATAGCATCAATGTTATGTTCTTCCTATCTCTATGAATCTTCATACCGAGGATTTTTTTTGGTGCCCCCAAATCCTTCATAGCAAATGCATGTGCTAATTGGCATTTTAGCCCCTTGATGTGATCCATGTTAGACCCAGCTACAAGCATATCATCAACATATAAACATAAAATAATTTAGTTATCATCATCCAACCTCTTAAAGTAAACATAGTGATCTGAATGACACCTATTGTAACCATGCTCATGTATAAAATTGTCAAATTTTAGATATCATTGTCGAGGTGCTTGCTTCAAGCCACATGAACTTTTCTTCAATTTGCACACTAAGTTCTCCTTACCTTTGACTAAAAATCCCTATGGCTGAGCCATATATATCTCTTCATCCAAATCACCATGAAGGAAGGTTGTTTTAACATCAAGCTACTCTAAATCCAAATCTTCACTAGCCACAAGACTTAAAATAGTACAGATAGAAGTCATCTTAATACTAGGAGAAAATATCTCATCAAAATCAACTTCTTTTTTCTGCGCAAATCCTTTTACAACTAACCTGGCTTTAAATTTCTTCTTACCTCCTTCCTCTTCTTTCAACCTATAAACCCACTTATTTTGTAAAGCTCTTTTACCTGTAGGCAACTTACACAAATCTCATGTCTTGTTCTTTAGCAAAAAGTTCATTTCATCTTTCATTGTAGACTCTCACTGAATCTTAGCATCCACTTGCACAACTTCATCATAACTTTTAGGTTCACTGGCATGAATAAGTAAAATACAATTACAAAGAGGGAGAAAATATTTGTGGAGGTCTAATTTTTCTTGTTGACCATCTATGTTCACTAGTGTGTGTGGTATTTGTTGTTGCATTTGTTGCACATCATGAGGAATGGATGGAACATCAGCTTTTGGAGTATCATCCAACATTACATAATTATCTTCTTTCTTCTCATGTTGCTGCAATAGATCTTTGTATAACACTTTCTCATTGAATATGACATCCCTGCTTCTTACAATTTTTTGATTTTCAAAATCCCAAAGCCTATAACCAAATTCATTAATGTCATATCCAAAAAATACACATTTCTTTAACTTAGGTTCTAGCTTGGTTCTATTTTCAAAATCTATGTGAACAAATGCTTCACAATCGAAGGTTTTGAGAAAAGAATAACTCACCTTCTTACTAGTCCATGCTTCCTTTGGAATACCACAATCCAAAGGAGTAAGGGAACTCTATTAATCAAATATATAGTAGTATTGATAGCCTTCACCCACATGTGTAAGGGCAACCCAACATGCAATGACATGTTCCTTGCACATTTCATTATAGTCCTATTCATTCATTTAGCCGCTCCATTTTCCTGTGGAGTCCTTGGAACACTTTTCTATCTATGAATACCATTAGTGGAGCAATAATATTCAAATTCATGATTGCAATACTCACCACCATTATTAGAGCTGAGACATTTTAATTTCTTACCAGTCTCCATTTCAACCAAGCATTTCCATTTAAAAAAAAAATTGAAATACATTAGATTTATGTCTAAGGAAATAAACCCATACTTTTCTAGTTGCACCATCAATAAATTTAACATAATAATGAGAGCCTCCAATGGAAGATACCTGAGCCAGTCCCCGTACATCGGTATGCACAAGCTCTAATTTCTCCTTTTTTTTCCCCTTCCCAATCTTTACAAAACTCAATCTCTTTTATTTTCCATACACATAACTTTCACAAAAATCCATATTAACACATTTTAGACTTGGTAAGACTTTCTTTGAATGAAGTACTTTCATACCTTTCTCACTCATGTGCCCAAGCCTGTTGTGCCACAATGTTGTGTCATAATTTATAGCAGCTATTTGTTCTCCCTACTCAACTGTAGCAATTGTTCTTGAACATTCACTTTTCTCTGAAATAATTCAAGTAGAAGGAACATTATGACCTATAAAAAGATATAAGGTGCCTATTTTTACACCTTTTGCTACTACAAGGGAACCTTTAGAAAACTTCGAAATTTTATTATTAAAAGTAACTACACAACCCTCATCACCAAGTTGCCTTGCTAAAATTAAATTCCTACTCAGCCTTGGAACATGTCTTACCTCATGTAGTAGCCAATTATTCCCATTCTACAACTTAATCTTAAATTTTCCCTTTCCAACAATCTGATAGGGTTCATTATCCCCCAAATAAACAAGTCTAAAATCCCCTTGGACATAAGCAATGAAATAACCTCTATGAGGTGTAGCATGAAATGAAGCACCAGAATCTAAAATCCATGAATCATAAACACTTTCTAAAGATAGAAGTAAAACATCCTCTTTGAATTTGTTACTTACCACATTTGCCTCCTTGTCTCCATCTAGTTTATCTCCTTCATTTTTCTTTCAATTCCAACAATCTTTCTTTTTGTGCCCTAGTTTCCCATAGTACCAACAGTCATTCGATCCTCTCGATTGAGACCTCCTCCCCTTTGACTTTCCTCTTGATTTTCCATAATTTCCAAAGTTACTTCCTCTCTGAGTCGTTCTACCCTTGCTTTGTGCATTCAAAGAACTTCTTGATGTAGATCCATCTGAGGTTTTCCTACGAGTTTCCTCACTCAAAACAACACTGATCAAATCATCATATTTTAGGGTACTAGATCTAGGAACATAATTACTCACAGCCATTCGAACTTTCAGGCAAAGAACACAAAATCAAGAGAGCCCTAATTTCTTCATCAAAATTGACACCCATAGAAGATAATTGACTAGTAATAGTATTAAACTCATTTAAATGATCTGTAATAGATCCACCTTCTACCATTTTTATATTAAATAAATGCTTCATAAGAAATACCTTGTTTGAAGTGGAGGGCTTTTCATATAATTTCGCTAGGTTTTGCATCAATTCTTCTGTCATCCTTGCTTTTGTAATATTAAATGCTACCGATAGTGCCAGGCATAATCGAATGCTTCCAAGTGCCTTCCTATCCAAAAGATCCCATTCATCATTTGGCATAGATCCTTGATTCTTGGATTTTCCTTCCAATGGCTTCCATAAATCCTTCTGATAAAGATAGTCTTCCATTTGCATCTTCCATAACTGGAAGTTCTTCTTATTAAACCTATCAACCCTTAGCTTACCCTCATTTGCCATCGTTTCCACTCAATCATGAGTCTTTCCTATAGAGGATAACTAAAAAAAACTCACTCTAATACCACTTGTTAGGATTAAACCACAAATAGAAAATAACAATTACATGCAAATATAACCAATAACTAAAAAAATAATAGATCACACAGAAAAGAACACAAGACACCAAGATTTAAAGTGGTTCACCCAATCCCTGGGCTATGTCCACTAAACAACAAGTTTGATATTATTATGATCCAGTGATTATAACCTAATTATAATCCATAAACCCTTATAGCTCAATACTGCTGCAAGAACCAATTTTGAATCACCACACTAAAAAAACCCTAACCCTAAGCCCTTTTATACAGGTATTAAACCGCTTTAGGGTTACTACATGTCAACCAAAAATTGGCAAATATTAAACATTACTTTAGTGAAGAATCTATGAATAGTACCAAAATTTTTTTTTTTGGGGCGATGCCCCAAGCCCTAAAGAATTTATGAAGTATGTACAGTAATTTCTTGATCAATCACCACAAACTAACACGAAGGTCACAAGGTGTGATGGTGCATTTATTGGAGCTTGTTGATGATCATTATGAGCAAAAAAGTGGGGGGACCCTTATTTATAGCCATGACATGTGAAGGGACACACCATGAATACATGCTCAAGGTTCATACACACACAAGGTGTGCAAGTGTGCACCAAGACATTATGTCAACTTCTTTATTAGGGAAGCACACCTAACACATGTGCACTAGTATGCTAGGTTCACAATATGTGTTTTAGTTAAAAAAAGGTCCTACTCAACCACCTATGGTTTAATGACACAAACTTACCAGACTCCTAGACTCGAGTTGTAGTATCCTTGTTCCTTGATGTGTGTCAAAAGATTCCCTATTTTTGAGAGTGGATCCCTATTACACAAAAGAAAAAAGGGGGGTCCCATTTTTTGAATCAAAAGTGGTGTGTGTGTTGTGAATCCACAAAAATATCCTAAGGAGTGTCTTATAATAGGGATTTGGGGCCTAAAGTGGCCAGTACTAAGATAAACTATCATAAGTTGTGTAATAATTGATAGTACAGTAATTAAAATATTTAAAAAATAGAGATGTTACCTTACCCATGTCTTAAGTGCTTGTATAGGCTAAGGATGATAATGGGATGATACCTAGTAAAAGGTTTGATTAGCTTTCCTCATCTTTATGAGAGGGTATTCTAGTTCTACATGGGTTACATTGAGAGTTTGGGGTCTAGAGTGACCAATCTAGGGTAACTCAATGCTTGAGAGTCCAGGGTCAAGTGAGAGATCACTCTAGGATAACTCAATTAGTTTGGCCATGTGATGACACTCTTTATTATATAGCACAAGTCTCCTCCATATATTTTGTATTTACCTTTGGTGGATGTTATTTATTATTGGTGGTTGGTATATATTGTTGGTTGTCATTTGTTCATTAGGTATTATTCTTTTGCTGATTGGTATTAGATTTGGTAGTTTATTTTCTGACAGTGGGTTTTCTTCATTAGTTTTGGTGCTTGATTTGGAGTTGGTATATGGTTTCAAATTTGGTATGTGGCTTTGGTATTTTTTAATTAATGTTTCAACATTTCTTATCTTTTCTTTATTAGTAGTTATGGTATCCTTGAGGTAGAGAGAGCTCTAAGGATCCTTTACCTGGGAATTATTTTTGTAACTTTATATCCATGTGTGGATTGTACATTATCTTTCCATCATAGTGGGAGTGATTAGGTTACCACAAGGTCATGAGTTAGTGACTCTCTTATTATTGGAGTTCCTTGCATATTTGCATTGATGTTAAATATTCAATTGATGTAGTTGTACCATTCTTATTCTTATCTCTTAGAGATTTTCTATTTATATGTCATACATATGTAATCATGTATCATGTATTTTTATCTCGAGTTCCTTATGAATGATGTTTTGCATTTGGTTTATCGGTACATACCCTATGACATGTGTAGTGGAAGTTGTATATTGAATGTACTTCATTGTATCATATGTACTTATGTATTTATTTTGAGTCAAGGATCTTCTTGTGGTATATTAAAATCCCAAACATAAATAATTTTGAGAATGAGATTTTGAATCTAAAAAGTACTAAAAGATTATTTAAGTGATAAACATGAGATCTACTGAACATAATAAAAACAATTAAATAATAAAAGGATTCTAAATAAGAAAAGTAATAAGTAAATGAAATGATTCAAAACCAAGATATATATATATATATAATCAAAATGGACAATTCATAGGGAAGGGAGAAAGGACCTAAAATAGAAGCTGATAATGTGTCACAATTAAGAAGAGTAGAGTCCAAACCTATACACAAGAAAAAAGAGAAAAATGTGTGGGTCATTCGAGAATCTTTCCTCAATCAAATTTTTTGTTTCCAGCTCCACAAATGACCCATAAAAATAATGTGGACATAATAATGATACTAGTAGTAAATAACCATACTATAAAATCAAAGTAATTTTATTATAATGATAACAATATGTGAAAAATGATAGAGATATCATATGATATGTTCAAGAAAAAAAGAGGAAGTAAATGAAATAGGAAAGAAACTCCCCAAACAAAGAGGAGTGTGGATATGAGTGAAGACACCAAGTAGATGATCCAAGAATGATATTCAATCCTAGAAACCTGCGATAAAATGATGTTCCAAAATGGATGTGAAGCATAGAGAGATGGACACATGAGTGATGTGAGGAAACATGAATACATATTTTAGATATTTTAAAAGGTTGTGGGAGAGTTGATAATGGATATTAGATAGTGTAGGAGAGTCAAGATTCCCTCCATTAATGATTTTTATCAAAACCCATATGGAATCCTTAAAGGAGGCCATCATTTAGGTATTACAAACCCACCTAGTTGTAAGTTAATAATTCTCAAAAGAGTCTCTACACATCTAGATTCATGAATGCATGTGCATTGTGTAATCATTTGTTAAAGGTTGTTAGGTCCTACTCATGTAGAATTTGGCTATGATTTTTTCCAACACACAATTTAATGGGTAAAATATTTTAGGTTCATTTATAGGCTAAAGGGTGACATAATGTATATATGGCCCAACCTTAGGGGGTGTAATTTTAAGCTATAATATTTTTTCCACTTTAGCGAGCATACTAAATGTCAAGAGATGTAAACATAAAGTAAGGAATATATTACCTAACTTACCTATGGTGAGTTCTATTCTGCAGAGTTTCCCCTAATTAGGAGTCCTTGTAGTGATGTTGAGTTGAATCTAACATGTAGGGGCATGATAGATGATGTTGTTACCTATGATGAAGATCTTTGATAGGTGCATTGATATGGTTGACAATTTTTTTAATGATGATTCATAAGATAGGGTGATTTTATAAGTACTAATGAGTGGATTAGGCCCCAAAAAGGGAAATTAATGATATATTTAACCTCACAAAGAACATGATATATTGGCCCCTATAAAGGGAATGATATATTAGCTCCTATGAAGAAAATGAAAAATTGATCCATGTAAAGGAATTGAAAGATTGGCCCCTATGAAAGAAATGAAAAATTAGCCCCTATAAAGAAAACAATAAATTGGCTCCTACAAAGGGATTTATTACACTTCAGCATCCCATTTCATGAGAAACTACTAGGAATGCATGATCAAATACATTTTGACATCATCATCTTTTAGAGAACTTTAATTGCAATATTTCTATTGACTTTGGACCTATTATGCCCAAATGCAAGTGTGGCAAGCTAGATTCAACAAAACTTTAATGCAACTTTCCACACATGTCCCCTCTCACATTTTTTCATTTAGAAGATAAATCCACCCTCTTCATCCTTAAATGACCAATTTTGACTTCATTTTTATCCCTTGTACTCTTAGAACTTATGGCTTTAAACTCTCTCTATATCTCTCTCTCATATAGCTCACATCTCTCTCTTTCTCTCTTTTCTTGGTGTCTTCTCATATAGTTAAGCTTTGTCAATATCACTACATGGGATATTCACAATTGGTGCTCATGATTTTTTTAGCTCCCTCTGTCCTTTGTAGATATATCATGCATCTATAATGATCATTATTTTACTATCATATTATCTTATATTATTGGTTATAAAATCACTTCTAGGTAGTAGGGGATTTCCTCCCTCAAGTGAGGCTCATTATTACTACTTATATGATAATTTTTCAACAAGGGATTTCCTCCATCAATAAAGACTTGTTTATATTGTACTCAGTAGTGTAATATGGGTTCTCCATCAAGAATGGATGTATTTCTATTACTTATATTTATCCATATATATATATATATATATATATATATATCTATTTGGCTATTTGTGAAGGTGGAAACACCAAATCAAGGGTTTGACTATGGAAAGACTCTTAAAACCACCCATTACACTTTTTTTTTGTATGCATATAGGAAAAAAATATATTTTGAGAGATATGTTTATCTTTGACTTGATCTAGCTCTTTTTTGTGTGGGACTCAAGTATGATGCAAACATGTCCACATGGTGAGATGTTGTTCATAGATAAGGCTTTGAGCTCTCATGTATTGTTCTCCATTATATTTTCCTATTTCTCCTAAAGTCAAAAAATATATATCTATTTTACAATTTGAATTATAGCACTATTTAGGCATAGATAACATTACTCAATTTTAGTTTATTGTGTTCATTACATTCTTAGTTTATTTCTTTTTAAGTTGTTATTCACATTCAATAGATCAGTTTTATCAAAATAAAAAATCATGTACACACCATCTTGAAACTCTTATTTAGTTGTTTTATTAGAGGAAAATTGTACATGCATCTGACACCCACTAAAGTTCCAATCCTAACTTTGCAGTTGGTGTATTATTTTCTCCTCCAAATTTTGGTGAACCTAAAGTGATCTAATATATTAGATATCTTCCTCCAAATATTTAATTAATTTTGATAATTATTTCTCTCAAGATGAGTTTGACATTATTGATGATGCTTTAGATGATTTATTGGGTACATCTCATAAAATTTCTAAATAGAAAAAAAAATTGAGTAAGGATGTTTCCTTATGGATCAAAAGGAATTAGCAACTATTATTATAGTCTTTATGGATCCTTTAAATTTAATGAGAGAAAATAATTTTGATAACCATTTATAGTCCTTCACCAAAGAAGATGAAGTATACACATGAGAAATAATGACATAATGGTATCACAAACCTCTTTACTATGTTTTCTTGAGTTGGAAGGCAGTCTAGTAAGATTCATACTTTGAAATTACAAAAGGTGAATCAAGTACTTAATAAAATTATTTATACATTAACACCTTATCAAATAGTGTGTCTAGCTCCAAAAATAATTTCTAAGAAGTTTAGTAATTATGATCTCATAGAGAACCTTTGTATCACTCCCACTAAGATCTCCCTTTGGTATTTGCTTCAAATAACTCCAATATATAAAGGGACATTTCAATAAGATTTACAAATAATTATGCTCTTCTCTTATGTTATAAAAAACATGCATAAATGCATTTATGGATAATATTCATGCAAATATGATGACTATCATCTTTTACTCACATGAGAATCTACCGTTAGAAAATATGAATCTTGTTAATGATCATAGTGTTTGTGAATGGGGTAGGAGTTAGAAAAACCCTCATTGTGGTTTGGGATTTCTTCCAAAAATAGAGGTTGATAATAATTATTTGGTTGCTTATTCACTATTTATTTTTTGCTTTGATAACATGGTAAAAACTATAATAACTATCTTAATCTTATTGCTAAATGTTGGAATAGTGATCATCCCTAGTATAGTGTATGTTATGCTAGGTTCCCCTTCATACAAAGTTTTTAGGAAGACTTTGGTTGAACACTTTATGCACTATATCATCTATGTTTCATGAATCTATCAAGTTTGTAGTAGATGAACAAGTATTCACTTTCAAGGCTTACCCTAATGCCATGATCTATGCCAAATAATGTATTTTTGTCAAACCTAAAATACTCCCCCATTCAAGATTTAAATTCCCTTAATGTATTATATGGTATGTATCCCTTCTTTATTGATCTCTCCTTTGGGAGACACTTGAAATGAAGACATACTCAAATAGAAGCCTAAATAGATCCCAAATCCTCTTGATATTGATCCCATTATGGAAGGATTGATCAAATAAACTAGTGACAAGTATCTTATTCTATAGGATCTACTTAAGTCCCTCCAACTCTTGAAGTAAATGAACACTTATGGGATAATTAGGGAATTTTAGATTTCACCAACACTTATGTTGGAGAATATAATGTCAAAATAGTCAACCTAAAATTCCCAAGGATACCATTCACCATGGCCAAAAAGCATGACTATGCATCTGCTAAGCTAAATGATGAATACTGCATTGATCAGCTCTTCTATACCAAATGTCCTAGTGCAAAGATCTTTAGTTGATTTATGAAAATGGATATAACATAATCAATAGATGTGGGTATGATGGTAGGGGTTGTGGACCTAGCCATGAAGGCATTAGAGTTCCTATCAAATCTAAATTTGGATATCATACCACAAGGATAAAATATTTGTTAGAAATAGGGAATACTAAGATGGGGGGGGGGGGGGGGGGTGAATCAATATTCTACAAAATTTGGTTGCAAATTGGATATTATTAATTACTTTGTACCATGCATAAGAAATTAAACAAGCAATGCTGAACAAAAATGATAACCATTCATAAAGAGAACTAATAACACCATACTTTGTTAACTAGGGAAACCTTGGCCAAGGTAAAATCCTAGTGGGGATGATAACCACTAGATAATATAATGATACATATGTTCCTTGTTAGAGGATGAACCCTATTAGGAGTCAATGAGAAAATTCAGCATAGAGAGTCCTTGTTAGGAGACTTTGAATCCCCAGGAGGAGATTCCAACCCTGTTAGGAGTTGTAGTACAATAGATGCAAGAAGAGCTCACTACCTAGACATGCACTTCCAATTACAAGAAGATCTCACTTCTCAAACAAGTAATTAGTTCTTAGGTATATAGATGTTGTATCCTCTTTCTTGACTAATCTCTGACCTCAGCTCAATCTTAGATCACAAAATCAGGTTCTCAAAAATATCACTTATCACAATACAATTACACAAAACTTCTCACAAGATATCCTTTTTATTAATATCATGTCATTTCACAAATTTCCTCAATATACTTTTCCAACTTAGAGTAAACATCTAGGATGTCAGTCCTAATTGGTTAAGTAATTATTTTGTAAATAAAATAATTCCTTTACCTTTAATTCTGTTATTTTGTTTCATTGGTAAAACATGAATATCTCTTTTTTGTACTATCTGTACTAATGTATGAGGTTATCCATAGCATCATCGATATTTATACTATCTCCATCTAACTTCACCAGTCATAATTTGATGTTAGAAACATTTTACATACAAAACAATACACTACTATAAACTAATTTCATACTTAGACAATTTTCTAGGTGCCAAAAGCTAAGTATCTTTATTTATGAGGTTTTCGACAAGCATGTACACCATGTGTTGCCATAAATGACAATAATTACATATCTTCATAATCCAATTGTCAAAAATCTCCCTATTTTGCATTGATGGCAACAAAATAGGGAAAATTGGCTAAGTATAAAAAAACTTGTCCAAAACATTATAGTATCAATAGATTAATTATCTTTTACAACTGATCCATCATACAAATGCTCCCCTTTTCAATATGATTTCATACCTTCCCATACTTACAATTTTATTATGCATCTTCTCCCCCTTTGGCACCAATGACAAAGGTTGAAATGTCAAAAAAATGTCAAAACTGTTCATCTACCTTAAGTTGATAACATCTTCTTGCAATCATCAAAACTTGCCTTGAGACTGTTCAAACCTTTTACCCATGTGTTCTTGGCTATTTTAGAAAAAGTGAGAATTGTACATAGGGCATATGATGCAATCTCAACTACATTGAGATTGGAGTATAAGAAATTTGAATAGGTATCCTTGGCTTTGACACATTCCTCCAACTGTCTCTCAATAGTTGATATCTTCAGAGCAATAGAATCTTTGAATTCTAATAATCTCTTCAAAAAAATTTCTTTCTCAAGTTCTAGTTTCCTGATATCACTATGAACACTGGCTACTTTTCATCAAATTCATCAAATTTTTTGGAAGGTTGTTGTATCTAGCTTGTTAGAGCTTCTAGCTCACTCAACTTTCCTTCAATCTTGCTATCAAAATCCTTGGTCAATTTATGAAATAAAGTACACTTAATGTACAATACCTTTCCATCTTTTTGACATCTCTAAAGTTCGTTGATACAAGTATCAAGACTTAGCAAATGATTCTTGATATTTCGATAAATGATACTAAATAGATTAGCATCATATGGAATCTAGGCTTTGGATTCTGCAACATTCAAAAAATTTGTAAATTCCTCATCAAAAGACTTTAACAATGCTTGTGCCCTCTATTTAGGGTCTTCTTTTGTATGATTATCTACTAGAGTACTATGTAATCTATCAGTCATCTCCATTAAGGTTCTTTTTAAGCTCTTTACTTTTATGTTCTTGTCAATCAATTTTGTTAGAGATGAGATCAAGTTAGTTTGATCATCATCATCACTTCTTAGGTTAGGAAGAAAGTGGAGTAGATGAACTAGATGGTTTAGTTTCATCTTCCTTTTACTTCTTCTTTGCTACCTCCTTAGCTCTTCTCTCTTTTTTCTCTTTCTCCTCCTTTTCTTTTCTCTCCTTCTCTTTCTTTTCTTCCCCCTCTACTCTTTTCTTCTTTTCCTCCACTACTCTCCTTTTCATTTCTTCTTCAAGAAATTTCTACTTGGCTTCTTTTATATTTCTCTCTTCTGCCTCTAATTTCCTTTTTTCTTCTTCAATTTGTTTCAACTGATCTTGAATGACCTTGGCCTAAGATTTAGGCTGATTGAAACTTTCAAAATGGTTAGTATCATCAATGTTGATAGTAACATTGGTCTAGTCAATCTACATAGTGTCACCACTTACTGACACTTCTGAACTTTTAGGTGTAGGTGTAGGTGGTACTTTTGACTCTACCATCATCTGACTAATAGCTATAGTTGTTTCACTCCTTATTGTATTCTTCACACCAACCATAAGTAGAAATGGTCTCATCCTGTTCCTCAAGTAGGGTGTTAGCTTGTTCAATAATTTCTTGACTTCTTCCTCATTATCTCTTATGCATATAGTCCTTAACATAAACTTCCATAGTTCCATATCCTCTTCTCTAGTTGGTTCTTTCTTCTCAATAAGTCTATCATAGAATTTTTGGTTTTTTGTACCTTCAATATCCTCAAGTTTCAGATTGTTAGAAATCATTTATCTCATAGTAGAGATATCAATTTGAGCTTTCTCAATATCATTATATAAATCATAGAATTTATTCATCTAAATAAAGTTCCCTTCATTTGCAATGGTTGAGTTGATCTTCTCAATCTTTGACTTCCAAGGTTACCTTGCTTTTCCTACTATCTATTTAGAAATAGTAACTTTTTTTTGCCCATTTTACTTCCTCTTCTTCTTCTTCTTCTTCTTCTTCTTCTTCTTTTCTGGATTCCACAACTATCAATAATGACTTCTACCCTTTTCCTAGTCCAATAGCTTGTTGCTTAAATCTTTTAGTCTTGGTAGTCATAGCTTCTACTAATCTTCTAGATTTTCTCTTTAGCTCACATGGTTGTTCAACTAATACTGCAACATATTGAATATTGAATGCTCTATTCTGAATTTGTTTCTGTAATTAACACACCAGATGGTTTCCCAATTGATAATGATTGCACATAAATTATTCCTTGTTTCATTATCTACCTGACTATTTGTGACTCACTTTTTGTCATACTGGCCTTAGTTAGAGCTTTCTTCATTATTGTCCCAATCTTTTTGTGAGATTCTTTCTCTAAGGATGCTTGACAAGATGACTGGGTAATCTCTTTATATATCCCAAATCTGCACTCAGTTTGGTCCTTTACATAGTTTAAAAATAGATCAATATATCCAATTGCTACATCATCACTTAAATCATAACCTTAGGGATCAAGGAATGTTTCCCAAGGTTCTACTACTTGAATATGAGTTAAATCTGTATCAACCATAACATATATATCATTTTTGAATCTTTCTAAAATTGTAGGTACAATTTTGAATCTTTATTTCATCACATTCTGAAATGTTTTCATGATCAAATTTTCATTGTCCAAGATTTTTTCTATTGGATGTCTTCTACATACATATGTAATGTTTTCCATGGTAAATCTCTCACTAATCATAATCTCTATATCTAAAAAGTATGGAAATCTCTTACTTACATGAAAGAATATACGATTGATCAATGAATGGAATCTAAACACACCATACTTGGTCCTTTTGATTTTCTCTAAGTTTTCAAGGAGTTGAACTCTCAAAATTTCACTTAGGTTAACTTGTTCTTTCTCAACGCAAATCTTATAAGATGCATAGATGAATCCTACTAATAATTCATCAATCTCAAAACTTGCACAAATAGAATAGGTAATGATTCTTCTTAGGAATCTTACATCATCTTGTTTAATATTACTAATCACCATGGCCTTCCCATTATAAACTGCCTTAGTGTAGCTCTCAACCTTCTTCTTAACTAGTTTTTCACTTATAGCTACACTGCCTTGTTTGTTAAGACTAGTTACCTCATGAATAAGATCAACTAAAATGCCAACTACATTATCTTCCATCCATAATTTTCCATCATGAATTCTTCGTAGTATGATCTATGTCCATTCTTTGTTGTCCAATTCTAGATAGAAGTGATATTTGAGTAGGTCTAGTTCTTTCAAATGTTCAAATCTGGGCTTTATTAACATATCACGGTTAAAGAAAATTTATCTTTGTTCATATACTCACTCCCAATAGTTTCAAACTTGATATTAAGATAACTTCCTACATCTTCCAAATACGCTATATTGTTCAAAGTAATATATAATGTTGAATGAGGGTTTTCCTTCTATGGGTTTCATAGAAACAACCTTCAATTTTGGTCTCTCCTCATTCTCAACATTATGAACTACTGACATATCCATGATTTTATAAAATATAAACTTTATCAAATAAATTCTAGGAGGAAATGACAAAACATCTCTTTTTAAAATAGGGTTTAGTTTGAAATCTCCTTGTCAAGACGCACCCAAATTTCCTGTCTCTACCTTCATATATATAGATAAAAATACAATTAGTTATAAACCCCTAAACAAGCCACTCATACAATTTCATACAAGTGAAGTATTTCTTAAAAAGATAGAGATACAACTCACCAACCACCAAATGATAACTACTCATTCATGTTTTTATATATGGATTAGAAACAAGAGTAAATAAAGTAAAGGTAACTTATTAAAGATAACATTTACATAAAAAAAAAAAAAGAAATGGAAAACTTATTTTGCAAATGTATGAGAAATTATGATGGCGTAAGGTGTAGTAGATATGCTTGTAGAAACATGTATATATATTTGAATTTCTTTGCAAGGGGTTATAAGGAGATGGGCACCATTTCTCATGATTATGCATATTTTTCAAACACTTCTTTTCATATTTGCTCTGCTTGACCAATTTGCATTCTGGGACACAAACCCCAGGGTAATTGCTGGCTGGGAGGTAACCCTCAGCAGCATTGGGTATTGGTTTTTCAGTAGTTTCAGCAGTATTTAGGAGGAAGGTAGACGCCACTTTAGCTTGGGCCTATAGTTTGTTTTGTTGGGCATGTTCTTTGGCATATGTGAGGTGAATTCTAGCAGATGTACACTACCATTTCTTGCATTGGGTATTGGTTTGTCAGTAGTTTCAACAGTATTCAGGAAGAAGGTAGACGCCACTTTAGCTTGGGCCTACAGTTTGTTTTGTTGGGCATGTTCTTTGGCGTATGGGAGGTGAATTCTAGCAGTCGTATATTGCCATTTCTTGCAACCGTACTTGTAGTCATACTTTGTCATTTGCAGCACTTGGATACATAGAAAAATTGATTACTCAGCAGTAGAATCTTGCATCTTATCAGCCCATTTTCATCAGCCAGTTGTGGCATCATTATTAGAGGAAATGTACTGGATCTTTTATTTGGCTCTATAATTCAGAGATCTGCTTGGTACGATTTGTATCAACTCTGACTTTACTGCATATTGTTATTCATTTTCAGACTCTTTTCTTGCCATTTGCTACTTCTCATTTCTATGTGGAATAATCATCAAAAACACAAAAACAAACAAACTCTTTTGCATTTCCGTCTAACAAAACTTCAAAACATCAAAATTTTGTAATAACTTGTATACCTCAAAATTTGATAACTCCCCATGAATTGATAAGTCTATTCTGGAACCAAAATTTTGTACTTCTTTTGAGTAAATTTGTCTCCACTAATATACTTTGACTTCATGATCTATTTTACTGATACTCTTTCATCTGATATCTCTTTGATAACTCCCCCTTTTCTTTATTTTGCTTAACTTATCCCTTTTAGTCTCCCCCTTTTTTTATAATATTATATCTCCCACTTTTTGACACTTATGTAAATGAGCTATACACTTATTTTGTGTTTGTCCATACAATATTTATGGACATCCAATATTATCTTGAGGGTTTCATCCCAGTTATCACATGTGACATCCAATGACTTGATTTGGATGGCAAGCTTGGTAGCAAGGTACACTAGACCATCTAAAGTAGAAAGATTAGGATCTTTCTTCAATAGTTTTTCAATGTAGCCTAACTCCTTGTGCAAAATTTCCATATGTAGGGTGAGAGTTGGTTGGATGCTAGTTAGTTTGGCTCTTATGTTAGCCTTATCTGCTATAAATACAACTAATTGACTTTGTATTTGAAACAATTTCCTAAAATGCTTCTCACTCTGAGCTAGATTCATTGGTAGTTTTACACCTGATGTAGTGATTTGGCTTTCCAAACTCAAAATGTGACTTATGGTCTCTGGGGTGAAGAGTGAGGGATTGCACATTTTAGTGTATAATGAGAATATTTTCTCAAGTACCCTCTTCACATGCTCAACCTTAGTTTCCAATGCAACTTATGTTAGTGCTATATCACTAGACATTTTCTCATTCACCTTGTTTTGGATGCTTCTAATGTGATCACAATGAAGTGGTAATAAAGTTTGTACTCCATTTTATTCATTCAATTTTAACTTGCATTAATTGCATACTTTGCAAATATTAAAAAGCTATCAATTACATTCTGAAACCAAATATCTACTTGAAATATTTGTTCAATCTTTAAATGCTACCTGAGGTTTACCATAACTTCCTTGCATGATGACAATTCTCCATCGAACTTCACTCCATAAAATTTTGTGTAAAAACATAGTTTTCATCTTTTTCTATAGAATCAACTTTCTCTATTATAACAATAACTCTTAATTCCTTTGTAACAAGCTATGATAAGGTCCAAATTGCAAGTGATCTTAGCTACAGTCTAAACTTATCTTGATACACCTTTTCCCAACTTTTATACTTATAGTTCTATCTCTAAATGAAGTTTCAAATTTTGGTGCTATGAACAAGCTTAATTCAACTTGGTTGAATCAAACTCCATTACTAACTTCAATTTTCCTATCTTTATATCATCTAACTTTTCTTTAGAAATATTCAATCCCTTTACAAATGCCTCATTAAGTTCTTCTCAAAGTTCATTGACTATATTTCTTTGATCTTCATTATCTTTGCTAGTTCCTGAGTTCCTTTCATGGTTCCTTCTTTCATTTTTGACATTTTTTCCATCCTTCCTTCTATTTCCAAAGTTTCTTCCATTGTTCCTTCTATCTCTAAAGTTTCTTTACATTCTATAATACTTTTCTATATGTACAAAGTTGTTGCATAGTTGACACAATGGGGTTCTACTTCCAGGATTCTGCTACTCAATAGGTGTATAAAAATTTTAGGCTATGTGTCCAAAGTTGTTACACTTATAATACACAATCTGTATTCTTTCTTTATAAGGTCTTCCTTCTCTTGATGTCCTCTCATTAGATATTCTCCTATCTGCAGGGTTAGTATTTCCAAACATTCTACCATTCCTTCTATCATTATCATATTTAGGTTTCCTACAATCAATTGCTTTATGACCAATACCATTACAATAAAAATTCATAACATGATTAAATGACTTATTTGTACAATCTCTTTTCATATGACCTATTTCATTACATGAAAAAAACTTACCTCTAAATTCAAACCTAGTTTCCTTAAGAGATTCAACTTGCTTTGGTTCATCCAATATCTTAGCTTCCTTGTCTTGTCCAACTTCTTCAAGTTTATTAGAAGGTTGACTTAATTCAATCTTATCATCAAATTTATCTTTTCCTTTTAGATCTGATCTATTTTCAGGTTTCTTTGCAGACATGTTAAATAGATAACCAAGAGCAGTCTTATCATAAGTAGGTCTTTGTATTGACATTGAGTCATCAAGATTTTCTTTGCTAGAATAAAGCTTTTCAAGTTGTACTTTACTTTGAGTCAGTTCACCTTTCACAATAGTATTTTACTTTTAGAGTTCTTCATGATCTTCTTTTAATGCTTCAAACTTAGATGCCATCTTTTCTAGATTGGCTCTAAGATCTAAATTTTTAGTCTTCAAATTAGATTCAATTTTTCTAGGATTGTTCTTCAAAGTCAACTTTAGATTGGTAATCTTCAATTCATGTTCAAGAGTCTATGCTCTATCTTTAGTTTTGAATATAATCATTAGTAGTGGATTCAGGCTTGGGCTTGAGATGTTCAATCTTGTCCTTCAATTGTCTAATGTATACTTTGGAGTATTCATATCTATCTTTCAACTTATCTCTTTCTTTATTAAGGAGATCAATTTTTTCAAGTGCCTCTTCAAGGTTCTTCATCAACTGTTTCATATCCATAAGGATCTTACTCAAGATGTTAAGCCTCTTTTGAGTGATTGTGCTCTAATACCAATTGTTAGAAATAGGGAATACTGAGAGGGGTGGGGGGGGGGAGGGGGGTGAATTAGTATTCTACAAATTTCTGTCACCAACTAGATATTATTAATTACTTTGTACCATGCATAAGAAAGTAATGTTGAACAAAAATAATAACCATGCATAAAGAGAACTCGTAACACCATATTTTGTTAACTAGGGAAACCCTAGCCAAGGGAAAACCTTGGTGGGGATGATACCCACTAGATAATATACTGAAATATATGTTCCTTGTTAGAGGATGGACCTTTTTAGGAGTCAATGAGAAAATTCAGTATAGAGAGTCTCTGTTAGGAGACTTTAAATCCTTGTTAGGAGATTCCAACCCTGTTGGGAGTTGTAGTATAGTAGATGCAAGAAGAGCTCATTGCCCAAAAAAGTAATTAGTTCTTAGGTATATAGATGTTATATCCTCTTTCTTGACTAATATCTAACCTCAGCTTGATCTCAGATCAATAAATTAGGTTCTCAAAAACTTCACATATATCACTTTAGAAAATTTTTGCATATCACTTATCATAATACAATTGCATACAACTTCTTGTAAGATATTTGTTGTATAAATATCATGCCTATTCACAAATTGTTGCTAGGTCGGGTAAGACCACAATAAAATTTTTCCAACTTAGAGTGAACATCTAGGATGTTGGCCCTAATTGGTTAAGTAATTATTTTGTTAAAAAAAATTCCTTTACCTTTAATTCTATTGTTCTATTTCATTGGTAAAACATGGATATCTGTTTTTCATACTATCTGTAATAATGTCCAAGGTTATACACATCATCATCAACATGTATATTGTCTCCATCTAACTTTGCTAGTCATAATATGATGTCAAAAACATTTTACATATAAAACAATATACTATTGTCACTAGTAAATTTGGATCCAAATTTTAACCAATTTTGGTCAAAATTTTAACCAAATTGCTATTTTTCTTATCAAAATTTCAACCAAATTGAAGGTTGGTCAAAATTTTAACGAATACATTCATTGAAATGTCTTTGTTTTGGTTGGAAAAATAATTTCAATGAATGTATTTGTCAAAATTTTGACCAACCAACAATTTGGTCAAAATTTTGATGTGAAAAATAGAGACGAACTTGGGTCAAAATTTTGACTAAAATTGGTTGAAAATTGGGTCCAAATTTACTAGTGTGTAAACTAATTTCATACTTAGACAATTTTATAGGTACCAAAAGCTAAGTATCTTTATTTCTAAATTTTTCTACAAGAATTTACATCACATGTTGCCATTAATGACAACAATTACATATCTTCATTAGCTAATTGTCAACAATATCACCCTTTGAATCACAAAGAAAAGCCTTAGTTAAATATCAAATGATCCTTGCAAACTCACTAGAAATCATTCATCTAGAGCTTATTAACTCTAAAAAAACTCATCTAGGGTACTCCTGGATGTGATTTTTTTTAGACAAAGCACTAAAATATTTCTTTGGTCTATACAATGGTTTACCCTCTTATCATCAAAATAAAACATCTCCTTATTTCTTGGAAACAAAATCTTACTTCAAGGAATGTATAGAAGATTTAGGGGAAGAAACCTCTCTTCCTTGGGTTAATGATCATCCTCCAACTCAACATCCCAAGGATCAAAGTATATTTATAAAAGGAAATGCTACAAATGTCTTGGTAGACCCTAGTTATGGAAAAAGGGTCATCAAGGTTGTCAAATGTCTCTCTTCCAAATAAGTTCAAGAACACACCAACCTCTTAAAATAATATCTTGATGATTTCACATGTACATATGAGGATATGCCAAGTAGTGATTAATGAATCATTGTTCACAATATAATTTTGACACTAAATGACAAGTTGGTGAAACAAAGATTAATACTAGAATAAAATTGATGGTCAAGATAGAGATAGAGAAGTTATTAAATGCTATATTTATCTATCCTATTAAATATTCAACATGCATACCAAATATTGTTCCTATTAGTAAACTTGATGGGAATTTTTTTACATATGTATTGATTTCCATAATCTCAACAAGGAATCTCTCAAAGATTATTCTCCCCTAACTAACATCAATATGATCATTAATTCCATGACAAATCATGAACTCATATCTTTTATGGATGGTTTCTTGGGATATAATCAAATTCAAATAAACCTAGACAATTAACACAAAACCACTTTCAATACTCTTGGGGGTATGTTCTATTATGTAGTCATCTCCTTCTGATTAAAGAATAAAGATGCTACATACAAATGAGTGATGACCTCAATATTTCATGATTTATTTCATAAGATCATAGAGGGCTATGTTGATGATATTCTAGCAAAATTAATTCTTTATTCTAACCATGTTGATAGTCTTTGACTAATATTTGAAAGGATTTATGCCTATAAGATGAGACTCAACCCCTAAAGTGTTTTTTTGATGTGGATGATAGAAAATTCTTAAGGTTCATTGTCTCTCAAAGAGGAATAGAGGTTAAACTAATAAATATAATCCATACTAAACATGCCTCCACCTAAAATATCTCTAAACTTTCAATCCTAGAAGGTAAGAACCAAGTCGTAAGGATATTTATGTCATAATTGGCTGATATGAAATTTCCCTTTACTTAGTTGTTGAAGAAAGATGCATAATTAAAATGGAGTGAGGTCAAGTGAACACCATTAAGGATTACTTATCCAACTCTCCTATCTTAATATTGACTAGGAAAAAGTATTGTTTCCTCCTATATATATATATATATATATATATATATATATATGAGCATCACCAAATTCTCTCACATTTGTAGTATCCTAGTACAATGATAATGGTAAGAGAAGGATAGTGTATTATATCAATCATATCCTATTAGATTATGAGATCTGCTACTCTGTGATTGAAAGGAAATGCCTTGATCTAGTGTTTGCAACAAAAAATATGAGAAATTACTAGATACATGCAAAGATGAATGTATTAACTAAGAATGACACCCTTAGACACCTTTCTAAATAAAATCTCTTAGGAAGATTAGTTAAATGGGTTATGTTGCTTTCTAGGTTTGACCTTATGTTCATAATGTATAATTCAATTAAGAGATTGATGCTTGCATATTAGTTAGAATAAACAGCATCCCCCACATCTTTTCTCATTTTAGACCAATTTCATAATGAGAATCTTTATACCATTAATGATAACCCCATTTGGGACAAGTACATTTATGGGTTAAGATGTTTTTGATTAGGTAAAATAGGTTTTACAGGGATCTTGAAACCCAAAGTTTTATAGCAAAAAGAGTGAGATGAAACAGACTAAACAAACAAAAAACTACCAAAAAAGGCTGGAGACAAAAGAAGGCCCAAAGCCAAAGTACAAAGGCTAGAGACATAAAAGAAAAGCCAGGCAAACAGGCTAGTGGCCATCCATGTCCATGGCCTGCAGGGTTTTTGCAGCATCATTGTCCTTCTAACTAGCCACATCCTACTGAATCCTAGTAGGAGTGTTCATCTGGTTGCCCTAATTCACCTGGTCACTAGCCTCTTTCTAAAATTCATCTCATTTGAATCCTTGCTTTGTGTTCTACTCTGCATCCCTTTCAAGGCCAGTTGTAGTCAGATAGTCCCCCAAATTGACAATATTCTCATTCAAGGTGTGAAGGGTGTCCACTATCTGTTTGGTGATTATTTGGTGGATAGAATCCAACCTTTGGACCTTTTGCTCAAGCTAGGTGATTCTGTCATCCTGATAGTCTCTAGAGACCTAGCCTTTATCTTTCTCCTAGCTACCCACCTAGTCCTTGCTTCCTTTTGCTTCCTGGTCCTTGTCAGTATCCTGGTTGTTGGGCTGGTTGCTCCTATCCTTTAGAGCCTCAATTTCCTAAAAAAGCCACTTGATGGAATGAAAGTTGTCAATAAGACCATTCTTTGCATTGTTCAGGAAGTTGAAGCCAATTTCTCGCACATTGTCAGAGATAACCAAAAGAGCCAGGTCAATGAGCTCATCGTAGTGGGTACTTCTGTCAAGGTCCTCCAGCACTTGGATTTTAGTAGGTTCTCTACAATACCCAAACTAACCTTGTCCCCATAGAAGTTGCTCCAGGCCCTCCTCTTATTCTTTCTGATTACCTCCCCCCCTTTTTCAACCATGATTTCAATCATCTCCTCCGAGGGAAAAATGGGAACATCTTGAGGTGAATTGGGTGGGGTGGGGCTGGGGGGCACATCAATAGGGTTTCTGGGATGTTCCTGGGGTAGGGCTTGGTTCACTTTTCTTTTCTTGGGGTTAACCTTGGGGTCCATAGGGGTCACCACCTCCTTGTCATTTTCTCTCCCCTTATCTTCTTCCATCTCACTTTCCTTCCCCCTCTCTGATTCCTTCTCCTCAAACTCCTTATCAGAATCCACATCATCATCACTGGCCTCTTTCACCTCCTTAAGATGAGGAGAGGGGGGGATAGGGGGAAGACATTTGAGGCTCTTCTTGCTAGGGATGTGGGGATCATGGGTAATAGGGATAGCTTTTCTTGGGGTGTCAATTTTCTCTGTTTTCACTATAAGCTCATCCCCAGAATTAGAACTGGTAGTGTCCTCCAAGGCACTACCCAAATCCCTAATGGTTTTACCTCTAGTTTGGGTTTTGAAGAACTCATAAATCAGAAGCAGGAGACCCTCATGGAGGGAAAGATTTTTGACAGGGCATTTCTTGAACCCCTCTATATTCTTGGCCATGGAGGTGAAAATGTAAAAAGGAAAAGAAATTTTCACTTTGTGTCTAAAATGATTTAACAGAACAAAATGATGAGTCCTGATTCTATCAAACCTGGGGTCAATAGTGACATATTCAATGATAATCCTAAGAACATACCTCCAAAACTATTTGATGGAATCAATGTAGTAGTAGGTGTCAATCTTGACCAATTTGCTTTTCTCCTTATCATCCTTGACAAATTTGTTGACAGCATTGGCAAACATCTTCTTGTCCCTATAGAAGTTCAAGCCATCCTGAGAGAAGCTAGTCACCTCTGCAATAAGACCCTTAGTGATTTGGTGGGAAACACCATCAATTTTGACCCTACAATTTTGCCAGGAATCAACCATAGCTTTAGTAACCCCCTCATGAAATCCATGAAGCTATGAATTTGGTTATACCTCCCTTTTGGAGCTTTCTCCAAACCTTCCTCTTCTCTTTTCATCTCTCCACTTTACCCCATGGCTCTCTTCTGATCCTTTCTCCCACCATTTTAGTTTTTGACTCAACTAACCCTAAACCACTAGTAGTATTGCCGAGTTCAGAGTAGCAAAAGGCAGTGAGAGTGAAAATAATTTTGCATGTGTTTATGGGTTTATTTTTGGCTTCCTTCAGCACGTGTCTTCCATACACATGATTATGGAGTGGAGGGGGTTCAACATAACTCCAAATAATTCCCTTTTTGAAGTACAATTTTGCAAATCCTATCATCATTAAAAAGACGTTATGTTGGTGCCATGGATTTTCTCCTTTCAGATTAGCTCAATCACTGCCATCAAAAAATCATTGTTGCTTCCCCATGTCATCACTGATTTGCTAGCAACCGCTTCATTGGAAAACCAGTAGCGACTGTGTTTGCTTCACGATAAATGTGGCTGACGTGGTAGTTTTTAAATTTCCTTATGTCCAATTTTAGGTCCTCAATAATGCTTTTGATGGTCCAAGAGGGTTTAGTGACTCCTAAAATGCAATTTATTATATTTAAGGAGTTACCTTCAAGCCATAGCTGCTTAATCCTTGAGGCCAGGGCCAACTTAATAGTGAACCTAGCAGCATTGGCTTCAGCTAGATGATTGGTTTGGTGGCCAATAGGGGAAGAGATAGCAGAAATGCAACCTCCCAAACTATTTCTTATGATACCTCCGCATCCAGCTAGACCTAGATTCCCCTTGGCCACCCCATCAAAATTGGCTTTATGCCAGTTCTCAAGGGGAAAAGACCAAATAGCCTCCTACCTTCTTTGATCCTATCTTCTTTCCTGGCTTTACTATTCCCTCCAACCTTTATGTCTCCTTCTCTAGTTATGGCATAGTTATGTATCATAAGGCTTTCAGTTTTCTCAGATATTATAACCTCAAGGGATTCTTTGTCTCTAAATATGTTGTTGCGCTCCTTCCAAATTCCCTAGTAGAACTGTGGGAGGATCCAAGAGCTCAATAACTAAGAATTCAAACCTTGGTGGTGGCTTCTCTACTGACTAAAGAAATCCTAGATTCAAGCTGGAGGGCACCAATTGAAGTCTAGGTTAGTAGTCAGATGGCTCCACACCGTGGAGGAGAGGGGGCAATGGATGAACATATGATTAACTATTTCCAAATCTTTCTTACAGAGGCAACATCTATTAGGTAAGATTTGGCCTCTCTTGGCTAAATTATCTTGGGTGAACATTTTATCTTGTAGGAGGAGCCAGAAGAAAATGTTTATCTTAGGCATAAGCCCAGGGATCCAGGCTTTGGACCAGATAGGTTTCTCCTCTTTGCTCACAAGGGATAGATAGCTAGTGGCCATAGAGTAAAGCCCCCCTAAAGAATCTCCCCAAACTAAAGAGTCACCATTTTGGTTGATGAAGATGTCATTTAGAGAGGACATTAAAGGCTTGTGGTCCTACAAAAGTTTAGCTAGATTGTGCCATTCATTACCATTTCTGTAGTTCCTTACCATCAAATTGTATCTACCAATACACTGATCATCCCACCTACCAAATATGGGGTGATTAATGAGGGGTTCCTAACACAGCCAGCTATCTTGCCAAAAAAGGATTTTGTTTCCCATTCCAACTTTCTATTTAGCCTTGGATTTAGCAAGGGGGAGGACCTTCAAGATCCCATTCCAAATATGGGATCCCATTGGTAGCTCAGCCCCTTGAAATATGGAGTTAAGAGACAGTCTACCTAGATATTTCTCAGTCAGAATATCCCTCCAAACATCTGTGCTTTGGAAGATGTGCCAAGGATGTTTAGCTAAAAAGGATTGATTCAAGTGAGGAATTTTTCTAATACCAAGACCTCCCTGGCTTTTGGGCTGGCAGACTAGGTCCCAGGCAACTAGGTGGTATCTCTTGTGGTCATCAATCCCTGTCTAGAGAAAATCCCTCTAAATCCTCTCCATTCTTTCCAAAAACTTAACCGGAATCCTAAAAAGACTGAGGGCATAGGTAGGGAGGTTCTGGAGAATAGAGTTAACCAGAGAGCATTTGCCAGCTTGACTAAGGGTGGCCCCTTTCCAACCTGCAAGTTTCTTGTTGAAATTGTCTATAATGTTGATCCAAAAGGAATCCAGAGGTTTTGTTCCAAGAGGTAGCCCAAGATAATTCACTGGCAGGGACCCGATGCCACATCCCAAGATGCGAGCAATTTTCCTTTGCATCTCCAAAGGGGTATTGAGGAAGAAAACCAAACTCTTATCCAAATTGATAGCTTTTCCTAAGCCCCTGGTGTAGGAGTTTAGAATTCTTTTGAAAGTCCTGACCTCCTAGATAGAGGCTTCACCCCCCAAGATAGTGTCATCCACAAATTATTGGTGGGTGAAAGTAGAGGGTCCCGAAGAAGGCCTTAGACCTTTCAAACTCCTATCTTGGATCTTCTTCTGGATGATTTTGCCCAAGCATTCCGCCAAGATGACAAAAAGGATAGGAGATATGGGGTCACCTTACCTTAAACCCCTTTAGGGGGAGAAGAAAGGAGTGGGGAGACCATTAACCAGAACATACAAAGAGGGAGAAGACACGAGCTGAGAGATGAGCTTGCATACCTGAGCATCGAGACCAAAGGCCCAAAGGACAACAAAGAGAAAATTTTAGTCAACCCTGTCGTAAGCTTTAGACAAGTCCAGTTTGAGAAGGAAACCTTCCTTGTTGCCTGCCTCAAGAGACTGGATGACTTCATGAATTGATACGATGGAATCTAGGATCTACCTGCTAGGGACAAAGCCAGTTTGCTAGGGTGAGATGATCAGGGGAAGAATGTTGAGGAGTCTGGAAGTGAGAACCTTGGAAATGATCTTGTAGATTGAATTGAAGAGGCTAATGGGCCTAAATTTGTCCAAAGAGTCAGCTCCCAGAATATGCATTAAGATGTTAAACAAGTTCTCAAGTGGGAGTTATCTTGATATTCCCCAAAGGAAAAAAAAATCCTCTTTCCTTTCACTTTGAGTTTCATTACAAAAATAATATCGTTGAGTATGAATCCCTAATCATTGGGTTGCATACCACAATTTCTACAAAAATCAAGAATAATTGCATATACAAAGCTTCTAATTTGACAGTGAATCAAATCATAGGAAAATACAAATCATAACAACCTAGATTATCTCAATATAGAGATTTTGTATTGAGCCGACTAAATCAATTCTCTTACTACACCATAGGTAATATTTCAAGGAGATAAAATTGGCATGTAGACACAATGACTAGTGCTACCTCATTGGTATGATTTGGACTTAAAACTAAAACATACCAATTTTTAGTGCAAGTGTTAAGATCTCCTATAGTTTCATCTTTACCAAGCCTAGGTAATCTCATTTGTGCACATGTGGGCCTAGAATAATGGTTTCTTGATATTTATGCATACTTAAAGAGTGGAAATTTCCCTAATAATCTTAGCAAGAACAGCTATATTTAGATTTTTTTTTAAATCTTTGTGCCTTATCTTCTCAAACATCCTATATCAGAGATCCTATAGTGACCTCCTATTGTGATGCTCAACAAAGAGAAAATGATCACTTGTTCTATTATAAATTTATTTGGGCTCTACTAGAGGACATATAGGTGGTAAAGCTCTAGGTCAAAAGATGACTCATATGAGATACTATTGGAAAATGATGGAGAAAGACTCATTTTCCTTTGTTAAAAGATACCATAAAATCAACAACAAAGAAATTTAATTCAAGCTCTTGTACATGATCTTTGAGCACAAACTTATCCATGGTCATTTCAGACATAAGGTTTAGA
The DNA here is from genome assembly GCA_028749045.1 of Cupressus sempervirens. Classification (NCBI taxonomy): domain Eukaryota; kingdom Viridiplantae; phylum Streptophyta; class Pinopsida; order Cupressales; family Cupressaceae; genus Cupressus; species Cupressus sempervirens. Next base: position 572,231,620 of record CM053789.1, on the reverse strand, counting down.
TATAACTATGAAAATACTCCCTCCATGATCAAAAGGTCATGTATTTATTATCAAATCCACAAATTAATTCAAAAATTTTGTAGAGAAGGCCTCCTTAAGGTCCACCACCACTAAAATCATATGTGTCATTTGTCATTTGCAATATATATATAAGAGGTGATTGATGCATTTAAAAAAGCTCATACAAGTTGAAAAACATATACCTAAATGACCGCTTGTAGATGTAATTGATTGTCATTTTGGGATATGCTTTTCAAATGCATCAATCTCCTCTTATATATATTGCAAATAATACATAGAGATAAGTAGTGACTGAAGAAGCTCATACAAGTTGCATCACCAATGTAGAGGAAATAGAGGGAAGTAGAATCATAATCAGTCAAAGGGGACACATTAACTATTATAAGACGTGACCCAAACCCATGGATGTGATCAAAAGGAATGAAGACAATGAACATGCATGTGGAAAAAATATAGGAGGAGCCCACATCATTGATCTCACATGTGGTATGGGCACAAAGGGACCCTCCATCAACAAAATAGATTGTAATGTAACAAAGTCATGGGGATAATGAGGTAAAATTGAGGTATGATATAATATTTTTAAATTTTGATATTAACTAACTATGCCATTCTATTTTTAAAAGGTAAAAAAGTAGATTGTTATTTTTAAATATATAGTTAAGTTATCAATATACCTTTAATGATAATGAAAATTTCATAAATATTCATTTATATATTTAATATGATATAGTTCTTATAATTAAAAGTATAGTTGATAACTATATATATGTGTGTGTGTAGAACAACATGAATTTTTAAAAATAAGTTATATAAATAATGTTTATTTAAGAAATGATTGATATTTTATGGGATCAATATAATATCTTAAAAGGTAAAATAAATTTAGTATTATAAATAATTATCACGCTAGTGATATCAATGATGGAGGAGTGTATATAAGTATTTATTTCTTAAGTATTACAATTATTTTCTCATTATTCTCATTCTCTTATTTTTATTTATATTTACACTATAAGAATTGTGTGCCTTAATATTTTCCACAAAGAATTTTACTACAAGAAGAGGGAGTTTTAGATTCAGAGGGAGCCTAATATCTCATTAGAGGTAACTATTGACACAAAATTCTACACCCTTGTTTAAGGTATGACCCTCAAGCAACCTTGTGTAACATGGAAATGATCTCCAAGTTTGGGACTTGTTCTCTAAGGTTGAATCTATAGAAAAGGCTAACTTCCTTACTATCAAGGTGTACTAAACTACTTTTGAGAAAAAGGGGAGAAGGATGGTTTGACATAAAGCTAGAATAAAAGGAGGTGATGTGCCAAATAGTGTTTGATCTTATCTTTGCCCAAGACTACACTACGTTGAGATTAGATTGAAAAGATCATTGTTGAGGGAGATTGGTGAAACTAGATTAAATCTGTTGAAGAAGACTATGTGTTTCAATCATTATTTTTTCACTAATGTCAAACTTGCTATTTTCTAGTAAGACAATTGCTTATAAGATTTAAGTACTATCACTTTTTTGATTGATGAAGAGGATTTGATCAAAAGATGTAACAATAGCAACTAGAGGAAAGGTTGAGTTATGATTATGTAATGAAGTATAAGAATCAATTAAGATAGTGATAACATGATGTATTGATAATCTACTTAAGGTTACAAATGCTGGTTACACTAAGAAAGTTTAGAAGAACAAGTTACACAAAATTTGTCTACTAACCTTGATTGGGCAGATAGTAGGTGCCAAGCAAAGACAGAGCAAGCTAAGTAGAAAATTAGTTGGAACTAAGTAAAAGTTCATTCTAGTGTATGCCAAGCAGAACAGTGGATGCCAAGTAAAGTATAGTTGGTGCCAAGCACCAATAAACTTTAGTTTGTGTTGAGTGATTTCACAGTGGATGCTGAGAAACATAGTATGTGTTGAGCATCAGAAGCTAGATAATGCTGAGCTATTGCATTATTCAAAAGATCATGAATTTGATGTATTTGAGCTAACAAGTTTGTTTTCTTGGATTATGTAAATTAGATGGAAGATAAAAATTGATGAGCTAGTGGCACAAAATTCAAGGTAAACCATTTTTAGGTGAATTCAAAGAGGATTCTAGAAGAAGTTTCTAGAAGAGATATGGAATGTGGGGTTGATACCTAATCCATATTAACCCTAAATTGGATGATGGAGAATGAGCAAAAAAATGTCTTAATTTCCTATTTATGAGAATGGTTGGTCATGAAGCAAGGTTTTCATGTGCAAGAACCTAAGGGAGACAAGAAGTCAAGGGTTTTTCTCCATTAGGTGACCTAAGAGAAGAGTCTACAATGGAATGTTAAGCAAGAAGGCTTAAGGAGATGAATGCTTGAAGGGTGAACAAGCTATTAGAGTTGCAAAGTATGAAGGCCAAGTAGAATTGAGGACTAAATAGAGATTTGTAATATGAAAATGAAGTTGTAATTGTATCAGATCAAGCCTTATTTTTACTCTCTAACAATTATATCAATCTAGGGTACATCCTTTGGATTAAGGTTGACCTAGAAGTCATTTGTAAATCCTTTAATTGGGTGACAAGTGAATGGTCTAAAGTCCTCTAACAAGGTTCACTTCTAAAAGGGTGATTGAAATCCTTTAACAAGGTCACATTTAATAGTGTGTATTGCAACCTTTAATAGGGTTGTCCTTTCATAGTGCATCACTTTAGAAGAGTGAAAAGAGTAGCATGTTAGTAGTATTTTTTTTTCCAAATTGGGTTTTCACATAAATCATTGTGTCAAGTGTGTTGATGAATCTATTATGTTTCATGACTTACATTTCTAAAAATTTGATTTTATAGTAACCTACAAGTTTTAAGTGATTTCATAATCTAATGGATGCATGCATGATGAATAATGTTTTATGGGTTCACTAAGCTGTGAAAAGTTTTATTTATACATCTAGACCTTGGATAACTGATTCATCTGCTAGTTATTCTAAAGTATTCCAACACATTATGCATTTAATATGGCTCCAATATATACAACTCCCTAACCCTAATTTTCCTTACAACTTATATGTAGGTCACAAACTAGATGAAACACTATGAGGAAGGAGCTTCACAAGATAGCATTAACAAAAGAAAAGTACATACAACATATAACTTAAAGGATTAAGAAGATAACACTAACAAAAGATAAGGAAGCATGCACATATTAATGGTGGAAGAAGATAACCAAGAGATCATATATTTTGAAAGACAAGGGAAATTACAATTCTAGAGCATAGAATGTTACTATCAAAGAATCAGAGAAAGAGAGATCCATCCAAGAAAAGATACAAAACTTGTCTTTATAGGGTGCATGCATAACCCAGATGTAACCTTGAGTTAAATTAACTTCAACTATCATGAAGTTGGATTGTAGATGAAAGCATTAACTAAGAATTAGAAGGGAAATCTAATCATGAAATACAATTATTGCTGAAAGTGAGAAGATGAGATCAAATTAAGTGCACCCTACCACAAGAGATCAAGTTACCAAAAAATTGAACATTATATGCATTAGAGAGGCATGGAGTACAATGATGCCATGCCAATTGAGGCCTAGAAAGTAGTTGGACATTGAAGAACTAGCCCTTGATGGCATGCCAAAAATTGTAGGGAAGGAAATTAGTTTTCCTGATATTGAACATTGACCATTGATGAAGGTCTTCTCTACCACATGGCATAATTCTATATTCTAAAATATCAAAGAAGCATTGTAGCATGAAGAAAATCCAAAATAAAGACTCATGGAAACATCTCCAATTATCCAATTTGACATAATAGATGATGATTATTTAATCCTCCATTGAATTTCTTTCATCGATCTGCACACACATGATGGGCCAACTTAAAGCACTAGGGATGTGGCCCTCTACCATGTGGAAAAATTCTAGGACTAGGAGCCTTGTGGAGATTTTGCAACATGAAGGAGCACTAGAATTGTGAAATGCAACAACATCTTGCATTTTCTAGAAGATGGGCAAACAACTCATGAAAACATAAGAGCTATTGGATCTTGTATGCAAGGAATCCAACCCATAGAAGACTTCTCTGATTAGACATCAATGATGGACTATATAAGGAAAAAATAGCCAAAAAACTTGAAAGGATGGAGTCTGGCACATCAGAGTGGATAAAGGATATGTTTCAATTGATCTTTGAAAATCTTGATCATATCAGATTTAGAGGGAGTATCACACTTCATTAAAGGTAACTTTAGTTGAGGAGCTCAGATGATTGATTTTTAGAGGGAGTTCAAAAGCATTAATGTGTGACTATATGAATTTAATGGGCCTACCCCTTTTGTACATCATGAGGAAGCGAGGACTTCCAAATGATGTCACTTGCATTTGCAAAAGTTATTGAAAGGTGATGATCTAACAACAACATAATTTTATATTATGATGGATATCTTACAATGTCTATATAGATTATGATAGAATATAATTTTCATAGTGGATGCTTATATGGTATGCATTATGAGAATGTGAGTGCACATACCTTTTGAAAATTTAAGCACCTAGTGAATGTCAAAAGAGTTGACATTCATGAATGTCAAAAGAGTTGGCATTCAGATATCAAATGAGTTGATATTCAAAGTAAAAAAAATTAAAATTTTCCAAATTAGTTGGCATCTAAATATCAAATGAGTTGATATAAAAAGTTAATGAGTTGGTATTCCAGAAACCATTTTTTACATTGAGGTAATATGTTCATATTCTTGTTTATTCTCCCTAGCTAAGAGGGAGTGTTGATGTTTGGTAGATTTAGTTTGTTAAACCTACAAGACTATAGTTAAATATACATATATATTACATATATAAGTGTGAGATAATGTGTGTGTGTGTACATGTATTAATTATATGTATTTAATAAATGAGATATTATTTTATTAATAACAATGGATAGACATGTCTCACAAGGAGATATGTCTCTCCATATATATATATATATACTAAAATAGTAATGCAATTACATTTGCAAGCAATCCTAAGAAATTAAAAAAAATACACAAATATTGAACATCCAAAATTGAATCTCTACATCAAAAATATAATGACCTAGGAGCATGGGTCCCATGACAAGAATGAACTAGTGAATCCTAAGGATCCAAAGTGGGGACATTCTATGGTGGCACATGTGTGCCAAAGCTAGAGCATGTCTATATGTTAGAAATATAAGAGGAGTAACTAAGAGGGGAGGGGTGAATCAGTTACTACAAAAATAAATCCCAAATCCTTTAGATGCTAATACAAAATAATCTCTATAATTGAACTCTACTAATGCTTGGAAAATACACTAAAAATGTTGTAACTCAATAAATACTGAATATGCTTGGCAAACATTTAACATGTAAATCTTAGAATGTCATCTGTGATTACTTATTACTTTAGCTTAGTTGCAAACACATAAAAGAAATAGCATGAACACATTTGACACCAAGATTTAACATGGGAACCCAAATTGAGAAAAACCACCAATTACAAATAATTACTAATTTTCACTCTTTTGAAGTGAGCCCTGTTAGGAGCCAACCCTATTAAAGGTTACAAAAAATACTATTAGGTGTGACCCTATTAAAGGATTTAATCACCCTGTTAGGAGTGGCCTTGTTAGAAGTCTTTAAAAAATTCAATAGAACTACCACCTTCTTAGATGATTTACAAATAGCTATTAAGCCAACTCTCTTAAGAGATTTAAATCACTACTACAATGGTTAGAGAGTAACAATGACATGACCTAATTTGGATGCAATTAATTTGCTGATTATAAATCTCAATTTTGGCTTGTATACTTCATCCTTCCTAATCAAATATATCTTTTCATATTCTCAGGGATATTCTATTTATCCTTCTGATTTGATTCGTCTTAGCATCTTTAAATATTCAATTATCATTCCATGCATTCACATACTACACACACTTTTTAACCCTCAACTTGACCTTTTATTTATATCTTTCATATTGTCAAATAAGCTCAAATGCAACTTAGAATAATTAATATTTGTCTTCTCAGTCGGCTAGAACCAATAGATAAATTAATTAAACTCAATATGCCAAAACAAGAAAATCCTTTGTTAGCCAACCCTGCTCAGTAGGCACTAACTTAGAAATGATTTTCATCTGTTAACCAAGTGAACTTGGTTAACACTTCATACTCGCTAAGTTCCTTTGGTAACCAAGTGATCTCAATTAACATTGGTTCCATCCAACATTCTTTCATTAAACTGAGTGAGCTTAGTTAACACTCATCTTCCACAGACTTTTCTTTGGCACCCAAGTGAACTCGGTAGACACTATCTTCTGAACTAGGAAAACTATGGAACACTAGGTAGCTTTAAAAAGTATCTTCAATGCTCAAGTGAGCTCAACATAAATTGGCTGATAATGATATAACATTTTGTGTAACATTAAAGACAATACACAATTAATCAATTATTTCAACAATCTCCCTCTTTGGCATTGATGGGAACACAACATTGTTGAAACAATTAATTAATTGTGTATTGTCTTTGTAGTAGCTTTAAAAAGTATCTTCAATGCTCAAGTGAGCTCAACATACATTGGCTAATAATGATATAAAATTTTGTGTAACATCAAAGACAATACAAAATTAATCAATTATTCCAACAATCTCCCTCTTTGGCATTGATGTGAACACAACATTGTTGAAATAATTGATTAATTGTGTATTGTCTTTGATGTTACACAAAATGTTATATCACTACCAGTTAGTGGATGCCAAGATCACTTAGGCATTGATGATAGTTTTTTATGTCTACTAAGCATTCTTGAGTTTACCAAGTTTAGAAGATAGTATCTACCAAGTCCACTCAGGCACCAAAGGAAAGTATACAGAAGATGAGTGTTAACTAAGCTCACTCGGTTAATGAAAGAAATGTTGGATGGAATTAGTGTTAACCAAGATCACTTGGTTACCAAAGGAAGTATGTGAATATGTAGTATTAACTGAGTTCACTTGGTTAACATAAGAAAATCATTTCTAAGTTAATGTCTATTGAGTAGGGTCAACTAATGAAGGATTTTCTTATTTTGGCATATTGAGTTCAATTAATTTATCTAATGGTTCTAGCTGACTGAGAAGATGAATATTAATTATTGTAAGTTGTATTTGAGATGACTTGACAATATGAAAGATATAAATAAAAGGTGAAGTTTAGGATTAGAAAGTGTGAGAAGTATGTGAATGCATGGAAGATTTTGAAGATCTAATGATGCAAAGAGGAAGCAAATTAGGAGGATAAGCAGAATATCCTTGAGAAGCTGAAAATATATATTTGATCATAAAGGATTAAGCATACAAGCCAAAAATAGAGATATGTAATTAGCAATTTAGTTTCATATAAATCAGGTCATTTTATTACTACTCTCTAACTATTGCAGCAATGATCTAAATCTCTTAATAAAGTTGGCTTAATAGCTATTTGTAAATCCTCTAACAAAGTGGTAGTTCTATTGAATTGTCTAAACAACTCTAACAAGGCTGCTCCTAATAGGGTGATTAAATCCTCTAACATGGTCACACCTAATAGTGTGTTTTGTAACCTTTAATAGGGTTGGCTCCTAATAGGGCTCACTTCAGAAGAGTGAAAATAATAACTAGTTGAAATTGATAGGTTTTTCCAAATTGGGTTTCCATGTTAAATCTTGGTATCAAATGTTTTCATGCTATATTTTATGTGTTTTCAACTAAGTTAAAGTAATAAGTAATAAAAGATAATATCTTAAGATTTACATGTTAAATGTTTGCTGAGCATATTCAATATTTACTGAGTTACAACATTTTCAGTGTATTTTCCAAGCATCAACAGAGTTCAGTTTTAGAGATTATTTTGTACTGACATCAAAGGGATCTGGGATTTATTTTTGTAGTAACTCATTCACCCCTCCCCTCTTAGGTACTCCTCTTATATTTCCAACAATTTTTATTAGAGATTTTGATTCTTGCAGAGAAGGTTTTAAGGATCTAAGCTAAAGATCAAGATGTCTTACAGAAGAGAGATTCCTGAGTTGAACATAGACAATTTTGTAGCATGGCAAGGACTTATGAGGTTACATCTAGAAACCATCAGTGATTCAAGTTGTAAGTATCTTGATGATGAATACAAGACTTCTACTGGAACATTATCAATTGAAGACATTGCTAAAAATAAAAATCATAACATCATGATGATTAATATTGCATCTTCTCTTAGTTATGTTGAATTTGATGAAGTAAAAGAATGCAAAACAACTCATGCAATGTGCACCAAGGTAAAAGACATATATGGAGGAGATGAAAATGTAAGAAGAGCCAAAGTAGAAAGTCTCAGAGGTCAATTTGATCAGATAAAAATGAGAGAATATGAAAACATTGCAAAATATGTAGAAAGAATCAAATCAAGTGTGAGCACAATCAAAGCATTTGGAGGAGACATTGATGGAAAAATAGTTGTAAGCAAGGTACTTAGAACTCTTCTTCCTATTTATACAATTAGATTGTTAACTATTCAAGAAATGATATGTGATCCAAATAAAAAAATAACTTTGAATGCTCTAGTTGAAAGATTGACAACTTTTGAGTTGGATAACTATGATAACTATGTTCCTAGTTCCAAAAATATTGAGTATTCATTTGAAGCCAACCTCTCACTCAAGGACAAGAGAAATAAATAAGAGACCAAACAATTAGGAAATGAAGAAGAAATAGAAGAAAATTTTGATAGTGATTTTGAAATTGTTGAAGCCCTACTTGCAAAGAAATATTCCAAAGGCAAAGGAAAGTAAAAAGGTAAGATTACTCTAAGATTACTCTAATCTATTATTCTTGTGAAGAAGTTGGTCATATTGCTACTAGGTGTCCAAATAGAGAAAAAAAGGATGAGAAGAAAATCAATAAGTATAAAGGAAAGAAGGAATTCAAGAACTACAAGGATAAAGGTAAGAAATCTTGTTATATGGCTAAAGATTTTGATAACAGTGAATATGAAATGGTATATATTGTTGTAAAAGATGAATCTGATGATGAAAGAGATAAGATGGCACTTATCTCTCATGTTAGAAAAAATGATACATGGATTATTGATAGTGGTTTCTCACATTATATAACTAGAGACAAAACAAAGTTTGAACATATGGAATATTATGAAGGTGGTAGTGTGAGATTTAGAAATAATGAACCTTGTTGTAGAAAAGGGAAATGATGCATTTATTTGACCAATGAACTTGTATGTAATAATGCTTATTGGGTAGAATGACTAAAGCATAATCTACTGAGTGTGGCACAGTTGAATAATGTTCGATTCAGGGAAAAATTTATGAATAATAAGACCAAACTACTAGATGGGAAATGAAATCTGATTGGATTTGGCAAACAAACAAAAGGTAATCTATTTTATCTTGATCTCAATGAAAGTTCATGTTTTATTGCTCAAGTAGAAGAAATCTTGTTATCGCACAAAAGATTATGTCATGTAAACTTTGATAATATAGTTAAGATAAGAAAACTTAAATGATTAAGAGGTATTTCTAGCTTGAGGAAACCTGATATGTGTATATGCAAAAATTACCAAATTGGTAAGATGGGAAATACTAGTTTCAAAAGAAAAAACTATCATTCTAAAGAAGTCTTAGAGGTTGTGCATACAGATTTATGTGAACCTATTATAATAGAAAGTTATAGTGGAGAAAAGTTTTTCATTCTCTTTGTTGATGATTATTCTAGAATGATGATTGTAATGTATCTAAAAGAAAAATTAGAAGCTTTTAAAAAATTCAATTGGTATCTAGCAAGAGTAGAAAAAAAATTGGAAAGAATTTAAAATGTTTGAGATTAGACGGAGATGGTGAATTCATCTCCAATGAATTCAATGAATTCTACATAGAAAAGAGAATTAAAAGACAAGTATTAGTTCCTAATACAACACAATAGAATGGTATAGCTCAAAGAAGGATCAAATCCATGATGGATTATGCAAGAACATTGATAATAGAGAAGAATAACATAATCAGATATTGGAAAGAAGCTATCACCATTGCAATTCATGCCTTGAACATAGTATAGCTTAAGAAAGACTCAAATCAATCTCCTTATGAACAATGGTATGGATACAAACCTAAGGTAAGTTACTTGAAAGCATTTGGTAGAAAATGTTATATCTTGAAAGAATATAGAAAAGGAGAATTTGGTGTCAAAGGTGATGAAGGCATATTCCTAAGATACTCATGCAGAAGTAAAGCATACAAATGTTGGAATTTGTATACTCACAAAATCATAGAAAGTGCACATGTGAGAATTGATAAGTTTGCAGAAAAGAGTGAAGAAGAAAGCAACAAAGAGCTAGAGGATTACACAATATTTGTTTACTATGAACTTGATACCTTGGAAAATCTATCTAAAAGAAAGGAGACTTCACCCCCTCAGTCCCCAAAATCTCCAATAGCTACCAAGTTGCAGATAATGTAACCTGAGTGATAGTCTGATGGACCCAAGCCATGAATAGTGGGACCTGAGCTTGATATTGAAGTTTATGATAAAATCAATGATACTCATTCCAAATCTAAAGAACTTGTGTTAGGAAGATATATTAGAAGGCATCATGAACCTGATTAGATCATTGAAGAAAAATAAAATAGAACAATGACAAGAAGCAAACTGAAAGGTACATGTTTACTTGTTGAGTTTGAACCTAAAAATGTTAAAGATGCTTTGGATAATGAAAGTTGGATTGAAGAAATGAATGAAGAAATAGAATAGATACAGAAGAACAAAACTTGGACTCTTTTTCCTAGACCCAAGGATAAAAATGTAATTGGCACAAAGTGGGTTTTCAAAAACAAGCTGAATGAAGATGGAAAAGTTTCTAGAAACAAAGTGATCTTGGTATGTAAAGGCTATTCTCAAAGAAGCTATTGAATATGGTGAAACTTTTTCTCATTTTGCAAGATTAGAAGGTGTTGGAACTTTACTAGCTTATGTAGCTCATAAAGGATTTAAAATTTATCAAATGGATGTAAAATCTGCATTCTTGAGTGGAATTCTAGATGAGGAAGTCTACATTGAATAGCCTGAAGGTCTTGTAGATCCTAGCAAAAAGGACATGGTTTGAAAACTACACAAGGAATTATATGGACTCAAGCAAGCTCCTAGAGCTTAGTATGAAAGACTTCATAAGTATTTGATGTAGATTTGGTTTTCAAAGAACAAATGATAACAATAGTTTGTACATCAAAGAATTACTAGACAAGAAGATTGTGTTGGCAAAAATATTTGTTGATGATACTTTATTCACAAGAAATGATGACTTGTGCAAGGCAATTTAAGAAGAAATAAGTAATGAATTTGAAATTTCTATGTTTGGAGAGATAAAATTCTTTGTTGGATTGCAAATTCAATAGAAGAAAAATGGTATCTACAAATGTACTCAATCTAAATGTATCAAGGAAATACTGAAGAAATTTAGAATGGAGGATTCAAGACCACTTGGAACCCCTATGTCTACTGGACATAAGCTTTCCAAAAATGATGATTCCAAAGAGGCTAATATTGCATTAGCAGTCGGTATGGTGGAAAGATTCTCAGTAAATCTCAAAGAAAATCACATGATGGTAGTTAAAAGAATCATGATATATCTGAAAGGTACTAAAGGATATAGTGAATGGTATGAAATAGGAGGAAATTTAGACTTAAATGTATTTATAGATGCTAATTGGGTAGGAAGTATTGATGACAGAAAAACACTAGTAGTGGAGCATTCTTTCTTGGTAAAAAACTAGTGTTTTGGACAAGCAAGAAACAAAATTGCATCTCTCAATCCACATCAAAGGTAGAATATGTGGCAATAGCAGCTAATTGTTCCAATATTTTTTGGTTCAAACAATTGATGATATGTATGGATATAGAGATCAAGGATCCAGTAGTCATATACTATGATAACATTAGTGCAATAATTATATCAAAGAATTCAGTGATTTATACCAAAACAAAGCACATTGCTATAAAATATCATTTCTTAAGATATTTACTGCAAGATAAACAAGTCATATTGGAATATTTAAATATAAAAGAAAAAATTGTAGACATATTCACCAAGCCATTACCTAAGGATGCATTTCTATATCTAAGAGGTAAGCTAGGGGTTATTTCCCTATCTGAAGCTCACTAAATAAAGTTTAGTGATGCTTCAATTAGAGCATGTTGAAGATCAATTAGTTGATGAAAAATTGGCAAGGGAATATTGCAAATGAATCAATACCTAAGGTATATTGATATTAAAAAATTATTTTCTTTGGCATAAGATGTCAAAGAGGGAGAAGTTTTCTATCATATTTATTAGATTTTTTTTTGGATAAGTTTGTTTTCATAGAAATAGTTGTCAAGATGTAGAATGAACTTGGAACAAGTTTTCTAATAGAGGGAGAAAATTGTAGACATAAAAATTTCACACTGATAGAGGGAGTTCTCCTAAATGAGAATCAAAATAAAACTACGGATATTTTCCTTACTTTATTCTTGCTCTAAAATTTTATTGTATTATGACACATTGTGTTGCCATCAATGCCAAAGAGGGAGATTGTTGAAACAATTGATTAATTGTGTATTGTATTTTATGTTACACAAAATATCATACCATTACAAATTAGTGGATGCCAAACTCACTTGAGAATTGATGACAATTTTTTAGTGTCTATCGAACATTCTTGAGTTTACCAAGTTTAGAAGACAGTATCTATCGAGTTCACTAGAGCACCAAAGGAAAGTCTAAGTGTTAAATGAGCTCACTTGGTTAATGAAGTAAATGTTGGATGGAGCCAGTGTTAATTGAGCTCATCTTGTTACCAAAGGAACTATTCAAATATGTAGTATTAACTGAGTTCACTTGGTTAACATAGGAAAATATTTTTGAGTAAGTGTCTACCGAGTAGGGTCGGCTAACAAAGAATTTTCTTGTTTTGGCATATTAGGTTCAATTGATTGATCTAATGGTTCTAGCTAACTAAGAAGATGAATATTAATTATTCTAAGTTGTATTGGAGACAACTTGAAAATATGAAAGATATAAATAAAATTTCAAGTTGAGAATCAAAAAGTGTGAGAAGTATGTGAATGCATGGAAGATTTTGAAGATCTAATGATGCAAAGAGGAAGTAAATTAGAAGGATAAGAAGAATATCCTTGAGAAGCTCAAAATATATATTCAATTAAAAAGGATCAAGCATACAAGCTAGAATTAAGATCTATAATTAGCAATTCAGTTCATACAAATTAGGTCATGTCATTGTTACTCTCTAACTATTGTAGTAGTGATCTAAATCTCTGAACTAAGTTGGTTTAACAACTATTTATAAATCCTCTAACAAGGTAGCAGTTCTATTTAATTTTCTAAAGTCCTCTAAAAATGCCACTCCTAATAGTGTCACATCTAATAGTATATTTTGTAACCTTTAATAGGGTTAGCTCCTAACAAGGCTCACTTCAAAAGAGTAGTAACTAGTTGCAGTTGGTGGTTTTTCCCAAATTGAATTTCCATGTTAAATTTTGGTGTCAAATGTATTCATGCTATTTATTTTATGTGTATGTAACTAAGTTAAAGTAATAAGTAATTATAGATAATATATTAAGATTTACATGTTAAATATTTTTCCAGGATATTCAATATTTACTAAGTTACAACATTTTTAGTGTACTTGTTGAGCATCAACAAAGTTTAGTTTTAGAGATTATTTTATATTGACATCTAAGGGATTAGAAATTTATTTTTGTAGTAATTGATTCACCCCTCTCCTCTCAGTTACTCTTCTTATATTTCCAATAATATCCTTATGATTTGCTTCCTCTTAGCATCTTCAAATCTTCAATTGTGTTTCCATGCATTCACATACTACACACACTTTTTAACCCTCAACTTGACCTTTTATTTATATCTTTCATATTGTCAAGTCAGGTCAAATACAACTTAGAATAATTAATATTCATCTTCTCAGTTGGCAAGAACCAACAAATAAATCAATTAAACTCAATAAGCCAAAACAAGAAAATCCTTTGTTAGCTGACCTTGCTCGGTAGACACTAACTAAGAAATGATTATCTTGTGTAAACAAGTGAAATTAGTTAACACTACATACTCACTAAGTTCCTTTGATGACCAAGTGATCTCAGTTAACACTAGTTCCATCCAACATTCCATCATTAATCGAGTGATCTTGGTTAACACTCATCTTTTGTAGACCTTTCTTTAGCGCCTAAATGAACTCGGTAGACACTATCTTCTAAATTAGAAAAACTCTAGAATGCTCGGTAACTTTAGAAAACTCTCTTTAATGCTTGAGTGATCTCAACATGCATTGAATGATAATGATATGACATTTTGTGTAACATCAAAGACAATACACAATTAACCAATTGTTCCAACAATCTCCTTCTTTGGCATTGATGGCAACACAACATGTCATAATAAAATGAAATTTTGGAGCAAGAATAAAGTAAAGAACATATCCTTAGTTTTTTTCTGATTCTCATCCATGAGAACTCCCTCTATTAGTTTGAACTCTATCTCTAATTTATCCCTCTATCAGAAAGCTTTTTTCTACTAGAACTTCTGCCACGTTCATTCCACCTCATTGACAATTCTTTCTATGACAACAAAATTCTTTCTCTTTTCAATTTTTTTTTTTCTATGAGATATGATAGTAAACTTCTCCCCCTTTGACATCTCATGCCAATAACAATAATCAGTGAATATCAATGTACCTCAAGTATATATTTATTTGCAATGTGCCCTTGTCAATATTGCACCAACTAAATAATTTTTAATAATGCTTTGGTTGATGTATCACTAAACTTCATTTAGTGAGCTTCATATAGGGGAATGACCCCTAGCTTACCTCTTAGATACATAAATGCATCCATAGGTAATGTCTTGGTGAATATGTCTACAATTTGTTCTTTTGTATTTATACATTCCAATCTAACTTTTTTATCTTACACCAACTCTCTTAAGAAATGATATTTTATAAAAATGTGCTTTGTTTTGGTATGCATCACTAGATTCTTTGATATATTGATTGCACTGGTGTTATCATAGTATATGACTACTAGATCCTTGATCTCTATCTTCATACCTGTCATCAATTGTTTGAACCAAACAATGTTAGAACAATTAACTATTGCTGCCACATATTCTACCTCTACTATGGATTGAGAGATACAATTTTGTTTCTTGCTTGTCCAAGACACTAGTCTTTTACCAAGAAAGAATGCTCAACCATTAGTGCTCTTTCTATCATCAATACTTCCTGCCAAATCAACATCTGTAAATACTTTGAAGTCCAAATTGCCTCCTATTTTGTACCATTAACCATATTCTTTAGTAACTTTCAAATATCTCATGATTATTTTGACTGCCATCATGTGATTTTCTTTGAGATTTGTTGAGAATCTTGCCACCATACCGACTACTAATGCAATATCAGGCCTTGTATGCACTACATACTACAATTTTTCAATCATTAATCTATATGTGGTGTGATCTACCTTTTTGGAATCATCATTTTTGGAAAGCTTATGGCCAATAGACATAGGGGTTCCAACTAGTCTTGAATCTTCCATTTCAAATTTCTTTACTATCTCCTTGATATATTTAGATTGAGTAATGTAGATACCATCTTTCTTCTACTAAACCTACAATCCAACAAATTTTTTTTATCTCACCAAACATAGACATCTCAAATTCTTTATTCATTTCTTCTAAAAATGCTTTGCACAAGTCATCATTTCCTATGAATAAAGTATCATCAACAAATATTTCTACCAACACAATCTTGTTATCTGGTCATTCTTTGATGTACATACAAATTTTATCATTTGTTTTTTGAAAACCAATCTACATCAAGTAGTTATGAAGTCTTTCATACCAATCTCCAGGAGCTTGCTTGAGTCCATATAATGCCTTGTGTAGTTTGTAAACTATGTCCTTTTTGCTAGGATCTAAAATACCTTCAAGCTATTTAATGTAGACTTCCTAATCTAGAATTCCATTCAAGAATGTAGATTTTACATCCATTTGATAAACTTTAAATCATCTGTGAGCTGCATAAGCTAGTAAAGTTCTAACACTTTCTAATCTTGCAATAGGAGGAAGAGTTTCACCACAGTCAAAACTTTCTTCCTGAGAATAGCCTTTGCATACCAACCTCACTTTTTTTCTATAAAATTTTCCATCTTCATTTAGCTTGTTTCTGAATACCCACTTTGTGCCAGTTACATTTTTATCCTTAGGGCTAGGAACAAGAGTCCAAGTTTTGTTCTTCTCTATTTGTTCTATTTCTTCATTCATTGCATGATCTGATTAAGTGCATGATTCCTTTTGACATATCTTGGTAACATTGGTTCTTTGGATTTGGAATGAGTATGATTGATTTCATCATGAACTTCAATATTAATCTTAGGTCCCACTATCCATGACTCAGGTCCATCAAATCGTGACTCAGGCTGCACTATATGTAATTCGATAATTGTTGGAGATTTTGGGGAATAGGGAGGTGAAGCCTCTTTCCTCTTAGATAGATTTGGTAGGGTATCAAGTTTATAGTAAACAAATCTTTTGTAATCCTCTGGCTCTTTGTTGCTTTCTTCTTTGCTCTTTTCTACAAACTCATCAATTCTCACATGTGCACTTTCTATAATTTTGTGAGTAGACAAATTCAAACATTTGTATGCTTTACTTCTACATGAGTATCCTCAGAATATGCCTTCATCACCTTTGACATCAAATTTTCCTTTTCCAGATTCTTTCAAGATATAACATTTTCTACCAAATATTTTCAAGTAACTTACATTAGGGTTTTAGCCATACCATTGTTCATAAGGAGTTTGATTTTAGTCTTTCTAATATAGTGTTGATGACTTCTTTCCAGTATTTGATTGCAACATTCATTTCTATCATCATTGTTCTTGCACAATCCATGATGGATCTATTCTCTCTTTCAACTATACCATTCTGTTGAGGTGTACTAGGAGTTGATATTTATATTTTGATTTCATTTTCTATGAAAAATTAATTGAATTCATTGAAGATGAATTCACCACCTCTATCTAATCTCAAAAACTTTAACTTCTTTCCAATTTCTTTTTCTTCTCTTTCCAAATACCACTTGAATTTTTGAAAAGCTTCTAATTTTTCTTTTAGATACATTACAATCATCATTCTAGAATAGTCATCAATAAAAAGAATGAAAAAAATTTCTCCACTATAACTCTATATTCCAATAGGTCCACATAATTCTATGTGCACAAGCTCTAAGACTTTTTCTGAATGATAGTTCTTACTTTTAAAACTAGTCTTTCCCATCTTACCAATTTGACAATTTTTGCATGGACCCATATCAGCTTTCCTCAAGCTAGGATTACTTCTTACTCATTTATGTTTTCTTATTGTGAACAAATTATCAAAGTTTACATGACATAATCTTTTTTGCCATAACTAGCTTTCTTCTACTTGAGTAGTAAAACATGAACTTTTATTGAGATCAAGATAAAATAGATTAACTTTTGTTTGCTTGCCAGATCCAACTAGATTTCATTTTTCATCTACTAGTATGGCCTTTTCGTCCATAAATTCTACCTTGAATCAAATGTTATTCAACTATGCCACACTCAATAGATTATTCTTTAGTCCTTCAACCCAATAAGCATTATCACATATAAGTTCATTAGTTAATGAGATACAACCTTTTCCTTTTATACAACAAAATTCATTATTTCCAAATCTCACACTGCCACCATCATAATATTCCATGTGTTCAAACTTTGTTTTGTCTCCAGTCATATGATGTGAGTAGCTATTATCAATAATCCATGTATTATTTTTTCTAACATGAGAGATAAGTGACACCTTTATCTCCTTCATCATCAGATTCATCTTTTACAACAATAAATACCATTTCATCTTCATTGTTATTAGAATCTTTAGCTATAAAACAAGATTTATTATCTTTGTCCTTGTAGTCCTTGTAGTTCTTGAATTCCTTCTTTCCTTTGTGCTTATTAATTTTCTTTTCATCCATGTTTTCTTTGTTTGGGAACCTAGTAGTAATGTGACCAACTTCTTCACGAGAAAAGTAGATTAGAGGAATCTTACCTTTGTACTTTCCTCTACCTTTGGAATATTTCCTTGCAAGTAGTGCTTCAACAACATCAAGATCAGTATCAAAACTTTCCTCTATTTCTTCTTCACTTCCTAATTGATTGGACTTTGATTTCTTCTTTTTCTTGAGTAAGAGTTTGGCTTCAACTATAGACTCAATACTTTTGGAACTAGGAACATAGTTATCATAGTTTTTCAACTCAAAATTTGTCAATCTTCCAACTTGAGCATCTAAAGTTCTTTTGTTATTTGGATCGCACCTCATTTCTTGAATAGTTGACACTCTAATTGTGTAAATAGGAAGAGGAGTTCCAAGTACCTTGCTTATAACTATTTTGTCATCAATGTCTCCTCTAGATTGTTTGATTGCACTCACACTTGCTTTGATTCTTTCCACATATTTTGCAATGTTTTCATCTTCTCTAATTGTTATATAATCAAATTAACCTCTGAGACTTTCTGCTTTGGATCTTCTTATATTATCATCTCCTCCACAGATGTCTCTCAGTTTGGTGCACTTTACATGAGCTAATTTGCAATCGTTTACTTCATCAAATTTAGCATAACTAAGAGAAAATGCAATATCAATAATGATGATGTTATGATTCTTCTTTTCAATAATGTATTCAACTGATAATGTTCTAGTCAGATTCTTGTATTCAACATCTAGATATTTACAACCTAAATCATTGATAGTTGCCAAATATAATCTCATTAGTCCTTGCCATGCTGCAAAATTATCCATGTTCAACTTGGGAATCTCTCTTCTATAAGACAACTTGATCTTTAGCTTAGGTCCTTGAAACCTTCTCTGCAAGAACCAATTGCTCTGATACCAATTTTTGGAAATATAAGAGGAGTAATTAAGAGGAGATAAGTGAATCAATTACTATAAAAATAAATCCTGGATCCCTTAGATGTTAGGACATAATATTCTCTAAAACTAAACTCTATTGATGCTCAACAAATATAGTGAAAATGTTGTAACTCGATAAATACTGAATACGCTTAGAAAACATTTAACATGTAAATATTAAGATGTTATCTATAATTACTTATTACTTTAACTTATTTGTAAACACATAAAAGAAATAGTATGAACACATTTGACACCAAGATTTAACATGGAAACTCAATTTGGAAAAAACCACCAATTGCAACTAGTTACTAATTTTCACTCTTCTAAAGTGAGCCCTATTAGGAGCCAACCTTGTTAAAGGTTACAAAAAACACTTTTAGGTGTGATCCTATTAGAGGATTTAATCACCCTATTAGGAGTGGCCTCATTAGAGGTCTTTAGACAATTCAATAGAACTACCATCTTATTAGAGGATTTACAAATAGTTGTTAAGCCAACTCTATTAAGAGATTTAGATCACTGATACAATGGCTAGAGAGAAATAATGACATGAACTAATTTGGATACAACTAAATTTCTGATTAGAGATCTCAATTCTGGTTTGTATAGTTGATCCTTCCTGATCGAATATATCTTTTTAGCTTCTCAAGGATATTTTACTTATCCTTTTGATTCGCTTCCTTTTAGCATCTTCAAATCTTCAACTGTCTTTCCATGCATTCACATACTACACACACTTTTCAACCCTCAACTTTGCCTTCTATTTATATCTTTCATATTGTCATGTTGTCTCAAATACAATTTAGAATAATTAATATTCATCTTCTTAGTCAGCTAGAACCAATAGATAAATCAATTAAACTCAATATGCCAAAATAAGAAAATCCTTCATTATTCAACCCTGCTCGATAGACACTAACTCAAAAATGATTTTCTCATGTTAACCAAGTGAACTCAGTTAAAATTGCATACTCACTAAGTTTCTTTGGTAACCAAGTGAGCTTGGTTAACACTAGTTCCATCCAACATTCCTTCATTAATCAAGTGATCTTGGTTAACAAGCATCTTCCACAAAGTTTTCTTTGGTGCTTGAGTGAACTCAATAAACACTATCTTTTGAACTAGGAAAACTCTTGAATGATTGGTAGCTTTAGAAAACTATCTTCAATGCTAGAGTGAGCTCGACATATACTGACTGATAATGATATGACATTTTGTGTAACATCAAAGACAATACACAATTAATCAATTATTCCAATAGTCTAATAGATGTTGAGAGAGTCTAAGCTTACCTACTAGATTCCTATAGCCCTCTAATCTCTCCTCTCATCTCAACTACTTGTACTCTATAATCCATTTCTTGCTCACTGGCAACCACAACCTCTTGCATAAGATAACAAACTCAAGGATGGTCAAGGTCTCTCTCTATGCCAAAATTGTACAGCATCGACTACTCTCTAGAGTTCATCCACCTATCCATGGAGACCCCTATGTTATATCCCTATTTAAACATAGTTTTTAATAGGTAATTTAATTAAATTGCTATATTTTTAATAATATTAAATTACAAAATTGATAATATTAATATTATCATTTTTTATAATAATGTATAATGTAAATATTATATAAATTCAAGATGTAATAATTTAAATCATAATATGAAAGTATAATAAATAAATAAATATTGAAATATTATTTATTTATAAAAAATAAATACACAATATAAATAACAAGAAATAATATTATATTAAGAAATTAAATATATCAATTTATGTTAACATATACATATACATATACATATATATATACATATATATATATATATATATATATATATACATATATATATATATATACATATATACATATATATATATATACATACATACATATATATATATATGTATGTATGTATATATATATATGTATATATGTATATATATATATATATATATATATAATAATGTACCTTTCAAATATATTATAAATGTATGGAAAGTTATATATTTAATAAATAATATAAATATCTTACACATGTATTATCATTAAAATGTGAATATATACTAAACCCTTTTAATATATGAAAACGTATTGTAAAAAGATGTCTAAATATTTTACCATTTAGAGATATATAATATGTCAATTCCTTTCTCAAGGACAAACATGAGAGATAAAACAAATAGGCAATGAAAAAATTGAGAGCAAGTCAAAATTTTTAATATTCAAGCACAATCAAAATGTCAATTAGTTATTTTAAATTGAAAAAAGTAAACTTTGATTGGGGACATTACAAGTAGCATAAGAGCTAGGTACATCATTATCATAATATAATATTATTAAAACTTTACCTAATTAATTAATTAATTTATTGAAACCTATTATGAAATGGGGACATCACACTCTATGAACATCTCTAAACCCTATGCCTACACCTCCATCTACTTCCTCTCCCTTCTCATAGTTCAAACTCAAATTTGACACCCTCTTCTCCTTGAGAGTAGTTTTTAGCTCTCTCATGAACCGTCTCTTGTAATCACCTAAAATTGGCACTTGTTGACACAAAATTTTGCACCCTTGCTTAAGGTATGACCCTCAAGCAACCTCATGTAACATGGAAACAATATAAAAAGTGTGGGACTTTGCAATCAAAGATTGAATCTCCCGAGAAGGTCGACTTCCTTACTATCAAGGTGCATCTAACTAATTCTTGAGAGAAAAAGGGAGAGGGAAATGCATGAAAATCACACTGCCTATTATAATATAGAGGGGGTGATACACCAAATAGTCTATTGATCTACTTCTTTTGATAACTACACTAAGATCCAATAGGCCTCACAAGATATACCAATATATATATATTCCTTCAATCTTATTACTATAGGAAAGTCAAGAAGATAACATAACCATAGAAGAAATACAACAGATTCACTTAACAAACTAGTTAACCAAAATTAACATAATTATATGGTATTGGAATTGTCAAAATAAATCCAGAAAAATGAGGTATAACTAGATGACACAAATTTAATTAGCTAAGAATGGATATAACAATGATGATTTCTATTGAATAAGAGGCAAGAGCATTTATAGAGAATATCTACAGAAGACAAGAAAAAAGAGAGATCCTTTGAACACAAAAAAAATTGCCTTTATAGGGTGTAGGCATAACCCAAATAGAACCTTGAGTTTAAACTCAAATGACCATGAGATTGGATTATAAATGAGGGAAATAACTAAGAATCAAAAGAAAATCTAATCATGAGATGCAACTGCCCACAAGAAATGATAGAAAGAACAAGGAAAAGAGTGCACTCAACTACATGAGATCAAATCAAAGTAGAATTGATCATGATATGCATTTAAGTTGCATGGAGTGCAATAACATTAAGGACATTAGAAAATGGTTGTAGATGAAAAAATTGTTTCTCCATAATATTTCCAACTACTGCATGGATTACATTTACATTGTGCCATATCAACGA
This sequence comes from Cupressus sempervirens, assembly GCA_028749045.1. Lineage (NCBI taxonomy): Eukaryota > Viridiplantae > Streptophyta > Pinopsida > Cupressales > Cupressaceae > Cupressus > Cupressus sempervirens. The sequence continues at coordinate 572,209,099 of CM053789.1, read as the reverse complement.
CATCAACAAGTCAACTAAATTCAACCTTTCCTTTTTCTAGATGGCCTCATGACCTTGAAAAATTTCACCACATCACCCAACATTCTAACTATCTTGTTGACCTATGCTTATACCTATTCACAACTTCACAACTTATATGTTCCATTAACTTTGGCTCTACAAAATTATGATGTCTTCATTTCATGTCTAACTGCTTAGCCCTCTGATCATTGTGATGATGCAAAGCCATCCATTTTACCATTTTTTGCCACTTCATGACCACTAAACATCAAGCATATTTTAACCTTGTGATGTCATGAACATGACTAGGTTGACCATCATCACCATTTTTCATCTTTGCGACTTATCCTCCTAACAACAATCTTAACCCCATGAATGAGAAAATAAAGCATTTCACAATGTCGCATGGTTAACTCCAAGTTATCTTTGACCTCATATGATGGTGTAAACAATGAAACTTAATTGCTAGTATTACCTTTCACACCATCATGACTTAACTTTATACCCTCAATGTTAACCCTGTGATGGTGTGCTCAATGGCCTATCTTCTTCACCACTTTAACCCTGGTTTTCTCTAAACCTTCTATGATAGTGTGAACAATGCATTCAACAACCTTGCCATGTTGTTCTTGGGTTAACCTTAACCATGTGAAAATATGAAAAGCCCCTCAAACTTGACCACATCCTTGAATCACAATATTTTAACTTAAAATCATTTAAGCCTGACACTACTTGCAATGATGCAATGAAGGATCTGGTGGATCTAACAATAGGAAATATTAACTTCTAATACATTGAATTTGCAACTTTGCAACCAAGATTCATAACTACAAGCCAGACCCTATGATATTGTACCTAACTAATTTTTTTCTCTCATGACCTAAAACTCGATGCTAGTGCTAACAACTGCGAAGCTGTGTTGATTATGGAATTGACTGTATCACACCTTTGTGCCCCCTATGCCATTTAAGCCTTAAACCAAAGTGATAGAGAGAAAAGAAGTAATCACATCAAAGTAATTTAATTGCCTCCTATGATATGAATTTTTTCATAAGGCTTAGGGATATAAAAGAAATAAGGTTTTTGCATAACCTTATTAGGCTTGTATGATAATTAATGAATAAATCAATGAATGTAGACATGGCTATCACCCTGGATATTCAAATTTTAGGAAGTGGGGTAGAAATGGTTAACATTTCTGGCAACTTAGAGGCGGTGCTTACTTGCTAAAAATGGACTAGTGGTCTTAAGCAATCCATTGGGTTGGAATCATAACATAAACTCTATTCTAAAAAAAAAAAAAGAAACCCTGCAACCTCTGTAACTGCAAAATTTCAAAATTCTACTATCTCACAAAGAAATAGCCCATGCACGTGCACTTATTAAAAATAAGAAACTATTCTATTATATATAGAAACCTCCATCTTCTCCATAAGCAAGGTTTAAGGTGAATTCTATTAACTAGAATTGGAAAAATATCACCATCAGGCCTGGATAATTGAAAAGCATTGGCAACCTTACAACTAGTGATAACATATATTGGGCCAATCCACATAGCATCAAACTTGGAGTTCCTTCCTAATTTAGCTCTATCTACATCCCACTTAAGAACAAGGTCTCCTTCTTTGAAAACTCTAGTTATAGCCTTCTTGTCAAAACTTCTTTTGACTTGTTGCTAATGTGTCTCAAGTGTTTGCATAACCTATAATATTTTGTCTTCTAATTCCATCAATTCTACCATCCTAACTATCATGGAATAATCTTTAATCAATTCCAATTGATGAGCTAATTCAAGAGAGGGGAACTCAAGTGAAATAGGAAGCCTTTCTTCTCTTTCATATACTAACATGAAAGGTAAGTTCCCAATTGCTCTCTTGGGTGTAATTCTATTAGCCCAAAGGGAAATCCTCAACTTGGCATGCCAACACCTTTGATTATCTTTATTTTTTCTTTTAATTATTGTGATGAGGTTCCTGTTAGAGGATTTGACCAAGCCATTACCTTGGGTATAATTATTTGAGGAAGCACTCAAATATATTCCATATTCTAGAGCCCAAGAGCATATATGAGTTCCAACAAAAGATTTGACATTATTTGATATGATAGTTGAAGAAACACCAAATCTGGTCACTATTCCATCAAGGAACTCAACCACTAAAGTCTCTGTTGCATCTCTTAAAGATACTACTTCTATCCACCTTGTGAAATAATTTGTGGCTTCTAATATCCATTTGTGACCAGCACTAGAGGGTGAGTTTATTGAACTAATAAAATCCAAGCCCCATTGAGAAAAAGGTTGGTCTACTTGAATAGGATAGAGAGAAAGGGCAACCAATATTTTCTTTATTGATAAGGATGCACATTTCTCACATTTCCTCAACACTTATGAGAATCATTGAATAGGGTTGGACAATAACAACCAACCCTCATTATCTTCATTTTTGTAATCCTAGCTGAGAAATGACCATCAACAAGGCCATCATGGAACTCTGTTGATAACCTACCAATCTAATTAGTTTAAATACACCTTAATAGGACTCCATTAGAATCCTTTCTAAATAATATTCCATCCACCAAGACGTAAGGGATAGAGTGTAATATGAATTTTCTTCTCTTGGATCTATATAGGCCTTGGGGATATCTTCCTTCTATCAAGAAGGTAGTCATGTCATATAACCAGTCATTCTAATTTTCATTCTCCACTAGTTGATCACCTTGTATTAAGAGGACAAACTCTTTACGTGTCTCAAAAGATGAGGCAATTTTCTCACACAGTCCCTTGCCTCTCATAAGCTTAGTGATCTTAATATCAATTTCATACTCCATGACTTTGGTAATCCATCCAACTCTCTTTTCATTGATATCCTTGTTCAGTAGGAACTCCTTCACACTTGCATGTGGGACCAAGAGCTAGATCTTTTTATGAGAAAAAAGATGTCTAAACTTTTTTTAGAGTCCTTATAATAGCAAGGACTTGCTTCTCTACATAGCCATATCTTCTCTCATAATATTTAAGCCCTTTACTAAAGAAAGATATGGGCTGCTCCAAATTCTCTTCATTCAATTGTGTTAGAAAAACTGATATACTTGACTCTCCTCCAAAGAGTAAAGGATGAAATCTCTATCAAAATTGGGATTGAAAAGAGTGGGAGCTAACACAATTGATTTTTTGATCTTCTCAAAACTAGCCTTCCCTTCTTTGGTCCAAGTGAACATCATATTTTTCTTCAACATGGTTGTGAGAGGTTTCACCTTGGAAGGAATATCAGGGATGAACCTTCTCACAAATTTGATCCTACTAAGAAAACTTTGTAATCCTTTCTTGTGGCTAGGAAGTGGGAGAGAGAGAATTGGCTCTACCCTTTTTGAATCTATTGCTAGTCCATCTCTTGACACAATATGTCCCAAGAGCTTTCCTTGATCAATGGAAAACACACACTTTTTGGGTTTAGAGACACATCATACTCTTTGCATTTGATGAATGACTACCTCAAATGATCAAACTGATCTATTGCATTTTTTGAAAAGACAATTATATTGCCAAGATATACCTGCAAAAAATTCTCTAGCATGCCCTTCAAGGCCCTCTCCATTGCCTTTTGAAAAGTAGCACCCATATTGGTTAGTCCAAACGGATTTTTTTTTATGATAGGCATAGGTACCCCATTTTGTAGTGAAGGTTGTGTTATATCAATTTGAATCTTAGATTAACACCTGATTATAGCCTAAAAAATCATCTAAGAAAGAGAACCTATTTGAGCCACTAAATTTGGACAAAATTTGTTCAATAGAAGGAAGGGGACGGTGATCTTTAAGAGAATCCTTATTAGGTTCTTAAAATCTACACATAGTCTAATTTCTCCATTCTTCTTCCTAACAAGAAAAAAATTAGCTACACATAAAGAGTGCTTAATAGGGAAAATGATATTAGCCTCTATGAGCTTAGACAATTATTTTCTTGTTAATGGTTCAATCTTATGGTTGATTGGCCTTTGCTTTTGTCTAACAAAATTTGCATAATGGTTTAAATCTATAGTATGCTGAAATAGGCTGGGGTTAAAACCCTTTATGTCTTCATATATCCAAGCAATAACATCACTAAATTCTTGACATAAATTAATGAAAACTTCTTGTTCAGTCTCAATACATACCTTTCCCAAGTTAAGAGTCCTTCCATCAGCAATGGTGATGGGCATATAGTCATCCCTCCTTGTAGTTAGGTTTGAACCCTTGCTTCTTGCTTGATCATCAAAGTTGAATATGCCTTCAAAAGTGACTAGACCTTTCTACAATTTATTGGAATTAAGATTCAAAATATTATCCATGTACTTAGTTTGTAGCTTGGATTGATTTTTAGCAAAGAATTTAGCTTCATTTTGTAAAAAATTAATAATTTATAAATCAGAATCAAATACTTTCCAATTTATGCAATTATTTGGGACAATAAGCCTTACAACAAGTCTAATCTATTATTCTTTTACATCAGCAACATGTTATGGTATATCATAATGAGCACCAATTTATGAAAGCCTATCAACATGCTTGTTTGCATTTCTAGGGATACTCTAAATGTTGAATGCTTGGAATCCTTCACTTAGATCCCAAAATTTGTGTTTGTATGACTTGAGAAGGTTGTTCTTTGTGACATTCTAATTTTTGATTTGATTTGCATCCAACTTTTAGTGCCTCTCATGTTTGTAGTTTGTATCTTGTTATTTTGATCTAAGAGATACTTGTTACTCATGTTATTTTTACATTTGAGATGACTTGAGGGTCAGATGTTATACTTTGATTTCAGTATCATAGATGTTAGATTACTATGTTGTTTAGTGGATCATATTTGCATGATGATGCCATTTTGAGATGACAATATGTTTATGATGATATTTGGTTACGTGGTACTTGGACATATCTCTGATTATGTTATATGTTGGATTAAATGCTATGGTAATTTACTTCATTCTTTTTTTGTGATGCTTTATGTGAAAGTGAGTGATGTAAATGGATTATTTTGGTATAATTGAACATATGGTTAAATTGGGTTATTTAATGAATTTATTGCTTCAGCTATGTTATTATATGAAATTGCACTTGATCATGTGTTTTAGTGTGTAGGAATTATATCCCTAGTAGTGGCATAGGGAGTTAGTGATTTTAGTTGTTCATATGTTACCAATGTCATCCTTGTATGGTTAATGTATCTTAATTAATTGTTTAAATCAAACCTTCCAGTGATTAGACAAATCTAGACTCATTTTTATTATGTGATTAGACCTATGAACATGCCTATGCATTTAGAGGTTCACATTATCACAAAAGTTGTTAAGGAATTTTTGTGATTTTGGGTTTTTGGGCTTTATTGTTATTAATTTTAATTTCTGACAGCTTTTCCATGGATGAATTCAAATTACTTAGAATAGTCTATTTTTGTTTGGGTGGATTCAAGGTTTAACTAGGTTACTAGTTATTTACCCTAATCAATTATTTACTCAAAGAGTGAATATGTATTCAAAGAGGAAATTAATTCCTCACTTCTCACTTTTGGAAATCACAAATTTGAGAGCTTTTTCAAGTCCACTTTTGGAGGATTTTTTTTTTGTTCATTGTGAGAGCTACATGCATGGCATCTTCATGAGATCAATCTTGTTAGATCTAGCTTAAGGAGACCTTGCTTTGCCATGAATTTCAACAACTTTTGTGGGATATTTATTTTATCTGGCTAATTCTTGTTTTAGCCCTTTTGGCTGTTAGGTAAGGCTCTCTCATTTTTGTGTTTCAACTCCATTTCTACTTTCATTTCTAGTAGTTGTGTGTTAGGTGGCTGAGAACTAGTGTTCCCATTCATTTTTGTTTGTTAGTTCTGCCTAGTTGGTCAGGTATGAATATTTTCCTAATTTTTTAGGATGAGGGTTTGGAGTTTCACACTGTTATGCTGGTCATTTTTGCATATGATGTCTAAACTTGAATTTTTAAAGGTTTTTGTGGCTTTTGTGCCCTAAGACCAAATGGGTTTTAATTTCAAAGTTTTTTAGTTTTGAGGTTTTTACCTCAATTTACATGTTGCCCAGTTTTCTCAAGTTTTCTTGGCATGATGTTGGTCATGAACTTGGATTATTTGTAGGATGTTAGTTAGACCATCGTTGGACTTTTATGTTGCATTGGAATACATTTCACATCCATCCTCATGATCTTGTATTTGATTGGGTGTTATTTTTTCTTTTTTTTCTCATCTAGTCCTTGTGTTATGATCTTTGTGATGGTGGTGTACAACACACAAGCATGTGCAAATGTATTTGTTAGGTGACTTTCAAGGCTCAATCTCTTGTGGTATTTCTAGGAGTTATGTTCATTTAGGGTTACGTTGGGAATATGCATGCCTATAGGAACTTGTCATTGGATGAGTATGGGTAGGTTAGGGTAGTGCCATGAAGATGGCTTCTATCTCATAGCTTGGTGATCATTGTGCCCAAAGGGTTGGTAGAGGAAGTTTTAATAAAAAGATAATTAAATAAAATATTGGGTTGTAATAAAATTAAGATAATAAAAGGGAATAGTGTGAGAGCATTTTGTTGGAAAATTGAACCTCATGATATCTGTCTTGGGCTTTTCAATGCCAAGTGACTCTCCATGCAGCAAGTCCCTACATAGTTACCCATTGAGTGTCTGGTTCGGACCTATAGTACTTGCATTGTCTCATGATCTTGGTTTCAATCATCTTACTATTTGGCATGAGTGTTAGCCATGAACATTTTCTTTATGTGTGTTTGTGGTTGGGTCTTTACCTCCATCAACATGATGGGAGTGGACCTATGTGTTTCACATGGTTGGGAGGCATAACTACCTATACCACTACTGGGGACTAGTGTAGAGAGATGTTCTATTATTCTAGTGCAACCAGTGCTTGATGTTTCACTTGGTATATTCCAGATTCCAAAGTATGCTTCCTTGTGATTTATGCTTTCATTGGAATTCTTGGATATCATGTTTCAATGATGTTAGTTATTTGATGCATTCCTTTATTATGATTATTAGCATATGATTAGTTGGAATTTCTATTGCTTTACTAGTTAGCATGTCATATTTCCTTGTTCTTATGATGATATTATGTTTCAATAGCGATGTCCTCTTAAGAAAACTTTGACTATCAAGTTGGTAGTTTGGGATGTTACATGTGAGGGATGGTTAGGACCTTCAAGGTCTCATGATGCCATTATGGTTGGGAGGAACCATGCAAGTGTTTATTTGTTTTTGTACATTGTGATGTTTCTTTTAGTATGTTCCTTGCACTACTATGTTTTAAATGGTTAGTTGTACTTTCATCTTGCTATCTTGTATTTGAGTGTCCAAGCCTTGACTTGTGAATCTAGTACCCTCCCAGTGTAGAATTTCTAACTCTCATTGTACCCCTCTTAATGTTCTTGGTTCATTTCTAGCTTGTTCTAGGTGACAACGTTCCAACACTAGGTGATACCTTTAAAGTATCACACACCCAAGGTAGAAATGTCCTGTGATACTGGAAAGTATCGCATGCCCATTAGAGAAACACCATACAATATTTGAAGAGTATTGCATGACCTTAGAAACTTTATTGTTTGGTCCCTAAAAGTATCACACAACCTCTTGATAAAAGTCATATGATACTAGAAAGTATTTCCCATGTTGTTTAATAACTATATGTTCATAATTGGTTGTGTGGAATGTTTGTTTAGCTTCCTATGATAATCATGACTAGTACATGTTGTAGTTCCACAACACATGCCTCATTCCCTTGGAATGGGGGCCCCCTACTTTTTTTAGACTCTTGAACTCACAAGTTTGAGATTTGAGAAAATGTTAGAGTCAAGAAAATCATACAAGATAAAAAAAATCAAAAAATCATAAAAGATCAAAAAAATTGAAAGTTAAAAAAACCCCCCAAAAAAAAAAAAAAAAAAAAGTGAATTGTGCACCACATAAGGTGTGCGTACGAGGCCTGTGCGCCACCTATGAGGTCCATGGCATGTGCTTACACACCCATGCAGGGGTGCACTATGCACCCTGTGGGTGGGTAGGGTTATAAAACCCCCGCCTACCCTTCCAAAACCTCATTTTGTTGTTCAAGTTTACAAGAGAAACACTTCCAACAAGGTGAGACCAAAACCTTCATGTGCGTCCTTTCAGCACCATGTGCCCAACTTTGGACACCCACCTTTCATTTGCACCATGCATGCACTTTTGGCACCACATGCCCAACTTCACACACCCACCTTTCATTTGCACCAGATGCATGCTTTTGGTACCATGTGCCCAACTTTGTGAGCCCACCTTTCATTTGCACTGTGCATGTACTTTTAGTGTCGCATGCCCAACTTCATACATCCACCTTTGATTTGGGCTATTGTGTGCATGTTAAACACTGCACACCCATCATTCGATGCTTCGCAACCATTTCTTAGACCCGCACACCTGTGTGATGTGCTATGTCGCAGGCTCGCGCACCGCCTTCAAGAACCCTAAGACCAAAAAAGACCTAAAAATAAATAAATAAAATATTAAAAAATAAAAAATAAAAAATAAATAAAAATAGAGTCAAGAATAGATTTTAAAAATAAATAAAAGCACCCAAAATGGGTGTTTCATTTTTGTTCTTTATGTTTATTTTCCGTTAAATTTAAGGCTTTTGCATTTTATTTCCAAGTATTTATTATTTTGAACTAATAAATGTTTTTTCTCATGTCATGTAGATCAAAGATTGAAATGGCATCCACATCTAGAAAGAAAAATGGCACCCAAGCCCATTGTATTCAAATTCCAAGGCATACTGTCAAAGTCAAGATTTCATGATGATTATGCAAAAATTAGGGACACTAACTTAGGGCACACTAATTTGGAAGAATTTGCAAAAAAACCATAGAGAGATCAGCCCTAGTATTTGCATTGACTCGTTCCAAGTTGGTGAGCATAGCTTCGCATCCCATATCAATGCAATTAGTAGAATTGATTATGACATTGATGCAACACTTTGTTTCTGAAGAGAGAGTGGTCAAAAGTGTAACTAGAGAAGTTGTATTAGACTTGTGACCCAAAAATATTGAAAGGGTCTTCCACCTCCCAAAGGTAGACCAATTCATTAGGCTTTCCTATGAAGTAATAGAGAGGTGGTACAGGGAACATCATAAAGAGGTAATGGAAATCATTCAATCATCCTACCTCATTGAAAAGACTCCTTTGGGCCAGGCCACATAAAAGGTGAACATGACTAGGGGATACATGAAGGATGATATTGGATATTCCATAATCCTTTTGAGCAGAGTCATGGGTTTACCAGCAGCTAGCCACCTCAGTGCCTTCATGGTCAATTTCATTGAGACAATCAAGGTGACAAGGATGCTTCTAGAATGGGCTACCACACTAAGTGAGAATTTGTGTGAGCAATTGGGTATAGTTAAGGAGAAGAAGAAGTTTTATATGACTTCTTACTTGATATATCTACTTATAGCAAGGGTGAAAAACTACCCCAATTTGTATAGGAGAGACAGTATGTAGGATCCTAATGCCTAGCCCTATATTGTTTACCCCTAGTAGGTGAGGAAGAAGCTCTTGACATAGAGCAAGGAATATGGAATTGTGAATGATGCATTCATATTCATGGTCATTTGATTCATTGAAGGTGATTATGCAAAGAGGCTATCCAAAGAGGCAAAAGCATAGATAATAGCTCCCAGTGCCTACTTCATCCAATTCAACACATTCACATATCTGTGGGTAGCTAGTGCCACTATCAACCCCAAGAAGCTCCCTAGTTATCCTAGTGACAAACTAGTGCTATTGGAGATTTCAAAACAAATTGAATCTACATATGAAAGGGTGAAGAGACAAAGGAGACTTTTTTGGGCATGGCCCCTAGTTATTGGACCATATCAGGTCAAACAGAAGCAAGATATTCTATCTTTCAAGTGGGAATGGGAGAATTATCTCCTCGAAGAATACAACTCCCCTAGGCTTTATTTTGATAATATCAAGAGAGTGGAGAGTTTGGCCAGCAAGGAGTTCCATCATGAGGATGCCATAAAAGATCATTGGACGAATGACACAAATGACTACGATGTCTGCATAAGGGACTATTGTAGGATGACTTTGTATCTAGTGGAGAATGCTCTCAAGTTGGACATCCAATAGGATTCATGAGAGCTACTACAACCCCTATTCAACTCAGAGAAGATATGAGAGAATCCCATTATGAATGTCAAGGTTGATAGGGAAGAGGGCAATGATATTAATCATCCAGCAAGGCATGTAGTTAGAATGACCAAGGATTGGATCAAGAAACCTTTTCAAATTGATCCAATACCTAACACAGTTATCTTCCATGCTCAAGCCCACCCTAAGAAAGGTAGAGGGAGGAAAGTCACAATTCCTACCTTTGCAGCCCAGTCTCCCATTAGGCCAGAGACAGTATACCAACTTGACCACCCAATTGGATACTATCATCCTCTAGAGTGGAAAGGAAAGAACAAGAGGAAGAGGACCTCCCCTCAAAGGATTTAGATAGAATAGGGTGAAACATAGGTACCTTCTTAGAAATAGGAAGATGTACAAGAGTTAGAGGATATTGGAGCTACTCAAGTCCAGGATGACCCTCAATTGTCTCCCTTTGTGCCTAGTCAATCATAAGAGGGAGAGAGTCAACAAGTTCATATTCCTCCTTCAAAAGAAGAGCTAGCATCCCCTTTTGCCTCCACAAAGCCAAAGAGGATCAAGATTCAAATGAAGAAAAGACAAAGGGTGACTAGGAGAATGGTGCCTTTTTCATTTGTTCTTGAGACCATTCTAGAAGGGGAAGAGGAGGAAGAAGAGGGGATAGATGAAGAAGAGTATCTACCCTTGCAAAATAGAACCCAACTAGCTAGAGCCACCTAGAAAGAAAGGAGAAAAAGTTCCAAAGGTACATTTTCATCCACCCTAGTGGAACCACTGAAAGTCTCTTCTTTGGAAGATGAAGTACAACAGTGGGTGGATGAACAAACTAAAGAGGGTGATGACATTTTCAAGATGTTAGATTTTGATTTTATGCCCATTGGTATAGAGTTAGTTGGGGATAAGATTAGGGATACCCCTATAGGTTAACCTCAACAAAAATATTGAATGCAGATGCTGCTAGATTCACATGGTCTTGATCTTACTCCCCCATCTCCACCATAGGCCATGGTGGTAGAAAAGGGTTCAGTTACTCCTCTGACCCAAAGTTTAAAAGAGGAATAGGTTTAGGAGGAACCATCATAAGGAGAGAAATCAGAACAAAGGGCCACTAATGAAGTGTCAAAGGAGGGACAAATGGTGGAATATTCTCAACCACCTTCCTAAGATATTAAGGAGAAAGATACAGGGGCTGCTCAAATGGAGGTTGCATAAGAAGAACCCTCACAGATGGAAACAACTTTGAGGAGGAGTGATCAGGGGAAGGAGGTAGTATAATACACTCCTTCATCCTCAAGAAGAAGGTCTTCAGATGAGCACATCCCAAGGTGGCTCTAGAAGAAGTAATAAGGAGTACCAGACCTAAATTTTGTTCTTCAGAGGAAGACATTTTTGAGATTGTAGAGATTTTGAATAAACCCGAGTCCCTAACACATGAGGCAATACCATTGGCATTTGTCACTAGTACATGGAACTAGGAGTTGTTTGCACAAGTGGCTATTCCTCCTGAAGACACGAATGTAGAAAGCCTTGGTCCCAAGGATTATCAGCTCAAAGAGACCATGCTTGGGAGACCTACACAGGATACAACCTGATTAATGCTAACCATGGGGATAAAATAAGTCTTAAAGAGCATGGGATACGATGAGGTCAAACTCCAAACACTTTGAAGGTAGATCAAGATCCTAAAGGGATATTTGGCTGAGGTGGTTGTCCTCTTGATCCTTAGCACCTCGAGAACACTTTGAATACTTTTCTTAGAGAAGGGAGAGTGGTGCACATGGATCTATTTTTGAAAGCCTATCAGTAGTGGTGGGAAATTTTTGAGAAGAAAGGTATTTTGATTATCACAGGAAATTTGAAGTTACTGCATTCTATGCAAGAGAACGTGAATAAAATCATAGAAATTTTGAAGCAAGACTTCAGTATTATGGATGAAGTACAGGCCTGGAGTAAGGATTTACAAACTTTGCAAGCCATAAAGGGGCAAAGGTACCAAATTTTGATTGATATATATATGGGAGAAGAATTAGATATGATTGATGACTAGATAGAGAAAATATGAATAGTAATAAAGTAATGGAAACATTACATGAGGAGATTCATCAACTCAAGGACCAAGCCCAAGAGTGAATTTTGGAAGCAGAGAGACATTATACTGATGCATGCTTGGATATTTTTGAAGATGAGGAATGAGAAAAGTTGTTACCTATAGAGACAGTGGTAGAGAATTTTAGGAAGATTTTTTTGGAAGCTATTGATGATGAGGACATCTGACAAGCCTTTGGGACTGAAGAAGCATTGTTGGATTTGGATACCAAACTCGGGAATTTTTTTGATACTTGAATTAAGGTAGATAATTATAGACAAAAGGTTAAGGACAAATACAATGCTTTGGATTTACCAAATGTAGCCAAAATTACTGAGATTATAGAGAAATTCAAGGGCAAACATCCAAACATAGCTTTGGAATGAAGAAGAACAAAACCCAGATGCCATAATTTCAATTTTGACACTTAGTAAAACTTTGAGATTTTGGACAATTTTAAGGTGCACAGGTCCATAAGTACACAACTCCATAGGTGTGCATTTTCGGGTAAGTTCCACCAACATTCAACTGCTAGTTCAAAAAATAGACCTTTCTATGCATCGAGAACACATTTTGATAGTAGTTTAACTCCTACAAATGCCTTGTGAAGGATCAACTTCCATTTTTGGCACTTCCAGATACTTCAACTTTGACTCGAAGCTTTCTCTTTCTCTCTTCTCTCTTATTTCTTTGTTTTAAACATGTAAAAGGCTCATGCATCCAATTAATAAATATAAAATATGGATGGAGTCTTGTCTAGCACCAGTTAGGTAGTTAGTTTGTATATAATTATTTTGTTTTATTAAATTAAAAGCATTTTATTGCATGAAGATATCTCTCACTCTGAACACAAATTAAGGAGACAATTTCTTATAAATACCCCATTGTAATATGCAATCAGGGCTATCATTATTTTGTAATAAAATTATGCTTTTGGTGCTCACAATTGGAGTGTAGTAATTCTTACCTGAATGTGTCATATTTTTGTGAATTTTTTTTATGGAATTGTGATTGAGCCAAAGGTTTATTGCTTTTTTTCTATTTGTGCAATCTTTTAGTTCTGGTGTTTGCAACAGTTTGACAAATTCTGCTAACATAACGAGCTTGAGAAAAAATCATCGAATTGTGCCTGCATAACTCTATGTCTTGCATGAGCACACTTTTTGTGGCCTTACAATTTGATGAAGAGTGAAATATCATATGATCATTAAAGTTTCTCACCAATGATTGCATTAGTGGAATTGAGGAAGCACTGCTCCTACTTTCATTGGTTACCTACTGATCTCTTTGAAAGCTTAACTCACAGACGTGTTGTTTTCTGTAGCTTATGTCTATTAGGATTTCAATTTCACATTATTTTTTTTGAATTTCATGTTATTTTCTTTAAATTTATTGTTATTTTCTTTATTAACCCCCTTGTTAGAATAGGATTTCATATTAGCTGCACTGTTGAATTGCATTCATAAAAAACATAAAAATACAAAAACATAGTTCTTTTTAGTGTTATTTTTTGAAACAACGTGCAAATTATTCATTCCATCCAAAATCAAAGCAAACCAGCAAAGGTCTCCTCATGAAAATTCAAATTTATCTTCAACTGAGTAGATTCTAGTAGGTCACAAGATTGCCTACAACCTTGGAGTTGATTCACAAAATCAGCTTTTCAAGAGAAGAGTTCATAAGATTTTGTGCTATTTAGCATCATGTAAAATGAAAACTCAAAAAAAGTGTCACTAGAAGGAGGACCACACTTATTAGATCTTGGAGAAAAGTGGAAAATTTGCCAAATTTTTGAAATTTTGCACCTTTTTATGAAAATCTGCACTTCACACAAGTTCAGAATTTTTTTTTGAGTTTTTGAGAAATTCAGGTGCACAAATGCATAGGTGCCCAGCTTCATAGGTTTGCAAGTACGTAGATTTGTAGCTACACATGTGCACAAGTGCATAAAACTCTATGGTCCACAAAATCTAGTGGTGTGAGAAAGTGTACTTCTATAGAGGTGTACTTTTTCTAGAATTGATGCAAACTAGAGGATTCTAATCCAAAATCCCCATTTTAATGAGCATTGAGGTCTACACCAAGTGCACATGAGTTTCTTGAGCTTACCCACTTCCACAAACCATGTAGTGACAAGGGAATACCCCAAATTCAACCACTTCCATTCAAATTTTCATCATCTTCTTCAACTCCACCTCCACTCCAACCACCTAGTGGACCACCACATATTCCAATAGTTACACCTCAAAAACCACCATTAGGTTTTCCAAACCCTCTGATGGCCTTCTTTAAAAATGTTGTGGACTCACCAATAAACTTGAGAGGTGCACTCCATGACCTCCCTAATAATCTTGAGAAGTTTTTCCCAAGATTCATCTATGGTGAGACATGAACTGCCAAAGATCACATCAAGGAATTCAAAAAAATTTGCAATCGCAAATAGGTTGCTAATGAGGATGTGGTTCTTCATTTATTCCCCTAATCTTTAAGGGAAATTACCTTCAACTGGTATGTTATTTTTCCACCTGGATGCATTGGAAATTGGGACACTTTCAAAAAATTATTCTTGGAACAATTCAAAACATTCATCAACCTAGCTGTGATACATCAATAATTTATATCAATCAAAAGGGACCTAGCTGAGATAGTTTCCCACTTCAACCATTGCTTTTATATGGCATATCACAAGCTAGAGACACCATACACTATACCAGTTGAAGCCACTATTTAGATTTATCTAAATTCTATGGACCATCTTACTACAAATTTTCTGAGAAGACTTCCTTCAAAAAATATCGACACATTGGATAAAGTCTTCGCAGAGGCAATAACCTTCACTAAGCAAGCTAATCCTAACAGAGGAGGATTAATGCTTCTAGCTCTAACTATCACAATGATGCCAACATACCTAGCCAAAGTACCCATGATGCCTAGTTAGTTCATACCTATGAACCTAGTTCCATTGCAATAGGCACTTGCTCTGCAAAACCCCGCTCTAACATATCTAGGGTTTGAACCTCCAAAGGTTGCCTTCTTTGAGAAAAAGATAGCAACACCCGCTAAAGTAGACAATGGTTTTTTCTTTGAATTTGGCTAGATGAAAAAGACTAGTCCCAAATGAATAATGAACTGACTCATCTAAGGTTATCACACGGACATAACAACAACTTTCAAAGGAACAATGTCAGTCCCTACAATAACAATTATGGCCATAATTATAATAGGAACTTTAGTGGAAACAACAAAAATATTGCAAGAAACAAAATTGGGGGGAACAACTTCAATCCTATGGATCATAATAATAGTTTCCAAAGATAGAACTAACAGTGGAACACCTAGTCGAATAATGGAAGTATTCTTGCTAACAACAACAATAACAATGTTCAGTATGCAGAAATAAATTAGTATGATGATAGTCAGAATGCACCCACCAATGATGGTTCATATTACAATGGGAATCAAGAGATGGCTCAAAGTTCACCAGTGAATGATAATGCTCCTCCTATGTAGTTTAATGCTATGTTGCTAGAATCCTATGATTCTACACAAAATGTGCAGGTAGAACAACCAGCTAGTGAAGAGTTCTCTTTTCCATTTAGTCAGGAACTTGATCTTCAACATGATGAGATGTTTGCTTTTCACAATGACAATCAAAATACATATAATCTGAGAAATAGAAAGGAACATTTGATAGATGGAATTCCTCCAACTTTACAACCAAGTCCTCCTAATCCAAGAGTGAGTAACAATCTGACACTAGTTAGGCCACCATATGGAGAACAATAGAATTAGAATCAAGTGAACGTACCAATAATATTGAAAAATCCTGCTTGGTCTATTGAAAAGTATAATGTCATCAAAGACTTGAAAATGAACCAAAGTAAATATGTCCATGTTTGACATGTTACAAAATTGTCCACAACAGCGAGAAGTGCTCATGAAGACTCTAGATCATACAAAGGTACCCCATAACATGAATACGGTCCCTCAAAAGATAGTATCTCAACAAGTCAATGATGTAGAAGTGATGCCTACTATGTTTAAAGACAAGGTTGAAGCACCTCCATTCTTGCTTAGCATTAGGATATAAGAAAATAATATCCATAATTGCTTGATTGATTTGGAGGCATCATGTAATGTGATGCCACTATCAATAGCACAAAGGTTAGGGGTAAGTCCTCAACCTTCCAATCAGATAGTGATATAGTTGGACAAGACCAAGGTGAAAGTCATCGACATGTTGAAAGAAATTTGAATACAATTAACATTCGATCCCCAAATTCAAGATGTCATTGATATACATGTAGTGGACATTCCATAGACATATGGGTTGCTCTTGAGTAGAGAATGGATGAAATGCCTAGGAGGATGGTTTTGTATGGATATCACTCAGTTATGGTTACCATGGAAAGGATTGAACAATCAAACCAAGATAGATGTAGAACCAAATTTGAAAATGATGATCACAGACTATAATGCCCCAAATGAGATAGCATTCTTACAATCGAATTTCGGTTCATACAAGGTGATGGAATTCAACACTGTTCTAATCAAAACATCAAGTGATTAGGATAAAGAACTCAACCTATCAATCCAAAAGGATGAGATCATGACACAATTCATGGATAATATGGTGACTAATTTGTACTGTTTGGGAGAAGAAGTTGATCCTAGTGTCTTACTCCTACCAGGGTTTTGCTGGTTACAAAAATTTAGTCATTCTAAATTTCAATGCACATCATGCTAAGAAGCAGTTGCCAAGGTGTTAACACATATGATACAAGGCAAGGATAATCACATTTTAGAAAAGAGACTCATGGGAGATCAAAGTCATATAAACACAATTGAGTCAACAAATATCAAAGAGGAAATTGAAGATTTAAATTTATGATATAGTGATACCTCTTTAGATGGTGGAGTTTTGTCTTCTCCTCCCCCAAGAATGATCAAGATTCAAAGAAGAAGATGATACATGAAAGGCCAAGGGTGCACTTCAGTCGTCATTCGTCCTAAACCCAAAATAGATGACATTAAAGAATTAATAGAGTAAATTCAAGAAAAACAAGAAAAATATATAGTTCCTCTATCAACTTGTTCGAATCAGGAATCAACAATTCCACCCTGCAAGAAGTTGCAATGGGTTCCCAAGAAAAAATATTTGAACTCTTAGGTGAAAGAGAAGTTAAGAAAAAACAAACACAAGGTTAAAAGGCCCAAGAAAGATCTAATTTAGACACTTCACTTCAATGGCTCCAGATGCAAATTAGGGGCTAGAGCAGGTATAGAATTGGCTAATCCAAAATGTAAGTCCTTTTATGCAACATATCAATTACAATTTAGATGTACTAATAATGTTGCAGAATACAAAGTGTTGATCTGAGGACTTCTCTTTGTAATTGAGAAAGAAGTCATGACTCTCATAATCAAAGGAGACTCTTAGTTGGTTATTAGGTAAGTCAAATCATTATACTCTTGCAATGACAAAAGGTTACTTTTTATAGAAAGAGAGTATGGGATTTACTAGATGATTTTAAAGCTTTAAACATAAGGTCCATTCCAAGGAAGAAGAACATGGTGGTAGATGCTCTCGCTATTTCAGAAAGCACATTACAACCAGTCAAAAGAACAAAGTTGAAAAGATTTTTAGTAGAGTTGGTTGCTACCCCATCTATTCCAAACAATATTATAAACTTTCAAGTCTTTCAAGATGATCAACACAAACTTGAATTTATCATGTGAAATGGTCACTTCAAAGGGAAAGAAATTGATGACAATCTGGATGACAAACCTAAGGACAATGAACTTGAAGACAAAAATGGGATCCAAAATTTAAAGACTAACACTATCCCCAAGGGGATGGTTGAGTTAGAATGCATTTTTGACTATGATGAATCAACACTTAATAGAAGAATGATACAAGAAAAGGGTATCGAGGAGTGTGATGAATACAACCTAGGAACTAAAGAAGATTCAAGGATGGTCCAAATAGTGAAAGCATGCAATGTACAAGAAAGGGAAGAAATGCTCAAGTTTCTTACTAAGTATAGAGATGTTATTTCTTGGAGCTATGAGGAGCTAAAGACATATGACCCTGAGATTATAATGCATGATATCCCATTGAAACTAGATGCCAATCCTTTTTGACAAAGGCAAAGACTTGTTAATCCTATCATTCAACCACTGATAATGAAAGAAGTTAAGAAATTGCTAGATGCAAAGATCATATTTCCCATTCACCATTCTACATGGGTGGCTAATTTGGTTCCCGTGTAGAAGAAGACTAGAGAGATTCACCTTTGTGTTGATTTTCATAACTTGAACCTATCATCTCAAAAGGACAATTATCATCTACCCTCACTTGATGAGGTTTTACAAATTGTAAATGGTTCAAAAATGATATCTTTCCTAGATGGATATTCAAGATATAATTAGGTGATGGTTGATGAAGGAGATTGATTAAAGACAACTTTCACAACTAAATGGGGGACTTTTGCCGATAAGAGAATGCCTTTTGGACTAATTAAGACAGGGGCTACATTCCAGCGAGCCATGGATGAAGCTTTTAAGGGATTGGTAAAAAAATGTATAGTCATCTACATGGATGATTTAACCATATTTTCAAAAGATTGAAGCACTCACATTGTTGATTTAAGGTGGGTATTCAATAGTTGTCATAGGTACATCATATCTCTCAATCCCAAGAAATGTTCATTTGGGGTCACTAAAGGAAAGCTCCTAGGTCATATCATTTCTAAAGTTGGGATCTCCATTGATCTTGATAGAATCAAAGCTATTCTAAAGTTGTCACCTCCCCATAATCGAAAAGAACTCAAGTCTTTCTTTAGAAAGATAAATTTTGTGCGGAAATTCATTTAGCATATTTGCAGAGATAGTTCATCCCCTCAATGATTTACTCAAAAAAGGGGCTAAGACAGAATGGGTTCCAGAGATTAAGAAATCATTTGAGGATATCAAAGTGGCCATTTCTATAGCTCTAGTCTTAGTAATTCCTAATTATGAGTTACCTTTTAAGATATATTCCTTCGTTTTAGAATACTCTTATGCCAGGATCTTGACACAGAAGAAGGAAAAGGAAGATGAAAGACCAATTTCTTTCATGAGTTGCCCTCTAAAGAATGTCAAGTTGAATTAATCAAAACTTGATAAACAATCATTTGCATTAATTAAGGCAGCGAAGAAGTTTTGTCATTACATACTAAGAAGCAAGGTGTATGCAATTGTACCTAATCCAACAATAAAGACACTTTTGATGCAGAATGAACTTGATGAAAGGAGAGGTAAATGGATGGCCATACTTCAAGAATTTGATCTAGAATTTCAACCTATGAAATCAGTCAGAGGATAAGGGTTGTCAAGAATGAAAGTTGATAACTAGGACAAAAATGAAAATAAATTTAAGTTTGATGTTGAAACAGTTAAGGATGATCAAAATAAAATGGTTGTATCACAAGTTTATATTGATCAAGGTGTGGTGACAAATGTCTGGCACTAAAATATTGTGTATTACCTCCTACAAAATTGATGCCCAAATTGGATGAATAACTCACAATGTAGAGGACTTAAAATGAAATGAGAGTCCTATATGCTGCAAAACAACAAGTTACATAAAAGGAACTATGAAGGGGTTTATTTGAAATGCTTGGGATGTGAAGAAGCAAAGGAAGTCTTAGAAAATTTTTATGACAAGTATGGTATAGGACATGGTTCAACAAAAGCAACGACTCACATGATTCTAAGATCGGGTTATTTTTGGCCCTCGATATTCAAAGACACTTTTGAGCACATACACTCTTGCCATATCTATCAAACTAGTGCCAATAGAGAAAGGAATTTGGCGATGCCATTACAACTAGTATACGAGGTGTGCCTCTTCAAAAAATGGGGATTTGATTCTATTGGTCTATTTAATCCACCATCATCAACTAGACATGCATTTATTCTCACAGCTATGGATTACTGTACACAATGGACAAAAGCTAAAACATTCAAAAATTGCACTACTAAGGTGGTAACAGACTTTTTGGAAGAACACATTGTTACCAAATTCAGAATTCCATTTGTCCTTGTGTGTGATAATGGGTTTTCTTTTGCATTAGCATTCCTAACCCAATGGGCATTTGAAAATCAAGTCATTATCAAGTTTTCTTCAAATTACTACCCGCAAGGAAATGGGGTAGTAGAATCTATGAACAAGAACTTGATCATAGTAATAAGATAATTGTTCAAGGAAAATCCTAGGGATTGGCATACACAACTCAAATATGCCCTATGGACAGATCAAGTAAGAGTCAAAAACACGTTGGGGACTTCTCCATACTTTCTCATTTATGGATAAGAACTAGTGTTCCTCCTTAACCTTAGGATTCCTATTCTAAAATTCATGAGTGGGTATGCTAAAGATGCTGACAAAGTATAAATTAGATTGATGAATCTTTTTGACATGGACAAAAAATAGATAGCTGCATTAGAGCACATGGACAAACATCAAGCTGTCATGAAGAGATTGTGGAAATCCTTGGAGAGAACACTTTTAGGCTTAGTTCCTTATAGGGTGAATTTATTCCCTTGCCCGTAAATGAGAAAATTTTGAAGCATTATTTGAAGCCTAAAAAGAAACAAAAAAAATTAGTTAGATTTTATTTCTGCATTTACCTTAGATTTTTTATTCCTGCAAGTGTGTTTGTTTTTGCAAGTGTGTTTTGCTTTTAGTTGCATGTTACTTTTTAAAGTTGTGTCAGTCCCAAGGGGTAAAGTGTACTTGAGATTTTATCTTGAGATATTTCATTAACCACTCTTTGGTTCCAATTTTAGGAAGAGGTATTTCTTTGTCAAAATATCTAGACAACTATGCGTTTTATACCAAATGAACAATGGATGTTCCCTGTAGAAATAGGGAGATTTTCAATCCTAAGTTCAGGGTTCTAAACCAACGAGCTCTCAACACTTTGCAAACTTAAGAATCAACCATCTTAGGTGTTGTCAAATTAGGGTCGAAGGTAGCAAGGAACGATTCAAACTCCAATTGGTTCAAATAGAAGGGGTCTTCTCGAAGGGTTGCTAAGATCATTGTTTGGCATGGGAGTTTCTAAAAGTTTTAAAAGAGGAACACAAGGGATGTTCACAAAAGATCAAATCAAAGAAGCAACACTAATGTCCTAGCTACATAGTCTAAGCATAGTCAGGATACAAAAGATTTTTTAAAAAAAAGAGAAAGAAAAGAAATGAAAAGGACAGTGTTAAGACTGGAGGATTCTAAAGATCTAAAATGGCAAAATATATGTTTTCAAAAAAAAGTATCTTGTATCCAAAATGTTGACTCATCAAAGAGTAACATTATAAAATACATGGAGAACTTATTCAAATTTTCTAGAAAGTTAAAAGAATGTGGCAGCTAGCCAAGATCCCTCAAACTAATTCTCTTATCTGGTCAAGCAGTGATTAATATACAGCCTTTGTGAAGATTCTAAATGGATGAAATAGGAGGAGTCAAAGATTGTTTCCAAATTGTCCAAAAACTTTGATAGATTGCATCTCCAAATGTCGAAGGGAATGAATACACAAATCACACACTGAGCTTTAAAGTTTTGAATTTTGGAATTTTGATTATAAAAGTCCTCCAAAATACACTTGAGGTGTTCAAAGTTTGGTTGGTGTTTGACACACATTCTAAAGATATTTGCTAATGAAGAAATGTCTATGTTATCTCTTCCTTTTTTTGGCACTATTTGCTTTGGTTCCACAACACACACCCCATTCCCTCAGAATGGGGACCCCCTACTTTTTTTGAACTCTCAAACTCACAAGTTTGAGATTTGAGAAAATGTTAGAGTCAAGAAAATCATAGAAGATAAAAAAAATCATAAAATCATAAAAGATCAAAAAAACCAAAAAAATCAAAAATTCAAAAAAAAAAGTGAACTACGCTTCACATAAGGCATGTGTGCACCACCCATAAGGTCCACGGCATGTGCCTACGCACCCACATAGGGGAGTTCTACACACCCCATGGGTGGGTGGGGTTATAAAAGCCTCACCTCCCCCTCCAAAACCTCATTTCATTGTTCAAGTTCACAAGAGTAGTGCTTCCAACAAGGTGAGACCAGAACCTCCACGTGTGTGCTTTTGGTGCCACGTGCCCAACTCTACATGTACGATTTTAGTGCCACACACCCAAATTTGTGTATCCACCTTTCATTTTCCCCACATGCACACTTTTGGTGTTGTGCACCCAAATTCACACACCCACCTTTCATTTGCACTGTCAGGCACATGTTCAGCACCATGCACACATCATTCAGTGCCTTGGGCCCATTTCTTATGCCCACATGCTTGTGTGATGCGCTATGTCACGCATACCACCTCCAAGAACCCTAAGACCCAAAAAGACCTAAAAAATAAATAAATTTAAAAAACAATAATAAAAAATAAATAAAATTAAAAAAATTAAAAATAAATAAGAATAGAGTGAAAAATAGATTTAGAAAATAAATAAAAGCGCCCAAATTGGGCATTTCATTTTTGTTCTTTATGTTTATTTTTCATTAAATTTAAGGATTTTTCATTTTATTTCCAAGTCTTTATTATTTTGAACTAATAAACATTTTTTCTCACATCATGCAAATTGAAGATTGAAATGGCATCCACATCTAGAGAGAAAATGGCACCCAAGCCCGTTGTATTCAAATTCCAAGGCATACCATCAAAGTTGAGATTTCATGACAATTATGTAGAAATCAGGGACATCGACTTGGGGCACACTGATTTGGGAGAATTCCTCAAAATCTACAACAAACTCACAAAGAGATTAACCATAGTATCTGCATTGATTCATTTTGGGTTGGTGAGCACAGCTTCACATCCCATATTAGTGCAATTAGCAGAATTGATTATGACATTGGTGCAACACTTTGTTTCTAAAGAGAGAGTGGTCAAAAAAGAATAATTGGAGAAGTTGTATTAGACCTATGACCCAACAATATTGAGAGGGTCTTCCACTTCCCAAGGGCAGACCAATTCATTAGATTTTCCTATGAAGCAGTAGTGAGGTGGTACAGAGAACATCAAAAAGAGGTGATGGAAATCATTCAATCCTCCTACCTCATTGAGAAGACTCCTTTGGGCTGGGCCACAAGAAAAGTGGACATAATTAGGGGATACATGAAGGATGAAATTGGATATTCCATCATCCTTTTGAGTAGAGTAATGGGTTTACCAGTAGCTGGTCACCTTAGTACCTTCATGGTCAATTTTATTGAGACAATCAAGACAATAAGGATGCCTCTAGACTGGGCTACCACACTAAGTGAGAACTTGTGTGAATAATTGGGTGTAGTTAAGAAGAATAAGAAGTTCTATATGACTTCTTACATGATATATCTACTTGTAGCAAAGGCAAAAAACTACTCTAGTTTGTACAAGAGAGGCAGTATGCAGGATCCTAACACTTGGCCCTATATTGTTTACCCCCAGCTAGTGAGGAAGAAGCTCTAAGCATAGAGAAAGGAATATAGAATCATGAATGATGCATTCATCTTCATGGTGATTCAATTCATTGAAGGTGATTATGCAAAGAGGTTATCTAAAGAGGAAAAAGCATAGATAATAGCTCTCGATGCCTACTTCATCCAATTCAAGACATTCACATATTTGTAGGTAGCTGGTGCCACTATTAACCCCAAGAAGCTTCCCAAATATCCTAGTGACAAACTGCTACTATTGGAGATTTCTCAATAGATTGAATCTACATATGAAAGGGTGAAGAGATAAAGGAGACCCTATTGGGCATGGCCTCTAGTTATTGGACCATATTAGGTAAAAAAGAAGCAAGATATTCCACCTTTCAACTGGGAATGGGAGAATTATCCCCTCAAAGAATACAACTCCCCTAGGCTTTATTTTGATAATAGTGGGAGAGTGGAGAGTTTTGCTAGCAAGGAGCTCCATCATGAGGATGCCATAGAAGATCATTGGATGAATGCCACAAATGATTACGATGTCCACATAAGGGACTATTGTAGGATGACTTTGTATCTAGCAAAGAAGGCTCTCAAGCTAGACATCCTAGAGGAAATAAGGCAACAAGATTCATGAGAGTTGCTACACCCCCTGTTCAACTTAGACAAGATAGGAGAGTGGCCCATTATGAATGCCAAGGTTGACAGGGAAGAGGGTGATGATATTAATCATCAAGCAAGGCATGTAGTCAAAATGACCAAGGATTGGATCAAGAAGCCTTTTCAACTTTTTCCAATACTTGACATGGTTATCTTCCATGCTCAAGCCCGCCTTGAGAAAGGTAGAGGGGGGAAAGTCACAATTCCTACCTTTGCAACCCAGTCTCCCATCAAGCTAGAGACAGTATACCAACTTGACCTCCCAATTGGATACTACCATCCTTCGAAGAGGAAAGGAAAGAACAAGAGGAAGATGACCTCCCCTTAAAGGATTCAAAAAAAAAAGGGCGAAACACAAGTACCTTCCTAGCAATAGGAAGATGTAAAAGGGTCTAAGGATACTGGAGCTAGTCAAGTCTAAGATGACCCTCAATTGCCTCCCTTTGTGCCTAATCAATCAAACGAGGGAGAGAGTCAAAAAGTTCATTTCCTCCTTCACAAGAAGAGCTAGCATCCCCTTCTGCCTCCACAAAACCAAAGAGGATCGAGATCCAAATGAAGAAAAGGAAAAGGGTGAGTAGGAGAATGGTACCTTTTTCATCTGTTCCTAAGACCATTCTAGAAGGGGAAGATGAGGAAGAAGAGGAGACATATTAAGAAGAGCAACTACCCTTGAAAAAGAGAACTTGGCTAGCTAGAGCCACTGAGCACGAAAGGAGAAGAAGTGCCACAAGTACATCGCCATCCACCTAAGTAGAACCCCTAGAAGTCTCTTCTTTGGAAGATGAAGTACAATAGTGTGTGGATGAGAAAACTAAAGAGGGTGATGACATTTTAAAAATGTTAGATTTTGATTTTATGCTCGTCAATACATAGTTAATTAGGGATAAGATCAAGGATACCCCTACAGGTGAACCTCAACAAGAAGACTAGATGCAGATGCCACCAGATTCACAAGGTCCTAATCTTACTCCACCATAGGTCATGATGGTAGAAAAGGGTTTAGTTACTCCTCCATCCCAAAGTTCAAAAGAGGAATAGGTTCAAGATGAACCATCACAAGGAGAGGAACTAAAACAAAGGGCCACTAATGAAGTGTCAAAGGAGGGACAAATGGTGGAATATTCTCAACCACCTTCCCAAGACACTAAGGAGCAAGACATAGGCTCTGCTCAAATTGAGGTTGCAAAAGAAGAACCCTTGTAGAGGGAAATAACTCTGAGGAGGAGTGATAAGGGGAAGGAGGTAGTAGAACACACCCCTTCATCCTCAATAAGAAGGTCTTCAGATGAGCACATCCCAAGGTGGCTCCAAAAGGAAGTAATAAGGAGTATTAGACCTAAATTTTGTGCTTCAAAGGAAGACATTTTTGAGATTGCAAAGATTTTGAATAAACCCAAGTCCCCAACACATGAGGCAATACCATTGGCATTTGTCACTAGTACATAGAACCAGGAGTTGTTTGCACAAGTGGTCATTCCTCCTAAAGACACAGATGTAGAAAGCCTTGGTCCCAAGGATTATTAGCTCAAAGAGACCATGCTTGGGAGACTTACATGGGATACAACTCGATTAATGCTGACCATGGGGAAATAGAAGTCTTAAAGAGCATGGGATAGGATGAGGTCAAACTCCAAACACTTCAAATGTAGATCAAGATCCCAAAGTGATATTTGGCCGAGGTGGTTAGTCCTCTTGATCCTAAGTACCTCAAGGACACTTTGAATACTATTGTTAGAGAAGGGGGAGCAGTGCACATGGATCTATTTTTTAAAGCTTATCAGTAGTGGTGGGAAATTTTTGAGGAGAAAGGTATTTTGATTATCATAGGAAATTTGAAGTTACTGCATGCTACGCAAGAGAACATGCATACAATCATAGCAATTTTGAAGCAAGGCTTTAGTATTATGGATGAAGTATGGGCTTGGAGTAAGGATTTACAAACTTTGCAAGCCAGAAAGGGGAAAAGGTACTAGATTTTGATTGATGTATATACAAAAGAATTAGATATGATTAATTATTGGATAGAGAAAATAGTGGATAGAAATAAAGAAATGGAAATATTACATGGGGAGATTCATCAGCTCAAGGACCAAGCCCAAGAACAAATTTTGGAAGTAGAGAGACATTATAGTGATGCAAGCTTGGATATTTTTGAAGATAAGAGATGAGAAAAGTTGTTACCTATAGAGAAAGTGGTAGAGGATTTCAAGAAGATTTTTTTGGAAGCTATTGATGATGAGGACATCTGACAAGCCTTCAGGATTGAAGAAGCATTATTAGAATTGGATACCAAACTCAAGGATTTTTCTGACACTCAAATTGCAGTAGACAATTACAGACAAAAGGTCAAGGAAAAATACAAGGCTTTGGATTTACTATATGTAGCCAAAATTACTAAGATTATAGAGAAATTCAAGGGCAAACATCCAAACATAGCTTTGGGATGAAGAAGAACAAAACCCAGATGTCGGAATTTCAATTTTGACACTCAATAAAAATTTTGAGATTTTGGACCATTTTAGGGTGCTCAACTCTGCAAGTCCATAGGTATGTAGGTCTATAGCTCTATAGGTGCACATTTTCAAGAAATTTCTAATGACAGTCAACTGCTAGTTCCAAAAATAGAGCTTTCCATGCATCAAGAACACATTTTGATGATAATTTAACTCCTACAAACGCCCTATGAAGGATCAACTTCCATTTTTGGTACTCCCAAATACTTCCACTTTGACTCAGAGCTTTCTCTTTCTCTCCTCTCTCATATTTCTTTGTTTTAAACATGTAAAAGGCTCATACATCCAATTAATGAATATAAAATATGGATGGAGTCTTGTCTAGCACCAGTTAGGTAGTTAGTTTGTATATAATTATTTTATTTTATTAAATTAAAAGAAATTTATTGCATGAAGATATCTCTCACTCTCAACAAAAATTGATTAGATGATTTCTTATAAATACCCCATTGTAATATGTAAGTAGGGCTCCCATTATTTTGCAATAAAATTATGCTTTTGGTGCTCACATTTAGAGTGTAGTGATTCTTGCCTGAATGTGTCATATTTTTGTGAATTTTGTTCATGGAATTGTGATTGAGCCAAAGGTTTATTGCTTTGTTTCTAGTTGTAAAATCTTTTAGTTTTGGTGTTTGCTATAGTTTGACGAATTTTGCTGACGTAATGAGCTTGAGAAGAAATCGTTGAATTGTGCCTGCATAACTCTATGTCTTGCATGAGCTCACTTTTCGTGGCCTTGGAATTTTATGAAGAATGAAATATCATATGATCATTAAATTTTCTCACCAATGATTGAATAAGTGGAATTGAGGAAGTGCTACTTCTACTTTCATTGGTTACTTACCAATCTCTTTGAAAGCTTAACTCACAGATGTGTTGTTTTCTATACCTTATGTCTATTAGGATTTCAATTTCACATTATTTGCTTTGAATTTCATGTTATTTGCTTTAAATTTATTTTTATTTTCTTTATTAACCCCCTTGTTAGAATAGGATTTCATATTAGTTGCATTGTTAAATTGCATTCATAAAAAACATAAAAAATACAAAAACATAGTTCTTTTTAGTGTTATTTTTTGAAACAGCATGCAGATTCTTCATTCCATCTAAAATCAAAATGAACCAGCAAAGGTCTCCTCATGAACATTCACATTATCTTCAATTAGC
Organism: Cupressus sempervirens; assembly: GCA_028749045.1. NCBI lineage: Eukaryota > Viridiplantae > Streptophyta > Pinopsida > Cupressales > Cupressaceae > Cupressus > Cupressus sempervirens. The sequence continues at coordinate 572,181,017 of CM053789.1, read as the reverse complement.
AGATTCTGGTAGGTCACAAGATCACTTGAAACCTTGGAGTCTATTCACAAAATCAGCTTTTCAAGAGAGGAGTTTGCAAGAATTCCTACCGTTTAGCATCATGTAAAACAATAGCTCAACAATACTTTGCACCACCCGATTCTTATTGCCTTTAGCAATATATTCAAACTGGAGTGATCTATTTCAAATGATTTAATTGTGACCTATGAAAACATTCTTGTTTTCTTTCTCTTCCCTCCTATTCCTTTGTTGCCAATCCTTACTTGCCCATTGATTATTCAATTTGTCTTGTAGTTGTCACACATATATTTTATGTGTTGATTCCCAAGTCTTCCTCATTTTTCCCTACTTATTAGTTCATGGTTTACTGAGACTAAAGTAATGTATCTAATCAAATGTTTCTATATTTGATATTAAGACTCCTGATGTAATTGATTCTTCATTGGCCTGAGACCACATAGTAATTACTCCTCCTCCACTCATCTATGTCCACCATATGGCATGAACCAAATTTCCATTGACTTTGACTTACTGGAGTTGATGTTGTTTACCCTATTCCTCATGTATTTAATCTCTCATCATTGCTTATCTCCCCCCCGTATTTCATTCCATATTCTTCTTATATATGAACATGGCTAAAAGGTTGTGACCTTTCATTTTGTTGGTTTGATTATAATAAAAAGCTTTGATTAATATATATCTATATTTTAAAATTTATCATATATAAAATATTTGTATTATTATATTTAATTTTCATTACATTAATGCTATATTATATTTTAATAATAAAATATTTAATATTTTTTTTAAAATATATTAATTATAATGTATTAATTCAACATTATAATTAATTTTATTTTTACTATCATTATATATTTAATAACTGTTACTGTAGGAAAATAGGGGACATGACAAGATCATAGTCATCATGCTAGAATAATCATCAAGAAATAGAATGAAACACTTATCTCAATAGTAGCTTTGAACATTAATGGGTCCATATAGGTTAGTATGAACTGGTTCCAAAATATCATTAGAAGTGTATATTTTTCCCTTAAAACTAGACTTGGTCATTTTTTTGAATTGACATTCTTTATACATAGCATTGTTAGACTTCTTCAGTTTAGGCAATCCTCTTACTTTCTTCATTTTATTGATATCCACCAAATTATCAAAATTTATATGACATAACCTATTGTGTCATAACCAAACATCTTCTTGTTGTGCAAATAAACATGTCTCTTTAATTAAATGTAGATAGAACAAGTTATCTCTTGTCTGATCACCACTTCCAACTAGATTTCCATCAACATCATGTATCTTGACCTACCTATTTGAAATTAAGCTCTGTAACCTAATTTGGTCAACTATCAAACACTCAAAAAATTATAATTAAGTCCTTCAACCTAGTAAATATTGTCACATTTTATCTTGTTAGTTAGTTGAATAGTTCTTGTACCTTTTACAACATATTGAGTATCATTACCAAATTTAACACATCACCTTTGTATGGACCAATTTCCTCAAATTTATGTTGATCACCAGTCATGCGATTTGAACATCCACTATCAATTATCCATCTACCACTTTTTTTTTACATATGAAATCAATGCACTTTTCTCATGTTCATTAGAATCATCTTTCATAGTAGCATAGACAACTTCATCATCATTACTTTCAAACTCATTATTAGTTTCTTCTTTAGCTATATAACATGATTTATTACCTTTTTCATCCTTGTTTATCTTGAAGTCTCAGTCATCTCTTCTTCCTTTGTACTTGCTTTCCTTCCCTTCATCCTTATCCTCTCAGTTAGGACACCTAGCAACAATATGACCTACTTTTTGTGTGAAAAATGGATAATAGGTAGTTTACCTTTGTATTTATCTTTTCCTCTTCTAAATCATTTTCCAATGAAGGCTTCAAGTTCATCAATCCCATCATTGAAACTATCACTCTCACTCTTCACATGGTTTCCTTTTCTTTTGCTAAGAACCAATTGTGACTTAAAGGCATATTCAATAGTAGCAGGTGTGTAGTTATCAAAGTTAAACATTTCAAAAGCAACAAGTCACCAATTACACCTCCCAAAGTCAAAGTGTTACCTGGTGTGTATCTCATTTCTTGAATTGCAAGCACTCTAATGACATAAATAGGAATTAGAGTCCTCAATACCTTGCTTATCAGAGTTTCATCTTTAATTTCTCTATTTGCACCACAAATAGAATTAACAACTTCTTTAAATCTTATGTAGTATTGTATTATATTCTCACCTTCCACCATTCTCATGTCATAAAACTTACCTCTTAGGCTCTTTAATTTGGTTCTCAAGACAATATCATCACCTCCATGTATGGTTTTCAATTTTTCCCACATTTTCCTTGCACTATCATAATATTTTAAGTCATCAAACTTGACATAACTAAGGGATAAGGTAATCTCCAACATTTCTTGATTGTGTTCTTGCTTTTTCTTTAGTCGATCAGGTGTCAAAGGAGTAGTTGTTACCTTAACATACTCATTGTCCAAAAATTTGATAGAAGCATCACTGATACTAGATATATGCAACCTCATCAAGGTTTTCCATGCAAGAAATTTCTCCCTTTTTAGCTTAGGTACATCTCTCTTGTGATTCATGATCTGTGGCTTTAATTACCTTCAAACATTTCTTTGTAAGGACTGAGCTCTAATACCAATTGTTAGAAATGTTTAGTGTAACTTAGAGGGGGGAAGTGAATCAGTTATTCAAGGTCCATAAGTACCATTTAAATAATTAAACATAAAAATCTCACTATTATTCTTATCCTACTATTGCTCAGTCTCTACTGTATTGATAAACAAAAATTACTATTCCAAATATAACATTACTTTGGTGAATATAAAATGTAAAACATATAAAGCATTCAACACAAGTTTGACATTAGGATTTTACATAGGAAACCAATTTGGAAAAATCACCAATAACATGTCATCATGTTTTTCACTCTTTCAAAGTGATCTCTATTAGGAACCAACCCTTTTAAATGTTAGAATACAAATTGTTAAATGTGACCTAGTTAGTGACCTTGTCAAAGGACTTTGATCATTCCATTTATAATGTCACCTTGTTAGAGGATTTACATAGACTGTTAAGTCCTTCAAATGACTGTTAGGTCAACCTTTGTTAAAAGGATTTCAATAAAAAAATGTTTACAATGATTAGAAAGAAAGAAAGAAGGTTTTGATCTGTATAAGTAAAACTCACTTTGGAACTTTATATCTCTATTCAGTTCAGGTGTTGATTCATTCATAAGCTCTCCAATATCATCTCTATTCTTGATTCACTTAGCAACCCTTCAAGCAATCAATCTCCCCCCTTGAAAAACACTTAAACCTTCTTGCATATATTTTACTTATCAATATCAATATCATTTGTATAAGAAATCTCTTTTAGCTTCACATTCACTCTCACCATTGTGTGTCTTTAATCCACCTTTCTCTATATGACTCTCTCTCATACACACCATAGTATTTTGGTTTGGTTTTGTACATCTATAAATAGGAAATTCTTGCTTTACTATTTTCCATGATCAATGTAGATCTTAGGGTTTACTATTAGGATCAACATGTTTCATTGTATCTTTCCATCTTCTTGATCTTCCTCTAGAAACTTCTCTAGAATTTGTCTATTAGGTCTTTACTTAATCCTTTCCATGAATTTAATGATCCATCTCATCAATTTTATCTTCAACATGGTTTACATCTCCTAAGGGATCAATTGAGTTAATTGAGAATCACGATTTCCTCAAATTCATCATCAATAGTGTTACTAGAAAATTACTAAGTTTTGACTCTTGGTCATCACTTAACACTTAGTCATTATAAATCTTTCTAGCTCTGTATCAACTATCTTGCTTGGTTGATATTGATTTTCGATCAACACTAGATTTTCTTAGCACTTACTATGGCTCAATTTACACTAGCATCACTCAACATTCCATAACCATTTACTCTATTACTCTACTTAGCTTAAATTTCTTGATATAAGCAATAACTTTGTCTCATTAAAGTCTAAATAATCAAATTTCCATTGTAGCTTCATTTTCATAACTCAACCTATTGTCGCAAAAGTTTGCATCTTGCCTGAAGTTTGACCTAAAGGAAATCTTGTGAAAGATGGAAACAATCTCCAAGCTATGGGATGTGAATTGTGAGATTGAGTCTCTAGAGAAGGTCAACTTTCTTACAATCAGGATGCACCTAACTACTACTTGAGGGGGAAAGGGAGAAGGAAATGTAGGAAAGTAAATTGCTAAAAGAGAAAGGGGGTGATGCACCTAATTGAAATGGTTACAAATCTGCTCAGGGATGCATAATACATTAATGAAAGACCTAAATACACAAGTCTTGACTATATTCTACCTTCTAAGAAACTATATGCAGGTTTGGGATTGATTAAATGGTTTAAAAAAAAGAAATTTTCACAATACAAAAATCATCAACAAATTAAATACAACATATAAATCTAAAGAAATAGAAAAGAAACATTCAAAGAGAGGCAAGATACATGCATAGAATCATGAATGGAAAGAAGAGGTAAGAAACAAGCTATTTCATTAATTGCTAGAAAATAAAAATAGAGAAGAACCCTTACAATATGTACAAAATTTCATTTTATAGATTTCAAGCATAACTTAGTTACAACAAAATAGTCCAATCTCCCACCAATTGGAGGTAATGTTACAAAGTGAAAAACAAGCAAGAAATCAAATAAAATCTAATTTTACACACAATTTTGCTCATGAAATGATATAAAATGGGTTGATGAGTGCTCATATAATCAATAAAATCATGCCCATACCCCCTAAAAGTGGCTACATAGGAAGGATGAGCCTTTATGTCACATAAAAAAACCCAAAAAAATAGTTCAACAATAAATATTGAGCTCTCAAGTCATAAAATAGCTTGTAGGAAAAAATAGTGCAAAGCATGAAAATGCACCATAGTTTTAGCCTAATGTACCATCACAACATGAATATAGACTACTAAATAGACCCAAAATCAAGGCGTCAAATGATCGAAAGACTTCTCATTCGATGTTTCCTCACTTAATGAAAGTCATCTAACACCCAAAACTATACTGCCTCTTTTTTTATTTGCAATAAGCTCATTTCTTATCATTGTATCCATTTTTTGTGTTTTTCATGTGTTGATAATTTCTATACCCTATGGTTATAAGCCCTAACACACCCATTGTTATATCACTTTTTGTGATTGTCATATACCAATGATTGCTATACCCTAAAGTGATAAACCTTGGCATCACCCATCACTATATCATTTTTTGCCTTTTGTGCATAGCAATAACCAAGATTGTTGTAGCTATAGCAATAGGGAAACTTCTTTCTCATTTTGCAAAACTGCCTAGTGAGCCTATATGGGAATAAAACTACACCACAATTTTGACTTGTGAATTTTGAATGATCATAAATGTGTTCATTAAATAGCAGACTCATTCAATATAGCTCCTACAATGCACAAAAATACATTTTTTAGTTTTGTGCACTTGAAACTGCACCTCATTTTTGTGTACCTGAGGATTTTTGAAATTGTGGCAAAAAAATGTAGAACTTATTCCATGAAAGATATCTTAGATCAATTATTTGTGATGGAATAAATGGTGACAAAAATGTCAACACAACCTTTCCTCTAGGTGCTATTGTTATGAGAAATTTCTCAAATCCTATTCATTAATCAAATAGATATGATATTTACAATTGTTCCAGTTGTAAGTTTCCAACATCATATTCAGCTACAAGGGCCACACTGATTTGATGAAATGGTAAAGAGTGTTATAAAGATAAAGGATGTAATTATAAAGAAAAGAGAGATATCTATGCAAAGAAACCAAACAAGGATCCAATTCAAATAAAGATAAGAACAAGTATTAGAATAAGAGCTAAGATGTTGTAGATACTGCAAATAAATGAACAAGACTATTTTTAATCTAACCACTAATATGCATGAAAAAAAAGTTTTTAAAATATTTATGTCCACATCCAAAACACCTAGATATATCTTCAAAGAAATACCCTAGGTTACAAGACTTAAATGTCATTTTACACCCTTGGGAGAGTCTCTTAAATTAGCTTTTAAGAATCACCTAAAAAATAGCATCATCACCTTTCTTGACAACTCAAGGTCATATGAACTAGAAGTCAAACAAAAATGGTGGAAAAAAAATGAGTAGTATGATTATCACCCAAAAAAATGTCACAAAATAAACAAATACCTAAGACTCAAACACGTTATCAAAAATATTATAGATTTTGGTGATTTAGTAAGAAGGTACAACTCAAATGCCAATAAAAAATAAATTAAAGAACCATTTTCTAAATATGAGAATGAAGAACATTCATCATCAAAATCCAAGAGAAATGCTAAGGTGAATTTCACTTACTCCAATGATGATAATGTGACCACCATGATAAAAACAATTTGTATAGAATAGTGTAATGTGATTAATATTAACAAGACATATATGAACCATGAATCTATGAATGTTATAATGTGATCACAAGATAATACCACTCTTAAGGGAGTTAGAGCATCATCTTCAGATAAAAAATATATTCAATGAATAAAAAACTATTGAGACTACCAACAATACCTCAAAATAAACATCTTCATCCAATACCACAAGTTACAACCTACTTGAACAACTACAATACACCAACACACATATCACAATCTTTGAGCTATTAAAAATCTCATATCATCATAGGGAAATCTTGGACAAAGATCTCATCAAATAAATGTGCCTAGGGACTTAGTATTAGATTGATTTCAATCCACAAAAGGTCATTTGACCTCACGTCATTAACTATAAAAAAACTCAATGATAATTCCATTGGTGGGGATCCTACCACTAGTAATTGACCTAGTACATTAGGATGTAGTGAATCCAGTTGATCTCTCTATCTTGGCCACTCCTCCTCTCCCTCACTCCTAAATAGAATACCTATTGGAGACCCATATCCCTCTCCTCCATCAAGCTTGATTGGAGGCCCCTGAGAGACTACACTATCATCTAAAAGTGTCCCTAGGTCCTCAGGTTTTGCATTAGGTTGGAAGATTTTTTTAAGTCCTCTCTTGGCCCACCATCATTCAAATCCAAGTGTAACCCCAACACTATCAATGTATAACACTAGGGACATGTCAGTGTCCCCTCTCTTGGGACTTTATGGAACATATATTATGCTAATTTTCAAAATATCTTGAGGTTATATAGTTCTATAGGAGGACCTCAATAGGTAAGCACTACTAATGGAATCATATGTACCTTCCATAACTCTTGTACAATATCTCCATTAGTAATTCACAATAATGCAAGCATGCTTCCCAATCAATCACTTAACTTTATGCATATTGAGGATCTCACTAACCCTCCATGTTGCTCTCCCTAAATATAGCCAATAGAGTATGTCTTCCATCTTGAGGTTATCAATGGTGAGCCACTAATGTCATGGATCTCCAACTCTTCCCTCCTCTTTCCTTAAAGGATATGTGCATGCATGAGGGATGTTCTAATCAATCACCAAAGGGAATACCTCTATTTATGTACATATAATGTGCTCAAAGATTAATATGCGTAAGGGAATACATAGTGATGTTGTAATACTTTTAATGCAAAAATTAGTCTAGATTATAATATAAGTGTGTGAGCATGCTCTACCCCATTTGTATCAGGTCCTTCACTCCTCCATAGATTGAATTAGGAGAAGAAACCACCTACCTAGTAGATGTAATCCTTAACCATTAGTAGAAACTATTAGTTCCATAATGATTATCATTACTTGATGGAAAAAGTGAAACACAATGATGTCCTACTACAACCACCTCAAATAGACATGGCCTAGTCTCCAAAAAAATAATTGACAACCCACTGTTGGTACTCATAAAGATCGCACACTATAAGAATATCATATATGACCACAAAAGTCCCTAATATGGACATAAAAAGGATGTAATACAAATCCTCTAGAGTGATGGTCATCTTACTAGTAGGGAGATGTAAGGGCATTGTGTTCACATCCTACCTGTTTATTAAGGCTGTCAACATTGGCCCATAAGATTTGATCTCAAGTAGGTTATATACCTACCACAATCCTACTCTCTATAATGGTCCTTCCATTCTCAAGTAAGATCATTTGATTACTCTCAGTTCCAAGTAAGGGAATGCCTCATTGTGTTCTCTTTGATCTCGTGGATAATATACAAAAATAAAAAGCTAACACATCATTATGCATGCTAAATTTTTTAATTATGAGAAAAATTCTCACTAAGTTCTTGTAGGATGCCAATTTGGAAGCTAGACACATACACAATCATCCCAAATAATGCTAATGAACAAAGGATGCTAGCACTAAGATGAAGCACAACATTGGACATCAAAGATGTCAATGCACTTTACAAATTCTTGCACAACAAGTGCTTATTATGTTTGAGACCCATGTGCATCCCAAGGACTCATGCACTATTATTACTTAGAGAGAAGAAATTATAATAAAAACAAATAAAATGGGGCTAGATAATAGCCTACCTCATCTAGCTCCTCACCCTACTCAATTGCTAACCTTAACTCCTCAATTTAGAGGCTCAAAAATATCATCTACAAGGAATTTTCACTCAGAATATAGAAAACCTAAAAAAAACCCTCTTAGAAAATAATGATAATGACCCTTCTAAGGGCCCACAAGACCCAAAAATGGGTCCAACACTATTTTTTGTAGGCTTATAAATTTATATTATCCATCTTGGGTTTTCCCACATGTTATGGGAAAAATCAGAAGGGACATATTATCTTCTATAACTATTTGTTCTATTTTGACTTGACTAACACTCCTTAAGATTTTTTCTCATTGTGGTAGTTTCCTTTAATTTCCAAACTAACAATTTTGAAAAAAATTTATGGTGAAGCCAAATCAAGAGACAACATGAAGATCCATTGGTACATTTGAGCCATTATCTTGATAAAAGTTTACCTCTTTTATGATGAAAATACATAAAAAATGATAAATCTTAGGAACATTAGTTCATAAAAAAAAATTCATTAGGAATGACAATGAAAACAAGGTGTTGTACGTCTGACCAAACTTTGTTGAAAAGTGAATGTTTCTCTTACCTTCTTTTGGATCACCTATTTGAAATTATTGAATTGGAAGTGTAACAAACATTTGTAAAATGCAATGAAATTTTCATTAGATAGGCAACATTCTATTTGACATATAGATTCAAATTTTCCATTGCAATCCTAATGACATCCAAATTTGTCTTCAACAAAAGGCACATGTTACCGATGATGCCTTTTGTTGGAATTCAGAATTTGGCATCAGAAGTTTTATCTAGTTGCATTGAATTTTTGATGAAATATCTATTGGATTTTTCAAGGCCCAAGAGATTAAAACAATTTCTTGGAATCTCACAAAAACTAGTGACACTTTTGCAACTCATCAACAATGAAAATGAAGGTATTTAATGTTAGCCCCAATTGATAATATAATACATAAAGTTATTATCATATGTAAAAGAGTAATATCAATTGTTATGTTTTTATTGATGTCAAGTCTTAGTTGGCTAGAAATTATGCTAATTCAGTAGAGCTCCATATCATTTGATTGATGAAGAGGATTTGAAGAAAGTATGTTGAAGCCAAAGTTAATAAGTATGTTATTCAATGTGCACTTGAATGAGTTGGATAGTGATAATATAATGTTGGTTTGAATATTTTATAATCACAAACCATTGTAATGTATTGAGCTATAAAAGATTATTTGTGTTACAAGGTTAAAGAAGGAAGACATTTTTGTCCAAGTGACTATAGTATCCACTAAGCAGTTGGAAAATTTAAGTTGGAAGTTCAACAATGATTGAGAAAGTCTAGTATTGAGCAAGTACTATATTACCTGAGTGAAATTTTATGTTTACCAAGTAAGAGCGAAAAGAATATGATTGTAAAGATGGATTTTGAGGTTGACTATTATTGGAAAAATGGAATGTTTGAGATGTTAAAAGGCATGAGTCAAAGTTTATTACAAGATCAATGAGTGAGAAAATTCAAGGAAGATCTAGTGATAGATATTTAAGAAGGATAAGGATGAGCACAAAGTTCAATGAAATTTTTATTTTATATGTGCCTATATTTGATGTATCTGAGATCGACAATTATGATTAAGAGACATAATTTGGAAAAATCTAGAAGCACAAATATGACTATTTAAGGAGATGTTCAAGATAGCTTTTGATTGTTGGTTAGAGGCTGATTGAATGGTAATAAGGTTATTGGGGATGGAAATTATTTAATGAGTTTGAGAAGAATATTACAACTAGGTGAATTTAGTAGAGTTAAAAGAAGAAAGAGGAGTGAGTCAACCAATCAATAGAATAAAGTAAAGAGATTAGAGTGAGAGATCAAAAAGAGACCAAGCAGAAAGGATATTTGAACAAGAAAGGTAGTGCTATACCTAACAGATCATTTATACTATTAATTTCTAATCATTATAAACTAAGTGGAGCTAACAAGTTTTTGAAATTCTATATGGTAGCATTTATTAGTGATGTTTGTAAGTCCTTCAGAGAAGGTTGCCCTTTAGAAATAATCAAGGAGTGATAAGATCTAGATGATCTTTTGATTAAAATCCTCTAACAAGGTCACATTAACAATGTGTATATAACCTATAACAAGGTTGGCTCTTAGTTGAGCTCACTTTAGAAGAATGAAAGCTTTGGGTTGCCAATCCTAGGTCGTTTTTCCCTTTATAGGGTTTCCATGTTAAAAATCTTGGTGTTAATTGTGTGAATATTATTACAATGCAAGATTATTTTCGTGTTATTTTCATTTTATTGTGACTTGATAATAACTAAGTTAATGGTTGGTAATAACTGAGTTATATTACTATTAGTTGATTATAATAGAATAGTGAGATACAAGTTTGGAGAAAAGTGAATGAGTGAGTTAATTAAGAATTTGAATGAGTACACCGAGTGATTATTTATGATGTTTATGAATGTTGTTTGGTACTAAAATTATTTGAAGGGGATATAGGATAACTAATCCCCCCCTCCCCCCCCACCCATCTCAATTATCTAACAATTGGTATAAAAACACAATGTTTGGAGTAATAAGCTTAAAGGAACTTGAACCAAAGATCAGAGAGAGGTACCCATATCGAACAAAGATAATTTCTCATCAAGGAAAGATACAATATTAAATCACCCAAAAATGGTCATCTAGACTATAAGCCCCCTTTCTAGAAATTTTACATATTTTAATCATTGATTATCTTTGATCAAATCCTCAAAAATCTATTTATTCGATTATAACCTATGGTTTGACCACTATTACATCACAATTTTTGACCTAATTTAAATTTATTATAGCTCTTGAATTGAATGATTTTTATTTCATAATCATGTGAAAAGGGTAGTTAAATAGAACTTTTGTATTCTATGAATTTTTTTTTTGTCAATTATTTGTCTAATTGTTTAATGATGATGGTCATTATCCATTATTTATCATATGATGATGATAGTAGTTAACATTTGCTTGATTTTAGAATTATGGTTAATAATTAAATTCCTTGCTAATATCTACATTAAATGTTATTATGGATTTATCATGGAACTTGTTATTATTATAGAAAATGTTGCACGGGTGATTGCAGGAGAAGACAAAGGGGAGAAGCATTGATGAATGGGATCAACAGAATAGGGTACTATCTTAGTCCATTTATCTAGTTAATAGGTATGACCTCTAAATATCTTTAAAACATTAAAAATATTAATGATTTTAACTTAATTAAAGTACATACCTATAATGGCTTATGGTTGACATTTCCATCATTTCATTATAATACATATTTATGTATGTACACATAGATATAGAAATAAAGGTGACACCATAATATTATTTTATACAAGATTTTATCTAATTAATACATACATTTAAATACATGTGCAAGAAGATAAAATAATATTCCAAATAAAACATGTATTTAGATATACATAATAAAAGATACGACTTTGGATGAAACATATAATAAGATGCCATCTTATAAAATACATCTACATGCAAGTAGATAAATATGATATAAATTATCCTTGATTTATAACCTTCAAGTTCTTTTCCATATTCATTCAATTCTTCTCTAGAAACTAAAATGTACACTTGGCATATTATATCAGTGTTTAAGAAAGAAAGTCATTTCTTTAAAGAGTTATGGCTTCGTGGAAGCCTTTGATAAATCAAATGCCTCTACGTATATTTGGAAGCCAAGGGAAGATGGATATGAATATTGCCTCCATGCGATTTACCTCTGCATATTTTTCCACATTTTTACTCCTTGTTCTACCCCCTTGCTGAAGGTCAGGAATAATATATTTTCTAGATATTGCATACAAGTTACTTCCATGAGGGAGCTAGCTATTTTACATCTAGCCAAGGCTCACATTTCCATTAATTTGGACCAGGATAGGTGGTCATTTCCCTTTTTTGAGTGATATATCTTCATTGTTTTATTCATGCATTAGAAATTATAGAAAAAGTAAGTACATCCATGAGAAATCTACACATGTTATCAAGTAGACTAATCTTTCCATATTCAGTAAAGAAAAATTGTCATGTTAAGACCAAACATCTTTATTTACTGTTGTAAGTCATAATCAAATTTTACTCTTGCAAGTCTTAAGATTATTTTCTCAATCCATAAAAGTTGTGATATATTGAAACACGTAATATTCATACACTAGCTAAGGATCGATAGAATGAGTTGGTTTACTCCGAGATTTAAACACTTGGGACTCACTCATCTATATGGCCAAGGAAGATGTGAAGAGGTGATAAATAGATCTACAATAAAATAAAAACAAGATCAGAAATGACATAACAATTATAAATTATTTTTAAAAGGAAGATCATTAATAGCTTATGCATGTTCATGTTTATTGATCTCCTATTGTTAAGTCAAGCACTGGTGATCAGGTAATAGAACCCATCCAAAAACTTTGGCCAAGGTTGTTAAAGGGAATGTTTGCCTTCATAAGATCACTTGATGTAAGTAGTGCTAGTTATTCAGACATGTTCATCCATAATTGCATGAACATTCTAAACACCAAAATGCTCAGGTGGTTGGACTAGTAGTACCCCAAGCCCAATCCCAAGGTTGGGAGGGCCTTTCTTTTCAAAAGTTTGTGTGGGAATGTATATGGTTCGAGGTTAGGAGGTTAAGACAAAGTCAATGCTTCTCCTTTTACCAAAAGCCAAGGCTTGCACTGTTGGAAATAATTGATTAATTTTATATTATCTTTGATGTTACATAAAATGTCATATCATTTCTAGTCAGTGTATGTCAAGTTCATTTAGGCTTTGAAGATAGTTTCCTATGTCTACCGAGCATTCTAGATTTTTTCTAGTTTAGAAGATAGTGTCTACTGAGTTCACTTGGATGACAAAGTAAAGCATGCAAAAGTGAGTGTAAACCAAGCTCACTCAGTCAATGAAGGAAATGTTGGATAGAACTAGTGTTAACTGAGCTCACTTGGTTACCAAAGGAATTTTGTGAATATGTAGTGTTAACAAAGTTCACTTGGTTAACATAGGAAAATTTCTTTAAGCTAGTATCTACTAAGCAAGGTTAGCTAGAAAAGGATTTTCTTATTTTGGCATATTGAGTTCAATTGATTTGTTTGTTGGTTCTAGTTGACTGAGAAGATGAATATTAATTATTCTAAGTTGTATTTATGCTGACTTGACAATATGTAAGATATATATAAGGTCAAGTGAGGATTAGAAGAGGAAGCATAAGTGGAATAGAATTGAAGATTTGATGATGCTTAGAGGAAGTGAATTAGAAGGGTAAGAAGAATATCCTTGTTGAGATGAAAAAATACATTTGATAAGTAGAAGATAATTTCTATGACAAATCAAATTGTGATATTTCTATCAAGATTTAATTGGGTGATTTTTGATTCTCATAGGGGTGAAGCACCAAGAATTCCCAAGAGGTCACCCATCCCAAGACTACAAACTTTAGGTTTAACCATAGAGAAAACTATGTGGTTAAGTGTGCTCAGGCTAGAGTAGTATTGGGAAGGGTGACCTCCTAGGAAGTCTCAGTGCTTCACCTCTATGAGAATCACCTCAATCCAATGAGTGTTAAGTGTTCCATTTATTCTCATGAGAGATGGATTCATATTGAATCACTACTCATGAAACATGGGTCAATGGGTTTGACTCAAAAATTACACAATTAAATTTTGATAGCAATATCACAAGATACATTCAATTAGGAAGGATCAAGTATACAAGCCATAATTGAGATCATTAATCAAAAATTTAGTTGCATCAAAAATTAGATCATCTCATTGTTACTCTCTAACCATTGTAGAACTGATCTAGATCTCTTAACAAATTTGGCTTAATAGCTATTTGTAAATCTTCTAAAAAAGTGGCATTTCTATTAAATTTTCTAAAGACCTCTAACAAGGCCACTCCTAACAAGGTGATTAAATCCTCTAATAGGGTCACACCTAATAGTTTGTTTTGTAATCTTGAATAGGGTTGGCTCCTAACAAGACTCATTTTAGGAGAGTGAAAATTAGTAACTAGATGCAATTGGTGATTTTTCCCAAATTGGGTTTTCACATTAAATCTTGGTGTCAATTGTGTTCATGCCATTATTTTTATGTATTTGCAACTAAGTTAAAGTGAGATAAATCATAGATAATATCTTAAGAAATTCAATTTATTTATTTTCTGATTTATTTTAGTGTTTACCAAGTTACAACATTTGTTAGTGTAAAGCGAGTGCCTGTGTATTTGCCGAGTTACAATAGAGTTTAGTTTACATAGAGTTTGATTTGTATTGACATCTAAGGGATCTAGAAATTAATTTGTGGTAAATAATTCACCCCTCCCCTCTAAGTTTCTCCTCTTATAATTCCAACAATTGGTATCAGAGCTTTTGGTGCTTGTAGAGAAGGTTTCAAGGACCAAAGCTAAAGGTCAAAATGTCTTACAAAAGAGAGATTCCCAAATTGATCTGAGACAACTTTGTAGCATGGAAAGGACTTATGAGGTTACATTTGGAAACTATCAATAATCAAGGTTGTAAATATCTTGATAGTTAATACAAGGCTCCTACTAGAATACTATCGATTGAAGATATTGTTGAAAAGAAAAATCATAACATCATCATGATTGACTTTGCTTCTTCTCTTAATTATTTTGAATTTGATGAAGTCAAAAGTTTTACTATAGTTTATGATATGTGGATCAAAATAAAATCCATCTATGGAGGATATGATAATGTAAGAAGAGCTAAAGATGAAAGTCTTAGAGGATAGTTTTATCAGATGAAGATGAGAGAAGATGAAATCATTACAAAATATGTTGAGTGAATCAAAGCAAGTGTGAGCACAATCAAAGCATTTGGAGGAGACATTGTTGAAAAAAAATTGTAAGCAAGGTACTCAGAACCCTTCTTCCTATCTATGCAATTAAAGTGTCTACTATTCAAGAAATGGGATGTGATCCAAATAGCAAAATAACTTTGGATGCTCTAGTCGGAAGATTGACAGCTTTTGAGTTGGATAACTATGATAATTATGTCTCTAGTTCCAAAGGTATTGAGTATAGCCAGAAAGAAGGAATTCAAAACCTACAAGGACTACAAGGACAAATGTAAGAAATCTTGTTTTATGGCTAAAGATTTTGTAATAGTGAAGATGAAATGGTATATATTGTTGTAAAAGATGAATCTAACGATGAAGGAGATGAAATTGCACTTATCTCTCATGTTAAAGAAAATGATACATGGATTATTGATAGTGGTTTCTCACATCATATGATAGGTGATAAAGCAAAATTTGAAAACATGGAACATTATGATGGTGTTAGTGTGAGATTTGGAAACAATGAACCTTGTTGCATAAAGTGAAAACATAAAGTGAAAATGGTGTATCTCATTAACTAATGAACTTAGATGTGACAATGCTTATTGGGTTAAAGGACTAAAGCATAATCTATTGAGTGTGGCATAGTTGAATAACATTGGATTCAAGGTAGAATTTATGAATGGGAATGCCAAACTTCTAGATGGTAAAGGAAATCTAGTTGGATCTGGAAAACAAACAAAAAGTAATCTATTCTATCTTGATTTTAGTGAAAGTTTGTGTTTTATTACTCAAGTAGAAGAAAGCTAGTTATGGCACAAAAGATTATATCATGTAATCTTTCATAATATGGTTAAGATAAGAAAAAATAGAAAAGTAAGAGCTATTCCTAGTTTGAGGAAACCTGATATGGGTCTATGCAAAAATTGTCAAATTGTAAGATGGGAAACACTAGTTTCAAAAGCAAGAACTATCATTCTGAAGAAATCTTAGAGCTCATACATACAGACTTATGTGGAACTATTGCAATGGAGAGCTACAATGGAGATAAGTTTTTCATTATTTTTATTGATGATTAGTCTAGAATGAGGATTGTAATGTACTTGAAAGAAAAATTTGAAACTTTTCAAAAATTTAGGTGGTATCTAGCAAGAGTAGAGAAAGAAACTAGAAAAAAGCTGAAATTTTTGAGATTAGACAGAGGTGGTGAATTCATTTCCAATGAGTTCAATGAATTCTGCATTGAAAAAAGAATTAAGAGATAGGTATTAACCCCTAGTACACCTTAGTAGAATGGTATAGCTGAAAGAAGGAATAGATCTATCATGGATTGTACAAGAACATTGATGATAGAAAAGAATGTTGCAATCAAATACGAGAAGAAAGTAATCAGTACTATAGTGCATACCTTGAAAAGAGTATAGTTGAAGAAAGACTCAAATCAAAATCCTTATGAACTATGGTATGGCTACAAACCTAATGTAAGTTACATAAAAGTATTTGGTAGCAAATGTTATATCTTGAAAGAATCTAGGAAAGGTAAATTTGACATCAAAGTTAATGAAAGAATATTCTTAGGATATTCCTATAGAAGTAAAGAATACAAATGTTTGATTTTTTCTACCCATAAAATCATAGAAAGTGCACATGTGAGAATTGATGAGTTTGCAGAAAAGATTGAAGAAGAGAGCAACAAAGAACTTGAGGATTACAAAAGATTTGTTTACTTTGTGTATGCATGAATTTGTGGGCCTCTACACCTCACACACACTTCAACATGGTCCTTACCTATAGATTCATCCTAGAATGAACATGGGATAGTTCATCCAAGAGGTCTGACAGTGCGACCCGTTGCCTTCTATCTAGAAGGATTTTGCCTATGAGCTCTCAGAATGAGATGTAGGCAACTAGACCTTTCTAGAATGAGGGTTTTATGAAAAAGATGAATATTCAAGTAATCTGTAGGAAATGCAACATATTCTATTGAACAATAAAAGAAAACTAAATTAAATGTATGCATTTGTTTAATCTAAATGATACTAAGATATGTAAGAAAAAGAACATAAAAAGCTATGAAAGTGAGAATTCAATCCGACGACAATTCAATAGCATAAAAATTCAACCTTTTTTAATGAGGAATTAGGAGTCCCTTAAATAAAATCCAAGAATAGATCAACAGTCAGGATCGACCTTGATGAATAGTTAGGATTAGATAGAAGATTCAGTTAAAGTGGAAACTTCCTTGTGTAGGTGAAGCTAACTATTTCTGATCTAAGTGTGATAAGTAGTTAACTAAACTTTTCATAAGTGTGAGAGCAAGTTAACTGGATTGATTCCAATTTTGAGAGGTAGTTCACTTAGAGTTTCCATTTTAGAACTAAAGAGAGGATTTTGAAGATATTATTTAATTTAATAAGTGAGATATGACCTCATAAATGCCTTTTCTATTTAATTGAATAATCACATTCAATTAATTAAAGTGGGCATAATTATTGAATTAAATATTTTAATCCCTTAGTACATTAGTCTTACGATATTATTTATTTTAATTAAAGTATAGACACTTCAAATTAAATTAAATCTCAATCAAATAGGTTTAATGTGACTAATATGAGTCAATACTTAGGAATTAAATAGATGTCCTAAATAATGTAGATTTAGGGTTTTCTGCATTTGACAATTAAGTCAAATAGAGAAAATCAGAACTAGAATTTCCTATTGACATAGGACTTTGGAATTGACCATAATAGACCAAAATTGGTTATCATAGCAATGAGCCAATTTTGGGGTATTACATTTTTCCCCTCTTTGAATGAATGTGCAAGCAACACATTTGATTTAAAGAAAATTAAGAAGTGTGATGGATAGATTAGGAAATAAGATTGGTTCTGAAGTTGATGTCACAGAGACCAATTGATAAGCTTTTAAGAACCCTCTCTAGAATGGAGCTTAATCCTAAGGAATCCAAGTAGAGCACCTAGATACCTAAATTGATAAGCATCTAAAAGGTTTTCTCCAAAATAGAGCTTGACCTTTAAGGATCCAGATAGAACATCTAGATACTTAAAATTGATAGCATTTAAAAGATTATTTCCAAAATAGATTTTAACCTTTAAGGATCCATATAGAACATCTAGATACCTAAAATTGATAGCATTTAAAAGATTATCTCCAGAATGGACTTTAACTTTTAAGGATCCAGATAGAACATCTAGATACTTGAAATGATAAGCATTTTAAAGGTTTTCTCTAGAATGAAGCTTAACCTTTAAGGATCCAAATAGAACACCTAGATACCTAAGATGATAAGATTGGTTCCGAAATTGATGATATAGAGACCAATTGACAAGCTTTTAAAGATTATCTCCAGAATAGAGCTTACTCTTAAGGAATCCAAGTAGAACACCTAGATACCTAAGTTTGAAAGATAACATGACTCAATCATGAGTTGTAGAACCATCCCCAAAATGAGGCTTGATCCTTAGGAATCAAGGTTTAGACTGTCTCAATACCTATCCATCAAAGTCTGATACAGATTGTTATAAGATGTGATCAGCTAATGACAAGATGAAATAGATGACAAAGATGTCAGATAGAGGGGAAAAAAATGCCCCTAGTGATGAGATGCCCTGAGCAATGAAGATTTAGATTGATTTTGAAATTTAGATGCAATGATGTAATCATCTTACCCCCTCGGGAGCAAAATTGAAAGATGACACACCAAAAATATGATGTAAAGTAGTATAGAGAGAGATACAAAAGAACATGAAGAGTCAGTAGGATATAGAAGAGATTAGAATGATCAAAAAAAAATTTAGAGTCAATTTAGCATGATTTCAAGGTCTAGAAGATCAAGTTTGACCAAAAGTTGACCAAGTTTGACCATAGTTGACTAGAGTTGACCTTTTTCAAATTTGAGATGAAATGTGAAGAAATTTGAGGTGAAAAGATTCCAAGATTCACCAAGTATCAGCAAAAATTTGGATTGTACAAGTGTTCAATCATGCCGATCTCAAAATTATAAAATGCATTTTTGAGCCACTTAAGTGTGTCAGATTTTGAATTCAATCTCAAAAAATGGGTTCAGAGCAGCCAAAGTAGCCAAGAGGGTAATTAATCAATCATTTGTGCAATCATGAAGAACATGATGCTTTGAACAAGCCAACAACCCCTCATTACAGAAGACGAAAGTAGATTTGCAATTGAATCATATGGCAAACCAAGTAATGCAATCCTATGCGATATGCAACCCTTTTCTAGATGCAACCCTAGGACTGGTTACCAAGTCTCGACAATTATCATCACTGAGCATATAGCCAAAAATTGTAGATGTCATACAATTCTCACTAACATTGCAATCATGAAAATATGAATAGGACATCTATTCTAGTTTTTTGGGGGTGAAATGTAAGCATTCGAGGCACAAGGAGCCAGAATGACTAGAACATTTGTCCCTTTTAATGTAGCAAGTTAACATAAGCATCAAAACATAAATGTTAGGATGATTAGAATTTTGCTTGCATAATAGACACACCAAACACATAAAAAATTCGTCTCATGCTAAGTATTCAGTAAGTATTTTGTTTGCAATTACCCTTACTTCATAACCTAAGACAAAAGTGTGCTAGATATACTCGCAGTGACCCATACATTTTCTTAATAGGATGAATATTAGTATTCACTATAGCATGAAGATTTCACTCCAATAGACAAGGAGAAAAACCAACATTATTGACATATTCGTATAAAAGGAGTCGAGGTACACTCGACAATCCAATATGAGATGGAGGCTCTTATAGTGGACACCCCTCTTATAGGAATATGTCAACTTATTGGAACTAAACTACAAATAGAAAAGAAAGAAAAGACCATGCCCCTAGTCATCACTTCTCTAGTTAGAAATGACATCATTGAGTTGCTGAAGTAGACATGATGAAAGAAAAAGAAAAAGAAATAAGGAAAATGCTTAGCATATCTAGACAAGTATGTCATTTTGAGTTCAATGTTTGTCATGACATGTTTGAAAGAAGTCTCTTCAATAGGGGCTCAATAGTAGGTAGACATAGTCAAAATGACTGTGACTAAGGTCAAGGAGGAATCTTTGAGGTGAAGAACCTAAGAGGAGCAAGTGACAGTAGATAGACATAACCAAAACAACTGGTGACTGATGCAAGAGAGATCTTTCATAAAGGAATCTTGAAACATGAACCAAGCAATAGTAGGTAGACACAGCTGAAACGACTAGTGACTATTGTGAGAGAGATTCTATGAGGAGAATCTCGAGAGGAGTGACACTAGCGACAGTAGGCAAACATAACTAGAACAACTGGTGATTTTTGTTAAAGAGATTCTATGAGGAGAATCTTGAAAAGAGTGACACTGGTGATAGTGGGTAGACACAGCTAGAATGACTGGTGACTATCACGAAAGAGATTCTATGACACTGAAGGGGAATGCCCCTGAGTTATGACAAGACTCAATCCATGGATACATGAGCAAAATGTAGGAAAAGTAGTAAAACAACTATATAGATAGCTAGAAGATGCGCTACAAGATGGGGCATTGGGAACGAGAGGTGCCTGTTTACCAGGTTTTTACCTTCTTGGCAGAGCTTCTCTTTTTTTGCTACCATGATGCCTGTTTCTAGGTTTTCACTAATGGCACTTTTCTTGTTTTTCAATTTTTTTTGTATTTTTGTATTTTTTATTTTTTTGGTATTACCAAGGTACCTATTGATAGGTTTTCACTAGGGTAATTTTTTTTAGGACTTTTTGCAATTTTTAGATTTTTTTAGGATATTTTCACAATTTTAGAACTTTTTAAAAGATTACTAGCTCTAAGGAGGGATTACTTTGATTTTGTTCTAGTGTCTAGCAAGGTGTAGGATGAGATGTAGTATCAAGCTGGTGGATAAGTGGGGATGGATAGGCAAGGAGTATGAAGTGGTGAATGTTACCCTCAAGGAAATTCTTCACAAGATTACCCAAGCTAGGGAAAAAGATATAACAATATAAGCTCATGGTATAATGAAGGGTGTCACGTAACTAATCCAAGAAAATGACCATGTCAAGAGATTTATAAGAACTAATTTTTCTTCTTTCTTTCATCGATCAAGACCAAAGGGTTTACTGAATATGATAGCAAAGTTTGTTATGAAGGTTATGAGTGAATGACTTTGGGAATGAGGACATCTCAAGGATAAGCAAGATCATGATAGGATGTCATGGATGGAAGAATTATGCATGAAACCTATTTACCAAGTTTTCATCATGGTATTATCCAAGGTGCCCCAACAAGTGGTTTTCACCATAGGATGGATTTATTTTTCTTTACTTTTATTGCCAAGCTGCTTGTTTCCAAGTTTTCACCAAGGCACTTTTTTTCTTTTTTCTTTTTTTTGGATTTTTAGAGTTTTTTGGAAATAATTCAAACCTTTCTCAATTTATATAGCATGCCTATAAGAAAGATAAATTGTAGTGCCTACCCCTAGTTCGCATTTTGTTATCATTGCTGAACTCTTTTAGAGCTAGTTTTATGTTGTTGGTTAGCAGCATTCTTTTGAGATTATCAGATATTGTGCTATGGATTTAGTTTATTATGTGATGAGATTACTTAGACTATACATTTCATGTATGTATGATTATTTTTAGTGTTTGTAGTTATTAATGATGATTAATAAGATGATTTATTATCATATGTGTTTTATTATGGATACTTACCCCATACTTGCATGTGTATGGTGTGCGTGTTTGCTTTGCGTATTTTCTTTTGTATGGTGTGTCTGATGTGGTTAAGGAAGGGAGTCATAGTCACCTGCTAGTCGGGATCTACATGATGAACCACTTCCTACCATTGCCTGTTTAGTTTAGTATATTGTTCTTGTACATGCGTGGTTTTTATGCAGGTTGCAGGTACCGGGTATCGACTTCCCTGAATCGCTAGGATGAGCGTACCCTATCATATTATCTCAATGATAAGAGAGGGGAGATAAATTCTCAAGTCCAAATCCCAACCCTTTAAGCCATTTGTTCTAATTAGAAAATTAGGACAAGTATCTGAGTTGAGTACCCTCCAAATATGTTGGATAACGTAATTCGTGATTTAAACCCTTGGTTTGATTTTGTATGTATTTTAGCTATGATGGATTTTCATATTTTTACCTTGTGAGTCTTTGATGTATTTTCTATTAATTAACCCTAATTAAAAGATTTAATTAATGGTTTAATTATATGAAAAATTAATATGGTATTTTAATATTTATTTTATTTAATTAATTGGAAAATTAATTCAATAAAATAATTAAATTGGAAAATAAAAAGTTTAAAGTTTAAAAGTGGGAATGTGACAATATTTATTTTAATAATAATATATTTGGAGTTCATTTTTAAATAAATGACTAAATAATATTATTATTAAAGCTAATAAATATTTTAGCAATTAAGTTTTGGAAAATGAAATTTAAAAGTGGAAAATATATTAAAATTATTAAAAGATTCTAGATTTCATGTGATTAAAATATAAATATATTAAGATTGGAAAGTTGAATTATTAAAGTTAGTGCATAAAATTTAATAAATAAATAAATTAAATTGGAAAGAGTAAAGTAAATATTATATTAATTATTGTGCATTATTTTAATATTTGCTCACATAGGAGTTGGCAAATTCTCGAGAGTTGTCATGTAGACAACACTGGAGTTTGCACTAGTTGTCTACACTTAGAAGTTAGCATTTATTTGAGCACATGGTGTCTATAACCTTAAGACATATCTAGAAGGTTGGAGAAGACCCATGCTTGGTTGTCATGCTTATTTTCTAGTTGTTTCTAGAGACACTTTAGATGCATCTTAGAGGCCTTTAAATAGAGGCTCTCCTAGTGTGTTTTGGCAAGCTTAAATGAAAGCTGAATGGAAGTTACAAGCTACAAGTTACAAGCTTCAAGCTAAAATGGAAGCTTCAAAGCTTACATGCATTGGAGAAGTTCATATGCTCATATATTTTCTACATGCTTCTATGCTTCATCTAGCACTTCTAGTCACTTGGAGGATTCGGTTGGCTTGGATCTTAGAGAAAATGCGAATGATGGTGAAGGAAGGGATTTTCTATGGACTTATGAGGCATGGCGAATTAGCATCAGTGTCTAGGTGCACTCGCGATATTCTCATATTCCCTTTGCACTCTTTCTCTTCCTGTCTTCATCATGTCCATTATATGTGTCTGAATCTTCTCTATGATTGAATCTATAATTTGATATTGGAATCTAGATATGTATGGTTGCAAAGAAAATATTAGAAAACCCTAGTTTCAATCTAGGAAAGAAATTAGACCTAAATCGGGTTTGGGTTCGAATTAGAATCAAATTGATAAATAAATTTGAAAAGGGTTTTTAAATCTATAGTCAACCTATTAGAGAAATCTATGGTTAAATTTAGAGAACTACCATTCTAAAGAGAAAATTCTTAAAGAATTTGAAAGCTCTTCTTATTTAAAGTTATATATATATATATATATGTGTGTGTTCTCTTTCTAATATATATATATAATCTGCATACTTTTATATATAAATATATATATATAAGTACATATATATATTTATATATTTCCATCGCTGTGATACTGATTTATAATCTGTATATATATATACATATACATATACACACACACACACACACACACACACACACACACACACACACACACACACATATATATATATGTATACATTTGTTAAAACGCGACGGTAAAAAAAGAAAATATATATAATAGAAATTTGAATTCACATGGAAACGTTTTAATGAAAAATGTTATACAAATTGTTTTTGACCATTATTTAAAAACCATCTGATTAAATATATATAATATTGGGGTGGGTGGGGTTTACCCCGACCACACCCCCACCCTCATTATCTCTTGCGCCGATGTACTGCAGACCTGCGAGATCGTAGGGTACCTGCATGATCGTAGTGTACCTGCGATCTGCAGGCCGCATGCATTGTGGTCGGCGGTTATCAATATAACCTGCCTTTGTTTTATGGAATGTTCAATGATTAATATTTTGTATGATATAAAAAAATATTATATATTATGTTATAATATTATTAAATACGATTTAAAATATATATTCATTAATCAATGTTAATATTTGCTATTAATTATAGTTTGGTTTTAATGTTATAATGTTATAAAGATTTAACATTATAAATGTTATAATATATATATTTGTTAATAATGAAATATGATAATAAACATTATTTAAATATATATATAAAATCAAGAATTAGCAATAATGTTTGCTATTTTATAAATACGATATGTTATAAATGTTAATATATCATACTTGTATGAATACTCAAATTGTCGACTATTATTAAACTGAGTAGAAAATGATGAAGGATCTGGTGTTGTAGAACTGCTAATGAGAATTTTAATATAACTTGTTTAATAACAAGTTATCATTAACTTACTAATAATGAATTAGAATATAGTTAATTCTTTACAATTAGCATTAGTCATTAGTCAATGAATATTCATGGAGCTATATTAAATAATTTATTGAGATAATAATATAGTTGACTTTTAATTTAGAAATGTTAATTTATACTATGAGATTTTGATGAAAGTGGATTGAGATTTAAATTGTCAAGGAGTCATTGTTATAGCATCGCTATGATCCGAGTTATTATTTATTAATGTTTGTTGGGTCTACAAACTATTAATAAATCATAGTATAAATGACTAATTCAATTAGAATTAATCTAGAAGAGATTATTTAACGATTGAAGTTTTGTAAAGACATTAGTTTTTGGATTTGAAGTATAATTGATTTTAATCAATTGATGTTCATTGAGTTGTCAATATAATTAAATGCGATAGAGATTTAACTGGAAATGATTATCATTAATATGAAATTGTTAAGAAAATATTAGTATGACGAATGTGGTCAGTATGGATAAGATTTTCAAAATAAATTGTTGTTATTATTAAATTATTAATATGATCATTTGAGTATTGAATTATAGTTGACTTTTATCTTACAGAATTGTAGTTAGTTATTAGTCAACTAATATTAATTGAAACATTGCCTTAGATATGTAATTATTAATTAAATTAATTAGAGTTAATTAGATTTAATTAATAATCAAGTTATGTAATAGTGTTTTAATCACTAATATTGATTTCTCTAGCAAAGTTGTGAAGTATTTACATCGAAGTTGATAGGTCTTATTCTTATGACCTTAGATGTTTTAATGGTGAGACTTAGTAATATATAATTGAGAATTATTAGAATGATAAAAGGTCTAAGATTGTGAACCGATGTTAATTGATCATTCTAATAAAGTTATAATCTTCTTATTCGAAGATTGATAATTGGCTTTCTTATATTTTAACGAATAATGATCCTAGAAAAGTTGAAAGGTTAATCAATTAGAATATAGATCATGGTTAAATATAGAGGACAATTTAATTAAAGGTCAATAATGATCAGTTTAGTGAATATTTATCTTTAAGTTATTCTTAGAATGTAATTCTTAATAATGGAAGGATAATGCTATCGGGGAAAATGGGTTGACTTGTAGGGTAAATGATGAGACTTAAGACACTTGAAAGTATACTTGCAAACAGAAAATAGGAAACCTCTACATTTGATTCAACTATGTGAATTTAGTAAACCAAAACATGTGTTTGCATCGTGTATTCTATATGCTTCTTGTTTTGGATTTTTGGTTAACTAGTGTTGACCAGTCCTAGGTTGTTACCAGAGGCTCGGGGGTTATGAGATGTGATGGCATGTTGATCTTATTTGGTCTCGATCTTTATAAGCCCAACCATGGTTATGTGATCGTGTGCTCTATGAAATGTTTGTATTTACTGATTGTTATTGTTCATCAATCTTCATATGTGAAGCTGAGATGTATATGTATCTGAGACACTTGAGCTAATCATTTTTTATTCATCGATTAGTTATCCTTGGTTTGTTTTCTAGTCGCCATGATGGGACTGAAATGTGGATTTATTTCTTGATGATGTCATGTTGTGACATGTTTGACTCAACCATTTTGGAATCTTTGATCAGTGTGATTTTGAAATATTCTTGGTTGCTTGTTGAAGAACCAATGGATATTGTGATTTATTTTGAGATGTATTTTAGTTATTGAGAACCAATGGATACTTATGATTATCAGTGATGCCTTCAGTTGCCAATAGAGAACTGTTGTGGTCATGATTTTCTATGGATGTTTTTTCAGATGCTCATGGAGATTTGATGATTCTTATCTTGGTGATTTGATGATTCTTATTATGGATATTTGATGCTTTTATGCATATTTGATGATTTTATTATGGATTATCTTTTGTGATTTTGAGATTTATGATTCCATGAGCTTAGGGTAGGTAATCTACTTATAGTATCGGGAAGTGGCTTGCAATGGGGGCCGGGGCCCTAAGTGGCTGCCAGGGTAACTCATTGTAAGTTTGGTTAATAAGTGATAACATTTACACACTAAATGGGGATTAAATGAACCTAAAAAGATAATTGTTGATGTTCTTGCCCATGCCTCAAGTGCTTGTATAGACTAGGATGGGAGTAGAGAGAACGCATGGTTGTGACTGTACATTCTGTAGTATGCCTCGTCAGTATGAGAGGATGCTAGTGGCCGTATGAGATCAGTATGGACCCGTGGAGTTTAGCTAACTACCAGGGTAACTTGTACATGATAAATACGATGACACTTTCCCACTTGCAGAGTAGGTTTCCTACATGACATTGTGTGCCTCTGGGAATTAGATATCGATTTTGTGTGTGATGGAACCTTTGAGTTATTATACTTTTAGGATTCTTGGACTTATGAGATTTGTGCTTTGTGGATTGATAGCCTATTTGGGACTTGAGATTATCTCCTCAGCATGGTGGGAGTGGATCACTTAGGTTCCACGCGGTCGGGTGGTAGTGTATTTTCCACTCTTATCATTTGAGATCCGTCCGAGACACCGTGGTTGGAGCATTCTTGGTTGGTATTTATCTTCATTATGATCTTGGAGCATTATGGTAGATGATATAATTTATGATGGATGTATTTATTGGTATGTTTCTTATATTGATGATTTGCATATGTTAGATGATGGTATCCTATGCTTTACTTTGCATGTTAGTAGGATGTTTTAGGAGTGACATTCCTACTATGTTAATACTGATGATCTCTTCGATGCTTTGGAATGTTACGCACGGAGGGATGGCTAGAATCCACGATGGTCCAATGATGCTATTAACGGTTGGGAGGAACTATGCACTTAGTTATTTATGTTTGTGATATATGGTTATCTCTTATAATGGATGTTTATATCTTTATGATGATGATGTATCATGTATGATATGTGGTTTCATTTATGTCATTACATCATGGATTAATATTGGATGATGATGTTCTTTATTTACATGGATGTTTATTCTTTAAAGCTTTTCATACCTTGTAACATGTATAGAGGATGATTGAGCTAAACTAAAATGTAATTATAAAAGAACACTTGTATATGGTTTAAGAACATTGGATGTAACATTGCTAAAGATGTGATGTTAGATGAATAGTTAATTTAGATGTGATACAATGTTAAGGGATCCTTAAATAATGTAATCTGTTATGTTATGTTATGTGTACTTTTATTTGAATTGTTTCTATTGCTTCTAAAAATGTTATGTATGGTTTATCTTTCATGTTTAAAAAAAAATTGTTTGGCAAACTTAGTGAAATTCTTTGGATCCCTTGGCAGGGCATTACATAAATTATGATAAGCCAAAGCCATAGCAAGGTACACTCAAAGATGTTGATAAGGTAATGGAAGGGAGATAATAGAAAAGATATATGGAGGATAAGGTTTTAGGCTATGGATGAGATAAATGGGATGGAAGGATAAAAGGTGGTAAGATAGAGGGTAGAGAGGATAGGGTATTGAAAGGGATGTGCAAGGGTAGAAGAAAAAGTGGGAAAGATCAACATTGACACACACCTTGAAGGGTAGTGGAATGATGGAGGAAATATGGATGAAATAGTATGAGGTTTAGATGTATGATGTAGTGCCTACCCTAGTTTACATTTTACTATTATTTCTGAACTCTTTTAGGGCTAGTTTTATGTTGATGATTATTAGTAACATTATTTTGAGATAATTAGATATTGTCTTAGATTCAGTTACTATATGATGAGATCATTTGGTATTCTATATTTTATGTATGCATGATGATTATTGCAGTGTTTGTAGTTATTAATGATGATTAGTTAGTTGATTTATTATCATATGTGTTTTCTTA
Source organism: Cupressus sempervirens (assembly GCA_028749045.1). Lineage (NCBI taxonomy): Eukaryota > Viridiplantae > Streptophyta > Pinopsida > Cupressales > Cupressaceae > Cupressus > Cupressus sempervirens. Next base: position 572,152,286 of record CM053789.1, on the reverse strand, counting down.
TGGATACTTACCTCATACTTGCATGTGTATGGTGTGCATGTTTGTTTTCTTTCTGTATGGCATTTGTAATGTGGTTAAGAAAGGGAGTCGTAGTCACCCGCTAATCAGGATCTACATAATACACCACTTCCTGCCATTGCCTATTTAGCTTAATATATATTGTGCTTGTACATGCGTGAATTTTATGAAGGTTGCAGGTACTGGGTATCAACTTCCCTAAATTGCCAGGATGAGCGTACCCTATCGCATTATCTCAATGGTAAGAGAGGGGAGATAAATTCTCAATTCCAAATCCCAACCCTTTAAGCCATTTGTCCTAATTTAAAATTGGGACAAGTATCTAAATGGAGTACCCTCTGAATGCATCAGATGATGTAATTCGTGATATTAACCCTTGGTCTTATTTTGTATGTGTTTTGCTATGATGAGTTTTTTTATTTTATTTTATGTGTCTTTGGTGTATTTTTATATTAATTAAGTCTAATTAAAATATTTAATTAATAATTTAATTTAATAGAAAATTATTATGATATTTTAATATTTAATTTAATTTAATCAATTGGGAAATTAATTAAATAAAAAGAATTAAATTTGGAGATAAAAGTTATAAGTTTAGATTTGGAATGTGATAATATTTATTTAATTTAATAATAATATATTTAGAGTTCATTTTTAAATAAGTGCTAAATAATATTATTATTTAAGTTAATTAATATTTTATCAATTAAAATTTTGAAAATAAATGTAAAAGTGGAAAAGATATTAAAATTATTAAAAGATTTTAGATCACATGATGCGTGCATGTGATTAAAATATATTAAGATAAAACAAGTGGATTTAATAAAGTGAGTGCATGAGATTTAAAATTAATAAATTAATTTTAAAAGGAGTCAAGTGAATATTAAATAAAAAAATTTAATTTAATAAATTAATGTGCATTATTTTAATATTTATAGGAGTATGTGAGCTCTTGGGAGTTCTCACATTGACAACACAAGAGTTTGCACTCTAATTATGCACGTGTTGTCTACACTTAGGAGTTAGCATATTATTGGAGCACATGGTGTCTACAACATTCTAGACACCTCATCATGTCTATCTTCTTATCGTGGAAGTTATGTTCTTAGTTGTCATGATTATCTCCTAGTTATTCTAGATACATTCTACATGCATCTTAGAGGCCTTTATATATAGGCTCTCCTAGTGTGTATAGACATCCTCATATGCTTCTACAAGAACTTCTAGTCATTTGGGGGTTTCGGTTCTTGGAAGAATTGTGAATGTTGGAGAAGGAAGGAATTTTTAGAAAGGAGAAGGTTCTAAGAGGAGGAGCTTCTCTACAATTTCTTGAGGTGTAGCGAATTAGCATCAGTGTCCAGGTAGGCACTCATGATTATTTTGCATATTCTATTACGCTCTTTCTCTTCCTATCTTCATCATGTCTGTTATGTGTGTCTAAATAATTCTCTATGACTGAATCTTCAATTTTGTAATTTGTGCATGCATATTGTTTCATCCGGTTATGGGAATAAAAAATATTATTGCAATCTTCCCTTAGTAGAATCAAGATTTGGAAATTAGTTCAGGTTTGGGTTCGAATTAACATAGTATCTTATTATTATGAATTAGTTTTATATGATTTATTAACTAATCTAATTTAATTTAATTTAATTAAGATTAGTTAATAGTAGAAGAAGTGTAATTAATTATTAGTCAATTTAAGTAAATAGAATTTTAAATAAGGGCAAATTACAAGAAAAGAGATATTAATAAGTGTTTAGCGGAATTAAATAATTGAATTATTAATGAGATTGATTTTACTTAAAATCAATGAAGATTATTTTGAATAGATGATCGTCCTTGAAGTGTTCTAAGGAAATTGTAAACTAATTATTTGGAAGTTGATAAGTATTATTCTTATGATTTGAATAATGGGAGATGCTCTTGGAATTAAGGGAGTTTCATTTAATTATTAGTAACATGGATTTTAGTAAAATAATGTGAATGGTTTTATCTAAAAGTCAATGGGAGTTAGTTTATTGTTTTTAATAAATAAATAATTACCTTCTGATTATTTTAGAAAATTATTTTAAAATAATGGAGGGATAATTCTATGTTTTATTCAAAAAGATAAATGGGTTGACTAGGAGATTAAATAAAGAATCTTATACTTTTGAAATATACTTGATACAAAATCTAAAACCTCATATTTGGCTTAACCATGTGATTTTCAAGGCAAACCAAAACATGTGTTTGTATCTTGTTTTCTTTATGCTATCCATGTTTGGGGTTTGGGTGGTCCTAGAGTGTTGACCAGTTAGGATGTCTACCAGAGGCTTGGGAGTGATGCGAATGTGATGGCATTTTGATGTTATTTGGTCTTGATTCTTTTAAAACCCAACCATGGTAATGTGCTGGTATGCTCTATGAGATGTTTGTATTTAATGATTGTTATTGCTTTCCAGTCTTCTTGTATGAAGTTGAGGTGTATGCATTTGAGACACTTGACTTAACCATTTTTGAGTCATCGATTAGTTATACTTGAATTACTTTCCAGTCACCATGATGGGACTTTAGTGTTGATTGATTTCTTGATGTTGTCATGTTGTGACATGTTTTGACTCGACCATTTTTGGAGTCTTCGATTAGTATTACTTTAAGATACTTTTTGGTTGCTTGTTGAGAACTAATGGATATTGTGATTATCAGGGATACCTTCAGTTGCCAATAGAGAGCTGTTGTGGTCATGATTATCAATGGATACTTTTTAGTTGCTCATGGAGATTTGATACCCTTATTGTGGATTATCTTTTGGTATTTTTCCAGTCACTTGTATAGGATTGAGGTGATTTTGTGATTTATGATTCCATGTGCTTAGGGTAGGTTATCTACTTGTAGTTTTGGGAAGTGGCTTGCAATGAGGGTCAGGCCCCTAAGTGGCTGCTAGGGTAACTCATTGTAAGTTGTATTAATAAGTGAAAATATTTACACTAAATGGAGATTAAATGAACCTAGTAAGATAATTTTTTGTTCTTGCCCATGCCTCGAGTGCTAGTATAGACTAGGATGGGAGTAGAGAGAACGCTTGGTTATGACCTTGCATTCCATAGTATGCCTCGTCAGTATGAGAGGATACTAGTGTCTGCATAGGGATCACTAGGGGGTCGGGGTCTATTGAGAGACTATTAGGGTAACTCTAGTGTGCTACGTGTGATGACACTTTCCTGCTTACATTGTAGGTTTCCTACATGTCTTGTGTCCCTCTGGGATTAGATGTCAGTTTGTGATTGGAACCCTTTGAGTTAGTATACTTTTAGGATTCTTGGACTTAGAAAACATTTTTACTATGTGATTTGATAACCTATTTGGGACTTGAGATTATCTCCTCAGTGTGGTGGGAGTGGGCCATTTAGGTTCCATGCAGTCGGGTGGTAGTTCTTTTTCACTCTTACCATTTGAGATCTATCTGTCGACACCATGGTTGGAGTATTCTTGTTGGCATTTATCTTCATTATATTCATGGATCTTATGATGGATGTTATTTACTAGTATGTTTCGTTATATTGGTGATTAGCATGTGATAGATGATATTATCTGCTTTGTAGATCATCTTACGCTTTATTCTTGCATGTTAGATTTCTTTATGCATATGTTGTAGCATGTTAGATTTCCTTCTGCATATGTTGTAGTATGTTTTAGGAGTGACATTCCTACTATGATAATACTGATGATCTCTTCGGTGACTTGGGATGTTACGCACGGAGGGATGGCTAGGGCCCACAATGGTCTAATGATGCTATTTACAGTTGGAAAGAATCGTGCACTTAGATAATTATGTGTTGTGTTTATGATTCATGGCTATCTTTTGCGATGGATGATTATATCTTCTATGATGATGTATCATGTATGGAATTTGGTTTCATTTACTTTATAGCACTTGCATCATGGATTAGAATAGGATGATATACTTCATTTTCACACATGTATATTATTTTAAGCCTTTCATACCCTGTGACATGTATAGTGGATGATTGAGCATTTTGAATAGGCATTTGAAAATGAATGTATATTATGGACATTGGACTTCTTAAATTATTCTTTCGTATGGATGTGGGAGTTGTTAGACTTAGTACTAGTTAGATTAAATGTGACTCAACATCTTGGGATCCTTAAGGAATGTAACCTGTTATGTATGCTTATAGTTGATTGTATCTTATTACTTTCGCTACTATGTGTTTGATATGAATGGTTTATCTTTCTTGTTTAAAAAAAAATTAAAATTGTTTGGCAAACATAGTAAAAAAATTTAGGTTAACTCTTTTGGATCCCTTGGCAGGGCGTTACATTTGGTATCAGAGCACAAGTTTCAACATTGGGAGCTCTGGGTATATTGGAATGCCACTAGTTGTTAACTAGTTGAACAAAATAAAAACTTTGAACTATCATGTGTATCTCTTTCAAACTAAAACTTGAAACTAGGTGAATTAAAAATAGAACTTAAACTGTTACATATTTTTCATACTTCAACACTTAGGATTCAAACCTAAAACTATACTGAAACTTAAACATAGGCAAAACTAAAAATTGAAACTTATTCTAGTTGTTAAAAGAATGAATGTTGGATCAATATGGTTTTCAGTTTATCATTAAACCAAAATTATATTGCTCTAAGTGTATTGTGGTGTCCTCAATGGAATCATATTTCCATACAAGAGGAAAAGGGTTCAATAGGACCCGCACAGTGAGTTCTTCAGTATTATCATTCATGCAAGCTTCCAGGAGTAAGCCTAATTCTAGGGGGGGTGGATGTAGTGCTTGGCCTAGTTTGCATTTTGCTATTATTTCCAAACTCTTTTAGGGCTAATTTTATGTTGATGATTATTAGTAACATTATTTTGAGATTATCTGATATTGTCTTAGATTCAGTTATTATATGATGAGATCATTTGGTATTCTATATTTCATGTATGCATGATGATTATTGTAGTGTTTACAGTTATTAATGATGATTAGTTAGTTGATTTATTATCATATGTGTTTTCTTATGGATACTTACCCCATACTTGCATGTGTATGGTGTGCGTGTTTTTTTTCTTTTTGTATGGCATTTTTGATGTGGTTAAGGAAGGGAGTCATAGTCACCTGCTAGTTGAGATCTACACGATGCACCACTTCATGCCATTGCCTGTTTAGCTTAGTATATATTGTGGTTGTACATGCGTGGATTTTATGAAGGTTGCAAGTATCAGGTATCGACTTCCCTGAATTGCCAAGATGAGCGTACCCTATCGCATTATCTCAATGGTAAGAGAGGGAGATAAATTCTCAAGTCCAAATCCCAACCCTTTAAGCCATTTGTCTTAATTTAAAATTAGGACAAGTATCTAAGTCGATTACCCTCTGAATGCGTCAGATGACATAATTTGTGATATTAACCCTTGGTCTTATTTTGTATGTGTTTTGCTATGATGGGTTTTCATATTTTATTTTATGTGTCTTTGGTATTTTTTTTATTAATTAAGTCTAATTAAAATATTTAATTAATGATTTAATTTAATGAAAAATTATTATGATATTTTAATATTTAATTTTATTTAATTAATTGAAAAATTAATTAAATAAAAAGAATTAAATTTGGAGATAAAATTTATAAGTTTAGATTTGGAATGTGATAATATTTATTTAATTTAATAATAATATATTTAGAGTTCATTTTTAAATAAGTGCTAAATAATATTATTATTTAAGTTAATGAATATTTTATCAATTAAAGTTTTAAAAATAAATGTGAAAGTGGAAAAGATATTAAAATTATTAAAAGATTTTAGATCACATGATGCGTGCATGTGATTAAAATATATTAAGATAAAACAATGGATTTAATAAAGTGAGTGCATTAGATTTAAAATTAATAAATTAATTTTAAAAGTAGTCAAGTGAATATTAAATAAAAAAATTTAATTTAATAAATTAATGTGCATTATTTTAATATTTATATGAGTATGTGAGCTCTTGGGAGTTGTCACGTTGACAACAGAAGAGTTTGCACTCTAATTATGCACGTGTTGTCTACACTTAGGAGTTAGCATATTATTGGAGCACATGGCGTCTACAACATTCTAGACACCTCATCATGTCTATCTTCTTATCATGGAAGTTATGTGCTTAGTTGTCATGATTATCTCCTAGTTCTTCTAGACACATTCTAGATGCATCTTAGAGGCCTTTATATACAGGCTCTCCTAGTGTGTATGGACATCCTCATATGCTTCTACAAGCACTTCTAGTCATTTGGGGGTTTCGGTTCTTGGAGAAATTACGAATGTTGGAGAAGGAAAGAATTTTTAGAAAGGAGAAGGTTTTAAGAGGAGGAGCTTCTCTACAATTTCTTGAGGCGTAGAAAATTAGCATCAATGTCCAGGTAGGTACTTGTGATTATTTCGCATATTCTATTATGCTCTTTCTTTTCCTGTCTTCATCGTGTCTGTTATGTGTGTCTAAATAATTCTCTATGAATGAATCTTCAATTTTGTAATTCGGGCATGCATATTGTTTCATCCGATTATGGGAATAAAAAATATTATTAAAAATCTTCCCTTACTAGAATCAAAATTTGGAAATTGATTCAGGTTTGGGTTCGAATTAACATAGAATCTTATTATTATGCATTAGTTTTATATGATTTATTAACTAATCTAATTTAATTTAATTTAATTAAGATTAGTTCATAGTAGAAGATGTGTAATTAATAATTAGTCAATTTAAGTAAATGGATTTTTAAATGAGGGCGAATTAAAAGAAAAGAGATATTAATAAGTGTTTAGTGGAATAAAATAATTGAATTATTAATGAGATTGATTTTACTTAAAATCAATGAAGATTATTTTGAATAGATGATTGTCCTTGAAATGTTTTAAGGAAATTGTAAACTAATTATTTGGAAGTTGATAAGTATTATTCTTATGATTTGAATAATGGAAGATGCTTCTGGAATTAAGGGAGTTTCATTTAATTATTAGTAACATGGATTTTAGTAAAATAATGTGAATGGTTTTATCTAAAAGTCAATGGGAGTTAGTTTAATATTTTTAATAAATAAATAATTATCTTCTAATTATTTTAGAAAATTATTTTAAAATAATGGAGGGATAATTCTATGTTTTATTCAAAAAGATAAATGGGTTGACTTGGAGATTAAATAAAGAATCTTATACTTTTGAAATATACTTGATACAAAATCTAAAACCTCATATTTGGCTTAACCATGTGATTTTGAAGGCAAACCAAAACATGTGTTTGTATCTTATTTACTTTATGCTATCCATGTTTGGGGTTTGGGTGGTCCTAGAGTGTTGACCAGTTAGGATGTCTACCAGAAGCTTGGGAGTGATGTGAATGTGATGGCATGTTGATGTTATTTGGTCTCGATTCTTTTAAAACCCAACCATGGTAATGTGATGGTATGCTCTATGAGATGTTTGTATTTACTAATTATTATTGCTTTCCAGTCTTCTTGTATGAAGTTGAGGTGTATGTATTTGAGACACTTGACTTAACCATTTTTGAGTCATCAATCAGTTATCCTTGGATTACTTTTCAGTCACCATGATGGGACTGAAGTGTTGATTTATTTCTTGATGTTGTCATGTTGTGACATGTTTTGACTCAACCATTTTTTGATTCTTTGATCAATATCACTTTGAGATACTATTTGGTTGTTTTTTGAGAACTAATGGATATTTTGATTATCAGTGATACCTTCAATTTCCAATAGAGAGCTGTTGTGGTCATGATTATCAATGGATGCTTTTCAGTTGCTCATGGAGATTTGATGCCCTTATTGTGGATTATCTTTTGGTATTTTTCCAATCACTTGTATAAGACTAAGGTGATTTTATGATTTATGATTCCATGAGCCTGGGGTAGGTTATCTACTTGTAGTGTCAGGAAGTGGCTTGCAATGGGGGTTTGGGCCCTAAGTGGCTACCAGGGTAACTCATTGTAAGTTGTAATAATAAGTGAAAACATTTACGCTAAATGGGGATTAAAATGAACCTAATATGATAATTTTTTATTCTTGCCTATGCCTCGAGTGCTACTATAGACTAAGATGGGAGTAGAGACAATGCTTGGTTGTGACCTTGCATTCCATAGTATGCCTCATCAGTATGAGAGGATACTAGTGGCTGCATATGGATCACTAGAGGGCCAAGGTCTATTGAGAGACTACTAAGGTAACTCTAGCATGATCTGTACGATGACACTTTCCCACTTACATAGTAGGTTTCCTACGTATCTTGTGTGCCTCTGGGATTGGATGTCGGTTTGTGATTGAAACCCTTTAAGTTAGTATACTTTTAGGATTCCTTGACTTAGAAAGCATTTGTGCTATGTGATTTGATAACCTGTTTGGGACTTGAGATTATCTCCTTAGTGTGGTGGGAGTGGGCCATTTAGGTTCCACACGGTCGAGTGGTAGTGCTTTTTCACTCTTACCATTTGAGATCTGTCCGTAGACATCGTGGTTGGAGCATTCTTGTTGACATTTATCTTCATTATATTCATTGATCTTATGATGGATGTTATTTACTAGTATGTTTCTTTAAATTGGTGATTAGCATGTGATAGATGATGTTATCTGCTTTGTAGATCATCTTATGCTTTATTCCTGCATGTTAGATTTCTTTATGCATATGTTGTAGCATGTTAGATTTCCTTCTGCATATGTTGTAATATGTTTTAGGAGTGACATTCCTACTATGATAACACTGATGATCTCTTCGGTGACTTGGGATGTTACGCATGGAGGGATGGCTAGGGTCCATGATGGTCTAATGATTCTTTTTACGGTTGGGAGGAACCGTGCATTTAGATAATTATGTGTTGTGTTTATGATTTATGGCTATCTTTTGTGATGGATGATTATATCTTCTATGATGATGTATCATGTATGGAATTTGGTTTCATTTAATTTATAGCACTTGCATCATGGATTAGAATAGGATGATGTACTTCATTTTCACACATGTATATTATTTTAAGCCTTTCATACCCTATGACATGTATAGTGGATGATTGAGCATTCTGAATAGGAATTTGAAAATGAATGTATATTATGGACATTGGACTTCTTAAATTATTCTTTTGTGTGGATGTGGTAGTTGTTAGACTTAGTACTAGTTAGATCAAATGTGACTCAACATCTTGGGATCCTTAAGAAATGTAACATGTTATGTATGCTTATTGTTGATTGTATGTTATTACTTCTTCTAATATGTGTTTGTTATGAATGGTTTATCTTTCTTGTTTAAAAAAATTAAAAAAATTGTTTGGCAAACATAGTAAAAAAAATTAGGTTAATTATTTTGGATCCCTTGGTAGGGCATTACATATGAGGTGGCAAAGCCATTTTGAAGAGGGGTGGAGTAGAAGGTTTTGAAACCTTTTTAGGAAGATGTTGGGAAGAAGATGGAGTGGAAGCCTTTAGAATCTTGAATGTCAAATTTGATTTGTTTTCAATATTCAAGTCCTTCAAAAGAGACTTGGGAATCCATATAGCTTTTGATTTTTCATTAGGTGCTTTGGAACACATTTCTTCAATAACAGATTTAAGAACCCACACTTTCCTTGGTTGAGCTTTTTTATTAGTGGACCTTTGTGGTCTCTTTTTCATATTTTCCTTCTTGACATTCACATTTTGATTAGAGGAGACATAGTGAACTTTTGAGGATGGATTCATGCACTTGTGTTTGAGTTGATCATCCAAATTTCTTCCAAAGGACTTGGGAGTTGTGGATGAATGAGGCCAATATGACTAGTTTAGATGGAAAGGTGGATGTAAAGAGTTCAAGTATGTCTATCTTTGTTGATCTTGGGGTAGGATAGGAGGAACATGTAATGAGTTAAGAGTGGAAGTAGGAGATAGAGGAACATAAGGTCCCAATATGGATGGAAGGTTTTAAGGTTTTAGCTTAGGTGGATAGCGACAAAGGATAGATTTAGAAAATGTGCATGGACCATGAGTAGGTATATCATCATCTTTAGAGTGAGCAACATAACCAACCCCATCAATAGATTTATGAGTAAGTGTTATAGGAGCAATACCTTTGACATGAGTATTTAAAGCTTGACCATAGTTTTGAAGTGAATGTAGCAAGGTAGAAAAAGAGGGTGAGGGAACACTGTTCTCTTTAAAAGGAATTTTAGGTATCATAGGAAATGTATCCTTCTCTTGGTCTTTAATAATCTCCTTAGGGATGGTGGAAGGAATATCTTGATCTTTCTTAGTAGAGGTGCATGATATGGGAGATGGAGGACTATGTGAATCTTGAGATGGAGGGATGAGATCTTGGAAGATTTGAAAGGGGATGAAGGAATCTTGTTCTTGATCAATACTTTTTTCTTCATCGTTTAAGAAGTCCTCTTGACATGAAACCAATTCCAAGGATGATGAAGTATTTGAATTTGTATTTGAATCTATTTCTAGAGTTTGTATAATAGGTTATTGAAGTTCAGAAGGAAAATTACTTGGAGTGGACATCATAGGCATAGAAAGGCATAAAGAAGTATGATCTGTGAAGGTAGTGAAAAGATTTGTAGTCCAATATCTATTGGCTTGAGTTTCTTTCAAAAGTAGTCCTTAAGGATACACATAGTCAACAAGGGAGTAGCGAGTTCTTTGTTTGGTGAATGTGTGTTGGAAAGATTGGACACTTTATAAGGTGGTTGTATGTTGGAAGAGATAAGTGTCACATTCAAACCATTACTAAACTTGGTTTCATGATGTTGATCCTTCTTGAGAGTATAATCTATAGTAGATGAGAGCTTAGATTTTTGAATTAGGTCATTCTCAAAGAGATCTTGGATCTTTTTTTTCAGCTCCTTACAATGTGAAGTTTTATGTAAATTATGTCTATGATAAGCACAATAGTTACTCATAAAGGAAAATTTTGCCAAAGTGACCTTAGGTAACACAATGATTTTCTTTTGAAGAAGTTCTTCCAAAGTTGATTCATAAGATCTTCCCAAAGGGGTGAAATCATGCTTTGGTTTAGGTTCACAAGGTTTTTCTTCAAAGATATTTCTAGATTTCTTGGGTGTTTGTGATGTGTTCTCAAATATCTTGGACTCAAGCACAAGAATCTGATTTTTGGTTGTCATAGGAGAAAGGGAAGTTTTCTCTCAAGGAGAATATTTTTGATGATGTTTCATCTTCCTCCTTCAGTCTTTGAAGTTGAGTGCTCATTAATTGGATTTGTTTCTTCATGTTTGCAATAAGTAGCTCTTCTTCCTCATTAGGAAAATTGGATTTAGCACATTTACTATTAGCCATTTTGATGTACTATGTTTCAAGTAGTGACAACCAAGTTTTAGAACATAAGTCATGTTGCCACAATCATAGACAATGACAAAAAGAAAAAGCTTAGACAAGGACCACACTAGAATGTAGTCTCAAAAAAGAAAGATAAGAGTGTTGTATACTTAGGTACGAGTTTTTTGAGTAATGGCTAGAATTATGATTAACACAGAAGGACAATATCAAGATAACTGAAAATGAGACTAGTTAAAGTATGGATCACAAGTTATCAGCTAAGCAGGATGCCACTATTTTGGACTATTTGTAAATAGAAAAGAGGTAAACTATTGTAAGAAACAGACTAGACTTAGAGTGTAGATAGCTCTGACAGACTAGTTTGATAGTTTTGACTCAAGATCTTGCATGAAGATACTCTGGGAGCCGCATGAGAAAGTACATAGGCATAGGCAAAGACTCAAAACAACAATTTAAACTTGTACGAAGAGTTGTACAAAATTGCATGAAAACATGCTAGGACTTGCAAGTGAAATAGAATCTAGATAGTAGGACAAGATTGCAAGATCTCACGTGGATATTTTCATAAGCTCATGTGAAAACCTGGATAGAGCTGCATGAAGAAATGATAGGACAAAATCTACTCACATGAATTTTTGAAAAGTGTACGCGAAAATGGAGACCAAACTGACAACTGAACTGGATTTTGAAGAGACTTTGAAGATTTCAGATTGTTGATTTGTTTGGCAAATTTTAGATAGATACTAAGGTTGATTTTCAAATGTTTAAACAAGATTTGGTTTTGAACAAGGAAAGTGTTTTCAACAAGACATATGAAACAAGCAATAGTCGAATACAATCCAACTAAGGACAAAGAAACTCATAGGGATGGGGAAGTCTTGACCTTTAGTTTGTTTAGATAGGTTTGGACATGTTTAAGACTCGATAACAAACATGCTATATCCCTAAAACTAGAAAATGGTAGAGAAGGAAAAACCTTTTTCCCACAACTTATGCATATGCATGCACCTCACATAGTCGTGTCACCCCCTAGAGGGCACCCATGTTTTTGGTGTATTCAAAGGGCTCAATAACATATACGCTAAGTGAACACCCTTGTGGTAGGGGTCAAGCATGTATACCACCTTCCAATGCCCAGTAGCATTACTATGGTGAGTTCTATAGGAGAGATTCTTCCCCCTCCTTCCACAAAGATTATGCCTACTTTTAGAGGTGAACTAGGTAGCTTCTAACTGAAAGGTTTTTACTTGGCTTTCATTTATATTGATTCCCGATGGCTCCAGAAGTGGAGTTGAGACCAGTAGCCCACAACAACATTTGAGAGTGCACACACTTGCTTAGCAAGACTGGGGCTAGTGTTGACCAGTGCAAAAAATAGAGCTTCCCCTTGATAAGTGATATCAAGAATCAAGGGAAAGAAATTAATCTAGCTTTGGAGTCTTTTGCTCTACAAAGCATCTTGATTATAGTGAGTTGGAATCTCTAGTGAAAGGAGTGTGCTCACTTGGGTCATTCCTAGAAGTTGGATCACTCCAGCAAGCCCCCTAAAGGATTGACTCAGACTAGTGGTTCAAATGTAAGGGTCAAAGTTTTTGATTTCCCTCAAGGAGAAAGAGCATAATCCTCTACCTTACTTTCTCACCCAAACACACAAAACACGTTAATCACCAACTTAGCTTAGTCAATCTAGACTTATCCTTCCTCAAGATTTTAATTTCCTAAAAGGAAAATCATCATCCCTTCATAGAAAATGACTCATACTAGAGAACCACTAATCTACTTGCCTCCCTCAAAATGTCATCTTTCAGAGGCTTTTTAGTTTTTGATTTACCCTTGGTCATGACCTCCAAGTGGCAAAGAGTATACTCCCCTATTCCCCTATCTTGCACCCTAAGAAGTTCACAAGCACTAATTAGACTATGTTTAGAAATTAGTAAAGAAGACACATTGTTTAGTGGGTTTTAATGTTGATCTTCGACAAACGTATCTTTGACAACATCTTGCAAACACACTGTTAGTTCATGTTTGGGAAAGTTTGTGTGAAGGAGTCTTCGTCAAACATTTAGCAGACAACTATCAAGTTGTTTGAAAACTAGAGGTCAGAAAACATCGTTAGTCAAATGGCAACTTAACTATGGGAAAATTAAATTTAACTTTTTTTGTACAGACTTGTGCAAAATCATGTATAGACCTACTCAAAATCATGCACAAAACCATGCAAAATTGTGCATAGACCTGCACAAAGAAATGGTTGCATGAAATCATGCACAGACCTATGTGAAGTCTTTCACTATCATGCATGAGAAAATGAGGTGCCACACAATAATCCACCCAATAGGGCACTTTTTTGCATGAGAAAGTGGAGAGTAGCATGGGAAAACCCTCAAATCTTTGCACAAAAATTAGATTTTCTACACGAAAATATGGAAGATTGTATGGATAGGTACGACACAATGATGAAAATATTAGAAAATTAGAGAGATGAGGCTGGAAAAATTATTTTTCTCAGCCCCACAGTGGGTGCCAGAAATGCATGTGTGAATTTGTGGGCCTCTAAACTTCACACACACTTCAACTTGGTCCTTACTTATGGATTCATCCTGGAATGAACATGGGATAGTTCATCCAAGAGGTCTGACAGTGTGACCCATTGCCTTCTATCTAGAAGGATTTTTCCTATGAGCTCTCAAAATGAGATGTAGGCAACCAAACCTTTCTAGAATGAAGGGTTTGTGCAAAACATGAATGTGAAAGTAATCTATATGAAATGCAACCTATTCTATTGAACAATAAAAGAAAACCAAATTAAATGTATGCATTGTTTAATCTAAATGATACTAAGATATTTAAGAAAAAGCACATAAAAAGCTGTGAAAGTGAGTATTCAATCCGATAGCAATTCAATAGCATAAAAATTCAACCATTTTTAATGAAGAATTAGGAGTCTCTTAAATAGAATCCAAGAAAGGATCAATGGTTAGGATCAACCCTGATGAACGATTAGAGTGGAAACTTCCTTATGTAGGTGAAGCTAACTATTTTTGATCTAAGTATGATAAGTAGTTAATTAAATTTGTCATAAGTCTGAGAGCAAGTTAATTGGATTGATTCCAATTTCAAGAGGTAGTTCACTTAGAGTTTCCATTTTAGAACTGAAGAGAGGATTTTGAAGATATTATTTAATTTAATAAGTGAGACATGACCTCATTAATGCCTTTTCTATTTAATTAAATAATCACATTCAATTAATTAAAGTGGGCATAGTTATTGAATTAAATATTTTAATCCCTTAGTACATCAGTCTTAGGATATAATTTATTTTAATTAAAGTATAGACACTTCGAATTAAATTAAATCTCAATCAAATAGGTTTAATGTGACTAATATGAGTCAATACTTAGGAATTAAATAGATGTCCTAATTAATTTAGATTTAATATTTTCTACATTTGACAATTAAGTCAAGTAGAGAAAATCAAAACTAGAATTGTCTATTGACATAGAACTTTGGAATTGACCAGAATAGACCAGAATTGGTTGTCATGGAAATGAGCCAATTTTGAGGTATTACACTTTGAACCTGATATAGTGCCAAATCTATTTGAAAGTTAGGAGGCTTCACCTCTCGAGTCCCCAAAATCTCCAAAAGCTATTGAGTTACAATCAGTGCAACTAGAGTCATAGTCGAAAGGACCCAAGTCACAGTCAGAAGCTATTGAGTTGTTGCTAGAAAAAACTGAGTCTAATGGACCCAAGTCATAGATAGTGGGATGCAAGCTTAATATAGAAGATCATGAAGAATTTAGTGAAACAAACTCCAAATCTAAAGTACTTATGTTAGAAAGACATGTCAAAAGGCATCATGCACCTGATCAGATCATTGTTGGACAAGTTAGATGGAACAATGAAAAGAAAAAAATTGAAAGGTACATGTTTTCTTACTAAATTTGAACCTAGAAATGTTAAAGATGATTTGGATAATGAATTTTGGATTGAAGCAATGATTGAGGAAATAGAACAGATTGAGAAGAACAAACTTGGAATCTTTTTCCAAAACCTAAGGATAAAATTGTAATTGGCACAAAGTGGGTATTTAAAAATAAGATAAATAAAGATGGAGAATTTTCCAGAAATAAGTGGCCAAGTGTGCTCTTAGTGCACCTTTCTTGACCTAATCCTTCTTAGACAAGTATTCCTTCTCCAACCCTAGCAACTCAATAATCTCATGGTAGTTTATGAGTGGCTCCAAACCAACAACCTCTCAAATTTCTTTAGAATTAATTCTTATTAGGCATTCCCCATCTACTCTTCTTACTATCCTAGCTATGGGGTAATAATTTTTGGCTATGGCTATAAGAAGGTTTGAGTCCATGAAAACCCCAAGGACTACTAGTTTACCCAAATCAAAATTCCAAATATTTCCATGGGGGGCAAACAACTTCCTTTCTAAAAAACCATTTCTTAAAAAGATGAAGCCCTATTTTTAAGGTGGTAGCATCCTAACCCAATTTCCTTTTTCACATAAATCATCTGCAATCTTAAACCTAGGGTTCATAGGAAATATCTTTTTTTATCTAGGTTGACTCATTTGTGGACTCAGATAGCTGTTCCAAAAAATCATAATGTATGTTTCTACTGACATATTCTAGTTTTTTGGAGAAACCCTTCTTTGGAGGCATATTTTGATAATTGTGCAAAATACCATAATTCTTTGAACTATTTAATAGATTAAGATACTTACTTAGCCCTTTGTTATCTTTTTCAAAATTTTGAAACAAATAGAAGATACAGAAAAATCTTTTGCAATTCAACTAGGCACGAATAATTCTTCAATAGGTTCTTGTCTCTCTAAAAATTTGAAATTCATTTGTGTGGAGAAGAATTTGTGAAGTACTACAATATATCTCTGGTTTTACTTCACATGGGGAGCCTTAATTTTCATAAATGGATAGTAAGGAAAACATGGTGGCATCACCTTCTAATTTAAAAAACAAGCCATTGATTTCAAAAAAATTGACAATTGAAGAATAAAATCATTAATGACTCATTTTCAATCTTCCAGGTTGGTGGTTAATCCAATTAAAACTTTCCACATAGGCCTTTCCTTTCATTTCTAGCAAGTTACACTGGACCCATTGACACTTTTGGTCATGTGTCATGCTCTTGCCATGTCACTAAGCATAAACATTGAGAAACTTCTCATAACGCCATAGCAACCATCATTGATGCTACCTTGATAGGACGATGAACACTCCATGATCATTCCATTACAAATGTGGTGGGTCTACCTAACTTTACTTTGGTCACCATATCACAAATAGTAAAAATCAAGCAAGTTCTTATAATGACATAGTGACCACCATTGATCTTGAAGAGATCTAATAGCACAAATCAACAACTACATTTCCCTGAGTGTGGATCCATAGTGGCATATGACATCATACCACCTTTACAATCCTGACATGACCATTTATGATAGGTAGTCTTTATAGCACACTTTTAAAATTAGGTCTTGTCATATTCTCTTTTCATGGGAGGTCACTATTTCATGATCAATAAATTTTCTAAAACTTCTAGTAGCAACAATGTGACCACCATTGATTTCAAGGAGATCTGATGATGTGGATCAATAATACTTTCTTGTTAGAGTATATCCTTAATTGTGTCTGACACTTCTAACATTCCAACATGTTGAGGAGGCTTATTCAATGCAAGTAAAATCACAATGCCCTTCTTTAGGTTTTGTCCCATCATATTTACTTTTTTGCAATGGTTGCTATGTTGCCAAGGGTAAAAACCTTGCAATTTCTCATAGCGACAATGTGACCAGCGTAGATTTTAAAAATATCTAATGGTAAAGACTATCTCAAGAACTTTAGGGAAAAAAATGAATAATATTTTAAAGGTTCTAAGAAAGGAATAATTTAAAGTTATTTTCCCACTCAATTATAACGAAAAGGCATACAACCTAAAAAAAATTATTAGGGCAACATTTTTTCAAAATATTAATGAGGGTTTTCTTAGGGTTAACAAATTAAAAAGGGACCACATAAAGAACTAGGAAAATTCACTATGAGACATATTAAAAAAAAGCATGAAGTAAAAAAATGACCAACAATATGGTCTCAAGTAAGCTCCCAGAGCTTGATATGAAAGACTTCATAACTACTTGATAAAGATTGGGTTTTAAAGAACAAATGATAATAGTAGTTTGTATAACAAAGATGGACCAAACAAGAAGATTGTGTTGGTAGAAATATTTGTGGATGACACTTTATTCATAGGAAATAATGACTTGTGCAAAGCATTTTCAAAAGAAATGAATAAAGAATTTGAGATGCCTATGTTTGGAGAGATAAAATTCTTTGTTGTATTATAGATCCAATAGAATAAAGATGGTATCTATATAACTCAATCTAAATATACCAAGGAGATACTAAAGAAGTTTGGAATGTCAGATTCAAGACCAATTGGAACTCCTATGCATGTTGGACATAAGCTTTCCAAAAATGATGATTCCAAGGAGGTAGATCAGACCATTTACAAATCAATGATTAGAAAATTGTAGTATGTAGTGCATACAAGGCATGATATTGCATTAATAATTGGTATGGTGGCAAGATTCTCAACAAATCCCAAAGAAAATCACATGATGGCAATCAAAAGAATCATGAGATATCTAAAAGGTATTGAACACTATGGTTTATGGTACAAAAAAGGAGGCAATTATGATTTGAAAGCATTCACAGATGCTGATTGGGTAGGAAGTGTTAATGACAGAAAGAGAACCAATGGTGGAGCATTCTTTCTTGGTAAAAGACTAGTGTCTTGGACAAGCAAGAAACAAAATTGTATTTTTTAGTCTACAACAGAGGTAGAATATGTGGCAGCAATAGTTAATTGTTCTACTATTATTTGGTTCAAACAACTGTTGGTAGGTATGAAGCTAGAGATCAAGGATCCAATGGTTATATACTATTATAAGACCAATGCAATTAATATATCAAAGAATCTAGTGATGTATACCAAAACAAAATACATTGCTATAAAATATCATTTTTTGGGAGAATCGGTACAATATAAAGAGGTAAGATTGGAATATGTGAATACCAAAGAACAAATTGTAGACATATTCACTAAGTTATTACCTAAGGATGTATTTATGTATCTAAGAGGTAAGTTAGGGGTCATTCCCCTATCCAAAGCTCACTAAGTGAAGTTTAGTGATGAATCAACTAGAGCATGTTGAAGATTAGTCAATTGATACAATATTGACAAAGGCATATTTCAACTAAATTAGTACATGAGGTACATTGATGTTCACTAATATTGCCTTTGGCATGAGATGTCAAAGAGAGAAGTTTACTATCATATCTCATAGAAATTTTATAAAGATAAAGAAATGTCAAAGATAGAAAATGAACTTGGTTTGATATCAAAGGAAAAGGTTTGCTATTAGAAAGTGATACTAAAGATAAGGGATCTCACACTGATAGAGGGAGTTGAGTTCTCATGGATGAGAATCAAAATGAAACTAAGGATAGGTTCATTACTTTATTCTTGCTCTAAAATTTCATTGCATTATGACATATTGTGTTGCCATTGATGCCAAAGAGGGAGATTATTGGAAACAATTTATTAATTGTTTATTGTTTTTTATGTTACACAAAATATCATATCATTGCTAGTTAGTGTATGTTAGGCTCACTCGGGCATTGAAGACAGTTTCCTATGTCTACTGAGCACTCTAGAGTTTACCTAGTTTAGAAGACAGTGTCTACCAAGTTCACTTGGGCGGCAAATTAAAGCTTGCAAAAGTTGAGTGTTAACCAAGCTCACTCGGTTAATGAAAGAAATGTTGGATGGAACTAGTGTTAACTAAGTTCACTTGGTTACCAAAGAAATTTTGTGAATGTGTAGTTTTAACCAAGTTCACTTGGATAACACAAGAAAATCACTTCAAGCTAGTATCTACCGAGTAAGGTCAACTAATAAAGGATTTTCTTATTTTGGCATATTGAGTTTAATTAATTTATTTGCTAGTTCTAGCTGACTAAGAAGATTAATATTAATTATTTTGAGTTGTATTCAAGCTGACTTGATAATGTGTAAGATAAAAATATAAGGTCAAGTTGAGGATTAGAAGAGGAAGTATAAGTGGAATATAATTGAATATTTGATGATGCTTAGAGGAAGTGAATTAGAATGATAAGCATAATATCCTTGTTGAGATGCAAAGGTACATTCAAATAGGAAGGATCAAGTTTACAAGATGGAATTGAGATCTATAATCAGAAATTCAGTTGCATCAAAAAAATCAAGTCATCTCATTGTTACTCTCTAACCATTTTAGTAGTGATCTAAATCTCTTAACAAAGTTGGCTTAACAACTATTTGTAAATTTTGTATTGAAATATCTAAAGACCTCTAACAAGGCCACTCCTAATAGGGTGATTGAATCCTCTAACAGAGTCATACCTAACAATGTGTTTTGTAACCTTTAACAGGGTTGGCTTCTAACAAGGCTTACTTCAAAAGAGTGAAAATTAGTAACTAGTTGTAATTGATGATTTTTCCCAAATTGGGTTTCCATGTTAAATCTTGGTGTCAATTATGTTCATGCTACTTCTTTTATGTGTTTTCAACTAAGTTAAAGTAAGATCAATCATAGATAATATCTTAAGGCATTCATGTTAAGCATTTGTCAAGTTATTTTAGTGTTTATTGAGTTACAACATTTGTTAGTGTAAACTGAGTGCCTGTGTATTTTTTGAGTTATAATAGAGTTTAGTTTACATAGAGTTTGATATGTATTGACATATAAGGGATCTAAGATTTATTTTGTGGTAACTAATTCACCCCTCTCCTCTCAGTTACTCTTATATTTCCAACAATAACTAGTTAAGACTCATCAGTTACTTCTTGTATGTTTCTTCTTTACATACATTTATATTCCTCTTGTAACTGATCATGTATTTACTTTACTATATGCAAGGAAAGATAGTTAATCATTATTTCAGTTACATTGGTTAATCATTATTTTAGTTACTTTAGTTAATTATTATTTTAGTTACTTCAAGTTAATCATTATTTCAATTATTTCAGTTGAATGGTTATCTAAGTTAATCATTACTAGTTAAATCATTTAAAGTCTCATGAAAAACATTTAAGATGTTTTTTTCGAAAGTTAGTTGAAGAATTCTATTTCATTTCTATGTGAAACCAAATACTAGTTCTTATTAATTTTGTTATGAAATTCCATTTGTTACATATGGTATTAGAGCACTGGGTTTGACACTGAACCTAGGGAACACTACTTAAATAAAGACTAGTAAATCTGAAAAATTTAGATTAAATGTGTAGGATGCAAGTATACAAAACACCTCACAAGAAAGCATGACATCCCATCTATTTATACTTAATTAGAAACATATTGAACTATGACTACACTTGTTGTTCCATGCCTTGGGACAATGAAACCCTAAAGTAGACTTTGCAATGAATGAGGAAGGAAAGAGTCAGGTGGACTCCTGCCAATAAAGCAGTTTATAGAAATAAACTGATTCAAAATTGGACCTTGTCAAGCCAATCCTCTTATGCACTTCCATAGATCTTGGATGGTGTAGGATATGTACACGTTTGAAACTGAATTGAATGTTGAAAATAAAGAAAATTAAGAATGACTGAATCTATAATTTAAACATCCTCTAAGGAGAAATTTTTTTGTAAATAAAGACTATTGTAAATACACCATAGAATTATTAAAATTGATTAAATGAATTGGTTTATTTATGTATTTTATCTACTCACAATCTCTTTATCTTGTAGAAATTAAGTTTAAAAAAGTGATATAGCACAACAAATTGACATAACAATCTTAATAATTTCTAGGTCAACCAGTAAAAGAAATGAGCAGTGATGAGAATGTTGCAAGCTATGACATGGTCCATGAAAATAATCCATGATCTTCTAGTGATTTATTACTTCATATTTTGCAAGAAATGCAATTGAAGTTGGATAATATGAAAAAAAGAATGAATGAAATGGCATCCCAGAAGGGGCATAACCAAGAGGAAATGCAATCCTCACCCCTCCTAGAACAGAAATAGAAGTCTTTAAACATAGCAAGAAAACCCCTCAAAATTGACCTTCCCAAAATAAAAAGCAAAAGAAACTTGAAATAGTAAGTGATCTATTCACATATATTAAGAAGATCAAACCACCCAAGTTCTCTAGTTATGAATCCAAAGAGGATGCAAAGGCCTGGTTAACTAAAATGGAACAATACTTTAAAATTAAGAAATTTTCAAAAAACTCAAAAGTAGTTTGGGGAATATGCTACTTTACTAGAGAAGTAGTTACATGGTGGGGAAACACCAAGGTTGAGCTAAATATTAAAACTACTAAGATTACCTAGGAGAAGTTTGCAACCATTTTTAGGAACTATTGGTTACCCAAACCTTCTATGACCAAAAGTTGTTGGATTTTCAAAACCTCAAGCAAGGAGATATGACCATACATAAGTATTGGGGGAAGTTTACCTGACTACTGAAGTATGTACCACCACACCAATAGGTTAGGAACCTAAAAGTAAGGAAATTTATCATGGGATTGAATAATAGGATTAGAGGGGTAGTTGCAGGGTAAACTTTAAGAAACCCCCTCTAGAAAAAGATATAAATTATCGGTGAATCTTTCATTATTTTGAAAAAGCAAATTATTTTTATTGGTGAATCTCTCAATTTTTTTATTTTAAATATTGTTTACATTGGTGATTATTTTGAAATCATAATTTTTAAGTAGAAAATATTAGTGAATCTTAATAATAATAGGAAATTTTCTTATCATCATGGAATATTACAAATTAAAATTGAACATGTTTCATCTCATGGAAATTAAAAGGATAATTATATTATATTTTATATAAATAGTAAAAACTAAATATTAGTAATATATCCCTAAAGTAACTAATAATTATGATAATTATTGGTGAATTAATTCTAATTTCTTTGATAATACATAATATTTAGGTGAATCAAATCTAATCATGTATCAAATATTATGGTGAATTTTTTAGTTTAAATTTTTTAATAAAATAAATTATTGAGTGATTTGAAATATTTCATAACTAAATTTAATAAAAATGTGGTGATTTAGGTTGCATTAAATCTTAAGTTACTAGCCAAATTACTAGCAAAAGAATTCTAAAATTCACAAAATTTAGAATGTTCACCACTAAAAAACACCCTAGGCATTTGATGTTCTTACTCCTTGAATCATGGAAGAAGCTCTAGAAAAGGCTATCTAACAGAATATAAAATCAAGATAGATGATTCCATATGGGATAATAAAAGAAAAACAAGCTAGAATACAGAAAGTATAGATACTAGATCTCAGAAGAAATAGTTTAAGGATTATAAATTTAGCAAGCCAGAATCAAAAGGGAATGAAATCAAAGATTTTAAAAGTAATTTCAATACAAATAAGAATAATAAGGGTGATAAAAAGAAGGGGACATCTTCAGGATGCTTCATTTATGGACGAGATCATTATGCTAATAAATGCACTATCAAGACTAGTACCAATCAGCCACCCTGACCACCCCTTCCACCTCAACAACATATTTATTAACAAAGGATTCATGCAACACTTGACAATAAATAAGTAGAACAACAAATATGCCTGATCGAAACTTTGCATAAGATCTACGAGAACTCTATTTCTATATTAATTGATACTAGAGCTTCTAAATGCTTTATATCACCTAAAATATTACATAGATTTCCAAAGAGATCTAGTTTTATGGAAAAATCATGGACAGTCAAATATGCAAACCAATCAAGGGCTAAGGTAGAGTAGTATCTATTTGAGGCTTGGGTTGATTTTCCAAATTTCTCCACTGAATTGAACTTGTATGTAGCACTTCTTGGGTCTTATGATATTATTATAGGCATTAATTAGCTCAGTGAGCATAAGGCCAAGGTTGATTCTCTTGCTAAAATTGTAGATTGTTTGGATGACCAAGGAAAACCTATAAGTATTAAAGGGGTTATACATGAAATTAAATCAAAATAAATATTTGACATGCAACTCAAGAAATATGAAAGAAAAGGCTGTGAGATTTTTGCAGTAAGAATTGAGGATGCAAGAGATCCTATAAACACCACTTATGGAGATGATTACATTTTTGAAGGTGGAGAAATTAGGGAAAACTTAAAGGAATCTTTCAAAGAGAAGTATACCTACCTAAAGATATATCAAGATGTGTTTTCAAAGAACTCCTTGGATTACCTCCATCCTAAGTTTTTGACTTTACCATAGATTTAGTACTGGGAGCAGAACCAATTTCTCGAGCTCCTTATTGGATGACCACCACAAAATTAATGGAGTTGCAAATACAATTACAAAATATGTTAAATAAGAAGCTTATTTAGCCTAGTGTTTCACCATAGGGAGCCCCAGTATTATTTTTTTAGAAAGAAGGATGGAAATATGAGATTATGCATACATTATAGAATGCTTAATATGGTCACCATCAAGAACGAATACCCACTTCCTAGAATAGATGACCTTTTTGATCAAATGAAGGGTGCTACAATATTTTCAAATTTCAACTTAAGGTTGGGATATCACTAGCTCCACATCAAGGATGAAGACATTCATAAAACCACATTCAAAACTAGATATAGGCACTATGATTTCATAGTATTACCCTCCAAGTTAACCAATGCTCAAACAACTTTCATGAATTTGATGAATAGCATATTCCAAGATTGTTTAGATAAATTTGTACTAGTCTTCAAAGATGACGTCTCAATCTATTTGAAGAATGACAAATAACATCAAGAGCATCTAGAAAAAGTCTTGCAAAGGCTAAAAGAAGATAAATTATACAAAAAAATTGTCTAAATGCATATTTTATCAAAAGGAAATTCAATATTTAAGATATATTATATTAGTACAAGGAATAACCTTAGTTCATTAAAAAATTAAAGCAATTAGGGAATGACCTATACCTAGGAATGTGATAGAAGTCAAGAGTTTAATGGGATTGGGAGGATTCTATAGGAAATTTGTCAAGAATTTATCCAAGATAGCTTACCCAATCACATCACTTCAGAAAAAGGGAAAGAAATCCATATGGACTGAAAAATGTCAATCAAATTTTTAGTATTTGAAAGAAAAGTTAACTACTGCACCCATGCTAAGAGTACTTAACCCACAAAAGAAATTTTTAGTTATAACTGATGCATCAGGGGAAGGAGTAGGAGGTGTGTTAATGGAGAATGAACAAGTGATTGCATATGGGTCAAGGAAATTGAAGAATTATGAGTAGAATTATGCCCCCCATGATCTGGAATTGGCAGCTATAGCACATGCCCTCCAAATATGGATACATTACTTGATTGGGAAACCTTTCGATCTTCAATCTAATCACCATGGTTTAAAGTATATTTTTACTCAACCTAACCTTAATGCTAGATAGAGGAGATGGCTGGAATTTCTAGAAGATTATAAATTTGATATTAATTACATCGAGGGTAAGGAAAACAAGGTGGCAGATGCCTTAAGAAGAAGGAGACACATTTATGCAATGGATGCCATAAATTTTAGAGTATAAGATCAAGTACTACAACATCTAGAGCATGATGAAATTTATGTGGAGATCAATCAAGCTCTCATTAGAGACCCATAGGATCCTAGGTATTAAAAATTTAGGATAGAAAAGCATGGATTGTTAAGATATCATGAGAGGATTTATATACCCAACAAAACTGAACTTCAAAGAATGATTCTTGAGGAATCTCATTTAGCTCCATATTCAAGACATCCTGGAGTAACTAAAATGTTAGTAGATATAAAACCATTGCATTTTTGGAAAGGAATGAAAAGGGAAATAAAAAATTTTGTGGTAGGTTGCTCGAAATTCCAAAGAGTTAAATCAAAACATCATTACCCATCTAACCTTTTGCACCCAAACAAAGTACTAGAGTACAAATGACAGATAATTTCCATGGATTTTGTACAAGGGTTACCTATGACATATAATAGACACAACACCATTCTGGTAGTAGTGGATAGATTGACTAAGGTTTTTCATTTCATACCAACAAACTTAACCGATGGATCACCAAAAATTGATCATAAATTCATAAAGGAGATTTTTAGACTACATAGAATATGAGAGAAAATTATCTCAGATAGGGATGCTAGGATAACCTCCAAATTTTGGAAAACATTATTTTTTGCATTAGGAACAAAGCTAATTATTATTTCAGCTTATCATCTTGAGATTGATGGTCAAATAGAAAGAGTAAACTAGGTTTTGGAGGATCTTTTAAGAGTTTACTATATGGATTGATAGTTCTAGTGGGAAATGTATCTACCCTTGGTAGAATTTTCTTATAACAATTCCTATCAATTCACCATTAAAATGGCCCCCTTTGAGGCTGTATATGGTAGCAAATGTAGAATTGTTGGATACAATTGTTTAATTGTGTGTTGTCTTTGATGTTACACAAATGTCATAACAGTCATCAGATAGAGTCTACTGAACTCAGATGGTTAGCAAAGCAAAAGACAGAGTCTATCGAGCTCAGATGGTCAACAAGGCAAAGAATAGAGTCTACCGAGCTCAGATGGTCAACAAGAAAAAAGATAGAGTCTACTAAGCTTAGAAGGTTAGTAAAGAAAATTTGTAGTGTCTACCGAGTAGACATATGTTATCAAGCTTTCAAGGTTAATCAAGAAAATTTAGCTATTACTGAGCTCACTCGGTCATCAAAGGAAATTATGGTAGAAGCAGTTCTTACCGAGCTCTCATGTACAAAGAAGGAATTTAGTTCTTACTGAGTCAACTCGGTATCCAAAGGATTTTGCAAAAGTTGCAATGTTAACCAAGTTAAGGTGATTAACTCAAGAAATTTCTAGAAGTAGTATTTAATGAGCAAGGTTGTCCAGTGAAGGATTTCATTATTTTTTGAAATAACATTTATTTGTTTAAAGTAATATTTGTAGCCGATTGATGTATGGATTATTGGTAAATGTAACATAAGAATGAGTCGACTTGATAATCTGAATGGTATAAATAAGAGGTCAAGTTGTGAGTTCTAAGTCTGAAAGAGGAATTGATGTGATATGAGGACTAATTATTGTGGAAGAAAATGTAAAGGATGATCAGAGATCATTTAGGAGCAACAAAGCCATATTTGATCAAGGAGGATCTAATGATGCAAAACATAGACCTGTAATCAGCAAATTCAGTTGCATCTTGTTCAAGTCAATTCATTGTTGCTTTCTAACAATTGTAGCAGTGATTTCAAATCTCTCAACAGAGTTGGTTTAACAATCATTTTGTAAATCCTCTAACAAGGTGATATTTCACTTGAATTGTTCTAAAGACCTCTAATAAGGCCACTCCTAATAGGGTGATTAAATCCTCTAATAGGGTCACACCTAACAGTGTGTATTGTAACCTTTAACAGGGTTGGCTCCTAACAAGGCTCACTTTAGAAGAGTGAAAAAATGGTAGCTAGTTACTTGGTGGTTTCTCCCATATTGGGTTTTCACATTAAATCTAGTGTCTCTTGTGTTCATTTTGTTTTCAATTGCATGCATGATTGCTTGAAGATAAGTAATAGTTTAATTTATTGAGTTACAAAATTTTAGTTATGTTTACCGAGTATCAACAGTAACTAGATCTTTAAGACATCTAAGGGATCTATGGATTAATTTTTGTTAGTAACTGATTCACCCCCCCCGCCCCCCCCCCCCCTAGTTACTCTATCTTTAATCCCAATAATTGGTATCAGAGCTTTTAGTGCTTATAGGAAAAGATTTCAAAGATCTAAGCTAAAGATCAAGATGTCTTACAAAAGGGAAATTCCAAGATTTAATAGGGACAACTTCTTTGCATGGCAAGGATTGATGAGGCTTCATCTGGCTTCTATTGGTGATACAAGGCTAAAGTACCTTGATAAAAAATATGAAGAACCTTCTAGTACATTATCTACCAATGATATTGCTAAAATGAAGACTCACAACAACATGATGACAGATATAGCATCTGCTCTGAGTTATGAAGAATTTGATGATATCCAAGATTGCAAAACTACCTTTGAAATGTGGAACAAGCTGAAAGAGATCTATGGAGGAGATGATAATGTGAGAAGAGACAAAGCAAAAAGTTTGAGAGGACAATTTGATCAAATGAGGATGAGAGAAGATGAAAACATTTTAAAGTATGTTGAAAGAGTTAAAGCATGTGTTAGCAAAATAAAAGCATCTGGAGGAGATATCATGGAGGAGATAGTTATAAGTAAAGTTCTTAGAACTCTACTTCCTATCTATGTAATCAGAGTCTCTACGATTCAAGAAAGAAGATGTGAAGCAAATCATAAGATAAATTTAGAGGCCACAGTTGGAAGATTGACTGCATTCAAGCTAGACAACTATGATAATTATGTTCCAACTACCAAGAACATTGAATCAACATTTGAAGCCAAGATTTCACTCAAAGAAAAAGGGAAGAAGATGAAGGATCCACAATCAGATAGTGATGAAGAATCAGAACAAAGTTCAAATAGTGATCTTGAGGTGGTTGAAGCTCTACTAGCAAGAAAATATTCAAGAGGCAAAGAAAAATACAAAGGTAAGGTTCCTCTAATCTATTTTTCTTGTGAAGAAATTGGACATATTATTGCTAGGTGCCCAAATAAGCAGAATAAGGATGAGAAGAAAGGTCACAAGTACAATGGCAAGAAAGACTTCAAATCACTGGTTGAATGCCACAAATGACTATGATGTCTATATTAGGGACTATTGTAGGATGAATTTGTATCTAGCAAAAAAGGCTCTCTAGTTGAATATCCCAGAGGAGATAAAGAAATAGGATTCTAAGGATTTACTGGACCCCCTATTTAATGCTGACAAAATTAGCGAAAGGCTTATTTTGAATACAAAGGTTGATAGGGAAGAAGGGGATGATATTAATCATCAAGTGAGGCATATCATTAGAATGATAAAGGATTGGATCAAGAAACCTTTTCCACTTGATCCAATTCCTAATACTGTGATCTTTTATGCCCATGTTCACCTAGAAAGAGGTAGAGGAAGGAAAGTAACAATTCCTACCTTCACGACTTAGTCTCCTATCAAGCTAGAAATAGTGTACCAGCTTGATGGCCCAATTAGATATTATCACCCTTCTAAAAGGAAAGGAAAGAATAAAAGGAGGAACTCTCCTCAGAGGATTCAAACTAAATAGGCACTTCCCTAGCAATAGGAATAGAGTCCACAAGGGTCCCAAGATACTAGAGCTACCCAAGTCCAGGATGAACCACAGTTGCCTCCTATTGTGTCTAGCCAACTAGAAGAGGGAGAGATTCCACAAGTCTCCATTCCTCCTATGCAAGATGAGCCAGCTTCTCCTTCTGCCTCCAAGAAACAAAAGAAAAGGATTAAGATTTAGATGAAGAAAAGGCAAAGGATTAGTAGAAGATTAGTGCCTAATCCATCTATCCTCGAAACCATTCTTGAGGGAGATGAAGAAGAAGAAGAAATAGAATCAAAGGAGGAAGAGGAAGAACAAGTGCCCCTATAGGGAAGAATTCAGCTAGTAAGAGCCATAGAGTTGCAAAGGAGAAAGAGTGCCATGGTTACTCTGCCATCCACTCTAGCAGAACCTTTAGAGCTCTCTTCCTTGAAAGATGAAGTATAGCAGTGGGTGGATGAGCAGAGTGAAGAGAGCGATGATGTTTTCTGTCAGATTTTGACTTCATGCCTGTAGGAATAGAGTTGATCAGAGATAAGATCAGGGACACCCCTACAAGTGAACCTCAATAGGAAGATTGGATGTAGATGCCACCAGATACACAAGGTCTTGATCTTACTCCTCCATCTCCACCATGAGTTATGATAGTAGAATAGGGCTCGATGACTCCCCCACCTCAGAGTTCAAAGGAAGAGAATGTTTAGAAGGAACCATTATCAGAGGAGAAACTAGAAAAAATGGTGACTAGTGAAGTGTCAGAAGGAAAAATGGTGGAATATTCTCAACCACTTTCCCAAGACACTGAGGTCTAGGCTACAGGGTCTACTAAGACTAAGGCTATAGAAGAAGAACCCTTCCAACAAGAGACAAATCCCAGTAGGAGTGACAAAGGGAAGGAAGTAGTAGAACACACCCCTTCATCATCAAGAGCCGGGTCCTTAATAGGATGTATCCCTAGATGGATTTGAAAGGAGATAATGAGGAGTACTAAGCCTCAATTTTGTGCTTCAAAAGAAAACATTTGTGACATTGCAAAGCTCTTGAAAAAACCTTATTCTCCATCACATGAGGCAGCACCACTGGCATTTGTTACCACCATATGGAACCAGGATTTATTTGCACAAGTGGCTCTCCCTCTTGAAGGCACAGATGCAGAAGGCCTTAGTCTCAAAGATTATGAGTTAAAGGATCTTATGTTGGGAAGCCCTACATGGGATTCAGCTAGACAAATGATGACTATGAGAATCAAAGAGGTCCTCAAGTACATGGAACAAGAGGAGATTGAACTTCAAGCACTTCAAAGGCAATTTGAGATCTTAAAAGGATATCTAGCCAAAGTTGTTGGTCCTCTTGATCCTGAACACCTAGAGCATACTTTGAACATTGTACTTAGAGAAGGGCAAAGTGTACAACTTAATCCATTTTTGAAGGCTTGTTAGGAAAGGTGAGAAATTTTTGAGGAGAAAGGTGTTATGATCATCACAAGGAATTTGAAGTTACTACATGCTACATAAGAGAACATAAACAAGATCATGGAAATTTTGAAGCAAGACTTTAGTATCATGGATGAGGTACAAGCTTGAAGTAAGGATTTGCAGACTCTACAAGCCATAAAGGGCCAAAGATATCAAGTTTTGATTGATGTATATACTAGAGAAGAATTGGATTTGATTGATGATTGGATAGAGAAAATAGCGGATAGCAATAAGGTAATGGAGACATTACATGAGGAGATCCATCAGCTCAAGGACCAAGCCCAAGAGTGAATTTTGGAAGCAGAAAGACACTACAGTGATGCATCCTTGGATATTTTTGAAGATGAGGAATGAGAAAGGTTATTACTTGTATAGACAATAGTGGAAAATTTTAGGAAGATTTTTGTGGAGGTTGCAGATGATGAGGACATCCAACAAGCCTTCAGGATAGAAGAAGCCTTGTTAGAGTTGGATTCCAAACTCAGAGATTTTGTAGAGACTAATTGAGGTGGACAACTATAGACAAAATGTCAAGGATAAATATGAAGCTTTAGATCTTCCTAATGTAGCTAACATAACTGAGATGATAGAAAAATTTAAGGGCAAACATCCAAACATAGATTTGGGATGAAGAAGAAAAAAACCTAGATGTTAGAATTTCAATTTTGACACTTAGTAAAATTTTGAGATTTTGACACTATCAAGGTCCGCAAGTGCAAAAGTCTGCACGTACACAGGTCCACAGCTCTGTAATTTAAAGGTGCGCCTATAATTAACTATTTGTTCCAAAAATAACGCTTTCCATGCATTAGGAATGCATTCTAACAGCAATTTAACTTCAACACACACCTAGTGAAGGACCAGCTTCTATTTTTGGCACCTCTAGACACCCCTACTTTGACTGAAGGCTTCCTCCTGCTTTCTCTCTCATGCTTTCTCTATTTTTGACATGTAAAGGGCTCATGCATCCAATTAATAAATAAAATATGGATGGAGTCCTTCTAAGCACCAAATTAATGGTTAGTTTGTATATATTTAGTTTGTTTTAATGTTTT
The DNA here is from genome assembly GCA_028749045.1 of Cupressus sempervirens. Classification (NCBI taxonomy): domain Eukaryota; kingdom Viridiplantae; phylum Streptophyta; class Pinopsida; order Cupressales; family Cupressaceae; genus Cupressus; species Cupressus sempervirens. The sequence continues at coordinate 572,121,153 of CM053789.1, read as the reverse complement.
AAAAGAATTTTATTACATGAAGATATCTCTCACTCTCAACACAAATTGAGGAAACAATTTCTTATCAATACCCCATTGTAAAATGTAAAAAGGGTCACCATTATTATGCAATAAAATTATGCTTTTGGTAATAACATTTGGAGTGTACCGATTCTTGCCTAAATGTGTCATATTTTTGTGAATTTTTTGTTCATGAAATTGTCATTGGGCCAAAGGTATATTGTGTTGTTTCTAGTTGTGCAATCTTTTAGTTTTGGTGTTTGATACATATTTGCAAATTCTGTTCATGTAATGAGCTTGAGAAGAAATAATCAAATTGTGTTTGCATAGCCTTTTGTCTCACATGAGCACACTTTTCGTGGCCTTGCGACTTGATGAAAGGTGAAATATCATATGATTGGTAAAATTTCTCACAGATGATTGCATAAGTGGATTCTAGGAAGTGTTGCTCCTATTTTCATTGGTTTCCTACCAATTTCTTCAAAAATTTAACTCACAGCATGTTGTGCTCTGTAGCTTATGTCCATTTAAGATTTCAATTTCATGTTATTTGCTTTCAGTTTCATTATTTGCTTTGATAACCCCTTGTTACAATAGGAACTCAGTTTAGTTGCATTGTTTGAATTGCATTCATTGAAAAACCAAAAAATACAAAAATATTGTTCTTTTGTGTATTATTTTGAGATAGCAAATAGATTTACTTCATTCTAAAATCAAAATAGAACTAGCAAAGACCTCCTCATGAACAATCACATTTATCTTCAACTGAGCGAATTTTAGTACGTTGCAAGACAAATACTAAACCTTGGAGTTGATCTCAAAAAGATTAACTTTTCAAGAGAGGAATTGCACAATGGATTCCTACAGTTGACCTCATGCATAATGATCGCCAAACAATACACAACACTAGATATGTTAACTAGGGAAACCCTTGATCAAAGGGAAAACCCCAGTGGGGATGGTACCCATAAGATGATGTAGTACTAATATAAATATTCCTTGTTAGGAGATGGACCCTATAGGAGTCTATGAATACATTTAGTACATATGAGTCCCTGTTAGGAGATTTTGAATCCCTATTAGGAGATTCTGACCTTGTTAGGAGTTGTGCCAACCTTGTTAGGAGTTGTGGAAGATAATTAGACCTACTTGCCAAAGAACTTCAAGGCTAAGACCAATAAACCCACTGTCAAAATGATCTATGTATTATTGCTTGTAGAATAATAAAAATTAATTTATTTTCTTCCTCTATCTCTGTCCTATCAATAGAACTTCTACTCCTTCAGATCTTGTAACCAGATCACAAATATTGCATCTAATAATCTCGTGGATCACTTACACACATTCCTCAAACACTCTTCTCCTTTTCACACTTCATACTTCATAAAATGATTATGAAACTTTACAATCAAGGTAAAAATATTTCCTTTATACCATATCTTTAAATAATTCCTTGAGTCAGACTTGAAAATTTTCCAATTAATTATAATTGTTGGAAATGATTGAAAGGATCATAAATGCAAAATAATGGAACCGGTAAAGAATGTTTTCAATCACTGTTTTGTCATTGATGTCAAACTTGCTACTTGCAGAAATGACAATTACTTTAGTGATCTAAATACTATCAATTGGTTGATTGACAAGGAGGAGGTAATCAATAAGATGTAACTAGAGCACCTAGAGAAAGGTTGAAGTCATGTTGTTGTAAAGAAGTATAAGGATCAGCTAAAGCCATTGATGAAACAGTGTATTGATGACATACTCTAAGACACAAATGATGGACACACTGAGACACATCAAAGATGTAAGGATTAACTAAGTCATTTGTAAAAGCCTAACTAAGTTCATTGGAGAGAGCCGAGCAAATTCTTAGTTGAAGTCGAGCAAGTTCAACTTTAGTCTAAGCCAAGTGATTATTCAAATGCCAAGTAACTCAGAATCCTTCAGGTGCTGAGTAGCAAGTGGTAATGGATGCCAAGTAAGTGTTCAAGTGCTAAGAAAAGTAGAAATACTATAGGTACTAAGTGCCAATAAAATAACAGAAGGAGCCGAGTAACTCAAGAAAAGACTTTAGGTGCTGAGCATCAGTAAATATAGTAGGAGCCAAGTAACACAGAAGGATTCGACTATCAATAAACCAATGATGCCGAGTTTCTACATTATTTGTTAAGTTAAAGATTCACCAGATCAGTAGCGATAAGTTTGTTACATCAAATTTTGTGAATTAGTTGGATGATAAGGATGATGAGTAGATGTCACAGAATTCTAGGTAAACCATGCAAACCAATTCAAGGCGAATGCTAATGGATTTAACATGAAGTTTCTAGAATAAGAAATTTAGAGAGAAAATAATACCATTTTCTCAAGATCAAATCAAGATTTGAGCGGGAAATGAAGAACATAACTTTTTTATAAGGAGTTACAGGTCAGAGATCAAAGAGATAGAGGGAGTTGGTCATAAGTGTGGTCATGCAAAGAAAGCCAAGAGGAGTTAGTACAGAGCATCAAGACTTTGAGTTGATCAAATGATCATAGAGTGAATTGGCATAACTAGTGGAAGAACTCAAGGAGACAGATCTTGAAGGGTGAACAAGCTGTCAGTACTGCAAGGGAGGAAAGCCAAGAAAAGAAAGGAACTGAAGAGTGATCTAAAATCTACAAGGTTAAGGTTACAATCATTATCAGGTCAAAACCTTTCTAATACTCTCTTACCATTGTATTAGATATTGAAATCCTATATTGCTAGGTTAGCTTAACAGCTAGGTGGATAGGCCTCAAGAAAAGGAGAGAAGATCCCTAGGAGAAGGATAGAGAGATCCTCAGGAGAAGGATAAAGAGATCCTTAGGAGGAGGATAGTGTACACTCAAAAGTGTCCCACTCTAAGCCCTTCTATCCAAATGATCCCATGAGTTTGGAATGTTCGAATGCTAACTTAGAGCTCCCTATCCATGAAGTGCAAGAGAGTATATTTCAAGAATAAGAAGGCTCTCAGATGAGCCTTAGAGATACTCTTCTTGCTAGTAAGCCATGCAATGGGAGGTTCCAAAGACAAGATGCAAGAATGAAAATGTCCCAAGGAGTTCCTCAAGGATGCAATGCAAATAAAGATTAAGCTAGAATGAATATGAAAAGTGCAGCTATCCTAAGCATGGATGAGAGTGTTACAATCCAAATATTAAGCTATGTGAGATAGATTATTGCAAAATAGAAGCTAAACTAACATGAAACATGAATCTAAGCTAAAATGTTATGGTATGAGAGAATGTAGATAAGAAATAGAAGTTCTCCACAAAGCTCCAAAGAAACCTATTAGAAAACCTACAACATAACAATATTCAAATGAGGGTTGGATTTGAGGGGCAAAGCTCTCTCCCTTTTAAAGTCATACGGACAGTAGAGATCAAGATGAAGATGGTGGATGATCAATGGTAGAATTTGAAAAGAGGAGTTATCTATGTGCACACACAAGTCAACCAATAGAATATAAGTTGACTTGTCATATAAGAAAAAGGTCACAAATTCTTTTCTTTTAATTACAAAATTAAAAAAGGACTTTATGTGTGCACTTTAAGTGGGTTAGAAGAATGGGGTCTTTTATTTAATTAAAAGGGGACATGTTCTTTTAATCAAATAATGAACTTAGGATAGCATAGTCAAACTATAGGTTATAATCAAATAAATTAATTATTAGCAATTTGGTCTAGGTAAATGATTAAATTAATTTAGCCAAAATGTTGAAAAGGGGGCTAATAGTCTAGATGACCATTTTTAGGTGATTACATTTTCCCCTCTTTGACTAATGTGTGATTGATCTGGGAACACATTACGTCAAAGAAAATAGAAGCCAAGTAGGCAGCAATAGAAATAGATATTTGATTTCAAAAAATGAAATACAGAAAGAGATAGCAAATCCTGAATGTATAGTCTGATAGAAATAGTACTAAACACTTGGATAGAGATGATGTTATAATTCAAGAAGAAAACTAACACCTAGCAAAGTAGATAGATCAAGAGCAAGTGAAAAGATCAAACAAATGCTCCAAAGAAGTAGATAGCTGTAGCAAGTATTGATAGACTATTTCTGCCCCCTCGGGATCAAAATTGAAATGAGGTAAGGGGATACAAAAATTGGCTAGACATGAGAAAATTAGAATATAGCAATGCCCAATATGACAAATAGATTATTAGAACCCAAGAATGACTATAAGAAATTGATAAAATGCCCCAGTTTGACTAGAGTTGACCTTGAAGGATATAACATAAAAAATAGGTCAAAATGAGTAGAAATGTGATTTTAGACATGAAATAGTGAATTGAAGTAGATATGAAGTATGGAAATAATGAAGACATGAAGAAATGAAGATGCCCCAGTGATGATTCAAAGATTAGACCTCAAAAGGTCAGCTAACTGCTCAGAAGAAAGTAGAATTTTAAAAGACAATTTTGACCATCAAGATGAACTCAAATTTAGATTTTGATCCTAAAAATGAATCCAGGATGTCGAAATTATTTAAGAGGTCAAAAATTTATATAATGTGATGATAAGATAGAAAAGAGATGAAGCGAAAATTTAAGAAGGTGAAAAGACATGAACAAGAAGAAAGTAAAGAAATATATGAAAGGAGTTAGCCGATATGTCTGTGAAAAGATGAAGAGAGAGCTTTCCCTATATGCAAGAATGCAAGACTAAGCTAGAAAATGAACCTAAAATGCAACCTAATATGAAAAGTGGTTTACCAACAAGAAGTGCATAACATTTAGACTCTTAATTTCATCATTGAGAATTTATTAGGGACATCATGAGATCATACAACCATCACTAGTATAACTATGAGGATATAAATATGATGGATATTAGATAGGGATGTGTAAATCCAATCTAAGCATCAGAGACATGTAAGTCAAGATAACTACGCGATTAGATTCCCTAAGTTTAATTTAGCAAGATTACACTTGTATCAAGGCATAAGTGCCAGGATAAACCCTGAGTGTGGTCTTGCAAAAAAATCAAAGATGATACATTTGTAAGTCAAAATGTTGAATAGGACAAGCATAAATGCTTACAACACTATAGACAAACAAAGTATACCCACAAGCAGAAATTAAGAAAATATGTCCCATGCCCCCAGTCTTCTAGTCAATGACATCCTTGAAAGACTATTAGAGATGGAACATATAGTAAAGAAATCATCATAGACAACACACAAAGTAGATAAAGATTAGCATAGCTTATTTTTTTAAGTATTAAAGTGCGTGTGTGTAAGTCACTTGGCCATTTCTTCAAGATTTGATTCTGATAGTGAGAAATATCGCGACATTGAAGACCGTAGGTAAACTATCTGAAAAGTGTTGAAAAACACTTGATGTCAAGGTGGGAGAAGTGTTGAGAAACACTATTTTGTGAGTTGTCAAAGAAACCCTAATGCACTAGAATACCTCAATAGGCTAAGCAGTTGTGCCCCCAAGATGAGGACAAGAAACAATTCCAAGCTAGGAAATGTGTAGCGAAGTAGGTGATTAATACTGATAGACATAGGTGCGAGGGTTTCAAGTAGCGCCTGTTTCCAGGTTTTCTCCACTTGAAAAATTTTTTCAAGACTTTTTTTCAATTTTTTTGTATTTTTGTATTTTATTTTTGATTTTTTTGGTGATACATCAAAGCACCTATTGCTAGGTTTTCATTGAGATGATCATTTTTTCAGGACATTTTCTAATTTTTAGGATTTTTTCGGCATCATATATGATTTTTTGGATTTTTTAGAAGGTTTTAAGAGATTACTAGTTCTTGAGTGAGATCACATCATTTTCTCCTAATGTCTAGCAAGGTATAGGACATGATGGAGAAACAAGCTAGTGGATAAGCATAGATGGATAAGAAAGGAGTATGAAGCAAGTAAAAGTGATCCTCAAGGACTGACTCCTCAAGAGTACCCAAGCTAGGGAAAGAGGTGAAATAGTCATATGAAGCATGTTTTGGATAAGAAATGGAAGTAATGAGAAAGATAGCATGTAGGATAAGTGTTGAAGCCAACAAGTGCGATAGCATATAAGATAAGCGATGGAAGCCAATAAGTAAGATATCATGAAAGCATGTAACCCAAGAGAGTAGACATGTCAAGAGGCCTATGAGAACCATGTTTTATATATTGTGATCAAGACTCATGGGGTCAACTAGATAGGATAGTGATGGGATAGAGCAATAAGAATAAAACTAAAGATGGAGGCTATGAGTGAATGAGAAAGCACAACAGAGAATATTGTGGATAAGATAGCCAATATGCAAAGATAGCTCAACATTGTCAAGATCAAAGAGAAAAGAAGGGATAGATGGATGATGGAAAAATTATGCATGATGCCTATTTACTAGGTTTTCATCATGGTACTTATCCAAGGTACCACAAGATGTAGTTTTCACCATAGGATAAATTTATTTCTCTTTACTTTTGCTACCAAGGTGCCACAAGAAGTGGTTTTCACCAAGGCACATTTTCATTTTTTTCATTTTTTTTTTTTTTTCATTTTTAGAAAGAACTCAATCTTTTTGAATGTAGATAGTGCTCCTATTGGAAAGATAAGTCATGATAAGCCAAGACCATAGAAAGGTATGCTCAAAGATGTTGATAGGGTTATGAAAAAGAAATGGTAGTAGGAAGAGTATATGGAGGATAAGAGTTCATGTATAGAAAGTAAGTTTAAGCTTTAGAGGATTTCATGAGGGTAGCTAAAATATTGGACAAGATCAACATTGACGCACACCTTTAAGGGTATTGGAATGATGGAGGAATCATTGATGAAATAGCTTGAGATTTAGATATATGAGGTGGTAAAAGAGATTTGGAAAAAAGTGGAGTGTAAGGCTTTGGAATATTTTTAGGAAGATTTTTGGAAGAAGATGGAATGGAAGCCTTTGGAAGCTTGAATGTCAAATTTGAAGTATTTTCAATATTCAAGTCTTCTAAAAGAGACTTGGGAATCCATATAGCTTTAGATTTTCCTTTGGATATTTCAAAACACATTTCTTCAATAATGGGTTTAGGAACCCATATTTTCTTTGATTTAGCTTTTTTAATAGTGGACCTTTGTAGTCTCTTTTGTGCATTCTCCTTCTTAGCATTCACATGTCGATTAGATGGGACATAGTGAATTTTCTTTTTCAGTGGATTCTTATGTTTATTCTCACTTCCAAAGGACTTGGGATTTGTGCATTTATAAGGATGATATGACTAGTTTAGATGGATAGATGGGTGATAATTCATCGAGGATGAGCATCTTTGTTGATCTTGAGGTATGATGGGAGAGCTAGGAGTGGAAAGTGTAGGAGATGAAGGAACATAAGGTCCAAATATAGATGGAAGGTTTGAAGGATTTAGCTCTAATGGATGAGGACCAAGGATAGACTTAGGAGATGCAAATGGATAGTAAAAAGGGATATCAACATCTTTAGAGTGAGCAAAATGGTCAAAGCAATCAATAGACTCATGAGTAGCTTTGATAGGAGAAACATTTTTAATAGGAGCACTTGAAGCTTGAGAACAATTTTGAAGTGGATATGGAGAAGTAGAACATAAGGTGATGCTTTGATCTTGATAAGTAGCTTTGGATAGCATATGAAGAGAACTTTTCTCATAATTTTCAGTAAGCTCAAGGGAGATAATGGAAGTGGTATCTTCATCATACTTAGGAGGTGGAAAAGATGTAGGATATGGAGGGGTAAAATCTTGAAAGAGATGAAAGGGTGCTTGATCTTGATCTTTCTTGACATTTATAGCTTTTTCTTTTTGAGAGTCCTCTTGACATGGAGCCACTTCTAAGGACAAGGGAGAATGAAGAGTGAATGGAGGAGTGCTTGGATTAGGCATAGTAGTGCATGAAGGTTGAGGATGTTTAGGATTAGTAGCATGGAAAAGGTTTGCAGCCAAGTGAAGGTTAGCTTGAGTTTCTTTTAGAGGTAGCCCTTGAGGATACACATAGTCAATATGGAAAGCATTAGGTTCTTTATTTGATAAAGGCATGTTGGAAAGCTTTGAAGTGTTGGGAGATGCATGAGTGTTGGAAGAAGTGGAGGTATCAAGGAAACCATCAATAGACATAGGTTCATTAATATGATCTTTCTCAAGAAAAGTATCCTCATCACATGAGTCATTAGAGGTATCAATAATTCCATTATCAATAAGATCTTGGATTTTATGTTTTATCTCAATGCAATCTGAAGTACTATGCTCATTATGTAGATAATAACCACAATAGATATCCAAGAATGGGTTTCCATATGAGCTAGACTTAGGTAACCTAATGAGCTTGGTGCTAAGAAGTGTTTGCAAAGTGTCATCATAAGAATCTTCCAAGGGAGCAAAAGTTCTATTAGAAGTATGTCTAGAGTTCTTTTGTTGTTTCTAAAGTGAATGGTATGCATCCATGTCTTCATCATTAGCTTCATCAAAGATAGGTCCATCATGAAATTTTAGCATAGGCTCAAAGGAGGTATCACTTGCTTGTTCTCTAAAGAGGTCTTTAGATCTAGAAGATGAAGACATTTGATGTCTTGAAGTAGAGCATGTAGACCTAGAAGAAGAGGATGACCTCAAATAAGGTGACTCACATGCATGTAAAGACCTTAAGAAAGATTCATGTAATGATGTAATCTTCTCTTCTAACCTTTTCTCAAGTTTAGACTTCATTTCTGTCATGCGCTTAGAGAGATGAAGGTAAGAAATATCATTTGTCTCTTCTAGTTCTTTGTATTGCGAATATAGATCTTGAAACTCTTTAACAACATGGAGGATATCATGATCATCTATATTTGGTTGAGGTTTGGTAGTACAAACTTTGAATTCCATACTGGTAGATAATCAAGCATGAAGGAGACTAGAGGAAGCTAATAAGGTGACACAAGATAACTTGATGTCCAAACTAGAGAGGTAGATTATTCACTTGCCAATATAGTAAAGATAAAGTAAAGTGACTTGTCAAGAAAGTGTCCAAGTTACTTATGACACTAGTGACTCAAGTCAAGAGCTAGGCAAGAAGCCAATAGCCAAGTAGATAGAGCAAGTGGGGTGACAAGTGAACAACTTTCCCAACCCAAGAGTGTTGTCAATAAATCAAGTTAACCATTTCAGCAAAAAGATAACTAGCAAGCAAACATAGACCATGGAGATAGGAACACCATGAGCACTAAGACCAAAGAGTCACTTTAAGCATGTTCAAGAACTAGAGACATAGAAAATTAAAATCAAATGATGAGACTCTCCTTAGCAAGAAACACAAGAAAATGTTTGCATTTGATGTTTTGACTTGGTTGACAAACTTTGACAATAGTTGATAGCATAGCAAGTTTGATGTTCAAAAGCAATTTCTTTCCAAGCAAGATAGTGACACATGGAGTAATTTTCAAACAATAAAGAAATGGATAAAAACAAATTTGCATGATACAAGAATATGTGAGGTCTCAAAAGAAATCCCTAAAACTATCATCATGTATATGTTCAAAAGATTTCCACAGGTCTAGCACATTCGAGAACACATCAAGCAATATCTACCTAGAAGTCATGGTTCATTACTCAACAACTTGGCCCATGCTTGATGTTCCTTCACCTTACACCAAGTGGTTTCCCACAAGAGATATTGACTTTTTCATGGAAGTGGCATAAGCACAACCAAGGGAACACATATGGTGAGTGTAAAATCTTGGGGTGATCCGGGTAGTGCACTAGGATCGATCCTTGCACCAAGAAGTTGAGCAGCTAAAAAGGGTAGTTACTAACTTAGAGTGTTTAGATAGGGCTTCCATTCATAGTGTTTCTCTTGCTCTCAATTACGGGACACCTCACCTTGCGATGAGTAATCGATCTCGTGACCACAAGAGTACCTTAAGCATTCTTGCCTAGTGATCTCCCTATGATCAAAATCCCATAAGCGATCACACTAGGCAAAGACAAAAACTATGTCTACCAAGGTTTTGTGTCCTTGATAGCCTTGAGTTTATAGTGGGTTGGAAGAGTCGGGTAATCTGCTTGTCCCCACTTGGATCCTTTCTCTCAAGTTGTTCGAGAGAAAGCCCTCTAAAGGATTCTAACTATACAAAGAGTGGATCAACTTTCAGAAGTCAAGATTTTTGATTCACCATAAGGGTGAAGAGCATACTCTCCTATTCTAATCATTTTCTCCCAAACACACTAAGAAGATTTAGTTACCCCTTTCTTTTGAAACCAAATGGCAAGTCAAGATTTCTGATTCACCACAAGGGTGAAGAGCATACTCTCCTATTACCAAAAGACTCCAATCACAAGTTTTATGTGCCTATAAAAAATGAAAAATTATTCAATGCCACACATGTAAAAGTAAAGAACAAGAAAAATTGGGTTTTTATGCATTGGGTAGCCCTGCAAACAATCGTTAGTAGCCCTTGTGCATTTGAAGCTTTGACATGTGTTCTTTTTATGTAATGTTTCAATTTTTTTCACAAGGATGGCAACCTGCAATCACAACTTGTTAGCACCAAAAGTTAGTGTGAAATAACATAAAATAATGCAATAAAAAGTGGTTAGTTTTCTCAAATATCTAGGTTATCTTCCAATCAAGTGTATGCAAAGAAAGTGCAAACTAATCAAAAATGCTCTAATTTTTACTCTTTGCTTTTAACCTAGTCAACAAGATTGGACTTGTTTGCTATGATTTTGGATCCAAAAATAGAAATTCGATCCATTTTGTCAAAATAGGCTAGATTTATCAAATTAGGTTTTTGATCCTTAATACGACCTCAAAAGTCAAAATAAAAAGAAAGTACCCCTCTTAAAATTCAAAAAAAATTCTGAAAATGTAAGTTTTTCCAAAAAATGCACTGATTTGTGATCAAAAATGGCTTTTATGAAAAAAAAGAAAAAATCATAACTCCTGCAAATCATGTAAAAATGCTCTAAAAATCAGATTGAGACATGTTGGAGACATGCTAAACTTGTAAGAAAAAATTTAGAACCAAAATCCAAGTGGTTTAAAAGATATGATCAAATCTTTAAACCAACTAAATTTTTTTTTTGGCCTTCAAACCAATCTACTTATGGGTTGGCCTTAAAACCAAAGTGATAATTCTACAAAAGCACTTGATTAGATCCAATATGCTTCTATAAAAAATCAGAGATAAGAAATGAAATCAAATGGAGCTAGAAACTTGATTCAAGTCCCACGGTGGGCGCCAAAAATGTACACTCAAAAGTGTCCCACTCTAAACCTTTCTATCCAAATGATTCCATGAGTTTGGAATGTTTGAATGCTGGCTTAGAGCTCCCTATCCACGGTGCAAGAGAGTATATTTCAAAAATAAGAAGGCTCTTAGATGAGCCTTAGAGATACTCTTCTTTCTAGTAAACCATGTAATGGGAGGTTCCAAAGACAAGATGCAAGAATGCAAATGTCCCAAGGAGTTCCTCAAGGATGCAATGCAAATAAAGATTAACCTAGAATGAATATAAAAAGTGCAGCTATCCTAAGCATGGATGAGAGTGTTACAATCCAAATATTAAGCTATGTGAGATAGATTATTGCAAAATAGAAGCTAAACTAACATGCAACATGAATCTAAGCTAAAATGCTATGGTATGAGAGAATGCAGACAAGAAATAGAAGTTCTCCACAAAGCTCCAAAGAAACCTATTAGAAAACCTATAGCATAACAATATTCAAATGAGGGTTGGATTTGAAGGGGAAAGCTCTCTCCCTTTTAAAGTCCTACGGACGATAGCGATCAAGATGAAGATGGTGGATGATCAATAGTGGAATTTGAAAAGAGGAGTTATACATGTTCACACACAAGTCAACCAATAGAATATAAGTTGACTTCTCATATAAGACAAAAGTCACAAAGTTTTTTCTTTTAATTAAAAAATTAAAAAAGGACTTTATGTGTGCATTTTAAGTGGGTTAGAAGAATGGGGTCTTTTATTTAATTAAAAGGGGACATGTTCTTTTAATCAAATAATGAACTTGGGATAGCATAGTGAAACTATAGGTTATAATCAAATAAATTAATTATTAGAAATTTGGTCTAGGTAAATGATTAAATTAATTTAGCCAAAATGTTGAAAAGGGGGCTAATAGTCTAGATGACCATTTTTAGGTGATTACAGATAGGAGATCTTTAGAGAGGGATAAAAGATTCTTTTGAGAAGGTGATTGTAAATCCTATGGACTTGGGTGAGCCTAACAGCTCTATGTAAATCCTTTAATAGGGTGACATTCCAAGTTGAATTTTCTTAAGTCCTCTAACAAGGCACACTCCTAACAGGGTGTAGAAATCTTTTAACAGGGTCACACTTAACAGTGTGTTGTAGCCTTTAACAGAGTAGACCATCAGAAGTGGTTGAAATCAATTGCGTAGTTATTTTGTGGGTTTCATCCCTACCCCAGTTTTACCTTCTTATTCCTGGAGGGTTTCTAGGTCATCAAAATCCTTTGTGTTATGTGGTGATGCATGATTACTTTTCATGAGTGTTTAATGATTAATTGCATGCATGATAAGAAAATAAAAATGATAGTACTTCTGATTCACCTTTGTTTTATTAGAAAGTTTGAATTGGACATTACAAGACCTTGAATAACTAATTCACCCCACCTCTTAGTTATTCTAAAGAATTCTAACAATTGGTATCAGAGCCCACTGCTGATTTGTTTCAAGATACTAGCAGTAGGAAGATCAAGATGTCCAAGAGAGAAGTTCCCAAGCTAAACAAAGATAACTTTGTTGCATGGCAAAGTCTGATGAAGCTACACCTTGGATCAATAGGTGACTATGGATAGACCTCAATCATAGTTGATCATGTAGACCCTACAAGACCCCTTACTACAGATGATATGAGCAAGAAGAAGGAGCACAATCAAGCGATGTTAGATATTTTTTCAACACTAAGCTATGTCGAGTATGTTGACATCAAAGAATGTGGTACTGTACGTCAAATGTGGAAAACATTATCAAGAATCTATGAAGGATATGATAATGTCAAGAGAGCCAAAAGAGAGAGCCTAAGAGGAAAATTTGATGACATGAAAATGGAGGAAGGAGAGAATGTTGCTCAATATGGTGCAAGGATGAAGGAAGTAGTAAGTTCCATAAGAAGCCTAGGAGGACAGTTAGCAAAAAAAATAGTATGTAGCAAATACTTGAGAACTTTGCTTCCTATCTATGCTATAAGAGTATCAACCATCCAAGAGCTAAGGTGTGTACCAGGCAACACATTGTCATTTGAAGGAATAATTGGAAGACTCACTGCCTTTGAGCTATCCAACTTTGACAACTACAAGCCAAAAAATTTTGAATCTGCATTCAAAGCCAAGATGACAATAAAAGACAATGATGAGGTGTAGACAAAGAAAAAGAGTGGAAAAGGAAAGTATGTATCTAGTGACAGCAGCACTGATGAAGACAATGTAGACCAATTGGAGGCATTACTAGCAAGAAGATTTCATAGAGAAAGAGGCAAATTCAAAGGTAAGCTGCCAATCATTTGTTTCAATTGTAATGAAGTTGGTCACATTGTAGCTAGATGCACACAAAAGAAAAATTACAAGGATGGAGGCAACTTCAATAACAAAAAGGAGGACAAAAAGGACTACAGAGGTAAAGGCAAAAGATGCTACATTGTTGAAGAAGACTCTGATGAGAATGATGATGAAGTAGTCTGTGTGGCTATGAAAGATTAATCAGATGAAGATGAAGCAACTGCCCTTGTAACCTACATGAACAACAATGATAGATGGATCATAGAAAGTGGATGCTCTCATCACATGATTGGAGATAAAAGTAAGTTCATTTACTCAATATAAAGGAAATAGTGTTAGATTTGGTAACAATGCACCATGTCAGATTAAAGGGAAAGGTAGTATCAAGCTTACTGAAAAGATATCATGTGATAATGCATACTATGTTGAAGGCCTAAATTATAACTTGTTAAGTGTCTCACAATTAGGCAACATAGGATATAAGGTTGACTTTGAAAATAGAGTTGCCAAGATCTATGATTCTCAAGGAAGTTTATTAGGAAAAGGTGACCAGAGTAGAAGTAATTTGTTTTACCTAGACATGGAAGATGCTTCTTGTCTCATTATTCAAACTGATGATGCATGGTTATGGCATAAGAGGCTATGTCATGTAAATTTTGAAAATTTGATAAGCATCAGCAAGATGAAGAAAGTCAGAGGTCTACCAAAGTTGAAAAAGCCTGATAACACCATGTGCAAACAATGCCAACTAGGGAAGATGACTAAGTCAACTTTCAAAAGCAAGGCTTACACTTCTAATGAAGTATTAGAGCTAGTTCATACTGACTTGTGTGGTCCTATTTAAGTACAAAGCTACAAAGGTGATAGATACATAATGCTATTTGTAGATGACTATTCAAGGATGATGACAGTCATGTTCCTAAAAAAAAAAATAGATGCATTCCAAATGTTCAAATGGTACTTGGCCAGAGTTGAGCAAGAGACTAGAAAGAATCTAAAATGTCTTAGATATGATAGAAGAGGCAAATTCACATCAAGAGAATTTGAAGAATTCTATAATGAAAGAGGAATCAAAAGATAGACATCAGCACCAAGGACTCCACCTTAGAATGGTATAGCAAAAAGAAGGAATAGATCAATTATTGACTATGCCAGGACCTTAATGATGGAGAAAAACATTGCACTCAAGTATTGGAGAGAAGCTGTAAGTACTACAGTCTACACACTCAATAGAGTTCAAGTCAAGAAAGGTACAAATGCAACACCTTTTAAATTATGGTATGGGCATTCTCCTAATTTAAAACATTTCAAAATATTTGGATGCAAATTCTATATATATAAAGAGTCTAGAAATGGAAAGTTTGATGCAAAAAGTGAGAAAGGTACATTTCTTGGTTATTCTACTAGAAGCAAAGCTTATAAGTGCTTGAATGTTAATACTAACAAAGTAGTAGAAAGCACAAATGTGAAATTTGATGAGCTTGCAAAAGTTCAAAGTGTTGAGAACACCAAGAAAGCGGAAGAATACAAGACCTTTGTATATTTTATGAAGGTTTACCTAATAATGGTGAAGTTGCAACTCAAAATGACAATCAGCAAAAAAATCTAGTATCTATCGAGTCACAAACAGTGAATGCCGAATAGCAGACACATTCAGAAGCTGAGCTACAGAATATAGAGAATGTTCATTCAGATTCTAAAGATAGCCAACAAGAAGAAAATGAACAAATACTTGATGAAAATATGCATGAGGATTCAGATTCTGAAGAAACAACATGCAAACAAAGAAAGAACCAGTATTGGCAAAATATGTAAGAAGAAATCATCCTGAAGATTAAATTATTGGAAATAAAGAGGTAGGACCAATGACAAGGAATAGACTTAGAAGTGAGACATGTCTGCTCAGCAAAATGGAACCAAAAATAGTAAGTGAAGCCATAAAAGATGGTGACTGGTACAATGCTATGAAAGAAGAAATAGAACAAATTGAAAAGAACAAGACATGGACCTTAGTCTCAAGAACAGTTGACAAGAATGTAATTGGAACCAAGTGGGTGTTTAGAAACAACTTAGATGAGAATGGTGAAATCACAAGGAACAAGGAAAGAATAGTCTGTAAAGGGTATGCACAAGAAGAAGGACTAGACTATGGAGAAACATTTACTCCAGTTGCCAAAATGGAAGGAGTAAGGACCTTACTAGCATATGCAGCCTTCAAAGGATTTAAAGTCTATCAAATGGATGTTAAGTCTGCATTTTTGAATGGTGTACTTGAAGAGGAAGTCTTCATAGAGCAACCAAAAGGATTTGCTGATGAAGATAACAAAAACAAGGTATGTAAATTGCATAAGGCTCTATATGAATTAAAGCAAGCCCGTAGAGCTTGGTATGAGAGACTTCAGAAGTATCTAGTGCAAATAGGATTTGAAAAAACTGATGATAACAGCAACATGTACATCAAATTAGAAGAAGGTAAGGATATTCTTGTATCTAAAATCTTTATGGATGACATAGTTTTTGGAGGAAAGGAAGTACTTTGCAAAAATTTTGCTAACGAAATCTCTATGTTTGGAGAAAACAAGTTCTTTGTTGGATTGCAAGTACATCAATTATAACATGGTATATTCATGACACAATCAAAGTACATCAAAGAGATACTCAAGACATTTGGATTGGAAGACTCCAAACTAGTTAGCACACCAATGGCAATAGGATATAAGCTATCCAAAATTGATGAATCAGCTGAAATCAATCAAATAATGTATAGATCCATGATTGGCAAACTACAATATGTTGTACATAAAAAACGAGACATAGCACTAGTAGTTGGAATAGTGGATAGATTCTCTACTAATCCTAGAGAAAATCATCTAATGGTAGTAAAAAGGATAATGAGGTATCTCAAAGGAAGTAATGATTTTGGCCTATATTATAAAAAGAATGAGAAGTTTGAGCTCAATGCATACACAATGCAGATTGGGGAGGCAACATTAATGACAAGAAAAGCACAAGTGGAGGAGCATTATTCTTAGGAAGAAGGCTAATTACTTGGACTAGCAAGAAAAAAACATGCACATCTTAGTCCACTACAGAAGTAGAGTATGTGGCAGCAACAGTCAATTGCACAAACATTGTGTGGCTCAAACATCTATTGAAAGGAATGAAATAAGAGGTAACCAAATCTGTGATACTGTATTGTGATAATACAAGTGCTATAAACATATCCAAAAATTCAATAATGCATGCAAAAACCAAGCATATTGCAATCAAGTATCACTATGTCAGAGAATTGGTGGAAGACAAACAAGTGAAGATGGAGTACATTCACACAAAGGAACAAATTGCAGATATCTTCACCAAACCATTGCCCAAGGATGCTTATGAATATCTTAGAGGCAAGTTGGGGGTAATGCCCCTAACTCAAGCAGTCTAAAGGAACAAAGAAACTACCCTGCATCAATAGGAGTAGATCATTGAAATATCAGAAGAATGATGCAGAGGATGATAACAGAAACAAAAAGTTTAGATCAATCACAAGCATGGTGACAGAGGGAGAAAACCTGAGATGCAAAGCTTATATTCAGCATATTGAAGATGCTATATCTTTGGCATTTCTATCAAAGAGGGAGATTTATGAGAAATAGATCAATAAATGGTAAAGATATGGAGATGTATGAGATTGGTAGTAAGGATATAGTAGTCAAGAGGGAGAAGCAAAAAACATATATAATTTTGGTGGTAAATAAGTTGATCAGCTTAATCAATTGATCAGTTTGGTTTGCCATCAATGCCAAAGAGGGAGACTGTTGGAAATGATTGAAAGGATCATGAATGAAGAATAATGGAATTGGTAAAGAATGTTTTCAATCATTGTTTTGTCATTGATGTCAAACTTGCTACTTGCAAGAATGACAATTTCTTTAGTGATCCAAATACTATCAATTGGTTGATTGACAAGGAGGAGGTAATCAATAAGATGTAACTAGAGCACCTAGAGAAAGGTTGAAGTTATGTTGTTGTAAAGAAGTATAAAGATCAGCTAAAGCCATTGATGAAATAGTGTATTGATGACATACTCTAAGACATAGAGGATGGACACACTGAGACACAACAAAGATGTAAGAATTAACTAAGTCATTTGTAAAAGCCTAACTAAGTTCATTGGAGAGAGCCGAGCAAGCTACTTAGAGCCGAGTAGATTCTTAGTTGAAGCTGAGCAAGTTCAACTTTAGTGTAAGCTGAGTGATTATTCAAATGTTGAGTAACTCATAATCCTTCAAGTGCTGAGTAGTAAGTGGTAATGGATATCGAGTAAGTCTTCAAGTGCTGAGCAAAGTAGAAATGCTATAGGTACTAAGTGCTAGTAAAACAATAGCAGGAGTTGAGTAACTCAAGAAAAGACTTTAGGAGCCGAGAATTAGTAAATACAATAGGAGTTGAGTAACACAGAAGGAGCCGAGCATCAATAAACCAATGATGCCGAGTTGATGCATTATTTGTTAAGTCAAAGATTCACCAAATTAGTAGCAATAAGTTTGTTACATTGAATTTTGTGAATTAGTTGGATGATAAGGATGATGAGTAGATGTCACAGAATTCTAGGTAAACCATGCAAACCAATTCAAGGTGAATGCTAATGGATTTAAGATGAAGTTTCTAGAAGAAGAAATTCGAAGGGAAAACAATACCATTTTCTCAAGATCAAATCAAGATTTGAGCAGGAAATGAAGAATAGAACTTCTTTGTAAGGAGTTATAGGTTAGAGATCAAAGAGATAGAGGGAGTTGGTCATAAGTGTGATCATGTGAAGAAATCCAAGAGGAGTTAGTATAGAGCATCAAACTTTGAGATTATCAAATGATCATAGAGTGCATTGGCATAACGAGTGGAAGAACTCAAGGAGACAGATCTTGAAGGGTGAACAAGCTATCAACACTATAAGCGAGGCAAGCCAAGAAAAGAAAGGAACTAAAGAGTGATCTGAAATCTGCAAGGTTAAGGTTGCAATCTTTATCAAGTCAAAACCTTTCTAATACTCTCTTACCATTGTATTAGATATTGAAATCCTACATTGCTAGGTTAGCTTAACAACTAGGTGGATAAGCCTCAAGAGAAGGATAGAAGATCCCTAGGAGAAGGATAGAGAGATCCTTAGGAGAAGGATAAAGAGATCCTTAGGAGGAGAATAGGAGATCCTTAGAGAGGGATAAAAGATTCTTTTGAGAAGGTGATTGTAAATCCCATGGACTTGGGTGAGCCTAATAGCTCTATGTAAATCCTTTAATAGGGTGACGTTTCAAGTTGAATGTTCTTAAGTCCTCTAATAGGGCACACTCCTAACAGGGTGTAGAAATCATTTAACAGGGTCGCACTTAACAATGTGTTGTAGCCTTTATCAGGGCAGACCATTAGAAGTGGTTGAAACCAATTGCGCAGTTATTTTGTGGGTGTCATCCCCACCCTAGTTTTACCTTCTTATTCTTGGAGGGTTTTTAGGTCATCAAAATCCTTTGTGTTATGTGGTGATGCATGATTACTTTTCATGATTGTTTAATGATTAATTGCATGAATGATAAGAAAATAAAAAGGATAGTACTTCTGATTCACCTCTATTTTATTAGAAAGTTTGAATTGGACATTACAATACCTTGAATAACTAATTCACCCCTCCTCTCAGTTATTCTAAATAATTTGAACACTAATAAGATAATTAATTAATTACAATTACAATTACAATAGTACTTTCAGCTCACAGTCTATACAAAACTTCACATGTGTAATACTAGTGCTTGCGCACTTTCTGATGTCACCAAAAGACTATCCTCTATCACTACTTGACTATGTATCTTCTCATTACATCTCAGATGAAAGATAGTGAACAAACATTAGGAACTACTTTCCAAATGCTTTGTCTCTTAGTTGTTCTCTATAAATCACATACAACTTTGTATGTCTATGAATTAGACTCTACACATTGAACCACATCATTAGCGCACTATGTTGAACATGTCCATGACCATACATTACCAGACAATCAAACTATTGTCTATATGGCTAAGATCTTTGTCTATTACTCAACCAGTCTTTATAGAAACCATACTATGTTGACATCAATGACAAACACAGTCATGAGTACAACATGTCATTACTTTTCAATGCTTAGGATACTTTTTCAAAGTATTATCATCAACATTCATGCTAAAAACTTGTTGATCAGACATTATTTCATGTACTACCAATAGAGTAACAATTGTTACAAGACTAGAATATTTAGCCAATATGACTTGAAAGATTAGGAAGAAAATACTCTCTAGTCCCAAGCTCCTTCAAGGCTAGGCAAATATCTTAAGGCATAACCACCCTTGTACAAGGAAAGAAAATAAAAAAACCACAAAAGATACTAAAAAGTTAGAAATATAATCTAACTATAGCTTACTTGTGCACTATTATTATCAAAAATGCATGCTTGAATGGTAGGATAACTTAAATAGATGATGGATCAATCAATCTAACATACACAAGTGTTGCAAATGAAACTAGTACCAAAGTTAAAAAATTCATTTAGTTTTATCCAAGACAAGGAAGATTGTAGAAATAAAATAGAATGATCTCACTATTTTGGAAGGTAAATGAATCCAATAGCAAGCACTCAAAGGTTTTTCTACTCAAAACACAATTTATGAATGCCAACATGCACTAGGTGAAACATCAAGTATTCTAGAAAAGATAATACTACTTGCATTTATGGAAAATGATGTCACAATAGTATGGACAATAAAATAATCAACTTTACTAACCCTAGAATAGTTGGCCTTTCTCTTATTCATAGGAAAGTATCTACAATTTGGATGGGAAACCAATTGTTTTCCCTAACTAAGTCACCTACCATATTTATTGATAAAATGTACTACTATCCTCACACAAAAATAGCTGCAAAAAAGAGAAATCACACTCAAAAATCCATGAAAAGGGGAAAAAAGAAGAGGGTAATATGGAGAGGAGATTTATTGAAAAAAATATGATCCATAAATGGTGATATTTATGCACTCTTTCTATCACATCTCTATCAATTATCTCCTTGAGGTGCCCATTGATTGATAAGAGAAATCCACTTCTCTAACAACCTTAAATGCATTGGGTATGTGGGGAAACACATAGTTGATAAAAAGGAATTTCATTATCTATCATCATTAACTTCCTACCATGTCACTAATAAGTTTATCATTGAACAATAGCAACAAACAATTGGGTTTAGAAGGAATCCTAGTGCATACACCCACACGTCAAAAGGACTTGAGTTCCAAGACTTTTGGATGTGAAACACTAAGTGCTAGCTACCACATAATACAAGCTTACTCAACCAAGTCATAGGGAAGAAGGAATCCCAACCCTTAATTGTATTTTGTAGAGTTGTGGTGCCTTTGAAAGCAAGTGAACCTCTTTTTGATTAGGTATTGAATTAAACCAAAGGATCCCTCAATGCTAAAAATACTACTTGTAGGAGGGTCCATGTTGCATATCCTTCTATGTCATGATACAAGGTAGACCAAACATAAAATGGGAGGTCTCATTGACCCAAGAAGATAAATATCTTGGCCTCACTATAGCAAAGTATCAATCATGCAAGCATCCTTCCTTTTACTAACTCATTGCTTCCAAGGCTTTCCTCTCTTGGAATCCTTGAGTCATGTATTAGCAACTAGTCTTTCCAAGGCTCTAATCTCAAGACTTGGCTAGCCTAGAACCATTTGGAAATCATGTTCCCATCTTTTCTTGGAGATACTTGTTTACAAGGAAACAACCATATTTTTGAATTTACACTAGTTCTTGTCCCACCATGATATCCAAGCAATTTTTTCAGCCCTCGAAACCTAGTACCCATTAGCACCTACGAAGAGTGGACATACATTAATTTCATGATCCTTTCTCAAAACACTACTCTTACCAAGC
Organism: Cupressus sempervirens; assembly: GCA_028749045.1. Lineage (NCBI taxonomy): Eukaryota > Viridiplantae > Streptophyta > Pinopsida > Cupressales > Cupressaceae > Cupressus > Cupressus sempervirens. The sequence goes on along the minus strand of CM053789.1, from coordinate 572,099,711 downwards.
TTGAGATCTAGGGTTCTCAAGACCTTATTTCCTCCCATCCCTATAGAGTATGATCCTTCCATATGGGAGGGAACACCAGAAATGTGAAAATCAAAATGAGATTAGTAACTTCTAGTAAAAGACTAAAAGAATGGCATCCAAGAGCCATACATTGGAAGCACAAAAACTACCTCTCACCAGTTGTAGGGGAAATAATCTCTCAATCTTGAGAACCTATAATTCTTGAACTTGTGATAATAAAAAATGGATAGTTTTAAGCTAACAAAATATCAATCATTCATTCTTCACTAGAAACCAAAAAAAATTCATTGGACCAAAAATTTTGGTAACATTTCTTATAATGCTAAGTTGTCCTTAAGATGATTAAAAAGACCACTATTTAATATTTTCTCACATGAAACATGGGATCAATAAATGTTGAGTACCTTTTAGATATGACAACCATTTAAATTCAAAATACCAGCCAACTTGTTGTTAATGATGCAAGGCACTCATCTCAAGGAGGAACATTGCATCTTGGTAGTGAAAAACCACCATTTATAATCACCCAAGAAAATGATAGAACTACTAGTGAAGAGCCAACAAGCTTTTATGAACCCACCAAGTTTGAGGTTTCATGTGTGCACATAATAGTGATAACATATCCCATACTCTCTATCTTTTAGAACTAAAACCACCAACCAAACACCCATGAGGGCATGCCTACAACCTTTGGGCTGAGCCAAAATAGATCAACTTGACTTGTGAGATCCTTCCTCACACAAACTAGTACAAAAGAGAATGCTAGAGGGCACCCAAATGACAAAACCACTCCTTTGGCAGGGAGAACATTCAAGAAAACCAAAAATAAGTGAATATGCACTACCAAGCCAAATGACCCAAAAGAAAATAATATAGATAGACCCACCTTCCCCATGGTATAATATACTTTTCATTATGATATTTTTGAATGACCAACTAGTGGTCAAGACTCACACTATCAAGTGTGTTCTTTCAGAAGAATGTTGGCCCACTTTGCACATGAAGGGGGTGGAGCCAAAAAATCTCCACCCAATGAAAAATGAACAAATAAAATGTTAATCAAAAAATACTAGAACAAATTCCCAAAGAGAGGGGGGGGGGGGGGAAGGGGAAATGAAAAAAAAAAAAAAAAAAAACCCAAGAGGAAAAGACAAACCTCGTGAAAATCAAAGAAAACACTAATTGCAAACAAAAAGAAGAAGCAAAAGGAAAAACACCAACCTAGAATAGTAGAATGTAGAGATGATACAATGCCAATACCTACCCTCATTCAAGAATGAACCAAAATTATATTAACCCAAAAATAATTTTCAACACTGAGGAATAAGTAGTTGCAGACAAGGTGGTGACCCAAATGAAAACTTTTAGTTGTAAATCACAATTGTGATTATCAAAAAAAGTGATAATTAATCCCTTTAGGCACCTCAAATAACACATTGATCATGGTAATTAAATGGGTGCATTAATTGTACTTGTCCTCCATTAATAACTTTTCCATGTGTCCAACCCAAGACCAAAAGACCTTTTCCCTCCACCTAATACATGCAAGAACAAGCTTCTACTAGATTTGGAAGTTTTTTTCTCAAAGAACACTAACCCCCTTAGTGTAAGGCCAAGGATCCTTACCTTCTTCTTCCACACAAGAGGGTCCAACATCCTAGACAAAGATTTAGGGATCCAAACACCGAAAACTAAAACAAACAAAGGCCTTGCCCCAAGTGAGGCAAGGCAAAAAGTGAAAAGAGGGGACAACTTTTTTTCTCACAAAACATAGGGACATGTATAAAGGGCATAACACCCCTAAAAAAGAAGTATCTATTTATAGAATGTTTATTAGTTGGGTTGCTAGAGTTGAAGATGAGGGAAGACCTTTCTAGTCATGTATAAATTGTGACTAACAAAATGTGTTGACATGAGTTTTCTATGAAGCTCTCAGTGGAGCAATGGATGTTCTAAAAAATAAAGAGTATGAGACTCATTTGTCAAATGTTAATTTGTATTTGTTAAGATAATTTCCATTTATTTAATCTATGCTTTAATGTTTTCTTTAACTTTTATTTTATGAAAAATGTGAATGTTGAGCAATCTTTTCCAGTATTTATTGTTGTACTAAATGAAAATGAAATCATGTAGGCTATGACTTGCCACAAAAATACAATAAATGAAAAAATGAGTAATTAGAGAAAAAAATATTTAGTATAAAAAAGATAACCATTACCTTCACAAAAATACATATGCATACCTTATAAAGTTTCTAATATAGTTCCCATACACCTTGTAAAATTAACACTGGTGCATATCTAGAGTTAGATTGCTAAGAATAGAGGAAATCATGTTCAAAAAAATTGAAAGAGTCTTATTTATATGGATGAGAAAATAACAATAGAGTTGAAAATGAGAATTTCAACATCAGGGCTTTACAATATAGAATAAGTATGGAAGAAAAATGAAAGAAACTATTATAAAAACCATTAAACATGTAATAAAAAAATATAATATGTTGACCACACATGAGAAAAATAAGTGTGTTACCTTATTAAGCTTCCCTTCATTTCAAGAATAATTATATATTCTGTACTTAATAGGACCAACCATGTGAAGGTGAAAGCTCATTTTCTCCCTATAGTTCCTTAAATTGTTGGTTGAGAAAACCATGAGCCTTGCCTACTCAATGATGAGTAATTCAACACAATTTGGCCAATGACTAGGATTGATGCTTAATAATAAAACCCTATTCTCTTTAGGCTCTTCAAACCTAGGCAGGTATACATTATGAAAACTAATTTATCTTACTTATGCAGATTTTCTTAATTGATGCTGTTGAGATTGTAAGTTATTCTCAAGGAGAAATCAAAATTTTGAATGCTTAGAATGCCTTAAGGTGTATCTTTGTTGAAAAAAATTGTTTAATTGTATATTTTCTTTGATGTTATGCAAAATGTTAAGTCTTTACCAGTCAGTGTTTGTCAAGCTCACTCAGGTGATGAAGACAATTTCAAGTGTCTATTGAAATTTCTAGAGATAATCAAGTTAGAGTCAGTGTCTATCAAGTTCACTAGGGCACCAAAGGAAGTTTGTAGGAAGAAAAATTCTATTGAGTTTACTCAAGCACCAAAAAGAAGTTGGCAAGTAACAAGTGTTAACCAAGCTCACTCAGTTTGTAATGCTTCGCCTGAAGATCCTTAGAACAAGGATTCAATTCAAGCCAAGATAAAAAAATTTTAAAAAAATTGCAAGCATGAATGCACATTCTAACATCATACAGGGATCACACAGATCATAATAGAAGACTTCACCAACAATCTGAGCAACCAACGAATCTCCAAATGCCACTACCGAACAAAACTACAAAAGACAAAGAACACATAATTGAATTTTAATTAAACACATTCTGAATTCAAAATGCAACACCAAAGGACTAAAGAATGCCTAAGAGGGTACCCCAAACAACTCCAAAAAAAATTGGATCAAACCAAAAAGTGCCCATTGCCCGCTTGCATAAGTCTTTGAAAGAATCCAAGCGATACTTTAATACAACACTAGAAAGTATCGTGTGACACTCCTAAAGAAGGAGGATGATACTTTTAGGGACTGGGTGATACTTCTCTCAAAGGCGTGCAATACTTTAAGGGTATCGTACAATAGTTCTTATAAGGTGGTGTGATACTAGAAATTATCACATGATATTTCTCCAAGAGGCATGCAACAAAATTAGGGGACACATGACAGAACTCTAATGGGCATGTGACACTTTATTGTATCGCATCATGCTGACACATGGTCACCCAAGAAAGCATGAAAACTAATTTAAGAGACAAAATGAGGAATGAAATGGGAAACCAAACCTCCACTTTGGGGAGTACTAGATCCACATAGATCGAGGAGCAAACATTCCAGTGCATAATCAACAATATGCCAAGGAACAAGAAAGAGGAACATCTATCCATCTAAACCAAGTAGTAAAGAATTTACTGAAAGCAACATTGTTGTGAACATAAGCAACATCACCATGTACAAAAATAACATCACAATAACAGAACAACCAAACTAAGTACGCAGTTCCTCCCAATCATCAATGACATCATAAGAGCATAATAGATCCTAGTCATCCCTTGCATGTAACATCCCAAGCCATCGATCAAATCATTGGTACTATTGTAGTAGGGATGACACTACTAAAAAATGCTACAATATAAGCATAAGGAAATCTAACATGCTAGTGGTAAAGCATAAGATAATCCTACTAGTAGATAACATCTCCTATCACATGCTAATCATCATAATACAGAAATCTAACATGCTAAACCAATAAGCAATAGATAATCCAATACAGTGATTCACATCATCTAGTCATATGCTAAACATTATAATATGGGAATGCATCAAATAAACTAACATCATCTAAACATGATATCCAGGCATTCCAATGAAAGCATAAATCACAAGAAAGCATACTCCAAAATTGAAAGTAATAAGTAAAAACATCTAGCAATGGTTGCACTAGGGAAAAGATCATCTCTATATACCGATCCCTAGTAGTGGTGAAGGTAAGTACACCTCCCAACCACGTGGAACCCATAGGTCCACACCTATCATGCTAATGGAGATAATGATCCAACTACAAACACATAAAAACAACATCCATGGCTAACACTCACGCCAGATAGTATGATGGTTGTAACAAAGAACCTAAGACAATGCAAGGAGTACAGGTCCTGGTAAGATACTCAAAAGGCTACTAAGTAGGGGTAGACATCATGGAGAGTTTCTTGGCATCAAAAAGCCCAAGTTTGAATCATGTTTCCTCAAACTTAAATGGGTGCTCACACATTGTGTCCTCAAACTTAATCGGGTGCTCACACATTTTATTATCTTAAGTTTTATTACCATTCACACATTTTATTTAGTTATCACTTATATAAAACTTCCTTGACCAAACCATGGTGCCATGACTACCAAGCTATGAGATAGAAGCCCCCTGCATATGCTACCCTACCCTACCCACGCTCATCCAACGATGAGTTCCCTTAGGCATGCAAATTCCCAACCCAACCCCAATGATCATAACTTCTAGAACTACCACGAAAGATTGAGCCTCACAAGTCACCCAAAAAATGTACATGTATGTACTTGTGTGTGGCACACCACCATCACAAAGATTATAACATAAAGACTGGATGAGAACATAATACAAAAGATCACTTAACCAAAAAAAACTTAGGAGGATGGATTCTCCACAAATTCCAAAGACAATAAAACCACACATCATGAAATCACTCAACCAGCCTCAATCTGGAAGTATGGATTCTACATGAATCCCAATGATGCAACAAGACCAAACATAATGAACTCACTCAACTAGCCTCAATCCAGGAGTATCAATTCTACACAAATTTGGTGTCCACGAAACAAGAAAAAAGGTCCAAAAGAAACTATAACAATAGGTATAAAATCACTCAATCAAACACAAAGTTGACAGTATGGGTGCAACATGGATCCCAATGCAAACATAAAAGTGCAACAAAGGTTTGACTGATATCTAAGTCATGCCAAGAAAACTTGAAAAAATAGGGCAACATGCAAAACGAGGTAAAAACTCCAAAATTTTGAAAAACTTCAAAATTAGAACCCATTTGGCCTTAGGGTATAGAAATTCTAAAAATCCAAAAATAAACAAATTCGGAAACCATATGCAAAAATGGCTAGCAAAATAGTGCAAAACCCCAAATCCTCATCTCAAAAAATATGGAAATGTTTGTACCCGCCTAGCATACAGATATGGAGGGGAACACTAGTTCTCAACCTCCAAACAAATGGCTACCAAAAATAGAAGTAGAAACAGAGATGAAACAATAAAATAGGAAAGCCCTACCTCATAGCCAAAAGGGCAAAATGAGAATTTGAACCATAAAATAAATAGCCTGCAGAAGTAGCTAAAAATAGCGGCAATCTAAGGTTTCCCCGAGTTGGATCCAATGAGCTTAACCTCGCGATGATCTCACGCCCATAGCTCCCACAATGAACAAAATAGTAAATCTTCATGAAGAGGATTTTGGGTTTTACTCTCCAACTTTCTAATTCAAAAGTGAGAAGTGAGGAATTAAATTCCTTTTAGGATAATTATTCACTTTTCAAGTGAATAATTGATTAGGGAAAATAACTAGCCAACTTAGTTAAACACTGAATCAACCCAAATAAAAATAGGCTATTCCTAGAAATAGGAATTCATGTATGGAAAAGTTGCCAAAAATTGAATTAAATCGAATAAAAGGCCCAAAAATACATAAATTGCCTTAACAACTTTCACGACAATGTGAAACTCTAAATGCATAGACATGCTCATTGGTCAAATCACATAATGCAAATGAGTTCAAATTTAATAATCACCAAAAGGCTTAATTAAACAATTAAAATAAGGATAAGTTGACCAAATTGGGATGACATTGGTAAAATATGAATAGCTGAATCATTAACTCCATGTGCCACTACCAGGGATATAAATCCTGCACACTAAACAACACGATCAAGTGCAATTGCAAATAATAACATAGCCGAAGAAATAAATGCATTAAATCACCTAATTTAACCATTTATTTAATTATATTAAAATAATCTATTTACATCACTCATGTTCACATAAAGCATAACAATGCAGGAATGAAGTAAATAACCATAGCATTAAATCCATCACATAACATAAGCAGAGATATGTCCAAATACCAGATAGCCAAATATCATCATAAAACACACTATCATCTCAAAATGGCATCATCATGCAATATGATCAACTGAACAACATAATAGTCTAAAATCTATGATACTAAAATCAAGGTATAACATTTGACCCTTAGGTCATCTCAAATGTAAAACATAACATAAGTAATAAAATATCTCTCGGATCAAAATATAATAAGGTAAATGTCTGCAACACATAACCAAATAATCCAACATGAAAAATCCATTTCTAATTACTTAATAATTTATTAATGATTTTTTAAACAACACTTAAAGGCACTTAAAATATATAAGTGAACATAGTCATAAATGTGACTATCCACTGCTATAGGAACCTAGTCCAGTGTAGCATGGGAATAGTACATAGTGCAATCTTTGCACACATCTCAGGTAATCATAGAACAACCTCATGATACCACATCGATCCTGGTAACCACTGGCACAAACCTCAGTGAATCATAAATCACATCATTATCTCATAATCAAACAAAAGCATAAAGAAAGCAACTAATACAGGAACATAAATCCAATCACCTCAATAGTGTAAACCACTCAAGGTTACAATCATGATCCATCAAAAAAAAAGATCAACAAGGTTGCATCCGTCAAGATGACTTATAGAATTCAAATGGGAGAGGCACTACATCATCCCCCCTAAAGATTAGGATTACTTCTGGAAGCCTACAATCCAAGAATAGAAACCAAAAATCAAAACTGAGTAATAGGAATGACTCAACAAACTCTCCACAAGTCAAACTAGATCACTCTAACATTCTCAAACCATCTTGTCAACCCCCAAATCGGTCAACCATAAGAGAAAGGTGTCACACTAACACAAGGTTCTCCAACAAGGAACCTTCTAGGTGCTAGGAAAAACCCATCTAGCCAAAAACTCAACAATACAAGGTAAGGAACAAGCCACTCTACCTCGTCAATAGGTGCCCAGACTAAACATGCACCTACCACATGACCGCAAAACCAAGTCAAAACACAAAACACTTCCAACAAGAGTTGGAATCATGGGGAGTAACCATCCCAAAGTTCCCAAGAATACTATCATTTACAAATGATCATTTTGGAATCCACGTAAACTCACCCTTGAACAAAGAGGATGACAATTTACTAACACATTTATACACTCCAAAAGAATACTCACCACCAAGCATAGGAGCACAACACCTCTCTAAGGTACAAAAGCTCAACTACCACTGGGAACTAGGGTTACATAACCCAAATAGACAAGATATCACCTTTCCACAAGGTTTGAAGACTTTCATCAGTAGACACAACCATGCAAAATCCTCATACCAACACATAAGATGGTCGCATGTGTCCAACGATACCATGCCCCTCCAACACCATGCTAGGAATACCACACCTAACCTACCAATAAAATCAACCTCCTACCTCAAGTCAATGGTCAATGAGAAAACTTGACTAAGACAATCCTTTTGAAGAAACAAACATAAGGAGAAATAAACTATAAAGTATAGGACTAAGAGGGAGTCTCACTCAACCTCTACACTAAATCAGTTCAAGACACATTAGGGAACACACAATTCCACCAACCATCAACATACTCAACTGAAAACACTAACCGAGCTAGTGTCATAACCACGCTAGCCTACTCTCTCAAGAGAGAAAAGGATACAAAGATGTGCCTAAGTCAACATCCAAAAAGGAGAATCTAGACTCATCAAAGAACTGAGTCACTCCCAAATGACAAGGCAACATCAACCTCAACCAAGGAACACTCCCAAACCACACTTCACCTCACAAGGGTGGTTATGTGCAGAAGGAAACACACAAACCCAAGCACAAACTCCAACAAATACCTAGTAGATTATGAAGACTAGATAACTCTTCCATTATGAATAATATGAAGAGTTAAACTTCTCCAATGGCCATAAATATGATATGTCATGATTGAATTAGCCTCTACTCGATAAAAGGGTACTCAGAACATTGACCAACAACTCCAAAAGTGTGAATGATATGCTTGTTGTTCCTTAGAAGAAATTTTACATTAGCACATTATCGCACAAAGTTTCTCAACAAACCAGGCAAGAAAGTGCAATGAATCAAGTGAGAAAGTGCATGACCACTAGTTTCTTGCATGAAATTTCAAATCAGCACAAAAATTACCTTCACTCCAGGGACCAAAACTTCCATGTCTGGACTTAGATTAACTCCATTTGAAAAGCGTCAGAAAGATATCGATGAGGACTACAATACAATGGAGCTAAGAGAGTCCTAAGACCTAAGATTTTGAGTCACCACTCAAGACAAAAACACATAAGTAAAATCAACAGACTCGATAACCAAGACAAGCAATGGACAAAACATCCAAAACCACTCAAGAACACACATGCCCAGAACAACATAAGACATGGAATGAAAGGTAATTCACACACTAAAACCATTATTACTTCTCTTTTATAATTTCATTAATTAAACATAACATAATCACTAATGCACAATGAAACTGAAAGGTTTTCAAAGCAAGGGTTCAAGAGTCACTTACCATAAAACAATTACATATCTTTTAATTTCTTTCAAAAATAACATTACATTTACTCATCTTTTAAACCATCCAATTACATTAAAAACTTTAAATATATCAAAGACACACTAGCATGTTCTCCATGATATTATCCCTTATACATACTACCAGATGTTTGAGATGAACATGGTAGAGTCACAACACACAATAGGGCAATAGTAAAACACATCCAGAATAGTCATCATGAAACATAATCAAAAAGCCCAAATGGGGGAATTTTCAATTCCAATAGTAAATATCAAAAAGAGTTCATTTCAAAAATAATCCAAGTGTGACAACTGTCACAAAGAGAGCAATAGAGAAAACTTGATGACTATTCCAAGAGAGAAAAATACTAAAAACCAATGCTAGCCCAACAACATGAGGAAAGTACCTCCAGCCAAATAAAATAAGACATCAATCAAATCACATTACATGTAGTGACTAAGGATAGTCACACAAGAGGGCTAAATCACCACACAATGTTAAGGAATACATCATCCTAGCGACATTAGAGAACACACTCACACACATCAAGTAGTAAACCATCAGTAATCTCATACATATGCAGACATCAATAATTTCCTTAATTATTTTCCATGCAATGAAAAAATTAGATATCCATAAAATTAATACAATTTACATAAGCTTAAGAAGTAATCAAATTGGGGACTTAAGTCATTAACCCAAGGATAAAATGCAAAACCTACTTCTTTGCAATGATTCACGATAACACTCATTTGTCAATGAAAGGAACCATTTCATTACTATAATGATATAACATGGAATCACAAATAAGATTCATTTATTTACTTACAATTAGGAGAAAATAGGGAAACAATGCACCTTTCTCCATAAGGAGAAACAAAAGAGGCACTCAAAGCCAACACATGGAGACCAATCAGTGGTTCCATCCAAAAAGGTCACACACACAACCAACCAAACAAAGGCACATCGATTCCATTAACAAAACTAGGAAGGCTCGATTCCTTCTCCACACACTAATCTAGTTGCATCTACTAGAAAAGAAAGTCCATCACAAGTAGATACCAAAGAAACAAAGATCACGAGTTCTCACCAAGACACTCACACTCAATCAATGCAACAACAACCATATGGTCAACATATATACAGAGATCCCAATGTTTGAACATGGGCTCTGATATCAGATGTAATGCCCTACCTAGAGATCCTTGGAACAAGGATTCAATTCAAGCCAATATTTAAAAAAAAATTACAAGTATGAATACACATGCCAACATCATATAGGGATCACACAGATCACAATGAAAGACTTCACCAACAATCCAAGCAACCAACGAACCTCCAAATGCCACTACCAAACAAAACTATCGAAGACGAAGAATGCATAATTGAATTTGAATTGAACACATTTTGAATTCAAAATGCAACACCAAAGGACAAAAGAATGCATAAGAGGGTACCCCAAACAACTCCCAAAAAGTTTGGATCAAATCAAAAAGTTCCCGCTGACCGCCTGCATAGGTCTTTGCAAAAATCTAGGCAATACTTTAATACAACACTAGAAAGTATCGCGCAACATTCTTAAAGAAGGAGGGTGACACTTTTAGGGACTGGGTGATACTTCTCTCAAAGGTGTATGATACTTTAGGGGTATCTTACAACAATTCTTATAAGGTGGTGTGATACTGGAAAGTATCGCACAATATTTCTCCAAGAGGTGTGTGATAGATTCAAGGGATGCATGACAGAACTCCAATGGGTGTGTGACACCTTATTGTATTGCACCATGCTGACACATGGTCACCCAAGAAAGCAAGAGAAATACTTTAAGGGTCAAAATGAGGAATGAAATGGGAAAGAAAACCTCCACACTAGGGAGTACCGAATCCACATAGATCAAGGAGCGAACACTCAAGTGCATAATCAACAATATGCCAAGGAACAAGAAAGAGGAACATCTATCCATCTATACCAAGTAGTAAAGAACATACTAAAACCAAGATCATAGTAAACATAAGCAACATTGTAATGTATAGAAATAACATCACAATAATGGAACAACACAACTAAGTACATAGATCAATGGCATCATAAGACCATCATGGATCCTAGCCATCCCTTGCGCATAACATCCCAAGCCACCAATCAAATCATCGATACTATTGTAATAGGAACGTCACTACTAAAACATGCTAAAAATATAAGCATAAAGAAATCTAACATGCTAGTGGTAAAACATAAGATAATCCTACCAGTAGATAACATCTCCTATCACATGCTAATCATCATAATATAGAAATATAACATGCTAAACCAATAAGAAATAGATAATCCAATATAGAAATTCACATCATCTAGTCATATGCTAAACATTATAATATGGGAATGCATCAAAGAAACTAACATCATCTAAACATGATATCCAAGAATTCTAATAAAATCATAAATCACAAAAAAACATACTCTAAAACTAGAAGTAACAAGTGAAAACATCCAGCAACAGTTGCACTAGGGAAAAGACCATCTCAGTACACAAGTCCCTGATAGTAGTGAAGGTAGGTATGCCTCCCAACCACATGGCACCCATAGGTACACACATGCTATGCTGATGGAGATAATGATCCAACCACAAACACACAAAAACAACATCCATGGCTAACACTAACGCTAGACAGTATGATGGTTGTAGCCAAGAACCTAAGACAATGCAAGGAGTGCAAGTCCTGGTTAGACACTCAAAAGGCTACTAAGTAGCATTTGACATCATGGAGAGTCACTTGGCATCGAAAATCCCAAGCTTGAATTGTGTGTCCTCAAACTTAAACAAGTGCTCACACATTGTGTCCTCGAACTTAATCGGGTGCTCACACATTTTATTATCTTAAGTTTTATTACCATTCACACATTTTATTTAATTATCACTTATATAAAACTTCCTCTACCAACGCATGGCTCCATGATCACTACGCTGTGAGATATAAGCCCCCTCCATATGCTACCCTACCCTACCCATGCTCATCCAACAATGAGTGCCCATAGGCATGCAAATTCCCAACCCAACCCCAATGATCATAACTTTTGAAAGTACCGCAGAAGATCACACCTTGCAAGTCACCTAAAAAATGTACGCATATGTACTTGTGTGTGGTGCACCACTATCTTGAAGATCATAACATAAGGACTAGATGAGAAAACAATGCAAAAGATCACTCAACTGAAAACAACTCAGGAGGATGGATTCTCCACAAATCCCAAAGACAATAAAACCACACATCATGAAATCACTCAATCGGCCTCAATCTGGGAGTATGGATTCTACTCAAATCCCAATGATGCAACAAGACAAAACATCATGAACTCACTCAATTGGCCTCAATCCATGAGTATGGATTCTACACAAATCTTGGTGTCCACGAAACAAGAATAAAGGTCCAAAAGAAACCATAACAACAAGTATAAAATCACTCAATCGAACACAAAGTTTAGAGTACAGGTGCAACATGTATCCCAATGCGAACACAAAAGTGCAAAAAAGGTTTGATTGATATCCAAATGGATAATCCAGGTCCACAACCCAACTCGTGCCAAGAAAACTTGAGAAAATAGGGCGGCATGCAAAATGAGGTAAAAACACCAAAATTTTGGAAAACTTTGAAATTAAAACCCATTTGGTCTTTGGGTATAAAAACCCCAAAAATTGAAAAATAAAAAAGTTCAAACATCGTATGCAAAAATGGCTAGCATAATGGCACAAAGCTCCAAACCCTCATCTTAAAAAATAGGAAAATATTCGTACCTGACCAATCGGGTAGAACTAGCATACAGAAATGAAGGGGAACACTAGTTTCTCAGCCTCTAAACAAATGGCTACCAAAAACAAAAGTAGAAATGGAGCTGAAACAATAAAATAGGAAAGCATACCTCACAACCAAAAGAGAAAAATAAGAATCTGAACCATAAAATAAATAGCCTATAGAAGTAGCTGAAAATTGCGGCAACCAAAGTTTCCTTGAGATGGATCCAACAAGATCAACCTCACGACGATCCCACGCCCATAGCTCCCACAAGGAACAAAATAGTAAATCCTCATGAAGAGGATTTTGGGTTTTACTCTCCAACTTTCTAATTCAAAAGTGAGAAGTGAGGAATTAAATTCCTTTTAGGATAATTATTCACTTTTCAAGTGAATAATCAATTAGGGAAAATAACTAACCAACCTAGTTAAACCCCAAACGAAAACAAGCTATTCCTAGAAATAGGAATTCATCTATGGAAAAGCTGTTAGAAATTAAATTAATTCAATTAAAAGGCTCAAAAACCCAAAAACACATAAATTTCCTTAACAACTTTTGCGACAATGTGAACCTCTAAATGCACAGACATGCTCACTGGTCAAATCACATATTGCAAATGAGTTCAGATTTAATAATCACTGAAAGGCTTAATTAAACAATTAAAATAAGGATACGTCAACCAAACTGGGATGACATTGGTAAAATATGAATAGCTGAATCATTAACTCCATGTGCCACTACCAGGGATATAAATCCTGCACACTAAACAACACGATCAAGTGCAATTGCATATAATAAAATAGCCGAAGCAATAAATGCATTAAATCACCTAATTTAACCATTTATTTAATTATATTAAAATAATCTATGTACATCACTCTCGTTCGCATAAAGAATAACAATGCAGGAATGAAGTAAATAACCATAGCATTAAATCCATCAAATAACATAATCAGAGATATGTCCAAATGTTGGATAACCAAATATCATCATAAAACACACTGTCATCTCAAAATGGCATCATCGTGCAATATGATCAATTGAATAGCATAATAGTCTAAAATCTATGATACTAACATCAAGGTATAACATTTGACTCTCAGGTCATCTCAAATGTAAAACATAAAATAAATAATAAAATATCTCTCAAATCAAAATATAACAAGGTAAATGTTCACAACACATAACCAAATAATCCAACATGAACAATCCATTTCTAATTACTTAAGGATTTATTAATGATTGTTTAAACAACACTTAAAGGCACTTAAAAGATATAAGCAAACACAGTCATAAACATGACTACCCACTGCTACAGGAGCCTAGTCCAATGTAGCATGGTAATAATACACAGTGCAATCTCTGCACACATCTCAGGGTAATCACGAAACAACCTCATCATACCACATCGATCCTAGTAACCACTAGCACAAACCTCAGTGAACCATAAATCACATCATAATCTCATAATTAGACAAAAGCATAAAGAAAACAATCAATACAGGAACATAAATCCAATCACCTCAATGGTGTAAAGCACTCAAGGTCACAATCATGATCCAACACAACAAAAAGGTTGCATCAATCAGGATGACTAACAAAAGTCAAATGGGAGAGGCACTACACAGTTACCAAAGGGAATTTAGTTTAGGATGTAGTGTTAACCAATTTTATACAGATAAGAAAGGAAGTTTGAAGAAAGTATTTTTTGAGTTAGTGTTGACTGAGTTGGGTTGGCTAAGGAAGGATTTTCTTGAGTCAGCATATTTAGTTTGATGAATTAATTCATTAAGTCTAGCTGATTTAAAGGATGAATATTGAATTTTGAAAGTGTATTCAAGCTTATTTGACAAGGTAATTGATTGTAGATAGTAGTTTTCCACAATCCATTAGAATTCTTAGCTGTGTTTTTTGGGTAGATTGTGTTACAATTTTTGCATCAACGTTTTGGATCACACTCTGTGATCCATCATTAGGATGAGAGAGCTGAAGGTAATTGATATAAGGTCAATTTGTGCAATTGAAAGAGAAGCATGGAGTTGAAAAGATAAATCAAGGAAGAAAATTTGAAGGATATTAGAGTATCCTAAGTTGACCAAGCTCAAAAAATTTATTCAATGAACGAGGATCAAGTATTCAAGCTAGAAAAAATATATGAAATCAGCAATATAGTTTCATCAACAATCTAGTTGTATCATTGTTACTCTCTAATAATTGTAGAAATGTATCAAGTCTCTTAATAGATTTAGCTTAACATGTATTTTCCAAATTATCTAACAAGGTGACATTTCTAGATTGAAGTGTCAAAAGAACTCTAACAAGGACACTCCTAATAGGATGATTTAATATCCTTTAATAGGGTCACACCTAATAGTGTGTTTTGTAACCTTTAACAGGGTTGGCTCCTAACAGGGCTCACTTCAAAAGAGTGAAAAATAGTAACTAGTTGAAATTGGTAGTTTTTGCCAAATTGGGTTCCCACGTTAAATCCTAGTGTCATGTGTGTTCATGTTATTTACTTTATGATTCTGCAACTAAGTTAATTAAGGTTAATCACATTAAACATCTTAAGAAGCATTTATTTCAGTTATTGTTGAGTGACAATAATTTTTAGTGTTTGTTGAGTGATTCAATACTAACTAAGTTACAACAATATTTTACTCTCAATAGAGTTTGGTTTTGATTTGTATTGACATCTAAGGGATCTGGGATTTTTTTTGTGGTAATTGATTCACCATTCCCCTCTCAATTACTCCTATATTTCCAACAATTAGTATTAGCAATATTGGTGCTTAAAGAGAAGGTTTCAAGGACCTAAGATAAAGATCAAGATGTCTTATAGAAGGGAGATCCCTAAGTTGAATAGAGATAACTTCAAGGTATGACAAGAACTCATGCTATTGCATTTGGCAACCATTGGAGACTCAGGCCTAAAGTACCTAGACACAAAGTATGTGAACCTACTAGAACTATGATTGTTGAGGAAATTACATAAAAGAAGAATCATAACATTATGATGATTGTTATTACTTCAACTCTCAACTATGTTGAATTTGATGAAATCAAAGACTATGGTACTGCTTATGAGATGTGGATCAAGCTCAAAGCTATCTATGAATGAGATGACAATGTAAGAAGAGCTAAGGTAGAAAGTCTCAGAGGTCAATTTGATCAAATAAGGATATTTCAAAATACAATGAAAGGATCAAAGCCAGTGTGTGTGCAATTAGAGCCTCAAGAGGAAAGACAGATGATGAGATAGTGGTAAGAAAGGTTTTGAGAACACTTCTTCCTATCTATGCAATTAGAGTTTATCAATTCAAGAGATTAGATGCAATTCAAAGGATGATATATCATTGGATGCACTAGTGGGAAGTTTGAAAACATTTGAGTTAGATAACTATGATAACTATATTCCTAACTGTAGAAACCTTGAGCCTACATTTCAAGCCAAGCTATCACTCAAGAAGAAAGCTACAAAATCTAAAAGAGAATCTAACAATGAAGATGAAGATAGTTCTAATGATGAAGATCTTGAATTAATTGAAGCATTACTTGCAAGAAGATTTCCCAAGGTAAAAGGAAAGTACAAATGTGAAATTTCTTTGATCTACTTTTCTTGTGAAGAAGTTGGTCACATTGTTGCAAGATGTCCAAATAGAGAAGGCAAAGAAGAAAATAAGCATGAAAAATACAAGGGCCAGAAGGACTTCAAAATCTATAAGGATTACAAGAACAAAGGTAAGAAATCTTGTTACATTGCTAAAGATTCTGATAGTAGTGAAGAAAATGAAATGTTTATCTTGTGGTTGTCTTGTGTCTTGAGGGTTAGTGTTTGGTGGATCCATGCTTAGTGGGTCTATGAGTAAGGGTTGTGAAACTTTTTTTTGATCTATGTCAAGTTTTTATTGAGATCTCTTGGTCTTATTTTGTCTTGGATGAACTTTAGATTGTGTTTGTACTTCAAAAACCAAGGGTTGATACAAGTCTTTTGGTCTGTGAGATGATTATGTCCTTGCAAGTGTTGGCATGATACCTAATGATGTAGATGTAATGGGGAAATCTTGAAATGAACTCTCTGCCTCCCAAGTGTGCACCTAAACTACCAACTATGACTTGATAGTACCAAGTGTTCCCTAGGAGTGTGCACTTGGTATCTAGAAGGGTGGAGTTGGAAAAAGAGATGTATGGGTGACAACAATGTAGGGTATGAATGATCTAAGTGTTTTTAGGTGTTTTCTAAGATTTAGGGATGCAATGCAAGGTGTAAGAATGTAATTTAGTGTTCTAGAACCTAAGATGAACTTCCTAGTTACAAAACCACTCTAAAACTACCAATTGCACACTGAACCTACCAAATGTGCACCCAAGGTGTGCAGTTGGTAAAATAGGGATGCAATTGGTAAAATAAGCCAAAACTTGATAATTTGGAAGTGGGTATGCAAGATATGAATTTTTAAGGGTTTAGATGTGTCATGCAACCTAAGGAAGTGAAAAATGACCTAGGTTTATGATATTTGAGATGTAAATGACCTAAGGGGGTGATGCACTAATGAAAATGCAAGTAAAATTTTGGATTTTTACCAAGGGATATGAATATGATTCTAAGCTATGCAAAATGCAAATTATGTTGGACCTTAGACTTGGAAATGATGTTAAAGGTTGATGTATGCCACATGGATTGGATTATGCAAGGGAGTTATACTAAGGTTGATAATGACATTTAGGATATCCAAGATAGGGAGGTGACATCAAGAAATGTGTTGGGTTTGACAAGTGGTTTGGACAAGTCAATTGTTAGAGATGATGGTATTTTGATACTTGGAAGAGATGTTAGGGTTTTGGATAATGCAAGGTGAATTGATTATGCAACTAGGGTTAATAAAAATGATGTTTAGGGAGAGTAAGGGTATGATAATGTTATGAAAAAAGGTGTATGCAAGGTTTTTAACTTAGGAGAAATCTTTGGAAAGTATTAATCTAAGAGTTTAACCTTATGAAGATGGACTTTAGATCTTGACCAAATGAGACAAAAATTGAAAATATCAAGTTGATAAAAATTACAAGGTAAAATCCATCAAGAAATAGATAGAGTTTGAACCAATAAAATCACAAAAAAGATTAAAAAGGAACTAAGTTCAAGATCCATCATCCATTAACATAAAGGGATACCCTAGGACTCATACTTTGTTCTAATTTTTTACTAAGTTCAAAGGGGTTTTAGGTTCAAAACAAGGCTTAGAGAGGATAAAAATGAGGGCTATGTGGATTGGATATGAAATATGAAAGTATCCTAAGATGAAAAATGATGTTTAGGATGATGTTCAAGGTTATGATCAGAGTGTGGACCTATATAGGCATCTGGAGGTAATTCTAGGGTCCCAAAGTGCAGTCTAGAAGTCCAAATTAGCTATTCTGGCAACCAATTGTGCTTAGAAAGAATCAAGTGTGCTCTAATAGTACCAAATGTTCCTAGGGTGCATTTAGGGCCCATTTGAGTGAAGTTGGTAGTTTCATAGTGAAGTTGGTGATGTAGAGAGCACAACTAAGAAGCTTCAAATGAGCTTCTCACTCTTGAAATCAACCAACTGGTTATCAAATATTTAACCTTATTACAAGGTTTCAGCATAATATAACCCTCAAATGGATCAAATAAATATGCTCTCCAACTTCACCAAGAATGTGAGGACAAAGAACCAAGATTGCCCACTTTATGGGTTTTGCACCAATGCCCACAACTAGGTCAATACTAGGAAAACACCATAGAAGTTTGTCCCAAGGGTTCAAAGATATTAAATGGTCTTAGGGAACCTATTTAACATAGAATAAACCACTATTTTGAATCATACACTTGCACAAAGCCTCAAATCTTAATTTGGCCTAGTAGCCCTATGAGCCCCTTTTAGCCCTCCTGAAATGGCTTTTTGGATCTAACTTCACAAAGTTTCAAAAAAGACCCAAAAAAATTAGGTTTTTGAATACCCTTTTCAAATTTACAAGTTCTAGCCCCACTCCAACATTCCCTTTCCTTCACAAAGCAACATAGACCTAAGTGATCAAGTTAGGCCTGGTTTACAAAGCAACCAGTAGGAAATGGAGTCATGGAAATAAATTCAATACTCAAGAATGATTGGCAACACTAAAATAAATTATTTCCAAATGCTCAACCCTTCACCAAGTCCCAAACTTTTTCCATTCACAAATCAACACGCTACAAGAGGTCAAATCCTTCATGGTACTTGACCTAGGGCTTGATTAGAAAAATCACAAAACACGTCCTCTAGCTTTGAAACCATAGAATCTTCAAAAATACCCTACTAAATACCATTTAAAAAGTGGCCATAAAATTCCAACCAAGGAAATCATAGTTAGAGGCCCATTTTTGCTGTGTGCACCAAAATGTTGTCCTAAAAACCTAGTTTCACTAAAAATGCAATAACTCGAGTTAGAAAACACACAGAAAAATGAGACTAGAAGAAAAAAAATTTTGATTCAAAGATATATCTCAAAAATCCATAAAATCTAGTGTAACATTCTATATAGTTCATGCAACATGCAAACAACAATAAAAATGACTCTAAAACTTAATTTTCATCCTTGCAACTTCTTCCAATCCGTACATCAATGCCCTCCAAACCTCACAAAATGAGGTATATATATATAATATGTCTATTTTAATGATTATAACCAATATTTTAATAGATATAACCCTTTTCCCACTAAGTTGCAAATTTGAGCAACTTTTACACCTTTCAACAATGCAACTTTGCACAAAAAGTGCAATTTTTACATTTTTCACTTGATTCCACTTCTAGGACTTGGAAAAGGTTCCAACATACCTAAAACCAACTAAAAATAGCTAATAATAGGCTTTCTTGACCAAAAACATTAAAAATCTTGAATTTTCCTAATGAGCAACTTTTGCTTATAAATTGCATAAAGTGCCTTAAGCATACAAAATAGTGTCTTTCTTTGACAACTGTGGACTTTTTATTGAAGGTTTTTTTATTCTAGCCTAAGTAGGTGAAAAAAAACATGAAAACAAAAATATAAACCAAGTGCCTTGGTGCTCTGCACCAGTTGGGAAGCTAGGCTGGAAGTTTGTTGATTCTAGACTTGGTGCCTTTCAAATTGTTAAGCTAGAGAGTTAGTTGATTGGGGATAATGTTATGATTAGGATGGAGATGTAGAATGAGGGTTAGAAAATGAGAAATGAATCCTAGGATTTTCAAAATGAGGGTTAGGAATTGCAGGAATGATGCTCGGGACATGATGAGATAAGGACCTACACATGCATCTAGTGGCAATCCTAAGGTCCCAAAATGCTATTTGGAAGTCAAAATTGGTTGTTCTAGAAACCAAGTTCCCTCCGATAGAGCTAACTACACATAGGGTGTATTTTGGGCTAGTTAGAGCATAGTTGGTAGTTTCAGAGTGCATTTGATAAAGTGGGCTAAAACTTGAGTGATTTTGGGCTTGATGACTTCTATACTGTTGTTATGGAGAGCTAGTTGGCAGGGGATAATGCTATGATCAGAATGTGGATGAAAAATTGGGGTTAGGACATGAGAAATAAGAACTAAGACATGAAAAATGAGGGTTAGGGAATTCAATAATGCAAGTTGGGGGATGCAAGATGAAGATTAAGGGCTAAAAGTTGAAGACTAGGAGATGCAAAATGAAGCCTAAGGAATGCACTTTAAAAGTTAAGTAATGTGAAATGAGGCTTAGAGAATGAAAGTATGAGGTTCAAAAGATGAAAAATGCAAGGTTATGTTATGCAAGGATGAAGCATACATCATGCCAAAGACTCCTAAGGTTATAAGTCTCCATGTTTTCAAAGTCTCAAGTGTTTGACAAAAGGTTTGTAGTGTGTTGACAAGAGTTGTAATGATTTGACAATGTTTTCAAGTGACCAAGGTTCAAATGTATTTAAGTAAATTTGGGATTATCTTGATTAATGTTATTCATACACACAAGACATAGTAGACAAGAATAGTTATTGTTAAACTTAAAAGACACATCACAACCTAGGATTTAAGACTATATCCATCGAATTCCCACTTCAACTAAAGTTTAGTCATGCTTATCTAGAGAAGATAACCTAGGATATTGGCACCACAGGCTCCCCATTATAGTGCACTCACTTCTTGGGGCTACTAAGATTCACTTCCCAATCGGTGATCACTTCCTAAGGGATTGTTTCCTCTACTAAGGACTGCTAGAATGTGGGATATCTTCATAGGCATGGGTGACCCCCTAAGCTAGTGGATAGAAAGGATTTTGGCCACTAAGACAAGGTGTTTAGTTTGGGAACTTTGTTCATAAAATGAATGATAAAACTCCTCAGAAGGTCTTCCAGCCCTGAGAACTAGGGTTTGATGAACCAAAAGGGTACTAGAGGAGAGCTATCATGCAACAATATCACTGATAGGACATTAACCCTATTGATTATGTTATTATAACTAGAGTGTAGACCTATCTTTAGCCTATTACCACTTCGAGGTTGACCCTCGAGTCTTAGTTCCAAGGCAGGCCTCTCTAAAGAAATTGCATAGATTTCTCTTTTACCCAAGATCCACAAAAGGTGAGGGAAGAGGATACATCCATGCAACTCCTAGGGTTCTAAAAAATGAAGAGATACCAAATAGAAAAGAAAGTTCATTTTATAGCACCAAACTAAGTGTTAACTAATCTAAGAAAACTACACACATAGTTTGAAAAAGCACATGGGTCTTCATTAATGACTTGCATCAAACAATTAGTAGTTTTCAATGTATAATTTTTCTCCCAATGAATGTCACATGCTACAAAAAGATCATCAATAACACAAAAAACCCTAATCCTAGAATGAAATTGAAACACTAGATGTAGATTATGATTGAAATATGGCCTTTCTATGAACCAACTCCACCTTGACAATGTAAATTGTGCCCCAGAAGGCCAAAAACACTTAGGAGATTCCCAAGTGCACTTAGATAGTGCCAACTACACTCATGGTGTAGTTGGGGCTACTTAGAGTGTAGTTGGTAGTTTCATAGCACAATTAGGAAGCAAGGAGAAAACTTCGGTAAAATGGGGTCATAATGACACCCACAACTTGCAAAATTGAAAACCAGACTCCCAAGTGCACTCTAATAGTGTCAGGTATGCTCCCAATACACTTAGGGCCAAAATGAGCACATTTGGTAGTTTTGGAGTGCAGTTGGTTAAGTGATAACAATATATAGAGGTTAAACTGAGTCCTAGGCCCCTAAAACAACTTCCTAAGACCTTGAAGTGTGTCCTGATAGAGCTAAGTGCACACCTAGGATAGAGAGTTATAGAAAATACATAAATAAAAGACACAAACTTGTTACTAGGCCTCCTAATTAGACTAGGTGTGATAAAAATGATCAGACAAGAATTATAATCCTTCTATTGAACTCCTTCCTTGCACCTACAAGAATAAAATAAAGAAATCCAAGTTAGTAAGCATGATCTTCACATCAGGTTCACCAATTATAAGAATAGAAAATGGGTTAGAACCTAGCATACTATGAGAAACCACAAAAACTCAATCATTATACACTAGACCCTTCTAATCTACCATAAAAATCAATTCAAAAAATAGAAGGAAACATAAGCAAAACCGCATTTTGATATGGAGAGAGGGAGAGGGAGAGGTCGGGGGAGCGGATGGGAAGCATCTGTTCAAAATTCAAATCTAGTTTCAGGCAGGAGTCCTCATGGAGGAGGATCTCAGAAACTAGGTACAAAGGAGAGTTTTCACGTAGAGTGTGGAGAGCTAGAAAATGGGGATGGGGACCCACATGCTGATGGTGAAGTCTAGATCAAGCCAAAAATGCAACCCAATGTGGTCAGGCTAGGGAATCTTCCAGCAAAATGGGCCTTGCTCTTTAGTGTCAAACCATCTGGTAAGTCATCTTCCCCTCCAGTTAAGATTGTATCAAGCTTAGAAAAGGGATTATGTATGATTGCTATTCTAGATAAATTAGTTGATCATAGCATAGCTTCGATGGCATCAACGTTGGTTGGAAAGTTTATCGGTCAGAGACCAAACATTGATGTGGTGCGATCCTTCACCTTGAAGAAATGACATCTTAAAGGTCAAGTCAGTGTTATTGCAATGGCTAAGGGGTTTCTCTCTTTTGACTTTACCTATAATGAGGACATGGCTAATATTCTTTGTGAAGGGCCCTAGATTATAGGACGAAAAACTCTAGTGTTGCAGAAATGGTCTTCAAAATTAGACTTAAATGATTTTTTTTTCAGCAAGCTCCAGTATGGATTAGACTCCCTAAGCTACCCTTGGAATTCTGGAACGAGGATGTTTTTATGGGTGTGGCTAGTTCCTTTGGAGAACTATTATCAATTGATCCTATTATTGCTTCTAAGAGCAGACTTACCTATGTGAGGATATGTATAGGAGTAAGGGAAGGGGATGATATGTCGGAAGTGGTGCGCTTCAAGTCTAAGCTCGGCACTCACATATAGTAGTTGGAATATAAGAGTGTACCTTTTGGTTGCTATCATTGTTTTGAGACTGGACATAAAGATTTTCAATGTCCAAAAGTGAAGATGGACAAGAAGAAGAAGTCTCTCCCTTCCTCTTATCTCAATAGGGAAGAAAATTTGGAAGAGGAAGACAGCCAGCACAGGTCACAAGGCTGATCCTATTATGGTTGGTCAGAAGGTTGGAGAAGTTAATAAGGACATTACACATAAGCTAGCACCTTCTGCCACAATAGCTCAGACCAAAGATAAGAAGGACTTTCCCCATTCTAAAGAGCATGCCCAAAAAACTTCAAATGGTGTAGTATTTGCAGATCTAAAGGAAAAGCTAGAGACAAATGCCCTAGAAGGAAACGAAGTTGACTTTGATGAGTCAAAAGACTTTGAGATTTTGGAAGGGGTAGTAGATTTGCAACAGGTAAAGCCTATGGTTAAAGATTGCAAGGGAGCTCCTCAACAAATTATGAAGGAAGCAGATCTAGAAGGGTTCCCCGAGTCTAAAGGGAGAAGTGTTTTGGATACCAAGGATGATGAAAAGGATATAGTCAATAAGGATATAATTATCTATCAAGGCCCAGAGGATAATTCTATTTCCTCTAGAGCAGGAGCTGAAAATGTTATGGAGAACAAGAAAGAAGTTTTGGTGAGGGTGCTCAATGATTGGGAGGATCCTCCTAGAACTCCAAAGAAAGCTCAAATAGTATCTAGGTCTTTAGAATCTGTTTTGGAAAGATAAGCTTTTCTTTCCCCTAAGCCTAGGAAAAAAAAAATTAGATAACCCTCTTTGGCCTCTCTGGTGGAGAGTAGAAGCAGTTGCGAACTGGATGTGGGAATAGTGGCTAGAAAAGGTAGAAAAATAGAGAAGCAAACCAAAGAGGAGGAGACCAGAAGATGCTTGGCAAATGGGCGCCAAAGAACTCTTCAGGAGTGTTCCAAGAATGGAAAATGAAGATCATATCATGGAATATAAGGGGATTAAACAGAGCCCACAAATAGAAAATTATTAGGAATTTGATCAGAGATCAAAGACCTGATATTTTGATGATCCAAGAAACTAAGATGAAAAAGGAATCTCTAAGGAAAATTAAGTTTAGTAGCATGATGAGTGGAGAGGCTTTGGATGCAGAGGGTACCTCTGGTGGTCTACTGACCCTATTTAATATCAAGAATTTCAGAGTTGAAGTAGTGTTTAATGAGAGTAATATTCTTCTTTGTCATGTTCATCATATTCAATCTAATGAAAATTGGTTTGTGCTGAATTTATATGCTCCTAACAATAAAAGAGATAGAAAAATCACTAGACTAAAGTAGGAAACCTAGTGCATAGTAATTTAAAGAAAGGCATCATTATGGGAGATTTCAATACTCCTCTTGTGGATGGGGAGAAGATGGGTGGTCTGATCCTGGACTGGGAAAGTAAATAAGACTTCTCTAGCTTCATCAATGGTTTGGCTTTTATGGATCTGGATCTTATGGGAGGAGCCTTTACTTGGTCAAACAAATGCTTGGGAAAGGACTGCATCCAGGTTAGATTGGATAGAGCTTTAATCTCCCCTGATTAGATGAAGTCTTTCTCTTGTAGGTTAGCTCTCCTGCCTAGAGTGGGATCTAATCATTCTCTTATCTCCCTCTTGGTTGCTCCTATAGAACCTAGAAGGAACACCCCCTTCAGATTTGAAAAAATGTGGACTTCTCATCCTGATCTTTTGGATAAAGTCAAATTTTGGTGGAGTTTAGAAGTGGAAGGCACTACTATGTTTAGAGTTGCCAAGAAACTAAGTAATGTTAAGAGAATGGTTAAAGTTTGGAATAAGACTAATTTTGGTCATATCTTTCATGAGAAAGATGTCTTGTCTGACAAACTTATTTTTTTTCAAGCCTCTATTCAATAGAACTAGTATGATGAGCTTAGTAGGGAGGCTAAGTTGTCTATTCTTATAGACTTACATAATGTCATCAGCAAAGAGGAGAAGTTCTTGAGGCAAAGATCTAGGGTCAACTGGCTTAAAGATGGTGATCAGAATTCAAAGTTCTTTCATCTAACCACCCTCAAGTATAGAGCTAGTAACAGAATTGTTGGCATCACGAAAGGGCAGGATCTAATGACTAAGGAAAAGGAAATATCAGCTGAAGCTATCTCCTTCTTCTCCTCTCTCTTGTCTTGGGATCCTCTTCTGTCAAAGGTGGACCAAGAAGACTTGGTTGTTTCTATTCCTCAAATAATCCAACCTCATCATAACTTAATGCTTCGAGCCATTCGTTCTATTGTTGAAGTTTGTGAAGCTCTATTTTCCTTGCCTATAGATAAATCTCCTAGTCCTAATGGGTTCCCTACCTTCTTTTTTTAGATGTATTGGTAGGTGGTGATGGATGATGTGGTGAAGGCAGTTCAAGAATTATTTGGAACCGAGAGCATTCTTAAGGAGATTAACTCTATTTTTGTAGTCCTCATCCCTAAGGTTCCCATGGCTAACTCTTTTCTCAAAGGTTCTTACCTCTAGGTTTCTCAAGCTCCTCCCTTTGATTATATCACAGCAACAAACGGGTTTTCCAGGTAGACAGATTTTAGACTCGGTCATGATGGTGCACTAAGTGATCCGCTCTTTGGAAGTTGGCAAACGAGAAGGGATGCTACTTAAACTAGACCTATCTAAAGCCTATGACCTAGTTGATTGGACTTTTCTTGATATGGTGCTCAAGGCTTTTGGGTTTCATTTAAAAGTTTGCAAACTAATATCTCAGTTTGTCTCTACTTCTGCTCTTATTGTGTTGGTTAATGGAGCTCCTTTAGATTTTTTCAAACCCTCAAGAGGACATCGGTAGGGGGATCCTCTCTCGCCAATACTCTTCATTATCCTATCTAAATTTATGGGAAGGCTTATTGAGAGAAAGAAGAAAGAAGGAAAAATCAAAGGGATAAAACTGTCCTCTAAAAGTGATCCTTTCTCGCATCCACATTTTGTTGATGATACTACCATGGGGAGGAGGCTTCTATGAAGGAGGAAAAAGCCATGAAGGATGTCCTAGATATCTACTCTAGAGGGTCAGGCCGACTAATTAACTGGGAAAAGAGCTCTTTATATTTTATCAATACCCCAGAGGATAGACAAAGGAAAATTTCTAGGATTTTGGTTTGTAATGTGGGAAAGTTTCCCTCTACCTACCTTGGGCTTCCTTTGGGTTTGATTCCTCTTGACTCCTTTTCGAATGGTATTATGGATAGGTTCAGCAAAAAGCTTGTTGGCTAGAAAGGAGCTATTCTCAGTCAAGTTGGCAAATGTTAGCTGGTTAAATTTACCCTTTAGAATTTGTCATTGTACACTATAAGCCTCTTTGTGATTCTAGTTAAATTCATGGAGAGGATTTAGAAAATTTAGAGGGATTTCTTATGGACAGGTGTTGAAGGGAAAAAAAGATACCCACTAGTTGCCTGGGACAAAGTCTGTCTACCTAAGAATTATGGAGGTCTTGGCATAGGGAAGCTTACTCATCTTAATAAGGCTCTTTTGGCAAAGCAATTATGGCGCATCTTCAATAGCACTGGGGAATGGAGAGACACATTGGTCAACAAGTACATTAAGAGGCCTTCTATTTAATTCACCCTTTTTAGTGAGGAAATTCCTAGAGGATCAGCTATTTGGAATGGTTTTCTGAAAGCTAGGGACCTAGCAAAGGCTAAAGTATCTTGGAAATTGGGGGATGGGGAGGATATCCAATTTTGGTTTGATAGTTGGCTTATTCAAGGCCCCCTAATGAACAATCTTGTCTATGATGTTTGGGCAAACCATTGTATTCAACTTTTTGTGCTGAAAGTTTGCAACTATAGGAATGACCAGGGTTTGATAGATCTATCTATAATCTCTAATGATCTAAATCCAATCATGTTAATATTATATTCAATGGCTCTTAGCAACAAGAGGGATGAAATGATTTGGGGGGACAACTCCAGTGGAAACTACTCTGTTGCTTCTGGGTATATGGCTCTTTGAAGCTTAAAAGAGAAGCCTCCTTGGTTGAAAGCTTGGATCCCAGGCCCCATTCTTAAAATCAATATATTTTATTAGTTGGCCGTACAGAACAAAATTCTCACTTAGGATAACCTTATAAAAAGAGGATAGATTCTACCAAGCAGATGTAATTTATTTAAGAACCAGTTGGAAATAGGCAACCACTTGTTCATTCATTGTTCCTTCTCTAGGGAGGTTTGGGACTTCCTAACCCAAGACTTAGGGATTAGCTGGTGCATGCCAGATATTCTCCTAGATTTTTTCTGCCAATGGAAATCCTTGTTCAAATCCCCTATTTTGTAGGAATTAGGAACTTGGATCTTACCCCACTATTGCTAGAGCATATGGAAGGAGAGAAATAATAGAATCTGTAGAGTTAGAGAGGAGCCAACCATTGTTCTTGGAAAGAAGATTCACAAAAATATAAAGGAAAACTACCTAGTAAGGAAGGGGGGAGATATCGAAGTGGGCGGTAGGAAAATGGAGAAGGGAAAAGAAAGAATGTTAAAAAGACAGGAAGCCAAGTAGCTTCTCCCCCCAGAAGGATGGCATAAAGCCAATTTTGATGGGGCCTCTAAGGGAAATCCTGGCTCCTCGAGATGTGGAAGAATAATTAGGAATGAATTCGGGGATAGAGTAGTAGCCTTCTCTCTCTTGGTGGGATTCCAAACTAATCACTTTGCGAAAGCAAGTGGGGCCTACCATGTCATAAAACTGGCTTTTGAAGTTGGAGTTACTAATCTATGGCTTGAAAGGGACTCGAATAACATTATTAAATGTTTAAATGGAAAATCTCATTATTCATGGTCAATTGCAAATCTTCCTCTAAGGGAAATCCTGGCTCCTCGAGATGTGGAAGCATAATTAGGAATGAATTTGGGGATAGATTAGTAGCCTTCTCTCTCCTGGTGGGATTCCAAACTAATCACTTT
The DNA here is from genome assembly GCA_028749045.1 of Cupressus sempervirens. Taxonomy (NCBI): domain Eukaryota; kingdom Viridiplantae; phylum Streptophyta; class Pinopsida; order Cupressales; family Cupressaceae; genus Cupressus; species Cupressus sempervirens. The sequence goes on along the minus strand of CM053789.1, from coordinate 572,071,180 downwards.
GTGGAAGCAAGTGTGGCCTACCATGTCATAAAACTGGCTTTTGAAGTTGGAGTTACTAATCTATGGCTTGAAGGGGACTCGAATAACATTATTAAATGTTTAAATGGAAAATCTCATTATTCATGGTCAATTGCAAATCTTATAGATGAGACACATGAGACTCTTGCTAAATTTGATAGAGTCCATGTCACTCACATTTTTTGGGAAGCAAACCTAGTGGCAAATTGATTCGCAAATAAAGGTGTCCAATCTGACCAAAAAATGACCTGGCAATTGGGAAAGAGTTTTTTGGTGGATGTTAAGAGCTTGATCGAGCTGGATAAGATCCAAGGGAGTACGAACAAGATCAATCTATAATTATGAATAGGAAAGGCTTATGGGGAAAGGGTACGACTCTTAAAGGTTGTATTGGTAAATGCAAGAAGTGGGTTTTATTACAGTTTATTCGGTATGCTTTATGGGTCTTTTTTTGCATTTGTAACCTGAGCAATGTCAAGGCTTATTTCTTCAGTCTCTCTCTAAAACACAGAGAACCCTATCAGGTGGTGAGATTTTAGAGCATTGTGCTTATGAGAATTGTGGGAGAGCAAAGTGCTAATATGGTGGGTGAAAGGTGTAGAAAAGAACTGGTGGGAAAAATGGAGAAATGGAGAAGCAAGGAGAAAGTGTGGGAGAAGTTGGTTTAGGGTGGGATTTCAAGGTATATCATGAAATTTCTTGGTTATGAACAAAATGTGACTGATAGCATGGTCAATTCGTGGAAGGATGGTAGAGTCAAGGTGAATGGGATAGTTTTTCTGATAACGGAGGAGGTGATTTTGGTTGTTACTGAGATTTCGATGGTAGGCTTTAAGTTCTTTAGGGACAAAAACCTTTCGACCAATGTAGTGAAGGACTTTGTCGACAACCCTAAGGAGTTGAATGCCCTAAAAAAGAGTGATACGTTTATTATCCAAATTCTATATTGAAGATTTGGAGGTATGTTATGTGTGCTTTCATTGAGTACATTACTCTTGACCCTAGGTTTGATCATGTTCACACCCACCATTTCATTCTTTTGAATCATTTTTGGCATGATAGAAAAGTTTCTTTCCCTTTCTATTTGTTGAACTCTATGAGCAAGGCAATTTCAAGCTTCAAAAAGAAACCCTTTGTTAACCCTGCTTTGCATGAGGGGTTGTTACTGCTCATCTATGAGCACTTCAAGGCTCAGACAATGAGTAACATCCCTTTGTAGGCTGGGAATGAGGAAATTGAAAGCTCTAGCTACTCCTCTGACTCGGATGATATACAAAGCATTAGTTTTGAAGAAGGGGGCTTACTTTCTCTAGTAAAAAAGCTACACCTATTGTAAAGATGTCACTCTCCCCCATTACTCCCCTAAGAGAAAAATCCCTAGAGATCATGGTCAGAAGAAGCTTGAGAAGGAGGAGCAGGATGCCTGTGATGAAGAGGAGGCTATGGAGTCTAAAGATGAGGAAAAGGAGAGGTAGGAGGAAAAAAAGGAAACCCAAGGTGGGCACAGAGGATGAGAGGTTGTAGTAGGACTTGGACTCTTCTCTGCTTCCTCTCTCCCCTGTCCATCCCCAAGGCCACCCAGAGGAGTAGATAAAGGATAGTTTTGGAGTTGGGGGGGAGGTGCTAGCCAAATATAGGAGGAAAGCCTAGAGAAATTTTAATGTGAGGACTTTGAAAATGGGTATTTTCAGGGAAGTGATGAACCCCTAGATCTTGGTGGACAATCAGGAGGAATCACATCTTGAAGGGCTCATTAACCCTGCGATTGTGGCTATCTCTAATAATTCCAAGGAATCTGGGATGACCCTCTTGAACAATGCCCGCAACAACATGATAGATAATTACAGGTCAATCAAGTGGCTTTTTCATGAGGTAGAGGAGGTTAAGGAGAAGGTGGTTCAAATAGAAGGAGGCAAGAATCTTAAGGGCCTAGAGAAAGGGACACATTATGATGATAGGCATAGCTTTTCATAAAGGAGGATCCATAATCTAGAAAATTACAATCATAATCTGTCGAGTTAGACGATCTCACTGCTCAAATTGATCAATAATAACATTCTATCTTTAACTGATTGGCTTAAAGATAGAGGCATGTAGGGGGATGTGGATGGAAAACATAGGGGTAAAGCTAGATCTAATGAAGATAATACCACTGGTATCACTTTTTCTACTCTAGACCAGGAAGAACACAGGACTCACTAGTAGGAGGCCGAGGAGAACCAGATGGCTGAGGAGGTTGCTTAGGTCATGCAAGAGCTGGAAAGAAAGATAGAGGATTAGTTCTTGTCTTTTTCCTTTTTGGCTGGCTTTTTGTTCTGGATTTTTACTATTTCATTTGTCTTGTCTTTTTTGTTTAGCCTTTTCTTTGGCCTTTGTTTTGTTTGGCTGGGCCTAGTGCTTATTTTCAGCCTTTAGACTTGTTACTTTTGTGGCTGGGCTTCTAACACTTATTTTCAACCTATTTTGTTTTAACTCTAAGATTTCATGATCCTTGTAAAACCTATTTATCTAATCAAAAAAATAAGAAAAAACCCCTATTCAATTGTAGTTTGCATGTCCTTCTTTTTTCTCCATTTTAATGTAGCTACAATTTCCTATAGTACACACAATTGAAAGAAAAAAAATATGATGGAATGATGTCATTGAGAGTACTAGAAGTGTGGTTCAAGTCTAATGGGTTCTAAGGATCTAAAATGAGAGCAAGATGACTCAATTTATAGCCAACATGCAAGAGGCGAGACATGAATGAGAGGATGGACACTTGTCAACTCAAATGTGCAACTTGGCATGATATTCCTTAGAATATCTATGACAAATATGGCACAAGATGCCAAATGTAGGATTCTATGATGCATCAAAGTCAACATGGCTAAAAGTGGAGGAGAATATATGATGTGCATAACACCTCAAACCCACTTGTAGACAATAATCTATGATGAAGGTAGCTTATTATAGTCCTACATAAGGAATAACATATGTCAAATATGACAAATATTATCCAAGTGCAGGGAGAGAATCTATGATGTGTGATGTCCATGTGTCAAGATTATGTAGGATATTTGAATTAAAAATTCACAATTCCACACAAATGGGAATTATTAAAATGGAAATTAGGAGTTGAAAATATGACTTAGAAAATTGAGAATTCTCATAGTTTTTAAAGATGAATCAATTAATTAATAAATATTAATTAATTGAGAATGTTTGGTTAGTGAAAATAATTAGTGACATGTGATGACAATGATTGAAATGACATAGGAATAGATTATGGGTTAACTACTCCTATAGAAAAAAATTAGGAAATGATTGGCCAATTTGATAAAATAAATGTGAGATTATCCTTTGATGAAATGTGATGATTATGCAAATTGACTAGAATGATGGTGGGTAGATCAAATCCATGATCAAATTTATCAAGTGATTGGGATTGATAACATGCCAAGGACACATGACATGGATTAGGACATGTTGCATTTAATGGATATTGTAAAGGCCACAAGATTGAACTTGATTGATAAGGTTGGTCATTATAACATTGACAAACATTGTCAATGTTATTAAATTGGTTTGATAATGTCATGATCTGATATTGAGGGACTCGATAATATCAATGATTGGATGATAAACATGAAAATTTTGACCTAGTGCTTAGGGACATGATAGTTCTAAGGTCAAATTTGATAGGTTTGATAAGATTTGAGAGGTTGCCAAGGCACCGAGAGACACGACAATGCCTAGGGTTTAATTTAAGATATTTGACACATTTTGAGTTTATTAGGGTTGATTTGAGATGATTCCAAGTTGATTAAAAATGATTTTGATGGTATTAAAATGGTTTTGGGTTGATTAGATGTGATTTTGATGATGTCAAAATGATTTGGGGTCAATTTCGTAAAGTTTGGATAAAACGGGAATTGATTCTAAAATGATCTGCAATTGATGTGAAAGGAGATATGAATGGTAAGGGATATTGTCAAAATATGCTTGAATGATAATCAATTTGGCCAAAAGATCAGAATTAGTGAAATGAGAAAATGGGAAAGTTAGTATGAAAAAGTGATTAAACCATAGACGTGAACCATGTTTGAGCATCGACACTTGGACTGACTTCATTTTGGCCAGGTAGAGCATGATAAGGATGCAAAAATTATTGCAAAAATACCACACACACATATTTTTAGTTCACGACAAAAAGTGATTAAACCATAGATGCCAACCATCTTTGAGTGTCTATACTTGGACTAACTTCATTTTGACCAGGTAGATCATGATGAGGATGCAAAAATTACTACAAAAATACCACACACACACATTTTTTAGTTCATGACAAAAGAGAGTACAAAATATAAACCATGAATGAGATTGTTTTATGAAAAAGTATTTCATCATATCTTACTTCCAACATTTGTAATCTCTCATCAATATTTGCACCCTCTCTTTTATCACATCAATTTGACATTTTGTTAATACCAAACTAACAAGTTCTTTATTTTCCTCATCATATCAAAAGCATTTGTGGAATATGCAATGTCATCATCGCATAATAGTCATTCCAAATATGTAATGATATTATCATCTACTACAGGAGCCTTTTTGTGAATATTGACCTTTGACAAGAATAGTAGTAACATTATAAAAAGTAATCCAAAACCCTAACAAAAAGAAAATAATAATATAAGATTTTTCTCATATCTAATTTGTACAATTTCAATGAGGTTACATGCATGGTAGAAGCACTTATCAGTGTATCTTGATTTGTGTTATGGGTCTAAGACTCGACCATATGATCAACATCACATTGTGACAAAAATAACATTACCTAATAAAATTAATAGTCTCATGGAATAAAAACACAATAATACAATGGTATATTAGACACATTCATTAGAGGTTGGTTAAAATGATATATATAGTGCATACCACCCTCATACTAACATTGTTATTATCTATGTGATTTAAATTGTATTTGATTAACATCTCTTCCCCTAATCTTATTGACCTCTAGTTGATCTGCCCCTAGTTGATCTTTTGACCTATAGTTGATTTGCCCCTTTTAGACCTACTACATGTCTTTCTTTCCTCTTCATTTCCCTCACTTGATGAAGTCAAATTTGACAAATACCTATTTTGTGGAACCTACACTACATCAAATGACATAGATAGTTGGTAAAGGGTTGGTTTGTTATTGTGAGAAAAATGATGGTAATATAGATTGCATAGTCAAGTTTGATGTTCACATAGATATTTTTATTTAAAGGTGGTTTTGTTCTTCTTGACACCAAGTTTGAATAAAGAATTCAATAATGATCTTAGTAATGAATACACAAAATGACTCTACTACATTTATGAAGTTTGTGAAAGTGGAATGATCATATTTCAAGGTGGTTTAGGGGATAAAAAACAATGAAAAGATTTAATAGAAAATAGTTGCTAAAACTTGACCTATTATTATATCACTCCAAAATGGGTGTAAAGAGAAAGAAAGAAAGTAATGAAGGGTTTCTATAGATATGTCTAGACTTATACGTGGTGATCCATGAGAAAAATCATCACCTTGACTTTGTAATTGATCAATTACCAGTTTCCACCATATAGACAAGGTGGACCCTAAACAAACAAAGATAATAAATCATATTATAATGACATATCGCAAATAAATAAAGACCTTTGTGTTCCCAACCTTTCCATTGCATTGGAAACATTACATTAATCAAATTATAGAAATCCTGGAAGATCACATCATGATAACAAACATAAATGTTTTTTGAATTCTAGTTTTGGTTTTTTTTGGTAAATTATTTGTTCTAGAAAATCTTTGTAATGGCATCAAGTTCAATAACTTATTAGAGAAAAGCTCATACCTATTAATATTTCCAATCTTTGACAACATGGGAGCTTTCCAATCTTTAATAAAGAAATAAATTAAATTAAAAGTATCTATGTTATAAGAAAAGAGCACCTGCATGTGTATAATTTGAAGGTGGGGCCCACTGTTTGGATAGGAAAATGTATAAATGGATCCAACCATGATGATATAACCATTAGACACAAAGGGTCATTTGGTTGAGTTGCGTTAAGGTCACATTCTCACAAAGGGTTCAGTTGACTTGAGTTAAGGTGCTATGGGCATGCATCTTAAAGACACGTGTACAATATTTTAAATATTCATGGACTTAATAATTTAGGTTGAGTCTTGAGTTAGTAGTTGGAAATTTAACTTATTTAAAATGAAACCTTACTTGATGCTATAAGTCACACTAACTTGTCTATGTTACTTCAAACAACTTAAAACCATTTTGTTCAATGCTAGATACCTGTCACCTCCTTAGTTACCCTTTCAATTTAGACACTTTAAAATTCATGCATTCCAAGCACACAATCACAATTATTAAAGTCATAAGCTTTAAATGCTTTGCAAAACTGCGTTGAAGATCATTTCATGGCTATCATGGGCTCACGAGTTTAAGATAGCTTAAATTTTTTTGTTTGTGATGATGCAAAAACATTTAAGGTGACCATCAACACATGATCATATGTGTCTTTATAATAGTTACATTAAATTTGCAATCTTGTGAAGAAATTTGTAGTAGTTTGAGTGCATGATTGCAAAAAGGTAAAACACAAGGTTTATAAGGGTTGTGATCTTGCAGTTTACATTTTTTGTGGAGAAAATGATATGTTGGATTCAAAAATTTAAAAAAGGAACATTGTATAAGGGTGGTATGTTTGTTCCTTTTTTGTTTTTTGTAGTGAGTTATTTCTCATGCAAGAACTATAAATTCATATAATTTCTTCATCAAATTGTTTAGAGCCCTTGAGTCTAATGGTGATAAAAGGTGCTTGCAACATTTCCGAAATTTATAGAGTTGTGAGTGCACCAAGGAGATTTTCTTAGTATAATTGTATAAAAACTCAATACAAAAATCGTAGATCCAAGGTCATCTATGCAATTTGGAAGTAAAGAAAGGACTAAATAGGATAATTTTTTGAAGAAAGGGTAGAATTCCTTCTAGGAACATCAAATTCTTTGGGTGTTAATGATCAAACATGGAAGAAAAAATATGCACAGTGTAGGAATCCACAAATACTAGATTCTACTGGGAATCAATTATTTTTGTATTTCTTCAATAATAGAGTGAAACTAGAGCCAATTTGTAACCCTAGGAAATTGAATTGGAAAAAACTCATTTTCCCATATGTTTATACGACCCTTGATTTAATTCAATCCTTGGCTTAAAATTATGACCCAACTATTAAATGTATTAGAAGAAAAGATAGAATAGTATTGGTCATATTGGATAGGGCCAGTTTGATCCAAGATTTTGGTCTCACTGATTCCCAGAACCAAGAAACTGACTTAGAGGAGGACACATGTATATAAAATGAACAAAGCACTAAAAAAGAGAGACAATTCTAAAGCACATGCCTAGGGTTAATAATAAACATTTTCCTATTCCAAATAATGTCAACCCTTCTTATGATTTGACTAGGTTTAACAATTATTTGAAGTATATTGTGCATGGTCTTTGTAAGGTATTGGTTGGTGATTGTACTAATTATGTTACATAGGATTTTCTTATGATGGCCATGGATATTCAACATCCTCATGTTAACAAGGACTATTATTATGTGGGCTACATCATAAAAATAGTACACAATGATCTCGTGGAATTCAACAGAAACTTGACTAGATAGAATTTTTGCACTACTCACTATTGATGCATTTAATTCTATTCTATTCACTTTGAGACCTATCTTATCCAATTATGGACCTAGATCCGGGGCTCCATCACTATCATTAAGATTATATGGCTTTTCAAAAGTGGATTTTTTTCCAATAAGGAAAATGTTAGGAGTTAATGATGAGAGGATTCCATTTATCCTTAGAGAAATGATAAGGCCTTACCATATTAATTGATAAAGGACTTGTTAAGCACAATTGGGTTGATGCTTTTTATTTTGAAAACTTTACTATTTTTAGAGCTTTTGGATGTCCCCATCCACCCCACGTACTTCCTAAATTTGTCCTTGTTAGGGTAGGCATCATTGAATTTATCTAGCAATTAACCATTGTGGACAAGGAATATTTGGTTCCCTCTAGAAAGAGTGGCATATTTTTGCCTAGATTATGGGTGGTTGGTGAGTTTTCAATTGGAAGATGGGTTGTAAAATAGATGAATGCCTTCCTTATAAATTTGATAGTTCCCAATTGTGATTTTGTGACCCTAAGAATTTTATAAAGAAACAATTCTTCATATGACCAATAGTACCATACAAGAACATGAAAAATTAATTGATGGTGATGTTCTTAGGAATAATTTTTTGAATCTAATTGGAATGAAAGAAGAAGAAAATTGAATGATATTAAAAGAGTGGAATTTGTGTGCAAACAGGTAAACCCCAATTTAGAGAATTTTTATCACGAGCTTCCTTATTGTCCAAGAATTAATTCCATTATGAAAAATTATAGTGAGGTTATAGAGAAGTTACCAAATGTTCCAAGTGGGGCAGGGGCAAGGGTAAACCCCAAAGATGTGGAATCTTCTCAAGGTGATTAGCCACTAGACAAAGATTAAGCTGAAAAATTGGAAGAGGGTGATGAGGTCGAGCCCTCTCAAAGGCCTACCTCCAAAAGGCATAAAATTGAAAAATAAATAGTGAAAAATATAGCTAAGATCATAGTAGTAGAGAAAATCCAATATTTTGGCCGACTGAGGAAAAGAATGAGATAAATGGATAAGCCACCAAAAGATGAGAAGGATGGAGAGAATGATTTAATTATTGTAATACAATCAATGAGAGGCCACTTGTGTGTAACCAATTTCTCAATGATGATGATTTTTTTAAATACAAATGACTTTAAAAGTTTTTTGTTCAATTTGAAAAAAAGTAAATTGAGAAGAAGATTGGAGAAAAATGGTGAAACTGATAAGAAAAAGGAATATCTTGTTGACTTTCTCCAATAATATGATCCAAATTATCATGCATTAATAGTGGAGCAAGCTAGGGACCTTGTCACCAAGAGTGGGATGTTGTTGTTTCCATGCTAGGATCCACATTCTTCATTTATTATTGATCAAACCATAAGGCAACTAGACCCAATTTTTAGATCAAAGATAGAGTGTGGTGATTTTTTTGGGGTTCACGCTTTGATCCAAGAAGTAAAACAATTGTAGTATAGTACTTACCCCTACTACACAAAATCCACATCTAATAAATGTACAAGGTAGAAGACAAGGGGACAAGTTGGTCTAGAATGTCAACATGGTTGGTGGTGTTGAGATGGCTAATTTCCTTATACATTTTTCATTTCTAAATAAAGCCAAAGCTAAAGACCTAGAGAAACAAATTGTAGATAGCTAACTTCAACTAAATGGGTTATCCAGAGAATATGACACTCATGTCATTGAGAATTACAAGTTGCAAGAAAAATTCAAAGAAGTGAATGAGAAATTAGAAAGTTCTCATAGGCCTATTGTTAAGGAATGGATAAGTGTTGAAGTTTAGACTAAAGGTGATACCAGTTCCATTGATAATTTTATTTATGTTCCCGTAATTGATAGTGTAAAAGTAAAGTGATATGTTGATAAAAATGAATAGTTAGAAAAAGATAAGAAAAATTGTGGCGATTAAAATATTGTTGGAAATTGTACAACATAGAGTTGAACTTTTGAAGAGAAAGGTACATAATGTTTATGAATCATATAAGACATTGCAAAAGGTCATGGTTAAATGTGTTGATGCTAGCACAATTTTAGATCCTAATATTAAATTAGGGTCTAGAAAGGACAACTCAGTGGAAAATTTACAATAGTTCTACCATATAGACCCAATTTACCAAGAAAAATTATTGAGGCAAAGGTGATGGTAGACAATGTTACCATATTGGTTTCTTTCATTAAGAGAAAGGGCCAAATAATTAAAAACAATTACAATTCTTTATGGATTCTTATAGTCCATTCTTTCCAACTATTTTTGAGAGTGATGATAAATTGAAGGAAGCTACAAAGTGAGAGGAAGAGGTTAGAAATATTGTCAATAATGTTGAAACAATTTTGGGAAAAATGGTGGAAATTGATATGATGGTAAAATTTAATGAAAATCAAGATAGTTTGTTCAAGAAAGAAGTAGGTATGACAAATTTTATTGCAGACATAAGAGATATGGTGGATTCCCATTGGAATAATTATATTCAATAGTTTGAATATGTTAAATCATTCATTTGGCCAATATACATAGATGTGGTTTTGTGGTAGGTAGAAATGAATCAAAGGTTCACCTAAGAATTTTGTTGGTGATTTTTGTCTTTTTGTGGTGACAATGCAGAGTTTTGAAGGACATCATCCACATGACCACTTTAAATTTTCTATTGAAGGATATGAGTGACCCACATTCTAAAATTGAGAGTTGTTCCTACAAGACATAAAGACTATTGTCATGTGTCATCTAATACTGATTATTCTCCTCTGTATTAGCTTATAGCATCTATAATGGTTGTAACCAATTATGAATTTAAAAAATTTTCTAAGTGATCCTTTCTTGTGGCAATCATTGTCTTATAAAAAGGATTTTCAAGATCATTTAAGAGGGGCTATGAAAATTTTGAATTCAATTGTTGTCAAGATAGTCTCAGTCTAGTCTAGGGGTTATGTTATGCATATATTAATGTACCAAGTTACAAAGAAATTAGAAGTTTAGATTTGAGTCATATTGTGTTATCATTTTGCACTTAAAGAATCTGTACATGAGAACCATGGTTTCAAATATCAATGAAAATAAAACTCAAGTTTGATTCTCTCCTTTGATTCATGTTTAGAATTTCGGGTTTACTGAGTTAATGATACACTTAATTCATTACATTCTTTTTAAAATGGATGTGTTAATTTTTGGCCACGATCAATGATCTTCATTATATTCTCTTAAATTAATTCATAAATTCAAAACAATGCTTACACAATTTATACAAATGCATGGTTGGAAAAGAATAGTAAATTAGTTTGTATTCGGTTGATCCAATGGTCTTCATTTTAATATGGTATCTACCATCTGAACACACAGTCTTGGTTTCCCTTTTATAGAAAAATAAGGGAATCAAACAAGCTTCAAACTATTGTGACTTTTCTAGGTGATAAATTAAAACATATAAGTCAAATAACATAATGTGCACATGTTAATATAGAATATATAATAAATATAAAATCATTAATTTATTTCTTTATCTTTATAGTCATACATTCCAATCATGTCATTGATCTTCTTCTCCATCCAACTCTATCTTTGTATCATCTGATTCAGATTCTAGATTGTAATTCGAATTAGTCATTGTCGTCATCATGGTCGTCATCATCATCATCATTATCATGGATATCTATTTTGGTGATGTCATCATCATCAATTAAATGTTGGTCTTGTTCATAATTTGCATTATCTTCTACTTATTTAGTATCTTCTTCCTCCATCACATCATACTTTATTGGCCTACCTCTATGATCATGTCTAGCAACAAATGACCAACTCAGTTTATGTGGAACATCTAAGCAAAATACCTGCTTATATTGGCCTAGAAGAACATATGGCTCATAATTTGAAAATGGCTCAAAAAAAATTGTATTAACCATTGTAAACCCATTATCATGTTCTATAATAGTTCTATCTAAATAATTTTAACTCAATCGTAGCATGTACCATTGGGCAAAGAACATAACTAATTTGAAGGGCTTAAAGTCACACTCAAGTATATCATCCAAAATCTCATAGTATCAATTTTCTTAAACTTGAAGATGTATGTCACTTATAGATGAAACATTAGTCACCTAAAAGATTGCATTTATCCTAGATCACAAGTTTTCTTGGTGTCATACAACTTTTGATTCAAAATTTTGACCATTGCACCATGTAGTCTTGTATTGTTTCACCTACAATATGTCAAACATGTAAAAATAATAGCATCTCATATCTAATCTTCTACACACACACACACATTAACAGTATGGCTAATTAATATATTTATATGTACTTTTTTTTAATCTCTTAAACCATATACTAAATCAATTTTCCTTGGTGTAATATTGCAATCTCCAATATAATGAGCTTCTTTAACCAATGAAGCCATGCCTTCCCATATTAATCCACATCTAGATCTTGACACTATTCAATCCATACCATCATCCAATCAACATTGTTTGCAACATACAAATGTACAACATCCCTCTCAATAACTTTTATTAAAAGTAAATAGAAATTTACAAATAATGTATTACCAAATTTTTAATTTCCATGATATACAACCTTAATTTATAATTGACGCATTTTAACAATTAATAATTAACTAACTACAATGATATATAAAAGGAAATTTTTTAAATTGTATTCAAATAAATCTCCATGAACATCTTATAATTACCTCTCACTTTCCTCAATCTACATTTCCTAAATAGGTACTCCCCTTCAAATTTATTAGTGGAGTTGAGATCCCAAATGGAGCCTAAATGTGAGATTGTTGTTGCAAACTTAGAAAGATATTTAGAAATGTACACCATACCCTGATATACCATATATCCCTCCACCATAGAATTCTCAGGGTGTGCTATGTTTTGAACTAAATCCTTCAAGCATTTCAAGTGTCTCTCAACCATCCACATTGACCTTGTCTACACAAGTCTACACAATTCAATATCCTCAACTTGGTGTATGAGGTAGTGTTCATGTGCATTGAGAAATGTCATAGGTAGACACTTTTGCATTTGACACATTAGATGAGGAATTATTTAAAAATAATAATTTAGATCTTCTTTATGTATTTCTTTAGATGAAAACCATCTACAAGTGATTGAAGATGCACATATATTAATGAGATTTAATAAATAACATACAATATATTACATGAGTACAAGTAACCAAGTATAATAATGAGATTTTAAAACAATAATATATAATATATTTACAATAATGACTACTTACCTCATGTATTTTTCAAGATCATATATAAATTCTTCGACATTGTTGTCGAATTGGTTTGGGATAGATAGTAGAACATATTGCAATTACATTTATTAAATGATATTTTCATTTCTTTTCCAAAAACAATAAACATAATACAATTAAAGTACATGAAGTATAAAAATAAATGGTAAATGAATTACCTTAATGAAGGTATGGCAATCGTGTATTTTTATTTCTAACCCAAATTCATCTATCTTATGACATTGTTTATGTTCATAGAAAATCCTATGGGGAATTGAATTTTTTGTATGACTTCTTTTATAAAATTACTTTGCTTCTTTGCTAATAACCAAGGAAGGTTGGTTATATTGATCTGGTCTACATTAGTATTATTTAATTGAATGAAAATCTTCAAACTATGATTAGATTCTCAAAATTCACTACAAATTTTAGTAGTTTTTCTTTGTGATGCCTTCCATCAAAAAAATTCCATAATGTCTCCGTTATGTTCTTCTTGATATGCATAGTATCAAATAAATGCACAATTTGTAGCTTTTCATAGTAGGGAAACCTACAAAACTATCTAGGATAACTTTTTATTCCCTTTGGAAGGTGGACATTAATGCCTTGACACCCTCATGAAGCATATACATGAAAAAAAATTAAGAGTATCAATCATTGTGGGTTACAACATTAGTAAAAAAAGTACAATATGTAAATTACCTCAACAATTAACTCTAATATATGATAGATAAACAATTTGATTGAATGAGTAAATTACCTTAACAATTAACACTATTATATGCCAATTTCCATAGGCGAGGTGTCATTCTTCATAGTTTTGATGTGTTCTCTTCTTTCCCATTGAAAAAATATTTTTCAATAGTATGATACTTATGGCTATGGAGGAAGCACCTATACTCATCAAACACCTCCTTTCCTAAACTTGTTGAATATTGAGATTTCATCTTTGGACCACAAACTGGACATGAAAATTTTCTCTTTGTTTGAAGACCTGCAAGAGCATGTATAATATAAAAAAGCATGACATATGCTTTATAAAATCCTAAATTGTTAAAGTGTGCAACCTGAACTTTATAACATACCACAAAAAATGTGATAACCTTGGGACATCATGAATTGTCTGTACAAACATTCCATGGAACTGAAATTATCTATGTCCTATTGGCCTAGAGATGTCATACATAGTGATGTTGTTGCACAACTCTAGTAATTTGTTAATAAGAGGTTTAATGTATACATTGATATCTTTAACTTGGTACTTACCTAGCTGAATGATTATAAACATTCCTTAATTATTATAACCATTACATTTTAGTATGTATAATTTTATGTACATGACTACTAAATGAAAAATACTTGGAAAAATCATTTCCAACATTATGTGCTCCCTCTTTATTGACACCCACGGAGGAATGTTATTATTGATAACAAAAAGATGCCACACCAAGTAAATAGATACCATCTCTCGGAATGGATTAATGTTGCCCGTTGCCAATGAAAGCCTGAGATTATGAAGTTATTTAAAGTGCGGTCATTTTTTCTCTATGTCCCTAAATGCATAACCATCTTTAAGCATTCGAATAATGTCATCTCCACTTCTATTTCGGGCATGATAACCCATAAATTGTGCTACACTTCACACCTAAATAAGCATTTCAAATGTGGAATAATGGGAATATAACAAAGAACCTTTCGAGACACTTTTTTGGTTAGTACTTGATATGTTCGATATCTACTAATATGGCACTTGAGGCTTTCTATTGCCAATTCATGTTGTTTATGATATATAATATGGTCATTGAGACATGTATCTATTTCTTGATACTCTTTTCCAATATCTTTCGTAATGGAAACTAATTCTCAGTATGAGCAAGGTAGAATATTCAATGGTGGTAAAAAAGAAAAGAAAAGAACCATTTATTAATATAAAGAGTATTAATGCTACATATTTCACACTTTCGTTTAGCAGTGATGCAATGACAAAAAAATAGTTGAAAAGGGATGGCATATATATATGGCATACCTTAACATATGTGAGATTGCTAAGTTGGATAAACCATTCAGAACCTTCAAGTTCAATAACAACAATACAACAAAGAGGATAGTTTTTTGGGAGCCTTCATAAATGGGCTTGTATGCCTTCTCAAGTACAAGTAAATCATGAACAATATCAAAGTCAACACCAACATCATGATCAACATCACTAGTACTAAATCTATCATCAATCAATATATTTCTACCATCAACTTCATTTGTTTTTTTTTGATGTGCAATCATCTTCTTCCATAGCATCATTAGCTTCATCTTAAATATTCACACCTCCAAGTCCCTCCCCTTCATGAGAAACCACATTCTTGAGACCACAATAGTCCATATCATATGCCCTAGGGCGCTCCACCTAATAAAAATAAACCACAGTCATGATATAAACATAAGTAATATGCAATCAATATAAACACATATAGAAAATAACTTACCAATAGATGCTAACCTTTTCCCTCTTCATTGTGGCCATGTTTCCTATAATGTCTCTTAGTTGTTGTGACTAAAATTCTTCTAGTCTACCTTGGAAAATTTTGCAAGGACAATAACATTTCCCATCACCTATTATATTCAATGCAAACCACAATCTAACAAATTTCTCTTTTTTTTGTTCTTCACTAATACTATCTGATTGCATGATTTCTTCCAAATTTAGTAATGAAAAAAATTATATCTTATCTAATACCTCTATTTTGCAAAACCTACAAAGATTATTATGCCCTTCTTGTTAGCTCATGTTGTGATAGTTTCTATTCATTTTTTTATTGGTATTTTTTAAGATAATATTTATTTGTATTGACCTAAAGGCTAAAGGGTAAACTAATTGATATGTGATGAATCATTCATATTTACTTGGTCATATATTATGAGTTATGACAAAATGAAAAGATTGAAAAGAAAAACCTCAAGTGGAAAACTCGTATGTTGTTCATTATTGGTAGACCACAAATAATACACAATTTCTTGTCTACTATTCCTCTACTAGTATTTTATCCAATTACAAGACCAAGAAGTAGGAGAAGTTGTATATTGCTATCAAGATTTAATTGTGTAGTTTTTTAGTAAAACTCATTGACCCATGTATCATGAGTAGTGATTCACACATGAATCTATCTCTCATGGGAATAAATGGAACACTTATTACTCATTGGATCTAGGTGATGCTCATAGAGGTGAAGCACTGGATCAAGTAGGAGAAAATTATGAAAGAATTTCTTAGTTTAATGGTATGGGTGGTAAGAAGCATTGTCTTAAATGTGAATGGTATTGCTCACCAAAAAATATTGGAGGTATGGCTCTCAAAGATTTGAAAATACAAGGAGTTTCCCTTACCTCTGTTGGATGTCTTCCCTCCTTTTGGTACCTTCTTTTCAAGGGAGTGTGATTTCCCCCTTCTTGTGATGTGCACTGCATTTCTAAAAACATGTGATTAATGTTGACCATGCCTACACTCTGGATTTAAACCTCTTCATATATTTGAGTTTTAAATAGATTAAGAACAAGGACATGTAATGTACAAATGAGCATGGTCAGTTGAAAGAAATGTATATACTAAAGAATTCAATGTGCAAGTCCACTTGAACAAAATACAATCTTGCAACCCCAATGACAACAAAAATTCTTGCATCTCTTTGGCAAGAGTGAGGAGTTGGATACAAAACAATTGGGAAACGATCTTCACAAAAATGACTTTTTTGATCTTCACTTCAATTATTCCAATCAAAGTATGTAGGAAAATACTAATGTACCTACAATACTTAAATAAAAAGATATTTAATGTCTTAATCTATTAGTTTTTATCCATTTCTATCTATTTGGCTTTTCGTAGAGGTGGAAACACTAAAGCAGGGGTTTGAGTGTGGGAAGCCTCTTAAAAAATAACCACAACACTTTTTCTCTATCAATTTGTAGGTGAAAAATAGTTTTCGAGAGCTACATTTGGCTTTGACATGATTTGGCTTCACTCTTTGTGACTTTTCTAGTCTTTGACTTGATTTAGCTTCTCTTAGCAACTTTTTTGGTCTTTGTCATATGGGACTCTAGTGCAACATGTAGAGGTCCACGCGGGGCACTGTCATCCACGACCAAGGCTTTGAGCCTCTTAGGTATTGTTCTCCATTGTATTTTCTTATTGCTTCTAAATTCAAAATATTTGTAGCTATTTTATATTTGAGTTATAGCATAGTCTAGGTATAAACAATGTTACACAGTTTTAGTTTATCTTGTTCATTAGATTCTCAATTCATTTCCTTTTGACTTGTTGTTTGTGATTATTTTTCTCAAACTCACAACTCTAAGCACATCCTCCTCATACTCCTAGTTAGCTAAGTGTGTTGGTTAGAAGAGAATTGTACATCCCCTATAGGCCCAATCCTACCTTTGTGGTTACCTTAAGTAATAATCAAGTTGTAAGAAAAATTATAAGATCTTGGCCTATGTGTTACATTGAGAAAGTTGCAATGATTGAGGAATTAAGAACTATAAGAGACATTTCAAGAGATGCTTTAGCTGGAAGATTTGTGCCTGTGAGATGACTACTCTTCGTAAGGAAGCACCAAAGGTTAAAACCACATTCAAATCCAATGTGTCTGAGCATAATAAGAAAGAAAGTGCTTCCAGATTATTAAAAAATAGTAGATATTCTAAGAACTAGGAAGAGATCATTGAGGAGAAAAGGAATATTAATGAGCTTGAAGCCTTGATTGCAAGAAAACTATGTGAGGGCTCCTGTAAGTATGAAGGAATGTTACCTTAAAAGTTCTTTAACTATAATGAGATTGGTCATATTACATCTAGATGTCCTAATAGAGTTTATAAGGAACCTACATTTAAATCTAGGAAATTCCACCCTAACAGACATATAAGTTAGTATGCCACTTAAAATGGTTCAATTGATTAAGTTTTTTGAGTTAGAGGTGTTAAGAGTATATTAATTGCTGTAACAAAAAATCATTCCAATGAAGAGAAAGCCTTGGTTTCACATTTTCACATTTTGATAAGAGGAATGAATGGGCCATTGACAGTGGATTTTCACATCATAACATGATTGGTGATAAAAATAAGTTTTTGAATCTTGAAGATTATTATAGCATTGTTGTTGGATTCAATAACAATAGTCCTTATTTGATTAAGGAAAAAATATCTACTACTCTTGATGGAAAAATAGTACTAATGATGTTCTACATGTTGAGGGTTTGAAACATAACTTGTTGAGTGTTGAACAACTATCGGGTAAAGGTTCTAGATTGGAGTTCATGGAAGAAATGTAAAAAATCATTGGAAGTAGTGGAGAACTGGTTGTGTCCAATAAATAGACTCCAATTAATCTATTTCACTTGAAAACTATTGAAAATAAATAGTTGATTTCTAAGATTAAATATAGTTAGCTATGATACTAAGGAATTTTTCAATAAGTTTTGATTTAACATGGTGAAGGTTATTTATACTAATGTTGGAAGAGATTTTCCTAAACTTATGAAGCTTAACAATTTGTGCTAAAAATGTCAATTGACAAAGTTGACTAGATCCACTTTCAAGAAAAAGGCCTCTACTTAAAATGGGTTGCTAAATTTGGTGCATATTGATTTTTGTGGTCCTAATAGAACAAAAAGTTATTAAACAGAGATAGATAGTTTATGTTATCCATTGAAGACTATTCAAGGACGGGTTACAATTTTTAGGAAGAAATTAAATGTCTTTCCTAAGTTTCAGATATTCAAGGTATGGTTGAGATAGATTTTGGAGAAAGATTAAAATGTTTAGGATCAAATGAAGGAGGATTTGCATCTGATGAATTTTATGCTCTTTTTGAAGAACATGGAATACAAAGAAAAACTTATGCTCCATAAGCAAAAGAATAGATCTATTCTAAACATAGGTAGAACCATGATGATTAAAGGAAATATTCCACAAATCCACTAAAAAGAGGTAGTAAGCATTGCAATATATACTTTGACCTAGGTACTGATAGAGTAGGGAACCGATAAGACTCCTTGTAAACTTTGGTATGGTCATATTCCTATAGTGACATATTTTAGAATTTTAAGAAGAAAATGCTATATTAAGAGAGATGAATCGATATGAAAGTTTGATCCAAGAATTAATGAAGGTATATTCCTAGCATACTCTACATAGAGAAAAACATATAAATGTTACAACTATAAATTGAAGAAGATCGTCCAAATTGAAAATGCTAAAGTAGATAACAATGTGTAGAGATAAAAAAGAACTTATAACATAGCTAAAGAGGATAATCAGTTTGTCAAAGTGTAGAATCAAACTCAAGAATATAATGGTCTAGAAGAGAAATTTGAACTTGTGGCTTATGAGAAAGAAGTTGATATCAAAGAATTTTCTACATATCCTACTTTGAATACTCCATAATATGTATAGATTATTCATTTTGAAGAAGTTATTATTGGTGATAAGAATAGAGATGTTCGAATTAGAGGAAGAGTTGCTAGAGATGAAACATGCATATTATATGAGTTTGAGCCTAAAGATGTAGAAGAAGCATGTAATAATGAAAGTTGGATGAAAGAAATGAAAGAACTTGATCAAATTGACAAGAACAAGACCTAGATTCTTGTTCCAAGACTTATGAACAAGAATATGATCAAAACTAAATGAGTATTCAAAAACAAGTTGAATGAAGATGGTAAGGTAATTCACACAAAGTTGCAAAGGATATTCATGAATGGAAGGTATTGATTAATGAGAACTTTTCCCTATTTCTAGGATTGAGGATGTTAGATTACTTCTTGTTTATGCATCTTACCTAAATTTAAAGGTATAACATATGAATGTCAAGTCTACATTCTTGAATGGTGAGATAGTGGAAGATGTTTACATTGAACAACTTGATGGATTTTTCCTAATCAAAGGAGATATGGTTTGTAAATTATAGAAAGTATTGTATGGATTGTAGCAAGCTCTAGTGGAAGATGTTTACATTGAACAACCTGATGGATTTTTCCTAATCAAAGGAGGAGATATGGTTTGTAAATGTTAAGATTTCCGAATCTACCGCAAATGTAATGGCATTGCCCCTTGAGGTATATGTTTTCCAAATGCAACTTCCTCTCATTTATATTGAGGATAGATTATTGAATAGACATGACTATTCAATGATCAAATAATTAATATATAAAAACTTAACTATATATATATATATATATATATATTTCTCTCATATAATAAGTTTATATCTCACATCAAATTATATCTCATATATAATTATATGAATAACCATAAAGTTATCCGACAAAAGCTACCAAACATTAACACTACCTCTTAGCAAAAGGAGGATAAACACAAGACAAATATTACACCATTGGTAATATCTCAGAAGTTTTCCACCATTAATATTGCATACGATATCAAGAGTATTGATCTCTAGAGTATCAACATATGATATTCATTAATTACTCAAACTTATGATATGATATCACATTTGATATCAAGAGTCTTGATCTCTCAAAATATTGACATCCAATATTCATCAAGTACTCAAAAACAAGGTTCATATCACATTTGATATCAAGAGCATTGGTCTCCCAAAATATCGACATTCGATATTCACCAAGTACTCAAATAAGATTTGATATCACATTTGATATCAAGAGTATTGGCCTCCTAGAATATTAATGATATTCACCACTTACTCAAAATGTTTTAGATATCACATTTGATATCAAGAGTATTGGCCTCCCAGAATATCAATGACATTCACCACTTACTCAAAACATTTTTTAGATACCACATTTGATATCAAGAGTATTGGCCTCCCAGAATATCAATGATATTCACCAAGTACTCTAAGAGTAATGACCTCCCAGAATGTTGAGATGTAAGATATTCATTGTTTACTCAATTTATTTTATCTCATTATACAAGTTGACTGCAAGATCGTCACCTTACAACAACTTCTCCCAAATACAAGTGATGATCATTTGGAAGTTGTCACTTCCTCATGATATACACAGGGGATAGGCCCATATAAAATGTCACATGGTCATAGTCCTCTTGATTGTGACAACTTATAGATCATTAGAGAAACCATCTCAGCAAGGTTTACTCCCTCTTAATCAATAAGATCAGGTTCACTGAAGGTTAACCAAATAGCTCCTCAGTCTTCTCCCTCTAAATCTTAATCTCCCTCTTTTTCCTACAAGAACATTCTCAGAGGAAAAGATCAAGGTATATTGCTCTTATAATAATAAAAATCACATTTAATAAATTTTCTCAACAATAATATTATTATTGTAAGAACATTGGAAATTTGATTCTATAGATAATTCAAATAATTTGATTATATTTCAATAATCAATGTAGTTAATCTATTACTTAAAACAATAATTGATTGATATCAATTATTATGCAATATCTTTCATCTTTGAAATTTTCATAATACATACATACATACATACATACATACATACATACATATATATATAATTTATTTAGAATTATATTTCATTACTACCAATGTATATTATATTACATTCACCTTACCCTGTTTACCTTCAAGGGCGAGCTTGTTTCATAGGTGTTAGAAAGGATACCACGATCCTTGTGACAAGTCACAATATGATAATTTCACTATGATAGAATATTTGATCGTACACAAACTTTCCAATTGTACCAACTCGATGAAACTTTCTTAGATATCCGACAAACAATGCGAATGCTGGTGAACCATGAATCGGAAGTCGAGTGAATGGAGTTCTTCTCCAAACAGAAAACTCAAATTATCAATTCTCAAAGCATGCTATTGTTATAAAACCTTCACATTCACAACTGAATCTTCATCTCATCAATCAAATAACTAAACAAATGGTCTCTTTGTTCGTTGGCATCAATAATCTCCATTGCTTGTTCTGATGTTTACGTGGACTGACTTGACAGAGGAGTTGATATCCATTTTGTTGACTTTATTTTGAAAGCTACTTATTCATAAATGCACAATCCTTCATAATCAATATCAACCTCTTCGGACAAATCCACACTTTTTGCATCATATTGTATAGTTGCTTCTAACTCTACCAACACTTCACTTGCACTTGACGTCAACAGTTGTGATCATCATAAAACCTCTTATAACCTTTTATAATTGATGCGCTGACACATTTTCAATGCACTCAACACATGATTCAAAGCCAAGGAACTAATTTGAACTGCAAACATTTTGTATTGTTATGCTCGATTGCATGCCTAATATAATGTTTTGGAAACATTTTTCTCAACCAAACGATATAGCAAATCTGACTTGTTTGAATAATATATGTATCTCCAATTTTGTGAGTATTTATTGAACAAGTTAACACCCATGAAGTTCAACAATCTCTCTTCTTCAAGTATATTTTCAGAGATGTACAAACTCCTTGTGGTTTCTTCCAGATTATTAACGATCTCTTGAATAAATTCATGAATGCTTAAGAAATTAGGGAAGGTGTGACTTCAGAGACATCTTAATAATGTTTTGAATGAACATTATATCTTACGTCTTCCTTAATTGTTCTCTCTAAATTTTTTATTTTTTTATTTTCTGATTTATATGCACATTTGCAACCTGCTCTGATACCATGTTAAGATTTTCGGATCTACTGCAAATGTAATGGCGTTGCCCCTTGAGGTATATGTTTTCCAAATGCAACTTTCTCTCATTTATATTGAGGATAGATTATTGAATAGACATGACTATTCAATGATCAAATAATTAATATATAAAAACTTAACTATTGTTTTATATATATTTTTATTTATTTATTTATTTATTTTCTCTCGTATAATAAGTTTATACCTCACATCAAATTATATCTCATATATAATTATATGAATAACGATAAAGTTATCCGACAGAAGCTACCAAACATTAACAGTAAATTATAGGAAGTATTGTATGGATTACAACAAGCTCTAGTGGAAGATGTTTACATTGAACAACTTGATGGATTTTTCCTAATCAAAGAAGGAGATAAGTTACATAGAGTATTGTATGGATTGAAGAAAGCTCTTTGATCTTGGTATGAAATATTGGACAAGTATTTGATAAAGATTGGATTTTCTAAAGAAACCACTAACAATAATTTATATTTGAAAGTGGCAGATAACAATATCGTGATTGCTAAAAATTTTGTTGATGATATTGTATTTGGTGGTGATGATGATTTAAGTTTTTTTATGAGATGCAAAAAGAATTTGAGATGTTTATGATGGTGGAGATGAATTTATTTCTTGGATTGCAAATTTTATAGTTGGATAAAGGAATTTCATTACACAGTCCAAGTATGTCAGAGAATTGTTGAGGAAATTTTGTATTGAAGATTCAAAACGGATTGTTACTCCTATGGTTACTGGTTGCAAATTGACTACAAATATTGAATCCCCTTGTGAAAACCAAACTCAATATAAATTAATGATTGGTGGATTTCTATACTTAACATAGACTAGACCTGATATTATTAGTGTTATTTGTATTGTAGCAAGATTGTGAGCTAATATGAAGGAATCAAATGTTGTTTCTATTAAAATAATATTCAAATATTTGAAGTGAATTGATGATTATAGATTATGGTTTGGTAAGAATAATGATTTCACACTTTTTGCATATACAAATGTTGATTAGGCAAGTAATGTGGACAATTAAAAGAGTACTAGTGGCAGTATATACTTTTTGGGAAAGAGATTTTATCTCTCAAAAAATTAAGGAACAAGATTGTCTTTCTTAATCTGCTACCAAAGTCGAGTATGGTGTTGCTACCAACAATTACACTCAATCTTTTTGGATGAAGTAACTGTTGAAGGATTCAAGGATAAACATTGATGAACCTATTACTATTCATTGTGATAACTTTAGTGCTATAAATATTTTAAATAATCCCCAACAACATTCAAGGACAAAGTGTATTTCTAGTAAGCATCATTTCTTGAGAGATATAATCGATGAAAAGGAAGTAAGATTGGGGTATCAAGGAACATGTGTAATGTCCCCATTTTTTCTAGCATCAGAATTTCAGGGATTAGCCTATAATTGTGATCCTCGTAGGCCAATATGGTGGTTAGAGGGTTTTATTAGGGATTGGCAATTTATGATGGGGCATAATTTCATATTATAATATTATAATAAAGTGAAAATATAAGAATATTTTTTATCCTACATTAGGGAGAAAAGTAAGCGAGCTCCCACAAGGAAAGAATAATGGGGACATGAGAGGCTCTTTTCTTATCATCTGATTACTCTCATTTACATTTGATCAGTTATGTGGAGCCAAAGGTTTCAACATTTGCTACTAAAGAACGAAGTCCTTTTGTGTGCCTCCATTTGAGCTGGTGAAATACACAGTGAATTTGGTATTGGGAGGACATCGTACAGGTGTTCTATTCAAGCATATTGGTGAAAGATCCTTCAAGGGGTTGTAGTTGTTGGAGAAGACAAATCAATCCTTTCATTGTGTCAAATTTGTGACCTAGGGCTAGAGTCATGGGGTAAGATTGAAAAAATAAGTTGGATATTGCCACAGTATTGCTACTACAATAGTGTTGCTACAGTAATGTTGTTATAGTAACGCTCCTATAATAACACTACTATAGTAACTTGCTACAATGAGGTTGCTACCGTGTCGTCACTACAGTGATTAGCTACAGTAATTCGCTATAGTATCGTTGCTGCTACAGGAACTCACTACAGGTAAAATCCATATTTCTTTGAGTAGTTTTTCAAGTTCCTATCTATTTCATTTTTATTGCATGGAGGATAGATTTGAATATTTTAGGGCATGTGTAAGAATTTAGAAATCATTTGTAATCTGATTTATATCAGAATTTGTTGCCCTAATCTCTTATTGATGTAGATGCATATTTTCTCATTTATAATTAATGCTCTATTTCAAAAAAAATACAAAAACATTTGTTGTTGGTTGTTTGAAGTTTTGCAAGCATATCAATTAAGGTTTGACATTTATATTTATCCCTTGTGTGCAAAGTTTTTGATGAAATGTCAAACAACTAAATTAGAGAAGAATTTGGTGTTTGTTGAAGTTATAACCAGTCGGGGTTACTACAGTGGTAGCAAAGCATGATTGCAAAGTGTTTGACAAAATGTCAAACAATTGAATTAGAGAAGAATTTGGTGTTTGACGAAGTTATAACCGATTGGGGTTATTACAGTCATATCAGAGCTTGATTGCACAAGTGTTTGACAAAATGTCAAACAACATAATTATTTAAAAATTTGGTATTTGTCGAAGTTATAATTGGTTGGGGTTATTACAATATTGTAGATACCTTTTCTAAGCCTTTATTGAAGGATGCATTTCAGTATGTGAGAGATCATCTTGGAGTTATAATCCCTCTTAATTAGAACTGAGATGCTTGGGATAACATCAATCCAATACATTATCAAAATACAATTTCTTTGGATTGATGTGTATGGAGCTTCTTTATAGAGGGAGAATTCTTGTTCAATACTACAAATTTTTGTCATCCTTTTGAGGTGAGTTCATTTTTTTTTTTTTTTTGTGTCTTTGGTCCTTTTTTGTTTATATTAAAAGGGGAGAGCTATATGTGAAAAATGATGCATGCAAAGAGATACAAGGGAGAGATATTGAAAGTGATCAAATGAATCTATTGAGACTATGCATTGATTGATTTTCACTTTATATGTAGCCATAAGTGTCAAAGGGGAAGATTGTTTGAGATTTGGTTAAGCATGGTAGATATTGTTGATGTGTGCTGACATTGGTATTTTATCATTGATATCCACATTCTATTGTTGTAGTACACAATGTACTACATTTGTTCAATTCAGATGACTTGTGATGTTAATATGATATGATAAAAATCTCATGTTTGTATTCCTTTTGTAGTTTCCAATACATCTATAATTGATTCTAGTGAGCTTATAGAGGTTGTAATGACTATTTGAGTAAGATATGATTAATTCACTAGTTATTGGTGTTACAATGTTCTCGTGTTTAGTGGTTGAGTATTTTCTTTGATATCAATCGAGTTTGATGTATAAGAGGTTGCAAAGATGATATTTGTATTGGAACTTATCATTTTGTCCTCGAGTAGTATTTTTAATCATTAAAAGTATGAGAAACTATCTTTTTCTATGACTAAGTTCAGTATTTCAGTGTTCTTGTTGATTAGTATTGAAGATGAGTTCAAATTTTGAGTCAGAGAAGATGTAAAGGTTCTAAATGGTTTTCAAGCTGCTTCTTGGTGTTTTTGGATCATGTGATGTCTATGTTGTTGGTTTGCATTCATTGAAGATATTACATTTTCTGATTTGGCCACATGCTATCATTTCTTCATTTAGGTCTTAGCAAACTTGATGGAGTAACATGTGATGCTCAGTGCTACTTTGGTGATGCTATTACATGTTCATGGTTATTGATTTGGGCCCCATCTATGTCTTGACTAACTTGATCTGAATCACATTGGAGATTTAGTAGATTGTTTATATCTTTTATTATAATAGGTCTTGGACAACCTAGTTGATGTTTTATCTTTTTAATGTGTATAAATGAGGAATCATTGTTGTAATTGAGTGTGTGATGGATGTGCTATGGCGAAGAGAGAAATTGTATATGTTCTATGAATAAGGACAAAATTTTAATTCATTGAACCTATATTGGCATTGGAAATGCTACTAATCAATTTTGTTGTAATAGACAATATATCTACCATGTTGAAATCAAAGATTAGTTCGGTAAACCCAACTTAGGGATAGACTTGTAATTTTATTGATGCACTATGCTTTGAGCAGTAAGCCTGTGGATGTAAGTACATTTCTTTTATTCTCTATGTTTCTCTTAATTAGGTAGTACTTTTAGTAGAGCACATTCATGTTGCAGGTTAGATTCCCACTTGGGTTTTCCCTAATGGGTTTCCTCGAAGAAAATCCAGTGTTATTGTGTTATGTGTTGTCAATCTTGCATTATTGTTTATCTTTAAGATATGTCATTTGTTTACCCACACCCCCCCCCCCCCCGCTTCCCAAAAAAAAAAAAAAAACTACATTAAAGTTTAGTTAATTTGAAAAAATGATAACATGCCTAAACAATTGAGCTTGGAAGAAAGATGTGATATTTACATGGTTACTGACAAAATAAACTATAATATAACTATTTTTTCTTGTTTATTTTGATGCATGCTCTCTTAAGGAAAGTGAATGCTTTGTTAATTTGTGGAAAGTGGTGAATGCATTCTTAACTTGTGAAAAGTGGTGATCAGATAATCCTTCATTTGATGCAACAAGCAACTTGGACTAGCTAGAGAGTGGAGGCAAGGTTGGGGAGATGTATGATGTTACCAAGTTTTCATAAATTTGTGAGCTTCTATTTTGAGCATTGCCTTAGGACTAAGTAAAAATGAAATAAAAACTTTTGAGAATGATAATATTTTAATCTTAAGTAAACTATCTTCTATCATTCAAACTAGCAAACTTCACCTTGGATCTCTAAAATGAAGATTTTGTACAAACAATGGGAATTTGTGTCAAATAAAACATAGGAATAACATAGAGGATAGACTTATAACAATATAATATTTAATATTATTATAGACACCATGCGAATTCTCATTTATTTTCTCACTCATTTTGGGAGTATCTTAAAATATTTACATGTTGACAAATGAAATGATCTCTGCACACTTTTTTAACCATTCCATATTTATTACACCCATCCTGATCAAGCATCATTCCCAACATAGACTTTTACACTTTTCATCATCTTGGGTTATTTCTGCAAATGTAGATCAAATCTCAATTCCATCGGTATGACCCATGATTTTCTAAAAAGTTCAAATTCAAATCTAGGCAATTCCCACCCATTCAAAATTTGTGGCCTAACTAAACACATTTGAGCAATTTATTGTTATGTCTTGGTATTCAAAGCAATTCATTTCACATCCTTTGATATCTCTTGATAATCTCTCTCATCCTACAAAGCAATCAGTATGATTTTTAGGTCTGAAATCTTCATCAAGGTCAATTAAACATGATTTATTTTATGCTTATATATATGAGCTTCTTATTAAATTAACCTAGATAAGCTCAAGGCAAGTCTATTTTACAGCACATACCACCAATTGCCATCCCTAAATTTTGTTTCATTCTTTCATCTCCAAAACTCATCCATTTATCCCGCCTTTCCCATTTCAAAACTCTATAGAACATAACTTGAGAAGTCATTCTAATTCATAATTAGTGAATGCCATAAAGGGCAGTTGGTTTTGTATGGTAGCTATCAAGCATATTATCCATAAAGCAAAGTTGGTTTTGCATTGGAGCTATTAGGCATATTCTTGAAATTACTCCTCAAGGTACACTCCATATGCAAGAAGAAATCCCTCTTTAAAAGTGGTGGTTACTATTTAGCAGTAAGAATAGGGAGCCTGTAGCTGTATGTTAGCAACCTGCAGAAATACAACTCATTGTGTCCCTATTTTTCTAGAGACGCCTAAAATCTTACATGAAAGAATAGTCATAGTTAACTGAAGCAATCTCACTAAAAGTTTCTATAGGTACTAATAGACAAAATTTAATGAAGTGTGATTTTTCAAGCTAGAGCAATCAAGTGCATTTTTTAGGTTTAAAGAAATTACAGGGGAAACTTCAAAACTACAATCAACGTAGCAAATCATATAAATCTTCTCATGTGCTATCTTTTCTTCCAAAAAAGTATTTTCCTTGAGCCAATATTCTTGGCATTTTCTGTTTGCAAGTCTGTACCTGAAGACACACAGTCATATTAGAATGATTTATATTTATGAAAAGTCAAGAGTTGTATTAGATAAGGATCAATGAAAGCAACATTGGAGTGCATAGTAACCTGCTCCTCCAGAAGCAACTGCTTCCTCTGCCATTTGTTTCCATGCTTCCGCACAAGAGTAATTTATACCCATACCTGCACTAATGCCTCGTAGAAGTTGTACTGTGCGGAGCACAAAAAATAGCTCCTCAGGAAAACTCTGTAAGGACATTGATTGTATTTTTCAGTTGTGCATTTCTTGATGAATAACATTCTCTGCTAAAAGAATATACAGCTTGCAAGACAGGTATATTATAGTCTTTGTTCAGAAAGTTTCCAGGAATTTCTTATATTTAGTTACAGAAACAGTTCACTACTATGTCCATTATTAGTACTTACTAGATAAGCAGATATTCTAACTGATCTGAAGCTAAATAACTGAAATAAATTTACAGAAATGAAATCCCACTGTTGGAAGGAATTTATTTCCTAGAAAATGTTAAAACACATCAGTAACTCCATTAAACACAATTAATTTCCTCAAGCAAGCTCAAACAACCACCAAACACCCCCAAATTCAGTTACAGAAAAAAATTGCAAGAATCATTTGGATTAATAGGTCTTCCTCCAACTTGGTATATCAGTGTTTGGAATGACTAGAACGAATAGGAAGCTTGGCACGAGGCTAGATTTATAGAGATGCACAATGAAGAAGGGATTTTATCAAAGGAATATAAGCTAAGCATCTGTGGCATACTGTTGGATGATCACCTAGAGAAAAGAGTAGTGATAAACAATTTCCTGTGTGCCGAAATAAGAAAGGAACCATAAGCTTCAGCATTGTATGCTAAGGAGTCATCAATTGAAAAAACTAATATAGCTGACTTACTACCTATAGGGAAAGACACAGCATACCACATAGAAAATAGGGAAGCTTTTATGACACAGGGCGCAACTTCATACACCTGATGGACTTGATTCTGTGCCTCTAATGAAGAAATAAGGAGAAGGGCAACTACTGAAGCCTTCTTTATATATATTATATATAACAAACTCATGGGAATGAAATATCTACAATAATTGCAATCATTGTGAAAACCAAAATGATCAAAAACTTTAACCTAGGCATCATAATGACAAGTTTATAACTTTAAAACATGGTAAAATTCATCCAGAGATCTTTTCAGCAGTACATAAAAAGTCTCTGTTCCATTTGAGTAGACATGTAGGTTGCTGTGCACCACTTTATGAAGTTATAAAATTGAGCCAGGATCGACAAGCCATAATATGAAAAAGGATGTGATGTCCTACCATAGTTCAAAATAGCGTCAATTATTGGCATTATATCATTTCCTTGCGAGATTCCAGACTTGGCGTGAAAACACAAGGTTTTATCGTGAGATTTCAGGACCGAGAAGTTCCAATCTTCTCAGTGTGAAAACACCATTTTCTCAGTGCTATATCAGCATTTCTCGGCAAGAAGTGCTGAATTTCTCTTGGGCGGTTGCTAGTAAATAAGTCATGCCCAGTCAAAATGGCAGAACATAACATTTTCCAGCATTGAGCTTCTTGGGTGGTGGAGAAGGGTTTAGGAGGAGAAAATAAGTGTTTGGCAGCGATCTAGAGCGATTGTAAGTGGATTTAAAGATCTTTTAAAGAAAATCTGGATTCACAAGTAAGTTTCTTAATTTTTTGTTCTTTTGAGTTAAAAATCGTTTTTTCTTGCCATTCTTGCATAACTTCCATCCAACTTTATTAAAACTCTAGAATACCATTTGCAATGTTCTTTAACATGTTATAGAGTGTAATACTAAGATCTAACACTATGTTTTTGCAATTTTTGCAAAAAAAAATCTTATTTTTCACAATAGTTTCATAACCCAATACATTTTTTGTTTTATTCTTTCAAGTTTCAGCTTGTGTTTAAACTCATTTGAAGTTTTAATCTAACATAGTTTGTTCCTAAATATGTTTATTAAATATCTAAATTTGTGGCTTATTTTGTATGTGTAGGTTGGAATGGAACTCTAAATTTTGCAAAATTTAGAGTCTCGAACACCATGCCAAAGGGATAATCTTCAGATCTTACCCACTACTTATATTCAAACAATATACACTATAAGTCATGATCCGAATAATGTGGAAAAGGAAGTTGGTTCATATATATGCATGCATTTCCAAATTATAATTATACAGAAGTATCTAATATCAAACATCACATGGAAATGTTCTAAATCATAATTCAGGATGCAAAAGAATATTCAGAGTTATCATGAGCAGTGATAGACAAGCATCTTCATCACGTAGAGGACTTAGACCAAGTGACCAGAAACAAATGCAATTCGTTGATGCTATAAATGTAAATGCTGTGATAGAACAGAACATTGCAAATCACCATATGGATGTCGAGGAAGGAATTGTGAACCTTGTGTCTGAGGATGTCTCATGCATGCTTTTTCTTGTACGAAACAATGTTACAGGTATTTCACATATTCAGTTACCTTGGAACTAGTTGTATGTATGGTTGTTACTATCAAACTAGGCTCCATGCCTTTGTGACTGTGAACTTGAGTTCATTCTCCACCAGAATTGGCACTAACTTAAGAAAGAAGATATGCAGTGTATGCAGAGTTTGGACAGGAGATTCATTGTTGGAAAACTCATACCCAGTAGATGCAGAACAGGAGATATACGATTACATTCTTACTGCATAGAACATTGAGCACTAGTCATTGAATTCTAAAGGTATCAGGTCCATGAACAGTTTCTTCTGAAGCAATAGGATAGATGAATTATCTCACTAAAATAACAATGAACATATAGGCATCAATTTAGCCACATTAACTGAAGGTCAAGGAATACATAATGGCTAAAATGGTGAACCCAAACCATGCAATATTGAACGAATGGATATCCAACAGCCAATGGTGAAGGATTGGGGTTAATTCAGTGATAGAGACTCTACGTTCTGACTGAAGGAATCATTTGATCCATCTCATATCAGAGGCAAAGATAGTTGCTGGAGGATGCCTGAAATCTTTTGAATAGTGATACCACAAATCTAAGATTAACACCAAACCAGCCTTCATGACAAGCACTAGCAATTTGTAAAGGTTCAACCTTCAGATCTTTCCAGCTCACTTTTCTGCACAGAATGGATTCACCACTTGGAGATGAAGAAAAAAATCAGGCTGCAGATGACTTCTGGCATCATGGATAAGTATACAGGATTTGACTTCAATATGATTCTGCTGTGGCCCATCAAAGACTTCATTTGAAAAAGTCAGCCCAACCAAAGTTTCTACGCAAATTAATGGAAGGAAAAATAGACGCGATTTACTGACATAGCTGAGCAATAATATTGAAGGAAATGGTGGAACGCTTTGGACATCGGACCTTTGAGATGTTAACTATTTAGAAGAGTTTGATATAAAATAAATAACCACATCTAAATTCCAGCAAATAATATCAGAAGAGCCCACGCTATTAATGAGGTATTGAATGATGAATGTAAAATGCTGAAAGTCATGTTAGGATGAGGAAAAATAGACGTGATTTACTAACATAGGTGAGCAATAACATCAAAGGAAATTGTGGAACTCTTTGAACATCGGACCTTTGAGATGTCAACTATATAGAAGAGTTTGATATAAAATAAATAACCACATCTAAATTCAGGCGAATAATATCAAAAGAGCCCACCTGAAGATAGATAGATAGATAGATTTTAATGTCCACGAGGCTAAGAATAGCCTATGGGACAGTCTACCAACTAGGCCAGCTATAGTAATTCAGATCTTTTTTTGTGCAAGCTGATGATGAGCCCCCCTAACTTCTCATTGTACTCCTCATTGAATAAATTGTGCCAAGAGCTTCCAGATATAATCTCCGCAAATTTGAATTTGATGTCCTTGTATGCATCACATTCTAACATTAAGTGTTGTTCCGTTTCCACCTTCGCAGCATTGCAAAACATGCAAATTCTCTCTTTCCAAGACTCTTTTGGCCTCTTCCACCGACCAATCTCACATCAGAGTTGATGAGAGTTGGTTCTGAGCTGTGCAATGAGACTTTTAGCTCTCCAAGAAATGTTGGTCCCTATGTATGCCTTTTGGAGTTGATCACATGTGGGGTTGAACTCGCTGATATAATAGGCTTTTTTCCTTCCTAGTCCATTACCCCAAATCTTCTTATAGAATTTATCCATAACAAAGAGCTTTATTTCTTTATTACTAGTGGGACACATATTAAAATGAATATTCCATTTGCACATCCACTTGATGTTTTGTCTTTTAATAATAAGGTATCGAATGATGAGTGTAAAATGTTGAACATCATGTTAGAATGAAGACAAAGCAAATAAGGGCCAGGAAATGTTACATAAAATGGTAACATTAAAATAATGTTATTCAGTATGATCCCAAGGACTGATGATTAGCTCTATTAAATTAAAATAAATATTAGAAGTTATATTTATTTTTTAGAGATGTAACTTTTGAAATTAAAAAGACACAATCCCTTCTCATTAAATATAAAGAGGGATATATCATTTAATAAGAAAAAACAACAAAACACATTCGAATAGTAGAAAAAGAAAAAGAAGAATATTTGTGAGGAATAAGGAGCTTAAAGCATGGCTTTGTAATATGAATTCAAATATTTTATTTAATAATAAAATAAAAGGCCCTTTGTTATTTTTATTAAAGAAATGGCGATTTAAACTGCAGTTGATTCATCCTTTATAATCATCTTTAAATTCCATAAGCAATTTAAATGTCCGATAAGTGGATTGGGTCATTTATGGCATTTTAAACTCGATCATCACAAATATAGTGAAATATTGGATTGTTTCCGTATCTATGTCCAGTTTGTCTCCCTACCTTAGGAGTTAAAGTGCAATCTGGACAAACTTAGAATTGTGTATATATACTTGATCTGCCACGTCTTGATTATTAAATTGTTGACAGTATATGTGCGTAGAATTTTATTAAGTTGTACGTGACAATCTTCATTGTAGTTGACTCTATTGCCCAAATAAGCAAACACGCTGGTGCTTTGAATCATTGAAGTATTATTGGATTTATATTTGAAGTCAAAAAATCTATATCTTCCTTCTTACAAGAATCAAACCCATTGTTAAGAACTATATACAAAACATTCAAGTCAAACATTCAACATTTAACATTCAACTTGTAATTGATTGAGTTCAAGGACTTTGCCAACCGAAGAACTCACCAAAGCTTATATTTGCTATAGATAATCCTTGAACCAAGTAGTTAGTGTTTGAGGTGAAGGTTTACCTGCCTAGGTGTAGCAAAGCCTAAAATGCAGGGTTATTGAAGTCATTCTCGTTCATTGGCGAGAACTGATTGATAAATCCTATTGGAAAAGTGGCAAACTCTTGGATTTCCAATCTGTGGTTTTGTGAACCAATAGGTTGATTTTACATTAAATGGCAAATATGGATTCTACTACAACTGGGTCAATTGCAGCATTTGGCAGTGGCCCCGTAGATGCATGTCCATCTAGAGTCATAGGCATAGGCCCTAAAGGGGCTAGAGACTTTGCATGGAGATATGGCTTTGAAGGAATGAAGTATAATAGTGTGATATGCATAAAATGCAAAAAATAAATTCACAGAAGCATATCTCGTTTGAAATGCCACCTTGTTGGTATACAAAAGTGTGACACAAGGGTTTGCGATAGCACTACAGAGGAAATAAAACAAAAGATGATTGCTTTGTTCGGTGCCCAAGAAGAGAAGTTGAAAAGGGAAAAGGGAAAATTGACCATGAGGGCATCCATTTCTGAATCGCAAGGTATGTTTTATTTATAAGAATCATTTATCATTTTCTAAACATCATTATTAGTTTGATTATGCAAAAACAGTCCAACAGGTTGATTTTACATTAAATGGAAAATATGGATTCTACTACAACTGGGTCAGCTGCAGCATCTGGAGTCATAGGCATGGGCCCTAAAGGGGCTAGAGACTTTGCATGGAAAAATGGCTTTGAAGGAACAAAGTATAAGAGTGTGATATGCATAAAATGCAAAAAATAAATTCACAAAGGCATATCTCGTTTGAAGTACCACCTTGCCGGTATACAAAAGTGTGACACAAGGGTTTGTGATAGCACTACAGAGGAAATAAAACGAGAGATGATTGCTTTGCTCGGTGCCCAAGAAAAGAAGTTGAAAAGGGAAGGGCAAAATTGGCCATGAGGGCATCCATTTCCGAATCGCAAAGTATGTTTTTTTTTATAATAATCATTTATTATTTTCTAAACACCATTATTAGTTTGATTGTGCTAAAACAATTATCACGATTCATAATGAAATAATGTGGGTTGTGATCAGGTATCCCAATCACCCTTGATGAAGAAGAAGAAGCACTTGAGGGGATAGTGGGCTCTCTTAATGGCCCACAAATCCACACACCTACCTGTGGCACACCCTCAAGCTTAGCTTCCACATCCGTTTGTTCTAGTAGACCACATAACTTTTCAACTGATGGTATTTTGTGCATAGAAACACACCTGAGCCACAACCATCACTAGAGGGTACTAGATGGAACCGTGATGTGCATCGCCAACTTGAGATTCAATGTGTTGATTTTTTATTTTTAACAACCTCTCCTTCCATGTTGCAACAAGTCCATATTGTTGGGTGGATATTTTGCAACTGGCAGTTTTGGGTAAAATCTAGTCGCAGAGTAGGATGATTAGCCACAATGTGTGAGACAGAGCCTCTCCTACCTTAAAGGGAAGGTTCCCCCTTCTTACCATTCCTTGAATCAACTCAAGGTAAGAAAGAAGTTGAGAAATTTTGTTAAGGGGCATTACCAATACTCTTGCCTCTTATCTTTCAAAAAAGAATCCACTTACCCACAGAGCGAGTAATGGGCTAGATGAAACTTCAAACTACACTTCTATCTAAAGTTGTAAACGGTGATACCCATAAACTAACACTAACTCAAAGGCTAGCCGAAAGCGTACCAGTTTGGCTCTAAGTCCTATTTTAACCTATTCTATTAGAATAACCTCTACCATTGGGGCACCAAGACTTCCAAAAGCAGGGAATTCTAACTATTTTTCATGAATTTGAGATGGTAATACAAGCTACAATCAAAGCTCCTAGCCTATGAATTTGCCACAATTGTCCCAAGCAAAACTTCGGCTCTGATTGCTTCTTTAATCACTATGCTCTATTATTGAACACACAATAATAACATGAATCAAAAACAATAGGCACAAATTATAGTCAAAGCTTCTAATTTGCTCTATCACAATTGCTTCCCGTCAAAGCTTCGAATCCAATTGCTTCTTTTATTCACTTTTCTCCCAAATTCGTACTACACAATCAAAGTTATGCTTGCACGAGTGTGACAGAGCTTTCATGCATAGAACAAAATATCATTTTTACAATGAGAGAGCACTCCTTTATAGAGGTAAAGGAGTTGAGAAAAAGGAGGAGCAAAAAGTGGGAGCAACTCAACCAACTTTGACCTGGTCTAACTAACAAGAGAAAGTATTAGATTACATGTCATTACACATGTAAGTCGTATTAAATATAATTACACATTTTCATGTCATACATCCTCTTCAATTACAAACAGGAAAGAAGAAAAAGAATAAGAAAGTGTTGAGGCTGTTGATTCTGAATGAATCAATCTTGTGGATTGTCGGCAAAGGCCTTGTACTTGATGATGATCACGAGATCAGGGATTCCTGTATTTTACGCCACTGCATTCACCATGATGAGTTTCCAATTGTGATTTGAAAACTTGATGTGATCAAGCTTTTCCTCATTCTTGTTTACTGTACAGGGTAAAGATACTTTAACGCATGTAGTACAACACAATACAACATAGAACAAATATTTTATTCATATATGCAATATGCTCTCAATGCTTACATTTCGAATACAATGATTATAATGATGATAATGATTGATGATTCCAAAGTCCCTTCTGAACGGTGTACATATACTTTCCCGAAGGGGTGACTTCGGCATCACGCGCCCGTTTGGATACTATTGTACCCATCGGCTACACTATAGAATTTACCGACATCATCCCCCCTAAAAGAAAAGTCATCTCCAGACGACAATTACAAAATATCCGAGACAGATTAACAAAATATGATACACTAACTGTGACTAACTATAATAGGATAGATTTTTTTCCGTCACATCACATTCACATTTTTCCCATGCCTGCACCAAACTGGTCTTCAAAACACGTTGCATTTGTAGCCTCTACTAACACAATACTGTCACCTTAGCCAATCTAACCTTGATAGCCACTTGTGTTGCCTTCTATGCTTCCAATGCCTGGGTACACTGAGCCAAGTGTCACTCTGCTGCCCCCAACTGGATGATCAGCTCCTCCTGAGCTCTCTATGCATCCCCAAAACAGCCTCTAGTCCAACACCTACTCCGAGTGCCTCAAAGTGTAGCACCCTTCTCGAAAGGCTTGCTCCAGTGCTCTCTCCACCTGTAGCACACAGACATTCTATGCCTGTAGTAGCTCCAGGTCTCATCAACTGGTCACGCTTACCACGACTAATAACAGCACTGACTGGGGGTCTAGGGGGCATCGCCCCCAGTGGGATCGAGGAGCAGCGCCCCCGCAGGGTATTGGGGCAGAGCCCCAAGCATGCTCCTTGTTTTGATTTTTTGTCTTTTTTTTCAAGAACCTCCTATCACCCTTCTATGTTTACCGGTGTACTGCAATTTGCTTCCCTTCAGGTATGGTGATCTCTATTATTATTTCGCAGCTTCACTCCATACGGCGTACGACTACATGATGCAATGCTTCTGTAGTGTATTCCTTTGTCCGTATGGCCGTACGGTCTATATTTCTATCGCTACTTTTTGCTTGGATAGGGTCGTACGGTGTTTTCCCCTTCACACAGTGTGTTGGGACTCTTAATTTTGGCAAAATTTAAAGCTCAAAATACCATGACAAAGGGAGGATTTTTGTGTGTGATGTGTAAATCTTCATTGTTAAACATGATCCCACCATTCTGAATTCCAAAGGCCTTCAATTTGAAGTGGAATGAGTTGAAAGGTTTACAGCAGATTTTCTTAGAATTGATAAGATACACAAATATGGAGTTGCATGGGACTATAAACTTCGGAGGCATGTCCACTGCAGATCCAGTGTGCCATATAATCAAAAAAGAATGATAGATAATGTGGCTAAAACATATGATGTCAG
Organism: Cupressus sempervirens; assembly: GCA_028749045.1. Classification (NCBI taxonomy): domain Eukaryota; kingdom Viridiplantae; phylum Streptophyta; class Pinopsida; order Cupressales; family Cupressaceae; genus Cupressus; species Cupressus sempervirens. The sequence goes on along the minus strand of CM053789.1, from coordinate 572,033,173 downwards.
TTTATTGAATGAAATACAGACCACATTATTATGTTTCTATGAAATGATGGGTAGTGCCAAATGGAAAATCAGTTGATAAGCCTGTGGCAGAATTCATGTGACCTTCTATATGAAAAAGCTTTTGTTCTATAAGACTTTGCAGGGTTGCATTTTAAAATATAATAACCTTGGCCATAAGTTGACAGAATACAACAAGAAGCTGTGAGCTCATTTACGACCCAATGTAATGAATTATGCTTAGGATATGGAGCTTCTTCTGGAAAGGCAACTGAATTTAATACATATGCTGACCTAGAAGCAATATACCACTGATTGAAGAGAGACTGTGGAATAAGACATGAAGGCTTGATGTTGTATGGCCAGTCCATTGGAAGTGGACCTACATTACATTTGGCCTCCCGTCTGCCAAACTTGAGGGCTGTTCTATCAGACATCGTTGCATTCATAATAAGGATTAGATTTAGAATGTATTCATGAGGACAGAATTAACAGTCTAGAACCAGAGGATGCCTTAGAAAGTCATTTCAATGGGTGTCTCACAGTATATACCAGAAATTATTGTACTCTGTTTCAGTATTCCTTTAGTGTTCTAGAAATTATTAAACAGTATTGATTCTTTCCAACCATCACCTTCAGTTTGAAGAATTGCATATTGATTATATTATATCAGGATTGGTTAGCTGTTCCAAGATATTGATCGGATGGAGAAAAATATGTATATAATGCTGGATGTTTACAATGAAGTTGTCAGAGGTCATACAATCACAAATTTAAACAAGAGTTAGACACCCAGTGCGTGCCTTCAATGGAGCAGCAGCAGTCGTATACTGTGACAATTGGCAATGAATTTTGCACATGCAGATTCTAGGTTTTATGATTCCTGTATATACATTTGTAGCAAAGGGAATAACAACTATAAACTTTATATGTATATGAATTGCCACCTAGAAAGGGCTATATCCAGCAATCAATCAATACAATCTATGCATCCAGTCTTTGCGAGTTTTCAGTCAAGCACTGGAGGAAGAGATGTGATTAAAATCTAAAGATGATTATCATGGCAGAGTTCTTGTTCCATCCATAACCAAATTCAGAAGACACCTGAAGTATTCCTATGTGCAGTTGGAGGTCTTACACAAAGAGTTCAAATCATTTAACTGTGTTCATCAACATCTAACTCTTCTTTTCTTTTTGTTTGCAGGCACTAAAGCGTGAATATTATCAACAGCGCTATGAACAAATACTCATGATAGAGGGTAATTTGGGAGCGTTCCTAATGCATGTGCAAAATTATCGCATATTACTGTGTAAAAGTGAGGGTCTCCTGGCACCACCCAATGTGAATATGAAGCACTCTAGGCAACAAAGAACGAAGGGCCTTCACGCTAAAAATTGATGATACTCATCGAATTTGCACACAGAACTGTTTACCTTCATTGGTCATGATTAATAGCTGAACAAGGAGCGATATTCCCATTTCAAACTTGGAGATTGCGTGTGGGAGAAAAGTAGGAGTACTTACATTGAGCTTGATCGAGCATAGACATGGTGGGCACAGGCTAACAAATCTAAGAATCCGAATCAGGGCATCTCATATATTTGAGAATTTTCTCCCAGTAAGAACGTGATTGAAAAGTCTATCAAATGGAGAAAGGCATGTGCGAAAGAACCTGGGAATAATCTTACCAAGTTTTTATTATTTTTAAACGTTAATCAAATTTGGTATAAGTTAATGTTCGGAAGGCATTAACTTTTCATTTGTTTTAGCGAAACATACGAACTAGTTCATAGTTTGGAAATGGTGTGATGTTTTGGAAAGATCTCATATCTTTTCACGTCTATAAATATAGATGTAAAACAATAGACAGATATATATTCATTCTTATTTTTAAAAAATTTTATCTATCCTATGCACGATGATATATTATATTATTTATTTGGCAGAAAAATAAGCAATTGAACAAAGCTTCTGGGTTTTGGATTATCGAGCAAATTTATATGCGAGTCCAAGATTAAAATTTGCAGTAGATTGATCATCGATGAGGAGTGTCTCTACATATAATTTTTATTTTTGGCACAATCTGTAAGAAGTATTTATTTTAATTTATTTGCCTTAGAGTTTTAATTTTTTATTAAGTTGTGTCCTTTATAAACATTTTTTATTATTTTCTATAAATATTTTAATATTTGGATAAGTGGATTGGGTCATTATTGCATTTTAAATTAGATAAACTTAAATATTGTGAAATACTTTATTGTTTCCGTATTTATGTCTAATTTGTCTCCGTAGGAGTTAAAGTGCATTTTAGACTAATTTAAATTGCGTTTATATAATTGATCCGTTGCATCAGAATTATTAAAATTGTTTATAGTTAAATATACTAAACTTTATAAAGTTGTAAATCTCAACTTATAATGTTGACTGTGATTGCCCGTTTAATTAGGCACTAGTCTTTTACTCCTAATTTATAATCCATATGCTGGCAACTGTTTCATTTCTTGCTTTTGAAGAATTAATATATTCATTCATTGCAATCATCTGTAATAATCACTTTTATTTAAAAAACATTCATACGATTATTTACTTTTATTTTTAATTTACAATTTGCAATCTTAAAGCTTTCTATAATTCTTGCCGTTTTAAAAGCTTTCATTGCATTCGCTTTTTAATTGATTTGTTTTAAGTGTCTTGGATCTAAGTGTTTCGTCCAGGATCAGGTCCACTCGCCTCGGTTTTGCAAAGCCAAAAGCGCAAGAGATTTAGATCACATCGATCGATCTCGTCAAGTTTGCCTTAACCCGTTGGATATCCCAGCATCGAGTAGACAAGGCTCATAGGATTCCAATTTGCGGTTTTGGGAACCAACACAGTGTTCTATGTCTGTACGAAACTACACTTCGCTTCCTTGGCATACATTATTATTTTCTTGTATTTTTTGTACGGTCAATATGTTGCATGTTACTCTATGCTAGTTCTTGCCTATGTCGTACTGTGCCACTATTTTTCCATATGGTGCTTGTTGCTGTCCTCTATTGCCAACATACGGCGTTCTATATTCCTTGACGTATGGCGCATATGTTGTTCTTTCCTTGTCCGTACGGTCCATACGATGATGCCTCCAGCCTCCTAATTGCCTTGTCATACAGTGTGTTAGTGCACTTATGCACAATTTCTATTCTTCTCCTGGCCGTACGGTGGATCGACTAAAATCACCTGCTAACTTGTATAAGGTCATACAGTCCATTATATCCTCCCTTTCATACTCTTAATTCCATATATCCATACGACCCCTTTGCATATGTTTCGTTTGTCTATACGGTTCAATTCCCTTGTGTGGTGATTGCTTCCTTGACTGTTATTCTTCTCATTCTCTATTCAACGACACCTTTCATAATCTCCTTCTTGATGGTCACACGGTATCGACCGTACGATGGTGACCTTTTCTGTGCTTACCATACCATATGGAAATGCTTCTCCTACTACCATATTAGTATCTATCTCTTTTCTTCAGCTTACTCAAAAAAAAAATTATATTCTATTTTACACTTATTTTTACATATATACATTAATATTTATTATTTTTAGATTGTCTCTCGGTTGCTTGTCCACGAAGGTGCGTCATTTTTTTCATGATTGACTGTCAGCTTCGACATCCATAACTTTATTGACCCATTATTGCCAACTTCCCAGATCTTGTAGGGTCCGACCCATTTAACTTTGAACTTTCGGGGTTTGCTTTCATTCCGCCCATTGTATTTCAACACTAACTAACCTGGTTGAAACTTATTTAATTTTAAATGCTTATAATGCCATGCCTTGCGTCTATTTTGTGCGACTTTCGTGGCCCATACCATGAATTCCATCGGCTGCCACTCCTTGTCGTCAATAATTGTATTCTTGATTCTAGACCCTTCACTCCATACAACTACAATTTTTATTAAGCTCTTCCTCTTTGTTTCCTATGTAGACTGTACAATGTGTTTTACTTGCTATTGGCACCTTTCTACTATATCCGTGGTGCAGTGTAACATTTTCTTTCTCCACAGTCCATTCACCGTGTACCGTACGATGGAATCTTTCCTTTTGCTAGGTTCGTATAGTATGTTCTTCTCTTTAGCTTCAGTCATAACTGCCTTTCCTTCTTCTGGTTCTCTATATTCCTTCGAACATTCATTTTCCTCTCCTTTCTCACCTTCGTTGACCCTTAACATATTACAGCTCGGAAAGAGCTCGTAATCCTCCATCTGCTAGTGTAGCAATCCGTTCACCGAATCTAGGTCGTCATCAGTCGACCCTCCTAATCTCAACACCCCTTCTTCATCTAGTTTCATTCTCTTTTTTCCTTAATCATCACTCTTGCCTTCTGAGTCTAACGACGCTGCCTCCTCCCCCACCATTTGTGTATGCAAGTCAATTATGAATCTTCTACCTCCACATTCCATGGATAGGGTGTTTCATTTCCAATCATGTTTTACCTTTGCTTGCACCAACCACCCACGTCCAAGTATGGCGTCGTACCCTCTTCTCTTCAACGGGATGACCACAAAATCTAGTAGAAATGGTTGAATCTTGATCGTTACCGGCTATGCCATCAAAGTTCCCAACGGTTTTATCCCATGCTAATCTGCCATGAGTAAGTGGAAGTAGGTGGCCACAGCATGGGTTGTCCTAGCTTTTTCCAAATATCTTCCGGTAGCACGTTCACACTCGATCCTCCGTCTACAATTGTATCTGTCAACACAGTGCCCAAAATGCCCATCTCTACTACTGTCGGATGCCTTCCTGTCATAAGTACCAGTAGCATCGAGTCTGCTACGATTGTTCCATTACTTTCCCTTCCTATTTCCTCCATCACTCTCGGGGGTGGCGTCATATTCATAATAGCCGTTCGCAACTATGGCATCGTAAGAAAGTCATTTAATTTAATAAGAACTTATGTTTGCATTATCTACCTTATCATGTTTTGTTCTGCTAAGTTCCTTTTCAAAGTCTCAGCAGTGTCTTTTACTTGTGATTTTTCTATTTTCATCTACCTCTCTAGCTCTATTGGTGTTGTTTGTAGCCTCTCCTTCTCTTCTTCTGCATCAGTGTATTTTTCTTTCTTCGCCTACTCCCGTGTGACCACTAGGACCTTCTCATCACATGTTTCAATGCTTAATAGATTTACGCCTTGCTTTGGGCATTCTGAATCTTCGTGGTCCCCCGAATCACACCATCTACATAGTAGTTGCAGCGTCTCCTTTGTAGTATAGTCTCTAACAAAGTGGCCCCAAAGATTGCACGCACAACATTGAATCATCGATCGTCCACTCGCGTCATACTATATTCGACTACGGCCTCCATTGCTATTGTTGTTGTTATTACCACCCCTTCCGCGTTTATTATTGTTGCGATATCCGCCCGAAGTTGTATCATTGCTTGTGTTGTTTTCGGTGGACACTTCCTACGTTAGTAACACTTGCTGGTGTCCTTTTGATTTCATGTTAAACAAACACTTCTTTAGGGAATGCCCCACAACCTGCCAGATGTCACAAAACTGTTTCTTCGAGCAAGAGCCATTTGTATGGCCATCCTCTTTACAGTTTGTGCACCACAGTTCTCCCTTCACTATGTTCGGATTCTTTTTCAAATTCTTAAATTCTTTCATCATTCGAAGCATATCTTTCTGTAATACTTGAACCTTCTTGTTCGATTCCTCGTCACTACTGCTACTTTCAAAGGATGAATCGTCTGAATCCGATGACTTATGCTTTTTCTTCTTACTTGTCTTCTGCTCGTTTTCTAGATCCATCGCACGATTATACGCATTGGCGTACGACGCAGGTGGTACAATCTTCATCTTCTTTTTTAGAGCCGACCATAGCCCCTCCACAAACCATCGTTTCTTCAATCCATCCACTAGTTGACTTTCCATCTTCCCAACCAGCTCTTTCAACCGTCTGGCATAGGCCCGGATTGTTTCGTTCTTTTCTTGCTTGGTGCTATATATCTCCGCTACTATTTCATTATCGTCCCATAGCAATCAAAACTCTACTATGAACTCTTTTCTAACATCTGCCCATGTAGTTAGTTTCTGAGGGCCTGCATCTAAAAACCAATCAACTGCCACACCCCATAGGGTTGCTGGGAACCGTCTGACCCAATCGTCCTCGTCCGTCACACCATTTGCTATCCATATGGTTTCACACATCTTGCAATGTCTGATTGGATATGTCGTTCCATCACCATTAAACTTCAGTAATTTTTCTTTGTGACCTGCCATTGCTACTTTCTTTTTATTCTTAGGTACTTGCTGAGCACCCATGCTATTCTAAGTACCTGCGCTATTCCAAGTACCCACGTTGTTCTGAGCACCTGTGCTGTTTTGCACAACACCCGCGTTGTTCCGCACAACACTCTTGCTGTTCTTCACGCTCGTGATGTTCTACACAACACCCGCGCTGTTCTACATAACCGCGTTACTTCGGACAACCATCCTACTTCCAACAACCGCATCACTTGGTGAGAAAAGATCTTCCTCAAGCAAAGTTGTTCGATTCTCTTCCTGTATCCTTTCATCGGGTGTATTGAGAACGAAGAGTTCACTCCACACTGTGCTCCCTCGACACTTTGAGCCGTGCGAGTTGCTTTCCTTCCATTCGGCTGCTTTACCCTCAACGTATACAGGTTAATGAACTCCTCCTTTGTTTCTTCCACCAAATTCAATTGCTGTCAAATCTCCTCCAGCAATTCCTCAGTACTCCTCGGCCTATTAGGTGAGTGCACTCCCTCTGCCTGTGCCCCTTCACCCCCTCGGTGTCCGTCAAGAATCTGCTGAAGCTTTTGTCTGCACTCTGCCTATTGTGCTAAAATTAAAACTTCTTGCATTGTACGTATTTCATCCTTGTGTTTTACCTTGTTCCTATCCTTGTTAAGAAAATTCGGCATTAATCTTCATAACATTCCTTCATTCTAGATTCGTCTAGCAATGGCGCCAAATGTTTACCATATAGGGTAAAGATACTTTAACGCATGTAGTACAGCACGATACAACACAGAACAGATATTTTATTCATATATACAATATGCACTCAATGCTTACAATCCGAATACAATGATTACAATGATTGATGATTCCAAAGTCCCTTTCGGACGGTGTACATATACTTTCTCGAAGGGGTGACTCAAGCGTCACGCACTCGTTCGAATACTATTCTACCCGTTGGCTACACTATAGAATTTACCGACAACAATTTCAAGTTGTGAAATATCTTGTTTGACTTGCACATTTTGGATTTTTCGACACTTTGAAGACCTTCTCAATGATGTCCGGAGGTAAACTTGGAACAACTTTTCAACAAGCATCTGCAACTTCTTTTTTCTTTAAAATGAAGTGCTTGGTGCATTCCAACACGAAATTAGGTTCTCAGACAACCATTGGGAAAATGGAGACCAAATGAATTACCATTTCTTTGATTTGAAACACGCCTTCTTTGCTGGATGTCTTCATTCTTTATAGAAATCTTGACATATCTTGACATGCTGCAATATGAAAGTTTCAATGGGATTAAATCTATCATTGGAACATATGGATTCTGACTCCATGACAATATTGGCAAAATGGATCTCTAAGGAACAACATATTCAGAGCATTGATCAAATACTCATCAAACATATGTAATGAATTGGAGATGATACGAGAAGTACATGTGGAGGGCTAAAATGGGACTTAGGACAATGGATGGCATGTGAGCAATGATGGGTTTTGTGAGTACAGCCAAGCATGCAAGTTAGGATGCTTATGGAGGTGTACAAATGACGACCTTGGTGTTTAAAAGAGTGACCTTTAACAAAACTAGGCTCTCAAGATGCAATCACATGTAAATAACTTTACATGCAATTGTGATTTGATGCAAACATGCAATGAGGTTTGAAGAATGAGATTACGTATAAACACATATGAAGGATGAGATTACATGTAATCGCAAGTAGAAGTGTAATTGCATATGAAAGGAATGGATGCAATGTGTCTTGGCATGTAATGATGAATATGGAATGAAACAATGCACTTACACGAAGAGGTGGAATGTGGAGTGAACTAAAACGTGCTCAAATTCTTGGGAAAGACCTTGCAATTTCTTCCAAACAAAAACAAAGCAAACAAACAACGAAAACAAGCACAAAAGAAACACATGCCTTTGGTTTTAGACTCAAACATGTCAAAAAGCAAGTTGCTTTTGTGGAAAAATTCAAATTTGGAGTTTGGGGAAAATCCAAAAGTATGAAAATGAGAGTTTCCATCATATTTAAAGTAACAATGCACTTTTCATGACATATCTTTGGACAAATGTGCAATAACAAGCCATAATATGCACGAAAATAGCAAGATAAGCATGAATTGATGAGCAAGTTTGAAAATGTCCACTTACTTGGAGATTAAGAGCCAAAATAGCAAGAATTATGGACTTGAAGTCTGATTCTTCTCCAAATCCGGATTTACAAACAAATATTTGACTTCTTTCGTACTTGCATGTAATGGGCATTCAATGGTCGAATTTGACATGAGAATGCCAAAAATGAAGTCTCCAAAGACAATAGCATGCATGAAAACTCAAAAACAACTCCTCTTGATCCAAATGTATGGGCTGATGCCATTTTTTGAGTTCTTTCAACAAAAATGTGACTTCCTTTATGCAAAAATCTGGGCCGTTTTTGGAAAAACGTGGTTCAAAAATGCATGTAAATTGATGGTTTTTGACTTGTGAATGCAAAAATGACTTCCCCAAATTCTAATACATAGATCAAATGCAAAAATGTGGCTTCAAAATGCAAAAAAGTGGATAAAAACCTCAGTCTTTTGGGCGTTTTTAGCAAAAAACGTGATTCATAAAAGGCATGAAATGAAGTTTTTTTTGACATCTAAAGGCAAAAACATGTTCTTCAATAGCATATATATATATAAACCTCAAAACAACTTATATTTAAGCCAAAAAGTGATCAAAACTGCCTCAAATCTGGGCGTTTTTCACAAAAGCGTGGCTCAAAAATGCATGTATTTGAGTCATTTTTGTCTTGAATATGCAAAATTATGACCCCCAAATGCATACATATGCATTAAAACTCAAAAACGCCCCTCTTGTGATGCTTTTCAAGCCATTATAGGGGCAGATCTAAGAAATTTTTGATGAAAAACATGTTCTTGGAGGAAAACATCAAAGTTTTTGCCCTTCTTTCTTCAAAAATGGGTTTTTGGGATGCAAATGCATGCATTATAAGCAAAACACACTTTAGAGATTCATCTACATGTTTTAAACACGTTTTGAGCTTCTTTTTACCCAAACACATTCTTAGAATGCATTAACATGTTTTAAGAACATGCATCTTGGTCAAAAACGGGTTCTCAAGATGCATGTGCACGTTTTAAAATATGTCTAAGTGTTGGCCTTTGTTGAACGCACTCTTACAGTGCATATGCATGTTTTGAAAATATGCAATATGCTTGGCTCATTCTTGGGAGGTCATTACATATTTTGAATCAAAGGCATTTACATGCCTTTAATTCAAAAGCTCACTCTCTAGATGCTATGCAAATGGGTCTAAAGAATGAGTTGTGCAACTTAAGTGATTTAAATAAGCACATGTCAATTTAATTTTTGATGAAATATTACTTAAATGGGTCATAAATAACATTCACACTATCATGTTAAAAATATAATGTGCAAATATTATTTTTAAAGTAATATTTTCTAGAGCATTTGATTTAAAAATAAAAAAACTAAATCAAACTATATAATTAATACCATAGTTCAAAATCTCGTTCTCGACCACTTATCGGTGAGGCAAAAAAAAACTTTTCTTGGCAAATATCTGAGATAAATCGGTAGCTTCTCAAGAAAATATCGAGAATTAAAAAAATGACTTTTGCAAAATTCAATAAGGAGATGCATCTAATGAGTCAGTAAATGAGTAAACAAACCCAACAGGTTGATCTAGATATTATATAAATGCAATACATAACAAAATCTCATCCTCATGTGAGATGTCAATGGCGGAGGTGGAATGTCAGTGGCTGACAGCCATAGTTAAAGACTGAAGTCTGAAAAAACTAAAAATAGCAAATTGTCATTGTAAAAAGATAAACGAATACAAATGTCAAGTACAATATAAAATTAGTCTACATTTTCCTCTTCCCCGTCCTAGTAGCTCAAGTAAAAACTATGGGAGTGGGAAGGGGTCTTGCCCTAGCAATCCACTGTGGCTGCAGTTGTAGTTGTGTCTCAATATCCATCCTAGATGTAGCTAGTGTTGGTGCTAGCAATGACTCCTCATCTTCTATATTCTCCCTCTCAATACCCTAGGTGTCCTCACTCTCACTGCCCTCCTCCTGAATGTCATCCAATCTCAGTGCAAAGCCACCCTCTTTTGAATCGGTATTTTTCTTCAAAAATCTCTTTGTAATCCACTTCAAATCCACTTGCAATAAATCTACAAGGCTTCCAATGACTTTCTTTCCACCAAACTCTTCTCTCCTCCAAAGGCTGCAAATTTTAAAATGGGCCATAGTAATGTTCCCATCATAAAATAAATATTTAATCAAACCTTTGTTAATGGGCCGATTGATTTAGTATATCTTGGACCCATTTTTATTTAATTGTTTTCTTAGGTATGGTTGTCGGCTATCCTTGTAAACCATCGAGAAGTTTGTCCAAAGGGTATTTAAGCATGACATGTAGGTAGTAGTAGGTATACGATTTGGATTATTTATTTGTATTGCAAATTCGTGTTGGAGTTCAATATTGTTCACCATTTCGGATGTGAAAGATCTTCCCTACTTAGCTTTCTGGTTTCAGTAGGAATCAACCCTCACCCTATTCCATCCATTGTACTACTTTGCTTCAGATCTGGCAAATCCAAAAAACCAATTTTGTCTAGAATATATATCTGTATCTATCGGTTATTATCTCAATATACTCTAGTGTCTTTTATTACTAATTCCTTTAAGTTTTCAATTCCACTTTGGAGGACTTAGCGTAGCAAATCGGAAGAACAACTCCGCACTGCATCACCTCTGTCATTGCATAGCTTCTTATCGTTCACCACTTTTCCAACACCATCTTCTCCAAACCGTATGGCCTCCAGACGCCACTATACGGTCTTCAAAACACCCCATACAGCCTTCCCAATCCTCATCGTACAACCCTCAGTACCAACCGTATGGTCTTCCTAGATCAGTTGTCCAACCCTCAGCTCTACCATACAGCTCAAACACTCACTCTCTAGGCCGTACATTGCCTCCAATTTGATGCCCTCTAACTGAGATGAAATTTGGTATACAGAGGGTCCACGTCTTCACTATGAGGATTGGAACATTACAGTGGCATCAAAGCCAATGATTCTGCCAGCCTGTGGAAGTGAATGCAAGTTTATAACTAAACAAGAAGGCGAAATAACCTTGTTGGTAGAATGGCAGATCCTCATGATCCTATGACAAAACTCATGAATCTTTTAAGAAAGCTCAGCGGAAACCAAATGCAAATCAATGAAACCCAAAGGCTTATGCAAGAAACCCTACAAAAATTGGCCAAGGGAAAAATAACAAAAGAACAAAATGGGCATAGAGACGACTTTGTTACGAGAAGGACAAACTCTCAACCCTCTTGCTCTCGACCCTCGATATCCATCTTCCTTCCAAGGATGGAAGCACTACGCAAAGAAAGAGAGCCACCTTTTAAGGAAATGCAAAAAAAACTTCAGAAAGATTGGAGGAATGTGAATATGGAAGGTGAAATATCTTACAGAGACTATGTTGATCTAAGAATGAGATATTCAGGTGGGGGAAATTGTGGTTTTTTTATGATGATCTCAAGAGAAAGATCAGAAAAGTAAACTTATCACCATTTGATGAATCAGGAGCCATTACTGCACAGGCATGGGTTTTGAAGGTAGACACCTATTTCCGACTCAACCTGATGCTCGAAGAGGAAACAATCAAATTCGCAGCACTCCATCTGGAAGGAGTGGCGCAAGAGTGGTGGCACCACAAATTGGTCACTCTCAGCGACAACCAAGTAACCTCTTATGTTGAGTTCACTGAGAGACTCATTGACCGTTTCAATGGGAAGAATCCTGAACTAAACTTCAAAGATCTAGCTCAACTAAAGCAAACAGGCACGGTAGACAATTACATCATCGAGTTCCAAGGGTTGTCAATGCTAGTCACAGACATCTCTGAAAGAAGTTGAATCGTGTTATTTATGGATGGGCTGAAAGAGCCTTTGAGAGGTTGGATCAAAGGGTTCAACCCATGTGCACTCAACGAAGCTATTAAGAAGGTGTGTGACATGGCCGCATCTTCCTCCAAAACTCAAGTAGATACGCCAACACCGTCCCCACAAGAAGACAAAGGCAAGAAGCCAATTCAGAAAAAACCTTTGTTGGATGCAGACTCTGAACAAGAGCTCCAAAAAAAAAAGTTATGTTTTACATACAGGGAACTATAGGGACCAAATCATCACTGCCTTGGGAAGGGAAAGATTCATTACATTGAGGTGTTTCCCGATGACGATGAAGGACAAGTACCTACAACGACTGGTGAAGAAACTAACCAGTGGGAGAGAATAAATGCCCTGATACAAAAAAGGGGGTTCTATTGCTACCCTCACTAAAATGGTTGGAAGTAGTATCTTCAAGGTTCGTGGCACACTTCAAGGGAAACGAGTCACAGTCATGATTGAGAGTGGCACTACACTCATCAACAATTCATTGTTAGTCACTATTGAGGGCTTGCATGCAGTAGAGCATGGAGGATTTGAGGTTAAGGTTGCTAGAGGAAACTTATTACCCTGCACTCATGTGATCCCACGACTAAAAATTTCCATGGGGAAATATACCTTGACAGATGATTTCTTTGTTATAGATTTGGTTGATATTGATATCATATTGGGCATCCAATGGATGGAGACCCTTGATCAGTACACCTAAAGTTTCAAGAGGATAGACTTTTCATTTGAGACGAATGGCAAGAAGGCGTTGCTAAGAGGAATGTCAAATAAAGAATCAAGGGAAGTCACAATCAAGAAGATGGAGGCTATTTTTAAACATGATATGATCCCAGACGCTGTGAATAAAAACATGACAGTCAAAAATTTACCCCATTCCTTGGAAAATTGGCTGGCCCATCTATTGGTCAAGTACTCCAAGAAAACTTTTGCATGTCAGTTGATGGATGGCTGTATACATGATGAAAGATACTAAGTTATTGATGATATCATTTACTACGGCGATAAGATCTACTTGGTACTTGACTCGAAACTGAAGAAGTTGATTATAGAATGTTTCCAAGAATCGGATTTGCATTTGCTTGAGGACAAGCAAATTTTGGGACATAAGTACTGTAATGTTCCCATCATAACATAAATATTTAATCAAACCTTTGTTAATGGGCCAGTTGATTTAGTATATCTCAGACACACTTTTATTTAATTGTTTCCATAGGTATGGTTGTGGGCTATCTTTGTAAACCGTCAGGAGGTTTCTCTGAAGGGTATTTGAGCACGAGATGTGGTAGTAGTAGGTATGCAATTTGGATTATTTATTTGTATTGCGAATTCCTATTGGAGTTCAATGTTGTTCGCCATTTCAGAAGTGCAAGATCTTCCCTACGTGGCTTTCTAGTTTCAATGAGAATTAACCCTCACCCTATTCCATCCATTGTACTACTTTGCTACGAATCTGGCAAATTTGGAACACCAATTTTGTCTAGAATATATATCTGTATCTATCGGTTATTATCTCAAAATACTCTAGTGTCTTTTATTACTAATTCTTTGAAGTTGTCAATTCCATTTTGGAGGACTTAGTGTAGCGAATTCGAAGAACAACTCCGCACTGCATCCCTTTGTCATTGTACGGCTTTTTATTGTTCACCACTTTCCCAACACCATCTTCTCCAAACTATACAACCTCCAGACACCATCGTATGGTCTTCCAAACACCCCGTACAACCTCCCCAGACATCACCGTATGACCCTCAGTTCCAACCATATGGCTTCCTTGTTCCAACCATACGGTCTTCCCAGATCAATCGTACGACCTCCCAGCTTCAATTGTATGACCTCTTTAGCATTCACCGTACGGCTTAGACACTCTCCCTTCAAGCTATACATTGCCTCCACTTTGATGCCCTCTAACTAGGACAAAATTCAATATATAGAGGATCCATGTCTTCACTACGGGGATCAATCACTACATGGTACCTCATTGGGTTGCTTGTGAGACTTGTTCAACTTCTCGAGAGAAGTATGCCACTTCTAGATGATATATTGTCAACTTCTCGACCGAGATTTTGTCGCGGAAAACTTGTATTTTCTCACCACTCTAAACTTCTCGTGAGAAGTTGATTTATCGGCCACTTATTAGCGCTATGTTTAACTATGGTTAATATAGTCACTTAAGTGAAAAATCAAAAAGTAACTCAACTTAAAAATATAACATGAGGTGCACTATAGTTGCTTTAAGTGAAAAATTAAAAAGCAACTCAACTTAAAAATATAACATAAAGTGAATTTATGTTATATTTTTCAAAAGTGAATGTCAACTTAAAAATATAACATAATATTTTTAATTCGTGCAGTTGCACTTGGAGAGTCCACTTTTTGGGCACTAGAAAAGTCATATCTTTTGATTGCCAACTCTGATTATGCCCTAAGATATACCGAATCGAATGGAAAACTAAAAGCAATGACTTGAGCAAAACCAAAGGACCAAAAACCAATAAACACACTCAAAAATGGAAAAAAGGACGTTGGAGGTTTCAAAAATCTAATTTAGGCCCGACAAATAGAAAAACGAAAAAAGACTTGCCGAAAGCCTTCAACAAAAGAATCCATCACATCAATTGGTTTATCAATACTAATCAATTAAATAATGAATTCGACTTAGAGAAATGCAAAACTAATTTGAAAAAGTTTTGTACTATTACCTACATTTTGTAGTGACAAAATGTAGGACAACACATTTTTTTGAAATTTGTGATTGGTTATGTGGTAGTGAGAAAGGGCTACAAACCACCTACTCCTGCAGACTTGTGTGGGAGGTTAGTTTATTGGTTTCAAACTTTAATACTTTTACAATACTACAATTTACTTATTTTTGTTGAATGTAATTTTTTTAATCAGAGTTGTGTACTTAATGTCATTTTCCATTTTGTGCTTGTAGATTGTTAAAAGATGTTGTTGCTAGGGCTGATGCTGCAGTTGAAGAGCAAAAATTACAATGGAAATAGTACACCATACTTTGAAATGGATGGATGGATGGAAGAAACTGTACCATTAACTTTTCGGTTTCTTGCAAGGATCAAGTAGTCTTTCTTAAATCCTTGGATGCCTCAACAAGGTAAAGACGGTTGAGACTTTGGCTCTAATGCTAGAGAGTGTTGTGATGAAGGTTAGGCCTGAAAATGTGGTGCAAATAATAACCGACAATGCAGCGGCATATGTGGCAGTGGGTAGGATCTTACATGTAAAGCATAGCACACTCTTTTGATCTCCTTATGCAACACATGCTATAGACCTTTTGGAGGATCTTGGGAAATTAGATTGGGTGAAACCAGTTGCAGAGGATGCAAGAAAGATAAAAAAATATATATACAATCACCCTTGGGTCCTAAGCTTTATGAGAGACTTCATGAAAGACAAGGAGTTGATTAAACCCGCAGTCACAAGATTTGCTACGATATTTTTAACGTTGCAAAAGTGTTCTTCATATGAATCCTTTGAGGTAGATGTTTGTGTCCAAAATGACTAGAGTCAAGTTAATCAAAGAACCCCGATGGATACAGTGTTGCATGCATTGTTTTCGACACCCACTTTTTTTATCAAGCTACAAAAATTGTGGAGCTAACTTGGAAACTTCAAAAGTTGAATATTTAATTTTTTTGTACTTATTAGTCAAGCCTTTCATTATTAATTTATAACTCTACTCTCTGATTAATAATTATTTTCTATGTTTCAGTTGTAGGTGGTGAAGCCCTTGGTTAGAGTTCTCCACTTGGTGTATGGGGAGCAATCCCATTGGGGTCCCTTTATGAGGCCATGGATAAGGCCAAAGAGGCTGTAAGAAATAAATACAAGGGAAGAGCGCAAAGTTTCAGCCCATATGGGATATTATTAATAGGAGGTGGAGCAATCAGCTCCACCAACCCATTCATGCAGTGGGGTACTTCCTCAACCCTTGTTACCGCTTCTCTTCATTGTACACGAATCCCAATGGAGTGGTCATGAAGGGCTTTAGTTAATGCATGCAGAGGATGGTACCTGATATTATGGTGAGAGACCTCATTGGGTCGAGATGGAAGTGTACAAAAATGTAACAGGCAAACTATTCTCCTCAATTGTGGCAAAGAGAGGCAGTCACAATCAAACCCTAGGAGCAATATTTGGAATTTGGAGTCTTTCAAGAATGAATATTATTTTTTTGTGTTGAAGAATGAATATTAATTTTGGCATGCACTTTTTGTGGTCAAGAATTGCCACCTAGTGTTGAATGTCAGCATTTTGGTATTTCAAAAACAAAATTGTAAAAAACCCAAGATAATCAAGAAATTTCCATGACTCTTCTAGAGGCCATAGTTTATAGAAGATATCTCAATTTATTTAAAAAGTAAACAAATAAGAGATCTTACCAAGCTAATTCATCCGATGTCTAACTTCCTCGCTTATTTAACCCAACTCACTCCCCTAACAATGAACACATGTTCAAATTAACTCTATAGAAGAATCAAAGATAAAAATGGGATTAACCTAACCTTTTCCTCCACAACTGAAAAAGTAAATTTCTGCTCCAAGAGAAGTGAATTACTGCTCCAAGAAAAAGGAAAATTTGTTAGGAATTTGCATTCTTCTGCAAGTTTCGACTGAGTTTGTTACCTAGTTTCTCCGTTCAAACCTAAAACAGTAAGCAACCATCCAGGCTAAAGGGAAATTGTCTAGAAATTGCTTTTTGTAGCAAAATGTAGAGAATTCATTTGCATTTGCTTCTCTCGAGAAAATTGAAAAGTCTCCTATCAAATAACATATCCTAACTTGGATGTTTCTGAAACCATCATTGCTACTCATTCATTACTTGATGATGATGATGAATATTAAAAGACTTGCACCCAATGGGCAGACAACAGAGCTAGTGGACTGCATTGTTGCTTGGACTTCTCATGCTAGTAATACCAGATACTCTCAACTGAGTGTTGTGATCTTTGATGATTTTCCCTAGCCTGTCACTCTCATTGATGTGAACTGATTTTAATTTTATATAATTTATACATTGAAATATTGATGACCGCCCTATCCACAAAAAATGAAAATTGTGTATAAGATAAGTTTATTAATGTCCAACAAGAGACCACCAAAGGCTCTAAGGGACTGAGAGCATACAACCAAAGAAAACAACGGGCTACAAGAAAACCAAATGATGTCCAAGAAAGAGCAAGCAAGAAACAAAAGAAACAAAGGAGCCAACGAGGCAAGGATTAGGGGTCCAGCACCATTGTTGAGAGCTATTGGAGGAGTGTCAATGGCAAGTAGTTCTGCTGCAGGGTCTCACATGTTTAGAGTAACCAGTGGTGGAGGTATTGTATGGCTGCTTCACCCCCCGCATCAAAGACAAGGGAGAGAAGAAGGCAGTGATGAGCTAATCCGGGGCCTGTCTCTACAATAATAAGAGTTGTAGAGTGTGGTCACCGAATTGTATAGTCTCTCGAAGATAAAGCGCAAGGCACCTTTGATCCATGTAGCCAAAGAAAGTCGTGAGAGGTCTGTACTCTCTTAATAAACAACAAAATCTACCTCTGATCTCGTAGTAGGTGGGGCAATGGAAAATGAAATGGGTCTCAAGTCTCAGTCTCAGCCCCAGTCAAGGTACACGGATGACAAACCTAGTCCTCTCTATCCATGTGGTGATCACTTTGGATTCAAAGTTGGTGGGAGCCAATTTTGAAGGACCCTAGAGAGATGCGTAAGGCATGACACCAATGCTGAGACAAGTAGCTAGGGTGTACAATAATCCAATTTTGAATATCCAGGAAGTGCTCAACATAGAAGGTCATCTTCGGGCTTAATTCCCCAACCGGGTTGCTCCAAGTCAGGGTGATGTACTGTCAGTAAATATCAAGTCCGACATGTCCATTTAGCTCCTGTTGTCAAGGAAGGAGGTGAGTGGACATGTCCAACGAGAACTGAAAGGGAGGAAGGTGGTCAATATCAATCTTGATCAAGCTCAGCAAGGAGTAGCCTGAGCATACCAACAATGGGCTCTAGAGGAAGGGTCAAAGTCCATAACGGCGATAGAGGAACAGTAAGCCAAGTAAGAATATTTGTTTTAGTCATCCGCAAAGTCCATAAGCCATGGAGATGGTGAAAAAACCAAATCAGGGCAAGAATGGCGCCTAACCTGAAGGATGCGCCTTGAACTTGGTTAAATTAATGTTGTGAGGGGTGAACCAATGACATCTGGATGACAAGATTCAAACTGAAGCAAGGTCCAAAGAACTTGAACTTGAGGTATGTGTAAGAAGTGGTAATCTCAATCTCCTAACACTGAAAGTAAAAGCGGAGATGCGAGGTCTTTAAACAATTGAAGGCTATAATCCGAGTCTTGCCCAAGTTCACTATAAGCTGCCATAGGTCACAAAAGGAAGCCAGACCATCAAGAAGCCTTTGAAGACTCCCTGTGAAGAAGGCCAAAAGGACTACATCATTTGCAAAAAGGAGAATAGAGATAGAGACTTGATGTAAATAACAACCATCATCAAGGAGCGAAGAGTCTCCGAAAAAGGCCCCAAGCTCATGAATATAGATGTCAAACATGGTGGGAGAAAGAGGGAAGCCTCGCTTCACCCCAATAGTGCTTTGGATAGGAGCTGAGAAACCCTTAGGAGTCCTGAATCTACCCACCATGCTCTCATACAACCTCATAATAGCTGTCAACAAGAACTCTGAAATCCCGATGTCTCTAAACCTCTAGAAAAGGGCCACCCGTGGGACAATATCAAAAGCCTTATGAAAGTCTACAAAACAACAGTAGACTTTCGCCGAGTGCCACCAAGCTTCCTCAATAATAGCCTGCAATGTCAAGATATCGTCCATGGTTTAGTAATCAATCGTAAAATTGGCCTGAACTCCAACCCTCCAAGCTCTCTTGTCAAGATCTCTAGATAGAATAGTGTTCAATATTGTGGCATAGAGTTTGGCAAAGGTGTGCCCAATCATAATATTCTTGTAGTTGTCGGCGTCAAAAGTCAACCCAGTCTTGTGAATTGGGCAAATCATGTGCCTCAACCAAGAATCGAGAAAGCTAGTTCAGATCACTATTAAAATGTGTGGGAAGAAAGAAGCCCAAAACTAAGATGCTAAGCTTGAAGAGCTCATCCTGAAAACTGTAACAACCAATTTTCCCAGTTCTTAATTAACAACTAACATACATAAAGGAATATAGTTATACTTCAATGTAATAGGAAGACAGTTAAATTAGTTTCATTTATATGAAAAAGATTGATGGTTAAAATTAGTTAGTCAAAAATTTCTTAACTAAGAAATTAAAACATCATCACTGAATTACTATAGAAATTAAAATCCACATACCATGAAGTTGGAATCGAGAAATCATTGTAAGGATGCTTTTGCAATCACCCAAATTAGTCCACAAATACCATTATAACAAAATCATATAACGATAATCATTCAATACCACTATATCAAAAACAAATGACGGTTACTATTAATTACCACTATATAAAATTAGGGCATCACAAACCACTGTATCAGTTAGGGCATCGATTATCACTGGATCATTTAGGGCTTCAAATACAACTGTATTACTTGGGGCTTCAATTACCACTGGATCATCTAGGGCATCAAATACCACTATATCAATTAAGGCATCAGATACCACTGATTCAATTAGGGCTTCAGATGCCACTGATTAAATTAGGGCTTCTAATACCATTGTATTCATTCTTTTACTTATGATTGCTTAACTGTAGCAATAACTCAAGATTAGAAGATATGCTCATATTTATTATAAATGAATGATTGGTATAGTGATCCATCAGATAAATCTTTTTCACTTGTAACTAAACATAAAGTAACTGTATCAAAGATAAAACTTAGTTAATCTTACCTTAGTCTTGCTTTTACATCATAACATTAAAAATACCTGTTTCCGGTAGCCAATTGAATGCATAGCTTATCTTTGTTTGTTGTACATCCGACAATTTGGGGAGAGGTGAAACATTGTCAGGGGGTTAACCACACAACCTTGGACCTTAACTTAATCCCCACACAATCTCTAACAAGAAAGGCCCTCCCTACCCGGAATTGGACTTGGAACATTTGTAATCTACTGAGCATCTTGGTATCTAACCACACCACTAGACTTGATAGCAAGAGTTACAATAACAAGATCATGCATGAGCTATTAAATGATATTATTCTAAATTTAATGTATCATATCTGACTTTTATTTTCTAAATCATTGCAAATTCCATCTCACTTCTTCACCATTTCCATGGCTATAAAGCCAATGAATCCCAAGTGTTTGGAAATTCTCAGAACAACTAGTTCTTTCTGTTGATTCTCAACTGTTTCATAATTAACATATATTCTAGCTTATCACAATCTGTGATTTGAGAAATTATATTCTTTAAAGATTTCAGAATTGATTGTTTAATTTTAATATCCATTGGCATAAGGATCCATACTATGGTTACTTGGTTATCACCTGCCATGAACAAGGCTAATTTAAAGAAGTCCAATCTATAAATTCAAACAAGATATCATCATTATAAATATCAAAACTTGCTGCATAGATTCGTTGCTTAGTATGCTTATCACAACTGTGATCAAAAGATTATGTTCTTGAAACTAGTTGAAACTATTAACGAATTCTGATTTCCAAATAGAACATTTCACTCAGGTTTTATTACACTTAGGAAATCCTTCTATAAAAGAAACTATTCAACACTCTTTATTATGATTCTAGAAACTGTAAGAGTTAAGAAGAAAGTTCATCATAATTTATAGGGGTTACTCAGCTAGTAAAGGAAATAGCATGATCACAGGCAAAAGATAAGAGATTTTCATGCCTAGCCAATTGCTATAGAAAAAAAATAAACATATTGGAATGGTAACTCATGACCTAATAAGAATTCAGTAATGCTTGGATGATCTTGAACTCTATTCAATTCTCTTTAGTTGCTTGAGACGTCACCTTCGGTGCTCACAGCCTTTGATTCTCAGCTAGAATTACTTGCATGTATATGCTGAAAATCATACAAACAGAACAAGGTTTTTATCAAAGGTAAATTATAGATGAATCAATGGCAGATTGAGCACGTTCCAATGGCAGATTGGGTTGTATCAATGGCAATTTGCAGAAGTTTTAATGGCAGATTGCAGGTGTGTCAAATGCAAGATGCTAACATAACAATGAAGGGTCGATGTGGTTATTGAGACAAGGGATTCTGAAAAACGTAGCACGGTAGGAAGAAATCCGGTACTGAGGAAAAGGGTCCTGTCGTTTCTCCCTCACGGCATCCATATTAAAAGGTCTAGCTGTGACTTCTTTGCTACCACTGGTTAGAAGATATTAAAACCATTCAGATTCGAAGTATTAAAGACAATTTGAAATTGCCAAATATTAAATCAATTTATCATGCCAAGTGTTAATTAGTTAAAACAAAGAATATTAAAAAGAAAAGAATAGAGTTGGAAGATTATAATTCGAATATTATTATAATCTTATATTTATATATGTACATGTAAATATTAATGGGGTGACATCACTTTATTAAATTATCATAATATAATGGTGTCATTTCATTTTTATATCTATATGTACGTATATAGATATATCTATTATAATAATATGGTAAAAAATCATGTTAAATCCTTTGAGGTACGTTTTATATTTTAACTCAATTATTTATGTTTCCTCAAATTATTTATTTAATTAGCTCATGTGGGTCCCACAAATGTATCATGTTTCGAGTTGCTAGGTCCTCAACCCATTTGCCAAGTGACAGTGATGCTCCTATGCCTAATTCTTTTTTGACAATGCTTCCACCCCTTCGACGTGTTTCCTGCAAGGTAATTCTCCGTAGTTAAATTATATTATCATAATAAATTATTTAATCATAATTAATCATAACGGTTAACCATCTTTTCAATTCCATGAATTCTTGATAAATGATCAACTAGTTTGTTATCTTCACTTGAAAATATAACGACTAACCATCATACCATTTCGCCAAATTATAACAAATTAAACTGCCAACTGACTTCATGTGAACCTCAACAGCTATATTTTAAGTTAGGTCAAAAACTGGGATGTAATAAAAACCCTCCTCGTCTATCGTTCTACTATAACTCATGGATATGACAACCTCATAAATGCTGGAAGGAGTGAAAAGGTGGTAGCGCGGAGGCGGGGTGAGGTGAAGAGGGGGTTGGCCAGGGATGTTATAGAAAGTGGAGGTATGGGTAGTGAGGGAGTTGAGATTGAGGGTGGAGGACGGGGTGGGGGCGGGGGGCAGACGAGGAACAAGGTGTGCCAGAAGAGCTTGGGGTTGTGAAAAAGCATGGTACAAAGGGATCTACACTGTGGTGCAATGAACGACCATTTCTCGGAGCGAAGAAAGCAATGGTAAGAGGAATGCAGGTTGGTGAAAGCAGTAGAGCAAGTCATAAACGTCAAGCGCAAGTGGCCGTGAAAAGACTTACAGTCATCATCGAACATGATGGAGCCCTACATTTTTGCAAAATTCAAGGACTCCATTTATGATGTTGGAAGTTTGAAAAGATAACCACTGATGTCAAATGACCTCATAAGCATTCTGGCCAACAAAGATTCAGAGACACATCAACTCTCTATAGAGACTGATATTCTCTTAGTGGGAAGAAGCTTAAATAAGTTTGGATAAACTCTGGAATTAATGTTGTTGCTGATCAAAAACATATGAAATCTTAAAGAATTGCTGCAAGGGTCATTACTTGGAATTAATAGAATTGTATAAGTATAATGAAAGGCATAGAGAAATTCTTAAGCTTCTAAGTCAGCCAGTTGGTGGTTTAGATTCTCTTCTTTTACCTCCTACAAGTGCACAAAAGTCTAGGCCTGAATCCATTATAGAGTACCTAAAGCCACTCAAAGGTCTCGATCATGCTCTTGTACTAAATTGATTCAACATATATTCTTGAAGCTAGTCCCCAACAACAATCAAATTATTTCACATCTTTAGACTCCATCATCAATTAAAGCCTGATAAAACAAAAGTGCATAGCGAGTAACAACATCCTTGAATCAAGGTCCACGTCACAATTGAACACATTAGAATATATGTTGGAATAGAACAAAGCACTGCTAATCACCACATGAATGTCAAGAATGGAATCCATTATCACTCAGGAAGTATCAATAAGGTATGGAAGAGAATGTTTTTTGAAGCCAAACTTGGAGACAAAAGCAGAAATTATTTTGGCACTTCATACACTTGTTGTAGGTCCGTTTGGATGACAAACATCATCGAGAAATATAGCTCCTTCAAACAGATACATATTTCAAGAATAGTCCCAATACGATGAAGGTGTCTTGTCGTTCAAGGAAATATATTTGCCTCCATCTGTTGTGTTCCACAATTATGCCCAAAATTTGGTCGACTACGCCAGGTATGTTGTTGATTGTGGAGTTAATGGTCTTCGCAAAATGGGATTTGCAGTATTATCAGAGTTGCATAGTATCAGAGATTCGAATAATATTTTATGTATGGTAAAGGCTCTGCAAAAAAAATCTTCAAAGTTTGATGCATGTCATTAGCAATGGAAGACTAGTAGTGGTTTTATGCGCGTTCAAAAAAAAAGGAGACAAATTTGTGTTAAATTCCAAGGTGGAGCATCCGCATCCAAGTCACGAGCAGAAGATATCATGCACAAAGCAACTACAATACCTATGCGTATGCTTTTGAATTTTATGTCAGTAATAATAGGGTTTGAACAAAGATATGTGAGAGGTATGATATGCATCATTTGCATATGATTCAGAGAAAAAACTTTATGAGAAGGAGCATGTGTAGAAATGGAGTGTGTGATGTCCTCATACCCAATCAATTAAATCTGGAAGTCATGCCTTCGCAATCTGCCAAGTAGTTATCATTGTGCATTGGTCATTGCGGGGGTCAAAGCATGATCATCTCAAAGGGTTTCCAAGCTTCATAAAATCCTTGAGAAATGAATTTTATATCAATTGCCAGAAAAGTCTAATGTCTTCTCGTATTTGTTACAGGTTTGGAGAACATATGCGGGAGGAGGACAAGTTTCACCAAGAGGATTCGATTGTCCATTAAAAGGAATGTCCTAGGGAGTTAAATTAATTGATTGACACATCCGATAAAGATGGTGCCTAGCAGACAAAAGTGTCCATGGATGCAGAGGATGTGTACGTATGCTTCCAAGTTTTGAGATGCTCATGAAGGACATGTGCCTATGTTGAGTGAACTTCACTACAGCTCAAGAAACATAAAATACAAAATTATGAGGTTATCGTCAAAATTATATTAAAGCCTCATGTTTATTATGGTTAATTTTTTTTTTTTTTGTTATGAAGAGAGGCGATGCCTATAGAGGCAACCGATACCCTTTGGCCTCCTATAAATATAGATGTAAAATCAAACAACGATACATATTCTGAAAAAAAATTGCATACCCACATTGTATATTTATGCACTTTGATATATTATATTCCTTCATTGGTAAAAGGGATGAAATTTTGAACTAAGCTCTTGGGTTCTCGATTATTGAGTAAATATATTTATGTGATTGTGGAGTCAGACTATATTGGATGGATCATCCGTAAGGAGTGTCTCCAATGCAATTTTACTTCCGGCATGATCGATAAGCAATATTTATTTTATTTGCATGACGTTTTAGAGTTAAAATATTATATAGTTTCATCCTTTATAATTATTATTTTAATTTTATAAATGATTTATATGATAAATAAGTGGATAGAATCAGTTATAGCATTTTAAAATTGAACATCATAGATATTGAGAAATATTTTATTGTTTCCAAATCTATATCTAGTTTGTCTCCAAACCACAGGAATTAAAATACATTCCACACTATTTTAAAATTGTGTCCATATATTTGATCTGTCGCATCTTGATTACTAAATTGTTTATAATTGATGTGCGTAGAATTTTATAAAGTTGTACATTTTAAACTTATAATACTAACTCTATTGCCCTTTGGCACTGATCTTTGTGTTTTCAGTAGTTCGCAATCCACACGCTAGCAATTATTTAATATCTTGTCTTTGAAGAATTAGTGTATTCATTTGTTGCATTAATCTATAATTATTCTTTATTTAAAACATTATCACATTCATACAATCACTTAATTTTATTTTAATTCATAAATCGCAAGTTTGAAGTTTTCGATAATTCTTGCCATTTTGGAAGCTTTCAAGACATTCATGTTCTAATCAATCTACTATAAGTGTCTTGGAATTAAGTGTTTCATCCAAGATCAGGTACACCCACCATGGTTTTGCAATGCCAGAAGCGCAGAGGATTTGGATCGCATCAATCAATCCTATCAAGTTGGCCTTAACCAGTTGGATATCCCAGCATCGAGCAGGCAAGGCTCGTAGGATTTCAATATGCGATTTTGGAAACCAACAAAACCAACAATTCATAGGGAAAGTGTTACAACATTTAGAATGGAGACAAGGCATTGGGAGATGAAAAGGAGAGATGACTCCCATATTGGAGCGGCCAATAAGTCAAACATGGAGGAAGTCTAGCTACAAACGAAGAAGCCATCAAGGGGAAGGAGCCTTCTAAAATGGAAGGTGAAGAAGTCATAGTCACTCTCAGGGAAATGAAAGCAGGTAGGGGAGGGTGGCAGAGGGGAGGCAGAGCATGAGGGGAGAAGCAAAGCACACAGCTAAGGAGAGTGTGATCGGCCAAGGGAAGGTGGGAGATGAAGCCACAGACGAATGGGATGAAGGAAGCATAAGTGAGGGCATAATTCACAACACTCCCACAACCACGGTAGGGCCAACAAGTGAAAAGCTTAGAACCTACGAAGCGAGAGAGGTCATTCAAAATTGCTAGATGAAAAGACTTCAAAGCTAGACAAGGTGGTGACCGTAAATAGAGAAGGGACCAAAACCATCCTCGGAGACGCACTGAAGCCCTAGCCTGGTTGGATCTGCCTTTGAAGTACAAGTCAAGTCAAAGCTACGGTCATGCATAGGAGTCTACAACTCTTTTGTTTGTGCATTAAAATCCCCTAAAATGATGATGCCACCTGTTGGTTGTCAAAACTGCAGGTTGGAATCCTACGAGCCTTGCCTGCTCAATGCTAGGATATCCAACTGGTTAAAGCCAACTTGACAGGATTGATCGATGCGATCTAAATCCCCTGCACTTCCGGCTCTGCAAGATCGAGGCGGGTGTACCTGATCCTAGACGAAACACTTAGATCCAAGACACTTAAAATAGATCAATTAGAACGCGAACGCGATAAAAGTTTTCCAAATGGCAAGAAATATAGGAAAACTTTAAACTTGCAATTTGTGAACTTAGAACAAAAGAAAATGATTAAAATAACGTTTTAAATAAAGTATAAGTATAGATTAATGCAACAGATGAATATATTTATTTCTCAAAGGCAAGAAGCAAGACATTTGCCAGCATATGGATTATGGATTAAGAGCAAAAGACCAGTGCTTAATTAGATGGGCAATAGAGTCAAAATTATCAGTTGAAATGTAAACTTTATAAAGTCTAATATATTCAAACTATAAACAAATTTAATTATCAGACGCGATGGATCAATTATTTAAATGCAATTTTAAATAACTCTAAAATGCACTTTAACTCTTACAAAGACAAATTAGACATAAATATGGAAACAATAAAATATTTCACAATATTTACGTTTATCGAATTTAAAATGCTATAATGATCCAATCCACTTATCCAAATATTAAAATATTTATAAAAAATAAATGAAAGACATTTACAAAGGACACAATTTAATAATAAGTTAAACTCTAATGCAAATAGAAATAAATGCGCTTACAGATTATGCCGAAAAAATTATAAGTAGAGACACTCCTTAAGGATGATCTATCCACAGCAAATTTATCAGGACCAAATGAAATTGACTCAAAAATCCACCATCCACAGGCTTGGTTCAACAGGTCACTCCGTTGCCGATGAGAAGATATAACATATCATAAAACATAGGATAGAATTTTTGTTTTAAAAATAAGAATGAATATGAATATTGTCGCCTTTTTGGTTCTACTTTACATATATTTATAAATATCTGAAGGGCATCGGTTGCCTTCCAAGCATTGCGCCTCTTCATAAATAAAACTAACCAATGCTTAATTCCTATAATTGTAACCGGTGGTTGTAACATTCCAACGTTTAATTAATTTGGAACATGAGTTGAACTTTAGCCGTCATTTGCATCTCTCTCCGGGCTTATAACATTTGATATGATTTCCTTTCAATCCCGTGAATGCCTCTTGCGCAATCCTTCATACGCCGAATGGCCTACTTCTTCCAATCGCAATCTCCATTTTGAGCATAGATTTCTGAACACAAACCGCCGTGGTCATGACCTGGAGCAAGCAATTCGAACCAGCGTCAAAAACTATCGTGCCCTCCTCTTAGGCTCACGCTTTGAACATTGGTGCCCTCTCATCATGCTCGATACACATCCCGTACCTGCAATCAAACACACAAATCATGAGATACCAATTACAAATAATAACTCCTTCCTAAGCGATCTGGGCACCAAAGACTCCGTCGTGCAGTGGCATCTACATTTCATCACTTATACTCAAAAAGTTTCGACAAGAATCTAGTTACGAATCAATGTCAGAAACGATGATCATTCAGTATTCTGGAATTGCGAACAAGAGTGCCATTTTGCTTCTACTTTGTATTGTTCATACGCCTATGCAGATTACTCTCATGCTCTGAGTCTATATTATGTAGTAAATCATAGTTTCTTCTTCAGTCCAAAAGTATCCTTAGGAGCATTCATCTGATTTGCATTACATTTACTTTTTTGCATTGCGCGATGAATATGTTCATTCAGCCCGCTCAATCCTGCACCTTTTGCTTTGCATTCCTTCATGCCCTTGGTCAAACAATCATAGAATCCCATGTATCAACTACATCTCAGCATTCTGAATCCTTTGGATCTGGGTTTCTCCTTTGGCTTACAGGTGTAGAAACTAAATGAATGAAAATCTGGCTTGCTGCAACATGATTCAAAAAAGGTTCATGCTCTCAAGTGACTTCCCTCTTCAGGTCTTCAAGAAGCCCTCGCAATGTCTTATCTATTCCCCTTTTAGAACAACTGGGTTAGCTCCTGAATGGACATAAAGAAGCCCCAAGGCTGATAATTTCTCTTGCTTGGACAATCCATGATTCCATCTTTTAAAACTGAAGATTATGAGACAGAATGTGACAGACTTTCAGCAAGTACTGTGGCAGAGAAAAGACTACACGATCATTTGGCCCTGGTATTATTTCAACTGGTATAAAGCCAAGTCCAGTTCCTTGATTGATTCCCACTTTTTTTTTAACAGTGGTTTGTTGCTTACTCTCAAACTATTAACATAACTCTCTCAGCATATAAAAGACATCTGAACATCTTCAAATTGCTGAAGGGGATGCTTTCTTAAATGCTGAATCTGTTTAACTTAATTTCCAACTTGATTTTCATGTCCACACTTGAAACCTGAATTGTGATATTTCCATCCTTTCCACATCAATTTTGTGGAGTCTAAACAAAATTGCAAGATCATATATGAAGAGACCAAGATGTATTAGCTAAAAGATACTGAGTATGGAAAATGCTAATTATCTTTTATAGTTGAACAGCTAAGCCACATGTAGCTTGGTATCTTGACAATGCCCTTAAGCTTTAAAATGTTTTCTCCATAAAGGACGCTTATCATGATGTGTATGCTACATTGAGAAGTACTTCAATGCCAAATACTGATACCCTTATGGCTTGGATGTTGATCCAGTATTTTATCACTCTTTCCAATGGAAGAAAAATGCAGACGAACTTGATGATTTGCTTCCAGCATTTAATGCAATGGTCTGTCCCTGACAATCAATTACTCGTGATCCATTAGAACCTCCTTTTGTCCCAGAAGCTGCCACATTTACATAATGATGCACACTCTGCCTCGGCTTCAGAAGGAGCATCAATCACAGGAATCCCCATCAACCTCAAAAGTTTTTTGCAATCTTCATTGTACTACTTTGTTAACATTTGTTCATACAACCCATGTGTACAAACTGACTCCAAAATTTAAGAGTTCCATCACCACCAAAGGTAACGAACTTGGAGATGCCCTCGTGCAAGTCCATAAAAGGGTCCACATCCTCAGCATTGTGTATGGCATGCGGAGAAGTAGGTAGAAAGTAGCAAACAACAATGAAGATATCTCTCTGAAGATGACTACTATGACTGATGCGGATCCGCAGGAAATTTGGCATAGAAGTTAGAATGGACCACAGAGATAGCATTGAAAAGACCATCTCTAATCAAGCAATACCCTCAGAAGTATGAAACTCTCTACAAATAGACAACCACTGATAACCAACATATCCCGAAGGAGGGTGTACGACACTCGTGTGTCTCAATTACGACCAAGTTATCCACCACACCAATTGCATCATGAAAAAGATCAACTAGGGACCACAGCAAGCCATTACCGCTCTAGCAATCGACAAGCAGAGCCAGAAGAGGGACCCCACTTGCCCAACTGCTGATGACGACATCATTTGGCCTTGGTAGCCTAACAAATAACTACTTCGAGGTTCTGAATAACCACCCACTTCCCGTTGCACCTAGCCTTAAGAACGAGGCTACTTGAATGTTTTAACTCAGCCACCAATGATTTTGTGAGATCCTTGTCCAAAAAAATCCTAGTGGGAAGTTGTGACAACTTCCTCTTCAACTTAAGAGCCCACAACCTATCAAATAGGGACAGAAATTGGGGCAAGCGGGTACCATCCGAGTCTAACCAACATTTGTCCACTGTAATTTTTGAGATACCAAGCTGATCCATAAGGAAGGAGTGCCCAACAAAAGAGGGGTTAGAGTCGTTAGACTACGGACCCAAGGTTTAGCTCACAAGCCCACCTCACACACACGTCATCCAACTTACCTTGGACCAATTTTTCTACCCCTGACAAAGGTGTGGTAGTAGTAGTGTTACATAAGGAGGCCCATAAATTCACCTTGTGCTCAGTTTCAATAATCAGAGAGGAATGCCTAGCCACATTTTCGGTTTGTCTCTCTTTGATAGAGCTCATCAAGCTATCCAATAATAGAGTCTAGATTAGGTTTGATGTCTATTGCTTCTATAGTAAAAGTTGTTGAAAAGCTACCAAGGATTGTAGTATAAGAATTTGTCAGCTGTTTGAGTTCAGCAATTGACTATGTGAGAGAATAGACTGTGTTTCTAAGTTGCATATTCTTAGCCTCAATCTTGATCAGTCGATCAAAGAGCATCTGGTAGCTGAGAGACAGAAGGTGGGTCGGTCGTAAATCATCACCAACAGCCATGGTGCAATAGAGAAAACACAATGCACATCACCAGTAGGAAACAAGAATCACAATTCACCACAACTGGCCAATAACAATAGGGAGAAAGAGCCTGTGGATGATTGAGGAAGCACGATAAACACTCACATGGAGAAGACTGCTGGTCGAAGTAGCTCGGAGAATGTCCATTGAAAGGAAGCACCCAGAATGAAGATCAACTAAACACCCACCCAATTCTGGAATCCAATAGTTGGCAAAGGGAAACCAAAATAGACCAAGAAGCAATAGACTCAACAAAACAAGAAAGCTGACGATAGTGGTAGACACTAGTAGGAATGAAGCAAATAGGATCCATCTCCACACTGGTCATAGAACAAATGAAACAAGGAGAAAATGTCACATGACAACTAGAGTTCATGGCAACAACACAAAAGGGCATCCATCCAAACACACCCACCCAAAGCAATTAGAAAAGCACTCGAGTTCCAAGCACACTTGCCCGAAACAACTAGAGAAACATTGTCGGTCTGTAATGAGAAGAGGAAACACGATCATGGTCACAGGATACCACACAGGTAGAGGCGTTGAGCGATCAAAACCAAAACGAAACCAACGCACAAGAGTAGACACAAGAACACACAACGCCAAGAAAGATGACCACATACACCATCAATCACCTGCGAATGAAGCCATCGCAACCATGGGGGAAGAGTAATAGGCACGCGAAGGAAGTGTTGGTCATGGTTGTGCAGGGAGGGAGAGGCAATGTATATTTATACATTTATTGATAGTTGATAAATACTTTTTGCTATAGATAATTGATAATTCAATGCTATTTTGGATTAGGAATTCATGGAAAATTGGGTATTAAGGCTTTTAAATATCACATAAAATAGAATTGGACGTCTACAACTAGGCGGCTCTCGATGGTTTCATCATTGGCAGTCATACCTGCTGCAGACCCTTGCGGCTTTCTTTCCTTTCCTTAAGTGGCTTGTGGGTGTCTTTTCTTGGTATCTGTGTCCTTTTTGTGTCTGTAATAATTTTTGTTTATGCTTGCAAGTCTTTTCTCTAGTTCCCTTCATGTTTTGTGTTCGAATGTTGGATAGGGCTAAGTTAAACATGTCGGACCAGCCTGGTTCACCTGTGCCCAAAGGAGTGAATAGTCATGATGGTTCTGAGTCCGGAATGGAAGTTGATCAAAAGACACTAGATAATGATTGCAGAGACGCCCCTCTCAAAACCCTACTAAGTATTCATAATGGAGGAAATAAGCCATTGTATAAGGTGGTTTT
This sequence comes from Cupressus sempervirens, assembly GCA_028749045.1. Taxonomy (NCBI): domain Eukaryota; kingdom Viridiplantae; phylum Streptophyta; class Pinopsida; order Cupressales; family Cupressaceae; genus Cupressus; species Cupressus sempervirens. The sequence continues at coordinate 572,001,260 of CM053789.1, read as the reverse complement.
AGTCGAGCAGTCTAGACTAGAATGCCCACCCTCAGCTTCTTTCAATGGGGTTTTTTTGCAAGAAGGAATTTTGAGAGGACCCCCAGCCGATGGAAGTGGATTAGATGGGAGCGAATCCAAAAGAGCAGCCAGCAAAGACATGCGAGATGGTAAGTCTACACCTAATGATTTTAAAACTCTCTCCCTCTCTCTTAATGAAGATATGATCTTGGCTATTAGAAAAGAACAAATTAGATTGAAGGATATTGCTATTTTTTTTTGTTTGTCTTGATAAAATATCCTTACCTTCTCGAAATTTTTTTGATGTCATGATTGCTAACATTTGCGGAAGGAAGCTAGGAATCCAAATAAGTTTCTGCACAATGATCCAAAAAGAAATCTATGTAGTCTTCTTCAAAACCCATGGAATGTAGGAAAGAGTGCTTTAAAAAAGTTATTGGAATGTGGGTAGGTCAATATTTCGGGCCTTTCAATGTTCTGCTAAAGGACAGGTTGAGCAGGTAGTGCCTTGAGCCACTCCTCACTAGATAGAAATTAAAAATCTACAGCCTGAATTTTGACCCATTTAGCCCAAATTGTTCAGCCTCTTGGCTCTGTCTTACAAGTGGAAGATGCTTGGTATACCCTACCACATCTTAATGCTAGGATTCTAATAGCCCTAGCACCCGATATTGAATTCCCAAATTGCATTTTGATAGACCTAGAAGAAGAGAAATTTGTGTGAGGAGTGTCCCTACTGTGTAATTTAGGGTCTTGCTTCCATTGTAAAAAGAATGGACACATCAAAAAAGACTGTCTAGTGCTTTGCAATATGCAGAAGCCTAGCTTTGATAGCAATGTTAAATCTAAACCTAGTAAGGGGTTGAAGGTGGGTGGTGGTGGCAAGGAAGGAGAGTTTGTGCATAATTCTAGGGTTGATACTTCTATCTCAACCAATCCTCCTACCAACAAAGGCTCAAATGATAGCCAAAGATCTCACAAGAGCTTGGATAATGATTTCCTTGCTAAGATTTTCAAGGGAACAATTGACAATGATAAATTTATCAGCCTCAATAATCCTTTGTTTGAAGAAGATTTTGTACTAGTTCCCTCAGGATCTGGTTTGCATAATTCTCTAACAGATTGCCAACCACTCTCTAACCTTGATAAGGAGAAGGCCGAGGATATTGCTGCAGCTCTACCCCCAACCAAGCTAAATGTGCAGCAGCTAGCTCTTAACACCATTAATGAAAGAGTTGAGAAACTTAGAAGAGCCCCTGATATATCCTTGACTAAAGATAAGATTCTAGCCGGGACTTTAAAATCAATAGTCTGCCAGAATAGCATTGATAATGTTGTGGACAGTACTTATGAAGAACCAATCATTGAAGTTACCAATAAGAAAGCAAAAAAAAGAGGAAAATGATTGAAAGAAAGTCTATTTCGAATGAGAATTGGAAAAATGGGAAAGATCTTCCAGATTGTTTTAACAGACTTTATAAGTATAACAAATCTTTACAATTTAAATGATGCGTATACATAGCTGGAATGTAAGAGGGCTAGAGATGTCTGACAGAAAATACATGGTTAGAAAATGGTGCAATAATCTTATGGATAGCAACATCATATATCTGCAAGAGATTAAGGTTGTTGGGTTTCAGGCCTATACTATGTTGAAATTCATGTGGGATCAATCTACTGGATTCTACTCTAGTCATCTTAAAGGTAAAGGGGCACTGCAATTTTGGTAGGACCATAATGGGCTAGCAAGATATCCTCTAATGGCTCCTCCCCTTGTCATAGAACCTTCTGGGTTATCTTTCAACATAACTCGATCTGTATCAGGGTCTACAATATTTATGCCCCTAATGATTATTGGGACCGGGCTGTTTTGTGGAAATGGTTGGTCAATAATTTGCCCAAAGCTCACTGGATTTTCATTGGTGATTTTAATATGATAGAGAACAAGGAAGATAAGTGTGGAGTTATCCATTATTGGAAAGGCAATGAGCAATATTTTTGGGCCAATTTCAAGAGGAGATTTAGAATTGCTAAGCCTCTAGCTCTCAAAAAGAAGTCCTCTGATATATGGTTTACATGGCGCAATAATCAAGCTAGGTCCCAAAGAGTGTATTGTAGATTGGATAGGATGTACATTGAAGAGAACATATTCTCAGTAGAAAAGCAGGATGGTCATGCTCTTATGATTGTCTCCCCCTCTTCAATGTCAGATCATCATCCAATATATGCTAGAGTGTGTGTTGAGAGCATCCCTATTGATGGTAGAAAAAGGAGTGCTAAGTTCAAGCTTAATACTTCCTTACTTGAGAATAAGGATAATGATGATGCCATCAGCATGCTAACTAGTCTTTGTAAATTATGTAACCCAAAGCTGCAACCTAAAGATAGGTGGATTGTTCTTGTGGAGTCTTGGAGGAAACTTTATCAGGTCACAAGCAAGAAACAAGCTATAGATAGGAATAGAGAGGAGCAGTGACTTCAAAGTACTTTGAACCTTGTTGAAAAGGAACTCTAATTGAAAAGGTGTGGTCCTCAGTTAGAAGAGAGATTAGCCAAAACCAAATGCTCTCTGAGAAAACACCAACAACAAAAAATTAAAAGGCAAAAGATTAGAGCCAGAATGAATTGGTTGAAGGAAGGAGGCAGTAGGACTAAATACTTCTTTAACATCATTAGAGCCAAGCACAAAAGGGAGATGATTGAGGAAATTTGGGTTAATGGTGATGTCACTATTGATCCTAAAAGCATTAAAGATGCCTTCTTTACATTTTATAATGAACTTTTTACTACAAAATTTACTAAAGAGAACTATTCTAGGCTTGAACAGTACCTCAAGTTGATTCCTAAGAAGATTTCTAATACTCGAGCTAGAAGGCTAGATATGCCCTTATCTCTCGAAGAAATTAAAGTTGCTATTCTTTCTCTTGCCAATGACAAGTCTCCCGACCCTGATGGCCTTCCTGCTGAATTTTATAAACATAATGTGGAGTGGATTGCCTCTGAACTTCTTGAAATCTATGAAGATGCTTTCTAGGTTGGGTCTCTAGGTACCGATATCGATAGAAGGGTTATCAAACTGCTACCTAAAGGGGGAGATAGTCCCAAGTCAAGAATTGGAGACTAATTACATTATTAAATCTTTCTTATAAGATTGTTGCTAAAGCTTTGGCTAAAACAATTGGGGATCTTTTAAACGAATTCCTATCCCAACTCAAACAAGGTTTATTAAGGGAAGGTTTATTCTTGAGAACTTGATTAGAAGTTGGGAAGCTATGCACTGGGCCAGAAATGATGACCGTAATGCAATTATGGTATTACTTGATTTTTTAAAAGCATATGACTGAATTGAATGTCCATTTGTGAAAGGTATGCTTCAAGCCTTTGGCTTTCCTTCTTATTTTTGTAAATGGACTGGTATTCTACTAAAATATTCTTATACTGTCATTATTGTTAATGGTGATACCACTGATAGTATTACTCTACAAAGGTCCATTAGACTTGAGGGTGTCCAATTGCACCTTCTCGATTTGTGGTAGCTATTGATGCTTTACATTACATTCTCAAGGCTACTCACCTAGGGCCCCTGGTTAAAGGTATCACCCTTCCTAATTAAGACATTTTGCTTAATGCCCAGTTTGCAGATGATACAACATTATTCATAAAGTTAGAGTAAGGAAACTTTGATAACATGGTTAACAAAATTTTATACTTTTATGAGGTCTCTGGGGCCAAAATTGCTCCTCATAAGTCATCCACCATAGGATAGTCCCCCTTTTCCCCGGACTAGATAGTTAATAAAAGAATGGCAATAATTAGGACCAAATGATATTGTCAGATATCTGGGTATACCTTTTTCTATTGATCCCTCTCTTAAAGACATGGAATTGGATCTTTTCCAAAATTGATAAAAAATATCTAAGATGGCAAACTCATATGCTCTCTCTAGCTAGTAGAGTTCTGGTGGTTCAAAATATTATTTCTACACATCACACCTATTTTTCATCTACTTGGCTTTTTTCTAACTACTAGAGTGCTAACCTGGAAAAGATTATGAGGGATTTCTTGTGGTCAGATGGTGTGGGGAACAAAAAAAGACACTGTGTAATGTGGGAATGGTGTTGCCTTCCCAAGAATAAAGGGGGTCTGGGTATCAGAGACCTCATGGCACATGGTTTGGTAATGGTCTCCGAATGGATTGTAAATGCTCTGTCAAGAGATGAACCATGGAAAGTTCTGGTTAGAAATAATATAGATGGGTCAGGAATCAAAAAAGGAAAGAGTTGGATTGATGTTCCTCTATGTGACAAAGTGTTTGGTTCCAAAAAAATTCAATCTATCTGGAAGGCATGGACTCAGGTTATAATTCTTATCTTAAGCAGGGGTGCTTGTGGGGATCATCCTACATACTTAGTTATGGATAGATCTATATGATGGGGGGTGGAGACTAATGGTAAGCCTTTGGCTCTTACTCAAAGTTGCTCTACCAAGAATTGGTTTAAACATGGCATTTCTCTTGTTACAGACATTTTGTGTAAAAACCTCAACTGGTTCGTAACTGGCAAACCGATATCGTTTGTGTCTTTTATTTTTAAAGTTAATACTATATGTATACTCTGAGAGAATTATTGGTGCTAATAAACAATGTTTTTAAGTTATTTTGTTTTAATGTAATTTTCAAAAGATATAAAGAGTGCAAAGGAAATACTAACAACACAACTCCAGAATTACTTATAATTTTAAAGGAGAAAGGAAAGACATTTAACATGAACCAAATTCCAATATTTATTCAATAATGAAACCTGATTTCTTCCATAACATAATCCTTCGCGTTGTCGGCTGAAAGGAGAACCCAAAAATATACTAGAGGTTGCTTCTTAACACAGCATTGTTCATTCCCACCTTCAACCCAAGCCAAAGACACCTCCACACTAGTCTGGTAACAATTTGTATTGCTCCTAATGCAAGTCGCAAGGAGAATATTAATAATGTCCAGCCTAAATGGAGATCGCAAACTACACAAGCTGGCCACAAGTTAAATCCAAAGTGCCAGATCTGTTGTAGATAATTGCCTCCAGATCTGTTGTAGATAATTGCCTAGCCCAGTTTCATTTTTAGCAATCCGCCAACTTGCAGATATGGCTGTTTACCGTACAGGGTAAGAAGTTTAACACATGTATAACACAACTCAATGCAGAACCGGTACTTTATTCATGTATGCACTTGCTGATTACAATCCGATTACAAAGACTACAATGATCAATGATGATTCCAAAGTCCATCTCAGACGGTGTACATATACCTTTCCGAAGGGGTGACTCAAGCGTCATGCACCCGTTCGGATACTACTCTACCCGTCGGCTACACTATACATTGTACCGACAACATCATCCCCCCAAAAGAAAAGTCGTCTTCGGACGACAATACAACAAAATTCACTAACAAAATACATCAATGCATAAGTACTAGACAGAGGGATGCGTCCCTGGCGTAGTGGCCGTCTGCGTCCGCAACTCGTTCACCTCTGCCCTTAGCTTGTAGACCTGTTCTTTTTTGATCTTCAGCTCTGCTTTTGCTTCCAACTGGAGCTCTAGGGCTGACTGCATCATCTCTCCGACCTCTCCCAATTCCTTCTCCTTCTCCGCCACCATCTTTTCTTTTTCTGCTGCCAACTGTTCTTTTGCTACTGCTAACTGTTCTTTTTCCGTTAACAGGGCTGTCCTCTCGGATTGCCAGGCCGCCCTCTCAGATTCCCAGGCTGCCTGATCCACCTAACTCCTCCGAAGAGTGTAGTACATCTCCCTGTGTAACTTTGCTATCTCCTGAATCAATATCTCAATCCGACTCTCCATCTCAGGTTCCCTCGTCATGGACCAGTCTTGCCGCATCTCCGTGGTCTCCACATCGGGCCATCCCCTCTCCTCAAAACAAATTGTAAAGGCAGCTGGACATCCCATTCGCATGAAGGATATGACTCCCTCCAGCTCCTTCCCCACTAACTCCAACGCCTACATCCTTGCCGAATCTAAAACCTGGCGAGCCCGAGATGCTAGAGTTGCAACATCATCAAGAAAAACTGCCTCTGTCATCGCTGTCTCCTACGCTAGTGGGTGTTCCTGCTGTGTACCCATAGCCTTCTCCACTGCATCCGCCATACGCTCAACAGCACTATGCGGTACTCCCTCACTCTGTTCCTACACAATCTTCTGTAATGGGTTCTCCGAAATTGCTTCCCGCGCTGTTCTGGACTTCCGAATTGTTCTGGATAACAGTCTTGTTCCCAACAACTGTGTTGTCTGGTGAAAAGTCTTGAAGTGATGTTGTTCTATTCTCTACCTGTATCCGTTCATCTAGTGTATCGAGAACGAAGAGATCACTGCACGCTCGTGCTCCCTTGGCACTCTGAGTCGTGCGAGTTGTTTCCCTTCCGTTCGAACACTCTCCCCTCAATGTATACAGGTTAAGGAACTCTTCCCTTGTTTCCTCCACCAAATTCAAGCGTTGTCAAGTTTTTTCCAGCAATTCCTTGGCACTCCTCAGCCTACTAGGTGAGTGCACTCCCTCCGTCTGTGCCTCTTCACCCCTTCAGTGCCCCTCGGCAATCTGCTGAAGTCTCTGTCTGCGCTCTGCCTGTTGTGTTAAAATTAAAATTTCTTTTGATGTACTTAGTTCATTTTTATCTTTTACCTTGTTCCAATCCTTGTTTGGCAAATTCAGCATTAATCTTCATATCATTCCTTCGTTCCAGGTACGTTTGGCAACGACGCCAAATGTTTACCGTACAGGGTAAGAAGTTTAACACATGTATAACACGACTCAATGCAGAACCGGTACTTTATTCATGTATGCACTTGCTGATTACAATCCAATTACAAAGACTACAATGATCAATGATGATTCCAAAGTCCATCTCGGACGTTTACATATACCTTTCCAAAGGGGTGACTCAAGTGTCACACGCCTGTTCGGATAGTACTCTACCTGTCGGCTACACTATACATTGTACCGACAACAATGGCATCCAGACTGATATCAAACCCACACACAACACCTGTATTGTAAACGACAGTCACATATATGCCCAACCAAATCTTAATTCAATTGCTAAGTTTGTAACAAAAACTCAGTCAACATTCTTCAGAATGTTTGTCTCCTTAGCCACAGTGAACACAATAGGAGAATCCAACAAAATATCAAATCCACTATACTTCAGCAATGGAATGAAAACACTTCTCAAATACAATGATGAGCAGTAGAGAAGCAAGACAAACTTAGCTATACCTCAGTAGCTAAATTGCAAAAGGAATTTCCAAATCCTTATACATCAGCAAGGGCATACAGTTCAAAGCCCAAGAAAAAGCCACAATGGCACAAATTCAAAATATATAATCAAACATGCTTTTTCCCAATGAAAAGAGCTCTCATTTATAAGCTTTTCGTTGGCAAAAGTTTTCATAAAATTCCACTTCAAAATACGTAGAAGTTTCCCAAAAGAACTCAACACTAGAAAATTTCCAACTTGCTTTTTAGAAATATCTCTTTAAGTCGTTACTATAATAATATAAACATTATTATAATAATGCAACTCAATGAATAAATAAATAAGAGCTCATATAATTATTAACCTAATCAACCACAGGTGACAACCAACTACCAAGCCATTCATTGCGCTGCTAAAAATAGCAACTGCCCATAATAGACTTACTAAAAATAGTAAGTAATCAACTGAGACCCCCAAAACACCCTGTCAGCTCACGAGGGTCGCTATGATGAGCTAACTCAATAAATTGCACAGACTGGCCAAAAACAGGGACATTACATTTTGGTCGGCAATTGGTTAGGGAAATGGGAGGGGATTTCTGGTAACTATCACATTCCTATTACTTAGAAAAAAACTTTTCCTATCATTAGAAAAGTCGTGGGGAATTTTTTTCCTGGTTACACCACGAAAAGTGAATTGTATTTGAGATGGATCGAGTGGAAAGATGGTTCTAGATTCAATTCTATTTCTACTAAGCAGATCTATAATATGCTTAAAGATGATTGTTCTATCTTTGAAAGGGTGAATCTTCGCTGGGGGCTGAAGCTTTCGATCTCTAGATGGAAGCTTTCGATCTCTAGATGGAAGTTTATCATTAATCATGTCTAGCACTCTCCGGGTGAACCTAAAATGTCTTGCTTTAGGTGGTTGCTTTTTTTGAGGAAACTTGCTGTTGGCAATACTTTACCTCATGAGTTAGGCCGTCCTATTGTTTGTGGTCTTTGCTCTGTTCCTGAATCTTTTGAACACCTTTTTTTTTACTGTCCTTTTGCCTAAGGTGTGTGGGCTATCTTCTTTGGATCTCCCATTATGTGGAATGCCAAGCCTGGTCTGTCATGGAGTGAAGTCTTAACTGGGTTTGTAGAGTCTTTTGATCTCAAGGCCAACACTTTTTGGTCTGTTCTTGTGAGATTTCGTAGTTTCTTTGGAAGGAGAGAAATGGAGAGATTTTTCAAAAGAGGCAACTTACTGAGTTTGGATGTAAACTCATACATTTGTATATTATGTCACAGGTTGCTGCTGCCTTGGAGATTACCAGGGACAAATTCATGGTGCTGATGAGAGAAGGACAAATCATGATCCAGAAAAAAGACATTGTTTCGTGTCAGTATTTTTCCATCCACAAGGATATGCTCAACCAAAGAGAAATGGACAACCTAAACCAGTTCATTGAAAGGCTTAGCATTGAAGACAGATCTAGTGGTGAACCTAAGGTGCATCATGAGCAAGCACTACCAAGACATGGAGACAAATAGGACACTGCTGGACATCTCTTTTAGATCATTCTCTTGGTGTCAGGATCACTTTTTTGTATTAACTAGACTATACATGAATGCTCAATATTCCGAATGTATGAATGCAATGATTACTAGCTGCTGCATATGTGCAAGTGTCTATAGTAATAGTAATTCCTCTTTGAAACTTAAGGCTAGCTATGATTTTGAACTTTTCTGAGGCATTAGTTTTCTGAAAGTTGTAATATTGTAACACAGAAGTGTCTACTGTTGTTATTCAGCTTTTTTTGCTCTATGTTAATACAAAAAAAATTGGGTATTATTGAGGAGATTCCCCTTTCCACTTCCCTAAATATATAGAGGATTCATTCCTGCTCATATTTGGGTTCATTATCAATCCCATTTTCAATTGGCAACTAAACAATTTGTTGAATGTAAGAGTGTCAAAATCTTTAAGATCAAGAAAATTTATATTTTCACATGGAAGAAAACAATGCTTGATTATTGAAATATTCCCCTAGGATGTTTGCTCCAGATTTTTCAAAATTTTCCAGAAGAATTTAAACAACAATTTAAATGAAATTGTTTTCTATTCATCTAACAGATTATTTAAAAACAATGTAATTTCAAACTGAAATAGAGATATGAATACTGCCATTAAAATATATAAACCATTACAACCTTATTTTCTTAGCAGAATTGAAATACCTCTGCTACTGCAATTTTGTCTTCACATGAATACTTCACAAATTAGCTCAGCTGTGAACTCCGTTGCAGATTCACCAAAGTAATGAATTCCATCCAATCCACCAAGAAATCTTGAAGGTTACCATCCTTAGTTTATCAAAATTGAAAGCCACAGCTTACTAGAATTGTCCTCGATAAACAATAACCAAGCATAATGAGAATGAGCCTCTCAATGTTCTTTTATAGCACATCTCTATCACTTCTTTTTCCTTCTGGCCTTCTCCTCATATTCCTTTTCTGTCTCTTCATTTTTCCTCTTTAAATTAAAATGACTAATTTTTAACTAGGGTCCATAAAAGTCATTTAAATAATTAAACTAAGGTGTCTTTTAATTTGATATAACTTGACAACTTAAAACTTAATTATTTAATTGACTTCTCATTACAATTATGAATATCAGGATAATATTATGGCCTTTTGCACAAAGCAAAATCCAAAAGAATAAACCACAACAGTAATCTGATCTATTCACACTTTGATGATCTTTAGTGATACCCTTATTATGCCCATAATGAAGTCCAAAATTGGTCAATATAATTATTCTTTCTTTGCATATATGATGAATGAAAACCTGGCACTCAGGCTATTTGCTAAAATGTATTTGTATCAAGATCTTTATGATCAACAAATTTTGTACTTTCACGTGTAAAAAAATATGCTCGTTTATAAATTACAGGAAAACATTATGGGCTTTTAAATAAAGAAAACTCCTAAAGAATAAACCACAACTGTACAAAGGATGTTATCTGATCTATTCAAACTTTTAATGATCTTGAGCAGTGCCCTTGTTATGCCCATAACGAGTTCACAATTGATCAATATGATTATTCTTTGAATGCAATGATCAATAAAAAATTGGCACTTAAGCTATGACTGTAGTATGCTGCTCCTGTTGTATCCAAATGTTTTGCACCTTTCTCCTTGATTCAGTTTACCAATATTATATCAAAAAGTTTTACTTGTCTTCTCTGTATGATGGTTAATGTTTGTATGCTAGGTCCGTTTGTCTTAATGCAGGTTTGAATTCTGATTTTGCGGGTTTAAATATTGCCAACTTCAAGAGCATTCAAAATACCAAGGAAATACGATCTGAACCTAAATCTGGCATTAAATTCTAAGCACAAATTTGATCGACTATTATTTCAGAACTCGGGAATTTGAAGAAGATATATTTTATTGCTAACTCCCTACATTGACACCATGACTAGACATAAAACATGGAAGTTACAGAGATTCCAAGAAGTATTCACCAAAAAAATAATCTTCAATGTCACCTAATGGTAGCAGTTTACTTCACATCTATCTCAGACCCTCGAACCCGAAACCACTAAATGATTACTATGTCATGAGTTAATGGGATGGACTAAAAATAATTAACAGTCCCACGATATCTCAAAACTAGTAAGAATTGCGCACTTGCATGAGGCAACACAATACAGTTGGAAAGATCAAGAAATAGCTATTTTTATGGATATCAATCCAGCATCTGACAACAAAATTTCTTCTTCAATACATTCTATAAATGAATTAAGAGGAGCTTTCTTTGCCATTGGAAAACTATTCTGTATAGCATACCTGCACAGCAACCTCTTTTAGTGAGGAATCCTCTGCAAAAGGATTTGCAACTTTGACACCTGGTGGAAGTTTAGTATCAAACATCATTCGAGCCAATTTTGTGATGGCATCTGGATTATCCATAGCTCTGGTTGAGGATCGGATCCCAAGAGCCCTACATAATTTATAATCCAAATGATCTAAAATAGATGTACACATAGTAGTTGCTTATTACTTAAAGTTATGAAAAATAAAAAGCTTGGTGGAATTGCAAGCAAAGAAAATTATAGAGCATATGAAATTCACTTCAAATTTTTACTTCTAGAACTATTTCCTTCTGTAGAATCTAGAATAGAACATTCAGAAATATAAAGAATTGGGATTAAAAGTTGGAAGCTATTGAGAGTTAAGTGGAGTACTCAAAACTTTTCCCTACTTTCAGGGAATCCCCAGACACAAGTGCCACTATTAGTCTTGCAAATTGAATCCTAAGATGATCTGGTAGCACCTTCACTTGTCCATAATCTAATAATGCAACCTGCATAAACAACAGACCATTCAGAACTTTAAGAAGGGCTTAGAGCTTTAATCATAAAATTATTGTACTCAAAAGATCTCTATAGATTTATTTTTCTCCACACCAAAACTGAATACCAACATAGTAAGAAGTAAATATAAAATCCATAACATGTAGACACAAAAAAATTGATAGTAAAAGATTTTGAGTTTTCTATATCAAAACTAAGATTTTATAATGTCCCCATACTTGGATGATGGCAAATTGATCTTTGAGTTTACTATACCAATTTCTGATTTTTACTGAGGCAGATCTGTAATGGGTGTACGGTGCAAAAGGAGCACCATATGGTGTTTGTTGGCCAGCAGTGAGAGGCTTGGAATGCCCGTACGAAGGTTATAAAGGCCATACAGTCTGAGAGAACTGGTGGATGGGGCAGGGGGTGAGTTTGTATAGTGGGATAATGTGGATGGAGAGAGGGCCTAAGTAGACTGTACAGTATGCAGAGGGGGATGCCGTGAGGAGGACAAGGGCGTACGGTGTTAGGGAGATGGGCACACAATGTCCATGGGTAAGACAGTTTGTGCAGTGAGATTTGAGAAGCTAAATGATGAGGAGAGTTGTGCCTTAGGTAGTCATCCGATCCCAATCCCAATCTGCAAAGGTTTATTAGGATGCTCGAGTGCAATGCTATGTGTATGGATTGCAGTTTTGCGTTGGGCCTTAGAGGTTTGAATGCCTTAGATATCACCATACAAAATATTCGATTTAAACCAAATGCACAAAATGATCACAAAGAGAGAGATATGCAATTGTCACAACAAGAGATATTATATTTGCGAACAATTTTGGTGCTCATACTTTCCACATCTGAGCAAAGTATATCATAAGAAAAATAGGGCAGGACTGAAACCTACTGAAACTGAAATAAGCCAAGTAGGGAAGGTCTTTTACTTTTGAAATGGTGCACAAGAAGAATATCGATCAGAATTCACAATACAAAATAATAAATCCACATGTGCACACCTAAAACATCCAACCCGACGGGCATATATACCCTGTCAGAGGGAAAAACTCCCAAGAGCGAACAAGTGCCAACACATCATAGAAAAACATCTATGCCTATGGAAAAATTAAAAATGGGCCCGAGATATACATATATCTATTGAGACCCCAAATACAAAATATTGTTATTTCATTTTTTTTAATAACAGCGATATTACAGATTGTGGAAGGTGAACAACAGAACTACAAATCTGCACAACATACACTACATGAAATGCCAAGTAAACATAAAAAGATAATTCATTACATGTTTTAAATATTATTATTTTTGACTGAAAGTATGTTTCTACTCTAGAAAATGTAGCTTCTGTGTTAGGAAAGCTAAGTCAGTGCTCCATGTATGTGGGTAAATGATAATTATATAAATAATTATTATCATGTAAATGTTAGTAAATAGTAATATTATTGTTGTATTAAAATTAATTTATATTATGTTTTGAGTTGTGAACTGTTAAATGAGTAACAATTACAACTAAATAGGTAGGTTGTTAACCTATAAAATAGGATTAGTGAATGCTATATATATGAAAATATTTATTGAATGAATGGAAAGGAGTGTGACAATTTCAGTGTTTAATTATTGCAGCTCCTATGTCTCCACTCATATTTCATTTATTGTATCAGAGCAGGGTGATTCTGTACCTATTCTTTGGTGATAATGATGTAAATGGCCATACCTTGTGCCATTAGATTAGGAAAGATCATGACTGTGGGTGATAACACTGGTAGATCTGTCCATAGATGGAAAAGTTGCTGACCAATTGCCAAGATTGAAAAGTTTTTCAGCTTGGCAAGGTTTTCTAAGAAAAAATTGTGGTAAACAATTGCTGAGTTTTTGCTAAATCGGTGAGTTTTTTAGCAAAAACTCTGCGAGTTTTTGAATTTAGAGGTTAAATGCCCTAAAACGTCATTTTTTAATACCAGTTTGCATTTGCAGCATTGCTTCAGCATCTAAAAGAAACAAAAAAATGTCATTTTTTAAACTTATTTATTATTTGGAGGAGGATTTATCATCTTTTCAAGTCAGGGTCAGGAGGATTTATACAAATATATCATTAAATAAAAGAATTTCTTATGCTTTAAGTCATATTTGTAAAAAATACTGTCAGGATGTTTGAGATAGGTTTCAGCTACATAGGAGTTAAAAATGTAGATTCTAGATTTTGGGGGTTTTCAAAAAATTCAAGGCTTAGCCAAATTTCAGGATCCAGCATGCCTTCAACAATGTTATCTCTCCGACCTATCCTGGCTGTTTGAGGTCAAATTTAAGTTGGAACAAGGAATTTCTAATGATTCTAACTCATTTTCTCAAAAATCACTTGGTCTCAATTCTATATTCCTAAACCTGATAGACTTAGCTTAACCACTTGCTCACAGCCAAGACAAGCATTACTTTCCAACTGGCAAAAATTGCTCAAACTCACTCTTGGACTATTTTTCTATGAGGTATTTACTTCTAGTTTTAGAAAAACTATTTACTATGATATATTTACTTTTAGTTTTATAGAAACTAACTGCAATGTTGTATTTACTTCTAGTTTTACATAAACTATTTACTATTTGGCTTTCCCCCATCAACATTCTGCTTAAGAATGCAATTTTGTACCCACTTAACACTTAAGATATATCTAAACTCTACTTTTTTCTTTTGTGTGCTCATTAACTAACTCATTGGATGCATCTTCTCATTGAATTTTACAAAAAAAAATGTATTTTAATTAAATTTAAGCTTTTTTTTAGGATCTTGAGTTTTTCCCAAGTTTTTTCCAAAAGAATTGGCCACCTTTTTCCCAAGTTTTTGCCGAATGAGAGTTTTCCATCCGTGAATCTGTCTATTTTGGCCAGCGGAAACTTTACATTGATCATTGAATTGTCTCTAGGGCCACATTGGCATTGACATCAACACTACATACTTGGTGGGGTTTATTGGAAGACATCTTACTTTGCTTGTGTCTTTCTTCATTGGATCAGTCCACTTTATCAACAAAACCTGTTTCAAATTTCTACTTGACCCATGTTTGAGTGCTTGCTCTCCGGATGCCATTTGCAAGAGATTCATTTTAGATTGGTATTATTTATCAAAGCAGGCAATGAGGGAATAGTAAAGAAAACTGAGATTAAAGTCCCCTTATTGGCAGCATTATATTCACATAGGTATAGTCTACTTTGAAGTGTGTAAAGCAGAACCCTTGTCTCTGTGGTTGCATTGTAGGTGCTCTGCCTGAGTGAGAAAGGCGGTATAAGAGATCAAACGCAACTTCTTATATATCCTCAAGGCATCTAATATTGTTTAATGTCTCTCTTCTGGATTATATGGAACACTATGTGAATTACAAAATTCATCCTTCAAATGTTTATTTTACGAAATGAAAATGCAAAGGAAATGCAGATATATGAATTATTTGTAATTCTGAATGTAGTAACAGTGGGATATGAAGACAAATACAATGAGATATTAAAGAACATATGATTGGTAGTTCCCATGCTAGAATTATGATGTACAAATGCAATTACAACGAATAGTATGTATGACTGGTAGATACAAATCCACAATAATGAAGTATGAATGAAATCTTTCAGTGTATACATATATATGTCATCCCCAAATTTATAACATTAAAAGAAAAAAAAAATTAAAATTTATTTTAATTAAAGATTAAAATTTATTTATATCATGCACATAGTAATCTCCCAAAATGACTACCATCATTAATCGAATTACGGGAAAAACGGAGATAAACCATGCCAATAATAATACCATAGAAATATTGTTTAACGATGGAAGCAACTAACATTAATAATCGATTCCAAGACACAATGATAATAATTTTGGAAGATCCAACATCATCAAAGAGGTATAGTAACGTCATACAGGAAGGTGTCAATAAGTACAACCAATGATGAAATTTAACATAGTGAACGGGTATCAAAACTATACAATCTATCCCTATTGTATGTAATGTCCCAATTTTTAGCTGTTCTCTACTGTTGATTGAGTCAGTTCATTATAGTGACCCTCGTGAGCTGACAATGAATTTTGAGGGTCTCAACTGTGAGGTTATTTGTCTTCCCAATGGCCTATGAAAAATTTTAGCTCCGTTTTGAGGGACTTACTATTTTGGCTCCATTTTGACCCTGCCGTCCTTTAGATCTATGCTTCATCCTCACATCCAAGTGTTCTCTAAATGTCATTGACGATCTAAATTCATCCCTGCTAATAACCAATCCTGGTATATTTCTTCCTATAATTCTCTAATAGGAGGCTTTCTTTTTGGTTGGGGGTTCCTAGGAGTGAAAGTTGGCATAAAAGGTCTTGTTGATGTGGATCCCTCAAGGTGGTAATTCACTAAATGATCCTCCCACCACCATTTCCCCAGCATGATTCTGATTTTGGATTGAGTTGTGAGCCATAAACTGAGTCATCAAACCAGTCATATGGTTTACATTATCCTGCATATCTTGTTGATTGTTGATTAATGCTTCTATAAAATCCCTAGTATTGTTTTTTTCCCACATGTTATTACTCTGTTCAAAAATTACCTCTTCATCTGACTCAGAATGGCTATCCTCAATGTCAGCCTGCATAGATGAACTAGATGATTCTATTTGATTGTTTGGATTTATGTTGTCTTACCCCGCGTATTTCGAAAGCTATAGGGCCCCTGTTGCATACTTAGCTACAACTCCCACAATTCCTAGGCTCCAACCCACTGGAAGCACCTACTCCCACTTCTGATATTAAATCTGAACTTCCACCTTTTATGGTTGCTTGCTCAAGTTGGTGATGGATGTAATTTTCTCTTAATTCTGAGTATATACTTTCTTTTTAATGTCAGCCTTTAACTCTGCAAAAATATGTCTTCTTTATATCATTCTTACTTCCTTAATATTCAGATTAAAATATATATATACATATATATCAAATAAAACAATCTGAATATATATATATATATATATATATATATATATATATATATTCGCTCTTCCCCTGCTCAAACTCCTTAAGCTGCTGATATATCCTTTTTGTTCTATTCCATACTTCCACATTTTTGAACCTTTACATATTTATATCTTATTTAATAAGGTACATGACTTTTCAATATAAAGAATTGCACCTCTTTATAGCACCACTTTAAAAATTAAAACATAATAGCTAAAAATTAGTTTATAATGTTTAACAGGGACCTTTTAGTCTTTTAAATAACTTCCCTTAGTGCATCGAAGATATCCTTGAGTTATTTCTCTCTATAATTTTCTTGATTATCGGTGATATATTTGTTCACAAATATCGTTCTTCATCAAAGTTCATTCTATCAAATTGATCATTGTTGAGTGTATTTGCTTGTTGCCGTGACTTCCATCTTGATGGTTGTCTCAATCATGTTTGTCTTATATTGTTTTGTTCTGAGACCCACACGGCTTTGCAATCTCTATTATCTTATTGTTGCCTTTCTTCTATTTGACATGGTCACTTTAAACCATCACTGCATATGTTTTAGTTTTGAATATTTTATATTGCTTCTCCATTGTTGCTAGTTAATTAATTCATCATATGAAAAACTGCTGACTTCATCTGGAATGATTATTGTCTTCACCATTCAACTTTCGATAGCATCCTTTCTATAATCTTTCAAACTCTAATGAAGACCATTCTCTCTCGGTGATGGGAGATTCTTCTGACAGAAAAACAGTGTATCATTGGAGTCCTTCATTTTGTATTTTCAAACTGATTTGTGTATTCTCTTTTGATGTATGTTTCACCATGACAAACCTTGCATTGATTCCATCGTATAAGATTTAATGGATTTTGTTACAGAAATGTATTTACTACACGGTATAATGGCCAATTTCAATACAACCAGGCACATATTGTTAGCAACCAATATGGAAGTTGCCAACATTTATATTCCTGTCATTAATTTATTTCTGGCTTGTCTTCAATTTCTTTTGTGTCAGGGCCATTTACTACTTTAATTTCATACATATTTTTTAATACAGAATATCAATGATACTCTGCAGCCTTTGAACATGCTAATTATTGAAGAATGGTATTTGTCTTATATTTACAGATTACATATTTACTGGTTTTTGATGTATGACTTCTCCATGTTTTAAGCATTTTGTGTGATAAAAGAGGCTTTTCATATATATCTGAATACAAATTGTCATGTTTCACCCTTATAATGAATCACTACTATAATTACTTGTGTAGTTTTGATGATTTCTTTACACATTATTTATCCATCAATGACAATATTCCATCAATCTTCCCCTTTGTCATTGATGGCAACCTCTCAAAGATACGGTCATTATGATGCAAAACTCCCCATTAGTTCAATCTCTCACTTTCTCTAATCTCTCCCCCTTTGGCATCAATGGCAAAGGATCCCCAGGGCTAGAGACTAGCTCCTCCTGAAGACAAGCTCCTTATTAAATTTTTAGTGAATGGATGAGAGTGATAGCACTCCCAATATCTCCCTTAGGTACTCAAAGGTTTCCTTTGGAAGGGGTTTTGTGAAGATATCCACAATTTGCTCCTTTGTGTTGATGTATTTCAACTTGACTTGTTTCTCAAGTATTTGTTCCCTTAGAAAGTGGTATTTGATTGAAATATGATTTGTTTTGGAATGCATGACTAGATTCTTTGATATGCTGATTGCACTTGTGTTGTCACAAAAGATGGGAATAGGATGCTCAAATTCAACCTTTACATCTCTTAAAGTATGCTTCATCCAAAGTGCTTGTGTACAACGTACTACTCCTGCAATGCAGTCAACTTCTGTGGTAGATAAAGTTACTGATCCTTGCTTCTTGCTTAACCATGATTCTAAATTGTTGCCAAGGAAGAATGCACCTTTGCTTGTACTTCTCCTGTCATCAATATTGCTTCCCAAATCTGCATTTATATAAGCTGAGCAAAAAATATTTCCTCTTCAATACCATAAACCAAGGTTCATAGGACCTTTTAGGTACTTAAATATTATTTTAATTGCTAGAACAAGAGTCTCTTTTGGCATTTCTTGAAATCAGGCCACCATTGCAACAACTTGCAAGAAATTAGGCCTTGTAGCTGTTAGGTATAACAAACTTCCAATCATGGATCTATATTGGGATTAATTACATTTGAGGATTCATCTTCTTGCCCGCCAACAAGAGTACAATCTTCCATTCCAAATTTCTTCAACATTTCTTTGATATATTTACCTTGGGAAGCAAATATTTCTTTATTTGTTTGCTCTATTTACAATCCAAGAAAAAAGGATAATTGTCCAAGCACGGACATCTCAAATTCTTGTAGCATGTTCATGGAAAATTCTTCACACATTTATCACTTCCTCCTCCAAATATTATGTCATCTACATATACAACTACTATCAAAAGTTTGTCATTTTCAGATTTGATATATAGATTACTATTAGGCATACCTCTTTTGAAACATTGATCTTGAAGATACTAATCCAATCTAGAATACCAAGCTCTTGGAGCTTGTTTAGTCCGTAAAGTGATTTTCTCAATTTGCATACTTTGATCCTCTTTTTATGAAAATGCAAAATCCTTCAAGAAGTTCAAAATATACTTCCTCTTCTATGTCTCCTTTAAGGAAAGTTGGTTTTACATCCATTTGGTGTAATGTCCCCATTTTTTGGGACATTATAATTTTGTGTTGCCGGCTCACTTCACTTAGGTTACGGGGGCGAAAAGGTTCTTTACAGGGTTCAATTTGAGGTTTGGCCTAGACATTTCCAGTTTCAGACCCATCAGAGCAGTTTTGGCAAGTTGTCCAGATGCTTTCTATTTTTAGTAGGTAAACAGAGCACAGTATTTTCGGTACCTCAATGTTGGATTGGAAGCGTCTCGCCGAAAGCTTTCCAACGAGCTATTGCATGTAATTATTTGAGTTCATTTGGTCAGCTATTTTAATGGCTGATGATTATATGGTTTACTAAATAAGTGACTATTAAAGTTCATTTAACTTTTCACTTTATTTTAAAAGGTACTATGTTCACTTAAGTGACTAAAGGGCAAAAAAGGTGCTTTATCCCACATTTCTTAAAACAGCGTGCATCACATTGAAAAAAGTGATAAAGGTACAACAAGCTCCACATGGGAGGTTATGAAGAATATAATATTTAAAACAAATATTAATCTAGGAGCTGGAAACAATTGTTGGTTATCTCTTTGAGGATGCAAACCCTTGAAGGTTGGATGCAAACCTAGCCTTCTTACAAATTTTATCTATATTGCCAATCTGACTGTTATTTTTGTTTATAAGATTGGATTTTCTGGATTGTTGCATGTTATTGTATTGCTGATCTATAAAACAGTAGCATTAGTTGGCAACCATTTGTGTTAATTGCTAGCTTCAAATATGTACTTCTAAATATTGGAGGAAATGAACACACTTTTCTAGGTTTTCTTGTATGCATATCTGCTGGTTATAAATCGATTAAGCTCTGGAATTTATATCCAACAATGGTTTACTATTCAGCTTTTAAATCTACAAGTTTTATATCAAGGGTTTTTAGTTACTATCTGGAAAGGGATATTACAGTGGTATCAGAGCCAAAGATCTTGCCATCCTATGGAAGTTTATTCAGAGAAAAACATCCTTTGAAGTTACAGACCTTTTATAGGTAGAAATCGGTAAGGTATCATAGCTGAGTCAGTTGGAGTATTTGGTGAAAGACTCGGATGTATTTCTTCCTCTTGCGTGAGCCATTATTCAGTAGCAAGTAGGACGTGATAGCAATTGAAGGAGACTCGGCCGAGACATTATCTTTTGCTCCCACCAGCCTACAGTTAGGTTCACGACATGTTGGAGGACGTTATTTATAGCTGTGATTGGAGGGAGGTTTATTTGGTCCCACAAGTTACTGGAGATATCCAACAGTATGCTTCCACCTGCCAAGTGAGAATAGAGGTACACAAGCTCATTTAGCATTCCAAACATTCCCAGACTATGACAATAGGGTAGCAGCAATCTCAGAACGTCTAGAGAGTTTTGAGAGTACGCATAGTACAGAGATTTGCAAGATAAAGGCACCAAGGGTAGCGACAGCCAGTTGAGCATCTGGAGGAAGATGTATCACATCTTCATTTGCAGAACCGACCATAAGTTAAACTCACGGCAGCAAGGTCATGGGAACTCATTGAGGTCTTAGTTCCCATCACAGTGATTACAGCAAGACTTCCATGCATTGAAGAACTGGGTGTAGTCGGCAGGCTAGTTGAGAGAGAAACACCATATCTTCCCCACACCATGTAGACCTTGTTCTACCTACAACAAAGAGCACAAGATTCAAGGAAAGTGAATGCCATGGTTCACAGAAGTTCAAGGGTTTGGGAGTAAGTCAGCAATGTTTATATAGTGGTAACATGCGAAAGGAATTGCTAGAGTAAACGTAGGTCAAGAAACACGGTATTCCCGTAGATCTTCAAGCCTTAATCACGCTTGGGAGACTCTCTCCATTCACGGGATTGAGCAGGGTTACTCATTAGTCGGACGACATTCTCTGTGTCATATCATACAGTCCAAAGGGAAGCACAGCAATAGCAGCATAGTGACGTATTCTCAGACACAGGCTTACCCGCAATACAACCTCACACAGTATTGAGACCAGTATCTGAGGGTCACGTCGTTATATTCCTCACATAAACCGCAAGGTGAATTGAAGATACCTGCAAAGTTTCAAACAAAAGGCAAGATCATAAACGAGAGCTCTTTCCTTTGAGTTACACTTGCATATTCCATTGCTAGGGTGACATAGTAGATTTTCGAGTGATATGGAGCCGCCTGTATTATCAATGTGAACATAGTTAGGGTCCCGTGATGTTCATTGGATGACGTATGGGTTGGAGGCATTTCAAATACTTGCAGACTTGTTGGATATCGTCGAAACAGTAGCCGCACTCACTCCCTAGATTCTAGAAGTCATTAAAATCACTGAAGGGTGGGCGGACTGTGATTGATACAGAGCAGGCCCACGTAGCATCTCAAGAATAGTCAGCTATGAGTATTCACATTCAGCAAGGGACTGCGACAAAAGGGTCTTACCTCTCCATATTTCTGAATGCAACACAAAGTTCCAAGTTGTTAAAAATAGTCAGAAACATCATATGTGTATTCTTGATAACCAAATAAGTCCATTACAGTAGTATAAGAATGAATCCAGTTGCCTAAGAACTATTTGACAAAAATTCCTATTAATATACAATCAGCATTTTGATCCAATAATTTTGAATAGAGAATATTGCAGTGGCTCTGATATATCTTAGTCTTCAACATTTTAGAAAATTTGTGGAAATACAGTTGGATAGGTATGGTAAGATTTCTAAAGCTACTATTAGAACATACCTTCTGGAAAGATCTTGAGTAGTGCAGATAACGGATCTTGAGAGGAACTATCATTGTTTTTATCAACTATGTGCTTCGCCTAAGAATATTACAATATTAATCAAAAACATTGCACATTCCAAAAAATACAATAACATATCAGTACAATGTGTTCAAGACTTGGTTTTCATGATAACTGTTTGACAAAATACCCCAGTTTAAATCAGAGCTCCATGGTTAGAATTAGTCAAGTTTATTACAGTGGTAATATAACATTCTGAAGTTTGTATTCAATTTCAAGGTGCAGTTTGCAAAAGTGAGCCTACAAGTACCACTTATGAAACAGGATTGGGTCCATCTCAAGCACTTGAAAAGCTACATGGTAGAGGAAGTGGGATGAGATTTCCAACTCGATATTAAAACCTAAGTAAGGAGACTGTACGATGATTATAACAATATTTCAAACCTTCAAAAAGAATTTCCTTTCATTAATTATGTGGACTTTCAGCTAGAGCTGCAAAACCAGACGGATATGATAAGAAACAAATACTATGAATTGGCTTGAGATCTCCATGCGGACGACAATTACAGAAATTTGCACAGGGAAGATATCAATCAAATTGATAATAGTGCTAAAAAAGGAAGAGCAACCTTCGGATGATAATATGCAAAGTACTAATAATGGCACAAGTATACTAATAGGTAATTGGGAGACAGAAGTATCTTATGGAGCTATTTACACTAGTCCTTCTGATGAGCAAGTTAATGTCCCATGTACAAGAGTTGACCAAACTACCAACGTTGGCAACTTCCTATCTTATTTAGACATGGAAAACTCGAACATCTTATTTGATGACATGGAAACTAACTTGGATGAATTTTATGGTGATACTAGGCTGAAAATTATGTCAAATTTTGAGGAGCAAATGGACCACAATGTTGGCAGGATAGATGATCTAGCACACGTTGAGTTAGAGGATATATCTGAAAATGTTGTTCCCCTAAGTGATGAAAAATTAGAAAATTCTATCGAGAACAGCCCACTTGTGTTTGAAGGAGATGGTCAAAAACCATTATCACTCCTTGACTTATTGGATATGTTTTTCGTCAAAGAGGACAAGATTGTCCAAGTGTTGATGAGGATGGATGATTCTTCAAATCTGATTGAGGATCTCATGTGAAAGATTGTGATAGAAGAGAGGCATGGGAATGTATGTGGTGTCACAAGTCCTCTTTTACATACTATTTTTGAAACGTTAAAAATGATAAAATACGAGGACTTGCAACTATTAATGGATAGAGATCTAGCAATAAAATTTGGAAGGGACAAAGAGTGTAAGGTAGATGAGCTATGCCCTCAATTGAGTTTAACACATTACTCCATCCACAAAGCTAAAAATCAAACGAGTGGGGCAGCCACTTATGAAGAAGATAACTGTGGTCAAGGGCACAAGAAATCACACAAATCATTGAAAAAATTCATAAAGTGGGTAGATGTGAAGGCAAACAATGTAATTCAATCATATGTTCCCTATCTGAGACTTTCTATGACGAGAAAAATTCTATGGATCAGCAAGTTGATGAGTCTAGAAATTTTGATTTTTATCACTACAGTTGTACATCATCACACGAGCATGTGGTTAGTGATACAACAAGTGAGGATAATTCAGAGATTTCAATTAATGGTGAACCATCCTTTTTCAAAGACTTTGACATAGGCAAGGGTACTTATGGTGGAGTAGGAAGTGCACATTTATCCTTAGCATGCTCTAAGGGATTTTTCATCTTACCCAAAGATTTATCACCTACCTCTTACGAGATGGCCATGGCCTACTTGTTGATTGGTGATTTTTATTGTTGGTATATTCTTGCTATCAGTGATTTTCCTGTGTATGTTGGTAATATATTCGTTGATTCTAGTTGGCCTTCAAGGGTCAATGAGTTATTTGTAGATGAGTGGGGAGAACACACATTAACCTACATTCCACATGAGGTGTCTACATTTTTTATTCAGTGGGATATTGAAGACAGTGTTAGCACTCATGATGTTGGTGATTCACCAACCACTCTTTCCTTTATCCAGGATCATGTTGATTGGGTAATCGAGGATCCAGGTGTTAATGGTATCTTACATCTGGAGGACTATGTTGTGTTGTTACATAGTCACATGATTATGATCTGTGTGTTTCAACCTTCTGACACATCAGAGTTCCAGAGATTAGGATTACTCTGTTTTCACTAGGGTGATATGATGGTGGAGTCAGATTGGTCGGATCTATCATTGTCATTGATATAGATATTACAGGAGTGGTACAGTGGTACACTGGTATAGATATTACAGGAGCTGGTCCGGGGTATCTTAGACAGCACATGAGTTCTCACTTGGGATCCAAGTGGAGCATCCCTATGTATTGCTTTTATTCAGGGAACTTGTTGGAGAGTTTGGTTGCTATCATCTTGGGGTGGATATTGGTATATTGTTGAGCTCCCATCTTCACCTGACAGTAGAGACTCGCAGAGTCACTCATGGACTGAGGCATTCATGCTGACTGAGGGTAGTGGCATACAGGGCAGCAGCACATGGCAGTTGGTGTCCCTTTATGGTGACACTTGGGATCCTGGCATTTAGTTATTTGGCACATCGACTCCTATTGTACTGTTTCACCATTTTGGATTTGGGATGATGCATGCCGGATTACATTGGCTGAGGAGTAGAATCTCATTTCTCAAGAAGAGAATGGGATCCTGGCATTTGATTTTTGCTGGCATTTGATTTCTACAGGTATGAGCAGATTGCTTAAGGGCAAGCAATCTTTGAGAAGGGAGGCTTTGTAATCTCCCTATTTTTTGGGACATCATAATTTTGTGTTGCTAGCTCACTTCGCCTAGGTTACCAGGGCGAAAAGGTTCTTTATGGGGTTTAGTTCGAGGTTTGGCCTAGACATTTCCAGTTTTAGACCCATTAGAGCAGTTTTGGTAGGTTGTTTAGATGCTTACTATTTTTAGTAAGTAAACAGAGCACAATATTTTCGGTACCTCAATGTTGGATTAGAAGCATCTCACCGAGAGCTTTCCAACAAGCTATTGCATGTGATTATCTGAGTTCATTTAGTAAGCTATTTTAATGCCTAATGATTATATGGTTTACTAAGTGACTATTAAAGTTCATTTAACTTGTCACTTTATTTTAAAGGTACTATGTTAACTTAAGTGACTAAAGGACAAAAAAGGTGTTTTATCCCACATTGCTTAAAAAAGCGTTCCTCACATTGGGAAAAGTGATAAAGGTACAATAGGCTCCACATGGGAGGTTATGAAGAATATAATATTTAAAACAAAAATTAATCTAGGAGTTGGAAACAGTTGTTGGTTTTCTTTTCGAGGACGCAAACCCTTGAAGAAGCATTTGAAGGTTGGACGCAAACCTAGCCTTCTTATAGGTTTTATCTATATTGCTAATTTGACTGTATTTATGTTTATAAGAAAGGATTTTCTAGATTGTTGCATGTTATTGTATTGCTGATGTATAATACAGTAATGTTATTTGGCAACCATTTGTGTTAATTGCTGGTTTCAAATATGTACTTTTGAATATTGGAGGAAATAAACACACTTTTCTAGGTTTTCTCGTATGCATATCTGCTAGTAATAAATCTATTAAGTTCTGGAATTTATATCCAACAATGGTTTACTGTTCGGTTTTTAAATCTGCAAGTTTTATAACAAAGGTTTTTAGTTAATATTTGGAAAGGGATTTTACATTTGGTAAACTTTAAATGGTTTATATCTTGCAAATGCTAGGAACATCTAGATTGCTTCCAATCTTGCAACTGGAGCAAAAGTCCCTTCAAAATCCACTCCTTCAATTTCAGCATAACCTTTACAGTCAAGCGTTGCTTTGTTCCAAGTGACTTCTCCATTTTCATTCATTTTTATTTCGAAATAACCACTTGGTTCCTATGACATTTTTGTATTTTGGCCTTGCAAGAATTTCCCAAGTGTTGTTCTTTTCAATTTGGTTCAACTCTTCCTCCATAGCTTTTCCCCAATGATGGTCTTCATTGGCTTCTTTGAAGTTCTTTGGTTCTATCTTTGATAAAAGACAAAGGTATTCATACTCATCATTATCTACAAATCTTCTTCATGTTTGAACTTCTTTTTCTAGATCTCCTATTACCAAGTCTTTTGGATGATTTCTCTGGACAAATTTTGATGGTGTTTTTTCTGGTGTGTTTAAAGGAGTTTTTGTTGGTGTCGTCAAAGGTGTTTGCTCAATTTCTTCTTCATCTTCTTCATCTTTTGGATCTTCTTCTTGAAATGTACTTGGTATTTCTATATTTCCTTTAAACTTCTCAAATCCTTCATCAATTTTTCCATTTGCACTTTCAACAATCTTGTGAAGTCTTTTATTGTAACATCTATATGCATTACTTTTAGATGAATATCCAAGAAAGATTCATTCATCTGCTCTAGCTTCAAACTTACCAAAGTCATCTTCATCCCTTCTTATATAGCATGTACTTCCAAAGATTCTAAAATATTTGATTGAGGCTGATCTTCCTTTTCATAATTCGTAAGGTGTCTCACCATAATTTACTCTTATTTTTGCACGATTCAAAATGTAGACTATTGTATGTACTGCTTCTTTCCAAAAGGTATCAGCCATATTAGATTCATTAAGCATTGCCCTTGACATTTCTTGAACCATTCTACTCTTTCTTTCAACCACTCCATTTTGTTGAGTTCTAGGTGCTGAAAGTTGTCTTTTTATTCCATTCTTTTCATAATACATATCAATTTCATGTGATGTAAATTCTCCTCCTCTATCCATTCTAATACATTTTATTTTTGTATCCATTTCATTTTCAACTAGTTCTTTGAAGGCTTTGAACTTGTCAAGTGCTTCTAATTTTTCTTTTATGAAGGCTACCCAAGTCATTCTAGAGTAGTCATCAATAAATAAGATGAAATATCTTTCTCGTTGAAGACCTTTTGTCCTGGTTGGTCCACATAAATCTGAATGCACAAGTTCAAGTGACTTTGATGTAGAATGAAACCACTCAAATCTTCCTTGGAAACATATGCTACTCCTTCCATGTCATTCCTAACATTCTTGCCCAATCAATCTTATTCCAAATACCCTCCTTCCTTACTTCTATCTTCTACGGCTGGACAACTGAAAGCCCGTTTCAATTACTCATCAGTGATCTATGCGGCGTGAGAATGGGGCTCGTTTACTACCATCCCTTCAATAATTTGGCATGACTCACGCAGTCTATTTTGAATGCTCCTATCCTGAACCCTATTCGCATATGGCCTCATTATGTTTGACGTTGTTGCTTCTACAATGTCCAGTGAATCTTCCTACTATTCTCAACAACATATCAACTCGAAACAAGAACCATGTACAGTAACAGACGCGGGAATCAAGAATCAGGTCACGGGTAACCAAGATATAATCAGGAACAGGAAGCCGCATGCAGGTGCGGGAGACAGGAAAGAGACAGCAAAAGACAGTGCAGACAGTCGGACCCACAGACAGCAATAGGGCATCTGGAAAAGCAAGCCAACCAAGGCCATCACAGGTAACAAAACCCTTTTATCTTATTGGCATCGAGATATCAACCAGTAAGTCTAAGTACCCCACTCAACAATCATTCTCTTACACAATGCTTTCTTCAAAATTGCTTTGTCGATTCCATATCATGTAAGCATGCACAAAACTTCTACACTAAAATGTGTGTCACTAACTAAACAAAATGCAAAAACCATAAAGAATATATAATAAGGCAACAGTGAGAACGATATGGTCCTCATGGAAGGAATAAACGAGGGAATCATAGAAACACCTAGAGGGTTTCAAAATGATGAGAAGATACTTGCACAAGTCTCATCGATTGATCAACCAAAGGTAAAGGAGGCACAGTCAGAACGAGATGGGTTCACCTTGCAAAACACAGGATCTGACAGTAACAAGGTGGCAGAGAATTAGATAGTCAATGCACCTATAACAGCAAAACAGAAAACAAGTTTGGGAGAGGCTACTAAACACAATGACATCTCTGGTAACAGAGGCATGGTCCTAACACACAGGGATAGTTTAATACAAAACAACATCATCAAGTGGAATCAAGGAAGCTTCCTCATTCTACCAAGACCCCCAACCGAACACGTGTGTTCGTTTAGTCTTGGAGGAACAAATGGCAATTTACCCACAAACATTTTGAGCTTCCCACAAACCAGCAGACCACCTACATGAGGAAATTACATCTACGTGTGTTACATCCCAATTTTTGCCCTAAAATTTTTAAGCTAAATATAGCCGTTGAACCAAAATAATTTTTCATGTTCAAGTGAAATTAGTTCATAATAGCCGTTGTTTTATCATGGTAGTTTTATTTATTCATGTTCATGTGAAATTGAAGCAGCTATCTGTAGCTATTGCATCGATCTAAATATCATATGAAATTGAGTCAGTTAAATCTAGCCGTTATGTTCATGTGAAATGAAGACAGTTAAATTTAGCCGTTGTACATTTATAATGAATCAGTTAGTATTTATGATGAAATTTCCTAACGATTTTATCTAACAAATTATGAATCATGATTTGATGTTTTGGCGAAAATGTTATTTTAAAGGTTGCAGGATGAAGACCAGAGAAAGAGGAGAAGCATTACAAAACGAGGTCATCAGAATGGGATGATCATAAGATTCAGTCATCAAGAATAACAAATTTGACCTAAAAATCGCCTTGGCCAAGTCATCGGGACTTGACAATAAATTTCGTGGTGGAACCGCATGAGCTAAAAATTAAAAAAATAATATTAAAAAAAAAAAAAGTTATTACCTTTATTAAATTTATCAATTAATAATATCACTTAATATTATTTTTACTCTTTTGATTAAGTTCATAAATAAATAAATATAAAGTGGCACCATTACATTAGAACTAATAATCCAATGATGTCACTTTGCAAATACGTATTTATAAGCTTAACCAAGAATATAAAATAATATTATTAAATAAACTTTTCATCTTTCTTTCTTCCGTTCAATATTTCCCTCTTCTGTTATTCTCTTTTTCAACCCAATTGATTAAGAAGTCGATTATGAATCTTGTAACGGCAGGAAGCCGTATAGTCTTCTCAAAGCTTTATATGTTGGCCTTGTTGTGTCTCGGCTTACCCAGAATTACCAACTTCCTTAATGTTTTGTAATTCTCCTTGAATTCCCATGCTCTGCTACAAAGTTCTGAACACCAGGGTTTTACACATTTGTTTTGTCTCATTCAACTGCATCTCGTGGAGACCTGAAGGAGACGTTTGAGTCTAAGATTTAGCCAAGTTAATTGCATAACTGTGAACCATTGTAAGGATGCTTATTATATTTTCTTTCTTATTAAACCTGCTAAGTTGAGTCGGCTCTGAGACTAGTTTCATATTTTTCTTTCTAGTCAGTGCTAAAGTCGTCTATCATATAATCAGATTTAGATGTAAATATGATAACCATCATTAAGTCTATGATTTAATTCATGTAATACTGCAGTTTAGTATAACCTTAGTCGTCTATCATATGTTCTGAAATAGTTGTAAATATGAAAATCATCAATAAGTCTGTGATTTCGTCCATGTAATTCTGCAGTGTAGCTTGATCTCAGATTGACATATTTGGTATCCAATCAATATTTCAAAATAATATAGTGTCATGAGAGGACAAAAATCTCACAACTAATCTCTGAAGATTTTTCATATAACTTCTATTATTTCTTTTACTCCTTGGAATATGGTAATAGATCTGATTAACAGTAATGAAGGCACCCGGGATATCACCCGATTAATGTCAGAATAAGGTGATGGAGGTGCAAGTTAAACTGTAAAGATAAATGTTCAGGCACCAAAGAATCACCGGCCTAATGGCCCATAAAATGGTGATGAGGTGTAGATGAACCTATAAAAAGAAATACAAGAATCAATAATCATTACTTTCAAATAAAACCAAATACATTTAGCTTATGCCAATTCCACTTTTGAAATTAGTTGTCAAGCTGAGTGGTGGAGATCGGGTTATAAACCCACATTCAAAATCCTTGGCCAAGGTGGTATTAGGCAGACTTGCCACAACAAATTGATCACGTTGTTGTCCTGATGCTTCAGTTATTCTTCCGAATAGCTATTGGGACCTCAACCCACCCAAATACTCCGATGACTGGATCAATGAACATCACATGCCTGACCTTGAGGTAGGGAGGGTCGTTATATTAATTTAGAACTTGTGGGGATAAGTAAAAAGGACCGCGGTTGGAAGGTTAAGCCTATGATAATGCTTCTCCTCTCACCCAAGTCAGAGCTTGGACAACCAATTTAAAAAGACTCTCAACTAAATCAGTATGTTCTAGTTAATTTTTAGTTAGTATTTTTCCTTTCCAGCTGAAAGTTTCTTTTACGGAAAAAGTTAGATGTTATCTTAAAAATTTAGTTAGTTATTCGTAAGCATATTAATTGAATTTTCATTTCAGTAGTTAGTTTAGATTTAAATTCAGCTGATTTTGTCAATTATTAGTTAATGATAAACTTGTTCGAATAGAAAAGCATTGTAGACTTAATATTCAGTTTTAAGACATTTTTCTATGTCATGTGAATATGATATACAAATCAGTTAGTTTAATGATGGAATTAAATGGTAAAAAATCCAGTTGTTACAACTTGAATTCAAAACAGTATAAAAGAATAATTATGCGGAGTACGAAAGTTTAAAAATACAAAAAGAGGGAAGCTCGCAGCTCTACTTCCGAAACCGATACCACAAACCCTAGACAATGCAAAGGCGAGGGAACAGAGTTTGAGGCTGACAGAAATCTCTAAAATAGTTAAGCAATTTGATGATATCAGAGACATCAAAGGTAAAGGGAAGACAGATAATTCTCAGGCAATAGACACAGTGGAGGATGGGCCGCCAAATAATTACAGCCCCACGAGGACACCTATGACGTGGTACCCAGACATCTTTGTGAACGACTTGGTAGTATTGAAGGAGAGGGTGTGGGAACTTGAAGAGAGGAACCAAATAGAAAGTATCACAATGAAAAGAGTTACTGAAGATAACTGCACACTAGCAATGGAGGTCAAGTCACTTAGAGAACGAATTCAAAATTTGCAATTTAATGTGGAAAAAGGAGAGTCTGAATTAATATTGTTAAAGAAAGAAGTAGGGGAAAAGAGGACAATAACAAGCATTGCGGAGGAGGGGTTAAGGAAGGTGACAAAAACCCACAAATGAAAAATATACAAGATGCCATGGCCAATATGGAAATAAAAGAGAATCAACTCAGAGAACAAATCGAAGAAGTTAGATCATGAGCTAACATAGTAAAGGGACCAGCAAACACTTCTATTGACAAGATAGAAAAACAAGTTTGAAGGCAGATTAGAGAGGAAAAAGAAAGAAATGAGAAAGTAGCAAATATCGTTATCAAAGGGCTACAAGACTATGGAGAACCGGAAAACACAACAGATCCAGTTAAAGACTTCTTTGAAGACCAATTAGACTAGCATGGAACAACCTTACAAGCACAGAGAATTGGAAAATGGATTAGAGGAGGCAAGGACAGACATGTTAGAGTGACAAGGAGGAATACAGGAGACAAAAAAAAAATTTCAGCAAGAGGAAGTTTCTTAGAGGCACACACATATATCTTGATGATGACCTCACCTTAACTCAGCAGGAAGAAAGAAGGAAGGAATAGGAAAAAGTGAAAACAGCAAGAGAAAATGGCAAATGGGTGTGGCTACAAAATGGCAAAGCCAAAATAAGCAATAAAATCATACACAATAAATTGGAACTCGAGCCAACCCACGAACATATAACCAGGGTAACGTGACTCGCGGCGAGTCACGTGAGTCAGGCGAGTCAGCGAGCCGCGCTGACCTCGCCGAGTCACAATGAGTGACTCGCGTGACTCGCGAGTCACCGAGTAACTCGTGTGACCCGACCTGCTTGACTCGGCCACGACAGGCACGAAACCAGGCCATGAAAATATAATTTTTTACATGTTTTTTTTATATTTTTTTTTTACATATCTCACTCATATAACCCTAAAAGGGCTCCCATAACAGTCTATAGTGAAAAGAAGAAAGAGAGAGAGAGGTAGAAGAGAAATAAAGGTTTCTTGTTTTGCAACCAACTGAAAGGAGGAGGAGAAAAGCTTGCATTTGTGACATTGGAGCTTGCATTTAGATCATCAAGGAGTTTATAGGAGCTCTTCTCAACACTTGCCAAAGCATTTGAAAGAGGTAAGACTTGATTGTTTAGATTTTGATGATTTTTTTGTCTATGCTTATGGGTTTTTTGCATGAATTTTTTTTGTTTGTTTATGAGTTTTTTTTTTACTTTAGATCTTCATAAAATGCAATGCTGAAATGGTAATATTTGGTCTAAAATGTCTTATTCCAGCAACCTTTACATTGTTCCTTAATTAAGTCATAATGGCTTCTAGAGGTAAAAAACCCAAGCTCTCTAAAGACAACAAAAAAGATGAGTGTTGGAAGTTCACCATAGAATTTCCGGGTAGAAAGAGAACTCAAACAAAATGCCTATTTTGCAAAACCATTAATAGTGGGGGGATAAATAGATTAAAATACCATATTGCTGGCTTACGTGGTCATGATATTGAGCCTTGTGGAGCTGCATCTGTTGAGGCTCAACGTTTTTGTTATGTAGCCTTGGAAAAATATGAACAAGAAAAAGAATTAAAAAAAAAACAATTAGAAGAGTTAGCTTTGATTGGTTCTAGTTCCCTTCCACACTCATCTGCAAATGTTTCTGAGTCAGTAGGCTGTGTTGGAGAAGGTTCTTCCCGTCCCCCCTATCGTCCTAGTGCTTTTGTTGTTCGTGCTTCTTCTACATCTATTCCTTGCACTTCTAGTGATGCTACTGCTGCTGCCCCTTCTAGTAGTGTTGCTCTTCTTCGTCCTAGAGTCAGAAAATCTAGTAAGTTGGACAACTTTTTTGTACCGCGTACCACTCCTGGTGCACAACCCTCACTTGAGAGCATGGGCTGGAATAGGGAGATACATGAAGCTGGAGTAAGAGCAATTTGCAAGTTTTGGTTTTTCTGCGACATTCCATTTATAGCAGCCAGGTACTTCAAGTTTTCAACTTCATTTATAATTGATTGTTTCACGTTTTAAGTTTTAAAATTTATATTCAATTTTATACTTTTAACTTGATATTGAAAATTTGAAATATGCTAATTAAAATGTTTTTATAAATGTAATAGGACTCCTTATTGGCAAGGGATGATTGATGCAGTTTCCATCTGTGGTGCGGGGTTCAAAGCCCCCACTGAAGATGAGTTGAGTGGCCCCCTCTTGCTAGATATGGTTGAGGAGATGAAACTTGAGTTGGAGGACCACAAAAAGATTTGGAGCCAAAAGGGGTGTACCATCATGACAGACGAATGGACAGATAGGAGGTCCAGAACCCTCCTAAATTTTCTTGTTTCTAGCGGAGGTAATTCATCATGCTCTACTTCTTGAAGTCTAAAATTTAATGTATACTAGTATTGAATAACGAAAATTTTGTTTTATTGAGTATTGATTCTTGATTCTTGAATGATAATTATTTTGTTTAATTTTCACTTTCAAGATCCACCATGCTTTTGAGGTCCATAGATGCTCCCTCATGTGTGAAAAATGCAAAATTCTTATGTGAGACTATTGAGGAGGTCATAAGAGAGGTGGGGGAAGACAATGTTGTCCAAGTGGTGACAGATAATACAGCTAATTATGTTGCTGCAGGTAAAATTTGAACTTCTAACTTTTTAAGTTCTACTTCTAAAAAATTTGTTTTAGTTTTTCATTAAATTTTGAAAATTAAAAGTTTTTTAATACATCAAAAATTTTCATTGTTTACTAACTAATTTAAAATTGCTGCAGGAAAACTATTGATGGAGAGACACCCAAAAATCTTTTGGACTCCATGTGCGGCCCATTGCATCGACCTCATGTTAGAGGATATTGACAAGCTTGTATGGGTGAAATCATGTGTTACCAAGGCCAAAAATCTTTGTAAGTTCATCTATAATCATGCCTTGGTCCTCAGCACTATGAGGAAATACACGAAGGGAAAGGAGTTGGCTCGTCCTGGTATCACAAGATTTACCTCTAACTTTATCACACTAAAATCCTTGCTGAGTTCAAGGTTAGAGTTGAGGTGCATGTTTGTTGGTCCAGAATGGAGTTCCTCCTCCTTTGCGAGCAGCCCTACAGGGATAGATGCAACAAAATGCATTTATGATGATGATAATTTTTGGGAGCCATGTTCGAAGATTGTGGAGGTAATTTAAAATTTAAATTTTAAATTTTCAAAGCCTAAGTCTTAAAATTTTATAAATTAATTTGTCTCATACATATTTTTTATTTATATTCATTGTGCAACTTTGCAAAGTTTCATCATTCACTAAATTGTTTTTTTGTTTAATTGTTTTGTAGATCACCGAGCCCCTTGTAGCCCTCCTACGAGTTGCTAATGGCGAGAAGCCCTCTATGGGCTACATTTATGAGGGCATGGATAGGGTCAAGGAAACTATTAAGGCCAAATATGTTGGAGTTGAGGAAAACTATGGCCCTATTTGGGACATAATTGATAGGAGATGGCAAAATCAGCTTCATAAGCCCATCCATGCAGCAGCCTATTACCTCAATCCGGCATACCATTTCCTTGATGATTTCAAGGCAGATGAGGAGGTTCCTAGTGGCCTATACACAGTGATATCGAAGATGTCTCCTAATCCCACAAATATATTCCTTGAGATGGATGCCTATAATAATGCATCAGGGCCCATTTTTTCAAGTCAAATTTGCAAAGAAGGTCGTACAAAATTGCAGCCAGGTAAAGATTGCAGCTTAAGCCTTATACAATCTAGTTTATAAATTTCTAGCTTTAAACTTAAAGTTCAAATTTTGAAATGAGACTAATATTTTTTTGTTTTCCTTTTTTCAAAATTCAGATAGATGGTGGCAAATGTTTGGGCCTTCAACCAAAAACCTTCAGCAAGTCGCCATCCGCATTTTGAGCCAGCCAAGTAATGCTTCTGGATGTGAGCGCAACTGGAGCATGTTCGAGCACATCCACTCGAAGAGGCGTAACAGGTTGTCTGTGCAGAAAATGAATAGTCTAGTCTTTGTGCACTACAACCTATGCATTAGGATCAGGGAGATTTTGGATAGTGACACCTCTTCGATTACTCTAAAGGAGGTTGATCCAAAGTCTGATTGGATCACTGAGGCTACTGATCCTGTCTTTGATGATGAGAACCTACAGTGGCTTGACCAAGTAGATAGAGGGGGCCAAGCTGAGGCTGTGGCTACGGCAGCAGAGGACCAAAGAGCTCCAGTTGTTCCTAGTGGCAGCTCACAGACATTGGCAGAGCCAGAGGCAAAGCGTACAGTTGATCCTAGAGGCACCTCACGAGCTGATGCTATGGCTACTGAGACATCCAGGACCTACCTTAGACGCCTTACTAAGAAGCATTTTGTAGATTATACTGAGCCTGAGCCTGAGGTTGAGGCTGAGGTTGGGGATGAGGATGAGGATGACGATGATGATGAGGATGACGATGAGGATGAGGATGATGATGAGGACTCCGACTAGGAGCCATAGCTGTAGACTTATAGTCTTGTTTTAACTTTTTGTTTAACAATTTAACAGTAACTTAATATATGATCAGCATTTGGAACATTTGAATTTGATGATGACTATTGAATCTTGATGTGTTGGATTTCATAATGCATAAATGATAATACATATACATTTTGATGGTTTGCATGGATTTATCTTAGTTTGACTTTAATTACTAGTAATATAGTATTTACTTTTAGCAATTTACCTTTGTAAGTTTGTAACTTTGTAGTTTGTAGTATTGTACATACTACATATGTAATCGATGTTTGACTTTTAAGTTTTAAGTTTTTAACTTTAAGTATGTGGCATGTGCATTATGATCAAATTATCTTCTATTTAATGATCTTATTGTCTTTATGCTTTATTCAATAATGGGTGCATGGAATGTTCTTTAAATCCTAAAATATCTCAAAATTTCGAGATTTTTTCAATTTGCCGAGTCACCGCCGAGCCGGGTCACGAGTCAGAGCCGGATCATGAGTCAAGTTACCCTTGCCGAGTCCGAGCCGAGTCCGAGTCTCGTTACACTACATATAACTATAGTCAGCTGGAACTGTAGAGGTTATCCTTGGAGAAGAGGACCAGGGTTAGGGTCAATAGCTAAAGATAATGACATCATTATGCTTACCGAGACTCATGAACATGATGGATGTAGGGTTCCAGATTTTGAGGGGTATAAGAAGGTTTCGTTGTGGAATGAGAAGATAGAAAATGGTAAGGAACATGGAGGCATCACCATTTTAATTAAAGAAACTTGGAGCAGATTTGTAAACTTGGAGAAAAAAGATGTAAACAAACAGTATATGTGGATAAAAATAACCGAGAATCAGATTTCTACAATGGTGGTTGTCTGCTACTTTGCCCCAAAAGGCTCAAAAATGTATAAAAAACATAGATTGGATCGGGAAGACCCATTCGCTGCACTCAAAAGAGACATAGCAGCCTTTAGCTCTCTAGGGGAAATAATGATAATAGGTGATTTCAATGCTAGAACAGCAAACAACCAAACTCCCAATCTTAAGGAGAGTTACAATGAAAGCAGAGACCCAGTCTGGCTCGAAGAAGGGACACAAAAATGGGAAAGATCTTCACAGGACAGCATGGGAAAGATTAATCACTTTGGGGCTGAATTGCTAGGCTTATGCTACCTATATAACATGGTCATATGCAATGGTATGGAAAAGTGGCCTATATCAGGAGGAAACACATGCAAAAGGTACAGTGGGCAAAGCATTGTAGATTATGTCATATGCTCGCAAGACTGTGTCGTAAAGATAACTAACTTTGAGATAGAAGATTGCCCCATGGAGCTAAAATCTGACCATAACCCCATCTTGATAAGGGTAGTCACTCACTTTAAAGATCAACATATTGTCCCAAAACCTTTATAGAAGAGGAAGATGAACACGATCGGCAAAGTTTTAATGACACAAGAAAACCATAATATTTTCCAAGACTCTCTTTTGCAACTGTCTAGGGTTCAAGGAAAGCATCTCAAGTTTGATAAACATCATTTCATGGACAAGGATAATCTTGTTCTTACTATCATTAAAGCACTGGAGGAGTGTAAAGGATCTAGGGCCACAAGAGAAGCCAAAAACACTTTTCCAGCCAATCTATGGTTTGATGAGGAGTGCAAAATGGCAAAAAGGAATTGGAAAAAAAAACATGAATAGAGAAAGTAGAAAGGAATATGATCAGCTGATTAAAAAGAAGAAAGAAGAATATGTGAACATTAGAACAATTGAGTTGATTAATCTTGGTAAAAGCAGCCCCAAAAAGTTCTAGAAAGAGCTTCAGCAAAGAAAAACAGAGATAGAGAACAACATCACAGGAGCCAAATGGCTGGAATATGCCAAGACCCTCTACAAGTGTGATCTAGGAGAACATAGAACCATGGTTACCGAGACTACAGGTGAGTTATTCAGCCAAAAGGATATTATTCAAGGTATAAGGAGGTTGGCTGCCAGTAAAGCACAAGATATAGATGGGCTGGAAGTTGAATACTTAAAATGGGGTGCAGAAACCCTGACACCACACATCACTAAGATTTTCAACAGTGTCAATAAAGAAGATTTCCCTGTAAAATGGACAAGTGTGGTGATCCCACTCCACAAAAGCGGAGATATAAACAATCCTTCTAATTACCGAACCAACATGATCAATCCACTATTCGGCAAGTTATTTGGCAGCATGGTAGAACAAAAAATCAGTAACTAGGCTGAAACAGAAGGCAAACGAGCAATAGGGCAAGAGGGCTTTAGACCGAAACACTCTACTATAGATCACGACATCACTCTCAGATACTTGATGGAGAAAGTTTGGGACACTCAGGGGGTCGAGGCTTTCTGTTGTTTTGTGGACTTTAAAAAAGCATTTGACACAGTGCCACGTAACAAACTATGGGACAAAATGGAAGAGTTGGAAGTTCCTAACGAACTTAGGTTAGCTATTCACAGATTATATGAGCAGGTCAAAGCTAAAATCAGAATGGCAGAAGGGCTATCAGAGGATTTTGACAGCAACACCAGGGTTAAGCAAGGGTGTCCGTTGTCTCCGACATTATTCGGGCTCTATATTGACAAGTTCGAAAAATGGATAAACAAGACCAATGGTGAGAGGGTACAACTGGCCCACTTTATGATAAGATTGCTCTTATATGCAAATGATCTCATAATACTTGTTAGAACGGCTAAAGGCTTGAAGGAACACTTGAAAGCAATAGAAAGTTTTTTTTCATGAAGTGGGAATGCAAGTGAACACTAGCAAAACCAAAGTTATGATCTTCTCGCTGAAGAAGAATAGGGGCATACAAGACAAGTTTTTGTTTAAAGATAACCCTCTTGAGATTGTGGAGGAGTACAAATACTTTGGCATAGACTTTCATAGCAAACTCAATTGGGATACATATAGATCAAAAAGGATCCAAGGGGGCTGGAAGGCATTATACTCTTTACAAAACAAGTGCAGGAACGCAGAATTATGGGATTGGACGACCATGAAAACTCTTTTTGGCTTGCTGGTCACTCCGGTTATTTTATACGGATGTGAAGTGTGGGGCGGTAGTATGTCCGAACAGAAATGGCGGCAAGTAGAAAGAATTCAAAAACACTTCATCACATGCAATCTTAAAGTCAAGACCAC
Organism: Cupressus sempervirens; assembly: GCA_028749045.1. Taxonomy (NCBI): domain Eukaryota; kingdom Viridiplantae; phylum Streptophyta; class Pinopsida; order Cupressales; family Cupressaceae; genus Cupressus; species Cupressus sempervirens. The sequence continues at coordinate 571,962,447 of CM053789.1, read as the reverse complement.
GGTGCCGTATGAGATCCTATTGGCGGAGGTAGGTTCCTTTCCGTTAGAAGCCATCGCATTGGTCCGGTTGCTAAGCTATTTAAAGAAAACCCAAGGTCTAGAAGCGCATTGCTGGCCCAAGCTAGTCGTAGAGGAAAAACTTGTTAGACGGAAAAGCACATGGATGAACAAAATGACAAATGGATGCGAAAATGGGATATCAATATCCAAACTTGTCCGGATAACATTAAAGAAATAAAGAAGTTTGTCATGGAAAAATTTCGCAATATTCTATCGACAAGACATAGTAGGGTGGAAAAAATCTTATTACATTAATGAATTTAACCCCACTTCTAGTCATGATGAAAAGGCCTATATTAGAGCACCTATTAATTGGAAAGCAAAAATGTTGATGGCACAACTCAGAACTAGTTCACATCGGCTGCAATGTGAAACTGGTAGATGGCAAGTTCCAAAGGAAGAATGGGCAGACAGAACGTGTTTGTTCTGTAATATAGGAACAATAGAGATAGAGCAGCACTTTGTCAAGGAGTGCCTGGCATACAACGACATCAGATTTGGTTATACAGAGATATTGCAGAACAAGGATTTCAACTATTTATTCGAGAAAGATCAAGTGAACAGAACAGCGGATCTGATTATCAAACTTCGCAGAAGGAGAGACAAGTTAACCAAAACTTTGCAACTGATTAATTCCGCTCTTGCCTTGGGAGGGTGATTGCGTGGGTCCCATAGGCTACTTTAGTCTCATGGACGTCATTAAAATCTATCATATCATATCATATTAGTGCTTCTTAGGTTTGAATGTGCTACTTGTTTGCTTTCCTAGTTGACATTGTTTCCAAATGTTATTTGAAGGTTTTGATAATTTTCATGTCTTTTACAGATCCTTTATGGCTGATTTTGACCAAGCTATCAAAGTTTAAATGCCCCAATCTTTTGTGCCACAGCCAATTTTCATCATGTGGTGCCAAGAAACAAGTCTCATTTTTCATCACTTGTAGAATGTATAAGTTATTTGTTGTTCTTTTTGCATTACCTATCAATTTTCCATCCTTAAGTTCACAACCTTTATGATGAAATATTACATTATAACCTTGATCACAAAGATGACTTACACTTAGTAAGTTTTCTTTAAATCTGTTTACATATAGGACATCCTTTGTTTTGGATTTTCCATGCTCTACACCAAGAGCTCCTTTTCCTTTTATTTTTTGTTTTGTGCTATCACCAAATTTTACAGATCCATCATTGATTGATTCAAATGAAATCAGTTTGTTCTTGTCCCCTATCATGTGTCTTGAACATCCACTGTCAACATACCATCCGTCTTTCTTATTTTGAGCATGTAAAGCTATTTGATCAAATAATGACTTTTCTTCCCTTTTCCAAACCTTTTTGTTAGGATGAGTTTCTTTCTTAGTTAGATCAGTAGGAAAAGTTGTTCTACATTGGTGAACATGTCCAAAATTATTGCAATTTGTACATTAAATATCAAGATCAACCAACGGAGCAAAAGAATTTTAACTCCTGAAATTTTGAAGTGTTCTTTCCTTTGAATCTACAATTTAGTGCTTTATGGCCAAACTTGTTGCAAGAGTAACAATATCCATTTAAGGTGTAGGAGAAATATTGTTTATGATGAGGCCTTTTCCAATCATCCATATGTTGTTTTGCTATTCTACATTCTATTGCTTTGTGCCTAAAATGACTGCATGAATAACAATGAACCATGGAACTTATAATGAGGTTTGTGCACATCACTGAGTTTGTTTACCTCTTTTGATATATCATTTCAGCTATGTTATCACCTTATTGATAGATCCTTTGAAAGACTTAAATTATTGTTTGAATTTCTTTCAAAGCCAATTCTTGATTTACTGGAAGAGGGCTTTTGGCTGTCTATAATAGTAGTTAGAATTTCTGAACTTTTCCCAAACTTAATACTGTCCTTCAATTTGATAGTGCTTTCCTCCAATTCCTTTTTCAAATTTTCAAATTCTAATTCCAATTTGGCATACACTTCTGTTTTGGACTTCAACCTGTCTTCTATTTGTTTCTTTTCCTCTTCAAGAGTTTTTAATGCTTCTAGTGTTCCCTCGGATTCAGCTTTATATTTGGTTATTTTCTTTTCAGCTTTATATTTGGTTATTTTCTTCTTTAATTTTAAATTTTCATTATACACATAGTTGAGTTCTTCTTAAAGATCAACATCATTTTCTTCATCACAAGATTCGTCTTCTTCATCCTCGTGGACATCATTTAGGTCAGCTTCAACCATAAAGTGAACTTCATCCTCCTCATCATTTGGCCAATCCTCACTCTCTTCATCCGAAGAGCTGCTTTCCTTTTTGGAGTAAAAACTCTTTTTACTCTTCTTTTGAAATTGTTTCTTTTTATTAAATTTGTTCTTTTTCCATTTCTTCTTTTTGAAAGTTTCCTTTTCATCTTCGTTGGAGTCATTATTGTTCAAAGGACATTTAGATGCGTAGTGGCCTAGCTTTCTGCAATTGAAGCATTTGAACTTTCCTTTGTTTTTTCCTTTTTGCTTTCTCATGAAGTAAGCTTCTTCTTTGCCTGATTCACTATCCGAGCTCTCACTTGAAATTTATTTTTTTCTTTTATATTTCTTAGATGCTTTAAATGCTATTTCTTTCTTTGATTCATTGCTTCAGATTCTCATTTTATAAGCAGTAAGAATTCCATGCAATTCATCTTTTGTCAATTTATCTAAATCTTTTCTTTTTTCAATTGTAGATATTTTAGAATTAAACTTCATAGGTAACGATCTTAAAATCTTTTCAACTACAAGACTTTCTTTTACTTCCTCACCAAGAGCTTGCATAGAATTGACAACATCATCCTACACGATAAAGAAAAGTCGCTATATTCTAATCTTCCTTCATGATGAGACTTTCAAATACTTTCGGATGAGTTTGTAGTTTGGATTTCTTTACACTATCCATTCCTTCATAAAAAAATTTTAGCTTGTCCCAAATGTCCTTGGCCGATCTATAGTGCATAACTTTTGAGTATATTGATCCACCAAGGTTACATAAAATTGCATGCTTTTCTTGGCATTGTTTTCACATTTCCTCTTTCTAGGTGTATCCGTTGGTGGGTTTTGCGGCGGTATGTAACCATCTACCACTGACTGCCAAACATCAAATCCAATTGTTTGCTAGATAGGTTTCCATTTTTATGCTCTATTAAGTGTAGTTTGTTCCATCAAACATTGGCATTTTGTTTTGAAAGATTTCGCCCATTGTGCTCTTTTAGATCTACCTTCAAGCAATTAGGCTTTACAGAAGGCACTGGCTTTGATACCAATTGAAGAGCACAAGAATATACTGAGATGGGGGCAGCAGGGGGGGGGGGGTTGAATCTGTATATTAACAATTCTTGCCAATTTTAAAAACCTTTATCCAATATAATTATTTTAGATACTAAAATGCACTTGAACACAATAACAAAATTTTACGTGTAAACCTAATGCGGGAGAAAACCACAGTAATTTAAATACTTTTATATAACTTTGAATCTTTTACAAAATATTTTTAGGCTCCGAGCTACAAGAGGCTCCAACCTCGTTATGCGAGCACCTACCCGCTAGAAGCTACATCTACAATTCGCAGGCTCCAACCCATTGGAAGCACCCACTCCCACTTCTGATATTAAATCTGAACTTCCACCTTTTATATGGTTGCTTGCTCAACCTAGTGATGGATATACTTTTCTCAACTCTTAGTATATACTTTCCTTTTTATGTCAGCCTTCAACTCTACAAAAATATGTCTTCTTGATATCCTTCTTACTTCCTTAATATTTTGATTAATATATACATATATCAGATAAAACAATCTGAATATATATATTTCTTTTATATCTGCTATGCCTCTACTCAAACTCCTTAAGCTGCTGATATAAAGAGTTGCAACTCTTTATAGCACCACTTCAAAACTTAAAACGTAATAACTAAAAATTAGTTTATAATGTTTAACGGGGATCTTTTAGTCTTCTAAGTAACTTCCCTTAGTGCATCAAAGATATCCTTTTGTTCTTTCTCCGCATACTTTTCTTGATTACGGGTGATATATTTGTTCATAGTTATTGTTCTCTGTCAAAGTTCATTCTATCAAATTGATCATTGTTGACTGTATTTTCTTGTTGCCGTGACTTCCATCATACACGGTGCTCTACCTTGCCTTTGTTATAATCGCTGCTTTGGTGATTGTTTGTTTGTGCTATTCTCCAGGGACAACATCAGATTTGTGAATCGCTGCTCCGATTTATCCTCATACTCTTGTCTTTTCCTTCTTATTATAATGATAGCTGACTGCTGTTTTTGAACGGTGATGTGGTAAGTGTTTAACTTCATCACTTTCAGAATAATTTCTTCACAATCTGATGATTTATTTATCGTGACTCATGATGACCTTTCCATGCTGGATTTCTGTTTTCTATCTTGATTGTTGTCTCAATCGTATCTGTCTTATATTGTTTTTTCTGAGATATACACGGCCTTGCACTCTCTACTATCTTATCAATGTGTTTCTTCTATTTGACATGGTCACTTTTCACCATCACCTCATCTGTTTTAGTTATGAATATTTTATATTGCTTCTCTCTTGCTGCTAATTTATCAATTCATCATATGAAAAACTGCCGACTTCATCTAGAATGATTATTGTCTTCACCATTCAACTCTCGGTAGCATCCTTTTTATAATCGTTCAAACTCTAATGAAGACCATACTCTCTCGGTGGTGGGAGATTCTTCTAACAAAAAAACAGTGTACCGCTAGAGTCCTTCATTTTGAATTTTCAAACTGATTTGTCTATTCTCTTTTAACGTATGTTTCACCAGAACAAACCTCACACTGCTTCCATCGTATCAGATTTCATGAATTTTGTTGCAGACATGTATTACTGCACATTATTACAGCCAACTTCAATACAACCAGGCACATATTGTTAGCAACCAATATGGAAGTTGCCAATATTTATATTCCTACTGTTAATTTATTTCTGACTTGTCTTCAATTTCTTTTGTGACTGGTCAATTACTACTTTAATTTCATACATATTTTTTAATGCAAAATATCGATGATACTCTGCAGCCTTGGAACATGCTAATTACTGAAGAATGGTACTTGTCTTATCCATATCTACAGGTTACATTTTTACTGGTTATTGATGTTTGACTTCTCTATGTTTTAAGCATTCTGTGTGATAAAAGAGGCCTTTCATGTATATCTGAATACAAATTGTCACGTTTCACCCTTACTATGAATCACTAATGTAATTACTTGTGTAGTTTTGTTTGTATAGTTCTGATGATTTCTCTACACATTATTTATCCATCAATGACAATATTCCATCAAATGTCAACACGTATAGATGAACCACATGATTCTATTTGATTGTTTGCATTTCTGTTTTGTCTAGCCTGGGTATTCTGAAAGGTATAGGGCCCCTGTTGCATACTTAGTTATTCATTTTTGCTCTATGAGATTCCCTAGGCTGGCAGAATGTAAGGCTTTGATACCAATGTAAAATCCCAAGGGGTATGTTTGATTTTGTGAAAATATAATTGACATATAATAGATAATAATAATTCAATTCTGCTTAAATGCTTTGAGTTTATGACAAAAACACAAACCTTCTGACAAGAAAAATATTGACTTAATTTCCTTCACATAAATAGTTACAGTTATGCAACAATTTAATTTTGTAATAATGGTGCACCGGTGCAAATTAATTTGGAACTACAATATTGTAGACATTACAGTCGCTTCAACCAAGTAGTATGTATTCCCTATCGAAATTAGGCTTGCTCGAACCAAAAATGATGTCACAAGTCACTTGACCCAAATAGGATGCTGCAAGATTCTTTGACTGCGTATGTTGACAATCCTCTACTTCTCTTGTACGTTCACGCAATGATACTACTATTTTCCCACTCCCTATGTACATTGTGTATGTATTTCTCCAGTCACATAACCCAAATCCTCCACACTGGAATTGGCTTGACTTCTCTCCAACCAGATATTTGTCTTTGGTCCAATAGAATCGGCTAGCATCTTCCTTAATCATATGTGTCAATCCTTCTTGATAAACTCTTTGCCTTCCGCAGTGATTAATATTGGTTTTGTATGAGACAAACTCCTGACATTCTTCGTCTGACTCTGTTCCTCCCCTAGGCCAGCTGTAAAAGACTGACGAAAGGATTTAATAATATTTCCCAATCTTCAACTTCAAATTCCAAATACTAAGCTCTACACAAAGGTATTCACAATACTCATATTTCAAGCCTGCTTTCATACGAACATCCATTGAGATTAAAAGACCTCACTCATTCCCTTATGCAACTTAAATTCCTGCAAGGGAACTAATTACTTATAATTAAATTATTTATTTATTTTCAATTTTCCTAAGTAATTAATTAATATAGGTTCACAAACATATTAAATAATTACTATTATTATTTTTATGATTATTTTTATTGTCTTTTAAAAGGACACACCTAGGGAAACATCTGGAGGGACATTACAATTTTGGCATGTGGATACACTACATTGATCAGTGAATTGTCTCTAGTGTCGCATTGGCATCGACATCAACACTCCATACTTGATGGGGTTTACTAGAAGAAATCTTACTTTGCTTGTGCCTTTCTTCATTAGATCAGCCTACTCTATCAATAAAACCTGTGACAGATTTCTACTTGACCCATGTTTGAGTGCTTGCTCTACGGATGCAATTTGCAAGAGATTCATTTTAGATTGGTATTATTTATCAAAGCAGGCAATGAGGGACTAGTAAAGAAACGTGAGACTAAAATCCCTTTATTGGTAGCATTTTAGTTGCATAGTTCTAGTCTACTTTGAAGTGTGTAAAGCAAAACCCTTGTCTTTATGCTTGCATTGTAGGTGTTCTACCTGAGTGAGCAAGGCAGTATAAGAGACCAAATACGATTTCTTATATATCCTCAAGGCATTTAATATTGTTTAATGTCTCTCTTCTGGATTATATGGAACACTGTGTGAATTACAAAATTCATCCTTCAAATGTTTACTTCATGAAATGAAAATGCAAAGAAAATGCAGATAGATGAATTAATTCTCCAAACTCACTGAAAGATGTGGAAGCTTGAGAAGCTAGAGAAAGGGGTTGTGGTGTGGAAGTTGTAGGAATAGGGACCATTGCTGGTTGGTGACTTGGGACATCGGGGAAGAAAGGCATAGGAGGCCTTGGAGCTAACATACCTCCGTGTATTCGGATATTTTCTGCTTTTATTGCTATGTCATAAGCATTAGGTGAAGTGTCCCCTCCCACGGTTTGGATTGTGGTGGCAATGTCACTTTTAAAAGCTCTGAGGTAATGCAAGAAGGCATTACCAGGGGTAGGCTTCACTGAAGTAGGTATTCTATCCCATGTCTTTTGAAATCTATAGTTGAAATGGGCCATACATTCAGGGAGGGCTCTTTTTGTAGTAGTCAACTGTTCTAAAAGTGACCATTGAATGTTCGGAGTCTGCTCCTCTGTAGAAATGTGCTTGAGAATTAACTGTTATCCTTTGAACCGTATCTCTCAAGTAGTGGTATATAATTTCCACATGTTTGGTTCTGTCATGAAAAAATGGATTAACCAAAAGATTCACACTTTTCTTATCACACATAATCCTGTAGGTTCCGAGCGCTTCCCAAACAAACTCGTAATCAATTTTTGAGGCCACACAACTTCTCTTTCTGCCACACATGTTGCAACATATTTTGTTTCAGCTATATTTTGAGAAACACAAGATTGTTTCTTGCTGCACCATGAAATCATTGCTGATCCTAGGCTGAAACAACATCCCAAAATACTCTTCCTTTTAGGCACACACCCTACCCAATCTAAGTCAAAGAACCCCTACAAGTACATCGCTACATATGAAGAATATCTGAAACCATTTCCACTGTCACAGACATATCTTAATATGTGTTTGGCTGTAACAAGATGGATCTGCCTTAGTTCACACATGAGTTGACTCAAGGTGTTAATTGCACAACATATGTCAGGCCTTGTATTTACTAAATACATCAAAGAGTCAATTAACTGCCAATAGAGAGTACAATCAACTAAATCTGAAGTAGCTGCATCATCATGCAATTTTTTCAGATTTGCTTCCATAGAAGTCACGATAGATTTACAGTCTTAACATGCCAAATCTTTTCAAAATGTCGATTACATATTTACCTTGACTTAATAATATTTCATTTGATCTTTGCCATACCTCAAGCCCAAGGAAATAGTGCAACAAACCAAGACCTGGTGGGAGAAGAACAACTCACAATTGAGCAAATAGAGAAACTTCAAAGCTAGGTTGGAGTTTTTATTACCACAATAGAGCTAGAGGAAGGAACTTTGAAAGAACCCCTTGTGCCCAGTTTGGAGTTGACTATAGCCAACCTCAAAGGAAAAGAGCTAAATCCTATGATTGAACAAGCTAGCCATAAATTTTTCTCAGATGATAGTTTTATCAAATCGAGATCCTTCTATCGATTTGCATCGAGAGTGAACATTGAAAATTTTGAACAAAGATGCCAAAGAAGGAAAACAGAGTAGCCTGACAAGGAAGACTCTATTCTATAGAATTAAATCAAGGATCAAATGATGCAGGTGTTTAACAAAACTATCTTTTTCCATGTCTTGTTCATCTGCACTTTGACTTCTTCAACATCAACCTTTCCTTTGCCTTTATTGAACCTACTGTTGGGTGCTTTTGACCTTGTTTGGACAATTTCTACTTACGTGACTAGTCTTCAAACAACTAAAACACTTGTAATTCTGAATGCAGCAATAGTGGGATATGATCACAAATACAATGAAATATTAAAGTGCATATGACTGGTAGTTCCAAAAGCTACAGTAATGACGTACAAATGTAATTACAACGAATAGTATGTATCACTAGTAGTTCCAAATACACGATAATGAAGTATCAATGAAATGTGTCATTGTATACATATCTTCAAATTTAAAACATTAAAAGAAAAAACGATTAAAATCTATTTGAATTAAAGATTGAAATTTATTTATATTGCGCATATAGTAATCTCCCAAAATGACTACCATCATTAATCGAATTAAGGGAAAGGCAAAGATAAACCATGCCAATAATAATATCATTTAGGATAAACAAATAGATTTTTTTAAGGATGAAAGAAACTAATATTAATAATTGATTCCAAGATACAACAATAATAATTTTGAAAGCTTCAAGCATCATCAAAGAGTATAGTAACGCCATATAGGATGGTGCCGATAAGTATGACCAGCGATGAGCATTCACATCGTGAACATGTATCAAAACTATACAGTATATCCCTATTGTATGCAATGTCCCCATTTATAGCTGTTCTCTGCCATTGATTGATTCAGTCCATCATAGTGACCCTCGTGAGCTAACAGTGGGGTTTGAGGGTCTCAGTTGTAAAGTTATTTGGCTTTCCAATGGGCCAAGGCAAGTTTTGGCTCCGTTTTGAGTGACTTACTATTTATAGTAAGTCAACAGTTGGTTCCAATGAGATTTGTTCAATTAGAGGAGTTGGGTGATGCTCTCGGCTTTGATTTAAGGCTTTTGGTTTGGACTCCAAGAATCTTGGAGAGAGTGTCTATATTTAGTAAGTCACCCCATCAGGTTCATTCATTGTTTTTCTTCATCAGGATCGCTCAAGTGTTGTCAGATTTCAATCTTGACGCTTCTTCAGTCATTTTCATAAGACGGGTATATTATTATTACTCAACCAAATATGCTAAGGTAGCTATTTTTGCTAGTATTGTACTTTGGCTACCTTAGTGTCATAGCTCGTTGGAACCGGGTTGGAAAGTTTGAAGTCTTGGGCTCAAGAAATGCTGGCCTTTTGTGTCAGAATATTATGATATGGTTGAAAAGGTCATTTTTGGGAGCCAAAATAAATTAATAAATTATATTATGACACTTTAATTTAATGTTATAAAATGATGTTATGTTGAGGAAGTCTCTTAAGTTGAGTTACATTTGCGAAACCTGTGCCATTTGGAGATCATTAATATGAGCCCATTTGAGCACCCGATTATGTATCTACTTTTGTGGTCTTGTGAATTTCCTGAAGTAGTTGGTTTTTGTGCCCTTGTTGAAGTATAAGAGTTTGGAGCCAAGTACTTCTTTGTAATTCACAGCTGAGGTATTATGAATTAGTTTTCGAGAATTGTATTAAATCACCCCTGAACTATAGAAATTTGTTTGTTTTTGGTTGAATCTCCTTACTGTATTTACCCATGGCTGGGAAACATCATTATTGCTAGAAGAATTGAAATCAATTGAATCGTCTATTATCTTGTACTCGTTGAGGGTTCGATGCTGAAGGAAAGCGACTGATGAGAGAGAACTGGTTGCTGCAATTTATCATTTATACCAACAGTTGCTTTGAGGAATTATCGTGCATGTTGGAGGAGCTGTGAACAAAACATGTAGCAGTGTTTTTGGACATTTATCATACCTGCGATCACATTAAAAGGATCTAAGTTACATTTTGAGGGCCCATTTTGCATTACTACAGGTCTGCAATTGAATCACATGCCCTACATTTCATACACTAAGGGCTACAATCTGTTTGAGGGGACAATTATACACCAAATTGAGTTTATCGTGGTTGCTACAGCTGGTTATCAGAAAGGCTGAAGGGAAGTGTGTTATGGAAAGGTTGTTGGAATAATTTGTTAAATCACTAAGCTCACCAATTTTCTTACTACAACCAGATTCCAATACATATATATTTAGTTGATGCAATTTCAATTTCTCAGTTATCACTTGCTGTGTAAAAATCAGAATTGCATTAATAGAAGCTGTTGTTTGTTTATGAGTTATTTCATTAGCATTGCACTTCATTTGTATTTAAAATTTAAAAAGGGAAACAAAGCAAAAATCAAACTCTCCATTCATCATATATACAGTAATTATGAAATTGCACACGAAATGTTTGATGAAATATCAAACTATTGTATAGTGAAGGAAATTGATGTTTGATTAAGCCATAACCAGTACAGGGTCTTTTTAGAATCTGGGGTATATAAGGTGTTGCGCTCTTGTGGCACCCCTTATATAGGTGAAACTGGGCGCTCATTCAACACTAGAATCAAAGAGCATGTGGCATATATCAAGCATGAGCACGTTCTTAAATCCGCCCTTGCTGAATATTCCTCATCCACTAAGCACCACATCCACTTAGAGCATGCTCAAATTGTGTTCAAGGAAGGCAACTTCTTCAAAAGGAAACTCAAGGAGGTCATTGAAATCAATAATAAGCCGTCAAACCTCAATCGGGATGATGGTAGAAACTTGAGTAACTCCCAGCATCCTTTTTTATCTTCCCTAAGGAATCTCCCTCGTCATGGTCCTTCATAGTTCTGGTGTGTCTTGTTCCTCCTCTTCCTTGTTCTCGTGCCTTATCTTTTCCTTGTTTTTCATTTTTGGGGTTCCTTTCTGATTGATTAGCATTCCTCCCCCCCCCCGCCCCCCTGCGTCCCACTCAGTGCCTCTCTTGGTGTGTCGCACCACCCCCCTCCCTGCCCCCAATCAAACTCCCCTCCCCACTCTTCCTTTATTGTAGATTCCCTCCTATTTTGCTCTTTGCTGACCCCCATCTCTCTCTCTCTCTCTCTCCCTCTCTCTCTCTCTCTCCCCCCCCTACCCCCTATCTCTCTTCCTAGCTTTATATTCCGCTCTTCTTTTCTCTTGGTTTGCTTATTTCATGTCCTTTTCTTTCTTGTTTTTATCTTTCTTAGTTTATTTTGTTTTATTTGTCTCTTATTACATTTATTTTTGCCCACTTCCTAATTTCATTTTTTTCTTTCCTTTTTATTATATTTTATTTGTACTTTTTTGTATATTATTGTAGTATATATATTTATATATCTATTTACATAGCTTTCTCGTATATAAATAAAAATATTTATATAGTGTATATATACTAAGTATATATGTTTTTTGTCATGTCCCCTCTTTAGCTCTGTCCAACAGTGACATGAGAGTTAGCCTATTAAGGAGTCTCATAGGCTGGCAGTGGTGATCAAGGACTCAATTAGGGTTTTCAGTGTCTGGATTTCATATTTCAAGCAGCAATAGATTAGTTGAGAGCAGTTCCTTGATTTTAGGAAGCAGTTACTTGATTTTAGGAGGAGATTCCTACCTTTTAGGAGGTTATGGCATTTTCCAAAGTTGAGGTTCTATGAGATCACCCCTGATCTCAATTTCAGGAGATTTGGGTGTGTTCCTTATTTTTTAGGAGTATCCCTAGATTTGAGGGTGAGACTGTCAGTTGGCCCAAGTTGTTTGGCATCAGTCACAGGTATGTGACAAAATCAGTTTCATATTTTGGAGGTCTTTGGGTTGTCCCTTGGCTACTTGGGAAATATTTTAATATATTTAAATATTCTCCTATGTTAACGTTTTAACAATTTAAATAAGGCTAAGTGTTTAGCCATTTTGGAGTAATAAGGAATTTTTTGGCTCCATTCGGATTGATTTGCCTATGTGTGATAGCTCGTAGGAAAGAGCTCAATCTTTACTATTTGATTATCACTTACTGGGACTTATTTGATGCTTGGAGCTATTTGTCATTAATAAAGTAATGATTTCTTTCTATTTGGACGCCTTTATTGGGGAAATAATGTTATATTATAAAGTTCAAATGAAATCCACTTTAGGGTTCTTTTAGAGGTCAATTTGCCTTGGAGAGGGGATATAAGGAGATGGTAACCTAATGGTGAGTATCTTTTATCATTTTGTCAACTTATTTTAGATGCCATTGCTCTCGAAGAGCATTCCTCACCTAAGATGCAAACCCTAGTGCTGAGAGCAGATTTGTTGGGACGTAGCCCTCAACAAGATCATATTCGAAAGTTCCTATGCATACAGTTTGATCAAGGCAAGGGATTGATTTCTAGTATTGCAGTCACACTTTGCAAGCAGTGGATTTTTGGGCAAGGCAACCACTTTGGTTCAGCCTAGTGTTTCTTTATAGCAGCTCAGGTGAGGAATTTTGGGTTGTTTTACTGCAGCAGCTTGGGCTTTAGCATTTGAACTTGTTTGGTTGTAGCTAGTTCCCATCTTCAACTAGCGTCAACCTTGTTTGAAGTACATCTGTATTGGTACTATTTTGAAATAAATCAGACTCTGTTGGTACGGTTTTAGAATCATTTCTAGATTAGTATGTATTGCTGCATATGATTTCTATCACTTCTATTTTATCAATTACTATTATTTATTGATTGTAATTCCTGAAAAATACAAAAAGAAACAACATTCTTCTACAACTTTTGTCTAGCTCTATAAGATCAAAGAAAAATCTATACGAAAATATAATTTATATAATTAAACATTATAGCAAAAGCAGAGCAAATATCCATTTGGGATATTTCAATGGTATCACAATCGGATCTTGCTAGCCTATGGATTTGATTACAAATCTATGCATCCAAGAGTTGAGATACACAGATTTTACACACGCAGGAGAGCTCAACTTGAGCAAGGTTTTGGAATTAAACAAAGAAATACTATGGCAGATGAACAGAGAGGAAAAAGATAGAACATCACTAATGAGGATGAAAGAGAATTGAGGAGGACGCTCATTAATACTCAGCCTATAATAGTCCAAACGCTTGAGAGGTTACAAGGAGATTTGGAGCGGATGGAGTTGGGTAGGCGAAGAGGCAAGCAGGGACGCAGCAAATCTATGTCAATTGCTGGAAGTCATAGATCCCATGCATTGGTTAGGAGCTCCCTTCATTCTCAAAGACAAGAAGGATCTCATATACCTACTACGGATAGACCCTTGCATAGGACGATTCACTCAAGATGGGATTCCAAAAATCCGTCATGGCAGCTACAATTGAGTGCAAAACTCTGCCCCCAGAGGTTAGGGATGTTTTCCCTCTTCCCCAATATTGTTCACTGTGTAGGGAAACTACCAGGTTCAAAAGAGGCAAAGGCTATAGGCCACAGAAAAAAAATGATCTTAGTAGAGCTACTGGGAAGATTTCATTGGCTACTTATGATTGCACTAGTGATTCGAGTGCACGAGCTTGGGTACACAAGCTGGACATTTATTTATCCTTATGAACCACGCCAAAGAGGGAGGCTATACAATTTGCCATATTACATTTAGATGGGGTTGCCTATGGCTGGTGGCACTATGGTTTCGTTACCCAGGATCATGCCTTGATTCATTCCTATGTTGGGTTCACTAAGCGGCTAATTACCCAATTTGACCAAAAAGACACTGAACTCTACTATAGGGAGTTGGCGCATCTTAGACAGACTGGACATGCAAAGGCGTATGTTAATGAGTTCCAACGCATTGCAATTATGGCACCTAATATGCCCCAGAAGCGTAGTGTGATGCTATTCATTGAGGGATTGCAGGACAGGCTTAAGGGATTGGTTCGTGCTTTCCAACTGGCCACTCTTAAGGATGCTACTAATGTAACATTGAGACTGGACACCACTCCTACTTATCCATCAAATAAAAGGCCATTCAGAGATTCACGGCCTTCACAGAAGGCCAACACCTCACAGCTTAGAGATGGTCAGTCAACTAGACCTCCTAGGATGGACTCAGAGACACAGAATGATTTGAGGAAGAAACTATGCTTCTCATGCAAAGAACCTTGGGAGCCCGGGCACCATTGTAGGGGAAGGGCAAGGTTCATTTGATTGAGGTGACATCTAAGTATGCTGATAAGGAGATACCTGACATTGACACTGACACTGAGGACAGTCCCGAGGAGACTCATCAAGAACAACCACGGTTGGAGTTGGACATTCCGGAGTCATTGGCGACAGCCAAAGTGACTATGGCTACCTTATCTAGTTATCCTAGATTCCATGCCTTTTGGCTGAAAGGTACATTAAAGGGCCAACGAATCATGAGCTTGGTCGCTTCAAGAGCTACACATAACTTTATTGATCAGAAATTGGTTGAGAAATGAGGGCTACAATCTGAGATATTTGAGGGTTTTGGAGTAAAGGTTGCAAATGGTGCAGTTTTGGGCTGCACTAGGAGGAACTCACAGCTTAGTATTCAAATAGGGGATTTTACTTTAACAAATGACTTCTATATTCTACCCTTGGAGGATTATGATGTTATTTTGGGTATCTAGTGAGGGTTTTGGTGTAAAGGTCGCAAATGGTGCACTTTTGGGCTGCACTAGGAGGATCTCACAACTTAGTATTCAAATAGGGGATTTTACTTTAACAGATGACTTCTATATTCTACCCTTGGAGGATTATGATGTTATTTTGGGTATGCAGTGGCTACAAGGTATCGAAAGATATATTATTGATCACCACCGCATGTAGTTAGAGTTTCTGTCTGGTGGGGAAGGTGATCTTGAGAGCAGCTTCAAACTGTGGACCTAAGGAGGCGACTTCTTGCAGGATGGAGTCTATTATTAGACATGATGATATGATTTGGGCTACACGTTTTGTGAAGTCCAAAATACCTACTCCTCAGGATGGCAGAGCATTTCATGTTGATATTCAGTCAATAATGGACCAACATGGTAGAGTTTTTGGTGACATACCTCCTAGTGTACCTTCGAATAGAGGGTTTGAGCATGGGATAGAAATGGAGGATGGAGCTAAACCAGTGATCACCACCCCATATCGTCAACCTAGGGCATACAAGGATGAGATTGAGAAGACCATTCATGAGTTTGAACATGGGTTTCATACGCCCTAGCTCTAGCCCCTTTCTTCTGTGGTACTTGTCAAGAAGAAGGATGGGACCTTGCGGATGTGTATAGATTACAAAACACTGAACAAAAAGACAATCAAGAACATATATCCAATCCCACACATTGATGAGTTGTTAGATGAGCTTCATGGGGCTATCTACTTTTCTAAGATTGATCTTCGTTCAGGTTATCATCAGATTCGTGTACGATCAGAGGATGTACACAAGACTGCTTTCCGCTGCCACTACGGAGATTATGAGTTCTTGGTGATGCCTTTTGGCCTTACTAATGCACCGGCCACCTTCTAATTATGCATGAACCACATCTTCAACAAGCAGTTAAGGAAATCAATGTCGGTATTCTTTGATGATATTTTGATTTGTAGTCGTACTTGGGAGGACCATCTTAGACATGTGGAGGAGATAGCATCATGGAGAGTTAGTCTCTATTTGCTAAGTTATCCAAATGTGGGTTTGGACTTAGAGAAGTTTTATTTTTGGGACATGTGATCAGTGTTGATGGAGTGAAGGTGCATGAGGAGAAAATTCAAGTGGTTCGTGATTGGCCCTACCCTCAAAACATTACTGAGTTGTGTGGATTCCATGGTTTGTGTGCTTATTACAGGAGATTTGTGAGGGGTTTCTCTTAGTTGGCAGCACCACTCATGAACGTCACAAAGAAACGACCTTTCAGATGGACAAACCAGGCACAGGGGGTCTTTGACAGACTCAAGGAGGTTATGAGTACTTGTCCAGTTTTCGCACTTCCCAATTTCTTGCAGCCATTTGTGTTGGAGTATGACGCTTCAGGCGTGGGCATAGCAGCAGTTTTCATGCAGAACAAGCACCCCATTGCCTATGAGAGTATGAAGTTGCAAGATAATGAGAGGTTGTATTCCACATATGACAACGAAATGTTGGCTATCAAACATGCATTAGCCAAGTTCAAACAGTAATTGTTGGTAGTAAATTTGTGGTAAGAACGGACCACAATAGTCTGAAATACTTCCTTAATCAAATAGAACTCAATGATAGACAACAAAAACGAGTGAGCAAGATCTAGGCTTATGACTTTGACTTTGAGTTCATTAAGGGCAAAAACAATACCGTTGTTGATGCACTTTCTAGGAAACCCTTAGTCACCAACCTATGTTCATTAAGTGAGATTTCAACAGATTAGAAGGTTCAACTTTTCGTTGAGTACTCCAAAGATCAGCATGCATGTGAGGTCATGGATGGATTAGTTTCAGATGATAGGTACAGTGTAGTAGATGATGTCATCTATTACAAAGGCAGAGTCTTCCTTGTTCCTAGTTCTCAGTTGAAGGAATAGATTTGGCAGGCCTACCATGATACTGCTTCAGCAGGGCACGCAAGGTATAGTAAGACTTACAGGGTAGTTCAGGAGAGATTCTCTTGGAATTGTCTCAAGGATGACATTCTACATCATGTTTCGGAGAGTATGACCTGCCAGCAAAATAAGTTTGAGCATACTCACCCTACTAGTTTATTGCAGTTGACTTCACTGCATCTCAAGTAACAAAGTTATTTTTCAAAGAGGTCTTTAGGCTACATGGTCTTCCCAAGACCATGGTGAGTGATAGGGATAGCATGTTCATGAGTTCTTTTTGGCAAGAACTCTTCAGGCTCACAGGTACGGAATTGACACCTAGTACCAGCTACCACCCACAGACAAATGGGCAGATTGAGATTGTTAATAAATGGGTTGAAAAGTATTTAAGTAGTCATGTGTCAGGGCAGCAAAGGACATGGGTGCGTTGGTTGCACTTGGGCAAGTATTGTTATAATATTACGTACCATATGTCGATTACCATGACTCCATTTAGAGCCCTCTACGATTACGATGCTCTATCTTTTGTTGATCTAGCAGTTAGTGCCAGCAGTGTTCCTTTGGCACAGGGTTGGGTGCAAGAGAACCAAGACATCATGAGATCTCTCAGAAAGAATCTTTAGCAAGCACAAAATCAGAAAAAGGTCTATGCTGATCAACACAGGATTGAGAGGATATTTGAGGTGGGGGATATGGTTTATCTACAACTGCAACCTCACCAGCAGAGCACCCTTAAAAGGGATGGAGCTAAGAACCTCAAGCCTCATTTTTATGAACCATACAGAATTATCAGGCATGTTGGAGAGGTTGCGTATGAGATTGAGGTACAATTTGACAGTAGGATTCATAATGTGTTCCATGTGTCGTGTCTGAAAAAGGCACTGGGACAACATATTATATCGTTTCCAAATCTACCTCCATTGGATGAGGAAGGTAAGCTGACATTGGTTCCTGAGGAGACCTTTGAAGAGAGGGAATGCCAACTGAGAAGTAGGGTGATTGGAGAGTATCTGATTCACTGGAGAGGTCTCCCTATAGAGGACACCACTTGGGAGGGCGAGGCTATTTTACAGCATCCAACTTTGCAATTGCTTGTGGAAGCATCTCCAAGAGGGGAGAACTGTCATGTCCCCTCTTTAGCTCTGTCTAGCAGTGACATGAGAGTTAGCCTATTATGGAGTCTTGTAGGCTGGTAGTGGTGATCAAGGACTTAGTCAAGATTTTCAATGTCTGGACTTGGTATTTCAGGCAGCAGTAGATCAATTAAGAGTAGTTCCTTGATTTTAAGAAGCAGTTCCTTGATTTTAGGAGGAGATTCCTACCTTTTAGGAGGTTGTGGCATTTTCCACAGTTGAAATTCTACGAGATCACCCCTGATCTCAATTTCAGGAGATTTGGGCATGTTCCCTATTTTTTAGAAGTATCCCTAGATTTGAGGGTGAGACTGCCAGTTGGCCCAAGTTGTCCGGCATCAGTCACAGGTAGGTGACAAACTCAGTTTCATGTTTTGGAGGTGTTTGGGTTGTTCCTTGGCTACTTGGAAAATATTTTAATATATTTAAATATTCTCCTAAGCTAGCATTTTAATAATTTAAATAACGCTAAGTGTTTAGCCATTTCGGGGTAATAAGGAGTTTTTGGTTCCATTTGGATCAATTTGCCTATGTGTGATAGCTCGTTGGAAAGAGCTCAATCTCTACTATTTGATTATCATTTGTCAGGACTTATTTGATGCTTGGAGCTATTTGTAATTAATGAAATAATGATTTATTTCTATTCGGATGCCTTTATTAGGGAAATAATGTTATATTATAAAGTTCAAATGAAATCCACTTTAGGGTTCTTTTAGGGTTCAATTTGCCTTGGATAGGGGATATAAGGAGATGGTAACCTAATGGTGAGTATCTTTTATTATTTTGTCAATGTATTTTGGATGCCATTGCTCTACAAGAGCATTCCTCACCTAGGACACAAACCCTAGTGCTGAGAGCAAACTCAGTTTCATGTTTTGGAGGTCTTTGGGTTGTTCCTTGGCTACTTGGGAAATATTTTAATATATTTAAATGTTCTCCTAGGTTACCATTTTAATAATTTAAATAAGGCTAAGTGTTTAGCCATTTTGGAGTAATAAGGAGTTTTTGGCTCCATTTGGCTTGATTTTCCTATGTGTGATAGCTCATTGGAAAAAGCTCAATATCTACTATTTGATTATCACTTGTCGGGACTTATTTGATGCTTGGAGCTATTTGTCATTAATAAAATAATGAATTCTTTCTATTTGGACGCCTTTATTGGGGAAGTAATGTTATATTATAAAGTTCAAATGAAATCCACTTTAGGGTTCCTTTACGGTTCGATTTGCCTTGGAGAGGGGATAGAAGGAGATGATAACCTAATGGTGAGTATCTTTTATCATTTTGTCAACCTATTTTGGACGCCATTGCTCTAGAAGAGCATTCATCACCTAGCACACAAACCTTAGTGCTGAGAGCAAATTTGTTGGGACGTAGCCCTCAACAAGATCAAATTCAAAGGTTCTTATGAATACAATTTGATCAAGGCGGGGGATCGATTTCTAGTATTGCAGTCACACTTTGCAGGCAGCGGATTTTTTGTGTATTTATATTAATTTTTATTCATTCATTCTCTTGAGGCTTCAGAATATATATATATATATATATATATATATATATATATATATACTTTCTCATTATTTTAATTATTTTCATTGGTTTTGTTTACCTTTACATTCTTAATTTCTCTTATTCAAGGCTTTTTCCTTATTTTTCTTTGTTGTTTTCCCATATTTTTCTTTTGTTCACTGCCTTTTTTATATTTGCTATCAACCTTGGTTTGCGGTCCTATCCCCTCCATCCCACCTCTCCTTTTATTAAATCATTGGTCTGCAATCTGCATTTTATTTCTCTGACTCTCATGCATCTTGATGATGGATCATGCAGTATGATCCGAAACGTTGACATTAAAAAGAAATAAACACAATTGAACTGAAGATAAAAGACATGGTTTGACTTATTTTAATATTTTCTATGGTTTGACTTGTGAGTTGTTACAAGGGTAACAATTACGACTAAATACGGAGGTTGTTCTCTATAAAATAGGATTACTAAATCCTATATATATGTAAAACTTACTGAATGAATGGAGAGGAACACAACATTATTTGTATTCAATTCTTGCAGCACATTATGTCTTGACTCCCTACCCGTATCTCTTATATTCCGTATGCAGCTGAATTTGTATAATCCATTCCCAGAAACAGTATTACTTATACCTTCAATATGATCTAAAACTCTAATAGAAACCTCCCAAAAAAAACTTAAGAAAAAAAAAGTGGGCATCTTCGGGAATGTCCACTATATAATAATTTTGCATATAGAAGTAAAACTTGCCTTAGTGTCTTTGTTTATCAAAATATTGCCAGGATGCGGATCTGCATGGAAGAATCCACTCTTCAATATCATTTGCCCATAAGCAGTAGTTATGTCTTTCAAAATACTCCTGCATGCACAAAACTTCAATTGATTTTAGAGAAAGGATTCACTGAGGAAAATATATATATCTATATCATTGATTTTCACCTAATGTCTTAAGTGCTCAGGAAAATATTACCTGCTTAGGATTTGTGATAACTGTTAGGCAGCTCGAGATATATTATCTTTAAGGATATTGATTAGAATTTAGAGGATATCATACAAATAACTAGAGCGAATCTTGTGTCGATTCTGATTCTGAGTGATCAAATAAGAAATTCTAACAGCTACGCAAGATAACATCAAAATCAAAATAAATATGCTGATTAATGTTGTTATATTTAGTCGTAATAGTCTGAAGTAATTATCCTAAGACCATGTTAGAATGAATGAAAGCCATCTAAAAGGCTGTACTTTCCTTTGACAAAGCACTATCTGATATTAAAATAAGGATACAGCCCAAATTAAAATTTATATAAAATCCGTTTTATACATAGCTTTTCAAGGACATGTATAGCCAGCATCTCTCACAATTGCTATTCTAGAAGATTACAACATTCAGTACAAGATATTCTGATAGGCATCAAAAATCTTATGATTGAAGAAATATCAGCCAAATTGAAGACCATTAAAATTATCAAATTTCAAATTAAGCAAGTGGGAAAGATTTATATTCAGAAGTAAATCTCAGTTTAACATAATATGAACATGTGCACAAAGCAAAAAGGAATACTGTAGACAAATACATGCAAAGCTGCTAATGGGGACTGTAGTTGCTTGTATAAAGGGAAAAAGTCACAACAAAATAACACTTAAGAATTTCAGCATTCCTCAAAGAGAAACACAACCAAACAAAAAAAATTGTATGCCTTTGTGCAAATTTATGTGAATTCAAAACAACATAGGAATTAAAACCCATAAGGTTTAATGTTTTAACCATGGCTGAAAAACTCGCCAAAACCAAAACCCATCAAGGACTGGAAAAATTTTGGGAAAAATTCAGCAAAAAACTTAGGAACTTAAAATATTGCTTAAATTTAATTAAAAATGCATTTTTTTGCAAAATTCAATGAGAAGATTCATCCAATAACTCAATAAATGAGAACACAAATAGAAAGATGCTGAGTCAAGATATATTTAAATGCAAAATGGGTACAAAATCTCATTCTCACAAGGAATGCTGATGGTTGGAAGCAAAATAGCAAATTGTTTCTGTAAAACTAAAATTAAATACATCATAAACATTTACATCTTTCTGGCTGTACTAAAAACTAAGGGAGAGGTACAACTTAAGGGTCTAGTCCTAGATGCCTACACCAATCATGACCATGTTTTTGTGGAAATCATGATCGGGTTTTTTGTGAAGCCTAACACGACTCGGAGGTTAATTTTTCCCCACTTTTATTGGGGGCAGCACCCCCAAGATGGGGTCAATTGGAAACACCCCGTGCGGGACCTAAGGGCGTAGAGAGTTATTTTTCCCTTTCTCAGAAAAACAAGAGTGAAGAAATCAAAAATAAAATTGACTAGGGCCATTTTTTGCCTTAAAACACTAATCTGGATTGTGGCCAAGTTTTAATATAAAATTTGGCAAATTTTTTGTGCAAGTAAAAGTCACAAAAACTTGCGAGACCCAAAAACTTGGCAAGTTTTTGCAACTCTGCAAGTTTGCCATCTATGGTTTTGACAATATGCTCTAAAATTATTTACCACAATTTTGAAACAAGATTAGAAAATACTAATAATATGAGGCATGCATGAGGATACTATGAATGGAAGCAAAGGAGCAAATCAGAAGAATGGGGCAAACATGGATGGTAAACACCAGGGAATTAGGGTAGATCAATCAGAAAGGTTTTTTTTAAAACTATTAGAAGTTGATGGCAATTTACCCATTGGGCATTTATGATCTTCAGATTGCAGAGATGAAAGAATCTTCACGTTTGTTTAGAAGACACTAATATCGTACCCCAAGCTAAAAATTATCAAAGTCATGCTATTCGGTGTAAATTCACGATGGATTGGTCAATGGAAACAATTTTAAGAAGAATATCATGAATGGAGGGTTCGACAAAAACTAGCATTTAAGAGTTATAAACAAAGGCATCTTTCTAATAAATTTCAAATATCCTAAAAATGGCAAGATTTGAACAATACACATTTGTTCCTTAAAAATTCAAGGTTATTCTAAACCATGCATTTCTTATATAATCCGTGAATTAGTTAATTGCTCTACTCCTGGTATGAGTAAGAATGTAGGGATTACTATAAGCGAAAAAAAGAAGGCCCAAGAAAATAGAAATGATGGGTGAAGTAACTAGTACAACTAAACCTACTTCAAAAGATACCTCGAATAAGAATACAAACTTGTGTGTAAGATGGACCTGTCAAGACATGTGTAAAGAAATTAGAACCAAGACCTCAATATGGACATGATTTCAACACCAAGATTACAAAAACTTATCATTCAGATGTTACAAATGCCATGAGAGGGTACATATAGGAAGGAATTCCTCTGAGTGCATAGCTAGTAGGAAATATAAGGGCATCCAAATGAGTAACTTATACAAATTAGGACCATTGGAAGCATATGGCAGTGAAATTTAGGGATGTGAAAGATGAGGAAGTAGATAAGATAATTTATTTATATCCAACTAAAGAAAAACAAAGGGTGTAAGGGACTGAGAGTTACAACCAAGAGACAACAAACCAAAGGGAACACCAAATGATGCCCAAGGAAAAGAAATCAAACAAGAAACAAAAAGGAAAAACAACTACGAACACCATCGGGTAGTCGAACATCAAGGAAGGTAGGGGCCACCAACTAAGACCCCCTAGCCACAGGGAAGTGCCCATGCACAGAAGGGTACCTACTAGGACGAGGGGGAGTGGTTCGGGGCTATCTCT
Source organism: Cupressus sempervirens (assembly GCA_028749045.1). Taxonomy (NCBI): domain Eukaryota; kingdom Viridiplantae; phylum Streptophyta; class Pinopsida; order Cupressales; family Cupressaceae; genus Cupressus; species Cupressus sempervirens. Next base: position 571,938,938 of record CM053789.1, on the reverse strand, counting down.
GAGAACAAGAAGTAAAAGAGGGTTGTCACCAAGGAGTATAGTAACTATGAGATCTCACGATCCTTGTATGAATCGAAGTCAAAGGATCTAGTGAAAGCTTAGTGTCTCTGGGAGAAATGACTGATGTGAAGGAGGATGTGATAAGCCGAACATGCCCAGGTCTCAGGGGAGACTAAAGCTGTAATGAGTGATCCAAAGATTATTGACCTCGAGGAGGTAGAGTGTCAAATACTGATGGTTCGTGTATTTGAAAAGGGAAGCAAGGGACCGACAATCTGTAAACAAACAATAGAACCCCCCATGGATCTCATAGTAAGCGGGTTAGTGGAATAGGAAGTGTCAGTCAGTCTCCATAACCCCTTTATCTATCTAGTGGTCGGTCTAGATGCAAAGACAATTGGAGCCCACTCTAAAGGAGCCCAAAGGTATAGGCAAGGCATGAGTCCAGCATTGCCTAACATAAGAGGAGAAAACGATGATCTTGACTTGAATATCAATGTAGTGCTCAACACAAAAGGCCATTTTAGGAAAGAGCCCCCACTGCAAGGTCAGTCCAATTCATGTAAATGTACCTCATGTAGATCTCCATCCTCACATGCACGTTCAACTCTGACTAGGTAAGGAGGAGATGATTAGGGGCATCTAGCAAGTACTAGAGGGGATATAAACGATCAATATCGATGTCCACCATACCAAGAATAGTTGAGGCCTGCGCATACCAACAGCGGGCTTGACCAACGGGGTCAGTTGCAACAATCGCCTCTGAGGAGCAGTAGACCAAGGAGGAATATCTGTGGCAGTCCCTGGCAAATTCAGCAAAGCCTTGAAGACAATGAAGAGTCAAGTTAAAGATGGTACAGAGTTTGAGAGGGTGAGCCCCGAACTCAACCAAAATGATACTAGTAGTTGTAGATTGGTGGCATCCGATAATACACTAAAGGAGAAGCGTCTGAACTTGCTCAACATAAGCCCAATCAGAGGCCAAGAGGGAGGGACGCCAAACCACAAAGCCATAAAGGACCATAAGCCTAATCAAAGAATCCATAAGAGACAACTTGAACATGGTGTCCTAGAAGTGATATCGGAATAACTATCTCTCAAGTAGAGCGAGAGAATGAAGGCCCTTGTTCACTCGTGGCAGCATGGCTGGTCTGATAGCGAAATAGGGTAAGAGAATCTAATGCCCAAATAGGTTTAAGTAGATGAGATCTTGATCTCAAACCCCTCAAAGAAGTGCAAATGAGAACTCCTTAAACAGTTGAAGACCATGATAGGTTTTATCCAAGTTAACAGTGAGTTGTCTCGAGTCGTAGAAGGAAGCCACCATCAAGGAGGCACTGAAGGCCCTCAAAGAGGAGGCTAGGAGAACCAAATCATCAACATAAAGGATTGAGATCAAAACCTAGTATAAGTAGCAATCATCCACAGGTAGTAAAAAGTCCTAGAGGAAAGTCTCAACCTCATCAATGTAGATACCGAAAAGGGTAGGAGAGAGCGGACAACCCTGCTTCACCCCAATGATACTGTGGATGGGGTTAGAAAGACCCTAAGGAATCTCAAACCTACCCACCACACAATATCAATCAGTCAATATATAGTCAATAGTAATATTAGTCCATCCCACAAATATCATTACTTGTAAACAATAAATATTAAAATAAGTAACCATGTCTTTACAAATTAATAGGATTTAATTATGGCATAGCCATTTAGTAACATCCACTTAATACATTAGTCAATCTTTTTAAGACTTCAGCATAAATAAATAAACAAACAATGGAATCAATTATTATGCAACCAATAAATACTAGTCAACATTCTAAATAATAAATAAATAAATCCCTCCAAGGATCTGTATCAAATCTGACTAGACTCCTCATGACAATGGGCCACACCCTATCATTTACAGCAACTCTTATTACATAATGTTCTTCCATTATTAAGGGTGATTATATATAAAAAGGAAGATGTTATCACCATTTACAGTATGGCGAATTGATTCAGCACAGAGCAGAAGAAATAATATGGGAGGATAAATAATACAAGAGAGTACGAGGAACTGAATCCCCGTCTAAAACCATAAAACAAGAAATAGAAAGGAAAGTAAGAGAATCTGCCCTGTACGACAAGGAATCTGCCAGGTATGAACAAGAGGGAAATAGATCTTTATAGTGTAAAGTCAGCGAGCTACCATTCAAGGAAGAATGTGAGTGGGCTGACATATTTATGATGAGAATTAAAGGTATTGGGTACCAACATAAGGTATGAGATATATTATTTAAGTTGTCTTATATTTTTTATAGCTTAATAGACACAAGATATTATGAACACATGCATGCACGCACACATATATGGAAATTCGTAAGAAGAATATTTTAATTCAAAGAATGATATTTAATAACTTGAAATTATATCAAATATGAAGAATGAATTGATGTATTGCAAGATATCAATATAGTTCTATATGGATTTAAGTAGTTGATTAAAACTTCCATGGTGCCAATGTAGAGTCCACAATCATCTCTATATGAATGGCTATGTGCCAGTGTAGAGAGCAAGGTAGCCTCTATATGAATGGTTAGATGGAACCTCATAGCGCTAGTGCAAGAGGTGAGTGCAATCCTTGTATGAATGGCTATTGTGCTAGTGTGAGAGATTAGTACAACCCTATAAGAATGGCTAGATGATTAATAAATGGTATTCTGATATTGCCAATGCAGGAGGTTAGATCCTTGTATGAATGACTATCGTGCTAGTGGGAGAGATCAATAAACCCTATATGAATGGCTAGATCAGAATTAGATAATGGCCGGAATATTCTAATGAATCAACGTATGCATATGTGATTAGCCTTGGATAGAGGATGTCTTGTCCAAGAACATTAATGGGTGCACTCCAAAGATGACGATAGAAAAACTAAGGGTTAGGAAACCCGATCTAGAGACATCTTTAAAGCTGGGGTTAAGTTAGAGGTAGAATAGTATGTTTAGACTTGTTATTGTTGAATTTTGACATTTATTTTGCAGGCATTACTTGTCCCAAATTAACTCTAATAGATGGGGGCATCTCAGTAAACCTTCACCGAATGGTTCCTAGCCTCCTCACTAATAGCATGGAGAGTGAGAATGTGGTCCACAGTCTAGAAGTTTCTCGTCAAACCTATCTAACCTCTCGCACGACAATGTCATCTGCCAAGCTCTCTGGAAAGGATAGCATGCAAGACGTTAGCATAGAGCTTGGCAAAGGTATGTCCGACCATAGTTACTGGGATCAAAAGCCGGCCTAGTTTTGTGTATCGAATGGATAATGTGTCATGAGTTAGAAGGGGGAAACCCATGTACACCACTCTATTAAAGAGCAGAGTGAAAAATGAACCAAAGACCGAAATGCCTAGCTTGAAGAGTTATGCCTGAAACCCTTCCTTGTAATAACCCCAATTGGTTATGTCCTTGTCTTACTCCAATTTTCCTAACTATTCAATTGTTTGACACTTCGTCAAACATTTTGCCAGCGAACTCTGATATTTTTTTTGATAGGTAAACATTTTATATAGTATTGAGTTAAAACAATGATTCTTACAATAGTTTGTCAAAGTATAAAGACGACACTATAACAGCCCTCAAATTAACCCCCATTAACAACAAAAAGTTAATGCATCATAATTAAAAAAGGCATTAACACCTTCAAACCACACTTGACCCATTGCATTGAACAACAAAAAACTGGAAGAGTCACTGTACATGTTGTAAACTACCCTGTCGATTCCATTAAACCCTTAAACTAGTTTGCAACTTCCTCCTTGGTGAAGTTTGGGATGGAGCGATCGTCCTCCACTGAGCATCATTGTCTGCTAGAGCCACTCTATTCCACCTCCCCCATGAGTGACACATCAACCCACATCCCAGCTCTTTTCGACACCCTAGCTACCTTTGTCTTGCTTTACCCAACTGGTAACGCAGCGGTTCACCAGGTGGCTTCACACTCTTGCGTGGAGTTGTTTTCATGGAACCCTACTTCCCTTCCTCCAAAACCCAAATCTTTGCCTACCAAAAATCAAATAGTTTCTGCCATCCTTCAGTCGCTTTTGGCACGTGCACCTCGCAAGGATTTGCAAACGACCACACCACCAGAGGCTGTAACGAAGAGTCTCCTCCAATCTGTCTCCTAGAATCCTACCCCATATCCAACCCTTTCACCAGCTCGGCCCTATCAATGATATCATCAATTCCCAAAAGCCACTCTGTGTTGATGCACCCAGCTATGACCCATCGAATCTCCACTTTTGACTCACCAACAAGCAAAGCTAGAGCGACGAAGAGAGAGATTTTGTCCAAATTGATCCTCCTTCGCCAGTATGAATCCAAGTACTCCAGGCCGAAAATCTCCATAACACAGCTTATGAAATCTTGATCCTCAATGAGGAAGATGTTCTTCAAGCGTCGCACCGTAATTTTGCCTTCATAAGCCTGTGTTTGATTATTTGACTCCAAGGTGAAATTGGCCTCCATTTCAGAAACTTTGTTCAAATGCATGCGAAAATGAGGCCCTTCTCCTACTTAAAAAATCTCCCATAAAGGATCTAGAAGCACACATTCCAAAATCCTCCTACTTGTGGATCCCTGTCATGCATATGGGAGCGCTTGTTCATAAGTGTCCTTGATCAGGGGGCTAATAATTATAAATCACCCCTACAAAAGGAGGCAGGTAGATAAGACACCACTAAGTTACACCATCTTCACTCAAAATTGAGAAGACCAATGTCTTAAAAAAATTCATTTTGTTTCCCAAAGGGGGCATTCGCTCCTAGGTTGGCCAATTTGTTAGCCACCACATTTACTTCTTTATAACATGGAAAACTCTGTAATCCTCAAACTCTACCAAAAGGCTCTTAATCTAGTTAATGTGCTTGTCCAAATGTCAAGACTCCAATTTGCCTTTTTTGATCCCATTGATGATAATCTTTGATTCTCCTTCCAAGTGCAATCGCCTGATACCCAGCTTAACTCCTAACAAAATTGCTTCTTTTGCTGCTTCACATTTTGCCATGTTATTAGTCCTATCCCTTAGTCTTTTTGCAACAAAGACCACAGAGTTGCCTTCATGATCTCGTGCAATACATCCGCATCCAGATATGCCCGGGTTACCTCGGGCAAACCCATCAAAATTAATTTTGATCCAGCCTTTCTCTGATGGTTGCCTAAAACATCTTTCCCTCCTTTGTCGAGGATTAACCCTTTAAGTCCCATTAACAGGCCAACCAGTGAACTCTGATATTTCTTGTGATAAAGCCTATGGTTCTACAATTACCTATAACCATACATCAAAATTTTGTTGAGAAGATAACTCTACTTCTCACGAGAAGTTTTGGAGAACAAGAAAAACTTGTAGCTTTCCCGTGAGACGTTGATGTAAAGAAGTCTCAAATTCTCGGCGAGAACTTGCATATTTCTTCCAAAAAGTTGTATACATCTCCCTATAACTTGGAAAAATCTCACGGATTGCATTAATAAAATTGGGACCCCTAGCGAGTTACCATTTAGTGGTCAATTTTACAAATTGCAGCCTTTGGAGGAGAGGCGAAGGGTTTTGGGGGAGAGAAATAGCCATTGGCAACCTTATAGATTGCTTGCAAGTGGAATTGAAGTGGATTCCAAGAGATTTTTTAAGCGAATTCGGATTCAAAGGAGGGAGGTTTTGCACCCGGATTGGATGACATTCAGGAAGAAAGCAATGAAAGTGAGGACATTGTGAGTGAGGATACGGATGATGAGTCGTCATTGCCAATGCCAACACCACCTACATCCAAGGTGGATATCGAGTCACAGCCACAACCACAGTGCATTGTTCGGGCTAGAACCCTTTCCACTCCCATAGTTTTTACTAGAGCTAGTGGGAAGGGGAAGAGCAAGATGTAGTTTAGTTTCATATTGTGCTTGACATTTGTATTTTCTTATCTTTGTACAAAGAATTTTTGCTATTTTTAGTTTGCTTCAAAGTTCATAGTCTTTGACTATGGCTACCAGCCATCGGCATTCCACATGAGGATGCAAAGCCATAGTCATCGGCATTCCACATGAGGATGCAATTTTGTTACATATTGCATTTATATATATCTAGATCAGCTTGTTTGGTTTGTTTACTCATTTATTGACTCATTAAATGTATCTCCTTACTGAATTTTGCAAATAAATGCATTTCCAAGTCAATTTAAATTATATTTAACACTCCCAATATTTTCCCAAGAAGCTACCGATTTATCTCCGATATTTGTTGAGATTTTTTTTGGCCTTGTCAATGAGTAGCAGAGAACAAGACTTTGAACTATGGCAATAACAATGTTGTGGCAAAAAGATTTTGCATAGAGCTATTAAAAAATTATGGCCAACAAAAAAAGTTGACCTCCGTATTATTTTTTCGGGTATTTTTTTGGGGGAATGGGTTTGTTGAGGAACATAAATTACTTCACTTGGTATTTTGATGTAACTGCCAATGCATAATACTAGTCTTTGTACTAATTACCAACATTACAAACCTACCAAACTTTTCCATCTTGAGGCCAAGTATTGATTTAATGATTTGCAACAACAATTGGACTTTTTAGTTTAATGATATTTCTTTGCATGAAATCATTTTTTAAAATGTGAACACAATAAGTTTTTAATACAATTTGAAGAAAAAATTGTGAGGGTAATGATGTAATTTCCTTGGTTAGCAAGCTAGTTCAATTCATACAGATATAATGCAGATTTTAAACACATACTTTGATTGAACAAAAGAGGGATAGTTAGTTGAGTGTTTCTACATTACGCCCTTGGCTCACCTTACAAAACCAAGGTTGTAAGTAACTAGTGATTTTTTATTTTTTTTTGATGTAAGTGCTATCATTATGGGGACAGCAGGCCTTTATTAAAATTTAATATTAATAAAATGTGAGGAGCTACATGTAAGGTGATGAAATGGAGCAGAGCTACAACATCTCATCCATGATATCTTCTTCTTACAATAAAAAATGAAGATATATGATCTAAATAGAGGCCTAGACAAAATGAACAACATATTATCCTTAATGTCTTCCTCTTACATTCATAATGAAAAAGATAGAAGTTAAAAATCTAAAGAAACATTACAAGGCTAGCTAATACATGTGACACAATTTTCAAAACTAAAAGTGTAGACTACAAGGAGCTAGAAATCTTAAAATGTCGCACAGGCAATGAAAATTTTGAGAGAGGAATTTACCCCAAGAGGATAAATTTTGAGACGAGTTTTATGCCATTTTTTAACTTTTTCCAAGCTTTCTTGATAAAAGCCTCTTGTGATGCAAGTACGCATTGTTGTTTTCATTGTCCTCTTCGACCTCCTTGTCCTCTTCTGTTTCTTTTGAGGATTCCTCATCTTTGAAGGTTTGTTCATCTGTGAGTGGATAGTAAGTATCCGGATCAAAATATAGCCTTAGCAATTTGTTGATTGTGCCAGGCGCAAGCTCAAGCACGTCTGCAACAACATATCTAATAACCAATTTCACAAATCCATTCATCAGTTCTACACACTCTTCCCTAGAACCAAGTATGTCCACCAGTCGGGTTAATAGAATTTTCCATCGCACCAATGATAGTTGAGAGTGAGCAAGGCCTCTATCTTGCTTCATATATTTCTTTAGTTGTGGTAAAGAGATCCATGATCTGATGGACAAATGCTTCATCACATTTCATACAGCTAAGGCCAATGAAAGGAGCCATGTTTGCTTATTGTAGAAATGTCAAGTCTGAATAAATAAAGGGCGATGTTCTACAAAGATCTATTGAGACCAAAAATATCTGTGTATCATGGAGTTGAATATGTTAGATTTACTGTCAATTCATCTGCAAAGAAATCATGGTATTTTGTCAATCATGTGTTTGTCATCCGAAGAAATATCGCCAACTCAAACTCACTCATACCAACTTAGTCTCGCCCAAGTCTATGAGTTTGCAATGGCAGTAAAAAGATTAGTCAGTGCCAATTCTAGAAATATGTGAAGAATCTTTGGCAATTATCTGTAGAATATCAATAATGTTTGAAGATTGATTGGAGATGATAGTTTTATCTTTATCTAATATGACCCCTAGATTCGCTAGTGCATCAATCACTCGATTGCCTTCACTTAGAGTATGTTGTCACTTGAATTGATGCGATTGGCTTAGTAGATAATTGATCCTAGGGATCCATCAAGGGTGATTTCAGTTATGGAATTTTGAATGTGTAATGCCTTGGATGACAATTTGTGACTCCCCTTCTATGATTACATTCATATGTTTGTTTTCTATGAAATGCGATAGACCCTCTTCTAGCACACGTATTTCAGCTCCATTATTTGTGATGTAACCTATACCTCCAAATGCCCCTAAGATGAATTCACCTCTGTCATTTCTTATGATGGCTTTGAATCCTACTTTCCCTGGGTTTCCTTTGCCTTCTCCATCGAAGTCTAGTTTAACCAAAGAGGGGGGGAGTGGCAAAGAAAATTTTCTCTTTTTTTGCTTTTGCTTTGAGGAAGGAAGTAGCTTGATTATTGAATGTACATCTTATTTCCATTTTCTTGTCCCATTCATTATGATATTTGATCGTTGAATTTGTTAACCTATTCATTTCTTCTTCTATTGCCAATTTGATCTTGGTGATGAGGTCATATGTCATTAGGTATTCTTCTTTAAAGATTCTTCTATTCCTTTCTTTCCATACGTGCCAAGTGACTGTTGAGGGTTCTACTAGTCAAAGAAGTCCCCATTTACTTTTAAATTTAATCAAGCTAGGCCAAAAGAAATTCCAAAAGTCTTTCATAACCAATCCCAACATATGCATGCAAACAGACAATGCAGCAATAGCTCACTTGGGGTCTTCTCATTTTGTTTGCACATGATACACAAATTGGGTTCTATTACACCGATGGACTTCAACCTATTTCCTGTTACGATTCTTTCATGAAGTGCAATACTAGGCAATGTTCCTGCTTTAGCGAGAATATTTTTATTCCAACAGAGTTGATTGGACCAAGCAGGATTGTGAATCTGTTGTCTTTGAACTTCATACCCAAGTCTAGTGATGTATGAGAAGAGAGACACCTAAGGGCTACCTAGACATGGACTTAGACCAATTTTACATCAAACATAAACGAAGCTAGGACCTTAAAAGGGTTGGAGTGGAAGTCTTGCAACAGCTAGCTCTGACTGGAGACTTAGGCGAGCAAATGCCTAAGCAAGGACCTAGCATCTCTGGTTTCGCATAGTCGGAACAACAACCTCAGAACAAATGACTAAACTAAGCACACTGTTGTCCTGCATTTTGTCACCACAAAATGCAGATAATAGCACAAAACTTTTTCAAGCTAGTTTCGTGTTTCTCTAAGCTTGAATTTGATATTCAATTTCTTAGTGTTGATCAATCCATTCATTTCAATTCGAATATCAAATTTTTTTTTTTGAAGGCCTTCGTCAAGTCGTGTTTGTTTTTCTTTCTGTCGAGCCTTTGCTTGATTTTTAAAGCCTTCACAGTCCGTTCTTTGCTTTTGAGTTTGCATTTTTGCTTGTTTTTGGTCCTTTGGATTTGCTCATGTCCTGTCTTTCGTTTTCCCCTTTGATTCACTCTAACCTAGAGGTCGATCAGAGTTGTCAGTCAAGAGATATGGTCATTTTAGTGCCTCAAAAGTGGACATTTTAGGTGCAATAGCACGAATTTAAAAAATAATGTTATATTTTCATTTTGACATTCACTTTTTTAAAAATATAACATTTACTCACTTTTGTTATGTTTTGAAGTTACTTTTCATTTAAATTTATAACTTAAAGTGACTATAGTGCACTTTATGTTATAATTTTAAATTGAGTTACTTTTTAATTTTTCACTTAAAGTGACTATAGAACTATATAGTTACTTTTAAAAATTTTGATTTTTAAATCAAATACTTATATAAATGTCACTTTAACTTAATGTTTATGACTCATATTGATTAATATAATGCATAAATGTTATTTTTGACCCATATTGTTGACATTTTTATGAAAATAAGTGAAATGCATAACTTAAAAACCTTAAAGTGGACATTTTATGTGCATATGCATGTAAAAAATTATGAAAAGTCATACTAATGCATATAAAAACTCATTTTGAGGACCTTTTTCATGTCATTACATCAAACGCTTGTAAAAGTGGACCTTTTTGATGCAATGACATGAAAAGTTGAATTTTTATGCTTGCGCATCAAAAAGGTGAAACATTTTAAAATATGTAAGTGACTCCAAAAAGTGAGATTTTAGAGTCTTACACATTTTAAAATATGCAATGAGTCTCAAAAACTGAGATTATATCTCAAGACATATTTTAAAACATGCAATGGACTCTAAAAGGTCCTATTTTGTCTTCAAACATGTATTAAAATATGTAATGAACATAAAAATGTCCTATTGTGTGAAGAAAACATGTTCTTGCTCCAAAAACCTCCGATTTTGATCATAACTAGAGATTTTCTCCATGGATTTGGATGAGATCAGTTGCATTCAAAAAGTGTTGGAGAGGTGATCATTTTGCCTTCATCAAAAATCAATTTATTGTACCCAAAAACGTGTTTGAAACTCCCAATCTAGGGCACGACTTTGCATAAAACTCCATAAATCTGCCAAGTTTGATCACGTTTTTGTATGGAATCAAGTCGTTTTTACCTCATTAGGTGATTACATTGCTTGAAGATCATTATTTTGGTGTTAAATCATCAAAACGCTTTACTTGGAAGATCACGTTTTTTGCTTGTTTTGGCAAAAATGTCTCAAGAACATGCAATCTTTAAAACGTTGGAAGTTGGAGCCAATCTAGGGCACGTTTTGGCATTTTGCTAACTAATCTCCTTGTTTGCTGCCCTTCATAATTCAAATTTTGAAGATTTGAAAAGTTCTCACCATTTTAGAAGAAGATTTCAAACAAAGAGCATCTTTTCCTTCATTTTTGGCACATATTTTTCATGTAAGTGGACCTCTTCTTTCTTGCATTTTAATTCTTGCTTATTCTTGCTGATTTTATGAATGAAATCATTGAATGTATGCCATTTGTAAAAATCTTTGCCTTAGAATGTGCATTTTTCCTTTAAATATGATTTTCTTCTTCATTTTGATGTCTTTGGTTCTTCCCCAAGTTCCAAATTCGAATTTCATCTTTGGAATCCATTGCATCTTGGCATGTTTTGAGTTGTCTTCAAAGGTACATTTTTTCTTTTGTTTTGGTTTTGTGTGTTTGTTTGTCGATTTTTCTCCATTTGGAGAAATTGCAAGTTTTTTTCCAAAAACTTATTTATCCTTCATTACATGCAAAAGCATTATCATTTTTCACATTTCGTTTCCATGTCATTACATCTCACATTCCATCCGACAAATGCGATCACATGTTTTTCACTTCATTTGCCATCTGCACACACATGTAATCCCATTTTTCGTTTCCATTTTCATCCATCTCATTTTTCACTTCCATTTGCACAACACAATTAAACGAAATGCCTTACGTGTAATTGCATCCAAAAGGTCTGACTTTGATTAAAAGTCATATTTTGAAAAGACAAAAAGATGTCATTTTCACTTTCCGTGTACTTTGACTTCTTCCTTCCTCCAAAAGTGACTATATAATTCATTATCTCACCTCCATTGTTTCATTTCCATCTTCATATACACATTCGCATTTACATGAATAAATACATGTTTCTATACATGTTTCCACCTCATAACATATTTTACATGTTACCCTTCATTCACATTCGCATATACACGTAAAGTGTACCTTTCATTTGCACTTACATCTCATTTCACTTTCCACTTTCCATTACATATTGCATTTACATATATGCATGTTTCATTCAATAAAGCCTTGAAAACTTTAAGTCACTTTTGAAATCAGCAACTTTCACTTTGCACGCATTACCATGCATTTCACCTTCGCACATTTTCATTCCATTTCATTTCTTTTCTTTTTCCATATCCACACTTTCATTTCATTTCATTCCACATTCCATTCATTCCATTTCACTTTTCATTCCATTGCATATGCATATGCTTTCTCTTCGAAAGTCACTCCTTTTCGAATCTTCACTGCTGCTCCGAATTTCACTTGCATGGAGATTCATTCTGATGATGTATTTGTGTTTTGGGATTTTTGTGTTGCAGTACAAGCACAAGAAATGTCTTCGCCTTCCAAATCCAAAGGCAAGATGAAATACCAATATGACAAAGAATTGGCACATGCAGTTCCTTCTTTAGTTACGTCTGTTCTTGATAATGTGCTAGACACCAAGATTGGTCATGTAGATGTAGCTGATTTTCTACAAAGGATTGAAGCTCCTGCTACACATGAGATGAAACGTATTAAAAGAAGCAACATCCATTTGGTTTCTACATTTCCCATGGCAGCCATAGAACCTGATTTTGTCTACAGATGTGCTCAGCGCTTCACTCCAAAGATAACAAATATTAAAGATGCTGACAGCAAGGTTATCATTAGCCTTGATCCTAAAGTGATTGAACAAATCTTCAAAGTTCCTCGAAAATCAAAATGTGCTGACTTAACCAAAGAATCGTCATTAGCTTGCTAGAATGAACAAAAAAGAAACTATCAGAAGTATGTCAACCTTTATTGGTTAGACAACAAAAGAAGCAATTTTTCTAGATGGCCAAAGACTCTTCATCGGTCAAATTTTAAACAAGAATACAAGGATCTCATCATCCTTCTCAACAGAATCTGTGGTCTTAAGGATTCATCCGATTTTGAGCCATGGATGTACAAATTTATGTTTCAAATCATAGAAAACAAAGAACACATCTTTTAGGGACAACATATCAGTACTGCGATCTGTCAGCAGATATGCAATGTAGGAACATTAGTACCTTTTTACATGAATCCATATCTAGTTTACATTGTTGCTGCCATGGGGTCTTTTTCAAGTATTTCCACCAAAGGTGACCATCTTCAAGTACCTATTTGGGAATACTATGACCAAATCACTTTGGGTAACAGTAAATATCATTACTGAAGAGTCCAAGATGCCTTCTTTGGACATTACAGGTGTCTGTTCGACAAACAGTTATGTATCAAAAGAGTATCCAATGCAGCATGGGAAAAGGTAAACCAATACGGCTGCATTTTTCTTCAATTTTCTACTTTCACATACTTGATAGTTGGATATTTCAAAGGAGAGTCGTATACCTTACCTAGGTATGCTACAAATTGAATCATTCTAATGGAGTTAGCCAAACAACTCATGGACGTACAAAATTATCAGCATGCGTCACATAGGCCCAAATTTGGCATCACCTCAGCTAGACCTTTAACTATTGGCAATTATTCAATTGTTGCTATGCCTAAAGCAAAGAATATGGAAGAAGAGTTGCAATTGATTACATTGAAGAGGTTCAAGGCTAGATTTGATTTTGATTACCGAGAGATGAACTCTCAGATAAAGAGGGCCTATACTCATGTTCGTCGCATTGAAGATATTTGGATTGACATGAAAACAGAGCTTGATATTATAAAGATGGATTATTGCAAGTTAATCTTGCAACAAATAATTGATCTTAATATGTTGGAAATTCCTCCAGATTTCCAAGTTGAAGATGATGGTGACATTCTTGATCCATAATTCCATCAAGCCGGTTTTGATAAAATGTGCTCTTTTCCTATTCAATGGCAACAAAAAGAAGGTACATCTATTATGGGCAGGTTTCAATCCATCTTAGCAAACACTAACAAGTGGTTGAAAATTAAAGGCCTAAAAAGAGTAAATCCTAAGATGGGTCTGGATTGTGGAACTTTTGGTCCTCCTGGCAAGAAGTCACAACTAGAAATTACAGAGAAAGATGGTGCTTCATTCTTCAAATCTCAAGAGTACTCTCAAATTCAAATTAAAGGGCGGAAAATGAAATAAATCATCCCAAGTTCCTGAACCAATTCAAGAATCAGTGACAGAATTAGAAGAAGAATTGGAAACAAAATCCAAGAAAGAAGATTCAGATGAAGAAGGAGAAATTAGAATCACATCTTCTCCCAAGCCTACACGAGCTTGCACGTCTTCTCCACATGAAGAGCCCTTTTTGCATGAGGTTGATGATGATGTAGATTCATTTTCTACTGTTTTCACTCACTCCATTCCAGTCTCAAGGTTAACACCATGGCTCTTTTGATTTCATCTGTTGCTCCTCGTGTTCCTGCACATGATCAGTTTGAACACTTAGCAAATGTGTTTGAAGATTTTCTAACTCTTACTAGTGGTCAAGTTTCCCAACTTGATACATCTTTGACAGGATTTGAACCTTTCATGACAAAATCTTCACAACATGTTCCTATGCCTACAGCAGTGCAAACTGAATCCTGTTCAATCACTACAAATATACAATTTGGATCAATGCCAATGGTCTCCACTGTGCCTACTTCTATAGATGAAAGTTTCAGCCTACCTGCGTAGTTGAGTACAACAACGAAGAGAAGGAAGGTGGTTGTTCCTCCTGACAACCTTCCTATGAAGAAGGCTAAATCCAAATCTCTGAAGGACAAGATTGTTTCTAGAATTTTGGTTGATTCTGACAAAACCAAGTATGTTGAGGTTGTTGAGCCCTTAGTAGATGAACCTGTTGAAGAACTCACTAGCTCTGATTATAAATTTACTAAGATTGAAGTTGGAAAGCAATCTCGTTTGAGTTCTTTACAAGATGCTCATGATGCATTGGCAAATGTATCAAAAAGCAATCATGAGCTTCGGGAAAAGAAGAATCAGTTGAAACAAGAAATAGCTCATTTGAATGAGGTCATCCAGAAGCAATCTTCTCAAAATGTTGTTGTTGCATCACAAACATCTAAAGAGAGAAGGTTGATTGAAGCTGCTAAGTCCTGGATAGAGGAAATCATTGCTAAAGGTGTTCAAGCCATCACAGAAACACTTGCAGTTCTAAGGCGTGTTAAAGAGATGAACAGAATGGAACTAAGCTTAATTTCTTCTCTAACTCAAGAGGTAGATAACCTAAAGGAAATCCTTGAGGATTGGGATGAAAAAGTTTGATCTGAATGCTATGGTCTCATGTGACGTTCTTCCGTCATGTGAAATATTTTTCAAATTTCAAGGAATCATTGGTTATAAGGAAGAGACCTTAAAAAAGTTGATCACAAAATTGCAAGTGGCTCTTGAAGATTGTCAAGCAGTTGAAACACGCCTTACTTGTGATTTGGAGCAATTGGGATGCCGTGTTACTGATAATCTTAGTAATCTTTTGGCAACAAAAAGAGTGAATTCAGAATATACAATCAGGATCAATGTAGATGTAGATTCCGAAGATTTTGGTTCGCACACAATGAACAAGTTCGTTTTGTACAAATCCTTGACAAAACACTTGTTAGATAATACAACAGCGAATTCCAAAGTTGTGCAATCAGCATATGAAAATCCAATGAGAATCAAAGCCATATCAAAGACTATGGAGATTGCTGATCTTCCTACAGTGCATGACGTCATTGTGAAATTCAAGGCATTAAGAAGCAATCTTTAAGATTGTTGTGTAATTTCTATTTCATAGTTGTTTAGAATCCATTACATGAAAAAGTGTAATTACATGTAATGTGAATTGCATGTATGCAAAAGACATAATGTGAATTGCATGTATGCAAAAGATGTAATACGAGTTGCATGTGTAGTTGCATGTAACCCTTTAGTTTTTGTAGTTAGACTTGGTCAAAGTTGGTTGAGTTGCTCCCACTTTTTCCTCCCCTTTTTTCTCAACTTCTTTGCCTATATAAAGGATTGCCCCCCTCATTGTAAAATCATCATTCTCTTTATGCAAGAGAGCTCTGGAGAAATTGTGCCAATAGAACTTTGTTTTTGTAGCACTATTTTGAGAGAGTGAATACAAAGGAGCATTTGAGACATCACTTTGATTAAGTGAAATTGTTGCTTGTATGGATTGTAAGCTTTGTCTATAATTCATTCAAGTTGTCTTTGATTCGTACTATCTTTTGTTATTGATATTGTATCTTGTGATTGATAGAAAAGAGTTAAGAAACAATTGAAGCCCGAGCTTTGACCAGGAGCAATTGTGAAAATCCATAGCTAGAAGCTTTGTTTGTAGCTTGTATTTTCATCTTGATTCGCAAAATAGTTAGATTGTTCTTACTTTTAGGAGTCTTTGTGCCCTAATTGTAGAGATTTTATCATATAGAAATACAATAGGACTTAGAGCCAAACTGGTACGTTTTGGCTAGCCTTTGAGTTAGTTAAAATTTATCAGTATCACTGTTTCCAGCTCGTGATAGAAGTGTAATTAGAGATTCACCTTGCTCATTATTCACCTCACGAATAAGTGGATCCTTTCTTGAAAGTTCAAAAGAAAAGATAATAGTAACACCCTGTTATAAATCTCTCAATTTCTTGCTTACCTTGAATTGATCCAAGGAACGATGAGAAAGAGGGAGCCTTCCCTTTAAGGTAGGAGAGACTCTATCTCACACGCTGTGGCTAGTCACCCTCTTTTGCAACTGAATTTTTACCCAAAACTATCGGTTGCAAAATATCCACCGAACACACATGACAGAAAGAAAACCTATACTAAGAAAATAGGAAAGCAAGTAAGCTAGGAAAGCAGGAAACAGACTAAACTAACGCACACAACAGAAAGAGAAATCTACCTAGACTAACCACTAAACAACACACAGATTGCCCAACTTATTGAGATTTCAGCAATAGTCAGATTACTTTTGACTCAACAGCTTACATCAACCACATTCCCAATTTCTCACACATCAATGGAGATGCAAATGAAACTAACTTGCATAGAACAAAGGAAATGAAATCACACTGTAAATGACAGTAATAACAGAACATTTATTTTCAATCTCACCGTTTTCATCAACAGTAAAATTCACTCCCCAACACTACACAACTAAACTAACACTAACATGAATAGTAAAATCTCAATGCAAATACAGAGTCACACACAGTAGTCAAGGCTACAGGGGTTTGTCCACACTAAATTTTGCTGATCCTTTATTCAACTTTGAAAAATACATTTATAGGCCATTAAGGTTTGGCCAGTTACATTGCATGATTACATTATAGAGCATTTTGAATGGGCATAACCAAAATTAGGACTAACTTGGATAGTCATCTGTTGCAAAACTTATGCATGCGAGGAGAATGCCAAATTTGGCTACAAAATCAGAGAGAGAGAGAAAGAGAGAGAGAGAGAGAGAGAGAGAGAGAGAGGGAGAGGGAGAGGGAGAGGGAGAGGGAGAGAGAGAGGGTGACACTTGTCACAACTTGCAATGGCTTCATCATGGAGGGAATGTAACGCTTTTGAGTCCTCACCAGTTCTTCTTCGGCATTATAGCCTTGGCTTTATGTGCTTTCATGGCATCCATTATAATCCTCATCTCTTTGACACCAAGGACAAGAATATTGTCAACTTTGATTACCCAATGGTCATGCCTCTCTATCAATTCTTCAATTCTGGCAACCTTTGGTTAGAGCTTTTCAAATGCATGTTTCAGATTACTATCCATTGCTGTTAGCTCAAAGATCTTTGCCACTTGGAAGCTAGTTGGATAGATAGTTTCTTCAAAGAACTCTAGAATATTAGATTTCATACTCTCAATGTCCACCGGCTAGCTATTATTAGTGACATATGATTCAATGTGCAAAATCTTTAGATATTCAAATACTTTGTCCATTACTTTCTTTACTGATCATAGACATTTTTCAATTCATGCTTAGACTTCCTTAGGCTTTCTATTTTAAATTCCACAGATTGCTTCCAATGAAGCAATGGTTCTTGGTCTGTCCTCAAAACTCCATGAGTCACAACAACATCAGTTTTCATAGTTATAATCTCTTGTAATAGAGCCAGTTTCTCTGTTAAGCTCACTAACTCCTCCTTCATTGAGGTCTGATGATTAAACACAGACATTGCTATCCTCCCACAAAATTGTACAGTTGACTAATATTCAAAAGAACGAAAACATCATGGATTTTTTTGAATCAGCATTTGATCTTCATGATTTGCATAGTTTGTAATCGAAAACAACAAAAAATTTGGAAAAAAATCACTATGTTTTCGTGAATCTAGAAAAAAAAAGTTTGACTTTGTTTTGTCTTTAGTGTTTTTTTGTGGGAGATTAGCTTGTACCATTAAACACTGTGTCTCTCAATTTGTCTGTGTCTAACCACAAGTTTCCAAGGTTCTCAATGAGAGGGGGACATTGGGCCTCCAAATCTTCTATCCAGACACGGCCAACTTGACCAAAGTGCCTCTCCTATTGTAGCTTCATCAATAAATTCTTATTCTCCTCTACACTTGGATCAAAAGTGCTTGCAAAAGTACTACCAAGTGTTGCTCTAATGTAACCCGTTAATTATTTGTTGGAGGCCTTCAGTACCTCTTTTGCTGACTTTAACTCCTCCAGCCTATCCTCAATTCTAATGTTTGATGATTTCCACATGTTGACCTTAGAATAATGAACTAGGAAACCCATATCCACAGTCCTAATTTGGAAATCATTGGGAGTTAATTCTTGAAACTTCCTTCTGTGGCTCTGTAATCTCCACTGGCATATGCCTAATATTTGCATCTATTGTCAAGGCCGCTAAAGTCTTTTGTTTCTTTTCTTTCTTAGCCAATGGTTGTGGTTGCATAGTTTGCATAATGAGATCCTTAGATGGAGAAATTTCTTCACATCTTCCCTTCTACCTATCAATTGTTTCCTCTAACCATGATTTGGTTGAGAGGGCATTCAGTGCTGATTGCAGGGCTGATGCATTAGATAGCTTTCTTGCCATTGTGGGCATCTCCTTACTCTTGCTAGAAAATGGAAAGGTAATCGCTTTAGCAACAGAAAGAGCTAAAGTATTACCTTGCTCAGATGCTCGTGGTTGCTGAGATGTAGCTTGAACTTGACCATCTCCATCCAGAGGGTTGTCTTCAGATTGATTACTGTCGCCATCAAGGTCGATGACAGGCACAGTGGAGGAATCCTTAGCTATGGATTACTCTTTCTTTTCCTCCTTTTCTTTATCTTTATTTTTCTCCGCATCAATGTCACTTACTTTCTCGGTATCTGTCAGAGAACCACCTCCACAAGTTGCAGGGACTTCAATGTTCTTCTCAGGAGGTTAATCTCCTCCACCACCAACAGATTGTGCTGGTCCAGTTGATGTAGATGTTGATGTTGTTGTTGTAGCGGATGTAGTTGTTGATGATGTTTGAGCAGTTCCAAATGCTAATCTAGTAGAACTCGATGCTCCTGTCCTCTCTCTTCTTGCTCTGGTCCATTATACCCATTTATCCGTCCTCTTAATGATGCCATCCATCAGAACTTTTATTCTATCAACAATAGGACCTTCAAACGGGATTGACACTATGGGAGTGTCCTTGATCTTATCATAAGTAGAAGGCCTCACATAGGAACCATCATCCACTATATCACTAACATCAACACTACCATTATACAACATTATTTCACCTATTGTTAATCTGGACCAAAACTTTTCTTTGGTTTGATATTCATTATAACAGTCGGCCCAATAATCTTCAATATCCAAAACATGCCTATGACTGTAGCCAAGCTTGAGATGATCTTTCACATAGGCTATGGGGTCATATAGAGGCCTAACTACTTCATAGTCTATCAATTTGATCCTACTCTCAAAGCCCTTGACTAATTTCCTAGCATCAGAGCTAGAAGCATAGGAGTATGATCCAACTACAATTGGAAAAGGAATTCCAATTATCTTCTTCAAATTAGAGCAAAAGTATTAACTTCTAGTATTTGTCTAAATAACTCAACAAGTACTACTTTATCCTTTGGGTACACCTGGGCAATCTCTTTGGAAAACCATCGAATGCTCCAATCTTGATGTATAAGAATGACAGGAACTGAATAAAACAATATCCGAACTGACTCACTGTTGATATTGCTTCTAGGGAAAACCTCCGCTTAAGGCACCCCTACAATTCCCAGCATAACCTCATGGTGAATGCATCGTTCACCCTCACATACTCTTCAAAGCTCTTCTCCATTTGTAGGTATGGGTAGAATTCATACACCTTTGTATTCTCATCAAAGTTTTCAATGCAAGGCAAACCAAGCCATAGATGATAGGTGGCTAAGGCATATATGAGATAAGAAGACATATAGAACTACTTGAATGTCTTTGTAGAACTTAGCCATGAAGCAAGCTTATCACAAATTATTTGAGTCCAATCAATATGTTGTCCATCTACACAAACGGCTTGCATCGAAAAGAAATGGTGCTCTACGGAATTTAGGACCTCCTCTGCTCCTTTAATCTCAGCAATAGAGCCAGGATGTCCACAATTTCTCTCTTCAAGTTGGTCCCAAGATAGTCTTCGGCATTTCACTCTTTTTACCTTGAGTCTAGAATCATGCATTTTGGATATCTCCTCTTCTTTGAGCCTTCTTCTCATTGAACATTGACACTGAAGACCCAAAGTCTAGGTCACAGTATTCTTCTTTTATAGGAATTCCAAAAGCAGATTGCATCAATTCTTTGTTCACTGAAAGCAAGATAGAGCTATCAGGCAACATGATTTGCTTTGTCTTCATATAATACCTTTCTATGCACTCCTTTACTAATTTCGGTGCCTGAACAACCATGGGAAATACTATAGTTTCAACCAATCTATTCTCCTTCAACTTCTGTGTGATTGGATGTATCGGCTGGGTGTTTAATCTTCTTCGTAGATCACCAAGATCGAAGAACCTGAGAGACATATCCATATAGTTCTTCAGTTCACTCTCCAGTCCAATTAGATGATCATAACCAGCCGTTCTTATTGCCATTAACATATATTCACACACAGAAAAAGCACACACTTAACAATTTTGCAGAAAATGACCGTTGACAAATGAAGAACTCTATTCGCCAGATATCCGATCATTACACTCAAGAATTTGAACGTTGGCACCACACCAACGAAATATATCATCTTTAATGGCATAACGCTCGGATTTGCATTTAATCTGGTAGGTTAATGGTTCAAAATGACATCATGCCTACCCCATTCGTAGCTTCTAAATTTGAGCATATAAGATTTACGTTAATCTCCTGGACTAGCAAGATCATTTCTTTCCCGGCTCCCATTATACTTAAGCTTTAGGAAGAGAAGCACTTCATTCTAGAATCCGAGCTTATAAAGTAAGAACTTTAATTCATTAAGTCTCGGGGAGTAGCCTTTACCTTTCTATCCCATTTGCCTTATCACTTAATAGATTTCTCTTTGTCGAGGTCACAATGCATGGGTTTCTCCTTTGGCACCTAGAAGACTTCCTTACTTCTTTTCCCGAACAAGGCTTTTATCTTCATTTTATTAATGAACTTGGGAAAGCCGCGACCTAAGTTCTCTGCCTTACTAATATGAATAATGCTTTTTCTTTGTATCTGGCTCAACTTAGCATATTTCTCCATCAATTGGCATCAAAGAAGCATTTTCACAAAACAATCCTCCATTTGAGGCAACGCAACTTCAAAATATTTCATTTTCTCCTTACTACGAAAAGCAAGCTATGTGGGTTACCCTTAGTCAAAAAAGCAATATGGGAAGAGAGGTCTTTCAAAACATCCAACACTTAGTAAAAATTTCCTTCGTTTTACTGACTTTCCCTTCGATCTCTAAGATGAAGCATTGAATGTTGATTTTCCTTCCTTTAATCAGTAGATCAATGGCTCTAATTAACCATCGTATTAAATAGGGCCCACGCCCTACCTTTTTCCTTTACAATTAGATAAATGGTTCCCGTGCTCCCGTGATCTGTATTTGGTGCACATCTTTTATTAGCGGGAAAGCGAGGACCATTATATCAAATCGATCTTTAACCTCTTCATCTTTATGAGCTGAAAACACTTTTAAAGGCTTTCGCTTCCAACGAGAAGAGTAGGCGAACAAGAGAAGCTTCGTCTCAAGCATAGACTAAATATTTCTCTTCGCCTCTGCAATTTGAGAGTTCCATTGCTTTGAATTCATGCTCTATTGATCTTTTTGCCTTGGTTTCACCTGAAAATGTACTAGCAAATGCCCTCTTGGCTTTGATACTCAACATCTTCTTTGACGAACTTCCCCTTAAATGGGAGAGCAAGAAAATGGTAGGATTTCGAGTGAAACACATGCTTGGAGCTAAAATGATGTTACAAAACCAATTTTAGACTTTCTTCTCATTGGGAAGACACTCAGACAGAAACCCACCCATTCCTACGTCACCTAAGACCGTGACGCATGTGATTTGCAAAAATCCCTTATAGAGGCTTAGCTAGGTAACAGAGCAGTGTATTCCTGGAAATCCGCATAAGGCAAGCCTTAGGGTGTTTGATGAGAAGAAAGCCACCTAGGGGCTACCTAGACATGGACTTAGACCAATTTTGCATCCAATATACACCACGCTAGGAGTTTAAAGGGGTGGACTGAAAGTCTGGCGACACATCAACATCTAGTAAAGCATTGAAGTCACGACCTAGTATTCTCTACCTCTTTAAGAGAGTTGACCAAAATGGTTATAACATTCCATACCTAGCATTTTCCTTCCATTTTAATGGGCCTGTAAATGTTGAAAAGTGGGAAGCTTGTATTGGAATGTACACGAGTAATATTACATGTCATCCAATGCTCATGTGAAGCCAAAGGAGATACACTGATTGGGCCTGGATTCCATATAAGGTTGAGTCCTCTTGAAGTGCCTTTGGTGTCTTGAAAGTATCTAACCTAGTTGAGGCATTTGTTGAGAAGTTCAAGTGCTTTGTTACCTAAAAGTTTGGTTTTACGAAGAATGACATCCAGAAGAATTTTGCTAATGGCTTGCTTGACCAAACGTTTTTTGTTAGGGGATGCAAGTCCCTTGACATTCCAGGTTATGATTTTCATTGTTTACCAAGGCAGTCCTTCCCTTCCTTGGACTTTTTGAAATAGTCTACCTCGCTAACAATACCTTTCTCTTTGGCCTGTGATTCTCTAACCTGTTTGTTACTTCTCCCTCTGAAACCTTTCGAGTAGCCAAGAAGAATGCTCGAATATTGGCTAATGGTTCTAGGGTTCAAATTGTCAAATTCATCTCTCTAGGCTTTTTCAGAATTAGAGTAGGAGTCCATACTATAATCATATTCCCTATTTGCGAAGGAGTTTGCTTCTGTGGATGTTCCTGTTTGAGGAGATGAAGACTTGGTGGCAGGAGGAGGAATGGGTGCAGCATTCCCCATGGGTTCTACATTCAACTGGAAGATATGAGAGGATCCAAAACAGTGGTTGGAGTGTTAGGGTGTACCACTTTGTTTTTCTCAACACAAATTTTGTGTGGCTCCTTGGGGGATTTCTTTCTTGCTCTCCTAATGAACATTTTGCAATTATTTAAAGATTGAAGACCACTACCACATTTGAAGCGAGGAATTCCAATTTCAATTTGTAGGTGCCAATAACCATTTGGCAATGCGATTTGGATATGATTCGGAATGGATTTGACTGCGGCAATTTCGATTCTGGCATAGGAGTACAGACTTTTGTCTATAATATAATGATCGATATCCAAAAGCATGCCTAGGGTTCTTCCAATTTTTTCTAAACCCTTGTCGCCCCAATATTCAATTGGAATGTTGTATAATTTAACCCAGATTGGACTGTCATAAACAGTGAGAGGCATGTGGTTGAAATTAAGCTCCCATGGTTGGATGTATATCAGGTGCCCATCTAGGAGCCAGTTTTTGTTGTGCATCACTCTGTCCCAATCTTCACCCTCCGCAAAATCAACACTGAAAAAACTTTTGGGAAGAAACTTGACAATCAGTTTGTACAATCCATTTTTCTATGTGGATTCTTGCCATTTTTGTGCTGACCACTCCATGCCTATAAGGGCCTGATCTTCCCATAAACCTTGATCTTCCTCCAAGTCTTCAGATACGTTGATCATGATATCTTTTGTGTTTAATTCGACATTGTTCGCTGAAAATCCATTAAAATGTAACTGCTTTTGCAGAGCAGGTGATCTCTTTTGTTTCCAACTCTTTCTCCATCTTAAGTAACTAGTTATATATCCCTATGTATATTGTATTCTTCTCAGGAAATTCTCTCATACGAACTCACAATAAAAATTTCTAGTAGTATCAAAGAATATCAACCACTTAATCTTGATGATGCTGATCAACAATAAGAAAGGGCAGCTGCTAATGATAAGCCAAAGCTCTTTGAGGGAGATTTGGCCATCTTGGATAACACATTAGGTAAACACGATTAAACGGATGAAAACTAAGACATCGAATTCAAACTGTCAACTTTACATTTTTGAGATTCAGTTTCTCATGTTTAGTATTCTATTATAAATTGTACTTGACTCAATATAAAAAAAAATGTGATTGGCAACAACAAACAAATTCAGTTTTAATTGACAGTGCATATTCTTATCTCCGTGTAATCTATTTGGAATAAAATAACAAAAGAAACTGTTTTCTAATTTTATGATGCTACACTGTTTTTAAGGTTTCTGAAATTTTAGATAGTTTCCCCATTTTCAAATCAGATATTTGAATTCCATTTACATTCATGCCATGCCATGTCAATGACATGTCAAAAGAACACTGCTGTGATATGTCCTATTACTTTGGCATCATCCTTTTAGGAAATGAGTAAATAAGAGCGACTCTGGACAATCCTATCAGCTGTCTTTTTTGTCCATCTAAGGTTCTTTAACATTAAGGTTTACTTGGGAAGAAAAGGATTGATATATTTCCTTGAGGGCACATATATCTATTTTGTTCAGAATCCAGAATATGAAAGCAAGAAAATTAGAAAGTTTTACCTCTTAACATTAATGGCCATTTTACTGCTTGGACTTATCCCCCTTTTTGACATCTCATCTCCTAGACACATAATAGGAGTCCCTTCCAAAAATTCCATTACCAGAACTCTCCTGATACATCATGAACACCAGAATCAGCATTAAAATATTTGGTGCTAACAAGTAAAATATATTTCATTGATGCAAAGTGCAGCTATAAAAGGAT
This sequence comes from Cupressus sempervirens, assembly GCA_028749045.1. NCBI lineage: Eukaryota > Viridiplantae > Streptophyta > Pinopsida > Cupressales > Cupressaceae > Cupressus > Cupressus sempervirens. Next base: position 571,913,893 of record CM053789.1, on the reverse strand, counting down.
GAGAGTGATATAGAAAAATTACTGCCAAAATATGGACATCACATCCATATTTCATTCTGTTGTAACTCATTGATGTTAATAAGGAAAGTAATTTTAACCATTTATTGTACATGTTTGCATACAAAGTGTTCTAAATAGTGAGCATGCATACAAAAGAAAATTCAAAGCTTATTTAATAACAAATGTTATGCAGAACACAGAATTAAATAATAATAACAGAGATTGATATGGAAGAGTACTTTACTAGGTATGGGAAGTATTATTTCCCCTACTGATGGAAATGGATGCATATGCAATGTAGTGGAAAGGATAAAGAACTCCCTCCAAAATATTATAACAAAAATGATGCCTTTGGAGATGCAAAATGCTTTATTATAGTAAAGAAGGGTATTTAGCCCAAAGTTGTGGATGGAGACTCTACTCAGGAAGCTTGGAACCCCTTCTGAAACTCTAACTCTACATGACAAGACAAGGGTAAGCTTGCACAAACAAAAAGAAACGGGGTTGCCCCATGGAAGATCACGCAATGTCTCATCTCAACTGAACTTGAAAGTGGAAACTCTAACAGAAACTATTGAATATCAAGGAAATAGAAGCTGACAAGCTTAACAATTCATCTCTGTAGCTTGGGAGGTATATTTTTTAATTCATCAAGTGAAGAACAACAAATTTCTTCTACCTCATTTTCTCATTTTGTGCGAAAGTTATATTCATTCCTTGGTTTTAAAGAATTTATATACCGAACTCAATGTAAGAATTTTAAGAAATTAGTACTATCTTGGTTCTATCCACTTTTTGCAAAGAAAAAGAATGAGAGTACATCTCATTACCAGGGACGTACTCCTTTGCAAATATTGATGCCTTAATAGTTCACTTTTGTAAAGTTTATAGATCGTTTATTGGTGTAGACTTACTAATCCTTATAATCTGAAATTATAAGTATCTTGGACAATCTTCAGTTTAGTTTCTTATGAATGCATTTCAGATCTGAATAAATGTCTTTATACATACAAGTATGATTTCCTTTTGACTTTTACTCATACTGTTATAATATGCAGGTCTGAACAAACTGATATACAATTTCCTTTGTTATTGATTGCTATCAAATTCAGAACGCATGCAATATATATAAGTATGTATTGAGGCATGTGTACATAGGGTTATGACCCTATGTATCCATGTCCCATACCTTTTGGAGGCACCGATCAATAAAACAATATGCTTAATAATAACAGCAGCCTTTAATGATGACTGGGGATGATGCATTCCTTCGGCTATTCTTATCAACCAATATCACACCTATTCGATGCATATTCTCTTCATTAATATAATGTCTCATTCAATTATGTTAAGTTAATCGGTTAACAATGAAAGGTTATGATATTATATATATATATATACATATATATATATATATATATATGAGAGAACATGTGAGAGTTAGATAAAAAATAGTTGAGTGATTCAGTTGTGTATATATATATGAATAATCAGATTTAATATAAACCAAATATATTGCTTCAATTTCAATGAAGATGATATACCTAACACTCCCTCTTTAACAAGAAGGCAATTGAAGAAATATAGCACAAGATAACACGCCACTTAAGATGTGGTCAATTTATGGTGTCTGGAAAATCTGGCCCGAAGAACCATAATAGATTTTCATGGTGTTTGGCAAAATCCGGCCCGGAGAACAAGGATAACACTTACTTCAAGCCTTTTGGTGTTAGAAGATAGATCAACTATAAATAAGGCTGTCACCTTATAATAGTGATCTAACACAAGAAAAACTGTCATCTTTCACAATACAAGTTTGCAAACAGTCTAATTTTCAATTAGTCATGAATATATTAATTTACAAATGTAATTACAAATTTGTCATACCAAGTTTACCTCTGAAGTACACAATATTCAACTTTGCAAGAGGTTTGGTGAATATGTCAGCATTTTGCTCATTGGTGCTGATATAAATCAGCTTGATGACATTTCTATCAACCATGTCTCTGATATAATGATAAGGAGTCTTCATGTGCTTTGACCGATTGTGGAAAATAGGATGTGCAGAACACTTGATGCAGCTTTTGTTATCACAATGAATTATTGCAGGACTTAGTTGTTTTCCAAAGAGTCCAAATAATAAATTTCTAAGCCATACTGCTTCACGTGCTCTCATGGATGCTGCCAAGTACTCAACTTCGGTGGAACTCAAAGCAACTGTTGGGTGTTTTCGACTAAACTAGGATATCATTGCTGATCCAAGGCTAAAGCAACACCCCATAGTACTCTTGTGATTTATGGAACAACCAGCCCAATCAGAATTAGTATAGCATTCAAGTTTGATCTCTACATTTTTGTACTTCAAACCAAGACCAATAGTGCCACATAGGTATCTCAAAATATGCTTGGCAGCCATCAAATGAATCTTCTTTGGTTCACACATGAAATGACTTAAAACATTTGTAGCATAGCAGATATCACATCTAGTTTTTACAAGATACATAAGTGATCCAATGATCTATCTGTAAAGAGTGGGATTAATAGCCTCTAAATTTGCAGCTTCTTTTAGTTTGTGTAGATTTGTTTCCATCGGAGTTGTTAGAGGTTGACTGTCCATCATCCCAAATCTAGTCAAAATGTCCTGAGTGTACTTCCCTTGATTTAAAAAGCATGATCTTTCTTTTGACAAACTTCTAGGCCCAAAAAATAGTGTAGTAGGCCTAGATCTTTCATTTCAAATTCAGCTATAAGATCTTGTTTGCATTTTTCAATCAAGTGATCATTTCCTGTTATCAATAGATCGTCAACATATAAAAGAAGTATTAACATGTCATTGTTAGAAATTTTGAAATAGATGTTAGGATCGACTTCATTCTTTGAATATCCTAGTTTGGTGAGGTAGTTGTCTATCCTTTCATACCAAGCTCGAGGTGCATGTTTGAGTCCATAGAGAGCTTTCTTGAGTTTATATACATATTTATTCTCATCTTTTATAGAAAAACCTTCAGGTTGTTCAATAAATACTTCTTTTGTAATGTCCTGCCCAGAGATCCTTGGAAGAAGGATTCATGTAACAGCTGGTTTTCTACTAACCAATTTCATCATTAAACTAACTCATTTATACTTCATATTCACATGACATAGACTTCAAAAACGATTTAAAAATTAAATTTAAGTTTACATTGCTAAGTTTAACATTAACTATTAATTGATATAATCAGCTGAAAATAAATCTAAACTAATTATAGATTACTAAAAATGAAAATTCAATTAATAACCCCATGAACAACTAACTAGATTTTCAGATAATATCTAACCTTTCAGTAAAAGAAACTTACAACTTGAAAAGAAAATTACTAAACTTTCAGGTAAGAAAGAACATACTGCTTTTAGTTGAGAATCTTTCTAATTGGTTGTCCAAACTCTGACTTTGGTGAGAGGAGAAGCATTCTCATAGGCTTAACCTCCCAACCGCGAACCTTTTTACTTATCACCACAAGTTCTAAATTAATAGAATGGCCCTCCCTACCCCGAGGTCGGGCACGGGACGTTCATTGATCCAGCCATCGGAGTATTCAAGTGGGTTGAGGTCCCAACAGTTATTTGGAAGAATAATTGAAGAATCAGGACAACAACGCAATCAATTTGCTGTGGCAAGTATGCCCTTTTACCACCCTAGCCAAGGATTTCAAGATGTGGGTTTATAAACCGATCTCCACCACTCAAGCTTGACAACTAATTTCGAAAGTAGATTTTGCATGAGCTAATTTCATTAGATTTTATTTATATAAAAATGGTTACTGATTTCATTCATGTGTTTCTTTTACAGGTTCATCTACAACTCACCATAATCAGGCCATCAGGCTGGTGACTCTTTGGTGCCTAAACATTTGTGTTTATTTGCATATCCTACACCTTCATCACCTCATTCTAGCATTAGCCAGGTGATATCCTTGGTGTTCTCATTATGGATTATCAGCTATTGAATCATATCTGTCAGAGATTAATAGTATAGTTTTCAAATGAAGAATCTTCAGGCATTACTCATAAAGATTGGTAAATTCAATTGTATTCTGCTCCTACAAGATATTCGACTGAATGGAATTGCTTTGACAGATGACTAAACTTAATTAAAGTACTTGCTCGTTTTCATTTCATGTAACTGTAAATTCAGACTTTTTAAAGATGCTTACAGACCTTCCATTGAGAACGGCATGATTATCACATAGCATGGAAAAGGTTAAATTAAGATCTGATTTCAGCTCATAGCTTGGAAAAGATTTTATCAAAGTCGATTCATTACAAAACATGGAAAGAATAGAAATTGACTCAGCACTTTGCATGGAAAGATTTTAATAAAGTCAATTCATTACATAGCATGAAAGAGTAAAAAGCCGACTCTGCACTTTGAATGGAAAGATTTAAAAATAGACTCAGCTATGCAAGGTATAAGGAAAAAGAAGAATTTGAGAAACATCATCTTACGTGACACACACTTGTTCTGCAATTTTTTTTGCTCTTACTGACCCAACGCCTCCTTCCTAGACTTCCACGGCTGTGTCATTGAATTTGGAATGCAAAACGATAATTTCTAAGTGTTGTAGGCACCGTATCAAGCAAGGAAACTCGATGAAAAACTTGCAAAGAAATGAAGTCGGATGACGGGAAGAATGGTACCTTAGAACACGACAAAGCTCTCATAAATATATTACAAGCCAACCTTACGGTTTCCTTGCCGTTACAAGAATTCATTCGAATTCTTTTATCATTCAGTTTGAAAAGATGAAATATGAAAAGAGGGAAAAATTGAAACGAAAATGAAGATGAAAAGTTTATTATTTAATATTATTTTATCGTCTTGGTTAAGTTATAAATACGTATTGGCAAAGTGGTATTATTGGATTAATAATTCTAATGTAATGGTGCCACTTTTTATTTAATTATTTATGACTTTAATTCGAGAGAGTAAAATAATATTAAGTGATATTATTATTTAATAAATTCAATAAAGGTAAGAACTTTGTTTATTTTACAATTATGTTGCTTTTAATTTTTAATTTTAGCTCATGCGATTTCCACTAAGAAATTTATTGTCAAGCCCTAATAACCTTGCCATGGCGACTTTTACATGTCATTCATGATGACTGAATCATATGATCATCCCATTCCGATGACCTCGTTTCATTATGTTTCCCCTCTCTCTCCGGTCTTCATCTTGTAAACATTTTTATACAACATTCTTGTCAAAACATCAGTTCAAGATTCATAATTTGTTAAGCAAAACCTTCAAGTGATTGTTAGGAAATTTCACTGTACAAGGGCTAAAATTAACTAATTCCATTTCACATGAAGACAACGACTGGATTTAACTGATAATCAAATCGATGCAACAGCTATAATAAACTAATTCAATTTCACGTGAACATGAAGAATAAATAACGACTATAACTAACATGTTATAACAACGGCTATAATAAATTAACTGGTTTTCACATGAACATAAAAATAATTTGGTTCAACGGCTATAAACAACTTAAAAATTTTAGGACAAAAATTGGGATGTAACAATTCAATACAAGCCAATATTTTTTTTTTTTTACAAGTATGAATGCACATGATAACATCATACAGGGATCACAAAGATCGCAACAGAAGACTTCACTGACAATCTCCAAACGCCACAACCTAATTGACACAGCCACACAGAAGAACAAAAGCCAAAGACGAAATCAGAACACAAAATCTCCAATATGTCAAATCATGGAACTACAAGCAATCCTAAAAGGGACTCAAAAGTCCAAATTGCATTCTCCGAAAAACAACGAAGAGGCCCCCTGATTTTTGCACGAGAGAATAACAACTGATAGTCTCGCACGAGAAAGTACACTGATCCACGCAAGGAAACACCATCTCACATGAGGACATGCTTGGCCCAACAGCCAAAACACCCAAAATTGGTGTGGGGTTTCGCGCGAGGATTCACCCCAAGCCGTGTGAGGAAACCCAGCACACCAAGCGAACATTTTCATTCCCGCGCAAGAAAGTACAATTTCGTGTAAGGATACAAATCAATAAGCCAGAAAAGATAAAGGTAAAAAGATAGGAAATAAATTTCCTCCACACCAGGGAGTATCAGATCCACAATCGAGGCGATGACACTCGAACAAAATAACTAAAAGATAGAAATTGCATCTAACCATCTAACATAGCAATGAAGGGAAATAACTGAAAGCAACATCTGAATATATTTCTCCACACATACTATTATTTTCATTATTTTCAGAATCATCCTTAGGCATGTTATCATAGTGCTTGTTAGTAAACAGTTTTTCTCATATGGGTTCATATGCAAGAACAGAGAAAAAGTGTATACCAACAAATGAATTCCTACAAAAAAAGACTAAGGAATTCTTTGCTTAAAGTTTCCTCAATGAAAACAGGCACAGCTACCTTTAATGCAATGAGAATTTTCTGATCTAAAAACTCAACAGAAAGACCTTCTCAGAATACAATCTGCTGAAAGTGTTAAACCAACTTATTTCATCTCATCAATATAAAACAAACTTTTATGCTGAGAAACCACTCAATTTTAATTATCAAAATTATCAACATAATTGAAAATTAAGTAACCAAGTAGGCAAATTGATAAACTAACTTCTCACAGCATTCCAAGTTTTAAATCACAATCTCAGAATCCACAACACACGATCAAGAGTTTCGCATAAACAGTATTTTCAGAAATACTAATTTAACCAAGCAAACAGTAGTATCTACTTACAAAGCCATTAACCAAAATCAAACTACAGAGTTTTTCTTCGTATTAGCAAAGTTCTGATATGCTATTCTTAAAACTTGAAATAAAACCACAAACAGAAATAGTTCTATCTATCGATCTGTCGGAGAATTTCTAACCCCTACACCATACTACTTATTACATATATATAGGCATGGGGCTGGACCACTGCCAAAATTACCCCGCCAAGAGTTAATAGTCTTTTGGTTAACATAATTGTTAACCGAAAATGCAAGAAAAGCAAAATGACAAAAGAAACTACAACTAAGCAACTAAGTGTAACTACTTCTCTTGATCAAGTAGCGTTGTCTCCACTGGCCACGCCTCTCGCTGTCTTCCACATTTCATAGGCAGTCGAAAAGGCTGAAATAACGGACTGATGTGGCAAGCCAATATAGGCGAACCGTTGCTTCCAGATCTCTTTCATCTTCTTCAGTTCAACCACCTTTTCTTCGTGCATTTCCAAGTGCTTTTGATTGATGATTAACATAGCTTCAACGTGCGCCACGTTAGAAAAATCTTGCTTAGCTGGTGCCTTCTTGTCCTGTAGTTCTTGAAACTTCTTCTAAACTTCTTTGATTATCTCATCCGATTGGGCAACGGAGTTGTCTTCCTTCCCTGTGAATTTTTTGATAAACCACTTAAGGTCACCTTGGATAATCTGGTGTATAACCTTAACTTCTTGCAATGTCTCTTTAATTTCAGTTACCCCCTGTGTCAGTGCTTCATTCCACCATTCGATGCAGTCTTTGATGACATACAGGGCCTTTTCATCTAGACAAGCCATAGGGCATTTGGCCTAGAACTTTTGCAAACCGAATTCTTGCACGTCTTCTAACCACATCACCACCTTTGCCCAGTTGTTCTTATCCTTTTCATATCCTTCGTTGCTTGTCTCCACCTTCTTAGTAATGTTTGATATTTCTTTCGAAACATGGTCCAAGTGGCCTATGTGTTTTACAATGTCATCCAGAACATCTTGAAGCCATTTGCCTGTTGTTTTCGCTACCACTTTACACTTGTGCAGGTTCTCTAGTGATTGCTGATTAGTCACAGAGGACACATCAATGATTGCTGACATTTCATTGATTGGCTTCGCTTTAGGGTGAAGGATAGTGTTAATGTATTGCGCCATGTTTTTGATTGTTTCCTTCATTTCCTGCTTGTCTTGTCCATCTTTCCATACCCTATGCGCAATCTTTTTATTGGATGCTTCGAAGAATTCCATGTCCACTTCGCGATTCCCTTTTCCCAGATCAACCTTTGTTATCTAGTAGTCTTGAGGGGCTAAGGAATCCTGCGAGCTTCCATCTGGTGGTGTAGCTATCTCTGCTGACCCACGTCCTGAATTCTTATCAAGATTAATCCTTGCCTCAGTCCTCGACTTCTTTATTTTAGGTGTTTTGCCAGGGCACTTGCTGACTAAGTCATCAATGGGCATGGATATTGGGAGGATGCTCCTCTTCTTTTCCATCGATGTCTCTAACCATTTAGGCGTAGCCTAGTCCTTTCCTGTGGTAGGGGAGAATTTGGCTAAGGCGAGGGTACTTTCCTGGCCCTCGGTAGTCGCTGGCAGGCTCTAAGATTCAGGTACATTATCCGCCATAGGTGGATCTTCTGTAACCTCCAGATCAATGGTTATGGCTCCCTTGCTCTTGATGGCTAATGTTTTTCTCGTGCTTGAACGGATCACCCTCTTGGTCTTTCGAGTTGCCTCTTGAACTTGAAGATGAAGTGGCTCAAGAACTGCTTCAAGTTCAACTTCAACCAGACCTGCAACAGGATCAGGAACATCTTGATTAGTTCGCTTTTTGGGAGTCCTTTTACCTTTGTTATTTGAAAACTTTCCAGAAAGATCAGGAGTGGCAACTGTCTTTGATTTTATCCATTTTGAAGTCCTAGCTAATACATCCTTAGTACGAGAGTAGATATCATCTTCTTCCCTCTTTCCCCAATCAATTTCGAGGATGGGCATGTACTCAATTTGATCAATGCAAAATGCATCGAGCACCTCTTCGAAATCTTCATCCTTCAGTCCACATGTATCCAACTCCACATTAAACATAGTAATCTATTTAATTGTTAGGCACGACCACAGCCTCCTCACCTCAAATTCATTGGGGCAATTCGCCCAGTAACCTTCTAATTGTGGGGTGTGAACCAGGGATGTTGCATTCTTAACATTGTTTCTGACAAAGCCAGTATAATCAAAATCTAATCGAGGAATGAAGGGTTTAAAGCACAAGCGAGCTAATGATCCTTTTGCCAGCATAGTTTCTTTTAGACTGGGGCATCTATAATGTCCAATCTCAATAGGGAAGAATATTGAAGAAGACCTTTTTGAAACTTGAAAAGACTCTACCACAAAAGCAAATTGCCTGCATATCTCAGATAACATTATAAAGTCTAAACAATAACGTGGTAACTTCAAGGGTTCACCAGAAAAGCCACCCATTCTAATATATGTGAATCTGGGAAATTGAATTAAAAAGCAGCCATAGATTTGCACAACTTGCATAGCTTCTTCTGACATCCTATCATTCTCATGACCTTGGAGTTCGAATACCAATTTCCCTAGAAAGACATCATTTACCTTTCTAAACTCCTTACACAGAGTGGTTTCCTGAAGATCATTGTAATACTGGTAAATGGGCATTTCTTCAACCCAAGGTGCATGTGGAAGATGTTCCCATTCCTTAGATGCCGCTAGGATGTAAATCAGATAAGAAGACAAGAAAAATGAGCCAAAGTTGTTAACTGCTATCAGGTCAGCCCAATCAATGAATTTACTCCCTTCAACAATTTTTTGTATGAAAAAGTACATCCAAGACTCCCAATGGAAAGCATGCTTATTCCCCTTAACCCTATTCAACAGGAGGACAATATCCATGATTTCCTTTATAAAATGCTCAATAGTTAATGGCTTAGGCAATCTAGAACCCCCTTCTGCGGGTTTTAGGAGCTAGGACTGAGCTACCTTACTATCATAGCTGCTTTTCATTTCAGCATATAGGCGCCCAGCTTCTTCAAACGTCCACGGCTTGTAGGGTTCTTTATGGGGAATTCTAAAAGCTGAATTAACACTGGTTCTGCTGATTTTAACAGTCAACTCTCTTGAGACTTTCTTAATGCACCTGGAAACAGGGTCATAATGGTTTGCACATTCGATAACAAGTTTTGGGCATGTGATTGCAGTGGGAAAAGCAGCGGCTTCTAATAACCCACTATCCGCTAACTTCTGGTAAATGGGGCCTGACTGGGAGTTTTTGGTTCTTTCAATAATATCAAATAACTTCTTATTTACCAGAAACATATCACGGATTTCAAACAATGAACTGAGCAAAAATGGCTTTTCAAACTTGGGCATTTTTGGACGAAATCGCCTCATGATTGCTAAGAAAGACAGGTTTGAAAGATACAGCTTGAATTACCCCAAAACAAAGCAAACAGAATTGAAATTGTAAGGGTTATGATAATGCATTTACAGTTCGACAGAGACACAGCCTGTGATTCGCTCTCCCTACCCAAAAGCGCTGGAATTTCTTTGCAAATGGCAAAATGAGTAGGAAAAGCTAGAATGAATGCATTTAACGAACGGTTTACACAAGAAATCACAGGATAGATTGGGCAAGTTAATGCAATAATTACTTATTCGTGCAACATGCATTGGAAAAGGCCCCGAGAGTTTTTTGCTTTAAATGCCCATCAAATCCGCATGCTTACTGACATGTAGTGTAAGTGACAAACTTAGCCTTTCGCCAACTTTTGCCATAACTAAACACATGTCGCCTTAGATCCTTCATTTGTAATCTCACATGTTTTGAAAATCACTAAACTGAGACCCACGTTGCCTTGGCTCGAAGATTTGAAATCTGCATGCAACCTAACATCAGTATGTAAAATCAACACTGAAGCTGAAGTTGAAGTTTTGGTTGATAGGACTTCAACTTCGACTACGACTTCACTAACACCGACTTGGGAAAAGAAGACGGACTTGACATATGAAAGACTGACGCGGGCTCGAACTTGAAGTTGAAGCAAACCAAAACTTCAAGTTCAACTTCAAAATTAAGGAAAACTTGGGACCGAAACGTGCTAAGGCAGGGGAAAAATATATGTAGTAACAGTGCTGATATAGTTGATATAAAAAATCTTCTTCAAACAATGGACTTGAGGATATAGAGTGCTCGGGAACATTTCCATGAGATCCTTCATCTGACATTTTCTCATGCTGTTCTACTTCACTTTTGCAAAATATTATGTCCGGATTCCCTATTGTTTCATTGAATAAAAGATCTATAGTGATTCTGTAATCCTTACTAGATGAATTTTCTTCTTCATGTATGTTCGTATTGTCCTCAAGAAATATATAAGAGCTATATTCTTCATTTTCTTCTACTAGTTTATCATATATGGAATCTGAAAATTCTTTGAAATTGTATCCAAATAGATCTCTTTCTATACTTAGACCATAAAGCACATCTTCAACCAACATGTCATCCTTCTAAGAAATGTATGCCCCTTTTGGTTCATTGTTTTCCTCCTCATGAAAGTGATATGGATTTGACAAGATGACTGAATTTTCTTGTTCACTGAATGTCTCATACGACACATCTATTGTTTCAATAATCTGATTTTCTTTGTGTACAGGAAGAAAAATTCGACCACACCTTTCAACATACTTTTGATATTCCATGTCTAACAAGATCGAAATCTCATCCATACTTAGAGAATCCTCTTCCTTATTTCCAAAATTCTTCACAGTCTAATTCCTTACCGATCTCATCATGATTGGATTCTTCTTCGATTTCTTTTACATTTAAATCTGAAACATCATTATGTCCTTGCTTTACTTTGGCATCCTTTTCTTCATCTTTAATAGCTTCATCCCATATCTAAAGAAGAAGCTTTACATCAGGGTCCTTTGGTGAGATTCTCAACTTGACAATTTTGTTTAGAAATTCCATGTAGGGAGGTTTGAGGTTTAATGGAATCTCATGGTAAGCGTTTAGCATCCTCAAAAACAAATGTGCTGAAGTCTCGCCTTCATATCTTTGTATATTGAAAATGGCATCAAGTAGAGACATGTCAGGGTCCTCTTCCATGTTGCGACTTTGGTCTTCATATTGTTCATAATACATGTCATCTTCCTCGCTTGTATCATGAAATTCATATAGGAACCATTGTTCAAATTGTTTCTAGGATGAGATGCATCGTGTAGGTAATGATTCATATGCCTGTCTTGCATTGTCCTTCAAAGTCCTGGCAAACAATTTCATTACTTGATATTCTGCACAAATCTCATAATCTTCTACAATTGTATAGAATGCATCCAAATGTCGAATTGCCGATTCATCCCATTCTCCATGGAAATTTGGTACCAGTTGTGAAAGAATTGGAGATAACTTGCTAGGTTCATAATCAAAATTGTTGAAATCCAATGGCCTAATGCCATCTGGAACAAGGCTTTCTCTCAAATGAATGATGCATTTGAAAAAACTGTATAGCACTTCCTATCGAGTCTTCTCCCTCAGTAGAGTCACTAATGATTCGAGCGCTTCTTTTGTTGAAGTACCAATCAATACACAATAGAGTCACCACCTCCAAATGGAGGAAATAAATAATCTTCAAGAATCTAAGTTCTTCCTTCTGACAAAGTGTACCTCACCAATGATCAAATCTGCGAAAAAGCTTAAAGAAAAACATACAATGCTTCTACAAGATCAAATCTTCATGAAGCAATTCAAAATTTGTAAAATGATTTCGAGAGTTTAAAATCTTCAAGGAAATTAAATGTACTATAAAAAACTTATCAATTTTAGAATTTTAAATATACCAAAATGTTTTAAGAAATTAAATAGAATCTAACTCTTACTAGTCTACAATCTGAAACTCCTAGGGTTTGTTTTGCAACTGTTCCCAGTAGAATCACCAATTTGTTGGTTCTTAAAATCGCAGATTGGAATCCTACAAGCCTTGCCTGCTTGATGCTGGGATATCCAACTAATTAAAGCCAACTTGACAGGATTGAATCGATGCGATCCAAATCCCTTGTGCTTCTGGCTCTGCAAAACCAAGGCCGGTACACCTGATCCTAGACAACAAACTTGGATCCAAGATGTTTATAGCAAATAAATTCAATGCAAAGATAGTTTCCCGAAATGGCAAGAGTTTAAAGAAACTTCTAGATTGATAATAGTGAGTATTAATCTTCAAAATATGATTACTTTAATAAACATGTGAATGCTGAAATAAGATTAAAAGTGAATTACTAAAACAAATAGATATCAAACACTTAAAAGAAAAAGATTAGAATATTGCTAGCATATAGATTGAGAAAGATGAGTGAGTTAATGATCAATGCTGAAATTTAAAAGGGTGATAGAGTCAAAACTATATGTTTTCACATGCAACTCTATGATATTATATATATTAAATCTATAAACAATTCAATTATCAGGATGCGTCAAATTATTTCTTTTTTTTGCGTATTTAAACCAGTCTATGATGTTTTAACCCTTATATGGACAAAATAGATACAAATAAAGAAAATAATGACAATATTTCACAATATTTGTATTTGTCGAGTTTAAATAGCAACGAACAATTTGATCCACTTATCCTTATAATAGATTATTAATAGAAAATAAAGATGATCACAAAGGACGAACTATATAGTAATTTAACTCTAAAGCAAATAAAAATCTTACTGATTATATTATAGGAAAAATTGTATTGAAGACACTCAGATGCTTATGCTCCACTCAACACAATTTTATCTCACAAAATATTGAAATGTATGCCCAATAATTCAATATCTAGGAGTTTGGTTCAAAATTCAATCTTCTTTCAAGGAAGGAATTTTAATAACATATATGCTTCAGGAATGCAGAGTTTTTTAAAAGATGATGAACAGTGGCTTGTTTGATTTTTTCATTACATATTTATAGAGGATCAAAAGATATTGGTTACCTTTCCAAACCTTGCACCTCTTCATTAAAACTAATCAATTTTAATATGGCTTTTATTATATCAAATCATAACCGGCAGTTTAAATATTCCTTCAATATATATCCTCATCAGCAAGTGCTTACATCCTTTGTGTCCACTGTTTAAATACTTATTTATCAATCCATGACGTGTGTTTGGTTATTCCATGGTGCTTTGTAGAATCGAATGCGATTCTCTATACAAATTAAAACTCCATTCTCTCACATATTTCTTCCGGATCGGCATCCAAGATCTATTTTCTCTATTGCTTTTCCATCACATCCACTGGCTTTTATTTTTTACAGGTTAAGCATCATCCGGGTGAATATCCTTGCCGCACATAATGGAGTATCTAGGAAAGTCTTCATCTTCCATGTACTTAGTCCAGACAAGCAAAACACATGAAGCATCATTAGATATATATCATCAAAGAATTACTAACGGCTTAGTGAAAGATGGTTGTTGAAGTCTCCATGATCAAAAATACTATATCAGGATCTCCCAGATTTCGCTCGTACTCCACTTGGATACTTCCCTATGTTAGACTGGACCAATATGTTATCATTGTACATACTTGTTTGATTGTCTTTATTAACATGAACGAAAGTCAACAAATTTTCTCCATATCCTTTCTTGACTTTGCCGGCTACCTCCTATATGCTCTCAAAATCTGATTATTCATTCATTCTACAGGGGCTTCTCCATTACGATTCCTTCATGGGTGTATTTGCTTTGTTATTTTGTGCACTTGTTGATTTCCTCTCTATACAAATACTGGAATCGGAAGAAATTAGAGTCTGTAGGTGTCATATCCATTGCTAGTTATCACCACATATAACTGTTTGCTGCTCCTGTATGTGTGTAAATTTCTCATTGGCTGATGCTAGTCATATGTTCATACAGTCTTGTGTATTCATGGCCAATAGCAGAAAAAATCTCTTTGCTTTAGACTAATGGAAATGGAACAGCCCCATAGTATTTAACACTAACATAAATTCCAATAAATGCATTTGCATCTATTTTACTAAAAGTGTGCTCAGAAATCTTGAAGCCAATTCAGAATACCAAAACATGTGGTTCAATATAAGCACATTGCAGGAAGTGGAATACAAAGGCTGTTGAGAATCCACCATAATTGTTGGATTTAAAACCATTTATTCATAAGATTCCTGAATTAAACTATAACACCACTAGTAGTTTGATTCAATGAAGAATATCAACTATCACATATCTTCAGAAATTCTGCAGGTGTTTAGCAACCCATTAAATTGCTATCAAAATAAGATATCACATAATCCAATCATCAAGGAGAACACTTAGAATCACCATGTTTTGGTCTTGGCATCGTAGAAGTCATATCATACCCTGTCAAGACATTAATGATCGATTTCCACATTTTATATAATCTTTGTATTTTAGTTCTGAATCATCAGTATCTGTTGTGATTCTATACGATTTTTCCAATGGTTTGGAAGTCCATCAAGAAGTCTATCTGATTTGTGCCAAGGACATGGAAAGCCACATGACCTTGAAAACAGCTTGCGCTTCATATTTGTGCAAAGTATGTTCCTCTGTGAACAAATCAGAAATGTAAAAGAAAACAGAAAAAGTTCAGCTTCTCAGCAAACGCAATCATATGTTGAAGATCAAGACCAAATTGAATATTGAGATGTCCAGTATTTAGCATGTTTGGCAAAAATTCTTGATAATGAATTGCCCAAAAATGGGCTCCATCATGCGGGTAGTCAAAACAGCCCTTGAATCTATGAAATCAGATTATTTATGTTTGCTTTCCGACAGGGATTATAGTCTTAAGGTTGCTGAGATATATGTTGATCAGTTGAATAAAAGAAGGAATGAGATTATGGAGCTCAATAGGGAGCTTAAATATGCTCACAAGGCATTGGATGATACTTAGATTTCTCTTTAGGAAGCAGAAAATCAGGTTAGGATCAGAAATCATTTTCGGGAGCATGAGGGTAAAGAGAGGTAGGAGGATTTTCAAGAAGTAATTCATGAGCTTGATAGCATTCAGCAAACTTATGACTTGGATAGTTGTCCCAAAAGATCAAGTACCAAAATTTCAGATCACATTCAGCTTGTAGACAACCCCATGTTTGAAGTGGATGCTAATTGGACTTCTGATAATCCCCTTTTTGAGATACATAAGGGAACTCCTTTTGATTGTCATGAAGAGGATGATCTTGATTAAGAATATTGGACCCAGATACAGTTCCTAGCGGTGAATCTTGGCCATAGGATTGGTAAAGTTAATTGACTACGATCGCTCGTCCTTTGAGCAGCCCATATACGGTTCTAGATTTCAACCCATATAGGAATTGCATGGATTTCATACATCAGTCGTTGAATAGATCTTGGTAGAGTATTAATGAGAGTTATGTTTTAATCATAGGGAATGGTTTTCCAGCTTCATTCTCACTCATAGTACCTATGTACTTAGGGGTTCTCCAGATTGATGATATCAATATGGTTTTTGATGTGCCCTAGTTGTTGTTTTCATCTTTTGAGCAGCTCATTTCTTGCATCAACTATTTAGGTTGGGTCGTCACCATCTATTGGGTTATACATAGCTCTTTGATACATTTCTACCTCATCATATCAGCTGGTCATGCCAATAGGGTTTGGGATCTAGGTGTGGACCATATGAATCTATGGCATTTTGAGGATTTTGTTGTAGTTCTACCATAGTTACACCACCCTGAGGGACGGGGGGACGGCGAAACGGGGGGACAAGTTTCCGGGACGGGGGGACAGAGGGGCCTTAATTTGGGGACGGTGGGGGGACGGTGGGGGGACGGCGGCAGGGGACAAGAGGGGTGTATATATCTATGCATATGGTATTTAAAAATGTTAGTTATGAAAATATGTATTGCAATATAGGATGTAAAGATGTAAAAGAGTGAATACTTGAAACATTGCATTGAATTGGAACATCGAACATTAAACATAAATAGTTGAATTTGCAAATAGTGAATAGCAAGATGTCCCCCATCCTCGGTGGAGGTGGTGGAATCTAGTGGCACCACTGGGGACGGGGAGACGGAGTCCCCAAGTCTCCGGTGCGTTGAAGTCTCCGAGACATTGGGCAAAAAGGGGGGGGACGCGTCCCCGTGTTACTATGAGTTCTACACACTTTGGGACTGGATACGATTATGATCAGAATTGTACAACCTACTGATGCAGCAATACTTCATAGATTACCATGGGATCGAGGGATCTGGTTGATGGATGGGTTGCAGTTTGACACCTTGCTTTGTAGTATGGCAAGGTTTGTTTTCAGATTGGGCTACAGAGCTACCTGCAAATTCATATTGGATCCTAGTATCGATTGCTTAGGGCAAGCAATCTCGAGGAGGGAAGATTTGTAATGTCCCCTTTTTGGGACATTAGAAGAATTAAAGACATATTCGTATAATATTAAAATTGATTTTGAGAGCATGAATTGAAATTTAAAAGGGTCAATATAATATTATTAGGTGGGCTAAAGGTGACAAGGATGGATAAGACGAAAAGACAAGAAGGGAATCGAAGACTCACAGCTTTGACCCTTGGGGATTAAAAAGGAGAGAAGCTCATTCGTTCGAGTATGCTTGGTTTATGATTCAGTTTACCATTTCTCTCTTGCGAAATTTATTTGGAAAGCGTTAGCTTTCATCCAATAGGAGGACAAAAACCCTCGTGCTAGGAGAGAGTGGACGCGAACCCATTATCCGTGGAGGCGTCACTTCAAGTGTCTTGCATGAGCTTACAGGTTCTTTTCTTAGTATTCCAATCCGATTGTAAAACTATGTTTAAGATTGGACTTTGAATAATAGTTATTGAATTGTCGTTGTATAATGCAGTAACATGTTGTAAGATATTTTATGAGAATCTACCGGTTTATATATCATTGGTTTGTAATGCATCTTCATGTGTTTTAAGTTCTAAATATTATTTTGACGAAGGAAATCGGGAAAATATCTATTTGGGATATTTCATAAAATCTGACTTTTCCACTGCTTGAAAAATCTTTTACTAGAGTGCTTGAAATCACACTTCAAACCTATAACAACCTTGTCAATATTGGCACTAAATTGCATTGTGACTGAGCTGCCTTTGTATATAAATTTTTTACCCTACTTTTTCCCCCTTCGCCCAACTAAGAATTTTTTTATATTTTAAAACACTTGTTTTAACATCATATTTTGAAGTTGGAAAACTATCCTTTAGGCAATTTCTTAGAAGTTGCATCACTCAAAAATTGCAACCTTTGTTCTTTTAACTCCCTTTAATTGTCCATATTGGACACTAATTACTTTAACACTCTAGTACACCCTAAGCAGTGATTCTTAATTCTCTAGCCACCTCAATTGTGTGTTTTTCTTCTTGGTGTTCTTTTCCTATGTCATTGCTAGCCCTTGTCTAACTTTTTTTGCAGTTTTACCACTTATAATGTTGTTTCCTTTCACTTTATATTCTAATTACGTTTTGTATAGTCATAGACCACCTCTTTGGTGTGCTTTTTCTGATGCAAACCCCATGTAAAAAGTGCACCATTTTGTTTGACTTCTCTTCCTCAATTTCCACACTTTACACATCTTTTTGCCACCTCATTGTTGCAGCTTTATAATGGCACAGCCACCAAAAGAGTGTAAATTTTTACTTGTTTACTATTTCTTGAAATTCACAAAATTTCATTATGTTTATGCCATGTCTTTGTCATGCTTTAACTATGACTTGCTACCATTTGGTACAATTTAGCCCCAACATTGTAACTTCAAATGTTGCAAACTTCTTTTTTTAGCTTTCTAGCACATTGTCATTTCAATGGCATTTTGGAGAATTATTTTTTCGTTGTCATTCAAATGCTTGAACCCTCATTCTCTTCAATTGTGTTGGAACCATAGTTGGAAAACTCACCATGTTTCTTAGAAAACTCACAGGATATAAGTAATCGGCCAAGGCGAAAAAATTGGCGAGTTTTTGTGAAAAACTCCCGGTGACAATCACAGTTAAAAAACCTGCGCGCTGTGACGGCAATATAGGGCGAAAATTCCATTTTTTTGCAATGTCAGTTGCATTTGTGCAATCTAGAGACTTGAGGAGTGGAGAGAAAAAGGTTTGGAGGCATTCTTAGGTGATTGCAAGTGATTCAAGGTAATTTTGAGTGGATTTGAAGAGGATTCTAACCACTTTTAGAAGACACTCTTTCTAGGTATGTTCTTTTAATCATAGTTGGAAAACTTTTTATAGTTTTTAAAAATGTTCTATTATTTTTGTTGTTGCTTGTAAATGAATTCAAATCATTTTAAAGCATTTTAACTCTATGGTTGAATCATTTGAAACACATTCAGCTCTATGTTTGAAAAAAAAAACTTAAGAATATGTAAGATTTTCTAAAACCAAACCCTATTTGTTCTAACTTTGTTTATTCATTTTTCTATAAATTTATGTGTAGGGCAGCAGTTAAGCATTAAAAAAATATGACAAATCCACAGGAAGAGTGGCCACAAACACCATGCCCATCTGGATATATAGGCACTCGGCCTAGAAATTCAAGAGATAAAGCATGGCGGTATGCCTATGAAACTCCAAATGATGTTGGGAAGGTTTATGCATTCCGTGTGAAAAACTTATTTCTGAAGGTATAAACCACTTCAGATACCACCTTGTAGGCATAAAGAAACATGATTCAAATCCTTGTCTTAAGGTAATTGAAAAAGAAAAAAGATTCATCAATGCCCTACTTGCAGCCGCTGAAGAGAAAAAATTGAATAGGTAGAGGGCGAAATTAGCTATGAGGGCAGCTATAGCTGAATCTCAAGGAGCTCCTTTTGATATGCAAGAAGAAGAAGAAGCACTTGAGAACATACCGGGATCTCTTCTTGGCCCATGGATCCACAAACAAAATGCCTCTTTTGTTGGTTCCATTTCTTCTACATTTCCTAGTTCCTCGTCACCATCCCCATCAGGGATAGGGAGTTATTTTGTTTCCAAGAACACAGCTCGATCACAACCATCATTAAAGGGCACTGGATGGTACAAGGAGGTGCATGAGCAAACTGATATTGCAGCAGCTGATTTTTGGTTTTTCAACAATATCTCAATGCATGTCACTGATAGTCCCTATTGGTTGAATTTGGTGAATGCAATTTCAATATCAGTCAAAGGATAGAAGCCGCCTTCTCGCAAAGATTTGAATGGAAGGTAGTATTTTACTATTTAGTAATTGTAAATAATTGTGATTCATTTCAGTTCATTGTTATATCTTAAATCTTATTTTTATTTCCTATTTTTTATTAACACTTTATTACACCTAAATTTTTTAGTTTGCTTAACCATGTGGTTGGTAAGGCAAGAGTATTGATAGAAGACCAAAAGAAAGAGTGGAAGAAATATGGCTGCACCATTTTATCTAATGGGTGGGCAAATGGAAGAAGAAGAAGAAACATTATTAATTTCTTGGTTGCTTGCAAAGATGATGTGGTGTTTTGGAAATTTGTTGACGCCTCCAACAAAGTAAAAAATACGAACACATTGGCTTTAATGTTGGAGAATGTTGTCATGGAGGTGGGAGTGGAGAATGTGGTGCAAATCATCACACATAATACAACAGCATGTGTGGCAGCAGGTAAATTTAATTTTTTATGTTCAATATGAATCATGAATGTAATGCTATGGTATTATTCAATTTAGATTTGATGTAAATATGGAAAGTTTGTAACTAATTATTGACTTTTTACTAATCTTTTAGGTAGAATCCTCCAAGAGAGGCATCACACACTTTTTTGGTCACCTTGTGCAGCACATGTCCTTGACCTTCTTTTGGAGGACATAGGAAAACTTGATTGGGTGAGTCCGGTTGTGGAAGATGCTAGGCGAGTCACCAAATATATCTATAATCACCCATGGGTTCTCAGTTTGATGAGAAAGACCACTAAAGGCAAACATTTGGTGAGACCCGCTATGACAAGGTTTGCAACAGTGTTCTTGACGTTGCAAAGTATTCTCAACCACATATTGGCTCTAAAACAAATGGTTTGTGTGCTGATTGGGTTGCTTCATCAAGAATCAAGATTCAGAACATTATATTTTTAGTTGATTCAAGTTTTATTATTAATTCATATCTTACTGTGTTATTAACTAATTTGTATTTTTCAATTTTTAAATGTAGATGTCTATGCCCCTGGTTAGTCTTGCACATATGTGATAGGCAACACTCCCCAATGGGAGGTCTTTATTAGGCCACGGATAAGGCCAAAGAGGCTGTTTGAAATTACTATTATGCAGACAAACTCAAATTTGACCCCATTTGGGAAATAATTGATAGGTGGAACAATATACTCCACCAACCCATTCATGCAACATGCTACTTCCTCAACGCCAAATTCAGGTACTATGATAGTCCTTGAAGTTGAGATTTTACGAAGACTTTGAGATGACTACGCCTTGTATGCTAATCACGACTTATCGCTACTTCTTTTATCATGCACTCCATCATATGAATGTTGTCATAACTAATAAAACTGATTTATAATGTATAACACTGCTGCCAATACACTTCATAATTCACAGCCTTCTCTCATTTATTAAAGTGCAGATGTTTACGTCTTCCATAGCTCCATATTCAGTACATCCTTCAAAACTTGCTAATGCTGCTATTTAATACACCATACAGACATTGCACTATATCATAATGTTTTATTCTGAAATATATTACACCAACGCTATGTCTATATTGCTGCATAAAAATTGATGTTTGCATCCAAATCTAGTACCCGGTTTGCATCAGCCACAGCATCTGCAGATAAAGGTCCACAACCTTTTTGAAGTACTCATCCACAAAGGTTTCATTAGCCTTTTATGCCGGAGTTTCAACCATTTCACTTCACTTTTGTAGGTTCCAACCTACGCCCTTGCTCACAAATACTTGACTTAACCTGGCTCTGATACCATGTTAATTTTCAAGATCGCGGCAAATGTATTTGCACTGCCATGTTAGGTATATGTTTTTCAAATGGTAGCAATCTCTTTGTATTTGTATGAGCAATAAACCAAGAGGAGGCATGTCCCTACATGGGACATGTCTATTCATTAATATAATTAATATAATCATTATCTTAATTATAATTGTATATATCTATATGAATCATTATTATTATATTAATTAATCACATAGTTTTATTGTACTAAAGCTACCAAACATCAACATAAATTAGTGTCACTTATTACTCTATCGTCAAACCCTTCATGTTTTATTGTTTGTAAACCACAGTTAAGCAACCAATGCCACATGTATGAAATTAAGAGTTGAGCCACTATAACAATGACTCATTGTCCCTGTAAAGCGCCGCATACACAAAAAACATTATAATGTGGAGTAGCATACATAGAGGCTATTATCCCTCCTCCATGGTTCATATCCTATCCCTGTTCTTTGTTTGCGTCATTTTGAACATTACTTTTACCAACTTTGTATTTTCCTCTTCCTCGCTATCAGAGATTACCTCAATATTATGTATTGTCCCTATTCCCGTGCATCTGTGACCCAGTTCTCATCACTCCTTACAGCGAAAGCCTAATTTTCTCCTTCATAGCTTATTGCGTTCATCATTGTCTAGCTTTCTCTTGGGAGGCATACTTTTAACAAATGTTGCTTATTCTTGTCCTCTTCTGGTGGGGGACCTTTATATTGAGTTTTTCCTTTTGATATTGGCTCTAATTGTCTAGCTTTAATGCATTTTGTAAAGAATATGGGATTAATGATTTGGCCCATCCCTTTAAAGAATCCATTAAACCATCAAAAAATATGTAATGTCCCCTTTTTGGGGACATTAGGAAATTCAAAGACATTCATATAATATTGAAATTGACTATGGAGAGCATAATTTGAGCTTATAAAAGGTCAATTTAATATTATAAAATGGGTTAAAAGTGGCAAGGAGGGGATAAGACGAAAAGATAGGGAGGGAGTCGAAGAGTCACGGATTTTATAATTAAAAGGAGAAGGCCTCATTCATTTCGGATATGCATGGATTATTGTTTGTTTAGAGAATTTGGGTTTCTCTTGGAGAAATATTGGGAGAGTTTACATAATCCATTTTCAGACCTGAGGACACAAACCTTTAGACCATCTCTAGTGGATTGGACGTATCCCCGATTCATCATATGTAGTGGATTCAAATCAGAATTCACATTTGAGCCTATAGGTGCACTATATTGTTTATTTCCAATCTGACTATATGTCTATATTTAAGATTGGACTTGATTTTTGTTACTATGTTGCTGATGTATAATGCAATAGCATATTTCTGAGGAATATGTATGGATTTGTTGGTTATGATATTGTGGAGGTCTTCTATATGAGCATTTGTTGTTTAATCTGAAAGTTTATTGCATGAACCCTTTTGTTTATGATTCTGAAAATTAAATGAGGAAAAATTACAGAGAATATCCAACTGGGATATTATAGTGGTATTAGATCAGTCAATTTTTAATTTTCCATGAAAAATTGCAGCTTTGGTAATATTTGTTTGCAAGCAATATTAAATAGAGAAGTCAATTATTAATTTTTTGTTCTAATATTTATGGACCCCATCCTTGCAAGAATTCCTAGCTCGAGTTGGTACAGAGCAGAAATCTAGAGATTGAACGGATGGATTGCAACTAGGAACGATGACAAGTGTCTCTGCTTCCAAACGTGTTATTGGTATTTAGAAGACATACTTAGCAAACATTGTTGCTGTCTTAAATCTCACTCAGTAAAAATCGAAGCATTATTGTTGTTGTATACATAGCTGGAAGAGGTGTTGCGTATCGTGGGTCATAGACTCTTGCCATTGCAATACATACTGGTTAGAAGTTGAAGTTGTGAGTGATTAGGAGGTGCTCGAGTGTGGAGAAGAAAATTCAAGCTGCTGAAATTCCATTGGATAACAGATCTCATCACCATTTCCTTAAATACTGTTGGATATTGATTCAGTTCAGTAAGAAGGTTCAAACTGATATTCTTGAAGTGTGTGCTTGTTTCTTTCTCTAATCTAGAAATCACTATTTGTTGTTCATCTTGGACAGAGCTTGGTGTATTATTTCATTCCTGAGTGAGGTTCTAAGAAGCATTACGTATGTTGCATGCTGCCTGTGAGACATCTGATTATTCACTTGGGAGTGTGAAGGAATACTGTGATTCGTCTGATACAACAGTTCTTCCTAGCAATGCACTATAACCACCCCTCACATTTAAACTTCGAAGTATCTGAAAACAGCACAGTGAAACTCAGGAATTTTCAGTAGAAGCCAAAAGAGCGGAATTTTTGTTGTATCAAATTACCAAATCTCAAAAATGAAATCAACGAACAATTTGGCCAGATTACTTTATCTAATGGGGAGCAAGTTGGGCTTGGTATTCCACACGACTGAACATACTCTCATCTTGATTAGATTGGAAGGATGTTTGACACTGGTAGAGCAATGACCTCTTCATTTATTGCAGATTGCTCTTGCTCCTATAGTGACAAATTTTAAGTCATCACAAGTGGTTGAAGCATTCAAGGGGAGAAATAAGACTCATAGTTACTTCTTGCCTAACGGAGATTGTAAGAATTTTCACACCCCATATTTTCCATCCGGTTGTTCGAATCAGTATTGCGCACCATGATAAAGACATATAGCACCCGGAGCAGAACAAGTACATTCCTGTACAAGCAGCAGCAGATGACGGTGTCCTTTAAACTTAGGAATTTCACTAGGGTTTTCGGCATCCCTGGCCCCGATGGGAGGAAAGTGGAAATCAAAAACCATAAACTCTCACGGGAACGGAAGGAGCATTGGATAGATCTAGTGTGCCGGGATCTTACACCCATCGAGAGGGAGGCAGCAGTTCAAGGGACAAAGAGCAGAGGGCTTCGCAAGGACTTTATTCGGGAGGGTCATTGGCGGTGTATCATGGACGTCATCAAGAGCAGGTTGACAGGCACCACTCAAGCTTTGGATATAGCATTGCCGCAAATTGTGTTTATGAATGGTATCATGCAAGGAGTGGTATATGATTGGGCCTCAGTGCTTGCCGACAGGATGGAGGAATTCATGACGCTTCAGCACCGAACATTTTTTATGCCGCACCATGCCATCGGGCTGTTTTTGGAGGCTGCAGCTAGCCAGATTCCACTAGATGGTTTTGAGGCTCCTCCAAGGGGCAAGTTGGCAGACGGGGAGCCTCCTATATTCTACTAGCGACACTTGGATACAGGAGGATCAGCAGCAGGTCACAAGAAAGTACTCTGCAGACTGGCTACTTCCGGAGAGACAAATAGCGGACGGGAAGGCACTTCGACGAGTGACGGGGCTGAGTCCGTGGAAGAAGAGGTGAGCACATTGGCGGAAGTTGACGGTGAGGCAGCGGGTAGTGGGCCCACATTCTTTACCCCTCCTCAGCTGTCAACTTCGACACACTTGACTACATTTCCGACAGTCATTCTAGCGTTTGGTCAGCGCCATGCCCCGGTCCTTATGACTCCTCCAACGGAGGCAGATGTCCCACGGACAATGACGGAGATGGTCCCACAGACAGCGACAGATGTTGTCCCACGGACAGCCGCCGAGATATTGCCGACGGCTGTAGCGGAGGTGATTCCAATTGTACCAGCAGATGTCGCCGTCGCAGTCTCACAGAGAGCACAGTTGCCACCGCCGGAGCTTGAGCCGCAGGTTCGGTTGGAGGTCATTGATTGTGATGCAATTGTCACTGTTTCGTCATCTTTTTTAGCAGAGGCCGAGTCAGCTTAGCCAGTACCGGAGAACATGGAGCTCGCGCAGTCAGACCAACCGGAGGTGATGGATAGAGCTAGTGAGTTTCTGAGGCAGCAGTTCTGACTCACTCCTGCTAAGCGAGGTCCGTCCATTCAGTCTCCTAGGCCTTCAGGAACATCACTAGCAGTACCAGAGCCTTAGCTTCAAGAGGAGGGAATGCCACATGCCGTGGTTGCGCCAGCAGCAGAGAAGGCGGCACCGGATGTGGGCATGGCTCCCGCTAATGAGGAGGAGAACAGTGATGCGGAATGGTCATTGGAGGACTTCGCCAAGGAGGATTATGGGTCGGATGAGGACAGGTGCAGGGATTACCTCAGGACTATGAAGTCTGCGTTGAAGAAGGGACACGATGTGGCAATTCAAGCCCTGACTCGGCAGAGGGAGTGGCATTTGATCAGAGCATATATCCGCGGGATCTGTCTTCAACGATTTCATACTTGTTTTGTAGACAAGAGCTGGTCGGCAGTGGAGACAGCTGAGATATTGGCAAATTGGGCTACTGAGCCGGAGTTGGGACCCAGTGACACCCCTATGATGAAGCTGGCACATGAGATTGTGGGATTATACAAGGATGTTTACTATGGTCGTCGACGTGCGGAAGCGGACAGGGTTGCAGCAAAGAGATCATTGGCAGCTGAGAGTGAGGCTAGACAGAAGCTCGCCGCCGACTTGGCCAACCAACAGGCAACATGGGCTGCCAAGCGGGCAGCACTATTGGCAGATATGGCAGCAGTGGTGCAGGCGAGGGACATGGCTAGGCAAGGTACAGAGGCGGCAGTCAAAGATAAGGATGCGGCTGAGCACGAGATGTAGTTAGCTAGGAGGCAGGCTATGGATGCGGCGCTTCTTCTAAAGGAGGCCGTCGAAGTTAATTCTCAGATTTAGACAGATCTCTGCATCAGGACAGAGCAGGTGTATGAGTTACGTCGCTAGCAACACCCTTCTGGGACGCCCCCTTCTCTCTAGTATTTCTTCTGTTGTCTGTAAGTTGTCTCCTAATTTTGTTAGTCGTCAGGAGACGACTGTTTTTTTTGGGGGGGATGGTGTCAGCCGACTAGATGGTTTCGGCGGTGTTTCTGTAGCCGACGGATTGGCTATCGGTGTTTTGTATTTTGTAGCCGACGGGTAAATAGTTTGTAGTGGATGTAATGTTGTGGCCTACGGACTCCTTCGAGAAGGTTTGGCAGTAGTATTTATTTCTTAGATTGTTGGCATATGCGAACAATCTAAGAAATTCTGCTGTTCATGTTCATTGTCTGTATGCGTTGATTTCTTTACCAATACGGTAAACACTTGCCTAATGGAGATTGTAAGAATTTTCACACCCCAAGAACCTTATGAAGAAGACATCATGAAGGAGGTAGTATAACTCATTGTTGCTAGTTTTCAAAATCTTGGAGATAGCAATAGTCGTCATTTCCATAGAAGGGTTGCTATACTAAAATCATTTGCGGATATCAGACTATGCAATCTTATGCTTAACGTGAGAATGTATGATTTAATACATATCATGTTTCAAAATCTATTAGGCACAATCAACAAAGAACATAATGCAGATGTTATCATCGCAGCCATGGAAGACATTATGGTTGTAACAATTAATGAAAGCGATGCTCATTTCCAACCACTTCTAAAATGTTAGCGATTTCAAACAGAAAACAAAGGGCTGCTTGTAAGTTGGCCAACAAGGTGCTCAAGCAATGTGAGCCAAAAATTGAGAAGTATAAACAGCAGCGGAATAAAGAAGAATTAAGGGAAAGGGAATTATAGGTTGTAGAATCTCATAAAATGAGCAAGAACTAAATGAGGAAAGAGAAGATTTGTTTCACTTGCAAACATTTTTTGTCACTTGGTCACACTTGTGAAGGTAACAAGCAGGAAGAGTGAGTTCAAGAAGTGCAGATCAGCATTGAGGAAGTTGAGGATTCGTTAGTCCAACTTCAACATAATAAGGACAGTGAGAGGGAATCTGCTATGGATGATGGTAAGGATTGTTCTAGCATCTTCTTTGGTGAATTGGAGATTTATATTGATAAATATTATGGTGAATCTAAGGCTGAAATAAGTCTCTGAATGAGAACGAATTATGTGAAGAAAATGATGTAAAAGTTTATGAAACAATCCAAATGAAGATAGAAGGAAACTCTGAAAATGGTACAGCCGAAATTGAACCTAGTATTCAAAATCTAGAGCAAGATGATGTTTCTATAGGGGCTGATTTGAAGGACCAATCAAAAATTCCAATTCAGGATGATGATTTTGGAGCATATAATTTGAAGGATAAGCTGAAAGTATCAACTGATATGGTTATTACAGCCTTAGTGCTTTTTGAATACACCCATCAAAACATTGAAGAAACCTTGTAGGAAGTTAATAGTTTTGAAAAGGAGAAGCAAATAATGAAGGGAATCAATAGTGCAAATATTTACACTCATAAGAGGGCATTGGAAAGAATGAAATCAGATTACTTGAAGTTGCTCAAGGACAGGGATAGAACCACTAGACATGCACAAGATAAAGAGGAGGTGGATGAACTTTGTCTTCAGATAAGCATGACACATTACTCTTTACATCAAGCTGAAAATCAAAATGCTACTGCAGCCATTCAAAAGAAAGATGAACGAAAATATAGAACTATGGACATGGCACAAATTGTTGAAGAAATCAATACCATTTGTGGGCATGAAAACCATAACAATACTTCCACCATTCTCCATGCTAATGAGGCACATTTTGTTGATGAAGACCATAAGTACCCGCAATCAGTCAAATACATAAGTTCTGATTTTTACAACAGTGGTAACATGATCTCACCATGTCATGAGGTAGAAGATGAATCATGTAACTTTACTTCGAAAACTATGTGTGGAGGTGATCATTTCAATGATGAAGATGTTGATTTCAGTGATGATACTTATGGTGAAGCAGACAATTCAAAGTTGTCCTTAGTGTGCCCTAAGGGTTTTTATAGCTTACCTATAAATTTATTGCCAAGTTCTTATGATATGGCGGCTGCATACTTATTGATTGGTGATTTTATCTTTCTCCATACTCCAATTATCAATGGCTGCCCAGCTTGGACTATTAGTAGATTTCCAAATTTGGCTTGGCCTAAAGGGATTAGTGATTTGCTTGCAGATGAGTGGGCACCACACATGTTGCGATATATTCCACATGAAACGTTTATCTTCCTAGTTCAACAACACAGTGGTGACTTTGTTGACATTCTTAATATTGGTCCGAGTTATGGCAGCAACATCCAACAACAGGAGGAGTTGGGTTCCTTGCATATGGGCAATGTGTTTGGCATCCATTTATTCAGCTGGCTGATTCAGGAGGCTGGTGATTCATTGACCATTTATTCCTACATCCAGGTTCATACTGATAGGTTGGTTTGGGATCCAGGTGTTACTAGGATATCTATTATACATCTTGAGGATTATGTTGCGATGTTACACAGTTAAAGTTTTATAATCAGAGTCATGCAGCCTACAAACATATCAAAGTTTCAGAGATTGTTTTGGATCCTGGTATCAATTGTTTGAGGACAAGCAATCTCGAGGAGGGAGGACTATAATGTCCCCTTTTTGGTAACATTAGATAATTCAAAGACATATTCATATAATATTAGAACTGACTATGGGGAGCATAATTTGAGTTTATAAAAGGTCAATTTAATATTATAGAGTGGGCTAAAAGTGACAAGGAGGGGATAAGACGAAAAGACAAGAAAGGAGTCGAAGAGTCGCAGCTTTTAGGATTAAAAGGAGAAGGCCTCATTCATTTCGGATATGCTTGGATTATTGTTTGTTTGGAGAATTTGAGTTTCTCTTGGAGAAACATTGGGAGAGTTTACATCTTCTTCAGACCTGAGGATGCAAACCTTAAGGCCACCTTTGGTTGATTGGACATAGCCCTGATTCATCATCTATGGAGGATTCAAATCAGAATTCACATTTGAGCCTACAGATGCACTTTATTGTTTATTTCCAATCTAGTCGTATGTCTGTATTTAAGATTGGACTTGATGTTTGTTACTGTGTTGCTGATGTATAATCCAATACCATATTTCTGAGGAATATGTATGGATTTGTTGGTTATGATATTGTGGAGGTCTCCTATATGAGCATTTGTTGTTTAATCTGAAAGTGTATTGCATGAACCTTTTGTTTATGATTCTGAAAATTAATTGAGGAAAAATTGGAGAGAATATCCGACTGGGATATTATAAACTAGTACTACTTTATGCCTTTCTGAAATTTCAGTTACTAACACTGACAGTCTCTCAATTTCAGCTATATATTGGTCAATTGTTCCCCATTGCTTGATTCGCGTCAATTACTTAATGTATAGTTCAGGATCTTTTTTATCAAATATGTTAATAAGTTGCTCAGTAAATTCTACATAAGTGTCCACACAGTAATGGCTTAAAGTTATTTGTCTGTGATGTCACCATTCATGAGCTATGCCATCTAAGTGTAATGCAGAACACTTAATGGCTTCATCCTCCAACATAGGATTCAACTGAAAATGTGTCTAATTCGTAAACCCAAGCCCTGGCAGAAGTTTTTCCAGATCTGTCAGAATAAGTTATGGACACCTTTCTCATTTTCCTTTACGATTCATTGTTATAATTTTTGCCCCTAGTTGATCTATGTTTCATTTTGATATCATGGTATTCTCTAATGTCATTTCAGACTGGAAGTCTTCTCCAGACATTCTCCAATAATTGTAAATGTGATCTTGGAAGGTTCATGTTCTGATTGTCTATCCATAGGAGTGAAGTTAGGCATGAATGGTCTGGTGTAAAATGTTTATGTTCTGTCCTGCTGATTGTTAATTACTAAATTGTCTTCCTTTACCATGTTGGCCCCATTATTTTGGTCTTGATTCAAGGTGAAAGCTATAAAATGATTCACCATTGCACTCATTCTATTAAGATTTTCCTGTAACTCCTGTCGGCCTCTGGCTAATTCTGTAATCATGTCCCTAGTATTGGTTTCTGGATGTTCCCCAATATTACTTAAGTTTGGTTCTACTATGTTTAATTCAGGGTTCAATTTATTTTTCCTGAGATAATATGTATGGGCAGGCTTCTTGCTCATAGTATTTTGAACCCCTTGAGCTAGCAGGAAGCACAACTCTGATACCAATGTAAAATCCCTAGTATATTTTTTGTTCCAAAAAGAGAATACAATTTCTACAGCTTCATTTTCCAAAAAAATCAAATTTATTTCACGGTAAATATTTCAGAGTGATTTACATATATGTATTTGCCAGAGATTATGATATAGAGGTTTGTGCACCTGTTAGCAAACTACAGTTCTGATGCCCACCGCTATCTGTCCAGGTACTAGTCCACGTAACTATTGGCCTATTGGGTGTATTGGCATATAGACAACATTCTATTTCAACCTCCAATGGGAATGCATGTCACTCCTTCCATTGCCTTCCAGGTTGACTGAGACATATTTCTAATTTCCCTCACTCTATTATTTGTTGGCTTTCATACAGATGACTTCTCCCAACAACCAATTATAATCTTGTTACATGAGACTCTGTCAGTCACTCATTCTGTAAAATATGTTGGAGAGGTTTGGAGAGCTCGTGTCTTGTTTCTCATTCACCAGCTTTGTTACTTGAAATAGAACAATGCCAAGGTGCTAGCCTTGCCCTCTCCTCGTTTAAGTGATTTCAATATCATTTATTCAATAGCATTCAGTCTAACATAGACAATACATGTAGATTCATCTATTTTATTTCCTTGCATTGCCATCACCCACTCCAACTTGCTTAACCATCTTTCTACATCAATCACTAGATCAGGAGGTATGCTGATCAAATGATCACTCGGATTCCAAACCCAAGAAAAAGACAACATTAATCATATTCAACCTGCCTTCCTTGTCCTCGATAATGCTTCTTTAAAGGGAAGAAATTCCTATAAATCAAGTTCCTTCAAACTAAAACATAGCAAAACCTTATAAAAAATTATTTAATATTAGCTTATGATATATGAACTAATATTAATAATTAACATTATTTATTAAATATCTCTGTGGAAAAATTGTTTAGGGGGCATTACATTATTGCAGGTATGATTTAAGTTTGCATTTAATTGCTATTCTTTTGGCTGTTTTCTGCTCAGAAATTGAAGGTCCATAAACATTGACTGAATAATGAAGAAACCAATTTACACATATAGAAATGATATTATCTTCAATAAATAAGGAACAGTAATACAAAATGCCTAACATTAGGTGCAAGATTTGATATGAGAATGACATTGTTAATGCTAGAGAATATAAATAATAGTTTTCAAACAGAAGCAACTAATATGCCAATCTTAAAGTTTGACAACAGTAATCAAATGTAAATGACTTATCCATTCATTAGTAATTCATGAGATATAACTATCAACTTCCTTCAATTTTGTGCCCAAGAATGGTATAACACCTGTAAATTGTTCCATGACTGTCAAGATTCATAGGTAGCACACAACCTGTAGATAATGCTCAGGTAAGTGCCTTCCCTAGACTCCTGACAAATTATGGAGGAAGGTTCAGTGTCTTCCAAATTAAAGCCCACCAATAATAATAATGAATCACACCAGCAGATTTCTATTTGTCGTAGTTTTACTTTCAGAACACTTCTATGCCCATATGCATGTCTTCCATAATTTAATGTAAATTGGCAGCAATCAGTATGAATTTTTGTATTCACCAACACTACAGGATAAGCAGGAAAACTTCAATATCTGAACTTCACAACTCCTCCAAGTCTCACTTCTGGTCCAGGCAAGATGAATGGACCCATTTAAAGAGGCTACAGCTGGGATCCCTGATCGAGCTGGATGAAATGAAGAAATAATGCTGAAGTTTGTAGGAAGTACTACAAGGTGCAAACAATGCCAAATGCATGGCTTCCTCAAAACTTCAACAGTTTAGAGACCAGATATGCCACTACAATATTATTAGAAACTCCCCCATCTTGCAAGACAAGAATCCAAGAATCCTGTGCTTTGTCTTTCCATGCATTGAGACCCCATGTTGAAGCCATGTATGAATTGAATCACCACAAGCAGCCCCTGGTATGAAGCAAATCACTTTCAATCAAGAAGCTTCTTCTGGATATTGAACCATTAATCTCTGAAATTTGTCTCAATGAAGAGTTCACGAATTTCTGTAAAACTTTCATTAACTGCCAAGAAATCTCAATGATTCCTCCAAGATCACATAGAGGAAATCACTCAAACTATTGAAAGTGATGTCCTAGGTTTTCATCTCGAGCATCTAAATCTTAGGAATTCCTCAAAAATATAGATGGAGCAAATATAAAAGCATAGTTCGAAAAACCCACGGACTTAGAGAGACTCACAAGTGCATGAGCCAGCCGAGTCATGGACTCCCTAGTTGACTACGGGAGAGTCAGTGCATTGGTCTTTGGAGTCCTTTAATCGGACTAAACATTTGCTGAGAATGCCAGCTGAGGTTAAAACATTAAAAAAATTTACTTTTCATCACTTTTATTGTTCAAAACAGGTCTGTAGGGATACTAATTTATTTTTGTTATTTTTTTTAGTAAAATTACAGTTTTTTTCTTTTGCCGAGTCCGAGTCCGAGTCCAATTGTTTGGCATGTCGAGTCCAAGGTGATTTCAAGTTTTTCAACTATGTATAAAACCATTGCTATACTAGTAGTCATGAGCTTTTGATAGTCCATTGGAATATGCTTGAGTTTCTGGAACCAAATGCATGTACTATTAGAATTGATGTTTTGGATTGTATAGCACAATCGATCATGAAGAAGAGGAAAAGAGAAGAAATGGATTATAGACAAAGAACTAGTGAAGGTGGATATTGACCACGAAGAGTGGGTATAAGGTGGAAGAAAGAGGAAAAAGGAAAATGTAATCTCCCCTTTTCAGAGAAGATAATAATAATAAGAGAATTAAATATAAGATTAAATAATTAATTATAGCATAAATACTATATATACACTTAGACATTATTAAAATATAAATAATAGTATATTATAAGATAATATTTCAATCATCTTAGAATGCCATAGAATGATAATAATATTAATTTATGAAAATAAACAACATTAAAATATTTAATCAATAATGAAATGATTATCTAATAATTTACAATTTCACTAAACATACTTGAAATAAAATATTTAACAAAATCATACCAAATATATTAATAATAAATCAAGTGACTTATGGAGAGTCGCCACCGTTAACCTACACTGGTACAAAAATGAGGAATGAGATAACATA
This sequence comes from Cupressus sempervirens, assembly GCA_028749045.1. Classification (NCBI taxonomy): domain Eukaryota; kingdom Viridiplantae; phylum Streptophyta; class Pinopsida; order Cupressales; family Cupressaceae; genus Cupressus; species Cupressus sempervirens. The sequence goes on along the minus strand of CM053789.1, from coordinate 571,880,019 downwards.
AGGATGGCTTCTTGGCAATTATCAGAATAGCACCAATAGCAAATATATATATAATATATATATAACGGAACATTAAGTAGAAGTCTTAGCACATAGGAAAAAACTGGTAATGATTGAATCAACAACATAAAGCTGAATGAATGGAGAGTTGGGAATATATTACCAAACAATATGAACTATGAATTCCTCGACATTGATATAAACATCAACAAAGGGGACAGAGGGCGGAACATCCAATCAATGGACCATACACACCCTTAGCATCGCTGATCGGGGAAGAAAGAAACGACTGTTAGAGTGGGTTTGTTGTTGCACCAAAAGACTGATCTGCCAATGCCCAATACAACCACTTAACTTATAGTAAACAGGAGGCAATTAAGCCCTTGTCACGAATCCTGAGAGGAGCACTGAACAAATTTCTAACAACTCCCCCATAGCATTACTTGAGGATCTAAGGATTTGAATTTGTGACCAAGCTTTGATACCACTTGTTAGAGTGGGGTTGCCATTGCACCAAAAGACCGATTTGTCAATGCCAGATACAACCACTTAACTTATAGTTCATAGGAGGTGGTTAAGCCCTTGTCACGAATCCTGGGGGGAAGCGATGAACAAATTTCCAACAATGACTGTCTCTTCAAGTATCCATATCAAGCACTTGCTTATATCAGTAAGGAATATAGAAAATGATCAGAAATAGAATAGGATGAAAGGATGATGGCCTACGAAGAGGACTGGTCAGCTATTAATTAGTCTGATAAAACACTACAATCTAAAGTGACTCACATCCATACATTAATATAAGAAGCATATGTCTACAAGGTCTCGAGCATTCTATGAGCCAGATATATGGTTCTTATGACATTCGTTGCCATCTTAAAGAATAGAGGTAAGACACTGAGAATATTGGCAAAGAAAATCATCACTAAAGTTAGATTAAATTCAATTAATATGAAGACATGAGACGTGAAAAGTACATCCAGCCAAGATTGATATTTATAGGAAGAGCACAAAAATGTAAGAGAAAATGATAGCATGATAGAAGTTGGTATGTGAAGACTATCATGACAACAATTAATGTATAACTTGTTTAGTAATACACTTAACACATCAATTGTCATAAAGCAATCAAATATGTGTACAGCTAAATTTGTAAAGATTGTTAAAACATTTTCAAATATAGAAGAATAGTGTGCTCTTGTACACAACTCTTGAATTTCAAGCAACACAAGTCTTCCCTCTTGTGAAGAATAGTAATTAGAGATTCTTAAAGAATGGAAAAAAAGATTCATAAAGGTATATTTCATACTGATCATACAGATCAAGCATACATGATTGAAAGTTCTTATTAATAAAGACTAATAGGAGATTATATAAATTAAAGTGAGTACCAATTATATGGAAGAATCGGAGAATATAAACTATATTGGGTGCTCTTCATAAGGAAGAGACGAGGAAGGGAATGAATCATAAATTGTTGGCAAACATCCATGAATAGAGTATAATTATAGAATTCTTGAATTCTCCCAAGGATAAAGATAGAAAAAGAAATATCACATATGGAGCAAGAAATGAAATGTAAGATCTATAAACATACAAAAAAAGGAACTCGGGGAACATGAAGCAGTGCAATCCAATCTAATTGGGAATTATTGAGTAAATTGATAGTCCGTAGTAAGGGACATTACAGAAGTACACAAAATTAAAAAAATAACACTAGTATATACAAACATGTATTTATATACATAATACATGTATCTATATACATAATACCATGGTTTGCAAACTCTCTAAGCACTCCCCAACTTGTTGAGTACCCTATTTTTTCTGTTGGGCAAGTACTCACAAGTTCAACTCTCACGGTTATATAGACACATAAACCATGGGTAAAAATGTTGATACAAGTAAAATGCTCGTTAAAGTGTGTTTTTCATATGCTGTTTGTGCTATAAGACCATGCATTTTCTCTTTCAAGATGTCAATTTCTAATTTAATAAATTTTGTAATTGAATTTTACAAAAAAAATGCATTCCTATAAGAAGTTTGTGCTGAGTTTTCATAGAGCTTTCTCCTAGTTTTTACCAAGTTGAAAATTTTGGGCTTGCTAAGTACTCTTCGAGTCTAAGTCTGAAAACCATGCATATCACATGTAAATTAACCTACAAACATACAAAAATACATACATATATACAATATAGGGAAAAACAAGGTGACAGAAAGGGGGGTGGGGGAAGAAAAGGGGATAAAAATAGCTGAGAAATAAACCCAAAAAGATAAAAGTCGGGCAAGGGGAAGAGAAGAAACAAAGGAATGTTGAACACAAAATGAAAGGTAGAAAGTCATTAATGACAAGCAAAGAAAGAAGATGATGAGTGATCAAGAGTGCTTCACTTTTCCTCTTTCTAATGATGGATTGCACAGAGCAATCTGAAATGTCGATTCTAAAATACACTTAGGTGGATCCAGAAACTCAAGCACATTTCCTATACTCCTCAAGTCTCAAAGTCCTTTTTCTAATATTATTTTTGATTCCTATACAATTGTCAATATTATTAAAGTAACTTTAATTAACTTTATAAAGTCACTCAAATAATAATTTAATATTAACCATTTTTATTTCTCATTTGGTAAAAAATATTAAATAACTAAACTAAATTCCTTTTTCTAGACTTAAGGAATTAAATAAATTTATTTCTCAAACCTATCAGAATGGATACATTATAGAGTCCTTGGAAATAGAGTCAATAAGTCAATCCAACGTCAGTTACCTATCTCCAATGACTTCAGTCAACTCATACAAGTTGGGGCACCTATCTCCTGAAAAATGGGAGCCATTTCACCCATGAAGACAATCCCCTACAAATGATATCATCGGAAGCACATAAAATTGATTAACAAAGGAAAATAAACATGGCATTAATTGAATAAATAATTACCCAATTAAACACTAGGACTCCAAAGGTCTAGATACCTAATTACAAAATTTCTTTACAGCTACAAGCTTCTTCAAGTAAAGATGTATTCAACCATTTACGAGCTTTGTGTTAGTTTACCTTTCTCTTTCTTTGTCAATTTTTCGTTCTTAATCAATAACTTATATCTTCATCATTTTCATTCATGGCATTTACTTAGCATTTAACATAAGGAAAATATATAAGTCGGTCAAACATTTTTTTAATATAATCTCTTAAGAGAAAAGCATGCATGCTAGATGCCTAAGCAAAGATGTATTACCAACACAATGTACTTATAACTATTCAAAAGGAATATCAGATATGGATCACAAATAACATCACACGGTCAACCATAGAACACAGAAAACATCTAGTGAGATATGGCAGAATGACATCACTTTCACAGCATAATAATCTCCACTACAGCCCAAAAATAATGATAGTTTGCTTCCTTCCATTGAGAATACAAATAGACCCGACAGTTGGTTGAGTCCGCTAACCATCCAAACTGGCACCTTTTGGAAACAAATATTTTATTATTCTAACCCTTAACTAACAAATATTATTATGGCATAATAGCCGCCTGCATCATCCCCCTGCAAAACTTGTCACCTTCCAGACATGAGAAATGAAAAGTCAAAGAAACTATACTACTAGGATGGGTGAGATGACATCCTAGAAGTAGTCGAGGTCGTGGCCCATGGTTGTTGTCAGGAAAACCTCGGGTCTCTTTCCGTAATAAGTTGCTTCTCCCATTTTTCCTTTAGCAACCTTACCGCATCCATGCAATCCTTCACTCTTATCGCCAAATTATAGTCCTTTTCTAGTACTGTAGTCTTTTCTTGGCTCAACTCAATCTCAAGTTCCTATAATCTTTTTTGTAGCATGTCTTGCTCACCTAGTGCTTTGCAATCTTGCCATGTGACTCTCTACAACTGAAGGAATGTATTTCTAATGGTCTGCTCCATCCTGATGCGAATGTCTACCATGCCAATCTGCCCTTTAAGTCCAATCATAACTTGAGGAATACTCCAATCTCACTCCTTGTCTTTCATCTCTATGTCAAGTCATCCTTGCCTTGAGAAGTGTTCCATGAATTTTGCCTGGCAGCCTTCTATTATAAATTTCAGCAATGCCAGCGCTGCTAGAGTCAAAGATCCCATGTCCAACTCTTTAGCTTTCTCGACCATGTCTCGTGTGGCCAAATTCATAGTCTCCAACTCCATCAGGAACTGTTGGGCATAGTCCCCAAAACAAGGGGTAGGACTCTCTTCGGTTGCTTTGTCTTCCTACTTCTTGTTGGTTCGGGTGGCTTCCTCCTCGAGTTGCCCCATCATGAGAGTGGAGGAGGGAGGTGGGATATCCTGTACCTCCATCTAAACATTTGCTAGGAGGTTGTCTACTTTTTTATTCATTCCACCCTATTCCTACTCCCTTCCAGGAAGTAAAGTAGGCACAGTTAGTGCCACTATGGTAGTAACTACTATGGATGGAGTGGCTATCGAGTTGGAAGGCATCACTACTGGTTTGGGAGTGATCACGAGTCCAACCAACTATACTATCTCAATCCCCTATGAGGTAGTGATCCTAATGGCATGGGCTCCTTGCTTTCTAAATGGGAGAGCCATTATCTTCGCTTGTGGTATTTGTTTCGATGGGTCCAAGTGTGCTACTACTGACAATTGGCATGGTGTCAAAGATATCCTCTTCACCCCCAATCTTGGAAGGCTAGCAATTTACATGTCCTGCCAACTATCATCTCTTCACTGCCAACTGCCATCCCACTAGCAACTTGCATTCTTTTGAGTATGTTGCTACTACCAACAGCTATGGTACTGCCAACTCCACTACTAAGCCTAATGCCCATGTCGAGTCCACTGCCCATGCAATCACCAACTCAACTGTCAACTACGTTGCCAACTCCATTGCCATCTCTACAACTCCACTGACAACTCTGCTGCCAACCTTCTATCATATCGCCTCCATCTGAGCATCAAGTTCCTTCCACATGTTTATGTGCTTCAGGAGGTATTACCTTCTGGTACCTCTAGTGCATTTTTCAAGTACAAATCTTGATGGTGCTCCTTCTTGAATAGGAAAAAACTCGATCTCCTCTTACATTTCCCTTGTGTCCTCTAATACAACACCTTCCTATACCACTCCTTCCTTTATAGTGCACAAGGTGCCATCCAAAATTCCTCTTCCTCTGAACTCAAAGAGGTGTCATATCTACCTGTCTCTTCGTCCTAAGAGTTGTCATCTTCCTCTTCCCCTTCTTCTATGTTAAGTGTGCTCATTGTGATTTCTTACCTTGCTTTCTTCCTAAGCAATTCAAAGCTCCTTGCTGAAAATGTGTCTAAATGTAACCAATAGCTTATTGTCGACTTGTACGACTCCACTCGGCTAGCAGGTATAAAGGCACCCCAATACTTAAGTGCCACCTGTGTGCGAAGTGCATCCAAAAACACAACCATATTGCATTGAGGCATGTAAAATGTTTTATATTTGAGTTGCAAGAACACCTTAATCCTATTTGACGATAACTATGCCCAGTTATATATCCTACCATTACCCAGTCCATTTATTTGACACAACATCCATATGGAAATGTCTCATGTCCTACTTGTGCCTATGAGTTTTTTCTTCATATCTCCATTATGCATCACCACTATGGGTTGGCTATGAAGCTTTTTTTTCAAACCATTGTTTCTCTATTAAATCTTTCCTACACATGAGTTCAAACAATTGTTTCTTGTCCCCTAGAAACATTTTAGAAGGTTTGGTTGCAGAATGTCCTTTATTTGGTACCTTAAAAACTTTACTAAATTCTTTTGTGAACTATAAGACCATGACAATCTGATGGAAATACTTCACTATAGACTTGTATGTGCTTTTGTCATAGCCATGAACCATGGCACACAAGACTGGTTAAAACTCTTTCAAATTAAAATTAGGCATGAAAATGATTTTATCTACTTCATCCTTGTGTAATGCAAGCCTCAATGGATGATTCTCGTTTGTGGCCTCCCATCGCGCTCTGCATTCACTTCCAGTGAAGCTTTCGACTATGACATTCTCTATTGTAATTACTTCACCTTTGTCCTTACCCTTGCTCTTCTTTTTGCTAGTCATTGCAATGATGTGTTTTTCTTCTTGATTTTATAGCAAATGTCATGTATGCCCCTTTTAGGGTTCCCAAAGCTCCCTCTTACCATGTTTTGCAAGCCTCATAACTTCCTTACCAATTGGTGAATTCTTAATTCCAACTAGCAGACTCTCTCCTCGACGGTCATACAAACTAGAGAAACGAAGTTGCAACCATCCATTCAACTCGTACAGACAATGCGAAGCCTTTCATACATCATACAACTCTCCTCACCTCCCCTGCGTACTCAGCTTCACCACTTTCCTCGTGTGCTTATTTTCAGCTCTCGTACGCTCACTTCCAGCTGCACAACAAGTTGTAGGGTGTGTTGTGCAAGCCATATTGTGATTAGGGAGGATTACGAGGGTTGTGCTTATTGTACCAATAGTACTGTTTGTACGGAATAATTGTTTGAGCTTCGTACAGGACTAGGAATGGTTGTTTGTAAGCTTCCTTAATTCCTTCTTGCCTTTTGTCTAATTTTGACATGTTTCACCTATACAGGATATACCTCTTGCACAAGGTGTATGGTGATCCTATGTTACGACAATACAGCCTCCTACCAATGTATTCCACCTTTGTGTTGCCTCAAGGTTTTACCTAGGCTTTGTGCAATAATGTTCCTATTCTTGCAATGGGGATCCTTTATAGGCTTTCATTAGGGTCGGCTTGCCCACAACTTTAATAAAAAAATATTAAGTTTTATTTTCTCACTTCCTTTATTATTCCTTCCTTCATTTGTTGTTCAATTAGGATCTTTTTCGTCTCTACCTCTCCAAGCCATTTACTTAGTATTATTTTAACTTCGATTATTTCAATTCTGCTCAAATTTAAAAAAATCAATGGTGTTGAACATTTAAATTTTTTTTACACTCTTCTTTGGCTTTTACACCCTTCCCTTTTAAGTGCATTTTCTTCATTTGCTTCGCCTTCTTACCTTTTTTTCCAGATTTGAGCTTCTTTGTGGATCCCTCAGCATCTTCATTTTGCTTCCTCTTTAATCTTTTTTTCTCATCCCCTCGAACACTTACCTCTCATGCATACTGCCACAAGCAAGTACCTAGGGGTGTCTTATAGCACTCATTTTCACTGTGTTCTCAACTATTCTAAGTCGAAGATCTTGTCTACTAGGGGTGCGGACCCTACCCCCTTAAAGCTTTTGTCTACATATCACCCTTCGCACTTTTGGTGTCGTACTATCTATTTGGAATCACTCACCACATAGCATTTGGATTGCTTTTATAGGGTGCTTTTCTCCCCTCCTTAGTACACTTCTTAATTAATTGATCTACATAGTCGTCTCCTTTGGAGATAAATATGTCTTCTCTTATTACTACCACTTTCAAGCATGGTCCCAAGGTGACAACATACTCGTTTACAAAAATCTCTTCTATGTTTTTCATAGGAATATATCTTCTATATGCTTGCTACCTCATTTGTCGCTCTTACACTTCTTCATTAATGTCATAGGCAATGAATCCTTCCCTCATTCCTTCATATGGTGCTCACCATCACCAATATCCATTCATTCTCATCTAGAGGGTCAAGGGGAAATAATGCGTGAGTGAGGTGTTTGTGTATCCTCGGGACTACAATTCCATCTACATGCTTTATGGTTAACCACTCCTTCAAGATCATCATGGGTTTATCCCACACTAAGTCCAATCTATATGGTTCTTCAGTTATTACAGGATCCTATTCAAACTCTTTTTCTTGGTCAATAGTCCAGACTCCCTTCATTACGTATCCTAGCATACTAATCTTTGCAACACATAGCTCCCTCTCCTTATACGACTTCAATTTGGATTTGTTCATTGGTTCCTTGATAGGCCTAATTCTAGCATTGCAAGCATAACAACCCCATTATTTCCCACTTCTCTTACTTCATATCATAGTTCCAAGAATCACGGCGATTCATGCAATTCACGCGATTCGGCGATTCGATTCAAGCCAAACGATTTTTTGTGAATCGGTGAATCGAATCAGCGATAAAGGGTTTATGAAATAAGTTACTCACTAAATTTCAAGGGTTTTTTAAATTTTCCGATTCATGGCCGATTCGATTCCGATTCATGGCCGATTCACGATTTGATTCGACCTTGCCGATTCCGATTCTTGTTACTTTGCTTCATATGGCCTAGCAAATGAACTTTGAACTCGAGTTTAATGTTGTTACGGTCGTTATACTTGAGAACTAGCTAGCTTGGTTAGAGATTCATTTGCCCAAGATGTTTATCATGCCAAATTTTGCTTCTTTGTTGCGGGACCTTTGTCACTCATTGTGCAGTCATTCACCATTCATCCAACTTCATCAGATTGAACAATTGTTCTTTGACACTCTTTGTATCTCCCCGTCTATTTTCTACTACTACCATGAGGCTTAGCACTTATATTCTGTCGGTATGGCTGCCACTTGGTCATACATTGGCTGAAATGGTGTGTCCTATTTTGTTGTCTTGTAGGTAGTTTGGTATGCCTAGAGCATAAACGAAAGTCGTTCTTCCAAATCTCCTCCTCCAAATGTCTTGTACAATACTATAACCAACACTATATTCATAGATTAAGCTTGTCCATGTTGTCGGTAAAATTATAAAACAGCCGACGAGTAGATTAGCATGTAGTTGGTAATTGTTATGTAGCCGACGGACCCCTTCGGGAAGGTTCTTCGTTGTTATGTAGCTGATGGGCCCCTTCGAGAAGGTTCTTCGAAATGGTATATTTACAACTTTGGATCATGATTGTACTCATCATTGGAAGCACTATGTAATCTCTTCGGCATATATGCAAATAATAAAAGGAGTACTACTGTGTTACATGTTTTTGTCTATTATCTATATGCATTAAACCGTTTACCCCGTATGGTAAACATTTAGCGTCGTTGCCCAATGGACCTGGAACGAAGGCAGAGGAATGAAGACTAATGTCGAATTAGCTTAACAAGGATAGAAATAAGATAAAGGGAAAAGATGGAATACGTACCACACAAAAACTTTTAATTTTGGCACAACAGGCCAAACACAAATGGAGGTTTCAAAAAATTGCCGACGGACATCGAAGCATCGAGAAATTGTTGGAAGAGACTCGACAGCAGTTGAATTTGGTGGAAGAAACAAGGGAGGAATTTATGAACTTGTATATGCCGAGGGAAGAGAATCCAGATGGAAGGGAATTAGCTCGCACGGCTCAGAGTGCCGAGGGAGCACAAGCATGGAGTGAACTCTTCGTCCCGATACACTTCCAGAATGAACAACTTCGCTTGAGTAAAACCCTTTTTTCACCAAGTAACACGGTTGCTGGAAATAAGAGGATTATCTGAAATAGCGCGGGTGTTTAGAACAACTCAGGTGTGCAGAACAGCGTGGGTGTTCAGAATAGCGAGGGTGTGCAGAACAGCGCAGGTGTGCAAAGCAAAGCGGGTACACATAAAGTACCTCCAACTCGAATGGTAATGGCCAGACCAAAGGAAAAATTGCCAAAGTTTGATGGTGATGGAACAACTGATCCAATCAGACACTGTAAGACATGCGAAACAATTTGGATGGCGAATGGCGTAACCGACACAGATGAATGGGTTCGACAATTTCCAGCAACCCTAAGGGGTGTGGCAATTGATTGGTTTGCGGATGTTGATCCCCAAAAATTAACTACATGGGTGGGAATTAAAAAGGAGTTTATCACTCAGTTTCAATTTCCGCGAGACGACAACGAGATCGTAGCAGAAATTTACACCACAAAGCAAGGGAAAAATGAAATAGTCCGTGTATATTTCAAGAAACTAAAAGAATTAATAAATAAAATGGAAAGTAAACTAGCAGATGGGCTGAAAAAGTGATAGTTCATTGAAGGATTACACCCGGAGTTAAGGAAGAAAGTGAAGATTGTGTTGCCATCATCATACACTGAAGCATACAATCAGGCAATGGACTTAGAGAGTGAACAGAAAATGAAAAAGAAAAAAAGTAGCTCATCCAACTTAGATGACGCATCTTCGGAAGAAGATAGCAGTGGTGACAAAAAGGGCATCAAGAAGGTCCGAGCTCTCCAAAAGGATATGATCAGAATGATGAAGGAATTTAAGAATATGCAAAAAGAGATGAAAGGAAACGAGTTATGGTGCACAAAAGGTCACACGAAGGGATCCTGCCTGAAAAACCAGTTCTGTGACATCTGCCAAATTATGGGACATTCGACAAAAGAATGCCCCTTCAATAGAAAACAAGAGGGCATCAACAAGTGCTCCTGACACAGGAAGCTTCCGCGTCAGGAGGGAGTGGAAACGCAAGCAATGATGGTGCTACTTCAGGTGGGTACAAAAATAATAGAAGTGGGCAAAACAAAAATACCAACAATAATAATGAGAGCTGCAGCCGAATTCAATACAATGCAAACGGCCGCCCGATGGTTCAATGCCGAGCATGCAATTTGTGGGGCCACTTTGCACGGAACTGTACATTAGCAAACACACCAAAGTTGTTATGCAAATGGTGCGGTCCTGGAGATCATGAAGATGCCAAGTGCCCGAAATCAAGAGTGAATTTGATCACCATCGGGACGGACGAAGAGGAGGTTCTAGCAATCACACGGAAACAAGCAAAACTGTACCCCGACCCGACGAAAGAAAAGAAGAGATTCGAAGAAGCGTGGGCGGAAATTGAGAAAGCAACACAGGCAAAGAAATCAGAATTGAAGGACACTACCGGTACCTTAACGAGGAATTGTGCAGAATAAAACATCATATGGCAGATATTACAAATTGAAATACCAGTCAAGTTAAATGATATGATCCTCATAATACCTCAACTTCGATCGGCACTCACAAACACCGCTCCAACTGCTAAATTATTAGGAGAACATGGAAGGGAGAAGGAAAGTGGAGCAAGTACAACGGACCCAATGTTGCTAGCGCTCACATCCGGATGGCATCCGGCAGTCATAGAGATGGGTATATTAGGAATGGTCCTTTCAAACACAATTGTGGATAGAGGTTCAGTTGTAAACGTCCTACCAGAAAAAACCAGGAAGAAGTTGGGACAGCCGACATTGTAGTCACCTACGTTCCAATTACTAACTGCAGACCAACACAACATTAAACCTCTCAGAATCCTAATGGCACAACCAATGACTATTGGAACACAGCTGTTCCTACTCGATTTCATCGTCATCCCGCTAAAGAGGAGAGGATATGACGCATTTTGGGCCGGGGATGGCTTGTACAAGCAAGGGTTAAGTATGACTGGAAGAAGAATACACTACTGTAATGGGACTTGCCGAGTCAGAGGCAGAGTCATGGTTTCCGAGGCAATCTGCCTCTTGACTCGGACTCGGCTGAGTCCTGGCAGAGTTCACTCGGACTCGCCGAGTCCATGGTCTCACCAGACTCACTGAGTCCCGAGGCATGAACTCTTGCCGGCGGCCAAGTAGGAAAAAGTGAAAAAAATAAAAAATGCTTTGTTTAATGTGGACTTTTTTGGTTCTTATAACATGTTATTGACCTAAAAAGGTCACTCCACCATTTGCTTGTGCTCACAAAAAAGAGGAAAGAGTTAGAGAAGAATATTGGGGTTTTGAGAGAGAAATCAGCAAAACTGGTTGGCTCTCCCGTATTGATTGCTAATGGTTTGTGCATCTTTGTAACTTGCAATAAAGCATTGAAAGGAGCTTAAGGGAGCATTTGGAGGAGGTTTTTACAAACTTGCATTTTCATTGTTTGTGCAAATTTGAAGAGGTAACCTACAAGTTGCATTTCTTTGTGTTGTTTGACTTGTTTTGTACTATGTTTTAAACTTTTACATTCGTATTTTTTAGTATTTTTACTTCTCATTTTGTTTAAATTTGTTTGGTCTCTACTCTCTACTACTAGTCTACTACTATCTACTATTTTTTACTTCTAAATTTGTTTACATTCATATTGCAGCAAGCTAGCAGCAAACACATTGAATTTTGACATTATGTCTCAGGCTGAGGAAGTGGAACTAGGCCTCCATTTAACCCTAATGTAGACCCAAGTGCAATAGCAAGGGATAGGGCTTGGAAACATGCCATGCCGGGGCACAAAAAAGGAGTTGTTACATGTTGGCATTGCGGTGTAGTGTATAATGGGGGAGGAATAAATAGATTGAAGTACAACCTAGCACATATACCTAGACATGATGCTAAAAAATGCAAAGATGTACCCCAAGATGTTATGTGAGACATGCAAGCTCTTCTAGAGGAAAAAATGGAGAAAAGAGAATTGAAAAATAAGCAACATGAAGAAATGGCACAACTAGCCGGAGCCCAACAGGGATCTTCTAGTTTTCGCTCTCCATTATCCCCTACTCCACCTACGGATGCCACTGCTTCTACGAGTGGGATCATTGGGCCTCGCATTCGTAAGCAAAGATCGACAATTGATTCCATGTTTGCTCTACGCATGGCTCCAGGTGCACAACCATTGCTTGAGGGCATGGGTTTGAACAAGGATAAACATGATTATGCAAAATTGGCACTTGGAGACTTCTTCATCTACAACAACATTTCATTCAATGCAGCAAGGTACTTATTTATTTAAAATTAAATTTATGTCTTCTCTTGCTTTCAAAGTTTCAACTTTCAAGAAACAATAATTTGCTTATTTTGTTTATTTTAATTTGTATTTTGTTTTCAAATTTATTTATAATATACCAATTTGTTTAACTTTAAATTTTATTCTATTTATTTTAGGTCCCCTTATTGGCAAATTGGAATCGATGTTGTTGCTGTTTGTGGTCCGGGGTTCAAAGCCCCTATTGCTGAAGCACTAAGAGGCCCTATTTTGAACCAAAGGGTGGCTGATGTAGAAGTTGAAATCAAGGAGCAACGTGAGGTGTGGAAGAGGAAAGGTTAAACCATCATGACTGATGATTGGACTGATAGAAAGAGTAGAATGCTCCTCAACTTTCTTGTCTCCTCATCAAGTAAATCGTAATTGTACTTAGAGTCTTAGACATTAAAAATTTAGAAATAGAACTTGTACTTAAGTGATTAAGTTTATAAAATATGAATTTATAAATTATGATTCATCATTAACCATTAAACAAATTTTATTTTATTTTCAGGTGCCACGGTTTTTTTGAAATCAATTGATGCCTCAAAAAAACAAAGAATGTTGAATATCTTTGTGGGGTAATGAATGAAGTGATAAAGGACGTGGGTGAGGAGAATGTGGTGCAGATAGTTACAAATAATGCAACAAATTATGTTGCTGTAGGAAAACTTCTTATGGAGAGACACCCTCACTTATTTTGGACCTCTTGCGTTGCTCGCTACATTGACCTCATGTTAGAGGATCTTGCTAAAATCCCTTGGATAAAAACAGTTATAGAGCAAGGAAGGAGTGTATGCAAATTCATATATAATCATACATGGGTCCTCAACCTCATGAGGAAACACAATGGGCAAAAGTTGTCTCGTCCAGGGGTCACTAGATTTGCAACCAATTTTCTCATATTGAAATCTTTGCTTGATTCAAAGGGAGGTTTGAGAGGCATGTTTGTTAGTAAGGAGTGGATTGCATCATCATATGCAAAGACCACTGCGGGGATTGCTGCAGTTGATTATGTTTTTGCTGAGGCTTCTTTTTGGACACCGATTGCTGATATTGTGACGGTAATTTTCCTTTTTGTCCTCATTTCAACATTATTTTGTTTACAAAATTATGTTATAAATTATTGTTCATTTTTTAGAGAAAAACTTAAAGCTGATTATTTCTTTTCCAACTTTCATAATAATTGCAATGTGTAAAGCCGCTTGTTGTTCTCCTACGAACTGCTGATGAAGAGAAGCCCTCAATGGGCTACATTTATGAGGGCATGGATAGGGTTAAGGAGATCATTCGCTCTTTTTTTGCAGGGAATCGAGATAGGTGTAGCCTATATGGGATGTCATTGATAGACATTGGCACAATCTACTTCACAGGCCTATACATACAGCGGCCTACTTCCTTAATCCAGCATACCAATTCAACCCACATTTCAAGGCTGATGATGAGGTGTGGAACGACCTCTACAATGTTATAGAGAGAATGTCACCTGATTCAGCAATTGGAACAGATATAGTCCGTGAGATTGAGTTGTTTAAGAAAGCTCAAGGGGACTTATTTGCACGGGAGTTGTGCAAGAAAAGTAGGACAGAATTGATGCCTGGTAAATACTAAAAATCTTTGATTCTACATCCTAATTTTTAATAGTAATTCTATTACGGTATTACCATTTTAATTTGATAAATTCAAAGTTATTGATATGATTCAAAATTTTCTTGTTTCAGATGCATGGTGGGAGATTTTTGGCACAAAGGTGTCAAATTTACAGAGGATTGCGATTCGCATCTTGAGCCAGCCATCTAGTGCATCAAGATGCGAACGTAATTGGAGCCTATTTGAGCACATACACTCAAAGAAGCGCAATAGGTTGGTAGTGAAAAAATTAAATGATCTTATCTTTGTTTACTACAACCTTCGTCTTCACCATAGACAAATCCTTGGCACCGATACATCACCGATTGTATTAGAGAATGTCGATCCTCATACAAAGTGGAACATAGAAATGGTTGATCCTGTCTTCAGTGATGAAGATGTGGAGTGGGTAGATCAGGTGGATCAGGAGGTTGAGGCAGTAGCAATGGCAGTTGAGGAGGCTAGAGCGCAAGGAGACAGAGTGCAAGACCCTGAGGCTAGGAGTGATGGATCCCAGTCTAATGATGAGGATTATGTGGGTAAGGATGAGGATGATGATGAGGATGAGGATGAGGATGAAGTTCAAACTCAGCCACAGACACAGGGAGAGAGGATGGCTCTAAAGTCTTCCATGACTTATCTTAGGCACACTTGTAAGAGGACATAGACTACTATGAGCCTTAGTCTTCTAGTTGTTATTTTGATTATGATATATGTTTTGAACTTATAAATTTGATACCATGGAATTTGTAATCCATGAATATTGTAGACATTTGAATCTGACACTAGAGTGACACTATGTTTATTACTTTATTGTTTATAACTTTATATTGTGTTATTTAGTTTTTTTTCTTCAAAAATTCGCTTTTATACTTATGTGATCTATGCAAAATTGTGTATGTGTATTAAGTAACTTCTATTTATCTCAATTACTATGTATTTGATGTTAATTGACTAAAAGATATATGAAACAATCTTAAAATCCTTAAAAATCTTTGAATTTCATGGGTTTTCAATTTTTCGAGTCCTTGCTGAGTCCGAGTCCGAGTCGGAATTTGACCTTTCCGAGTCAAAGGCGAGTCTGAGTCCCACAACTATGGAATACACTATCAATGGAAAGCAGGGGACGACGATTCATTATTGATTTACACACACAAATGGTGGGCGAAGAAGCCGTATCATCTAATTCCAAAGAAGAGGATGAAGAAAAGCAATGATTGAAACCCAATGAGGAAGGAGTCCTATGGTTGGAAGGTGGATCGATAGACAATGATTTGGAGTTAGTGAACAACCTTTTCCACTGGCAGATGGAGGATTACGAGCTCTTTCTGAGTTGTAATATGTTAAGGGTCAACGAAGGTGAGAAGAAGAGGGAAATGAATGTCCGAAGGAATACAGAAAAGCTAAAGAAGGAAAGGCAGTTATGACAAAAGCTAAAGAGAAGAACATACAGTATGAACCCAAAAAAAGGAAAGATTCCACCGTACGGTACACAATAAACGGACTCTGCAAAAAGAAAATGTTATGTCGAACCACGGATATAGTAGAAAGGTGTTGGCAACAAGGAAAACACATCATACGGTCTACACAGGAAACAAAGAGAAAGGGTTTAATTAAAGCCTTAGCAGTACGGAGTGAAGGTTCTAAAATCAAGAATACAGTTATTGACAGCAAGGAGTGGCAGCTGACGGAATTCATGGTACCGTTTCGAGAACAAACTAGGCGATATGGAAAACCTGAGGGAGAGATTGTGTAACTTAAATAAACTTGATGAGCGACGATTGCAAGCACAATGGGCCACGAAGATGACACAGAACAGGCGCAAAGCATGGCACGATAGAGGCCTGAAACTAAACAAGTTCCAATCGGAGCAGCTGATGTTGAAGTATGACGGATAAAACAAAATCAAACCAAGCAATTTTAAAGTCAAATGGGTCGGGCCATACCAAATTCGAGAAGTAGGTGATAACGGAGCAATAAAATTATGGACATTGGACATGCAGGAAATTCCAGAAATGGTGAAAGGTTCCAAATTGAAAATATATCATGCACGACCTGTTCCATCGTCGACAAATATCGAGGAGCAGTAAAATTCAGTGAAAACAAGGTTATTGCAAGTCACCGTACGATCTTCTAAAGTGCTACTTATGGTCGTACGGTATGTTGGGTGAATATTTTGCAACCGATAGTTTTGGGTAAAAATTCAGTCGCAAAATAGGATGATCAGCCACAGCATGTGAGACAGAGTCTCTCCTACCTTAAAGGGAAGGCTTTCCCTTCTCACTATTCCTTGGATCAACTCAAGGTAAGCAAGAAATTGAGAGATTTATAAAGAGGGTGTTACTATTATCCTTTTTTATTAACTTTCAAGAAAGGATCCACTTATTCGTAAGGCGAATAATGGGCAAGGTGAATCTCTAATTACACTTCTATCACGAGCTGGAAACAATGATACCGATAAATTTTAACTAACTCAAAGGCTAGCCAAAACGTACCAGTTTGGCTTTAAGTCCTGTTGTACTTCTATATGGTAAAAGTTTTACAATTAGGACACAGACTCCTAAAAGTAAGAAAATCTAACTATTTTGCGAATTACGATGAAAATACAAGCCACAGACAAAGCTTCTAGCTATGGATTTTCACAATTGTTCCTGGTCAAAGCTTGGGCTTCAATTGTTTCTTAACTCTCTATGCTCTTTTATTGAACACACAATAATAACATGAATCAAGACAATAGGCACAAATTATAGTCAAAGCTTCTAATTTGTTCTATCACAATTGCTTCCAGTCAAAGCTTCGAATCCAATTGCTTCTTTTATTCACTTTTCTCCCAAATTCGTACTACACAATCAAAGTTATGCTTGCACAAATGTGGCAGAGCTTTCTTGCATACAACAAAAGATAATTTTTACAATGGGGGGGCACTCCTTTATAGAGGCACAGGAGTTGAGAAAAAGGTGGAGGAAAAAGTGGGAGTAACTCAACCAACTTTGACCTAGTCTAACTAGAAGAGAAAATATAGGGTTACATGCAACTGCACGTGCAACTCACATTACATCTTTTACATACACATGTAACTCGCATTACATGTAATTACACTTTTTCATGTAATGCATCTTCTCCAACTACAAACATGAAAGAAGAAGAAAGAAGACGGAAGAGAAAAGAACAATTCTGAAAGGCCTTGTACTTGATGATGCAATCCTAGATGATAACAGGATTAGGAGTTCATGTACCTTGTACTGCTGCATTCACGTTGATAACCATAGTGTTGTGTCTTTTGACAACCTCTAGCTCTCTTTGATGAATTGTCCATTATCATGTGGAAACTTGATGTGATCCATCTTTTCTCGCTCAAGTTGTCGTGAATTCTCCTTTGTAGATCAGCACAAAATGGAGTCTTTGACACTTTAAAAACCTTCTTTACAATGTTCGGATGTACACTCAAAACTACTTTCCATCAGCACTTTTAACTCCTTTTTTTTTTTGAAAGTAAAGTGCTTGGTGCATGGTAATGCGTGTAAATGAAAATTGTTGATTTTCAAAAAGTGACTTGGGCTTTCAAGATGTCATTGCACGGAAAATGGATTACATGTAACGGAAGGTGGAGGGTGAAATGAGATGCAAGTGTGAGTGAAAGATACACTTTACATGCATATGCGGATGAAGGCTAAGATGGAAAACATGAAAAGATATGGAAACATGTATTTGCTCATAGAGGTGTGAATGCATATGGAGAGGAGAAAATGACATCTTTTTGAATTTTCAAAAAGTGACTTTTAGTCAAAATTGGACCTTTTAGATGCAATTACACCTATGTTCCCCCGAGTTTCTGAGACAGGGACGGCAGGGGATAGCGGGACAGGTTTTCGGGACGGCATTTTTTTTTGCCAATTTTGGGGACGGCGGGGGACGGCAAATGGGGATGGCAAAAGTGACTTTTTTTTAGTTTTTTGATTTTCTGTGTGTTAAAAAATTGGGGAGGGATGCAAGTCCCCAATGAAGTTTCCAGGACGTCCCCGAAACGCTGGTTTTTTTCTAGGGGGGACGCGTCCCCTGGGAACATAGAATTACACGTAAGACATTTCGTGTAATCGTGTCGTGCGCATGAAAGCGGAAAATGAGATGGATGAAAATGGAAACGAAAAATGGGATTACATGCATGTGTGAATGGCGAATGATGGTGAAAAACATGTAATCACATTTGTTGGATGAGATGTGAGGTGTAATGACATAGAAATGGAATGTGAAAAATGATAACGCTTTCACATGTAATGAAGGAAAAACAAGTTTTTGAGAAAAAAACTTGCAACTTCTCCAAATGGAGAAAAATCGGCAACAAGCACACAAAACCAAAACAAAAGAAAAACGTACCTTTGAAAACAACTCAAAACATGTCAAGATGCAATGCACTCCAAAGATGAAATTCGAATTTGGAACTTGGGGAAGAACCAAAGACATCAAAATGAAAAAGAAATTCATATTTAAAGGAAAAATGCATATTCTAAGGCAAAGATTTATACAAATGGCTACCATTCAAAGATTTCATGCATAAAATCAGCAAGGATAAGCATGAATTAAAATGTAAGAAAGAAGAGGTCCACTTACATGATGAATATGTGCCAAAAATGAAGGAAACGATGCTCTTTGTGTGAAATTTTCTTCAAAAATGATGAAAACTTTTCAAATCTCCAAAATCCGAATGATGAAGGGCAGCAAACAAGGAGATTATTTAACAAAGTGCCAAAACGTGCCCTAGATTAGCTCCTCCTTGCAATGTTTTAAAGATTGCATGTTCTTGATCCGTTTTTGCCAAAACAAGCAAAAAACATGATCTTCAAAGTAAAGCGTTTTGATGATTTAACACCAAAATAATGATCCTCAACCAATGTAATCAACTGATGAGGTAAAAACGACTTGATCTCAAGCAAAAACGTGATCAAACTTGGCAGATTTATGGAGTTTTATGCAAAAAACGTGCCCTAGCTTGGGAGTTTCAAACACATTTTTGGGTGCAATAACTTGATTTTTGATGAGGGCAAAATGATCACCTCTTCGAAACATCATGAATGCAACTGATTTCATTCAAATCCATGGAGAAAATAAAAAGTTATGATCAAAATAGGAGGTTTTTGAAGCAAAAACATGTTTTCTTTACATAATAGGACATTTTTATGTTCATTACATATTTTAAAACATGTTGGAAGGCAAAAGAGGACCTTTTTTAGTCCAATGCATGTTTTAAAATATGTCTTGAGATATAATCTCACTTTTTGAAGCCCATTACATATTTTAAAATGTGCAAGTCTCCAAAATTTTACTTTTTGGAGTCACTTACATATTTTATAATAATATCTCACATTTTTCATGCACAAGCATGAAAACTCAACTTTTCATGTCATTTCATCAAAAAGGTCCACTTTTACAAGCTTTTGATGTAATGACTTGAAAAAGGTCCTCAAAATGAGTTTTCATATGCATTAGCATGAAAAGTTTCCACTTTTCATGGTTTTTTACATGCATATGCACATAAAATGTCCACTTTTAGACTTTTAAGCTATGCATTTCACTTATTTTTATAAAAATGTCATCAATATGGGTCAAAAATAACATTTATGCATCATATTAATCAATATAATACATAAATATTATATTAAAGTGACATTTATATAAGTATTTGATTTAAAAATCAAAAATTTAAAAAGTAACTATATAGTTTTATAGTCACTTTAAGTGAAAAATTAAAAAGTAACTCAACTTAAAATTATAACATAAAGTGCACTATAGTCACTTTAAGTTATAAATTTAAATGAAAAGTAACTTCAAAACATAACAAAAAGTGAGTAAAATGTTATATTTTCAAAAAGTGAATGTCAAAATGAAAATATAACATCATATTTTTAATTCGTGTTGTTGCACCTAAAATGTCCACTTTTGAGGCACTAAAATGACCATATCTCTTGACTGACAACTTCGATTAACCTCTAGGTTAGACCGAATCAAAGGGGAAATCGAAAGGCATAACATGAGCAAATTCAAAGGACCAAAAACAAGCAAACACAAACTCAAAAGCAAAGAACGGACTGTGAAGGCTTCAAAAATCAAACAAAGGCTCGACAAAAAGCAAAACAAAAAAAATTGACGAAGGCCTTCAATAAAAAGATTCATTGTATCAATTGGTACCGATTGGTTGATCAATACTAACCAATTAAATAATGAAATAAACTCAAGGAAATGCGAAATTAATTTGAAAAAGTTTCGTACTGTTACCTACATTTTGTGGTGACAAAATGCAGGACAACACGGTAAGCATATTAACACCGTACGGTCATCCTTTTATTTCACTGCACGGTAGCAAGACATTAGTCACCGTACGGCCACAAGACCATAGTCATCGTACGGCAAAGCAAAAAAAGTATTAATATTCAAAAATCCAAGGGCCATACAGCCTTTTATGTACCTCACGATGACCGTACGATGAACACATCACAAGAGTTAACGAAAGATCTCATACAGTGTGTGGACAGTGGATTTCACTGTATGGCCTTCTTGACCAAGCCAATAATTTATAAAAACCGTACGGAAAAGCCAAAGATCATACGGACATCAAGAGGAAGACACAGTACAGTGAGTAAAGCAGAGACAGAGGATATAATCGCCGTACGGCAAGACATTGTACGAAATTAGAAGCAGAGAAATAACACCTTTATTGTACCCCGTACGGTAGCAAGACAGGAGTTCGTACGGCATTCTCTACACCTATTCTATACGCCACTTCCTTGCATGTGTATGCACTATATTTTTTTTTTTTAATGTTTCACATGGTTCGTACAGCATGTACGTTTCAGTATTAGATGAATACAAGAGGATAACAGAACCCAGAAGCCGTTCATGAAGTCTTGAAGGAGGATCGTACGGACGCCATAGAAGGAGAAGAATTTATGTGTCGAGGGATAGCTGACCTAACTAAGCAGAAAAACAAATGGAGTCTGCAAGAAGAGGAAGAATCTATAGCTTACAAAAAAAAAATGAAAAAAAAACAACAAATCAAAAATGTTCAGAATGAATAACGCATGATGCCAAAGGGAAGGGAAAGACATAAACAGGTAGTAAAACATAAGCAATTGCTAGAAAGAGTGTGGAATCGGAAGAAAATTACAAAAATGGTGTGTCCCATGGAGTTTTGTGTGACTTTGAGAGTGCTAATTTGGTCTTGGCAGCAGAGGAGCTGCCCCTAGACCCCACCCTATATCACGACAGGGAGCGCCCTGGGGTGCTGCCTTAGGACCCCACAGGGGCGCTGCCCCTCGACCCCACTTAGACCTCTAGTCACTTCAGTTATCTGTCGTGGGAAGTATGACCAATTGATGAGACCTGGAGCTACTACAGGCATGGAGTGTCTGTGTACCAGAGGTGGAGGGAACGACAGAGCAAGCCTTTCGAGAGGGGTGATACACTTGAGGCACTAGGAGTAGGTGTTGGACGTGAGATTGTT
Source organism: Cupressus sempervirens (assembly GCA_028749045.1). Lineage (NCBI taxonomy): Eukaryota > Viridiplantae > Streptophyta > Pinopsida > Cupressales > Cupressaceae > Cupressus > Cupressus sempervirens. Next base: position 571,858,234 of record CM053789.1, on the reverse strand, counting down.
TTGGTGGATGCATAGAGAGCTCAAGAGGAGCTGATCATCTAGTTGAAGGCAGTTCAGTGACACTTGGCTCAGTGTACCTAGGAGTTGGAAGCAAAGAAAGCGGCACAGGTGGATATTTTGTAATTGTCGTCCGGAGACGAATTTTCTTTTTGGGGGGGATGATGTTGTCAATAAAATTATAAAACAGCTGACAGGTAGATTAGCATGTAGTCAGTAATTGTTATGTAGCCGACGAGCCCCTTCGGGAAGGTTCTTCGTTGTTATGTAGCCGACGGGCCCCTTCGAGAAGGTTCTTCGAAATGGTATATCTACAACTTTGGATCATGATTATACTCATCATTGGAAGCACTATGTAATCTCTTCGGCATATATGTGAATAATAAAAGGAGTACTACTATGTTGCATGTTTTTGTCTATTGTCTGTATGCACTAAACTGTTTACCTCGTACAGTAAACAGTCCATTTTCTCAAGGGTAGTATGGGCTTGATTGGTTATGGAATATGTAGAATTACAATGTCATGTTTCTGGTCACCTGGTTGGCAAAGCGTGTACCTTGATCACTAGTAATGGATATAGGTATACCAAATCGAGTGACTATTTGCTCATTTAGAAATTAGGTAATGCTCATTGTGGTGTTATTAGGGAGTGCCCTCACTTCCACCCATTTTGTCAAGTATCAAATTGTGCCGCACTCACCTTGAGTGGTCGCATGCCATGTTGCAAGAATTATAAATCTGTCAGCATATTGGTGGTGGCCCATAGAATGGTATTAGAATGATTAAGCGGTTCAAGATTCACCGTGTTGCTACGGGATAGTATATCGAGTGATTTCTAAGTAAGCAATATGCAAGGAAGATCGTCTGTGTTTTAATCAATTGGAACGTGGTGAATCAAGTCAATTTGACTGGAATGTGGTGAATCAAATCAATTATATCACTGACCCAAAATCTGAAAGTATTACAAGTTATTGGGAGAACATGATTGCAAGAATCTCTTCTTAATCGGCAATAATGTTCAAGGGGCTCCTATAGGTGTTAAAGCTGCTACAGTAATATTCTTGGACGAGATTCAAGTTCAAATTTTAAAATGTAATCACTGCACAATTACAGTTGATAAACAATTTATTTTAAACAAATTTATCTGCCATGCAATTATGTTCTGCAAATAGATTGAACTATATTATGAATTATTATTTCTAAGATCTCGTTCAGGAACAAAAACTAGAAATAAGGAATTTTACACCCCGGAACGCGTCCATGGTATATTTTCAGCCATCCCAGTCCTGGAAACGTCTTGGAGACTTAGGGACACCTAGGGGACTTTGACTTTGACTTCTAGAACAAACTAGAATTTGACTCTCAAAGTAACACAAATTCGGCATATGAATTCTGCTGATTCTTATATTGTAAGGTTCTATTATCTATAAGTACATGCATTATCCAAGTTTTTATATAAATATTTTAAATTTCTCTATATTTAATTTAATTTTCCCTATTGTTATTAGGAAAAAAAATTGCCATCCCACTATCCCCTCCAGTTGTCGTCCCGGAAACTCGGGGGAACATAGCAAAAAATCAATTTAATATTTCAAAAGGGCTTTTTGAGGGAATGATTTTTATAATTTCAAATTGCTTTTTTCCCTCCAAAAGCCATTAAAGGAGATCTAGGGTCTCATTTGCTCATATGCTAAAGATTTCTCATATTGTTATGCTACTGGATTGAACTTGCATGCTCTTCCCTCATCTTTTGAGGACAAAATCCCTTATTAGATTTCTAGTTTCGGACTTGAAATACAAACCATAGCTAGATTGGAGTGGTCCTACTTAGAAATCATCATTGTGTGTATACAAAGCCCCAGTTTGGGTTTTAAAAATGAAGGTTTTTTATGTATTTAAGTACCAATTGTGAGTTGTGCTTAGCTTTGTCTTTCAGTGTTTTCTATGTGTTTTAAAGAGTTTCAAAACAGGTTTCTATGCTGGTTGTACAATTCTCCTTGAGTAGGTCCTACCATCCATGATTGCTGGGAAAGGTTGTTGAAACTTGAAAGGGTTCAAAACCACTTGAGACTATATGAAGAGATTTGAATAGTTGACCAACCTCTTTTGTGGTGTTTAGAATTTGTTTCCAAGAGCCTGAAATTCTATAGGGTCATACAACTTATCATTTCTTGGTGGCATCTTAATCTTGGATAACATATTCAACCTTCTCTACGTTCAGCAAGTGATGTTTATTGTGTTGTGTAACTATTTTTAGCTAGTTATCCCTGTTTTTTCAGTGCCACATTCAGATGTGTGTGACTGGAATATACTTTAAAACCGATGGATAGTCCATTTTTTCTATTTGAAGGTTTTTCAGTGATGATTGGGTGTGTGAGAAGCTGATTCATTCCCAAGAACTCTAAGCGGCTTTGTGGGGTGTTCATGAGGGCTTCCCATTGCTGTCATACCTTCAACAAAGGTATTTTAGACCTGCAGTCTTGTTATCAGTCTTTTCAAACCTGTTATATCTCATACAGAAGCATGTGTTATGATTGCCAGACTGCTACGAACTTTCCATCTTTTTTTTAAGGTATAGCATGTTACTGTTGATTGGGTGTTGAAAAGGAATTAGATTAGCATCAAAACATATTCATCAGAATTTTTGAAATGGTGGATATATCTATTAGTGTTCTATGGTAGATAATATTATTTCACCATTTTTTCACAATCTTGTTCTATGAGTGTTTGGCCAGTTTTCCAGTTTCTTGACATCTAATGAGAGTATTGAGCTCATCTATGAAAGGAACAAGAGCAGATTTGAGGTTTCTTTGGGAGTTTTAGGATGTGATTTAGGGTATTGCACAGATCACAAAGGCAGCTGCTAATGATGTTACAGACCTATTGCAAGCTCACAAATCAGTTCAGTTTATTATCGTTGTAGCTAATTGGTTAGGCACTGAAGGTATTTATCAAGGTCACCGGGAGACGGGGAGACTTTGAGGTCTCCGGTACTGGTACTGGTACCGGTACGGAAATTTTTCAAATAGGAGACGGGGGTACTTGGAGACGGCAATTTTTTTTTTTTTTTTTTTTAATTTTTAAATAAATTTTTAATAGTTTAAACTTATAGAGTCTAATACTAAAAGTAAATAGAAAATTTCAAAATAGTAATACCGTAAGACTAAAAGACTAAAGTAAATAATAAATTAATAATACTAGTGTTGTCACATTAAAAATTAAAATAGATTCATAGAGTCAAACTGTCAAAGATTATAATAATAATAAGCGGTCAAATACAGAAGTATATTACTGAAATAGATTTTAAAACCTGACAAATTGGCATTGCTACAAAAAATTTGTGAAAATTATTGAATTATTCAACATTGATGCATGCATAGAGACACACTTAGGATTTCTATTTTCTAACTAAGAGTTAGGATTGCTTAGTTTAAAAGGGAGTAAATCATTTTGTAATAGTGTTTTTTTTCCAGTTACACAGATTCAACTAACAAAGATTCCTATATTGGTACTAGGATATTGCCAACAGCAGATAAACAGGTACGAATAACAAATACGACTTATACATCAAACTGAAACATGATATCCTCTTGAAAAAACAGAAATATGGGACCAAATACATTCATGTTAACATACATAAAACCTCTAGTCTATCACTGTTATCGCTGAGTCTTTATCAGCAAATAGATGCTTGGTTTTCATGAGGAATAATACTATTATCAAGCATTTGCATATCAGATTTCTGTAACATACGTAATACTATCTTCTAATGCACTAACAACAGTTTTTGCACCCTAATTCCTCAGCCACATAAATTTATGTGATTTGGGATCTTTACTGCAATCCTGTACAGCTTCCAATATGTTGTCTTAGACTTCTATCGTGTTCCTGTAGGTGACGTACATCACCAAGCAGTTGTTACGGAATTCATATAGTACCTTAGATTTTTGCATTAAAAACATTTAAATGAGGGCTAAAATATATAAAATTATTTAATATTATATTTTACATTTATATTTTATTAGGAGACTTCGGGGAGACTTCACTTTTTGGATTAGGAGACGGGGAGACTTCAGGAGACTTCGTCATGAAGTCTCCAGCCTTTTTTGAGGTCTCCGGAGACGCGAAAAGTCTCCGAGACGCGTCTCGGTCTCCGAGACGCCACTTTTAGGGGGGAGACGGGTCTCCTGGTAACCATGGTATTTATGGACGTGATTCATCAGATTGGCTTCTTAGAGATTGCTGGTCAGGTGTTTTGAGGAGTGTTAGCCAAGTAATTCATGTTCTATGTCCTGTAGCAGCTGATTTGGGTTCTTGTTAATGCTTGACATGTTTGGATGTCATTTGCAGAGCTAAAAACTTTTATTCCTCATCATTTTTGAAGGCAAACAACCATAACGAGCCAGTCTTTGATGCCAACTGGTAGTTCGGAGTTGTATTTGATGGGTATGACAGGCTTCTATGACCTCCTTTGTATTGCTAGGTACATTCTAATTTCTGGGCATTCTCCATCTGTCCTTTGTGGCTGTTTGACATAGCTGTGCTTTGCAGTTATTTGGAGTGTGCTGGAAGCCATTAACGAGGCCTTACAGACTTGCAGTACCTGTACTGTCATTTCAGATCAGTTTATGCACTCAGAAAAAGGTTCCAGGTCTGTTCACCTCTAGAACTGCAGACAAATAAGTGATTGGAGGTATATCTTGAGGGTTTTGTCAGTTTTAACCACTGGACGCATGGTTCAGGCCTCAAGGAGCTTGCTGTGAGCTAATCACCTTGTCTCAGTCAGCTACAGATGCTTTGTTCAGTCATACTTGACCTGCAACAGACATGTTCATCTCCTTTGTGAATGCTTGTTGAAAAGGAACGCTTGTACATCTACTGTTGCAGCTGGGGATGTCTCATGGTTGATGTAATAATGGATTTTGTGAATTGCTGATCGCTGCTATACCCTTCTTTCTGCTACATAAGACCTGCATCCACTTTTCTGTTTCAAGGTATATATTGGTGTTCTTCAGTTGAATGTTGATTTAGGCAAAGCACTAAAGGGAAACCTCTATTAACACTTCAAATTTGTAAAAGATGAAAGAAAAGCATATGGTAAATCATATTAAACTCATAACAGCAGAAGAAATCATATTGCAAATTACATCTAAATCTGTGATAGCTGAAACGCTCTATTTGAATGTCCAGTTACTTCGTTAATGCTGTGGTTCATTTGCAAAAAAATTATAAAAATTAAGGCAGTTGTTACATCTAAGCCAATTTTCCATTCAATTAAGATCTTACCATCCCAAGGTTCTGGTAGTGCATGGAGTAAGAGCCCAGAGAAATCTTAGGGCAATCCACCACCTTAATTTCCCAGAAAGTTTGAGTGAAAACATTTGTAAGGAAGCCCCTCAGTTTTTTTCTTGTATAAACCAAGGACCTTCCTAAGCATCATACCTATTCTTCTCCAAATTGTAGCATGAAACAGCATAGGCAGCTTGATAAGAATTTTACACTGACTCGGCATCTGTTTCAGTTGAAGGAGATGTTTGCTCTGCCTCTACTTGAAGAAGATGAGTTCTCTGTGTAGGCTGATGGCTAAGAGTAGCTAAAAGAAAGAGTTTTGAATGTAGCAGAAGAAAAGGAAGACCAGTTCCCTTTTATTGACATTCTCATCATCTCAAAATCAGAATGTAGAAAAAGAATACACAACTATAGCTCTATGAAAAAGCATAGGGAGAGGAAATTGGAAGCTTAAAGTCTATGTTGAGAGGCTCACATAGACCGAGGCTATTCTTTCTCAAAGAGGAAGAAAACTGATCTCAAACATGCTTGATTCTTGACAATCCTTCAGATTTGAACAGTTCTTTATTTCAGGTAAGCTGTTGAGGTATCCACAGCCTGGTAATTGAAGTTTCAAGGTGTCTTCTCAATTTTCAGTTTGCTGGGCTTCTTTGGAATCTTAGGGTATTTAAGTTTTAGTCTTTTGGGACTTTTGATCCTTAGTTCTTTTGATGTGTTCCTGTTTTATCAGAAAGGGTCCCAATAGATTCCCTTGTGTGGCAAAAAGAAAGTAGATACCTGATTGGGAAATGTGTATACAAGTTGGCATCTCCATTGTCCATAATATCAAATGCCTAGGTACTTATCAAGCTCAACATTTAAGTCATATACATGGCATGTATAATCTAGATTCTGCAGAATATAGACAAATTTAATATCCATAGAAGATTACCAGACAATTTCCCACAGAAAGTCTTGCATTATATATATATAGATATAGATATATATAATTTGGACTAAAATTTTAGAACTTGTACCGATAAAGACTAACTAAAAATAGCTAATCAAACATGAAACACCCATACAACTTGATCAAACATATAATACACCAAATTACTCTAAATACCTCGAGTGTAACAAGATGCCTACATGATATCACCTTCAGCGTGCAAAACTATTACATGCCATTAAACTCATTTTATTACTTAATCAATATATCAAAACTGGTGTTGACAGTTTATACTAGGGAGGGTTAGCCCTTTTTTATGCTTCTCCTACATCCTTGGGTTAGTACTCAAACCAGGCCATTTCGGCTGGGAAACCATAATAAACTAGCAAATTTGTTATAGGAATCACTGCAATACAAAAAAAGGTTATATAAATAAATATACAAGATTTAACTACTAAACTCTAAAAAATATACTATAAAAATATTTAATATATTAATATGGTCTGAATGAAAGAAGAAAACCTTTTATCTAAGAGTAGTACCTAGTGACCATGCCCGAAATAGGTCGTGGTACAATCACTGGTGGTTTACCCTTATTATATGTATTTAAGAATTTACCAATCATCTCCATGGATTTTGCTTCCCTCAAAAAATCAAATTCATAACCAACCTGGAATAAGACCACAAGAATTTAGTTGTGATATGGAACCATATATATATATATCAGAAACAAGTCATTTTTCTAACCCAAGTCACAATGGAAACTACAAAAATGTGTAATATGCAGCCCTGTTCTCCTTAGTTTTTCTTTTGAATTTTGAGTGTGTTTTGAGAATGTTTGATCGAGATAATAGAAGAATGGAAAGAGGAGATTTAAATCACAATAGATACAATACCATAGCAGCAATACCTATGAATTGCTTGCAATTTTGAATACTTAAAATCAGTCCTAATCCAAAAGTGCTTTGCAAAGATAAAACTGAAGATGCCCAAATGGATAAATCTGACTACAAACATGAATACAACATACCAGTTTTCAAGTAATGAAAAATAATGGACTGCAGCAACAATATCAACAGTAATAATATCCAAACACCCTAGGTATGTAATGACCCCTCTTCCAATGTCAAACATTGCCTTGTTCCTTAATGAATAAGCTTCTATTGGTTGCCAAAATCTAAGTTTGTCTTGCACTGATATATCACATTTGTTGTTAATATCAAAGTGTGGAAAGGGATTGAATCCCTTCAATTCTTTCTCTTGCTCAAATAAATGGATCCTCTACTTTAGAAGAATCTATCTTGCATCTCTGGTATCATAAATCTTCTATGATAGATTGAATGCTGAAGTAAGGATCTATTTGTGGCGATCTTATTTCATGCTGTTGATCTGGTAATCACTACTTCTCCCTTTTGACTGCTATACATTAATGGAATGCAGATTTTCCTGTCCCCTCTGCTGGCTGCAAAATCGAATGTTTTGAGGATATATGTTTATTTATCGTTCATTTTATGAATGCTATATGCTAATGGAATGCTAAATGTCTTATTTACTTTGCTGTGTGTGAGATCAAATGCTCTATGGGAATGTGTAACCCTGTTATTTGATGATGATTGTTCTTTAATATCCTCCCTTTGGCACGAAATGTCATGAGGGATTGACATGACTCATGCCTCTTGGTAATCATTTCAATGAAGAATCATGTCTTGTCTTTTAATGGTCTCTATTTGTTAACATAACAAATGTTAAGTCTATCAGATTTCCACAATCCATATTGATGCATATAAATTTTCTGGGATTGATTCTGTAAATATTTCTTTACACAATCAATCCCAGAAAATCTATCTGCATAACAAATGTTATCGCACCTCTTATAATGATTCTGAAACATATAACTGAATCACCTCATAGCTAATCATATTTTAACCGAACTCAAAACAACTAATTAGTATTTGTAGAGTTTCTGCAATTTCTATGACTGAATATAGACTAGATTTTATCTTCTTCTCCTTGTGATTTGCTCAGAATAACTTCAAAGTATTGCCTTTGATTGAATTAGAAATGTAATTCAGAATTCCGTCTTTTACTTCTGCAATTTTGTTTGAGGGCAGCAATGACTATGGAGCAGACTTATCTTTGTTCTTGTGTGCTCTTAGACTTCATCCTTACCCTCTATAAGTATAGGAGTCAAGCGACATGTCCTTAGAAAGGACATGTCTCTTCCAAAGTTATTTGCCCAACCTCTAGCAGTCAGCAACTTTCTAGGAATGATTTAAGTTTAATTACAAACATAAAAAATTATGTTTAGTTTAGTATTAAAACAAAATCCTAAAACGCCAATCTTATAAAGGAAAACACAGCAAAGACTTTAGCTTATCATGCCATATCAGATCGGATAGTTCAGATCAGTATTATAACAAGTTACAGAATTAACACTCCCTCTTAACTTGATAATCATACTGAGATATACCATATCTAGCAATATCAATAAAGATGAACAAGCAAGAATTGATACTCTAAATCTATTTGAATCTCCTTAGCATGTGGTATCATAGAACACATGATACAATGTCATATTACTAAACCTGTAGTGTGACAAATCACTGCTACTAGTGATCATAGTTGGAAAACTCACCAAATGCAAAAACTCGCCAAGCCCCCCAAAAGTTTAATCGGGAAAAACTTGGCGATTTAAAAAAAAAACTCGGGAAAAACTCGGGAACCTAAAAAACCGCTGAAATTTAATTAAAAATACATTTATTTTGCAAAATTTAATGAGAAGATGCATCTAATAAGTTAATTAAAGACAATACAAAAGAAAGAAACAAAGTTTAGATATATATAAATGCATAATGCGTACAAAATTGCATTCTCATGCAGAATGCTCATGGTAGGAAGCAAAATAGTAAATTACTAAATAGTTTCAATCTGCCAAACTAGAAGTAAATACTAAAAGTCTAAATACATCAATACAATGTGACAATGCCAATCACATCTTCCTCTTTCCACTTGCACTAGCAGGAAAGCGAGGAGGTCTAGTCCTAGAAGAAGTGCCCCGCACTGGGATAGGGCGTGAGCTGCATGACTGTGAACTCTGTGGCTGTGCCCCCTCGCTCGACGTCCCTACTGACTGGCTCGGCGTCCTATAAGAGGATGCATCTCCACCTAATGGTAATGTCTGATCCTCGCCTGAATCATCATCATCCTCGTCCTCATCCTCAATGTCATCCATAGTGAACTGAAAATCAGTGTCAACCTCCCCCTCCATGGCCTGCCTCTCCAAATCAGCGATCTCATCTTGTGTAAAAAATGGACTTGGCTCCTGTGTTGTCCAATCAAAAGAAGGATCTATCTCATCTAGATCAAGCGGACCAGGTAGTTCTAAGAGCTGTGACTTTTTTATGCGCAACTTAAGATTAAAGTGCACATAAACAAGGTCATTAAGCCGTTTTTGAGTCATTCTGTTTCTTTTCTTTGTATGGATGGACTCAAATAAGCTCCAATTGCGCTCACAATGGGATGAGCTACAAGGTTGGGATAGGACTCTGAGAGCAAATTTCCTTAAATTGGGGGTATTGCCACCCCAACTTGCCCACCAAGCATCTGCAAAACAAAATTTAAAAAGTTATAAAGCAATAAAAAACAAAATCAGAAGCACAACTTATCAATTAGCAAAAGTTTTAAAGTTTGACGCTTTACCTAGTGCTTGAGTAGATCTTGCTCTCTTTGCTAGCATAGAAGAGAACAAAGGACCCCTTGATTCCACATAGATTTGTTGTTCGGTCACAATAAGGTCTCTCTCCTCTTCACTTGATATCATTCTCTCAATGCATTTAGAGAGACCTTCCATGACCTCTCCATTAGGATCTGAGTAGGAATCATCAGCCCTAAAACAAATAGAAAATGATATCAAGTCTTACTACACAACCTTAAAAAGTAAAGTAAAATAAAGACTTATTAAAATCCCAACTTCAAGGACAATCAATTATCATAGTACCTGAATTTGGGATTGAGGATGTAGCCTGCTGCATGAATAGGTTGGTGGAGCATATTGTTCCACCTCCTATCAATTATTTCCCAAATGGGGTCAAATCTGAGACTGTCCCCGTGATAGTAACTTCTAACAGCCTCTTTCGCCCTATCCATGGCCTCATAAAGACCTCCAATTGGGGATTGCTGCCCATCACATGTGCGCAAGACTAGAACCAGGGGCAGAGACATCTACATTTGAAATTCGAAAAATACAAATTAGTTAATAACATAGTAAGTTATGAATTGAAAATGAAACTTGAATAAACTAAAAATATAATGAAGTTACCTCCACAATCTCCTTAGCCTTTGCAAAAAAGCTATCATCAAAGAGTATTCGTGCCACAGCTTCTCCTTCGGGCTTCTTTGAGTAAGGTGAAGCAACCCAATCAGCACACACAAACATTTGCTTCAAAGCCAATATGTGGTCAAGAATACTTTGCAACGTCAAGAAGACCGTTGCAAACCTTGTCATAGCAGGTCTCATCAAATCTTTGCCTTTAGTGGCTTTTCTCATCAAACTGAGAACCCATGGGTGATTATAGATATATTTCGTGACTTGCCTAGCATCTTCCACAACTGGACTCACCCAATCAAGTTTTCCTATGTCCTCCAAAAGAAGGTCAAGGACCTCTGCTGCACAAGGTGACCAAAAAAGTGTGGGATGCCTCTCTTGGAGGATTCTACCTAAAAGATTAGCAAAAAATCAATAATCAGTAACAAACTTTCCATATTTAGTATTTACAAATTACATCAAATCTAAATTGAATAATACCATAGCATTACATTCATGATTCATATTGATTCAAATATAAAAAATTAAATCTACCTGCTGCCACATATGCTGCTGCATTATCTGTGATTATTTGCACCACATTCTCTATTCCCACCTCCATGACAACATTCTCCAACATTAAAGCCAATGTGGCTGCATTTTTCACTTTGTTGGAGGCATCGACAGATTTCCAAAACACCACATCATCTTTGCAAGCAATCAAGAAGTTAATAATGGTTCTACTTCTTCCATCTGTCCACCCATCAGATAAAATGGTGCAGCCATACTTCTTCCACTCTTTCTTTCGGTCTTCTATCAACAATCTTGCCCTACCAACCGCTTTGTCAAGCAACCTACAAAATTTAAGTGTAATATTAAATAAAGTGTAAGTGTTAGTAAAATATTAGGAAATAAGTTATAACAATTAAGATTTAAAATATAACAATGAACTAAAGTGAATCTCAATTATTTACAATTACTAAATAGTAAAATACTAACCTTCCACTCATATCCTTGCGATTAGGCGGCTTGTACCCTTTGCCTGATATTGTCATTGGATTCACCATATTGACCCAATAGGGACTATCAGCAGCATTCATTGAGATATTGTTGAAAAACCAAAAATCAGCTGCTGCAATATCAGTTTGCTCATGCACCTCCTTAAACCATGCAGTGCCCTCTAATGATGGTTGTGCTCCAGGTGTGTTCCTGGGCACAAAATAACCACCTATCCCTGATGGGGATCCGGATGGTGATGATGAAGAAGTAGGAGATGTAGAAGAAGTGGAACCGGTAAAAGAGAAATTTTGTTTGCGGATCCGTGGGCCACGAAGAGATCCTGGTATGTTCTCAAGTGCTTCTTCTTCCTCTTGCATATCAAAAAGAGCTCCTTCAGATTCAGCTATGGCTGCCCTCATAGATAATTTTGCCCTCTCCCTATTCAATTTTTTCTCTTCAGCAGCTGCAAGTAGGGCATGGATGAATCTTTTTTCTTCATCAGTTACCTTGAGACAAGGGTTTGAGTCATGTTTCTTTATGTCTGCAAGGTGGTATTTGAGGCGGTTTATGCCTCCAGAAATAATTCTCTCACAGGGAATGCATATCACCTTCCCAATATCATTTGGACTTGGAGCTTCATAGGCATACCGCCATGCCTTATCTCTTGCATTTTTAGGCCGAGTGCCTATATATCCAGATGGGCATGGTGTTTGTGGCCACTCTTCTTGCGAGTTTGTCATGTTTTCTTAATGCTTGTCCGCTGCCCTACACATAAATAATTAAATTTATAGAAAAACGAATAAAAAAAGTTAGAACTTAGAGTTAGAACTTAGAAGCTAGAAGTTTAGAACAACTAGGGTTTCAACTTTCAAATGATTTGAAATCATTTACAAACAACAACAAAAACAATAAAAGCTTTGCTTAAAACTATAAAAAGTTTTCAAACAATGATAAGATGAACATACCTGGAAAGAAATTTCTCTTCTAAATTCGGTTAGAATCCTCCAAAATCCACTCCAATCTGCCTTTAATCACTTGCAATCAGCTAAAACCTTCTTTGCTCCACACAAATGAAAGAAACAATGCATTTTGACCTATTTAGGCGTCATTGGCCGCGGGTTCCCTGAACCGTGAGTTTTTTTACATAACTCGCCGAGTTTTTGACTAAAACTCGCCGAGTAATCGGCGAGTTTTTGGACTCACGCCGAGTTTTTTGGCAGACGAGTTTTTGGGCGATTTACTCCCCGTCCCAAAATACTCGGCGAGTTTTAAAAACTCGCCGAGTAACCGGCGAGTCTTCCATCTATGCTTGTGATAACAGTATTGCAAAGAATACAATGTACAAGATAAATCTGAAGAGTAATTTAATTTCTTCATTTATCCAAGTTGTGACTCATAGATATTAGTATTTCTATATCACAACATGATTCTGAGTTTAATACCTACTAGAATATAGGATAAACCCAGAGAATAATAAAATTCTTCCTTTATCTAAATTGTGACTTATCATAATATGATCTTGAACTCATCTAGATCTTACAGTAGAACTCTATTGTTTAGCACATTATCTAAGAGATTGTCACATCTTTAATAATGAATACAAATGGTAGAGCCCATAACAGCCAATAGCCTGACAAATAAAATTATTTTATTAATAATTTAAATAATACAAATAGATTACAATTCAACCATACCAAGTCTTCTCCTGAAGTGGTCTATCTTCACTCTAGATAGAAGTTTGGTGAGTATGTCTGCTGTCTGATCTGTAGTGCAAATGTATTCTAATTTTACAGAATTCCTGTCTACCATATCTCTTACATAATGGTAAGGAATTTCAATATGCTTGGACCTGTCATGAAACATTGGATTCATTGAGAGCTTGATGGAACTCTGATCATCACAATGAATAATAATCCCACAAGTATCCTAAGCCAAACTGCTTCTCGAGAGGCCATCGTTGTTGCAATGTATTCGGCTTCTGTGGAGCTCTAAGCTACTAAAGACTGCTTTCTGCATATCCAAGATATAATTGCTGATTCTAAAATGAAATAGCATCCTGAAGCACTTTTTTTATCTTTAACATTTCCACCTCAATCTAAGTCAGTGAATCCATGAATATCTAGATAAACTTTCTCATATTTGAGTCAAAACTTAAGAGTGCCTTGTAAGTATCTAATACTGTGCATAACTGCAACTAGGTGAATCTCCTTTGGCTCACACATAAATTAGCTTAAGGCATTAACAGCATAGCAAATATCAGGTCTTGTATTTACTAAGTACATAAGGGACCCAATCATCTGTCTGTAGAGAGTAGAATCTATGGAAGGTGATTCTACTGCTTATTCTTTAAATTTATGTAGATTAGTCTCCATTGGAGAAGACATAGACTTGTAAGTCCACATTCCAAATCTGTTCAAAATGTCTGATGTATACTTCCCTTGATTAAGTATGATACTGTCAGAATTATGTCGTACTTCCGGTCCTAGTAAGTAATGAAGGAGTCCCAAGTCTCTCATCTCGAATTCTCTAGTTAGATCTTTCTTGCATTGATCTATATGATGATCATCACCTATTATTAGTAAGTCATCAATATACAATATCAAAATTACCATATCATCTTTATCTCTTTTATAATATAAATTTGGATCAGCTTCATTTTTGGAGAATCCTAAGCCGGTGAGATACTTATCAATCCTTCCATAACAGGCTCATAGAGAGCTTGCTTAAGCCCATAGAGAGTTTTCTTGAGCCTACAAACAAAAACCTTTGGATCATGAGTTTCAAATCCTTCAGTTGCTCCAAATATACTTCTTCTGTGATCTTTCCATTTAGGAATGTTGTTTTTACATCCATCTGATGTACTTTCCATCCCTTCAATGCTGCAATTGCTAATACTTCTCTTACAAAGGTATATCTGGCAATAGGAGCAAAGGTTTCTTCATAATCAATCCCTTCATTCTGAGAAAATTCTCTAGCTACAAATCTAGCTTTATACTTTTTAAAGCTACCGTCAGCAACATGCTTTATTTTAAATATCCACTTGGAAGAAACAACAGATTTTCCTGTAGGTCTTGGAACAATTTCCCAAACATTATTCTTCATAATAGATTGATATTCTTCTGTCATAGCTTCCTTCCAAGCTATATGTTTAATAGCATCAGAAGGATTGGTTAGTTCTTTTTTGGATAAATCACTCATGTGTGTTGTATAACTAGAGAATCTTTTAGGTCTTTTGCTTTCTCTGATTGTTCCAGAAGGTGCAACAAAATCTTGAGCTGCCTCGACTGTTTTAATGGCCCAAAGTGGTCTTTTCTTTGAATTTTGAGTTTCATCAAGATTTAAATTTTGCATTCCATCTTCAATTTGCTTCTAAGTTCTCCCTCTAAGACCCAGATTCACTATTTCTTTCAGAGCTAGATAAAGGAGAAGGTTTTTCAGAACTTAAGACTCTTTTGAATGCTATATTTTCTTCAAAAATTACATCACTACTAAGTTCAATACTTTTTTGTCCTGGTATCATAATCTTATATGCCTTAGATGTTTCACTATACCCTACAAAAGTACCTTTCTTCCCAGAGGGTTCTAGTTTAGTGCTCTTTTCTTTTGGAACATGGATATATACAGGACATCCAAAAATCCTAAAATGACTTATATTAGGTTTGACCTTAGTAAATACTTCTTTAGGAGTTTTATCTCTAAGGTAAGAATGCGGCTTCTGTTTTGAATATAGACGGCAGTACAAGAGGCTTCTGCCCAAAGATAATATTCTAGATTTTGATCAAATATCATAGCTCTAGCAACTTCTATAATTGTTCTATTCTTTCTTTTTGGTACCCCATTTGGTTATGGATTAACGGTGTACTCCCTCTTAATTCTTGATTCTTTACAAAACCTTTTAAACAAATCTGAGGTATATTCTCGTCTGTTATCAGTTCTAAGAATTTTAATTTCATGTCTTGATAAGTTCTCAATTAATGTTTTGAATTCTTTAAATCTCTTTAGGATTTCTTCTGAATCTTTACATTTTAAGAAGTAAATCCATGTTTTCCTACAGAAGTCATCTATGCACAAAATATAATACCAGAATCCTCTAAGAGAAGGAACAGACATAGGTCCACATAGATCTGAATGAATTAATTCCAAACTCATTATTTGTTTTTCTAGTGCTATCATGAAATGGACTTTCGGTGTTCTTATCTAGAACGCACCCTTTGCATATGCTTGAGTGGTCTTTATTTAATTTAGGTAACCCAGTAACCATCTTTTCCATAGTTGATAAGGTTTTGAAGTTTAGATGCCCTAATCTTCTATGCCAAATTTCATTTATGTCTTTAGCTTCATGAATTAAGGCTTGAATAGGTCGACTAGATTTTGAATTCAATTCATACAAATATCCTTTTCTCGGACCAATCAACTTTGCTTTCTTGATGGAGGAGTTCTTTGCCCAAGTTATTACTTTGTCGTCCACAAATGCAACATTATGCCCATCATCTTCAAGTGTTGTAATTGAGATTAGATTTATTTTAATTCCTGGTACGTAGAGTACACCTTTGAGAAGAAGAGAATTTCCAAATTTTAGTTTCAAGGTACAATTTCCAATTCCTTTGATGAGATGTGTTAAATTATCACCAATGGTAACTTCGCCACTGACCTTTTCTAAAATAGAGTCTAGTGCTTCTTTGTATCTTGTTGTATGTCTATAATATCCACTATCAATTACCCATGCTTTACTTGAAATTCCATTTGATAGTGATGAGTACAATACACGATTCTCAGGGTCATCGATATCTTCTTCCCTAGTAACATTTGTACAGTTTGCTTGTTGTTTAGAATTCTCAGGACAATTAGATCCGTAGTGTCCAAACTTTTCACATTTGTAACACTTTATTTTGGATAGATCTTTCTTGGGTTTTCTATTCTTTTGATTTCCCTTTTTCTTCTTGAAATGCTTCTTCTTGCCCTTATAGGAGTTTGTATTAAGAACATGAAGTTCTTCATATTCTGTTTTCAGTTTCCCTCCTTTCCTTAGTTTTCTGGATTCTTTTGAAAGACAGTCGTTCTTAAGTCTGTTGAAGTTAGGAAGATTATATCTAGCCTTGTGCAAAAGTCTCCCACAAATCTGGTAACCCATCTATAGCCATTAGTGTTAATTATGTGTCACTAATAATGGTTCTTATACTTGATAGTTCATCTCTAATGCCGGCAACCCTTAGGAAGTAAGAATTCATTGATTCTCCTTTCTTTATCTGAATGTGTGATTTAGTTGCCTTTTCAGTGCGAAAAACCTAGTTGCATTGTTGACCTCATATGCATTTCATAATGCTTTCATCATATCAAATGTAGTTTGATGTTTTGTAAGTATGAGTACGATATTATTTTTTACTACATCTAATATGATTTGAATGGCCTTTCTATTTCCTCTACTCCAGATAGATTTATGAGGTTTAACTGGAGGTTGTTTGGATGCTCTATCAACAAATTGTTTTACATCATTCTCTTCAAGAATCATTATGATTTTGAATTTCCAGGCATCAAAGTGTTCTGGAATGAGGATGTCTTTGTGGGGATAGCCAGCTCTTTTGGGGAGCTTCTCTCCATAGATCCGATCACTGCCTCTAAAAGATACCTCACTTATGCCCGTATCTGCATTGGGGTAAGGGAAGGCACTAATATGCCAGAAATTGTGGCATTTCATTCCAAATTGGGAGTGCATGTTCAAAAACTGATTTATGAGATCATGCCATTTGCATGTTTCCTTTGTTTAAAATCAGGGCACAAGGCAAATCAATGCCCTAGGGAAGAAAAGAAAAAAAGTAAGCCAACTCGTACTACTATCAAGGGGAAGAAAATAATCTAGAAACAGAAAGCTTCGAAGCTTTCTGAGAACCAGGATGACATCGTGGATACGAAAAAAGTACTTCGACAGGAAGTAGAGCAAGTCATTGAAGGCGATAAAGGACCTATAGTCTCTGATAAGGAAAAAAGGAATGACTCCAGCTAGGAAGGAGACTAGAGAAAGGATAGAGATATAGGATCTAAGATGATCGATGTTGAGGGCCAAGCCGCTGAAGCCATAGTTGGGATAGAAAACTCCTTGCGGACTGAGGAAGAGCAGGATGTTAGTAGGTCGGAGGCCCCCCGTATGGAGATTTCGCCGAATACTATTTCGGGAATCCTAACTGTTGGTGGCCCCCCAAGGATGGAAGAACTCAACCTAAGCGATGGATTCATCGATGAGAGGATTAGTCTGGCCAGTAATAAACAGGCTCCACCTATTGTTCCCATAGCGAATCCGTCTGTCTCCAAAGATGTGGGGATTAAGCTTTTAGAACTTATCAACAATTCTTCCCCAGAACAGATTTCAAAATGGGAGGAATGGATTAATAGTTGCTCTCAAGATAGTAAAGGTAACTGGAGTGTGGTTAAAAAGAAGAAGAACCAAAATCGAGACCATCCCCCTCTGTCTCTAGCGACAACCAAAAGCAGAGTGAAGGCTGATGTTGGGGTAAAGTTCAAGACTCCAAGTAGGAGAAGCCTGAATCAAACATTGCCGGACGAGACCAAAAAGAACTTGGCAGATGGGAGCCAGAGAACCATCAAGGAATACTCTGGAAAAAAGAAATGAAGATCATATCTTGGAACATTAGGGGCCTAAATGGCACCCACAAGCAAGAGATAGTTAGGAATATGATCAAAGACCAAGACCCGATTTTGTACTGATCCAAGAAACTAAAATGCAAAAAGATGTGGTTGGTAAGTTGTCTTTTAGCAGAAACATGAGTAGTGAGCCTACAAATTCGGAGGGAGCTGCAGGGGGGGTGTTGATGATCTACAACAACAAGGCTTTTTAGATTTCTTTTGTTTATAATGAAGGTAATGCCCTCCTTTGTAAGGTCTCCCATGTTCATAGTGGTGATTCTTGGTTTATTTTAAATCTGTACGCTTCCAATACCAAAAAGAAAGAGAAGGATTTTTTGGGCTAAGATCATTGATGTTATTCAAAATTGCAACATAAAAAAAGGGGTTATTATAGGGGATTTCAACTCTCCCCTTACTGATGATGAAAAAGCTGGAGGGCTGGCCCTGGATTAGGAAAGTAAATTAGACCTCTCAAATTTTATTAACAATCTGGCTTTCATGGATGTTGATCTTTCGGGGGGTAGTTTCACTTGGTCTAACAAGAGAGTGGGTGGGGACTGCCTCCAGGTCCGTCTCGACAGAGCCCTAATCTCCCCTGATTGGTTGCAAACCCACTCTTGCAGACTTTCCCTTCTCCCTAGAGTTGGCTCGAATCACTCCCCCATTTCGCTTTCCTTTAGTTCCCTAATGGTCAAACAAAATTTTCCTTTTCGTTTTGAGAAGATGTGGATTTCCCATCCGGAGCTGGAAGCCAAGATTTCTTCTTGGTGGAACATTGAGGTGGAAGGTACTGCAATGTTCAGGATTGCCCAAAAATTGAAGAACATGAAAAGGAACATTAAAGTTTGGAATAAGTCGGACTTTGGGCATATATTCCAGGAGAAGGATGAGAGGTTAGACCAGCTCCGCACTGTCCAGGAAGAAACTCGGTTGGAGGGATATAATGACCTATTTAGGTTTGAAGAAAGGTCTATCCTAACTGATCTACATAATATCATTAGCAGGGAGGAACACTTTTGGAAGCAAAGATCTAGAGTTAATTGGCTCAAAGAGGGGGACCAAATACCTAGTTTTTCCATTTATCCACCCTAAAGCATCAGGCTCATAACAGGATTTCAAGCATCAAAAGGGGGAGACCTTGTTTACTAAGGACAATGAGATAGCGTATGAAGCTGTGAATTTCTTCTCCTCTCTTCTTTCTAAGGATCAGTCTCTCTCCTTGACAAATCAAGAGGATATCTTAAACGTTATTCCCTTGTTGCAGGATCACCATAATTCCATGTTGAAGGCTATTCCTTCTCCACAAGAAATTTATCAAGCCCTTTCTTCTCTTCCTAGTGATAAAGCTCTTGGGCCGGATGGTTTTCTAACTTTCTTTTCCAAATATATTGGGAGGTGGTCAAAAGGGATGTTGTGAAGGTAGTGCAAGAATATTTTGGAGCTAGGAACCCCTTGAAAGAACTCAATGCTACTTTTCTAGTGCTTATTTCGAAAATCCAAGGGGCCGACTCGATGGATAAGTTCACACCCATAGCCTTTGCAACTCTTTCTATAAAATCATCTCAAAAGTTTTGACTACTAGGCTTCTTAGCGTCCTTCATCTGATCATCTCCCCGCAAAAAACTAGTTTTGTCCTAGGGAGACAGATTCTTGACTCTACTATTACGGTCCACAAGGTGATTCACTCTTTGGAAGCTGGGAAGAGAGAAGGATTTTTGCTTAAAATTGGACTTGTCTAAAGCTTATGACAGGGTGGACTAGAATTTCTTGTTGGCTGTCCTTCAGGCTTTTGGCTTTGATGCCCAAGTTTGTAAACTTATCCTTCAGCTTGTCTCAACCCTCTCTTTGTCTATTTTGGTCAACGGCTCCCCCTCGAATTTCTTTTTTCCCTCAAGAGGATTGAGATAGGGCGACCCTTTATCCCTTGTTCTCTTCATATATTGGCGGAGTGCTTGGGGAGGTTAATTCTAAGGAAAAGACAGGAAGGGAGCCTGGATGGCCTCAAGCATTCTTCCGAGCAAACCTCTTTCACCCATCAGCAATTTGTGGATGATACAATCCTGGGTGGAGATGCCTCAATTCAAGAGGCTAGAGTGCTTAAAGGCTTGCTCAATTCCTACACGAGTGGTTCAGGCCAAGCTGTTAACTGGGAGAAAAGCTCGGTCTACTTTATCAACACACATTTGGAGAGACAGAGGAAAATTGCTCATATTCTGGGATGTGGTGTTGGATCTCTTCTAGCAAACTATCTTGGAATGCCACTAGGGTCCAAACCTCTGGAATCCTTTTGGAATAGTATCATTAACAGATTCAACAAGAAGTTAGCTGCTTGGAAAGAAGCCACCCTCAGTCAAGCAGGCAAATGTACTTTGGTGAAATCTACTCTTCAAAATCTTCCTACTTATGCCCTCAGCCTCTTTGGGATCCCGGTCAAGCATGCTGACAGAATGGAGAAGATTCAGAGAGACTTCTTATGGACAGGTGTTGAAGATAATAAGAGATATCATCTTGTTGCTAGGGATCATGTCTGTCTCCCTAAATGCTATGGTGGTCTTGGCATTAGAAAAATCAGACATCTCAATAATGCCCTATTGGCCAAGCAGATATGGCGCATTTTTCAAAACTCGAGAGAATGGAGAGACATAATAGTGGAGAAATATCTGAGAAGGCAATCCCTCAGTTTTTTGCTTAGTGAGGCTGAGATACCTCAAGGATCTTACATATGGAATGGGATTTTAAAGGCAAAATTTTTGGCCAAGTCTAAGGCAAAATGGAAAGTAGGCAATGGTGAAAACATTTTTTTCTGGCAGGATAATTGGCTATGCCAAGGACCTCTTATTGACCATCCCAATTATGGGAGATGGGCAGAAATATGTATAAGAAGATTTGGTCTGAAAGTTAGCTACTACAGAGCTGGTCAAGGATGGCAAGACCTGTCCTTAGTCTCCCAGGACCTTAAACCTTTGATGATTACCCTGAATGCAATGATCCTTAATAAGAAGAGGGATGAAGTCATTTGGGGAGATAACTCAAATGGGCAATACTCTGTTGCTTTAGGTTACTTCTCGATGTGGGACAGATTGGAGAAACCCATCTGGGCTAACGCCTGGATTCTTGGTCTTACTCCAAAAATCAACATATTTTTTTGGCTACTTCTCCAAGACAAAGTGCTTACCTTGGATAACTTGGCAAAGAGAGGTCAGATTATCCCTAATAGGTGTAGCCTTTGTAAGCAAGATTCAGAAACGTTTAACCACCTCTTTATTCACTGTCCCTTCTCTTCCGAGGTCTGGAATCTTTTGACCTGGGACTATGGGATCAGTTGGTGCATCCCGGCTAACATCCAAGAGTTCTTTGGAGAATGGAATAGTGTGCACATCGGAATGAAGACTCAGATGTTATGCTCCTGGTCTCTTCCGCATTTTTGTTGGGGAATATGGAAGAGCGAAATAATCGTATCTTCAGACACAGGGAATTCCCTACTTTTATTATTGCAAAAAATTAGAAGGATTAATGAAGAAGAATTTTGCAACCAAAAAAAGGGAGGAAATATAGGAGGAAACAGCATAGAAAAGAAAAAGGACAAGGATAGGAAAGACAGGAGGCTAGGTGGCTTCTTCACCCTAAGGGCTGGCATAAAGCAAACTTCGATGGGGCAACCAGAGGGAATCTTGGTCCTACAGGCTGTGGAGGAATCATCAGAAACAATCATGGGGACGGCGTTGTGACTTTTTCCTATCCTCTTGGGACTCAGTCAAACCATTTTGCTGAGGCCAATGCAACATGTCACATTGTTAAACTGGCCCTGGCTTCTAGGATCGACAACCTTTGGTTAGAGGGGGATTCTTTAAATATTATTAATTGTTTAACTGGCCAATCATTGCCATCTTGGACTATTGCGAATGTGGTGGAGACCAAAACTTACCTGGGCAAATTTAAAAATGTCCATATAAGCCATGTGTAGAGGGAGGCCAACTCAGCTGCGGACTAGTTTGCAAATGAAGCGGTAATAAAAAAAACGGCGATGACGTGGCATAATGGCGAAAGCTTTCCGGGGGCTGTGAAAGAATTAGTATTATTGTAACGTATCCAGGGAAGTACGAAGGCAATCCAATTATAATTATGGAAAGATTTGTAAGATTGCACATCGGACAAGGAGTAATGAGAATCATGCAAAGTTATTATTTTTCCATCATATCAAGTACGTGTGGCACACTTTTTGGATCAATTTGCCTTCTACCATTTTTTTCACCATATGTAAAACATTTTTTGGGGTTCAAAAACAGAAGGAAGCAGCAGTTTGTGAGAGAACAGGAAGCAGGTGCAGGTTTTTCGAACCAGAGGACATTATGGTTGGGGAGAGAAGTAGGAAGGAGCCAGGGGGTAGACAGGGGGTAGGCCCATTAAAATCACATAGTCAAGAGGTATATTCATGAATAACATTCCTCTTGACTGCTACAATTTATTGATCACTACAAAATCCATCTCAACATGGTTTACTCCCTCTAAATCAATATGACCGAGATATGACCAAGATCACTAAAAGTTGACTGAATCATATCCTTTATTTGCTCCTTCAGACAAATGTTGCACAATCCCTCTAAATATTGATCTTATGAGCTTCTTTACCTTTGAAGAAGTGTCAAACTCCCTCCGAGTCTGAAATCAGTCTCCCTTTTCTTGCAATGACATTCTCGGAGAAGATCAATGCAGATAGCTCTTAGAGGACATAATGGAATACAAAAATAAGAGAGACAATTCTAATACTAAAGGATATTAAAATTAATTAGATATTCATCAAAATAGTGTAATATTGATTCTTGCCTCGAAACAATATAATTTTTCTAATCTTTAATGTCCAAGTAACATTCTTATATATTGATCTCAAACAAAAATATCAATCATTTCTTAAATAGACATTGTTTATATAACAATATTTTATACATTCTCACATGTATATACATATAAAACATGATAATGAATATTCATATAACCTCCCTATTCTTAAATATTCAATCATCTATTTAACACAACTTATGTTTCATTTATAATATTTCATATAATATAGACATTAGCAATGTACTATATATCATACCTGTGAGTGGGGTCCAATTTACCTTTGCTATGTGTTGAGAGTCTCTGAAAAATTATGCCTCTTTATAAAAACGCAATGATTTTCCTCCTTTTGGATTTGTTCGGTCCTCTTTCCCAATTGCTTACTTATATTGGCAGTATTGTTTCTTTTGGAGAAGAGGAACACAAAACCTGACTAGTTGTGCAAGGTATTCTAGTTTCAGCATGTTGCTCATGTCTACAAGGAATCTCTCAAACAGTAAGTTTCAAAAGTCCACGCCAACACGAAATTGCTCCATCGTTCCCAACACATGAGATTTTTTCTCAAACCAATACCAACTCCATTCTTCAAGTTATGAGAAAGGCCTCCATGCAGTTCCCTATGTTGGACAGCCACTCACATACGTGGCATAAACAAAATACAATTCTATAAATATTCTGCAACGACATGGAGTGACAGTTCCAGTCATAGCAACCATTGTGTTGGTGATGTTTTAAGCCTGCCCCAACATGTAGTCGATGAGAATTGTGGAACTTTATTCAGTAGCAGCCATGGTGCCAAGAATAATGAAAGAACTTTCTTCATGTGAAAAGCAAACTCTAAATACAAAAGTATCCATAACTTAATTATTCTATAACAAACACCACTACTTCAATATATTTGCATCAATGTCTCCTTTCTGATCTTAACCATATTCATAGTTATCGGCAACTATTGTATTATCAATAGGTGTTGACTGTGATCTTCAGCGATAACTGAATAATGTCCTGACATATTGTGATGTCCATCATATAATCTTATTCAATGGTGTGAAGACCTCTTTTTTTCCAAATTTCCTTCACATGATGGTATTTGCGCCAAGGAGCGGATATTCGCATGTGGAGGACTTTAGACTTTGAAATATTTTTTCAAACCATGTATGAAAAACATACTGGATACTACATTTTAGATTTTAGACTTTTCAATGGATTTTCTCCTGCAAGCATTTCGTGCTTTCCATAGTTAAGCACTTTAGACCGCAAATCAAGTGTTGTTGCGGATTTTGTGTTGAAGTAAGCTCAAGGGACAAAGATGGTGGCTCTTCCATACCAAGTAAAGTTGTTGATACATGAGAAGAAAAATGTCCCACAAGCTTGGCATTTTTGATAGCAGATTTAGCATGTGAATCCCATATGTGATGCACCCCTTTTCATGTACAGTGTGTGATCACAATAGATAAACTGCAAGTACCATTCGATTGCCTCCAACTATATTAGTAATTGTTCTGCATCTTTTTGTATTTTCTACAATTGCAGACTGGTGCTCTAATACCATGTTAGTTTTCGGAGGATTGCTGCAAATGTACTAAGTACTGCCATCGTATTTTGTATGTGTTCTCCAAATGGCAGTGACCTCTTATCGACAGAAGCTACCAAACATCAACATGTATCCATCTCCTTCACAAATGAATAGATAATCTACCTTTAGTACTACCTCTATGGGTGGTCACAATGTTGCACCATATTCTTCCAAGTCAACTTCTTCCTTTGTATCCTTCTCGAGTCCATTAGTGGTTGCTGTTTGTTTCTTCTCTCTCTGCTACTTTGTCGATGGCATATGCCACAAATCCTACCTTCTCTAAACCGCTTGTAGAGTGCTTTAATTTCCCATAGTCGTTAATCCTTACCCAAAGTATTAGAGGGTCAAACAAAGCATTGGTAAGGCATTTGTGGGCTATTGGGACTGCTATTCCTTCCACATGTTTCCTTACTAGTTGTTCTTCAAGATCCATCATTGGTTTTTTCTAGCCTTTGTCCAGCCTATAGGGTTCCTAACTAATTACTGGGTCTCCTATCACTCCTTCGTGACTAATCATCGAGTCATCCTTGCTGGTATACACCAACATGTTGATCCTAATAGTATGAGTTCTCCTTTACTGGGAAGCATTAATTTTCGACCCGTTTAATGGTTCTTTGGCAGGCTTGTTGTCCAGTGTTGATAATTTTACAGCCCTATTGCTTCCCACTTCTCCGATTTAATGGGGTCCTAATCAACAGACTTTAAATTTACCGAGCCTGATTTCATTATGACCATTATAATGTAGAACTAACTGGCCTGGCCAAATGGTCGTTCTGCGGAGATGTTTTTAATGTCCCCATTTTTAGTAGCTTCCTATAGCTGGGTGAGGTCAGTTCATCATCGCAACCCTCATAAGCTAACAATTAGTTTTGATTGTTTATGTTGATTGACTTGCCATTTATAGTACGTTAACTCTGGGCAATTACTATTTTTAGCAGTGTAGTGGAGGCACCTGGTGCTTGGCATCTTCAGTGATTGATTGGATCGTTTAATGGAGCTTCATATTAAAAGTTATTTATTAAGGATATCTAAATGAATAACTTTATCATTATATTATTATAATTATTAAGATAATATCTTATACTTTCTATAATAGTCAACTACTTGTCTGTAGTCCGTCTTTCAGGCTAGATAGGAATGTTTCCTATCCTGTCTCTAGTTTTGTTTCTAATTCCGTCTTCAGTCTACGTTGTTTCATTTAGAAACAACGTCCTTGTAATTCTTTATAAGGAACACATTTGTTCCTCTGTTAATCAATCAATCATCCGGAAATCCGTTAATCTGCCAACTCTTCTTGAATCTTGTAACATGGTATCAGAGCTATTACTTAAATTTTTTCGAAAAAATTTATAATTTCTTCGTTAAATTATTTGTTTAAATTTTTTCAAAATTATTTCTGTTGAATTTCTCTAAAACCCGCTTAGGGTTTTCGGCCTAGAGAAATTCTCGAACTCGGGTCTGCCTGTGTTTGTTCAGCACACTCTAGCCCCATTCGTCCATGCACATCGATCCTTGAAGAAAAATCTGCCATTTTTTATCAAGAAATCTAAAGTTTTTTCAAGCTTTTTTCAGCTAGGGCCGTTTTTTTTCGAAACCCTAATTTTTGGGGTCGAAAAGTTATTTTGTTTGCAGATTCTTGATGGGTTTTTCGAGAACTCAACTGGGTTGTCGTCCATTTTTTCTGGGTGCCTCAATTTTTGTGCCTCGATTTTCGAGCCAGCGGATCCAAAAAACGACAGCAAATTCCTTTTGAGTTTTTCGAGCTCTCTTCTGGGTCATTCTCTGATTCTTCTGGGTCTTTCGTATTTTTGCCTCGAAGAACGTACCTTTTCACAATTTTTCATTGAAAAACGTGCCATGGCATCTCTGACAAATATTCTGCTCGAGCATAATTCCAAATTCAATGGTCGCAATTATGGAACCTGGAAGCAGCGCATCATCGCAATCTTCGAATATCGAAACACCGATCAACTTGTTCTGGGTGTTACGCAGCGTCCGACTTCTCCGGGTCCTGATCAAGATACATGGGATCTGAACAATCGAGAGGCAAAATGCTTCCCAGCCAACAACACAAGTTGTCGAGCTTCCTGATCAAGGCGAAGCTGCATTTTTCGCCTTCTGAATTTGTTTCTGTTTTTTTGGGTTTGTTGATTTTCTCCTCAAAAATCATTTCAAGTTGTCTGTAATACGCAAGGTTGTGTGAAATTCTAGGTTTGTTGATTTTCTCCTCAAAAATCATTTCAAGTTGTCTGTAATACGCAAGGTTGTGTGAGATTCTGGGTTTGTTGATTTTCTCCTCAAAAATCATTTCAAGTTGTCTATAATATGCAAGGTTGTGCGAGATTCTGGGTTTGTTGATTTTCTCCTCAAAAATCATTTCAAGTTGTCTGTAATACGCAAGGTTGTGTGAGATTTTGGGTTTTACCGTTTTTTCCACAAAAACAAAGTTTTGTAATTGCAACTTATTTTGAGTCATAGCACTCTTCTGGCAAAGCTTCTTGGTTTCAGCATTCTGTAGATCCAGGGAGGGTCTCAGTTATCACAGAATGTTCCGTCATCCATACGTTGACCATTAAGGGAGGGTATTAAGATAATATCTTATACTTTCTATAATAGTCAACTACTTGTCTGTAGTCCGTCTTTCAGCCGAGATAGGAATGTTTCCTATCCTGTCTCTAGTTTTGTTTCTAATTCTGTCTTCAGTCTACGTTGTTTCTTTTAGAAACAACGTCCTTGTAATTCTTTATAAGGAACACATTTGTTCCTCTGTTAATCAATCAATCATCCGAAAATCCGTTAATCTACCAACTCTTCTTGAATCTTGTAACAATAATTTGATGGTGTGTTGAAGAAGCCTTTTAAGTGAAAAGTGTCTTCATGAAGCTTTTAAGTTGCGAGTTATTTATTCAAACTTATTAAATGAAAGCTTCTAATTGAATAGTGTATTGATGAAGCATCTTTGATGAAAACTGTGAGGAAGAAGCCAAGTTGCATTTTGTATTATAAAAGAGACTTCATGAAGGAAAGGGATTTATTCTTGGCTACTGATTTTCAATTGCTTGTAAGTTTTGTTGAAGCTTTTCATTAAGGGTTTGTGAGAACCAATTCCTCCTCTTTTTTGCACTTTGAATCACTAAAAGACGTGGTTAATTGTTCTATGAATTACTGAGATCAATTATGGTTATTATGATTGAAAATTTGTTGCTACATACTGAATTGTCTACTATTTTGCTAATGTTTGATATGGGGTTTGGACGCCTGGTATTTGCCTTCATTTGTGTGGTTTGATGTTGCTTGAAGGCATCGATATACTGCTGCAAGTAGGTGTTCACAGCTTGCAATTGTTTACATGCCACTGGGAGGCATCTAAGAAGGGCTGTGATTACCTGTTTTATAGCAGCATTTGAATATAGGAGGGCTGTATTTGAAATCTGCAGGCATTGAATGACAAGTACGGGTGGCCAAATAATGCTGCAAATAATGTCACCACCCTTGATCACCATATACTAAGTTTGGCATTGCATTTCATTGAATCTGCTACAACATTCTTCGATGCCAACTACAAATCAGGTTCTTATTCCAAATTGCAAACTACATGAGACTTATCTGTAATAAAGTTGCAGTATCCAAATTGCAAGTCAGTGGTTCTATATTGGCATTGTTAGTAGTTGTTTGTTTAATTGTTTATTTCAGCATTTCATATATCTTTGGAAAAATAAAAACAAACTATATATTGCAACCAAAAAAAAATGCATAGTTTCAAAAAAACAAAACAATCATATTCTTAAGCATAGCTACAGAGTGAGCCAGCAGGGCTCTCACAGTGGTATTAAAGCTTGTATGATAAGTGTTTGATAAAATGTCAAACCACTAGAACTGAAGTTGGAACTGATTGGGGTTCATTATATTAGTATATGACCGGTTTCTTAACAACCTGTAGGGAATTCAGGTTCAACATGGCACAAAGATTTGTACCTAGTATGCACTACACCCACAGAGATCATAATTCTCCACACGCTGATGGAGACCCTGAGATACAATTTGGCAGCATAGGTGACAAGGGTATTGGTGGTAATGGAGGTTCAAGTAGTGCAGGTTACAGGGATGTTGGCACTGGTTCTGATATTGACAAGGAGGCCAAGGAGACATTTAGAGACCTTGTACAGGGTCAGCACCATGTTGTCGATGTGTTACAGCAGCTATCTAATACATTATAGTGCATTGCACTCCTCAAAGGACAGAGTACGGAGAGAGGTACTAGGAGTGATTATGTCAGTTCACACAGGTCCAAGGCTGATGACAGGTCTAGAGTTGGGGACAGGATTAGAATTGAGGACCGAATCAGATTTGATGACAAGATTGACAAGACAAGATATGCTAGTGTTTATGATAGGCTACAACGACTTACCTTTCTGAGACCTGAGGTTGATGCAGTTAATACTGAGACTAAGGTCAGCCATTTGTTGATGATATTGTTGCTCACTATATAGAATGGGATGCTCTTCACCAAGCCATCAAGCAAAAATTGAACTTTGACAGAATTCTTACATAGAAGTAGCATGCTACAGGTAGGCCTGCACCTGAGAGACAGGCCAAAACAGACTGATTTGAGAGAGGCAGCCAACAAGATGACCTTGGCCCACTTTGATGGCAGTGGCAAAGTTACAACACTAGCTTGGGTTCATAAGTTCGATATCTATTTAGCATTGTGTCCCATGATTGAGGAGGATGCCATCCACTTTGCTTTGTTGCATTTGGACGAAGTAGTTAGTAATTGATAGTATCATGGATTGGCCACTTTGCATCATGACCAAATTACATCCTACCGGGAGTTTGTTGATAGACTGGTAGAGATTTGATCAAAACAATCCAGACTTACTTTCGAGATCTTGCTCAACTCAAACAGACATGCAACCTAGAGTCTTTTGTTAGTGACATTATGAGACTCTATGTAATGGTTTCCAATGTGACCAAGAAACGCTTTGTTACGCTATTTGCAGAGGGGTTACAGGAGCCACTCTGACGGTGGCTTAAGGCATTTGATCAACCTTTTCTACACGGGGCCATCAAGAAGGCTGGGAACATGGAGCTTTCAGCTCCTATGAAGCAAGCACAACCTAAAACTATGTCTCAACCTTTAGATGAGGAACTGTAACATCCGGTTTTCTAGGGTCTAATTTAACAAATACCATACTCAAGGAAATACAGTTGCTACTTCATTTCATAGGAAGATAGTTATATCATTCATGTTCATGTGAAGAAGAATTACCATTAAAAATCAGTTAAACAAAATTTCTTATCTAAATACTTGAGATACCATTAAATGAAATTACTTTTGTAATTGAAAATCACATACCTCGGAAGGACTGAGATTGAAATTCAACAAAGGATGCTTCTGCAACTACCCGGATTAGTCCACAAATACACTATAACAGTTTCACAAATCGACTATCATCTAAAAACTGCTATCTCAAAATCATTTGATGATTACAACTAAATACCACTATAATTTAAATTGGGGCATCACATATCATTTTACCAATTAGGGCATCAATTACCATCGGTTCATTTAGGGCTTCTGATACCACTTTACCACTTAGGGCTTCCGCGACCACGGATTCAATTAGGGCTTCCAATACCACTGTATCATTTAAGGTTCCAGCTGTCACACAATGAATTAGGGCTTCGATTTTCTTTTCCTTCTGATTGCTAATCTATGACAGTTTTCTCAAAATTAGATAAATACTTATATTCAAAATTCATTTGTATGAAAGTAAAATGATGATAACAATGAAATACATCAATTTAATCTTACCTTCTCATATACAAAAATGATATTACCTGTTTTCGATAAACAATTTGAATATATGGCTTATCTCTATCTGTCGCCTATCCAACATCTTAAGAGAAATGGAACATTGTCAGGGGCTTTACCACCCAACCTCGGACCATGATATATCTCCACACGATCTCTAATGAGAAAGGCCCTCCCTACCTAAAATTGTCAGGGAACATCCTACCAATCACTGGGCTTCAAGATATAAACACGCCATATGACTTGGCAACAGGAGATCACAGTAACAAGAATATGCATGAGCTATTGATTAATTTTAAATGGTAAGTATTGAAATGCCACAAATGATATTGCTTCATATTATTGATGAGTCCTTCCTCACACCACATCACCCATCTTTCACAACTGGGTGAGTCCCAGGTATTCGGAATTCTCAGAGCAGACGGCTCCTTTTATTCAAGAAGATTACATACAACCATCATTACATATTCTATGATTATGTTATTAAGAGATCTCAAAATGTTATCATTCTTGACAACATTCTTCATGCTTGAGCTAATGCTTTATTTAATTGTCTTGTTATTATAACATTTTTATTATTGTCGATTTTTTGCACCTCTTCACCTATATCAAGCCTTCGAGCCGGCGATTCTCTAATGCCAACAAATTATATATATTGTGATAATTCACACACCTCTTCACCATACTCTGGCAATTCACCTGGCGAATTCCTTGGTGTTCACCTTTTTGAAATATTTATATATGCCAATCTAACTGTAAAGGTTTATTAATGGATTGTTACTCATTTGTCTTGAATCCTTAAAAGAAAACAGAGATATTTAACTTTTCTATAAAAAGAAACTACGGCATTCTTAAATCAGAATAAGGGAAGCAATATAATATGACGGATAGGATCTGTGGTTTTCCGAATTTAAATACAGTTTTACATTCTCTGAATAACAAAGACATTCTTATGATTTTTGGAAAATATACAAGTAGTATGATAACGAATTCTTGTAAAGCTATGGTTAAGGATCTATGTCTTAATACATTTCGTCCAGAAATTCTAATCCCATGACAGTATTAACTCTATTAACATTTATCTTTATCGCACCTTCATCACCTCATTCTGACTTTAACTTGGTGATATCCTTGGTGCTCCCTTCCTGTTATCAGATGCTATGACATATTTTCAAGAAGGATAAAGTAAAGTTACAAAAGAAAGACTTCAGATGTCTATTCAAAAGATTATGTTTTTATTCTGCTCTCTCTCTTGACACTAAACTGTTAGGAAAATATTACTGAATCCACATTGATATTTGACTTTATTCTTGTTGCAGAATTTATGAGAGAGTGGGAAATCTTATGATGTTATAGCAAGGGAAAGATAACCTATTTCATATTGATCGGTTATCATGAATTTGAACTTAAGAAAAGAATTTCCGACTCAGTCATATCGAATTAAGAAAGAAGGAAAATAAATACAATTTGATTTGAGCATGACTTCCTTACATGGCTGACTGCCCCGCGGTTGATTGCCTAACACTAGGCTCTAACACCTCTCGCAGGTTCCATGGAAACAATTGCTTGAAGAAACAAAGACGTATCACTCTAATCTTTCAAATGAATAACTCTGTATATTCCCCTCCCATGTGTTTTGGATGCAATGATATATGAACTCTATTACGTATGGAGACAAATGAAAAATGGCGTATGAATTTCTGATTGCTAATACGAACCGAAACAAAGACGTAATGTCCTCAGGCTATGGCACCGTAGCAGATTAAAGAAAGGAAAGCTGGGTTAAAACTGTTACACACCAAGAGTGCGCCATCTATCCCCTATCACAACTTGCGCTTGATTTTATTTGTATTCCCCCCACTCACGCCTAATTTTGGTTCGCTTAAAGACATTTCACAAGAAACAAGAGTTTAATTTGGCTTCCACCGGTTACAAGCAACCATACGAATTCCAATTACTTAATCGATTAAAAACAAGGAAGGCATAAAAGAAATGAAAGAGGGTTGAAAGATTATAACTCAAAATAATAATTCAAATGTTGTTAAAATTCGAACATTATAATCCCAATCATTATTATAGTTTTGAATATTATTGTAATCGATAAATTATAGTGTTGTTATATCATTTTTATGTTTAAATGCATGAATATAAATTTTTATCAAAATAATAATGATGAAAGATAATTTACAATCCTTTGAGGGATGTTTTATATTTTAACTTAATTATTTTATTTAAATTATTTGTTTAAATAACTCATGCAATTCCACAAGTGTGTCTTGTTTTCAAATCACTAGGTCCTTTATCCGTCTGCCAGTGATGGTGATGCCCTGCCTAATTCTTTTCTGACAATGCTTCCACCCCTTCAACATGCTCCCTGCAAGGAATCTCTCTGTAATTAAATTATAAATTATAAATAATTATATCAATTAACCTTTCATCTTAATTCCATGAATTCGCAATTAACGATCAACTAACATGTCATCTTCACGTGAAATCATAAAGACCAACTATCTTACCATTTCACCAGATTATATCAAATTAAACTGCCAAGTGACTTCATGTGAACCTCAACGTCTATATTTCAAGCTAGGTCAAAAATTGGGATGTAACAGGAACACCCACTGATTACTCATGAAAAAAGAAACTCAATTGGGGAAGAATTATGAGGCATCACGTGGAGATTTGAGAAGGAGACAACTTTGCTATTGGCGCAAAGGACCTTATGATAGAGGACAAACATGTTCATTGAGGCCTAAAGGAGGGGCAAACCATTCTATGTGGATGCACTATGATGAGGTTGAGACCGAATCTTCAAAGCAGTCTATTGGCTTAGAAAATGATGGTCAGGAGTTCACTACAGTATATATAATGAGGAGTGCATACTGTTACATCTCAATTTTTGACCTAACTTGAAATATAGCCATTGAGGTTCGCATTAAGTCAGTTGGCAGTTTAATTTGTTATAATCTAGCGAAATGGTAAGATGTTTAGTCGTTATGATTTCAAATGAAGATGACATGTTAGTTGATTGTTAATCACGAATTCATGGAATTAAGATGAAGGTTAACTGTTATGATTATTTATGATTAAATAATTTATAATTTAATTATGGAGAAATTCCTTGCAGGAAGCATGTCGAAGGGGTGGAAGCATTGTAGAAAAGAATTAGGCAGGAGCATCACCATCACTAAGCAAATGGATTGAGGACCTGGCGACTTGAAACAGGATACATCTGTGGGACCCGCATGAGCTATTAAGGAGACAATATAATTAAAACATAAAATAATTTAAATTAAAATATAATGCATGCCTTTAGAGATTTATTATTGAATTTCCTTATTTTATCATTATAATCAGTGTAACACGGAGACACGTCCCCCCCCCCCAAAAAAACTGGGCCGTTTCGGAGACGGGGACATCCCCAGGACGGGGGCACGGCGTCTTGGTGTTTTGAGCGGCGCCACTTACAGCGCCACCGTCGCCGAAGACGGCTAGAGGTCTCCGAGACGGGGGAGACATCTCCAAGACGGCTAGAGGTCTCCGAGTGTGGGGGTGCGAGGGGATGCCAAGGAGTCTCCTTCATTGACGGGGGACACCAAGAAGTCTCCTTCATTGTGGGGGACGCCAAGGAGTCTCCATTGATTTGACATTTTGATTTGGACTCTTGGAGACTTGTAGTTTTTGTTTTCATTATATACTTATTTTGATATCATGATTCATGGCACATGATACTTATTGTAATCATCTTTATGTCATGACTCATATGATCATTGATTACTATTAGATAGTAGAATCTAGATACTCATACTATTGATTTGAAGGCTGATATATAGAGTTTAGACTAATATTTATTATTTGCTGATGTTCAATGTTTAATGTTCATTGTTTGTTTGTCATTTGATCATGAATCATGATATTCCAGTTGATATGGTATATGCTATACCATATGTATAATATATACACCCGTACTCGTTCCGCCACCCCCCGTCCCCCCGCCGCCGTCCCTAAATCAAGGCCCCTCTGTCCCCCCGTCTCGGAAACTTGTCCCCCCGTCTCCCAGGGCAGTGTAACTATGATTATAATAAACACTCAAATACAATCACATAAATATAAAAAATGAAATGGCACCAATAAATTATAATTATATAATTTAATGATGTCATCTCATCGATATACTTATATGAATGTATATAAGAGCATATTATAATAATAAAATAAAGTTTATAACTCTTCAAACTCCTTATTTCTTCTCCTCTTTATCTCTCTTCCTTTCAAATTGAATTAATATTTGAATTCGAATGGTCCTCTTGGAATTTGAATGGATTCTTTCTTTGAAACCGATGGAAGCCGAGAAGTCGCGACTCATTCTTTTTAAGTGAACCTAGGAAGGAGTTGGATTCATTCTTTTTCCCACTTGGCTATGATTCTTACTATCTCTGCCACTTTTTGTAAGGAATCGTAATAGGAGTAGATGATATACGTTCTTCTTAGAATCTCGACTTTCTCTTATTAAACTCGGCAGTCTTATCCGGAGGAGCCAAGAAATCACTAGTAGTTGATGAAAGCCATGAGGAGAGAAAGAACCATTATTCTATAACATCCAAGTTTCCTGTGGCAGCGATTTACTCCCTTATAGATACTTCTGTCTTTATTACTTCGATCCGTGAGTTGAGAGTTCCCTCTAATTATCAGATTCAAACGTCCAAAGCAAGTTGCAGCTTTGCCATGTATTTCAGCCATCGAGAAGAAAGTCATATGCCAGTGATATGTCTACTAGTAACATCTCAGCATAACTGGAAAGGACAAATCAGAGTTCGGGATTATCAGATCAAAACCATATACACATAAGGTCATGCTATTTCAATATCATTTTATAACAGCCGGTTAGGCTCAAAAGATTCTTCTTTTCAAATTTATTCCAAGTTACAACATGAATTTGATGTATATTTCATGTCCTTTGATTATCAGTCCTCCTTTTAGACTTTCATAATTAATTAGATACTATCCAATGTTATTTTTCAAGTAGCATCAAAAACGTAATATTTCTGGTCACAGTTGTGATAAGCATACTAATCAGCAATTCTATGTACAGTGGGGTTTGCAGCAAGTTCAGTAATCATCATGATGATATCTAGATGATATCTTGCTGAAATTACAAATTGTACTTCTTTAACTTAGCCCTGTGCATGGCAAGTGAAAGCCAAGAAAAGCATAATATGGATCCATAATCATTATGCCAATGGATATTAGAATTAAACAATCAAATTATGAACTCTTAAAGAACATAATCATGTAATCACAAATTGTGAAATGCCGGATGCATTTAATTCTCTTGTATAATTAACAGAATTGGTTGTTCTAAGAATTCCGAACACCTAGGACTCACCTGGTTGTGTAACCGAGGAAATGGGTGATGAGGTGAGAGAAAGGAATCTGCAATAACATGAAACAGTAATCAGTTATGACATATCAATGTTTATCATTTTAATATGAATTAATTAATAGCTCATGCTTGACCGTGTTATTGTAATATCTTGCTGTCAAAACGTATGGTGTGTTAAATATCAGGATGCCCAGTGGATGGCAAGATGACCCCTGTCTATTCCGGATAGGGAAGGTCTTTCTCGTTAGAAATCGTGTGGGGATAAGATTTGGTCTGAGGTTGGGTGGTTAAGCCCCTGACAATGTTTCATCTCTCTACAAGTTACCAGACGCGCATTAGACAAAGATAAGTCTTACATTCAATTGGTTGTCGAAAACAAGTAATATCACTTTTATTTATGAGGTAAGATTAAATTGAGTTATTTCATTGTTACCGTTATTTTACACCTAGATGCAAGAGATAGATTCATGGATTGCTTTTCATTTATATGAGTATCGAATATAAGTATATTTCTAATCTTGAAGTTACTGTCAAAGTTAAGTAATCAGAAGGAAAGGAATCTGAAGCCCTAATTGAATCCAGCGGTATCGGAAGCCCTAATTGAATTCAATGGTATCAGAAGCCCTAGGTGATACAGCGGTATCAGAAGCCCTAAATGAACTGATGGTAAACGATGACCTAATCGATACAATGGTATATGATGCCTTAATTTTAAATACAGTGGTTTTTAATTGTAATCATCATTTGATTTTGAGATAGCGGTTTTTAGATGATAGTCGTCCTGTGATATTGTCATATTGGTATTTGTGGACTAAACTAGGTGGTTGCAGAAGCATCCCTAATTTGATTTTGATCTCAGTCTTCCAAGGTATGTGGTTTTCAATTTTTGTAGTAAATTCATTTTATGGTATTTCAAGTTTTTAGTTAAGAAATTTTGTCTAACTGAATTTTTTTTAACAGTAAATCTTATTCACATGAACATGAATGATATAATTGTCTTCCTATGAAACAAAGTAGTAACTATATTCTTTGAGTATGTTAAATGTTAATTTAGACCCGAGAAAACCGGATGTTACACATACAATTTCACATTGACCCCCATGTCTAGGATATTTACCAGGTGCAAAGTGAGTTTGTGCCTAAGTTTGATGTTTGGTATGTTAGCTTAATTGGTGCAAAGAAAGGGGGCAAATCTAGACTTCCTATTGACTTGCTTACTTGTGATATTTTGGTTTCTACATCATCAATATCGGTGTTGAATATAGTTTTACAAACTATCTTGTTTACATTGATAGTGTGGTATTTACAAGGATTATTCGGTGATGACAAGGACATCACACACATTTTTTCATGGAAACTTGTGGAGGTTGGGGTTCCACATGTTACTGGATTGTAACTTCCTGAAGACAAGTAATCTTGGGGAGGGAGGATTGTAGTGTCCACACTTTAGCAAGTTCCTGTAGCTAGGAGAGATCAGTTCATCATTTCGAACCTCATGAGATGACAGTTTTGAGGGTCTCTATTTATTGACTTGCTAATTATGGTAAGTCAATTCTAGGCAATTACTATTTTTAGCAATGCAGTGGAGGCACCTGATACTCGGCATCTTTAGGGATTGATTGGATCTTTTAATGGAGCTTCATATTATAAGTTATTTATTAAGGCTATCTTAATGAATAACTTTATCATTTTATTATTATAATTTGATGGTGTGTTGAAGAAGCCTTTTAAGTGAAAAGTGTCTTCATTAAGCTTTTGGCTTGGGAGTTATTTATTCAAAATAATTAAATGAAAGCTTCTAATTGAAAAGTGTATTGATGAAGCATCATTAATGAAAAGTGTGAGGAAGAAGCCAAGTTGCATTTTGTATTATAAAAGAGACTACATGAAGGAAAGGGATTCATTCTTGGCCATTGATTTTTAATTGCTTGTGTGTTTTGCTGAAAGTTTTCATCAAGGGTTTGTGAGGAGAAATGTGGTGAATTGTGCTTTGAAATACTGAGATCAATTCTGGTTATTCTGATTGGAAATTTGTGTTGATATATACCGAATTGTCTCCTATTTTGCTACTGTTCAATCTGGGGTTTGGACGCCTAGTATTTGCCTTCATTTTTGTGGTTTGTTGTTTCTTGAAGGCATTGATATACTGCTGCAAGTAGGCATTTACAGCCTGCAATTGTTTAGACGCCACTAGGAGGCATTTGAGAAGGGCTGTGATTACCTGTTGTATAGCAGAGTTTGATAATAGGAGGGCTGTGCTTGAAATCTGCAGGCATTGAATGACAAGTACAGGTGGCTAAACAATGCTGCAAATAAAGTCACCACCCTTGATCACCACATACCTATGTTTGGCGTTGCATTTCATTGGATCTGCTGCAACATTCTTGGACGCCAACAATAAATCAGGCTCTTATTCTAAATTGCAAACAACGTGAGTTTTATCTGTACTAAAATTACAAGTGTCCAAATTGCAAGTCATTGGTTATATTGACATTGTTAGTAGTTGTTTGTTTAATTGTTCATTTCAGCATTTCATATATCTTTGAAAACCCAACAAAAAAATACAAAAAAATACATTGCAAACATTCAAAAAACAAAAAACAGTCATGTTCTTCAGAATAGCTACAAAGTGAGCCAGCAGGGCTCTTACAGTTTTTATCGTGCCAGAATTTTCTCCAGCGTTGTACTACTTCAGTTGCCCAATGTGTTGTCATTTGTCTTTCTTTCTACTTTTGTTTAATTGTTCCTTAAGGCTATCACTGTTTCCCCACCTATTCTTTATTGTCACTCTAAGACTTGGTATTGTGTATTCTACTAGTACAACTGTCTCCTGACCGTACATCAGTTGCAAATTTGAATGTCTTGTTGTTTCTTTATAGGTTGTCCAATACGCGGAGAATAATGCTGGTAATCGTTCCTCCCAATTGCCTTCTTCTACCCTACATGTTTTATATAGAATTAATACTTGTATTTATTTGTGGCCTCAACTTGCCTATTAGCTCGTGGATAGTACAAGCTTAACAAATTGTGGAATATGTGAAATTTTGTGGTTATCTCCCATACTAACTGATTAACAAAGTGTACCCCCTATCGCCGGTGATTGAGATACGAATCCCAAACCTGGTGACAATCTATTCGTACAAGAATCGGGCAATGCTTACTAAAGTGTTATTTGGAAATGCTCTAGCCTCTGTCCATTTAGTTAGATATTTTGTCACTACCACAATGTACCTATACCGTCTGGCAATACTCATTTTTAAGAGCCCCACAAAATCTATCCCTCATCTTTCAAACAACTATTGCAGATGTGAAGGAAACAAGATCATAAAGTTTCTATTACGATGGTTTCCCATCCTTTGGCAAGTGTCACAACCCAACACACACTTCTTGCATCCGTATGTAGTGTTGGCCACCATAATCCAGCTAGTAGCAACTTCCACGTTGTAGCATCCAGCTCATGTGGCCCCCTACCAAGCCTTCATGTGACTAATAGTATGCTAGGAATTTCCTCCTCCATGACGCACCAAAGGAGTACATGGTCTAGCCCCATTTTGTAGAGCAACCCCTAGATGAGTTGAAATGTCTCACTTTTTAACGCCAGATTTCTTCTTTCATTTAGTGGAAATTCCGAAGGAAATGAGGCGGTAGAAAGGTATCTCCCAATACGCTCACACCATGAGGGAAGAATGGAAATCTAGAAGAGACTGTTCTCTGGAAAGTCTTCATTCACCCCTTCTACTGGTTCACCAGATTTTATCCTTGATATATGATCTGCCATAATGTGGCTCTTGCAAGGTCATATAGTAATATTAATTATGAACACGTGGAGTAGGCGTAGCCATCTACTAATCGTCCCTTCTATGATTGGCTTTTTCACAAGGTATGGTAAAGTTTGATGATCTACATAAAAAGTGAAGGGTGTGGCTAGGAGATAATGTCAGAACTTTTGTACTACGTACACCATGCCTAGCGCTTCCCTTTTTGTCATGTTGTAATTTCTCTCCACTTTTGACACTAGTTGGCTGACAAAATATATTGGTGATCTAGTCCTCTTGTACCTACTTGAGGTAAGGTAGACACAATGGTGTAATTAGATGCGTACGTGAAATTCCTTGCTCCAATCTGGGCAAATAAGGATTGGTGCCCCTACTAACCTTGACTTTAGTTCCTTGAATGTAGTGGCATATTCCATCCCCATATGAACAATTCCCCCCTTCCTTGAGAGTTTCTCCAAGGGTAAGGATATTTCTACAAACCCCTTAATACACCACCAACGATATCCTACACAACCCCAAAAAGACTTAACCCATGTTACATCCTTTGAATTGTCTATTTCGATAATTACTTTGATTTTATTTGGATCGGTCTTCAACCCTTCTTTACAGACAATGTGGCCAAGCAACTTACCCTAAGGTATCATGAACCAACATTTCTTTGGATTTTGTGCTAGACATGCCCTCCGGCACCGCTCCCTGCACTCCCATAAGGTTGTGAGGTGTATTTTTTCCCACTGAATCCTGCCCAATCATCCAAAAATGCCTTCAAATTTCCCGCCAAAATTCTGTCAAAAATGTGGAGTATGATTCTTTGCAAGGTGGTCGGATCATTGCAGAGGTTGAATGGCATCTGGTTATATGCATACACTCAATCTTCTACTACAAAAGTTTTTAACTTATCTTGATAATATTAATCTGCATGTAGCCCGAGAATTCGTCCATGAATGAGTATATTTCATGTCCTACCACCTCCTCCAATATGTTATTTGTGAAGGGAATGAGGAACGAATCTTTGATTGTCACTAACTTTAGGCATCAGAAATCTACATAGGTTTAGATC
This sequence comes from Cupressus sempervirens, assembly GCA_028749045.1. Taxonomy (NCBI): domain Eukaryota; kingdom Viridiplantae; phylum Streptophyta; class Pinopsida; order Cupressales; family Cupressaceae; genus Cupressus; species Cupressus sempervirens. The sequence continues at coordinate 571,817,633 of CM053789.1, read as the reverse complement.
TAGTTTGCTTCCTTCTTTAGTGAGATGACAATCGGTGACACTCACTCGTTGGTCTATATGTTGAAAATAATTCCAGCCTCTAGCATCTTGGAAATTTCCTCTTGTACCTTTGCCACATAGTTTTTGCTCATACAACACTGATTTTTTGTCTTAGCATTGCACCTGGTACTAGGGGTATTCTATGTACATACAATTCCAGCAACACCCCTTTTAAGTCTTTGTATGTCTAGGAAAATTCATCCTTGCATTCAAGGAAGATACTAAATGCAGTTGCTTTTAGTACAAGGTCCTAGTCCCCCACTAATATCATTTTTTGGGTCTTTTTCTTCTCCCATGTTTATTTTTGCTATATTTGGTTCTTTGTACTTAATCTCCTCATCTTTCTCAAATCAATGGGGAGGAGTGTCATCCCATCTCACCATCCCTTCCTTATATTCCTTGTACTTTGCTAGGTACATGTCTTCATCCTCCTCTATCTCTATAACTTCCAACATGCAGCAACTCAACTAGAATATCTCATAATACTCCATCTACCAGTGGAATTATCCATTAAGGGAGCACGTTTTGTCCTCCAAGCAGCAACCAGCCTTAATACAGCTTCCTCGTCTGGTTCCATCCTTCATTCTTCACCATACTCTCCTTCAAACTCTGAGTCTGATGTCAATCCCTAGCTTATTGTCTGACTCCACAGATCAATGTCATATCTTTTCCCTTTGCTTTCAATGGATAATGTGTTCTTTTACAGTTATGGTTGGTCTTTGTTGTGATCAACCATTCTTTGCCAAGTAGAGAATCACATCCCTTGTTTTCTAGGGTGATGACTACAAAATCTAAGAACTGTTTTGTTCCAACTGTTACTTTTTGGGCCACAAGTGTGCCATGTGGTTTTATGCCATGTTGGTATGCTCCTACCAAATGGAAGGTTGGTGGCCATAGCGTTGATTCACCCACAGCCTTCCATGTCACTTTGGGAAGTATGTTTACTCCCAACCCTCCATCCACAATAGTTTTTATGAGTTTATGGGCCATGATCACCATTTCCACTATAGCAGGGATCCTTCCTATCTCGACTGTAAATAGCATCGGATTTGGGGGTGGGGGTTTTTTTCATAGAGTACTCCTTCTGGCTTCTTCCATGCCCTTGTCTTTTCTTGTGTTTGTGTTGCTTTCTTCCATGCTAGAGATTGCTACCCTTATTTGTGGTAACATTTCTAGTAGGCCTACTACCCTTACTGGTACGGTGGCCTGCAATATTTGTTTTATGATGTTAGCTTCCAATGCTGATTGTACGGGAATGTTTGTTACCTCCTAAGTTTGTCTTTGTTCCTCTTCCACTGTGAGTTGCGCTTCCTTCAAGCTTTACTTTTCGGTCCGGTGATCTTGGTATGAGCCTTTCTTTGCTTGAAGTCAAGTAATCGTCATTACTTCCTCTTTTGGTTTTGCGATTTCCAACATGTTCACTACTTTCCATTTCGGGCAATCAGCGTCTTCATGGTTCCGCAACCCACACCACCAACACAACATGCTTCCACCACTTTGCTAGTTTTTACATTCCTAGGTGAAGCACCCTCACTCGTTGAATCTTTTGCATTGTATCATTGGGCGGCCCTTCGAGTCATAGTGAATACAGCTCTATGACATGTTATTATAGCTCTCATGTCTATTGTTCCAATAGCCTCCTGGGGAGGCATTGGAAATCATGGTTCTTGGCAATGCAGTGGATGGGGTTGCTTCTTTGATGTTTAGTACATTGTGTACTCCTTACCTTCAGATTGTACTAGTACTATTTCAAGACGTGTCCCATGACTTGATAGATTGCAGAACTATTTTTTCGAACGATTGGCTCTTGCATGCTCTTCATTTCTATATTTTGTGCACCATAATTCTTTGTTTTCCTTGGCTCATTTTTCCCACTTCATTTCATTCATCATCTGCATCACATCTTTGCATAGTGCCTAGATTGTTCAAGATTCTTAATCGTTGTCTTCGTTAGTGTTGTCATGACACTTTCTTTTTGTTCCTTGATGTTTTGCTCTCACTTTCAATATCTGTTGCCCGAACACGTCTCCCTATATGTGGAGGGGGCTACCACCATCATTTTCTTCCGAATGGAGGGAGTTAAACCCTCTATGAACCACCTCTTTTTCAATTCATCTGATGTTTTATTCTCCAACTTACCTAAATCTCCTTCAACCTACGATGGCATACCCAAACATTCTCATTCTTACCTTGGCGTGTGTTGTATATTTCTATCACTACTTCATCATCATCCACAAAAACTTAAATTCTATCTCAAAGACTTTCTTCAAATTACTCCAAGTTGCCTTCTGGGTGGTTGGAAGGTCGGCATAGTAGTCAATGCCTATACCTCATAGGATGGTGGGAAAAGCCTTTACCCAATAATCTTCATCTTCCTACCTAGCTGCCTCCCAAATGGTCACGCAAGTCTTACAATGTCGTGCTAGGTCTTCCGACCCTTCGCCATTAAACTTGGGAAGTTTCTATTTGTCAAGGGTATTTAACATTTTTCTTCTTTGACCACCTGTGTTCTCGAAATTTGTTTCTCTATACCCTCTCAGTACTTCTCTCATATTGTTAGGTTGTGAGACCTCCCTTCTGCCACCCTCTTCGGGTATACCTTGGTGGTACTGGGACTCCCTCCTTCTTGGGGTCTCTAGCTCTACCCTATTCTTACTTTGTTGGATATGGCCAGCGCCCTTATCTAGTGTACCATACTTTAGAATAAATCGACTACCTCTCCTTCCAAGCTTTTTTCTTCTACGCCCATTTGAAATGCACAGATGGTCCTATTTCGCCCAACTCGCTTCCCAAACTATTTGTCTCTTTCATTTTGTGTCGTACCAAGTCTTAATTCTACCTCAACAGTACTATCAAGTGGTGACCTCTCCTTCTGGTTTTCACTGGGTTTGTGAGGACTATGGTACCCTTCAACAAGGTTTTGCAACTTTCGTCATCTTTGTATCTGTTGTTGTATTCGTAAGGATCGCCTTAGTGCAACCACATTTTCCTTTGGATGTGTGTCATTCTGATGCCTCTTGTCCTTATTCACTAGGAGGGGCATTGATTTTTAGGGTTACTAGGTGTGTGGCGTTTGTTTGTGTCCAGAGGTTCCTCCTCTACCAATTCCTTTTGTAGAATCTGTATAGTATTTGTTGCCTTTTTTGTGCTAGAGAAAACATATCAAAATAATTTGTTGTGAACGATTATTCCAGCAAACATTCGGACTGTGTTGAATATGGGCTTCTAGATAGAGGACAGCAAACATCATCTGGGTGCAATAATACATAGTATGTTGCCATGAATAATGGTTTAAGGCATGCACACAAGGTTTTAGACAGACAACTAACATTATTGGGAGGTCTTTTAGACGTCCCTGGCAGTGATTGTTTACAACCTGAGTTACTAGATTCTCTCTTGGACTTGGGAATTCTTGGTTCAATCCTCTAAAAGGTCTGGTCCTTGTCAAAATTCATCAAAAGTCGGCCACAAAGACCGAATTTTGCTGGGAATTCTCTCAAAGGAACCTCGGCAGAATCCAAACGGCTTTTGGGTTACTTTTGGACAGAATTTCGGAGAATTTGGTCGAAAAGTATCCTTTAGTTTACTTTTCCAAAAAGTTTTTAATGCCAGATTAGAATCAGAATTAGACTCAAGCACATTATTAAACTCAAATTACTAATCATATTTAATTTGAATTAAACTGTACACTACTTGAGAAGAATCAGGATGTATAAAAGTGCGACATATCTACTATGAATGTATGCAACGCACCATAATTCGTGCATATAGGCTAACATGTATGGAAAATTATGGATTAAACAAAATCTAAAGAGATCTTTGCTGTGGTTAAATCTGGATCCAAAGCCTGCTTTCTTGGCTTCATCCATTCTGATCCAAAGCTGCTTTCTTTGAGTCATTCAGTATGATAATTCATGTGTGAAGCTTAGATTATGGCAACAATCACACCCTCGGCCTTAAATGGCCCTATAGCATTACTTTTTGTAATTCTAATTTGCAAAAGCAGATCGATGATGATTTTCTGGGTAGTTTTTGATGATATGTGATCATTGTCTGATTATTAATGTTAGACATTATTATTTTTGAACTGAAACATTGATATGGTGGTGTATTTTGCTATGTTGTTTTAGTATTAGCACAATGGTGTATGAACTTATTGGCTGCTTCATGTATGTATGTATGTATGTATCTATCTATCTATCTATCTATCTATCTATATAATCTTGTACAGACGAAACCAAAATGAACCCGCACCCAACCAAAAAAAAAATTGAACAAATCTCGAACCCAAATCCAAACCGGCAACTTAGTTTACAACTTTACATAAAGGTTGCCATGAATGCATCTATAATCCTATCGAAGCCCTGAGAAAGCAGGACTTCCTAAGTCATATGGGCTTGTGTATTGCAGAATGTAACAATAGAAGTCTGTACCTGTTCATAGAAACAAGTCCCAGAAATCTGCTCACATATGCAGTCAGTCTAAGCCCAGTCTGCAGTCTCCTAGAAAGTTCTCCAGCAGGTTCTTTAGGAATTATATATGTTCATGAGTAATTCTAATATGGTTGATGCCTAGTTACACAGGCTTAAAATATTGTATCACATTTGGAAAATCACTGAGAAAATCTGAGTTACTGCTGTTATGCGATTTTCTGCAAATTAATATAAAGTTCAGAAATACATATACTTCCTTTATGTCATTAGTGGAAGATATTGGTATTTTGCTGTTCTTGGATTTATCCATTATCTAATTTGTGGCATGAAACATACACAATTCTGAATATACAAAGTTAGCAAAGTAAATCATTGTATCTAAGGAAACATGCCAATATTTGACAAAATGTCAATACACTAAGATCAAAATGTCCTACGAAGAGAAAAACTCAATGAAGGCCAAGCTTTTTGCCTGTGTCTGCATCTCAAGCTAGGGCACCCGTGCCCTAGCTCTGTTCTCATGCTTTCTATGTGCTGCGACAGTGGGTGCTTAGTGGATTAAGGGGCGGCTCTTGGGTGGATCTCCCTAACAGGTTGCGGACGGGGTTGCGATCTGGCGGTGGAGATTTTGCTGCGCGCGGAGAAAGCTCTGCGTTTGTCTGCTATCCTGCGTCGTTTGTGGGCAGTGGACGTTGTAGGTGGGTTTGAGATTTCCCGCAGCCCTGGTCTGGTCTGTGTCGTGGCGGACGAGGTGTGGTGGCTCTAGCCAAACTTGGACGGGTTTGGATAAAGGAAGGGGAAGGTAACCCTCTTTCGTTGGGTGGTTCGTGGTAATGGCTGATGCCAAGGGGGAGTCAGCAATGAAGAGCCCCTGCATGGATTTTCGGGCGGCTTTAGGCCCTAAATTTCCTAGCCAAGGGATGAAGATCTTTGACAATAACCTGTTCGCTCCGAATTCTGAGATTGTTGATTTGGGGCTATCAAAAGGCTCAATGATTACAAAGACCAATGGATGTCTCGAGAGGTGCAAGGAGAGGCCAAAACTGATTGTCCCGGCAGAAATGATCGCAGATGATGTTGAATATTATTCGCACCATTCCCTATACTGCAAGTTTCTAGGAATGAGGGTTTCCTTGCAATTTTTCGAGGTTTGGGCTCGGAGGACCTGGGAGCCGGAAGGGGAAATGGAGATAATGTTGTTGACTAACAATTATTTCATGGTTACCTTCAACTGCACTGCTGATCGTAATAGGGTGTTTGAGGGAAGTCCTTATTTCCACAATAAGGTCGGGTTGTTTATCAAGCCGTGGCATGCAGGCTTCAACCTTGCAGAGGAGCTACCTAATCATGTCCCAGTTTGGGTTCGCTTACCAAGGTTTCCGATTGAATGCTGTTGAGAGGATGTGCTACATCTTTTGGCCTCTTTGCTTGGAAAACCTATAGGGACTTCATTGCAGACCTTGGGTAAAAAGGTAATGACTTTTGCTCATATTTGTGTTGAAATTGATCTTAGTAGACTCTTACCAGATGCAATAGAGATGTGTGTGGGTTCTTATTCTTGGGTGCAGCAATTGGATTATGAAACTCTTCTATTTTGTTGTCGCCTTTATCGAGAATATGGTCATTTGCAGTGAAGATGCCCAAGGAATCAACCTCGGGAATCCCATTCGTCACAGCCTGAGATCAAGCCTCCTGAGGTAGATAAAGGGAAGCACATTGCGCCTGTTGAGGTAGAGGCTTCTGATGGTTTTATTCCGGTCAGGGCTCGGAATAGGAACAGGGGTTTTAAGAGGTCTTTTAAAGATAGGCAGGATGATACCTTTAACAAGTTTGAGGTTTTGGATGAGCTTAGCCAACAAGAGGTGAACCCGAGTTTGATCAATTTGGAACATGGGCTTGTGGACTTAGCTCAAGATGATCCTATTATTGAGTCTATTATGGAACCCCTTGGGGGGGAATGTCAAGAATTGGATGCTGATCAGCAAAAGGGGACTTCTGAGGTGCAGGAACCCTTGGCCATTGTTTCAACTGCAGGTATGGATTCTCCGGCTCTTGGACAACTCATTGGTTCAAGTTTAGCGGCGAAGAATAATCCTCCTCCCAAGCTTGATATTTTGTAGAAAGATATTAAGAAGGGTGGGGCAGAAAAATTTGGTAAACCTGGCAAAAAAAAGGATGTGGAAAAGATTAAATTAGCTGGTGAAAATTTGGTGGAGTCGGAGGCAGTTAAGCCCCTGGATTCTATTTTTTCATGCCCCTTGAAATGATTGTTTTGTCATGGAATGTGAGGGGCTTGAATAGCGGCCCCAAACAAAAAGTTGTTCTTGAGTTAGTCAGAAGACAATGTCCTGATGTTCTATTCCTGCAGGAAACTAAGTTATCTGTGGAGAGTATGCAAGGTCTGAAGTCTAGGTTGTGGAGAAGTGGGGAATGTCAATGCATTGGAGCCCATGGTGCTTCTAAGGGTTTGGCTTGCTTATGGAATCCTAGAAAAATCCAGCCTCTGTGGTGGATTTCCTCCAAATCCTCTCTATCCATGATTGCTTCTTGCCTTGAGACAGGAGAGGTCATATTATTTTCCAATATTTATGCGCCTACCGATCTTCAAGGTAAACATGCTTTGTGGTCCCACATCAGGCTGATTCGTAGCATGCTGCCCTTTCATCCTTGGATTTTGGCTAGAGATTTCAATGCTATCTGTGATTTGGCTAAGAAGCGGGGTGGTATTGGTAGATTGGAGCCTTCCGCACTACTACTTCAAGACAATATCAAATCCTTGAACCTTGTGGATATTAAACCAAACAATGGGCAGTTCACCTGGAACAATCGTCGGAGTGGCGAGTTTTGTATTGCAAAAAGGTTAGATCAATTCCTGGTTTCTTGTTACTAGATTGGTGGGATGTGGTCATCTTTCTTTGAGATTTTGGATTGGAGGGGATCTGACCATTGGCCTATCAAACTTGCTTTAGAATCAACTCGAGTGCTACAAAAGCCTTCCTTTAGGTTCCAACTTATGTGGCTTCAGGACTCGTCTCTGCATGATTTGGTCTCTGATTGGTGGAAGAAAGGTAGACCAGCTTATGGCACTTCAATGTATATTTTTGCCAAGCTGCTCCAACATGTTAAATTTGAGCTCAAGCGATGGAATCGTTTGCACTATGGGAATCTATTTCATGAAAAGGCAAGGGCTCAGGCAGATTTGGATGGTATCACTAGAAGGATAAGAGAGGAAGCGGTAACTGATGATTTGCTTCAGGACGAGGCTTGGGCTATGAAACTGCTTGAAGAATGGGAACTGCAAGAGGAAATGTACTGGAAACAGAAGGCGCGAATTGAGTGGCTCCAGGAAGGGGACAAAAATACAGCTTTTTTCTTCGACTCTGTGAAAGCCAGGAGACATGGTAACTCTATCTCGGGATTGGTGAATGATAGGGGAGAGCTTCTTTCTTCCTCTCCTGAAATGTTTAGGGAGGCAGTCCAGTACTTTGAATCCCTCTTTAGAGAGGACTCACAAGGGGGGTCTCCTGAGGAAGCACAAGTTCTTTCATTCATCCCCTCTCTTGTGACCGAAGATATGAATCAGCAGCTCATGAGGGATATCTCGCTCGAGGAGCTTGAAGGGGTTGTTTTTAACATGAAGAGAGGTAAGGCACCAGGGCCGGATGGCTTCCCTATAGAGTTTTTTCAAGAGTTCTGGGATATCATCAAATTTGATCTCTTGGCCGTGGTTCATGAGTCTCAACATAATAAGCAGATGTTAAGGGCTCTAAATGCTACTTTCCTTGCTCTTATTCCCAAGAAGGAGGGGGCTGATAGGTTGAGTCAGTTCCGACCCATCTCTTTATGTAATGTTATCTACAAAATTATTTCCAAACTTATTGCAAATAGGTTAAAGAAGGGGCTGGCTGATATAATCTCCGAGGAGCAAAGTGACTTTGTTGCTGGTAGACAAATTCTGGATGGGATTGTTATTGCAACTAAGGTAATCCACTCTATGGCCAAATCAAAAGAAAAAGCAATGTTTATCAAATTGGATATGGTGAAGGCATATGACAGAGTAAGGTGGTCCTTCCTGCGGCAGGCTCTTAGTGCTTTTGGCTTTGCTTTAGATTGGATTCAATGGGTTTGGAGTTGTGTTACTTCAGTCTCTTTCTTGGTGCTTATTAATGGGAGCCATTCTGAGCTTTTTGGGGCTTCAAGGGGGCTTCGTCAGGGAGACACTCTCTCCCCTTATTTGTTTATTCTTTTGGCAGAGGGCCCGGCTAGATGGATTAAGCAGAATGTGGAGTCTAGTTTTATTCAAGGCTGGAGGTGGGGAGGAGCTTTACCCCCGCAAACTCACTTGCAATTTGTGGATGATATTGCTTTGATGGGGTTGGCTACAATGAGGGAGGCATCTAATCTTCGTAGGGTCTTGGATCTGTACCTGGCTGCTTCAGGTCAGCAGATTAATGAGGGAAAATCTTCCATCTACTTCTTCAATACTCCGGGTTCTATTCAACAGAGGATTGCCCACATTTGAGGTTTCAAATTGGGAATCTTCCATTGAAGTATCTTGGCATCCCCATCTCGGTGAGTAGGCTCACCAGGGAGTCTTGGCAAGTTATCTTGGACAAATTTCGGGTGAAAGTTAATCATTGAACCCACCACTGGTTATCCTTTGCTGGTTGTGTCTAGTTGATTAAGTCAGTTGTGCAAGCTTTGCCCATATACAGATGCATGCTCCTATGGGCTTTCTTAAGGACCTAGATTCTGTGATGCGTCAATTTTTATGGGCGGGCTGCTTGGAGGCCTCCAAATGGAGTTTGGTTAGATGGGAAGTGGTGTGCAGTCCGAAACATTACGAGGGACTTGGTTTGAGGCAGTCGACTTTGACAGGAGAGGCGTTGGCTGCTAAACTTTACTGGCGATGGTGTAATGAGCAAGATAAGAGCTAGGCAATGGTTCTTTCTCAAATGTATCTTCCGGGGATTCCTCCTCTTGAGATTTCCAGGTACCCACTTGGAGGGAAGGGTTTTGTGATTTGGGATACTTTAAAGAAAGAGGCCAAGCCTATTAAGGATGGACTATTCTGGATTTGCAACAATGGGGCGGAGGCCCAATTCTGGTCCGACTCTTGGGATGGCTATCCCCCAGTTATTTCTCAGTTCCCCAACCTATAGTTTCTTTGTCAGCAGTTTCGGGATGCTGGGTGGTCTCAGGTGAGTGATTTTAAGTCTTTTTTCCCTTGTGGGCAGATGGAAATGGCTAAATGGAAGCCCCCAGATGAATGGCCAGTTGCTGATTTACAGGAGGAGTGTGTGATGCTGCAAAATATCCTCTCCAGTAGAAGATGTTGTTCTCTCCGGGAGGCTAATGATCTTGCTTGGTCTCCCAATTCTAAGGGGATCTACACGGTTACCTCTGGATATAGCAGATTGGTGTCTCATAAGATGGATGTACCTGAAGTGCAGTGGTGGAAGAAGGTCTGGAACAAGCTATTTTGGCCAAAATGCAACTATTTTATCTGGATGTTGGCTTGGAATAAGTGTTTGACTTGGGATAATATTCAGAAGAGAGGGTTCCACGGCCCGTCTATTTGTGTCATGTGTGGGGCTAATGAGGAGGACTCTTCTCATTTGTTTATTCGTTGCTCCTTTGCTCTGCAACTTTGGCATTTCTGGTGGGGAGTTTGGGCAGTTCCTTGTGTCCATGCTTCCTCCTTGACTGAGTTTTGGCAGAGGATGGGACGACCCCCTTCTATGGCTACTTTTCTGCAGGAGGTGTGGTTTGTGGGGCCTATCTTCTTATTATGGCAGATTTGGCTGGAGCGCAATTGAAGGATTTTTCGTGGAGAGTAGAGGTTGGTACAACAAATTTGGCAGAGGTTATTGGGCATGATTCATGAGACAGTGGAGGCTAAGTGTGAAGTGGACTTTCCTTTGGGGAAACGAGATACAAAGTTGGTAGAGAGATTGGGGACTTTGGGATATTCTTTGGTTTTAACCAGGGCTAAGAGACGACGTTGTGAGAAGCCAAAAATTGACAGGGTTGGTAGATGGCAGCTGCCCCCCCAGGGGATCTTGAAGATCAATATTGATGGCTCTTCAAGGGGTAATCCGGGCCCAGCTGGTATTGGCGGGATTGGTAGAGATGCTATGGGATCAGTGATTTTTATATTTTCAATTTATGATGGGATTTAGACCATTAACCTGGTGGAGGGTTTGGCTATTCTCTGTGCTCTTGAGAAAGCTCTTGCTTTAGGATGGAGAAAATTAGTTTGTGAGTCTAACTCCCAGGTTTTGATCAACTTGCTTAACGAACAGAAAGTGACTGATGTTAATTGGCAATTGGCTAGGATTGTGCAACAAATTTTGCATATTAGTTCTTTGATGGACATGGTGATTTTTGCACATATTCCAAGGGAGTGGAATAGGGCGGCTGATTGCTTGGCGAAATGGGCTTCCGAGCATGCTGATGGATGGAGAATTGAGGAATGGGAGTTGGTTCCTCAAGAGCTCTGTTTAGACTTAAGGAGCATTCTTGATGAGGATAGGGTGGAGAATGGTGATAAATGATGGTTTTGGTTGTCTTTCCTCTGTTTGGGTCTATTTGTTTGTTTTTACTCGGGACCTTAGGTCCTTGATCTCTTTGTATTAGTGCTTTCTGATTTTCAATAAAGTTTTTACCCCCTTTTATTCCAAGATCAGAATGTCTTGAGATGCTAAAGCCATAAAAGATAGAGCAACTTACAATGTGCAGTTTTTTAAGAATGTGAAAAGAGTGGACTTTTAAATAACAAAACCAAGAGGAAATGAACATGCAAACTTGAGAAAAATTTCAACAAACATTCAAAATGATGTTTATACCACAACAGATTAACTAAGTATACACTCATTTTGTTTAGAATACCTGCTTTTCTATTTCCTGAACAACAGATACAAGATCAAATTTGAGCTCTGTTTTTTGTAAGTAAGCTGCAAAACTTTTCAAGTTCTGGATATCTATCATCATGAGTTCCTGTACTCCAGGATGTTGAACCTGTTTATATGCATAAAATCCAGATAAGAAAAAATGCAAGGTTTGCAGCAAATATCAATCTTACAATATTTTGTTGCATACCTTTACAGCAATATCATTTTTTTCACCCTTAATTCTTGCTCTGTGAACCTGGTTATGAGTTAACAACACAAACTTCATTACATGCTCTAAAAAAGATGAAACTATCATTAAATGAATTACATACAAGTGATAATTACTGATAGCTTTTGTGCTTTGATGGTTCGAAATTCAAATAACTCAAATTGATTATTATTTGATTTCTTTATGTATTCATTTCACAGATTACATGGGTAGAAAAAATAATAAAAGAAAAGGCAGAAGAAGAATGTTGGAAAATGATCCGTGAGGACTGGGGAATGCAATGGTTGTTATGTACAAATAATCTGCTACAGAATTTATTGTTAAAACTTGTACTCGATAGAAACTCTGCAAAGTTGTTTCTTACTTCAGACTTAGTGAAATAACCTCTGCAAAACTAAGCAATTTTTTAAATATATACAATATAAAAATTGATTTTTCTGGGAATTTGAATTCTGAGCTCCTATTCTGTTTTCTTTTGGGGTGGACTCTTGTCAAACACAACCAAAACTGAGAGTAAGCTGCAAACTGCTCAGTGTTTAATTTGTCATTTTCGTGACAACACAAATAGAACAATACATATGGCATATTCATTCTTCAAGTTACATGGGGAAGCTCTCTGAGACCTAAATAAACCTAAACTAAAACAATAAATAGAACTTACAAGTATGCACACCATACAAGATTTTGTAAGGGGTTTTGAATCGATTGAATATCAACAAAGTTATATATTATGTCCCTGATGCTAGCACTAGACTACCAATGGTCGAGCCCTACAGAAATAATTTCAAATAAAGGAGGGTAGACTATCAGTATCAACCATGAAAATACAATTCAACATCCTACTGGCTAGAAGAGAAACCGGTATTTGGTTGAAACATAGATATTTAAACAGAAAATGCATGCAACACTCGACCAGCTAAAATAGAGATCAACAGATCTGCATCAACAGAAAATGTTTAAATAGATGAACAATGCATGATTTCTAATAAAGTATTTCATGTTATATTAATGGTCATTTAGGCATATTTAATTTATTAGTTAGTTTAGTAGGTAATTTCTATTTTCTTAATTAGTCTTTTACAAAGTTTTTATTTCGCACTCAGTTTGTTTCTATTTACAAGGAGACTGCATCTCCATTTGTAATAGCTCAATTATCAAATAATAAAATTTTGTAACAGGGTATCAAAGCGGGTCTGGGTCTGGGTCTGGGTCTCTCATGGGAGGGCTCAGGATTTGGGGAGGGCCTATTTCAGCAATTTTAAAGGTTTTATTGAGTAAGAAAATTCTTGGATTTTAAAATAATCCTATTTTCTGAAAATAGCAAGTTTCTTTTTGTGTGTTTCATCAGTAGTTGTTGGCAGTAAATCTCAAGGTTCTTTTCATAAAATCGTGTTTCTCCAATGCAGGCTTGCATCTATTTTCTTCTGCCAGTGCCATTTTTCTCTGAGGGTTTCGGGTGTTTTTTGCAGACGGTATTTGCTCCAATCCCAGACGTGCACAGTTTGCACCTGTGTTTGTTTTGGCTCATGTGACGACCAGAGCCTTTGGTTTTTGCAGAGTGATGTCTAAGCATTTTTAAACCTGCATACTGACATGATTTATTTTTGCATTTTTTGTCTGTGTCTGCACAGCCTACATTTTTGTAATATCCCATTTTTTAGATTATTTGGAGGACGAATTTTCTGGAGGACAAATTTGCAGATTTGGGGAAGGCGTCAGTTTGGTATTATTTCAAAAAATCCATACAGTTTTCTGTTATGCTTCAGTGGTTCATATTCCCCTGGTACAGCTATGTGTAACTTTGCAAAATTATTTGAAACATCAGATTTGTGATTAGATTCAGCTTTTAGTTTTCAAGTTAGTTATTTGCATTTTTCCTTCCAAGTTAGCTGTTATAATTTTTGCATCTCTAAAAACCACAAAAAATTTTGAAAAAGCCATAAAACCAAAAACAATATCAGAGCTACACCTACACTGGTCAAAGTCAGAGTAGAAATCAAAATTGGCATAGAAAATCAGAATTGGAGAACACCATCTAGGTGGTAGTTCATCACAGTGGCATCAGAGCATGGATATTCCTACCATCCTGTGCTTTCAGTAAAAAAGCTCAGAATTTAATAATGGGTTCATACGAGCAGAAGACGAGGAAGAAATTCTAGCATTTTTGAGGAATATGACACACTTCACCAAACAATAAAGAATCTGAATTACCTTTCAATAGTTCCATAAACCACTACAAGACTGAATTTGCGGAGAGGGAGTATTATATGATAGCTTTTGATCTATTGGCTTGGAAAGAGTATAGAAAAAGCATATAGTTGAAAAACTCAGTCTCGGCAATATCTCGGCTAGCTCAAAATCTTTGAAAAATTCAGAATCGCCAAAAACTAGGCATTAAATCAGCACTTTTATAGAACATTTGAAAATATATAATTTTTATAGATATATATTAATAAATAATTATGATGACTATAAATAAATATGTTTGTTCTATATAATGAATTCATAATTTATAAACACTATAAACTTATAAATGCTGTTAATAAAGAAAGTATATGCATGTTAGCATTAAGAATAAATATACAATATTATAATTTATTAGATATACAGTTATTAATTTATACTAATTTATAACTCTCTATAATGAATTTACTAATATACAATATTATACTACTTAGTATTAAGATATAGTATTATAAATCTGTATTATAAATTTACAAAATCAGTTCAAATAAATTAAAATTTGTATATTATAAGCTTATCTATAAACTCACTATCATTAATTCATAACTTATATAAATTTACAACTTATAGCTCTATAAAATTATATATGAAGATGTTGATGTGAATACAGAAACATAATAGTGATGTGTATTTGAGGAGATTTGACTACTATGCGTTGACTTTTTAAGTCATTCACTGGGGATGAAATTTGGCATACTTGACAAATTTACATCAAATTTCCAAAAATGTTTTCTTTAACCTGTTGAAGAGCAAAACTATTATGTGTGTATCCTACAATCAGCACTCCATGTGATAGCATCTTTGAGGCATATCATCAAAATAGTTCATGTGTTTGAATCTGTGCTTCTACGTTTTCTCAATACCCTAAATCTGCGTGCCTTAATAGTCCTCAGTAATCGCACCTTTCCTCAAGAGCCATCGCAGCCCTTTTGTTAGCCATTGCAACCCGCAAGAAAATGAAAAAACTCTAAATATTTCTAAGAAAAATATATTGTTTTTCAAGTTGACTTAATCAGCGGTTTTTTGAACCAAAAATCATAAAAACCATGATTTTTTCATTCCAAATGAGGTACGATTTTTTCAATATATGCGTTGACTTTTTAAGTCATTCATTAGGGATGAAATTTGGCATACTTGACAAATTTACATCAAATTTCCAAAAATGTTATCTTTAACCTATTGAAGAGCAAAACTATTATGTGTGTATCCTACAATCAACACTCCATGTGATAGCATCTTTCAGGCATATCATCAAAATAGTTCATGTGTTTGAATCTGTGCTTCTACGTTTTCTCAATAGTCTAAATCTATGTGCCTTAATAGTCCTCAGTAATCGCACCTTTCCTCGGGAGCCATCGCAGCCCTTTTGTTAGCTGTTGCAACCCGCAGGAAAATGAAAAAACACCGAACATTTTTAAGAAAACTATATTGTTTTTCAAGTTGACTTAATCAATGGTTTTTTGACCCAAAAATCGTAAAAACCATAATTTTTTCATCCCAAATGCGGTACGATTTTTCCAAAATATCGTCGGCGATTTATTTGGCGATTATATCGGCCGACAGTGTTGCCAGCAATATCTTGTGATTTAGTGATATATCGCATATTTTTTAAACTATGAGATCCTGAAAAAGTATGTGAGTAGCTTGATAATGTTGATGCTAATTACGATGGCATGCATGCATCCGCCGTTGATGAATTCCTTGATGTTTCTTATGGAGTTATTGACAATGTTGAGCTCACTTATGCACATGTAACATGCATAAGGGTTAGCATAGAAAGAGTTGTTTCTATTCGTGAGAGTGTACCCGGATGTATCTTCAGTTGCAGCTGACCACAAGCCTAAGGATGGCAACTTTGATAACTTAGATCCACAGCACAACACTGGAACTCATGATGAGGGCGTACAACATAGTTCGGACAGCAATGGACAAATTCAATGCTGGGAATCCTTCTATAATTTGTTATTTGAGATGGAGGTTGAGGAGCCATATGACAACCCATTTCATGGGATGGGGAGTAGAATATCACTTAAGTTCTAGCATTGCACATGGAAACAATAATATATTATTAGCTTTGCTAGATGACACAGGCCATGGATTGGAATGTGATTGTCAACATGCGGGTGATCCTACTTCACATCATGAGAAGATTTATTACTCACCAGAGAGGCCACTAGAAGTGATATATGCAGATGAACAGGTAGACCCGAAATGCAATAGGCATTTATGGCACTTGGGAATGTGGCTTTTTAAAGTGGTGTATTGGTACTTGGGCATCAATTTGGGTTTGATGTCCATTTTGGAGATTCACAACGAGAAGCAATAGTGGTGGTTCAGAGTCATAGGGGTGCCCCTTGGGGATATGAGGATGAAATTTTCAGACTTGCAGGTGCTCCTCACCTTCTTACCAGCCACTATTTATTTAATCAGTTTCATCTATAGGTGTATTTGGGCGAGTTCTTTAATAAGGACTGGAGCATTGATCAAATTGGTACATTTGATAGTGTTCTATGGCAAGAGAAGGCCCAAACGTTTGGTTTTGAGTTCACTGATTGGTTGCAGATCAGTCATATCATTTCATGGTTTGCCCTTATATTGGAAAGTTGGCAAGTTCTTAGTCCAAGCAGTGAAAGTTCACAGTTTTAGACTTTGTGAACATTTTTTCCGGCCACTTCCGAGGCAACTTTGAGCATTGCAATACCAAACATTCATGCTAAATCTTAGAGACTCCATTGGAGCAGCTACTGACAGATTGTGACTTCTGGCTTGATATTGAGGAATCGATCACCTACATACTCCTTGGTGCATGGATGTTTTGGGTCATTGAGGCTATTGGCCACAGGAATTCAGGAGTCGGTTGATGTATACTTATGAGGACACTATCATTGTCAGGCATGATGTTTATTCTTTGTCAGATTGTACAAAGGACTTTATTTATCCATGAGCAGCACTACATCTCCTAGAGAAGCAGGTAGTTTGTGAGTATTGTATTCCAGCGTGATAGACATGTTGGAATAGTGTTGTTTTCACTTGATGTACCTAGTAGGTTGCAAAGGTCACTGGATGATAATATTGTAGCTTATCTTGAGCTACTTACAATGTTGGCAGTGACTCCACTTTACCACCCATCATATCTTCACATCCCAACATGCTATTAGCACTACTTTGGTTTGAGTCAAATGCCAGGCTTAGGCTATACAGCATGAATTGCAGATTATTGGGTGCCAGTAACTATCATACCAGTATCACAAAGTTATCAATTTTGTACCTATGGCAGTATTCAGTCAGGATCATATGGTGCAGTTCAAGGTTGGGTGGAGTTTTGTTGATAGAATTGGCAAAGTGATGCAGCAAAAGCTTGTTGTGCATCGAAGAACAGTTTTGGATAAAGTAAGGGTCAGAGTATTTAGGCTATACAGGTATGAGGTGGATTTTTGTGGTTTGCATTGATAGGACAACTTTGGTACCTTCTGTTTTGTTAACCGAGGTCATAACAACAGTATTTGGAGACTTTATGTGTTGAGTCATTGACTTATTGGCACACGAGAGTTCATCACATCCCTATGTTGGTCTTTCTTCATGGATGATTGCTTCAGAATGAGGTGAGATATACTAGATATGGAGATAAGTTGGTTTGGCACAATAATACTTCAATTATTATCTGAGTGGTGCAGCGTTTGCGTGGTGGTTTCTTCCAGGGAATGATATGGGACCCTAAGATCAATCTAAATGTCAGTTTGAATCAGCTTGTTGATAGGTAGTTGTACTGGCATTGTCTGAGGACAAGCAATCTTTGGGGAGGGCGAACTGTAATGTCTCAAATTTTGTGCCTTCCTTAGTTTTATTGTTTCTAGCAGGATTATTCTATTATTTGATTCCCACAGGTCAGCAGACAGTGTAGGGGACCTAGTCAAGAGCTTATGGAGACATATCAGGTCTCTGAGGGCCAGTTTGACCAGTTTTGGGTAGTCTCCTAGAATTTAGGAGGAATCCTTAATTTTAGGGATAGAATGGAAATTGGAAGGGATACACCAGGAGACCTCTGAAATCAGCCTAGACACTTCAAGCACATGACCTTTTTTTAAGGAGAGTTCCTATATTTTAGGGGAAGACTGTCAGTTAGCTCGCAGTGGTTAGACAGCATCAGTGGATAGCCATCAAACAAATTTCAGATCGGGGTCCAGATGAGCGAGCTACAAATAATTCAGTAATAATTTTAATTATTTCCTATGTTTGTCTTAATAAAATAATAAATAAAGTGTTTATTATATTTACGTTATAAAATGATAATAGTGTATAACAAAGGGGGTTTCGTGCACAACTCCCAAGGTGATTAATTAAGTGAACTTATTGGATGACCAATTTTTAGTAATATAAAACGATCCTCTTCATGGTTTGATCCCTAGGAAGGGAAATTAATGAAATAAAATATTATTTTATAAATGTTTGAAAAGGAGTGAAAACCCTAGAAGCCATTCGAATTGGCTCAAGGAGGGGAACAAAAGAAAGGAACCATTCTTAGGGCATTCAGATTCAAAAACAAACTTATCATTTGTGTGAGAGCCTTGAGAGGGGTTTTCAGCAGATCTACGCTTTCTGAGAATGAAATCTCTCAAAGAGATGATTGCCTGCAGGTGTGAGATACAACAGAAGGGTGCTTTTACAGAATTCATCATAGATAAAATTTGGGAGAAGAAATTCATTTGAACTGATTGTGTTGAGGCAGCATTATATCGGTAGATTACTATCAGAATTAAAGGGCTTTGAAAGTCAAATTCTTACATCATATGTCCAACCGTACAGCGTAGGGAAACACTCATTTTAGCACCCAATATGGACGAAATAGGTAATAGGAATAATCAAGTTGTTCAGTGAGTTTCAGCAGATCTGGTCAGAAAACCAGTGGTTTTCCAATCAGCAAACACAGATCAGAAATCTTCAGTGGTTTCTAGCTACATATTCCCAGCCGTATTCAGCCTGTAGCAACATATTTCCAGTCGTACAAGACAATTGTGTCTCAAAATTCAGTTGGAGGTTGAATTTGCAGACTTGGGGAAGGGGTCAATTTGGTAAAATTTCAAAAGATCAGTACAGTTTTCTGTTATTTGCTGCAGCAGTTCATGTTCCCCTTGTACAACTATGTGTAACTTTGCAAAAAATAATTTTAAAAAAGCAGATCTGTGACTACATTCAGCATTTACCTTTCAAGTTAGCTGTTCACATTTTTTCCTTCCATGTTATCTGTTTGCGTTTCGGTTTCCTACTTTCTGGCAGTGCATATCATTTCTCAAAAAACCACAAGAAATTTTTGAAAACCCATAAAACCGAAAAAAAAATCAGAACTACACATACACTGGTTAAAATTGAAATTGAAACACAGAAATCAGAGTTGGCATAGAAAATCAGAATTCAAGAACACCATCTAGGGGGTAGTTCATCATAAAATTCTAGGCCCAAGTACCAGTACAGTTCACAACAAGTACCAGTCTTAGTCCAGTCCGGCCGGGCTCTGCTCCTGGGCAGGCCGGTTTGTCTGGGACAAACATTGAGAATTTTAGTAGAATTTACACTCAAAACACCAAGGATTTGTCAAAACAGTAAAACGATTGCAACAAATAAGAATTGGAATACTCTGCTTGAATCCAAACAGCTCTTCTACCTTCTCCAGCAATGACCGAAACAATGAATGATTGAAGTATATTGTGGTCACTTTGTGCCATCACCTGATATTATCCACCATCTTAGCAACACTACTAGACTCCATAAACTGACACTAGGTATACAGTGTTTTGGGTTTAAATCAACAATGATGTGAAAATAAATGCATGTTATGGGTATTAATTTTACATGATTGACTGAAATTCTTCTTTGCCCATGAGTTCAATGGTTCCATCCACTCACACTTATTAATGCAAAAGGGATGTAATGTCCCCATTTTTGCCAACATCAGAGCTTGAAAGATTAGCCTATTATTGTCATAGTTCCAACAATCGCCAAAATCACCTCAGGAATGACGATTTTTTTGGAGTCATGTATCGACTCGGCCAATTTTTTGCCATGAATCGCCGATTCATGTGATTCATGCAAAAAATTGACTGAATCGGCAACGCGGCAAGGCAAAAAATGAACTCATTTTTTAATTAAAACACATTTCTTTTATTTATTTTTTGGCCTTTCCTCTTTCACTGAGGGAGACCATGAGTGAGTTGACCAGGTGGATAGAGAGATTGAGGCTGTGGCCATGGCAGAGGAGGCAGCTAGAACATGTTCAGGCACTAGTAGGCACACACGCACACTCACAAACAAAAGTCATAGTGATGTTTTTCATTAGCCTATCTAACATGTGGGGGCTATGGCTCAGCAGTCTGCTACAACCTACCTTAGACGCCTTTACAGAAGGCAGACTGGATACTCAGAGTATGGGGCTGAGGCTGCGACCGAGCTTGAAGATGATAATGAGGCTTGAGTTGGAGCCTTGTTTTTTCATTTTGTTTACAGATATTGATAGACATACGTTTCATGGATCTTCATCTTAGATTCTTGCATACATTTATGATTTGATGTCTTATGGATCTTCATCTTACATACATTCTATGATTTGAATCATTATGATCATATGATTTCTATTTACTTCAGCTACAGCCTACAATTTACATTTTACGTGTACATAGTTAAATATGTGATGTTTTATCATTTATGTTCCATGTTTATGTATGTTAACTTCTATTTGATGATGTTATAGTTTGTTTAAGTTATTTTCAATAAAAGGTGCATGAAATAAGTTTTAAATTGTTAAAATCTCTAAATTTAAAGGGATCTTTTTAATTTGCCGATTCATAGCTGATTCAATTCAAATTCATGGTCGTTTCACGATTCGATTCGGCCTTGCCTATTCCAATCCGATTCTAAATCTCATTACTTTGATTATTGTGATCCTCATAGACTAATTATTGTGGATAGAGGGTCCTTTGAGGCAGAGGCTTTGCTATGGGAGGTTTTTGTCTTCTATGCAATTCAGTATGTTATAGTTGGGTCTTTGTTTGACTCGAATTGGACTTCCTTTGGGCTTAGTTTCATGCACCTACTATTTATGGCAAGTCGGGTGATGATTCAAAGGGACTTGCTTTGTTCTAGGAAAGTGCATTTGGTCACATGGGGAAATAATAGGTCTAACTCTTGTTTCACACAACATACTTAAAGTTAAGTATTTTGGGAATTATTATGATTTTAGTGGCCATTATTATTAAATCATTATATGGCTTATTATAAAGTTATTAATTAACTTTACAATTTCACTTAAGTTGAGGGTTGAGTTATCATTGGAAGGGGTCATTCATTTAATTATTTATAAGCCTATGTCAAGTATTAAATATAAAAGTGCAAGGAAATATTAGATTTAAAAGTTGATGCCTCTTAAGTGAAAAGCATCTTTATGAAGCCATGTGCTAGAAGTTATTTATTAAAAGAATCTAATGAAAGCTTCTAATTAATGTTGTGTTGATGAAGCCAAGTGGATTATAAAAGGTGGTTTTATAAAGCAAATGAATCATCCAATTATCTAATTTTCTGTTGTTGATTTGGTGAGATTATCTAAGGGTATTGATTTATGTACCCTTGTTGAAGTGTAAGGGTTTGAAGCTGAGTTCTTCGTAATCACTGCTAAGGTATAGTGATTATTATATGTAGGATATTTGTGTTAGTTTTATGAAACTCTGATAGATAAAACTACTACAATAAATATGATAACAATAGGTGCTCTTACTTGTTCCACAGTGGTGCAGAAGTAGTCCTTTAAATAATGATTATCTTTGAATTGCTGATCTGCTGAATCTTCTTTGTGTATGTGCAGATCCAAATGAAATGTATACTGGTTAATGATCCTAGGAACTATGATGACAGAGAGAAGTACTGAACAATACTTAATAATTATTGCAGTGCAGATCGCTGGGATAGAGATGCCTTGGATTGATGTCTTCCCCATCGATCTACAATACGTATATATATTTGAGTAATGGTTATGAGTCATGACCCATAGATTCATGACTCTACGTGGCGAGTCATGCCTCTACGGGGCACAACTAATGACTTGTTACCAATTAAACAATCAACACTTAATACATGTAGTCGGTGATGTATATATATACTACTGTCGCCGACAATAAAATATGGTAGTCAGTCTTTTCATATTCTGCCGTCAATGGATTTAATCGCATGTTCATGAAAACATAGATAACTCACTCTCATATATGTGTGTGTGTATGTGAGAGAGAGAGAGAGAGAGAACCACAGAGAAAACTTTCAGATAAGTATGACACAATTTGCATATGACAAATTACTTCTACAGACGTTATACATCAACACTCCCTCTTAGCAATGGAGAAGTAATATACCTTAGATTTCAAAATAGAATATCTAATTACTTTATCTAATATTAACACTCTAAATCAGTGAGTAGTTAGATAAAAAATAACTAAGCTATGAACACTATCATAACATATGTTATAATATCTAATTGTCCGAAACAATATCTAGAGTAAATATGTTAACTATGATCTCTAATTGCCCGAAGCAATATCTAGAGATGTCCATAGTAATAACATAAAATTTGTTACTCATGATCTCTAATTGCTCGAAGCAATGCCTAAAGATGTCCATGATAATAACATGAGTTCGTTATCTATGATCTCTAATTGCTTGAAGCAATGTCTAGAGATGTCCATGATAACAGGCCTATCATTTGCAAGGTTGTCACATTGCAAATAATTACCTTCTGAATAAATATGTCCATGAAAGATCGTCCCCTTTCATTACATATAGAATGCGACTAAACAACAATAGAAGCATAAACTCACATGAATTTAAAATTTTAATTCAATATTCAATATTACAAATCAATCATACCAAGTTTTTCTCTAAAGTATTTCGACTTCACTTTAGCAAGAGGCTTGGTAAAGATACAAGCTGTTTGCTCATTAGTACAGATGTACTCCAGTTGAATGATTCCTCGATTCACCATATCTCGAATGTAGTGGTAAGGAATTTCAATATGTTTTCAGCGATTGTGGAAAACCGGATTTGTTGAAAGCTTGATGCAACTTTGATTGTCACAATGAATCACAGTGGGCTTCAAGGGTCTCTTGAACAAATCTGCTAACAACTTCCGTAGCCATACCACCTCTCTAGCACCCAAGGAAGATGCAATGTATTCTGCTTCAGTGGAACTTAATGCAACTGATGTTTGTTTTTTGCTCGACCAGGAAACCATACCGTAAGGCAAATATGAAGCTATCACTATACCACTTACTACATTGGACAGTAACATGAATGGAGCAATTGGAAATAATGAATGTCGAAATAGATATACAATGTTACATCCCAAAAAGTATGCAACAACATAGAACAATGAATATAATATAGAAGCAAACAAAGTCAACCATATATACACACAGTATTCATCCTTTCTGCAACAAAAAGTATAATAGGAGGTTGACAATGATTGCTTCAGCAGTTGACTTCAGTGTAAAAAGTAAGATGTTTTTGGAATCTAATACATGTATGCTAAAACAATGACTATTCATTAGAGGCAGCAGGAAAGACAGATATAATAATATTAATTAAAGAGCTAATTAATATTACTACTCGAATCAGAAGTCACATGGAGTGCACTGAAAATAGCAATAGAAGATATGGATGACATAAACATTTTTCCAGCAAAGACGGTGATGTGCAAAGCTTTTACATGCAAACGATGTGACAATGTTGAATGCAAGAAGACAAGCAACGACGGGACTCATGCAGACTTATTAAACAAATAGCCTATTGATTAAGGAAAGAAATTAGTTATGGGTTCAGCAATCCTTCAGACATTCCAGTCAGCATATGAAATACAAAAAGCTGCGATATTTATATTGAGTCCACTGGTGATATGTGTGCCCACGTCACAAAACATGGATATGCAGAGTGGAAATAGAATCTGATTAAGATGATGTTGTGTTTTTATTGAAGAAGATATATGTGACTATAGTTGTAAATTCAATCCCCAAAACATAGGTGGCAATTACAGAAAGAAGAGAAACAGCGATAAAAATATTTCTCAGCATAGCATAGAATTAAGAGTACTCTTGCGAAAGTAAAAAGAACCGATACTTGGATATCTTGCTGCATAGACAGCCTGATAAACGACGCCATGTTATATTCAAAGACAATTCAACTAAGGCAAGTTTTGATAGATATCTGCCATGTCACCATGAGATATTGAGTTGGAATTAAAAAGGGTTGTCGTCAGAGAATCAAAACATATGATATATAATCGTCATGTATAAAGAACATTTCCGTAAATGGTGAAGCTGAAAATACTATCGCAGGGGAATGAAAAAATATGTAAATATGACCATGTTAAGAATTTGTGTGCTTAGAGCATTTTCAATTCGGGCGATGGAAGTCAATGATGATTATACAAACGTGATGCCCTGAATGTAAACAGTGCTAAAAACATCATAAGATCAAAGCCACGAGCAAGAGTTAGAGAAATACAGCAAACATTCAAATACAAGTTCATTAAAATTATTCTAACTATAAAAGGACCCTATGACCATAGGCATGGTGAACAGAACCATCAGAGGTATGATGGAGCAAACTCAAGGCATGGTGCCGATAAAGATAAACAATGAATATTAAACGAGTCTTCTGTGTGTAAAGTTTTGGTATGGAGACTTCAGAAATTCATAAAAGGTGAGGGCCTGATATATTTTACAAGAGGCGTGGCTTCAGACAATAGGGCAGCAACTTACTTGTACCAGGATGCTATGCCTGATCATATATCATGCCGTGCATACAATACACACTGCTCGAGGGAAAAGGTGAATGAATGAATGAATGCTTTTTAATGACGTCCACGAGACCAAACCAGTCTAAGGGACCAAAGAACAACCACACTAGATAATTTTCGAATTCCTTTCCATTTCTAATCTTTTGGTATGTATCTTAACCAAAAAACCAGCAGTTTGCTTTATCTTATCCCCTTCAAATAAACTAAGCATTTTGTCTGCCCTCAAGATGACATCATAGAGAGATCGAACATATAATCAGATTGAAAATCTGATATATGTGTATATAAATATCTATGTGAAGAAAATACATGGTATATGTTATTGAAGACAAGCTTCAGGAATTTGAAGAGTTCAAATAAATTTATACAGATATATAGTAGAGGAGATATAAAAATAAAGAATGGCTT
The DNA here is from genome assembly GCA_028749045.1 of Cupressus sempervirens. Classification (NCBI taxonomy): domain Eukaryota; kingdom Viridiplantae; phylum Streptophyta; class Pinopsida; order Cupressales; family Cupressaceae; genus Cupressus; species Cupressus sempervirens. The sequence goes on along the minus strand of CM053789.1, from coordinate 571,792,559 downwards.
AATCATCCATCATCGGTTGAAATAGCAACATCATCAAGGTGGAAGAATTGTGTGTAGTGGGTCGGTGCTCACGAAGATAACAAAGAGATTTGGAGCTTCCTGTAGGTCGAAGCCTGCGAAGTGTGGGAGTCGGAGCTTCAAGTGAGTCGGTGCTCATAAACATAGAGGTCGTAGCCTCTAGTAAGTTGGAGCCTACAAACCAATTTGTAAAAGAACAATTTATATAAGAAAGCATTTATTTGTCGTGGTTTTCCCCCGCGTTGGATTTCCATGTAAATCTTTTGTTATTGTGTGTGCATGTGCATAATTGTTCATTTCAACATTTGAAGTTAATTGTTTAGATAAAAGTTTTAAATTGGCAAATTCATTATTATACTAATTCACCCCCCACCCAGTACAATTGTGTGCTCTTCAATTGGTATCAGAGGCAGTTCCTTTTATAAAGCCTAACCACTTGAAGGTAGATCTAGAAGAGCACAATGGGTGAACTCTTTCAAAATAAAACGCAAATGTTTGATGGGACGAACTATGCCTTCTAGAGTATAAAAATGGAAACTTATCTGACAACTATTAGTTTCGATGTCTGGCAATCAGTTGTAGATGGTTATACACCACCATAAAACCCACCAATGGATACAGTCAGAAAGAGAAAATGTGAAATAATGCCAAAGCAAAACATGCAATTTTATGCAATCTTTCCGAATCAATATTCTCAAAAGTTATGCACTATAAATCGGCCAAGGATATTTGGGATAAATTGAAAAATGTTTATGGAGGATCTGATAAAGTAAAGAAATCCAAACTACAAATGCATCGGAAAATATTTGAAAGTTTCAACATGAAGGAAGATGAAAGTATGGCTTCTTTTCTTGATCGAGTAGATGATGTTGTTAACTATATACAAGCTCTTGGTGAGGAAGTAAAAGAAAATCTTGTAGTAGAAAAGATTTTAAGATTGTTGCCTATGAAGTTTAACTCTGAAGTATCCACACAATCGAAGAAAGAACAAATTTAAATACGTTGACAAAAGATGAATTGCATGGGATCCTTACTGCTTATGAAATGCGACTTGGAGGAAATGAATCAAAGAAGAAAATAGCATTCAAGGTGTCTAAAAGGGGTAAAAAGAAAAAGAAATTTCCAAGTGAAAGCTCAAGTAGTGAATCAGATGCTCACTTCAAAAGAAAGTTGAAAAATTGGAATGGAAAGAACAAACAAAATTTCATATGTTTCACTTGTAGAAGACCAGGACATTATGCATCAAAATGCCCTCTAAACAGCAGTGACTCTAGTAATGGCGAAGAAGAAAAATATTCAAAGAAAAAAGATAAAAAGCAAACTAAGAACAATCATAAGAAAAATAAGTTTCACAAACACAAAAAGAATCTATACTCGAAGAAAGAAAGTAGCTCATTTGAAGAGAGCAATGATGAATACCAAAGTGATGATACAGAAGATGAGATACTATTTTGGCCATGACTAGCAAGCAATAAGAAGGAGATATTAATGAGGCATGCAGCGAGGACGAAGTTGTTGATGAGGCAAGTTGTGAAGATGAAGAAGTTGATGAGTCATCTAGCGATGAAGAAGATGTTGATGTCATGGAAGAGTTACATTATGCATACAAACATAATACAAAATTGAAAGAGAGAGTCACTAAATACAAGATGCAAATCAAAGAATTAAAGACTCAACTAGAAGAATCCAAAGAAGTTGAGAACGATGAAGAGGAGTGTGGCAAACTAAGACAAGAAATTGAAAAGCTGAGAATGGACCTAGACAAAAGCAATACCAAATTCAATAATAATCTTAAATTTGAAAAGAGCTCTGAAATTCTATCTAATATACAAGACGGAGTAGGTTATTAAGGAAAGTCGAGCAATCAAGATCATACATTTAAAGGCTTTGTCAAACAAGGAAGTAATACAACATATCCATTCACAAAATTTAAAGGAATTGAATTTAAAGAGAATTTTAGAAAGCAAGGATATACACCTAGCTTCTATGGATATTGTTACTCATGCAACTACTTTGGTCACAAAGCGAGAGAAAGCATAAATCAGATGCGATATTCTCATGGATGGAGAAGCATAAATTATAATCCATATTCTATTTTATGTTATAAGTGCAATAACTATGGACACATAGAAAAACATTGTAGACTTGATGGTGGAGAAACTCAAAAAGATATCAAGAAACAGGATGACAAAGATGATCACAATGGAAGAACTATAAAAGTTTGGAGAAGGAAGATAACTCAAAAGGAAGGAGAAACTAGTGCAAGTGCAACTTGCAATTCATACACCTCTTAAATTGAGAGGTGATGCATGAACTCAAGGGGAGATACATATGAGATTACGCATTAGCCCCTTAGAGAAGTAAAAGAGATGATAAAGATAAGTTGTCGTATTGAAGATTACATTAAGGAGTTCAAAAGGCAGATTGTTTTGATGTCAAAGTTCACAGGAGGAGCCTTCAAGAGGAAGATGCAGTGATGGTAGCGCTAGAACATGAAAAACCATTGATGAATCGTTCTTAAGGGGGGGTACAAGTGAACCTTCACAAGGAGAGCAACTAATGCCTTGTTTTGATACTTGCCCTTTGCCATTGATGTCAAAGGGGGAGAGACAAAGAAAGGATGAGAGTCAAAAGAAATCAGGAAATATTGCCATCAATGACAAAGGGGAGATTGATGGACATATTGTCATTGATGTCAAAGGATGAACAGAACTATAAGAATCATCAGATATGACGTGAAAAAGTCTAAACTGTAAGGCAAATATGAAGCTATCACCATACCACTTACTACATTGGCTAAGTATAAACATTGGATAGTAACATGGATGGAGCAATAGATATACAACGTTACATCCCAAAAAGTATGCAATGAATATAGTATAGGGGCAAACATAGTCAACCATATATACACATAGTATTCATCCTTTTTGCAACAAAAAGTATAACAGCAGGTTCAAAATGATTGCTTCAGCAGTTGACTTTAGTGAAGACAGTGAGATGTTTTTGGAATCAAATAAATGTATGTTAAAACAATGACTATTCATTAGAGGCAGCAGGAAAGACAGATCTAATAAAATTAATCAAACAGCTAATTAATATTACTACTCGAATCAGAAGTCACACATGGAGTGCACTGAAAATAGCAAAACAAGATATGGATGACATAAACATTCATCCAGCAAAGACAGTGATGTATAAAGCAGTTACATGCTACAGATGTGACAATGTTGACCACAAGAAGACAAGCAACAACGGAACTCATACAAAATTATTAAACGAATAGCCCATCAATTAAAGAAATAAATTAGTTATGGCTGCAGCAATCCTTCAGAAGTTCCAGTCAGCATATGCAACACATAAGACAAAAAGCTGCGATACATATATTGAGTTCACTGGTGATACGTGTGCCCACGTCACAAAACATGGATATGCAAAGCAGAAATAGTATCTGATTAGGATGAGGCCATGTTTTTATTGAAGAAGATATATGCAACTATGGTTGTAAATTCAATCCCCAAAACATAGGCGGCAATTATAGAAAGATGAGAAACAGCGATACTAAAGAGCACACAATTATACTGAGAGGGGGGGTGAATCAATATAACAACAAATTTTGTCAATTTAAAACTTATACCCAAACAATTAACTTCAAATGTTGAAATGAACAATTATGCACATGAACACAATGACACAAAGATTTACGTGGAAATCCAATGCGAGAAAAAACCAGGAAAAATAAATGTTTTTATATAAACTTGTTCTTTTACAATAGATTTGTAGGCTCCAACCTACTTGAGGCTCTGACTTCATTGTTTTATGAGCACCGACTCACTAGAAGCTCCAACTCCCACACTTCGTAGGCTCTGACCTATTGGAAGCACCAACTCCCCACTGCTTGTCTTCAAGAGCACCAACCCACCGCACACAAATTGTTCTTCCACCTTGACACTATGTTGCTTGTCTTCAACTAGTGATGGATACTTTTATTTCACAAGTCATCTTCAATAGATCTGATTTATATGTATATACTTTAAATATACAATCTTATCTGAAGATATCTTCCTTAAGAATGAGCTGCAATCCCCTTTGTTTTTCTTTAATGATCTAATATATTTTCTTCTTATTCTTCTAACTCCACATACCTTTTCTTTTATTTCTGACATATATATAAATCTGTTTTTATATATATTTCTTTAATTCATTTCTTATTTGCTCCTTTATTTCACCCTTTTTACACACTCTTCAACTTCTCCCTTTACACTTCCACTCTTCTATTTTACCACTGACTTCTCATATCTTCTAAACTGCTCCTTCACTTCTCACTTTATCTTATTTCTCTATGTCACACCTTATTTATATTTGATTTGATAAGAGATATGACTATTCAACATTAAGAGTTGTATCTCTTTTACTATAAATGCCACCTATTCAAAACTAAAAAACAATTGGTAAATATCGGTTAAAAATCTTCTTTGCATAGACTTCTTTAATCAACTCAATGTACTCAGCGGGGATCATTTTGTTCCTTTTATAAATCGAAGACTTTCATGTATTCGCCCACCGCATACTCAGCGGCACACTTAAATGCTTCTCCTTTTTATTTGAAATTGAGATGTTTGCTTCCATCATGGATATTTAAATCCGACACTCGTTTATTCCATGCCTCCTGAAATAATCGCCATCTTCCTTATGTGCTGACTCAGGTCTTTGTTATCACTGACCTGCTCATTAAATTTCCACGGTGCCTCTGTAATCATCATATAATACTTTGCTCGTATATGTGATCGCTGACTATAATCTTCATTCTCGCTCCAATCGTTTATCACAGTTTTTCAAAGACCAATTGCAGATGATATTTTTTGTCTTGATAAATTCTTTTTCTATTGAATAAATTACTATCATCGCATTTTCAGATGCAACTATTATTATTGCCCATGTATATCTGCAATTGCCTGAAGATGTCCATTATTATCAATGTGTAATCATTTCTTAGCATAGGTTCACTGGCGGGTACTATTCTTTAGCACTTCTGTCTGATCTTTTATGCAAATATATAAAAAACTCATTTCTTAGGGCCTTCTCCGAAATATATCGGGCTTCATTCATTACCGTTAGTTGATAACTTTATTGACAACATGTGTTATTGCCTTAAATCTCCATGGTCTGCGGTTTGGTTTCATTCATATTATCATGCCTCTATTATGCTAAGTATATTGCTTCTGAATATATCATGCCAAGTTTTACTTTCAATGTTTCTATATTGAATACAGTGAAGCTTATCTCTTGCCACTGCTTTCATAATAGGTTCAAACATGTTTGATTCTTCATACTAAATATTCAATTCATCATTCGTTATTTCGTTTCTTTTATTTCTTCATTTGGTCTATCTGCTGCTTTATTTGTTCCTCTACATATAGATGTCTTCCATAAGATCTTCAAATTCTACGTTGACTCTTGTGAGTATTGGTATAGTATCGATGGCTACTATAAAGACTTGTGATTATATAGTGATATCCACTTCTGCCCATTTGATGATACTGGATCTATGTATTGCTTTCCGTATTCTTTGATGACATCTTTCTCTGAAAACACTGTTCTATATTTCTTGTATATACTGCTCTGTCTTGCTGCTGCACATCATATGGATGATGAATTCAATTACATGCCGTCTGTCCATATATTAATATTTCAATATTTCAAAAACCACTGGACCATCGCGTTCTGCTTCTAACAGTTCTTGAGACTGAGAGACTCTAACTTCCTCAATCTCATTACCTTGTACAAACTCTTCATTGAATGATTTATCAATTGGGTAGTAATCACATCAGTATTACACATTATTTAAATAGCTCAAAATCATCACTTCTCTGTGATATGTTCATGACAGTACTTTCAATGTTTATGGTGAATAGTCTCTTCCATGTTAAGTGTCACACCTTTGAATATAGTGATGTTAATGTCGTCTATCACTATAATATTAATCTACTCCTTAATTTGACTTCAATGATGACTTCTTCATACCTTTGACATTGATGATGCTTACAGTCAATGCTTACAGTTTATCATATGGAATACAATACTCACATCAGATACAAATATTTCTCAGCATAGCATAGAATTAAGAGTACTCTAGCGAAAGTAAAAAGAACCGATACTTGGATATATTGCTGCATAGAAAGCCCGATAAACGACGCCATGTTATATTCAAAGGCAAATCAACTAAGGCAAGTTTTGATAGATATCTGCCATGTCACCATGAGATATTGAGTTGGAATTAAAAAGGGTTGCCATCAAAGAGTCAAAACATATGATATATATTCTTCATGTATAAAGAACATTTCCATAAATAGTGAAGCTGATAATACTATCGTAGGGGAATGAAAACATATGTAAATATGACCATGTTAAGAGTTTGTGTACTCGGAGCAACTTAAATTCGGGCAATGGAAGTCAGTGATGATTATACAAACGCAATGCCCTAAATGTAAACAATGCCAAAAACATAATAAGATCAAAGCCACAAGCAAGACTCGGAAATATATGGCAAAATACGGCAAATATTCAAATGAAAGTCAGTGACATCATTAAAAGTAATCTGACTATAAAAAGATCCTATGACCATAGGCATGGTGGACGGAACCATCAAAGGTAGGATGGAGCAGACTCAAGGCATGGTGCCGATAAAGATAAACAATGAATCTTAAGCGAGTCTTCTGTGGGCATAAAGTTTTTGTATGGAGACTTCAGATATTCATAAAAGGTGAGGGCCTAATATATTTTACAAGAGGCGTGGCTTCAGACAATAGGGCACCGGCTATGGTGCAACTTACTTGCACCAGGATGCTATTACCGATCATATATCATGCCATGCACACAATACACACTGCTCGAGGGAGAAGGTGAATGAATGAATGAATGCTTTTTAATGACGTCCACCAGACCAAAGCAGTCTAAGGGACCAAAGAACAACCACACTAGATAATTTCCAAAATCCTTTCCATTTCTAATCTTTTGGTATGTATCTTAACCAAAAAACCAGCAGTCTGCTTTATCTTATCCCCTTCAAATAAACTATGCATGTTGTCTACCCTCAAGATGACATCATAGAGAGATCAAATATATAATCAAATTAAAAATTTGATATATGTGTGTATAAATATCCATGTGAAGAAAATACATAGTATATGTTATTGAAGACGAGCTTCAGGAATTTGAAGAGTTCAAATAAATTTATACAGATATATAGTAGAGGAGTATAAAAATAAAGAATGGTTTAATCATCCATCACCGGTTGAAATAGCAACATCATCAAGGTGGAAGAACAGTTTGTGTGTAGTGGGTCGGTGCTCACGAAGATAACAAAGAGATTTGGAGCTTCCTGTAGGTCGAAGCCTGCGAAGTGTGGGAGTCAGAGCTTCCAGTGAGTCGGTGTTCATAAACATAGAGGTCATAGCCTCTAGTAGGTTGGAGCCTACAAACCAATTTGTAAAAGAACAATTTATATAAGAAAGCATTTATTTGTCGTGGTTTTCTCCTACATTGGATTCCCATGTAAATCTTTTGTTATTGTGTGCATGTGGATAATTATTCATTTCAACATTTGAAGTTAATTGTTTGGATAAAAGTTTTAAATTGGCAAATTCATTATTATACTGATTCAGCCCCCCCCCCCCAAGTATAATTGTGTGCTCTTCAATTGGTATCAGAGGCGGTTCCTTTAATAAAGCCTAACCACTTGAAGGTAGATCTAGAAGAGCACAACAGGCGAAATCTTTCAAAATAAAACACAAATGTTTGATGGGACGAACTCTGCCTTCTGGAGTATAAAAATGGAAACTTATCTAGCGGCTATTAGTTTCGATGTTTGGCAATCAGTTGTTGATGATTATACACCGCCACAAAACCCACCAATGGATACAATCGGAAAGAGAAAATGTGAAATAATGCCAAAGCAAAACATACAATTTTATGCAATCTTTCCGAATCAATATTCTCAAAGTTATACACTATAAATTGGCCAAGGATATTTGGGATAAATTGAAAAATGTTTATGGAGGACCTGTTAATGTAAAGAAATCCAAACTACAAACGCATCGGAAAATATTTGAAAGTTGCACCATGAAGGAAGATGAAAGTATAGCTTATTTTCTTGATCTAGTAGATGATGTTGTTAACTCTATGCAAGCTCTTGGTGAGGAAGTAAAAGAAAATCTTGTAGTAGAAAAGATTTTAAGATCGTTGACTATGAAGTTTAACTCTAAAGTATCCACAGTCGAAGAAAGAACAAATTTAAATACGTTGACAAAAGATGAATTGCATGGGATCCTTATACAGTGATGATACAAGATGTGATGCCTTGAATCTACACAATGCCAAAAACGTCATAAGATCGAAGCCACAAGCAAGAGTCAGCAAGATATGGCAAATATTCAAATGAAAGTCAGTGACTTCATTAAAAGTGTTCTGACTATAAAAAGAGAGATCCTATGACCATAGGCATGGTAGATGGAACCATCAAAGGTATGATGGAGCAAACTCAGGACATGGTGCCGATAAAGATAAACAATGAATATTAAGCAAGTCTTCTGTGTGCATAAAGTTTTGGTATGGAGACTTCAGAAATTCATAGCAAGTTGGGGCCCAATATATTTTACAAGAGGCGTGGCTTCAGACAAGCGTATTGTTGACAGCGATAATATTCAAGGGATATCATTTTATCGACAACTCAGATTGAACTAGAGTAAATGTTGTAAGGAAGCAAGTAAATTTGTACCAAGTCACCTTATGCCGTGGCATCAAAAAGTCCAAACCGATTCATGTCATATCGTGGACTTAGAAACACTATAAGACAAGGTTATAATAATCTGAAATAAACTTTGTTTATAAAATGGTGTGATTAAGGAAAAGTGTAATTAGTTTTGAGTGGTCACGTGTATTTGATTTTGAAATGTCACACCCTACCGTCCATAAGATACAAGTATAGAATGAATTATTAAAAAAAAAAAGATTGTGTACAACGAGAAAATAATGTAAGTAAATAGGGAGAACATAACAACATATTTGAAAAGAGAAGAAAGAGTATTGTGCAGATACAAGAATAAACGAGCGAGTGTAAAAGAGTGAGAAAAATATAGATATGAAATGAAGAATAAGTGAGAGAATTAAAAAGCAAATATATAATGAGATTAAAATATATATATATATATATATATATATATATATATATATATATATATATATATATATATATATATATATATATATATATATATATATATTATGTAGAATGAGAAAAATAACATAAGTAAAAAGAGAGAACATAACAACATATTTGAAAAGAGAAGAAAGTGTTTTGTGCAGATACAAGAATAAAAGAGTGAGTGTAAAAGAGTGAGTGTAAAGAGTGAGAAAAATATAGATATGAAATGAAGAATAAGTGAGAGAATTTAAATATATAATCAGATTAAAAATCTGATATATGTGTATATAAATATCTACGTGAACAAAATAAATAGTATATGCTATTGAAGACAAGCTTTAGGAAGTTGAAGAGTTCAAATAAATTTATGCAGATATATAGTAGAGGAGATATAAAAATAAAGAATGGTTTAATTGTCAATCATCAATTGAGTTAGCAACATCATCAAGATGGAAGAACAATTTGTGTGCAGTGGGTTGGTGCTCACGAACATAATAGAGGGAATTGGAGCTTCCTGTAGGTCAGAGCCTACGAAGTGTGGGAGTCTGAGCTTCCAATGAGTCAGTGCTCATAAACATAGAGGTCGTAGCCTTTAGTAGGTTGAAGCCTACAAACCAATTTGTAAAAAAACGCTTTATATAAGAAAGCATTTATTTGCCATTTTTTTCTCCCGCATTGGGTTTCCACGTAAATCTTGTGTTATTGTGTTCATGTGCATAATTGTTCACATTCATTATAATCGTGTAAATTGTGTTAAAGTTTTAAAATTGGCACATTCATTATTGTATTATTTCACCCCCCCCCCATCTCCCAGTATAATTGTGTGCTCTTCAATATATATATATATATATACACACACACACACATTAACAACTACCGAACCCAAACCCCATTTCATATTTCTTCTATACTCGCAAACTGAGTTCAGGTTCTCCAACCCAAACTTGAACCACCTACTCATAAGAATCAGATTTTTTTTATTACAAACTATACAAAATACTTGAACATAAGAAAAAATATATATTAAATAACGAATTTTCTGATGAATACATAGAATCATTTAAGCATTTTGCATAATTTCATTCACATAAAACAATGTCAAACCTGGGCAACCGATGCAGAACCTACAGGAATTGTCTCAAACATTTCAAACACTTCGTTAGGTTTCTTTCCAAGTTCCTTCTCCAATACACGTTGCATAGCCTCAAAAGGAGTAGGGGGTGCATTATCACAAAGTGTAACCAATTTTTTAACCCATGCATCTGGGGCAAGATCTGGTTTGCCAAGGATTTGAGCAGCCTGAATTAAGACAGGTTGTTGGTAAACAATAATATACTATTTCAGACATTATCATTAATCAAAATGCAATAACTCAGATAAAATGCATGCAAATATATTATAAACTTGTGAAAATAGCACTTAACTCAAGTGAAGTAATGAGGCATATGAAATTTCTATTCATGATTAACACAATAAGTGATTTAGAGTAAAGGTGCTTTGGAACAACGGAATATGTTTATAAAAAGAATCTAACACTACACAAAAGTAGGATGAGTCATAGGAAAAACAGCCGGACCAACCAATATCCTTCTAGCAATAAGCTTAAATTCAACCAAAAAAATTGCCCAAAGCAATCTGGTTTTTACACGAGAATTGTGTAGCCAAATAAATAAAAGTCACGGAAAACAAAACACCATATTCCAAAATCTTCTACAGTAATGAAATCATTACAGTAGATAAGATAGGTCAAAGGAAAAAATATCTTGCCACCAAACACCATACCACATTATATTAAATCAAGTAGGTATCTAGAAATGTATGTTGAAAATGGCAGGTAGTGGATTTGCTTGAAAGCAAATGAAGTCTAGCTAAAGTCATGAGATGTAGGAGTAAAACAAGACAGGCATCTGAGTTATACTGACAATTTTAAATACTGACACATGAAATCACAATGCATTAAAAATCACATCACAATCATCAGTATATTTTTTCCAGATTCAGTTGTGTTGAAAAAAATTTGATTGGCATCTCGAATCACACTCTGTGATTCATCATCAGGATGAGCAAAATAAAGCATGAGGAATGAAGTAAAATTATACTGATGATTATAATGGATTGTGGAAATCGCTTCTCTTTGATTATATCACAATATCAATCATACTTTCCTGTCAATTCATGAATGAAACAAGAGCTCTCAAAGTGATACTACTTCACTAACACATAATCAAAAGAAATTGGTAGAGAATATCCAGAAGTGGAAAACACAGTGGAGTCTCACCCATGATAGATACCTTACAGACTACAGACAAATCAAAGTTCAAATATGAAATGCAGAAATTCTAAGAGTGGAATTCAAAGGGCAGTATCAAGTTGTCAAAAAGACACTATATGTCATCGTTCAGATACCCACGAACACCATAAATAGCACAATCGTTTTCAGCCTTGTATTCGCAGTTGTCACTCAGTTTCCCCAACTGTACTACACTACATTTCATACACACAGACACCAGCTTCAAAATAAGTGACATCATATGTACCATTGGAATTTTGTGAAAAACCTTTCAGGGATGGACGAAAAAATGCTAAGCTTCTTAACAGGTCACAGAAACAAATTTGTAAATGCATTCTCAATTATTCTTTTTAATGTCCTACCCCAGTTTGCCACTACAATTTTTTTCCCTTCACCTCTGAGGTAATTCTGTAAAACAATTTGTATGCAACCCTCGACAAATAATAAACTGAAATGTTTAAGGAGATTCTGATTTGTATAGAGGTTTATCTTTCACTGTTTGTTATTTGATTTTGATTTCAATATACAAATTTGTTCTTGAATACAAGTTCACAAGTTAACCAAATCAACTAGCAATACCAAAACAAGAAAAGTAGTTATAAGAATAATAACACTGAAACAACCAGATCTGACCTTCATCTGATGAAATGAACCTTGCATGGGGCTGGTATGAAGAGCACACAATTATACTAAGAAGGGGGGTGAATCAGTATAATAAGAAATTTGTCAATTTAAAACTTCAATCCAAACAATTAGCTTTGAAATGAACAATTATGCACATGAACATAAATACACAATAATTTATGTGGAAACTTAATATGGGAGAAAACCACAGCAAATAAATGTTTTCTTAATATGGGAGAAAACCACAGCAAATAAATGTTTTCTTATATAAATTGTTCTTTTACAATATTTTGTAGGCTACAACCTACCAGAGGCTCCAGCCTCTTTGTTTATGAGCACCGACTCGCTAGAAACTCCAACTACCACACTTCGCAAGCTCCGACCCATTGGAAGCACCAACAAATTTGGATTGATGGCCCTATGAGATACAGTAACATTTGAAGTCATTCTTCCCTTGGCATTGATCTGGCACATCTGGCAATAACATCGCAATTTTTGAGATCCTTGCTTTAATCTAATTGGCTATAGCTTTCAGCATTAAAAATTGTTCTTCCCATTTAAGATCGATGTAATTCAAGCATGCAAATGTACCAACAATTTAACCATAAAAGCTCCTTTTGGTACACAATAAACAATGATATTGATTGATAGCGACAATGATCTTTTCTTCATGTTGTTGTGGTTTCAACAAGTAAACCTGACCTTGCCAAGTAAGTTGTTTTTCCTGAGAAACAGTTACATTTTGAGGTACCTTATCATAACACTATGTAAGACCATTGAGCCTTTCACAGTCATTCATATTTATATGATACTAATTTCACATTAAGTTGTGTTCGGCGATCTGTAAGTAATGCCCCGATAACATTACAGACCCTGAGATTGTAATGAGAATGTAATCAAGATATTATCATCAATTACTTCTCACAATACTCCAACGATCATATAACCCTTGTAAAACTTGTTTGTAGATGATCACTGTCACTCCTTATCATTTGTATTTGATCTGGTGTTTTCAGAAGGTTCTATTTGGGCGTTGAAGATTTAATTCCATTTCAGGTAGAGTACTGCCACAAACAAAATATGCATCCCTTAGCAAGTATATTATTCCACGATCAAATATAGGTAACTCCATCAATTTCGATTCTTGTATGAAAATTAGTATTACTCTTCCAAGATTATAACGTGCTCTGATACCATGTTAAAATCAGAGATTGCTGCAAATGAAATAATATTGCTTGTGATTTCTCTGTATATTTCAAATGCAGCAATATCTCTCACATTTAATTGGGAATAAGGTTATGAAGAGACAGACATGTCCCTCGAAGGGACATGTCTATTCATTAATCACATAATTAATATAATAACATATATATACATATAAAATAACCTTATATATAATGAGCACATTATATCTCATATATAATTATTCATAGGTTTCTCTAACTAAAGCTAGAAAACATTAACATATTTGAACCGCGTCTTCATCCACCCAAGACAAGAACACTAGAAACATGAAGCTTTGGCAAAAATTCACATCGTAGCTCAAATCATAGCAACCATACTTTCTGCTGCAGATATTACATTAAGATCTGCCTCTTTCATTCCTATTCCATACTAATTTCTTTGCTGCTACAAATATCTGGTGTTCATGATCGACCAAGTCGCAAGCTATTGAGATGGGCTAGCCACTGTTGTAATATTTCCACATAAAGGACCTCTGGCAATGTCTTCCTACCACTTGGAGAATGGTTTAACTCACCCAGATTTTATAAATTTAATATTTCCTAGTTGTAGTCATCCCAATAATTATTGCAGCACAAATTAATCCAATACAAGACTCCTGAAGGATTTACCAATCTCAAGGTTTTCAACGAAAATATTGGAGCTTAAATCTTCAATTATTTATTCCAGAGATAACAAGATGTTATCTACAACTATGTTCAGATCGAACCCTTGACTATACCCAATAGGAAGGAAGGTTTGATGCTCTGATGCCACTGTAATATCCCGAAAGGATGTTATCCCAAATTTACTCACAAATAATTTTCAGAATATAAACATATATCTTTTGCAAATAAACCAGTAGAAATAACCAGCAATGAACCAGTAAATGTTCATTAAAATATCTCAAATCACATAATTGCATCATATATCAGCAATACAATAACCAGTTATCAAAAATCAATCTTAAATACAGATTTGCAGTCGGATTGGAAAACTGAGAGAGCACTTGTAAGCACACATGAGACACTTGATGTGATGTCTTCACGGACAATGAGGTTACATCCATTGTCTAATGGCATGCGGGTTTTCGTCCTCATGCTAGATGAAAGATGAAGCTTCCAAACAGCTCTCAAAGAGAGACTGAAATTTGAATCATAAATCAAGCATGCCCAAAACGAACTCTCTTCCTTCTTTATGCTCAAAAACGGTGACCCTTCAATTTCATTCTCCTTCCCTTTCGTATTTTCCCTTCTTTGTCACCTTTAACCCACTTTATAATATTAAATTGACTCATACTATCGATTTGCTTTAAACTCTCATTAAGTGAAATTTAGCATTTTATGAGTTTAGCTTTCAGATTCCTAATGTTATAAAAGGGAAGGGGTAAGAAAAAAGCATCACTCTCAATGACATAACCATAATAGTCTTCATGGTTGCAATAACATCTTCTTTGTGTTCTTTCTTAATTATAACCATGAAATGTTGAAACATGCGAAGTACATAAGATTACTCCATCTGATTCCTACAAATGTTTATAGTATGGTAACCCTTTTAGAGAAATGATGACTCCTAATGTCCCCAAGAACACAACACTTGGTGAAGGTTTTGCAAATGGGGTTGCAAGCTTTGGGTTTAACCATGGAGGAAACTCTGTAGTTAAGCACGCTCAGGCTAGAGTAGTACTGGGATGGTTGACCTCTTGGGAAGTCCCGGTGCTTCACCCCTGTGAGCATCACCTAGATCCAATGAGTGCTAAGTGTTCCATTTATTCCCATGAGAGATGGATTCATGTTGAATCACTACTCATGAAACACGGGTCAATGAATTTGACTCAAAATCACACAATTAGATCCTGATAGCAATATCACAAGGTCCTTGAACTCAATCAAAATAGGATTGAATATTGAATGTTTGAATTGTATAGTACTTATAAAAAAGTGATTTGATGCTTGTAGGAAGGAAGTTATAGATTTTCTAACTTCAATAATAAAAAGACCAGTGCCTCTGCTCATCCGAGCAATAGAGTCAAGTTCAGTGAATTTTCACGTACAACATTATAATGTTCTTAAGCACTTGAACTGTCAACAATTAAATAATCAAGATGCAACAGATCAAATATATATGCAATCTTAAATTAGTCCAGATTGAACTTTAACTCCTCTAGTAGGGAGACAAACTGGACACAAATGCGGAAACAATTAAGTATTTCACACTATCTGTGATGATTGAATTTAAATGCTAAATGACCATGTCCACTTATCTGACATTTAAATTGTATACAGAATTCCAAAAAATAATTACAAAGGACAATTCATCTGCAGTTTAGATCTCCATGCCTTTAATAATAAACAAAAGACATTTTATTTTATTATAAAAAATAAAATAATAAAATTTATATTACTAAGTCATAATGTTGCTCCTTATCCCTCCACACAATAATAAATATAAAATACTTTCTCTTGAATATGAATCTGAATGTTTTTGAATCTGTCTTTTACAAATAGCATAACCCTTATTTATATTTTAGATATAAGGGAGACGTGACTTTTCAAGTGAAAAGTCATTTTATTTGGAAACACTTAATCACACATCTTTAGATTTATTTTGAAATTGCCGACACATAACCAAATTTTAATTTGTAAGATTATTAACCTTCATTATATTGTAAAATGCATCAGACCCCTTTATAATTGCACCCCGAACCCTTTTAAAAAGTTATGGTATCTTGACAAACTATAGCTGGACATTAATCCACCGCTTAATCACTTTGGCTTCTTGTGTTATATGTGTGATTCTCCCTTTGGTGGTATAGTCTGCAATTCTAGCACTTGCAACTTCCAAAGAAAATTGGGTGCAGAAGGCATCGCATGTGTATGGAAGCCACTATTGAAATCACATCACCATGAAAATAATGTTCCAGACTTTGAAAAGTTTTTGTCCATACAAGATGTCGATAGTTGTTCCTGCATGATTAACATCTGGTATTGATATCAATATCGGGCTTCACATAATTCACGGCTTCTCCATTATCATGAAGTTTAACCTCCAAATTTCTTGGGAATAATGACATCCAATGTTGTAAAAACTCTATAGGGTATCGGGTATATAATCTCTGACAGTATGTTATTTGCTATTGGATAATCTTCATCTCAATCTCTTCAAGATGAAACTCAATAAATTCTCATATGTGTGAACTGTAACACGCACTTAATAGCATAATTGCCCTATCTAGTATCTTTTTTCAACAATGCCTTTTCCTTTTATATTGTCAGGTCCTTCCAAAACGTATCAAGTTGGATACTAATAATCATTGCATAAACATATGTGTTGATTATTGTTGTTTTACTCACACAAGTGCACTTGTCATCATATGATGGAGGATGATATATTATCACTGTAAGTTTGTTGCAGACGTCTTTTATCTACATCAACTTTGAGATATTTAGGTCTCTGATCATAGATTTTACTATACAGAGAAATCCTAAGTATATGCTATGGTTCAAATCTTCCACACAACCACTTGGTAATTGTCTCTAGGTTGGACTTCTATATCTTCCCATATCCAATATCTTTGCAAATAGGATATATTTTTTACATGTAATAACAAATTATAATGCATTTTACTGTCATTGTTCCCTCTATATTAAAATGCAAGCATGATTCTTCAGACAACAACAACAAACTTTTTTCTTCCAGTGATAGATTGGCTTCAGCCTTCAAATATGTCTAACACCCAAGCAACTTTGATTGGAATGGATTTCTTGCTTCTGATGTACCAGACAAGTGTAAATCTGCAAATTTCTTAATTCTGTATGGGTCTGCAGACCTCCATAAAACAATGGCTATTTAAGAGATGATTTTGATTTATGCCACAGCA
Source organism: Cupressus sempervirens (assembly GCA_028749045.1). NCBI lineage: Eukaryota > Viridiplantae > Streptophyta > Pinopsida > Cupressales > Cupressaceae > Cupressus > Cupressus sempervirens. The sequence goes on along the minus strand of CM053789.1, from coordinate 571,775,327 downwards.
ATATGAACAACAATTTTCTAACATGCTCCTTGTAGGTTTTGAACATGAACAACTTCCTCTTCAAGATTTACACAACTTGTGATGAGTTTGCATTTACACATACATACATTAAGATTCTCCTTTTGTATTGTATCTAGAAATTTAAAATTCTGCAAATTTTCAGGTTCCATTAGTGGCTCAATCTAGGGATGTATGCTCCTTGCAGGCATAAATGAGATTCCAACTATCTCTGGAAGAGCAGACCGAGCATTCATGCTTAGCATAATGCAAGGTGAAATTATGTGGCCCCAGGCCGTCACCCCCCCCCCCCTTAAAAATAAAAAAAAAAGAACATTGCTTCTTTCCTCTAGCAAACACCTGATTCTGATCATGTAATACCTTCTTTCTTCTAATTATGATATGCTTTGCTTTTATCATTTCAGTTTGCTGCCCAAACATCAAACTTGTAGTAGCTGCACCATCCTCATGAAGAATGGTCATTGGCTCCATTTCATTAATGAAGTCTTTGGTATCCATCTTACATGCCTTTGAGAGACCATGAGGTGCAATGTAGTCTTTGCTGAATAGAAGACCCCCATAGTCATGTATTTGATCAATTGCACAAACATCTTCTAGAATGCCCTTCTCTACACAATCTGCCCCATCACCATGCTCAAGAAATTGTTTCTCCTTATAAACAAGTTTTGAAAATAACTCAAATTTAGGAACTTCTTTTTGATCAGCTAGGAAACATGGAAAATTTTTACAACTATTCTTCACTCTATCTTCCTTATCATGCTTGGCTAATTTTATTTCATCTTCACGTTTGATACAATTGCTGCTCATGGGATGACCTAAAAGATATCTCATCTTTTGAATGCACAACTAAGTTTTATCAACTTCAAAATTGAGCCTGTTATCTTCATCATTTTGCTGATGGATTTGATTGCATTGGAAGTCTTCTTCAAACAATGGATTTGAGAACATAGTGAACTCAAACAATTCTTCATCTGCTTCATCATCAAACAAGGGATTTAGGTACATAGAGGATTTAGGCATATCTTCATGGGAACTTTCATCTGGATCATCAGATGTTTCATCAACAAGGCTAATATCTTCATAATCACCTGAAACTTCCCCATGTTCATATACTGTATGCAGTTCTACTTCATCCTCACTATATGATTCCTGTGAATTACTACCTCATTCCAATACCTCTTGAGAATGCATTGATCCATCACCTTGCTCACCATGGTGAATTGAGAAAAAATTTGGACCATTTCTTTCAACATGTTTTTGATACTCCATATCTAACAAGGCTGAAATCTCTTCCACACTAAGAGAATCCTCTTCCTCATTTTTAAATTCACTGTCATCTATAGGCATATAAGTATCATCATGGGCTGATTCTCCTTCAGAATCTTCAAAATTTTCATCTCCATTTAAATCTGAAACTTCACTTGACTCATTTGTTACTTCAATCTCGCATTCATTTTCCTCTGCAACTAGTTCATTATCCATAAGTTTGAGAAAGATAAGAAACTAATGATCATATAAGAGGCTTAATTTTTGCATCCTATGGAGAAGATCAGATGATGAGGTCTATATTCTGAAGGTATTTCTTGATAGGCGTTAAACATCCTTATAAAGAATTGTGTTGCAGATTCATTTTCTTTCTTTTCTAAGTTCCAAAATGAATCCAAAGGAAATATATAACTTGAACTTTCATCCATTATTTGAAAGAGAAGCTTCAAATCCGAGTCATCTAGTGAGATTCCCAATTCACGAAACTTCCTTATCAATTCCTTGTGTGAAGGCATGATGTCTGAAGGTACTTCCCAAAATATATCCACCATCCTTATAAATAAGTGTGTCGATGTCTCACCTTCATATCTTTTCAAATTAAAAAATGCATCTAAGGGGTGTATGTCTACTTCCACCATGGTGTAACATAGATCTGCTTCCTAATCATAGTACATATTCTCCATAGTACACGATCAAATCACTTCCTTCTAGGTCTTCTCCCTCAGCAGAGTTACCAACTGAAATTTTATTGAATAGAGTCGCCACCTCTTTCGAGGAATGTATTGATCTTCCAAGGTCTTACTTCCAGCAAAGTACACTTCCAATCAAACTAATACAACAACTTTTTGATTCTGGTCTGCAAAATCTGAAACTCTGGGTAACTGCACAACTCTTGTTGCGAGCAACTCTCCCTCGTAGAGTCACCAATCTGTTGGTGGACTCAGATGGGGTGAGTAAGAGTTCTCAAAATCTTCTATAAATCAAAGTAGGTAAACTTCCAAAATATCTAATGTATAGTTCCCCAATAGAGTCGCTAATATGTTGGTTCCCAAAACCGCAAATTGGAAAACCAAGAGCCTGCTACTTCTCCGATAGGATTCCGCAATCAGTTCTGGCCAACAAACGGGACTACTTCTTGATTCCCCTATACTTTAGGCTCCGCTACACCCAAGCGGGTGAACCTTCCCCTCAAATGCTGACTATCTGGTTCAAGGCTTTTCTATAGCGAATTTAAACTTCTAGAGTTCTTCAACTAGCAAGGTCCTTGAACTCAATCAAAATAGGATTGAATATTTAGTTTTGAATTGTATGATATTTGTAAATAAGTGATTTGATGCTTGTAGGAAGCAAGTTATAGATTTTCTAATTTCAATAATAAAACGACCAGTGCCTCTACTCATCCGGCCAATAAAGTCAACTTCAATGAATTTTCACGTACAACTTTATAATGTTCTTAAGCACTTGAACTGTCAACAATTAAATAATCAAGATGCAACAAATCAAATATATATGCAATCTTAAATTAGTCCAGATTGAACTTTAACTCCTCTGGTAGGGAGACAAACTAGACACAGATGCAAAAACAATTAAATATTTCACACTATCTATGATGATCGAATTTAAATGCTAAATGACCATGTCCACTTATCTAACATTTAAATTGTATATAGAATTTCAAAAATAATTACAAAGGACGATTAATCTGCAGTTTAAATCTCCATGCCTTTATTAATAAACAAAAGACATTTTATTTTATTATAAAAAATAAAATAATAGAATTTATATTACAAAGTCATAATGTTGCTCCTTATCCCTCCATACAATAATAAATATAAAATACTTTCTCCTGAATATGAATCTGAGTGTTTTTGAATCTGTCTTTTACAAATAGCATACCCCTTATTTATATTTTAGATATAAGGGAGACGTGACTTTTCAAGTGAAAAGTCATTTTATTTGGAAAAACTTAATCAACCTCTTCAGATTTATTTTGAAATTGCAAGCACATAACCAAATTTTAATTTGTAAGATTATTAACCTTCATTATATTGTAAAATGCATCGGACCCCTTTATAATTGCACCCCAAGCCCTTTTAAATATTTATGGTATCTCGATAAACTATAGCTGGAGATTAATCTGCCGCTTAATCACTTTGGCTTCTTGTGTTATATGTGTGATTCTCCCTTTGGTCGTATAGTCTGCAATTCTAGCACTTGCAACTTCCGAAGAAAATTGGGTGCAGAAGGTATCGCATGTGTATGGAAGGCACTATTGAAATCACATCACCATGAAAATAATATTCCAAACTTTGAAAAGTTTCTGTCCATATAGGATGTCAATAGTTGTTCCTGCATGATTAACATCTGGTATTGATATCATATCGGGCTTCACATAATTCACAGCTTCTCCATTATCATGAAGTTCAACCTCCAAATTTCTCAGGAATAATGACATTTAGTGTTGTAAAAACTCTATACGGTACCAGGTATATGATCTCTGACAGTACATTATTTGCTAATCTCTGACAGTACATTATTTGCTATTGGACAATCTTCATCTCAGTCTCTTCAAGATGAAACTCCATAAATTCTCATGTGTGTGAACTGTAACATGCACTTGATGGCATAATTGCCCTATCTAGTATCTTTTTTCAACAATGCCTTTTCCTTTTATATTGTTAGGTCCTTCCAAAACGTATCAAGCTGGATACAAATAATCATTGCATAAGCATATGTGTTCATTACTGTTGTTTTACTCACGCAAGTGCACTTGTCATCATATGGAGGAGGATATATTATCACCGTAAGTTTGTTGCAGACGTCTTTTATATGCGTGAACTTTTGAGATATTTAGGTCTCTGATCATAGATATTAATATACAGAGAAATCCTGAGAATATGCTATGGTTCAAATATTCCGCACAACCACTTGGTAATTGTCTCCAGGTTGGACTTCTGTATCTTCCCATATCCAATATCTTTGCAAATAGGAAATATTTTTTACACGTAATAGCAAATTACAATGCATTTTACTGTCACTGTTCCCTCTATATTAAAATGCAAGCATGATTCTTCAGACAGCAACAACAAACTTTTTTCTTCCGGTGATAGATTGGCTTCAGCCTTCAAATATGTCTAACACCCAAGCAACTTTGAGTGGAATGGATTTCTTGCTTCTAATGTACCAGACAAGTGTAAATCTGCAAATTTCTTAATTCTGTATGGATCTGCATACCTCCATAAAACAGTGGGCACTTAAGAGATGACTTTGATTTATTCCACAGCAATATGAACAACAATCTTCTACCATGCTCCCTGTAGGTTTTGAACATGAACAGCTAGCTCTTCAAGATTTACACAACTTGTGATGAGTTTGCATTTACACATACATACATAAAGATTCTCCTTTAGTATTGTATGTAGAAATTTAAAATTCTGCAAATTTTAAGGTTCCATCAGGTAGAAATGTCAAAGCAGGTAAAACAATGGTTGAAATATTTTTCACATACTATTTTTTGCTATAAAACCATGCATTTTCTCTTTCAAGACATTAATTTTTAATTTAATACATTTTGTTATTGAATTTTACAAAAAAAAAAAGTTTCTTTAAGAAATTTGAACTTTTTTCTTTCTAAGTTGGCGAATTTTCCCCAAATTTTTGCGGAGTTTAAAATTTTGGGCTTGCCGAGTACTCTATGAGTCCGAATCTAAAAACTATGCTATCAACGATTAGTTGAAGTACCTCCTTCATTGTGTTGTCTTGACAAGACTCTTGAGGTGTTAAGATTCTTGTGATCTACATCAAACAAAGATCCGGTGTACCTCCATTGTGTTGACAAGATTCTTGAGGTGTTAAGATTCTTGTGATCTACATCAAACAAAGATAAATAGATAGATGATTTTTAACATTCATGAGGCTAAACATAGCCTATGGTGCAGTCTTCCAACTAAACCAACTTTAACAATTCTGTTCTTTTCTGTGTGCAGGTTGATGATGAGCCCACCTAACCTCTCAATGTTCTCCTCGCTGAATAAGTTGTGCCAAGAGCTGTCATATATAATATCTGCAAATTTGAACCTGATATCCTTGTATGCCTCACATTCTAACACAAAGTATTGCTCAGTTTCTAAAAGCGTGCAAACTCTTTTGGCCTCTTCCATCGCCCATTTAAACATCGCAGTTGATGAGAATTGATTCTGAGTTGTACAATAAGACTTTTACCTCTCCAAGAACTGTTGGCCCCAATGTATGCCTTTTGGAGCTGATCACATTTGGGGTTGAACTTGCTGATAGGTTTTTTTTCTTTCCAAGTCCGTTTCCCCGATTTCTCTTATAGAATTTCTCTATAACAAAGCTCTTTATTTCTTTATTGTTTGCTGGACACATGCTGAAACGAATATTCCATTCGCTCATCCACTTGATGTTTTGTTGCATCCGTGTCTTTTGACGTTTGCGCAAAATATCATTAAAGACCACGCAAAATATCATTAAAGACCACTTTGGGCCATCTACCTTCACACATTTTTTCAGTTCTTTTTAGATAGCTAATGAGGCGAACCATAGCAATTGCCTTGATAGGTGCAACCCCAACTTAACATAATATCATATGAAAGAGTGTTTTTTATTTTAAACTTGTTTATGATCCAACGCTTTTGGATCCCTCAATGTGTTTCCATTGTAAGGCTGAAGTGTTGCTGTCCCTTGTGTTGTTTCCACTGCATCTGCCTTGATCTATGGGTAGGGAAGATGAGAGATTGTGTTATTCTTTCTCAAACAAATATATCAAGGCATTGAGTGAAAAATTTAGGATGACAAATTGCAAAACAATTGTAACAAACATGAGACCTCAACAGATATGACACTCCAAAAAAATAAACAAATCTCTCTACACAATTCATAAGGAATCTCATTTATCTTACACATAACTAACCAGTTCTAAAATATTCTCACAACTGGGATGCTGATTTGGCAAGATCTCGTATGGGTTGAAAGTTGACAAGTTATGGTTTCAACATGGGCTCAAGAGCTCCCATGCTAATTGAAAGTCGAGAACAAGGTATGGTTTCAACATGAGCAGAAGGGAAAGTTCCAAGGCAAGTAAGAAACAAATGACAGTGACCATTTCTTCCACTAAGGCAGCAGAAGCAGAAGGAGACATTTGTATATCAATTCGAATTCATAAATCTTGGGGGTATTGTTGACAATATTTTGTCCTTGATGCAAATCTTTGAAAGGTGGCAATGTAATGGTTTTGAAAAGTCTTTGGTACCTTGTAATATTCACGTGAAACGACTCATCAATATTTTCATTATTAAATGTCTTGACTATATTTTGTTCCACTTTCATACTGGCTATGTAAAACGGGGACAGCACATTTGATGCACCGTACCAACAGTACCACTTGTCAGTTTTGTATGGCCGGATCTAAAGCTTTGTGTAATATGGTTGAGGGATTAAAACAAAAGCCAAGAAACCAATCGAAATTGTTCTTCATTTCTTTCAAGCCCTAAGGCTGCTGCCATGAGAGTCTTTCTGAGTTTCAATGACAGATGTACTTGCAATATCTCATTATGGGTTTTTAGTCTGTTGGAAAGCATGATCTGCTGATCCATTTGATACCATTTTTTGGACCCCATGGTTAAGTTATTTTAAAGATATTTTTATGTTACTTGCAGAAACAGATTTTGGGTTAACGCAATATTTTTGTGGTGATGCTAATACACAACCCTTATTTCCTTTGTATGTTGCGATATCTGGAGTTTAAATGGAGGACTTTCAAAAGCTTGAAAGAAAAAAGCCATAAAATCTCATGACCTCATTTTTCAGAATAATGCAAGGGTATTATTAAAGAGTAAAAGTTCTTTTTCATTGTATGAAACAGGATGATCAGGTATGCTTTCTGATTTATTCTATCTACTCAAAAAGATCAAGTATGAAGAAAGTTTTACAAAGAAGAACATTTGTTTATTTTCCTCATGCTAACTGGAAGTTATTCACTGTATGCTTTCTTTCATCTATCTTCAAGCAAGGAAGTGTCTTTGAGAAACATTCATATCTGTTATCGTAACATCTTAGTGAACTTCAAGGGTTTGAAATTCATGGTTAAGGAGTTTTAAAACAGTTTCTCCATTAACGGTTATGGATTTATTTTGAATACTGTTGTGTATATTTTATTGTTTTTTAAGATGATTTTAAAAGGAAGAATCAGTTAAAGTTAAAGTTTTGTGTAACAAGTTTTTGGTTGAGGCATTCATCGGCAAACTATGAGAAATTGTGTTTCTAGAAGGTTTTCTTTAACAGAAAACTACTCTCCTAAGAGGAAGAATGTACTTGCTGGTCTTTACAAGGACATAAGTCTCCCTTATAGAGGATGGATTTGTTTGACAGCTGATAATTGGTTTACTTCAGACATATTGTTTACTTGCCATTACAAACCTAATGAGAGGTTTCTTTTGAAAAACAGTTCTCAGAACTGTCAAAACCATATTGTAAGTGTAAACAATTTTTTGTAGTATCCTCGTGTATAAAACAGTATGAAGGTGTAAATGAATGCATTGAAAAACACACAGTTGTGTATGTGAAGAATACTTGATGGCATTGAAAGAAAAGATCATTTAGATTGTTTACATGTATAGGTGTGTGTATTGTACAACATATAGTTATATGTGTATTCAGTTTGATGAATAAACATTGATAAGGAGAAGAAAGGGTTGTAGCCATAAGCTATTAAAGCTGCAGATGTAAAGAAGAGTTGAAACTCAATAAAATTATAGGTTCCAACGGAGTGGTTTTTCTCCCTATGACGAAACCGAAAGGCTTTTGAGGGCTTCCCACTCAGCACAAAACTTGTGTCTCTCTTTTGTGAGTTGTATTCATTTACTTTTATATCTTGCATTCCATTCTTTGTGATCATTTAATAGTGGATGAATGTTATATATGCTTTTCAATTCTGGTTTAAAGGATATATAAAGTTTAAAAAATCTTCCTGTTCTGATTCACCCCCCCTCAAAACAACATCTACTTCCAACAAGTGGTATAAGAGCTAGGGTCCCTTCCTAGGTCTGCCTATAAGAATTTTTCCAAACATTTGGAAACACAAATGACACAAGCTAAAGGTGCCTCTCTTAACTGGGCTCCATTATTTGATGGTAATGATTATGTTTTTTGGAAGGTTATGATGGAAGCCTTCATACCCAATTTGGATGTCAAAATGTGGGACGTAGTTATTTCCAAATATATTGTTCCAAAAACAATACCCACTCATCCAAATGATAAGCTCACATATGAACTAGATAAAAAGGCTATATATGCTCTTCCATGTGGTCTTACTAAAGATGTATTTACTAAAGTAGTATACTGTTAGTATGCGAATGACATTTGGCTTAAATTAGAGACTATCCATCAAGGAGATGAGAAGGTCAAAGGGTCAAAATTGTTGACTCTAAAAACACAGTTTGATAACCTAAAAATGAGTGACGATGAAAACATAGCAGCCTATTTCTTGAGAATTGATGAGGTAGTTAATGCAAGAAGAGGTTTAAGAGAACAGGTTGAAGAACGTGACATAGTTTCAAAAATGATAAGGTCTAATTTACCTAAATTTGAATCAAAAATCTCTACCTTGGAAGAAAAGAAAAACTTCTCTAAAATGACTCTACATCAGTTGCAAGGAACCTTAACTGCCTACAAAATTAGAATCAGCAATCAAGTTGGTTCTACATCAAAAGAGACAGCCTTTAAGGCTGAGAAATTAGAAGAGAGTGATTCAGATTTAACAGATGCTTTAGAAGCTTTATTGGTTAGAAAAATGAAAAAGAAATATCAAGGAAAACCAAAATGCTTCAGTTGTGGTCAATTGGGAAATTTTGCTGCAAAGTGTCCCTATGCTGATCAAGATGATAATGATGAGAAAACTTAAAAGTTTTTCAAAAAGAAACCTTGGAATCAAAATAAAAGATTCAAGAATTTTAAAAAGAAGAGTCTCATGTCAAAAGAAGACTAGAATGAATAATCAAGTGATCCAGATGAGGAAGGAGAAAGATTGTTAACGGCCGAAATAATAAATGTTCCTAAATCAGAATCTTCATCTGATTCTGATGAAGAAGTTGATCTTAAAGAAGAACTTCTTCACTCTTTACAAGAACTAAAGAGATTAAAGAAATTAATCTCAAGCCATGAAACAGAAGATAAAATTGCAGGCTGAACTAGAAAAAGCAAATCAGCTTATTCAAAATCAAAGATTATTACTTGATGAAAAAGAAAAAGAACTGGTTTTATTACAAAAGCAACTTGAACAATCTGATTCAAGTGTAAAAGCAGTTGAAAAGGTAAAGTCTTTAAAACACCCTTTAAAGGTTATGTTTCAATTGTAATTTTTTTGGTCATAAGGCATATCAGTGTAAAATGGGCAGAAAAGATTATGGGCTTAAGAAAATAATCAGATGTTTTAAGTGTTTTCATTATGGGCACTTTGCTAATCAATGCAAATAGAATTTAAAGTCTAGACAGGTATGGAAACCTATTGTCAAGAATATCGAAAAGTCTCTAATTGTTGAAACAACCTTATTTGCTCATAAACCGGCAACTTGAGTTTTGGACAGCAGTTGCTCACATGATATGACTGGTTGTAAAAACAAGTTTAAAACCCTAGAAGACTTTAATGGAGGGTTTGTTTGATTTGGTGATAATTCAAGTACATATATCACAAGTTGTGGCTCAATAATTCTAAACAAAGATACACCTATTCATGATGTATATTTTGTAGAAGGTTTGAAACATAATCTTCTAAGTGTAAGTCAAATTTGTGACAATGGATATTCAATTTCTTTTTATGCTAAAGGATAATCGATCAAAAATGAAAAGAATAAAGTCGTTGCTAGTGGTTTGAGAATAGGAGGAAATCTTTATAATATGATTGACTCTACAGTTCAAGAATAATCATTAATTAATACTTGTCTTATGAGTCAAGTTGAAGAAAACTAGTTTTGGCATAAAAGATTGGGACATCTAAATTTTGACAATCTTGCTAGGATCAGCAAGAACAATAAAGTTAGAGGATTACCTCTAATCAGTAATACCGTTAATGTTTGTGAAGAATGTGTAAAAGAAAAACAAACAAGAACATCTCTCAAAACCAAAGAATACTTATCAAATAGACCACTACAGCTTGTGCATAAAGATCTATGTGGTCCAACTAATATTCCATCCTTGAATGGTGAAAAACACTTCATGCTATTTGTAAATGATTATTCAAGAATGGTTTGAGTAGCTTTTTTGAAACACAAATCTGAAGCCTTTGAACGCTTTAAAATATTTAGAATAATAGTGGAAAGGGAAACTGATCTAAAGTTAAAATGCTTAAGGTCAAATAGAGGTGGAGAATTCACCTCCCAAGAATTATTGACTGAGTATTGTGAAAAACGTGGTATCAAAAGGCAGTATTCAACTGCTCGTACACCACAACAAAATGATATTGTGGAAAGGAAAAATAGAACTATTACAGATATGGCTAGAACAATGTTGAATGAAGCAAAATTACCTGATAAATTTTGGAAAGAAGTTGTTCATACAACTGTATATATTTTAAACAGGGCTCAAATAAGAGTAAGGACTGCTTATACTCCTTACGAATTATGGAATGGTAAAACAGCAAATGTCAAGAACTTTAAAAATTTTGGCAGTAAATGTTTTATTAAAAAGGATAATGATTCTTTAGAAAGCTTTAATTCAAGATCTAATGAAGGTATCCTTCTAGGATACTCTACACATAATAAAGCTTTCAAATGCTATAATAAAAGGCTGAATAAAATCATAGAAGCTATAAATGTGGTTTTTGATGAAAGCTCCATGTTAATCAGCAATGACGAAAAGGATATTGAAGAAGTTTCTTTTCAAAGAATAGATAAGATAAGGTAATGATATTAATGTTTGACAAAAGACAAACAAACAAAGGGTCCATGGGACTGAAAGATACATTAGGGAAGAAGAGAAACCCAGCGGAAGCACCAAACGGTGTCTAAGAAAGAGCGAGCAACAAAGAAAAGAAAGGAAACAAGAACCATCAAACGAGAGAAGGACTGAATATCCTTTCTCAGCACAAAGAAATCCATCACCAAAGGATAAGACCAAGGATCCGAGCCCGACTCCGGGTAGCACTGGGGGTAGGATGTCGCTGCTTGATGAATCTGCAACGAGGTCTAACAGATTTGGTATGTCCCGAGGCAAGTGTATCTAGCGGCAGCTTTATGCCACTGGAGGGTGACATGGGCGGAAAGAAGGCAGTGATGAGCTGATCCAAGGCCTGACTCTGAGGAAACATGAGTTGTAAGTATGGTCACCGAACTACGAAGTCTCGCGGAGGTAGAGGAATAAGCAGCGCTGGACGGGGTAATGAAAGAAGGCCGAAAAAGATCTGCAATCTCTGAATAAGTAGTGGAACCTACCTCTAATCTCATGATAGATGCGGCATCTAAAGATGAAATGGATCTCAGTCTCAATCTCTGATAATCAAAAATTAGATGATGTTGATTCAAAAAATCCGATAGAAAATATATTTAATAATCAAAAATTAGATGATGTTGATTCAGAAACACCTAATTCAAATTGTTCTACTCCTAAAGTAACTAATACTGATATGAAAATGACTAAAACTCCTTCCAGAATCCTTGCAAAAAGGCATCCTGAGTCTCAACTCATTGGAGACAAAAAGGGAGGAATCTTGACTAGAAGAAAAGCCAAAAATGATGAACATGCTCATATTGCAGAGCATTTCTGCTTAATATCAGATTTTGAACCAAAAATCGAAACTGAAGCACTTACAGATTCTTGCTGGTTGAATGGTATGCAAGATGAAATTAATCAGTTTGAGAAAAATAAAACGTGGGAACTTGTTCCCAAACCTGATGACAAGAATGTCATAGGTGGAAAATGGGTGTTTTGAAATAAATTGAATGAAAATGGCAAGGTTGTAAGGAACAAAGCTAGATTTGTATGTAAGGGTTATGCTCAACAAGAAGGTATTGATTTCTGTAAAACTTTTGCACCAGTTGCAAGAATGGAATCTAATAGAATCTTTTTTGCGTATGCTAGTTATAAAAGTTTACTGTTTATCAAATGGATGTCAAAAGAACATTCTTGAATGGCTATCTTGAAGAGGAAGTCTATATGGAACAGCCAGAAGGTTTTGAATCTTCTGATAAACCAGATTATGTGTATCGTTTTAAAAAGGCACTATATTAGTATTCCAGGCTGTATAAACATCTTACTGCAAATTGTTTCACTCGTGGTAGTGCAGACAGCACTTTATATACTGAAGTTTTCAATGATGATATTTTAGCAGTGGAACTTTATGTGGATGTATCATATTTGGATCCACAAATGATAATTTGTCAAAACGGTTCTCTTTTATTATAGAATCTGAATTTGAAATGTCACTTTTGAGTGAACTTACCTTCTTCCTTGGACTGTAAGTATCACAGCTTGAACATGGTTTATTCTTGTCTCAAACAAAATATGCTAAGGAAATGTTGAAGAAATTTAAAATGACTGATTGCAAACCAGTCAGCACACCAATGGAAACTAGTTGCAAACTGGTTAAACAAGATGACTCACCTTCAGTCAATCAAACATCATACAGATCCGTGATTGGCAGTTTGCCATATCTCACAGCTTCTAAACCTGGTATAATGCAAGCAGTGTGTATGGTCTCTAGATTTCAATCTGCTCCAAAACAATCTCACCTTAATGCAGTTAATCAAACATTTAAATATATTCAAGGTACTCTTGATTTTGACCTGTGGTATCCACATACTGATGATTTTACTCTACTTGGTTATACAGATGCAAATTAGGGTGAATCTGAGGATAAAAAGAGCACTAGTGGTATTGCATTCTTTATAGGTGATTGGTTAGTAGCATGGCATAGTAAAAAACATGAATGTGTTACTCTATCTACATGTGAATCTAAGTTTGTTGCTGCTACAGCATGTGGTACACAGCTAATCTGAATGGATTATCAACTGTCTGATTTAGGCATTCAAGTTCCAAAACCAATTACAATTTTGTGTGATAATATGAGTGCTATACAGCTGAGCAAGAATCCAGTCCTACATTCTAGAACTAAACATGTTGCTGTGAAACTTCACTTTCTTCGATATAAAGTCATTGATAATGAATTTCAGTTTGTATATGTTCCTACTCAATGGCAAGTTGTGAATATTTTTACCAAACCTTTGCCTCGTGACAGTTTGAACAATTCCGAGCACAGTTGGGAGTTATCTCTCAATCTCTCTTGCAATAATTCTTTCAAACTGGGGGAGTCTGTTATAGGTTTCTGCTCCTATACAAAGACCTCTATACTGTATAAAAGCAGTATTGACAGTGCATCTTGTATTTAACGGTACTTTTATGTGAGTCCTTGATGCAAAATTGGGGGAGAAGTTTGTTCCGCAGTGAGATAGCTTGATCAGTTTGAATTGCACAGTTTGATCAGTTTGTGAGTACAAGACGTACAGGTATACAGTTTTGACAGTGATCAGCATGACAGGGTTGTGACAGGTACAGGTATACAGTTTTGACAGTGATCAACATGACAGGGTTGTGATAGGTACAAGTATACAGTTTTGACTGATCTTCATGGCATAATTTTTGTTCTGCTTTATATATCACATAAATTTTAGGTGTGCATGAATGGTTTTTATATAGGCAAATATGTATATATCTTCTTGTATGTATATACTTATTTGTATATATGACTGTGATTCATTTGCATTTATACAATCTATGATGTATGAAGTTGAACAAAATTTTGCCTCAAGGACAAATGGGGGAGTTTGTTGACAATGTTTTGTCCTTGATGCAAATATTTGAAAGGTGGCAATATAATGGTTTTGAAAAGTCTTTGGTACCTAGTAATGTTTTCATTATTAAATGTCTTGAATATATTTTGTTCCACTTTCATACTGGCTATGTAAAATGGGGACAGCACAAAACAACAGTGACACTTGTCAGTTTTGTATGGCCGGATCTAAAGCTTTTTGTAATATGGTGGAGGGATTAAAACAAAAGCCAGGAAACCTATCGAAATTGTTCTTCATTTCTTTCAAGCCCTAAGGCTTCCGCCATGAGAGTCTTTCTGAGTTTCAAAGACAGATGTTCTTGCAATATCTCATTCTGGGTTTTTAGCATGTTGGAAAGCATGATCTGCCGATCCATTTGATAGCATTTTTTGGACCCCATGGTTAAGGTATTTTAAAGATATTTAATATTTTTTGTTGTGATACTAATACACAACCCTTATTTCCTTTGTATGTTGCGATATCTGGACTTTAAATGGAGGACTTTCAAAAGCTTGAAGGAAAAAAGCCGTAAAATCTCATGGCCTCATTTTTCAGAATAATACAAGGGTATAGTTAAAGAGTATAAGTTCTTTTTCATTGTATGAAATAGGATGATCAGGTATGCTTTCTCAGGTTTGGAAAGTTCATCTCAAAATCTGATTTATTCTATCTACTCAAAAATATGAAGTATGAGGAAAGTTCTACAGAGAAGAACATTTGTTTGTTTTCCTCATACTAAATGGAAGATATTCACTGTATGCTTTCTTTCATCTATCTTCAAGCAAGGAAGAGTCTTTGAGAAACATTCATCTGTTATCGTAACAGCTTAGTGGACTTCAAGGGTTTGAAATTCATTGTTAAGGAGTTTTATAACAGTTTCTCTGTTAACGGTTATGGATTTATTTTGAATACTGTTGTGTATATTTTATTGTTTTTTAAGATGATTTTAAAAGGAAGAATCAGTTAAAGTTAAAGTTTTGTGTAACAAATTTTTGGTTGAGGCATTCATCGGCAAACTATGAGAAATTGTGTTTCCAAAGGTTTTCTTTAACAGAAAACTACTCTCTTGAGAGGAGGAACGTACTTGCAGGTCTTCATAAGGACTTAAGTCAAATTTATAGAGGATGGATTTGTTTGACAGTTGTGAATTGGTTTACTTCAGACAGATTGTTCACTTGCCATTTAATTCCTAATGAGAGGTTTCTTTTGAAAAACAGTTCTCAGAACTGTCAAAACCATATTGTTAAGTGTAAACGATTTTTTGTAGTGTCCTCATGTATAAAACAGTATGAAGGTATATAAAAGAATACATTGAAAAACACACAGCGTACTGTTGTGTATGTGAAGAATACTTTAAGGCATTGAAAGAAAAGATCATTTAGATTGTTTACATGTATAGGTGCGTGTAATTTTAAAAGATACCGTTATGTGTGTATTCAATTTGTTGAATAAACATTGATAAGGAGAAGAAAGGGTTGTAGCCCTGAGCAGTTGTAGCTGCAGACGTAAAGAAGAGTTGAAACTCAATAAAATTACAAGTTCCAACAGAGTGGTTTTTCTACCTTGATGAAACCGAAGGGCTTTTGAGGGTTTCCCACTCAGAACAAAACTCGTGTCTCTCTTTTCTGAGTTGTATTCATTTGCTCGGATATCTTGCATTCCATTCTTTGTGATCATTTAATTGTGGATGAATGTTATACATGCTTTTCAATTCTGGTTAAAAGGTTTAAAGTTTAAAATATCTTCCTGTTTTGATTCACCCCCCCATCTCAGAACAGCATCTACTTCCAACAGGTATCTCTTCCACGGAATCCACAACAATAAATAGAGGGTTTTAAAGATGGTGAAGAACCTTGTTATCCATAACTATAAGCAATTCAAACGCATTAAGGTTCAGTGACACCTGATGAAAGATAGAGTTGCCAATCCATGAAATAATGATGAATTTCACTTCCAATTGGGATAAACTTGAGTGGATAGATCACAAATTCATTGTGTCAGAAAAAATTGTATAGTAACAGACTGAACTTTTTTCAACTAACAATACATACAAATTAGATATTAAGAAGGGTGCTAAATTATTACAACTTCTAATAAAATATTGTTGCCAATTAAGGAGTGGACGGCTGGTTATGCTTACTAAACCTAAACCTTTTTATGAAGTGCTCTATATGTTACCAGGTAACCAGTATACAAACTGAGTGTTTCCGATGTAACTATTGAATATCTGTTTTTGAATTACGAAATATCATCGAGAACATTATTGCTAAAAATTACCACACCGGTACATTCAGAAACACTCTCAATCACTATCATAAGCTTTGGAAATATTATGTCACTTAACGTGCAGAGCATTCTAAAACTTAAAGAAATGCCCCAGAGTCAAAATGCTAAGCCAAGCCTGAGAAAAGCTAAGTATCATCCGCCCAAAATGGAAACGGCTGCTTAACAAGCCACAAAGTTTTAATCGTCGTGATTAAAATCAGACATCTAAGTAAATGCACAATTTCATTTCTCCGCCTGGGTGTTCTTCTCCATCAAAAACAAGCAACAAAGTCGGGTATCGCACACCTTGAGAAAAAAGCCGCCAAGGTCTGCGCAAAGAGCATAAATCTTGGTGGCTGCAATTTCATGCTGTTCCTCCCATATCCTCTCTTGAATATCCCTGTCTGGAACGAATTTCACCCGAAGCTGACAAACCTGTCAGCCAAACCCAAATTTAAAACCCAATCAAAGAAATATAATGTTTGATGCTGCTGCTACTAATACCAATACTGCGCTCCACCTTGTAGCCCGTGTACACGTTCAGTGCTCGCGCCCAAAAATGCACCGTCCGTTGCCATGGTTTAAACTTGCTAGTCAAAGTTTCCTGTAAATCCTCCGGCTTTGTCATTACTACTTTGAGCAGAATGCCGTGAAGTGCTCTGCTGTTGCTCCTGGTCCTGGAGAGACATGGATTTATTGATACTCAATTTGCAGATTATATTTGTAGTTATGTGTCCTTGAAGACGCTTCCAACTTTGCCCAAGATTTATTCCCCAATTTTACCCCATTATCTCAATCAATCGTAGGATGACAAGCGCGTCCATTCATTCCTTTCATGAGGCAAAATTATGTAGCAGCTATGTAAAATGTTTGGAGGTTACTGCGCGAGTGGAGAAACGCCATTGCATTGTCAATTTTACAGCCTTCGGCAATTAAACACAATACTCGCGCTTTTTCGACATTTGCGACCGCCATGCTTTTTTATTAGTGCATATTCTTTGCGTCATTTTTGTTTATTTTATTGTGCAAAATCTGTGTGTAAAAGGCGGGGGAAAGATTTCATTTCTTAATGTAGCAAGTTGATAAGTCATATTTTTAAATATTATTATTTGAATTTGGTTTATAATATTTTTTTGATAGGTAATGCATAAGATATATATTAGAGTTTCAAACAAACCTCCGAGTCTGATCCTTGGAGTAGAGAGAAGTCTTCTTGTATTTCAAAATTTTCCTCAAGAGAACCCCCAATGCTCACATTCGAGAGCTTATCAACAATTGTGTTTCCATCTCTAAGAATGTGAGTCACCTTTAGTTCTTCAAGTTCTTCTAGAATACACTGGATCTGCATAATATGTTTGTCAAGGTACCATGACTCTAGAGAGCCTTAAGCAATTCCATTTATCACAATCAATGAATCCCCTTCTAGATGAAGTTTCCTTACACCAAGCTTTACCCCCATCAAAACAACTTCTAGTGCGGCCAAGCATTTTGCTTGATTGTTTGTGTTGTTATAGATTCAATTTGCACAAAGTGCAAATATATTTCCTTGATCATCTCGAGCAACAGCCCTAATGCCAAAAGCCTTAGGATTTCCTTTTGACTCCCCATCAAATTTGATTTTTATCCATCCTGGTTCTGGCGGAGACCACATTGTGCAAGCATGGGTGATTTGAGAGCTATCCCTCACAAGCCCATTAACAGGCCTAAATTTGATCAAAGGTCATGCTCTCTAAATTGCTACATTAGGCTCAATAAAAGGAATTTTAGACTAATTTATGCAAGAACTTACATTTGATACAACTTCTGAAATGGATTCCTCCAATCTGGATTTGAACCGAACTAAGTTCTCAAATTTTCATTTGAAGATGTGTATGTTTCATTCTTTCCAAAGTTCCCACAAGGTTGTAGAGGGAATGGTAGTCCAGATTGAAGCCAAGCATGACTTCTTGACCCGATAGGCCATGCCTTCAACCAATTTGTTAAATTATTCGGTATAGGCCCTTGCCAACCCAGCCTTAACCTGACAAAATCTCAGACCTCCTTCGCAAACTCACACTCCATAAATGAGTGATTTAAGGACTCTTCTTCATGGTCACAGAGAGCACAATGAAACAGATCAACAAACCCAATCCTTTTGAGCCGGTCACCAGATAACATGTGGGCATTGCCAGCGAGCCAAGTAAAGGCCCTGGCTTTAGGAAGGCAATCCTTGTTCCAACACAACTTTGATTCGCAATCCAATTGATCATGATTATTTTCTAGCAGAGTATATCCCACCTTAACCGAATATTTCCAAGGCTTTGAACCACACCAAATAAGAGAATCATGATCCACTAAGCCAATAAGGCTTCTTTCTTTAAAGATTCTTTCAAGAATTTACAGTCTTGATTGATGAAATCACGCAGCTTTAGGTCCCATTGTCTGGTCGTTGCCTCAATTAGACTAGGAGGATTTTGGTCTTCGATCAAAGCTTTATGCCCTTCCCAAGAGTCAAGCCAAAAGTTGGATTTGGCACCATTACCTACTTGCCAGGTTAAGTGGCTACTTATCAGATCTTTGGATTCAATCAAGAAGTTCCATATGGTTGATCCATAGGAGGGTTGGCAATGGCTAAGATTCTTTCGTTCTCCATGTTGTCCCAGTACTTGGATTTCAAAATCCTAACACATCTTTGGTTGGCGATGTGTACAACTACCACACAAGTTTTGCCCCGAGAGTAATATTGAGGAGATTGCAATTCCTAAGACTTGCACCCCCTACCCCTTAGGCTTGCAATCTATTCCTACGCCATAAGCGGGAACTTATTTTGATCTTGGCTCCCATTGCACAAGAACTTATGCATACTTTGTTGAATCAACCGAATTACTTTCTTTGGGAGCTTGAAACAAGACATCGAATATATAGGAAGAGCAGAAATCACAGACCTTAATAGGAGGAGATGATCGGAAAGAGTTAGTAACTGCCCTTTCCAACCTGCTATTCTAGAATTATAGGCTTCCTCCAACTCCTTCCAAAATCCACTTTTTGAAGCACCACCAAACAATAGCATACCAAGGAATTTGGCTGGGAGTTTCCCAATTTTAACTCCAACTTAGTCCGCAATCATTTTTTGCGATTCAATTTCACTATTGTAGAAATATATCTCATGTTTATTCGAATTCACTGCCTACCCTGAAGCTTGATTATAGTCATGCAATACTCTTTTCATAATACTTGATTCCGCCATTGTTGCTTTTCCAAAAAAGAGGGTATCATTTGCAAACTGAGAGTGGCATTCTACCTCCAAGGATCTTGATACTTTGATTCCTTTACACTGACCATTTGTTTAGAATTTTGATATTGACCTCCCTAAGGCTTTAGCTAAAAAATTAACTAAAGAAGGGGAGATGGGATCCCCTTGTTGAACACCTCACATTGTTTCATAAAACCCCTGAGGGCTTCCATTAACCAAAATTGAAGCACAATAGGAGGAAATCATCCCCCCAAACCATCTCACCCAATCCTTACTAAAACCAAATTTCTTAAGCACTGAAATTAAGAAGTTTATATCAACCTAGTCATAGGCCTTACGAGTGTCCAATTTGAGCATCATATTCCTTTCCTTGCGTGCTTGAGTTGTGTGAATAGCTTTGTGAGCTATTATTATTCCATCATCTATGCTTTGGTTTGGAAAAAAACAAATCTGCTCAAGGGAAATCGGCTTCACCAATATTGTCTTCAACATATTGGATGCTACTTTTGAGATAATTTTATACGCATTATGGCATAGAGATATTAGGCAAAATTCTTCAAAAGAGCTAGGATTTTTCTTCTTAGGAATTAAGGCAACAATGGTGTTGTTAAAATATTTATGGATAAATTCCTTCCTCCTTGATTCTTCCACGACTGCCAAGAGTTCATTCTTTATTGCGTCCCATAATTTTTGATAAAATATAGCATGAAAATTGTCTACACCTAGCGATCTATCCCACCCAAGCCAAAAATAGCAGCTTTTAGTTCCTTTATTCAAACAGGCTTCATTAGTTCTAAATTATCTTTTGTTGTCACTATGCTTGGGATGATAGAAAGTAAATTATCTTGGGCTTGATGCCTATCCTCTGACTCTAAGCTCCACAAAGAGGAAAAGAAGGAGATTGCTTCTTTGTTGATATCTTTAGGAATGTGTTAGAGTAAGGGATTAATTTTATTAAATTACCTTCACTCCCTTCTTAAGATTTCCCTTTATGCACATGCATTCCCATTTAATAATTAAATATCATTTACCTCTTAGGGTTTCCCTTTTATGTATACCGATCTCCTTCTATAAGGATTGATCAATTGAAAATTTCAATTCATTCTTTCAATCTAATAATATATTCTTCCATATTTTCAAAGCCAAGCCCTTGCCTCCTCTTGTCTTTTTCTTCTCTATGACAGATTCTTCCATGTGGGCGTTCTACTGGATTTGTAGATTTGTTCTCATCAAATCCTTCATGGTATCAGAGCCAGATCTATTGTAGCTTGTTCTTATTTGGAGAAAAATGGGAACAAGGGTTTGACAGAACAGATATGGCAGTTTTTAAGTTTTTTTTTTGTGAAAATAGGCGGTTTCTAAATTTAGAGCACTTTGAGGCCAAACAAACCTCACGGTTGGATTCAGAGGGTGTCAAAACCTCTATTTCCATATAAAATACACCTGTTTTGGCCAACACTACATTCAGAGGCAAAAAAAATTGCCTACAAGGGTCATATAATCCTTGGCATGCAAACCAAGATGTGAATTTGCAAAAAATCGCTTGAATTTATTTTTTTACACATCTTGTGTAAAAAAACCACCTCAGTGCTGCCAATGGCAACGCTCCTCAGTCACGCTTTGCTAGCCTTCCTCTTGCATGTCACCACTCTATCAAAGCTCTGATCTTGCTCCGCTCTGTCGCTACGTATTGCACCGCCCAAGCGCCACTCCCATTTCGTCAGCCCTCTTGTAGTCACGTGGGGGGCCTAAGGGCTTAAGCTTAAGCCCCAAATTATTATTTTTACAAATTCAGGGTACCTAGTGGTTTTTTGGCTCTAACTTGAGCATACATAGGTGTTTTTGGGCAAATGAGATATCATTAGAAATCTTATTCCAAGACAAACATGATGGTGAAGGTATTTTTTGGAGTTTTTTTCTAGTTCAATACCTATTTTTTTAGTCAAAGTCCAGTAATTCTTTCTACATTTTGGGGGGCATAACTCGCTCATTTTAGCTCCATTTTCCAATCTGAAATAAGTGTCAAAAACCTCTTCTTAAGAACTTTCTAGATTCTTTGTTATTTTAATCATTATTTTTTGAAAGTACACATGATTCTCAAACTGAATCTTTTTTCTCTTTGCTTGTATACACATTCTTTTGGGATTTGGGGTTCAATTTTTTGCATTGTGGGGGGTGTTTTATATTATTATTTATGTCATTTACATCAATAAATCAGAACTATTCAAAATAAAAACACCTTCTAAAACAATGGTCGAGACCTCTTCTTGTCTAGAACTTCTGACCCCTCATAACTATCACACATGGTAGTCCTTGATGACATGACTTCTCCAGTCAAAAGGGTCGTGGTCTTTTTTAGATGCAGTTTAGCCAGTTTTATAGAGGCCTTTTGAGGTTATGCAACACAGGAACAAGATGGATGAGGCAATGGGGTTGATTTCTTTACAGGTATCTGACAATTTATTGTTTCATCTTAATGAGTGCAATACCCCTCTAGCTATGTGGAACAATTTTAATGGCTTGTTTGGTACAATTAATGAGTTCAGGGCACTTCAGATCAAGGCAAAGCTTACCTCTCTTGTACTAGATTATTTTCCTTCCATTGAGGACTCCTTGATGAAGTTCAAACAACATATCTTTATTGCAGGGTTGTGGGAAGATCAAGACTGACACTAAGTGCATTTACCTAATTCTTTCTAAGCTTCATGGAAACTTTCAAATTTTTGCTTCTACCTTCCATTCCACCATGGATGCTTTGGGTACTAGATTTACCATGCCATCCTTTGAGGTTTTTGTGATTGTTTGACTCTATGGCAATCTAAGCTCTCTCAGTTGGATTCTCTCATAGGCTCACAGACTTATGTATTGGTAGCTGAGACATCTTCTAGAAAGAAGGAGAAGAAACATATGTCACATCATATAGAGTCTTAGATTGATTCTATCCCTCACATCTCATCAATCTCATCTCCTCCCAAGGGGGATAAATCAAATCCAGATAGACCAAAGTGTACTTATTGTAATAAGCTCAATCATGATGAGTCATGTTGCTATGAGAAGAAGTTAGATGGATATGCCAAACAGGTTTCAAATTTGACATCTCTTGTTTAGAAGAGTAGCATTGAGATTCCTTCTACTTCTCACAAATCTTCTTCTTCATCGTCATTTCAGTTAGATGGTAAAGACATAAGAAAGGGTCATGCATTGTGTGCAACTACTACTCCACATTCTTCTAGATGGTTACTGGATTCAGGTGCTTTACACCATATGGCATCTTCTCGGGATTTGTTTTCTTCTTTTGAGGCTTCTCCTACTTCACACATTTTGATAGAGAACAACATTGTTATGATTGTATGTGGTAAAGGTTCTATTGACATTGATGATGGTACATTTCATGATGTACTATGTGTTCCATCTTTGTCCTCTAACCTTCTCTCTATTTATCAAATTACACATAGTGGGACAGGGAAAATAGTTGAGTTTGCACAAGATTCAAAGCACATCAGAGATAGTGAGACAAGCAATATTGTTGCTATAGGAACTGTTGATCATTCTTCACGTTTATACTCTTTCTCTTATTTTGGTCCACCATCTCCACTATTAGAGACTCATTCTCCTTCATGAAAGAATACCAACATGAAGTCAAGTCACTTGAACTTATGTGTTGTTGCTAAGACCAATGATGTGACTTCTACACCTCCACCTCCTATTTAGATTTGATCTATTGCACATGATTACTCTTCAACATTGCCTAACATTGGAACTTTAGCTATCAAGCCACCTAGTGCAGTTGTTGATGATATATTAGAGGACATACATCTCATCTTTGATGACAGATTCAACACACCTATTGCCCCACCTCCATTGGAGATTCTATTTTAGGATTCTCATGCATTCTCCTTTGAGCATCAGCTAGGACTTCTAGCTTCACCTTACATTCAGGGGTTTCATCCTCCTTGTCCAATGCCTTTGTTTCTTTCAAATTGGAGCCACATTGGTCTATTCATTGACACAGGAGTTCTATCACTTTGGGGGGGCTATGGAGTCTCAATCCTCTACTATGGGGGGTTTCATTGTAATTATGGTTTTGGGAGAGTCTCTTAAGACATATCATTTGTAATTTTTCTTTCTATCTCTTTTTGGAGTAGGGTTTTTTCCCACTAGGTTTTCTCTATTTCTTTGTTTCATAGAGATTTGGTTTTGATTGGGTACCTCATCGAGCCTTGTCATCGGGACCCAAGTTTGCTTTCAGCCTTGTAGTTTGCTTTCTTTTTTATGCATTGTTTATAGCTGCATTGTTTCTCATCTTAAGGAGGGGTGGGGGTGTTAGAGTAAAGGATTAGTTTTATTAAATTACCTTTACTCCTTAAGATCTCCCTATATGCACATGTATTCCCATTTAATAATTAAATATTAATTATTAAAAGTCATTTACCTCTTAGGGTTTCCCTTTTAGTTGTTATGATCTCCTTTTATAAGGATTAATCAATTGTAAATTTCAATTCATTCTTTCAGTCTAATAATATATTCTTCCATATTTTTAGAGCCAAACCCTTGCCTTTTGTTGTCTTTTCTTCTCTGTAATATGTTCTTGCATGCAAGTGTTCTATTGGATCTGTGGATTTGTTCTCATCAAATCCTTCATAATGTTTTTTGTAGATCCATTTGATCATGTTGTGGAGAGAATTTGATTAATGTTTCGCCTTGATTTTACTGAAGAATGAAAATACTTTGTGTTCCTGTCCCCTTCCCAAAGCCATAATTCCCTCGTTTTCTACTTCCAATAGATTTCTTCTCTTTGGGTTATCTCACCATAATGAGCCAAAAAATCCTTTTCTGTCTCAAAGTCCACCAAGTCCATACCTTCTTCCATAATTTTATTATTAAGTGCTGCTAGGAATCCTTCCACCACCCTTTTTTCTTTAAATATGTCACCAAAGTGGGACTTGTTCCAATCTTTTAGATTCATCTTAATAAATTTCAAAATTTCAAAGAATTTGAAGGCATAGTTACCTTCATCGATTGACGCATTTTGCCACTTTGAGGCTACCGACTCCATGAAGCCAGGTTCTCTGAACAACATTAGTTTAAATGAAAGGACAACTAGTTGGGATATTATCATTATGCACAATCATTGAGACTAGATAATGATTAGATCCAGAGATCCCCAATATGTTAGCTTCAAAAAGAAGCTTATGAGACTCCCAAGCTTCAATTAGGAAAAAATAATCTAATTTTTCTGCTATGTTTGTGAAACCTTTTCTATGGTTTGTCTAGGTAAAACAACCCGCCTTAGCTTCCACTTCCCATAATCCATTATTTAGAACAAATTCCTGAAAGTCTCTTTGAACTTGACTCACCAAACCCCTGCCACCACGTTTCTCTATAATAGAAAAAGTTGCATTGAAATCACCTACCACAATAATGGCTTCCTCCTGATACCCTTTAATAAATGTTGAGACCTCCTCCCAAAGCTTGTTTTTCAGCTCAATCAAAGTAGGACCATATAAGTTGATGAGAAATCCAAAAAATTAATAGTATTGGATGGAAACTTCATTGCTTTCCATGATTGTGCATTAGATATTTGGCTCATTGAGATTGTTCTAGGGTTCCATATTATCCCTAGGCCCTAAGGAAGCCTTAGTTGAATCAACAAAAAAATAGATCAAACTTGACGAACACTTACGATGCTTGTTGTATTTTCTACATTCAATTTTGTTTCTTAGAAACATATAATGTCTATGTCTGCCTAATCAAAGCCTTTTTTGATCAGACATCTTTTGTCAAGGGCATTGCAACCCCTAACATTCCATGTAAAGAACTTCATGGCTTCCTAGGAGAGACCATGTCCCTCCTAGATCTAAGTTATGTTTGCCCTTTCATATCACTTGCATCTTCTAATAATCTTTGATAAGATTTCCTCCCAACTTTCGGCTTCTGATTACCTTTCTTGGTTTTGGTAGTCTTAGCCTCCATTTGAGATATCATTCAAACTTTTGCTATACCTATTTCTTTTGATAATCCTAGATAGTCTTCTTCTTTGCACACCTCCTCACCATAATCTTATGCCTCTTCCAATGATGTCGTTTTGTGAAATGGAGTCAAAAAAGGATTTTCTTCCTTGTTTGCACTAACCTCCTCATCCATAGCTGATTGAAGGTCTACTTGAGGTTTTGATTCATGCATCAAAATGTTACAAACAATGATTGATTGTAGTTTTGGTCCATGGTTATGACCTAGGACCTCTAATTCTAGCTAGGTTATTTTCAAGGGAGATTTTTCTGTGGGGCTATCCAATCCATTATTTTGTTCAATTGTAGGACTCTCCTGCAAAACCATCTAACCCTCCTTAAAATGCACCTACATATAAGGAAGGTTTACTTCTATCCTCTCCTCATCTCTTTGTAGTTCTGCAAGGAGTTGCTCCTCCAAAAAAAAAAAAGTGTTTCCCTTTTCTTTTGGTCATTGAGATACATTTGTTATCCTTGTGACTCCAAACCTTACACTACTTACTCTAAGTTATTAATTCCTCTACCTAAATTCTTGTGTCCAAATTCCTTCTGGGGAATAAATTTTAATGGACTTGGACAGACCTAGATAGGGTGACCATAGAATACAAAAGTGCAGGTACATACTGTAATCCTCCTTTGTAATGACTTCATCAACTTAATGAATTTTCTTATTTTATTACCAATCGCTTGGAATGAATTTTCATTCGAGTATACATGTGCCAGGTTATAGAGACAGATCCAGATCAGAACTTCATCATCCTTTGCTTTGGTTAGATCAAAATTAGGGATCCAGTCTTTTATAATTAAAAACCCACTCCATCCATTAAATATGGGTCTCTATCCAAAATCTGGGATTTCTCTATAGTGTTGTGTATTTATGAGGAAGAAGGCATACTTTGATAGAGTTTTAATAGCAATATTCTCCCCCCAATGATCATTTATCCACTTTTGGATTTTAGGGAGTACATGCCAATCTTTCCCCCATTTTAAGAAAAATGCTCTCTTTTTAAGGAATTCGACTGAGATTTTACATGCCTCCAGATCAACTTGAATTCCTACTGTTTAGTCACCCAATGTTGAAGGGATAAACTTTTGTTCTTTATTTGGAATGCCTCAAGGCTACCAAAATTTCTTTCATTGAATTTGGTTTATAATATTATTTGTTATTATTATTATTATTATTATATTTATTATTATGTATTTTAAGAGAGTTGATTATTTTCCTTTTTTATTAGTTCCCATATAATCAATTAATTTTGCCAACCACCAATCATATCAAATTATTTTTGAAACATTTAAGTTTAATCTATATTTTATGAATATATATATAAACATTCTTAAAAATCTAATTATCTTTTATGTTATTGGCTCTCAGGAAAAATGGTAAGGAGAAAATTCAATTTTAGTAACAAAAATTAGCCAAATATTACAATGAGCTTCATAAATTTCTAGAAGCTTTGGAGCGAACTATTACAATGTTTGTTTGTTGGCATTGACAACCTTTTCTCATAATTTAGCATTCTGTCCAGAGACTTTAAGATTGTAGTTGTCATTACAAACAAATTTTTTGTTTTAAATCTTTGTAATAAACTCCCTTACTATCACAAAAGTCCACTGCACTAATCCTTCACATCCTCCTTTAGCTATTTGGTTTTGCTTGTCATGACTTCGAATAGCTGGGATGCCTCACCAATCTCATCAAAGACAATTCTCTTTTGATTTTCTGTGCCATGTCCAAAACATCATGCTCGTTAAAAGGTTGTTGAAATATGATTTAGGAATTAGAATTTGGAAACATGAATTTGGAGTTCTGGAACATGAAATTCATATTACAACTTTTAGAAGTTAGTTTGGGATTGTTTGGTTCAAACCCAAAAATATTTGATATTTCAAATTTGTTATTCTAGACTTGTTTGGTTCAAACAGAAATCTGGCATTTGCCAAGGAGTAGGTCAGTTGATCGAAACACAAACAAGAATATCTCAGAGGAGAAAGTGAAAATAAAAGCAAATCTAGCATTGGGAACAAACCTCATATTTTTCATATCCACAAAGACTTCCTCAGCCAAATCTAGATGCCCCCGTTTAACAAACAAATTAAATAGGGTACCTAAAGCCTTCATCGAGGGTTTGCGGTTGAAATCCTTCATCCTATAGAGTGTTTCAATTGATTTTTTCTAGCATTGCAACCATGCAATAAAGATTCATTAAATTGAGAAGAAGGTTATCATAGACCGTGCAGTGGTTGATTGACATTTGTTGTAGAAATTTTTTTACCGCTTTGAATTTTTTCCCACAACCAATTTTGTTCATAATAACATTGAATGTCACATAGTTGTGGTAAAATCCTAAATGCCTTGCATTGCTATTAAATATTTTGAGGGATCTTCGAAGGTCGAGTTCTTCCAATATTGAGTTAACCACATCCTTTTGGCGAACATAACGGGGTTTTTTGGCAATTGAGCATTATTTTCTACCATGTGAGGCTCTAAACTTTGGTATTTTGATGTACCCTTCAAAACTATTACAAACTGTAGAGGAGAAATCCATGGCATTGAGGAAAGTTGGTGGAAAATTAATCAAGTTTTCATAATGATTAACATGTTGCCTTGAGACAAACCAAAATTAAATTTCACTTTTGGAAAAATGGGATTTAAAACATGGATTCCAAATAACCAGCATTTTGAGGGAGATGGAATCTTGTTTTGGGGATCAAATGCAAATACCAAATCCACATTTCTCCAAATCCCAATTCTGATTTTGGACACCCAAACAACAGATTAAAATTTTTCAGTGATTGGGCATGTCAATCCTTGTCTAGTTCCAGCAACCAAACAAGGCCTTAGCTATTTGGTTTTGCTTGTCATAACTTCAAATAGCTAGGATGCCTCACTACTCTCATCAGAGACATTTCTCTTTTGATTTTCTCTATCATGTCCAAAACATCATGTTAGTTAAAAGGTAAACTACCTGCAACATGAGTTAATTATAGTAAAAAAAATGTTTGAACTTTGCAAATATTTTTTTAAAAATCTCTGATAAATTTGTAGACTTACCAAATTTGTATTATATATTCCAAGCATTTTAGATGTCATGTAATGATTTTCGCCTGAAAAATAATAAACTTTTTGGCCACTAAGAAATAGAACATGTATATTGTAAATTGCAACTGTAGGCATGTGCCCTTACCGTAGTGCCTTTAAACAAGACTAAGAAAACCAAAAATAAGTCATGATCGATGCAACATAGCGATTTTCGTGTTGTGCCTATGCACAACCCTTTAAATTGCAACCCTCAGATTTTAGAGAATTATGACCTGTTTTCTCCTTGTGCAAAATTAGTAGTATTTATTGATCTCCCTAGATCAACCATTCTAGCAATCCTTAAACCCATCCCATTTATGAAGCATATATCCCTAATATAACTATTTTGATTGGCTTTAGTTGTGGCCTAGTGATGCCAGTAGTTAGTTGAAACCAATTCTTTTTTCCTCACCACTACATCACATTTATCCATTCGCTCATCTCTAACAATCTTCTCATTCCTGAATTTAGCACTGCAAAATGTTGCATCACCCTTGTATATATAAATATCATTTATAGGGCTAAGGTTATGTTTATAGAGAGAGCAATATTGGAGAGAGTAATCTGGCTGTGGAGAAACAAAATGTGCCAAAAGACTCATCAAAATTGAGGGCCTAAAAACACAGAAACCATAAATGGGTCATTTCTCTTCAACCCTGTTACTGATAGTCTCAGATTCCCCATGCGAAGACACTCTATGGTGTAGAAAATCCCAAAGAAGGCAAGTATGGTGTAGAGAATCATATTGTTCTAGAAGAAGAATATACTTGCCTCTCTTGGCAATTCCATAGGCAATGCAATTGCCCATTATTCTTGCTCCCACAACAAGTGCTTCATATTCACTTGTAATCTCACCCATTACTGATTATTACCTTGTGTATTCATTAAGATAGTACTATTCTCAAAGCTATAAATAATCACTCTTTTAAAGGGCTTCAATCCTTCCTAGAGCCCCTATAGAAAGAAAAATATTTTCCTTGGGTAGGTCATGATTATTACATGGCAAAAATAATGTAATGTGCAAATTCATTCCTGCGCTTAGAGTGCAGGTAGACCGATGCAGACAATGCTAGTTGTTGCTTGCGATCTATTTTCTCAACATTTTATACAACATCTTGCCAAACAAGTAGACTGTAAATCATTTTGATTGACAATTTAGGGGATTAGGATACAAATGGTACTTCATCCACCTGAAAAAACCAAAATTTCCACTACCAAATTTTCACATATCTTCAAACAATTCAATCCCCTTTTCCATACAATTTTCTGGTAGTGTGTAGATGATGATGTTGAAGATGAATTGGCCCCTACATAAAGCCTTTCCTAATGTACAACTAGCTTATTAGGATTACATTCAACGTGGTCGCACACCTAAACTGTGGAGTGACTCTTAGTAAATGTGAAACATGTTGGTTGATGAAATAAGGCATACATGCAGTTTACAATCAATTTTTTATCTCAAGATTTGAATAAATAAACCCTGAACAAATTATCTCCATATAAGTACATTGTAATAATTTAATTACATGTAATAGTCACTACAAATATTTTATAATTGACACTTGTTTTGCATAGATTCCTTCGACTTTTGATATCAAGATCCTTGAATGGTTTACAACCTATAGACATATGCAAAAAGATACACGAGAATCCTCGACGAGCATAGAGTATAGGTAGAAGAAGGGGTTATTGTTTCAATGGTAGACTCAAACATAATACAGTACAAACCATTTGTCATGGATGATTTTTTCATAAAGAATTTATATTAAATGATGTATGAATGTGATTTAGCAAGTAATTTTAGATGGATTGGGTGTCTAAAAACCCATTAATTATATTAGCAGATTAGGGTAATATTCTTCATCTTAAAAATGTTTTAACTATTATTTATTTCCATTAAAATAGTAATGTAAGCATAGATTATTATTGATAATTTATGTTGAGGTTGCTCATTTTATGTAAAGATACTTTAGAAATAATATAAACAACATTTATCATAAAGAATTTTAAGTTTTGAAGTTGTTGATGTTTCCTTTAAAATCATTTTTTCATAATGAAATATAATTTTCTATAAAATAACAGTACTTTCTATTTGTTTTTGTCAACTTATGTAAAGATACTTCACAAGTAACTTGACCAACATTTATCATAAAGAGTTCTAAGTTTTGAAGAAGTTGATGTTTCCTTATAATTATTTATTCATAATAAAATTTAATTTTATTATAATCAAATAATAATGCTTTGTATTGAGTTATGCCAATATGAACAAAACTCTAGGGAAAATATTATTCTATATCAACAATAATAATTAAAAAGTTATTGTCTTCATATGGACTTTGAGCTCTTTTTTAATCACAATGTTCTAGATTTGGGGTTCACAATGACAAGAATTATTAATGTTGATAGATACTCTCTCTAGATGCAATCTTTCTTCTTTTGCATCCTTTTTGTACCGGGCAATGGCCAAAGTGTTTCTTTTCTGGTTCTTTTCTTTAGGAGTCATTTTTGAACCAGTTATTATTAATATAAATATAAAGTTTTGTTGTAAAAAGTCATAATTATTGATACAAAATTATTTTTTAAAAAAGACATCAAACTAACAAATACCATATTCAATTTTGAACATTGTATTTTCATAGAACAAGTCTTTCATGTCCAGCATACCTTTTCCCTCCCACAATAACTAGTCGAACTAGTCTTTCTTGAGCTTGAAGATAGTTGTAACTTACAGAGCAATATCAACAAATATGAGTCTCCTTAGTGACTCGGTAAAGAATCTAACTTTACCTTAAAAAATGTTATTATTCCTAAAATTCCATAGAGAATAGGGCACAATAGAAGTGAAAATAGACAAGAATACATTAACACATTTGTTGCTATTACTTATTTTGTCAAAAATAATGTTATCTATGGAAACATTACTGTTAAGTTGGAACCTCTTTGTTGGAACCCAAAGAGGTTCTAGATACCCTGGGCAAATGAACAATGAAAGAAAACATGAAGGACATATTCTAGTTGATTGCAAACATAACAAATATTGACATCCACTCCATGTTTTTTAAAAGGTAGTTTGTGGATCAAAATTCTCCATTGAAAATATTTAACATTGGGTTCAATAGGCCTAGCCCACAGATGTATAAGGATCTTCTTCCACTTAGCATGTGCAAGGGAAACGTTCCAAAAAGAGTTCAAGTGATCAAGAATGGTAACACTAGAAGATAGGATGGAATACACATATTATGTTTTGACTAGGTACAAATGAGTAGAGTCTAGCTAACAAAGCTGAAATAAACAAGTATCAAGAGAGAAACATTCTAGTCTGACACTTGAGCCCTCAAGAGCACTTTTAATAACATAGTAGGTCTTTTTTTGGGACTTAGGAAGACATAATCTACTCTTCAACTCCATCCAATCAACTAGATTTCCATTGAAAAGAATATCATTGAAACTCCTTATACCAGACTTAGCCCATTTCTACAGAGAATCTCTGCACAAGGGCAATGGGTTTAGATTTACTCTTAAAATTCTATTTAATTGAGCTTTTACCACACCAAATATTACCCACTTCCACTCTTTACATGGAGCCAAGCAGGGGTCTCACCCTTGCCCAACTTTTCCACAATGATCTGAACACATTAGAGTCCCCTACCATTGTTCTACCTTCCAGTACTAGGAAATCTAATAAGTCCATATTAATCCAAAATTTAACTCCATAAGGATGTCTACTGCTTAAGTTTTTCCTTATAAGAATTTTCCATGGTTCATTGCCCTATACTACTTTAGCAATCCATTTTATTTCCTGCAATGAAATGCCCCAAGTTCTGAGATCCTTTAGCCCAAGTTTTCCATTGTCTTTACTCTTAGGGCACCAATCCCACTTAATAGCATGAGTCTTACTTGTTCCTTTCCCATCAAACTGAAGAAAGTCCCTAATAATATTTTGTATAAATTCAAACTTATTAATGTTGTGGTCTCACGACACATGCCCCATTTCTATGAAAAAATGGGGACCCCCCAACGAAATTTTTCTCTACCAGGCTCCTAGTCTGGAGTCCTGGTCAATTTGGACCTCCTATGGGTCTGGAATTAACCCCAGTGCCTAACAGGGGAGGTATTAACAATCAAAGACTAGAGAAAAATGAGGTTATTTGTATTCCCATGTGCTTTAAGTGCACACTAGCATAGTTGTGCACATGCACATGTGCACACTATACCCCCACTCTAGGGATGAACACATATGCACTTGTGCATGTGCGCAACCCTAGAGGGTGTGCGCCTGTGAAGGTGGACACCATCGGGGGTGTGCACTAGGTCCTGGGTCTATATAAGATCCCAACCCCCTCTCCTCTTCAAACTTTACATTTACCAACTTCCAAGTGCCCACCTCCACACCTATCAATGGTGCAGTCCTCCACTAACTTATGCTCTTACTACACAACACATAAAAAACACAATTAGCCCCTAATGAAGGTGCACATGTACACACCTCCGTGCATTAAAAGACAAATACAAAACCTAAAAACAAAAAGTTCAAAGCCTAAAGCTAATGAAGGTGCACAGATGTACACCTCCATAAGGTGTGTATGAGTGCACCTTCCTACATAAGAAAATACTACAAATGCAAAAATACACCTTCAAAAAGGCCTCATGAAGATGTGCACATATGCATCTCCATGCCTCAAGGAGGAATCAAGAACTTTGACTCCCCCCCATTTTGCACTGCGCATGTGTGGGAGATACCCATCTCTTGTGCGAGAGACCCTAAAATTGGTTCATTTTGTGCTATGGAGTGTTCTTGTCTCACGCATGAGGGTTTTTTTGCATGGGTTTTAGATTTTCCTTGTGCGAGGATATGGGTCATGCACGAGAGAGTGAAAGATCTTACACGAAGATGTGAAGGCTCGCACGAGATTCTGAGTTGTTTTGGGTTATTTACATTGAAAATTAGTTATTTGTCATCCTTTTTGAGTCATCATTGGTCATCAAATCATATTTTCAAGATGTTTATGTTGTAGTATTATTGAAACCATGTTTATACTCATGTTAGATAGTGAACATGGTTATGTTGTTTGCAGGTTGACTTTCTAGATGTTGGGTTCAAATCATACTATCTAGCCATCGAGGCATTGATTAGAAAGCTAGATGCATGGGCCACAGATAGACTATGATACATAACCATGACTGGGGAATTGGCACTAAGGGCCATATTTCAAGATGATATTATCATGGGCAGAGCTATCTAGTGGCAGGAGCTAGTGCAGGTATACGGTCTAACCCACATATTAGAAGTGGTGCTTAGAGCTTTCCTTGGATGTTACTTGATGCCTGATAGATGTCAGCATGGGCTAGAGTGCAGATGGGGACGTATGCTACAGAGGATGTTGGATTAGCCAACACATTTTGGGTGGATTCAGTGCATGCTGGCCCATATGTTCCATGAGATGCACAAGATCATCTATAGAGAGACAAAGAGTATGGTCGCAGGAGTTTATGTTATGCAGATATGGGCATGGTAGCACCTACCCATTATGAGATTGATTTGTGAGGATGAGAGACGACCTCTCAAGCCCTATACTTGCAAATATCAAGGATAGATGACCTAGACTATGTTGGGTAAGACTAAGTAGTGGGGAGCTCAGTTAGATGATTTGGTACTAGTTGTGTGGCGACCATGGTGAGAGATAGAGGCATGGGATGATTCTCAAGTGCATCTCAGTTATATGTTTACCTCTTGGACATCAATTGGTCGCTTGATCCATTTTATTGAGCAATTTCCATTGACATGTGTGTAGAGCCAGTACAACCATCCACATGACATTTCACAAGAGTACTTTGCATACGCCTGCTTCATCGAGGACGTGAAGAAGAGGTGATCAATGAGACTAGATCTAGGTAGATCTATGATTGATGTATGTAGTATCACACTGACCCGTTAGGACTACATGCTAGAAGTAACAAATGGAGGGGTGACTCCCGAGTATAGAGAGCATTTTGTGTGTCATCCATTCCGTCGATTTATGGATCTAGTAGGGATGACAGTACCAGTCTAGCTAGTGTAAGCACCACAGTAGGCACAACAATAAGGACTATGATAGTGGACTAGATAGGTTCCTACCCTACCTCGACAGATGAGATTGGATCTAGGTGCTAGTGGTAGTGGGTCCAAGTATAAGATATCTTGAGGAGAAATGAGAACCTTGGGTTCAATCGGAGGTGATGCTCAGAGACAAAGGGTGGAGGGAAACCTCCATAGTAGGAAAAGTAGGGTGTGAGCAATGAGGAGATTCATGATCAGTGTGCTCTTGAGCTACAAAGTAGAGATATCATGGCATAGACCCAGGACACCCTTATGAGATCTAGGGACCAAGTTAGGATAATGCAACAACAACTGGAAGAGCTATAGATCTAGCTAGTTGTTCGGGACACACACTTAGTAGAGCAAGATTAAGAGATCCACGAGCTTCAATAGTAGCTAGAGAAGTAGTGGGATGAGGCCTGTGTATAGATAATGAGAGTGGCATATTATTATGCGACATATGTTGGAGTAGTCATGGAGGTAGCAGAGCAGGTGCCTCAATTTATAGAGTATCCCATATCATCACAGGGTGCACACCCTTCAACTAGAGAAAATGCACCTCCTCCTCCACCTAGGGATGAAGGAAAAGGATTTAGTTACTCTACCCTCTTCTATATTACTTCTGATCATTTACTGTATGATGTGTCAACATCAGTTTGTATCATTTTTTAGATTGATAGTGCTCGAGTAGCACTCATTTTTGTATTGATGTACATTCTGACTCTATTGGATATATATATATATATATATATATATATATATATATATATATATATATGAGCTCTTTTTTAGTACCATGGCATGTATCGTACTTTTTCTCTTACGATTGTTCTTACATTAGATGTGTACCTTTTATGATTATGATTAATAAAAATTGATATGATATATGGATATGTAGCGTAGATGAGATAGATGTTTATTATGCAAATGTGATGAACGATGTATGCTTATGACATGACATGATAATATGTAGATGAATGATATGGTAATGTAAAATGTATATGTACTAACATCTCATGCAGGATTCTCATTTGTTGCTCAGGATAGGTGCTTCATCAAATTCAGAAAGATCAAACAAGGAATCAAATGCTTGTGCGGTCAAAATGAAATGTGATACATTGAAGAGATTAGTGACCTCTCAAGTAGAAAGATACAAGTAAATAATTGACCAAAGTTATGCCCTAAATGTAATTTGAGTATGAAATACAACCCTATGCTAGATGCAATCCCTAGGACTGGTTACTAAACCCATAAGATAGTTATTATCACAGAGCATTTAGTTAAACCCATGAATGTCAAACAATTCACACTGACATTCCTATCATGAGAATATGAATATGATATGTGTCTTAGTTTCTTCAGGATTAGATGTAAGCATTAAGGAACAAGAAGCTAGAATGACTAGAACATCTATCCCTTTTAATGTAACAAGTGAACATAAGCATCAACACATAAACGCTAGGATGACCAGAATGTTTCTTGTGTGAAAACACACTAGACACAAGAGAGATCCTTCTCATGGTAAGTAATCAGTAAATATTCTATCCACAACTACCCTTGCATTTGTAACTAGAGATAGAAGTGTGCTAAGTATACTCGTAGTGACCCATACATTCACTTATCAGGATGAGTATCAGTAGTTTACTATAACATAGAGAATTCACTCAAATAGTCAAGGAGAAGAACCAACCTCACTAAAGTGTTCATATAAAATGGGTCAAGGTACACATGGCCATCCAACACGAGATAGAGGCTCTTATAGTGGACCCCTTTTATATGTTTGCTTTAGATCATTGGAACTAAACCATCAAGTAAAAAGAAAAGATCATGACCCTAGTCCTTGCTTCTCTAGTCAAAATAGACATCTTTGAGTTTCTTAAAGGGGAATGATAAAGAAAAAGAAAAAAAGACAAAAAAAAACTCAACATAGATCAAACAATGTCAATATGTCTATTTCAGTTTTAGTTCAGTGGATTGTTGTTAAGTGTTGATGTTCATAACATGTGTGTAAGAAATATCTTTAGTAGGAGGATGACAATAGATAGACTCGATTAGGAAAACTAGTGACTAATGTCAAAGAGACATCTTCATTGAAAAGAATCTCAGTAGGAGACTAAGTGACAATAGATAGACACAACTAGAACAACTAGTGACTGATGCTGACAAGATTTTCTCTGAGAGGAATCTCAATAGTAAAGTAATCAATATTAGACAAAAATAGCTAGAACAACTAGTGACAAACACTTAAAAGATGTTCTGAGAGACCATAGGGTGTTTCCCCTGATACTATGACCAACTTCAATCCATGTAATTTTTGAGTAATGTCTCAAAAGTAACTGAGAGTGCATGCATGAGAGAAAGCAAAAAACTAAAGCAAGAAAGAAACTATATAGGAGCTAAAAGATACACTACAGGATGTAGCATTGGGAACAAGAAGCACCTATTTACTAGGTTTTCATCTTTTTGGAAGAGATTCTATTTTTCTACCACGATGCCTATTTTCCAAGTTTTCATCAATGACACTTTTTCT
This sequence comes from Cupressus sempervirens, assembly GCA_028749045.1. Classification (NCBI taxonomy): domain Eukaryota; kingdom Viridiplantae; phylum Streptophyta; class Pinopsida; order Cupressales; family Cupressaceae; genus Cupressus; species Cupressus sempervirens. The sequence continues at coordinate 571,738,014 of CM053789.1, read as the reverse complement.
TATTTTTTCAATTTTTTTTTGTATAATTCAAATTTTCATTTTATTTTTTGTATTGCCAAGGAACCTATTGCTAGGTTTTCACCAAGATAATAAATATTTTCAAGACATTTAAGTATGTACAAAGAGCTTTAAAAACATGTCAGTTGTAGAACCATTTTAGATGAAGGGTGTTGATTGACTCTTTAAGCAATTCCCTTCATTGTTGAAAGTTGATAAGCATTGGATCCAAACGCTACAATGACTATGTATGGACCAAGCCAATTAGGTTCAGACTTCCTTTTCTATATCTATTGTGGTTGATTCTTAGGGTTTTCCCTTAGGATGAGGTCACCCACTTGGAAGTCACATGGTTTGAATTTCTTATTGTAGCTTTTAGACATTCACATTTGATAAGCTCGCAGATAATCAAACACTACTTGTTGACATTCATCTAGTAGTTCTAGCTCTTGTAGCCGAGATATTATGTAATCATTATCAGTAATGAGGCCTTTTAAAGAGATTCACAAAGTAGGAATCTCAACCTCAATAGGAAGCACAACGTCCACTCCATATACCAAAGCAAAGGGTGTTGATCCCGTATGAGTTTTGATACTTGTTCTATAAGCCCATAAAGCTAGATTGATCTAAAGGTGCCACTCCCTTCCAAATTTGTTGATTGTGTGATGCAAGATGTTAAGAATAGCCTTATTGGATGCTTCCACTTGTCCATTACCTTGGGGATAATAGATGAAAGACCAATGTTGTGTGATGTTAAATTTTGAACACAATTCCTTAATATCCTTATTTTTAAGCTATCCCCCATTGTAAGTAATGATGGAGGATGGTACACCATACCTGCATATAATGTATTAGAGAATGGATAGAGCTACATTTCTTCCATTAGCCTAAAAAAGAGGAACTACTTCTACCCATTTTGTGAAGTAGTGTGTAGCTGTGATAATGAACTTGTGTCCATTCGAAGAAGATGGATGAATCTGACCCACTAGATCAAAGGCCCATTGTTGATATGGCCAAAGTGTGATGAAAAGAATTAGCTCCTTGGCTAGAGCATGAATCATATTTCCATGGAGTTGGCACTATTTGCAGGACTTTATGTATTTAATCGCCTCTCTCTCTATATCTGGCAATAGTAACTAGCTCTATTAAGTTTATGAGCTAGTGTCAAGCTATTTGAGTGGGATCCACAAATACCTTCGTGTACATCTATTAATGCACATTTCAACTCATTAGGTTCTAGACACCTAAGGAGTGTACTATCAAGACCTCTCTTAAATAAGTCATTAGCTATGATGACATACCGTGAAGCATTGCGGATTAGGTGACATTTTTTTGTTCCAGATTAGATTGTCTAGAACAATATGGTCTCATAGGTAAGAATAGATATGATGGTAGCAAGAGGATTCATGCCCTGTTAAGGAATAGATCATTTAGGATTCAGGTGAATCATAAGCAAGGTAGGATAATGTCTCCATTAGGAACTTGTGTCAAAAGTCATTTTCTAGCATTTATAGCATGGAAGCGAGAGTGACCATTGCATCAGTTGCCTTGTTATTTTCCTGAGGAATTTGTTGAAAAGTGACATGTGGAAAGTAATTTTTCAAATCATCAACCATTCTTTTGTAAGGTGTCAACTTCTTATCCTTTTTCCTAATAAACATCATTGACTTGATTGATTACTAACTACGAGTCACCAAAAATATTCAATTCATCTACCCTCCATTCAATTGCAATTTTCATGCCATTGATTTTTTTTGAAAAAAGAAGGGTAAAAATTTATTCAATCAAATCCAAGTTACAGAGCAAAGGCCAAAGGCCCAAAATCACACTATATACTCATGTCCTCCAATAACAACTGATCAATGATCTCACAATACTCAAAAGGTAACTCATCCCTACTGTTAATATCCCATCTATCCACATTCTCTAAAGCCCACTTTGCTAGACAGTCTTCCACTCTATTCCATTCGCGAGGGATATGATGAAAGGAGATAGAGTCCAAGGAACTATAGAGGCTAAGAATTTGTCTGGCCAAAGAGGCAAGTTTCCAACTAACATCCTCCAACCCTTGGTTATTCAACATATCCACAACAATCTAAGAGTCAGACTCACAGATGATCTTCCACCACCCTAAAGAACAATCACACTCAATAGTAACCTTAATAACCAGGGCCTCCATTAGATTATTAGAATGTTGACCTTTGTAAATAGAGAGGATAAAAATTGCATCACCATCATTACCTCTACCAATAGCCCCAATAGTAGCATGACTAGGGTTCCCCTGAGAAGACCCATCTGTATTGATCTTCAAGAACCCAGTTGGGGGAGGAGACCACCTCTCATCCCGAAAAACCCGCTACTTAACATTGCTAGGTCTTTTTCCAGGAGTGCATCCTTGACTGTTATATCCTAGGTTCAGATTCCTCACAATAGCTTGATCCCCAGGATCTATAGTAATAGACATATCACACTTTGCATAAATCGTCTCCTGTAGCCTATTAAGAATCTTCTTCCATAGTTGGAAGCTTCCTAATTTGGAATCACAAAAAATTCAACGATTCCTTTCCAACGAGAGGTTCTAGAGAATGAAGATACAACCATGACACCAAGTGATGAAGGGCCAACACCACCCTTACAAACTCACAACCAAGATCACAACAAGATGGAGACAAGAGATGACAAAATGCTTCATAAGGTTTCCATTAATACTTGAAATTCATTACAATATTCTCCAAATGAAAGGACTCCAAATTCTTACAATATAAGAGAGATTCCTCACTAAGAGCTTCTACTTCTCAAACTTCTACTTGTCAAGCTTTCTTACAAGAGATTACATTCGAAGAGCTTCTATTTTCGAGCTTGATTACAAATGATAATAAGCCTTGCTTAAATAGGAACTTCTAACCCAAGACATTACAAACACAACCAATGTGGGATAAAAGGTAAATACAACTACCTTTAAATAAATATTAAATTCCCACCCAAATACAACTAAGCACCCAACAAATATTAAATACATGATTTATCCAAAATCTTCTAGAATTCCACCTACACACCTCGATTAATGGAATGACAACTATTTTTCTTATTTTTCTATTTTCATCACTTTCTCTCTCCTCCACAATTTCTCTCTCTCTCTCTCTCTCTCTCTCTCTCTCTCTCTCTCTCTCTCTCTCTCTCTCTCTCTCTCTCTCTCTCTCTCTCTTTTAAATAATAAAGTTTTGCAAGATGCTCTTGCATCACCAAGCCTCCCACCATTTATGCCATATCTCTCTCAAAAAAGGGTAGAGAAAAAACAAGTGAAAAGCACACTCCTCATTGTGCACACAAAGAAAGCAAACTGAAGGTCCCTGAAAACCTTGTTTGCGAAGATTCTCCCAAGTGAGGCATTTCTTATGAGCCAACAACCATAAGAAAAAGTTACATTTGGGCCACGAAAAGCTGCTCCAAACCTTCTTCCACTAGTGCACTTCAACTAGACCGTGTAAGTTCCTGTCAAGAGTAGCATAGCCTTGAGCCACTGTAAATTTACCTTTTGGACTAGGAATCCAAGCCAAGTTGTCCCTCCCCTTGAGAGAGCTACATAACCTATTCTCCAAAACTCTAGAGAGAAGGGCATGGTCCTCATTAGAGCTACCAACCGGCCACTCCTGAGAATCCTTCCAGCAAGTCACCTCAACTTGACCTAGGCATTTGGTGGTCTTAAAATGCTCCACCTTAAGCCAACTTGCATTAGTAAAAGAATGGGAGGATAGCCATCCCAAGAGTCCTGCCACAATAGAGTATCTGAGCCTCTGTTACAAATCCAAAAGAGACCCTCCCTAACTAGTTGGGCTCCCTTCTTAAGTGTATCCCAAATACACGAGCCTTTACCTGCCAAAGGAAGTCATGGCACCTCAGAGAAATCTGCACTAGGAAATTACGTATGGGAAAGAGTCTTGACCCAATCATGATCTTGATTGTTACACCATCGTCAGTACAACTTGGCAGCCAAGGTTGTAGCAACAAGAGCCATCGAGCAAAGCCCAAGACCACCTGCCTATTTTAGCCTACACACAGACTCCCAGTTTACCAAGCTCCATTTTGAGGACAAAAGACTACCAAACCAAAGGAATTTCTGGGATAAAACATCAAAGTCCCTCACAAAATTAGAGGGGGGAACCTGGACACAACACCTGTAAATGGGGAGAGACTGCACCATAGTCTTCAGCAGAACCACTCTCCTAGTAGAAGATAACCATCTATAAGTCCAGTGACTAACCCTACTCTTGAATTTATCCAAAATCCCCTACCAGTAGTCCCTTCGCTGAGCACCCAAGAACAAAGTGACCCCAAGGTACATCAGAGGAAGGGAACCAATTTAGAATCTAAGAATTCTAGCAATCCTATTCTGAATAAGTTGAGGAGTGTTATGGAAATAAATAGAAGACTTATCATCATTAATTCTCTAACCTGAGGCATTCAAATAGGTATCCAGAGATTTCTTGATATTCACTGCCTCACTAATTCTAGCCATGCCCATCAGTACGGTATCATCCACAAACTAAAGATGAGAATACAGAGAAAGGTCATTTTTCTAGCTCCAACCTTGGATTAGACCCTGTTGCACCTGAGCTTTCAAAAACCTGCCAAGACCCTCCACCATTATAATGAACAAGTAGGGAGATAGAGGGTCTACTTACTGAAGTCCCCGAGAGGCCCCAAACAAATATCAAGGTTCTCCATTAATAAGAACTGAGAAAGAGGTTGAGGTCACACAACTAAGAACCCAATCGACCCACTCCTCAGCAAATCCAAAAGTCAAAAGAATTTTTTGTAAGAAATGCCAACTCACCTGATCATAAGCTTTGGCCATATCCAATTTAATGAACATAGCTTTCTCCTTAGAAGTAGCCATAGAATGGACTGTCTCCATTGCTATCACAACCCCATCCAAAAATTGTCTTCCATCAACAAAGCCACCCTATTCAATAGAGATCAAAGAACCAAGAAGTGGCTTGAGCCTCTCAACAATCAATTTGGTGATGATCTTGTAGACAGAATTACATAAAATTATAGGCCTAAATTGATCCAACCAATTAGCCCCTTCTTTATTAGGTATGAGAGCCAAGAACGTAGAATTCAAAGACTTCAGCATCTGTTTTTTCCTATATGATTCTTGGACCACATCTAGGAGATCATAATTTATTATCTCCTAGAATTCTTGGAAAAACTCAACTAGAAACCTATCTAGACCAAGGGCCTTACCTTTCTTCATATTAAACACAACTTTCTCCAATTCTGGAAGCAAGATAGGGCTTACGAGGGCACCATTCATCTCTACAGAGACTAGGTGAGGGATACAATCTAGGATGTCCCGTTCCTCAGGCCCAGCAATAGGATCTTCCCTAGAAAAGAGGTCAAAGAAGTAAATGATTGCTTCCCTAGAAATATCTTCACAAGAAAAGATCTGGGTTCCATTAGTTAAGAAAAGAGAGGATAGAGAGTTCCCATGCCTTTGTGCCTTAATAGAGTTGTGGAAAAAAGTAGTGTTCCTATCCCCCTCCTGAAGCCAATCAATATGAGATTTATGCTTCCAAAAAATCTCCTGCTGAAGCTCCCATTCTTCTAGATCCTTAAGAGCTGAGGACTCAATTTTACTCAGCTCAGAGTTCAACCCATGATCACAAATCTGGCTGGTGATATTATCTAGCTTGGTTTGAGCAGCAGTCTTCTGAACTTATAGATACCTGAAACACTGTTTATTCCATCTCTTAAGCTTCTACTTCACATGTTGAAGCCTCTTATTGAAAGTATACATGGCCATACCATGGTCAGGCATCCCCTCATACCATCGATCCACCATAAGATCAGATAAAGACAAGTCTTTGAGCCACATCAACTGGAATTTAAAAGAGGGATTCTTGGTGACTCTGTATGAAGTGATGGAAAGGTTAATGGGCTAGTGGTCCGATCCCCTCCAGTCAAGAATTTCAGAACTAGTAATCCACCTATTGGCCATCCAATAGTAGGACACCAAAAATCTGTCAAGCCTTTCCAAGATAGCCTCACCATCACATCTCCGATTATTCCATGTAAAAACACCATTGGTTGGCTTCACATCAATGAGAAACAATGAGCCAATCATATCTCTAAGCAGAGTTGAAGATGGGTCCAACCTAGCTAGCCCACTTCTTTTTTCCTCCAAGCTAGTAACTGTACATTAAAATCTCCCACCATAATCCATGGTAGAAAAGGGTCCAGAGACCGGATGAATCTAATATGAGCCCATAACTAGGATTTAAAGTTCGTAGGAACATAAATATTGGATAAAAAGCACCTTTCTCCATTCTCAAAGCTAGTGACAATCAAAGACATGGAGGATCAACTGGAGATCCACCATATGGGGGAGACTTTCCTTGGGTCCCAGAAGCAAGCCACCCCTCCTGAACAATTCAGGGCACCCACCCCATGCCAAGAGCCCTGGGGCTAGATATACACAACACAATTAGCCAATCCATCCAATGAAAGTTTGGTTTCCTAAATAAAGACCATATTAGGAGACTGAGACTCAATTAAACTATGAACAACCTTTTGTTTGGGGATGTTGTTCAACCCCCTTACATTCCATGACAACACAATCATTTATGGGGGTGGGAGAAATGAGAATCAATGGGTTTCATAGACCCAAACTCAACCAAATTTTCACCCATTATCTTCACTTTCTCCTGATCAGTCTTCCTACCACTTTTTGATGGTTTATCTAAAGGTCCCTTTTTGAAGGGTTTCTATTGTATGCCTAAAACAATAGGAGTCTTATTACTCTTTTCTTAATCAAAGGTCCCCTTAGGCATAAGGGGGTCCAGAGCCACCAAAATTGGGTCTTTCGAACCCTGTGATCCACAAATATCCCCGATATCTTGAGCAAGAGGGGGCAAGTCAATATCTAACTGCCCGACCTATAGGTCCCCTATAGATAGAATTTGATCCTCTCTTTGCATATCCCCTACTTGAGTCTGATGCTAACTTTTGGCCTCAGAAGAGAACTCAATTAGGATACCTTCCTCTTAGACCATGTCTCCAAGAGCATCAAACCTGTTAAAGGTGCCATCAGTCTACCTATCCATCCAGGTTCTCTTCTTATCTTTGCCCTTATTACGAGATTTGACCTGAGTAAATCCCTCAGTGTCAATAGGTCCATTAGATACTGTAGCCTTTCCCTTGTCCTCCCTAGGGGGTCCTGAGCATCAAAGAGGGGGTTCTTATACTTGGGACATCTGTGAAGTAGATGCCCATATTCATGGCAGATTTTGCATCTAAATGGTAAGGTCTTGTAATCCAACTACTGAATCTAGGAAATTCAGCCAATACAAATCTCCATAGAATCTGGAAATGGATTATTTAAATCAACTTCTACACAAATACGAGCAAAAGAGATTACCTTATGATCTTGAGTCTGTGAAGTCAATCCCACAGGTTTTCCCAAAAGCATTGAGATTGAGTGGAGAAATGTTCCCTCCAAAATTCCAAAGGAAGTCCCAACAAGCAAACCCACACCAAAGCTCGAGAAGGGATTTCCTCAATAGAGGTAAAGCGCATGTGCCAAGGCTTGATGAAGAGCCCCACCTAATTAAAGAAATAAGGGTTGCTTTCAAAAACCTTATTCCTCTCCAAAATGCTTGAGAAGATAACTATAAAATAATTATTAGTGGCTAACAAAATCTCCATATCTCCTTCTAGGTTCCACAACTGGTAGGCCCAAGAATCCAACATAGGCAATGAAAGGCGAAGGCTCAAAAATTTGTAAATAAGAGCATGATTGCTCCAGTACTCGACATACTTTGAAACCTATTTAGGTTGAATAACCAAGATTGTTCGGACCTCAAATTTTTGCAAACATCCATTAATTTTTTGTAATTGAAACTTCCCATTTGAGGAGGATTCTCCTTCCCCTGATTGGGGTTTACCATTTAGAGCCTTACTACTGACATGCACTACCGAAGCTAGCTCACCCATCTCCAAATCTCCACCAAAAGGTAGGGGAGAGGTGACACCAAGATCCCACATTCACCCCAAACCTCAATTTGGCAAGTAGAAGAGGGAAAGATGGGGTAGAAGACCCTCGACCCCACATCACCATCGACCCCCACCAAAGATGCGACTATGGCCAAAAAAGCTACCAGCGTTCACCCATGAGAAAAAGAAGACAAGCACTCAATGGAGTAGCGTGCACCCAACCTACAACAAGGGCCCCCAAAATAGAAGACAAACACACCTCAGGGACCAAGAATGGACACAGATCAGGCTAGGGCACGCATGCCCTAGCAAGTCAGGAAACACTCGCCATTCTCCTTCAATCACAGTCGCACCAAACTTCCAATGCTATCATTTTCAAGCCATTGATTAAGGCTTCATATTTTACAATATTATTTATATAAGGAAAAATAATCTTGTATGCCTTAAGTAAAGAATATTTATGTGGTGTTATAAAAAAAAGTCTAGCACTAGATCCTAGTTGTGTGAAGGAGCCATCAAAGAACATCACCCATGTTTGATGTGTTAGCAATAAAATAGATTCATTAGGGAATTCAATGTTCATTGGTAGAAGACTTTGCATTGGTACATCTACTAGTTGATCAACAATTGCCTATCCTTTTATAGCTTTTATTTTGACATATTCAATGTCAAACTCACTCAGGATCATGACCCATTTAGCTAGCCTTCCTATTGGAGTAGCATTACTAAGGAGATACTTCAATGGACCAATCTTTGTATTCAATCATGTAATATGAACAAGCATGTAGCGTCTCAACTTTTGGGAAGCAAAAATAACTGCCAAGCAAGTTTCTCAATAATGTTGTAGTTCATCTCATAGGAGATCAATGTATGACTGAGATAATAAATAGCTTGTTCCTTGTTGTTGTTGTTCTCTTGAGCTAGCAAGATACCTAAAGATGAGTCTATTGTAGAGATGTATAAAATGAGAGGCTTTCCATAAATAGGAGGCATTAGTATTGGTGGATTAGCAAGATATTATTTAATCTACACTAAGCTTTGGTCATAATCCTTATTCCAATCATATTTTACACCTTTATGCAAAGTCTTAGTAAAAGGTTGTGACTTATCAACTAACTAAGATATGAATTAGTGAATAGATTGAAGTCTTCCTTGTAGGCCCCTCATTGACTAATGTTACAAGGTGGAGGCATTTCCATTGTAGCTTGAACCTTTTGTAGGTCTACCTTGATTCTTTTTGTAGACACAATGTAACCAACTTCCTTGATGTAACAACAAAAGAACATCTCTTAGGATTTAACCTGAGACTAAAATTCTCCATATGATCTAGGATACATTCCAAATCTTGAAGATGAGCTTTTTGTTGCATACTTTTGACCAAGGTATGATCAACATAATCATCCATGGTTTTATGCATCATGTCATGGAAGATTGTTGTAACTGCTCATTGATATGTGGCACTAGTAATTTTCAAACCGAATGGCATTACATTCCAGCAAAAAGTACCCTGTGTCCAAGTGAAAGTAATTTTCTCCTGGTCTTCTAGTGTAATTTTAATTTCATTATAACCAGAAAAATCATCCATGAGTGAGTATATTTCATATCCCATTGTCATGTCCACTATCATATCAATGTTGGGTAGTCGAAAGTCATCCTTGGGACATGCTTTGCTCAAATCTTGAAAATTAGTACAAACTCTTATAGACTTGTCATTCCTTGAGACTAGAATGATGTTTGAGATCCATTCAACATAATCAATAGCACAGATGAAACCATCTTTCAAGAGCTTTTCTAGTTCAACTTTTACAAGTAGTGCCACATGAGGATGCATTTTCCTTAGTTTTTGTTTGACATGTTTCACCCCCAATGTAATAGAAAAATGATGCATTATGATGTCAAGATCTAAGTCTAGTATATCTAAGTAAGTCTATGCAAAATTAATTTTCTTTTCTCAAAAGAAAGTAACAAATTCCTCTTTTTCTTCTTCAGATAAAGACTGTGCAAGGTGTATTATATGAAGGTGTTCCTCAGTTCCCAGGTTGATAGTTTGTGTCGGTTTCATCAACACTAATGATCTCTCCTAAAAGTGACTTGGAAGAACATCAAATATCTCATTCGTAGATGCCTTAGAGAGGTTTTCACCTTTGGATACATCTTTTGTTTTTACTATTTTTGGTTCTGATACTGCCATAATGTGGTTTTCACCATCAAAATGTCTATATTCTTTAAAAAAAAAAAATGTATGACTAAGATATTTGATGGTCTTCTTTAGTCTTATTAACACTTTGTTCACTGGTGGAAGACATTACTAGTTCAACAACGTATAGATAGTAGGCAAGAGAATAGTCATTCTAGAGCATTGGGACTTCACTAGATGCAGTATTAGAGTTCCAGTCTATTAACTCAGGATAAGGGAGCAAAAGGGAAGTGTCAGTGTTAATGGCATTCACAATATAGTCATCAAATGCATGTACACGTAATTCAAGACCTAAAGCAATTTCTTCCAAAGGTATCTTCAAATTTCTTTGAGTTCTAACAACATTAATCAAAGACCTATCGATATTAGAAGGATGAGACTCATCCAATCAAACCCTAGATTTCTCTCCTATTTTGAGATAATTTTCATATGTATAAACTTGATCTATGTCCTTGTTTGAAGTTTCCTTTGATAGAGAATCAATTTCATATTCTTGAGAGTCTATGCTACATGAAGGCAGGCTGTAGAATTTTGCAACAGTTATGGGAACCCATTCTCCACTTTCATTATCATCTTGAATTTTACAGAGTCATTCAACAACTATAGTATGACTAGACTCACCCTATTACTATTGGATTTGGGGAGTATCAGTAGTATTTTAAGAGGAATCATTGTCAACATCAACAATACTAATGTGTGGTACAAAGTCATCTAGTTCTGCAAAGAACGTAGCAAGGTCTAGCAGAATAGGATAAAGAAAAGTACCCTCATCATCAAAGTTTTCTGATTGATTATCAGACTCAGTTTGTGACTCATGTTCAGATGAACTATTAGATCCTGGTAGAAATTTAAAATCCCTAGATAAAAGGGGACTTTCTTGAAGCCTAAGCATGTTGTGTCACAAGGCCTTCTAGATGTTGCCTTGATTGGATCAATCAACCCATTGTTATTACATCCAATAGGACCATCACCTTAGTAGCCAAGGCATTTTATCAATTTAAGACCTAGTCCATACTTTTTAGGAGTTATCTCATGAGATTGGTCTGTGAGATCAACTGGGACTTCTTCTTTGTATAACCATGCAATGATGACTTTGTTTTCATCTTTGTCTTCTAGAGGTATAGTGGCTTTTACAAAGGAACCATTGAATTTAGTCTTTGGTGATACCACAAAAGGTCTCTTTTCTTCAGATGATCTCCCATAATGATAGGCAGATTTAGGAAGAGATGTCAAAGAGAAAAATGGTTCAATGTGATATTCATCCTTTTTTTTTTGTTAACTTGAGAGTATTCTCCAATTCTTTGAGTTTGTTTACATGATTGTCTATAAACTCTCTATTATTAGGAACAAAACTATTAGTTGACTTGAGCTTTTTATATGTGCAATTGGTATTAGCAAGTATAGTAACTTTTGATCCTTGGAATGGAAACTTGACACATTGATGGTATGTTGAAGGTATTGCTTGCATTTCATGACTCCATGATCTCCCTAATAGTATATTATATGCTAAAGGAATATCAAGGATTTGACAAGTAACATCTCTTTCTATAGGACCAACTCAAAGAGGCAACACAACAAGACTTAAGGATTTGTGTTCTACTTCATCATATGATTTGATGGTTAGTTTCTAACAAGGATCAATAAACTCTTCAGCATAACCTAATTATTTGAGTAAAGTAGTAGAACAAATATTTAGATTAGCTCCATTGTCTATAAGCACACGACAAAAATGATTTTGATGTAGCATGACTTCAATATGCAATGGTTGATTATGAGGATGACTTAATGAATTATCACCCTCTTCAAAAAAGGAAAAGTAATGAGGTGAGATCAAGTGACCTACCATAGATTGAAACCTATCAAGATCAATATCTTGAGGTAGGCTTGCCTCATTAAGGGCTTTCTCAAGAATCTGCCTATGAGCAGGTGAGATTTTGAGCTGTTCAAATATTGTTATTTGAGCATTCATTCATTGCAATTGTTCAAGAGTACTATAGTTTGCAACTGTGGAGGATGTTGAGATTTTTGTATTTTTGGCAGATGGAATAGCAATAGGTTTGTCTTTATGTTGATCTACCTCAGGAGTAGAAGGCACAAAGCCTTTGAGTACTATCTTGGCACGAGAATGTGTAACAATATTAGCACAAGATTGTGACTGTTTGTGATCAGATGTAAGAGATGTAGCACCTCTTAAGACAAATGGAGTCTTATATTTCATATTGTCATGTTTTCCTTTTATTGTGATGACATAACAATGTTCAAATTCTAAAGGTTCATCACAATATCCAAAATCCAAAGGTTCAACCATGTTGATTACGTTATCATCATTGGTATATGTATAGTTGGCCTTGTTATTATTTTTCCATTTAGAGATTTCTCCCTTGTCATAATGTGGAAATGGTTCCTTAAAAGCTTTGTGATCTAAATTCTTTTTATGTCCACCCACAACTATTTCACCATCATCAATGAAGTCTTGAACCTTATGACGTATATTTATGCAATTGTTTATTTTATGACCCTTGTTCTAATGGTATTCATAAAATGCATTCTCATTCCACCATGTGCGTTGTGGTTGTAGATCATAAGGATGAGAATTATCAAGTGGAGTAATAATCTAATTTTAAAGAAATTTTTTATAGACCACATCTAGAGGTTAACCTAGGGGTGTATATTCATGTTTAGGTTGAGTAACCCACAATGAGTTCTTTTCTTTGTTTCCAAATGTCTTGTTATCCGAAGTAGATTTTTCAGTGGTTTTAGATGCATTGATGTTATTTGTGAGATTAAAAGCTTCCTTAGAAGGTCTAGGAGTGATTTTATCCACCACTCCATCATGTATCATCTCTCAATTTTTATCAACAGACTTGGATTTCTCTTTGCGAGAGGTAGATCCTTGCTTGATGTCCTTTTGAAGGGTTAATTCTCTTTTCTTTACCATGAACTCTTCTATTTAGATAGCTTGTGTAATCATGTCCTCAAAGGTATGTGGACGTTGAAGTTGTATTTTGTACCCAAAATCAGGTAAACGATTATCCATGAAGATATCAAGTTTTTCAATTTTGGGGATTTTATGTGGGTATTTGGCATACAATTGTCACCATCTTTAGAGAAATGTTAGAAAGGATCTCTAATTCCTTTTTAAGGTTACACAAATCTCACGTGTTGCTTGGATGTTGGATATTATCTGAGTACTGCTGAATGAACATATTAGCAATCTCATCAAATATTTTAACTTCAGTAGGTAATCTTGAAAACCATTCCATGGCTTGATCGCCTAGACTATGTGGGAACAAATGCATAAGATATGTTTGATTGTACATGAATTCCATAGACAAAGCACCAAAATCCCTCAAATGATCTTGGGGATTAGATGTTCCTAAGTATTTGTCATATTTGGGTAACTCACCTCCTCTAGGAAAAGGAGGCATGTACAAATCCTTGTCAAAAGAAAATGGACAAATAATGTCTAACGTGTATTGTTTAGTCAATTTATCTTTGTCTTTTAATATTTGGGCCAATTGCTCCTCCATGGCTTAGAGTTATTTTTGTAACTTGGAGGTTCTAGTTTCCTCTTCTTGTGTGACAATTGTATCAACATTGAAGTGTTGAGGTGTAATATCCCCCTTTGACGATAAAATCTTATATTTAATAATTAAATTAAATATTTATTGAATAATAAATTTTATAATATATATCAGATTAAAGATATTATATTATAAATTAATATTACAACTAATAATAAATTTTCTTACAAGAAATTAGTACAAAAACAATCTATTTTGTATACGCTACTATAATATCTTGTACTACTCTTGATATTCACCTATATATATGAACTCTTAATATATGAAATAATAAATAACTATACTAAATAACCCCAACTAATGATACATCCTATCATACGACACAACTATTCAAACAAGTATCTCATACAATAAGTAAGGCACGAAAAATGGTCTAATACTATGCACCTGCATCCTACAAAATAAACTCCATGTAGACTCATAAAGGCAACATGAATGAAATCCTTTGAAAGGGAAAATCTTATATAGTAAACCCCATTTTTTTTCAATACAATTGGTCAGTCTCTAAAGGAAACGATAAATGAAGAGATATAATAAGGGAATATATTAAGAAGAACAAATCAGATTGATCTAACCCAACAATACGTTCAAGTATACTGGAATACACTTCCCCTTGATGTCCCAAGGGCAAGTATTTAATTTTTACTTTATTAGTCATTACACTAACTGAGGGGTGTTAAAGAACTATACAAGAGCTCTAGAGGAGCTAGAGTCCCTGCCTTTTGTGGGAAAATAATATGGATTTAATTTTATAGGTGATAACATATGTTCAATTTGTTTATCAATACTATTTTTGATGTTAGGGTCATTTTCTATACAACATGAGTTGACCTAGTGATGGAGAACTTGTACTCTTGAAAGAGAGGTCACAAGTTCAAATCCCATTGGGGGTAGGGTATGTGCACCTCTCGAAGTCCCATGTCAACTATGGCATGGTGTTTGTAGCATATGCATATTTAGTTATATTTTGAAAAATATTAAAAACATGACAAGATTCTAAAGATATGAATGTTGAAAAAATAATAATAATTTAATAACAAAGAAATAAAAGAATATAATTATTACATAATATGAGCTTCATTTTATAGAAGATAAAACATGTTCTTTCTTTATCAGGACTACTTTGATGTCAGGGTTGTAGTGATGGAGAACTTGTACTCTTGAAAGAGAGGTCACAAGTTCAAATTCCATTAGGGGTAGGGTATGTACGCTTCTTGAAGTAGTCCCATATCAACTATGGCATAGTGTTTGTAGTATATGCATATCTAGTTATATTTCAAAAAATATTAAAAACATGACAAGATTTTAAAGATATGAATGTTGATTTCATTTTTTAATTATTTAAATTTAAAGAGCGAACTTTTTATTGGTATTTAAAAAAAAAACTATTTAGTTAATAACAAAGAAATAAAAGAATATCATTATTATTATTTTTAATTTAAGTTTTTAGTTTGAAAAAAATGTAGATTTAGAAATAGATTTGAAAGATAGAAGGCAATTGGTATAGATTTGAAAAAATATTTAAAATGAAAAAATATAAAGATATAAATATTTTTAAAAAAAATTTGAAAAGTGAATTTTTACTACTATTTTTTAAACATATATTTATCTAACAAATAGTTATTATTATTTTTCCAATTAATTTTTTAAAATTGAATGATATGATTTTAGTTTAATAGTCTCTAATAAGATAAATAATAATTTAATTTATTTATGACTTAATGATAAAATGATAAATGTGACTAATTATTTGTTTGGTGCAATGAAAAAAAAGTTTAATAGTCTTTGTCCTAGAAATTGTAGGAAAGATCCAAAGTAGACTTGCTTTTTTTGTATGCCAGGTGTTAAAAAAAGTATTAAAATTGATAAAGAAAACAACATTTATAAATCTACAACATCCATTTCTACTTCTCCTTCCCAACATAGAACACTTGTCACAGGTTCTAGATCGTTTCCCTTTTTTTCTAATTTTTTCAGTTATAAAAAACAATATATCCCTAGGAAATTGGCTTCTGACCAATCAAAAATTAAAAATTTGTCTCACATAATTTAATTTAATAATAATTGCAATGAAACTTTAGCTTTCAAATTTCATTTCTTGTGTATGAATTAATGCTAAGGGTCCAGTGGGAACATTAATTCCCTGCCTTATATAAGGCAGGGACTAAAAAAAAATACTATTGCTAATACATATGAATGATGAACTTGTTATCGATTAAAGGCGACCACATATATAAGACTATGGGAATACTGCTAAAGTACTTTGGACAGTAACGTGTGAAGACTATAAAGTCAATGGACCATGTTACATGTCTTGATACATTACTAATACATTGTATGGGAATCGACACATATCCCTTACCACCTACGCACAAATCCACGTCACGTATGAACTATACCCACCATGTGACTCTGCATTCTGCATTCTGCATAGAGGTACGAAGAGGATAGATGCAGGGAACATACATAAGCACATCCACGTCATTGGGAAGATACACTTCGAAAAGAAGGAAAGGAGGTACAAACCACATCATAGGCAAGGCTCGCGATATTGACAAGTTTAGAAGGATAGTATACGAATTGTTATGTTTAAAAGAATATTCACAATATCAAAATTTTACGTGAGCGACATACTAGCCATAATGCATAGAGAGACAATTAAAAGACATTGGTCCCTAACCCCACAAAGGTGAGTTGGTGGTATGCTAAATTTCCATCAATACCAATATTGAATAAGGTAAGTATGTATATCATATGTTTAGTTAGGATTAATAGTAATGCTAAGAATTTTTAGTTATGTGAATTATTGTTTAGTTATAATTAGAATATAAAGAACATTTAATTATATTTAGTGTGTGGAAATGGTAGTATTATTAGTATGTAGTAATAGTAATGTTATTATTTTAGTTATGTGTTCAATAACGTGAGAAGTCTTAAGAAACATAATTAAGATTTATAAAAGAGATCATATACATATATTCAAATTGAGATTTAGTTGAGTTTATTAAGATGCTAGGCATTTCTAGGATGTTATAAGGTTATGGTTATTGAATGAAATCAATTATATTTTATAAGCATTTTCACTATTAAAATATAAATAATTCTATGTATATAGATATATTAGTGGTAATAAATTCTTTTTATCAAAAAACAGTGGAAATTAAATAACAATGTATTAATTTATTAGGAGAATTATAAGACTCTAAGCTTGGGGGTAGTAGGTTATTAACATCTTGAACCGACCACCATGGCTAAGAATTCTCCGTGTTCTCATAATATTCTTATGTTGTCAAACATATGCATATGTCATTGGCCTTGGATAGAGGATGCCCATCCAAGAAGAATTTTAAGGGGTGCGCTCCTGGGATGATGAAGAAGTAGCTATGAGTTATGAAGCCCGATTTGGAGACATCCTTAAGATTGGGGTTAACTTAGAGGGTAGAATAATATAGTTAGTTTTATTATTATTGTGATTCTAACATTTATTTTACAGGTATTACTTGTCTATTACTTGTCCCTAACTAACCCTATTAGTGGAGACATTACAATAGTATCAGAGCATGATCTTGCCATCCTATAGGGTAAAAATGATCATAAGCATTTTAATCAATAGAAGATAAAACTATTGAATACAAGTGATAATTTAGTCTGGAGACATAATTACATAAATGAATTATATGAGTTCATGAAGTATTTTATTATCAAGAAGGGAGAAGCAGAGTAAATCCACACGAGTTAGGTACATTTCAAGATAGGTAAGGACATGGGTTCCAATGCCCTAAGGAAAAATTTCCAAGATGGGTGAAGACATGGTTTTGAAAGCCTTGAGGAAATAGTCCAAGATGGGTACAAACATGCAGTCCCAATACCTTGCGGGAGCCTATTCATAGATGAGTATCTAGCACCTTGCCACAAAGAGACAAAAGGACATTGGAAGAATTCAATAACTAGTGCATTGAAACTATTTATTATGATAATTCATACCTTCATCTGTAGATAATCAGTCCAATTATATTTGAAGAAACTCAACACCACAAAATTTTAAAATGGGACCCATCATATATTCCCTCATTCTATTGAATCAATCAAAATATTAAATCTTAAACTCTCAATTATATCCTCAAATTCAAACTTGGAACTTGAACAAAACTAAGATCTTGATGTATTTAATAAAATTTGGAATTGCTTGAGGACAAGGAATTTTGAGAAGGTAGGACTGTAATATCCCCCTCTGAAGATAAAATCTTATATTTAATAATTAAATTAAATGTTTATTCAATAATAAATTTTATAATATATCATATTAAAGACATTATATTATAAATTAATTTTACAACTAATAATAAAATTTCTTACAAGAAATTAGTAAAAAAAAATCTATTTTGTATACACTACTATAATATCTTGTACTACTCTTGATATTCACCTATATATATGAACTCTTAATATATGAAACAAAACAAAAATAAATAATTAATAACTATACCAAATAACCCCAACTAATGATACATCCTATCATACGACGTGACTAATCAAACAAGTATCTCATACTATAAGTAAGGCACAAAAAATGGTCTAATACTATGAACCTGCATCCTACGAAATATACTCCATGTAGACTCATAAAGGCGACATGAATGAAATCCTTTGAAAGGGAAAATCTTATACAATAAACCACATTTAAAAAAAAATACAATTGGTTAGTATCTGAAGGAAAAAATAAGTGAAGAGATAAAATAAGGGAATATATTAAGAAGAACAAATCAAATTCATCTGACCCAACAATATGTTCTAGTATAGTGGAATACACTTCCACTTGACATCCCAAGGGGCAAGTATTTAATGTTTACTTTATTAATCAATACACTAACTGAGAGGTGTTAAAGAACTATATAATAACAAAAAACACTATGGGCGATACATATGAACGATGAACTTGTTATCAATTAAAGGTGACCACATATATAAGACCATGGGAATACCGTTGAAGTACTTTGGACAGTAATGTGTGAAGACTATAAAGCTTAGTTACCGGATTCGCCTGGAAAAGGCCGGATCCGGGCTCGGGTCCGATTCGGATCCGGATCCACGTATGGATCCGTGAGGATCCGGGCAGGATTCGTAATCCTGCCTGTGGATCCGTAAGGATCCGCGGCCCGCGGATCCTTACGGATCCACAGGAAGGATAACGAATCCTGCCTGGATCCTCGAGGATCCACGCACGGATCCGCGTGAATCCGCGGCAATGAAGGAGGAGAATGCAAAAACGTGGGCCCATTATCATTTTTTAATGTTTTTTTTTTGCCCTAAAGGCCCTAAACCCTAAAAACGACCCTCTAAATCACAATACAAGTTCATTTGCTCTCTATTTTGCTCTCTATTTTGCTCTCTCATTTTGCTCTCTCATACTTGCTAGTTTGAAGTGAAGCGCTTGGATTCGAAGGAGATCGGTTGTGGAGCTTCAAATACCTTGCAAGAAGTGTTTAAGGTATGCATTTCAACCATATTCTTGAATTCTTTCATAGATTATTGATTTATTTTTAGTTTTCCAAATTTTCAAGTTTTTGTGCAAGTGTGAAATATGGTTTTCTTTCACTTTTTCTAGATTGCAAGAATAGAACAATGAGTAGTCAAGGCTCAGTGGGTGGGGGTGGGGCTGCATCACCAAGCTTCAAAATTGATAAGGGGTCTCCTTTATGGAGACACACAACAAGAGTTGCACAATGTCCTGGGGGTGGGGCATACATATGGAAATGTAATTTTTGCAACATACAACATAGAAGCTCCTATTCCCGAGTGAAACTACATTTTTTGGGCCCTGCGGGTGAAGGAATTCACATGTGTCAAGGTAGTGATAAGAAGGGATTACCAGCTGCACAAATAGCAGCATTAGCAAAAGAGCAAGATGATGCTGATATAGCAGTTGCAAAAGCAAAACGTGGTGCTTCCCAAAAAAAAAATATACCAACACCATCATTTGATCAAACAAACACAAGAACACATCCTTTTTTGCCTATGCCAACTACAAATGATGAAGATGAAGACCCATCTCCACTCACCCGCAAGAGAGGCCCACTAGATAGGGCATTCCAAATTGAAAAGAGAGACATTGCTGATCACAAAATTGGACGTTGTTTAATTGCAAATGGTGTTTCATTTAATTTTGCTAGATCACCTTATTTTAGGGAGATGGTGGAAGCAATAAATGATGCACCCCATGGTTACAAACCGCCTGGTTATGAGAAGTTGCGCACTACCATATTACATGATGAGAGGAAAAATGTAGAGGCTCAACTTCAACCAATAAGAGATTTTTGGGTTCAATCGGGTGTGTCTATTATTTCGGATGGTTGGAAAGATTGTAGAAACCGTCCATTGATCAATGTTATTGTTGTATGCCCTAAGGGGGCAATGTTCTTGAAGGCAGTTGATTGTGAAGGGCAAGTGAAAGATGCAAAATTTATTTCACGCATTCTCATTGATGCCATAGAGTCAGTGGGTCCTGATAATGTTGTTCAAGTGGTCACGGACAATGCAAAAGTTTGCAGGGCTGCAGGGATAATTGTAGAGTCTAGATATGATCATATCTTTTGGACACCATGCACCGTCCACTCTCTCAATTTAGTGATGAAAGCAATTGGCACCGAAATAGATTGGGTGAAAATGATATATGAGGAAGCTGAAGAGATTCAAATGTTTGTGACAAATCACCACATGTCACAAGCAATTTTTAGGAGTTTCTCGGACTTGGAGTTATTGAAGGTAAATTTTTATATTTAATATATAATTGAATATTATTGGATTCCACAATTATTAATTTTTGTTGTTGTTTACATTAACATGTTTTAATTTTTAAATGTTTTACTAACTTGAGTTTAACATGTTCTTAGGTTGTTGAAACCCGCTTTGCCTCTCACACAATCGTCTTGAGACGACTTGTGAAGGTAAAAGAAGCATTGAAGCATATGGTCATTAGCCCCCAATGGGGCATTTGGAAGAATTCCAATACAGCAAGGGCTTTAAATGTGAGAAGAATGATACTAGATGAGGATTGGTGGGGTCTTGTGAGTTATGTGTTGGAAATCACCGATCCAATAATGGCAATGCTTCGCTTCGCAGATAGTGATGAGCCATGCCTTGGGGATATTTATGATTCCATGGATAGTATGCTGGAAAAAATTAAAATGGTAAGTTTTACGCTCTTTTACAACAATTTTTTATTTGAGAGATATCTAGATTCTAAAGTTTAAATTGACATATTCACTAATTATAATTATTATTCATATTTCATATCTTAGGTCATACAGAGGAGGGAGAATGATCCTGAGGACACCCTTTACAAGAAGGTGGAAAAAATTGTTCATCATCGATGGAACAAGATGACCACACCTTTGCACCTCCTTGCATATGCTCTATCCCCGAGGTACTGTAGTTCTTATCAAATGTTTGTGCTTATTTTATCCAATGTTTGTGCTATTGATATTTGATAGTGTTCAATTGTCTTTTGTTATCCCCAGGTACTATAGTGCAGATGTACTTCGCCTTCCAGGTAGAGTGCCACCATTTAGAGATGCAGAGGTTGCAGATGGGTATAATAGGGCACTAGCTAAGATATTCCAAGATCCAGAGATTGGGGCAATTGTGAGGAGTGAATTTGCTGCTTTCAACTCAGGTGAGGATTTCGACCCTATTGCCATAGCAGACCAAAGCAGGATGGGTGCCATCAAATGGTGGTACCTTCATGGGCAAGCCTTCACGTACCTCCAACCTCTTGCCATAAAGGTCCTATCCCAAGTAAGTTTGTAAAATTAAGCTTAAGGTTAACATTCTCAATTCCTTGAATTTATTATTTAATTTATTTATCTTGATTGTTGTATTGATAATTTTTAATTTCTCTTTAGGTTGCCAGCTCTTCTGCCGCTGAGCGAAATTGGAGTACTTACTCCTTTATCCACTCAATCAAATGCAACCGGTTGGCTCCAAAAAAATCAGAAGACCTTGTGTTCATTCACAACAATTTGCGCTTGTTGTCACGGAAGGATCCTAAGTACAAGAAGGGGCCCGAAAAGCTTTGGGATGTAGCACCCGAGACTCCTGATTTAGATATGACCATCCGAGATCTTGCTAGATCCACTTTGATTGATGTGGATGATGAGGAGGAGGATTATGAGTTAACAATCCCCTCTACTACTAGTGGTTTGGGTTCCTCTACTAATACAGATGCAGCACTTGCAGCTCACCAGTACCCCTCTGATGCGGATTTTCTTGAAAATCCATTTGATGATTAAATAAAAAACTTTAGTGTTGACTCTTGACTCTTTTATGAGTAAATCATGTTATAAACTTTAAGTTTAATGATCTATATTTTGAATGTTACAAGCTTTCACTTTCAGTAATTCAATGTGAATGTGTTGATTTTCTTTATAATCGTGAAAATAGATTAATTATCAATGTCATTGATCAAGTATACTAGATTCATACTATGAAATGATTTAGTTTTAGAATTATGTATATTTCTCTTTTTTTTAGTATATATATATATATATATATATATATATATATATATATATATATGCACGAATCCTCCATGAATCATAATTGGGAAAAAAAAAAATCCCAAATCCACGGATCCGATTCACGTGCCCGAATCGGATTCGTGTCACGAATCGGCAACTAAGCTATAAAGTCAATGGACCATGTCACGTGTCTTGATACATTAATAATACATTGTATGGGAATGAACACATAACCCTTGCCACCTATGCACATATCCATGTCACCTATGAGTTGTACCCACCACATGACTCTACATTCGGCACAGAGGTATGAAGAGGACAGATGCAGGGAAAATACATAATCACATCCATCCACATCATTAGGAAGATACACTTGGCAAAGAAGGAAAGGAGGTACGAACCACATCATAGGCAAGGGTTGCGAGATTGACAAGTTTAGAAGGATAGTATACGAATGGTTTATGTTTAAAAGAACATTCACGATATCAAACTTTTATGTGAGCAACATACCAGCCATAATGCATAGAGAGGCAATTAAAAGACATGGGTCCCTCACCCCACAAAGGTGAGTTGATGGCACGCTAAATTTCCATCAATACCAATATTGAATTAGGTAAGTATGTATATCATATGTTTGGTTAGGATTAACATTAATGCTAATAACTTTTAGTTATATGAATTATTGTTTAGTTATAATTATAATATAAAGAACATTTAATTATATTTAGTGTGTGGAAATAGTACTATTACTAGTATGTAGTAATAGTAATGTTATTAATTAATTAAGATTTATAAAAGAGATCATATACATATATTCAAATTAAGATTTAGTTGAGTTTATTAAGATGCTAGGCATTTCTAGCATGTTATAAGGTTATTGTTATTGAATGAAATCAATTATATTTTATAAGCATTTCCACTATTAAAATATAAATAATTCTATGTATATAATATATTAGTGGTAAGAAATTCTTTGTATGGAAAAATAGTGGAAATTATTTAATAATGTATTGATCTATTAGGAGAATTATAAGATTTGAAGCATGGGGGTAGCAGGGTATTAACACCTTGAACCGACCACCATAGCTAAGAATTCTCCATGTTGCTAGAATATTTTGATGTTGTCAAACATATGTATATGTCATTGGCCTTGGATAGAGGATGCCTGTCCAAAAAGAATCTTAAGGGGTGTGCTCTCGGGATGACGATGAAGTAGCTATGAGTAATGAAGCCCGATCTGGAGACATCCTTAAGATTGGGCTTAGCTTAGAGGGTAAAATAATCTACTTAGTTTTATTATTATTGTGATTCTAACATTTATTTTGCAGGTATTACTTGTCCCTAGCTCACCCTATTAGTGGGACATTACATGAGGTAGTTTTGCTCCTTCTTGAGAAAGTTTGAGGAAATATTTCTCTTTCTCATCATGGAGTAACATTTCCATCATTTTCTAGAAGTTTTTATCACTATGACATTTCTCTATGTCTTCTAGGGGTATCTCTTTAGTATCTCCATAATCATTTGTATAGGTTTAAGGATTCTTCATCCTTTCATTTCTTTGGGAGTCTTCTTTATATTGTCTCCTATTATTTTCTCTTATTTCTTGATCTTGATATGCCATTCTAGGTGATGCAGAACCCTTTGGTACAACTTTAAGGAACATTAATTCAACTCAAGGGATTCACAAAAATATGGTACTCCATCAAGGAATTAGGGTCAACTCAAAGGCTTCAACAAAGAATCATGACATTGTAACGCCCCGCCAAGGGATCCAAAAGAATTAACCTAAAGTTTTACTAAGTTTGCTAAACATTTTTTTTTTATTTTAAAACAAGAAGTATAACGTACACATCAAACACATAGTAGTGGAAGCAATAACATGTAATCATTGACAACATACATTGTAAGTTACATTTCTTAAAGATCCCAAGACGTTGAGTCACGTTTAAATTTAATTAAATCTAAGTCTAACAACTATCACATACATATGAAAGAATAATCAGAAAGTCCCATGTCCATAATATACATTTGTTCCGAATGCCTCTTGGCAAATTAATTCGGAATGCTCAGTCATCCACTGTACAAGTCACAGGGTATGAAAGGCTTAAAAGAATATACATATGTAAAAATAGAAATGCATCAACATCCACGAATCCATGATACAAAGTACAGTAAAGATATATACAATACTATTCACCATACTTGATACATCCATACATCCATAATGATAAAACATCTATCATAAAATCTAACCATCCATCATAATAATCCAAGAACATAGTGAAGGTAAATGCCAATCATGAACACTCCAGCCACGGTGACCATGGAACGGATCTCAATGGTAAGAGTAAAAAGCACTACCACCCGACCGCGTGGAACCTAAATGGTCCACTCCCACCGCGCTGAGGAGATAGTCTCAAGTCCCAAATAGGATAACAAACCTATAATCATAAATACTCTCTAAGTCTAGGAAATCCTATAAGTATGCTAACTCAAGGGTTCCTATAAAGATCGACATCTAAAACCCAGAGGTACCACAAGACATGTAGGAAACCTAATATGCAAACGGGAAAGTGTCATCGCAAAAGTCACGTAGAAGTTACCCGAGCAATCCCTTAGGAATCCCGGGTCCCTACTGATCCCTGCGGCCATTAGTATCCTCTCGTATTAACGAGGCATACTATGGAATGCAAGGTCGTAACCAAGCGTTCTCTCTACCCCATCCTAGTCTATACTAGCACTCAAGGCATGGGAGAGAACATACAATTATCTTATTAGGTTCATTTTCCCTTATTTAGTGTAAATGTTTTCACTTATTAAAACAACTTACAATGGGTTACTCCAGGCAGCCTCTTAAGGCCCTGATCCCCATTGCAAGCCACTTCCCGACTCTACACATAGATAACCTACCCTAGGCTCATGAAATCACAAATCAAGAATCATAATAAAATCACCTCAGTCCTATACAAGCAACTGAAAAACATCATAAAAGATAAGCCACAAAATTACATCAGTTCTTCATGAGCAACAGATAAGCATCCAATAATAATCATATGATCACGACAGTTCTCTATCAGCAATTGAAGGCATCAATGATAAATCACAAAATCCAATGGTTCTCCAATGAGCAACCAGAAAGTAACCCAATAGTAAATTACAATACTGATCGAAGACTCCAAAATGGTCAAGTCAAAACATGACATCATCAAGAACATAACAAACACTTCAGTCCTCTCAAGCGACCGAAAAGCAAACCAAGTATAACTGATCGAGACTCAAAAATGGTTAAGTCAAGTATCTCAAATACATACACCTCAGCTTCACACAAGGAAACTGGAAAGCAATAACAAACAGTAAATACATCCATCATAGAGCATACTATCACATTACCTTGGTTGGTTTGAAAAGATCGAGAACAAATCATAACATCACATTCACAATCACCGAGCCTCTGGTAACAACCTAAACTGGTCAATACTAGAACAAACCCCAAAACCTCAAAACATAGACAATATAACAAAACAATATAGTTCATATTCTCACTGCTAGATTGATTTGAACGTATGTAATCAGGTTAAGTGTAATATTTTTGTTTCTAGTTTAATGTATGTTTTCACGAAAATAAGTTCACAGTTTGACCTACTCGTTAACCCATTTGTCTCATAATTAACATATAAATATAACCCATATAGATATTCGAATAAAATTGTACAATTACTTTACTTTTGATTCTAAGTCAATTAATCAATATAATTAGAAGAAACTTATTTATTTAATTATTGAAATGATGACCTATTATTTTAAATAAGAAATTTCAATTTAACTAAAAATCAATCCTATATAAATCTACAGTTCTATTAACAATTTTCATTATTAATTAAATTTAATTAAACTAATTTCAATTAATTTAATCAATAATTACTGTTCTTAATTACTTATTTTAATATCTACATTAATTACTAATTTATTAATATTTATCCAAAAATTAATTAATAAATTAATACTTACATAAAAAAAAACTATATTGAATGCATTAATATTTAATTATTAAATATTAATAAAGATTATTATTAAAACATTATTAAATTAAAAAAAAACATATTAAAATTTATTAATAAAATTAAATATTAATAAAAAACTTTTTGAATAACATTAATTTAATTAAAAATCGAATATATAAAAAAAAAATTGCGTAATTTTTTAAAGCCCGCCGGCTTATACATAAAGGCCGCCTGCGGCCTGCCACAGAGGACTGCGGCCGCCGGCAGTACTCTGTACTGCCGCTGCCGCAGTACTCTGCGGCAGGGACGGCAGAGCTGCCGGAGTGATACGGGGGGGGGGGGGGTGTGGGTATTCCCACCCCCTCCCAAAAATTTATTTATTATTATTTTTTTTTAAAGTTTAAAGTTTATTATTATTATTATTATTATTATTATTATTTTTTTTTTTTTAAAATTTGATCTCCACATTACTCTGATAGAGAAACTATCGCCAACTATCCAAATTATCAATTTAAAATTGCGTTAAAAGAAGGGTGCAACACCGGGACTTCCTGGGAGGTCACCCATCCCAGTACTACTCCGGCTATAAAAAAAATTTGAACCCTTCCCAATCCAATCGTGTCTTCTTTAAGCTAGAAGATGAGGGTTCCTAAGTAAATTTATTTTTCTACTATTCATAATTTAACAACACCCTAACGTAGATACAGAACCAAAGAACAAGAGATTCATGCAATGGAACCCAGAGACTTGATTTTTCTTTAAAACACTCACGAAGAAAACAGGAATCTCAAATTGCATAATTTAACCAGTGATCAAAGCACAAGACCCTACCTGATTCTGATGCTAAAATGAAAACTCCGAGAATCCGCTCCTCTGAAATTCGCTTCTAAAAGTTGTCTCTCCAAAATTCTTTGTCTCCCCCTAAATTCCCAGTCCAAAATACGTCTCCCTCAAAAATGAACCTCCAAAGTTGTGATAAGCAATTTCTCCTCAAATTGGGGCACTAATTGTGCGTTTACCCGAGAAGACTCTTTGCACCACTCAGTTAACTCCAAATTAACCTTTATTATCCTTTCTTTTATTTTGCATTCATCTTTCATGCACATTAAGTTGAATTATTAAATAACTTTATTTAATATTCCACTTGACTTCTATTTTTTAATCTTTATTACTTTTAATCTCATGCGCACTTTATGAAATTAAAGTAACATTATTATTTTCACTTATTTTTTTTTTTATCTTTTAATAAATTTCTTTTATTTAATCTTATGCATAAGTCATGCGAACTAGAATCTTTTATTAAATAATTATATTTTCACTTTTTAAATTATTTTAGAAACTAAATTGATAAAAATATTTATTAACTCAAATAATAATAATATTTAGCATTTATTTAAAAATGAACTCTAAATATATTATTATTAAATTAACTAAATATTATCACGTTCTAAATTTAGACTTAAAGCTTTTATCTCCAAATTTAATTCCTTTCATTTAATTAATTTCTCAATTTAAATAAAAATAATAATTAAATATTAAAATGTCATAATAATCTTCTATTAAATTAAATCATTAATTAATCGTTTTAATTAATTTCTTTTATATTTAAACTCATGCTTAGATCATGCGATCTATAAACCTTTAATAATTTAATATCTTTTTCCACTTTTAATTTATTTAAGAAACTTTAATTGATAAAA
This sequence comes from Cupressus sempervirens, assembly GCA_028749045.1. NCBI lineage: Eukaryota > Viridiplantae > Streptophyta > Pinopsida > Cupressales > Cupressaceae > Cupressus > Cupressus sempervirens. The sequence continues at coordinate 571,710,024 of CM053789.1, read as the reverse complement.
TATTTATTAATTCAATTAATAATAATATTTAGCATTTATTTAAAAATGAACTCTAAATATATATTATTATTAAATTAAATAAATATTATCACATTCTAAAATTATACTTAAAACTTTTATTTCCAAATTTAATACTTTTTATTTAATTAATTTCTCAATTAATTAAATATAATTAAATATTAAAATATCATAATAATTTTCTATTAAATTAAATCATTAATGAATCCTTTTAATTAAACTTAATTAATAGAAAATACATCAAGGACTCATAAAGCAACATATGAAAACCCATCATAGAAGAACACATACTAAATCAAACAAAAAGGGTTATAATCACGAAATAACATCATTTGATGCATTCGGAGGGTACTTAACTCAGATACTTTTCCTAATTATCAATTAGGACAATTGGCTAAAGGGTTTAGGATTTGGACTTAAGAGTTTATCTCCCCTCTCTTACCATTGAGATAATGCGATAGGGTATGCTCATCCTGGCAATTCAGGGAAGTCGATACCCGGTACCTGCAACCTGCATAAAATTCACGCATGTACAGACACAATATTCTAAGCTAAATAGACAATGGCAGGAAGTGGTGCATCGTGTAGATCCCGACTAGCAGGTGACTACGACTCCCTTCCTTAACCACATCAGAAACACCATACATAAAGAAAACAAACACGCACACCATACACATGCAGTATGGGGTAAGTATCCATAAGAAAGCACATGTGATAATAAACCATATAACTAATCATCATTGATAATTGAAAACATTGAATAATCATCATACATGCATGAAATATAGAGTACCAAGTCATCTCATCATATGATAAATTGAGTGTAAAACAACATCTAATAATCTGAAAGTAATGCTACTAAACATCAAGTATAAAATTGGCCTAAAAGAGTTTGGCAATGAAGACTGAAATGCGACTTAGGGGCAGGCACTACAGACATTTTACACCAATCTGATGTAGAGCATCATAGTAACCAACCAATAAATTGGATACATGTTGATCCCTTTAACATCCATTAAATAATTCCATTATATAAAATTATAGGCATCTCATGAGGTAAAATAAAATATATTTCAACCCAAGTAAATCAATACTTCACCATTCACATGGTCTAACTTCTATTTTGAAAGTATATTATTCATAACTTTTGTTCCTGAAAGTTTCTTTCCACACCCTTTGGATGGCTAGTTGAAAACTAGTATTAAAATATCATATCTAAATCTAAGACCAATACAATAAACTAATTACAAGTTATGGTCTCTGTAACAAGACACATTTTCATTGTCATAAACTAGAAACAAAACTTGTAACCCTACCTAGGGAATCCAATATCTTTCTCAAGACAAATCCAAATAACTCCAATAAAATTTCATAGTAACCCTCTATGAATATAGTTTCTAAATATGTAATTCATTAATTTTTTCAATGCATAAATCATTAAGTGAGCACAAATCATTTCCTGCAACTCCATTGAAGGTATTTAAAAACCAGTTTTCACTAAAAGATGTATAACTTCCAAAAATATCAATGAAAACAACTAAAAAAGAATGGGAATGAAATATGATTCACATAGATTTCCAATGAATCTATTTAGAGGTCCTGATTATTCCAAATTTGTCCATACCAAACCCTGCAATGTGACTATTTCCAAGGATTCTCAAATCTGCAAATAACCACTTTTACCAAAATGCTCATAACTTCTTCAAAACATCATGGAATTACTCCAAACAAAAAAGAGAAGGAATATTATTTATCTTTATATCCAAATATATAGCTTATACATGGATTCTAGGCTGTACATGGCTGTACAAGTCCTAGAAATAACACAAAAACTAAAAAACCAATCAAAACAACAATATAGAAAATTTCCAAAATAGATTCAAAATGTTTCCTTCTTCTCCTTCTTCTCATTAATGATTTTTAACAATCATTACAATGCTTTAATAGTGGTTTTTGGTAGTTTACAACCTCCCAAGCAACTTTTGAACTAACATATTACATGCTTTTAACCCTTTTTTGCATTTCTTGCAAAGTTTTAAAGTTGTAACTTTTAAGAAAATTTTACATTTTGATCTCAAAATTTTGTGCCAACCTTACAAACATGTCATAATGGAATATTGACCACCATTTACAATAATTTTACCCTCCCTTGAGTTTACAAACGCATTTTGACCTTATTGACCACATTAAAACCTCCTTGCACAATTTTGATTACATATTACAAATGGCTTGTCGAGCATGTTCACCTTGACAAAATGGACTCAAATACATTAAAAATGACTGAAATGGATTTACATATCTCATATAAGATATCTTATCCTCCTTGCATTCTTGTTCTTAAGGTAAGCTTGCACCACTAAGGGTATAGAAGTTTTCAATTTTTTAAGGTTGTATAGGTGTTTCAAATAGAAGGTTAACTATTTTGTTTAGAGTCATAGGTGTCTTTTCAATGTCTAGATGTTCTTGGAACAATGGATTCCTTACTTGTTTCAAGTTTATGGAAAAGACTCTTCGAGTACTAGGTGGACCATTGGTGAAAGAGATAGTGAGGACCCTTCACTATACTCAGACTGTATGTAAACTTGGGAATGACCTCTACCACAATTTCTACCTCTATCTTTACCTCATCTTAGCCTATGGGGAGGAAACATGTTTTCACTCCTAGTTGCAATAGTCATAGACAATGACTTATGAAAAAGTTCGAATAAAGATCACACTAGAACATTATCTCAAAGTAAGATTAGTAAGCATATTGTATAACTAGGTAGGATAGTAAAAGAAGTAGCTAGAACAACTGAGATTTTTGACTATCGTGACACAAGATATGACAAACACAAGAGAGCAAATAGGACAACAAAGTAATGAGACTAGTTCATGTGTAGATCACAAGTGATAAACTAAGCAAGATGTCTGAGTTTTAGACTGTTGTAGATAGAGGAATGACTTAATATTTTTAGACAAAAACTAGATTTAAATCGAGTTTTGATGAGGGATCTTAGAATAGCTCACTATTTTTGGATGATTCTTGACACACTTGTGTAAGGAAATGACTTTGATGTGAGAAACTATTGTAAACCAAGCGAGGAAACACCTCTGACAAACCAATTTTGAACAAATTTTGCTAGTTTAATGACCAAACCTTGTACAAGGATTCTGGAAGAACCAAACAAGGAAGCATATAGGACCATCTAAGGAAACCAAACAATAATTTTCCTAGCATTTTCTTGCACAAAGTTTTGTGTTGAACTATGCGAGGAAATGACAGATTGATAGTTTGACCAATTTGAGACTAGTTGACAGTGTTTTGGTAAATTCTTGTGCAAGGAAATTCAAACTCTCATGCAAGGAAGTATAGTGTACTGCATGATGAAACACAGATTGATAGACCTATATGTCTTTACTTGCGCAAAATTTTGCAAAAGTGTAGGTGACTAAAGGATAGGCTAACAGGCTTTGACTAAACTTGAAGATATTTCAAGTGGTAAGTTTTGATAGTTTTTGGATCGAGTATCAATAGTTTTTGTAGTTTTTAGATAGATGTCGACACCATTTTCAAATTTGGACATCATTTTGGATTGCAAGTAGACAGTTGATTTTTAGACAAGGGATACAAATAGTAGTCATGAACAATCCAACCTAGGACAAAGTAACTCAGAGGGACAAGGTAGTCTTGACCTTTTTGTTTGGATAGTTTGGACAATTTGTAGACTTGAAAAAGACACTCTTTTATCACTATAACTAGAAATGGTAGAGATAGCAAAATCTTTGTCTCACAACTTATGTGCATGCGTTCATCTCACACAACCGTGTCACCCCACTTGAGGGCACCCATGTTTTGGGTGTATTCCAAGGACTCAATAACATATACACTCAATGAGCACCCTTGTGGCAGGGGTCAAGGGCATATACCACCTTCTAGCATCTAGGTACATACCTACAGTGAGGATCTATAGGAGAGATTCTTCCCCCTCCTTGCACAAAGATTATGCCCACTTTCAAAGGTGAACCAAGTAGCAACTGAATAATTTTTTTTTTAATAGGCTTCCACTCATATTAATCCATGGTGGCCTCATAAATGAGGTTAAGGCCAACAACCCACACTGACACCTGAAAGTGCACACACTTGACTAGAAAGACTGGGGGCGGTGCCACCCAATGCAATAGATAACCTCTTCTTGATGTGTGATATCAAAATCAAGAAGAAAAAATTAACATGGCTCTAGAGTCTTTTTCTCTACAAATCTTCTTTATTATAGTGAGTTTGAATCACTGGCATTAGGTGCGTACTCACTTGGGTCATTCTCGAAGGTTGGATCACTCTGGTAGGCCCTCTAAAGGTTGACTCGGATCGTAGCTTGGATTCAAGGGTCCAACTTTCTAGTTTTCCCAAATAGAAAAGATCATACTCCTCTACTTCATCACCTTACCCAAACATGCATAACATTTGTATCATGAAGCTATCTTATCAATCCTAACTTGTCTTTCTCCAAGATTTTGATTTTCCTAAAAGGAAAAGAGCATCATCTCTTCATAAAAAGCTTTCCTTGGAAGACTCACTACCTTTCTTTCCTCCCTCAAGTACCATCTCCCAAAGGTGCCTAGGTTTTTTATTTTACTCTTGAGCATCACTTTCAAGTAGCAAAGATCATACTCCCCTATTCCTTTGTCAGAGCTTTATGAAATTCACAAGACCTATTGAACTACGTGAATGAAAAAGCATGAAAATAGGCAAATTGTTTGAGTAGGTTTGAATTTGTTCTTTGACAAGTGGATCTTTAACAAAACATCGTGCAATCAAACCATTATTACTATTTGTATATTTATTTCAAGGTGTCTTTGGAAATCCTCTTGCAAACCACTATCAAGCTACTTCAAGAATCATAAAACATAAGACAGATGCTTCAGAAACAGGGGTTAGACCAAAGAATCAAACTTAAAAATTCAAATTTTTCCCTATTTTGATGTCAAGTCTTGTGCAAGACTTTTTAGCTTGCTATGCGAGGATTCTCTTTGTGTCATGCAAGAAAGTACTTTCACCACGCGAGCATATGAGTTACTGAGTGAGGAAGTACAAAATTGGCATGAAATTTTAGTTTTCTTGCACAAGAAAGCTGCCTGTCATGCAAGGATTTATTGTTTTGTATGGACAAAATAATGCAGAATGTCAAAAAATAAATAAAATGAGGCCAAAAAATTGATTTTTCTACCCCACAATGGGTACCATAAATGTGAGTGTTAAATATGGGCCTCTAATTCCACACACACTTCAACATGATCATTATTTGTTAGTAACATCTTAAAATAAATACGAGATTATTCATTTGGTATGTCTACACAAGGTGATATGGTGTCTTCTAACTAGATGGGATTTTACTATTCGCTCTTAGAATTGAGAGTTCAAAAACTAGACCAAACAAGTACAAAGAATTTGAATGAATGCAAATGCAATCTAATCTATGTTTTTGATGTTTTTGAATGTAAAGATTATAAATTAATCTAAATGAATTTCAAATTAATCTAAGAATAATGAATAATAAGTTAAGATAATTGAATGCATTTTAGTCTAAATGATGAGCATATAAAGAAAAAGAGATTCGAATGCAAAGCACTTGAGTGATTAATCCAACAATGATTTGATACTCTTCATGTGCATCCTCTCAAATGAGAGGCTAGGGTCTCTTTTTATAGAATCTTGGACCTGATCAATGGTCAAGATTAAACTGAGTGTATGGTCCAGATTGAATGTGATATCAAGTCCTCTATTTTTGATGCAGTTGAATGAGATGAAATAGGAGATAACATTGATCCATTCAAATATGTGCTCATAAGTATTTTCTAATTAATTAAATAATTAGTTTCTACAATTATGATGAGCATGTTTTATTTAATCAATATATTTAATTCCTTTTTCATATGAGATGAATTAGGAAAGAATATTGATCCATTCAAGCATGACATTATAATAGAATATTCTAATTAATTAAATAATTAGTTTCAACACTTATGATATGCATATTTAATTAAATCAATATATTTTAATTCCTTTAAAAAAATGTGTATTAGCTAAAGAGGGTGGATTTAATTTAATTAAAGTACTTAGGACTTATAATTAAATTAATTAAATTAGGAATTAATCTAGCTAACTTCAATCAATAGTTAGGAATCAAATAAAGTATGTGATTCATGCAGATTAGTGATTTTCTGCATTCGACACTTAGGTCAAGTAGAGATGATCAAAATTAGAAATGTCTAGTACAATAGGACTTAAGTTTGATCAACAAATGGATGTTGTAAGATTGAGGCACCAAAATTGGTTCAGAATACCAATGTGCCAATTTAGGGGTATTACAATATATATATGTATGTATGTAAATAAATAAATATGTACATGATTTATTTATCTTGGACTGTTGATGTGAGTTTTAAGTGTGTATGAAATAACCATGGTAAAAATGGAGAACCAAGAGTATACCTTTGTATCAATTGAGGATGCCAAAGCTAGATCTAATGAAGAGATCTTAGCCTTGTTGTTTAATATTTTACTTTGTGAATATAATGTGAATGAGTATTTTAGACTAGATTTATTTTTGTGAAAGTTGATTTGTCACTCATAGTGTAAAGTATATTTTATAAGTGTCACTTAGCGCTTGTGATGTTATATGTATAGTGGCAAGTCAAATTGAGATATTGGGAAAATAAACCCAACTTTAATTAAACCAATTAGAAATGTTTAAGTTTAGTTCAGTTGCATAGTATTGTCTTATGGAGGCTTTAATTAGATTAAATTAGAACTTTAATTTTAGGGTGACTTTAGAGGGGATTATAAGAGTCCTATAATTTTCCTTTAGTAAAATTAATTTAACTACATGTTAGTACTATAAGTTATGGATCTAATTTTGACCTTTAAAATTATAAATTTCACTTTTATGACCCTTTCAAAATCTCATTTATCAAGTGTTGTGAAAATTAGAGTTATTAAACCAACTTCCCATCTCCTCTACTCTTAGTTGGGGTTTCATTCAAGGAAGGAGTCATAGGTGGAGTAAAAGTAGGAGTTTTATTACATATTAGAGTGGAATTTGATATCAAGTGGTTGTTCACCCATTCTCTAGTTTCATAGGTCTTGTGGAATTGGGAGTTTGTCAAGCAAGGAAAAGGGATAACTCTTCTCAAGTTGTTCATTTTCCATAGTTTTGGATCAAGGTTGGTGGATTTTTCCATGGAAGAAATCTCATGTGTATGGTTATTTTCATTCTATGATTGTAGCAATAAATTTATGTGAATACATATGTCTATTGTAAAATTTATTCATGTTATGTGCTATTGTGTATGCTTGATTTTTTTTGCTTCTTTTATGTTTTAATTTTTGCAAGCATGATGTTCATGAGTGTGGAAGGAAATCACTCACCTTGGAAAGGGAAGCAGTGATCTTCAGATGAAGGGATTATTTGGGCCTTTCTCTAAGTGTAGAATCTCTTCCCTAGAAGGAAGAGGAACAAGCATGAAGTATGGGATTCATGTGCCAATACAATGTTATGCACTTTGGGGGAGATAAGGGAAGAATTTATGTGAGAAATGGTATTTGTTTTGTATGCCTTGTGAAGGCAATTTGGTTTTTGTATTTGGCTTCTCCTCACTATTTAGGCACACCTTCACCCATCTTATTGGTTGCTATAGTAACCTGTTGTGTAAGCTCAAAATGGGAGTACAATGTTATAGTCTATAAATATTGTTTTTTGAGTTTGTGCATGTATGTTACCATGTTGGTCTTGGTTCTCCAAGCTCGGTGGGTGGTCTCATAGAGACCTAGGTTTGGAGGTGAGCTCTCCATGGTTTCATTATTGTTTCTATTGATTTTCAAAGTGGATTTGTGTTGAAGAAAAAGCTTGAAAGATTGCATTCTATGTTGGAGTTTTCAAAATGAAATATAAAGAGTCCTTGTAAAGTTATTGTATTGTGAAAGATCATATGTTGATCCTCATTGTTGTCACTATGATTTAATGAGATGTTTCCAAAAGAAATTGTAATAGTAGAATTAAAATGCAATGTTGTATATGCATTTTACTTTAAATGTTTTCTTGAAAAATGACTTTAAAGTTATTAAAAGTTTTATTTCCTCATTTTCAAAAGGTAATTGAAAGTGCTGAAAAATGGTTTTGAGATTATAGAAAAAATCTAAAATTGAATTAATATGAATTCTTTAAATGTTTAAGATAATTTAGTTAGTATGTATTGTATGTGACTTGTTCAAATTTTGGGCATGACATTTTGGGATCAAAGCGAGGTGAGATAACTTTGGGTAATAATGGGTTTGTGTTGAATGTACAAAAGTTAGCATTCTTCTTATTTCGGTATTTTTATTTCCAAGTTAAAAAATGGATTTTACATCACCATCATATTGAAATATTTTGTTCCTTATTAATGTAGGAAATAGTTTAAATAGTGTAAAAGAATATTTCTTCACCAAGCTACAAAACCCACAAATTAGAAAATGAAACAAGTTAGATAGATACATAGAATTCATGAATGAAAAAGCACAAAAAAAGATCACATGTGAAAACTTATGATGTAGGAGCATTTTGGGTGTAAGGGCAATCTTGCATCATCACCCAAAAATATTTATATTTTCAGTTTTCTAGTTTTTGTGTTTTTAATAAGGGCTATTCATGTACAGAGTCACTATTTTAGGGAGCTTGCTAATTTTAGTAAGTTGGTATTATGTGCTCAGATTATTCTAATCTCATATATAGAGGACCATCTTTGACATATTAGCTTGCTAATTGAGTTTTATTGTCATATCATATGTATTGGTGTAGTCATTGTAGATTTTTGGTATGAAATTTGACCATCCAAACTTTAGGTGTAGCGATGAAGGCCTAAATGACTCGAAAACAAGGCAACACCTCAGCTAATGGAAACTTGTGTGATCAGACACTATAGATCTCTAGTTGAGGATTCTGAAATGGGGTTATAATAACCCACTGGGTCAATGGTTTGCTAGTTGTGGTCTCCATAAGTGGACCCATCCAAAAATGTAATTGTAATTTATCTTGAGTTGATCTTATGTAATAAATTATAATATAATGATATAATATGAGTTTGGTTGGCTTGAAGGGTTAGGTTTAGTGTCTAGAAACTTCTTGAGTATTTAAAAGTGCCCATATAAGGAAGGCCCAAAGATTATCTCAGGAATTTATGGCGATACTCATATCTCTGTCTTGCAAATTGTTTTAAGGCACCCATGTGGGTTTGCATATTGTAATTCTATAATTTTGCAATTGCGATGATAAAAGAAGACCATATTTGTTCTCTCTATTTGTGTTGATTTTTGTTTCTATTGTTTGTTGTGGTATTAAGGGGAGCATCCTTCATCAAGTGGTATCAATGTGAGAGTTCTTGGGTGTGTAAATAGATCACCGATTGGGATGCAATTTGCACTAGGACCATGTTTTGGGTTGAGTATATTATGCACAAGGGTTTTCGAGACCTATAAAGATAGATGCAAGCATTGGTAGAACAAAAGCATTGAGGAATAAGTTTTTTGATAAGAGATGAAAGTGAGGATGATGATGAAGAAGAAGAAGAAGTAAATGTCACATAAGAGGCTATTTTGGAACTAGAAGAAGAAAGGATTTTTAAGGTCATTTCCAAGATTGGAAAAAGACCTAAGTTTAAGTTTCTCACAGTTTCAGAAGATCTTAACCTTGAGGAGTTTATTGATTAGATAAATGAATTGGAGGAGTATTTTTAGTATGAAGATATTGAAGATCTGGATAGGATCAAATTTGCAAAGGCCAAACTAAAGGGTCATACAAAGATTTGGTGGTAGGAGATCCAATTGGAGTGAAATAAAAGAGGAAAAGACAAAATCACAAGATAGGACCAGATGATAGCTAAACTGAAGTGACAATTCATTCTTGTGGATCATGAGCTTGATTTTTTGAAGAAAATGCAAGGGTTAAAGCAAGCAAGAAGATCCATTCAAGAGTATACTGAAGATTTCTACCAAGTTCTTATCAAAATAGGCCATGGAGAAGTTGATAAGGAGAAAGTTACTCATGATCTTAATGAGTTGAGGCCAAGAATTTAGGAGGACTTGAGTCTAGTTCAAATAACCAGTATTGAGGAAGCATACTAGTTTTGCCTAAGAGTTGTGGAGAAGATGAGAAAAAAGTTTGATAACAAAAATAGTGGCATAAGTCGTGGTGGCAGATCAAGTGTACGGTCTTATGGAGGCTGAAATGATGATCAAAAGAATAAGGATGAGGTCAATTGTAGTAGTCATAACTAGAGAGGAAATAATTCCAATCATTTCCATGATTAGAACAATAAAGATCAGCGAGAAAGAGGAAGAGGGCAAGGATCTAGGAGAGGAGGTTTTCATGGAATTTTTTTCATTATGGAGAAGGACATAGAGTGTTTGAGTGTTCGTAGTGCCAAGGAAGGAACTTATGATAACTAAAGGCTAGGTCATAGTAGCACATGTTGATGAAGATGCCAAATCATCACATACTACAGATGTTGAAAGAGGAGAAGTCCTAGTTAACAAAAGAGTCTTTCTGAGTGGTGAGAATGAACCTAATCAAAGGAGGAGTTTGTTTTGCACAAGGTTCAAATATGAAGACAAGTGTTGTAATGTTATTATTGATGTTGGAGACAGTAACAATCTGGTATAAAAAATGATAGTCACAAAGTTAAATTTGAAGAGGTAGAAGAACCTATGTCAATACCATATTGCCTAGGTGTAGGATAACCACAAGGTCATTGTCAATGAGCAATGCTTAGTAAAGTTCAAGATTGGGAGTTACCGGGATGAGGTGTTGTGTGATATCATACCTATGGTCATATGTCATATGTTATTGGGTAGGGGACAAAGGATGGACTGAAACATAAGTCGAAGCCATTTAAGGAAAAAGAAGAAAATGTATGTAGTGTTGCTAGAATATGTTTTGTTCATGGAAAAGAGTTTCTCAAGGATATGAGATGTGAGAATATGTTTTTTATGGCAATTCCAAAAGATGGTAAAGAAGAAGTAGAGGTACCTACAAAAGTTGCAAATTTGTTGGAAGAATTTCTTGATATTGTATTAGATAATGTACTTGATGGATTACCCCTAGTACAAAAGATCAATCACCAAATGGGATGGATTCTAGGAGCTAGTTTTCTAAATAACATTGTGCACAAAATGACACCAACAGAAAGTGAAGAGTAGACAAATGAATGAGTTGTTACAAAGGGGTTGATTCAAGAGATTCTGAGTCCATGTAATGTAGGTCATTTGTATTGGCACTGAAGAAGAATGGTGAATGGAGGATGTGTATAGAGTCTTGATCTATCAACAAGATCACGATCAATTATATATTTCCATTGTCATGGATAGATGATATTATGGACTATTTGAGTGGAGCTATGTATTTTACAAAGATAGATCTAAAGAGTGGGTACCATCAGATTCACATCTAAGAAGGAGATGAGTGGAAGACTTCCTTTAAGACAAGAGAAGGATTGTACGAGTGGTTAGTCATGCCTTTTATTCTAACCAATGCATCGAGTACTTTCATGAGCCTCATGAATGAGGTACCGAAGGAGTTTCTAGGTAAGTTTTTCATTGTTTACCTAGATAGTATTTTGATATTTAGTAAGACACTATAGGAGCATTTGATGCATATTCATAAGGTGTTTAGCAAGTTGAGGGAGGAAATATTGCTGATAAGTTTAAAGAAGTGGATTTTTGTGAAGGAGGTGTAATTGGGATTTGTAGTATCAGCAAAAGGTTTGAAAATAAACCCATAGAAAGTGAAGGCTATCCTCGAGTGGCCTACTCGAAGGAGTGAAAAAGAGGTAAGATCTTTTCATGGATTGGTTAATTTTTAGAGAAAATTTATTAGAGGTTTTAGTAGTATTTGTGCACCTTTAACTAAAACAATGAGAGGAGATAGCAAAGAAATCAAGTGGGTTGTAGGTGTAGATAAGAGTTTTAATATTTTGAAACATAAAGTTATAGAGAAGCATGTTTTAACACTTGTAGATTTTAATAAGGTGTTTCAAGTAGACTCTAATTCTAGTGGTACAACAATAGGAGTTTTTTGAGCCAATAAGGTAGACCTATTTTTTATTTCAGTGAGAAATTGAATGATGTCAAATGAAAGTATTACATTTATGACTAGGAATTTTATGCTATAGTTTAGACATTGAAGAAGTGGAGATGCTATCTTCTTCCTAAGGATTTTGTTTTGTATACTAATCATCAAGCTTTGCAATATTTAAATAGTTAATGAAAATTGAATCAAAGGCATTTGAAGTGGGTTGAGTTTTAGCAAGGTTATACATTTGTTTTGAAACACGAGAGTGAGAAGTCTAACAAAGTTGCAGATGCTCTTAGTAGAAGACAAGTTTTGCTGACAAAAATGTAGATTAAGGTGGTTGGGTTCAAGGAACTTAAGAATTTGAATTTGGAGGATCCTAATTTTGGTGAGACTTGGAAATTTTGTACAAAATCGGTTACACTTGACAAGACAAAGTGGTTGGGTTTTATAATCCAAGATGACATGTTGTTTAAGGGAAGTTAGTTGTGCATTCCCATAAGTTCCATGATAGAGAATATCATCAAGGAGAAGCATGGTAGAGGATTGGCTAGACACTTTGATAGAGATAAAACCATTGTTTTGGTTATTGATAATTTATATTGACCATAGTTACACCAAGATGTGAAGAAGTTTGTGCATTGTTGTAGAGTATGTCATATGGTGAAAGGAGTAAAGAAAAATATGAGGTTGTATCAGTTATTACATGTACCTAACAAGCCATGGGGAGATGTTAGCATGTATTTTACTCTTGGTTTACTGAGGACACATTGAGGGCATGATTCCATATTTTTGGTGGTTGATAAATTTTCAAAAGTGACACGTTTCATTCCTTGCAAGAAGACAAATGATGTTGTTCATGTGGTAGAGTTTTTTTTTAGAGAAGTGGTGAGACTACATGGTCTTCCTAAGAGTAGAGTTTTTGATCGAGATTCCAAGTTTGTTGGGTATTTTTTGTATACATTGTTGAAGAAATTGAAGATAGATTTGAATTTTAGTTCATCCCATCATCCATAGACTAATGGAAAATAGAAGTTGGAACCAAAGTTTAGAGAATTTTCTAAGATGCTTGGTTGGAGATAAACCTAAAGGTTGGGATCTTATTTTACCTCAGGCAGAATTTGCATACAATAAATTTGTCAATAAGAGTACTAGTAAATCACCATTCTAGATTGTATATGAGAGTAGTCCTAGAAATGCTTTTGAATTGAGGCAATTGGATAGAGGAGAAATAAGCAGTGTTGAAGCAGAAGATTTTGCTGAACATTTGAAGAACATCCATGAGGAGGTGAGGAAGCACATTACAAAGATGAATATACAATATATGGCTAAGGTAGATTTGAAAAGAAAGTATAAGGAATTTCATATTGGTGATGAAGTGATGGTTCATTTGAGGAATCAATAATTTCTAGTGGGTACATATAATAAGTTGCAAATGAAGAAGTTTGGACCATGCAAGATAGTCAAAAAACATGATTTTGAAAATGCTTATGAGGTAGAGTTGCCTATTAAATTGAATATTTCACCAATGTTTAACATTTCAAATTTATCATAATATTATGAAGGAGGTGATGGAGATGAAGTTGTAGAATCATGGTGGAGTATTTTGACATCTACATCATCTACACATGAGATTGATGAGATATTGGACAACCTTGTGGGAGGAAGCACAAGGAAAAGAACATATGAGGGGTATTTGGTCAAATGGAAAGGGAGGCCAGTGGATGATTCGTCATGATTAACATGTAAGGAGGTTGACTGTATTGGTTTTCATTTGAATACCTAAGACATGACAAGGTCACTTCTCAAATTAGGTTGGGTTTCTAATGTAGGAGTATCCTAGGTGTAAGGACAATCTTGAATCACCCAAAAATATTTCTATTTCAAGTTTTCCAGTTTTTGTGTTTTTAATAAGGGTTATTCCTATACAGAGTTTTTATTTGAGGGAGATTGCTAATTTGAGTAATTTGGTATTATGTGCTTAGATTGTTCTAATCTCATATGTGGTGGTTCATATTTGACATTATTAGTGTGCCAGTTGAGTTTTGTTGTCATATCATATGTATTCATGTAGTCACTGCAAATTTTTTGTATGCAATCTGGCTTTCCAAATTTTATGTCCAAAAATGAAGGCCTAAATGACTCCAAAATGAGGCAAACCTCTATTGATGAACACTTGCACAATAAGCCACTATAGATTTCTAGTTGAGGATTTTGAAATGCGGTTATAATAACCTATTGGGTCAACAGTTTGCTCGTTATGGTATCTAGAAGTGGACCCATCCAAAAATGTAATCTATAAATTGTCTTGAGTCAAGCTTATGTAATAAAGTATAATGTAATGATATAATATGAGGTTGGTCAGCCTCAAGGGTTAGTAAGAGTCTCTAGAACCTTCTCCACCAGTTAAAAGTGCCTATATAAGGAAGGCCAAAAGGTTATCTAGGGTAGTTATGGGTGATAGTTGCATATATGTCTTGCAAATTGTTGTAAGGAAGGCGCCCATGTGGGTTTGCATATTGTAATTATACAATTCCATATTTGTGGTGATAATAAGAAGCCGATATTTGTTCTCTCTATTTTTGGTGTGCTATGTTTTTATAGTTTATTTTGGTATTAAGGGTAGTATCCTTCATCAACTTATAATAATCACCTACAAGAAAATTACACTCTAATTGAATGAAATTCCTAAATTGTCTCCAAGGATATACCTATTAAAAAGGACAAGTCCCATGCATAAATAAACAAAACAAAAATATATTTAGTAAAACATAAATAGACTATGAAAGCAAACCTAATTACCCTATAATCTAGACAAAAAGAATTAGTCACATATTAAACACACCCGAGTTTATAGGAGGCTTTAAATAAATAAATATATTTGTCCAATTTCTTCTGTAGTCAAAAATCTCGTACCCATTTATCTAATAATAATAAACTATGAGTTAACTTTTACACACACACACACACACACACACACACACACACACACACCCTCCTATAATAATCGGTCAATTTATTGAAAACATATTAAAAAAATCAAAATTTATCTTTATAACTATAAATCTTTGTACTTCAACACCTGTCATATGAGCAGACTTGTCAATGCATGAAAGAATGCTACACACAAACAAATATATTATTTTGAAAACTTTATTATTGGGGGTATCTATGGTGGGTCCCACCCCCATCCTTCCTATCTCGCACTTTGCATCAAGGCAGGGATTTTTCTTTAAAAATAAATAAATTTGTATTTTACCCACTGATGGTGGGAGAGACTTCAGTCCCACGTGGGGGCCTACACTTCGTTGAGGAATGGCGGGATACCTGTCACCACCTCCTTACAACCACCTCCTTACAAGGAGTGTGAGTGGTGGGTAAAAAAGTGAGTGTTTATTTTTAGTTTAATTTTTTATTATTATTAAAATTTATTTGTTATTTTAAATTATTAATATATTAATTTTTATATGATGTAATAATTAATATATTTATAACTTGATAATAATACATAGTTTATTTTATAATTAGTATTTTATAAATAATATAAAATATTATATATGTATATTATTTAATATATATATTATAATATATTATATATATATATATATATATATATATATATAAAATCTAATATATATTTATAATTTTTATATATGAGTTATTTAATAAATATTATAAGTTACTATTTAAAAAGTATTAAACATATTTAATGTTTAGTTTTATTTAAATGTTATTTTTATTTATGAACATTGATTTATATATATTTTATGTTATACATTTAGTAATGTACAATAAATATATATTTCTATATGGTATTCATTATGACTATTAAATGATAACTAGACTAAAATCAAGATCTTGGGTTAGACAATGAAAGAATTTTGTAGTATGTATAGTTTATAACTAGTGAGCGAAATTGAATTTTAATAATGAATATCTTTTCGATACTTATATCAACTTCAACTATATTCCTTGTGTATAAATGAAAACTTGTTAAACTTTAGAAAACTAAGAACAAACTTTCTAGTGTTTAATTAAAGTTTCTCTAATGCCATTAAAGTTGAAGATATGGAGCAAACAAATGTTTTCCTTAAATGACCTTAATGAAATTATGACATCAACATGCATGCTTTCAGTCGTGGATTATATATTGATAAGTAAACTTAAAGGATCAACTTTATTAAAATTAGTATAAACATCAAGAGTAAGAGATTAAGAAATAAAAACAAGATTCACCTTAACATGCAACTTGAGATATTATCTTACTCGTTGTTGAATTACAACTCAAATGTCAGCGTAGCACCATTCATGAAACTATGTAGTTACTACTTAACCTAGCTAACATGAATAGTTAACTTAGTAGAATCCATTACATTTCAACTTTTATAAAACATGTAAACCTTTGTGTAGGATGTCATTTGCTACTCAAGTTGGTCAAGCTGGATGACGTGGTTGACAAGGTAGGGCTCCTAGAGCTCCCTGTTCGGCCAATGTTGAAGTAGAGCAAGAGGTTGAGGTTTCTAGAAGGGATCATGTACCATCACTTGAACCACCTCCAAACACTAACCAAGATATCTTAGATACCTTACATAATTTTATTGGAGTATTTCAATAGTGGTTACCACTTGTACCTCCATAGTCAAAGTAGGGGATTTTAGGTAGCCATAGCACATTGATCAAGGAGAGGAGTACGAGTCCTCAAGATCAGGATGATCTCGAGGAGTTGGTTCATCAGATATTGCGACATCTTGACCTAGTGGCACACACAATGGAGAGAGCTTCTAGAGACATAGGAGATGAGATTAGGGAGTTCATTTGACTCTAGCCTCCCATATTTAAGGGAAATATAGATGGTGTAGGACCAAAGGCATGGTTACATAGTTTACACCAATGCTTTTGATTGCGCCCTTATGTGAGAAATCTAAAGGTGTTACTTGCAGTCCATCTTTTCTGAGACTCGGCTTCTATCTGCTGGCAACAAGAGGAGGCATTGGGTGAGGTGAATGTTGATGCACTCAGATGGGAATATTTTCTGAGTTGATTTAGGGACAAATACCTCTCAGAGCATTTTAGATAGAGGTACTTAGAGGCTTTCCATGGTCTTTAGTAGAGAGGTCTTGTAGTAGCACAATATGAACACAAGTTTCTCAAGATCCTTCCCTATGTTGAGTACATGAAGGATGAGAAACTATGGATTCATCATTTTACTTGAGTACATGTAGAATGAGAAATTGTGGATTCATCATTTTTCTAAGGGTCATAATGCACCTCTTCAGGATTCAATCTATTTAGCATTCCCTACTACTTTCAAAGAGGTAGTTAAGAAAACCATAGTTGTAGGAGATTTTCCTAAGAAAGGAAAAAATCAATTTTAGAACCAGAACACCTTAGGTAAGTCTTCAAGACAGCAAAGGCTCTCTTCGAAAGGGAATAGGAATCAATTAGGAGGATCCTTTAAGGTTCCATAGCTACATTAGGATAATAGATAAGGATCATTAAAGGGACATCGAGGATCTAATCCCAAGAAACAGTGGCAATCTCAAGGTCCTAAACAAGATCAAAAGACACGTAGACCCCTTATATCTAGTCAGGTAGGACTGAATAGTCCAATAGGGGTGTTTTCAATAGATCCAATATGACTGTAGGTACATAAAAGACTAGGTCACAGGGTGTTGAGATTTAGGCTAGAGGACCATGCTATACTTGTGGTGGTATGGATCACATTTCTAGAGATTTTCCATAGGATCCAACATCAGGTTTTTAGAGAGGGGTTGCTTCAAAGCCCATAATAGGTGACATAGGAAACTCTCACAAAGTATTTAAAATGGTTGATAACTGCTAGGAAAAGCACCAGGCCATGGTCATTGAGGCCATAAGCATGATACAAGGTAGTAGAGTTTCTATTCTATTTGATTCAGGAGCTACTAACTTTTTTATATCTACATTTGTGGTGGAGTGTTGTGGGCTAGTGACATTATACAAGATGTCAGCTGGGCGGTAGAGTTAGCCTTAGGAAAAATAGTGTTAGTTAATTCCTTGGTCCATGGTTGTGAGATTCAGATTAGAGACATGACTAACATGGCTTATTTTTGCATTACCTCTTTAGGTACATATGATGTAGTTCTTTGCATAGATTCACTATATGCCCACATCACCAAGATGGATTATCGACAGAAAAGGGTAGAGTGTGTAGATAGTCATAACACTCCCACAGTGGTTTCAAGAGTATGTATACCAATCTCTTTGTATGATATCCGCTATGCAGATTAAGAAGTGTATGTGAAAGGGATGTCAACTATTTTTTATAACTGTTAGTGACAGAGATAAGGATTCTGAGAAGGAAACTTCTTTGGATGATTTTCCTATCTTGCAGGAGTTTGTGGATGTGTATCCCTTAAAGATTATTTGTATGCCTCCACCTAAAGTAAATGATTTCCACATTCATCTTGTGCCAAAAGCTGAGCCTATATCTAGAACACCATACAGGATTACCTCACATGAGCTTAATGAGCTTAAGATTTAGTTGGAAGATCTCTTAGGGAAAGGGCATATTCATCCTAGTGTGTCACCTTGGGATGCACTTATAGTCATCTTTATGAATAAGATGGACAAATCACTTAGGTTTTATATTGATTACTGGCAACTTAAAAAAGTGAATATTAAGAACATATACCCAATTCCTAGGATTGATGATCTATTTGATTTGTTGAAGGGTGCTTATGTTTTCTCAAAGATAGATCTTAAGTCAAGCTATCATCAGTTGAGGATTGTGGTTAGTGATATCCACAAGACTACATTTCATATGAGTTATGGTCACTATGAGTTCACTATAGTACTATTTGGCCTCACAAATGCTCCAATTATATTCACAAGTATCATGAATGGGGTATTTTGTACATTTTCTTGATAAGTTTGTGGTAGTGTTCCTTGATGATATTTTGGTTTATTCCTCTAATGAGAAGGAGCATGAGTAGCACTTGAGACAAGTCTTGTAGCTATTAAAGGAGAATCATTTGTATGGAAGCTTGAAGAAGTGTAATTTCTACATATTTGAGAATCATTATTTAGGTCATGTTATCGCAGGTGATAGAATCTCAGTGGACCCCTCAAATATTAGAGCCATTATGGATTGGACTGCACCTACTAGTGTCATTGAGGTGAGAATTTTATGGGATTAGAAGGTTACTATATATGCTTTGTTGCAAGATTTTCTAGATTGGCTCATCCCATCACATCTCTTCAGAGGAAGGGAAAGAAGTTTGAGTGGAAAAAGAACTGTGAGAGAGATTTTTATGAGCTCAAGGGAGATCTCACTAGTACACTAGTTCCTACAGTGCTTGATCCATCAGAGGATTTTTTTGTGTGCACAGATTCTTCTTTGGATGGCATAAGAGCAATTCTTATGTAGAATGGTTGAGTTATAACTTATGAACCTATGAGGATAAAGAATCACGAGCTTAATTACCCTACTCAACCTAGAGCTTGCAATAGTGGTTTACACTTTGGTGAGATGGTGACATTTTCTTTTAGGTCACCATTTTGAGCTTCGTTTAGACCATCACATTTTACAATATATATTTTCTAAGCCAAAACTTAGTGCTAGGTAGAGGCAATGGATGTATTTCTTCTGCAAGTATGATTTTGATGTTCATTACATCAAGGAGAAAGAGAATGTGGTTGCAGATGCTTCGAGTAGGAAGCAACGTGAGATATCATCTAGGATTACTAGCACGAATTTGAGAGAATGTATCTTATGATATTTTCTCGAGGATAGGTTTTATGTATATGTTTTTTAGACGATTCATTGTCAAAGGCCCCTAGAAGGGATGTATGCATACTATTCCTTGGAGTCTGATGGAATTTTATGTCATAAAGGACATATTTATGTACCTTATATTAGTGATTTGCATGAGTTCATTATATTAGAGGATCATCAAGCACCATACATAGTGCATATCAGTGTTAAAAAGTTGCACGCAAATTTGAGGTAGTTGTATCATTGTCTGGGCATGAAATTACATATTGTGTGTATTGTAGCTAGATGCCTAGAATTCTAGAGGGTGAAGGCAAAGCATAGTCAGCTAGGTGGACTTTTGTAGACATATAAGCTACATGAATGGAAGTGGGATGTGATTTATATGTAATTTATTATTGGTCTTTTGATGTGTTGTTTTTTCCATGATGCTATCTTGGTGACAATTGACACATTGACTAAGGTTGCCCACTTTTCACCTATTTGTACAACCTTTACAACACCAATAGTTGCAAAAGTATTCTTGTAAGATATTTTCATACTTCATGGCATTTCCCACAAGATCATTTCTAATCAAGGCTCTTTATTTACATCGTCATTCTGGAGTGAGCTTCATACAACTTTGGGTACTAGTCTTAATTTTAGTACAGTATATCACCCATAGACAAATCGATAAACAGAGAGGGTCCATAAGGTGTTGGAGTATATGTTGTGGATGTATGTTATGGATCAATAGGTTAAGTGGGAAGAGTACCTTCATCTTGTGGATTTTACATTTAATAATGTACATCATTCTTCCATTGGTGTGCCACCTTATCAAGAATTATACGATAGACCTTATAGGACTCTGTTGAGTTGGGATATGATTAAGGACATAGTGTCTATTTGAGCATTGTTGGTTAGGGATATGTAGCAGAAGGTTGATTTTATTAAATAACATTTGAGAGAAGTGCATGATAGGTAGAAGAAGTATGTATATGTGAAGAGGGTTTACAGGGAGTACATGGTCGAGGACAATTTTTTTTTGAGAGTGCATTCACACAATAGTTTGATCCATTTTGGAAAGGATTCTAAGTTGGCACCTCAATTTTTTGGACCATTTCAGATAGTGGAGAGGATAGGATCAATTTCCTATCATTTAGCCTTGCCACTTAGACTGTCACACATCCACAATGTGTTTTATATTTTAGTATTGAGGAAGTATATTTGTGATGATTGTCACATTTTGGATTGGGATGCTTTGTAGGTAAATTCACACTAGAAGTTAGCACTAGAGCCCATTCATAGTTTGGGTTGACAGACCCTAACACTTTGAGGCAGAGAGATGGACCAAGTTAGAGACTAGTGGGATTGTTATGATGAGGTCACAACTTCATGAGAGGATGCAACTTAGATGAGATTACAGTACCCGTACCTATTTCATGTACTTCAAGAGGATGTTCATGCCCAGGGGGAGATGATGTGAGGCCTCACCCCGACCTATCATATCATGACAATTTATTTTCTTTTTTGATATTTTATATTTTGAGACCTTGCTATAATTTATACTTATTTGGGATAGTTATTCAGACTATTTGATACAATGTGATGATTTATTTCATAATGACTATTTATGATGATTAGGATTTATTGATGATGATTAATGATTATTTATATTCATGCACATAATTGCTTATTTTATTTTTGGGTGTGGAATCATATTTGAATGCAAATGTTAGATGGATTATATTTGAAAATTATGAAATGGTATAATTGGCTATATCATTTTTAGTTTGATTATGTGAGTATTATATATGCAGATTGGTGTAGAAATGGAAAATGGTTATTTGAAAATTGATTGAGAAATGTTTTATGTTTTGATTTAGTTATGAATGAATAATTAATTTAGGATGTATATATGTATGTGATTTATTTATCTTGGACTACTGATATGCATTTTAAGTGTGCAAGAAATAACCATTGTATAAATGGAGAACCAAGAGTATACTGTTAGAATGATTTAGAATAACTAAAAGGTGGGAGGGGGGTGAATTGGTTATCCTCAAGTCCAAATGTGCCAATAAAACTTTTGAATAATTTAAACAACTTTGATCTATTCTTTAGTCCACTCAGTCTCTATAGAAGCTTAACATTCAGAAACATAAACTACTTCTTCATCATGACTATTAGAATAATCATCAATCTCTTCTTCAACAATGTATCAAGACTTCTTACCATTTCCCTTATAGTCTTTATATCCTTTGTTGTCTTTTCCATCTCTTCTTCCTTTTAACTTGTTGTCTTTCCTTTCATCCTTGTCATCTCTGTCAAGACATCTTGCAGCAATATGACCAACTTTATTGCATAAAAAATATAGTATATGAAGTTTACCTTTGAATTTTCCTTTGCCTCTTGGTATTTTCCTAGCCATTAATGCTTAAGTATCCTCAAGTTCATCATCAAAATATTCACTCTCACTAATCTCATACTTTTCTTCCTTCTTCTTAGACTTATGTAAAACCAATTGTGACTTAAAGGAAGATTCAATTGTAGGGGCACTAAAATTATCAAAGTTTGACAATTCAAAACTAGTAAGTCAAAGAAAAAAACTATCCAAGATTAAATCATTACTAGGAGTACATCCCAATTCTTTTATGTTAGAAAATCTAATATCATAAATCGGCAATAAGGTTCTTATTACCTTGCTGATCATAGTCTCATCACTGATCTTTCATTTGGCTCCTCTAATAACTTTCACCACTTCTTTGATCCTCCAACATATTGAGAAATGTTCTCACCTTTTACCATCTTCAATGTCCTCACATAGTCCATGATTGATATGTTCCTCCTTTTAGCTATACCATTCTATGGAGGGGTCCTCGGTGTAGACATCTATCTCTTGATTCCCCTATCATTGTACAATGTGTTGAATTCCTCATATATGAATTCAAATCCTCTATCAGATCTTAGAAACTTCAAGATTTTACCTATTTCCTTTTTAACTCTATACAAATACCATTTAAACATTTGAAGTGCATTATATTTTTCTTTGAGAAACATCATGGTCATCATTCTCAATTCATCATCAACAAATAGAATAAAATATGTGTCACCACAATATATTTTCACTCTAATAGGTCCATAAAGGTTAGGATGAACCAATTCTAAAATATTAGAAGTACAGGTCTTTCTCTTGAAAGTAGAATTTATCATTTTTCACAATTGACATTGTTCAAACATCACATTATTAGGTTTCTTCAATCTTGTTAATCCACTTACTCTTTTCATCTTACTAATGCTTAGAAAATTGTCAAAATTGACATGACGTAGCCTCTTATGCCATAATCATATATTATCATATTGTAGAAACAAGAATGTATCATGAAATAGGTCTAAATAGAATAAGTTACCTCTTGTTTGATCTCCACTTCCATTCAATTCATCAAAACCATTGTAGATCTTAGGGCTAGGTCAGATTCATTAAATCCTTTCATCATTTCATTTCCTCACTCTCCTTTTGAAATCTTCTCAGAACTTATCTTTGAATCAATGTCTAGAAATAGTCAAACATAGTTTCTCAAACATTAAATGCTCCATCTTATCAATACTTATCCTTCACACACTTTAACCAATCCAAAATTTCAACTATCTCAGATGAGAATCTCAATTCCCTTACAGAATAATAAATTTTGGCACTCGGCCAAAATTGTATTCCTTGACCTTATTCATCACTAGATGAATCAATTAATACTATCTTGCTCCAATTATACTATATTTTCTTGGTCTTTCTTTTCTAATACTCAATCTTTGCTGGGCTCGGTCAACACTATATTTTCTTAGCGTCTACTAATCACTCAGTTGGCACTAGCACAACTCAACTTCTACTATAAGTTCCTTAATCTTCTACTTTGTAGCTTTGTTTAGCCTATGCATTTGACCCTTCATTGATAATATCAACTAGGCTTCAACTCAACTATCTTCTCCACTTAGTGTTATGACTAAAAAACACATTATCATGTCAAATTCCAACTGATCAAGTGATCATTGTAGTTCCACATAACTCAACCTTTCCACTAGGTTTTCTTGTTATCTATTCTTCTCAAATCCTCTTCATCAATCATCTTGATATGTCACTCTACTTAGATAGCAATTATCTCTATAGAAAGGTTTGACATAAATGACAACACAACAATTATTCTAATTGTAGTTTCCAACAATCTCCCTCTTTGGCATTGATGAAAACACCTCTAGTTACCATGAAATCCTAAATACTTGACTTTCTTCAATCAACTCCCTCTATTTTCAGTAACTAGTATTCATTAACATCCTTAGTTTTTACTAATCTTCAAAATTTGTTCATATTCTGCGGTATTGGGTATGCTTTATTTTCTTTTCTATTTTATTTTTTGCAAGCATGATGTTCATGGGTGTGGAAGAATATCATTGACCTTGGGAAGGGAAGTAGTGGCCTTTGGGTGAAGGGGTTAGTTGGGCCTTTCCCAGAGCGCAGAGTCTCTTCCCTGGAAGGAAGATAAACATGCATGAAGTGTGGGATTCATGTGCTAATACAATGTTCGCACTTTGGGAAAGATAAGGGGAGAATTTTTGTGAGAAATGGTATTTTTTTTGTGCCTTGTGAAGGAAATTTGATTTCTATATTTGGTCTTTCCTCATGGTTTAGGCACACATTCACCCATCTTATTGGTTTCTATGGTAACCTGTTGTGTAAGCTCAAAATGGGAGTTCAATGTTGTAATTTGTAAATGTTGTTTTGTGAGTTTGTACTTGTATATTACCTAACTGGTCTTGGTTTTCTAATCATGGTGGGTGGTCTCACAGAGACCTAGGTTGGGAGGTGAACTCTCTAGGGTTTCATTATTGTTTCTACAAGTTTTCAAAGTGGATTTGTGTTGAAGAAAAAGCTTGGAAGATTCCATACTATGTTGGAATTTTCAAGATGAAATATAAAGAATCCTTGTAAAGTTATTGTATTGTAAAATATCATATGTTGATCCTCATTGTTGTAACTATGATTTGATGAGATGTTTCAAAAAGAAATTGTAATAGTAGAAGTTAAATTCAATGTTGTATATGCATTTTACTTTGAATGTTTTCTTGAAAAATGACTTAAAAGTTATTAAAAGTTTTCTTTCCTTGATTTCAAAAGGTAATTGAAAATCCTAAAAAATGGTTTTGAGATTATAGAAAAAATCTTAAATTGAATTGATATAAATTCTTTAAATATTTAAGTGTTGGTGTTTTGAACCCCAATTTTGAACTTGAAAATCCAGTTTTCCTAATGGCCTTTCCTTGGTTTTCTTTGATTCTCCTCTGATTTATATTGAAAATGTTGTGTAAATTTATGTTGTGTAAGGCAGGGTTTAGATGAAAGGTTGGGTCATCCCACTAGTTTGATAACAATCTTGAGCTAGTATGAAGTGATTCTAAACCACTTTGTATGATTTGAATTGGTTCAAAAGTTCACCTTGTCAAGTTTGAAATGCATTTTGGTGCTTCAAGGATTCAAGTTTATATTGACTCCATCATTGATTAAAGTCTCAAAGTTCATATGTTCAGAGGTGTACACCAAAGTTTAGTTTACAAGGTACAAGGTTTGAAATTCAAGCTTCACATCTACTTATTCAAAGATGTGAGTTCATAAACTCCATAGCTCAAAAAATGGAGAAAATTTCAAGTTCAGAACCTAGATTCCTTGGGGGAGCTTACCATTAATATTTCATGGTTCATCAATGTAGGATCCTGAGTTCAAATTTTGAATGATTCAAAGCCTAGTCTCATGTTTTAGATCCACAAATTTAGAGGCATAATCCAAAGTTTAGAACACCAGATCATTGCTTCAAATATTCACAATAGTAGTAAGTTTGATAATATAGATGCTATCAATTCAATAGCACAAGGCCAAGCTTCAAGATTCAAAATTAAAGAATGATCTTCCTAAAAATGTTGATATGAGTGACACTTACATATAAAAAATGGGTTGACATCTAGGACTTAATTATCAAGAATTCAAGAACAAAGCTTTAAAAATTTATGAAACAAACTCCATTATATGCTCTTTCAAAAAATGTTCATAAAATTATTTGGGTGGCTCTGATAACATGAAGATGAAACAAATGTTGAGTGTGAATTTCTCCCTTTCATGCAAATATTATGATGCCGCATCCACCCAAAGGAATCTTCATATGCCAACATGGGTTTATGCATCAAAATAGACATTTGTGCGGTGTGTTTGAAAAAATGTGCAACACTATTGTCACTATCTATCACATAAGGATGAGAAGTGTGCTCCCATTCTAAGAATAAAAGTTAATTTTTCTTGATATGTGGTTCTGCTTCCTAAGAAAAGAGTCCATGATCTCTCATGTGTTGATTTTCCCAATATATGATATCTTTTGATCAAACCAAGAACATTCCCTTTGGGCTAATAATAAAATTAGCATAGATATAAGGATAGCTTGACATAGGACTTGAGCCTGGTAACCATGCATATGCATGTCTGAACATAGATGGTATAAACATACCCATTTTTAGAAGATAGAAGCCTTCTTGGAAAGCCATGACAATGTTGGGAAAGATATATTTGTCCTTTTCTAAGAGCAACCTGATTCCTCATAAACTTTTTGTTTCAGATGAGTCAAAAGGAAAAGACTTGAGCATCCATCTCAGTCAAAAATTAATTACTATACATCTTAGAGGAATTGGAGAGTTGTTGTAAGTAGTAGTGGTCCATGGTTTAGATCAAGAGAAAAACAACCTATGACATGTTTGCTAGAATGTTAGTACATGAAGAAATCAATTTTGTAGGTGCATCAATCATTGAAACTCATAAGTATATCATAATGATTTGAGATATCCAAGATGTGAACAATAGGCTATCGAAGAAACCAGTAGATAGTTTTGAGAATGTGTTAAAATAAATTATGAAGACATCAAGGTGATTGATTTAAAACGTTCCCAAGAGATGGTTGCAAGTTACAACTCTGGTAGCTATATATGTATGCTTTATTAGGAACTAAGAGGTTTCAGTGGAAGACACATGCCAAATACTCAACCTGTTAAAGTACATCTAAAGAAGGCATCAATTGGTTAGAGACACCAAAGTAGAAAGGTAACAACTCTCGCAGAAGTATATAGAGGTAGTTGAGAACCCTATCCCATGAATGGGTAATCTGAGGATCACTCACCAACTATTTGTTAAAATTCCTATGAGTCCCCATGGGCTTGGACCATATGTTAAGTGTTAGAAGATCATTGTAGGTTGATCAACATTCCAATCTACACCGAGAACGATGCGCTCCCATTGACATATTGAATTGGAGATTCCCTCAAGTCTTTAGGACAATGTGATGGATAGAATTACAAGCAAGGTTTCAAGTAGCATTGTATGTGAAAGAAGCATCATATTTGACATTAAGCCAGTGATTGATCAAATTGGTACACAGGAACTTTGGTAGCAAAAAACTAATGGTAAGATCACAAAACTATCACTTTGGAAATCCAGTTTCCTTAAAATAGAGAAAGACTCATTTGAGTCATATATGACAAATGAAGTAAGAGAGAAAAATTGAATGATTAATAATTAACATCTATCAATTAATTTGATATATCTGTTCAAATTAGATGCAACCAAATGGAAGTGTTGAAACATTGATTAAAAAGCCTTGGAAGTTATTTAACATACGATGACATTATAAGATTGACGAGTCTCATGGAAATATTTTTCAAAGGTTATTGATAAATATAAACTTGTAAAAAAGTTTATTTCATAAATGTAAATAGATGAGGGAAGAATAAGAAACTTCCTAGAAATGTAAAAAGACTCGATGTTCAAGAGACAGTTTCAGGAATTGGTTATTATAACCAATAACCATCATTGGGAAAGAAATAAATATGCCAACAAAAGATGAAAGAAGGGTTCCAATTTTTGGGGGCTTCTTTTTCTAGTAGACTTTGTGCTACAGAAGGGAAGAGGTTTTCATTCTAATTGTAATGCAGAGAAAGTGGTATTTTATTCTTAAATAGTGATTGATATACAAGAACAACAAAATCTTTGTTATTTTTTGTATTTAGAGAGGGGAAATATCAACATACTAAAAATTTGAGTTTAGATGTTTATTTTTTGATTAATATTCTTCTTAGGATGATATTGGTTTTCTTTGAACATGTATCTGTGATATATGATCATTGTCATTATAATCATTCAGACTATGAGTTGTAGTTAATCATGTTTTGGGAAGAATGATATGCTTTTTTTCTATCTCTACTTTCATGCAATGTTTGGGTAAATGAACTTTGTATCATTTACTTTTTGTTTCCTTTCAATTAGTTAGTCCCTTTGCATCTATGTCATTTTTACAAATAGATGTTTGTAAGCCTTTTTTCCTTTGAGGTTAAAAACATTATCAATTATAGTTTAGTTAATTCATTATAAATCTTATCAGGGAGTTGTACCCTGTAAAATTCAAAGTGCACTTGCACAATCTCATTGCAACATGACCCAACTATTGGTTTTGTCTTGTCTTTGAATTGGTTTGGGTTTGAAGAGTTAAACCAAGTGGTTTATCATGCGAAGACAAATCTATTTACCAACAGATTTTTTGCAACTTTGTTGGGGAATCAGATTGAAGATTTAGTGCTTAATAATTATTTCCTCTGTTTTATGGTTATCTCCATGTGCAAGAGATTGAGGACACTATGTAAAGACCATTTTGAATATAAAGCCATAGAAGGCCAAAGCCCAATTGCTCTCTCATGAAACTTTATCAAATTTATGATAAAGTGTTGCACAAATTTGTAGATAGCTTCAAAGAAAGCATTTCCCAAGTTATTAGGAATAATACAAGTAAGGAAACTGGTCACACATCTTCCCTGTTGTGGAGAATCCTTTGTGTTAGATATCATAAGTTGAAATATTTGGAGGCATTCAAGAGGAAGGCATGAAAACTTGAAAATGAATTGGAAGTTGTGGAGGAAGAAGTTCTAGTGATTTCTTCTAACTACATTTCTTGCAGCTATATAGTTATGAGTGATCAGGAAATTGGCTTAAAGGAACAACCTCGTAAGAGACCTACTACCGATGGGATAAATTCAAAAAAAGACCCAATGCTCCAATATTTTTGGGATGCTTTCAGAGGAAGCATTTGTGAAGTTGAAAAGAACAAGTTAAACCTTGTTGAAGATCAATGATCTGCCATGCTACTGGAGTGTGTGTATGAAAGGTATAATAATATTAAGAATTCTGGTCAAGAAATCTCTATTTTCATAGATAGTTTGAGGAAAAAATTAAAGATTAAAGAAACATTGCCATTCAACACTTTGGCTCTTGAAGAAAATTTTTTCTGTCAAAAGTTGTAGAATCATCCATGATTTGAAATCTCATCCAGCAATAAGCTCAACAAGAAGAGCTACATGTTGAAGAAGAACCTCATATCATGGATGGATTGTTGGTAAGTGATGATAAAGAGGTGAAGACTCATGATTTTCAACCTATATTTTTGCTTGATGAAGATTATTATCCTATTTCAAAAGAGGAAGTTTCTTATACCAAGTTTGATCCTATTGTATATGTGAGTTGTTAGCATGTTAGGAGAAACCAAATTTAAATAAAGCTTCTAGAAACTAAGAACAAACATAAACTTCAAGATAGACAAAAGAGGGTTCCTAATTGGGAATATGAGCCATTGAAAGACTCTCCCAATAGGAATGGCTCTTTGTTGATTTGCTATGTCTAATTAAGGTTTGTGCTTTAGGGATGTATGCTCAAGATTGGTGCTCAAATTTGCTTCAATGGAGATTCTTAGATTTTGGATGTGGATAATGGATGTAGATAAAAATTGTTCTCAAAATGGCATTATAACTTTACTTGATGGATTGTTCTTAAAATGGCTTGGGAGGAGATTCCTTAAATAGGAAAAGGGCTTGAGGGATCGATGGCTAGGATGGAAGGAAAGAAGAAAGCTTATGGAGGGCTAAGATTGAATGAGAGGAGAGCACATGGATTGTGCTTCACTATAGCCAATCAGGGAGTGACACATGTCACAGGGTCATTGGTTAGAGCAAGAGGGGTTGAGGGGTCAACAAAAGAGGCTTAAAGCTCATAAAGACCCTCATAATGGCTTGTAAGAGCAATAATTGGGCTTGTAAGAATCATTTATGGCTTTGTGGGAACATTTATGGCTTGGTGGTTGGGATATTTTGAGGAGATAGACTTTGGCTTGGCCTAGGAAAGTCTTAAGCTCATTTAGGATTATGCAAATGATTAGGGGATGGGTTAGGCTTGGGTTAGGATTATATTAGGGATGTTAGAGATGTGCAAGTGGATGGTATTGATGAGGGTGGGTGAGTTAGTGACTAAGCTAGGTTAGTATGGGTGGATGGGGTGGATTAGGCTAATGGAGGGATTAGGGATAGGTTTAGGGGTTATTAGGTTTGAGGGATAGTTTTAAATAGATTTATTTAATAAATGGGGATTTTGAAATTAGATAGGAGAATAGGATTAATTGATAAATAATGGGTTATTTGATTTATCAATTAGGACTATAGATGATTAATTAAACTAATCAGCTAGGGGATGGAAAAGGATTAATTAAATAAGAATTTAATTAATGATGCCTTTAGAGATAGCTAAATAGGATTACCGAAGCTGTGTAATCAGATTTAGTTGTCTACACCTATGACCATTGAAAGTAGTTTTGAAAAACCATTGCTTATAACTATATATCCTAAGGATAGTTCTATTTGTAACATGCATGAAGAAACTGTGAATTCTGATTTTTCTTTTGTATGTTAAAGGAAGAATGTGGCTAATATGACAACAGGAGGAATCAATTAATGAGTATAGATGATGAGATTATTTGGAGCAACATGAATGCATTATGCTCTCCTACTAAACATATTGAGGACTTTGAAATAAGGGATAATCCTCTCTTCATTCCTTGTGATCTATGTGATAGTAATGAAGACAAAGAAGGTCATATTGGAAATTCTACCATTATAAATATACACCAGCAAAGCAAGGAACCTACAACCAATCCAAAGCACAATAGCTAGTCCGAAGCTCCCTCAATGAATAGTCCATGGCCTCTTGAGATAGCTAAAGATGACATAGTGGGTGATGTCCAAAAGATCATCAAGGTACATGGCAATCTATGTACGATTGAGGTAAAATGATGCCTTTAGTTTCCAAATACAAAGATCTTGATGCTTTCTTTGTTAAGTCCAATGCTATTCATAATGGGATAACTGATGAACCAAAATTTAGAATTTGTGCATTTGATGAGAAGATTGAATACAAAGCTTTCTTATTTGATCTTACCCCAACTTAAGAGAAGTGGTCTCAGCCCCAAATGTTGGAGGCATTCTATTTTAAAAATAAAGTTGTTGATGGACTTGCAGGGGATGCACTTTCAGCTGGCCTAGCTCTAGGATTTGGTTTGAATGCTTCTACAAGGCCCTTCTCCAATGCCTCCCTCATCTATGGTTTAGCCTATTTTTCCCAAGATAATTCATTAGTAAATTTGAGCTCAATTTTTGATGAATATTGCTCAAAATTTCAATGCAGGTTGGTCGAAATTTTGACCAAGCAATTTGTGGTAATTTTTCTTGTCAAAATTTTGACCAATACATTCGTCAAATTTTTTTAATTTTTGCTAGCTCTAATTTGTCAATGTTGGTCGAAATTTCCACCAATGTTTGGTTGAATTTTCTACCAAGAATTGGTCAAAATTTCCACCAATGTTTGGTCAAATGTTTTTATAATTAGTGGAAATTTTGACCAGTCTTTGCAGAAAACTATCAAGAATTGGTCAAAATTTCCACCAATGTTTGGTCGAATTTTTTTATAATTGGTGAAAATTTTGACCAAGTCTTGGTAGAAAACTATCAAGAATTGGTCAAAATTTCCACCAATGTTTGGTCAATTTTTTTTTTTAATGCTGTATCAAGCAATTATTTCTTATCCAAGCCATTTAATTTGCAACCTTTTAAATCTCTGCAAAGATAAAGTTTGAGTAGGAGAATTTTTCTTCTCAAAGATGTCCTTTGATTGTAAAATGTCCATTCCATTATCTATTGAACTAGATATGTCTTGTTTGTTGAATAGATAGTGGAATGAATGCTTTACAATTAGAGGACACCTTTGAGAAGAAAAATTCTCTTGCTCCAACTTTATCTTTGCACAGATTTAAAAGGTTGTAAATTAAATGGCTTGGAGAAGAAATAATTTCTTGATATAGTATGGAACAAATGGACATTTATGCATAGGGCACCATCAATTATGTGAGTGATGCAGATGCAACTGATTTTTTGGGGTCAAAGCCACCAATTAATATATGGTTTCTAATCTCCATGAGGTCGACATTATGGTTTTAAGGGATGTGGGGAGGGCACTTCTTCATTGTCCACTTCATCAATAATTAACTTGCACCACAAATTGACAGTCTTCATCTTTGTTGTGGGCTCCTATCCCCTATGTGAGTGATGATGTAGAAGCAGAAGCAGAAAAAATAAGTGAAAGCGTGTTGAATAAAGTTTCTAATCTCGATTTGGTCAGCATTATTGATTTAAGGGCTATGGACTGGGCAATTCTTAAATGTTCGATTAGGGGTAGCATTACATCCTCTTTCATTGTTACATGTACAATCCCAAGAGGAAATAGGTTGTTGGCTACTTCTTCTAGCCTTGCACTTTCTTCGTTGTGGGTTTTTTTTAAACACAGCTCTACATCCATCCCCACCTTCAAGCGATTTGGCAATGCATCTATTTCTCTGCAAAAAATAATACCCATTTCTTGTTTTAGTTTCTGATAGGTCTTGCTCAACTCTTTCATTTGGAGAGAAGGTTTCTGTCATGGTAGCAATGCATAAAACATCTCAAGGTAAAATTGAAGATGTAAATGAGTACAAGCATATAGTTAACTTACCTTAGACAAGCTTCACCTTTAGAGCAATTCAATAGCATGTGAACCAGAAATACAGAAGCTTTGGGATGAGAAATAGATTTAATGCCTATTAGGTTTGAATTTAGAATGAGCAGTTGGATTAATAGTAAAGCAAAAAATTTTCAAAAGTCACTAGCCTATTTAATAATTTTAGGGCTAGGGGGTCGATTTGATAAAAAAGACACAAAATTTAAGACAAAATGTCCCAAATTCCTCACGGGTTCTTCTATTGAGTGTTTGATATAGTGTGTTGGGTTTTTGCCTAGGTTTGGCAGACCAATCCATAGACTAGATGACCGAGCCCACTATTAATGGACCTAGCATGGGATGATCCATGCCAAGATTTGGTGGTACCAAGTTCTAGAACTTAGTTCTTTAGGATTTGAGTTCTAAATTTCATGTATGGACTAACTTTAATTTGTCAACCTTCATCAAGTTTGAAAATACTGTGTTTGGTTGAAGTATCCATGAAGACAATTTGAGTCTTTCAACATAATATAGTACTGTAGTGTAATTAGTGGAGCATGAGAATAACCTCTAATAATTATAGAAGAGAAGAGATACAATTTCATTGGGTGTAGAAGGCCTGAAATGAAGCTTAATAAGTTTTAGGATCACTATTACAGCAGAATCAACTGATTTGAAGCAACACTTTAAAAGCAGTGCTAATTCATATAAGGTTCTAGGTTGTAGTGGAGTACAAAGCAGGATCTAAGTTGACTTACAAGCATAATTTACCACCTTCTCAGTTGAAGTATTTCTTGTGGCTCAAAGTATTCAAGGCTGCTGAAGTGTTTTTTACTCCCATACATCAACAAAAGGATTCTAATTGTTCATTAATCCTCATCAATGATCTTATTAATGTGACTCCAGAAACAAAATTTAGTTATCTAACTTTGTCGCATTAGCAAGAATATGGAAAATCGATGCAATAACTGATTACATGCAAATTGCTTCATAGAAACAATGTTAAAGATGCATGGCATACCTTATAACCTCAACATTCTTGTTTCAAAGATCACAATGGAATGGAAAACAAATAAATTTAAAGGAGTCTAAATCTTCAAGTGCCATGTAAATAAAATAAAATAGCCAATATATACTTCTTCCCTGAATTTGACATATAATAGCCAATGTAAAGGGCATAATTTTGGTATGTTTTGAACTGGGGTCAGCCCACAAAACTAAAATTGGTAACCATTTCACTATGGCAACAAGTTTGATAAACATGTTTAAAACAAAATAGAAATGCTGAGATAATTCATTGAAGGAATCTCCAAACTTAATAATGATATGACACAGTGAGCACAACTTGAAGTTGATCTATTTGATTATGTACTTTATGAAATCATGTTGACACATCTCCATCATTCTCTAAAATAGTTAGTTCTTGCTCAACTTTTTTAAGGCCCTTGCTCACAGCTTGCATCTCTTCTGCCAATGTCTTTAGTTGGATCTATCATATATCACATTATTTTGAAAAATTAAAAAAAATGTAATTTAACATAAACATGACAATAATTCTCATAATTCATTATGAGGGGCTAAGAATTCAATTGACAGTACCTTTGAATCACTCCATAGATAAAGCAAGAAGTTGCAACTAGTAGAGCAAATATTAAAAGTGTTTGAAAATACTTTAATCTACAAAGGGTGAATTCCACCATCCCCTGTACAAAAACCTTCCTGTTCACCTTCATTGCTGAACAATGTTCTATCAGAATAATCCAAATGAGCCCCACATGCTGCATTGTATGACTTGCATGTTGAGTGACAAATGCGTAGTCGGTTATCTCCATCTCAATCACATCTTTGAATTGACATCTGCAGAAGAATGACAGAGTTGACAAAGATTTAGAAGAATATCAAATACTTATTTTCAGATTGAATTCAACAACTGAACATAAAAAAAAAAACTGGTGTTTAGCTAGAACACCACAACTAGAGCCTCCATTTCCAATGTTCAAATCACAAATGTCAATCTTATACAACCTTGGCCAGATGGGAGAATATATCACACTAATCTCATGATACCATCACAATAAAATTAAAACTTCTAATGTCATGACCTTTAGACTAACAAACAAAATAATGACAAACCACTATTCATGCGAAGAAATTGTGCCAAAGCTTTGAATAGATAGTACGATGGCATGAATTTAATGTTGAGCTGGAAAGAAAGGAATGTTTACATGGTATTAGAAGTGTTGGAATATTTACCTTGAAAATGCTCTTATTGTTCTTATTTACCCAGATGCACGTTCTCTTTATCTTAAGGATATTAACAATCAAATATTTCTTAGTAGTAAGTGGAGGAAGCATTGGTAGCGGTGGATATTATCAACTTTTTAAAATTCTATAGTGAGTTTCTGTCAATTTCTGCCAATTGTTGTAAGGAGTTCCTTAAAAAATAGAACAAAAACAAATAAAAATTTGACAATGACAATATTCCTTCCTTCAATCACATAGCCCTCCTCGTCATTTGATTAGTCAGTTTCCCTAGCTTCACCTATTAAATCTCTCAAGAATGAAGACCAGACCATAATCCAGACGATGAAAGCATAATGAACTTTCACGAGTGCAATTATATACCATGGACTCCCAAATCACCATTAACTAATGATCAAAATGCTAGCCAATAAGATTGTTTATTTTTATAACCTTAGGTTAGTAGCCATTTGTTTTTAGTACATAGGATGTGAAAGGAAACATATAAAAAGCATACAAAAGGGAATGGTGCATTGCAACTCATTAAAAAACCTAGATGCTTTGCAACTACTGCATAATAACCACTAAGCATGAGGTCCCAGGGAGGTGAGCTTGGGCTTCTTTCCATCTTTGCTCTGAAGATAGTTGCACGGAATTGAAAATGCAGCTATAGGCATAAAATTTAATGTTCTTTTTACAATAAGAGACTTGCATATGTAATTATAAACTAGCATACAAACATATCTACCTATAAACTAGCATAGAGTATAGAAAACTTGCATGACATTTCCCTTTATTATTTTAATCTCAAATACAATCATAATTTCTTCTATAAAATTCTCGAGTTCCATCATTTCTTGTACACAATAATTCCAAAAATCATTGGGGCATTAATTTCGTTATTAAATTCATGAATTGCTGACTTCATTAATTTCTTAGATAAAATAAGTTAGATATAATGGGGGCCAATTGCTTAAGGAAGGCTCCTAATTTCATCAACACAACACACAAAAGGGATCATTCCCTAATTTATCATATAGGAAAAGAAAGGAAGCACACAACTAGGAAAAAATTATTACAACTCACCCAACAAGCAAGGTGCTTAGCAACTGCTGCACAATATCCACTATCTAAAACACCAAATAATGTGTGACTTTAGGAATCAATCTATTGTAATTTGGCATTACAACAACTGCTTCTAGCTGCTACAAAATATTGGGTTCACTTGGTGCATAGTGTTGACCTTCTGCCTCTTGGACTAGCACATCCCTAGACATTGACAAGCTTGAAAACAAAAGAATACTATTTTGACAAGTGTATCCTGCATAATTCAAGCAACAAAACTCGCAAACGCCATTATCACAAACTCCACCATGTAGGCTGCACTGCTTGTCACAGCTAGCTGTAGATGCACACAAGAACATCGAGGGTTCTTTTGAATCATACCCATAAACAATACTGACAATTGTTCATAATCTTAGGCTAGTAGTACCCATTTAATTTACTTCTATTGAGGTATAACTGACATGAAGAATACAATCATGCAAGAAAATTATAAACAATATTAGAAAAAAGATTCATGATGATACCAATAGAGCAATCAATTGCAGTATAACCAGGTTCATAGTCACAAGTGCCAGCTGAGGTGCACGTGCCACGACCACTACAAGTAGTAGGAAAAGTTCCTAAAGCAAGTCTACTTTATATTAGAAAAGATTATACAAAACAAAGACATTAATGAGGGAAATTTATGGGATAGCCTTATAGGTTTAAGTTTGGAATGGATGAAAGACCCTTTTTTGTAGAAAACATAAAAGAACATGGTTACTTATGTATCAACAAGAATTTAATTATCAACAAGAATTCAATTGGATGAAAGACCCTTTTTATGAGGGGCCAAGAATTCAATTGATAGTATCAACAAGGACTCATTTACCACCCATATCAATATTTGTGAACAATCATTAGTCCCATCTACAAATATTGACCAAAATCATGAGAGTGGAGTTCTTAGATATTCTTCAATCATAAGACACATGCATAATAGAATCCTACAATAGTGATAGCCAAGAAGAAACCAATTCTAGTTTTGATACTATAATCGATGAAGTCCTCAATCATTTCTGTTATGTAAAGATCTTGTGTAATTTCTTATATAAGAGTATTCATCTCCTTTGTTTAATATTGAATGTCTCAATCAATTAGCATTTTAATACAAATAATATAGTCATAATTTGGTTTTTCATATGTTTAGGTAAGGAGGGAGTTTTAGCTTGTGTATTCAAAATTACAAACACCAAAATCTTTGCTTCTTCTAGGTAATACAATTGAGTCACTACTATTTGATGTCTGGTGCATGAAGTTGGATGAGATCTCGTTAGTTGTATAAATGGGATGCTCACTATCATACATAATTGACTATAGGAGCAAGATCCTTGTGGAAGGATGGACTGTCCATGAGTAGTATATAGTCTCACAAAGTTCATTAAGGAAGTTCAACAAAGAAGAAATGTGATTTATATGTGCAAATGAAAAATGAGCACATTCTTCTTCCACTTTTGATGTGTGCAATGACTGCTTGGGAGGAACAAGGGATAACTGGTTGGTATAAATCTGATCCTTGTATCGCATGACACCTAATAAGATCACCCTAGTCTTGTGATGGTAGCCGAGGAGCTTTCTCCAAACATCTCAGGATTGGCACAATTGTACTAACAAGTTTAATAGAACTAGCTTGTCAACACACTGAAAGTAACACAACAATCAAAAGAAAATAAAAATATGGTTTGAATTGATATCAATCCTATCTTGTTTGAATTGATATTGTAAATCCCCCAATGTTGGTTCTACTTCTTTTGATTGCTCATTTCAAGAAGTTAATGCTGGGATTTGAGGACTTGAACTTAATATGGTGTCTTTCTCTTTAGACTCTCATTTTTTAGTTGCTCATAACATTATATTGCTTGAAAATAAATCCACAAACTCTCCATTGATGAAGAGTTTTGTGTATTTCATAGTGATTGAAGGTTTTATGGGTCCTCCTTCCTCCATCACTAACTTACAAGGCCCTGGTTCTGCTCCATTAAATTTAGGAGATGTCATTAGCTACTTTTCTTCTTTCCTTCTCTATACAGACCGAAATCCCTAAAAATGCTTAGGAAATGCTAAGCATACCTCTCCTCCTTTATGAAAAAACAAACATATAGAAAACCCCACACCAACATGAGAGGCTGAATGACTTCACATTCATCAGCACCAAATATTCCACAGCTAAGAGATGAAAACATGCACTTCACGTTTCAAATATTTAATTACTACTTCCAAACATTTCCTAGTTTTATATTTTCAATTTGTAACAACATTTTATCCGAAGATAGGAAAACTAAAGTTTGATGCATATTCCCTGAAAAAGCTTGTTGTCATGCACATTTAAAATTATTTCTTCCTGCTCTCCACCATGGGGTTGAATAGAGATAAGAAGAGACAACGCACCATTATCTCTCAATTTATGATATAGGGCATCCATGTGCAAGAGCATCCCTTTTCGAATTTCAAATTCTTTTGATACATGATGTTTGTGTTGGGTAGTGGAGTTTTCCACTGAGAACCTAATTTATCTGGCTCCTTGTCAGTTGCAACTGAACTGCTATTTAGTTCAGCAATTGTTTGCTAAGTAAGTAAATCCACTACTCACATTCCCTATTTCCTAGCCAACAGTTAAGGAAAGAGGGATAATAAGCCAATCATTGATAGATTAACATTTTTATATTTGATTCAACTGCATTGCCAACTCTTTTCTTGTATTGTGTATCATCGAGTTTCATTACTTCGTATGTGCAATATTTCCAGTACTAGGCTTTAGATTTTGATCTCTACAATCAACATCTACCTTTAATAGGAACACTTTATTTTTTCTCCAATTGAGTAGGCTGTAGAATTGGTTTACAGGAAATTTCATGTTATCCTCTTTGGTCTTGACATTTTGATCGATGATATAGGAGAAATAGTTTTGTATCCAAAAGGGCATTAGATTTCATCTTCTGATATTGGCTTAGTTATTGTTGAAGACCTTTGGGCTACAGAGGAAGTTTCTAAATTTGGACGCCAAGCTACTTTGCTTTGCCAGAAGCATATACCCAAGTATGTATATTGCATAGGCTCCAAGAAAAAAGACTCTGTAGAAGACAACAAGCTCTTACAGGAAATTAAGAAGCAAATAACTCATAAAATAACAATACCTTTAGATCTTGCAACTTTTGATTCTTCAATCAGTTATGATGAAGGTAGCAGGAAATTGATGTGTGGAGGTTCAATATTACTCACTACTTTTGCCTGAAATCTATCTTTAAAACACTACTTCTACACACTTCATCGCATCTCACCCCTCATTCTGCAACTAAGAATAAGTGATGTGCATCTAGGTTCTTCATATTGCCTAGCTAGAGCCGTCAAGTTGAAACTTCAAAGTTTGAAGCAATGATTGAAAAAATTCCCTGCTTAAAACTATCTGAATATTGCTGCACCCAGTGTTCAGATCTAGTAGTTGAGACTTTTTGAAATTAATAGTCATGTATTTTCTTAATTAAAATAATAGTAGTAATTTAGGAAAACTTCTAATTACTTCTGTAATAAGTCACGTGTGAGACTCCATGTCTTAGCTCGTGTAATTCACCCTCTAGGAGTAGCCATGGTGAACCTCATCTTGAGATGGCAATATCACGTGATAAAGTTTTGTTTGTTGACACACATGGGTGTAGCCATTGTGTTTGTCATGATGACATGAAATCTACAGTATCTCTTAAGAGGGAGTGTTAAAGTTTGGTAGTTGAAGGAGATATCTATGTGCCTGTAATTGCATCAACATAATATTTGAGATACTTGCTACTGCATTATCTAATCCTATAAAATGATGAGGTTGCAAAGAGTCTTTATTTTTGAACTATATTTCATATGATCCATGTCTTTTGAAGATCATGAAGAATCTTCCACATTCACTAATGAGAAAACCATGCGTAGATATTTAAGAGTCAAGACATTGAAGAGTCGAGATAATGAAAGGTCAAGACAACAAAGGGGTCTTCACTTTGTAATGGCAAGATAATGAGGGTCAAAGCAATTTTATATATTCTTCAAGAGAAATTCACATGAAAACATATTGACATCTTCTGCTTCTGAATATTATTGCAGTTTGAGCAGTGTATTTGGGCAACATATTTTATTGTGAGGCTAGTTTTTTCCCCTCAAATTGGAGGGTTTTCCAAGGATAAATTGTTGCATCTTAGTGTTCATTATTGCTTCTGTTCAAATTTTATTGTTGTTTATCTTTATTTTCCAAACATAACATTAACATGTCCTACATGTGGTAATTGTGGTTGGGTTGTTACTTTCAATTCCTATTTTTAACTGCTCATGATGACACTGGTTTTTGGATCTGTTATTGCTTTGGCCATGCTGCAACTTCTTTTGTCCCTTTGAGTGGCCATCTCCTTCATGTGGGTTTGGTATGTGCTCTCTCAGTTTTTAATGTTGAAGCTATTTTGTTTCTTGCCAAGTTTCCTACATGGGTTTAGATTCAACTTTTTTGGCTTGCCCTTTCTATTAGTTTGTATAGTTTATCATTTGCTTGGGCTAGGACTCCTATACTTTTAGAAACCCCTCTAATATTATCTAGAAAAAAATATAGCCATCAAAAAATTAATTTAAAAATAACTACGAGTTACATTTTTAGATATCGCCATCTCCTTTTCCTGAAGTTCTTTTATGTGCAATACTTTGGCAACCAATTTTCTGGTTTGTGTCTCGCAAGCCACTCTTAGACGATTTACTTCTGCCCTAAAAATCAAAAGATAGAAAGAAAATGGAAATTTTAGCAAACTTGTGTAAACTAATAATACATTTTAATATTAAGAAAACTACAATGCTGCAACTACTTTGTTTAACTTAAATGGCTCCTAATAAATAAGGTTTGCTAATCAATCTACCTTGATGAAATATCTAATATCATAGCTTACACTTCTACATAGATTTTGGATAAAGGAACACACCTTGAAGCTTCTAGTGAGTGTCACAATTCTGAAATTTCAAGTTCTGATGTTCTAATTATATGTTCCAATGCAGAGGCCTATATGAAACATATATAAAGGACTTCTTGTTAGAGTACATTGAATGAAATTATAAAAGCATTCAAGCTATCAAATTTTAATTTAATTTCCCTGTTGCAAACCCTACAAGAATCAATAAAACATTGAGGAAGAACAATCTAAAATACATGAATTATGCTACATTTAAAAGAAATTAGAGTATCCGTACCAAACCAAAAACCTCATCTTGTCCTTTCTTTGTTCTATTATTCCCAACAAGGGCACCACCACTTAAATCTAATCCAAGATCCCTTTCTGCAATCTGTAAAATTGTACCCTTTCTTTGATCTGAACCTGTTTGGTATTCACCCTCACCTTCTGTTTTAGCTACAAGTCTCTCCTTCATAGCACTTCGAAGCAAAGTACTAATATCCCTTTAAATAAATCTTCAAAAAGTTTGCATATTAAGTTTGAATCTCTAATATGCACAATACAAAACTCATGGATGAAGGCTTGCATCTGAAGCCCACGGATAACAAAAATTCTTTACTCGGTAGAAATTTTAATTAAGAACTTATGATCCCAACATCATGAAATTAATACAAAAATCCAACTCAAATGAATCTGCGGAGCATCATCACAAAATGGTACCAAAAGACATTAGGAGCAAGCGAGAGAAGCAAAATAATAGATTGTATATAGTATTAACATGGTGACAGGTAATCCCTAGAAGATCAATAGGATTATACAGAAAATAAGATTATCTATTATGTAATAAAATATTCACATAACACAAGTCTTTCATTTCTTGTTAGAGTTGCGCTAATCCACACAAAACCCCAACTCAAATGGCGTTGGCCAAATAGCAGACATTAGACACAGGTGGGACAATAAGAATAACATATTGTACATAGTATTACCTGAACAAGCATGATGACAGGTAATCCCATGAAGATCAAAACGATTATGCACAAAATAAGATTATCTATTATCTACTAAAACATTCACATAAAATTAGTCTTTAATCACTGCAGGATGAAACCTTTAATCTTCCTCCAACCTGTAATGGATGGAGAAACCTTTAATCTTCCTCTAGCGATCGATCACTACAATATGAACACTAGCCGCGAGTTTCCATGATACCCAACATAGGACAAAAATGAGCCCTAAAATTAGCCACGAATTTCCATGATACCAATGTGGGAATGAAATAACATTTTTTTTGCATGATATGATACGACTATAAGCCCAATTTTTCCTTGTTATGACTTAAGTTGGTCAAAATTTTGATCAACTTGGGAAAACTTAAGTTGGTCAAAATTTTGACCAAAGCGGGCATATAATTTTTATTTTCAACCAACGCGGAAATGAAAATAGAAAAGAAGAAGGATTCATAGCTTTGGTCAAAAATTTTGGTAGAAAAACAAGTGCAAATGTACTAGTGGAAAGATACGACTGTTTGTGATACAAATTACTTCACTCAAAATGATGACAAGATAGTGCAGTCAAAAATTTATGATGAGTCATGGTTGTTTAGATATGACTACCACTTTTTCAAATGCCCATGCATGATTAACTAGAACTCTTTCCATACAGAGCTTGCCAACAAAGATAATATGGGGATCTTGCATTCAAGTGCAACCAAATGACCCAAAAAGGCTCTTATTTATCTTAGCACATTGATGGCTTCACATAAGTATTCCCTTTTTATAAGTGTCATGGTGGGATCTTCTTACCTATGTATATGTTTGTAAATATGTTCTTGCTCTACAAGTTTTTGGTGGTGCATAGTTTAGTTTTAATTGCTTTGGTTTGTTGTCGGTTTGGTTTTAGTTTGTGTTTAGAGTAGTTTGTTTTTCTTTATGTTCATTTTGCTTGTTGCTTCGCTCTCCCCGCAAGCAACCCCTCTTTCTTGTCATGTCCTTTGACTCTGCTACCCAATGGACTAGGCACTGGTCTTTTTATCAAGAAATGCTAGATTCTTCATACACTTTTCAGCTCATGCTCTCTAGTTAGAGCCAATGTTGGTGTTTTGAACCCCAATTTTGAATTGAAAATCCAGTTTTCCCAATGGTCTTTCCTTGGTTTCCTTTGAATCTCCTCTAATTTATATTGAAAATATTGTGTAAAGTTATGTTGTGTAAGGTAGGGTTTAGATGAAAGGTCGGATCAGCTCACTAGTTTTATAACTATCTCGAGCTAGTATGAAGTGGTTCTGAATTACTTTGTAGCATTTGAACTGATTCAAAAGTTCACCTTGTCATTTTTTAAAATGAAGTTCAATGCTTCAAGGATTCAAGTTTATATTGACTCCATCATTGATTAAAGTCTCAAAGTTCATATGTTCAAAAGTGCACACCAATGTTCAATTTGCAAGGTCCAAGGTTCGAAATTCAAGCTTCACATCTACCGATTCAAAGATGCGAGTTTAGAAGTTCTGTAGCTCAGAAAATGGAGAGAATTTCAAGTTTAGAACCTTGATTCCTTGGGGGAGCCTCCATTAATATTTCATGGTTCATCAACAGGATCTCGAGTTTAGGTTTTGAATGATTCAAAGTCTAGTCTCATGTATTAGATCCACAAATATAGAGGCATAATCCAAAGTTCAGAACACCAGATCATTGTTTCAAATATTCAACAAGTTGGGTGGTCTAGATGCTATCAATTCAATAGCCCAAGCCCAAGCTTCAAGATTCAAAATTAAAGAAAGATCTTCATAAAAATGCTGATATGAGTGACACTTACATATAAAAGATGTGTTGTCATATAGAACTCAATTATTAGGAATTTGAGAACAAAACTTTAAAAAGATATAAAACAAACATCATTATATGCTCTTTCACAACTTGTTAATAAGATTATTTGGGTGACTCTGATCACATGAAGATGATACAAATGTTGAGTATGAATTTCTTCCTTTCATACAAACATTATGATGCCACATCCACCCTAAGGAATCTTCATATGCCAACACGGGTTTATGCATGGGAATAGACATTTGTGTGGTGTGTTTGACAAAATGCACAACACTGTTGTTATTATCTGTCACATAAGGATAAGAAGTGTGCTCCCCTTCTGAAAATAAAAGCTAATTTTGCCTGATATGTGGTTCTCCTTCCTAAGCAAAGCATCTATGATCTCTCCCGTATGGATGTGCCCGATATATGATATCCTTTGATCAAACCAAGCACATAGGACTTGCGACTGGTAACCGTGCATATGCATGTATGAACATAGATGGTATAAACACACCCATTTTCAGAAGAAAAGAAGCCTTCTTGGAAAGCCATGACAATGTTGTGAAATCCAATTCCTCATAAATTTTTTGTTTCAAAGGAGTTAAAATGAAAATACTTGAGCATCCACCTGAGTCGAAAAATGAATTTTTGTACATCTTAGAGGAAGTGGAGAGTTGTCGTAAGTAGTGGCGGTCCATGGTTTAAGTCAAGAGAAAAACAACCTTATGACATGTTTGACAGAATGTTAGTACATGAAGAAATG
The DNA here is from genome assembly GCA_028749045.1 of Cupressus sempervirens. Classification (NCBI taxonomy): domain Eukaryota; kingdom Viridiplantae; phylum Streptophyta; class Pinopsida; order Cupressales; family Cupressaceae; genus Cupressus; species Cupressus sempervirens. The sequence continues at coordinate 571,665,444 of CM053789.1, read as the reverse complement.
AATTTTGTAGGCGCATCAATCATTGAAATTCATAAGTAAATCATAATGATTCAAGATATCTGAGATGTGAGCAATAGGCTATTGAAGAAACCAGTAGATATTGCCAAGAATGTGAGAAAAGAAATTATGAAGACATCAAGGTTATTGATTTGAAACCCACCCAAGCAATGGTTGCAAGTTACGCCTCTGGTAGCTATATATGTAGGCTTTATTAGGAACTAAGATGTGTCAGTGGAAGACAGGAACCAAGTAGTCGACCTGTCAAAGCACACCTGAAGAAGGCATCACTTGGTTAGAGACCCCAAAGCAGAAAGGTAATGACTCTCGCGGAAGTATAGGGAGGTAGTGGAGCACCTTGTCCCATGAATGGGTAATCCGAGGATCACTCGCCAACTGTTTGAAAAAAATGCCTCTATATCCCTATGGGTGTGGAATGAGATTGTATGTTAACTATTAGAAGATCATTGCTAGGTGGTCAATATTCCAATCTACACTGAGTGCAATGCGCTCCAATTGACATATACATATTGGAGATTCCCTCGACTCTTTAGGATAAGATATAACAAAAAGCAAGGTGTCAAGTAGCATCATGTGTGAAAGAAGCGTCAGATTTGACATCAAGCTAGTGATTGATTGAATTGTTATACAAGAACTTGGTTACTAACAAACTAATGGTAAGATCATAGAATTATCAGTCGGGAAATTCAATTTCCTTAAAATATAGAAAGACTCGATTTGAGCTATATATGACAAATTAAGTAAGAGAGAAACATGGAATGATCACTAATTGAAATCTATCAATTAATTTGATATTTTTTTTTCAAATTAGATGCAAACAAATGTAAGTGTTGAAACATTGATTAAAAAGCCTTGAATGCTATTTAACATATGATGACATTATAAGATTGAGGGGTCTCATGGAAATAATTTTCAAAAGTTATTGATAAATATAAACTTGCAATAAAGTTTATTTCATAAATGTATACAAATGAGGGAAGAATAAGAAACTTCTTGAGAATATAAAATGACCCGACATCCAAGAAATAGTTTTAACAATCGATTATTACAACCGGTAACCATCATCAGGAAAGAAATATATATGTCGACAGAAGATGGAAGAAGGGTTCTAGTTTTTGGGGGCTTCTTTTTCTAGTAGACTTTAAGCTACAAGAGGGAAGAGGTTTTCATTCTAACTGTAATGCAAAGAAAGGGGTATTTTATTCTCAAATAGCGATTAATGTATTGGAACAACAAAAATCTTTGTTATTTTGTTGTGTTTAGAGAGGGGATATATCAACATACTGAAATTTTGAGTTTGGATGTTTATTTTATGATTAATATTCATCTTGGGATGATATTGGTTTTCTTTGAACGTGTACCTGTTATATATGATCATCATCATGATTATCATTAAGACTATGAGTTATAGTTACTCATGTATTTGGGAATAATGATATGCTTTTCTTTTTGTCTTTACTTTCATGCAACGTTTGGGTAAATGAACTTTGTGTCATTTACTTTTTGTTTCCTTTCAATTAGTTAGTCCCTTTGCATTTATGTTGTGTTTATGGATAGATGTTTGTAAGCCTTTCTTACTTTTAGGTCAAAAGAACTATCAATTACAATTTACTTGATTCAATGTAAATCTTATCAGGGAGTTGTACCTTGCAAAATTCAGAGGGCACTTGCACAATCTCATTGCGGTGTGACCCAACCGTTGGTTTTGTTTTGTCTTTGAATTAGTTTTGGGTTTGAAGAGTTCAACCAAGTGGTTTCATCATGCAAAGAAAAATCTATTTACCAAAATTAAGAAAATTTAGTCAATATATATTTTGTGTCTCTTGTTCAAATTCTAGGCATGACACTAGTGTAGATAATGCATTATTTAAGGAACCAATTAACAGAAAAGCCAAACCATTTGGAACATATGAGTAGGAAAAGAAGAAAATAAAATTGGATATCTTAGTGCCTTGAATTAAAAAAGAATACAAAGAAAATGATTGACACCCTTGATGGTCAATTCGATGAAGGATAAAATGTGTCAATTGAAGAAGCGACTAAGGGACAAGAAAAGGTTAGCGTAGAAGAAATTGAGAAGGTAACCGAGGAAAGACTAGAGATACTACAGGTTCCACACCCCCTATAAAGAAGAGAAAAGAAAAATGAACTCAAAGAGATCAAGCTCAGACAAAAACCTATTAGAGGAGGGAACATGCTCAACAATCAAGTGATAAGACCATTGAAGAGACAAAAGAAAATTGATAAAGATACAGATAGTGAGTAGAAAAAATTATATGATATCACTCAATTCAAACTAGTAAGTAATATAGTACATAAAACTATAGATGACCAACATGTAGATGCAATAAGACAAAGAAGAAGATTAGGATCCATAAGGCTACTAGAATACCACACATTGAATGATGATGATAAATTGAAGATTAAAGAGGTCATTGTTTATTCCATGATTACAAGAAAATCTATTCCCTCTAAAAATCACAAGTTATGTTTTTGATGAATTATACAATTATCTTCTAGATGGAAGTATTCTTTAGATACAAGACAAAGAACTCTTGGGGACACACTGCCAAGAATTATTGTAAAAACAAAATTCATGAATCTATAAATCAATATACTCCACAATTTAATGTGAAAATAAGATCTTTGAAGATAATGATGGAGATGATATAGGAAATGGAAGAAGAGATTTTTAAACTCTTGAGAATCATTTATGAGCTTGATAAAGACCAAGATGATGATATTTTCATCAAATCCTAGGAAACCATTCAATTAGATAATAAAGATAAAGATCCCACATACACAATTAATAATGTAATTAGTGTTATTCCACATATGGTGGTGGGAAATAAATAAATAATTAAAATTTAAGATATCATAGATGAAGATTTAGATAAATATAAGAAAAGATATAATCTAAGGAAGAGAGAGATATATGTAAATGCCTACATTGAATAATTTCAGAAGGTTTGTATGAGATCTAGGACTATAGAGGAGGAATGTGTAAAGGTATAAATTTATGTAAATGGTTTGAGGTTAAACACACAAGAAGAACTAAACTTGATAAGTAGGAGATATTTCCACAACAAGTCAAATTGTGATATTGCTATTAGGATTTAACTGTGTAGTTTTGAGTCAAACTCATTTACTCATGTTTAATGGGTAGTGATTCACACATAAATCCATCTCACATGAGAATAAATGAAACACTTAGCACTCATTGGATCTAGTTGATGCTCACAAAGGGAAGCACTAGGACTTCCTAGGAGGTCACCCATCCTAGTACTACTCTAGCTCGAGCACACTTAACTATGGTATTTCCTCCATGGTTAAAACCACTCTTCTTGCAACCCCATTTTCAAAAATTTCACCAAGTTTTGTGCTTTATGATCCATTCATTATAAATCCCCTTAATCTCATTAAGTGATAAGTAGGAGATATTTCTACAACAAGTCATATTGTGATATTGCTATCAGGATTTAATCATGTAGTTTTTGAGTCAAACTCATTGACTAATGTTTCATGAGTAGTGATTCAAAAATGAATCCATCTCTCATGATAATAAATAAGACACTTAGCACTAATTTTATGTAGGTGATTCTCATAGAGGTGAAGCACCAATACTTCTTGGGAGGTCACCCATCCCAGTAGTACTCCATCTCAAGCATGCTTAACTATAAAGTTTCCTCCATTGTTAAACCCACTCTTCTTGAAATCCCATTTGAAAAACCTTCATGAAGTGTTGTTCCTTATGATCCATTCATTATAAATCCCCTTACCCTCATCAAGTGATAATTAGGAGATATTTCCATTGAAGGTCAAATTGTGATATTTCTATCAAAATTTAATTGTGTAGTTTTTGAGTCAAACTCATTGAATTATGTTTCATGAGTAGTGATTCACACAAGAATCCATCTCATGATAATAAATGAAGCACTTAGAATTGATTGTATATAGGTGATGCTCACAGAGTTGAAGCATTGGGACTTCCTGAGAGGTCACCCATCCTAGTATTACTCCAACTCGAGTATGCTTAACTACAAAGTTTCCTCTATGGTTAAACCCATTTTTCTTGAACCCCATTTTCAAAATCTTCTCCTAGTTTTTAACCTTATGAACCATTCATTATAAATCCCCTTAAGCTCATCAAGTGATAGTTAGGAGATATTTCCACCAAAAGTCAAATTGTGACATTGCTATCAAGATTTAACTATATAGTTTTTGAGTTAAATTCATTGACTCATATTTCATGAGTAGTGACTCTCACATGAATCCATATCTCATGAGAATAAATGAAACACTTAGCACTCATTGTATCTAGGTGATTCTCATAGAGGTGAAGCATTGAGAATTTTTCTCCATGGTTAAACCCACTTTTATTTCAACCCCATTCAAAAAACATTCACCAAGTGTTATTCCTTATGAACAATTCATTAGAAATACCCTTAACTCTCTTGATAAAACCCATTGCTTCATCTCTGTGAGCATCACCTAGATCCAATGAGTGCTAAGTATTTCATTTATTCTCATGAGAGATGGATTCATGTGTGAATAAATACTCATGAGACATAAGTATGACTAAAAAATATATAGTTAAATCTTGATAGAGATATCACAATACAACTAAACTTGTTAAACCCTTATATGGTGCATAAATTTTACCAATCACATAGAAGGTGGAACAAAAAATAAAAAAGGAGAAAAATAATAGAGGGAGAAGAAGAAACAAAAGAGGAAGAGGAGCATCTAGTGGTAGAGAAATTTTTTTTTAGATATCAAGGAGACTCTAATAAAGATGGATAATAAGGAGAGAGAAGTTCAAGTGGAATTTTCTGAGGCACAAGGTCTAATAATATAGGTAGATTCAGAGGAAGGAATGTAGGTGCCCTAATATGTTAAAATTGAAATAAAATATGGCATCCTTCCCATAGATATCCAAAGAAGAAAAGATCAAAAATCCAAGGGGAAAGAAGAACGTATTGGTACAAGATGATGTAGAGAGTGTCAATTCACCATCCAATAATTTGGATCCAAAAGAGGGGGTATGCTTTATGATGAGAGTGACACTACCGAAGTTCCCTTCCACTTAAGAGAAACCACAAAAGAAGACCATATTTAGAATAAAATGAAAGAACCATGGTAAGGTATGTAAACTAATTGTTGATTATGGTACAACAAAGAATTTATCGTATAAAGAAATGGTAGAAAATTTGAAGCTAAGTAAATTACCTCATGATTACTCTTATAAGGAATCTTGGCTCACAAAAGGCCAATAAAATCTAGTTGATTAGTAGGTTTGGGTAGAACTTTCCATGAGAATACAAAGATAAGGTATTATGTGATGTTGTAGAGATGAATGCATGTCACTTACTCCTAGGTTTCCCTTGGAAATATGACCTAGAGGCTCAACATGATAGGATGGAAAAAACCTATGCCATCAATAAAAATGGAAATATTCATACAATGAAGCCTCTTTATGATCAATAATATAACAAAAAAAAAGAATTTATGGTCACACTGGTAGGAGAAAACAAGATTTTAGCAACCATAAAAGAGATTAAGATAAGATACACCTTGATACTAAAACATAAGGATAAAATAGAAAATGAAAAACCTAAGGAGATACCTAAGGAGGTTGATGTGTTGTTGCAAAAATAGAAAGGTGTACTTTTAGATGACCTACCCAATGCCTTCTTACCCTTAAGAGAAACCACTCACTATATGGATTTCACCCCTAGAGAATATTTACCTAACAAGGTAGCATAAAAGATGACCCTAATCAAAATGCAAAAATATCAAGGGAAGTATAAGAATTACTATACAAAGTTACAATCCAAAATATTCTAAGCCCATGTGACGTACCTAGTGTGCTAGCACCGAAGAAATATGACAAGTGGAGACTATGCACTAATTCTAGGGAAATAAACAAAATTTCCATCGGATACATATTCCCAATTTTAGAATTAAAGACCCACTAGACCGATTAGGGTGGTATGTGTAAGAATTTGGCTTAGAGAAAAATTCACCCAAGATCAAGGAGCACAAGCACAAGCACACAGTAGACCAACGAGTATGATCAATTTGAAAATGCTTTCTATTATCAGAAGCATGTAGCATGTACATACACACTAGGTAAGCCTATATATAAAGGCCTCTAAGATGCATCTAGAATGTGTCTAGAATGTACTAGGAGATAAGCATGACAACTAAGCACATATCCTCCACAATAAGAGGATAAACATGATGAGGTTTCTAGAATGTTGTAGACACCATGTGCTCAAATAATGTGCTAACTCCTAAGTGTAGACAACATGTGCATAATTAGAGTGCATACTCCTATGTTGTCAACATGACAACTCACAAGAGTACACATACTCCTAGGTGAGTGATAAATAAATAATAAAATATGCATTGACCTAAGTAAACTTAAGTAAGTGTAAATAGTAATTACTATTTTACACCAATAGTATGTTATTTTTCCAAGATAGACCTTAAATTAGGAGATGAATGAAAAATGACTTTTACAATCATAGAGGGATTATATGAATGACTTGTAATTCCTATTGATTTAACTAATGCTCCCAGCACATTCAGGAGATCGATGAACTAAGCACTACATGATTTCATTGGGAGGTTTATTTTTGTAGACTTGGATGACATATTTATTTTTGGCTCAAAATAAGAACACTTGGAACATCTCATTTGGGTTCTTAAGAGACATCATGAACATAAACTAATTATAAACTTGTAAAAGTGCACTTTCATTGAGGAGGATCTTGCATATATTGGCTTTGTTATTTCAAAGAGAACACTTAAGATGGATCTATAAAAGGTGATGCAATCGTAAATTAGCCAATCCTAATAAATTTAGGTGATGTAAGAAGATTTAAGGGTTTGGAAACTTTTTACAAAAAATTCATAAATAATTTTAAAGTCATATTTGTGCACCATTGCTTGAAACTATTGAAGGAGGTAAGAAGACCAAGTTTTAATGGAATACTAAGGTAGATGAGGCTTTTGAATGTCTCAAAAATAGGGTAACACAATTCCCCATCTTTGTTTTACCTAATTTCAATAAACTCTTGATGGTGGAAATTGATGTTAGTAATCTGGCTATAGGTGTAATAGTTAGACAAGAGGAAAGACTTATTGCCTTTTTCTCAAAAAATATCAATGAATCCAAGAAGAAATACATTACCTATGACCTAGAGCTTTATGTTATGGTCCAAGCACTTAAAAGGTAGATGAACTACCTTATGCCAAAATAATTCACTGTAGTTATTGATAACATGCTTTAAGCTATTTGAATTGAAAGGAAAAAATGAGTTGCAAATACATGAAGTGGGTGGAGCAATTATAATCCTACACCTTTACAATCAAATACAAAAAGGGAAAAGAAAATAAGATGGAAGAATTTCTCAGTAGGAGAGTATATTTTGTGGAAGAAATATAGTTTTTGAGTATTGAGATTGATGCCTTGAAGGACTTGTACAAGGAGGATCTAGACTTTGGAGAAATATATCAAGTTATCTCCACTTTTTCTAATAGCTATCATACCTAAAGGTATAAGAATGATTAATGAGAAGGGGTCGGGGGGGTGGAGGGTGAACTAGTATGCACCAACCCAAATAAATTTGCAGTCTCAAATAATCTTATTTAAACAATTTTATCAATAAGATATTGCTTTATCTGATAACAATATTATCATTTTAAGAAATCCAATAACATGCAACACATGAAATAATAATAATGCTATAATAAAATGAGATATATCTCATAGAAATTTTATTTGGGTGAAAACCATGGTTTGATAATGATGCCCACAAATATTTGTACGCTTCTGGAATATACCTAGTTAAGATCTTGTCTGATTAAGGGTTATAAAAGCATTATTAAATGCTACCTAGTTAAGGGATTTCCCTAGAGACCTATTAAAGTTTTTACCCTTTTAGGAGTAACTTTGTTAGAGGATTTTAGACTCTTTTCAGAATGTCATCTGGTTAGATTATTTTACAAAAGACATGTTAGGACCACCCAATTAGGGATTTTAGAGTCATAATTGCTAGAGAGTAACAATTAATGAATGAGCTATAGTTTGCACTATCCTACCAAATCAGATCCAATATAGTTCCACAAAAATTAACATGACATTCTCTCATTTTCTATTATGATTCTATAATTTATATGAACACAACCTCTTCTTTCCTTCTTCACTCTTATATCCGGCCACACTAACAATATTATGATCTTTGATACCAATATTCTTCTATATTGTCATGATAAAAACACTTCATTCTTCTTCCTTAAGTAGCAATAATTTTATAAAAATCCCTTAACCTAAATACAACAATCCAAATTAACTCTTTCTCATCTAATCATCATGTTTCATCTTTTCATAAGTCATTTCAACCTTGTAGAAACTTCTCAATGAATGCATACTTAAACTTATTTACTCAAGCTTTGTGTTATCAATTCATGCCTTGAATTATGCTTTACCTTCTAGTTCTCTAATATATTTCACATTCTACAATAACAATTCAAAATTGACTTCCTAATATTTATCCATTGTAAGGCTTACTTGTTTTCTAATTACCTTATACTACATTCTAATAAGATCCTTTTGTTCTAATAAGATCATTCATCCTTTATTCTGATAAGAACTTAGTTCATCAATAATTCTATTTCTAGTTTGTTGATAAGAGTCTTCTTTTTACCGATATGCCTATCTAGTTTACCTATACAATCTTGTAGCTTCCAATTTACTAAATCATCATATTCTATATTCGTTATAGAATATAATTTTGACCAAATCATCTAAACATCTTCATAAGTCATATCAATCAATCAAATTAACAATTACTTCACTAATTTGACAAACCATTCAAATAGTTAAACTATTCTTATTGACTTTCTCCAAGTTTTACCCTATTTGATTCCTATCTTCAAAACTTTTACAAACCTTTACTCTTCCTGTAACTCAACTCTTTCTTCCTATAAATATATAGTATCAAGTCAAAACAACATGCCAAGTAGTCTAAAAATTTGTTTCTTGTTTTTCCATGAAGCTAACTTATTTCCAACATAGAATGCTCTGTCATTTGTGCTTTATCTATCATCAACACTTCTAGCCCAATCGACATATGTGTATACCTTGAGATCAAAATCACCTTGTTTTTCGTACCATAGTCCACAATCTTTAGTTCTTTTTAAATATTTGAATATCCTCTTAACAAAAATCATATATGAATCTTAAGGATTTGACAAACACATTGCTTCTACACTAACAAGATGTTCAATATCTGGCGTCTATAAACAACATATTGCAATTAGCCAATCATTGGTTTGTACAATGCTTTATTTAACTCTTTAGAATAATCTTCTTTTGATAACTTACAATATGTAATCATCGATATACCTACAAGTTTTTAATCTTCCATACCAATTTTTTTTAGTAATTCTTTGTTGTACTTAGATTATGTGATGTACAAACCTTACTTCATTTGTTGTACTTGAAATCCTATTATTAATTTTTTTATCTCTCCTATCATAATCATCTTAAATTATTTCCTCATTTCATCAGAAAATGATCTTCTCATTAACTCATTTCCTCCAAAGTTAATATCATTAAAAAAAACATTGCGGGAAAATGGAGGACAATGTGCGAGGAGTGAGATTTTACAACAGATGAGGGTATGGATTTAGCAAAGGAAATAGAGGAAAAATATTCATTTGGGCTTGGAAGAATCAGAGGGAGGAAAGGTGTTAGAAATGTTTAGAATAATTGGAGGGGGAGGGTGAATCAATTACTCAAGGTCAATATGTACCACTTGAACAATGAAAAAAAAACACTTCACTGTTTTGCTTATCCTTTTGTTGCTCGGTCTATATTGTAAAACTTTCATAAACATAACTTGTATTACATAATGAAAACATTATAAAATGTAAACACATAACAAATTCATCACAATTTTAACACTAGGATTTTACGTGGAAACCCAATTTGGGAAAAATCACCAGCAACATGTCACTCTTTTTCACTCTTTCAAAGTGAGCTCCATTAGGATCCAAACCTATTAAAGGTTAAAAAACACACTATTAAATGTGACCTAGTTAGAAGATATAATCACCCTGATAGGAGTGGCCTTGTAAGAGGGCTTTGATCATTCTATTTATAATGTCACCTAATTAAAGGATTTACACAGATTGTTAAGTCTTCAAATGACTGTTAGGTTAACCTCTGTTAAAAGGATTTCAATACAAACTATTTAAAATGACTAGAAATAAAACAATAGGTTTTGATCTATGTGATTACAAATCACATTTTAGGTTCAAATCTTTGTTTGGTCCTTATGTTGGTATACTAATAAGCCTTCCACTAACATCATTGATCTTGATTTGCTTGGACACCCTTCAAGCAATTAGTCCACTCTTTTCATCAATACTTAAGCATTCTACTCTAATGTACTTATCAATAACAACATCATATTTGTAATCTTTCTCCTTTAGCTTTACATACACTCATACTCACACATTTCTGATCAACCTTGATTTGTATACCTCTCTTCACATACAAGCTTCACATTCACACATGCACCATTTGTTCAGCTCTGTATGTCTCTAAATAGACAACTTGTACTTTACCATTTTATATATCCACCATAGATATTAGGGTTTATGATCAAATTCAACTCAATTCACTGTATTTGTCTATCTTGTTGATCTTCTTCTAGAAAATTCTCTAGAATTTAGTTGTTAGGTCTTTACATAATCCTTTCCTTGAATTCAATGATAAAACTCATCAATATTATCTTTAATGTAGTTTACATCTTTGAAGAAATCAACTAAGTCATCTTGATCTCACGATTTCCTCGAATTCATTCTTATACTATCACTCAACAATCTCCAAAGTTTGGTATTCGATCATCACTAAAGTACTTAGTCAATGTCAAGATTTCTGGCTCGATATCAATTGTCTTGCTTAGTTGATGCTAATGCTTGGTCAACACTAGATTTTCTCAACACTAACTGTAGCTCGGTTGACACTAGCATTACTCGACACTAACTATATTTCATACTTCTTCTTGGTTTTTCTTAGCTTTCATGACATAAAAAATCACTTTTCCTTATCAAAGTCTATCTAATAAAATGTCCATTGTAACTTCTTTTTCATAACTCAACCTTTCCTCTAGGTGCTATTATTATGAACAACTTTTCAAATCTTCTTCATCAATCAAATAGATATGACATTTATATGAGGTAGCAGTATGTCTCATTAATAAATTTGACATCAATGACAAAACAATAATTATTCCAATTGTATGTTTCCAATAATCTCCCTCTTTGGCATTGATGGAAACATCTCAAACATCTTAATACTAATTGTAGCTTAGTTACCACACAATCCAAAAGATTTTGTTATTGACACTTTGATTCTTCTTTTTTGAATTTCTCTCTCTGAAATTTCTCTTAAGAATAATTACTCCCTCTTTCTATAATCTCTCCTATAAATTTGTGGATTTCTCTCTGTAGTATGTTCTCCCTCTTAAGTAATCTCTCCCTCTTTCACAAAAATGCCAAAGCCATGTAGTTGTCTCAGCTTCAAAGTCTTCATACTTCTAAGTTATGTAGATTTAGTATGTCTAGCTAGTATTTGTCATTTGTCTATGGTTGATCTATTATGTTGTACTAATTATCTACCTTAGATACTTCCCAAAGTAGAGCTATATTGCATCACTTTTTAGTATATTCTAATTAGTATATGTGATACAATGCACTTGCCTACTTAAGTAGCTTTGATTAGGGGAATCACCCCTAGTTTACCTCTAAGATATTCATGAACATCTTTAGGTAAGGGTTTTGTGAATATGTCAACAATCTATTCCTTGGTGTTCACATATTCTAGCTTTACTTCTTTATCGTAAACTAATTCACTCATGTAATGATACTTGATAGCAATGTGTTTTGTCTTAGTGTACATCACAAGATTCTTTGAAATGTTGATAGAACTTGTGTTATCATAATAGATAACGATTGGATCTATGACTTCTTCTTTCATACCTTTCAGTAACTGTTTGATCCACATAATTTTTGAATAGTTCACTGCAATTGCCACATACTAGGCTTCAATTATAGATTGGGAAATAGAATTTTGCTTCTTTCTTGTTAATGACACCAACCTTTTTCCTAGAAAGAATGCTCCTCCACTAGTGCTTTTTCTGTCATCAATATTTCCTGCCCAATTTGAGTTAATAAACACCCTTAGTTCAAACTTATCATTTCTTTTGTAAAATAATCCATATTCTTTTGTACCTTTTAGATATCTCATTATCCTTTTTACTACCATCATGTGATTCTCTTTAGGATTTTCTGAAAATGTAGAAACTATCCCAATTGCCAAAGCAATATCTGGCCTGCTGTGAACAACATATTACAACTTTCCAATCATGGATATGTATAGGGTCTAGTTCACATCAATATAATCATTAGTATTAGATAGCTTATGTCCAATAGACATAGGTGTACTCACTAGTCTAAATCTTCCATACCAAAAGTCTTTAGTATCTCCTTGATATATTTGGATTGTGTAATGAAAATACCAAACTTCAATTGACACACTTTTAGTCCAACAAAGAATTTGATTTCACGAAACATAGACATTTCAAACATTCATTCTTCATTTTATTAGGAAATGATTTGTATAAAGATTCTCTTCCTCTAAATATAATATCATCAATAAATATTTCAGATGAAAATACTTCATTATTCTTACCATTCTTCAAATAGAGGTTACTATTATCATTTTTCCTTTCAAAATCAATCTTCACCAAATAGTTATGTAATCTTTCATACCATCCTCTTGGGGCTTGCTTCAATCTATAGAGGGCTTTATTCAATTTACATACCATGTTCTTCTTGTTTTCATCTACAAATCTTCCAGATATTCAATGTATAATTCTTCCTTTAGTATACTATTTAAAAATGCAAATTTGACATCCATTCGATATTCCTTGAAGTTTTTGTATTTTGAGTATGCAAGCAAAGTTCTAACTCCTTCAAGTCTTACCACTGGAAAAAATATTTCTCCATAATTAGATCCTTCTTCTTGAGCATAACCCTTGCATACCAGTGCTACCTTGTTTCTTTTTACTTCTCCATTCTCATTGAGCTTGTTCCTGAAAACCCACTTTGTCCTAATGACATTTTTGTCTATAGGGCACTAAGGTCCAAGTATTGTTCTTCTCAATCTAGTCAATTTCTTCACTTATTTCCTAGATCCTATCTTAATTATCTAAAGCATCCTTTATTGACATGGGCTTAAACTCACAAAGTAAGCATGTATTATCTTTGAGTCTTCTTCTTGTCATAACGCTTGATTCAACATCACCAATGATTTGTTCAAGTTTATGATGTATTCTTACATATTTTTCTAGCATAGGTAGTTTTCTTGTCCCATCTTCTTTAGGTTCGTCTTGAAAATTTAATCTCAAGTTCATTTTCTCTTCCTTGCTTTAGTTCTAATTTAGGTTCTGTATGCTCAACAGTTTCTATCTAATGGTCAACATTTCCTATCTAAGACTAGACATCTTCAGTTTTTTTCTCAACACCCACTCTATGCTACTTGGAAATTTGCATTTGCATTCCATCATTTCATGTTTGATGGGAACTTACAACTTGAATTGTTTATTCAGTTTGAGTGCTGGGAGCATCATCATACACCTAGATGAATATATTGTAGTCTTCATATTCTATATTACATGAAGTGCAACCTTTTTCTACAAACTCATCAACTCTCACATTTTCACTTTCCACAACTTTGTTAGTGTTAGAATTTAAACACTTATAAGCTTTGCTTTTAGTAGAATAACCTAGGAATATGCCTTCATCACTTTTTGCATCAAGATTCCTATTCCTATTATCTTTTAGTATATAGCATCTACTACCAAATATTTTGAAATATTTAATTTTAGGAGCATGACCATACCATAGTTCAAAAGGTGTAGAATTTGTACCTTTCTTGACTTGTACTCTATTCAAAGTATAAATAGCAGTACTAACTGCTTCTCTCCAGTATTTATGTGATACATTCTTCTCCATCAGTAATGTTCTTGCATAGTCCATTATTGACATGTTTCTTCTTTCAGCTATTCCATTCTAAGGAGGGGTCCTTGATGTTGATGTCTATCTTTTGATTCCTCAGTCATTGTAGAATGTATTGAAATCATGTGAAATGAATTCACCACCTCTATCAGATCTCAAACATTTTATAATCTTCCCTGTTTCTTTTTCAACTGTGGCTAAATACTATTTAAATAATTGAAAAGCATTAGATTTAGCTTTCAGAAACATCATGGTCATCATTCTAGAGTAGTCATCCATAAATAGAATGAAAAATTGATTTCCACAATAACTTTGAACACCAATGGGTCCACATAGGTTAGTATGAACTAATTCTAAAATATCATTAGTAGTATATGTTTTGCTCTTAAAACTAGATTTACTCATCTTTCCCAATTGACATTGTTTACACATAACATTTTCAAGCTTAATTTCATCATCTTATTGATGTTCAACAAATTTTCAAAGTTCACATGACATAATCTTTTATGCCATAACCAAACATCTTCTTGTTGTGTAAACAAACATGTCTCATTTGATAGGTCTAGATAGAATAAGTTACATCTTGTCTTCTCACTGGTTCCAATTAGATTACCATCACCATCATGTATCTTGGCCTTTCTATTGTGAAATTTGACTCCATAACCTGATTTTTTCAGCTTTGAAACACTCAACAAATTATAGTTAAGTCCTTCAACCTAGTACATATTGTCACATGTTATCTTGTCACTTAGTTGAATAGTACCTTTAAATTTTATAACACATGGGATATCATTACCAAATTTAACACATCCACCATTGTATGGGCCAATATCTTCAAATTTATCTTTTTCACCAGTCATATGATTGGAACATCCACTATCGATTATCCATTAGTTTTGTTCACATAAGCAATTAGTGCAATTTTCTCATTTTCATTAGAATCTTCTTTCATAACAACATAGACAACTTCATCATCATTATTAGTCTTTTCTTTAGCAATATAATAAGATTTCTTACCTTTTGCATCCTTGCTTCTCTTGTAATCTTTGTCATATCTTCTTCCTTTGTACTTGTTTTGCTTCCTTTCATCCTTATCATCTTTCTGAAGACATCTAGTAGCAACATGACCAACTTTGTTGCATGAAAAATAAATGATTGGTAATTTTTTGTTTTATTTACCTCTTGCTCTTCGAAACCTTTTTGCAATGAGGTTTTCAAGTTCATCAATCTCATCATCAGAACTATCACTTTCACTATTCACATGTTTTTGTTTCTTATTGCGAAGAACTAGTTGTGACTTGAAAGAAGATTCAATAGTAGCAGGTGTATAGTTATCAAAGTTAGACGTCTCAAAATAAGTAGTTCTACTAGTTACACCTTCTAAGGTCAAATTATTACCTAGTTTACATCTTAGTTCTTAGATTGCAAAGACTCTAATGGCATAGATAAGGAGTAGAGTCCTCAATACCTTTCTTATCATTGTTTTTTATCTTTGATTTCTCCATCTGCACCTTGAATAGAATTAACAACCTCTTTAACTCTTGTGCAGTATTGTACTATGTTCTCACCTTCTATCATTCTCATTTCATCAAATTTACCTCTCAAGCTTTCTAATTTTTCTCTTAGAAAATTGTCATCACCTCCATATATGGTCTTCAATTTGTCCCACATCTTCTTTGCACTATGACAATCTTTTAAGTCATCAAAATCAATATAGCTTAGGGCTGAGGCAATCTCCAACATTTCTTGGTTGTGTTCTAGCATCTATTTTAGATGTTTGATAGTCAGAGTAGTAGTTGATACCTTTAAATATTTATTGTCCAGAAAATTGACAACAACATCACTGATACTGGATATGTGCAACTTCATCAAGATCTACTATGTAGGAAAGTTCTCCTTGTTGATCTTGGGTACATCTCTCTTATTAGTCATGATCTTTAGCTTTAAGTACCTTCAAACATTTCTCTGTAAGCACTAAGCTCTAATGCCAATTGTTATAAATGTTTAGAATAACTGGTTTGGGGGGGGGGGGGGGGGGGGGGGCGCTCAAGGTTAATATGTACCACTTGAATAATAAAACAATAAACACTTCACTATTCTACTTATCCTATTGTTGCTTGGTCTATATTATAAAACTATCATAAACATAACTTGTATTGTATAACGAAAACATTATCAAATGTAAACACATAAAGCATTCATCATAGTTTTGACACTAGTATTTTACATGGAAACCTAATTTAGGAAAAACCACTAGCAACATGTCACTCTTTTTCACTCTTTCAAAGTGAGCTCTTTTAGGAGCCAACCTTGTTAAAGCTTACAAATGCACTGTTAAATGTGATCCAGTTAAGGGATTTAATCACCCTATTAGGAGTGGCTTTATAAGAGGACTTTGATTATTCCATTTAGAATGCCACCTAGTTAAAGGATTTAAACAAACTATTAAATCTTCAAATGATTATTAGGTCAACCTTTGTTAAAAGGATTTAAATATAAATTGTTTACAATGACTAGAAAGAGAATAGTAGGTTTTGATCTATATGATTACAACTCACTTTGTTAGTTTCAAATCTCTATTCAGTCCTTATGCTTGTTTGATAAGCCTTTCACTGACTTATCTGATCTTGATTTGCTTGGACAATCTTCAAGCAACCAATTCACTCTTCTCATCAAAACTTAAGCCTTCTACTCTAATTTACTTATCAGTAATAACATCATATCTACAAGCTTTCTCCTTTAGCTTCACATTCACTCACACTCATGCGTCTATGACCAACCTTGCTTTGTATTCCTCTCTTCACATAAAATCTTTGCATTCACACATGAACACACTCTCTCACACACACACATGCCATATTTTTAGCTCTATATATCTTTAAATAGACAACTTGTGCTTTACCATTTTCTACATACACCGTAGATCTTAGGGTTTACAATCAAATTCAACTTGATTCATTGTATTTGTCCATCTTCTTGATCTTCTTCTAGAAACTGCTCTAGAATTTGGTTGTTAGGTCTTTACCTAATCCTTTCCTTGAATTCAATGATACAAATCATCAATCTTATCTTCAACATGGTTTACATCTCCCAAGAAATCAATAGAGGTATCTTGATATCATGATTTTCTCAAATTCATTCTTATACTATCACTTGAAAATATCTTAAGTCTGGTACTCAATCATCATTTAAACACTCAATGGCTATAAATCTTTCTGGCTCGACATCAATTATCTTTCTTAGTTGATGCTAATGCTCAGTCAACACTAGATTTTCTCAACACTAATTGTAGCTTGGTTGACACTAGAATTCCTCGTCACTAGCTGTATTTCATACTTTTGATTGACTTTCCTTAGCTTTCTTGACATAAATAATTATCTTTCCTTATCAAAGTATATCTAATAAAATATCCATTTTAACTTCCTTTTCATAACTCAACCTTTCCTCTAGATGCAATTGTTATTAGCAACTTTTCGAATCCTCTTCATCAATCAAATAGATATGACATTTAGATTGGGTAGAAATATGTCCCATAAATAGAATTGACATCAATGACAAAACAAAAATTGTTCTAGTTGTAAGTTTCCAACAAAATGTTCTACGAATAACCTCTCCCTTATGCATATTTTAATTAATTTAGAAGGAAATAGATCTTTGACATATGCAAAGACTCCCAAGCTTCTGGTTCTTCATCATAATAATTATCTTCTAAAACATGTAATTTAGGACAATAATCAACCTAGAATCATCATCCATACAAATGAATTCATGTAAAATGGATGTCCTCATTCATTTCATCTCCCAATAATATATGTATTAAAAGACCTAGGTTTTTAACTTTTCCAAACAATATCCCCATTGGAAGGAAAAGGCAAGTGCACAATCCAACAAAACAGTAGGGTATTGACTCTTCTAGGATGCCATGGCATAGATATGGGGTTAAAAGTAATGCTACTTCCTTTAAGTGAAACCAACATGGAAATGAACAAGATTGATATCATTCAAACAATAGATTGCGCAAGATTTCTGATTTAAATGGAGAAAGAAGGAATCTAAAGTAGAACAAAATAATGTTGCTCTTGCAAAGCCTTCATATCCATCTATCATATTTCGTGATCAATAACTTGAGGTGCATATTACTCTCCTAAGAGACATTGCATCAAAAGGTATGTTTAGCCCTAACCTGCTACCATTCTCAATTATTTTGGACTAGGAGAGATCTGTCTAGGAGGGAGTCAAGGAAGTTTTTTTCATCGATTCATAGTGAAATTTCTTTATAGTTTTATTTGATTCAAAGGCATCTAGGGATTCTGTACATAAACATAAGGGTTGGTTCTGTAAAGGGAAATGATTGTTCACCATTTCCTAGACACAAAATTTCAAATCTAATTATGCCCTATGCCAATTCATGCCCTTTTGGATCTCCCTACCTGCTCTATCGCTGGAGTACAAAGATCCCAATATTGTTGAAATTATAGCCAACTAGAGTGGAATCTATATCAAGCATAATTTAATCCCCTATAAAAATATTCA
The DNA here is from genome assembly GCA_028749045.1 of Cupressus sempervirens. Classification (NCBI taxonomy): domain Eukaryota; kingdom Viridiplantae; phylum Streptophyta; class Pinopsida; order Cupressales; family Cupressaceae; genus Cupressus; species Cupressus sempervirens. The sequence continues at coordinate 571,646,796 of CM053789.1, read as the reverse complement.
GAAAGATTTTTAAGTGTGCTTGTTACTTAACATGTCTAAGCGCAAACCAATGGATGTCATGATCAAATCCAAGTGTGGTGCCTTGAATCAATTCATTATGGTTCAAAGTCTAGATTTTTGTTGACAGATATTTGACAGTATTGGGCCACTTTACATCAGACTATTTGCAAGGTAGAATCCCAAATGTAAAGATATGTTGTGATCATTCCACAAATCCCCTAAAATGTGAATGTGCAAATGCAAATTTCCCCCAAGTGTATATGTCGAATCTAGTGTCTTTCGACCCGGTTTTTCTTAAGACAAATACCTTGACAACTTTGTATGAAGCCATGATTCCTTTTCATAGAGATTTTGTTACCACTGATGATTTTAATTTCTTAATTCAAGTTTTGGAACTATTGTGCTTCTTCTAGCACTATTGGAGGAACTATATAAATGTGAGCACGAGATCTAAGACTACATTATTATTGAGGGGTCTAGAAGATTTAGAGCATGATGAAATCCCTTCTCTACTATTGAACATGATAGTGCAGGATCTCACCTATCAAAAAGCCTATTCATTTCTCACACATTTTCAATGAATTTTGATTTTTTGTGCATATTTTTAAAAATCTATGCCAGATGCCACTAGCCTACTCTTATAATGGGCATCTAGATCTACTATTGATTCCTATATATGTAAGGCAACTTATGGAATGGGGAGGGTTGGGAGGCACTTGCAATGGTGGGGTGAGAGGTGTGAGATACTCTGTAAGGAGGGGGAGTAGGGAAAAGTACCCTATAGTTGTGGGGATGGATGAAGAAATCTCATGGTGCATCAAAAAGTTAGGAGGGAAATGTTGGTAACTATTATCCCTCCTCCCCTTCCCTTAGACACTATCCCTAACCCCTCCCTTAACATGTCATTGCTAGCTATATGTTATGTATAGAGCAGAGGTTTAGATCCACCATACATATCATAGATGTGATTGATTTCTATCCCTATGAGTACAAGTCATGCAATCCCTTGCTTGTCAGATCTCTTGTGCACATAGCTATATGTCCTATCACTGGTAGTAGACTATTGTATCTCAATCCCTTTTTAGTGGTAGTATTATTCCTCTACATGCACAATTATTCCATTCCATCGCTTAATAGAATAAGAGGCCCAATTTGGGTAGACTGTCTTGGCTAGATGGTTTTACCTTTATAATGGTTCATGGATAACATGGGTAGTCATATTGGGTTTTATAGTGACAGTATCTACTTCCTTCGATGGTGGGCTTGTTCCATCTATAGTGAAATCCCTTGGATGGAGGGTATCTATCTCATTGTAGAATTGTGATTCATTCTTGTGGTGGTATGCCTCCCTCCATTAGTAGTGGAACTGATTGGTGGAATGCCTTGCTTGTTTGTAGAAGTGAAACCATCCACTGTGAGTGGCAAAGGAAACAAAGATAATTTAATTTCTAATAGATATATAGTCATCTTGAAGACTAAGTTTCACTACCATTTTTTCTAGAATCCTTGATAGCTTTGACATCTTCTAGTGTTCCAATAAGATATGTTCTAATAGGCATTCCTTGTTGTTCCTATGGAAAAGTGGTCTGCATCTTTATTAAGGTATTTCTATGGCATTTTAAAGTGTTCCCTTCTAATATCTTCTATTGTGATTGGTCTATATGTCATCTCTCAGTGTAAAGAGTGCCTGCCTCAAATTCTATGGGTAGCTACCTTTCTTTTCAAAAAAAAGTTTCTATATTATATGCAACATAGTTTTGTGGTCATCCACCCACTTGATTCAATTCATTCATGGTAGAATCATCTGGCTCTCTTGGAAGGGATCTAGAATAGGTTAAACTTAAAATTCCACTCAGTTCACTGAATCTACTATCGAATGGATTAGAAGAGTAGGAAAATGGTTGGCTCAAGATAAAAACTCCTAGTGGGACAATAATCTATTTTAGGGGCTAGTGTCCATTGGTTTGCGTAAACATAGGTTATTATTCCTGTTGGTCAAATGGGCACTAAAATGGTTATATGATATGACTTATCTAGAAAGGTTTATGGGCCAAAAACAAAGTAAACTACCTCTGCGTGTACACCTCCATTTATCATCTATGGTTTTGATGTTATCTCCTCTCTTGCTACCTATGTCTATTCCTCTACAATTAGTAGGTCTCCAACTCAATCTATAAATGGAAGGGATAGCTATGGCTCTATGATTTTCATCTAGAAGGGGACCCAAAATGGTCGCTATATCCATATGCATATGGCTATGGAACTAGAACTAGAATTGCTCCCTTACCATTAAAATAGTAGGGTAGGTTGATCTAAATCACCCTATCCCCTTACCAATCACTTTCAATCTCCAATTGGAGCACTTAAAAGGGATACTAGGAGTAAAATCAATTAAATAGAGTAAAATATGGGGATATAGAAAGGTGGTTGATCAATGGGTTAATGATTAAATTCCCTACTAGGCCGGGGTCACTCTTTTTGCTTCTTATTCTGACTCACTACTAGGCAGCTATTAGTGGTTCTATCACTTTTATTTTTTGATAAAATCAATCGCTCATAGAATTGTAGGTGCTAGGGTCTCTCTAATTGGGACTATTTTTGATGCTAGGCAATATAGTGAAGGAGATACTTGCTAAATAGGCTCTTTTCTAGCAATCAATTGTCTCAATCTCAATTGCAAACTAGTTCTGAATCAAGTGCTTAAACTAGAAAATTGACTAGCATTGGGCCATAGAATAGTATGCAATGGGTGGTACTATATCTCAATATCAATCTATGGGATCTTCTTCAACTCTTACCCATGCCTTTGTTGCTTCATATGCTTCTGGATCAAGATCAATTGCTTTATGCCCTTACAATTCTTTTGCCTAGTTAACTGTACCCACAAACTTCAAAAAAAGATATTAAAGATGCTGATTACTCTTGCTGCCTATAGAATGGTAGGGATGAATAATCTATTTTTGGGGCTCACCTATGCTCCTATTGAATAAACTACTAGCCCTAGAGCTCTATCTAGAGCTAGAAAGGATGTTGGCTTTGCTGCTTTATCTTTCATGAATTCAATAGGGTTTGCAACTAGTAGAAGTATTTGCCTATGTCTATAATGTCTCTACAGGTGGTTATGCATCCAAATCCCAAGTGCAGTTTAATAGCATAGCTTGCCTAGATACCTCCTTACCCAATGGAAGCTGTTATCTATGGTAGACTCTAATGCAACATTCAAGGATTATTGGGCTTTGTAAAAGGTATAAACACCACTAGTAGTTATTTAAGTATCTCTCATACCTCACTGATTTTCAGACACATATTGAGATGGAGATTAATTCCAAGCAAGACTTGGACTACTATTTAACATATTGATCTCCATAATTGTTCATGACTATGTTGCTAGACATAGATGTGTTAGATTGTGGTGACTGATCAGGAGAGTACTGTACATACTTCATAATTAGTGGGGTTCGGGGCATTGGCTCAAAATTTTTTTTGGGTACTATTCGCCAGTCATTTTGGTACTATTCGCCATTCGTAGATTCGCCACTAAATTTATGGCTAATTATGGCCGACATGTTATAACCCTAAAGCAGTTTAATACTTGTATAAAAGGGTTTAGGGTTGGGTACTTTTTCATTATGTTGTGATGCAAAATTGGTTCTTGCGGCGGTATTGAGCTGTAAGGTATTATAGATTGTAATCTGGTTGTAATCACTAGATTGTAATAAGATCAGACTTGCTGTTTGGTGGACGTAGCCCAGGGATTGGGTGAACCACATTAAATCTTGGTGCCTTGTGTTCTTTTTTCTATGTGATCTATTATTTTCTGTTATTGGTTATATTTGCATGTAGTTTTTTATTTCTGTCCATGGTTTATCCTAACAAGTAGTATTAGAGCAAGGTTGTCTTTCAGTTATCCTATGCAAGAAAGTCTCACGGTTAAGTGGGAGTCTCACAGCTAAGTGGGAGCGATGGTAGATGAGGGTAAGCTAAGGGTTGACAGGTTTAATGGGCAGAACTTCCAGTTATGGAAGATGCAAATGGAAGACTATCTATATCAGAATGATTTATGGAAGCCGTTGGAAGGAAAAGCCAAGAATCAAGGAACTATGTCAGAGGTTGAATGGGACCTTTTGGACAAAAAAACACTCAAAAGCATTCGGTTATGCTTGGCACCATCGGTGGCATTTAATATTACAAAAGCAAAGATGATGGAAGATTTGATGAAAACCCTAGCGATACTGTATGAAAAGCCCTTCGCTTCAAACAAGGTATTTCTCATGAAGCATTTATTTAATATGAAAATGGCGAAAGGTTGATCTGTTGCAGATCATTTAAATGAGTTTAATACTATTACTAGTCAGTTATCTTCTGTGGGTTTCAATTTTAATGAAGAAATTAGGGCTTTCTTGATTTTGTGTTCTTTGCCTGAAAACTAGAATGGCTTGGTAATGACGGTGAGTAATTTTGTTCCTAGATCTAGTACCCTAAAATATGATGATGTGATCGGTGTTGTTTTGAGTGAGGAAACTCGTAGAAAATCCTCAAGTGGATCTACATCAACAAGTGCTTTAAATGCACAAAGCAGGGACATAACGACTGAAAGAGAAAGTAACTCTAGAAATCGTGGGAAATCAAGAGGAAAGTCAAATGGGAAGAGGTCTCAATCGAGAGGACCAAATGATTGCTAGTAATGTGGGAAACTAGGGCACAAAAAGAAAGATTGCTGGAATCGAAAGAAAAATGAAGGAGATAAATCAGATGGAGACAAGGAGGCAAATGTGGTAAGTAACAAATTCGAAGAGGATGCTTTGCTTCTATCTTTAGAGAGTGTTGATGATTCATGGGTTTTAGATTTTGGTGCTTCATTTCATGCTACACCTCATAGAGGTTATTTCATTGATTATGTCTAAGGGGATTTTGGGCTTGTTTATTTGGGGGATAATGAACCCTGTTAGATTGTTGGAAAGAGAGAAATTAAGATTAAGTTACAGAATGGGAATCATTGGCTACTACATGAGGTAAGACATGTTCCAAGGCCGAGTAGAAATTTAATTTCAGCCGGGCAACTCGGTGATGAGGGTTGTGTAGTTACTTTTAATGATAAAAATTGGAAGGTTTCAAAAAGTTCCCTTGTAGTAGCAAAAGGTGTGAAAGTAGGCACCTTATATCTTTGTACAGGTCATATTGTTCCTACTACTTTGATTGATTTAGAGAAAATGAATGTTCAGGAACAATTGCTGCAGTTGAGCAGGGAGAACAAATAGCTGTTGTAGATTCTGATACAGCGCTATGGCACAACAGACTTGGGCACATGAGTGAGAAAGGTATGAAAGTACTTCATTCAAAGAAAGTTTTACCAAGTCTGAAATGTGTTAATATGGATTTCTATGAAAGTTGTGTGTATGGAAAACAAAAGAGAGTGAGTTTTGTAAAGACTGGGAAGGAAAACAAAAAGGAGAAATTAGAGCTTGTGCATACAGATGTATGGGGACCAGCTCAAGTATCTTCCCTTGGTGGCTCTCATTATTATGTTACATTTATTGATGACACAACTAGAAAAGTATGGGTTTATTTCCTTAGATAAAAATCTGATGTATTTCAAACTTTTAAGAAATGGAAATGCTTGGTTGAAAATGAGACTGGTAAGAAATTAAAATGTCTCAGATCTGATAATGGTGGTGAGTATTGCAGTCATGAATTTGAAGATTATTGCTCCACTAATGGTATTTGTAGATAGAAAACTATTCCAAGGACTCCATAGGAAAATGGAGTGGCTGAACGCATGAACAAGACTATAATGGAGCGTGCAAGGAGCATGAGGTTGCATGCTGGGTTGCCCTTACACATGTGGGTGGAGGTTGTCAATACTGTAGTATATTTGATTAATAGAGGTCCCTCTACTCCTTTGGGCTATCATATTCTAGAGGAAGCATGGACTGGTAAGAAGGTGAGTTATTCTTTTCTCAAGACCTTCGGTTGTCAAGCTTTTGCTCATATAGACTTTGAAAATAGAACCAAGCTAGAAGCTAAATCAAAGAAATGTGTCTTTGTTGGATATGGAATTAATGAATTTGGTTATAGGCTTTGGGATTTTGAAAATCTTAAAATTTTTAGAAGTCAGGATGCCATATTCAATGAGAAAGCATTGTAAAAATATCTATTGCAGCAACATGAGAAGAAAGAAGATGATTATGTAGTGCTAGATGATACTCCAAAAGCTGATGTTCCAGCCATTCCTCATGATGTGCAACAACTACAACAAAAAATACCACACACACCAGTGAATGTTAGACGATCAACGAGGGAAATTAGACCTCCACAAAGATTTTCTCCCTCTTTGTATTCTATTTTACTTACTGATGTTGGTGAACCTGAAAGTTATGATGAAGCTGTGCAGGTGGATACTAAGATTCAGTGGGAGTCTACAATGAAAGATGAAATGGACTCTTTGCTATAGAATAAGACATGGGATCTATGCAAGTTGCCTACAGGTAAAAAGGCTTTATAGAATAAGTGGGTTTACAGGTTGAAAGAAGAGGAAGGAGGTAAGAAATTTTTTAAGGCCAGGTTAGTTGTAAAAGGATTTGCATAGAAAAAGGGAATTGATTTTGATGAGATATTTTCTCCTGTTGTTAAAATGACTTCTATTCGTCCTATTTTAAGTCTTGTGGCTACAGAAGATTTTCATTTAGAGCAGTTGGATGTTAAAACAACCTTTCTTCATGGTGATTTGGATGAAGAAATATATATAGCCTAGCCATGGGGATTTGAGGTCAAAGGTAAGGAGAACTTAGTGTGCAAATTGAAGAAAAGTTTATATGGCTTGAAGCAAGCACCTCGGCAATGGTATTTGAAATTTGATAGGTTTATGCATGAGCATAGCTATAATAGGTGTCATTTAGATTATTGTGTTTATTTTAAGAGGTTGGATGATGATAGCTACTTATGTTATATCTATATGTTGATGATATGCTTGTAGCTGGGTCTAACATGGATCATATTAAGGGGCTGAAACACCAGTTAGCACATGCATTTTCTATGAAGGATTTGGGGGCAGCAAAACAAATCCTTGGTATGAAGATTTGTAGAGATAGGAAGAACAGAACATTGACGCTATCTCAAGTTGATTATGTTGAGAAGGTGTTGCAACGTTTCTCTATGGAGAATGTTAAAGCTGTCAGCACACCTTTACGTAGTCATTTGAAATTGACTAAAGAGATGTGTCCCAAGACACAAGAAGAGGAGGATAAGATGTCCAAGGTAATCTATGCTTCAGTTGTAGGAAGCTTGAGGTATGCTATGGTATGCACTAGGCTAGATATTGCACATGCAGTGGGAGTTGTTAGCAGGTATATGATTCATCCAGGATTTGAGCATTGGAATGCCGTCAAGTGGATTCTTTGATATTTGAGAGGAACGTCCAATAAGTGTTTACACTTTGGGGGCTCTACTAATGATTTATAGGGCTATGTTGACTCAGATTTGGCAGGGGATATTGATACCAGGTAGAGTACTACAGGTTATGTCTTTATTATTGGTGGGGCAGTTGTGAGCTGGGTTTCTAGGTTACAAAAGATTAATGCTCTATCCACTACAGAGGCAGAGTATGTTGATGCTATAGAGGTAGCCAAGGAGATGATATGGCTTTAGTTCTTCTTGGAAGAATTGGGACATCCTTAGAAGGATAATTATTTGTTCACAAATAGTCAGAGTGCCATTCATCTTGCTAAGAATTTAGCTCTGCATTCTAAGACCAAACACATACAGTTGCGGTACCATTTCATTTGGTCAATTTTGGAGGATGGACAGTTAAAGCTGGAGAAGATACATACCAATGACAATCCAACAGATATGTTGACAAAGGTTGTAACAAGGGAGAATCCAAACTCCTCTTCAACTTTGGTTGGTCTTTTAGATTGAACATGAATAAAAGAACAATAGAGTCTAAGGTGGTTTGATCTGGTGGGAGCCCCATGTGGTAGTGGTATTGCTACAGGATCAGTCTCCAAGTGGGAGATTGTTGTTTAGTGTGGAGCTTGATCAGTCCCCAAGTGGGAGATTGTTAGATTGTGGTGACTAATCGAGAAAGTACTGTACATACTTCATAATTAGTGCTATTCACCAATCATTTTGGTACTATTTGCCATTCATAAATTCGCCACTAAAGTTATGGCTAATTATGGCCAACATGTTATAACCCTAAAGTGGTTTAATACTTGTATAAAAGGGTTTAGGGTTGGGTATTTTTTCATTATGTTGTGATGCAAAATTGGTTCTTGCAGTGATATTGAGCTGTAAGAGATTACATATTGTAATCAGGTTGTAATCATTGAATTGTAATAAGATCAGACTTGCTATTTGGTGGACGTAGCTCAGGTATTTGGTGAACCACGTTAAATCTTGGTGCCTTGTGTTCTTTTTTCTGTGTGATCTATTATTTTTTGTTATTGGTTATATTTGAATGTAGTTTTTTATTTCCATCCATGGTTTATCCTAACATGATGTAGATGAAGTGAGAGATAAAGATCCAAAGGCAACTGTTTGAGAGTCATATCTAGTCCAAGACTCAGTTGATCTGGTTCACAAAGCAGATCTGGTTAGAGATCAAAATCGATACCTGTGTAGCACTAGAGTCCTAATGATAGAAAAGAGGGCTATCATTGACAACTATAGTAATAAAGATGGCACTAGAACCAAAGTTTCTCAATAATCAATAATCCAACCCATTGATCATTTTACCAAGTAGCATATAAGCCCAGAGCAGGAGCAAGAAAGGCATCTGACCAAACCAAGTTTATCTATCCTAGTGTATTCAGTTTCAACATAACCTAGCAATAGAGCCATAAGCCACATATCTATTTTTAGGATTCCTATCTATTTTTAGGAAAGGGTAGGAGAACGAAGCATAGGTGAATATGTACTTGGAACTAGATATGGAACCACGAGAAGGTCCAGCTTAGTAGGTTTACTTATGAATTTTGGTAGGACCTTGCGTCTTCCCCTTCTAAATATATGGATATGGAACTAACTGTTTAATTATAATGGTATGCCCATTCAAAGGTGATAGTTTGGCTATTCATGCAAAGTAGATCCTTATATGGTTGGTTCATATGCTTCTTGTTTCCCTTGCCTTTGTTCTAGTCCTTTACTCGAAAAGCATTGCTTATTTTGTTCTATATACCTTGATGTTTTCAGCCCCATTGAATTATAGGCCTTGTCTACCCCCGCTACTTGGTCAACAAAATCTACCCCTACCATTTTAAGGGGATCCCCTACCATTTTAATGGCTCCTACTACTTAGTGAATAAAAAGGTTTCGATATGAGGTCTTTGCATATCTCAATCTAGAACTAAATATGGTGTTCTCAAGGGCACAACCGTACTATTCTATGGCATCAATCAAATGGAGAAAAGAATCCTACCGCAATGTAGGGGCCACATTAGAATTGTAGGGATGAAGAGTAAGGTGCCTATAAATAGTAGGACACACCCTTGCAGTGGTAGGTCAAGCTCGTTAAGCTCTTACAGATTGCAAACAACCCAAACCACACTTTGCATCTTGCCCAACATCTCAAACAATGCAAACTACCCAAATTAACATAGGATCAACCTAAACTCAAACTAACTACATGAACCACATGAACTACCATAGGACTAGAATCCTTACCACCCACAAATGAAATTTGTGGGGCTGACCTACTCTAGGCATCTCTGTGCCATGTGGATCAATTGTGGTGTAGGGCCATACCTAATAGACATATATGGCCATGCAATCATTATCAGAATGAAACTAAAACTATTTAATAGATTCATACTATAGGGATGGTCATATGGTTGAACACACATTTTAGGAATACAAGCTTCAAAACATCACTTCTGGGAGTCAACCCTTGCACACTTGTTAGTCAGGTTATAATGCCAATTTGATAGCCAAAGTAAGGAGTTACAAATAATCTTCCTCATAGGGGCCAGTGCTAGGATCAATTCTAGTAGTTTTAGTCACATACTATGTAGTTTCAATTCCATAGCCCTCCCCTACTATGGCAAAGGGAAAAAATCTACAAATCCATATTGAGACACATATTAAGTTGTTGATTAAGAGTCCACATACCTTCAAAATCAAAATCTTGTAGCAATACTAACCAATGAAGAAACCCCTATTGATTGACTCTCACCTACCCATCAATAGTTGTCCAAATTAAGATACATCCTTATTCATTTTATAGAGTGAAGGTGGTGCATGTTGTAAAGATCTAGTGAATCCTCTACTATTATAAGGGCAGTCCTATAAGTTTGAGAGCAAATTTATGATCTTGTTCACCAACACCAATAGCTACTGAAGCCTTCCCTTTTTCATCCACTTCCATATGGTGCCTCTACAATTTGGCTAGGATCCAACAACAAAGCCCTACAATTTAGCTGGACAGTTAGATGAGCAACGATAAGATTGCTAAGGGAAAGAGCACCAATCAAGGTAAAGGTAACCATAGAGGAAAGAGGAGGAAAGGTAGAAGTTTCAATCTTGATGTAAGAACCAGAAGCAATTGAAAAAAGCATCTAAATTAGGTTGACAGGCACCAACAACAACAATTTCAATTATAGAGGTACAGGAAAAGACTAGGATAGGAGCGAAAGCCAAATAAGAAGAGGTGGGTATACTAGTTTTAAATCTTGTTAAAAAAAGAATAACTTTTAAGCCTTTCTCAGGTAGTATTACTTGCATAAGGGGAAATTATAGAACTAGAGCCACTAATAATAGATCAAGTTGTTGATTGATATTGAAATTCAAGGCCAAGACTAGAGCTCGTAGTCTATGAAGGAACTTTTGAAAGAAACTTAGCTGGTGGCAGTTCTGGATCAAGAATAGGTCCGAAAACCTTGGCTACATATAAAGAAGGAACAACTTCTTATGCACACTACTTTCCATAACATTAACTAGGTCTACTGGGGTAGGAGTTAGGCTTCAATATTGATTTGTGCTTTCCCATAGCCCTACTATGAAATAGGGTAGGGGATCTACTTCTTAGTAAATTGCGCGATTGATGCTCTTTACTTTGGAACTGGATGATCTCAATTTGAAAGCAAACAAAGGTGATGTTGGGGGCTATGGTTCTCAAATAGGAGGGATCACTATTTATTTTTGGTCAATCAGATATGTAACCAAATATACTCCATCATAGAATAGTAGGGAGCATTTATGTATTGCTTACACTACTACCCTACTACTATAATTGACCCATCCATATTCACTTGCCCTTCCTTTTTGAAAGTGATTATTCTTACTTAAGTCATATTGCATATACAATGATAGCATGGATTTCTAGATCAATTGATGTAAGTAACGACATGGTCAATCACTTTCATGTGCTAACCAATCTTACTATGCTTGTAAGTTCGAAAGCTATGTTCATTAAGTCGGGCTATTGCAATACTAGGTACACTGCAATGAGAGAGAGAGAACACCAAGAACTATTGATTAATAGATAGAAAGGATAAGAATTCATGTCTATAACATGCATTGGCATCTATACCCTATACATTTCCAACCCTCGAAAGCACGAGAGATACTTAATAGTCATTGATGCTGCTACTCTTATGTCTTCTCTTCCTTCCAAATCAATTCTAGGGTCGATCAATCAAGAGGTCTAGGGGCTTTATGAGAGGTATGGAAATGTGTTCCATGGGAAATGGGATGGTTGGTCCTTTTTCTTCATGATTGAGGGCCTAAGTGGGGATCTAAAGAGGGCTATATCAATGATGCGACATGCTTCTTTTCTCCATTTGATTGATGCCATAGAATAGTAGGGGTGTGCCCTTGAGAACACCCAAGCCAAGCGGCATCATAATCCAAAAGCATATTTAGTTCTAGATAAATATATGTAGATACCCTATGTCAAAACCTTTTTATTCACTTAGCAGTAGGAGCCCTTAAAATTGTAGAGGCAGATTCCATTGACCAAGTAGTGTGGGGTAGAGATAGCCTACAATTCAATGGGGTTAAAAACATTAATGTGTATAGAACAAAATAAGCCATGTTCTCCAAGTAAAGGACTAGGAAAAAGATAGTGGAAACAAGAAGCATATAAACCAGCCATACAAGGAGCTACTCTACACCAACAACCAGACTAACCCCTTTGCATGGACATACCATAATAATTAAGTAGGCTGACTCCATATCCATATATTTAGAAGGGGAAGGAGCGGTGTCCTACCAAAATTCATAAGTATACCTATCAAGATGGACCTTCGTGTGGTTCCATATCTAGTTCCAAGTACATATTCACCTATGCTTGGGGCTCCTACCCTTGCCTAAAAATAGATAGGACCCCTAAAAATAGATAGGCAACCTATGGCTCTCTTGCTAGGTTATGTTGAAACTAATGTAATAGGATAGATAAACTTGGTCTGGTTAGATGCCTTTCTTGCTCCTAGTCTGAACTTATATGTTGCTTGGTAAAATGAATCATTAGGGTAGATTATTGATTATTGAGAAACTTCAATTGTTTCTAGTGCTTGCTTTGTTGCTATAGTTTCTAATGATAGCCTTCTTTTCTATCATTAGGGATCTACTACTGCACAAGTATCAATTTCAATCTCCAACCAGATATAATTCTTAAACTAGATTAATTAAAGCTCAAACTGGATATGACTCTTCTGAACAAGCTACCAAATAAGAAGGATGCCTTGAACTCTCAAATGACCGCCTCTAGATCTTTATCTCTCATTTCATCCGCATTTGTGTCTAGTAGCATAATTTTGAATGCTTATAGAGAGAGATATGATAATTAATAGTCCAAGTCTTTCCTAGAATTTAATCTCCATCCCACTCTCTGGCTGGAAATGAGCAAGGTGTGAGAGATGCTTAAATGACTGATAGTAGTGCTTATACCTTTTCTAAAGTCCAATAAGCCTTGACTATTGCATTAGAGTTTACCACAAACAACAACTTTCATTGGGTAAGGAGGTATCTAGGAAGGCTAGGCTATTAAACTACACTAAGGATTTAGATACATAACCGCCGGCAGAGACATTATAGATAGACTTTTGCTAGTTGTAGAGCTTATTAAATTAGGAAAATATAGAGTAGTGGAGCCAACATCCTTCCTAGTTCTAGGTACAGCTCTAGGGCTAGTAGTTTATTCAAGGGGAGCATAGACAAGCCCCTAAAATAAATTATTTAACCCTACCATTCTATAGGAAGCAAGAGTAAGCAGCAACTTTCACATCTTTCCTTGAAGTCTGTGCGTACAGTTGATTGGGAAAAATCATTGTAAGGGAATAAAGAGGTTGATCTTGAACTAGAGGGATATGAAGCAACATAGGCATGGGCAAGAGTTGGAGTAGATCGTATAGATTGATATTGAGATATAGTACAACCTATTTCCTACTATTCTATGGCTTAATGCTAGTTGATTTTCTAGTTTAAGTGCTTCATTTAGTGCCAGTTTGCAATTGAGATTGAGACAACTAATTTTTAGAATAGAGCCCATTTAGAAAGTATCTCCTTCACTATATTTCCAAACATACAAAAATAGTCCTAATTAGAGAGATCTATTCTATTTTAGTTGATTGAGTTTACCCCTATCCTCCCTTTTGGGTGCTCTAGTTGGATATCAAGAGCAACTGATGGGGGGTAGAGTGATTCAAATTGCCTTACCCTACTAGTTTTTGAGTAAGGGAGTAGTTCCATTTCTAGTTCCATAGCCATTTGTAGATGGATATATTGACCATTTCAAATCACATTCTAGATACAAATTGTAGAGCCATAGCTATCCCTTCCATTTATAGATTGAGATGGAGATCCACTAATTGCAAAGGCATAGGAATAGGTAACAAGAGAGGAGGTAACATCAAAATCATAGACAATAAATGAAGGTATGTGTGCAAAGATAGTTCAATTTTTTGTTGGCCCATAAGAATTTCTAGATAAGTTATATCATATAACTGTTTCAGTGCCCATTCGACCAAAATGCATAATAACCTATTTTTATGTAGATCAGTAGGCATTAGCCCCCAAAATAGATTATCAGCCCACTACTAGCTGTTTATCTAGAGCCACCCATTTCCATACTCTTCTAATCCATTCTAGGCATGGATCCCTATCTAGTATTAGATTCATTGAATAGAGTGAAAGTTTAGGTTTAACCTATTTCAAATCCCTTCTAGGTGAGCCAATTGATTCTGCCATGAATGAATTGAATCAAGTGGGTGGGTGACCATGAAACTATGCTATATATAATACATCATTTTTTTTTCAAAAAGAAAGGTAGCTGCCCATAGAATTTGAGGCAACCACTCTTTATGTTGAGAGATGACATATAGATTGATCATAATAGTAGATATTTGAATGGAACATAATGCCATAGGAATACCTTAATAGAGATGCACACCACTTTTTCATAGGAACAAAGAATGTCTTTTAGAATGTATCTTATTAGAATACTAGTAGATGTCAAAGCTATCAAGGATTCTAGAAAAAATGCCGGTGGAACTAATTGTTCAGTGTAACCATATATCTATTTTAAATAAAATTGGCTCTACTACCTTCCCCACTCATACCAGATAGTTTCACTTCTACAAACAAGTAGGGTATTCCACTAATCACTTCCACTACTAGTAGAGGGAGGCCATGCCACCATGAGAATGAATCATAGTTCTGCACTAAGACAAATACACTCTATCCAAGGGATTTAAATCTAAGTGGAACAAACCTTCCATTAAACAAAGCATATACTATCACTATAAACCCTAATATAAGTACCCATGCTATCCATAGACCATTATATAGATACAACCATCCAACCAAGATAGTCTACCTAGATTAAGACTCCTATGCTATTAAGGGATGGAATGGAATGCTTGTACATGTAGAGGGATAACACTACCATGAAAATGGGATTGAGATATAGTAGTCTAATACCAGTGATATGACATATAGCTCTGTACATGAGAGATCTAACAAGCAAGGGATTGAATGATTTATACTCATAGGGATAGAAATCAATTACATCTATGCTCTATATAGTGGATCTAAACCTATGCTCTATACATAACATCTAACTAGCAACTGTAGGTTAGGGGAGGGGTTAGGGATAGGGTCCAGGGGAAGGGGAGGAGGGAAAATAGTAACCAATGTTCCCCTCCTAAATTTTTGATAAATGATGAGATTTCACCATCGATCCCTACCTCTATTAGGTGCTTTTCACTATGCCCCCATGCCTTATAGAGCATCTCACACCTCTCACCCCACCATTGGAGGTGCCTCCCAACCCTCCCCATGGAAGAAGTTGCCTTACATAAATAAGAATCAATAATGGATCTAGATGTCTATTATAAGAGTAGGCAAGTGGCATCTGGAATAGGTTTCAAAATATATGCACAAAAAATCAATCACTTTTTGTATGGATATGGACCAAGTAATGAATAAGATTTTGATCCTTTCATCCACCCCTAAAATATTGTAACAACACTCTTGCACCAGGATTTCTATTTTCCTTACACCACCTTCATACACAATCAAAGGGATCTTCTCCTACTCTGTCATCATACCCCACATAATAACACCATTTCTATCCTTCTTCAACTCAAATGGGAGCCCAGAGACTACCTCAAGTCTAGAAGTGAGCCCTATGAGTGTCAGTCCCACCAATGCTAGCCAATTATCATATATATCTATATATATATATATATATATATATAAAGATTCATATTGGTACAATGGCCCATATTCCCATGAGGAAAGATGGGGGAGGTTAATATTGGGATGTATGTAAGTGGTACTTCTTTGTAGATGGGACTAGTGGCACAATATACAAGAGCTTGTCTTGCAGATATCCTCGAGGAGGTGTGTATGAGTATTGTATTGGTTTGAATTTGCTGATCTTGTTGGGACTTCTTTGATAGAATTAAATTTCTTCCTATAAGATATATAGGTGGGTGCCATACTATTATAAGGGGAAGGGTTTATCTACATCAGCAAGAGTCACCTATCACACATAGTAAATTAAGACCTATGACCCCCATCAAATAGGTAGGCCAAGTATATGGATAATTGACTAATGAAAGAATTAGTTAATAAATACTCCATAAGTACCCTAAAAGTTTGAAGGGTATATATTATGGGGTGGGTAGATTAGGTAGGTGGATATCTATTAGTAGGAGGGACAACTTTAGTCAGAAGGGAGGAAAGGTAATGTAGGAAGGTAGGCCCAAGGATGCATAAATGCTTCCATGAGCTTGGACCTTTCACTGAATCTATCCATAAGCCATAGTCTGTAGCAATAATAGTGAGTAGGGAGATAGATAGGGATACAAATAATACATAGTGGGAATGAGCCACATTTACTGATGGGAATGTTGCATGCAGAGGCTGAAGCAACAAATGGTTGAGTAGCAAAGGAAGACAATAGATTGGTCTAATCTATTGGTCTGCATAACTCAATAGTTTGAATGCTTATTCTTGGAACTATACCTTTAATGCACTTTAGCATGCCTCAACAACCATTGGAAACATGTTTTGATAGTGTGATTCAACCAATTGCCAACCAAGTGCCTAGCAAACCAAGTGCATGTACCTATCTCTCAATATCCAAGTGCCTAGCCAAATGTGCCTTTAGCATGCCTTATAAGTCACTTTGTGAAGAATCCTTTAGAATAGTAGGGACATATATCAATATAAACATGGATATATATAAAGCCAATACGATGGATGGATCCTCCAACACACTCACTCCTTTGGTTAAGCTATAGATTATGCCTACTATTCTATAGGGATAAAGAACCTCCAGTAACATATCTGGAAGCACCCATTATAGATACAAGTAGGCCTCTAGTAGGTGGCTAGAGTAGTAGTTCCCAATAAATAGTGGAGATCAAATATTCACTTAGACCAATGATTCTGGATCTTTCGGATCCATATGCAGATACGTAACAAAAGTAGGAGCATATCACCTTAGAATAGTAGTAGGGCATATCCACTAACAAAACTATTATTAACCCCAACACTGGGGATTTGTTTCAAAAATCTTGAGGTATCAACTTTTGAAAGTAGCTATAGCTCTGTCAACATCTTTTGCTTCTAATTTTATTGATGAAATTGCAATCAAGGAAGGAGTTTTTATAAAGGAAATTATTCACCTAAATAGCATAATGCCTATTAATCAATTTGATTGTCCAACTGGAACCCAAGTGGTGAAGGTGGGAAATCTCTAAGGTTTGAGTGTAGTATTGGAAGAAACAGTTGATCCCTTATGTCCAATATCATTTGACTATTATCAGATGAATGCACTCATTCAACCTCAATTGTTAGCATATTATAATCCTAAATAAGTTCAAAATTTGAATGATATAAATAGATTGGGGTTGCCTTTAGACTATTTTCGGATGAATGAGTTTGTAAAACCTCAAATGATGATAGGTAATCTCTTTAAAGAAGGCCATATTTTTAATAAATTGAATGATATGAATGTGATGGATCTAAATGGTAAAGAAGCATAAAATAGTCAACAAAATGAAATAATATGGATATAGGGTATTTTGAATTCTTAATTAATTTGTCATTTGATCAATCCCCTACTACTATCAACACAAAGAAAAAGACTCCAAAAAAGAGAGGTAGAAAGCCAAAATTTGCAAAGATAGTATTAGAAGTAGATGTTGGTATTCATTCCACTCTTGATGATAAGTTTTCATTAGTCAAAATATTGACAAGGAGAACAAAAGGTTCTCCTTATCAGCAATGAACATTATCACGTGGAATGTTAGAGGCATCAATGCCTTTAACAAAAGAGGTATAATCAAGCATTCATTGGATTCTACAAAAAGGAGATATTATTCTTCTTCAAGAAACTAAACTATCCGAGCAATTTTTTGATAAGACATTGGAAAAATGGACTAAATAGCTTTCAATTCATGCAGTGGGGCATGGGGCCTCTAGTAGCTTAGTGATTTTATGGAATGCTAAACATATTCACAGTCATCTCATTGAGCAAGATTCCAATTTGTAGCTGCTAAAAGTTGAACATTTTGATTTGAGATTTCTTATCTTCAACATATATGGTCCCATGAGTACAAATGATAAGAGGAACCTTTGGGTTGTACTAATAGATTTTATCCAACAAGAAAGAGAGATAAATTTTATTTTGGGTGGGGATTTCAATGTACTATTATCCATGTTTGAAAAGAAATGGGAAACTTTCCTACCCCTTAG
Organism: Cupressus sempervirens; assembly: GCA_028749045.1. Lineage (NCBI taxonomy): Eukaryota > Viridiplantae > Streptophyta > Pinopsida > Cupressales > Cupressaceae > Cupressus > Cupressus sempervirens. The sequence goes on along the minus strand of CM053789.1, from coordinate 571,628,595 downwards.
AACTATCCAAGATTTTTCTTGTTTCATGGAAGATAATAACTTAAGTGACATTTTTTCGAACAATGGATCATACACATGGACTAACTGACATATTACTTTTCCAAAAATTGCTTGTTTTTGCAATCATGGAAGCTATTGAGCTTTAATTTTAAATTAGAAATCTTACCTTTTTCTAAATTAGATCATTTCCCAATTCAGTTATTGATATCAAAGAATAACCTACCACAAGGTCTTACTTGGGCTAGTTCTTTTAAGTTTGAATGCATGTTGTTCAGGCATCTAGATTTTAGCATGCTTTTGAAATAGTGGTGGATAAATGCTCTCACCTATCGAGGTCCTAAGATGCTTTAGTTGTCTAAAAAACTTTGTTACATGAAAGGGATGATCAAAGAGTAGAATGAGAAGGTTTTCAAAAATGTGTTCAAATAGAAACAAGACATCTCAGAATAACTTGAGAAGGTAAATTTAGTCATCATTAAAAAAGGTCTTAATTCATATTATACCATGAACAACAATCCTTGAAAGAACAATGGGAGGAGCTTTACAAAAGGGAGGAGATTTATTGGAGACAAAATCTCATGAACTATGGTTAAAAGATGGGGATAAGAACACAAAATTCTTTCATGAATCTATGAGAGTTAAAAGGGTTGTTAATACTATTTTTTTAACTAAGCATTTAGAATATGGTCATCTTATAGAAGAAGACAATGATATTAAGGATGAATGTGTTCTCTTTTTTTCAAATCTCTTGGTTCCCCACCCCCCCCATTTGGCTCCTGTTGACAACAATTTGATTAATGATTTTATTAGTTGCATTCCTCCTCTTATTAAAAAAGACCATAATAGGATATTTATTGCCCCTTTTACAATCGGAGAAATTTAAAAAGTGGTATCTTCATTCCCACCTAACAAAGCCCAAGCCTAGATGGATTTATAACTCTTTTTTTTATTAAAAATTCTTGGATTTTATTGGTTCTAGTTTATTAGCAGTGGTATAAGAGTTGAGAAAGAATGCCAAGATGATTAGGAGCTTCAATTTGACTAACATTGCTATTAGTCCAAAAGTTAAGTAGCTGGCCTCTTTTGCTTATTTTAGGCTTGTCTCTTTATGCAACATGATATAAAAATTAATTACCAAAGCTATATACATAAGGTTACAACAATGTATTCCTCATATCATTTCTTTAGAACAAAGTGATTTCATGCCAAGAAGAGAAACATGGGAAGGAGTTGTAGTTGTGCATGAGATTCTTCATTCCATCAATTCTCACCAGCTATTAGTCCAAAAGTTAAGTAGCTGGCCTCTTTTGCTTATTTTAGGCTTGTCTCTTTATGCAACATGATATAAAAATTAATTACCAAAGCTATATACATAAGGTTACAACAATGTATCCCTCATATCATTTCTTTAGAACAAAGTGATTTCATGCCAAGAAGAGAAACATGGGAAGGAGTTGTAGTTGTGCATGAGATTCTTCATTCCATCAATTCTCACCAGCTATCTAGTTTTGTGATCAATCTTGACATGATGAAGGCCTACAATAGGGTAAGATGGTTGTTCCTCTTTAAATTTATTTCCAAATTTATTTATTTAGATAAGTGGCATAGATGGATCAAAGGTTATATCCTAGGTGCTTGATTTTTAGTCATTATTAATGGAGAGTGAGTTGGTTTTTTCCCCTCTTCAAAAGGGGTTTGTCAGGTTGACCCACTATCTCCATTTTTATTTATTCTTACAGGTAATGCTTTTAGAAGATTCATCAATAGATCTTTGTAAATGGGCTTATGACAAGGGATTTTGATTCCTGGTATGTATATTCCAATTACCCATTCCCCTTTTTTTGATGATACTCTTCTATTTGGTAAGTAAAATGTGAAGGAAGCTACCTATATTAAGTATGGCTTGTACCAATATTTAGATTTTTTGGTTAGAGAATCAATGCCAAAAAATCTAAAACTTCATCTTCAACACTAATGATATAGTATCTTAGAGGATTTCTTCAACTTTGGGCTTCCTGATGGATCAACTCCCATCACTTTATCTGGACATTCCTTTTTTTTATGAGAACCAACAAGGTTATTTTTTGTCTTCCTATCATTGACAGAATAAGGGTTAGGATTTCATCCTAGAAAGATAGTTGGTTATCTTTGATAGGTCATATTTTCCTAGTTAAAGTTGTCCTAACAACTATCCCAAACTATGACTTGTTAATTCTCAATGCTCCTTCTTCTATAGTCTTGCAAATCTAGAAGATTATTTAGGATTTTATATGGAAATGCAATTTATTAGATAAAAAGAAGCTTCCCCTTGTTTCTTTTCTTGAAATGGCTCATGATAAGACATCTGGGGGTGTGGGGTTGCCTCATGATATTTCTACTAGAAATAAGGCTTTTGTGGGCAAGCTGGTGTGGCAAATGTATACAAAATCTCATGTGTAATGGTGTTCAATTATACAAGAAAAATCCTTAGATTCTCCAAATCTTGCAAGAATCTTTACTTTGTCTAATCCTCTTTAGCTTCATCCATATGGAATTTCATTATGTCTTCAAATGGTGTTGTTTGTAACTATGTTACTTGGTAAATACATAGTGGGGAGTAAGTAAAGTTTTGGGAAGACTTGTGGAATGGATTCCCCCTCTATGGAAACAAGAAAAGTTGGATGAAGCATGTCAAGTCTTAAAAGATGAGTTGGGTTCCTCTTTTTGGGATTACATTTTGGTAGTTGAAATTCATTTAAGAAGGGTTCTTTGGAAAGAACTTCCAATCTATCTTCTTAGTCAACCAAGTTTCCTTTCTTTGAGAGACTCTATTACTGAAAGAATTATTTTCCTTTCTAATAGGGTAGATATAATTAGATGGGACCCATCCAAAAGAGGTAATTATTAAATCAAGGAAGGTTATTATGGTCTTAGACAAATGGCTAATTTAATCAGGAAGTGTAGAGGCTTTTCCTTTTGTTGAACATTGCTATGTTTCCCAGGGCTAGATATTTTTCTTTGCTAGCCCTTAGAAAAAGGATACTCACTGGTGAATGATTATTTAGGATGGGTATTATAGAATCATTTGTTTGTAAATTATGTAACAAGGAGATGGAAACTACAAATCACCTCCTTCAATGTCCCTTTTCTTATCAATGTTGGGTTTTTGTTTTCATAAAGCTTCAAATGTCTCTACCTCTTCCAAATAGTCTCTGGGACATGTTTGAATCTTGGCTAGTTATGTTTTTAGGATCTCTATTTACATGTATTTGGAAGTGCATCTCGACTGCTATGGTCTGGGCCATCTATAGGGAGTGCAACAAGATCATTTTTTGTAATGAAAAATTAGACCTAGAATGTGTTCTCAATGGGATTGAGAACGTAATTTTAGAGAGAGTGAATGTAAACATATTTAATAATGTAAATGATATTTGATTATCTACTTGGGAGAGAAAAAAAAAGTTGCCTCCAGGTTTCTCCCCAAACCAAAATTCTAATAATCAATATGATCAGCTTCAAATCAAATGGTCTCCCCCTTCTATAAATTTTCTAAAGTTAAATTTTGATTGTTGTTCTCATAGGAATCCTTGTAAGTTAGGCTTGGGTGATTGCATTAGGAATTGGCAAGGTGAAGTAGTTGCAATCAAAGAAGATGTTTTACTAGATGGTGCTAACAACCTTGTAGAAACTCAAGCCCTATTGGTAGGTCTAATTTTGGATAAGTGATGTAATATTTCCACCCTCCATATCAAAGGTGATTCTTAGATAATTATAAAATTGTGTCTTTCATGATCTTCTCATACTAAAAAATTAGCCTATATCCTTCATTAATGCTGCAATTTGATTGATTCTTTTCATGCTACTTGTTTCTCTCATACTCTAAGGGAGGGCAATAAATTGGTTGAATGTCTAGCTAATCTTGGTTGTGAAGATTTCATATTTGAATCTTGCCATTTCCAAGTTATTTTTTTGAAATTCCAATCATTAGTCGAGTGTCATATTTGGGACTCAAAGTAGATCAACAAAGCTTAACCAAAACTAGTGCTATAGCTGTAAGACACACTTTTCTCATTTATCTAGTTACTTGTCATTTTTCTTCCATTTATTTTCACACTCTTTGTGCATGATGATTCATTTTTTTTTTCTAAAAATGGAAATTTTGGAGTTGGCCTTCATGATTCAAGTCTTAGATGTTGATTTGGATGGTATCATTCTGTTTCACAATGCTCCAATTAGAGAAGCAGTTCACAATTCTCTTGATTATAGTTAAGTTATTAGAAGGGGAGAGATTCATTGGCATAATTGGACCCTTCTTAATACAGAGTAATTGTATCTACCATGTCTTAGGACTCTTGTTCAATGTAGAGTGATTATATCTTGCTATAGGTATGCCTTGACATGATCTATCAACCCTTAACACCTTTGTACTCTAGCAAGGATCAATTTTTTTTATCTAGTTCTTTCTCTAATGAGCCCCCTAAACTAGTTCATTAATAAATAAAATATATAAGTTCCATGCCATGTTTTGATTATGTATATATATATCATTAAAAAACATTTTAGCAATTGATACTCTAGATTTATTGTCATCTTTTAAATAAATATTATTGTTAACACTTATTCTTTTAAATCCAATCTTATTAAGATAAGAGTTTATCCTTTCATACCATTATCTTGGTGCCCACTTTAGTCATTACAATGCTTTATGTAGCTTGTAGACCAAATATGTACTATTTTCAACTAAAAATCCTTCATTTTGTTCAATGTAGACTTCTTCAAGTATTCCATTTAGAAAAGAAAATTTTTCATCTATTTGATAAACCTTGAAACTATTATATAAAACATAAGCCAATAATATTCTATCTCCTTCCAATCTAGGAACATGTGCAAAAGTTTCTACATAATCTAATCATTCTTCTTATGCATAACCTTTGCAAACTAATCTTGTCTTGTTCCTTGTTACTTCACAATTTTCATTTATCTTGTTCCTAGAAACCTATTACCTATAACATTTTTGTCACTTAGCCTGGATACTAATGACCATCTCTTATTCTTTTGAATTTGATCAATCTTTTTTTTATTGAATTCATCCAATTATCATCATTTAATGCATCCTTCACCATTCTTAGTGCCATCTTTGAGAGTAAATAAGAAGGATCTCTTATTCTTAATTGACTTATGGTTAATACCCCTCCATTCTTATTAGGGTGCCCTACCCATAGGGCCCTTTAGAATAGTAGGACCATAGAATTTTAGGTGCCCTAGTCAATCTACCTAGTAGGCCTAATGACATCATTTCATTAATGAGTTTAATAGTCATAAACCTCCAGCCTCCACCCACCCAACCCCATATGAGCTTCCCATAATAATAAAGAGGAGACCATTTGCACTATCCTACAATGTGTAAGGATAAGTAAATAATTATATTTGATGAATTGTGACTTATCCTTATATGCCTTAGGGTAACTATATTATTATTTTGAATTATTTGATTTCCTTCAATAAAATTATTTGTTATAGTTTGGTTATCAGTTGTTGGTTGAAAATTACTTATTCTAATAGTATTTTTTGGTGTTGTTTGAAATTTTACTAGTGTATAGTATATCAGTTCGTTATATCCTTATTGTTTCTTCATAATTTTTTGAGAATCCATGTATCTATACATTTACACTCTTAATTAACTTGTTTGTTATTAATTTTAATCACTCGTAGGCCTTCTCTTAGTAGAATAACTAATAAATATTCCTTCATCACTTTTAATATTGAATTTTCCTTTCATATCATCTTTCTTGATATATCATTTACTACAAAATACTTTGAAATAACTAACATTAGGTGTTTGTCTATACTAGAGTTCATAAGCATTTTATTTGTACCTTTCTTAAGTTGTACTCAATTCAATTTATAAATAGCAATACTCACTGCACCATCTTAAAATGGATGCACTTAATTTTGAGACATTTTATCCCTCCTTGGTGTGGTTTTGGTCTCTTCTTGTCCTCCCCCTTCCATTTTATACTTCTCCATTATCTCTTTCTTTCTGATATGGTCTTCTAGTTGCCACTTTATCACCTGAACATCCTTCTTGGCCTTTCGCAAACCTTCCTATCTTGTCCTCTAGGACTAGGTCAAACCAATTCAACTTAGTCCTTAGTGGTTGTAGAGTTACAAGCCTGAACATCCTTGAGTTTTCTAATAAATTTAATTTACTACCCAGTCCTCTTGAATAATTTTCCCACTCGAACACTAGTATATAAGGAGGCTTTGGGGATTCATTTTCATATCTAAAAATCTCATGTTATCTCATCTTCACAAGCCTTTTATTCCATAACAAACTTTATTCTACTTTAGATAATAAACAATTTCCAAATGTAGTATTTAACTTGGAAAGATTACCTTTTGTCTGTTCATTGGTAGTGATCAGTTCACTAGACTTTCCTAATATCTTGTACTTTTTATTACTAAAGTCAAACCGGAATCCTTTATTGTTAAACTAAGATACACTCAATAGATTATACTTTAATCCATCAACTTAATAGACATCTTTATTGGTAATGTTATTGGTTGAAGCAATAGAACCTTTACCATTAGTTGAACTATTTTAAAATCCAACCGAACCACCATCACATTCCTCCATTGTAATAAAAATTTCCTTATTTATATTCATATGATGTGTACAACCACTATCAATTATCTAGCCACCATTATAATTCATTCTCAAGATCAAATATTTCTCTTCACTAGTTTCAATATTATCAATATAGGGATCTTCCTTTACATAAACAAACCTACTTTATCATTATTACCATCAGTGTTGTATCTTCATCATCTTCATCTTCAATTAAATATAGCTTCTTTCTATTTTCATTGAAGTTCTTGAATTTCTTGAAATTTTCTTTCTTTTCCTCTTCACTGTGCTTCTTATTTTTGTTAGGACATCTATGTGTAAAGTGACCTATCTACGTGAAATTCTATCATGCAATAGGTCTCTTACCTTTTTACCTTTCTTTCAATTTAGGAAACCTTTAAGGTATCAATGCTTCTAATTCTTCCAATTATTTTTCTTTAACTATTTAGCAGTCATAATCATTTGAACTATGTGCAAGAGACTTTCCTTTTGATCACCCTAGATTAAAACTAGCTTGAAACATAAATTCCATAGTAGGTTGACTAAAAGTATTCAATTATTATCATAATTTCTCAATTCAAATGTAGTATGCATTCAAATAAGTATATCAAGTGTAATATTTTTTGTATCAATTATTCTAAACTCTTGAATAGAAAGAACTCTAATTGCATAACTCCATGTAAGGATTCTGAGAACTTTACTTACAATATCACCATCCTCAAGTTTTCCTCTATCTCCTTTGATAATAGAAAGAACTTCCTTTATTCTAGCAACATATCTTCCAACATTTTCTTCTTCTTGGATCTTCATATCATAATATTTTCCTTTGAGACTTTCAACTTTATCTTTCAATATTTGTAGATCACCTCAATGAAATTTATTTAGCTTATCCCACATTGCCTTTACACTTTGCAAGCCTTTGATATCAACATAATCAACATTATTAGATGAAATCACTAACTCTATCATAACTTTATTGTGTACCAAATTTTCTCTTCATGCAAATTCTATAAGAGTTCTAGTAGGTTCCATATATCAATTAGTAATATAATCAATGGTAGTGTTTGAGATACCCGATAAGTGTAATTCCATCATGTTTTCTCATGTATCAAAATTTTCTTCTTTCTTGTTTAACGTGGGTGTGTCCTTCCTATTCATCTTGTGATCTTTCCCCTCAGTGATTAAACCTTCAAAATTAGGGAACTAACACTCTAATACCAATTTTAGTTATAAGAATGATTACTAAGATGGGGGGAGGGGTGAATTAGTAATCACCAACTCAAAAAAATTTATAGTATCAATTAAACTTATTTAAATAGTTTACCTATAAGATATTCTTTTAACCTATAACAATAACTAACATGCAACACATGAAATAACAATCATAAAATGATAACATCAAATGTATCTCATGAAATCCTAATTAGGGTGATAACTATGATGTGAGAATTATTGGAAGTATATTGGGAAAGTTAAATACCTCTAATCCTTCTTACAATAATATCATAAATCACTAAATTTTTTATTGCAATGATGTATTAGATCTAATCGCTAATCATATCCAAAAATATGAAAGTAAATGATCAACACATAACACAAAGATTTTGATTACCTAGAAACCCTCCAAGGTAAAGGTAAAATTGGGGTGGGATGACACCCATAAATCTTGACTACTAGAGCAATAACATTTTCCTATTAGTGTAGGACTAGAAAATAGGTTACTTAGCATACTATGAGCAACCAAAAACTCAAATACATATACTAATCTATTCTAATCTACAGTGAAATTCATTGAAAAAAGATTAAAAATAACAAAACCCCCTTTTCAAGTGTAATTCATATGTCCTCCTTTCTTCTCCATTATTGATGTAGCTCCAATTGCCTATAGTGTACACAAAACTGAAAGAAAATGGCTAAGAAAAAAGTGATATGATGAATTCTCTTGAGAATACTAGAAGCATGGTTCAAGCCTAAAGGGTTCTTTAGAATATGGTTGTTAAGGAGAAAATGAGTGTAAGATCGATCAATTTGTAGTCAAAATGCAAGAGGTTAGACATGAATGAGGAGATGGAAACTTATCATTTTGAATGTGCAACTTGGCACAATATTCCTTAAAATGTCTATGAAAAATGTGATGCAATATGATACATATATGATTCTATGACACGTACAAGTCAATACACCTAAAAGTGGAAGAGAATCTATGACAAGCTTATGACACATCAAAGCCACTTGTAGACAAAAATGTATCACCAATATGGCTTATTATGGTCATGTGTAAGGAATAATATATGCAAAATATGACACATATTAGCTAATTGTAGAATGAGGATCTATGATGCATTATAGCGATATGTCAGATCTATGTGGAATATTTTAATGAAAAATTCATAATCCCACATGAATGGAAATTGGTAAATTAGAAATTAGAAATGGGAAAATAGGATTTAGGAAATTGAGAATTCCCATAGTTGGCAAAGATGGACCAATTAATTAATAAATATTAATTAACTAAGAACATTAGTTAATAGGAATAATTAGTAAAGAAAGATGAAAATGATTGAAATGAAATAGGAATAGATTATGGGTTAACTAATCCTATCAAAAAAATGAGTAAATGATTGGCCAATTTGATGAAATAAATGTGGGATTAACTTTTTGATGAAATGTGATGATTATGCAAATTAACTAGGATGATGGTGGGTAGATCAAAGTCATGATCAAACTAATCAAGTGATTAGGATTGAAAACATGTCAAGGACATATGACATGGATTAAAGAGATATGGCATTTAACGAACACTATAAATGCCACAAGATTAAAGTTAATTAATAATATTGATCATAATAACATCAATATACATCATCAATGTTATTAAATTGGTTGGATACAGCCATGTTCAAAAATTTAGGGACATAATAATGTTAATGATCAAATGATAAAAATGACAGGTTGACCTAGCATTGAGGGACATGGTAGTGCTAAGGTCAGATTTGATAGGTTTTATAGGTTTACAAGGTATTGAGGGACATGATAATGCCTAATACAAGATAAATTATAGTTGATTAGGGATGTTTGGCATGTCTTACGTCAATTAGGGTTTAGTAAAAATGGTTTAGGGTTGATTTGGGATGGTTTTGGGTTGATTAAGAAGGATTTTGATGATATTGAAATGGTTTAGGGTTAATCATATGAGAATCTAATGATGTTGAAATGATTTAGAGTTAGTTCTAAAAAGTTCAGATAAAACATGAATTGATTCTAAAATGATTTGCAGTTGATTTGAAAGGCAGTGTGAATGATGAAGAATATGTAAAAATACATTTAAATGATGATAAATTTTGGCCAAAAGATCAAAACTATTGAAATGTGAAAATGGGACATGTTAGTATGAAAATGTGATTAAATAGTAGACATGAATCTATTTTGAGCATCTATAGTTAGGGCTATAATTTTGATCACTTCTAATGATTTACCCTATGAGGGGTCTACTATTAAGAGATTATAGGACTTATTCAGTCTACCTTTATTAAAGGATTTAAAACTTACAACTTAGTAATCACTATGTTAAGAGATTTACAAAAGTCTTTTAGGACCACTCTGCTAAGAGATTTACCTTGAAACACTTGCTAGAATGTATCAATACTTGATCCTTAGGTTTGCACTTAATATGTAGATTACAAATCTCCTCTTTCCAATATTTGATCTGATCTCCAATCTGATATATTTGTATTATGCCTTTCACTACTTTATTCAGTTGCTATATTTGGTTTACCTTCACACTTAGCCAATGGCATCCAAAATTTTATTTTCTTGCACACACACTCTAAAATCAGGGTTTGGATCTTCCTTTTATAACTAGATGAAGAAGTTTCTAGATCAAAATCAACAATCTAGGTCTCTCTCTTTTTCTACTTAGGCCTTCAAGTTTTCTAATTGGTTGATTACCTTGCATAGAGATTAATGATCCATAACAAAATGTGTGATCATTTTTGTAATTAAATCCTTGAAATAAATAAATAAATCTCCAAATAAAAATAAAATATTTTACCTCAATGTTTGTGTCATTCCAAACAATTATATCAAAACTAGTTTATTCAACACTTGAACATTTTGACACTCGGTCATAACTATTTTTCCATGTTTTCACTCAAGATGTATACACTCAGCATGAACTATGTTCTAGATGACTAAACACGTATAGGGGTGCTCAGTGACCATACCATTTCTTGCCAATCACTACTACTTGGTTCATACATGAAATATATATAAGCCTAGTTATAATTCTTGGCCTATATAGGATGGCTTGGTTAGAGTGATGATCATCCAACTCTACCAAATATATGACTAATTATTCAACACAAATAGACAACATGACTTAGGGATCAACAATCTCCCCCTTTGACATTTGTGGAAAAACCACTTTGTCATGATCAATCTTACATATCAATATAAAAAGTACTCCCCCTTACACTATAACCCAAAATTGTCACTTAGTCCATCATATAGACTTTATAATTATCAAAGTCTTATTAGAACAAGTATATATAGATTCTCACTAACTCCTTATGACTCCAAAACTTATATATACATTAAAATTTCAAAATTTGACAAACATGATTAGATGTCTATAAAAAAATTGACATCATCATACCTTTGATCATGCATCACACTAATTTCCCCCTATTTTATTCATGAATGTTCTTATGTGTAATTGGGGTCAAGCAATTATGCCATATTTCTCAAATAATGATTTGCGGCAGTTTAGAATCATATCCATTGTCTTCTCCCAATTTTCCTTCAATTCATCAAGAATGTGACTTTGAATTTCTAAAGTGGCTACAAGATTAACCATATTATCACCAATACAGAATTGTTGATTACTCTTGATTAAATATTTATCAATCTTAATATGTTTTTGAATGACTTCCAAATGTGGAGTAAAAAAATCTTCAATTTTAAGAAAGTCAGCTCTTATCTTTCTTTCTTCATGCAAAAGTCCAGACTGCTTGGTCTACAAAATTTGTAACTTTTAAAAATGAACAAAGCTAGAACTAGCATCTGAGGTCAATGTTTGTGCACTCAACTGCATGTCAAAATCTAGCTTATCCATTTTTCTTTGACCTCCTTCATGAATTATAGAAGATAATATAGGTTTACAAATAAATAATTAATGTCAGTGACATTCTTCTTGACATTAGTAGCTTTGGTAGATAGATCAACCATTTTTACTACAATATCAAAAGCTACCTTTTCCATGATCTTATTGTCATATCATCTCTCTACTCAATCCATTAGCTTTTGTTGAACATCAATATCCGGCTCATTTATTGTGTCTACAATATGTAACAATTGGTCAAGAATGGGTGTATTTTAATCTAAATCATCAATAAAAATAGTATCTAAAATAATATTCTTGATCTCAAACAAAACTTGTTTCTTTTGATGTTCTCTTCATAGCTTGGCTCTGTTAGCCTTCCTTGCATATAACTCACTCAAAATTAGAAATTGTCTCTCTATAAAATTTGACTTGTCATAGTTTGGTATAATAATATATTCATTTAAGGTAATTGGCTTACCTTTGATCGTCTGGGGTGAGTGCCTTACCTTCTTCTTCAATCATTTACCTTTTGAATCTAGGGCATTGGAGCTTGGCAATGTCAGTTGCAAACCTTTGCTTTGAACTGCTAGATTCAATACTTGTGATCCTTGAATTACAACACTCTACTTCACTTCTCCACCTAGTTGTTCTACACTTGGCTATGGTGTTGTTCCACCTAATTGATCTGTGGGAACAACGATTTAGACTTTACCTATTGAACTCGATCTTCTTGTATCCTTTTCTTTCTCTATCAAATGTCCTGAGTGATGTGGTCTTTTTGTGCCTATAGTAAAAAGATCTGCTATATCCCTTTTTTTCCCTCTTGCTTTCTCTCCACTTCTTGAATTTTTCCTTTGTGTGTCAGCCCACTCTGTTGCTTGATATCTATTGACATTTTCTTTTGGAGGAGTAGAGTATTGTAGTCAATAGTAACTATAGTTGTTTCATGATAGAAACTATTACATGTTGAGTCTCACCTTTTTCTCCACTTGTAGGATATTCTTTTGTTCATACAATTATAGGATTGGCCTCTGTCAACATACTTTGAGGCATGTTCTTTCTCTTTCTCAATCTTCTTAATCCTTTCCAACTCCTCTTTAGAAGTAGTAATGTCTTTCACTATATATTTAGGTGGCTCATGTTCAAATATAATATTTTTAGTTGGCTACAAAACTTATTGAGCTATTTTTTGCACAATTTCTACAAGTTTCTTGACATTAGAATATATATCTTTAGTGTTATCTAATACAACTTTGTCATCTTTCTTTTCTTCTTCTTCTACTATAGTAGCCATTAACCCAAAAAAAATCTTCCAAATTAACTTTTTGTCCTATACCACATCCTTAGATTTGTTCCTCAAAATTTAATATGCCCTTGTCTTTGGCACAAATTTCTTCATATAATCTCTCATAGCTATAGAAATATGAGTTTTTCCTAAATTAGACATAATTTTGGCCAATGTAGTTTCTTGTATTTATCTTTCAGTTGTCAGAGCCCATATCAAATTTGCATCAATTTCATCATACAAATATTTAGGTAATTATTTTTCTAACTCTATTGGTTTGTATTTAAAGTTCACTATCATATCAAATATTGTCTGCTCTACTTTTTATTTATCAACTTTGTCAAAAGTTTCATATTTTACATGTTTAATACCAGTTAAGCCAGTAGAACTTCTTATGTTTTCACATACCTTTTCAATGTCTTGAGGCATTTTTCTTGGTACTATTTGATACTAAATCAAGTCATCTTACTTGATCCTCTCTACTTCATTATCTTTTTCTTTATATGGCTTAAACACCAATTTTCTTCTTGATCTTTTGTTCTTCTAGCTTTTTTTGGTCTCAATGGCTTCCGATGTCTCCTTCTTATGATTCTTACCTTTGATTAGCTTTGAGATCTTCAGTAATCCTTTTCTTATAGGTTCGGTAGCTATAGGGGTTGCTTCTTTAGATCTCTATCTTGTGACTCTTTGTGGCATAGATGTGGGTGGGGTTTCCACTTTCTCTAGACTCTTTTTCACTTTAGGATCTACCACCATAATATTTTTATCTTTGGTTACCTTTGGCTTAGTAAATACAAGTTCTTTTCCTTTTCTTGCTCAATCTTTTTCATCTTCTCTTCATCACTGCTTTTATCCTCTCTTAGACCTTGAGTTATTTGAAGGGGAGCTTTCATTTCATCCTCTCTACCCAATTTTCCTTACAAATCCTTAATCATATTCTTTCTCCTCTTCTTCATAGGAGTATTCTTCACTTCTAATGTTATCTTGGCCTTTGAAATCTCATATTTTTTGAATGCCTTAGCTTTTGAATAATTTTATTCTACCAACAATGCAGTGATGGTGGAAATCACTTTGTCTATATTAACCTTATAGGGAAATGGTATTAACCATACTGCCATAGATACTACTATTGGAAATATAAAAGGAGTAACTGAGAGGGGAGGGGTGAATTAGTTACCACTAAAATAAATCCAAAATCCCTTAGATGTCAACATAGAAGACATACTTTATTGAAAATATTGATGCTCAATAAACGCATAGCTACTTGGTTTACACTAGAAAATGTTGTAACTCAGTAAACATTAAAATAGCAACTGTAACTCAAAAAATGCTTAACATGTGAATCTTAAGATATTATCTATGATTAACCTTAATTAACTTAGTTGCATACACATGAAATAAATAACATGAACACAAGTGACACCAAGATTTAACATGGAAACCCAATTTGAGAAAAACCACCAATTCCAACTAGTTGCTAATTTTTTACTCTTCTGAAGTGAGTCTTGTTAGGAGCCAACCTTATTAAAGGTTACAAAACACACTATTAGGTGTGACCTTGTTAGAGGATTTAATCATCCTATTAGGAATGGCCTTGTTAGAGGTCTTCAAACACTTCAATCTAGAAATGCCACTTTGTTAGAGGATTTACTAATAGCTATTAAGCCAACTCTGTTAAGAGATTTAGATCAGTGCTACAATGGTTAGAGAGTAACAATGAGATGACTTAATTTATGATGCAATTGAATTGTAGATTATAGATCACAATTCTACCTTGTATACTTGATCCTTTATGATCAAATGTATCTTTGCAACCCCAAAAGGATATTTTACTTATCCTTTTGATTCACTTTCTCTAAGAATCTTCAAATCTTCTATTCACTTGCACACATTCAATCCTTAACTTGACCTTATATTTATATCTTACACATTGTCAAGTTGGCTTGAATACAACTTAGAATAATTAATATTCATCTCCTTTGTCAGCTAGAACCAACAAACCAATCTATTACATTCAATATGCCAAAATAAGAAAATCCTTCATTAGCCGACCCTACTCGGTAGACACTCACTTAGAAATGATTTTCTTTTGTTAACCAAGTGAACTTGGTTAACACTGTATCTTCACAATGTTCCTTTAGTAACTGAGTGAGATCAGTTAAAACTAGTTCCATCCAATTTTTCCTTCACTAATTGAGTGAGCTTGGTTAACACTCAATCTTCTGCAAACTTCTCTTGTTGCATGAGTGAACTCGCTAAACACTATCTTCTGAACTTGGGAAAATATGGAATGCTCAATAGACATAGGAAACTGTCTTGATCACCCAAGTGAGTTTGACATTGTAGATGCTCAATAATGGTTCACGTCTATGGTTTAATCAAACTTTTATACTAACTCATCCCATTTTCTCATTCTACTAATTCTAATCTTTTGGCTAACTTGATTATATCCCAATAGTGTCCCTCATTATTTGTATCATCTTTCACATCAATTGTAGATCCTTTTGGTCAACTTGATTATATCTCAACAATATTCTTTATCATTTATATCCTCTTGCACATCATTTTCATATCATTTCAGAATCATATCTGATCAACCCAAAACCATTTCAACATCATCAAAATCATATCAAATCAAAAAAAATAACCCCAAATCTACCTGGAATCACCTAAAATCAACCATAACCAACCCAAAGCATGTCAAGCATCCCAAATCAATCATCATCTATCTAGTGCTAGGCATTGTTGTGGCTTTCAGTGCCTTGAAAACCTATCAATCTATCAAACTTATCAATCTGACCTTAGTACTGTCATGACTCTCAGTGCTAGATCAAATCATCATTCTTGTCATTTGATCATTGACATTGTCAAGTCCCTTAGTGTTAGATCATGACATCATCAAAACATTTTAATAACATTGATAACATCCATCGATGTTATTATGATCAACCATATCAATATCAATAAATTTGACCATTACTTTGGTCTACCTATCATCATCCTATAAAATCTACATAATCATCACATTTTCATCTTATTTAATCAAATTGGCCAATCATTTATTAATTTCTTCTATAGGATTAAACAACCAATAATTTAATCCTATGTCATTCCAATCATTTCCATTACACATTACTAATTATTCTTCTTAACTAACATCCTCAATTAATTAAATTTATTAATTAATTGATTCATCATTCACAAACCATGGAAACTCACAATTTCTTAAGTCATATTTTCTACCATTAATTTCCATTTGTGTGGATATATGGATTTGTAATTCAAATATTCCACATAGTTTTGACATAATCTTGACACCACCATGATACATGGGCATGAAAATATTGAAAATATAAGGGAAGTAATTAAGAGGGGAGGGATGAATTAGTTACTACAACAATATTTCAAGGTCCCTTAGATACCAGTATAAAATAATCTCTAAAACTGAACTCTACTGAAGATTGACAAATACACAAGGATGTTGTAACTTAGTAAGTACTAAAACACTTATTATGAAAATCTTAAGATGTTACCTATGATTACTTTAACTTTAACTTAGTTTCAATCACATAAAAGAAATAGCATGAACACATATGACACCAAGATTTAATGTGGAAATCCAATTTGGAAAAAATTACCAATTGCAACTAGTTACCAATTTTCACTCTTCTGAAGTGAACTTTGTTAGGAGCCAACCCTATTAAAGGTTACAAAATACACTGTTAGGTGCGACCTTGTTAGAGGATTTAATCACCCTATTAGGAGTGGCCTTGTTAGAAGTCTTTAGATAATTCAATAGAATTGACACCTTGTTAGAGGTTTTACAAACAACTGTTAAGCCAACTTTGTTAAGAGATTTAGATCACTACCACAATGGTTAGAGAACAATAATGAAATGACCTAATGTAGATGCAACTAAATTAATGATTAAAAATCTCAATTTTGGATTGTATACTTGATCCTTCTTGATCAAATATATCCTTTCATCTTCTCAAGGATATTTTGCTTATCCTTCTAATTCACTTCCTCTTTGCATCATTAAATCTTCAAAATATTCCATGCATTCACATGCTTCACACACTTTTTAACCCTCAACTTGACCTTTTATTTATATCATTCATATTGTTAAGTCAGCTCAAATACAACTTAGAATAATTAATATTCATCTTGTCAGTTGGCTAGAACCAACAAATAAATCAATTAAACTCAAAATGCTAAAACAAGAAAATCCTTCATTACCTGACCCTGCTTGGTAGACACTAACTCAAAAATGATTTTCCTATGTTAACCAAGTGAACTCAGTTAACACTGCATACTTGCTAAGTTCCTTTGGTAACCAAGTGAGCTCAGTTAGTATTGGTTCCATCCAACATTCCTTCATTAACCAAGTGAGCTCAGTTAACACTCAACTTTCCTTTGACACCTGAGTGAACTCGGTAGACATTTCCTTATGGACTAAACAAACTCTGGAATGCTTGGTAGACATAGAAAACTATCTTCAATGTCTGAATGAGCTTGACATACACTAACTAGTAATGATATGACATTTTGTGTAACATCAAAGATAATTCAAAATTAATCAATTGTTACAAAAATCTCCCTCTTTCGCTTTGATGGCAACACAACATGTCATAACACAATGAAATTTTGGAGAAATAATAAAGTAAGGAACATATCCTTAGTTTCATTCTTATTTTCATCCATGAGAACTCCCTTTGTAAGTGTGAACTCTTTCTCCAATTTCTCCCTCTGTTAGAAAAATTCTTCTGATACTAGATTCTACCATGTTCATTCTCCCTCTTTGGCAATTCTTTCTACGATAGCAAACTTCTCCCTCTTTTCAAAAAAAAATTCTATGAGATATGACAGTAAAATTCTCCCTCTTTGAAATCTCATGCCAAAGACAATATTAGTTAATATCAATGTACCTTAAGTATTGATTCATTTGCAATATGCCCTTGTCAATATTACACCAACTGATTGATTTTCAATAATGCTCTAGTTGATACATCACTAAACTTTATTTAGTGAGCTTCAAATAGGGGAATGACCCTACTTACTTCTTAGATACAAAAATGCATCCTTAAGTAATGGATTGGTGAATATGTTTGCATTTTGTTCTTTTGTATTTACATATTCCAATCTGGCTTCTTTATCTTGCACCAATTCTCTCAAGAAATGACATTTTATATCAATGTGCTTTGTTTTGGTATGCATCACTAGATTCTTTGATATATTGATTACACTGGTGTTATCATAGTAAATGACTATGGGATCCTTGATCTATACCTTCATACCCGTCAATAGCTATTTGAATCAAACAATAGTAGAGAAATTGGTTACTGCT
The DNA here is from genome assembly GCA_028749045.1 of Cupressus sempervirens. Taxonomy (NCBI): domain Eukaryota; kingdom Viridiplantae; phylum Streptophyta; class Pinopsida; order Cupressales; family Cupressaceae; genus Cupressus; species Cupressus sempervirens. The sequence continues at coordinate 571,610,255 of CM053789.1, read as the reverse complement.
GCCACATATTCTACCTTTGTTGTGGACTAAGAGATACAATTTTGTTTTTTTGCTTGTCCAAGACACTAGTCTTTTACCAGGAAAGAATGCTCCACGACTAGTGCTTTTTCTATCATCAATACTTCCTGCCCAATCAACATCTATAAATACTTTTAGGTCCAAATTGCCTCCTAAATTGTACCATAAACCATATTCTTTAGTACCTTTTAGATATCTCATGATTCTTTTAACTATTATTATGTGATTTTCTTTGGGGCTTGCTGAGAATCTTGCCACCATATTGATTTCTAATTGAATATTAGGCCTTGTATGCACTACATACTACAATTTTCCAATCATTGATTTGTATGTGGTTTGATCTACCTCTTTGAAATCATCATTTTTGGAAAGCTTATGTCTCGTAGACATAGGGGTTCCAAATAGTCTTGAGTCTTCCAATCCAAATTTATTTAGTATCTCCTTGATATATTTAGATTGAGTAATGTAGATACCATCTTTCTTCTATTGAATCTACAATCCAACAAAGAATTTTATCTCTCCAAACATAGATATCTCAAATTCGATACTCATTTCTTCTAAAAATGCCTTGCACAGGTCATTATTTCCTGTGAATAAAGTATCATCAACAAATATTTCTGCTAACACAATCCTTTTGCTTGGATCTTCTTTGATGTATAGGCTACTATTATCATTAGTTCTTTAAAATTTAATCTGTACAAAGTAGTTATGAATTTTTTCATACCGGGCTCTAGAAGCTTTCTTGAGACCATATAATGCCTTGTGTAATTTGTAGACCATGTCCCTCCTGCTAGGATCTATAAAACTTTTTGGTTGTTCAATGTTGACTTTCACATCAAGGATTCCATTCAAGAATGCATATTTTACATCCATTTGATAAAATTTAAATCCTCTATGGGCTGCATATGCTAGTAAAATTCCAACACCTTCTAGTCTTGCAATAGGAGCAAAAGTTTCACCATAATCAATACCTTCTTCTTGAGAATAGCCTTTACATAACAACCTTTATTTATTTTTGGCTACTTTCCTATCTTCATTTAATTTGTTTCTTAATACTCACTTTGTAACAATTACATTTTTATCCTTGGGTCTAGGAACAAGAGTCCAAGTTTTGTTTTTCTCTATTTGTTCTATTTCTTCATTCATTACTTCAATCCAACTTTCATTATCCAAAACATCTTTAACATTTCTAGGTTCAAATTCAACAAATAAACATGTACCTTTCAATTTGCTTCTTGTCATTTTTCTATTTGATTGGTCTCCAATTATTTGATCAGGTGCATGATGCCTTCTGACATATCTTGCTAACATGGGTTCTTTGGATTTGGAATGAGTTTCATTGATTTCATCATGATTTTTTTTATTAGGCTGAACTCCCATTGAATGTGACTCAAGTACATCAGACTTAGTTTGTTCTAGCTTGGTAGCCTCTAACTATGACTCAAGTCCTTTAGACTGTGACTCAGGTTGCACTATCTACAACTTGATGGTTGTTGGAGATTTTGGGAACTTGGGAGGTGAAGCCTCTTATATTTCAAATAGATTTGGTAGGATATCAAGTTCATAGTAAACAAATCTTCTGTAATCCCTAGTTCTTTGCTTCTTTCTTCTTCACTATTTTCTTCAAACTCATCAATTCTCACATGTGCACCTTTTAATATTTTATGAGTAGACAAGTTCAAATATTTGTATGCTTTACTTCTACAGGAGTATGTTAGGAATATGCCTTCATCACCTTTGACATCAAATTTTCCTTTCCTAGATTCTTTCAAGATATAACATTTGCTACCAAATACTTTCAAGTAACTTACATTAGGTTTCTAGCCATACCATAGTTCATAAGAAGTTTGATTTGAGTCTTTCTTTAGCTGTACTCTATTTGAGGTATGAAATGCAATGCTGATAGCTTCCTTCTAGTATTGGATAGCAACATTCTTTTCTATCATCAATGTTCTTGCATAATCCATGACGGATCTGTTTCTTCTTTCAGCTATACCGTTTTGCTCTAGTGTACCAGGGGTTGATACTTGTCTTTTAATTCTTTTTTTAATGTAGAATTCATTGGAGATGAATTCACCACCTTTGTCTAATCTCAAACATTTTAAATTCTTTCCAGTTTCTTTTCCTACTCTTGCTAGATACCACTTGAATTTTTGAAAAGCTTCTAATTTTTCTTTTAGATACATTACATTAATCATTCTAGAATAATCATCAACAAAGAGAATGAAAAAATTTTCTCCACTATAACTGTCTATTTCAATAGGTCCACATAAGTATGTATGCATAAGCTCTAAGACTTCTTCTAAATGATAGTTTTTTCTTTTGAAACTATTCTTTCCCATCTTACCAATTTGACAATTCTTGCATATACCCATATCATGTTTCCTCAAGCTAGGAATACCTCTTAATCTTTTATGTTTGCTTATTTTATTAGATTATCAAAATTTACATGAGATAATCTTTTGTGCCATAACCAAATTTCTTCTACTTGAGCAATAAAGCATGAAATTTTACTAAGATCAAGATAAAATAGATTACCTTTTATTTGCTTGCCAAATTCAACTATATTTCCTTTTCCATTCAGTACTTTGGCCTTTCCATCCATGAATTCTACTTTGAATCCAATGTTATTCAACTATGCCACACTCAATAGATTATGCATTAGTCCTTCAACCCAATAAGCATTATCACATATAAGTTCATTAGTCAAAGAGATGCATCCTCTTCCTTTTATGCAACAAGGTTCATTGTTTCCAAATCTCACACTACCACCATCATAATATTCCATGTGTTCAAATTTTATTTTATCTCCAGTCATATGATATGATCAACCACTATTAATAATCCAAGTATCATTTCTGATAACATGAGAGATACGTGCCATCTTATCTCCTTCATCATCAGATTCATCTTTTACAACAATTTATACCATTTCATCTTCATTGTTATTAGAATCTTTAGCCATAAAACAAGATTTCTTACCTTTGTCCTTGTAGTTCTTGAATTCCTTCTTGCCTTTTTACTTATTGCTTTTCTTCTCATCCTTACTATTTGGACACTAAGTAGCAATGTGACAAATTTCTTCACAAGAAAAATAGATTAGAGGAATCTTGCCTTTGTACTTTCCTTTGCCTTTGGAGTATTTCTTTGCAAGTAGGGCTTGAACAACTTCAAGATTATTGTTAGAACTTTATTTTGTTTCTTCTTCACTTCCTAATTGATTGGCCTTTACTTTACTCTTTTTCTTGAGTGAGAGTTTGGATTCAAATGGAGACTCAATACTTTTGAAACTGCGAACATAGTTATCATAGTTATCCAACTCAAAAGCTATCAATCTTCCAACTAGAGCATCTAAGGTTATTTTATTATTTGGATCACATATAATTTCTTGAATAATAGACATTCTAATTGCATAAATAGGAAGAAGGGTTTTGAGTACCTTGCTTACAACTTTTTTCTCATCAATGCCTCCTCTAGATGCTTTGATTGCACTCACACCTGCTTTGATTCTTTACACATATTTTGCAATGTTTTCATCTTCTCTCATTTTCATTTGATCAAATTGTCCTTTGAGACTTTCTACTTTGGCTCTTCTTACATTGTCATCTCCTCCATAAATGTCTTTTAATTTGGTCCACATTTCATGAGCTATTTTATAGTCTTTTACTTCATCAAATTCAACATAACTAAGAGCAAACACAATATCAATCATCATGATGTTATGATTCTTCTTTTGAGCATTATCTTCAACTGATAATATTCCAGAAGGAATCTTGGATTCAGTATCAAGATACTTACAACCTAAATTATTGATAGTTGGTAGATGTAATCTCATAAGTCCTTGCCATGTTGCAAAGTTGTTTTGATTCAACTTGGGAATCTCTCTTCTGTAAGACACCTTGATCTTTAGCTTAGGTCCTTGAAACTTTCTCTACAAGTACCAAATGCTTTGATAACAATTTTTGGAAATATAAGAGGAGTAATTGAGAGGGGAGGGGTGAATAAGTTACTACAAAGATATTTTAAGATTCCTTAGATGTCAGTATAAAATAATCTCTAAAACTAAACTCTGTTGAAGCTCAAAAAATACACAAAAATGATGTAACTCAGTAAGTACTAAAAGAATTATTATGGAAATATTAAGATTATATTTTTGATTGATTTAACTTTAAATTATTTTTAAGCACATAAAAGAAATATCACGAGCACATATGACAACAAGCTTTAATGCGAAAACCCAATCTAGAAAAAATCACCAAATGCAACTAGTTACTAATTTTCAATCTTCTAAAGTGGGCCCTATTAGAATCCAACCCTATTAAAGGTTACAAAAAAAACTATTAGGCATGATTCTATTAGAGTATTTAATCACCCTATTAGGAGTGGCCTTCTTAGAGGTCTTTAGATAATTCAATAGAATTTTCACCTTGTTAGAGGATTTACAAATAGTTGTTACGCCAACTTTGATAAGAGATTTAGATCACTGCTACAATGGTTAGAGAGAAACAATGACATGACTTAATTTGGATGCAACTAAATAGCTAATTATAGATCTCAGTTCTAGCTTGTCTACTTGATCCTTTTTGATCAAATATATATTTTCAGCTTCTCAAGGATATTCTGCTTATCTTTCTAATTTGCTTCCTCTTTGCATCATTAGATCTTCAAAATCTTCCATGGATTCACATACTTCAGACACTTTTTAACCCTCAACTTGACCTTTTATTTATATCATCCATATTGTTAAGTCAACTCAAATACAACTTAGAATAATTAATATTCATCTTCTTAGTCAACTAGAACCAATAGAAAAATCAATTGAACTCAATATGCCAAAGCAAGAAAATCTTTCATTACTCGACCCTGCTCAGCAGACACTAACTCAAAATTTATTTTCTTGTGTTAACCAAGTGAACTCAGTTAACACTGCATAATTGCTAAGTTCCTTTGGTAATCAAGTGAGCTTGGTTAGCACTGGTTCCATCCAACATTCCTTCATTAACTATGTGAGCTTGGTTAATACTCAATATTCCTTTGATGCCTGAGTGAACTTGGTTATTACTTAATACTCAATATCCCTTATCATACCTAGTCTAATTAGGGAGCCTAGCAATATGATTTTAACCCTCATTTATGCATTTTTTTAGCTTTCTATCTTAGGGTGCACTCTGCTATGTTAGGGCACACTTGGGACTTTTAGGAAGTAGTTTTATGGGCCTAGGAGTCACCATAACCCCCATCTACTATTCACACCTAACTAATTGAACTTAGAAACAACCAACTACACCCTTGTAGGCCCCAAGTGTACCATGGGCACAATCTACACTATTTGAGCACACTTGGTAGGGTAGATTTCAAAACTTCAATTTTTGGGTATTGTTTAGGGCTCATTTCCTCACAACCTGCAATTGATCTCCCACCTATGCATCAAAACTACCAAGTGCACTCTAACTAGCCCCAAATACACAGGGGCATAGTTAGCATTATCTGAGCATACTTGGGGGTCATTAGAGGGTTTTTGGCCTTTTGGGGTGTAGTCTACTCTGTCAGAGTGTAGTTGGTTCACAGAAAGCACATATTTCACTAAGAATCTACATCTAGGGTTTATGTTTCCTCATAGAACCTAGATTAGATGTTTTCATGTTACTGATGATCTATTTACAATATGTGGCAATCATTGGATGGAGACATAATCATTACAACCTACTAATTCTTAGTTATAGGACATTGTCAAAGACCCTATGTGCTCATCTAAACTATTTGTATGGATTTCCTAGATTATATAACATTTCATTTGGTGCACCAAAATAAACTTTCTATACTATTTGGTGTGCATGCATTGTTTAGAACCCTTGGTGTTACATTGATGTATCCTCTCCCCTCATCATTCGTAGATATTAGGTGTAAGAGAAATCCATGTGACTTCTATAGAGTGGCCTATTTTAGACCCAAGACTCACCACTTGTTGAGCCCCAGTGGATGACCTCAAAGTAGTAATGGGCCAAAGCCAGGTCAACATTCCAAGACTTTATAAAAATTGATATGGTTAATGTCATGTCGATGGTATTGCTACATGATAGCTCTCCTCCAGTACCCTTGTGGTGTGTCAAACCCCAATTCTTAGGTCTGGGAGACCTTTTGAGGAAGTTTATCATTCACTTGTTGAATTGAATGCCCACACTAAATACTTTGTCTTAGAGGCCAAAAACCTTTCTATCCACTAGCTTAAGGGGTTACCCATGCCCGTGAAGACATCCCACATCTCGCGGTCTTTAGTAGAGACAATAGTCCCTTGGGAAGTCATGACCCTTGGGAAGAAGATCTTTGTAGCCCTAAGAAGTGAGTGTGCTGTAAGGGGGAGCCTATGGTGCCAATATTCTAAGTTTTCCACTCTAGATAAGTATGGATGAACTTTAGTTCAAGTGGGAATTCAGTGGTTAGAGTCTTAAAGCCTAGGTTGTGGTGTGTCTTTTTACTTTAACAACAACTATTCTTGTTTTATTGTGTCTTGTGTGTGTGTAAAACATTAATCAAGATAAAATCCAACTTGCAAATTTACACCTTGGATACTATTCAAAACTTGTCAAAACATTAAAAATTGTCAAAATTTTACACCTCTTTTCAAAACATTGAAATTTTTTTAAAAACATTTGAAACTTGAAAAAAATGGCAACTTGTAACCCTAGAAGTGCTAGGCATGACTTAGATTCTACTCTTGCATAGCATAAACTTACATTTACCATAGTTTGAGCCTCATGCTTGCATCATCTAGGCTCCATTTTGTATCATAGTAGTCCTCATTTTTCATCCCTCATCTTTCATATTGCATTCATTAGGGTTTAGTTTGCATCCCTTAGTCTTTGCATTTCAACCCTAAAATTTGCATCTTGCATCTTCCATCTTGCATCCTTCCATGCCTAACCTCCATATTGCACACTTTAACCATCATTCTGAGTGTCCTAACCATCATTTTTCATGTTCATTCTACTCTTAGCATCATCCTCTAATATTTGGCTCATTGTCGCATCAATATGGAAACCTTAGAACCCAAAATCACCTTAGTTTCTACCTAGCTTACCAACTGCACTCTGAAACTACCAACTACACTCTAATTGGCCCCAACTACACCTTGGGTGTATTTGTTACTATTTGAGTGCACTTGGTAGTTTAAGAACTCAATTTAGACTTCTAGACGTCATTTTGGGACCTTAGGAGTGTCATTAGGTACCTTGATAGACTCCCCTCTTTTAGCATGTCCTGATTTGCATTCTGCATATCCTAACCTTCATTTTCTTCACTTAGGGATTTATTCCTTAAGTCATAAATTTCATTCTACATCTACTACCCAATCATAACATCATCCTCGACATTCTAGCTCTTTGGTATAACAACTTAGCAATCACCCGACTTAGGATCAACAAACATTCAACCTAGTCTCCCAACTGTGCCATGAAACTACCAATTGCACTCAAATTGGCCCCAAGTGCAGCATAGGCATACTTGGTATTTTCAAAGTGTAGTTGGGTACCTACATGACCATTTTTGGCCTCCAAACTGCATTTTGAGACCCTAAAATTGCATCTAGAAGCCTCTATAGGTCCTCATTCTGCATATGACCCAAAATAACATCTTACACCCAAAAATTTATTTTTCATCCTACAACCTTTTCATATTTCATATCTAATTAGCATAACCATCATTTTGATCACCCTAAACATCATTTTGAACCCAAATCCTTTGAATTTAGTCAAAAGTATGGACCCTAGAGTATCTCATTATGTCAATGGATAATGGATCTTGACCATGGTCGTTTTGTCATTTTCTTTGGTCAAACTCTATCTATGTCAAGATCAATTTGAACTTTTCATTTTGATCTTTTCACTTTTATCTCTTTTTGGTCAAGATGCAAAGTCTATTTTCATTACATTAAACTCTTAGGTTAATACCTTCCAAAGATTTCACCTAAGTTCAAAACCTTGCATATACCCTTATCATAGCATTGTTATATTCCTAGGATCTCTAAAAATCATTTAAATTATCCATAGTTTCATAATCAATACATTTTTCATAGTCTAAAACCATAAACATTCATCTCCAAACATCAAATCCCATCAACAAATCCAACAATCATCTTGTTTAAATCTTGTGTCAAACCCGTCAATTTTCTTGATCTCATGTCCTCATTTTTCACATTCTAAATTTCATTATCAACCTTAGGGTACCATCCTTTTCATAATCCAAATTTCCTACATAAACCTCTAACATCATTACCAAGCCCAAAATTCAACCCTAATCTTCATTTTTCATACCATAGAGTCCATCCCCTTTAGTCGAAAATCCAAAACATAAATAACATTTGCATTTGCATAATTTCCCTAGGACATTTTCACCTTATATATCAAAAACGTAGTTCATTTGGCACTTTCTTAGGTTACATAACATCCTTAAACACCTAAAAATCTAAAAAATACTCATATCTTGCATACCCACTTCTAGGTTTCCAAGTTTTTCTCTATTTAACCAACTACACCCCTATTTTACCAACATCACACTTTAGGTGCACAATTGGTAGTTTTAGTATGTAGTTGGTAGTTTTAGAGCATACTTGGTAATTAGGGATTTCATTCTATGTTCCAAAAGCCTAATCTACACTTCCATATCCTTCATTGCATCCCTACACCCTAGAAAATACCTAAAAACACTCAAATCATTTACATTCTGCATATTGGTCACCTTAACACCTCTTTTTACCAATTGCATACCTTCTACTTACCAAATGCTTACCTTTAGGTCCTCAAGTGCACCAAGGGCACACTTGATACTATTGGAGTGTAGTGGGTAGTTTAGGTTTTCACTTGGGAGGTAGAGTGTCCATTTAGGTTTTCCTCCATTGCATTTGCATCCTTAGGTACCATGCCAACACTTACAAGGACACAATCAACTCAAAGACCCAAAGAACTATATCAACCATTATTTTATAAGGTAGAAACATAACCAAAACCTTTTCTAAGACCAAAGAAGAGAAAGAAAACCCAACAAACATTTGTCAAATACCAAATTGAAACATTACAACCCTTACCTGTGGACCCCTTAAACATGTATTTGCAAGATCATAACCATCAAGGGATGACACAACAAACCCTAAAAAACACACGTACTATGAGATTTCCTTCAAACACTTCTCCTACACATAGAATGGTCCAATGGAGCCCTAACTTTGAATCCATATTTGTACTGATAGCACCCAGAGGTGGAAGTGTACCAACCACACTTGAGGATGACCAAACATACTCCTTCAAATTTAGAAAACCCAACACAGGTACCTTCAACCCTAACATATCAAATAGAAAATAAGGTACTATACACCTAATTGATGACCCTGACATTGATTATGGCATTAATGATGAAGAAATGGCTAGGGCATACTTTTGGCAGCCCAAGAAATTGTCAAATTTAATCCAAACTTGGAGGGGCCTAAGTCTAAACATCAAGATGTTTCCACATTCAAACACATCCAAACTTGATCAATTTAGACTTGGAAAAGGGTAAACAATCTTTGGAATTCTCAAACAAAATGATCACACCTATAAGATCCCATCAAGAATCAACCATTGAAATCCTCCAAAGTGCGTTTGAACACATCAACATCAATTCCTTGTTTGATGAACCTCCATCTATCAATGGAAATAAGACTCTTCCTAAATATCCCAAAAGGATATTAAGACTCGATCTCAATCACATAATGCAACAAAGGGATGTGCCTAAAGGGACTTATAATCTAGGGATGCCAAACATACCTCCTTTGGAGGGAAACCAACAAAGTGCACCCTTGCTCCTAACTTTACCAAATGTTATGATATCAAATGTTATGGACCCTCCTATGAGTATACCATGTGAAACATTAATTTCAACAACTCCTATTGACATAAAAAGGTAGAGCTTTATTGACATTTCACCCATCCCCAAAAGTAACACATCTCATTGCTAAATCAATATGATGTCCCAAGGAGAAATATCTAGCACATAAAGGTATAAAAAAAACAACCCAAACATGATGTTCAAATCTCAAGGGCATAACCAACTTCTAAGAAAACAACAACCTACAATGATACAAGGACTTCAAATTTCTAGTACACAGCCAAGTCAAAATCCACTTAACACACATTCAACATATCAATAGCAACATCAACCACAACAACAACCTCAAGTGGTGCAAGGATCCAACATCCCTATAACACACTCCAATGTAAATCCACTTGACTTACACAAAATGTATCAACAACAATTCCAAAAAAAATTCCAACAACAACAAGCCATGTTTGCCAAAAAACAAGAGAAACTAAAACATAGTTAGAATACCAAAGATGCCTTGAAAAAAAAATTGCCTATCAACAATATTTGCTACAACAACAACATACACCATGACAACCTTAGTAGATACCTCTACAAAAACAGCCACACACATGGTATCACATGCAACCAACAAAGGTATCTTAACAATAATCACATAAAATGGTACAACAACTACTAGAACAAGTGATGCAAAAACAAAACATGGTACACAAATCATAATCAATATTGCAATAAGTACCACAACAAATTCCACAACATGTACCACAACAAGGACCCGTTTGTCTTTGAGGTAGTAACATACCTTGACCACCTAGTGACACATCACCCAAATCTTTAAACATAGAAATGTTAGAACTGAGTAGACATAGTTCTCACCATAGCAAATGATCTACTCATAGACACACAAGGCTTGAAGAGAAGACTATCATGCAAAACCCTAATGAAGAATTACTACAACAATTCAAACAACTTTGCAAACAAGTTGAGGCATTGGGAATTCAAAAGAAATAGGCTTTATATACAAAATGAGACTTACGTCCTAATCCATTTGATAAAAGTCTATATATGCCTCCATTTCCAAAATACTTTGAGGCTCCAAGATTTGAAAAATATCAAGGAAAAGAGAACCCTATTGATCACATCAGGAAATTCTATTCCTCTTGTACCCAACTCAGTGATGAATCCATGTATCTCATGAGACTATTCCCTCATTCTCTAGGTGGGCCCACACTTGAATGGTACTCCAACCTTCTTGGTAACATAAAATCTTGGTTGGAATTGGAAGACAAATTCATCTCCCACTTTTCCTTCAACATTATGAATGAGGTGAAACTCTCCAATTTGTGCTCAACTAAACAGAAGATGAGAGAATCATTTATCACATTCTTATTACATTAGAGAATCTTAGTCAGTCAATGCTCACTAAATATTCTTGAAGAACAACAAGTTAATCTATGCATTGAAAACCTAGTCCCCAACTTAATGTATGAACTCAAGATCAAAAGTCCAAGGACCATTTACAAGTTGATGAAAAAGGGGACTAGTATTGAAGATGTTGAGAATAGATTGAAGAAGCTAATCAAAGAGGGAGATTGTTGAGAACATACAAGTATGACTAATATGCTTCAATCATTCTTTTTTCACTGATGTTAAACTTGCTATTTTTTGGTAAGAAAATTTCTTATAAGGTTTAAGTACTATCACTTATTTGATTGATGAAGAGGATTTGATCAAAAGATGTAACAATAGCACTAGGATGAAATCTTGAGTTATGATTATTTAAAGTAGTAAAAGAATCAATTAAGACAATGATGTCATGATGTATTGATAATATACTTAAGGTTATAAAGGCTGGTTATACTAAGAAGATTTAGAAGAATAAGTTACACAAAGTTTGTCTGCAAAGCTTGATCGAGTGGATAGTAGGTGCCGAGAAAAGTCAGTGCAAGTCAAGTAGAAAATTAGTTGGAGCCAAGAAAAAGTTCATTCTAGTGTGTGCCAAGAAAAATAGTAGTCGAGTAAGGTTTATTTGATGCCAAGCACTAGTAAAATTTAGTTTGTGCCAAGTGATTTTATAGAGGATGTTGAGTAATCTAGTATGTGTCGAGCATCAAAATTAAGATAATGCCAAGCTGCTATATTATTTGAAAGATCATGAATTCAATGGATCTAAGATAACAAGGTTGTTTCCTTGGATTATGTGAACTAGGTGGAAGATAAGATTGATGAGTTGGAGGCACAAAATTCAAGATAAACTATTTTAAGGCAAATTTAAAGAGGATTCTAGGTTAAGTTTCTAGAGAGATATTAAATGTGGGGTAGATTTTTTGTCTCCTACATAATCCATCCAAACCCTAAATTGAATGATGGAGAATGAGTAGAAAAAGATCTTAATTTTCTTTTTATAGGAATGGCTGGTCATGAAGCAAGCTTGTCATGTGTGAGAACTTGAGGAACACAAGGAGTCAATGTTTTTGCTTCATCAATTGACCTAAGAGAAGAGTTTGCAATGACATGTTAAGAAAGAAGGCTTAAGAATATGAATTCTTGAAGGGTGAACAAGTTATCATTGTTGCAATGTATGAAGGCCAAGAGAAATGGAGGATTGAATAGAGATCTATAATCTACAAATGAAGTTGTAAGTTGTTATTAGATCAAGCCTTATTATTACTCTCTAATAATTGTATCAATCTAGGGTAAATCCTTTGGATTATGGTTGACCTAACAGTCATTTGAAAATCCTTTAACTAGGTGACATTCCAATTAAATGGTCTAAAGTCATCTAACAAGGTTCACTCCTAACATGGTGATTGAAATCCTTTAATAGGGTCACATTTAACAGTGTGTATTGCAACCTTTAACAGGGTTGGCCTTTCACAGGGCATCACTTTAGAAGAGTGAAAAAGAGTAGCATGTTACTAATGGTTTTTCCCAAATTTGGTTTCCACATTAATCATTGTGTCAAGTGTGTTGATGAATCTGTTATGTTTCATGTTTACATTTTTGCAAGTTGATTTGACAGTAACCTACAAGTTTTAAGTGATTGCATAATCTTATGGATGCATGCATGGGTTAAATATTTTATGGGTTCACTAAGCTATAAAAAGTTTTATTCATACATTTGGACCTTGGATAACTGATTCACACCCCCTCTTAGTTATTCTAAAGTATTCCTACAATTTGTATTAGATCCTTCTACTTAAGAGGACTAGTTTAAAGGTACCAGAATAAAAAAGATCAAGATGTCAAAAAAAGAAGTACCTAAGCTCAATAGAGATAACTTTCCTGCATGAAATTTTTTGATGAGGCTACACCTTGGAGGACTTGGAGATCATGCACAATCTACCATTACCACTAAGCATGTTAATACTCTTGGTGCCCTAATTGCTGAGGATATGAGAAGGAAAAAAGAACATAACTAGGTAATGCTAGAGATTGTCTTGATCCTAAGCTATACTAAATTTGTTGATATCAAAGATCTTAATAGAGAAAATAAAATGTGGGTTGCCCTAACCACTAGTTATGAAGGAGATGCAAATTTTCTAAGAGCCAAAGTTGAAAGTCTTAGAGGTAAGTTTTATGATATGAGAACGAAAGAAGGTGAAAATATTGCTCAATATGTTGCAAGGATAAAAGAAGTTGTTAATGCAATAAGAGGAGCTACTAGTAAATTAAATGTTGACATTATGCTAAGTAAGGTTTTGAGAACACTATTGCCTATATATACTATTAGAGTGTCTACAATTCAAGAACTAAGATGTATACTAGGGAATGATCTATCACTTGAAGGCTTAGTAGGTAGACTCACTACTTTTGAGCTCTCTAACTTTGATAGTTATAGACCTAACAATATTGTATCTAATTTTAAAGCTAAGGTATCATTAAAGGAACCCAATGAGAAGAAAAATAATAAGTATGTGTCTAGTGATAGTGATACAGATGAGGAGGATGTAGAACAACTTGAAACACTATTGGCAAGAAGATTCCAAAAAGGTAAAGGTAAGTTCAAAGGTAAATTACCTATCATTTGTTTCAATTACAATGAGGTTGGTCATATTTCTAGTAGATGTCCAAAAAAGAAGAATTACAGAGGAGGTGACAAATACAAGAGTAGAAGAGATGACGACAACAAGGACTATAGAGACAAAGGCAAAAAGTCATGCTACATTGCTAAAGAGGAAACACAAGATGATTTTGATGAACATGATGATGAAGTGGTGTATGTTGCAATGAAGGATGAGTTTGATGAAGATGAGGCAACTACACTTGTGACTTGTGTGAACAAGAATGATAGATGGATCACTGACAATGGATGTTCACATCATATGACTGGAGACAAAAGTAAGTTCATTACTTGAATTGTTATGATGGAAATAGTGTAAGATTTGGTAATGATGCACCATGTTTAATAAAAGGAAAAGGTCTATTAAACTCACATACAAAATTTTATGTGACAATGATTACTATGTTGAAGGATTTAACTATAATTTGTTGAGGGTATCACAACTAAATAATTTGGGATGTAAGGTTGAGTTTAAAAATAAGATTGCTAGGATATATGAAACTGATGAGAAATTGATTGGAAAGGGTGGTCAAACTAGGAGTAATCTATTCTATGTTGATGTAGAGGATGCTACTTGTCTTGTTATAAAATTTGATGATGTGTACTATGGTACAAAAGGTTATGTCATATTAATTTTGATAACCTGGTCAACATCAGTAACATGAGAAAAGTTAGAGGTTTTCTTAAGTTGAAGAAGCCTAATAATGTAAGGTGCAAACAATGTTAGTTAGGCAAAATGACAAAGTCAAGCTTTAAGAGTAAAGCTTATACCTCTGAAACAATACTAGAGATTGTTCATACTGACTTGTGTGGTCCAATTGATGTGCAAAGATACAAAGGAGATAAGTACATTATGCTACTTGTTGATGATTATTCTAGAATGATGACAAATATGTTTCTGAAATATAAATCTAATGCTTTCCAAATGATTAAGTGGTACTTAGCAAGAGTTGAGAAGGAAATAGATAAAAGTCTGAAGTGTTTGAGATTTGGTAGAGGAGGAGAATTCAAATCAAATGAGTTTGAGATGTTCTTTAATGATAGAGGAATCAAAAGATAGACATTTTCCCCTAGAACCCCTCCATAAAATGGAATAGCTGAAAGGAGGAACACATCTATAATAGACTATGCTAGAACAATCATGATGGAGAAGAATGTTGCTTTGAAATACTAGAGAGAAGTTGTAAGTACAAATTTCTATACCTTGAAGCATGTACAAGTTAAGAAAGGTACTCATTTAACACCTTTTGAACTATGGTATCAATACTCACCCAATGTGAAATACTTTAAGGTATTTGGAAGTAAGTGTTACATTGTTAAAGACTCCAAGAATGGTAAACTAGATGCAAAAAGTGATGAAAGTATATTCCTAGGATATTCCAAAAGAAGTAAAGCTTATAAGTGTTTAAATACTAACACTAACAAAGTTGTGGAAAGTGCAAATGTGAACTTTGATGAATATATGGAAGTACATGAGGCTAAACTTATGAAAGAATCAGAAGAATACAAATCATTTGTATACTTTTATGAAGATATACCCGCTAAAGAAGATGCTACAAATCAAGCTACAAACCAACAACAAGTTTCAGTGACTATTAAGTCACATCCCATGAATTTTGAGTTGCATTCAGGAACCAAGCTACATTCATATGCCAAGTTACAAAATAAAGTTGATGCACATTCTGATTCTGAGATTAGTATACATGAAAGAGATGGTAAACTTCCTAACAAAGATGTACAAAGTGACTCTGAATTTGAGAGACAAATTGAAGAAACTAGAGCTAAACCAAGATTGTCTAAATATGTGAAGAGATATCATCTTGATACACAAATCATTGGAGATAAAGATGCTAGACCAATGACAAGAAACATATTAAGAGATGATACATGTTTGTTGAGTATAAAGAACCCAAATTAGTGAGAGATTATTTAGAAAATGTAGATTGGAGTAAAGCCATGGAATAAGAGATTGAACAAATAGAGAAAAATAAAATATGGAGTCTAGTTTCTAGACCAAAAGACAAAAATGTGATTGTCACTAAATGGGTATTCAGAAACAAGCTAAATGAAAATGGTTAAGTCACAATAAATAGAGCAAGATTAGTTTGCAAGGGATATGCACAAGAAGAAGGAATTGACTATGGAGAGACATTTTCTCCTATTGCTAGGTTGTAAGGAGTAACAACCCTACTTGCTTATTCTACAAACAAAGGTTTCACAATTTATCAGATGGATGTTAAATCTGCATTTTTGAATGGCATATTAGAGGAAGAATTTTATATAGAATATCCAAAAGGATTTGTTGATGTTAACAATAAGAACATGGTATATAGACTACACACAACTCTATATGGTTTGAAACAAGCACCAAGAGCATGGTATGAGAGATTTCATAACTATCTTGTGAAGATTGGATTTGAAAGGACTGATGATAACAAAAATTTGTACATGAAGAAAGAGACAGAAAAAGGTATTTTATTATCTAAAATTTTTGTTGATGATATCATATTTGGAGGTCAAGATTCTTTATGTAAAGATTTTGCAAATCAGATGAAGTAAGAATTTGAAATTTTTGTGTTTGGAGAGATCAATTTTTGTGTGGATTTGGAAGTATATTAGATGAAATATGGTATATACATCACTCAGTCAAAGTATGTCAAGGAAATATTGATTTTTTTTGGATTAGAGGATTCCAAAACAGTAAGTATACCTATGGTGATAGGATACAAGTTGATAAAGAATGATGATTCAACTAAGGTCAATCAAACATTGTATAGGTCTATGATTGAAAAATTGAAATATGTAGTACATAACAGACTTGACATTGCATCATTTGCAAGGATAGTTGCAAGATTCTCTACTAATCCTAGGTAGAATCAATTAATGGCTATAAAGAGAATATTGAGATATTGGTCTATACTATAAAAAGAATGAGAAATTTGAATCAAGAGCCTACGTTGATGTTGACTGGGATGGAAACATTGATGATAGAAAGAGCACCAGTGGAGGAACATTTTTCTTAGGGAAAAGGCTGGTTACATGGACTTGCAAGAAACGAAATTGCACTTCACAATCTATACTAAACTTGAATATGTTTTCGCTACTATAAATTATAAAAAAATTGTATGGATCAAATAGCTATTCAAAGGTATGAAGAAAGAAATCACAGAACTAGTGACACTTTATTGTGATAGTACAAGTGCTATCGATATATCAAATAATGCTATGATCCACACAAAGACTAAGCACATTGTAATCAAGTATCATTACTTGAGATAATTTGTTCAAGATAAAGAGGTGAAGATGGAATATGTCAACACAAAAGAGAAAATTTCTAATATCTTCACAAATGTATTACCTAAGGATGCTCGTGAGTATCTAAGTGTTAACCTAGGGATGATACCCCTATCAAAGGCTATCTAAGTAACAAGAGGAGTGCCCTATGTCAAACAATATGAAGTTCATATGTTACAAATTGGTGTAGTGGATCTTATTTTAGGAGCTACCTAAAGTAATCAAAGAGTTGAAACTTCAAATCAATTAGAAGGAAGGTGATAGAGAGAGAAAATTGAAGAAACTGAAAAGACTTATATTTGCAAGTTAAGATGACAAATTTTTGGCATAAGTTTTTGGTGTTGTTGTCAAAGAGAGAGATAATTGCTGATCAAGTCAAGCCAGTATAATTCTTGAGAGATTTATTGATCTTAGATGGAGAGAATTTCTAAAGGAGATAGTTGTTGATTAGGAGAAAAACAAAGAGGGAGAAATCCTAAAATTTACCTAGTGAGAAGGAGATATAGTGAGGGAGATACAAGAAGAAACTCAGAGGAAGTTATAAGAAAGAGTTTTGTTACCTATTCAAAATATAGAAGCTACTAATAGAGGGAGAGATTTCAATACAAGGAATTATTTTCTTTTTGGTAATTTTGTTGGGCTTACTATTTTAACCTAGTTAGTTTGGTTGAACAAGATGTTTTCCATTTGGTTGATTAGTTTGGTTTTCCATCAATGCCAAAGAGGGAGATTGTTGAGAACATACAAGTGTGACTAATATGCTTCAATCATTATTTTGTCACTAATGTCAAACCTTTTATTTGTTGGCAAGATAACTGCTTATAAGATTTAAGTACTATCACTTATTTTATTGATGAAGAGGATTTTATCAAAACATGTAACAATAGCACCTAGAGGAAAGTTTGAGTTATGATTATGTAAAGAAGTACAAGAGTCAGTTAAGACAATGATAATATGATGCATTGATAATCTACTTAAGTTTACAAAGACTAGTTACACTAAGAAGATTTAGAAGAACAAGTTACACAAATTTTGTTTGCCAAGCTTGATTGAGTGGATAGTAGGTACCAAGAAAAGTTAGTGCAAGCGGAGTAAAAAATTAGTTGGAGTTGAGTAAAAGTTCATTGTAGTGTGTACCAAGTAGAATTGTGAATGCTGAGTAAAGTTTAGTTGATGCCAAGCAACAATAAACATTAGTTCATGCTAAGTGATTTTACAAAGGATGCCAAGCAATACAGTATGTGCTGAGCATCAAAAGCAAGATAATGTCGAGATGTTGAATTATTTGAAAGATCATGAATTCAATGGATATGTGCCAACTAGTTTGTTTTCTTGGATTATGTGAACTAGTTGGAAGATAAGATTGATGAGCTGGAGGCACAAAATTCATGGTAAACTATTTTTAGGTGAATTTAAAGAGGATTCTAGGAGAAGTTTCTAGAAGAGATATAGAATATGGGGTAGATTTATTGTATCCTACCTAATCCATCTAAACCCTAAATTTAATGATGGAGAATGAGCAAAAAAAGATCTTAATTTCCTATTTATAGGAATGGCTAGTCATGAAGAAAGGTTTTCATGTGTGAGAACCTGAGGAAGATAAGGAGTCAAGGGTTTTGCCTCATCAAGTGACCTAAGAGAAGAGTCTGCAATGGAATGTTAAGCAAGAAGGCTTAAGTATATGAATGCTTGAAGGGTAAACAAGCTATCAGAGCTACAATATATGAAGTCCAAGTAGAATGGAGGACTGAATAGTGATCTGTAATCTACAAATAAAGTTTTAAGTTGTTATCAGATCAAGCCTTAATATTACTCTTTTACAATTGTATTAGTCTAGGGTAAATCCTTTGGATTAAGGTTGACCTAATAGTCATTTGTAAATCCTTTAACTGAGTGACATTTCAAGTAAATGGTCTAAAATCCTATAATAAGGCTCACTCCTAACAAGGTGATTGAAATCCTTTAACAAGGTCATATTTAACATTGTGTGTTGTAACCTTTAATAGGGTTGGCTTTTCACAGGGCATCACTTCAAAAGAGTGAAAAAGAGTAGCATGTTACTGGAGGTTTTTCCCAAATTGGGTTTTCATGTAAATCATTGTGTCAAGTGTGTTGATGAATGTATTATGTTTCTTTTTTACATTTCTGTAGGTTGATTTCACAGTAACCTGCAAGTTTTAAGTGATTGCATATTCTTATGGATGCATGAATGGGTTAAATGTTTTATGGGTTCACTAAGCTTTGAAAAGTTTTATTTATACATCTAGACCTTGGATAACTGATTCACCCCCCCAATTATTTTAAAGTATTCCAACAGAAGACACCCTCATCCATAAGGGAATCGTTAAAATGAACAAGGAAAACACAAATACCAGCTCGTCTAATGACAAGGAAAAAGTTTTCTCCAAAAATAAGAATGTAACCAATGATGACATTGTAGATGCACCAGAAATTAGTATAACACAACCTCAACTAACTTTAAAAGGTGCAAACCCTAAAAATTCATAAATTCACAATCAAAAAATAGCTCAACAACAAAAAATTGAGACTTCCACACAAAATAGACCTCGAAGACCTCCTTGAAGCAAAGATAATTTTTTTTAATCCTTGGGGATACCTCTTGAGACTGTGCTTCAACAATTGCTTAGTAATAATTTTCTACAATTGCCCTTGATCAAAGATGAACCATTAACTAAACTAGAATGGTGGGATGACAACAAATTCTATGATTACCACCACACCAAAGGAAATAAGACCTCAATTTGTTTCCAACAAAAACATGCAATAAAAGACCTTACTGATGATGGTGTGATCATAGTCAATCCTACACTACTAGCATCCAACTCTGATCATACTATTTTAAAAGATCCTTTGGGAAATCATGACAAAGGAAAAGCCTCCAGTTCAAACTTTGACTCATAGGCTAATTACAGACACACTGGATATGACTACACCATCAACTATTTCAATTGTTCTAACTTCTACATATCGACATTCACCTTAAAGTCTAATTACCTTCGTTGTTTTGTCACTACACATTATACCAAGATCACCCTACTTGGAGCTCCTTCTAGACCTACTACCTCTACTAGACCTCCACCCCCTAGTAGACCTAATGCTCCTACTTCATCTAATTATAGGCTTCTTGAAAGAATCTGAAAGACCCCTATGCAAACATCCATCTTGGACCTACTACGCATGTCCCCCTAACATCAAAAGATCTTGGATCAAGCCCTTAAGGAGTCAGTAGTCCTAGATAACATTGATGCTACCCAATTCTAGGCCATGGTTGGGAACCTATCTACATTATAGCATATCACATTTTTACCTCAAGATATTCTTAGGGATAGACCCAACCAAAATGATCCCCTTCATCTTGAAGTCTTTATTCATAATTCCAAGGTCATACATGTCTTAATAGATGGTGGAGCAGGACTGAACATCTGTACCCTTAAAGTTGTCAAGGGTTTGAGTTACTCTAAAGATGATGTAGATCCCTCTCATAGAATCACAATAAAAGCCTATGATGATGGAAGATACTTCTCCAAGGGCATCATCATATTACCCATAAGAGTTGGTCAAGCTATGGAAGACACATTATTCCAAGTCCTAAATATTGAAATGAATTGCAACATGATACTAGGATGCCCTTGTATTCATGCTATGAAAGTAGTGCCATCTAAATGTCATTAACGTATGAAGTTTTTTGAAAAAAATGTGGAGGTTACCATCCATAGTGATCTAGATCCTTTATAGTTTTATGCTAATCTAAGAGATGCTATTGCATACCAAGTCCCAACAAACAATGAAACACAACCCATAGATTCCTTTAAATATGTCGATGCAGATATACTCCTTATTAAGGCCAAAAAAAAGATGAAGATTGAAGACAATAGGTGTGGAGAATAATTTATGTCTCAAGTATTCCACATTAGGGAGTCACCAGTTTCTCTCCAATCTTATAATAAATCACAACTATTACAAGCACAACATTTTGAGATTAGCATAAAAAATGCCACTTCTATCAATTTCATTAGAAATAGTGGGTTACATGAAGAACATGTCTACGAGGATACATCTGTCTATATTGAGAAAGCACAAGAAGAACAATAACCCACTTTGATATCTCTGAACAAATATGGACTTGGGTTTACTATCATGCAAAAATAAGGAATAATTAAACCCATCACTACAAAAGGACTACCTCCTAGTTTGGGGCTTGGGTTCAAACCATTGTGAATAGGTCCTCCTTGTACTAAGGTACCCATGTGTGAGTCTATGAATGTTTCAGATGATGAAAAGGCATGTAAGGATACCCAACCTAAAACCAATAGTCCTCTAGCTTCTAAGCACAACCCTGATGATACAACTAAATCCAATATCCATATATATAACTTCAACAACATCCCATTCAACACTAATGATGACATCCCCTCAAGTTATCCTGAACTATTGGATTGGGACTAGCGTGGACCACCAATTTTTGATTAATTCAACAATGATGATGCTCCCATAATAGACATTGAAATCTATGAAGGCATTATGATTGGCAATCATAAAGAAGCATTTCCTTCTAAATTGAACACATTAGCATATTTTAGGGAGGAAAATCCATTGCCCAATTACAAAATTGAAAGCACAGATAACAAGCATAGGTCTCTTGGTGAAAATTGAAAGGTGCCATTAGACCATGAAAAATCAAATGCTAAGCAGCTCCCAAGGATACAAAAATGAAAAAGTTGATGCCATAAATATCAGGGTTCCAGTGCCCAACATGCCACAAAGTTTTTTGGAGCTCTCTCGATCATCCTTAATGTGGGAAGTCATTGGTATCAATCCTCCCAGCCCTTCTTTAGATCCAACTATTTATCTCCAAATCCAACTACCTAACTTGTCTAGGACCCAAAATCAAACCTCTATCTAGCAAGCCTTTGAATACGTCATCATTAGTGACATCCCATACAATGAATTCTTTGACCCAATTATCCTTAGATGCCTTGATTCACAAGAGGTAGACACTATCTTACATATGGTACATGATGGTATATCTTGAGGCCCTTCCAGTGGTTGGATTTTAGCTATAGACTTGGAACAAAGCCTGCATAGTTATGGTCACTTATGGATCTATAGATTATTAGCTAGTAGCACCAAAAATAGATTTCTTCTTAGCATTTTTTAGAAACATCCATGATTATGTCTAAAATTCCTAAAAAATATCAAAAAATGGCGAAAAGTCTTGAAAAATATTTTAAAAAAAAGCAAAAATTCATGAAAAAAGAAACAAAAAAGTAAAAAAAAAGTCATGAAAAAATTGATGCCTTGATGAAAACATGGCAAACAGGCACAAAAATTTGAGTCAAGAAAATTTTTTTGTCCAAAAGTGAAAACTTAGAAAATAGGTACTTTGGGCAAGTACCATGGTGAAAACCTTACAAATAGGTGCCATGTGTAACTAGTTATTGCTCCTCCATCTATTAGGATTCCATCTAGTTTTTACCCCTTTTGTCATTCCTTGATCATATCCTTCATATTGCAAGACATCCTTAATCCTTGATAATGGCCCATGAATTGGTTAATGTCCATTGTCATCTTACCCAAGCATCACCAATCCATACATAATCTATCTTTGGTCTTTGTACATAGTTTTCATCTTGTTTGGGGGCATATCACCTACATAGTGCATGAGTTTGAACTTGAACTACGAGCTATAATCACCTAAAAATGGTCATCTAGACTATTAACCCCCTTCTCGACATTTTGGCTAATTTAATTAATCATTTACTTAGACCAAATTACTAATAATCAATTAGTTTGATTATAACCTATAGTTTAACTATGCTATCCTAGGTTCATTATTTGATTAAAAGAACATGTCCCCTTTTAATTAAATAAAAAACCCCATTCTTCTAACCCACTTAAAGTGCATACATAAAGTCCTTTTTCTAATTTACAAATTAAAAGAAAAGGCTATGTGACTTTTGTCTTATATGGAAAGTCAACTTCTATTTTATTGGTTGACTTGCTTGTGCACATGGATCACTCCTGTTTTCAAACTCTACCATTAAACTTCCATCATCTTGACTTTGATCTCTACCATTCATATGAATTTAAAAGGGAGAGATCTTTCCCCCTCAAAGGATCCACACTCTTGAGTATTGTTATGGTGCAAGTTTATCATTTAAATTCTTAAGAGCTTTTGTGGAGAACTTCTATTTTCTTGTCTATATTCTCTCATCCATGGTATTTTAGCATAGTTACATGATAGATTAGTCTTCTTTACTAAAATGTAGCTCATATAGCTTAATATTTTGGTTTGTAACACTCTCATCCTTTCTTAGAATAGCTTCATTTTGCATATTCATACTAGTTTAGTTTGCATTTGCATTACATTATTGTTGCATCCTTTATAAACATTTACACTTTTGCATCTCGTCTCTAAGAGAACCTCCCATTACATGGTTTACTAGTAAGAAGAGCATTCCTAAGGCTTAGCTACGAGCTCTCATATTCAAATCATACTCTCTTGCACTTTGTGGATAGGGAACTCTAAGCCGGCATCCAAGTATTCCAAACTCATGGAATACCTTGGATAGAAGGGTTTAGGGTTTTGTAAGAAAGGGGATAATTGAAGCTTCTTGGTGTGTTTTGGGGAAATGATTAGAATAAGAGAGTATGCTCTTCACCCTTGTGGTGAATAAGATATTTTGACTTTGAAAAGTTGATCCACTTCTTGTTTAGTTTAGAATCCTTTAGAGGGCCTACTCTTGGACAACCTAAGAGGAACGACTTGAGTGGGGATAAGATAATACCCAACTCTTCCAACCCATTATAAAATCAAGGCTATCAAGGGCACAAAACC
Source organism: Cupressus sempervirens (assembly GCA_028749045.1). NCBI lineage: Eukaryota > Viridiplantae > Streptophyta > Pinopsida > Cupressales > Cupressaceae > Cupressus > Cupressus sempervirens. The sequence goes on along the minus strand of CM053789.1, from coordinate 571,586,169 downwards.
TTGGTAGATGTATTGTTTGTCTTCACTTAGTATGATTTCTTGTGGGATTGCGACCATGAGGAGATCACTAGGCTAGAATGCTTAAGGTGCTCTTGTGACCATGAGGTCTATTAGCCACTGCAAGAAGGGGTGTCCCTTAATTGGGTGCAAGATGAAAATTATGAAAAAAATCCCATTCCAAACACTCTTAGTTAGTAGCTACCCTATTTTCTACTCAACTTTTTGGTGCAAGGACCAGTCCTAGTGGATTACCTAGATCACCCCAGGATTTTACACTCATAATCTGTATTCCCTTGGTTGTTCTTATGGAACTTTCATGAAAAAGCCAATATCTATTGTGGGCAACCACTTGGTGTGAGGCAAATGAGCACTTAGCATGGGCCAAATTATTGAGTAATGAACTGTGACTCTAAGGTATATTACTTGGCTAATGTTTTCAAATGTGTTGACTAGTGCTAATGTTCTTACAAATTAAACATCTCAGTAAAATTTGTAGGAAGGCTACTCTGATATCACAAATGCGTATTGACAAGTTTGTTTTTACCCTTGTTAAATTGTTGGAGACATGTTCAAAACCCCTATTGTTTGCAAAACTTGCTATTACTCAACATGAACTAAAACCTAACAATGTCTGGTCCTAAAACTATTTGACTGTTAAACTAAAACAAAACAAAATTGGAGTCAAAGCTTGTCTTTCTACACAAAACTAACACTTTATTGCCCATTCTCTGGAGAAATATCACACGATAGTTGTTTCTAATTTTTTTTTTGCCCTAGTGTTATCAAGTCTATCGCCTTGCTATAAGTGAATCTATCATCCCACCTTGTGCAAACTATCACCCAAGAGAAAAGTGTCACCCTATTATTGTAAAATATGTCATATGACATATTATGCTATCCTACTATTGCTTGGGTTCTAAAAGAATGTCACCTGAGACTATTTGTTAACAAAATAGGGTCTGTGTTCTGCTTTATTTGATCTAGGGTCTTATTGCTTGAGTCCTTCCTAGTCTTTGGTCACACATCTATATGTTATGTACTATCCAAAGTTAAAAAGATGGGTTTAGTCTATCAGATGTAAGTCTTGAAACATCGTTAATGATCACTTGTCAAGAATCTAGTTACCATTCTATGCTAGCTATTCGCTATTGAGCTTCTTGTTTGCTTGTTTGGCTTGAGCCACTAAGTGCTATAAATTATTGAGCACCTTGGACAAGCCATCCATTCTACCTTAACAAGTGATTATTCTTGATTGTAAGAGCTTTAAATTTGAAACACTTCTCTCATCCTATTAAGCGAAGACACATCCTTACATTTTGGTCACAACTAGGTTCCAAGTTGGTAATGATAGTCATTCCACTTTCATTTTCACATAATTAGAGACTCCACCTAGATGTCCTCATGGAAAACCTTATGGGGAAGACCTTGATTCTAGTCAAACACAAATAGCTAATGTTCAACACAATTCATTTTACAGTTTTGAGAATCCATCCAGAACACCCTTTGACACACCCACGGGTGAAAACACTTTGACCAACATGCATCGTAATGAAATAAAATGCCTCTTAGGAGAGAAAGCACATGAAAATGAAAGACTTTTAGAAATTCTCCATGCTAAGGAAAGAGAGGATCAACAAGCTAAAACTAACGGCCATACACACAATGAGGAAACTAGAAGAGAATACCATCACAATTCTTTTGACCAAATTCTTTAGTGATAACAATGGCAATTACACACCTCAAAGGACTTCTAGAGTCAATACAAGAGCATGTCCATCACCACCTAGATAATTATAATCACATCATGAAAGTGAGGATGAAATCACTAGTGAGGATGTTGTAAGATTCAACAAGATGAGCTTGCTCAGAAATTGATGCTAAGAGCTTTAGAGAAAAATTGGGATCAATACTTGCAATACATGACAAAGATGGGATGGAAACTCCCCCAAGATTTTGATGTGAAACAAATAATAAAACAATGAGAGCCTATTGAGGCTGAAATATTAAGAGAAGAAATGCAATATCTAAGGAAGCAACTTGCACAAATGCAAACTACCAAAGAGCCACCTAAAATATCATTTATTTAATCAATCTGTGCTCTCCCATTTGATATGAGTTTATACATGCATCCATTTCCTAAGGATATACAGGTTCCTAAGTATAAAAAATATGATGGAAATGGCGATCCTCATGATCATGTGAGACATTTCTATGCTATTAGTATGGATTTTATGCATGAAGACTCCTATATTATGCTTTTTTTCCCTAGAAGTCTAAGAGGGCAAGCTATGGATTGGTTCATAAAATTGACTCCCCCTCTCAAAATATTTGATGAGCTAGCATGACACTTTATCCAACAATACTCTTACAACATTCAAAATCCTTTAATTGTGTTAGACTTATGCCAAATTAAACAAAAAAAGAGAGAACTCTTTGCAACATACCTTTAACAATGGAGATCCCTATGCTCTAGGCACCCTCAAAAAGTTCCTAAAGCTCAAAAAATTGACATTTTTGTCAACACACTCGTACCAGAGTTATACTTTGACTTAAGAAAATAATTGTTCACATCCTTTAACACAATGATTGAGAGTGCATATCTCATTGAAGTGTTGCTATAAAAAAGGGTGACATTGTTGTAAACAAAGACAAAAATAACAATGGAAATGGAAAAGACAAAGGAAAACCTTGGAATAAAAACAAATATGTTGTCAATGACAGAGTAGTAGACAATCCTAAGACCAAGGAACCTATGTTTAATATTTTTTATGCTATCTATGCTACAAAAAAACAAGAAAGTTTGAAACCACAAACATCTGACAAGGGCTCTAAATTTACCAAAAATGATGTATTTATACACCAATGGTCAAGCCTTACAAAGTGGTCTTGAAAACCTTAATTGTAAACAAGCTGGTTACTTTACTAGCTAATTCCCATCCCTATGACCCACCCATCAGACCCCCATGGTGAAGAGAGGATCACATTTGCAATTATCACCAGAGCAAGGGTCATAATGCTAAAAACTGTTTCAAGCTCAAAGAAATAATTCAAGATCTTATTGAGGTTGGTAAAATTGTCATACATGGCCTTGCTAAAAATGCTGACCAAAAAGATTTTAAATAACCCTTTCCAAAATATGAGAAAGGTGAAACCTCCAAAGCTACTAAAAAGAATAATGATGCCAAGATTAGCTATGCTTATGCTGACACAGACAACGTTATAGGCATGCTTAAGCCTATTGAGTATCTATGCATGACAAGTTCTATTAATGACAACTGGCCCAATTACAATGTTGAGGATGAATAACCCAAAGTTTTCCTAAAAATGTGAAATATCCCTCAACACCATAATGATACTAGACCTAAGGTGGTACTTTGAGTGGTTGGATCTCCCGCTTCACAGAGTGAATTGCTTAATGCCATCACTAGGAGGCAATATAAGGTTATCCTAAAAGTTGCTAATGATCTTAAGGATGCTTCATCTTCTAAAAAAAAAACTACTTCTAGGACCTCCAACTATGACCTTTTCAGCCAACTACAATGTACACTAGCTCAAATTTCAATTTTTAAGTTATTAGAGTTATCCCCTTTGCACAAGGATATCCTTGAAAAAGCTCTACATTCTGCCAACATTCCCACATATATTAATGTAGAACAATTCCAAGCTATGGTGAACCATATCTCTTCACCTCATTACCTCACCTTTTTTGAAGAAGACGACCAAGTTCTTAGTCATCCCCACAACCTTGCTCTCCATCTCAAAGTCCAAATCTTCCATACTTGCATTCACCGAGTCTTGATAGACAATGGTGCAAGGTTAAACATCATTTCATTTAACATGATCCAATAGTTGGGCATGTCTGAATTTTCCATCGACCCTAGGTGCAAGATCACTATTAAAGCCTATAATGAGGTCAAAAGACCTTGCAAAGGTCTAATTGTAATTCAAATTAGAGTTGGTCCAGTTGAGAAGGATTTCATTTTCCAAGTCCTAGACGTATCACTCACATGCAATTTGTTGTTGAGATGACCATGGATCCATGACATGCAAATAATACCTTCTACATATCATCAGTGCATTAAGTTCCCTTTTAATGGTACTGAGATAGTTGTCCCAAGTGACAACTCCATGTTTATCAACATGTCATCCATAGTAGAAACACTAGTTCCACAAATTGCTCTTCTCATGAGCTGACACTGTCCTTATAGAGTGTGAACAAAAATTGAAAATGATGAACCTCAATATGGGCAAATACACTCTAGACTCTATTACTATTCTACCCATTTCCCCTCAATCTTATGGGAAACCTTCTACCAAAAAGAAGCCTATTACTTCTACCATGACTCTTTTTGGCACTTTTGTGCAATCCTCAGTTCCCCTAGAAGTGTAGAAAGAAGAACAAATAATTAAAGATTGGATCTATAGGGAAGAGGAAGATGAGGAGACAGTCACAGTCACCACTCCCATTTCTCCTAAATGTTATGGAAAAGGATATAAATTTCTCACAAACATGGGCTATCAGAGCCATGAATCATTAACTGGTAATAAAAAAGCTCTAGTTGAACCTTTAAGTCACACTCAAGGTCATGACGCTCGAGATACTGCTGGCCTAGGTTTTGGGATAGAAAATGATATACCAACATTTGATTGAAGAGCACCCATGTCTAACAAATCCGAGGAGATGATCATCCCTTTTTTGCTACCACTTCACAAGATGAGGACTTTATGCCTCTAACTTCTCTCCTTTGGGGAGAAGAAACACTAACTACTAATAATGATGCTAAAGCTTTTACTTCTTGACAACCAAAACAAGAGGAATCTGCCCATGAGGACATGAAAAGAGGAAGGATTAGACAAAATATTGCTTATCTAATTTCTAGAGATTAGAGTACAAAATTTCATGAATATGAATGGGAAAGTCTTTCGGATGCATCTTGTGAGCTAGGAGTGGATGTCATTCATGCCTATGCAACCCAACCGAGTATAGTCGATGATTTTATTATAGGGTCTGACGAGTTTGGCTCTCAAAATGTTTTAGTGGATCACGTTGGTCCCTCTAGGTCTATTCTTGATCTAGACTCCTTTGCAACATTTACTATAGGCTCGACTTTGCATGTCACCAAAGATGATTCTTTTTATATTAACAACCTTGAAGCTTCCACATCACTCATTGATTCAGCCTGATCTCATAGATTAGTCAATTCAAAGTCAAAGACTTGAAATACCATGTTTTCAAAATGACTATGAGATTGCTTGTTACCTAAATGCCATTAAACCCATCATTTCTTCCACCAGTGAACCTGTGGTTAACATGATAGAATTAGATATCAAGTACCTTAGTCATAAAATTAAAAGAAAAAACAAGCGGTTAGATGGCAAAAACCACATTGTGGTAGTATCTAAACCTAAAAAAGTAAAAACAAAGATGTATCTAATGGTGAAAACCTCCCTGAGGCACTTGCAAATGAGGTACTTGGTAGTCTACCAAGCTATTTTTAGGAAAGATCTTTGGTTCTCATAAAACATACACAACCTATCAATTTTGGGATAGAGGAATCTCCTAAAAGTATCTATGTGGCTCAATCATTGTCAACTGAGGAAAAGGAGAATTTTGCTAACTTCTTTCAAGACAAGAAGATCAATTTTGCATGGATGTACTTAGATATGCTAGTGATTGACATAGATCTTATCATGCATCATTTATCTATCTCTCCTAGTGTAAAACTTGGTAAACAAAAATTGAGAAAGATGCATCCACATGTAGCCCTATTGGTCAAAGCAAAATTTGAAAAACTCCCAATTACAAATTTTATCAGAGCTGTCGATTATGTAGAGTGGATTTCTAATATTGTATCCATGTCTAAACATGATAAATCCATCCATGTTTGTACTAATTTTAGAGATCTAAACAAAGCATGGCTTAAGGATGAATTTCCACTATCAAACATAGACATGATAGTGGACATGATGGTGGGTTATGCAATGTACTCCTTGATGAATGAATTTTTTGAGTATAACCAAATTAAGATTGATCTAGCTAATCAAGAGAAGACAACTTTTACATGTGCCTAGGGTACTTTCTATTGGAATGTCATGCCTTTTGGGCTCAAAAATGCCAGTGCTACCTATCAAAGAGCAATGACCACCATCTTCCATGATATGATGCATACAAATATGGAAGACTATATTGATGACACACTAGCTAAATCTATAAAATGAGACACACATCTTGAAGACTTTGTTTGATATTGGAATATATGGAATAATTTCAACTTAGGTTGAATCCAGAAATGTGTGCCTTTGGTATCACACATAGAAAATTGCTAGGCCACATTATCTTAGCAAAAGGCATTGAGGTTGATCTTGAAAAATCCAAGCTATCATGGAAATGCCTCCTCTAAGAAATATCAGTGAACTTGAATTTTGCAAGGACATCTACAATCCATAAGAAGATTCATTTCTTAGTTGGTCGATAAAGCTCAATATTTCAACAAGAATTTGTATAAAGACTCTACTCATATTTGGAATGATGAATGCCAACAAAGTCTAGACCAAATCAAAGGGTACTTAGCTAAACCTCTAGTTTTGATGCCACCCATTCTAGACAAACCTTTGATTTTGTATATCTTAACTACAACTTCTTTAGAAGTGTGATTAGCCCAAAGTGTCAGAGACTGGTAAAGAATGAGCTATACATTATATCAATCAAATTTTAGTAGCTTATGAAATAAACTACACCAGTATTAAGAAAGCCTACCTTTCAGTGGTCTTTGCTTCTTAGAAACTCTAACATTACATGTTGGCACATACAATTGACCTAATTGTTAAGATTGATCCTTTGAAATATTTGTTTAGCAAAGATACACTTACTGTTCATCTAGCTAAATAGATGATGATTCTTTTAAAATTTTGCATTTATTATGTTGAACATAAAGCCATCAAGGGGTAGGCCATAGCTGACCAATTGGCTGATTTTCCACTAGAGGATACAACACCAAGAAATTGAGTTTTTAGATGCCTCAATTATGTACATCACTGGGAGAACTTGGAAAATGTTCTTTGATAGTTCTCATACATAGAATGGAGCTAGAGTAGGTGTCAGCTAGAGTAGGTGTCTTGTTTGTTTCCCCTTATGGATATACGATCCCAAAATCCTACAAACTCTTATTCCCTTGCATAAACAACATTGTAAAATATGAGGCATTAACAAATGGGATCAAAATGGCTCTTGAATAGAGAATCACTAAATTGCACATCTATGGAGATTCTCAACTTGTTATAAACTAGGTAGATAATGAATATCAAATAAAGGATGACAAGTTGGTCCCTTACAAGAAATTGATAGATGCGGTAAGGAACTATTTCACTTTTGTGACATTCCAAAAAATTCCTAGAGAAAAAAATAATGATGTTGATGCTATGGCCACTTTAGCATCTATCCTCTAACTACAAGAACATGAATCATGATTTCAGTTCCTAGTGGAAGAACTATGTCGTCCATGTTGGATACAATTGTCTAATTGTATGTTGTCTTTAATGTTACACAAATTTCATATCAGTTGTCAGTAAGTGCTTACTGAGATCACTTGGTTAGAAAGATAGTTTTCCTTGTCTACCAAGCATTCTTGAAGATTAATCTGCAAAGACAATGTCTATCAAGCTCACTCAAGCATAAAAGGAATTCAGGTAGGAAACAATGTTAACTGAGTTCACATGGTTAGCGGAGGAAAGTTGGATAGAGTTAGTGTTCATCGAGTTCACTCGATTACCAAAGTATTTTTGCAAGTTCACAGTGTTAACCAAGCTTCTGTTGGTTAACACAAGAAATCATCTCAGAACCAGTGTTTACCGAGCAGGGTTAGCCAATGAAGTATTTTTTTGTTTTAGCATAAGTAGCTTAATTATTTTAAGTATTATTTATAGCCAACTATGGTAATGACTATTGGTTCCTATAATTTGGATTTGAGCCAACTCTACAATTTGGATGATATAAATGAAAGGTCAAGTTCAAATTTCTAGTGTGTGTGCAAGTGTGTCGATTGAATTAAGAAGGAAAGAGTGAGAGTGAACTCAAAGGATAAGAAGGTATACTTGTGGAGCAAAAAAGTATTATTAAATTAGGAAGGATCAAGTATGAAGAAGAATAGAGATCTATAATTAGCAATTTAGTCGCATTACAATTAGGCCATTTCATTGTTACTCTCTAAACATTGTATTAGTGATATAAAATCTCTTAATAGAGTTGGTTTAATATCCAGTTGTAAATACTCTAACAAGGTGATAGTTCCATTGAATTGTTTTAAGACCTCTTGCAAGGCCACTCCTAATAGGGTGATTAAGTCCTCTAACAAGGTCACACCTAACAGTGTGTTTTGTAACCTTTAACTAGGTTGGCTCCTAATAGGGCTCACTTCAGAAGAGTGAAAAATAGTAACTAGTTACATTGGTGGTTTTTCTCATATTGGGTTTCCATGTTAAATCTTGGTGTCTCATGTGTTCATATTATTTCTCTTGTGCTTGCAAATTAATCACTGTTAATGTTTTAAGATTAGCTAAAAGTAAATCACACTCTGCATTTACTGAGTTTCAACATTTTTAGTATGTTTACTGAGTAAAAATAGTAATCAGTTTTCTTTATCTAAATTTAATTGATGACATCTAAGGGATCTGGGATTTATTTTAGTGGTAACTAATTCACCCCCCCCCCCCCCCCCGCCCCCCCTTAGTGACTCCTTCTATATTTCCAACAATTGGTATCAGAGCTTTTGGTGCTTGTAGGAAAGGTTTCAAGGACCTAAGCTAAAGATCAGAATGTTTTACAAAAGAGAGATTCCAAAGCTAAATAGAGATAACTTTTCAGCATGGCAGGGACTCATGAGACTTCATCTGGCCACCATTAGGCCCCATTTGGTTGCGAGAATAGGAAAAGTTATATACTGGAATTTGCCAATTTAAAGTTTGTGTGTGAAAAATAAAAATGGAATAAGAATCCTCCTCTTCTCATTTTACCCTAAAATGAGCAGAGCAAAGTTCCTAAAAAAAGTTGGAACAAGAATAGTCTATTGTTATTCCACTTTTTATAAAGAAAATATTATTTCTTGTTGGGTCTGTGAGTTTACTCCCATTTCATTTTGCCGCTCAATTTTTCCATCTTCATTCTGCCACTCAATGCTATTTGTGCATTTGAGAGAGCCATCAATGCAAGATTTTCCCTTCTAAGCATTTCAAGCACTTGAGAGCACTAGCCTTGTATGCCCTTGATAGCAGGTATGAAGTGAAGCCCTTTCAGTTTCTTGGATTTTATATTTTTTTTGCATCTAATGGATTTTGGGTTTTGTATTTTTTGGTAGGGCTTTTTTTGTGTCGCTAAAATTGCCAAACACACTACATATTTTAGCAAGTAAAGGGAGGGTTTCCAAACACTAGGTAATTTTTTTACCTTTGTTATGCTTATGGTTGTAAAGAAATAAGCCCTAATTGCTGAATCAAAATGGTGATAATGTTAAAATATTTTGTTGCCATTTGAAAGATGCTCCTTTTGGTTGGTTAGGATATGAATGAATGAAACACATGATCAATTCTTATTTTATATGATTCTTATGTTTGATGGTTCAAACCCTATATCTATTATTTTTATTATTATTGTTGTTGTTTATATGCAGATGTCCTTTCAATTCTATTTTTGCTTTATTTGCTTTATTTCTAAGTATGTAGTTCATTAGGGTTTTGGTATCTGATCGTCACTACCCTATTAGGATTATAAGGGCCCAATAATCTCACCTTGCATTCCAAGCAATGCCGCCAACTGATAAAAGCCCAACATATTGTGATTATATTTCACAATTTAATTATGTCTTATCTAAAAATTCCATATTTTGTCAAATAGTTCATGTGCCTTATCTATGATTCCATATTTTGGAAGCATGCCTACCAAAGTAATTATAATGCTTTGATGGTGTCTCTTCCCTCATCCAACGCTCTAATTTTGGCACAAGTAGGGAGGATGCAACAAAGGTTGTGGATTCTAGCCTTACGTCTACCAATTGCATCTATTTGATTTTTCTAAAGCTTTTTTGTCAATACATTTTTGTGTACATCCTACAATCATTGTAGCCCATGAGATTGCACTTTTTTTGGGAATTTTGTTAAACATTTCATGTACATTGTATATGCTTCCACATTCTAAATACATGTATAGGGTAGTTGCAACCATTACATATGACAAAAATCCTTATGCTTTATACTCTGATAGATGACTATGCACTAGGAAAGGTCATGACATTTGGCTTTACATCTGATTATCTTATTTTCTCGATAGTTTGTAAAGTGTATTCAATCATCATTAAATTTCTTTATGGGCATATTTATATGAGGTATTTTGTCAGACATTTCACATGCCTTGTATATACTTTAACATTTCTTTTTTCATATCCTTCAATCATTGCATTTTCATCGCCAACACAGTTCTCTACGACATTCTATTTAAACAATTCACATACTTTGTACATCTCTCTCTCTCATTATATTTAACTTGTCTTAGAATTTGTCAATGACCCCATAAAATGGGAAATGTGATCCAATTTTTTTTTCTTTGTCTATTATTTATATTGCTAATGTATGCATGCTTTCTTGTTCATGAGATCATTGAAACATTTCAAGATAAAGATCGTTGCAATCTTTTACATCATAGTATCTTAGGCTATATTATTGATTTGGTATCCATATTTCATAAACTTTGGTGTGCTATTATTAGGAGTTTTTATATAATTAGGCATACATTAGGTGCTATAGTAAGAAGTCTTTTCAAAGAATTTGAATTCTCCTCCATGATTTCCACATACTCACTTCCATCAATCACCTCCATTTATCAAACAACATTATTTTGTCCAATGCTTTAATCATGTCATGCACCACTCTCTTTATAAGCCGTGTGTCAGAGTTGCTTCCATAGTAGATCAACAAGGAGGGAATTTTTTTAATGGGTTCAATTCTAATAATATTAAATTTTCTACATATATAAGATGATAAGATTGATCTACTTAAGTATAAACTCTATTTATTTGAGTTAGAAATACAAATAGGAAGGTAGAGGAACTGGTTACTTACCCCTAAATAATATCCATTGACCAACCTCGATGAGAACATATCTCTTTAAGAGCATTCTTCCAGTCATCTACCTCTGCTGGATGATGATTTGGATTGTTATAATGCCATTCAAATGAATTCTTGTAGGTGCTGGAATCATTTTGAGGATAGCTAACATGAGTTGAAGCCACATCATAATATAAAGGGATAAATTGATAATCAAGGCAGGGGTCTTTAACATGGTAGTTGCCTGCTTAAAAACAAATGATAATACAAATAGATAATACTTTTGCTACCATCAAACACAACAATGACTTAGCAAAAAAATGGTGATCTTATCTGATTTTGTATTTGTTATGCATATGTATATCAATAGTCTTATAAGGATTCTTAGATGTATATTTTTCATTTGTGTTATCATCGACAAGTTACACAATCTTAGTCTATGCTATTAATTAATCTTCTTCCTCACATGACATGTTGATTGCTTCTATGTGGAAGTCATTGTCCTCTATTTTTTTTCCATGTCTAAATTAGTTGACCATCATCTTTATTTGATAAAATTTAGGTAGTGCCTCTTCTATATTGCTACTATTTGCCTTCCTTGTATCTTTGTGTTGATAGTATTCAACAACTATAACCACGATGTGAATCATTTCTATTTGTATGATGATGTCTTTTCTTTATGGTACCTTTCAAAATTATTTATTTGGAGACAATATAATAGAATATGGATGCTGTATATACATATTTGCTGTCAATCTAAGATTTCCATCAGTCGCTAACATGGAATCCAACTGTAAGCTGTAGAGGCAATACGGTTAAATATTAACAAAGGAAATATGAACTGCTAAGCTTTTAGAAAAGAATTTAGGATGCATAATTTAATGATAACCACCACTTTGACTTCTAATGATCATTTTTATGCTTAAAGGGTGCACCAAAACTTTACAAATCTCTACCATCAAATTGGAGGATGTGGATAGAAAAAGATTTGAAATAGTTAAAACTTATCAGCAGATATTTAACATCAGGAGGAACATCTATCTACTAGCATCTGCGTATCAAATGTAATTCTAATTTTAAGCAAGGAAGATCATTTTTATTGTCTTTTGTTTCTTGTTGTTAAATGATATTGTTGAAGGTATATTCGTGATGCTTGCTGATGACTTGTTGATTTGATTTCTATATTATAATAATGTTGATTGTATTCCTTTTTCTTCCTTATGTTTGATGCTTATAACATTATGTGGTCAATTATAGGATTACTACATGTGTGCACATTGTTACCTGATGTGATTGCTTAAAAATAATGGACTTAGATTATGAAAGAATAATTGCACATTAGAAAGACATACTATATTAGACAATCAACATCTCAATCAATATGTTAAAACTACCATCAACATATCTAGCTTAAAATGGTTGGACACTTGAACTAGGTGCCATAGTCCTCACAAGTCTTCCCATCACAAAACAAGGGTCAAACTAGTCTCAAGACCTTCCAAATTTCCTTATGATCAAATCTTATGTTGAATCACTCAAATTATGAATTGTGTAAATTAAATATGTTAATGAATTGTGTTTGCATTAGGAGTTGTGGTCCCAAAATGGGGTTGATGGGTTTGTCGTTATTTATTGTACCTTGAACCAAAAATTTATTTCTAGTCTACCTTTGTGATAATATGCATGTTTTATTGCATAGCCTATATATAGTATATACTATTGGCATTTCATTACTGTCATTTGTTTCCAATTTCATGTCAGAAAACTAATTTTTGTTTCATATTTTGCTCTCCTCATCTTTGGTACTAATTTTTATCTAGGTCATTGATGGATCTTGTTAATGATCCAAGGATTCATGGTCTCATTGGTAGGAGGACTAGAATCATGCTTGCACTTGTAGCTACTCTTGTCACCCTTGCAATATCCATTGCAACATCTGCACAAGAAGCAAGAAGAGAGAGGTGTAAGCATAGAAGAGATGAAATCCCATTTTATAAGAGTATTATTTATTCAAATGAGATTTATTGCCATGTTTGGCTTCATATGAATAGAACAACCTTCTTTCATATATCCACTATTCTTATGTAAAAAGGAATCATTGGAGATTCTTGCAACATCATTTTAGAAGAACAACTAGTCATGTTCCTCCATACACTTGGGCACAATTTGAGGAATCATAAGATTGGTCATAATTTTGGTCACTCAGGAGAGACAATTAGTAGATACTTTCATAAGGTCTTGAGGGCTATCTAAGCACTCCATGCTAGCTATATGTTGCTCGGTGAGCCAAACACTCCTCCTCAAATTCTTGGGAAGGAACATTTTGATCCCTACTTCAAGGTACATCTCCTATTGCCATATATTTTGTATGTTGATTATTACTCATAATAGTATGTTTTTTAATGCAAATTCATGATTTGTAGGATTGTATTGGAGAAATAGATGGGACCCATATACCAATTACTATTGATGTCAACAACCAAGCTAAATATCATGATAGAAAAGGCAACCTATCGCAGAATGTTATGGGTGTGTGTTCCTTTGATTATAAGTTTCAATACATTCTTGCTGGTTGGGAAGTGTCTACAGCAGATAGTCATGTTCTTGCTTCTGCTTTGTCTAGATCAGATCCACTATTAGTTTCCCCCAGTATGTGCAATCAACTTGTTAATGTTTAATTCCTTTGATTTTATGAGAGACGTGTCAAGGTTATATCAATATACTTTTGGTACATTTGTGTAGGTAAATTTTATTTGGTTGATGCAAGATATCCAAATGTAACTAGATTTCTTGCCCCTTATCGGTGTACATGCTACCATCTAAAGGAGTTTTGCAGAGAAAATTTGATTAACTCTCCATGAGAGCTATTTAATCACCGACACTCCTCACTTTAGAATATAATAGAGCATACATTTGGCATTCTGAAGCAACATTTTCCTATCTTGAGGCATGCAACATTGTATCAAATAATGACACAGACTAAGATTATCTTATCATGTTGCATCTTGCACAACTTTATTACGATAGAGGATGACATTCCTTGTGAAGTTGAAACTGAAAAGGATGAGCGTGATGGGATAAATATACCCATACTTGAGACATATGGGATGACTCAGTGAGATAGAGATGATTAAAAAACTTTTGAGATGAAATAGCTCAGAGGATGTGGGAAGATAGAGCACGGGCTTAGTTGTAGTTGGAACATTACATTTTGTTGTAGAATATATATTGGCAGATATTTTTGATATATATATATTGACACTTGTGTGTTATTTCAAATGAATGAATTATATGGGACATTTTCATCATCATTATAATGTGGTTTTTAAGCATATTGACTAGTGTGAGTTTTTATGATATTTATTTCTTTGATTTGTAATTCAATGCATACGCTATTTTCTTGTGACTAGTGTCTTCAATGATAATGAGTTTTCATATTTGATGCAATCTATGTTGATTTTTTGGATACAAAATGTGGCTATATGTCAAGCCCTCCAAGACACTTTCAAACCCTTCAAATGACTCCTTCCTCACAAGGAGACCCACCAGAAGACCCAATTGAGTTGCAGGCATTTGCACGCTCTCTCCTTCAAAGAAAATAAATAACTATAATAAAAAATTAAAGTACTTGAATTATTTCCTATTGTTATATTCCTCAATGTATGCTAAACTATAATTAGATTATTATAGTCTCAGTCATGAAAATATATTTATTGCAATAATACGTGCAACTGACTATTTCTTTTAACATTGAGAACAAATCTACCTCTACAATGTGTTTTCATATTAGCACAATTTTGGCTACTGAGAACATATTAGATTTTAGGTAATTGAAAGCTACCAAAGTTTCTCATCAGTAGAGTATAAATGAATTAGGGTTAGATTGGCATGGAGGAAAAAACATTTTGAGGGAAACTTTTTTAGAATCCAAGTTTTGCTAGCAATCTAAGAAAAATAATTATAGTATTCATTTATATATCAGTGTCCATTTGTTTGGATGGACACTTATTGTGACATATAGCTATGGGCTTCTATGGTAGACCACAAATTTTAGAGTTGGATTTCATGTGTTAGTAATGTACAACTCCTTTTTTATTTCATACATGTTTAGCCTGAAAGAATTGAGTATTGATATTATGGATATAGAAAACTGATCAATGTTGCAGTGGGGAAAGTAACAAGTGGTTGTTGAATTTATGAGTAGTTACAAGAACAAAAACATGAAAATGTAACATGATTCTGTGCACTGTTGGGCATTCATTAGTAGTAAAATTTGATGATCTTTTACAGTGAACAAAGAAAAAAATTGCAAGTATGCTACGAGAATTTTGTGCTACAAGTAAGGTCATTAGTTTCATATTTAGATTCCTTGCTTCTAGTGCTATTTAAAGAACCTCATTAAAATATTCCCTTCTTTTACACAAGAATCTTCTTATCACTGAATATTAAAATCTACCAACGGGGTTCATATGACAACAATAACGAGAAGTATCCAATGGATTTCCTTGTATGTTACGAAACATGAAATTGATGGGACACCATAACATATGTCAAAAGTGATGAATTTTCCAACAACTTAAGAGTTAAGGTGACTTTAGAAGAACTTTGTATTTCTGAATATATTAGATTAATAAAGGCATACAACTTTTACAACTATGATATTGACTGTGCTCTACTATTTACTTTATATTACTTTAGGTTTCAAGCATTTAAGAATTGAAAATTTGGCCCCTAATTTTGTTCCATTTTTGTGATGATATCTCCATAAACTTAATTTTTAGGTGCCAAGACTATAATTTGCAGTACATAAACCTGCATAGTCTATGCATTGTTATCCTTTTCATCATGTGTGCATCTATAAGTATGTAGATTTATTTTTATTTATAGATGCATATAATACAGAGAATCCATAAACAAGCATAAACAACTTAGCTAAGTAGGTCAACTAAATGACGAAAGTGTATGTAGTCTTAATTGATAATAGAGAAAGCAAAGGTTACATATTAGTTGCAACATGCTGTTTTCTTTCCCTTTCATTGTTAACATACCTGTTTCATTTTAAGAAATTGAACTTTCTTAGTTAATTGTTAGTCTTCATCTTGACATTAAACAAATAGAGGTACAAAAACACTCTTGTTAAAAGGGTTGCATCCTTGTGAATAAGTGCTGCAAGAGCATCAGTGATTCTTTCCAGATTATCAAGGGCTAGAACTTGGGCGATATTGATTTAGAGCATGTCCATTGCATTTTGAACATGACCTTTTAGCATACAAAGTGCTTCAACTCACACTATAATAGTGCTCTGGTGAACTATGTTAGGAAGCTAAGCTATTTGTGCTACTAATGTTGTTTTATTTACTAACAAGTTATTGAATTTAAGGGTGTTGGTGTTGTTTTATGTTCTCTCTTAAAACTTGATTCCTTGAGCTTCTCCAACTCTGTAAGATGCATATTGCTATTGAGGGGTTCAGCTTAATTTTAACATGCATTTGAATTGAAGACTAGAGCTTGTAGGTTATGAGTTTTCCTTGCTGAATATTGATTTTGTTAAACTTACCTATAGGTTATCCATCTTTCCAAAATTTTGTCAAACCAAATGCAGATACATTCAATGCTAGCACAATGCACTTCACATTACATCTTTAATGCATTGTAGAGAGAACGCAAGACACAATCTCTGAATCATTTAGCATTAAAGTTCAAAAAGAGTACTTTATGATATTTAGTTTTCATATTTGATGCAATCTATGTTGAATTTTTTGGATATATAATGTGGCTATATGCATATTGATTGATGTGGGTTTGTATTATGTTTATTTATTTGACCATCTTCATTTTTCCATATACATTATTAATGTCTAATATTATATGGTTGAGTATTTTTTACCCATTTTTGTTATGTTCCTTAGCATGGCTCAAGAAACACAAGTCAATAATGTACCTTCTACGAATAGGGTGCTATGGACAAGGGATATGGAGCACAAATTCCATGAGTTACTTCAAGAGCAAGTACAACTAGGTCAAAAAGGTGAAGGTGGTTTCAAAAAGGAAGCTTGGACTACCATTGAAAGGTAGTTCAATGATGAGCTGAAGGAAAATTTGACCAAGGATAATTTGAAGAATAAATTGAAAATATGGAAAGCAGGATTTAAAGTAATGAAAGATTTAAAAAATACAAGTGGCTTTGCATGGAATGAAGGTACACAGTGTGTGGATGCTAAAGACAATGTTTGGAATGAGTTGTTGAAGGTAAAATGGTATTTAATATTTATTTTTTTTACATATAACTTTATATTTGCAAATTTAGTATTGAAAGACAACTAACCATTTTAATTGTTTCCCAATTTGCAGAGGAAAGAATTAAAAAATGCAAGTGTGTATAAAAGGAAGCCATTCCAATACTATAATGAGTTAGCCTTCATTGTGGGAAATGACATGGCAGAAGGTAATGCAACTACCATGGCTTAGGAGATGAAGGAAGGGAACATTATGGATGAGGCCATTGATCTTGATGATGTTGGGGATTTCAGTATACTAGTTGATGTTGATAGTCATTTGGATGAAGACTTTGCTCAATCCAACCAATCAAGTGCAAGTGGTAGTTAGAGAATATCACCATCTTCATCAAGGAAGGGAGAGAGAAAGAAGGCGAGTGTGGCTGATTCGATGGATACCATTTGTGAAGCCATGAATAGGATCCACAAGGGCATGTTAAAGCCTTACATTGTCAAAGTGGATGAAGAGGATTCTGAACCTGTTGGAGAGAAAATATATGATGCCCTCAAAGGCATTCATGGACTTAGTGAAGATTCAATGATAAAGTCCTATGATGATTTTTTGGTTGAAACCAAAAGAGAAAGAGGCTTCTTGAGAATGATCGAGGGGGAGAGAGTCAAATACATACAACTTAAGTATGGAGGACTCTAGAGTTTTTGTTAAAAGTATTTTGAATTATAGTGACCTTTATATTTGACTGCTTCATAGCATGCCTTATGATATTATCAGTAGTAAAACATATTTTTATCAGCTGAAAACATATTTTTATTAGCTTTTTATGACTTTATGAAATGCATATATGGAAAATTATTCATTGCCTTTGCTTGTTTAAATATTGAAAGATGCTTGTACCTACTCTTCTTATATATTAACCCACATGGTGGACTTAGTCATTTGCATTAATCATAGAATTATTTGTAGATTTGATAGCTATTGGTACCAAATTCTTTACACATTAGTCCTCGACTTCTATTGAGCTATTTGGATAGGCATTTGGTCAAATAGTTTGTATGGTGTCTAGGACGCTTCACATTTTTTTTTTGGGTAAAATGCAAAATACTGTGATATTCACTTGTGCTGTTTGACTCCTATCAACATTACTAACTCTTTTTCTATTTGACTGTAATATTCACTTGTACTATTTGACTCCTATCAGTATTACTAACTGTTGTGTTGTTTAGTAATATCTACATCAACATTACTAACTCTTGTGCTGCTTGGCTCTTATGGATAATGTCTTAATTTGGACAATGCCATTTTTTTTTGGGTGTGCACAATATTGATATCTTCTTTCTAGTCATGTTTTTTCTCATTTTTCAGAAACCTATTGTTTGATTCTTCACTCCCATTAATAATGTAGTAGTAGGAGATGCTATACTTACCATTTTTATGATTTCATATCACTTGATATAATGATCCAATCGAATTTCAAATTATAATAGATGCAGTGATGTATTTTGTTGTGAATGACTCCTCGACTATATAAATTGATATTTAAATAGGCTTTTAATAATGATTATAAAGATTTTGTATAGTGATTTAAAAGACTTTTATTATAGTATGTGTATTTTCATATAACTAATGTATTTTTATGTTGCAGGGTTGATGGCTTTAATAAATATGCCAACATGTCAATGTAGTGCCGACCCTTGTTTGTTGAAAATCTCCAACAAAAAAAAGAATCTTGGGCATAAATTTTGGTCTTTCCCGAATAAGAAAAAGGTCATTATTAATTTTCTTAGAAATTAGCATAATGAATAAATAATTATTATACTAGGAACTAATGAAGATTTTCTATTGTAGGGACACGATGGATGTGGATTCTTTGAATGGGCTACTAATGCACAAACAAGTACAGTGCGTGATGATTGAGTAGAGTGCAAGTGTTGCAATAGTTAGAGGCTAGATTAGAGTGCAAGTGTTGCAATAGTCAAAAGATTAAACTTTACTTTTTACGATGTCTTGTTTGTCTTTTAATTGCATTTATTTGTTGGGAACATATGTGAAAAAATGCATAACTATAGTTTGTATAAGGATTTTTATCAATGACAAAATGCCTAATATTAGACTTGATATTTATTATAAACTTTTGTTGGTTGTTCCCTATCTTTGTTTGGTGAATCACACTATTGTATTTGGGCCTTATATTGTAATATTTTTAGATTTTATGTATAAGGTTTTGGGACCTTTCAAAACCTATTTTAACCTAATCAAAACTTATGTTAAAATTATCTTTACAAATAAATCTTAACTTTAGCCTTCTAAATAAAACTAGGTTCAAATATCATATATTTTACTTTTTATGTAAATTTAAAACAAAAATGTTTTTGTTTGTCGAAAATGAGAGATAGGTGGCATCTCCCTTGATAAGGATGAGAATAGTCTTTGGACTTTCCTTCACACACGGTTGAAGGCTATCAATCATTGACGGTTCTTACCCAAAAATAAAATAATTTTAGTTTTGATATTATATTCAAATTTATAGTTATATTTAACATAATTTTTTATATTCTTTATGCATACAATAGTATTTATAATCGAATTCTTCAAATGTAATTAAAATTTTAAAAAATGTTGTCAAATATTTATAATTAAAAATTGTAACTTTTGACTTTTTTAACAATAAACATATATATTAAAAAATCATGCTTATAATGGAAACAATTTTAGGCAGTATTGAATAGAGTTTTAAAGTAACTAGATTTAAATCCAATGAAAAGATCCAAAAATGTGGGTATGACAAAGCGAATTCATTAAACTTGGTTGCTTTCAGTGTGGGCTAAGCAAGCAAATATATTTGTGGATAAGAGAGGTCTAAATATTTAAACTTTTTAAACTTTGAAACATGTTTAACTTGGTATTAAGTGAAATATGTGATATACCTTTCTTACTGATAAAGTCAATTTATAATAAAGAGGGTAGTAAATTAATTTGACTTTTAAAAGCTTAACAAAAAAATATTTTTTATAAATTCATATTAAGATTTAAAAAAAAAACTTATTCTAATTCCTATTTTTATTGATGTAACCAAACACGAAATAGTCATCTACCAATTCCTCTTCCGGGACAACCAAACACCTCCAAATGATATTCCAAATTTTATTTTTAGAATGCGTGAATTTCAAAAGAGAGCTTATTCTAGTAGAGTTTAATTCTACATTGACCAATTCTCGAAACCAAATGGGGCCTTAGTGATTCAGGCTTGAAATACCTTGATAAAGAATACACAACCCCTACTGGTACATTATCTATTGGAGATCTTGCTAAGAAAAAGAACCATACCATCATGATGATTGATATTGCATTTGCTCTTAGCTATGATGAATTTGATGAGATCAAAGACTACAAAACTAATTTTGACATGTAGAACAAGCTAAAGGACATCTATGGTGGTGATGAAAATGTGAGGAGAGCCAAAGAAAAAAGCCTTAGAGGATAGTTTGATCAGATGAAAATGAGAGAAGATGAAAATGTTGCCAAATATGTGGAAAGAATCAAAGCTAGTGTCAGTGCAATTAGAGCTTCTAGAAGAGAAATCAAAGATGAAATCATTGTAAGTAAATTTGTTTGAACATTTCTTCCCATCTATACAATCAAAGTATCTACTATTCAAGAAAAAAGGTGTGAGCCAAATCACAAGATAAGTTTGGATACCTTAGTAGGAAGATTGACATCTTTTGAGTTAGACAACTATGACAATTATGTTCCAGCTTCCAAAAATATTGAATCTACATTTGATGCCAAACTTTCACTCAAAGAGAAAGATAAGAAAATAAACGACATTTAGTCAGAAAGTAAAGAGGAATCAGAAGAAAGTTCTGATAGTGATCTTGAAATTGTTGAAGCTTTACTGGCAAAGAAATATTCTAGAAGTAGAGAAAAATGCAAAGGTAAAGTTCCCCTAATCTATTTTTCATGTGAAGAAATTGGTCATATTGCTGCCAAGTACCCAAACAAAGAAAGCAAGGATGAGAAGAAGAGTCACAAGTATAATGGCAAGAAGGATTTTAAAAATCACAAATCATTCAAGGACAAAGGTAAGAAGACTTTTCTTATGGCTAAATATTCTAATAATAGTGAAGATGAAATAGTATACATTGCTATGAAAGATGAATTTGATGAAGAAGAAGATAATATGGGACTTATCTCTCATGTCAGTAAAAATGACACATGGATCATAGAAAGTGGATGTTCACATCATATGATTGGAGAAAAAATACAATTTTAACACTTTGAACACTATGATGGAGGTAGTGTAAGGTTTGGAAACAATGAACCTTGTTGCATAAAAGGGAAAGGCTGAATCTCATTAACCAAAGAACTTGTATGTGACAATGCCTATTGGGTTGAAGGACTAAAACATAATCTGTTGAATGTGGCATAGCTAATCAACATTAGATTCAAGGTAGAATTCATACATGGCAAGACAAGACTGGTGGATAACAAAGGTAACCTAATTAGATTAGGTAAACAAACAAGAGGTAACCTATTTTATCTTGATCTTGGTGATTGTTCATGTTTTATTACTCAAATGGAAGAAAGTTGGTTATGGCATAGAAGATTATGTCATGTAAACTTTGATAATATGGTCAAGATAAGAAAATTCAAAAAAGTAAGAGGTACTCCTAGTTTGAAGAAACCAGATGTTGGTTTATGCAAGAATCGATCAGATTGGCAAAATGGGAAAGACTAGTTTTAAGAGCAAAAAATATCAGTCTGAAGATGTCTTGGAAATTGTGAATACTAACCTATGTGGACCCATTAGAATAGAAAGCTATAGTGGAGAAAAATTCTTTATTCTTTTTGTTGATGATTATTCTGGAATGATGACTGTTATGTATCTTAGAGAAAAGTTAGAAGCATTTGAGAAATTCAAATGGTATCTAGCAAGAATAGAGAAGGAAATAGGGAAAAGATTGAAATTCTTAAGATCAGATTGAGGTGGTGAGTTCATCTCCAATGAATTTAATAACTTTTGCATTGAAAGAGGAATTAAAAGATAGGTATCAGCCCTTGGTACTCCCGAGTAGAATGGAATAACTAAAAGAAGAAACAGATCCATCATGGATTTTGCAAGGACTCTAATGATTGAAAATGATGTTGCTATGAAATATTGGAAGGAAGCCATCAACACTACAGTTCATACTTTGAACTGAGTACAGTTGAAGGACTCATATAAAACTCCCTATGAATTATGGTATGGCTATAAATCCAATGTAAGTTACC
The DNA here is from genome assembly GCA_028749045.1 of Cupressus sempervirens. Taxonomy (NCBI): domain Eukaryota; kingdom Viridiplantae; phylum Streptophyta; class Pinopsida; order Cupressales; family Cupressaceae; genus Cupressus; species Cupressus sempervirens. The sequence continues at coordinate 571,563,576 of CM053789.1, read as the reverse complement.
TAAAAGTATTTGGAAGTAAATATTATATATTGAAAGAGTCTAGAAAATGAAAATTTGATGTGAAAGGTAATGAAGGTATATTCTTAAGATAGTCTTGTAGAAGTAAGACATATAAATGTTTCAATTTATCTACTCATAAAATTATAGAAAGTGCACATGTGAGAATTGATGAGTTTGCAAAAAAGACTGAAGAAGAAAGAAAAAAGGAACCAAAAGGCTATAGGAGATTTGTTTACTTTGAAGCCGATACATTACTAGACACATCTATCAATAAGGAGACTTTACCTCCTAATTCTTCCTCAGTTACTAAGTTACAAGAAGTTCAAACTGAGTCACAAGGACCCGAGTCACATTTTGAAGTTATTGAGCCAATGCCTATCAAATCTAAGCAACCTGAGCTAGAAGTTGAAATTCAAAATGAAGATAGTGCAATTAATTCAAAAGGCAAAGAACTTGTATTAGCCAAGTATGTCAGAAGGAATCACACAGCTGATCAGATTATTGGAGATAAATTAGAAGGTACTATGATGAGAAATAAGCTAAAAGGTACATGTTTACTTGCTGATTTTGAACCTAGAAGTGTTAAATATGCATTGGAAAAATAAAAGTTGGATTGAGGCAATGAATGAAGAAATAGAAAAAATAAAGAAGAACAAAACTTGGACCCTTGTTCCTAGGCCTAAAGATAAAAATGTGATTGGAACAAGATGGGTATTTAGAAATAAGCTGAATGAAGATGGACAAGTATCAAGAAACAAAGTAAGACTGGTATGTAAAGGCTACTCTCAAGAAGAAGGAATTGATTATGGTGAGGGTTTTGCTCCTATTGAAAGATTAGAAGGTGTTAGGACCCTACTTGCATATGCTACTCATAGAGGATTCAAAGTATATTAGATGGATGTTAAATCTGCATTCCTTAATGGTATACTTGATGAAAGAAGTCTACTTAAAAAAATCAGAAGGTTTTGTTGATCTAGACAAAAGGGACATGGTCTACAAATTACACAAAGCACTATATGGTCTAAAAAAAGCTCCTAGAGCATGGTATGAAAGGTTGTACAACTATCTTATATAGATTTTTTTTCAGAGAACTAATGATAATAGTAGTTTGTATATCAAGGAAGGACTAGATAATAAGATTGTGTTGGCAAAAATATTTTTGGATGACACTCTATTTACATGAAATGATGATCCATGCAAATAATTTTTAGAACAAATGAACAAAGAGTTTGAAATGTCCATGTTTGGTAAGATAAAATTCTTTGTTGGATTACATATACAACAAAGCAAGAATGATATCTACATTACTCAATCTAAGTATATCAAAGAGATACTCAAAAAATTTGGAATGGAAGATTCTAAACCAGTTGGAACCCCCATGTGTACTGGACTAAAGTTTACCAAAGATGATGATTCAAAAGAAGTAGATTATACCTTATACAAATCAATGATTGGAAAATTATAGTATGTAGTTCATACAAGAACTAATATTACTTTAGCGGTTGGGATACTGGCATGATTCTTAACTAAACCAACAGAAAATCATATGATGGCAATCAAAACAATTTTGAGATATCAGAAAGGTATTGAAGACTAATGGATTATGGTACAAACTTGGAGGAAACTTAGACTTAAAGGTATTCAATGATGCTGATTGAGCAGGAAATCTTGATGAAATAAAAAACACAAGTTTTGAAGCATTCTTTCTTGGAAGAATGTTAGTATCTTTGACAAGTAAGAAGCAAAATTGCACATCCTAATCTACAACAAAAGTAGAGTATGTTGCGGCAATAATGAATTGTTCTAACATTGTTTGGTTTAAATAGTTGTTGGAAGGCATGAAAGTTGAGATCAAAGAACTAGTTGTCATGTATTATGATAACAACAACATAATTAACATATCAAAGAACCCAGTGATGCATTCCAAAACTAAGAACATTGCTATAAAATATCATTTTGTCAGAGAATTAGTGCAGGACAAAGAAATCAGATTGGAATATGTTCACACAAAAGAATAGATTGCAGACATATTAAAAAATCCATTACCTAAAGATGCCTTCCTCTATCTAAGAGGAAAGTTAGGGGTCATTCGCTGTCTGAAGCTCACTAAATAAAGCTTTAGTGATGCATCAATAGGAACCAAGTTGAAGATTGATCAGTTGATGTAGCATATTTAAAGAGAATATTGCATATGAATTAGTACTCAAGGTATATTGATATTAATCTGGTATGTGTTATCTTTGACATGTGTTGTCAAAGAGGGAGATGATTACTATCATATCTTTCTAAAATTTCTTTATATCATTTTGAGGGAGAAGTATACTATTATAGAAGTTATGTAATTCCTTTATGGAGGCAGATTATTGCATGAAAAGAAGAAGCTTTTGGTAAGAGGGATAAACTTTCTATTAGAGAAAGTCTTGTTCTCAAATTTCATTTTGCTATATGACATGTTGTGTTGCCATCAATGCTAAATAGGGAGATTGTTGGATACAATTGTCTAATTATGTGTTGTCTTTGATGTTACACAAATGTCATATCAGTTGTTAGTTAGTGCTTACCGAGCTCACTTGGTTAGCAAGACAATTTTTCTTATCTACCAAGCATTCCTGAAGACTACTCTGTAAAGACAGTGTGTACCAAGCTCAGTTGGGTGTCGAAGGAATTTAGGTAGGAAATAGTGTTAACTAAGTTCACTTGGTTAGCAAAGGAAAGTTGGACAAAGTTAGTGTTCACCGAGTTCACTCGGTTACCAAAGGATTTTTGCAAGTTTGCAGTGTTAACCAAGCTTTTGTGGGTTAACACAAGAAATCTTCTCAGAACCAGTGTTTACTGAGCAGGGTTGACCAATGAAGGATTTTGTTGTTTGGCATAAGAAGCCTAATTATTTTAAGTATTTTTTTTAGCCAACTATGGTAATGATTATTGGTTACTATAATTTGGATTCAAGCCAACTTGATAATCTAGATGGTATAAATGAAAGGTTGAGTTTAGATTTCTAATGGGTGTGCAAGTGTGTTCATTAAAGTAAGAAGGAAAGAGTGAGAGAAAACTTGAAGGATAAGTAGGTATGCATGTAGAGTAGAAAAGTATTATTCGATTAGGAAGGATCAAGTATGAAGTAGAATAGAGATCTATAACTAGAAATTCACTTGCATCACAATTAGGTCATTTCATTATTACTCTCTAACCATTGTAGCAGTGATCTAAAATATCTTAATAGAGTTGGTTTAACAACCATTTGTAAATCCTCTAACAAGGTGACAATTCCATTGAATTGTTTTAAGACCTCTTGCAAGGCCACTCCTAATAGGATGATTAAATCTTATAGCAAGGTCTCACCTAACAATGTGTTTTGTAACCTTTACCCAGGTTGGCCCCTAATAGGGCTCGCTTCAGAAGAGTGAAAAATAATAACTAGTTACATTGGTGGTTTTTCCCATATTGGGTTTCTAGTTAAATCTTAGTGTCTCATGTGTTCATGTTATTTCTCTTGTGCTTGCAAATTAATCATTATTAATGTTTTAAGATCAGCTAAAAGTAAATCACACTCTGTATTTACCAAGTTACAACATTTTTAGTATATTTACCGAGCAACAATATTAATCAATTTTCTTGATCTAAATTTAATTAATGACATTTAAGGGATTTGGGATTTATTTTAGTGGTAACTGATTCACACCCCCTCTCAGTTACTCATGTATTTCCAACAGTCTTGCCTATGATTCCCTAGATAACCAGGTGATCTGCACTATTATAGGTCATGATTCCTCCCACTATGTGGCTATTTTCTCTTACCTACATGGTCAAGTTATTCCTAAAACCCTCATGTACAACCAAAAATGCCAACTCCTTTGCAATGCTTTACATTACAATTTGGTCTCTAGTGACTTCTATAGGAAGAGTTTAGAAGGAATGTTGCTTAGGTGTTTATAGCTACAAGAGTCTGAAAAGGTAGTCACTAAAGTCCATAATAACATTTTTGAGGCACATTCTAATGGCCTTGCACTTGCTCAGAAACTACTTAGGGGAGGTTATTACTAGCCAACCATGCAAGCTGATGCTGTTCGTTATGCAAAGTCCTATTAGAAATGTCAACTTCATGGTAACTTAGTTCATGCTCTTGGACATGAGTTAATTCCCTCTATGAAATATTGGCCATTTCATTAATGGGCCTTTAACTTGGTAGAAAAAATTCATCCAAGTTAATCTAGTGATCATAAGTTCATCATCACAATAACTGAGTATTTCAAAAAATGGGTTGAAGCTGTGTCACTATCTGCTGCTACAAGAAGACATGTTGCCCTATTTATATTGAACCACATTATTTGTCATTATGATATTCCTTCCTCCATTGTTATTGATAATGGAAGAAAATTCAAGAACAAGGACCTCAAACAACTATGTGAGAAATTTTGAATCAAACAACATTGGTCCTCTATCTACTACCCTCAAGGGAATGACCAAGATGAGGCCTTCGATAAAACATTGCTAAAGATCTTACATTGCATGGTTCATGATTATTAGAAATATTGGTACCTATTGATAAATATGACACTTTGAGCCTACCAAACTACCATTTTCTACTCCTACAGGGGCCACACCCTTTTCTCTAGTCTATGGCTCTAAGGCCATCCTCCCATTAGAAGTTGAGATCCCCTCCTTGTGGATCTCCTTACATGGGTTGATAATTGATGAAGACCATAGAGCTATGTGAGTATAGGAACTAGAAACTCTCAAGGAATGCCACAAGGCTAGTTTTGATCACATGAGAGCTTATTAGAGCACATGTTAGCTCAGTATAACAAGAAAGTTTACTTGCATGAGTTTCAAGTTGCTGAACTTGTGCTTAGAGAGAATCCAAAAAATTAGTAGCATAGACAGTAGAAGGGAAAGTTTGAACCTAATTGATTAGGCTCATACATTATCACAACAATATTTGGGTTTGGTGCTTATCAACTATCTACTCCTAAAGGCAAAGAACTTACAGAGCCTTTCAATATCCTTCTTTTGAAGAAATTCTATGCTTAGAGGCTTGCAGCTCAACTATCTTGTACATACTTATTGATCCTAAAAACAACCTAAAAATTAGAAAATGTCCTAAAAAAATGATCATCTTAGTGAAAACCTAGCAATAGGCATTTTGATGTATCACCAAAAAATTTTAAAAATTCAAAAATACAAAAAAATTGAAAAAGTCCCAAAAAAATCTCCGAAGTGGTGAAAGTTTGGAAATAGGTGCTACTTGAGACCCTTGTACCTATGGTCTATCAGTCTCAATCAACCACTTCTCACCACATTTCCTAGCTTGGAATTGTTTCTTGTCCTTGTCTGGGGAGCACATCTATTTAGCCTATTTGAGGTGTGCTTGTGTGTTAGGGTTTCTTTGGCAACTCATAATAATGTTTCTCAACACTACCTCCCCGAAAAAAAAATCTCAAAATAATTCAAAAAATTCAAAAATTAAAAAAATAAAAAAAAACAAAAAAATTGAAAAAGTCCCAAAATTTTTTTTCCAAGTGGTGAAAATTTGGAAACAGGTGCTACTTGAGACCCTTGTAGCTATGTCTATCAGTCTCAATCACCCACTCCGCACCACATTTCCTAGCTTGGAATTGTCTCTTGTTCTCATCTCAGGGGCACATCTATTTAGCCTATTTGAGGTGTCCTTGTGCATTAGGGTTTCTTTGGTAACTCACAATAATGTTTCTCTTGTGCTTGCAAATTGATCACTGTTAATGTTTTAAGATGAACTAAAAGTAAATCACACTCTACATTTACTGAGTTACAACATTTTCAGTATGTTTACCGAGTAACAACAGTAATCAATTTTCTTGATCTAAATTTAATTGATGACATCTAATGGATCTGGGATTTATTTTAGCGGTAACTGATTCACCCCCTCTCTTAGTTACTCCTATATTTCCAATAGTCTCACCTATGATTCCCCAGATAACCAGGTGATCTGCACTGTTATAGGTCATGATTCCTCCCACTATGTGGCTATTTTCTCTTACCTACATAGTCAAGTTATTAATGAAACCCTCATGCACAACCAAAAATTCCAACTCCTCTACAATGGTTCACATTATACTATGGTCTCTAGTGACTTGTATAGGAAGAGTTTAGATGGAATGTTACTTAGGTGTTTAGAGCTAGAAGAGTCTAAAAAGGCACTCACTAAAGTCCATAATGACATTTTTGAGGCACATTCTAATGGCCTTGCACTTGCTTAGAAACTACTTAGGGCGGGTTATTACTGGCCAACCATGATGTTTTTTGTTATGCCAAGTCTTATTAGAATGTCAACTTCATGGCAACTTAATTCATGCTCCTGGACATGAGCTAATTCCCTCTATGACATATTGGCCATTTCATTAATGGGCCTTTGACTTGGTAGGAAAAATTCATCCAAGTTAATCTAGTGGTAATAATTCATCATCACAACAACTGACTATTTCACAAAATGGGTTGAAGGTGTGTCGCTATTTACTGCTACAAGAAAACATGTTGCCCTATTTATATTGAACCACATCATTTTTCATTATGGTATTCCTTCCTCCATTGTTACTGATAATGGAGGAAAATTCAAGAACAAAGACCTCAAATAACTATGTGAGAAATTTTGAATCAAACAACATTGGTTCTCTATCTATTACCCTCAAGGGAATGGCCAAGCTGAGGCCTCTGATAAAGCATTGCTAAAGATCTTACACTACATGATTCACAATAATTGGAAATATTGGTACCTATTGATAAATCTAACACTTTGGGCCTACCAAACTACCATTTGTACTCCTATAGGGGCAAAACCCTTTTCTCTAATCTATGGCTCTAAGGCCATCCTCCCATTAGAAGTTGAGATCCCCTCCTTGTGAGTCTCCTTACATGGGTTGATAACTGATGAAGACCATAGAGATTTGTGAGTACAGGAATGAGAAACTCTTAATGAATGCCACAAGGCTAGTTTTTATCACATGAGGGCTTATCAAAAGTGCATGTCATCTCAGTATAACAAGAAAGTTCACCTGCGTGAGTTTCAAGTTGGTGAACTTGTGCTTAGAGAGAATCCAAAAAATTAGTAGTATATGGAGTAGAAGGGAAAGTTTGAACCTAATTGATTAGGCTCGTACATTATCACAATAGTAATTGGATCTGGTGCTTATCAATTATCTACTCCTAAAGGCAAAGAACTTGCAGAGCCTATCAATATCCTACATTTGAAGAAGTTCTATGCTTAGAGGCTTGTAGCTCAGCTATCTTGTACATACTTATTGACCCTAAAAAAATCCTAAAAATTAGAAAATGTCTGAAAAAAATGACCATCTTAGTGAAAACCTAGTAATAGGCATTTTGATGTATCACCAAAAAAATTAAAAAAGTTCAAAAATACAATTTTTTAAAAAAAAGTCCCAAAAAAATCTGCCAAGTGAAAACTTGGAAATAGGTGCTACTTGAGACCCTTATACCTATGTCTATCAGTTTCAATCACCCACTTTGCACCACATTTCCTAGCCTAGAATTGTCTCTTGTCCTCATATTGGGGGCACATCTATTTAGCATATTTGAGGTGTCCTTGTGCATTAGGGTTTATTTGGAAACTCACAATAATGTTTCTCAACACTACCCCCCCACCCCCAAAAAAAAATTCCCAAAAAAAATTAAAAAATCAAAAAAATAAAAAAAATAAAAAAATACAAAAAAATTGAAAAAGTCCCAAAAAAATCTGCCAAGTGGTGAAAACTTGGAAACAGGTGCTACTTGAGACCCTTGTACCTATGTCTATCAGTCTCAATTACCCACTTCACACCACATTTCCTAGCTTGGAATTGTCTCTTCTCCTCATCTCAGGAGCACATTTGTTTAGCCTATTTGAGGTGTCCTTGTGCATTAGGGTTTCTTTGGAAACTCACAATAATGTTTCTCTTGTACTTGCAAATTAATCACTATTAATGTTTTAAGATCAGCTAAAAGTAAATCACACTTTGCATTTATTGAGTTACAACATTTTTAGTATGTTTACCGAGTAATAGCAGTAATCAGTTTTCTTGATCTAAATTTAATCAATTTTCTTCTTTATCTTTCACGTCATCTCTATTTTCTATCTTATCTTCACAAAGGGTTAATCTAAAAATCACATTTGATCTATCCAAGTGTCACATATTTTAAAAACATAAGTCTATATCATACACATGAGAGCTAAACATCACACATGAGAAAGACACATGAGCATATACACATAAGTATAAAACAATGCATACATGAGCAAGAAACAAAAACTAAAACATCAAATGAAAACTTAAAATGCAAAAACATCCTTTAAAATGAGACAAGTACACAAATATATCAATGAAATCTAGTAGCTAGTGTGGCCCTAGTGGCAGAGCATGTCTCCTATCTGGTGCCTAAAACACACCCTTTGATCTCCTAGCTCTCTCTCAGTACATAGGCCCCCATTGGTCCATAGGGACTATGACAACATATACCCCATTATAATATGCTGCTATATCCATCTACCACTCCACCTCTTGTCAGGCCTCTACTAAATCATCCCTCAAGGCTTGTTCTCATCTATCCAGCTTTGCTCATGCATCCACTAGCTTATGATCTTACACAATAATGATCACTCATGCTACCTATAACTTAGCCTCTAGAGCCTAGATCTTTCCATCTCAATCATCACCTACCCTAGTTGGCTTCTCTGCTTATACCTCCACTCGCATTGCACTCTTCCACCTCAGTGACACCTCCTCCTCCTCCTCCTCCACCTCCTTAGCAGATTGCACCCATGCCCATCTCCTCCCCAATTAGGAAGTAGCCCTACCCTCCATCCATCTCCTACCTCTACCTCTACCTCCTCCTCTGCCTCCTCCATGTCCCCCTACTATAGGTAGAGCATTTGGCTTTGTAAATCATAGAAAAGGATGTCTCTACATCTCATATAGATAGGCTAGATTTGCCCCTACATTAGCTACATCTGGGTGATAATGCAAAGGAGTATATATCAAGGCTAATGTCTCTCAAATTGTTTTCTAATAGTCTAGCATTAGTAGCCATCCTAGTGCCTTGTCCAAGTGGAAATGAGCATAGGTGGTAGTCTCCACCAAGACCACCTGTCACTCTACAAACTAACACCATACCTAGCTAATCACAAACCTCTCCATGATCTCTGAGTGGCTACCTACTAATGGTCTACTATAATGCATATACTCTAGCTCCTAGGCATCAGACCATCTATGTCACTTTTGATAAGGTTGCCATGTAAAAGCTATCAACTCATAATTTTTTTTTGATACTAAGTGTCATCCTGACTATGATTCTGTGGGAAAAATCCTATATATCTAAATATATAGGGCTAGCTCTACTCCCTTGTATGCACACATGGTCAGATTACAATAATGTGCTCCCATGCCTAGATCTGTGTCAATATTGCTCTACATGCCCAAGAGTGACCCTCATGATACACTATCTCATGTAGCTCATGATATATGTCTGCAAGAATAGATGGCTTACATAATTCAAGGTAGGAGAATCCCCCAAAGAGATGTCCTAGCCCCCAAAAATATAACCATATAGTGGAAACACAACAACTAGAAGCAACAATATAAGATATGATACCAAATTACAATAATTTGTTCATAAAATATAACTGAGTACATGCAATATGCCTGACTATAAGGCCCTTCTAAGTTAGGGCCAAATACAAATAATAATTAAAAAATTAGTTCTGCAAGATCCAACAAGATCCAACTTACAAAACCAATCTTAGCTAGTCTAGATACACAACTAGATAAGAACATCAATAAGAATCCACACTTGTACACTCAGGTCCACCAAGAGATCCTCTAGATCCTAAGCCACATCTCTAGCTCTTCAAATTCACATCTATCCTTCATTCCATCCTAGTTGAATGACTAAAAGACTCCACAAGACCCCTAATTATACTAGTCCAAGCCACAATTTTTCCCAAGATTCCAAAAACTAACATTAAATACTTAAAGAGCCACAAGTTGGCCTCCAACAAAAATTAAATGTTCAAAAATTGATACTTGAGAAAAATCATGATATCTCATAGCTTTGATTGAATTAGAACTTGTGCTTCAAAAAAAAGGTAGAAATTTTGGTCCACTACAACCCCTTAAGCTCACTAAAGCCTATTCATTAAGGATAACTTTGGATTCATCTTGGAATTCACACATAGAAACCAATCACACAAAACTGCTAGAAATTGATACTCTAGGAGAATTTCCATATCTCCCAACTTATAATGAATTAGGAATAAATACTTTACGAAAAGATATTAATCTAGGTGCTCTTCAATCCATAAAATTTTCATCCTCTAACTCATTTCATAAAATTAGTTACATGGCTTGTAACAGGTACCTAGAAACCAGAAAACATAGTTCTAACAACAAGGTAAAAACAACTCAAACTTCAACTCAATCCATCCAATCTCTTTGAAATCATGATGAAAGGTTATCCAATGTGTCTTCAACAAATCCCTAACCATGAAAGCATAACTCCACAAAAATCTAATCTTGATGCTCCTCAACACTTAACCAAAATCCCTCCAAACATGCAGGATTGCAAGCAAGCCTAGGATGCTCCTACATTAGACACCCCAGGTTCAAAAAGATGTTCTAGTAACTGGATGAACATCTTTTGGAATTCAACATATAAATCCAAAACTAGTTCCTTACATACATGTCCTCCAAGTCTTCAATTTTCATACTCTTTCCCCTATTTTTCTTCTTCTTCTTCTTTATACCACCATAGGTGTTCCATAGGTCTGCTCTCCATGCTGATCTCCAACCTTCTCATAATTTTCCAACTGAACTTGGCTACCAATAATTAGGTTCCTTGTACTAAGCTCTTCATTCTACAAAGGAATTAGGGAAAAATTTCTATCACCTTTCTTAATAGTAAACACATTCCTAACACAAATACTACCAAGGTCTGCCAAGTAACACATGATAATTGTTCATATCCTCAATATCAAACAACACTTGGTCCTTATGCTTTCCATTCTAGAAATCAACAAGACATTGCTCCCTCACTTCCAAAGCATGCTCACCTTGCAACCAACCAATCCTATAAGGATAAAGATGTCTCATTCTCTTCAAATCAAGTTTCTAAACCATCTCCTCAACAACAAGGTTATCTGTACTACCACCATCTACAATCATCTTACAGACTTTATAACCAAACTTACAAAAAGTCCTAAACAAACTACTTCTTTGATGGGAATCTAGTGCTCTCTATCCAATCGGTACTCATCGAGCTAGCAAACTTTCTCCTTGCTCAGGTTTACTATCTTAGACTTTAACCTCATTCACAATAGTTGTTGTCCTCCTAATTGAACATTCAAAAGATCTATGCCCTTCTTAACCACACTTGAAACAATTACTTCTGAACCCATCTCCATTTTTCCTTTTCTATTCAAAAAGTTTTGGTTCACCTTCTTCTTTTGGTTTAGCTTGTGCCAAACTATCCCGCTTCTCCTTTCCTTGAGGATTTCCTTGATGTTTCCTCTTCAAATTCTCTTCTACTCTCAAAGCATAATAATAAGCATCATCAATTGAAGGAATATTCAACATACCAATCTCATCCTAAATATTGAATCTCAAACCATTAATATACTAAGCTACCTTCTTTTTTAACAATTCTCTATGCCCAGACCAAATAGACAACTTGTAGAACTCCTCGGTATAATCCTTCATAGTCATATCCTTCCACTTTAGATTTTGCAACCTCTTAAACAAATAAAGTTCATAATTAGAAGGAATGAACTTAGCCTTCAATTTAGTCATCATTAATCTCCATCTAAAGATCTTCATTTAACCTTCCTCTTCTCTATCTCTTTATAGTTCTTTCCACCAAAGAGAAGATATCCCTTTAGCTTAGTTTGTGCCAACCTTAATCTAAGTGGATCCTCAATATCCTCAAGCTCAAAGTAGTCTTCCGATTCACCAATCCAATCAATGAGGTCTTCAGGATTCAAAGAAACTGAGAAAGTAGAAACCTCCATCTTATGCTTAAACTTCAACTTAGATCTTGGTCTAGCAAACTAACCAACCCTATTTTCCATAGGTGCCTCCACACGATTAGGTTTGGATTGACTACTCAATCCAACAAATTCAAAGTCTTCAACTGCTTCCTAATAACCATCTTCAGTACCAATATGCTGAGGTACACCACATATAGCACTTATGACCTCAACAATCATATCATTCTTCATCAATGCCATCTTAGATCTAAAAGTGGCTTTAACCTCCTTTATTTCATATCTAAAATCTTCTTTAACCCTCTCTAAGATCCTTTCTTCAACAACATCACTAAGATCATCAATAGCCATAGGATCCAATCTTCTTGGATGCATCGTCCAAGATTTTTACAAACCCTAATAAATCTACTTCACAAAACCCTAGTGTAAATTACCTCAACTTTAGCACTTAGTCAACAAACTTAGGAAAAACCTTAGCTCTGATACCACCTAATGCAGTACAAGGTAGGAGAATCACCAAAGGAGATGTCCTAGCCCCCATCAATATAACCATACAGTGGAAACACAATAGCAAGAAGCAACAATGCAAGATCTGATACTAAATTACAATAATTTGTTCATAAAATATAACTGATTACATGCAATATGCTTGGCTGTAAAACCTTTCAGGTTAGGGCCAAATATAAATAGCAATTAAAAAATTAGTTATGTAGGATCCAACAAGATCAAACTTCCAAAACCAATCTCAGCTAGTCCAATACACAACTAGATAAGAACACAAAGAAGAATTCACACTTGTACCCTTAGGTCCACCAAGAGATCCTCTAGTTCCTAAGCCACAACTCTAGCTCTTGAAACTTGCATCTATCTTTCATTCCATCCCAAATGAATGACTAAAAGGCTCCATGATACCCCTACTTATACTAATCCAAGCCACAAGTTGACCCAAAATGCTAATAACTAACATTAAATACTTGTTCAAGAGCCACAAGTTGGCCTTCAACATAAATTAAATGTTCACAAATTGATATCCAAGAAAAATCACAATATCTCATAGCTCCAATTGAATTATAACTTTAGGTCCTTTAAAACCCCTTAATCTCATTAAAGTTGATTCATTAAGGATAAGTTTGGATTCATCTTAGAAGTCACACACATAAACCTGTAGTGCAAAAATGTCAAAAATTGATACTCCAGGAGAATTACCATATTTGTCAACTTATAATGAATTAGGCTAGAGACCTTAACCAAATATAGTACTCTAGGCAGTGATAACTTTAAGAAACCCCTCCAAAAAAAAAATCCTAAATGTTGGTGAATCCAACATTTTGTGGGTAGGAAAATTTTAATGTCGAGGGCAATTTTTTTGTTCTATATAAGGAAATAAAATATTATATGTTGGCAATTTTTTCTTGCCCTAGCAAAAATCATTTTAAATGTGGAAAATTAATGTTTTTTCTTGTTGACATAAATAAATGATGATTATTTTTTCCCTTTCCAAAAATGAATTAATAATGTCAGAGGCAAATTACTTGTTTTGTAGGAAAATGAATAATAATGGTCTTGGCTAATATTTTAGTCGTAAACTAAAAAATTGATTAAACTAAAAGCAAATTTGCATGTGTATTTGCTAGTAACTATATTGACTGCTGAGTAGTCACTTCAAGTTTCAACTTGTGTACTATCTTAGGTCTATTATTAATAATATCGTAACATCATTATGTTAGTATCACTATTACCAAGGCAACTACTGTCACTTTCATATTGTTAATAGTAAATACAACTATTTTATTGATCATTGATTAATTAGATATCAATGACAGAAGATGCATTTTGGGGCCACTCACTTGAAAAGACCTAGAGTTGCATCAACTTCTCCAGAATGGAGACATGTGAAAAGTTTTGTACAGTAATCTCTAATTGGAATTTACTCAATGTCAGGCACTTTCAATTGTCTGACATTAATGCCAATACATTTCGGTGTTTCACACACTTGAAAATTAATAGGAATACAAACAAAAAAGATATGGAAGAACGTGAATGCCAAAGAATTTAATGCAACTTCCATTAAATAGCCTCTTCAATTCCTCTTTCATCATCATTTCTCAAATTCTTCAATCTAAATTTAGTTTGCAGAGTTTCTTGAATCTTAGTCATGGATACGCCAATTCACCTAAAATGCACTACGATGGCTCTACGAAAGCCCTTTTTAGGCAGGATTCCTGATGATGTCCTTGCCATGGTTTGCAAGCCAGATGCCCAAAGTCCTTTTATCTACCATGTTATATTCATGGTCCTCGGCCACGAATTCTTAAGAAATGATAAGAGGTATCCTGTGTCCATGGATATTACCTCCCACTTCCTCAGATCTCTTCTCGACCTTGGAGGCAGTCAAATAGACATTCCAATGCTTCTACATAACGTTTTTAAGAAAATATTTTTAAAAGATGATGTCAAAATTCTTTTATTCGACAAGTAGGTATTAGGGCCAGGCATTGGCATCCCTTTTGTAGACATAGTAGATAAGTGCTAGAAGGAAGGCATAGGTTGCATTATACATAAGCATCCTTTCACTAGTAAATTAGGCCTCAATTTTTGACCAAATTTTTGACAATCAATGAATTTTTTTAGGTTTGGTCAGATTTAGAGGCAATTTTTTTTTTTTTTGAAACTTATGCCCATGTTGGTCAAAATTTCAACCAGCATGAGCATAGATTTAAAACCTATGCTCGTGTTGGTCAAAATTTCAACCAACATGGGGCATATTTTTAAAAATGAAATACTATTCTAAAGGTCATCTGTTCACACTTTCTAATCAAGAGCTAACAATGTATCAATCAAGTGTGCACTTGAGGTGATGTGTGAAGGGTTTTCAAAGAGCGATGGGTAGAGTGACACACATGAGGTGGTGTTACATTCCCTAAATCAATATCCAAGCAATAAATGATAAGGAAGCTATCATTTCTAGGTTTAACACTACATTTTAATAGCTAGAGCACGTGTCGAGGGTTTTCATTCGAACCTTATATGAAAACTTTTGTAGAATTTGAAGGTATGAAATAGTTGAATGCATGTATTGAGTGATCAATTTTCAGATTAATCTGTGTTCTATGTTTAAACCCATGATAGAATGAGCATGTATATAATATTGAACATCTTCTTGTGTTATTAACCCTTTCTTTTATCATTTAGAAAGGAAGCTATCTCATAGTATAATATAATGGAAAGGTGTCTAGAGAAAATGTATCCTATGTACATATTGCTTATTTCATAATAAAGCTTAATAAGTTCTATGTTGCAATTTAGGGGAATTCTATTGAAGTAGAAATTAGAGATTGGGTGAAACAAAGCCTTGTTTTTACCTTGAAGATGGTAAGAAACATAGAAGTACAAGAAAAAATAATACAACATTAGTGATAGATGGAAAATGTTTGGAATATGCTTTGGAGACTAATCTCAATTAGAGCATTTTTGAATTGAGCTATGAATGCTTTAGTGTCATTTGTTGCCATGTAACACCTCTACAAAAGGCCCAAGTCTCTTTCTCACTTACTCTCTTTCTCCCTCTTAAAACCCATGTCATTTGTTGCTGAGTGAACATTTTGTTCTTGTGTGCATTCATGTATGTATCTATGCAGATATTATTTATCTATTTTGACTGATTTTGTACTCTATTCATCTACCCTTGGATTTTGTCATTGTTCAAATATAATTTTATTTATCATTATTATTTGAGAATATATTAAATATCCTTTGTCACCCATGTAATAGCATTGTGAAAGTTTTAAGAGTTCTAATAATATCTACCATATCCATCCCTTGAAGAAATAAAAGGTAAAAACTTAATAGTTACCAAACTTGGTCCTTAGAAGGATCATAAAATTGCTTTTATTAAGGCATTATTCTTTGATAGATAGTTGTTCGTGAAAAATAATAAAGAATTTTTGATTCTGATAATTTACTTAAATAAATCTCTCTTCGAAAGGATTGTGGCTATAAATATATTTCTACTCCAAGTTTTTCCCTAAATTTCCTTTCCTTATGTTTCCTTTTTAGATGTTAAGAAGATGTATAGAAGAGGGTTTGTTTTAAAGTTAGGGAACTTGGAGTGCTTAGGGGTCTTCTCCCTAATGGTCCAATATGCTATGTATGTTGTGTTTTTTTCTTGGTTGGACTTGGGTTTCCCATTTACCTCTTCACTTTCTATGAATATATGTGTTCATGACAATGGTTGTAGATGGAAGATCTTAGAATATGTAGGTTTCAAAACATCCTAGTCTTACTTTGTGTTATTGCTCACATTGGACCTATTCTGGTGGTCCTTTATGATTTGATTATAAGACTTCTACTATGGATGTATATTCTACTAATAGTAGACGGTATAGAGGTGGTCCAAAATGCTATACATTTTTAGCAATTTCTACTTGGATGGTCTTGGATTCTAGTTTTTCATCTTCCCTTTCTAATAACATAGTTTTTCAAAGTAATTTTAATTGTAAAACATTAGAGGAAGTGTTTCAAATTAGCTTGGTCTTCGTTGGTCTATTTTATCTTTGAGTGCTTATCAAATACTTCATTAGTGTTCTTTTTGTAAAGGTTTAGAGGGTCCCTTCCATATATCACTTCCTTATTTGAGTTTTTCTCTCATGTAAAGAATTTTTCCAAGAATATGGTTTTTGGTTTTCCTAAACCCTTCAATTTTGGCTAGGTGCTCCTTTGTTTGGTTTAGACTCTTCTTCTTACTAGTTTTGGCACTAAGAGAAAGGTGACCACATATTTCAAGATGATACAATGATGGCTAATCCATACCAAAAAAGTGATTTGTTGGTATATAGATCTTGTAGAAAACAATGGTTATATTGGGTTGATCCACAACACATTTTTCTTCATGATGCACCTATTTGAAGATCACCTATGTGCATTATATGTTTCATATAATAGTCACATTTAGAGCCAACCTAATTAATGCATTGAGATTTTGTCAAGGATATAAATAGATAAATTATTTGTGAAGGAGTGTGTTCTATAAGTGCTATATCTCTAAGTATGAAGCCTATAAAATAATCTAGATGCATCAATCACTGCAATTCATAATCTTGTTGTTCATTGCAAACCTCATGCATATTGTTGGTTGATAGTATATCACTTCAACGAATACATATAACTTTGTATCATGCTCAAAAAGTCCATCAAGGAACAATGTGCCTCCTTAAGTAGTGAGACTTAAAAAAAATATTGTAATCCATATTTCATATAATTTGAGTCAATTTTTGATGTTCTTTCCTTCATTGGGTTTTTGACATAATTTATTTTTGTCTTTGTGTTGTAACCTATGGTACATGTTCATGTCTTTTTGTGGTAACCTATGGTACATGGTTTTCTTTCATGCTCTTCAATCTATTATGGTTTGATGTTAAAATTATATTATTATATGTTGGTTCATAATACACTTGTTTCAAGTCACGGTTCATTTATCTTCATGATGCACCTATTTGAAACCAACCTATGCCATATTTCATTTTTCATCCAATGGTCACTTTTGGAGCTGACTTACTTGATTCACTGAGGTGAAAGGGTGTAAACAAAAAGACAAATTATTTGTAAAGGAGTAGGTTGTATAAGTGTTGGATATGTGTGTATGAAGTGTGTAAAATCAGTTCAATGAAGTACTTAAGCAAACAGGGATTTTCATATTTGGATAAGCCAGATGCATTAATAATTGCAGTTCATAATCATATTTTTCATTGTAAAGTTCATGTGTCTTGCTATTTGATGGTACATTTCTTCAACAAATCTTTTGTAATTTTTTTATCTTGCTTAGTAAATCCATCAAAGAGAAGTGTGGTTCCTAAGCTAAAGGGCCTTAAAACAATATTACAATACATATAGTAAGAGTTAATGCACACCATGGCCATTCTTGATTATATGAATTGTAGGATTGTATTCCTTCTTTGCAACCAAATCATTTGATGAAAACCAATGAAATAAATGTTTTAACTAGTAGTGAACTATAGGATCCATGTGCTATGAAGATGCATGCCATTAAGGCTCATGGCTATTTGAAAAGGAAACTACTAAAGGGCTCACTTGGATTAGTTAGATCATGGCCCTTGTCATACTAACTAAGATTTCCATAAGATAGAATGTATGCATTTGAACTCCCAAAAGATTTTGGAGTATCATGTGTTTGTTTGTGAGATAGAGCTATTAGGTGACACTCTTTTTATGTTTATGGTTGCAAGACAGAACCATTTCCATGATAGAATTTATGTTTGAGGCTCTCACATTGAAAATATTTTGGTGAATCATGTTTACAATTGGAAGATAGAACCACTAGATGACACTTCAGTTAAAATTGCACATATTGTTTCATCACACAATCACACAATTTTTTTGGAGTATCATACTTATAGTTTAGTTTCAATTGGAAACCTCAAGCTTATAGCTGATTGTTATCATTGACAAATATATATTCTCTGGGATTTCTTTCACATTGGAATTCTATTTTTAAATAGATTTCTCATTTAGCGATATCAGATTTCCACAATTCATATCAATGAATATTTTTTTCTAGGTTTGATTGTACAATGGTAATGTTTGAGATGACACTATATGATCCAAAATATGACAGTGTGCATTTTGACTAATGGTAATACTAAAGTTTATCATTTTTAATAGGACTTGAACTAAGCATTGTAGTTGATTTTTGTCATTGACAAATATATTCTCCAGGATCACTTCGTCATAAGGAATTTGCTTGACATTCCATTCTTATATAATATTGAAATATGACTATTATATAATATTGAAATATGACTAATAGTTAGACTAATAGTATTTGATAGTTTGCCAATTTAATTAGTAATTGAACTGACTATAGTGGTAGATGAAACCTTGTGAAACAACAATGTTGCACAGAAACTAGCAATGGAGTCAACTATGAAATAAGGATGCTAATATGACATGCCTAGGCTACACATGATCTTATATAGGAATAGTTATATTATGGGCTGTGCCATAGTCATTAAGAGATCCAATTGCAAACTTCAGCCTTATGCACTAGAGATCCATAGATGGTTTCAAAGCATCATGTAGTGTGCCACAACAGAGAATTATTAAGGTATGAAGTATATCATGTTGTTGCTCACTCAAGTTTTTTTCTCATGTTTTGATCCCGAACAGTTAGAAATTAGAAGTGATTTGATTATTCTACTCTCATTATATTATATAAGTCATCCAAAGTCTGTACTATGTGACAATCTATTCGGTTTATAGCCACCAAATTTTAATTCAAATCTCATTTCTCTATCAAAACTCAATTTTTTTCAAAAACTAAAAATACTCTTTTATAGATCTCAAATTCAATATCATCATTATATAATTTTTTTAGTGTTTTGATTAGTTATAATATATTATAATCTCAAAATATTATAAGTCAATATTTCAACATTTCAGAAGATGATCTCTCAAAAAAGGAAAAAAAAGAAAAGAAAATCATATCAGAAAAATTAAAAAAATAATATTTATCTCTAGAGGAGAGAATCCTCTTCACGAATATGTAATTTTTTTTCAAGAAGGTATAGATTTGATAGGGAAATTTTGACGGGAGGAAAAGACTATTGGATTCTGATAAGGTCAAACTTGATTACTTATAACAAAGAAAATATACATAAAAAATAATTGTTTCTTTTTTTGTTCACTAGCTATACATGTCATCTATAAGATATTCTCAACTAAGAACAAAAAAAGATGATTTGCATATACTTGTTTGACGGGAACTACACCCTATATTTTTTACAATTAAAAGAGGGACTTCAAAATAAAATAAAATGAATAAATTCTTACTCAAAAAAATAATAAAAATTATAGACATAAAATTCATCCAATTCTACACATTTTATTAGTTTACATCATCTTCATATTTTAAACACAAATACCATTTTTTTTGTCATTAATGTTGAACTCTCACATTTTGATATCCCATTTCTTTATAAAAGGTGACATAGGTTTGTGCTTTTACCTATGTAATTTAGGTTATTGAATGGAGCCTGTGAAGACTAATTTTTAGATATTCAATATAGACTAGGTCTCTCTGTTGAAGTATCCTATCCACTGATTCATATATATAATCCATGTATAAAAGACACACTCCTTCACTATGACAACAAAAAAGAAACTAAAATTTGCCTCTCAAACCCTGGTCATAGCATATAATGTTTTTTTTATGCAAATTTTGCTTTTAACAAATACAATCAACATTTTTGAAGTTTATTTGTGAAAAAATAAGACCTACAATTTATAATATATAACAATATAAGTTATGCATAACAAAACTAAAAACTACTAGATCTTGTGCCTAGCCATATACCAAAGAAACTAGAGACATTGACATACCTACTCTGCTGTGGTCTACCCATTATCAGACTAATAACATCTAGACAATAAAGTACTTTTGTGGACAAGGAGTGGCAGTCCTTGACACGAATAACACATTTACAGTTAAAATTAGATGTATATATGTATTAGTAGAAGAATAAGATGTTTGGAAAATCATGAAGTCTTATGAATAAGATGGTTTTCCTAGTTGCATTAGAGGAATAAGGATTAGTCCATAGTTGCATTAGAGGAATAAAGATTAGTCCAAGATTTTGATGACTTTGCCAAGAAAGTGGGCAACATGTCAATCATACAAAGTATGTATCTTCATTGTCATTGACATGTTCAAGACATCATCATGAATTTTATAGACTACGATTGTGTAGATCAATTGATCAACAATTGCAAGGGATAGTTAGAATCAATGCATATTGATGATTCATCCAAATCCTACTAAGATTGATCATATAATTAATACTATGAGGAAGCTAACCAATAGAGAAGGTCACTGAGCATCAAAATGAAGATAATGATAAGATTACATTGATCAATATCAATTGAAGATATCGATTAGATACCTATTTGAAATAAATGCATTGCAGAGTAGTGAGCAAGATTAGAACCTTAGTTGAGAAAAATGTTAGAAATCACAAACACGATTAAGGGAGTTGACTGAAGCATCAATGGTTGATAAGGAACAACAA
Organism: Cupressus sempervirens; assembly: GCA_028749045.1. Taxonomy (NCBI): domain Eukaryota; kingdom Viridiplantae; phylum Streptophyta; class Pinopsida; order Cupressales; family Cupressaceae; genus Cupressus; species Cupressus sempervirens. The sequence goes on along the minus strand of CM053789.1, from coordinate 571,542,492 downwards.
ACAATATCGAAGGTTGAAGAGTGAATGCAAATATCAATATATCTATTTAGTTCTATAATAAATAAACAATTACAGAGCAAGAGAAAGATTAATAGATCGACTAAGAGGAGGATCCATGTTCACCATCAAAGAACATAATTAATAGAGAACATTTTCAAGAATTAATGATGGCCATTGGCAACTAGTATCAGCTAAGGCATGAACAAATAACATTAGAGGCTAATATTTTCAAACATTAATGATTGAATAACATCCATAATCAATATCATAAATAGTGATCAATAAAGATAAAAAAGACTACCTTATCCATAATATGATAGTTTATGTTAATGTTAGCATTGAGTGGTTAACAAATTGATGCCATTATGCAAAGACAAAATGTTAATCCATTCTCAACAATTACTAATCATGAATAGGTACCTTGATGATGGTAATCAAGCCCAATCTAGATTAAGACAATGAATTATGATATGTTCTGATAAGTAATTAATAATGGAAGGAGGCAATTACAAAGCTGTGTTATAATTAGCTGTTACAAAGAGTGACATTACAAAGAGATAGAGAACATTCTTTATCCAATGTGACTTCTCACACCAAGAGCATGGTATAATAAGACATTCATTATCATTTATTTTAACATTGATTTGAAATAAACATGTTATGACTACCTTTGGCATTATTTCTTGTACATATTTAAAGAAAGATCAGACATAGCATGTAACGCCCCGCTCGGGAACCCAAGAGAAATAAACTTAACATGTTACATTGTTCACTGAACTATTTTTTTTTTGAAGTTTAAACAACATCAAGATAACATTAATGTGGAAGCAATATGAACATACACATCAAATACACATATGCAAATATAGATACAGTTTCAATTCCTCAAGAGTTCCTTTACGTTGAGTCACATTTAATAATTTTAAATTAATTAGTTTAAGTTCCAAGTACAATGTCTCAAGATCATAAAGGAATAACAGATACATAATCGCATAAGAAAATGCATAAGTATAAACAATACAATGAAAGTATATCCACTAAATAACATCCACTGCACATGTCGCAGGGCATGTGAAAATAGATACAATACATCATAATACATGATAACATATATAAATCATCTGAAAAGAAGTCTCTGAGATAAGAAATAAGAATGATAAAGGTACATCTTCTGTAAAGAACATCTAATAGCTGGCAATGTGAGGGGGAACCCAAATGGTAAGAAGGCACTACCTCCCGACCGCGTGGTTACCTAGTCAGGCTTCCACTCCCACCGTGCGGGGAAGATAATGAATGATCCACATATAGCTGTCAAACATACAACATTCTTAGGCAAGGTACCCCTAATAGCCAAAACTACCTCAAAGGTAACACATACTACTCAAGAAGATAAAATAATCCAAAAGTAAGAACACTCAATCCAATATCGACACCACATAACCAAACATCATACACGAACCAAGTATAAACCAAATACCAAGATCATAAGATAAAGTCAACAAAAGACAATCACCTCAAGTCAAAAACCACATATCAAGAGCACATCATCCATGAATCACCAATCATCATCAATGAAAGTAATAACCACAATAAACACATCCAACAATAAATACACCACCAACAATAAGTACACCACCAAAGGTACACAAATCTACAGAGGAGACTCAAGCTACATACTAGGGAGTGTCATCACATGGCTGCTTGAGTTACCCTGGACTGATCTCTTAAGAGACCCCGAACCCTCAAGCGTTGAGTTACCTAGGACTGGTTACTTTGAACCCCGGACCCTCAACATCACACATATGGAAACTAGAAAGCCCTCTCAAGAAGACGAGGCACTCATCTCATTCCCATCCTTAGTCTATACAAGCACTAAAGACATGGGTAGATCAAATATCTCTAACTTATCTTTTTAGTGTGTTTTCCCCCCATAAATTTTACTTACTAGATTATCACTTATTACATAACTTGCATTAGGTTACCCTGGTACTGACCACTTTGGGTCTTGGACCCCTATGCAAGCCACTCCCAAGTCACGTACCTAGACAACCTCTCCTAAGTACATAAAAACACAGTTGTGTCCCATACCACAACAACCCTAAAGATCAAACTCGGTTCCTTAATATACAACCTAATAACAAGATGGTTCTCCCATCCAAGTACACATAAGTGCTCCATAAAGTAACCCTCATAAATATAATTTCCAATTTGAATCACATAACACATCATAACATCTAGCCCCATAAATGGTATCAAAGAAAACTCACAAAGCCTCTGGTGAACATCCCAGACTGGTCGAACTAGGTCAACTCCAAAATCCACAAGTAAAGACAATACATAGAAAATAGTACAATTTCACAGTTTGGGTTTGATTTGAAAAGACATAATAAAGTCAAAAGTAACGTTTTCAATTTGCATTTCAATGAACGTTTAAGTGTATAAGATTCTCAGTTTATCCCACCCAATAACCCATTCAAATATTCGGGTCAAATATATAAAGTTATCCTTATTAATTTTGAATAAAATAATTAATAATTTCATTAATGTCTGATTTATGAATAGTAATTAAATAAATCTAATACTGACCTAAACATCGTATTAAGTATTAATAATTAATAACCATTCATTTAAAATTTAATTTAATAAATAAAACTTATTTATTAAACATTATTCCAATAATTATTAAATTAATATTATTAAATACTAATGAAATTAATATTAAAATTTAGTAATTTAATTACTAAATAATAACATACTTTATATTATAAAACATGTTAATAAAATATTATTAAATATTAATAAAATTAACATTTTAAAATTCATTAATAAATAATAATAAAATTTATAAACAGTAATAATATTAAAACTCTTTTATAAACCCCAAACTCTATATTAAAAAAACTGCCGGTTAAAAAAAAAACGTGCGGCCTGCACAAACTGCCGCTGCTGCATATCGCAGCACAGTCAGGGGTGCTTAAGGCCGCCGATCCAAGGCAATGGGTGGGGTACGGTGGGGTACCCACCCCAAATTAATATATTTATTATTATATAATTTTTTTTTCTTCTTTTTCTTAATTTAAGTTCATTTAAATTTTAATACAATTGCTATATATATATATATATTTTATAAAATTATTATATATGAAGTTTAAGAGGAGTTTTATAAATTTATAAATTACAATTTTTATTTTATTAAAATATATGATACTCATTTTAAAACAAACTCCACAATTATATATATATATATATATATATATATATATATATATATATATATATATATATATAATAGGAAAACTAAGTTTAATTATTCGAATTTCTAATTCAAAATTTTCTTTTTTTTAAAATCTCAATTCCTCCCTAGATTAAATTTCTAACTTCCAAATTTAACTCAAACCCAAATCTCGATTTGATACTAATTTCTTTCAATTGTAGAAACGAGATTTTCTAAATAGTTGTTTCAATCCGAGATTCACAGATGAAATTGAATAGCAAAAGATCCAGAACGAAGGATGGCAAGATTCAGACAACAAAATTTGAGAAACAATTTTCAACAAGCACGAAGAAGATAGAGATCCAAAAGTATTTCTACAATGGTTCACAAACCCTACCTTGATCTGATGCTAACAATTTGGTGAAACCCTTGCTAATCCAAACCCTTCAAAGCTTCCAAAGATTTCTTTGTTCCCCTTCCAAAAGTGTGTTCCCTCAAACCTGTGTGTGCAATAATGACCCAAAACACTCTAATATAGAATCTAATTACCTTTTAGGGTTTCTGTCACCACCACTTCTAAATTAGAATAATTTTATTTAATTAATTCATTCATGCATAATTAATTTTCTTTTTAATTAAGATATTCTTTTATTATTCCTTTCATGCACGTTAAGTGAATCATTAAATTACTTTATTTAACTTTCCACTTTACTTTACTTTAATAAATTTATAACTTTAATCTCATGCGCACTTTATTAAAATATCTTAATCATGTGCACATATTTTATCTTTTAATTAATTTCTTATATTTTAAACTCATTCATGCGAACTTAAAACATATTCATAATTTAATATCTTTTTATTTTTAAATTTATTTTTGAACGTTTAATTTGATAAATATTTATTAACTTAAATAAAAATAATATTTAGCATTTATTTAAAAATGAACTCTAAATATATTATTATTAAATTAAATAAATATTATCCCGTTCTAAATTTAATCTTATAGCTTTTATCTTCCAATTCAATTCTTTATATTTAATTAATTTCTCAATTAATTAAATAAAATTAATTATTAAAATGTCATAATTATCTTCATTAAATTAAATCATTAATTTAATCTTTTAATTAGACTTAATTAATAGAAATTCATCAAAGACTCACAAAACAACATACACACAAAATACTCACGGGTTTAGAAAAGGTAGACAGTCTGTTACGAGTCCTCCTTGCAGGACAAGTATTATAGGCTTATGGCTAGGATTGGACTTGATCATTATCTTCCCATTCTCACCATTTGAGTATTTGTAATAGGGCATGCTCATCCTAGCAATTCAGGGAAGTCGATGCCCGGTACCTACATCCTACATAAAAGATGAGCATGTACATGTATAAATATATCTAAACTAAACAGACAATGGCGGGGAGTGGTTCATCGTGTAGATCCCGACTAGCAGGTGACTACGACTCCCTCCCTTAACCACATCAAACACGTCACACAGAAAGATAAAATAAACACGCGCACCATACACATGCAAGTATGGGGTAAGTATCATAAAAATCACAAGTCTAATATCAAATGCGTACATATAATAATGCATCTCTATCAATACAACATAATCATCATTAAAGACATCATGTTAACATTTTTATAAAAGAAACCACATTTACTAACTAGGATCATCAAAATATTATTAACAACACATGAATGAAATCAACTAAGCAATAATAACTGATACATTTGTAATCAAAGTCATAAAATAATATTATAATATTACAAATCTAGTATCTCTAAAACTAATCAAAGCATAAAATCAACCTAAAAGAATTTGACAATGATAACAGAAATGCAATCTAGGGGTAGGCACTACATAGCACCCCTGTTGCAAGAATTATTCAATCATATCAGACACAGTAGCGTTTCCAGAATTTCATAAGACTATCAACAAATTGGAAACATCAAATCTCACTTTAAGCAATAATTAGATTTGATTGCAAGCATTGAAGGATTATATTAGAAACAATATTAATACAATTGTATCGCAATTAGCAATAAATAAGGATTAGATATTGCATGTTATTAAAGTCATACAAATGACAACAATTTGCATTGGTAGAAGCAATACCATTACATCTCCATTGCATAAAGTTTATATTGACATAATTGACATAGCTCTTGTGAACAAAAAGGGCAGCAATTAGTATACATTGGCAATCTTAAATAATAATTAATGAAGGAAAGGTTTTTCACCATTCATTCAACATGTACTGACATCTTCCAACATGAACCCTAGAAACCATGTTGAATGAATGGTGAAAAACCTAATAGTAGAGTAACTGGCTATCTATCCAAGATCAGTAACATGGAAATTAAAATCAGGCATAAGATATAGCAATAAATTGTGAGAAAAAGAAGAAAAACTAGTATCTCAATGAATTAAATACAATAAAAAATATAACTTATATACTATCATTGTTATATCACAGTTAACAATTAAAATAAAACTATGGTGATTTAAGAACATCAGCAAGACAATCATAAATATAGTGTAAATTGTGAAAAGAATCATGTGAAGAATATAGGGATTCGATCTCGTTGGTTAATACAACAACCCAAGCTCTGTCTTAGTTTAGTGAAAAACTAGATGTTGCATATTAAACACAAAGACTTGTTTAAAAGACCATTCATATTTGTAAAAACCAATAAGGAGATAGCTACTTCAAGTGCAAAGTTTAATACCTATTGGTTTTTGCATTTGAAGAATTAAATAAAAATAGGAGCACTGTAGGTGTTGAATGCACTATGCACTATTCATCTATTACATGATTTACCTAAATAAGAAATAATAGTGGAAAAAAAATAGTTTTCTATCAAAATATTGCAAGTTTTTGGTAATTTTCCCTTTGTTGTGTGAAGTCTGGATGATTAAGATTTTTAGTTTGCAGTTTTAAAAGGAAAGATTATAGATATCACTTAGTTTTGTAAGTTTAAGATTTCTTGATTTTAGTAGTGTAAGCAATTTGATCACTTTCAATTCATCCTCATTCCCAATTCAAGAAATATTCCATGATTTCAACATTTTTAAAGATTTTTTAGTTTTAGTTTGGACCATTAAAGATTTCAGTTCAATACTTTAGCTACCAACTTCTTATTACAAATATCTCTTACCTATCAACCAATCTAATACATTCATAGATTCAAATTGGGCCCTCGATAGTGTATTGAAGCGACACTCTTGACTGTGTGGGTGGTAGCATCCATAGAATTCTCTTCACCTACACCAATTCAATTGAAAATTTCAAATAAAAAATTACTTTGAAGGAAGGAACATTACAAGTATTAATAGAAGAGATGAAACAATGTGTGGATTGAATAAGTGAGGCCCAATGTTCATTGAATGGAAATCAAAAGGAGGGGAACAAAACATTGGATTGGTGACAATGTGTTATTATTCTCAAAAAGAAAATCTAGGTTTGTTATTATTACAATATTATTCCCAAACTAATCCATCATCAAAATCACACACTCAACACTTCAAACCAAGGTTGCACGAGGATAGGGCTACTTGGGTACTTGGTGTAGGAGCATCAAGAGATGCCATGAAGGCTTTGAACACATCAAGGAATAGGAGTGATATTGGGTCTGGAGGACCTAACTATAAAATACTAAGGCCTATAGTGGCTATGGATTGTAATGAATTCAAGAATGTAATCAAATGTCCTAATGGTCCTGGTAAGGACCATAGGACCAAAAGTTTTCAAGTGGAACCTAAGATGCCAAATGGGATAAAATGGATGTAAAAAGTCCTAAATAATGGAATAAGGTCAATTTTGATCATAGGTAAAGTGGTGGGAGTCTAGGGGTTTACATTTTAGAAGTTCACATATTTGAAATTCAAATTCCTAACAGTTAGGTATTGGAGGGCATAAATAAATCTATTGCTTTTCAAATTGTAATGATCAGAACCAACTGAATTGGCCAAGGAAGGTTGGAACAGGGTCTATAAATCCTCTAAAATATGTTTGATGTAAGAGAGAGATAGAGATCTAAAGACTTGTACATGAGATACAAAGTGAAGTCAATAATAAATAATTTTCTTGAAAATTTAAGTTTGTTACATGATTTTTTGATTCATTTGAGTAATAAAAAATTTGGATGTAGTTGTGAATTAATCTGAGATTTTAATACTGACTTGAATGTTCTACTAACAAAGTTCCATTAGAATTTCCATTTTGCACTGCTGATAGATTCATTTCATGCTACTACTTTTTCTAATTTGGAATGGTTTTGATGGTAACTAGGGCCATTCTGTGAATGTCGTCTTTGTTTCACCTAGTATGGGCCATTTGTAACATAAATGAGATATTACTAACCTAATATATGTAGGAAGTGTGGTTTGACTAGTGTACACCAGGAGAATTGACAAGTACAACTAATGAATTTGAAGCCAATTAGCCTTAATAAGGGGTTTGTTTCATGTTGGAAGATGTCAGTACATGTTGAATGAATGGTGAAAAACCTAATAGTAGAGTAATTGGGCTTTTTTATTAATGCAGACAAGCTTTTAACACAAACATACTGAGTCTTTGCAAAAAACTTGGTGAGGTTTTAGACATACTCTGCCAATGAAACAAATAATTATGCCTAGCGGTAGCCCCACCAAATAATAGGATCTGATAGCACCAAATTAGCATGATATATTCTTTGCAACAATAGTACTAAGGAGATTTAATATATATGTGAAAGAAGTTATCCAACAAAAAAAAAAAATGGAAGATTAGCACTTTTCTAGAAATTTAGACTATTGGTAAAATTAAATCTTGTTCATGTAAAAAATTTTGCACAGATAAATTTGTGGCAAATACAAATAGTTGAGGAAGCATCGAGCTCAAGAGAATTCTAGACTTAGCAGTAATGATGGTGGATTGTTCCAACAATTTGAATATAGGCTTTGAAAAAATGTTTGGTATAAACAAGAGAACTGTAGTTGTTGAAAGTATCACAATAGATTTTTGTATGTAAATGCTAAGCATATTGAATTGTCTCATTCCAGAAGCTTGTCCACAAAATGTTCCTAGAGCAGTTCCTATCCCTAGATAGCCTCCTAGGATTAGTAAAACCATAGACAATGAAATGTCTAATTTCACTTAGTATTTAGTCCTTAGGATAATAATCTTTAGCAACAATGATAACTGTCTCTTACTCTAGTCTCAAACTATACAAACCTCTTAATAAATTAATGAAAATATGATGCCCCTATTGAACAATTTTCAAAAGGTAATATCCATTTGCTTGGAGCACACATAGATCACATCTAATTCATATTTCCTTTTATATCTTACTGAAGAGCATATATTTCCTATAGAAAAATATTGCTATACATTAATATGTTTCGATCTTTTAGTCATCTTCATTAGTTGATGCATTAATCACATTAGTCATTGCTATCATGATTAGTCAAGGCATGTTGCTGATAGCACCTAAGTAACTTTCACCTTGTGACATCTCTTTGAGGCATTTTGCAAATAATTAAGATACTTTGTCTATAACTCCACATTTTGCAAACATTTAGACCTTCTAGAAATTATAGGATCATTTTAGTTACATTTGAAAACATTAATCAACAATTTCCATATGTACAAATATAAACATTAACTACAACATGTCCAATTTATTTGTAGATATATTTTCCTATGAAGAAAGACCATGCCTGACAATATGAACTTGGAACAAAATAATGAGACAATGGCTACGTTGTGGTCTTAGTTTCGAAGAAAACTTGATAAATTTTATTGTCCTTGCAAAAAGTGTAAGGGCTTAAAGAATCAAAGAATTCTAATCGCAATAGCCCACAATCATTATAGGAAACATGGTCATGTTGAAGGGGGCCACGATTTTTGTCCATTGCAGAATGTGGATTTCCTACTAGAGGAACATGGAGGTGTGAATATCCAAGATGAGGATAACACTCCCATGGAAGAAGATTATAATGTGCCAGAGGACATGATTGAAGAAGATGGTATTGAAGTAGGTGATGAAGAGGCTTACAATGATGGTACTAGTGAATTTGATAATGATGATGAAGATTGTCTTGATATACCTTTACTCGAGAAGGCACACGAGCTCTTATATGAAGGCTCCCCAACAACTCTACTCTTGGCTATAGTGTTGTTGGTGAACTTAAAGGTTATGAATGACTTATCCAATGTAGCAATGTCATGTATGCTAAGGTATGCCATTTTTGTCATCTTCAATGGTAGCATACAATTACTAATCATTATATTAATAATGCATATTTGTTGTTGTAGGTTGATAGGTGAGTTTTTTTTACCACCATCAAACATTTTGCCTCGTTCATACCGAGAATTATTTACCATTAGGAATCAGATTGGAATGAAGTATTTGACAATACATGCATGTCCCAATGATCGAATTTGATATCATAAACAACATGAATTTGCAACAGAATGCCCTAATTGTCATATTATTAGATATCAATCAGATCAAATAACAAAAAAGGTGCCTCACAAGGTTCTTTAGTACATTCCCATTATTCCACATCTTCAACAATTATTCAGGTGTGCTAGCTTGGCACAATTTATGGATTACCATGCATGCAATATAAGTAGAGATGACATTATGTGAATGCCTATCAATGGTTTTGCATTTAAAGAGATAGAAAAAATATGGTCACACTTTAAAGAAGAACTTCATAATCTAAAGCTTTTATTGGCAGCAAAGAGAGCATAAAGAGAGAGCACATAATATTGTTAATGATTGTGCTAGGTATTTTTTTATTTTATATTTATCTAAATTAATTTATAAATAATGCATGAAAATGGTCATAATAATTATGTAATGTTTATGTTCATTCAATTATTAGGTAAGTACCAAGTTAAAGATATGGATGTAGGGTATAATATAGTGGCAAATTTTCATATTTTGGAAAATTTGACATTTTTCCAGTATTATTTTTGGCGATTTTTGAGCCCTTCCATGGTTTCTTGGTCACTAAGCTTTGTTGGGTTTACTTGGTTGCCTAGCATTGTAATCGCCAAGGCAAATGTTACATTTGAGTTTTTCCCTGGTGGTATTCGCCTTTCATGCAGCTAACCAGGTAACGCTTATCATGGAATGTTTGTCAGGTTTCAAGTTTCCATTTAATGTAGTATGGGAGAATTTTCCATCCCAATTTCATTTTATTGTGGATGAGTCAACTCATTTCACATTATGGGAAGTGGAGGAGTCAGCTTGTTTTGCCAACACACTTTCATTTTGTCATGGAGGAGTCAGCTTGTTTGTCATGGTAAATTGGTAATTATATTGATTTGTATATAAATTCAAATTCACCCAAGCAATGAGACTTTCACTAAATATTGTTGGCACTCCATCAAATTTTTGGCAGCACAGAACACATCGCGGGCAAGACTCAGACTCCAGAGATAGCTTCCATAAGTGGTGGTACACTGGTATGTGCAGTTGTGCTATAAAATACTCTCCTTGAGCTTATGTAGTTTAATTTAATCAGAAGCTTATCTACAGTTTCCTTTCTTATCTCATTTTCATTAGAAATTTTTCAAAAAGTGGACGTTAATGGTTTTTAAAGCTTGCATACATGGATATTGACCACCTAAGGCCAATATCCTATTTCCTTTTTCATGGAATGTTGATTTACCAACTGTCAAAAATCAAATTTGAAATTTAACTTTTTTTCTTTAAGTTTCAATTCCTAGTTTGAAAGTAATACTGCTTATTCTAAGGGAAGTAAAGTTTAAACGGATTATCAGTGGATTGAGATGTCAGGGGAGGGTAAGTCTATAACTAATATTGCTCAGTCTTAGCGAAGTGACAAGGGTAAGACCCCCAAGGGCAGTGAAGGGATTAATCTTACATCAAAATGTCAAAAACTTAGAGATACTACCATAAAGGCTTTCTTTGGAATTGACAATGTTTTTGGTCCACCAACTTTGGCAAGTATAATTGCAGAAGGAAATCACAATACCCTTCCACCACTAGAAGAGCAGGTCGTTAGTCAATTAAATCAAAATGCATCAAACGAGGATAAAAATGTTCCAACAATAGAAGATGATGTAACAAAAGATAATATTGATGTTGGTAGGAAGAAAAGAAAAAGGAATGTAAAAATGGGGTGGGAGTGGAAAATCAAAAGGACTTTCCATGTTGATTGGGTAGCAAAGTACTGGTTTATTGAACCAGTCACAAACAATGATGAACCACGAACATAATGCAAGTGTACGATTTGTACCAGGAAAACTAAAAGAGAGAAAAAGTTGTAGTTAAAGCTCAACACTATAGAAAAACATATTGGTAAATTTTATGAAAAATAAATCATAGATGGAAAGGAAGTAGTGGCAATGAGATGGAAATCAAAGGAAGAATGCCTTCATGTTAAGTATGCCATAGAATATGAAGAGCATTTCAAGAAAATAGTGGTAATTGGTAGTGGCAATAGTGGTAATCCAATCAAGGATGGGCTTCAACATGCAGCCAATGATGCAAACTTGGCAAAGACCGTTTAGATGATTGTTATTTTTCATATTCTATCTAGAGGGCGTCCTATGAGAGACTTTTCAGAATATGGTAATTTATTATCTTTTTTGAGAGTTCCTCACTATCCTATGTCACATTGGTCAATATACACTGGATGGGAAATGGAAAGCTGTCTTGCTAAGGTGGAAAAGAAAAATGTATAGGAGAGAGTAAAAAGAATCCAAGTTCATTTCATTATCGTTAGATGAAGTCACTATGGTAGATAACACTGCTTGGGTCTGTATGCATGTATATACTGTAAAAGATCATGTCTGTCAAGCTAATCTACTTTGTGTTCATAAAATGAGGGCCAATTCAATTGCAAAAAAATTATATTTAGAAGTTAAGAAAGCTTTGAATGAAATTGTTGGTATGGATGACTTGACAATTGCAAAGAAGTTAGTGTGTGTCGGAGCTGATGGAGCTGTAGTAATGCATGGGAAAAGGATTGGTCTTTGTGCAAGATTAAAAACTAATATTGCACCTTACATGCTTGGCATACACTGCATGGCCCACCAGATGAATTTAGCATATAAGATTGTAAGTACTTTTCCTACAGTGTCAAAAGTTGAAGATATAATCCGTGAGCTCCACTCATACTTTTGCAGAAGTCCTAAATGCTTTGCAAAATTTAAGATTTTTTTCTAAGGGAGTAATAGCAAGAAATAAGATTCTCAAGGATGTTGAGACTAGATGGATATCTTTTCATGGACCAGTAGAACGAGTTCTAGCAGAATATCAATCCTTGATTGGAGTTTTATATGAGCAACGCCTTACAATGGATAGAGCTCCTAATTTGTTAAATAAGTTAAGTGATATAGAGAACCTATTAACTTTAGCCAGTCTTCTCCCCATGCTGGATTTAATGAACAAACTTGTTAAGAAAGCCCAAGACAGAACTATGTATATTCATGAGTATTCTGATTTACATAAAATGACATGCATGGCTCTGGATTCTTTGTATTCAGATCTCTCAGGTCATAGCCCAATTTTTTCAAGGTGGGAGATAATTATAGATTTGAATCATGCTAAGAATTTTTTACAATTCAATGGGAAAAATGAGCTATGTGTGTTTGTGAAAGGATTTGAAATACCAATGCACCAATCTAAAACAACCAAGAGAGGCAGAGTACTACCAGTTAGAAAGGATGATTTTGAGAAGATTGTTAAATCTGTTAGTGAAAATGTGAAGTCTATTTCCTACCAATTTTCAAGTGAAATTTGTGAAAGATTCCCTCAAGAAGAAGTTCTTGAAGCCATGAGTTGTGTGTTTCCTCAATTTTGGAAACACTTTGGACTTAATCCAATTGATGCAAGGTTGTTTCATAATAAACTTGATGAATTGATAACACAATTTTCAAAGCATACAGATTGCAATGGACAACTAATACAAGGAATCTTAGATTCAAATAATCTTAAAAATCAATGTAAACTTTTTGCATTGTGTATGAAAAACCAGATGGAAAACTTTGAGAATCCATTCGATCCTGGTGCAATAACAAGGCTCTAGAAAAGGATAAGTCAGAGTGAAGTATTACGTACTTCAATATCAAAATATTTCAAACTTGCTGATTTATGTCAAATGATGATATTAGGGTCGGTGGAAGATGAGAGAGTTTTTAGTGCATTGGGGTTTTTGAAATCAAATGTTAGAAATAAACTCGACAAAAATTTGGAAACTTGTTTGAGGTTGTTTGTAACTCAATACAATGTTAGAGATTTTCCTTATGATAGGTCATTGGCCATTTGGAATTCCACACATGAAAGATGAGGCCTTTGCAACACTTTAAAAGATGGTGGTTCTACTTCTACTGCTGACTCCAACATAAATGATGAATTTAGGTCTCAAAGTCAAAATGAAGATGAAGATTTTACGAATTTTGAATACCCGATTCAGAATGAAGAGGAACATATTAGTACTTGTCAAACTTTAGTTTCAGGATCTGGAAGTAGATTCTGGAGTCCATATGGGATATAGAAGCATCACATTTGAGACTAAGTCAATGAAGTGAATTGTGATTTAGTAATGTAGCATTCAGTTCTAAGGAATTTATAGGTATACAATATACTCTAGAGTCTACTTCAGTTCTTCCATATTCATTTTTCAGTCATATTGCAATTACAATTTACAAAAATTCAGTTCAAGATTTTTGTTACTCTATTGTTGACATAATGTTATTTTTGTACCTTTCTCTTGATTTGAGTTCAAGATTTTTGTTAGTGGTTACTCTATTCATATTGTTGACACAATGTTATTTTTGTATCTTTCTCTTGATTTAGTTGTTTGATAATAAAAAAGGAGATAATAGAGATGTGTGCAAAGCCCATAACATCACAAAGAACTACTGACTACAAAAAATAATGGAAAATTGAAATACATAGAGTTGGAAAAATATCCGCTCTTAAAGAAAATTATACTTAATATGAAAAATAACAATAGATTGGAACATTTCTAAGCCTTGGGAACTCATATTTATATCACTTGAGTTGCAACAAGCTTCAAGCTTACAAAGGTTACATCATGATTCATTAAAAAAGAGAAAAGATAACAAAAATTAAGATAATCGTTACAATTTGTTGAAACCTTTTGTGACATATTTTAACAGAAAAAGGGGAAACAATTACAAAATGTGACAAGTGGCAAGTGAACATTAAGCCTGTCTTCCAGTTCTAACTGCAACATTATCCATAGCAGATGTACTGCAAAGGTAAGGTAATCTATTATGATGAACAACTTCTCTTTGATATTCTTTTGCAACACTTGTCCTCTAATTGATTCCTCGGGGCCACCATCTTTTGTGCTAATCATCTTCTACTAAAGGGATTGCTTTGATATCTGCTATAACCTCCCAGATGGCAATATCTGTATCCATAATAGGCCATGCTGTATTTCTAACTACCTCTAATTCACTAATGTTTTTAGTCCATTTTGCATCTGTGATGGCTTTACCCTCTCTAGTAATTTTGTTCATATCTGCTTCAATTTTGTATGTCATATCAATCATATCATATACAACTTGATCACTTGATTCACCTCTTGCAAATGCTATAAATCTTGGATGGTCTAATATTAGATCAAAAGATTCAGACCACTCTTGCCAAGATTTGACATACCCTTCATCGTTCAAAATTGTTGGAATGAAATTTGGGGTACCCAATGCTATGCTTTTCAATTTTCCCCTTACTGCTTTGATCTTACCAATGAAGAATGAATTCAATTCTTTAACTTGATGTATCATTTTCCTTATAGGAACAATGATCTCCTTAGGTAGTTCCTTTTTATGTGTGAGTAAAGGAACTAACCTATCAAAGAATTGAATGTATGGCCCCCACTAGGCAAACAATGGAGATAATAGTGATAAAGCCTCAGAGAATTGGTATTCATTACTCTGTAGAGTAATGTACATACTATGTACATTTACAGAGGCTCTCTTTAAAGTAGGGATTCTATGAATCAAAAACTATTTCATTGTCCTGATCTTTGCATCCTTGCTAATCTCAAATTCATCCACATCCATATGTGTTACTGGATGTGGTTCTTTTGCTATCTGGTCAGTTTGAATTTTCTGGTCTTGTATCTCCCTTACTCTTAGTGACCTTTCTTCTCTTTTCAAATCTTCATTCTCCTTTTTTGATTCCTCCAAAGCATGTTGTAGAACATATGTTCTTCTCATTTCCTCTTCATACTTCTTCTTGGTGTCAAGGTACTTTTCATATGTCTGCACCAGTTGTTCTTGAAGAATATCAATCTTGTTCTTGCCTAGTATAACAACAATGTTTTGGAGGTTGTAAATTTTATCTAAAGAAGTTGAATGTGCATTCTAGAAAATTGCATTACCTATCAGTGTCTCTTTAATTTCCATCAGGGTAGGCTTCTCTAATTCTAGAGCTACACTCCAAATAGCCATTGTCTTAGTATCTATATTAAATCTTGCCCCCTGCAATTCACCAAATGGACTAATCTCCTCATAAGAGATTGATTTTTTTTGTCTCCTCATTTGATCAAGAAGGAATGATGAACTAATATCCCATCCTGGGAAACCTATCATAATACTCCTTTGTACCAATTCCCTAGCCTCCTCTACAGTGAGGCTTTCACTATTAGGATCATTGGCTTGGAGCTTCTGCACCATTTCAGTCACTTTTTCATTTGTGTCTCCAGGTTTTACATGCAAAGAAAGTTCATTCTATTCGAGTTTATATAGAAATTTTTTGAATTCTTCACTCTTGATAAAATCATCATCCTTCATGAATTCTTGAGCCTGTATAATTTTGTCATCTAGCATCATGGACTGCAGTTCTAAACTATTGGGTCTCCTCTCCTCTTCAATAGCTTGATCAATTAAGAAATTTTTTCTAGCATCATCAAAATATCTAGTTCCTTTTGAAAGCACTTGTAAGGCTTTCTCTCTAGCCTTTTTCAGAACCTCAATCAATTTTTTGTTTCTTCTTGCCCCCTTTATCTCAGTCTAAAGGGCCAGGTTGATCTTCTTCGTCACTAATTTCTAATACAACATCTACCTCTGGAGAAGAATGGTTTACCCTATCTCTAGAATTTTGAGGAACTTGAGCCATAATGTTATGAAACTCCTCAATACACTTATCAATTTGTTAAAATAGGGTAAATCAGAATAAAAGCCCTAGAAATTAGGATCTACTTTCTTCATTTCTTCGTCTACTGAGAGGATTTCTCTCCACTTCTGCATCCTATTAGCACATACATCTTCATACAATACATCATTAATGACATCCTCTTCCCAAATTTTCCTTCCAATGATGACATTATAACCCCTCATTTGTTTAAGAGCACTTGTAACAATGTTATATGGGTCATAAACCCTAGTGGGGGCAGTGGGGAAATTTAACTCTCTTAGGAAGGCATCAACTTCCTCAATGGCCTCATTACCAATTTCAAAATCCCCTACTTTGAAATTTCTACACACAAAAGACCCCTTTTTAATGGTTGGCCCTAGATATTCTCTATTCATGGATAACAATTGCCAAAAAATTTCCACTTCACCCACCCTCTCTAGTACATATCTTGGCAAGAAATGAGGGGGTTGGAAACAACAAAAAATTCTAATCACTGTACAGTTTCCTAACAAAAAGGCACTACCCCAATCATGATCAATTGGTCCCTCATCATCAAAAAACATAGTTGGTCTAACAATCTTCCTGATTAACCTAGGTAATCTTTCCAATTTTTAACCTAACATCCTATGAATAGTTGCAACAAAATCATTATAAAAAGAGAGGGAATTAGAAAAAGAGTAGAACCTCTGCCATAATCTTGTCCATCTTTGAACAAGCAATGCCTCTTCAAAATTTTCCAAAGCTTCAATGAAACTAGAATCCACATGGCCCACGTTGTAGAAGAGGATGAGATGCATAAGCAACGAGTAATGTAGAAATTTGAAATTGTCAAGATCACCTTGCTAAGTTGTCACCATTTGCTGATGAATACTATCAACAATGAATGTTCCAAAATCATACCCCACATTAGTATGTGGGTCCTGAATGTCTAGAGCTATCACATACAATGCTGGGGAGGCATCCATGGATCCATCTACTCCCAATATTTTGTTCGATCCAAAAACTATTTTCTGAAATTATGCACACAAATATGACAAGGGTATAAAATTAGTAACCATTTTTGAGAATTCTCCTTTCATCTTGTTTTGATTTTCCCTTGAGATATGTCACAATATTTCATGTGTTGTATAGAAATCTCTCTGTTTCTCAAATGCTACTTCCAATTTTTCCAGGTTAATAGGAACTGACATGGGACCCTGCAAATCAAATGCTTCAACAAAAGCATCCTTACTTAACTTACAAAGAATGCTCATATCCTTTCTATGAAAGGAATGGGTGGTTGGATTATATGCATTTACTAGTGCCTTGATAAGGTCAATATCCACGTATACCTCTGGCATTATCAACTTTCCTAGGTTCCTCATCTATGGATTTGAGACGGGAACCTTCTGCACCCTATTCTTGTAAAAGTACTAGAACAATTTAGTTCCATTGGTGTACGGTACTTGAGCATCTCTACAAAAGCTATAAGCATCTCTAAATGCATGGACATTAGCACTTTGAGCATTGGAAGATTTAGGGATAATCTTCAACCATTCTTCTACAAATTTGGTAGACAATAAAACCTTGCTGCCCTCTCCAATGCCCTTCTTTATTGATGATTCTTCTCCTGCCATTCTGATCTTACTGCAAATTCTTTTGGCTCTATTAGCTCTAGATTTTTGAGAATTCAATTCACCTTGTAAACCTTTTACTTTGATAACTGGTACTTGAATAATCCCTGGATGTTCAGCTTATAGTAGTACTAGTTTTCTGCAACTTGGTGACGACGTTAATGACTTTAAATTTTTAAAAGCTTGCATGTGCATGGATATCAACCTATAGTAAGTACCTTAGTACTGCCTTAGGTCCACCTTTATTTCATTTTCCTTAGAATGTCAACTTGTCAACTATCGAGAATCAGATAATAGATTTGAAAACATGTTCTTTTGTCCTTTCAAGCTCTAAAATCCTATGAGTTACAAAACCTTTCTTTCTGCGCTTTGTCGCAAGTAGTTTAACTTCACCTTGAATTCTTTTTGCGAAACTACGAAACCCTTCTTTTTCTTTTCTCGAGCTATTGCAACTGTTAAATCAAATATTCACTTTACCCTTGTGATTCCCCTTCTATCGCAGCTTCAGAACTTAAATTTTTCACATTACGGTCTCGTAGTTGTGAAAACCCATTTCCTTCTAATTGTTGTGAAGTGGCAAAGATGGCTTCATCTTAACTTTTCATGACTTCTTAGGATGACCATATCTTTCTATCAAAACCTCAAAACATGAAAATCCTTGCCATCGCGGTCTCGCAGCTACTAGAAGTCTTTTCCCTTTAACCGTTGCGAACATCTAATGGTGTGATCTCCTTTTTTTATGACTTTGCAACATAAAAGTTCACCATCATTTAAATCAGGGATGATGCGTTCTCTGCCCTCCTCACGATTTGGCAACACACATCTTTTCAACCAGTGATGATGCGATCTCTGTCCTCCTCATAGTTTCAAAACACACATCTTTTCAACTGGTGATGATGCAATCTTTGCCCTCCTCGTAGTTTTGCAACACACATCTTTTCAACCCATGATGATGCAATCTCTGCCCTCCTCACGGTTTTGCAACACACAAACTATTAACTTGCGATGATGCAATCTCTGCCCTCCTCGGGGTTTCACAACACACATCTTTTCAACCAGTGATGATGCAATCTCTTCCCTCCTCACAGTTTCACAAAACACAAACTATTAACTTTCACTTTGACAGTGACATTGCGATAGACTTGTTAAAGCCTTTCTCATGATTTCGCATCTGCCAACTTCAAAGTAATGAAACCCTTTGCGAACCTCTGATGCCATCAACTTCGAGTATTTTTTTTAAACCTTGAATACAATGAAATGATTCGCCAAAAAAATTAAAATTTTACTGTGATTATTATTCTTTGTTCGCCAATGTATAAATTTTTTGTGGTTTTAAAATAACATAATTCGCCCAAATTTTACACATTGTTTGAGAGACTATGAATGATTCGCCAATGGAGATTATTATTTTTTCTTTGTAAACTATTTTTTTTGCCACAAAAAATTAATTTTTTTGTCACAAAAAATTAATTTTTTTGTCACAAAAAATTAATTTTTTTGTCACAAAAAATTAATTTTTTTGTCAAGTGTTTTACACCTTTCGCCAATTTTTTACACCTTTTCTAAAGGAGGGGTTTCTTAAAGTAAACCCTATATGAATGTGTATATTGAGCCCCTAATTAATGAGTTGTTGAAGTTATGGAATGGTGTCACTATGTATGACATCTCTAGACCAATAGGACACTAACAATTTCAATTCCATGCAATGCATCTATGGACAATACATGATGCCCCTGGGCTAACTCATTTTTGCGATATGTTATATTGTTAAGATCACATATTTTTGGTCTGTTATAGTGCTTAAACATTACTATTGTATGCTTAATTTGTGCATGATAATTGTAGATGATCTTTTAGGTCTTCAGACAAAGAGAAAATTTGCATGTCCAGTTTGTGGTCTAAAGATAAAATCTCGTGATTTGAGAAGTTCAGGAAAGTAGGTGTTCGATGAGTTTAGGCACTTTCTCTATAATAATCATAGGTATCAAATTGCTGAAAAACATCTTTTCAATGGGAAAGAAAAGACATCATCAAGGCCATGAAGAATGAAACCTCATCTATGGAAGTTGGAATACAATTGAATAAATCATCGAGGTAATGTCTAATTTTTTGTTTGAAGTTTAAAATTTATATTTTGACATTATGTTATATTTACTAATGTTGTAATTGATGCTCGTGAAGGTTGTTAAGGTATTAATGACCAACTTCCTAGAGGAATGAAAAGTTATCGTACTCAATTTAGTAGGTTAGTGTACTACAAGGATCTCCCAATTGTGTATTTGTTTGATGCTATGCATATTGGAAAGAATGTAACAGAGAAGCTATGGAAAATGTTGGATGGAAGGTGTGATAGAGAAAAATTGTCAAAAATTGTACTGAAATTTATAAATTCAATCATGCACTAAAAGATTTTATTGAATCAAATAGCAATGGAGACTGCATAAATACAAGTGCCCTTCCTTGTTTATTAACAGAGCAACAAAGTGATGCATTAAAATAAGTCATAAAAAAAGAAAAATTTCCAACAGGATTTGTTGCAAATATAAGCACTCTTCTATCAAAGAAAGGTGATTTTGGGCCAAGGTTGAAAACACATGATTGACATACCTTCATCAAGGTAAGTCATGTTATTTATTTACATTATATTTGTAAAATTGAATGTACTACCTATTGAATTATTTAATAATATGTTGAAATGATCATTTTTAATAATTATAGTATGTCCTACCTCTATCCCTTCCACACTAGTTTGACAAAAGTGTTAAACAAGTTATATATGATATTGGAAAATACATGAGGTTAAAAGTGTATTTTTTTAAATTTGTAGCTTTTTATCTGAAATCTATTGTATAATTTTATTTGAAATCTCATTTATGTGTTTTTGCATGTTGAATATCTTTTAGGTGGTTATCATCTAAAGAAATTGATTAAAATAATATAAAATATTAAAAGAGAAAAATTCCACAGCTTATGTGTGAAATGCAAAAGTGTTTACCTTTAACTTTTTTCAATGCTCAAAAACACTACCTCATACATCAAGTTGAGGAGATTGAATTGTGTGGACTTGTACAAACTAGGTCAATGTGGATGGTTGAGAGGCACTTAAAATTTATGAACGGCTTGGTTTGATAAAGAGCACTTCTTGAGGGTTATATGGTAGAGGGATATATGGTATACTAGACCATGGTGTATATTAGTGAATATCTTCCAAAGTTTGCAACAAATATCCATGTAGATAACATTTGGGATCTCAACTCTAATGAAAAATTTGAAGGGGAGTACCTGATAGGGAAAGGTAGATTGAGGAGAGTGAGAGGTAATTATAAGCCATTTTTTTTGTAGTTTAATAATTCTTATCCATCATCAATATATAAGTTGTTTCTAACTGGTGTAATTGTTTTCTTTATAGTTGGTCATGAGTGGGATGCACTACATTTGTATATTGCAAACAATCTTGATTGGATGATGGCATGGATTGAACAGTCTCAATAAAATGGTCACTCATTAACATGGGATGGTGTTGCATCATTGGTTAAAAAAGCTCATCATAATGGAGATCCCAATGTTATGCCAATGGTACTTGATCTAGTATATGGCTTAAGAGATACAAAGGTACATATACGTTTACTACTGATGAGACAAAAGATTAATATAAACTCACAGATCGATGCAAATAATATTGACATGTTTGAATAATTGTAGGTCAAACACCACAGAGCTATGTACTACCATGGCTATAAATTTTACACAAAAAAGTCAGACAAAATGAAGAAAATGTGTGATTCCAGGATAAGTGCTATCTTCACAATCACCTATATTTCATCTAGAATTGACACACATCCTCAACAATTTGAAAATTGATACTATGAAATTTTGGAGACTTTAATTTAGTCAAAATAGTTCTATTTGTTGTCAAATGGTATAGGCTACGACTGAATTGAAATGATCATGATAGGATTGTTATTGAACATGATAATGGATTTACTATGATTAATACAAGGTCATTTGAGCTAGTCGGAGATGAGCCCTATGTTCTTCCAAGCCAATGCAAGCAAGTGTTTTACTATGGTGTTCCACATAAACCAGGTTGGTCATTTTTGTTAGACATGACCCAAGAGGAAGGCCAATAATGTATAATGTGATGGAAGAAGAAGAGATTGAAGAAGCACAAGATGAAGTAAATGATTATCAGGAATGATAGTTACCCAGTGATGAAGAAGAAGATGGTGATGATTTTGGTCATGCTGACAATAATCGTGATAATGATGATGATGATGATGATGTTGATGAGGATGATGATCATGGTGATGAAGATGGTGATGATCATGGAGATGATGGTCATGATGATGATGGTGATGAAGATGATGATGATGGCAATGAAGATGGTGGTGTTGATGATGATGATCAAAGTGACAAGTATGATGATGGTGATGATGATGATGATGATGATGATGATAACATGGATGAAGATCATGATGATCAATAAAATATCCAAGTAGGATCAATTTCAATTATGATGGGGTCATGTACGACCAAATTTTTCTTTCCAAACCATATGTGTAGATATAAACATTAAGTAGAACATGTCAAATATTTTTTTAGATGTACACTTTAGTTACACCAAATTTTTGGCTAACTTAAGACAAATGGTTTACATATACAATCTACTTTATTATTAATATTTTTTTGGTAAGTCTATTACTTTAATTTCATTGCTGATTTTTAAGACTTACTAATCTTTTTCACAGGGTGACATGGATGCACCATCTCACACACCTTTAGTGGAGGTAAACATTAATTATTTTAATTTTTAATGTTAATATAAAAACAAATTTAATATTATTATGTTCTTTTCTTTATGGCTTTGGAGGTAATTTTACTGGTATTTGATGTCACAAATGTAGGAAAAAGCTAGAATGACAGCTGATCAAATGCGATCTAGAATATGGGCATTATTTCTACATGACATCACCCTTAGTGCTGACCCTATGTTCATGGCCTAGCAACTCAAACAAAGATACATTGATGAAATTGTTAACATTATCATTGAGGGTGACACAAGCAAGGAGAAAGAGGCACTGAGAAAAGAATTGGATCGTAGGGTCCAATCTTTGAAGGTAAGCAATAATTCAACTAAAGCAATAGTAGAAGTTCAATAGAAGTTAATATTTTATAGTATCTTATGGATCATGATCTCTAATTTTATGTGTTCTTGTATAGAAATATGTGACATTTGTGATATCACATGGCGAACATGGTGAGGGTTGTAGCACACAACCTTCATGTAAGTAACACTTTCTTTGTTTGTTTTCATCAACATTATAACACTTAGTTTTTTTTTTGTGGATGCTTCTAGCTAGTATCCCATTTGATCTTTATCCATTGCAAATGTCTTTACTAGCAACACTTTATTCTTTAGCTCATGATGAAGTGCAGGTGCCTCCTTCAGTCGGTGGTCCAGTATTGCCTTGCGCATTGTCAACAACAAGGACCATGCAAACATCCTCGTCTATGCCCACTACAATTGGTAAAACCTTGTTTTGCTATATTTTGTAATGTGCTAATCATACATTTTTTTTTTTTTGAGTGGATTTTGTACTCATGTACCTATCATACATACCAAAGTACAAAATTTGGTGATTAGTACTTTGGTACATGTGACTGTTCCATTTCCTAGAGCAGTTCGTGTGATTAATGCTTTAGTTCCACAACCAATAAATAATTCTTCATCACTGTCATTTTCAGCCTTATGTCTATATCACTCTATATAACTATAGATAAGAGCCTAGGGAAAATTTTATTTAAGACATTGGGATTTTCAAACCTGAGCTATTAAGCCTTGCATGCAAAACATACTTCTTTGGCTTTTCACTTGTATCTTTAATGGCAGCGTTTGTTTATGCATTTAAAATCCTATTGAAATTTTGTAAGCCTATAGATCATTGATGCTTTCCACTACCTGATAGTATGGATATCAACACATATTAAATTACTTGCTTTCACATGCATGCTATTAGTCAAATTTATCTACTAGAAAAAAATATACGTACCAGAGTAGGTTCCTCTCAACAATATTAGTATTGGATGCTGAAAAAAGAAACTATTCTCAAAAACATTGAGATACAGTGAAATTCACCATAAGTTGTGTGTTATCTCTGCACTCTAGTAACAAACTAGAGAGAACAATGATGCCCAAAGGATGTTTCTCAGGAACCCAAGTACTCTAGATGTAGTGTAAATCAACTATTTCAATTGTTGAAAAGTCATATTAAATGAAACATTAAATATATTGTCTCCTATAGTGACATGCTTGAGGTATAGAACTCAAATTATGTGAAACATTTTTTGGGGAAAATTATATATTCTTTTTGAATCATCTTTTCCCTTCTTGATGATGGATCACTGACTGCAAACCAAAAAATTGATTCAAAATACGTATAAAAGTTTTTCTATGAAACTCTTGTACAGACTATATAAACTATGGAAAGCTCATGCCCACTATTAAAATGATGATTTATATTCACCCATTTGTGTACTGCCTTCTATTGTTCTTGTAATGATAGATTATGTATTCCATGACCTGTGTGAATTTCTATACATGTTCAATTGAATAGTTCATAATACTTTTACTAATGTTACATGTATAGGGAGTAGGCAAAACATTACTTTACAGGACTATTGTATACTTGTAAATAGTAACAAATGCCTCAGTTAGAGAAACTGACAATGGATTGTCAGTGCACACAATCTATCATTAGCACTTCATTACTTTGTGTAAATGTTAAAGTGTATGCATGATGAGGTCAATTAATATTACAAGTATTTAACCCCATAGTAAGTGGCTCATGTCCAATGATTTGTCACAAACCTCTACTAACAAAACCATCACAGAATTAGTTGCCCTTTACTTATGGCAAAAACTATTATCACACACATAAAATAGAAGTTAAAAATGAAACCATTATATGTTACTGTACGTGTAAACTAAACTATGTCAATATTAGATCTAGAATTGTTATACTACATGCATCCACCAATGCCAATCTGTGG
Organism: Cupressus sempervirens; assembly: GCA_028749045.1. Lineage (NCBI taxonomy): Eukaryota > Viridiplantae > Streptophyta > Pinopsida > Cupressales > Cupressaceae > Cupressus > Cupressus sempervirens. Next base: position 571,517,471 of record CM053789.1, on the reverse strand, counting down.
TCAATCACAATCTTTATCAGCTCTAGCTCTGCTTATATCACTGTTTTGACCACTCATGCTAAAATATTCAACTCTACTATAATGTTGCAAATCAAAATACAACTTAACTAATTGCTTGAAAGTTCAACTGCCAACTAACATAAAAGCTCTTGACCAAGGGGTTTCCAGAGGAAATTACATGCTATGCTACCACGATGTGTAGCTCAATGTTGACCACTCTAATAGAACAATAAAACTTAGAGAAGCCACATATTACATCATAAATAATCATAATTATGTATTAATATGAAAAAAGTTAATTTGTAAAAACCACAAAGTAGTGATTTCTGAATCATTTCCACCATAAAAATGAATTTGCAAACAACATACTCATTGGATAGCCCATGTTCAACCTACATCCATATTTAGCTAGTCTCGTAACTTCCACTCACCTAGACTGCTAATAAAACATAGACTTAAGCTAATTCATGAAGTTGCTCTGATCTCCTCATAGATTAAATTATTCCACTATTTTAAGGACCATGTCATTCAATATTTTTTATCGGCAACAAATTACCAACTTCAAAATAACCATTTAAAGATCTTCAGACTAGGACTGCATCATAAGTATAAATCAAATATTGTTCAAAGAGTAGTCCTAACATAGCTTTCCAATAATGTACATAGAGATGACTTTGAAATTTCCTTCAATTTATATTCCATCAACAAAGCATGTACCAAAAAATTTATAGAGTTCAAGTGGTATATGCACCAGTTTTACTTCTTGGTGCTTCATTTCTATTTACAAAGGCATTTTGTTCGTAACAATTAGAATTTATTGTATATGATGTGTAGACAACTTCTAGGGCACTCAATTCCACTTTAAGGCTAATTCAATGTCAATAAAATAAAATATTTACTTCTGAGTATCTTTTTCTATTTATAAAGGCATTTTGTTTGTAGCAATCATACTTTATTGTATATGAAATGTTTTAGACAACTACTAGGGATCTAGTTCCATTTTAAGGCTCATTCAATGTCAATAAAGAGATATTTTTTTTCTTCTAATTGCTTCATTTTTTTTTTACAAAGGGATTAGTTTGTAGCAATCATACTTTTTTGAATATAAAATGTTCATATAAATTCTAGGGCATTCAATTCCACTTTAAGGGTCATTGGATGTCAATGAAGTACAATATTTTAAATCTTCAAACTCATCATGAGGAATGGTAGTAAAAGAATAGTATGGTTTGTAAATGTTTTCTCTAATTCATCAATGGATGTAACTAGTGGTAAAAGTTATGCCCGATAGATCTTACTACGGTCCTATTTTGTGCACTAATAGATAGACCTTCAGTTGATAGAGCAATAGAGAGCAGTACTACTGAAGCTGATCCATTTCCTAGAGTAGTTTGTGTGATTAGTACTGGTTTATATGTAGGGACATAATTGTTGAACAAGAAAACTATGTTTCTGTTAAAATTATGAAAGCTTCTAGGTGCTTTAAAATTGTTATTGTTTAAAGTGTAAATTTAGTTTACTTTTACATTAATCATTTTGGATTGATAACCCCTTTATGTTTTTGTAGGTAATAATGTTTTCTTTGATCATCTTTTTGGTATGACATTGAGACAGTTTGGACCCACCATACATAAAAGGTACGTAGTTTCATATCATTGCTACATAATTTTTCTTTTGTTACATTTATTATACTATATTAAAGTTAGTAATCTAACAATCTAATTTTTTAAAAAAAGGTGGAATTTACAAGCTATGGAATTAAAAAATCAGCTGATTACATCTTTTGAGGAGAAATTTGGAAAAAATATTTTTGACACTGGCCTACTTTTGAAAAGAGCATCAAAGCATATAAAGACTATGAGGAATCAATATAGAAGGGGTCTTAAGGAGAACCCAAAGTACAACCATTCTCCTATGATTCCACTGATGGAGTGAAATGAAATAATAGAAGATGTAAAGGAGAAAAGACTATGTGAAAATAGAGTAAATGAAACAGCACAGGGCAAAAAATGGTATGTTATGATAGTATTAAGTACATTGTAATCATGCACTAATTAGTGATATTTGTAAATATATAATCTAAGATGTTTGAAATTGTTCATAGATTGTAGGACACATTCATGGCTACAAAAGGTTGGTCAACACAAACCTAGCTCTAGTGGCTATATGAATCTTAAGTCTCGACTTGTAAGTAGAAGCAATGAAATTTCATATTTATTTTTTTATATAATGTTGCAAAAAATTTTGTTTAATGAAACCATACATGGAAAAATGATGATATTAAGCAAAAAAATAGGGCACAAAAGTCAATATGGAGCTCATAGATGAAGATAGAAAAATTGCCTTGAAGGAAGACTATAAAGTCGTGGCTGCATGCCTACGCAAAGAATCTAAAAGCCTTGCCCAAGAATCTAGTGCACCAAATGATATCTCATAGGTAAATTGGTTAGATTAAAAGTAAATGAAATTGAATAGTTGAGAAGATTCTTTTTTGGTGTTAGTTTTGAATGTAAATTGATTGCATAACAATTTGCATAACATTTTACTGCAACCTTCATATCCTATCACAAAACCTACTCGTGACGAAGGCCATGATGTGAAATATAGTGGTGGAGGTATTAATTTTCTATTGAAAACTAATTATGCAATTATGAATATAATTTAACATATTCAATTGTAATTTGAAGTGTATCCTTTTTTTGAATATTTAAGAGCATGTTGAACACCATGGTGAAGGAGTGGAACATGTTCCAAGTGTTCAACATGTCGATGTGGTAGCAGATCAAAATATTAATATACATGATGTGGCATTTTTAGGTAAGAAAAATGCATGTTACGTTGTACTATTACTTAATTATGGACTTGTAATAGTTTAAAAAAGAAAAAGAGTATGCCAATTTATCCTGTTTACTTGTTCTTGCAATAGAGCCCCCTTTAGTGCAGTAGCCTCTTGCTCCTAGAAAGAGAAGGAGCCATCATAATTTGACATTACACGTGCTAGAAGAGGAGGAGAATGAGAAAGATAGGGATGCTCCTATGAGCATTTTTCTTAAGAGAGCTAAGATAAACAAAAAGAAGAAATGATGTTTTAAAAATGCTCTTTGATAAACCTTGTTGGATAATAAAAGAACTTTGTTTTAAGTAATTATCTACGAATGATGCATATTAATATTGATTTTTATTTTATGTTAATGAATATTATTATGTGTTAATGAAGTCTTGATTATTATTGTGTATTAATGAATTTTATATCATATTAATGAATGTTATTTGATTGTATTGATTGAATGTTATAGTTCATAGATGGATGAATGAATAAATGAAGTATGTAATTAGATAATGATGGGTAATTTAGATTGATGTTAGGGGGAGGGTGTGAGGCCAGATGAGCTTCCACCTTCATGTGGTTGGCCTTGTTAAGTAGAGAATATTATAGTATTCTTGAAACCAAGTGAAGCTCAAACTAACATACCAAGGAATCACAAGACCCAAATCCCTCTACCTCTCATCTTCTCATCCTAATAAGTCATCTTTTCTGCCACTTTTATTTGGAGGGGTCTAAAGCCTGATCAATTCATCATCTACATATCTTGAAATCATAACTCTCCAAAGAAAAGAATGATGTGCTTGAATAATGCACACTATTTCTTTCAACCACTTTATTTGGATGGCAATTGATTGCATCACCAAGTTGAGGTAGTGTAACTTATAAGGTGCCCAAGATATGTGCTCATATCCACCCTCAACTGATGTAGAGTCTATAGCCTCAATCCACCAAAATATTCTTAAGTGCCTAGTAGCACCCAACCCACTACAAGATTCCAAGCAAGGTTACTAGCATTTACCCAATGCTAACCTCTGTCTCTCCAAGTCGAATCCATTTCTCTAAGCTCTTACCACCTCTCTAGGGCTCTTAGAAAACTTGGGTCAAATTAATGCTTTAGGGACACTAGCCCTCAACTAGGCCAAATACAACAAATTAGGCAAAATGCTTTCAAGGCTTCAAACAAAGACTGGTTTTGTCATTCCTAGTCCTATATACCTTAGTTTTTATTGAATACAAATACAAGAACTCCACCACTTAACCTTTGATTCAAACATGACCCCATTTTCCAACAAGATTATCTAATATGAATCCTAAATTCTCTTCCCATGATAGTGGTTGGCTTTGACATGATTTTTGCTAAGTTCATTTTTGTGTATATAGGTTGGAATGGAGCATTGGGCTCGCTAGGTTCACCAAATTTTTTGGCATGGTGCTCTCTGGAATATCCACGAGGTATGAAATTAATGTAATTGTAGTTTGAGCTAAAGTGAATGAAAAATGATCTTCAACCCTAAAATTCCATTGTAACAAAAAAAAAAGGTTTACTTACTTTGTTCTAATCAAACATTCACTTGGTTTTGCAGTCTCATCATAGGCCTAGAGATGGAACTTTTGAAATGAACGATATATTTTCCATCCTCAATTCCATCCTTGTCAATGTCTTACTAAAATACATACTCTACTACAAAGGCCTTGTGCCAAGTCTTTGTTTTGGTGCTGTATGGATTGCCCCTTACCTTATCTTCTAAATTTCTATGAATTCAATCTTGGAAAATGGTGCAATAATGGTTTGGGTCATTGTATATTCCATCATATAGATAAATGATGAACAAGACATTGTTGAAAATTTACTTAATTCTTATGTTTACATCTAAAGTGTTTTAATGGGTTTGAAAACTTTTTCCAGGGCATAGGAATCACCATTGGTGGGGTTGCGTATATACTTGTCCACGACGGCCTTATTGATAGAAATTTTTTTGTTGGGCCACTTGGTGATATTCTAGTACCTTCAAAAAGTAGTAGCGACACATCAGGTTTGTGTTATAAACCCTCTTCTCATAGCCAGTTTAGTTTTGTGCATGCTATTTAAATATCTTCAGTTCATTCATAAGTTAGAATGTATATATTTGGAAAAAAATAGAAATATAAAAAATTTGTGTTGATGTTAGTACAGATTCATCATGCAGACAAGTGTTATGGTATACCATTTGGTATCTTCCTTGGACCTTCAGTGGGTTTCTTTTTCCTTCCTGGCTACATTCATGATTTTTTCTTTAGACCTTGCGCTAGCCACTAATTACCAACCAAAGATAATGTTCTCAAAAATCTTGTTAAATTAGGGTATGTAATGTTTATATGCAATATCGTACAATATATTTTTATCGAGTATAACATTTTTTCTCAATATCTTTAACAATATTATTTCTTGATTACTTATTTCTAGAGATAAGTATTCTAAAATATTTAGTAATTTACTAGTATTGAGAGTTTGGAATCTTAGGTTTATGAATAATTGATCTTATTTGAATTCATGTTATAAGTAAAGAAACATCTATTCTAGATATAATATTTGTAGAACACACACACACACACATGCATGTGTAACCCAATTTTCTAAGTTACTAGAGGAGATTCTTTTTTACTTTAAGGTTTAAATAGAATGTAGAAACATAACTAGTGCATAAATAATCATAAGTTGATTTTAAATTTACATTATACAAACCAGAAGCTATAATCAAAGTAATTATATTCTTCAGAGCATCTTTTGAATAAGCATATTGCCTTTGTCTTTTGTGAATTTGATTTTTTGAGAAAACATTTAACCCATTTCAGTCAAATGGAGGAGTAGGGTTCGTGTAATTCTATCATGGTATACTTCAATTTTGTTTGCCCTTGATTGTTGTTTTTTTTTGTTTACTAAATCTGTCTATACTTGTTGCTAATATAAATGTTTTGTGTTTTGTTTGTCTAGATCTCTACTTTGGTAGTGATTTGCTTTAACAAGAGCAATTTTGGGTGAAGCTTTGTATGTTCTTGGTGGCTTTGATGGCCAACAATACTTGAAGTAAGTTCACATTTGCAATTTTTTAAGTTGCATGTATGTGCATCAAAATAAGGTGATTTTGTAATCAATTTACATATCTTTGATGTGTTAGTGTTATTATATTCAGTCTAGTTGTTTACTTTAGCCAAAAATATATTGTTTTGTTGAACTTTAGAGGGAGTTATTCTCTGTAGTAATTTATATGCAAAGCTTAGGAGGTGAGATCTGATGAAAATATTTATTCTATTTCAAGTCTGGGCTATAACTGTACTAAATTCAACCAATTTTTAGTTAATGTGTCATCCATTTTTTAGCTCAAACTCTCTAGACATGGATTAAAATGCAGATTTCAAATCATGAAAGCAACTTAAAATTCACTGGCAGTTTTGGCCAACTTATATTAGAATTGAATGATGGAACTTTAGAATTTCCCAACATACACCAAACCCTTGGACTTTCTCAATTTGCATAAACATAAAGAAAAAAGAATGAATCAACTTCTTGCAAGGAATGCACTTTTATAACATTTTAGAGCTAGAGCTTATTCTTCACAACAAATGCCATGTAGCTTATTGGTTACACGTTTCACTTAAAAGACTTCATTTCTCATAAGGCAACTTTATGTTATATTTCATTGTTGACAAATAATAGAGTCACTTTATTATTTGTATGCTTCTTCCATGATAAGACATGAATGTTCATCTAAGCTCTTGACAATCTCAAGCACCAAATGTCTGTATTCATATATTGAGATTGACTCCACTAGTACACATAATAAAAATATAGCATTTGTAATTATATTTTTAAATTTTAATTACTTTATTTATATTAAACTATTGTCATTATTATTTCATATCTTACACCAATTTATTTTATAAAATTCAATATATCTTCATTAAATTTTTCATATCATCTTTACAATAAAAAGATTAAACTTTATGATAGAGAAGAAAATCATTTCAATAATAGAAAAGAAAATTGTTTATTTATATAATATCATAACTATTATAATAATAATTATAAATTATATTATATTATATATATAATATTTTATGCAAAATAATTAAATTAAAATCATGATTTTGACATGGTAAACTTAAAAATATAATAATAATAATTAGTAACAATTTCTTTAGCAATATTTATTTCAATATTTTTCTCTAGATTAATTAATATGCTATTTAAATTCTTTTCAATGACTGCGGTTATATTTTGGGCCAAATTTTAAATGATTAAAGTTAAATTCTATTTCTAATTTTTTGCTTGAAATCGGGACATGTGCACTCAAAGATTCTACCTGAAATCTGACCGTTGACTAAAAGAAAGATCGATGACCTCAGATGAATTTCAGGCCAATTTGGAGAAGATTTTCCCAGGTGCCTAGGTTCATCTGGAATCATGACACGTGTCCTATCATTGCAAAGCTCAATTAAGTGTCAGGACTCGATTACTATTATTAATAATTATGTTTATAAATAATTATCACAATTATCAATATATGTTAATAATTTATAAATAATTAAACTATATTACATTTTAATTTTGAAACTAAATAATAAATAAAAATAAAAATATAGCATTTGTAATTATATTTTTAAATTTTAATTATTTTATTTGAATTAAACTATTATCATTATAATTATTATTAGTACTTGTCGGTAGGCTTAGGGCTAAGTACTATTGTGATACATTTTGGATTTTAGACTTTAACTAGCGATTACATTTGTTTCATGTTTTTATGAGTAAGAATAAATCATTATAATTTCTTTTATCAAATTGAAACTAATATATTACATAGCATAGATGCAAAAATTTTAACTTTAAATTTTTTATAAAATATATTTCTAAACTATGATTGGATGAATTCATTAATTTCATTTAGCTCTTATATTGGCCAAATTTGATAGATTTCATTTAGCTCTTATATTGGCCAGATATAAGAGCTAAATATTTCATTTTCAATGTGATTCATTAATGTTAATATTTTTATTTTTTTAATGTAAGTACATTAGTTTATATTTTATATTATAATAATATTTTATATTATAAATTATAATATAATATTACTTATATTATATAATCATTTAAGATTTATTATTATTATAAAAATATTATTATTTTTATATTATAATGATTTATTATATAATAGAGCATATAATTTAATTATTTATAATATAATATAATTATAACCATATTATATATATGTAATAGAACATATATATCAATGATTATATTTATGAATAAAATTTAAATTTAAATTAACATCATTACATAAAAATATAATTATATAAATTTTTTATTAATTAATATATTTTATATATTATAATAAATTTATTAAATTTAAATTAGATTTATATAAAAACTAAGGGCAAGTACTAAGCCACTATGTGGCACTTGTTTCATATCTTGCACCAATTTTATTTTATAAAATTTAATATATCTTCATTGAATTTTTTGTATCATCTTTACAATAAAAAGTTTATGATAAAAGAAAATCCTTTATTTATATTACATTATAACTATTATAAATTACAAATTATATACATACATATATATATATATATATATATATATAATATTTTATATAAATAATTATATTAATCCGAAATCATGATATGTGTACTCGAAGTTTCTACTCAGAATCGTGACCATTGACTAAAAGAAAGATCGACAGCTCGAGATGAATTTTGGGATGATTTGGGGAATGTTTTCCCATATGCCTAGATTCATCCGAAATCATGACACATGTTAGGTCATTGCAAAGCTTAATTAAGTGTCAGGATTCGGTTAATATTATTAATAATTATGCTTAGTCTTTAAAAAAAATTATTACTTAATCCCGACTCAGCAATGCCATGATTATTAAGTTATGGCAATGGCTCGGGATGAATTTTGAGTAAATTTTGGATTTGCCATCACTATTGTCAAGAAACATCTAGAATTGTGACATGTGTCCTTGATACGTGTCACAATTTTGGATGTTTCTTGGCAACAACGATGGCAGAACCAAAATTTACCATAAAATCATATCGATAATTAAGTTCAATTTTTATTAATTAATTTATTTAAAATGAACATTGAACAAATTTAAAAATTCAAATGTATATTAATGTAATCAATTTTTATTTATTATTATTATAGTTATATATAGAACTACATTATTGAGTCTTTATGTCGTTTACATGTACATTGTACATACTATTAGTAAAGTACCTAAAACCATTAATTACTTCATACTTTTGTTTTAACTTTTAACTATTAACCTCCTATGTTTTTAGAGTATGAAGTTGAAAGATGTGCAATTCGAGAGTCTGATATGATAGGGTTTTCAAATTTCAACTTTTCAAAGAGTAACAGAATTACATTTTATGTTTTCAAGACTGAATTTTGAAAGTGTGAAACTTGAGTATTAGAGGACAATACCAATTATCGAATCTTGATTCTAGTTATTTAAATTTTTTAATTTTTTTTATTGCAATTTGTAGCAATAGAAATCCTTATTTTAATTGTCTTAGGTTTATACTTTACAATTTTTTTAACTAGGGCTTGAAGAAGAACTTTGTGTAATAACTAATAGTAGGCATGGGAAAAACAAAGTCAAAAACCTCTCCTACGAGTGCAAGTATAAAGGAAAATCAAAAGAAAGACATTGAAGAACTTAGGCAAGTGCTACAAACCCCAAGTTTTACCGATGAATGTCATGATATTTTTGATCCTATTATCCATGGATATTTTGGAATCATGGGATTAGACATTGATTGTTTAATAAGTGGAAAGATCCATAGAAGGGGAGAAATTATTACAAATATAACAACAATATTTGTGCACATACACATAAACTAGCGGCTTTGGTTACTGAATTAGCAAACTTCACTGTACCTAAAGTATTCCCTTACACTGAAATTGTAATGCTATGCACTCAGAATTATGATAAAAATAGAAAGACAATTGTAAACCAAAACACTCAAGAGGAAATTTTATCCATAACTAAGAGTGAATTTTTCACTTTGTTAGACCTAGGGCTAGGGTTTAAACTAGAAAGCTTTAATGAGCACATTGACTTGGATAAACTAGCATAGGCTTATGATAATTTGGAAAGAGTTTTTCAAGATTCATATATTAAAGTTTTAAAAAACTCAGGGTCCTCTACTAGTGTTACACTGGACATAGACCATAAGCCTCCTTATCAGTATGATATTTTTGTGCCATGGGTTTAGAACACTATTTATTTGTTATCATTTTTTCTGGGACTGGATAGTAACAAGGAAGTGGGGGGCAATGTTCTTGAAATGATTTATAATATCCATTATCGAGGCCAGTCAGTTGAGAAGGTAGATGTAAAATATAATTTTGTTCAACACATTATTGAATCTATGCAACAACAATTACTAATGATTAAACAAAGTATAACTATAGGCAAGAAAAAGACATTTAGTTTGACAAGTTACTTGTGCTACCTTCTTTTAGCAAAGCATTGCCCAATATTTCAGACAGAGAACAACAAGCTTGATATTGAGGTCTATAAGTTTGATGAGAAAACTTAGAAGAAATTAGAGACTCTAAGTCTAGTATATGAGTGGACACATAAGATGAGGATGACTACTAACAATAAAAACTACAACCATTTTGTAGACTTCTTTTTGGCACCTATTTACCAAAAAATCATAGGCACTACGATGCCTAGATTTCCTATGTCTTGTAAAGATTGCATTCAACTAAGAAGTCATATTCAATTGGCTAATTGGTTCTTCATGGAAGAATACATTGTCTTAAGGTTTTACGATTTAGCAGTTGAACCCTGCAAACTTCTAATGCATGTTACAAAAAGAGTTTTTTTCCCTAGAATATGTACAAGAGATGGAGAGCGTAGGTGAACTTTTCACTAGACAACAAAAGAAAACAATATTTCCTTCCTTGCCTTTCACAATTGGAGACCTCACATTTGATAGAAAGGCTTTCAAAGTGGCAAATGAATTGTAACTTTTTTTGGCTTTGATTTTGTCAGTCATTGGAATTTTGATCCAATGAACATAATAAAAAGAAGACTTATTGCCAATGGGAACTCTATGAGCAAATATCAACATTAGGAGATTCCATTGATAGAAAAGTTAAAAAACAAGGATTCATGGGATGAGGTTAAGAAAGAGATGGAGAAACATGTAACAAAGAATAATATTTCAATTCATTGTCATCCCAAATTACGACATTGCACATTTTAGAGTCATACAAATTAGAGCCTCTGACATACTTAAATTTCTACAAAAAAGCATCTCAACCTTCTAAGAGCTCTATGCCGAAAGAAATTAAAGAGGCATGTGCAACTGAATTGTGGTGTCAAACCAAGATGATTGATTTTTGGAAAATGAGACAAAATTTGGGTGAACCGATGATATCAGTAGGTTTTGAGAAAATTAAGGAGGATGGAATTTTCAATGATTATTAGAATAAAGAGCATCCAACTATACTATATGATTTTGGCAGTTCTAGTGATAGTGATATCGAAAGATAGAAGGATCTCGAGTCTAATGCCGACATTCAAGGTATTCATGATTCTGGGTCAACTAAGGGTAGACATATTGTTAATCTTCAAATGAGTGATTCTACTAAAAAAATGTATGGTAAAGGGGCAACTATGATACAAAAAATGGGTTATGTAGGTATAGAGCCCATTGGTGCAAGTGGTGAAGGGATTTGGAATCTAGTTCTAGTACTAGACCCACCCAAAAGAGGAAGTAAACCAATCATTGGACTCTCCAATGAGATTGAAGAAAATTCATCTAGAAAGGGAAAAAGATATTATACTTCTGCTTGTGAAGGTCATTCCAACACACTATTTGTTAAATCTTCAAATCCAATTATAGTTGATCCCACTGGCACTAGCACTAGCATGGATGAACCTTGTGCAAAAAAGAAAAAATTTATGACAATCACACCACAAGAAATGTCAGTGGTTACTTCACCAATGTATGCATGGTAGCTTCTATACAAAACCCTAAAAATACTCCTAAAGTTCTAGGATTTGGAATGGGCCATCTTCAGTATGTTGGCAATCCTCAAAATACAATTGTAGGTGGAGTAAGTTTAACTGGAGTTGGAGGAGCATACAACAATACAACTGATGATTCACCTTTCAAACACTCAAAATGAGTTTGCATCAAAGTTTGAACAGACAAGCGAAAGAAATAGGAAAATTATGAAGACTTTGAAAAGTGATGCAGTTGATGAATGTTAGGGATGTATTAATAGAATATTTCCAACATATGATCCAAATAATGAAATGATGAACTTTAGCCTCTGGGTAGAGATAATAATCCACCAGAAAATATAATAAATCATAATGATGTACAAGTTACCAGTCTTCAAATGGATTTGTGAAAAGTGAAAAATATTGACAAAATCAATATATCAAAAGAGAGAAACAAAATGGTATACTCTACACTTCTAAAGGTGGAGAGCGAAAAAAAAAAGGCTTACAAAAAAAATAGAAAAGTTATAGGCAAACCTTGAAAATGTGAAGACCAAGGAGAAAGGAGTAGATAATAGGTTGAAAGAATTGCAAAAGAGGATAAAGAATTCTTCTCCTACAAAGGCAATTGTTTAGTAAGAAAAGATGAATGAACAAGTGAAAAATTTGACTAAAGAATTGGATGAGTGCCAAAAAATAATTCAACATGAAAAACCCTCTACTACATAGTTGTTCAAGTATGTAGAGAGTAGTGCACAGGTCAATAATAAATTGAAAACTGACCTGGACTCTATTGTCAAGGAAAATAATAATTTGAAGATTGAATTGGAGAATGAAAAAAAGAGGAGTCTATGGGAAGGATAATTTATAATTTGTACAAGGAACTGGGGAATGAGAAGAAAAAAGAGGAGTCTAGTGCAGACATAGCCCACAATTTGAACAAGCAATTCGACAATATGAAAAAAAGAGAGGAGTCAACTGAAAAAAAAATCATTGATTTGAAGAAGGAATTGGAGAATGCAAAGAAAATGGAGTCTAGTGCTACTACAAGTAGTAACACAATCCACCATATGAGGAGGAAATTGGAGAATACAAAGAAAAAAGAGGAGTCAACTACAAAAAAAATCTTAAATTTGAAGAAGGAATTGGAGAATGTGAAGAAAGAGGAGTCTACTCAAACCCTGCATGATTTGAAGAAGGAATTAGATAATGCAAACAAAAAGGAGTCCATTGCAAAGACAATCCATGATTTGAAAAGGGAACTCAAGGATGAGAAGAAAAAAGAGGTGACTACTACAAATACAATCTGAGATTTGAAGAAGAAATTGGAGGATGAGAGGAAGAGAACAATTAATTAGCAAGGGCAACTAGAGGAAATACAAAAAAAGAGTGAAAAAGAGATGTCTAAAATGAAGAAAAAGATGGAGAATGTAATTGCACAAAATAGAATGACATCTTCCGAAGGCCATCATGCAAAAGATACTATAATAAACATTGTTAAGCTTATCAAACAAGAAAATTAAGACAAAATAATGGAGAACAGTGATAGTTTGCTTGAATGGCTTGATTTAAATAGAAATCTCAAACTTCTCTTTAAAAATGTAATAAAAGATGTTCAGGCTAAAAGAGGAATCTTCAACAATTCCTTAATAAATTATGCTAAACAAATTTTGAATAAAGTACGAAGATCCAGTGATAGAGATTTGGAAAACCATGGAATAAACAACCACTTGGATGCCTTTGTAATGTCCTTTGTTGTCTATCCCAATTGTGAACAAGTAATGGAAATAGATGAAGCTCTCAAATTTGCTTCCAAAGACTAGATGAAGATGAATCACAACATACTAAACTTGCTAAATGTTTGATTACCAAATCTAGCTAACTTAGAGGGCAGATTCATTAGAAAAGAAGATTACATGAAAAAGTTGTAGAACACCATGAATTCTGATTTAGGCAACTTTCCTGAGGAAACCACTCCAGAAGGAATTGCAAGTTGCATCAAACCACTTTCAATAATGAATGTAGTTATAGATAAATTCCCCGATTCATGTAAAACTATCTCTATGAAGTATTTTTTGTTGACGAGGTTACAACTATAGAGCTACAACCTCAAAGAAATGGACCTTCCAAATGATGCAGAATGGAGTGCCCTAAAGAACTTCATTGGAGTTGAGTCATCTTCTCAAACTATTACTTATGCTGTTAGTGGCAGTCATAGCTAATAGCACTAAGAAGTAACAACTTAGTAAGTGATAGTACTATAATTTTTTTGTTACTTGTTGCTCTTTAATTTCAAATTTTGGATTTAATTTCAACTTTGTTTAATGTTAATTATTACAGGAATCAAGAGCTAGCATATCAAGATACTTGGATAGCTAGTCATTGGCATACTATTACTATACAGAGTAGATGGAAAAAAATTTCTATTCCTTGAAGAAATTGTACATTTGGAAATATGGAAAATTGGCAATGTGATTATACGCACATAATGTATTATGTAGTAATAATTTGATTATATATACAATTACAAACCAACCTACAACTATTGTTGCTCCCTTGTATTTGCAAAAGGAAATTCAAGGTCATTTCAATTTGACATTGAGTCATTTGCAAAGGGTTGTAATTGTTTGTAATTGTTAAATGTATTATGTTACGAGCTGATTTATAATTACAAATTATAATAGAATTTTTTAAAATAGAGCTTATTCTATTAAATGCATTATTTTACAATTTCTTAAAGAAATTAGAATCAGTGAAAATTTAAAAACTAAAATGTCTATAAACTAGAATGAATGGAAATCTCAAGTTCAACATGTACTATTGTATTAAAACTAGAATCAATAAAAATCTCAACATGTTTAAAAAATACAATCAATGAAAATCTCAACATGTGTAGACTCTAAAAGTAATAACTTGTTTCAATGAACATCTCAACATGTAAGTTTGTAACATCAACATTTTCAAAAAAAAATTTAAGCATCTATAAAAGGACAGTGAATGAAGGATATAAATTAACTTCTAGAAATATAATTAATTAGTAGATAGAGTCTTAGATCATAGCTACTAGCCTGCTACTTGACTCACACATAAATTAGAGCTATGAAGTTGAGAAGCTACTATAGTTACCACTCCGCTTGTATTGGCTCAACATCACTATCATTAGAATCCTCCTCATTTATTGCATATAACATTTCATTGTTCATTGTATTTTTTTTCAGATTCACTGTCAGTGTTAGTATGCATGCCAAAGCCAACATCATCTTCATTGCTTCCAATATTAGGACATGAACCATTGCCACCACCACTGCCACTGCCACTACCACTTGGGTTTGAAATGTTGGCAATCCCTTTTCTTTGACTCTAGTTTCTCCAAATGCTAAGAGCCCTATCATAAGGGAAACTATCTACCTCAAACCTAGAATTATAGAGCCTCAAATGATTATCCAAATTTTTGTCTAATTTGTTTCTAACCTTTCACTTTAAGAAGCTCAAAGAACTAAAAACTATCTCATACTCCATTGAACCCAATATCATTGTCAAACATAAATTAATAAAATTGAAATATTTTGGTATTGACTCTCTCAACTGATTGCTCTCACCAAGGTTTTTCCAAAGCTTTGTTACCACTCCCTCTTTATTTGGGTTCTCCATAAGATCATATCATTCTCTCATTATGTTTGCAAAAGAATATGATTGATATCTCAGTCGAGATTCATCTAAAATTCCATTTATAGTTACTCCAATATTGATTACATTTGGTTTGAAAAAATGCTGAATCAAAGTCATCATCCTTCTTCAAAAACTAGTCAGATAGTTTAGAGACCAATATTGTAGAAAAAAAATTGACATTGCTTTGAGAAATTCTTCTAGAGGAAATTTGAATCTAATTTCTAACAAAAGATTGTAGCAAACTCACTTGATAGAGTCAAGTACATAGTCTTTGATCTTCTTGAAGTCTTCACTTGTAACATGTGAAAGTACCTTCTCTAGTTCTAATTCAACTTCACTTCCTACT
Source organism: Cupressus sempervirens (assembly GCA_028749045.1). Taxonomy (NCBI): domain Eukaryota; kingdom Viridiplantae; phylum Streptophyta; class Pinopsida; order Cupressales; family Cupressaceae; genus Cupressus; species Cupressus sempervirens. The sequence goes on along the minus strand of CM053789.1, from coordinate 571,501,621 downwards.
TCATTGGGGTTGGAGTCAGGGTTGACATAATCATAGTACTACATTGGTATGTCAACTACACATACCTGGGCATAAACCTCATCATTTGCACCAATATGTAAAAATTTCTTAGGATTGTTCAAATCTATGATTTCTATCCACTTTGCAAAGTTTGATTCATCTAATGGTAGTAATCGATACAGAGTATCCAAGCTATTACATATCATTTTATGTAGCTTATTATATTCTACAATGTACATAGCTCTTTTTTGAACCTTTTTAAAAAATATTTCTCATGGCCTATAGCATGGAAGAATAGTTGCTAAAGTTAAGAGTATGTTAACATTAGTTAGACTTGAATATAGCTTAGGGAATCTGTCTCACATAGAGTGGATTAGTCCAAGCAATGATGGATATTTAGAGATTACTCGATGTGCTAGTCCATCCAAAGAGATCCATCTAGTATCATCGTCTTTAAGAAGCTTCCTCCCATCAATAAGTCCTTGAGCAAAGTGTTGAAATTCTTGGACTCATTTTGGACTTTGACAAAAGTATTGGTAAATATCTTTGATTAGAGATTCCACTTTACTTACACAACCAGAATCATTGACAATTTCAAAAGCTAGATTCATTCGATGGGCCATGCAATGAATGGGAATAGCATAGGGTGCCAAATCATTCTTGATCTTTTTGCAATGACTGCCTTTATGACCTTGGATAACTGAAGCTCCATTCGCTCCAACACACACCAACCTTTTGGAAATCTCCATGTTATCCAAACCTCCACATTCAATTAGAGTAGTCTTTAATAATTCATATAAATTTTTAGTTGTTGCACTACAATTCAATTTAGCAATAGATAGTAGAAATGGTTGATGACAAAGATCATTTATAGTATAAACATGCATGCACACCCAAGAAGTATTATCAATTGTTGTAACTTCATCTAGAGACAATGCAATAAAATTTGAATGTTTTATTTTTTCCTTCATATCTTCTTTTTCAACCAGTACAAGACATCTAGTCCATTCCCACCTGCTATTTACTAACTAGTGATTGTTTAGATAGTTTCAAATTTTGAAAAAGCACAATAAGGTAGTAATTGAAGGGTAGTCCATCATAGAACATCCTCAACTCAAAATATAAAAGACCACACTTAATTGATCTAATTTTTTACATATTTTTCACTTTCATTGCTTTCCCAATAAAATTTTCAATGAAACCTTTTATTGTAGAATGCTTCTCCCATAATTGCTAGTGTAACTCGTATATTTCAGCATTCCTGATATGTAGACAATTGTCCTTTGTTTTTCAAGTTAGCACATATTTTTCAATTCCATCTATAGTTTCCTTTTTGTAAACTTTACTGACATGCTTTTCTATGGTATCAAGTTTAAGATGCAACCTCTTCTACTTCTTTGTTATCTCTATGCAAATCTTACATCTGTATTCTATAAGAGGCTCACCATCAATTGGATTGGCCATTGGTTCAATGAATTAGTACTTTTCCACCCATTCTAACTGAAAATTCCTTTTGGAAAGATCCTAGCTAGGTCAATCTTTCTTTGATTCCAATTTTTTTTTCCCTTTTTGTGCAGGAAAAAGATTTATGGAATCACTTTTCATTTTCTCACCTGATTGGTCTAGGACTGATTCCAACTCTATAATATCATCTTATGACTCCCTACTCAGGGGAAGTGCCTCTAAATCATGTTCAAGTTTGTCCTCAACTGAGATATCAGGTTCACCAACTTGAACTTCTTCAATATGGTCTAAGTCTCCAACTTGTGATGAATCTCCTTTTTCAATAAGCTCTGGAGATCTAACTTGTGAATCTTGTAGGTTGTCAACATTTCCACTACCAAAATATGCTACTATGGTTCTATGTTTTGGTAATGGTGGCCTCTCTTTGATTTTAGGGATCCTACTGCAACCCCTATTACCCCTCTTGTTTGACATTGCGACCTAATAAAGGCTACAAAAAATAAATCAACTTAGTTATTGAACAAAAGACTTAAATAGTGACAACTCAAAGATTGTGAATAGTGATAGTAGACTACTTAGACTACATATAATAGCAATACTATGAATCATTCTCCAAAAAAGGGTACTATTGCTATGGTACTATAGTCTACGATACTACCCTATATAATTTGCAAACCTATAGGCTATATTAGCATGTGAGATGTCCAGTCACCACTGGACACTAGATAGTAAAACTAAAAGAATAACTAGTATCACTATTGACATAAAAATAAAAATAAAAATCACTTTCCTTTTACAAAAACTAGGGTCCACAAGTCAATGGGAAATACACTCAGCACTCTAAAACTTTGGTAGCAATAAGAAATGCCAACCTCTACACCAAAAAAGATAAAATTGTGTAGAATAGTAATATCTTATAGTCCAATCTAGGTTTTCAAATTATGCGAGATTAATAAGCGAGAATGTCAAATGCTACACAAAACACACCTTCCTATGGAAGCCCACAGTAGGAAATAATTGGCTAAATGGGGCTAGTGGTTGACACACATAAGGAAAATGGTAGGTGATGCCCAACCCAAGGGAAAGTTATTTGGTTGTAGTAATGGCGAAAGAACGTGGGCCAATAAGAAACAACATGCAAAGGATGGTGAAATGTTAAAAATAAATGTATCCAAAATTTATATTGCATTGGTGATTGGACTAATATTTTTGACCAATCATGTGATTGCTAATGGTTAACTACCATGGGCATTGGACCCAAATCTGATAAATACTTGACTACATGGTTGACCTATGTTTCATGCACTATTCACCAAATGACAATCGACCCATGAGACAGGATCGCCAAATGGAAAAGATTCATCGGTCAAGTAATCTTTGACTTTAGGTCCTCTTTAATCCCTAAACTTTACATCCTCTAACTTATTTTGAAAAATTAGTTACATAGCTCGCAATAGGCACCCTAAAACCTTAAACACAGTTCTAGTAGCAGGGTAAAAATGACTCAAATTTTAACTCAATCCATCCAATCTCTATGAAATCATGAGGAAATATTCTCCAATGTTTCTTCAACACATCTCTAACCATGAAAGCATAACTCAACCAAAATGCAAGCTCGATTCTCCTCAACACTTAACCAAAATTCCTCCAAACATGCAGGATTGCAAGTAACCCTAGGATGCTCCTACATCATTGGCCTCCATGCCATCCTATGAGGCTGCACAATAAGATTTTCCACCAGTCTACCCCATCTTAGTGGGAAGCCCTTTTGGCTCCTATTTGTCACTAATTCCAAAGCCACTAGAGAGCATAATAAACATGGTAAGGGGTAATCACTCCCATAATCATCAATGACTCGATCCCAACTCAAAGGATAGTCCAAGATAGTGACATCATGAAATAGCTACTGCATCATTGCCCATCCCTCTATTGGGGTCTGATCATAGTACACCTGTGATATATAACCAAGCTTGACATTAGTATACCTCACATCAATATTAAAACTTGCAAAAATAATAGAGCAATCAAACATAAAACTCATTAGATCACCATAGCAAGGTACTTGGAGGATGTGATACACATCCTCTAAAATGATCGAGGTCTCTCGAGTCAGTAGATGAAATGTGTTATGCTCACTATGCCATTGCTGAGCAAGAAAAGTGAGAAACCCATGATTTTCCCATATATGGGGCATTTGTATAACCCATCTCAAGCCCATACTAGATATGGCAACAATCTCATCATCTAAAAAATACTATATAACCTGTAACACCACCACTTTAGGGCTCTAATGAGAACTATAGGAAATACTATCTGCAACACAAGACATGTACAAATTAGTAACACATCAAAAACATGATCAATATGCAATATTTAGTGAAAAATAACTTCAAAGCCATCTATGCAATATTCCTTGCTATAAACAGGTGATAGAAAATGTCGATTACATATCGTTTGATAATTTTTGATATACGTGTGTGATACATTTTGATTGTATGACATTTCACACCGACTCATGAAACAAAAGGGTATATCCCATATGACATAGTTTAGAATAGTTGTGTGATACTTTTTATGATATGAAATATTGTGTAAGAATTGGGCTTAGGCTAGAATTCACCCAAGAACTAAAGAACTCAACACAAGCACACAATAGACAAAAGTAGATAGAGTATGATCAGAATGATGATATTCATTCAATGTGCTAGCTTAAGAGTACACTAGGAGTGCCTGAATATAAAGGCCTTAGGAGAGCTTCTAGAATGCATAGAAGTCAACATCATGATAAGTCATACAACCAGGCACATGTCCACTAGATATGGGTTATCCTCCATTAAGCATGGGATTAAGTATGATGATGTGAGGATAAGCCTACAATGGTGTAGCATGCAAATCAATGGTGTAGACAAAATGTGCTAAATGAGGAGTGTGGATAACTATTTTGTCAATATGACAACTCAATGAATGATGCATACTCCTATGTTGTAGACACCATGTGCAAAATTAGAGTTGCAGAACTCAATGGAAGTACACAAACTCTTAAGTGTCTCACCTAAAATAATAATAAAATAATACAAAATAATTAGATAATGCATTAACCTATCTAAACTTAAGTAAGTGTAATAATTAAATACTTATTTACACCAACACCCCCCCTTAAGTGCAACTTAGGGGAATGCCCTTAAGCTTACAAAATCTAAGATGCAATGTAGAATGGGTCCCATCTACTAGGCCATGTTAGGTACTCATGTACATAATGATATGCAATCTCTCATAAAGCGAGGAAAGAGGGAAAACCTCATGGGAAAAACCCTTCCCCAAAAAGAGAGATAAATAGGGATGCATGGATGGATGGAGTAATCAAGACCCCCCCATTACAACATACATCCAATATATACATAAGATAATGATGAGAAGAGGAAGAGAGAAAAGATAGGCTCCCCCCAAAGAAGAATGCCAAATAGTGACCGCTCCGATGAAGAAGCTGATCCAGGACTATAGAATGGTGTTCCTACCCTTAGGAAGAAACAATGCCAAGGGTACAAATGAGACACTTCTGTTGTGTGTGGAAAGAATCTCATAAATAAGTAATGTCTTTGAAACCTGCTCAATTGGCTGAAGAACTTGTCTTAAAGAACTATCTATCTCTGCAACTGATGAGTAACCTTGCTACAACTATTGATCATAAGTATCCATAATCACTTCAACCTGTGAGGATTGATCATGTAGAGAATGAACAAGAGAGTCAGATGGAGCCCTCATGACAACTGAAGAAGGTATTTCTTGCTATTCTAGACCTCTCAGTGTGGTGATGTATGCATGTGGACTAAATTGATGAAGTGACCTCTCGCTGCAACTATTGATAGAATCCCATGTGTCTGAATGTATTGAAGCACTATCACTGAAATCACTATCAGTTTCCATACTGTATGATGTGCAAAGAGGAGTAGAGGAAAAGCTTGGAGAACTTTCCTCAAAAAGTACATCCTTCTCCACAACTATCTGATGTGTCTCAAGATCTAGAAGTCTATATGCCTTCACACTGTCTTCATAACCAATGAAGGTACAAGGTCAAGATGGATGTGCCTTGCATCCCCTGGAAGATCTCTTTGCCCATGTAGGACAATTGAAGACTCTGAAGTGTGTCAGAATAGGTTTTTTTCACACCATGCCTCAAAAGGAGTTTTTCCATCTAAGGTTGGATGAGGAGAATGATTAAGAATGTGAGTGGCACTTGAGATGGCTTCAACTTCTAATGATGGATCTAAAGACTTGGCATTTATCATGCAACTTGCCATAGACTTAAGAGTTTAGATCCTCAAGGCTACAACATCTATCTCATGTGGATTGAATGCTGGTGGAGTTTGAAGAGCAATACCTTCATGTCTACAAAAAGTCCATAAGTCTTTTGTTCACATACATGCTTCCATTGTCCATTCGGAGTACTTTGATGGCCTTTTTGGATTTCTATTCTACATGAGTCTTGAAGTCTAGAAATTTGTCCAACACTTCATTCTTGTTATGAAAAAAGTAGACCCAAGTGAACCTTGAAAAGTCATCAACAAAGGTAAGTATGTAGCAACCCTAGCTGAATGCAAAAGGACCTACTAATACCATGTTAACCATTTATAGAACACCTTGTGCTCTTGAAGACTTCCCTTTTTGTAACTTCCCTTCTAGATGCATATCCACTGAATCTGTTGAACACTCACCCTTAGAAGAGTTGATTTGAGGTAGACCTTTCACCATTTGGTATGTGCAAAGTTGCTGAAGATAGCGAAGGTCAAGATGACCATACCACTCATGCCATAATTGCATGTTTGAATTGGATTGAGATAACAAGGCCTTTGAAGGAGACTTGGGTACAAAATGAGAGAAAGAGTACAACCTCTTGTTATCATTCATTTTCCCTACTACAACCAAGGAATCATCTTTAAGAATGTGCACTTTTACTAAGTCTGGAAGGAACTCAACTCTATGTCCATGTCCAAGGTGAGCGATTTGGTAGATTGATAGGAGATTCGAACGTAGGTTTGGAACATAGAGAACCTCTTGAAACTCTCCATTTTCCATATCCACATTTCCTTTCCCTTCAACTTCCATTTTTATATCAATTCCCATGAAGATGTATGGTACCTTGGATTGATTCATTAAAGAAAAATCCTCTTTTGAAGAACCCATATGATATGAGGCACCAGAGTCAAATATCCATTCCTTTGAAGAGTTTGCATTAGCCATGAGTGCTTGCCCTTTGCCCTTTGAATCTGAAGATGACACTTTATCCTTATAAGCATTAGCCAATGGAACATTATGTTTCTTTGTGATGTTGGCCAATTAGTCAATCTTTTTGAGATAACATTCAAATTTATTGCAATAAGCACACTTCTTCTTCTCCTTATTGTTATTGTCCCCCTTCTTGTTGAAATTTGAGGAAGACTTACCTTGTTGATTGGATTGTGGTGTTGTCTTTTATGCATCCTCTAATTTGTCTTTCTTCCACTTCTTCTTACCCTTTCCTTTATTTGAAGATTGTCCAGCTGAATTTTGAGAACCCTCATTGGCAACCACTGCTTTACACTAAGGTAATTTGATAATCCCCATTGATTTTAGCTTCTTTTCTTCATCATCCAACAGTTTAGTATATTTATCAAAAGTGACTTTCTTGTAGGCAAACCCTAAGGTAGTCTTTGAGGTGGTTAAAGAAGACACAAATGTGGAATATTTCGATGGTATCTTGTTATGTATAAGATAGATCAGTCTATCATCTTTGATAGAACTCCCACAATCAGTAAGCTTAGTCCTCAGTTCATTCACCTTGATGATGAAATCCTTTATGGAGTCATATGACTTAAGATCTAAGGAGACAAGCTCATCTTCAATTTTGAACACATCCTCTTGAGATACTTTACCATACAGGTTTTTGAGGGTATCCCAAGCTTCCTTGGATGTAGAACACTTCTTGATTTGATACATGATCTTATCATCTACCCCAAAACATATATCACCTACGTCTTTCCTATCCATTGCTACCCAAGTTGAAATATCACTTACTGATATATTATCACCTGCTGGTTTAGGAAGAGTACCATCTACATATTGTGAAATTCCATTATGCATTAAGTGATACAACATTTTGATTGGCCACGAAGCATAGTTATGAGGAGTTAATTAAGGAAACTTAAAGTTGCCCATAATGCAAAAAATGAAAGAAAAGTGCATAAAAGAGAGAACACAACACCAAGAACACTCCCCCTCTGTCACTAAATCAAGAAACCCCTGCAAATAGATGCTTTGGGAACTTTATCAATAGTGCAATTACAATGGGCCACTTGCCAATTTTGGCCTTCATGGATTTTTGATTTTTCTTGTTACAACATTTAAATGGAGTACAATTCTAAAAATTTACAATGTGCTATAAAAAAAAATGCACTTTCAAAAAAAATAGAACCTATTTTCGACTCCAGATGTGCCCATACGGAGTGTTTGAAGTTGCAAAATGAAGGATTATGCAGATACAGTCGCCATAAAATGCAATTTCTAAACAATCCATGCACCATAACCAAAAAAAAGCTACACCACTGAAAAATTTATAAAATTCTACCCAAATTCAAGAAAAATTGCACCTGATTTGGAGTCTAGATGTCCAAATTATGGCTCTTGAAGTTGGACTGCAAAAACCAAAATCAATCTGGAGAGGGGTTGCATTAGTGAATGAGAGGATTAAATTTGATAGTCATACGACTATCTTAGTAGTTAAAAATTGCTCTATAATGACATCTAGATGGGCGTCAAATTACTTCACTGAATCTAATGATGTCAGCAGAACCTTGGCCAGTAATGACATCAGAGTGATGTCATGGTGATGTTAGCATGCATGATAATGTATAGATGGTGATGAAGTAGAATCTATATGCTAATTGTGCAGGTGACTCAGATGGTTGATTGTGTGATAGCTTAGCGCTGACTGTGCTGACCTTTGCATGTTAGGGTTGCCATGTGTGTCATAAATGTTATGCCACATGGCATGAAAGGAAGCAGTATTTGCAAATAACTAATGCATGTGGTGATAGTGTGGATGGGAGATTCTTTTTGCCAATGCCAAAATATGTGTATAGACCAGAATATTCTTTGCCAAATTGTTCATAAACTATGTCGAGAAATCGAATCACACTGCCAAGTTTTGCAATTTAAATCCCACATTGGTGGGGTTGTGAATTTCGAAGATTTTTTAAAAACTTCTACCTCGGGTTTTACAAACAACAAGGATGTCAAATATTTGAAGTGACCTCCTGCTGCCTCCTTTGATTTGAGTCACCGATGGATATTATGGGAATGCCTGATGGAATCTTCGAATGTGGCTGGGGTGAATGCTGAATTTGTTAAGGAATATGCTATGGTTTGTGCGTTATGCCCGTTGTGTTATGTGCAATTAATATGGTATATGCCCGCTAATGAAATAATAAAACCCTACGAAATAAAATAATTCCACCAAATAACAGAGCCAAGCTGGGGTGTCACTGCTCGGTTCGGCAATTTTTTTTCTCTACCTGGGAATAAATTCAAATTTTTTTTTTTTCAAAAATACCAGATATGGAGATAAATTGTAGAGAATTAAAATAATTGCAAATCTAAAATACAATAATTAGATCAATGAAATGATCAATACCCATAATTGCAGATTTGAAATATAATAATCAGATCAATGAAATGATCATACCCATACTGCAAATCAGGGCCTCCGAGTTCTGATTTGCAAAAAAACTTGCCTCATCATCAAAATTTATAGTTGATCTTCACTGAATTGACACTTTGGATGCAATGGTGAGGTCATATCTGGCTCTAGACGCTCCCAATTTCTGAGGATCCTCCAAATTTGTATCAAGGTGCTGAAGCATGAATGGTCTTGAATGGCTCTGTGTAGAGAATCTCCCTCAACTCTTATACCATGTAAGAATTTGGCTTAGGCTAGAATTCACCCAAGAACTAAAGAACTCAACACAAGCACACAGTAGATTGAAGTAGATAGAGTATGATCAGAATGACAATATTCATTCAATATGCCAACTTGAGAGTATGCTAGGAGTGCTTGGATATAAAGGCCTCAGGACAACTTCTATAATGCATAGAAGTCAACATCATGATAAGTCATACAACCATGTACATGCCCACTAGATATGGGTTATCCTCCATTAAGCATGAGATTAAGTGCGATGATGTGAGGATAAGCCTACAATGGTGTAGCACGCAAATCAGTGGTGTAGACAACATGTGCTAAATGAAGAGTGTGGATAACTATGTTGTCAATATGACAACTTAATGAATGATGCATACTCCTGTGTTGTAGACACCATGTGCAAAATTAGAGTTGCATAACTCAATGAGAGTACACAAACTCCTAAGTGTCTCACCTAAAATAATAATAAAATAATGCAAAATAATTAAATAATGCATTAACCTAAGTAAACTTAAGTAAGTGTAATAAGTAAATACTTATTTACACCAACATATTGTGTGATGTTTTATAAAGTTCCTATGTGATACTTTTAAAATATTGCACAATATTCTAGGTTTTACTTCCAAAATATGCAAAAAAGGTCAAAAAAGCTCAAGAAATGGGGTAAAAAAAGTGAAAACTTATTTGCACCTCGTAGTGGGTTGGCCGATTGTACAACTGGTTGCGCTCAATATAGTTTTGATTAGTCAAAATGCTTGCTAATGTAATTTTCTCTCTCCAAATCACTCTAAGCTCTCCAAATTCACAAAAGACAAAATGATTTTGAAAATGACACTTGGACCCCTTTTCTAGCCTCCAACCTCATTTGACCTAATTTTCAAACTCCTCAAAATTCTGTAAAAATTGTGCCCTTGGCTAATTTTGACATTCTAAATCCATTTTCAAGATTGAAATCATAATCCAAGTTCATCTTCATAGTCAAAATTACATTTTAAAATTCTACCTTCTTCTTAGTAGTTAGTTGACCTTCTGAGGTCTAATCTACATATCATCACTGAGGCATCCTCATTTCTTCATGTCTTCATCATTTCTAACTTCATATCTTCTTCTATTCACATTTTCATGTCTAAAATCAACTTTCTACTTGATTTGACCTAATTTTCATGTTTTATCCTTTGTGGTCAACTCTGGTCAAATTGGGGTATTCTGTTATTCCCTAACACTCACTCTTTGGTTCTAATCATCTGTTAGTCATCTTGGACATTGCTATATCTCAATTTATTCATATCTCATTTTTTTTTGCATTTTCCTTACCTCATTTTGATTTCAATCTCGAGAGGGCAAGAATACTCTATCATTGCTTGCTACAACTGTCTATTTCTTAGGAGAATATGATTGATCTTTTCATTTGCTCTCAATCTATCTTCTTTCTTAGGTGTTAGCATTCTTCTTGAATTCTGACATCATATTTTTGCTAGTGTTCAGTACGATCACTATAAGGCTATACATTTAGGATTTGCTATCTCCTTCTGCATTTCATTCTTTAGAATTAGATATCTCTATCTATTACTGCCTACTTGGATTCTATTTTTTTGACGTAATGTGTTCCCAAATTGATCACACATTAGTCAAAGAGGGGCAAATTTAATCACCTAAAAATGGTCACCTAGATTATTAACCCCCTTCTCAGCATTTTGGCTAATTTAATTAATCATTTACCTAGACCAAATTGCTAATAATTAATTAATTTGATTATAACCTATAGTTTGACTATGCTATCCTATGTTCATTATTTGATTAAAAGAACATGTCCCCTTTTCAATAAATAAAAGACCCAATTCTTCTAACCCACTTAAAGTGCACATATAAAGTCCTTTTTCTAATTAGCAAATTAAAAGAAAAGCCTTTGTGACTTTTGTCTTATATGAAAAGTCAACTTCTATTTTATTGGTTGACTTACTTATGCACATGGATCACTCCTTATTTTGAACTCCACCATTTATCTTCCATCATCTTGAATTTGATCTCTTCCATCCGTATGACTTTAAAAGGGAGAGAGCTCTCCCCCTCAAAGAATCCATACTCTTGAGTATTGTTATGTTATAGGTTTATCATTCAAATTCTTAATCTAGCTTTTGTGGAGAACTTCTATTTTCTTGTCTACATTCTCTCATCCATGGCATTTTAGCATAGTTACGTGATAGCTTAGTTTCCTTTACTATAATCTAGCTTACATAGCTTAATAGTTGGGTTTGTAACACTCTCATCTTTGCTTAGAATAGTTACATTTTTCATATTCATACTAGTCTAGTTTGTATTTGCAATGCATTATTGAGGCATCTTTTGTAGACATTTGCACTCTTGCATCTTGTTTCTAAGAGAACCTCCCATTACATGGTTTACTAGCAAGAAGAGCATTCCTAAGGCTCAGTTGAGAGCCCTTATATTTGAATCATACTCTTTTACACTCTATGGATAGGGAGCTCTAAGTCATCATCCAATAATTTCTTTATGATTTTAAAAAAATCCTAAAAAAATCAAATATGATCCTAAAAAAATACAAAAATAAAATAAAATTTGATCTTAAACAAACTCATAAACATCATAAAATATGCTAAACAAATCACTAAGCATCATAAAATATCTTGATCAAATCACTAAAAATCATATAATGTCCTAAAAATAACCACTAAACATCATAAAAATGTCCTAAAAATAAACCCAAAAAATCATAAGATGTCCTGAAGAAACCAGTCACATAAAAACATCAAATATCCTTAAAAAACCCTAAAATGATAAAACACCCACCAAAATTGTGTAATAAACCTTTTATATAGTCACTATGGATTATCACACCTTTTTCATAAACACTCACACTTTTGTAAACTAAAACTCAAAGCACTGCACTTCAACGGAAAATCACACTATGAGAGAAATGTGAACAAAAAATTAATCTAACATGTCACTGTGAACCTATCAACATGAGCCAACAATCAGACCTATCACATTGTCAACCTGTCAAACACTATTTGCAAACCTAAAACACTAAAAGGAAAGTAATAATGTACAAGAACAACTGTTGGCTCATATTTTTTAGTGAGTGATTTATTTTTACTCTATTTTTCCTTGATCATATTCCTATGCCACTTGATGATATAAATTGATCTATGAGAGTGGCTAGGATGGTTCATGATCAGTTTTTATTTTTCTGTCTATTAAACATGTGCCTGTTAGAGTTTGGGGATGCCTTAGGAAGGACAAGGTCATTTTCTGTCCGCGTTGTGCTTATCTACGCAAAAGGTTTGTATTTGCACTTTGGCCCCTTATGCCATGACATGTTGCATTCTGTCTGCCATATAAAGATAAAGCTCCTTTGACATATAGTGCACTTTCTAAAAGAAAAAGTCCTCACCTCATTCTAACTATTCCTAATCTCATCTCCTCTATCTTTTTACATCCATCTCATTCATCACTAGCATGGTCTTGTGCTTTGATACACCAAATCATCTTTATCTTGCATTCCTACATTCCTGCATCATCATACATTGTCTGTCAACCATCAGTGGCTTTGAAAAAAGTCTAGCCTCAATTTGACCACATATTATGAGTTTTGACTAATTTTACCCATGTTTTGACTTTTTCCTATCATTCTAGGCTTGCACACAACGTTTTAGGTCATTCTAAGTCTAGTTGGGTTGATTTTGGCACATATAGACTTTTGGTGTGTAGTTTGCACTTTCTAAGCGCAATTGGGCTTCCTAAGTACACCCAGGGCACACTTGGTGTTGTCATAGTACACTTGGAGTTACCAAGTGTGACCTAGGTGCACTTGGGTACATTTTGGGTGCACTTGGGGTAGTTAGATGCCCATAACTGCTCCTAGAGCCCCTATTTTGCACTTCGGAGCCCATAACTTTTACGTTTCAACTCTAATTTGCAATCTGTCAGTTACGTTGGATTTGTATATTTGTTACAAAAAAATTGATCTATCATTTTAATTATCTGGTCATTCTTGAGTGGTAATTAATGAAACTACTCTTGGGCCCCTAATTGACCCTTTCTTTGCATTTTAGACCCCATAACTATTGACATATCAGTCAAGTTTGTTATTAGTGAAATACACTTATTCAGATTGTAAATAACTACTAAGCTTATTGTATAACAATGCTTTCCAAGAATTTCAATTTTTTCTAAGTTCTATAGTTGCTACTAAGTCCTTTGGACAAATTTTAGTGTTTATTAAGCAGTTACAATTATTGTGAAGATCAGTAGTGTAAATCGTGCATCTTAGTGTATGCCGAGTTTACCAGTGCAAACTGAGCTATGCAGTGTTTACCAAGTTCATAGTTTATGTGATGCAAGTCCAATGTTAACTGAGCTACTTAGTGTTAAACAAGTGACTCATTTTATACTAAGCTTGAGGTGATAGTGTTTACCAAGCTATGCAGTGGTAAACAAGTGATTCAATTTATATGAGAAATTTGGTAGTATTCACCAAGTCACCAGTACAAATTGAGTTCAAGACTACGTGAAAGTGATTAGTATGGACCAAGCTTCTACATCAACCAAGTGCATGACAATGCTAAGCATTGACAGTGGATGCTGAGTATCAAAACTTCACCGAGTCAATCTTCAGAACCCAAGTGTCTTCATTTGGGCTAGCTTTGTAATATCTATGTAAACTTGTATTATGGCTAACTTTGTAGTTTGTATAATTGGATTGGTATATATATAGTGTACTATATTACATTCAAGTAGTGTATTAATGATTCATATGTAATCTTAAGAGAAGAGTAGAAAGTGTGAACTACAAAGGCTAGACAGTACAAGGACTAGCAAAGATTCATCCTTCACAACAAGGTGATTTGTACACTTAAAGGAACCTCATTAAGAAAACCAAGTTCCACATCAAAGATCAGCTACTATTTCATCCTAATAGGTGGATTTGTCAAATCCTTTAACTAGGTAGACCTAATAGTCTTTTATAATTCTCTTTACTAAGTGCATACTTCATTGCATGTTTGTAAATCCTTTCACAAGGTGGACCTGATAGTCCTTATTGCTCCTAATAGGGTAGATCATCAGAAGTGATCAATGTAAGTCTTAATAGGCCAAATTTATACTACAATACTAAAGCTTGTGGGTATAATCCCCACCCCAATTTTACTTTCTATTTTGAAGGTTTTTGGGTCACCAGATCTTTATGTCATAGTGTTATGAACACTTTCATGTTTTTAGTTTCTTATGCATACAATTAGATCAGATTATATCTAATGGATTAAATGCTAATTGAACTGTTAGATTAAGAGTTGAAATTGTAGAAGTTTTAGAAGTTACTGATTCACCCCTCCCCTCTTAGTAACTTACCCTAGTTAAGAATATTTCCAAAAATTAGTACTAGAGCATTATGGTTCTCAGAAGAAACGCTTAACAACTTGAGAAAATATCAAAGCCATGGAGATATTTAGACTTGACAAAGCTATTAACAATGAAAAGCTAGATTTGGAAATAGCTATTGCCCAACTCAAGAAAACAAAGGAGAAACTCTCTCAATCCTTGAAAATAAGAAAATAACTTGCAATTCAAATGAATGATCATCTCTACTATTGGATACAATTATCCAATTGTGTGTTGTCTTTGATGTTACACAAATTACATACATGTCATTTGTTAGCTCTTACCAAGCTCAATTGGTTTGTAAGAAGATTTACATTGTCTACCGAGCATTCTCAAACTTTACCTTGTGTAGATAGTTGTTACCAAACTCTCATGGTCAGTGAAGGAAATTTAGTTCTTACCAAGCTTTGATGGTCAATGAAGGAAATTTAGTTCTTATTGAGTTCACTCAGTAGCCAAAGGATTTCATAGAATTTGCAGTGTTAACTAAGTTGAGATGTTTAACTAAAGAAATTATTTTTGAAGTAGTGTTTACCAAGCAGGGTCAGCCAGTAAAGAAATTTGTTTATTTATGATTTAATGCTTAATTGTTTTAATCATTATTTTCAGCCAACTATTGTGATGATTATAGGTGATTGTAACTTGTAATTGAGCCTACTTGATAATTTGAATGGTATATATGAGAGGTTAAGTTGCAAATTTTAAGTGTGATGAACTTGATGTGATATGAATGTGGAGGTGGACTGATTATTATGAGAGTGAATTCTGAAAGATGATCAAAGATCATTAAGGAGCATCAAAGCTATATTTGATCAAGGAGGATCTAATGGTGTAGAATAGAGATCTATAATCAGAAAATTTAGTTGCATCTTATTCAAGTTATTTCATTGTTACTTTCTAACTATTGTAACAATAATTCCTAAATCTCTTAGCAGAGTTGGTCTAACAGCCATTTTGTAAATCCTCTAACAAGATAGACAGTTCCATTGAATTGTTCTAAAGACCTCTAGCAAGGCCACTCCTAGCAGGGTGAATAAATCCTCTAACAAGGTCACACCTAATAGTGTGTTTGGTAACCTTTAACAGGGTTGGCTCCTAACAGGGCTCACTTTAGAAGAGTGAAAATTGGCAGCTAGTTACTTGGTGGTTTTTCCCATATTGGATTTCCATGTTAAATCTGGTGTCTCTTGTGTTCATGTTATTTACTTTTGCATGCATGTTAATAATTGTGAATGCTTAAAGATCAGTAACAAGTTAATCTATTGAGTTACAACATTTTTGTGAATGTTTACCAAGTGACAACAGTAAGTAACTTGGTTGACATCTAAGGGATCTGTGGATTTTTTTTTTTGTGGTAACTAATTCAGCCCCCCTCTCAGTTACTCCATCTACATTTCCAACAATTGGTATCTAAGCTTTTGGTGCTTGCAAGAAAAGATTTCAAGGACCTAAGCTAAAGATTAGGATGTCTTACAAGAGGGAAATTCCAAGACTTAACAAAGACAACTTCTTAGCATGGCAGAGAATGATGAGACTTGATCTAGCTTCTATTAGTGATACAGGGCTGAAGTGCCTTGATGCAAAATATGTAGAACCTACTGGCACATTATCTGTCAATGATATTGCTGAAAAGAAGACTCACAACAACATGATGACAGATATTGCATCTGCCCTAAGTTATAAAGAATTTGATGATATCAAGGATTGCAGAACTACTTTTGAAATGTGGAACAAGCTGAAAGATATCTATGGAGGTGATGATAATGTGAGAAGAGCCAAAGAAGAAAGTTTGAGAGGTCAATTTGATCAAATGAGGATGAGAGAAGATGAAAACATTGCAAAATATGTTGAAAGAGTCAAAGAAAGTGTTAGTGCAATCAAAGCTTTTGGAGGAGATATCAAAGAGGAAACAATTATAAGTAAAGTTCTTAGAATACTACTTCCCATTTATGCAATCAGAGTTTTTGCAATTCAATAAAGAAGATGTGAAACAAATCATAAGATAAATTTGGAGGCCATAGTTAGAAGATTAACTGCATTCAAGCTAGATAACTATGATAATTATGTCTCAGCTACCAAGAACATTGAATCAACATTTGAAGCCAAGCTTTCACTCAAGGAGAAAGACAAGAAGATAGAGGATTCTCAATCAGATAATGAAGAAGAATTAGAACAAAGTTTAGATAGTGATCTTGAGGTGGTTGAAGCTCTGCTAGCAAGGAAATATTCAAGAGGGAAAGGGAAATACAAAGGTAAGGTTCCTCTAATATATTTTTCTTGTGAAGAAATTGGACATATTGCTGCTAGGTTCCCAAATAAGTAGAACAAGGATGAGAAAAAAGGTCACAATGCAATGGCTAGAAAGATTTCAAATCATTCAAGGATAAAGGTAAGAAAACATGTTTTATGGCTAAGAATTCTAATGATTTTGATGATGAAGAAGAAGATGAAATTGTCTACATTGCTATAAAAGATGAGTCTAATAATGATGAGGAAATTGTCTCCTTCTCCTCCTCTAATATTCCTTGGTCAATTACTATTACCTATGGTGATGCATCTTGTACTTGTGTAGTAGGAATAGAAGTAACCACCCATCCTATTTGGTTCTTTACTGGCTCCTCTACAATTGTAGTGATTTTAACTATGGAGTCAACCTTAGCTAATGTATCTTGTGAAGATTTCTCTTTAGGTTGTACACTTGTAGCTATAGGGATGATATAATATGTTTCTTGTGTTGCCATCTTATCCCTAGTCAATTCTTCTACTGCTTTCTAAAACTCATCTACACCGACCAATACTGGATTATTGCATAATTGAGCTTGTAGAGTTGATTGGTCAAGGATCTTTTTAAGATCCTCTCCAGTCAATGGATTGATGTTATGACTAGAGTTGTCAGAAACATTCTTCACTTTTACTATATTTGTAGTTGTGGATGTGTCATGTGGACCACTTGGAGGTGGCAATTATGTGTCTTGCACACTCTATTCTATTTGCTGCTCTTCAACAGTTGCCATATCATCTTTTTGAGTTTTCGTCTCCACTATATCATCTGCCTTTTCTTTTTCACCTTCACCTTCCTCATCATTTTCATCTTCTTCTCCATTATTTCTTCCCTCAAAGGGATCTTCCTCTCCTTCTTTGACAATAGTCAGGCCATAAATCAATTTCCACATTTGTGTGGACTTTTTGACAAAATCTTCAATCTTATTTTGAAGAATGCTAAAAGCTCTATATTTGGATACAAATTTTCTCCCATACTTCTTGTTGTCCTTAGTTATTTGCCCTTTTGTGAGGTTAGGCATTATTCAAGCCAATGTAGAATCTCTTATTTCTTTCTCCATATTAAGACAATAATAGAATACAAATCTTTGGACATTGAATTGTCAAGTTCAAGTGGGGTGTTCTTGAACTTGGCCATGATGGTGTAGACTAATTCTTCAACCATGTTTTGTTCGTCCCTACTCAATTAATTAGAATCAATGCTCTTTAAGCTAGTTAAGTCTACATTATCTTTAATATTGTCACATATATTTTCTAAATTAGATATTAATGCATGAATTACCACTCTAAATTGGCTTGTGTCTTCTGACTCTATTCTCTCTTCATCTATGTCAGGTTAAGCAACATATTTTCTTCTTAACTTCTTCTTGGCTAGACCTTGTTGCTTGGTAGCCTTCTTCTTCTCTTGCTCCTTAGCCTCCTTAGTTGGCGCTCTTGTACATGCCCTTGTAGTAGGCTTAGCTGGGCTTGGCTTTGCAATCTTTTTGCCCTTGGGCTGAGCTGTAGGCTATTTCTAAGATTTTTTTTTCTTTGACTCTAGCTTAGTAAGTGCTGTAATCACTTAAAAATGGTCATCTAGACTATTAGCCCCCTTTTTAGCATTTTGGCTAAATTAATTTAATCATATACCTAGACCAAATTGCTAATAATCAATTTATTTGATTATAACCTATAGTTTGACTATGCTATCCTAAGTTCATTATTTGATTAAAAGAACATGTCCCCTTTTAATTAAATAAAACACCCCATTCTTCTAACCCAATTAAAGTGCACACATAAAGTCCTTTTTCTATTTTGCAATTAAAAGAAAAGGCTTTGTGACTTTTGTCTTATATGACAAGTCAACTTATATTCTATTGGTTGACTTGTGTGTGCACATGGATCACTCCTATTTTTGAATTCCACCGTTGATCATCCACCATCTTCATCTTGATCTCTACCATCCATACATCTTTAAAAGGGAGAGACCTTTCCCCCTCAATCGATCCATCTTTTGAATATTGTCATGCTGCAAGTTTTCTAATAGGTTTCTTTGGAGCTTTATGGAGAACTTCTCTTCCTTGTCTACATTCTCTCATCCATGGAATTTTAGCTTAGATTCATGTTGCATGTTAGTTTAGCTTCTATTTTTCAATAATCTCTCACATAGCTTAATATTTAGATTGTAACACTCTCATCCATGCTTAGAATAGCTGCACTTTTCATATTCATTCTAGTTTAATCTTTAGTTGCATTGCATTCTTGAGAAACTCCTTGGGACATTTGCATTCTTGCATCTTGTCTTTGGAACCTCCCATTGCATGGTTCACTAGCAAGAAGAGTATCTCTAAGGCTCATCTGAGAGCCTTCTTATTCTTGAAATATACTCTCTTGCACTCCATGGATAGGGAGCTCTAAGCTAGCATTTGAACATTCCAAACTCATGGAATCGTTTGGATAGAATGGTTTAGAGTGTGACACAAATCAAGTGTACATTTTTGGCGCCCACCATGGGGCTTGAATCAAGTTTCTAGCTCCATTTTCTTTTATTTTTAATCTTTAGTTTTTTATAGCAGCATATTGGATCTAATCAAATGCTTTTGTAGAATTATCACTTTTGTTTTAACGCCAACCCATAAGTAAATTAGTTTGAAGGCCAAAAATCTAGTTGGTTTAAAGATTTGATCATATCTTTTAAACCGCTTGGAGTTTGGTTTTAAATTTTTTTTCTCACGTTGGGTATGTGTTCAAAATATTTCAATATAATTTTCAAAGTATTTTGATGAGATTTGTGAAAGTTATGATATTTTCTTATTTTTTCATAAAAAGTCATTTTTGGTCGTACATCAGTATTTTTTTCAAAAAAACTTACATTTCTAGAAAGATTTTTCAATTCTAATGGGGGTTCTTTCTTTGTGTTTTGAATTTTGAGGTCGTATTAAGGATTAAAAACTTGATTTGATAAATTTGGCCTATTTTGACAAAATTGATCTCTAGAGCGCAAATGAAGAGATTTTTTTAAATTTCTTATATTTTTGGAAAGCTCTCTAATTTTTAACAGGGGTCTCTTCTTTTCATTTTTATTTTTGGATAAGAAATCATAGCAAAAAAGTCCAATCTTGTTGACTAGGTCAAAACCAAAGAGTAAAAATGAGAGCATTTGTGATTAACTTGCACTTTCTTTGCATGTACTTGGTTGGAAGATAAATTGAATTTTTGAAAAAACTCACCACTTTTTATTGTATATTTTAAGGTTATTTCACACTAACTTTTGGTGCTAACAAGTTGTGATTACAGGTTGCCATCCTTATCAAAAAAATTGAAACATTGCATAAAAAGAATGCATGTCAAAGCTTCAAATGCACAAGGACTACTAACGATTGTTTGCAGGGCTGCCCAATGCATAAAAACCCAATTTTGCTTGTTTTTTACTTTTACATGTGCGACACATACTAGTTGTTTATTTTTAGGCACATTAAAACTTATAATTGGGATCTTTTGGTGATAGGAGAGTATGCTTTTTACTCTTGTGGTGAATAAGAAATCTTGACTTACCATTTGGTTTCAAGAGTAAGAGGCAACTAAATCTTCTTGGCGTGTTTTGGAAAAAATGATTGGAATAGGAGAGTATTCTCTTCACCCTTGTGGTGAATCAAAAATCTTGACTTCCAAAAGTTGATCCACTCTTTGTGTAGTTAGAATCCTTTAGAGGGCCTGCTCTCGGACAACCTGAGAGGAACGACCCAAGTGGGGACAAGCCGATTACCTGGCTCTTCCAAGCCACTATAAACTCAAGGCTACCAAGGACACAAAACTTTGGTAGATGTAGTGTTTGTCTTCACCTAGTGTGATTGCTTATGAGATTTCGACCATAGGGAGATCACTAGGCAAGAATGCTTAAGGTACTCTTGTGATTGTGAGATCGGTTACTCATTGCAAGGTGAGGTGTCCCATAATTGGGAGCAAGAGGAACACTATGAATGGAAATCTGATCTAAAAACTCTAAGTTTGTAACTACCTTTTTTTTAACCGCTCAACTTCTTGGTGCAAGGATCGATCCTAGTGGACTACCCGGATCACCCCAAGATTTACACTCACCATATGTGTTTCCTTGGTTATGCTTATGGCATTTTCATGACAAAGCCAATATCTCTTGTGGGAAACCACTTGGTGTGAGGCGAAGGAGCATCAAGTGTGGGCCAAGTTGTTGAGTAATGAACCATGCCCTTTAGGTAGATATTGCTTTATGTGTTTTTGAATGTGCTATACCTGTGAAAATCTTTTGAACATACACATGACGATAATTCTAGGAAATTCTTTTGAGACGTCACATATGCTTGTATCATGCAAGGTTGCTTTGTCCCTTGCTTGATTGTTTGAAAACTACTCCATGTGTCACTATCTTGCTTGGAAAAAAATTTCTTTTGAACATCAAACTTGTTATGCTATCAACTATTGTCAAACTTTGTCAACCAAGTCAAAGCATCAAGTCTTAAAATTTTTCTTGTGTTTCTTGCTAAGGGGAGTCTCATCATTTGACTTTGATTTGCTATGTCTCTAGTTTTTGAACATGCTTAAAGTGACTCTTTGGTCTTGGTGCTCTTGGTCTTTTTGTCTTCATGGTCTATGTCCACTTGCTGGTCATCCTTTTGCTAAAATGGTTACCTTGATTTCTTGACTACACTCTTGGGTTGGGAAAGTTGTTCACTTGTCATCCTGCTTGCTCTATTTATTTGGCTATTTGGGCATCTTGCCTAGCTATTGACTTGAGTCATTCATGTCGTAAGTTTCTTGGACATATTGTTTGACAAGTCACTTTTATCTCTCTCTACTATCTTGGCAAGTGAACACTCTACCTCCTATAGTTTCAACATCAAGTTATCTTCTAGGCTCTTTTATGCTTGGCTTTGCATCTAAAACTATGGGATCTAAACCTTGTGCTATCAAACCTTGAACAAATCTAGATGATAATGATATCCTCCATGTCACTAAAGAGTTTTAAGATCTATATGCACAATACAAAGAACTAGAAGAGACAAATGATCTTTCTTACCTTTGTCTCTCTAAGCGCATGATGGAAATGAAGTCTAAACTTGAGAAAAGGTTAGAGGAGAAGATTGCATCATTAAATGAATCTTCTTTAAGGTCTTTACATGCATGTGAGTCACCTTCTTTGAGGTCATCCTCTTCTTATAGGTCTACATGCTCTACTTCAAGACATCAAATGTCTTCATCTTCTAGATCTAAAGACCTCTTTAGAGGACAAGCAAGTGATACCTACTTTGAGCCTATGCTAAAATTTCATGATGGACCTATCTTTGATGAAGATAATGACGAAGACATGAATGAATTCTATTCACTTGAGAAACAACAAGAAGATCCTAAACACATTTTTGATAGAACTTTTGCTCCCTTGGAAGATTCTTATGATGACACTTTGAAAAAACTTCTTAGCAATAAGATCATCATGTTACCAAAGTCTAGCTCATATGGAAACCCATTCTTCGATATCTATTGTGCTTATCATCAACATAATGAGCATAGTACTTCAGATTGCATTGAGCTAAAACATAAAATCCAAGATCTTATTGATAATGGAATTATTTATACCTCTAATGATTCATGCGATGAGGATACTTTTCTTGAGAAAGATTACATTAATGAACCTATGTCTAGTAGCAGCTCTATTACATCTTCCACTTCTTCCAACACTCGTGCATCTCCCAACACTTCAAATCTTTCCAACATACCTCCATCAAATAAAGAACCTAATGCTTTCCACATTGACTATGTGTATCCTCAAGGGCTACCTCTAAAAGAAACTCAAGCTAACCTTCACTTGGTTGCAAACCTTTTCCATGCTACTAATCCTAAACATCCCCAACCTTCATGCACTACTATGCCTAATCCAAGCACTACTCCATTCAATCTTCATTCTCCCTTGTCCTTAGAAGTGGCTCAATGTCAAGAGGACTCTCAAAAAGAAAAAGCTGTAAATGTCAAGAAAGATCAAGACCAAGCACCCTTTCATCTCTTTCAAGATTTTTCCCCTCCATATCCTATATCTTCTCGACCTCCTAAGTTTGATGAAGATAACACTTCCATTATCTCCCTTGAGCTTACTAAAGATTATGAGAAAAGTTCTCTTCATATGCTATCCAAAGCTACTTGTCAAGATCAAAGTGTCCCCTCATGTTCTACTTCTCCATATCCACTTCAAAATTGTGCTCAAGCTTCAAGTGCTTCTATTAAAAATGTTGTTCCTATCAAAGGTACTCATGAGTTTATTGATGGCTTTGACCATGTTGCTCACTCTAAAGATGTTGATATCCCTTCCCACTATCCCTTTGCATCTTCTAAATCTATCCTTGGTCCTTATCCATCTAAGCTAAAGCATTCAAATCTTCCATCCATTTTGGGGCCTTATGTTCCTCCATCTCCTACATTCACTCCTAGCTCATTCCCTAGCTCTCCCATCATACCTCAAGATCAACAAAGACACTCATCCTTGATGACTTTTCACCCATCTATACATCTAAACCAGTCATATCATCCTTATTCACCCACAAATCCCAAGTCATTTGGAAGTGAGAATAAACATAAGAATCCATTGAAAATTAAAGATCACTATGTCCCATCTAATCGACATGTGAATGCTAAGAAGGAGAATGCACAAAAGAGACCGCAAAGGTCCACTGTTAAGAGAGCTAAATCAAAGAAAATGTGGGTTCCTAAATCCATCATTGAAGAAATGCAATCTCAAGCACCCAAAGAATGAGAAAAATCTAAAGCTATGTGGGTTCCCAAGTCTCTTTTAAAAGAATTGAATATTGAAAATACTTCAAAGTTGATATTCAAGCTTCCCAAGGCTTCTATTCCATCTTCTTCCAAAAATCTTTCTAAAAATATTCCAAAGCCTTCCACTCCACTTTTTTCCAAATCTCTTCTACCACCTCATACATCTAAATCTCAAGCTATTTCATCCATGATTCCTCCATTGTTCCAATACCCTTCAAGGTGTGTGTCAATGTTGATCTTGTCCAATATTTCAGCTACCCTCATGAAATCCTCTAAAGCTTACACTTACTTTCTATACATGAACTCTTATCCTCAATATATTCTTCCTACTACCATTTCCCTTTCATCACCCTATCAACATCTTTGAGCATACCTTTCTATGGTCTTGGCTTATCCTGACTTATCTTTTCTATAGGAGCATTATCTACATTCAAACAACTTCAGCTCTTTCTAAAAATTCAAAAAAAAAAAAAAAAAAAAAAAGAAAAAAATGAAAAAAATGAAAAAAATGAAAATGTGCCTTAGTGAAAACCACATCTTGTGGCACCTTGGTAGCAAAAATAAAGAGAAATAAATTTATCCTATGGTGAAAACTACTTCTTGTGGCACCTTAGATAAGTACCATGATGAAAACCTAGCAAACAGGCATCATGCATACTTCTTCCATCATCCATCTATCCCCTCTTCTCTCTTTGATCTTGACAATGTTGAGCTATCTTTGCATATTGGCTATCTTATCCACCAAATTTTCTATTGTACTCTCCCATTCACTCATAGCCTCTATCTTGAGCTTTATTCTTATTGCTCTATCCCATTGCTATACTATCTAGTTGACCCCTTGGTCTTGATCATAACAAATGAAAAATGGTTCCTAGGTCTCTTGACATGTCTACTCTTTTGGACTACACACTTTCATGCTATCTTACTCATTAGCTTCCATCGCTTATCTTATATGCTATCACACTTGTTGGCTTCACCACTTATCCTACATGCTATCTTTCTCATTACTTCCATTGCTTATCCAAAACATGCTTCATATGACTATTTCACCTCTTTCCCTAGCTTGGGTACTCTTGAGGAGTCAGTCCTTGAGGATCACTTTCACTTGCTTCATACTCTTTTTTCATCCATCTTTGCTTATCCACTAGCTCGTTGCTCCATCATATCCTATACCTTGCTAGACATTGGGAGAAAATGATGTGATCTTGCTTGAGAACTAGTGATATCTAAAACCTTCTAAAAAATCTAAAAAATCATATATGATGCTGAAAAAATCCTGAAAATCAAAAAATGTCTTGAAAAATAGATCTTCTTTGTGAAAACCTAGCAATAGGTGCTTTTATGTATCACCAAAAAAAAAAATCTGTCAAGTGGTGAAAACCTGGAAACAAACACTACTTGAAACCCTCGCACCTATGTCTATTAGTCTCAATCATCCACTTCGCTACACATTTCTTAGCTTGGAATTGTTTCTTGTCCTCATCTTGGGGGCATAGCTACTTAGCCTATTGAGGTATTCTTGTGCATTAGGGTTTCTTTGACAAATCACAAAATAGTGTTTCTCAACACTTCCCCCACTTTGACATCAAGTGTTTTTCAACACTTTACAGATAGTTTACCTATGGTCTCCGATGTCACGATATTTCTCACTATCAAAATCAAGTCTAGAAGAAATGGCCAAGTGACTTACACACACACACACACTTTAACACTTAAACGACTGAGCTATGCTGACATTTATCTACTTTGTGTGCTGTCTATGATGATTTCTTTGCCATGTGTTCCCTCCCTAATAGTCTTTCGAGGATGTCATTGACTAGAAGACTGGGAGCATGGGGCATGTCTTCTTGATTTCTGCTTGTGGGTATACTTTGTTTGTCTATAGTGTTGTAAGCATTTGTGCTTGTCCTATTCAACACTTTGACTTATAAATGTATCATCCTTGACTATTTCACAAGACCGCACTTGGGGTTTATCCTAGTGCTTATGCCTTGATACAGGTGTAATCTTGCTAAATTAAACTTAGGGAATCTAATCGCGTAGTTATCTTGACTTATATGTCTCTGATGCTTAGATTGGATTTCCACATACCTATCTGATATCGATCATATTCATATCCTCATAGTTATACTAGTGATGGTTGTATGATCTCATGATGTCCCTAATAAATGCTCAATGATGAAATTAAGAGTCTAAATGTTATGCGCTTCTTGTTGGTAAACCACTTTGCATATTAGCTTGCATTTTAGGTTCATTTTCTAGCTTAGTCTTGCATTCTTGCATATGGGGAGAGCTCTCTTTCTTCATCTTTTTGTGGACATATCAGCTAACTCCTTTCATATATTTCTTTACTTTCTTCTTGTTCATGTCTTTTCACCTTCTTAATCTTTCGCTTCATCTCTTTTCTATCTTGTCATCACATTATATAAAGTTTTGACCTCTTAAATAATTTTGACGTCCTAGATTCATTTTCGGAATCGAAATCCAAATTCGAGTTCATCTTGATGGTCAAAATTTTCTTTTAAAATTCTACTTTCTTCTGAGCAGTTAGCGGACCTTTTGAGGTCTAATCTCTAAATCATCACTAGGGCATCTTCATTTCTTCATGTCTTCATCATTTCTATGCTTCATATCTACTTCTAGTCACCTTTTCGCATCTAAATCATCTTTCTACTAGATTTGACCTAATTTTTATGCTATATCGTTCAAGGTAAACTCTAGTCAAAATGGGGCATTTTATCAGTTTCTTATAGTCATTCTTGGATTTTAATCATTTATCTGTCATATCAGACATTGCTATATCTCAATTTTCTCATGTCTAGCTAGTTTCTGCTTCCTCTTACCTCATTTCAATTCCGATCCTGAGGGGGCAGAAATACTCTATTGCTGATTGTTACAGCTATCTATTTCTTAGGAGCATTTGTTTGACCTTATCACTTGCTCTCAATCTATTCACTTTACTAGGTGTTAGAATTCTTTTCGGATCCTAACATCATCTTCCTAGTGTTCAGTACTACTGCTATTAGGCTGTGCATTCAGGACTTGCCATCTATTTCTGCATTTCATTCTTTGAAATCAGATATCTATATCTATCACCACCTACTTGGCTTTCTATTTTCTTTGACATAATGTTTTCCCAGATCGATCACACATTAGTCAAAGAGGGGAAAATTTAATCACCTAAAAATGGTCATCTAGACTATTAGCCCCCTTTTTAGCATTTTGGCTAAATTAATTTAATCATTTACCTAGACCAAATTGCTAATAATCAATTTATTTGATTATAACCTATAGTTTGACTATGCTATCCTAAGTTCATTATTTGATTAAAAGAACATGTCCCCTTTTAATTAAATAAAACACCCCATTCTTCTAACCCACTTAAAGTGCACACATAAAGTCCTTTTTCTATTTTGCAATTAAAAGAAAAGGCTTTGTGACTTTTTTCTTATATGACAAGTCAACTTATATTCTATTGGTTGAATTGTGTGTGCACATGGATCACTCCTATTTTCAAATTCCACCGTTGATCATCCACCATCTTCATCTTGATCTCTACCATCCATACATCTTTAAAAGGGAGAGAGCTTTCCCCCTCAATCAATCCATCTTTTGAATATTGTTATGCTGCAGGTTTTCTAACAGGTTTCTTTGGAGCTTTGTGGAGAACTTCTCTTCCTTGTCTACATTCTCTCATCCATGGCATTTTAGCTTAGATTCATGTTGCATGTTATTTTAGCTTCTATTTTTCAATAATCTCTCACATAGCTTAATATTTAGATTGTAACACTCTCATCCATGCTTAGAATAACTGCACTTTTCATATTCATTCTAGTTTAATCTTTAGTTGCATTGCATTCTTGAGGAACTCCTTGGGACATTTGCATTCTTGCATCTTGTCTTTGGAACCTCCCATTGCATGGTTTACTAGCAAGAAGAGTATCTCTAAGGCTCATCTGAGAGCCTTCTTATTCTTGAAATATACTCTCTTGCACTCCATGGATAGGGAGGTCTAAGCCGGCATTCGAACATTCCAAACTCATGGAATCGTTTGGATAGAATGGTTTAGAGTGTGACACAAATCAAGTGTACAAGTGCTTCCTTGGCTTGTTCCTCCTCAGTACCTTCTTCCTTTTTAGCATCTTCTCCCATACTTTTTTTCAAGGCAAGTGGCTCTTGGCCCTATTCTTCTTCTTCTTCTTCATTATCTTCTTCTTCTCCTTCTATTGTCCCTTCACCAAATTTGGCCTTAAGCTTCTTGACCAATTTGTCCTTTTTCTTTAGGGTTGAAGTAATTTTCAACTCCATCTCTAACTTGGA
Source organism: Cupressus sempervirens (assembly GCA_028749045.1). NCBI lineage: Eukaryota > Viridiplantae > Streptophyta > Pinopsida > Cupressales > Cupressaceae > Cupressus > Cupressus sempervirens. The sequence continues at coordinate 571,473,429 of CM053789.1, read as the reverse complement.
CTTTACAACATCAAAAGTGCCAAAAGGTTTTGCACTTTTATCGATCTCTTCTGCAAGCAATGTTGTGATTTCTATAGATGCCTCATCAATGTTAATCTCATATCCTAATGGCCTTAGCCATCTCACTCTAGGTATTGCTGCTTGGATATAAGTTTAGTCAATGTCAACTAAAAAACAAAAATCATTGATATGTTGATCTACTAGGGAGACTGGAATCCTTAGTCTTTGCTTCATGGACTTCTTAAAGTCCTTAGAATAGCTTGTCATGATGGTTTCAAAATTAACTCCCATTTGCTCTATGTACTCATTTACTTGTACTGCTATAGACCTATTGGTCTTCCAACTTATCTTACCAAGAGGGAAATTCATTCTAAACATAGAAAAATATACATATTAGAATTGATCCAAACTTACAATAAGCACTCTTGGATCTTCTTATTACTCCTAGGTTCTCCATGATTTGCTACAGTTGCAATTCTACCAGATCATATGTATGATCCTTCTTAACAAGTTTATATCCCACATTAACTGCAATGCATGGTACACTATTTAGTCAGCTTGATTGGTAGAATTTGTGAGATATAACCCTAATAGAAAATTTTACAAGTGGATCTTTGATTGTGTCAATGGTCATGCCTCTTTTATTCCACTTTTTCCTAGTGTTCTTCTCAATAGCTTCTTTTGAGTCACTGCTCAGGGTCTTTGGTCATTCTAGGGTTGGGTATCATGTCACCCTAGGGTTGGGTATTATTTCACCCTATGTATGATTCTTTTTAATAACTTAATATGTCCACCCTCTAACCATAGGCATCCATCATGAATTTTTCTCAAAACTATTCTTATCCACTCTGTCTTAAAAATTGTAGGGAAATCTAGGGCATGAGTTAAGCCCTTCATTTCAAAAATCTAAAATTCCTCCTTTAATACCCCATTCTCACAAAATTTGTCAGAGGCCTAATGAATCTCCATATCACCAATTGCTCTAACTTTATAGTTATAACACTTTCTGACATCTTGCACCATTACAACTTTAGGTAGAATTATGGATAGTGCACCAACAGGGTCGTTCTTGTACATAACTTCAAGAATTGGCCTAAAATCTAGTTGTTTAATTCCATTCCTCACCAATTGAACCTCAAATGGTTCCTTGTCCTTGGGATTCCTAGAGCTAGAGGTCATTTTTGAAAACTAGGGTTTCAACATGTAAAAATTGCATAACTGTGTAGCTCGACACTTGAGAAATACCTTTAAATTGGTGAAATGATACTAAATCTTTGCTGCAATCTTCACAAAAGCTTTAATCTCTGGTCGCTAATTACTTGTGTGCTCTTCTCACTCTTGCTCTATGTTCATAATGATGAGAAATGATCAAAAAATTGATCTTATACCCTTCATTATAGAACATTTAATGCTTAGTGCATATACAACTATCCACTCGGCTCCTTGTGCAATTTCTATTTCACTTGGCTTCCATTGTTTTTCCAATACTAGGCATTCACTGGAGTTTCCCTTACTTGGTCTCAATAAGAAGTTCCTTTTACTTGGTAGCCAATACTAACTCAACTTCAACTATCTTTGATAGACAACTCAACATATACTAGGATTTTACGAGGCATCTGAAAGAAACTTTACTTACTCAACAATAATGTGAAAACTTTGAAGATTAATCCTTGCATCTTTATTCAAGCTAATCTATCCTTTTTAGTACTAACTTATTCTAATAACTGATGTATGATAAAGCATTTAAATATTAGTCCCACATATCTTCTTTTTCTTAGTTTGATGAAGTATGACCACTTGACCCTTTAGATGAAGTGATCCCTTCATTTGATGTGCTACATCCATCTTTCTTCTTCCATGTCTAATTCATCTCTCCTCTAATGTGCTCAACATCTACCTTTCCTTTTACCTTATTTGAGTCTAAGTTAGGTGCCTTTGATCTTTTTGGGCAGTACTTGCCAATTTGACTAGTCTTCAAACAACTAAAGCATGTAGTTTGACTTAACCATCTACTATAGCTTCCACTAAAATGTGTTCTTATGCAATTTTTAGGGTTGTGTCCATATTGTTGACAGTAATGATAGCTATGTCTTGTATTATAGTCCCAATTATAAGAATTTTCATGGCTTCTTCCCTTGTTTGATGATCATGTGGTCTTAGATCTGCATTCAAAGGCTCTATATCCAAACGTCTAACAATTGTAGCAACATCCTTCAAATATTGGTGCATGCATAGTTCTAGTTCTACATTCATGTGCCTGATGACCTTATTTTTTGCACTTGTAACAATGTGTCATATTCTTTGTCTTGGCATTCTGACTAGCATTCTTATTCCTACAAACATTAGTTGCATGTCCTTTCTTTCCACAATGATGACAAGTAGGTTTAGAGTTCTTAACTTTGTCATTTTTTTGTTCAACAGTCTTGGATGACTCTACTTCAGTGCTTGTGTAGTCCAAACTTGATGTGTCTTTACTAGATCTAGGGGATTTCAATAGTTTCTCAAAGTACTTGATGGATTCATTGGGCTTGTTGAATCTTTCAGAAAAATCCTTCTCTCTTTTTATGTCATTCTATAGTTTCTCATTTTGCAACTTTAATGTAGTTATCTCAATGTCCTTAACATTCAACTCATGATGGGTATTCATCATTTGGCTCAGGGTATCCAACTACATGTTTGAGATCCTAGAAAACTCTGTTGATTTTTCTCCAATTTGTTTGACAAGATTATTTTGTCTTCTTCAATCATGGCCTTATCCTCTATGGATTTCTTCTTTTGTTTAGTCACCTCACATAGCAATATTTCTTGTGATTCTTGCTCCAACTTGAGATTTCTAATCTCTTCAACTTGTGCTCTATTCTTATCCTTGAAATCTACAATTGCTGCATCAAACTCACAAGAGTTACCATTTAAAAATAGCTTTGTAGTGTCAATCTCCTTGTATTGGGTGTCATTCTCAGCTATGGCAATCTCTTTCCTTCTCTTTAGCAAACTCCTCAAAAAATTTTTGGCTTCATCCAATCGTTGCAGTAAGAGGTTTATCTCAATCTCCTAATTTTCAATGGTCTTTCCCCACTAGTAGACTTCCATCTCAAGATCTTTTCTCCAAGTTGTAAGGGTTCTCCTAATGAGAACTTAGCTCTGATACCAATTGTTAGGATTTACAAGTGGGAGGTATACTTCTAAGAGGAGGGGGGTGAATCAAAAGTACTAAACTTTAACCAATAAAACTTTTAACTTTAAAAAATCATGCATAAACATATGGAAATTGTACACTTGATTTGTGTCACACTCTAAACCATTCTATCCAAACGATTCCATGAGTTGGAATGCTTAGATGTCGGCTTAGAGCTCCCTATCCACGGAGTGCAAGAAGCTAGTATTCAAGCATGAAGGCTCTCAGCCAAGCCTTAGAAATGTGCTTCTTGCTAGTAAACCATGCAATGGGAGGTTCTTTGAGACAAGAGCAAGAATTCAAGTGTCTACAATGAGTTCCTCAAAGATGCAATGCAAGATGTAAGACTAAACTTGAATGGAAATGCAAGATGCAACTATGCTAAACATGGATGAGAGTATTACAAAACCAAATATTTAAACTATGTGAGATTATTGTAAGAAATCAAAGCTAAACTAAAATGAAACTATGCTAAGAATGCCATATGATCCTATGTTAATATGATGGAATGAGAGAATGTAGACAAGGAGTGAGAAGTTCTCCACAAAGCTCCCAAGAAACCTATTAGAAAATCTGCAGCATAACAATATTCAAAAGATGGATCCTTTGAAAGGGAAAGCTCTCTCCCTTTTAAAGATGTATGGATGGTGGAGATCAAGATGAAGATGGTGGATGATCAATGGTGGAATTTGAAAAGAGGAGTGATCCATGTCCACACACAAGTCAACCAATAGGATATAAGTTGACTTGTCATATAAGACAAAAGTCTCACAAGCCTTTTCTTTTAATTGTAAAATAGAAAAAGGACTTTATGTGTGCACTTTAAGTGGGTTAGAAGAATGGGGTGTTTTATTTAATTAAAAGGGGACATGTTCTTTTAATCAAATAATGAACTTAGGATAGCATAGTAAAACTATAGGTTATAATCAAATAAATTGTTTATTAGCAATTTGGTCTAGATAAATGGTTAAATTAATTTAGCCAAAATGCTAAGAAGGGGGCTAATAGTCTAGATGACCATTTTTAGGTGATTACATTTGCCCCTCTTTGACTAATGCATGATCAATTTGGGAACACATTATGTCAAAGAAAATAGAAAGCCAAGTAGGCAGTGATAGATATAGATATCTGATTTCAAAGAATGAAATGCAAAAATCGATAGCAAGTCCTGAATGCACAGCCTGATAGCGGTAGTACTAAACATTAGGAAGATGATGTTAGGATCCAAAAATAATTCTAACATCTAGCAAAGCAAATAGATCAAGAGCAAGTGATAAGGTCAAACAAATGCTCCTAAGAAATAGATAGCTGTAACAATCAATAATAGAGTATTTCTGCCCCCTCAGGATCAGAATTGAAATGAGGTAAGAGGAAGTAGAAAGTAGCTAGACTTGAGAAAATCGAGATATAGAAATGTCTGATATGATAGATAAATGATTTAGAACCCAAGAATGACTATAAGAAATTGATAAAATGCCCTAGTTTGACTTGAGTTGACCTTGATTGATATAGCATAAAAATTAGGTCAAATCTAGTAGAGAGATGATTTAGATGTCAAAAGGTGAATAGAAGGAGATATGAAGCATAGAAATGATGAAGTCATGAAGAAATGAAGGTGCCCCAGCGATGATTCAAAAATTAGACCTCAAATGGTCAGCTAACTGCTTAGAAGAAGGTAAAATTTTAAAAGACAATTTTGACCATCAAGATGAACTCGAATTTGGATTTCGATCCCGAAAATGAATCCAAGACGTCAAAATTATTTAACAGGTCAAAACTTTATATAATGTGATGACAAGATAGAAAAGAGATGAAGCGAAAGATTAAGAAGGTGAAAAGACATGAGCAAGAAGAAAGCAAAGAAATATATGAAAGGAGTTAGCCGATATATCTATGAAAAGATGAAGAGAGAGCTCTCCCCATATGCAAGAATGCAAGACTAAGCTAGAAAATGAACCTAAAATGCAAGCTAATATGAAAAGTGGTTTACTAGCAAGAAGTGCATAACATTTAGACTCTTAATTTCATCATTGAGCATTTATTAGGGACATCATGAGATCATATAACCATCACTAGTATAACTATGAGGATATGAATATGATTGATATTAGATAGGTATGTGGAAATCCAATCTAAGCATCAGAGACATGTAAGTCAAGATAACTACATGATTAGATTCCCTAAGTTTAATTTAGCAAGATTACACCTGTATCAAGGCATAAGCGCTAGGATAAACCCTGAGTACGGTCTTGCAAAACAATCAAGGATGATACATTTGTAAGTCAACGTGTTGAATAGAACCAGCATAAATGCTTACAACACTATAGAAAAAAAAAAGTATACCCACAAGCAGAAATCAAGAAAATATGTCCCATGCCCCTAGTCTTCTAGTCAATGACATCCTTGAAAGACTATTAGGGAGGGAACACATAGTAAATAAATTGTCATAGACATCACACAAAGTAGATAAATATCAGCATAGCTTAGTTGTTTAAGTGTTAAAGTGCGTGTGTGTAAGTCACTTGGCCATTTCTTCAAGACTTGATTCTAATAGTGAGAAATATCGCGACATCGGAGACCATAGGTAAACTATCTGAAAAGTGTTGAAAAACACTTGATGTCAAGGTGGGAAAAGTGTTGAGAAACACTATTTTGTGAGTTGTCCAAGACCCTAATGCACAAGAATACCTCAATAGGCTAAGCAATTGTGCCTCCAAGATGAGGACAAGAAATAATTCCAAGCTAGGAAATGTGTAGAAAAATAGGTGATTGAGACTAATAGACATAGGTGCAAGGGTCTCAAGTAGCACCTATTTCCAGATTTTCACCACTTGAAAATTTTTTTCAGGACTTTTTTCAATTTTCTATTTTTTTTGGTGATACATCAAAGCGCCTATTGCTAGGTTTTTACTAAGATGATCTTTTTTCAAGACATTTTTTGATTTTTAGGATTTTTCAGCATCATATATGATTTTTTTTGGAATTTTTAGGATAATTTAGAGATCACTAGTTCTCAAGCAAGATCACATCATTTTCTCCTAATGTCTAGCAAGGTATAAGACACGATGGAGCAATGAGCCAGTGTATAAGCAAAGATGGATGAAAAAAGAGTATGAAGCAAGTGAAAGTGATCCTCAAGGACTAACTCCTCAAGAGTACCCAAGCTAGGGAAAGAGGTGAAATAGTCATATGAAGCATATTTTGGATAAGAAATGGAAGTAATGAGAAAGATAGCATGTAGGATAAGCAATGAAGTCAACAAGTGAGATAGCATGAAGTGTATAGTCGAAAAGAGTAGCCATGTCAAGAGAGCTATGAGAACCATGTTTCATTTATTATGATCAAGACCAAGGGGTCAACTAGATAGTATAGCAATGGGATAGAGCAATAAGAATAAAGCTCAAGATAGAGGCTATGAGTGAATGGGAGAGCACAATAGAAAATCTGGTGGATAAGAAAGCCAATATGCAAAGACAGCTCAACATTGTCAAGATCAAAGAGAGAAGAAGGGACAGATGGATGATGGAAGAATTACGCATGATGCCTGTTTGCCAGGTTTTCATCATGGTACTTATCCAAGGTGCCACAAGAAGTAGTTTTCACCATAGGATGGATTTATTTCTCTTTACTTTTGCTACCAAGGTGCCACAAAAAGTGGTTTTCACCAAGGCACATTTTCATTCTTTTTTGATTTTTTTGAATTTTTAGAAAAAGCTCAAGTTTTTTGAATGTAGATAGTGCTCCTATAGGAAAGATAAGTCATGATAAGACAAGACCATAGAAAGGTATGCTCAAAGATGTTGATATGGTGATGAAAGGGAAATGGTAGTAGAAAGAATATATGGAGGATAAGAGTTCATGTATAGAAAGGAGGTGTAAGCTTTAGAGGATTTCATGTGTGTAGCTAAAATATTGGACAAGATCAACATTGACACACACCTTGAAGGGTATTGGAACAATGGAGGAATCATGGATGAAATAGCTTGAGATTTAGATGTATGAGGTGGTAGAAGAGATTTGGAAAAAAGTGGAGTGGAAGGCTTTGGAATATTTTTAGAAAGATTTTTGGAAGAAGATGGAATGGAAGCCTTTGGAAGCTTGAATGTCAACTTTGAAGTATTTTCAATATTCAAGTCTTTTAAAAGAGACTTGGGAATCCATATATCTTTAGATTTTCCTTCGGATACTTCAAAACACATTTCTTCAATAACGGGTTTAGGAACCCATATTTTCTTTGATTTAGCTTTTTTAATAGTGGACCTTTGGGGTCTCTTTTGTGCATTCTCCTTCTTAGCATTCACATGTCGATTAGATGGGACATAGTGATCTTTCTTTTTCAATGGATTCTTATGTTTATTCTCGCTTCCAAAGGACTTGGGATTTGTGGATGAATAAGGCTGATATGACTGGTTTAGGTGGATAGATGGGTGATAATTCATCAAGGATGAACATCTTTGTTGATCTTCAAGTATTATAGGAGAGCTAGGGAATGAGCTATGAGTGAATGTAGGAGATGGAGGAACATAAGGCCCCAGTATAGATGGAAGGTTTGAATGCTTTAGCTTAGATGGATAAGGACCAAGGATAGATTTAGAAGATGCAAATGGATAGTGGGAAGGGATATCAACATCTTTAGAGTGAGCAACATGGTAAAAGCCATCAAAAGACTCATGAGTAGCTTTGATAGGAACAACATTTTTAATAGAAGCACTGGAAGCTTGAGCACAATTTTGAAGTGGATATGGAGAAGTAGAACATGACGGGATGCTTTGATCTTGACAAGTAGCTTTGGATAGCATATGAAGAGAACTTTTCTCATAATTTTCAGTAAGCTCAAGGGACATAATGGAAGTGGTATCTTCATCATACTTAGGAGGTGGAAAAGATATAGGATATGGAGGGGAAAAATCTTGAAAGAGATGAAAGGGTGCTTGATCTTGATCTTTCTTGACATTTATAGCTTTTTCTTTTTGAGAGTCCTCTTGACATGGAGCCACTTCTAAGGACAAGGGAGAATGAAGAGTGAATGGAGTAGTGTTTGGATTAGGCATAGTACTGCATGAAGGTTGAGGATGTTTAGGATTAGTAGCATGGAAAAGGTTTGCAGCCAAGTGAAGGTTAGCTTGAGTTTCTTTTAGAGGTAGCCCTTGAGGATACACATAGTCAATGTGGAAAGCATTAGGTTCATTTTTTGATAGAGGCATGTTGGAAAGCTTTGAAGTTTTGGTAGATGCATGAGTGTTGGAAGAAGTGGAAGATGTAATGGAGCCACTACTAGACATAGGTTCATCAACGTAATCTTGCTCAAGAGAAGTATCCTCAGCACATGAGTCACTAGAGGTTCCAAGATCAACAATCTCATCATCAATGAGATCTTGGATTTTATGTTTAAGCTCTATACAATCAGAAGTAGCATGGTCATTAGATTGATGATAAGCACAATAAGCATCCAAGAAAGGATTTCTATAGGAGCTAGACTTAGGCAACATGATGAGCTTAGTTTCAAGAAGTGTTTGCAAAATGTCATCATAAGAATGTTCCAAAGGAGTAAAAGTCCTCTCAAAAATATGTCTAGGATCTTCTTCTTGCTTCTCAAGTGAATAGCATGCATTCATGTATTCATCATTATCTTCATCAAAGATAGGTCCATCATGAAATTTTGGCATAGGCTCGAGTGCTTGTTCTCTACAAAGGTCTTTAGATCTAGAAGATGAAGACATTTGATGTCTTGAAGTAGAGCATGTAGACCTAGAAGAAGAGGAAGAGCTCAAAGAAGGTGACTCACATGCATGTAAAGACCTTAAGGAATATTCATGTAATGATGTAATCTTTTCCTCTAACCTTTTCTCAAGTTTAGACTTCATTTTTGTCATGTGCTTAGAGAGATGAAGGTAAGAAAGATCATTTGTCTCTTCTAGTTCTTTGTATTGCACATATAGATCTTGAAACTCTTTAGTGACATGGAGGATATCATGATCATCTAGATTTGGTTGAAGTTTGGTAGCACAAGGTTTAGATCCCATAGTTTTAGATGCAAAGCCAAGCATAAAAGAGCATAGAAGATAACTTGATCTTGAAACTATAGGAGGTAGAGTGTTCACTTGCCAAGATAGTAGAGAGAGATTAAAGTGACTTGTCAAACAATATGTCCAAGAAACTTACGACATGAATGACTCAAGTCAATAGCTAGGCAAGATGCCCAAATAGCCAAATAGATAGAGCAAGCAAGGTGACAAGTGAACAACTCTCCAACCCAAGAGTGTAGTCAAGAAATCAAGCAAACCATTTCAGCAAAAGGATAACTAGCAAGCAAGCATAGACCATGAAGACAAAAATACCAAGAGCACTAAGACCAAAAATTCACTTTAAGAATTTTCAAGAACTAGAGACATAGAAAATCAAAGTCAAATGATGAGACTCCCCTTAGGAAGCAACACAAGAAAAATTTTAAGACTTGATGCTTTGACTTGGTTGAAAAAATTTGACAATAGTTGATAGCATAGAAAGTTTGATGTTCAAAAATAATTTCTTTCCAAGCAATATAGTGACACATGAAGTAGTCTTCAAACAATCAAGCAAGGGACAAAGCAACCTTTCATGATACAAGCATATGTGAGGTCTTAAAAGAAATCCCTAGAACTATCATCATGTGTATGTTCAAAAGATTTTCACAAGTCTAGCACATTCAAGAACACATCAAGCAATATCTACCTAGAAGTCATGGTTCATTACCCAACAACTTGGCCCATGCTTGATGCTCCTTTGCCTCACACCAAGTGGTTGCCCACAAGAGATATTGGCTTTGTCATAGAAATGCCATAAACATAACCAAGGGAACACATATGGTGAGTGTAAATCTTGGGGTGATCTGGGTAGTCCACTAGGATCAATCCTTGCACCAAGAAGTTGATTGGCTAAAAAAGGTAGTTGCTAACTTAGGGTGTTTAGATAGGGCTTCCATTCATAGTGTTCCTCTTGCTCCCAATTACGGGACACCTCACCTTGCGATGAGTAACCGATCTCACGATCACAAGAGTACCTTAAGCATTCTTGCCTAGTGATCTCCCTATGGTCAAAATCCCATAAGCGATCACACTAGGTGAAGAAAAACACTACATCTACCAAAGTTTTGTGGCTTTGATAGCGTTGAGTTTATAGTGGGTTGGAAGAGCTGGGTAATTTTCTTGTCCCCACTTGGGTCGTTCCTCTCAGGTTGTCTAAGAGCAGGCCCTCTAAAAGAATCTAACTACCACAAAATGGATCCACTCTCAAGGGTCAAGATTTTTGATTCACCTCAAGGGTGAAGAGCATACTCTCCTACCTTGATTTCTTCACCCAAACACACCAAGAAGATTAAATTGCCTCTTACTCTTGAAACCAAATGGTAAGTCAAGATTTCTGATTCACCACAAGGGTGAAGAGCATACTCTCCTATCACCAAAAGATCTCAATTGTAAGTTTTAATGTGCCTAAAAATAAATAACTAGTATATGCCACACATGTAAAAGTAAAGAACAAGAAAAATTAGGTTTTTATGCATTGGGCAGCCCTGCAAACAATCGTTAGTAGCCCTTGTGCATTTGAAGCTTTGACATGCATTCTTTTTATGCAATGTTTCAATTTTTTTCATAAGGATGGAAACCTGTAATCACAACTTGTTAGCACCAAAAGTTAGTGTGAAATAACATAAAAATCTGCAATAAAAAGTGGTTAGTTGCCTCAAAAATCTAATTTATCTTCCAACCAAGTGCATGCAAAGAAAGTGCAAGTTAATCACAAATGCTCTCACTTTTACTCTTTGATTTTGGCCTAGTCAACAAGATTGGACTTGTTTTCTATGATTTCGAATCCAAAAATAGAAATGAAAAGAAGAGACCCCTATTAAAAATTAGAGATATTTTCAAAAATGTAAGAAATTTAAAAAAATCTTTTCATTTGCGCTCTAGAGATCGATTTTATCAAAATAGGCCAAATTTATCAAATCGAGTTTTTGATCCTTAATAAAACCTCAAAATTCAAAACACAAAGAAAGAACCTCCATTAGAATTGGAAACCCTTTCTGAAAATATAATTTTTTTTGAAAAATTTGCTGATTTGCGATAAAAAATGGCTTTTTATGAAAAAAAAAAGAAAAACTTATAACTCCCAAAAATTACATCAAAATGCTCTAAAAATCAGATTAAGACATTTTGAGTACATACCCAACCTACAAAAAAAATTTCAGAACCAAAATCCAAGCGGTTTAAAAGATATGATCAAATCTTTAAACCAACTAAGTTTTTGGCCTTCAAACCAATCTACTTATGGGTTGGCCTTAAAACCAAAGTGATAATTCTACAAAAGCATTTGATTAGATCCAATATGCTGCTGTAAAAAATCAGAGATGAAAAATAAAAGCAAATGGAGCTAGAAACTTGATTCAAGCCCCACGGTGGGCGCTAAAAATGTACACTTGATTTGTGTCACACTCTAAACCATTCTATCCAAATGATTCCATGAGTTGGAATGCTTAGATGCCGGCTTAGAGCTCCCTATCCACAGAGTGCAAGAAGATAGTATTAAAGCATGAAGGCTCTCAGCCAAGCCTTAGAAATGTGCTTCTCTCTAGTAAACCATGCAATGGGAGGTTCTTTGAGACAAGAGCAAGAATGCAAGTGTCTACAATGAGTTCCTCAAAGATGCAATGCAAGATGGAAGACTAAACTTGAATTGAAATGCAAGATGCAACTATGCTAAACATGGATGAGAGTATTACAAAACCAAATATTTAAACTATGTGAGATTATTGTAAGAAATCAAAGCTAAATTAAAATGCAACTATGCTAAGAATGCCATATGACCCTATGTTAATATGATAGAATGAGAGAATGTAGACAAGGAGTGAGAAGTTCTCCACAAAGCTCTCAAGAAACCTATTAGAAAACTTGCAACATAACAATATTCAAAAGATGGATCCTTTGAAAGGGAAAGCTCTCTCCCTTTTAAAGATGTATAGATGGTGGAGATCAAGATGAAGATGGTGGATGATCAACGGTGGAATTTGAAAAGAGGAGTGATTCATGTGCACACACAAGTCAACCAATAAGATATAAGTTGACTTGTCATATAAGTCAAAAGTCTCACAAGCCTTTTCTTTTAATTGTAAAATAAAAAAAGGACTTTATGTGTGCACTTTAAGTGGGTTAGAAGAATGGGGTGTTTTATTTAATTAAAAGGGGACATGTTCTTTTAATCAAATAATGAACTTAGGATAGCATAGTCAAACTATAGGTTATAATCAAATAAATTGTTTATTAGCAATTTGGTCTAGATAAATGATTAAATTAATTTAGCCAAAATGCTGAGAAGGGGGCTAATAGTCTAGATGACCATTTTTAGGTGATTACAGAAATAACATGTAAAGCAAATGCATTCACATACACACTTAACACCATATATGATTACCCATAAACCCTCCAATGAGAAGGTAAAATTGGGGTGGAGATGACACCCACAACTTTTCACTATTGTAGCAATAAATTTCACTTGTTAAGGTTACCTTTTTTGACCATTCTCATGATTTTTCTTGTGAAAGGCCTCCCTTATTAAAGGCTTACAAGGATTGTTAGATCCCACCCTGTTAAAGGATTTTAACAACCTATTAGAAGTGTGCCTGGCTAAAGGACTTTAGAACACTCACTTGGAATGCCACCCTATTAAAGGCTTTATACAATGGATGTTAAACCAACCTAAGTCCATAGGATCTCATTCTGTTGTAACAATTGTTAGAGAGTATAATAGAATGTTTGATCTGATACACTTACAATTTGATATTACTGATTTTAGATCTTTGTTCTATCCAATCTAATCCTTACTAATATGATGTGAAAATGTTGTAACCTTGGTCCTTTGTTCTAATAACTAATCAATTCAACTTGATCAATTCACCCCTTTCACTTCCTTCAAATCTTTGCTAATATTATCTCCTCACATGCATTCTCTCACACACTCTCTATGTGTCTATGAATTATGGGGCTTCACCTCCTTTAAAAAGATTTTGTGACTTAAGGTTAGGTATGAATCTATGATTGAGATTCATCCAACTTTCCTACTCAAATCTTTTTATTTTTCTCATTGGTTGCATGTTTATTGCATAGGGAATACAAATAGATTCAATATTATCTCTAAGCTTCAAGATCTATTCATATGTCAACTCAAAAATGGTTTACATCTTAGTTTGTGAGGGCACAAACTCTTATGTTGATTCTATGTTGCTTGACACTTGCTGATTACTAATACTCAACATATACTAAATTTGGTCTTGTTTGGCACTTGAACTTGCTTAGCATCTATTAGTTACTCGACACTTAAACTTGCTTGGCATTATTTTCTTGCTCGACATCTGAATTAATCAATACTTGTTGAATTTATTGCTTGGCACATATTATAAGTCAACATCTATATTATATATCAACTTTTAAAATTTCTTAAGTGTGTTGACACCCAATTGTCAAAACCAATTTGAGATCAACACTGACTGATCTTCAAAAGGCTCTAGTTAATGGATCACTAAAATTCATTTAGTGAGCTTCAGATAGGGGAATGACCCCTAACTTACCTCTTAGATACAAAAATGGATCCTTAGGTAATGTCTTAGTGAATATGTCTAAAATTTGTTCTTTAGTATTCACATATTCCAATCTTACCTCTTTTTCTTGCACCAATTCCCTTAGAAAACTATATTATATAGCAATGTGCTTAGTTTTGGTATGCATCACAGGATTCTTTGATATATTTATTGTACTAGTGTTATCATAGAAGATAACCACTGGATCCTTAATTTCTATCTTCATACCTTCCAACAGTTGCTTGAACCAAACAATAATAGAATAATTAACTACTACTGCTACATACTCTATTTTTGCTGTAGACTAAGAAATACAATTTTGCTTCTTGCTTGTCTAAGATACTAGTTTTTTACCAAGAAAGAATTCTCTGCCACTGGTGCTCTTCTTGTCATCAACACTTTATCCCTAATCAACATCTATGAAGGCTTTCAAATTTAGATTGCCTCTTTTCTTGTACCATAATCCATAGTCTTCAATACCCTTTAGGTACCTCATGGTTTACTGATTGCCATCATGTGATTTTCTTTAGAATTTGCTAAGAATCTTGCCACCATACCAACTACTAATGCAATATCAGGCCTTGTGTACACCACATATTTCAAGTTTATGATCATTGATATGTATGTGGTCTAATCTACCTCCTTGGAATCATCATTCTCGGAAAGCTTATTTCCAGTAGACATAGGTGTTCCAGTTGGTCTTGAATATTCCATTCCAAATTTATTTAGTATCTCCTTGATATATTTGGATTGAGTATTGTAGATACCATCTTTCTTCTACTGGATCTACAATCCAACAAAGAATTTATCTCCCAAAACATGGACATCTCAAATTCTTTACTTATCTCTTCTGAAAATGCTTTGCATAAGTCATCATTTCCTATAAACAATGTGTTATCTACAAAGCTTTCTGCTAATACAATATTCTTGTCTGGTCCTTCTTTGATATACAGGATACTATTACCATTTGTTATTTGGAAACTAATCTTTATCGAGTAGTTATGAAGTCTTTCATACCAAGCTCTGGGAGCTTTCTTGAGTCCATATAATGCCTTGTGCAATTTATAAACCATATCCTTTTTACTTGGATCTGCAAAACCTTCTGATTGTTCTATGTAAACCTCCTCTTCAAGAATTCCATTCAAGAATGTATATTTCACATCCATTTGATAAACTTTAAATCCTTTCTGTGTAACATAAGAAAGTAAAGTTCTGACACCTTCTAATCTTGCAGCAGGAGCAAAATTTTCCCCATAATCAATACCTTCTTCTTGAGAATAACCTTTACATACTAACCTAGCTTTATTTTTGGAAACTTCTCTATCTTCATTCAGCTTATTTATGAAAACCCACTTAGTTCCAATTACGTTCTTATCCTTGGGTCTAGGAAAAAGAGTTTAGGTCTTATTCCTCTCTATTTGTTCTATCTCTTCATTCATAGCTTCAATCCAACTTTCATTACCCAAAGCACTTTTAACTGATCTAGGTTCAAATTTAGCAAGAAAACAAGTACCTTTCAATTTGTTTCTTGTCATTGTTTCATTTGACTTCTCTCCAATGAGCTGATTAAGTGCATGGTGCCTTTTGACATATCTTGCTAACACAAGTCATTTAGATTTAGAAATTGTTCCAATAGCCTCACATGATCTTTTGCATCATGCTCGAGTTCCACTATCTATGACTTGGGTCCATCAGACTCAATTTTCTCTAGCAACAACTTGATATCTTCTAACTGTAACTCAGGTCCTTCAGATTGTGTCTCAAGTTGCACTAGTCAAAACCTGATAGCCTTTGGAGATTTTGGGGACTCAGGAGGTGAAGTTTTTTGACTTCCAATTAGATTTGTCAATGTATTAGATTCATAGTAGATAAACTTCCTATAATATTAGGTTCTTTGTTGCTCTCTTCTTTACTCTTTTCTAGAAAATCATCAATTCTCATATGTGCACTATCTATGATTGACAAATTCAAATATTTATATGCTTTACTTCTATAGGAATATCCTAGGAATATGCCTTCATCATCTTAACATCAAATTTATATTTTCTATATTTCTTAAAGATATAACATTTGCTATCAAATACTTTTAAGTAACTTACATTAGGTTTGTAGCTTTAACATAGTTTATAAGGAGTTTGATTTGAGTATTTCCTTAGCTATACTATGTTCAAGGTATGCATTGCAGTACTGATTGCTTCCTTCCAGTATTTGATTGCAACATTCTTTTCTATCATCAAGATTCTTGCACAATCCATGATGGATATATTCCTTTTTTCAACTATACCATTCTTCTATGGTGTACCAAGGGCTGATACTTATCTTTTAATTCCTCTTTCAATGTAGAATTCATTGAAAATAAAGACACCACCTCTGTCTGATTTCAAACACTTTAGCTTCTTTCCAATTTCTTTCTCTACTCTTTCCAGATACCACTTAAATTTTTGAAATGCTTCAGACTTATCTTTTAGATACATTACATTCATCATTCTAGAATAATCATCAACAAAAATAACAAAATACTTATCCCCACTGTAACTCTCAATTCCAATAGGTCCACATAAGTTTGTATGAATTAGCTCCAAGACTTCTTCGAAATGATATTTTTTTGCTTTTGAAACTTGTTTTTCCCATCTTACCAATTTGATAGTTTTTTCATAGGCCTATATTAGTTTTCCTCAAGTTAGGAATATCTCTTACTCTTTTGTTTTTACTTATCTTGACTAGATTTTCAAAGTTCACATAACATAGCCTTTTATGCCATAACCAACTTTCTTCTATTTGAGCAATAAAACATGAAATTTCATTGAGATCTAGGTAGAATAGGTTACCTTTTATTTGATTACTAGACCCAACTAGATTTTCTTTTCCATCTATTAGCTAAGCCTTCCCATTCATGAATTCTACCTTGAATCCAATGTTATTCAACTATAATACGCTTGGTATATCATGCTTTAGTCCTTTAACCCAGTAAGCATGATCACATCTAAGTTCTTTGGTTAGTGGAATTCAACATTTTCCCTTTACACAACATGCTTCATTATTTCAAAATCTCACACTTCCAGCATCATAGTATTCCATATTTTCAAACTTTGTTTTTTCACTAATCATATGATGTGAGTAGCCATTGTCAATAATCCATGCATCATTTTTTCTAACATGAAAGATAAGTTTCATTTTATCTCCTTCATCATCATATTCATTTTTTATAACAATATAGACCATTTCATCATCTTCACTACTATCTAAATCTTTATCCATAAAACACGATTTCTTAATTTTGTCCTTGTAGTCTTTGTAGTTCTTGAAATCCTTCTTGCCTTTGTTCTTTCTATGCTTCTTTTCATCTTTGTCTTCTCTGTTTAGACATCTTGTAGTAATGTGTCCAACTTTTTCACAAGAGAAATAGATCAAAGAAATCATTCCTTTGTACTTTCCTTTACCTTTGGGATATCCTATTGCAAGTAATGCCTCAATAGTTTCAAGATCATTGTTAGAACTATCTTCCTCTCCACTTTCAAATTATTTGGCTTTTGACTTTTTGGATTTCTTCTTGAGTGACAACTTGAAGTAATTATGGCTTTCTTTTTAGCCATAAAACAAAATTTCTTACCTTTGTCCTTGTAGTCTTTGTAGTTCTTGAAATCCTTCTTGCCTTTGTTCTTTCTATGCTTCTTTTCATCTTTGTCTACTCTATTTGGACATCTTGTAGTAATGTGTCCAACTTTTTCACAAGATAAATAGATCAAAGAAATCATTCCTTTGTACTTTCCTTTGCCTTTGGGATATCTTATTGCAAGTAATGCCTCAATAGTTTCAAGATAATTGTTAGAACTATCTTCCTCTCCACTTTCAAATTATTTGGCTTTTGACTTTTTGGCTTTCTTCTTGAGTGACAACTTGAAGTAATTATGGCTTTCTTTTTAGCCATAAAACAAAATTTCTTACCTTTGTCCTTGTAGTCTTTGTAGTTCTTGAAATCCTTCTTGCCTTTGTTCTTTCTATGCTTCTTTTCATCTTTGTCTGCTCTATTTGGACATCTTGTAGTAATGTGTCCAACTTTTTCACAAGATAAATAGATCAAAGAAATCATTCCTTTGTACTTTCCTTTGCCTTTGGGATATCTTATTGCAATTAATGCCTCAATAGTTTCAAGATCATTGTTAGAACTATCTTCCTCTCCACTTTCAAATTATTTGGCTTTTGACTTTTTGGCTTTCTTCTTGAGTGACAACTTGAAGTAATTATTATAGTTATCTAACTCAAATGTAGTTAATCTTCCAACTACTACATCCAATGCTATAATTCTTTGGATTGCATCTCATTTATTGAATTTTTGATACTCTAATTACATATATAAGAAGAAGTGTTCTGAGAAACTTACTTACCACTATTTCATCTTCAATCTTTTCTCCTGAAGCTTTGATAGCTCAAACACTAACTTTGAATCTATCACTATACTTTATAATGTTCTCATCTTCTCTCATATTTATTTAATGAAATTGTCCTCTGAGACTTTCAAATTTAGCTCTTTTAACATTATCATTTCCTCCATAGATGGCTTTTAACTTAATCCACATTTCATGAGCAGTTTCACAATATTTTACTTTGACAAATTCAACATAGTTGAGAGATGAAGCAATATCAACCATCATAATGTTACGATTCTTCTTTTCTGCATATTCTTCAATAGTTATGGTTCTAGTAGGTGTCATGTATTGGGAATCTAGATACTTTAGCCTTGAATCTTCAATATTTTTCAAGTGTATCCTAATGAGTTCTTTCCATGCGTTGAAGTTATCTTTGTTTATCTTGGGGATCTCTCTTCTATAAGACATCTTGATCTTTAGCTTAGGTCCTTGAAACCTTCTTTGCAAGTACCAAGAAGCTCTAATACCAATTTTTGGAAATATAAGAGTAACTAAGAGGGGAGGGGTGAATCAATTACCACTAAAATAAATTCTAGATCCCTTAGATGTCAATAGAACACAAACTTCACTGAAAACAATGATGCTTGATAAACACAGAGGTATTCGATTTACACTAGAAAATGTTGTAACTTGGTAAGCACTAAAATAGCAACTATAACTTGACAAATGCTTAACATATAAATCTTAATATATTATCTATGATCAACCTTACTTAGCTTATTCACATACACATGAAATAAATATCATGAACATAAGTGACACCAAGATTTAACATGAAAACCCAATTTGGAAAAACCCACCAATTGTAGCTAGTTACTGATTTTCACTCTTCTAAAGTGAACCCTATTAGGATCCAACCCTATTAAAGGTTGCAAAATACATTTTTAGGTGTGACCCTATTAGAGGATTTAATCACCCTATTAGGAGTGGCCTTGTTAGAGTTTTTTAGACACTTCAATCTAGAAATGCCACCTTGTTAGAGGATTTACAAATAACTATTGAGCCAACTCTATTAAGAGATTTAGGTCACTACTACAATAGTTAGAGAGTAACAATGAGATGACTTGATTTCTTATGGAACTAAATTTTTGATCACATATCTCAATTTTGGCTTGTATACTTGATCCTTTCTAATCAAATGTATCTTTGCAGATCCACAAGGGTATTTGTCTTATCCTTCTAATTCACTTCGTATAAGCATCTTCAAATCTTCTATTCACTTGCACACATTCAATCCTCAACTTGACATTATATTTATATCTTACACATTGTCAAGTTAGCTTCAATAAAACTTACAATACTTAACATTCATCTCCTTAGTTGTCTAGAACCAACAAACAAAATTATTACATTTAATATGCCACAACAAGAAAATCCTTCGTTAGTCGACCCTACTCAATAGACACTAACTCAAAAATGATTTTCCTATGTTAACCAAGTGAACTCAGTTAACACTAAATTTTCAAAAAAGTTCCTTTGGTAACGAAGTGATCTCAGTTAACACTCAATCTTCTACAAACTTCTCTTTGTAACCCAAGTGAACTTGGTAGACACTGTCTTTTGAACTTGACAAAATCTGAAATGCTCGGTAGACATAGGAAAATATCTTCAGCACCTGAGTGAGTTTGATATACATTGACTAGAAAAGATATGACATTTTGTGTAACATCAAAGAAAACACACAATTAACCAATTGTATTCAACAACTACTAATTGAACATATGTATTATCAATATCAACTATGAAGCATACATCATCATAATATGTTTTAACAAGTGACTCAAGGATCCTTTTCCTCTTTTTTATCTTCTATTTGAAATATTCAAATTAACCATCCATTACACTCTCAAAATTCTCACCAATTTGTTGAATGAAATTACCAATCTTTCTTGTCACAAGTTTTCCTTATTCCCATACCACATCACTAATTGTAGGGAAATATTTTTAAACATAAAAGAATATACATACAATAAGTGATCCAAACTCACACATAGAATTTTTTTCCTTGTAAATTAAAATCAAATTCTCAACCACTTGTGTCCATTTTAGCTCAACAAGGTCATACTTATAATCCTTCATGATGATTTTCTGTGCTTTGTCAACTAACATGTAAGACACGATATTCTGTTAGCTCGACTGATAAAAATTATGCACAATCACTCAAAGTAAAAACTCAAGGAGAGGGTCTTTAATGATTGTAATAGTTGATCCTCTTCCATTCCATACTACTTCTATATTTTCCTTAATTACCTCTCTACTTTGACATCACGTTGTCTTTGTTTGATCACACATAGAGTATACAGTCATAGAATGAATGATTTCCTTTATAATCTTTACTGGTCTAGTTTCCAACCACAACTCCATATCATGAATTTGGTCGAGGAAAAATTTGATCCATTGAACTTTGAAGCTCTTCAAGAAATCTATTGAAAAGTTAACCCTTTCTAGGAAACAATTTTTAATTCATCCTTCAAGATTCCTTCATACAATTTCTCATAATCTCCTACTTCATTGATTTTGCATGTATAACATGATTTTAGATCATGTATCATTATGACCTTGGATGGGATTAATGATAGGGCACCCATAAAATCTCCCTTCATCACAAATTTAGGTACAACCTTATACTTTGGAGGTGGACAAGCATAATTCTTAACTAATTTCATATTACTAACCTCAATTTATTACTTTCATGCACTTGTAGATGAACTAGTTACCATTTTTTTTTTGTAGGGTTTGATCACAAGCTTTTGTAAAACCTAACAACTGCAATCTTATGCACTTTAATCCAATTTTCCTACAACACACACTTAAATCTTTACAAAATTTGTAATGATCACTCTAAAATCACCTTGATATCACTCTAATTTTTTTTAATTTCTATGTGAATGAAAATTGTGTTGAGATTATGGGTGTTGCACACATTACATAATATTTTTTAGATGTATTATTTTATTTTATTATGTAATGTTGCACCTATGATCACCTATATGGATGTGCAACATGTAAATATTCCCATGAGATATACTTGATGAGTTGTATTGTAACATTGTGATGATATTTAATGTAACTATGTAATATTGGGAGAAAAATTAAATGTCCAATATTTAATGTGGGGTCAATGGGTTAGGTAGCACATGGTTTTAGCACAAGGTTTATGTAATACCACTTGGTGGTTTTGTGGGAGCTTGCTACCATATAAGTAACCGCAAGGGTAGTTGTTGTATCAGAAGGGCAAAAAACAAAAAAAAAATTCAAGCAAGACAAGGCTTGATAGATTAGCCAAGGGAGCATTTGTGAAGGTTGGAACATGGCATGGGATATGTGGATTCATGTTTGTTCACATGGATTTCTTTGTTGTGGCTATGGCTTTGAAGGATTCCATGGTTGTATTATAATGATATTTTGTTGAAAAATACATAGTGTTGGATGCTTTTGGATGCTAGGTTTTTCCCTCAATGAGGGTTTCCTAGAATATATCTTATGTCACATTTTGTGGGTATGTTGGCTATTCTCTTGCATGTGGATTTTAATTACATATTTATTTAAGATATATTATGGGTTATGTGAAAACAATAATATTTTTCATTGCAAGTTTCCTTACAAAATGAACCATAAAATCTGCTAAATAGGTTCAAATGGTCAAATTAGGTCTTTGATTAATGCTCTATACTTAGGTAGGTGTAATATAGCTATCTTGGTGATCACGTAGACTACTCCATCACCATTCTCCATTTTACTCACTCAATCACAACTGCACTCTTATTCTCAATTACAACTCTGTCAATCATACTAGCTCAATTAATATAGGGGCTCTATCCATACTATAACTTAGTCATGACTAAATATAATACTAATGCTTAGCACCAATTGTTATCCAATTCAGTTCAAGTACCCTTTTCTTGGTTCACGCTATAGATATATCTTAATGCCTCTGATCTCATGCATATATGGACTTCACTACATCATATGTTAGCAACTGATATAAAATATATCATTTTAAATATAGTTCCTTACATACAATATTTACTTGGTTTGAAGTGGTGTGATCAACTAATTCATTGGGTTGGGTGATCTTAGCATCATTAGCTCCATTTTTGTTGTCTACTTAGCTTAATACCTTAGTAAGAAAGGATTGGACATCCTTTTATAGTGATTCTATGGTCAATCAACTTCATGTGTTTTTCCTAAAATAGTATACTGAATTCATTTAATTTGTCAACTTGGGAGCATAAGCTTGAGATGGTGACTGCAAGGTATATGCTCTAATTCTTCTTTAAGTCATTAGACTAAAGTGAAGGCAAAGTTGAAGGAAATCTATTCTAGCAATTGAAATAACAACTTAACTCAAAGCTTAAAGTGATGATACAAATAGTAAACCTATCTATGGACCTATGTTGTAGGAATAGTTCATTGATTTTGTTATCAATGGATGTAGGAGAAACATAAATCTATCTTGCAAGGAAACAAACAAGGAAATTAAATCTATTCTAACAGAACAATTCACTGACCAAGTGGCCCCCATTGGATGAGTGAATAAAAAAGATAATTAAGTTAAGAGAAAAAAAACTTGAACTACTAATTTTATTCATTCATGGTGAAATAATTACACTTGATTAACAACTAAGTCACACTCTGCTACAATGAAAATCAACTTATCCTATTCTTCCAAAGCTGCACTCAAAGTTACAATAGTCATTATTTAAAGAAAACTATAACTACTTCCTAACTCTATGATCACTCCATTAATGAGGATCAATTACATACTCAAAGTTTGAAATAGAATCACCATTAACCATGAATAAATCCTCTAGGAATATAGCAAGTTGTGGAAGCTATATTCGTGTGTTGCATCAATAGAAAGAATATAATGACTTTCTCCACTTGATGTTGGAATTACAAGGTGAAAGAGAGTAAACTTCTGAGAGGGGGGGTGAATTAGGAGTTCAAACTAAGACCCATAAAAATTTCACCATTCATTCATCACATGCATTAATATACTGAAATACCATGTAAAGCATATGCATCTAAAACATGTAATCAATCACACACATAACACCAGATATGATTACCTAGAAACCCTCCAAGTGAGAAGGTAAAATTGTGGTGGGGATGACACCCAAAAATCTTCACTATTGGAGTAGTAAAGTGTATCCAATGAAGGTTACAATGATTTGACCATGAATCATGGTCTACCCTATGAAAGGTCTACCTTATTAAAGGCTTACAAAGATTATTAGGTCTCACCTTGTTAGAGGATTTCAACAC
Source organism: Cupressus sempervirens (assembly GCA_028749045.1). Lineage (NCBI taxonomy): Eukaryota > Viridiplantae > Streptophyta > Pinopsida > Cupressales > Cupressaceae > Cupressus > Cupressus sempervirens. The sequence continues at coordinate 571,449,953 of CM053789.1, read as the reverse complement.
CCTATTAGAAGTGTGCCTACTTATAGGACTTCAACTTACAATTAAGTAAGCACCTTGTTAAAAGATTTCATACAACCTATTAGGACTACTCTATTAAGAGATTTAACTAAAATCACTTATTAAAATGTCTTAGCATATATCCCATGATTTTCACTTGCTTGCCTTATGGCAGATCACCTCTACACAATGTCTAATTGACCCTTCATAATCTGATGTATCAATGTTGTATCCTTCTCTATATCCTCTGTTCTTCTAACTAATTCTATAATTCACTCTTTCTTCTAAGTCACCTTGAATGCTCTATAAACTATCTTCTTCACTCTTCCAATTTGATCATTTACCTATCCATCCATTCATAAAGAGTTTAGGGCTTTGTCCTCCTTAAGAAGACTTAGGTGGCTCAAGGTTAGGTAGGAATCTATGGATGAGATTCATCCATTTTTCTACTTAAAGCTTCCCATTTTTTTATTGGCTGCATGTAATTTCATAGGGAATTCAAATATAGATTTGTCAAAACTATGTCACTTGGCATATAAAGTCTCTAATGCTCAACATGCACTATTTTGTATACTGTGACTTGACACTTGCATTACTCGGCATCCACTATTTACTCAACTCTTGAATCACTTGGTATGGTCTATCTACTTGGCACTTGAGTGACTCAATACATGAGTGACTTGACACTCATTACAAATTAGCATGGTCTAGTATGTACATGTTGTGCTTGGCATGTATTACTAGTTCAGAATGAACTAAGTAAGTGGCTTAAGTGTGTTAAAACTCACTTGTCAAAACCAATCTGAGATCAACAATCTCCCCCATTGACATGAGTGTCAAAAACACTTGAATATACATAATCAACTTTAATCTTCTTGAGCATAACATGTCCGAGACTCGGCTTATATACAAAACTTCAAAATTTCAAAATTCTGCAATAACCTATGTACCTAAAAATTGATAACTCCCCCTAAGTTAATGTGTTTGATTTATTTATAGAATTTGTGCTCCCTTCTAACCTCAATGTGCTATATCTAATACTCTTTCATCTCCAAAAATGAATCTCCCCATTCTTTATTCTTCCTCTATTTATATCTCCTCCTTTCTTTGTTCTCCCTCATTTATTGTTATATCTCCCCCTTTCTTTATTCTCTCCCTTTTTGACACTTATATCAAATGGGATATACACTTATAGTGTGTTTTTCCAAAAAGAATTTATGGACATCCATTATGATCTTGAGGGCTACATCCTAGTTGTCACGTACCACATCCAATGACTTGATTTGGATTGCAATCTTGACAACAAGGTGCACTAGGCCATCTAAAGTAGAAAGATTAGAGTCTTTCTTCAGTAGAGTCTTAGCATAACCTAGTTCCTTGTGAAGTATCTCCATGTGTAGGGTAAGGGATGCCTATATACATGTCAATTTGGCTCTTATGCTAGCCTCATCTACTATTAGTATAGCTAATTGACTTTGTGTCTAAAGTAATGTTTTGAAATGCTTCTCACTTTGAGTTGGGTTTTGAGATAGCTTTGTACCTGATATGTTTAGATTTCTCTTCAAACTCAAAATATGACTGCTGGTCCCTTGAGTGAAGAGTGTAGGATCACATAGCTTTTTATACAATGAGAATACATTATCAAGTACCTTCTTCACCTCTTCAACCTTAGTTGCCAATGCAACTTGAGTTAGTGCTATTTCACTAGATATTTTCTCATTCACCTTTCCTTGATACTTCTTCTATGACCATTCTAAAAGTTTTGCTATCAAGGTCTTCATTACTAAACTTTTCCACTATATCTATCAATTGTTCTATCATTGTCTTGATCTCTTTAGGAGTTGGTAGGCTAAATGCATCTAAAAAGATGTCTTTAATATCTTAGAGTGCTTGATTCTACCTATGTTCTCTCCTAAGGATTTCTTGATGCTTCTTCTTTTCTAAGGCCTGTTGCAAAATGTCTGTTTGCTCCAATGTCATAGTGTCATAACCAAATTTTGGAACTACAATTTTTTCATCATGGCTTATGTCTCCATAGTGAATTGCCTATCAACCTTTGATGAGCTAGGGCCTGGCACTGAGATTTGTAATGGAATGGCTTCCATGCTCAGGTTCTAAAGAACCTGTGTAGAAGGAGTGCTAGATACTGGTAGAGTTATTAGAGCTTGGATGGCTTCTTGTTCCTTCACCTTAGGTTTTAACTCACACTCTTTAGGATTGCCCAGATCTATCACTATGACTTGAATAACACCTTGTTCTTGTGCTTTAGGTAAAGATGAATCTATCTATCCTATTTTTTGTTATCCTGCAATATCTTTCTCTTCTACTAGCTTCTTTTTAATAGTATCATCTTTAACACTTGTATCAAATTTGGTAGATATGTCTATTGTTGTTTGAATCAAAGGTTGTACATTAGTAAGTAGAGGGATGATAGAAGGTGGTTCTTGTGTATTCACCTTTTTCCTTCTGACCCTAGTTATTGCCTTTTGCAATTCTTCTACACTAACCAAAATTGGATTTGCATAGCATTTAGCTTGTAGTGTAGATTGGTCTAGAATCTTCTTTAAGTCTTTTGTAGTAAGTGGATTGATGTTCTGAGTTGAAGTATCAGGAACATCCTTTACAATTATAGTTTCAGTTGCTGCACTTGTGTCATGAGAGGGGTTGACACTCGATATATGTGTGTCTTGCACACTCTATTCATCTTGCTATTGTTCAATTGTTGCCTTGTCATCATCTTGTTTTTCTATTTCCTCCCTAGCTATATTATCTTTATCATCATTATTTTCTTTTTTCATCATCATTGTCATCATCTTTATCATCTTATTTACCCTTTAAATGGTTAGGTTCTCCTTGTTTCATAGTGGTCAACCAATGACAAGTTTTCATATTTGGGTTGATTTCTTGACCACATCTTCAATGTTATTTTGAAGAATGCTAAAGGATATATATTTAGGTGTAAACCTAACTACATATCTCTTGATAGCCTTAGCAATCTATCCATTTGTTAGCTCTAGCATCACTTGAGTTAAGTTGTTTCTCTGATTTATTTTTCTAAATTTAGATAGTAATGCCATTTTTTCTCAACAATATCATATAATATTTTTGGTATTATGTTGGAAAACTCTAGTGGAGTGTTCTTAAATTTTGACATCAATGCATATAATGCCTCTTCCACTTGATTTCTCTCTTCTTTTCCAAGTTTATCAAAATCAATATGTTTCAAACCAGATAAATTTGCATTGCTTTTGATATTTTCACATAAATTTTCAAGATCTGATAAAGGATTGTGACTTACCACTTTAAATTGGTTATTCTCATTTGATTGTGTCCTTTCTTCATTTGAATTTGGTTGTGCCACATATTTTCTTCTTTGTATTTTTTACTCTTGGCCACCTTGCTCTATTTTCTTGATCTTTTCCTTGGCCTTCTGAGTTGTTGCACATGTATCGGCTCTAGTGGTAGGAATTGTGGGCTTGGCTAGGCTAGGTTTGACAATTTACTTTACTTTTTCCAGAAGCTATGCTTTAGCCTTACTCTTCTTTGGCTTGACATGTGTAGATGCTTCCTTGGCTTCTTCTCCCTTAACACCTTTAGTTTCCTCATCTTCCTTGTCTTCTCCCATGCCTTGGGTCAATGCAAGAGGTGCTTATGCTTGTGTTTCTTCTTCCTCTTCTTCCTCTTCATCCTTTTCTTCTTCCTCCTTTGTACCTTCTCCAAAATTTTCTTTCAACTTCCTAACCAGCTTATCTTTCTTCTTGAGTGTTGAGGTAGTTTTCAACTCCATGGTAATGTTTGATTTTACCATCTCATAATTGCCAAATATCTTTACACTTTTATCTATTTCTTCTGCTAGTAGTGCTATGATGGTTGCTAAATCTTCATCAATATTAATTTCATACCCAAGTGGTCTAGATCATCTTACCCTTGGTGTGGTAGCTTGCATAAAAGTGTAATTAGTATGAATAGGAAAACATATGCCATAATAGTGTTGTTCAACCAAAGAAATAGGTATCCTCATTCTTTCCTTCATTTATTTCTTAAAATCTTCAAAGTAACTTGTTATCAAGGTTTCAAAATTTTCTCCCATTTGCTCAATGATTCTAACTCTACCAGATCATATTTATGATCTTTATTTACAATCTTGTAGCCAACATCCATAGCTATATAGGGTACACTATTCAATCTACTAGATTGATAAAATTTATGAGAGATTACCCTTACAACAAATTTTTAGTAGTGGATCAGTCATGGTATCTATAGTCATACCTCTCTTGTTCGATTTTGCACTAGTGTTCTTCTCAGTTACTTCCTTGGAGTCATTTCTAAGTGTCTTTGGCTGATCTAGGGTTTGGTAGCCAGTTACCCTATGGATTATTCTCTTAGTGATCTTGATTGGTCATCCTTCTAGCTATAAAGAACCATCATGAATTTGACTTAGTATAATTCTTATCCACTCAGTTTTAAATACATTTGGAAAATCTAGGGCCTATGTTAGAAATTTTTTCTCAATAATTTTGTATTCATCTTTTAAAACACCATTCTCACACAATCTATTATATGCATCTCTAATCTCCATGTCTCCTATACCTCCTATTTTGTAATTGTAACATTTCCTCACATCTTGCACCATAATAACATTTGGCAGGATCATTGATAGTGCACTAAAAGGATCTTGTTTATAGGAAATGTTAGGAATGGCTTTAAATATGGGTGGTTTAACTTCATTATTGATAAGATGAACATTTAAAACCTCCTTCCCTTCTACATTTTTTGGACTAGATGTCATTCTGTCAAACGAGGGTTTATGCAAAAGAAAACTATGTAGCTTGGCTTATGATAAATACCTTGTGAAATCTAATAAATTGATGTGAGATTGTTGCTAAATTCTCTACAAATTCTTTGGATAGGTTTATAAATCTCCTCCTAATATTATTTCTCTTTCTTAAATTCAAAATGATGAATAATAGAAAAAATCAATGATATACCCTTCAAAAACCTTGCATTTAATGCTTAGTGCTTACATAGCTGTAAGCTCAACATCAACTCAATTTTAGAATCAATCAACATTCATTAGATGTTTTTACCACTCAGTAGCTACTATGAGTTTGACATCAAATAGATAGTCTAGCAACTCAGCATCAACTAGCATTCCACTTGGCACACATATGAAACATTTCATGCTCGACAACAACATGAAAAACTTAAAGTTTTAACTTGAATTTTCAACAACATCTTGCATCTTTATTCATGCTAATGTAGTATTTTTAGTACTATCTCCTTTAGAACTAATATATGATATAACACTTGAATATTAGTCCCACATACCTCTTTATTGCCTAGTTTGATGAGGTGTGATCACTTGACTCACTGGGTGAAGTGATCCCTTCTACATTTGATGTTCTACAAGAATCTTTCTTTTTCCATGTCTTGTTCATCTCATCTCTAATGTGTTCAACATCTACCTTGCCTTTGCCTTTATCAAATTCACAACTTGGTGCCTTTGACCTAGTTGGACAATGCTTACTGATATGACCAGTCTTCAAACAACTAATACGTGTAGTTTGACTCAACCACCTTTTGTAGTTACCACTAAAGTGTGTCCTAATACAATTCTTAGAAATATGTCCATACTCTTGATAATAATGATAGCTATATCTTGTATTATAATCCCAATTATAAAAGTTTTCATTATTTCTTAGTTTTGTTGGCTTGTTTGATGACCACATGGATTTGGATCTACATTCAAAGGCTCTATGTCCATACTTCCGACAATTGTAGCAATATCCTTCAAATCTTTTCTTATGCATGCTCCTAGTTCTGTATTCATGTGCCTAATAAACTTACTTGTTGTACTTATGACAATGAGTCATGTTCTTAGGCTTGACATTCTGATTTGTACTCTTTCTTCTACACATATTAGTAGTATATCCTTTCTTACCACAATTATTACAAGTATGTTTAGAGTTCTTACCTTTGATGTTCCTTTCTTCAATGAATTTGGATGATTCTCCTTCTTTAGTTCTTGTGTAACCTAGTCTTGATGTATCTTTGTTTGATCTAGAGGATCTCAAAGTATTTGATGGCTTCATTTGACTTGTTAAGACTTTTAGCAAATTCTTTTTCTCTTTTCAAGTCACTCTACATTTGTTCATTCTGCAACTTCAATGTAGTTATCTTAATGTCCTTGACATTCAATTTATAGTTGGCATTCATCATTTGACTTAGAGTATCCAATTGCATTTTGGAGATCTTGGTTAACTCTCATGACTTTTCTTCTAATCTATTTGCCAAAACTCTTTTGTCTTCTTCAATCATGGCTTTGTCCTCCATGGCTTTCTTCTTTTGTTTAGTCACCTAACATAGTAGTATAGCTTGTGACTCTTACTCTAGCTTGATATTTCTACTTTCCTCAGCTTGGATTCTATTCTTTTCTATTAGGTCTATAACTGTTGCATCAAATTCATTGGAGTTACCATCTACAAATAGCTTGGTAGTGTCTATCTCTTTGTATAGTGTGTCATTCTCCACAATAGCAATCTCTTTCCTTCTCTTCAAGGATTTTTTTTAGTTCCTCTCTTGCCTCATTCAGTTGATGTAGTATGAGATGTATTCCAATCTCTTGGTTCTCAATAGTCTTTCCCAGCTTGTAGACTTCCATTTCAAGATCTTTCCTCAAATCTTCTCTTTCAGAGAACAAGGCTCTAATACCAATTGTGAGAATTATAAGGGGAAAGAGATTAAACTTCTGGGGGTGGGGTGGGGGGGATGAATCAGGAGTTTAAACTAGGACCCATAAAACTTTCACCATTCATTTATCATATGCATTGATATACTAAAATAACATGTAAAGAATATGCATCTAAATCCTGTAAACATGTAATCAATCACACGCATAACACTAGATATGATTACTCAAAAACCCTCCAAGTGAGAAGGTAAAACTGGGGGGGGGGATGACACCCAAAAATCTTCACTATTTTAGAAATAAAGTGTATCCAATGAAGGTTACAATGATTTGACCATGAATCATGGTCTACCCTATGAAAGGTCTACCCTGTTAAAGGCTTACAAGGACTATTAGGTCTCACTTTGTTAGAGGATTTCAACACCCTATTAGAAGTGTGCCTGGTTAGAGGACTTCAAATTACAATTAAGAAAGCAACCTATTAAAGGATTTCATGCAGCCTATTAGGACTACTCTATTAAGAGATTTAACTAAAATTAGCTGTTAAAATGTCTCTGTATAGATCCTACATTTGGAACTTGATTGTCTAATGATAGATCAACTCTACACAATGTCTAATTGATCCTTCATGACCTAATATATTAATGTTATATCCTTCCCTCTATCCTCTATTCTTCTAACTAATTCTACAATTCACTCTTACTTCTAAGTCACCTTGAATGCTCTGCAAACTATCTTGTTTTCTCTTCCAATTTGATCATTCACTCATCCATCCATTTATAAAGAGGTTAGGCTTCTTTCTCCTTAAGAAGACTTAGGTGTCTTAGGGTTAGGTATGAATCTACAACTGATATTCATCCATTTTCCCACTTAAACCTTCCTATTTTCTGATTGGCTACATGTAATTTCATAGGGAATCCAAATACAGATTCATCCTTATCTCCAAATAGTTGTAATCTATCCTTAAGTCAGCTCAGAAATAGTTTACATAGTTGTTTGTGCCATTACAAACAAATATGTCAAAATTGTGTCACGTAGCATATGAAGTGTCTGATGCTTGGCATGCACTATTTTGTATACTATGACTCAATACCTGCATTACTCAGAATCCACTATTTACTTGGCTCTTGAATCACTCAGCATGGTCTATCTGCTTGACATTTGAGTGACTTGACTCATGAGTGACTCGAAACTCATTGTAACTTGACATGTATTTACATGTTGTGCTTGACATACATTACTAGTTTGGCATGAACTGAGTAAATGGCTTAAATGTGTTGACACTCGTCAAAACCAATCTAAGATCAACACTTGAAATAGTTTAGCAATCTAGTTGGCTTTGACTTTAGTACTAAGGTGTTTGATCTTTGAATCTTTGCAGAAAGTCCTTGAAAACATTCAATGCACACACAACTTCCACTTACATATATTTATTTCATCATCAATAATAGGGGAAAAGTGCAAAATCAAATTACCACTCTTGCAAATCCTATGGCTACAAGAGAAAAACTATCCAATACATAACATGAATGAGGAAACATTTATCAGCATGCAACATTACTTCATTATAATATTTTTGTCCATAGATTCAAGAAAATATAACATATTTGAAAAATCGATATTTCTACTTTGTGTCTTAACATATATATAGCATATACAAAAACATAATTTCATCTTCTTAAAACCATATAGTCATGACTATTTTGCATGACAACTTCTTGAAAACAAGATAAAAAGAACTTAAAACAATGGCCTTTTGGAGGTCCATCATTCCCCCAACTGAGCTATTGCTAGTCCCCAACAACCATGAAGTTTTTGATTTTGGCTCAAACTCTCCAATCACTACCTATCCTCTCCCTTGGCTCATTCTTCACACAGTAAAAGTACCCATAATTTTCCTTAAGCCTTCTTTGGTGCCAAACTTATTCTATCATATCATGATCCTCTATATTATTGTTCACTTCTAGTAGTAGTTGTAGGAGAATAAGAGGTTGGTACTTTAATGGAAGCTAATATTTGTATCGATTCCTTCCCAAATAAATATACCATGGAATTATGATAGTGGCAACAGTTAAATTTTGAGGAAAGTGGGGTTCTCTTATGTTTAGATCATGTGGCATTTGTGTCCACCTTTGTCTTGAAGAAACAATAGCTATCTCAATATCTTGAGAGGAGTATTATTCCCAATCTACAAAGGCTTTTTCTCTAATTGTGCATACTTTACTAGCTCCAATAGGGTTACCTAGAATAGAAATTCAATCTAGAAATATCCATCTAGATTTTAAACTTTTGGTTTCATGAGTAAAGGAATTTTCATTTCATTATTCCTATAAGGCATAGCTTGATGTTCCCTAATTATCTCATTTTGCATCCAAGACATCACTACTCTCAACTGTACATCCCCTATATACAGGAGTGAGTTGCACTCGATGTCAATAGGTAATGCCAAATTATGGAGATATAATTCATACAATAAATTCTTTAAAGGCATTGGAATAGATTGGAATGCATTGTAAAACTCATGTGGAATTGAAATGGAGGGATTAAGCCCTTCCATAATTATAGTTAATTTAAAATTTACAAGCTATTCTTTGAGGAACAATGCATATATAGGTGATGGTGATTTACTTTCCATTAGTTCAAGAAACAATGTTGTAACTTGTTCAATCCTCCTTTTTAAAACTTTATTTTGGTCTAAGCTCTTCTTCAATTGATAGCTTTGTTCATTAATAACATGTTTCAATTTTTCTTTTTCCATCTTCTAGTGGGTTCTTTCCTAGAATAACTATTGAAACAAATTGAATCCTATGGAAAAAGGTGTAGAAAGATTGGATGGTGGCAATGATTCTTGGTTTAAAATGTCTATCCATTTAGATGTCAAATGAGGAATTTTGTTGACACTTTATGGTGTGGAGCACTCTCCTTCACTTATGAAAATTGTTGTTACCACATTCTCTTCCTTACTAGATTTAGCTGCTACTATGGCTAGTTCATCTAGTCCATCCTAATTGAGCTTTTCCATTACTTCCTCAACAATTTCTTGCCTAATTTATGGATAGTCCTTAGAAGGAAGGTATTCTAGATTCTCACCAGTATCTTGCATAATAGGTTTTTCTTCAAATTCCTTAGATTCTTTAGGCTTGTCAGACTTCTTGTCACTATCAACAAGCACATAGTTAACACTGCGGTCAACTTTAGGTTGTGGACTCTAGTTATTGAACTCGTTATTAGTGGTTATGTTTTGTTGCAATTTTCCCTTCAAAGAGGACTCCTTCTCAAACTCAGAGGAGTCTAGGTTAACCATTGGAATAGAGAATTTAGTAATCTTATTTCCTTCAGAAAGCCTCACACTTCACCTCATAGGAGGTGTAGACAGACATGGAGGATTCTTTCCCTTCCTCTTCCTTGCAGACATTTGTATAGTGAGGTTTTTATGTAACTTCCTCTTCTTATGAGTGCAAGGCTTCATTAATACTACTTTCATCATCATGTTTTTGTTCTAATTTCTCTTCTTCAGGCTCCATGACTTTACCTTTTCCTTCCCTAGTAGTAGACATAGTCTTCACAAATCATGGGGGTCTTTGGGGTACTAGCAACTTCTCTATATTTTCTTTTCTTTTTGCTAGGAATGGAGGAAAACACTTTATAAATTCTCTTCTTAGTTGGTCTATAACTAGAGGGAGAGGCTTTAGGAAAGTTTTCAAAGCTAAGAATAACCTTACAAAAACTAGTAGATGTCCTTTCCTTTCATCCAACACCTTGGCCTCTAGGGCCGACCAATCTAGGATCTACCTCTTTTAACCGCAAAAACTCTTCCCATGTCCCAATTGATTGTTTCTTTAATTATCTTTCCACAACTAATTTTATCAAGAAATAATAGGAGATAGATTGATCCTTTCTTGATTGTACTAAAGAATCTTTCTTCTTAACAATGTTAAACATGAAATTGGGAAGATTTACCTATCTGTAGTCATGTCACAGATGGCCAAAATATTGAAATGTAGGACATGCAAGTATTTGTAACCACCTTTACAAGTGAAGTATTGAATGATAAATGTTACTAGCTGGATAAAATTCAAAGGCAATGATAATCTAGAGGTACCATACTTCTTGTCAATGTCTAGTAGAGGGTCAAGATGTACAATAAACTATGCCCTAGCTGTACATAGGTCAAAATATTTTTCCCACTTTTCTCCAGCCTAGGGTAACCCAGTGACCTCGGCTACCACATCTTTTGTAAATTCAATTTAGAGGCCCTTAACGATTGAAAAGCCATCCTTCAAGGTGCTCAAAAATTGAAGGCAACCTCCTTATCAAATCCCTTAAGATTGAGACAATAATCTAACCATCCTCTTCCCTTGAACATCTTGTAACTAGATGTGTCACCCAATAAAACCCTATGATAAATTGGTTCATACCTCTGGATACGTCCACCCATTGTTACACACAAGAAAATTTTGGAAAAATTGTGGCATTTTAGAGTTCAACAATGGCAAATTAACATAATTTGCAATGTTATGGCATTGGACATAGAAAATGACATATTTTTACTTCGTGTTTCATAAAGATTTTTAATGCACACAATCTCATGATATCCTTCCTTATATCAAGTCTCATAACTTTTCACTCATGTACAAGTCTATTATCCTAAACACCTTTCCAATTATCATTTATAGTTAATCTCAACTTTAATGTCCTTACTCCATTAATGATGCAATCATGGATGGACATGTCATCAATATGCGATGATATTTATCTCAAAAGACAATAGCTTTTAAAGTTTACATTCAATTTGAAATTTTGAAAAATGAATACCCCCCCAAACTAAGTATGGGCATGGGTCCCACCAGGCCAGGATTGGCAAGATTAATAAATTTACACAACATGAATTTCTAATAAAGAGTAAGTAACATAAAATATTTGCAAGGGTATGTGGCACGTACCTAGTAGGTGTTGCAATAAAGTATTCTAGAAAATATCATCAAAAGTGATGGAGTGATGGGATGGAGTGGAAGGATGGAAAAGAGAGAGGGTGAGATGAAGTGTATGGTGGAGAAAGTACTTTAAAGAAGAAAGTGTTTATTATGAAAATCTTGAATGGAATTAAGATTTGATAGTAGTCAAGGTAGAAGACCAAGATTTCTTAGCTGCAAGAATGAGTATATCTTCACTATGCTAAATGTAACGCCTTGCCAAGGGATCCAAAAGAATTAACCTAAAATTTTACTAAGTTTTCCAAACAATTTTTTTTTTTTAAAAACGCGAAAGATAAACCATTCATATCAAACACATAGTAGTGGAAGTAATAATATACATTCAACTAAAAATATTCATAACAAGTTACATTCCTTCAGGATCCCAAGACGATGAGTCACATTTGATCTAATTAATACTAAGTCTAACCACTACCACATCTACATGAAAGAATAAATAGAAAGTCCAATGTCCATATTACACATTTGTTTCAAAATGCTTCTTGGCAATTAAATTCAGACTGCTCAATCATCCATTGTAAATGGCATGGGGTACGAAAGGCTTAAAAGAATATACATGTGTAAAAATAAAGATACATCATCCTCATCAAATCAATGATACAAGTGCAATAAAGTAAATGAAACCAATAACATACATGATACATCCATTAATCAATAAAGATATGACAACCATTGTAAAAGATAGCCATAAATCATAAAACACAATTAACTAAGTGTACGGTTCCTCCCAATCGTCAATAGCATCATTAGACCATCATGGGCCCTAGCCATCCCTCCATGCGTAACATCCCAAGTCACTGAAGAGATCATCGATATTATCATAGTAGGGACATCACTCCTAAAACATACTACATCATTTGCAGAAAGCAATCTAACATGCTACAACATATGCATCAGAAATCTAATCATGCAAAAGAAGGCATAAGATGGTTCTGTAAGTAAATAACATCATTTATCACATGCTAATCATCAATAGAGAGAAACATAGCAGTAAATAACATCCATCATAAGATCCAAGAATAGAATGAAGATAAATACCAAGCAAATAATATTGATCGAAGACTCCAAAATGGTTGAGTCAAAACATGTCACAAGATGACAATATCAAGAAATAAATCAACACTTCAGTCCCATCAACGCGACTAAAAAGTAATCCAAGGATAACTGATCAATAACTCAAAAATGATTAGTTCAAGTGTCTCATACACATACATCTTAGCTTCACACATGAAGACTGAAAAGCAATAAAAAGCAATAAATACAAACATCTCATAGAGCATACCATCACATTACCATGGTTGGGTTTTAAAAGAATTGAGACCAAATAACATCAACATGACATCACATTCGCATAACTCCCAAGCCTCTGGTAGACATCCTAACTAGTCAACACTCTAGGACCACCCAAACCCTAAACAGATAGCATAGAGAAAACACAAAAGGCAAGCACATGTTTTGGTTTCATTAAAAATTACATAGTTGAGTTAAATGTGGGGTTTCAGTTTCATTTCCTGATTACTTTTCACTTGTCTAGGATTCTTTGTTTAATCTATAGGTCAACCCACTTATCCCCTTGATAGAATTATCCCTCCATTATTCTAAAACATTTTTCTAAAATAATCAAAAGATAATTATTTTAAATCATTGAACCAGTTCCCATAAAACCATTCACATTATTTTACTAGAATCAATGTTACAAATAATTAAATAGAACTCCCTTAATTCCAAGAAACGTCTCCCATAATTCAAAACATTAGAATAATACTTATCAACCTTCAAATAAATAATTTACAATTTGTCTAAGAATTGGAATTATCGTTAATCGTATCAATTAAAAAACTTCATTACTTAATTTAATTAATTCTATAATTAATTAAATTAATTACGTACTACGTTAACCCCTCAATGAATATAAGTCGATTAATAATTAACAATAATTTCATAAATTAAAAATCAACTATAATCATTTCCACTAATATCTTGATTAACGATAATAGATCAATTCTCTAAAATGTTCTAAAGACAAGTTATTCATTCAACTCATTAGAATATTTAGGTATTTCCAATCCAACAATAATTTTATAAAAATTCTACAATTTTCGTTTAACTAAGTATATCATTAATTAAATTTAATAAAACTAAATTTTAATTAAATTTATTAATGATTAACCACCTAAATTCTTAGTTTAGTAACTTATCCATTATTAATTATCAATGATTAATAAAATTATCAATAGTTTTATTAACAGACTATATTACATGTGTTACTACTTCAATAACAATAATTCATTAATACTTATTATTTAAATAATAAAGAAATATTATTATTAGTACTTTATATTATTAAATTGGTTAATAAACATTAACATAAAACTAAAACTAATTCATAAATTAAACTATTATTATTATTAATTTTTAAAATAACAATAAATTTCTAAACAATTATTAATAAACTATTATTATCATTATAATTTATAAACAAACTATTAACAAACTAACATTAAAACCTTACCACGTTTCAATCTCCATATGCGAGCTTTTAAAGCCGCTGCCTTTAACAAGGGCCATGCGCTGCTGCTGTCACAGTTGGCCATGCGACTGTAGTCACAGGTACGACTGCATACAACGGTTAGTGCCGGTACAAGGGAGAAGGGATGGGGTGGCGTAGAAACCACCCCCCCTCGTAAACAAATATATATTTTTGTTTACAATTTTATTTATATTAACAAAACGTTTCCTAATAAAAGTTTGTTATAAATTAGTTATTATTATTTTATTTAAATTTATTATATGAAACTTTACGTACGCATATCCATGAAAGAATTTCTTTGAAAGATATATATATATATATATAATAATTTAATTTTTTTTTAACATCTTAAGTAAATAAAACTGATAGAGAAATTTCAACCATTCAAATTCCTAATTTAAATTTTCTTTTTTTTCTTTTAATTTTCCCTAGTCTTTTAATTCTCAATTCTACTCTAGTTCGAAACCAACCTTGAGTTAGAACTAATCTTCCTTCATAAATAAAACTAAGGGTTTCCTAATGTTTTCTTCGCAACCAAATAAAAATTAACATACATATTTAGATTCCAATTTCAAGATTGAAGATTCGTTCATGGAGTATATTTAGACACATATAACAGACAGGATGAAGACAGGAAGAGAAAGAGTGCAAATGGAATATGTGAAAATCACGAGTGCACCTGGATACTGATGCTAATTTTCTATGCCTCAGAAGTCCATAGAAAAATCCCTTCCTTCTCCAACATTCGCCATTCCTCTAAGAGTCAAACCAACCGAAACCCCCAAGTGACTAGAAGTGCTTGTAGAAGCATATGAGCATGTAGAAGCATATGAGCTTCTCGAATGCATGTAAGCTTGTCCAAACAAACTAGGAGAGCCTCTATATAAAGGCCTCTAAGATGCATCTAGAATGTACCTAGAAAGAGCTAAGAGATAAGCATGACAACTAAGCACGTAACTTCCACGACAAGAAGATAGACATGATGAGGTCTCTAGAATGTTGTAGATAGCATGTGCTTAAATAATATGCTAACTTCTAAGTGTAGACAACACGTGCATAATTAGAGTGCAAACTCTTGTGTTGTCTACATGACAACTCCCAAGAGTTCGCATACTCCTGTGTGAATAAATATTAAAATAATGCACATTAATTTATTTAATATTCACTTTTCTCTTTTCAAATTAATTTATTAATTCTTAAATCTCATGCACTCACTTTAATAAATCCACTTGTTTTATCTTATATATATATATATATATATATATATATATATATATATATCACGTGCACACATCATGCAATCTAGAATCTTTTAATAATTCTAATATCCTTTCCACTTTTTAAATTTATTTTCAAATCTTAATTGATAAAATATTTATTAACTTAAATAATATTATTATTTAGCATTTATTTAAAAATGTACTCTAAATATATTAGTATTAAATTAAATAAATATTATCACATTCCAAATCTAAACTTGTGACTTTTATCTTCAAATTTAATTCTTTTATTTAATTAATTTCCCAATTAATTAAATAAAATAAATATTAAAATATCATATTAATTTTCTATTAAATTAACCATTAATTAAATCTTTTAATTAGACTTAATTAATAGAAAAATATACCAAAAACTCATAAAATAAAATACGAAAACCCATCATAGAAAAACACATACAAAATCAAACCAAGGGTTAATATCATGAATTACGTCATCCGACACATTTAGAAGGTACTCAACTCAGATACTTGTCCTAATTTTCAATTAGGATGAATGGCTTAAAGGGTTGGGATTTGGACTTGAGAATTTATCTCCCCTCTCTTACCATTGAGATGATGCGATAGGGTGCGCTCATCCTGGCAATTCAGGGAAGTCAATACCTGGTACTTATACCTGTATAAAATCCATGCATGTACATACACAATAAATACTAAGCTAAATAGGAAATGGCAGGAAGTGGTGCATCGTGTAGATCCTGACTAGTGGGTGACTATGACTCCCTTCCTTAACCACATTAGAAATGCCATACAGAAAGGAAACAAACACGAACACCATACACATGCAAGTATGGGGTAAGTATCCATAAGAAAATATATATGATAATCATCTAACTAATCATCATCAACAATTGCAAAAACTAAAATAATCATCATACATACATGAACTATAAAGTACCAAGTAATCTCATCATATAATAAACTGAATGTAAAAACAATATCCAATAATCTCAAAAAAATGCCACTATTAGCAATTAATGTGAACTAGGGGCAAGCACTACACTAAAACTACTATAGGGACTCCTCACGACTTACTAGTTTGTTGTAGATCTTGAGGCAATAGCCATTGAAAAGTAACTTGAATTGAAGAGGATCAATAGTAGACAATTGGACCAATCCATTTGGAAATACAACAATAATTTCATACAGTCCTAACCGGCAAGTTTGAAACTTTCCTAGAGTGTACTGATACTTGGAATCATATAGAAGGACCCAATCTCCTACAACAAACATTTTATCTTTGATAAACTTATCATGCCATTGTTTCCATTGATGCTAGATGAGTTTGGTGTTGTTCAATGTAGATTTGCACCATTCATCAAGACCATTTAAACTCAAGATGCGACCTTGTTGTGCAATAGTGAATTCCATACTGAGTGCCAAAGCAATCCTGAATATTTTATATTCAAACTCTATAGGCATTACAATTGACCTACCATAGATGAGTTCAAAAGGAGTAAAATATTTTGTATATTTCTAGGTGGTTCTATAAGTCCAAAGAGCTTCAAGAAGGCATGTGGCCCAATCCTTCCTATGAAGTGCTACCATTTTGATGAAAATGGCTTCTAGCTCCCTGTTGATAACTTATACTTGACCGTTAGCTTGTAGGTGGTAAGGTGATGATTTACAATGCTGAATAGTATATCCTTCCATGAGAGAAGATATCAGATTAGATGTAAATTGAACTCCTTGATTAGATGTCAATTCCCCAGGGACTCCAAACTGTGTAAAGATGGATTCATACAAGAACTTGGAAACATTGTTATCCCTTGGGTGTTTCATGGGTTTGGCCTCTACCCACTTAGTTACATAATTAGTGCAAACTAAAATATAGGATTTAGCTTGTGAAGAGGGTTCAATAGGACATACAGAGTCAATTCCCCATTTATCAAAGGGTGCAACAACTACTTGAGGTTGTAGAGAAATTTCATTTGATTTAGTCGGTCTTCCCATCCATTGACACTTATCACATTTCTTTTTGTATTGAGCTACATCATTTTTGTAAAGTTTACAAATAGTACCTAGTTGTCAATATTTTAAAGGTTGTCCTTTTGGTTGCAAAATGACCTCCACAGGGCTCATCATGGCATGCCCTCAAGATATCATATGTTTATCTTCCCTTTTACACTGACATATTACTTGATCGGGGCCAGTATAGAACATAAATCCATGTCATGTCCCCAAATTATGGCAATATAAATAAACGAATATATGAGGTAAAATACTTATAACAATCATTCTAATGAATATACAAAGAGATTCTATATATAATAATAAGTATTATATACTAAATTTTAGTAGGAATAAATAACTATACATAAATCATAATATAAGTTCATTGTCCATAAATAAGATTATTCCAATATATCACATAAAGTATAATATATAAATAATATGATCTAATAAATAATATACTAAGGTTGATAATTATAATAGTAAGTAAAGATAAAATATAGTAAAGGTTACCATTATTGTACATATGGTAATAATATTTAAATAATCTTATTAATATAGTGAATAAGCTTAATTGATAATAAGTATAGTGTCAAAGATATTAATTAAATCACGAGGAGTCATGACTCATGGGTTAAAAAAATTTAAGTACCAGGAGTACATTATAGATTAGGGATAGGGAAGAGGAAAAATGGAAATTCAAGAAGGAAAGACATCAAGGTAAAAATAAAATAAAATCTTCAAGTCCAGATCCAATCAACATCATATGTAGATAGATTCAAATGAGAATACATATTCATCAATTCATTATAAAATGACTATTTGAATAAGAAGAAGAAATCCAGATTAACTAGGGACATTATAGTGGTATCAAAGACTACTTGCTACTAGCCTGTAAATCATGAAGAAAGCCTATAAAGTTTAAATAAAAAGAAAGTAAATCTTTTGCTTGATACACTTCCCAAACAAAAATTTAGTGAGATGAAACATCTAATTATTTTGAATGAGTTTGACAAATATTTATTGTATTGAATCATGATAATACACAATTATCTTACACAATCAAAGGATTTAATAAATATGATTATTCTATCATGGATAGCCACTTATATTTACCCATGTTATCCACCATTTCTTGTAGTCATTTCATGAGGATTACTATTCAGTTTTGAAGGCTACCATGAGGATTACTATTTAGATTTGAAGGATACTATGATTGCAATTGAGAGAATGTAATGATCAAGGAAGATGAAGCAATTACATATCCCTAAAGAAAAACAAACTAAAATTTTACTTGTAGGCTCCAACCTATATGTGGACTGTATGAATGCATATAAGTACTATGGGATAGAGAATGGCCAGTTGTATCCTTTACTATTGGGCTTAAAACATAGGATTTATCAATTACCATCAACAAGATCACAAATATAAAAAGGACTATCATATGTAGAATATAATTTAAAGAAATCATATTGAAGAAATATTCAAACATTGAGCTCTCCAATAAAGGAACCATGATAAGATCAAAAAACACACACTAAAATAACTATGATATCCCATATCAAGTATTGTCACCTAAATGGAACAATCATTGGAGAACACAAAAATCATTAAGGAGCAAATGGAAGATAAGGAAAGATCTATTGAGACACTTAGCATCTGAGTCACGAAGGAATAAAAGTCACACACAAGTCAATACACTCATCACCCATCAAGTAATTAGGGAAGTTCATAGATTTGAAATATCAAAACATCTATTAATTAGAAGGAATCACATTTTAACATGGATAGATTTCATCTACTTAACCAATGTTTGAGATAAAGTGTCAGGAAAGGACAAGACACCTGTATTTAGGAGGAGTGAAACTCATGATTCATTAGCAGAAAATATATATAGAGGAGAATAGTGAATAACTTTGGACAAAGAAATCAACAATAATGAATAAAACATAAGCATAAAACAAACAAGAAGATAGTAGAAAGCATATAAGAAATAAGAAGCAAACATAAAATGGTATACATGTCAGTGTTAAATCCATCAAATCATTTTTATTCATTCTATACACTATCATGGTACAATAGAGGGATAGAAACAAAAAGAGAATAAGAAATGGTTATAAAATGGGAACTGAGAAATATGAATTAAAATAAACATATAAATAATTTCCTAACACCATACGAGGATTAACATCAAAAAAGGTGGGAAGAATTTGCAAGTACTATTAATGGAAGGCAGCATTAGAATTAATCATGAAAAAAAAAAGGGACTAAAGTACATATTAAATATAATAACTAGAACAAAACATGTATAGGGTGAGAGTAAACATTCAAAATAAAAGAAAACAATAAATAAAGAGATTACATGTTATAAAGGCCGAGATCATAGGAAAGGCATAAAAAGGGTGAAAATTATCAATTTATCATGCCATCATATCTAAAGTAACATTGGTGGGTCATTTCCCTCACACATCTAATATAGTATTATTATTATTATATTAAAGAAATAAAGGTATTAAAGTTAAATGATATAGAGTAAAGAAATTTCAAAACATATGAAATAATGGGAGTATAGAAGAGATTAAATAAAGATATATTAAATTATTATTTTTGAAGAAAATATCATAATATTAAATTTATTTCAATTGTATATGAAATATATTCAAGAGTTTATATATCTTTGAAGTGAACATAGACTTTATATATATGAGTGTACAGTATATTCAGAACTCTAAAGTAGAAAATTGAAGTGGTTAAGAATTACCACTAAAGGGAATATTATAGTGAGAATACATGTGAGAAAACAAAAAAGAAAGATATATTGTTGGTGCCTCTTGAAGACCACCACAGATTGATAAGGATCAAACAAGGTGAATAAAGATATGATAATTTGTTTATTTTTTTAAATGTTTCAAATTAAAGGAAAATAATATAAAAGGGAAATATAAATTTTTTAATGTGAGGAAAAGACATAATGAAACTATGTAATGGACATAGGGTGCATTAAACCAATCTAAATATTAGTTGATTTAGTAACTATTAATTATGCTTAAGATACAAATGATAAAAGATAAATTGGACTTAAGTGATGAATGGAGGAAGGACTAGGTAGGTAAGAGGGTAGGACTAATCCCTAAGGCAAGAGAGGGATGTATTCCACTCTTGGGTTTAGGCTTATCAAGCTATGGGACCCCACTACAATACCTGAGTACTCTAGTAAGGCAATCATTAAGAAGTAATGATTCTAAAGTGATCCCAAGAATATGTTAATCAGTAAGAAACTAGGTAGGTAAGAGGGTAGTGCTGGTTCCTAAGGCAAGAGGGGTATATACCAACTCTTGGGTTTAGGTTGATTGAGCTATGGGACCCCACCACAATGTTTCAAGGACTATGGTATGGTATAGCATCTAGGCATGGTGAGGGATGGAAGGTATCCATTTGAAAGGTGAGGACCAAGGTCCTGTCAAGCCTTTAATATGATTTCCTTGTCCAATCCTTGGGTGACCTAGCCTATACATACATACATACATATATATGAAGAATTATTTTGATTAAATAATGAAATGATAATCTTTGTGATTTCTTGGAAAAACGTGACAATATCACAAGCCCTTACAAGTAGGGACATTACAGTAGAGCTATTTTTCCTAATTAAAACTATTATCTTCTTTTGAAATTATATTCATGTGTACTAACTTGTATTCCTTTGGTGCGAGATTTTGGATAAAATTAAAATGAAAAAGCATGTTCTTTTTAGAATAATCTTATTAGATTATAGGATAACATTTTCAATATGTGTCTAAATCATGTATTCTTTGTGTCTTCATGCATCAATGTTTCTTCTTCGTGTCTTTAAGAACTTATATAATTACATTGTGAACACTTCATGTTTTCATGCATTAATATATAAATTCCATCCATAGTTGATGTATTTTTGCATCCTATTCTACACCTTGTATGTGACTTTAGTGTAAACATTCATTGCTTGAGGACAAGCAATTTGAGGAAGGGTGGATTGTCATGTCCCTGAATTATGGAAATATAGATGAATAGATATATGAAGTAAAATACTTATAATAGTCATTTTAATGAATATACAAAGAGATTCTATATCTAAAAATTATTATTATATACCAAATTTTAGTAGGAATAAATAACTATACATAAATCACAGTATAAGTTCAATGTCAATAAATGATTATTCCAATATATCATATAAAGAATAATATATAAATAATATGATCTAATAAATAATATACTAAGATTGATAATTTATTATAGTAAGTAAAGATAAAATATAGTAAAGGTTACCATTATTGTACATATGGTAATAATATTTAAATAAACTTATTAATATAGTAAATAAACTTAATTGATAATAAATATAGTGTCAAAGATATTAATTAAATTACAAGGAGTCATGACTTCATGGGTTAAAAGAAATATAAGTATCAGTAGTAGATTATAGATTAGGGTTATGGAAGAGTAAAATGGAATTTCAAGAAGGAAAGACATGTAGGTAAAAATAAAATAAAATCTTTTCAAGTCTAGATCCAATCAAAATTATATGTAGATAGATTCAAATGAGAAGACATATTCATCAATTCATTATAAAATGACTATTTGAATAAGAAGAAGATATCCAAATTAACTAGGGACATTAAAATCTACCAATCCAAGAATAATTAAAGCTCTTTTCAACTAGTGACTTTCTTTCTTTGGAAGAGAAGTGAACTGGCATCTTTCCTGTGGTGAAGTAATTTGCAATATTTGCATACTATGGATTTTGAGCTGGTAATAGAAAAAGGTGTTCATTTGAAAAACTATCATCAATGGTTGCAAGATCATTAGGGACATGCAACTGAGAGAGAAAGTTAGCTACCACATTAGCCTTTCCAAATTTATATATTATGGTGATATCAAATTCCTGCATAAGTAACAACTAGTGAGCCAATCTTCCTAATAGTGCAAGCTTATTCATTAGATACTTTATAGAAGAGTGATTAGTATGAACAAATATTTCATGTCTAGTAATGTAATGCTTGAATTTATTTAGTGCATAAATAACTGCAAGTAGCTCTTTTTCAATGATTGTGTAGTTAAACTCCTCACCTTGTAAATTTTTATTGATGAAATAGATAGCATGTTCAAGTGAGTCTACCTTTTGGCCTAGCACAACACCTATAGCATAGTCTGAGACATCTGTATGGATATGGAAAGGTGGTCCTGAATTAGGCCCTCTTAAAATTGGTGTTGTGGTAAGAACTTCTTTAAGCTATAGGAAAGATGTAGCACACACAGAGTCCCAGGAAAATTTAGAATCCTTTTTTAATAAGTTATAAAGGGGTGTTGTAAGTTGACTGAAATTCTTGACGAATCTTCTATAATATCTAGCATGTTCTAGGAAACGTCATACATCCTATTGTTTCTCTGGCATAGGAAAAGTAATAATGACTTCAATCTTTGTTAGATCTAATTTGATTTTTTTTGATGAAATAAAATTCCCTAGTACCACTCCTTCCATCATCATAAAACACTTTTAACTATTTAGGGAATGGTTATAGTCTTGGCATCTCTTGAGCACTATGTCTAAGTTGGCTTTTGCCTCCTTAAAATTAGTCCCATAAAAAATAAAATCATCCATGTAGATCTCTATAGATTCATTAGATATATCTGAAAAGATACTTATGATAGCTTGTTAGAATGTGGTTGGGGCATTGCACAAGAAAAAAGGTAAAACTAAGTAGGAAAAAGTTACCCATAGGCATGTGAAAGTTGTTTTTTCTTGATCCTTTGGAGCTATTTGTATCTGATTGTAACCACTAAAACCATCTATAAAAGAGAAATATTTCTTGCCAGCTAGGTTATCAAAAATTTGGTCTATAAATGGTAAGGGAAAGTGGTCTTTCTTAGTGGCTGAATTGAGCTCACTATAACCTACACAAACTCTCCATTTTCCTCCCTTCTTTGGTACAATAACCAAGGGTGAAACCCATTGGCTATTAGAGATGGGATAGATAAAACTAACACTTAATAATTTCTACAATTGATTCTTAACTATATCCTTTAAAACATGGTTAACTCTCCTTTGAGGCCATCAGATAGGTTTGAAATTAGGACTGATGTAAATCTTGTGAATACAAAGCATAGGGTCTACCCCTTTCATGTCCATGTAGTCCCAAGAAAATACTTTTTGATTCTCTTATAGTAACTACAACATAATTTTCTAATGAGAAGGTGATAAGGGATTGTTTACATTTAGCTCCTTTTTGGGACCAACTTTCATCTTAATAACCTTATCTGTCATGAATAACTAGGCAATAGGAGAAGAATCCATCTCATGATGTAATATAGAGTGAAGGAATTTGGAAGCTTATGAATGTTGGGGTGTGTTTAAAGGTGGTAATATGGTGTTGAGGAAACGATCTACTTGAGGACACACTTGAGCTTCTACTCTATATTCATTCATGATAATGGATGAAATGATCTCATCTTCTTCTTGAGAGGCTACAAATGAACCTCATCCTATCATCATTAGCTAATGGATGGAATTTACCTCTGGATCTTCATCACCCACATTTGGATAGATTACTTGGTCATCTAACAATAGTGGATAAGTAGGAGAGTATAAAGTTAGGTTCTTAGTATGGATACTGTTGAATATTGTCATCTTTCTTGACTGACAAGCTATATAGGCATCTAAAGTGGCCAGCCATGGTCACCCTAAAGTTAAAGGATATCCACCCATGCTAGCCTTTGGGGAAAGGGAAAAAAATTCTACTAGATACTCCCAAGAATTTAGGGTAACTATGACATCTTCTATCATCCCATCTAACTTGATAGTAGAACTATTAGGAAGCTGAAGTATGGTTGGTGTTTCTCTGAGACCAATGATAAATAGTTGAGATAATACCTCCTTTGTCATGATGTTTATATATGCTCCTAAGTCAACTAATGTATTTTGAACTTGCATCCCATGAATGGTGATAGTAGCCATAGGACTCCTAGGGTAAGAATATTTAGGTACAGTTAATTTTTTTGACATTAAATCAAACAATTGTCTTAAGACATTAATAGTTTTTGGATCCTTCTTCTTTCTTCCTGGGTGTTTGATACATGATTCCTTGATAGATTTAGTATAGTTAGAAACTTCCTCAATAGCATCAAGTAATGGTATTTGTATTGCCATTTGATTCATTTGATTGAATAAATCAATTATTGCATAGTTTTTTGTAGGCTAGCCTTGTTCCACCAACCTATGAGGAAATGGAGGTTCTTTGGCTACAAGAGAGGTATGGTGATTTGACACATCTATTTGTTTAGTTGGGGAATCTTCAATTTCAATTATTATAGGATTTTGGGGTGAAGGAAGAGTAGTGTTTGACATTAAGTGGATATCATTCATGGAAATAGAATAGCTTTGTTGTTGGGCTAGTTGTTTGGTATTGTTGGAATTAGGATTAGGTTGAACTAGTAGCTAAGTCTTCTTATGAGGAGTATTAGTGGCTATAGGAGAAGGAATTAGGGATTTCTACTAAGGTGGTGGTATTAAGGCTTGTTGCCTAGGTTGGGTATTCCAATTTTAGTTTTTCTGCTAGCCTTATTAAGGTTGCTGCCAATCCTACTGAGGTTGCTACCAACCTTGTTGAGGTTGTTGCCAACTGTGTTGAGGTTGTTGCCAACCTTTCCAACCTTATAGGGTTTTTTCCAACCTTATTGAGGTTGATGCTAATTATTATTTCCACTAAAACTAGTAATTTTCCATTGATTGTTACTATTATAACTTTGAAGAGGATCTTGTGGCATACCTTATCTTTGAGCCCATGGCCTTTGTTGAACAACATAGAGCACCTCTCTATTTTCATCAATGGATTTAAACTCAGTAGGCATTGGTTGTGTCTCTAGGCTTGCAATAGACGTACATCTACATTGCCTTTTCTTTTCTTTACAATGTGGACATACTAGTAAATTTTGACCTAATTTTTGATGAATTTTGGTCAAAATTTTGACCCACATTGGTCGAAAGTCTGACCAAGCAGTACATCATAATTTTTCTCATCAAAATGTTGACCAATGCTTTGGTTAGAAAGTTTATAGTTCTTCTAAGCCTAATTTGTCATTATTGGTTGAAATTTTGGCCAAATCTTGGTCAAAATTTTCTAATTCTGGTCCATCCCATGACTAGAATGCCATGGTCACGACCAAATGGTTGGTCAAAATTTTGACCAAATTTTGGTTAAAAAGTTATCAAGAATTGGTCTAAAGTTTGACTAATTCTTGTCCATCCCACAACCAAGATACCATGGTCCTGACCAAAGGGTTGGTCAAAATTTTGACCAATTCTTGGTGGAAAACATTTAATAATTGGTCAAAATTTTGACCAATTAATTGTGGAAAACCTTGAAGAGTTAGTTGAAATTTTGACCAAACTAATTTGTTTATAAAAAAATACAACGGGTTGCAATGATATTGAATAACATCAACATGCTACATAGCTACTATAGAATTTTTTTATGTGCGTGAATCCCTCAACAAATACCTACTCGTGGACTTTCTCTTAGATCATCTTCTTTGATCAATCAACCAACATAATTTCAAAAGAGACTTGACAATGGTTTCAATTCTATAGCACATCTATTCAATGATTTTGAAGTTGATCTAATGGTGAGCCCTTGTCTAGTATTAGGTAGCTACTTGGTGCTCTAGCAATTCATTATGAACCTATTGTGGCTAATGGAATATTTGATAACAAAAGCTCCTAGAAACCCTCTAATAGAATTAGTGTTGGTATTCAAGAAAGATACATTTTTTGGATTTCAAATATTGGAATTAGCATCCTTTCTATTGGAGGGTTGTGAAGCATCCCAATTGCTATGTGAGGGCTCCACAAAGTCATCTCTATGCAACTTCATTGGCACAATTTTTGAAATGGTTTTTGTTCCAATGTGTCATTGTGGTTTCTTGGAAAGTGATATGAAGGGTGAGTAGTCATCTAGTAGCTAGGCTACTTATCATGAGTGACACGGGAGCTTTTGTTATCAAACGCTCCTTGTGGCCATTGAATGAAGCCATTTCCATGAATGAGCAAAGGCTGAATGTAGTATCGACTTTCAAATGAAATCAATGACATAAAATCTATAAGAGAAAAATGAAGCAACAACCTATTTACTATGCATAACTCCCTAAAGATGCTTTTATTTCTCACTCCATTGGTACAAATTTGGGAGTATGGTTTGATAGTGATTTTTGTTCTAGTGTGTTATTGTGGTGATCTATAAAGTAATGCTAAGGGTGAAGCTTGTATCTAGCACTTTAGATATTTGTTCAAGCAAGTAGGGGAGCTTCTATTCTATAAGCCTAGTTAGATAGAGCAGAGCTATTGGCATCATCATCAACCACAGATGAATTTTTAAGAGCATAGTCTAAATCCACAAACCATTAGAGGCGTCAAGTTTGATATTCTCAGGGAGGCCCTTCAAAGAATCAACTGCCATGAGGATGTACATGAAGATCTTCCATGAAAACAAGGTTTCAACATAAATGGAATCATTATTGTGACAATTGCCAAAATTCAAACTCTCATTAGATCACTACATCCATAGGTCAGGTATCTTCATTGGGCTGATGTATCTATAAGACATGTGTCTTCATGGGACTATTGTGCTCATAGGTTGTAGGCTTTCACTTTATTACAACAAGAGCTCATCTTGTTGACAAAGATGCATTAAAATGGTAATAATTTATCATGCTAACATTTAAGAAGTTCATTAAAAGGATTTACAATAAAGAATTTTCTTCCTATTCATAGATGCTTCCTAATTATTTTCCTAAGGCACTGCAAATTGTTTGTAGTTGTTGCATAATAAGCATGAAGTCCCAGGGAAGGTGAGCTTGGGCTTCTTTCCATCTTTTCTCTGAGGATAGTTGCATAGAATTAAAAATGTAGCTTCAACATAAAAAATAATGTTATTTTTACAATAAGAAACCTATATATGTAACTATAAACTAGCACAGAGTACAGAGAACTTGCATGAAATTTCCCTTTATAATTTTAATTTCTATTTGAATTAGTCATAATTTCTTTTATAAAATTCTCGAGTTCCATCATTTCTCATACAAAATAATTCCAAAAATCATTGGGGCATTAATTTCATTGTTAAATTCTTGACTTCCATTCTAAAATTTTTTAGATAAAATAAGTCAGATATAATGGGGGTCAATTTCTTAAGAAAGGCTCCTAATTTCCTCAACACAACACACTGAAGGGATTATTCCCTAATTTATCATATAGGAAAAGAAAGGAAGCACACAAGTAGGGAAATATTATATTATAACTCACCCAACAAGCAAGGCACTTAGTAGTTGTTGTACAGTATCCAGTATCTAAAACACTAAATAATGTGCGGCTATTAGGAATCAATCTATTGTAATTTGGCATTACAATAGCTTCTTCTAGCTACTACAAAATATTGGGTTCACTTGGTGCATAGTGTTGACCTTCTGCCTCTTGGACTAGCACATCCCCACATATTGACAAGCCTAAAAACAAAAAAGAATGTTGTTCTGAAAAGTGTATCTTGCATAATCTGATAAATGAATCTTATAATTGCCATTATCAAAAACTCCACCATTCCAACTACACTACTCATCATAGCTAGCTATAGATGCACACAAGAACATCAAGGCTGCTTTAGAATTGTACCCATAAACAATATTGATAGTTGTTCATAATCTGAGGATAGTAGTACTCATTTAATTTACTTTTATTGAGGTATAACCAACATAAAGAATACAATTATGTAGGAAAATTATAAATAATATCAGAAAAAAGATTCATGATGATACCCATGGAGTAGTCATTTCTAGCATAACCAGGTTCACAGTCACAAGTGCTAGTTGAGGTGCATGTGCCACAACCACTACAACTAGTAGGACAAGTTCCTTAAGCAAGTTTGCCTTATATTAGATAAGATTATACAAAATAAAGATATTAATGAGGGAAACTTATGGGATAGCCTTATAGGTTTAAGTCTAGAATGGATGGAAGACCCTTTCTTCTAGAAAACATAAAAGGGTATGGTTACTTATGTGTGGCATAGTTGTAGTTATACCCCAAAATTGGCTCATTGCCATGATAACCAACTTTGGTTTATTCAACTATTCCTAAGTCCTATTTTACTAGGAAATTATAATTCTAATAATCGCTACTTGACCTAGATGTCAAATGCAGAAAACCACAATTTGCATTAATCACACTATTTATTTAATTCTTAAGTATCAACTCAAATTAGCTACATAAACCTATTGATTTAATTTAATTTAATTATAAGTGTTTTAATTTAATTAAATTAAAATTACCTCTTTAGCTAATGTACAAAGGAATTAAGTACATTTAATTTAATAAGACACCTCCTCTTTTTAATTATCAAATTTAATTATTCAATTAATTAAAGTTATTCAATTATAAGGTCATACTCTATTTTATTAAATTAAATATTCTTGAAAAGGGATTATCTCAAATTATCACTCAAAAAGGACACAGTTAACTCCTTTTATCACTCAAAAAGGACTCAGTTAACTCCTTTTATCACTCAAAGGCAACTAGTTAACTCCCTTTTCATGAGGAAGTTACCTTTATGACTGGCTCTCCTCTTCGATCTTGATTGTCCATTTTGGTTAATCTTGACTGTCAATCACCTCTTGGATTCTATAAAAGAATCTCTCCATTCCTCATTATAGAGGATGAACTTTGGAATTTGTGTTGAATTTATGCTAAAAATTTTACTCACTTTTCTCACATTTGCATAGCTTTATTTCTTTCATTGTACTATCATTTATATTTTAAATATGCATCCATTTAGCATACTATGCTTCTTCATTTCTTAGATTAATAATTGCATCTCTCATATAGATTAATTGCACTTTCATTTAGCTACATAAATCCTTCATTCTAGAGGTTTGGTTGCCCACTTCTCATTTTGAGAGCAAAGGCATAATCCTTCTAGTTAGAAGGCAACAGGTTGCTCTGTTAGACTTTTTGAATAAACAATACAATGTTTATTTCAGGATGATCTCACAAGTAATGACCATGTTGAAGTGTATATGAGGATTAGAGGCCCCTCAATTTTGCATATACATCTCTAGCACCCACCATGGGGCAGGAAAAATCAAATTTTCTGGCCTCACTTATTCTATTTTTTGCACTTTTTATGATTCTATTTTCCAGATTTTTGCAGTTGTCCATATAGTTTTCCAAATTTTCATGCAAGAGATCTCATTTTCATGCAAGGAACTAAAGATTTTTCTTCCTTCATTGCACTTTCTCATGTGAAAAATTGCATAAATGCACATTTCCTCATGTGGTGCATGCCATTTTCTCACGCAGGCCTGTGCGTGATCTTTCATGAAATCTTGCAACAACATATGCAAATACAATATTCAAAATTTGGAATTTAGAATTCAAATTTATCATTATGTATTTGACTAATGGTGTTTTATGAAGCATTTTTATTTCTGACTTCTATTTTTTTTTCTGTAGCTTAAAAGAACAAAAAAAGTTAAATTTTATTTTCCCATAGTTAAGCTTCCATTTGACTAATGGTGTTTTTTGAAGCATTTTATTTCTAATTTCTAGTTTTCAATAGGTTAACAGTGGTTTGTAGGATGCTTGATGAAGATACCTTTTATCCAAACACTTCAAACATATACTAACTATGTGAATGTAGGATGCTTGTCAAAGATATGCATGACAAAGATTTGTTTCAAACCCACATAAATGTTGTGTCTTCTTTTACTACTTTTCACACATAGTATAAATAGGGCTTGTGAACTTCATAGGGTGTAAGACATGGGAATAGCAGAGTATGCTCTTTACCACTTGGAGGTCATGACCAAGGGTAAATTAGAAACCTAGAAGCCTTTGAAAGATAGCATCCAAGGGAGGCAAGCAAGTTAGTGGTTCTTCCAAATGAAGCCTTTAATGAAGAGATGATGATTTCCTTTTAGGGGATCAAAATCTTGGAATAGGACAAGGTGGGATTGATTAAGCTAACTTGATGATTAACATATCTTGTGTGTTTGGGTGAGGAAATGAGGTAGAGGAGTATGCTCTTTCCCCTTGAGAGAAATCATAAACTTTGACCCTTAGATCTAAACCACCAGTCCGAGTCAATCCTTTAAAGGGCCTGCCAGAGTGATCCAACCTTCGGGGATGACCCAAGTAAGCACACTTCTTTCGCTGGAGATCCCACCTCACTATAATAAAGAAGCTTTGTTGAGCAAAAGACTCCAAAGCCATATTCATTTCCTTTTCTTCATTCTGATATCACATATCAAGAAGAGGCTCTGTAAATTGCACTGGTCAGTGCCGACCCTAGTCTTGCTAGTCAAGAGTGTGCACTTATAGATGTTGGTGTGGTCTATTGGCCTCAACTTCACTTGTGAAGCCACCAAGGATTAGTATGAATAGAATCCAAGTAAAAACCTCCTAGTTAGTTGCTACCTGGTTCACCTTTGAAAGGAGGCATAATCTTTGTGCAAGGAGGGGGAATAATCTCTCCTGTAGAACTCACCATAGGCATGCAACTAGGCATTGGAAGGTGGTATATGTGCTTGACCCCTACCACAAGGGTGTTCATTTAGCATATATGTTATTAAGCCCTTTGAATATACCAAAAATATGGGTGCCCTCTAGGGGGTGACATGACTATGTGAGGTGCACACATGTACATAAATTGTGGGACAAAGGTTTTGCCTTCTCTACCAATTTTCTATTTTAAGGATAAAAGTGTGTTTGTTATTGAGTCTTTAAACATTGATAAGTAGGAGATGATTTCCACAGCTAGTCAAATTGTGATGTGAATATCAAGATTTAACTATGTGATTTTGAGTCAAACTCGATGACCCATGTTTCATGAGTAGTGATTCAACATGAATCCATCTCTCATGAGAATAAATAGAACACTTAGCACTCATTGGATCTAGGTGATGCTCATAGGGGTGAAGCACCGGGACTTCCCGGGAGGTCACCCATCCCAGTACTACTCCAGCCTGAGCGTGCTTAACTATGGAGTTTCCTCCACCGTTAAACCCAAAGCTTGCAACCCCATTTGCAAAACCTTCACCAAGTGTTGTGCCTTATGAACCATTCATTCTTTAAACATTGTCCAAACCTATCAAACAAACTAAATTTCAAGACTCCCCCACCCCTCTAAGTTGCTTTGTCCTTAGTTGGGTTGTTTGAAACTACTACTTGCTTCCCATGTTTATCTGCAAACCAATTGTCTTGTTCAAAACAACCAAAATGCTATCCAAAACTTGAAAAAAATCTTACTGCTTGTCTGAAACCTGTCAAAACAACCAACAATCTATCCATAATAGTCTGAAACTTGCAAAAATCACTTCAAAATTTAGTATCGACTTGTGCTCTAAATTTGGTTTGTTATTTGCAAAATTTTACCTCTTTTTTGTCTACAAATAATGTCAAATAGTGGTTTCTTGTTAGCTAATGACTTGTGACCTACACGTAAGCTAGTCTTGTCTCTTGTTCACTTTGTCTTTGGTCTTTGGTCTTTGGTGCTTGTCATACTTCGTGTCACGATAGTCATAATCTTTGGCTATTCTAGCCATTACTTAGATGACTCGTACCTTATTATATAGTACCCTTATCTTGCTTTATTTTTGAGACTATGTTCTAGTGTGGTCCTTGTTTAAGCTTTCACTTTTTGTCCTTGTCTATGACTATGGCAACAAGAAGTGGCAAAGTTTTTTTATCCCCAAAGACCTAGATGAGGTAGAGCTAAGGGTACTAATCATGATAGAGGTCACTCTTCAGTCCATACATGGTCTATCTCTAGTTCATCTAGTGAGGAATCTTCATGATCCCCCTCACCTATCAGATCATCTTGGGTCCATAAAATGTTCTTTATAAACTTCCAACAAACCAAGAATACCTTGTAGCAAGAGGATCCTGAAACTAGCAAAGGTCCCACATCTCCAAACAACACATCTAAATTATTTTTCAAATGACCTTTCCAATTACAACATACTAAAACTGAACACATTCCAACAATGGCTAATTATGAACCTAAACACGGTGAACATAGTAGAAACCAAGACCAAACTAGGAATGACAAAGAAAAAGACCATGACATTGATGAGGAGCAGGAAGAGGTGGAAATAATTCTTGAACACATACCAAAGTGTTGTAAAGACAAAAATTTTCAAAAGATCATGAAAATCCTTCTCAACAAACAGAAAGAAAAATACTTTCTCAAACTTGCCCAAGAGGGAGCTAAGCTACCCCATCATTTCAATGTGGAAACTACCATTATGTCTCAAGAGGAAATCGAGACTTCCAAATTCCAAAAACAACTAAAAATTATGCAAGACCAACTGGCTTAGATGATGCATGAGAAAGACAAACCCACGAAGACATACACCTTAGATGCTCTTTGTCCATTTCCATTTGACAAGAGCAGAGACATGCCTCCTTTTCCAAGAGAAGTAGAGTTACCTAAGTATGATAAATACTTTGGAACTATTGATCCCCAAGATTATTTGTGGGAATTTGGTGCCTTATCTATGGAATTTATGCATAATCAGACATATTTCATGCTTTTATTCCCAAGAAGTCTAGGTGGTTAGGCTATGGAGTAGTTTTCACACTTGCATCCTGGTATCAAAACATTTGATGAAATTGCCAACTTGTAACTTGTCCAACAATATTCTCATAACATTCAACACCTTGTTAACATCCAAGATTTTTATGATCTTAAGTAGAAGGTTGGGGAACCTTTCCTCACATTCCTTTAGAGGTGGAGAGAAATTTATACTAAATACTCACACAAAATCCCAGAAATAGAGAAACTTGACATCTTTATGGATAACCTCCTACTTGATTTTGGGTATAGAGTCCAACTTCAAGGTCCACACACATTTGAGGACATGGTCACAAGGCTATTTTCATAGAGGAATTCATGGTCAAGAAGGGTGAACTTACTTTTCGGAAGGACACAAAACAAGGCTCCACCTCTAACAAGGACAAACCCAAGTATGTCAAAAAGAAACAAGAACTTGTACATGATGGGGTTGTTGACAATGTCACTCCTAAGCCTACTAAGGTAGCATTTAATCTCACAGATAGTCTCAATGTAGCCAAGAATACTGAGAAACCTCTTACTGATAACAAGACATCTAAGAACAAATTGAGAAACTCATGGGTTACATGCCCTAAACGAGAGGATACACCTTTGGGTGAACCTTTGGATGTGGTTTACAAAACCTTGTTACAGAATAGGCTTATTTCACCATTGGACAACTCTCATCCTTATGATCTGCAACCATGCCCACCATGCTGGAACAAAACTGCATTTTGTGAGTACCACCAAAATAAGGGGCACAAAACTAGCAACTACATAAACCTACATCACAAAGTCTAGGACATGATTGATGATGGTTACATTGTGGTCAATAGACATAACAAGAACTCAGATCACAAGGCTTTCAAAGAGCCCTTCCCAGCTTATAAAAAAGGAGAGAGCTCAAAACCAAAACTTAACAACAAGGTCAACTATGCATACTGTAATGATAACAATGTGATCAACATGGTTGAACCTATGGATTTTGAGTACTGTGATGTCATTACCATTAAGGGAAAGCAAGATACAACTAAACCCAAGACACCATTTGTCTTGAGGGGCCCTACTTCCAATGCAATGGACAACACATATTCACAATAATGTGCCAACATTGTTACATGCTCTCATGCCAAGTTGGTGCTCAAAGGCCCTGTGCCTTCTACTTATGATCTTGAACAAAATAAAGACAACCCTTGCTGGTCCATATGGAAAAGGTGCAAAACTCATGAAAAATTGAGAAACAACTAGCTATAGTGTTCTTGATCAATTAAAATAAACTAACACTCAAATCACAATCTTTGAGCTTCTTAAAATCTTGCCTTCTCATACGAAGATTTTGGACAAAGCCCTCACTGAGGAAAATGTTCATTAAGATCTTGATCTTGGGTGATTTCAATCTATGGTAGGTCACCTGACCTCACCCTACTTTATGTCCTTCTCTGAGGAGGATGATAACTCACTAAGTCACCCACACAATCAACCTCTACACATTGAGGTCATGATACATTAGACACATGTTTGTTGGGTACTAATTGATAATGGAACTGTGCTAAAAATTGTCTCTGCTACTTTTCTTAGAAAATTAAATTACTTTAAGGACTCTATTGATCCTCACCATAGGATTACTATCAAAGCATATGAAGAAGTTGAATGAAAGTCTCTCGATCTTGTGGTCTTGCCCCTTCGTGTTGGTCCTATAGAAAGGGATGTCACCTATTAGGTCCTTGACATTCCTTTGGCTTATAACATTCTACTAGGATGGCCCTAGATACATGAGATGCATGTTGTGCCCTCCACATACCATCAATGCATCAAATTCCCGTTTCATGGCTCCAAAGTCACTATTCCTGCCAGTATTAGTTACACCTATAATATGCTCAAAGTTGCTAAGAATTTTATCCTCGCTAATAGGGAATCTATTGATTATCATGAGAACAAGCTGAAACAAATTGAGCAATCAATTAACTTGAAAGAAAGTATCATGGGTGAGTACCATATTGGACTAGTTTTGTCATTAACATCTCTTCCTGAGTCTCTCCATCATTATGGAAGACCATCTAGGGAAAGAAGCCATTTGCGTTGACACCTCAAACTAAGTATAATGGCACTTTTGTCAAGGCTACAGTTCCCTTAGAAAATGAAAGTGAAAATAGAACCATTTCTATGTGGCTTTACAAAGAAGAGAATCTAGTAAAATTAATAGAACAAGCTTGTGAGATCACTCCTGAGAAGTATGGTCCTGGTCTTAGACTCATGAAGCACTTTGGCTATAAGGAAATTGGTCCTATTGGGTGCAATAGCAATAGTCTAGTTGATCCTATCAAAGCAATAGCTTGAAGAAACAAAGATACATCTGGTCTAGCCTTTATGAAGGTTCCCTTTCATTTAGGGGCTAACAAATTCATACCAGAGCC
This sequence comes from Cupressus sempervirens, assembly GCA_028749045.1. NCBI lineage: Eukaryota > Viridiplantae > Streptophyta > Pinopsida > Cupressales > Cupressaceae > Cupressus > Cupressus sempervirens. The sequence continues at coordinate 571,414,465 of CM053789.1, read as the reverse complement.
TAAGAGTTCATCTAGAAATGAGTCACAAGCTAAGTTTGATACTCAAGAAGATAATATTGATGATGAGTATCCTTATCCTTATCCTATTCCTCATGATCTTTCTAAATTCTTTATTGAGCCAGATGAGTTTGTGCCACTTGTTAGTACTATAAATGGTACTAGTGATTCTTCTGAGGACAATACTAATCCACACCGTGCCCATTTAGAACAAGGCAAGTCTAGTCAGGTGTTACATATTGAGTACTTATGTAAAAATCCAGATGATGAAGGAGAGTATGCCCCTATAACTATTGGGGAATTTTACAACTTTTCACCATGTAGTATTGATTCTAAGGAATATGAATTTGACTCCTTTTCAGAAGCAACTACAGATAAAGATATTGACTAAATTCATGTCTATGAAAACCTACTCAAAGTGGGTGAAGCATCTAGGTTTAGTTTAGATGGGTTTGATCCAACTAGTGTCCTCGAGTCTTTGGTTGATGATGTTAGTGCTCAAAGGCATTCAAACACACTTATGGACAAAGCTGCTCTAGGTCTCAAATTGCTGGTCCAAGTATTTAATGACTATATTGTGAACGCAATCAAACTTGCCACTACTCTTTCACTCACATATCCTGAGCTTATAAATTGTAATCCTAATGCATCTAGTGAAGTCCCCAAATTCCAGAATGACTATGCTCTTGCCTACTACCTAAATGCTATCGAACGTGTAACATCTTCCACCAGTGAATAGAGCATCAAAATGACTGAAGCTGACATCAAATATCTTAGTCATACAATTAAGAGGAAAAAATATAGAAGGTCTGATGGTGAAAACCACATTATGGCAATGTCAGAACCCAAAAAAGTTAAAAAAAAAATGTATCTAAGGGTGAAAACCTCTTTGAGGTGCCTGCAGATGAGGTATTTGATGCACTTCCAAGTCACTTTCAAGAGAGATAATCAGTGTTGATAGAGCCAACACAACCAATCAACCTAGGCACAGAAGAACATCCTCATATGATACATCTTACACAGTCATTGTCTCTAGGAGAAAGAGAAGAATTCATTGCCTTCTTCCAAGAAGAGAAGATAAATTTTGCTTGGACATATTCTGACATGCTAGGACTAGATCCTAATCTCAATATGCATCATCTATCCATTGCACCAAGCATTAAACTAGTTAAACAAAAACTTCAAAAAATACATCCTCATGTTGCATTACTCGTCAAAGCTGAATTGGAGAAGCTTCTGAAAGCCAATTTCATTCGTGCAATTGATTATGCTAAATGGATATCTAACATTGTTCCAGTTTCCAAGCATGATAAATCTATCAAAGTTTGTACTGACTTCTATGATCTCAACTTAGCATGTCCTAAGGATGATTTTCCACTTCCCAACATTGATATGATAGTGGAATTGATAGTAGGCTATGAGATGTACTCATTCATGGACATATTTTTTGGTCATAATTAGATCAAAATTACACTAGAAGATTAGGAAAAGACTACCTTTGCATGTGCATGGGGAACCTTCTGCTGGAATGTAATGCCATTTGGCTTTAAAAATGCTAGTCCTACCTATTAGAGAGTGGTAACTACAAGTTTCCATGACATGATGCATAAGACCATAGAGGACTACATGGATGATACCTTGGTCAAAAGTACAAAACACAATACTCATTTGCAAGATTTGGGACCCATACTAGATCGCATGGAAAACTTTAGTCTTAGGCTCAATCCTAAGAAATACACATTTGACGTCACATCAGGGAAACTACTAGGATACATTGTGTCTGTGAAAGGAATTGAGGTTGATCCAGAGAAGGTTCAAGAAATTATGGATATGCCTCCACCCCATAACATCAACTAGATGAGAGGTCTACAAGGAAGAATCCAATCTATTCATAGGTTCATCTCATAGTTGGTGGATAGATCACAACCTTTTACAAAGATTTTACATAAGAGTGTGAAATTCAATTGGAGTCAGGATTGCAAGAAAAGCTTAACATAGATAAAACAATATCTTGCTAATCCACCAATCTTGATGCTTCCTATCTATGGGAAGCCTTTGATTTTGTACATTTCAACAACTAAAACATCTCTGGGAATCTTATTAGCTCAAGAGGACAATGATAACAAGGAGAGAGCTATTTATTATTTGAGTTGCATGCTAATCTCTTATGAGAAGAATTACAAAATCATTGAGAAAGCTTGCTTGGCAGTTGTCTTTGCTTCCCAAAAGTTGAGACACTACATGCTTGCCCACACTGCATGGCTAGTGGCTAAAATAGATCCACTAAAGTACTTGCTTAGTAAGGCGGCTCTCACAAGATGATTGGCTAAGTGGGTTATGATACTTAGTGAGTTTGACATTCAGTATGTTGAACAAAAAGCTATCAAGAGATAAGCAAATGCAGATTAGCTAGTAGATACACCTATGCAGAGTCTTCTCCTGATGAACATTAATTTCCCTGATGAGTCAATTCTGACACTCACACACCAAATGTGGGTGATGTTCTTCAATGTATCCTTCACACAATAGGGATCTAGACCTGGATTACTCTTTATAACACCATAGAGATATTCATCACCCAAAGCATACAATATTTTGTTTCCTTGTACAAATAACATTACTGAATATGAGGCTTTGATTAATGTCATAAAGATTACAGATGAATGGAGAGTTGATCAGTTAGATATCTTTGGGGACTTTGAGCTCATAATCAACCAAGTTAATGATGTGTATCAAATAAAGGATGAGTAATTGATCCCTTACAAATGCATGGTTGATGACCTAAAGAAGTATTTTGTGCACATCACCTTCCAACAAATTCCTCGAGCAGATAACAAAGTGGTTGATGCAATGGCTATGTTGGCCTCCTTGCTACAGATGCTCGACAATGATCTTCAACATAAGTTCCTGGTGGAAGCATTATGTAATCACCTAAAAATGGTCATCTAGATTATTATCTCCCTTTTCAAAATTTTGGCTAAATTAATTTAATCACTTACCTAAGCCAAATTGCTAATAATCAATTTATTTGATTATAACCTATAGTTTGACTATGCTATCCTAAGTTCATTATTTGATTAAAAGAACATGTCCCCTTTTAATTAAATAAAACACCCCATTCTTCTAACCCACTTAAAGTGCACACATAAAGTCTTTTTTTATTTTACAATTAAAAGAAAAGGCTTGTGAGACTTTTGTCTTATATGACAAGTTAACTTATATTCTATTGGTTGACTTGTGTGTGCACATGGATCACTCCTCTTTTCAAATTCCACCGTTGATCATCCACCATCTTCATCTTGATCTCTACCGTCCATACATATTTAAAAGGGAGAGAGCTTTCCCCCTCAAGCCATCCTCATTTTGAATATTGTTATACTACAGGTTTTCTACCAGGTTTCTTTGGAGCTTTCTGGAGAACTTCTATTTCTTGTCTACATTCTCTCATACCATGACATTTTAGCTTAGATTCATGTTGCATGTTAGTTTAACTTCTATTTTGCAATAATCTCTCACATAGCTTAATATTTGGATTGTAACACTCTCATCCATGCTTAGGATAGCCGCACTTTTCATATTAATTCTAGCTTAATCTTTATTTGCATTGCATCCTTGAGAAACTCTTTGGGACATTTGCATTCTTGCATCTTGTCTTTGGAACCTCCCATTGCATGGTTTACTAGCAAGAAGAGTATCTCTAAGGCTCATATGAGAGCCTTCTTATTCTTAAAATATACTCTCTTGCACTCCATGGATAGGGAGCTCTAAGCCGGCATCCGAACATTCCAACTCATGGAATCATTTGGATAGAAGGGTTTAGAGTGTGACACATTTCTAGTGTACATTTTTGGCGCCCACCGTGAGGCTTGAATCAAGTTTCTAGCTCTATTTGCTTTCATTTCTTATCTCTTATTTTTTACAGCAGCATATTGGATTTAATCAAGTGCTTTTTTAGAATTATCACTTAGGTTTTAAGGCCAACCCATAAGTAGATTGGTTTGAAGGCCAAAAACTTAGTTGGTTTAAAGATTTGATCATATCTTTTAAACCGCTTGGATTTTGGTTCTGAATTTTTTTTTGCAAGTTGGGTATGTGCTCAAAATATGTCAGTCCAATTTTTAGAGCATTTTAACATGATTTTCAGGAGTTATGAGTTTTTCTTTATTTTTCATAAAAATCCATTTCTGATCGCAAATCAACGATTTTTTTTTTTAAAACTTACATTTTCAAAAATAGTTTTCAATTCTAATAGGGGTTATTTCTTTATGTTTTGAATTTTGAGATCGTATTAAGGATCAAAAACTCGATTTGATAAATTTGGCCTATTTTGACAAAATTGATCTCTAGAGCACAAATGAAGAGATTTTTTTTAATTTCTTTCATTTTTTGAAAGCTCTCTGATTTTTAATAAGGGTATCTTCTTTTTATTTTTATTTTTGGATAAAAAATCATAGAAAACAAGTCCAATCTTGTTGACTAGGTCAAAATCAAAGAGTAAAAATGAGAGCATTTGTGATTAACTTGCACTTTCTTTGCATGCACTTGGTTGGAAGATAAATTGGAATTTTGAGGCAACTCACCACTTTTTATTTCAGATTTTTATGTTATTTCACACTAACTTTTGGTGCTAACAAGTTGTGATTACAGGTTTCCATCCTTATGAAAAAAAATTGAAACATTGCATAAAAAGAATGCATGTCAAAGCTTCAAATGTGCAAGGGCTACTAACATTGTTTGCAGGGCTGCCCAAAGCATAAAAACTTAAAATTTTTTGCTTTTTTGTTTTCATGTGTGGCATTGACTAATTTTTTATTTTTCATAGGCACATAAAACTTGTGATTGGAGTCTTTTGGTAATAGGAGAGTATGCTCTTCACCCTTGTGGTGAATCAGAAATCTTGACTTGCCATTTGGTTTCAAAAGCAAGGGGTAACTGAATCTTCTTGGTGTGTTCAAGAGAAAAAAATTGGAATAGGAGAGTATGCTCTTCATCCTTTTGGTGAATTAGAAATTTTGACTTCTGAAAGTTGATCCACTCTTTGTATAGTTAGAATCCTTTAGAGGGCCTGCTCTCAGACAACCTGAGAGGAACGACCCAAGTGGGGACAAGTAGATTACTTGGCTCTTCCAACCCATTATAAACTCAAGGCTATCAAGGACACAAAACCTTGGTAGACGTAGTATTTGTTTTTGCCTAGTGTGATCACTTATGGGATTACGACCATAGGGAGATCACTAGGCAAGAATGCTTAAGGTACTCTTGTGGTCGCGAGATCGATTACTCATCGCAAAGTGAGGTGTTCCGTAATTGGGAGCAAGAGGAACACTATGAACAGAAGCCCTATCTAAACACCCTAAGTTAGTAGCTACCTTTTTTAGCCACTCAACTTCTTGGTGCAAGGATCGATCCTAGTGGACTACCCGGATTGCCCCAAGATTTTACACTCACCATCTGTGTTCCCTTGGTTATGCTTATGGAATTTCCATGACAAAGCCAATATCTCTTATGGGAAACCACTTGGTGTGAGGCAAAGGAGCATCATGTGTGGGCCAAGTTGTTGAGTAATGAACCATGACATTTAGGTAGATATTTCTTGATGTGTTCTCGAATGTGGTATACCTTTGAAAATCTTTTGAACATACACATGATGATAATTCTAGGGATTTCTTTTGAGACCTCAGATATGCCTGTATCATGCAAGATTGCTTTGTCCCTTGCTTGATTGTTTGAAGACTACTCCATGTGTCACTATCTTGCTTGGAAAGAAATTTCTTTTGAACATCAAACTTGCTATGCTATCAACTATTGTCAAACTTTATCAACCAAGTCAAAACATCAAATGCAAACATTTTCTTGTGTTGCTTGCTAAGGGGAGTCTCATCATTTGACTTTTATTTTCTATGTCTCTAGTTCTTGAACATGCTTAAAGTGACTCTTTGGTCTTAGTGCTCTTGGTCTTTCTATCTTCATGGTCTATGTCCACTTGCTAGTTATCTTTTTGCTGAAATGGTTGCCTTGATTTCTTGACTACACTCTTGGGTTGGAGAGTTGTTCACTTGTCACCCTGCTTTCTCTATCTATTTGGCTATTTGGGCATCTTGCGTAGCTATTGACTTGAGTCATTCATGTCATAAGTTTCTTGGACATATTGTTTGATAAGTCACTTTAATCTCTCTCTACTATCTTGGCAAGTGAACACTCTACCTCCTATAGTTTCAACATCAAGTTATCTTCTAAGCTCTTTTATGCTTGGCTTTGCATCTAAAACTATGGGATCTAAACCTTGTGCTACCAAACCTCAACCAAATCTAGATGATCATGATATCCTCCATGTCACTAAAGAGTTTCAAGATCTATATGTGCAATACAAAGAACTAGAAGAGACAAATGATCTTTCTTACCTTCATCTCTCTAAGCGCATGACAGAAATGAAGTCTAAACTTGAGAAAAGGTTAGATGAGAAGATTTCATCATTACATGAATCTTCCTTAAGGTCTTTACATGCATGTGAGTCACCTTATTTGAGGTCATCCTCTTCTTCTAGGTCGACATGCTCTACTTCAAGACATCAATTGTCTTTGCCTACTAGATCTAAAGGCCTTTTTAGAGAGCTAGAAAATGATACATCCTTGGAACAGACATCAAAATTTAATGATAAACCTATCTTTGACCAAGACAATGATGAAGACATGTATGCATGCTATTCACTTGGGAAGCAACCAAATGACTCTAGACATACTTTTGAGAGAAATTTTACTCCCTTGGGGAATTCTTATGATGACATTTTAAGAACACTTCTTGGCACCAAGGTCATCATGTTGCCTAAGTCTAGTTCCTATGGAAATCCATTCTTGGATACCTATTGTGCCTATCATCAATCTAATTACCATGCTACTTTTGATTGTAAAGAGCTGAAACATAAAATCCAAGATCTCATTGATGATTAGATTGTTGACCTTGGAACCTCTAGTGACTCATGTGGTGAAGATACTTCTCTTGAGCAAGATTACATTAATGAACCTATGTCTAGTAGCAGCTCTATTACATATTCCACTTCTTCCAACACTCGTGCATGTCCCAACACTTCAAAGCTTTCCAATATGCCTCCATCAAATAAAGAACCTAATGCTTTCCACATTGACTACGTGTATCCTCAAGGGCTACCTCTAAAAGAAACTCAAGCTAACCTTCACTTGGCTGCAAACCTTTTTCATGCTACTAATCCTAAACATCCGCAACCTTCATGCACTGCTATGCCTAATCCAAACACTACTTCATTCACTCTTTATTCTCCCTTGTCCTTAGAAGTGGGTCCATGTCAAGAGGACTCTCAAAAAGAAAAAGCTATAAATGTCAAGAAAGATCAAGATCAAGCACCCTTTCATCTCTTTCAAGATTTTTCCCCTCCATATCCTATATCTTGTCCACCTCCTAAGTATGATGAAGATACTACTTCCATTATCTCCCTTGAGCTTACTAAAAAATATGAGAAAAGTTCTCTTCATATGCTATCCAAAGCTACTTGTCAAGATCAAAGCATCCCCTCATGTTCTACTTCTCCACATCCACTTCAAAATTGTGCTCAAGCTTCATGTTCTTCTATTAAAAATGTTGTTCCTATCAAAGGTACTCATGAGTCTATTGATGGCTTTGACCATGTTGCTTACTCTTAAGATGTTGATATCCCTTCCCACTATCCCTTTGCATCTTCTAAATCTATCCTTGGTCCTTATCCATCTAAGCTACAACATTCAAACCTTCCATCCATTTTGGGGCCTTATGTTCCTCCATCTCCTACATTCACTCCTAGCTCTCCTATAATACCTCAAGATCAACAAAGACACTCATCCTTGATGACTTTTCACCCTTCTATACATCTAAACCAGTCATATCATCCTTATTCATCCACAAATCCCAAGTCCTTTGGAAGTGAGAATAAACATAAGAATTCATTGAAAAATGAAGATCACTATGTCCCATCTAATCAACATGTGAATGCCAAGAAGGAAAATGCACAAAAGAGATCGCAAAGGTCCACTACTCAAAGAGCTAAACCAAAGAAAATATGGGTTCCTAAATCCATCATTATACAAAGGCACTCTCAAACACCCAAAGAACGAGGAAAATCTAAAGCTATGTGGATTCCCAAGTCTCTTTTAAAAGACTTGAATATTGAAAATAATTCAAAGTTGACATTCAAGCTTCCAAAGGCTTCTATTCCATCTTCTACCAAAAATCTTCCTAAAAATATTCCAAAGCCTTCCACTCCACTTTTTTCCAAATCTTTTCTACCACTTCATACATCTAAATCTCTAGCTATTTCATCCATGATTCCTCCATTGTTCCAATACCCTTCAAGGTGTGTGTCAATGTTGATCTTGTACAATATTTCAACTACCCTCATGAAATCCTCTAAAGCTTACACTATCTTTCTATACATGAACTATTATCCTCCATATACTCTTCCTACTACCATTTCTCTTTCATCACCCTATCAACATCTTTTAGCATACCTTTCTATGGTCTTGGCTTATCATGACTTATCTTTTCTATAGGAGCATTATCTACATTCAAATAGCTTCAGCTCTTTCTAAAAATTCAAAAAAAAAAAAAAAAAAGAATTTAAAAAAAAAAAAACATGAAAAAAAAAATGAAAATGTGCCTTGGTGAAAACTACTTCTTGTGGCACCTTGGTAGCAAAAGTAAAGAGAAATAAATGCATCCTATGGTGAAAACTACATCTTTTAGTACCTTGGATAAGTACCATGATGAAAACCTAGCAAATAGGCGTCATGTGTAATTCTTCCACCATCCATCTATCCCCTCTTCTCTCTTTGATCTTGACAATGTTGAGCTATCTTTGCATATTGGCTATCTTATCCACCAAATTTTCTATTGTGCTCTACCATTCACTCATAGCCTCTATCTTGAGCTTTATTTTTATTGCTCTATCTCATTGCTATCCTATCTAGTTGACCCCTTGGTCTTGATCATAATAAATCAAAAATGGTTCTCATAGGCCTCTTGACATGTCTGCTCTCTTGGATTGCACGCTTTCATGCTATCTCTCTCATCGGCTTCCACTACTTATCCTACATGCTATCTTACTCATTTGCTTCCATCGCTTATCTTATATGCTATCACACTTGTTGGCTTCACCACTTATCCTACACGCTATCTTTCTCATTACTTCCATTGCTTATCCAAAACATGCTTCATATGACTATTTCACCTCTTTCCCTAGCTTGGGTACTCTTGAGGAGTCAGTCCTTGAGGATCACTTTCACTTGCTTCATACTCTTTTTTCATGCATCTTTGCTTATCCATTGGCTTGTTTCTCCATCATATCCTATACCTTGCTAGACACTGGGAGAAAATGATGTGATATTTCTTGAGAACTAGTGATCTCTAAATTATTCTAAGAATTTCAAAAAATCATATATGATGCAGAAAAAATCCTAAAATCAAAAAATGTCTTGAAAAAAATGATCATCTTAGTGAAAACCTAGCAATAGGTGCTTTGATGTATCACCAAAAAAAAAAAAAAAAAAAATTGGAAAAAAGTCCTGAAACAATCTGTCAAGTGGTGAAAACCTAGAAACAGGTGCTACTTGAAACCCTTGCACCTATGTCTATCAATCTCAATAATCCACTTCGCTACACATTTCCTAGCTTGGAATTATTTCTTGTCCTTGTCTTGGGGGCACAACTGCTTAGCCTATTGAGGTATTCTTGTGCATTAGGGTTTCTTGGACAACTCACAAAATAGTGTTTCTCAACACTTCCCCCACCTTGACATCAAGTGTTTTTCAACACTTTTTAGATAGTTACCTATGGTCTCCGATGTCGCGATATTTCTCACTATCAGAATCAAGTCTTGAAGAAATGGCCAAGTGACTTACACACATGCACTTTAACACTTAAATGACTGAGCTATGCTAATATTTATCTACTTTTTGTGTTGTCTATGATGAATTCTTTGCCATGTGTTCCCTCCCTAATAGTCTTTCAAGGATGTCATTGACTAGAAGACTGGGGGCATGGGGCATGTCTTCTTGATTTTTGCTTGTGGGTATACTTTGTTTGTCGATAGTGTTGTAAGCATTTATGCTGGTCCTATTCAACACGTTGACTTACAAATGTATCATCCTTGACTGTTTTGCAAGACCACACTCAAGGTTTATCCTAGTGCTTATGCATTGATAAAGGTGTAATCTTGCTAAATTAAACTTAAGGAATCTAATTGTGTAGTTATCTTGACTTACATGTCTTTGATGCTTAGATTAGATTTCCACATACCTATCTGATATCGATCATATTCATATCCTCATAGTTATACTAGTGATAGTTGTATGATCTCATGATGTCCCTAATAAATGCTCAATGATGAAATTAAGAGTCTAAATGTTATGCACTTCTTGCTAGTAAACCAATTTGCATATTAGCTTGCATTTTAGATTCATTTTCTAGCTTAGTCTTGCATTCTTGCATATGGGGAGAGCTCTCTCTTCATCTTTTTGTGGACATATCAGCTAACTCCTTTCATATATTTCTTTACTTTCTTCTTGTTCATGTCTTTTCACCTTCTTAATCTTTTGATTCATCTCTTTTCTATCTTGTCATCACATTATATAAATTTTTGACCTCTTAAATAATTTTGACATCCTAGATTCATTTTTAGGATCGAAATCCAACTTTGAGTTCATCTTGATGGTCAAAATTGTCTTTCTTCTGAGCAGTTAGCTGACCTTTTGAGGTCTAATCTCTGAATCATCACTGGGGCATCTTCATTTCTTCATGTCTTCATCATTTCCATACTTCATATCTACTTAAATTCACTATATCATGTTTAAAATCACCTTTCTACTCATTTCAACCTTATTTTAATGCTATATCCTTCAAGGTCAACTCTAGTCAAACTGGGGCATTGTATCAATTTTTTTATATAGTCATTCTTGGGTTCTAATCATCTATCTATCATCTTGGAAATTTCTATATTCTAATTTTCTCATTTCTAGCCAGTTTTTGCATCCCCTTACCTCATTTCAATTTCAATCTCGAGGGGGCAAAAATACTCTATCACTGCTTAGGAGCATTTGTTTGATCTTCTCACTTGTTCTCACTCTATCTGCTTTTCTAAGTTTTAGCATTCTTCTTGAATTCTGACATCATCTTTTCCTAGTGTTCAGTACTACCACTATCAGGCTGTACATTCAGGACTTGCTATCAATTTCTGCATTTCACTCTTCGGAATCAGACATCTATATCTACCACTGCCTACTTGGCTTCGATTTTCTTTGACATAATGTGTTCCCAGATCGATCATGCATTAGTCAAAGAGGGGCAAATGTAATCACCTAAAAATGGTCATCTAGACTATTAGCTCCCTTTTCAACATTTTGGCTAAATTAATTTAATCACTTACCTAAGCCAAATTGCTAATAATCAATTTATTTGATTATAACCTATAGTTTGACTATGCTATCCTAAGTTCATTATTTGATTAAAAGAACATGTCCCCTTTTAATTAAATAAAACACCCCATTCTTCTAACCCACTTAAAGTGCACACATAAAGTCCTTTTTCTATTTTAAAATTGAAAGAAAAGGCTTGTGAGACTTTTGTATTATATGACAAGTTAACTTATATTCTATTGGTTGACTTGTGTGTGCACATGGATCACTCCTCTTTTCAAATTCCACCGTTGATCATCCATACATCTTTAAAAGGGAGAGAGCTTTCCCCCTGAAGCCATCCTCATTTTGAATATTGTTATGCTGCAGGTTTTCTAACAGGTTTCTTTGGAGCTTTGTGGAGAACTTCTATTTCTTGTCTACATTCTCTCATACCATGACATTTTAGCTTAGATTCATGTTGCATGTTATTTTAACTTCTATTTTGCAATAATCTCTCACATAGCTTAATATTTGGATTGTAACACTCTCATCCATGCTTAGGATAGCTGCACTTTTCATATTCATTCTAGCTTAATCTTTAGTTGCATTGCATCCTTGAGGAATTCCTTGGGACATTTGCATTCTTGCATCTTGTCTTTGGAACCTCCCATTGCATGGTTTACTAGCAAGAAGAGTATCTCTAAGGCTCATCTGAGAGCCTTCTTATTCTTAAAATATACTCTCTTGCACTCCATGGATAGGGAGCTCTAAGCCGGCATCCAAACATTCCAACTCATGGAATTGTTTGGATAGAAGGGTTTAGAGTGTGACACATTTCTAGTGTACACATTACACTAATCAACTTATGATACCTGTAATTCTAGGATGATCTGTTCTATTGTAGGACAAGACTCATCTCACTACCATCACATTTACTCCTATATCTATAACCAAACCATTCTAGATAGTCTAACCTGGAATGAAAAACATTACCTTATCTATGATGCTTCATGGTATGTCATTATTGCTAATGACTTGTTTAGGAGAGGTCTCGATGGAACACTCCTTAGGTGTTTAGAACCTGAAGAGTCCAAACATGCATTAATTGACATTCACGAGGGCATTTGTAGCTCCCACTCAAATGGCTTGACACTAGCTTGAAAAATCATTAGAGTTGGTTACTATTGTCCTAAAATGGAGCAAGAGGCAATCAAGTATGCCAAGTCCTACAAGTAGTGCCAGCTCCATGGGAATCTAATTCATGCTCTAGCCAGGGAGTTGATTCCATCTACCTCAATGTGGCCATTTCAACAATGGGCCTTTGACTTGGTGGGTCAAATTCACCCATCTTCTTCTAATGGACATAAGTTCATTATTATAGCTATAAACTACTTCACAAAATGGGTAGAGGTAGTACCCCTCACAATAGAAAATGGAAAAATTGTAGCTCTTTTTATTAAAAATTACATCATATGCAGGTATGGTGTACCATCCTCCATCATTACTGATAATGGAGGATAGTTCAAAAACAAAGACCTCAAGGAACTATGAAAAAGATTCAAAATCACACAACATTGGTCTTCTATCTATTCCACCCAAGGTAATGGTTAGGTAGAGGCATCCAATAAGGTTATCCTCAAGATCCTCCATCATAGAGTCAGAAAATTTGGGAGGGGCTGGCACCTCCAGATTAATCCAACTTTGTTGGCATGTAAGACAAGCATTAGGACTCCAACAAGTACAATGCCCTTTGCTTTGGTTTATGGAGTAGATGATGTGCTTCCAATAGAGGTTGAGAATCCTACTTTGAGAATCTCTATGAAAGGCCTTATTACTAATGAAGATTATAGAATAGCTCAGCTTCAAGAGCTAGTACTACTAGATGAATGTCGATAAGTGGTGTATGATCATCTGTGATCTTATTACCGATGAATGTCTAGAAGCTACAATAGGAAAGTTAAGTCACATGACTTCCAACTAGGTGATCTTGTCCTAAGAGAGAATCCTAAGAATCAACAATGGGTCCAAAAAGGGAAGTTTGAACTGAACTGGCTTCGTCCTTACATAATTACTACAGTGTATGCATCTAGTGGTTACCAGCTTTCTACAACCGAGAGAGAAGTGCTCAAGGAACCTGTCAACACTCTCCACCTGAAGTGGTTTTACAACTAATATGATATCAAAAGCTCTTTGTACATATGTAAATGTCCTAAAAAAAATCTAAAAATTTTAAATAGTCCTAAAAAAATCATTATCTTCGTGAAAACCTAGCAATAGGTGCCTTGGTAATACCAAAAAAATTGAAAAGTTTCAAAAATACAAAAAAAAAAAAAAAAAAAGAGAAAAATACAAAAAAAAATTGAAAAACAAGAAAGTGCCATTGGTGAAAACCTGGAAACATGCATCATGGTAGCAAAAAAAAAATGAAAGCCCTGCCAAGAAGGTGAAAACCTGGCAAACAGGTGCCTCTTATTCCCAATGCTCCATCTTGCAGTGCGTCTTTTGGCTCCCTGTACAGTTGCTTTCCTACTTCAGTTTACTACCTTTTTTCTTATGTATCCATGGATTGAGTCTTATCACAGCTTGGGGGCATGACTCTCTGGTGTCCTAGAATCTCTTTTGCAATAGTCACCAATTTTTTCATTTGTGTTTGCCTACTATCGCTAGTGTCACTCTTTATTGAGATTCTCCTCATAGAATCTCTTTCGTGACAGTCACTAGTTGTTTCAATTGTGTCTTCCTACTGTCTCCAGTGTCACTCTTTGTCGAGATTCTCCTCATAGAATCTCTTTCATGATAGTCACTTGTTGTCCTAACTATGTCTGCCTACTATCACTCATGTCACTTTTTGAGATTCCTTAATGACAGATCTCTCTTGTGTCAGTCACCCACCATTCTGGTTGTGTCTACCTATTGTTGCTTGACCCTCTTAAGGTTTTTCACATTGAAGATTCCTCTTTGACCTTAGTCACTAGTTGTTCTGGCTGCATTTGTCTACTTTTGTCACCATACTAAAGATATTTCTTTCATCTATGTTTAGATATACTGAGCAATTTTCCTTGTTTTTTTCATTTTTTCTTTACCATGTCTTTTGGAGCAACTCGATGATGTCATTTTTAACTAGAGAAGCAAGGACTGGGGCATGATCTTTTCTTTGCTTTTTGTTTATGGTTTAGTTCTAATGATCTGAGGCATACATATAAATGGGGTTTCCACTATAAGAGCCTCCATCTTATATTGGATGGCTCGGTGTACCTTGACTCCTTTTATATGGATAAATCAACGAGGTTGGTTCTTCTCCTTGCTTATTAGAGTGAATTCTTTATGCTACAGTAAATACTAATACTCATCCTGCTAAGTGAATGTACGAGTCACTGCGAGTATATATGGAAACTTATGTCTCAGGTTACAGACACAAGGGCCCTTGTAGATAGAATACTTACTGATTACTTAGAATAAGAGGGATCTCCCTTGTGTCTGGTGTGTCTGCATGCAAAAAACATTCTAGTCATCCTAGCATTTATGTTTTGATGCTTATGTTCACTTGCTATATTAAAAGGGACAAATGTTTTGGTCATTTTGGCTTCTTGTGCCTCAAATGCTTACATTTAATCTCGACAAAACTAGAATAGATGTCCTATTCATATTCCTATGATTACAATGATAGTGGGAATTGTATAACATCTGGGATTTACTATATGCTCAATGATGATAATTATCAAAGCTTGGTAACTAGACCTAGGGTTGCATATAAGATTGCATTGCATAAGCACATGGTTCAATTGCAGATTTTCTTACATCCTTTGCGATGAGGAATTGTCAACTTATTCAAAGTGTCATGTTTCTTCATGATTACACAAATGATCAATTAATCACCCTCTTGGCTACTTTGACTACTTTGAATCCATTTTTCTAGATCAAATTCGAAATCTAACATACTTACATAGCTCAAAATCACATTTTAAAATTTTGGGACCGGTGTGATTGAATGCTTGTGCAGTCCATTTTTTTCTAATACTATGTGTATCTTGAAATCTTATCAAATCACACTTTATTCAAATTTTCCAATATTTTTGGAAAAGTCAAA
This sequence comes from Cupressus sempervirens, assembly GCA_028749045.1. NCBI lineage: Eukaryota > Viridiplantae > Streptophyta > Pinopsida > Cupressales > Cupressaceae > Cupressus > Cupressus sempervirens. The sequence continues at coordinate 571,398,985 of CM053789.1, read as the reverse complement.
TCTAGTCAAACTTTGCTAAAAATTGGTCTTTTTAGACCTTGAAATTACTTCAAATTGGCTTCTATATTTCTTCTGATCATTCTAATCTCTTCTAAATTCTTTTAATCATTCTGATCTCTTCTATATTTCTTGTAATCATTCTAATCTCTTCTATATTTCTTCTAATCATTTTGATCTCTTTATGTCTTCTAAACCTTAGATTTCTTCAATATCTTTTAACATACTATGCTACATCACATTTTTTGTGTGTTATCTTTCGATTTCACTCCCGAGGGGGCAGGATGATTACATCATTGAATCTAAAATTCAACTCAATCTAAATCTTATGTCCTCATCACTCGGGGCATCTACATTACTTGGGGCATCTTTATTGCTCGGGGCATCTTGTTTCCATCTTATGTTCTTACCACTAGGGGCATCTTGTTCCTCTCTATCTGGCATTATTTGTCATCTATCTCATCTTTTCATCAGCTGATCACATCTTATAACATTTCTAGTCAAAGTTTGATAGACAGGTATCACAACAGTCTAAACCCCGACTCCTGAGGATCAAGCTTCATTCTGAGGATGATTCTAAGACTCATGATTGGATCATGTTATCTTGTATGCTTAGGTATCTAGGTGTTCTATGTAGATCCTTAAAATGCATATTCAACTTAGGTATCTAGGTGTTCTATCTAGATCCCTTAAGATTAAGCTCCATTCTGGAGATAATCTTTAAAATCTTATCAATTTAGGTATCTAGGTGTTCTATCTAGATCCCTTAAGGTTAAGCTCTATTCTAGAGATAATCTTTAAAAGTTTATTCATCTTGGTATCTAGGTGTTCTATCTAGATCCCTAAAGGTTAAGCTTCATTCTTGAGAAAACCTTTAAAATGCTTATCAATTTAGGTATCTAAGTGTTTTTCTTGGATTCCTTAATGTTAAGCTCCATTTTGGAGATATCTTTAAAAGCTTATTAATTGGTCTCTGTGTCATCAATTTCGAAACCAATCTCATTTCTTGATCTTTGCATCGTGCTTTCTAATTTTCTTTGAATTGAACATGTTGCTCACACATTCATTCAAAGAGGGGAAAAATGTAACACCCCAAAATTGGATCATTGCCATGATAACCAACTTTGGTTTACTCAACTATTCCTAAGTCCTATTTTACTAGGCAATTCTAATTCTAATAATTGCTTCTTGACCTAGGTGTCAAATGTAGAAAACCATAATTTGCATTAACCACACTATTTATTTAATTCTTAAGTATCAACTCAAATTAGCTACATAAACCTATTGATTTAATTTAATTTAATTATAAGTGTTCTACTTTAATTAAATTAAAATCACATCTTTAGCTAATGTACAAAGGAATTAAATATATTTAATTTAATAAGATACCTCCTCTTTTTAATTATCAAATTTAATTATTCAATTAATTAAAGTTATTCAATTATGAGGTCATATTCTATTTTATTAAATTAAATATTCTTGAAAAGGGATTAACTCAAATTATCACTCAAAAAAGAACCAATTGACTCCTTTTATCACTCAAAAAGGACTCAGTTAACTCCTTTTATCACTCAAAAGCAACTAGTTAACTCCCTTTTCACGAGGAAGGTACCTTTATGATTGGCTCTCCTCTTCAATCTTGATCATCCATTTTAGTTAATCTCGACTGTCGATCACCTCTTGGATTCTATAAAAGAAGCTCCCCATTCCTCATTATAGAGGATGAATTTTGGAATTTGTGTCAAATTTATGCTAAAATTCTTACTCACTTTGCTCACATTTGCATAGCTTTATTTCTTTCATTGTAATACCATTTAGATTTTAAATATGCATCCATTTAGCATAATATGCTTCTTCATTTCTTAGATTAATAATTGCATCTCTCATCTAGATTAATTGCACTTTCATTTAGCTACATAAATCCTTCATTCTAGAGGTCTAGTTGCCTGCTTCTCATTTTGAGAGAAAAGGCATAATCCTTCTAGTTAGAAGGCAACAAGTTGATCTATTAGACTTTTTGAATAGACAATCCAATGTTTAGTTTGGGATGATCTCATAGGTAATGACCATGTTGAAATGTATGTGAGGATCAGAGGCCCCCCAATTTCACATATATAGTCATCACCTTTATATCTAAGAAAATAGTCACACTTTCCAACAATATAATCCTTGTTAAAATTATAGGAATTGACACATCGATCGTAAAAATCTAAGGATGTGTCATGAAAAATTTCATGATAAGGAGGGAAAATCAACTCCCCTAAAAAGCAGATTAAGTGGATTCAGAACAGGGATACGCTAGTGTCATTCCTTATGAGAAAAGGATTTCTTTTATTTCAAATATGAAAAAAATTAATTGATGAAACAAAAATCAGAATACTTGGATAGACCATGAGAGAGAATCTAAGATATAACATAATTGATAATACCATTGAAGCTAGGAAACTGGATTGGTCCACCATTTTCAAGACAAGATCTCCATTCTCCATCAACATCAAACTCCAGATAGTGCAAAAAAACTTTAGGCTTAAAACATAATTAGCATTAAAATTTTAATTTAATCTTAAGAGCAACATAATCCTTCCTTGCCACAAAACTTTATTGTCTACAATGAATGTATGCTTTATATTTTCAACGTAGAGAAGTATAAGCTCTTGATAAAGGATTAGCAAGAATGGTTTAACTAATCATTAATGCTAATTCCAAAAGGCTTCCACCTATTTTATCTTTTTATAATATTAGTTGCATTTGGTAAGTCCTGAATCTGCAGGTGTTGTTAGGGTTATTCAATACTAACAATTGTATCACATGCATTACAATGGCTATGTCAATAAGAAATTTGATAGGTAGGTAGTAGTATAGCAATTTAGAAATCTTATCCATCACTATCCATTCTTTTTAAATGTTCTCACCACAACCTAATTATTTATTATGTGTTGGCCCTAATACAAGGACCATCTCTCTAGAAAACTCAATTATCATTGCAAAATGTTAATCATACATGAGTTGCATTCATCCTTTCCATGTAACATGACATTATCCACACTTTAACTTTCATCCTTTGGCTAAAGATTAAATCCATGCTTGTGATAAATCTAGAATGTAAATGTTTCACAAATAGATATTTTGCATACATCAAATTGATGATAGGAAAACCTTCTCTTAATTTTACTATTTAAAGTCTTCACTGTCAAATATTTAAATGTGCAAAAGAAATAAAATATCAACCAAAAAAGACAATAATAGATTACTTTTTAATAGTAGTTTAGAATATATAGTGAAATACAGCTACTGGGAAGGGAGAGATTTAGATAAACCTAAGATATTTGTCATCAATATAATTGGCTAAACATATTTATCCAATAAATTTTTAGCAAATAGTGGGCACAATCCTCTAGTCTCATATATAAAGCTACCATGAGTCAAAACTTTGTTGCTGACTTAACAAATGGAATTTTTAATCACTAAACATTGTCAACATACTAAGGGAAAGTCTACCTATATTATATCATGTTTCCAATGCCTGAAAAATGATTGGATTGGCTTGGTTCACCATTTAACTAGCATGTGAAATAATATTTGAATTTCTTTTGAGGGCTATATAACTTTCATTTCTAGCTATTCCCAATTGATGTAAATTTGCAAAGTTACCATATATTTCAGAAAGAGTTATAAATTGTGTCATAGTGTGCCAAACAAAATAGGTAGCAGGTAGTTTTAATAAAATAATTGCTTTCTATTGGATGCCATAGCCTTATGTATTTCTCCAGAAGTCTAAAAGAATTATCTTTTATTGGGTATTGTACCTAACTATATTTCTCCAAAAGTCTCTATTTAATATTAGTGACAAACTCACATTTCTAAAGGAAGCTATTATAACTAAAAAGGGGATAGTAGAATATATATATATATATATATATATATATATATATATATATATATATATATATATATATATATACAGACACTGAAAATACTTTCTAATAACTATTATACCATTGTTGGTAGGAGATTTTTATGGTTTTTGATTTATTTTCTTAGATAATTCATGGGATATTCAATTATAAATTTTCAAGGGATCTAAAAAATTAGTAAGCTATTCATTTGTCTAACATTAACCATTAATTATTTCATAGTCTACACAGTCCTCCACCAAATATGTTTGTATTTTGTTCCAAAAGGCTAGCCACCCAAGCATATTTGTGAAAGCTTTAGATTCCTAGTATCAATCTATGCATTTTGCTAAAAATATATTATTGAATTTTTGTAATCATTCTCACAACCCTACCATAATAACTACTTTCAATCATTTTCTATTTAACGTTTATAATTAATTTGGAAACTTGTCACCAAACTTTCCACATCTTTAATTCCAAATTTTGTAATAATTTGCAAATTGAGTTGTGCAACTTGTTGCCAATAGCATATTACAGTACTATTTTGATCCTTCACCATATTCTCTCACCTTTCTCACATTGAAATTGTGCTTATCAAAAGGTGGTAACATTTCCTACATTATTACTTATGAAATAAAAAAATTCAGTTTGAGACCTTATGTGCATGAACAAAGGTCAATATTTATACAACCTTGAGACTAGCAACAACTAACTTTCTAATTCATCCCCCTCCCCCATATCTATAGTACAATTCTAATCTTTCACCATATGCTCTTACCTTGCTTGCACTAAAATTTCACTCGTCAAAAGGTGGTAACATTTCTTGCATTATTACTTATGAAATTACAAAACATGCATGAAAAAGGGTCAATATTTATACAACCTTGAGAGAAGCTACAATTACTAAATTTCTATGTGAGGCCTCACCCAGACCCATTGTAGCATAGAGATACATTATTATTTTGATACTCACGACTTGAGATGTTAGGACATTATCTGATGCTTTGAACATAGTATATTATTTCATGTTGTGTGATGTTACTTTTAGATATTTGATGTTCATCATTTAATGTTTTATGTATATGTATGTTGATGAAATAAGTAAATGTAGGATTAACACTTTGATTAAGAGATTTTAATGGTTAAAAATTAAGTAGGATGAGAGAAACCCTGATTGATTTATTGATGTATGTTTTAATTTATGTGATTTCTTGATACGTATATACATATGTGCATGTGATTTTACGAGACTACTAATATGTGCAATGAGTGTGCAGGATATTTTAGCCGAGAAACTCGACAGAGAAATGGAATTGATCCCTTTGTGCCATTTGTGGAAACCTTGTTGTTCGTAACTTAATTTTATTGTGAGATGTATAAATGTATCTTTCCGTGATCAGTAAATGTTATGTTTCGTAACTGTGTTCTTTAGTGTCGCTTGACAGTCGTGAATTTGCATATGCATTCTAGCATGCTAGTTGGGGTTAACTGTGTAACCTTTGGACCTAAGTCAGATTAAGTTAGTGTTATTTTTTTCTGATTTGTTTCTTAATTGAGTTTAGTCACCCCTAATCTGGATTAGTGCTTAATCTACATTTTTAGAGTTGTTAGATGGTCCTAAATATTTCCTAGCTTTTGTTTGGTTCCAAATCAATTCCTAAGGCTTTAAAACATGAAATCTTTATACCCAAGGGGTATGGGTATGGGTTGGGGGTATTTTCCACCCCCTAAGCCCCTTTTATTGACTTTTGAGGTCACTCAAAAAGTCTATTTTTTCATTTGTGCGAAAATTGAAAGTGGTTACCATGAGTTGCATGACCTCAACTCCACTTAGTGGTTAACCTTAGGATTGGTTGAATTAGAAACTTCTAGATTTATAGGTGAATGGGTGAAGTTATTGCCCTTTTTGGTGGTTGAATTTGGATCTTATTTAGAGGCCCTTCTTGGAGTAGTTTTGGTTGGTTACCCAATCTCTACTTTTAGAGAGGAGTCTTGGAAGATTGAAGGCAAGGAAGGAAAAGCTCTTCTCAATTTGATCATTTTCCATAACCCCTTTGTGAAGTTAGGAGTTCTTCATCTCCCTTGTTCAGATTCTTCATGCTTGTTTCATGCTTATGCTATTGTGCTGTTATTTGGGTGCTTGTGTGTATGTTGGGTATGTTGGGAAAGATTGAAACCATGTTTCTTGAATGCTTTTCTTTCATGTTCTTGTTTGAATTTTGAAGTTTTCTTGTATGGGTGTTTTGGCATTACTCACCCTTAGAGAGGGTAGAAGTGGCCAATTTCGGGAAAGATCTTTTTAGTTGGACTCAAATAGTGTAGAGTCTCTTCTTAGAATGAGAAGAGGGAAAGAGGGTAGGGTGTTATGGGCCCCTACCTATGAGTTTTGGCATGTAAGAATGGAAGAATAGAAGTTCTTGAGTTATAGCCTCGATTGGGCACCTAGTTTGGTGTTGTGTCTGACATCTCCTGTTGGAAAAATCCACCTTTCCCTAGTTTTGATTCATTTTGAATCCTGTTGTGAAAACCTAGTATGAATATGCATGTTTAATTTTGTCTCTTGGTCATGCTTGTTGACACCTGATCAGATTCTGTTCTCTCCATGATCTTAGCAATGTATTGCAGAAAATGATATGGGTCCCTTGATAAGAGTCATGAAGGAAAATCAATTAAATTGTTGTAATTTTGGGATTTGAAATCCTATGTAATTTGTATTTCAAAACTTTGTTGTAGTGGCAATGATGCCGAGTTTTCTTCTTGGTTCTTTCCCGGCTGAGCCTTTGAATCAGGTTTGCCAATAAAATGGTGATTGAATATTATTGTTTCTCATGAGATTTAATTGAATTTTCAGTTAATATGGATGCACATCAAAAATAGATGAAAATGATGTTGATTAAATTAGGCAAAATTTCAAGTTTCCTTATATGTTAAAAAAAAAAAATTTATGTTATGAATGAAGGTTCAGTTTTGTGATTATTGTAAACCAAAAAAAATCAATCTTGCAATATTGTTTAAAGAATGTTATTCAATTATTGGCTTAACTATGTTTTAGCAAAATTTAATAGCATTAATATATATATATATATATATATATATATATATATATATATATATATATATATATATATATATATATATATATATATATATATATATATATATATATATATATATATATATATATATATATATATATATATATATATATATCCTCCTTGAATAATGGATAAAATTGGTATTCACACTTAGACAAATATTTATCTTTATGCCCTTTGTTCTTAAAATTTGCAACACTTAGAAAAATAAAGACAAAAAAAAATTTGCCCCAAGAGAGCAAAAACTCTCTGGTTTTTGTATGGGGAACAAATTAAATTCTCCCTTTGGTAACAAAGAATCTTTAAAGATTCTCCTAAAATATTCTTGTTGAATAATATTAATAAATTAACAAATGAATGAATAAATATAAAATAAATTCAATCAATCAAAACAAATATTTAACATATGAAACTAGAAAATATCTATCTTCTACCAACATAACTTTTACATTAACTCCTCCATAGTGGGCGCCAGTTTTGGGTCATGCATTGAAAAAGTTCTTTTTAAATCTAAGTCAATAATAGTTGCTTAAGGGTGACATCACACTATCCCCTCCATAGATTTCACAGACCTAACATGCCATGTAAAAAGGGGATTAAATTTGTCTAAGTCTTTTCCCCCTTTGTTAGCTTGGTCACTACCTTTATTTAGGATGGGTCTACGCATATTTTAGTCTTGGGCAGAGTGTTGTACCTTGGCCAGCGCTTAGCTTTCAAAAGTGCTTAGGGCAGGGTGTAGTGAGAGTATAGGGGGGTGGGTTAGTGTTAGGTTAAGTTGAGGGTAAGTGTAGGTATGTTAGTATTTGTGCTAGTTTTAGGATAAGATTAGTATATGTTAAAGATGAGTCATATTTAAATTTAGTTAGTTGTTATTTAATGTAGTTTAAGTTTAATAAGATTTAGTTGATGATAAATAGATTAGTATTAGATAGTAAGTTTTTTATTAAAGTTGTTTTAGATTTTCACATTTTTTTTGTTTTGTAAAGTTAGTTAGTTTAAATTTAATTTAGTTTAGGTTTAAGTTAGTTTTAGAGTTATAAGTTATTATTATTATTGGATGTAAACTTACATTAGTTAAATTAAATTTACTTTAAGAATTAAATAGAAATTGTTATATGAAAAGAAGAAAGATGTTAACATTATATTGTTTATTAGTTTGGAGTAGTGTATAATTTATTTAATTTAAATGTTGTTGTTTTTTTAGTAGTTGATACTTTATAAGTTAAATAATAGATTTTATTGAAATGTTAATCAATATGAATGTTTTAAAATTATAGTTAATATTGTTTTAGTTTAGTTAAAGTATTGTTAAGATTTTTAGATAATGTTTCATGAAATATTTTTATTATCTTAGTCAAATTTAAATTTAATTCATATGGTCATTATATTAGAAATGTTTTATTTGATTTATATAAAATTATGATTGGAATAAAATTAAATATAGTTTATATAGGTGTATGGGTAGATGTGATATTTATTTTAATGAGTTCTTGATTTGATATTTCAAATTAATTTAAACCTGAATTCATTTAAATTGTTATTTAAATAATTTTCATATATTGTTGTAAGTTAATAAATTAACTAAACAAATGTCGAGATCAGATTAATAATGAGAGATCAAATTTAACGATGTATTCCTCCACAAGATTATAAACTTAAGATGGATTGTAGAGAACCTATACTTTAACTTTGGACTTAAACTTATCAAACTTAGAGTATTTTAATTATTAATATATATATATATATATATATATATATATATATATATATATATATATATATATAATTGTGTGTTTTTGCCCTCATGTTTTTGGGCATGACATTCTAATTCATTCCCCCTCCCCCATAGCTACAACAACTAACTTTATAATTCACCCCCCTAGCTACAATACTATTTTGATCTTTCACCATATGCTCCCACCTTGCTCACACTGATATTTTTGTCATCAAAAGGTGGCAACATTTCTTGCATTATTACTTATGAAATTGAAAAATGTGCATGTAAAAGTCCATATTTATACAACCTTGAGATTACCTATAAAAAATGACTTTATGATTCATCCCCCTTCTTCCCTAGCTACAATAGTTGGCATTCTAATTTAGTCCCCCCTCCCTCCCTCTAGGTTTAAGAGAAATTTTGAAATAGTAAAAAATTGATTATATAGCCTAGAGACTACCTCCAACAACTAACTTTCTAAGTCATCCCTCCCCACTCCCTCACCTATCCCCCCCCCCCCAAAAAAAAAATTAGTGTCTATGAACAAAAATTGTAACCTATCAATCTTCCATCTTGATCAAGAATTGTAACCTAGCTTCTTCTAATTCAATAAGAGCAACATAGAGCATCATATTGAAAACAAAGAAAAATCTATATATATTACTCTCAACAAGCCATCCAACTCACAAAGATCATTACAACATGGCCCCTACCTGCCACTCATTAGATCCATCTAACAACTTAGACACATCTAGATTCCAAAAGGTCACCTTTTATTCAATACTAAAACAAATACTTACCACAGAATGAAATTATTTTTTCTCACAATAACTTATGGGAAAGAGTTGTTGTAAAGATAGAGAATCTGGCACCCAACATCATAATCTCCAATCATAATAGCATGTTCCAAAAGGAAATGATGAATTTATCATGTTATAATTCATGTTAGCATGAAAAGTAAACATGATTTTATTATTTTACTATGTCTAGGCATAGTAGTCAAACCCTAATTAAATAGAAAACCTTTGCAAAGATTGAAGTGGATCATGATAAATGCAAATCATTTTCACATTTTTTGATCTTAAAGGAAGAAAATTTTTGTTGTGAGAAAAACAATCCATGGAGTAATAGTTAGTCACTCAAAATGAACAAATTAAGTTCTCAATTATAAGTTCCTTCAAAACATGGTTTTATTTCAAAAGACACAATATTAATGTGTGATCCATAAAACCTAATTTTTACCTCTATTATTTTGTTTTCATAGTATTGCTGGTAACACTCATTGCCTTGTGTTAAGGTCCCTTGAACAAACCTTGATTGAACCAATGATGATTACATACATCTACAAATAAAAATAATTTTGTATCAATATCCCCACATTCTTGTAACAAAAGGAAAGTAATAATAACATTTGTAGAGTAGAAAAACCTTTTAGAAAGACTTATAATTTTATACTAGTCAAGATAGAGAAGAATAAGTATTACCAACATGCTACATACATGCAAGAATTAAATATTTTTAAAGAACTATACTTATTTGTGAATTCAATGTTTGACAACACTTTCCTATCTACAAAAATAATCATGCAGTGACATGCCAGGTAATTAACATTGTTTAGTTGAATACAATTAGATGGAAGATGGATATCATTTTTTCAACAAAGGACCAATATAACATCAAAACAAGTGTTGGAAAATGGCCTAGTCTAATAAGATCAATTGGAAGATGCATATCCATTTTCTTAATAAATAAACTACCTTGGAAAGAATAATTGAATACTAGACCAATGATTACCTAGAATTAGATCTTCACATCTTACCCAACATCCGATCAAGTGCACATCCACTATTTGGGTCAATACATGAACCATTTGAACATGTAACAAAATATGTACAATAATCTGCAAGGGATGACTGACCACCTACACTAAGGTAGAAAGCATTTTATTACTCACATAGGAAAATAATTAAAAACTATGATTTGAAATAGAACCTTAAAGATGACATTTATAAATTACAAAGTTTTTGATAAGACAAACAAGTTTTAAGGGATCCTGAAAACCATAAGTTTTACAAAAAACAAGGCTGATAATAAGAAAAAGAAGCCCAACCAAAACAGAGGTCCAACAGCTGAAAAAAGCCTGAAGGCCTAGCCCAAAACAAAGGCCCAGAGAAAGGCTAGAAAATAAACAAACTAAAATAGACTACAAAAAGTCTGTCCAAAAGCCAAAAGCCAGAAAGACAAAAATACAAAAGATAAGAAAACTAGTCTTTAATAATCTTCTCCATTCCTGCATAGTCTGAGTTGCCTCGACTATCTTTTATTGCTCCTTTGCCATTTGATCCTAGACCTTCTCCATGTCCTGATCCATACTAGTGAATGTACTAATTATGGCCTTGTCATCATCCGGCCTGGCCTTATCCCTGTTCTATCCTCCCTCCTCCACCAGGAAGCCCCTACCCTTAAGTTTACCAGCAAGGGATTGGATGTTGTCATTCATTGAACTTAGGAGAGAAATCAACTGACTTTCCAGGTTGTGGTTGTAGTTTTCAAGATTTCTAATTCTCCTTTCATTTAAGCTTTCTCTGTTATCCTGGTCCTCCTGGCTGTCAATACCTGTCTTTTTCTTAGTACTTTCCATCTGGGATACCTTTTATCTAACTTCCTCCAGCTCATGGAAGAGCCATTTGATTGATCTAAAGTTATCAATCATACTACTGCGGGCATTATTTAGAAGGTTCATTCCAATATCCCTTGCGTTGTTTGAAATGGCCAGGATAGCTGGGTCTATGAGCTCATTGAGCCTAGGCTCCTCCAGGTTGTCCACTAGGATCTGAGGGTTCATAACTTCCCTAAAAATCCCCATAGTAGCACTCCTCACATTGAAATTTTTCTAGGCCTTTCTTCTATTATTGACCTGCACTTCCCCCTTGTTCTCACTAGTGATGACATTCACTTCTTACTTCGAAGGAGGCTGAGACTGGACAGGGGAGAGGGGAAGAGGAATAGCATCCGTCCTCTAATTTCTAGTCTCCTCAACTCTCACTACCTCCCTCTTCCATTTTTTCCCAGGTTTCTCCTCTTCCAACTCCTCCTCCGACACATTGTCAGAATCTTCCATATCCATTTCCTCCTCCTCCTCAACATAACTCTCTTTTGCTTGAGCTTGGCCATGATTTATAAATTACAAAGTTAAAAGCTTACTAGATTTGTAATATTTTACCAGCAATAAAGTGATCTTTTTTATAGGTACCTCTATTTATTCATAGATAGAGAGGACTACACTTAAACATTTCTTAATGCCTTTTTCTATTTTCATAAGAGACTCTACTAGTCATGAGTTTTGGACCTTGTACTTTTGTTAATTTTGACCATTCCATTGAACACCATTGCTAGTGGTTCTATTACCAACAATTTCAATAATTCAACTTTAGGATTTCTATACATGACATATTAATTATGTAATATTCCCCTTGGTGAACTCGGGGTTTTTGATGCATACAAGTATCAATATTAGAATGTTGATATAGAATCAATTCTATTCTAGAGAGTATTATTAGGTTGCAACATGTCTCTGTCTTTCAAGTGATATGAAAGAACTAAAAGAAATATAAATAACTTGCTATGTGTATGAGATTTGAATTCAACATTGTATTGACAATTTTATTGTTGCTACATGCCATTATTTTGTATGATATCATGCTAAGTTTTTAATGCCATAGTTTCCATAATAGATTTTACTAGCATGAGTTTTTAATCCTATAATTTTGTTACTTTTGACTATTCTAATTTAACACTATTTTGCTAGATTCTCCCCCAAAAACCCTTTCTTTCTAATGATTATTCAGACTAGAAGATATTCTGAACCCATAATTTTGTTGCTACTACATGCAATTGTTTTCCATTATATCATGCTATTCTTAATGTTCCATAATATCATGATATGATGAATGTGTTGAGTTGCAACGATAGGCTCCCTTCCAAAGATTGCAAGGCTCAACAAAAAAATTCACTCCCTAATTTTGGCCCCAATCTAACACTTCATCCATGTTGTAATTTGCTCGGTACCACCCACTATCCTCCAACAAAGTAAGTGTCATTGGTGAAACTATAGACTGTGTGTCTACAAAACCAACCATTATTTCATTCATCAAAAGTCTTTTTTCCTAGTGTGATCCTGCACAATTTAGCATTGAAGCCTAAGAATTATGAAAACACAACAAAAAAATTTGGTGAAAAATGACTAATATTTTAATAAAAATATGAGAGAACCACTCCTCTAAAAACACAAAAGATAGAACTATTCCTGATGTGCCCCTTCCCCCTCCATCTTCTAGTTTAAGACCTATGAATTTTTTTGAGAATGCATAACAAAAAAGGAAATAATGGTTAGTCCTTTTTTCAAATATACAACCTTAAACAAAGAAAAATTTAAGGATTGTGCCTCTTTTATTACTCTTTCCCAACCCACCAATCAAGTCTTCATTTAGCTCCTAAAAATTATTTGGACTAAAAGTTTAGTTTCATTAGTATATTGCTAAAGACAAAAACTTGACCAATTTCTATATATTAGAAAATGCTTTCCATATTTATTACCTCTTACACAAATAAAACATCTCTTCTTTACCTTTTGCCCACCTTTTAGTTCAATTTAGGACAAAAGTATATTGCCCCAAGTTCAAGCAATTTCTAAATATTCGTAAATGACTACAAGTATCCTATGTTGCCAAATTGAATGTTTTACCTAGTGAACCCAAGTATGAAATGTTCCAAATTGGATATGAATTTAGACCATGCACACATATTATGGCCTTTTTTTACTCTTCCAAACATGTAAAAAGTCAATAAACCCCTAAAATGCAATGTGATCTTCATTTTCATTCATTTTATGAACACATTGAATGGAAAATGAAATGAAGAATGGTTTTTTGGATTGGAATTTTAGTTGACTAATAATATAATGTCACCTCTCTTAGAAGGATATTGAAGAGTTAGTAGTGATGGAGCCCTATTTTTTTGCACAAAATTATGACCGCCATTTAAGAGATGATGTTGAAGATTTGATGAAGTATCATGGCCTCATACAAATATAGTTTTAAGAACAACATTAGTAAACATTTTGTCACCCAATTATGGGTTAATATGCTCATTGTTAAAATTAAAAGTAATTTAAAATGTTATCAAATGAAGGATACCTTTTAACATCACATACTCACATGTTGCTTTCATTGCTATCGTCTTAACAATACCAATTTTGAGCACCAAAAGAGAAAGAGGAGAAATTAGTTTAATAAAGTTAGAATAAGACAAGATTATTCTCATGGCTAGCACTACAAAATAAAATCCTTATAGCTGATACATTTAGAGAAAATGGATATGTAGGTCCAAGAAGGTGCATATTATGAACTTGCAAATACTCTCACCAATGTTGGAGCTGGTTACATAATAAGCTTGGATGGAACTTAGCAATACCAAGGTCAATCCTAAGCATGTTTTGAGCTTGGCCTATCCAAAATAAGAACTATTTTCATGGTGGATTGTGGACTACAACACCATCTATTGTCATATGGGAGTAATGGTAGAAGAGAAATAGATGCATTAAAAAAATTAAAAGGATAGGATAGGAACAACTTACTGACAAGATGGAGGCTTCCATTATCAAGATTGTGGATAATAGAATATTGAATATGCAAAAAGTGTTAGAAAAGATGACTTACTAGGATGCGAAGATGAGAGGTAGATGGATTAGGTTTAAGATTCCTTGGTATGTTAGTGTTTCACTTGGTTTCAAGAATAATTTAATATTCTCTACTTAAATGGGCCAATCATGTGAAGGTGGAAGCTCATATGGCCTCACCCCCCTCACCCTCACATCAATCTAAATTACCCATTATCATCTAATTACATACTCCATTCATTCATTCATCCATTTATGAACTATAACATTCAATCAATACAATCACATAACATTCATTAATATAAAATTCATTAATACACAATATTAATCAAGACTTCATTAACACATAACAATATTCATTAACATGAAATACAAATAAATATTAATACACAACATTCATAGATAATTACTTAAAAAAAATTTCTTTCATTATCTAACAAATTTTATCAAACAAGGTTTATCAAAGAGCATTTAAAAAAAATCATTTCTTCTTTTTGTTTTTCTTACCTCTACTAAGAAAAATGCTGATAGGAGCATCAATATCTTCCTCATTCTCCTCCTCTTGTGGCACATGTAATGTCAAATTATGTTGTCTCCTCTTGTTTGGAGTAGGAGGCTATTGCACTAAAGGGGGCTCTGTTGCAAGAACAAGTAAATGGGTTAAATTGGCATACTTATTTTCCTTTTTTAACCATTACAAGTATTTAATTAAGTAGTACAACACATCATGTATTTTTCTTACCTAAAAGTTCCACATCATGTACATTAATATTTTGATCCACCACCACATCAACATGCTGAACACTTGGAACATGCTTCACTCCTTCACCATGATGTTCAACATGCTCTAAAATATTCAAAAAAAGGTTACATGTCAAATTGAAATTGAAGATGTTAATTTTTATTCATAATTGCATAATTAATTTCCAATAGAAAATAAATGTCTCCACCACTATGATGCACATCATGGCCTTCATAATGAGCAGGTTCTGTGATAGGATATGAAGGCTGCAGTAAAATGTTATGTACATTGTTATGTAGTCAATTTATGTTCAAAACTAACACCAAAAAAGAAATTTCTCAAGTATTCAATTTGATTTACTTTTAATTTTATTTATTTACCTGTGTCTCATTTGGTGCACCAGATTCTTGGGTATGGCTTTCAGAGTCTTGGTGTAGGTGTGCAACCACAACTT
Organism: Cupressus sempervirens; assembly: GCA_028749045.1. NCBI lineage: Eukaryota > Viridiplantae > Streptophyta > Pinopsida > Cupressales > Cupressaceae > Cupressus > Cupressus sempervirens. The sequence goes on along the minus strand of CM053789.1, from coordinate 571,383,407 downwards.
TATAGCCTTCCTTCAAGGCAATTTTTTTATCTTCATACATGAGCTCCCATTGAATTTTGTGCCCTATATTTTTTGCTTAATATCATCAGTTTTTCATGTATGGTTTGAAATTATATAAAAATTTATATAAAATTCCATTTCTATGATTTACAAGTTGAGACTAAAGATTCATATAGCCACCAAAGCCAAGTTTGTGTTGGCCAACCTTTTCTAGTCTTGCTTTTGTAGCCGCAAATGTGTCTTGTAGTCTATGAACCATTTGAAACATGTTAGATTATACATTTACAAAGATCACTAATTAGTGCATGATTACATTCTACTTAATACTATCATAACATACCTTCTTTTTCCCTGTGCTGGTTCATTTACTTTGTTATCACGTAGCCTTTTCTCCTTTGCATCTTCTATTATTTCATTCCACTCCATTAATGGAATCATAGGAGGATGAATTTAGTTTGAGTTGTCCTTTGGACACCTTCTATATTGATCCCTCATAGTCTTTATATGCCTTGATGCTCTTTTCAAAAGTAGGGTAGTGTCAAAAATGTTTTTTCCAAATAGGTCCTCAAAATATATAATTAGCTGATTTTTTAATTTAGAATCCTATTCATTCCACATTTAAAAATAAAATAAAATTGCTAGATCAATAACTTTAATAAAGTACAATAAGTGGAAGAAAAGAAAAATATTATAGCAATGATATGAAACTATGTACCTTTTATATATGGTGGGTCTAAACAACCTTAATGTCATATAAAAAAGATGATCAAAGAAAACATTATTTTTTACAAAAACATAAAGGGATTATCAATCCAAAATAAGTTATGTATAAGTAAACTAAAATTACACTTTAAATAATAATAATTTTAAAGTACCTAGAATGTTTTATAATTTTAAGAAACATAGTTTTCTTGTTCAACAACAATGTCCCTACAAATAAACTGGTACTAGTTAGACAGACTGCTCCAGGAAATGGACCAACTTCAGTAGTACTAGTCTCTATTTCTCTATCAACTAAAGGTCTATCTATTAGTGCAAAAAATAGGTACATGAGTAAAAAATGTATGATTAGCACATTAAAAATATAGTAAAAAAAGGTTTTACCAGTTGTAGTGGGCATAGACAAGGATGTTTACATGCTCCTTGTTGCCAACAATGCACTCGACAATATCAGACCACCAATAGAAGGAGGCGCTCACACTTTATCATGAGCTGAAGAATAAAATACTATGTAGCAAAGACATTTACAATGGATAAAGATCAAATGGGACACTAGCTAGAAGCATCCAAAAATAAAAATGAAGATGAAAAAAACAATGTTGCACCAGTTTCACTTTCAACATTAGATGTCCTATTTGAACACTTAATAATTGTCTTACATAAACTCAATGGTGTAATACTACTGTAACTATAAGTAATTTTTTAAAAATAAAGTGTTACTTATACAAAGTTTGTGCGCTACAACCCTCACCATGTTCACCACGTGGTATCACAACTATCACATATTTCTGTAGAAGAACACATAATATTTTAGATCATGATCCATAAGATACTATAAAATATAAACATCTATTGAACTTCTATTATTTCTTTAGATTAGTTATCGCTTACCATTAAAGAATTGACCCTACAACCCAATTCTTTTTTTAGTGCCTCTTTCTCCTTGCTCATGTCACACTCGATGATAATGTTAACAATTTCATCACTATATCTTTGTTTGAGTTGTTGGGCCATAAACATACGGTTAGCAGTAAGGATGATGTCATGTAGAAATTGTTGGTGCTCAAAATTGTAGCCCAAATTTTGAGCACCATTGAAGAATTTGAGCCCTATAAATGCCCATAAATGCATATGTACCTGGCTGTACCTTTGAGGCCCCTAAGGTGTTTAATGTTTCTAACACCCTCCATTTAGTGCATTTAAGTGTTACACGATGATAAATTGACATTCATAGAGAAGCTACAGGCACATAAGAGAAGCTTCTAGCCAATAAGAAGGAACATGCAACATTTGAAAAGAAGCCCCATGGTAGAGCATCAATGATGGAAGCCGCTAAAATGCAGGTCAGGAAAGAAGCCTCAGTCCACAACTAAGACAAGAGGCATTCATGCAGGGCTGTAGTCCATTACCATAAAAAGGAGACCCCATACTTGCGACAGGAACAAGAGTCAATGCCATGAGGAGGAACCTAAATCATAGTTGAAAATTGTAGCAAAGGCACGAGTGTTAGACATGTTGTGAGCTGCATCTCACATCTGAAGAAGCCGCTTCCAATCAAAGAAAATGCATGCTAGAAGACCAACAATTAAAATGCAATGACAGAGAATACCAAGCAAATACAAAGTGTGGAAGTCGATTCTATAAAGAGGAATCCACATAGTCAAGAATGAAGAGCTCACGTGGAGGAGGACTAAATGCATTAAAATGGCAAAGGTGGGTAGAACCCTTTTTATTGGACTGGATAATAAGGGAAGTGAAGCATTTTTTGTCTATCAACCTAAAAGTGAGGGATTAGTAGATGCGATCTTAGTTCCAAACCATTTCTTAGCATTAATAAACTCTGTAACCACATGTTGAAAGAATAGAGATCTTTACGCCAAAAAAATAAAGCTGCAGACCACGCAAGTGAAAAACTCCACGTCAACAGCTAAGGTAGAAAAAGCGATCCATAACGATCGATACCAGTGGAATTATAATCTATACCTGTGATAAAATCAATAAGAGTATTTTTGAACAGAGGGGAAAACTAGTAAAAGTGTTTTATCCCACATGCCTTGTGGGTGGAGGTCTTCATGTGTTTAAATACAATTTCAAACACAAGATATAATGTCTTATGACAAGCACCTTTTGTGAAGGCCAAGTGATGTGCGAGGGTCCCACCGATGATGTCAGCTGGGTCGACTAAGAAATTTTTTGAATGAATCTATAGAAGTGCTGATGTGGAGACCGATGCATAGGATGCCACCATGTGGCACATCCTACGGCCAACACTTCCCTGCTCCATGGAAGTGCTTGATGGATAAGGAATGTGAGAATGCACCTGGGCGCCACGTGGTAGTGGGCCTAGGTCACAGTTCATCAACAATAGACTTAGACATGGCCTAAGATTTTGACATGTGGCTGGTAACAGATGATGGGTGCTTGCCTGCAAAATAAAGTTGCAGGGTAGATAACAAATGTGGGTGAGTAGGCTATCACCACATGGCAGTGAGACTAGTTACAGATGAAGGCACAGGATGCTGCCATGTAGCAGATCCAATGAATGGGGCATTTTTGCAAAATGAAGATGCAAGATGTTTAGATAATGTAGGTAAGCAGGCTGTTGACACGTGTCAACAGGCCTAGCTTAGATGGTGACATGGCACTACATACAAGGTGATGACGAGGTAGTCTAGTGGCAAAGGTTAGCAAATCAGATACTACCATGTGTCACAAAGGTCAAACTAGGGTTGACCCTAGATTTAAAGGGTAGGAAAAAATTCAAAAATGATAAAAAATTGTTTTTTCTCCAAAGTACACATACAAGATTACAAAATCAAAAGAGGCACCTAAAAAAAATTAAATTTTTGAATATCAAAGTTGCAGACTTGATAGTTATGCTAGAGGAGGACATTTTTGAACTAATTTTCAAGGGGTTTCTAAGAGGCTAACATAGCAATATTATATATCGCCAAAATTTTGAGAAGATGAACTTTCCAATTTTGGAGTTCATTTCTACATAGGAATTCATGGGTTCAAGTTATAGCCAGAAACATGAAATTTGGGGCCTTCTCAATAAAAAGAGCTAAAATTGAAAAAGCAGTTGTAGGATCGGTAATATACAGTGAAAATATAGTTGGGGCAAGAATTTAACTACTTTCAAGTTATTTGAATTAGGATATCACCAAAATTTCATACTATTATTAAATATTTTGGCAAACAAAAGGGATTTCATCATTCAGCAAGAGATGTTTGCAAATCAGTTATAGTGTAATGATGAAACAAAATTAGATCAATAGTAGAGAGAAAAGAGAGGTGATTCAGTTGCAAGAGATGGAATTTCAAGTGGACAGATGTCAGTTGCATATCAGATCCGAGAATTCTTTCTTTGCTAAATCATTCTTTCTCTCTTTCATTTTTGTTGTTGGCAGTTTTCTTTGGGTAATACCAGCAGGGTTGTAGTTTCTTCTACTATGAGACCATTGTTGGTTGGAAACCTTCAGTCCTTCTGTGAGACCATTTTGTTGGATCCAAATCTATGATTCCACCTTCATTCTTCAACATATTCTCTCTTGTATGAACATCAGTAGGAAGGATAATACAACAAGTTCTGATATGTTAGGTGTTTTCATGTTTTGATTGCATGCATTTGATTGTATTGTTTCAAGGAAATGAATACAAAGGAGCAAGAATTTCATTAGTTTCATTTTGATTCTCGTCTCCAATCTCAGTGAATTTTTAATGTTTTATGATCTTTGAAAAAAGAGCTTAGATCATAGTTATAGTCCCTTAAGGCTATTTTTGTTTTATTGTTGCTTATGACTCAAGGAGTTATGTAAATGCTTCAGGGAATCAACAGGGTTGCAAGTTTATTGAGAAGGATATCATGTAAGAATGAGATTCAGATTGAACATGGATGTCTATTTACAAGGTGAATTAATAGATCATATATTTGAAGATATAAAATGTCTCAGATATCTATACGTATGTGATTAATTCATGGAATTGGCCAATAGATAAGGCACTGATTGTTTACAGGATCACTTGTTCATACTGCTACATATTAGGGGTTTTGTTGAATTCAAAATCTTTTATCAGGTCAGTTCAATTTTTTATGTTTTATAGTGGGCTAAAAAGAATTAACCCACACTCAACTTATGGATTTCAAAGATTTGCATTTAGCTACTGTAGATTTGTGTCATTTCATGAGTTATTAGGAGATATAAGGGGTTTTCATTTGCAGTAATTAGGTTTAGATTTATGTTTTAAAAGCACTGGTACCATATCTCAGAACCTCAAGGTCCACCTACCTAGGTCTTGCAGAGCCTGAAGCAAAGAAGGAGTTATGCCTTTTGTTGACCCAAGACTACAATCAGGTGTATCCATCATAGGAATTTGCTAGCCTTAGATGCATTGGTCTAGTTTCTTGGTTATTTACAAAACTGTTAAATCAAGAGCCAATAGAAATGACACTCGTATTTCATATCGCATTTGATTTGCTATCATTTTAGCTTTTTCCTATCATTTGTGACATTAATATCTGTAAAATTCCATCAAAATAACTCCAAAGCCATAAAGAAAAGAACATAATAATATGACATTATTTCTATATAATTTGAATAATTACAATAATTAAGGTTTATCTCCAGTCAAGAAGGTGCATGAGATGGTGCATCCCCACCTATGCATGATGGTCTACCCATGTCGCCGTATGAAAAAGATTAGTAATTCTTAGCAATCAAAAATGAAATGAAAGTATTTGAAATATTGTACTTAATGTTTATATTTGCACATATGGTTTTCAAACAATTTTTTTGTGTAACTAATGTGTATATCTATAAAATTCAATAGTATTAAAATTCAATATCAATAAAATTCTCTGAAAATAACTCCAAAGTCATAAAGAAAATAACATAATAATATGACATTTTTTTATATATAATTTGAACAATTACAATAATTAAGGTTTACCTCCACTAAAGAAGGTGTGTGAGATGGTGCATCCCTGCCTATGTGTGGTGGTCTATCCATGTTGCCTTGTGAAAAATATTAGTAATTCTTAGCAATCAGCAACAAAATGAAAGTATTTGGCATGTTGTACTTAATGTTTATATTTGCACATATGGTTTTCAAAGAAAAATTTGGTGTAACTATTGTGTATATCTACAAAATTCAATATTAGTAAAATTCAATATCAATAATTTTTTATCAAAGTAACTCCAAAGCCATAAAGAAAAGAACATAATAATATGACATTTATTTCTATATAATTTGACCAATTACAATAATCAAGGTTTACCTTCATTGAAGATGGTGTATGAGATGGTGCATCCTTGCCTATGCATGGTGGTCTATCCATGTTGCCCTATGAAAAAAGTTAGCAATGAATAGCAATCAATAGCAAAATGAAAATAATAGACTTACCAATTTTTTTTTTTAATAATAAAGTAGATTGTATATTGGAGTCAATATTAATTGGAGATGATTGGTTTAAATGTTATACTTACCGGTCCCATGATAGGAATTTTTTTTGTATCTAAATGATTCAAATTTTAATCTATCAAAAGCTCTTCCCCTACACTTATTGATTTTATTGCACATACAAAAACATGAGTTCTCTTACGTGCCTCGAATATAAAATTCACCAACTTATTAGTTGACACAGGTTGAGAACTATTTATAAATCTTGCAATATTCCTTGTTGCTTTTAGCCTTCCATCAATATACATAGAGAACATTTTACTTTGATCATTTTCTTTTCATTGTACATAATTTGGTGACAATGCATACCTATGCATACTTTTTTATTTTGCACAATCCACATACAATTGTTGTAATTGTAACAAGGTCCTATATACTCAATCAATTCAACAACTTTATTGTAACATACCTTTACGCCATCCATGGAAAATAGGCCCAAACCATGTAATGAAGATGGAGCTATGCAATATATCCTTTCATTAATACAAAAATCAGTGTTAAATAGAGGTAGTTACTTGGGTACCCATTCTTTTTGAAGATGTGTGTACCTTAAGGGAACCTCCCTATCACCTTTTCTCTCATTATCATACGAAAATGACCCCCTCAATAAGAAAAAATTGCATTCTTTTGTTGAATTTTCTTCTAGTATTTTGACCTCAAGTTGATCTCCCTATTTTAGACCTACTAGATGTCTCACTTTTGTCTTTTATTACCATAGTTTAATCACTTGAGGAAGAAAAATGAGACAAATACCTATTTGGTGATACCTACAACCTATAAAATGAGAGACACACTAGGGCAAAAGTTGATGTTGATAGTAAAGAGAAGACATGCAAATAAAAAATTGTATCTATAGGGTCTATTGATATATACTTGTCAATCCATGTGACTATGCAAGATCATGGTCAAAGGTGTTGAATAGCCTATTTATGTAAATCATTTATCTTAAGTTAGCCAAAAATTTGGTCTAATTAATGTGTATATCTAAAAAAAATTGAACATATTGTACTTAATGTTTATATCTACAAATATGGTTTTGAAAGAAAAAGTTGGTCACCTCTCTTATAAAATTCACCCATATTGTAATGAATGAAAAAAATGTCCACTTACAATGCTCTATAAACTATAAATTATGTAGAAGAACAAAATTAAATGATGCATTCATCAAAATAAAACAAATTTCTATAAATAAAAATCATGACCCCATCATACTTGATATTGATCATACTTCGACAAAAATTTCACTAATCATGTCACTGATCATCATCTTCATCCATGTCATCATCATCACCATCATCACACTTGTCACTTTGGTCATTGTCATCACCACCACCATCTTCATTGCCATCATCATCATCTTCATCACCATTATCATGACCATCATCATCATGACCATCAATGCCATGATCATCACTATCTTCATTAGCATGATCATGATCATCATCACCATTATCGTTAGCATGACTAGAATCATCATCTTCTTCTTCTTCTTCATCATTGGGTAATAGTCATTCATTATCATTATTTACTTTATCTTGTGATTCTTTAGTATCTTCTTCTTCCATCACATTATACTTTACCAGCCTTCCTCTTGGATCATGTCTAACAAAAAATAACCAACCTAGTTTATGTGGAATGCCAAAGTAAAACACTTTCTTGCATTGGCTTGGAAGAACATAGGGTTCATCTCCAACTAGCTCAAATGACCTTGTATTAATCATTGTTAATCTACTTTCATGTTCAATAATACTCCTATTAAGATCTGTTGGTCAATTTTCCCTCCTGGAAAAATCACCATATTTGAATTTAAATGATAAACAACCACTCCTCATTTTATATTTAATACCATAGAGAAATAATATCATGGAATTGGGAGTTGAAAGACAAAGGCCTATGATGTTACGACGAGGAGGTCATTGTAATATCATGAGACAAGGTCATATGGTCCTCCAATGCTATGATGTGGTCAAGAGGTCAAGAAAGTGAAACAAAAGAGTTGTGATGTTCTGTCAATGTGTAAGGTTCGAATATTGTAAGATCGGGGCACCATAGCATTGGGAGGGACAAAAGCAAGTGTTACAATGTTACAAAGTAAAGGATGTCATAGGATGATGGAAGGGAAGAGACCAAGCTCTGATGCTAAAGAAGTCAAAGGATATCATAAGATCAAGATGTTGTCAGATCAAGGATGTCAAAGGATCATAAGGCCAAAGGTGAAGACATAAGATACTACGAAGCTAATGGATTTCATAAGGTTGTAAAAGGAATTTCACTGAGTTTCAATCTTATGGTGAGAACATGTGGATTGTATGGTAGAAAAGTTGTTAGAGCACATTGGTGAGCCAGTTTCATTTTCATCATTAGATGTAGGAAGATCAATGGATGGCACTTCACCACATTATGGAGGTGTCCAAAAGTTAAGGAAATGGTAATGCACCTATTTGACATGTGGACAAGTGGGGTAGCTAGGGCTAAAAAGTAATGCCAGTTGGATGCCACATTGTGCTAGGGTGGATGTTGGGTAGTTTGTGGGCCCAAAAGATACAAGGACAGGCACAATAATGATAAAAGTTTTCAACAATCATTGATCTTTCATAGATCAATGATCAGTGCATTCCCACATCATGGAACTGTGACAACTTTAAGGAATGCAGGGAAGCAGTCAAAGGACATGTGTCCTCATAGACCTAGTTTGAAATAAAGGAAATCATAGTTAAAGCTAACCATTATGTGACATGATAGTTAAATTGGAAGTTAGTATGGTTAGTAAGTGACATGGCCAACTACATGGAGACTTAGCTATGGTGGCGAAATGAAATAAGATTATTGGCCCACATGGCCAATCTTGGTTGTAGAATTTAGTTGACTTTTGACTTTGTTGATTCATTGAGCCAACTATGAAGAAGAAATGTTTTCATGCATGATCCAATCTTCATGATCATTTCCAACCACTTTCCAATGAATTTTACACCTAGTAAATGAAGGAAACACCTCACCATCTCTAGTTTTATCCACCTACTTAGTTAGAGTGATTTAATGATGTCATTTCTATCTTCTCAAGGCTTTGTTTTGGCAAAATATTAGTTTTCATCACATTGGAACTTGTACTAGGATCAAATTTTCTAAAGATCTACATGATTATTCTCTATACTCTTAAATGGTAGTAGTTGATTTTGGTCCAAGATAGAAAATATCTCAGTTATGCCTGAGCTATAAAGGTAGATTTTGTAATCTTTATAACATTGATCTTTTCTGATTCTCTAGTATTGCTTCATGTGTACTACTATAATTTCTCATGCCTCTGAACCATTGTAATCCTCTACTTAGCCTCTTTTAGCCATTAACACACTGTGCAAGGTTCTTTGCCTCTAGTTAATGTTTTTTCTATGTTCTACAATTTGCATGATTGTATCTACTTTTGACATTCAAATGATATTAAGTGAATTTTCTTCCTATACCATTCTTTTTTTATCTAATCTACATGTAATTGTTGAATTAAACAAGGTTTGAATCTATATTCTTTGAGGTTACAACTGGTTGATTATGCATTCATGAGCAGAGATAAGTTCAAATACTCTATTTTTGTGCATCACCCCTTTAGGTTAGAGTAGGTAGATTTTCTTTCATGTATTCCTTCTCCCTTTTCCTCTCCAGGAGTAGTTAGTTGCACCTTGATAGTAAAAGAAGCTCACTTTCTCTAGAGATTCAACCTCATAGTTCAAGTATCATAGGTTGGAGGTTATTTCCATGTTTTACAAGGTTGTCCTTAGGTAAAAGCTTTGGACAATGGTGCAAGCTTTTGTGACAACAGTTTTTGGCATGCCTGGTGGGACAATATTCAAAAAATTTCAAGTCTACTAGTGTCAAAAGAAAGATTTCAAGAATAATGCTAAGAAGATAGTGTTTCCCTTAGTGTTTCAAGCCTTCAAGAGGCTCATCCCACAAAGCACTTGGTGACGCTACACCCTTTACATCTAGTTCAGACTAAGTTGCAATGATTCATGCCCAAAGTTGAAACAAGGGCATCTTCTAGAGGTAATTTTCAATACCAAGAGCTTTCATTTTCAAATCTTAGAAGAAGAAAGACTAGAGTATCTTTATCAGTAGTTAGGAGTACAATAGTAATAAATACACCTGCAAGATCCATCTCCACTCCTCCTATTGTTAGATCTCATATTAAGTTTCCATTTGCTCATATAAATAGACCATTATTTCATATGGCCCAGCCTAGAGCTCATGCTTTTGCCACCTTTAATGGTGGAAGTCCCCTTTTATTACCACAAAGACATGACATACTAGTAGCTGCACTTAAAAGTATACCTAAATTTACTGGTGAAACTGTTATCTCTCCCTTAGAACATATTCAAGAGGAAGCAAATGTTTGTAATATCCATGGTAGTTAGAAAGATGATGTGGCCATTAGACTCCTAGCTTCATCTATAAAAGGAAAAGCACTTTAATGGTATAGAAGGTTGCCTCATGGTTCTATAATAGATTGGGATGGATTAGGATCAGGACTATGTAAACAATTTGAGCACAAAAGTGACTACTTGTCATTTTTAGAGTAGCTAACTACTATAAAAAGAGCCCCCCATGAATGTATCACCAATTTCAATTACAAATTTCAAAAAAATTAGGATAGAATGCCTATTTCAGTGAAGCCTACCCTTGGTAATGCCTTCTTACATTACCTCAAAGCTTTTAACAGTAACATTGCCACCACAATCTAAACCATGGGAGGAGACACTTTACCTAATTCTTATAAAATCATAGTAAGGGCTGAAAACATATTGATACAAGGAGAAAAATTAGCCCCAAGGCCTCCTATGCCTTTCTTCCATGATGTTCCAAATGACCAACCAGTAATGGCCCCTATTCCCATAACTTCTACATTACAATCCCTTGTTCCAGTCCCTCAAGCTTCCACACCTTCAAATGGAATAGCTGAAATAGAGGAGATAATGAAATCTATGATGTTGAACATAGATAAAATATTTCAAGACCAAGAGAAGAAACTAGAGGATAGCTTCTCTATGATGCAAAAAGTGGGAATCAAGGTGGTGACATTGGAGAGGCAACAAGCTCAAAGTAGTAAGGCTCATCGATTGCAATATCAAACTCCTAACAATGGTAGGCCTCCAAATCCTAATTATGGGAACAACTCTTTTGATTAGAGTAGGTATAATAGTCATGGATCTACCTCAAATACAAACCAAAGTAGGGCCATAGTCCCTCAAAAAAATATAGCCCAAAATCAAGATTTTTGTCCCTCTTGTAATTACTCCTACACATATTGCATGTTTCAGAAGGTTGAATATTATTTGGCATTGACCATTGAAGAACTTGCAATTGGACAATCACACAAGGAAAACCAATCCAAAGATGCTTCATATATGCAAGGACATGGCAATTTCTCCTTTATGAATCATCAGGTGGAAGAATAGTGTAATGTAACTAGGATTTTATTGCTCACAACACTAGGAGCAAAAGAAGAGCTATTGTAGATGCTACCTGACCACTCTTAATCAAGCTTCAATGTCAAATGTAGTGCCTCATGTACAAGCAATAGATGATCGAGCCAATGTTCCTCTACAACAAAAATAGAGTAATTCTAAAGGAGATGTGAATAATCCCCAAGTTGTTCCATCTTAGCCTCCTACACATGCAATTCCCAAGGATTATACCAAAATACCTAATGCCTCATTTAGTGTGGTAGAATAGATGAAGAAAAAAAATGTGAATATCTCCATGTGGGATGCTATTGCTATTATACCCATACAAAAGAAGTTGTTGCAACAAGAGTTGGAAAGTATTGAACCAAAGGATCAAACACCTAGCATGGAAAGTGCCACAAGCCTAGTACAACCATCAAACGAGGTAGAAACAAGTAAAAAGGTTAGACCTCCTCCATTTTATGTTTCTCTAATTATAGGGGATAAACTAGTCCACAATTTCATGATTGATTTGGGGGCTAGTAGTTTAGTGATGCCTAAGTGTGTTGCTGATGCTTTAGAGATGAAATATGAACCCATTGTTAGGGATATATTATAGTTGGATGGTAGAACTTTCAAGACTATAGGGATCCTTAGGAATTTGGAAATGGCCCTATGTTCATGTCCTATTTGTACTATAACTCAAGATATATCCATTGCTGAAGTCAAGCCACATTTTTCCATTTGTCTTTCAAGAGATTTCACTACAAAAATCAATGGTTACATATCCTCTGATTGGTCATACATGCTTTTTAGAACAAGATATGTGACCAAGGCTTCAATCAAAGTAGAGCCTCTATACCTCCATCATGTTGAACTCTACACCACTAATCTCATCAATATGAATTTCACTATCCTAGAAATGGATGAGAATGACATAGTGAATGAGCCTACCACTTCACTAGCAGAGATACCTAATTTTCTCTTAGATGAATGGAATAATGCATATCAATTTCATCCCATATTAGAAGCCCTTGAGATAGGTCTTGGTACATGCTATTGTCAAAAAAGGATCCTCTTGTCCCTAACCTTATGAAAACTAAAGAAGACGTGAGTGGGATATGGTGTATGTATTTTGATGGCTCAAGAAAGAAGAATGGATCAGGGGCTAGTGTGATATTGTTTTCTCCTGCACAAGTAAAGTAATACTTCTCCTTTAGGCTCCAACTTAATTGCACTATTAATGTGGCATAATATGAGGCTCTAATCCAAGGTCTCCAATAGGCATAGAGGAGGGGCATCAAACTCTTAAGGGTATTTGGGGACAGTGAGTTGGTTGTTAATCAAGTTAGAAATCACAATATCATGAAGAACAACCTCCTCAAATCATAAAAACATAGAGTTTGGGATCTTCTTGAAGGCTTTTAGGCTTTCAATATTTAGAGCATCCAAAGAAATAGTTTATAGATTTGCAACCATTGGTGCTCATTATGATATACCAGAGCATGTTATTGATGAAAAGAAGCAGCAAATCAAAATTGTTGTAAGGCCTGCCATCCTAGATAATTGCATAAATTGGTAAGTATTTGATTCTAATTTACATATTGTTAATTTCTTGCAAAATTAAGTAGAGTTCTCTACTAGAAATCAACCCAAGCTCCAAAGTTAGTATGGGGACCAGATTATGAATCTAAACTCCAACAAATTGCCTAAAGGTCTAGTCACCTTAGAGGGCATTTTCAACTCTAATGATCAAGCCAAAGGTAGGGGTCCAAACTTGGCTACAAAAAGGGATGACTACACTCTTGTCACTATTGTTGATGGAAGGAATCTTAACTTGAGAAAGGTATGCACTTATGCTAAACAAGAATTTTTCATTAGATTATGTGAAGAATTCAAAGATGTTATTGCTTGGACATATGAAGATTTAAGGAGTTTTGACCCAAATTTATTTTAGCATACCATAGATTTAAATCATGATGATAAGCTTATTAGACAAAAGAAAAGGCCAGTCAACTCAAAGATTGAACCTTTAATGAGAAAGAAACTACCCAAACTTATAGAAGCCAATATAATTTTTCCTATTAAGAACTCTTCATGGGTGGCCAATCTTGTTCCTATTAGAAAGAAGAATGGAGACATCAGATTATGTGTAGATTTTAGGGATCTTAATAAAGATTCTCTTAAAGCTCACCATCCCCTTCCTTCTATGGAAAAAAAAATACCTAAGGTTAGTGGCTCAGAAAGGTTTTCTTTCTTAGATGGTTTTTCAAGCTATAATCAAGTGCTAGTCCAAGAGTTAGATAGATGTAAAACAACATTCACTATGGGGTACCTATGCTTATTGTAAGATGTCATTTAGACTAACCAATGCAAGTTCCACATTTTAGAAGGCAATCGAGATGGCCTTCAAGGGTGTGCTAGAGAATTTTTTATTAGTATATCTTGATGATATAAATATTTTCTCAAAACATGTAGTAGATGATTTTGATAATTTGAGATAGATATTTGAAAGATGCAAAGAGTATGGTGTGTCCTTGATTCCCAAGAACTACATGTTTTCCACTAACCAAGGAAAGATCTTAGGACATATTGTGTCAAGAAATGGGCTAACAATAGATCTAGAGAGAGTAGAAGTAATTCTCTCTCTTCCACTCCCCAGTCATAAGAAAGGATTGAAAAGCTTTCTTGGTAGGATCAAATTTGTAAGAAGGTTCATCCCTAACATTGCCTCCTTGGTGAAACCTCTCATAGCTACATTGAAGAAGAATATGGTGTTTACTTAAACTAAGGAGGGGAAACTTAGTTTTGAAGAAATCAAGAAATAAATTACATCTACTCCCACTTTTGTCAATCCCAAGTTTAATAGAGACTTCGTCCTTTACTCCCTTGGAGGAGAATCAAGTATATCAACTATTCTAACACAATTGAATGATGATAATTTGGAGCAGCCCATTGCTTTCTTTAGTGAGGGGCTTAAGGATTATGAAGGAAGCTACAACTATGTAGAAAAGAAAGTCCTTTATATTGTAAGGGCTCTCAAAAAATTTAGAAATCTTTTGACTCATAACAAGGTTCAACTCTTGGTTGCACGTGCAAGTGTAAAGGAGTTCCTGCTAAACAAAGATATCAATGAAAAAGAGTTGGATGGATCACAAAAGTCATGGAATATGACATTAATATCAGGATCACCAAACTCATGAGAGGCATGGGATTGTGTGAGAAAATGGTCTCTTCCTTTGAGACACCCAAGGAAGCTTCCCTCTTAACACAAAATGAGAAACTAGTAGGGGATGAAAATTAGAATGATTGGTTGCATGATATGACTACCTTCTTGGTAGAGGGAAGATATCAACATGGCTTGAATAGAGCTAAGAGAAGAAAATTTAGATTTCAGTCTATACCTTATGTCTTGGTGGATGGAATACTATTTAGGAAGGATTTTAATAGAGTCTTATTAAGATGCATTAACATAGACCAAGCTAAAAGAATGATCAAAGAGCTTCATGATGGTCCAGATGGTGGACACTTCTCAGCAAAGACAACTTCAATGAAGATCATAAGGGTTGGTTACTACTAGCCATCCTTGTTCCATGATTATCAATAAGCATGTGAGGAAGTGTGAAAATGTGCCTTATTCTTTGGTAAGCAAAAGCTTTCAGCTCTTCCTCTTCATCCCATTTAGGTAGACCAACCATTTTCTCAATGGGGTTTGGATTTTATTTGTCCAATGAACCCACCCTCTAGTGTTAGTCACAAATGGATCTTGGTAGCCACAGATTATTTTACCAGATGGGCAAAGGCAATGGCATTGAAGGATGCCATAGAATCTTTTGTTATTGAATTCCTTGATGGAATCATAACCAAGTTTGGTGCCCCTTCAACCATTATTTTTGATAATGGAAAATATTTTGTAGGAGCTCATATTTGTGCATGGGCAGTTGATCATAATATCTACTTGAGCACATCCTCAAACTACTACCCTCAAGGCAATAGATTGGCTGAGTCATAAAAAAAAAAAAAAAAACCAGGAATATGAAAAGGACTATAGAGGACAATCATAGATGTTGGTATCAAAATTTGAGAACAAAATTATGGGTTGATAGAATAACACTTAAGAGGGCCATAGGGAATTCACATTTTATGTTGGTATATGGTAGGGAAGCAAGGCTTCCAATTCATTAGAGTTTCTATCCATAGAACTAGCTCATCAGCTGGAGTTAATGGAAAATAATGCCATGACAATAAGAATAGTATAATTGATGGAATTAGAAGAGAAAAGGAAATAGGCCATGCAAACCCTAGAAACACATCAGCAGTAGGTTAAAAAGAGTTTTGATAGGAAGGCTAGCATCATAATCTTCAAAGAAGGTAATCTGGTATTAAAATGGGATGTGGACAAGGGAAAATTGAGGAGGCACTCAAAATTTGATACATTATGGAATGGTCCCTATGTATTTATCAGTTACAAAGAGGCCAACACTTTTTAGCTATCTAGGCCTGATGGTGAAGTTTTCCCAATCCCAGCCATTGGGATTCACCTTAAAACTTGCTTTTGGAGAAGGTTAAAGGTTTTTTGTACATATTAAAGTGGTTTTATTTCTTTCCAATAAGTGCATAAGCATAGGTTGTCCCTCTGGAGGATAGTAAGTTTTGAGGTTTTGAAGGTTGCAAAGGGTTTTTGTTCCTAGTCCTAGTTGTAGAGAGGCAATTTTGAAGTTTCATAGATATCTTTTGTACAATTTTTAGAGTTTTTCTAGGGAAGTCTTCATGTCTTATGACTTTATATCCAAATGGATGCATAAGGTTACCAGTTGTATGCATAGAAATCTTGCATCCCCCTTGATCACTAGAATTGTTGGTCAATTTACCCTCCCACCAAAATCACCACATTTGAATTTAAAAGATAAATGACTATTCCCTATTTTATATTTAAAACTATGGAGAAATAATATTGTGAGATTGGGAGCTGAAAGACAAAGGCCTATGATGCTATGACAAGGAGGTCACTATAATATCATGGGACAAGGTCATATGGTACTTTGATGCTATGATTTGGTTGAGAGGTTAGGAAAGTGAAACAAAAGGGTTGCAATGTTATGTCGATGCATAAGGTCAAGATGTCATAAGATTGGGGCACCATAGCATCAAGAGGGAGAAAAAGAAGTGTTACAATGTTATGAAGTAAAGGATGTTGTAGGATCATAGATGGAAAGAGACCGAGATCCAATGCTATGAAAGTCAAAGGAAATCATAAGATCAAGATGTCATCAAATTAGTGATGTTGAAGGATCTTAAGGCCAAAGGTGAAGACATAAGATATTACAAAGTTGCCAAATTTTGCAAGGTCATAAAGGGAATTTCACTGGATTTCAATCTTATGGTGAGAACATGTGGGCCTTAAGGTATAAAAGTTGTAAGAGAACATTGGTGGGCTAGTTTATTTTTCATTGTTTGATGCAGGAAGATCAATGGATGGCACTTCACTGCATTGTGGAAGTGTCCAAAAGTTAAGGAAAGTAGTAATGTGTCTATTTTATGCATGGACAAGTGGGGCCACCTTGGTGTGGTTAGTAAGTGATATGGTCAACTACATGGAGACTTTACTCAGGTGGCAAAATGAAATAAGATTATTGGCCCACATGGCCCGTCTTGGTTGTAGAATTTAGTTGACTTCTTGACATTGTTGATTTGTCAAGCCAGCTATGAAGAAGAAATGTTTTCATGTGCAATCTAATCTTCATGATCATTTCCAACCACTTTTCAATAAATTATGTGCCTAGTCAATGAAGGAAACACTCCACCATCTCTAGTTTTATCCATCTACTTGGTCAAAGTGATTTAATGGCATTGCTTTTATCTTCTCAAGGCTCTATTGGGATAAAATATTGGTTTTCATCATATGGGGACTTGTACTAGGATCATAATTTCTCTAGATGTGCATGGTTGTTCTCTACACTCTTAAATGGTACCAGTTGAGTTTGGCTAAGGACAAAAAATATCTTAGTTATGTCTGAGCTATAAAAGAAGATTTTGCAATATTTGTAAGGTTGATCTTGTTTTGATTCTCTAGTATTGTTTCATACATACTACAATAATTTCTCATGCCTCTGAACCATTGTAGTTCTCTACTGAGTCTCTTTTAGCCATTAATAGACTATGCAAGGTTCTTTGCCTCTAGTTAATGTTTTGTCTAAGTTCTACAATTTGCATGATTGTATCTACTTTTGACATTCAAATGATATTAAGTGAAGCTTCTTCCTATACCATTATTTTATTGTCGTATCTACATGTAATTATTGAATTAAGAAAGATCTGAATCTATATTCTGTGAGGTTACAACTAGTTGATTGTGCATTCATGAGTAGAGATAAGTTTAAACACTCTATTTTGGTGTATCAAACCTTTAGGTTAGAGTAGGTAGATTTTCTTTCATGCATTCCTTCTCCCTTTTCCTCTCCAAGAGTAGTTAGGTGCAACTTGTTAGTAAAGGAAGTTGGCCTTCTCTAGAGATTCAACCTCATAGTTCAATTCCCATTGCTTGGAGGTTGTTTCCATGTTTCACAAGGTTGTCCTTAGGTAAAAAATTTTGACAAGGGTGCAAGATTTTATGAAAACATGATCATTTTGATTTAGCCATAGCTTATACCATTTGACAACAAATAGAACTAATTTGAAATAATTAAAGTCATGCTCAAGTATATCATCCAAAATACCACAGTATCAATTTTCAAATTGTTGAGGATGTGTGTTAGTTCTAGACAAAATATTGATGATTGTGAAGAATACACTTATCCTAAAATCACAAGTTTTCTTTGATTCATCTGACTTTTTTTATGTAAAATTAATGGCCATGGTAGTACATAGCTTTGTGGTGTTTGACTTACAATTATTCAAACATGTCAAGATTATTTGCATCAATCTATGAGTTGATATTAAACTTAGGGCTCATGATTAGTAATCTTCTATGTAACTTTGTATCTCTTAAGCCATATGCTAGATCAAGTACCATTGGTGTAACATTGGGATCTCCATTATGATGAGTTTATTTAACCAACAATGCAACACCATCCCATGTTAATGAGAAGCTATTTTCTTGAGACTATTTAATCTATACCATCATCCAATCAAGATTGTTTGAAATATACAAATGTAGTGCATCCCACTCATGACCAACTATAAAGAAAACAAGTAGACTGGTTAGAAACAACTCATATTGTTGATGGATAAGAATTAATTAAATACAAAAAGAAACTTATAATTACCTCTTACTATCCTCAATCTACCTTTCCCTATTAGGTACTCCCTTTAGAATTTTTCAATAGAGTTGCGATCCCAAATGTGATCTACATGGATATTTGTTGCAAACATTGGAAGATATTCACTAATGTATAGCATGGTCTGGTATACCATATATCCCTCTACCATAGAACCCTTAGGATGTTCTCTTTGTCGAACCAAGCCCTTCATAAATTTCAAATTCCTCTCAACCATCCACATTAACCTAGTTTGTATAGGTCTACACAATTCAATCTCCTCAACTTGATGTATGAGGTAGTGTTCTTGAGCATTGAAAAACGTTGAAGGTAGACACTTTTGTACTTCACACATAAGTTGTGGAATTTTTCTCTTCTAATATTTTATATCTTTTTTATCAATTTATTTAGATGATAACCACCTAAAAGAGATTCAACACACAAGAATATATAAACAAGATTTTAGATAAAATTATACAATAGATTTCAGATAAAATTATAAAAATCTAAGAAAAAAACTTCTAACCTCATGTATTTTCGAAGGTCATATATAACTTATTTAATATTATTGTCAAACTAGTGTGAGAGGGGTAGAAGTAGGATGTATTTCAATCATTAAAAATGATCATTTCAATATATTATTAAATAATTCAATAGGTAGTACATTCAAATTTATAAATATATTATAAATAGACAACATGACTTACCTTGATGAAGGTGCCAATCATGTGTTTTCAACCTTGGCCCAAAATCACCTTTCTTTGATACAAGTGTGCTTATATTTGTAGCAAATCCTATGAGAATTTTTTTTTATGACTTCTTTTAATGCATCACTTTATTGCTCCATTAATAAACAAAGAAGGACACTAGTATTTATGTAGTCTCCATTGCTAGTTGATTCAATGAAATCTTTCAGTGCATGTTGGATTCATGAATGTCAGTATAACTTTTGGCAATTTTTTCTCTATCACACCTTCCATAAAATATTTTCCATAGTATCTCTATTACATTCTTTCCAATATGCATAGCATCAAACAAATGCACAATTGGGAGATCCTTGTAGTATAGTAACGTACTAAATTAAGTAGGATAACTTTTCATTCCTCTAGGAAGTTGTTAATTGATGCCTTGACAACCTTCAGAAGCATCAATTACATCATTACTAAATATAAGACAATATCAAAATACAAATTTCAAATTTAGGACCACAATTTGGACTTTACCTTGATGATTTAGTCGATCATATTCCAACTTCCATAGATAAGGTCTCATTCTTCATGGCTTTGATGTTGTCTCTTCTTTCCCATTAAAAAGATGTTTTTCAATAATTTGATACTTATGATTATTGTGGAGAAAGTTCCTAAACTCATCAAACACCCACTTTCCTAAACTTCTTGAATGACAAGATTTCATCTTCAGACCACAAACTAGACATGCAAATTTTCCCTTTATCTGAAGACCTAAAAAATCATGCACAACTTAAGCATACATAAATAATATGTAAGCACTATAATAGACCAAAAATATGTGACCTTAACAATATATCATACCACGAAAATGAGTTAGCCTAGGGGCATCATGTATTGCCCATACAAGCATTGCATAGAATTGAAATTATCTTTGTCCTTTTGGTCTAGAGATGTCATACATAGTGATGCCACTCCATAACTTCAAGAACTTGTCAATTAGGGGCTCAATATACATGTTCATATCTTTAACTTGGTACTTACCTAGTAATTGAATGAACAAAAATATTAAATAATTATTATAACCATTTTCATGCACTATTTATGACAAATTTAGATAACTATTAAATTAAAAAAATACTTGGCACAATCGTTGACAAAATTATGTGCTCCCTCTTTATGGACATCTAAGGAGGAATGTTATTGTTAATAACAAAAGTAGGCCACACAAAGTAAAAAGATCTCATATCTCCAAATGGATTGACACCATCCTCTGCCAATGAAAGATTTAGATTAAGAGGTTCTTCTTTAAAGTGTGACCATGTTTCTTCTATCTCTTTAAATGTAGAACTATACGTAGACATTTTCATAATGTCATCTTGACTTCTATTTTGTGCATGTTAATACATATATTGTACCAAGCTAGTGAACCTAAATAATCATTAAAGATGTGGAATAATTGGAATGCACTGAAGAACCTTGTGTGGCACCTTTTTTGTTATTTGATCTAACCATTATCTACTAATATGACAATCAGGGAATTCTATTGCAAATTCATGTTATTTTTGATATAGAATGTGATCATTGGGACATGCATGTATTATTTGATACTTCATTTCAATATTATTCATAATGGTAGATTATTCTTAGTACAAACTAGACAGAATGTTTGATGGTGGTAACAAAAATTCACCTATCAACATACAACAACAAATATGCATTGTTAATATAATGAATAGTAATGGTATGCTAACATTGAAAATAAAGAAATTACATACCTTAGCATACATGATATTGCTACATTGGATAAACCATTCATAACCTTCAAGCTCACCAACAACACTAAGTAGAGAGAAGAGTTGTTTGGGAGCCTTCATATAGAGGCTCGTGTACCTTCTCAAGTAAAGATATATCAAGACCATCTTAATCATCATTATCAGATGCACTAGTACCATCATTGTGAGCATCTTCATCACCTATGCCAATACCATCTTCTTTAATCATGTCTTTTGGTACGTTATCATCTTTTTCCATGGGAGTAATATCCTCAACTTGGATATTCACACCTCCAGGTTCCTCCACTAGGAAATCTACATTCAAAAATGGATGAATATCATGGCCCCTTTGACATGACCATGTTGCCTACAATGACTATGGGTTGTTGTGATTAGAATTTTTTAATTCTTTAAGCCCTTACACTTTTTTGCAAGGACAATTACATTTATCAATTTTTATTTAGAACTTAGACCAGCATGTAGCTATTGTCTTGTTATTTTGTTCTAGGTGCATACTGTTAGGTGTGGTCTTTCTTCACAAGAAAATATATCTACAAAAATATTGAACATGTTGTATTTAATGTTTATATCTATACATATGGTTTTGAAAGAAAAAATTGATGTAACTAATGTGTAAATTTGCAAAAATATTGGACATGTTGTACTTAATGTTTATATCTACATATATGATTTTGAAAGAAAAAATTGGTGTAACTAATGTGTATATCGGCAAAAGAATTGGAAATGTTGTACTTAATGTTAATATCTGCACATATGGTTTTGAAAGAAAATTTTGGTGTAACTAATGTGTCTATCTACAAAAAATTGGACATGTTGTACTTAATGTTTATATCTGCACATATGGTTTTGAAAGAAATATTTGGTGTAACTAATATGTATATCTACAGAAAAATTGGACATGTTGTACTTAATTTTCATATTTTTACATATGATTTTGAAAGAAAAAATTGGTTTCATCAAGAGTTCAATTGTTTTAATGAAATTCCTAGTTCATTCATACTTGTCCAAAAATTGTAAACTTTCTATTATATGTTTTGATGGATTGGTGCTCACATTAAAATTCAACCCTTTCCCTCTACATGATTTAGTTTGTAACATAGATCTTTTGGACTGAAGTTTATTCTTGGAAATTGTTGAATCCATGTCTTTAGCCTTCTTAATGATTGTCTCTAGAGAGTAAGGACTAGGAGATTTTATCCATCCATAAATAGCATCATCAACCTCCTCTATGTTATATAAGTGGCCAATATTGATAACTCTAAAAATCAGCAATGTAGGTGTCCATTGAACAATATTGTTCAAACTAAGCCAACTTCTTAAAATCATGTTTAGGGTCAAATTTTTCAATAAGCCTCTTAATAAACTCTTCATAAGAGGTACTCTAATCATGTCCTATTATGATTGTGTTGTGGTGCCAACAATCATGAGCAATAATAACCAAGTGAATAGCAACATATTTAAATGACCTCATCTTCTAGCATGGGGATAAACCATAAATAGGTATATATTTTTAGAATCCATGTTCTTGTCATTGTCTTACCAGTCATTTTCATATGGTCTTTAACTCTATAAATCAATATGGAACTTTTGGGGACTACCACTTTCTCTATTTTTGCAAATATCTCTGCTCTCTTCCACTCAAAAAAAACATAAGAAAGCATGATAACCAACTCTTATACCACTAAAGTAACACTACTAGCCTATGCCCAAAATTCAACCCTTTCCTCGTACATGTCTATATATATTTTCAATATGTGTATGTATGAATGAACTCAAACCTATACCAAAGGGGAAAAATTATTGAACCCATGTTCCAAAACTGGAACCCAAATTGGCAACTTAGATGAAAATTTAAGCATGATTTAAATATTCCATTTGAGTCGCAAAAAGCAACATCAAGGATTCAAAATATGAAATTAATCACCATGATGTAACTAAAGTAAAAGGATGATGACAAGTGTTAACTCACAAACTTACTAAAAATTAATTTGCTCTCTATGGCAAGGACTCAAGTTGTACCATGGGTCTTGTTATAACATGAAATCAACTTACCTAGGTGCATAATAAGAATGCCTTAACTATCTTGTGTCATATTGGACACTTATTGACCTTTGGTATTCTCCTCCATGGTGTTTTACCACCTTATTCAGGACCTAGGGCCTCTACACCACTTAGCAAAGATTGAAAGCTTGTTGTTCCTAAAGATACATGGATCACCATCATTGTTTCAATGATGGACACAAATAGGATATTGCTACCTTTTGATCGTGGGTCACACTTATGTGCCTACTAATAGAAAATGGATAATTTAGGGTAAGAACTCAAACTCTTTAAAACATCTATCAACACCTCCATCACCTTTCACCCTCTAGGATCTTTATCAACACCATATCCCCATAAGCTTCCAAAAGGCTTAACTCTTAGCCAACTAAGTGATTTCAACCATTAATAGGATCTACATACTATGATGGGCTTCAAAATGCCAATACAAACTCTTTCTATGAGACTCTCCCTTTTAACCTACCATGGAATATAGGGTAAGAACTCAAACTCTTAAAACATCTATCAATACTAAAAACAAAATTGAATATCCATTATTGAGTTATTTCAAATTCCAAAACCTTAGGTTCTAACTAGTTCCTCAAGGCATATCACTCAAAGACCCTAGTCTATGCTATTTGGCATACAACCCTCACTCAAGCTACAACTCTTAACAATCCCAAATAACTCTACCAAATGAACTTGAATACTACATTACCTTATTAAGATATTTTAAACTACTAGTGTTTGGGTTCCCAATTATCAAGGAGATCTTTAAACTATTAAACCCTTGTATTGCTGAGAGTTTCCTTGCTAAGCACCATGACTAGTTCCTAAACTCCAATAGATCACCTTTCCTTCTCTCCCAAATGGTTCTTTAGTATCTTTTGATTAAAAGAAACCCTTAAACATTCATGTAGCTCCTTCACTTACCTCTACTACATCCATAAATTGTTGATTCACTATGTTATTCTTTGTAGTAGCAAGAATTTCTAATTCATGGCATATCTATTACAAGACACCAAGATATTATGTTTGAACTCATAAGAAGGAAAACCAAATAACCAAAAGAACCTTTCAATCTTTCTAATGTTCTACAATGATAATATGTAGTTATCTATTCTGAAAACACATGTAACTTTCTGTAATCTATGAATATAGATTACTTTTCCATAATAGTAATGTTAGTTATATATAAATGTTTTCATGCCTTCAATAACTTTGATAAATAAGTTTAATAATCATCAAAACCATGAGATAGTAAGGAAGAACATACCACTGTAATCAAATACCCGAGCATGCAGATTTTACTATCTAAGAAATAAATACAAAAAAGTATTCTCATAACCCGTGCTATTAGGTAAACATGCAACAATGATAAAGATACTCATGTCAATGTAATATGTAAGGGAACTTCAAAAAACATTACAACCACAACACCAAAGATAAGATGTGAAGGCAACATTCAAGCATCAATTGTACTCTAATAGATTGCAATGATTGTAGGATATCCTTACAAGACTTAATACAAACCTCCTCAACCTTTTCCAATATTATCTCAACCTATGCTTGAATTAGTTCTTTGGAACTAGTCACAGTTGTCCATCAAAATATAAATAAGAGTGAAATTCATTTAGATATTCTAGTTGGAAGTGCATTGCTAAACATGTTGGTAAAATGGAGAAGCATGTGTAAGGCATGTGGAATTTTTTGAAAAATGCCTCAATGATATGTATTCTCATCAATTGAGATAATTATAGGATATGTGCAGAATGGATTTGTTCAAAAAGCCTTAGAAAATTCTAAGCATATGCAGCTAGTAGGAGATAAAGTAGGACTACATAACCTTTTCTAGCCTCCTCCCAACATGTGCCAAAATAGGGCCTCTAGAACATGCATGAACTACCATCAAAATCTTTGAAAAAAGCTTCTGGTCAAACATCACGATTACCAATGTTCTGATAGATATGTTGGTAAAATATGGAAGGATACAGAGGTCATCTAAATTGTTTGACAAAATACTTGAAAGGGATGTGGTCTCATGGAATTCAATGATTTTAGGATATGCACAATATGGGTTTGTTAAAAAGGGTATGCAAAATTAGAAAACTTTAATCAAATGCTATTGGCATATTTAATGCCATATTTCACAACCTCTCTAGCATCCTAACAATGTATGAAAAAATGAATGCCTTAGGAATTGACATGGATTTCCATCAAAGTATAACGAAATGTGGACATTTTTTAGATTTTATAATTATAAAATGTGTAATTGACTTGTATGGAAATTATGGAAATATGATCAAAGCATGAACTATTTGATAGGCTGGTGAAAAAATGCCATCTCATAGAACACTAGGGTTGCAGGATATGCACAAAATGGATCTCTTGAAAAGGTATTTTATACCTTTAAACAAATTCTATTGGCAAATGTAAATTCTTACTTTGCAACCTTGCCAGTATCCTACAGGCATTATGGAAATTATTATATTTTATAACCATAAAATCCCTAATTGACTTGTATGAAAATTGTGGAAACATGCTCAAATCATGAACTATTTGATAGACTACCAAATAAAGGTGTCATCTCATATAATACAAGGGTTGCAGGATACACACAAAATAGATCTCTTGAAAAGGAATTGTATATATTTAAGTAAATTTTATTGGCAAATGTAAAGTTTGAATCTACAACCTTTTCCAACACCCTACTATCTTGCACAAAATTAGAAGCTTTATAATAGAGTATGTAAATACATCAATCTATAAAAAGTGGATTTTTTAATGATATTTTTGTTACCAATGCCTTGCTAGACATGTGTGAAAATGAAAATACATACATAGGGCATGTGAACTATTTGAAAAAATACTTCAAAAATATGTTAGCAGATGACATGCCATTATTACAAGATATGCATAGAATGGATGTTTATATGATGCTTTCAAAATCTATGAAAAAATGAAACATTGAGGAACATACTCTTACCATGCAAGCTTCACATGGGATTTGTTTACATGTAGTCACACAGGTTTAGTTGATGAAGGCTTTAAATACTTTAATAGCATGAGTGACTCTTATTGCATTATGCCTAAAACCAAGCACTATGCATGCATGCTTGAACTCCTCAAACAAGATGGCTATCTTGAGGAAACTCTAAACTTTATCATCAAAATGCCAATGGACATGTTTACTCAATGTACATATTACATAAGAATATATATTTGGGATTATTTACAAAAAGTCTTCTTTTTGAGATGGATCTGAGAATTTCATAACTTATGTTCTTCTAGAAAAGTTGAATGTAGAAATAAGTAGGTTGAATGAAACTCAAAGAGAGGAGATTGATGAATGATATAGAAACTAAAAGATAGCTACAAATTAAAGAATGTAAGGTGTTTGAGTGAACAAGAAAAGGGTATAATCATCCCACCAAGTTTATTATAAGGAAAATCAAATTAGTAAATATAATAGAAATTTCCTAATAGGGAGGAATGATAGTGGCTGATGTTTTTGCATGCTAAGTGATGTAAGAAAAAAAAGTTGGCATAGGCTCTTATATATATTGTTTTAGTAATTTGGGAAATCACATGCATTAATAGAGACCATGGGATTGGCATGATTTTTGTAGGATATGCCAAACTACCTATGCAATAGTTTGTTCCATTTATCGTTGTACTCATTAAGATGGACTCATTGAAGGTAACTTTGAAGTGAAGTAGAGCATGGGATGCATGGGAAGGACATCTATTAGAGGATAATGGACCAAATACAAGATGAGGGAAGAAGAGAATAAAAAAAATGCATAAATGAGATGGAGATGACCATGGGGAAGTATGTAGTTTCTTGTTTTTTTGGGTGAAAAATGCTCTTCTTAATGTTCATGCCATTTTTAAGATACACACAAGTTGGTTTTTTTGAAAAGGATTTACAAGGTTTTAATCAAATGTAACTAGTTTGAGCAAAGCCAAACTCCTCAACCTATGCAAACATTCTCCCATCTTGTGTTCAAATTAGAGCTTTATAAAATGATGTAGTCATCCATCAAAACATAATTAAATGTGGAATATATTTAGATATCATAGTAGGAAGTGAGCTTAAAATGTAGAATCATACACAAAGGATGTGGATTATTTGATGAAATTCTTCAATAAAATGTACTCTCATGGACTTTGACGAATGGAAAATATGCAAAAATTGCATTTTTTCAAAATGCATTAGAAACTTTTAAGCAAATGTCAACCTACTCCCAACTATGTTGGATTGGAAGCTCTAGAAAAAATAATAAACCTCCATCATTTCATGTTTGTAAGAAGATTTCCATAAGATGTCACATTTTGCAACACCCTAATAGATATGTATGAAAAATGTGGAATGATACACAAGTCATGTGGAATATTTGAAAAAAATTTCCAAAGCGATGTGGTTTCATGGAATTCAATGATTGCAGGATATGTAAAGAATGGATTCATTGAAAAGGATATATAAAAATTTCATCAAATACTATTGGTGGATGTAATCCTATACTTTACAACCTTTGTGGGCATCCTAATAGCCTATGCAAAATGGAAGCTTTAAAACTGGATATGAACCTCCATCAAAGCACAATCAAAAGTGTATATCTATCAAATGTTGTAACTATAAATTCCCTGATAGACATGTATGCAAAAAGTGGAAGAAAGCTCAAAGAACATGAAATGTTTAACATACTTCCTTAAAGAGATGTTATCTCATGGAATGCTATTGTTGAAGGATATGTACAAAATGGGTCTTAGAAAATATTGTTTACAGATGTTAATGCAAGCTTCAGAACCTTCACCAACATCTTACCAGATAACTAAAAATAGGATCTTTAAGGTATGGATACAAATCAATTCATTAAAAAAATGGATTTAATTAAAAATGTCGCATTTACTAATACCTTGATAGGCATGTATGCAAAATGTGGAAACATACACAGGGCATGTGAACTATTTGACTAAAAATACCTCAAAAAGATGTCATGTCATGGAATGCCATGGTTACAGGAAATGGACAAAAATATTTTTTGTAATAATGCTCCCAAACTCTTTGAAAACTAAAGCACTCTACAACATATCTTGACCATGTCATCTTCACACCTATTTTTTTTGCATGTAGCCATCCAGGTCTAGTGGATGAGGGCTATACATACTTCAATATCATGAGCAACTAAAAACCAATCACATTGTGTTCTTGGTCAACATTCTAAGTGGAGCTCACAATCTTGAGGAAACTTTGGATTTTATCATCAAAGTACCAATTAAACTTGCATCCATTATGTGGGCATAATTCCTCGATATTTTTAGATTACATACGAAAAAAACAAGCAGTAGGAAATAAAATGACATTTAGAGAGCCTTTGGTGTGGCTAAAGAAGCTAGAGTTCATAAGTGTAGATGAGTTGGTTTGAGTTGTGGGTTGTGCTTTCCATAGATTTTGAATTTGATCCTCTTCCAAAGGGAGTGCTTATGAGCTATGCCTTTCTGAACCCCAACTTACCAATATGTAAGATAAAAATAAAATAGATTGAATCACTAGACTAAACCACATATGCTCTACATATAGAAAAAGAGAAAAAAATCAACCACCACCAAGAAACAAACTCAAGCTGAAAATTTAACTCAAACCTACATCGTAATGCACATTTGTAGTATCCTCTAGTGAGAAATGTTTGACACAAATGTTCTCTTCTTATGACTCAAATTTAGGCACTCTATAATGATCAAATATTAATGTTTGGTTTTATTAGAACTACAATCTCCACAATAGATTTGTTGGTTACATGGAGAAGAATTTATCGTAACCATACATTAAATGAAAACCATATATTCTATATAAAGGATTAAATTTGAATGATTTTTTTTCTAACCTTGCAGTTATGGAAAGTAAGGTGCCATCCAAGTAGTGGTTGCTTCAAAAGTGCTATTCATATAAGGCAGAAAAGTCAAAAACATATATTGCTCTCTTACATCTCCTTTATAATAAAATAAAATCGATCAAAGAAAATTTTGTAACATTATCACCCACTCTTCCTTCTATGACTATAGTAATGCAACAATTTATATTTATTTTGCAATTACCAGTTAAATGTACAATGACTATTATTAAAAAATTATCAGTCAGAACATGCATTAAATAAATATTTTAATTTGTTTAGTATTATCATATATTAAAATTACATAAGATCTCAACAAAATGCTTTTAAGTGTAACTTGTACCATTTTTATGCTGCTAGTAGAGGATTGTTGTGTTACACCTTAAAGGAGAAAAACTATATGAAAAAAACAAGCAACACCTTCAAACCAGATACAAACTTTATCTAAAGTGTACATTAAAGATCTTTGTTTAAACTAATAATATTATTAATTTTAGTTAATATTAAACACCCCTAATCATAAATACATTAATATAGTTAACTTTACACTACTGCAGATATAAAAGAGATGTACAAATTAAAAACCAATTGCACAAAATCCACTAGAAATATTTCTTTGTATTTTTGTTAGTAGGAATGGCTCAAGTGAATACTCAGGCATCTTGCTCTTCTACTAGAGCTTTACCAACTAGAAGTTTTTTTGTCAACTCAGGTACCAATTTTAGAGTACAGAAGAAATGTATGGTATTTAATGGTAGAGGCAATACTATGTTCAGGGTTTGGTCTTTGGAAGATCTATTGATTTTTTTTGGCTCAAATAATACACTAGTTTATAACTTGTTCAGATTGTCTCTTCTAAAATTTTACTAAAGATTTTAACTTAGACAGAACACTCTAAGTTTTTTTCAAATTTCCATTATCATACAAGCTCTCATTCTTGTTCCTCTTTGTCCAAAAGCCTATTAAAGATTACAACTTAGCTAGCACAACTTAAACTTCAACTGAGCTCTCTTTTATGACACTTGTTCACATTCACTCTCCTCTTTGTCAAAAATAGATTTTGAGTATTTAAAATAAATGGGAAGCATTTAGATACCTAGGAAAATCTATGGAGTCAAATTTGTTCCCCTCCCTAATAAAACAATAACAAAAATATATGTAAAATACAATGGAAAAAGTTATAGAGGCTACAGTTTTTAGAATGAGGGGTCATTGCAAAAGTCATCATTTTCCATTTCTGGCAATGGCAATGGAAATATCTTGTAGTACAAGAATTTAGTATGTCTCATAAATGATTCTTCATCATTTTCTTGAGTATTTAGAAATGGGATGGCCAATCCTTATCTAACTAAACTAGGAAGGACAATAAGGCATTACATAAAAAATGGAATGGTAGTAGTAGTCAATGCTTGATAAAAACTTCTTATACCTCTAAATTGGAACAAAAGAAAAATCTAGAGAGGGAGCATCAAAGTCTATAGCCTTGGGTGGGTAGTGATTAATAAATTAATGTTTCCTTCAACCATCTAAATAATAGTATATATTGATGAATGCCTAGGCCATTAAAATTTAGGAAATTAGGGGAAGTGATTGGTGCATTAACTAAACTTGTCATTTATACCTATCCCTAAATAGAATATGGGAAACAATATGGACTGAAATCCTTACTTGACACTCCCCTATTGACTTAGCTTCCCCTAGTCCTCCCTATGTATAGGTTCAGTCCATAACTCCCAACTCCTTGGTATCGTAGATTGAGGAGGAAACCAAAGTATAGGAGAGATTAATTGATGGAGGAGGATTCTCCACTATTCTACTAACCTTGTTCATAGCCTTTCAATATTCCTATTCTATATCATCTATATCCTATATTGTACTAGTATGTCAATCTTTTCTTCAAATTATTGTATCAAAGCTAGGAAAAATAGTATCCAAGCTGATTCTCCATTAGGCCCTAGAAGTTCATCTCTATTTAAAGAACCCCCATTAAAAAGCATTGCAATTAAAATCTAAAATAGGAGATTAAAAAAAGAGAATTAATTACAAGATTAGTGGCAACGAGCTTTGTAATGTGATCTGAGACTTCAAAAATATGTTGTGAGCCTACCCACACAATCTTGAGAGCTTCCACATCAAATGTGATTGCTGCCTTTTTTTATTTTCTTTTTTTCTATTGAACCTAATTTGGTCAAGATTTCAACCAAATTAGGCAAAAAATAAACAAAAACAAGAATTCATAGGCCAATATGGCCTTTAGTAAAAAATTAGGTAAAAAATTAGGGGGAAATATACTAGTGTCACAATGAATGATGAATGCAAGAATGCATAATGAATTCATCTAGAATGAGGAGAGGTGTGGGGTTTATATACATCTCAAATCATTTCATGGAGTTAAATGTGATTGGGTCAACTAGGAGACCCAATATCCTTCCCAAATCTTGGCATGGACCTTTGAGTCAAATTTGGGTTTCATTCTCCTAGTACAATCAACAATGGTGACATGTCTATAGAAGAATGGTCCTAGATTTTTTTTGGGCACCAAGGAGATATATTAAGAGTGGGAATTTTGATGACAACTCATTTCAAGGTCATAGTAGATCAAAAAGGCTAAAAATAAGCAAGTAGGTTCTAGATGAGGCAATGAATTAATTGGATGGAAAACAAGAAAATATGCCTAGAAGTGAAAGGGACATAATCAAGTTAAAGAAAAATTAGAAGGAATGAATGACCCATATTTGAATCTATAAAATCAATAAATACAACCATTCTCACAAACTCAAAAAATAAATTGTTAGTTTCATCACTAAATTTTCAACCTTAGCATGGTTCTACAGAATAGCCCAATTAATCCAAATTAATCAGTTATCCTCAGAAACTATTTCAATAAATTATTAGTTCCATCGCTAAATTTTTCAACCTTAGCATCATTATATTCAAAATTAATCCAAATTATATGCAACCCCAACCCATGGCTAGCAATAATTTTGGGTGGTAGAACTTAATATTGAAGGTGGATATGCATTAGGTCCAGTTGGATAAATCAAATGGATAAAAAATATAATTAACATTAAAAAAATAGAGAAGAGAAAATTTTGGAAGAAAGATATGTCTATGATTTTACCTTCCCCATAAAATCAATGATAAGGGGCAGGCCATTAGTTACAGATAACATAAATTGCATTTGAATTGGTGTAGGTGTGCAAGTCGTTCCAAAGTACCAGTTGCTTAAGGTTTTCTCTTATTTTTTATGGTTCAAACCACAATAGACTTATTATTCTTATATAGCTTTGTACAAAATTCTTTTAATTTGATATAAATTTTAAATTAAAGTATATATTTTAGTTCTCTCCAATATTATACTTAACTATATGGTGGACTTTAACTAGAGAATGCAAATTAGAACAACTGTCAATAGTTATTAAAGTTGACTAGATTGTAGAAAGGCTACTGGTGTTACTATTTTATAACATCAAAAAAAAAAGTTTCAAATTTGTGTAAGTTGTGGGAAAAATGACTTCTCTAGATTGCCCTACAACAATGTAGTCTACGTTGAATTTTAATCCTCATTTCTATTATGATTGATAAAATAAATAAGGATATGACAAGCTAAGGCTTCTTTAAATACTTATAAGCTACACATGTAGTTTATTTTTTAAGCAATCTAAATACATATCCAACACACTATGATATACCTTGAACTCTAATGGCATTGTTAGTAACAATTACCAAGAAAAGTGAGTGAGAGATTGAAAGAATCACAAGGCATAAGCTATAGGTTTCTCAATTCTGAAGGCATTTCCAACTATTATAGAGGAGGCTATATATTAGCTCCCATTTTGTATGGTGAGTTATATCCATGAAATGAAAAATAGCACTACTAATAGTAATCAGAAGCATTAGATAAATTTTTAGAATATTTTAAAATCACAAATTTATATTTATTATTTACCCATTTAGTGCAAATGTGATGTATGTTGAGTTCCAATGTTTTATTTTTAAAGTATTGAAAGTGATAGATGAGTCCGTCGACAAGGAGAAGTGATAAAATAAAGATGTATACAATGACAAGTGAATCCTTTGTTCAGAAGAAACACAGATGGTAGTTGGACTAAGGCTTATTCAGCTAGTTATATCCTGAATGTAATTATTTGTTTTGAAGCAAGGCATCTAGACCTTTAAAATTTATTTAGAGATATGATATTCCTACATAGTAACATAAGGAATACAAATAAAACATAGCTTATCTCTATTTTATACAATATCCTTAAATTGATCAATTGTTTCTCTTATATTATGTGTTGAATGAATTTACAAATTGAAAGTACAACTTGCATAGCTTTTGGTAATAATGTTTGCCTATAATTAATAGTTGTTTAATAGGCTAACTATATCAAGTTGTGTTTAGTAAAACTATAAGACCATCTAGTGGATTGTGGGATGTTAATGTTATTTGATTTCTTGGACACAAGACTCTTAGTGTTCCTATGTAATGTTCATTATTTCTAAACAAGAAAAAATATAAATGAGCACCCTACTTGTCACAATCATCATTAGTTTACCTTTTTCATGATGATGATCTATAAGTGCCTTAAACTAATCAATTAATCTACTCATTAATAGTTGATGACACACCCTCATATAAATAGATAAACAATTTAAAAGCACAACTTTCAAGAGATAGAAACATCATAGTTCTTCATTATGATCTACATAGTGGAGTGATTGTCTTGAATGAATTATCACTTCACTTATTCTCATATCAGTATGGTGGGAGATGAAGTATATTTAAAAATTATATAATTGTAACCTAGTAAAACCACCCAAATGCCTTAGTCTTTTTCCAGGAGACACTCAATGTTGGAAGAACGTAAAGTCCAAAATCTCATTAAAAAAGTTGCATCTATAGAAAAGAAAATCTTTTCCCCAATGGAAGCATAAGAATTACTCTGACAGATAAAATGATAGAGTAATGCCCATTGTGGGGCTCAAACACATGACTACAAGGTTAAGAGCCTTGAACTCTACTAGCTGACTTTTTGGTTTAAACATTATTCAAATTAAAATTTTATCTTCCAAATGTGATTTCTCATATTTGCTGGTACATAGACATAGGCTTATAAAGCTACTTTATGCCATCAAATCTACTAGCTATTGTTGAATGCACTTGGCCAAAAACTCATGCAATCAAGTATCTTTATTAATTTCTTATTGGGAAGGCAGATTTAAAGGGGGATCTAGTTATCAAAGTAACATTTGTTATAGATTTGAGAGAGGTGGCTAGATTCTAGGTATTGTGTCAAGTATGGTGAGCTTTAAAAATACAAGTCAATTCAAAAGAATTAATACAGTCAATCTATTCAATTGATAAAAGAAGAAGAATTTCCTACAAATGTGGATGGATTATCTTGCACTAACCTTTCAATGGCTCCCATGCTGCTACAAACTAGTGCCAAAAATGCACAATGTCCAAATAACAAAATAACCAAAACACACAATGTCCAAATCACATCTTTTTTTTTTTAATTATGGGTTCGATTTGGTCAAAATTTTGACTGAATTGGGAAACCCTAAGTTGGTTAAAATTTTGACCAACTTGGGAAATTCTTCTTTAAAAAGTATTGAAGAAGCCCATTTAGGGCTTGGTCAAAAATCTTGGTCAAAATTTGAGTGCAAATTTAGTAATGACAATATTCAACTAACATGGCATCAACTTCATCCTTGTTCCTTCTAGCATGCATGGTATCTAGTTGAGTGGCTACATCATTAATGATCTATTATTTGAAATCTGATAATAAATTAGATAGTTCCATCTTTGATACTCCTTGACCTCCATTAGACTAAGTCCCCTACCTTTCTTCACAGTGGCCCTTGAATAATTCAAACATATACTTTGTATATCAATCCAATTTTTCTAAGTGATATCTCCTCCTTCCATTAGATCTAGAGCTTCAATACTCCCATCATTTACATCTCTCAAAAAAAGGTATTTCTTTGATTCTTCATTCAATTGATATTGTGTATTACACTACATGAATTGTGAAACATAATCTTCCAAGCTTTCATCATCCTTTTGGGACATTTTGAAAATGTCATCCCCTTTCAAATCTCAAACCCTATAGTATTCTTTATACTTTGTAAGAAACAAGTTGCTCATTATAGGCCAATTTGCTACAACATTAGCACCCAACCCCATAAACCATCTTAGAGAAACTTCCTTTAACATGGATGGAAACAACTTTAGCTTGTAAGTATTAGTTATATAGTCATAACTTCTACAAAGGATATCAAACTCGAAGAGGAAGGTTTTAGGGTATTCAGTAATTAGGTCATAGAACTTGGGAAGTGCAATAGAAGATATGTTCTTCAAGTTTTGATTACCTTGCTAAGGAGGGATAGGAAAGGAAATGTAGGCTAAGGCTGAGCTATTCTTGGAGGAGGACTTGGAGGTGGTGGTTGATAGATAGTAAGGGCAAGTGGATTATCTTGGTATTTATGTTCAAGAAAATGATTATTCAAATGCAAGGATTCATCAGAGGATGAGGGTATTTGTTCTTGATCAACAACAAATGGATTTTCAAAAGGTTATTCATTCTTTCTATGAGGTTCTTTAGGCTCAAGATTAAAAATGTCTTCCTAAATATTATGGAGAAGAAATCTCCCAAGAATGTTTCTTCTTCTATGCATGCAGAATAATGTAGAATTTAAACTAACATAATGACTTCAGGGTTAAACTAGATTGACACCTTCCCTAAAAATGGCACCAAAAATGATTAGTCTATTTAATACCTTAGTAACAAAGGATTCAACATACTTTCATAGTGATTCTATGGTCAGATAGCTTCATGTGTTTTTCTTAAAATAATATATTATCTTCATTTAATTTATCAACCCAAGAGCATAAACTTGAGATGGTGACTACAAAGTATATTTTCTAATTCTTCTTTAAGTTATTACAACTAAAGTGAAGGAAAAACTAAAGGAAATCCATGCTAGCAACTAAAATAACAACTTAACTAGAAGCTTAAAGTAATGCTACAAATAGTGAACCTAACTATGCATCTATGTTGTAGGAAGAATTCATTGATTCTGTTATCAATGGCTATAGGAGAAACAAAATTTTATCTTGCACGGAAACAAACAAGGAAATGAAATCTACTCTAATGGAATAGTTCACTCCCCAAGTGGGCCTCCTTGGATGAGTGAACAAAAAAGACAATCAAGATAAAATAAATAAACTTGAACTACTCATTCCATTCATTCATGGTGAGAGAGAATTATACTTAATTAAAAATTGACTCACATTCTACTACTATGAAAATCAACTTATCCTATTCTTCTAAAACTACACTTAATGCTAAAATAGTTATTATGTAAAGGAAACTACAACTACTTCCTAACTCTATGATCACTCCATTAATGAGGATCAATTATAGACTCATAAAGTTTAAAAGAGAATTTCTATTAACCATGAATAAATCCTCCAGGAATATAGTAGGTTGTGGAAGCTACATCTATGCATTGCATCAATAGAAAGCATATAATGACTTGCTCCACTTGCAATGGCTTAGCAATCCAGTTGGCTTTGATTTTAGTACTAAGGTATTTAATCTTTGAATCTTTGCATCAAGTACCCAAAAACATTCAATGTGCACAAACTTCCACATGCATATATTTATTTCATCATTAATATTAGAGAAAAAGTGCAAAGTCCAAATTACCACTCTTGTAAATCCTATAGTTATAGGAGGAAAACTACCCAAGACATAGCATGAATGGGGAAAAATTTATCATCATGCAACATTACTTCATTATACCATTGTTGTCCATAGATTCATGAAAATATAGCATATTTGAACTATCCATACTTCTACTTCATATCTTAACATATATATAGCATATACATAAAACCATAAGTTCATTTGTTTAAAACCATAAAGTCATGACTATTTTTGCAAGATTACTACTTGAAAACAAGATAAAAAGAGCTTTTAAAATGGCCTTTTCGAGGCCCATCAATTTTTACCTTCTTCCTTCCTCTTCCAGTTTTAATTCATTTAATTTCTTGTCTATTCTACATCAATGATACCTTTTCATTTGTTCTATTCACTACTAGGTGTTAGTGCTCGAGTCTTGCAATTTTTGCTCACATCTCTAGTCTTTTGATAGGTATAATAAACTATATTGTCATTAATCCAACTCTTTTATTTTCCTTTGAAGTGTGTCCTAATACAATTTTCTATAACATGACCATATTCACCACATAAATGAGAGTTTTACCATGTATTGGTATCCCAATTATCTGAATTACCTTTATTCTTGGGTGTCCAATTAGGTTTTTCCTTTGATCTATATTCTTGTGCTCTATGCCCATACTTGAGAAAAATTTAACAATATCCTTCAAATCTAGGCACAATTGGTGTATTACTAGCTTTTAATCTACACTCATGTGGTTGATGTCCTTTTTTCTTTCAATTATAACAATATCTATTGAATTTGGGCTTACGATTTTTTATACCAATCTTATTTCTACAAATATTTGTTGTGTTACTTGACTTTCCATAATGATAACATGTAGGTTTTTTTCTCTTTGGCTTTATATTCCTTTTTTCTCCAGTCTTTGATGTTTCTCCTTACTTGGTAGATTATAGGTGCTCGACATAGCCTAGTCCAGAAGTGTCATGAGGTCTTTTATGTGATCTCATAAGCTTTGCACAATATCTCATAGCTTCTTTGGGTTTATTAAACATTTCAATTAATTTCTTTTCAAATCTAAACTCATTCCTTAGATGATCATTCTGTAATCTTAGATTTGCAATCTCCACATATTTCCTATTTAGCTCTTGATTTACTCTTAGAAATTGATTGAGCATATCAAATTTCTTATATGTGAGTTTATTCACGTCAAATTTCCATTTATCAAGTCTTGAAGACAACTGTCTCTTATCTTCATTAGTCATTATCTTGTCTTCATCAACTTTCTTTCTCTGGTATTTGGTCACTTCACATAGTATTATTGATTCGATTTCATGTTATTTGTTTAGTGCTCTTATCTCTTCATTCAATGTATTATTCATTTCCAATAGATTTGATATTGCTACATCATTTTCACTAAAATTTCCATCATCAAATAGACCTTTAGTGTATTCTTCTTGATATTGTATGTCATTCTATAGGATTTCATCTCCTTCCTTCTCTTTAAGGATTTCTTTAGTTCCTCCCTTGCTGTTTCAAGTTGTTGTAGTGTAAGTTGTATGTAAAGCTTTTGATTGCCAATGATATTTCCCAACTTAAAAGCCTTTATCTCCATGATCTTAACTCTCAAGTGGTTGTGCTTCTTCTAAGAGATCACAACTTTGATACCAATAATTGGAAATCTATTGGGAAAGGTAGATATTAAGCAAGGGGTTAATCGAGATCTATAAAACTTTTACCCAAATATCAAATCTAATATCTTCACCTCAAATCCTTCTAACAGTAATATAATACATTAGATCTAACAACTAATCACATCCATAAACATAAAAGTAAATGATCAACATATAACATAAAGATTTTGGTTACCCAAAAATCCTCCAAGGTGAAGGTAAAATTAGAGTGGGGATGAAAGCCACAAATCTTCAACACTACAACAATAATATTTTCCTATTAGGGATACAATTTTGATCACTTTTTATGATATACCCTATGAGGGGTCTTCCTTGTTAAGATTTTACAAGACTTATATAGTCTACCTTGATTAAAGTATTTAAAACTTACAAGTAAGCACTTTGTTAAGAGACTTACAAATGAGTATTAGGACTAGTCTATTAAAAAATTTACCCTAAAATACTTCCTAGAATGTATTAGTACCTGGTCCTTCTATTTTATACTTAATATGTAGATTATGGATGTCCTCTTTCTAATTTTTGATATGATCTCCAATTTGATATATCTCTATTTTGTCCTTTGATGCTCTGTTTGGTTACTATATTTGATTTACCTTCACACTTCACTTGTGGCATCCAAATTTGAGTTCTCTCAAATAGGACACTACTAAAATTAGGTTTTGGATCCTCCTTTTATAACCATCTATAGGGATTTCTAGATCAAAATCAACAATCTAGATCTCTCTCTTTTTCTACTTAGTCCTTCCATTTTAATAATTGTCTAATCACCTTTCATAGGGATTACTGATCCATAGAAAAATGTGTGATCACCTTCGTAATTGACTTCTTGAAAAAAAATGATACATCTCCATGTTGGTGTTTTTTTTAAAACTACCAGGTTGCTCTAAATCCAATACTAGGATGAAGAAGATAAAAACAAGCCCAAGGACTAGCTATATCCCATATTCTACAGCATTAATCTTAGATCTGGACAAACTTCAACAAAATTCATAAGGGCTTTCCACACTTTAGGCTCTATAGGGCCAAGATGAGTGCACCTCAGGGATTTAGAAATGATGGGTTTTCTTCTATGATTTTCTTCTTCAAGTATTTTCTCACTAATATTATTCTTTTAGATCTATCCCCTATAGAAAAAAATGGTCAATATTCAACTTAGACTTGTAATAAACTCCTTGATTATAGTAGCTAACTATAACTTAGAGGAAAGCTATTAGAAATAAATAATGACCAACAATTTTATTCTTCATTACATAAATGGAAATTTTATTTTGATTGATATATGTATTGTGCAACCACATGAACATATCAACTTGCAACTGAACTAATTAATTAGTGCCTTATCTATTGTTATAAAAAGTCAAACCAGTAACTCTAGACCTATTTTATTGACTTACAATTAAATTTGCAAGTAGTTAACCCTGAATTTTATTCTTATGATATCCCTCCCATATACCTAGAAACCCTATAAATTCTTGAAAGAATTCACTTAACTCTTTGAATTAAAAGAAATCAATAAAAAGATATACAACCTATCCAAGCTATATTAAAAAGAAAGAATTTTGTTCATTTCAACCCCAAAATTATAGATATATGAAAATGGAGGCAAAACTTAGAGACACGGATACATAGAAGTTCCTTTGTATTAATCTTATTTGAAAATAATATAGTACTAGTATGAAGCTCAAAATATAACTCAAGACATGAAAAAACATATCATTAAAGATTCAATGTATTCCTAGGTTTGCAAAAGATTGAATACACTATATAATTGTTACAAAAGACTAGATCAACTGTGAATAGAATAAACACTAAAAATTCTATAGAATTTGGACCCTCACTCCACATATTGGAAATCCTTATATAGAAGGATTGCAACAAGCTTTA
This sequence comes from Cupressus sempervirens, assembly GCA_028749045.1. Lineage (NCBI taxonomy): Eukaryota > Viridiplantae > Streptophyta > Pinopsida > Cupressales > Cupressaceae > Cupressus > Cupressus sempervirens. The sequence goes on along the minus strand of CM053789.1, from coordinate 571,342,853 downwards.
TATGGGAGAACACACATCAAAAAGTTACTAGAAAAATGAATGGCTTGATATGCTTGAAATGTTACATTTAAAACATTCTCTGCATCTGAACAAAAATAGGAAAGTAGTTGCAAACTTGATAGGTGACACTTACTGTAGAAGTCTTTAAATTAATTCCTTTTTTCTTCTACTACCTTGAAATGCATAAAACTTTAACTACGTCCTGTTGGTAGAGCTTTGATCTCTCCAACCACTTCCTAGACATATATCTCCCTTTTGTGAGCCATTCAGTGGTCTTGACTTCATCTAAATCTTTTGTTGCTTTAGTCCACATGGCATCTATTATGGCCATTGATTCTAATGAAAATTTATTCAAGTCTATTTCAATTTTGAACATTGAATCAATTAGGTTATTAAAGGGGATGTCACTACCATATTCAAAAAATGATGTTGTGCCTACTTGAGTTAGCATTGAATTAAAAGAATCTGATCGCTCCTACTAGTCTTTCAATTTTCTATCAGTATCCAAAATTAGAGGAATGTAGGACTCAATCCCCTGTGATAAGATTTTGATCTTACTTTGTATAATTTTCAACTTGTGAGTGAAGAAGCCTATTATTTCATTCACTATCTCTAGGTCCTTCTTTATTGTGATGATCTTATCTAGTAAATCTAGCTTCTTTGCCATTATCATGATCAACCTTTCCAAAATTTGAGTGTATAGCCCCCATATGTTAAAAGAGGGTGATAGTCATGCAAATGCTTCATTATAAACATGCTCAACATCTTGTAAAGAGATAAAAAGAGCATGATCCTAATGAGATATATTTTCAAAAATTTCTACTCTATGGCCTATCATTCTTTTTTAGACAGTTGTCCTTACCTCACTACCTTGCTATGGAGATGGAGCATCAATGCTCATCCTTCTAGGCTTTGTTTCCTCTACCTATAGTTCCTCTATTTGAGTAGTTTTTTTCATTGTGACCCTAGCTGGTTACTCCTGGATGTCTTTTATCTTGTTTTGGTATGTATTAGTTTTTCTTTCAAAGATACAACTTATGTCTCTAGCCCTTGAGCTTTGGCTTCCAATTCATCTATCCTTTGTCTATAGACATGGTTGTTCCTCATAGAGTTTCCTGAAATCTATATAGTCACAAAATGATCTATCTAGTCTTGTCTCTATTTCCTCCACTTTAACCTCATTCATGAAGGAGAATTGTTTCATTTCCTTGGAGTTTTCTTTACCTTTGGTACCTTGCATGGTCCAAACTATCACATTTCCTTGATTTATCTCTACACATCCATTAAATTAGGCTTATTAGTTGTAGGATCCGTGCTCCATACTATTAGAGACTTGGAATCAATGTTAAATCTTGATCCCCTCTTGAGTCCATTAGCTCCATATACTTCGTAAGATATAACATTCTCCTATCTTCTTATATGGTCAAGCGTGAAAGCTTATCCCAGATCGCAGCCAAGCACTAGAAGCATACCACTTCTTTGTACTAGATCTCTAGCTTCTTTAGGAGTCATTACCTCACTCTTTGGATCATATGAATTAAACTTGTCAACCAATTCTTTCTTCTCCTCATTTGATTCTCCTGGCTTCATTTTCAAAACTAGTTCACTCTATTTTATTTTGTAGAGGAAGATTTTAAACTCAATGGATTTGATGAATTCATCATCCTCTATATATTCCTGAGCTTGGATGATTCTATCATCCAATCTTGTTGTTGCCAATTCTAAGTCAATCAGAGAATTCTTTTCTTTATTGACCCTATCCTATATATAGTTTTTCTATAAATCAACAAAATATTAGATTTTACTAGGCATATGTTAAAGTGTCCTCTATTTTACCCTTTTAGATATGTGTCCCCTTTTGGTCTCTTATTACCCTTGGTAACCATGATGCTTCAGAAAGCTCATCCTCTTCAATTTCCAAAGTTACATTTGGCTCCTAGCTATCAAGGTTTACCCTTTCCTCTTCTCCAATTTTCCCTTCAAGCATTTGTTCCATGATCTCAACATGATCATTCACCATCTTCTTTATTCTTTGTGGATAAGGGATATCCATATAAAAACCTTAAAATTTTGGATCTACCATTTTTAGCTCCCTTTCCACCCTCAAAACATCATCAAAATTTTCTAACTTATCAACAACCTCCCCTTCAACTACAATGTTCGGAATCAGGTCCTCATGTGGTAATTCTTTGGTATTTGACAACATTTAATTCCTAATTTCTTTCAAGATGTTCTTCATCCAATTGTTTGGGTCATATATTCTATAAGGAGTAGTTGAAAAATTAAAGTGGTGGAGGAAAGAATTGATTTGATCTAGGGATTATTTTCCAATTGAAAAGTATCCTATTATAAAACATCTAAACAAAAATGTACCTCTATGTACTCTAGGCCCTAGGTATTCTCTGTTAACCATGAAAAACTACAACATGAATTCAATGATGGCTAGTCTAGGAGGGATATATTTGGCCAATATGTGGGATGGTTGAGGACAACAATAGACTCTCAAGAGGGAAAAATATAGGAACAAGAAAATTTCTCTCCAATTGTGATGTAATCTCTTATTTTTAGGGAGGAGGGATGGTCTCAAAAGAATTTTCAGTATCTTAGTAGCCCTAAAGTAACTAGGGTCTAACATCTTCATAATAACAAAACTAAAATTATTGAAAAAGGAAATAGAGTTAGAGTAGTGATAGAATTTGTCCCATACCCATGTCCATAGCTAAACTGACAACTCTCCATTAGCATCAGATGTTTTATCAATAAAGTCTATGCTAACATATGCCACATTGTTGTATAAGATATCAATAATAAGTAATGATAGAATTTGAAATTTCCCATCTCTCCACTCTATGTCAACCCAATGTTTTCTTTCATATTTTCCATACTATAGTCCACATAGTCATACTCTCCAACATTATATGAGTCATGTACATCTCTAGCCATAATGTAATCTACCACATACACCTTATCATATCCATCTTTTTCTACAATCTTGTGGACACCATACACTATCTTCACAAAATTATTCTTGAACTTATCCAGAGGTATCATCTTCACTACTTTCTTTAGATAGTCCCCAACCTTCTTGAGGTCCATTTGATGTACTGCATCATGGATTTCCATGTATAAGATTTGGTATTCCTTTCAAAATTTTCTTGAAGGTTGTTGAGCTATCATTTTGCACAATGCTTAATGGCAGGAATCCTTTCGAACACCTCTCTTGAAAATTCAATCTTTGTGGATCAACTCCAAGGATCTAGGTGATCTTGATACCTACTAGAATTTTTTTAGTTCAAGATAATTTTTTTTTGTTTATGAGGAGGCTTTTGCTAGTTTGGATGATTTTGGATATGATATAAAATCTATTCGCTGCTTGAAAATAAAATACACAAAAGAACTATGTTTTTGTGTATTTTTTGTTTTTCAATGAATGCAATCTAACAATGCAACTAATATGAGTTCCTAATTTAACAAGGTGTTAGTAAAGAAAATAAATCAAAATAAAGTAACAAGAAACTTTAAGAAAATAACATTTAAGTAAAATCCTAATGGACATAAGCTATGGAAACAACACATTTGAGAGTTAAGCTTTCAAAGAAATCGATGGGTAACCAATGAAAGTAGGAGTAGCACTTCCTTAATTCCACTGATGCAATAATTGATGGGAAATTTAGTAATAGTATGATGTTTTTCTCTTCATCAAATTGCAAGGCCATAGAAAGTGCACTCATGTGAGACAAAAAGTTATGTAAGAACAATTTGGTGACTTCTTCTTGAGCTAGATATGTTAGTAGAATTCGTGAAACCATAGAAAACACCAAAATTAAAAGATCACACAACTAGAAGTAACACAATAAAATTTTGGCTCAATCAAAATTCCATGAACATATATTCACAAAAATATGACACATTTAGGAAAGAATCACTACACTCTAAATGAGACCAACAAAAGCATATATTATTGCAAAATAATGGTGGTCTTGATTATATATTACAATCCCATATTTATAAGAAATCATCTCATCAATTTGTGTTGAGAGTGAGAGATATCTTCATGCAATCATATGATTTTAATTTAATAAAACAAACTAATTATGCACAAATTGACTATGTAATTGGTGCTTAGTAGGACTTCATCCATTTTTATATCATTAATTGGATGCATGAGCCTTTACATGTCATTAAACAAAGAAAATATAAGAAAATAAGAAGAAGATAGCCTTTAGTCAATGTGGAAGTATCTGGAAGTGTCAAAAATAGAAGCTAATCCTTCACTGGGCATCTATCAGAGTTAAACTATGGTCAAAATGCATTTTTGATACATGGAAAGCTTTAATTTTGGGAATTGGCAGTTAACTATCAATGCATCTCTAGAAAAGTGCACCTTAGAAGAAAGCACATCAACACACCTGTGCACCTCTAACTTCTTCAAAATTATTCCAACACTTTGTGACAAAAAATGCATCAGTGCACCAGCATAGCAGCACACCTCAAAGGTCTAAAATTGCAAAATTTCACTTAGTATCAAAAAATGAAATTTTGGCTTCTGGGTTTTGTCCCCTTTCATACTAGAGCTATGTCTAGGTGCTTGCCCTTGAATTTCTCAATAATCTCAGTGACCTTGGCTACATCTGGTAAATCTAAGACATTATAATTATCCTTGACCATCTGCCTATAGTTGTCTACCTCTATATGGGTCTCAACAAAATCCTCAAGTTTAGTATCCAACTCTAGTAAGGTTTCTTCTATCCTAAAGGCCTAATAGATGTCTTCATTAGTAGTAAATTCTTCAAAAATCTTCCTAAATTTCTACACTACTACATCTATTGGTATCAATTTCTCCCATGCATCATCTTCAAAAATGTTAGACATGCATCACTATAATGTTTCTTTGCTTCCAAAATTTTCTCTTGGGCTTGGTCCTTGAGCTGATGGATCTCCACAAGTAATGATTCTATTACCATATTACTATTTTCTATCTTCTCTATCCAATAATCAATCAAATCTAACTCTTTTGTAGTATATACATCCATAAACATTCTATACCTCTCACCTTTTATTGCATGTAACACCTATAAATATTTTTGCCCAGTATGTACCTCATCCATAAGAGTGAAATCTTGTTTCAAAATTGCTACCATTTTATCCACATTCTCTTGCATGACGTGTTGCAGGTTAAGATTTCCTTGGATGATAAGTACACCCTTTTCTTCAAAACTTTCTCACCATTGCTGAAATCATTCAAAAATGGGTCTAAGTGTACCCCTCCCCTATCTCTCCTTTCAATTGTAGCATTCACAGTCTCCTCAGGGTGTTTATGATCTAAGAAACCAACTACTTTAGTTAAATATCCCTTTAGGATTTTGTTTTTCCTTCAAACTGTTATTAGTTTTGCCCCTTCCTGTTCCAAACTTCTAAATACCTCCTTCATCCCCATTGTAACCATTAACTTAACAGTGTCTAATGTAAGCTTCCCAAGCATAACTTCTCTGATTTGATAATCTTGTGGATCCAAATCTTCTATTTTTGAATCAGGAGAAGGGGTAGCTACTTGTGTGAATAAATCCTAGTTCTAGTCATTGTTGATGAAAATTAATGCTCTTACTTCCTTTGATAGAGACCTAGGCTTCTAAAGAACCTCAATCAATTCTATCATGTCCTCCTTATCTACATTGAATTTTTGCTTCTTATTTCTTATCATTTCTTTCTGCAACCATCTTGGAACTCATTCCACTAAATTTCTACCTTTGGAGGATTAAGGAGTCATTTTAGCTATTCCTTTTCCCTTATTACTCCTCTTCGGAGTCTTTTCCTTCTATGATGGATATATACTAGGAGCTTCTATATCAGTACAACCCACAGTTCTTATCTCAGTGTCTTGGGAAGCTTGCTAAGGATATTCAACCATTTGTCCTCCTTTAGATACTTCATCAGTTGACACCTGTTGTGTCGCTTCCTCTTGCTCGTTTTGAACTTATTCTCCCTCTGTATTTGGTGGTAGAGGAGTAGCAAAGCCTTTATCTATAACAATTGTGACCTGTACTGGGGATGAAGGAAAAACCTCAGGAACTTGTGATTATGGTGGCATCTGAGTCCAATCTTCCTATTGGGATTCATTGGTTGGAGTATCTTGAATCTTATCCCTAATTAGTTTAGTTCCTACATGCATGAAATCAAAATCTGACATCTTAAATATATCACTACCCTCTACATCTTGCTCATCAATCCATTTTGCATTTCATCCTCTGATGTGGTTGTTTGTAGAGGTTCTTCTGGGATTGGTGGTGGTGTAGCAGTAGAACTTCTCCTTCTCTCCTATTCTGTGGCTCTAGCTAGTCAATTCCTCCTATTCAAAGGTACATAGTCCTCATAATCCTCTTCTTCATCTTCCTTAGGAATAGGTTTCAGGATTGATGGGACAGGGACTACTTTCTTGATCACCCTTTGCCTCTTTTTTAGGGGAGTCTTGATTTTTATTCCCTTTTGAGGTACAGAAGGGGATGCTTGCTCTATTTTTTGAGGAAGGGAAACTTCCTAAATTTCAACCTCTATCTCCATTTGGCTAGGTGTAGCTGGTAGTACTTGAAGGTCTACTTGGACTTGTGAAGCTCTAGTATCTTCTAGCCCTTGTACATTAACGTCTGCTTGTTGTGTAGTTGCCAGGATTTTACCCTCCTCTAGCTTGGATCTTTGAGGGGAACTTCTTTTCCTCTTGCCTTAGCCTACACCCTTCTAAGCTCAATAATATAACACCAACCTATCAAGATGATACACTATTTCTGGCCTCACTACTGACTGAGCTACAAAGGTAGGGATAGTGACTTTGTTTCCTCTACCTTTGGCTAGTTGGGCTTGTGCATGGAAGATCACTGTTTTAGGTATTGGATCAAGTTTGAATGGTTTCTTGATCAAATCCTACATCATTTTAATGATGTGACTCACCTGATGGTTAATATCTAAATTCTCCTCCCTATCAACCTTAGCATTCATAATAGGCCTATCACCTATCCTATCCCTGTTGAATAGACGATCAAGTAACTCCTTAGAATCCTGCTGTAATATTTTCAAGGGAACCTTTATTTTTAAAGAATTTTCTACTAGATACAAATTCATTCTAGAATAATCTCTTATTCAAATATCATAGTCATTTATCGTATTCATCCAATGGTCTTTAATAGCTTCTTCATGGGTAAATGTTTTGCCTACTAAATACTGTACTCTCCTGATGTTGTCAAAACATGGCCATGGAGAATTGTACTCTTCCAAAGGATACTAATTCCATTCACACTCAAAAGAGGGGATATCTTGTCTCCAATCTACTTGAAAGGGTCCTATAACCAATGGTCAAGTCCAACATTTTTTATGTTTCCTTCTAACTTGATCATAGGAAAACATGATTTGTCGAGAAATCTCTAAGAGAACCAATCTATCACAAGGGTACATCGGGAGTTTCTTGGGGTTAATAGTAGTACCAACTACTCTAAAATATGTAAAAGTCTAGAATTGAATATAGAATGCTCCATGTACTATTATTTTCACCATGGCATCATCTAATTGTTGACATAAAGTTATTTGTCATTAGTGACAACACTTTTTCACAGTATTAACCGAGTTCAGTCGGTTAACCAAAAACTCAGCATTAACCGAGTTCGGTCGGTTAACATAAAACTCAATATTAATCGAGTAAAGACGGATGCAGTGTTAACCGAGTTAGATCGGTTAATATAGGACCCAGTGTTAACCGAGCTCAGTCGGTAAACAAAGAAGTTTGTTCTACCGAGTTTGTTTTGCTATTTGGCCGACTCAGTTAAATTTTGTCTACTTTTGTTCAGCCGACCATTGCATGTAATTTTAACTTGGATGGTATATATATGTAATGTATTGTATCATTCTAAATATATAGATATGTGTGTGATGTATATGAAGTATGTGAAGAATGTGTGCGAAAGCATGTAAGCTGAATTTTGAAGGTTTTCAGCAAGGTCAGCATTGAAGCAGAAATGTTTTATCTGTCATATCAAGGACAATCAGAGCATAGCGGATCTTATCAGCAATCAGTTGTATTCAGATCCACTATTTCATTCTAACAGGTGAATCAGTTTTTATAAATCCTTTAACAGGGTAGACTTAACAGTCTTTGTACTAAATCTCCTAACAGAGTGCATACTTATGAAGTATGTTTCAAATCCTTTAACAAGGTGGATATAACAATCCTTTATGCTCCTAACAGGGCAGATCACTAGAAGTGATCATTGTATCCCTTAACCGGCTAACTTCCTACTGCAGTAAAGAAGATTTGTGGGTTTCATCCCCACCCTAGTTTTACTTTCTATTTTGGAAGGTTTCTGGGTCACCAAAATCTCTGTGCTTATGTGTTATGAATGTCTTCATACTGCAGATTAGATGATTAAATATTTTACTGGTTAATATGAATTGAATTAAAGATTTTATGTTTACTGATTCACCCCTCCCCTCTCAGTAAACTGTTATATCTTGAATATTTCCAACACTAATAACCTTTTCACATAATCCCCTTCTATAAATTTGTTTATAGCAAAAAAAAATTCATCATTAACAATTCTATATTCCTTGCTCTACTCCAAAAGTCTCTTTTTAACTGGCTAAAGGCACATAATGTATGGCCATGCATTAGCATCTTTCATGCTACCCTTTTTGTACAACCCTAGATAGTGTGTCACTCTTACAACCAATAGATACACCAAATACAATATCATATAAAAATTCCTTTTGTTCTTTACCATGACCAATTGTTCACACGAATTCTCACTAATAGTAGAAGCCCAATCTAGTGGCATTTTTTCTTTCCTAATTATTTCAATGAAGTGTACCATGAAGACGTTTAGGTGCTCAATTGCTAGGAGACCCATAACTCTACTCGAAAGTATGATCGAGTAGCCAATATCTTCAATCATCTATCCCCTAGTCATATCAACTTTTCCAGTCTTCTTCTCTAGAGGAGTCTTCTCTATCAGATATGATGATTGAATGATCTCTAAGGCTTCCTCAATAAGTTCTCAGTACCACCTCTCTGCTTGTTCATATGTAAGCCTAATGAACTAATCTTTCCTAGGGAGATTGAATACTTTCTCAATATTCTTTTCATGCAGATCAAGGACAATTTCTCTTCTAACACTCTTCACAACTCTCTCCTTAGGGACAAATTGTTCTGCAAGTGTAATGACAAGCTTGAAGATTGTATTGACATTAGGTTTGAAGCTACATTAACAAGTCCTAATCTAATAAGAGCGAAGACCATTTGTGACCTCTTGGTGTTTTTTTTACAAATCTTTATAAATTCCCCCAAGTTTGTATGTCCCAATTCAGTATCTTTAATCTCTAAGTTATCTTCTTGAAACCTTGACTTTGTGGGAATGCCTTGGAACTTGAAGATGATGGGTTTCAATGCTATTTTCTCACCCAAGGAATTTGAAGAGGATGCCATTATATCTACACAAAAAGAATGTCCATTAGTCTAGATTTTGAAGGAAATGATTAAATTAAACCTTAAAACCAAACTCTTGATTACTTGAAAATCTAAAAAAGAACTATTTTTTTAAAAGAAAACCTTAAGAACATAGATTTGGCACGCCAAGCACACCTCATGAGGTGTGCCTAGTGTGCCCTTAAATAAGGTTAATGCACTATAGTTTTTTTTGTTTTAAAACAACATTGGGCACGTGCCAGTGCACTTGATCAAGTATGCTAATGTGCACCTAATATTTGGATTTCAATAATGTTTTTAAGTTTTTGAATGGAGTTCTGGGTGCACATCAAGGTACCTAGTTAGGTGCGCTAGTGCACACCCAATTGAATTTTTTTGAAGGGTTTGTTGTTTTTACTTGGAGGGTGAATATTGGTGTGCATCCATGCACTCAAATAGGTGCACTGATGTGCACCAACATTTATAACTTAATGTGTTACATTTTGGTGTTTTTGCATAGGTAGAGAGTGAGATGGAGCAAAGTAGAATGCCACACCTCACTGAGTGCACAGTTCCAATATTCATGTTTAGTGGGAGTAGAACTCTTAGGAAGTGGAGTTGCTATCATTCAAGGAGTTTTGATGTGAAGAGTGAAATAGTAAGAAAGGAGAAGAAAAAGGGGGCTTTATAGGCCTCCCAATCTGCTCAGTGTCAAAAAGGTTTGAAACCCTATAGCTACAGTAGTGTGATTACCAAAAAAACCATTTTTACTATCTTTTTCACATCAACACACCTATTTAGGTGCACTAGTATGCCTTTCTCCTTGCAAAATGTCCTCTAATGACAAAATACCTGAACTTTGAGTAGAAGATCTCCTCCAGTAGGACCCAAAAAAAAACTTAGGGACTAGGGAAGACCTCAAAATGGCTTGAATCCTAGACTAGGAATCCAAAAGCCAAAATTTAAAGTAGGGTGTCCCCATTTCTGAAAGGAAATGGGGCATGTGTTGTGGAACCACAAAAAATAGCCTTGACAAAAGGAAGAAATGACAAAGGCATTTTTTCATCAACAAACATTCTTTCGGCATGTGTCAAACACCAACTGAATTACAGACATCCTGAGTGTATTTCAAATGACTTCATAGTCAAAACTTCAGGATCCAAAATGCCCAAGCTCAGTGTGTGCTCTATGTATTCATTTCCCTTAGCATTTTAGGGTGTAGTCTATCAAAATCTTCCAACAAGATGGAAATAATCATCTGCCCCATTTTTCTCATCCATCGAGAATCTCCATGAAGGTCATTTATCAATCCTTTGCCTGACTAGATGAGAGAATCAGTTTGAGGGCTCTTGGCAGGCTATCACTTTTCTTTTAAATTTCTTAGTAATCCTTTGAATAATTACTCCATGTAGCTCATAATGTCTCCATTTCATTCTTCGATGAAGCCATTTTTTGATACTAGATATCTCATTTTGTATTTATTTATCAAATTACCCTTATGGATTTTTAGAATCCTTCAGTCTTAACACCATTCTCTCTCTCTTTTGTTTTCTTTTTTCTTTTTTTCTTTTTCTTCTATATCCCAACCATTCTTAGACTATGTGGTTGAGACATCAGTGTTGTTTCTTAGATTCAATCTTTTTGAACATCCCTTTCATTCCCCTTTTAAAACTTTTGGAAACTCTCATGCCAAAAAATAATCTTAGTAGTCCCTTTGTGAAGACCCTTCCATTTAAACTAATTGGGGTTTGGACCATCCCTTGCTATCTTCAACCTTAATTTGACAACACTTGAAACAATCAATCTTTAAATTTGGAATATGTTGAGAACTTGTTGGTCTACAATCCTAAATTCAAGACTAAAAGTCCCCCTATTACAGCAAGTAACATCTATTCCTTGGTATAAGACACACGATTATCAAAATGTTTTGACAAAGAAATACCTCTTCCTAAAATTGGAACCAAAAGAGTAGTTAGTTAGATATGTTAAGATAAAAACTCAAGTGTACCTACCCCCTTGGACTGACACAACTTTGAAACAAAACACGTGACTAAAAGAAAAAACTCTTGCAAAAAATAAATACACTTGTAGAAATGAAATCTAACTAATTTTTGTTTTTTTGGTCTTCTAGGCTTCAAAATAATGTTTCAAAAATTGTCCATTGACGAGCAATAGAATTAATTTCCCTTATAAGGAACTAAGTCTAAATGCATTTTCTCTGAGAATCTTTGTAATCTAATAAGGACCAATCCACAAGCATTGAAACTTAGTGTGGTTGCTCAATTTTTCTTTTGCCTTATCCCAAAGTAGAACAAGGTCAAAAATTTTGAAGGATTTTATCGTGGCCCTCTTGTCAAACCATCTCTTGATGACTGTTTGATGTTTAGCCATATGCTCCAATGTAGCTCTCTATTTCTCATCCATCTCTAAAAGATTCATCAATCTAATTTGTACTCTATCAGCATCTTCAGCATACCTACTCATGAATTCCAAAATAGGAATCCTAAGGTTAAGCGGGAATACTATGTCTTGTCTATAAACAAGCAAGTATGGAGATGTCCCCAAAGCATTCTTGACCCTAAATCAATCTATCCATAGAGCATATTTGAGTTGCATATGCCAATCTTAAGGATTCTCTTTCAATAACCATCTTATTACTGTGATCAAGTTCTTGTTTGTAGATTATGCTACCCCATCTCCTTGTAGGTAATATTTTGAAGAGAACTTGATAATAATCTAATTTTCAAATGCCCATTAAGTCAAGAATACTAACATGCAAGCTGATCTATTATTGCATACCAAGGTGAATGGCATTATGAATCTAGTAACAATGTGTTCCTCCGAGTAGTCCATTACCACCTTAGCAATGCAATTTTTGAGAGTTTCTACTTCAGTCCATCATGTACAATAATTAGTGGCTATGAGAATAAAAGTGTGTCCAATTAACAATGGTGGATTGATTGGACCAATGAAATCTAGCCCCCACTTTACAAAGGGGCACACCTCGTACACTAGTTGTAAAGACATTGTCGTATGTCTTTCTCTACTAGCACTAGTTTGACAAATATGACAACAACATACATGCTCAAAAGTATCTTTGAATATTGTGGGCCAAAAATAACCCCATCTTAGAATTAGATGAGTAGTTGCTTCTATCAAACCATGCCCTATACCATACTTATCATGAAATTGTTCCTAAACTTCCTTTGCTTCCTCACATCCTAACCACTTTAGGTAGATTCCTTCATAGTTCCTTTTGTACAACTTGCTATCATGTAGCATATATGATTCACACTTCATTTTAAGTCCTCTACATTGTGAACTATTCATCCAGTTGGGGTACTAATTCTATAGAATATGGGAAACAATATCTTGGTACCATACATCTATTACTACACCTTAACCAATATCAACTTGAGATACTATCATATTCTTCTGGTCATTGTCATTTGTTTCACTATTAAACTTGAATTTCTTTTCATCTCCAATTTGGTTATCAGCTATCATTATTTATAATCCTTGACCTTTGACTAACCTCATGGGTTGAATCTCTAAATCAAATTCTTGCAATATTTCCATCTATTTACCTCATCTTTCACTGAGTTCATTTTGCATCAATAATGTCTTTACCATTGGATCAGGAACAATAACATACACCTTGCTTCTTAGTATGTAATGGTGAAACTTCTTTACTACTTTAATCAAAGAAAAATATTGTTTATCGAGGTTGGAATAATTCAACTTGGCATTTCTTAGGGGGTAGCTCATGAAAGCAATAGGTCTTTCATCTTCCTTTTCTTTCTTTTGTGTTAGGATCCCAATGCATGAATGTTCTAAAGTGAAGGAATATATCTTAAAGGGAAGCTTGTAATTAGGACTTACCAATAGTAGAGCTGTGGAAATGGCTACTTTGATATCCTCAACTAATTTCTTTACCTCTATAACCCATTCTATTTTAGCCCCCTTTTTGAGTAAATCATTAAGGGGACACACTATCTCTGCAAATCTGCTTATGAATTTTCATACAAAATTTATCTTTCCAAAGAAAGACTTGAGTTCCTTTCAACTATGGGGAGGTGATAAATTCAAAATGGCTTCAACTCTATTAGGATCAATGGAGATGCCAACTTCAAAAATGGCATGACCTAGGAGCCTTCCCTTTGTGATCCCAAATGAATATTTCTTGGGATTGAGAGATATGTCATATTTATGACACCTATTGAATACCTGTCTTAGATCAGCAATGTGAGTACTTCGATCTTTTGAAAATACAATTAAGTCACCCGTGTAGATAACTATACACTTACTTATCAATCCCTTAAAAGCTTCATCCATGGCCTACTCAAATGTAGCACTTGCATTAATCAATCCAAATGGCATTATCTTATAGGCCTTTTAAAGGTTCCCCATTTGGTTGTAAAGGCCATCTTTAGCCTATCTTCTTCTTCTACAATTACCTGATTATATCTTGAATATCCATCCAAGAAAGACATCATCTTTGAGCCATTCACAGTTTGCAAGACCTCATCTAGTGAGGGTAATGGGTAGTTGTCCTTTTGAGATGCCAGGTTCAAGTTATGAAAATCTATGCAAAGTTGAATCTCCTGGTCTTCTTTCATACAATAACTAAATTATCCACCCATGTAGAGTGGCACACAGGGACAATAATCTTAGCATCTAGTAACTTCTTGAATTGCTTCATTATTAGAGGTTCAAGGATAGGATTGACAGGTTTTTGCCTTTGTCAAAAAGGTTTGGCATTGGGTTTGAGTAGAATATCATGTGTAATAATCTGAGGATCATATGTCTTTAGTTCTTCATAGCTCCAAGTAATGCCATCCTTATTCTCTGTAAGCAATTTGAGCATGTCTTCCCTTTCTTTTGGATTGCATACTTTCCTAATCCTTACCACTTTAAGATCATCATCCATACCTAAGTTGTATGAATCACATTCCTTGGTCCCTTTCTCTTCAGTGGTCCTTTTATTAAATGTTGATTTGTCACAATAAAAAATGTGCTCCAACTCAATCATCCCCTTAGGAATAGTATTAATTTTCAAATTCAAGATTCCATCTTCATCTTGAAGTTCATTCTCCTTAGGTTTTTCATCTGGAGTGTCATAAATTTCTTGTCCCTTAAAGTGGCTACTACACATAATAAATTCAAGTACATGTTGATCATCCTAAAAAACTTGAAAGTTTGTGATATTATTGAGAATAGATGGAGTAGAAACCAACTTGATTAAAAATCATTTCAATTTCATTCCTTCGACTAGTTTTAATTTGCTTTTTGAAATAGTGAGGGCATGTGCTACCTTGTTTTTCCTTCTTGGAATAGACTTTATGTTCAAAGCCTCAAAATCATCTAGTAAATCCCATACCCTTTTCCTATAAGCAAGCAACTTCTTATCATTACAAGAATATAATGATTTCACTTGTTGAATAACCAACTGAGAATCTCCTTTGACTATGAGAGTTGTAACCCCTTTCTTGAGTGAAAAAAGAAGTCATCAAATCAATGCTTCATATTCTACAACATTTTTAGTACATCTAAAATGAAATCGATATACTACATAGAAAGACTTACCTTTTGGATCGATCAGCTCAATACCTACATCGGCTCCTAATTTTCATTTGGAACTATCAAAGAAAAGTGTCCAAATTTGGTTTTCTTTGGGTTTTTTAACCTTATGCTTATTTTTCCTCAGCTTTTCATTTACCTAAGCTTGGAAGGATTACCTCTTGGGTACCCATTGCAATCTTTCACGGGGTGGGCTTGCTGATTTTCCATTGTCATTCCTCAAAACTGGGAGCGTATGTTGTTCTTGTTTGTCCTAAATTTCACCTATCAACTCTTTGATTTCATCCACTTTGGATTTAGGATGGATGACTATCAAAGTCCATCCCTAGCCTTTTATGTATCATCTCTTGTTTGTAGTTTGATCATTCTAGGTGGAGGGGAAGAAAAATCTCTGCCATCTGAAGAAGTATCACTATATGATGCATTTAAATGTTCAATTTCCTCTTCAATCTCTTCAACAACATTAGATATATCTATAGAACTTTGGTTTTCTATGGGTTTATTTTTTGGTTCATTGCCTTTCTCTATTCCCATCATTTGTGTTAACACCTTAACAACTGCTTCTTGACATGATGAACATTCAAACTCTGAAAGGCTAACTTTAGGAAATTGAAAAAATCTTGGAAGGAGGAGGATATTAGGGTTAGCTTCTCCTCCTAGATACTATAAATTAGCCATGTTATGACCTCATCTTTCAGGGTTGAGATCATGGAGTCCATATCTTGATCATTTAATATTTTGATTGAAGTTGTATCAAAAACCATTACCATGTAGGAGCCTAAATCTATGTATAAGAAGGCTACCTTTTTAGGAGCATTGTATTCTGTAATCATCTTTTTAAACTTTGGCTTTGCATATATTTTGATTTGATTGTTCAAACTTTTCCATGGTAATCAAAGCTGAATAAAATTTGTGGAAAACCATCCCCTTAGGCATTTTTTCCATTCTCTACTTAGGAGTAATCCATATGTTTTTGGGATATCAACCACACACATATCAATGACATCTTGAATCCATGGGTTGACTATTAACTATATTTGAACATCTTTTAACACACCAATGACTTTTACCTCAATTTTGTCCAACTGTATCACTATTCAGTTAGAAGGCTGAGGGTTGACTCCAAACCTTTGTGTTAATGACATGATGTTATGTGAAGCTCCTGAATTGATTAGGGAATTGTGAAGATTCTTCTCATAAATCCTAATGCTGAGAAAAAATGGGGGTACCTCCACCTTGTCTTTAAACATAGTGGGCATTGCCTGTGCAACATTAACTTGTTGGATACTATCTTTTGAGGGGTAATATTTGTATTATAAGATACCTTGGTATGATCCAAAGTCTTCATGAGTGCTTCTCATTGTTGTGGAAAATTTTGCAACATGTCAAACATGGACAAATTGGCCTTTGTTTGCTTTAGGACTTCTATAGCATTATACTTCTCAATAGACCAAGAAGGATTTTTCAATATCATTGGTACATTTACTTGGTTATGATTTTTTTGTCCTCCATATGGTGGTTTAACTGGTACCAAATTATTACTCACTCTTAGATCAAGAGGAGTTATTTGTAGTGTTGGAGGAATTCCATCTGTCAAAGGTTCTTTTCTACTTCTTAGGTTGTATGTATTCCAATTGTCATTGTGAAAGGAAAACATCTCTTCATGTTGAAGGTTAGGTTCGTAGTTGAGTGGGAATGAGAATTCTTTATTAACTAGCTATTCTACCTATGAATTATATGTAGAATCATAGGATTCTAATAGCATGGCATTAAATTGTATAGGAGGAGCATTGCCATTTACTTGCGAATTTTGAGTCATTTCTTGATTTCCATCATAGTATGAACCATTGTTGTTAGATGCATTTTGACCATCATCATATTGATTAATATCTGTATACTAAGCATTGTTATTTTTATTGTTTGTAGGAATGCTTCCATTATTCAAATGAGTATTCCATTGTTAGTTTTGTCTTTGGAAGCTATTATTATGGTCAAGAGGGTTGAAGTTGTTCCCTCCATTATTGTTTCCTATATTGTTGTTTCCACTATTATTGTTCCTACTAAAGTTCATGTTATAATTTTGACTATAATTGTTATTGTAGGGGCCAACATTGTTCCTTTGAAAATTTTTATTTTGTCCCTATGACAACCTTAGACAAGTCAACTCATTTTTCATTTGTGACATAGTCTTTTTCATTTGACCAAATTCAAAAATCAAACTATTATATACTTATGTAGAAATTGTTGCCTTTTGTTCAAAGAAAGTAGCTTTTGGAGGTTCATACCCTAGATATGTTACAGCGGAGTTTTGTGGAGTGGGTGCCTACTATAATGGAACTAGATTCATAGGTATGAATTGGCTAGGCATCATGGGTACTCTAACAAGGTATGTTTGCATTGTTGTGACAGCTTGAGCTGGGAGCATGAATCCTCCTCCATTAGAATTGGCTTGCTTCATGAAGGTTATTACTTCTACGAAGACCTTTTCCAATCTATCAATATTTTCTACAAGAAGTCTTGTCAAAAATATAGCAGTAAGAGGGTCCATAGCATTTAGATAGATCTGAATAGCTACTTCAACTAGTATAGTATATGGTGTTTCTAATTTGTTATATACCATGCGAAAGCAATGATTAAAGCATGAAACTATATCAGCTAGGTCCCTTTTGATTGATATGAATTTTTGATGTATCATTGATTGGGTTGATAAAAGTTTTGAATTGTTCTAGGAACAATCTTTTGAAGGTATCCCAATCTCCAATACATCTAGGTGATAAATTAATGTACCAATTAAAAGTAACTTCCCCTAAAGAGTAGGGGAATAAATGAAGAACCACATCCTCATTTGCAATCTATTTTTAGTTGAAATTTTTTTTGAATACTTTAATGTGATCTTTGACAGTTTGTGTTTCTCCATAAAAGAACCTTGGGAAAAACTTCTCAGGATTCTTAGGAAGGTCATGGAGTGCACCTCTCAAATTGATTGGTGAGCCTACAACATTTGCAAAAAAGGCCATTGGAGGATTTGGTGGACCTAAGGGTGGTTTTTGTGGAGGTGGAGTTGAAGAAGATGATGAAATGTTGAATGGAAGTGGTTGAATTCAAGGTATTCCTTTGTCACTATGAGACTTGCAAAATTGGCTAAGCTTAAGAAACTTGTGTGTAATTGGGGAAGATCTCAAAGCTTGCTAAAATTGGGATTTTGGATCAAGATCCTCCATTTTGCATTAATTCTAGAAAAAGTGCACCTCTGTAGAAGCACACTTTTTCAAAAATAAGGTGCAGCTCAGAATTTAGTGCAACAGTGCACCAGCGCACCTGAATTTCAAAAAACTCAAAAAAATTTCTAAATTGTAATAAGTGTAGAATTTCAAAGTTTTGGTAAAAAAATAATTTAATTTCAAAAATTAAGAGGCCCTCCTTCTAGTGCTCCTTCAGTTGAGCTATCATTTTGCATGATGCTTAACTGCAAGAATCCTTTCAAACTCCTCTCTTGAAAAGTTAATATTTGTGGATCAACTCCAAGGTTCTACGTAATCTTGTGACCTACTAGAATCTTTTCAGTGTAAGATAATTTTTTTTATTCACAAGGAGGCCTTTGCTGGTGACAATTCTGGATATGATGTAAAATCTATTAACTATTTCAAAAATAAAACACACAAAAGAACTATGTTTTTGTGTATTTTTTTGTTTTTCAATGAATGCAATCTAACATTGCAACTAATATGAGTTCCTAATTTAACAAGGGGTTAGTAAAGAAAATAAAAAAGATAAACTAATAAGAAATTTTAAGAAAATAACATCAAAGTAAAATCCTAATGGACATAATCTATGGAAACAACATGTCTACGAGTTAAGCTTTTAAAGAAATCAATGCATAACCAATGAAAGTAAGAGCAATGCTTCCTTAATTCCATTGATGCAATTTTTGATGGGAAATTCAGTAACTGTATGATATTTTTCTTTTCATGAATCTCAAGGTCGTGGAAAGTGCACTCATGCGAAACAAAAATTTGTGCAAGAACAATTTGGTGACTTCTTCTCGAGCTAGATACATCAGCAAAATTCATCAAACCATAGCAAACACTAGAAATAAAAGATCACACAACCAAAAATAATGCAATAAAATTTTGGCTCAATCATAATTCCATGAACATACATTCATAAAAATATGACACATTTAAGCAAGAATCACTACACTCCAAATGCAAGCAGCAAAAGCATATATTATTGCAAAATAATGATGGCCCTGATTACATATTACAATCCTATATTTATAAGAAATCATCTCCTCAATTTGTGTTGAGAGTGAGGGATACCTTCATGCAATCATATTCTTTTAATTTAATATAACAAACTAATTATGTACAAATTGACTATCTAATTGGTGCTTAGTAGGACTCCATCCATTTTTATATCATTAATTGGATGCATAAGCCTTTACATGTCATAAAACAAAGAAAATATGAGAAAATAAGAAGAAGATAGCCTTTAGTCAATGTGGAAGTATTTGGAAGTGTCAAAAATAGAAGCTAATCCTTCATTGGGTGTCTTTTGGAGTTAAACTATAGTCAAAATGCATTTTTGATGCACGGAAAGCTCTAATTTTGGGAACTGGTAGTTAACTGTCAGTACATCTTTGGAAAAGTGGACCTTAGGAGAATGTACATTAGTGTACCTGTGCACCTCTAACTTCTTCAAAATTCTTCCAACACTTTGTGACAAAAAATGCATGTTGTCACAAAGGTTTGCACCCTTGTCCAAAGTTTTTTACGTAAGGACAACCTTGTGAAACATGGAAACTACCTCCAAGCTGTGGGACTTGAACTATGAGGTTGAGTCTCTAGAGAAGGTTGGCTTCCTTTACTATCAGGGTGCACCTAACTACTCTTGGAGAGGAAAAGGGAGAAAGAATGCATGAAAGAAAATCTACCTACTCTAACCTAAGGGGGTGATGCACCAAAATAGAGTGTTCAAACCAATCTCTTCCCATACATGCACTATTGAGCCATCATGACACTAAAAGATATACAAATCTAGACTTACTTTAATCTAACAATCACATGTAGATTAGAAAACTAAAATAAATGACACAAGGAAAGAGAGGATTCACCTATATACCATTCATAGGCCAAAAGAGATATAGTCATGCAAGATTGCATATCTCTCCAATACACCAATGAGAGGAAAATAGTACTTGCACTTTACATCAATGGCTGAAGGAGATAAGGAAGAATGTCATACAATTTAGAGGCAAAGGGAATTTATAGTGAAATTGCAGAGCAATATCACAAAAGTTAGAGAAGAGTCAACCTAGAAAAAAATCTACAAAAATTACCTTTATAGCTCAGGCATAACTGAGATATTTTCTAACTGAAGTTACTCCACAACCACTGTCATTAAGTCTTGATAAAGATCTAGAGAAAATTTGATATTTTTTGAAATAGGGCTCTGACAAAAATGGCACCATTAAACCATCCTGACCAAAAAAAGATGGATGAACTGAGATGGTGGAGTGTTCTCTTGTCATTTACTGGGTTTAGCATTCATTCAAGAGTAGTTGGAATTGATCATGAGGATTAAATTGTGCAACAAAACTCGATCCCCTCCATTTCTAGCTCATGAATCAACAAAGTCAGCAAGTCAAATGAGTCCTTCAAGAAAAAAGGCCACGTGGGCCAATAATCTTTTATTTTTCTGCCA
This sequence comes from Cupressus sempervirens, assembly GCA_028749045.1. Taxonomy (NCBI): domain Eukaryota; kingdom Viridiplantae; phylum Streptophyta; class Pinopsida; order Cupressales; family Cupressaceae; genus Cupressus; species Cupressus sempervirens. Next base: position 571,322,128 of record CM053789.1, on the reverse strand, counting down.
CCTTGCAATGTCTTCCTAAGTTTGACCTCCAAACCAACTAACTATGCCAACTTTTCAAAACCCTGACTGTGGCAGTCTCCCAATTACCAGCCTTAACTATGTTGCATTAGCTATAATGTATCTCCCTGGGCCCACAAGGACACATTTCCTTTAGGTGTTTCCCCACATTTCTTAATTACCTTGCATCTCCATATTGTAGAAAAGCGTTGATTTTTGATCTCCGCAAGATCAATGATCATGAAGATCCTCATTACACTACGCCTTCCCTACTAAAAATTTTGGGCCCACAAACACACAGCACAACCTAGCATCCAAATTAGCAACCTGGCACCACCTTGGTATCACCTTGTAGCATATGGAACAAACTCAACCCCACAAGGACACGCGATAGTGAGGCACTTGCCTGCATTCCTTTACATCCCTACATCTGCATATTGCAGGCAAGCGCTAGTCCTCGATCTCATTGCATTAGATAGTGTTTGTAACATGTGCCCTCTAAACCTGCATGAATATCCTCTATGATTTCACTGGGACATGTGTCACCAGGGTGCTTTCCTGCATTGTTAGAAAGTCTGACAAAAGACAAAATGCGAGAAAGTGGGCACCAATCAAACTGCCAGCTCACCAGTAGCTCGCCAACCTTGTGGCCCATAGAAGAAGATGGATCCACTTGCCACACATCACAAAGGGGCTTCCTTGCATTGTTTAAAGGCAGTGCATCTTGAGAATGCAAGAAAGCACCCACCGTGGGTAGCAAAAGATCTGATGGTGCAGAAAGTTGCGGGTTTCATTTTATTTTTGATATTCCCATGCCATTTAAATAATATTTAAATATGGAAGAAGACCATTAGGTGGGCTCAAATATTCAAAATTCAATTTTTTTGGCGAGGGGCGGTGGGGGGGGGGGGGGGGCAAAATAGGTAACATTTTTGGCGACTCAGAGGAGACACAAGCTAGCTATGTGTATGACCAATGGCCTTATGCATCCATTAGGCTATAGAGTCATAAAATATTTGGATCAGTACATTATGAAACCCTAACCCTACCTCTGTAGTAGAAAAACACCAAAAAATCTATCTCTGCAACCTCAGCAAAACACATGTGCTCATGCACTTCTTGGAAAGCTGGAAATCAAAAGGAAGAAAACTAAGCTACCTATGTACATGAAACTTGAACTCCTATCATAAACATGGTTTGAGATGGATCCCATTGACTAGGATATGCAAAATTTCACCACCAGGCTTGCTTAATTGAAAAGCATTAGCCTACTTGCAACTGACAATCATATAGGGACCACACCGTAGTGCATCAAATTTTGAGTGTATCCCTAGTTTTGCCTTGTCTACATCCCATTTCAAAACTAAATCACCCTCTTTGAAGGTTTTGACCCTAGATTTCTTGTCAAAGCTCCTTTTCACCTACTGCTAATGTATTTCTAGGGTCTGCATGGCTTGACTTCTTTTTTTTTCCAACTCCATCAGCTCTACCATTCTTACTATCATGGCATCATCTTCAATTAGCTTCAATTGATGAGCTAGTTCTAGGGATGGGAATTCTAATAAAATTGAAAGCCTTGCTTCTCTACCATATACCAACATAAATGGTGAATTTCCTATTGACCTCTTAGGTGTTATTCTGTCAGCCCATAGTGCAGTCCTCAACTTTTGATGCCAACACCTCTAGTTATCCTTTATAGTTCTTTTCATAATCCTAATCAAGTTTTTGTTGGATGACTCATCCAAACCATTACCCTAAGGATAGTAGTTTGAGGATGTACTCAAGTAGATGTTATGGTCAACTGCTTATGCACAAATCTAAGCTCCTACAAAAGATTTTGCATTATTTGAAATAATGGTTGAAGGGGCACCAAACTTGGTCACAATTTCATCAAGGAACTCAACAACTGAAGATTCTGTGACATCCTTCAATGCAACTACCTCTGTCCATCTAGTGAAGTAATCTATAGTAGCTAAAATCCATTTGTGACTAGAACTAGAAGAATGATTGATAGGGCCTATGAAATCCAATCCCCATTGAGTAAAATGTTGGTCCACTTGAATGGGATGAAGAGGAAGAGTTGTAAGCTTTTTCTTACCAGAGAAGAAGGCACATTTTTCACACTTCCTCAAATACCTATGACAATCATAGAATAGGGATGGCCAATAGTAACCATCCCTCATGATCTTCATTATAGTTTTCCTTGCTAAGAAGTGACCACCATCAGGACCATCATGAATCTCTTTGATCATTCTTTTAGCTTGGTCTATGTCAATGCATCTTAATAAGGCTCCATTAAAATCTTTCCTAAAAAGGATACCATCAACTATGACATAAGGGATTGACTGTAATCTACACTATCTGCTTTTAGTTCTATCTAATCCTTGAGGATATCCATTGCCTAATAAGAAATTCTTCATATCATCCATCCAATTCCTTGGGTCATCATTTCTTGTCTCTTGTTGTTCTGTTAGTATCATAGCAACTTCCTCATCTGATTCCTAATATGATATCATTTTTTTACACAACCCTTTCCCTCTTACCAACTTGGTTATATGGATGTCAACATCATATTCCATTACTTTAGTAGTCCAACCAGCTCTCTTCTCACTAATTTCTTTTCTCAAAAGGAAATCCTTCACACTCACATGGGGTACTAATAGATGAATTTTATTATGAGATAGGAGGTGTCTAAGTTTCTTTAAAGCTCTGATGACTACAAGGGCTTTCTTCTCTACATAGTTGTATTTATCTTCATACTCTTTAAGCCCTTCACTAAAGAAGGCTATGGGCTACTCTTCATCTTTATCATTTGTTTGAGTCAAGACAGCAAAAATGCTTGACTCACCACCAAGGGTATAAAGGATAAATTTTTTTTCAAAATTTGGATCAATGAGAGTAGGGGTTGAGGCTATGGCTACCTTAATCTCTTCAAAACTTTCCTTCCCTTCCTTGGTCCATGCAAAAAAATATTTTTCTTGAGCATAGCCATAAGGGGTTTTACCATGGTAGCAAGATTAGGGATAAATCTTCTCACAAAATTTATCCTACCAAGGAAACTTTGCAACCTTTTCTTATGTTTAGGAAGAGGGAGAGAAAGTATTTCTTTTTTTCTTTTTGGATCAATGGTTAAACCATCCTTAGATACAATGTGTCCTAATAATTTTCCTTGATTGGTAGCAAAGGCACACTTGCTCAGGTTAAGGGATACCCCAAAATCTCTACACCTTAAGAACACCTATCTCAAATGATCAAAATGATCTTCTACACTCTTTGAATACACTGTGATATCATCAAGGTAATCTAATACAAACTTTTCAATCATGTTTTTGAAGGTTGTCTCTATTATCTTCTAAAATGTAGCACCTGCATTGGTTAGCCAAAATGGCATCTTACAATAAGCATAGGTACCCCATTTGGTACTGAATGTAGTCTTGTACCTATCAGACTCTTTGACCAGTACTTGATTGTAGCTAGAAAATCCATCAAGAAATGAAAACCTCTTTGAACTACTGACCTTGGACAAAATCAGCTCCATGGAAGGGAGAGGATGGTGATCTTTAAGGGAAGCTTTGTTAAGGTCCCTAAAGTCCACACAAAATCTAATTTCTCCATTCTTCTTCCTAACAAGAACAAGGTTTGCTACCTATGATGAGTGCTTGATGAAAAAAATTATATTGGCCTCAATCAATTTGGATAGCTCCTTTCTCATTAAGGGTTCAATTTTGGGATTCACTGGCCTCTATTTTTGTCTTTCTGGTTTGACATTATCAATTAAATCTATGGTATGTTGAAACAACCTTCGGTCAAAACCTTTTAAATCATCATACCTCCAGGAAAATATATCATTAAATTCTTGACATAGATGAATAAAACTGTCTTGCTCAATCTCAGAACATACCTTCCCCATGTTTCAGGATTTGCCATCAGCAACCATGACTAGGGTGTGATCATCTTTGTCAGCAGCTAAGTTCATGACTCTGCCTCTTGCTTGGTCATTAGGATTAAAAACACTTTGTAAGGTAATGAGACCCTTAGGCAATTTTTTGGGACTGAGATTAATGATTTGATCACCATACTAATCCTGCAGTCTCGACTGGTTTCTATCAAAAAACTCTGCTTCATTTTGCAAGAAGCTTACAATTTGTTCATTAGATTCAAACACTTTCCAATGGATGTCATTGTTAGGGATGGAAGGCCTTACTACAATTTTGATTTGTTTCTTCTTCTTCTTCTCCTCAAGATTCCCTAGCACATCATGAGATGCACCTATTTTTGCAAGTCTATCAGCATGTCTATTTTCTTTTCTAGGGATACTTTGAATATTAAATGCATTAAAACCCTCAAGAAAATCCCATACCCTATGTTTATAAGACTTGAGAAAACTTTTCTTGGTGATATTCTGATTTCTCACTTGGTTTATCACCAACTCACTATCTCCATATACACTTAAGGCTTGAACTCCTCTTTTTTGAGAAAGTAGGAGACCCTAAATCAAGGATTCATACTCGGCCACATTATTAGTGCAATTGAACTAGAGCCTAAAGGAGAAGTAGTACCTTACTTGTGTAGGAAAAATCAAAATCGCGCAAGCCCCTAATCCATTCTTATTCCTTGAGCCATCAAAGTACATACTCCATATCCCACTCACATCTTCTTTAGTCTCCACAAGATTGGGAACTAGAGCATCCTTCCCTAATATATAATATGTACTAAGGCCTGTCTCAAGGGTTTATGACATAGGATCAAATTGATATGTGTTAGCCCATTCATCTAAGATAAAATTAGGTATCTCTACTAGGGAAGTAGTAGGCTCACTCATTATGTCATTCTCATCCATTTCTAGGATAGTGCAATTCATGTTGATGAGATTAGGGGTGTAGGGTTCAATATGATGGAGGTCTTGAGGTTCTACTCTTATTGAAGCTTTGGCCCCATATCTTGTTCTAAAAGACATATATGACCAATCAGAAGATATGTAACCACCAATTTGGGTAGTGAAGTCTCTTGATAGACAGATAGAAAAATATGGCTTGACTTCAACAATGGATATATCTTGAGTTAGAGTAAAACTAGAGCATGCATGTAGGGCCATTTCCACATTCCTAAGGATCCCTATAGTCTTGACAGTACTACCATCCAACTATAATACATCCTTAACAATGGGCTCATATTTCATTTCCAAAGCATCAACAACACACTTAGGCATCACTAAACTACTAGAACTTGAATAAATCATGCAATTGTGGACTAATTTACCCCCTATAATTAGAGAAACACAAAATGGATGGCGTTTAACCTTTTTACTTATTTCTCCCTCCCTTGGTGGTTGTACTAGGCTTGTGGCACTTTCCATTTTGGGTGGTTGATCCTTTGGTTCAATACTTTCCAATTCTTGCTGCAGCAACCTCTTTTGCATGGGTATAGTAGCAACAACATCTCACATGGAAATATTCACATTTGTCTTCTTCATTTTTTCTACCACATTGAATGGCATAGTAGGTGTTTTGGTAGAAGCCTTGGGTGTTGCATTTGTAGGAGGTTGAGGTGGAATAACTTGAGGATCACTTGCATCCTTTCTACCTCTACTATTGAAGGGTATTTGATTGATCATTTACTGCTTGCTCATGAGGTATTGCATTTGAAGTTGAGGCCTAGTTGGGAGGAGGAGGGGTAGCATCTCCAATAGCTCTTTTTTTGCTCCTAGTGTTGTGAGTGATGGAATCCTAGTTTACATTATAATGCTCCTCCACTTGATGATTCATAAAGGAGATATCACCTTGTCCTTGTATATACAAGGCATCTCTAAATTGGTCCTTGTATGATTCTCCAGCTACAAGCTCTTGGATGGCCAAAGAAAAATAGGATTCAGCCTTCTAACACTTGCAACAGGTGTAGGAGTAGTTACAGGAGGGACAAAAATCCTAATCTTGGGCCATGTTGTTTTGGGAAACTATGGCCCTACTTTGGTTTCCATTTGAGGTTGAAGCATGGCTACTCTACCTATTCTGATCAAAAGAATTGTTCCCATAATTCTAATTTGGAGGCCTACCACTATTCAAACTTTGATGTTGCAATTGATGAGCCTTACTACCTTGAGCTTGCTCTCTCTCTAGAGTTACCACTTTGTTACTCACTTTCTGCATCATAGAGAAGCTATCCTCCAACTTCTTCTCTTGGCCCTACAATATTTTATCTATGTTCCCTATGTTTAGCATCATAGATTGCATCATTTCCTTGATTTCATCTATTCCATTTGAAGATGTGGAAGGTTGAGGGACTAGAGCAAGGGATTGTGATGTGGAAGTTGTGGGAAGAGGAGCCATTATTGGTTGGTGATTTGGAACATCAAGGAAGAAAGGCATAGGAGGCCTTGGAGCTAGCTTACCTCCTTGTATTAGGATTTTTTCTAACTTTATTGCTATGTCATAAGCATTAGGCAAGGTATCTCATCCCATAGTTTGGATTGTCATGGCACTATCACTGTTAAAAGTGCTGAGATAATGCAAGAAGGCATTACTAGGGGTAGGCTTTACTGAAGTAGGTATTCTATCCCATTTCTTTTGAAATCTATAGTTGAAATCAGTCATGCATTCATGGGGGGGCTCTTTTTATAGTAATCAATTGTTCTAAAAGTGACAAGTGGTCACTTTTGTCCTCAAAGTGTTTGCACAATCTTGCTCCTAATCCATCCCAATCTATTATAGAACCATGAGCCAAACCTCTATACCATTATAGTGCTTTTCCTTTCAAGGATGAGGCTAGAAGCCTAAGTGCAACATCATCCTATGTAATACCATGGATATTATAGACATTTGCAACCTCTTGAATGTGTTATAAGGGAGAGATAGAAGTTTCACCAGTAAATTCTGGTATACTTTTGAGTGCAGCTATTGGTATGTCATGTCTTTGGGCCAATAAAAGAGGACTCCCACCATTAAAGGTGACAAAAGCATGAGCCCTAGGCTATGCCATATAGACAAGTGATCTATTGATATGTGCTGATGGCAATCTAGACTGAGATCTAATAGTAGGAGGAGTAGAGATGGATCTTGCAGGTGTATTTGTTACTGTTGCACTCCTAACTAGTGATAAAGATACTATAGTCTTCCTTCTTCTAGGATTTGAAAATGAAAGCTCTTGGTACTGAAATTTATCTCTAGAAGATGCCCTTGTTTCAGCTTTGGGCATGAATTACTACAATTTTGATATGGAACCAGATGTATTTGAAGCTCAGAGTCACCAAGTACTTGAAGAATGAAACACTTGAAGGCTTGAACATCGAAGCTAGTACTATCTCCTTAGTATTAATCTTGAAATCTTCTTTTTGGCACCAGTAGACTTGAAATTTTTTGAATAAAGTCCCACGGGGCATGCCAAAAACTATTTTCACAAAGGTTTGCACCCTTGACTAAACTTTTTACCGAAGGACAAACTTGTGAAACATGGAAACAACCTCCAAGTTGTGGGACTTCTATGAGGTTGAGTCTCCATAGAAGGCTGAATTCCTTTACTATCAAGGTGCACCTAACTACTCTTGAAGAGAAAAAGGGAGAAGGAATTCATGAAAGAAAATCTACCTACTCTAACCTAAGGGGGTGATGCACCAAAATAGAGTGTTCAAACCAATCTCTGCCCATACATGCACTATTGAACCATCATGACACCAAAAGATAGACATATCCAGACTTGCTTTAATCTAACAATCACATGTAGATCAGAAAACCCAAATGAATGACACAAGGAAAGAGAGGATTCACTTATATACTATTCATAGGCCAAAAGAGATACAGTCATGCAAGATTTTAGATCTCTACAATACACTGATGAGAGGCAAATAGTTCTTTCACTTTACATCAATGGCTAAAGGAGATAAGGAAGAATGTCATACAATTTAGAGTAAAGGGGATTTACAGTGAAATTGCAAAGCAATATCAGAGAAGTCAAAGAAGAGTCGACCCGAAACAAAATCTACAAAAATTGCCTTTATAGCTCAGGCATAACTGAGATATTTTCTAATTGAAGTTACTCCACAACTACTGTCATTAAGTCTTGATAAAGATCTAGAGAAAATTTGATATTTGTTGAAATAGGGCTTTGATAGAAATGTTGCCATTAAACCATCTTGACCAAAAAACAGATGAATGAACTGAGATGGTGGAGTGTTCTCTTACCATTTACTAGGTTTGACATTCATTCGAGAGTGGTTGGAATTGATCATGAGGATCAAATTGCACAACAAAACTTGATCCCCTCTATTTCTAGCTCATGAACTAGTAAAGTCAACAAGTCAAATGACTCCTTCAAGAAAAAAGGACTCATGGGCCAATAATCTTTTATTTTTTTGCCACCTTGCAAGGTCTTCTTGAGTTTGACTTCCAAACCAACTAACTATGCCAACTTTTCAAAATCATGACCATGGCAATCTCCCAACTACCTGCTTTAACTATGCTGCATTAGCCGTAATGTATCTCCCTAGACCTGCAAGGACACATGTCCCTTAGGTTCTTCCTCACATTTCTTAATTACCTCACATCTCCATATTGTGGAAAAGCATCGATTGTTGATCTCCACAAGATCAATGATTGTGAAGATCCTCATAACACTGCACCTGCCCTACTAAAATTTTTGGGTGCACAAACACTCAGCACAACCTGACATCTAACTTAGCAACCTGGTACCACCTTGGTATCACCCTACAGCATATGGAACAAACTTGACCCCACAAGGACACACAATAATGAGGTACTTGCCTGCATTCCTTAACATCCCTGCATCTTCATATTGTGGGCAAGCACCAACCCTCAATCTCATTGCATTAGATGGTGTTTGTAACACATACCCTCTAAACTTGCGTGAATATCCTCTATGATGTCACTAGGACATGTGTCACCAGGGCACTTGCCCGCATTGTCAGAAATTCTAACAAAAGACAAAATGCGAGAAAGTGGGTGCCAATCAAACTGCCAGCTCACCAGTAGCTCACCAACCTTGTAGCCCACAGAAGAAGACTGACCCACCTACCACACATCACAAAGGGGCTTCCTTGCATTATTTAAAGGTAGTGCATCTTGAGAATACGAGAAAGCACCCACCATGGATCGCCAAAGATCTGATAGTGCGAAAAGTTGTGGGTCAGTGGAAATAAAATAAAATAAATACCATAAGTTTTAATCATTTTATTTTTGATATTCCCATGCCATTTAAATAATATTTAATATGGAAGAAGACCGTTGGGTGGGCTGAAATGTTCAAAATTCAATTTTTTTGTCGGGGGGGGGGGGGGGGGGGGGGGCGGCAAAATAGGTAACAATGCATCAGTGCACCAGCGAACCAGCACAACAACACACCTCAAAGGTCCAAAATTGTAAAATTTCACTGAGTATCAAAAAATGAAATTCTAGCTTATGGATTTTTTCCCCTTTCATACCAGAGATATGTCTGGGTGCTTGCCCTTGAATTTCTCAATAATCTTAATGACCTTGGCTACATCTAGTAAATCTAAGGCATTATACTTATCCTTGACCTTCTGCCTATAGTTGTCTACTTTTATACGGGTCTTAGAAAAATCCCAAGTCTAGCATCCAAATCTAGTAAGGCTTATTCTATCTTGAAGGCCTATCAGATGTCTTCATCAGTAGTAGCTTCTTCAAAAGTCTTCCTAAATTTCTACACTACTACCTCTACTAGTATCAATTTCTCCCGTCCATTATCTTAAAAAATGTCTAGACATACATCACTATAATGTTTTTTGGCTTCCAAAATTTTCTCTCAGGCTTGGTCCTTGAGCTGATGGATCTTTGCATGTAATGATTCCATTACTTTATTACTATTTGCTATCTTCTCTATCTAATCATCAATCAAATATAACTCTTCCATAGTATATACATCCATAAGCATTTTATACCTCTAGCCTTTTATCTCCTATAATACCTATAAATCTTTTCGCTAGGTATGTACCTCATCCATAAGAGTGAAATCTTGTTTCAAAATTGCTATCATTTTATCCACATTCTCTTGCATGACATGTAGTAGCTTAATATTTCCTTGGATGATAAGTACACCCTTTTCTTCAAAACTTTCCCACCATTGCTGACAGGCATTAAAAAATGGGTCTAAGTGTGCCTGCCCCTCCCCTATCTCTCCTTTCAATTGCAGTATTCATAGTCTCCTTAGGGTGTTAAGGATCTAAGGGACCAACCACTTACCTTTAAATATCCCTTTAGGATTTTGTTTTTCCTTCAAAGTGTTATTAGTTCTACCTCTTCCTATTCTAAACTTCTAAATACCTCCTTCATCCCTATTGTAACCATTAACTTAACAATGTCTAATGTAGGCTTCCCATGCATAATTTCTTTGATTTGATAATCTTGTGGATCCAAATATTTTATTTTTGAATCAGGAGGAGGGATAGCCACTTGTGCAAATAAACATTGGTTCTAATAATTTTTGATGAAAATTAATGCTCTTGCTTCCTTTGATGCAGACCCAAGCTTCTAAAGAACCTCAATCAATTCTATCATGTCCTCCACATCTGCATTGAATTGTTGCTTCTTATTTCTTATCATTTCTTTCCACAACCATCTTGGAACTCATTCCACTAAATATCTACCTTTGGAGGATGAAGGAGTCATTTGAGCTATGACTTTCCCCCTTATCACTCCTCTTTGAAGTCTTTTCCTTCTATGATGAATCTATACCAGGAGCTTTTGTATTAGTAGAACCCACAATTCTTACCTCAGTGTCCTAGGAAGATTGTTGAGGATATTCAACCATTTTTCCTCCTTTAGACACTTCATTGGTTGATATCTATTGTGGCTCTTCCTCTTGCTCCTTTTGAACTTATTCTCCCTCCATTTTTTGTGGCAGAGGAGTAGCAGAGCCTTTATCTTTAACAACTATGACCTGTACTAGGGATGAATGAGTAACCTTAGGACCTTGTGATTTTGGTGGCATTTGAGTCCAATCTTCCTATTGGGATTCATTGGTTGGAGTATCCTAAATCTTATCCCCAATTAGTTTAGTTCCTATAGGCATGAAATCAAAATCTAACATCTTAAATATATTGATTCCTACTACATCCTATTCATCAATCAATTGTTGCATTTCATCTTCTAATATGGTTGTTTGCAGAAGTTCTTCTAGGATTGGTGGTGGTGTAGCAGTAGAACTTCTCCTTCTCTCTTATTCCATGGCTCTAGCTAGTTAGGTTCTCCTATTTAAAGGTACATCATCCTCATCATCCTCTTCTTCATCTCCCTTAGGAATAGGTTCTAGATTAATGGGACAAGGACTACTTTCCTAATCGCCCTTTGCCTCTTTTTGATAGGAGTTTTGATTTTTCTTCCCTTTTTAGGTCTAGAAGGTGATGCTTGTTCTATTTTTCAAGGAGGGGAAACTTCCTAAATGTCAACCTCTATCTCCATTTGGCTAGGTGTAGTTAGTGGTACTTGAAGGTCTACCTAGACTTGTGAAGCTCTAGTATCTTCTAGCCTTTGTAAATTAACTTCTGCTTGCTACGTAGGCATTAGGATTTCACCCTTCTCTTGCTCAACTCTCTAAGGGGAACTTATTTTTCCTCTTTCCTTGGCCCTAACCCTTTTGAGCTCAATAATATCCCACCAGCCTATCAAGTTGATGTACTATTTTTGGCCTCACTGGTGATTGAGCTGCAAAGGTAGGAATAGTGACTTTCTTCCCTCTACCTTTGGCTAGGTGGGCTTGTGCATGGAAGATCACTATTTTAGGTATTGGATCAAGTTTGAACGGTTTCTTGATCTAATCCTATGCCATTTTAATGATGTTCCTCACGTAATAGTTAATATCTAAATTCTCCTCCTTGTCAACCTTAGCATTCATAATAGGCCTATCAGTATCCTATCCCTATTGACTAGAGGATCAAGAAACTCCTTATAATTCTACATAATATCTTCAAGGGAATCTTTATTTTTAAAGCCTTTTCTACCAAATACAAATTCATTCTACAATAATCCCTTATTCATATATCATATTCATTTGTCACATTCATCCAATGGTCTTCAATAACTTCTTCATGGGTAAATGTTTTGCCTGCTAAATATTGTACTCTCCCGATGTTGTCAAAACATAACTATGAAGAATTGTACTCTTCCAAAGGATTATGATCCCATTCACACTTAAAAGAGATCATATCTTGTTCTTGATCTACTTGAAAGATTCCTATAACCAATGGCCAAGTCCAACATTTTTTATGTTGCCTTCTAACTCGATCATAGGTAGACAAGATTTGTCAAGAAATCTCTAAGAGAACCAATCTATCACAAGGGTACCTCAGGAGCTTCTTGGGGTTCGCAGTAATACCAACTATTCTCAAATATGTAAAATTTTGGAACTAAATATAGTGTACTCCAAGTACTATTATTTGCAACATTGCATCATATGATAACCATTTTGCATAATCCCCTTCTATATATCTAATTATAACAAAAAAAAAATGCATCATTAACAATTCTATATTCCTTTCTCTTCTCCAAAACTCTCTTTTTTACTAGATGAGGGTACACAGTGTATGGTCATGCATTAAAATCTTGCATCCTACCCTTTTTTTATAACCCTGGATAGTCTTTCACTCTTGTAGCCAATAGATACACCAAATATAATATCATATAGAACTTTGTTTTGTTCTTTACTACCACAAATTGTTTACACAAATTCTCACTAAGAGTAGAAGCCCAATCTAATGGCATTTTTTCTTTCTTGATTGTTTCAATGAAGTGTACCATGAAGATGTTTAGGTCCCCAGCTATTGGGAGACCCATAACTCTACTTAGAAGTATGATCAAGTAGCCAATATCTTCAATCATGTATCCCCTAGTCATATCAACATTTCCAATTTTATTCCCTAGAGGATTCTTCTCTATTAGATACAATGATTGAATGATCTCCAAGGCTTCCTCAATGTGTTCTTGGTACCATCTCTCTGCTTGTTCATATGTAAGCTTGATGAACTGATCTACCCTAGGGAGATGGAATATTTTCTCAATATTCTTTGGGCATAGATCATGGCTAATTTCTCTTTTAACACTCTTTATAAAACTATCCTCAGGGACAAAGTGTTATGGAAGTGTCATGATAAGCTCTGAAGATTGTATCGACACTGGGTGTGAAGCTATGTTAACAAGTCCTAATTTGATAAGAGAAGAGACCATTTGTAACCTCTTAGTGGGTTTGTTACAAATCTTTAGGAATTCCCGCAAGTTTGTATCTCCCAATTTAGTATCTTTAACCTTTGAGCTATCATCTTGAAACCTTGACTTTGTCAGAATGCCTTGGAACTTGAAGATGATGGGTTTCAATGCTATTTTCTCATGCAAGGAAATTGAAGAGGATGCCATTATATCTACACAAAAAGGATGTCCATTAGTTCAGATTTGAAGGAAATGATTAAATTAAATCCTAAAACCAAACACCTAATTATTTGGAAATCTGAAAAAAAACATTTTTTTTTATAAAAAGAAAGCCTTAAGAATGTAGATTTGGCACACTGAGTGCACCTCATGAGGTGTGCCTAGTGCGCCCTTTAATTAAGATTAATGCAATATATATTTTTTTTTAAAAATAACATTGGGTGTACATTAGTGCATCTAATCAGATGGGCTAATGCGCACCCAATGTTTGTATTTGAATAATATTTTTTAAGTTTACAAAAGGAGTTCTAGGTGCACATAAATGTACCTAGTTAGGTGCACTAGTGTATACCTAGTTGTATTTTTTCAAAGGGTTTGTTGTTTTTTACTTAAAGGGTGAATATTGGTGCACATCCATGTATCTAGAGAGGTGCACAGTGTGCACCAACATTTTTAACTTAATGTGTTATATTTTGGTGTTTTTGCATAGGTAGGGAGCGCGACAGAGCAAAGGAGAATATCGCACCTCACTGAGTGTGTAGTTGCAATATACATGTTTGGTGGGAGTGGAACTCTTAGGAAGTAGAGCTGTGGTCATTTAGGGAGTTTTATGTGGAGAGCGAAAAGGTGAGATAAGGGGAAGAAAATAGGGGGGCTTTATAGGCTTCTTGATTTTCTAAGTGTCAAAAAGATCTGAAACCCTGTAGCTATGGTAGTGTGATTATCAAAAAACCCATTTTCACTATCTTTGGTGCATTAGCACACCTATTTAGGTGCATTCGTGTGCCTTTCTCCTTGAAAAGTGGCCTCTAATACCAAAATACCTCAACTTTGAGTGAAAGAGATCCTCCATCAAGACCCAAAAACAAACTTTAAGGACTAGGAAAGACCTCAAAATAGCTTAAATTCTAAAGTAGGAGTCCAAAAGAAAAAATATAAAGTAGGGGGTCTCCATTTATAAAAGGAAATGGGGCATGTGTTGTGGAACCACAAAAAAAGTCAACCAGGTCCAATGGCTCACTCATTGGATCATCTATTCCAAAAGCTTCAATAAAAGAAGCATGATCCAATGTGCATAGAATCATGCCATTATGTCTATGGAATGATTTGGTACCTAGATTATATGACCTAATAAGGTCTTTGACCAAATCACTATCTATAAATATTTTTGGAAAGATGAGCTTTGCTAGATTCTTCCTCCATAGATTGCATAATAGAAATACCTAAATGACTCATACCCATTGACACTAGGGCATATAGCATCTCTGCAAAATGCATAAGGGTCTCAAAAATCATGATCATTTGTAGAGATGGAATTTGATGATTCTAGAAGCAACTTGATCCATTCATCTAAAAATCTATTTGGTTTTCTCTACCTAGTTGGTTTCCCTCCTTTGGAAGTAGAAGTCTTAGTAATCTCCATGTTTGTGGATTGAATCTCCTCAAATTATCTGTCAAACATCTTGGCTGAGAATTATGAATTTGAAGACTCTACAATTAGCACTACAAAATATAAATCCTTCACACTAAAAGCTCTACAACTACTGGAAATCCTTTCTTTTTGCAAATGGTAACCTATTACTAATCTAGAGAATGTTTTTATATTGTGTGTACTTCATCAGTGAACCCTATGCATTGAATTCATGCATGCATGCAATTTAGTCTCAATGTTTTCTATCACCTAAATGGAGTGTCAACATAACTATCTATCCTAGAGTTTCTTATACTTTACTCAAACTTCATTGGCTGAGAATCTAAGTCACTTTTCCATCTCAGAAAGGGGAAAAGTACTTCCATGTCTTATTTTAGGGTTCTTACGATCTTATGACTCACTTGAAATTAAAATCCTTTGTATCATGTTAGGTGAGGAACTTTTCCTTTATGATCTTACAATCATTTCCTTATCACATGATTGAGGGTTTCTTTTGAGTCTCTTACAATAGTATAATTAACACTTTATCTTAAGATTGACACATCAGCTACAATGCCTTCTCCTCAACTACAATCTTACACTCAATAGTTTATAAACTTTTTCATAGCATCACCAAAATGTATCTTAGCCCTTATGATCTCACAATCATAGCTTTGCATAACATCAAATCTCACCTTCTCTTGCTTTACAATCTCTTGATTGCAGTTAACTAAGTCTCTTTGTAACTTCATTCCCTTGCACATAAACCCTTATGATCATACGAGAACAATTTTGGTGTAGCATCAAGCTTCAAATTTTCTTACCTTATGATCTCTTGATTTTAGTCAATTAACTCTTGTCATGACTTCGAAAGTTTTTCTTTAACTATTGTTTCTGACTCCCAACCATACACTGGTTGTTATCTTTCTTCATTGTAGCTTTGGAAGCTTTAACTTTTACCTTTATGATCTTTTTCTTAGCATATATTCATAGCTTCAAAAAGCTCATGATTTTCCTTCATGATCTTATGATCTACTACTCTTTTTATCTTTGGAAGATTTAATTACCATGTGTCTCAAATTCTTTATGCTCATGCACTTGGCCCCATTTTATCCATGTGTCATCATGTCACTTTCTCTCTTTGGCTAATCTTTATGCAACTTTGAAAAGTGAGAAAGTGACAACCATAGATCTTCAAGATCTGATAGTTCCTATAGAACTAAAACTTTGTTATCATAGTCAGTACCTTCCAACCAACTAGAACCTTCTATTTAGACAACACATTTTGACACATTTTCTTGCCTACAATCTTACAATCACCTCACTTTCATAGCTTCGAAAGTCTCTCTAGGAACACTTATGCTTACATAATCTTCTAGTTATCATAAGATCGTAACCCTTCATAACCTCAATGTCTTATGTCCTTACAATCTCATGATCCTCCTTCCTTCATATGGTCAAGAGTCTCCTTTTTACCTTTACGATCTCATGATTACTAGTTTATCGTAACATCTTATCACTTTCCATTTACCATAAGACACTTACAATGGCATGACAATAGGATGATTGTAAGGTTGAAAACTTAAAAATACACACCCCTAATGCTATGATTATATGAGATATTGTAAGATCAGGAGACTCAACACTTCATCTTTATGATCCTTTTCTAGCTTTTAGTTTGTATCATCAAGAGAGGGAAAACATGGGCTTACAACTAGATGCTAAACCCCGGATCGTAAGATCTATCACTTGATGGAAAATATGAAAATGACATATGATCTCCCACTTGAACAAAAAACCTAGGGTAAAGGTTAAAATTAATCACAGAGTTAAGAAATTTCTCCATGACAAGGTAAATACATAATCCTAAAGATATCAAAATATCCTACCAGGGCAAGATTTCAAACTAGGCTAGGAATTTTTTTTACTAGGTTAGGGTTTTCACCAAAAAATTAACAATCAACATAGAACAATCTCTAACAATAGAACATAATTTAAGGTATTTTCACAATAAATTTTCAAAATTTTAGCAAAGTGAAAATAATGACTATCACTCCAAATTAGAAAAAAACACTTTACCTCAATGTCTTTGTCATTCCAAATAATTATATCAAAACTAGTTTACGTAATACTTGAACATTCTAATGCTTGGTCATAATTGTTTTGCAATGATTTCACTTTGCATGCATGCACTCAATGTGAACTATGTTCTAGATGACTCAACATGTATAAGTGTACTTGGCAACCATAGACTTGTTTGGTAGTCACTAGTGCTCAATTCATACATGAAATATATACAAGCCAAGTTACAATGTTAAGCCTATATAGGATGGCTCAATTACAATGATGATTGACCAACTTTGCTAAATATGTGACTAAGTGTTTGAAACAAATAGAAAACATGACTTATTGATCAAAAATGATGCCCACATGTATTTATACTCTTTTGCAATATATTCATTTAATACCCTTCCTAGTTGAGGGTTACAAAAGCACTATGAAATGGTACCTAGTTAAGGGATTTCCATGGAGACTTGTTAGAGTCTTCACCCTATTAAAGTAACCTTTTTAGAGGATTTTAGACACTCTTTTCAGGATTCCATCTGGTTAGGGGATTTTACAAAGTACTTGCTAGGGACATTTGATTAGAGATGTTTTGATTAGGTAAAAGTAGGTTTGAAGGGCACCCAAAACCCTAAACAATAAATAACCAAAGTGAGGAGTTGGTTTTACAAGAACCAATGACGTAGAATATCATAGTAAAATTCAATAGCTAGTTTTACAAGGACCAACAACCAAGTCAAACTAGTTTTATAGGACTAGCAACTAATATAAGTCAACAAAAAAATAGGAACCAAAAGTCCAACAAAAAACCTAGATAAAAGTTAGATAAGATATTTAATAACACCAGTAATAGAAGTGCATATAACAAAAACCTATTTGAGAGAGTCTTGAATATTCTTTGTAGGAAGCTTGGGGTCCACTTTTTTAGTACTTTGTCTAGTTTTTCTACTCAAACCTCCAACCAGCAATGGAGCGTAACTGGTTGAGTTAGCTTCATTTGGAGAAACTTTTCCAAAAGAAGTAGCAACATCTAGGATAGATGAGGTTACACCCTACATACCCACCTCACTATCTTTAATCAATTTTTTAAGAGATGCTTCATAATCCTAAAGTTTAGTTGTGATGTTCCCAACTAGAGATTCTAGCTCCTTTCACTTCTTACTTTTCTCCTCTAGCTTTACCTGTAAAAATATGGACTTCTCCTACAAGGAATAAAAAAATAAGTGAAGCTTTTTAATTTCATTATACATCCTTTTGTCTATCACCATCCCAATATTAGCTCTATCTTTGGCTATATTTAGAACTTTTAGAATAATACATGAGTTCTCAACACACTCTACATCTAGTGTATGGGTAATCAAGTTGATTAGCCCATCTTTTTCATCATCACTATTCTCCTTCCTAGCATTTTTATCATGCAAGATATCCTTATTCACCATCTTTCTAGTATCCTCTTTAATGTTAACACCCTTGTTCTTAAGGCTAGTATTCATCCCATTTTTTATTTTATGCTTTGAGGAAGGAATATTATCCTTAGCTTTGCCCTTATTAGAAGAAGGCTTACCTCTCTTGCTAATAGTACTAGGGGGAGAATGCAGAGAATAATGGGCCAAGATATCTTCTAGGCTAAGAGTAGTATCATTGGACTTAGAAGAATACCTGTCACTCACAATATGGACCAATTCATCATCTAGGGGGGCAATATCATCCTCCAAATCATTTGAGCTTTGATCAAAGTCTATTTCCATTTCTAGAGCCTACTTGTAGCTATTTTTTTATTGAAGAACCACCAAAAATCTCCTTCCTATTAGTGTGCCTTCCCCTTCCCTTTTTCATTTACTGCTAGAAATAGAGTGAGAAGGGGTGTTGTCTTGGCAAAACTTAGGGAGAAGAAGGATGAGATCCTCATGGACGATAGGTCTAGAATCCTTATGCTTGTGGGCTTTGAGATCATTGAGGAGAGAATGCACCAAATATTAAGGAAAGGAGATTCTTTTCTTATAATGGGAATGATTTAGAAAAATGAAGTGGGCTAGCCTACGAATTTGCTTGATCAACTAGATCACTAATGGCAACTATAGATGGTGTCATCTTCCCCTACTCTGGTGCAAACTCAGGTAGTTTATTCAATATCTATTGCTTCAGAATGTATGCACAAGTTGAATGGGAAGGCCATAGCCATATGGTAATACATATCAAGACTTGGAGCAATCAGAAAAACCTTTTTTCTCAACCAGTCGATGAGGTTCGGGTACAAATTATCGAGAGGAATCATTTCACTAGATTTAGAGCCAGATGCGAGAGATGGAGAGTCCAGTGTTCCAGATGAGGAGCTGGTGGTAGGAAAGCAAGGTTTTGTAGCTCCATCTCCTTCGTGCAATAATGAAATAAAAAATGATATTTCATTTTAAAGTTAAGCCCGTGTTGGTCAAAATTTTGACCAACACAGGCTTAGATCTTTTTTTTATTCCTTCTACAATTTGATCAACCTAAACTGTTTTAATTGATGGTCAAAAATTTTGGTCGAAAAATGAAGTCAAATGTAGTAGTGAAAGCCCTACCATCCAGAATGAAATACATCCACACACAGGTGAAAAATTCCTACCAAATGTCCTTAATTTGAGAAAAATCATAGAAATTACTAGCCTTCACTAGTCTTGCATCCTCCTAGTCATTTTTGGAAAAATGTTTGATTGCCTCTTCCAAAGCTTTCTTCTGCTTGAAAAATATCATACCTTCATTTAGTAGACCAGAAACCTTAACAATGAAAGCAACATTAAGGGTAAACTATCTACCATAGAGTGTAACCATGTCACCATCCCAAGCTTTATAGAAACTATATGTCAAATGAGGCTTTTAACCATGAAGTTTTTTAATATAGCTAGTCACCTTCCCTTTCTCAAGCTAGTGTTAAACTACCTTCTTCTTTTTCTAGTAGTGGCACTTCTTTGGTTCCAACTTTTTTGCTTCCTCTTTCATATTCACAAGAAGAAACCCACTCTATAGAATGTGACTAAGAGAGCTATGAGAAATACCCCAAGAAAGGTTCAATGTATTTCTTGTTGAATGCCCAAAATGCACCCACAATTCATGTGAAATCTTGAAAAATATGCAAGCACAAAAACCATTCTTTTTAAAGCAATAAATGGAAGTAGTGATGATTTGATAAGTGGAGGAAGTGAGCATATCAAATGTATATTTTCCCTTCTTAAGATATGTTTCTTTCATAATTACACTTAGCTTTTAGATTGTCATCCATGCTTAGCTAGTCAGTCCACATGACTATTTCATTGCTTTGAATTTTTGGGTTGGCCATCCAATCAACCAACATGTTAGTCTCATAATAGTTATTAGAAATGAACATATTTTGAAAAAAATTGGGGTCTTCTTTACTTTTCCAAAGAAGGTTAGAAATATTCCAAGAAGGGTCATTTTATTATTAAGGATATTGACAATATTTTTGGAGTCCCCTTCTAGCCAGAGGTTCCTACAATCAGTATCCTTAGCTAACTTGATCATATAATATGCTCCATTCATCTTAGCTTTATGGCTAGAAGTAATACCATGTAATAGGCACCCCTGGATGTCCCAAAAACTAAACCAAATTGCTGAAAGGAATTATGTCAAATAGTTTGCATTCAACTTCTTATTTCTCCATTTAATGTTTTAAACCCCTTATAACTCCAAAAATCAAATGTTTATTTGTTTTTTGTGTTTCATGCATGGAATTGGTATCATACAACATAAGCAAGAAAGAAACTACAATGATATGCAAAGTGGAAATGAACTACTGCTAATAAAATGTTATTTTCATAATTCATAAAACCAAATACATGGCAGATTTATCAACTCACTAATTACTTCAGCAGTATTGACATAATACTCCAGCCCATGCTTTCAAACTTGTTGCTACAATACTTTGTCCTTCAATTAGTCCACTACCTTCATAATACCATTCCCTCAAAGTGGCATAAGCGTCAGACAAGTAGTGAAGAAGATATGAGCAAAATACCAAATCTTCCTGTAGCCAGAAATGCAACTAAACTGCCTGATAATGAAGCCAATAACAAAGAATTCCAAAGGCCAAACCCCAAGGGAATGACGTCTAGAATGTTACAAGAGAGGATAGACATCCTCAAATGCCAAGAACGGAGCTGCAACTCACACACCAATTTCTTCTCATATTCAACCTGCCTAATGAAGCCACAAATGCTTCCTTTTATTCTATTTCCAAGGGTCCGCTCAACTCATATGGGCAATGTGGGATAAAAGATGTGTAATATATAAAACATATATTAAAATACCCCTTATGTCTCCCTTGGGTACACATCACCATAAAATAAATATTAAAGTAACACTTTAATATTTTACAATTAAATTAGACGTTACTTTAATAAAACTTCAGGCATTAAAATGTATTAGCAATCGGACTCCGAATAATGCGAGTGATAGCTCATCGAAAAGCTCTCACCGAGGAGTATCGAATCCAATCACCAAAATTGACCTGCACTGTGTCTTGCCAACTTACTAAAAATAGTAAGTATGCTTGAAACTGAGTAAATCAACTTTGTTTTGGCCCAAACTGGAAATGACTAGGCCAAAACACTCCAGGATCCCATTAAACCCTTCGTTAGCCCTCGGGACCATGTAGAACAAGGCTAACGCACACACACTTGGTCAACTGCTAAAATGGGGACATTATAGTCCACCCCCCTTGAAATCGCTTGTCCTCAAGCAATCTCAGTCCAGCCTATTGAATAACCTGCTCACTCTCCCATGTAGAATCTTCCTCCGGAAGGTCTTTCCATCTGACCAAATACTCCTTGACTATCCTGTTTCTAAGCTTCCTCTCTCTGGTGTCTAGAATAGCCTCGGGTACTAACACAATCTTCCCCTCCTCATCCAAAGGGGGTAAATCTGTAGAAGGCACTACACTCTGACCAATGGCTTTCTTAAGCCTAAACAAATGAAACACATTGTGCACTCGATTGCCCTCTGGAAGCTCAAGCTCATAGGCAACTTTGCCCACTTTGTGAATCACCCTATAGGGACCATAAAATCTAGGTTTCAAATTTTTAGCTCTGCTCTTCTTGAGTGATGATTGTCTATATGGTTGTAGCCTCAAGTAAACCATATCCCCTACCTCGAAGCTACGCTCTATTCAGTGCTGATCGGCATACAATTTTTGATGATTCTGGGCCTGTTGTATATTCTCTTTGAGCACTTTCAGGATGTCCTGAGTATCCTGCAATAAGTTTTTGGCTTTGGGCACTCTACTGTCCCCTAAAACTAAATCCATGAAGCTAGGTGCTTCATAACCATAGAGTGCCATGAAAGGAGTCATCTTGATGGACATATGATAAGTGGTGTTATAACAATAATCTCCCATATGCAACCATCTGATCTAAGCCTTTTGTTGTGTAGTTACATAGTTCCTCAAATATCCTTCCGCCCATTTATTCACAATCTCTGTTTGCCCATCTGTTTGTGGATGATAACTAGTGCTAGGTGTAAGATTTGTACCACACAACCTAAACAACTCTTGCCAAAAAACACTCATAAACTTACTATCCTAGTCACTGACAATGAATCTGGGCAGCCCATGTAACCTAAATATCTCTCTAAAGAAAAGATATGCCACCTGTGCTGCTGTGTAAGTGGACGGAATAGCAAAGAAGTGAGAAAACTTCGTCAAGCGGTCCACCACCACATAGATGAAATCCCTTCCTTGCACTCATGGTAAACCGTTGATGAAGTCCATCAAAATACTTTCCCATTTCCTATCAGGAATGGGCAAGGGTTGTAATAAACCTGCAGGAAATGTGTGCTCTCCCTTATTTTGTTGACAAACCACACACTCCCTGACATACCTCTGAACGTCATCCTTGAGCCCTTTCCATGAAAACCACTCTCGGATCTACCTGTAGGTCTTGAAGACCCCCAGATGTCCAGCTGTGGGTGCATCATGAAATGCCTTCAGTATCGCCTCTCTCAAATGTGATGACGAAATCAAATAAACCCTATCCTAAACTCTGATCAATCCATCTATCACCTCATAGCGATCATCCTGTATGGTACCTGAAATCAATCTAGAAGCCCAAGCATCTCCGACATACTTTGCTATAATCCAATCTCTCCAATCTCCTAAAATCTTTGCCAGAGCACATAAGTGAGGTCTCCAAGATAAGGCATCAGCCACCACATTTTTCTTACCTTTGACAAACTCTATGTCAAAGTCATAAGCCTGCAATTTAGTCACCCATTTTTGTTGCCGGTCATTAAGATCACACTGGCTCATGAAGTATTTAATACTGTTGTGATCTGTCTTGATCACAAAATGTCCACCTACCAAATATGATCTAAATTTGGCCAATGCATGCATTATGGCCAACATCTCCCGGTCATAGACAGAATAACTTTTCTTAACTCCCCGGAGCTTCCTACTCTCGAATGCAATGGGATGCTTCTCCTGCATCAATATTGCTCCAATCCCATCACCTGATGCATCACAATGAAGCTCAAAAGGCTTCATGAAATCTGGTAGAGCTAGAACTGGACATGAAGACATTACCTACTTGAAATGCTCAAAACACCTCTGTGCTGCCCCTATCCACACGAAGGGTCCTTTCCTGGTAAGATCTGTCAAGGGTGTAGCAATCTGTGATAATCCCTTAACAAACCTCCTATAAAAACCACATAAACCAAAGAATCCCTTAAGCTATGTAAGGTTTGTGGGAGTAGGCCACTCTACAATAG
This sequence comes from Cupressus sempervirens, assembly GCA_028749045.1. NCBI lineage: Eukaryota > Viridiplantae > Streptophyta > Pinopsida > Cupressales > Cupressaceae > Cupressus > Cupressus sempervirens. The sequence continues at coordinate 571,298,515 of CM053789.1, read as the reverse complement.
CTCTAATCTTTTCGAGATCAACCCAAATGCCATCTGCACTAATGATATGCCCAAGGTAAAGGAGCTCAGTCATTCCAAACTCACATTTAGATTCCTTGGCATACAATGAATCTCTCTCCAGAATAGATAACACCTCCTCTAGATGATGTAAGTTCTCCTGCCAGGTCTTACTGAAGACCAAGATGTCATCAAAGAAGATCAAGACAAATCTCCTCAGCTGCTTCCTGAATACCTAGTTCATACAACTTTGAAATGTAGCAGGTACATTGGTTAGACCAAATGGCATAACCATGAACTCAAAGTGGCCATAGTGACATCAGAAGGCTATTTTCTTAATGTCCTTTGCTCTCATCCTGATCTGATGGTATCCGGATCGCAAATCAATTTTGGTGAAGAAGCATGCCCCATGCAACTCATCAATCAGCTCATCAATCCTAGGAATGAGATACCTATTTTTAATTGTTTTCTTATTTAGTGCCCTATAATCGATGCACATGCGCATCATCCCATCCTTCTTCTTTACCAATACTACTGCTGAAGCAAAGGGGATCTTACTAGGCCTGATATGCCCCATCTCCAACAAATCCTTAATCGTCTTCTCTATCTCATCCTTGTGTTTCTTAGGATGAAGATAAGGAGTAATCATAACTGGTTTGGCTCCCTCCTCAAGCTTAATAACATGTGCCATCCCTCTGTTACGAGGAACCCCATGAGGAATATCACTAAATACTTTAGCATGTCTATCAAGTATCTTCTGGATATCTGGTGGATGACTCTTTTCTTGTGGCTCTGGTGAAGTTGGCATAATGTAGCACTCTGCCACCCACTCTATGTCATCATGATGAAAAAATCTCTACATTCTCCTCAAGGACACTACTCTGTAACCTCCATCTAAAAGTCCTCTAAGTACCACAGTTCTTCCTTCATGCTAGAATCTCATCTCCAATTTTGCTAGATTGAGTGTGAACTCAACTAGTGAAGCCATCCATGTCATGCCAAGGATGACATCATAATCTCCCATGTCCACAACATAGAACTCATCCTTCAACTTGTAGCCATCTCCAAACCTGATGGGAAGATTAGATATCTTCCGAGTGCATAATAATTTATCACCGTTAGCCACCATGACTCTAAACCGATCATGCTTCTCTGTCTGTAACCCTCTCCTAGCTACCAACTGTGCATCTATAAAGTTATGTGTAGCCCCAGTGTCAATAAGAGATATCACTTTTCTCCCCTGGATAGTACCCCTGACCTTAAATGTGATTGCATTTTGGGCCCCTGTCAAGTGTGCCAATGATCTATCATCCTTAGGAATGTTGCTCTCCTCTATAGTGTTACCCTTATCTGAATCGAAGAGCTGATCCTCCCCTTTTGACTCTGACTCTTCTGCTGAAAAATACTCCATTTGATTTGCCTTAGCCTTGAGAGAAAATTTATGAGATAAGTCCCAAGGCTCTCTACAATGGAAGCACAGCTTCTTCTTTCGTAGTTCATTCAAGGTTTTATTGTCTAGTCCTTTTGATCCTTCTTTGGGTTTGCTATACTCTTTCTGAAATGGTTTTTTGTCTTTGTCCTTGCGGTAGGAAGAATATATTGAATGGTTTTTTCCTTTGTATACTGAAGGAGCTAAATCTCAGGCCTTTTTAGTTGCTTCAGCTAAGGTGAGTGGATCATGTCCCTTCACCCAACCTCGTAATGGATTAGCAAGACCATCACAAAATAACACCACCAATCTCCTAGGAGAGATATCAGTAACAAGTACAGACAAGTGCTGAAACTCGACAATGTAAGCATCCACATAACCTGATTGTTTTAACTGTGCTAGCTCCTTGAAATGTAACTCCAGATCCTTAGTGTCAAATCTCTCAATCAATGTTTCGGTGAATTCCTCATAGGATGTAATCTAATTATGCCCCAATGTCACCATGCCATGATGCCACCATTCATGTGCAACGCCATCCAAGTGTATAGTCGCATACTTGATAGCCTCCTCCTCAGGCATAGGATTTAGCTGCAAGTATGTATCTACCTTCTGCACCCAAGCTCGTGTAGTCATCTTCCCTGAAGCATCATAATAAGGTAAAGAAAGTTTTCCAACTTTCTTCCTCAGCTCAAAGTTTTGATTCCTCCCTCCTACTTTAGGCATGTGTCTCATCCTCAAGTCCATATAATCTCTAAGGGAAATATCTACCTGAAACTCTGGTCCACTAGCCTCGCAGTCCCTCCTGAACTGATCCTATAACTCAGTAATCTGCAGTTCATTTGTTAGTTGAGCCAGATCTCTGGGTGGGAAAATGGGTGGAAGAGGTCTCGAGCTCATAGTTTGTGCTAGGCGTGCAACGTGTCTAAAGTTATCAGCCTCATTCCCATTGTTACTATGTCTATTATTACCATTAATGTTATTCTCAGGACCATTTTTGTTGCCTTGGCCTCCATGGTTATTGTTCCCCCGTTGTTATTGTTTCCCGCGTTGTTATTGTTTTTGTTGTTGGCATCACCTGGATTAATATTGACACCCATCTGTCTAGCCATGAGCTACAACATCATGTCCATTCGCCTATTCTACTCCTGCTGCATACACTGCCCCTGCTCTAATGTATCCAATAACTGTCTGAACAGTACCTCCCCCTAATCTGGACCAGCATTTCTGCCTCTGCCTAATCCTGTATTCCTGTCATCTCGATCACCCATATTATTGTCCTGATCAAAGAATATCTCCTCTGTGTCTGTATGGTTGGATTCAATGTTCACCTGCACGGATGTACTAGATTGTTTGCTTTGCAAGTCTAAAATCCTATTTTGTCTTGCTCTGGTATCGCAAAAATTATAAGACCCCTGTCGCATGCTCAAACATAAATGCTTAGCTTGTATTTTTTACTTATTTCTGATTTTAGTGTTTTGACATTTCATCAAACACTTTTTCCCTCTATCCGGCTATTCCAAATTTCCTATAAGACCTCCACAGGATGGCAGGACTTATAGCTCTGATACCACTATAATGGGCACCCCTGGATGTCCCAAAAACTAAACCAAATTGCTGAAAGGAATTATGTCAAACAGTTTGCATTCAACTTCTTATTTCTTCGTTTAATGTTTTAAACCCCTTATAACTCTGAAAATCAAACATTTATTTGTTTGTTGTGTTTCATGCATGGAATTGGTATCATAAAACATAAGCAAGAAAGATACTACAATGATATGGAAAGTGGAAATGAACTACTGCTAATAAAATGTTATTTTCATAATTCATAAAACCAAATACATGGCAGATTTATCAACTCACTAATTACTTCAGCAGTATTGACATAATACTCCAGCCCATGCTTTCAAACTTGCTGCTACAATACTTTGTCCTTCAATCAGTCCACTACCTTCATAATACCATTCCCTCAAAGCGGCATAAGCGTCAGACAAGTAGTGAAGAAGATATGAGCAAAATACCAAATCTGCCTGTAGCCGAAAATGCAACTAAACTACCTGATAATGAAGCCAATAACAAAGAATTCCAAAGGCCAAACCCCAAGAGAATGACATCTAGAATGTTACAAGAGAGGATAGACATCCTCAAATGCCAAGAACGGAGTTACAACTCACATACCAATTTCTTCTCATATTCAACCTGCCTAATGAAGCCAAAAATGCTTCCTTTTATTCTATTTCCAAGGGTCCGCTCAACTCATATGGGCAATGTGGGATAAAAGATGTGTAATATATAAAACATATATTAAAATACCCCTTATGTCAACCTTGGGTACACATCACCATAAAACAAATATTAAAGTAACACTTTAATATTTTACAATTAAATTAGATGTTACTTTAATAAAACTTTAGGCATTAAAATGTATTAGCAATCAAACTCCGAATAATGCGAGTGATAGCTCATTGGAAAGCTCTCACCGAGGAATATTAGATCCAATCACCAAAATTGACCTGCACTGTGTCCTGCCGACTTACTAAAAATAGTAAGTATGCCTGAAACTGAGTAAATCAACTTTGTTTTGGCCCAAACTGGAAATGACTAGGCCAAAACACTCTAGGATCCCATTAAACCCTTCGTTAGCCCTCGAGACCATGTAGAACAAGGCTAACACACACACACTTGGTCAACTGCTAAAATGGGGACATTACATACCAAGAAGAATAGCATGAGCCTCGATGATGTTGCAATCACAATCCCTAATGAATCCCTCATAGCCAACCTTGCCTGGGTTCCCTTTGGAAGCATCATAAAAATTAGCCTTAATCCAACCATTGGAAGGGGATAACTAGATGGCGTTCTCCCTCAAATTATCCTTTTTAGTTTTACTATTTTGACTAGGATGCTCCAAGTTGAGATTTTTTTAGGGGCCCAAATGTGATATAAAATTTTCCTTTATATTTCTAATAATTGTTTTACCAATAACCCATGAGGGGGTGCTAGTGTCTCTAAATATTCTATCATTCCTTTCTTTCCACAAGCTCCAACAGATGTGAAGAAAAGAATATTGCTATAGGATAAAACCATGTTCGCCTTTGAAAGGGACACTCCAGCTTAAAAAATTGTCAAAAAAATTCTCCTTAAAAGTCCATTATTTATACCATAAATTTAAAAATTCCTTTCAAACATCCCTAGCATAACAAAAATGAAGAAAAACATGGTTAAAAGATTCTATATCATTTCTGCAGAGGAAACACCAGTTGGTTATGATCATCCCTCTTTTTCTAAGATTGTTTGTAGTGAGAATTTTGTTCTATAGAACAATCCAAAAGAAAATTTCAATCTTAGGGGTTAAAACTTTGGTCCAAGCTTTAACCCATAGGAGATCAATTCTCTTTTCTTCAAAAAGGGAAGAAACTTTGAAATTATGATTTGGATGAAGAGCCTAGATGACCATGTCTTAATAGCTGAGATTGATACAAGAAGCAAAAAGAAAGAGTTGAACAAGGAAAATATTGATATCCAAAGAAGCATGGTCCATCTATCTTTTGTTAACCCAGTAGTATTGACTTTAACACCAAAGGTGGATTTGTAGTGCTCAATGATTTGATCATTATTGTAAAAAAAAATTCCTGCTTGACTTAGAAAAGTGCCCTTCTAGCCTACAAGTTTTTTGTTGTGTTTGTCAATGAGAATTTCCCAGAAGGAATTAGGTGGCTTGGAACCAAGGGGGAGGCCTAGGTATAAACCAAGGAGGGTAGCAATACCACAACCCAAAATCCTTAAAATTTTATTTTGTCTCTCTAAGGGAGTATTAACAAAGAAGAAAGAGCTCTTCTCCCAATTGATGAGTTCGCCTAAGGCTTTAATATAGAGATTTACAAAATTCATGTAACTCCTAAATTCCTTCACCATCACAATCCCCATCAAAATTGTCTCATCCAAAAACTATTCATGAGAGCTAGCATTGGATATAGATGAGGGAAAGAGGCCATGAATACAACCTTGAGCATTGAAATGTTTAATATATCTACCTAGACATTCTGCCATAATAATAAATAAGATAAGAGAAATGGGACCCCCCTAACCAAGCCCTCTTAAAGAAAAAGATAAATTAGAGGAGGAACTATTGACTAGGGCAACCATTCAATTAGAGATTTTACTATCACAATTATTAGAAAATAGAAACTAACAAATGATCTGTAGTTTGCACTATCCTACTAAATCAGATCGAATACAATTCTACAAACATTAACATACAATTCTCTGATTCTCTTTTATGATTCTATAACCTTTTTTTTATCGCAACTTCGTCTTTCCTTCTTCACATGTAGCCACACTAACAATTTTATAATATATGATACCAATCTTCTTCCCTCTTTTCATGATAGAAAAAAACTTTCTTCTTCTTCTTCCTTAAGTCATAACACTTTGATCACATGCAATAAACCTAAATCCAATGATCCAAATTAACTCTTGTTTATCTAATCATCTACTTCCATCTTTTCAGAAGTTGTTTTGACCTTGTAGAAACTTCTCAATGAATCCATACTTGAGCTTTCTTCCTCGATATTTGTGTCATGACTTGATGCCTTGAATTATGCTTTACCTCCTAGTTGTCCAATTCATTTCATATTCTCCAATAACAATTTAGAATTCACTTCTTGATCATCATACATTGTTAAGGCTTCCCTATTTTCCAATTACCTTAGCCTGTGTTCTGATAAGCTCCTTTTGTTCCAATAAGATCATTCATCCTTTCTTCCAATAAGAACTTAGTTCACTAATAAGTTCATATCAATCTTGTCCATAAGAGTCTTCCCTTTACCTATAAGCCTATCCAGGTTACCAACAAGGTCTTGTGTCTTCCAAGTTATTAAATCATCATGAACTATACTCATTATAGAATCTTGTCTTGACCAAATCTTAGAAACATCTTCATAAGTTATATCCATCAATAAAATTATAAATTTCTCTAGATATTTGACAAACCATTCAAATCATTCAACTATTCTCATTGTCTTACTCCAATTGTTACCCTATTTGATTCATGTCTTCAAACCTTTACTATTCCTATAAATCAATTATTTATTCCTTTAAATATGTGGAAATAAGTCAAAATATCATGCCAAGTAGCTTGAAATAAGTGAAAATGATATAATTTACTATATACTTGTGTCATCCTTACACCATCCTCCAATCAACATCTTCAACTTCTTAAGTTATTAATTAGTTATGCCAACAATATCTTGTACTTTGATTATCTAACTCAAAATGGTCTTTTGTTCAAAGGGGGAAACCATGCATTTTCAAATATTCCATGAGGGTATAATTGATAAATGAAAATAATTATGGTACTTTAATGGTCATTTTGGAGTAGACAAGTCACTTGAGTTGGTTAGGAGATATTATCATTGTCCTTGGGAATGTGTATGAATGGATTTTTTTATGGGATTACCTAGAACCAAACAAGGTTTTGATAACATTTTTGTCACAATAGATAGATTTAGAAAAATGGTTGATTTTTTTCCCTATAAGTCCATTAATTATGCATACCACATTACCAATCCTTTCTTATGAGAAATTAGAATTTATGACCATCCTCTATCCACTTTCAGATAGATATGTGAAATTCCAAGGTTACTTTTGGATGATCCTCTTGAAAAGTCTTGGCTCAAATATTTATTTTTCATTTTTCTTACCATTCCCAAAAAAATTGGAAAATTACAGTGGTTAAGATGTCCCTAGGAAATATCTTAAGGTGTCTTATCAAATAATATTGGAAATAATGGGATTCCATTCTTCCCAAGAATAATATGCATATAGTGACACCATTAATAAAAGATCAAGAAAAACACCTTTTTAGATCAACTATGGCTTGTATCCTAGAGGAATCATAGAGTTTAGGGATCTACCAAATCAATTTAAGCTTAGTCCTTAGGGTGAAGAACTTGTACTATAACTCATAACATAGGTACATGAATAGGTTAATATCACATTATAGTCTACCATAGAGAAGTATAAGGATAAAAAATATTAGAAAAGAAGATAGATCACATTCAAAGTGGGAGATAAAGTATGGGATTATCTCAATAAAGGAAGACTACCCAAAAGAAAATACAAAAAATTATTGATGAATAAAATAGGACTTTGCACCATCATACATAGATATGGAGAAATTTGCATGTAATCTCACTACTTCCTATAGTTTCCATTTCTCTTATTTCCATTGTTTATAATAACATTGTTTTCAAAGGTGATGCATGCACTAATGTTTCTTTGTAGGATGAAGATACTAAATAGGTTGAATTTTTGTAGGACTTTCTCCATAGACAACTTATGAAACTAGAAAAGACTTTGGATTTCAAATTTTCCAAAAAAATCTAAAATAAAAACATATAAGGAGTATTTAGTCAAGTGCAAAACCCTACCTAACATAGAAGCCACTTGGATGGGTGAATAAACCATTTCCAAGCATGGGAAAAGTTTGTAGGAACTACTCTCAAGTGGGAAATTGAGTTTAAAAATTATAGGGTAGTATGGTGTAGGAGCACCCCTCTCACAATGCAATTGAATAAATTTTTTAATGGCCTAAGATGCCTTGAGGATTGCTTGATCCATTGGATGTAACCATGAACCAAATTGTAAGGCCATTTTCCACAAGGTATCTATATAAAACATGGGGTAAAACTTGGTAAAAAGGGTTCAAATTTGAATGATTTGAATGATTTTAGCTTTCTTAGGTTGTTAGGATTGAAAATGCTCTCAACTAGAGTCATAGGAAATAATGAATCAATATAGTTGCAAAATGTTGTTAACCTACAAAAAGTTCCATAGCAACTTTTGCAATATTCAAATTGAAAAGTGCAAAAACCTCCCCAGTTGTCCTAAGGATTTTATGAATTTTATAATGGACTCATATAACACCAAGTAGGTTGAACAAATTGATATGGTGGATGTATGAAAATTTTTGGTGGTATTTTGTAGCAAATAAATATTTTTTATAGGAAACTGTGTAATTTTTTGTACTATACAATATTCCATTAATGAAAAATTAAAAGATCTCTCCATGATTGTTTGTAGGATTTAATTACATTTCTATTGGTTTTTTTTCATTGAATAATATTTGATAATGAGAGAGCTATCATTGATTTTGTAAAGGTTCTCCAAACCCTTACAAAATAAAAGCTTCAAACAAATGGGCTCCTAACTTTCTTTGTCACAATGGAAATATAATGCCTCATGGGGTGAAGAAAGTAGGAGATGTGTACATTATGGCTCCATATTTTTTGGTTTGGAGAGTGGTGTTTAGTATTTTTACCACTAAGCCCTAGTTGAGCATCATGTATGTTCTTGGTAGCAAATTATTGAAATTTGATGCATAGCGAGGGTTAGGATATTAGTGAAGACAATATAAGGAATAATTTGGTATGTATATAGATAATAAATATTGTTGGTGTCATTGGTGGATCCAAGACAAACCTAGAGATAGTAGTTTCTTTGTAAATTGGACCTAATAATCTCTATTAGGCCTCTAATCATACTATCAATTGTGGATATCCCTTTGGAGTTAGAAGTTGAGCCTTTTGCATTGGATTAACCTTCTAAACAAGTATTAGAAAATGTGATTTGTTCCTGGGGTTGTTGATGAATTATTTTTTTAAGCCCTAAGAACTATAAGGATAGGCCTAATTACAATTAAGCATACTCATTAGGATAGGTTGTACAAATTAGGGAATTGAACTTTGGGCTATGAAATGTTGATGCTTTTTGAGTCCTTAGGAATAAAGAGAATTATTGAAGTCAATTTTTTAATCCTTTCCCAAGTTTGTAGTCATTTTTTAAGAAAGTAAAGTCCACCAAAACAACTAAGGGGCAGGGCACTAAATCAATTATCATATTAAAACAACTCTTCTTAACTATATTAAATCTGAAAAATGTAATTAGCAAGTGCAACAACCATAAGAAGATAACCATACACAATAACTCCAAATTTGTTAACTTGGGAAACTCTTGATCAGAGGGAAACCCTAGTGGGGATGGTATCCACAAAATTATATATTAATATATAAGTTCCTTGTAAGAGGATGAACATTGTTAGGAGTCAATGAATAACATTCAGTACATATTATTTTGTGTTACAAGACTTCTTATCCCTATTAGGAGGTTCCAACCTTTTTAAGAGTTGGGCCAACCCTGATAAAAGTTGTAGAAAGTGTATATGTGAAATGTGGGCCTTAGATCCTCACATACACTTCAATACAATCATTACCTGAGAGATCATCATAGAATGAACATTGAATTTTTTATCTAAGTAATCCGACAGTGTGACCTATTTCCTTCTAACTAGAAGGATCTTGTCTTTGCTCTTAGATTGAGAAGTAGGCAACTAGACCTCTAGTATGAAGGATTTATGCAGCTATATGAAAGTTCCATTAATCTAGATGAAATTCAATTTAATCATAACAAGAAAAGAAAATTAAGTTGTATGAGTGAATTTTAATCTATATGGTATTAATACTAAGCAATTATGAAAGTTATGAACCAAGTGAGTATAGATTTTGATAGTAATTTGATGCAATTCAATTCCACCTTATTTAATGAGGAATTGGAGGCCTCTTAAATTGAATTCCCAAAACCAATCAACGGTCGAGATTGATTAGAATGGATGGTCAAGATTAAAGCTAAGATTCAATCAAGATGGAAGATTTCATATGTAGATGAGATTAACTAACTCAAATCCTGAGTATAATGAAGAGTTAACTAACATTCACCTAAGTGTGAGAATAAGTTGATTAAGTCAATTACAATTCAAGAGATAGATCACTCAGAATTCCCATTCCTGACCTAAAGAGAAGATTTGAAGATATTATTTAATTTAATAAAATGAGATATGACCTCATAAATGTATATTTCTAATTAATTGAGTAATTAAACCCAATATTCAAAGTGAGGATATTATTAAATTAAATATATTTAATTCCCTTGCACATTAGCTAGAGAAGTAATTTAATTTAATTAAAGTATGAACACTTATAATTAAATCAAATTAAATCAATAGGTTTAATGAAGCTAATTTCAGTCACTACATAGGAATTAAATAAAGAGTAGATTAATGTAGATTAGGGTTTTCTATGTATTCGACACCTAGGTCAAGTAGTGATTAATTAGAATCAGAATTTCCTAGTAAAATAGGACTTAGAATTGATTGAATAGACTAGAATTGGTTATTATGGAAATGTGCCAATTTTGGGGTATTACATTTGTCCCTCTTTGAATGAATGTGTGAGTAGCATGTTTGATTCAAAGAAATCAGAAGTATGATGCAAAGATCAATAAATGAGTTTGGTTCCAAAATTGATGATACAGAGACCAATTGATAAGCTTTTAAAGGTTATCCCCAGAATGGAGCTTAACCTTAAGGGATCCAAATAGAACACCTAGATATTGAAATTTGACAAGCATTTTGAGATTATCTCTAGAATGGAGCTTAACCTTAGGGGATCGAGATAGAATACCTAGATATTGAGGTTGATAAGCTTTTAAAGATTATCTCTAGAATGGAGCTTAACCTTAGGGGATCCATAGAACATCTAGATAGTGAGGTGATAACACAAAGATTGTGGACTTTCACAGAATTGTTCCCAAAATGAGACTGAGTTCTCAAGAGTTAGAGTTTAGTCTGTCTCAATACCTATCCATTGAATAGTGATTGAAAGAAAGAGCTTAGAATTATCCCTAGAAAAAGGCTTTATTCTTCACAAAAGTTAGGATTATCTCCAGAACAAAGCTTAATCCTTAGCAAGAATTTGGAATTATCTCCAGAACAGAGATTAATCCCCTAGAGTCCAAATAGAACGCCTAAATACTAGTCCAAAAAGGTAACAAGATCCAATCACAAGTCATAGAATCATCCCTAGAATGAGGCTTGATCCTCAGGAGTCGGGGTTTAGATTGTCCCGATATCTATCCATCGATCTTTGATAAGAACTATTATAAGATATGATCAACTGATGTAAAGATGAGATAGATGACATATGATGCCAGATAGAAGGGAAGAAGATGCCATAAGTAATGAGATGCCCTGAGTGATGAGGACATATGATTTAGATTGAGTTAAAATTTAGATTCAATGATGTAATAATTCTGCCCCCTCAAGAATAAAATTGAAAGATGACACACCAGAAATATGATGTAGAGTAGTATATCGAGAGATATTGAAGAAAATATGATATTCTAAAGAATATAGAAGAGATTAGAATGACCAAAAGAAAATTTGGAGTCAATTTGAAGTGATTTCAGGGTCCAAAAGACCAAGTTGGACCAAAGTTTGACTAGGTTGGACTAGAGTTGACTTGAGTTGACTTCTCCAAAAATTTGGAATTTTTGAAGAAAAATGTGATTTGAAAAGATTCTAAGATTCACAAAGTATCAATAAAAGTTGGACTGCACAAGCATTCGATTGTGTTGGTCCAACATTTTAAAATGCATTTTTGAGATATTTAAGTTTGTTAGATTTTGAATTCAATCTTGAAGATGGATTTAGAGTAGTCAAATTAGCCAAGGGGGTGACTTTTATGCAAATCAAAGCACTTTAAGAAATTAAGTCAAAACCTATATAAGAGCTCAAATGTTCATTTTTAATTCATTTGCACTTTTGTCTTTTGTGGAGAGTATAGCTCTGAGGTGAAAATGGTAGTCCCCTTGTCTTAGCATTGATTTGAGTACTCTCAATGACACAGCTGGCCAATAGAGTAAGGACATCCGATGAGTAGTCAATAACCTTGCTTCATTTTATTTTTTCACACTTTTTGAGGTAGTTTAGGTCATTTTAAAGAATTTTGAATGTATTGTGTGTTAGTTCTCTCGTAAGGATGTCTCTCCTTGGGCACGATCTTCTCGCACAAAGAAGTACCAAGCATGTACTTCTTTTTTCGGTATAATGGGTTTTCTTGGATGGGAAATGCCCATGTGTTGTGCAAGAAACCTTAATTTTTGTTCATTTTTTCTTAGTATTGATCATTTCTTGTGTGAATTAGTGTGCTCTCACCCAAAGATGTGAAATCTCGTACGAGAACATGAAATTTCATGCAAAATTCTTCTATTAATTGTAAGTTTAAAATTTTGAAATTTGATTTTTTATTGCAATTTTTCACTTTATTTCATCATTTTTAGTTAGCAGAGACTGATCATTTTCCTATTGTGTTTGTTCATGTGTGCAGGCTACATTTCTCAATGTTAGATTTTGATCCCATTACCTACTGTATGAAGCTCTTTTATGTCAGCTCGATGATGTTGATGTGGTACATATTGACAGATTGGGACTTTCATGTCTTTGTCAGATTCCACTAGTTTTGACAAATCATGGCCTTTTGACTACAGTAGTAGAGCATTTCCATTCGAAGACAAACACTTTCCACCTACCCTAGGGAGAGATGATAGTAACTCTAGAGGACATCTACAAGATATTGTGGATACCATTCCATGGACCATGGGTAGTTTATGATATAATTCCATAAGTAGGTATAGAGGCACTGAGGGCCATCTTCTAAGAGGATTTGATTATGGGTAGAGCCATCATGTGGGATGAGCTAGTGTGGACATATGGGCCCACTCATAGATTGTTGTCAGTTTTGTCTATATTTATTAGTTGTTTCTTGATGCCAGGTAGAGGATAGCATGGATTAGAGTGTAGATAGGATTGGATTCTCTAGATGATGTTGGATACCCTTGAGAGATACAGGTGGGGTTAGTGCATACTTGTGCACATGTTCCATGATATGCACAAGATTTTGTATCTTGAGAGGAAGAGCATGTTCATTGGGGTCTATGTTCTCTAGATTTGGGCATGGGAGCACCTACCAATCATGAGGCCCATTTTTTTTGATGAGTGACAACCAATGCAGCCATACATTTGCAAATATAGAGGCCATCTTACACAGACAACTTTGGGGAAGACTGAGCAATGGAGGAGTTGTCTTGTTGACTTGGTGTCTATAGTATGGAGACCATGGAGGGAAATAGAGGACTAGGATGATGTGCAAGTGGAGCTAAGTCATATGTTTATCTCTCGACCACTAAGAGGTCAATCTTTATAGATAGTGGAGAGATTTCCTCTAACATGTGTGAGGTGGAAATATGGGAGGTTATAGGATATTTCATAGGAGTACTATTCCTACACATGGCTAGCGATAGATTTGGACCATGGATGGTTACCGAGATTGGATCTAGGAAAATTATTGATAGATGTGTGAAACTTGGTTGTGACATAGTGGGACTATCTGCTAATAGTGGTGGACAGAGAGATGACTCTTGCATATTAGGCACATTTTGTGAGTCATCCCTTTCCATAGTTTACCGATCCAATGGGGATGATTAAACCAATCCAGTCAATATAGGCACCCTAGGCACCACCATAGTAGCCCTAGTAGGAGGGAATTAGACACAAGACACAATAGGTACCCATTCTTTTACGATAGATGAGAGTAGATCCTAGTATTGGAGGGAGTGGGACTAGGAAGAGGAGACTACAAGGGGAGATGGGATCCCTAGGATCCATCAGAGGTGACACACAAAGAGCTCGTAGGAATAGTAGCTAGTCGAGAAGTCAACTGAGTAGGGTGATGAGGAGATGTAGGACCAACCTTTTCTACAAGCCTAGAGTGGATATATTTTGGTACAAACTTAGGATGCCCTGAGGAGAGCTAGGGAGTAGATGTACATCACACAATGATAGCTAGGAGAACTACAGATATAGGTAGCTATGAGAGATGACTTAGAGTGTGAGATCTAAGGGATGTGAGAGCAATTAGATTGAGAGGCCTAGAGATCTAAGTAATAGCAGGATGAGATTCATCTATAGTTAGCAAAGGTAGCATACTATTTTGTAGCTTATGTAGTAGTTGTAGTAGATGAGGCTAAGCAGGTGCCTTGATTTTCATAGTATGCTCAAGAGTCAAGAGGAGAACATCCTACAATGAGACCAGACATGCCTCCTCCTCCTCCTCCACCAGCAAGAGGTGAGGGAGTAGGAGAGAGTTGGATTCATATTTACCCCAAGTTTTGGTCTAGCTATGTATCCATTGGTGTACCAACATCATTTTGTACCATTTTGAGATTGATAACAATTGAGTAGTGTCCATTTTTTCCCCAGTGTACACTTTTGATACACACACACACACACACATATGAAATTTTTTGATTTGAGTACCATTTGCATTTGTCACTTTCTCTTTTTATAGCTTTTTTTACATGAGATGTTTTTGTTTATGATTATGAATGCAAATATGATGTGATGTATGGGTGTAAATTTGATATGATGTATGAATGTAGTGTAAATGAGATGAATCATGAAATTATGTATGGAATGCAAAATATGAATGAACTATCATATCATGTAGTGTTCTATTTGTTGATAGTGATAGGTATCCCATGAAGATCGATAGGATGAACCAAAGAACCAAATTCTTTTGTAGCCATGAAGAAACATGATAATTTTGAAGAAGCCAACAATTCCTCATCACAAAGGATGCAAGTGAATTAGTCATCAAACCATATTCATATACAATGCAATCCTATGCTAGATACTAGATGTAACCCTAGGTCTAGTTACTGAGCTTCAATAATTATCATCATTGAGCATATAGCAAAACCCCATATGTCATACAATTCCCACCAATAGTGCAATCATGGAAATATGAATAGGACATATGTTCTAGTTTTGTTGGGATTTTCTAGTTTTGTTGGGATTAAATATAAGCATTTGAGGCACAAGAAGCCAAAATGACAAGAACATTTGTCCCTTTTAATGTATTAGGCTAACATAAGCATCAAAGCATAAATGTTAAGATGACTAGAATGTCTCTTGCATGAATTCAGACCAAACACATGAGAGATCCTTCTTATGCTAAGTAATTAGTAAATATTCTATTCATAATGACCCTTGCATTCATAACCTAAGATAGAAGTGTGATATGTATACTCGTAGTGACCTACATGTTCACTTGGAAAAATGAGTATCAATATCTACTGTAGCATAAAATTTTTACTCCAACAAAAAAGGAGAAGAATCAACCTCACTAATTTATTCATATAAGAAGAGTCAAGGTACACACAACCATCCAATATGAGATGGAGGCTCTTATAGTGGACACCTTTATATGGATGCTTCAGATCATTAGAACTAAACTACAAATAGAAAGCAAAGAAAAGATCATGCCCCTAGTCCTCACTTCTCTTACTCAAAAGCAACATCATTGAGTTGCTCAAAGAGACGTGACAAAGTGAAAGAAAAACAAACAAAGAAAAGCTCAACATATCCCAAACAAATTTATTATTTTGAGTTCAATTTTTATGTTGTAGGATTGATGTCAAGTGTTAATATTGATAACTAAAAAAATCTCTTCAATAGGGTGACGATAGTAGAAAAAAATAGTTAGAATAATTGTTGATTGAATTCAAAGAGGAATCTTTAGTAAGAAGAACCTTAGTAGGAATTGAGCGATAATAGACAAGCATAGTTAAGATAACTAGTGACTGATGCAAGAGAGATCTTCTATGAGAGGAATCTTCAAAAGGTGACCCGAGCAACAATAGGTAGATGTAGTTAGAACAACTAATGACTGACACTTAAGAGATTTTCTATGAGAGGAATCTCAAAAAGTGACACTAGCAATAGTAGGTGGACACAGTTAGAACAACTGGTGATTGGCACTTAAGAGATTATCTGTGAGCAGAATATCAAAAAGTGACACTAGCAATAGAAGGTAGGTGTAGTTATAACAACTAGAGACTGACACTTAAGATATTTTCCATGAGATGAATCTCAAAAAGTAACACTAGCAATAGTAGATAGATGTAGTTAGAACAACTGGTGACTAACGCTTAAGATATTCCTATGACACTGCAAGGTGTTGCCCCTGAGTTATGACAAGATTCAATCCATGGATACATGAGAAAAAGTAGGAAAGAAACTATATAGGGGCCAGAAGATGCATTGTGAGATATAGCATTTTGAACAAGAGGTGTCTATTTTCTAGGTTTTCACCATCTTGGCAGAGATTCTTTTTTGCTACCATGATGCTTGTTTGCTAGGTTTTAATCAATGACACTTATTTTATTTTATTTTTGTAATTTTTAAATTTTTTTGGTATCACCAAGGTTTCTATTGCTAGGTTTTCACCAAGATAAAAAAATTTCAGGGCTTTTTGCAATTTTTAGATTTTTTTAGGACATTTAAATATATACAAAGAGCTTTGGAAACTAGATCAACTGTAGAACCACTTCAAATGGAGAGTGTTGATAGGCTCCTTGAGCACATCTCCCTCAGTTATAGAAAGTTGGTAAGCATCAGATCTAAACACTACAATGATTATGTATGGACCAAGCCAATTGGATTCAAATTTCCTTTTTTGTACTATTGATGTTGATTCTTAGGATTTTCTCTTAGAAAGAGATCACCAAGTTAGAAGTTACATGGCTTAACTTTCTTTTTGTAGCTTCTAGACATATGTTTTTGATAAGCTCGAAGATGATCACATGCCACTTGCTAACATTCATCTAACAATAAAGCTCTTGAATTTGAGATATTCTATAGTCACTATCAGTAATGAGGCCCTTCATAGAAATTCTCAGAGTAGAAATCTCAACCTCAATTGGAAGCACAACATCTGCTCCATATACTAAAGCAAAGGGTGTTGTACTCATTGGAGTCTTGATGCTTGTTCTATATGCCCATAAAGTCATATTAATTAGAAGGTGTTGGTCCCTTCCAGATATAGTGAAGGATCTTAAGGATCACTTTGTTGGATGCCTCTACTTGGCCATTACCCTAGGGATAATAGATAGAAGACCAATGTTGCATGATTCTAAAATTTTTGCATAACTCCTCAAGATCTTTATTTTTAAACTATCAATACGATGTAATTCATGATGAATAGAGCTATATTTTTTCCATTTTCTATAGAGAGAGGAACTACCCCTACCCACTTACTGAAGTAGTCTATAGCTGTAACTATGAACTTATGTCCATTTGAAGATGACGGGTGAATCTGACCCACAAGATCAAAGGCCCATTGTTGAAATGGCCATAGTGTGATAGATTGAATGAGCTCCTTAGCTAGAACATGAATCAAATTCCCATAGAGTTGGCATTGTTTACAGGACTTTGCATATTTGATTGCCTCTTGCTCCATATTTGACAAATAGTAACTAGCTCTAATAAGTTTATGAACTAGTGTCAAGCCATTATAGTGAGATCTAAAAATTCCCTTATGGACATTGATTAAAGTATGTTTGGACTCATTGGGTTCTATACACCTAAGGAGTGTTATATCAATACCTCTCTTAAATAAGTCATCAACAATAATGACATACTGTAAAGCATTATAGATAAAGTGATGTTTTCATTCCAGGTAAGGCCATCTAGAATGGTTTGGTCACTCAGATAGGAGTATATGTGGTAGTTGCAGGATGAATCATGCCCTACAATAGAACAAATCATTTGAGATTTAGGGATATCATACGTAGGGTAAAGTAACATTTCCACTAAGAACTTGTGTTGAAGATCATTGTCTAACATGTGTAACAAGGAAGCAAGAGTAGCCATGGCATCAACTGCTTTTGTTGTTTGCTTGAGGAATTTGTTGAAAAGTGATGTGAGCAAAGTATTTCTTCATGTCATCCACATGCTTTTATAAGGGATAAATTTCTCATCCTTTGCTTGATATACATCATGGACCTAGTTGATTATGAGTTGTGAATCACCAAAGATGTTCAATTGATCTACTCTCCATTCAACTTCCATCTTCATGCCATTAATGAGAGCTTCATATTCTACAATGTTGTTTGTACAAGGGAACACAATCTTGTACACCTTAGGCAGTGAATACTTATGTGGTGTGATAAACAATAGCCCAACACTAGATCCCTGTTGTGTAAAGGAACTGACAAAGATCATAACCCAAGTTTGGTGTGTGAGTGTTAGAATTGATTTATTAGGGAATTCAACAGTTAGTGGAAGAAGACTTTGCATGGGTGCATCTGCTAACTGATCAACAATTTCTTGTCCTTTGATAGCCTTCCATTGAACATATTGGATATCAAACTCACTCAAGATCATAACCCACTTAGCCAATCTCCCTGTTAGAGCTACCTTGCTAAGTAAGTACCTTAGTGGGTCAATTTTAGCAACTAGTTGTGTAGTATGGGAAAGCATATAGTATCTCAAATTTTGGGAAGCAAAGAAAACTACCAAGCAAGCCTTCTTGATAATACTATAATTCCTTTCATAGGATATTAGCATGTGACTCATATAGTAAATGGTTCTTTCCTTGTTATCATTGTATTCTTGGGCTAGCAAGATATCTAGAGATATCTCTATTGATGAGATGTATAGAATAAGAGGCTTCCCATGAATAGGAGGCATCAAGATTAGTGGATTAACAAAGTATTTCTTTGTTTGTGTTAGACTTTGATCACAATATTGGCTCCAGTTATATTTACACCTTTATGCAGAGTCTTGGTAAAAGGTTGTGACCATTTGCTAGCTATGATATGAATCTACAAATGGATTGAAGTATTCCTTGTAAGCCCCTCATTTGAGTGATATTATGAGGTGGAGACATATCCATGATTTTTTGAAGTTTCTTTGGATCAACCTCAATTCCTTTTGACACAATGTAGCCAAGTAGTTTTCCAAATGTTACACCGAACACACATATCTTGGGATTAAGTCTTAGATTGAATTTCTCCATGTGATTTAGGATAGGTCCCAAATCTTGAATGTGAGTGTTGCATTTTGTACTCTCAACTATATTATCATCCACATAATCTTCCATTGTTTTGTGCATCATGTCATGAAAGATTGTATTGATTTCTCTCTAATATGTAGCACTAGCATTTTTCAAACCAAATGGAATCATGTTCCAATAGAAAGTTCCCCATGCTCAAGTAAAGGCATACTTTTCCTAATCTTCTAGTGTAATTTTGATATGATTATAACTAGAAAATCCATCCATGAGTGAGTACATGTCATATCCTATTGTCATGTCCACTATCATATCAATGTTAGGGAGTGGAAAATCATCCTTTAGACATGCTAAGTTTAGATCACAAAAATTCATACATACTCTTACAAATTTTTCATACTTGGAGACTAGAAAAATGTTTGATATGCATTTAGTGTCATCAATAGCATGGATGAAACTAGCTTTCAGAAGCTTCTCCAGTTTAGCTTTGACAAGAAATGCAACATGAGGATGCATTTTCCTAAGTTTTTGTTTGACTAGTTCAATTTCTAACACAATAGAGAAGTGATGCATTATGATATCAAGATCTAATCCTAGCATGTCTAAATATGTCCACACAAAGTTTATCTTTTTCAATTGGAAGAAATCTATGAATTTCTCTTTTTCTTTTGGAGAAAGCAACTATGTAAGATGTATCATGTTAGCTTGTTCCTCTATTCCCAAATTGATCAGTTGTATTGGTTCTATCAACACTGATGATCTATCCTAAAAATGACTAGGAAGTACATCAAATATCTCATCTACAGGAACCTTTGAGAGGTTTTCACCCTTGGATATGTCTTTTATTTTTACTATTTTAGGTTCTAACAGTGCCACAATGTGGTTTTAACCATTGGACATTCTATTTCTTTTCCTTTTGATTGTATGACTGATATATTTAATGTCAGCTTAAGTCATGTTGGCAGTTTGTTTGCTATTGGAAGATGTTATAGGTTTGATAGCATTTAAGTATTAGGGAAGAGCATAGTCATTCTAGAATGTGAGAAATTCACTAGATGCATTGGAATTATAGTCTATGAGCTCAAGATAGGTGAGTAAAATAGATGCAATGGGTTCAATTGCATTCATAGTATAATCATTAAATGCTTGGACAAGCAATTCAAGACCTAGAGTGGCTTTGTCCACAAGTGTGTTAAAATTCCTTTAAGCACTAATGTCATTATTCAGAGAGTCAAGGACACTAGTTGGATAGGACTCATCCAACCTAACCCTAGATGATTCACCTACTTCAAGAAGGTTTTCATAGACATGAACTTGATCTATGTCTTTGTCTGTAGTTTTTTCTGAGAGAGTCAAATTCATACTCTCAAGAATTTTTACTGCATGGAGATAGACTGTAGAATTCCCCAATAATGATAGGACAAACTCTCCTTCATCATCTTGATTTTTACAGAGGTACTCAATTCATAAAGCATGAATAGACTCTCCTTGTTCTTGTTGGGTATCATGTGAATCAGTACTATCATTAGAAGAATCAATATTACCACCCATGGCACTGACACATGGTACAAATTTGTCTAGTTCTACAAAGAATTTAGCTAAATTATCAGGAATTGGATAAGGATAAGGATCCTCATTATTATAATTGTCTCCATGGTCATCAAACTCAGCTTGTGACTCATGTTCAAATGAACTCTTAGGTTCTAGTATGAATTTGTTACTCCCTAGATGGAAGGGAATCTTCTTGAAGCCTAGACTAGATGTGTCTCAATTCCTTCTAGCTATCGCTTTGATAGGATCAATCAGACCATTTTTGTTGTATCGAATAGGACCAATCTCCTTGTAGCCAAAGTGTTTCATGAATATAAGATCGGGACCATACTTCTCAAGAGTAATTTCACAAGACTATTTTGTGAGGTCAACTAGAGTTTCCTCTTTGTAGATCCATGCAGCAATAGCTCTATTTTTAGCTTCCTCCTCAAGAGCTACAATAGCTTTGACAAAAGTACTTTCATACTTAGCTTGAGGTGTCAACACAAATGGTCTCTTCACCTCAAATGGTCTCCCATAATGATAGGGAGACTCAGGAAGAGATGTCAAAGATAGAATTGGTTCTATGTGATATTCACCCATTCCAATTTCCTTTAGCTTGAGTGACTATTCAATTTGCTTTAGCTTGTTATCATGATGGTATGTAGAGTCCCTATTAGTAGGTACAATTTTTTTAGAAAATTTCAGCATGTTACAAGTATAGCTAGTACTTGTAGGTATGGTGACTTCAGAGCCATGAAATGGGAATTTTATGCATTGATGGTAAGTGGAAGGCACAACTTGAATCTCATGTATCCATGGTCTTCCTAGAAAAATATTGTAAGCCAAGGGTATGTCGAGAACCTAACAAGTGACATCTCTTTCTAAAGGACCAATGCAGAGAGGCAACACCATAAGACCTAAATATTTTTTCTCAACTTCATCATATGCTTTGATAGTTATCTTACAATGAGAATCAATGGACTCTTCATAATAGTCCAATTGTCTAAGCACAACAATAGAGACAATGTTTAAACTAGATCCACTATCAATGAGTACAAGATATAAATATTTTTGGTGTATCATGACCTCAATGTGTAGAGGTTGATTATGTGAATGAATTAGTCAATTGTCATCCTCCTTAGAGGACATATAGTAAGGTGAGGTTAGATGACCTACCATAGATTAGAACCACTCAAGATCAAGATCTTGAGGGATGTTTGCCTCAGTGAGGGCTTTTTCAAGAATCTTCCTATGAGTAGGCAAGATTTTGAGTAGCTCAAAGATCATGATTTGAGCATTAGTTTACTGTAACTAATTGAGGATACTATAGCTAGTAGCTACAGAAGTTGTTACAAGTTTTGTTCCTTTGCTAAAAGGACCAGCAAGAGGTTTTTTTTTGTGTTGTTCAAGATTAGGAGTAGAAGGTGCAAGGCCTTTGAGAACCAACTTAGCACAAGAACACATAACAACATTAGCACATGATTGTGATGGTTCATTGTCAAGTGTGTTGGGAGTTGGGCCCCTTAAAACAAATGGTTTCTTAGGCTTAGTTTTTTCTTGTTTTCCCTTGATGGTGATAACATCATAGTACTCAACATCAATGGGTTCAACCATGTGGACTATCTCATCATCATCATTAGAGTACATATAATTGATCCTGTTATAAGACTTCTATTTTGAGGTTTCTCCTTTTTCATAAGATAGGAATGACTCCTTAAAAATCTTGTGATCTATGATCTTGTTATGTCCATCCACAACAATGTCACTATCGTCAATGAAGTCTTAGACTTTGTGATGCAAATTGATATAGTTTTTGGTTTTGTGACCTTTGTTTTGGTGATATTTTCAAAATGTATTTTCATCCCACCATGATGGTCATAGTTGTGGATCATAATGATGAGAGTTATCCAATGGATAAATAAGCTTGTTTTGTAGCAAGGTCTTGTAGACCACATTCAAAGGTTCACCAACAGGTGTATATTCTCATTTTTGGATGTGAGACCCAAGATGTGTTCTTTGGTTTGTTTCCAAATGTCTTATTGTTAGAAGGAGGTTTCTGAACATTCTTGTATGCTTTGATATTGTTTGTAAGTTTGAAGGCTACTTTAGAAAATTTAAGACTAATGTTGTCAACAACTCCATCATGCACAACCTCTCAATTTTTGTTCACATACTTGGATTTTTCCTTATTAGAGGTGGATCCTTGTTTAGTGTCCTTTTGAAGGGTTAGTTCACCCTTTTTGACCATGAATTCTTATATCTAGATAGCTTGTGTGACCATGTCTTCAAAGGTGTGTGGACCTTGAAGTTGAAATCTATACTCAAAATCAAGTAGGAGATTATTAGTGAAGATATCAAGATTTTCCATTTCAGTAATCTTTCATGAATATTTGGTGTAAATTTGTCTCCATCTTTGAAGGAATGTGAGGAAAGGTTCCCCCATTTTTTGTTTAAGGTTGCACTATTCTCAAATGTTAATCGGGTGAACTGTATGTTGTGAGAGTATTGTGGAACAAATAGGTAGGCAATCTCATTAGATATTTTGATGCTAGAAGGCAAGTGTGAAAACCTAGAATTCACCTAGCCTAATCACCTAGACTTCTTGGGAATAAACACATGAGATATGTCTAATTATGCATAAATTCCATATACAAGGCACTGAATTCCCACAAATGATCTTGGGGATCGATAGTTCCAAAGTATTTATCATACTTAGGTAACTCAACTCCTCTTGGAAAAGGAGGCATATCTATACTCTTTTCAAAAGGGAATGGATAGATATTTTTTAAGGTGTATGTTTTCATGGGTTTGTCTTTATCATGCATCATTTGGGCTAACTATTCTTTCATGATCTTCAGTTATTTTTGCAATTTGGAAGTTTTAATTTCCTCTTCAGTTGTAATGATAGTCTCAATGTTAAAGTGATGAGGTATCTTGGCTCTGTCTTGAGCAAGTTTCAGAAAGTATTTCTCTTTCTCCTCATTAAGAAGGATTTCCATGACTTTTTGGAAGTTTTTTTCATTATAATTTTTTTGATGTGTTCAAGAAGTATTTCTACCTCTTCCCCATTCTGATAAGTGAAGAGAGGTTCCTTATGTTTTTCATTCTTTTTTTGATCTTGGTCTCTACTATGTTCTCCATGTTTAGGTTCTTGATCAGTCAATGTAGGAATGTGATAAGTTTTAGTGTGTTTTGATTGGAAAGGTCCTTTGAATAAAAATTCAGCTGTGTTGTTTGGAGATGTATGACCTTTTCTATTTTTTGGATCCACTGAATACAAGGGGTTCCTAGTTTGTTGTAAGTTTATAGAGAATGTTCTCTGAACACAAGGTGATCTGACAGGTAAAGGAGATCATGAAAACTTCTTGCTAGATGAATTGGACATAGACCATGTATAAATTAGAAAGCAATCTTTGCCATGATTATGACCCCTATCTCTACCTCATCCAATGTGATAAAACATGTTTCCACTTCTTGTTGCCATAGTCATAGACAAGGACAAAAAGAAAAACCTAGACAAGAACCACACTAGAATTTAGTCTCAAAAAGTAAGATACGAGTGGTGTATACTAAGCTACGAGTTGTCTAAGTAATGGCTAGAACAACCAAATATTATGACTATCATGACACAGAGTATGATAAGCACAAAAGGACAAGTAAAAGATAGACAAGAGACAAGACTAATTTATGTGTAGGTCACAAGTTTTTAGCTAAGAAAGATGTAATTATTTGACACTATTTGCAAAGAGAAAAGAGGTCAAATATTGTAGATAATAGACTAGGCTTAGAGTGCAGATAGGTCTAATAGAATAGTTTGATAGTTTTAAGACAAGATCTTGTGCAAAAATTCTTAGGGAACTATGCAAGAAAGTATAATGAAGTAGGAAAGAACTCAAAACAACAATTTTGAACTAGGTTTCTCATGCAAGGACTTGTAGAGAGCTACATAAGGATGTGCTAGATTGACAAGAAAATAGGATTCAGACATAAAAGGACAAATTTTGCAAGATCTCACATGGAGATTTTCATAGGATTGTGTGAGGAATTGGATAGGATCATGTGAACAAGTTCCAACTGAAAAGATTCTCATGCAAAAATTTTCAAATTGGGTGCCAAAATGGGTACCAGACTGACAACTAAGATAGAATTTTGAAGAGATTTTGCAAGTTTTAGATAGTTCTAGATAGATTGTTGGTTGTTTTGATATATTTTAAATAGATAGCAAGATGATTTTCAAGTTGTAAAATAGCATTTTGGGTTTGAACAATTTGTTTTCAGATAACATGGAAAGTAAGCAGTAGTTGTAAAAAATCCAACCAAGGACAAAGCAACTTGGAGGGACAGGGGAGTCTTGACCTTCAGTTTGTTTAATATATTTGGACAAGTTTAAGACTTGATAAGAAACATGCTTTATCCCTATAACTAAAAATGGTAGAGGAAGCAAAACCTTTGTCCCATAACTTATGTGCATGCATTCACCTCACATAACTATGTCACCCCACTAGAGGGTGCCTATGTTTTTGGTGTATTCCAAGGGCTCAATAATCTATACACTGAATGAAAACCCTTGTGCTAGGGGTCAAGCACATACAACACCTTCCAACACCTAGGTACATGCCTATGGTGAGTTCTATAGGAGAGATTCTTCCCCCTCCTTGCACAAAGATTATGTCCTCTTTCAAAGGTGAATTGGGTAGAAACTAACTAAGAAGTTTTTATTTGGATTTTATTCATATTAACCCCTCATTTCTTTGCAAGTGAAGTTAAGGCCAGTAACCCACACCAACATCTAAAAGTGCACACACTTGATTAGCAAGACTAGGTTTGGTGTCACCCAAAGTAATAGACAGAGCCTCTTCTTGATATGTGGAATGAAAACCCTTGTGCTAGGGGTCAAGCACATACAACACCTTCCAACACCTAGGTACATGCCTATGGTGAGTTCTATAGGAGAGATTCTTCCCCCTCCTTGCACAAAGATTATGTCCTCTTTCAAAGGTGAATTGGGTAGAAACTAACTAAGAAGTTTTTATTTGGATTTTATTCATATTAACCCCTCATTTCTTTGCAAGTGAAGTTAAGGCCAGTAACCCACACCAACATCTAAAAGTGCACACACTTGATTAGCAAGACTAGGTTTGGTGTCACCCAAAGTAATAGACAGAGCCTCTTCTTGATATGTGATATCAGAATGAAGAAGAGGAAATTAATATGGCTTTGGAGTCTTTCACTCTACAAAGCTTCTTTATTATAGTGATTTGGAATCTCTGACAAAAGGAGTGTACTTACTTGGGTCATTCCCAAAGTTTGGATTACTTTGGCAGGCTCTCTAAGGTTTGACTTGGATTGGTGGTTCAAATCTAAGGGTCTAAGTTTCTAATTTCCCTCAAGAGGAAAGAGCATACTCCTCTACCTGATCACCTAGCTCAAACATGCAAGACATATTAATCACCAAGTTAGCTTAATCGATCCAAACTTATCCTTTCTCAAGATTTTGATTCCCTAAAAGGAAATCATCATCCCTTTATAGAAAATACTCATACTAGAGAACCACTAACTTTCTTGCCTCCCTCGAGTGTCATCTTTTAGAGACTTCTAGGTTTCTAATTTACTCTTGTGCATCACTTCTGAGTAGTAAAGAGCATACACCCCTATTCCCTTGTCTTGCACCCTACGAAGTTCACAAGCCCTAGTTATACTATGTGTAAAAAGAAAAAAGAAGACATGACATTCAAAGTGGGTTTGAAATAACTCTTCAACATGTGTTTCTTTGACAAGCATCCTACATTCACATAGTCAGTACATGTTTTAAGTGTTTAGGTAAGGGTGTCTTTGTCAAAACATCTTGTAAACCGCTATTAAGCTACAGAAAAAATAGAAATTTGAAAGAAAATGCTTTAGAGAAAATTGTTAGCCAAAAACAATTATAAACTAAATTCCAGAAAACTATATTGTGCATGTGTTGCAAAATTTTGTGCAAAATTCTACATAGACTCATAAGAAAAAATGGTGTACATTACACGAGAAACCAAACAATTATGCACTTTTTCACTTGAGGAAGTGCAATGAGAGTAACAAAATCTTCAGTTCTTCATGTGAAAATGAGATTTCTTATGGGAAAATTTGGAAAATTGTATACATGTCCACAACAGAGCAATTAAAAATGCAGAAAACAAAGTAGATGAGGCCAAAAAAATTGATTTCTCAACCCCGCGGTGGGCATCCGAAATGTATATGTGAAATGTGGGCCTCATATCCTCACATATAATTCAACATGGTCATTACCTAAGATATCATCCTAGAATTAACATTGAATTGTTCATCTAAGTAATCCAATAGTGTAACCTATTGCCTTTTAACTAGAAGGATTTTACCTTTTCTCTCAGACTGAGAAGCGGGTAACCAGACCTCTAGTGTGAAGGATTTATGTAGCACTATATGAGAGTTTAGTTAATCTAGATGAAATACAATTTAACCTAATAAAAAGAAAAGAAAATTGAGTTATATGAGTGCATTTTAATCTATATGGTATTAATGCTAAGAAATTATGAAAGTTATGAAAGTATTAAGCAAGTGAGTATATATTTTGATAGTAATTTGACGCAATTCAATTCCACCTTTTTTAATGAGGAATTGGAGGCCTCTTAAATAGAATTCCTAAAATAAATCAATGGTCAAGAACAATTAGAATGGATGGTCAAGATTGAAGCTGAGATTTAGTCAGGATCAAAGATTCCCTATGCAGGTGAGGTTAACTAACTCATTTCTTGAGTATAATGAAGAGTTAAGTAAAATTCACTTAAGTGTGAGAATTAGTTGATTAAGTCAATTCCAATTCAAGAGATAGATCACTCAAAATTCCTAATCTTGAACTGAAGAGAAGATTTGAAGATATTATTTAATTTAATAAAATGAGATATGACCTCATAAATGTACATTTCTAATTAATTGAGTAATTAAACCCAATAATCAAAGTGCGGACATTATTGAATTAAATATATTTAATTCCCTTGCACATTAGCTAGAGAAGTAATTTAATTAAATTAAAGTATGAACACTTATAATTAAATAAAATTTAATCAATAGGTTTAATGAAGCTAATTTGAGTCGATAATTAAGAATTAAATAAAGAGTAGATTAATGTAGATTAGGGTTTTTTGCATTTGACACCTAGGTCAAGTAGCAATTAATCAGAATCAGAATTGCTTAGTAAAATATGACTTAGAATTGATTGAATAGACTAGAATTGGTTAACATGGCAATGTGCCAATTTACAAAAAGTAGAAGGAGCCACTTCCTAAATAGCTTTAGGGGCAAGACAAATGAACTCATGTCCAATTAGTCTTAGTAATCTCCTTCTCAAAATAATTCCAATAAACAACAATTCACAACAATCTCTTTTCCAAATACAATTTGTCTATCATTTCACCATGCCTTAACCACACCAAACACTTATCTTATCATAATATGTTCAATATTAGGCTTGTTATATCTCACATACAATTTTTCATACTGGCATTATAAATTTATGGATTGGATTCACTTTGATCACACATTATCACAAGAAAAAATAATTTTATTTATACTAAGTCCTAAAACTAATTATTGAGTTGACCTTGAGGCTTTCCCAATTTACAATTAAAATATAGGACCACCTTAAGATATTAAAATACATGTTACATTATAATATTATAACTTTTTATAATTACAACCAAACTCTCAACTCATAGTCTTCATAACTCTTCACACAATATTCATAGGGATGCGTGTGTCTGATGGATGTATCCTCATCATGTCTTCTACCTCTATCTAAGATCTCTCAACTAGATTCCATCATTTTTAGAAGATATAATCAAAACATCATCAACTGCTTTTCAAGAACTTTATTTGAACGTTGTCTTCAATAAATCTTGAATAATTGTCATATGTCTTCAACTTTCCATGTGCACTCTTAACCACATCATCAAGACACTATGTACAACATTTCCTCAACTACGCATAGCCTCATCTTCAATCCTTTAAGCATGTGATCTTAATTTGTGTGTGGTGTTCTATCAATCTCATAGAAAAACATGTATATTGAGATCACTGACAAACACAATCATGAATACAACATATGATTACTGTGGCAGCTCTTCAACAATGTTGGGATACTCCCCAATAAGAATAATAATAGAATTCATTCTAACAATGTCCCTATTTGGTATTGATGGAAACATAGATGAAAAAAATCTAAGTTCCACAATACCAAATACTCCATTGCAATTACAATTGCTCCCCCATTCACGTTGATCATGAATGTCCACTATGGTGCAATCAACTTTTGAAATCCTCTTCAACAATCAAATCAATCTCTCAAGAAAATTAATCTCCCCTATTGATATAAATATTTTCTCCCATAAGATATCTTCTACTCTCCCTTAAACATATATATCAAGCAATGTTTTTCATGTGTTACTCACTCCCATTGACATCAATGACAAAGGCATCATTAGGTCAATTATGTTATGTAAGATTTTCAATAAGCTTAAGTGTCCAAAGAAACTTTTGAATGCCAGTTACCATGTTTCCTTCATGACTTAGCTCAAATTTTGATACTACCCAAGTTTCCTTCATGACTTAGCTAAAATTTTGATACTACCCCATAGAGGAAGCATCAAGCATTTAGTCTAGATAAAGGTGCTCTATTACCACTGGGCTCATGCAATCTCTGTATCAACTACTCATAAGCAAGTAGAGGCATAACCTCAAGTATACCTCTCAAGTACTCAAAAGTATCCTTTGGAAAATTCTTTGTAAATATATTTTATATCTCCTCCTTTGTACTCATATAATCGAAATCCGATCTCCTCCTCTACAAGTTTCTCTCTCAAAACATGATACTTAAAAGATATGTGCTTTCTCTTTGAATGAAAAACAAGATTCTAAGACATTCTCACTCTACTTGTGTTATCACAATATATGATAGAGATTTTGTAAACTCAATTCCAATTTCCATCAACATTTGCTTCATCCAAATGATTTGATTATACTTATCTATTATTTCTACATACTCTACTTCTATTGTGCTCTATGAAATATAGCCATGTTTATTTCTTTGCCAAGAAACTAATCTTTCTCCTAAAAAAATTCTCCACCACATGTACTCTTTTTATCGTTTGTGCTACCTATCCAATCTATATCGATGTATGCACATAAGGTAAAGTCATTTAATCTCTCATACCACAACCCAAAATTAGGTGTACCCTTCAAATATCTGAAAAACCATTTTACTACATTACACAATGTGATTCTTTAGGATCATCTTGAAATATTTCCATAATTCTAACTCCATTAGATATATTAGATCTTGCGTGTATTAGATATCACAAGCCTCTAATCATAGACCTATACTTCTTCTACTCCATAGTAGGTGTCTCATCTTTGCTCAATAACTTGTGACTAGTTACCATTGGAATACTAGTAGATTTACAACTTTCCAAACCAAATATTCTCAACAAATCTTTCAAATACTTAGTCTGAAAATACCATAATTATTCTACACAATCTAAAATCTTAAGAAATATTTTATCGCACCAATCATGCTCATCTCAAATTCCTTCTTCATTTCACCAGCAAATACTTCACTTTCTTCATCAACAACTCCAAATTTTATATCACCCAAAAACACTTCAACAATTAGTAAACCATTTTCAAACTCCTTCAAGTATAAATTATTATCTATGTACCTTTAGAAAATCCCATTTTTTCCAAATACTTATCCAATCTCGCATAGCATTCTCTAGGTGTTTGTTTCAACCATACAATATTTTCTTCAACATATAAACCACATCTCTTTCTATCAAAGGAAAACCTTTAGGTTTTTCAATGTAAACTTCTTCTTAAAGTTATCCATTTAGAAATATTGATTTGACATCCATCTTATTTCTTGTCATCATTCCTTTATCTTTTCTTCGACTAATTTAATCTATAGGGTGATTCTTTATCAGGTTCCTATTAGGTGTCATTGTCATAACTCTAATTTCAGCACTAAGTCCACTCCTTAGTTCTTCTCTCTATTCCATTATTAGTATGGGATTTTATAAATCTATGTTAATCTTATAAAATAACTCAGCATTCTCTTGGCTAGCCTTTGGGTTAGTCTCTTAATCAAAATTATAATCAAGTATTCTTTCTTGAACTCTAAATTTCTCATCCGCATTAATATTTGTGTTCTCAACAGTAGTCTTAATTCTTTGATTAAGGCATCTATATGCTTTTATTTTCAATGAATAACCAAGAAACATACCTTCATCACTCCTTGAATCAAATTTACCAATATTATCTTCTCTCTTAACATGACACTTACTTCTAAAGATTCTGAAATACTTAACTAAGGGTGCATGTCCAGACCAAAGCTCATAGGGAGTCTTATGAGTACCTTATTTGATATATACTTTGTCTATTTTGTATATACTACTTCTCTCTATCATATCTTTTCCATGTTATTTTCAAAAATTAGAGCTCTTTCTACCTCTATTACTGATATGTTTACCCTCTCTTCTATACCATTTTACTCAGGTGTCTTAGGGGTTGAAATATGTCTTTTAATTCCATTCTCTTTACAAAAAAATTCACCATAGAATGTTCTTGTCTTTGAACCAGTGAAGTCTATATGTACTATCTCCAACTTTGTCGATGTAGTAAACTCCTTTCTTAGAAAAGAACTTTTCTTATTCTTTGCCATAACACATTCCTTACATATCATGTTAGTAGTCTTTACAACTTTATATAAATCCCTACCAAAAAGTATAGTACCAATCTTCACAATGTTATCAATGTTTATGTGACAAAACCATCTATACCACAACCAACTATCATCAACTTTAGCAACTCAACAAGTCATCTCAATAGGATTCAACTAAAAAAAATTACCTCTTGACCTTATACCAATGCCAATCATCTTACCATCTTTATCCCTAACAATACATATCTTCTTTGTGAATAGTAATTGATATCCCTTGTCAACTAGTTCTCCAACACTCAAAAGATTATGTTTTAGACCTTCAACAAAATAAGCATCATCAGTGTTAGTTTTTCCATCCAGAGTCATAGATTGTATTCCTTTTGTGTCATTGGCTATATTGTTTCCAACTCTAACAATTCACCCATCACAACTATTGAATTCAATGGACTTTTTCATATCTCTAGTCATATGATGTGAAAAAATACTATTTATAATCTAATTAGAATTTTTATTTTCCACTTGTGGCACTAAGACTCTTTCTTCTCTAACTTCTTATTTTTTAGGACTTTAATCCTTAATAGCAACAAATCCTATTTCATCACTCTTACTCAAAAATATGTCCACACTAGCTTCTAAATCCTAATCATTTGCATAAAGATACTCTCTAGTCTTCCTAGGCTTGAAATTTCTTTTATACTTCTTTACTCTCTTAGGGAAATTAGAAGCATAATGACCATATTAATTACAAGTCCAACATTTAAAGATTTTTTAACCTGTAGGTTCTCTTCTCACTGTAATCATCTAAAAATGGTCATTTTTAACATCATAATGTTTTTTTTTGACACTTGAGTGCCAACACACTTAATCATATTCCACATTGGATGTCGAGTACATCATGCATGCCGAGTGAAGTTCAGATACCAAGTGGTGCCGAGTAAGTTCAAGTGCCGAGTAAGAATCAAGTGCCAAGTAAGTTCAAGTGTCGAGCTGGTATAGGTGTCAAGTAACACAAAGGTGCTGAGCACCAGTAACTCAATAATGCTGAGTTGCTGCAGGAAATCGAAGATTCCCCAGATCTAAGCCGACAAGGTTGTTATCTAGAAACTTGTGAATTAAAAGGAAGATAAGAATGATGAGTTGGTGGCACAGAACACCATATATAATGTTTTTAAGATACAACTGGCAAAGTTTCAAGAAGAAAAAAAGATAAGGGGTAGATACATTGTATCCTACCTAATCAATTTTGAAACCCTAAAATTGAAGAGGGAGAATTGAGCGGTAAAGGCATGCAACCAATCAGCAAAAGATAAGTATTGAGCAGAAAATGAAGATTGAATATGGATTGTAGATCCATACCTAACCATAAATCTTCAAATGTCTTTATAAGGAAGACAAAACTTCATTGTAAAATGTAAGAGAGATAAGAGGTATGAGAAGAAATACAAGGGTTCACAAGGAAGTCTATTTTTAGAAGTGAGGATTATCAGATCACAAAAGGATCCAGATCAGAGAAAGAAGAACAAGTGCCTACAATCAACAATCAAGGATTGTAATTAGTCAGGTTTATTGTACCTAATACTTTCTAGCAATTGTATTAGAATAAAAATCCTATGGTGATAGGTTAGCTTAACAGCTATTTTGATAAATCCTTTAACTAGGTGATAAAATCCTTTAATAGGGTAACACTTCATGTTAAGTATTTAAAACCCTCTAACCAGGTCACTTTTGACACAATGTAAAGCCTTTAACAGGGCAAATCATCAGAAGTGGTTGAACAATATTGCTGCAATAATTTTTGTGGGTATCATCCCCACCCCAGTTTTACCTTCTTATTCCTGGAGGGTTTCTGGGTTACCAAATTCCCCTATTAAGTGTTATTGATGCATGTGTCTGGTTTCATGATCATTTGATATACTTACATGCATGCAATTTACTTTTAGTTAAAAGTTTTATTGGCTAAAGTATGATACTTATGATTCACCCCCCCTCTCATAAGTACTCTTTCCATATTTGAATATTCCAACAATTGGTATCAGAGCTTAATCCAGGTTCTCTTAAGGAAAAGCCTAATAGCTTGGAGGAAAAGATCTAAAGATGGAAGCCTTAAAACTTGGAAAGATCATTGAAAATCAGGTGATAGACGTGCAACTTGCTTTGCATAGCTTGGAAGAATTTAGAAACAAGTTGAGAAACTCATTAAAAAAGAGGAAGGATCTAGCCATAGCTGAAAATGATATACACTACAAGGAGATTGATACCACCAACATATTTTCCAGTGGAGACACTAAAGAGTTTGATGCAACAATAGCAGAACTGATGGAGAAAAATAAAATTCAAGTAGAAGAGATAAGAACTCTCAAGATAGAACATGAATCACAGGCTATAATGATATGTGAAATTATTGAACAAAAGAAAAGAGCAGTTGATGATAAGATCATGATGGAAAATGACAAAAGGAATCTTGCAAACAGACTTGAAGAAAAATGTACTGAACTAACAAGGATCTCAAACATGCAGATGTATACACTTGCCCAAATGATGAACCTTCATCATGAACTTAATGTAAAGGATATTGAGATCTCTACCTTGAAGATGCAAAATGAAAAAATGTAGAATGAATTGACCAGAGAAAAAGAGGTAGCAGAGAATCTCAACAAATCAAGTGAAGCAATCAAGTATTTTGAACAATTGCTGAAATCACCAAAATCTGCCCATGATACATCAGGACTAGGATACAACAGCACTGAAGTTGGAGAATCATCAAAGAGTGTTGAACAAAGAAGTGATAAAGGTAAGAATTCAAAACCCACTTGTCATTTCTATAATAAGAAGGGACATATAGCTAATGTGTGCAAGAGTAGAAGATTTAATCAATCAAACATACCCAAAATTTGTTGTCACAAGTGCAACATGCAAGGACATATGACACAAAATTGCAGATCCAATGTCACAAAGGACTCAAAGATTTGATGGACATTGTTATAATTGCAAAAAGTATGGACATAGGGCATTTGAATGCAGATCAAAACCTATGTGGACATTAAATCAACCAGCAAAAATAGAAGGAAATGAAAGTCATTATCATTGGGATTACAACACCAGGTACAGTTGTCACTATTGTCAAGAATATGGACATATACCACAAAACTGTATAAGAACACATTTCAAAGGAAACTACAAAATATGGTTGAATCAAACTACATGTTTTAGTTGTTTGAAAATTGGTCATATCAGTAGAAACTATCCTACAAGATCAAAGGCACCCAAGACTAAAGATTGCAAAGGGAAACAAATAATTGATGTTGAAAAGATAAGAGGGAAAATGAATAAGACTTGGAAAAAGAAGGAAGGGTGCAACACATCAAGTGGAGGGATCACCTCACCCAATGGGTTAAGTGATCATACTTCATCAAACTAAGCACAAGAAGTACACAGGACTGATATACAAAGCTATATCATACATCAATCCCAAGAAAAGGAAGTTAAGCAAAGTATAAATCCACATGAAACAAGATGTTAAGATAAAACTAAATGTTGATGTCAAACTACCTTTGGATGTCGAGCTCCCAATAGTGACTGAGCTAAAAATTGATGCTGAGTTGGATAACTCCAATAGAAGCTGAGTAAAATGGAAATAATGGAAGCCGAGTTAGGTCAAAATTGTCTTCAAGAGCCGAGTTGCTAACAACGACCAAGTTAATAGTTGATGCCAAGTTATGACAAAACCTTTCAAGAGCCGAGTATGTAGGGCCCATTTTTCGTTGCACCAAAAAGCCATGACTGTTAGTGAACATGGAACACCACATAATTAACCACCTGTGGGCAGGGGAGCGCGTCGCATCACCCAACAATCTCCCCCTCGACGTGCATACCAGGTGCTTACGCAGGTCAGGAAGGCACCGGGGAGATTTGAACCCATGACCAAGCCAAAACCAGGCTCTGATACCAATTGTAGGGCCCATTTACCGTTGCACCAAAAGCCATGACTGTTAGTGAACATGGAACACCACATAATTAACCACCTGTGGGCAGGGGAGCGCGTCGCATCACCCAACAATCTCCCCCTCGACGTGCATACCAGGTGCTTATGTAGGTCAGGAAGGCACCGGGGAGATTTGAACCCATGACCAAGCCAAAACCAGGCTCTGATACCAATTGTAGGGCCCATTTTCCGTTGCACCAAAAAGCCATGACTGTTAGTGAACATGGAACACCACATAATTAACCACCTGTGGGCAGGGGAGCGCGTCGCATCACCCAACAGAGTAGACAGTTGGCAACGTACTAAGCATTTATTACTCTATTTTGAAGGGTACATAAATCTAATTTTTGACCATTTTCTCACCATTAGAACAAGAAGAAAAGCCAAAAAAGGAGTGGAGAAGATCAAGAATAGCTCAGAAGCCATTCGTAAAAGATTTCAATAGTGATTTAAGACAAATTTTGTCAATTTAAGGTATTTCACTTAAGTTCTAAGCTATGTAGGACTTATAAACTTGTTTAAATTATAAACCCTAGTTTTACAAACAATGGCATCTGGGTCAGGAACCAACAAGGGTTTAGAGAGTCATGAAGTTTAGTTGGTCAGTAACGAAGTAAAATAACCTAAATTTAAGCCCATTCTAGAAGTAGTATACAAGAATGATCTTGCAGGAGCATTATCAGTTATTTCGGATAAGGTTGTTATGGTACAAGATGTTCGCAGATGTTACAATTACAAAATTGGTGCCATAGGAGACTTAGAAATTCATAATGCATATGATAAAATGTGTGAAAGCAAAGTACTAAAAAATGAGTTTTCAATAGTAGAAAGAAAAGGATTGACCAAAACCCTAGCATTTTCGACTATTTTTAAAACAGAATGGGTACAGATAATTTTGAGCCGAATACATGACGGAGCTTTTTGGTTAGAGTCAGGGCCAGTAAAATTTACCAAGAAAACTGTTCATAGGGTTACTAGTATTCCAACCCTAGATCAGCCAAAGACCCTGCGAAGTGACAAAAGGGAAATAATAGAGAAAAATATAGGTGCCAAATGGAACAATAGAGGAATGACTATCGACACAATCACAGATCCCCTACTAAATTTTGTTGTGAGAATTATTTCACACAAATTCTATCAATCAAGTAGGTTGAACAATGTACCTTGTATAGCAGTTGATGTTGCATACAAAATAATCAAAAGAGATCACACTTATGATTTGGTAGAGCTCATGTTTCAATAGATTAATGAAAATTTGGGAGGTATAAGGAAAAGCAAGGGAGCTCAATGCAAATTTGGATCAGTTTTGATGTGTATGTTCTTCTATCTGATCAAAGAATTTCCTTCTATAGGGAAAGTAAAATGGAATCCAGATAAAACAATTGTTGAACAAATTAATGGATACATTGAACAAATGGGTGAAAATTTTGATGCCCAAATGACAGGTTATTTTGAGGATTTCAAGAAATCCATGAAACAAAGGTCAAGGATACCAGCTTCATTAGTAGAAAAGCATACAAATGACATATGTTTCTTAGTTGACATAGATTATACTTACATACAAGTAGTTATACCTAGAATAAGATGGCTTAGGCCACTAGGTTATGAACTTGATGTTGATCAAGCCTCTGCAGCAATAACAGCTCTACTTGTAGAGGAAGCAGATAAAAATGCACCACATTTTGGCACTTATGATGTGGTAAGATCAAAAATAAACATGGAATTAAAAACTGCTTCTACATTGAAGAAGAAAGATAAATTAGTCAAGAAGATCAAGAAGAAGTTTGGCAAAGAAATTGAGGCTGAGGTAGAAGAAGAAGAAGATGATAGTGAGGATGAAGATGAGTAGGAACAAGGGCCAATAGAACTAACCCAAGGTCTTGGAGAAGACAAGGAGGAAGGTGCAGAGGAAGAAGAAGCCAAGGAAGCACCAACTAAAGCCAAGCCAAAGAAGAGAAAGGCAACAGAACAACCTTCAGCCAAGCCTAGAACGAAGAAAGTTGCCACTTCATCACCTCAAAAGCTAATAACACGAGCATCAACAAGAGCCTATACTCAAAAGGCTAAAGAGGAAGTTTCCAAGAAGAAACAAGTCAAGGAATCTCAAGAAGAGCTAAGGAAAAGAAGAAAGTATGTGGCTCAACCTGACACTGATGACGAAGAGCAAACAGAAGAGGTAAGCAATTCATCAGTTGATACCCTATGTAAAAGGATTGCAAGTGGTGACTTGAATAATTTAAATAAAGTTGATTTTAGTAAATTTAATAAAGAAGAACAAAATAAGATAGAAGAAACAGTGTATGGAATGATGGCACAATTCAAGTACACCCCACTTGAACTAGATGGTCAATTGCCAAAGGAGCTATCAAAAATTATAGAAGACAGATGGCATTTTTGCTTAAAAATGGAGAAGGAGATGAGGGAATCAACCCTAGCCAGTGTATTGCTGGATTTGACTAGAGAACAAATTAGCAAAGTAGTCAAAAGGCATAATAACAGGTTCACACCCAAATACAGGACATTCTTTATACTTCAAAATAGAATGGAAGAGATTGTTTAAAGAACAATAAAATCATGGAAGAATTTGTATAAAAAGATTGAAGATTTTCTTGAGGAAGAATACAAGGAAGAAGCAGCCATACCAATAGAAGAGAGGAAAAAGAGGAAAGAAGAAGAAAAGAGAAGAGAAGAAGAGAAGAGAGAAGAAGAAAAGATAGATGGAAAGGAGGAAAAGACACAAAAATAGGATACAATGGCAATAGCTAAACAAGAGGAGCAACTAGATCAGAGTGTGCAAGACACACAATTGCCACCCCCTAGCCCTCCACAAGCATCCATTCCACCTCCAGATACTATAACAATTACTGATGTTCCTGATACTTCTGGTCAGAATGTTAATCCATTAACTGCAGAAGATCTGAAAAGAATTCTTGATCAGTCAACACAACAAGCAATATTATGTACAGAACCAGTATTGGTCAGTATAGATGAAATACAAAAACTAGTAGAAAGTACAGTTAAAGATAAAGTGAATACACAAGAACCACCTTCTATCACAACTACTAGTAGTCAATTTGAAATACCAACTAGTACAATTGTTGCTACAAGACAAAAGCAAAGTGCAACTGTAGAACAAGGAAAGGAACAAATAGGATAGACCATTACATCTGATCCTACAGCACAAATACAAGGTGCACTTCCATAGATAACAATAATTGATCATGGTAAATAGAAAGAGGAGGAAATAGTAAAAACCCCTAAAGAACAGGTGGCAATACAAACACTAATAAATTTGCCTACCTCGGGGACTCCTTCACACAATCCATTACAAATTTTAGTACCATCATCCAGTACTACCAGAATTGCAAGGGTACTTCATTATGGAGACCTTGAATTAGATGAAGAGATAGTCATACCAAGTTATGACTCAAAATCAATAACCATTGATCAAATCAATGAAGTGCACGATGCGCTAAATAGAAGGAAAAGATAGGAAATACTTAGGAAAGAGTATAAAAATAAGCAAACACTTTATGAGATCAAGGACATCTTTATGGATGCCTTCAATTTGCAATCACCGCATGAGTCGAAGCATATCACAGAGCAACTAACATATATTGTTCACCAGGTGACAAATGAAGACCTAGAAACTAGTGCAAAACTTATGGAATGGTCAGAAAAGAAATTTCAAGGGAAGGTGAACGAGAAAATATCAAGACAAATCGCACTTTCACAAGTAGAATTGGCAAAGCTCATT
Source organism: Cupressus sempervirens (assembly GCA_028749045.1). Taxonomy (NCBI): domain Eukaryota; kingdom Viridiplantae; phylum Streptophyta; class Pinopsida; order Cupressales; family Cupressaceae; genus Cupressus; species Cupressus sempervirens. The sequence goes on along the minus strand of CM053789.1, from coordinate 571,259,347 downwards.
GATAAGGTGAAGAAGGTACTTGAGAATATATTCTCACTGTATAAAAAGTTGTGTGATTTCTCATACTTCACACAAGAAACAAGCCAAAAGATACTGAGCTTGGAAAGAAACTTAAACATTTCAAGCGTGCAACTACCAAGTGATCCAGCTCAAAGTGTGAAGCATTTTTCTCAATCGCTTCACAGAAACAAAGAAATAGCTGTATTAACAGCAGATGAGGCCAATATCAAGGCCAAAGTAATACAACTTCAGTCCTCCATTACCCCACATTTAGAAATACTCCATAAAGAGCAAGTATATGCTGAAAATGTACTCAAGAAAGATCCAAATCTTTCTAAATTAGATGGACTTGTTCATCTTGCTGTCGAGACTGCCATCCAGCATAAGTCACTAGAAATTGCTTTGAATAATTGGGATGCAGCTCTCAGGATGATTATGGAGGTAAATAACACATTCTTGGCCAAATATGGTCTTAACCCTTAAACACTCTTTGACATAAGTGTCAAAAGGGGAGAGATATAGATTGTAAAGGGGGAGTTATACAGATTAATAAGGGGAGAATAGATACAAAGGAGGGGCATTGATATACAAATAATATACAGATAAGGCACAATCAACTCAGGGGGAGTTACAAAATTTTTGAGGTATATATTGTAATATTGTAAGACATAAATTTTGATCAAAGTTTTCAATATGTACATACTAATCAGATTAGTAAATTTACTTATAAGGTCAGTTAAGTGTTTTTGTCACTCATGTCAAAGGGGGAGATTGTTAACATCATAATGTTTTTTGTTGACACTTGAGTGAAAACACACTTAATCATATCTCACATTGGATGCCGAGTACATCATGCATGCCGAGTGAAGTTCAGATACCGAGTAAACTTCAGATGCCAAGTGGTGTCGAGTAAGTTCAAGTGTTGAGCTGGTATAGGTGCCGAGTAACATAGAGGTGCCGAGCACCAGTAACTCAATAATGCTGAGTTGTTGCAGGAAATCGAAGATTCGCCAGATCTAAGTCGACAAGGTTGTTATCTAGAAATCTATGAATTAAAAGGAAGATAAGAATGATGAGTTGGTGGCATAGAACACCATGTAGAACATTTTTAAGATACAACCGGCAAAGTTTCAAGAAGAAAACAAGATATGGGGTAGATACATTGTATCCTACCTAATCAATTTTGAAACCCTAAAATTGAAGAGGGAGAATTGAGCGGTAAAGGCATGCAACCAATGGGCAAAAGATAAGTATTGAGCAGAAAATGAAGATTGAATATGGATTGTAGATCCATACCTAACCCTATATCTTCAAATGTCTTTATAAGGAAGATAAAACTTCATTGTAAAATGTAAGAGAGATAAGAGGTATGAGAAGAAATACAAGGGTTCACAAGGAAGTCTATTTTTAGAAGTGAGGATTATTAGATGAAAAAAGGATCCAGATCAAAGAAAGTAGAACAAGTGCCTACAATCAGCAATCAAGGATTGTAATCAGTCAGGTTTATTGTACCTAATACTTTCTAGCAATTGTATTAGAATAAAAATCCTATGGTGATAGGTTAGCTTAATAGTTGTTTTGATAAATCCTTTAACTAGGTGATAAAATCCTTTAATAGGGTAACACTTCATGTTAAGTGTTTAAAAGCCTCTAACCAAGTCACTATTGACACAGTGTAAAGCCTTAAACAGGGCAAATCATCAGAAGTGGTTGAACAATATTGCTGCAATAATTTTTGTGGGTATCATCCCCACCCCAATTTTACCTTCTTATTCCTGAAGGGTTTCTAGGTTACCAAATTCCAGTCTTAAGTGTTATTGATGCATGTGTCTGGTTTCATGATCATTTGATATACTTACATGCATGCAATTTACTTTCAGTTAAAAGTCTTATTGGCTAAAGTATGATACTTATGATTCACCCCCACCACCGCCCCCCCCCCCCCCCCCCCACTCCTCATAAGTACTCTTTTCCATATTTGAATATTCCAATAGTCATCTAGACTATTAGCCCCCTTCTCAAAATTTTGGCTAATTTAATTAATCATTTACCTAGACCAAATTGCTAATAATCAATTAATTTGATTATAACCTATAGTTTGACTATGCTATCCTAAGTTCATTATTTGATTAAAAGAACATGTCCCCTTTTAATTAAATAAAAGCCCCCATTCTTCTAACCCACTTAAAGGTGCACACATACAATCCCTTTTCTATTTTTCAAATTAAAAGAAAAGGCTTTGTGACATTTTTTTTATATAGGAAGTCAACTTATATTCTATTGGTTGACTTGTGTGTGGACATGGATCACTACTCTTTTCAAACTCCACCATTGATCATCCATCATCTTGACCTTGATCTCTACTATCTGTATGACATTAAAAGAGAGAGCTCTCCCTTTGTCAAAGGATCCATCTAACTTTTGAATATTGTTATGCCGCAGGTTTTCTAACAGGTTTCTTTGGAGCTTTGTCAAGAACTTCTATTTCTTGGCTACATTCTCTAATATCATGGCATTTTAGCTTAGAATCATGTTGCATGTAGCTTAGCTTTCTTTTTGCAATAGCTTAGATCACATAGCTTAATAGTTATATTTGTAACACTCTCATTCTTGTTAGCATAGCTACATTTTGTATTTGATATTAGCTTATTTCATATTTTGCATTGCATTTTGAGAGTTCTCATTGTAGACACTTGCATTTTTACTCTTATCTCAAAGAACCTCCGCATGATTTACTAGCAAGAAGAGCATTCCTAAGGCTCAACTAAGAGCCCTTACATTTGAATCATACTCTCTTACACTCCATGGATAGGAAGCTTCAATTTGACATCCAAGCATTTCAAACTCATGGGATCACTTGGATATAATGGTTTAGAGTGTGATGCTTTCCTAGTGTACACTCACAAGTGGGGGGATTCCTTTTTTAATCTTCTTGTCTTCTTCTAATTTTCCTCTATTTCTACTAGCATAACTTCCACTTCTTGCTAATGTAGGTCAAACACTTAATGTGCTAAAAGTAGTCTCAACTCTAGGAAAATATCCACTTTGTCTCAAACTAATCTTAGTTTATTCCAATCTTCCAAGAACAATCTCTTTTATGAAATTATTTGTGTAAGGTATAAATTATTCAATCATTTTAATTGTCTAATTATATATAGGTGTCAAAATTTTCAAGATCTCCCATACAATTTCATCTTCATCCTTCTATCCATTGCAAGCCCTAATTCTTACAACAATCTCTAATATTCTACCAAAATAACTTCTTACACATTCATCTTCCATCATTTTAGCTTCATGAAATAAACATATCCAATCTACAATCTAACCTTTCTAGCATTTTTATCACCTTCAAAAGTAGATTCCAAATCTTTCCAAATTTTATGTGTTAAATTTAAAGATTTTACCTTACTGTACTCAATTTTAGGAAGAGTTGTCAAAAGTTCTTCTCTAGAAAACATATCATCTTAGTGATAAACCAATATCCTAGACCCATGCATAGAAAACGTGTCTTCATCTTCTCCTTCCAACTATCTTAGTTAACTCCATCAAACTTTGGACTTTCTCATCAAAAATGACTTGCCATAGATCTCCTTAATTTTTTAAGCTTTTCCTTCAAGGACCTAATGCTATGATACCAATTGTTAGAAAGTAAAATCCACCAACATAGATGACGAGGGTGGGGGTGTTTGAACAAGTTATCAAATTAAAAAAAAAATCTTATTAACCTTATTAAATTTGAAACATGTAATCAACAAGTGTAACAACCATAATAACACCAGATTTGTTAACTAGGGAAACCCTTGATTAGAGGGAGAACCCTGATTGGGATGGTACCAAAAAAATGATGTACTAATATGTAAGTTCATTGTAAGAGGATAGGCCTTGTTAGGAGACTTTGAATTCCTATTAGGAGATTTAAACCCTATTAGGAGTTATGGAAGGTAGAAGGACCCATTGTCCAAACAATTTTACGAAAAAGACCATTGAACTCACTATCTAATTTGTCATAGTACTCTACTTCTTATAATAATACCAATAAACAATTGTTCACAAAAACCTCTTTTTCAAATATAGTCTCTTTGTTAGTTCACTATGCCTTAATCACACAAAACACTTCTGATATCAAAATATTTACAATATCAACTTTGCTAGACCTCACATACAAGTTTGCATGCTCACATTACAAATATTTGCACTAGATTCACTTCAATCATACAATATCACGAGGAAAAAAAATTTCCATTATACCAAGTCCTAAAACTAATTATTGAGTCATCCTTGAGGCTTTCCCAATTTACAATTAAAATATAGGACCACCTTAAGATATTGCAATACATGTTACATTAAAATATTACAACTTTTAATGATTACAACCAAACTAATAAGCTCACATTCTTCATAATTCTTCATATGATGCTTATCGAGATAAGGGCATTTGACCACTGCATCCTCATCATGCCTTCTACCTCTATTTAAGCTTGCTCAACTAGATTTTAGCTATGTTAGGATATATAATCAAAACATTAGTAACTACTTTTCAAGAACTCTATATGAACCTTATCTTCAATAAATCTCAAATAAATGTCAATTATCTTTGTCTTTCTCTATGCACACTTAACCATGTCATTAGGAAACTCTATAAAACATGTCGTCAACTACACATAGCCTCATCTTCAATCCTTTAACTATGTGACCTCAATGTCTATCTTCTATTTTATCAATCTCATAGAATAACATGTATGTTGACATCAATGACAACCACACTCATTAATGCAACATATGATCACTATACCAACTCTATATAAATGCTAGGATACTCCCCCATGGGAATACCAAAAGCATTTATGCTAACAATATTTGTCATAAGGCTTAGTTTCATCAAAATCCTCCCTAAACTCAAATTTTTTGCCAATGTACCATCTTAAATTGGACAGACTTTGATTTAATACCTTTTAGCTCCTCTTTAGTGTGTTTGCATTTCATATTCACACCTTAAGCACTCACCTCACTTCTTTTATCCTTCTTCTCATAGGTAAAATTGAGGAAGGATGCAAAAAATCCTCCTCAGTTTCCCTTCTTCCTCACACATTCAATGAATTAAGACTTAACCTATGAGTATCCTCTCTTCTTAGGACCCCAAAATCCTAGATTGAATCTCTAGTTGACAATTTGGAATATCTACTTCACTTATGACCCTTGCTAGTTTGGAATCTAAAATAGAAAGACCTTTAAGGTTGAACTTCTAGAATAGGTTGACCTAGGTTGACTTGGTCCAAACTACATTGACCCAGGTCGACCTAGTCTAGACTAGGTTGACCTAGCTCAACCTAGACAATACTAGGTCAACCTAGGTCATCCTAGACTAGACTAGGTCAATCTACATTGGCCTAGTCCCAAAGATTCCAGTGATTATGGGCTTGGTAATGTTTAATTCCTTTGGTAAATTCTCACTTGTGTAGTCATCCCTTATGGAGAAATTTTTCAAATATTCCAAAAATATACTATAAAAATGCATTCAATCCCTCATTTGTACATGAGAGGAGCAAGGAGAAAGAATGTGTGGACACCACAATCTTACAAAGAGAAGTTGGAAGGTGAAAGAAAGGTCTAGTTCCTTGTTCTTCATCAAGCATTCAAGGGTGAATATATCAAACTTGGAGTTGCAAAGGGATCTCAAATATGGCTAGAAAAAATTAACTTTGAGGGCTTGGTATGATTTCTACATCATTCTTTAGATTTAATTATTTGCACCTTCATACATTTACATACATGCACACTTACATCCCAGGGTTTCACTCACAGAGTAGATTCTTAGTATTTTAGCATATTTACATTCTAGATCTACACATATAGGATACACACATACAGACAAATTGTTTCCCAATAGTTATTCATGGAGGTGGAAATCACTAAAATGGAGGGTTGACTAAGGTAAACCCCTTAATAGCCACCCACACACACAAAACTTGTTACATATTTGCAAGATATTAGCAAAAGGTTTATATATCTAGAACTTACTTTTCAAGAGCATTCTAGAGGAGTTCCTTAAAAGTCATTGGACCACATCAACTTGGTTGTAGGATATCCTTATAAGTTGACCTAGTCCTTCTGTGTCCTTTTCTAGGTATATTTTTGTGTTTGGTTTCCTTTGTCATTTAATTCTGAGAACTGTTGTTGGAAGTTTAGAAACAATTCAGATCTATGAGTTTTGGAGAAAAATTACTTCTCTATCTACACATTTCAAGGTGAGCATTTACCTCTTATTTTCCCTCTTAGCATGCATTTACTTTTAGATCTATATTGTGTTATTTGTGTGTATTTTAGATCTATATTCGTCATATTTCTTATTTACATTGCATGACAGAGAACTTGCTAGCATACTTCCTTGTTGAAGTTTATCAATTTTGTATTAGCATCCCTTTATCATCTTTGGTATTTTTTCTAATAAAATTTAGGGCTTGTTTAGAGTTATTCTTGGAATCCCCTCTTTCTCTTGTATTGAATGACTCAAAGAGAAAGTGTTAAATTTTCCTAGTCTTGTTTACATTATTATCATTGTGCTCTTTTCCCTCTAAATAGCCAAATGTAATGGTTTCCTTAGAAGATGTTGGTGACCCTAATGTGTGTCTACAATTTTAAAAAAAAATTGTGGACCTTTTTTAAATGGTTGAGCATACTTGTTTCTTCTCAAGTTAACCTATTGGAGATAGGAAGGGTTTTGGGTGTTTATCCCTCTTCTTTCTATCCACTATGCATCATAGGACCTTAATTTCAATATCAACAACCTCTAGTCTTTCTTTATGTTGGACAATCACATCATGAACACATCAAAATTATTTTATCCAACCACCTCAAGAAACACATGAGTAATATATTTCCTATCAAGAACTTCTCCCACTAGTCATGCAACATTGATAAGGGGAACCATAATTTCAATCATTTTTCTATCCTATTGTCCACCATAAATCATACAACACCAATATGATCCTTGAATGCCATATTTTATTACACATAAACCATATTCACAAATTGGGAAATAAACTTAGTTTGGACCATAATATCAACTCCATTTCCCAAATAAATATCAATATAACTAGTCTCAAAACTCACCACCTATTGTTAGAAATAGATAATACTGCGAGGTTGGTTGGGGGGGTTGAATCAATATTCTACAAACTTTTTCCCAAAACTAAATATTTTCACTTACTTTATAACATGCATATAAAATTAAGCTAACAATGTTGAAGAGTAATAATAACCATATACAAGGAGAACTCATAACACCATATTTTGTTAATTAGGAAACCTTGGCCAAGGGGAAAACCATGGTAGGGATGGAACCCACAAAATGATCCACTAAAAAAGTATCTTGTTAAGGATGTTGACCCTATTAGGAGTTTATGAAGTACATATAGTGTCTCGGTCCTTGTTAGAGTACTAGGCCCTATAAGAAGCTTCAACCCTATTACGAATTGGTATTACAATTACAATGTATGCAAGATAAGACCACTACCCAAATATGCAATTATATAATATAGTTCTATGATAAAAAAGTGATAGATACAAAAACCTCTTTCACTATTGATATCTTCAATATCTAATCTTTACTTTTATACACTTTATATACCTCTAATCATACATCAAAATTCACATCATATAGTTCACATAATACAATTTTTCCTTTATACCTTTACATTTTACAAAACTTTCCTAGTTGGCCTTCAAGCTTACACGCACTTGGAAAAATATAAAATTTACTCTTTCCCTCTTAGGTTTAACATCTAGGATGTCATCCCTAAATATTCAAAAAATTATTTCATACACAAATTAATTCTTTGACTTGTAATTACCCAATTACTAATATGTTTTGTTCGGCTTTATTCACTACCTTTGTTGATGTTTATTGCATGAATCCTTTTGTATTGTCCATATAAACTTGCACACCTAGTCATGTCATCCTAACACACTGTACTACATGTTCTTAACTACCCATGTTCCAACTATCACTTTGTCATCCATACACATCAAAATTGTTTCTACTATGCTGGAGAAATGTCTGACACTAAGACAATTTTCATGTCTAACTATGGAATTCTTGTCTGTATACTGTGTCTTCTTACCATAAGATATATGTTGTCATAAATTACAACCCAATCATTATATCAACTTATCCTTCTTATCCGTTTTGCCAATAATATCCCCCTTTGGAATTAATGGCAACATACGGGAAAATTGGCTAAGTCCCAAAATGTTGATCAAAACTTTCAAAATTGTGGCCTTATAAACTTTTCAAAAACTTCAAAATTTGAAAATTGTAGATCATCAAATTTACAATCATCTTTCCTTATTACTCCTATTACAATATACTTTTTATATAAGTATTACCCTTTCTACATACAATTTTCCTTATAATTCTCCCCCTTTGACATCAATGACAAAGATGTCAAAATCTATATACAAGACAAAATTTATTACCTCTCTTTGATTTGAAATTATGAAAAGACAATCAACAAAACTTGTCTTCAGCAACTCAATTTATTTCTACCATGTGTCCCTTGATGCCTCTGTTGTGTTGAGAAGTGCACATAAGCCATAAGAGGCTACTTCTATTGCATTCAGGTATCTGTAGGAAAATTTCTCATATGAAGCCTTTATTTCAAGGCATTCATCCAACTTATTTTGTACAATGTTGACCTTAGTTTTCAGGTGTTCTCTAAGTAGAGAGAACCTTTTGATCACTTTTTCTTTCTAAAGTTCAATGATTCTGAGATCATCATGAACTTTGGATATCATGGCCTCAAGATCTTCAATCATAGTACTGGGTTGTTGTAATGTTGTTACCAATGTCTGACGTTCATTCATCTTTGAACTTATCTCATCATTCATGTCCTTTAGATTATTGTATGACATTTTTCTTTGTCCATGCAACTTCCTTCCTTCTTAAAGACATTTCCTTAATTCCTTGATGTTGATATCAAGGGCCTATAAATAATTCCTCACATTATTGCAAATAGTAGAAAACAATTGTGCATCATGATTTATTTGGCCTTGCATAGATGTAATATTTGATAAATTAGTGAAATCTTTATCAAAATTATTCACTAACTCCTCTTCCCTTAACTGCAAATCTTGTTCTATCACCTTAACTATGACTGACTATTGCAATTTATCTACAACTTTACCCAAGATCTTTTCTAATTTTCTTACCTTTTTGTTCTTCTCCAAAAATTTTCTCAAAGGTGATAAGAGTCCCTTTGGATTATCATCATCATTAGATGCAATGGTTATATATGTTGTCATTTAATATTTTTCATTCACAAGTGTTGGTGACAAGATTTTTTTCTCATGATGAAATTCAACTTTGTCAAAATCTATTACAACATGCTTGAGTTGAAGTTTGCAAGTTGATTCATGCATCACAACCTTACAATTGTATTTTAACCTTTCAGACACATCTTTTCTCTTTTCCTCTTCCTTTCTTCTCTCTTTTATGTCTCTTCTTCTTATTCTTCTTCTTCTTTCTTTTTCTTATCTTCTTCCTTTTCTTCCCTTTTCTTTCTCTCTTTTTCTTCTTTCTCAACTTTATTCTTTTTGTCTTCTACTCATTTTCTATTCTATTCTATTATTTTTCTTTCTTCCTCTATCTTTATTTTCTCTTCTTCTTTTCTCTTTTTCTCCTCTTCCTCTTTCTTTCTTCTCTCTTCATCTTCATCTACTTGTTCATATGTGCTAGAATATCTATTGATATCACCAAAAATGATGGTCCCATAGTCCTTAAATGAATCTTCCTTGTCATCAACAATAATTTTAGTACTATCCACTTGAATGGTTTTAGTACCAATTGTGATCTATGGTGACGATTATGGTATCTTAGTGTCCTTGACTTCCACTATTTCTGGTGTGGGTGCACTCTTTTCAATAGACATAGGGATTTCCCCCCCTCACTCTATGCTGAAGTTAGAAATACTGGGTATAGAGGTCATGACTTTGACAATACCTTTCTTTTTCTCTTCATTCACTTCCTCATAATTGCCACCCATCAACAAAACTATTCTTGTCTTATTCCTCAACAAGGGCTCAATATCCCTCATTATTATTCTCATATCCTCATCACTATTAACTTTGTAAAGTTTCTTAATTTGATTTTTCCTTATTCCTTTATCCTCTTCTACTACTCTCCTTCTTTTATTAATTAACCTATTGTACAAATCTTGAGGAATATCTTCAAATCTTTTCTTTTCCAAAATCACAATTGCATTCTCTAATTGTATTCTATCCATGTTGTTATACAAATGATAATAATTCTTCAACTAAACAAAAATCTTATTATCAATGATCTAAATATTTAGATTCTCTACCTTAGGCTTCCAAGGTTTCTTACCTGAGGTAGTTTTGACTTAAGTTGCCATCTTCTCTATGGGTTTGTCCTCTCATTGTTCCTCTTCTTCTTCTTCTTATGATTCATTAGATTCAATCATCTGCATATTTTTTCTTCTTTTTCCTAGTATGCTTGATAATTGTTAGGTTCTCTTCTTAGAATGTGACTCAACTTCTTGCTTTACCTTTTTTAGTATGTCTAACTTTCTTGTACCTGGAGGAATAACTGATTTTACATCAATAATCTTACCTTACTCTTCATCCTTCTTCTTCTAAACTGGTTGTACAATAGTAATTTGTACTTGTGCAACTATAGTATAGGGTGCACTAGGAATCTAAGTAAAGGGTCTTGTTACTATAATTCTCTCTACTAGTCTTGCTACTACTATAGGTGTTGCTATCAATACCTCAAATTGACTAATGTCCTTCATTTGCATGGAAATATCCTTTACCTCTTGAAATTACTCTCTGGTCATTCTAGTCTCCTTGAGAATTGTCTCAATCTTCTTCTCAACCTTCTTCTTGATATCCTTGTTATATAGTTCACCTTGAACTTCTCTTACATTTTCATCATATGTCCCCCATCTTGGACAATTTATGTCTCTGTCAAATTCAAGTATGATCTTTGCATACCCTTTAATGATATCTTCACTCATTTCATAGCCCATGGGATCTATGAGCTTAACTCTTGATTCAACTGCCTCCATACAAGTCACATTTGTTTCAACCATGAAACATATGTCATCCTTGTACTTGTCAACCAATGAGGGTGGTATTATGAATCTTTCCTTCATTTCTAATTGAAAACTCTTTATCATCCTAGATATATTAGTTGTGATTCTTTCTTCTGATTGCACTCTGTAGTGTTGGGTTATCAACCTCATGGTGCACTGATCTCTATCCCATTCCTAGTCTGGCATACTAGGGAGTTGTATAATTACTTGAAAGAATAGGTGTCTCAATAAGGACTCAAACCTAAACACCACATTCTTGGTTTCCTCCATCTTTTCAATGTTATCCAACAATTGTTGTCTTACTACTTTACACATGTTCACTTTCACTTTCATCACAGTCATCAAGTAGGCTGCATGGATGAATCTAGTAGGTACTGAGTTGACTCTTGAACTATGGTTCATCTTATAACCTATTATATTTCTTATAACCCTAACATCAGTCTTAGTTATCATGTCTATTTGCATAATCCTTCCATTAGACTTAGTCTTCAAGTTGGTCTTTACCAATTTCTTCACATTCCTGACATTCACTGGGTTACTACCTTCATTGCTTAGACCAATGAGCTTATGGATTGTGTTATTGTCAATTATCACTAGAATTCCTCCTACTAGAACATTTACACATGAAACATTCTCAAAATGACTCGGCTCCACTCATGATTATAAAATCTTGTATAAAAAATATACTTCACAATATTTAGTTCATTCAGATGTGAAAACTCTTATTTCAATGACAAATCTCCAATGTACACAAGGTCCAAGTCCTTATGGATGTCACTATCACCAATACTTTCAAACTTACAATGTATATAGAATCTAACATCTTCAACATACAATATGTTTTGCAAAACTTGCAAAAATGCTCCTAGAGGATCATCTAACAAGGATCTACAAATGGGCACTTCTTGAATTTGTACCTTCCTCTCACTAACATAAAACACAATAGGGTTCTCCATTTCTTGATTTGAATGCTTAGAAAATTGAGCTATTAATCTTGTAGAATACTTGGTTTATGTGTAATTAGTGCTTCCTTTACTTTGCACTTTAAAAATCCTTAGTTTGTCTTCATTTTGTTGTCAAATTTCTCTCAAATGCTTCTTTACTCTTCACATGATTGAATGGTACATGTAATCTTGTTTGCATACCTTAAATCTTTTCAAATTGAACATTTCATTGATTTATCAACTTCTTAGTCTATAAAAGCTATTCCTGATTACTAGTAAACTCAATTTCTTTCATATGACTTCTTTTGATCTTTAAATCATTTGTGTACTTAACCACGGCTTCTTCATGATCTATTCTACCTTTTGCAAACTTTGAAACTCTCAATTTCATCTCTAACTCCTACCCCATCTCTTTGGTACTCTATCTTCAATAGATAAGTACTTAATTCAAATAGGATGAATCACATACAATAGTTGAATTCAATATTTCATCAGGTGCATCAAAATACTACTCTTCCAATATTGTTTGTGAGCTAGATGGAACTTTTTCTTTCACAAATACTTCTTTGAACTCTTCCACATGCTCTTTTAGTTCATGTTTTTGACTATTGCTACTGCTATCATTCCTTTTGTTGTTCTTTTTATTGTTTCTTCTTATATTTAGATGCCTATTGATGTTCCTCATATCCATTCTACAAAATCTTACTATGTGACCAAAATTTTGCATAGCTGACATACTAGTGTACTTCTTCTCTGATTAAGTCCATTCTAATTAACTATTGCTCCACAATTCAATGTGTCTAAAATGTTTACACTTGTAACATATACTGTTACTCCTTGTTCCATTTGATCATTCTCCTTCATTAGATCTACATGAGGATCTTCTTCTTTCATTACCTATAGGGTTAGTATCCCTAAACATTCTATTGTTGCTATTATTATTGTCAAACTTAGGTTTCTTACAATCAATTGCTTTATGACCAAAACCATGAAAATTATAACAATAAAAATTGGTAATAGGTTGAATGACTTACCTGTAAAATTTTCCTTCATGTGACCAACTTCATTATATGGAAAACATTTACCTTTGAATTCATACTTTACCTCTTTAAGTGATTCAACTTGCTATGTTTTCTTAGGTTCGTCACTTTTCTCAAGTTGACTTGCATGTTCAACTTCTTTAGATACATCTTTAGATTGATTGGATTCAATCTCATTCTAAGCATTCTTCTTAGGTTCAGTGGTTTTAGCAACTGTATCTGGTTCTTTCATTGCTTCATATTTCTTTGCTGATTTTTCTCCAATTAAATATCCAAGACTAGTCTTATCATAGGAAGGTCTCTAATAATATAGTTTCTCATCAATTTTCTCACTACTAGAATATAAATTTTAAAATTGTTGCTTAGCATGGGTTAACTCTCCTTTCACAATAGTATTGTAATTCTCAAGTTTTGCATGCTCTATCTTGATGGAATCAAGTTTAGATATCACTTGTCTAAGATGGGATCTTAGATCTATATTTTTAGATTTCAGATCCAACTCAATCTTGCTATCATCTTTCTTCAAACTTAGCTTTAATTCAATAATTTTCAACTCATGTATCAGAATCTCATTTCCTTTCTTTAAGGTTTCTATCTCATCATTATCTTTCATCTTCTCTAGGTTCCTTTCTAGATTTGAGATGATCAATCTTGTCTTTCAATTTTCTAGTGTAGTCTTTTGCATCTTCATACCTCTCTTTTAGGTTATCTCTTTCTTTAGTAAGAAGATCAATCTTCTCAAGGGATTCTTCAAGATTTCTTTGTAAATATTCAATATTCATAGGGATATTACCTAAGTTGTTAAGCCTCTTTAAAGTAACTAGGATCTGATACCAATCATTAGAAATAGATAATACTGAGAGGGTGGGGGAGTGGTGAATTAGTATTCTACAAACTTTTTCCTAAAACTAAATATTGTCAATTATTTTATAATGTGCATATGAAAGTAAACTAACAATGTTGAACAATAATAATAATCATACACAAAGAGAACTCATAACACCATATTTTGTTAACTAGGGAAACCCTAGCCAAGGGAAAACCCAGGTGGGGATGGTACCCACAAAATGATCCACTTAAAAAAGTATCTTGTTAAGGATGTTGACCCTGTGAGGAGTCTATGAAGTACATATAGTGTCTCAATCCTTGTTAGAGGACTACACCCTATTAAAAGCCTCAACCCTATTAGGAAATGGTATTAAAATTAGAATGTATGCAAGATGTGCCCACTGCCCAAATATGAAATTATAATATAGTTTTGTGATACAAAAGTGATAGATACAAAAACCTCTTTCACTATTTATATCTTCAATATTTGATCTTTCTTTTACTGTAGTTTGCATACTTCTGATCATACATCATAACTTGCATCATATAGTTTGTATATCACTTCACACATACCATACAAATTACACACTTCTTTGCATAATACAACCTTTCCTTTATACCTTTACATTTTACAAAACTTTCCTAGTCAGCCTTCAAGATTACACATACTTGGCTAAATACAAAATCTACTCTTTCCCTCTTAGGTTTAACATATAGAATTTTGTCCCTAAATAGTTAAATAATTAATTTTTACACAAATAATTCTTTAACCTATAATTACCCAATTACTAATATGCTCTGTTATGCTCTATTCACTATCTTTACTAGTGTTGATTGCATAACTCCTTCTGTACTATCTATATAGACTTACACACTTAGTTTCATCATCTTGACATGTTGTACTACCTTTCCTTGACTATGTATGTGCCAAATATCACTTTTTCATCCCTACACATCAAAAAAATCTTCCTCTGCTGGATAAATATCTAACACTTTGACAATTTTCCATGTCTAACCATGGAATTCTTATCTGTACAATGTGCCTTCTTATCATCAGATATATGTTTTCATAAAAGGAAACCCAATCACTATATCAACTTATCCTTCTTAGCCATATTTCCAACACTTGCATGTTCACCAAGGACCTCCATATTAGACCCACATGACCAAAATCCATTTAGAGGGATAACCTA
Source organism: Cupressus sempervirens (assembly GCA_028749045.1). Lineage (NCBI taxonomy): Eukaryota > Viridiplantae > Streptophyta > Pinopsida > Cupressales > Cupressaceae > Cupressus > Cupressus sempervirens. Next base: position 571,244,231 of record CM053789.1, on the reverse strand, counting down.
TTGATGAAGGGGTAATCCAAACATGAATGTGGAAACCACAAAATCCTCATCTTTTGATAATATGGTGCAATTCAAGGAATTGCAAAAATTTGAGGCATTGAAAATTAAGGACACTAAGAGGGCATATAAAGGGAGTTTTATGTCCAAATCTCTTTGCTAAAGATTTATATATGTCTTCATTCCCACCAAATTTTTAAGTACCTATATTTGAGAGATACAAAGGAAAAGGAAATCCCAAGGATTATATTAGATAATTTTGTGCATCATGCCTAGAGGTTTCCTACAATGACACATATATTATGTGTCTTTTCTAAGAGTCTCCTAGGTCAAGCCCTTGAATGCTATACTAGCAGAGATTACTTTAATAGCAAATCTTTGCCATTTGAAAATCCCATCTCATGGGTCAATCATCATTTGGTGAATAGCACATGCAACATAGGTCAACCACGTCACTGGATATTTATCAAATTTGTGTCCAATGCCTAAGGTAATCGCCCATTAGTTATCACATGATTGGTCAAAAATATTGGTCCAATCACCAATGCAATATACATTTTTGGATACATTTATTTTAAATATTTTTCCATCCCTTGCATGTTGTTTCTTATTGGCCCACATTCTTTTGCCATTACTACAATCAAATAATTTTTCCTTGGGTTGGGCGTCACCTACCAATTTCTCGATGTGTGTTGACCACCAGCCCCATTTAACCAACTATTTTCTACTATGGGCTTCCATAGGAAGGTTTGTTTTACACTGCATTTGACATTCTCACTTGTTAATCCCACGTAATTTGCCAATCTACATTAGACTATAAGATATTATTATTCTACACAATTTGCACTTTTCTGGCCTGGAGACAAGCATTTCTTATTGCTGCCAAAGTTTTAGAGTGTTGAGTGCATTGCCCATTGACTCATCAACCCTAGTTTTTGTAAAAGGCAAGTGATTTTTAATTTTTTCTTTATGTCAATAGTGGTAATAGTTATCTTTTTAGTTTTATTGTCCAGTATACACTGGTGATGGGTTTGCATATTATATTGGTTAGTACTGTAGACTATAGTACCATAGCAATAGTACCCTTTTTTGGAGAATGAATCATATTATTATTATTATATGTAGTCTAAGTAGTCTATTGTCACTGTTCACAGTCTTTGAGTTGCCACTATTTGAGTCTTTTGTTCAACAACTAAGTTGGTTTTTTTTTGCAACCTTTATCGGCCTACAATGTCAAACAAGAGGGGTAACAGGGGTTTTGGTAGGATCCATGAAAGTGAAGAGAGGCCACCATTACCAAAACATAGAACCATAGTGGCATATTTTGGTAGTGGAAATGTTGGCAACCTACAAGATTTACAAGTTAGATCTCCAGTGCTTATTGAAAGAGGAGATTCATCACAAGTTGGAGACTCAAACTGTATTGAAGAAGTTCAAGTTGGTGAACCTAATATCTCATTCAAGGATGAACTTAAACATGATTTGGAGGAACTTCCCCTGAGTAGGGAGTCACAAGCTAATATTATAGATTTGGGGTTGGTCTTGAACTAGTCAGGTCAGAAAACCAAAAGTGATTCCATAAATCATGTTCATACACAAAAGAGGAAAATAAAATTAGAATCAAAGAAAGATCAATCTTGTTGGGATCTATCCAAAAGAAATTTTTAGTTAGAATGGGTAGAAAAATACTAGTTCATTGAACTAGTGGTCAATCCAATTGATGGTGAGCCTCTTGTAGAATGTAAATGTAAGATTTGCACAAAGATAACAAAGAAGGAGAAGAGGTTGCAACTTAAACTTGATACCATAGAAAAGCATGTCGGTAAAGTTTACAAAAAGGAAACTATAGATGGAGTTGAAAAATCTATGCTAACTTGGAAAACAAAGGAAAAATATCTACGTATCATGAATGCTTATACAAGTTACACCAGCAATTATGGGAGAAGCATTCTGCAGTAAAAGGTTCCATTGAAGATTTCATTAGGAAAGCAATGGAAGTGAAAAATATGGGAAAATTATTTCATTTAAGTGTGGTCTTTTATATTTTGAGTAGAGGATATCCTATGATGAACTACCCTTCAATTACTAACTTATTGCACTTTTTCAAAGTTCAAAACTATCTGAACAGTCACTGGTCAGTAAACAATAGGTGGGAATGGGCTAGATCTCTTGCATAGGTTGAAAAAGAAGATATGAAGGAAAAAATAAAACACTCAAATTTCATTGCATTGTCTCTAGATGAAGTTACAAAAATTGATAATACTTCCTAGATGTGCATGCATGTTTATACTATAAACAATCTTTGTCATCGACCCTTTCTACTATCTATTGCTAAATTGAATTGTAGTGTGACAACTAAAAATTTATATGAATTATTAAAGACTACTCTAATTGAATGTGGAGGTTTGGATAACATGGAGATTGGAAAAAAGTTGGTGTATGTTGGAGTGGATGGAGCTTTGGTTATGCAAGGTCATAAAGGCGGTCTTTGAAAAAAGGCCAAGAATGATTTGGCACCCTGCGCTATTCTCATTCATTGCATGGCTCATCGAATGAATCTAGCTTCTAGAATTGTCAATGATTTTGCTTATGTAAGTAAAGTCGAATCTCTAATCAAAGAGATTTACCAATACTTTTTTCGAAGTCCAAAACATGTCTTAGAATTTCAACACTTTGCTCAAGGACTTACTGATGGGAGGAAACTTCTTAAAGACAATGATATTAGATGGATCTCTTTGGATGGACCAGTGCATCAAGTAATCTCTGAATATTTGTCATTTCTTGGACTAGTCCACACTATGTGAGATAAATTCCCTTGGCTATATTCAAGTCTAACTAATGTTAAGATGCTCTTAACTTTAGCAACTATTCTCCTCATGCTACAGGACATGAGAAATATTATAAAAAAGGTTCAACAAAGAGCTATGTAGATTGTAGAATATAATAAGCTATATAAAATGACATGTAATAGCCTTGATACTCTATATCGATTACTACCATTAGATGAATCAAAGTTTACAAACTGGATAGAAATCATAGATTTGAACAATCTTGGGAACTTTTTACATATTGGTGCAAATGATGAGGTTTATGCCAAGGTACGTGGAGTTGACATACCAATGTAGTACTATGTACATGTCAACCCTAACTCCAACCCCAACAAAGTAGGAAGCAAAGTTGAATCAGAACTAGAGAAGGTACTTTCATGTGTTACAAGCGAAGACTTCAAGAAGATCAAAGAATTTGTGCTTGACTCTATCAAATGAGTTTGCTAGACAATCTTTCATCAAAAATTAGATTCAAATTCCCTCTAGAAGAACTACTCGAAGCAATGTCAATTTTTTTTCCACAATATTTGTCTCTAAACTATCTAACTAATTTTTGAAGAAAGATGACAACTTTGATTCAACATTTTTGCAAACCTAAAGTAATTAATGGAGTAACTATAAATGGAATTTTAGATGAATCTCAACTGAGAGATCAATCATATTCTTTTGCAAACATAATGAGGGAACAATATGATCTTATGGAGAACCCAAATAAAGAGGGAGTGGTAATAAAGCTTTGAAAAAACTTTGGTGAGAGAAATCAATTGAGAGAGTCAATACCAAAATATTTCAAGCTTATTGATTTATGTTTGACAATGATATTGGGTTCAGTGGAGGATGAGAGAGTTTTTAGTACTTTGAGCTTCCTAAAGTTAAAGGTTAGAAACAAATTAGACAAAAATTTAATTGTTTGACTCTCTATAATTCTAGGCATGAGGTAGATAATTTCCCTTATGATAGGGCTCTCAACATTTGGAGAAATGACTGTCAAAGAAGAGGGATTGCCAACATTTCAAACCCAAGTGGTAGTAGCAGTGGCAATGGTAGTGGCAGTGGTTCATGTCTTGATATTGGAAATAATGAATATGATGTTGACTTTGGCATGCATACTAATGCTGATAGTGAATCTGAAAAAAACACAATGAACAATGAAATGTTATATGCAATAAATGAGGAAGATTCTGATGATAGTGATGCTGAACCAATCTAGGTGAAGTGGCAACTATAGTAGCTTCTCAACTTCATAGCTCTAACTTCTGCATGAGTCAAGTAGTAGGCTAGTACCTCTAATCTAAGACTCTATCTACTAATTAATTATATTTGTAGAAGTTAATTTATAGCCTTCATTCATTGTCCTTTCATAGATGCTTAAATTTTTTTTGAACATGTTGATGTTACAAACTTACATGTTTAGATGTTCATTGAAACTAATTATTACTTTTAGAGTCTACACATATTGAGATTTTTATTGATTGTATTTTTCAAACATGTTGAGATTTTTATTGATTCTAGTTTTAATACAATAGTACATGTTGAACTTGAGATTTTCATTCATTCTAATTTTTAGACATTTTTACTTTTATATTTTCATTGATTCTAGTTTCTTTAAGAATTGTAACATAATGCATTTAGCAGAATAAGCTCTATTTTTTTTTTTTAAATATTATAATTTATAATTATTAATCAGCTTGTAATATAATACATTTAACAATCACAACCCTTTGCAAATGACTCAATATCAAATTGAAATGACCCTGAATTCCCTTTTGCAGATACAAGGGAGCAACAATAGTTGTAGGTTAGTTTGTAATTGTATATATAATCAAATTATTAGTACATAATACATTATGTGTGTAGAATCACATTGTCAATTGTACAATTTTTTCAAGTAGGAGTAGGGAAATTTTTTCCATCTGCTCTATGTAGTAATAGTATGCTAGTGACTGACTATCCAAATATCCTAATATGTTGGCTCTTGATTCCTGTAACAATTAACATTAAACAAAGTTGAAATTAAATCCAAAATTTGAAATTAAAGAGCAACAGGTAACAAAATGATTATAGTACTATCATGTACTAAGTTGTTACTTCTTAGTGCTATCATCTATGACTGCCACTGATAGCAACAATAACAGTTTGAGAAGATGGCCCAGCTCCAATGAAGTTCTTTAGGGTGCTCCATTTTGCATCATTTGGAAGCTCCATTTCTTTGAGGTTGTAGCTAAATAGTTGTAACCTTGTCAACAATAAATACTTCATAGAGATAATTTTAAATGAATCAAAGATTTTATCTATAACTAGATTCATTTTTTATAGTGGTTTGATGCAACTTGCAATTCCTTCTAGAGTTGTTCCTCAGGCAAGTTTCCTAAATCAGATTTCATGTTATTCTACAACTTTTTCATGTAATCTTCTTTTCCAATGAATTTGGCCTTTGAGTTAGTTGGATTTGGTAATCCAACATTTAGCAAGTTTAGTATGTTGTGATTCATCTTCATCAATTCTTTGGAAGTAGATTTGAGAGCTTCATCTATTTCCATTACTTGTTCACAATTGTGATAGATAGCAAAGGACATTACAAAGCCATCCAAATGGTTATTTATTCCATGGTTTGACAAATCCCTATCATTGGATCTTCATACTTTATTCAAAATTTGTATACGATAATTTTTTAAGGAATTTTTGAAGATTCCTCTTTTAGCCTGAACATCTTTTTTTACATTTTCAAAGAGAAGTCTGAGATTACTATTTAAATCAAGCCATTCAAACAAACTATCATTGTTCTTCATAATTTTGTCCCAATTTTCTTGTTCGATAAAATTAACCATGTTTATTAAAGTACCCTTCACATGATGGTCTTTGGAAGATATCATTCTATTTTGTGCAATTATGTTCTCCATTTTTTTTTTTCATTTCAGACATCTCTTTTTCACTCTTTTTCTATATTTCCTCTAGTTGCCCTTGCCAATTAGTTTCTCTCTTCCTCTCATCCTCCAATTTCTTCTTCAAATCTTGGATTGTATTTGTAGTAGTTACCTCTTTTTTCTTCTCATCCTTGAGTTCCTTTTTCAAATCATGGATTGTCTTTGCAGTGTACTCCTCTTTTTTCTTCACATTGTCCAATTCCTTCTTCAAATCATGGAGTGTTTGAGTAGACTCCTCTTTCTTCACATTCTCCAATTCCTTCTTCAAATCTAGGATTTTCTTTATAATTGACTCCTCTTTTTTCTTTGAATTCTCCAATTCCCTCCTCATATGATGGATTGTGTTATTGCTTGTAGTAGTACTAGACTCTGTTTTCTTCACATTCTCCAATTTATTTTTCAAATCAATGATTATTTTTGCAATTGACTCCTCTCTCTTTTTTCTTCATATTCTCCAATTTCTTGTTCAAATTGTGGATTATGCTTGCACTAGACTCCTCTTTTTTCTTTTCATTCTCCAGTTCCTTCTACAAATTATAAATTATCCTTGCCTTAGACTCCTCTTTTTTCTTTTCATTCTCCAATTCAATCTTCAAATTATTATTTTCCTTGATAGCAGAGTCTAGGTCAATTGTCAATTTATTATTGACCTATGCACTACTCTATATAGAATTGAACAACTATGTAGTAGAGGTTTTTCATGCTGAATTCTTTTTTGGCACTCATCTAATTCTTTAGTCAAAATTTTCACTTGTTCATTCATCTTTTCTTGTTGGACAATTGCCTCTATAGGAGAAGAATTCTTTATCCTCTTTTGCAATTATTTTAACCTACTGTCTATTGCTTTCTCCTTGGCTTGCACATTATTAAGGTCTGACTATAACTTTTCTATTTTCTTTCTAAGCCTTTTATTTTCCCTCTCCACTTTTAGAAGTGTAGAGTAGACCATTTTGTTGCTCTCTTTTGATATATTGATTTGGTCAATATTTTTCACTTTTGACAAATCCATTTGAAGACTATTAACTTGTACATCGTTATGATTTATTTCATTTTTTGGTAGGTTATTATCTCTACCTAGGGGTATAACAACCATGAATTTCATCATTTTATTGTTTGGATCATATGTTGGAAATATTCTGTTAGTAGATCCCTAACATTCAGTAATTGCATCACTTTTCAAAGTCTTCATAATTTTCCTATTTCTTTCATTTGTCTATTCAAACTTTGATGCAAACTCATTCAAACTAAAATCTAGATTTTTTGACACAACTGAGTGTTTGAAAGGTGAATTATTAGTTTTATTGTTGTATGCTCCTCCAACTCTAGTTAAACTTACTCTCCCTACAATTGCATTTTGAGGATTACCAACATAATGAAGATGGCCCATTCTAAATCCTAGCATTTTAAGACTATTTTTAGGGTTTTGTATAGAAGCTACTGATGCATACATTGGTGAAGTAATTGCTAACATTTATTGTCTTGGGAATGAGGAGAAGGACTACAATGATGAAGAGAAGGACATGGAGACTGAAGATGAGGATAAGGAGAAGCAGGAGGAAAAAAAAGGAAGACCAGGTGGAAGAAATGAAAGCGGGTGGGATTGGAGGATGAGAGGATGTAGTAGGAACCAGATATGTCTTTGCTGCCTCTCTCCCTTGTCCATCCTCAAGCCCATCCAGATGAGTAGAAAAAGGATAGTATTGGAGATGAGGGGGGGAAGTGCTAGCCAAATATAGGAGGGAAGCCTAGAGGAATTTTAATGTGAGGACAACAAAAATGGGTATTTTTAGAGAAGTGATGAATCCCTAGATTCTGGTGGAGAACCAGGAGGAGCCATGGCTTGAAGAGCTAATTAACCATGTGATTGTGGCAATATCTAATAATGCCAAGGAAATTGGGATGAACCTTTTGAACAACACCTGCAACAACATGATTGACAATTTTAGGTCAATCAAGTGGCTTTTTCATGAGTTGGAGGAGGTTCAGGAGAAGGTGGGTCAAATGGAAGGAGCCAAGAATCTGACGGGTCTTGAGAAAGGGACAAACCAAGATGATAGAATTAGCCTGGCAAAAAGGAGGATTCTCAACTTGGAAAATTACAACCACAATATGTTGAGCCAGATGATCTCTCTACTCAACTCGATAAATGACAATATCGTGTCTTTAATTGGTTTGCTTAAAGATAGAGGAATGCTAGGGGATGAGGAAGGAAAAGACAAGGAAAAAGCTAGATCTGATGATGAAACTACCATGGGTATCACTTACAGTTGTTTGGACTAGAAAGTACACAAGACTCATCAGTAGGAGGTTGAGGAGAACCAAATGGCCTACGAGGCTGCCCAGGTCATAAAAGAGCTGGAAAGAAAGAATGAGGATTAGCTCTTTTCTGTCCTTTTGTTTCTAGTTGTTCTTTTTTTTTCTGGCTTTTGCCTATTTTGTTTTTCAAAATAGAGTGTGGCCTTTCCTATTGCCTTTTTTGTTCAGTTGGGCCTAGTGCTTATTATTAGCCTTGTTTATGTTTTAACTCTTGGGTTTCAAGGTCCCTGTAAAACTTATTTATCTAATCAAAAACATTTCTTGTGTGTAATTGTCATAACTTTTTTCTTTTTTGTACAAGGTTCATCCATGCTAGTGCTAGTGCCAGTGCTAGTGCTAGTGTCAGTGGGATCAACTATAACTAGATTTGAAGATTTAACAAATAATGTGTTGGGATGACCTTCAAAAGTAGAAGTATAATGTTTTTTTCCCTTTATAGATGATTTAACTTTAATCTCATTGGAAAGTATTTAATCTCATTAGAAAGTCCAATGACTGGTTTACTTCCTTTTTTGGGTGGGTATAGTACTGGAACTGGATTCCAAATCCCTTCACCACTTGCACTAATGGGCCCTATACCTACATAACCCATTTTTTTGTATCATAGTTGCCCCTTTACCATACATTTGTTTAGTAGAATCACTCATTTGAAGATTAACAATATGTCTACCCCTGGTTGACCAAGAATCTTGAATACCTTAAATGTTGGCATCAGACTCAAGGTCCTTCTGTCTTTCAATATCATTGTGACTAGAACTGCTAAAATCATATAGTATAATTGGATGCTCTTTATTCCAATAATCACTAAAAAATCCATCCTCCTCAATTTCTTCAAAACCTGCTGATGTCATTGGTTCACCCAAATTTCACCTCATTTTCCAAAAATTAGTCATCTTGATTTGATACCATAATTCAACTACGTATGTCTCTTTAATTTCTTTTGACATAGACCTCTTACAAGGTTGAGATGCTTTCTTGTAGAAATTTAAGTATGTTAGAAGCTTTGATTTGTGTGACTCTGATATGTGCAATGTCATAATTTGGGATGACGATTCTTGTATTGAAATATTATTCTCTATTGCATGTTTCTCCATCTCTTTCTTAACCTCATCCCATGAATCCTTGTTTTTTAACTTTTCTATCAATGGCATCTCCTGATGTTGATATTTTCTTGCATAGTTCCCATTGGTAATAAATTTTATTTTTATTATGTTCAGTGGATCATAATTCCAATGACTAACAAAATCAAAGCCAAAAAAAGTTACCAATTCATTTTCCATTTTGAAAGCCTTTCTCTCAAATGTGATGCCTCCAATTGCAAAAGGCAAGGAAGGAAATATTGTTTTCTTTTGTTTTCCAATGAAAAGTTCATCTGCGCTCTCCATCTGTCATACATATTCTAGTGCAAAAACCCTTTCTATAACATACATTGAAAGTTTGTAGGGTTCAACTATTGAATCATAAAACTTTAAGATAATGTACTCTTCCATGAAGAACCAGTCAGCCAATTGAATCTGACTTTCCAGTTGAATGCAATATTTACAAGACATAGGAAATCTAGGCATTGTAGTGCTTGTGATTTTTTGGTAAATAGGTGCCAAAAATAAGTGTACAAAATGGTTGTAGTTTTTATTGTTAGCAATCATCCTCATCTTATGTGTCCACTCATATACTAGACTTGGAGTCTCTGATTTCTTCGAGGTTTTTTCATCAAACTTATAGACCTTAATATCAAACTTGTTGTTCTTTATCTCAAATATTGGGTGATGTATTGCTAAAAGAAGGTAGCACAAGTAACTTGTGAACCTAAATGTCTTCATCTTTCCTATAGTTGTACTTTGTTTAATCATTAGTAATTGTTGTTGCATAGATTCAACAATGTTTTGAACAAAATTATATCTTACATCTACCTTCTCAACTAATTGAACTCAAAAATGGATATTATAAATAATTTCAAGAACACTGGTCCCTTCTTCCTTATTACTGTCCAATCCTAGACAAAATGATAACAAAGAAATAGTATTCTGAACCCATGGCACAAAAATATCATACTGATAAGGAGGCTTATGGTCTATGTCTAGTGTAACACTAGTAGAGGACCCTAAGTTTATTAAACCCTTAATATATGAATCTTGAAAAACTCTTTCATGTTTGTCATAAGCTTATGCTAGTTTATCCAAGTCAATGTGCTTGTTAAAGTTTTCTATTTTAAACCCTAGCCCTAGGTCTAACAGAGTGAAAAATTCACTCTCAGTTATGGATAAAATTTCCTTTTGAGTGTTTTGGTTTACAATTTCCTTTCTATTTTCATCATAATTCTGAGCACATAACATTACAATTTCAGGGAAAGGGAATACTTCACGTACAATGAGGTTTGCTAATCCAGTAACCAAAGCAGCTAATTTATTTGTACGTCCACGAATACTGTTGTTATATTTGTAATAATTTCTCCCCTTCTGTGGATTTTTTGACTTATTAAACAATGAATGTCTAATTCCCATGATTCCAAAATCTCCATGGATAACAGGATAAAAAATATCATGACATTCATCAATGAAACTTGGGATTTGTAGCACTTTCCTGAGTTCTTTAATGCCTTTCTTTTGATTTTCCTTTATGCTTGCACTCATAGGGGAGGTTTTTGACTTTGTTTTGCCCATGCCTAATATTGGTTATTACACAAAATTATTCTTCAAGCCCTATTTTAAAAAATTGTAAAGTGTAAACCTAAGACAATTAAAATCAAGATTTCTATTGCTACAAATTGCAATGAACTTTTTTTAAAAAAATTAAATACCTAGAATTGAAAGTCAATAACTGGTGTTGTCCTCTAATACTCAAGTTTCACACTTTCAGAATTCAGTCTTCAGAACATAAAATGGAATTCTGTCAATTTTTGAAAAGTTGAAATTTGAAAACCCTATCGTATCAAACTCTTGACTTGCACAACTTTCAACTTCATACTCTAGAAACATAGAAGGTTAATAGTTAAAAGTTAAAATGAAAGTATTAAGTAATTAATGGTTTTAGGTACTTTACTAATAGTATGTACAATTTACATGTAAATGACATAAGGACTCAATAATGTAGTTCTATACATAACTATAATAATAAAAAGTAAAAATTTATTAAATTAATATACATTTGAATTTTAAAATTTGTTCAATGTTCATTTTAAATAAATTAATTAATAAAAATTGAACTTAATTATTGATATGAATTTCGAGTAAATTTTGGGTCTGCCATCGCTGCTGTCAAGAATCATCCAGAATCATGACACACTATCGATATGAATTTTGGGTAAATTTTGGGTCCGCCATCGCTGCTGTCAAGAATCATCCAGAATCGTGACATGTGTGTCACGATTCTGGATGATTCTTGACAGCAACGATGGCGGACCCAAAATTTACCCAAAATTCATCCCAGGCTGTTGTCGTAACTTAACAATCAGGGCACCGTCGAGTTGGGATTAAGTAATAATTTTTTAAAAGACTAAACATAATTACTAATAATATTAACCGAGTCCTGACACTTGATTAAGCTTTGCAATGATCGAACACGTGTCATGATTATGGATGAATCTAAGCACATGGGAAAACATTCCCAAAATCGTCTTGAAATTCATCTTGGACCATCGATCTTTCTTTTAGTTAATGGTTGGGATTTCAAGTAGAATCTTCAAGTACACATGTCCTAATTTTAGGTTAATTTAATTATTTATATAAAATATTATATATATATATAATATAATTTATAATAATTATTATAATAATTATAATATAGTATAAATAAAGAATTTTCGTTTCTATCATAAACTTTTTATTGTAAAGATGATACGAAAAATTCAATGAAGATATATTAAATTTTATAAAATAAAATTAGTGCAAGATATGAAACAAGTGCCACATAGTGGCTTAGTACTTGCCTTTAGTTTTTATATAAATATAATTTAAATTTAATAAATTTATTATAATATATAAAATATTTTAATTAATAAAAATGTTATATAATTATATTTTTTTGTAATGATGTTAATTTAAATTTGAATTTTATTTATAAATATAATCATTGATATATATATGTTCTATTACATATATATCATATGGTTATAATTATATTATATGTTCTATTATATAATAAATAATTTTATAATATAAAATTAATAATATTTTTATAATAATAATAAATCTTAAATGATTTATATAATATAAGTAATATTATATTATAATTTATAAAAAAATACATTATTAAAATATAAAATATAAACCAATGCACTTATATTAAAAAAATAAAAAGATTAACGTTAATGAATCGCATTGAAAATGAAATATTTAGCTCTTATCCGACCAATATAAGAGCTAAATGAAATCTATCAAATCCGGCCAATATAAGAGCTAATTTGCTAAATGAAATTAATGAATTTATCCAATCATTACTTAGAAAAATATTTTATAAAAAATTTTAAGTAAAAAGTTTTGCATCTATGCTATGTGATATATTAGTTTCAGTTTGATAAAAAAAATTACAATGATTTATTCTTACTCATAAAAACTTTAAACAAATGTAATCACTAGTTAAAGTCTAAAATCCAAAATATATCACAATAGTACTTAGCCCTAAGCCTACTGGCAAGTACTAATAATAATTATAATGACAATAATTTAATTCAAATAAAATAATTAAAATTTAAAAATATAATTACAAATGCTATATGTTTATTCATATTTATTATTTAGTTTCAAAATTAAAATGTTATAGAGTTTAATTATCTATAAATTATTAACATGTATTGATAATTGTTTATAAACATAATTATTAATAATATTAATTGTGTCCTAACACTTAATTGAGCTTTGCAATGACTGCACATGTGTCACAATTATGGATGAATCTAGGCACATGGAAAAATATTTCCCAAATTGGCCTAAAATTCATCTCAAGCCATTGATCTTTCTTTTAGTCAATGGTCAAGATTTTAGGTAGAATCTTCGAGTACATATGTCCCAACTTTGGGTAGAAAATTAGAAATAGAACTTAACTTCAATCATTTAAAATTTGACCCAAAATAGAGCCACAGTCATTGAAAAAAATTTAAATAGCATATTAATTAATCTAGAGAAAATATTGAAATAAATATTGTTAAAGAAATTATTATTAATTATTATTATATTTTTAAGTTTACCATGTCAAAGTCATGATTTTAATTTAATTATTTACATAAAATATTATATATAATATTATATACAATATAATTTATAATAATTATTATAATCGTTATGATATAATATAAATAAAAGATTTTCTTTTCTATTATAGAAATGATTTTCTTTTCTATCATATAATTTAAACTTTTTATTGTAAAGATGATATGAAAAATTCAATGAAGATATATTGAATTTTATAAAATAAATTGGTGTAAGATATGAAATAATAATGACAACAGTATAATGTAAATAAAATAAGTAAAATTTAAAAATATAATTATAAATGATATATTTTTATTCATATTTATTATTTAGTTTCAAAATTAAAATGTAATATAGTTTAATTATCTATAAATTATTAATATATATAAAAAACTGTGATAATAGTTTATAAACTATTCTTCATGAATCATCATTTAAAATATTTCATAATAAAAAAAGTTAGGTGACAAGATAGGTATGAACTAAAAAATTGACACATAAATTATCAAAATTTTATTTAACTCTGTAAAGGTTATAATCTTTAGTTTTCCTTGCAATCTACTCTTATCGCTCCATTTTTTTTAACTAATCAGATTAAAAAAAAATCCCCTCCTTCATCTCCATTGTTCATCACCTCCAGAACGCCCATACTGATCGCCTTTTCATCATTGCTGATCTTTCCCTCCTCAAATCAATCATTGGTTCCTTCAAGGAATTCAATTAATGCTCTCAACACCAAGCTTTTTTATCTGCATTTGGAGCTTGCAACCTCGCTTAGACCAGACTTATGGATATAGTTTGATATTGCATCTTTTGCAAGAGCTCTTGGTTAGCAACGTGAATCAATTGCCAAGTAGAAGAAAAAGTTTTTCTCCTTGACCCATCAGCATAGAGTCTCGCTCGCCTCCGGCTTATCTACCCCTTTTGAGCATTGTGTGTCTTTAGGGCACTCCAATCCAATAGCAGGCTACCCTCTGTCTTCACAACAACTACAGGTCCCCTCTCCTTCTTCCAACGCGTCCTCCCCATCTACTCAACAATTGTAGAATGTTGAATTTGTCCCTAGTCTATCATCTCAACCGCTTCAGCTGCTTGTTAAATCCCATACCTCCCCTCTTGCAGCCTCCAAGTCATCCCAACTCCATCCACCATCTTTGACCTACTCTCCACTCGTGCAGTCTCAAAATAGCAACTCTCCCTTGCGGCTTCCAACCACATTTGCCTCTGCTTGTGCTCCATTATCAAACCAGCCTTCCTCTGTAGTTCACCATAGCAACCAAGCCTTCTTCTTGGTCTTTGCTGATGGGTGGTCTTGCATGCCATAGGTCAACCCCAATGGATCTCAAGTTGCAGCTACCAACGGCTCGCAAGTTGGAACATCTCATCACCAACTTGTCACCAACTACTCCTTAGTGGACATGGTAGGTGCTTCCTCCTTAAATGACTCTTCATTTATTCAAACTAGTACATTCTCACCTATCCCTCCTTTTCCTCCACCAATTTCTAGCAGCTTTTATTGTTCCTCTGCTTCCCTTGATCACGTTAAACCTTGAGACCCTCCCTTGCTTTATCAATGCTTGAGATCTCTTGTTCATGTGGTTTCCCCTCTCCCCAACATTCCTCAATCCCCACACCCTTCTCCTCTTAGCATACCCCACCATGTGCCCTCGACCGATCATCTTTTCATTCATGATTAGGAATCCAAGCTGGTCGTCAACCTCTCACAGGTAGTCTTAGATCCTCTCTGTCTCCAATTTCTCAAGTGTGGTCTCAACTTTTCTTTGAGTCCATGCTTCATTCCTTTTGTCGACCTCCTCACTAAAATTGAGAATTCCATTCATGGCCTCCCTCCTGAGGTCCATGAGGAAGTGAGGCAAGATTGCGCTATCTCCCTTAGATGTGCCAAGCCTCCCAAGAGAAACATTCCTAAAGCTGAATTTCTCGCTTTCAAAAATCTATTATGGAGCAATGACATTATTATTTCTAGAGCCGATAAAGGCAACACCATGGTCATCATGAATAAGTCAAACTACATCTCCATGATACAACTCCTTTTTTACCATGGTAGCTACAAAATTGTTGGTCGCAACCCTTGCTCGAAGATCCTCAAAAAAGTCAAAGTGGCTATCAAGGGTTCCACTTTTGATGATTCCACCAAAAGATGTCTTATTCTATCCAAGGAAGTCACCCCCCATATCTATGGGGTCCCTAAGATTCATAAAGCTAATGTTCCCCTGAGGTCCATTGTTGATACAACTGGCTCACCCACCTACTCTTTAGCCTCATTCCTTGCTAAGTTGATCTCTCTGTTAGTGGGAACAAGTGACTCTTTCATCAAAGACTCCAACCATTTTGTTGAGTTCATCAAAGATCGCAAAGTTGAAAAAAGTGACATATTAGTCAGCTTTGATGTGGTCTCCCTCTTCACTAAGGTGCCCATTCTTGACTCTATTGAAATTGTCAAACACAAGGTCAATGAAGAAGTGGCCACCTTAGTAGAGCTATGCTTGAGATCAACTTTCTTTTCCTTCCAAGGTATTATATATGAATAGGTTTAGGGAATGGCAATGGGCTCCCCTCTATCCTTGGTCATTGCCAATCTTTACATGGAGCACTTCGAAGAATTGGTGTTACACCCCTTCCCTCTCAAACCCAAATGGTGGAAGTGCTACGTCGATGACAGTAATGTTTGTTGGCCACATGGACCTAACAAATTAGAGGAGTTTTTCACTCACCTCAACAATGTGTCTCCTAGCATTTCCTTCACTAGGGAGTGGGAGTCAAAGGATAGCCTTCCTTTCCTTGACGTGTTGCTTTCAAGGAAACCTGATGGCTCACTTGGTCGTCAAGTCTTTCACAAAGCCACCTGCACTAATCTATATCTCCATTCTTCATCCCATCATCGCCCTCACTGAAAAGTTGGGATTTTAAGAACTCTCTCCCTTAGGGTCCTTCGCATTTGTGATGATGATAACCTTGAACAAGAGTTATCTCACCTTTGTCAAGTCTTCAAGCTCAATGGGTATTCTAACAAGCATATATCCAAAGCCTTTCAACAAGCGAAGACCTTTCACTCCTTCATGAAACCTATCACTTCTCAAGGTATGGTGACCCCCACTATGGTCCTCCCTTTTATTGAAGGCATCTCCCACAAAATATCAAAAACTCTGATAAAAAAAGGAGTTCATTGTGCCTTCAAACCACTTTCCACTATTAGAAAACACTTGCCCCCATTTAAGGACTGTAGAGACATTTTTTTAGAATTTGGAGTCTACAAAGTGTCGTGTTCTTGTGGTACACCTTATATTGGCAAAATAGGTTGATCCTTTACTACAAGAATCCAAGAGCACAGTGTTGACATCAAGCATGAAAGAGTGGTTCAATATTCCTTAGCCAAGCATTCATCTTTAACCAAACATCATATTTGTTTGGAAAACTCTCAAATCCTAAATAAAGAAAACAATTATTATAAGAGAAAGATGAAGGAGGCAATTGAAATATTTAACCACCCCACCAAACTCAACTAGGATGAAGGATGGTCCCTCAGCCTAGCCTGGTATCTGCTCTTATTCTCCATCAAGAGGCCCCATCATCCCCTAGTTTAACCTTCTTAGCCCTTTTCTCCACTTGTCTCTTCTCTTCTCTTTCCTCTTTTCTCCTCGTCTTTGCCACCCTTCCCCTACCATCCCCCGCTCCCCCTTCTATCTCTCTCCCCCCTCCCAACTCTTGCTTTTAGTTTTTTGTTCTTGTAATCTTTTCTTTTCATTTTTATTTTAATTTTAATTAATTAATTAATTATTTATTTATTTATTATATATATATGTTTATATATGTACATACTTTCTTAAAAGAACCTATTATTATTTTCACTTCAATTAATTGTTTCATTAATTCTTTTATTTTTCTATTTATTTCTTCATCTTAAGTTAATTTTTGATTATTATGATTATCTTCTCTTTCTTTTGTGTTTTGATTATGTATATATGTAGGAATTTACACTCCTATATACATACATACAACCCTGTTTATATATATATATATATATATATATATATATATATATGTATGTATGTATGTATGTATGTATGTATGTATGTATGTATGTATGTATGTATGTATGTATGTATGTATGTATGTATGTATGTATGTATGTATGTATGTATGTATGTATGTATGTATGTATTCGTTCATATATTAGTAAATTTACTATTATTATTATTATTATTTTTTAAATCTTTTTTTTTTTCCATTTCATACCAATTTTATGTAGGTATGTATATATGCTTGTATATACATACATATAGACATTTACTTTTTATTATTGATCTATTATGTTAATCTATTCTTTTTTCTTTTATTTTTCTTTTCTTGTTTATATATATGTTTCTTTTCTTTAAGGCTACTCTTTTATTTATTATTCTTGTGAATTTATCTTAAGGCATTTTAATTTATTATCATCTTTTCATTTATTTTTCCTTTTATGTCTTTATATTATTATATTCTTCTCCATTTTTGTGGCAATTATGTATATATATAGGAATGTACGTATATATACACACCTATATACACACACATATAGCCCCATTTATATGTATATATTTATATATTTATTATTGTTATTATTATAAATCTATTTTTAATTTTAATTTTTTTTCTTCATATTTTTTGCATGTTTTTATATATGCTCATATATATATATATTTACATATATGCACGCATTCATACACTCACTTATCTCTTATTTTTTTTCTTATATATATTAGTATATCTATTATTATTATCATTAATCTATTTTTCTTCCATTTTTAAATTTGTCCTTTTCATATTTGTATGTATGTATGTATATATGCTCGTATTTTTTACATATATGCATACATACATACATTCACTTATTATTATTTCTTATCTTGTCATTTTATTTATTTATTCTTCTATTAATTTTATTGTGTGTGTGTGTGTGTGTGTATATATATATATATATATATATATATATATATATATATATATATATATTAGTATAAGTTTCTTTTCTTTTAGGTGACTTATTTATTTATTATTATTATTCTTATCAATTTTTGGCTTTAACTTAATACCTTTCATCTTATTTTTCTTAAATTATTATCTCTCTACTATCGTTATAATGAATTTTATTATAATAACCTCTTTTTTTCTTATATTTATTCATTCACTTTCCTGTTTCGCTATATCTTAGCTCTCCCCTCTATCTTTGTTCCCCTTCTTTCTTAATCATGTGTCTCCTTGACCTACGTGCTACTCTCTTTGCCCCCCCTTTCCTTTTCTCTCTTTTTATTCTGCCTAAGTCTACAACCTATCATTATGTTCTCTTAGCTCTCTCATCCTGATGATGGATCATTGAGTATGATCCGAAACGTTGATGCTGTCAAACTAACACATAATCTCACCCAAAAGCATAAATATTGAAGAGCATGGATTGTGGAAATCTATTACAATTTAAAGAAAAATAGGTTTAAAAATTACCAAACTTTTAATTGGATTATTTTTAATTGAATAATCTTTTACTATAGATCGTTAATAAAATATATTATATGAAACCATAAAGGGATTGTTGAAACCCTTTTTTTTTTTTTCTGAGTTTTAACTTTATAACTATTAATTGTTTATTATTTTAAACAAAGTCATAGACTAACATTTTAACAATGCATTGAGAATTGAGATGCCATAAGAAAATTCATAGACTAACAGGAAGTTGGAACAATGATTTGAGAAGCCAAAAACTATTGTTTTCATTGATAATATTTTAGAATGTACATTGTAGTTTGTACAAAGCATAGATATTCAAAATAGCTGATTAAATCAGCCTAGTTTTACTATTTTTTAATTTACATTAAAGGGAAAGGACCAATCCAAAGAAAAAATAGATATCTTTAAAACATTTTTTTGCCCTAGGGCAATGTCGTAATAGTTAAGGAAATAGGACTGAGGATCCAAGAAATAGGGAACTAGGGAACAGGGAGGCTAGAAGCATCAACGAGCTGAGGGGTTGAGGGCTTGAAGCCTTCAATTAGAAAGGTCTTCAAGTCCCTCCATGAGGAATATGTTGGAGAAGATGATGTCATTGAACTCGTCCAACCATGTGAAGTTAGTTTCGCTGATGTCATCCAACATCAACCACTTGCACAGAAAATTGCTTCCGAGTTGCACCCACTTTTGATGGCAAGTCAATTATCATTCATTCATGCTGAGTAGGAAAGGATACTTATGTATAATGCACCCTATGCCTTCCTTCTAGCACTTGTCTGCTATGTTTGAAAAAGGATGCCAATGCTCGGCCCCATTTCCTACTCAGCCAGTATAAGAATTTTGACATCATTTTCTTAAAATGTTTCCTTAAAAATGTTACATAGAAGCATCAGAATGTCTATTTGACTACCTCTAAGGTTGAGAAGAGACATGAGGAAGCAGGAGGTAATATTCGTGGACACACATTACCTCTTATTGTTTCTTAAGAATTCATGGATGAGGACTATGAATATAGCATGGAAGATAAAAGGACTTTGGGCATCTGGCTTGCAAACCATGGCAAGGACATCATCAGGAATCCTACCCCAAAAGGGCTTTTGCAAAGCCATTGTAGTGCATTTTAGGTGAATTGGCATATCCATGAGTAAGATTCAAGAAACTCTACAAACCAAATTTAGATTGAAGAATTTGAGAAATGATAATGAAAGAGGAATTGAAGAGGCTATTTAATGGTAGTTGCATTAAATTCTTTGGCATTCGCGATCTTTCATTTTTTTCATATTCCTATTAATTTTCAAGTGTGCAAAATGCTGAAATGTATTGGCATTAATGTAAAATAGTCTAAAGTGTCAGACATTGAGTAAATTCCAGTCAAAGATTACTATGCAAAACTTTCCACATGTCTCCATTCTAGAGAAGTTAATGCAACTCCAAGTCTTTTCAAGCGAGTGGACCTGAAATGCATCTTCTATCATTGATTTCTAATTAATCAACGATCAATAAAACTATTGTATTTACTATTAACAATATGAAAGTGATGGTAGCTAACTTAGTAATAGTGACACTGATGTAACAACATTACGACATTATTAATAATAGACCTAAGATGGTACACAAGTTGAAACTTGAAGTGACTACTCAGTAGTCAGTACAGTCACTAGCCAATACACGTGCAAATTTGTCATGCCCAAAATTTTAGAAAACACAACTTTATATATATATATATATATATATATATATATATTATTACTATTTTTTTTAAGGACGAACCTAGATTTCTTAAACATTTACACAATATGTCATAATAAGGTTATTGGCTAACTGCATAAGCAAGACACATCAGTCCAAGATCCTTGAGATACTATTATGCTTGTTAAGTTCATAATGTAATTATCTTATTCGGGGATAACTTCCTAGTGGTTGTAACAAATGACCTAAATGACAATTAAAGTGTGGGTACTAACATGTTCATTAACTTAGCTCAACATACTCCCATATTGACACTAACTCTTACTACAAGGGTACTCATACCCTAGTTATGAGGGAGGTCACATTCACTAAGGCTCATGATGTCAATACTTGCATTAGTGTATTTAACTAGCCTTGTGTTCTGATTGGGAAATGTCAAATACATATAGGAAGATCTTTTATGATAACCACTTATCCTTTCTTGCATCTATTAACATCCATGCTTATACATTCACTTGATATGGAACCATAGGAAGGTATATAATACTTTAGCTATAAAATAATATTAGGTTTCTCAACCTATATCTATATAAAGGGGACTTGTTTTCCCTCTGCAATGTAACATCTAAAGGCACACAAAAAGAAAATCATCACACTTCAATCTTTGTCAAGTTTTATGCTCATTGAGTTAAATAGAAAGATAGGTATTTATGTTTATACATGATAATCCCCTTTTAAATATACACACCTTACACTTCCTTTAATCTATAACATTGCACATAATCACTAGACAATACATATTATAAGATTTAATCACTACTATTAGATGTAATCCACTTGAGTATCAATGTACATTACACAAATATTATTCACAAATATCCGATACCAAACTCCAATATACATGCAACTCCATACTCTACCACTATAATCATCCACTAACTATTCGTTACCATCTTTACTAATGAAATTATTTACTAGAAAACAATATTATCACTATCAAGAATTCTTGTTAGTAACTTCTAACACAATAACAATACCACTTACTAATTAATATTGATCTATAACTAATAAAAAAATAATTAATAGGGGTCAACTACCTATATTAAATAACCTATATTAAGTATTCAACATTTAACACCTATATTAAATTTTGATACATTCTTATAAAAAACATTAACTATAAATTAAGGAATGGAATAAAATATTATTATTCATATATATAATGTGCTTATGTTCCACTAATCCTAAGTATAACACTGAGGCAATATATTCTATATGCAAATGTTGATCCCATCACTCCTCTCGACACCTAATCCCCTTTCCCACATACTCAACTTCCCTCAAACATCTAATCTACACACATTCCCAAGTTGGGAGCTAACACTAACACTTTACCTCCCATCTACTTGCATGTGATGGTTGCATGGCTGGACAAAGTTGTTGGTGGGGGATGTGGAGTTGGGTGATGCACCAAAAAAGATGTGGAGGCATGGTATCCCATGCATTCCTAACCAAGTCAATCATGCTTTTTTTTTTTTTTGTTAGTTACCCTACGCATGAGTACTTAGGCAATGCTTGAATGGTGGGAGAAGGTATTGTGTGTAGGATGGGGAAGTGGTAGGGACCACCTCCCTTCTTCCTCATCCAACATGTGTCCTTCCTATCTCTCAACTCCCTCATAATTTTTCCCTAGCACCAAAACCAAGCACAACTATCAATGTTGTCATGTCGAGAAATTAACCCCAACAAATGGAGACCCATGAGTGTACTGGCAGGGGAGCTACGTAGTCCAAGGAAGGCAAATTTTATAGGCACCTCAAAACTTGCAAACTGGAGGTGGGGGATGGGGATCACGTGATCTCCCTCCTCACTTACTAAGCCATTCGAATATCTTAAGGCCTTTAAAAATATATAAATGTATATAATAGTCACTTCTTAATAACTTTATTTTATTTTATTATCATTATAATTATTCTTATTGGCCATTTTATTTCATAGTTGAGCATCGATGGGGATGCAGGATGGAACATGAATTTGTCCTTTTTTTTAAATTTACATTTCCTTTAAGGCTTTATTTCTATAGGGGATTCATAGGGAACATACTTGAAGATTATTTTATTACTCTATAATTTGGAGGGAGATATTTTCCCACTTCCCATACAAATTCCTGAGAGTGAAATACTCTCTCCCAACCAAAATCTAGTTTCACATAATATTTCCCCTAGACTATTTTGTTTTTTTCTAGTATAATTTGATTTATTTTCTCTATGCAACTATGTGGTTGTGAACCTAGACATGAAATTAGTTTTGATGCTATCTTGATATTACAATAAAAAACAACAAATTTAATGGAACTATGAGAGTTCACTTAAATAATTACTCACTGCATGAATTTTCTTTCAACCCCAGGTCAAATATGAAACTAATAGGTAAATCTATTCTATCAGTAATGGAACTTGAAATGGCATTTCTTATTGAACTAAGTCATCATGAGATATCTTTATATGAAGTACATTTTGGAATGTATTGATCCATGATTCCAAAATGAGTAGGATAGAAACAATGCAGGTTCATTACATGAGCATCAAACAATGAGATGTCTTATAACATGAGTTTCTTTTACATTTCATTCATGACTATTATGATTGTCAACTTTTCCATTACATTGAAACTAAAGACATGACGTTGAATTTTACAATTTTACAATACAAATACATAGGAAAATATCCAAACTACTTCACTTTTACATGGATCCATTCTTCAAAAGAAAAGTACCTAAAATGAAGACCTCACTTTTACAATATAATACACAAATGAAAAAATTGAAGGGGCTCATCTTTACAATGTCATATTCCACAACATAGAGAAAGACTCCATCCTTTCAAATGCATTACAATCAATCACATCCCTTCCTTGCTACTATGCAATCATTCATTGCATCAATATGAATAAAATGGTGGTAAATTCTCCTTTACATGTACAATGCACAACACAATTTTTCTTTTTCAAGCATATCTACAAGATGATCATTCCAAGCCTTTCCCTTGCTCCCTTGAACACAAATCTGCAAATGCATCACAACAAAACAACAAGGATCATGGGTGCTCTCCACTCAACCATAGGCCTCCAAAGAGACCACCCCCATGCTAGGGGGACAAGGCTCAAACTGAAATTCACATACACACTTGCAAGAACATATACATTACATCTCAAAGCTTGAACACTCCCAACCCAAGGATAAATCATAATAGTTCACCAATGGAACCATAAACATAGGGAGAAGGTGTGCTTCTAAAATGGAGAGTTTCCATATCAAACAATACTTACTAAAAAAAAAAATTCATGCCCTTTCGGGGCTTCTACCATATAAAAATCTCATGCCCTTTTAGGGCTTCCACCATATAACTATTTCATTCCTTTCAGGGCTTTCACAACATCCTCCACGCACACTACCATCAGCTATAACTCTCTTGGGAGCCATTACTCCACTAAAAACTTCCTTTATACATCATACTTCCCTTATCACCCCCAGCAAGATATGAATAATTATGGCATAAAATGGAGCCCATACTCCAAGGTTCTCAATACATTTCAAGCCCAACTAACCCCTTCACCCTGGACTTCTCTTCCCTTCCCAAAGGGTGAGTGAAGCCCTCACATCCACAACAACACACATGCACAAATCATGGAAGATCAAAAGCAAGAAAATAATGGAAACTACACTTCATGCTCATCACAACACCGTACAACATGATACAAGATTATACCACACATTTACCTTAGAAAGGCATTCTCACTACCTACATTCTCATGAATGCAATACCAAGATTCATCTTTGAAATGGAAGAAAACTATCTGCACTACAAGAACACCAACCTTGAATCCCTTTGCAAAATGAAATGAAGAGTTTGTAAAAGAGCTCCCCCCAAGCTTCCCAACCCTAAGTGTCTCTAAAATTATAGAGTGGGTAGACAAACCACTAATTTAATCCCCAATCCTCTAAAAATGATCCCAAAACCCCACTATCTAAAAATGGTTATAACATGAGTTGTCTTTTCTTACACCTTTGTCTCCTTCTAAAAATGTAGCCTTGACCAACTAATAGAGTGGAAGAAGCCATGTGACACTCCAATTTTCGAATTGCTTTGAAAGTGACTTGTTTGGAGGGTTCCCAAGGTCATCTAGGCCTACTAAAAGTTAGATTTAGTCCCCCAACCCATATTGGTATCATGTGGGCACTTCTTTTTCACCATGGTAACCCCCTAGGACCACTTTTTGATCCCCAAAAGTTAATGGAAAGTTGGAATTAGAACTTCAATGGATAGGGACTTATCCTAACACTTTTCAATGTGAGGTCAACTTGGGTACTATGTTGGGGTTATGTTTAGGTTAGATTAATTTCCCAAAACCTTGAATGCCAAGTCATTTCCACATGGACAAACAAATGTCAAGTGACACAAAAACCACATATTACATGTAAAATGACTTGTCACCAATAATGCATGTATTCAACTATCATCCACATACCATTCACATTACGAAATAAAACACATTAAAAAGAGATCTGAATCCTTCCACAAATCCAACCTTGGCCTTGTCATGTTTCACATGGGTTTGAGCCTTGGTATGCCATTAAATCCCATGGTCAAATTCCTGCACACTAAAATTGAGCATCAGTAGTCCAAGAAAACTGTATAAGCAATATATAAATAAGTACAATAAATCACTTTCACATTCAACATTAGGCTTTCATATTTCATCATTTTCAATTAACTTCCCCTTTTCTAATCATTTTCTTATAAAATATTCAAAACATTAAAATACCAATCCCTACATATCAACATTGATTCTTATGTAACATGATTAGATTAACATTCTGAACAACTTCACAATCTATTTTCTACCATAGTGATGAAATATTAGATTCATGACTATTAAGTTACAAGGCATGTGAGTTGGGTTCATTTGCATAACTAAATCTATCCTTTGGCACTAGTTTTCACTTAGACATTGAAATTTGGCATTTCAAGTATTTCTACAATTGGGTTTCCATTAAAGAAATTAAAATAGTTTAGAACATGAAATGAAATCATTAAATATATCAATTGGGTCCTAATATGCAGACATAAGTGTAGATCATCAAAATGCAGACATTAGAATGTCATAACCCTATAGTCTCAAAAGTGTATCTAAACATAGATATAGAAGTATCATAATGCAAAAAATGTCATCTATACTATGACGGTTTGGATGAGGCCTCACAAAAATCACTTTCAAATTAAACAATTTTTTAGTTTACCACTAAAAGATTAACCAAGACCATTATTATTCATTTTCCTACAAAACAAGTAATTCGCCTCTGACATTATTAATTCATTTTTGGAAAGGGAAAAAATAGCCATCATTTATTTATATGTCAGCAAGAAAAAACATTAATTCACCACAATTAATAATGATTTTTGGTAGGGCAAGAAAAAAATGCCAACATATAATATTTTATTTCCTTATATGGAACAAAAAGTTGCCCTCAACATTAAATTTTTTCTACCCACAAAATGTTGGATTCACCAACATTTTAGGCTTTTTTTTTCAGGAGAGGTTTCTTAAAGTTATCACTATATATTAGCCTACCTAGAAACATTAGATCCTAGAAATAATTATTTTGGAAATTTATCACACACTTTGTCTTAAATATAATAGAAAACTCACCATGACAAATTAATGCAATACCAAAAAAAATTTGGTGAACATTTCATCCATTCTTGAAGTGATGGTCAAATTTTGTTAGTCAATGTCCCTTAGATATTAATGAGGAACAAAAAATTAATCTCTTCATTGAGAATATTGTACTAGAATTGATATATGAGTCAAAGATTAAAATCCATAGAACTATCAAAAAAATCACTAGAAAAGGGACAAACATTAAAAGTTATCTCATTAGGAGTCATTAAGCTATATAGAGATAAGAATAATAGCTCTAGTGGATAAAATAGAAACAAATTGGTTACAAAATAAGAATATAACTAATGGTGGAATAGTTGATGGAAAAACTGTTAGAAATACCCAAGTTAAGGTTTGTTTCCCAACATCCCTAGCACCAAATGATCGATATGTCAATCAACCTACATGATCCAATCCAACAAAAAAAATTTCAATAGATTACCCAACTTAGACCTCCCATACCCAAAGATGCATAACCTAGACAACTCAAACTTTTAGAAGAACCTAGTATATATTAGCCTTGAAATAATTGTTGCAATCATATTTGTTCTTCTTACCTAAATTTAAAGAAGAGTCTCCAATCAAACCTCGATGGTTAAGGGATAATAAATATTTTGAATATCATCAATATAGGGAGCACAAGATAGTCGCATGTTTCCAATTAAAATATGTAATCCAAGATTTTATTGATCAAGAAATAATCAAAGTAAAACCTCTAACAATGTCCTCCATTATGGATCATACAATTTTCAAGGTTACAATTCTTGATTTTGGAAAGGGAAAATCCTAAAGCTCCAATGTGAATTAGATGAACCACACTAGGAATCATCATAATTATATAGTTTTTCTCCAAGATAGCCATGTGGCCATCTTTAATATTGAAGCTTGAGATCCTTATTGCATCGTGACTACCTGTTGAGGTAATGAAAGGACCTTATCTTGATAAAAATAATAATAATTCAATATAACCTTCCTTACCATTTGGGAATAATTCTCACATAGATATTTATCCTTTAATTTCTCTACATATCCCCAACACATGGAGTTTCCTTAGATTAACCATTACAAGAGTCCATAGATCCCACTAACATAAAACTTGACTAGTTTTAGGCCATGGTAGGTCATATTGAAATGTCCCAATATTTCATCTTCACTATAAAAGGAATTCCTCTCAATAGATCTCATCACAATGACCCATTACACCTATAAGCATGTCTCTATAGTTGCAAGATTAGATGTGTATTGATAGATGGTGGAGTAGGACTTAACATTTGTACATTAAGGGTTCTGATAGATCTTGGATAGAATGAAGATGATATAGATGCTTCCAATAAAATATCTTGTAAAGCATATGGTCATGCATAAAGGTCTTATAAATTGGGAATTACTTTACCTATCTAGGTTGGTCTTTCTACACAACAACATTTTTTATGACATTTACCCAACACCATGATTATTGATTGCCCTTGGATACATGTAATGAATGTAGTACCATCTACATACCATTAGTGCTTAAAGTATGTATATAATGACATGGAAGTTATTATTCTTGGTGACCCTAATCCTTGTCAATGTGTACTAATCTAAGAGGGGTTCTTAGACAAAAAGTACCACTAAACTCAAAAGCATCATCTAATAGTTCATCTAAACATGTCGACCCTATGACACTTTTGAAAGGAAAATTCAAGATTGGAGATCAAGGATGTGGAGAATGCACTATGGATCAATCATTTTACATTGGAAATATACCTCCTATTGGGACTCAAAATTGCAAGCACATTTTGAGTACCATTCTAAAGATTTTGCAAAGTATAGACCCCTATAGGATCTTTTCTTGCATATGTACCTAGCTATAATTTTGAGATCTATGATGTGTTCCAAGTGCTTATCACCTTTCATTTAGTATGTGCATGTGTTTCATGATGATAAGTTTCAATTATGAATTAGTAAAACAATGATGAGAAGCCTAGTTTGTTATTAAATATCTTGCACCCAACAAAGTTTCATGACCCACCACTTTTGGGAGTGCTTAGTATGCATATCAAAGAACCTATTTTTCATATTTCAAGTTGTTGTGACATATTTTGATAGGGTTTAGAATTCCTCAAATTTGGTTGTTTATTGTTATCATACTGATGCACATTGTTCATAATTACGGTGACCCTTATTTTAAAATGGATATTTTATGACTAATTGAGTACTTTGGATAAATAGTTATACCAATGTGTTGTAGTCATAAATTAAATCCTTTGTTTGTAATTTCAAGGTTTGATGAATTTGTTTGATAAGTTTGCCAAGCTAATTCCATTTGCAAAAAGTTAAAACTACCTTGTTGTCCTTTATGACAGTTTACCAATAGCCCAATTTGCACAATCATAACTTTGACCTAGTTGACCCTATTGAGAAACTCATTTTCAATTATGTTCTAGGGGTTAGAGGAATGTTATGTTCTAGATTTGAGTTTATGAGGAATCTATTTGACTAGTTTTCAAACATGATTACATTTGCAGTTTCTAAAAGTTTCATTGTTCATCATAATTAAAGATTGGTTAGAGGGAATGTTTGTGATGATATAAAATTGAATCCATAATAGGTAAATCCAAAATTATTACAACACTTTATTCTACACTAAAAGTACTTCATTTTTTCAATTCACAAGTTTTCATGAATCTATTTGCACAGTTTTCCAGATCCATTCTATTTGCAAAAAGCTTTGTTTTACTAGTATATCCAATTTTGAAAATTCAGGAATTTGACTTTGCAAGATTTAAAAATTTTCTCAATTATTTTCTTGAATCAAAATCACATATTCATGTTCTCCACATTAAAATCTACCAATGCCCCAGGTTGTAGATTTCTAAGTAACCATTTGACATGTTTTCAAAGCCAAATCCAAATGCATTTTATTGTTTTCTAAACCTATCACTCGCAAGACAATTTCAAGAGAGTAGTTTCAAAGGTCAATATCTTTTGACCTAGATATCATCATGAGATGGGATTTTGCATATTGGGAGAGAGAGTATATGCCAGTGAACAATATTTCTAGGCATCAAAGTCTAGTTGCTTGATCTCATCAATTTTAAGGAAATATTTAGGGATCCTCCATACAGAAGTGACATATGTCAAGAAGAGTAAGAAAAAAAATTTAAATATTCAATCAATGATCAATTTCAAATCCAATCAATTTAATGAACTTATTTGATTATTTTGATAGGTCAAGTTGTTTGAGTTTGATTTTTTTTGGCTGGATCACTATGTGACCTAACTTACATCATCTACTTTTCTTCTCTTTCATGGAAATCAAGGAATTTTTTAAATTTAAATAATTATGATTTAAATGATCTTGTTGGTATTGACAACTAAAATAAAGGTATTAATATTGAGCATCCACTTAGTTGCAAAAAAATTCATTATTCAAACTTTTAATGGTAGGTATGTTGTAAGTTTTCAATTTGAGAGTTGAAAATCACCAAGTCACACAAAACTTGTCAAGTAAACTTTGAATAAGAAATGAGATGAAGAGAACATGACCCCTATCTTTATGGAAATTCTTATGTCCATAAAACCTATAAAAACTCTTGCAGCTCATTTTCTGTCAGCAAGCACTATTTCCATCAGAAACTCTACTACAACATCTCACAATGGAGCATTACTACAACCTTAGTAGCAATAGCTACGATAGGCAATGACCATGAGCAACAAGCACTAGATGTATGAGTGTATATTTGTAGGTATGTAAACGCATGCCTTACATAGGTGTTGCTTAAAACTTTAATCCCACACTAAGTGGGTGTTGGGTCATTCAACTCTTTTTAAGTGAAGACCTTCATGTTGGAATAAAAAAATGGGAAGAATACTTCTGAGAGGGGGTGGGTGGCGGGGTGGAGTATGAATCAGAAGTATCAGACTTTTAACCTTAAAAACTTATAACTGAAAATAAACTTCATGTATGTAAACATATCAAACAACCATAAAGTAAACACATGTATCACAACACATAACACCAAATTTGGTAACCCAGAAACCCTCTAAAATGAGAAAGTAAAACTGGGGTGGGGATGATACCTACAAAATCATTGTAGCAATAATGTTTGAGCACTTCTAATGGTCTGCCCTATGAAAGGCCTTCCCTATTAAAGGCTTTACACTGTATCAATAGTGACATGTTTAAAGGATTTACAAACACTTTACATGAAGTGTCACCCTATTAAAGGATTTTATCACCTTTTCAAAGGATCTACAACCTAGTTGTTAAGCTAACCTATCAACATAGGATTTTCCTTCTAATACAATTGCTAGAGAGTATTAGACTAATAAACCTGATAGCTTACAATCCTTGATTGCTAAATCTAGGCACTTAATTTGCTCTCTCTAATCTTGATCCTCTGAGATCTAATATCTATTCGATGTCCTTTCTCTATTTTGATCAACTGAATACTGCAATGATACTATGTTCCTCTAAATCTTTTCACACTTCCCTCTGAATTTTTTTATAGTTTACCCTTACACTGCTCTTATCCATGCATACAATGGGGTTTCATCCTCCTTTTAAAGATATCAAAGACTTAGGGTTAGGTATGGATCTATGATCCATATTGAATCTTTATTTCCCACTCATTCCTTGCACTTTTCTTATTGGTTGCATGCCTTCTCCATTTTTCTTATTGGCTGCATGTTGATTGCATAGGAAATATAAAAGATTCATTCTTATCTTTAATATCCTTCAAGATTCTTCTATGTCAGTCCAAAAAATGGTATACATCTAAGTTTGTGGAGGCACAAACTCATATGTTGATTCTGTGTTACTTGACACATACTAGATTACTAGTGCTAGGCATATGTATGATTCTGGTTTACTTAGCACCTATTGCATTCTGGCTTGCTCAACATCAACTGTGACTCAGTACCTACATATCACTCAGCTCATATGGTTCACTCGGCACCTGAAGTCACTCAGTACCTATATCATGCTTGGCACATGAAGTCACTCGGCACCTATTGGAATTCTAGCTCAGCACATACTGTAGCTCAGCATATATAGTGTACTCAGCTTCTATATAAAAATTGGTTAAGTGTGTTGACACTCAATTGTCAAAACCATTTTGAGACCAACACTTCACATACTAAAATATCAAAGAAATGGCTACTTTTTACAAAGATAAATACAAGCTTGCATGCAAGGCCCGTTTGATCATTTTGGCACCAGAGATGAAAAGCTTGAACAAATGGATGCACACATGGATGGTGACTAAGCAACTAGAGAAGTGAATAGAGAGAGTAAACATGGTACAAACTTAAAGTGGGCAAGCTAGAATGGACTAACATGTGTCAAAATCATGCATCCTTACAAGGAGAATTCAGTAGAGATGTGACGAAGTTCTATGCTGCCACATGATAGTAGGATTTGTTGTGATGAATGTGTAGAGGTGGACACATGGAGAAATCTCATGATCTCACAAGGTGATGGTGACATCATCATGGTAAAGCAAGAGCATGACATGTGGTAAGGACACTTAGTGGATCCTTGATGAGGTGGTGTGCTGATGAGGATATGAGGATAAATTAGGAGACACCACATAGCAATCATGTTGAGGGTCCACTAGAGGCCGTTGATGGAGTATATGGCTAAGCAGTGACTAGATGGGAGTGGTCCAATAGGATGATGATACAAGTCACCTATCAATTGACCAAGTTTGACAATTAAGAAAGATTGAAAGGAAATGAGGTAAAAAAATTAATTGAAATATAAAAAAAGGTATTTCCTCACAAATTTATTGCACAAATTTGGAGAATAAAAGGATTAAAAATTCAAGTAGATCCCACACTTTAAAATTGAAGGTCATAATTATTATAAAGTTTAGACTTTTTCATAAAATCATATTTTTGAGAAGAAGGTCTACAACTCCATTTTTTAAGTATGGTTTTAATGAGGGATTTCAACATTAAATCTGGAGAAAAAGTAGGCTTATTATATATAATTGGAAAGCTCTCAAAGCATGGATTTGATATTTGCAGTCTAAATGCATGAAAGTCTTCAAGTATTTCTTTGAGTATGTCTTCTCCAACTAATTTTTCCTCCTAGTTGTTTGTTACTCAATGATGGCAGTTAGAGATCTTTTCTTGTAAAATTTATATTTGGGTAGGAACCAAACTTGGTGAAGTTTCTCCTAGCATCATTATGTTTTCATCTCATGTATTTGGTGGAGTTTTTAGTAATGGTTTTAGTAGCATATATGATATTTTCTCCAAGAAGGATTTTCATCATTTTGGTGAGATATTTTCTAGTTTGTTGCAATAATGGTGAAGATCATATTTGGGTTTCAGTTGAAGAGAGGAGAGAGATTTTCCTTCATTAGAAGATGAAGAATGAAGAATGAAGAGGAAAAGTGACATGATTAGATTGAATCTGACCTAGCTTCATTCTTCTACTTATTCTCTTTCTTTCTCATTCTTTACAGTTGGTTCCAGTATATTGAATAGGGCTCTACTATGATTCCACCTATTCTTCAACATTTTATAAGTTCTAGTTTATTTGGTATTTTATAGGCTATTTCATGCACCTTGAGTGTATTTGTCTCAAGGAAATGGATACAAAATAGAAAATGGAAATAGTTTCAGTTCAATTCTTGTCTCTTACCTATAATGTTTGCAATCTTTTGTGATTTATCGACCAAGAATATAGATCCTAGTTGCATCTTGTTTAGGGTTATATATCTTAGTATATTTTGTTGTTGATCTAAAGAATCAAGTAAATGCTTGATGTATTTTGACAGGGTTGTAGTTTTTATGGAAGGATTGAGATAAGAATAAGGTTCATTATAAAGAATGATGTCAGATTCACAAAGTGAATAGATAGATCAAAATATTTGGATGTATGTTGTAGTTAGTGAAATGCCCAATGGATTAGGCACCGATCTCAACTAGGAGAATGCATATTCTTGTTGTTTCATATCTATGTTATGCTGAAACAATTCAAATATCAAAGTCATTTTCCCTTTTATGTTGAAGCACTAAAAGAAAAACTCCCACTTAGCTTGTGAATGCATAGGTCATGTTATTAGTTATTTCATACCTCTTTTATTTAATGAGTATAGAATATTTAATGGTTAATCTTATTTATTTAGATTCAAATTTATATTTTTACACTAGTGATATGGATGAATCTAAGGTCTACCCTCCTAGGTTTTCTAGAGCCTAAAGTGAAGGAGTATAGCCTTGTAGTTGGCCCAAGTTTGATTGCATCCATCATAGGATTTATCTTTCCTTAGATGCATTTTTCTTTCAACTAACAGGTAGTTAAAATCATTGTTAAATTAGGAGCCAACCTCCATCCCTAAAGTTATGTGGAAGACTATGTCCTTTAGAGGAGGAACCTCAAGTTATTATTCATTGTTAACCTATAACTACTTTTTCAAAATGGGGAGATATAAGTAAGGAAATTATTGAAGATGATGTATTTGATTAGATCTATAAGGATGAAGAAGAGAAAAATATTATACAATTACCCATTGAATGATGTGGACCAGGGTTTAAAATAATGTAAAAGAAAGGATATCATGGATACAATGACCTTGGTGCATAGAAACAAGGCATAATAGATCCCATTTACTAAAGAGGAAACCTAAGCATAAAAGACTCAGATTTGTACGATTTTGAATTATCTCTTTGAGTACTAATGTATTCTCATTCGAGAAGGGGAGTTCCTCTAACAATGAGACAATGCCTTAGGAAAACTTGTGCCAAGACTAGTTCCAATGAGTGGGAATGAGATTTCTATTTCTCTGAGTTTTATACCCTAGAAAATATTTTTACTCATCTTGATGACTTACTCTAGAAGAAAAACACATAAACCATGCACCTACTCTTGCAAGAACATGTCCTCAATCCTAGATCAAGACTTGTATAGATCTAGATACTTGCTACCTATATTTTACACATCATCTAAGAACTCTATCATGTTGATGAAAAAATGCCCTTAGTATACTCATAGTTGGTAGATTAGAACCATCAAGGTCCAAAAAGCTTGGATTAAGTTAAAAATGATGAGGATATAGATAAATTGTTTGAGAAAAGAGAAGGTATACCAATGGGTGATTAAAAGGAAATATTCACTCTAGATTTGAATTCCATGGAATATTCTG
The DNA here is from genome assembly GCA_028749045.1 of Cupressus sempervirens. Taxonomy (NCBI): domain Eukaryota; kingdom Viridiplantae; phylum Streptophyta; class Pinopsida; order Cupressales; family Cupressaceae; genus Cupressus; species Cupressus sempervirens. The sequence goes on along the minus strand of CM053789.1, from coordinate 571,209,927 downwards.
GGGAGTCAACTCTATTTTCTAGTCAAAAAAATTTAAAATTTTTAAAAATATGGGTCTTCTAGTGAAACTCAAAAGGCACATTTAGACCATAAAAAAGGATGTATCTAAGGGTGAAAACCTACTAGAAGCAGCCATGGATGAAATATTGGACATACCCCTGACATATCAAGAAAAAATCCACATTACTTGTAGAAGAGACATAAGAGACCAATCTAGGAATGATTGAGAATCAAAAAATCATCCACTTTACAATATCCTTGAAAAAACAAGAAAATATAGACTTTACAAAATTCTCCTTGGATAGGAAAGGCAACTTTGCATGAACTTATGGGGACATGTGAGGAATTAACCATGTTTGAGTCCTTCATCACCTTCCCTTATAACCAAACGCAAAACCAATAAAGAGAAAGTTGAGAAAAATGCACCCTCAAATAGTACAATTGTTCAAGGTAGAAATCAAGAAATTATTGGATATGGGGTTCATCAAGATTTTTGACAATGCAAATTATATCTCAAATTTGGTCCTAGTTAGTAATCTTGTGAGGGCATTAGAATTTGTACTAACTTTAGATATTTGAATAGAGCATGACCCAAAGATGACATTTCTCATCCTAATATTGATATTATAGTATATTTAGCAACATGCTATAAAATCTTATCATTAATGGATACATTTTAAAAATAAAATCAAATGAGAATTGCCCCCTAAAATCAACACACAACATTCATGTGTGCATGAGGAGCCTATTGTTGGAATGTAATGCCCTTTGGCCTAAAAAATGTTGGAGTGGAATATTAGAGAGAAATAAGAAAAATCTTTCACAATTTCATGCATAAGCAAGTGAAAGATTATGTGGATGACTTACTATGTAGATCAATCACACAAAAAATTTATTTAAGAAACCTAGATATGATATTCACTAGAATGTAGAAATACAATCCTCACTTGAACCCTAAGAAATGTGTCATTGGGGTTATGTCAGGAAAACTCCTTACATATATTATTTATTGTTGAGGCATTGAAGTAGATCCTACTAAGGTTTTAGATATAATAGAACATTATCTACCTACTAATCTAAGAGAACTAAGTAGTCTCCAAGGGAAAATACAACCGATCAAAAGGCTTATTGCTCAATTAGCTTTAAAATGTCATTCATTCTAGCACTTTCTTCATAAAGGCATAAATTTTTAATGGAATGAATAGTCTCAGCAAGAACTTGAGAACTTAAAAGAATATATATTATTACAACTTGTGTTGATGAAAACATTTGAAGGTAACCCATTCATTTTCTATATTTTAGCAACTATTACAACTTTAGGAGTTCTCCTAGCACACATAATGAAGAAGGGAAAGAGAGAGAAATACACTATATCTATTGGACACATATTGCAACATGAACAAAGTTGACGTAGGAACAATATAATACATATTTCAAATATATGTGCTATTTTAAGTATTTCTCTAATTACTCAAGCCCCTATTATAAGGTAACAATTAAGTAAACTATATATCATAGATAATGAACAAAATTCAAAATAGATAGCCATAACCCACTTCTAAGTCAATATTGATAAATAGTCTATTCATAATAAATAAAAATATCCATTGGACATTCAATAGAGATAAATAATCAGTAGTAATATAAATACAACCTATTTATCAATAATTAGACATTAATCTTAATATTAATCTATACTCATATGTGTTTATTGATTGCATCCACATTATTACAATTATCCTTAACGAGATATTTTGAGACCTTTATGGGTCATGGCCCATGACCCCTAACTGAAAACCATAGTATATAAGGTGATTGAACCTAGAATAATAGGAGGTAGAAAAAGGGAATATTATCACCCTTGAATAATAATAGAAGATCAAACATATTATTAAGCAATCAATTATCAAGTGCATTAGACATTGAACAAGTTATAACCATTTACGATAATGAAAATCCATTTAGCATGGAGGGTAAAAAATAATATGGTATGATCAATAGCATAAGGGAGTATGAGGAATCTGAATCCCCATCAAAAAGCATAAAATAAGAAACAAGAGCAAGTAATACTCCCTAGCAATCATCTATATACAACCAAGAAGGAAATAGTCCTTTAGAGTGTAAATTCAATGACCTGCCATTAAAGGAATAATTCAAGAAGGATAACATTTATAGTGAGAATAAAAGGTATTGTGTACCAACATAAGGTATGAAATAATCTTTCTTATATTATCAATATGTCAATAGATATATGGTACTTGTGTGTGTGTGTGTGTGTGTGTGTGTGTGTATCTAATATATATGTATATATACATATATATAGATGTACACATACATATACATATATATATGTGTGTGTGTGTGTGTATCTATATATATGTATATATATCTGTGTCTATAAATATATATGTATATATATGTGTGTATATACATATGTATATATGTATATATGTATAGATATAGATATATATATATATATATATATATATATATATATATATATATATATGTATATATGTATGTATGTATGTATGTATGTATGTATATATGGAAATTCATAAGGATGAAATTTAATAATTTGACATTATGTTTGTTAAATATAAAGAAGTAATTGATATGTTACAAGAGATCAATACAATTTATTATGAATATAAGTAATTGATTAAAACTTTCATAGTGTCGGTGCAGGGAGTGTGCTCATCTCTATATGAATGGATACATGCCAATATAGGATTTGAGGTCATCTCTTTATGAATGGCTAGATGGAATCATATATTACAAGTGTAGGAGGTTACTATAATCCTTTTATGAATGACCAATAGTGCTAGTATGAAACATTAGTACAACATCATATGAATGGATAGATGAGTTCTAGAATATTTTGATGAGTCAACATATGCATATGTGATAAGGGCCTTCAACAAGGGATTACCTCTTCTAAGATGAACCTTAGAGGGTTCACTCTAGAGAAGAAAAACTTGTGAAGTTTTCTTACACAAACCTATTGACACACCAAATAGATATGGAGAACCAACTAGCACAAGAGTTAAGAAGTTTCATGGATAGAACCAACAAAAGGGTTGAGAACACCAATATAATGATACTAGAAGCCATACAAAATCTAAGTAATCATAATTTTAATGAAAGAACTAATCCAAATAAGGTGAGGGATGCTCACACTAATCATTTAAAAATGAACCTTCTACTCAAGATTCATTTCCTTGAGACAAATAGTGTTGAAGAGATTGCACAAATATACACAAGGATGGATCCAAAAATCAAAACTCTTATCCCCTTTAAAGAGTATTAAAAAAAACATGAAAACACAAAAATAAAAGTCATATAAACAAAGACCTTAAAGAAAAAATATGCAAAGTACCATTACCATTCTTTGATGGGTCAAGGAAGGAAACTACTTAATCATGGGTTCAAAAGTTGGGTATGTACCTCTCTCTTAGTTGCAAAAAATAATGGAATTTCATCAAATTTTTCATACTCTATTTAATAGGGTCATGCCTTGATTGATGGCACTATGGTCTCCAAACTCTAGGCCATAAGAAAATCACCACTTGCAATGACTTCACAAAAAAACTTAATAGATGATTTGATGATAGAGATTTTGAATGATATTTCCAAGAGTTAACCAACCTCAAACAAGTGGGAATTTTGGAAGAAGTTACCTAAAAATTCCTAGGATTAGTTGTTATGATTTCTAATCTTTCCCAAAAATACTCACTTATATGTTTATAGGACTACAAGATTCCACTAAAAGCCTTGTAAACCCCCTTGAACCATATAACTTGGAGGAATCCATCTGTAATGTACCAGTTTTACTAAGTTAAAAGTAAAGAGCATATTTTAAGATTATAACCGAATATCATAACAAAATGACATGATGTAATTTAGAAATAATACAACATACATAAATGAAACTATTTCTGAATTTATTATACAAGCTATAAATTCCAATTTAAGTAACAATTATATCCATTTCATATGAAAGAAAACTAAATTAACTTCCATAATTGACTTCTACATTTACATTTTGAAAGAAACAAATCAATTTAACCATATATACAACTATGCATTTCAAAGTAATATAAAATTATAGACAAGTAAAAGATTTAGGATTTTATACATGAACTGAAATAATTGTCGATGTGTTGTGCAAGCCTCAACATCTATTGAAGAGGAGAAGCATTGACATAGGCTTAACCTCCCAATGATGGACCTTAATATATCTTCACACAATCTCTTATGAGAAAGGCCCTCCCTACCCTAGGTTAGGCTTGGAGCACCATAGTCCTGCCACTCAAGCATTCTAGTGTTAGAGCATCGACTAAGAAGTAGACAAGGCTGAGGAATTCCTTTGTCAACCTTCCCTTTGTCAACTAGCACTCCTGACTTCTAGTGATCATTTGCGAAAAGCATGCCTCTAATCTACCTTGGCAAAGGATTTAGATGGGAAAATAAATAGCCCAATCACCATCGCGTGACTTGAAAATTGAATATAATTTGGACAATCATGAGCTAACTTGGACTAATAGCTCTTTTAAAAAATTTATGCACTTTAGTTACTCATTTATAGTTTTTCCTTGCAGGGATACCTCTCTTCTTCACCCATTCATACTTGACCTTTTTAGTCTTTGGTGCATCTTAGGAGATTACTGGTAACAATTAGCTCTTTATCAATCAAAATTCATGTGAACTAATCTAATTCTTATCTCAACTGGTATGGCTAGTACCAATGTACAATTCAGTTATATAATTTGTCAAAATTGAAGGAACCTTCCTTAAACAAAAATTACAATATTATGCATTATGCAATATTTTTTCAACATTCTAAATGTGACCATTTCGGATCAAACTCCATGGGTTTATACTAGCACCCAATTTGTATGGATAAAAGAACTATTGTTTATAAAGAAGAACATTGTCGATGTTTATCAAAATTATTAATACATCTTGAGCCTTGGTTACAACCTAGATACATAACTAAAGTTATGTTATACATTATTATAATTTTCCTTTAACTTAAAGTGAGATTCCAAAAGAAAAGATGCATCATAAAAGGCATAACATATGAAGTATGAAATGAGACTGGTGAAAATAATTTCATGACCTAAAATGCAACTCAAAATCTATTGACATGATCTTATAACAGAGCTCCATGCAGAATCATTTTCCTAAGTGTGGCCAATACTATCATTAAGGTATGGTAATTGATATCAGGATACTACCAAAAGGAATAAGGAGAAAAATCTTAAGCTTAGAACAATCATAGGTGGAGAAGAAAGTGAATGATCATGTTTGTCCTTGGCCATGAGGAGAATAAATTAAGGCCTCACATGGCTTCTTCAATTACAAGAAGGAAGCTTGGTCATGAAGTCATAATTAAAGCATAAATATTATACTTTCTTATGGTTGTTCCAAATGCGCGCGCGTGCGCGCGCACACACACACACACACACACACACATGTATATATATTGTTATAATGGCATTATGCTATTGAATTCTACCTATAATTAATGTACATACATATACATATATCTGTACACATGTGCAACTTGAGAGTACATATAATTCATTTTTATTATTATATTCTCTCTAGGTACGCACACATATATGTATATATACATGTAAGTGCAATTTATAGATATTACCACAATATCATGGTGGCATTATATATGTGTGTGTATGTGTGTAAAGTTATAATATTGACCATGTCCATAGTCTCAAAATAAAAGAGAGGTAATAGTTCTTCTTATAATATTAAATGTTTAATATTTATATTTTTATAAAAAAATTGACCAAGTAGCTCATGATTTGTCCAAGATATACTTTGTTTCTTAGTCGTTAAATCCTTCATCAGGGTAGTTAGAGTCCATACATGATGGTTTGATGGAGGGCTAAATTGGTGCCCCATTTCTTGAATTCTATTTAGCAATGATTTGCCCCCTTCATCTTCTCCTACAACCAAAAATGTATATTCCACAATAATAACATGTTCCTCCATTTAAAATGAAATATCAAGGAAACACAATGACTAATAACTGTCACAACAACTAACCAACACTAACATTTATCTTAAAAAATAAGCATTTAAATAACTATAATCAACTAACAAGTAATTTATAAATGAATCAATTTTGGATAATCATAACTTCCATTTCACAAGACCATGATTGTAATGCCCCACCCAGAGATCCTTGGAACAAGGATAAATAAAATCCAAGATAATATTATTTTTTAAACAAGTATGGATTCACATGACAATCTATATACGAAGATCACAAAGATCACAATGGAAGACTAACCAAACATGTAAACAATAATGGATCTCCAAATTTCACTACCAAACTGACACAACCAATTAAAGGATGAAAAACCAAGACAACAACAGGCCTAAAATCTATGATCTCTCAAAGCATGGAAACACTAACATTCCTAAAGGGCACTCAAAAGTAAAAATTGTGTTCTCTAAAAATAGTGGAGATGCCCACTATTTTTCATGTGAGAGAATTTAGAACTAATAGTCTCATGTGAGGAAGTACCTCTTTGTGCAAGAAAGTATGCCAAGATACACAAGGAAACAACATCTCACATGAGGAAGTACTGGGTCCAGTAGCCAAAATGTGTTGCATTGGTGCTAAGGTTCACAGGAGGAAGTGCAACAAGCCTCATGAAAAAATACAAAGAACTACGTGAAACTTCCACATTCTCATACAAGGAAGTAAAATCTCATGTGAGGAACCATAAAAACATACCAAGAAAATAAGGAATGGAAAGAAAGAAAGAAATTTCCTCCACACCAAGGAGTACTGGATCCACTAATCAAGGCATAGACACTTGAACAAAATAACTAAAAGATAGAAACAACATCTAACCATCTAAACATAGCAGTATAGGAAATGTACTCAAAGAAACAACCAAACTAAATGTATGATTCCTCCTAACCCTAATAGCATGTGAGACCTCAAAGGTCCTAGCTATCCCCTCTGTGTAACATTCCAAACTACCAACTAGATAGTCAGAGCTATCTTATAAGGATGTCACTACTAAAGCATAATAACATCATAAGAATAGGAAATCTAACATGCTAATTTGATAAGCAATAGATAATCCAACGAAGAAAATCACATCTAACAATATGTTAAACACCACAATATAGGAATGTGTCAAATAAACTAACATCATCTAAACATGATAACCAAGAATTCTAATGAAAACATAAATCACAAGAAGGCATACTTTGAAACCTGAAGTATCAAGTAAAAATATTAGGCAACAGTCACATTGGAACAATAAACTGTCTTTGTACATTGATCCTTAGTAGTGGTATAGGTAACTACACCTCCCAACCACATAGAACCCATAGGTCCATTCCCACCATGCTAATGAAGATAATGATCCAACCACAAATGTCCATGGCTAACACTCATGCTAGACAATAATGATCGAAACCAAGATCATGAGATAATGCAAGTACTACAATCTTGGTCAGATGCTCAATGGGTAACTATGTAGGGGTTGACAACATGAAGGGTCACTTGGCATCAGGAAGCCCAAGCTTAGATCATGTAGACTCAACTCCCCAACGGAATGATCTCACACTAAACATTTTATTATCTTAAGTTTTATCCCAGTGTTTTATTTAGTTACCACTTAAAACTTGCTCTGCCAACCCACTGGAAAATGGTCACCAGGCTATGAGATAGAAGCCCCCTCCATGGTGCTACCCTACCCTACCCATCCTCATCCAATAATAAGTGTCCATAGACATGCATATTTTCAACCCAACCCCAAATGATCATAACTCCACCAAAGTACAAATGGGATATTGGGCCTCACAAGTCACCTAACAAGTGTACACACATGTACATGTAGCACACCACCATCATGAAGATCATAACATAAGGGCTAGATGAGAACAAAAGTAGTAAGTATCACTCAATCAAAACCAAGCTTGGGAGGATGGATGTGACATGCATCCCAAAGCAACAAAAAGTATAATAATGATCTAACTGGTGTATGCCTAAAATGTGAGCACACTTCTATGAGTCATTATATCCAATATTTCTCAAAAGTAAGGTCTTGAATGGTGGCCCATAGTCTCTATTCATGGAGTGCAAAGGTTTGTAATGGAGGTCCTCAGTTTGACCTAGTTTGTGCCCATGCAAGTACACCATGAAACAAGAGATTCAAGGATCCAAAATGCATGCAAATGGAGATGAAAACTAATCTATATGATAACAATGCAAAACAATGCAAGAAAAGAAATGTAATAACAATGCAATACTAATCTATGAAAACAAATATGGATCTAAGCTAATATGAAAATGAAAGGATGGATCACTATAATGGAAGCCATTGATGCATGAGAGAAGAAGACAAGAAGATAGAAGTTCTCCACAAAAAGCTTTAGTATTCAAACTCTTTCAAAAATTGCTCTCCAAACCTGTAGCATAATAATGGATGTCAAAAATCCCTTATAAAGGAAAATATGGAGGTGAGAGGCTTCTCACAACTAATATGGGATAATAGAGTTTGATCCATGTGAGATAAAATTTCGCCAATGAGAAGAGAGGAGAAGAATTAAATGAGGGAAGGAAAAAATAATTTATTTAATTTTTATTTATTTCATTTCCTTTTTCATGTAGGATTTATTTAATTAAAAGGGAGCAAGTTCTTTTAATTAAATAAGAAATATTTAATTAAATTAAAAGAGGGGTTTTTCTCTTAATTAATTAAATGTGGATGAATTTAATTAAAAGAGAGGTTTTCTTTTAATTAAATAGAGACTTATTTTATTTATTTAAAGGGAGATTTTCTTTTAATTAAATAAGACTTAGGATAAAATGATCAACCTCAGAAATGAAATAATCAAATTTGGTCAAGGAAATTGATTTAATAAAATATTGCAAACCATTAATTCAAGAAATTTGATAAATTGATAAATTGAATAATGGGGGCCCATATTCTAGGTGACCATTTTAGGGTGCATACGTTTGCCCCTCCTTGACTAATGTATGATCAATTTGGAAACACATGTAGTCAAAAAAAGAAATTGAAGTGTGAGATCGATTTGGGATCACAAAACAACCCAAATGTGTAGTCAATTCGAGAACACATCAAGACAAAGAATACAAATAATTTTTTACTCAAAAAAGTGGAGGATAAAATTGATAAAACTAAATCAAGGATTGAAGTTGATAGATACTACCCCCTCATGATTGAAATCAAAATGAGATAGAGGAGAAAAAAAAAATTGATAAATTTCATCAAATCAAACAAAAGATAAAGTTCTTGATGTAAGATGAAAGATATAAGAATCATAGAACCAAGGTAGATCATCAAGCATAAAATATTATGCCCCAGAGATGAATTAGAAGAAAAGAAGTGGGGTAAAAGAAAATGGAAGATAGAAGTTTGGAAGAGATGAAAAGAAACAGAAAGAAGAAAAAAAAATTCATAAGATATAGAATGCTCCAAAATCAATCAACTATTTAAGATAGAAATTTTGATTGAGATCACAAAAGAAGATAAGGAAATGAAGATCAAAATGTGACCATAGTTGATTAAAAGTCCACAATAAAGATGAAGGGAAACCCCTCTCAAACTCATAATGCAGCCTAAAAATGCAAACTAACATGAAGTCTAATAATGCAGGCTACATGAAAATGCAAAGGTGTACTTGCAAAAGAGCAACTATAACATAGGATTTTGTGTTCATCATTCATTAGAAAATGTAAAAGAACTTATTTTCATCATTGGGCCATTATTAACAGACATTGAGAAATCACACAATCATCAGTAGTCACAAGCACAACTATGAAGATATGAATGTGATTTATATTCAATTTGAATGGGGAAAGATTCTAACATAAGTATCAAAAGGTCAAGATGACTTTGATGTTAGCTTACCCAATTTAATGTAGCAAAACAATGCTCACATCAAGGCATAGATGCTAGGATGACCATAAGAAAAGTTGTGCAAAAGTAGTCATTAAGGATGATGCCTCAAATCTCCTAAGTGTTTCAAGGGGACAACAAGAGATACTCTAGAGTTTCAAGATCACACCCACAAGAAGAAAACAAATAAAAACATGCCCCATGCCCCAAGTCCTTAAGCTATGCATCTTGGAGAGACTTATCAAACAAGGACACTCAACAAAAATCAATAACAGTCAGCACATAAAGAAAAGATCATGACATAAGTCAAGCATTAAGTGTTTGTATTTTTAATAAATTTAAATAGGTTAACTAATATTGAGTTTTGAGGCTAAGGATCAAATTCTTGCAAGTAGGTAAGATTACATGACAAAATTGGGTAAGACCAAACCAATAAGTGTTGAAAAACACTCGATGTCAGGGGTCATATTAAAAAATACTATTGGGATGGTGTTGAAAAAAACTGATTACAATGTGTCCTAAAGACTAACGTGACCAAGATACCAATGCTAACATAGTTATGCACCCTAGACAAAGATCAATTCCAAACCAGGACAACAAGGACAAGGCATGATGGAGAAAGGCCAAGTTTTGAGGACATGCACTAAGAAACAGGGGTGCAAAGGCCTCGAGTAGCACCCATTTCCAAGTTTTCACCACTTGGATTTTTTTTTAAAAAAAATTATGACTTTTTTTTTTAGTATTTTTGCTACCAAGGCACCTATTTCCAAGTTTTCACCAAGGCACTTTTTCTTTTTTTTTTTGAATTTTTGAATTTTTAAATTTTTTTTTAAATTTTTAGAATATATATATTTTTTGGAGATACATCAAAACACTTATTACTAAATGATCATTTTTTTAGGACATTTTTGAATTTTTTGAATTTTCACAATATATAATTTTTTTTAAAATTTTGAAATATATGTTTTTTTGTATTTTTTTAGGATCAATAAATATATACAAAGATATACAATGCCTCTAGACAAAATGGGCATCAAACTCTCAAGCAAGAGCACATCATTTAGTCCAATGTCTAGCAAGGTGGAGGACAGGAGTGATTAGCAAGCTGGTGGAACAAATGAAAGACAAGAGAATGAAAGAGAATATAGGGAAGAAATCCTCAAGGGAAAACTCCTCAACAGTACCCAAGCTAGGGAAACAAATTTATGTAAAGCACATTTGGATGAGAAATGAAAGGCCAGCATTAGATAATTCACAAAAGCATAATATTTTAAGAGGAGCAGACATATCAAGAGGCTTCATAGCATTGTATTTTACTCTTTTTTATTATATCAAGATCAAATGGGTAAATGGGAAAAGGATAGTGAAAGACTAGAATGAATGGAGGAAAATAGATATGAAGGCTAAAAATGAAAGGAATGAAAAGAAGATCATCATAAGATAGCTCACAAAATAGCCAAATGTTTGTGTATAGGTCAACATTGTCAAAATCAAAGAGAGGGGACAGAATGAATGAAAGATGTAGAAGAACTACGCATGATGTCTGATTGTCAAGTTTTCGTCATGGTACTTATCCAAGGTGCCACAAGGGAGTGGTTTTCACCAAGGCACATTTTCAATTCTTTTTCTTTTTCTTTTTTTTCAAATTTTTTCAATTTTTTTTTTGAATTTTTTGGAAGAAGTCAAACTTTTTAGATAATGCCCCTTGAAATTTTAAACCATTACCTGCAAAGGAGTTTAAATGATATGCTCAAACATGTTGATAGGGAAAGGAAGACGGAAGAAAAAAAATGGAGGATATGGCTTTATGTAAAGCAAGTGAGATTCAAAAATGGAAATGAAGGCAAGATCAATGTCAACACACACCTTAAAAGGTGGTGAGTGTTGGATACAATTGTTCAATTGTCTGTTATCTTTGATGTTACACAAATGTCATATCAGTTATCAGATAGATTCTACCGAGCTCAGTTGGTTAGCAAGGCAAAAGACAGAGTCTAACGAGCTCAGAAGGTTAGCAAAGAAGGTTTAAAGAGTCTACCGATCATTCTCATGCTTTACCTTGTGTAGATAGTTGTTACCAAGCTTTCAAGGTTAATCAAAGAAATTTAGTTGTTATCGAGCTCACTCAGTCATTAAAGGAAAATATGGTAGAAATAGTTCTTACCAAGTTCACTCAGCAGCCAAAAGATTTTGTAGATTTTGCAATGTTAACTGAGTTAAGATGGTTAACTCAAAAAATTGTTTCTAGAAGTAGTGCTTACTGAGCAAGGTTGACCAATGAAGGACTTCATTATTTTGTGAAATAAAGTTTATTTGTTTAATGTAATATTTGTAGCCGACTAATGTATGGTTTATAGGTAAATGTAAAGTGTGAATGATCCAACTTGATAATTTGAATGGTATATATAAGAGGTCAAGTTGTGAATTTTGAATGTGTGATGGATTTGATGTAATGTGAATGTGAAGGAGGACTGATTATTGTGAGAGCAAATTTTGAAGGATGATCAGAGATCATTGAGGAGCAGCAAAGCTATATTTGATCAAGGAGGATCTAATAGTGCAGAATAGAGATATGTAATCAAAAAATTCAGTTGCATTATATTTAAGCCATTTCATTGTTACTTTCTAATCATTATAGCAGTATTTTCAAAATCTCTTAACAGAGTTGGTTTAACAGCCATTTTGCAAATCCTCTAACAAGGTGACAGTTCAATTGAATTTTTTAAAAGACCTCTAGCAAGGCCACTCCTAATAAGGTGATTAAATCCTCTAATAGGGTCACACCTAACAATGTGTATTATAACCTTTAACAGGGTTGGCTCCTAACAGGGCTCACTTCAAAAGAGTGAAAATTGGTAGCTAGTTACTTGGTGATTTTTCCCATATTGGGTTTCCATGTTAAATATGGTGTCTCTTGTGCTCATGTTATTTACTTTTCAATGCATGCCAATAATTATGAATGCTAAAAATTAGTAACAAGTTAATCTACCAAGCTACAACATTTTTGTGATGTGTTTACCAAGTGACAACAATAACTAGTTATTTAAGACATCTAAGGGATCAGGATTTATTTTTGTGGTAACTGATTCAACCCTCCCCCCCCCCCCCCCCTCGCCCCCGCCTCCCCTCTCAATTACTTCACTCTTAGTTCCAACAATTGGTATCAGAGCTTTTGGTGCTTTCAAAAAAATATTTCAAGGATCTAAGCTAAAGATCAGGATGTCTTACAAGAGAGAAATTCCAAGACTTAATAGGGACAACTTCTTAGCATGGCAGGGATTGATGAGACTTCATCTAGCTTCTATTGGTGATTCAAGGCTAAAGTACCTTGATGAAAAATATGCAAAACCTACTAGTACATTATCTGTCAATGATACTACTGAAAAGAAGACTCACAACAACATGATGATAGATATTGCATCTGCTCTAAGTTATGAAGAATTTGATGACATCAAGGATTGCAAAACATATTTTGAAATGTGAAATAAGCTGAAAGAGATCTATGGAGTTGATGATAATGTAAGAAGAGCCAATGAAGAAAGTTTGAGAGAACAATTTGATCAAATGAGGATGAGAGAGGATGAAAAGATAGCAAAATATTTTGAAAGAGTTAAAGCAAGTGTTAGTGCAATCAAAGCATTTGGAGGAGATATCAAGGAGGAGACAATTATAAGTAAAGTTCTTAGAACTCTACTTCCTATTTATGCAATCAAAGTCTTTGCAATTCTAGAAATAAGATGTGAAGCAAATCATAAGATAAATTCAGAGGCCATAGTTGGAAGATTGACGATATTTGAGCTAGACAACTATGATAATTATGTTCCAATTGACAAAAATATTGAATCAGCATTTGAAGCCAAGCTTTCACTCAAGGAGAAAGGCAAGAAGACAAAGGATCCTCTATCAGATAGTGATGAAGAATCAGAACAAAGTTCAGATAGTGATCTTGAGATAGTTGAAGCTCTGCTAGCAAGGAAATATTCCAAAGGCAAAGGGAAATACAAAGGTAAAGTTCCTCTAATCTATTTTTCTTGTGAAAAAATTGGACATATTGCTGCTAGGTGCCCAAATAAGCAGAACAAGGATGAGAAGAAAGGTCAAAAATGCAATAGCAAGAAAGACTTCAAATCATTCAAGGATAAAGTTAAGAAAACATGTTTCATGGCTAAAGATTCTAATGATTCTGATGATGAAGAAGAAGATGAAATTGTTTACATTGCTGTAAAGGATGAGTCTGATAATGATGAAGAAATGGCACTCATTTCTCATGTGAGAAAAAATGATACATGGATTATAGATAGTGGTTATTCTCATCACATGACTGGTGATAAAACTAAGTTTGAACATTTTGAAGACTATGATGGTGGAAGTGTAAGATTTGGTAATAATGAACCTTGTTGCATAAAAGGTAAAGGAAGAACCTCACTGACCAAAGAACTTATATGTGATAATGCATATTGAGTAGAAGGACTAAAACATAATCTATTGAGTGTGGCACAACTACTCAATAATGGATTCAAAGTGGAATTCATGCATGGAAAAGCAAGACTGTTGGATGGCAAAGGAAAGTTGATTGGATTAGGCACTCAAACAAAAGGTAACTTGTTTTATCTTGAACTTGGTGAATGCTCATATCTTATTGCTCAAGTTGAAGAAAGTTGGTTATGGCATATAAGGTTGTGTCATGTGAACTTTGATAATTTGGTAAAAATAAGTAAATTCAAGAAAGTAAGAGGCATTCCTAACATAAAGAAACCTGAGGTTGGTCTATGCAAGAATTCTCAAATTGGCTAGATGGGAAAGACTATCTTTAAAAGCAAGAACTGTCAGTTTGAAGAAATTTTAAAAATTGTGCATACTGATTTGTGTGGACCTATTGGCATTGAAAGTTATACTGGTGAAAAGTTCTTCATTATTTTTTTTGATGATTACTTAAGAATGATGATTGTCATGTACTTAAGAGAGAAATCATAAGCATTTAAAAAGTTCAAATGGTATTTGGCCAGAGTAGAAAAGGAAATAGGAAAAATAATGAAATGTTTGAGGTCAGACAGAGGTGGTGAATTCATTTCACATGAGTTTAATAACTTTTGCATTGAAAGGGGAATCAAAAGATAGGTTTCAGCACCTAAAACTCCTGAACAAAATGGAATAGCTAAAAGAAGGAACAGATCTATCGTGGACTATGCAAGAACCTTAATGATTGAAAAGAGCATTTCTATCAAATACTAGAAGGAAGCTATCAGCATTGAAGTTCATACTTTGAACCGAGTATAGCTAAAGAAATATGCGTTCAAAACCCCCTATGAGTTATGGTATGGCTACAAACATAATGTAAGTTACCTAAAAGTATTTGGAAGAAAATTTTACATTTTGAAAGAATCAAGAAAAGGTAAATTTGATGTGAAGGGTGATGAAGGAATATTTTTGGGATATTCTTACAAAAGTAAAGCATATAGATGTTTGAATCTGTCTACTCACAAAGTCATAGAAAGTGCACATGTAAAAGTTGATGAGTTTGCAGAAAGAACTGAAGAAGAAAGCAAAAGGGAACCTAAAGAATACATGAGATTTCTTTTCATTGAACCTAATATAGTGCTAGGCACACTTGTAAATCAAAAATCTTCTACTCCAAAATCTTCTATAACTGAGTCGCAAGAAGTTCAAACTGAGCTGCAAGGACCTGAGTTGCAAATAGAAGCTATTGAATCAACAGCTACTGAGCTTGAGAAACCACAACCAAAATTTGAAACATAGAAGGATAATAGTACAAGTCATTCAAAAGGCAAGGAGCCTATGCTAGCCAAATATGTCAAAAAGCATCATGCACTAGATTAGATCATTGGAGATAAATTTGAAGGAATAATGACAATAAGTAAGTTGAAAGGCACTTGTTTACTTGCTGATTTTGAACCTAAAAATGTTAAAGATGCATTAGAAAATGAAAGTTGGATTGAAGCTATGAATGAAGAGATAGAACAGATAGATAAAAAAAATATGGACTCTTGTATCTAGGCCTAAAGACAAAAATGTGATTGGAACTAAGTGGGTATTTGGAAACAAGTTGGATGAAGATGGTAAGGTGTCAAGGAACAAAGTTAGACTATTATGCAAAGGATACTTTTAAGAAGAAGGTGTAGACTATGGAGAGACTTTTGTTCCTATTGCAAGATTGGAAGGTGTTAGAACCCTACTTGCATATGCTGCATATAAAGGATTCAATGTTTATCAGATGGATGTCAAGTCAGCATTTCTCAATGGTATACTAGAAGAAGAGGTTTACATTGAATAGCCTAAAGGTTTTTTTGATTCAGACAAGAAGGACATGGCCTACAAATTACATAAAGCATTGTATGGTCTAAAACAAGCCCTTAGAGCATGGTATGAAAGATTTCATAACTATCTTATTCAGATTGGTTTTCAAAGAACTAATGATAATAGTAGCTTGTATATAAAGGAAGGACCAAATAATAAGATTGTTTTGGCAAAAATATTTGTAGATGATACTTTGTTCACAAGAAATGATAATCTTTGCAAAGAATTTTTAGAAAAAATGAACAAGGAATTTGAAATGCCAATGTTTGGTGAGATCAAATTCTTTTTTGGTCTTCAAATTCATCAGAGTAAGAATGGAATCTACATCACTCAATCTAAATACATCAAGGAGATACTAAAAAAGTTTGGTATGGAAGACTGCAAACCAGTTGGGACTCCTATGTGTACTAGATTAAAACTTACCAAGAATGATGAATCAAAGGAAGTGGATCAAACATTGTATAGATCTATGATTAGAAAGTTGTAATATGTAGTACATACAAGACCAAACATTTCCCTTGTAGTAGGAATTGTAGCAATATTCTCAGCAAAACCAAAAGAAAATCACATGATGGCAATCAAAAGGAACATGAGATATTTGAAAGGAATTGAAGATTATGGATTATGGTATAAACTTGGAGGAAATCTGGATTTAAACGTGTTCACTGATGTAGATTGAGCAGGGAATGTTGATGACAAAAATACTACAAGTGGAGGATCTTTCTTTCTTGGAAAGAGGTTGGTTTCTTGGACAAGTAAAAAGTAAAATTGTACATCTCAGTCCACAACAAAGGTTGAATATGTTGCAATAGCAGTAAACTGCTCAAACATTGTGTGGTTCAAACAATTATTGGAAGGTATAAAGCAAGAAATCAAAGAACCCATTGTTATTTTTTGTGACAATACAAGTGCAATCAACATATCCAAGAATCCAATGATGTATTCAAAAAGTAAGCACATTGCAATAAAGTATCACTTTATCAGAGAATTGGTGCAGGATAAGGAAATTAGATTGGAATATGTCCATACAAAGGAACAAATTGCTGACATATTCACAAAGCCTTTACCTAAGGATTCATTCTTGTATCTAAGAGGTAAGTTAGGGGTCATTCCCCTATCTGAAGGTCACTAAAATATAGTTTTAGTGATGCATCAACAGAAATAGAATTGAAGATCTATCAGTTGATGTAGCAAAGTAATGAAGATATTACATATGAATCAGTACATAAGGTAAATTTCTATTCATTTGATGTATGTTGTCTTTGGCATGTGTTTTCAAAGAGGGAGAGTTTACTATCATATCTTTCTAAAATTTTCAAGAAAAAGAGAGTTTTTGTAAGAGGGAGACATTATTATGAAAGAGGGAGATTACTGTATTTGAGGAGTTTTATATAAGATGGAGAAGTATGCTATCAGACAAGACTTGTTTTCAAATTTCATTCTGCTATGACATGTTGTGTTGCCATCAATGCCAAAGAGGTAGATTGTTGGATACAATTGTTCAATTGTGTGTTGTCTTTGATGTTACACAAATATCATATCAGTCATTAGACAGAGTCTACCAAGCTCAATTAGTTAGCAAGGCAAAAAATAGATTCTATCGAGCTCAGAAGGTTAGCAAAGAAGGTTTACAGAGTCTACTGAGCTCAGAAGGTTAGCAAAGAAGGTTTACAGAGTCTACCGAGTGTTCTCATGCTTTACCTTGTGCAAATAGTTGTTATTGAGCTTTCAAGGTTAATCAAGGAAATTCAATTATTACCGAGCTCACTCGATCATCAAAGGGAAATATGGTAGAAACAGTTCTTATCAAGTGCACTTGACAGCCAAAGGATTTTGCAAATTTTGCAATGTTAACCAAGTTAAGATGGTTAACTAAGAAAATTGTTTCTGGAAATAGTGTTTATCGAGTAGGGTCGATCAATGAAGGATTTCATTTTTTTGTAAAATAAAGTTTATTTGTTTAATGTAATATTTGTAGCCAACTGATGTATGATTTATTGGTAAATGTCAAGTGTGAATGAGCCAACTTGATAATCTGAATGGTATATATAAGAGGTCAAGTTGCGAATTCTAAGTGTGTAATGGATTTGATGTAATGCGAATGTGAAGGAGGATTGATTATTGTGAGAGCAAATTTTGAAGGATGATCATAGATCATTGAGCAGAAGCAAAGCTATATTTTATTGAGGAGGATCTAATAATGTAGAATAGAGTTCTGTAATTAGAAAATTCAGTTGCATTATATTCAAGTCAATTCATTGTTACTTTCTAATCATTGTAGCAATATTTTCAAAATATTTTAACATAGTTGGTTTAACAAACATTTTGTAAATCCTCTAACAATGTGACAGTTCATTTGAATTGTTCAAAAGATCTCTAGCAAGGCCACTCCTAGCAAGGTGATTAAATCCTCTAATAGGGTCACACCTAACAATGTGTATTGTAACCTTTAATAGTGTTGGCTCCTAAGAGGGCTCACTTCAGAAGAGTGAAAATTGGTAGCTAGTTACTTGGTGGTTTTTCTCATATTGGGTTTCCATGTTAAATCTGGTATCTCTTGTGCTCATGTTATTTACTTTTGCATGAATTCTAATAATTATGAATGCTAAAAATCAATAACAAGTTAATCTACCAAGTTACAACATTTTTTTGATGTGTTTACCGAGTGACAACTGTAACTAGTTATTTAAGACATCTAAGGGATCAGGATTTATTTTTGTGATAACTAATTCACCTCCATCCCCCCCCCCTCTCAATTACTTTACTCATAATTCCAACAGTGAGAGGATGGAGAAAATGTGAATGAAGGAATACGTGAAGGAATATGGTGAGTGGATAGAAGAGGTTGTGGTTTAGGCACATGGAATGGAAGAATACTTTTGGAAGAAGATGAAATGAAATTTTTTGGAAGCTTGAATGTCAACTTCAATTGTTGTTTAACATTAGACTCTCTCAAGAGATGTTTTGGAATCCATATAGCCATAGGCTTCTTTTCATTTCTTTTTTATTATTTATAGATAATATCTTCAATGATGAATTTTAGAACTCATACTTGTCTTATAATTTTTTTCTTAAATATCTCTTTTGACTTTATTCCACCATATTGATTAGAGGAGACATGGTGGTCTTCTTTTTTATATGGATTCTTGAATTGCTTATTTTTCTTGTATTGAACATTCAGGATACTTTTAATACACTTGGGACTTATGGAAGAAGAAGGATGACATGACTAGTTTAGGTGAGTGGGTGGATGAAAAGGATTCAAGGATATGCATCTACATTGATCTTGAGGAAAGATAGGAGAGGGAGGGGCATAAGAACCCAAGATGGATGATGAATTATGAGAGTTGGGAGGGGAAAGTGAAGGGACATAAGGACCAACGATGGAAGGAAGACATGAAGCATTTAGCATCGGTGAGGGAGGTCCAAGGATGGATGTGGAAGATGCAAAAGGGTAATCAATAAGTTCATCAACATCTATATGACAGTCAAGGACATCAGCATCTTTAGAGTGAGCATAGAATTTTCAATAGGATCATGAACATCTTGAATAGGAGCAACTTCTTTGATAGGAGTACTTGAAGCTTGAAAAGACTTAGGAAGAGTAGAAAGTGGAAGGGAACATGGAGTGGTAGAACAAGAAGATGGAAGACTTTGATCTTGACAAGGATCTTTCGATAGCATAAGTGTAGAGTTTTGCTCTTGATTTTTAATAGGCTCAACATTAGAAGTAACAACACTATTTTTAATAGCCTTAATGGAAGTATCATCTTTGGAAGGCACAACTTTATTAAGGTCATTTTGATTTTCAATAAGCTTAGTGGTGTAAGTAGTGGCTTCATCTTTCTTAGGAGAAGACTTAAGACATGGTGGAATGAATGAGGAAGGGCATGAAGGATCAAAAGGACCATAAAATGGATCAAAGAAATTCTGAAAATAATTGGATGACATGGAGGGTTCTTGATCTTGATCTTTCTTTATATTATTTTCTTTATCATTTTTGAAGTCCTCTTGACATGAAGCCACTCCTAAGGAGAAGGAAGCATGTTAGAATTGTATGGAAGACTTTGGAATAGATGATGAAGGACTAGCTGAAGTAGGCACTAGAGTGCATGAAGGCTTAGGCTCTTTAGGTTTAGCATTATCAAAAGTATTTTTAGCTAAGTGAAGGTTAGCTTGAGTTTCTTTAAGAGGTATCTTTTGAGGATAACTATAGGGAACCACATGAAAAGCATTAGAATCTTTTTTGGATGAAGGATTAGTAGAAGATTTGAGAGACTCAAAATCTTTAGGAGATGTATGGATAGTGGAGGAAGTAAAAGATGGAAGGGGAGCACCAAAAGACAAAGGTTCAACATTAACATGATCTTGCTCAAGAGTGTAATATTTATTTTCAGCATGAGGGTTCTTAGAAGAGGAACTCTTATGCCATTGATTTTTTATTTCAACACAAAAAAATGCTTTCTCTTCCTCAAAAAATGTAGATTTATCATTTAGGTATTGTTCACAAAATTTATCAATATTGTTTTCAAAATTTGAGTCATATGGATTACCATCAATATCTATCTATGACTCATTTCCTTTAAGCACAAGCATAGGACTAGGAGGACTTTTAGGACTCGTACAAATATAATAGTCATCGTCATCATAATCATTGTCATTATAGGCATTATAGATAGGTATATCACAAGAATTTTCATGTTGTTCATTATGGTATCTCTCAATAAGTGGAATAAGACTCTTGGTGGAAATAGAAGAAGAATGATATCGTGAAGAAGAAGTAGGTGAAGACCTATACGAATGATATTTAGAAGAATTATGGTAAGACTTGGAATATGAAGAATGTGAATGATATTTAGAAGAATTATGATAAGACTTAGAAGATGAAGAATGCAAATGATATTTAGAAGAATCAAGATAAGACTTGGAACATGAGAAATGTGAATGATATTTAGAAGAATCATGATAAGACTTAGAACATGAAGAATGTGAATGATATCTAGAAGAATCATGATGAGAGTTGGAAGGTAAGGAATATTTGGAAGAAGGATATTGTGATCTGATCTTGCATAAGATCCTAGCAAGAACGTCTCATTTCTTCTATTTTTCAATAATTTTTGTTACAAGGTCAGCATCCATATATCTATTGTAGTAACAACACTTTTCAAATTCAAGAAGGAGGTTGAGTTCATCTAAGCTCAAATGAGGATCCCTAACAAGGTATTCAAGATCCATGGTTCTAAAAGAAGAAGAATCAAGCATGGAAGAAGTGAAAGGGTGAACAAAAGAAGGTAGACTATATGATAATAGGAGAAAAAGAATCAAGAAGACATGAAGATGAGGAAGAATGGAAATGGAAGATTAGACATGAAAGATAAAGAAGAAAGAAGAAAGAAAACCAAGAGTCCTTTTGAGAAATTTGATACCATTTGAGTTCATTTGAATGTTGAGCAACATATAATAGCACTTGTAACCAACATGAAAGAAAAGGTATTAGTTGTTAGGATAACCTTAAGAAATTTTGGTACCAAACTAGGATAGTAAAAGCACTCACTTGTCTAACAAAGAGATGATAAGATAGAATTTTGCAATAAGCATAAACCAACACTGCCACATAGGTGCCCACAACTTTGGGTGGATACCCTAGCACATACAGATCATGAGGATAATTTACCCAAATTTTAATTAATTAAAATTGAATTTTGATGAAAGTGGATAGACAAGAGATTACGAAGACTCTCCAAGTGTAATATCAAAGAATCCAAGGTATATCTTTCTCAACAAGGATGGTCTCTGACTCACTGACTCCAAACAAGGTCACTAATGAAATCAATGATTACTAATTCAAGAGATCAAAGCACAATAACCCAAGGTGTAAACAAGCTTCTAACAATGGGGTAAAAAGTCTAATCTAAATTGGATCGACCTAGGCAGATTGGAAATAATAGGATACTAAAGTAGTTTGATTGTAAAGTCTCAACTCAAGAACTTAGATTTTGTTTGTTTTAAATGTCCAACTAAGTGTATCAATAGATTTTTAAACATGAACCAGGTACACAAGACAATAATTAGGGATTTCAAGCAAATGTCTTCAAACAATGAGCAAGGGACAAAGAAACCTTGCACATGAACAAGAATAGTGTCGTAGTATCAATCTAATCCCTAGAACCACTACTGTGCATATTCTCAAAATGTTTTCCAATCACACACATAGTCCTTGAAAAGAAAATTTGGAAACACTATGGTTCTTAGTAATGTTCAACTCTGTAGCTTTTGCAATCTAGAGTGGCAAAAATCCAATCCCAATGCACCAAGGTTTTGACATATTCTGAGAATTTAATCAATCGGAGATACTGACGAGATCTGATAGCCCAACAAAAGACTACACCCATGAGGATTTTCCCTAGAAGGATATTTATTTAGTGGTTTCTACTACCATGTCAAAAATGGCTATTACAACTTGATGTTCCATCCATATGGTTGACCCAATAAAGAGAATGTCCACTACAGTTTAACCCTCTCTAATCAAGAAAGACTCACAAAGTTATACCACATGAGGACTTGGTTTGGATTCAAGGGTTCCAAATTTTTGATGTGCCAAAAAAGAAACATAGCATACTCCTCTAGCCTCTTCACCTTACCCAAAACATAGCAAACAAGATTCTTTGACACTCTAATTTCAGATCATCTCACCAACTTTTTGGAAAATCCAACAACAAACACCACCAATCTCAAAAGAGAAAGTACTAATGGATGTTGAAGACAAATCCAAGTGAAATAGTGAGATGATAACAAATATCCTTCCCTACCTACAAGAAGATCCATCATCAAGAGGAGCTTTGCATGTAAAGCAAGAAAATGAAGCTTAGTCTCTCAAGATCTCCCAAATAGTTTTCATAGGGCCTAATTACAATGTGAAACATAGATGCATGAAAGCAAATCTAGATCCAATTTTAGAGCACCAAATGAAGTGTAAATCTATGAAAGCATGTAAGAGCACTTAAGCCAAACACATGAGAGTGTTCATTTTACTTCCAAATCCTAATGTTATAGAGATCCAAAAAAATATCTGATAATCTTTGCAATGCATCTTTTCTCTATTGTACCTTTCATTTATGCTTGAATGCTCACTCACAACGAACAAAGCAACAAGAAAAAAAAAGTAAACATAAGAAATGCAATTTATATCTAACTTATGAAAAACTAGGGTTAAATTTGAAAATCTAATTTTTTAAATTTTTTTTTAAAGGGGTAGACGCTTTGACCTGGAGCTATGAACCAGTGAGGCCACAAACAGGGGACCTCATCCCCATTAGATTTGAACCTTGATGGCAAGGATAACAACTCAACAACTTAACCATCACAACATGCCACTATTGGCAATGAAAATCTAATTTTTAAGAGTGATAATAATCATAAAATAACCTAGATGAAAGCTCACATCATGCATTGATCCATTGTAAAAATTAAATACAAGTAATTTATTAAATGCCCTTTTTTTATTGATTTTTGACCTAGTCATCAAGATTGGACCTATATGATATGAATTTAGATCCAAAATCCTAAATGTAGAAAATTTACCCCTATCAAAAATTAGAGAGCTTTTCAAAAATGTCAAAATTTTGAAAATATCTTTTCATTTGTGCCCTAGAGAGCCATTTTATCAAAATAGACCAATTTTTGCAAATCGAATTATTGAACTCTAATATGATCTCTAAAATTAAAACACAAAGAACCAACTCTATTTAGAATTCAAAAAGCTTTCCAAAAATGTAGACTTTTCTTAAAAAATTTCTAATTTTCTCCTTAAAATGATTTTCATTAAAAATAAAGAAAAAATTATTAAAATTTTGAAAATACCTCAAAAAAATTTGAAAATTGGACTAAAGCTTGTTTGATATGTTAGAACCTTGTAAAAAAAAATTAGATCTAAATACCTAGCCATTTGGGAGATATGATCAAATCTTTCAGATCTAGAGTTTTTTTTTCTCCAAACAAATCTACACAAGGAGGTTAGATCTAAAATTGTCCAAAACCAACAAGTAAAGGAGGGTTGCCTCATGGTGGGAGCCAAAAATGTATGCCTAAAATGTGAGCACACTTCTATGAGTCATTATATCCAAGATTCTCAAAAGTGAGGTCTCAAATGGAAGCTCATAGCTCTCTATTCATAGAGTGCAAGGGTTTGTAATGGAGGCCCTCAATTTGACATAGTTTGTGCCCATGCAAGTAAACCATGAAACAAGAGATTCAAGGATCCAAAATGCATGCAAATGGAGATGAAATGATAACAATGCAAAAAAATACAAGAAAGGAAATGTAAAACAATGCAATACTAATCTATGAAAACAAATATGGACCTAAGCTAATATGAAAATGCAAGGATGGATCATTATGATGGAAGCCATGGATGCATGAGAGAAGAAGACAAGAAGATAGAAGTTCTCCACAAAAAGCTTTAGTATTCAAACTCCTCCTTTAAAAATTGCTCTCCAAACCTATAGCATAACAATAACATAATAATAGATGTCAAAAATGAGGAGAGGGTTTGCCCTTATAAAGGAAAATATGGAGGTGAGAGGCTTCTCACAACCAATATGGGATAATAAAGTTTGATCCATGTGAGACAAAATTCCACCAATGAGAAAAGAGGAGAAGAATTAAATGAGGGAAGGAAAAAGGAATTTATTTAATTTTTATTTATTTCATTTCCTTTTTTACGTGAAATTTATTTAATTAAAAGGGAGCTAGTTCTTTTAATTAAATAGGAAATATTTAATTAAATTAAAAGAGGAGTTTTTCTCTTAATTAGTTAAATGTGGATTAATTTAATTAAAAGAGAGGTTTTCTTTTAATTAAATGAGGACTTATTTTATTTAATTAAAAAGGAGATTTTCTTTTAAGACTTAGGATAAAATGATCAACCTTAGAAATGAAATAATCGAATTTGATCAAGGAAATTGATTTAAATTGATTTAATAAAATATTGCAAACCATTGATTCAAGAAATTTGATAAATTGAATAATGGGGGCCCATAGTCTAGGTAACCATTTTAGGGTGCATACAACGAGCATCCCAATAGATGATCCAGGTCCATGGCCAACATCATGCCAAGAAAACTCAAGAAAATAAGGTAACACACAAATCAAGATAAAAACCCCAAAACTCAAAAACTTAAAAAATAAAGCTCATTTGGTCTTAGTGCACAAAAGCCATGAAAATCCAATAAAATTTAGGTTTGGGCACTGTATGAAAAAATAGCTAGCATAACAATGTGAAACCCCAAACTCTCATCCCAAAAATTGAGAAAATGTTCATACTTGACCAACCAAGCAATACCAACAAACAAAAGTGGAGGGGAACATTAGTTCTCAGCCTTCTAACAATCAGCTACCAGAAATGGAAGTTAAAATGAAGTTGAAACATGAAAATGAGATAGCCCTACATAACAACAGAAGGTGTAGAAATAAGAAACAACGTAATAAAATAAATAACTTGCATAAGCTATTAGAAATCATGACAAAGAAAGGTCTCCCTGAGCTGGATCCAATGAGACTAATCTCATGAAGATCCCATGCCCATAGCTCTCACAACGAAAAGAAACACAATCCTCTAGAAGAAGGTTTTGGAAAAAGCTCTCAAATTCTCAATTTCCAAAAGTGAGAAGTGAGGAATTAATTTCCTCTTTCAACACTTATTTATTTTCAAGTGAATGATCAATTAGGGTAAATAACTAGTTATATTAGTTAGACCCTAAATCAACCCAAAGAAAAATAGGTTATTCCAAGTAATTAGAATTCATTTATGGAAGAGTTGTCAAAAATTAAAAATCAATTAAATAAAGCCCAAAAACCCTTAAACCAAAATCACAAAAAGCTTTAACAATTTTGTGACAATGTGAAACTCTAAATGCACAAACACATTCATAGGTCTAATCACATAATACAAATGAGTCCAAATTTATCAAATCACTAGAAGGTTTAATATTTAAATATGATATGTTGACCATATAAGAAGGAAATTGGTAAAATATGAACAACTAAATCACTAACTCTATGTACCACGACCATCGATATAAATCCTGCACATTACAACACATGATCAAGTGCAATTGCATACAATAACATAGCCAAAGTAATAAATGCATTAAATATCTAATTTAACCATTTATTCAATTATACTTAAATAATCCATTTACATCACTCACATTTGCATAAGCATAATGAAATAACCATACCATTAAATCCATCTCATAACATAATCAAAGATATGTCCAAATACCAGATAACCATATATCATCACAAAACATACTATCACCTCAAAATGGCATCATCATGCAAATATGATAAACTGAATAGCATAGTAGTCTAACATCTATGATATTGAAATCAAGTATAACATTTGACCCTCAAGTCATCTCAAATGTAAACATAACATGAGTAACAAGTATCTCTTGAATAAAAATATAACAAGGTACCAACTGCAAAAATGAGAGACACTAAAATGATATCCGAGAATTTCTAACTAGCCATTACAACAACTATAATATTATTTCAAAAGATCAAAAATTTGGGATGTAACACCATCAAAAAAAATAAAATTTTTGAGACCAATAAACATAAGGAAAGGACCAAAAACTACATAATATCATACAAGTATCAAGGGATGAAAAATAGCACCTAGATAAAATGTGTTACTTTTGTAAGGAACCATGGGACTAGAATCCTCAATGTCAAAAAAGAAAGGATTTGGCCTAGAAAAATATATGCTTTTAATAAGAAACTTTGGAACCATGGACATCCATGTAAAAGAGGACAAATAATAGCATAGAAGAAACATGTAAAGAAACCCCCAACAAAAAGGAAATGTTCAAAGAACAAAACATGAGACATTAGTTGTCACTATTCAAGAGAATGAGAATAATCCCTTTTAAATCAATGGAACACTCTTAAAAAAGGGGTCATTGACTTAACTTACTTTGAAGATTAGTATTGCTTTAAGGTAAGCAAGATTAGGAAGGGCAAACTGTCGTGAACCCAAATGACATATGAACAATATAATATATGTTTCAAATATATATATATATATATATATATATATATATATATATATATATATATATATATATATATATATATATATATATATATATATATATATATATATATATATATATATATATATATATATATATATATATATATATATATATATATATATATATATATATATATATATATATATATATATATATATATATATATATATATATATATATATATATAATTTTAAGTATTACTCTAATCACTAGAACCTTTATCACAAGGTATTAATTAATTAAACTATATATTATAGATTATGAATAACAATCAGAATAGAAAGACAAAACCCACTTTTAAGCCAATTTTGATAAATAGTCCATTCATAATCAATATAAATATTATAAATATCCCATGTATAGTTATTATAGATAAATTATCAATACTAGCATTAATAAGACTAGCCACCTCACTGCGTTTTTCTTTTCTAAAAAGGTTAGATCGAAGAAGTCACCTTCTTGGTGGATGGGGGTATCAGATGATCACTACATGGTTTAGAAAGTTCCCTCTATTAGGGATGGGTTGGTTGATTCTTCTTAGGATTCTTTGGTAGTGAATTCTATTTCTATTTTTGATGATTTAAATGTAACCCCTATAGAGGTGACCAATACAGTTGTCCCTCCTTTGGATGCTACAACTATTGATTTGATTGTTGCCTCTTTGACATCTCTGTCTCAGGATGGAGCTATTGTCCCTCCTACTACCATGGTCCAGATTTCATGTGGTGGTGGTATTTCTTCTCCTACTATGAGAGTTTTGGGGGTTGGTTGTGGTGTGGTTGACTTTGTATGGCAGAAGGTTGCTGGTAAGGTGGAGGATGGATGTACAACAGTAAAAGAAAAAATGGTAAAGCCCTCTAATCTATCATTTGATATGCCTTTACATTCTCAAAAGATGAGAATGAAATCTAAATCTTGAGGCTCAATTTTCTTAACCCGTTGCTCACATGTTCTTTTTGAGGCTATCCCTTATTGTTTGGTTCTTCTGGGCCTTTTGGCCTATTGCTTCTTTTTAGTTTGACATGATTCTAGACTAATTGTCTATTTCTTTTGCAACCATGGAATTTCAGGATCCCGTTCAAACCTGTTCAGGTGGTAGCAATGCACTGTGTTATCTATGAGGCCACCCTGGTGACCTTTTCTCTGGTGGGTAACCTATTTCATCTTAGGAATGTTTTTTTTTTTTTCAGGCTTGATTGAAAATTATTTGATTTGTAAAGGGTTTTAGGCACCCTTCAAAACCTATTTTCCTTAATCAAAAACATTAATACAACCTATTAATCAATAATCAACTATTAATCTCATTAATATGCTCTATTTGTATATGTTTAATTAATAGTATCCAGATTATTATAATTATTGTTAACAAGATATGGTGAGACTTATTAAGGGCCACAACTTGTGACAACCATAGTATAGAAAGAGATCAGACCTAGGAGGATAGGGGGTAGAAAAAGGCAAGAATTATCACCCTCAAATAATAATAGAAGATTCAACACATTATTAAGGCATCAACCTTCAAGTGCATTAGACATCTAACAAGTTATCATCATTTATAATAAGGAAAATCTATTCATCACCAAGGGTAAGAAATAATATGGGACATTAAATAACACAAGACAAGGAGTATGAAGAATTTGAATCCTCACCCAAAACCATAAAAAAAGAAACAAGAGAAAGTAATACTACCTAGAAATATACCATGTACAACCAAGAATGAAACATTCCTTTATAATATAAAGTCGAAGACCCACCATTCAAGAAAGAATTTGAATGAGTTGACATTGTTATTGTGAGAATTAAAAGTATCTGGAAAGGTATGAAATATATTATTAAATTTTTTTATATTGTTAATATGCCAATAGATACATGGTAGGTATGTAAATAAGTATAAACACACACACACACACACACACACACACACACACACACACACACAAAAATTCATAAGGATGATATTTTAATTTAAAGAATTATATTTAATAATTTGGTATTATGTTTGTTAAATATGAAGAATGAATTTATCTATCACAAGAAGAGATCAATATAATTCCTTCAATCTAAGTTATTTATTGAAACTTCCATAGCAACAAAATAGGGATTGATCTCATCCCTATATGAATGACTACGTGCTAGTGTAGGGTTTTATACTATCTCTATATGAATGGCTAAATGGAATCACATAGTGTTAGTGTAGCAAGTTAGTAAAATCCTCGTATAAATGGCTAATAATACATGTGTAAAATATTAGTACACCTCCATATTAATGGTTAGAAGAGTGCTGGAATATTTTGATGAGTCAACATATGCATATGTGATAAGGGTCTTGGATAGGGCCTTACCTCTTCCAAGAAAA
Organism: Cupressus sempervirens; assembly: GCA_028749045.1. Taxonomy (NCBI): domain Eukaryota; kingdom Viridiplantae; phylum Streptophyta; class Pinopsida; order Cupressales; family Cupressaceae; genus Cupressus; species Cupressus sempervirens. The sequence goes on along the minus strand of CM053789.1, from coordinate 571,180,244 downwards.
ACCTTCAAGGGAACACTCTAGAGAAGATGAAGAAGTAACCAATGATGGTTCTAGAATTGATATTATATCATTTAGGACCCAAATATCCTAAAGAGGGTTTAATCACATTCTTTAGAAAGTTTCAAAGTTTGGCTTAGGATAGAGGGTAGAATATTAGTTAGAATTGTTATTATTTAATAATGACATTAACTTTTTAGATATTACTTGTCCCAAGATAATTGCTAATAGTGTAGCATTACAATGATATTAGAGCATAATAGTGTCATCCTATGAAGTTGTCCCACACAAACTCACTCACACATCACAAGGATATGGAAAAAAATTAACACAATGTTAAGAATTTTCATGGAAAAAATCAATGAATGAAAGATTTTAGAACACCAATGTAATGATACTCTAAGTCATATAAAATCCAAGTAATAATAGTCATAATAAAATGGTAAAACAAAATACAAATGGGGATTCTAACCTTAATCATTTTGAAAATGTATCTTCAAAACAAGATTCATTTCCTTGAGACACCCTTTTTCACTCCTTCCAAGCGAGGAACCAATTATAGAAGAAGGGGAACCAACCACAAATGGCATAGAATAAATTGCACAAATGTATGCAAGGATGGATCTAGAGATCTGAAATATCATTCCCTTTAAAGAGTATTATGAAATCAAAATGTTGGAAAATAAAAGAAAATTCATGTAAGAAAATACCTTAAAACAATAATAAATAAAGTGCCATTATTGTGCTTTGATGGGTCAAGAAGGAAACTACTTAATCATGGGTTCAAAACTTGAATACATACTTATCTCTTAGTCCTGATGGAAGGGAATGACATCAAATTTATCATACTTCATTTAAAAGGGTCATCCCATGATCGGTGGTACTATGGTCTCCAAACTCTAGGCCATAATAAAATCACCACTTAAAATGAATTCACACAAAAACTAATTGGTAGATTTGATGATATAGATTCTAAATGATATTTCCAAGAGTTAACCCACCTCAAAGAAATGGAAACAATGGAATAATTTTCTTGCAAGTTCCTAGGATTATCAGTTATTATTTTTGAACTTCCCAATAAGACTCACTTATATGTTTAAAAGACTTAAAGATTCCACTAAAAGTCTTGTATTAACCCTTGAACCTCAAAAATTGGAGGAAGCAAATAGAAAAGGAAAAGAAATTTGAGTCTAGTACACAAGGAAATTTCCAAGACCTCTATAACAACATATTAGCCTAAAGGGACAAGAAAGAATCACCAAGATAAAATGTGTTATTTTTGCAAGGAACCATGGTGTTGTTTCCTCAAGTTGTTGGTTGGAATCCTATGGGCTTACCTACTCAATTTTTGGATCACCAACACTATTTGACCAACAAATGAGATTGATTCTTAAGAAATAAAATTCCCCTTCTTTTTAGGCTCTTTAAAACCTAGGTGGATGAACATACACCTTAACCTCTCAAACTCTTCAAGGATTTTATATTGTAGACTTCTTTATTGATTCTCTTTGAATGGAAAGTAATTCACAAGAGAAATCAAAGATGAAACAAAATGCTCTAAAGGTATTTTAAAATATTGAGGGAGTATTAATGGAATAATTCCATGATATGAAAATGAATATGGTAATGAATATCACCAACCACAAGAGATAACCTACTTGATGAAACAAACAAGACCAGTTCCTTATCAAGATTTTAACAAATACAATCAAACTTATATGAAATTGCAATCATCAAACTCTTTGGATATTGTGTGTGCTACCATCAACCACCGAAAAGAGAATGTCAAAGCACAAAAACCTAATCTAATTTCATTTAACTTCAACTTAAGTAGACTAATTAGACAAAGAAGCATTGCATGTAGACTTTGATAATCAAGAGTATGTATTGAATTCAATCTATCAATAGTAGTTTTTTATCCAAGAGGATAATTTACTACAAGTAGATAGAAATCAATTTCTTGATTTTGAAATAAAAATAGGGTCTTGGTATTAATTTCAAAAAAATAAGTACAATTGTGTCATGATTGGTTGCAATACCTATTCCAAAGACTGCAAAATCATTTTTTCTTTTATACTATGTCAAATTATACATTCTCTATATCACCTTATATATTCAAGTTCTTAGTACCCCTCTTTATAGAAAATGAAGGAGTACAACATAGCTTCAGACCTTTTCAAAATGTAACTAACTAAAACTAATTTTAACCAATCACTAATATTTATAAAATTTTAAAGAAAAAAGAAAAAAGAAAACCCTATTGACTTCCTTGATCAAATGGGTTAGAGTACTCAAAACATATCAAGTATCTCATTCAGATGCTAACCATTGTCATGTTCATCTGGAAATTTTGCAAGGATTATTTGCATTTTGGCCTTATCCTCCTCTAGTTCATGCTCATGGAAGTCACTAATGTAACTGGCATAGATGGTCTTTAGTTCCCACTTGATTGCATATATGATATGAATCACATCTAGCTAGTGCTCCTACTCAAGGGTAAGATTTGATTGCATGACTAGCTTCAATTCCTTACCTGGTGGATGATCATGAATTGGTGAACCCATTCTTGCAGACATTAACAACTAGAACTACAATGAGATGATGATGAATATTCAAAATAAAAACTTAATATTTTCTATAGTGAAATCAACTTAGCATGCTCACATAATATAATGCATACATTTAGTGCTCCATAAATTTGAATTTCACTTCAAAGACATTCTGTGTATATTTTCATTTATTTGTGCTCCAAAATTACATCCAATCAATCATTTAAATTAGGCTTTGTGTTTTCAAGACATTTTAAGATAGATCATCATTTCACCATCTTGCATGCTTCTCTACCTATTAGTTATGAAAACTGCAATGATTGTTTCAAACTTCACCAATTTGGAGCCATTCATTTTATTTCCTGCAATATTGAAAATTTTTGCTGCTTCGCAAGCTTCCTCGACTATACCTATGAAATTATTATTTGCAAGGTTCCTACATAGTTTTTACAAGATAGTGAAAAGTCATTTTTTTCCCTTGTTGATAGGTTAACTCTGAAATAGAGAATTTTTTCTATTTATCTTGACTAATATCAACCTTCTTTCAAAATTGCCAAAATTCACTTTTAAGGGGTTTTTGATAATCACTTTAGCAAAATTTTGGTGGCTCCATTACATGGGGCTGGGATCATCAATGTCAAAAAAGAAATGAGTTGGGCTAGAAAAATGTATGCTTTAGATGTAAGGAACGTTTGAAGAACAAACATCAATGCTATTGGGACTCAAAATTTCCTTCCCAATTTTGAGTACCATTGATATTTTTAAGCCCTTTAAACACTTTTAAATGCATGTGTACCCGGCTGCACCTTTTGACCCCATGAGGTGTTTAATGTTTCTAACACCTTTCATTCAGTATGCCTATTTGTTCCATGAAGTTAAACTAACATTTCAATCCATTCCGTGAAGTCCCATTTTGAGAAATTATCAAATCTGCATTTTACCCTAAGTGTCAGAGAGTGACAGGAAGCCATGTTTGAAGGGAGGTGGTGACTCTACAAAGTTTGATCAGTGGTGTAAAGGATTTTTAGTCTTGCACCTATGTTGAATCAGCAGATCAAAGTTCAACAAAATGGCAACTCTGTTGGGGACTGATAGTGAAGTAAATCACTGTTAAAAGGCCAAGATTCTCTGGTATATAAGTTGAATATTTCAGTCCTACTCTTAGTTGGGTTTGGCCCATCTGAGTCACCAAAAAAATGGCGACTCTACTGGGGAGTTGCATTTAGAAAGAAACAAAAACTCTGGCATGAAACAGATTGGATATAGTATATATATAGCAAGAGGTGTTTCTTATTTCCTTGTTGAAGTTTCATGTTCCCAACAACAATATGTTGTAAAACTGGATGTAAATTGTGTTCTATGACTGTTATAAGTCTATCTTCAATCAATTCAGTCTTCGCAAGTGCTGCTGAGAAAGTTTCAGAGTCAAGAATTGATTTATAAAGTATAAAAAGACTTTCAATGTAAGAGAAACTTGCATATCATTATCATCTTGAAAAGAATTTATACTTTATAAATCAATTCTTGACTCTGAAACTTTCTCAGCAGCACTTGCAAAGACTGAACTGATTGAAGATAGACTTATAACAGTCATAGAACACAATTTACATCCAGTTTTACAACATACTGTTGTCCATGAATAAAGCTTAACTGGGGAAAATGAAACTTTAGAAAGGAAATAAGAAACACCTCTTGCTATATATATACTATATCCAATCTATTTCATGCCAGAGATTTTGGTTCTTTCTGAATGCAACTCCCCAGTAGAGTCACCATTTTTTTGGTGACTCAGATGGGCCAAACCCAACTGAGAGTAGGACTAAAATATTCAACTTATATACTAGAGACTCTTGTCCTTTTAATAGTGATTTACTTCACTATCAGTCCCCAGCAGAGTCACCATTTTGTTGAACTTCAATCTGCTGATTTGGCATAGGTGCAAGGCTGAAAATCCTTTACACCACTGATCAAACTTTGTAGAGTTTCCACATCCCTTCAAGAGGAATAAAGAAATCACTATTGTGATTCAATTTTTACATTTCAATGCTTTATAATAGCAGATTGCAAATAGCACTTTAAAACTTCCTTGATGTTCTAGTATTTTCCTTGATGTTCTAGTACCCGATTATGTCAATTGGCCAGCACTTATAAGGTTACAAATAATTTTGCAAATTGAAAGATTCATTGAGGAGATGGAAAGCGGTGATTATAGATTTCATGACAAATCTTCTAATGATAATGAGTGTGCTAAAAGCCAAGGTAGTAATGAATACAATGAGTCTGTAGAGAAAGATAATCTATCTTTCGAGTGTGAAGAGGTGGATTCAAATGTTAGTGAATCGGGTAATTGCAATCAGCATAATAAAGATGGATATGAAAGTGAAAATGAATTTTGTTATAGTGAATATGAAGTTGAAGAAATTTGTAACAACAGTAAGGGTAATGATTGCTATGATAAGAATGAATGTTGTAACAATTCTAATGTTCTAGATTTTTATACTAATGATCTTGCTATTGTAAGTTCTTCATGTTATCCGGATGACAATCACAACTAGGAAAATATTTGTGAGGCAATCTTCTTGCACTCTGATGAAATCTCTGTTTTGTTGGCTCGTGATTTTGAAAAGCAAGTAAATGTCTCTAAGGATCTTCATATTTTCCATTATAATGTTTCTTCATTCAGTCAAGTTACTTCCCCAAAGTTTGATGTAGAAAGATATGTGGAATCCAAAAAACCCTTATCAAATTTTGGAGGTGTAGATGATAGTACCTCGAATGTCTGTGCACATGATGATTTGTTGGATGTGGAGCATGTTAATGAAGAGAAGTTTAATGCTGTTTCAGATTCCTTTTATGTTGATCTTTCTGAACATTATTTTAATGTTTCATGTGATGAAGAGAAAAACAATGAATGTTGTCAATCCGAATATGGATTTCCTTTATATGCTGATAAGTCTTGTAAAGATAAGTTCAAGGTTTATTTTGACATTCAATTAGAGGAAGAAAATGATAGTGATCAGCATAGTTTAGATCAACACTTTCATAATGAGTTTTCATGTTTGGTAACTAATTAGTTGTTTGAAGAATGTGAAGAGGTTTCAGCAAAAGATTCAATGAGTAACATGGTTGCAAGTAGGCAACAATCAAATTTCACATATTCTTCACATCCAGAGACACAAGGTGAGTTGCAAGTTTTTAGTACATGGAACTTGGTGAATGATCTAAATTATGAGGTTTTTGTGTTTTTGATCAGCGTGCATGAATCATTGTTGGATTTTGATTCTCAGTTCAGTTTGTGTAATTATGAGCATGTTGAGTTGTTTTCTCATAATGAGCATGAGGTAGAAGATAATGCTGATATATGTATGCATTATGAGAATGAAGGAAGTTGTTTCGTTTTGCCAAGTAATTTGTTTCAATATGTTGATCTAATTGGTGAAACAAAGGAGAATGATAATCATAGTTTACCTCATGAAGATGTGAATGAAAATAAAGTATATTACATAGGTAAAAGTTTTTGCTAAGTTCAGTGGCCCGGGGGCACTATTTGTACATAGTAGGTGTAGTAGTTCTTTGCTTCCAATAAAGTTGTTCGAGAGAAGTTTTTGAAGTTCAGGTGTGTGGTCTGCTTCTTCAAAAGATCTGGAATCTTGCCATGCCCACAAGGGGCATGCATCCCCAGACAGAGCCACTATTGGGACTCAAAATTGCCTTCCCAATTTTGAGTACCATTGAGATTTTTAAGCCCTTTAAACACTTCTAAATGCATGTGTATCTGGCTGTACCTTTTGACCTCATGAGGTGTTTAATGTTTCTAACACCTTTCATTCAGTATGCCTATTTGTTCCATGAAGTTAAACTAACATTCAGAGCCATTCCGTGAAGTCCCATTTTGAGAAATTGTCAAATCTGCATTTTACCCCAAGTGTCAGATAGCGACAAGAAGCCATGTTTTCCATTGAATATCTCACACACAGAAATGTTTCATGACTTTCTAATTTGGAAGTGTCTAGTGTCCATACCAGAGAACCTAGGTTTCAAATTTCAAGTCATTTTGAGTCTGTTTGACTAGGTTTTGAATCCCTCAAAGTTGGTCAGTTACTGTTTTCATGCATTTGCATTTTGCACATAATTCTGGGAAGCCCTATTTGACATGCTATAAATTTTGACCAGTTGACCCAAATGTTGAAATTCCTTTTGTGTTGCGTTGCAGAGGTTAGAGACTTGTCATGTTTCAAGTTTCAGCCTATGACGAATCTGTTTGATCAGTTTTCAAATGCAATTCCAAACACAATTTCTATCCTTTTACTGGTGTCAGCAAATGCAGATGTTTGGTACCCCTATTCGTGACATCATAACTTGAGATCCGTGATTGCCTAGATCAAATGGATTGTACTACTGTGTTATACTCTAAAAATTTTCTAAGTGTGTCAATTTTTAAGTCTTGACAAATCCATATGCACACTTTTTCAGGTCAATTTCATTTGCAAAAAACCAATTTGTCATTGTTTCCAATCTACAAAATCCAAGTAGCCAACTTTGACTGATCACCATTTGCCTGCTATTATTTTTCATGAGCCCAAATCATAGATCCATAATGTCCTCATGATAGAGAACCAGTGCCCCAATTTCTAGATCCCCAAGTGCCCATATGTCCAGTTTTTCAGGCCATTTCCAAACACACTTTCCAATTCTCTAACATGTTTATCTGCAGGTGAATTTAAGTTGGCAACTTCAGAGCTCAATATCTTTTGACCCTGATGTCGTCATGCAATGAGATCTGGCAAGCCTGTTGAACATGTCAGAGAGAACAGAGATCCTGAGTTTCAAAGCTTGGTTAGGTGTTTATGTCAGTTTTTAAAGTTGGGCAACACGCCTCCTGAAAAAGATTTCACAGTGGTGCGGAAATAATTGAAATAAGTTTTTAACGATCAATCAATGGTCAAAATGGATTCTAGTTAGTTTGAGATAATCAATGGACCAGTTTGGAGTATCAGTTGTTTGGAAACGAATTTTTTTTTAGCTGAGCCCACTTTGGGGCTCGACTAATTGCACCAAATTGATAAGTTGGATTTGTTTTTTCTAGTTATAATTCATAAATGTGATGTTGATTTAAGTGTGATTGCTCATCATCTGAATGGTGAGGAGCCTAAGGATTCACTTAAAACTGCAACTTATGAAAAAAGTTCTTACCTAGGCATATGATTATATTATTCATTTATATGGTGCTCTTGGTAAAAAGGATGATGCTTATAGAACATGGAAATCTCTAAAAGAGTTCTTTGAGAAAAACTTTTCTTCCAAGTTACGAATCCATGCTGTTGTTTTCATTAGTAAAGGTTGGGGATATTTAAGTGAGCAATCATATTCAAGGCAGTAGGTACTACCAATTTCAAAGGCTAATGAGTCAGAGCCTGCGACTCCTCGTTCAGTTGGCAAGATAGGATTAAGAGATCGCAATAATATGGAAGATCCAGATGGGATCCTATCTAGTGTTACCCTATGCATCGAATAGTTGGGAAAGGGTACATCACAATGCAAGACAAGGAGAATTCATTGAAGCAATTATTGGATTTGATTGATTCACGTGATAATGTTTTCAAGTAGCTATAGTTTTGGGATCTCTCTACAGGGAGGAGGAATTGCGAGTCAAAGTATTGCTCAGCAGATGCATCCCACCTTTCTTGGCCTTCTCAAGTCTGGGTCAGCAGAAGCTCAAATTACTGCAGCAAAAGTAATACATTTAGTCTCCCAAGGTAGTGCAAAGGATCATGTTAAAAAAATATTCTCAACTGAAGGTGTCGTTCCCATGTTGTGGGAACAATTGCAACCGGGTGTTAGGATTGGTAGTTCTATGGATGTACATTAGATGTTGGATCAAAGACTAAGCGCAACATAATAGAGAAACCCATGTAGATGGAAGGAGCTCGATGAATGGAGGTAGCGACAAGAAAAAATAAAGCATCCATGCATTTAAAAATGAAATTTGCAGGCAAAGTTGGAAGAGGACGCCTTTAAAAAAAAGCTCAGAACAAAGGAATCTTACACATCTGAAGAAGCTTCCTGCCATGAAGAGCTCTGCTCACGCAAAAGGATGAAGAAGATCATCACACCATAATAGAGCCAGTGATTTTGAGAGAAAAAAGAAGCTAGAGCACATAAGAATATCCTCACATTTTTTGAAAGGAAAGGAGACCACGTTTTAATAAAATGAGCCCTGCAGCATTAAAGGGAGACACCATTAAAATGCAAGTGAAGAACCCACACCATGCCACTGTTTGGAGAAGTCGTAGCCCACAGTTTGAAGGGCAGCTCAAGAAAGAGAAGCCAAAGAACATGACGCTCACGTACAGGGCATGACCAAGAGTAACACCTGCAAACAAAAGAAAAATCCACGCTTTGCTGAAGAAGCTGCACCCCACGCATAGAGAAGCTCCACACACATTTTTAAAAGGAAAGTGCTGAAGCAAAAAGGAAGTCGCAGGTTCAAGGAGCTCCCCGCGCTAAGAAACCCATGCCTCAACAAGAAAAAAAGATGCCATCAGCAAGCAGAGAACCTACGCCATTAAAATGGAGTCATTTCTTAAAAGGATTAAACAAAGGGCACTATCCTCTAACAAAGATTTCATGCAATAAAGAGTCACGCAAAGGGCAAAAATTATGTAGTGGGAGAAAGGGGTGGCAACAGTAGATATAGAGGAAGCTCACAAAAAGACGCCCAACAAGCATAAAGCAACAGTCATCCATTTTTACGGATCTGAAGGGAGTCCATGCCTTGAAAGGGCCCAATCTATAGACAAATAAAAAAATTCCCACTTCAAAGTATTCAGGCACCGTCAAAAAGAAGCTGACCATGCTTGCAGAATGACGAAATGGAGTGAAAGTGCAGAACAAGGTAGAAAACTAGTAAAACGCAATATCCCATATGGCCTGTGGGTGGAAATAATAAAGTTTTTAAATACTATTTTAGATAATAGATATATGTCTCAAAAGAATGATGTTTTTGAAAGGCATTAGCAAGTGTAGGTGCGACCTGGTTGATTAGATCGATGTAGTCAAAGTTTGAACGAACATGCTCCTAGAGAAGTGCTGATGTGGAATTTGGTGCATCATATCATGCCACATGGCTAATCGGTGGTCTTCGCTATCTCGATTTGGTGCATCATATCATGCCACATGGTGAATTGGTGGTCTTCGCTATCTCGCCAAAGTGAAAGTTGCACAAAAGTTACCATAGCGACATGGCAAGGATTGATGTGGTGATGACACATGGCAACAGATCCAGGAGATGGTGATGTGGTGAGCAGGTCTAGAGATGCACCAGATCATGCTACGTGGTAGATCTGAGGGTTCTCGTTAACTCACTATAAGAAAGATACAGGGAAGATAAAATGGTGAAGTAGCGAGAAGATGACATGTGGCACTGATGAGGATGTCCAATCAGAATGTGACATGTGGCACTACTCAGGTCTGAGCCAATCAAAAGATGACATGTGTCATCAGTGGTCAAACTTGGGTTGACCCAAAATTGAAAGGGCTGGGTAAAAATAAATAAATAATTTTAAAATCTTATTCTTAAAATAGTTTTTCAAAAACATGCAGTCAGATTTTTAAAAGTTTCAAAAGGGCTTTTCTATTCTAAAGTTTTAACTTTAGAGATATTTTAAATTTCTCAAAATTTAAAATTCAAGATCTGTAGAGTTGAGTTTTCTATCTGGAGGGCATTTTTCAAATTGAGATTAAATGGGTTTCTAATAAGCAAAATATGTGATATTATATACCATCGGAACTAGGAGAATCCAAACTTTCGATTTTTGAGGTTGGTTTTTGTACAGGTGCTCACCAATTCATGCTATAGGTCAATTTGTGTTTCTCAGGGCATTGGCAGCAGAACAAGCAAATTTGATCATTAATCATTACAATCAATTGGAGGGCAATTTTAAAAGCTTGTTAGGATCTAAATGTGGAGAAAATCACTTTTGAGATGTTTTCTTGGCTTCTAAAGGTCATATAACTGATTTTCACCTTTTACTATGAGTTCAACTTGGCATCAAAAATCAGTTACAATGATGGATAAAATATCTTAGATATTTCTGCCTTGTAGAGACCAAATGATGAGATTTTGATTTTCAGTTACAGAGGGAAGGTAGAGAGAGGCTTTTGATCTTCTTGGGAAGGAATTCTGAGGGTACACTTATCATCTCCTAATCAAATCCAAAAATTTCTTCTTCTTATATCATTCCCTTTCTTTCTGATTTGAGGGGTTCCAGTTTTGTCACTGAGAAACTAGTCGGTTCCAGTTCTAGGGAGAAAATTTGCACACTACTGAGATACCAAGTTTTGGATTCAGTTTTGATGTATTGTCATACTATGATACCACATATTCTTCAACATAATTCTCTTGTATGAACAATTGTAATGCAGATAATATAGCAAGTTCTGATATGTGAGGTGTTTTCATGTTTTAATTTTATGCATCTAAATGTATAGTTTCAAGGAAATCAATGCATATGAGCAATAATTTCACTAGTTTCATTTTGGTTCTTGTCTCTTGTCTCAACAATCTGTAAGTCTTTTGTGGTCTTGGAACAAAGATCTAAGATCCATTTGCATCCCTTTCAAGTTGTATGTTTGATATATTTTTCTGTTGGACCAAAGGGCCAAGTAAATGCTTGATATATTGAACAAGGTTACTGGTTACTTGAGAAGGATATTTTGTGAGAATGAGATCTGAATGAACACTGATGTCTGAATCACAAGGTGATTAGATAGATCTGATGTCTAGGTATACAAAATATGTCCTGATGTCATAGATGTATGTTTTGAATTTATGGAATTGCCCAATGGATTAGGCATTGATCAATTATAGGATCACTTGTTATACTGCTGCATATTTGAAGTTATGTTGAATCAACATCATTAATCAAATGTTTCCCCTTTCATGTTGAAAGTTATTCAATGTTAACCTGCACTTAGCTTGCTAGTTTCATGAGTTATGTCCTTAGCTATTTCATGCTTGTGATTCCTGGTTAAGTATAGAAGATTTAGGGCTTTTTATCTGCTTTACATTAGATTCAGTGTATGCTTTGATAACTAGTACCATATAAAGAATCTATAGGTCCACCCGCCTAGGTTTTGCAGAGCTTGAAGTGCAGAAGGAGTGTAGCCTTATAGTTGGCCCAGGTTCTTTGTGAAGTGTGTCCATTATTGGAGATAGCTGCCCATAGATGCATTCTTGCCTTGCATACTTGGTTGTTTAAACATTGTTAAATCAAGAGACAACAAATGCAAAAGAGGAAAAATAAATAAGATAGAAGAAACATAAAAAGAGACTCCCAACAAAAGGAAAGATTCTAGGAACAAAAATATGATCATTAGTTATCATTACTCAAGAGAGAAATAATCCTTTACAAATAAATAGAAGACCCTAAAAGAAAAGGGCTCATTGAATTAAAATAACTCTAAAGATTAGTGTTTCTTGAGGACAAGAAAAATTTGGAAGGGTAGATTTCCATGAGCCTAATCGACATATGAACAATATAATATATGTTTCAAATATATATACTATTTTAAGTATTGCTCTAATTATTCAAGCTCTTGTCATAAGGCATTAATTAATTAAATTATATATTATAAATTATGAATAATAATGAAAATAGATAGCCATAACCCTCTTCTTAATCAATATTGATAAATAGTTCATTCATAATCAATATAAAAAAAATCTCACCGATAGTGATCTAGATAAATGATCAAGACTAATATTAATATGACCTATTAATCAACAACCAATCATTAATCTTAATATTAATCTCTATTCATATATGTTTAATTAATTAGTTCCACAATATTATATTTTTCCTTAAAGGGCTATGATGAGGACTTATTAGGGGTTAAGACTCGTGACTCCTAATAGAAAACTACATTATATAAAAAGATCTCTCCTAGAATGATAGGGGGTAGAAAATGAAAGAATTATCACCCTTGAATAATAATAAAAGATTGAATACATTACTAAAACATCAATATTCAAGTGCATTAGACCTATCAAAAGAAAAAAGAAATCAAGTGCAATAGACATTGAACATGTTATCACCATTTAAGATAAGGAAAATCTATTCAACATGGAGGGGAAGACATAGTATGGGATGATAAATAACACAAGTATGATTAATTTGAATCCTCATTTGAATGACCCACCATTCAAGGAGGAATTCAAGTGGGATAACATATTTATTATGAGATTTAAAGGTATCAAGTACTGACATAAGGTATGGGTGTGTGTGTGCGGGGAGGGGGGTTCAAAAGAATGGTATTTTAATTCAAAGAATCATATTTAATAATTTTACATTTGTTTTTTTTGAATTAATTTAAAATAAATTTTTAAGGGATCCAAAACCCTTTAGAGAATAAAGATTTTCAATAAAATCCTAGAGATAAAAAGTTGCCAAAAGATAGTGAGTAGTGGCACAAGACAAACCATAGGAATAATGCAGAGAAAAACACTATTCAAGATCAAATAAAACCAATAGAATAGAAAAATAAATAGAAAGCCCAAATTTTCCAATGGGTTAACAAACTAGAAAGCCATAACCTAGAAGAAACAAGGAAAAACTAGGATTTTCCTTTGCCTCCCTTCTTTTGAGAGCATAATATCATACCAAAATGAGGAGGGGATTTTTATGGTATTTTCCAAAAATTTGGATCAATCCCTCCTCTACCATAAATGCCTCACCCTTTCAATCTTGAGAAACCAAATCCTGAGACTGTGAGATAGAAATAGGAAAAAAACCAACCATGACAAAACTAGTAAGAGAGTTCTGGATAGAACTAGAATTGGGGTTTTTCACCAAAGGAATAACATGATATTTGACATTATGTTTGTTATATATAAAGTATTAATTGACATGTTGCAAGAGATCAATATGATTCTTTATGAATCTGTGTAATTGATTAAGCTTCCATAATACAAGTTTAGGGATTGTACTCATCTCTATATGAATGACTATGTGCCAGTGTAGGGCTTAAGGTTGTCTCTAAATGAATGGTAATATGGAATCTCATAGTGAAAGTGTGGGAGGGTTAGTACAATCCTCATATGGATGGCTAATAGTATTAGTGAAAGATATTAGTATAATCTCATGCAAATGGTTAGATGAGTGTCAAAAAAATTGGATGAGTCAACATATGTGTATATGATAAGGGTCGTGGACAAGGGATTACCTCTTCCAAGAAGAACCTTAGAGGGAGCATTATAGAGAAGATGGAGAAGTAGTCGAGGATGGTTCTAGAATAAATATTATATCATTCAGAACCTTGAGATCCTAAGGAGGGTTATCTCGATTAGAGACATTTTTAAGGTTTAAGTTAGGAAGGAGGGTATAATATTATAGTTAGAGTTGTTATTATATAATTTTGATATTTATTTTGTAGGTATTACTTGTCCCAAGCTAACTACTAATAGTGGAGAAATTACATATTGGCTATGAACTCAATTATACACTCATTGAGTGTGTGCGCTCAAGAGTTGTCTTTGTTGCTCAAAAGCTTAAATATTACATGTTAAATCATAAGTTTTGGGGACCCCCAAATAAGGTGTTAAATCTTAATAATGCATAAACATGTTTTTGAAACATACTATTATTTTCGTAATAAATTAGTTAATTGATAATTAACCTATATATATATATATATATATATATATATATATATATATATATATATATATATATATATATATATATATATATATATATATATATATGTATGTATACATATAGATGTATATGTATATGTATATATAGATATATGTATATATATATATGTATACATATATATATGTATATGTATATATACATATATATATATATATACATAAATATATATATATATACATATATATACATACAAACATACATGCATACAGACATACAGACATACATACATACATACGTATGTGTGTGTGTATAGGTTATGTAATGATAACTTTGATCACTCTACAACTCAATACGGCTCTAGTGAGGGCTGACAACTCACCTTCCTTGGAGTGTGTGTAATTTTATTTAGCAATCCTTGGTGGCCTTTGTGTGTCATTGTGTGGGCTTTATTTTTCTGTGGGTCTACAAGTGTGTCATTCCCTTCTTGTTTATGGTTTATTATTTTTACACCCACTCTAATTTTGTTTATATATTTTTGGTGTTCCCATGTATTTTTTTTAGGACAATCTTCTCCTTAATCTGGCTTACGCATGTGAGCCAAGGTTGATGGAGGGAAATCAAGATGATTCTAACAATATATAGTGTGAGAATGAAGTGTCAATAAATGATAATATGCAATGTGAGAAAGAAGTGTCAAATAACAATAAGGTTGATAGGGTTCATGGAGCATTTACCAAAGCTGACAAGACAAGCCCACAAATTATTAGCAAGAAAACCTAGTATAAAGTAGTGGTCACTGAAGATTCTTTACTAGTATGCCCAACTATTGCTAGTTTCAAAGGAAAATTTGGAAGGATATTGTTTGTAGGCAACCTAAGAGGAATGGGAAAATCATCAGTTGATGGAGATAGATGAGGAAATGGAGAAGATTCTCAACCTAGATGAAGTGATGGTAGGGATTCTTCTACTATTTTGAAAATTCTTTCCCTATCCCCTAACAAATATATGATTAAATAAATTAGGGCAGGGAAAAATTGTTTGAAAAATATTGCAATTTTTTTCATTTTCCTTGATTAGGGTAAACTTTAAGAACCCCCCTCCAAAAAAAGATATAAATTATTGGCAAATCTTTCATTATCTTGAAAAACTAAATTATTTTTATTGGCCAAATGTTCAATTTTTTTATTTTAAATATTATTAACATTGGAGATTATTTTGGAATCATAATTTTTGAGTTGAAAGTATTAGCGAATTACATTAATAATAGGAAGTTTGCTAATCATCATGGAATATTACAAATCAGAATTGAACAAATTTTGTCTCATGGAAATAATGAGGATAATTACATTATATTTTAAATCAATAGTGAAAACTAAATATTTGTAATATATCCCTAAAGTAACTAATAACTATGATAATTATTAGTGAATTAAGTTTAATTTCTTTGATAATATATAATGTTTAGGTGAATCAAATCTAATCATGTATCGAATATTGTGGCTAATCTTTGAGTTTAAATTTTTTTAATAAAATAAATTATTGAGCACTTTTAAATATTTTAGAACTAAATTTAATAAAAATGTGTCAATTTAGGTTGCATTCAATCTTAAATTATTAGCAAAATTACTAGCAAAAAATTTCTAAATTTTGCAAAATTACAAATATTCACCACTAAAAATTACCCTAGCCTTGATCATAAAGCTTTTCATTCTCATAGATTTATTGATAAATGGTTACATTCTATTTGGGGAAATAAATTTGAATTTTATGTTAGTTTTTATCATATGATTCAAAAAGGCTTGTTTGTTATATTTTTGAAATGCCATAGCATGCAAGAAAGAGTCCTTAAAATGGGTTTCTAGAATGTCAGACAATCTTTATTATGTGTTTTTACATGGTCACCAAATGAGAAATTTGACAAGGTTATTGAAAGACCACCTCCAAATTGGGTTGATATTAAAAATCTCCAAGAAAATTTTTGATTGTTTATAGCTCAAATTTTGAGCTTGCTTGGTTATGTGTTACAAATTGAGGAATCTAGGGTAATTTAACAAAATTTAAATGCAAGGGTCCTCACTAGCTTGTTACCTGAAATCAATTTTCTAGAAGCCATCTCCCTTGACTTGAAGGAACAAATTTCTCCTGGGAGTTATGTATTAGGTAACCTTCATGTCTTCTTTCTGATGGGGAGAATCCAAGAAAATCCACTTCTAAGCTTCTTACTTAGACCTTGTTTAGGTCTTTCCTAAGACCACCTTCTAGGCCATCTAAGGTTCCCTCTAAATCCCTTCTAATTTAGGAGAATACACTATATTTTCCTATTCCCAAGAATCTTGCCACCAAGTTTATACTTGACAAGTCTTGTTGGCTTTATACACACAAAACCACTCCAAGACTCTCCAAAACTATGACCAGAATTACAATGGATGGATAGGCTTCAATACACTTCATTTTCCTTAATCTAGACTTCATTTTTCATATTCAACCCTTTGTTTGTATTTTATCTCTTCAATCCCTTGAAAATAAGGCTAGTAGGCTAGTAGCCAATTAGGCCTCCAAATGTTGTTTTTGGATAATAACTTGGAAACTTCCTGAATGACAAAAGGAACTAACTCTTGATGATGATACACTTTTGAGAGAACTCTAGGATTTTCTGGTTTCAAGTTCCCTAAGTGTATGTATAGTACTATGGCCAAATGATCCTAAATCCTTAAGGGTTTAAGAAATTTCAAATTTTCAAGTTTGTTCTTGGATAAGATGGGTTCTTCAACACTATTTTTCTCTTCCACGATGTATCACATGTCCATCCAAAACTTCCCCTTCACTTGCACACTTCTATTGATCCATCCACCCATGTTTCACTCAACTCTTATGTTACTTGCTCCTAAACAAGTGCATGTTGACTCACCTAGGGCAAGATGCTAAAAATAGAAAACCAATTCTTAGGCCTCCAAAATTAGTATATACACTTAAATTGAGTTCCCTTCGATGTACCAATAGGTCATGATAGTCCCACAATGGGATTTTATGGAAGATGCATTTTTCACCTCTCACTTTGAACATATTAGTGAACTAGTCATATAGGAAAGATTTTACAAACCAATGAAAATTAAATCAAATGAATCTAACTAAGAACAAAGAGAAAGGAAATGAACTAAAATAACTATCTATCCACAAAAATGATGTAGTTCAATTCTTGTAAGATGAATTGCATGAGTTGCAATCAAAACTATGACAAATTGTAACATGAACTTTCTTAGTCTATTATTCAAAATCATCAAAATGATCAACCAACCCTTTGATCAAGATTCATATGACCTTATATAATCCAACATGTTGAGTTCTAACCATTGGAACTGATCCATACCTACTTGTGATTAATTTGAAATTTCTTGTCAAAATGTTGTCATGACAACATTGCAAATTTGTAATGTTGATAATGAAAACTCTGCACTTTTGTGCATTTTCGCCTACTCCCAAGACTTGGACCCTCCAAATTAATTCATCTTTGTTAAATTATTCCATATAGCTCTTCCCAACATATTTTCAACCTCTTCTAATAAATTTTAGGTCCTAAGACAAATTTTCCCATATTTTGTGACTTAGCAACTTATGACAAACTTGAAAATTGTGTGTCAACACTTGGGAACGTGTGCCCACACCTCCTATTTGACACTCCAAACACCTAAAATAACCTATAGGACTCCAAATAGAACCTTATTGACTAGTGATTTGGCTTTAGTCACTCACAAGAAAAAAAGACTTAGGAGACTTAGGGTTTACTAGCCTAACCCTAGGTCATCCTACATTATTCCCCCCTACAACAAATAAGTCAAGTCACATTTGAAGCCAAGAGGTTCTCACTAATGCTAAGATTCTTGAGTTCATTCATATCTATCCAAGTGGCCTCTGACTCTGGTATGTTCTCCCATTTGACAAGATGCTCCATGTAGACATCATGTCTATTCTTCTTCTTCACTCTGGAATCCATGAATTTCTCTTATTTTGGTTTCTTCTTTGGTGGTATGGAAACCTTAGTGAGATCCCTATCTACCTCTCCACCCCTAATATTTCTCTATCACATATGGTCCTTTATATTTGATTAGGTCTTTAACATTGAAAACTAGTGAAATGGCTAGAAATGGCTAACTCTATGGGTAACTCCACCTTATAGGAATTCTACCTATACATGGCTAGAAAATCCAAAAATGAAATCTAGGTTAGCCAAAAATGAAATCCATACTAATGCATTCCCACGATCTATCTAGAATAGGAAGTGGTTGATATATCCTTGCATTGGTAGCAGTCCCTTTTTCTCTTTGACAAACCACACATTCTTTCACATACTTCCTTACATCCTTCTACATTTTAGGCCAATAATAGAACCTTTGGACCAACTGTAATATCTTATTTAGACCAAAATTCCCACTAAGAATCCCATTATGCTTCTCTGGAATCAAATTCTCTCTAATGGATCCTCTAGGCACACACAACTATCCACCTTTAAATTGAAATCCATTTTGCAATGTATAATCTACATATTGACTATGAAGTTTATTATTAACACACATACCTTGTAGGTCTTTGAGAATTTTTCATCATCCTTGTATAGGCCCTTGAAGTTATCCACTCCAATGCTTTGCAAATTGCAATTGAACCTCACTGATAGTAAATAACCTCCTACTAAGTGCATCAACCACCTTATTTATTTGTCCCTTCTTTTATTAATAGTTAACGTGTAAACTTGGAGAAACTCCACCTACTTGATGTGTTTATGACTTAGTTTATCTTGTGCATTGATGAAGCTTAGGGCTTGGTTATCAGTAAAGACCAAAAATTCCTTAGGTAATAGGTAACGCCTCCACTTTTTGAGGGCTTGTGTCAATGCATACAACTCTAAGTCATATGAAGAATACTACTTTGTTGCCTCATTCATCTTCATATTAAAAAATTCTACAAGCCTTCCTTCTAGGCTAAGTATTGCCACATTGCTTGCATCACATTCCACAATGAATAATTTCTCAAAACTTGGAAGAATTAGGATGGGTCGAGTTTCCACCTTCTATTTTAACACTTCAAACCCTTTGTTAGCCTCATTAGTCCACTTGAAATTATTTTTTACGCCATCTTAAATGGTGTCTAGGACAAGTGCACAAATCTCACTGAATCCCCTTATGAATTTCGTATAGAATTGAGCCAAACCATGAAATTTTTTTACCTCTATTCCTAATTTTGGAGTAGACTAACTCAATATGGCTTGTACTTTTCTTGGATCCATCTCTAGGCTTCCTTGTGAGATCACAAACCTTATACACCAACTCTTATTTTTGTTTTAAACATTATGATAGGCTTAGTTATTAAGAGGGGAGGGGTGAATCAATAACTTATCAAACTTAATTCTTAATTAGCAATTAATCCTTCATATATATTCTAATCTAATTGCATGCATGAGAAACCAAAAACATTAAAGTATACACTACACTTTTGATACACAATTTCATGACCTAGAAACCTTCCAAATAGAAAGTAAAATTGGGGTGGGGATGATACCCACAAGCTTTAGTATTGCAATATAAAGTTGGCCTATTAAGGCTTACAATGATCGCTTCTAATGATCTACCCAGTTAGGAGCAATAAAGACTACTAGGTCCACCTTGCAAAAGGATTTACAAACATACAATGAAATATGCACTCGATAAAAAGATTTACACAAGATAGTTAGGTCTACCTTGTTAAAGGATTTGACTGATCCACCTATTCGGATGAAACAGTGGCTGATCTTTGATCTACAACTTGGTTTGCTAAGTGAGATTCCTCTGAGAGTACAAATCACCTTGTTGTGATAGATAAATCTTTGTTGCTCCTTATAAACTATAGCCTTTTTCATTTTCTCTACTACTCTTCTTTGATTATTACATTACTCCCATGCCATTTTTCATACATTGGATGTGACAAAATATATTACATATATACCAATTCAAATTACAAATTACAAAGTCATCCACAATACAAGTTTACAAAAATCACAAAGTCCACCAAAGTGTAGAAACTTCGGTTTTGAAGATTGACTTGATGAGGTTCTAGTAGCCGGCATCCACTATAAATGCTCGACATTGTCATGCACTCAATAGACATAGAAGCTTGGTCCATACTGATCACTTCCAAGTAGTCTTGAACTCAGTCTACATTGGTGACTTAGTGAATACTATGAAACTCAGCATATAAACTAAATCATTTGATTCATATTGCATAGCTTGGTCAATGCTATCACTTTGAGCTTGGTATAAACTGAGTCACTTGGTTAAAACTGATTAGCTTGGTTAACACTAGACTTGCATCACATCAACTATGAACTTGGTAAGCACTGCATAACTCAGTTTGCACTAGTAAACTCAGCATACACTGAGATGCTTGGTTTACACTGCTGATCATCACCATAGTAGTAACTACTCAGTGCAAACTAAAGTCTATCCAAAGGAATCGGTAGCAACTATAGAACTCAATAGATACTTACACTCTAAATAAGTGCATGTCACTAATAAAAAACATGATTGGAATGTCAACAATCTCCCCCTTTGGCATTAGTGACAAAAACACTTACCAATCAAAACTAAATTCAAGAATGTTTAAGAACATCTTTATCCATCACCTTATGTCTCCAAATCGATAGAGTATACTATTTTTGAGATTTTTCAAAAATTGATTTTGTAAGATATATTTTTGTACATGGTAATGCTCCCCCATACATAATATATAGTATACTATACATCTAATATGTACAATATACATTTTCTCTACAATCTTCCTTCAATCTTCTCCCCCTTTCTCCTTACATCTTCTCCCCCTTTTGACATTAATGCAAAATATTTATGATATATATATATATATATATATATATATATATATATATATATATATATATATGTATATGTATATGTATATGTATATGTATATGTATATGTATATATATATGTATATGTATATATATATGTATATGTATATGTATATATATATGTATATGTATATGTATATATATGTATATGTATATATATATATATATATATGTATATGTATATATATATACATATATATGTATATGTATATATATATATGCCAAAATGTAACTCAGTTAGAGTATACTATTTTTGAGATTTTTCAAAAATTGATTTTGTAAGATATATTTTTGTACATGGTAATGCTCCCCCATACATAATATATAGTATACTATACATCTAATATGTACAATATACATTTTCTCTACAATCTTCCTTCAATCTTCTCCCCCTTTCTCCTTACATCTTCTCCCCCTTTTGACATTAATGCAAAATATTTATGATATATATATATATATATATATATATATATATATATATATATATATATATATATATATATGTATATGTATATGTATATGTATATGTATATGTATATGTATATGTATATGTATATGTATATGTATATGTATATATATATGTATATGTATATATATATATATATGTATATGTATATATATATACATATATATGTATATGTATATATATATATATATATATATATATATGCCAAAATGTAACAAGAAATTTGAATGTACCTTCAAGATAAGTGCCAAAGTCTTGTCCTAATTCTCTTGCAACACCTTGCATGTGTGCAATGCAATCTACACTTCTGCTGACAATTCTATCATATGGTCTGCAATGGAAAAGTTGTTGTCATGGATGAGCATTTTTTAATGTGCAATGTGTTTTTGTAGTGTATCCATGTTTGAAAGAATCATGTTTTTAATGTCTATCAATGTAGATCTTATCCTTGCCTATTCTCTCAACAATTCTTCCTACATATCTATCAAAAATCTAATCTTGTTGAAGTGGGCAGAGGGGTCAAGTTGCAACTATTGTGCACTTGCCTTTAGATCTTCATAAATCTTTGACAATTTATCTCTTATTTCCTTAGTGAATATTGATGTATTAAAAAGTCTACCAAAAAGTAAAGAGACATTGATGTAGGAGGTTTCTAGAGAGCTTAGAATAGTAGATAGTTCTAATATTGCTATCAGGATTTAACTGTGTAATTTTGAGTCAAACTCATTGACCCATGTTTCATGAGTAGTGATTCAACATGAATCCATCTCTCATGAGAATAAATGGAACGCTGAGCACTCATTGGATATAGGTGATGCTCACAAGGGTGAAGCCCTCGGACTTCCTAGGAGGTCACCCATCCTAGTACTACTCTAGCCTGAGCATGCTTAACTACAAAGTTTCCTCCATGGTTAAACCCAAAGCTTGCAACCCCATTTGAAAAACCTTCACCAAGTGTTTTGCCTTATGAGCCATTCATTATAAATCCCCTTAAGCTCATCAATTGATAAGTAGGAGATAATTTCCACAGCAAGTCAAATTGTGATATTGCTATCATGATTTAACTATGTAATTTTGAGTCAAACTCATTGACCCATGTTTCATGAGTAGTGATTCAACATGAATCCATCTCTCATGAGAATAAATGGAAAACTTAGCACTCATTGGATCTAGGTGATGCTCACAGGGGTGAAGCCTCGAGACTTCTCGGGAGGTCACCCATCCCAGTACTACTCCGGCCTGAGCGTTCTTAACTACGAAGTTTCCTCCATGGTTAAACCCAAAGCTTACAACCCCATTTTAAAAACCTTCACCAAGTGTTGTACCTTATGAACCATTCATTAGAAAGCCCCTTAAGCTCATCAATTGATAAGTAAGAGATTATCTCTTGATAGCAATATCACAATTTGACTTGCTATGGAAATTATCTCCTACTTATCAGTAGATAGTTCTACTTGATGGATAGCAATTTTTTGAGCAATGAGTTCTCAAAAATTTTCTCAACTTTGTGCAATAATTTGACTTGTCTATCTAGATATTCATTATATTTTTGGGCTACCTCTACTAACTAATACAAAATTGGTTGAGAAGTATCAACCTCTATGCCTAGAGCCTCTACTAGGATATTCTTAGTATCGTCAATTATCTTAAATTCCTTGTTTCTTTCCTCTCTAAGCCTTTGCTACTTAGCTTTCTTTTGAAGAAGTTTTCTAAAAACATGCATATGATCAAGATTGAGATTAGAGATGTCCCAATTAGGAACGGCAATCTCTTCATCAAGATCTATATCTTCTATCTAATCAATATAACACCCTTTTAGTTGTAGGATTGGACATCCCTTACCACCAAAGTACTATGCTGATTTTTATCAAATGTCAATCCGGGAGCGTGAACTTGAGATGATGTTTGCAAAGTATATGCTCTAGTTTTTACTAAAAGTTACTACTACTTTGAATGCAATAACTATTAAGGAAATCTAGTTTATCCAAAGGAAAGATGACTATCAAATACTTAGAAGGAAATTCTAATTATTTTGCCATATATCTATGCACCTACTGTTATAGGAACAATGACTGCTTCTGTTTCCAATGGCTATAGGAACAACAGTTTTACTCTAACTTAGAAAACTGAGTCTAACTTCTATTTACTAAAGTAAAACTCCACCTTCCGCATGGGCCCCCATGGAAGAATGAAGGAAAGACAAACTCAGATAAAAGTGTAGAAACTCAGCAAAGGCATGTATTCATCAAATATGCAGTATTACAATTACTTAGGAAAAATAGTAAGATGTCTATCAACTCTGTCTGTCTATTCACTACTTAACCTCATAGATACAGATGAGGTCTTATTTATAGAGAAGAACAACGAACTCCTAAAACTATGACTTCCTCATGAAGAAAAGTTAGTTACAATTTTAAGACTGCAAACATGCAATTGGAAAGACATTAATTCTCCCTTAAATTCCCCACAAATATAGAAATCATAGATAATGCTAGATTTGCTCATTTATCTGTCTTCAAACAGCTTTCCAGGAATCCAGGTATCGTGCTTTGCATGTTTAACTGATTTCTTTTATGCTTACTTCCTTGCTCAACCACTTTATCAGATCTTGCTTGGTTATTCATTAAAACAGGTCCCTTCTGACTTTCTTGCCAAGTCTTCTAGTTTCAACGGTGTCATAACGCTTCTCCTTAATGTCATCAATGCTTTAGCGCTATTCCTTTGTAGTTTGTTTAACTCTGCTCTGCTTGTATCCTGCGGTCAACATTTAATACACACAAGACTTCTCGCAAACATTTATTTTTATTTATTAGTTTATAAAGAAAAGGCATTAATTATTCAACTAACAGTTTTTGCAATCTCTTCAGCTACAAGAAGATCCACCCACATCAAACATTCATGAAGAAAGACTTTTACCACAAAATGAACCCCTTTTTAAATATAATTCGGATTATCATTTTATGCCCTATGTCCATACTTTATACATCAAAAGTTCAAAACATTTTTACTAAAGGATGATAAACTTTAGCATGTTATAGACAAATGTTCACAAAAAGGGCTAATAAAACTTCTATTTCTTCATGTCATCATTTTTCCCCCCAACTGTCCTAAGGCTAGTCCCTTCAACATCTATAAGTTTCTGATCCTCATCTGCAGTCTGAGGTCATTGGAAATTTTCTCTCCTAATTCATGAGCTCTGTAATTGAAATATCCATGATTTTGTTTCAATCTTTCCCATTTTTGTTCTTCAGCAATCATGTTATATTCAACAAACAAATCACATTTTCCAAGCATAGGATGTAGGAGTATTGGCGGTTGGAAACGAAGAGGTACCCAATAATTTTTTTGATTTCTTCCCAATGTCAGATACCTAGGCATCCTGTTGATGGCTAATTCTAGATTTTGGGGAGAGTGCAACTCCCTAGTTTTTAGGTCTTCTGGCAATCAAATCCATCTTTGAAGAGAAGCTTGTATAGCATCAGGGGAATTTTCATGACAATGTTGCTCCCAATCCAGAAATGCCTGTTCATGAACGGGGTGGATTTTGGCAGCAACACTTTGATTATTGCTAACAGAAAGAAAATTGAAGAATACTCTGTAAGTGTTCTATATTTTTGACCGAATGTACAATGGTTCAAACATTTCTTTTTCCCTATAAGGAGCAGCCTGGTTCTCTCGACTAATCTCATTCTGCATCCATGACATAACGGCCCTAAACTGTACATCTCCCACATATAACAATGAATTCCAATCTTTATCATCTAGTACAACAAGATTATGAACATATAATTCACAGAGGAGATTCTTTAGACTCATTGGAACTAAATTGAATGTTGCATAAAATTCCTGAGGAGTATGTAAAGAAGGGTTTAATCCCTAAGTAATTCAAGACAACTAAAAATTAATCATTTTCTCCTTTAGGAACAATGTATAAACTGGAGATGGGGACCCACAATTTACAAGCTTTGGAATGAGCTCTATGATCTTTGTGACACGTTGCT
Organism: Cupressus sempervirens; assembly: GCA_028749045.1. NCBI lineage: Eukaryota > Viridiplantae > Streptophyta > Pinopsida > Cupressales > Cupressaceae > Cupressus > Cupressus sempervirens. The sequence continues at coordinate 571,154,682 of CM053789.1, read as the reverse complement.
GCAGGATCTTAATTTCATTATCCTTTTCTTCAATTTGCTATGCTTGTTCCCTAATAGTTCTGAGCATTTGTTTCTTCTCTAAATCCCAATTTTCTTTCTCCCATTGAAATTGTTGGTACAAATTAAATCTGGCTATTAACAGAGTGGAAATGTCCGGTGGCGTATGACGACAGACAATAGGTCTATAATCTTCAAGGCAACACTCAGGATGATGGTGGTCAGTAGTGTTGTCATCTTGAAAATGTTGTTGTTCAACAAAATCATTATGTTGACAAGTAACAATGTTATCAAATTTTTCTTAAGGGGCAATGGCTACAGGATATGGTGCAATAGTCATTTGTTCTTGAAATGTTTCAATAATTTCTTGAACCATTTCTTGTGCAACAGATGGATATTCCTCTGGTCGTAGATTATCAGTTTCCTTCGCTGGATGTCCAACCTCAGCCATTATTTCTTTTGAGGACTCTGTGTCACTATCAACATTAATAGGACTATCTAGTTTTATGAAAATTTCCTCAAGATTATTTTTATGTTTAGGAGTAGGTGTTGTATGCTCTGGTGGTTGTGTAGGTGTAGGTACTGGAGTTTCAATATTAATAGGTGGTATAGGAGGCTCAGCAAGTGGCACAGGAGGTTTAGTTCTTATATTCACCCCAGACATTCTGGTGACTCGTCGTGGGGTAGAAATTGGTTTCTTGCCCTTATCAAAAGATTTCCCTTTATTCAGGTTAAGTGCAGGTTCTTTTGATATTGTAGGCACTTCTTCTGAACCTTCCTCTGAGGCAATTGTGTGTGATTTTCTCTTCCTAGGAGTTGAGGCTTCTACAGTTGAAATTTTCCTCTTTGTAGTTTGAGGCATAGAAGTAGAAGCTGAAGCTTCTTGAGCTATTTTATATACTACTTTTTTGACTCCTACAACAATTTTCTCTCTTGTCCCTACTCCTTGCCCTTTGGGTCCACCCCTTCAAGGTCCCTTTGGCCTTAACTTTACAAAATCATCCCATGTTCCCAAATGCTACCTAGTCAACTCTTTTTCAATTATAGCCCTAATCAAGTAATGGTGGGATATCGACTGGGTTTTACCTTGTTGTACATAGGTAGCTTTCCTTTTGATGATATTATAAAGGAAACTTGGAAGATTTACAGGACAATCCCCATGCCGCAAACCACTCAAAATTTTGAAATGAATATCATGCAAATAGGAATATCTTCCTTCACAGGTAAAATATCTTATGATAAATTCAGTAGGGTGGATAAATTGCAAAGGGAGAGATAACTGTAATGTACCTTTCTTTTTGTTTTCCTATAGCTGAAGATCTCCCAGTACTAAGAATTGCTCTTTTGCTTGTCATGCATCCATGTCCTCTGTCCAACGTTCTCCAATTATGGGTAACCCAAAAATTTCTGCCACCACTTCTTCGATGAATTCTACCCAAATTCCCTTAATAGTTTCATATCCATCCCTCAATGTATTATGAAATTGGAGTGCAATTTCTTGATCAAACTGCTTCAAACTGAGACAATAAGCTAGCCAACCTCGTTGTTGAAACAAACTACATGTTGCTGGGTCTACCAGTAAGATTCTGTGATCTGCTGGTTCATGCCGTTGAGGTTCTCTACCCATATTTTTGAAAAAAAATGCTAATACAATTGATTTCACTACAAGTGATTTTGAAAGTATGGGCGTTGATAGCTACAGGGGTTTCAACAAAGGGAAATTGCAATACTTCAATACTTTCCAAACATCACACCCTTCAGTACTTCATGATGGCATTTTAATCATCAAAACCATAATGGGAATAAAGGTCGTGCTCAAAAACATATGCCATATTCATGAGGAGGTATGCGAAATCATGATTTAATATTATTTCACACATTTTGGAAGTACAAAGGGTTTCCAACTCATTACTAAAATGAGCCTTCCCCGTACATCCCATATGCTAACTTAAGATTTCCTTGATTTTTCATTCATGATCAATTTCCCCTCCCCCCAACCTAGTAGAGACTGGGTCCCACCAGACCATAGAGATTGCAAATTCCAAAAATTGAAATAACATGCTTTCCTAAATAAATAATAAATGAAATAAATAAAGGCAAACGGGTTGAGTGTGACTGACCTAAGGTGCGATAGGAAGGATGAGCCGAAAAGTGCCTTTTTAGAGAAAGAAAGTGAGATGGAATGATGATGGAAAGACAAGAAGATAGGATGGAATGAGGTGGAAAAGGAATGAATTTTTGCATTAGTGCAAAAATGTTTTATTATGAAGGCCTTGAAAATAAATTCAATGGGCTGTAGGCATCTGAATGGAAGCCTCAGACGAAGTGGCTGTAGGAAGAGATTTTTTTTTGTTGTGAACTATTGAAGAAACTCTTCCCTAGTTGCTGGTTTATGATATAACTTTAGGTGATGCACATTAACTAGGAGTTTGAATTTAATCGGATCAATTGTTGACAGTTGAACTGCTCCATTGTCAAAAATTGTAATGATTTCATAGGGACCAAGCCATTGAGTTTGAAATTTTCCTTGGTGATGCTGATATCGTGAATCATACAAGAGTGCCCAATCACCAACAGAGAATTCTCTGTCTTTAATGAATTTATCATGCCATTGCTTTCTTTGACTTTGAATTAATTTTGTCTCATGAAGAGCTGATTTTTGCCATTCATCCAACTCATTGAGATGCAAAATGCAATCTTGTTGTGTTGCAGGAAGGGTAATATCAAGTTCTAAAGTTGTCCCCAGAGTTCTATGTTCAAATTCAATAAGCATAAAAGCTGTCTTTCCATATAGGAGTTGGAAAGGCGTAAACCTAGTAGTGGATTTCCATGTTGTTTTGTACGCCCATAAGGCTTCAAGAAGTTTTTCTGCCCAATCTTTACAATGCAAAGATACTATTTTTGTGAGAATATGTTCTAGCTCTCTATTTGTTACTTCTACCTATCCATTGGCTTGTGGATGATATGGAGATGATTTGCCATGCCAAATTTTATATTCCTCCATGAGTGTTGCTATCAAGTTAGATGTGAACTGAGGTCCTTGATCTGATTGTAATTCTCTTGGAACACCAAATCTAGTAAAGATACATTCGTACAGAAACTTTGCAACATTATTGTCATAGGGATGCTTCATGGGTTTTGCTTCAGCCCACTTAGTAACATAATCAGTACAAACTAATATATAACTTTTTCCTTCTAATGGTGGTTCAATAGGTCCAACAAAATCAATTCCCCATTTATCAAATGGTTCTACTACTATCTGTGGCTACAAGGGCATTTCACCTGTTTTGGTTGGTCTACCCATTCTTTGACATTTATCACAATTTTTTGTATACTGAGCCGCATCTTTGTGAAGTGTAGGCCAATAATAACCAGTGTTTAGAATCTTTAATGCAGCTCATTTTTTAGCAAAGTGTCCACCACATGAGTTTTCATGACAAGCACGAAGAACATCATATGTTTCATCTTCTCTAAGACACTGTCGTGTTACCTGATCTGGTCCAGTATAAAACATGAATCCTGAGATCCATGAGAAATTAAAACTCTTTTCTGCTAGCAATTGTTTTTCTTTTGCAAAAAAATATGAAGGATTTTTGCCAGTAGTTAAATAGTTGGCAATGTCAGCATACCAAGGATTGTGCATTGATAAAAGGAAGAGATGTTCATCAGGAAAGCTATCTTCTATGGCTGCAGGATCATCAGGTGTTTGAAGACAAGACAAGAAATCAGCCACAAGATTTTCTTTACCTTGCTTGTCAATAATGGTGATGTCAAAGTCTTGCATTAGTAACAACCATCGAGCCAATCATCCAGAGATTGTTGGCTTGTTCATCAGATATTTGATAGCAGAGTGATCTGTATGTACAAAGATTTGGTATCCTGTAATGTAATGTCTGAATTTGTTCAGAGCATAAATTACAGCAAGTAGTTCTTTCTCTATCACTATGTAGTTATACTCGGCTCCTTGAAGATTTTTGCTGATATAGTAAATTGCATGTTCTACTGAATCTGTCTTTTGGCCAAGTACCACTCCAATGGCATGATCTGAAGTGTCTGTGTGTATATGAAAAGGTAACTCCCAATTTGGTCCTCAAAGCACTTGTGCTATTGAGAGGACTTCCTTAAGCTGCAGGAAAACTTTTGTACACTCTGAATCCCATACAAACTCTACATCTTTTTGAAGCAATTTGTATAAGGGTGCCACAATTTGACTGAAATCTTTGATAAAATGTCGATAATATCTCGTATGTCCTAAAAAACTCCTAACTTCTTTTAATTTGGCTGGTACAACTAATGTATGTATGACTTCTATTTTTGCTAGATCTACTTCAATTCCTTTAGGAGAAATAAAGTGTCCCAAGACCACTCCTTCTTGCATCATAATAAAGCACTTTTCACTGTTTAAAGACAAATTGTAGTCTTTGCATCTTTGTAAAACCTTGTCCAATTTTTCCTTGGCTTCTTCAAATGTTTGCTCGTACGTGGTGAAGTCATCCATATACACTTCCAAACAATCTATAGATATGTCAGAAAAAATGCTAATAACAGCTCTTTGGAAGGTTGCGAGTGCATTGCATAGACCAAATGGTAGGATAGAATAAGAAAATGTTCCCCATGGACATGTGAATGTTGTCTTGTCCTAATCTTCTGGTGCTATCTGGATTTGATTGTAACCATTGAACCCGTCTAAGAATGAAAGTATTTCTTTCCTACAAGATTGTCAAGCACTTGATTGACAAAAGGTAATGGAAAATGATCCTTCTTGGTAGCCAAATTAAGTTCTCTATAATCTATGCAGACTCGCCATTTTCCCCCCTTTTTGGGAACAATAACTAATGGTGATACCCATTGGCTATCGAAAATAGGATATATGCAGCCAACATTGAGTAACTTTTGTAATTCATTTTTGACAATATCCCTTAATGCTAGGTTTATCCTATGCTGAGGTTGTCTCACAAGTTTATAATCCAGACTGATATAAATTCTATGGGTATAGAGTGCAGGATCCAAACCTTTCATATCTGTATACTCCCAAGAAAAAGCATCATGATGCTTTTGTAATAGTTGCAGGGTCTCATGATGTTGTGCCTGAGATAAGGACTTTCTTATATTTAATTCTCTTCCTGGAATGATTATTGTTTTGAATACTTTTTTAGCCATTGAAATTTGCACAATTGGTTGTGAATATATCTCATGTGGCAGGAGTGAATGCAGTTCATTAGATAAAGGCAAAATGCTTTCTAAGACATACTCTTGATAGAAGATGCTTCAGGTTATGTTCCATACTCATTCAATATAATAGAAGAAATGACATCATCTTCTTCTTTGATGTTTACAAATGAGTTTCGTGAGATCATCATCAATTGTTGAATAGAATCTATGTCCATATTAGAGTTATCCATATTTGGCTAGACAACTTGATCATCCTACAGCAAAGGCTGAGCAAGAGAATACAAGGTCAAATTTTTAGTGTTTGTTCCATCTGAAATAGTCATTTTCCCTGATCCGCATGCAATATAAGCATCTACTGTTGCTAACCATGGTCATCCTAAAATGATAGGGTAGCCTCCAATACTTGTTTTTGGAGAGAGTACAATAAAATCAACTGGATACTGCCATGAATTTAATATGACAGTGACATCTTCTAGCATACCATCAGGAATGATGGTAGAACTATCTGCTAATTGCAAGATTGTTGGCGTCCGCCTGAGACCAATGGTACTTAATTTGGACACCACTTCCTTGGTTATTACATTGATGGATGCTCCTAGGTCTATTAAGACATTTTGTACTTGTTCTCCTTGAATGGTGAGGGTTACTACTGGGCTACTAGGGTCTGCATACTTAGGCATTTTGCAGTTATCAAACATAAGATTAGAAAGTTGTCCAAGGACATGGATAGTCTTTGGGTCTTTCTTTTTCCTTCTTGGATTTTCAACAAAGGCTTCTTTGATGACTTTTATATATAGAGGTACTTCCTTGATTGCATCAAGTAAGGGAATTTTTACCATCATTTGCTTGAGTTTCTCGAGAAAATCTAGTGTAGCTTGATTTTCACTTGGCAGTATTTGCTTTGTTAACCTGCTAGGAAATGGTGGTATTTTGGCTATAGGAGAAATAGTGGTGGTAGGTTCTTGAACTGACTCAGCACTCGTATCATCTATTTCTGTTATAATGGGCTATTGAGGTGAGGCAAGCATTGTTCCAGATCTTAGATGAATATCATTTAGGGTAATGGAATAACTTTGTTGCTGGGCTGAAGGTTTTTTATTATTAGGGTTAGGTGCAAGTTGTACAGGTAACTGTGGCTGTTTTGGAGGAGTTGTATTGGCTGCAGGAGGTATTAAGGCTTGCTGTTGAAGAGGTTGAGTCAAAGCCAGCTACTGTTGATCTTGCTGCCAATTGTAGTTTTGCTACCAACCTTGCTGAGGTTGGTGCTATCCTTGGTTAGGGTGCTGCCACCCTTGGTTGGTCTATGACCAACCTTGGTTAGTTTGTTGCCAACCTTGGTAAGGCTATTGCCAACCTTGGTAAGGTTGCTGCCAATGATTATAATTACCATGTTGTTGTTACCATTGACTACTACTACTGTAATTATGGAGTGGGTCTTGAGGAATACCTAATCTTGGAGCCCATGGCCTTCGTTGAGCAACATAAAAGACTTCCCCCTCTTCATCAATTGCCTTGAACTCAGTAGGCACATGCTATGATTCCATGCTAGCAATAGGCTTACATTGACAGTTGCATTTCTTTTCTCTGCAATGGGGACAATATTCTACCAACATACTATCAACATCTTCCTTTTTCCTATGTGCTTGCATGGTATCTAATTGTGTAGCAACATCATTAATGATGTCTTGCTTGAAATTTGACAAGGGGTTTGACAATTCTGTCTTAGATACTCCTGTCCCAGGAGTCTTTTGGAGTAAATCCCTCAAACCTTGTCCTTTTTTTGTTGTTGCTTTAGAATAGTTTAAACAAATATTCTAGATTTCAGCCCACGTCTTCTGTGTAATGTCACCTCCTACCATTAAGTCTAAAGCTTGCATACTCCTATCATGTACTCCTTTCAGAAAGAGATGCTTTTGAGACTCCTCATTCAGCTGATGTTGTGTGTTGCATTGTAGGTTAAACATGAATCGAGCAACATAGTCCTCCAAAGTCTCATCCTCCTTTTGTGTCATTTTAAAAATGTCATCTCCTTTCAAATCATGGCCTCTACAATATTCCTTATATTTATTAATGAAAATATTACTCATAGTTGGCCAATCTGTCACAACATTGGCACCTAAACTCATAAACCATCTCAAAGCGACTTCTTTGAGAGTTGATGGAAACAATTTCAGCTTATGGGCATCAGTTGTGTAGTCATAACTTCAAAAAAGGATGTCAAATTCAAAGAGAAAAGTTTCTGGATCTTCATTAATAAGGCCATAAAATTTAGGCAAGGTAGCTGAGGGTATATTTTTCAAATTTTAATTACCCTGCTAAGGAGGAATTGGAAAGGGAAAGGTAAGTTGAGCTACTGCCATTTGTAGATGTCCTAGTGGTGGCTAATAAATGACTAGAGCTAATGGATTATCTTGATATTCTAGCTCAGCAAAAAGATTATTCAAATGAAAATATTCTTCAGCTGTGGTTGGTGATTGTACTTGTTTTGATACTTCTACAAATACATTCTCAAAAAATTCTTCTTCTCTCTCTTCTCATTCTTCTCTTTCTTCAGAGTTAGGATAAAGAGGATCTTCCTGATTGAAGTTGGGAAGAAATCTTCCAAGGTGATTTCTTCTTCTATGCATGAAAAAATGCTAGAAATGAAACTAAGTGACTCAATAGTAAATACTAGACTGACTCCATCCCCAAAAATGGTGCCAAAAATATGTCTAATCAATATAACACCCTTTTAGTTGTAGGATTGGACATCCCTTACCACCAAAGTACTATGTTGATTTTCATTAAATGTCAATCCGGGAGCATGAACTTGAGATGATGTTTGCAAAGTATATGCTTTAGTTTTTACTAAAAGTCACTACTACTTTGAATGCAATAACTGTTAAGGAAATCTAGTTTATCCAAAGGAAAGATGACTATCAAATACTTAGAAGGAAATTCTAATTATTTCGCCATATATCTATGCACCTACTGTTGCAAGAACGGTGACTGGTTCTGTTTCCAGTGGCTGCAGGTACAATAATTTTTACTCTAACTTAGAAAATTGAGTCTAACTTCTACTTACTAAAGTAAAAATCCACCTTTCGCATGGGCCCCCACAGAAGAATGAACGAAAGACAAACTCAGATAAAAGTGTAGAAACTCAGCAAAGGCATGTATTCATCAAATATGTAGTATTACAATAACTTAGGAAAAATAGTAAGATGTTTATCAACTCTGTTTGTCTATTCACTACTTAACCTCATAGATACAGATGAGGTCTTATTTATAGAGAAGAACAACAAACTCCTAAAACCATGACTTCCTCATGAAGGAAAGTCAGTCACAATTTTAAGATTGCAAACATGCAATTGGAAAGACATTAATTCTCCCTTAAATTCCCCACAAATATAAAGATCATAGAAAATGCTAGATTTGCTCATTTATCTGTCTTCAAACAGCTTTCCAAGAATCCAGGTATCATGCTTTGCATGTTTAACTAATTGCTTTTATGCTTACTTCCTTGCTCGACTGCTTTATTAGGTCCTGCTTGGTTATTCATTAAAACAAGTCCCTTCTGACTTTTCTGCCAAGTCTTCTAGTTGCAACGATGTCACAACACTTCTCCTTAATGTCATCAATGCTTTAGCACTATTCCTTCATAGTTTGTTTAACTCTGCTTTGCTTGTATCCTGTGATCAACATTTAATACACACAAGACTTCCCGCAAACATTTATTTTCATTTATTAATTTATAAAGAAAAGGCAGTAATTATTCAACTAACAGTTTTTGCAATCTCTTCAGCTACAAGAAGATCTACCCACATCAAACATTCATGAAGAAAGATTTTTACCACAAAATGAACCCCTTTTTAAATATAATTTCGATTATCATTTTATGCCCTATGTCCATACTTTATACATCAAAAGTTCAAAACATTTTTACTAAAGGATGATAAAGTTTAGCATGTTATAGAAAAATGTTCACAAAAAGGGCTAATAAAACTTCTATTTCTTCATGTCATCATCTTCTTCCTTCTCTTTTCCTTTTCCCAAAAAAATTGTGCTCAATTGAGGATTGGTCTTAACTATCCTTTCACTTATTACTTGCATGGTAGGAATGGAAACAATTGTTGAAATAGTGGAACTCACTGAAAAAGTGGATGCTGCACTCATTGAAATACCAGTAGTAGAAATACCTATTGTAGCCAAAATTGATGTAGAGGGAAGTGCATGCTACTTGGTAAATGAAATGCTTGGCACTTCTATCAATGAAGTACTGAGCTAGATAGGTGCAAAGATTGATTGAGTGCTCATGCTTTTAGTGTTATTCAATCCTGCTAAAGCTTTCTCTGGGCTTGGTGTTTTCAATGTTTTTCTTGGATAATGAGGAAGTGAGGATATCACCATTGCAGCAATATTTACTGGATCATTTTCCTTAGTATCTTACACATCATGTAAGTCTTCCTTGGTAGCTTCCTTCCCTTTTTCTTCTTCATCATCTACATTATGAAAATGAATGACTTCTTCATTATCAATCTCTTCATATTTCTCTTGATCATCATCATCCTCATCCTTGTCATTTATACTAACAACAAAATCACTCAACTTGTGAAGAAGATAAACATTCTTCCATGTGTTTGTAGCCTTTTTCACAACATGCTCAATGTCTTTCAATAGTATAAGACAAGTGTTGAATCTTAAAGTTATATTTTCTTCATTTTTCTTCAAAGATTCCTTCACCTCCTTGTCATCCAAATTTAGCATGAGTTGCCTCAGGGTCTACTCATATAGTTCTTGGTAAGATGACCAATTTTTTAACAAATGAAACATCTTCTGGTAGTATCTATTTTTCTCATGTGATGTTTCTCACAATTAAGTCCAATATGTCCAAATTATCCACAGTAATGACATCTACACCAAGTGTTGTAGTCCCAACCAAATAGCTTTTACAATTTTTTCTATTGGATTCAATATCTTAGTTTTGCATTCTGATGACTTGTGCCCATGCTTCTTACATTTGTGACATTTGCCTTCAAACTTTGGTTTTTCTTTGCATTCATTTTCCCTAGGACCATGTTGATTACAATTGTAACAATTTTCATTGAATTTTTCTTTCCCATTGTTCAAAAATGTGTTTGATGTATGATCTATCTTACCATAGTGACTGCAAGTAGGTTTTTGATTATTTTGAGCTCCTTGATTGGATGATTCACCTTCTTTTGTATATCCAATTCTTGCTTTTCCTTTTTGTCTATAATGACTTTGCTCATTCAATTGATTCATGTCCTCTTGAGATTTCATTATCATTTCATTGGTTTTCCTTTTAGTGTTTAGATCATTCTAAAATCTTTCATTATCTAATCTTAGTTTCATAATTTCTTCACTTGCATTGGTGAGTTGATCAATGAAATCTTCTTGCTAAAGGGATAAGTGTTAAATTTTATTGTTCTTTCCTTCTAATTCTTCTCTTATTTTTTTTTTTCTTTCATGACTTCACACAACCTTACTGACTAAATTTCTTGCTCTCTTCTTAGTTTTCTTACTTATTCTTGAAGAGTACTATTCTTTTCAAATAGTTCTTTGATTGCTTCATCTGAATTGCTTGAATGGATGTCTTCAATTATTTCTTCATTGTATAGTTGATCATTCATCTAGATTGCAAGATCTTTTATTCTTTTTAGGGATTGAGAGACTTGCTCTTTTTCTTTCTTGAGTTTTCCAATAGACAATTCCAAATCTAGATTCTCATTATCAATAGCCTTCTCAAGTTTGAATACCTCCATTGCCTTTGATCTTTGCTCAAGCTATTAAACTTTTTCTCTAAGAACCATAAAGCTCTGATACCAATTGTTGGAAATATTATGATAGGCTAATAAACTAAGAGATGAGGGGTGAATCAATAACTTATCAAACTTAATTATTAATTAGCAATTAATCCTTCATGTATATTGTGATCTAATTACATGCATGAGAAACTAAAAACATTAAAGCATATACAACACTTTTGACACAATTTGGTGACCCAAAAACCTTCCAAATAAAAAATAAAATTGGGGTGGGAATGATACTCATAAGCTTTATTACTACAGTATAAATTTGGCCTATTAAGGCTTACAATGATCACTTCTGATGATCTACCCTATTAGGAGCAATAAGGACTATTAGGTTCACCTTGCAAAATGATTTACAAACATATAATGAAGTATGCACTTGATAAAGAGATTTATACAAGACCATTAGGTCTACCTTGTGAAAGGTTTGACTAATCTACCTATCAAGATGAAGCAATGGTTGATCTCTGATCTGCAACTTGGTTTTGTGAATGAGATTCCTCTAAGTGCATAAATCACCTTGTTGTGATAGATAAATCTTTGTTGCTCCTTATACTATTGTAGCATTTGTAATTCACTCTACTAATCTTCTTTGATTATTACATTACTTACATGTCATTTTTCATGCATTGGATGTGACACAATATATTACATATATACCAATTCAATTTACAAATTAAAAAGTTGGCCATAGTAAAAGTTTACACAAAAATCACAAAGTTAACCAAAGTGTAGAAACTCAAGTTCTGAAGACTAATTCGATGAGGTTATGATACTCAACATCCACTATTAACACTCGACATTGTCATGCACTTGGTAGATGTGGAAGCTCGGTCCATATTGATCACTTCTAAGTAATCTTGAACTCAGTCTGCACTAGTGACTCAAAGAATACTGTGAAACTCAAAATATAAAATAAATCATTTGATTCATACTACATAGCTCGGTTAATGCTATCACTACGAGCTTGGTATAAACTAAGCCACTTGGTTAACATTGAGTATCTCAATTAACACTTGACTCACATCACATCAACTATGAACTCAATAAGCATTGCATAACTTAGTTTTCATTGGTAAAATTGACATACATTGAGATGCTCAATTTACACTATTGATCAGCACCATAGTAGTAACTACTTGACACAAATTGAAATCTATCCAAAGGACTTGATAGAAACTATAGAACTTAGGAGATAATTACACTCTAAATAAGTGTATGTCACTAATAATAAAGATGACTAGAATGTCAAAAATTTCATGAACTCACACTTCTCTAAGTTTATGGCCAATTTCTCCAAATGCTTCAAGTTTCCTCTTTTGTCTTGCTAAATATGATTATGTTATCTAGGTACACTCCTACAAAATTTTCTATGTAGTCCTTAAGCACTCGATTCATCAATCTCATGAAGGAGGTTCATTATTAATCCCAAAGGGCATGACCAACCATTCATATAAACCCTCTATGGTTTTGAATTTTGTCTTCCATTCATATCCTTCCTTCACCCTAATTTGGTGATAAGCACATTTCAAATCTATTTTAATTAAATATCTTGCTTCACCTACATATTCCATAAGATCTTCTATTCTAGGGATAGGAAACCTATATCTAATGGTTATCCTATTAAATTATTTAGAATCAATACATAGTCTCCACTTAAATCCATTTTTGGGTGCTAGCATAACTAGCAATTCAAATGGGCTTATTTTTTTCCTTATCAACCCCTGGTCTAGAAAATCTTGCACTTGCCTTAGAATATCCTTATTTTGAATATGTTTCATCTTGTATGAAGCTTTGTTAGGTAAAAGTGTCCCTGGTATAAAATCAATCTGATGACTAATTGCCCTCTTTGGGGGTAGAGTAGAAAGACTCCCATCATTGACTATGTCTTGGAATTTTTCAAGAAACTTCACTACCTTTGCAAGAAATGGCTTTAACCCTTGTTTAGTCTCCTCCTTAGGTCTTACCACAATGGAACCTCATTTCATTGTACTCCTTCTAATTTTTCAAGAACTCTTTCCCACTAATCAATATGACATTTGGGGTTACTATCTGTAATCACCTAAAAATGGTCATCTAGACTATTAGCTCCCTTTTCAACATTTTGGCTAAATTAATTTAATCACTTACCTAAGCCAAATTTCTAATAATCAATTTATTTGATTATAACCTATAGTTTGACTATGCTATCCTAAGTTCATTATTTGATTAAAAGAACATGTCTCCTTTTAATTAAATAAAAGACCCCATTCTTCTAACCCACTTAAAGTGCACACATAAAGTCCTTTTTCTATTTTGCAATTAAAAGAAAAGGCTTTGTGACTTTTGTCTTATATGACAAGTCAACTTATATTCTATTGGTTGACTTGTGTGTGCACATGGATCACTCCTATTTTCGAATTCAACCGTTGATCATCCACCATCTTCATCTTGATCTCCACCATCCATACATCTTTAAAAGGGAGAGAGCTTTCCCCCTCAATGGATCCTCATTTTGAATATTGTTATGTTGCAAGTTTTTTAATAGGTTTCTTTGGAGCTTTGTGGAGAACTTCTCTTTCTTGTCTACATTCTCTCATCCATGGCATTCTAGCTTAGCTTAGCTTTCATTTTTACATGTAGCTTAAATCATATAGTCTAATAGTTGGATTACAACACTCTCATCCATGCTTAGAATAGCTGCACTTTTCATATTCATGCTAGCTTAATCTTTAGTTGCATTGCATCTTTGAGGAACTCTTTGGGACATTTGCATTCTTGCATCTTGTCTTTGGAACCTCCCATTGCATGGTTTACTAGCAAGAAGAGTATCTCTAAAGCTTAGCTGAGAGCCCTTGAAATTGAAATACACTCTTTTGCACTCCATGGATAGGGAGCTCTAAGTTGGCATCCAAGCATTTTGAACTCATGGAATCATTTGGATAGAAAGGTTTAGAGTGTGACACAATTCGAGTGTACATTTTTGGCGCCCACCGTGGGGCTTGAATCAAGTTTCTAGCTCCATTTGCTTTTATATTTCATCTCTTATTTTTTACAGTAGCATATTGGATCTAATCAAGTGCTTTTGTAGAATTATCACTTGGATTTTAAGTTCAACCCATAAGTAGATTGGTTTGAAGGCCAAAAATCTAGTTGGTTTAAAGATTTGATCATATCTTTAAAACCACTTGGAGTTTGGTTTTGAAATTTTTTTTTCAGGTTAAGTATGTGTTCAAAATGTCTTAGTCCAATTTTCAAAGAATTTTGACATGATTTTCGGGAGTTATGATTTTTTCTTTATTTTTCATAAAAAGTTGTTTCTAATCAGAAATCATCACATTTTTCAAAAAAACTTACATTTTCAGAAATTTTTTTGAATTCTAATGGGGATTATTTCTTTGTATTTTCAATTTTGAGGTCATATTAAGGATCAAAAACTCGATTTGATAAATTTGGCCTATTTTGACAAAATCGATCTCTAGGGAGAAAATGAAGAGAATTTTTTGAATTTCTTACATTTTTGGAAACCTCTCTAATTTTTAGTAGAGGTCTCTTCTTTTCATTTCTGTTTTTGGATCCGAAATCATAGCAAACAAGTCCAATCTTGTTGACTAGGTCAAAATCAAAGAGTAAAAATGAGAGCATTTGTGATTAACTTGCACTTTCTTTGCATGCACTTGGTTGGAAGATAAATTGGATTTTTGATGCAACTCACCATTTTTTATTGCATATTTTTATGTTATTTCACACTAACTTTTGGTGCTAACAAGTTGTGATTACAGGTTGCCATCCTTATGAAAAAAATTAAAACATTGCATAAAAAGAACGCATGTCAAAGCTTCAAATGCACAAGGGCTACTAACGATTGTTTGCAAGGCTGCCCAACACATAAAAAACCAATTTTTCTTATTCTTTACTTTTACATGTGCGGCATATACTGATTGTTTATTTCTAGGCACATTAAAACTTACAATTGGGATCTTTTGGTGATAGGAGAGTATGCTCTTCACCCTTGTAGTGAATCAAAAATGTTGACTTACCATTTGATTTCAAGAGTAAGAGGCAACTGAATCTTTTTGACGTGTTTGGGAGAAAATGATTAGAATAGAAGAGTATGCTCTTCACCCTTGTGGTGAATCAGAAATCTTAACTTCCAAAAGTTGATCCACTCTTTGTGTAGTTTAGAATCCTTTAGAGGGCCTGCTCTCGGACAACCTGAGAGGAACGACCCAAGTGGGCACAAGCTGATTACCTGGCTCTTCCAACCCACTATAAACTCAAGGCTATCAAAGACACAAAACTTTGGTAGATGTAGTATTTATCTTCACCTAGTGTGATCGCTTATGAGATTTTGACCATAGGGAGATCACTAGGCAAGAATGCTTAAGGTACTCTTGTGATCACGAGATCGGTTACTCATCACAAGGTGAGGTGTCTCGTAATTGGGAGCAAGAGGAACACTATGAACGGAAGCCCTATCTAAACACCCTAAGTTAGCAACTACCCTTTTTTAGCCACTCAACTTCTTGGTGCAAGGATCGATCCTAGTGGACTACTCGGATCACCCCAAGATTTTACATTCACCATATGTGTTCCCTTGGTTGTGCTTATGGCACTTCCATGACAAAGCCAATATCTCTTGTGGGAAACCACTTGGTGTGAGGCAAAGGAGCATCAAGTGTGGGCCAAGTTGTTGAGTACTGAACCATGACATTTAGGTAGATATTGCTTGATGTGTTCTCGAATGTGGTATACCTGTAAAAATATTTTGAACATACACATGATGATAATTCTAGGACTTTCTTTTCAGACCTCAAATGTGCTTGTATCATGCAAGGTTACTTTGTCCCTTGCTTGATTGTTTGAAGACTACTCCATGTGTCACTATCTTGCTTGGAAAGAAATTTTTTTTGAACATCAAACTTGCTATGCTATCAACTATTGTCAAACTTTGTCAACCAAGTGAAAACATTTTCTTCTGTTACTTACTAAGGGAGGTTTCATCATTTGGCTTTGATTTGTTATGTCTCTAGTGATTAAACATGCTTAAAGTGGATCTTTGGTCTTAGCGCTCTTGGTCTTTCTATCTTCATGGTCTATGTCCACTTACTAGTTATCTTTTTGCTGAAATGGTTGCTTTGATTTCTTGACTACACTGTTGCTTTGGAGAGTTGTTCACTTGT
The DNA here is from genome assembly GCA_028749045.1 of Cupressus sempervirens. NCBI lineage: Eukaryota > Viridiplantae > Streptophyta > Pinopsida > Cupressales > Cupressaceae > Cupressus > Cupressus sempervirens. The sequence goes on along the minus strand of CM053789.1, from coordinate 571,138,538 downwards.
CACCCCGCTTGCTCTATCTATTTGGCTATTTGGGCATCTTGCCTAGCTATTGACTTGAGTCATTCATGTCGTAAGTTTCTTGGACATATTGTTTGACAAGTCACTTTAATCTTTCTCTACTATCTTGGCAAGTGAACACTCTACCTCCTATATTTTCAACATCAAGTTATCTTCTAGGCTCTTTTATGCTTGGCTTTGCATCTAAAACTATGGGATCTAAACCTTGTGCTACCAAACTTCAACTGAATCTAGATGATCATGATATCCTCCATGTCACTAAAGAGTTTCAAGATCTATATGCACAATACAAAGAACTAGAAGAGACAAATGATCTTTCTTACCTTCATCTCTCTAAGCGCATGATAGAAATGAAGTCTAAACTTGAGAAAAGGTTAGAGGAGAAGATTTCATCATTACATGAATCTTCCTTAAGGTCTTTACATGCATGTGAGTCACCTTCTTTGAGGTCATCCTCTTCTTCTAGATCTACATGCTCTACTTCAAGACATCAAATGTCTTCATCTTCTAGATCTAAAGACCTCTTTAGAGAACAACCAAAATTTCATGATGGACCTATCTTTGTCCAAGATAATGATGAAGACATGAATTCATTCTATTCACTTGAGAAACAACAAGAAGATCCTAGACATACTTCTAATAGAACTTTTGCTTCCTTGGAAGATTCTTATGATGACACATTGCAAAAACTTCTTGGCAATAAGATCATCATGTTACCAAAGTCTAGCTCATATGGAAACCCATTCTTGGATACCTATTGTGCCTATCATCAATCTAATGACCATGCTACTTTTAATTGTATAGAGCTGAAACATAAAATCCAGGATCTTATTGATAATGGAATTATTGATACCTCTAATGATTCATGCGATGAGGATACTTTTCTTGAGCAAGATTACATTAATGAACCTATGTCTAGTAGTGGCTCTATTACATCTTCCACTTCTTCCAACACTCGTGCATCTCCCAACACTTTAAAGCTTTCCAACATGCCTCTATCAAAAAATGAACCTAATGCTTTCCACATTGACTACGTGTATCGTCAAGGGCTGCCTCTAAAAGAAACTCAAGCTAACCTTCACTTGGTTGCAAACCTTTTCCATGCTACTAATCCTAAACATCCTCAACCTTCATGCACTACTATGCCTAATCCAAACACTACTCCATTCACTCTTCATTCTCCCTTGTCCTTGGAAGTGGCTCCATGTCAAGAGGACTCTCAAAAAGAAAAAGCTATAAATTTCAAGAAAGATCAAGATCAAGCACCCTTTCATCTCTTTTAATATTTTTCCCCTCCATATCCTATATCTTTTCCACCCCCCCAGTATGATGAAGATACCACTTCTATTATCTCCCTTGAGCTTACTGAAAATTATGAGAAAAGTTCTCTTCATATGCTATCCAAAGCTACTTGTCAAGATCAAAGCATCCCGTCATGTTCTACTTCTCCACATCCACTTCAAAATTGTGCTCAAGCTTCAAGTGCTTCTATTAAAAATGTTGTTCCTATGAAAGGTACTCTTGAGTCTATTGATGGCTTTGACCATGTTGCTCACTCTAAATATGTTGATATCCCTTCCCACTATCCCTTTGCATCTTCTAAATCTATCCTTGGTCCATATCCATCTAAGCTAAAGCATTCAAACCTTCCATCCATATTGGGGCCTTATGTTCCTCCATCTCCTACATTCACTCCTAGCTCATTCCCTAGCTCTTCCATCATACCTCAAGATCAACAAAGACACTCATCCTTGGTGAATTTTCACCCATCTATCCATCTAAACTAGTCATATCAGCCTTATTCATCCACAAATCCCAAGTTTTTTGGAAATGAGAATAAACATAAGAATCCATTGAAAAATGAAGATCACTATGTCCCATCTAATCGACATGTGAATGCTAAGAAGGAAAATGCACAAAAGAGACTACAAAGGTCCACTATTAAAAAAGTTAAATCAAAGAAAATATGGGTTCCTAAACCCATTATTGAAGAAATGTGTTTTGAAGTATCCAAAGGAAAATCTAAAGCTATATGGATTCCCAAGTCTCTTTTAAAAGACTTGAATATTCAAAATACTTCAAAGTTGTCATTCAAGCTTCCAAAGGTTTCCATTCCATCTTCTTCCAAAAATCTTTCTAAGAATATTCCAAAGCCTTCCACTCCACTTTTTTCCAAATCTCTTTTACCACCTCATACATCTAAACCTCAAGCTACTTCATCCATGATTCCTCCATCATTCCAATACCCTTCAAGGTGTGTGTCAACTTTGATCTTGTCCAATATTTCAACTACCCTCATGAAATCCTCTAAAGCTTACACTTACTTTCTATACCTGAACTATTATCCTCCATATACTCTTCCTACTACCATTTCTCTTTCATCACCCTATCAACATCTTTGAGCATAACTTTCTATGGTCTTGGCTTATCATGACTTATCTTTTCTATAGGAGCGCTATCTACATTCAAACATCTTGAGCTCTTTCTAAAAATTCAAAAAACACAAAAAAAAAAAATTCAAAAAAATTCAAAAAAAAAAATGAAAAAATGAAAATGTGCCTTGGTGAAAACCACTTCTCGTGGCACTTTGGTAGCAAAAGTAAAGAGAAATAAATTTATCCTATGGTGAAAACTACTTCTTGTGGCACCTTGGATAAGTACCATGATGAAAACTTGGCAAACAGGCATCATGTGTAATTCTTCCATCATCCATCTATCCCTTCTTCTCTCTTTGATCTTGACAATGTTGAGCTATCTTTGCATATTGGCTATCTTATCCACCAGATTTTCTATTGTACTCTCCCATTCACTCATAGCCTCTATCTTGAGCTTTGTTCTTATTGCTCTATCCCATTGCTATACTATCTAGTTAATCCCTTGGTCTTGATCATAATAAATGAAACATGGTTCTCATAGGTCTCTTGACATGGCTACTCTTTTGGACTACACACTTCATGCTATCTCACTTGTTGGCTTCATTGCTTATCCTACATGCTATATTTCTCATTACTTCCATTGCTTATCCAAAATATGCTTCATATGACTATTTCACCTCTGTCCCTAGCTTGGGTACTCTTGAGGAGTCAGTCCTTGAGGATCACTTTCACTTGCTTCATACTCTTTTTTCATCCATCTTTGCTTATCCACTGGCTTGTTGCTCCATCATATCCTATACCTTGCTAGAAATTGGGAGAAAATGATGTGATCTTGCTTGAGAACTAGTGATATCTAAAACCTTCTAAAAACTTTCAAAAAAAATCATATATGATCCTAAAAAAAATCCTAAAAATCAAAAAATGTCTTGAAAAAATGATCATCTTAGTGAAAACCTAGCAATAGGCACTTTGATGTATCACCAAAAAAATCAAAAATACAAAAATACAAAAAATTGAAAAAAGTCCTGAAAAAATCTGTCAAGTGGTGAAAATCTAGAAATAGACGCTACTTGAGACCCTCGCACCTATGTCTATCAATCTCAATCATCCACTTTGCTACACATTTCCTAGCTTGGAATTGTTTCTTGTCCTCGTCTTGGGGGCACAACTTCTTAGCCTATTGAGGTATTCTTCTACATTAGGGTTTCTTGGACAACTCACAAAATGGTGTTTCTCAACACTACCCCCACCCACTTTGACATCAAGTGTTTTTCAACACTTTACAGATAGTTTACCTACGGTCTCTGATGTGTCACGATATTTCTCACTATCAGAATCAAGTCTTGAAGAAATGGCCAAGTGACTTACACACACGCACTTTAACACTTAAACAACTGAGCTATGCTGATCTTTATCTACTTTGTGTGTTGTCTATGATGATTTCTTTGCCATGTGCTCCCTCCCTAATAGTCTTTCGAGGATGTCATTGACTAGAAGACTGGGGGCATGAGGCATGTCTTCTTGATTTCTACTTGTGGGTATACTTTGTTTGTCTATAGTGTTGTAAGCATTCATGCTTGTCCTATTCAACACTTTAACTTATAAATGTATCATCCTTAACTGTTTTGCAAGACGGCACTCAGGGTTTATCCTGGTGCTTATGCCTTGATACAGGTGTAATCTTGCTAAATTAAACTTAGGGAATCTAATCATGTAGTTATCTTGACTTACATGTCTCTGATGCTTAGATTGGATTTCCACATACCCATCTGATATCGATCATATTCATATCCTCATAGTTATACTAGTGATGGTTGTATGATCTCATGATGTCCCTAATAAATACTCAATGATGAAATTAAGAGTCTAAATGTTATGCGCTTCTTGCTGGTAAACCACTTTGCATATTAGCTTGCATTTTAGGTTCATTTTCTAGCTTAGTCTTGTATTCTTGCATATGGGGAGAGCTCTCTCTTCATCTTTTTGTGGACATATCAGCTAACTCTTTTCATATATTTCTTTACTTTCTTCTTGTTCATGTCTTTTCACCTTCTTAATCTTTCGCTTCATCTCTTTTCTATCTTATCATCACATTATATAAATTTTTGACCTATTAAATAATTTCAACATCCTAGATTCATTTTCAGGATCAAAATCCAAATTCGAGTTCATCTTGATAGTCAAAATTGTCTTTTAAAATTCTACTTTTTGATGGTCAAAATTGTCTTTTAAAATTCTACTTTCTTTTGAGCAGTTAGCTGACCTTTTGAGGTCTAATCTCTGAATCATCACTGGGGCATCTTCATTTCTTCATGTCTTCATCATTTTCATACTTCATATCTACTTAAATTCACTGTTTCATGTCTAAAATCACCTTTCTACTCATTTCGACCTTATTTTTATGCTATATCCTTCAAGGTCAACTCTAGTCAAACTGGGGCATTTTATCAATTTTTTTTATATAGTCATTCTTGGGTTCTAATAATCTATCTGTCATCTTGGACATTGCTATATTCTATTTTTCTCATTTCTAGCCAATTTTTGCATCCCCTTACCTCATTTCAATTTCTATCCTGAGGGGGCAGAAATACTCTATCACTGCTTAGGAGCATTTGTTTGATCTTCTCACTTGCTCTCACTCTATCCACTTTTCTAAGTGTTAGCATTCTTCTTGAATTCTGACATCATCTTTTCCTAGTGTTCAGTACTACCATTATCAAGTTGTACATTCAAGACTTGCTATCTATTTCTGCATTTCACTCTTCGAAATCAGACATCTACATCTACCACAGCCTACTTGGCTTCGATTTTCTTTGACATAATGTGTTCCCAGATCGATCACACATTAGTCAAAGAGGGGCAAATGTAATCACCTAAAAATGGTCATCTAGACTATTAGCTCCCTTTTCAACATTTTGGCTAAATTAATTTAATCACTTACCTAAGCCAAATTGCTAATAATCAATTTATTTGATTATAACCTATACTTTGACTATGCTATCCTAAGTTCATTATTTGATTAAAAGAACATGTCCCCTTTTAATTAAATAAAAGACTCCATTCTTCTAACACACTTAAAGTGCACACATAAATTCCTTTTTCTATTTTGCAATTAAAAGAAAAGGCTTTGTGACTTTTGTCTTATATGACAAGTCAACTTATATTCTATTGGTTGACTTGTGTGTGCACATGGATCACTCCTATTTTTGAATTCAACCATTGATCATCCACCATCTTCATCTTGATCTCCAACATCCATACATCTTTAAAAGGGAGAGAGCTTTCCCCCTCAATGGATCCTCATTTTGAATATTGTTATGCTGCAAGTTTTCTAATAGGTTTCTTTGGAGCTTTGTGGAGAACTTCTCTTTCTTGTCCACATTCTCTCATCCATGGAATTCTAGCTTAGCTTAGCTTTCATTTCTACATGTAGCTTAAATCATATAGTCTAATAGTTGGATTGCAACATTCTCATCCATGCTTAGAATAGCTGCACTTTTCATATTCATGCTAGCTTAATCTTTAGTTGCATTGCATCTTTGAGGAACTCTTTGGGACATTTGCATTCTTGCATCTTTTCTTTGGAACCTCTCATTGCATGGTTTACTAGCAAGAAGATTATCTCTAAAGCTCAGCTGAGAGCCCTTGAAATTGAAATACACTCTCTTGTACTCCATGGATAGGGAGCTCTAAGCCGGCATCCAAGCATTCCAAACTCATGGAATCGTTTGGATAGAAGGGTTTAGAGTGTGACACAATTCGAGTGTACACTATCTTAGTCTCATCCTCATCTACTAGAGATTAAATGTGGCAGGTGATTCCATTATATTTGAAATAATAGGATTTCTTCTATCCATTATGTATGGTCTTCTTGTTATACTAGCATGGTCTTCCCAATACAAAGTGGTAGGCATCCATGGGTAGTATGTCACATAGAACCTTATTCTTGTATCCTCCTATGGTAAATTAAAACCAAGCTTGTTTATTCACCAATATATTTTGCACTTTTTTTAACTAGGTAGCCTTGTAAGGATGGGTATGAGGGCTTTTAACTAGGCCCCACTTGTTCACTGCCTCCTCTAAGATGATGTTATCACTGGACCCTAAATCTATGATCACCTTGCATACTTTGTCAAGCATTTTACACTTCACTTTGAATAATTCCCTTCTCTATTTAGGTTCTCCCTTCACTTGCTCCTTTAAAAAAATCCTCCTAAACATTATATTTTCTCCACTCAAAGTCAAGATTTACCTCTCGTGACTTTACACTGCTAGTGTCATCTTGGGCATGATTAATTCTCTTCTTTGATTGGGAAGTGGAACCTTTCTCAAGGAACTTATAAGTTGGGTATCCTAATTTCCCACTACTATAACATTTCATGTTGGTTAAGTGTGATCCTCTACCTCTAAATCATCCTCTATTTCCTCCAAAACCTCTACTTATGCTTGATCTTCCCCTTCTACTTGAGTCACCACTCTAATCTATAGGTTTGGATAGACCTTTTTGTCTTGTTGCATTTCCTTTACCAACATAGCCTCATCTATGACCTCTAGAGTCTCTATATTGGCCTCTTCCTCTGGAATGAGTATCTTTCTTCTTCTTACCCATCTCTTCCACCTTGAGGGATAGTTGGTAACACTTATGGACTATAGTTGGACACAAGAGACTAATCTCTTCTTGGATGTTGCATCTAAGTACATTAAGATGTCTAGATACCTTGATGATTTCATATTCTTTCACCTTTGTCCTCAAACAAAACTTGTATAACTCCTTTATATACACAACTACATCCAAATCCCTTTATATAAGACTTTTCTCTTCTTGTACAACTATATCTATAATCTCCATGTAAGTAATTTAACCTTACCTTAGCCTCCATATCTTTCCAATAAAATATAGGCTTCTTTCCTTTTTATTCATCTCTATTTGGAGAGACTTCCACTAAGTTAGGTTTGACCCCCTCATTCTTGATTTTTCCACCTTCACCTTCTATGTTTTTGTGATTCCTTCACACTAAAATGATTCTCGATACCCTCTATCCATTCCATCACTAGTCCTAGCTCTATCTTGTCATTGAAAAATGGTACTCCTTCAAATTCTTTCCATCTTAAAGCTTTCATGGCCTTGTGGAATGGTTTCTCTTGCAATGAGGGATCTAGTTTAGGTATCTTATGTTTTATATCCACTAACTTACCCTTATCTTCACCATCCTTAATCTTCCAATCCACTTGATCAATCTTTTCTACAACCTCCTCTAGTTTTATTTTCATATATTCTAGAGATTTCATAAGGATCCTATTCTCCTCCTTCTACTCTATCATTTCCCTTTCCAACTCTGCATTGGTCACCATACTTGTTTCACCCACTAGTTCTCTGATACCAATTTGATGGTGAGATTCCAAGAAAAGCCACTTCTGGGCTTTATACTTAGACCTTGTTTAGGTCTTTCTGAGGACCACCTTCTAGGCCCTCTAGGGTTCCATCTATACCCCTTCTACTTTAGGATAATTCACTCTATTCTCCTCAAGAATCTCACTGCCAACTTGGCAAGTCTTGTTGGCTTTATACACACAAAACTACTACAAGAATCTCCAACACTATGACCAGCATTACCATGGATGTATAATCCTAAATAAACTTCATTTTCCTTATTCTAGACTTTTTTTTTCACATTCAACCCTTTAATTGTACTCAATTTCTTCAATCCCTATAAAATAGGGCTAGTAGGCTAGTAGCAAAATTGGGCTTCCAAATGTTTTTTTTGGCTAATAACTTGGAAGCTTCCTCAATAACCCAAGGAACTAACTCTTGATGTTGATAACCTTGTGGGAGAAATCTAATAATTTTCCAATTTCAAATTCCTTAAGTGTTTGTACAGTACTATGGCCAAATGACCCTAAATCCTTAATGATTTAAGTAATTTCAAATTCCCAAGTTTTTTCTTGGCTAAGATGGGTTCTTCAACACTGATTTCCTCTTCCATAATGTCTCAAATGTCTATCCAAATTTTCCCCTTTTCTTCCACACTTCTACAAATCCATCCACCCATGTTTTGTTCAACTATTATGTGGCTCACTCATAACTAGATGCTTGCTAACTTGACTAGGGAAAGATGCTAAAAATAGAAAACCCAATTCTCAAGCCTCTAAAATTGGTACATACATTTTAAATTGAGTTCCCTTCCATGTCACAATAGGCCTTGATATTATAGCTACTGGAATTGATCCATAACTACTTGTGGGTGATTTGCAACTTGTACAAATGTTGTCATGACAACATTGTGAAGTTACAATGTTGACAATGACAACTTTGCACTTTTGTGCATTTTTGCCTATTTCCAAGACTTAGACCCTCCAAATTTATGCATCTTGGTTAAATTATTCCATCTCCCTATTCCCAACATTTTTTCTACCTCTTCTCATCAATTTGGGATCCTAAGACCAATTTTCACATGTTTTGCAACTTAGTAACTTTTGACAAACTTGACAATTTTGTGTAAACATTTGGAAACTTTTCCCCAAACCTCCTACTTGACACTCTAAACACATTAGCACACCTATAGGACAAAAAATATACCCTTATTTACTAGTTACTTGGCTAGAATCACTTACAAGAAAAAATTACTTAAGAGAATTAGGGTTTAGTAGCCTAACCATGGGTGCTCCTGCACCACTTTCATTACAAGCATAATGGACATGTTAAAAAATATTTCCTGGTGATTAAAGCTCAATATGAGAAGGTTAAAGTGAATGTAGAAATGGCCAAGGATGGAATCCAAAAATCTATACCCCAAGAGGATGCCCTTGATTTCTTGAATAGAAAACCTATTAATGTGGCCAAGGAAGTTCCTAGTTTGGCACAGTTAGTGCCAATGTGTAATTATACTAAAACAAAAACTATCAATAAGGGTGAGTTTATCACTCTCTCTAATCATTTGTATGATAGAGATTTTTTGGTGATCCATGTTGGTCACAGTAACTCTAATTCCTTTGAGACTAATCTCCTAACCCTTGCTAATGATAGATAGATAGATGAAAATAAAACTAACAAAAGCATTGTTCCCACCAGATTAAATACTTAGCGATTGGCTATTAATTTAATATATGTGAAAGATAATAAGATAAAAATTTCCATTGTGGCCCCAAAAGAGATTAACATTCCCTCATTTTAGACTCAAAAGAACATGAATCTGGACTCTAGAGAGTAATTTATAGAAGTCGTATGGAAAAAAGGTAAAGCTTATGAGAGAAATTCCCTCTCAAATAATGATATAAATAAGAATGATATCCCCAATTTTTTTAATATACTATATAAAAATTAGAAACCCTCCTCCAAAAAAACCATATGTATGATACTACATGTTCATTGTTGGAATGTCAAAGGGCTTAAAATGACAGATAGGAAGTATTTTGTTAGAAGATGGTATAATAAGTTGAAAGTAAAAGATATTATCTATTTTCAAGAAATAAAAGTGGTTGGATATCAAACCTCTTTTATGCTCAAATTCCTTTGGGACAAAGCCATGAAATTTTACTCTAATCATGAGCAAGGGAAAGGTGGTATTGCCATCCTTATAGGCCCTAATTGGGCTAATAATATTTTGGAACATGGATGCTCCCCATGTCAGAGAGCCTTGTGAGTGATCCTAAAAAACAAGGATGTTTTTATTAGGATTTTCAACATCTATGCCCCTAATGATTATAGAGAATGAGCCAAGCTTTGGAAGTGGTGTTCCTTAGACTTCTTAAGAACACTAGATCTTTTTTGGAGACTTTTATGGTGGAATATGGAGTAGATAAAAAGGAAGGTTAAAACACTCCTCAAAAGGTAATGAACAATACTTTTGGTAAAATCTCAAAAGGTGTTATAAGCTTCTTGATCCTCTTAACAAGAAAAAAATGAATTTCAGGATATATGGTATACATTGTGTAATAACCAAGGGGGTAAGAATAGAGTATTCTATAGATTAGAAATTTTTTGTGGAGATTCCTCATTCTTCTCTTTTTATTCTATGGGAAAGCATTTTTTTTGGAAGTATGTGTAGGACCAAAAAATGGGTTAATGCTTACCATACTATGAGAAATCACTAAACTCAATCAACATACACTAAAAACCATCTAGTCTACCATGAAAGCCAACCAAAATAAAGAAAGTAAAATAAAGTAGAACTCCCTCTTTAGTTGTAGCTCCCATGTCCATCTTTCTTCTCCATATGATATAGCTCCAATTTCTTAAAATGCACACAATTGAAAAGAAAAAGCTTGTGATATGATAATGCTATGAGAATACTAGAAGATTGATTTGAAGCTTGATGATTATGGACTTAGGAATCAAGGACTGAAAATGAGAGAAAGAATTCTCAATTTATAGCCATCTCGCAAGAGGAGAGCATTAGACTTGTCATCTTGGATATGCAAGTTGGCAAGAGATTCCTTTTGGAAATCCATGACACATATGACACAAGATGTCAAATGTAAGATTGTCTGACACATGGAATTCAACACACTTATAAATGGAAGAGGATCTATGACATGTCATGTGACACCTCAAAGCCACTTAAAGCCAAGAATCTATGACAATGAATGCCAAATATAGATATGTGTAAGGAATAAGAATATATGGACTATGACATATCTTAGCCAAGTGTGATGATAAAATCAATGATGTAATATGCCCATGTGTCATGATGATATCAAGGTTGTGTCAAAAATATGTGGAATATTTGAGTTAAAAACTCATTATTCCACACAAATGAAAATTGGTAATTTGGAAATTAGAGGTGGAAAATATGACTTAGGAAATTGTGAATTCCCATAGTTTGTGAAGAAAGACAAATCAATTAATTAATAAATATCAATTAATTCAAAATATTAATTAGGAAGAATGATTAGTAATATGAAATGAAAAATGATTGGAATGACATACGATTAAGTTATGAGTTATTTAATCCTATAGAGAAAATTAATAGATGATTGGCCAATTTGATTAGATAAGTGCGACAATATCCTTTGATGAAATGAGGTGATTATGTAGATTGACTAGGATGATGACGGGTAGGCCAAAACCATGGTCAAATTGATTGATTGATTAAACTTGATAGCATGCCAAGGACACATGACATGGATTAAGGACATGTAACATTTAACTAATATTGTAAATGTTATAGGATCAAGATTGATTGATAGGGTTAATCATAATAACATCGACAGACACTATCAATATTATTAAATTGATTTTATGATGTCATGATTTGACACTGAGAGACTTGACAATGTCAACGATTAGATGATGTGAATGACAGTTTGAGCTAACATTGAGAGCCATGAAAGTATTAAGGTCAAATTGATAGGTTTGATAGATTGATAGATTACCAAGTCATTGAGAGACATGAAAATGGGGTTGGACAAATGATGATTGATTGGAGATATATGACATGTTTTAGATTGATGAGAACTTATTATGGCCGATTTTGGGTAGATTTGATATGACTCTGGGTTGATTTGAAATGGTTCTAAAATGATCTGAAATTGATGTGAAAGAGGATATGAATGATGACAAACATTGTTTGAGAGATAATCAAGTTAGCCAAAAGATCAGAATTAGTGAAATGTGAAAATAGGACAATTTAGTATGTAAACATGGTTAAACCATAGAAGTGAACCATTTTTGAGCATCTACATTTTTTCCCTCTTTGATACAATGTGATTTAGGGCGTTGTGTCAAAGAACACTTGATGAGAAAGTCATAACAACATGCCTTGGTAGGCATGATATATATGGGTGCCCCCTTAATAAATTGAGTGAGATATGCATATGATAGGTCAATTTTTTGACAATGACAAGACAAAGCCATGGCAACTAATTTATCACAAATTAAAGCTCAAATGTGAAAGTTATGGGGTCCAAAGTGCAAGATGAGGGTCAATCGGGGGCCCAAGAGTAGTTTCATGGGACAACACTCAAGAAAGTGAAAAAATAATGAAAATGATAGCTCAATATTTTCACCAAGAAGATACAAATAAAATGCAACTAATGGATTGCAAATCAAAGTTGAAACACAAATGTTATGTGCTCTAGAGTACAAAATAGGGGCTCTGGGACCAATTTTGGGCATCTAACTGCCCCAAGTGCACCCAAAATGCACCCACATGCATCCTAGGCACACTTGGTAATTCCAAAAGTACTATGGCAGCACTAAGTGCACCCTGGGTGCACTTGGGAAGTCCAATTGCACTCTAAAAGTGCAGATCGCACCCCAGAAGGCTTTGGGGGCCCAAAATTAGCCCAATTGGACTCATAATGACCTAAAACTTTGTGTGCATGACCAAAATCATAGAAAGAGGTCAGAACATGGGTAAAATTAGTCAAATGTGGTCAAACTTTGTCAAACTTGAACCCAGACTTGGTGGAAGGTCACTGATGGTTGATAGACAATGTATGATGATATAGGAATGTAGGAATGAAAGATGAAGATGATTTTGGTGTATCAGAGTACGCGACCATGGTGATAAATGAAGTGAATTTCAAAAGAAAGAGAAGATGAGATGAGGAATAGTTAGTATTAGGTGAGGACTTTTTCTTTCATAAAGTGCACTATATGTTTATGGAGCTTTATTTGATATGGTAGACAGAATGCAATGCATCATGGCATAAAGGGCTAGAGTGCAAATGTAAAACTTTTGCATAAACAAGCACAATGCATACAAAAAATGACCTTGTCCTTCCTAAGGCATATGTGCATGCCCCAGACCCTCAAAGGTACATTTTTGATAGAAAGAAAAAAAAAGCTGACCATGAACCAACCTATCCACTCTCATAGATCTTTTGATATCATCGAGTGGCATAGGAATATGATAAAAGAAAAAAAAACCAAAAATAAATCACTCACTAAACAACGTGAACCATTCAGCTATTCTTGTCCATTTTTACTTTCTTTTAGTTTTTTAGGTCTTTAGAGAGTGTTTGATAGGTTGATCATGTCATAGGTTTGTCTATTGATTTAGTTGATAGGTTCATAGTGATACGTTGGACAAATTGTTGGTTCACATTGCTCAGATAGTGTGATTGTCATTCAAGTGCAATACTATGAGTTTCAGTTTGTGAAAGTGTGAGTGTTTAAGTAAAGGGGGTTATTATGCATAGTGACTATGTACAAGGTTTATTTCAAATTTTTGATAAGTTTTTTGTTTTTTAGGGTTTTTGAAGATATTTGATGTTTTTTGCGTGACTCATTTCTTTAGGACAGTTTATGATTTTTAGGGATTTGTGGACATTTTATGATTTTTATGGATTTGTTCAAGCCATTTTATGATTTTTATGAATCAAGGCATTTTATGATTTTTTATAGACTTGTTTAGGATATTTTATGATTTTTATAAATTTGTTCAGGACATTTTATGATTTTTATGAATTTGTTCAGGACAATTTATGGTTTTTATGAATTTGTTAAGGACATTTTATGGTTTTTATGAATTTGTTCAAGACATGTTATGATTTTTGTTAGGAGTTTGTGAGGATCATTTTTGAATTTTTAGGATTTTTGCAAGATAATATTTGAATTTTTAGGATTTTTTCAGTATCATTTTTGAATTTTTAGGGTTTTTTTAGGATCATAAAGGATTCACAAGTGTTAGCTCCAATCTGATATGTGATATGTCCAATGGATAATGTGTTCTTAGGGAGATGCCCCAAGTTCAATTTCAAACTCGCACACTTTGTAGGTGATATGCCCCCAAACAAGACACAAACCATGTACAAAGGCCATAGATAGAGTATGTATAGAATAATGACACTTAGGTAAGATAACAATGGGCATTAACCAATTCATGAGTCATGCCAAGGGACTAGGGATGTCTTGCACTATGAAGGGTATGATCAAATAATAACAAAAGGGGTAAAAACTAGATGGAATCCTGATAGATGAAGGGGCAATAACTGATTACACATGGTGCCTATTTGCCAAGTTTTCATTTTTGGATAATAAATTTCTCTTGACTCAAATTTTCATGCCAAGATGCCTGTTTTCCATGTTTTCATCAAGGCATCCATTTTTTCATGACTGTTTTCACTTTTTCTTTTCTTTTCTTTTTTCAGGACTTTTTGATTTTTTTTAAGGACTTTTATATGGAATCATGAATGTTGCTGACGAATGCTGAGAATAAATCTGTTGTTGTTGCTATGAGTTGATAATCTCTGGATCGATGACTGACCATAACTATGCAAGAATCGTTCTAGATTTATAGCTAAAATTAAATCATTGGAAAGGCCTTGAGATATAACATCATGTATTATATGAGAGATAGTGTCTACCTCTCACGAATCAAGGCATCCGAGGATAATTGGGTCAAAGGGTTTGTTGTATAGGATGTCACTAACAATGACATATTCAAAGGCCCACTGGATAGAGGTTTGATTTTGGGTGTTAGGCAAGTTAGGTAGCTAGAATTGGGGATAAATAACTAGATATAAGGAAGGATTGGGAGGATTGAGACCAACAACTTCCCACATGAATGTTGATCAAGAGAGCTCAAGAAGACTTTGTGGCATGTTGAGCACTAGAACACTTTTATTCATGGCATCAACTTGTTCATCTTGTATCCTTGGGAGTTGCTTAGCTTTTTCTTTTTCATAGTCCAATGGTGCCTTTTGGTTTTCATCAAGAGACCTATGCTTGTTATTTTTTCCTTTGTTTCTAGTTTTGTAATTGGACGATGGATTTGCCTCCCAAAAATATGCCAATGTGTTCAATTTAGCAAGAATTACTTCTTTATGATTGTCAATCATAATGTTTTCATAAACTCCCAATACATTTATAAGTGTATCATCTTTTTCAAAGTGATTGAAGATCAGTAGTCCACACTGGTCCCAATACAATAGTTCAAGATAACTTGAGGGGATGTCATCATCAGTTTTGAATGGGCTCTGGTTGAAGGTATATATATGGATATCAGGTTCAGTTGCATTATTAGGGTCAACAAAGATATGGTCAAGTGTTTAGGGATTATTGATTTTAGGTTGGGTGTCCTTAGATACCTTTTCATCATTCAAAAGCATCCACAGTCTCACACGTAGGTACCGTAGTACTAGGAGGACCTATGTGCAATGGTTTGAATCCAAGCTCCAAACTATGAGGTCATCCTTTCACAATGATAGTTTCAATAATTCTTTGTTTCTAATATCCAAAACCATTATAGCCATCATAGCCTTGTTTCTGCATGATAATAAACCCAAGTCTATATGTGTTATAACATATAAAAGTGGATTCTTGTTCTGCTTTTTCTCTCTCAATACATACATTTGTATTATCATAGACATGTTCTTCAATTAGGCCACCTCCACTAATGAAATTGATAGAAATTGAATGTTGCATACTAATCTTAGAATGTTGTACTTGCAATAGGTGTGATTTACCATAAGATTGGGAAGAACTGGTGACTCCTTAATGTGGGATACTTGAGACATAAAGTATTCTCTGTACCCTTTGCCTTCAATCTTCATCTTTTCCTTAGCCTTATTGAGGACTATATTAGAATCCACATATTTAGAGGAATCTGTGGGTCGTGCTTCATTGTTTGTTGGGGCTTGGTATGTGGTAGCATCTCTCAAATTAGCACAAAACTGTAAAGGATTTGGATCATTGGAGATGGAAACCTCCACATTGTTATAGGAAAACTTTAGGCATTAGTGGTATGTGTAAGGAACTGCTTTCATAGCATGGATCGAGGGGTGTCCTAGTATCATATTACAATTCATTTCAATATCAAGGACCTAGAATAATTTATTTTCAATATCTAGGCCAACTCTAATGGGTAAGATGATGATGCCCTTAGAGAAGTGTTCACCATCATCATAGGCCTTTATTATGATTTTGTGAGAGGGGTGTACATCTTCTTCAGAGTAACCCAAACCTTCAACAACTTTAAGGGTGCAGATATTCAGTCCTACTATGTCATCTATCAAGACACATCTGACCTTGCCTTTATGTATAAAGACTTCAAGATGAAGGGGATCATTGTGGTTGGGTCTATCTTTAGGAATATCCTGAGGGGAAAATATGATATGCTATGATGCAGATAAGATCCCAACCATGGTCTGAAACTAGGAAAAATTAATGTTATTTGGGATTACTGACACTTTTAAAGCTTGGTCAAGGATCTTTTGATGATGTGGGGACTCACATAGTAGGTCCAAGATGGATTTTTTGTAGGGGTTTTTTGAAGCTAGTCTACAAGGCTGTAATTCAAAGAAGTGGGATCAACAAGTTTACTAGGGACCGTAGGTCTAATAGAGGTGTTAGGTCTAACTAGGGCCAAAGGTCTAGCTAGGGCTCCAGGTAATGTAATTCAGGTGTAGTGGGTGGCGAAAACACAACAAGAATCTTCAAATTTCAAAGTGAATGTGGATATGTGGGAGTCAGACTCATTGAAACAATTGATGTATAGTCATATATAGTGCATGTGTAGTTTACATTAGCCTAGGAGCTTGAGTTTGAACTAGAGGCCTTCCCTTGTCATGATTACCCAAAGGATATTTAAAATTAGTGTGATTAGAATTGGATGCTAGTAGCGATGGATCAACTATGATTATATTGTCATCAATAAGATCTTGTATTTTATGTTTTAGTTGGAAACATGATGAAGTCTTGTGACCTTTAGTGCAATGAAAATCACATAAATTTTTGTTAGCCCACCAAGAAGCTTTAGTTAATGGTTCATCTTTGATCATGGGTAACTACAGGAGTTATTACTGAGTAATTATCATAGTGCAGTCTCAAGAGGTATCCCCAAGGGTGTGAATTTCCTATCTTTGATTTGAGGATGTCTTTAAGATCTATCTTGTGTGCAAGTCCCATTTTTTGTTGCTGAGGTGTTGTTTGATTGGGAGTTTATGAATTTGTAGGGTTTACACCTTTTATAGTCCACTGGGGTTGTGTTGCATTGATCATACATACATCCACAGTTCTATCATTGGTTGCATTCTTTCTCTTGGAGAAAAACTTTGCCTTGTCATTAGACAAATTTGTGTTGGTGTTTTCCTTATTTATTTTAAGGATACCCTTGTGGATGAGGGCATCTTCCATACTAGCCCCCTTTTTCATCAACTTGGAAATGGTGCTTGGACTTTTGATCTTGAGTTCATACATTAAGTCAAGGACTAGGTTTTCAATGCACAGATTAACTTGTTACTCTTCAAGAATGTTGAGTAAGCATTTACTGACTAAGTTTTTGTAGTGTAATAAGAATGTGATAAATGATTCTCCCATCTTTTGTTTAGTTGAGCACAAATCAGAATGTGTCACCTCATTTGTAATGGTGAAGGAAAAGTGGGAGATGAATTTGTCTACAAATTCTAACCAATATTTTATGTTGCTAGGAAGTTTAGAGTACCATTTGAGTGTGGGCCCACCCAAAGAATGAGAGAATAGTCTCATGAGGTAGGTGGTCTCATCACTAAGTTCAATACAAGAGGCACATAATTCCCTAATGTGATCAATGGGGTTTCCTTTTCCTCAATATTTTTCAAATCTAGGTGCCTCAAAATCTTTTGGGAATGGAGGCATATACAAACTTTTATAAAATGGATTAGGATGCAAGTCCCTTTCTATGTATAGAGCCTATTTCTTCTAGACCCCTAATCCCTCAACTTATTTGGAAAGTTGTTTGAATTTTTGTAGTAACTCTTCATTAGGGTTTTGAATGATAGTCCTCTCTTTGAGTCTTTTATGTCTCTGAGTCAACCTTTTGGCATGGTGAGAACTATGTCTACTCAGTTCTAACATTTATGTATCTAAAGACTAGGGTGATGTGTCACTAGGAGGTAGAGGTATGTTGACACCCCCAAGAAATAATTGTATTTATTGCGGTCCTTTTTGTGGTATTGATTATGATTGTTGTACCATAGGTTATTGTTGCATCACTTGTTGTGTATGTTTTTGTGCCATTTGCTGGGGTTGTTGTTGAGATACCTCAATTGGTTGATTATAAGGCCATGTATGGGATTATTGTTGTGGAGGTGTCTATTGAGATCATTGTGGCACATGTTGTTGCAACAATTATTGTTGATAGGCAATTATTTTCTCTAGACACTTCTAATATTCCAATTGTTGTTCTAGTTGCTCTTTTTGTTTGGAAAACATGGCTTGTTGTTGTTGGTACATTGTGTGTAAGTCAAGTAGATTTACATTATGTTGTGTGTTAGGGACATTGGATCCTTGCACCACTTGAGGTTTTTGTTGTTGTTGTTGATGTTGTTGATATGTTGTATTTATATTGAGTGGATTTTGACTCGGTTATGCACTAGGGATGTTAAGTCCTTGTACCACTATAGGTTTTTGTTTTCTTGGAAATTGGTTATGTCCTTGAGAATTGAACCTCATGTTTGGGTTGTTGTTTTGATACATTTGTGTGTTAGATGTTTCTCCTTGGACATCATATTGATTTGACAATGGGACGTGTTCCTTTTGGGAAAGGGTGAAATTTCAATAAGGCTCTTTCTTTGTATGTCAATAGGGGTTGTTTCAATTGATGTTTCAAAAGGTATACTCATGGGAGGCTCCATAACATTTTATGTCATAATAGTTGGTAAAATTAGGAGCAAGGGTGCGCTTGGTTGATTTTCCTCCAAAGGAGGTATGTTTGGCATCCCTGGAGTGCAAGTCCCCTTAGACACATCTTATTGCTACATTATTTGGTTAAGATCAATTCTTAGTGTTCTCTTGGGATACCTAGGAAGAGTCTTGTTGTCGTTGATAGATGGAGGTTCATCAAACAAGGGATTAATGTTGATGTGTTCAAAAGTACTTTGTAGGATCTCAAAGGTTGATTCTTGGTGAGATCTTATAAGTGTCATATGTGTGTTTGAAAATTCAAAAGATTTTTTTCCCTTGTCCAAGTCCAAATTAATCATGTGTTGTATGTTTTCAAGTCTTCAGTTGGTTCAATGTGCGGACTTAGGTCCCTCCAAGTTTGGATTAAATTTGACAATTTCTTGGGCTACCAAAAGTTTAATGTTTTTGTGAAAATTCTTGTCTTGATAAGTCCTAGCCATTTCTTCATCTATGATATCATAATCCATGTTAGAATCATCCCTTAAGTGTAAAGTACCTTGTATGTTTGAGGTGTTGAAGGTACTTGTGTTAGGTTGGCTGAATTCAAATGGGTGAGTTTCTTCATCTTTGGGAGTTTTAGGTACACTTCCATATATAGGTCATATAGGTATGAAAATGGGTTTGAAATTAGGACTCCACTGAACCATTCTGTGTGTAGGGGAAGTGCTTGAAGGAAATCTCATAGTAGGTGTATTGTTTAGGGTTGGTGGCGTTATTCCTTGATGTTAGGGTTTTGTGGGTACATGCTCAATGGGTCCACAAGTAAAGGTTGTGATGCTTTGGTTTGGTCCTTGTCAAATGTTTGTTGAAGTTTCTTGCTCTTCTTTGGTCTTGGACAAGGTTTTGGTTGTGTTTTTACCTCGAAAAAAAAGGTTTGTATGAAGATTTGAGTGTTTTTTTGGATTTTTAAATGTTTAGGGATGTTATACAACCTAAGAAAGTTCCAAATGAACTATGGTTTTTATATGCAAGATGAAAATGTCCTAGGGAGACTATGAAAATGTAAATATAAATGATGTTTTGGATTTTGACTAAAGGGGTGAAAATGACTCTATGGTATGCAAAATAAAGATTAGGGCTAGACTTTGGACTTGGGAATGATGTTAGAGGTTAATGTATGCAACTTAGATTATGAAAAGGGAGGTATGCTAGGGTTGATAATGATTTTTAGGACATGCAACATGAGGATATGAGATCAAGGAGACAAGTTGATTGGTGGACAAGTTGATAGGATTTGATATTGGAAATGATGCTAGGGTTTTGAATAATGCAAGATGAAGGGGATATGCCACTAGGGTAATCAAAATGAAATTTAGGGAGACTAGGAATGTGATAATGATATGACAAGGGTGTATGCAAGGTTTTGAACTTAGGATCAAATCTTTAGAAAGTATTTTGTCTAAGAGTTTTACCTTGTGAAGATGGATGTTGGATCTTGACCAAAAAGAGATAAAAGAAAAAAAGACCAAGTTGATAAAAATGACAAGGTCAAATCCATCATAGAGTTTAACCAAAGAAAAATGATAAAAATGACACAAAAATATTATTCAAGATCTATCATCCATCAACATTAGCAGATACTCTAGGGCTCATACTTTGTTTGAATTTTTTACTAAATTCAAAGGTTTTGGGTTCAAAATGATGTTTAAGGGAATCAAAATGATGGTTATTCTAATTGGATATGCAATATTCAAAGGTACTAATATGAAAAATTAAGTTTGGGGTGCAAGATGAAGTTTTGGATTATGTGCAAAATGAGGACCTATAGAGGCTTTTGAATGCAGTTTTAGGGTCCCAAAATGTAGTTTGGAAGCCCAAAATGGTCTTTCTAGTCACCAAGTGCACTCTAATAGCACCAAGTGTGCCCCAATAGCAACAATTGTCTATGTTTCACTTGGGGCTACTTTGAGCGTAGTTGGTAGTTTCATGGTGCAATTAGAAGACTAGGTTGAATGTTTGTTGATTCTGGACTAGGTGATTGTCAAATTGCTATAGCAAAGAGCTAAGTTTTTGTGAATGATGTTAGGATCAAGTTGAAGATGTAGAATGAGAGTTATGACCTAAGGAATGAAGCCCTAATTGAAGAAAGTGATGGTTAGGACATGCTAAATGCATATCAGAACATGTTGAGAAAAGGAGGCATATCCAAGTACCTAATGACACTCCTAAGGTCCCAAAATATTATTTGGAAGTCTAAAATGGGTCCTCAAAGTTCCAAGTGTTCTTAGATAGAGCCAACTACACCCATGGTGCACTTGGGCCCAGCTAGAGTGTAGTTGGTAGTTTCAGAGCACAATTGGTAAGTTGGGCTAAAACTAAGGTGTTTTTGGGTTCTGTAGTCTCCAGATTGATGTTCCAAAGAGTTAAATGTAGAGGATAGTGATAAGCCAAGAATAAAGGTGTAAAATGATGGTTAGGACACATGGAATGAGGGTTAAAGTGTGCAAGATAAAGTTTGGGCATGCAAGGATGCAAGTTGGGAGATGCAAGATGTAGATTTGGGATTGAAATGCAAAGACTAAGGGATGCAAAGTGAACCCTAAGGAATGCAAAATGAAGCCTAGGGGATGCAAACATGAAGCTCAAATAATGATAGATGCAAGTGGATGCTATGCAAAGGTGGAATCTAAGTCATGCCAAGCACTTCTAAGGTTACAAGTTGCCATGTTTACTGAGTTTTCAAGCATTTTTGACAAAGTTTACAATGTTTTAACAAAGGTTGTAATGTTTGATAGTATCCAAGGTGTAAATTTGCAATTTTGGATTTATCTTGATTAATGTTTTCTACACACGCAAAACACAATAAACAAGAATAGTTATTGTTAAAGTGAAAAGACACACCACAACCTAGGCTTTAAGACTGTATCAACTAAATTCCCACTTGAACCAAAGTTTAGTCTCACTTATCCAGAGTGGAAAACCTAGGATCTTGGCACCAAAGGCTCCCCCTTATAGTGCACTCACTTCTTGGAGCTACCAAGATTTGAATCCCAAGGGTCATCACTTCTCAAGGGATTGTTGCCTCTACTAAGGATTGCGAGTATGTGGGATGTCTTCATGGGCATGGGTGACACCCTAAACTAGTAGATAGAAAGGTTTGTGGCCTCTAAACCAAGGTATTTAGTTTGAACATTCCATTTGGAAAGTGAATGATAAACTTCCTTTGAAGGTCTCCTAGCCCTCAGAAGTAGGGTTTGACACACCACAAGTGTACTAGAGGACAGCTATCATGCAACAATACCACCAACATGACATTAACTATATCGAGTTTATTATAGAAACTAGAATTTTGACCTAGCTTTGGCCCATTACTTCTTCAAGGTCATCTCCTGAGGCTAACCAAGTGATGATTCTTCGGTCCAAGGCAGACCTCTCTATAGAAGTCATGCGGATTTCTCTTGCACCCAAGATCCACAAATAGCAAGGGGAGAGGATATGCCCATGTAATTCCCTGGGTTCTAAATAATGAATAGACACCAAGCAATATAGAAATTTCATTTTAGTGCACCAAATGAAGTGTTATTGAATCTAGAAAAACCACATAGAGTTTGGAAAAGCACATAGGTTTTCAACAAAATCCTATAAACAAGCATTAGTAGTTTTTCAATGAATGTCTTCTCCTAATGATTGTCACATGCTGCAAAAAAATCATCAGTAATATGAAATCATCTATTCTAGGTCCTAGAAGGAAATTGAAACCCTAGATGTAGATTTTGATCAAACTAGGTGGTTTTTGTGAACCAAATGTGCTTTGATAGAGAAGACTATGCCCCAGAAGGCCAGAATGACTCAAGATGCCCCTAAGCGCACTTAGAGAGTGCTAAATGCACCCATGGTACATTTGAGGCCCAGAAGGGCACAATTGTGAGAGTGGAAGTAGGTCGTGGGGAAATGATGCCTAAAAATTACCCAAAAACTAAAAATTTGAAACCTAGTCAATCAAGTGTACCCAAATAGTGTAGAGTGTGCCCACAGTGCGCTTGGGGCCCACAAGGGCACAATTGGTTGTTTCTAAGTGCAATTGGTAAGTTGTGAATAGAAGATGGGGGTTATGATGACTCCTAGGCCCCAAAAACTACTTCCTAGAGGTCCCAAGTGCACCCTGACAGAGCAGAGTGCACCCTAGAATAGCAAGCTAATATAATGCATAAATGAGAGCTTAAAATAATATTATTAGTTTTCTTAATTAGACTAGGTGTGATAATGAAGTGTAGATAGCCATTATACCCTTCCAAATGAGTTCATTTCTTGCACCTACAAGCACAAACACTAGAAACCCAAGTTAGTTAAGCATGATCTTCATGTCGGGTTCACCAATTGTAGGACCAAAAAATAGGTTAAAGCTTGGCATACTATGATAAATCACTAAACTCAATTAACATACACTAAAAACCATCCAGTCTACCATGAAATCCAACCTAAATAAATAAAGTAAAATAAAGTAAAACTCCCTCTTTAGTTGTAGCTCCCATGTCCTTCTTTCTTCTCTATATGATGTAGCTCCAATTGCCTATAATGCACACAATTGAAAAGAAAAATAATATGATATGATAATGCTATGAGAATACTAGAAGATTAATTTGAAACTTGATGATTATGGACTTAGGACTCAAGGACTAGAAATGAGAGAAAGAATGCTCAATTTATAGCCATTATGTAAGAGGAGAGCATTGGACTTGTCACCTTGGATATGCAACTTGGCAAGAGATTCCTTTTGGAAATCCATGACACATATGATACAAGATTCCAAATGTAAGATTGTATAATGCATGGAAGTCAACATGCCTATAAATGGAAGAGGATCTATGACGTGTCATGTGACACCTCAAAGCCACTTAAAGCCAAGAATCTATGAAGATGAAGGCCAAATATAGATATGGGTAAGGAATAAGAATATATGGATTATGACATATCTTACCCAAGTGTGATGATAAAATCCATGATGTAAGATGCCCATGTGTTGCGATGATGTCAAGGTTGTGTAAAATTATGTGGAATATTTGAATTAAAAACTCATTATTCCACACAAAATAAAATTTGTAATTTGGAAATTAGAGGTGGAAAATGTGACTTAGGAGATTGTGAATTCCCATATTTTGTGAAAAAAGACAAATAAATTAATAAATTAATATCAATTAATTGAGGATTTTAATTAGGAAGAATTGTTAGTAATACGAAATGAAAAATGATTGGAATGACATAGGATTAAATTATGGGTTATTTAATCCTATAGATAAAATTAGTAGATGATTGGCCAATTTGATTAGATAAGTGCAACAATATCCTTTAATGAAATGTGGCAATTATGTAGATTGACTAGGATGATGAAGGGTAGACCAAAGCCATGGTCAAACTAATTGATTGATTAAAAATGATAACATGCCAAGGACACATGACATGGATTAAGTACACATAACATTTAACTAATATTGTAAATGCTACATGATCAAGATCAATTGATAGGGTTGATCATAATAACATCAATGAACACTATCAATGTTATTAAATTGATTTGATGATGTCACGATCTGACACTAAGAGACTCGATAATGTCAAAGATCAAATGATGTGAATGAAAATTTGACCTAGCACTAAGACCCATAACAATACTAAGGTTAGATTGATAGGTTTGATAGATTGATAGATTTCCAAGGAACTAAGAGAAATGAAAATGCCTAGGGTTGGACAAATGATGATTGATTGGAGATATCTAACATGCTTCAAAATTATTAGAATTGATTCTTGGTTATTTTGGGTAGATTTGACATGATTTTGAGTTAATTTGATATGATTCTGGGTTGATATAAAATGGTTTTGAAATGATTTGCAATTGATGTGAAAGAGGATACGAATGATGACATACATTTTTTGAGATATAATCAAGTTAGCCAAAAGATCAGAATTAGTGAAATGAGAAAATGGGATGAATTAGTATGAAAATGTGGTTAAACTGTAGACATGAACCATTTTTTAGCATCTAAAGTATATTCTACCTCTCTACATGATCATTCTCCTATCCTCAGTCTGATTCATTTTGACCATAATGGCATTGACAGTAATAAATAATCCAGAAGAGAAGTCTTTAAATTGAGCTCATCTCTCTTAATTGACTCTTATACAAAGGTTGCTATTAAAATGGTGAAATACCTATCCAAGATGTGTGTTGAGTCTAAGAGATCAGGTGGACAAATTGCTAGAAAAAAAGCTTGCAGATGAAAGAAATAATGTTGAAAATCAAATACAAGGTAAGCTCAATGAGACTAAACTAAAGCTACAAGCTAAAGGGGAAATATTCTATACTATAAAAACAATTATTTTCTATTAAGCACCAACTCATATTTCACCAAAGATATAGCATCCAAGGTCAAAGAATTAGAGCCAGAATTACCTGGTTGGAAGAAGGGGATATACGCTCAAGATATTTCTTTAATATCATTTAGGCCAAGCATAAGATAGAGATGATTGAAGATATTCAAATTGAGGGGGTAAAAATTAATGACCCTGCTTTGATTATAGGGCCTTTCTTTAAGCTCTATTATGAGCTATTTTCCTTTGAATATAGTTAGAAGAATCAAGAGGCACTAAACAGATGCTTGAATATGATTTCATAAAAAAAATCAGCATTCGGCATTGATAAACTTAGCAAAAGTATTACATTAGAAGAAAGCATAGGAGTTATTAAATCAAAGCCTAATAGGAAATCTCTAGGATTAGATGGTCTCCCAATAAAATTTTATAAAGACAATATAGACTAGATAGGAGAAGAGCTATCAAATTTTTTATAATGATGCATTTGATGGTGACTTTTCGGGAACTAATTGGAATAGAGGTGTCATTAAACTACTTCCCAAAAATGGAGACAAATCCTTGGTGAAGAGCTAGAGACCAATTACCCTCCTAAATCTATCCTATAAAATCATTGTGATTTTCATAGCTTGAAGAATTGTTGATATCATAAAGAACATTATCTCTAATCCTCAAATAGGGTTCATTAAGGGTAGATACATTTTGGAGAATCTTATTACCAACTGGAAGGCCATGTATTAGGAAAAGGGAGTGGGGAAAATGTGGCAATGAACTTGCTCAATTTTGAGAAGTTATATGATTTATTTGAATGGACAATCATTATTGGAATGCTTAAAGATTTTGGGTTTCCTCCATATTTCAGCAAGTGGAACAAAATTTTGTTCAAAGATTCTTCTATAGTTATTGATGTGAATGGGATATTTCTGAAACTATTTCTCTTCACAATATCCACCAGGAAAGGGTGTCTCATTGCTCCTTCCCTTTTTGTGATTGTTGTCAATTCATTGCTCTATATTATCAGAGATAGTTCTTTTGGCTTTTCTATTAAAGATATTACTCTCCTTAACTCTAAGGAACAGATCAGTGTTCAATTTGCAGATGATACTACTTTATTTCTAAAGCTTTCTAAATCTAATTTTACTAAAGCCCTCGATAGACTTAGAATTTTTGTGTAGCTTTTGGAGCTTAAATTTCCCCTCCTAAGTCTTTAGTTATTGGTTTGTCAAATATGCCCCCTATGTGACTAACCAATATGGGGTGGAATTTGATTGGCCCAAAAAAAAATGTGAGATATCTTTGTATCCCTTTTCTTATAAAGTCATCTATAATTGGCATATGGGAATGGATTTATAGTAAGATCAACAAGAAGCATATTAAATGGAAAAATATTCCCTTTCTATTGTTGCAAGAGTTTAGGTTGTGCAGAAAGTGTTTTTCAGTCATCGTTTATATTTTGCTTCCACATGGGTGTTTGCTAAATATAATACTAATATGCTTGAAAATATTCTAAGAGATTTTATGTGGTCAGATGGGATGGGCTCAAGGAGAAGACATTACATAAAGTGGAAGTGGTGTTGTTTACCTACAAGACTTGGAGGTGTTGGATTAAAATACATTAAAACACATGGGATAGCTCTTTCCTCTAAATGGATATGTATTACATTGCAATCTTTTATTGTATTAAACTACAACCTTTTGAATTTAAAACCAGGTTTCTTGTTCCATACAATAGGAAGAGAACATTTTTTCGATGTTGTCTCAATTATTTGTGTGTGTATGTATATGCGTGTATGTAGATTTATATGTATATATGTGTGTATATACACACATACATATATACATATATACATACATATATATATATATATATATATAGATACATATGCATGTATATATACATACACATGTATATACATATATGCACATACATATAGATATATAAATGCATATATATATAAATATACACACACATATATATGTATATAGACATACATATATATACTTATATATGTATGTATAGACATAAATATATACATACATATGTCTCTCTGTGTGTACATGTCTACACACATATAGTTAAATTACTTAATTTATATCACGATTAAATCAATAATTTTACTACATCAATATATATTGAAAAATAATAATAATTAATTAATTAACAATCAAAAGGTATTAATTGAAAAATGATTAACTTTATAAAAATATTAAATTGAATCAATATTAACTAAGTGTCACACTTAGAAGGGGACATGTTCAATCCCCACATAAATATGGAGGAGTTGAAACATTTGAGACACATAAGACAAGTAACATGAAAAGAAAAAGACCCACTTCAATGCCTTGATTGTGGGAAGAAGCCATTACATGCTAGATCAATTGCAAATATTAAAGAGTTTCTTAGGTAGACAAATAGGGAGATAGGAGATTGGTACATTGATAGGGTAAGACCCAAAAGTAATCGCTCCTAATCATTCGAAAAAAGAGACTTAGGTGACTCTTGTATGTGCCATGTCTCTCAACTATAGTATATGATACAATATAATACATTGAAACCCGTCTCATATTCATATTGCTAATTTTAACAAGAGCTACAATGCAGCCAAGTTCTTGCAAAAGATGAGAAGAACTGTTTTAGTTTTCAAAAGAGAGATTAAAAAAAGTAATGAATCAAATTCAATATAGAGTGAAGAATTGTTTTAGTTTTGAAAAGAGAAATTAAAAAAAGTAATTAATCAAATTCAATATAGAGTGAAGTTGAATTAGGTTGATTAGGAAGGTCCATCATTTTATGGCAACACTATTCAAATAATCTAAAATTGTTTCATTCTAAAATTTAAACTTTGTAATTCTTTTTAGAATCCACTAGTTATAACTATATTTTGTGTCATTTCATTTTGAAAGGAAAAATTAGAATAAAAACATTTCAATAATATTAAAAATTGATTGCAACATCATAGTGTTGAATATCATTGAGAGCTCCAAGAAGTTTAAAATATGTTGATGATTCATTCTGATAAAATAGGGGTAGATCGAGATTCAAATTCAAAACACAACTATAGGCACTTGAGGAGATGTCATGAATCGATTTGAGAGCTCCAAGAAGTTTAAGATTGCACGTGTCCTATATATTTATGTCCTAACTTTGATAATTCCATTACTAATCTAAAATTGTAATAGTTTGTAATTTAATTAAACTATACAACATAAAGAAATAATGTTTGACTTTTTTTAAGTTGAAAAATATTATATATTATATTATTTTAATTAATTTTGATTGAATAATAAAATACAATTATCTAATTATATGTGTTGTAGTTTTATTTTATATTATATGTCTTCTTCCAATTTCTACAAGTTTTATTTTTGTTCTTCAAAAGATATTTTCAATATGTCTATTCTTTTATAATTATTTCAAAGTTATTTCAATAACAATTAATACTTTCACTATCACTTTCCACTACTCAATCATTTTAGAAAAAGGGATTTCATTTCTATTATGTTTTATCTCTTACATTCTCTAAAGGATATAGTTAATGATGTTAGAGAAAAAATGAGTAAGGGACTTAGTTTTACCATTATCCATCAAGGCTTGATTTTTAGGCTCTATTGGTTCCACCTTGCCCTTTGTCCCCCTAGGGTTATAGTGGTTGATAATCAACACCAAAATTAGAATCCCCCCTTGAGTACTAGCACAAGTACTAAAATCTACACCTCATGTCGCTCCCCAAGAAGAGATGATAAGAAAAAGAAAAAAATAGGGTCAACCATGGAAAAAAAGGATTGTAAAAAAATTAAGGTTGAAAAACTTGTGGAGGTGGAAACTGAGGATTCAAAAGAGGAGGGAGGGGATAAGAGTAGGAGAAGGTCAGGAAGGATTGCTAAATCTCAGGCTAGATACAAGAAAAAGTCCAAAAGATATAGGGTAGTAGAGGAGGAAGAGGAGAGTTCTGAGAGCAAGGAAGGGAGTTGGAGGAGGAAAATATCTTTGATTCCAAGAAAGATAACAAGGAAGGGAAAAAAGAAAAGAGTGAAAACTCGATGGATAATTCCTAGGCATCTGTTGGTAATACCCTGTCATCGGTTGGTAAAGACATTACTACCGAGACTCATGTGTCAGCCAGCTTCACCCTTCAACTCATTACTTTTTGTGAAGATAGTAACAAAGTAGACTCTTCCCCCATCACAATTTCCTCCTCAGTTAAAGAAAAATGTAATGTTTTTACTAAACCTCAAGTTTTGCAAGATGAAAATCAGATGACAAAGACTAATGAGAGACCTGAAAAGGTTGATAAAGATGGAAACGAAAAAGAGGAGGAATGAAATGAAAAGATTGCACTACTAGAAAATAGAGTTAGAACCTTGAAGGAGGGATTTCATACTTTCTCTAAATTTGCACTGAAGGTCACTCATGCTGCAACTACCACCCTCCATTTGTTGGCACAGGATAAGGATGATTCAGTGATGGACATAGAAGATAGTAAGCTCCTCTATAAGTTTCTTGTTGATGACTGGGCCTGGGTTCTTCTAACCGGGAAAGGAAAAGAAAAAGATGACAAATAATTTGACTATTTCTAAGGGATCTAATGATCCTAATTTATTTCGTTTTCTGCTGCTACATAGTTGTTGTCTCACAGATGTTACTAAGACTTGGGTTGGCCTGTTTGAGCCAACAGTTTTTATTCAGAACTTTATAGTTTGTTTAGTTCTGTAGTTTTTGGATATTATTTTTGGTTTTAATTTCTTGTACATTAGTTGGTTAGTTTGTTTTAGACTTTTACTAGTATTGCTTCCTTCTTGCTAGTGCTTTTTGGATGATATAGTCTATGTGGCTAGGTTGCCCCTTGTTACTTCTGTAGGTGTTTGTTGGTAGTGTGTTGGTTGCCAGCTATTTTTTGTAAGGGCTGAACTCCTTGTTTTGGTTGCTTTATATTTCAAAAATAATTAATACTTCAATGTACTTAATGTACTTAAATCTTTATTTTAAGATTCTAAAATTTGCAAACTTCCACCTTTTATAAAATATAGAATAGGTGATATTATGCTATAAAATAATTAGATTAAACATTTAAAAAATTTTACTTACGTTATATCTTACTATTATTAAGATAATCTACATTTTTACACTTTAATATTCCAAACTTCCTCATCTAACAACTCTAACAGAAACCATAACTATATATAAATTAGTCAAGCTCATAAATTACTCAAAAAATGTACAAATAAATTTTTATATTCTACTCATAAATTTGTACATCTTCAAACAAATGTACAATTATAATAACTTGTACACATATTTTTTTCTATTCTATTCATAAATTTGTATTGTGTTTAAACAAATGTACAATTATAAAATCTTATCAAGGATTTATTATTATTATATATTATCAAAGATATAATAAATTATGTGTTGTGTTAGCAATCCATTCTAAGGTTGAAGTATAAATTGGTAAGTTTTAAGATAGAGAACAATTGAAAGATTTCAAAAAATTTAATTTATTGAGTATTCCTTGTTAAGACATATTGAATAAAAGTTGTAATTAAAATCTTGAAATTAAATAATTTAAAAGTATTAATGAGTTTCAATTACCTACATGTCTTGAGCAAAAGTTGTGGGCATAGATCTTGTAAGATTTCTTTCGACAATGTTGTTGAAAATAAACATCACCAATAGGTTAAATGCTTTCAAATATATTTTCCCTACTATACATATTAATATAACTTAATAATAATATTACATTTCAAACTCGGAGAGAGGAAGGGTTGTTATTGCAATGTATCAAACTCTGATAGAGGATTGGTTGTTATTGCAATGGATTAATCTTTCCCACAAAAGAGTAAATGAAGCAACAGAAGTCCAATTGTTTATTTTTAATTGTTTCTTTGTAGAAGCTAGAACATTGACTACATAATTACAACTCACACAAATTGTCTGATTTTTCCCAAAATTGAACATCTTCTATGGGGTCAAAAAATCTCTTGTCAAATTGATTTGTCCAACCTTCGTACTCATTATTGCTCTGTGCAAAAATAGAAAAAGTAAAGGGTTGCTTATTTCTGGAAAATCCAAATCATGCTCATGTTGCGAGGTGTCATAGCACTAGTGTACATTACGCCAAATGGACGAAGGTCTAAGGTGTTGTTCATTTGGATTCTTCCCTACAACACAACATTCTACCTAGGAAACACGATCAAATTGGTCTTGAGGATGCCTAAATAAATAGAGAAAATAAGTGGTGTGAAATTGTGATATCCCCATTTTGACGTATATAATTTAATACTAATAAGTATAACATATAAAGTTTATAATATTAAAATCATTAGTAAGGTATATAAATATAAATTATTATATATCATATATATTATCATACATATATAATATATATACACACATATATATTAGATATTTAAATAAATATACTATTGATTTTATATATATATATATATATATATATATATATATATATATCAGTAATATGATATATAATATTAATGAATAAATAATATTTATAACACTAATATTATTAATAACGATGTCACTACAGATATTATATATGTTATTAAACTTATATAAATAATATATATGTATTAATATAATTAATATAATTATATTATTAATATAATTATATAATTAATATAATTATTATATTGTCAGAAGATGTGACTCTTACCATAAAAATATATATATTGAATAAAACTTTAGTAAGGGGATTACCAGAGAGAAATATGGAAAAAACTCATATTAAAAAACAAATAAATAATGACATTACAAGTGGTATAAGAGCCTAGTTTCTACCAACCTGTGATATGGTCATTCAGACTACAAAAAGAGCAATTGAAGAAATAGTGGATAGCTTGATTCACATAGGAGAGTGTCATCAAAATTACTGTCATTCATTGAATTGCAATGGAAGAAGCTCGGCTTCAATTTAGAGACATAATCATTGCAGACGTCAAATTGTCATTAATAGGACCAAATGATGAGAGATACAAAAGAAATCCAATTCATCTCCATTCCATTGTTCTCAATAGATCAGAGCTTTTCAAATCAAGATGTCCGGACGCTGCTCATCTGATAAACCAGATGAAATAAGAGTAACCACATCTCACAACTTTGATGACTATCTAAAATGCATTCAATTGATGTATGCTGAGTTTGTGTATTTCTTTGATGTTGAGGAAACCCTGGCCATACTTTTAGTAGCTTGGCCATGCTTTTAGTTACTTTCGAGTTATTGTGTGATGAGCTCATCAACAAATGCATGCAATATTTGGAAGCAATTCCTTGGAGTCCTTTGCAAGAAATCCAAATCAGAGACATGTTGTCTTTTTTGGAATTGAAACCAACACCAAATTTAACTGCCAAGCTTGACAAAAATGATGATGACAATACAACCTTTGTGGAAAGCACTATAAATGAAATGGTTTATATTATTTCAGGTCCTAAAAGTGCACCATTATGGGAAATTGCAGAGAAATATATAGCAGACATATTGGAGGGGAAAACAAGTAAAGAGAATGTGGAGCTATATTGCGAGCAGGAGCTTTTTTAGAAGACTAAATCATCCATCGCCTCTTGTTATTTCAAAGCTATGAGATCACTTTTAGAATTTTTTGAGAGTTGCAAGCGAGAGTTACTCATGAAAACTGCATTCATCGCTTTCTATGAAGATTCCAAAATCATGGAGTTTGTGAATACAGAGTCTTGCAAAATCACAAATAATATTGTCTATGTTCTCGACTATAATTTGGTTTATGCAGGCAATAGGAAATGGGAAGATAATAGTTTCCAGAGCTTCTCTAGTTTGTTCTCTCACTGAGTGGTTACCAATCTTGGTAAAAATGTGTAGTAGAAGATATTACAAAAACCTAACTAAGCTTGATAATGCAGTGCTTAATGTCATTGAGAGCCTCCCTCTTGTTGAAAGGAGACGTATTTGCATGGAATGGTTATCAAATGCAAAATGAGCCAGAGTTTTCTCATCCGGGCTCTGTTTCTGCTGGGTATTGGAACACACAGCCGTATGACAAGCATGAAGATGAAGAAGAGGAATGATCTTGGGGATATTTTCTCCCAACTTTCTATTAAGTCTACTTCACCAAACTCAACTTACGGAGAAGGGAATCCTAACATGTTCAACCAGTCTCATGTTGTTTCTAATTTTCATCCTAATGAGTTTTGGAACCCTAACTGTCGTTTGAATGCCCAAAAAGAGGTTGAAGATGATTATACACCTGTTGGTTTTAATGACAATTAGAGCACCATGAATGTAGTGAAGGTAAGCAAAATGATCTAGCTTACATGCCAGAATTAGTGGTAGAGGGTCAGGTGTTTGAAACCCACCACAGTCTATTTTTGGCAAGAATGGATCTAAGATGGAAAAAGGGAATTTCTCTAATGGGCCCTATTTCCGATGATTATTCAAAGAGGGATCTATATGACATGCATGAAGAAGATGAGGTCGAATGAAAGTATTGGTACAATGAAGAAGATGTGGAGGTTGGTTATGAGTATTCTGCTCCATATGAAGAGGACACAAAATAGGCAGGAGGAATTGATGTACATGACAAATATGTAACAAGAAAATATATTTGTAAAAACCTCATTTGTGGTTTACAGAATAAGGTTTTTGAAAATGAATCAGTATTATAAGTGGCTTAGCTACCACAATGGCTTGTGTCTAGTCATCGAGACTAAGAACTTCCCATGGATGGGGATTCACTCTATAAGTTTGTATTGCTTCCTTCAAATGGTTCATAGTCAAAAGTCTATGACCGATAATATTTTTCAATGATATCGGCTGGCAACAATGTTGATCTAGTGATTGAAAAGCTCGAGCAGAGTAAGCCAAAATAATGGTCGATATAAAGACAAATATCAGCAACAATATTGAATAGATACATTAAAGTGAAATTATTCTTTTAATTTATTAGAAAGTGATTTAGTCACTATTGACCGAGCAGTTACAAGGCATCCACATCATCCAATGAATAGAAGGTTGCCCCTACGAACAAGGTAAAGATGCACAACTTTTCAAAATTGCAACCAATGACTCCTACTCATTGAGCCTCATCTATAAAGGTAAAGTCATATTAATATCAACAATGGTAAAAGGTATATGATTAAAGGATAAAATATCTCAATGTGGAATGAGAAAGCAAGACTCTTGCATCATCATCCTATCACACAAGGTATGGAGAGGTAAGTTATATATTTTCTACATATATTATTATTATAATTGTTAGTGTCTTTCTTGTTATTGACATATTTTGTTATTGTGATGAATATTGAATAGTCTAACACCTACTCTCAATATTCTAATTGAATAGTTATAATAAAATGAGATTGATGTTCAAGTTGATAGGAAATAATCAATTTATTATTATTATTATCAAATATGATATTTATGATTAGATAATGATTGAATACAGTTAAATTTTCAAAATTATAATAAATTTAATTCTAAGTGAGATAATTTTTCAATCATTATCACAAATAATATTATTAAGTAAAATCAATAAGGTTATCATCTTCCAAGATAAGATAAGGCTTGTGGTGGAATGGGTTAGGTGACACCACTCGGAGGTACTAGGTAAGGCCTACAGTGAGATGGGCATTGGGCTGCATCATTCAAGGGTATTAGGTAAGGCCTATGATGGAGTGAATACCCCAGGGTACATCATACAAAGGCACTATCTTGGAGATGATGATCGGAGAGAGATAACAATAATGAGGGAGAACGATGAGGCTCATGATTGGGTAACAGGGTACCTTATTATAGTTTCTCCTCTTGTACTCAAGAAATGATGAGTTAATGAACTACACTTTTGATTGGCAACTCACCAAATTGAGACCATAAATACCTTGTAAAGGATTGATACAAGGAAATTCTTAAAGGGAAAATTTATATATAAATGTGTACTAATGATTTTGTTTTTGCAGATTCATAATCAACGAATTGCATAACATGTGTCTTCATTTGTCTGCATCATGTTTGCTTCGTGTTTTCATCTGTCTTCATTGTGTTTGCCTCGTGTTTTCATTTGTCTACATCATGTATGCTTCATGCTTTCATGCATTCATGTGACTACTTTTGTTCGCTTCATATTTTGATTCATTAAGATGTATATCTCATAAAATCTTTTAGACCTTTTGTATGCAAATATATTTTGTATCTATGGACGGACTTGTGTATGAATGATTTTTTTTTAGGACAAGCAAATTCAATAGGGAAGGACTGTGATATCACCATTTTGATGTATATAATTTAATATAATAAGTATAATATATAAAGTTTATAATTGTAAAATGATTAATAAGGTATATAAATATAAATAATTATATATCATATATATTATCAAATATATATAATATATATACATATATATTAGATATTTAAATAAATATACTATTGAATATATATATATATATATATATATGTGTGTGTGTGTGTATGTATGTATGTATGTATGTATGTATGTATGTATGTATGTATGTATGTATGTATTTATTAATATAATTATTATATTGTGAGAAGATGTGACCCTTACCATATATATATATATATATATTGAATAAAACTTTGGTAACGGGGTTACCAGAGAGAAATGTGGAAAAAACTCATACAAAAAAATCAAATAAATAAATGTCCCGAAAAGGGACATTATAGAAATCCTTAAAAAATATATATAGACAGTTCATTCAAAATGAACCAATGATTAAAATTATTACCCTACTTCTGTCAACTCATATCTTGCAACCATGCGCAACAACATTTATGGTTTTACTTGAAATACATGCCTTGTTATAGTGTTTTTAACTCAACATAAGAGTTGTCTCAAATTCTCTAGTCAAGAAAATAAATTGCACATGACTAGAATTAACAAAATCCTATAGTTTTTTATTTCTACTTTCTCATGACTTCTATGTAACTACCTTTAAAAACCCATTCTATAACATTTTCATCCATGTAAGTTGATTTGCCACTACAATCAATGTTGATTAATCTCGCTTTAATAGAAATACATTCAATAGAAGCATTGTCAACTTAAGAAAAATAGTAAAATAATACAAATGAATAATATATTGATTTTAGTTAACTCATATTAATATTGCAAGGTATTGAATAAGTAAATGGAAATCAGTGTTGAAGAATAAATGAATATACATACATGTGTTATGGAACGCACTATGCATGATTGTGTGTGTGTGTGTGTGTGTGTGTGTGTGTGTGTGTACACACACACACACACACACATCCGATTAAAAAGTTGTCAATAACTATATTTTTAAATCCATTACTATGCAAATAACTTAATTAATTTTAACTAATGAATTTATATCTTATAATGCATGTAGTAATTAACATGTTTAAACATTGCTTCCTTACTTCCCTCCTACACCTATCCTAAGGAGAGCATGGATTTACTTGTCATAGGGTGCTTGACACCAATGCATCCTTTGGTTTTATTGCACCTCTCCCTACACAACACCATCTATCAACTCCTAGTTGTACAATAAGAGAATAAGGGAATATGTAAAAAGTGTCCTAATCCTTGTACATTGCAAGTTATTGTTACCAATTTATCGTACCTCCCAAATTGCTATGTTAAGCTTTCCTGTATACTACGCTAGGTGTTTTAAGTTGTTGATCATACATATTACATAATGCTTTGGATGCAAAATGTAAAGTAAAAAAATCAATAAACAAGAAAAATTGATCATTTTTTATTCAAGATGCATACAAGTACCAAAATAGTACACTTTATTGAAATATATTTTAGAACTATTTTGATAAGGTACAAAATGTTCAACTTTTAAACAATACTTGATACAATGCATTTAGATACCACACAAGTCGTGATAGCTCCTAATACAATATTTCAATAAACAAATTGCATAAACTGAAAAGTATTGAAGAGATAAGGGGAAAAGCCTCTATTGCATGAATGGAAGGATTGTTGATCTGAATGATGAAGAAGGTTTGAGCTTGCATCTCCATCTAGGAATAGACCTGCAAAATGTAAAAGAGGAGGGTCAATTCATATGAACTAAGCAATAGAAAACATTCCAATTATCTCTAAACTACTTAGTGTTCCTACAATGTAATTATTCAGATAACTGCATTAAAAGATGTGAAGGCAAAAGAAATATCTGAAAGCAAAGAAGCTTTTGTACTAATAAGTTTTTTTCATGTGTAGACACAAGTATGAAGTTTGAGGTTTTTGAAGGATCTTGCATAAGTTACATGCATGAAGCCTTTCAACTAAGATTTGTAGAGGCCAAGACTGAAGGACTGGGGAGACTATTGAAGGGACACACATAAATTACAAGTGTGAAACCTTTTAGTCAAATCATGGAGTAGCGAAGACTAAAGACATGGAAAGACCCTTGAGGGGGCATACATATGATATAAGTATGGGACCTTCTAGTTGAACCATAGTAGAAGATTGAAGACACAAGGAGATTGTCAAAAGGACATACATAAATTACAAGTATGAAACCTTTCAATTGAATCATGGAGGGATGGAAGTCTACAAGTGCACAATCAAAGATAAAGTTTTCAAGCATGTACAACAAGAAGTAAAAGATGTATCAAATCTCGGATTTTATGGAAAAGATTGAGATATGTAATGAAACTAAGTAAAGCTACAACAAGCAACAATAAGACTTTGTGTTCTTTAATTGGTTGGAAAGAAATCATTTACAGTTTGAACTCTCATATGCTAGATAAGAAACTGGGACAGTAATTAATGCAATAAGGCATGAGTGTCTCCTCATTATTGTTACAAATGTTTCAGATATACAAATTAACTACCATTCATTTATCAATGATTAAATATGAAATAGCATTGAAGACTGCAATAAGTGTATGTACAGAAAATAAGTATTATGTTACACAGTTTGGAACAAATTTCATGGATAAGCTAGTTATTATTTATGGAGAAATTCCTTCTTACATTGTCAAGGTATATGAATCATTCAAAAAATGTTGGAGTGAGCCTTCAATCAATTGGAATATGGAGAAACAAGAAAAATGGAAAAAATCATCTTCAAAACAAAATATTTCAAGTAATGATGGGACTATTTATTTTCTTAACAAAGAAGAAAGGACTATGTTTTCCTCATGTTTTCACCAATCATAATACATGGAACAACCCAATAAACTTCCAAGCGCTCACAACAATGAAGGGAAAGAAGGAAATTGTTTTGTATCATGAAAAGAATATCAGTTCAACCACTTATAGCAAGCAGTAAAAATAACAACTACAATAAACCCTCCATTTTTAGCAAAGAATACCATAATGGAAAAGGAGAAACCCATAACAGAGTTGGAGAAACCCACTTACAACAAAGAATAACAAATACGGCTCCAAAGGATAATATCCAGAAACATGGAATCAAAGACACATCAACCCAGAACTCTCCAAGAAGCTCATGCATCAACAACTCAGCATGAGGAAGAGCTCATGGCAGCAACTCACAACAGACCCAACACTCATAGCAAGGAGAGAATAAAATATAATTAGTACTTACGACATACAAGTACCCAAAGCCACGAAATGGAGGGAAAGAATTCATGGCACCATACAAACATCATGAAAATGGTAAAAAAACTCAGAAAAGTAGTGAAAGAGGAGACCAGCCATATCATGAGCTCAGAGCATAAAAAAGATCAGTCATAACCATGAAAGCCATGCCATAAAGAACAAAGCAACATCAGGAGATGACATAGTAACCAGAGCTTAAATGAATTGAAGAAACCCATGGAGCTCATG
This sequence comes from Cupressus sempervirens, assembly GCA_028749045.1. Taxonomy (NCBI): domain Eukaryota; kingdom Viridiplantae; phylum Streptophyta; class Pinopsida; order Cupressales; family Cupressaceae; genus Cupressus; species Cupressus sempervirens. Next base: position 571,099,454 of record CM053789.1, on the reverse strand, counting down.
TCAACCAACAATAGTAATTAGTCACAGCTTTTGGGAGCCACATAATAATAGAAAGAGGAAACAATAGTGAAGCTCACACCATGAAGAATAAAGCTCATGATATCAGTCCAAAATAACATGGAATAATTAACCATCAAGCATGAAGCTCCCGCATCAAAAACCATGTCATCTAAGAGAAAAGCAAAGCCACAAGTAGACGTCTATCCAACTCAAGTGGAGTAGAGCAAGAAGAAATCACAGACACTAGAGTTTCTCTATGTGGGCTAGGATTCCAAACCCTCCTCCTTCCTTTCTTCATTTTCAAATAACATACAAATGTCAAAAAAAACATAACCTTATGCCTCCCTTTTAACATTCCTTTATGATATTTTATAAACTTTCAGGTCCATGTATGAGATATTGATTTATTTACAATCATATATCATATATAACTTTCATTATTGTTTTAATTTATTATTATTTTCAATTTATCAATTAATACACTTAATATAGATTAAATGATACATCGTTATTTAATGTATATTAAATAGAATAATTTCAATAAAATAAAAATAATAATAATCAATTCCTTGCATAATATGATTGTAAAATTGATAATTTTTAGTTCATTCAGGAGTTCTATTTTTAGCAGAGGAAGACTTTTCAGTTAACTGGATGTTACATAAAGTTCATTCTCAGTTAAGGGCAATTTGAGTTTTCCATGTAGTGATGGAGCACTTTAGTGCTATTTTTGGCAAAATATGGAGTAGTTAGGGCCAATTTTGCATGTAGTTCATTACAGGAGCCTATTTTATGCATTTTTGCATAGTTACTGATGAGTTTCACATGCTATATTTTTGGGTTGATTTTGAGATTTGACCTGAGGTTTTTATGCATGATTTTGAGGAAATAGAGGTAGTTTTCCAGTTGGCTATCAGTTGGACAAGGTGGTTGAGAGTAGTTTTCGGGGGTTTCTTCATAGTTTTGATCAGTTTAGACTTATTTTTTCCATGCATATTTCTAACATCTGAATTAGGATTTTGAGCTCTATTTATTGTACATTCACCTCATTATTGAGGGATTTTCTTTTGGGCTTAGAATTTTTACACATTGCAAATTTTGAGTTGATTGTAAGAGCATTTTGTAACAGAGATTTTTCAACATTGGTTATAAAGATTCAGCAGTTCCTTCTGATTGATTCTCGTGCAATATTGTGGATTCTTTGCTTTTATGTTGTGTTTGTCTTTCATTAAAGTTATATTCCTTATTGCATATTAGAATCTCAATACTTGTAATTGTAGGTCTTTGTTTGTGTCCTTACTATTTTGGAAAATTATTGGTAATACCTACATTTCCTTTCAAAGCAGAAGATTTTAGGTCCTTGCATAGAATCACTTTTGTAGTTGCATGTTTGTCTGAATATTGTGAATCATTTGTATTATAGGTAATTTGTGTTGATTTGATTAAAGTTGGATAGAAAACATCATTGTATCACCTCATTTAGGTTTAGTATTCATTATTCTCATCTCTTTTCCTACATACAATTTAGATTTCAGGTGATCACTATTTAGGAACAGACCTAGCTTTTGAAGATTCATCTCTCATTTTAGGACAACCCACCACCCGAGAGAGTTTCAATGTTTCAGTAGGATACCTAGATTTTGCATCTTCCTATAGGCACAATCCTAATTGATAACAGTTGTATACATTCATATAGAATCTTACCAAAAATTTGTGATTCAATTAAACATGCCAACCAAATACATCAATAGACAAACTTATCTAGTCAAGTCAGCACTCGATTAAATCAATCTTGTCATCATCAATCAATCATCATTATTTGGTCATTTGTCATTTGTTAGATCGACACTGTCTTATTTGAAATGTGTCCTTCCTGAAACCAGACATCATCATTGTTCTATCATGTGTCTTATAAAATATGTTTCCTTCCTGAAACTAGGCACATTGATCATTATCATTAGACTTATTAGCTTGGCAATTAGATAAGACAAGTTGTTGACTTGCTTGGTCTAGTAAGTCTTATCTTTCATTGATTTCATTTTTTACCATGTTCCTATGCTACTCGAGGATATCAATAAGTGGTGAGAATGACCAAGATGGTTCATGCTCCTTTATTTTAGCCGTGTCTTCTGTTTATGGCAAGTTCTCTTGAAATTTTGGGGCATGTACCTCAAGCCACGATGTATGTGTTTTAGAGCAGATTGGGGTATTCCTTGTCTGCATTGTGACTGATCTCATGCAAAAAGGATCACATGGTTACTCTGATTTCACATATGTCATAGTGTGCAGCATCTAATTCATTTTATAAAAAATCTCTACAAAGACAAACAATACAGTAATAAAGAAAAGAAAATATTGATTTTTCTTGTTTTCCCTTTCTATTTTTGTTCTTATCCTTTCAAGTTGGATTTGGTTTCCTTTTGACCTTTTTTTTTTCTCTCATTAGTCAATGTTGTTTTTATTCAATCTTGTGTTAGCTTTATTTTTGATAAAATTGACCTCTTCTATTCATGTTTCCTATCCAATTTTTTGAGGAGCCACTTTCGTGACATTTTCTATTTAAGATGTCATTTTAATGTGGTCTCCCTTTTTCTTTGAAACAATATTCAAAATCACATTGTCTCAAAGAGAGGGCAAAATGTAGACACCTAAAAATAATAATCACCCATATCTTCCATTTTCCATCAACTTTTGTGTCATTGATCAATTTTAGCTATTTATGATCAATTTTGAATGATTTTATTTATATTTCACCTATCATTTACTTATCATTTATCTTGACTAATTTATCATCTTGTCTCTAGGTTAGTACAATGATTTTCACAATTATTTAATTCATGTCCTTAGGTCCCCTTTTGACATAAATATTATTTATGTTTTATTAGGTCGATATGACTTTAGTCGGATTGTTTAGACAATCTGATAGTCTTATGCCGAGAAATGAAAAAAAGAAGTGTCGTTAAATTTTGAAATTGGTTCATTGCTCCATGTCCATCCACGGTGACAGTGGATTACTGTAAGTAAGATCTCTTCACATAGGCCACAAACCCTCAAACCAAACATAAGACAACACCAACCACCAGGATGTTAACTGTACGATATCCGAAGTGTTTGTAATTGAAAAGGAAACTAGAAGGCAAATTCAGATGCTAACTTACCCAAAACCAGGAATCTAAAGAGTACGAATAGCTTCAATAATCAAATCGAGTTTTTCCACCTACATGTTAATTATATGATTTCCTTAAACATGGCTACTTCCAAAGGTTGTTTGGGAAATACTATCTGCTGTTAAATCGCACAATTCTTTTGACTCTTCGATCTTTGTCCCTACACCAATACGAACTTTTTTCTTCCAACGCTCAATCATATCTGAAGCGTTGCCCGCTGCTACGGGAACCATCCCCAACAATCACCACCTCCATGATTTTAATTTTAAACTATAACGAAAAGCATGCATGGTCATATTGTAAGTTTTAAGAGTGAATCAGCTCCGCGTTAATTGTTCTATGTAGAACATGGGGTTGATTATTCTTCTGTTCTTTTCCCATTTCTCACCATCCGAAGAACCCAACCCACCTCCCATAAGCTGCCTCATTATACGGTTTAGAGGGAGCTTTTCATAATCTCTGAATTTGGCGGAAAGAATTTGTTTAACGAGCTCTACATCTAGGTAGGATATTGACCTTCTCTTTTCTACCAAACCAGTATATGAAGAAATGCCATGTGTTCAATAGCCACCAACTTCAACACAGTGCTTAAATTTCTTGAAGTCGCATACTTTTCAAAACATAAAATCTTAAGCAACCATTTCATCAAATGCTTGGGGAATAGGCAGATCAGAGGAAATAAGACCCACATAATCAAGTCGCTCGATCTCACTGCGTGGGATCGAAGCAGATAAAAGACAATTGTAAATGAGAGGAAGTGAGCTGGGAAGAAGCGAGTGTGCGGTGGCGATGGTGATGTGGGTTATTATCCGACATTCACTATGGCATAACTAAAAGTGCCTTTCATAAGCAAAGGCACCCACAAAACTCAATTGTTCCCTGTGTGAGGTATTGCAATGGATGTGTGGTCACAACTCTCTTAGAGACTAAAACTATCAATCTATGGGTTATCTTCATATTCTCTAAAGAAGGTAGCGTACTGACATTACACATAGAAGAGAAGTGTAGCTTTGAAATTTATTTTCAATTTTTTTTTGAGCTATTATGATTTGATGGTCAATTATCTACTAATCTTGGTTTACACTCTTACCTTTGTGCTATTATGATTTGATGGTCAATTAAGTACTAATCTTGGTTTACACCCTTATCTATTAAGGCAACTGATGAAAGATTAAAAACTATGTACTAATATTACACATAGAAAACAAATATGGTAGAAAACTTTATTTTGCCCAAACAAACATATGTACCTTTGAAAATTATTTTCAGTTATATTTATTGTGCTATTTTGAATTGATGGTCATAAATACTAATCCTAGTTTACATTCCTGCCTATTAAGACAATGGATGAAAGAAGGTTAAAAAATGTTAGCTTAGATGTACAATGATGTATTTTTAATTCTTATCAGATAGGGTGAAGATACTAGAGTTCTAGATCTTGAGGCATCACAAGACTTGGTATTTGTTTGTACTCGTCTAGGGTAATGGAACTATCAAGATCTATGTTTGTATACAACTAAGAGCGTGAAGTTGCATTCTTCCATAAGTTGACATGCTAGAGGTGAACTATCAATGAAAAGTTAGTTATTTTACTATTGTCTTGTATTGTTGGAGAGATAATATGAACATCCTTTTACTAGAGCTGCATTTCTATAACATATTGTTTTTTGTTCCCTAGCTCAAATACTAATGCTAAACTAGACTAACAAAAAGTAATGGATATAAATACATGTCAAAATCAAACCAAACCTACACATACATGATCAAAAGTTTATTTGATAGCACCATGTATGGTAAAATCTTGTGACAAGGACAATGAATGTGGCAACACCTTAGTTTAACTAAACATGCGTGTAAACACAATAGAGCTCAACAATTGTATCTATCAGTGCCTCAAGTAAAATTGTGTTTAGATATTGTACACATGCAATTACATGTTTTTCACACTATGCCAAGGACATATAAGTGGTTTCTATATATAGAAGACATTATTACTTATTTCGCACAACTTACCAACAATGTATTAGCCTCGGCTTTGGCTCTCCCATCGCTTTTGACACTAATTATTTGTATCATGCTACTTAAGAGATAGTTTAATGTCTACATGTTCATAAACTTCAATTCATCCGATTTATATTATGTAGGGTTGCATTTAAATGAATTCTATATTGGATCATCTTCATACTTTCTAGCATCACAACTGAATGAATTCAATAATTTATACAGAGGCTAGGAACATTACATAATAGTTGAAGGTAACATTATGCTCTTTTGAAATAAAATGCTTATAGTTTATATGTAAGTTTGAATTATTCATCTCATTACCTATCTCATGTATAAAGAACCCTTTTACCAAACCATCTATTCCTTAGTAAGAAATGCCCATCAAAGAAGATAATCAATCTCAATTAAGCATCATGTTGGATGAAGCGAAAAATGAGGAGGTAAACCTAGAAGAAATTGAGGCTCAACAAAATGGATTGTAGATGCTACCAAATGGAAATTATTTTTTCAAAGCCCTAGTAGATCAACTTGAAGGTGACTAGGACCAACACTCAAAAAATATTGTGGTGTGGTAGTAGAGTACATTATGGGGCATTTGTCAAACTTCAAGTCTTTCTTTTCTCAGAAAGATGACATGAATTTTGAAGAATATTATGAAAATATGGCAGAAGATGGAACTTGGGCAAACCATTTTGAGATTTATGTAGCCTCCATGGTGACTCAAACTAACATTCATGTGCACCATTTAAAGGGTCAAGTATCCCAAATCTACAATTTTGATAGCTCAAATACTCTCAGACTCCATGTCTCATATCATAATGGAAACCACTACAATAGTTTGTACTACATTGATAACAATGTCAATATTCATGTAGCACCCATTCTTTTAAAGGACAATCAAAGCATGAGCCATTTTGACCAAGAGCCTATAAAATTCATTGTGGATGAAAAAGGAGGTGGAAAGATACTAACAAAACTTATGAAGAAGATAAATTATTGAAAAGACAAGACAAACCTTATCGAAGTAAAAGTCTAACAGGTGTATTTTATGGGTAACAAGGAAGACAAAATAATAAAGATAAACATTATCTTACCAATGGTTTATTGTGCACACAAAATGTTACGAGAAAACTTTCCACATCAAAACTACAATGACAACATTTGATATATATAAAACTATCAATGCAACCCTTACACCCTTCAAAGGCGCAAGTGCTAGTATTTTTTTTTCACCTTTAATTTTGAATGACTTCTGATTATTCTATCCTATTTCAAATTTAAATATTTTATTATTTAATTGACCTTTGGATTTTTGGGAGAAAACTTGATAATGAAGTTTATTATTTGGCTTTTATTATTTACTCTTGACGCCTTTCCCTTTGACTATTCATTTCGTCCTCATGACCTCAAAATTTTCAAGTCAATTTTCCACTTAATGGGCATTCTTCATTTATTTTTTGCTAACCACATTTTGAGTATCCGCGTGATATTAGTCTCTTTATACTTTCTTTTCAAGCTTTGTTAGTGCACTTGTCATTAGAGCAACAATAAATCTAGAGGAGAAAGAAAAATAATGGAGCACAACGGGAAGATTGCATAATTTGAACTCGTGTTCTCATGTTATGTCATTTGTTTATGCAAATTAATTTTTAATTACTTCATTGAATGATTGGAATAATTTGAATATGTTTTTTATACTTTTTGTTTTTGAAGCTTTCACATTCTCACACTAACCATTTTATACATATATGATTGTGATTATGATTTTCTCTTCTATTATTTTACACAATTTTTGTTTTTGTTAATCTATAACATGATCGAATAAGTGACATAATACCTCAAATATTTTCCTTTTATATACCATGAAAATCCATTCCCTTTACCTACCTTATAGACTGTAAATATATTCCTAATATGTTAATATAGCTTACAAAAATAAAAATTACAATTGAACAAAAGTCTCTTATTCAATACTTGTTTTTACGAGTCTAATATTACTGATCGCTTATTCTAAAATGTCTACAAATCTGATAAGAAATCATCTTTTTATTCTTTTAGAAAAAAGAAAAGAATTGCATGTTATTTGTGATTCAAATTTTATTTTTTATACTTCTTATTAATATAAAATTGAGTTGTGTGAATATATTTTGAATTGACTTGGCAACTTGCCAAAAGACATTTGGTTTACTAATAAAATTCATCTGCAAGACACCTTAACGATACTAAATTCATATCTTGTTAAAAAGAATATCATTTATCTTAATGCAACTCATTTTACTCTGGAAGCAACTTAATTCATATAAAATTAGTTTTTTCACATTGTTTCTCATTTTACTCTGGAAGCAACTTAATTCATATAAAATTAGTTTTTTCACATTGTTTAGTCTTGTAATTATTGACTTGTTCAGAGTACTTCGACATGTTTGATGAGTGGGTGACCCACAAACTGTCAATTAAAATGGTGCGGTGGTAGAATTTCATAATGAAAAAGGTTCAGATCTTTCGTAGCGTACCCTATCCTGACACATATTATTAGAATGGATTAATAATATTTACCTAAGACAAATTTTCAAAAGTTTGGATTGATAGATATCCTATTGAATAGATAGCGTGTGAAATCTATGTGGTAATAGTTGCTTAATTCTTACTACAATGGTTGAACTTCTGACCTTTAGCCATTTAGCAGATGGCCAAAGGGCTCTCTATCAAAAGAACATTTTATTAATGACTACCTGTGCCTATGAATGGGTTTTACCCCTCTCGTAGACCTATCAAAATTGAGGTGCATTGTTTTTCATGATAGATAGATGTACATTTCGGGAAACGCATCCTATTGAATTGGATATGAAAATATTTGGAAAACCTTTCATGTAGCTGAGGTCTTAATTGGATCTATTCTAGTTATTAGTTCCTACCATGGGCAGGATTACTTATGCATTCATGTCATCCTAATATCACATTAATACTGACCAATCAAATCAAAGAATTTAAAAGATTATATGAAACTTCAAATGTTTATATCTTTTCTTAATTTTTCATTATTTTGTAAATCACATTTTTCACTCATTCTATTGGTCCATACTATTTTTGGTGGGGGAGAAAATTAATTTTCTTCAACAAAAATACAAAAAAATTCTATCAACTTCATTTTGCATTAATTACAGCTTTATCTTTGTGATAAGTTGATAAGATTTTTATTTTTTTTAATCATTTTATCTTCCACCTCACACAACATGTCTAATCAATATTAATTCTCAATAGCTTGTATTTAAATTTCTATTTTTTTTAAACTTTGTTTTTTTAATAAAAGTAGTGAAATTATTACTATTATTTTACTTTTGTAAAAATAAATTAAACAATATTATTTTTTAATTATATTTTATAATAGTGTTTGTAATATGTATAATTGATAAGTATTACAATTTGTAAATTATATCATTTATTATTATTAATATTTTATATTTAAACAATTTATCATTTAGCTTAAATATATTTAAAACTTAAATATATTTTTAATATTAAATTAATAATTATATTTTACATTAAAAAAATAAAGAAATAACCACAAAAAAGAAATAATTCAATTCTAAAAGATATGTAAATTATTATTCACTATGTATTAAAATTAAATAGTTATATTTTATTTCTTATTTATTACATCATATTTATTCATCAACATCAAATTTATATGTATTACATCTATTGATTATTTACAAATGTACATATTAAATTATATAGATATTATTTCATAATTAAAAATTACTTAATTTAATGAAAACATTGGAAATACAAAATATTAAATACTAAACCTTTGTGTAAAATTAAACAATTAGTTTTACTTATAAAATATTTTTATATTTCAATACATTTTATTTTTTCTTATACAAATGTGAGTTTTAATATAAAAATCAAATTCTAAGTTTCATTAATTAAAATATAATATATTTTAATTTTTCATTAAAACCATGATTTTATTTTGACTATTTGTTTTATTAAGAAAAATAATTATATTTAATTCTCTCTCTCTCTCAACTTATGTTGGTATCGCTCTATCTTACTATTTTATCTCGCTTCCTCTTCCTCCTATATATTATCTATCATTTTTTTCTCTGCATATACGTTTATGTTGTTATTGTTCTATATTGTTATTTATCTCTATCTAATGTTTAAAAATAGTGTGACTTCCATTTGATAATCAAGATGAGAATAATACATAGTTGGGGACTTTGGTCTCTTATTATTGGGCTTAAATGCCCAAACATATAATAATATAACACGAGAACTTAACAACAAAATATGAGCCATCCTTTTAGATCACAACTGCATTTCTAGGACGAGAATTTAACAACAAAATATGAGCCACCTATTAGATCACAACTGCATTTCTACGCAAAAATTAATGCATTCACAATGTTAATTTCAAACTATTTAACCTTATTCTCACTCATCTACACCTCTACAAACATTATGCGTTAGGCAGGAACTATGACGCATTGCGTCTCTTGTTTTTTGTCACATCACATCAAATATTTTACCTGCTGACTATCCACATGAATCTATGAATGGCTTCAAGGGCCTGACGGAAATAGCTTTTGGAGCCATACCCTGTAGCAACTAGCAACTTGATCTCTGTTTCTTGTTTTATCTTTCTAAATCTGCGGCTTGTTTCCTAATGAGTACGCAGCTGAGATCTGCTTTCTGATTTTATAATTCATGTTTAAGTTTAAATGCAGACTTGTAACACAATTGAAATTGGACTTAAGATGATTTGTAATTGCATTAAAAATTGTAATCTATAACAATGTTTTCTGTAACTTAAAGTTTGATTCCTAACAAGCACGTAGTTGCGATTTGTTTTCTGAATTCCAGAAATCATTTATCGGTATACAGTGAGACTTGCAACACACTTAGTTGAGAATGGACTTCCCTTTCAAATTATTTGTAAATGCGTTATAATTTGCATATAATAGCAACTTTTACTTATTATAGCATGCAACCAATGTTTCGCTTACTAGTTATCTGCAGAAACTCAGAAGCATTGTAGATTATGAAAACAATTCAGGCAATGTTATGGATATTTCGGAAGAAAAGAGGTGAGTCGATTAATGCAAATGTACAATTACAAAAATAATTGTTATGTTAATAAGCTCGGGCTGTTACCGATACCATTTCAGGCAGCATGATGAATATCGTATCAACAGTTTTCCTGAAGTTTTGAATTCTCTATGCTCCCAAGGAACATTGTCGAGTGTATTGTTGCGCTAGGAGGGGATGCAATAGCAATTAAACCTCAATTTTCGCTCTAGGAGTAAACACTTTTCCGCTGACTTCATAGAACCTTGCTCTACCAACACAAGATTCCCGCTTACTTTATGAATGATTACTTTGACATTGCTAGAATTTAACAATATCTTCACTCTGAACTAAAGGTCAAAATTAAAAAATTCTTCAAAGGATCTGAAATCAAACTGATATGTTTCCAGCAGCAAACTCTTGGTGTTGGGGGCTCAAGACAATTCTTGAGATTTCCATTTAAAGGAGCATTAAAACTGCTTTACAATCACGAGGTAAGGCTAAACTTCTTTATGAGATGACAGCCCTGTTTGAATATCCTTTGTATATATATTTGTGATAGCAAAAAGGAGGAGAATAAAGACGACCTGAGCACTCATAATACCAAAATGGCTGATGCTATTACCTATTTCCATCCAACTTCCCGTGTTGCGTACCTGCCACACAGAAAATGCAAAACATTAAATTGAATACAGGAGACAAGCATGGAACAATATAAGCTATGATGGTCCTATTGCACAGTCTGAGTCTTAAGGATACCATAGAGTCTTACTGTAACTGCCACATGCATTTCTCAGAGCATGATAAAAAATAATATGCATAGAGGACAAGAATTTGATCAATGAGTCATCCCAAAAATAAATGAATCACATTAAAGAAATATATCCTTTTGCATTAGGAAGCACATGATCAAGGTTTTTTAACTTTTTTTCTAGTATAATAACTATTAAACTTCTCACATAGATCACAGACACTGCACTGATCAATGACATCAAACTTATATGCAAATTAAATTAAGAAAGTTCTTTAAAGATAAGCCATTACAATTATATACACATTTCACGATTGTATAAAAATTAGATTAGGCAAAATTGTTCAAATATCTGATGTAGTCCAACAGTTTAAACTAAGGAGACCAAAGCTCCTTAAATAAAGATTACAAGACTGAAGTGCTAAAATAGCGAGACTAAAAAAAGTGACAACTTAAACTAAGATGACCATTAATAGAGAAACTTAAAAAGCTAAGAATAGAAAACTAAAAAGCAAACTAAAAATAGAGAATATTCTAATACTCTCCCTTAATAGTCATCATATTACACTATAGAAGACTGTACATATCTTATGGTCACAAATTCTTGGGAACATTTTGTTGCCATAGAGATCCTCCTTGGATTGGCAAAATGTCAATGACCAAGAGTAGCCTAGAAAATAACATAAAAGGTTGTCCCCATCTTTGGAATGGTCTGCAACAAGAGACAAGACCCTGCCACTGACTCTGCCACTAAGATAAGCCTGCCATTGACTCTGCCACTGAGATAAGCTTGCCACTGAGCTTCCCAGAATCTGCAAAAATCACAAAACATCCAACCTAATGTTGGATAACAAAACTGTCCTCCTCTGGACGCAAAGATAAACATTGACAACAATTATCATGGTTTTGAGGAAAAATCAGCAAACCCTCCAAATTGTTGCATATGAGCAAGATTCCCAAAAAGCAATTGCAAGATACCATAATTTGAAGTTTAAAAAGCATCTCTTTTTTGGAAAAAATGATAAAAACCCCCAACACGAGAACCCTTGACAGAAAATGTTGCGTGAACTTTGAGAACTATAAAAACTAGAGATGGTTTTTTAGAAGAATCAACCAAAACCAAACACAATTTTTCAGGTGAAAATTTGATCAAAACCAAATACAAAATCTGAGGCATGGATCAGAGAATACAAAACTTCAGTTTTGAGGGAAAATGATGAAAACCCACCTATTTTTTTCCTTTTTTTGAAAGAAAAAATTATGCAAACCCACTAGATAATTTTTGAGGAATAATTACTAAAACCCAACACAAATTATTTTTGAGGAAACAATTATTAAAAACCAACAAATAATTTTTGAGCAAAATTATATTGAAACCCACAAGAAATTTTTTAAGGAAAAAAAAAATTGTGAAAATTAATCAAAAAAATCATAGTTACACCACCCTGGGGGATGGGGGGACGACGGGGGGACAATGGCAAGGGACAGGAGTGTGTGTGTGGCACTTTAAATGCTAGTTATGAAAATATGTATTGAAATTTAAGATATAAAGGTGTAAAAGAGAAAATACTTGAACATTGGGTTGAATTGGAACATCGAACATTGAACATAAATAGTCGAATAAGAAAACAGTCAACATCGAGACGTCCCCGATCTTCGGCGGAGGGGGCGGAATCGAGTGGCACCATTGGGGAAGGAATCCTCAAGACCCTGATGCGTCCAAGTCTCCGAGACGTGGGGCAAAAAGGGGGGGGGGAATGCATCCCCGTGTTACTACGAAGGAATTTTTTTAATGAAAATCCATTAAATCATAGACTTTTGCTCAAACCAGGAAATCGCACGACCAAAACCTATCACTAGGCTTGTAATTTTCAGCAAAAATCTTCGGAGACAAACCAAAAAATCTCATAAAATAACTCCAACAATTTGTATTTTTTTTAAATAAAAAAAATTCCAAATCAAAAGAGGGTCGAAATTTTATTAATTTTTTTGTCAAATTTTATGAATTCCCATCGACCTTCTTTGATACTATGTTCAAATATTCAATGTAATCCATAGTATTAAACTAAGGAGACCAAGGCCCCTTCAAAAAAAATTACAAGATTGAAGTGCTAAAAATAGGGAGAATAAAAATTGGACCTTCTTTGATACTATGTTCAAATATTCAATGTAATCCATAGTATTAAACTAAGGAGACCAAGGCCCCTTTAAAAAAAATTACAAGATTGAAGTGCTAAAAATAGGGAGAAAAAAAAAGAGTGTCAACTTATACTAAGATGACCACTAGTAGTAACCAAAAAATGTGAAGAATAACAAACTAAAAATAAAGAAAATTCACATAAATATCTTTCAGATTTCATTTATAGTTATAAACACATTTCAAGATTATATAAAATGGATTATACTAATGTCACATCAAATCACTTGAAAATGAGAATGAATCTCCAAAAGTTCATACAAATACATGTTGTTACAGCAAAAATAGTTTTCTTCTAACGTAGTATAACCAATATCTTTTGCTATGAACATTGTTGGTTCCCATGTCAACCAATAAGTATGCCACCACATATTGTTTGGTGACATGAGGATGACAAGCTTGCCAATGAGACAATGAACTGGAAAATGGAGACAGCATAACATCGCCAGAATTATATTCGACTTTTTTATCACATCATTCCTCATTGTTAATTTTTTACCCACAAATAAAGATACACAACAATAACATTAGGACAGAAGCAATAATGAACACTAAGAAACAACAATTTATCCTAGGAAAACCCTCCAACCCGAGGGGAAAAACCCAGCCACGCAACATAATCATTTTTTATTCAATAATTAGGAGTCTGAAATACAATATGCCCAAACACAAGGCTCAAACTGCAGTAATATTCAGAAACACAAGATGTCACTATGTCTTCATATGAACTCCTCCTAAAGAATATATAAAATTGCATTTGACCATTCATTATCTTGTCATTACAGATTGAAGACACTTTGTTGTCTTGACCTTTCATTGTCTTGACTCTTAAATGTCTTGACTCTTCAATATCTACACATGGTCTCTTCCTTCTTCATGATCTTCAAAAGACATGGCTCCTCATATGAAAGGTTGTTCATAAATACTCTTCGTAGCCTCATCATATTAAAGTATTAGCAACTATCAAACTTTAACACTCCCTCTTAGCAAAGGAGATGTCAGATTCGATGTCATCATGACAAACACAATGACTACACCCATGTGTGTCAATGACAAAACTTTCTCATGTGATATTGTAATCTCAATATGACATTCACCGTGGCTACTTCCAAAGGGTGAATTGCACAAGAGGTAAGTCATGGAATCTCACACATGACTTCCAACATGGCTACTCCTAGAGGGTGGATTCTCTATGGCCACTCCCAAAGGATGGAAGGGCTTTCACCTAAAACTTCTCTCTTAGAGAAGTAATCATTAACAATGGATTGTACTTTGAGCTTTCTCCCTCACGGATTTGAACTCATTAGCGAATTTGAACTTCTCCCTCATAGAAAAGAACTCTTTAACAAGGGATCGCACCTCAAGCCTCTCCCTCACAAAGAAGAACTCATTAACAAGGGATTGCATATCGAACTTCTCCCTCACAGAGAAGAGCTCATTAAAGAACATAAAGATCATCTAATTAATGAGACTCCCTCTCAGTCGAGCCTCCCTCTCAACAGGAACAACACTCACAACTATGATTATCACAATAAATTGACTTTGATGTTTGGCCAAACTAGGAGCTTTGGCAATCCCATTGCTGCACGAGCCTTTGATCCTCTCCAAAGGACTTGACACTCTCCCTCTGCCACACAAGCTCCCTATAGAGGTCTAATTCTATGTTCAACAATGACTGATGGCTTATGCTCTGTCTAACATCCGTTGAGTCATCAAGCCCCCTTGAATTATGTGTAGACCTGATACCAACATATTCCTTATCATTTTAAAATTTGTTGAAGATTATACGCCGGATCTCTGCACCAACAACATTGTTAATCGTGACTATTAAATTTGCTAAAGTTTATTCATGCCACAATATTGTTTGAGTTTTATTCATTGGCAACACCAGCTATCATTGAATGACTACTTGAAACAACACCCCTAGTGGCCATTGTTTAATCTGTAACCTCTGCCAAATATTCTTCTTGAATGTTTCGTTACACTCACAATATTCGAACCCCATTAATACTATTCATGGCAATAATAATTTTCCCCACCTTGAGCCGTGTTGTAACAGTACGAAACTTTTTCAACTTAGTTTTGTATTTCTCTAAGTCAATTATTTAATTGGCTAACATTGATCAACTAGTCGACTCTAATTGATATAATGAATCCTTTTACTGAAGGCTTTCGTCCAGTCTTTTTAGTTTTTTATTTGTCGAGCCTATACTTGATTTTTGAAGCCTTCAATGTCTTCTTTCTCGTTTTTTAGTGTGTTTGTTGGCTTTTGGCCTTTTGGTTTTGCTCAAGTTATTTCTTTCAGGATTCCCTTCGATTCGATCTATCTTAGGGCTTAATCAAAGTTGGCAATCAAAAGATATGACCATTTTAGTGCTCAAAAGGTGGACCTTTTAGATGCCACTGCACGAATTAAAATGTCATGTCATATTTTGAAGTCAACATTCACTTTTGAAAAATATAACATAAATTCACTTTATGCTATGTTTTTAAGTTACTTTATCATTTTAATTTTTCACTTAAAGTAACTATAGAGCACTTTATGTTATATTTTTAGGTTGAGTTGCTTTCTAAATTTTCACTTAAATGACTATATTAACTATATAGTTTAATTTAATTTTTGAGTTTTAATTCAAAACATCTTAGCAAATATTACTTTTAAAATGATATTTGCACATTATATATTAACTATATAGTGTAAATAATAATAGTGTAAATATTATTTATGACCCATTTGAGTAATATTTTTTCAAAAACTAAATTGACATGTGCTTAATTCATCACTTAAGTTGTGCATAACATGTCTACAAGCACATTTTCATCAAAATATGAAATTACACCCAAAATGTGCGATTTTGAATGAAAATGCAATTTGAAAACACATAAAACATGTCATTACATGTGTTTTAAAATATGCAATGACTCCCAAAAGGTGAGACATGCATATTTGAGTGTTTTCAAACTGTGCAGTGACCCCCAAAAGGTATGATTTTGCACTAAGGGTCATTTGTGAAAAAAATTTATAACATACATATGCATCCAAAAGGTGTGATTTTGCTTATGGACTCCATTACATTTGTTTTTGAAACATGCATTTGCATCCAAAAGTTGTAATTTGAATAAGGAGTCTCTTTTGGTGTTTTTAAAACATACAATCTCTTCCAAAAGGTGCAATTTGCCTTTGATACATGCATATGCCCTCATAGAACCCGAAATTGAAAATTCAAAGGCAAAAAACTTGATGTTTTCCTCCTCCAAGAACACGTTTCTCATAAAAAATGCTTAGATCTGGGAATATAATGGCTTGAAACCCATCATAAGAGTGCTCTTTTAAGTTTTAATGCATATACATGCATTTGGGGGTCATGATTTTGCATATCCAAAACAAAAATGACCCAGTTTTCTAGCCTCGTTTTTATGAAAAACGCTCAGATCTGAGGCAGTTTTGATCACTTTTCGACTCAAATAGAAGTTGTTTTGAGGTTTCCATCCATATATATACTATTTAAGAACACATTTTTGCCTTTAGATGAAATGTTTCCTTTCATACCTTCTATGAATCACGTTTTTGCTAAAAACGCCCAGAAAATTGGGATTTTTATCCACTTTTATACGTTTTGAAGTCACGTTCTTGCATTTGGGTCTATGTATAATATATGCAATTGTGAAAGATGTTTTTGCATTCCCAAATCAAAAATGACTCAAAAACATGCATTTTTTTGCCACGTTTTTGTTAAAAAAAACTCGAAAAATGACATTTCCAGCCCATACATTTGGATCAATAGAGGTTTTTTTTGAGTTTTAATGCATGTTATTGCCTTTGGAAACCACGGTTTTTGCATTCTATTGTCAAATTCAACCCTTCATTGCTCATTAATATTTGTTGAATGCAAGTATGGAGAAAGTCAAATTATTGTTGGAGAATCCAGATTCGGAGGAGAATTGGTCTTGAAAGTCTATGATTCTTACTATTTTGGCTCTTTGATCTGCAAGTGGGTTTTTTCAAAATTGCTCATCAATTCATGCTTATCTTGCTATTTCCATGCATATTTTAACTTGATGTTGCACACTTGTTCATATAGATGCCATGAAAAGTGGATTTTTTCTTTAAAAATGATGAAAAATCTCATTTTCATACTTTTGGTTTTTTCCCAAACTCCAAATTCAAATTTGTATTTGATAACAACTTGATTGTTGACATGTATGAGTTTAATACCATAGGCATGTGTTTGTTTTGTAATTATTTTCATTGTTTGTTTGCTTGCTTTCTTGTTTTTCTTCTTTTGGAAGAAGTTGCAAGTTCTTTCCCAAGAACTTGAGCACGTTTCACTTCACTCCACCTTTGAACTCTTCGTGCAAATGCATCCTTTCATTCCATATTCGCCATTACATGCCAAGGCACATTGCATCCATTCCTTTCATATGCAATTACACTTCAAGAGCAATTACATGTAATTCCACTTTCCATGTCATGACACACTGCATCTCATTGTCCACATGTGATTACATGTAATCTCACTCTCCATCTACATTTACATACAGTGTCATTCCATCTTCCGAACCTAAATGCATGTTTGTTTTACATGTAATCCATTTTATGTGTAATGACATCCAGAGAACCCGTTTTTTACTTAAGGTCACACTTTTAGAGTCAAAAGTTATCATTTGCATGCATTCATATGCATCCCAACTTGCATTCTTGGCCATACCCACAAAAGCCCATCATTGGCCACGTGCAATTCATCTTTCAAGTTCGACTTTGGCCCTTTCTATCCAAATACATATGTTTTCCGATTCATTTTCAGCCATCATATGTGTTCCATAAGTGTCTAATCCATGTGTTAAATACCCACCCATCATGGATTCGTCATTGTAACTCAAATCCCAAAGTTTTCAAGGATTCGATCTCATTGGAAGATGCTATAATCTTCATGTTGCGGCACACTTTTCAAGATATGTCAAAACTTCTTCAAAGAATAAAGATATCCCATCAAGAAGACATGCTTTGATTCTCAAGAAGTGGTAATTCATGTGATCTCCATTTTCCTAATGGTTGTCCGAGAACCTGAGTTTGTGTGGGAATGCGGCAAGCACTTTGTTTTAAAAAAAAAATTGCAAATGCTTGTCGGAAAGTTGTTCTGAGTTCACATATGGACACCATCAAAAAGGTTTCCAAAGTGTCAAAGACTCTAAAAATGTGTCAATCTACAAAGGAGAATTCAGAACAACTTGAACAAGAAAAAGCTTGATCACATCACGATTTCAAATGACAATGGAGAATTCATCAAAGAGAGTCAAAGACTATCAAAAGACACAATACCATGATTATCAAGGTGAATGCAATGGCATGAAATATAGGAACTCCCGATCCTGTTATCATCTGGGATTGCAACGCCAAGTACGAGGCCCTTCAGAACAATCCCTAAGATTGTTTCAATTCTCTTTCGTCTTTCTTCTTCTTCTTTCATGTTTGTAATTGAAGAAGATGTATTACATGAAAATGTGTAATTACATGTAATATGACTTACATGTGTAATGACAATGGAATCCAATAATTTCTCCTTTTAGTTAGACCGGGTCAAAGTTGGTTGAGTTGCTCCCACTTTTTTCTCCATCTTTTTTTCAACTCCTTTGCCCATATAAGGAGCACCCCCCTCATTGTAAAAATCATCTTTTATTGTATACAAGAAAGCTCTGCCAAACTTGTGCAAGCATAACTTTAATTGTGTAGTATGAATTTGGGAGAAAAGTGAATAAAAGAAGCGATTGGATTCGAAGCTTTGACTAGAAGCAATTGTGATAGAGCGAATTCGAAGCTTTGAACATAATTTGTGTCTATTGTCTTTGATTCATGTTATTATTGTGTGTTCAATAATAGAGCATAGTGAGTTAAGAAGCAATTAGAGTCGAAGCTTTAATTGGGAGTGGTTGTGGTAATACATAGACTAGAAGTTTCGATTGTAGCTTGTGTTACCATCTCAAATTCACGAAAAATAGTTAGAATTTCCCCACACCTGGAAGTTTTTGTGTCCCAATGGTAGTGATTTTTCTTATAAATTAGACTAAAACAGAACCTAGAGCCAAACTGGTATGCTTTCAGCTAGCACTTGAGTTAGTGTTAGTCTATTGGTATCACTGTTTCCAACTACTAGATAGAAGTGTAGTTAAAGATTTCATCTTGCCCATAAGTGGATTCTTTCCTGAAAGTTAAGAAAAAAGAATATTGGTAACACCCTTTACAAAATCTCTCAACTTCTTGCTTACCTTGAGTTGATCCAAGGAACGGTGAGCAGGGGGAGCCTTCCCCTTAATGTAGGAGAGACTTTGTCTCACACGTTGTGGCTAGTCTACCTATTTTGTGACTGGGTTTTCACAAAACTGTCATTTGCAAAATATCCACCCAACAAGCCAAAAATAAATTGAGCGTTGGTATAGTATCTTTAATATTGCATGAAATATCAAAGTCGATTTCTCAACCACAATTATTAATCGCCATTTTATCTTCAAGCAAATCTAATTAAGATGTATTATTCATCTCCCCCTAATATTTTCAAAACCGCATGCTATAAACCTAATGGTGTTGAGCCTACATAAATAATTTATTTGATATGTTTACACACTGTGATGTCCCCATTTTTGTTAGCATCAGACTTTGAGGGGTTAGCCTATTATCATGATCCTTGTAGGTTAATTATTGTGGATGGAGGGTCTTCAGAGGTAGGGGCTTGGCTATGAGAGGGTCTTGTCTTCTTTACAATTTAGTATATTCAAGTTTGGTCTATGTTTGACTCAGGTTGGATTTCATTTGGGCTTAGTTTCATGTACTTGCTATTTATGGCAAGTTTGGTGATGATTGGGATGGACCCTTTCTATCTTATGAAAGTGCATTTGGTCACATGGGGACTCATGTTTCAAACAATATATTCAAAGGATAAGTATTTTGGAAGTTATATTATTTTAGTGGCCAAATTATTATTAAATCATTAAATGGCCTATTATAAAGTTATAATTTAACTTTATAGTTTCACTTAAGTTGAGGGTTGAGTCATCATTGGAAGAGGTCATTTATTTAATTAATGGAAGCCTATGCCAAGTAATTAACTAAAGTTTCAGGAGGAAATTATCATCATTTTATATTATTACAAATTCAATATGCAACTAAAAGTAAAGCTTGCATTTAAGTGAAAAGTGTGAGGAAGAAGCCAAATTGCATTATAAAAGAGACTGCATGGAGAGAAAAAATTCATTCTTGTCTATTGTTTTTGATAATTACTTGTGAGGGTTTGGAGCTGAGAATTTCGTGAGGACTGATTCCTCTTGATTTGTGATTCAATTTGTTGCTGTTGTAAAACAAATTGGATTGATTCTTTTGAGTCTGGCAGTTGTATTCCATGTTGAATGTATATTGAATTGAATTATATATTCAATCTGATATAGGGCATCTTTCCCTTCTGTAATTACCATGGCTGGAAAGCATTTGTATTGGAGAATTTGGACCTTGTTGAGCGCCCAATTTTATTTGTTGTTGAGCATTTTTAATCTGCAATTGAATGCATACTGGGTGGCCTGAATTTGAGAGGTGAGGTGGGCTATTTCTTGCAGCAAATTCCTTCTAAAGGCTGCATTTTTAGCTACAGCAGTCACAGGTCATGCTCAGATTTACAAATAAATGGTGTATTCTTCATTCCAGGTATGAATCTTTGCAAACTATTATTGTATTTGTGATTGGGATGTATATTTTGAACTGCTGGGAAAATAAATAAATAAATTACAGTCCATTAAATTTGTAAGAGCAGTGACATAATTGTCATTAATTAGTTGTATTTCATTGTACTTGCAATTTGCTTCATTTGTATAACTTTTACATTGCAAAAACTTCACATTTCAACACAGACACAATCTGAAAATAAAGTACAGGGACATAAAGCTTGCATGCAAAGTATTTGATGAAATTTCAAACATCTGAATAGTAAAGAAAATTGGTGTTAGTCAAAGTTAGAACCAAAAGGGGTTCTTATAGACACTAGAACCACAAGGTGAACTTGTGGCTTCTTTCGACCATATTATTCACAGCGAATAAAACACCATTCTTTTATTATCATTCCACCTATTTTATCAAAGATTCTTGTTCATTGCAGAGAGTTCGCCACCACCTTCTAGTTTGGTGTAACACCATCCTTAATTAGCCTGTCGAAATTCCAGTTGGCAATTACAACAGTTCTAAAAATCAATGGTCGCAAAACCCTTACCAACTTTTGTTATTCTCTACAAAAATGGTCAGCCTATGCATTCTGAGTTCAATGTCATCTTCGGGAGTTTTTTTTTGTTTTTTTTTTTTTAATTTAGGAAACATTGAAACCTATTCTTGTAGCTATCATTCCCTTCGTCTTCTCTTTTTATTGTATGAGAATTTTCTCAATACTTTTGATAAACAGTAAGCTTCAAATCTACGACACCAAACAATCCTAAAAATCTTCCGGCAAATGCAAGTAATTCTAGGCCAATTGCAAATCAATACCACTGTGTTTCTTTATTGTTTATAATTATTTCATTTGAATTGACATCTTTTGTCTCAATGTTATGATACACATGATGAAGGAAAACTCTTGCTTGCAAATAGGAGGCTTGATGCACATCTAGAATGGTTATGAGCTTCTATGTTTAGAGAACAAATTTCTAGGGCTACCGTAAACAAATGAAGGAATCCTTACACGATGTCCGACCATTACCACTTATCCCCGTCCATATAAAGACACTCTTGATGGTTCTAGGCAAAGACTAAGGAGATATATTGGAGGCTTCCAATCAAATACTAACTGCCTGACTAATGCAGGGGCATTATTTTCAACAAACATTAATAAGAATCAGTGCTACATCTCAAACTTAAATGCCTAACAATACACTTCAATATTCCCTTTGTACCTTGTGGGATTCTTAAGGACTTGTCGTCTACTCCTCGAGGACAATACAATAACAATCACAATCTAGTTTCCCAACCACAAAAAATTTATATCTCGTCTCCTTCTGTGTATTCCGTTTCAGATGCCAAGGCAAAGATGAAACGGTGACTCTGTGCAATAATCCAGTCTTGGAACCTTTAAAGAATCTTTTGTAATGTATCGTCATAAACAAAGGCATCGACTACTGTCTCTATTCTCATTCAAAAATAAAGCTAGAATATTTATTCCAGATAAATCGAGCCTCAAACTATATTGAACGGTTCAACTCAGAATATATTTCGTGCATCAATCAGTATATTCCTCTAATACATATTATGAAGTCTTTTTCTCTTTCAACCAATTTGGAACTCACAACAATTTTAGAATCCTTCAATTCTTCAAATAACTCTGTTTCTATTATTTATGAACCTATGACTATACCCAATAGGATGGCAGGTTCAATACTTTGATACCACTGTAGTATCCCCAATGAATACTATCCTCAAATTTACTCACAAATAATTCTCAGAAAACAACATATATCTTTGTAAATAAAACTAGCAGAAATAACCAACAATGAACTAGTAAATGCTCATTAAAATACTTAATTCCAAACAACTTCATATTTCTAATGTATTATAATAACTAACAATACAATATCGTAATGTTTTCAATCTTCAATACAATAGAGATAGATACATGCAAGTACAAGTGAGACACTTGAAATAACGTCTCCCACGAACAATGTGTTCTAATTCACTATTGTCTGGCTAGAGGGTTTCCATCTTCAAAGCTGGTTCTGAAAATGAAAGCAACTTGTCAAGTTTCTCCAACAGAAAACTGATTTGAAATCCAATAACCAAGCACAATCCAAGCATATTCAGATGAGCTCCTCATCCCTCTTTTAAGAACCCAACATGTGACTCTTGAGCTTCCTTCCTCTGCTTATATCTTTTTCCTTCTTTGTCACCTTTTAACCCTCTTTATAAAATTAAATTGACCCATCTTATAAATTTTCTTTAAGCTCTCATAAGCCAAATTTAATATTTTTGAAATTAACTTTGGAATTTCTAATGTCCCAAAAAGTGGATTTTATAGTCATCTATTTTGATTCTTCACCAAAACGGATTAATTGTGAAAGACTTTGGGCTCTTATTGTTCATCCACAAAACATATAAATAAGCTTTTATTTCTAAGTGTTGTTACGTCCACTCTAGAGCCACTAGTATTATCGTAGCAATAGATAACTTTTGTTAAGTTGAAAGTTGTAGTTGTGTATGAATCATTCTTAAAAAAAGAGGATATGATTAAGAACCACCCTTTTGTTAATTTCAGTTCACCTATAGTAAGAAGGGAGCCTCGCCTCTTGCTGAGATGAGAGATTTAGCTCATTACACTGTTGCCTAAAGTCACAATTTTGTAAGTTGTGGTTTCAATAACATGCAAAAAATTTAGCCAACACACATTCATACAAGTCTTTATTTATCTATGTTCCATGAGTTTCTGGGATGGGCACAACAAGGAATAGTGGGATACATTTCCAAGATAGATCGAATGAGAGGCCTTCTTTTAGGAGATTGAATGAGACAACAATAGAAAAATAGGGAATATTTTAAAATATAGGAATATCAATTACTCATATAGAATACAAAATGTAAGCTCCTTAAGCATCCTTTCAGCAATTCTTTTATGAAAAGTTACAGTTCTACTTAAGTCCGAACATATGTTTCTTTCTTGTCTGATCTAGCAAGTATAGACAATAAATGATATACTATGTTGTTTCTGATTTGTATAATCTTGGAGGTCAGAAGAGTAAAATCTATGGTGCTTTCACATAGGAAGACACCAAAACTTACAAGAAAATGAATGCAATTACTATATCATTAAGTTTCATTGTTCATTTATAATTTCGATCCTTGAGCTTCATGGATAGAATTTCTGCCATATTATGTTCTTGGTCTTCCAGTTCTGCTCCACTTTGAATGTGATGCTAACTATTTTCATCAGGCAATCCAACAAAAATGACAGTTGATTATTGAGTGTGTCGAGCTTTATTTTCAATCTATTGTTAGTCCAACATTTTTCGTATTGAAATGGAATGTTTAATGTTTTCCTCTCTGAGTGTCATGTGAGAGAAGTGAAGTCAATTTGATGGTTACTGTGCTAGGTAATAAATGACAGTTATAATCAATTTCAATGCACAATGCAAAATGAAAAGTTTCTAGTTGTATTAGATGCCATATTATCGTTACTCCATTGATATAATGAATACAAATGGAACAATTGCTTATTCTAACAGATTAACTTATGCTTTATAGCATGATAATGGTTGTTATTGTTGGATGGATATTTTGCAACCAACAATTTTAAGGATCAGCTGCAAAGCAGTGGTTCCAACCACAACATGTGAGACATGGTCTCTCCTAATTAGGGGAAGGCTACCCCTATCTACTAGTACTGAAAAAAACTAATACTAAACTAAAACCTAATATTTTGCACACTAAGCTAATTGACAGGGTAATACATTCACCATATCCTCTTTCTTCAAAATAGGTGTTCTTCTCTTGTTGTATCCCCTTAGTTAAAAATACATGATTCATTCTTACAACAATCATTTGAATATAATTTACCGAAATTAAAAACAAGAAGCTCATCAAATTGCAAAGTTTTTCCATGGCTACTTATGTCAATTTAGGAACAAGGATGAAATATTCGTGCAGCTCAAAGTCATTAAAGTATATTTCACCTTATATGTACAAATTGAGAAAATAAAAGAAACACAAAGTTTGCAAGTTACTACCTCGTTTGAGAATTCTACAATAGCTTCAAATTTAATATTCAGCTCAAAGTTTGCAAGATCAAGTTTAAATTCCTCTTCAACAATAGCATGACACTCACAATCAATCTTTGAAAAATGTCGTCACATAACACCTTGAATTAGCACAAAGTCTAAAACAATTTTTCCTCTTTGGTTCAATGCAATTTTATTTACACCTAGGTACAAAGTCTTAGAGTTCTCAACAAATCGGCGGAATTTTATTGCCTTGTCACAAGATAAAAATTACAATGAGCACTCCCTTATAATACGTGAGGGGATGAGAGCAAAAAGTGGGAGAAGTCCAACTAATCAAGAGTTATTCCACAACTAAACATGACTTTTTCCAAATTGTAGTCCCAATGTAACTTGACTTGCAATTTGTTTACATGTAATTACAAGTTGCAAGTGATATTCATCATCTGCAATTATAATTTGACATTACATGTAATTTGTCAAAACAAAATTACAAGTACATAATTCAAACTAATCTAAGTGTTTGGAGACAACTCTATTTACAATATCCTTTGCCAGTCTTCATGTTGCTAAAGGATGGTACTTGATTGAAGTACTTAGGTTTGGTGGAAACATTTGAATTGGAACAAGAACTCGCATTCTTCATTGTTCAACACATAGTTCAAAATCTTGTTCTCTACCACTTATCGGGGAGGTGTAAAAAAGTTCTTGGCAAATATCAAAGATAAATTGGCAACTTCTCAAATAAATATCAGGAATTTTTAAAATAACTTGCATTTTAATAGAAATGCATTATTTTGCAAAAATTCAATAAGGAGATGCATCTAATGAGTCAGTAATTGAGTAAATGAACCAAACAAGTTTATCTAGATATATATAAATGCAATATGTAACAAAATTGCATCCTCATGTGGAATGTCGATGGCTAGCAGCCATATTCAGAGACTTTGAACTTTGAAGCAAACTAAAACTAGTAAATTGTCTTTGTAAAAAGATAAGCAAATACAAATGTCAAGTACAATATTAAACTAATTTACATCTTTCTCTTCCCGTTCCTACTAAAACTAAAAAGAATTTGAAAACTTACTAGTGAACCTGAATTCACTTGAGAAATCTCTTCGAATCCACTTCAAATCCACTTGCAATCAATTTACAAGGCTGCGAAAGACTATTTCTCTCTACCAAAACCCTTCTCCTCTCTTCCAAACACTAAAAATTCCAAAATTAACAATGAATTGGAAAGTCGCTGGTCGTCCCAATTTTACTAGTGCCACCCGCAAGTAGTTAAGTTACCACGAGAAGTTCCCAATTTATCGCAAAGAAGTGGCCAACTTATTGGCGAGAATTTAATCTTCTCAGCTTGAATTTCTTGTGAGAAAACATTAAGTTTTCTCATTCTACAAAAGTTCTCATGAGAAGTAGAGATATCTGCCACTTCTCGAAGAGATTTTAATCGATGGTTCAACATCCCAGTGACCTTGATTTTGAAAGCATCTTTTCAACATTTTTGGTGACCATTTCAGCCTTGAAAGCATTATATGCTCTCAATCATTCCTAACAGTTATCCACCTACTTCTATAGATCTGTCAAATTTTTCTTGCTTTGTGATATTCTCTAGTCGTGGAGGTTGCTTGCAAAATACGACCCATGCCTTGATTTATTGTTTTGGTAGGACATGTGTGCAAACAAGATTGACAAGTGGGGTTACAAGTGAATTTTGGGTCATGGAATGTACACTACAAGTGGGAAGTCCATAAGCATGCACTTGATTGGGGAAAGAAAAATGCATCTAATGTGTAAAATAGGTTTACAAGTTACATATGTAATTGGATCTCTGAGACCCAATTTCAAGTTATGAAGAGTTCTTTGGCTGCATTTGGATTTTGGAAGCCATGCTGCAAGGGGAGAACATAATGTTTAGTTGCACTTTTAGTTGAGAAAAATGAAATTGCAACATTTCATGTGAGACTGGAACTCAAAGGATGCATTACAAGTGAAAGGAAATATAACTTCGGGTGTACTTGTAATTGGGGAAGAGCAGCATAAAGTGCAGTTGGGTCTTGAGGACCTTGATGGAGCCCTAATTTTTATGGTCACCATTCATGCATTGTTCTTACTGCCCTTATCTTTTCTCCCCATGATACACAACAAGTGTCCAAGTTGATGACAAATCAGCAATAAGATCAGAAGAATTACTAGAAGACAACGATGAATGGTTCCAGCATTCAGACCTACACAGCAAATGATAGCAGCATGCCTTTAAGGTAGTAATAATCGAATTGTGACATAGAGTATGATGGACCTGTTGGTGATATATTAGAACATACAACAACAGTAAAGGTAAAACATCAAATATGTATACAGTGAAACCCACTGAATATGCTGTCAAACATGTACAAAGCAAACATAAATGACAGGAGTTTAGAAAGCAATGATTCTGCAGTGATGAAGTCAAGCGCTAAGAAGAAAAGTATCGTGCAACTGGATGGTGTCTATAAAATAACAAGAATACTGATGTATTGTGTTGCTGCACAATAGTAAATTAGTAATTACAAAAACAAAAAACTGTGCCTTTGACAAACTGATGAAGATATTATAAATGGTTTCAACTAATCATATGATGTCCTCTGCAACAACAACAGCCAATATTGAGCAAGTCACATACTCCTCTGTGAAATAACGGTAGCAAGATGTACAGGAAGCATATCCAGTCTACAAAAATCCTAATTCAGAGACATGCAGATAAAAGTAATCAGCATGGGCAGAAGAATAAAATCATTTGAAATGTTTAAGTTTCTCAGTGGATAAGGGAACTTGATAAACAAAATGGCACACCAATCGCTTCATGAATTTTCTTGAGTGTCCAGGAACGGCAGAGTTACATTCATTTCAAGAGTGAATAACAAGGAGTTTTGTATCAATTGCCACCAATCGTTAAGGAACTTTTATTAATATTTAATATCTAATGTCTTGATGTATTTGTTGCAGGCCTGGAGATATATGCGGGAAGGTGGAGATGATGGAAAGTTACCACTAGTGTCCCTGTTTATGATGCAAGGATGATTCAATAACATATGCCGATAATCTCTACACTTTCTGGTTACTCAATGCTAAATAATGTTCATGAAGGCCCGATACTTGTCATGAATGCATCAGATATGTAGTAGCAACATCTTCAGAATGGTGCCCGACTAAGGTTAGAAGAGCCTGTGCAGATTTAGCGAATGGATGTTGCATATTTATGGGAGGAGTTTCGTTTTATTTTGAGCCTTTTTCAGCATTCATAGAAGGTTCAGGAACATCCACAGAGAAGAACAAAGTTGTTCTAACGAAGGAGTAAAGATTGATGGATCAGAAGTTTTCATGTTTCCGAATTACTCCAGACATTGTACAAAAGTAGGAATGAATTGTCCAGAAGCGGGAGTTTCTCACCAGGATGTAACGAATCTGTGGAGGTATGCACCCATGACAGATATAAATAATCAAGCATGGCAAAATATGGAATTAAGCATCATATGCATACCAAAAGCCCATGTTTATATGCCCAAATAAATGGTTTCATTTCCCTCAACTCAAATTATATTACAAGTTACATTAAGGGCTCACAATATTTGGTTACTTGTTACAAAAGGGGACGATGGTTGAAAGTGTCTTCTCATCAGTTATAAATATAAAGTGTAAAATACAATCAATACAATTCACATTCATTTTTAAAATTTACATATTCTATGCACACTTTGATATATTATATTCTTTCATTGGTAAGGAAATGAGCAATTGAACAAAGCTCGTGGATTTGAATTATTGGGTGAATTTTATGTGGTCGGGATAAATAAACTTGCAATAGCGTAAGGAGTGTCTCTATGTGCAATTTCTATTTCCGACATAATTTGTAAGCGTATCTATTTTATTTATTTGATTAGGGTTTAAAATATTATTAAGTTGTGTCCTTTTAAATTATTCTTTAAATTTCTATAAATATTTTAATGTTTGGACAAGTGGACTGGGTCATTATTGCATTTTAAACTTGATAAACATAGATATTGTGAAATATTTAATTGTTCCCGTATTTATGTCTAGTTTGTCTCCATATCATAGGACTTAAAGTGCATACTACACTAGTTTAAAATTGTGTTTATATAATTGATCCGTCATGTCTGAATTGTTAAAATTGTTTATAGTTTAAATACATTGAACTTTATAAAGTTGTATGTTTCAACTTATAATATTGACTCTGATTGCCCATTTAATTACGCACTAGTCTTTATATTACTCTTGATTCATAATCCATATGCTGACAACTGTTTCATTTCTTGACATTGAGGAATTAATATATTCATTTGTTGTGTTCATTCTTTATTTAAAACATTATCACATTTATTTATTATTTCATAATTTTCAAGTTTAAAGTTTTTCTATAATTCTTGCCGTTAGGAAAACTTTCAATACATTCATGTTCTAATTAATCTACTATAAGCGTTTTGGATCTAAGTGTTTTGTCTAGGATCAGGTACACCTGCCTTGGTTTTGCAGAGCCAGAAGCGCAGAGGATTTGAATTGAATCGATCAATCCCATCAAGTTGGCCTTAACCAGTTGGATAACCCAGCATTGAGCAGGCAAAGCTCGTAGGATTCCAATCTGCGGTTTTGGGAACCAATAGACCCAACTACAAGTGAACTCTAACTTTCATTAAGAAAAAATAAAAATGCAGCTTGTAATGTAGTTCCCAAGACCCAAAATTGCACTTTAGGCAGTTTATGATTCATTACACCTCATAATCGAGTCTTAATGCAGTTTGCAAGCGGGTGATAAA
The DNA here is from genome assembly GCA_028749045.1 of Cupressus sempervirens. Classification (NCBI taxonomy): domain Eukaryota; kingdom Viridiplantae; phylum Streptophyta; class Pinopsida; order Cupressales; family Cupressaceae; genus Cupressus; species Cupressus sempervirens. Next base: position 571,069,718 of record CM053789.1, on the reverse strand, counting down.
CATTAAGGGTTCACATGTAATCATGCAAATACATTTGAAAACCAGATATGTTTCTATCGTTTCAAAACCTCTTGTGTTTTTGGCATTTGAAAACACGATGTTTTTTTGGTCCTAGAAACATGAAGCATTGGAAAACATGATGTATTTTCAAATGCGACATGTTGGAAAAGAACCTTTTTTTAAACACGGGTTCGAAAAGACACATTGCAAGTTTATAAGGCTTGAGTTGCATTTTGGATCTGGACAATGTGATTGCAAGTTTGGAAAAGATTATAAGTGTTTCAAAATGGAAAAATACAAATTCAGTATCCGAATAGCATTTTGCAAGTTTACTTTTATGTTTAACAACTATAACACTTGTAGAACAAAAACCTTAGTTGCCGATTCATGACAAGAATCCAATTCGGGCACGGAATCAGATCCGTGGATTCGGGGATTTTTTATTTTTCCAATTATGATTCGTGGAGGATTCGTGCATATATATATATATATATATATATATACTAAAAAATAAGAGAAATAATCATAATTCTAAAACTAAATCATTTCATAGTATGCATCTACGAATCTAGTATACTTGATCAATGACATTGATAATTAATCTATTTTCATGATTATAAAGAAAATCAACACATTCATGATTATAGATAGTAAATGAACTTGCATTGTGATTTAGAGGGTCGTTTTTAAGGTTTAGGGCCTTTAGAAAAAAAAATATTAAAAAATGAGGCTAGGCCCACTTTTTTGCAAACTTTTTTGGACCCTGCCGCGGATTCACACGGATCCGTGCATGGATTCGAGCAGGATCCGTAATCCTACCTATGGATCTGTAAGGATCCGCATGCCGCGGATCCTTACGGATCCACAGGTAAGATTACAGATCCTGCCCGGATCCTCAAGCATCCATACGCGGATCCAGATCCGAATCGGACCCAAAGCCGGATCCGAGGGTAAATGCACGAATCTCGTAACTAGGACAAAAACTTGTAATACAAGCCCCAAAACTAAATTTTCATATATACTATTTATTGATAAACCTTTTAAAGAAAAAATACTTACTTGAACAAGTCTTAAATACCCGATTACTAGTAAGTGAAAAAATCACTTTATTTGTAATCATAGACTTGCAACAACATTTATAAAACCTAACGCTACATCAGACCAAATGAACCAAACTAAAGAAAACTAATATACCTAGTCAAATTAGATCTTAAGAAGGTGAATTCAATTACAAGTAATGCAAACTAGCTATTTACTTGAAATTGCAGGCCAGAGATCCGATTTCACTTAAAAGGACCAAATCAACATTCAAAAAAGAAAAATACATAAATAAATTAAAATTGGGTTTTAAAAGGATATTACAAGAGTTAAGAAATTAACCTGGATAATCTACAGGTCTATGGGTGCAGATCGTGCCTGACTCTCCTTGTTTTATATTCTCTAAGAATGACATTTGTTATTATTTATACTCTCTCTATAGGTGTCGACGATCAGGAAGTAATTGGTTTAGTTTGGCTTTAACTAACTTTAGTTAGATCTTGCTAATAATTTCTTATGGTTGCCCACTTAGATATATTTAACCAATTGGTATATGTCAAGGGTTATGTCCCTATGTCCCTTCTAAAGAGGATATATAGGCAGGTTTTGTATGCAGTTTGGAGAGTACACAGCACACTTATAGTCTGATCTTCAAGCATACATAACCTCAGGAGTTCTTAGCAACAATTTCAACACTCCAATTTGTGATTATCCCAGAATTTACAGTCATCTTATATTGCAGCATATTCAAACCTGAATATAAGATTTGCATCAAAGTTATTTCTGAGTCTTACCTAACTTCGATCTTGAATTCAGATTTTGTTATCAGAATCTGCAAAACGTTACATGGTATCAGAGCCTTGTTATCAAATCTAGGGCTCTGCAGATTTTCAATTCCCAGACCTGTTTATATCCAGTAGTTATCTTTCATTTCCAATGGCATATACAATCAAGCCTAAGGACAAATTCGATGGAAAGGAACATTTTGAAGCATGGAAATTCAAAATCTTGATGATTCTCGAAGAAAATAATGTTAGACAGTTTGTTGACGGAGCATCCAAACAGCCACCTGTTGAACCTCACAAATCCATATGGACCAATGGAAACAGGAAAGCCATTCAAATCATCTTGGATGGAGTTAAGAATGACATCGTACCTATGCTTACAAAACACCAAACTGCCTACGATATGATGAATGCATTACGAAATGCATTTAAAGTAAATAATGCAACGAGGGTCCTTGCACTAAAGAGACAACTAAATCACATCCAAATAAAGAAAGGAGAATCAATAAACTCTTATTTTCTAAGAGTTGTTGGTATTAGAGATGAATTGTCAAGCATAGGAACCATCATAAATGACACCGAACTAACGCTTATGGCCATAGATGGACTGCCAGAATCATGGGAAACATTTGCACAAGGAATAAGTGCTAGAGATCAGCTTCTGGATTTTAACAGACTTAAGAATGATTGTCTTCAGGAAGAATCAAGAAAACTAAAGAAAGGAGGAAAACCTAAAGTGGAAGATGAAGAACTTCACGTTCTTAATGCCAACTCTTATAAAGGCAAGAAAAAGCATTTCAAGAAAAATAAAGGAAATCAGAAGAATGGAAAGCCCAAGAAAGACCTATCAAAATAAAATGTTTCAAATGTGAAAAATTTGGACACTATAGATCTAATTTTCCAGAAAACTCAAAACAACAAGCGAATTGCACAAATGTTGTTAGAGAAGAAGAAACTTATGATCCGAAGAATCGTGTTTTGTATTCCTCCTTATCAAATGAAATCTCAAATAAGGCATGGGTAATAGATAGTGGATCCTCCAGGCATATAACGAGATACAAAGAAACTCTAGATTTCTTGTCCGAGAAAGTTAACGGTGAAGTTACTATTGGTGATAACTCAGCACATTCAGTTAAAGGAATTGGCAGCTGCACTTTGAAGCTAAAGACAGGATATACTCTTCTTCTTAAGGATGTACTATATGTACTAGGGATAAAAAGGAACCTAATATCAATTCCAGCGTTAGAAGATGATGGACACAATGTTGCATTCGTGGATGGCAAAGTATTAACTTGGGCTAAGAACTCATCCATCAAGAAAGCTAAAGTAATTGGTCAAAGAAAGGGATATTTGTATGAATTGAATATAAAACCCATTCAAGCCCTTGTTCACAAAACAGAAGATTCAAACGAAATATGGCACAAAAGATTAGGGCACATAAACTTTAAAACCCTATCTACTATGGAAAAGATGGTTACTGGATTACCAAAATTAAACCAAGATCACCCTAGTATTTGCAAAGGGTGTGCCCTAGGTAAAAGTACTAGAAGTCCTTTTCATGATAGTACTAGAAAAACAAATAATGTACTAGAATTAATTCATTCAGATTTATGTAGACCCATGTCCGTTCTCTCCCTTGGAGGATTCTAGTATTATGTCTTGTTCATAGATGACTTCTCTAGGAAAACATGGATTTATTTTTTTAAATGCAAAGAATCAGAAGAAATCTTACAAAGATTTAAGGAATTCAAAGCATTAACTGAAAATTTTTCAGGACATAAAATTAGAACCCTTAGAATAGATAATGGAGGAGAATATACCTCAAATTTGTTTAAAATTTTTTGTAAAGAATCAGGAATCAAGAGGGAGTATACTGTTCCTTATAACCCTGAACAAAACGGGGTAGCCGAAAGGAAAAATAGGACAATTATAGAAGCAGCTAGGGCTATGATTTTTGACCAAAATCTAGAATACTATCTTTGGGCAAAAGCCTCTTGTATTGCTATATACATCCAAAACAGAAGCCCTCACTCCTATCTTAAAGATAAGACCCTTGAAGAAGTATTTACTAAAATAAAACCTAATATAAGTCATCTCAGAATCTTTGGATGTCCTGTATACATTCATGTGCCAAAAGAAAAGAGAACCAAATTAAAACAATCTGGAAGGAAGGGTATCTTTGTAGGGTATAGTGAAACTTCTAAACCATATATAATTTTCATACCTAGACAGAAAACTATTGAACTTAGCAGAGATGTAATCTTTGAAGAAGATCTTGCATTTAAAAGAGCAATAAATTCCCATGAACCCTCTCCTTTATCAAATTCTGAAAGAATAAGTGAATCTAAATCTTAGAGGGAGAACTTAGAAGAGCTCTAAGATGAAATAAACCTTGAAGAAAGTTCAAAGAAAAGGCCACTTTGGGCCATAAAAATAGTTGAAGTAGCTCAAGATTTTGTTGCACCTTCAGGATCAGTCAAAGAAAGTAAAAGACCTAAAAGATTCTCTGGTTATACAGCAAATATGATTGATTTATCCAAAATACAGCACTTTCTTATCCTGATGATGGATCATGTAGTGTGATCCGAAACGTCGATGATAAATAAACACACACAATCGAATCCAGAAAACTTAGTACTTTACAAATGGATTGTGGAAATCTGTTACTATTAATTTGTATCATGTGTTTTATGATACTATGTATTAAGAAGAGATAGACAAATATAGATTATTAATTCTTGCCTAACATCTATATTGATGTTGCTAGATATAATATCTCTCTGTAGGATTATCAAGTTAAGGGGGAGTGTTAAGAAATTAACTTGGATAATCTATAGGTCTATGGGTGCAGATTGTGCCTGACTCTCCTTGTTTTATATTCTCTAAGAATGGCATTTGTTATTATTTATACTCTCTCTATAGGTGCCGGCGATCAAGAAGTAAATGGTTTAGTTTGGTCTTAACCAACTTTAGTTAGATCTTGCTAACAATTTCTTATGGTCACCCACTTAGAGATATTTAACTAATTGGTATATGTCAAGGGTCATGTCCCTTAAGGGACATACCCTCTAAAGAGGATATATAGGTGGGTTTTGTATGCAGTTTGGAGAGCACACAGCACACTTACAGTCTGATCTTCAAGCATACATAACCTCACGGGTTCTTAGCAACAATTTCAACACTCCAGTTTGTGATTATCCCAGAATTTACAGTCATCTTATATTTCAGCATATTCAGACCTGAATATAAGATTTGCATCAAAGTTATTTCTGAGTCTTACCTGACTTTGATCTTGAATTCAGATTTTGTTATCAGAATCTGCAGAACGTTACAACAAGTGCATGCATACAAGCTTGCAACTTTACTTGTAATAACAGTTACAATTACACGTCAACAATCCAACAATGAAGACAAACTTGCAACCTAGGTTGCATGGGTACACGCACTCACACCCCTGGTACATGTACCCAAGTACCGGCTACTCAGTGGAGAGTATCATAGCTAAGGACCTTGATTAAGATTTTTTTCTTTTTTTCAGTTTTTTTTTTGCGTATCAGCATGTTGTTTATCAAGCTTAATTCAATATGTAATCAATTTGAAGCTTTGTTAGAATACTGATTAACAGTAAATTTTATCACTGTTCAAGTCAGAAGTTAATCATTTGCAATATGTCATTGTTATATGATTTATGATCTTCTTGTTCATGTTTAAAGTCTGCCTTCTCTGTTATGCATCCAAACATTTATCATATATTATTATTACAAACATATAGCAAATGCGATACATTACATTTGCAAACTTTATCACTTTTTTTAAAAACCATTGTCATAACTCATAATTTCAGACTTTCTATAAATATTAAATAAAAAAAGTTTGACATACCCAAGTAGCCCCATCCCCTATTTTGAAAAATAGTCGTACCTGTACCTGTACAGGTACCCTAAGTACCCCCGTCCCTGTGCAACCTTGCTGAGTTGCAACGCAGCCTTTGAAATCCGAAATTGAAAGAAAAACTGACTTTTGGACACTAAGACTCAACAAAAACAGATGAGAAGGCCTTGGATTTGCTAACTGCCAAGGTGATGAAAATGTGCCTCGAAAAGCATGTCCTGCAGATTATCTTGGATTGAGCAGATGTAAGCAAGCTTGCCAGGTTCATGACATATTCAGTATGTGAATTGCATCTTTTCATAACCCAATGGCTGTTCCATTTTATTCAATACCTTCGATCAAAATTATTCATTAACGAAAATTCCATTCTGCATCTATGTTTATAATCCTTGTAATGTCAGTGCTCATGGAATTTTGGTAAGCTCAAAAGTGTGACATATTCTCATATGACTTCCTATCTTACTAAAACTGGACTCATGTCAACATTCATGGAGGACGAGAGAAAGTCTAACTCAGACCACAACTGTACCTGACAAATCCCTAAGGGAAATGAATACCAACCAATCCTGCACAAAAGCCCATACATCTTTGTGAATAAGGGGCCTCCTTAAAATTTATTATCAATTTGCAGCATAGATTAAGACAGCCATAAAGCTTCCCATAGGTATCATCAGTAATTGAAAAGCCATATGGCCTCCAAATTTTATGAACTCGCCGTCTGAGATTTTTCCCCAGGATATGTTTCCATAAATCTGTGTAACAGTACCTTTTTCTTTGGCCAACCAGAGTCTGCTTCCAATTCATTAAATATATAAAATGGAACCTTGACATAAAGACATAACAGATACATTCCTTCTTCACGTGGAAATTGGACCCTTTAAATTGATTTAAAGGAGTGGTATCAATATAATGGTTGCTTCTTTATTTCCTTCTATGGATCCTTTAACAATCTTTAACATTCAACTGGAACACTCTTTGAAGTAACTACTTGCATTTTTTATGATTTGCATCCACCTGGACTTAGGTTTTCACTTTCAGTGAAATGACTCCTCAAACACACTATTTGAGGAATCTGAGATAGAGAAATCTGGACTTTACTTTCAGACTTAATCAGTTGAATATTTCTTTCTGTCACAGATATTTATACTTCCTTGCAGTAACCCGTCATACGTCTTTTAACTAAATTTTGCACTTGCTGTTCTTTGATGCAGACGTTGATATGAAAGACAGATTTATACTTGGAATGTAGTTAGTAATCACTCTGTGTCATGTCCCCTCTCTTGCACTAGTTCTATGGCACTGGGTTAATCTATCTCCACATCCGGATAGATTAACGGCATCACCAGTCAGGATGCCTGCCAATCACAAGGGAGATTTATCTTAAGTCATCACTTAATGTATTGAAAGTGCTTTAATAAAGTTATTTTATGTTTTTAAAATAAAAGCCATTTACTTTATAAGCTGACTTAAGTGACTACAGGATGAAATTGGAGTTTAATCCCACATCTCTTATCCAAACACTTTTCCCTCACTTCGAGGTTATAAATAAGAGACTCCGTTTTGGGATTTACACACAATGAATATATGCTTCTATTCAAATTTTAAAAACCTAGTTGCTTTAATGTGACTGGTTAGCTCTGAGGATGAAAACCCTCGAGTTGTTGGAGGAAGTTGGACATCACCCCAACCCCTCAGTTAGAATTATTATTCAGTTTCAGGCAGATATCGGCAAGGAGGAAGTGACGATATCTTAGGAACTGGAAGTGAGATTTGTCAGGTTAAATCAAGTTCAATGGTATCAATTTTTACTGCATATTGTTTTCATAACTAAATTTTGCACTTGCTGTTCTTTGATGCAGATGTTGATATGAAAGACAGATTTATAAATGGAATGTAGATAGTAATTGCTCTGTGTCATGTACCCTCTCTCGCACTAGTTCTATAGCGCCGGGTTGATTTATCTCCACATTCGAATAGATTAACGGCATCACCAGTCAGGATGCCTGCCAATCACAAGGGAGATTTATCTTAAGTCGTCACTTAATTTATTGAAAGTGCTTTAATAAAGTTACTTTATGGTTTTAAAAGCCATTTACTTTATAAGGTGACTTAAGTGACAACAGGATAAAATTGGAATTTAATCCCACATCTCTTATCCCAACACTTTTCCCTCACTTCAAGGTTATAAATAAGAGACTCCGTCTTGGGATTTACACACAATGAATAAATGCTTCTATTCAATTTTTAAAAGCTTGGTTACTTTAATGTGACTAGTTAGCTCTGAGGACGAAAACCCTCGAGTTGTTGGAGGAAGTTGGATGTCACCCCAGCTCCTCAGTTAGAATTATTATTCAAGTTCAGGCAGATATCGGCAAGGAGGATGTGACAATATCTCAAGAACTAGAAGTGAGATTTATCAGGTGAAATCAAGTTCAATGGTATCAATTTTTACTGCATATTGTTTTCATAACTATTAGCTGGCTGTGATAGAATGACCACGTCCAAGATAGTAAACTATGGGTGTGTATGGTAGATATAATAACTAGTAGACTGATGTTACTCAGCAAACCACAGGTCATGGTGTCTGGTTTTATTGATTTGTGTGAATCACATAGATTTTGGCAAAGTTGGTTGTTTACCGCATAGGTTAATTAAGAAATGCACATAGATAATGAACAACAGAATTCCTTAGATTATTCGCATATGCCAGAACATTACATTATGCTTGATAAGATCAATGATAGAAGACGAATTACAATGATCCCAAACGGGATATAAATACTATCCACCGAACCTTCCGTAAGGAGTCCGTCGGCCACAAACATTATGTCTGCTACAAACTATTTACCCGTCAGCTATAGAATACAGAAACACCGACGACAATTACCCCGTCAGCTATAGAAACACCGCCGACAATCACTCCGTTGGCTACAGAAACACCGATGACAATCCAGTCAGCAGACAGTTTCTACCTACGACATCATCCCCCCCAAAAGAAAAAGTCGTCTCTAGACAACAATTACAAAATATCTAAGATAATTTAACAAACAAAATACATTAACAGAGTGACTACAACAAAATATCTGCTTTTGTCACATCACTTCCACATTCATCCCGTTACATCTGTAGCCTCTACTAACACAATACTGTCTCCTCAAGCTGACCTTGATAGCCACCCGTGCTGCTTTCTCTACTTCCAACACTGGGTCCACTGAGCTAAGTGTCGCTGTACTGCTTTCTGGATGACCCACTCCTCCCGAGCTCTCTATGCATCCACCAAGACAACCTCTCGGCCAACACATACTCCCAGTGCCTCCGGTACACAGACACTCCATTCCTGCAGCAGCTTCAAGTCTTCTCAACTGGTCAGATTCCCACGACTGATATCCGCAACGACTGGGGGTCCAAGGGGCAACACCCCTAGCGAGGCCGCCAAGACCAAATTAGCACTCTGAAACCCACACAAAAATGCATGGAACAAACTATTTCTGACATTTTCTGCCGATTCCACACTCTTTCTGGCAACCACTTATGCTTCCCCTTCCCTTTGGCATCATCTGCTACTCATTTTGAACAACTTGAATCTGTCGTCATTTTTTTTTTTTTTTTTTGCTCCTCCACTTCTCAGCTACTAGGCTTTACACACACACCTCTTTCCTCCTCCTATATTCCCATCCTCCTACGCCTCCAACTAAAAAATTTCAGTCCTCCACGCACCTTTCTCACTCTCGGCACTTCGAATCTCTACTCCCAGGCTCGCAGAACAACTCCTGCGGAGTAACTCCCACGGATAAGTGCCCGGCGACAGTTGCCCACGGAGCAACACCCGCGGACAAGTGCCCGCAGACCAACCTTCCATGGACAGGTGTCCGCCGACAGTTGCCCACAGAGCAACATTCCACGGACAGGTGCCCACGGAGCAACTCCGCAAACAAGTGCCCACGGACAGTTGCCCGCAGAGCAACCTTCCGCAGACAAGTGCCCACGGGGCACCTTCCACGGACAGCTCGCCTACGGCACAGTCCGCCAATTTTTTTTTATTGTCTTTTTCAATATTTTTTTTTCTTTTTCTTTTTCAATTTTTTTGTTTTTTTTTCAAAAAAAAATGAACAGCACCTCAATTTTGCCTCCAAGCGTCACCATTCTACAACAACAACAACGAAGGAGCCCTCAGATCATTTGGTGACGACTTCTTTAGCAACAGCAACAGCGTCGGATCATTCCGCAATGACTTCTTTGACGGCGACAACGACGGTGATGAAATCTTTTGGGTGCGGTATGTTTTCAATTTAGACCCGTTCACTGCCTGAGGGATCTCTTCCCCATCCAAGGTTGACAATTTAATTGCTCCATTGTCGCCGACATCTCGGATCTGGTATGGTCCACCCCATCTTGCCTTAAACCTTTCCTGTTTACCTTCATTCGGATCATTGTACTTGAGTACCAACTGCCCCCGTTGAAACCTATTGAGTTTATCATGCCACGCCTTATGCCTGTTCTGTGTCACCTCCGTCGCCCACTGTGCCTGCGGTCATCGCACATCTAGCTTATTTCCTTGCTATCTGTACCCTTCAAGTAATTTTATGGTGCGATGCAGTCTTTTCTTCCTGTGCGGTCCGTTCACCATGTACCGAATGGTGGGATCTTTCTTTTTTCTAGGTTTTGGACTATATGTTCTTTCCCTCAGCTTCAGGTGTAACCGTCTTTCCTTCTTTTGCTGCTCTGTATTCCTTTAGACACTCATTTTTCTCTTTTTTCTCACCTTCGTCGACCCTTAGCATATTACAACTCGGAAACAATTCGTAGTCTTCTATCTGCCAGTGGTAAAGGCCATTCACCGAGTCTAGATTCACCGAGTCTAGGTCATCATCATTTGATCCTCCTTCTAGTGTCAATACTCCTTCGTCGTTCGGTTCCATTCTCCTCTTTCCTTCATCGTCATTTCTTTCGTCGTCACTGTCACCTTCACCTTCTAAGTTTGACGATGTTGCCTCCTCACCTACCATTTGTGTGTGCAGGTCAATTATGAATCTTTTGCCTCCGTGCTCCATTAATAGGGTATTTCGTTTCCAATCATGTTTTACTTTTGCTTGCACCAACCAAGTCCGTCCAAGAATAGCATCATATCCTTTTCTTTTCAATGGAATGACTACAAAATCCAATAAAAATAGTTGCGTACCAATCATTACCGGTTGTGCCCTCAAGGTTCGTAACAGTTTGATCCCGTGCTAGTCCGCCGTGAGCAACTGAAATGTAGGTGGCCACGGCGTCAGCTTTCCCAACTTCTTCCAAGTATCCTCTAGCAACACATTCACACCGGACCCTCCGTTGACAATTGTGTCTGTCAGAACGTTTCCCAAAATCCCCATCTCGACGACCGCAGGATGCTGTCCGGATGTGAGTGCCAGCAGCATTGGGTCTGTTGCCGTCGTTGGACTACTGTCCCTTCCTTGTCCTCTGTTGCTTTCGGAAATGGTGTATGATTTAGAATGGCCGTCCGTAACTGAGGCATTGTGAGAAGGTCACTTATCTTGACCGGTATCTATGTTTGTAAGATCTGTCGTACAATATTTTGTTCTGTGAAGTTCCTTGCCAAAGTGCCGATGATGTCCTTCAACTGAGATGTCCCTACCGACGATGCCTCTCCAATTTCCGCCTACGCTTCCCCCAATTTTCTCTTTTCCTCCGCTGGCAATTTTGCTTGCCTCCGCGTAATTGCCAAAACCTCCTCTTCATCCGTGCCGACAATGATCAAATTTACTCCCAACTTTAGGCACTTGGCATCTTCATGGTTGCCGGGTCCGCACCATCTGCATAATAATTTCGGTGTGTTTGCCACTGTACAATCCCGTACAAAATGACCCCACAAATTACATGCTCAACATTGAACGATAAGCCGTCCGTTTGCATCATACTGGGTTCGACTTCGGCTCCCATTATTATTTTTATTGTTCGCATTGTTGTTATTTTGCCCTCTGTTATTATTCCTGTACCCTCCGGATGTGGCACCTGCGCTATTCATATTTTCGCTACTGCCCGACAGGGAAGCCTCCTGCGTAAGAAGCACCTACGGAGATCCTCTTGTCTTCATGTTAATGGGGCACTCCTTTGTCGAATGGCCCATGACTTGACAAATGTCACAAAATTGGTTCTTTGGACACAATCCTTCAGTATGACCATCGGTCTTACACTCTGTGCACCACAGCTCACTACCTTTTGGCTCCTTCTGCATGTTTTTAAACTCCTCCATCATGCGGATCATGTCTTTCTGTAGGGCACGAACCTTCTTACTATTGCCTTCATTGTCGCTGCTATCACCTCCGGCAAGCTCGTCGTTATCCGAATCAGATGAGCTAGTCTTCGTCTTCTTCTTTGTCTTCAGCTCACTTTCAAAGTCCAATGCTCTGTTATAAGCTTCTGTATATGACGACGGTGGCACAATTTTCATTTTCCTCTGCAACTTTGAGCGTAGGCCTTCTACGAACCATCTTTTTTGAAGTTCGTCCGTCGGCTTACTTTCCATTTTATTTATCAAGTCTATTAATTTCTTGGCGTAAACGCGGACGGTTTCGTTCTTCCCCTGCTTAGTATTGAAGATCTCTGCTACAATTTCATTATCATCCCGCAACAGTTTAAATTCTGCCAATAACTCCTTTTTAATGTTATCCCAACTGTTTAGCTTTTGTGGATCTGTATCAGTGAACCAATCAATTGCTACGCCTCGTAGGGTGGCCAGAAATTGCCTCATCCAGTCGTCTTCATTAGTTATCCCATTTGCCTTCCAGATTGTTTCACATGTTTTGCAATGTCGAATGAGATCGGCCGTACCATCGCCATTGAACTTTGGCAGTTTCTCTTTTGGTCCTGCCGTCACAATTGGTTTCTGTAAACAGGCGTTGCTCGGTCCTGTAACATTGGCGCTCTTCACTCCCACACCGGCAGTCTGCACTCCCACACCGACAGACTGGTCTCCCACACCGGCAATCTGGACTCCCACATTGGCGGACTGTTCTCCCACACCGACGGTCTGCACTCCCACACCGGCGGACCGGTCTCCCACACCGGCAGACTGCACTCCCACACCGGCAGACTGCACTCCCACACCAGCGGACTGTTTTCCCACACCGTCAGACTCAACAGCTGCAAACCTTGGTGAAGAAGGGTGTTCTAAAGTTGTCTCCCGTGGAAGTGTATCCTAGACGAAGAGGTCACTCCACGCTCGTGCTCCCTCGGCACTCTAAGCTGTGCGAGTCGATGCTCTTCCGTCTGAATTCTCTTCCCTCGGCGAACACAAATTCAAGAACTCCTCCCGTGCTTCTTCCACCAACTCCACCCACTATCGAGTCTCCTCCAACAATTCCTCCGCGCTCCTGTTTCCGTCGGCAATTTTTTGGAATCTCCTTCGGCACTCTGCCTACTGTGCCAAAATTAAATGTTCTTGTGCAGTACGGATTCCATCTTTTCCCTTAGCCTTATTTCGATCCTTGTTAAGCTGATTTGGCATTAATCTTCATTCCTCCCACCTTCCAGGTTCATAGGGCAATGACGCCAAATGTTTACCGCATAGGGTAATTAAGAAATGCACACAGACAATGAACAGCAAAATTCCTTAGATTATTCGCATATGCTAGAACATTACATTATGCTTGATAAAATCAATGATAGAAGATGAATTACAATGATCCTAGACGGGATATAAATACTATCCACCGAACCTTCCCGAAGGAGTCCATCGGCCACAAACATTATGTCCACTACAAACTATTTACCCGTCGGCTATAGAATACAAAAACACCGACGACAATCCAATTGGCAGACACAGTTTCTACCTACGACATTGGCATTAACAACAGACTTAGTGGTTAGTGTTCGCAAATTTTTTGGAAGAGTAGCAGCGGTAGTAATACTTCACTAGTTGGGCAGGACAAATAGTGAAGACGTGTCTCCCATCTTTTCCCAGGCTGAGGGCAGTGTGTGGAGGCAGACACAGGAGCTTGGAAGGCACGATGGGCAGTATATAGAGGTGGAGTTCAAGGGAGAACACTCAGAGTTGTCGGCAGCTATATTGGAGTGTGTTGGGTGAAGGTAGGATACATCCATCAATTTTGAACCGGAGTACTTCATCTTCACATATCAACGAGTCACGGGTTTGTCTCTAAGTTATCTTTTCAGTCTTTGTTTATACTGTATTAATTAATATATGCCTGTGTTGTTGCCGCCAATGAAGTCTATGAAATGCAGGTAACTTTGATGAACCCAGGATGCTGGTGTATGTAAATTTTAAATTCTAAGATATATCATTTGGTCTCGTTTTCATTAAGTTAATTTGGAGTGACAGTTAATGGAAGAAAAATCTTAATTTCTCTAAAACTTGGTTTGCACGCTAACTGTTTAACAAAATACCTTGCATACCAAACAAGGAATATTTGGTTATAAATACTCCAGATTATTACATTGGTATCAGAGCCACAAGACCTACCATCTTGTGGGAAAAACAAAATATTTGTAGACTGATTTTTATCCAAAAATGTCAGTCGGGAATGAGTAAAAGACATTATAAATTCAGTCATCTATAGCTGGAACAAGCAGCTTCTTCAGAACATATTGAGATTGAAGATAGTTATTTAGTGGATGAGGAATTAATATTTGGAATAGGTGAACAAACTGAACAAACCAAACAAGTTGATCATTTTGGATAGGCAGAACAAGTAAACAATATTCAAATGACACATAATGAAACTGAACAGGATAGGAAAGTACGATAAACATTGCGGGCTATTAGAGATGGGCAGAATAACATAGCTGATGCACTTCAACAACTTGCAATTAATATGCAACAGTTAGCTCCTGTTAATAGGAGAGCCTCGAGCCATCATTGTAAAGGATATAATGTAGCTAGATCACCCCGAGCTATTAGAGCTCCCACACATAACACTGACAGGCCTTTAATGCCAGTGTTTAATGCAGAAGAAGAGGCAGCACCACCAGCAACACCAAATTTACTACCAGACAATGTTATGGCAATGTATGATGAATGAGATTTGTTTCTTGATCCTATTAAACAAAATTTGACCTTTGTCCAGTACCTAAATCAGAAAAGGGAGGTTGATAGACAGCAGCAGGATAGGAGACCTAGAGCACCAAATAAGGACCTAAAACATGCTATGAACAAGCTAACTCTCACTACCTTTAATGGCAGTAGTAAGGCGTCTGCTAGAGCTTGGATTCACAAGCTTGATACCTATTGACACTCAAACCCATGGCAGAGATAGAAGCCATCAGATTTGCCACGATGCACCTTGAGGGAGCAGCGTATGATTGGTGGCATCACAGTTTAGTCACCCATGATCATGGCCTCATAACTTTAAACGAGATTTTCAGCTCCAAACTAATTACTCATTTTGACAAGAAGGATATTGAAGTTTATTACAGGCATTTGGCTCGGTTACGACAGAGTGGATCCTTGGATAACTTCATTGATGAGTTTCAACAGATATCAGTGATGGTACCAGATATGACAGAACGACGTAAGGTGATGTTGTTCACAGAAGGGTTATAAGACAAATTTAGGGGTTTGGTTAAGGTCCTTAAACCAAACACCTTGGATGATGCGATTAAGATCGCCCATGATTTGGGTTCACCTTCTTCACTACTGCAGCCTCTAAAGAAACCCTATAAAGGGTCTACATCGTCCCAAGGGTACAAAAACCAGCAAAAACCAAATCCTCCCAGATTAGATTTTGAGACATGTAATGAACTTAGGAGGAAGAAATTGTGTTTCACTTGCAAAGAACCTTGGACTCCTGATCACAAATGCCTTGGTAAAGGCAAGATTCACTATGTTGAGGTTCTTTCAAAGGATGAAGGAGAGCAGCAAGAAGGAAATGATGTTGAGGACAGCGAGGAGGAAGAGGTTGAGGAGCAGCCCCTTAAAAATAATAAGAATAAAGCCACTACCGAAGAGCCTCCTATTATAGCCACCCTTTCTAGCGATCTAGCATGTCATCCTTTCAGGGTGAAGGGTGTTGTTAAGGGACAGTGCATTGTTTTTCTTTTGGATACAGGAGCGTCCCATCATTTCATCAGCACACGGATGGTATATGAGAGAGGATTGTAGATAGTCGGCATACCCGAGTTCGAAGTGAAGGTAGCAGGTGGTGAGGTTTTGAGTTGCACAGAGAAGGTATCCAGTCTTCAGATATAGTTTGATGATTATCTCTTAGAGACTGATTTTTATGTGGTTGATTTAGATGGTTTGGATGTCATTCTGGGTAGACAGTGGTTAAGGACTCTCTGCAAGTACACATTTGATCACGAGACAATGCAGTTGGAATTCTTACAGCGTGATCGGTTGATAGTCCTAAAAGCCATACTAGATAGTGGACCTAGGTTGATAACAGCTCACAGGATGGAAGCCATTTTGAGGCACAATGATATCGAATGGGCGACATAGTGTTTCATCTCTTCCAAGGAGACACAGGATACAAGACAGTAGTACCATTGTGACATCCAGACTTTGCTTGACAAGCACAAGAGGGTATTTGAGGATTTACCCCCAAGTATTCCACTAAATAGTGGGTTTGAGCATATCATTGAGCTAGAGGAGGGCACCAAACCCATCATTACCACTCCTTATCGTCACCCTAGGCATCACATGAAGAGATAGAGACGATGATTAAGGAACTACTAGATATGAGACATATCAGGCCCAGTTCCAGCCCTTTTGCCTCTTTAGTAGTGTTGGTTAAGAATAAGGATGTCACCCTTCGGATGTGTATTGACTACCACGCCCTTAATAAGAGAACCATTAAAAATAGGTATTTGATTCCCTGCATTGATGAGTTACTGGATGAGCTTCATGGAGTTGTTTATTTTTCAAAGATAGATCTTCGATCAGGATACCATCAGATACGAGTCTGAGAGAAGGATGTGCATAAGATAGCTTTCAAATGCCACTATGGACACTGAGTTTTTGGTGATGCCATTTGGGCTCACTAACGCACCAGCCACTTTTCACTCATGCATGAACCACATCTTCAAAAAGCAACTACAAAAGAGTGTGTTGGTTTTCTTTGATGACATTTTGATCTTTAGCAAGACTTGGGAGGAACATTTGCAACACCTAGACGAGATCCTTAGCCTCATGGAAGAACACTCTTTATTCGCAAAGGAGTCTAAGTGCAAATTTGGATTAACTGAGATTCTCTATCTGGGTCACTTGATTGGTGCAGAGGGAGTTAAGGTACATTAGGAAAAGATACAAGCAATCCTTGATTGGCCACCACCGAGAGATGTATTTGAGTTGCAGGGCTTCCTTGGCCTTTGTTCTTATTACAGGCAATTCACCAAAGGTATTTCCCAGGTAGCAGCTCCCCTTACCGATCTGACACAGAAAGGGGCATTTAGATGGACAGAGGATTCAGAGGCAATCTTTGATAGACTAAAACAGGTTAGCAGAACGAAAGACAGCAAAAATGGGTCAGCAAGGTCCAAGCATACAATTTTGATATTGAATATGTCAAAGGGAAAAATAATAGAGTTGCTGATGCACTTTCCCGAAGACCCCCAGTGATAGAGTGTTGTACCATTTCCAAGATTTCAACAAATTGGAGATCCCAACTGTTAGTGGAGTATTCTAAAAATACTCACGCATGTCAGATTATGGATGGTATACTTCAAGATGATCAGTACAAGGTAATGAATGATATTATATATTATAACAATAGAATCTACCTAGTACCAAAATCTAAACTTAAAAGGGATATTATGCATACTATACATGATGCACCTTTAGCAGGGCACCCAGGTTTTTTCAAAATGGCAGATTAAAAAGAGATTCTCATGGAAGAGGCTAAAGGACAATGTATTGCAACATGTTAGAGAGTGCCAGACTTGTCAGCAGAAAAAGTCAGAACAGGGCTTTCCCACAGGTTTACTTCAGCCTCTCCCTATTCCAGCTCAGGGGTGGGAGAGTATCTCTATAGATTTTATCACAAGGTTGCCGAGGGTCCAGGGCAGAGATTGCATTTTTGTGGAGGTAGATAGATTGACTAAGTTCGTGCACTTCTTTGCTATTGCTACGGACTAGTCAGTCTCTCAGGTGGCTGAGTTGTTCTTTCGAGAGGTTTTTCATCTTCATGGATTACCCAAGACTATTGTGAGTGATAGGGACAGCAAGTTTCTTAGCACCTTTTGGCAAAAAGTTTTTAGATTGACAAGTACAGAGTTGACTCCCAATACTAGCTATCACCCACAGATGGATGGTCAAACCAAAATAGTGAATAAATGGGTGGAAAGGTATTTGAGAAACTACATTGCAGATCAGCAAAGAGCTTGGGTTAAGTGGTTGTATTTGGGGGAGTATTGCTATAACTCCACGTATCATATGTCTATTCGGATGACTCCTTTCCGAGCTCTTTATGACCACAAACCTCTCTCTTTCATTGATTTGGCTTTACAAGACATCAAGGCTCCCTTAGCCAAAGATTGGGTTAAGGATCAACAGGATATTCTCAAATCTCTTAAAGATAATATTTAGTAGGCGTAGAATCAACAGAATTATATGCTGATCGACATCGTACAGAGCGGAGCTTCGAGATAGGTGACATGGTTTATCTTCGTCGACAACCATATAGACAGAGCTCCCTGAAGAAAAGTGGGTCAGAAAAGCTTAAGCTCAGATGTTACGGACCCTATTGCATCACTAAGAGAGTTGGTGAGGTTGCTTACGAGCTGGATTTACCTGATGAAAGTCAAATCCACAATGTATTTCAAGTCTCATGCATTAAGAAGGCAATTGGTCAGCAGATTGTTCCTTCAGCGGGTTTGCCTCCACTTGATGAGGAGGGTAAGCTTATTTTGGAACCGGCAGAGGTGATTGAGAGCAAGGAAAGGAAGCTGCAAAACAGGTCCGTCAAAGAATATCTTATCCACTGGAAGGATTTGCTCTACAAAGACGCCACTTGGGAAGGTGAATCTACTTTGCAGCATCCAACATTGAGATTGCTTGAGGGCAAACAATCCCGAGAAGGGAGGACTATCATGTCCCCTCTCCCGCACTAGTTCTATAGTGTCAGGTTAATCTATCTCCACATCCGGATAGATTAACGACATCACCAGTCAGGGTGCTTGCCAGTCACAAGGGAAATTTATCTTAAGTTGTCACTTAATGTATTGAAAGTGCTTTAATAAAGTTACTTTATGTTTTTAAAAGCCATTTACTTTATAAGGTGACTTAAGTGACTACAAGATGAAATTGGAGTTTAATCCCACATCTCTTATCCCAACACTTTTCTCTCACTTCAAGGTTATAAATAAGAGACTCCATCTTGGGATTTACACACAACGAATATATGCTTCTACTCAAATTTTAAAAGCCTGGTTGCTTTAATGTGACTGGTTAGCTTTGAGGACGAAAACCCTCAAGTTGCTGGAGGAAGTTGGACGTCACCCCAGCCCCTCAAAATTATTATTCAGGTTCAGACAGATATCGGCAAGGAGGAAGTGACAATATCTCAAGAACTGGAAGTGAGATTTATCAAGTGAAATCAAGTTCAGTGGTATCGATTTTTACTGCATATTGTTTTCATAACTATTAGCCGGCTGTGATAGAATGGCCACGTCCAGAACAATAAACCATGGGTGTGTATGGTAGACATAATAACTAGTAGATTGACATTACTCAGCAAACTGCAGGTCATGGTGTCTAGTTTGATCGATTTGTGTGAATAACATAGATTTTGGCAAAGTCGGCATTAACAGCAGACTTAGTGGTTAGTGTTTGCAATTTCTTTGGAGAGTAGTAGTGGCAGTAATACTTCACCAGTCGGGCAGGAGTAGAACAGAGCATGAAGACGTGTCTCCCATCTTTTCCCAGGCTGCGGGTAGTGTGTGGAGGCAGATGCAGGAGCTTGGAAAGCACGACAGGTAGTATACAGCAGTGGAGTTCAAGGGAGAACACTCAAAGTTGTGGGCAGCTATACTGGAGTGTGTTGGGTGAAGGTGGGATACATCCATCAGTTCTGAACCGAACCACTTCATCTTCACATATCAACGAGTCACGGGTCTGTCTCTATGTTATCCTTTCAGTCTTTGTTTATAGTGTATTAATTAATAAATGTCTGTGTTGTTGCCGCTAGTTAATGAAGTCTATGAAATGCGGGTAACTTAAATGAACCTAGGATGCTGGTGTATGTAAATTTTAAATTTTGAGATATATCATTTGGTCTCTTTTTTATTAAGTTAATTTGGAGTGACAGTTAATGGAAGAAAAATCTTATTTTCTCTGAAACCCAGTTTGCATGCTAACTGTTTAGCAAAATACCTTACATACCAAACAAGGAATATTTGGTTATAATTACTCCAGATTATTACACTCTATAGGCATAATCACATTGCCAGAGTTATTGGTTCTTCTCCCACAGTAGTTGTTTGTCATATATAAGCAATGAAAGGTTACATTCATGTAGGGGCATGACCCTTATGTGGCTTTTGCCACGTAGGGTCAAAAGCCACGTAAGGGTCATGCCCCTACATGGTGATTATTATTAGTTTATACTTTAACCACCTCCCAATCATACAACAAAAAAATTCATTATGTTGACAAATCGCCAATGTGGGAGAAACTCATAGTGAGTATCGTGCTCGAGCAAGATGGTCAATATGGATATTAATACACAATATCGCAGATAATTATTATCAATGTATAGTTCTCAAACCCGATCACTAGATGAGAATAAGATGGTTGATCTTGCTTCGGGAAGATAAGAACATTAACTCATGGATTGATTCATATCATGAAGCTCAATCTGGGCATGATCACAAATAGATATCAGTATATAGAGGAAGTTAATTAAATACATACATATATATGCATATATGTATGTGTAGAATTGTTCTACATACTGATATCAGATCCAACCTAAGCTATTTCTTCAACAGTCCCTCTTGGCGAGGGAGGATATGATCAATTTCTCAACCTCAATAACCCATGTTGGTTATCCACAATGATATTCTCTCAATAATAAAGTCTATCTGATTTCCAGCACATTCCAGGACAAAACATAGTCTATCAGATAGTGTTGATCTCAAGTGACAAGAATTGTGATCTCCAGGACTAAATTAGTCTGTCATGATTAACTTGTTGTCATGACTTCCGGCACAATCTGGGACAGCAAGTTAATGTAGTCTATCATGACAATGAATCAAGAAATTAAAAGGAACAACACAAGTGGCATCATGATTTCCAGCTCATTCCGGGACAACTTAATGAAGTCGATCGTGATGCTTTTGTTATAATAACCAGCACAATCCAAGACAACTTAATGAAGTCATATGATAACACATCAATCTATTGTGAAGGTTGTCACCTTACTATAGACACCTTACATCCAAAAGAAAGATCGTCATCTTTCATAAAACAATACGCATGTGCAAAAGAGTAATCACAATATATATATATATATATATATATATATATATATATATATATATATATATATATAACAAAATTGAGTTTTAATCTCAGGAGTTACATTTACATCTTAGCCATAACAAGTTTCCCTTTGAAATGTTCCACTTTTATTTTCGCAAGAGGTTTGGTAAATATGTCGGCAGTCTGCTCTTCAGTGCTTATAAATGCGAACTTGATAACATTTATGTCCACCATATCCCTTATGTAGTGATAGGGAATTTCTATGTGTTTAATCCTGTTATGGAAGACTGGATTTATAGAGTTTAATGCAACTTTGATTATCACAATGACTAATTATCGGATTCTGGGGTTTCCCAAATAGTCCAACCAATAACTTCTGTAACCATACTACTTCTTGAGCTCCCATAGATGCCGCTATGTATTCTGCTTCAATAGAACTCTGAGTAACTGCAGATTGCTTCCTGCTAAACCAAGATACCATCGCAGATCCAAGACTAAAACAACATCCTGTAGTGCTCTTTCGATCAATGGAACTATCGGCCTAGTCAAAATCTAAATATCCAGGAAGTTGTAGCTCAACACGGTCATATTTTAGACCAAGTCCAATAGTGCCTCGTAAGTATCTCAAAACGTGTTTAGCTTCCATGGGATGAATCCTTTTAGGTTTACACATAAATTGACTTAATGTGTTTGTAGCATAACAAATATCAGGGCAAGTATTCACCAAATACATTAGAGATCCAATTCTTTGTCTGTAGTATGTAAGATCAGTAGCTTCAGATTCAGGTGCTTCAATTTTGAGCTTAAGAGATTTGTCTCCACTAGTGTGAAGAATGGTTTGCAATCCATCATTGCCAAATTTGTTTAATATATCAATAGTATACTTGCCTTCATTCAAAAAGATATAGTCTTCCTTCTGGCATACTTCTAACCCCAAAAAGTAACGTAGCAGACCTAAATCTTTCATTTCAAATTCAAATGTAAGATCTTGTTTACACTTTGCAATAGATCATCAACATAGAGAACAAGTATTATAATAACACCTTTTGATTCTTTGAAGTATATATTAGGGTCACCTTCATTTCTTGAGTACCCCAATTGATCCGAAGGATATTTTCACTGAAATTTGAAGTATCTCTAAAACTCCAATAATCAGTACCATGTTGAAGTCCTCACAATTTTGACTCCAACGCAACTTGAACGGGCAAAATTGGAGTTTAGATGACAAAGTTACGACCAGTCAAACCGGGACCAAAGGCCGTAAAAAGGTGAAAAAAATCATCTCAAAAGTGGTCAATAATGGATTTCAAATGAAAGCGCTTGTCAAAAGCTTTCCAATGGTGTTTGTTTCGTCAAAAACAGAGATCGAATGTGAAAGTTATGACGGTTTGAAGTTCAAGTAAAAGTGTGGATTCTAATGACGTCAGCATGACATCATAAAATCTTAAAGAAAGGGAAAAAATTCAAATTCAAATTAAAATGATTATTTAATTCGAATTAAAGGAATTAGATGATGGGAGTTGAACTCCCAACCATTGCCCTCCTAAAAATAAGGCCAACCAATGTGCTATTTATGGTATATTTGATATTAGAAGAAGAGTTGTTATATACCCATAACAAATCCACCCAACATTATTTAAAATAAGGGTTTTTGTTATTTTGTTATAACTTTTAACCCCAAAATTGTTAAATGCCAAAAATATAAAATGGCAAAAAGGGGGTGTTTCGAAATTTAGTTTATTAAAGGCCCTATTAATGTAAAATATGGTTTTAACCTATTTTAGGTTGTTTTTATGTATAAAAGTGGGATGGGGGGGTTTAGGGGACCTTCCCAAGACATAGAAAAATTATTGTGATTATTCAATCTTTGAGAGGAATCAGAAGGACGACTTATTGCTAAGGAGAGAGAAAATTCTGGAAGACATTTTTCAGTGTCATACATCGGAGTAGTTTAATGTTGATGTACTTGAAGGTGTTGATTTGTAACACATTGTTGGAGCAGGACCCAGAGACGTAGTCCTGACAAGGCGAACTCCAAGATCAAATTGTGTTGTGCCTCTTGTCTCATTTCTCTTTCTGTCAATTGATTTGTGTTGTTCTTTTTCTATATTTTCAATTACGTTAATTTGCTTTAGTAAAAGCATTAATTTAACTTTACGTAATTGATTAAAATTCCTCTATATCAATCCTAGATTCTTCATCTATGTAATTTCAACTGTTTAAAATACATAGTCACGCATTTACTGCTTGAATCGGGAAAGTATATCTAATTGTTCGGATTAAGTCATAAAACTTGTTGATCCTAAATCAAATCACCAATTTGCTAAGATAACTTCAATTCTCTCATACCATGCTCTGGGAGCCTATTTAAGACCATAAAGAGCTTTCTTTAGTTTACATACATGTGTGTTTCTATCATGAATCACAAACCCTTCTGGTTGTTCTAGATATACTTCCTTTTCAATGACAACATTTAGAAATCTTGTCTCTACATCCATTTGATGTATCGTCCACCCTATGCAAGCAACAATGCAATGATGGTTCTTACAGACGTATATCGTACAATAGGAGCAAATGTTTCCTCATAATCAATTTCACCCTTTTCGAAGAATCCTGTGTCCACAAATCTAGCTTTATGTTTTTCAATACTGCCAGCATGTGCTTGTTTAATTTTAAATAGCCACTTAGAGGAAACAACAAATTTGTCTTTGTGTCTTGGTACAATGTCCCAAACATCATTTTTAAGTATAGATTGATATTCCTCAATCATGGCATCTTTCCAGGCTTGAGATTTTAAGGCTTGTTCAATAGCTGAGGGTTCGGATTGAGTAGGCTCATTTATATGACTAAGATAATATGAGTGACTTCTTGTTTTCTTATTTTCTTTAAAGATTTCATTAGGAGCCACATTATTTTCTTCAATCATTTTCCTTGCACATGATGGTCTTTTCTTGTTGAGTGGATTTGAGTTATATTAGGATTAGGGGTTGTGGGTCCATTATCTTCTGGATGACTCTCCCTCTCAATCATAGAACTTTCATCTAATTCTAGAATAAGGTCATCATTTGATTCTTCTATATTTTTTGAGAATTTATATGCAACATCTTCTTCAAACTTAACATCTCTATGGATTTCAATTGTCCTTGACCCTCGTATGTAAACTCAGTAAGTTTTGGAAGATTCTCTATAGCCAACAAATATGCCTTTCATTCTTGAGGACTCTAGTTTAGTCATTTTCTCTTTAGATATATGAATGTACATAGGGCACCCAAAGATTCTTAGGTGACTTAGATCAGGTTTGATTCCTGAGAAGACTTCTTCAAGTATTACATTTTCTAGAAATGAATGAGGACGTCTATTTTGAATGTATACTGCATTATTGGAGGCTTCAGCCCAGAATGTTATGTGAAGATTTTGGTCATGCATCATGGCCTTGGCTGCTTCAATAATGGTTCTGGTCTTTCTTTCAGCTACATCATTTTGTTGAGGA
The DNA here is from genome assembly GCA_028749045.1 of Cupressus sempervirens. Classification (NCBI taxonomy): domain Eukaryota; kingdom Viridiplantae; phylum Streptophyta; class Pinopsida; order Cupressales; family Cupressaceae; genus Cupressus; species Cupressus sempervirens. The sequence goes on along the minus strand of CM053789.1, from coordinate 571,045,081 downwards.
TTATATGGTACTATATACTCCCTCTTAATCCCAACAGATGCAATATTCTTTGAAGTTTTCATAAATGTATTCTCCTCCATTGTCAAGTCTTAGGGTTTTAATTTTCTTCCCGGTTTGATTTTCAACTAAAGCTTTAAACTCTTTGAATTTAGATAGGACTTCATTTGACTCTTTCAGTTTCAGGAAGTAGATCCAGGTTTTCCTAGAATAATCATCCACAAAGATGATGTAATACAAGTATCCTCCTAGGGAAGGTACCGACATAGGTCCACATAAGTTAGTACGAATGAGTTCAAGTACAACCTTAGATTTATGTTCACTATGAGAGAAAGATGTTTTGGAGTTCTTTCCTAATGCACAACCTTTACATGTTGCTTCATGTTCCGATTTTAGGGTAGGTATGCCTTTTACAATTTTCTCTATGGATGGTAGAGCTCGGAAATGTAAATGACCTAGTCTTATGTGCCAGATTTCATTGTTCTTTATGACTTCACGATTTAGGACTAAATTTTGAGCGTTGCATAGTTTATATAGGCTTTCGTTTTCGAATACAATAGAGATTGCATTTTTTATGTTTGAAATTTTAGGCCAAGGTAGGACCTCCTAGGAATGTAATGCAATAACCTTGATCTGCTAGAACCGAAATAAAGACAAGATTTCTTTTGATACCTAATACATATAGAACATCTTTTAATCATAAGGTAACTCTTGTTTTCAGTTGAACTGAACAAGTCCCAATGACTCTCAAAGGGTAAGTGGAGTTATCCCCTAAAGTGACTTCTTCGGTTGAGTGTCTTCTGAAGGTTACAAATTTGTAGAATTCCCAACTAGCTTCCAACTTGTACAACTTATTTCTTTGCAATTTTTGAACAGTATAAAGTATTTACTTTATTTTCTATTGAAATTGGATCTTAACAATAACTAGAATTTTGAAAGACATTATGGATAATAACCAGTCAACATTTTATTTCTCTACAATTTCTTTGAAAACATACATTTTAACCACAAAATTAAAATAATGCACCTAGTCTACAATTATATTAACCAAATCGTGGCCCAGTTGTACTCTTTAATTGTCCACAAGCCGCAATAGAAGAAGGTCAGCCTTGGTGATTTACACCAATGCCAAATGCTTGTGGAATTTGGTAGCAAGTAGGAAGTTCACAAGAAGATGTGAATCCCTGTTTCACTAGGCACGGATTGCATGGAAAATAACACAGGCCTCAATTACCTCTTCACAATACTTAAATGCAACCCAAACTCAGCTCTTCACAATCTTTAAATGCCACCCTAAACTCAGTAATGCAGATTTTTTATGACGTTTGGCTTCAATATAGTTGACATCTAGCAAAGTCGGCCTGCTTGCAACCTTGGCCGCTGGTATTGACAAGAGAACAATTCTCAATATAAATTCGAACTCCAATTCAGCTTCTCAAATTGAAAACGTGAGTAACTCAATGCTAGAATTATCCAAGCCACAATTGAACATAGTAGGAGAAATTAGATAATTGTATACTTCAGCACAATTATCAAATGAAATAACTCGAACTTCTTCAAACCCTAGGCAGTTGATATGAGTAAATAGATATATAAAAACAAGATGACCTCTCCTCAACAAAAAGTTGTATTTATAACACAAATTCAGTCATCCAACTTCACTCTCACACCTTCCGCTTAAAAAGCAACTTTATAATATAAAGTTATAACACTTTATAATGTGAAGTACCTAGCTTATTAAATGTAAAGTAGATCATCATTAAACCAACAAGCTCACCGATAAAAAACTTCAATAAGATTCCCAAAGAGATCAAATATCCAGAACCAGAGAACCATCCTTCCTAAACTGATCAAACCAAAAATAGCAAATGACCAAAGTGACTTACTAAAAATAGTATGTCCAAAAATAGCAATCTCATGACAAAGATCCCCAAAACCATACATCAGCTCCCAAGGGTCACAATGATGAGCTGACAAACCCACACTCCAGAGACCTGCTAAATTGGGGACATTACAGTCCTCCCTACCTAAGATTGCTTGTCCTCAAGCAATCGAAGCCCGGAATGTTATAGAATATCTTCAGGCTCCCAAGTAGCATCCTCATCTGGAAGATTCTGCCACTTAACCAAAAACCCACTAATGGTCCTTCGTCACAATTACCTTTCTTTCGTATCAAATATTGCTTCTGGAATCAACTCCAATCTCCCTTCGTCATCTAACGGAGGTAAGACATCAGAAGGCCTCATATTAATGACCCAAGGCCCCTTTGAGGCGTGAAACATGAAACACATTATGAACTTTGCTATCATCAAGCAACTACAACTCATATGCTACCTCAGCAACCCGTCGAACAGTCTGAAAGGGTCCATAATATCACGGCTTAAGTTTCTCAATTTTACTCTTCTTGATCGAAGACTGTCGATACGGCTACAACATCAAGTAGACCATGTCCCCCACCTGATAAGTTTGTGTCGTTCTCTTCTGATCAGCATACTACTTTTGTTGATTTTGTGCCCTCTGTATATTATCTTTCGAGGTCTTTACTACATCCTGGTTGTCCTGTAGCAACTCCTCGACACTCGATACTCTACTATCACCAAATAACAAATCCAGAAAACTAGGCAGATCATAACCATATAGAGCTCTAAAAGGTGACATTTATATAGTCATGTGATGAGTAGAATTGTAACAATATTCACATAAGTGAATCCATTTTACCCACGCCTTTTGTTGAGAAGAGACAATTCCGCAGATAACCCTCAAGCCACTTGTTCACTATTTTTGTCTGGCCATCAGTCTGCGGATGGTAGCTAGTGCTAGGAGTCAACTCAGTCCCAAACAATCTAAAAATCTCCTGCCAAAAATGGCTCATAAATCTACTACCATAGTCACTCACAATGGTTTTAGGCAAACCATGCAACCTAAAGATCTCTCTAAAAAATAATTCAGCCAACTGCACAACTGAATAGGTAGTGGTAATAGGAAAGAAATGAGCGTACTTTGTGAGTCTATCTACTACCGCATATATACAATCCTGCCCTTGGGCCTTAGGAAAGCCCACAATGAAGTCCATGAAAATCCCCTCCCACTTTCTTTTAGGAGCAGGAAGTGGCTGTAATAAACCAGCAGGATATGTGTGTTCGTGTTTGTTCTACTAACAAACTGAACATTCTCGGACATAGTGATGAACATCATCCTTTAACCCCTTCCATGTAAATCTCTCCCAAACCTGTCTATAAGTCTTGAAAAACCTCGGATGACCAGCCATAGGAGAATCATGGAATGCCCGTAAAATAATCTTACGCACCACTGAATTTGGAGTCAGATAAATCCGCCACTTGTAGATAATCAACTCACCTGAAAATGAATATCTGTCATCCTGAATATTACCATCCACAATACCTATTGCCCATTGATCTCTGGCGTATTCAGCTACAATTAAATGCCTCCAATTCTCTGAAATATCAAAAACTACACAAAGGTGAGGTCTCCTCAAAAGAGCATCCACAACTGCATTTTGCATCCCCTTTGATATAGGAGATATCAAAATCAAAGACTATAGGTTGTTGACCCATTTCTATTGCCTGTCATTCAAATCTCTCTGTGTCAAGAAATGTCTCAAGCTATTATGATCAATTTTAATGCAGAACTTGTTTCCCACCAAATACTGCTTGAATTTAGCCAAAGCGTGCATGATAGCTAACATTTCCTTATCATAAACACTGAAAGTCCTCTTGGGACCCCACAATTTCCTACTCTAAAAAATGATGGGATGATGATCTTGGGATAAAATGACACCAATACCCTCTTCGGAAGCATCACAATGCAAATCGAAAGGCCTGGAGAAATCAGGCAAAGCCAACACTGGACATGAAGTCATAATAGAGTTAAACTTCTCAAAACATTCATGTGCCTGTGCTAACCACTAGAAAGCACCCTTACGGGTCAATTAGTAAGAGGTGCAACCTTTCGTGAGAAACCAGCCACAAACCTACGATAAAAGGCACAAAGGCCAATAAATCCTCTTAACTGAGTCAAGGATTCTAATCAAATTAAAGCCAATAATCTGAAGTTATTCATAGCAAGCTATAAGGAGATAAAGAAAATAGAATCCAATCTATATTCAGTCCAAGGAATTTACAGAAACTTTACATGGTATCAGAGCTCTGGTAGTCGAACCTAGGCTCTGCAAAATTCAGTAATCAAACTTTATATATATCTAGCAACTATCTCCTTTCTTCAATGGGATACACAATCAGACCCAAGGATAGGTTTGACGGGAAAGAACACTTTGATGCCTGGAAATTCAAAATCATGATGATTCTTGAAGAGAATGATGTAAAACCATAGTAATGAGACTCGTCGCGAGTTGGGTGAGTCGTTCGAATCAACGAGTCAAGTAACCTCAGCCGGGTCAAAATGACCCATCACCCTGGCTCGATGGGTCAACTCGGCTGACTCGGGTGGGTGACTCGGCTAACTCGCCAAGGTGACTTGGCTGCTGATTTTTAACTTTTATGCCTTTGTATTTGAACGATCGATGTATATTACGTATGTGATCAAATTACCTTCTATTTTATGATGTTATTGTGTCTTTAATCTTTATTCAAGAATGGGTGCATGGAATTAATTAAATCCAAAAAAATCTCTAAATTTCAAGAGTTCTATCACTTTGCCGAGTCACAGTCGAGTTCGAGCCAGGTCACGAATCAAGTTACCCTTGCCGAGTCCGAGCTGGGTTTGGGTCTCATTACTTTGTGTAAAACAATTTGTTGATAAAGCATCCAAACAACCACCAATTGAACATCATAAATCCATCTAGAGCAAAGGAAATAAGAAAGCAATTTAGATCATATTAGATGGAGTAAAGAATGACATTGTACCTATGCTAACTAAACATCAGACCACATTTGATATGATGAATGCATTACTAAATGCATATAAGGTCAATAATGCAACTAGGATTCTCACATTGAAAAGGCAACTAAATCACATTCAGATAAACAAAAGGACAATCAATGAATTCTTATTTCCTAAGGGTTGCCAGCATTAGAGATGAACCGTCAAGTATAGGAACCATTATTAGTGACACAGATCTAACACTGATGGCTATAAATGCATTGCCAGATTCATGGGAAACTTTTGCACAAGAAATAACTGCCAGAGATAAACTGTCTGACTTCAACAGACTTAAAGGGGATTGTCTTCAAGAAGAATCCAGAAAATTAAAGAAATGAGGGAAACTGAAAACAAAAGATGAAGAACTTCATGTTCTTAATACAAACTCCTATAAGGGCAAGAAGAAGCATTTCAAGAAGAAAAAGGGAAATCAAAAGAATAGAAAACCCAAGAAAGATTTGTCCAAAATAAAGTGTTTCAAATGTGAAAATTTTGGACACTACAAATCTAATTGTCTTAAGAATTTTAAACAACAATCAAACTATACAAATGTTACTAGGGAAGAAAATACCTATGATCCTGAGAATCATGTATTGTACTCATCACTATCAAATGAAATTTCAAGTAAAGCATGGGTAATTGAGAGTGGGTCTTCTAGACATATAACAAGATACAAAGAAGCACTAGACTCTATTTCAAAAAAGGTCAATGCCGAAATTACCATTGCTGATAATTAAGCACATCTCCTCTAAGGAATTAGAAATTGTACCTTGAAACTAAAATCTGGAAATTCTCTTCTTCTCAAAGGTGTACTCTACATACCAGGAATTAAAAGAAATCTAATCTCAATTACAGAATTGAGGATGATGGGCATAATGTTGCATTTGTGGACGACAAAGTAATAACTTGCGCAAAGAACTCCTCAATCAAGAAATCTAAGTTGATCAGTCAGAGAAAAGCATATTTGCATGAATTGAATTCAGAATCTAGTCGACCTATTCAAGCCTTAATTCACGAAGCTGAAGACATAAATGAAATTTGGCGCAGAAGATTAGGGCATCTAAACTTCAAAACCTTATCAACTATGGAGAAGACATCTAGTTACTGGTTTACCTAAACTCAATAAAGACCACTCAAGCATATGCAAAGGATGCGCACTGGGTAAGAACACCAAAAGTCCATTACATGATAGCAATAGAAAAACAAATAATGTTTTGGAATTAATTCATTCAAATCTATGTGGACCTATGTCTGTTCCTTCTCTTGGAGGATTCTGGTATTATATTTTGTTCATAGATGACTTCTCTAGGAAAACATGGATTTACTTCTTAAAATGTAAAGAATCAGAAGAAATCCTAAAGAGATTTAAAAAATTCAAAACATTAACTGAGAACTTATCAGGATATAAAATTAAAACTCTTAGAACTGATAACAGAGGGGAATACACCTCAGATTTGTTTAAAAGAATTTGTAAAGAATCAGGAATTAAGAGAGAGTACACTGTTCCTTATAATCAAGAACAAAAAGGGGTAACAGAAATAAAGAATAGAACATTTATAGAAGCTGCTAGAGCTATGATATTTGATCAAAATCTAGAATATTATCTTTGGGCAGAAGCCTCTTGTACTGTCATATATATTCAAAACAGAAGCTCACATTCTTAGCTTAGAGATAAAACTCTTGAAGAAGTATATCTGGAGCAACCTGAAGGATTTGAAACTCATGATCCTAACGTTTCTGTTTGCAGTCTCAAGAAAGCTCTCTATGGGCTTAAACAGGCTTCAAGGGCCTGGTATGAAAGAATTGATAAGTATCTCACTGGCTTAGGATTCTCCAAGAATGAAGCCGATCCAAATTTATATTATAAAAGAGATAAAGATGATATGGTAATTCTGCTACTGTATGTTGATGATTTACTAATAATAGGTGATGATCATCTTATAGATCAATGCAAGAAAGATCTAACTAGAGAATTCGAGATGAAAAACTTGGGACTCCTTCATTACTTCCTACGACTAGAAGTACGAAAGAATTCTAACAGTATCATACTTAATCAAGGAAAGTATACATCAGACATTTTGAAGAGATTTGGAATGTGGAATTGCAAGCCTATGTCTTCTCCAATAAAGACTAATCTACAAAAACTTAAAGAAGCAGCTATAGAATCACCTTCCATAGATTTTACTCTCTACAGACAGATGATTGGGTCCCTTGTGTACTTAGTAAATACAAGACTTGATTTTCGCTATGCTGTTAATGCCTTAAGCCAGTTTATGTGTGAGCCAAAGGAGATTCACCTAGTTCCAATTAAACACGTCATGAGATACTTACAAGGCACTCTTAATTTTCGGACTCAAATACGAGAAGGTTGGCTTAGATTTACATGGATTCACTATCTCAAATTGGGGTAGAAGTGTTAAAGACAGGAAAAGTGATCAAGATGTTGTTTCAGTTTAGGATCAGCAATGATATCTTGGATATGCAGGAAGCAATCGTCAATAGCTCAAAAGCTCCACAGAAGCTCAATACATTGCAGCAGCGATGGCCTCTCGAGAAGCAATGGTAGACAAGAATTCTATAAAATTCGAATACATTTGTACTGCAAATTAAATAGAAAACATACTCACCAAACCTCTATCTAGAGTGAAGATAGACCACTTCAGGAGAAGACTTAGTATGGTTGAATTGTATACTATTTGTATTCTTTTAATTATTAATAAAATAATTTTATTTGTCAGGCTATTGACTGTTATGGGCTCCACCATTTGTATTCATTATTTAAGAGGTGACAATCTCTGAGATAATGAACACTTGTATAAAAGACATTATGAAAGATGACGATCTCTTAGATAATGTGCTAAAACAATAGAGTTCTACTGTAAGATCTAGATGAGTTCAAGATCATATTGTGATGTTGACATTGCTATGTTAATGTGTAATAACCCCAATAGGTTATAACTTCTTCAAACACCAAAAATCTTTATACTTCAGTGGTTTGACATTTCATCAAACACTTTGCAAGCAAGCTCTGATACCACTGTAATGACCCTCCTCAAATCTGCTCTCAAAAATCCTGATTGAAGGCTCAAAGAATTTTGTCAAACAATTCACATGCAAGGGACGTATAACTGATATAGTATTTCAGCTAGCTTCAAATGACTTTTTCTTCAATTTGCATTAATGAAAATCTTGTGCTAGAAGACTACAATGGACTACACAATGACCTAACATGAGTGTGGTACTAATTTTGACAATATTCAGTGCATATATATGATCTAAGCATGAGAAATGAACACCTACAGCCAACTGGCATTTTTACAAACAGTTGGTATGCAAACTAACTAGTTGATAAATAATGATGTTAAATTGCTTAAATGGCACCAGCAACTATTATCTTCTTAATTGCAATGAAAATTACAATGCTCATGAAATATGGCCAAGACTTTGGCATTTACATGGATTACAAAATGATAATGCTGGTATAATGCACACTTACAGCTGAAAGCTTATAACACCCTAAAAAACAATACATAACAAGGAACCTGGTTGTAGATGGCTGTAATAATTTTTTTCAATGCTGCCCCATCTGTTTTGCTTTTCTGATTTGCTTTTTCAAATTGCTTTTTCGGACTACTTTTTCAGCCTGCTTTTTCGGTTCCGCTTTTTCGGACTCCTTTTTCGATTCCGCTTTTTCGGGCTACTTTTTTCTATCTTCTTTTTTCAGACTGCTACCCTGTTGAATCTCAAGACCATATCTTTCAATGGCGTCAAGATTTTCAGTCTGAAGGGATTTCGTCCTTCAAACTATTGAGACATGATCTCCAGAAAATTTCTCAATTTTTTTGATTTTCCCAAGCATGCTAAAATAGAAGCTCTTCCTTTTCTTTTATAGTGTTCTCACAAGAGCTCCATCTTTCATTTTCTCAATGTGGGATAAAAGATAACTCCCTTTATGAAACTTATGTCTCCAATGTGTTATAAAATAAAGGGGACTCTTTTAATTTAAATATTTCCCACAAACTATAGTCTATGCATTAATAAAGTTAAATATTTAAATTTAACTTTATAAAATAGCTTTATCAGTGCATAATAAATCTTATCAATGATAAACAAGTCTTCTTGTTGATTTTGAACAATTACCATCGACATACCGCCGCCACAGGATGTCCGACCATATCCAAGATGACTTACTATAAATAGTAAGTATGCCCAAAGTTGCCTCAAAACCCCTCAGAAAGACCTGCAACTGAAATTATCTAGGCCAAATGGCCTCTAAGCCCCTTTAATGTCCTGGTTAGCCTACGGGACTGTGGGGAAATAGGCTAATGACAACATCATGCTATGAATACTAAAAAGGGCACATTACAGTCCGCCCTTCCCAAAATTGCTTGTCCCCAAGCACATTACAGTCCGCCCTTCACAAAATTGCTTGTCCCCAAGCAATGGTCGAACAACAACCCAATCAATCCACCTGGATCCCAAATGTAGACATGAACTATACCACTGTTAATTAACATAGGCTCCTGCAATATCCTCTACAATATAACCAAGAGGAATCCATAATCAAACTGACAATTACAGCTCAACCAAACTCCAAAATCACAACTGCCACAGTCAGAAACCCACAAGACACAAACTCTTAGAACATCAGAACCCAAGTAAAGTGGGCAAATCAAGCTGCCAACACAGTAAATACCATCAACGCATCCCACTGGCCTATACTGAATGTATAATCCAGCTCTGCAACAATGGTGAACGCTCCCGAATGAAACTGTACCAAGTATGGAGAATCCACACACTGTACAACTCCTGCAGTCAACACAACTCTGCAGATCACCGGCCACTGTCTCATAACCATAACTCCCATGCACCGCTGATGGTGAAAAGACATCACAAGATAAACAACAAGAAATGGAACCCAAACCAATTTTGCATGCCACCAACTCCTTAACACAAGGATCAAATGCTAACTGATGTACATACCCTGCAGTATAATACTGATAAAAAGAACCAACCTCAGTGAACAGCTCACCATGAACAAGTGATACAACCCACTGTGACTGATCCCCAGTTAAGTCAGGAGATGTCATAGCCAAAGGCGTAGAATCAATAACAACCACCGCTAAAGCATCACTCCCAAACTCCTGCTCTAAGTCATGTATTATCAAGCTGTCAACCGCAGAACCTATTGCCATGTCATGCCCATCACAACTCTCATCCTGAGGCGTCAAACCGTCCCATAACTAATGACAAGCACTAGGAACCAAAGTACATCTCTGTATCATCATCTCATCAACATGGTCATCAAAGGTAAATTGATGAGCATACCTCACAATGTAATGCTGATAGAATGCGCCAATCTTAGTCAGTGGCTCAGACAGCAATCGATCATTAACCATGTTGGAACTAACTACTACCTCCGAAGACATCACCAAGGGAGTAGTATTACTAGCAGGAACCATGCCAATCGCCGGCTGACCAATATCACACATGATCTTTGATACAACATCTCTAGTCTCCATGCCATCAGTACTAGAGGCCACCACCATGTCAGGCATACCACAACAATCTGCTGCAGCACCCAACTCAACTAATCCTGACTCTAGTGGGAACGAACCCGATATGCCAATGTTAGTATCAAGGATGGATGCATTCCCATCTCCACTATCTTTGACAATCTCGACCGTTGACATCCTCGGATCACACCACAGCTTGTGACTGTATAGAATCTGGTAAAGACTGCAGTCGCTCTAACTCCATGGTCACCTTAGCCAAATGAAATTGCGACTCCTCGAAAGCCAATTGTGTACTCTCAAGAATCTCAGAAGTCATCTCAAGCTGCTGAGTAAGCTCACTCACCTCATCTTCCTTAGCCAATAATGCTTCATATGTTATACTCCCCCACTCCATAAGATAATCTCTGTCGGCTACCAACTGCATATAATTCTGTCTCAAAATCTGAATAGCCCCCCATAAAGAGTGGATCTCTGTCAAGGAAAGATAACTGCCTCCCTGCTCATCACTAGTAGGAGAACCCCATCCATAAACTGCTAACAACTGGCGAGCAGCATCAAATTGTTCGCACGCAATAGCAATGTCTCGCTTGCCAACTCTCAGCTGACTAGACACATGATTGTGCCGATTGGTCGAACTCCTATACTCCATCCCTGGTACGCTGTCCAAAGGAGCAACCTCAGAATAGCTATCATCTGTAATACTCAGATCTTGGGACTCTCCTGTAAACTCTATCATCTCTTAGAAATCATCAACATGTGACCTGACTGTAAAAGGAAACTGAGTCCCTGCTATATGCGCTAACTCCCAAACTGAGCTCACCTCAAGACAAAGCTCGTCCACATGTCTCTCAGAATCCTGGAGAGCCAACTGAATACACACCAAGGAATTCCGAGTATCCTCCAGCTCATGAGAAAGCCGGTCAACCTCCTCCTCCTTCTTCTTCAATGCATGTAAATAGATCCCTGCAAGATTAAGGAGATGATCGCGATCTAAAAGTAGGTGTATGTAACTTACCTTCATTGCCTCCATGCCTTCCTTGATCTGATGTAAGTCATCACAAGAAGAACCTGTTGTGACTCCTTTCTGTCTCTCCTGCAGTTGAATCATCCAAATGTGATTCTCAATCAATCCATGCATCTTGTCATGATGAGATAAAGCCGCGACAATATCCTTGTCCCCTATCTTCGGCTGGCTTGCCAAACCAAGTGAAGAGCTACTAGCCTCTATCTCATGTGAAGAAGCATCCAACTGTGCTTGATACTCATTTTCTGCAAAGTCCTGAATGCTCACTTTTTGATCAACTGTACTATCCTCAAACATGACAGTATCCTCAACAGTAGGAACTTCATCGAGCCCAAATGTACTAGAATCACTATTTGTGTTAATCACGCAATCTGGTGTGCCTATGATATCACCTTCTAATGCAACTGGCTCAACCTGCACAATATCTGAAACCCCTTCTACCTGTGAAGATGATGCAAATAAACCATTACTTGAAGATGTGCTAATATCTCCCTGTATTGAATTAAGCTGTCTGTTAAACTCCTCATACAAATTTCTGCCTGTCATAGGGAAGGTACGATCCTTAGGCCTATCAAAACGTTCAATCAGTCTCTCCTTAAACTCCACATAGGAGGTAATGTGTGCATGACCTATAGTGACTATACCATGATGCCACCACTTGTGTGCTAACCCATCCAGGTGAATTGCTGCATACTTAATAGCTTCTTCCTCAGGCATAGGGTTCATTTGAAAAAATGTGTCAAGCTTTTGAACCCAAGCTCTTGCTGTAGACTTCCCCGAGCCATCATAATATGGTAACTGAAATTTCCCTACTCTCTTCTGTAGCTCATAGCTCTGGTTCTTGTCATGTCCACGTGGCATATGCTTCATCCGCACATCTATATACTCCATAAAGGTAATTGCAACTATAAAATCTGGACCTCTGGCTTCCCAATCTCTCCTCAACTGGTCCTGTATATCAGTGATCTGGGGCTCCGGTACGGGCTGCTCTGGAGCTCTAGGAGGAAATGTTGGAACCATGGGCCTCGAACTCACTGTCCTAGTTTGCTAGGGTGCATGACCGAAATTGTTCTCAACTTGTTCGCCTCCATTATGTGCCCCATCCTGATTATTACCATTCTGATTATTTTCTCCAACCACATTAGCATTCAACCCCATTTGACGAGCCATCATTTGCATCATAAGCTCAAATCTCTGACTCTGTTCCTGTGCTCTTTACTCTATTGATCACTGTCCCTTTGCTAAGGTGTCTAATAATTGTAAGAATCTTTCCTTTCCCTGATCTGGACCGGCATTCAATTTGTCAAACATTTTTCTCTCTATCTGGCTAATCCAAATTCCCAATAAGACCTCCATAGGATGGCAGGACTTATAGCTCTGATACCACTATAATAACCCCAATAGGTTATAACTTCTTCAAACACCAAAAATCTTTATACTTCAGTGGTTTGACATTTCATCAAACACTTTGCAAGCAAGCTCTAATACCACTGTAATGACCCTTCTCAAATCTGCTCTCAAAAATGCTGATTGAAGGCTCAAAGAATTTTGTCAAACAATTCACATGCAAGGGACGTATGACTGATATAGTATTTCAGCTAGCTTCAAATGACTTTTTCTTCAATTTGCATCAATGAAAATCTTGTGCTAGAAGACTACAATGGACTACACAATGACCTAACATGAGTGTGCTACTAATTTTGACAATAGTCAGTGCATATATATGATCTAAGCATGAGAAATGAACACCTACAGCCAACTGGCATTTTTACAAACGGTATGCAAACTAACTAGCTGATAAATAATGATGTTAAATTGCTTAAATGGCACCAGCAACTATTATCTTCTTAATTGCAATGAAAGTTACAATGCTCATAAAATATGGCCAAGACTTTGGCATTTACATGGATTACAAAATGATAATGCTGGTATAATGCACACTTACAGCTGAAAGCTTATCACACCCTAAAAAACAATACATAACAAAGAACCTGGTTGTAGATGGCTGTAATAATTTTCTTCAATGCTGCCCCTTCTATTTTGCTTTTCCAATTTGCTTTTTCGAACTGCTTTTTCGGACTGCTTTTTCGGCCTGCTTTTTCGGTTCCGCTTTTTCGGACTGCTTTTTCGGCCTACTTTTTCGGTTCCGCTTTTTCGGGCTGCTTTTTCGTATCTGCTTTTTTCAGACTGCTACCATGTTGAATCTCAAGACCATATCTTTCAATGGCGTCAAGATTTTCAGCTTGAAGGGATTTCGTCCTTCAAACTATTGAGACATGATCTCTAGAAAATTTCTCAATTTCTTTGATTTTTCCAAACATGCTAAAATAGAAGCTCTTCCATTTCTTTTATAGTGTTCTCACAAGAGCTCCATCTTTCATTTTTTCAATGTGGGATAAAAGATAACTCCCTTTATGTAACTTATGTCTCCACTGTGTTATAAAATAAAAGGGACTCTTTTAATTTAAATATTTCCCACAAACTATAGTCTATACATTAATAAAGTTAAATATTTAAATTTAACTTTATAAAATAGCTTGATCAGTGCATAACAAATCTTATCAATGATAAACAAGTCTTTTTGTTGATTTTGAACAATTACCATCGACATACCACTGCCACAGGATGTCCAACCATATCCAAGATGACTTACTATAAATAGTAAGTATGCCCAAAGTTGCCTCAAAACCCCTCAGAAAGACCTGCAAATGAAATTATCCCTTTAATGTCCTGGTTAGCCTACGGGACTGTGGGGAAATAGGCTAACGACAACATCATGCTATGAATGCTAAAAAGGGGACATTACATAATGAGTCACAATTTGGGTAAAGGAAGAATTTTATTATTCTCCAGGTTTATCCTGTATTCTGGTAGGTCTTCAACTCAGGATCATGTTGTGATATAGAAATACCAGTATCTATGAGTCACAACTTGGATAAATGAAGAAATTAAATTACTCTTTAGATTTATCCTGTACATTGTATTCTTTGCAATACTATTATCACTAGTAGCAATGATTTGTCATACTACAAGTTTACTAATATGAGATTGTATCATGTGTTCTATGATACCACATGCCAAGGAGATTCAAATAGATATAGAGTATCAATTGTTGCTTGTTCATCTTTATTGATGTTGCTAGATACAATATCTCTCAGTATGATTATCAAGTTAAGAGAGAGTGTTAATTCTATAACTTGCTATCATACTAATCTAATTGATCCAAACTATATGGCATGATAAGTAAAGGAATAAAGTTTTTGTTGGGTTTTCCTTTATAAGATTGGCATCTTAAGATTTTGTTTTAATACTAAACTCAACTTAATTGTTTATGTTTGTAATTAAACTTAATCATTCCTAGAAAGTCATCGACGTCTAGAGGATGGGCAAAACAACTTTGGAAGAGACATGTCCTTTCTAAGGACATGTCCCTTGACTCCTATACTTATAGAGGGTAAGGATGAAGTCTAAGAGCACAAAAGAACAAATACAAGCATGCTTCTTAGTCATTACTACCCTCATATGAATTGCAAAACTAAAAGACAGAATTCTGATTTACATTTCTAATCAAATTAAAGGCAATAATATGAAATTATTCATAGCAAGCTATAAGGAGATAAAGAAGATAGAATCCAGTCTATATTCAGTCCAAAGAACTTGTAGAAACTTTACAATGTCCACCACATAAAAATCTGCAGTGAAAGTATATGTATTAAGCTTCACAGGAAGATCTGTAATCATCTTGTTACACTTCAAGGTGTAACCATCAGCTACCTGTACTCGTAGGCCCTCAAAATCCTTAGTCTGCATACCCCTCCTGGTAACCAAACGAGCATCGATGAAATTATGGGCAGCTCCAGTATCAAATAGAGCAACAATACTTTGTCCAGCTATGAGCCCACGCATTCGGAAAGATCCCTCCTTCGTCATACTAGATAAGTAAGCTACCTTGAGGTTGGAGTCATCCACCTCATCATCAACATCATCACCCCTATGCTAATCCTGATTACTATCCTCATACGTCTCCTGAAAATTGGTATTGCCATCATCATTGTAGAACCACTCCATCATCCTATTTTTACCCTTAGGCTTCGTGGGACAGTCATGGCTGACATCATAAGGACCCCTGCAATAGAAACACAACTTCCTCCTCGTCAAATCATTAATTGTTTCCCGGTCCAAGGGTGCTGCAGCAGGATGTTTATCCTCTGTCTTCTCCTCTCTCCCGAGGGGGTGTCCTATCATAGGAAGATGTTGCAGGCTTTGAGGAAAACTTGGCTCTAGGTGTAGAGGCCTCTAAATTTTAGGCCTCTTTCATTGCCTACTCTAATGATGGGGGATCTAATGACTTAACCCACCCTCTGAGTGGCTCAGCAAGACCCTCAATGAAAAGCATAACCCTCCTCCACTTAGATATGTCATACACCATCACTGACAACCTCTAAAACTCACTAATGAATGCCTCCAAACCAGTTGTCTGTCGTAACTGAACCAGCTCCCTAAAACAATCCTCAAGATCTTTCTTGTCAAAACATTCTATCAAACGGTCAACAAACTCCTGATATGAAATGATTTGATCATGATGGAGAGATACCAAACCATGATATCACCAATCGTGTGCAACTCCATCAAGGTGTAGCACAGCAAACCTAATGGCATCCTCCTCAATCAGAGGGCACAAAGCAAGGTAGGTGTCGAGTTTGTGGACCCAAGCTCTAGCAGTCACTCTACCGCTCCCATCGAAATGAGCCAATGTCATCTTACCAACTAACTGTTGGAGCTCAATATACCTGGGCTGCTATCGATCACTAGCAGGCCTACCCCTGGAATGCTCATGCTTCAATGTCAGATATCTGTCAAAACTCAAATTATCCTTTAATGCCTGAGGAAGAACATCCCACTCATGAAAATGAGTTAGTACATCATCAACAAATGGAGCTGCATCAGTAGTAGTGCTAATAGTATCTAATTCAGGTCTCAAGAAAGTGGGTCTCTATGGCCTGTCTTGAGCACCAATATAACCTGTCATGTCCACCCTGTCATCCATCCTAACATGGCCCTTGGTCCTGTGCCTGTCATCAGCCCTAGGCCCTACATCCACACGTGACCTATAGGAACCAACAAAAACATCTTGGTCTCTCTCTCTACCTCGATCCCAAGGCAGTGCTATTCATTGCAGGGAATTAGACAACTGTTGCAGTACATCTGTCATCCAGTGTTGCCCGAATGCGATATTTCGAAATGCTTGCAAAGCATCTCTGTCAACCTGTGCTTCTGTAGCACATTGTCCGAAACCACTAGAACCACCCGGACTACCCACCGTGCCAAACTGAATCTCGGACTCTCCCTCTCTAAGAGGTACATTCTGATCCCGTCGGGTGTAGTGCATTCTAGGCACAAACCTTCGATCACCATTCATACTTCAGAAAACAGAATAAAAGAAATATGCCTCTGATAATTTCTAAGCCCATTTCTTGCAGGCTGGCAGGAAACTGCTCTGATACCACTATAAAATTCCCAACTAGCTTCCAACTTGTACAACTTATTTCTTTGCAATTTTTGAATAGTATAAAGTATTTACTTTATTTTCTATTGAAATTGGATCTTTAACAATAACTAGAATTTTGAAAGAGATTATGGATAATAACCAATCAACATTTTATTTCTCTACAATTTCTTTGAAAACATATATTTGAACCACAAAATTAAAATAAAGCACCTGGTCTGCAATTATATGAACCAAATCGTGGCCCAGCTGTACTCTTTAATTGTCCACAAGCCGCAATAGAAGAAGGTCAGCCTTGGTGATTTACAGCAATGCCAAATGATTATGGAATTTGGCGGCAGGCAAGAAGTCCACAAGAAGACGTGAATCCCTGTTTCAGTAGGCTTAGATTGGCTGGAAAATAACACAGGCCTCAATTACCTCTTCACAATCTTTAAATGCCGCCCCAAACTCAGTAATGCAGATTTTTTATGACATTTGGCTTCAGTATAGTTGACGTCTAGTGAAGTCGGCTTGCTTGCAACCTTGGCCACTAGTATCGACAAGAGAACAATTCCCAATATAAATTTGAACTCCAATTCAGCTTCTCAGATTGAAAATGTGAGTCTCCACACTTCCCAGTATAACTCAGTGCCAAAATTCTCCAAGCCACAATTGAACACAATAGGAGAAATTAGATAATTGTATATTTCAGCACAATTATCAAATGAAATAACCCGAACTTCTTCAAACCCCAGGCAATTGATATGAGCAAATAGATATATAAAAACAAAATGATCTCTCCTCGACAAAAAGTTGTATTTATAACACAAATTGAGCCATCCAGCTTCACTCTCACACCTTCTGCTTAAAAAGCAACTTTATAATATGAAGTAGTTGGCTTATTAAATGTAAATTAAATCATCATTAAACCAAAAAGCTTGCCGACAAAAGACTTCAATAAGATTCCCAGAGAGATCAAATATCCAGAATCAGAGAACCATCCTACCTGAACTGCTCAAACCAAAAATAGCAAATGCCCAAAGTGACTTACTAAAAATAGTAAGTCCAAAAATAGCAATCTCATGACAAAGACCCCCAAAACTAGACATCAGCTCACAAGGGTCACAATGATGAGCTAACAAACCCACACTCCGGAGACCTACTAAATTGGGGGGACATTACAAAATTGGTCGCTAAATCCAGTTATGTGTCTAGCTGCTCCACTGTCAAGCATCCAAGCATTCTTATTGGAGTTTAGCTCACTTGATAAAGCAAGAAAGAATAGTGAGTTTTCAGGTTCCTTGACTTCAGATATGTTGACCAGGGCTTTCTTTCTTTCTAGACAATACATGTGTGTATGTCCAAATTTCTCACATTTGTAACATTGCACATTTGTAACATTGAACTTTTGAAAAATCTATTTTCTTCTCATTTTGATTTTTCTTCCCTCTTTTCTTAAAGTGTCTCTTCCTTTTATTGTTAGAGTTCACATGTAAAGCTTGAACTTCCTCTTCTTTATTAGGTATGATTCATCTTGTAATCAATCGTGATTCATCCCGAGTACAATCATTTTTGAGTTGATCAAATTTTGTTAGAGTAGGACGAGCACTAACTCCTTGAATGAAGGATTCCCATGTAGTTGGTAACCCTTTTAGAGCTATCAATGAGAATTCGTCATCATTTACAAGATTTGCAAGAGTAGAAAACTAGTCTCTTAGTTCTGATGTCCTCAAGAAATATGATTTCACAATTTCTCCTTTGTTCATCTTGATGTGAAGGAGTTGTGTTTTTAGGGGAAGCAATCTACTAGTATTATTGATTTCATATGAGTTTTGAATAGTCATAAACATCTCATATGCGGTTGAACATTTTGCTATATATGGAAGAATGTGATCTTTTACAGAACCAATATAATTTTCATGGTCTTATTGCTGTGCCGTTTCCATACTGTTTTATCGGGCTCACTTTCAGACATGGATTTGTTTTCTTCCACATATTGTTCCAGTTTGAGTTCTCTAAGTACGATCATGATACGAATTCTCCATGATACGAAGTTTTCTGCTCCATCAAGTCTGTCTTCTAATTTGACTCTGTTCACCATTTTTGTATAATGAATAGATTTAAATATTTCAGTGATCTTTGGGAGATGTTTTCACAAAAAAAAATATTTTAACTCTATCTACTTAACGAGGCTTTGAGAGCATGTTAAGGAATCTGAGATAGAAAATTCCTTCAATTAAAAGCTGAAGTGTCTTTCGATTGATATGGAAATTAAATTTGTCAGACTTAAATATATGTTTCATTAATGCGTTTTTCTGTTATTCTCTTGGCACTAGCTTTGTCATGTCGTTTCTTGAGTTAATGAAACGAAAGACCCACACAAAAATATATATCAGAATGAATGAAACATTAACTCAATTTATAATCCTTGAGATAAAATTACATTTTTGTACACAAGACATGCAACAGTTTATGATATAACGTTCAGAAAGGACTTACAAGGAAAAAGAAATGAATAGTCATGACATCGGAGAATAAGAGAACCATAAAATAACAACCCAATCTTGGCAACTTGGCAAGGTTGGTGATTGCACTGAACGCACACCTGTGAACAATTAAAACAAACGTAGAAAATCATTTTTCTTTAAATATAGGAGCTATGAATAAATCTATTTGAATTTTGACATACTGGGGGTTGAAAGATGAATTGAATGAGTGTGCTTTTTCAATCATATTGCGATACTTAAATCAAAGACTACTCTCATCCCAATGAACATTTGAAGGGAAAAATATGTTTACTTTTCACATTGGCATACAACTAGCAAGTGACTGCAATGCCACCATGAACAATATAAATTTGATCATTAAAAAGGTCAATTGTACAGATTTGTTTACGAGAATTTGAAGTTACTAATCCAAACAAAGAAAATATTCAAGCTTTTGCATTCCCTCTACCAATGAAGTCACTACATGTTCACACATAATCTTAGAAGTAGCTTCACCAAGAGAAACAAAGAGTAGATGAGGCAAGGAAATGCTGACACTCATTCTGGGATGAGTGGGTAGAAACATATGCCCTGGAAATTTTATTAGGATAAAATAGAATTCTGTATTTGATACAACTACTAAAGGGGTTATTATATTCCTCGGTATCTGAATATGTCATGATGCAATATGTTGATTCTTAGTTGTGAAAAAAATTGCATAACAATAAGAAACGATTAACTGTCAGAAGAATTACTTACGTGACAAGTATAAATGGGATAAATAATTTAAAGAGCAACAGTGCTGCCATAATGAACGGCTGTATTCAAGCAATATAAATGATGTTAGGTAGAGAATAACTGGCAATAAGAATTTGACATAAATAGAATTGAGTTATGTACAAACATTAAAAATGGTGATGAACCGGTAAACTGATGAAATTTCAAAGCTTGCAATGCTCGCAACATTGCCCGTTCCAAAAAATGCAACATTGATCAAAATTAACTGCACAAAGCAAATAAAATAAGCATTGTCAAAAACATTAGAATAATTTAATTCATTTCAAGCTTCATGGTTCGAGGAAAGATTATTTCCATTTTAAATGGAAAACATTAAGACAGAAAAGCTCCTAAGTTTTTAAAATAGCTACATTACAGAAACCCAAACTACTATTTTCTTTTTTTTAAATATCAGTCTTAACAGGTTAT
The DNA here is from genome assembly GCA_028749045.1 of Cupressus sempervirens. NCBI lineage: Eukaryota > Viridiplantae > Streptophyta > Pinopsida > Cupressales > Cupressaceae > Cupressus > Cupressus sempervirens. Next base: position 571,024,465 of record CM053789.1, on the reverse strand, counting down.
CTTTAAGCCTAGAGCCAAAGAACAAAACTAAGGTTGTACAGAAGATAATACAACATCTATTACTGACAACGGTTTCAACAATGATATAAGTATCTAGAGAGCATAAAAATGTTTCAAAGGTTGTGTTGACACCTACATTTTTCAACTTTATTTCAATCTACATTGTGTTCATTTCATGCTTTGTTCATTGAGATTTTCATCTCAAGTCAAATTTTGCATAGCCTTTTACTATTAATATAGTTACTCCTGATTGCCTGTGCAGGATGGAAGATTATCATCAAGGATCCATCATTCATTTGTGTCTAATTTCTCAGAACCAGCTGACAGCCGAGAAGCTCAAGGACAAAGCTAACAAAGACTGGGTATTATTCCATTTGTCCAAATCAGTGATTGATTGCAATACTTAACAGAGAAGCATCACTATTGAAGACCTGAGGACCAGAGGAAAGTCATTGAAGCAAAGGAAATCAGTTTTGATGTTTCAAAATTGGCCAAAATTAGCCAAAAGCTTAAAATCAGCAAATGACACATATCGGGAAAAGTCAAGCCGATAAAAAGAACCAAAGAACATATTGGGAAAACACATACCGAAGGAGCAAAGAAAAAACAAAGGAAGAAATGCATATCAGACAAGCTTGCACCAATAGCATTCATCAGTATAGCATAAACTATCGGCGAATGTGATAATGGCTCTTCCCAATCCCCGATGGAATTAGCAGAGAAGGCTACTATAATGTAATGTATCTTAGGATGTTATGACACATTGGTCAGGAAAACATATACCGAGGTTACAGAATGAGGCATCGAAAAGTGTTACAATGACAAATCTATCAGCAAAGCTAATACTATCAGAGAAACCCATTTTGAGCCATACCAAGCCCTGATAGCTTCATTGGAGAGTATTCTAGCAATAAGGAGTTCATCGGCATAACTTACACTACTGGCATGAGTTATTTTAATTCTTCCTAAGCCCCAATGTAACTTGCGGTGAAACATACGCCAGTGATATCCAAAGGAAAAGGGTCGCCTAGAGTTATGTCGAAGCAATGAAATCAATAAAGCCACACAGATGACAAAATTGCCCAAAGGTACACTGACAGAGACTTCATTTGGATAGCTTCCACTATCGGTATAACATTAAAACAATTCCCCTAAGCCCTGTTGAGATTAGCGGAATGACTTAAACCAATGGATACAAAGGATAGGTGGTCAGTTAATGTGATACCGATGAATGTGTGAACATATACAAGCAAGGTGACAGCAAAGAAACACATGCCAATGAAACCAGAGGTATCGGACTGATGTATACCGATAAGATGCTCATCAGTACACCATTAACTATTGGGATAGTATAAGATAGCTTGGTTGAATCCTAATAGATACATCGGAATTACATATGCTGATTGCATGCTAACAAAAGCAGTTTCAGATAAGTTGTACCGATGGTGCCAAAGGGGGAATTATATTGGAGAACATATGCCAATATGGATCCGTTGTCATTTCGATTTGATTTTCAATATACTTTGCATTTAATGTTCACTTTGGGGGAGCAAAAAAGCATGTACAGACACTGGGACGTTTCACACAGTGTCAAGATGAATGTTTGCCTGAAAATGCACATATTTCAGACACCTGGAACAAAATGACCAACATAAATGACAACTGCTTTTAAACAGTTGATTGCGATCTTGTTTACAACTTGGAGTCTTACAGGTTTTTATGAATTATCAGGTGGTTGCAAAGGGAAATTAAATAATGATAAAGCTCTGCAAGCCATTATAAATCAGGGTACTTATAAAAACATTACTCAGTGGAACATTCTCAAAAGGTGCAAGAGGTCTGCATTCTGCTGTAGGTATAGAGCAAGATTCCTAGTGTTCATTTGCAAAAGTACTACAGTCATGGGTCTGCCATCCAACAATTTATGTAATGAGAATCCTCAGCCAGTGAAACAACCAGATTTAACAGATGAGCAGGAAGATCAACTTGGTATCATACACAGTTTATATCTTGCAGCCTGGGACCTTACAAAAAAATTATGCCAGTTATGAAAGTGACTGTTTTGAAATTGAGACTGAAGAGGACAAGTTTGCAATGAGAGAATTAATTGCCGAAGTGGGAAATGGAAATCAGGAACTTCAGATGAAATACTGAGGCTCATCATGATAATACCCCTTCCCTGAAAATTTAGCTTATTCTCACTCGTCTCAAACTCTTTTGTTCGAGGAATTTTCGATATTGTACTAGGAAAGGGTTATAAGAATAGAGTATTCATTTGAAGAGGTTATAGTAAAAGTCGATCAGCACAAACACTTTTGAAGTGGATGTACAAAAACTTGAAAGCAGTGATCATTTTGTTTACCAGGTGAGAATATTTGTGCCACCCCTTCAAGGAGTCTATGAAGCCCCGCACGCAATGTAAGAACCAAACCAAATCAAATATAGTACCAAGTATGAAGGGATGGACCCGAACTCGGAAAGAATAATACTGTGAGGGGTGTGTCATCTACATTTGATAATCCATCGGAGAAGAAGGGTCTAGACCCTCTCCACAGGAGCCCAATCAGAATTCGGTAAAGACAGCCCTCAAGCAACTGAGCTGTGGAGTAGTTAGTCTAATCAAAGTGTCCAAAAGAGTCAGCATGGACCTAGTGTCCTGGAAATGTTGTCTGAAGCATTGTCTCTTAACAAGGGCCAAAGGGCCAAAGAATCGTAGCCTTTGTTGGTGCGAGGCTGGACCACCATTCGCAAGCTAAAACATAGGCCCGAAAACTTAACCCCCAAAAAAGTGTGCGAGGAAGCAATCCTAACGTCCTCACCCTGAAATAAGAAGCAGAGGTGAGAGTTCTTAAGACAATTTGAATAACTCCAGCTTACACAAGATCTTCAGCTGAATTGAGGGACATGAGCACAATGTTGAACTTTCTAGGCCAAAAACGGATATGAACAAATGGAGAAACAATAATTTATAAATGAAAACCCAAAAACTTTGAAAGCATTGAGATCACTTAAATTATAATTACAAAATGCAGAGCTATTGTAACTTGACACAAAGAATATGTGCTTATCTAGCATTCTCAATCCATTAACATAATATGTTGCTTGCTCAAATCATTTTATGACATTTTCTGAAGTAATAATATTAAAAACAATTATTGTGGGTGAAATAAGAAGCAATATACGAGGAACACGAACATCTTAAAGGGTATCAGTAGTATTAATACTAGTTCTTAATTTGATGATTCAATATTGTATCAGTAGTATTTCATGTGCCTTGATGATATTACTGTCCATGTGTGATAATAATTTTGGAAAAATATAGGTATGCAGAAATGTAATTAAAAAAACATCCTAAACTGGCTGACACGAGAAACAAGGATTCCAATCCAATCTTATTAGAAGAACAAGTTTTATTGCAAGAAAAGCTGAAATACTTTTATTATAATAGCAGTGCCACAAACATTAGAGAAAATTTCCCTAGTTGACTTTGAATCTTCTTTGTCTAAAATTTCCAAGTTCAAAAGTTCTATAAATGTACATTTAAATAGAAAAGGTTCAACATACAAATTGAGGAACAATGTAACTTACAAAACAAAGAGCAATCCTGACATCTGATAGTTTCAGGAATCTATGGTTCCGTTGCCTGGTATCTTCTTTATCAACCGTATTCTGGTCAGGCAGCCCTATATCTTGTGTTTCTGAAAATGGTAAATATAAGATTGCGCATTCAACCAATATCCAGGAAATGAGTACTATTGCAAGAGCACTGTAGAAGAGAGCTTCATATCTGCAGCATAAGAACTTAAAATGTATCAATAAATTCTTTTACAACTCTGACACTAGCCATCATTATTTAAAAAGAAAAGAAAACATGAAACTATACCTACAGATATTAGGCTGGGATATCAGTAAAATTTACCCTATGGAAAGGAGTAGAAAAGCAGGGCCAAAACCAAGAAAGATTGAAGAAAGACGATCCAGCAATCTGTGAGATGAGAAAAGGGGCAAGACCATTGAGAAACCTGTGCAGGGAATACATTTAAGATATAGATCAGAAATATTATCACCTGTCTTTGTGTGCCCTCCAAACAGGACCAGTAAAATATACTGTAATATTCATACAGGTGTTCATCATTTTCCATTTTCCTCATATAATGACCAACGTGTTAATTTCATGCAAAAAGGTCTGAAATTTAGGGCTATGGCAAAAGTAATCAAGGGTGTGTGACTTCCAGGACTACTCAGGGGCAGCTCAAAGCTCCATCTAGCCCTATGGTTTACCCTTCTGTGATGACGTACTTTGTGGCTGCTGGGATCTTTAGTGGGGCTGTGCAACCCCCTGCCCACATTGTTTTGTTCATTTATTGCTTTCTTCAGATACTGTTTAGTATCATTTCTGTGGGCTGGCCCACTTTATTTCTCTCTGCTGTCCCTTGAACCTTAGTGGTCTTTAGTTGCACATTAATAGATTTATCTTTATCTACAGTAACTGCCTGTAATTAAATACTGTTGTTATGGTAGTAGGTATTAAATTGACAAAGGATGAACAGCAGACATGGGGAAGAAGTTGTAAGTCTAATTAAATTGACTTAAACCAGGCCTAACATAACTCACTCTTAATGTAATGCCCTCATTTTAAGCAACTGGATTTGTGAGATTTTGGCCAGTATCCCAGTTTCCCCATAAGCTTCTAGGTGATTTGGGAAAATTCAAGAATTCCAAACTTCTTGGAGAAAGCAAATTCAATATTTCTGTTTTCCACTGATGGCATTGACCTTAATTGGCATTTTGATCGCAATGAAACTTTCAAGTGTGTTTTTGGCTACCTAGGGTGTTCTCCTAAGTTCTTGGAGAACACGTCTACATTTAACAGGCCTCCATATTGACACCTATTGTATTCCCACTACCTCAGGTACAGCTTAAGATGATCAGTTTTGGTTTTTGATGCTTTGGTAGTGCTTTCCACAACTTGGGATGGGAATCTTTAAACATACATTAAGTTCTAATGTTAAATGTTAGATTATTCACTCAAGTGTTATATTTTTGTTAAGTAAATTTGTGTCCCCTCAAGTGATTGCCTACAGAAGAGGGGCTTGCACATAAAGGTTAAAAACTGTTTGAAAATGCTTTTTGGTGGGAAATGAATTAATTTATAATTTCAAATTGGTTGTGTTGAAGATTACACACAACAAAATACCATCGGATTGAACTTGTACGTTCTTCGTTGAAGCTTATGAGAATGAAAACCCTTATTGAACTATTGGTTTCAGATTAAAAATAATCACTAGTTGGTTTGGAGTGGATCTACTATGAATTTGTGTAATGTCTCTTTCTAATGTGACCTTGGAATATAATGATTTAATAAGGCCATAAAAATACTTAATTTAATTATTTTAAATTATCCCTCAAAAATAAATCATAAGGGGATATTATTTAATTGACTGAGTCATATGTTGAGTTAATTGGAAAATTAATAAAGTCACTTTATTATTTCTCTAAGTTCAAATTAATTTAAAAGAGGGGAAATCAAAAGATAAAGGAAAAAGAAAATCAAGAGGCGAAGCAGAGAGAAAGCCAAGAGTCTCTGCTGTGGGCTATAAAAGAAAAATGAAAGGACTGTATTGTGCTTCATGCATTCTCATCAGGTGCTTGAAAAATATCTCAGGCTGGTTGATTGCTTCTGGAAATTTATATTTATATCCCTGACGGATGTATGAAACAGTTTTAGTATGACAAACTAGACGCCATAAAAGTAGAATGTGTATGGATGGCTTGACTTATCAAATTAGTAATGTTTGTAATTCAGTGCTTTTGTGGATATGTTTTTGGGTCACTATGGTCTGCTATGAATTTTGGTGATGTGGTACATATAGAAGACAAACAAAGCTGCCATTCCAATTGGAAAAAACTGAGGGGAAGTTTCAAACCATTTAAAGACTTTAGATCTGTGATCGCGGGGCTCATACTTGTGGTGTAGCCTCGCAAGGAAGCCAAGAACTAGAATATCATTCTTAAGTGAAAATACACATCAGAAAATGTTTTCTATTGTTTGGAAAATTTTTAGCGTTTTCTTGGGCAGTGCGCTTCCTCCAACAAATTATACCCTTTCCCAAATTTCAATCATTTTATTGAGTGGCATGGCAGTTTTTGGGAAGGTTAACTGCATTTTTCATATCTCTTCCACTATCAACATGATCGCTGGTCAAACAAGAGCTACCAAAGAATTTTTTTTTTAATGAGTTGAGCACTATCCTCTCCTAGCTAAGGCACGAGCCCCTCCATTGCAACTAGCTCAAGCTTACACCAGAAATTTACATATTGATCATGATTTGAGCAATCAGCACTACCAAGGTCAGCATTCATTATTATATAATTGGGGAATTTTCTGCTGAAGTAATTTCTGTATATATTATTTTATGTAAATTGTTTTCATTTATGTAAATGGTTTGGAATAAATGATGCTATGGCAAAGTGTTCAAGTGGAATTTAATGTTTGAAAATTGTTCTCAATACCATTCCAAACAAGTATAACAAAATTCAGAAATGCCAACAATTAGATGAATTGCCAATATAAACAGCTGTGGAAAGAATTACAATTTTTTTTTTCTAAAAATCAGAAATAATTTACCAAGAAGTACATAACTGTTCGTCCATCATATCTGTTATCTACCCCTTTTGGGGAAATGATCATTATACCATTACATCTCCATATTCACATCAAAATAACTGTAATAGAGTATGAGTAATAAACTATATAATACGATCAAGAGAGTTCTTGACCAATCGACGTAAAGTAAACATTGACTTTAAAACTATGTTCCCCTAAGTTTCCGGGACAAGGACGACAGGCAACGGCAGAATGGGTTCCAGGACAATAAAAAATTTTGGCGATTTTGGGGACGAAGGGGACGACAAATGGGTACGGTTATATATATAGGGAAATTTTAAAATATACACTGAAATTTGCAAATATAAATGTGATTCATATGAAACTAAGCAGAAAGCATGTCATTTAGACATTATAGAACCTTAACATACACCATTTGAATGCCATCTAGGAAATAATTACTGATTTCAGTACTCAATTGTCAATATGCATATCAATATGTGAACAAAATTATTTAAATATAAGTTCAATAGCGAACAATATCTTAAAGATCTCAAAATATAAATATGTCAAAGGCTAGAGGGCTGCCATAAAGTTTCATCATCATGTTCAAGTTTAACATAGAGAACAAAATATAGAAAAATGAAGCAAACTGCTGCTCCTATTCTGCCTCTGCCACCATGGCATCAAAATCAGAGTCCTCCTCACTATCATGCTCCACAAGAAGCGTACTCTCATCTAATGTAATCCCAACCTATCCCAGTGCTATCTCATCCTCATCTATTTGGGCCACATCCTCGGGCTCAACATCCCACTACAAAGCTAAACTCTGCCTATACTCTGGAGTCTAACAATCCGCAAGTCAAAGAGCATGATGCATTGCCACTAGCTTCTCCGCTCGTTTAGAGGTAAGTTTGTTCCTCTTAACGGAGTGGATAAATGAATATGTGGACCAATTTCTCTCTACAACTGAGGAACTAGCAACCTATGCAAGGAAGTGTGTGGCAAGTTCTTTTAACTCAGGTGTATCTCTCCCATGTCAGGTGCACCATCTAATAGGATCTCTCTGCGCCAAAACCACTCTATCCAACCTCGCTTGTGGCTTACACAAGTTTGGCCCATGGAGGTTGGTGAAGTCAAGGAAATGTGCACGGAGAGTAGAAGTCTCTTGAGCTGAATACATCTTATCAATGGCTCTTGTGAAGCCATCCAATACCTCGGGATTATCACATGGGAGGTCCCTTCCACCCAACTCTGCATACCATTTGGAATTTAGAGAAAAGAATACCATATGAAGCGAGGTACTCATTATGTTCCACCTGCGCGTCACAATAGGCCTAATATGCTCCTCATAAAACTCCAATGTAGAATCCATTGCTGCAACAATTCACTTCATCTTCCCCAACATGTTGTCAAAAGTCTCATATATCTCTCCCAAACTAGGAGCGTCAGTATCAGCATATCTAATGACATCTACAATGGTTGCTATGACAAAGAAAATATATCTGCAAGATGCAAACAAAAATTAATATTTGAATTGAAATTTTAAAAAAAGAATTAGTATGAAAATCAGCAAACAAAAGACTAACATTTAATTTAAATTAGCAACTTACCTCATTGTAGACCACCAGCTCTCATCAAGGATCCTTTGCTTCACCACTTTTCTTTCAAAGGACTTAGAATTGGACCATCATTCCCACTCTAGATTCACCACCATCAATTTGAGGGCCTCATACACCTTAATCATCCTCTCTATCAAGATGTAGTATGTGCAATACCAATAGAGACAATTATAAATTAAAATAAAGTTAAACATTAATGATTAAACATATCACATGTAAGTTTGTAAGTTGTAACAATTATAAATATAAATTAACTTAAAGCAAACTATAAGTAAACTATAATTAAAATTGACACGCACCTTGTCTCGGCTGGTTTGAGGAACTCCTTAGAGAAAGACCTGAATAGAGCAAGTGAAGTGTGGTGGTTGCATATAAACATTTGCATTGTTCAATGCATGAACACAAGGGATCTAAAAGATGTGCCTCTAAGCACCCTCTACCATCAAACCGGTTGATTTAACCTGTACTCCACTAGCCAGCCCAACCTCCTCTATGGCAACTCTCAAAATGGTGAATTGGAATTCTACATTCTTCTTTTTTCCTAAGCAATCTATAGCTATCAAAAAATAAGTGCTAGCAAGGGATGTGACAATGATATTGATAAGTGGTCGATGTCTAACATCAGTCCACCCATCCATCACAATAGAGCAGTCTGTCCTAACCCAAGTACATTTCATATCCTCAAACAACAAAGCAATCTTAGAGTACTCTTCATCTAGGATGGTGGTTCGTAGCGTATGCTCGCCAGGAGGTACAAATGTGGGATTCATAGTCAATATATCTTTCACCGTTTGTTTAAAGTAAGTGGAACGGGATGCATGGTATGAGATACCATTAGCAACAAAGAATCTACCAATGGATGGCTCACACTTTTTCTTTGCTTGTGCATTAAAAAAATTTCCATCGAGCCCTTCTCAATGCTACTCATCTTCCTCTTCCCTCTAGACTCAGTAGGACTGCCATTAGTACCAATGACAAACGACATATGCCTAGATGATTGACCGAATAGATGGTGATGTCATTGTCAAATTTTGCCTCCCCATCTCAGCCTCTAAGTGCAATCTTTGGCATTCTAATCTTTGTGCATCAGTCAAGTTAGGACAAGCTTTGACTCCATGGCATGTAACACTAAAAAAGTGTGACTTCCCCATTGTCTAGCTACCCCTAAAATCATCAAGACAAACATAGCAATCCCACACTCTAGTCCCTTGTGCATTCTTTTTTATTTTCTGTCCTAGGTGTGGCAAATTGGAGAAGAGGTTTTTCCTATTGAAATGACCCTTTGCAAAATCCTTCATGATGGTGGAAGGGCATTTAAACAAATCAGTTTTAGGATCAGCTCCTTTCCTAGTCCCTCTACTAGCAGTATCATAACCAATAACATTTTCCTCCTCGTCACCACTACTACTAGTACTTCCATTGCTGCTCATTGTGCTTTGTTTTTAGATTTAAATATGCAATGAAAATATGAGCTGAAACAATGAAAAACAAAAAATTAATCAAACTTTTCAAGCTGCAAATCTATTTTAAAAATAAAAAATGAAAGCATAAAGAGTTTCATACTTACTTGGTGCACAGTAGAGGAAGCTCAAACCCCTACTCAAGCTCTTGGAAGCAAAAAAATCACCTCTTATTGCAAAATGAAAACCCCAACCAGCTGCAGCACACTCCAACTCCACAGGCAAAACCAAACAAATGACAAAACAACCATAATGTGGTCTTTTTTACCTTTTAGGGCATTTGGAGGGGCGAGGCCCACTTGGGCGACCAAGTTAGGAATAAAAAAATTGTTTTTTTTGCTTTGCGAAATTCGAGGATGGTCGACCATCTCCAGTACAATCAGGGGACGTCTACACCTCCCCTTTCCATACTAAGGACGGCTTGTCATTCCCTTTTTTTCAACCAGACATCCCCAAGTACCAAGGACGTCTCTAGCAATTTTTGCCTATCTGGGGACGGTAAGGGGGCATCCCATAACCATCCCTCCATCCCAGGGACATCCCTGCCTCAGAAACCTTGGCTTCTTGGGCGAGGACACATCCCTGGGTACATAGCTTTAAACATAACATTGCCTTACAACATTGTTACTACCCTTAGCACTATCTATCTCAAATCTCCCCAAGGGGGGGTCTATCTCTAGTATTGCAACAACATCCTAGCTTGGTGCATCAATGAGCCCTACCTACATATATCCTATCAAGTCTGCAATAAATTCTCTGTTGATTGGTTTGATTATTGCACCATGTGTACCAAAGGCTTTTGGAGCACTCTTGCTTTCTATCAACAAGATCAATTAAGTTTAGCCTCCTTTTACATATAGCCCAGAAAAATTGCTAAATACCCTTTCACATGTGTTTGGAAACCCCAATTTTGTCTTCCCAGTATTTAACCATATTAAAGTCTTCTATTAAAATAAAGTGGGCCTTGGGAAGATAGGAGGAAACCCAATCTCGCATTGAATCTCTCTCTCTCTCTCTCTCTCTCTCTCTCTCTCTCTCTCTCTCTCTCTCTCTCTTTATTGGGTGCACAGATGTTGCATAAGCCAATAACTTTGCCTTGAAAGCTAACAAATACCCAACATGTCCTATTACAGGGGAAAACTCCAGACTTTACTATGTGGTCAACCCATCTAGGCCCGACCAGAATTGCAACTCCTCCTTTCCCCCTCTCATGGTCAATAACAACCTAGTTCCAAATGAACTTAAATGCGGTAGAAGTAGTAGAGCCCACAACTTTTATCTGCTGAAGACAAATGAAATTTGTCTCTCATTTTATTACACCAATCTCTAAGCACATATTTTTTATCCCACATTTCCAATCCCCTAACATGCCAACTTGCTATGTTTACGCTCATTTATTATTGAGGGGAGCATTTTTTTGGTTCCTATACAATCTATTGAAACAATTAGGTATATCACCTCCCTTTTGAAAGGTGCTTTTGTATCCATTATGGTGTGATGTGGACTGTCTATCAGAAGCCTTTCTTTCTTCTTTTAGTGACTTCCACAAAAGGAGGAGTCTTCAATCTTTTGAGCCTTGGTCATATTTATTTCATTACTAGCCAATATTAGTTCCTTGCCTGTGGCCTTAATGTTGGGGACATCTTCATCCAAAGTTCCAGCATCATGATGGAGGTCTAGTTGAGTTTCTTATATAATTGAGCTCTACCATGATAGTAGGCAAAGTTAACTATTGTGCATTAAGCCTCTTTTGAGCATTGTCACCATTAGGGGTATCAAGGTGAACCCCTTCTTGGGACATACCTTTCTTATAAGAATCTGCCAGTATGATTTCTAATAGAGCATTGGTCAAAGAAATATTATAGTTTCCCACCATTGCATCTAGGGCACTATCTACATTATCATTATCAGCACTATTTATTTTTGTTGTTTACATGACCATTTTAGCAGGCTCAAGGACTTGAGAGCCCTTATCCCCATAAAGATTTGTCTCACTGTCAATGGTTGGATTAGAAGTAACCCTAAATGCATCATTATTTGGTTTATTTAGCAATAGACAATCTTTTCTATTATGCCCATTTTTTCACAATGGAAACAGGCATTAAGGTTACCCAATAATGAAACATCCCAACAAAGGGTTTCCTTTTCAATGTTCAAGGATATTTTTTTAGGAATTTCTAGCCAATTAAAAACATAACATTAAAATGTGGTAGGGTCACCCTGTTTACCGCATAGGTTGATTGATTAACACACACAGATAATGAACAAGAACAGCAATAGTAGTACTACATTTATTATTCGCATATGCCAAAGACATTACATACAAATCATCAAATAAGATCAGATGATTTACAATGATCCCAGACGGGGTATAAATACTACCCGCCGAACCTTCCCGAAGGGGTCCGTCGGCTATAGAACAATACTAATCTATCCATCGGCTACAAATATTTACCGACAACATGAACCCGTCGGCTACAAAATCTTTACCGATGACAACACCCTGTCGGCTACAACATTTACAGATGACATCATCCCCCCAAAAGAAAAAATCGTCTTTGGACGACAATTACGAAATATCCGAGACAAATTAACAAAATACATTAACCAACTACAACAAGATAGATCTGTTTTTGTCACATCACTTTTACATTCATCCCATGCCTGCACCAAACTGGTCGCGTTGCATCTGTAGCCCCTGCTAACACCATACTGTCTCCTCAAGCTGACCTTGATAGCCACCCGTGCTGCTTTCTTTGCTTCCAACCCCTAGGTACCCTGAGCTAAGTGTCACTGTACTGCCCTCAACTAGATGATCAACTCCTCCCGAGCTCTCTATACATCCACCAAGACAGCCTCACATCCAACACCTACTCCAAGTGCCTCTGGTATACAGACACTCCATGCCTGCAGCAGCTCCAAGTCTCATCAACTGGTCACACTTTCCACGATTGATAACCACAACAACTGAGGGTCTAGGGGGCAACGCCCCCAACGGGGTCGAGGGGCAGTGCCCCCGCGGGGTCCTGGGGCAGGGCCCCTCCCCGCCAAGACCAAATTAGCACTCTGAAACCCACACAAAACTACATGGAACACACTATTTCTATCATTTTCTTCTGATCCCACACTCTTTCTGGCAACCGTTGATGTTTTCCCTTCCTTTTGCCACCTATGTTACTCATTCCGAACTGCTTCAATCTGTCTTTTTTTTAGAAAACATCCTGTCACCCTTCTTCTGCGTCTACTGGTGTACTGCAATCTTCTTCTCCCTCTCCAATTCCTAACCGTATGGAATGGCTCCCTTCCTATTGCTTTAAGATCTATCCGTCAGAGATTGAAAGCTCACTCCACAGGATTTAAACACCAACCACCAAACTCAACACACCTCCACGGAAGAGGGAATGAAAGCAGACAGAAGCACTCAGTCCCTACCAACAACTCAGCATGTCGTCTACAAGTCTTGTCCTTCACATAATGCCACCTCACGAGCCGAACAACATACATGAGTATGAAAATAAGCAGAGCACTGATGGAGAGCACGTCAAGGCTCAAGGAGAACGCTGCAATCCACAGGGATATAAAGTAACCTACTCCATATAGTGCCCACGCCAGAACATAAACTTTAGAGACACCCGCGTGAGAACATAAACTTAAGCTGTGGCATGAACAAAGCATCCACGAAAAGATGCTTAGTCCACGTGGTAGCAAAAACCGCGGAAGGAAAGAAAAGACCGTGGGAGAACAAAAGAGTCCGCAAACATAAAGCAAACCCGTCACCAACCACCCGTCCACAGAGAGTGAAAAGGCAAGGCGCAGGAGAAACTCAGCCCGCGGGAGGATAGATAGTCCGCGCGAAACCAAAACTGTCCATGGAAGTTTAGTTAAGATGTCCGCAGAAACAAAAAAGAGACGCCAACAGCCACCTACCCGCGAAAAACAGTAGGCACCCGCGGAAAAACAATAAGTGCCCGCGGGAAAGCAATAACAACCCGTGGAAACAAGATGCCACAGGGTGTTCGCAAGACAGCCTGCCCATGGAGCGGTAGCCCACGACCATACTTTGCTTGTTGCTTTTTTCTTTTTTTTCTTTTTATCTTTTTTTTTCTCTTTTTTTTTTCTTTTTTTTAAATTTTTTTTTGACTGATCCTACATATGTACAATAGTTACATATATACAGTACTTACGGTCGTTCTTTTCTCAATTGTTTGTCCAGGGAGGTGCGTTATTTGTTTCATGGTAGACATTCAACTTCGACCTATGCACTGCGTCGGCCACTTCCTTTCCGTCTAGTGTCCATAGCTTCATTGCTCCATTATCACCAACTTCCCATATCTTGTATGGTCCTACCCATTTGACTGTAAATTTTTTAGGTTTGATTTCATCCCACCCATTATACTTCAACACTAACTGGTCCGGCTGAAACTTATTTAGTTCCAGGTGCTTATCACGCCACACTTTGCGTCTGTACTGTGTCACCTCTATAGCCCATTGTGCCTGCAATTTCGTCAGCTGCTATCCCTTGCCGTCAATAACTGTATTCTTGATTTTAGAACCTTCACTCTATATTGCTGAAGTTTTTATTAAGCCTGTTCTCTTTGTTTCCTATGCAGACCGTGCGATGTGTTTTCCTTGCTGCCGACACCCTTCTAATATATCAGTGGTTCGTCGTAACATTTTCTTTCTACGCAGTCGTACGGTGGGATCTTTCCTTTTTTTGGGTTTGTACTGTATGTTCTTCCCTTCAACTGCAGCCGTAACCGCCTTTCCTTCTTCGGCTTCTCTGTATTCCTTCGAACATTCATTTCCCTCTTCTTTCTCACCTTCATCCACCCTTAACATATTACAGCTCGGAAAGAGTTCGTAATCCTCTATCTGCTAGTGGTAAAGACCGATGACGAAATCCAAATCGTCGTCTGTTGATCCTCCTTCCAACCACAAGACTCCCTCCTAATCTAGTTCCATATGCTACCTACCTTCATCTTTTGCTTCAGAATCTGAGGACAAAGCTTCTTCCCCCACCATCTGGGTGTGCAAATCAATGACGAATTTCCTTCCTTTGCTTTCAAGTGATAAAGTGTTTTTCTTCCAATTATCTTTAACCCTAGCTTGAATAAGCCATTCGCGGCCCAGAATGGCGTCGTAACCTTTTCTCTTCAGCGGGATCACGACAAAGTCAAACAGGAACGACTGTGTGCCAATTGTCACCAGTTGCGCCATCAGAACGCCGAGAGGTTTTATGCCATGTTGATCTGCTATCAACAACTGGAATGTAGGTGGCCACGTCAGTTGTCCCAGCCTCTTCCAGGGATCCTCGAGTAAGACATTCACACTGGATCCTCGGTCGACAATTGTGTCCATGAGCACACTTCCGAGAATCCCCATCTCGACAACCGCTGGATGCCATCCGGATGTGAGTGCTAGTAGCATTGGGTCTTCTCCACCTACAGCAATTTCCTTCCCTCTTACTGGTTCTCCTAGTAACTTAGCAGTTGGTGCGATATTTGTGAGTGTCGATCAGAGCTGAGGCATTGTGAGCAACAGATCACTTATTTTGACGGGTACCTCAGTTTGCAGTATCTATTGTACGATGTTCTGTTCCGTGTAGTTCCTTGCTGAGGTGTCAGTGGTATCCTTCAACTAAGATGTCTCCGCGTGTGTTGCTTTCTCAATTTCCTTTCGTACTTCCTCCAACCTCTTCTTTTCTTCCGCAAGGTCGAGGTATAGTTTTGGTTGTTTTCGTGTGATTGCCAGTACCTCCTCTTTGTCTATCCCGACGGTGATCAGATTCACTCCAGACTTCGAGCACTTGGCATCTTCACGATCGTCGTGTCCGCACCATCTACATAACAATTTCGGTGTGTTCGTCGTTGTACAATCTCGAGCGAAGTGGCCCCACGAATTACATGCACGGCATTGAACGATCAGTCGTCCGTTCGCATCATACTGGATTCGACTTCGGTTGCCATTGTTAGTGTTGCTGCTATTGTTGTTGTTATTTTGCCCTCTGTTATTATTTCTGTACCCACCCAAAGTGGCACTATCAATGTTTGTGTTTCTGTTCCCTCCCAACGCGGAAGCTGCCTGTGACAGGAACACCTGTTGAGGTCCTCTGGTTTTCATGTTGAAGGCGCATTCTTTTATGGAATGTCCCATAATCTGGCAAATGTCACAGAACTGGTTCTTTGGACAGGATCCCTTTGTGTGACCTTCTGTCTTACACTCCGTACACCATAGCTCACTGCCCTTTGTTTCTTTCTGCATATTCTTAAATTCCTTCATCATACGAATCATGTCCTTCTGGAGGGCTCGGACCTTCTTATTGCTGCTTTCATCATCGCTACTATCTTCTGCTAAAGATGTGTCATCTGAATCCGACGAGCTACTCTTCTTCATCTTTTTGGTCTTCTATTCACTTTCTAGGTTCATGGCCCAATTGCACACTTCAGTGTATGTCGAGGGTGGCACGATCTTCATCTTCTTTCATAGCTTCGGGTGAAGGCCTTCAATGAACCATCTTTTCTGTACCCCATTGGCCGGCTTATTCTCCATTTTATTGATCAAGTCCTTCAGCTTCCTGGTGTAGACTTGGACTATTTCATTCTTCCCCTATTTTGTATTTTATATCTCTGCAACAATTTCATTGTCGTCGCACAATAGTTGAAATTCGGTAGTAAACTCCTTCTTAAGGTTATCCCAAGTGGTTAAGTTCTAGGGATCTGCATCTGTGAACCAATCAATTACAACACCCCATAGGGTTGCCGGAAACTACTAAACCCATTCATTTGTATCAGTTATGCCATTCGCCCTCCAGATTGTTTCCCATGTTTTACATTGTCGGATTGGATCAGCCATACCATCGCCATCAAACTTCGGCAGCTTTTCCTTTGGTCTCGCCATCACTACTGGATTTTGTGCACGGGCGTTGTTCGGTCCTGCAACACTGGCGCTGTTCACTCCCACACCGATGGTCTGTACTCCCACACCGGTAGACTATTCTCCCACACCGGTAGTCTGCACTCCCACAGTGGCAGTCTCAATCGCTGCGAACTTTGGTGAAGAAGGATCTTCTAAAGTTGTCCCTTCCGGAAGTGTATCCCGAACGAATTCACTCCACGCTCTTGCTCCCTCGACACTCCGAGCCGTGCGAGTTGATTCTCTTCCGTTTGGACTTTCTTCCCTCAGTGAATACAAATTCAAAAACTCCTTCCTTGCTTCTTCCACCAACTCCACCCGCTATCGAGTCTCCAACAATTCTTCCGCGCTTCTGTGGCCATCGGCAATCTTCTGGAACCTTCTTCTGCGTTCGGCTTGCTGTGCCAAAATTAAATTTTCTTGCGCAGTACGTATTCCATCTTTTCCCTTTGTCTTATTTCAATCCTTGTTAAGCTGATTTGGCATTAAGCTTCATTCCTCCCTCCTTGCAGGTTCATAGGGCAACGGCGCCAAATGTTTACCACATAGGTTGATTGATTAACACACATAGATAATGAACAAGAACAGCAATAGCAGTACTCCATTTATTATTCGCATATGCCAAAGACATTACATACAAATCATCAGATAAGATCAAATGATTTACAATGATCCCATACGGGGTATAAATACTACCCGTTGAACCTTCCCGAATGGGTCCGTCAACTACATAACAATACTAATCTATCCGTCGGCTACAAATATTTACCGACAATATGAACCCATTGGCTACAAAATCTTTACCGACGACAACACCCTGTTGGCTACAATATTTACAAACGACACACCCGAGATTCTTCAATTTGGAAAACATTATCAATTGGTTTCAAAATTTGAGGCAAGAAGGACAAATATTCGGCAAGGACACTTTAAATTTCCAACCAATTCAAAGTAGACTGAGCAATAACTTGTTCTAAGTCACCTCTTGTCGACCATGCAAAGCCCTAAGCATAAATTGACCCACATTCAAAAAACTCTTCTTCGAAACACATTCTTGCATATTATGAGATTTAAAAAACCACAAATAATTCTTTATGCATCATTCTGAAAAAGCTTACATAAATGCCAAGTTTTTTCCCCATACCAATCGAAACATCAAAACAATTACTGGACAACAGTTACTTAGCATTCATATAGACAAAATATAGAAACACTCCTTAAGCGATTTTGTTCACTCATAATTGCCTTAAGCATGTCATCATTTTGAGTGAGGGAAAGGTATTTTAATGCAGTGAGGAACCTTACAATCTTTTCCTCCTTAGGGGTCTCAACCTTGGACGATGCTTCCATCTCGTAGTCAATGTCGATCAGTCCTCAATAATCTGCTTGCTCCCATTCCATGGATGGTCATGACTCAATAAAATTTTGTAGAAGATAAACAATCAGAATGACTTTCCTCTACAAATAGGTCCACCTTGTATGACGGTTTCTGTGTATTATCACCCACGAGGGGCTTGTCTTTAACACTTCTCATTTATTCTACATCCCCATTCTTTATGGGGGTATTTCTATCTCCCATGATATCATCCGTAGCCAGCATCAATGAGCCTCGAGACCAAGGTCAAGCCCACAAGTAAGTCGGAAAGATAAATTGGGCCACAAATAAATGATCACACAAATGAACTAATAGAAAGACAAACAAGACCGGTCAAAAAAACAAGAAAACAAACACATAATTTCCAAAAAAGGGCAACTTTGTAGGTGTGAAGAACGAGGAAGACATATTGTCTCCTCAGTTTGCAACAGCCAACTCTCACCACGAAAAAGTAATTTGTAAACAAGGGTGCTCACTATAATCAGCACTAACGAACAAGAGTTTTTGTCCTACTTCAAAACTTCAACACTTGATTTATATATGAAACTACTCATTTGAAGACAATGGTTTTTTGTTTTCAAGTTCAAGGAAACAATGAGGCTTTCATCCCACTGCCAAGAGTTTGGCCAAGGGCACAAATTTTCAAAGAGAACCAAACAAACTTTTAAATCATCTAAATGTTTCCAATGAGACCCTAATCTTCTTTTATAACAATCTCAAGCACTTTCCAAGAAGTAGAATATAAAATCACTATATAAATTAAATATCCCTTATTACTACAAAGCATGATTTAATCAAATATTTTACTATTCTATGCACTTTAGTCGCTTGGTTAAGTGTCCAACATTTTAAAAAATTGATTCTCATTCCAATGAGATATTGTGCCCCTTTTTAACTGATTGAAAAATATCAAGCAACCTCGAGAAACAATTTAATTGATAGCAAATATTACACCTATGTTGTGGAAATGATCAAAAAGTATTCAAATAGAAAATGACTATACTCGAGTAATGCCTATAATGAATGATGATAATTAGACCAAATCAAGTGAGTTACTATAAACAGACACTCTCTTCGAAAATCTTGGAGAATACACGAGAAGCTAAGAATAACTTTGGAAAGTAGCATATGAGTCCTCTATACCATCTAAGCTCACTGGTAACATCTAAGAACTCATTTGGTAAGTTGACATACACCGAAAGGGTTTGAGCCACAATTGCCAATGCAAGAGAACACAAAAATGGACACCTTACACTTTTGATCACAACATTTCTAACACAAAAGTTAATAGTTTCCTTCAAATGGGTGCTTCAATTATAGAATGATCTATATTTGGGATAATTTTATGGCCTCAACCTGCCTTTTGACAACAATGCTCATGTAATGTTTTTTTGGATTGCATCAAGCTTGTATACTCATATCCTCTCTTTCTTCCTTTCGACAAATGCAAATGATAAAATTTGAAATGGAAGATAATAAAATTGTTTGATTTGTCTGACACATATGAAGCCTAACTCTAGGGTATAAGTATTGAATGAGTAAGTGTATGTCATGTCCCCATTTTGCGACATTAGGAAATTAAGGGCATATTCATGTAATATTGAAATTGACATATGAGAGTGTGATGTAAATTTATAACAAGTAGTCAATTTTAATATTATTAAGTGGACTTAAATGTGACAAAGGAGGAATAAGACAAAAAGACAGGAGAAGGGACTTGAAGGGTCACAACTTTGAGCAATAAAAGAAGGCAGACTTCTTTCATTTGGGCATGCTTGGTTTATGATTCAGATTTCAGTTTTACTTTTGGAAAGCTATTTGGAATACATCAGCTTTCATAGTCTGAGGACGTAAACCCTCATGTCAGTAGATAGTGGACGCACCTCGTTGTCCATGGAGACGTCACACCAGGTGTCTCACGTGTGTTTACAGGATATTTCTCAGTTTTACAATCTGACTGTAAATATGTGTTTATGATTGGATTTTTTGACGGTTGGAAATTGTAATGCTGATGTATAATGCAATAACGTATTTTGAAGAGTTTATATGAGTTTTTCTGGTCATGCTATTGTAATTGCTGAATAGTATAAGACAACAGAAATTTCTAGGGTTTTCTACAAGCATTTGTTGTTTAATTGCGGGTCAAGTTTAAAAGGTTATTGAATTTGCGATTTGCTTGTATTCTGAACCGTATTTTTGAGATGAGTTTGGGAAAATATCCATTCGAGATATCACAGTGGTATCAGAGCACTAACCTTGGCATCCTGTTGGGTTTAATCTGAGGTCAAAATTGCAGACAAGTTTCAGAATTGAGGACAAAATATACAGTTCAATTATTCTGAAAAATTTAATCAATATCTGAAATGGTTGTGGGTTGAGGGTATTTGGCAACAAGAAACATCTATTTTTTACAGGGGCTACTATATTTACTATATGTTGATTGTTCTGATATTTTAATGTTTTCCAAGAATCGCTTGATCAATAATTTTGTGGGGCGCGAAGAAATTAGTGGACAAGTATCAAGCCGCATAGTAACATCATCAGAAAAAGGCTAGGACATTCAATATTTATTCATTGCATGAGTGTAGTAGATTTTTGGAGCCACCGATGTAATGTCCCCTCTTTAGTTCGACATGGCATTGATCATGGATTTGCCTATTCCAGACTCTCGTAGGAAAATGGTGTGGAAAGAGAGTCAATTCTGCGGATCAGATAGTCATATCTTGCTCTTGAAGAAGTGTTAAGAGGTTATATTTTATCATTATGTGATATTGGGGCCCACATGTTATAATTTTAATTTGAGTTGCACTTTTTATTTTATAAAATTACTTTATTATAAAAAAGTGCATTATAATGAGAAATTATAAAGGATGTTTCTAGAAGTTCTAGCAACTTCTTAGAAAAGTGAATAAATAGAGGGTTGGGCCTCTCATTTGGACATGCTTGGATTGGAGAACTCTTCTACTTCTTCATTGTGAAGACATTTGTGG
Source organism: Cupressus sempervirens (assembly GCA_028749045.1). Lineage (NCBI taxonomy): Eukaryota > Viridiplantae > Streptophyta > Pinopsida > Cupressales > Cupressaceae > Cupressus > Cupressus sempervirens. The sequence continues at coordinate 571,003,499 of CM053789.1, read as the reverse complement.
ACTTTGGATCTGCAAATTATTCGATTTTTGGGAACGAATCACTCCCTTGGATTGGCGACTTTGAGGGTGTGAAATATCACCTGAATTGTTGCATAATTGGAGTTGGTATTCAGCCATCTCATTGGAGCTTATTGAGAATTCGTTGTTAGGGTTTGTTTTTGGTTGGAATAAGGAATTCAGATTTGCCCTATCATTGGAGAAGCATTTGACAAGAGTTTGAAGACAGAATAAGTGCATTTTCAGAATTGGCAAAGCAGGGTTCGGAACCACATAATTGCTCATATCTCCTCAACCCCTTGGAGTTATTTTTTATGGTTTTACAGGGTTACTACCTAACCCTAGGCGCCCATTTTCCTTGCATTTGGGGGTCCCAAAACCCTAATATTATTTTATTTCAGCAGCCGTACAGGTACGGCCTGGTACGGCCCTGCTAGTTTGGGCAGCAGCAGCAAATTAAGGACAGTTTGGGGGTGCGGTTGGAGGTCTTCATCAACGATCTGCAGCAAAACGTGGTGTTCTTCCATAGTTCTTCAAACCAGGTTCTTGCATTCTGAAATATATGTCATTTTTGGGTAAATTTGCTGTCATACAGTCATTGTAATAATCAGTCCAGAATTGGTAATAAAATAATTTCAGAATTTATTGCATTGTAATTGAAATATAGTTCAATGGTTTTATATATATTGTAATTCTGTGATTATATTCTGAAAATATCAAATCTGAAATTACCATATTCTGAATATTGTTACTGTTACACGCCAAGTGTTTGACAAAATTCCTAAGTTCAGTTTGAGGGTTTCTGTGGCCTTTATAGTGAGGGTCATTACAACCGAGTCTGAGTATTATGTGGATTTCAAACAGAGCTAAGCATCGGGATGTTCATGGTTTAATATTGCAAACCGAAGAGTAACGACACTTTATCGATTGGATACCCAAACTTCAATCTACGACTATCATTGTCGAGTTCATGACTTATTTCAGAGATACTCAACATTCGTAAGTCTGAAGGTTGAAAACATATTGGTGGGGGGGGTTTGTATTAATGTTTTGGCGTCAATGATTCTTTATTCTTGTTTAAATAATTATATTTGGGGGCTCGTTTTGATATTTAAATGCAGACACCGCTTATCCAGCATCTACAATAGAGGGAACGACATTTCCTATTGGCAACACTATTAGTCTAGTACGGTTGTGATTCAATTCAGAGGGTCGCCAAGGCCAAATAGAGGATTGGTCTTTCTTGGAAAAGATCTACGTTTCACTCATCAGCATCCACATCAAACTCTAAACTTGTTCTGACCGCTGCGATCAATATTGAAGATTGATATTTCTATATGGGGCCTTGAAGTGTTTTCAGAGCCATCAATGTATCTAAGGTGAATGAACCTTATCATTTAATATTTCCTCATGTGCTCACAAAACTGGAAACCATTTCCTTGTATCTCTAGAAGGGACTCTTGTGTTATGGCAACTTAATACACTTTCATAGTGGTCAATTGTCATTACGGGAGTTACAAAATATTATAGGAATTGAGGAATATTGTTGTCAGAGCCATTTCTAATCTTCTTTTAGAGACCATAAATTATTCTGTGAATGGTTGACTGGTGCAAACATTCAATTTATAGACGGTTATTTGCATTCCCAAGAGCATTTATGTGTAGGAGGAGGAGAAATTATTTGTCGTAACAGCAGTAGTGTGAATTGGCACCAAAATAACTCAATTGGCATCGGATACAAAGTGTTATTCTGGGAATAATTCAAAAATTAAAAGAATTATTATTGTTGGCATAAGAGTTGGGTATACGTTAAAGGCGGCATGTAGTGGTGATGAAGCAACTGGCTGAAAACAACAAAACAAGGAATATTGGTATCAAGGCGGTATGCACTGATCCTATCTGCAAGAGAATCTTAGGCATGAACGTCGACCACCATTGATGGGGTTGTTTTCTGAAAACACCATTGCACAAACTGAAACTGGAAGAATAACCTGAAGCAGTCGTTCTATTAGATTCATCATATTTTGGGAGCAGCAATATTTGTATATAAATATATTTTGAAAGGGAAGAACAGGAAGGTGCAAACAATTGATGTTACAAAGTTATGGGTGCAGCGTCGAGGGAGTTACTGGAAATTGGAGATTGTAAAATATAGTTCCAATGGCACCAGTGCATAAAAAAGTGAAGTTTGTTGTTTCCTGTTGCAGGTATAATGAAGGCCAGCCATCTGGTAATACAACATTTAGTAACCCGAAGACTCGCACCCCCCTCCCAAACCTTGAAGTACCCGTCCCCGAGACGTCCCCACACCAAGTACTTGAGTACCCAAGCACCCCCACTTCCACCATTCCGCAACCATGCTGCCGCTGGGATGTGTACTTGAATTTCTATTTGAATTTAATTTTTGAATGTTACTATTGGGAATGTAATACATTACTATGTTGAATATCAATGGTTCTAATTCATGTTGTAATTTTGCTATGTTCAAGTATTTTAATTTGGTATGTTCTACTAAACTACTGAAACATCATTTCATAACTAGCATTTCAAGTTCTATATGTATACTATACAACACCCCTCTTTGACCCGTCCTCCCCTTGCCACCTTCCCCCAGTCGTCCCGAAAATGAGGCCCATTTTCCCTGCATCTCGGAAACACACCCCGGCATCCCGCTGTCCCAAAGTAGCTCTGTACTGATTTAACACTGGCTGTGCGACCCAATTGTGTTGGAGCAGAATTAATAAAGGTTCATTGAAATTATTAAAAGGCATTAATATTGAACTAAAACTTTAGAAGACTTCATTATCTGTGTTGTGCCTTTGGAAAGAGTAATTCGCATGAGAAAAGAATTAATTGTGGCTTCTGCTCTAAAATTTGGCAGAGTATTAAAAAATTTCTTGCCATGAGACACTGATCTATATATCTGCGAATTCAATAAGTCTTGAGCCTTCCTTATCGCAAGTCAGGAATTTTAAAATTGCTGCCTTGAATTGGTTTCTCAAGTAGATGAGAAAGAAGCCGGAATCAGTTAAATGTTGATAACATTCCAGAAGTACTTGTGAACAGTGAGAGAGTGTGCCGTTCTAGTGAACAGGTCTAAGAAAAGTTTTGAGTTGCTGGTATTGTGATTCTCTTATCATAGTGTGAACATGATGTATTTTGATTATCTCAGGACAGCATTCTAATTCAGTGAATATTATCTCTCGATCAGTGTCAATAATATTTCTACGCAATATATGGCAATATCTAAGACGGAGACAACTTGAAATACTGATGAATTGTTGACTGTCATGTATGTTGACATACCAATTTTGCAGTCCTGCGTATAGTAACAGTATAATAAATCTATAGGTGTAAGCACAAACTTCATTGCTATTGTAAAGATTCTGCAACTTCTTTGAATCAGACTTCTATTTGCTTCCTTGAATGGTGATAATGCTCTTCTAAGTTCTGAATATTGATGAAGTTTATACTTATAATTCTGATCTGAGAATATTATATATCTCTGCAAGTAGAACAGTATGATAATTTTCTTGAGGAAATAGCCTTGAAGTGAAATGTTTGAAGAACACTTAATTTCTTTGATTCCGATACAAGAAGGAATAGTCGATTTTTGATCTGATATTAGAGAATATCTCTGCACTATCGATTACTGAATACTGATGCTTGGAGGAGCAGACTGAATATGTTTTGTGTGTTCTTCAAATTTGCTCACTATCCCTCTAAGTATCTAGACTAGGAGACATGACCCTTAAAGACCATGTCCCTCCCCTTAATCGGTTTGTATGTCTCTTCCTAAAGCCGGCGATATGCAAACTAATCTAGAATTGATTAGTGACTTACACATTGTGTCAGTTTACTTATTTAATATCACAATTATTCTGTAAAGTCGCTGCCTAGATGGGAGAGGAGAGAACACACACAAAAGGCCATTCGTGGATACTTAGGACTGAGAAGAATACGTGCGGTCTGCACTTTCAGACCTCGTGATTATCAGGTTATTAAATTTAACACTCCCTCTTAACTTGATAATCACACAGAGAGATATCATATCTAGCAACATCTATACAAATGAGTAAGCAAGAATCAATACTCTATATCTGTTTGAATCTTCTTAGTACGTGAAATCATTAGAACACATAATACAATGTCATATCACTAAACCTGTCATATGACAAATCACTGCTACTAGTGATAAGTTACAGGATAAATCTGAAGAGTAATTTAATCTCTTCATTTATCTCAGTTGTGATTCATAGAAACTGGTATTTCTATATCACAACAAGATCCTGAGTTTAAGATCTACCAGAATACAGGATAAACCCGGAGAATACTAAGATTCTTCCTTATCCAATTTGTGACTCATGAACATAGCAATGTCAACATCACAATATGATCTAAAACTCATCTAGATCTTACAATAAAACTCTACTGTTTAGTACATTATCTAAGAGATCGTAATCTCTCATAATGCCTTTTATACAAGTGATCATTATTTCAGAGATCGTCACCTCTTTAAATAATGAACACAAATGGTGGAGCCCATAACAATCAATAGCCTAACAAAATAAAATTATTTTATTACGAATCAAAAGATTACAAATGGATTACAACTCAACCATACCAAGTCTTCTCCTAAAGTGTTCTATCTTCACTCTAGATGGTGGTTTGGTGAGTATGTCTACTGTCTGATTTGCAATGCAAAAGTATTCCAATTTTACAGAATTCCTGTCTACCATATCTCTTACATAATGGTAAGGAATTCTAATATGCTCGGACCTGTCCTGGAAAACTGGATTCACTGAGAGCTTGATGGAACTCTGATTATCACAATGAATAATCGTAGGATTCATTGCTTGCCCAAATAATCTCACAAGTAACTTCCTCAACCAGACTGCTTCTCAAGAGGCCATCGCTACTGCAATGTATTCAGCTTCTGTGGAGCACTGAGCTACTGAAGACTATTTTCTACATATCCAAGATATCATCGCTGATCCTAGACTGAAACAGCATCCTGAAGTACTTTTCCTATCTTTACCACTTCCACCCCAATCTGAATAAGCGAATCCATCTAAGTCTAAAGCAACTTTCTCGTATTTGAGTCCAAGATTAAGAGTGCCTTGTAAGTATTTCATAATGTGTTTAATTGCAACTAGGTGAATCTCCTTTGGTTAACACATAAACTAACTTAAGGCATTAACTACATAGCAAATATCCAGTCTTGTATTTACTAAGTACATAAGAGACTCAATCATCTGTCTGTAGAGAGTAGAATCTATGGAAGGTGATTCTATTGCTGCTTCCTTAAGTTTATGTAGATTAGTCTCCATTGGAGAAGACATAGGTTTGCAATTCCACATTCCAAATCTCTTTAAAATGTCTAATGTATACTTCCCTTGATTAAGTATGATACTGTCTAAAATTCTGTCATACTTCCAAACCTAGGAAGTAATGGAGTCCCAAATCTTTCATCTTTAATTCTCTAGTTAGATCTTTCTTGCACTGATCTATAAGATGATCATCACATGTTATTAATAAATCATCAACATACAGTATCAGAATTACCATATCACTTTTATCTCTATTATAATATGAATTGGGATCGGCTTCATTCTTCGAGAATCCTAAGCCGGTGAGGTAGTTATCAATTCTTTCATACCAGGCCCTGGGAGCTTGTTTAAGCCCATAGAGAGCTTTCTTGAGCGTGCAAACAAAAGCGTTAGGATCATGAGTTTCAAATCCTTCAGGTTGCTCCAGATATACTTCTTCTAAAATCTTTTCATTTAGGAATGTTGTTTTTACGTCCATCTGATGTAACTTCCATCCCTTTGATGCGACAATTGCTAAGACTGCTCTTATGGAAGTATATCTAGCAACAAGAGCAAAGGTTTCTTCATAATCAATCCCTTCTTTCTAAGAAAATCCTCTTGCTACAAATCTGGCTTTATACTTCTCAATACTACTTTCAACAGCATGCTTTATTTTAAATATCCACTTGGAAGAAAGAACAGATTTTCCTTTAGGTCTTTGAACAATTTCCCAAACATCATTTTTCATAATAGATTGGTATTCTTCTGTCATAGCTTCTTTCCAAGCTGTATGTTTAATAGCATCAGAAGGATTGGTAGGTTCTGTTTTGGATAAATCACTCATGTTTGCTGTATAACTAGAGAATCTTTTAGGTTGTTTGCTTTCTCTGACTGTTCCAGAAGGTGCAACAAAGTTTTGAGTTGCTTCAACTGTTTTAATGGCTCAAAGTGGTATTTTCTCTGAATTTTCTTCAAGATTCATATTTTGAATTTCATCTTCTATTTCTTCTAAGTTCTCCCTCTAGAACCCAGATTCTTCTTTCAGAACTAGGTAAAGGAGAAGTTTCATCAAAACTTATGGCTCTTTTGAATGCAAGATCTTCTTCAAAGATTACATCCCTACTATGTTCAATATTTTTCTGTCCAGGTATGAAAATCCTATATGCCTTAAATGTTTCACTATACCCTACAAAAATACCTTTCCTCCCAAAGGGTTCTAACTTGGTTCTCTTTTCTTTTGGAACATGGATATATACAAGACATGCAAAAATTCTAAGATGACTTATATTGAGTTTTACTTTGGTAAATACTTCTTCAAGAGTTTTATCTTTAAGATAGGAGTGAGGGCTTCTATTTTGAATATATACAACAGTACAAAAGGCTTCTGCCCAAAGACAATATTCTAAATTTTGGTCAAAAATCATAGCTCTAGCAGCTTCTATAATTGTCCTATTATTTCTTTCTGCTACCCCGTTTTGTTCTAGATTATAAGGAACAATGTACTCCCTCTTAATCCCTGATTCTTTACAAAACTTTTTAAACAAGTCTGAGGTATATTCTCCTCCGTTATCAGTTCTAACGTTTTTAATTTTATGCCCTGAAAATTTTTCAGTTAATGTTTTGAATTCTTTAAACCTTTGTAGGATTTCTTCTAATTCCTTGCATTTTAAAAAGTAAATCCATGTTTTCCTAGAGAAGTCATCTATGAACAAGATATAATACCAGAATCCTCCAAGAGAAGGAACAGGCATAGGTCCACATAAATCTGAATTAATTAATTTTAGTACATTATTTGTTTTCCTAGTAATATCATGTAAGGGACTTCCGGTGTTCTTACCCAAGGCACACCCTTTGCAAATACTTGGGTGGTCTTTACTTAGTTTAGGTAATCCAGTAACCATCTTCTCCATAGTTGATAAAGTTTTGAAATTTAGATGCCCTAATCTTTTGTGCCATATTTCATTTATATCTGCAGCTTTATGCACTAGGGCTTGAATAGATCAACTAGATTCTATATTCAATTCATACAAATATCCTTTTTTCTGACCAATTAACTTTGCTTTCTTGATGGAGGAGTTCTTAGCCCAAGTTAATACTTTGCCATCCATGAATGCAACATTGTGCCCATTATCTTCAAGTGTTGTAATTGAGATTAGGTTTCTTTTAATTCCTGGTACATAGAGTACACCTTTAAGAAGAAGAGTATTTCCTGATTTTAGTTTCAAAGTACAATTTCCAATTCCTTCAACGGAGTGTGCTGAATTATCACCAATGGTAACTTCATCGTTAACCTTCTCTGATAAAGAGTCTAGTGTTTCTTTATATCTGTTATATGTTTAGAAGATGCACTATCAATTACCCATGCTTTATTTGAAATTTCATTTGATAGTGAGGAATACAGAACACAGTTCTCAAGATCATAAGTATCTTCTTCTCTAATGACATTTGTACAATTTGCCTATTTTTTGGAATTTTTAGGACAATTAGATCTATTGTGTCCAAATTTTTCACATTTGAAACACTTTTTTTTAGATAGATCTTTCTTGGGCTTTCCATTCTTTTGATTTCCCTTTTTGTTCTTGAAATGCTTATTCTTGCCGTTGTAAGAATTTGTATTAAGAACATGAAGTTCTTCATCTTCTACTTTCGGTTTCCCTCCTTTCTTTAGTTTTCTGGATTCCTCTTGAAGACAATCGTTATTGAGTTTGTTGAAGTCCGGAAGATTGTCTTTGGCAATTATTCCTTGTGCAAATGTCTCCCATGAATCTAGCAATCCATCTATAGCCATAAGTGCTAATTCTATGTCGCTAATGGTGGTTCCTATACTTGATAGTTCATCTCTAATGCCGGCAACTCTTAGGAAGTACGAATTTATCGATTCTCCTTTCTTTATCTGAACATGATTTAGTTGCCTTTTTAGTGCAAGAACCCTAGTTGCATTGTTTACATCATATGCATTTTATAATGCATTCATCATATCAAAGGCAGTTTGATGTTTTGTAAGCATAGGTACGATATCATTTTTTACTCCATCCAAGATGATTTGAATAGCTTTTCTATTTCCTCTGCTCCAAATTGATTTGTAAGGTTCACCTAGAGGTTGTTTAGATGCTCCATCAACAAATTGTTTTACATCGTTCTCTTCAAGAATCATCATGATTCTGAATTTCCAAGCATCAAAGTGCTCTTTCCCGTCAAACCTATTCTCGGGTTTGATTTTTTATGCCATTGAAGATAGAAGATAGTTGCTAGATATATATAGAGTCTGATAATTGAATTTTGTAGAGCCTAGGTTCGACTACCAGAGCTCTGATACCATGTAAAGATTCTGCAACTTCTTTGAATCAGACTTCTATTTGCTTCCTTGAATGGTGATAATGCTCTTCTAAGTTTTGAATATTGATGAAGTTTATACTTATAATTCTGATCTGAGAATTATATATATCTACAAGTAGAACAGTATGATAATTTTCTTGAGGAAATAGCCTTGAAGTGAAATGTTTGAAGAACACTTAATTTCTTTGATTCCGATACAAGAAGGAATAGTCGATTTTTTATCTGATATTAGAGAATATCTCTTCACTATCGATTACTGAATAATGATGCTTGGAGGAGCAGACTGAATATGTTTTGTGTGGCCTTCAAATCTGCATCACTATCCCTCTAAGTATCTAGACAAGGAGACATAACCCTTAAAGACCATGTCCCTTCCCTTAATCGGTTTGTATGTCTCTTCCTAAAGCCGGCGATATGCAAACTAATCTAGTATTAATTAGTGACTAACACATTGTGTGAGTTTACTTATTTATTATCACAATTATTCTGTAAAGTTGCCACCTAGATGGGAGAGGAGGGAACACATACAAAAGGCCATTTGTGGATACTTAGGACTGAGAAAAATACGTGCAGTCAGAACTTTCAGACCTAGTGATTATCAGGTTATTAAATTTAACAGCTATTGCTCCAAATCCATCAGAGTGAACAAATGAATTTAAGTTCAACCCAAAAAGAAGAGATTGACAGGCAGCATGCCAAGTGTTTGCCAAAATTACACCTAAGTTCTAATAACTGATTGTAATGACCAAATAGCAGCTAAGTTTGAATGGAGCTGGTGTTCATACTGTAAGAGAGTTGAAGCTCTTGAGATTGGGGAGTTTGTTGATTCATTGGGGTTGATGCCCTTAAAGTTGTAAGTGAACAGACGTATTTGTGCAACTGAATTAGAACAGTAGCTCCTAGCAGTCTTTTTGTTAGTGGATTTTCCTGCATTGGATTTCCACATTGCTTCTTGTGCATAATCTCTTGCATATGATCTTGTGTTTACTATTTGATTTCAAATTATAGTAAGATGCTCATAAAGTAGATCAGTCAGAAAATAAAATTGGTTTAAACATATTCTACACTCCCCCCTCTTAGTAGTGTAATTGTGTTCTACAAACATTACAATTTATAATTTGGCTCAAGGAAAAAAAGAGACAAAAAGAAAATAAATTAACTAATTTAGAATTTTACACTTTATACAAATAACATAAACTTATAATTAAAGTCCAGAACCCGAATTAAGTTAAAAACCAAAGAAAAATTAAAACCATACTTTTAACCAAAAATTTGATTGAACTCCGTGGGGTTGTCATTAATTTTAACAAAATGAAACTAACTACTACTTTAAATGACATGGGCGGATGTCAAAGGAAAAGCCTTGAAAACATGGGGGAAATAATCAATCGCAAGAAAATAAAAGAAAAAAGATTATTCTCAAAATAATAGGGAAAGTCAAAGTGATGGGGAAAAAGCGATTTTGTTTATTCCACATTGGTAAGATGAGTGAGTGAGATCTTGTGAAAGCTTAATAAAAGATTTAGAAGAGCTCTCTTTCAAGCCTACTGACCGCCCCACAAACCCCCATGCATTCGGAGTTGGGTACGTCCCCACATTAGGGACTTGGCATTCCCAAGCCCCCCCCCACCACCGTCTTTACGCCACCAGGGGTATCTGCAAGAAAAAGTTGCAGCGGCAGCACTTGTGATAGAAAGGAGCTTTATAGGATACTACAAAGGTCACTGCTACACACACACGCCCTACATATGCATATTTATGAATCTATATACATGATGTTGTACTTGTTTTGATATCATGCTACTCATTGTAATAATCTTTATGATATCTAGCATTTCAAGTACTATATGTATGATATAGTACAGCACTCACACACACCCACCGGTCATCCCTCCTTGTCGCCAAATTGAAGCCCAATTTTTCCCCCTCCTGAGATTCCAACGTCCCCCAATGCCTGTGTTACACTGACAATATTAAAAAGTTCTTCAAGAGTCTGGGTCTGTGAAGATGATATCCCTCATGAATGAAAATCTCTTCGCTGTTGGAAGACAGGCTCAGGGGATTTGATCGAGCTACAAGGTAATATCATACTGTTTGAACACTTTATTTCTTCCACTTGCCAATATTATAATTTGGGAGTTTGAGTCTGCAACTGAAATGTGAGTTATTAAGTCTGGCTTATAAGCTCATAGAGGGCTGAGTACTTCATTCATTGAGAAACTACGGCCGTCGTACAAATCAGTCATTGTTGTGGGTTTTCTATTTGGTCACACAAGTCTGGGAAAGTCATACAAGTTTGAAACTGCTTAAAAATGGAGCCGTTCAGATCTAGTAAACATCAAAGAGGTGCCATACAGGATTAAGGATCATTGGGAAAGCATGGACAGGTCTGAAACAAATAAGGAGAGTGTTGTACAAGTCTGAGATATCTGGAGAGTTCCATAACAACTTAAAGAGAACTGATTTCAGTCTGAAACCCTCTAGGGGGTGACGTCCAAGGTCTGGTGAAAAATTACTGCTCACATTAATGTGTTGAGAGTACTTCCATCCGACTGGGCAGTGACAGGTGGCATGTGATTTCCTCGTAATTTTATGCTTAAGCAAGCATAGGAAAGACTGATATCAAATTAAAATGTACCTGATCTGCAATATATATTAAATATGATTTGTGTTGTCTGAAGCAAGTTCTGAAACAACTTCCATAAAGTTAGAATAAGCTTATGGGTTAGCGTTTGATTATTCATGTCATTATGTAAGTCTTATGTTATATTTTCTCTTGCCATTATTGAATGCAATTTGATGTCTCAGCTAGCAATTCAAAACCCAAAAAACAAACACATATTGGTTTGCATATTACAGACACTCAAAAACATTTGCCCTACCTTTCCCATAGCATTGTTTCAGTTTTAAAGATTTGTTTCTCATACAAGTAAATGTGGTAAGGAAAAATAAATGAACTTCAATTATATTATTTCCCTGAATTTTGGGAAACAACAATTGAGACATACTATTACAAATATGTGCATTTCATACCCTCCTCTACACTCTACAAGATACATTCATCCATGTATAGACTAACAAAGTTTGATGCCCCAGAATAACCTGCAGACTATATCCACCAAGAAAACTGGTTCAACAACCAACCCAATGTATGAATTATGAACAGCCAACTGTTATATATATAGATCTCTAGTTGCAATCCCAATCTGCAACAAAAGAGCCTCTGGATTATAAACACATGATGGTGTGAAGAAACCCACCACTCTCAAGTCACGACCATCAGTTTTCTAACATTCACATTTCAAAATTCATAAAAATCAATTGCAACATGTCAAAATCCATGAATAAGGCACAAGAGAAAATACAAATATCTTGCATATCCTCTAATCATTATGGACCTCTAGATCTGCCACGTTAGGCCCTGGCCAAGCATAAAATCTGCTGCAAAAGTGTTCCTGTAGGATGTCATGAAGACATTAGGTTGACAAAAACCTAACCACCATACTAAATGCAATATTGGTTATCCCTGCGACTAAGCCTTTTTTTAATCGACACCAAGGCGATTACACAATAAATTGTAAGCATCACTCAATCAAATCAAACAACCATAAAGCTCCCTTTGATTGATTTTATGTTTCGAGTTATTGTTTGCCTTTATAACTGTAAGCTGCATGAAAATCAACACACCCATTTTAAGAAACAATGATTTCTAGGCAGGAGAAACCTTGATTTAAGCCCTACTCATAAACAGTCCTTTGACATGCAAGAGAGAGAGTGAGCACGTTAGTGAAAAATGGCAAGAGTGTTAAGCATCAAGGGTCGGAATGACTCGGAGTTTGTACCTTAGGTAAGGGCATTGCAGTTAAGGATGATGATATTATGATGATCTCATGACATTAAGGCATCTAGGAAGGAGGAAGTTTGCAGGTTCAAATCCAATGAGGAAAATGCAATAGAAAATGTTAGTCCAACAAACTGACCAATATAAAGGAAAAATCAAGTTAAGGCAGTGAAAGGGTGAATGGCAGGCTAATATAAAACAATATGATATCCTAATAAGGAACAAAAGGACCCAAGGTGGGCAGAAAGGGATGCTTGGCAAGGAAACTCTTACATTATCAAAACTTTGCACGAACTTATATAGCTTAACCTATAACCCACACCCCTTGATATTTTCAAGTATTTTGACCATACAGGCATATGGGAAAAAACAATGGATTTTGGTAGGAAATTTTGACAAGGGAGACCCACCCAAGACTTCTCAAACCGATTGTGAATGGGGAGGCAAGTATGGTAGAGACACACAAAAGGGAAAGGACATGAGCAAAAATTTTGCACTACAGATTGAGTCCTAACACATCCTACCTGTTGTGAGGTTCTCACACCATCGCCCCAAAATTTTGGGGACCCTCTTTTTTTTATCGCCTTAGCGAATTTTTCAGAGTTGTCCAAAAAAAAATCTTGAATTTGGAAATTTTACGCTTTGGACATCTCTGGGCCTGGAGGAATGTGGTTAGATTTGTTTTTTTCACCCGATCTTGATATGATTTTCTAGAACGAGTAATTTTATCCTTAGGCCGAACAAATTTCAAAGAACACTTCGCAAGATAAATTTACAAATTTTGGGACTCAGATGATTTTATTTTGAAAATTGGATGTAATTATATAATCTTTAGCATTTTCAAAATGAAATTTTTAGATTTAATTGTTTCAAAAAAAAATTAATTTTTTTGGGTGAAAAAGAAAATTTTGTGATAGTGAAATTAAATTTGAAAAGTCGATTTTGAATGCCAAAAAAAGGTTTATTTTGAAAAAAATAATAATAAAATTGCATTGCAAAATCGAAAATGAATTAAATTAGAAAAATTGCCTTGAAGATTTTTTTTTTTTTAAATTAAAAATGATTGGTAATTAAAATTTTAAAATCGATTTTAGCTTGCTCAATCCGATTTTAAATGAAATTTTAATTACTAAAACGTCATTAAATGAAATTTTTGACATCTCCAAGGCTTTCTTAATTTTATTTTGCAATTTTGGTCCTAACTGGCAATTAAATGTGCAAATTTCACTATATGCAAAATTAATTTTTAGCTTGGCATTTAATTGGGACCATTAATGAAATGTTAATTTAATCTTTTTCTCCTATAGGTGCTAGTTGACCAGCTTGGAGGAGTGAGTGGAATGTGGTATAAGAGGGCTCCTCCCTCTCCCATTTCTCCATTCCATCACGACTTTCTTCTCTTTGGCGATTTTTTTCCCTTGGAGCAGACTTCATCCTTGGCGATTTTCTCTTAAAGGAGCGGATTTTCTATGCTTTGGTGATTTTGCAAGGGCAGATTTTGGTGCTTAGTGATTTTCTGGGCAGATTTCAAACGTTTGACAATTTTCCAAAAGAGAGCAGGTCTGAACATTTTCTGCCCTAGGTGATTTTTTGAAGCAAATTCAGATTTTTTCTTGCTTGGGCGAATTTTGTGGAGGCCTTATTTTGTCTAGAAGAGCTATGTATTTTGCACCAGATCTGGGTAATTTTATTTGGTGGAGGATATGTGATCAAAAGTCTGATTTTTGGCAAACCACTTCATCATCTCATTACTAGGTTGAAGATTGGAAAGATAAGTGCAGATTTCATGATAGAACACTTGGCGATGCAGAAATAACCTAGACCACCCTAGGATGAAGTTGGGAGATATAAGTGTAGTCCATCCTAAGTTAACAAAGAGGCAAAAAAAAGTGATAGTCCCATCCCTAGGTTGAAAGTTGAAGGTTGAAGATTGGTAAGTGTAGAGATAAGACTTGGCGAGGTAGAAATAAGTTAGAATCCATCGATAGAAAGAAGGTTGGAGATCGATAAGGGTAGTCCATATCACTTAGAACGAAAGGGTAGAAATAATTGTTTAGGATGGTAGATATTAGTGCAAGCAAGAATCCAAAGGGAACGAATACCAAAAAGACAAGGAAGACATGATGCCTAAGACCACCTTTTTCTCGAAAGTGAGGTGAATAAGTGATACCAATATCGGTACAGTGAACATGATACAATTAAAGGAGAGACTAAAGGAAGAGCAATCCCCCATGGCAAAGAAGATTTACAAAAGTGGAATTGTTCATGCAACGGCTTTCCCTCCTACCTTGCCTTCTCTAGAATTGGTCATGGAGTGTGCATCCCGGTTTGATTTGGTTAGTAAATCCATCATTTTTGATGAAGGGAAGAGAGTGTTGGCCAACATTGGCGAACAAGTGATCGAAGAAGCATTTAACATCCCTCAATACAAAAGCATGACAATGGTAATGATGGACTAGGCGGCTAAGTTATTTTAGGATAACCAAGAGGCTTATTTCATTCATCTAAAGCAGGATTGGCTACAAGAAGGCAAGAAAGGAGTTACCAGATCATCAAGGCTCATCGTGTCAGACTTCAAATCAGAGTATAGCTACCTCATTGTGCTTCTCAGCCAGATCATGGGCCTAGCTCAAGGTATGCAATTCGAAAATTGGATGTACTTCTTTATTGATGAAATTGAGAAAGGTAAAAGAAGATTTGATTGGGCTAGGATCATAAGCGAGAATCTAGAATTGCAACTTAGAACTGTGCAAAATCAAAAGCAATTCTATATGGTGTCCTATCTGTTCTATTTGATTGCGAGGTTGTATGAAAATCTAAGACTTAAGGCCTTAGGAGTAATTGGTAATGGGTTGAGGCAATGTTTGGTGCATGAATGCTATCCACAACTTCACTTGCACAACAACAAAGACTATAAGATATTTTGTGACGCATTTGACATGAAAACAGTAAGGATATTACAAGGGATGACTTTCACGTGAGGAAGCTAGGATAGTAAGGAACATGTTTGAATGTATTCCTTTGACTAGGCAACTTGAGCTATAAAAGATTTCTAGGCCAATGCACGGGATGACTTTCACGTGAGGAAGCTAGCTTTCTTAAGATTGTCAATGAACATGATGAGGGCAATCAGATGGAGAGACCTTGATATTCCCGATCAACTGGAGGATGATGAAAACGTGTTGAGAGAAGCTTATGGTATAGTGGATGGAATGGAGTTAAATCCAGTGGATTGGAATGATCATCAGGATCCTTCCTTGGAGGCGATTACAAGGGCAGTTGATTTGCACGCCAAGTCGTGGTACAATGGGAATTTGAGGAAATTACAAAAGTCAAAGGGTACACCTTACTTATGAGAAGATGAAGCCAAAGGAAGGTCCAGTGGAATCAGTCGAATAGAAGGGTGAAGGAAGTAGCCAGCAGCAAGGAACAATTAGAAGCAAGAAGAAAGGTTTGGAGGTTGAGAAAAGAAAAGAACATCAGGAACCCCCAACCAAGAAATAGAAGGCAACACCGTCAAGGGAGAGCATAATTGAGGCTAGAGGCCAAGAAGATAATACAAGTGGACAAGGGGTCGCAGTAGAGGTGAGCTCTGATTCAGAATCAAGCAGTTACAGTGACAGCACCGAGTACTCTCCTCTCTCAGAGAATCAACGTGGAGATGACATGGTAGTTACTAGTAAAGAAGAAGATGGGCCAATATATATTAAGGAAGTAAGCCAGGTGCCTGTGGCCATTGCTGATGATCGGCTAGTTGAACCAAATCCAAATTTGGGAAGATGCACCGCACCACTATGGTTAAGGCAAATGCTTATGCCAAGAGGCAAGGTAGTGAATGTTCGTACAATTGAGGACGTCTAAGGACTAGTAGAAAAGGGTGATTGCGAGAACTAGAGACAAATTGCAAAAACAATGGAAAAGGTGATTAGGTGCGACAATGATGGTCACCGAAAAGTTCATATTGCTATTTCAATAGTAAACAAAGCATTGGATGAAATTGCAGCTCAAGAATACGAGATAGTAGAGCATAACTTGGGAAGAAACACGGATGACATGGAATGTGAGCAGATCCAGGAGGGCATAGTTTCAATCCGAAAAAGGTTGAGGAAGGCAAATGAAAAGATCATAAAGTTGGAGACCAAGAACAAGTATTAGAGAGATTGCCAGCCTATCCAACAATTGCACCAAGCAGCCCTTCCTCATGATAGGGGGAGAAACATAGAAGACATATCAGCTCAGTTGCATGAAGTCAAGGATTGGATTCATGATACGATCCAAGACGAGTGAAACTTCTTGCTTTCCTTTGTCTGGACATTCAGGTCATTAGTGGCTATTAGAGATAAATTCAGAACATTTGAAGGTGAATGGAAGGATTTCCTTCCAGTCAAGGATTTAGCTATTCCTAGACTACAGACATTCATTGAGCTCCCAAAGAAAGATTTGTAAAGGGCCAAGTTGATTAATGGAGGATTGAGTACGGTGGAGTCTTGGTTTGTTGCCTTGGCTATCAGATTGAGAATACTTGAATAAGTATGGAATGAGATTGCACACCACAACCCAAGCGTTGACACTTCCATTTCAACCATGATGAGTGACGTTGGGGTGGTGCTTGATTTTGAAAATATCAAAGAGGAGAGCATTAATGAGACAGAGTTGGGATCGAGATTGGATGAGTTGGGAAAGGTCACCATCAAGAAGAAACATTTGGACATCCTTGCCTCCCTCAATGTCTTTATCGGATATGCAAAAGAGTATGAGAAGGACCATGAGAAGACACTGCAAGTAGCAGGCAGCATGATGAATTCAGTTGAGCTCACGATGAAACATACCCCTTGTCCTCCCATGAAGGAAGTCAACAAAAAGATAGCCAAGTTCATCACTTTGGCTAAAAAGATGAAAGAAAAGGGTAGAACTATATTAGAAGATCATTTGATGTAAGCCCAAGTGGCAAATTCTCCTCCTTCTTGGGTAGGATAGGTGTCTAATTTTGATTGGCTACCATTTTGGTGCCTTCTCATTGGTTGCCACTTTTCCTTTTTTGTCATTGGTCCATTGATGAGGTGGTGTCTTCTCACTGGCTGATGGGGTGGCAACCCTAATTAGGGTTTCTAGGATCCAACCTGGATCATTGGTTTTGCCTCTTTATCTCTACCGTCGGTTGTAAATTTTGGCCTCTATATAAGGCCATTTGCTCTCATTTGTAAAGGGTCGAAGAAAATTGTTGCTAAGATAATACCAAAATTGCCTCTTTATCATTGTTGTGACTTGCATGGTGATTAAGAACATCTGGTGTTATTGCATGGTTTCTACTTCCAATAGTTAGAGTTAAATTTCCTTTGAAGTTGTTAAAGTAGATTTCATTTCAAGAAGTTGTTAAGTAAGAGTAAGAGTAGATGGATAGTTGCATGGTGATATTAGTGTATGTTTGATGGGGATCTATAACTAGGCCACTAGCATCCTAGCAGCTTGTTGGGAAGCCTTGCGTGGTAAACTAGTCTATTCCCTTGAATCATTGCATCTATGGAGATAGAGCCACTGGTAAACTTTCATCAAATTCGATCCCTGTCCATTTGCTAATCTTTCCATTCATAGGAGTAGGAGTAGAGTAGTGAGTAGTTTAGTATTTGGAGCTTTAAGGAAGGAAATAAGGAGAAGCATCATTGGTAGACACACCCCCATCATCACCACAATCAACATTATCTGGCACTCGTATATTTTACAAACCCATCATCATCACCATCATCCCAAAACCCAAATCATCCTTGAATGAACAACGTAAGGCCGCCTATGTGATTACCAGCAAATCACATCGATATAACTAAGTTAGTATCCATAGGTGTAAAGAACATTGGAGTTTTTCTCATGTCTTCATGAGTATTAACTTTTCAAGAGAGGAATTGAGTGTTTGATATCCCATATCAAGTGTTCAATTGCTATATGTTACGTAGTGGTACAAAAATGACATCAACACTACCTTGTAAGTGTTGATTCTTAAAAAACAATTAACATGATAATTAGAAAAATATTGTTTTTCCTTCAACATTATTCTGCCTGAAATAAATCTTTAATAAGTCTCACAGTTCATGAAGTTCTAATACAATTGTGAAATTGAAGAGCAAATCACATAATGGACATAAGACACAAAGAATTAGGAGGTAGATATCTTGGAAGCATGAGATTTGTTACATTATCAAAGTGCATCAAGCTTCACTATGCATAGATTTACCATTAGATAAAAGCCTTGTAGAAAATTTGGCAAGTTTTAAAAAACTCACTAGTTGTTTTGCTTTGTGTGTTTTTGCAATAAAAACTCGCAGCAAAAAAATCACCAATTGTTTGTTAGAAACTTAGTGACAAAAACTCAGTATCATCACTGCTCCTCAAACCCATGAATTTTGATAAATGAAACAAAGCCATTTGATTATTAGTTGTGAGTTTTTTTCTAGCAATGCTGCATTTTTTTATATGTGAATCATGTTGTCAATTCTACTAATCATTACACGCATATGCAGTATTGAAATACAATTAAATACAAAAGCAGCTGGAGGAATGGTGTGCATTTGCATCTGCAATTGTGACGAACTTTGCCAAAATTATAATGTATCATTCTGAAACTAAATTTAGCAAAACTAATTTAGTAAGTCATTTCTGGATCAACTACTTGTTGAAGGAAACTATTTACCATTCTCACAACACTTCAGATTTTAGGACATGGCACATTGATAAACATATACTATGTCATACAACAATAAAAATGCTTGGAGAAGGGTAGGGAGAGACCAGCCAAAAACCAGTTTATAAGTTGATGAAATAGCAAAAGTTGTCTTCTTTGAGCTCTATAAGTCGTAGATATCGAGACCATCGCAGACGATAGTATCACCAAAAATATCTGTAAAAAAGGTTGACACATGATGTAACAATAAACAGCAACCTACACAATACATGCAAGAAAATAGAATTATAAAAATGGACTACCTGTGAAATGAAAAGCTTCCAAGATACACCTCTTTTGTGTTTCAATCCAGAAATAATACGGTGCCATGGATCTTGTTTGGGAAGCACAAAATCAAATGATCGAACAGATATTGCAATCAAAACCAGAATGATGCCACTAAGAACACTGCAATTGATACAAAATGCTATATCAATTGTAAGTATAAAATCATTTGAGATTTTTTTTTAAAAGCAACACAATATACCTGTAGAAAATAAGGAAGTAATATTTTGAAACAAGTGAAAAAGATGATTCTACTATACACACAGGAAATCAACAAATTCACCTATAATCATGGAAGAATCACAGCAACCAAAAAAGTCACTAGCATTTTGCATGAAAAGGCTATTTTTAATATTCCATTCTCTTCTAAAAAAGTAATGTCCTATTTGTTAAATATTAACAGTGATATTCATACTGGTTTGAGAAGTGCAGACCACACCTTAATCTTCTCCCCTTATACCATATGAAAGCATTATATACACTACACTTGACAAATAGGATGGGTGGCAATCCTTGGCAGTAAACATGTTATGTACTAACTATAACTAATTGTTATGTTAGTTAACATTTATGTTATCTCCTTCATAGGCGCCGATTTCGTATGGGCCAACCTAGAGAGGGTCATGTCCCTTTAAGGGACACGCCCTTTGGTCTTGGTATAAGGGGCGGGTATTATTGTAATTTAAGGACACACAAGAAATATTAGTTTGCTCCTTTCAGCAATTCTGCCTATACAAATTTATTGCAGAGATAATAAAAATTCAGAACAGCATTTAATATTCGGATAACTCCTCCTACATTTAGAAGATAAAGATCATCTATAGCAAGCATAAAAGGTCTTATCTAAGTTTGATTTAATAACAGAATTTGCAGAAACTTTACATGGTATCAGAAATCTTGTAGTCAAACCTAGGCTCTGCAAATTAAATAATCAAACTTGATATATATCTAGCATTATTCTCCTATCTTCAATGGCATGCACAATTAGACCTGAGGACAGTTTTGATGGGAAAAAACACTTTGATGCCTGAAAATCCAGAATCATGATGATTCTTGAAGAAAATGATGTAAAACAATTTGTTGATTCAACATCCAGACAACCTACTATTGAACCTCATAAATCTATCTGGAGTAAAGGAAATAGGAAAGTCATTCAGATCATATTAGATGGAGTGAAAAATGATATAGTACCTATGCTAACGAAACATCAAATAGCATTTGCTATGATAAATGCATTACTAAATGCATATGAGGTTAACAATGCAACTAGGGTTCTCACACTAAAAAAGCAACTAAATCACATACAAATAAAGAAGGGAGAATCGATGAATTCTTACTTCCTAAGAGTTGGCATCCTGAGAGATGAACCTTCAAGTATAGCAACCATCATTAATGACACAGAACTAACACTAATGGCTATAGATGGATTACCAAACTCATGGAAAACATTCGCACAAGGAGTAAGTGCCAGAGATAATCTTCCTGACTTCAATAGACTTAAGGGGGATTGTCTTCGAGAAGAATCCAGAAAACTAAACAAAGCAGGAAAATTGAAAACGAAAGATAAAGAACTTCATGTTCTTAATACAAATTCCTATAAAGGTAAGAAGAAGCATTTCAAGGAAAAAAGGGGTAATCAAAAGAATGACAAACTTAAGAAAGATCTATCCAAAATAAAATGCTTCAGATGTGAAATATTTGGACACTACAGATCTAATTGCCCTGAGAATTCTAAACAACAAGTGAACTATACAAACATCACTAGGGAAGAAGATAACTATGATCCTGAGAATCACGTATTGTATTCGGTAATATCTAATGAAGTCTTAAGTAAAGCATAGGTGATTGATAGTGGATCTTCTCGACATATTACAGGATACAAAGAAGCACTAGACTCCATGTCAGAAAAAGTTAATGGCGAAGTCATCATCGGTGATAATTCAGCACATTTCGTCAAAGGAATTGGAAATTGCACCTTGAAACTAAAATCAAGTAGTTCTCTACTTCTCAAAGGAGTACTCTATGTATCAGGAATAAAAAGGAATCTAATCTTGGTTACGGCACTTGAAGATGATGGGCATAATGTTGCATTCATGGACAGTAAAGTCATAACCTGGGCTAAAAATTCCTCAATTAAGAAAGCAAAATTGATTGATCAGAGAAAAGGGTATTTGTATGAATTAAACTCAGAACCTAGTCGACCTATTCAAGCCTTAATTCACAAAGCTACGGACATAAATGAAATATGGCACAGAAGGTTAGGACATCTAAATTTCAAAACTTTATCAACCATGGAGAAGATGGTTACTGGTAAGCATATGCAAAGGATGCGCTCTAGGTAAGAACACCAAAAGTCCATTTCATGAGAGCACTAGAAAAACTAACAATGTTTTGGAATTAATCCACTTCGATTTATGTGGATCTATGTCTGTTCCTTCTCTTGGAGGATACTGGTACTATATACTGTTCATAGATGACTTCTCTAGGAAAACTTGGATTTACTTCTTAAAATGCAAAGAATCAGAAGAAATCCTAAAGAGATTTAAAGAATTTAAAACTTTAACTGAAAACTTATCAAGACATAAAATTAAAACTCTTACAACTGATAATGGAGGGGAATACACCTCAAATATGTTTAAAAGGTTTTGTAAAGAAACGGGAATTAAGAAGTACATCATTCCTTATAACCCACAACAAAACAAGGTAGCGGAAAGGAAGAATAGAACAATTATAGAAGCTGCTAGAGCTATGATATTTGATCAAAATCTAGAATATTATCTTTGGGCAGAAGCCTCTTGTACTGCTGTCTATATTCAAAATAGAAGCCCTCACTCCTACCTTAAAGATAAAACTCCTGAAGAAGTCTTTACTAAGGTTAAACTCAATATAAGTCATCTTAGGATCTTTGGGTGCCCTATATATATCCATGTTCCAAAAGAAAAGAGAACTAAGTTAGAGTCTTCCAAGAGGAAAGGTATTTTTGTAGGGTATAGTGAAACATCTAAAGCATATAGGATTTTCATACCTAGACAGAAAAATATTGAACTTAGTAGAGATGTAATTTTTGAAGAAGATTTAACATTTAAAAGATCCCTAAGTTTTGAAGAACCCTCTCCTTTACTTAGTTAAGAAAGAAATACTGAAACTGAGTCTCAGAGGAAGAACACTGAAGAAATTGAAGATGAAATTGAAAATCTTAATCTTGAAGAAACTCAAAATCCTAAGAAAAGACCACTCTGGGCCATCAAGACAATAGAGGAAGCACAAGACTTCACTGCACCTTCCAGAACAATCAGAAAAAGCAAAAGACCCAAAAGATTTTTTAGTTATACAGCAAACATGAATGATTTGTCTAAATTAGAATGAACCAATGTTTTAAATGCTATTAAACATATAGCTTTGAAAGATGCTATGACAGAAGAATACCAATCTATTATGAAAAATAATGTTTGAGAAATTGTTCCAGGACCTGAAAGAAAATCTATTGTTTCTTCCAAGTGGATATTTAAAATAAAGCATGTTGCTGACAGTAGCATTGAAAAATATAAAGCCAAATTTGTAGCCAGGGGATTCTCTCAGAAAGAGGGGATTGATTATGAAGAAACCTTTTCTTCTGTTGCTAGATACACCTTTGTAAGAGCAGTCTTAGCCACTGCAACATCAAAGGGATGGAAAGTACATCAGATGGATGTAAAAACATCATTCCTGAATAGAAAGGTTATAGAAGAAATATATTTGGAGCAACCTGAAGGATTTGAAACTCATGATCCTAGCATTTTTGTTTGTAAGCCCAAGAAAGCTCTCTATGGGCTTAAACAGGCTCCAAGGGCTTGGTATGAAAGAATTGATAAGTATCTGATTGGCCCAGGATTCTCCAAAAATAAAGCCAATCCAAATCTATATTATAAAGAGGACAAAGATGATATGATAATTCTGATACTGTATGTTGATGATTCACTGATAACAAGTGATGATCATCTCATAGATCAATACAAGAAAGATCTAATAAGAGAATTCGAGATGAAAGACTTGGGACTCTTCATTACTTCCTATGACTGGAAGTACGGCAGAATTCTGACAGCATTATACTTAATCAAGGGAAGTATACATTAGATATTTTGAAGAGATTTGGAATGTGGAATTGCAAGTCTATGTCTTCTCCAATGGTGACTAATCTACATAAACTTAAAGCAGCAACAATAGAATCACCTTCCATATATTCTACTCTCTACAAACAAATGATTGGGTCCCTTATGTATTTGGTAAATGTAAGACCTATAATTTGTTATGCTGTTAATGCCTTAAGTCAATTTATGTGTGAGCCAAAGGAGATTCACCTAGTTGCAGTCAAACACATTATGAGATACTTACAAGGCACTCTTAATCTTGGGCTCAACTATGAGAAAGTTGACTTAGATATACATGGATTCACTGAATCAGATTGGGGTGGAAGTGTTAAAGATAGAAAATGTACTTCAGGATGATGTTTTAGTTTAGGATTAGCAATGATATCTTGGATATGCGGAAAATAGTCTTCAGTAGCACAAAGTTCCACAAAAGCTGAATAGATTGCAGCAGTGATGGCCTCTTGGATAGCAATTTGGCTTAGAAAGTTACTTGTGGGATTATTTGGGCAAGCCATAAATCCTACAATTATTCATTGTGATAATCAGAGTTCCATCAAGCTTTCGATGAATCCAATTTTTCATGACAGGTCCAAGCATATCGAAATTCCTTACCATTATGTAAGAGATATGGTAGACAGGACTACTGTAAAATTAGAATACATTTGCACTACAAATTAGACAGCAAATATTCTCACCAAACCTCTCTCTAGAGTGAAGATAGGTCACTTCAGGAAAAGACTTGGTATGGTTGAATTGTAATTCATTTGTAATCTTTAAATTATTAATAAAATAATTTTATTGTCAGGCTATTGACTGTTATGGGCTCCACCATTTGTATTCATTATTTAAGAGGTGACGATCTCTGAGCTAATGAATACTTGTATAAAGACATTATGAGAGATGACGATTTCTCAAATAATGTGTTGAACAGTATAGAACTACTATTAGATCTACGTGAGTTCAAGATCATTTGTGATATAAGCATTTCCATGCCTATGAATCACAACTTGGATACAGGAAGTATTTATTCTTCAAACTTATCCTGTGTTCTGGTAGACCTTAACTCAAGATCAATTTGTGATATAGGATTGTCAGTTCCAATGAGTTACAACCTGGATAAATGAAGAATTTAATCATTCTTTGGATTTTATCCTGTGTATTGCATTACATGCAATACTGACATCACTAGTATAAGTGATAAGTCATATCACAACATGGTTATATGACTCAGGATCATGTGTTCCATGATAGCATTTTCTCAGAAGATTTAGATAGATATAGAGTATCAATATATGCTTCTTCATCACAATTGATGATGCTAGATATGTTATCTTTCAGTATGATTATCAAGTTAAAAGGGAGTGTTAAATATTAACAGTGATATTCATACTAGTCTGAGAAGTGTAGACCGCACCTTAATCTTCTCCCCTTATACCATATGAAAGCATTATGTACACTACACTTGACAAATAGGATGGGCAACAATCCTTGGCAGTAAATATGTTATGTACTAACTATAACTAATTGTTATGTTAGTTAACATTTTTGTTATCTCCTTCATAGGCGCTGATTTCTACAAGTAATCTATGGGCCGACCTGTGTATTGATGATTCTTGAAATGTTGGCAACTTTCGAACCTTCCTTTTGTTGAATACATTTATTGTGAATTGTAATTCTATTCTTCAAGCCAAAGTAGTCAGACAAGATATTGGAATTCCAAGTCTTTGAATATTTAAATACACCGTGCTAAATCTACTGGAAAGTCAGTCAAAACGTTTTGCAAGCAAAACTTATGGACATCCTAGACTCCAAATTGTTTAAAGAAGCTTCGCTGCCCACCTTCCCTTGGAAGTCCATGCAGCATTCCTCTTTCTTCAACTAGTCACGACATCACTTTCCAATTCGATCCCAAGCCAAGAGATTAACAAAAACAACACTAAATGATGATTCTACACCCTTCCGTGAAACACTACATGTTTGTCTCTGTTTTTCGTAACGCCCAATCTAGTCTCTGTTTGCTAAACTTCCTTTTTGACGTCTTTGCAAATATCAATGTTGTCATTTCCCATCCATATGCAATTAGCATAGTAGTCTTCTTGCAAACTACATTTCATTAGGTGTAGAAGTTTGTCATCTTCCCTCCCATCAACTGATAATTAAGTGAAGCACTTAGTCTACATGGACCCCATTAGGCTTAAGTGAATTTTGCTAGGGGCTTGAGGAGTGTGGAGCGATGTGAGTATGGTTGTTTCATTTCCTTATAATCTCCACCTTGTCTTCTTAATACTTCCAGTAGGGACTTTGTCATGAGTAATCCTGTGATTTGGCATTGCATGGCAACCCTCGTCTGTTATATTTGACCACCGTTTTATTCTTTCTCCCGGCAATTACAATTGCAAAAGGATAGTCATGTTTTCTTATTGCTCTTGTAACGCTTCTTCACAGAATTTGTTAAGGATACGAGTAGCCTATGAAGCAACGGAAGTCGAGGAAAGCATTCATTTTGGACACACTAATCGAAAAATCAACGTAGCTCTGTAAGGTAAACTCTATTTGGCAAGGGACAGAATCCTCTTTGTAAATCAAACAAGACGTAGCTCCTATTCGTTGTTGATGCCATCCATAATTTTCTAAGCATCTGCATACATGAACTTTGGTTTCAGGTTGGAGTTTGTCGAGACAGAAGTTTGCTACTTATTTTCTCAAGCACATTGGAGACACCAAGAGTGTAATGTTCTGTTCTAGAGTTTCCTTATAAAGTCCGCAATTTTTGCTCTAGCCCTTTGCATGTTGTTTTCTTTGTCACTTTACTTTCCATCTTTACAACAACATCCCGTAGTATGCTTCAGGTAGTCTTCTCGTGTGTTTCAAGTAGTCTAGTCATCTTCTCCAGGTACTATCCCTCAATGCTTCGAGTAGCCAATGCTTCAAGTAGTTCTCCCTCAGTGCTTCGGTTACTCTTTCCCAATGTTTCAGGGAGTCTTCCTCAATGCTTCGGGTAGTCCTTTTCAATGTTTCAGTAGTCCTCCTCAATGTTTAGGTAGCTAGTGCTTCAAGTAATTATCCCTCGGTGCTTCAAGTACTCTTTCTTTATGCTTCAGCTAGTCTTCCTCAGTGCTTCAAGTATTCCTTTTCAATGCTTCAATAGTCCTCCTCAATGCTTCGTGTAGCCAGTGCTTTAGGTAGTTCTCCCGTAGTGCTTCGAGTAGTCTTTCTTTATGCTTCATGTAGTCTTCCTCAGTGCTTTGGGTAGTCTTTTTCAATACTTCGATAGTCTTCCTCAATGCTTCGGGTAGCCAGTGCTTCAAGTAGTTCTCCCTCTGCTTCAGGTAACCAGTTCTTCAGTAGTTTTCCCTCAGTGCTTTAGGTAGTCTTTCTTTATGCTTCAGGTAGTCCTCTCCAATGCTTCGGGTAGTCCTTTTCAATGCTTCAGTAGTCTGTACGGTTCAAATCATAAAGACAATATGATTGTACGGCTTGAGGGTGACGAGAGGTGTCTGTACTACTAGTTTGAGATTGTCGTGCAGTATGGTGCAAGATGGTTGTACGGTATGTGTACAAAACAGGCATTCGTACATTATTGATATTGATTGAGTTGTCTATACGGTTTGAAATACAGCCATATGGTGAAGTCTGGGAGTTGTGCGGATGGGTACGAAAGTCGTAGAGGGTCATCAAGGTGATGGGTTGAGCTACACTTTGAGATGCCAGAACAACTGAATATATTTGCCAAAAATGTCAATTAATGCCAATACAAATATTGAAATCCAATCACATATATATAGATATATGTATTTGCAAACAAAGATGGTGCACAAAAAATTACCAAATCCAACCAAGTAATATAGAGACAGAGTAGAGTGAGGATTGAATCCCACCGAAACCGGATTAGCCAAGTAGGGAAGATCTTTCACCTCTAAAATGGCTAACAATAGTGAACTCCAACAGGAATTCGCAATACAAAGAAATAATCCAAATCGCATGACCACTACTACTTACATGTCGTGCTTAAATACCCTGTTGTTTTTTACGATCATTTCTGCAAATGTAGTAACATTGCCAATGTGATTGATGTCTTTCAAATGCAAATTTGAAGAATCGTAAATATGAGAGGAGACTTGTCTCTATAGTTAATCCTCTTTAGTTAATATATTAATAATATAAATAACCATATGTATAACTCAGCCTTAAGCATATATAAAATATGTTATAATATATTATTATATTATTATATAATAATATATAATGTATAATATATATAATATATATTATATTACATATATAATATATATTATATTACATATATAATATGTTGGGTGGATATTTTGCAACCGACAATTTTGGGTAAAAATCCAATCGCAAAATAGGATGACCAGCCACAGCGTGTGACACAGAGTCTCTCCTACCTTAAAAGAAAGGCTCTCCATTCTCATTGTTCCTCAAATCAACTCAAGGTAAGCAAGAAGTGGAGAGATTTTATAAAATGGGTGTTACCAATATCCTTTCTTCTTATCTTTCAAGAAAGAATCCACTTACTTGTGGAGCGAGTAATGGGCAAGGTGAATCTCTAACTACACTTCTATCAAGAGCTAGAAACAGTGATACCGATAAACTTTCACTAACTCAAAAGCTAACTGAAAATGTACTGGTTTGGCTCTAAGTCCAATCGTACTTCTATATGGAAAAGCTTTACAATTAGGGCACAAATACTCCTAAAATTAAAAATAATTATTTTGCAAGTTAAGAAAGAAGTATAAACTACAGAGAAAGCTTCTAGCTATATATTTCCACAACCGCTCCCAGTCAAAGCTTCAGCTCCAATTGCTTCTTAAATCACTATGCTCTATTATTGAACACACAATAATAACATGAATGAAAGATCCCTAATGGATCTCTGCTGCAAATCTGCTGTAGATTTATTTTATTTTTGTTTTTTCCTATTTATTAATGTTTTTTTGTAGAACTAGACGGAAATACAGAAGAGTTTGTATGTTTTTGTGTTTTTGATGATTATTCCACATAGAAATGAGAAGTAACAAATGGCAAGAAAAGAGTCTGAAAATAAATAACAATATGCAGTAGAGTCAGAGTTGATACAAATCGTACCAGGCAAATCTCTGAATTAAAGAGCCAAATAAAAGATCCAGTACATTTCCTCTAACAATGACGCCACAACTGGCTGATGAAAATGGGCTGATAAGATGCAAGACTCTACTGTTGAGTAACCGATTTTTCTATGTATCCAAGTGCTGCAAATGATAAAGTACGGCTGCAAGAAATGGCAGTGTACGGCTGCTAGAATTCACCTCCCATACGCCAAAGAACATGCCCCAAGCTGAAGTGGCGTCTACCTTCCTCCTGAATACTGTTGAAACTACTGACAAACCAATACCCAATGCTGCTGAGGGTTACGTCCCAGCCAGCAATTACCCTGGGGTTTGCGTCCCAGAATGCAAATCGCTCAAGCAGAACAAATCTGAAAAGAAGTATTTGAAAAATATGCATAATCATGAGAAATGGCACCCATCTCCTTATAACCCCTTGCAAAGCAATTCGAACCCTAAAATGACCCCCAATTGGCGTTGGCTATAAAAATGAATTAAATCTTATTTTAAAGTGACCATGTCACTAGAAAATGACCTTTTCCACCATAGTAATAAATCCGCTCACCGAATTGCCCTGAGACCAAAGAGGAAGATTTAGAGAATTTCAAGACCTTTCCAACGAGCTATCATAACATGGGATACGCATCCAGATGAGGCCAAAATTCCCTTATTACTCCAAAATGGCTATTAACTTAGCCTTATTTAAATATTAAACGCTAACTTAGGAAATATTAAAAATATAACCCAAATAGCCATAAACTGCCCAACTGACATCACAAACCATAAAATCATCCTGTCACCTGTCTGTGACTGAAGTCAGAAATCAAGGATCCACTTGCAGTCTCATCCCTAAAATCTAGGGATGATCCTAAAATTTAGGAAACAAGCCCTATCCCTCTGAAACAGAACCCAAAGGGTCATCTCATGGAAACCCAGCCCTGGGCATGATCATACCTCCTAAAAAGTAGGAATGAACCCCATAAATGTAGGAACTGCCTCCTAAAAACAAGGAACGTCACCCAACTGATCAATACCCACCAGAAAACCAAGTCCCCAACACTGAATAACCATACTGGGTCTCTATCCAACCCTGTCAGCCTACAAGACCCCATAATAAGCTGACTCACATGTCTCTATTAGACTGAGCTAGAGTGGGGACATGACAGTCCTCCCCTCTCGGAGATGCTTGCCCACAAGCAACTGTAATGCAGGATGCTGTAAAATGCTCTCACCCTCCCAGGTGGCATCCTCTATGGGAAGATCTCTCCATCGAACCAAATGCTCTCAAATCACCCAGCTTCTCAGCCGCCGTTCCCTCACCTCAAGAATCTCATCAGGGACCAAAATCAATTTACCTTCCTCATCCATAGGAGGTAATTCGGGTGAAACTATAATATGTTGTCCAAGGGCCTTTTTCAGGCAAGATACATGAAATACATTATGAACTTTGCTGCCATGTGGTAACTCAACCTCATATGCAACCTCTCCCACTCGCCTAAGTATCCTGTATGGACCATAAAAACGTGGTTTGATCTTCTCAGCTCCCCCTCTTTTTAGGGTGCTCTGCCGATATGGTTGTAAACGCAAAAAGACCATATCATCCACCTCAAATGCCCTCTCAATCCTGTGCCTGTCAGCGTACATCTTTTGCTGATTTTGGGCCTACTGCAAATTCTCCCTAAGAGATCTCATGACATCCTAGTTCTCTTGTAACCAATCCTAAGCCAAGGGAACTCTACTGTCACCAAATGCCAAATCAGTGAAAGATAATGCCTCATATCCATAGAGAGTTTTGAAAGGCGTCATGCCAATGGACATATGATGCGTAGTATTATAACAATACTCGCCCAAATGCAGCCAACGCACCCATGCTTTTTGCTGCCCTGACACATAGTTACGCAAATATCCCTCAACCCATTTGTTAACTATTTCTGTCTGCCCATCCGTTTGAGGGTGGTAACTAGTACTAGGTGTTAACAAAGTACCAGCTAGTGTAAAAAGTTCCTGCCAGAAGGAACTCATGAATCTGCTGTCCCTATCACTCACAATGGTCTTGGGAAGACCATGAAGTCTAAACACCTCCCTGAAGAACAACTCAGCCACCTGCGATGCTGTAAAATCTAATGCAATGAGAAAGAAGTGGGCATACTTCGTTAGCCTATCCACAACAACATAGATGCAATCTTTCCCCTGAACCCGAGGAAGACCTGTAATGAAATCCATGGAGATCCCTGTCCACTTCTGTTCCGGTATAGGCAAGGGCTGCAATAATCCCATTGGGTAGGTATGCTCCAACTTGTTCTGCTGACAAGTCATACACTCACGGACATGGTGTAAAACATCATCTTTGAGACCCTTCCAAGAGAATCTCTCACGTACCGCCTTGTAAGTCTTACCATATCCTAGGTGTCCGACTGTAGGAATATCATGGAGAGCATGCAAAATTTGTTCCTTCAACTGAGAACCCGGAACAAGGTAAACCCTGTCTTTATAGTAGATAATATCATCTACCACACTGTATCTGTCATCCACTATCAATCCCTCCATAATCTCACACATCCGTAGAGTCCCATCCTTCTTCTTAACAAGCACTATAGAAGAAGCAAAGGGGCTGGAACTAGGTCGAATGAAACCCATGTCCAATAGCTCATGAATAGTCTTCTCAATTTTATCCTTATAGGCTCTAGGATGACGGTATGGAGTAGTAATCGCTAGCTTCGCTTCATCCTCCAACTCTATACCATGCTCAAACCCTCTATCTGAAGGCACTCCAGGAGGTATATCACCAAACACTCTACTGTGACGATCCATCACTGACTGAATGTCCACATGAAATACACGGCCATCCTGAGATATGGGTGTTTTGGATTTAACCAAACAGTGTGTAGCCCAAAGCACATCATTATGCCTAAGGATGGTCTCCATCCTGCGAGAAGTCACCTACCTGGTTCCACCATCTAACGCTGCCCTCAAAATCACCTTCTGCCCACCAGAAAGAAACTCTAACTGCATACAGTGGTGATCAATAATGTAACGCCCAATACCCTGTAACCACTGCATGCCCAAAACCACATCATAATCTTCTATGGGAAGCACATAGAAGTCATCAATCAAAGTATAATCTCCCATCTGAATACTAAGCTGTGGAATCCGCTTGGTGCAACCCAAAATGGCACCATCAGCCACCTTCACTCCAAAACCACCAAACTCCTCGTACTGTAAGCCACGCCTCTCAACTAATTTTTGATCAATAAAGTTATGCGTAGCACCTGTGTCTACCAAACAGATGATCTGCTTACCCTTAAGTGTACCTTTCAACTGGAAGGCATGAAACTTAGGATAACTGGAGAGGGTAGCCATAGCTACTTTAGCTAATGCCACAGGCTCAGCGGTGTCTAACTCCAACTGTGTCGGAAAATGCTCAACATTGTTGTGAGGTTTTCACACATCGCCCCAAAATCTTGGGGACCCCCTTTTTAATCGCCTTTAGGGCCAGTGGAGAAGGTTAGATGTATTTTTCACCCGGTTTCAACTTGATTTTCCAGAGCTATCAGTTCTATCCTTAGGCCGAATAAGTTCAAAATTGATTTCAACTGGGCAGGATAAGATTGTGAATTTTGTACTTAGACGATTTCTTTTGAAAATTTGGATTTAATTGTAAATTTGAATGATTTTCAAATAAGGAAATTTTTCGTTAGACTTAGGTTCTTGGAAAATCTTATTTTTTTTTGGTGAAAGAGAATTTAATTTTGTAAGATGAAGTTAAATTGCAAAATCGATTTTTACTCTAGAGGCAATTTTATTTTTTGTCATAAAATTTTAATTATTTAGCAAAATCGATTTCGAGGAAAATTGCAAAAATTGGCTTTAATAGATTAAATTTGCCTTGAAAGCTTTTGGTATTTAATGAAATTGGTAAATTAATATTAAGAAATGGCTTTTGGTTAGCCAAAATTCAACTTCAAGGATGTATTAATTAGCAAACCCTCATTAAATAGAAATTTTTAGCATCCCCAAGGCACCATTTAATTTCGTTTTGCAATTTGTGGTTAATTAGTAAATTAAAAGTGCAGTTTTCATTTTAGAAAATTAAAATTTTGGCAAAGTATTTAAAGTGGGCCACTAACTTAGCTTTAATTTTGGTTTTTTTTCCTCTATAGGACCAAGTCGGCCAGCCTGGGAGGAAGGTGTAAGTTGCTATAAAGGGAGTCCCCTCCCATTTCATTTTCATCAATTCATTTGCTCCTTATGCTTGGGCGAATTTGAAGCAAAGGCAGATTTCCAGACTTGGGCGAAATTGGTGGAAGGCAGTTTTTTGACGATTTTTGGGCAATTTCTCCATTGCCATTGTTGGGCGATTTGTCTAAGGGCCAGATTTTTTGCGTTTTTGGGGATTTTTGCTCCACTTTGTGGGCTGCGATTTGTGCCCTAGGTGGCAGATTTTACAGATTTTGCTCCTTCTTTGCTTGGGCGAATTTTGTGGAAGGGCAGATTTTTTTCATGCTTAGCCGAATTTTGTGGGAGCCAAATTTTGTGGGAGCCGAAATTTGTGGAAGACAAAATTCTGATTTTCTAGAGGGGCTGCAATTTTTATATCAGATTTGGGCAATTTTGTTGGGAGAAGAGATACATATGAAAGTTTGATTTTTTGCATAGAAGGCAAGTGTTGGATAAGCTTAGAGGCTTTGTTTTCTAATTTGCAAAGGGATTTGTAATTCTTTGATGTCATATCTCGGGTTCCGAAAAGTTGCTGTAAGATTATTAGTTAAGGTGAAAGTCATCATCTAGAGTTGCAAGGAGTGCTTAAGCTGACATCCATTCTTTCGCTCTTTTCTAAGAATTGCACTACTTGGTTCTTCTTGCCTTTTGGTCCACCACTCTACCATCCCGTAATAGGGCGACGAGCATGGAGGATGATAGTGCAAGTAAGAATCCCAAGCGGGCAAACGCTAAGAAAGACAAAGAGGATATGACGCCCAAAACTTCCTTCTTCTCGAAAATGAAGAAAATAACCGATAATAATATCGCTACAGTGGACATGATACGGATGACGGACAGACTAAAGGAAGGACAATCCCCCTTGGCAAAGAGGATATACAAGAGCGGAATTGTACATGCAGCAGCTTTTCCTCCTACTTTGCCTTGTCCGGAATTGATTATGGAGTGTGCATCCAGATTTGATCTAGACAGTAAATCCATCATTTTTGGCGAAGGGAATAGAGTGTTGGCCAACATTGGCGAACAAGCAATTGAAGAGACATTTAATATTCCCCAGAGCAAGGGCATGACAGTTGTAATGGTGGATCAGGCGGCCAAATCATTTCAAGGTAACCAAGAGGCCTACTTCTCACATCTAAAGCGGAATTGGATACACGAAGGAAGGAAAGGAGTTAACAAATCAACAAGGCTTACAATGGCAGATTTCAAGCCGGAATATGGCGATCTCATTGTTCTTCTCAGCCGGATCATGGGCCTAGCTCAAGCTATGCAATTCGAAAACTGGATGTACTTCTTCATTGATGAAATTGAAAAGGGAAAAGGAAAATTTGATTGGGCTAGGATCATAAGTGAAAATTTAGAGTTGCAACTTAGAACAGTTCAAAACCAAAGGCAATTCTACATGGGATCCTATCTGTTTTACTTAATTGCTAGATTGTATGAGAGTCTGGGACTTAGGGCCTTAGGAGAGATTGGTAATGGGCCGGGGCAATATTTGGTGCATGAATGCTATCCGCAGCTTCATTTGCACAATAACAAGGATTACAAGATGTTTTGCGATGCATTCGCCATGAAGACAGTAAGGGTATTACAAGGGGCGCCTGCTAAGAGACTTTCATCAGAAGCAGAAGCAAGGATTAAGAAGTTTGGGAGTTGGTTCATCCAATTCCCGCAATTCACATACATTAGAGTGGTAGGAAGTACAGTTTGTCCCAAGAGGCTTCCAAGATACCCGCCCGACAAGGTAGTTTTGATGGAATTGGCTAGGCAGCTTGAGCACTATGATAGAGTAATGAGGAATGAGGGGAAAACACGCATTTCCTTCTCAATTATAATTGGCAATGATAGTTGCCCAAATCGGGCCACCTTTGAGGCTGCAGAAAAGGAATTGGAGTGGTATCATCTAGGATGGTACAGAGCAAGGCAAGGATTCGACCCTGTTGGTCTTATCAAGGCATCTCATGAAAGCGAATTTAAGCATGTTCCCACTATAGAGGACTTTTGGGCCAATGCAAAGGATGATTTTCACGTGAGAAAGCTAGCTTTCTCGAGATTGTCGGTGAACATGATGAGAGATATCAGATGGAGAGGCCTTGATATTCCCGATCAATTGGAGGATGATCGTAGTGTGTTGAGAGAAGACTATGAGACAGTAGTTGGAACAGAGTTGAATCCAATGGATTGGGACGATCATCAGGATCCTTCCTTGGAGGCAGTCACAAGGACAGTAGATTTGCATACCGAGTCGTGGTATAATGCCAAGTTGAGAAAGCTACAAAGACAAAAGGTTCTCCTTACTTATGAGATGATGAAACCGAAGGAAGGTCTGGTAGAATCAATCGGACAGAAGGGTGAAGGAAGTGGCCGGCAATCGGAGACAGTTAGAAATAGCAAGAAGAGGGCTTTGGAGGTAGAGAAAAGCCAAGAACGTTCGGAACCTCCAGCCAAGAGACAGCGGGCAGCGCCGTCAAGGGAGAGTATAACTAAGGCTAGAAGCCAAGAGGTCAATTCGAGTGATAAAGGGGCCGCAGTGGAGGTGAGCTCTGATTCGGAATCAAGTGGCTACAATGAAAGTACGGAGTACTCCCCTCTCTCGGAGAACCAGCAAGGAAATATGGCAGAAACTAGTAGAGAAGAAGATGGGCCGATTGATATTGAAGAGATAAGTCAGGCGTCTAAGGCCGTTGGTGATGCTTTGTCGGTCGAACCGAATCTGGATTTGGGGAGATGCACTGCACCACTATGGTTAAGGCAAATGCTTATGCCGAGAGGCGAGGTGGTAATGGCTCACGCAGTTGATGATATCCAAGGACTAATAGAAAAGGATGATAGCGAGAACCAAAAACAGATGGCAAATACGGTGGCAAGGGTAATCAGAAGCGACAGTGATGGTCACTGAAGGGTTCAGATTGCTATACCAACAGTCAATAAGGCAGCGGATGAGATTGCAGCCCAGGAGTACGAAATAGTAGAACATAATTTGGGAAGAAATACAGATGATATGGAATGTGAGGAGGTTCAGGAAGGCATAGCATCAATCAGAGAAAGATTGAGGAAGGCAAACGAAAAGATAGTAAAGTTGGAGGCCGAAAACAAATATTGGAGAGATTGCCAGCCAATCCAACAGCTGCATCAGGCAGCCCTTCCTCAAGACAGCGGGAGCAATTCAGAAGAGGTATCAGCTCAGTTACATGAAGTAAGGGGTTGGATCTATGATACAATCCAAGATGGGCGAAATTTTTTGCCCTCCTTCATCTCAACATTCCAGTCATTGGTGACTGTTAGAAACAAATTCAGATTATTTGAAGAGGAATGGAAGAATTTTCTTCCCATCAAGGATTTGGTTATTCCTAGGCTGCAGGCGTTCATTAGGCTACCGGAGGCATATTTGGAAAGAGCCCGATTGGTTGATGAGAGAGGATTGAGCATAGTTGAATCTTGGTATGTCGCATTGACTACCAGATTCAGAACACTTGAAGAAATTCATGATGAGATTGCACAACACGGCCCAAGCGTCAACACTTCCATTTCGACCATGATGAGCGACGTTGGGGTGGCGCTTGATTTTGAGGGTATTAGAGAGGAGGATGTCAGTGAGACAGGATTTGGATCGAGATTGGATGAGTTAGGAAAGGCTGCCGTCAAAAGGAAGCATCTGAACACCCTTTCCTCACTCAATGCTTTTATTGGGTTTGCAAAGGAATATGAGAAGGATCACGAAAGTATACTACAAGCAGAAAACAACGTGGCAAAGTCAGCAGAACTCCGAGCGAAGCACACACCTTGTCCTCCTATGGAAGAAGTTAACGAAAGGCTAGCTAAGTTCATTACCTTAGCTAAAAGAACAAAAGAAAAAGGAAGAATTATATTAGAAGATCATCTTATGTAAGCCCAAGTGGCAACTTTCTCTTTCTTCTAGAATAGGACAAGTGTTTGTTTTTGATTGGCCACCATTTTGGTTCCTTCTCATTGGTTGCCACTTTTGCACTTTTTTCATTGGTCCATTGATGAGTTGGCATCTTCTCATTGGCCGATGGGGTGGCAACCCTAATTAGGGTTTTTGGATCCAATCTGGATCGTCGATCCTGTTTTGATCTCTACCGTCCATTGTATTTTGGACCTCTATATAAGGCCATTGGCTCTCATTTGTAAAGAGGGGGTTGGAGAAATTGTTGCGAAAATAATACCAAAGTGCTCTCTTTTTCATTGCATGTTGACTAAGAACATTGGGTGTTATTGCATGTTTTCTACTTCCACATAGTTAAATTTTCTTTTCAAGTTGAAGCAATTTCATTTCAAGTTGTTAGAGTAAGAGTAAAATAAAATGGATTGTTGCATGGTAGCTTTGGTAGATGTTTGATAGGGGTCAACACTAGGCCACTAGCATCCTAGCGGCTGGTTGGGAGGCTTTGTGTGGTGATCTAGTTTACTTTCCTTTGAAGCGTTGCATCTATGGAGGTAGGGCCGCTGGTTAGCCTTCATTAGATTCGATCCCCGTCCATCTGCTAACCTTCCATTCTTAGGAGTAGGAGTAGTTGAGCAGCCAAATTTCATGCTTAGAAGAGGTTAGTTAGAGAAGTAAACCAAAACATCGGCATTCTCACCTTCCATCGCCATTCACCCTACATTGCCATCATCGCGCCATCAACATCATCTAGCATTCACACCGAACCACCATCTCC
Organism: Cupressus sempervirens; assembly: GCA_028749045.1. Classification (NCBI taxonomy): domain Eukaryota; kingdom Viridiplantae; phylum Streptophyta; class Pinopsida; order Cupressales; family Cupressaceae; genus Cupressus; species Cupressus sempervirens. Next base: position 570,965,887 of record CM053789.1, on the reverse strand, counting down.
ATTTTCTCACCAAGATCCAAATTTTTCTCAAACAAGAAAACGTAAGGCCGCCTATGTGATTACCAGCAAATCACATTGATAAACTGAGCGAGTATCCAACGGTGTAAGGAACATTGGAGTTATAATCATGTCCCATGAGAGATAACTTTTCAAGAGAGGAATTGTGTATTTGATATTCTGTATCAAGCATCCAATTACTAATATGTTATGTAGTGACACAAAACTCGCATCAACAAACATCCTCTGTATTATCCTCAATATCAGTATCAGGAACCTCCTCATCTCCTAACTCAGAAGTCACCTCAATCAAATGAACCTTTCCTTTACCCATGCAACAGTGTCCTAGTTCCCATGGTTCTTTGCAGGAAAAACACAACCTTTTCCTCCTCAATTCATTCCTCGTTTCCTGATTCATCCAAGGATTTTTAGATGAGGTCCCTCCTTTGTTCTGTGTCGTATTGGCCTTCTGTGCAGGCCGTGAATCTCTAAATGGTTTCTTATCTGCCTGATAAGAAGTGGGAACAGTATCCAATCTCAATGTCACATCAATAGCCTCCTTAAGAGTAGCTGGTTGAAAAGCACGTACCAATCCTTTTAGTCTATCCTGCAAACCCTCAATGAACAACATCACACTACGTTTCTAGGGCATATCCGGTACCATAACTGCAATATGTTGGAACTCATTAATATAGGCTTCTGCATGACCAGTTTGTTTAAGGTGAGCCAACTCCCTGTAATAAAGTTCTGTATCCTTACGATCAAATCGTGCAATGAGTCGCTCGGTGAACTCAGCATAGGAGTGAACTAAGGCGTGATCCTGGGTGACCAATCCATGGTGCCACCAATCATAGGCAATCCCCTCTAAATGCAACACAGCAAACTGAATAGCCTCACGCTCAGACATGGGCCTCAATGAAAGGTATATGTCCAGCTTGTGGACCCAAGCTCGTGCACTAGTGTCTCCTGAGCCATTATATGGGGCCAATGTAATCTTCCTAGTAGCTCTATTGAGGTCATAATTCTGCTGCTGTTGTGGTAGTCTATTACCACAATCTCCCCTGAACCTGGTTGTATCTCTACGATGTGCACAATACTGGGGAAGAGGGAAGACGTCCCTAACCTCAGGAGGTAGAGCTCTCCACTCAGCTGTGGCCGTCAAAACTAACTCTTGAAACCCCACTTCTGGTGGTTCCACCTGCACTGGTCGTTCACCTGGTATGAATTGGGGAAGCAATGGCCTATTCGTAGTAGGTGTACGATGGCGATGCCTCCTACTGGAATGAAGGGAGCTCCCAACTGAAGAATGGGATTGATGGCTGCGCTGACTACCAGCCACTGAAACTGATCTACTTTGCCTGCCTCTGTGTCCACCCATCTCCAAACGCTCCAAGGTATCCTGTAACCTGTCTAGAGCCTGAGTAATCCTGGGCTGAGTAGTGAATAGGGTCCGCACCATCTCTCTTTCTTCTGCCTCTATAGGCATGCCGTCGCCAGCAGAACCCTGTGCCTCACCCATAGCTGGTATCTGTGCATCTCTGGTAGCCTCTGCTTGCCAATAGTTTCTCCTGCGCACGTAGAATCTGTGTATTTCTCCACCAAGATGCATAAATTTGTATTCAATCCACCAACTAGTGACTACCCAGATGTTTTAAAATGTGTATTGGCCTCCAAAAGGTCCAATCATGCATGTTTTAAAATGTACAAGCAATCAAAATCAGAGCTTTTAGATGCAATTGCACATTTTAAGTAACATCTCACATTTTAGATGCAAAAACATAAAAACTTAACTTTTGATGCAGTGACATCAAAAAGGTCCACTTTTGATAACCTTTTGATGTAATGACATCAAAAACGTCCACCAAGTTGAACTTTATATGCAGTGACATGTAAAATGTCCACTTTTGATGGATTTTACATGTAATTGCATATAAAATGTCCACTTTTGATAACTTAAAGTCATTTAATTCACTTAAATTTATAAAAATATTACTAAATGGGTCATAAACAATATTTATATATCATATTTAAAAATATAATATATAAACATCATTTAAAAAAGTAACATTTAAATAAGCATTTGATTTAAAAATCAAAAATTAAACTAGAACTATATAGTTATAGTCACTTTAAGTGAAAAATTAAAAAATAACTCAACTTAAAATTATAACTTAAAGTGCACTATAGTTGCTTTAAGTTAAAACTTTGAAATTTAAGTAACTTAAAAACATAACAAAAAGTGAATTTAAGTTATATTTATAAAAAAAATGAAAGTCAAATTAAAAATATAACATCGTATTTTTAATTCGTGTTGTTGCACTAAAAAGGTCCACTTTTGAGGCACTAAAATAGGCATATCTCTTGACTGACAACTCCAATTGAGCTCTAGGCCAGACCGAATCGAAAGGAAAAGCGAAAGGCATGACATGAGCAAAATCAAAAGACTAAAAACCAACAAACGCAAACTCAAAAGCAAAGAAAGGACGATGAAGGCTTAAAAAATAAAGCAAAGGCTCGATAGAAAGCAAAACAAAAAAGACTTGACGAAGGCTTTCAGTAAAATGATTTGATATACGAATTGAAATGGATCAATCGATCAACATTAAGCAATTGAATATCAAATTCAAGTTTAGAGAAACGCAAAACTAGATTGAAAAAGTTTCATGCTATTACTAACATTTTGTGGTGACAAAATGCAGGACAACATAATATATGTTATATATATAAGATATTTATTTTAAAGATGATTTACCATCAACAAGGTATCTCATGATAAAATCAATCCGACAAAAGCTACAACTTTAACACTCCCTCCTAGCTAAGAAGGATTTATAGAACACAATATGCTCTCAAGAATAAGAAGAGATATCATCTTAGTATGATATTCAATTCATTATGAGACTAAATTTCTCACCTTCCATAACACAATTCAAGCAATTTCCATAACTTTTAAATACACCACTTTAAGTGTGGTCTATATGGTGTCCAGCAAGATCCGGCTCAAAGAACCATAACAAGTTGGTTATCATAGTGTCCGGAAAAATCCGACCCAAAGAACCATGATAACAGGTCTACCATTTATAAGATCGTCACCTTACAATGGTTACCTTCTCTCTGTTTGTTATCATGATTTCTAGCACTCTGGGATAACAATTTAATGAAGTTTGTCATGATAACAATTCTAACATTTATAAGATCGTCATCTTATAATGGTTACCTTCTGTTTATATATGTCAATGAAAGATCGTCACCTTTCATTACATATTATAACAACATCATGTAGTAACTTACATGATATCCACCATGAACCACCATAGCTGCTACTAGAGGGTGGAACAAGGATTTTCACCTCAGACTTCTCTCTCATAAGGGAGAGCGTATTACAAAGAATTTCTCTTAGAACTTCACCTCATAGAAAAGATATCATCCACAAAGGATTGCATCTCAAAATTTCTCCCTCTAAACATCAATCCTAGGAAGGCAGGTCCTCTAGTTACTTCCTCAAAAACTCTCTTCACCCAAGGATGGATGTCGAACTCACTTTGAATCTGATATTACTCTTTTGATTTTCTAGTGATGAGTCAATACTTCCTCATAATATACATAGTATGTCGTCTATAAATATTGTGTAGCTAACGGGTTGATGTCGTCAGTAGAAACTGTGTCAGCCGACTTGATTGTCGTCGGTGTTTTTGTATTCTGTAGCCGACGTCGTCAGTAAAGATTTTGTAGCCGACGGGTAATCTACACTTTCAATATATTATTTCCATAAAGAAAAAGTACAAATAATAATTTGCATACCTTATTGGGCCCCATTGTCCATTACCTTAGTATGGACCTTTTAAATACGACTTTATCTTTATAAATGAGGCTCAATAAAATAGGGTTCAAAGAAAAATCTTCCATTTAAATGATAAACAGTATTCAATGCATTTTGAGATCCTATTGATGTCCTTCAAAACAATGCTAGTCCATGATAAAATTGTTTGCGTTTTGGTTATACTTATTAGAGTCATCTCTCCATGTTATCTTCTGTGCATCAATACTTTCCATTGATAAGAGTCAAACTGTGGTCAATATGAAGACAAGTTGACAATGAATAGAGTATTGTTAGCACATTACAGCCTGAGAAGGCTTGGCAACCTCAACCCTCCAGATCTCATTCATTGATTCAAACACCACAGAAGCATCTAATTAGTTTTCCAACATTTTGAACCAACAGTGACATCAAAATCTTTCTATGGATGTCGTCGAGGTGGGAGAGCTGGATTGAGGGCTCCCAAAGACCACACGATTTCATTTATACATGCAAGGGAGATTTGAATTCAAGCAAAGAAGATTTGTATTGGGTTGTACTATCTCCATGGCTCAATGATGGTAAGTTTGTCAAACATTTTATGTGCATGACCTATGAGGCATTTTGGCATTTTAACCTGTCATAGTGCTGCCTTCAATGCATTCAATAAAACAAGTCACACACCTTTGAGGCTGCTACACACTTCATCTCTATTTCATCGCACTATTTTATTCATGCCGCACACATCATTTTTCATGTTCTTTATCGCACGTCCACCCATATTTCATGCTCTCATTGCAGATGTTGAAGGAGGTTGCAAGTATATCACTTTCTAAAGTCACCCAATGTTGTTGTTTGGAGGACATTAGGAGTATTTCATCAAATAATTTGCATGCATTGTCATTTTAAACTCCTTGCTATTTTAATCAAGAGTTTTCTAACTGTTGTGCAAAACCATGGGTTGAAGGATAGAGCATTTGATCACATGATTTACATACTTGTCTACGATTCCATACACTGCATATTATGAGAAAGGAATCATTGTAATTCTGTTATAATCCGGTTAAACACATCACTAGGAAACATTCATACTTATTATATGTTTTCATCTGTCATTACTTTTGTTCCTCTTCGATTATTAATCCTCTACATCGTTTGGTCATAAGGAGACAAGTGTTGATAATAAATTATTGAATCTCGTATATCAAAGTTATCCAAGCACTCATTCTTTCTTTCATTTGCAGTTTGGCTCTGATACCATATTGTTGTTTTCTAGGATCGTTTCTACAGATGTAGTAACATTACCAATGTGATTGATGTCTTCCAAATGCAGATTTGAAGACTCATAAATATGAGAGGAGACATGTCTCTATAGTTAATCATCATTAGTTAATATATTAATAATATAAATAACCATATGTATAACTCATCTTTAAGCATATATGTAATATTTTATAATATATTATTATATTATTATATAATGTATAATATATATTATATTATATATATATAATATATATAATATATATTATATTATACATTATATAATATATATTATATATAAGATATTTATCTTAAAGATGATTTACCATCAACAAGGTATCTCATGATAAAATCAATCCGACAGAAGCTACAACCTTAAGATACCCTTCGGAGGAACTCCCGAGGGTTTACAAAGATAGCCGACGGCAACACCTACGGAAACAATTAAAATAAAAATAGGTCCAACATATACTAAATCAATCAGAACCACAAATACAAATATTATTAACTTGGCCCCCATATTAATTAATTGACATAACTAATTAAAGGTCCTTTTATTATATTATTTAAATTTTGGGACCAATTAATTAATTAATTTAATTAAATAATTAGACTGAAATTTGGGGACATGACAAAGAGCACGTCAGGAGTTGTACAATTTTGCCTCACCATACACTACCCATTCAACTCACATGAGTGCAAGTCACCAATTAGTAACACTCACAGCAATCTCATCACGGCTCAAGTTCATAATATCTATTGTTGTATGCTTGTGGAATGGTCTACGATCATCATGGTGAGTGGGAATCCATTCTAGTTGGGACAATGATTAGTATAGTCCACCTTTTTGTAATTCTGAGTAGTTTCTTGATGCAATCTAGCAGTTTACCAAACATTTTTGTGAGTTAATCTTAGCTCAGACTTTTTTTTTTTGGGCTTGCGTGTGACTTAACGTGGCTAGAGAATTTTGTACTTGTCACACCAAGCTAAGTTATATCTCTTTCAGTTTGTGTTTGGAACTTGAAACAATAGTGTGATTGCAATTATTGTGGAGGAAGCATTCAAACCAACAATATGTAAAGGGGCAGTAAAAATATAATTTTACAACTCTATGAAAATAATGCAATTAATCCCAAAAACCGTGGCATTATCTGAAGATGGCCTTATTTAATTATGTTCGAACCCCATCTGTGTATGATTATTTTGGGCCAAGAAGTGCCGACTGGAACTATCTTGTCTAAGAAATATGTAACTCTATGTGAAGACAGATTCCAAGTACTTGTGTTGCACTATCAATATTCTAGGAAGATGCTTGCAGATAAAAAATTAGAGAAGAGAGTATTCAAAGTCCGAACAAAAGTCGTTACTCAGGAAGAATCTTTGTGTTTTCCTTATTGCATGCACAGATATATGATCTTCATCATTTTCTAGGTGATGTTATAGTACTCTGCATTATGTTGAAAGATTAAAAATTGTTTGTATGCAAAGAGTTATCAGATGAAGGGTTCTCATAGTGGGAGCTTCGATTTTATCAATCAAAGAATGATTAAAATTGTTGGATCAATGGTATAACTCTTTAGAAAACTGAATATGTTCTAAAGGTAATTAATGAATCTACAAAAGGTTTTTTTGGGCAGCTTGGTAAATTCTCTCATAGCACTACAGAGGCTCACGAGAAACTAATCTAAGCTTAGAACAGCTGTATATTGACTTTTTAGACTTTAAAATGGCATCAAAATGTAGTTTGGCCAACGTACTTTGTGAAATAAGTAGCAAGTTGGGGTCAGAATCACAAACAGAGGAACATTCTCTCATCAAATTAACTAAACTACAAGGATGTTTAAGCATGGTTGAGCAATCACCTTCGGATTTATTGCAGATTGCTCTTGTCCCTATAGTGCACACTTTGAATACCCACACGTGGCGAAAGCACTTAGATAGCAACATAAGGTTGTTGGCTACTTCTTGCTTGATGCAGGTTACAAGGATGTTAGAATGTAAAGTCCACCAATATAACTAAGGGGGGGGGAAGGGGGGAGGGTGAATCAGTTATCCAACTATTATAACAATTATCAACCTTATTAATCCTTAACCATATGAGCAATATAATCAGCAACCATAACAAGATACTCATACACAATAACACCAAATATGTTAACTAGAGAAACCCTTGATCGGAGGGAGAACCTTGGTGGGGATGGTACCCACAAGATGATGTATTAATATAAATATTCCTTATTAGAGGATGGACCTTGTTAGGAGTCAATAAAAACATTCTGTACATATTAAACCCTGTTAGGAGACTTTGAATTTCTGTTAGGAGATTTCAACCCTATTAGGATTTGTAGCTGACAGATGGACCCACTATCCAAACAGCTTCAGGGACAAGACCAATGAACCCACTGTCCAAATGATATTTGTATTATTCCTTGCAGAATAATAAAAATGAATTGTACTTCCTCTTCCTCTATCCTATCAATCGAACTACTCTTCTGCTTCTAATCTCGATACTAGATCACCAACTTCGCATCTAATAATCTCTTTGATCGCTTACTCGCATTTACCAAATACTCTGCTCTTGTTCACACTTTCTCAATCACAATGCTTGCATCACACACTTTACCAAAAGGAAAATATCTTTCCTTTATACCATGTCCTCAAAACCATTCCTTGAGTCAGCCTTAAGGCTTTCCCAATTAATTATGATAGGACCACATTAAGATAATTAATTATTTCGTAATTACACAACACTGTTGACTCGCAGTCTTTACAACTTCTCACACATGCGATTGCAGACCTTGCGCACTCACTAACGTCATCATCAAACTATCCTCTGTCACTGTACAACTTCACATATCTCAATTCTATCTCTATTAGGAGATACAATCCAATCATTAGAAACTGCTCATTAGGTACTCTACTCTGTACTTGTTGTCCTGCATTTTGTCACCACAAAATGTTGGTAACAACACGAAACTTTTCCAAGCTAGTTTCACCTTTCTCTAAACTTAAATTTGATATTTGATTGTTTAATATTGATCCATTGATCCATTTCAATTCAAATATCAAATTGTTTTATTGAAGACCTTCATCAAGTCATTTTTGTTTTGCTTTCTATTGAGCCTTTGCTTGATTTTTGAAGCCTTCACAGTCCGTTCCTTTCTTTTGAGATTGTGTTTGCTTGTTTTTAATCTTTTGGTTTTGCTCATGTCATGCCTTTCATTTTTCCCTTCGATTCGGTCTAACCTAGAGGTCAATCAGAGTGGCCAGTCAAGAGTTATACCTATTTTAGTGCCTCAAAAGTGGACATTTTAGGTGCAACAGCACGAATAAAAAATATGTTGTATTTTTAATTTGACATTCACTTTTTGAAAATAAAACATTATTTTCACTTTTTGTTACATTTTTAAGTTACTTTTGCTTTAAATTTATAACTTAAAGTGACTATAGTGCACATTATGTTATAATTTTAAGTTGAGTTACTTTTTAATTTTTCACTTAAAGTAACTATATAACTATATAGTTTCATTTTAATTTTTGGTTTTAAAGATCAAATGTTTATTTAAATGTTACTTTAAAATGATGTTTATGTATTATATTTCATAATATTATAAATAAATATTGTTTATGACCCATTTTGTAACTTTTTTATAATTTTAAGTGAATTAAATAACTTAAAACCTTCATAAGTGGACATTTTATATGCAATAACATGTAAAATCCATCAAAAGTGGACTTTTTACATGTCACTACATATAAAGTTAGCTTTGGTGGACACTTTTGATGTCATTACATCAAAAGTTCATCACAAGTGGACCTTTTTGATGCTATGACATGAAAAGTGAAGTTTTTATGTCTAAACATCTAAAAGGTGAGTTGCATTTTAAAATATGCATTCTTCTCAAAAAGGTCTGACTTTACTTGGATGCATATTTTAAAACATGCTATGCACCCAAAAAGGTCCAATTTAACTTGTTGCATATTTTAAAACATGCTATGCACCCAAAAAGGTCTGATTTTGGTCAAAAGCATGTTTTAAAATGTGTTGTACCCTCCAAAAAGTCTGATTTTGAAGGAATGAATGCATTTGCTCCCCAAAAACCCGATTTTGTTCATTGTGAGAGATTTATTTGATGGTTTGCTTGAAATCTTCTCCATTGAAGGCGATTTTACTTGGCAATGAGTTTCCTTGCATCAAGAATGGATTTAACATGCTGAAAATTGTTTTTAGAGCTAAATCCTAGGACAAGTTTTTAAAGAAAACTCCAAATACCTCTATTTTTTGTCATAACTTGAGTTTTTCTCAATGAATTTGCATGGGATTTGTTCCATTGGAGACATTTTTGGATGGCAATGATTTCTCTTGTTTCTAAAATGGATTCATTTACCTCAAAAACGTTTTTGAAAGCTTCATAATGGATCACATTTTTGAAGAAATTTGCAAAAAAATCCATTTTTAATGCATGTTTTTCCTCCCAACCAAATCGATTTGGCATATTTTGGGGATTACATTGCATTGTAGTTCACGTTTTGGTGTTTTATGATCAAAAACTTTAGATCTTGCAACATGAGATAACACGTTTTTCACCAAAAACGTCCCATGAGTTTCCATTTGCAAAAATGTTGGATCTTGGAGTATTTTTAGGGCACGTTTTGGCATCTCCCAACAACTTCTTCTTGTTTTCTGCTCTCTCCCATTCGAATTTGCAAAGTTGGAAAATGTCTTATTATTTTTGGAAAAAATTTCAAACATTGGAGCATCTTTTCCCTTCATTTATGGCACATTTAAGTAGACTCTTTCTTTCTTGCTTTAAATTCATGCTTATCTTGCTGATTTTATGCATGAAATTACTTGATGGTTGCCATTTGTGAAAATCTTTGCCATGGGAAGTCCATTTTTCCTTTAAATATGAAGTTTTTATTCATTTTCATGTTTTTGGTTCTTTCCCAAATCTCAATTTCGAATTTGAATTTTGAAGTGCAGTGCATCTTGGCATGTTTGTGTTATTTTCCGAATTTCTTTTGTGTTTTGTGTTTTGCGCTTGCTTGTCGGTTTTCTCTACTTGGAGAAATTGCAAGTTCTTTCCCAAAAACTTGTTTTTGCTTCATTACATGCGAAAGCATTGTCATATTCCACGTTCCATTTCCATGTCACAACACTTCATCTCTCACTCAACGAAATGCAATTACATGTTTTTCATCCCATTCGCCATCTGCATATGCATGTAATCCCATTTTTCACTTTCATTTTCACCCATCTCACTTTTCGCTTCCATTCGCACGACACAATTACACAAAATGTCTTACGTGTAATTTCATCAAAAAGGTCCGATTTTGATTAAAAGTCACATTTTAAAAAGTCAAAAATATGTAATTTTCACTTCCCATGTACTTTGACTTCTCCTTTTTACCTTAAGTGACTATAAAACTCATTATCTCACTTCCATTTTCCATTTCCATCCCTTCATATGCATTTGTGTTTTCGTGAGCAAATACATGTTTCCGCATCTTTCCATGCTATCCAACTTGACCTTCATTCACACATACATATGAAGTGTATTTTTCACCCACATTTGCATCTCATTTCACCCTCCACCTCCCGTTACATGTTGCATTTACATGTACTCATTTTTCATGCAATAATGCTTTGAAAACACTAAGTCACTTTCGAAATCAACAATTTCCATTTGTACGCATTCTCATGCATTTCACCTTCACGCATTCTCATTTCATTCCATTTCATTTCATCTTCCATTTTCTCGCTTTCATTACGCTTTCCGTTCATTTCATTCCGCTTTCTGTTCAATTGCATATGCATATGTTTTCTCTTAGAAGTCATTTTGATGGATTTGTGAAATCTCCAATCCATTTCGAATCTTCACTGCTGATTCGGAATTCACTTGTATGGAGATCCCTTCTAATGATGTATTTATGTTTTGGGATTTTTGTGTTGCAGCGCAGCACAAGACATGTCCTTGGCATCCAAATCCAAAGGCAAAATGAAATATCAATATGATAAAGAATTGGCTCATGCAGCTCTTTCAATCATATCTATTTTGGATAACGTGTTGGACACAAAGATTGGTCATGTGGACGTGGCTGATTTTCTACAAAGAGTTGAAACTCCGGCTAGTGATGAAATGCAGCACATCAGGAGAAGCAACATTCACTTGGTATCTACGTTTTCTATGGCAGCTATAGAACCTGACTTCGTTTATGGATGTGCATGTCGGTTTACTCCCAAGACGAAAACTATCAAAGATGTTGACGACAAGGTTATCATTAGCCTAGATCCTGAGGTTATAGAAAAAATCTTCAAGGTTTCGCATAAATCAGAATGTGTTGAATTCACTAAGAATCATCATTCTCTAGTTGGAATGAACAAAAGAGTAATTATCAGAAGTATGTCAACCTTTATTGATTAGACAATAAAAGAAGTAATTTCTCTAGATGGCCAAAGACTGTTCATCAGTCAAATTTCAAACAAGAGTATAAGGATCTCATCATCCTTCTCAGTCGGATTTTTGGCCTTAAAGATTCTACTGATTTTGAGCCATAGATGTATAAGCTTATGTTTCAAATTATGGAAAATAAAGAACACATATTTTGGGGAGAACTCATTAGTACTGTGCTTTGCCAACAAATATGCAATGTGGGAACATCAATACCCTTCTACATGAATTCTTATTTAGTTTACATTGTTGCTGCCATGGGATCTTTCTCTGATCTTTCTACCAAAGGAAATCATCTTCAAGTTCCTATTTGGGATTACTATGACCAAATCACTTTAGCAAATAGTAATTTCCACTATAGAAGAGTCCAAGATGCCTTCTTCGGACATTTCTAGTGCTTGTTTAATAAGTAGTTATCTATCAAAAGAGTATTTGATGTAACATGGGAGAAGGTGAACCAATATGGCTGTATTTATCTTCAGCTTCCCACTTTCACATACTTGAAAGTTGGATATCTCAAGGGAGAGTTGTATACCTTACCTAGGTATGCTATAGATCGAATCATCCTAATGGAGCTAGCTAGACAGCTCATAGACCTGCAGAGTGATCAACATGCTTCACATAGGCCTAGTTTTGGCATTACTTCAACTAAGCTTTTGGCTATTGACAATTATTCAATCATTTATGTGCCTAAAGCAAAGAATATGGAAGCAGAGTTGCAGTTGATTACCTTGAAGAAATTCAATGCCAGATTTGATTTTGACTATCGATAGATTAATTCTTAGATGAAAAAAGCCTACACTCATGTTCATCACATCGAAGACATCTGGATAGACATGAGGACAGAATTTGACATCATGAGGATGGATTACTGCAGATTAATCTTGTAACAGGTAATTGATTTTAATATGTTGGAAATCCCTTCAAATTTTCAAGTTGAAGATAATGGCGACATCCTTAATCCGGAGTTTCATCAAGCCAGCTTTGATAAGATATGCCCTTTTCCTATCCAATGGCAACAAAAGGAAGGTACATCTATCATGGACAAATTTGAATCCATCCTAGTAAACACCAACAAATGGTTAAAAAGTAAGGGCCTTAAAAGAATAAATCCTAAGATGGGCTTGGATTGTAGAAGTTTTGGTCCTCCTATCAAGAAATCACAACTGGAAATTACAAAAAAAGATGGTGCCTCATCTTCTGATGCCAAGGGTTCCTTCAAATTTAAATTGAAGGGCGGAAAATGAACAAAATCATCTCAAGTTCCTGAGCCAATTCAAGAATCAATAGCAGAATCAGAAGAAGAATTGGAAACAAAATCTAATAAGGGAGATTCAGATGAAGGGGAAATCACAATCATATCTCCTCCAAAGCCTACACAAGCATGTACATCTTCTATACACGAAGAACCCTTTTTGCATGAATTTGATGATGATGTGGATTCATTTTCCACTATTTTCTCTCCTTCCAATCCATTCTAAGAGGTTAATATCATGGCTCTTCCTATTTCTTCTACTGCTCCTCGCATCCCTGCACATGAACAATATGATCACTTAGTAAATGTGTTTGAAGATTTTTCGACTCTTACTTCAACATTTTCCTATGCCTTCAACGGTATAGACTGAATCTTGCTTAGTCACTAGGGATATACAATCTAGATCAATGCCAATGGTCTTCACTGTGCCTGCTTTTGTAGATGAAAGTTTCAGCCTACCTCCATGGTTGAGTAAAATAACAACAAAGAGAAGGAAAGGGTTGTTCCTTCTAACAATCTTCCTATTAAGAAGACTAAATCCAAATCTTTGCAAGATAAGATTGTTTTCAAAATTTTGGTTGATTCATAAAACCAAATTTGTTGAAGTTGTTGAGCCCTTGATAGATAAACCTGTTGAGAAACTTACTCATTTTGACTACAAGTTTACTAAGGTTGAAGTTGGAAAGCAATCACGTTTGGGTTGTTTGCAAGATGCATTGGCCCATGTATCAGAAAGCAATCATGAGCTTGGGAAAAGAAGAATTCGTTGAAACAGGAGATCTCTCGTTTGAATGAGGTTATCCAGAAACAATCTTCTCAGAGTGTTGTTGTTATGTCTCAAACGTCTAAAGAGAAAAGGCTGATTGAAGTTGCTAAGTCTTGGATATAGGAAATCATTTCTAAAGGAATTTGAACCATCATAGAGACATTTGTAGTTCTTAGGCGTGTCAAAGAGATGAATGAAATGGAGCAAAACTTAATTTTTTCTTTGACTCAAGAAGTAGATAACTTGGAAGAAATCTTTGATGATTGGGAATCAATGATGAAATTCGATTTCGATGTCTTGGTTTCATGTGACATTCTTCCATCATGTGAAATGTTCTTTGGATTTCAAGGGCTCATTGGTTACAAGGAGGAGACATTAAAAAAGCTGATCACAAAGTTGCAGGTGGCTTTTGGAGATTGTGAAGCAGTTGAAACAAGTGTCACTTGTAATTTGGAATAGATGGGATGTCATGTTACGGATGAATCTAATAATCTTATTGCAGCAGACATAGTAAATTCAAAATATACCAACAAGATCAATGCTGATGTAGATTCTGAATATTTTGGTTCACATACAATGAACAAGTTTGTTTTGTATATATCCTTGACAAAACACTTGTTAGATACCATGGCAACAAGTTCCAAAGTTGTGCAATCAGCATATGAAAATGTAGTGAGAGTCGAAGCCATATCAAAGACTATGGAAATTGTTAATCTTCCCACAGTGTGTGATATCATTGTCAAATTCAAGGCACTAAGAAACAGTCTTTAAGATTGTTGTTTTGTTTTTATTTCATGTTAGTAGTTGTAAAGAATGCATTACATGAAAAATCATAATTACATATAATGCGAGTTACATGTATGTAAAAAGATGTAATGCGAGTTGCATGTGCAGTTGCATGTAACCCTTTATTTTCTCCTGTAGTTAGATTAGGTCAAAGTTGATTGAGTTGCTCTCACTTTTTCCTTCACCTTTTTCTCAACTCCTATGCCTATATAAAAGAGTGCCCCCTCATTGTAAAATCATCACTATCTTTATGCAAGAGAGCTCTGGAGAAATTGTGCCAACAGAACTTTGTTTGTGCAACCACTATTTTGAGAGAAAGTGAATACAAAGGAGCATTTGAGACTTAACTTTGATTAAGATTGTTATTTGTGTGAATTGTAAGTTTTGTCTATAATTCATCCAAGTTGTCTTTGATTCATGTTATCCTGTGTTATTGGTAATTGTATCTCGTGAATTGAATAGAAAAGAGTTAAGAAGCAAATTGCAGCCAAAGCTTTGACCAAGAGCAATTGTGGAACTATATAGCTAGAAGCTTTGTCTATAGCTTATAGTTCTCACTTAATTCGCAAAATAGTTAGTTATTTTTACTTTTAGGAGTCTTTGTGCCCTAATTGTAAAGCTTTTCCATATAGAAGTACAACCGGACTTATAGCCAAACCGATACATTTTCAACTAGCCTTTGAGTTAGTGAAGGTTTATTGGTATCACTATTTCTAGCTCTTGATAGAAGTGTGGTTAGAGATTCACCCTGCCCATTACTTGCTCCACGAGTAAGTGGATTCTTTCTTGAAAGTTAAGAATAAAAGATATTGGTAACACCCATTTTATAAAATCTCTCAACTTCTTGCCTACTTTGAGTTGATTCAAAGAACAGTGAGAAGGGGGAGCCTTCCCTTTAAGGTAGGAGAGACTCTATCTCACACACTGTGGCTGGTCATCTTATTTTGCGACTGGATTTTTACCCAAAATTGTCGGTTGCAAAATATCCACTCAACAATACTGCTCTCTGTAAATCAAGCATATCTTATGTACGTCTTCTACTTACTTCATGTGCACTTAACCTCGTCATTAGGACACCGTGTAGACCATGTCCTTAACAGTGCTACACTTGATCATCAATTTTTTGTCCGTACAACCTCAACCTTTGTCTGCTACTCTACCAGTCTTCACAGAAACCATACTATGTTGTCATCAATGACAAACACAATCATGAATGCAACATGTCAATCATGCTACCAATCTCCACATGCTTTGTCAATGCTTAGGATACTCCCCCAAAGGAATACCATCAACATTTATGCTAACAATCTCCCCCTTCTGCATTGATGACAATATAGATGAAAAACATCTAAGTCCCAAGAATACCAAAACAATACTCTATTGTTGTTGCTATTGTTCTCTTTCTTTCAAATCCTCTTCATCAATTAAATCTAAAATCTTCTAGAACACTGCTATGTTCTACATCTCTTTCTACTCGCATCAGTTGTTCATACACTAAACAACTCTCAACTTCTCCCCCATTTGATGTATCTCCTGATTGAAACATTATACATAGGAGATCTCAATATCTCCCCCATACTTACTTAGCAGATATTTTTCAAGTCCCTTCCCCATTCATACTTAGGAGATGTTTTTCATACATACTCTCCCCCATTGACATCAATGACAAAGGCTTCATTATGTCAATCATCTGCTCTAAGTCTTCAAATAGCTTGAGTTTCCAAAGACACTGTTCTAAGCCAGCTACCAAGAGTCCTAGATGACTCTACTCATCATAGATACTCCCCCATACAAGAAGCATCAGCATTCAGTGTAGTCAAACAACAATGCTTTGTACCACTGGACTGATGCAATCTCTACATCATTTACCCAAAAGTAGGCAGGGGCCTAACCCCAACCATACCTCTCAAATACTCAAATGTATCTCTAGGCAAAGGCTTCGTAAAGATATCTGCAATCTGATCTTTTGTATTTACATAGTCTAGAGTAATTCCTTTCTCTACAACCTTCTCTCTCAAAACATGGTACTTAATAGATATATGCTTAATCTTAGAATGCAATATAGGATTCTTAGACATACTCACTATGTTTGTGTTATCACAATGCATGATAACATGATCTGAAAATTCTATCCCAATATCCTTTAGCATCTACTCCATCCACATGATCTGATTACAATTATTTGTTGTTGCTACGTACTCTGCTTCAATTGTACTTTGTGAAAGAAACCAATCTCCCTCCAAAGGAAAATGGTCCACCATTGGTGTTTTTGCTGTCATCCATACTACCTGCCCAATCCGCATCAGTATAAGCACAAAAAGTGAAATCACTTGATCTGTCATACATAAACCATAATCAGGTATTCCCTTCAAATATTTGAATATCCTCTTTATTGTTGCATAATGATACTCCTTAGGATCAGCTTGAAATCTGGCTACAATCCCAACTGCCTTTGTTGTATCTAGTCTTGTGTGAGTCAGATATTGCAAACCTCCAATCATTGATATGTACTTCTTCTGCCAACTGTAGGTGTCTCATCTTTGCTAGATAACTTGTGACCAATTACCATTGGTGTATCAACAAGCTTCCAACTTCCCAATCCAAATCTTTTCAACAAATCTTTTAAACACTTAGCTTGAGAAATGAAAATACCATCATTGTTTTGCATAATCTGTAAACCTAGGAAAAACTTCATCTCACCAATCATGCTCATCCCAAATTCATTCTTCCTCTCTTTAGCAAACTTGTCACTTGCTTCATCATTACCTCCAAAGATTATGTCATCGGCATTCATGCTAAGAATTAGCACCTCAAGAACCTTACAAAGAAGAGATGATGAAGATGGTATTTCAGCTAATCATTGATATCCTTCAGAATCTTGGGGCTATTGGAAATCATCATTTCTCAAGAAGGGTTGTCATACTCAAGTCATATGCAGAAATCAGATTGTTTAATCTCCTGGTTGACATGGGATTGTATAATTTAATATATCCATGTTTCAGCATTTCTTGGGCACAATTGGGGAAAGGCACCATGTAGATATTGGTTTAGCTATGGAGACTATTATGGTTATGACCATAAATGAAAGTGATACTCATTTTCAATCTCTTATGCATATGTCGTTAGCAATTTCAAGACAAGAACAAGATATTTCAAAAGATGCCTATAAGTTGGTCGAAAAAGTGCTCAAACAATGAGCCAAAAATTGAGAAGTACAAACAACAATGAGCTAATGAAGCACTAAATGCAAGGGAATAAGATATTGTAGGATTCCGAGAAATGAGCAAGAACCAAATGAGGGAGGAACAGATTTGTTTTACTTGCAACCATATTTAGTCACTTGGTCCCACTTGTGAGGATAAAAAGGAAGAAGAGTCAGCTCAAGAAGTGCAGATCAGTGTGAGGAAGTTGAGGACTCGTTAATCCTTTTTGGTGAATTGGAAGTGGCTATTGACAAGACTTTTCATGAGGATGTCTATCTACAAGATATGTTCAAAAATGAAAATATGCCTCTCCATGAGGATGAACCATATAAAAACAATGACATAAGAGTTGATGAGACAACAAACTTGGAGATGGAGGAAAATTTTGAAAATAGTGTAACTGAAAATGAGTCTAGTATTCAAGAACTAGAGCAAGGTGATGTTACTATAGGGTCTGAATTGAATGACCGATCAGAAATTCCATTTCAAGTTGGTGATTTTGGAGCATATAATTTGGAGGATAAGCTGAAAGTATCAAACAATATGGTTATTGCAGTCTGACTGCATTTTGATAAGATTCATAAAAACATTGAAGAAACCATGAGGGAAGTTAAAAGTGTTGAAAAGAAGGGAATAATGGATAGAATCAATAGTGTGAACCTTCACACTCTTAAGAAGGCACTGGAAAGAATGAAATGAAATTACTTGAAGTTTCTTGAAGACAGGGATATGGCTATCGAACATTCTGAAGATAAAGAGAGAGAGAGAGAGAGAGATGAGTTGTGTCTCCAACTAAATATGACACAATACTCATTACATCGGGCTGAAAATCAGACTTCTAGGACAGCCACTCACCAAGATGATGATCAAGAATCAAAAGCTAGGGAGATCATAAAAATAGAAGAAGGGATTCTCACCCTTGGTGACGGTGAAGGAGGGCACAATATATACACTCAACCTTATCTTTATGAGTATCATTATGCTAAAGAAGACTATAAGGACCAATATGAAGACAACCATGGGAACTTTGATTTTTATGACAGCAGTGAAATATCTTCATAATGTCATGTGGATAGATATGAACCAAGTGAAAATAATTTAGAGATCACTTGACTATGACCTTTTCATTGATGGAGATGTTGATTTAAGTGATCATACTTATAGTGATGCTGAAAATTCAGAATTGTCCTTAATGCACATTGATGGTTTCTATAGATTATCTAGAGATTTGTCACCAAGTCTTCATGAGATGGCAGCTATTCACATATTGGTTGGTGATTTTTTCTTCATTTGTGCTTAAATTATCAGTGGCCACCCTAATTGGACTATTGGTACATTTTCTGTTTGGGTCTGGCCTACAGGGGTCACTGAGTTGCAGGAAGATGAGTGGGGATGGTACACGTTGCAATATACTCCATATGAGATGCTTCCCTTTCTAGTTCAGCGGCATATTGGTGATTCACCGGTCATCTATTTCTACACAAAAGATCATGCTGACAGGTGGATTTGGGATCCAAGAGTTAATCGGATGGACACTTTGCACCATGTGTTCAGAGTAGCGCAACAAGTAGAAGCAGTAGTATCTCTCAAGATGACATAGGATCCAGGGATCACAGTGATAGATGGGTTGCATTCTTATTTTTAGTACCATAGCATAGCAGGTCATGACTCCAGAGTTATTAGTATGGGTTGCAGAGATGCTAGTAGGTGGATATGGGACCCTGACAATGGTTTATGGACTCGTGATTACTTCACAACAAGCAATCTTGAGGAGGGAGGACCATAATGTCCCCTTTTGGGACATTAGAAAATTAAGGACCTATTCATGTAATATTGAAATTGACTTATGAGAGCATAATGTAAATGTATAAAAAGGGGTCAATTTAATATTATAAAGTGGGCTTAAATGTTACAAAGGAGGAACAAGATGAAAAGAGGGGAAGGGAGTTGAAGGGTCACGGCTTTGAGCATCAAAAAAAGGAAATCTGCATTCATTTGGATATGCTTGGATTTTGGAGTTTTTTAGATTTCTCTTGCAAAAAGAAGAAGCTTTGGCTTTCAATTTCTAGAACTTGAGAACACAAACCTTCAAGGTCTTTGCGCCAAATTGGACATCAACCGAGTTCAGCATTGGTGGTGAATTTACATGAGAGTTCACATTGGCGTTAAAGGTTCTTCTCTATGTATTTCCAATCTGACTGTTAATGTTGTTTGTAAGATTGGATTTCTATGCATGTTATTGTACTCTTGTTTTATAATGTAATAACAAATTATGAGGTATTTTATATGATTACTTTACAAGGTATTTGTTGGTTTTAAATTGCATAAATCATCTATTGCATTCTAAAATTTGTACTTTGAGAAAATTGGAGAAAATATACATCCGAGATATTACATAAATTGAACACCAGAACCAATCAAAGTGAACATAAATAATCATAATTAAACACCATAAACAATCATCAATAACATGAATAGCCTCAATAACATGAACATCCTTGTAGACCAAGCAACGGATTTACTGAAGACCCTATAGCTGGTTTCTTGCTATCTTTTTGCTTTCTTTTTGCTATCTTTTCCTGCTAGTTGTTTTTTGGCTACTTGTTTTAGCTAGTTCTGTTCTTAGGTGTTGATGCACAACTCTTCTAGTTTTTTAGCTTTTGTTATTTTGTTCCTTTGTAAAAGGTTTCGGGTCCTTTAAAACCTTTTTTAACTTAATCAAAACATAAATAGCCTCAACTAAATGTCAACATTACTAATTGGGACACAAAAATTTTGCTTGGGGATGGGGTTACTTGGGTATTTTGCGTCTGACTATGGCTACGGCCACAGCTATGGCTATTTTGTAAAATAGGGGATGGGAGCACTTGGGTACATCAATTTTTTGAATATAATTTATTATTTTATAGAAAATCTGAATGAATCATGACAATGAGTTTTCAAAACAAGAACAATGTTAAACTTTGCCAATGTAATGTATTGTATTCAATTTCAGATTTTCAATATGTTAGTAATGGTAATATATGTAAATGTTTAGATGCAAAAAACAGAATACAAACTTTAAACATGAACAAGAACATAAATCATATAACGATGACATATTGCAAATGATAAACTTCTGACTCAAACGATGAAAAAGTTTACTATTAATCAATATTGTATCAACATTTCAAACTGATTACATATTGAATTAAGCTTGATAAACAACAAGCCGATAAGAAAACAAAAACTGAACCAAAAATCAGAAACCTAGCATGCATCCCAAAGGTAGGGGTACGAGTGCCCATGTACTCGGTACTTGGGTACATGTACCAGTACCTAGTATGCATCCCAAAGGTAGGGGTACAAGTGCCCATGCATCTAGGGGCCACAAGCAGCTTCAAATAAACCCAAAGAATCAATCCTTAAAAACACGACCAATCTCAACTAATTTCCTCCAGAAATCAAAGGAGACAAGCTATTTCAACCAAATCATGTAATTAATGATTAGATAAATGAATCTGATTAAGAAGTTTTCTCTTTTCCTTGAGGTCATTCACAGGGCATCTCTTCTAAAGGTCTAATTTGCAACCAAAATGTAGAAGATTCTATGAAATACGAATTTTATATCATTGTTGTCTTTGTTAAGATCAAAGATGGTGAAGTATAATCACTGCAAATGTAATAGCACCGCCTATGATTTATGTGTGTTCCAAAGGCAACGATCTCTCTTGCATTTATATTGAGGATGAGCCAAGGAGAGACATGACCCTTCATGGGACATGTCTATTCATTATTGTACGATTAATATAATGACAATTATTTATGACTTTGTAAATGTATATATGTATGTACATGTGTGTGCATATATACTTTGTAAACGTATGTGTGTGTGTGTGCATATGTGTGTGTGTGTGTATGTGCATATATATATAAATATGTGTGTGTGTGTGTGTGCGCGTGTGTGCATATGTATGTATGTATGTGTGTGTGTGTGTGCATATATATATATATATATATATATATATATATATATATATATATATATATATATAGATATGCGCACACACATAGACATACATATGCACATAATATCTCTTGGATCATTATATTATTTTCTTCAGCATTACATAATAGTTATATTTTGTATATGTGTGCGTCTATGTTCAGTATATATATCATATCTCATATATACTTAATATATATATGTATCTTCAATAGTTTTGTCTCATAGGCTTTATCCGATAGAAGCTACAAAAACATCAACACTCCCTCTTAGTTAGGGAGGATAAAGTTATAAACAAATGATTTGATATCACCCTAATTTAATATCAAGAATGTCATGATTATAGATATCTTTGATCAGAAGATATTCACTATAATGATATCAAAAGTAATAGCTTCAGAATATCAAGTCCCATGATATTCACCAAATACTCCGAGTAATGACCTCAGAATATCAAGTCATAAGATATTCACCAAGTGCTCAAATGTACATAAAGTATGTGCACACATATCACTCTATGATACTTACCATAGGAACATTAAAATCATGGCTTGTCTACGGATATTAAATCCGCCATGATATATCTATGCAATACAACTCATAGATATCTATGTGACGATATCTATCTCTTAATTAATTGATTTACAAGATATAATCTATCATGATCTGCTTAGATATCAACCATATGACATCCATCATGATAGAAGGTTAGACTATTCTAAGATCGTCACCTTACTATAGTAACTACAAACAAACATCAATGAAAGATAATGACCTTCCACAATGTTTCCAAGAAGTCATGTAGTAACTCACATGACATCCACCATGAACAATTCAAGAGGGTGGAGCAAAGGCTTTCACCTCAAACTTCTCTCTCACATAGAAGGATACAATATAGCACATCTCATGTAATCATTAATGCTGAGACTCCCTCTCGCCAAAGGCACTAATCCATTACTTCAAGCTTGTCTTCAATAATGCACAAACTTTATTTTGATAGAAGGCTTGGAGAAAATATCGATTGTTAGATCTTCCATGATAATGTACTCTGAATGAATAGTATTCCAAGTAATATCCATCTACGGTTTAGGCATTCGCATAAAGGCTTTCTACTCTACACATATGGAACTTCATCTCATGAGCCACAGTCCTTTGGCTACTACAATTTCTTGACTACTAGAGAATCTATCTTGACGTGGTCTACTCCCTCTGAATCAATATGATACAGATCCTCAAAAGCCAACTGAAAGGTATCCTCTATTTGCTCCTCTCACAAAAGCATACCTCTTTGTCCAAGGTTGGTTCTAATGAAATGTCAAGCTCTCTCTTGATGTAAAAGGCTACTCATAATCTCAATCATCAATGATATTCACTTCAATACTCCCTCTTAATGGTGTCTCTTCTCTAACATCACCTTTCTAAGGATAGTTCAAATGGGAATGGAACATTGTTTATTATTTCTTCCCACAATGTGAAATTCCCACTCTTATATCGTCGAACAATTTTTGCATCACATCAAATATAGCAAACTTCCTTTTGTTCTTCTTTTTCTTCTTTGCAAAGAATCGTCCCTATGGATCAAGGAAAAGAACAAGAGCATAAAAAATAAAATGACTTTTATTACATGCATAGATATAGGTAAGTGACAGACTGAAAAAAAAACATGATACTCAAGAGAGAATACTCTTCTCACTAATCTAGAGAAAATAGTCAACAACATCCTTTTTTCATTTATGTGAAAGGCTTTTCTAGCAACTCCACTCAATGCTATGCAAAAGGTAGTTGGCATTTGTAACGTTATGAAATCCACGCCACTTGACTCTCCTAGGAATCCCCAAAGAAATGAGCACTCCAATCTTACTAATCCCCTTTAATTGCTGCATGTTTCCTTCTATTGGCAAGGACCCCACCATAATGGAATATACATTTTTAGTAGTCTAATGAGTTTAAGAACAAATTGTAATGGTGACGACAATTAACATTCGGATAGTACATTAGAATCTTCCATCTAGTAATGCAAAGTAATAACAATTTATCACAACATCATGAGATGCACCATGAATCCCTTAACGAATGCCCACAAATAAGAAGTTGCCGCTCCCACCAACTGAATCGGTCTCAGAAGGAGTACATCCTCCAATGTTCCAAAAGCAATTGTGTCTATCATCATGTCATCATAAACTATGTCTATATGATTTGATGATAGATCCACAATGATTCTTCTCATATCAATTCTAGTGACTCGATTTGAATGTTGTCAGTGAGGACTTTGTAAAGTTTCTGCAACTTCTGAACAACCAAACTGATATAATGCCTTTCTAAACTTGTTGAAGATGGTCTTTAAATATATCAGACCTGTATACTAAGAGATACTTGGAGTATGATAGTTATTCTGAAAATGTTTTATCCCTGCTACAAATCGTATAGGGCAGTAAAACTAAAGGAGCAGACCTTATGTTTTTCATGTGTCCTTTATCCACATTCTTACCCCTTATTTATATGGCACTCAAGAAGCATGTCCTTAGAAAGGACATGACTCTTTCCAAGTCGGCCCTATATAAATTAATGAATATTTTGCCAAGATCGACGTCTCAAGGAGATATAATTAGTTAGCAAATATACTAACTGAAAAATATGCAAATCAAACATTATAATATCTTTCCAAGGAAGACGCCGATTAGGTTAGATTATACAAGACATAAGAGGCCAATCCTTTCAAGGATCTTCATGCTTTATTAGATCTTGGACGATCTACAATTCAGATCAGTATGATATCACAGTTACATAGAATTAACACTCCCTCTTAACTTGATAATCATATTGAGGGATAACATATCTAGCACCATCAATTAAGATGAATAAGCATAGATTGATACTCTAAATCTATCGGAATCTTCTAAGCATGTGGTATCATTGAACACATGATACTATGTCATATTACTATACTTGTGATATGACTTATCACTTATACTTGTGATAACAGTACTACATGAAATGCAATATATAGGATAAAATCCGGGGAATGATTAAATTCTTCCTTTATCCAAGTTGTGACTCATAGGTACTGGCAGGCCTATATCACAATATGATCTTGAGTTAAGATCTACCGTACACAAGATAAAATCCGGAGAATAATTAAATTCTTCTTTTACCCAAGTTGTGACTCATAGGCATAGAAATGTCTACATTACAATGAGATCTTCAACTCATCCAGATCTAACAATAGTTCTCTATTGTCAATACATTATATTAGAGATCGTCATCTCTCATAATAACTTTTATACAAGTGTTCATTATCTCAGAGATCGTCACCTCTTAGATAATGAATACAAATGGTGAAGCCCATAATAATCGATAGCCTGAAAATAATAAATTTAACCCAAAATTATTTCATTAATAATTAAAGAATACATTTATTATAATTCAACCATACCAAGTCTTTTTTTGAAGTAATCTATCTTCACTCGAGAGAGAGGTTTGGTTAAAATATATGTTGTTTGATCTACAGTGCAAATGTATTCTAACTTTACAGTATTCCTATCTACCATATCTCTTACATAATGGTAAGGAATTTCAATATGCTTGGACCTGTCATGAAAAACTGGATTCACAGTAAGCTTGACGAAACTCTAATTATCACAATGAATAATAGTAGGATTCATGGGTTGACCAAATAATCCCACAAGTAACTTTCTAATCCACACTACTTCCCGAGAGGCCATTGTTGCTGCAATGTATTCAGCTTTTGTATAACTCTATGCTATTGATGCTTGCTTTCTGCATATTTATGATATCATCACTGAGCCTAAATTGAAACAGCATCCTAAAGTGCTTTTCCTATCAGTAACACTTCAGCTCAATCTAAATCTGTGTACCCATGTAAGTCCAAGTCAACTTTCTCATACTTGAGCCCAAGGTTAAGAATGCCTTGTAAGTATCTCATAACGTGTTTGACTGCAACTAGGTGAATCTCCTTTGGCTCACACATAAAATGACTTAAAGCATTAACAGCATAGCAAATATCAGGTCTTGTATTTACCAACTACATAAGAGACCCAATCATCTGTCTGTAAAGAGTAGAATCTATGGAGGGTGATTTTGTTGTTGCTTCCTTAAGTTTGCGTAAATTAGTCTCCATAGGAGAAGACATAGGTCTGCAGTTCCACATTCCAAATCTCTTCAAGATGTCTAATGTATACTTTCCTTGATTAAGTATGATGTTGTCAGAGTTCTACCATACTTCCAGTCCTAAGAAATAATGGAGTCCCAAATCTTTCATTTCAAATTCTCTGATTAGATCTTTCTTGCATTGATCTATAAGATGATCATCACCTATTATTAGTAAATCATCAACATATAGTATCAAAATTATCATATCATCTTTTACCTTTTTTATAATAGAGTTTTGGATCAACTTCATTCTTGGAGAATCCTAAACTGGAGAGATACTTATCAATTCTTTCATACCATGCCCTTGGAGCCTGTTTAAGCCCATAGAGAGCTTTCTTGAGCCTGCAAACAAAGGTTTTAGGATTATGAGTTTCAAATCCTTTAAGTTGTTACAAATATACCTCGTTTGTAATCTTTCCCTTCAGAAATGTTGTTTTCACATCCATCTAATGTACTTTCCATCCCTTTGATGCTACAATAGCTAGGACTGCTCTTACAGAGGTGTATCTAGCAACTAGAGCAAAGGTTTCTTCATAATCAATTCCCTCCTTCTAAGAGAATCCTCTGGCTATGAATCTGGCTTTAAATTTTCCAATGCTACTATCAACGGCATGCTTGATTTTAAATATCCACTTAGAAGAAACAACAGATTTTCCTTCAAGCCTTGGAACAATTTCCCAAACATCATTCTTAACAATGGATTCGTATTCTTCCCATAGCATCCTTCCAAGTTGTATGTTTAATAGTATCTGAAACATTGGTTGGTTCTGATTTAGATAAATCACTCATGTTTGTTGCATAACAAGAAAATCTTTTGGGTCTTTTTCTTTCTTTGAAGGTTCCAGATGGTGCAATGAAGACTTGTGCTTTCTCTACAGTCTTAATAGCCCAAAGTGGTCTTTTCTTAAGATTTTGAATTTCCTCAAGATTAAGATTTTGAATTTCATCTTCAATTTCTTCAATGTTCTCCCTCTGAAACTCAGATTCATGATTTTCTTCAGAACTAGGTATGTGTGTAGGATCTTCAAAACTAAGGGCTCTTTTGAATGCTAAATCTTCTTCAAATATTGCATCCCTACTAAGTTCAATGTTTTTTTGACCAAGTATGAAAACTCTATATGCCTTAGATGTTCCACTATACCCAACAAAAATACCTTTCCTCCCAAAGGGTTCTAACTTAGTTCTTTTTTCTTTTGAAACATGTATGTATATTGGGCACCCAAATATCCTAAGATGGCTTATATTTGGTTTAACCTTAGAAAAGACTTCTTCAGGAGTTTTATCTCTAAGGTGGGAGTGAGGACTTTTGTTTTCAATATAGATAGCAGTACATGAGGCTTCTACCCAAAGATAATATTCTAAATTTTGATCAAATATCAGAGCTCTTGTTGCTTCTATAATTGTTCTATTCTTCTTTTCTGCTACCCTGTTTTGCTATGGGTTATAAGGAATAGTATACTCCCTCTTAATTACTGCTTCTTTACAAAAATCTTTAAACAAATCTAAAGTATACTCCCCTCCAGTATTAGTCCTAAGAGTTTTAATTTTGTGTCCTGATAGGTTTTCAGTTAACATTTTGAATTGTTTAAATCTCTTAAGGATTTCTCCTAATTCTTTACATTTTAAGAAGTAAATCCATGTTTTCCTAGAGAAATTATCTATAAAAATTATATAGTGCCAAAATCCTCCAAGAGAAGGAACAGACATAGGTCCACATAAATCTGAGTGGACTAATTCCAAAACATTATTAGTTTTTCTAGTGCTATCTTCAAATGGACTTTTGGTGTTCTTACCCAGAGCGTATCCTTTGCATATGTTTGAATGATCTTTATTCAACTTAGGTAAACCAGTAACCATCTTCTCCATAGTCGATAAGGCTTTGAAGTTTAGATGTCCTAACCTTCTATGCCACATTTTGTTTATATCAGCAGCTTCATGAACTAAGGCTTGAATAGGTTCTATGTTTAATTCATACAAGTATCCCTTTCTTTGACCAATCAACTTTGATTTCTTAAATGAAGAGTTCTTAGACCAAGTCATTACTTTACCGTCCATGAATGCAACATTATGTCCATCATCTTCAAGTGTTGTAACAGAGATTAGATTCCTCTTTATTCCTCGTACATAGAGTACTCTTTTGAGATGGAGAGAAGTACCCGACTTCAGTTTCAAGGTGTAGTTCCCAATTCCTTTGACTGAATGAGTGGAATTATCACCTATGGTAACTTCGTCATTAACTTCTTTTGATAGTGAGTCTAGTACTTCTTTGTATCCTATAATGTGTCGAGATGATCCACAATCAATTACCCATGCTTTGCTTGATACTTCATTTGATAGCGCAGAATACAATACACATTTCTCAAGATCATAGTTTTCTTCTTTCCTAGTAACGTTTGTACAGTTTACTTGTTGCTTTGTATTCTCAAGGCAATTAAATCTATAGTGTCCAAATTTTTCATATTTGAAGCATTTTATTTTGGATAAATCTCTCTTAGGTTTGTCATTTCTTTGATTACCCTTCTTCTTGAAGTGCTTCTCCTTACTTTAATAGAATTTGTGTTGAGGACATGAAGTTCTTCATCTTCAGTTTTCAATTTTCCTCCTTTCTTAAGTTTCCTAGATTGTTCTTGAAGGCAATCTCCTTTAAGTCTATTGAAGTTTAGAAGATAGTCTCTAGCACTTACTCGTGAGAATGTTTCCCATGAATCCGTAACCCATCTATAGCCATAAGTGTTATCTCTTTGTCTTCAATTATGGTCCCTATACTTGAAAGTTCATCTCTTAGACTAGCCACCCTTAGGAAGTATGAATTCATAGATTCTCCCTTCTTTATCTGTATATGATTTAGTTGCCTTTTAGTGCACGGGTTCTAGTTGCATTGTTAACTTCATATGCATTTAATAATGCACTTATCATATTAAATGTTGTCTGATGTTTCATTTACATAGGTACTATTTCATTTTTTACTCCATCTAATATGATTTGCATGGCTTTCCTGTTTCCTTTACTCCAGATAGTTTTATGAAGATCAGCATCAAATTGCTTGAATTCTTTATCAACAAACTATTTCACATCATTGTCTTCAAAAATCATCATAATTCTGAATTTCCAAGCAACAAAGTGTTCTTTTTCATCAAACTTGTTTTAGATCTAGTTGTGCTAGCCATTGAAGGTAGAAGGACATTGCTAGATATTTTAAATCTGATAGTCAATTTGCAGACCCTAGGTTCAACTACCAAAGCTCTGATACCATGTAAAGTTTTTGCAACTTTTGAACAACCAAACTGATATAATGACTTTCTAAACTTGCTGAAGATGGTCTTTAAATATATCAAATCTATATACTAACAGTTACTTGGAGTATGATACTTATTCTGAAAATGTTTTGTACCTGCTACAAATCGTATAGCGCAGTAATGCTAAAGGAGCATACCTTATGTTTTTCGTGTGTCCTTTATCCACATTCTTACCCCTTATTTATATGACACTTAAGAGGCATGTCCTTAGAAAGCACATGACTCTTTCCAAGTTGGCCCTATATAAATTAATGAATATCTTGCCAAGATTGGAGTCTCAAGGATATATATTATATAATTAGTTAGTAAATATACTAACTGAAATTATACAAATCGAACATTATTTTCCAAGGAAGACACTGATTAGGTTAGATTATATAAGACATAAGAGACCAATACTTTCAAGGTTCTTCATGCTTTATTAGATCTTGTATAATCTGCAGTTCAAATCAGTATGATATCACAGTTACATAGAATTAACAGATTTTACCATATTAGCCTTCGCACATGATGGATATAGGTATGTTTCAAGAAATGGTATTAAGATGGTCATCCAAGTATATTCGTCAAAGGTCAAAGAAACTGTTTTATTAACGTCCCTGTATGATATAACTTTCTCCATATACTATAAGCTCGGATGATATTTGTTGCATCAAATACAAGTGTTAATTTTACTGATTTGTTGGTTGTACACAAAGTTCATTATTTCCTATGTGTGTGTGTATGTTCTCTTGTAGGATAGCTTTCTCATTTAATTAATTTAATATTGCATCTATCGGTAGCCAGTCAATCTCTATTGCTACATTATGTCCCTTTACAATTTGCTCAAGGCTTTTGGCTACTCCAAAACGGTATACTGATTCATAAGTTCACTATCGTATAAGTTTAAGAAAGGTCAAAGAGGCTATGTCTAAATGACACAAGCTTATTAACAACTGCTCAATTAGTTTTATACCTCCTTGACACAACACTAATCATTACTATGGCTTCTGCGTCCGGCTTCTACATTTGGCTTTTGCGTCTAGCTTCTGCGTCTAGCTTTATGGCGGTCGCTCCGGCTCCGGCTTCTGCTCCTGCGTCCGCGTCTGCCCTAGTTTCTACTCGTACTTCGACCGTTCCCTTTGGAGGTGTTGCTATAAGCTGCTTTCACCGGGCTTCTCCTGCCCTTTCTCAGGCGGTCTTTGAGGGAGGGTTTTGTCCTTTGCCCAAGGCGGGGAGAAGCCCCTCTGCTGCATTTTGGGCTAGGGCTTCTCCTAATCCCGGTGGGGATATTCGTTCCCTAAGAGTTGTGGGTGGCTCGGCCATTTCTTATGCTGATGTGGCCGCCTATGAGGTTGGTCTTGGTGGTCAAGCTGTGCATCTGAGGCTTATGTTGCTGTGCCTGTTGCTATAATTAATCCCATTATGATCAATCTAGAGTCTGATCTTGTCAATGAGATTTCTACTTATGCGGAGGACTTCTCCTTAACTGCTGCCATTTTTCGTTTTAGGGGTTTCTGGCCCCCTCTGTCGGATCTGCATGCCTAGATTTCCAAATTTTGGGAGCCTATAGTTTCAAATATTGTCCAAATTTTCTCAGTGGCAAGCGGCTTTTTCATTGTGAAATTTGCTTCTAAGGATGATCGAAATGCCATCCTTCGGTATGGTTTCTCTTGGGAGGAGAGGTTCCCCTTGATGACCAAACCATGGTATGTGGATTTTGATCTGTCGATTGAATCCTTTAACAAGATTCCTTTGTGGGTAAGGTTCCCTAATCTTCCCCTTCACTTATGGCTGGATTCAGTCTTGGAGGCTGTGGGGGAGGCCCTACGAGATTTTTTGCTTTTGATACCACATCTTCTAATTGTTTTGGACGACGTATGCTCGCATTCTTGTGGAGATAAACGTCTCTAAGGGGCTCCCAAAAATGATTAAATTGGCCTCTCCCAATGGCTCTTGGATTCAGCTTCTTGATTATGAGGGCATTCCTTTCAGATGTCAGAAATTCCATAAGACCGGCCACCTTGCAGCACGATGCTCCTCTAGAAAGGTTAGATCAAAAAAGTCACCTTCTTGGTGGAAGAGGGTTTTGGATGATCACTACACTGTTCAAAAAACTCCCTCTGATGGGGGTGGGTTGGTTGATTCTTCTCAAGATTCTTTGGAGGTGGATTTTTTGCTACTCCTCATTCCCCAATGGTGGTGGCCAATACTATTGTCCCTCCTTTGAATGCGGCTACTTCTGATTCGATTGTTGCTCCTCATGTGGCTCTGTCTCTGGGCAGCTGTTGCCCCTCTTTCGTGTGGTGGTACTTCTTCCCTGGCTGAGAGGGCTTTGGGGGATGTTTGTAGTTTGAATGACTTTGTTTGGCAGAAGGCTGCTGGGATGGTGGAGGATGGATGGACAAAAGTAAAAGGAAAAAAGGCCAAGCCCTCTTTTCCATCATTTGATGTCTTTACATTCTCAAAAGACGGGATCTAAATGTAAATCTTGAGTCTCAGATTTCTTTTCCAACTGCTCGCCTAGTCTTTTTTAAGGCTGTCCCTTTTTCTTTTGGTTATCCTGGTCTCTTTGGCCTGTTGTCTTGTAGTTTGACATGGTTCTAGAATCTTCTTTTGTAACCATGGGGTTTTAGGATCCCATTTAAAACCTGTTTAGGTGGTAGTAGAGCACTGTGTTATCTGTGAGGCCACCCTAGTCACCTTGTTTTGTCGAGCGACCTGTTTTATCTAAGGTTGGTTGTTTTTATGTATGGACTTCATTGAAAATTATATGATCTGTAAAGGGTTTTAGGCACCCTTGAAAACATGTTTTCCTTAATCAAAAACATTGATCATTACTATCTTTGATCATTTGGAGGTTGCCATATTAATCCTTATGTTGCCAAGGGAATACCCAATGTTAGTTTATGCATCAATTTGACATTATTTAATCACTATCTGTTGGTGAAAACCTGCACTATGTATATTTCCATTCTAAGGCATTATCCTCAACATCAAAACATTAGTATATCAGTGTCATGTTTCCACCGACGGTGTTACACAATAGCCTCTTACATTTTAGTCTAATCTCATAATATATTTCCACTGGTCTAAGGAATGAATGGGTCTGGTCCAACAACCCAATGTTTCCCTCCATATATAGGGTCGATGAGTCTCACGAACCCCTTGCCATTATTTTGTGATTCATCTGTGCTTCGTAACAAACAACACTTTTTTTTATATAGAAATCACCCTTTTATCAGATCTTGTTTTGTTGTTTTCATGTAGGTGACTTCCTTTTCCTCCTTGGGAACCTAGAACAATATTTATGTAATTCATATTGGTTGATTCGAGGGACAAGTTTTTTTGTTTTTTTTCTTTGAATCTGCTAATAATACAATTTGAATGTCCATATACGCAACCCTCCTCCATTCCTTATGACCGCGATGCTAAGTATATATTATACCGTCTATCTTCCCTTCCTTTAATGCACGGTTCGATGCCTCTATGTCCTACGATAGGACCACTCTTGAACACGTCAAAGTCCTTATTCAAACTCTTGTTCCATGTCAGTAGTAGATTGACTAAGGTCGGCAATGAATATGAGGTTATTTGCTAACTAATTTTATATTTCTTAGTGTTGATTCCATTCTTATTTGCCTTGGTTTCTTTCTAATCCATTCTTACATTTGCAGCCTAGCTTTGATACCATGTTGAAGTATAAGGCAGCGATCTCTCTTGCATTTATATTAAAGATAAGCCAAGGAGAGACATGTCCCTTTAATTTGAGCATGTCTATTCATTATTATGTGATTGATATAATGACAATTATTCATGATTCTGTGTGTGTGTGTGCACATAATATCTCTTGGATCATTACATTAATTTCTTCAGCGTTACATAATAATTATATTTTATATGTGTGTGTGTGTGTTAAGTATATATATATATATATATATATATATCTTCAATAGTTTTGTCTCACAGGATTTATCCACCAAATGCTACAATAACATCAACAGAAGACTTCAGGCCTCTAGAAGTTTCAATTTATCCTGTTTTGACTCAGATTGGTACAGTATGTATTACCTGGGTCTTGGCATCTTAGCAACTGTTTTTGCACGTCTAGGACCCCTAACCCTAGGTATGTTCAGCTAAAAAGAAGCATCGCTAACCATTACCTGCTAAATTGAAACTGTATCCAGTTAAACATCTGCCAGAGATGACAAGAAAGACACAATCAAACAAAATATGGACTTATGTGCACAACAGATAAGTGATGAAGTGAAAGGCTGAATAAAAAGCATAATGTATGTGGGTAACAAAAATGTGGTCTAAATACGAAATAATTATAAGAAACATATCATTTATATGGCAAGTAAGTTTGTTCAGCAAGGAAGATAATAAGCATGATCCTCAAGCTTTGATCATTCGCAGAATATTTTGTGTAATTTTTCCAGTTTACAACAGATTTAAAAATTTATGAAAACTCTCACTCAGGGCATTGTCAGCAATCACAAGGAAATCAATTCAACAAATCATTCAGAATCTGTTTCACAGTAGCCCAAAAATAACACGGTGCCATAATGAGCTTAGAAACTTGAATCACAGAAGTACGCTGGTATACAGAAGACATTCTATGTTGTGCAATATTTTTACAATTTTACAAGACTATGTATGTTGTCCTGCCTCATATTCACAACAAATAAGTGAAACTTACACAAGTTGTGTGTGATCAGGAATTTCTGCAGGCATGAGTGTGAATCCTGATATAAACCAACAAGATGCCCAAACAAAAGCTGGTACCATGGACAAACCAGGAGTGTTGCATGAAACAACCACTGCGCCAACTATTCCTGCAATCAAAAATACCCCACTATAGATCCTTCTTTCAAAGAAACTTGATACCTGAAGGAAACAGCATGTGAATCAGCACTAAAACAATAGACACAAGAAAATTTCCAGGCATGACATTTCTTCAAAGCATAGTATGAGAGCAAATGAAATAAAAGGAAAACTACTTTCTCGTACCAGAAGTTCAAGAATAAGAAAAGACACAATGCACATTGCCATAAGCTTTGCAATTAAAATCAATCTAGAAACTTGTAGAGCTCTCCATAATGCTTGTATAAAACTGCTGTCACTGAAGATCGCTGTCCAAAGAAATATTGCCACTCCAAGATAAATGTGGTAAAGAGGAGGAGAGCGCTCTATCAGAAGGATAACTGAAAACAACACCATTAAGAGACCACCAAAAATGCGCACCTGAATCTTGCACGAACACAAAATGTGAAACTTTAGATGTATGTAAACGAAAAATGGAATAATCACATAAATATGAAAAGTAAAATTATACAGTGTATTGAAATGCATTAATGGATCAAAGAAACATTTCAAAAACTTGTAAAACAATGTCATGAAACAAGCCTCAAACAAAATCTTATAGTCTGTTGATAAAAGAGGGCATGTTTCATGTTTACCGATTCTTTATGTGTGCTTTAGCTTCCCACAGCTGTACCTATTCAGTAGCAAGCAATCTAATGTCTAACTGGAATGATTGAGTCAATTGTTTCACATATTTTTAACTTAAGAGTGGTATGTAGAAGAGAATCAAATATACCTCCTCATCAAGGAACTTTACCATCTGTTCATAAATCCTAGACTACCATGGATGTAATGATTACAAGTACATGTGTAGACACCTATATTTGTCCAATTAAAATCTCACATTCTGACTATTAACTAAATAAATATAGAGTAATTTTTTTGATTAATTCATCCCTTTTCCTTATGCTCACTCATAATTAACTTAAATTTACACAATTTAATTTTGTCCAACCTTTATTCTCATATTTTTTCCATCTTAAACCTATCACTTAATTAATTCCAATTAATTAACTAAGCTAACCCCTCCATTCCTAACAAATCACTCCCGAACCTGACTAAAGAAACAATAAAATCTTGGCCTTCTATTTGATCAAGAAAATGCTCACCCTCCATTTAGCCCTTGTAGATCTCACAAGTGTGAGAAGTCATTGAAACTGAGCCAACTAATGATTGAGTCAATCACTGTGCATACCATAAATTTGGGTTCCACTATCAAAAATAGCTCTGACCATATTTGACTTACTATCAATAGTAAGTTGCAAACTAGAAGCTTTGTCAATGACACCACAACTCCATACTGCTAGAAAACTATCCGGGTGCTCTGCCAAGGATAGAAACTCTGACTTATCCAAAATAGACACTTACTATAAATAGTAAGTGTGTCCATCTGACTCAAACAAAGAAAAATCCTGAAGATCCTTGACCTCTAGAGAGGGAATTGGCCTCCAACTCTGCTAATTGGACTCTCTGAACAACTCCATTAGCCTACAAGGGTCAGGAAATAGGCTAATCCTCTAAAAGATGACACTCATGAAAAACAGGACACTATAGAGAGTATTTGTTCAAACTTCAGATTACCAGTGGGCTTTTGTGGGTGCTCTTAGGAGATGCAGATTGTAGAGTAGGTAGGTGGGATTTGGGAGATAAGAAGTTTGAGGTTGTTAGGAACATAGAGACATGATGTTGGTCAGTATGTAAGTTAAAACTTGATATACATTTTTAAAATGATAGTGTGAAATAGCTGTGGTATGTAGATTTATGAAAGGTAAGATATGCTGTATAAGATGTAGGAAGGAAAGTAGAGGGAATTTGTAGTGGTGAATGATGCAACAATCCAGCTAGGCCCTTTCATATTGTCATGGTGGTTCATGTTGTGTGGTTTTCAATGTGGACCAATTTTATAACAACAACAGTCTCCTTCAATTTCTAGCTTTTATATGCATAAGAGTAGAGCAAGCCATACCCCATGCAGCAGGAAAAAGCCTCTTTATAATTATTAGTCTTACGTGAAATGTTTCACAGAAGTATGATGTTTGCAGTCACCATATTGTTGCAAATTACAACTCCAATACTGGCAATGCCTATATTTTTGATAGGAGTGTCATCAAATGTTATTTTATGAAATTCGAAAAAAAGGAGGGACCCATTCACATTTTCCATATGTGGAAGATGAAAAATATGATGGAAGAGAAAACATCATATTTTCGCAATCTAAAGATACCTGATTATAGAAATTGATTTTTATCCAGATATTCTTTCAAGTTTCAACTAGATTTTGCCCGTTGATATATTTTGGCTTTTGATGACACATGCCAAACAGGCCGTATCTTTTTCATCAAATTCAAATATTATAATTTTTTCTTCCACAGATTCCACATCTGAATCATTTACACTTTCCGTGAGGCATTCCCCCATACAGAGATATCATGTGTTAATTCCTTAATCTGAGTGAGAAGCCTTTCAAAAGTACTCATTTCAGCCCAAATTTAATTTCCATATGAATGGTGGATTAAGGATGATAATTATTTCAACACATCTTGTGGCAGTTTCAGAACTAGTTCAGACTAATATACCCATTTTTCAGTATATGGTCTGGAGTAAGAAATTTTCTGTGAAATAACCATAGGAAAGCATCAATTTTGAACCAACTGCTTTGTTCCGAAGAATTTCAGTCACACAGTTTTTTGTAAAATTGTAATTGCTAGTAATTGTAACAAAGACATCTTACTCTTTTATTTCTGACTTCATTAGCTCCAGTCTTTAGTCTTGTCCCATATTGAGTTGTAAGGAAAGATGTATAGCATTTCAACACATGAAGAATGATATAAACCATCCAGCCAAGGTAACCCATCGTAATTGTTGTCATCAAAGCAAACCAATCATATGTCTGAAAATAATGAAGACCTGCAAGAGAGAGTGTGATAAGATCTTGTGTCAAGTGTAAGGCAGCTTCATACTGCCTGGAAGATATAAGCTTCTCAATTTCTTCTACAAAAATATGATGCCTGGTCAAAGGTCCAAATGGTCTGAAATGTAACGATCTTGATTGTTTTAGATCTGCCTCATTCTGTCAAGAAAACTATACATGATACAATACAAAACCCAATAACAGATGACTAATAACCTCAGAAAGAAAATAAAGTAACCAAAATGGCATTCCATAAAGCCAAGAAAAAAGCCATGAGGGAGCAACCGGACTAGAAGATAGCTATTAAGATTACATGGAAAGAAGGAAGACTACAAACAAATCATAGAAGCAAGGCTGCAACTTAAGGTATCGGATAGCTTTACAAGAAAAATATAAAAACAATGCTCAGCCAGTTCAAACCAGTGAATAGAGACCATCTTTCATAGCAAACTCAACATAGTCAATATCCTCCACAAGCCATGCAAAATAAAATAGAAGCCTTCTACAATCTTTTGAAATCTGATAAGCAAATTGCTATTATGATTACTATTTATCCAAATGAATTACTGTCTCTTTCTTATTCGTTTTGGATACGAGACTTGCGAAGGAACTGATTCAGAATTTGTTTTGCATTTGCAAAAGCAGCTTCTACTTGTTCTTCCTGAGAAAAATGCACAAGCAAAAGACAATATTTGGTTTATAAGTACCAACTTAACAGATTTTAATATCCATAGTATCAAATATTAATAACTCCAAGTGTTCAACTTCGAAACCTCAAGATCAAATCCTGCTAGTTTATCATCAAGGTTCCAAACAACTTAAACTATAGATTAAGTATATCAACTCTTTACAACTGAATCTCTTCTAGAACTATTTCCAATCAGCTTACCAGAAAAGTAAGACCGCTACCTTATTTAAATTTAAATATTCCAATGGTAGACTTCCAACAGAGTTCAGTGGAGAAGGTAAGCCCAGAAGAGTTGTCTGGCCAAGACATAAAAGCAATAAAATAAAACATCATAAATAGTAATTTGCAGGTTATTTTCTTGATTCTCGAATTAAAATGAAAACATACAAAGGCTGCAAAAAATATTTCTACCATAAGAGGAGCAATATCTGCCTGGTTAACATCTACTCGTTCTATGCTTTTAAGGTCCCATGCAGGGGGTGTAGGCATATCATGTGTATGTTCATCAACAAATCTTAAGCCTATATCCGTACTGCTCTCAGAAGTCGCAAGCCTGGGTTTCTGTATGCCAGCTCCCCAAGCTACAAGAGGTGTATCCGTATTTGTAGGATGACCATCTCCATGACTTCCTGTTATAAAACCAAATACTTAATAGTTAGGAGATTCTTATATGTAGAAATAGATAATCAGGTGACCATCATTTTTCACTAAAAGTCTAAAACGTAACAGAGTTTTTGCCAACTAGAGAAAAAAAATCAGCTAAATGCTCAATATACCCTATCAGCTTTAAATATAAGATGCTTTATCTTATTGAAAATTCCTTCTTACATAAAAGAAACCTAAGTTACCAATGTGCTCCCTGGAGAGTTGGATGCAGAGGCAGATGCGCTGGGAGGGGGATGCGGAGCTGTATGTGTCCAAAAAGAACATCCCAGGGCATCCACAGCCCTCAGATGTGCTTTCTGGGCGCATCCCCTGCACATCTATATGCATTTGAAAGCCTCCAAGTACAGGAACATCAATATTGACGTTAAAAAGCAAAAAACTTGCACAATTTTTTATGAGATAAGGGCTGAGTGATAGCCATATCCAAGCAAAAGAATAAAAGTTTAGCCTGCAGTCTTCAATACCAGACAGTCACCTCATCTTTCCTAAGCCACATTTACTCTTACTTATCCGCGCTAACAAGCCTATATATTCACAACATCTCTATCCAAGGAACATCTTCATCTTGAACATAATTCTGTTATCTGAGAGAAGCAAAATATTTGCAAAATTTCACAATGCGACCAATCTTACTTCTGGCAAGATTGATCAATTGATTGGGGGTCACATATAAATGATTCCAGTTGAACAAAACATGCATTCTCTATAACCAAAAATGCAATCAGTGATCTACAGAATTGGGTATACTTTGAAATTATGAAAATTTTGGGGTTTGTCATTTTGAAAGTTGGATTTGATTCCTGTCGAATGTCTACTTTTGTTGATTGTTGAGATATATCTCAAGCTAGTTGAGTTTTCATGTGGGAAGGTGATCCATATCTAAAAATTAGGCAGTAAATTTTATCTTTCAACATACTGATACCCTCTAATAACCAACATTACAAGTTAAATACTTTCATTTGTATTTGATGTTTATCAATGATGAAGTATCATAATATCAAATGATTTAATTTTGTATATTTCTTGCATTTCTCTGCACGCACACGTGCACGTGCGCACACACGTATAATACATGCATCCAGAACCCAAAATAAATTGTGCATCCGCATCTGCACCCGAATCGGCAACTTAGCAAGAAACTGAAAGTGAGTAAACAAGAAGCCACAAAGTGATCTGTTAAACTCAGAAAATATCAAATTGGTAAAAGAATTGCCACAACTTGACTTTTTAAATTTTCAGTTTTTTAGTAAAAGTTATATAGTTTCAAAAAAAATTGCATTTTATCTCATATTTGGATAGACATGCTATACATTAGTGGCCCAAGCACCCCATGTGACCATCTCTTAAAGAGACATGGAGAGAAAAAGGTACCGGGCTGCAAAGAAACACAATATAGAATACATAGAAAGAGCTACCTTGACATATATAAAACTAAAATACCAAACAATCATGGAAAGCAAAGGTGCACAAACACGGATACAGTATTGAAATATGGGATTTTTCAAGACCTCTCATATTGATACAGCAAGATACAGTATTCATAATAAAACCACATACACAAGTATTTAACATAATTTTCCAAGTTGTTAAAGAAGGCTTTCATTACAGTCAAAGCAAAATAGACATGGAATTTGTAGATATTCAAAAAATACTACATTTAAATACTCATTAAAAGAAAACTCAGATACAATAATAGTTTGGTAAAATCACATGCTATGAAAAATATCATCATTTTTCTCCTAAAATTGGAGCTCTAGACCATCAAGATTCTTTGAAGAGTTAGGATGATTGAATTGAGGACAAATACAAACTAGATTCTCAGAACCAAACGAAGATTCACCAAAGGATCCTCCTACTAGGTTAGAAATTTTAACAGTGGAATTTAGATGTTCAAATGCTTTTATGGATACATCAATGCAACTCATCTCAGATTGTACATCCCAGAGTCTACTAGGCCCTTTCATGTAATCTATGAAGGAATGAAACAAGAGACAAAAACTGGAAATTGGAATGCAAATATACAAGGTCCTCTGCTTTGAAACTCATCTCAAATCTACCCAACAACTCTAGGATTTGTAAACATCTTCTGAATGCTTCTTTAGCCAAAAGGGTGGTGTGAACCTTCGTATAGCCTAGGCTTTTGTATCCTTTTGGTGCATCATTCGTTGACCTAACCATTTCTTGCCAATAGGGAGAACGAGCCACACTAAATGATATTCCACTAACAACCAGACAACCTGCAATATTTTGATCTGTATCCTCTCAACTTTCCAAAATCCCTCTTCTTTGTTGATCAACTTATGCAAGGACTTTGAAAATGCCTTTCTTTTAGGCAAGTATCTTGATTCAATTCAATATTTCCCTTTTATTGTTTTGGCCACCTTAAACATAACCAAACCTAAGACTTCAATGTTTCACCATTTTTTTGATGTTATCATTTAACTCAAGGTGCAAAAGCCACATAATTTCAAATCCAAAAGGGTACTTACCAATTTTGTCATCTTGTTCAGAAACTCGGGAATAGAGGGCTGTGATCAAATCCAATCCTCAAAAGAGTTGAAAAACAGTAGTTAGCTGAAATAACATGGTTGGCAGAAATGAAAAACTCATCAAGTTTGTCTTGGATTAGATTGGAATCCATTCTATTGCACCAAGTAAAAAAAGAACACTTAAGACAAAGAGATCTTTGATCGTATTTGGAACCAAGGACACCAATGTTAGTGCTACAAGAACGCCCAATCAGTATTCTAATCTACAGCTATTATAATGTCCCCATTATTAGCAGGTTCTTGCAATTGACTTGGTCAATTCATCATCGTGACCCTCGTGAGCTGACAGTGGGATTTGAGGGTCTCCGTCATGGAGTTATTAGGCTTTCCAATGGCCTATGGTGAGTTTTTGCTATGTTTTGAAAAACTATTTATAATAAGACAACAGTTGGTTCTAATGAGCTTAGTTGAGTTAGAGGAGTTGAGTGATGCTCTTAGTTTTTCTTCGTGGCTTTTGGCTTGGGCTCCACGAATCTTGGAGGGAGCGTCTATTTTTAGTAAGTCACCCTGTCAAGTTCATTCATGATGCAAAAGCATCCTTGGGCTGTTGGCAATCTTGCATCACCCATAAAGATATTTTCTTGTTATATGTTTTCCAGTTATATGTCTGATAGTTTGATTCGGCGAACACTTGTTTGTTGTTTCCACATTTTGTGGGCTTGACTTCTTATTGTGAACTTGGCTTCTTATTGTGGACCTATCATGTATCATTATTCTAAGATCGCAGAATTTAATATCACAGATGGTTGAAGTTATGCTTCATCTTCTCAGGTGCTGATTTCTTTTGGTGTTCTTCATATGATGTGTGGCATTTGTTTCGGCAAGGTTCTATATTTAAGAGTTAGTGTATGCGCTCTTGGATCTAGATAGATGGATGACGTGTGAACCTATATCTAATTTGTCAAAGGTTTTATAATGTATTATGTATTTGATCATTAACTCATTGAGGGTCACTCCTATATTGTATAACATGTTTCCTTTCCTTGGGGAAAGTAATTCAAAGTTGACCTGTGTGTCTAGATGGCTATATATGTAATGTAGTTGGGTCTTAGAAGGCAATCAATGAGTACCATGAGAGTAGAGCAAGTTAAGGCTCGAAGTATTGAAATTGGTCTATAATTTGGAATGTATTGGTCGTAACCAGGAATGCTTTACAGCCTGGCATGTATGTTGTTTATTTTATGTAATTCAAGATCTGTTGTTAATAAATTGGTTCACTATCAATTGTATCTTGTTGTATTCCGCTCTGTTGTTATTTGTTGGGGGTTTGGTCATCTCCTTTGGGGATACACCAGCCTTGTACTGCATCAAATGATATTAGAGCACGAGGTTGATCTTGTTGGTGACTTGTCAAGACCTAGACTTCTTGGATGTCAGGTGGCAGACCGTGGTTTTGGCTTGAAATTACAGAGGACTTGATCAAGTTGTGCTGGCAACCTTATTACGAACCTATTGACTTCTTGTTTGGTGGACAAATCATCGAAGTTGAGGAAGTTACACCTTGACTTGATTCAGTATGCCACCTAGAAGGATGAATCCTAGGAGGATAGAACATATATTTGATGAATTCGGAGCAAAAATGAGAAATGAGATACCAAATGTCTTGAATGGATTAAGAAGAAATCTTGAAACAAAAGAAGAATATGTGGAAATTGTTGAAGATCTTGAAGTACCTGAAGTAGAGATCCTTGCAAAAGAAGAAAGATTGTTGAAAGCTTTGGCACAAGTTGGTAAGAGTCGTAAAATGGAGGTATCAAATTATTTTTGTTCTTTAGATCATGAGGAATTAATAGATTGGATTAATGAACTTGAGGATTATTTTGAACTTGAGAATACTGTAGATCCACAGAGGGTTAGGATAGCATAAACTAAGTTGAAGGATGGTGTTTCCTTACGGTGGAAAGGATTGCAAAAAGATAGAGAAGACAATGACGAACCTAAGATTAGTAATGGAAACCTATGATTTCTAGATTGAAGGCTAAATTCATTCCTGAAGATTATGAACTTGAATTGTTTAAGAAGTTGC
Source organism: Cupressus sempervirens (assembly GCA_028749045.1). Classification (NCBI taxonomy): domain Eukaryota; kingdom Viridiplantae; phylum Streptophyta; class Pinopsida; order Cupressales; family Cupressaceae; genus Cupressus; species Cupressus sempervirens. The sequence goes on along the minus strand of CM053789.1, from coordinate 570,923,233 downwards.
AGAACTTGAGACAAAAGGATATGTCTATGAACGAATATGCTGAAGAATTTTCCAAGATACAAATCATATATGGACATTGTGAATCTTCTAAGGTTGCAAGGTATGTTAATGGTTTAAAATTTAACATTCAGGATGAATTGAGTATGTTGAAACTTAGTACAGTTGAAGATGCTTATCAATATGCATTCAAGGCAGAAGATAGGTTAGGAAGAAAGCAAGGTAAAGAATTGACAAAAATGGGTAAGGGTAACCATGTAATTTCTTACTAAAAAATTGTGTTCAAAGGTACTTGTTTTAAATGTGGCAAAAATGGACACTAAGCTTTTGAATGTCCTGGTATGAAGATTGACAAACAAAACTTGGTAGTACAGAAAGATCAAAAAGAGGAAACTTCAGATGTTGATTTGGCTTCACCTGGAGTTGGAGAATCTATTTTAATGAGAAGAATCATGTTGCCTAAGAATGATGAGGAACCAGTGCAAAGAAGAAACTTATTTAGGACTGTCTGTAAGTCTAGAGGTAAATGTAGTAAGGTTATTATGAATGGAGATAGAACTAATAATCTTGTTTCTGAAGAAATGGTTAGGAAACTTAGATTGGAAAGATTGAAACATCGTACTCCTTATGGTATCAATTGCTTTCAAGATGATCATTTGGTGCAGATTAGAGAACAATGCTTGGTTAATTTCAGCATTGGACCATTTTAAGGATGAAGTTTTATGTGATGTGGTTAAAATGAGTGTTTGTCATGTTTTACTTGGAAGACCTTGGCAATTTGACCAAGGAGCTATACATGATTGCAGAAAGAATATCGTTACAGTTGAAAAGGATGGCAGAAAATTTGTTTTGATTCCTTTGAAGGATGAGGAAGGAGGAAAAGCAAAGAACATGAGGGTGCTCAAAATTTCAGTCTGGGAACAACACAGCCTGTGGTTCATGCTATTATTGATAAAGGACAGTCTGATCTGAGAAATTTATCTGCTCCTGTGGTTAAGAACAGAGGTAAGGGAAAGAAGAGTTCTAATCAAATGAAGGCATGCAGCAAGTATGATTCATTTGATCCTAAGTAGCAGTAGTAGCAGATCTGAGATATCTGATGGAACAGTTGGTTGCAGCAGAGAGTTTGGGCAAACTTTAGTGTCGATTGATGAAGAAGATTTATAAGTTAAGAATAAGCATGGGATTTATGTGTTGAATTCTTTCAGATGTTTATAATTTCTTAACGAACATCTTTTGTTACCTTGGGTGTCTGATGCAGGAGCATCCTTGGGCTATTGGCAATCTTGCATCACCCAAAAAAAATATTTGCTTGCTTTATATATTCCAGTTATTTGTCTAACAATTTAATTCGGCAAACACTAGTTTGTCCTTTCCAAATTTTGCAGGCTTGGTTTCTTATTGTGGACCTATCTCGAGTGTTGATTTCCTTTAAATTTCTTCATACGATGAGTCACATTTGTTTTGACGAGGTTCTATATTTAAGAGTTAGCTTATGCACTCTTGGATCTAGATGTAATGTTCCCATCATTAAACAAATATTTAATTAAAGCTTTGTTATGGGCCGATTGATTTAGTTTATCTCGGACACATTTTCATTTTTTTTGTTTCCATAGGTGTTGTCATTGGCTATATTTGTAAACCCTTGAGAGTTCCTCCGAAGGGTATTTAAGTACACCATGTAGGTAGTAGTCAGGTATGCAATTTGGATTACTTCTTGGTATTGTGATTTCTTGTTGGAGTTCAGTATTATTTGCCATTTCAAAAGTGAAGGATCTTCCCTACTTGGCTCTAGCGGTTTCGGTGGGACTCAACCCTCACCCTATTTCGTCCATGGTATTTCTTTGCTTTGGGTCTCACAAATCCAAAACACCATTTTGGTCTGGAATACATCTATATCTATCAGTTATTATCTCAATATACTTTGGTGTCTTCTTTACTATTTCCTTGAAGTTGTTAATTCCATTTTGGAGGACTTAGCTGTAGCAAATCGGAAGAACAACACCACACTGCATCACCTCCATCACCATGTGCCCTCTTACTTCTCACCATTCGCCACATTTCCGTCACCATACGGCATCTTCCCCCCCCTCACCGTACAACCTCCCAGTCCCAACTATACGGCCTTCAGTCTCAATCATACAGCCCATTCAGCCTTCATCGTATGGCCTATTAGCTAGTACCATACAGCTCAGACACTCCTCCATCCAGGCTGTACATTGCCTTCAGTTCACTCCCTCCCTTACAATGCCCTCTAACTGAGACAACATTGGGTATACAATGGAGTCATGCCTTCAACTATGAGGATTGGAACATTACACTAGATAGATGGATGACGTGTTGATCTACATCTAAGGTCGCCGAAGGCATTATAATTTATTATGTATTTGGTCATTAATTCATTGAGGGTCAGTCCTACATTGTATAACACGTTTCCTCTCCCTGGGGAATGTAACTCAAAGCCGACCTATCTATCTAGATGACTATATATGTAATGTAGTTGGGTCTTAAAAGGCAATCAATGAGTAGTATGAGAGTAGAGAAGGTTGAAGCTCGAAGTATTGAAAATTGGTCTGTAATCTGGAATGTATTGGTTGTTACCAAAAAGGCCTTACAGCCTGGCATGTATGTTGTTTATTTGATGTAATTCAAGATCTGTTGTTAATAAATTGGTTTGTTATCAATTCTATCTTGTTGTGCTCCATTGTGTTGTTATTTGTTGAGGGTTTGGCCATCTCCTTTGGAGATACACTAGCCTTGTACTGCATCAATTCATTGTTTTTCTTCATCAGGATCACTCCTATGGTATCAGATTTCGATTCTAATGCTTCTTCAATCATTTAACAAGACGGGTGAATTATTATTATTTAACTAAATATGTTGAGGTTGTTATTTTTGTTGGTATTGTATGTTGGTCATCTTAGTGTCATTGCTCATTGGAACCGGGTTGAAAAGTTTTAAATCTTGGGTAAAGGAACAATAAGCTCGCGTGTCAAAATATCATGATATGCTAGAAAAGGTCATTTTTGGAAGCCAAAAGGAAATTAATAAATTATATTATGTGCCCAAGTATAAAGCAAAAAAAGGCTTTTAAGTGAAAGGTGTGTAGTTCAAGTTAAGTTGCACAATGGAGATTATAAATATGGCTCCCATTATGAGAATTGATCATCCAATTGTCTATTTCCTTTTTATTGTTTCTTGTGAGGGTTTGACTTTGGTGAAATTAAAATGCCATTGCTGAGGTATAATGGTTTTGATCTAAGGGTTTGAAGATTGAATTTGTGCAATCAATCCACTGCTGAAGTATAGTGAGATTGATCTTGTTTGTTTATCTGTATTAAAGAGTCTTCTCTTACTGTATTGACTGCCTATCCTAGAGAGTTTGGTAAATCATATCTCTAACTAGTGGTAATTTGTAATTCTGAATTTGAATTCACAATTTTGGACTTGGATTATGTTGGAGATATATATAATTATATTTCATATGCAAGTGCAAATTGGGGTTTTCTTACCATTGAATTTCTATCCTCAATACTAGTGTCAAGTTTTGTTGTTCGTGTTGAGTGTTAGTTGGGAATTTTCAGTTCCTTCAAGCGTATGAAGTTTGTGTGTTTAAGAGTCTCAATTACCTGCAAACTGTGTTTTCCCTCTGCATATAAGGCAATTTAAGAAGAGAAGATTCTAGGCTCACACATCTGCAAATTGGTGTCTTATTTTGAAGGTATTTCAGGTGGCATTTAGGTCTGTTTCACCGCCTCCTCTTAGGCGTTCTTCTTGCTGCTATCAAATGCCAATTTTTGTGTTAATACTGGTTGCTGTGGCTGGAATCATTGGGCTGTCATTTCCTTTAAGGGAGCTGGGCATTCATTTGTGCAACAAACCAAACCATTTCAGGTTCTCACGCCAAAATCCTTATCTTATATGCTTTTGTAATTTACCTGCTGCAAGTGATTTATATTGCAGCTCTCCATTTTCCTATATTTGGTTGTTATTCATTACATTTCAATCTCTCAGTATTTCAGCTTTATACATATTTATCTCTCTATCTATCTATCTATATAGTTCAAAGAAACAAAAGGAAACTAGTAAACATAAAATTTCAAAAAAACTTGTTCTTATCAACCAGCATTGTCAGCTAGAGCCAACTTGGGCTCATTACAGTGGTATCAAAGCAGTTTCCTACCATCCTATGGGATAGGAAATTCATTATTATTTCAGAACTGTTGTTGTATTTGGAGTGATCAGCACTCTTGCATTTCCTAGCTATGGACAAACACGGGAGAACTAGTAGTTCTAGGAGCCAATGAAGTAGTGGTGAAAATAGCGAGAAAATAAATGCTTTGAGGGAGAGTATGGAAAGACCTAAGCCTCACCAAAAGATATTGGAGGTGAGGCTGCCGGATCCGGGGATGGTAGATAGAGCAGCAACATACATGGTTTCTGTTTTTAGTAGGCTAGCACCAAGGATGCAGGGAAGGAGGCTTCAGTTTTTCCCGGCAAGATTTCATGATGCAGATGTACTTGTGTTTAGTACGGCACCCACTAGTCTTATCCGTGGTTGTGATGATGGAGTTTCTACATAAGGATGTGTGGATGTGACGATGACACCTGTGGTTTGCAACACTAAGCTTCAGTACTTTGAGGATTCTAGAGTTGATGTTGTGGATAGTGTGGTGGCAAATGATGCAACCATTACCACTAAAATTTCAGACTCTCTTCAGGAGGGGATTGTTATTGGAGACTATATAGAGAGTGTGAACACTAATGTCTATGATAGTTGTCACGGTGACGATTCAATGCAGAAAGCAATGGCTTCCTCAAGGGCGACTAATGTATGTATGGAGTCACCCAATTGTGAAGTTAGTGATCTAGGTGTTACGGCAAAGTCAGTGGAGGTCAATTTAGGCTCTGGCATTATTGATTCACAACATGACATTGAGTCATGTATGCAAGGTCAGGTGACAGTAATGGATATTCAGTCAGAAGTTGTGGATTTGGACAATATGGACACCCCTAATGCTTCGTTAAAGGATGCTATGAGTTGTTGTGGGTGTGATATTCCTTGCCATATGTTAGGTGATAACTCCGAGGGGTTTTTGGATAGGTCCCAAGATCAATGTTTACAAGCACTTACTATTGAGGGGAAACCTGAGACATGCAAAGAGTTTAATATTGCAAGGACTTCCACTTCTTCGGACGAGGAGTTGGTAGAGGTACTGAGTAGCTCTACCTCAGTTATTGATGTGTACGAGGACAAGAGCACATATAATGTTAGCAATCATGGGGTGAGCAATTTAGATTCAATCTTCTATCACAGCATACTTAGTGAGGCAAAGAGCTTGCATACGAGTCAAGGGTTACATGGGCATCATGTGATTAGTCAGCTGAGGGTGAGTGATAGTTACATCTCTTCATCTCTTGAGCATTATGATGCTATTTGTCAAATGTTAGCCGCATTTAGTTGGGGTGCTCCTATGTCAAATGAGCACAATGATAGTAGTCTTTACCTAGCAAAGGTTCATGCGCTTTGAGAGGCTGTCAAGATCTTGAAGCATAATTATTCATTATTAGTTGCCAACAAGGATTACCTTTTGGAGTGTAGGAACACCTGTTAACATTGTTAGGGAAAGAGGAGGTGGTTGAGCTCACCCATGAGCTTGAGGTGACTGTGGATTCTCTTCAGTATACTTTGTTGGCTCTCCAGGAGTCACAGTCACGGTTGGATGAGGTCTCCATGGAGTTGGAGCGAGTACAGTCAACACTAGCCCCAAACCCAATGTAGCTACATATTGTGGTGGTTGGTGATGAGATTTCCTCCACGGTTCGGGATGAAGGACGTGATGATGTGGCATTCACGTCCATCCAAGATATGACTGTAGTAGGTACAGAGGAAGTGAGAGCATCAATGGAGGACTGCAGAGTGATTCCTGTTGTGCTAGGTTTTCTAGTGGTTAGCATGGCAATGGTGGATTCTTCAAGGGATTGTGAGTCGATTCCTAAAACTACTCCCTCTAGTTTATAGAACTTGGGCAAGATATCACTTGATGTGGGGATGCGCTCTCATGAAGATTTGTTTCCTTCTGCAGGGAATAAATCTATTGTTCCATCTCATGTCACTGATAGCATCGGATAGTTGGCAGTGCCACGATTTCAAAGGGATCAATTGTGGATTGTGGGGTAGCAAGTTAACGCTTCAACATATAATTTCTACTACACCGAGTCATTCATAGAATATTTACTTGAGAGTGTGGATTTGCAAGAGGGACCATACAAAGCGTCTAAGGGTACTCTCATACTGGGCTCTTGTGCTCAACAGCATTTGGTGGTAAAAACTATAGAGGCCTTGACTCTAATGCTTCTCCACAGGGATTTTGTGGTCGGTCTTGTTGAGAGGGTTGCCCAAGATCCTAGCTGACTAGTAGTTTGGAGTCCATTGGAGTCGTCTCGTGATTCCCAATTTGGTTCTAATAAGCCTCTAACTGTAATGACCCTCACTATAAAGGCCACAGAAACCCTCAAACTGAACTTAGGAATTTTGTCAAACACTTGGCGTGTAACAGTAACAATATTCAGAATATGGTAATTTCAAATTTGATACTTTCAGAATATAATCACAGAATTACAATATATATAAAGCCATTGAACTATATTTCAATTACAATGCAATAAATTCTGAAATTATTTTATTACCAATTCTGGACTAATTATTACAATGACTGTATGACAGCAAATTTACCCCAAAAATGACATATATTTCAGAATTGCAAGAACCTGGTTTGAAGAACTATGGAAGAACACCACGTTTTGCTGCAGATCGTTGATGAAGACCTCCAACCGCACCCCCAAACTGTCCTTAATTTGCTGCTGCTGCCCAAACTAGCAGGGCCGTACCAGGCCGTACCTGTACGGCTGCTGAAATAAAATAATATTAGGGTTTTGGGACCCCCAAATGCAAGGAAAATGGGCGCCTAGGGTTAGGTAGTAACCCTGTAAAACCATAAAAAATAACTCCAAGGGGTTGAGGAGATATGAGCAATTATGTGGTTCCGAACCCTGCTTTGCCAATTCTGAAAATGCACTTATTCTGTCTTCAAACTCTTGTCAAATGCTTCTCCAATGATAGGGCAAATCTGACATCCTTATTCCAACCATAAACAAACCCTAACAACGAATTCTCAATAAGCTCCAATGAGATGGTTGAATACCAACTCCAATTATGCAACAATTCAGGTGATATTTCACACCCTCAAAGTCGCCAATCCAAGGGAGTGATTCGTTCCCAAAGATCGAATAATTTGCAGATCCAAAGTCCACAAATGTCTTCACAATGAAGAAGTAGAAGAGTTCTCCAATCCAAGCATGTCCAAATGAGAGGCCCAGCCCTCTATTTATTCACTTTTCTAAGAAGTTGCTAGAACTTCTAGAAACATCCTTTATAATTTCTCATTATAATGCACTTTTTATAATAAAGTAATTTTATAAAATAAAAAGTGCAACTCAAATTAAAATTATAACATGTGGGCCCCAATATCACATAATGATAAAATATAACCTCTTATCACTTCTTCAAGAGCAAGATATGACTATCTGATCCGCAGAATTGACTCTCTTTCCACACCATTTGCCTACGAGAGTCTGGAATAGGCAAATCCATGATCAATGCCATGTCGAACTAAAGAGGGGACATTACACTAACAGAGATTGGAGCTTTTTACCGTCATTACACAGTGAGGAGTGCTCATCATTTCGTTTTTAATCCACTGGTAGAGGATTTGGTTTAATGTCAATGTGGGTTAGCTCTAGTTTCGCACCGTCCATTATGGGATGGGTTAGCACCATCTTTTACAAATGGCATCAACAACTACAAGTTAGATCACTTGCAATACCCACACACCCAAGACAGTTTGGCAGACGTTGGAGTTGGTGGTAGTTTTTCAAGTACCTCTAGTTGTTACCATCTCCATAGTGCAGTTGGGTGTGAGTGTCAATTTGATGGGGACTCAAGTGTTGACAAAATTGGTGTTTCAGTTGGGTTGAGTTCCACTGAGTTGTTTTCTCCATCGGCACCTACAGTTGGTTTTTAGATGATTTTGTTATTGATTTCTATTATTTGGTGTTGGTGCTACAAGAGTCGATTATGCACAAGGAGGATATCACATAGTTTTACCCTTGGGATCCGAGTGGACTATGATGTTTGCTTTGCTTTGGAATTGCTTGGGGACAAGCAATTTTAGGGAGGACTATAATTCCCCCATTTTTAGCAAGTTCCTGCAATTGGCTTAATCAGCTTATCATCGCGACCCTTGTGAGCTAACAATGGGATTTGAGAGTCTCAATTGTGGGGTTATTAGGCTTTCTAGTGGCCTATGGTGAGTTTTGGCTTCGTTTTGAAGAACTTACTATTTATAGTAAGTTAACAGTTGGTTCTAATGAGCTCAATTGAGTTAGAGAAGTTGAGTGGTGCTCTTAGTTTTTTTTTTTGGCTTCTAGTTTGGACTCCAAGAATCTAAAAGGGAGCGTCTATTTTTAGTAAGTCGCGACGTCCAGTTCATTCATTGTTTTTCTACTCTTGTGTTGTCAGTTTTTTATTATGATGTTTCTTCAGTCATTTTCGCAAGACCACTAGATTAGTATTGTCATTCAACTAAATATGTCGAGGTTCCACCTTAGTGTCATAGCTTGTTGGAACCGGGTTGAAAAGTTTAAAATCTTGGGCACAAGAAACAATGACCCCGTGTGTCAAAATACCATGATATGATTGAAAAGGTCATTTTTGGGAGCCAAAAGGAAATTAATAAATTATATTATGTGTCCAAGTACAAAGAAAAAAGGCTTTTAAGTGAAAGGTGTGTGGTTGAAGCTAAGTTGCACAATGGAGATTACAAATATGGCTTTCATTATATAAGTTGATCATCCAATTGTCTATTTGCTTTTTATTGTTTCTTGTGAGGTTTTGAGTTTGGTGAAACCAATGCCATTGCTAAGGTATAATGGTTTTGATTCGAGGATTTAAAGATTGAAGTTGTGCAATCAATCCACTGCTGAAGTATAGCGAGATTGATCTTGTTTGTTTATCTGTACTTGGGCTCATTACAGCTATAAAAACTATAAGATATGGAGAATACAATTCCCATCAATGATCAACAAATGAAATGGTCTCCATGGGGAGATAAGGGTGACAACTTTCAGAAGACTTAAGAATTAGTATCAACTATCAACTTATACCTAATGCATATCATTTTCTGATGGGTCAGCGACAATAGGCAGAATATATATATATATATTGCTCAAAGAAAAAAGGAAACTAGAAAACACAAAATTCCAAAAAAAATGTTCTTATCAACCGATGTTGTCAGCTAGAGCCAACTTGGGCTCATTACAGCTATAAAAATTATAACATATGGAGAATACATTTCCATCAATGATCAACAGATGAAATGGTCTCCATGGGGATATAAGGGTGACAACTTTCAAAAGACTTTAGAATTAGTATCAACTATCGACTTATCTCTAATGCATATCATTTTCTGATGGGTCAGCGACGATAGGCAGAATCTAGAGACACATTTGGCATAGGGAGAAAATAAGCGTGGATAAGGGTGTGAAATAAGGGGAGGTTGTAGAAAAACAAACAGGACTAATTATTTTCAGATTTGACTAGAACATGAATGAATATGAATAAAGGGAGATTTAAAAAGAGTGAAGCAAAGTATATAAAAAGACAATAGATTATAAGATATTGTAAATGGCCGCATCACATTTGGGAAGTTTGCTAGTGACATGAATTTGATACATTACACCCATGATCATCTCAGGAGAAGCAATATCAGAAATTATATAGAGGCTTGTGATTAGTGTTGGCAGCATAAATCAAAGGAATGTCATTAACAATAAATATTGGGACTTTAAGGTCAACAAACAAATACATTAAAACAAAGACATTGCCCAAATATTATACTATGTTCATTATAATCAGATTTATTCTATATATCAATGATCCACTACAAGTATATCTCATAAACATATCAGTGCTCAAATTAAGATGTATTAAGCCAAAGAGACAATAATTGCTCAATAATAAAAATCTCTCATAGTATTAAGAAAACCAAATTCATATCTTCGAAGATTTATTGCTAAGAAGTCTCTTGCAATTAAAGTTTTGAGAATATCATCCTGATACCCAAGCTAGCCGACCATATTATGGTAATATAATGAATGTGTTATTAAACAGAGATCAAAAAGATCTATATATACAAGTATACACAAGAATGTTTCTATAATGAACAATGAGAAATAAATAGAAACATTTTGAAGAAAGAAAGAGAAAGTTTCCATAACGAACAGAAGGAGTTTATGGAAACATTACAAAAAGAGTGACCATTAGAAAAAGACGGAAGATAGGTTAAATAGAAACTATTTAATATCGTAATACCCTCCCTTAATGGTCAATTTATCTTCGAAAAAATAGAAATTTGCATGTCCTCAAAAAGCGTAAAAGGCAACCTCAGGTTGATCAGAGAGGTCTGCAATGTTCTGCAATGTTGGCCTATGGTTGAGACACTCCTTGCTATCCTTACTTAGAAACAATGCAAGTCCTGCATTCTTGGAACACATGACCAAATTTGTGGCAATAGTTGCACTGGATTTGCTTCTTCTTGGAGCAATTTTGAGACTAAGCAAATGACTAAGATCATCATCACTTTCTGCTTCCAAGTATTGTAGTTCTTTCCATTGAATCATTGACTTCCTTCTAGCATAAGACTGGTGAGAGATGCTATTGCATGTTTTTCAATTTAAAAAAGCGTGAAAAATTGAGATGGCATGAACTTCGAGGGAAATTGATGGAAGACCCAAAAAATGCGAAGAGACACCCAGATAATAGCTCAAAAAATCCAACTAGAATCTATTGTCATATTTTGATTCCGGTGGCTTGAAAATCAAGGCACGAAAAAACGATGCACCCAAAAAAAAGAGACTAACCTAGTTGAGATCTACAAAAACCCACTAGGACTACAAAAATATTTGTTAATCAGGCACGGGAATTGAGGGTTTTCAAAAAAACCTTAGATTAAAAAAATTGAAAAAATTTGTAGAGTTCTTGTACACAAGGTGGATTTGAAAAAAAAGACAGATTATAATCCATGCACAAAGAAAAATGCAAAACAAAATTGGAAGTCAAATCCCTAGTCGGGTTTCGAGGAAAAAAGATGCAAATTTTGAACACACTCAAACATTTATTTCAAAAATTTTGAAATTTTTTGAAATTATAAAATTTCGGAAAGGCTAGGAATTTGCTCTGATACCATATTATGGTAAAATAATGAATGTGTTACTAAATAAAGATCATAAAAGATTTATATATACAAGTAAACATAAGAATGTTTCTATAACAAACAAAGAGAGAGAAATAGAAATATTCTGAAGAGAGAGAAAGTTTCCATAACAAATAAGAGTTTATGGAAACATTATAAAAAGAGTGAGCATTAGAAAAAGACGGAAGAAGCATTAAATAGAAACTATCTAATATCGTAATAGACCAAGGGACATGACAATTTGAGGGACTTACTATTTATAGTAAGTTAGTTATCCTAACAATTACTATATTTGGCAGTGGCTACTGGAGGCAGTCATGGTACAGTGTAGAGTGTCATCAGTTGCAGTTTCTTGCTACTTCATTTGGAGTGTTTTTTAGGACTTACCATTTTTAGTAAGTCAATTAAGAGGGTTGTTGAGATAAGCAAGATGACTGATGACTAGTCGAAACCCCATTTGCAATGGCAATTAATGGTTGTGTTAATATTTGGTAGCTTTAGTTAGATAAACTATAGTGCAAATATATATTATATATAAGTGTAAGATATTATATATATATATATATATATGATATATGAGATATTTGTCATTATATTAATTACATTCTAATGAATAGACATGTCTTGTGAAGAGACATGTCTATCCATACTATATCCTATATTAGAAAGATGGTTGCCACTTGGAAAACACATACCAAACATTATGACAGTGCTATTACATTTGCAACAGATCTGGAAAACCTTAACATGGTATCAAAGCCAACTGCAAATGATAATTGACTATGGCTATTATTTTGAGAACAAATAAATCCCTTAATAAATTTGTAGTGAGATGGCATATGATGGGCAGAGGCATAGACAATGACGACGCCTCAAGTTACTGCATTACACGAGAATTGGTATTTTCCTTTGGAAATTTGTCAAAGTTTGCAAGTTATAAATGAATGGCTACTGTACTTGCAGGTTGAGAATGTTTTTCATCTAACACAGAAACACAGTCCATGGAACATATCTCTCTCCACTGTCAATTCATCTTGGTCATATCCAGGCGCTGACATTTAAACTAGTAACACCAAAACAAGATGATGTCTACAGGTGTGAGGATCCATGAGGGCTTTAGATCTAATTGCATAAAGTCCAAATCTTTGTGAGCTACGAAGGGCACTGTTGAATGGACATAAGAATTAAGGTTTACTCCCATTGCGTGGGACGCACAGTGATTGAAAGAACGAAGGATGATCACATGGAATCTCTGTGATAGGTTGGGAAGAATAATCAAACACAAAGAAAGAATATTTTAAAGACTATTCAGCGGCAGATCTAAATGACAGGAAGAACTGATAATTGACAGTCACAGGCCCTCATAATAATATATAATGCAGAAAATGTATCTAATAGTGATGGCTTCATCATTGGTCAAGAGTTAATCACCTGTGATCAACTTCTTATTTGATCATAATAAGCAGGAGACACACAGACTGAGTGCTACTCCGAAAACGATAATGCTTATGCTGAACGTGTTTGTGAATTTTCTTTCTAAATCCAGTATATTTTGTGTATCTGTAAAATTATTGATTTGTGGGCCCTCCTAATATCATTGCTAATGATGAGATGATAAAGTTTAATACTTTAATTGTATGGGAAGAAAATAAATATTTGCTCACATTATAGTGAATGTGAAATATTTATTTCTTGGTGAATTGGTTAGAATTATTGTTGGATTTTCTGGAGCAATATTGAGGGCGCCATCCCTTTCTTAGTTCAATTGATGAACGAATGTTCCAATGGAGCCTTTTCATATTCCTACACACCAACCACAAGGATGAATGTTTGTATTTGGCATGTTTTTTAAGGTCTGATGACTTATTCTATACTTGCTAAAAGCTGAAACAAGCACAGGCGATTTGCCCAGCATATTTTCTGAGGTCAAACTTATTAAGAATCTGATATTATTGTAGATTTTGGAAGGATGTATGCTGTGAGGAAGAATTTTGTATTCTTCTGAATGTGACTCTTCATACGTACTGAATAGCAGAGTTTGGAGTCCAAATCTATGACATTTGAAGGTGGAGATAATATGATGAAGGCTTGAGTGATGTTGACTTGAAAGCAAGGAAGATTTCAGTTTTATTAATCGACAAATGCATAGCTGTGCATTCGTGGGCAGCTTCTGGGCAAACAAATACTATATTTTAGTTAAATGATGGTCTTGTTGGACATTCTACTGACTTATACATTGCTCAAAGATACATTGTAACTATTTGTAGAAATGATGGTAAACAAGCAATATTTGATACATGGGCATGGGACACATTGCGAAAGCCATACCAATGAGGCTTGAGCTACACGGAGATAGGTTGTATGTCCAAATATATGTAACATTGTTGGCGTACCTCTATGTTCAATAATATAAGAGTGGGAATTTAACATTGTACGGGGGAATGATAACCAATGTTATATTCCCATTTGAACCGTCCTTATATGGAGCACAAAAGGTGTAGTCAAATCATTTGACAAATTCTTATATGGAGGCATTTCCTGATTCGATGCATATGGACCTTCATTGGAGCAAGTTGTTGATGTGCAGATAAGTATCTATTATCCTTGGGTATTGCATGTACCTACTCATTCTAGTCTCTCTTATTTTGTATTTCTATAATTACTATAAAGAGCTATTTGCCGTGATCCTTACCGAGAATGTTCTTGCAGGAAAAAGAGGACTGACATTTCATTAGAGGCAACCTTGAATAAGAGAGCAGATGGGTTCAGTCATCTTGTGGCATCTCAATCATAGGGATTGAGAGGGAGTTTCACTATTGAAGGTGTTATTATACTAATGATCTCATTGTAATACCTTATGGGCCCTATGTAAATCATGAGGAAGTGATGACCTCAAAATGATTGTCACTTGTATTTGTTTATGTTATTGGAAGATGTCAGTCTTACAATAACTTAATCTTCTATCACATGATTTCTTTCATGGTGGATTCAGTTGCTTAAACAGACCATGACCTTCTAGATTGTGATAGACATCGTGTGATGATTGAAACCGATCACTATAGATTATGAATGTTCCTATGGTAAGTGCACATTGCCTTTGAACAATTTTGAGTTATGGTGAATATCATGAGACTTGATATTCTTGGTCAAACTATATCTCTAACATCATATTGAGATGATATCTAAACCTAGGTATCACATGTTAGGTGATTCCTCATATCACGAGTTAGGTGATATGTAAAACTAGGTATCACATGTTAAGTGATTTCTCATATCATGAGTTAGGTGATATGTAAAACTAGTTATTATATGTTATATGACACTTCATATCATGTGTTATGTGATCACAAGATATGTAATATGATTATACCATTTATCTTCCCTAGCTAAGAGGGAGTGTTGATGTTTGTAGCATCAATCAGATGTCATATGAGTTGACATTCGAGAAACCATTATTTACGTTGAGGTAATATGTTATTCATATTGTGTATGAATCTTGATTATCCTCTCTAAGCTAAGAGGGAGTGTTAATATTTGGTAGCTTTAGTTGAATAAACTATAGTGCAAATATATATTATATATTATATAAATAAGTGTAAGATATATATATATTATATATATATATATGAGATATTTATTTGTCATTATATTAATTGCATTCTAATGAATAGACATGTCCCTTGAAGAGACATGTCTATCCATACTATATCCTATATTAGAGAGATGGCTTCCATTTGGAAAACACATACTAAACATTATGGCAGCGCTATTACATTTGCAGCAGATCTGGAAAATCTTAACAGGTTGACTTAGGAATTACTAAAAAGAGTATAATTAATGATATTAAATAACTTATAATAAAGTTCTTTAATAAAGTCACTTTGATGATCATTTAAAAGGATAATGAGGTCAAAACCCATGAATTAGTTCTTTAAGTGACTTAGTTTTATTTTGATTGGTGCCCAAGTCAAGACTATGGAAAAGCACACAAAAGTTATATAATGTTCAATGACGCAAAAAAAAAAAATGTTTTAAGTGAAAAGTGTAAACATGAAGCCACTAGTTGTTTGGTGTGAACGAGAAGCTATATGTATTGAACTACTCTAAAAGCAAGCTCTTGGAGATGGATATTCATCCTATGCATTTTATTATCTTGATGAATTTGAGGTTTGAAGGTTTGAGCTGAAAAACATTGCAAATCTCTCTCAGTTCTCTATGCACATTGAGTGGGCATTCCTTGCCCATGAATTGTGTCTTGCATTGTTATTGTTTGAATTGATTTTGCTGAATCTAATCTACTGGAGAAGCACGTTTTTTGCTGGAGATTTAATTTGAGAAGGAACGGTTAGAGATTCTGCGAACTCTGTCATATTGGCATCAAGTTTGGCAAGGCATTTGGGTTATGCTGCGAACGCAGGCCTAGGATTAGCTACTATCTGTTATCAAAAGCCAGCATTAGGAAAGATGGAGGCAAATCATGTTTTGGGCATAGCAAGAGCTTTTGAAGGGCTGCCTTATTTCATTTACAAGCTGCATTGGCTTAGAGAAGGCTTGCAATCATCCTTGGAAGGCCATGTTACAAATTCTAGAGGCTGTGATCACATTCCTCCCAGCTGGTGTTTGAATTCGAGTAGGTTAATCACCATTTTCTGAGACTATCAATGTCCACTATGCATTACCAGGTTCTTTACTGTTTTCAGAATAAATGTGTGTTGCAGTTTTGGCATTGTAGATAGTTTCATGTTTACACGTGATGAAATAAATTGAATCTTCCCTTATGCGTTCTATTCATTGCCTTTAAAATTCTGAAAGAGAAAGAAAAGGCATATATTTGAAAAACACAAAAAAATCATTCTTCGGCATAGTTGAGTGTAAACCAGCAGGGCTATCTACAACCAACGGCTCACGATGGGTTGATATGTTTTATTGGGTACCTATGATGGGAGTTATGCACTTCCAAGGGAGATCATTTGCAATTGGAGAGTTTCTCAGTGTTGTTAGCTCCTTGAGATACTATTATCTCCTCAATTTTGACAATTATGACTACATGATGATTTGGGCTCCCAGCATCAACATGTTCGGTGCATTATTTCAGTGGGATTTTGATGAGTGGCTTCACAATTCCAAGCATGGCATTATTTATGTCAGTGTAGTGCAACGGATTGCTGGAACAACATTCTTGAGGTTGATATAAGATCAAGGTATTTGTTTATAGCATGCAGATATAGATCGCTTGAGGGAAAGCAATCTCCAAGAAGGGAAGATCGTAATGTACACATTTTGGGGCATTAGAAGTCAATTAAATAATTAAATATTTATGTTGTCAAATTATGTAAAATTAAATTACAGTTTAGTTTAATTGTTTAATAAAGTATTAATATAGCTTTATGGAGCCTAGTTAAAGTTTATAAAGTCATTTTAAGTTAAAATGGAAAATAAAGAGAAAGAAAAAAGAACATGAAGAGACAAGCAAAATGGAAAACGAAGAGTCCTTATCATTATATGAGGCTCATCATCATGCTTATTTTATTCATTTCTTTTGGAAGATCTCTAAGAGCTTTCTTGTTTCAATTCTAGTTTCCCAAGGACAAAAATCATTGGGATTCTTCTACCAGATTGGATGTAAACCCAATTTGTTTCTGGAGGGTGGATTTGCAATGGAGTTCACAGCTGGGTAAAATTGTTAGAGGCGTTTCATGATTGTTTGGAAAGACATGGCTGTACTTAGCTATCTATTTTGAGAGCAATATACATCTCCATTTTCAGATATTGTGTCTTTTCAGAATTAACTGTTTATGAAAAGAAATCAGTTTTTGCATGGAAATTGTATTTCTAAATTTCTGTGGTAAAATTTGGAAATAATGTCCGAGTGGGATATTACATGTAATACCCAAAATGACTGGATTTCTCCCTCCCAGTCTGGTGCTCAGCTAGAATTGGCTGATACGACTTATAAGATTCAGCTATATATGATGCTCAAAATCTCCTAAATCTAAATATCAATATATAAAGTTTAAACCCTCAATTATGCTTTAGCAATGATATGGTGTTGTTTGCTTACACAGAACATTGCAGTGGCATTTTAGCTACACTGTAATAAATTGAGAAAATGTCCAAATCCTCCACAAACTAGCATAGCTGTAATTCCAAAAAGGAATCATTCAAGATTAAAAGTAAGGATTTTCGTTCTTGATCCCATATGCAGAATCTATAGGAGTTGATGAAATCCAACTCCACAGTGCATGCAAATAACCTGTCAAAGGGAAACCAAGAAGGAAGAGGTGGAGCTTGGAAAAACACTAAACGGACTTGAGAGAGAAGATACTGCAAAAACAAGGAAAATGTATTTACAAAATGAGTTGAGTTTTGTTGTGTTATGAAATTACAAAGAAAGAAACCGAATATAAAAGCCTCATGGAAGCTTGTAGAATAAGCTGGAAAGTGGTAGAAGATAAGGTTGACAACTAAGCATACGTCTACAAAAAGGTGGAATACCCAAAAGGGAACAAACTCCTGTGTTGTCAACAACTCATCAACTACAACTATTAACTACATGCATTAACCAAAGTAAACTTAAATAAATAGAATAAATAATTAATAATTAATTATTTACTCTAACACCCCCCCTTAAGTGCAACTTAGGGGAATGCCTTAAGCTCACAAAACTAAGATGAAATGCAAAATGGGTCTCGGCAACGAGGCCATGTTAGGTACCCATGTACAATGCAAAGAAATGCAACCTCTGAAAACGGGGAAAGAGAGAAAACCACATGGGAAAACCCTCCCCCAAAAAAGAGGTAAGAACCTAGTGAAGGATTGAAGAAGCCTCCAACTAGTGGAATGTCCCATAAAACAGAAACAAAGAGTGATCATGAAGAGCATCACTGAAGCATGACGAAGCTACAAATTCTACCATCAGAAAGAAACTGCTAATCTAAAGAACCTCCATGGAAGAAGAAGGCACGAACCGAGCATGTCTATATGGTAGATGATCCATCTCACCGAAATGCATAGGTAGCTAGCCACTACAATCGCCTAGTAAATAGGATCAACCACTAAATACATAGCTCACACTATCGAACCATCGAACCAAGGAAGCATTAGAACAACAGAATAACCCCCCCTTAATGCAGACGGGGTGAGGTGACAAGCAACTGAGAAGGTGGGCCAATATCCTCTACAGACAAAACCAAGAACGACGAGAGAGGTGAAGAGGTATAAACACCTATAAAGACATGGTCACACCGACTCTGCATGGGGCAAAAAAGGAAGAGAGCACAAAAAATGGCAAACAACTATCCCCTCATGGTGCTTTATAAAAATAGTGCAAGTACAATTGTCTTAAAACAACGTTCATGAACTCGAAATGCAAGAGTGGCACTTTATCTCAGTGCGTGTACATAAAAATTCTTACAAATGATAGCTACAATGATCAAAAAAGGAAAAAAGCTGGTACAAAAGATAGTACAGCCCAAAACAAAAGATCCCATGCCCTGAAAATGATCCTCGGACCTAGAACACCCAAGATATCCACCATAGAGTAGAAACGCCAAAAACATGATAGAAAGAGCATGAGGCAAAATCAGCAGCAAATAACAGTATTTCTAAAAAGATGACAAAACCAGCTTTCCAAAAATATAACGTTTTCAAAAAACAGAGGTGGGACGCAAAAGATATGCTTGCCGAAGTGAAAAACAGAACTTCAGACTTCAACTGCAAAAACGAGCAACTAAATTGCATCAAAACCTGAAAATACCTACACCAATGTCTCTGTCTCGGAACCAGCTTTCTAACGCTTCTTTCAAATCGAAAAAATACCTCCGTATGCTCAAGTTATAGCCAAAAAATCACAAATAGGTCAAAAAGGACCCTGGAGAGGTGTTGGAAGGTGCTGATGCAGGATGACGTCAGCAAACTACGGCAAAAAATTTGACGGCCTCCAAGCCGTCGCAGCAAAAAAAAAAACATGGCAAAGTGTAGTGCCTGCCCTCGTTTATATCTTTTCTGTATATTGTTGTTATTATCAGACTATGTTAGACTAGCTTTATGTTGATGGATTAGTGGTATTGTTTTGAGACTATCAGACATTATGTTATGGATTCAGTTGGTATATGATGAGATCATTTAGACTTTACATTTCATGTGTGCATGATGATCATTACATTGCTTTCAGTTATTGTTGATGATTAGTTAGATGGTTTATTATCTCATGTGTTTTATTATGGATACTTACCCTATACTTGCATGTGTATGGTGTGCGTGTTTTCTTATTGTATGGCATTTCTGATGTGGTTAAGGAAGGGAGTCGTAGTCACCTACTTAGTCGGGATCTACACGATGCACCACTTCCTGCCATTGCCTGTTTAGCTTAGCATTATATATATTGGATGTACATGCATGGTTTTTATGCAGGTTGCAGGTACCGGGCATCGACTTCCCTGAATTGCCAGGATGAGCGTACCCTATTATACAATCTCAATGATAAGAGAAGGGAGATAAATTCTCAAGTCCAAATCCCAAACCCTTAAACCATTTGTCCTAGTAAGGTAGGACAAGTATCAGGATATTTTACCCACCGAATGTGTCGGATGACATATTTCGTGATTTTTAACCCTTTAGACTGATTTTGTGTGAATTGCTCTATGATGGGTTTTCATATTTTATCTTGGAGGTCTATGGTGAACTTTCTATTAATTAAGTCTTAATAAATAGATTTAATTAATACATTAATTATTTGAGAAAATTAATATAAAATATCGTGGTTTTTGATATTTTGATTATAATTAATTAATTGAGAATTAAATAAAAGAAAATTAGAAATTAAAAATTAATAATAATTATAAAATAATAATAAAGTAATAAATAAATAATAATAATAAAAGTTATAAAAATTAAAATGAAAGTTATAAAAATTTAATAGAAATTATATAAAAAGTAAATTAGAGTTATAAGCTTGCATAGGAGTTAACGCACCTTTTCTATTTCTCTTATGTCAAACAACACAGGGGTTAGTGCATCAATTAAGCACATGGTGTCTACAACCTTATGATTCATCTAGAAAGTTGGAAAAGACACATGCTTAGTTGGTGACACCTTCTAGCTGTTTCTAGAGACATTCTAGGTGTTTCCTGAGAGCTCTTTATATTCAGGCATTCCTAGAAGCTTAGACATAGCGTTTGAAGAGCATTTGGAGCATTGGAGGACTCGGGAACTCTGAAGAAGGGAGGAGCTTGCTCTGCAAGTTTTCTGAGGAAGAGCGAATTAGCATCAGAATCCGAGTAGATTCTTGTGATTTTATTTATGCTATTTCCGCATCTTGCATCCCCTGTCTTCTTCGTGTCTTCCATATGTCTTCTGAGGTTTTTCCTATTTTAATTGTATGCATTCTCAATATGGGTAGTTAAAATTTATTTGAGAATCTTATATGCATAGATCTGAAAAGAAAACGAGGCTAGGGTTTAAATTGTAGCCAAATCCATTAAAAAATTATTGAGAAAATTTAGAGAGTAAATATTTTATAGAAAACTCATAAAAAACGTATATATATATATATATATATATATATATATATATATATATATATATATATATATATAGTTTCAAACCTGCATAAACTTACATTTTCATATATATATTTAAATATATATGTTTATAAATTCTGCACATATTTATACACACACACACACACACACACACACACACACACATATATATATATACATATATACATTTGATATATATATATATACACATACATATGTATATATATATTTTAATTGAATTGAAAAGTCGAATGACATATATATGTCACAGCGAGCGAATGTTAAAAAATGCATCGCAATTTACATTGGAGGGAAGCGTTTTTAAAATGCTATATATAAAATAAAAAAATTATATGTAAGGCGGGCAGAATACCCCACCCCCGGCAGTCACACGTTGCAGGACCGCGGGCGCAGAGTACCTACGTGATCGCAGTATACTTGCAACTCGCAGAGTACTTGCGGTCCGCAAGCTACCGGCAATAATAGCGGCGCGACTCATAATAAAGTCACTTTTGGTAAGTTAAACACCATTGACTATTGCGTTTGGATATGTTATTAAATTTGAATGAAAATGTATATAATTATATTTGATTTTTATATAAAATGTTATTATTATTATATATATATATATGTGTATATGTATATATATTATTAATCATAAATTATTATTATATTTCAAAGATTGAATTAATGGATTTTTTTCTAAAAGATAAATGATTTAAAGTACTAATAAAAGTTTGTCGATTATTATTTAAAATAGAAAGACATTAAGAGTTAACTTAATTAAACTTAGTTTAATTAAGGTTAATTATTAGAACGTGTTATAAGTCAAAGTTTTGAAATATGCAAATTTTATTTGATAATATTGGATTCATTGGGAATGATAAATGATTATTGGAATTCGATAAGGGTCATCCTTCAAACAATGTTTATATAAACAAAATATTATTAGATCAATTAGGAAATTGAGTCTAATGGTCTTGGGGAGAAACTTTTATCTATCAAACAAATACATGGGTTAGGTAAAACGTGAAATTTCTCCACTTGATATCTAGATTGGAAAACACATTTAATTCAAGTTTGTAAATTTAGCAAAATTAAAACATGTGTTTGCATTGTGTATTCTTTATGCTACTGTTTTTGGGTTTTGGGTTGACTAGTGTTGACCAGTTATAGGACGTCTACGAGAGGCTTGGGGGTGATGTGATTGTGATGTCATGATGATATTTTAATCTCGATCTTTATAAACCCAACCATGGTTATGTGATGGAATGCTCTATGTATTGTTTGTAATTACTGATTGTTATAGTTGAGATTCTTATGTATGAGACGCTTGACTTAACCATTTTTGGTTCATCGATCAGTTATCCCTAAGTTGCCGGTTCGTGGTTCGGTTCCGGGTTTGGGTTCGAGAACCGGTTTGCTGGTTCGACGAAATTTTGGAAAGGGGTTTGGGTTTGTTTGGGTTCGTTAGTACAAAAACATGTAAAAATTATAAATATATATATATATATATATACATTTTTATGAAGCATGAGTTAAAATTAGAATGTAGCATAGTACCATAAACACATTTAAAACTTTAAAACAGCATAAACAATAACATATCAATGTACCATGGTGAGCATACCATCATATAGTAACATAATTCAGTCAACTTCAACATCAAAGATGAAAGATTCAAAACATTTAAAATATCAAGTTCAAGTGTCATTGTTTCACGTTCAATGTTTAACAGTAACTAATAGAATGAAAATCTATTAAAATTCTGACTTTCTAGTTCTAAGTTCTTCATTCTTCATCTTCATCTTCTTCATATTCATCTTCTTCTTCTTCATCTCCTCCTTCTTCGCCTACACTATTACTTGCACCAAGGCCAGTGGGATCAGCAGCAGAATCAACAATGGTATTGGCATCAAAGTTATCAAAATCATCAATTGCAAGCGCAGCAGTGGAAGCATCCAAGTCCGCAATCTCTGCATCTACATCCCACTTCTTTGTCTCCCCTTCTTTGTATTCTTGACTCTTGTGTGAAAAAAGGCGCAAGTTGTTATGCACAAATACCAGGTTCTCGGCTTTTTTTTATTGCAACCTATTGCGCTTCACCGAGTGGATGAAAGAATAGGTGCTCCAATTTCTTTCTGATGCAAAAGAACTAGCAACCTATAAAGACAACATAGGGTAGGCAATTAAAAAGGAATTAATTCAATCTTATTAAAAAATTCTTTTGAAGATAAAGTGAGCTAATTAAAAAATAAATAAAAATTACTTGTGATATAACTTTGATTGCAAGGGGCTGCAATGTTTGGAATTTTTGGCCATGGAGGTACCACCAACCATGAGCATGCTTCTTGAACCGATGACGAAGAGCATCATTACTTAGACCTGTAGCATTGACAAATGCTATGAACTCATCCATGATTACATCTCTTATATCATCATCAAGAAATATTCTTCTAAATGCTGCCTGGTACCCGTCAGACACTTCCATATCTCTGTATGGTGGCAACCTTCCTGGTAGATCACAATATTGTGAGCTATAGTATTTGGGGGTCAAGGCATAGGCAAGCAAATGTAATGGAGTGGTCATTTTGTTCCATCTTTCATCAATAATTTTTTGCACTTGTTTGAAAAAGGTCTCTTGCGGATCTTGCTCCTGCTCATTTATAACTTGCCTGATCTTCTCAATCATTGAGTCTATGCCATCATAGATCTCTCCAAGGCAAGGCCTATCCATGTCAGTGTACCTAAGCATGCTCATAATGGGCTCGGTGATCTTAAGGAGATATTCCACACGTTCCCACCATGAGTCAGCCAATAGCCTATCCTTTATTTTGTTTGCCCTTTCAGTGTTCTTTTGCTTCCATACACCCCAATTGTTGCTGATTACCATACCTTGAAGTGCATCTTTCACTTGCACAAGTCATCTTAAGACGATTATATGTGATGCAAAACAGGTCTCAGCAACCTGTGACATAAATTAGAGCAAAAAACAACTATTAGATACATATTTTAGAAAACTAAGAAAAGTATACACATTGGCAATTGCACAAGTAAAATATGAAAAATCAGAAATTGTCAAATATTAAAAATTAAATTACTAATTTGAGTTCAAGTTCATTTACCTTCAATAGCTCCAATTTTGAGTAGTTCCTGAAAAGAGATTGAGTCATGTGGTGGTTTGTGACAAACATTTGTATGTCCTCAGCCTCTTCATACACTGTTTTGATCCACTCAATTTGGTTCCCAATCTTTTGTAGCATAAGATTGAGTGAATGGACTGCACAAGGTGTCCAAAAGATATGTGGATATCGTGATTCAACCAACAAACCTGCTGCTCAACAATTCTTTGCGTTGTCCGTTATGACTTGGACAACGTTTCTTGCACCCACTTGTTCAATGGCCTCAATTAAGATATCAGCAATAAATGGCCCATCTTTTACTTTGCCCTCACAATCCACCGCTTTCAGAAACATTGCCCCTTTAGGGGACACCGCAAGGACATTGATCAAGGGACGGTTCCTAGAATCCTTCCAGCCATCTAAAACAATTGTCACCCCTGTCTCAACCCATGAGTCCCTTATGGGCTTCAATTGATTTTCAACCCGTTGGACCTCATCATCCAACAAGGTGGTGCGCACTTTCTCATAACCGGGGCCACAATACCCTTTTGGAGCTTCATTGGCACCCCTCAACATGTCCTTCCAAAACGAAGAGCGGACAACATTAAAAGACAACCCATTTGCATAGAGGCATCTTCCCACCTTAATGTCAGCAATATCCCGAGCCTTGTTTTGAAAAGAAGTTTCTATTGGCCCCTTTCTTTTGTGTACAATGGGGACAGATTCAGTGTCAGTGTCCATTGTAGTATTGAAGAAGGGATGGTCTTGTACAATAACATCTGAGGGGGGCTGCATTCCCTTAGCTTTTTTACTTTTATTGCTACTACTACCGAGTTCTATTGCCCTGTGTCCTTCTCTCTCTTCTGCTGCCTCATGCTCTTCAATATATTTTAACACGGTGTGATTTGGTATAGGGACACCATTTTTGCTAGGGCATTTCTTGACTCCTCTTCCAGTATAACCACATAGATGGCCTACCACACGATAATAAGAACTATTTCTTTCTACATCACATCCTCGACATCTCCAACGGAATGCACCACCTCCTGGAATGGGTTTTATAATGTCTGCATACTTCCATAGAGGAGAATCAGAGTTGGTTTCCATTCTTTGTTCGGTGTTGCCTATTGATGAAGAGGTAGATGACATTACTTTCGAACCTTTCCCTATGGCAATAAATTACTAATTAGATATATGTTCATAATCTATATGCAAGAAAATGATGAATTTTGAAATAATGGAAAAGATTCAAGAACTTAGAACATATGAAGATTGAAAGAGAAATGAAAAAAAAATGGAAAAACTAGAACAAAACAATAGTAAATGGAATAAGATCTTACCTCTTGGTCCTTTTCCAGCCATTGCAAGTTTGCAAATGTGTATAAATGATGCACAAACACTTCAAGAACACCAACAAGTCAATCTTCAAACTCCTCCTTGCACAACCGGATGCTTGCTCAAAAACTTATGTGCTCTCCTTCAAGGCAAAACAACCTATTTAGAAACAACAAATGACTATGAGAGAGCAAAAAACCAATTCATAACACCTTTTTAGGGTACGTGGACCCCAAAAATTATTTTAAAATGCAAATAAATAACTTTAATTTCGCGTCCGTGGGCGGGTTCTTGGCTGGGTTCGAACCTGGTTCGATTTTCCCAGACTGGTCCGCCTGGGTTCGAACCAGGATTCGAAAATCGAACCCTGGGCGAACCGTGGTCGAACCGGACCCGAATCTCGAACCGGTTCGAACCAATTCGAGGTCCGGAGGGGGGGGAGGGGTACCCGTGTAACTTAGAGTTATCCTTGGTTATTTTCTAGTCGCCATGATAGGACTGAAATGTGGATTTATTCTTGATGATGTCATGTTGTGACATGTTTTGACTCAACCATTTTGGAGTCTTCAATCAGTATGATTGAGATATATTTTGGTTATTGAGAACCAATGGATACTTTTGATTATCAGTGATACTTCAGTTGCCAATAGAGAGCTGTTGTGATCATGATTTTCTATGGATGCTTGCTCATGGAGATTTGATGCTTTTATGCATATTTGATGTTCTTATTATGGATTATCTTTTGTGATTTTGAGATTTATGATTCCATCAGCTTAGGGTAGGATATCTGCATGTAGTGTCGAGAAGTGGCTTGCAATGGGGGCTGGGGCCCTAAGAGGCTGCCAGGGTAACTCATTGTAAGTTGGTTAAAAAAAGAAAACATTCACACCTAATACTAACTAAATGAACCTAAAAAGATAAGTGTTTTGTTCTCGCCCATGCCTCGAGTGCTTGTACAGACTAGGATGGGAGTAGAGAGAACGCATGGTTGCGACCTTGCATTCCATAGTATGCTTCGTCAGCATGAGAGGATACTAGTGGCCACATGAGATCAGTATGGACCCGTGGAGTTTAGCTAACTGCCAGGGTAACTTGTACATGATATATGCGATGACACTTTCCCGCTTGCATAGTAGGTTCCTACATGTCTTTGTCTGCCTCTGGGATTAGATGTCGGTTTTGTGATGGAACCTTTGAATTAGTATACTTTTAGGATTCTTGGACTTATAGAGTTTTATGCTATGTGATTTTGGATAGCCTGTTTGGGACTTGAGATTATCTCCTCAGCATGGTGGGAGTATACCACTTAGGTACCATGCGGTCGGGTGGTAGTGTTTTTCCACTCTTATCATTTGAGATTCATTGAGACATCGTGGCTAATGCGTCCTTCGTGATGGTGGACATGTATCCTTTCATTGATGATTAGCATATGTTAGATGATGTTATTTTATGCTTATATTTGCATGTTAGATTACTTTCTGCATATGATATAGTATATGTTACGAGTGACATTCCTACTATGTTAATACCGATGATCTCTTCGGTGATTTGGAATGTTACGCACAGAGGGATGGCTAGGGCCCACGATGGTCTAATGATGCTATTAACGGTTGGAAGGAACCGTGCACTTAGTTTATTATGTTTGATCTTTTATGATGGATGTTTATATCTTCTATGATGATGTATCATGAGTATCTTGTGATTATCTTTACTTTGATGTATCATGGATTAGAATAGGATGACATACCTTATTTCACATATGTATATTCTTTTAAGCTTTTCATACCCTGTGACATGTACAGTGGATGATTGAGCATTTAGAAATGTAATGTATAAACAATGGACTTACCATTATTATTTCATGTGCTTGTTATATTAGATGGATTCAATAATGTTAGTTGATTTAGATGTAATTCAACGTTAAGGGATCCTTAAATAATGTAATCAGTTATGTATGATATGTTTACTTTTAGATGGACATTGCTATTGCTTCCGTTAATGTGTATAAGTTATATGAGGTATTTACTTTCATGTTTTTAAAAAAAAAATGCTACCAAACTTAGTGAAATTCTAGGTTAATTCTTTGGATCCCTTGGCGGGGCATTACACAAAGAGCCAACTATGTAGCTGACGTGGCAGGGGCCACGTGGCAGACACCAACGTGGTACCCTTGGCCACGTGGCAGTTGCAGAAGATGTTGACTGTGCTTGAAAGTGGGCCACATGGATGTTGTGTAAGCAAGCAGAGCGCTGGAGGCGGAACCCAACGCAGCGGAGCTGAGGCGGCGACCTGTGGTGTCGCCGCTGGTGGGGGCGGTGGACGGGTGGCCCGCCGACGGTGGCTGGGCCCAAGCTGCCCTACGGTAGCGCGGCCAGCTTTGGCAGCCTGCAAGCTGCGCACAGGCTACACAGCGATGCGGTGGTGACCGCCCAGCAGCACCCAAAATTTATATTTATTTTTATTTTTTCGAACTAAATCGTCCATACGACTACCTGTAGGGGGCCAAAAAAAATTTCCCAGATGCCCGGAAGCCAAAATCAAAAAATTTTATATGAATCCTGTTTGTAACAAACCTTCTGAACTCAATGGCAGCGTCTGTTTAGGCCCAAAGTGCTCTGAAAAAATGCTCTTCCCCCAGATTGAAGAAAAATGCACAAACAAACTAGGGTTTGTGTCTCCAAATCGCCGCTTCAAAAAACCTTCGAACAAGAAGGAGCAGGGAGGCTCTAATACCATGTAGGAGTTGATGAAATCCAACTCCACAGTGCGCCAAGATCACCTGCATGCAAATAACCTATCAAAGGGAAACCAAGAAGGAAGGAGTGGAGCTTGGAAAAACACTAAACAGACTTGAGAGAGAAGATATTGCAAAAACAAGGAAAATGTATTTATAAAATGAGTTGAATTGTGTTGTGTTATGAAATTACAAAGAGAAAGCCCGAATATAAAGGCCTCATGGAAGCTTGTAGAACAAGTTGGAAAGTGGTAGAAAATAAGGTCGACAACTAAGCATATGTCCACAAAAAGGTGGAATACCCTAGAAGGGAACAAACTCCCGTGTTGTCAACAACTCATCAACTACAACTATTAACTACATGCATTAACCTAAGTAAACTTAAATAAATAGAATAAATAATTAATTATTAATTATTTACTCTAACAGAATCCAAAAGGGTTCTCCCCTCAAACCCAAAAAAAGACAAGGTTTTTTGTCATTGGATGCCCTAGCTTGAACATAATGCCCATATCTAAAAATTGGATACAAAGAATAACTTGAACGATCCTCAAATGAAGATAGACATCTCCTTGATATACCTTCCCAAATTGGGCCCTTGGGTTCTAAATTTCACTTCAAGTATTTTAAAATACATTTAACTTTTATTTTTTTCTATTTTTTTAAATATAAAAAATACCTTTTTTTATACTAACATTTTAAAACATCTTTTTGTTTTAAGTGTGTAGCAAACTTTTCAACATGACCAGTGACATTAGCACAACACACCCTCTAACTCCATGTGAAACATTTTTGACCTGGAGCTATGAACCAACGAGGCCACAAATAGGGGATCACATCCCCTTATTACAAAGTAGAGCCCCAAATCCCTAAGCACATTGGATCAGTGAAGTTAACAGGCCACAATCACCATGGTCCAACGAGGGTTTGAATCTAGGTGGAGAGAATGCCACCACCACTTAAGCAACATACTAAGTGGCAAACTCATTAAAAAATCTTCATTTTAATTATAATTATATTATTAATTGCCATTAAAATCAGTGATTATTGGATCGAACTTCAAGAATTTTATATATTATCTTAATTTGAAAAGGGTACATGACATCCGACAAATCATTGAAACATTTCTAATTTACATTAAAAATTAGAGAAAATTATAGAGGACACTACATTTTCTAAGTCTAATGAAATTATGTAGATCAAGGACACACTTGTATTGGTGATGGAAACTTTAAACTTATCTCAAAACACTATTCCAACATTCCTATTTAATAATTTGCAGATTAGAAAAGACATTATTCAAGGGTTAGTCATTTGGGATTTGTGCTAATGGAAAAGCCAAATGCGTCAAAAATACAAATAGTGTCATAATAGTATTACAATAACAGGAGAGTCATGAGCATGTTCTTTTTGGTTTCATAGGCCTTCAACATTTTCTAGATTGAGATTTAAGAAGTACTTTGCGGTCATCCAATGTAAGGCAAAGTTTGGAAAGATACTACATGGAAGAAAGGCACAACAGGTGAGACTAACGGCATGCTGAAGATTATTTTTCAGGGTTTCCTATGAGTAGGGATCTCAATATCTTGAATTTTCACCTTGCAAAGAATCCTTAACATGTGTGAAGATGTTTCCTCAAAAGCCTAATGAAGTGAGGGCAAACGTGGATGCCCTTCTTACCAGTTATTATATGAATAAAATGCACACGAAAGGGACAATGGGTGGAATGGCCATGGTGATGAGTTCCAAGCTCATCTCATGTACAGATTCTTTTATTGTCCCGCACACTTAGAATCTGCATGCATTCAGAGTTCTAGCCATCTTAATTCTTCAACAAATTATTTAATTCTCATAGTGTTCAAAAGCATAAATTTTGCTTGAAGATACTGTTTGGAACAAAGAGAAACATTGTGAGGTTAGGATGGTAGCAGAAAACATTTTGTACTATACTAATACACCCTTGAATATCATTAACAGCTCGTATAGGTAAGGGTCAGTAAATGCATCAACAATTACTAGTAAGGAGTTTAAGACTCCAACATCTAAGGATATTAGTGGCCCGCAGCCAAAGGGAATCATCAAAATATACAAGCTTATAGTCGATAGTGAAAAGAAAGTATGGCAAATAAAGTTATGTGACTCTATATCGCTATATATGATGGATAGATAGATAGATGATAAAAACATAATTGTTTTTTTTTGTGGCTTCAAGTGGCATATTGGTGTTGTTGAGTCTATAGATCACTCACTTAAAGTTAAGAATTTTTAGACTTTGTGCAATCTATTGAAAGGATTGGTTCAAAAGTTTGTAGTTGAGAATGTTGCCCAAATTGTCAAGGCAAACAACAATATACTTGTTCACAAGGAGACTTGTTTACCAAAGGCATCCCACTATTTGTTGTACTTTTTCTGCACATTAAACAAATTTGAGGACATTGGGAAGACTATCTGGCTCACTAATATGATTGCAAATGCTAGACAAATCACCAAATTTATATACGACCATACTTTGATCCTTAGTCTGATGAGAGAGCACATGAATGGCAAGGAGCTTGAGCAACCAAGGGTGATACAATTTTCCACCAACTTTCTAACTTTGTAGTTTGTTCTAACTTCAATTCTTTTTCTCAAGAAAATGTCAGTTATGCCTACATAGATTCGGCATATTCTATAATATAAGATAAGACAATAACATTATCTATTTGTTGTTGCTATTTTTTCTTACATGTGACTTCCTCGTTTTCTTCCTAAAAATTTAAAATTTCTTTTTCAAATTTTTAGTAATCATAAAACTTTTGGTCCAAGTTGTATGGTAATGGGATGGTATACCAATAGGTCAACTCTACAAGACCATTGATTGGGTCAAAGGGACGTGATGATAACCCTTTGCATTACAATGGTTACATCTATGAGACCATTGATTGGGCCAAAGAGAAGAGATGATAACCCTTTGCATTACTATGTACATACAAATATTATTGTATATGGACAAACCAACTCCACCAATGAATGCATCCATTGGTGTACAAGCTAAACCCAAAATTTGAGGCTCATTTCCTTTTTTCAATCATTCGAAGAAGGGAAGTGCAGCACCCAGATATTAAATCTGTCCTTTAACTTTTAGTCTAGTATTAAAAATTAGAAACTTGAGTATAACATGCTAAATATGGTTGAAAATGAAATTACATAAAGAATTAAGTTTGGTATTTTCCACTATATTTTAACCAAATAAGAAATGAAAACAGTAACTAGATGTGAATTAAATTGCACTAGAAGATGGACAACTAAATTAAAAAGCCATTAAGAAAACTAAAATTTCTAACATATGATCAGTGATCACCAATGGAATAAAAACGGTATTCTTTGCAGACAATGAAACCTTAACTATTAAAGGTATTCAGAATATCAGGGCTGCACACACAAGGGAGACATTAAATATTATCTTACCAATGTAAAAAAGAAATCTTAATTGTCTGTAATATCAAACTGACCTTTGTCACTCATCCCGTGATCTGCAGTAAAAATGTACGCAGTCCGATTATCTTTGAAATACTCCTCAATAAGATTGTATGTTTCTTCAACGCCCTTATCGACAACCTTAACATTATTCAAATAGATTGATGAATAGGGGCGATGTGCATGGCCATTTGTATCACAGCCCAGCAAATGTAAAAATATGACTAATTTATCTTGATGCAACAACTGCTTCAATACATGATCCTTGTTTGATTTGTTTAATAGGTCACGAAAGTGATCGAACGACCACTCATCCAGGAATGATGCATCTGCAAATCAACATATGATTTTCTGAGGAAAGCAAAACTAATTCTGACATTCCTTCTAACATGTTAAGGGTTTTGACATCCCATATAAAATTATTATTGATTTCCAATCTTTTATAGAGTACACATTAGAATCCATTGCATATCAAGTTCATGATTTCCCACTGACAAGGCATGTTTTATCTAGCAAAGCCCAAAAAATATCCCTTTATAGTTCAAGCAATTAAATTAAAAAACCCCTGCTAAGAAGGCACACTGTTTGAGATCTATCAAATTTCCACAACCCATAGGTCTGTTACAAATGCTTCTGGAACTGATTGTGTGCAAGTTTTTACATCAATGTTTTGGATCACACTATGTGATCCATTATCAGGATGCAAGAGAAAAGTGAAAAAAAAAAAAGTTATTTCACTTGATCCACTATCAGGGTGCAAGAGAAAAGTGAAATAAAAGTTATTCACTTTTTTCTTGCATCCTGATGATGGATCACGCAGTGTGATCTGAAACACTGATGTAAAAACTTGCACACAATCAGTTCCAGAAGCATTTGTAACAGACACAATGTTGTTTAGAGAATATACACAGTACCTATTCGATGACATTTCACTTTTGTCTCCTTGATTTGTCTTCTCTTGCATCCTAATGATGGATCACGTAGTGTGATCCAAAATGTTGATGTAAAAACTTGAACACAATCAGTTCCAGAAGCATTTGTAAAAGACACAATATTTTTTAGAGAATCTTCACACTACCTATTCAGTGACCTTGAAATAATATGAAGACCACTTTACAGTGACAAATGCATGAATATTTAAGATATCCTAAAAGGATAAAATATTGAACTGAAATAAGAAATGAAAACAGTAACTAGATGTGAATTAAATTGCACTAGAAGATGGACAACTAAATTAAAAAGCCATTAAGAAAACTAAAATTTCCAACATATGATCAGTGAATACAATCAGTTCCAGAAGCATTTGACAGACACAATATTTTTTAGAGAATCTTCACACTACCTATTCGGTGACCTTGAAATAATATGGAGACCACTTCACAGTGACAAATGTATGAATATTTAAGATTTCCTAAAAGGATAAAATATTGAACTGACACCATCATAAGATGCATTGAGTTTTACTATAAAGGCCGGAATTAAATACACTAAAACCATCAGAATTTTGCCTGTTTGTCAAGATGGACAGAGACCGCACCTTTGTTTTGCTTGCATTATATCACTTGTAAATTATATCCAACTGATATTATGTAAAGATAGGTGCTCACTAGTGGTGAGTTTATATATAGTGTCATGGTAAACGTATAGGAGTTTTTAGTTTGAAACAGGTTTTGACCCATAGTTTTGAATTATATTTGATAAAAAGCTAAGACATTGGATTTAGCCCAAATGGCCTCCATGACCTATGTCCACCCGAGGTTCATCCAGGGCATAGCTCAGGTACCCGTGGATACACCTCAAGCATATGGGGGAATCAAGTCACTAGGAATGTGCCCGCCGCAAATATGGCTGTACTTACAGTACCCGGGCCTGCAGGCAAGATTGCCTAATTTTAACCCCCCAAAAAACCTAAAAGAATAGATCACTGCAGCACTGAAGTTGTTTTATAATCAGGGTTTCCTGACTAAATAATCTATTGTTGCATACAATCCTTTGCTGGTTTAGTGCCAAGAAATATAAACTATTAGAGCTGTGTTAGGTAAATGCTCAAGATTTACTGCATCTCTGTTCTGTTTGTGTCATAGCTTATCCTGTAGGAAGACAGACCTCCACAATGATAGAACAGAACCACGGGCTTTTGAGTATGGATCTAGTTACCAATATCTTTGAGAAGTGCATGACCCAGTTCACAATCTCTATTTCCAGCATTCATGATTAATTCAGAAACGGAGTCCCCTTATTGAAAGTAACTGCCACTTATTTCTATCCCTTTCTACAAGGTGTACTAGAATTCATATAGAATGAATTTTGAAACTAGTTTTTCCTCACTAAAGTTGTCTCCCTAGACTAAGATGGTTTTCAATGCACATGTAGTTGTTCTGTCAGTTTGGTGTTCATATATTTGCTCCACTTTACAGAACTATAAAGCGAATTTCTGTACCATTTCCATTGTCATGGTATTGTTAAAAGTCCTTAGAGTTGTTATATTTAGGCCTTCAATTTTTATTTTTGGTGATTTTGGTCTATGATACTTGTAGATGTTCTCACAAGTTTGAGTTTCATTTTGCCAATTGTCGATTCCACTTTTCTTTTGAAGGCCTCCAACTTTTCAATGAAATGGAAATTGAAGATAAGCCATTAGGAGGTGCCTTTTTGTGAGCTTGACAATCAAAAGGATCTTAATTTGATACACAAATTTACAAGTTAATCAGATCCTAGCTGGTGTTATTGCAACCAATTGCTGACCAGTTCAAATTCCCCTGAGCATAAGACTGAAAAAAATCAATTTGTCATCAGTCGTGAAAATTAGAATACCATGAAAACTATTCTGTAGCACGAAGATCATAGACTGCTCATCATTCCTTGGCGTGTGCAAATTGATGGGTGAATTACTAAGTAGGGTTATACAAGGTCTCCTTAATAAAGCCTTCTGGTTGTGTTAAACCCTTTTGCTACATCCCCGTTAAGAACCACTGTGCACACAGTGACTAATATAAAACTGATTGTCCCATAAGTCACTGACTTACTGAAACCAAAATCCTATAGATCGAACTTGTTACTTTGTTATGTGATCCGTGTTGCACCTATCCAAATGCTTTTGACATGTCTAATTTGACTATCACAACTGGTCTGTTGAGGAGTTCAAGAATTTCAAAATCCAGTAATTCAAATGACAGAAACAGGCATAAATTAATTCAAAACCCTTACCGAATAACCCATAAAAAATCCTCTACACCCACATTGAGAGTCATTCTGTAGGCAGTGTCTGTCATAAAACTGCTTGTCCCACATTGAGAGACATTCTGTAGGCAGTGTCTGTTATAAAACTGCTTGTCCCATTGATTACACATTGCTGAAACCAGAAATCCTATAGATGGGGTCTGTTACTTCATTATGAATTCTCTGTTGCACTTGTCCAAAGGTTTTGGCATGTCTAATTTGATCATCACAACTTGTAATGTTCACGTCCAGGTGGGAGGTTGGCATACAGAAATGTTGGCGTGTTGGCGTATGGTGGATGGAGGGAGTACGGAGGGAAGTAGTACGGTG
Organism: Cupressus sempervirens; assembly: GCA_028749045.1. NCBI lineage: Eukaryota > Viridiplantae > Streptophyta > Pinopsida > Cupressales > Cupressaceae > Cupressus > Cupressus sempervirens. Next base: position 570,888,186 of record CM053789.1, on the reverse strand, counting down.
GATGTAGAGAGGAGTATGGAGGGATGTAGTACGGTGGATGGAGGGAGGTAGTAGGGAGGGAGGTAGCATGGTGGATGGTGGGAGGAATACGGAGGAGGTAGTACGGTGGATGGAGGGAGGAGTCGTACAGTGCACAAAATGGGCAGTGTTGCACAGAGATTGGAAAGAAAATACAAACTGTAATGAACTCTGCTGGATTTGATCAAAATATGGGACTTGGTCTAATGAGAATTTTCAATTTTGTCAAACAGTTGCTATGCAAAATAAGTCCTTCAGCAAAATTACTACTGTCATGCCACAATACAGTTTTCTAACATGAATGATATGAAATAGTTATGTTAAGCTTACAAGATTTTTGCCTTTCAACAAGTCTCAAGATGGAGAGTCAAAAACACAAAATTGCAACATGGTTTCATAACCATAATAACAAACCAACAGCGATTGTACAAAGTGTTGGGTGATAGACTTCTAACTTCATGTTAAGATGAACATACCAGAATTATATGGCAGACTGGATAGTTACCATACAGTCCCGCTATCAATGTCAATCAATCTATGGGGCCCAACTGAGATATGAATGTTCTCCCATGTCCAGATTTCTGGTCTTATATACTGTTTTCACCTGTACGTGTTGGTTCTGACTGCAACTATATTCACCTCCTATCTCCAAATTCGCCGCTTCATGCATATGTTTGGTGTGCGGCCCTGCAGAATTGAGAGAGGCTCTACAATGCCGAGTTGCTGCTTCTGTATCAATGCCAAGGGTATCCTATGTCCTAACTGTCTCTCCAATCTCTGTGCATTAAGCCTGATAGTATCCTGACCTGCTAATATCCAACGTCCTTGCAGACCTTCCGACCTCTATGAGTTATAACTGTTATCAGCTCCGACCTGCTGTCACGGGACGAGATGATCATTAGTGGAATCCACCATGGAAGAGATGTAAGTGACTGCTTCTTTTGCCGTGGGAAAATTAATCTCTCTTCCTGCCATCCAACTCCAATTGCCAATAACAATTTGGTGTTATTAGGTCCTACTAACGTCAATTCTCAATCTATCAATGAGCTATAATCTCTTGAGATCAATGTATTAGTCCAGTCCTCTTGGAAAATGCAATGGTGAGTGCCAAGTTTGCATCCAGCCTCATTGTTTTCCTTAAGGGGTTTCGTCCTTAGAAATTATCTAGTCACAATAAAGCAACCTTTAGGATTTGTAGAAATATCATATATTCATTGGTGACAATCCCAATGTAAAAGCTTTCTTTTATAACCTCAAAGTGTGGGAAGAAACAAACCTCTTAGCAATGTGGGATAAAAGACTATTTCATCTTTTTGTCACTTAAGTTATTTTGTCTTGAAGTGACTTTAAACAATAAAATTCTTTATACTTCAACTCAAAAAAATAAAGTTACTTTAACCTTAGGATTTCCCATTTAAAAATCTCCTCAGCTGAAACCAAAACTCCTGTGACTGGCTGGCATCCTAAAGCACATGTTGTTAGCCTATCTGGATGGAAAGATAGACCAATTAGGTGTCATTAATGCTAGTGCAGAGAAGAGGGCATTACAGTCCTCCCTTCCTAGGATTGCTTGCCCTCAAGCAATCTCAATGCCGGATGCTGTAGGATTGACTCACTTTCCCAAGTGGCATCCTCATAAGGTAAATCCTTCCAACAAATCAGATATTCCTTGATAGACCTGTTCCACAGTTTCCTCTCTCTGACCTCTATCACCTCTGCTGGAACTAATACAAGCTTCCCTTCCTCATCGAGCATGGGCAACTCAGTGGAAGGTACTGTATGTTAGCCAATGGCTTTCTTGAGACATAAAACGTAGAACACGTTATGAATTCTTCTATCATCAGGTAAATCCAGCTCATAAGCAAACTCACCAACCCTCCTAGTAATGTGATATGGACCAAAAAATTTGGGCTGAAGTTTTTGAGACCCACTCTTCTTCAAAGAACTTTGTCTATATGGATGGAGATGAAGATAAACCATGTCACCCAACTCAAAACTCCGCTCAATCTGCCAGCGACCAGCGTACATCTTCTACTGATTCTAGGCCCGTAGAATGTTCTCCCGAAGAGATCTAAGGATATCCTACTGATCCTGTATCCAATCCCCTGCTAGTGGTGGCCTGTTGTCTTGCAAAGCCAAGTCTACAAATGACAAGGGCTCGCTATCATAGAGAGCACGAAATGGAGAAATCTAAATGGACATGTGGTAGGAGTTGTAACAATACTCTCCTAGATACAAACACTTAACCCAGGCTTTTTGTTGTCCTACTACATAGCTTCGGAAATAACCTTCTACCCATTTGTTAACTATCTCAGTCTATCCATCCATCTGGGGGTGAAAACTCGTGCTGGGTGTTAACTCCGTACTGGTCAATCTGAACAGTTCTTGCCAGAAGGTGCTAAGGAACTTGCTATCCCTGTCGCTCACAATGGTGCGAGCAAGACCATGTAAACAAAAAACTTCCTGAAAGAATAACTCAGCTACCTGACAGGCTAACCAGTTTGCAGCTACGGCGAAGAAGTGAGCAATCTTCGTTAACCAACACCACAAAAATAGAATCCTTGCCCTGCACCCTAGGCAACCCTGTAATAAAATCCATAGAAATATTCTCCTATTTCTGCGCCGGAATGGGGAGAGGCTGTAATAACCCGGCTGGAAACTCATGCTCTGACTTGTTCTGCTGACAAGTCTGACACTCCCTAATATGCTGGAGAACATCGTCCTTGAGGTCCTTCCATGAAAATCTTTCCCTAACCTATCTATACGTTTTGAAGATTTCTGGGTGCCCTATTGATGGTGCATCATGTAGAGTTTCCATAATCTTACTTTTGAGTTTAGATCCTGGTACAAGGTAAATACGAACCTTATAGAAAATCACATCATCTATTACCTTGTACCTGTTGTCCTGAAGCTGTCCATCCATAATCTGACATACTTGAGTATTCTTAGAATACTCAACCAACAACTAAGACTTCTAATCTGCTGAAATCTCAGAAATAGCACAACATTCCGCTATTGAGGGTCTCCTAGAAAGTGCATCAGCAACTACATTGTTCTTACCTTTGACATACTCAATGTCAAAATCATAGGCGTAAATCTTGCTGATCCACTTTTGTTGTCTCTCATTAAGATCCTTTTGTTCTAGAAAATAGCGCAAACTATTGTGATCCGTCCTAACTATGAATTTGCCCCCCACTAGGTACTATCTAAACTTGGCTAAAGCATGCATAATAGCCAATATCTCCTTATCATAAGTGGAGTACAATCTCTCACCATCCTTGAGCTTCTTGCTCTCATAAGCAATCAGATGCCTATCCTGCATGAGAAATGCACCAATACCACTCCCTGAAGCATCACACTCAAGAACAAACGGTCGAGAGAAATCCGGCAATGCCAGACTGGGCATGTCCTCATCACCTGTTTGAGCCTATCAAAGGTCTCCTCTGCCTCAATTGTCCATCTGGAAGCCCCTTTCAATGTGAGGTTGATAAAGGGAGCCACTATCTGAGAGAAACCTCTAGCGAACCTCCTATAGTAAGAACAAAGACCCATGAATCCTCTCAAGTCTGATACGTTCCTCGGTGGTGGCCAATCTAAAATTGCCTGAATCTTTTCTTGATGTACCTTCACCCCATCTGCTCCAATCACGTGACCAAGGTAAAGAATCTTGGTCAACCCGAACTCACACTTGGACTCCTTAGCAAAGAACGAGTGCTCCATGATACTGAGTACCTCATCTAGATGCTACAAGTGTTCCTCCCAAGTCCTGCTAAAAATCAATATGTCATCAAAAAATACTAATACGCTCTTCTGCAACTGCTTTCAAAAGATGTGGTTTATACATGACTGAAATGTAGCTGGTGCATTAGTGAGTCCAAATGGCATAACCAAGAACTCGTAGTGACCATAGTGACAACGAAAGGCTATCTTATGCACATCCTCCTTGCGAACCCGTATCTAATGGTACCCTGGTCTGAAATCTATCTTGAGAAGTAAACTACCCCATGTAACTCATCCAGTAGCTCATCAATGCAAGGGATTGAGTATCTGTTCTTGATGGTCCTCTTGTTGAGAGCACGGTAATCAATACACATGCGTAGAGTGCCATCCTTCTTCACCAATACAACTGAAGAAGCAAAGGGGCTGGAGCTAGGTCTGATGTGACCCATGTCTAGAAGTTCCTTAATCGTCTTTTCTATCTCCTCCTTCTAATGCCTAGGATGACAATAAGGTGTCGTGATGACAGGTTTGGCACCCTCCTCCAACTGAATGATATGCTCAAACCCTCTATCTAGGGGAATGCCTAGTGGTATGACCTCAAAAAATCGGCTGAATGTCAACATGAATCTGTTGTCCTCAGTCTAAGGTAGCCCTAGAAGAAATAAAACAATGGGCTTCCCACTCCATGTCATCATTCCCCATGATTGCCTCCATCCTGTGGGCTGAAATTAACCTGGGTTCTCCCTCCAACATAGCCATGAGGATCACCTGTCTACCATCCTGTAAGAATTCCAGTTGCATCTTATCATGATCAACTGTGTACCTGCCAATAGTCTACAACCATTGTCTACCCAACATGGCATCTAACCCATCCAAATCAACCACATAAAAATCTGCCTCAAAAAAAAATCATCAAAATGAATCAAAAGTCCTGACACATTTCCTGTGCATCTCAATCTCTCACCTCCTACCACTCTAACCTCAACCTCGGGTATGTCGTCAATATATAACTTCCTCATAGTGAACCATCATGAGCTTATGAAGTTATGCGAGGCACCTGTATCCAAGAGACATATAACACGCTGTCCTCTAACAATTCCTTTCAAACGAAAAGGGTGTCCTGTGGAATTGCTAGAAAGTGAAGCTATGACAGGAGGCTGTCCCTAGGTGCCTTCCTTCTTCCTCTCTCTAGGTGGTCAATCCTCATTCTCCTCCCCATCACTGGCATCAACATTGCTGCCCTGCTGCTGCTCGTTATCCTCCTCTGAAAGCACCTCTACATAATGTATCTTGCTTTTGCCAAGGCATCTATGATCCGGTGTCCATGGCTCTCTGCAAATGAAACATAGCTTCTTCCTCTTGAGTTCATTCCGTGTCTTGAAGTCCATCCCAGGAGGTGTAGCCTTATGTTGCTTTTTGTTCTTTTGGAATGAAGTGGTCTCCTTATACAATTTCTTAAGAGGCTGTAATATCAAAGGTGACTCTAGATCGTATACGATCTTAATAACATGATCCAGAGTGTTTGGTTTAAGTACCTTAACCAAACCTCTATATCTATCCTGTAAACCCTCGATGAATAGCATTACCTTACGTTGTTCTGACATGTTGGGAACCATCACCAAGATCCACTGAAACTCGTCAATGAAATCATCTAGAGATCCACCCTGTCGTAACTGCATCAAATCCCTGTAATAGACCTCTATATCCTTCTTGTCAAAGTGATTAATCAGCTTAGAGCTGAAAGTCTCATAGGATGTAATGAGACCATGATCCTGGATAACCAACCCGTGATGCCACCAATCATATGCCGCTCCCTCTAAGTGCATCGTAGCAAATCTAATGGCTTTTGTCTTTGACATAGGTTTAAGTGTTAGGTAAGTCTCTAGCTTGTGAATCCAAGCTCTCGCAGATGTCCTACTACTGCCATCAAAAGTAGGGAGAGATAGTTTGTTCATAGCATGTTTTAAATCTCTGTTTGGTGCTCTAGGTCTCCGATCCTGTTGTTGTTTGTCTGACTCCCTTTTCTAATTTAGGTATTGGATAAAGGACATATTTTGTTTAATTGGATCAAAAAACAAATCACATTCATCATACATCACCATAATGTTTTCTAGCAGTAAGTTTGGTGCCACTGGTGGTGCTACCTCTTCATCTGCATTAAACACGGGCATCAAAGGCCTGTCTGTGTTTCGTGTGGGGGCCCCTAACAGCTCAGGGTGATCCTGCTACACTACTTTTCTCCACTATGATGGCTCGAAGCTCTCCTGTTAATAGGGGCTAATTGTTGTATATTAACTGCAAGCTGTTGAAGTGCATCAACTATGTTATTCTACCCATCTCTAATAGCCCGCAATGTTTCCCTTACTTCTCGATCCGGTTCAGTTTCATTACATGCCATTTGAATGTTGTTTACCTATTCAGCTTGTTCAAACTATGTAACCTGTTCAACCTGTTCACTTGTTCCAAAAGTTAACTCTTCGTCAACTAAATAACTATCTTCAATGTCAATCTAATCTAAAGACTCTGCCTGTTTCGGTTGGAGATGACTAAACTTATAAAGTTTCTTTCTCATACCTGGTTGTCATTTATTCCAACCTGTTATGCAATAAATTTTCCCACAAGATGGCAGGACCTATAGCTTTGATACCACTGTAATGAACTCTGTTGGATTTGATCAAAATATGGGACTTGGTCTAACAAAAATTTTGTCAAACAGTTGCTATGCAAAATAAGTCCTTCAGCAAAATTAGTACTATCATGCCACAATACAAGTTTCTAACATAAATGATATGAAATAGTTATGTTAAGCTTACAAAAGTTTTACCTTCCAACAAGTCTCAAGATGGAGATTCGAAAACACAAAATTGCAATAAGGTTTCATAACCATAATAACAGGCCAACAACGATTGTACAAAGTGTTGGGTGATGGACTTCTAACGTCATCTTAAGATGAACATACCGGAACTAAATGGCAGACTAGACAGTTACCATATAGTCTTGATATCAATGTGAATCAATCTATGGGGTCCAACTAAGATATGAATGTTCTCCCACATCAACGTCCAAATTTATGGTCTTATATACTGTTTTCACCTGTATGTATTGGTTCTGACTGCAACTATATTCACCTCTTATCTCCAAATTCACCGCTTCATGCATATGTTTGGTGTGGCCCTGCAGAATTGAGAGAGGCTCTACAATGCCGAGTTGTTGCTTCCGTATCAATGCCAAGGGTATCCTATGTCCTAACTATCTCTCCGATCTCTGTGCGTTAAGCTTGATAGTGTCCCGACCTGCTAATATCCAACGTCCTTGTAGACCTTCCGACCTTTGTGAGTTATAACTGTTATCAGCTCCAACCTGTTGTCACGGGATGACATAATCATGTGTGGAATCCACCACGGAAGAGACGTAAGTGACGACTTCTTTTTCCATGGGGAAATTAATCTCTCTTCTTGTCGTCCAACTCCAACTACCAATAATGGTGTTATTATGTCCTACTAATGTCAATTCCCAATCTATCAAGGAGCTATAATCTCCTGAGATGAATGTATTAGTCTAGTCCTTCTCTCTGAAAATACAATGGTGAGTGCCAAATTTGCGTCCAGCCTCACTATTTTTGTTAAGGGGTTTCGTCCTTAGGAATTATCCAATCACAATAAAGCAACCTTTAGGATTTGTAGAAATATCATTGATTCATTGGTGACAATTCCAATGTAAAAGTTTTCTTTTATAGCCTCGAAGTGTGGGGAGAAACAAACCTCTTAGCAATGTGGGATAAAAGACTGTTGTCTTTTTGTCACTTAAGTCATTTTGTCCTGAAGTGACTTTAAACAATAAAGTACTTTATACTTCAACTCAATAAAATTAAGTGACTTTAACCTTAGGATTTCCCATTTAAAAATCTCCACAACTAAAACCAAAACTCTTGTGACTAACTAGCATCCTAAATCACATGTCGCTAGCCTATCCGGATGGATAGATAGACCAACTAGGCGCCATTAATGCCAGTGCGGAGAAGGGGACATTACACAAACTTATATGCAAATAATATTAGAACACCAAATTCATCGAATAAATGCCAAGCATGAATAGATATTGAATACAAATAACATCCAATTAATACTCACAGACAAAGATGGTGCTCTAATTGCCATATCCAACAAAGTATTACAGGCTACAAAATAGGGTGAGGGTTGAATCCCACCGAAACCGAAATAGCCAAGTAGGGAAGATCTTCCACTTTTGAAATGGAAAACAATCTAGAACTCCAACAGGAATTCGCAAATACAAAGAAATAATCCAAATCACACTAACAACTTCCTACATGCCGCACATAAATACCCCTTCGGACAAAACTCCCAAGGGTTTACAAAGTATGCCAACACGGAAAACACCTACGAATAATTAATAAAAATTGGGCCCCTTTATTAAATAATTAATGGTCCAAATAATATTATTTGAATTTTGGGACCGTTAATTATTTAAAGTATTTTATTAAAATTGGGAACATTAAAAATCCTTGTCGCCCAAAGATTGCTTGCCCTCAAGAAATCCGCAAACTCTAGGATCCTAAACCAGGTGTGAATGCGAATAGCTATATCTGTTGTAAACTCCATGCTTTTTTACGATCACATGAGCATAATTGAATTCAATTGAGATGACTAGACCACCACCAAGCCTCCATTGCATCACTCTGATATAAACAATGCTATGTCCAAAACCACCAGGATCCCATAGAAGCCAATCATAAATCACATAGGGGCCCCAATCTAAAACCTTCATGGGATCATGCACACCAACCTCCTTTGGAGTCTCATCAATCAAGTCAATCTTGACACTTCCACAAGGATGGTCTTGCATCAACACGAATCCAAGCACATCGCACTCCACCGTCGTCATTGTACCCATATTTGTCAGCACTACCATCATACTGGTGAAGAGCAATTCTAGCTTTTGCAGCGCCATTCTAATATGAACATCCCTATCAAATTTATGTTACGCTACATTGTCATGTCCAGAATCACCAGAATCCCAAAGAAGCCAGTCATAAACTACATCGATGTCCAGATACATAATCTTCACATAATTATCTACCTCCTTAGGAATCTCGCAGCCCGTGCAGATCCTATTGTTTTTATTAGGAGGCCTTTTACAAGGAGAAATTGCAATCATGTATGACTTAGGCACAACTGAAGGATAAACTCCACATTCAACCAATTGTGGTTGCTCCTACAAGGAATCATTCGTAGCATCTCCATGAAATTGAACAACTTCTGGTAGAGACTTTCCATCAAGTTGATCGACGAGTTTTGGTTTGATGAAATTAGTGCAGGCATCTTCTTCACCATTTTCCTCATCTTTAAGTTTCAGGTGCTCTCCACTTGTAGGCATAGCAACAAATTCTTGCAAATCCTCATGTGACTTCATTTTTCTCTTGTCCCTGTATGACTTCATCCTGCTGCTACTTATCAATGTCCCACTTTAGACCACTGTTGAAGAGTTTATTGTGCCGAGATGACTTCATCCTATAGGGTTGAATCCCATCAAAACTAAAATAGCCAAATAGGGAAGATCTTCCACTTCCAAAATTGCGAACAATTCAAAACTCCAATAGGAATTCGCAAATACAAAGAAATAATCCAAATCACATACTAACAACTTCCTACATGCCGCACATAAATACCCCTTCGGACAAAACTCCCGAGGGTTTACAAAGTATTCCGACACAGCAAACACCTACGGATAATCAATAAAAATTGGGCCCCTTTATTAAATAATTAATGGTCCAAATAACATTATTTAAATCTTGGGACCGTTAATTATTTAGAGTATTTTATTAAAATTGGAGACATTACACAACTGGTCTTCATTTGTTTCTGAAAGGATGTAGAATTTCAGAGTCCAGTAATTCCAATTAAAGAACTAAATAATAAAGTAGTTCAAATCCCTAACCAATAAAAGTACACTCAGACTCACTAAAAATGTAATTTAACGCAAGAACAGATCTTATCATATTTTATAACCTCCATCAAGCATTTATCAATATCCATGTCAAACACTATCACCATAGCGAGATATCAATAAATTATTGAAAAAAGAAATGCCAGAACAAGCTTCAGATGCAGCATAGTTAAAGAGCAATTGTGGCTAGCATGCTATTGAAGAATTTGTTGCTCAACCAATAGAAATATATTTCAATGAATTATGTTGATCCTAATCATGTGATCTAAGATTTATTTCAGTCCTTAATGAGCAATTCATCATCGAAACAACCAAGATCTTTTTTCTGCATTTCAAGAGGCCCAAAAAAATTGTGCATAAATGAAATTCACAAGCCACAGCTTGAAATTGGCCTAATGGGTTACAATGTTTTTAATCTTTTCATCTATATGATAAAACTAAGGTATATTTAGAGTTTTAGAAGTCCAACCATATGTTATTACTTAAAAATAGAAGCAGCAAATAGTTTAGAAGATTACCAATCATAAACTACATCTGAAACTTGAATGGAATCCTACAAGTTGAATATGCTGGCAATGCTTTGAAGAAAATAGAAAATGAAACAAATTGCATTTCTCTAAAAACTCAAATATCATGATTCATAATCATACTAACCTGTGGCAAAATCTTCATATTCATGTGGATAAGAACTCCAGCTACAGTGGTTTAACCCTCCACAGAAGATAGGCAAAATATCTGGACTCCCAAAAGCATACGTGTGCCTGCTCCTATTGAAGACTGAATCAAACTCAACAGGATTTGCTTTCCATCCTGCAAATATTCACAACTGTAAGCCTAAATGTTGATACCATACAAAAAGATCAAGTATAAATGAAACTGCTACTCCACAAGCCTAGAAAATTTGTACACTACCAAAGAGCAGTTTTATTTGTCTTTATAACTCCTTTTGAGGACAAGACTGATCCTTATATTCTATGGGATAATTTAATCATCATTTATTCTTTGTTAGCATTTCATTCAAACAGCTACTTGTATAGATTCAATATATACTTTTATTTTTAAATTAAAATACATTTTTTTTTATATTTAACTGATTCAAATACATCTCTTTTTATTTCCAAGGAAACTGTTATTGCAAGAGCATTATAGACACCTACCTTTTACAATTGAATTGTGTATGCTAAGCAAAAAAAAACAGCAAAGCGTGATTTAGATAATCTCTACCTTGTTACATTTTACAGAAAATGAATTAAATTTAATAAACCCAAAGCCATAAAACATAACTCTGCAACTTCCTTCATTTCAGACACAAAGTGATAAGATCATAAGACTGGGATCTTGCACAATCTGAACATTGATAAAATCCTTCATGAAACTGATAGTTATATGGTATAAACATTAAATGGGGTAAAGGTATCTAATATCTTCATTGAAAGCCTGTCGAAGAAGCATATAATTTTGCATCGTTAATCAAACAAGGAGAGGTCAATGGTGCAATCAATTCAGAGGTCATACCATACACTAAAGTGGAAATCTACTGCAGATGAGAGGAGTGGAGATTCATTTTGGAGTTAAAAATGCAATGACATGTGAGAGATTGAGAGAGATTGGCATGGTCAAGATATCTGAAGAGTATCACATGGTTGTAAGGAAAAACCGGCAAAATAGATGGGTATAACTCAAGCTTAAATCTGCTTGTTAGAGACACTAGGAAGTGCTTATAGGATGTAACTTGAAATGAGAGTTTCATCATTTTTCATGTCACATGGGACAGACCTGCCGGAGCTAAGCTAGTGGATGGTCAAATGATGGTAATAAATGAGATTCATCCAATCCAGCAATGGTGAGATAAGATACAGAAATATTGAAGTTACAAGAACTTCAGATTATGTGAGAAATAAATTTGTAGGTGATATAAGTCCTGAATGAAACCAAATTGGCAAAATGGGTCCAGCTTCTTTGATAAAGTATTTTACAGGCAGTGAAAAAGATCAGGATTTGAGTATAGTGGGGGCATTAGAAACAAGGTGATGAGATCATTGGACCCTTAATAGAAAATATTTTTCAATGCTAAAGATAACATTCCTTCTCCGAAGTTCTCTATGTGCTCTTAGTGCTAATTTAGAGACTCTTAAAATTGGATTGAAGGCAATAGAGTAAAAAAGTGGCAGCAAGAATCAGTGTCAAGGCTGCAAAAAATATATAAAGGGATCAACAGCTTCGTTGGGGATACCAGGAAAGAATGCAGAAAATGGATCTTGCTATTGGAAGACCTCTTTCCATAACCAATGGAATTATGAGGAAAGTAGTCATTATGTGATATCCCCAATGGATATTTTCCCCCAAATTCCCGTGTAACACCAACGCTGGGGTATGTCGGGACAATGGGACTTTAGGACAGGGGGATAATGGGACTCAATTTCATGATGGCAAGGGGACGATTGCAAGACGGCGGCGGGGGGATGACCAGGGATGGAGGGGTGTTGTATACTATACGTATAGAACTTGAAATGCTAGTTATGAAATGATGTTTCAGTATAACGTACCAAATTAAAATACTTGAACATAGCAAAATTGCAACACGAACTAGAACCATTGAACATCCAACACAGTAACATAGTACATACCCAATAGTAACATTAAAAAATCAAAATTCAAATAGAAATTCAAGTACCCATCCCAGAGGTGGCGTGGTTGTTGAATGACAAAGGTGGGGGTACTTGAGTACTCCAAGTACCCAGTGCAGGGACGTCTTAGGGATGGGTACTTCAAGGCTTGGGAGGTGGTGCAAGTCCTTGTGTTTCACTGCCAAATTCTCAAAACACACCTCAGGAGTTAAATAACAGATTTTACATGCAATTTCTCTTTCAATTTATTCAACAAATTACAAATACCAGCTGAAAAAGAATTCTGAAAAATATTGCATTCAACTCCAACAAAACAATATCAAATTCAATAGTAGATACAGAAAGTTACTACCAGATTGGATAATATGAAATGGACCTCAAATACAAGGTTAAATACATTACAAATCCACTTTGCAAATGAATTAGGTTTCCGTCCAATCCACCAAGAACCCTGATAGTTTCTGTCCTCAGGCTCTAAAATGAAAGCTAGAAGCTTCCCAAATTTCTTGAAGAGAAATCAGAAATCCAAAACTCAATCCAAGCATGCTGAAATGAGCTCTTCTTTCTTCTTTTAAGCGCAACCTAATGACTCTTCACATTCCCCTATCTATGTCTTCACCTTTTATTCACTTTTTTATTAAAATTGTCATTTTTCCCACTTAAGAGAATAATATGGCCTTATAATAATAAAGTGACTTATTGATATACATTTTTCATTTAAAAGTCACTTTAGTAAAACTACTTAATCTTCAATCTTTAAAACAGATAACCAATCGGTCTCGGAAAACTATGTACGATAGCTTGTCAAGATCTTAGCAAGATGCTCCAAATCCAACCTGGAAAGATAGAAATACATAACTATTACGAACAAATTGGTAAAAGACTTGCTTGTTATTAACAAAGACCAAAAGGTCTATATATACAAAAGAATAAAGCGATGTTTCCTTAGAAAACGATCGAAAAGAATAGAAATATTCTATTCTAGCTAAAATAAAACTAAAGAAAGCTAACAAATAACTACAACTAAATATTAGAAACATTATAATATTTACAATAGATTACAAATAGATTACCATTAACTAATAATAGATGCTTATCTGTTATCGTAATACTCTCCCTTAATGATTAATCTATGCACAACACCAAGTTGTCCTCTGAATTTGACAAACTTATCAGGACCAAGAGGCTTGGTGAGAATGTCTGCAGTTTGATCTATGGTAGGTACATACTGCAAGTCTATTGTCCTGTCTTCAACTAGTTGTCGTATGTAGTGACAGTGAACATCCACATGCTTGGTTCGTTCATGGAAGACTAGATTTCGTGCTAACTTGATAATGCCTTCGTTATCAACAAACAAAGTAGTCGGTCCTGCTAGTGACAACTGCATATCCTCAAGCATCCAACGAAGTCCAATAGCTTCACAACCAGCCTTAACTGTTCCTTTGTATTCAGCCTCGGTGGAGGAGAGAGAAATTGCCTGTTGCTTCTTACTAGTCCAAGTGACAGCACCGGATCCCAAACTGAACACATACCCAAAAGTTGACTTTTTATCGTCAACAAAGCCTGCCCAATCTGAATATGTGAACCCATTGAGTTTAGGGTTAGAACTTCGAGAGTAAAGAAGTCCATAATCAAAAGTGCCCTTCACATAACGAAGCACGCGTTTTGTTGCCATCCAATGATCAGCCTTGAGAGCTATCATAAAGCGTGAGATGTAGCTGACTGTGAAGCTGATATCAAGCCTAGTAGCAAAGAGATAAATGAGGTTGGCTACTAGTTTCCTGTATGTAGTATCGTCAACAAGAGGAGAATCAGACTTTGTTGATATATTGAGACCTTTCTCCATGGGTGTAGATACAGGCTTGCAATCCTGCATACGGAATTTGTCTAACAAAGCCCTAGCATGTTTGGACTGAGAGATGAATATACCAGAAGATTGTTGCCAAAACTCAACACCTAGGCAATAATGCATGAGCCCAAGGTCAATCATATCAAAAGACTAGCATAAATTATGTTTGATTCCTTGAATCAAAGATGTCAAACTGCCAATGATGATTAAATCATCCACATAAATAACCAGAAGGATGATGTTATTGTCAGTAGTCTTGATGTACAAATTTGGGTCTGAAGAACTCCTCTAAAAGCCTTGATCACTAAGATACTTATCGATTTTCATGTACCATCCTTGAGGGGCCTACTTCAAGCCATAGAGAGCTTTCACTAATCTAAGAACCTGATGTTCTTTACCGGCAAACTTGAAACCAGGAGGTTGTGTCATGTAGACCTCTTCGTGGAGATCACCATTCAAGAAAGCACTCTTGATGTCCATCTGATGGACCTTCCAGCCAAACTACGCTGCCATGGCTAGGACTAATCTGATTGTGCTCATCTTTGTAGTAGGAGCAAAGGTCTCCTCATAATCAATGCCTTGATGCTGAGAAAAGCCCTTCACAACTAAATGAGTTTTGTACTTATCCAAAGTACCATCAAATTTGTATTTGATTTTGTAAAGTTGTTTGCAACCAATGGGTTCCTTCCCTAGTGGAAGATCATAAACGACCCAGGTGTTATTCTTTAGCAAGCTCTAGTGTTCATATGTCATGGCTTGTTCCCACTTTGGAATTCTTTTAGCCTCAGAATATGTTTGAGCTTCAAACACACTATGAATGTTGGCCATGAGAGCAAAGTTAACAAACTTTGTAGGTTTGCTCTTTTTCTTAGCAGTTCTCCCATCAATGAGCTCATCATCACGAAGATCAGCAAGTGTCTTATCCCACCACTTAGGCTAGAGAAGAGAATGACCAACATTAGTATCAGGAGATGCTTGGTGATCAGGTTCCTCATTAGAAGAATTTGGATCGAACTTAGGTGAAGCATCTATAAATCGAGGTGATCCTGTAGGAGAAGCTGGAGGTGTCTGGACAAGGATCACTGGTATAATTGGAGCTACACGAGCTACTAGAGCCCTCCCATCAAGTGGACCTAATAGAAGCATAACTCCCAAATAATAAGCCCTCATAGGCTGGTCTGTTGGATCAAGAACAGGAGAAACAGGCATGAATGGTCCTCGTTGCTCATCAAAGACTACATCACGACAATACACGAGACAAGATGTCTAAGTGTCGATCAAGCGGTAAGCTTTGTGAAGACTACTGTCTCCAGCAAGCATGAGTTTCTGACTCTTGGCATCCAACTTGGTCCGTGGTGTATCAAGGATCCAAATAAAAGTAAGAGAGCCAAAAACCTTCAAGTGACTAATTTTGGGCTTGTGACCTGACCAGGCCTCTTCCGAAGTCTTACCTTTGACAACCACTATGGGTGACCGGTTCAAAAGATAAACTGTAGTGTTGACTGCTTCTAGCCAGAACTTCTTCAGAACATGTTAGTGTTTGAGCATGGATCGAGCTATCTCAGTGATTGTTTTGTTTCGACATTCAACTATATTGTTCTGTTGTGGTGTGCGGGGTGTGGTTAACTGGTGTTTGATGCCATGAGTATCCAAGAAGCTAGAGAATTCATTAGAACAAAATTCCCCCCCATTGTCTAACCTAAGAGTAATAATAGATTTTCCCGACTCTTTTTCAATTAAAGGTTTGAACTTCTGAATTACAGGAAATGCATCTGATTTCTTTTTAAGAAAATACACTCACATTTTTCTACTGAAATCATCAACAAACAATAGAAAATACCTGGACCCAAGAACAAGAATGGTCATAGGGCCGTAGATATCGGTATGAACAAACTGAAGTACCTGAGAAGCTTGTCATGAATCACCACTGGGGAAAGGTGTGCGATGTTGCTTCCCAGCCTGGCATGCATCACAAACTCCAAGTTGCTAAGTCTGAATCTCTGGCAAACCATGGACAAGCTCTTCAGGGGCAAGCTGAGAGAGAATGCACGTTTAAGTGCCCATACTGTTGATGCCAAAGTGTTCTAACAGTAGACCATCGAGCAGCCACAGCTAAGTCCCGAGAATCACCAGAATCAGCAAGTTAGAAAAGACCATGATTCTCAAGACCCACTGCAACAATAGACTGAGTTGCCCTATCAATTATGGTACACTAATGTGAACTAAAGGTGACATCCAACTGTGGAGAATGTCGCAATAACTGACTGACTGAGAGTAGATTTAGTTTCATCCTTGGAATGTAGTACATATTGAGGAAAATGAGATTCCTCCCAACAGACTAAATCTGAATGTTGCCTTTACTGACAATGGTGTACTCTTCTCTGCCAAAAAAAATAACAAAATCTAAATAAGGCTGGTAGTCAATAAACCAGTCTCTGCAATGGGTGAAATGATGAGGCACTTGAATCAATGTTCTAGGCAGACGACTTCACATGATCTGCAGGTCTTTTAGCCATGAAGGCATAAAAGGCAGATTTTGTCTACTCAATGTGCTCTACATTGTTCACTTTGGGTTGCGAACTTGATTGCTTAGATTGGGCAGCTAAGCATTTCCGACATTCAACCTTCATGTGACCAAACTTGTGGCAACAGTTGCATTGAATGTTCTTCTTCCGGAGCCTTCTGAAGCTGGAGCAGATGACTTTTGCTAAAAAGACTGTTGAAACTTTGCCTTTATCCTTCTGAAAGGATTTAGCAACAAAGGCTTGCTCTGTGGAGGTGGAGGTGGAACTGTTACCAAACTATTGTTTCCACTGATCTTGCTGAAACAGTAGTGTGCAAAGATCCATGAACTTCAAATCAACACCAGAAGATGTGATGTTCAGAGTCTTGATAAAATGCTCATAGGACTTTGGTAAACTACAGAGAGTGATAACCACAATGTCCTCTTCCTCCATCTTGCAACCAATGGCAAGCAGTTGATCACGGATTTCCTGAATCCTATTCCGGTGAGCTTGGAGCGATGTTTGCTCATCCATGATAATAGAAAATAGTGTGTTTTTCAAGAAGAAAGCCCTACTTTTGTCAGAAATCTTATGAAGATTATTGAGATGTTGTCTTGCAAGATAAAATCTGAGAGAGCTGATCATCAGCTACGGATAATTTGAGAAACGTCACCATCTCCCGATTATTCAAATCCCATGTATCTTGATTAGTACCAAGGGCTATTGGACGCTGTGTAACACCCAGAACAATCTGATCGGTATTCCAATATTCAAAAATTGCTATTATCTGCTGCTTCCAAGTGCTATAATTCCGACCATTGAATTTTGAGTTGCTCTCAAGTAGAATATTGTCAAAGATGCCATAGCACGTTTTCCAATGAAAAAGCATATCTGTGTAGGCACAATCTTCGAGGCAAAGAATGGAAGACCCATAAACTTTGAAGGATGACCCAGAAGAGAGCTCAAAAATCCCAAAAAGAATATGTTGTTGATTTCTAGATTTGCTAACTCGAAAATTGAGGCACACAAATCGAGGCACCCAAAAAAATTTGACAACCCAGTTGAGCTCTCGAAAAACCCACCAAGAATCTGCAATCAGAAAAAATGTTCAATGTCAAAAACTAGGGTTTCGAGCAAAACCCTACACAATTGCAAAATGAGCTCCAAACAATGGCGGATTTGGACAAAATAGTTGCAGAAAGCGACCAAAAACATGTGGATTGCAGAGGCGACAAGTGTTGTGTGAAGGTCACAACAGTATTTGTAAGAAAAAGTGGGAGTATTGCAGAGATTTACTGGTCCAAATGTGAGGAAAAAAAAGCCTATCGCGAGCTAAACAATGACGCCATAAGAGGTCATGCGTCCTGAGAACATAGGGACCAAACTTTGCTAGTCAATCAGGCCCAAAACAAGGGCTATGTGGTGCGATCTTTGCAGAGAGGGCACACTTTTTACCAGTCGCAATCAAAAGAGTACGACTTTTATTTTTGTTTGTATGGACGCAATTTGCATATCTTCAAACCCTAGCCAAAAAACCAAGTTCTTACAGATGAATTTCTCAAAAAATAACAGCAATCCTAGAGGAGCTATTGAGAAAAAACTTAGAAATAATTTCAAAAGAAATTATAAATTTTTCGAAAAAAATTGATGTATTAGCTCTAATACCATATTACGAAGAAATTGGTAAAATACTTGTTTGTTATTAACAGAGACCAAGAGATCTATATATATAAAAGAATAAGGCAATGTTTCCTTAGGAAACGATCGTAAAGAATAGAAATATTCTATTATAGCTGAAAGAAAGTTAAAGAAAGCTAAGAGATAACTACAGCTAACTAAATATAAGAAACATTCTAATTTTTACAATAGATTACAACTAGATTACCATTAACTAATAATAGACGCTTATCTATTATCATAATAACTTAAAAAGAACCCTACTAACTTACTATAAATAGCAAGTATATGGAAACCTCGTTGAATCAACTCTGAGTAGCCTAAAACTAGTATTACGTAGGCCAATTCTCTCTCTAATACTTGAAAAGCCCTGGTTAGCCCATGGGACCAAGGCAAATAGGGTTAATGACTCATCACGATGGGTGAACTAGAAGAGGGGACATTACACATTAGTAATGTCTTTGGACAATCAAAATCAAGAATGTGCGAAGGAAAAAAGGGAACAACAATGACACTTTGGGAGTGGGAAACAAGAAGAGAAGCAGGTTCAGGGTATACCAGCTCAAGACAAGTCTCTAATTTCCTTTACTGAAGATTCGAAATTGATTTGTTAATCGGTTTCTCGATTAGGTTGTAGCTTTCTATGGTTCTATTCTTGTGTTTTAGCTTCTATTTTGTTTTGGGTTGCTCTCTGCACCAAGGATCCTATGTTTTGGCTTAAATATGTGATGTTTATATTAAACTCTCTTTATAAACATTTTGGGATCAGGTTCCCTTCCCTATTTATATATCAAAATGCTCCTTCTCACAATATAGGAGAGAATATAGATTAATTGAAAACATAGCCAAATTCGCTTTGAGAGGTGATAGGCATGTGAAAGGCCCAATCATGAGGCTTATGAGGAAAATTGAAGGCAAAAAGGAAAGAAGCAAAAGTTTATTTTAGAATGGCAATGCCACAATTATGCAGTGAAAGAAAAAAAAAATGTTTGATCTAATTAAAAAAAGTGAACAAGAACAAGTCACTAGGAAAAAAAGAAAAGCTAATTATTTGCTTTACGAATTCTCTAATCATTGTTGGAAAAGTACAAAAGAACACATATAGTTACTTGCACCACCAAAATACTAAAGAAAAAGACTATTTATGCTTAGTAAAGCACTTGGAAAAATGTATTACAAAGTATCATCCAACTATCGTTGATGAAGATCTAGCAATGTTGCTAACATTGGAGATACGAATATGCTTACATGAGTTGATAGATCGAGATAGAAAGTTAAGATCATATTTCACACTATGGCACAAAAATTAGCAAGGAGAATTAAAGGTTAGCAAGAACCTTTGAGGAAACAAATGCAAGTGTAGTAGTATTGAAAGAAGCCAACTAGGTCTTTGACTGAAAATTCTGAATTTGGTTGCAAAATTTGGCTTTCGCCAACGGAATGAATGTGTTTTTGTTTTAGTCACTATTTTGTTTCTTGGAGATTGAAAAGGCCTTCAAGGAAGGCTATTTCTCTTTCCACCCCTCAGAGCATGTCTTATCCACACATGTGACAGTGAGAATGGAGTTGGCCATCGAGTTATAGACAATGAAGGAAGACCTGGCTAGAGAGAGGGAGGCATGGACCATAGAGAGGGCAGCCATGGAGGCAAAGAGGGCAGCCATGGAGGCGGAGAGAGCAGCCATGCAGACATAGAGGGAGACCCCTTCGACTCATTTGGAGGAGGCCACGGCAAATAAGATGGTGTTGGAGTCACGCATGGCAAGCTCTATGACAAAGTTTGATGCGAAGGAGAAGCAGCTATTAGAGGCGGCGATGATGGTGAAGAGGACAATGGAGAGGAAGATGGTTGAAGACCAGAAATTGAAGCCCATAACACAGCAGGTGTATGAGTTTTCTACGCTTGTCTATCACCCACTCCACCACCATCCACCACTACGACATCAAGGATGCACTCTCAACCTCCATGGCTTCCCTCTCTACGGCCCATGCTTCCCCCTCTCGAACTAGGGCTCCCTTCACTGTCCATAACTCCATGGCCAACTCCATCCCCGTTGTCTCATGTGGTCGAGACATGCTCTGTGCAGCGGAAATAGAAATAACCTTCCCTATAGGCCTCTCAATCTCCATGAGTAACTCACCCATCTGAGTCTCTCTCAGCTTCTTCTTAAGTGCAACTCCTCCAACATGGCAAGTGACTCTGTTGTAGGCCACCCCTTGGAATTGCAACACGCTCTGAACTCCTCAACGCATGTTACTCTCATGAATGCCAAGAGCCTATCTAGCTCCTATATCACCTCCTCCTGAGTCTATGATTGAGTAGAGGCTCTCATCCTCTTGGCTCCTTCGACAATCTCCTGTAGGTACTACTCAAAGTCACTCCCTCTAGACCCTCTCTTACTAGACTCTTGTATGAGAACTTGGTCCACACTCTGTCACAAGCGTCTCCTGGGTGGACTTCGTGTCTAACTCTAATAGCATGTCAAACTCTCGAGTGGGCTCAAAGTCAATTTTCTCTAACTCACAGGCATAGGTCTCACCAGTGAGACCTCATCATCCAAATCAACTACCTCCTGTAGGGCTAGTGGCTTGTGTCATAGAGAGGCGAAAATGCCCTTAACTAGACTCATTAATACCATATTAGACTAACTTCACCATGGGTTTACCTATGTTGCCTCCTCTTGCATCTCACCACCCTCTACAATCTCCAAGGAAGATAAGGTGGTGTTTGAGTCATGCATGGCAAGCTTTATGGTGAAGCTTGATGCGAAGTAGAAGCAGTTATTAGAGGTGACAATGACGGTGAAAAGGACGATGAAGAGGAAGATTGTTGCAAACCAAAAATTGCAACTCAGAACACAGCAGGTGTACAAGTAGTGGGCTTGTTTACCACCCACTCCGCCACCTTCATCCATCGCTACAACATTAAAGGGACACACTCTCAACCTCCCCCGTCTTGATTTTCTTAGCTCTTTTGTACAGTGTAGCGTGGGTTGTGGATTTTCACATCAGTCCATTTTGTTTGTACGTTATCAAGAGACGACTTTCTTTTTGGGGAGGGGATGATGTCAGCCAAATCATGTGTTATCTAAAATGTTTTTGATATTAATCATGTCGTTGGTAGTTAGTGTGGTTGAGCTCGTAGGTTCTTATAGTCATGACAGTAAACATCGCACCCCCTCGGAGATTATATGTACACTCCAGTTTCAACCTTCTTCAAGGGCGTTTTTGAGAAAAACAATAGCCATTTGAACTTGTTGCTTCGTTTTTTAAGCTTATCTATAGATGTTTTCACATTTTTTCAGCCTCCTAAGGTATTTTTCGAAATTGTCATTTTTTGTACCGGTTTTTTAAAAATCAGATTCTTGGTGGGTTTTGTAGATCTCGCCTGGGTCAGTCTCTTTTTCTTGGGTGCATTGTTTTTCGTGCCTCAATTTTTGAGCCAACAAAATCAGAATCTAACTTCAGATTCTTTTTGGGTTTTTCGAAATCTCTTACAAGTGTCCTTTCATTTTTTCTAGGTTTTCCGCCAATCTACCTCAAAGTTGTGTCATTTTTTATATTCACTTTTTTTGCATTGAAAAACATGTCATGGTATCTCTCACCAATCTTCTCTTGGAAGGTGGTCAGTGATTCAACCAAAAGAACTACAACCCCTGAAAGCAGAGAATAATGATCTTCGAGTACCGTCACCTTAAGGCACGTATTCTAGGTACTGAGACTCATCCTACCATGGTCAATACTCCATAGAAGTTTGATGAGCGTGACCATGAAGCAGTTATGCTTATTGAGCTTTCAATTATTAATGATCAGCTACCTCAAGTGTCGTCTAGCAAGACAGCTGTAGAGATTTGGAAAACACTAAAGGATCTCCATGAGACATCAGATAAAAGCAAAGCCTTCTTTCTGAAGAATCAGTTATTCTCTATTATATGGATGAGCACATGTCCTTACAAGAACACCTAAAGATTAAGGACATCAAAAATCAGCTTGAGGCCACTGGTCGTACAATGGAGGAAGAGGGTATGGTGGTCATTACTCTGAAAAGTCCACCATCATCCTATGAGCACTTTATTTAGACACTCAACATTACTGCAACTAATGTTGACCTCAAATTTCCATAATATTTATGTTTCACTCTACAAGAATGCTTCTATTTCCTCTCTCCTGTTCGTTATAGAAACATTCTCTTATATCTTGTATATATAGATCATTCATGATCTTTGTTTGATAACACATTCATTATTTTACCATAATATGCTTACCCCACAAGCATGTTTGGGTCAATTACATTGAGACACGAACTCCTTGAACAACATATTGAATAAAAGATACCAAGGGTTGGGGATATCCTGGTAAAATTACACCTAAGTTATCGGTTCAGGTTCGGTTCCAAGTTTGAAGTTCGAGAACTGGTTCGCAAGTTTGACAAAATTTTGGAAAGGGGTTTGGGTTCGACTTGGGTTTGTTAGTACAATAGCATGTAAAAAAATAAAAAATAAAATATATATATATATATATATATATATATATATATATATATACATTTTTATAAACCATGAGTTAAATTAGAATGTACCATAGTAGCTGATGGGCCTCTAAAAGGCTATTATTTTGAGATCCTTTTATCTTGTTTTTAGACAATTATCTTGCAGAAACAGTTATGACTCTAAGGTTTTAAGCAAATGAACTTATGTTTTTATGAATATGTTATCTGTATGTTAAGACATGAAGTTGAAGTATGGATAGTTCAAATATGCTATATTTGTTTGAATCTATGGATTTCTATGTTATAATGAAAGAATGTTACATGCTAATAAATGTTTCCTCATCCATGCTATGTTTTGGGTAGATTCTTTCCTGTAGCCATAGGATTTGCTAAGAGTGATAGTTTGAACATTACACCTTTTCTCACATTGATGATGAAATGAATATATGTATGTGGAAGTTGTATGCATTCAAAATCAGCACCCCAGCGCTAAGTCAAAGCCGACCAGATTGCTGAACCGCTGCAAATGAGCAAGTTATTGTATGTTTTTTGTTATGGCAACGCACGAATATAGCTCCCTCAACCTGCTATATTCTTGGAGGATTTAATTGCAGTGAATGATATTTCTGTTGCAAACTTTATGAATCCATAATTGATCCTCGTTGATGGAGTGATCGTAGAGTTAGGAAGTTGTGGTAGTTTCCCTTATAAATAACGCCTGTTGTAGCTTTGAAAAAGAGTTCTAGGAAAGAAAAGTAGAATAGATTGATTTTCATAATAGCAGCGTGTGATCTTCTTTTTAATCAAATGTAATCTCTTACCATGAATGAATAGAGTACAAAATTCAAGTTTACATCTTCTGTCTTGATTGTCTTTTCTATTCACTCATCCAATGGGGGGCCACTTGGTGAGTGAACTGCTCTTTTACAATAGATTTCATTTCCTTGTCTGTTTCTTCGCAAGGTAGAATTATGTTGTTCCTGCAGCCATTGATAACAGAATCAGTGAACTGTTCCTATAGCATAGGTACATAGATAGGTTTACTATTTGCAACATTACTTTAAGCTTTAAGTTAAGATGTTGTTTCAATTCCTACCTTAAGTCTCTTTCAGCATTTCCTTTGTCTTAGTTGTAATGACTTAAAGAAGAATTAAAGCATATACTTTGCAGCCACCCTCTCAAGCTTACGCTCCTAGGTTGACAAAATAAAATGAAGTCAGTATGTTATTTTAGAAAAACACATGATTATGTCTAATCATGGAGTCACTGTGAAAGGATGTCCAATCCTTTGTTACTTAGGTATTAAGCTGACCGGCCATTTTCAGCGTCGTTGCCGAGGAAGGTGTCAATCTAATTCAACCCTGAAGTTGTTATGGTAGTTTAGATTTTACATTATTTTGCATGCTTAGAAGAAGAGACCTCCTTGGGAGATTTCTTCCCCATAATATTCAGGAAGACATTTTTAATCCTGAACCTGAAGAACCTCACAGCAAGAACGAAGAAGAGGAACCTTTTGAAAATCCATCCGCTGCTGCTCAAGAACGAATACCTTCATCCTCTGAAGAATCCTTGCATTTGAATGATCCTTTTGCTGAACCTGAATACCAAGATAATCCACTTGCCCTTGTTATTATCAAACACCACCGCCACTACCTCCTCCAGGAATGGTTTAGCCTCAACCTCAACCTACATTTCCTTTTCCTATCCCTCCTCAGCAGCATAACCAAAATTTGAAGAACATAACAGCTACTGCACTTCCCAAGTTTTATGGCCTAATCACTGAAGACCCTAAAACCTTTCTCTTTGAGTTCGACATACTTTGTATAAGTTATAACTATACAACTGATTCCCATAAACTGAAATTGTTCCCTTCTACCCTAAAAGAAGTTGCTCTGAGATAGTTCATGGGGTTGGGTGTCAATGTTGTACCAGTGAGCAACTTGTTCCTCACAAAGTATAAATAATACTGCAAGGGTCGAGATTTAAAAGGGGATGACATTTTCAAAATGTCCTAAAAGGATGATGAAACCCTAGAAGATTATGTTTCTCAATTCATGTTCAACCTACAGTGTAATATATAGCATCAATTGAATGAGGAATCAAAGAAACATCTTTTTCTAAGAGGCGTGAATGATGGAAGCATTGAAGCTCTAGATCTTATGGCAGAAGGAGATATCACTCAAAAAACTTGGATTGATATACAGCATATATGTCTGAATTATTCCAGAGCCACTGTGAAGAAAAGTAGGGGACTTAGAGATCTACCACATAAGTCTAATGGCAGTTCAGGAGTATCAAAGATGGAACTATCCAATTTGTTGTTAGATTTCAAGCAAGACATCATTGATGATGTAGCCACTAAGTTAGACACCATGCAGGCAAGAAGGAAGAAAGATGAAGTTGATGCCATATTCACTGAATACTGTCCACATTGTAGGGAAAACAAAAGGCATTGTAGATGTAAGTTTGTTGCAAGTTTGGAGACAACCAATGCCTACTGAGTTTAAAGCCATTGATGAAAATGGAGAGGTGCTTTATGTCACTCAACGAAGGCCATGGGATCAAAGACAACGTATGCCACAAGATCCTCTTCAAAGTTATAATAATAACAATCAATGGCAAAATTCTCAAAATACGGGTTTTAGTGGAAATAATAATTGGCAAGAACCCCAACAGGGTTGGCAACAACCTCAGAATTGGAATACCCAGCCGAGTCAGCAAACCCTATTGCCACCACCTCAGCAGCAAGCTTTAACGCCTCCTCCTATAACCATTAATACTCCTCCCAAGCAGACCCAGCTACCAGTTCAGCCTAATCCTAATCCAAACAATACTAAACAACAGGCTCAACAACAAAGTTGTGCTATCTCCTTGAATGATATTCACTTAAGGTCAGGCACCACTCTTCCTTCACCCCAAAAGCCTATAATAACTGAAGTTGAAGATCCTCCAACTGAGCAGATAGATGAGTCAAATCAGCAAACCTCTCTGTAGCCAAAGAACCTCCATTCCCCCAATAGCTTGATGGAACAAAGTCAGCCCACAGAGAACCATGCAGTCATTGATTTGCTTAATCAGCTGAAGCAAATAACAGTAAAAATACCATTATTGGATGCTATCAAGGAAGTCTCTGCCTATACTAAAGCTATTAAGGAAGCATCTATTAAACAGTCGGGAAGGAAGAAGAAAGATCCAAAATCATTCATGTCCTAGGATAGTTGTCTGACTTAATGTTGGAGAAATTAATTGTACCTAAATATTCTGACCCTAGGAGTCCTGTGGTTATAGTCACTATCCATGGGATCCAAGTTCAAAATGCTTTAGTTGACTTAGGAGCATCTATAAATGTTATGACAAAGGAGGTATGGTCTCGACTGCATATCATTGGCCTCAGAGAGACACCCACCATACTTCAGATTGCTGATAGCTCTACTATTAAGCCAGATGGGATGATAGAAGATGTCATAGTCACCTTAAACTCTTGGAAGTATCCAATTGATTTTGTTGTCCTCTCCCCAAAGGCTAATATGGGAGGATATCCTTTAATTTTAGGACGACCATGGTTGGCCGCTATAGATGCTTATATAGCTTGCCGATCTGGAAAGATGACAATATCCAATGGTATTCATACCAAGAACCTGACTTTATACTCCACTGCTCAACCACTATTACTAGATGACCAAGTAATCTGGCCAAATTTGGATGATGATGATCCAAAGGTCAATTCCATCCATCAATTGATGATGATAGGTAGAGAATCATTTATAGCTGCTCGAGAAGAAGACGAAATAATTTCATCTATCATTCTGAATGAATATGGAATAGAGTCTCAAGTGTGTCCTCAAGCTGCATGTATCTTAGAAACCATTTTACTGTCTTTGGATTCACCACATCATTCAAAAGCTTCACAGTTTCTCCACTCATTATTACCTCATGAGATGAATTCTTCTCCTGTTGCCCAATCGTTCATGGTAGATAAGGTCATTAAGATAAAAGTTGGTCCAGGCAGAGAATTGAATGTCAACAATACATTATCAAACTCCCAATAGAAAAATATGTTACAGTTACTACAAGAGAATCAAAAAGCATTCGCTTGGGATTACATGGACATGAAAGGACTAGATCCTATGCTTTGCAGTCACAAGATTTACATCAGCCCTGACTTCAAACCTGTCCGACAGCCTCAGAGGAGAGTTAACCCTATTTCAAAAGATATAGTTAAGAATGAATTGCAGAAACTACTAAGTGCTGGTTTTATATACCCCATCTCTGATAGGCAATGGGTCTCACCCCTGAAGGGAGGAAAATGGCAATTTTGTGTAGATTATAGGGAGCTCAATTCAGCCACTAAGAAAGACCATATTCCCTTGCCATTTATAGACCAAGTCCTTGACAACCTAGTTGGCAAAAAGTATTTTTCTTTTCTCGATGGTTTTAGTGGTTACAATCAGATTCAAATAGCTCCAAAGGATCAAGAAAAAATAACTTTTACCTGCCCATGGATAACATTTGCCTACTCAATTTTACCTTTTGGCTTGCGCAATGGTTCAACCACATTTCAACGAGTCATCATTAGTATCTTTTCAGATATATCTACTAAATGCATGGAGATCTACACGGACGATTTTACTGTTTATGGGGCTAGTTTTGAGGAAGCAAAAGCTAATCTAGAAACGGTACTCAAAAGATGTCAAGACTACAACCTTTCCTTAAATAGTGAAAAATGTTTTATGATGATGGAGGAAGGTGTAGCGCTAGGCCATTTCATTTCATCTAAGGGCATCCAAGTGGATCCAGCAAAGATTGAAGTCATTAGTACCTTGCCTACGCCAGAGAAGCAGAAGGATGTACGAAGTTTTTTGGGACATGCTGGATATTATAGAAGACTCGTTAAAAACTTCGATCAACTTGCAACAACCCTCTACAACCTACTAAAAAAGGATTCTGAATTTGTTTGGGACTCTGATTGTGCTACATCTTTCTTGCAGGTTAAGGAAGTTCTTACCACAGAACCTGTTCTAAGAGGACCCCATTGGGGACTGCCTTTTCACATTCATACAGATGCCTCTGACTATGCTATAGGTGTCTCCTAGAACAAAAGGTAGTTTCAATTGAACATGTCATTTATTTCATTAGTAAAAATTTGCAAGGTGCAAAGTTTAACTACACAGTCACTGAAAAGGAGTTACTTGCAGTCATCTACGCCCTCAATAAATTCAAGCACTATATTACTGGCTATGAAATATTTGTCCATACTGACCATTCTGCTATAAAATATTTGGTGAACAAGCCTGCAATATCAGGAAGATTAGCTCGTTGGTTGTTACTCATGCAAGAATTTAATATCACCATAGTAGATAAACTTGGCAAGGCCAATGTGGTAGCTGACTTTCTCCCTTGGTTGCATGTCCCTGATGATCCTGCAGCCATTGACGATAGTTTTCCAGATGAAAACCTTTTTTTGTTGTCAGCACAAAATCCATGGTACACAAATATTGCTAACTATCTCACCATAGGTAAAATGTCAGTTCACTTTACTGCCAAAGCAAGAAAGTTACTAGCAAAGAAGAGCTTTAATTATTCATGGATTGTTGGATTTATGTTCTATACTGGACCTAATCAAGTCATGCAGCAGTGTCTAAGAGAGTATGAAACATATGATGTCTTAAGGGCGTGTCATGATGAGCCTTGTGGAGGTCACTTTGCAGCCAAACGAACAGCTTTCAAAATCTTGACAACTAGATATTATTGGCCAAGTTTACACAAGGATGCAGTTAGATATACAAAGAAATGTGACAAGTGTCAACGTATGGGAAGACCAACTAAATCAGGTGAAATACCCCTGCAACCTCAAGTAGTTGTTGCACCCTTTGACAAATAGGGGATTGACTTTGTAGGACCTATTGAACCTTCTTCACAAGGCAAATCTTTAATCAACTTTTCCGCAAATCAATTCACCAAAATCAACGATTGACGTCTCCAACTTAAGAAAGAGCATCCCAAAATCAGGCCCACGTAAAATTTATTAGCTTACTATTTGAACATTACAAAATTTAACTTCCAGTGCATGGGTGCTTTATATAAGTCGGGTCCACAAAAATATTTAAGCTGCAATTTAATTTTTATTGTGGCTCTAATAAATCTCTCCAAGCCCAACTTAAGAATAGTCGGGTATGAAATAAAAGCTAGTCCCCATTATAATAATATTTCCACCTCAAATCAAAACTTCACATATAAATATTGATCCCTTAACAAATAATCTTTATGAAACTTTAAGTTATTCCAAATAACCGCACAAGACCGTCTAACTATTGTGGCTAATGCTTAATAAAAAATTATTTGGTATCTACCTTCAAATTATAATATTACCGAGCCAATATGTCATACACATTCATGGCAGCCCCAAACACATATTCTGCACTATATTGCCCTTCTGAATCCCAGTTATATGGCTCTAAAATTTGTTTTTGAAGGAAACTCTTCTGATAAAAGCTTCAGATATATATATATATTTGAATAAGTTCTAGAGGATGGCAAAAATTTTAGCTCTAATACTGCTATAATATCTCCAATGGATATTTGTCCAATTTTATCTCAAAATAATTTTCTGGAACATAAAAACCAACAATATAAACCAGTAGGTTTTCATAAAATGCCTCAAGCAATGTTATTGCACTATACATTAGTAATACAAAAACCAAATATCAAGTCCAATCTTAAATGCGGAAATATAGTCAGATTGAAAATATAGGAAAGAACCTGTAAGCATATGTGAGAGACCTAGTGTGACATCTCCGCGAACAATGGAATTGCATCCATTGTCTACCAGCACGAGTGTTTCCGTCCTCAAGCTAGATAAAAGTTGAAGCTTTCCAAATTACTCTCCAAGAGAGAAACTGAAATCTGAATCATAAACCAAGCATGCCCAAAATGAACGAGACTTCCTCTTTTAATGCTCAATCGTGACTCTTCAGATTCCCATTTTGTCTTTCATCTCATTGCCCCCCTTGTCACCTTTTCCCCTTATTAATTAAAAGAGACTTTAAAATAGCTTTAGTTTAACCCCAAAGTCACTTTTAATTATATTATTAGCAATTTTCTAATGTTCCCAAAAAGGGACATTACACATATAAGATTATGTTTTTTCTCCTCCTCATTTTAAAGAAATGTCATGGTATGTATATTCTCCGATATAATCATAATCCATTCCAAAAGTCACAGCCCTTCACAATTACAATTCACGTGAAAAGTCACAACCCTTCATAGTTATTATTCTTTTAAAAAAATCGCAACTTTTCATAATTATAATCCTTTCAAAAAGTCACAATACACAATAACTACAACATTTTTGAAGAGTCACAACCATTCATAACTATAACCCTTTCGAAGAGTCACATCATTTCAATATCATTAATACCTTTTGAGAAAGTCACTTATTTTCTTCACATTACTTTCCTCTTCCATTTTTCCTTTTTTGACTCCTATCTTTTTCTCCTCCTTTCTTTTTGAAATGAACTCTCCTCTCTTTTATATATCATTTTGAAGGAGTCACATCTATTTATTACACATCTCTTAACTTTCCATTAAATTTAGTTAAATTTTATTATTTTACATTGACTTATATTATTTTATATTATATTTATTTATTTACTAATTTACTTTCTACAAATATTATCTCTTGTAGTCAATTTTATTTATTTACTCGTCCATTGTAATTTTATTATTATTTAATTACATTTATTTTTACATCTTATTTTATTAATCATAGATTATATTGTTATTTTGTTATTTATTATAATAATATTCTATTACTATTTCTTATTTTTATATATTAATATTAATTGTAAGATAAGATTTTATTATCATTATTTATTTAATAATATTATCTTATTTTATTATTATTTAAAATCAAGGTTGCATGGGTACTCGTACCCACACCCCTGGTACTCGTACCCACGTACCCAAGTACCGGGTACACGTATCCCACGTACCGGGTACTTGGTGGAGAGCATCATAGCTAAGGACCTTGATTAAGATTCTGATTTTTTTTTTTGGTTTTTTGTTTTTGTATTAGCTGCTTGGTTATCAAACTTAATTCAATACCAAATCAGTTTGAAACTTTGATACTCATTAACAATAAACTTTATCACTGTTCAAGTCAAAAGTTTATCATTTGCAATATGTGATTGTCATATGGTTTAGGATCTTCTTGTTCATGTTTAAAGTCTGCCTTCTTTGTTATGCATCTAAGCATTTATCATGTATTATTATTTCAAACATATAGCAAATCTGAAACTGAAAACAGTACATTACATTTGCAAACTTTATCACTGTTCTTGTTTTGAAAAACCATTGTCATGACTCATAAAATCAGATTTTTTATAAATATAAAAGTGTAATTTTTAAATAAGTTTGAAATACCCAAGTACCTCCGTCCCCTATTATGAAAAATACTTTAAACATTCAGCAATAGCATATATATATATTTGACTTATGGCTCATATTTTCAAATTTCTTGTTTTGAATGCTTAATGTCATGACTCATGACAGATATTTTGATTTTTATATTTTCTATAAAATATTAATTATATAGAAAAAATTAGGCATGCACACGTACCCCCGTCCCCTATTTTGAAAAATATGCGTACCCGTACCCGCTCCCGTACCCGTTCCCGTTCCCGTACCCACGTACCCATGCAACCTTGTTTAAAATTCTATCTTAAAAAGGGAACATGACACATACCCATTTCAGGGAGGGGATTGTCAGAAATGTTTCCAAACCGTCCCAACCCAAGCAAAAAAATAGAAATGCATCCTCGAAACTTCGGAAGCGCTCAACACATTTCCAGCATGCATTGACTGTCCCAAGGATTGCATTGGCATTTCCTGTCCATCCCAAGGACGATGAAAAGTTTTCGATTTTAAAATAAAAAATTAAACAAAATATACATTAAAATTTTGTTGTTGGAACACATCAAAATATTTATAATAAACTAACATATGTTACTTTGGGTTTAACATGTGTTAGAAACTATTTTTTCCCTATTGCATGCGGACGGACGATGGCAAGGTTATTTCTCAGGTTGCAAGCAGTGTATTTTGCAGGTAGCGGGACTTTTTCAACAGCAGGGGCGGTGCTATTTAAACTTCAGGGGCAATATTAGGGTTATTTCGCAGAATGGAGGCAAGCAGAGTTGGAAACTTGGACATAGGAAAAGATTGGAGTATTGGACTTAGGTTTTAGATTCCAAGTATGTTTTTCAAGATTTTTTTAAGAAAAAAGAACAAAAAAATATAATATGCCCTAAATTAATATAACTTTTATAAGTTTGTTTTTCACAGTTTACTTAGTACTCATACAGTCATACTATAAGTTGATAGACTATAGTTGATGCTTTAAAAGTTTAAGTCATTGACTTTTTCGATGTTTTCATTTTGTTGAAAGTTTGAAACCTGAAACTTGATGAGATGAATCTATGAGGTTTTTCATTCTCTCATTTGATGTCATCCTATGTTCCTATTCTTAGACTTGAGTATTCTTAGACGATGATTCAAATTGATGCTATGTCTATGATGATTTGATTCGATGCTAATTGTTGCGTTCTATGATGATTTGATGGATGGAATTGACAATTTTAAATTATGTTGCTATGATGAATGTGAAGTTCATGAATATATTTGGAAAATCTGATATATATAAATATATATATAGCCATCCCCTACCACCCCTGCTCCAGCCAAAAAAAAAAGTCCTCGTAACTCGTTTCCCTGTTCCCGTCCTGAAAACCTGGGGTAACATAGGAAATATCATACGGGTATTTCACATGTGCATTTAGTTGAGATATTTTGGTGACTTATTTTAGTGAATGAAGTGCAAGCTTCAAGCAATCTTTCTTGGCACTGAAAATTTTGAGGGTTAGTGATCCTCTTGTGGTATTGGATTTTAAGGGTTTGGAAACCTTTTTCTTTGGCTTTGGTTGGTGCTTTCTTCAAAACTCTTGGTAAGAGATTCATCATATGGCAATTGCCTGCTGCTAGGATTTATGGTGAAAAAGATATATCTTCATTTAAGCATTGGATTGGCAAGGGTTCTTAAACCCTAGCATGAGCCCTCCTTATCGGCATGTCTCTCCTTTGGCATGGGATTCTCTTATGTGCTGGACATGGACTTTGTGCTATGATCCAGTGCTACATTTAGGCATTCAGTTTACCATTTATTGGCTGCTTACATTGCTGGGCATTCAAATAAATTTTGGAGGTTGTTTGGCTCTTTATTGGGCATTGGCTGTAGCAGCACTTTGGATAAGATTTCCAGTTCAGGAGACTTAGTTTCTGTTATCATGTTGGAAATAGCAGCCGTGTTTAATCTCTGGAAAATCTATTATCTTCTGCTCCAAGTTATGAGAACTAAGTTTCTTTCCATTGAATCCATTGAGATTTAAGATAAGGTCAGAATGAAAGTCTTTCTTCTCTGTATTTTTTAAGTTTTTTAAATTGCAGCAAAGGGTATTATTTGCAAATACAATCTGATCTTGTATTTCGGTGATTATTGAAAGGATTTCTTCTTGGCAATTGTATTTGAGTTAAATTAATAATGTTGCAGGCTTCAGCAGTCTTGGAGATTCCAAAAAGCAGGTTTATGATACTAGTTCAAGAAAGAGCTCTTATTATCTACCAGTCCAACATCAGATCAGCACACTTTTTAAACACTTATAAGGAAAACTTGGAACAAAATGCACTTGAAGCATTACATAAATTCACAAAGGACAAAGGAATTGCAAGAAGATACTGACAAAATCAACAGCTCTTTTAAAGGTACCGATGCTCCAGGATGGGAAAAGGCAAAAAATATCACTCCTGACATTGATCCTCACTTGGGGAGGTTTGACACAGACACGGCAGAATGTATCAATAATGAGATTGGGTCATCGAGCTCATGATGACCTGGATGTTCTAGTTTGCTTTTTTTATATACAAAACTCTCATAGATGCAGAATCTTTTCTCTATATACTGTCTTAGATGCCATAATAGTTAATAAGTTCTATATATATTGGTATAGACTCTATTGTTACATCTTTTTGAACTATCTTTAATATTTATAAAAATTATTTGAGTTGCATGTCTAGAATCTGCAAAATCTGAGCATTAATTGCAAATCAGAATTCTATATGAACAGAATGCACATAAATTGTTTGTTCAAGTGTCTCTTTATATTGGGGTAAATTCATGGTGAGTTTATGATCTTAGAAATGGTATGCAAAACAATTTATGAAATACTTGTACATTGAAGATATTGAATTTGTAAAAAGGAGTTTAAAGGCAAATAGGGGTAGGACATTACAGAAAGTCTAGAAATCTTTTTAAAAAGATAGGGAAGGATGTCAACATACCAAAATTGAGATCATAATTTTTCTACTTGGTAAGAAAAGAAACAAGTAACCTTCATCTTCAAAAGAACTTATAGAAATAGTGGCAAAGAACAAGTTTTTGGGCAAGAAGGTCAACTAGGAATCAGGCAAATGTATGATTATAGAAGGATGGGACACATTTTACACATTATAGGATGGGTGGTGAGATGTAAAATTGTGAGATTGGAAGACCACCATGACTGTATTTAAATTACTTGTTATACTCATAGATATGGCCCATATTGTACAAGTTTGAGACAGCTGTACCTCACATGTGAAATGAAAACAAACTGAAGAACCCACAAATATCTAATTAACAGAAAATTTAAGATAAAAGCCTCAGTGTCCTCCACAAATTCAAAAATTGAAAACATGTAAATATCCACCACTGTCAGCAGATATGAGTAAATATCTGCAGTACTTGAACAAAAGGAGGGGAAGACAATAGATAGCCTCATATGGTAGTAGGAGAACTGTAAAGAGGGAAGAACACTTCGACAAAACAAAATGGAAAACGGATGTGTGAGGCATTGGTATTAATGAATTCTCAAACAAACAATATAGATACAAAAAATGCGCAAGGAAAGTTTTAACTAGCCATGTGGGTAAAGTAACTTGGATAAAAAAGACTAGTACATAGATGAGTTCAAACAAATATATGAACACCATGAAAAGTTAAACGCTGAGTGAAATAAAATGGAAAACAAAGAAATTATTAGCCGAATCGAAGTCCAGCTCAAATCAGTCATACTACAGACCTTCAGCATACAAGACCTAAAGAACAAAGGTCAGGGTGGGAAATCCTTCATTTGCACATCAAGGAAATGTTGGACCAAATTACACTTTGTGACAAGTGCATTGCATACAGTAACAACAATTTCAACAATAATTTTAAACCTAAATATCTGGAAAGACACTATGCAAATTTTTCAAATGTTTGGATGAAAGCAAAAGCATGATATCTTATTCTTGTATTGATTTTTGGGTTGGTAACCTCAAGTTTTGTTGTCCAGAGTCCGGACACCTTACAGGCCAAGGCTAAGTGTTAGGCAAAAAGTAGACATATTATACATAAGACCTTTTAACCCAAAATTAACAGAAGCGTATCCTCTGTACAAAAGCAGCAACATGATGCCGAGGCTAAGTGTTAGTCTTGGTTTCACTTAATATTATACTCTCATGGGAAGGCCCACCAACAATTGGGTTGCATGGATGTTGTTTAAAAAGACTAATTTCACAAGCCACCAAGTTCATATCACCACCGACACTGGTTTTTTAATTTTCCTAATGAACATCATGCACAGATACTAATAGGGGAAACCAACTAGGATAGTTATATCATGAGAGCATCGAATCTAACTTTGCTTATTGGCAATGTGTGCTTCGATCACTGAACTTAGACAAAACCATAGTTTATTTCAATATTTGTTCAGATGTTGCATCTGACATGGTATAGTTCATATATTGACTAAAGACCAACTGCACTGAAGTTTAAGATAAACAATGTCCATACAGTACATTGTTCAACAGCAATTCTAGCAAAAGAAAGGGGGCAATACAAAGTAAATTATCCCGAAGCTAGATGTTCCTTTCTTAGTTTCACTCAAATATTATACTCTTGTAGGAAGCCCCCACTGACCAGCAGGCTGAAAGGATGTTGTTAAAAAAGATTAATTTCACAATGCACCAAGTTCATAGCAGCACCCTAACTGATTTTTAATTTTTATAGTGAGCATCGTAGATAGATGTTAATATAGGAAACCAACAAGGATATCTATATAATGACAGCATCGAATCTCACTGTGGTCATTGGTTATGTGCACTACAATCGCTGAACTTGTGCAAAACCATTTTTGTCTGCTCAGATGTTGCATCTTATATTTTGTAGTTCATATATTGTGTTTCATCAAGTTAAAGATTGTCCCATCATCATCATGAAAACTGCTTCCAGACATCAGGGCAACTGCATTGAAGTATGATGTAAACAAGGCCCATACTGCACATTGTTCAACAGCGATTCCAGTGAAAGAAAATGTTATCTGAAATACAAAGTACAATTAGGGCAGGTCCCCGCGCTGCTGCTTAGCTTATTTCTGCTAGCAGCAGCTGCCCAACTTTATGTGGAACAATTTGTGCAGCTGGTGGTCCCATGGATGGTAACATTTGCTGCTTATTTTTAAGCAGCCCTCTTAAATGTTACTTTTATATTTAATTTTTAATCATATTTCTTGCAAATAAAAGGAGATAGAAAAATGGTGAAGACATGTTGCTTTTCTCAATAAGCAATTGTGGCTTATTTCTAAACTTTCCCCCCCTTTTTTAAAGCTTATTTTCAATTAATAAGCAGCAGTTGCTCCACTAAAGTAGGAAAAGATTGTAGTTTATCATTTTCCCCTAACTAAAAATTTACATTGGAGCATTCTAGCTCCTTATATTTAAGTAGAAATTGCACTTAAGAAGCCGCATGCAGATATGGGGTTAGAATCCCTTCCACGCCTGTAATGAAAACAATTTAGAGGATATTACTCTATTGGATCTTTGTGTCACATGCAGACATTTCCAGACTTCATCACATTAAAAAAATTATTATATCATTATGTCAACATAAAAACTTCATAAAAATCTGCAATCCAAATAAAATAATAACGTACTTGTCAGATACCCTACTAGAAAATTTGTTAGTTCCCAATGTCTAGCATGCATTACTATGGAATCAAATCAATTCAATTTAAGAAAACAATTCATAATACATTTGATAATTAATATATTTAAGCCTGGATTCCTTACTTCAATCCTAAACTCAACCCTAAGTAGATTTGTAAATTTACTCGTCCGAGGGTGCTTGACAGTAATCTATTATAGATTCCCTCAAAGATTTAGGACCCTGTCCCTATCCATCTTGGGGATCACCTACTTTCTATGGGTTTACTCTGCCTTTCGCCACATAACACCAAACTATCCTCTTGAGGGGCTATAACAAGTCATTAAGGAATAGGCTATCTATATATTAACATCTTATATATTACTACTATATATAAAACTGTAAACATAACATAAATATATATAATTATGATTGCATTATTTATAAAATGCTTATATATATATATATATATGATATCTCATTATTAATTAATAGACACACATATATATTTCTGATTACTATTATTACATATATGTCTTTCCATTATCTATATTTCTTAATATATACGTCTCTTATTTCTTTTATGAGCATCTGATTGATTCCTCATCCCTTCCATTGCATTTGATCCATATTCCATATATATATCAGTCTATGATTCCCCTATATTTGAGAGGAACTTATTGTAATCCTTAAATATGCCACAATGAGACTAGACATGAGGAGTTGTGTGCCCACAGCCACAACCTTAGCAACAGCTGTCTAGGTGTGCCTCTTCCTTGTACTGTAATTGTGATTAATTAATTAATTAACAATCGTTAATCCTTCCCTGGTCAGCAATAACCTTTGATCTATTTTAGAGTATGGCTTCAAATGTTCAATATATCCTATCATACACAGTGATATTTGCATAAAATGATATTGATTCTTCAAGTCATAGAATACCTGCCCATCCAAACAATAATATCGATCTTCCCTTCTCTATCTTCTCTCTTCAAACTCCTTCATGGACTTTCATGACTTGGCAGGGGATTCAACACATCAAACAAAGACATTCAGTGCTACTGTTCAACACTCCTACAATTAATAATTTGAATCACACTGTTTATTGCTATCAATAACTGTTTCTCTAAATTAATAGATATGATTGTCGTGATAGGGTAGTCAATAAAATATTAAATTCCAAGCAAATATAAACTCTATCATCATTGTTTTTCGTTTTCTGTTGCTTGCTATAGTTGTTTCTTGTATTTCTCAACTTAATTTGTAGTCAAAGCTCCTCCCATTGCTTTTGTAATAGTTATCCCTGCTGGGTCATAATAGGTATCCCCTCCCACCTCCTGTAAATACAAAGAGAATATGAATCAATGTTGTAGTTATGTCCTTTGTTAAGATAATACAGGGATTGATACATATATTTCTTCTTCCATGTAAACTCTTATATTTTAGATGTGCATTTGTAAGAGTAAGCAGAATTGCTGTTGATAACCAGCAGACTCCAATGATACACAACTCCCCAGAAGAAAGGAGGGTAAGGGAGCAGAGTCTAAAGAAAAATACATCAGGTCAGGCACCACTAGAGTTTCCCACAGTTTAATCTAAGGGGGGAAACAGCTCGACATGGTAGGGACCGGGGAGAAAGTTGGGTGTAATCGTTGTCACCTATTAAAACAATGGGGTTACCTCTATATTTTATAATGGATATTAATGCATTACTTACTTTGAGGTTTGTTTGATTTTTATACATTAAGGACTCTCTCTCTCTCTCTCTCTCTCTCTCTCTCTCTCTCTCTCTCAAAAGAGTTATGATGGTAATATATCATTCTGTGTGCATCCCTTAAACCGTTTCTTGCAATGGACTTTCCACATACTATGTATTTTCTTCTCTTAACAAATATTAGAAGTGTAATGTAATGTCAAGGTTGGGAAATATTACCGTTATTATATTATAACTGTTTTTTTTTAAATTAATTTCATATTTTTTACTTATTTATCATTATTTATAATAAAATCCTATCTTGGGAAGGGGAGATCACAATAATGCATATTTATGCATCTCTATCTTTTTGTGAATGTGCGGCAGATGTCCTCAATTTTCATACAAGGCCATCACAAGTTCTAGTGGAAAACTGCATTGAAATAATTTCACATTGCACTGTTCTTTGCCTAAAAGAAAATATAAAACAAACAATGTAAATCAGATAGTTAACACATTAGAGCATAAATAAATATTGAAAGACAATTTCTGAAGTAACACCTCCAGACTTCACTAGGGATGCCAACCAAATCATGCATGGAAGAATGCTCCCTTTAACATGTTTGTAACTAATGATACACAGATCACGTCTCTTCATAGCATGGTAAGAGATTACATCAAACCTTTGGTAACTGCACTAGGATCCTCATAAAAGCCAGCAATTATTGCTACATGCCCAGGCCTAGATTCAGTGGGAGGTCTTGCATGTGAAACCCCCCATCGCCCTTTTTCATAGATTATACTTCTCAGAAAAGGAGCCCTTGGTTTTTTAATAGTGTCCAGCTCAAAGAATTTATCAGCTCGCAAGCCATCAGCTGCAAGGAAACCAAAAAATGGCATATGAGGAATGTACAAATTTATGCAACCCATATCATACAAATAAAATAAAATCTTTCATTTATTGCACAATGCTTGACATAGCCTATTTGTTCAATCAATGAAATATAGACTTTTTACCATAGAACTATGACTGACTATTTAGGCAATTACCACGCTATAAGATGAATGAATGTCCAGCTTCAGATGTGAGATGTGAAATATCTTATCTGATCAGTTTTATGTTGAGAAACAAAAACATGGAATTGCCTATATTATAACATTCAAGGAACAGCATAAACTAAAAAGAAAAGAAAATGCATAGTATGTTTCCAACATCTTTTGTGGAACTTCAAGGACAATGCATTTCCTCGTGCAATTTAATAATTTAGATTTTAGATACAAAAAAAGTATGCATTAACACATCAAACTTCAAAGGTATATATGCAGAATTGATTGTGAACTCTTCTGGCCTAATGGAATAATATAATGGTATTGCACAGAGTAAGATTGCTCTGCACACCTCATCAACAAACCTGGTTGAGGACTAGTTTTATACTTCTTAGTCAAGCATCCATCAACAAAACACTATATTCACTTGGAGGATACCAGTGAAACTGCAGTGGAAGACAACTATATCAAGGGTTGCCACAAAGAATAAGTGAAGCTTTTGCACACATCGAAATGATTTCAATCATGGTGAGGAATAAGGTTTATTCAATAATTGAAGGTCTCATGTAAAACAAATTAGAAGGAAACCTTCACTTTATAAGATATGTTATTTTAAGGTTTAAAAATTAATGGTTACAAATAATTAATAATTAATGTCCATTATTGATTACAAATACTTGAATAATAAATGTGGTTACAAATGGTTCATTTTTTATTTTTCCCATACAGAATGTTTGCTTGACTTTTTGTATTTGATTAGAGCTATAGATGTAAAGAACTCCAATATGGAGTCCCATCATACAATTTTATCCCCAACAGTTATGAAAAGGTGTGATAACAAAAGCTGACTGAAAACATAGACATTTTTTCTAAGGAAACCTAAGAATAGTTCAAAAACATCAGAGGATCAATAACGTGTTCACAAAGCTCAATCCAATAATTTTTTCCTTCACAAGAATTGATATATACTAGCCTTTATTGCTGTGTTTTTTTTTTTTAAATTTATAACATCATTTTGCATGTCATGTAATAATGACAAAAAGGTTATCATGTCTCAGAAAAGCTGCCCATTATATTTCCTTACCTTCACTTATGGGAAAATGCATAAGGTTAAAAAGTTAAGCCATTTAGGCAGAACAATGCAATGTGGATTTAGTGGACACTAGAGGCCACTCACATTAAAATATATAATGTGCAATTAAATTCCATACTTACAACGATTATATGCAGCATTTTCAAATATTCTTCATCATCCTATTACCCCAACCAAAAGTTCCACAGTTTGCACAATGCCTCTTCATATCATTAATAAGATAGGCAGGAATAACATGTAATACAAAATATACCATATCCCAAACATTTATTTAATATGATATGGACATAAACAAATCCTAAGTCAAATTTCTCATTAACAAGACCAGTAAGCAGAAAAGGCCCCGGCTTGAGTGGCTGAAAGCATCTTGTTGCTAGCAATTGGTCATGAGGTTCAATCCTTCCATCCACATGTACCAAAGGGCATGCACGCCAGCGTCACAAGTCACTTCAAAAGGTTTGTGCACTACAGGTTATAGGGGGATAAGCGAATCCTTACAGTGTAACCAAAAAACGAAAATCTTGTAAGCCCAACCTAAGAGCATTTGTCTGATGATATTGTAAGACTAAGCAAACCCAAATCATATTTTCGAATGTTGAATGAACTCAAAGTCTCTGGCCTATATAGACAGGATGCAAGTGACATTGATTGATAATACATAAAGCAATGTAAAAGGATACCAAAATAAAATGGAGGGGTCCACTAAGTCTGCCACAACTCTATCAACTAATGACATTGTAAGACTATGTAAACCCCATTCATATTCCCTAATGTTGAATGAGCTCATTGTCTCTTGCTTATATAGAAAGGATGCAAGATCAATGATTCATTGCAAAGATTCAACATTATGTCATTAACAGATAATAGATAAAGTAATAGAAGCCAAAATGTTCCACTAAGTCTTCCACAACTCTATCAAGTGCCCACCAAAATGTATTTGTCCCATGTCATTCCTTCATAATTTTTCCAACAGATGTAAAAGGTCTTTCACCCGGGAGCATACATCTTTGTAAGAGATTTGGAATTGATTCTAAAAATGAAATGGATTTGATAGATCATACCATATAGGATATGGCCGCAATCAATTTGTCAAGCTACTTCAGCTAGCTTAAGTTTTACTTGACTATGACAAATAAATTCTTCAAAAAATTCATATTTGGAAATGGCATAAAATTTAATCATTGGAAATGAATAACTCCAATCTGTTTTTCTGTCTTCTTAATCTAGTGTTAAAGTGTTTTCCAGACCTAAATTGATATTATCAAAGAAATCCATCAATCTAGATTCTAGATTGCCAAATATATCTGCATAGTTTTTAAATTCATATTGATTAAAGGAGAGATTGTTCATTGAGCCAAATTTACACATTTTTTAAATATTTCAGCCACCAGAAATTGTAAGTTTCATAATCTGAAGATCCACTATAATGCATTGCTTGGCTTAATTGTCACAACTACTCTTTAAGCCCATATTCTTTAGAAAGTGTTTCCTCAAAATCTGTGTGCCTGTAGTTCCAACTATCTCTAATCAAACTGCAAAATTCATCTAGTCATTTATTCACCAAACATCAGATATGACACATATGAGTTCAAGAATATAGATTGGCAACACTAGCTCTAGGTCTTCTCCAATAATGATAAAGAGTTGACTGGTTAAAAATTGGAATGTTTACACCTTTTATCCCTACTATATTGAAATCATAACTCAAAAACTAAAAATACCATCCTGAGACTCTCCCTTGTGCAAAATCCGTGTTAGACTTTTTCCTTAACAAGCTTCTTATTGCTTGAATGTCAATTCAATTCTTACAGTAAAATGTTCAAGTCTCAGAAAATTTTGAAATTCCTTTTTTCATAGCTAGTATTTCTTATTCATATATGTGACACCTAGATTTTGTCTCTATGAATGTACGTAACTTGCATCCACATATGTCATTTTTCCCATTTGGATATTCTTATGTTAAAACAGCTATGTGCCGAGTGAACTTGTGGGGTGATCTTGTATCCCCCGGCCCCTTCTTTTCTGGATATGTATCTTTAATATTTAATTGATAGGAAAGGTCTATTCATCAAAAAAAACATCAATATATAAAATCAAAGGAATACTAGAGTGAGGTATTTGTAATGCTAGAAGTTTTGAACATTTATTTTTTGTCCTTATGTCTGCTTCAATAGCCAATTGTACCAATCTTGGCTTTTAGCCTTCACCTTATCTTGGATTTATTTAATTTTCTGTCTTTTGCCAAATCTTCATAAAATCAAGAAACAATATTCAAACATCCTAAGAATCTTTGAATTCTATCAAAGTATGAGGTTGAAACTTTATTTTTCCTAAATCTAAATGTAAACCTAAAAAATCAAGTTAGTTTTGACAATGCCCAACTTCTTGTCGTGCCGTTTGTTGCTGTAAATATTGCTCGCGCTAAAAAGTACTGTTAATAAAATTAAAATCCCATCCACATATACAACACAAAAC
Source organism: Cupressus sempervirens (assembly GCA_028749045.1). NCBI lineage: Eukaryota > Viridiplantae > Streptophyta > Pinopsida > Cupressales > Cupressaceae > Cupressus > Cupressus sempervirens. The sequence goes on along the minus strand of CM053789.1, from coordinate 570,844,980 downwards.
CCTTTTTTATGTTTGTGACTTTGAGCACCTGACCCATTCTTTGTTGAAAATACGTTGATGCAATCCAAAGACCAAAAGGCATTACATTCCATTTATATAGTCCTTGATATACTGAAAAGTTTGTTCTATATATCTGGTTCATTTACCCTTATTTGCTAGAATCCAAATTTACAATCAAACTTGAAATATATTTTCTCTGTGGTTTCTCTTCTTATCAGATCTAGATCAGATAATTGAATGGAACTATAATATCATTAAGAGCCATTAAATTTATGCAAATTCTTTTCTTACATCTTTCTCTTTCTGCTTTCTTGTTGACCAAAAATGTTAGACATGCAAGTGAACTTTTGCTTTTCTGGCAGCACATTGAACCATTCATACATTTCTTTGAATTCATTTGGGCTTTAGAAGATAAGCTAGTTTATGAGGAGTGGTATGCTAATATTCTAGACAGGTATAATAGGTTCATGCTACAACATTTATTTTTAATAAAAATTGAATTATGCATAGGTTATTATCTTCTATTCGTTCAATGTTGTATGCTTTTAATGTTCTCCTGCTGACGAGTTTAGTGATATTCTTGAACTTCTTTTGTCCATTCCTTTTTGTCTAGCCTATTATAAGCAAAAATATCAAAATCTTAATTTGCTCACCATTATTCTTGAGCGATATCTTTCTTAGAACAAAAGAGGAAAATAAAACCAATTAGAACATCATTATCCATAATATTATATTCTAAAATGATATGGCCAACAGAATGATATATGCTAGATTTTTGGTCTAATGAATAGCTTGTTGAGTTTTTATGGTGGAATTTTGGTGATTGCTCACCCAAATTTTTGGCAAGTTTTTTCAACAAATTTTTAATTTAACAAGTCAATGCAATTGATTCATGGGATGCAAGAATGGTTTGAGAAAATCCTGCTAGATATTCAATCATGCTGCTCCTGTATTCTAAGTCGTATGATTTCCAAAGAAAGAACACACACCCACCCAGCACAGTTGCAGCTAGAATATGGTTTACTTCAGCAAATCAACAGGGTACTTATTATCTTCAAACAAATGCCATGGTTCCCTCAAAGAATGGCATCCAGCTATTTCCTCATTCGCTTAAACCTCCTCTCCTTAAATCCATGGTGTCCACCCATGCCTCAATAATATTTGCAATATCTCCCAAAACTTTGAAAAAATTTCTTTGCAAGAGACTTCACAAATTTTGTATTTGTATCTCTACCTGGTAAATCCACAGTGAGAAATTTGAGTAATCTTTCCAACAAACTGACTAGGGTAGATTAGTACCACTACTGATTCCATTTACCCTTAAGGTTTCCATCCCATGGTTTGCAGCTCCAAAGAAGCTCTCTAAAATCCAAAAGGAAGCAAAAGAATCCAAGCATATGAAAAAGAGTCTCAAAACATACTTCTATAATAACCCCCAAAAGCTACTAGAACTTTTCAGTTTCTTGCTCTTTTAATAATTCATTTAAACTCAGGAAACAAAGTAACTTATCTAATCTCCTTTATTATTCTCAAGTGGCATCCTCCGTGGGCAAGACTGTCCATCTGATAAAATGCTACTTGATTACTCTGCTCCTCAATCTCCTCCTTTGATATTTAGAATCTCACCAATTACCAAAATCAATCTGCTCCTGTACCTTTTTGAGGCATAATATCTGCCCTCCCCATCCAATGGTGGACACTCATAATGTATTTCCCCCATTCTCTGAACAATCTTATAACGGCCGTAGAAGCAAGATTTTAAATTTTTTGCACCGCTTTTGTTCAAAGAAGACTGCCTATGGGGTTGTAGATGCAAGAAAACCAAGCCTCCCCACCTCAAAGCTTTTCTCTACTCTATGCCTCTTTGCATGTATTTTTTGTTGATTCTAGGCACTTCGAATGATATCCTTTAGTATCTAAAGGAATGTCCTCACTCTCCTAAATCTAGTCTTACCTTTAGGAGCTCTACTCTCCAAAGGCCAATTCCAAAAATGACGGAGTGTCATATTCATATAATGCTCTGAAGGGAGTCATTCTAGTCAACATGTGATAGATGGTGTTATACAATGCTTGCCAAATGCAACCACCTAATCCAAGCCTTTTGTTGTCTAGCAATATAACTATGCAATATCCTACAGCCCATTTATTCACAAACTATGCTTGGCCATTAAACCTAGGGATAGTAATTGATACTAGGGATCAACTCGACACCAACCTGGATACTAAAATAGCTCCTACCATAAAGCACTAAGCCACTTGCTATCCCTACCACTAACTATATTTCTTGGCAAGCCCTTGGGTTCGAACGCCTCCCTAGAAACAACTTAGCGACCTGTGGTGCCCTATACTTCAATGAGATAGTGAAGAAACATGCAAACTTGGTTAAACAAATAATTACCACAAAAATGCAATATTTCAATGCACTTTCAATAGACCGATGATGAAGTCCATAGATACACTCTCACATTTCTGCTCTAGGATAGGCTATGGCTAAAGCAAACCAACTTTAAAGTGTGTTCTAACTTGTTCTACTGACAAGTCATACATACCCAAACATGTGGCAAGATATCACTCATGAGGACAAGTCATACATACCCAAACATGTGGCAAGATATCACTCATGAGGCCCTCCCATGAAAACATTTTCTCTAATCTACTTGTAAGCCTAAAATATCTAGGATGTCTTCCTAATGGCGCGTGGATAGCTCTCAAAATCTTCTCCTTAAGCTCAGACTCAGGGACCAAGTAAAGTCTATCCTTGTAGTAAATAGTATCATCTACGACCCTATATTTTCCATCCTAAACCTTGCCATCCATCACCTCACATGTAAATGTATTTTTGGAACACTCAACCAAAAGGTGAACCTTCTAGTCAATTGAAATTTCTACTCCAGAACAAGCAATGGGCTTCTTCAAAAGAGCATCAACAACAACATTCTATTTACCGTTAACATATTCTTTGTCCAAGTCATATGTCAAAACCTCACTAACTCACTTATGTTATCTTTCATTTAAATCCTTCTACTCTAAGAAGTATTTAAACTTATGGTCAATTCTAACTATAAACTTCTCACCAACCAAGTATTGCTTAACCTTCGCCACTACATGCATGATAGCAATTATTTCCCTATCATAGATGGAAAACTCCAACTAGGCAAAAATTCAGCAAGCCCCCAAAAAAATCGGGAAAAATTCAACCAGTTTTTGAAAAAAGCTCAGGGGAAAACTTGGAAACTTAAAAAACAGCTTTGAATTTAATTTTAAAATGCATTTTCTTTTTACAAAATTCAATGAGAAGATGCATCCAATGAGTTAATTAATGAGAACACAAAAGAAACAAGCAGAGTTTAGATATATAAATGGAAAGTGGATACAAAGTCACATTCTCATGTGGAATGTTATGGCTAGAAACAAAATAGTTAGTAGTTTCTACAAAACCAGAAGTAAATACATCATTACAATGACATCTTCCTCTTCCCAACCCTACTAGCAAATAAGGGAATGTGATTTTCGAGAAAAACCCATTAAAATCCGCCTTAGATTCACTTGAATCCACCTCCAATACTTTGAAATCACCTAGCAAGGGCTTGGAAGACCACTTTCCTCCACTTGCAATTCAAGTTCCTGTAAACCAAAAACGAATGAAATAATGGCTTTATTTTGCATTGACACTGAAACTATCGTGCGGGCAAGTTTTTCGTAAACACTCTCCAAGTAATCGGTGAGTTTTCACCAAAAAATCGTCCCCTGTGACCTACTAGTTTTCCTGGTAAATGCACGCCAAGCTAAAAAGCTCGGCAATTAGTTGGCGATCATGCCAACTATGGATGAAACAGAGCATCTTTGTTTCTCTGGGCTTTTGGCTCCTATAGGCAATTGGGGGCATATTCTGAATTAAGACTACTCCAATCCCCTCACCTAAAGCATTGCATTCCAACACAAAAGACTAAGTGAAATTTGGTCAATCCAACACGAGACAAGTGCTCATCACCTCCTTAAGTTTGTCAAATGCATGTTGAGCCCATACCTTCACTTAAAAGCCCCTTTCTTGATGAGATCTATTAGAAGTGTACCTAACGACAAAAATATCTTGACAAGTCTCTTGCAATAGTTGCACAATTTGAAGAAACCCCACAACGCTAGCACTCATCACATGACCCAAGTAGAGAATTTATGTCATTCTAAACTCACACTTGAAAGCCTTAGCACATAAAGATTGTGCCTCCATGATACCCAACCTCATCAAAATGTCTCAAGTGTTCTCCCAAGTTCTATATTATATATGTCATCAAAGAATACCAAGAGAAACTTCTGAAACTGTTTGTCAAAAATGCGGTTTATACAAGACTAAAAAGCAGTGGGAGCATTAGTCTACCCAAATGGAATGACTAGAAACTCATGGTACCCATGATGACACCCGAATGTTGTTTTATGAAAATCCTGCTCCCTTTCTTTCATGTGATGATTACCTAATCAAAGTTCACTTTTTGAGAAATACATTGCAATGTGCAACTCATCCAGCAAATCACCAATCTTGATTAAGGAGCATATGATTTTTATGGTCTTTTTGTTCATGGCATGGTAGTCTATACACATCCTCATAGACTTGTCCTTCTTCTCCACGAATACTAAAGAAGAAAAGGGACTCAAACTAAATATAATGTGCCCCATATCTAGCAACTCCTTAATGGCCTTTTTATTTCTTCCTTAAACTTCTTCCAATGCCTATAAGGAATAGTGATGACAAGCTTAGAGCCCTCCTCCAACTCAATAAGATGTTCAAACCTTCAATTTGGAGGTCTCCTTGGAGGAATCTCATTGAACACCAAATCGTGTTTGACTAACATTGTATGAATGTCTACATGATAGTGATCACTGCTATCTATAGGGACCTTGGAAGAAATTATACATTGTGTTGCCCATGCCACATCACCATGTCTAAACTATTCTCCATCATTTTTGTTGACACAACCCTGGGAGGACCATTGTACATGCCTCTCAACACAACCTTTCTTCCATCCACTCTAAATTTAGGCTCCATTAACTAAAAGTTTTACTCCCCTAATGAATGAAGCTACTGTATGCCACATAGAATTCATCAGTAGCGATGTAATTACCGAGTGTGATATTTAGCTACAAGAGCCATTGGGTTCAAGCCATGTTGAATCTATTTGCCACCATAACATCAAATCCCTCAAATTCCCCACCTATATACCCATCATTGCTACGAGATTTGAGTCTACTAAACTATGGTTTGCCTCGCAATCTACTACAACTATCATACATTGCCCATGCAAGACTACACACTTGAAAAGAATTAAACCTAGGTGTATTGATTAAGTAAAAAATAGTTCCAATGTTGACCCCCTTACGTGAATGCTCCTCATTTCTCAACCACTCATCATCAAAGGCATTTTATTCGCTGCTCTACATCTATTCTACCTTCTCTTCTTCCTCATTGTTAGAGAATATTTCAATATAATGCACCTTCCCTTTCCCTAAACACTTGTGACCCAATTTGATGCATGAGCATCCCTTAGATATACATTTTGTAAAATCCCTTATGCAATAAACTTCAGATTTAAGCAGCAAATAAACAACAAATGCTCATATAGAAAATCTCAGAAATTTCTATTGTGTTATACATCAGCAATACAATAACGAGCACCAAATATCCAATCTTAAAAATAGTATTACAATCAAATTAGAAACACCAAGAAAGAACCTATATTCACAGTGTGAACTCCATCTCGAATCCACCACAAGGCTCAACCGGGTTTGTGTCCGATTAACAAGAAGAGCTTGAAGCTGTCCGTCCTTGAGATCTTGAAACTGCAGGCAAAGCTTCCACTTCCTCAAAGGAAAACTGAAAACAATATCCAAATCCAAGCATATCCAAAAGAATGACCTTCCCCTCATTTAATGCTCAAGTTGTGACCCTTCAACTCCCTTCTCCTGTCTTTTCGTCTTCTTCCCCTTTCATCACTTAGTAACCTCCTTTTAATATTTAAAAGACATTTAATAATCTGCCTTGAGCTCCATTTAATTCACTTTAAAATATGTTATGCATTTGACTTAATTTTCTCTAATGTCCCAAATTGGGGACATTACACATATTGTTTTCATTTTAATGTTCAAGGCCTTGTTTTGTGTTGATATACGTCTTAGGGGATTCTTGAGGTCTATTTCTATAAATTTGGATAGATTTTGAAACCTAGGAATTCAAATTTTTGAGTTTCCTGCCTAAACTCATTTTGAATTTTCTAGCAGAATTTCGGATTGTAAAGTGTTGCAATTTGTTCTCCACCCTTAATTTCAGGTTGTTTTGTGTCGATGAAGGCTTTTTAACACCATTTGTGTCAAGTAAAAGTTAGTTTGTGCCTTGAAAAAGAGTGCAAAAATTGGAAATATGTTGTCAAGTGAAAAGTTGCAAAAAGTGCAACAATGTTGCAACTTTGTAGATCTTGACCAAGAATCAGTTATGTGATGAAACCACATTGTGTTGGATGTAAAAAGGATGTAAACATTCAAAACAAAGAGTTTTTTGGAGTTTGGAGTGAAGAAAATTTGTTCCTTACATTGAAAAGGACCGTTTTTCCACTATTTTACCAGCTTTGCAGTCTGAAAACATGACTTCTTTGGATTTGTATGGTCTAGCACCGACTTGCACATGATTGGAAAAGATGAATATGGCTCTTACCTTACAAATAATTGGTTTCATTCATTTTTATAGAGTTCTGAGTAAGATATAGCATTTTCACATTGGCTGTTTAAACAGTTTTTCCTGTGAACGGTCCAAAAGAAACATGTTGCACAGCTCTGTAAGGAAGGTTGCAAGCCTGAAATTGGAAAAGTTATCCCTGTGTCTTAAGAATCTAATGTTTTTGGTCTCAGGTAATTTCATTAAGATTTGCTCAAGTTATAGCATTTTTTGTGTTGACTGCCTTGAATCCTACCTATGGTTTCCAATGGCCATATTAATTCAATAACTTGACTTCCCACCGTTTGAATTTCATGAAAATTGATGGGAAGGACTGGCCTGATGTTATCCTTCCAAAGGAGATCTCTTCATATGCTTGCTTGTGCAAATTCTTAATGGTTGTTGGTTTAATTCTTAAAGTGTGACAGTCATGAGACCCTAGGTGAATAAGGATTTCGAGCTATATTACCCTGGGACGCATTTCCAGCCCTAAGTCTTGAGTTTCAAAAACCGTCCCCGTTTCGGGGACTTGTGGACAGCCAGAAACATTTCCAAGTCGTCAAACTTCAGAAATGGTCAACGCATTTCCAGATGGTGTTGACCATCCCAGGGACTCTGTAGTCGTTTCCCATCCGTCCTAGGGACTGCTTGAAGTTTCCAATTTTAAAATAAAATTCAACTTAATAAAATCATTAATAAATGGTGACTTTTTGCCCATTCGCTGGCCCCACATTAAAATAATAAAATATGTTAATATAACCCATGTTGAAAGATTTTTTTTTTTGGAAGCCATTACAAACTTAGCATCCAACTATGACTGAAAATTAAAACTTCAAATTTTGTTCAACAAACCAGACCTGAAAATGATTCTAAATCAAACTTCTATTTGATATTCATATTGCAGACCTGGAAATGATTGCTACTGGGTTGAGGAATACTCAGATTGTTTTCAGCTTTGATAATCTCTGATAGCAGCAATAATTGCCCAGAAATAAATTGATGTAGCTGATTGATAAGTAGGTGATAATTTCCACAGCTAGTCAAATTGTGATATTGCTGTTAGGATTTAACTGTGTGATTTTTTAGTCAAACTCATTGACCCATGTTTCATGAGTAGTGATTCAACATGAATCCATCTCTCATGAGAATAAATGGAACACTTAGCACTCATTGGATCTAGGTGATGCTCACAAGGGTGAAGCACCAAGACTTCCCAGGAGGTCACCCATCCCAGTACTACTCCAGCCTGAGTGCGCTTAACTATGGAGTTTCCTCCATGGTTAAACCCAAAGCTTGCAACCCCATTTGCAAAACCTTCACCAAGTGTTGTGCCTTATGAACCATACATTAGAAAGCCCCTTAAGCTCATCAATTGATAAGTAGGAGATAATTTCCACAACTAGTCAAATTGTGATATTGCTATCAAGATTTAACCGTGTGATTTTTGAGTCAAACTCATTGACCCATGTTTCATGAGTAGTGATTCACCATGAATCCATCTCTCATGAGAATAAATGGAACACTTAGCAATCATTGGATCTAGGTGATGCTCAAAAGGGTGAAGCACCGGGACTTCCCAGGCGGTCAACCATCCTAGTACTACTCCAACCTGAGCGCACTTAACTACAGAGTTTCCTCCATGGTTAAACCTAAAGCTTGCAACCCCATTTGCAAAACCTTTACCAAGTGTTGTGCCTTATGAACCATTCATTAGAAAGCCCCTTAAGCTCATCAATTGATAAGTAGGAGATAATTTCCATAGCTAGTCAAATTGTGATATTGCTATTAGGATTTAACTGTGTGATTTTTGAATCAAACTCATTGATCCATGTTTCATGAGTAGTGATTCAACACGAATCCATCTCTCATGAGAATAAATGGAACACTTAGCACTCATTGAATCTAGGTGATTCTCACAGGGGTGAAGCACCAGGACTTCCCGGGAGGTCACCCATCCCAGTACTACTCCAGCCTCAGCGCGCTTAACTACGGAGTAGCTTTGGGTTTAACCATGGAGGAAACTTCGTAGTTAAGCGCGCTCAGGCTGGAGTAGTACTGGGATGGGTGACCTCCCGGGAAGTCCCAGTGCTTCACCCCTGTGAGCATCACCTAGATTCAATGAGTGCTAAGTGTTCCATTTATTCTCATGAGAGATGAATTCATGTTGAATCACTACTCATGAAACATGGGTCAATGAGTTTGACTCAAAAATCACACAGTTAAATCCTGATAGCAATATGACAAGTTGTAGCTGATTACTGCCCAAACAAGATGGCTACTACCCGTCTAGGAAGATTTGGCACAACAAATTTGGTTTTTCTCCAAAACCCACAAGAAAGGGCTCTGAAGTCTACTCTGTGGCAGATTGATTCTCTCATTTGATGTCATCCTATGTTCCAATTCTTAGACGATGATTTGATTTGATGCTATGGTCTATGCTGATTTGATGAATGAAATTGATAATTTTAAACTATGTTGCTATGATGAATGTGACAATGTTATGTAATTCTGAAATTCATGAATATATATATATATAGCCGTCCCCTACCGTCCCCTATTTCAGCCAAAAAAAAAAAGCCTCGGAAACCTGTTTCCTCGTCCCCCCATCCCGAAAACTCGGGGTAGCATAGGTTTCGAGATACAATGCTTTGTTTTGATTAAATCAATAAGAGTAGTGGTTTGTAAGGCTCTCAAATGCACGGTGAAAGACTTGACAAGCCTATAATTGTTTGGATTAAACAAGGTATGGCTAATGTGCACTCATCGGGCCTAAGGAACAACATGCCTATATTGTCAACTAGGATGCGCCCAAATTGAATTATTTTGGTTGGGAGATTGTAAGTGTGTGTTGAATCAATCCTTTCCTCTGCATCACAATTCCCAAGGCTCCTTGCAGCTGAAGCCTTACTTTTTTTTGTGCAACTCATTTTGAGCCTCATCATCCAATTTATCCTTTTTGGCCACATCTACGGAAAAGCTTCATATCCTTATCTTTCTTAGGTGAGAATCCTTTTGATTGGAATTTACTTTTTGTTGTTGAAAATTCCATGTCTCTAAGCTTTTTAATCCCTAAGCCTTTATCCATTCTCTCAATGGATTTGATAGCCCATTCATAATAATTTGTGGGATCTTGTGATAACATCTTTTCTAAACAAATCCAAGTGTTTTCTCGTTTTCATTGATTATTTTTCATGTGAAACTTGAATATATTGTGAGATTGAAAATTATTAGTTTTTGATAAATTTGTTGAATTTTGAGAAGTTGAAAAACAAAATGGTCACTATACTGAAGTCAAAAGATTAGGTGAAAGGGAATATAATCAATTTTTATAGATTTTTTGTAGACAACATATGATTCAAAGAGAGTGCACCACTTCCATCACACAACAAAATAGTGTTCCTAAAGGGAGAATAGGACTACTATTACAACAGCCAAGAATATGTTGAAAGAAGAGAACTTGTATAAAAGTTTTTAGACAGATGTAATCACTGCAATTGTCTATTTGTTAAATAGGAGTCCTACAAAAGTAGTTCAGTAAATGACTTCTAAACAAGCTTAGTATAGCATTAAGCCATCAATTACTTAATTTGAAGGCGCTTGGATGTGTTGCTGATGCACCCATATCAAGAGAAAAAAGGCCAAAGTTAGATGATAAGACCATAATCTTGTAAATAAGAAATTAGTGATGAATAGAGATGTTATATTTGATGGAAAAAAAACATACCACTAATGAAAAATGAAAAAAATATTGTGAATAATTTACAATCAATCAAACCTACATAGTTCATGCAAAGCATAAAATTTCATGTGCGAGGACAAAACGATAACAAAAAATATCAAAGAACTAGTGAAACCACTCTTATGTTAAAATTTGAGAAAATGAAAACAAGGTCCCATGCCAAAGTCAACTATGCCTTGATGACTCAAGTCATGCAAACTAATTGAGCCACAAACTTTAGCCAAAGTTTGTGAAAAAGAAAAAGGTTGAGGCCATGAGGAGTAAGATAGCATCCATTGAAAGAAATAACACCTAGGATTTGGTCAAGTTATTCCTTGGTTAAAAAGTTGTAGATACAAAGTGGATGAATAAAATTAAATTAAATAATTTGATGGCAATATTGACACACATAAAGCTAGTAAATTGATAGCAAAAGGGTACACTCAATAGGAGGCATTGATTATAATGAAACGTTTTCTCCAGTATCACAGACAGATACAGTTAGACTACTTGTGTCTTTAAGTGTTCATCATGGTTGAACTATTTATCAAACAGATGTTTTAAAGTGTTTTTTTGTGGTTTTATAAGTATACTAATGAAGAGGTTTATGCCACTCAACTTCAAGGCTTTGAGATACCTTCCAAAGAACATTTTGTTTACAGGTTGAAGCAAGCCTTATATGGTTTTAAGTAGGCATCAAAAGCATGGTAATCTAGAATTAATTCCTTCCTACCTACAACAAACAAATTTCGTCAATATTTAATAATAGTACTCTATATATCAAGCTGATGCAGTCAAGATCGACAGATCTTATTAAACTACTCGACCTTACAGCCTTAATATCCCATCCAAAACACTATATGGAAACATAATATGAAATTTATCTTTATTTCAACCTTCATCTATACATTCGAACAATAGAATTTATCCAGAATTATAACATGTATGAAGGATTTCGACATGAAACAAATTAGAAATTTTTCAATGTTTCTCAAGCCTTCACACCTTTGTGGCTTAACTCCTCAATTGAATTCTAATAATAATCTTCATCCTGTAGCTCTTGTGGCTGCCTTGAACACAACAAACACACCTGCAGATCCTTATTTCTCTTCTTCTATCCTTCTCCTGTTGGCAAGGTAATTATCTACGCTATTCCTTGTGCAATTCCCTAGAGAAAAACATGCAAGTTTCTCCAACCTTGCTGTTGTTGATTGCGGCTTCTAATGCCATTGAGGGCTACATTTTGTATGATTAGAACCCTTGTGATGCCAATCCTTCCAAATGTGGCACCCAAGTTTGCTAAACTATATACAATAACTTTTTATTTTTAATGGCTTTGGAAAAACGAAGATAAACATAAACCAAGTTGTGTTCATTTACAAAACAAAGTCTCTAATTATTTTCTTAAAAATCACTAGTCTTTACCTCCATTTTATGCAGCTGAGATAAAAGATACATGATTGGAGTGCCAAAGGTCATTCACCTTGTGAACACTTCCCTCGGCATCCAAATTTAGCAAATTAATTCATTATGAGTTTATAATATGCCAAAGAATCCCTTCAACCCTTGAAACCTTGAAATTGCGCAATGCAATATTTTCAAAATCACAGCCTCTGATTTTTGAAATGAAAGTCAGGCATTGATAAAACAAATATTTTATCCTTCAACACTTCAAAATGTGCTCTTGAAGCTCCAACCTACACCAAAAATGAAAAAATCAACCATAGAAACAAAATAATTTTTTTGGTGATGCAAGATTGCTTGTGAGCCCAGATGCTCTAGCATCACAAGCACTCAGCTGAGGATAGTCTTATCCAAGTTCTATATATGGATAATCTTATCTATATTGTAAACAATTCATCTTTACTTGACAAATCTAGAACATCTCTTATTTCAGTTTTTAAAAAGACTGATTTAGGTGGATGCATCATTTTTCGGTCTAGAAGCCTCCATGTGCAGATGGTATATTTATGTCTCAACAAAAATATGCTTAAGATATTCCCCAAGGAATTTGTATAAAAGATAGCAACCCTGTTGAGGTTGGACTTGAGGTGTCCACTTCAAATGAGTCTACTTTAAAGAAACCCACTCTATAGACAGCCAATCAGTTGATTGATTTATTTGGCTACTGCACTGACCAAATATAAGTTATTAAATATGTAACGAGTTCGATGTTTTGGTTATTGTCAAAAAACTAAGAAAACATATTGGAGTGCTACTAAAAGGATTCCAAGGTACTTAAAAAACATATATTATGGTCTCTATAGACTAGATAGGTTGGATATACTGATTCAATTTAGGCAGGTTCTGTTGATGATCAGAAGTCTACTTCTAGTTATATTTTGAGCCATTACTCTGCAATACTTTCTTTGAAATACAAGAAATAGTCTACCATATCCCTTTCTACTGCAGAGGCTACATAGAAAACTGCCACTTCACCACTTGCCAAGTAGGTTGGTTGAAAAGAATCAAACAAGGTATGCAGCAAATACAGCATGGTCCCAACATATTGCATTTTCATAATCAGAGTTCCATTCAAATGAGTAAGAATCTGATGTTCCACAACAGTACTAAGCATGTTAAAATCTAGAACCACTACATTGGAGAGTTGGTTCAACAAGGTTTCGCTGAACTTGCAATATTGTCCTACTGAGGCAAGCACGCCGATATATTTATAAAATTCCTTGCCAGTAATCAATTTCAGACACTAAACTTTGCTCAGTGTCTTCTAAATGTTCATTATGCAGAATCGCTAACATATCAATGGACACTCTTCTTTTTGAGGCCGTTTCCCAATGTTCATTTAAAGGAGAATATAAGAAAAATGAACATTTTTTATTGTTGTTTAGCTAAGGTTATCAAAATCTGTCTTTGATTGCTTCTTATAAAAGTAAACTTCATTCAGCAGTTGAATTAATGCAGACTTGGAGAGCCCTCCATAACATTTATATTGCATAGTTTTTGTTGGATGATCTGCAGATCATCATAATTGTCTGTTGCTCTCATTGACCTATGTTGGCATACCCGTGGGGCAATATATCGCAGATAAGCAGTATTCAAAGTAAATACATTTCAAAACTTTCAAAATGAGAGTGCAGATAGCAATTTTCAGGACATATACCTCACTAGATCTGGATAATCAGACGAACTAGAGCAAGATTCTCACTCCATAAGTAGAATCCCTTGTTTTAACAATTGGTTTAAAAACGGTACTAGCATTCGTTCAACTTCTAAATTACTTCTATCATTACCATGTTTTATGATTGAAAGGTAACATATTTATTATATCTGTTATCTATGTCGAGTCGCTGCTTTCCCAAATTATGGAGTTATGGATAGTTCAAAAGAAGTTGTATTCTTTCTACAAGCCAATGGATCAGTTTATTAAAAAGTTTGCCAAGGACCTAGTCAATAATGAAAAGCAAGATCCAATAGAGAAAAGAAAACTAAAGCTAGGTACTATAGTTTTATAAATTTTCAACTGCATCATCTGTTATTCGCCAATTTCCACGAGCGATCATTTCTATCATGATCCCTTTACTTCAATAACACTAGTATTATCCCACGACTTGGTAACCAACCAAGCACATCAGCATATTTCGAAGTGCTATTGATCATAGAGAGCAGAAAATTACTGACAAGTTAACCCGGGACTTTAACCAAAAGGCTATTTAAGATTAGCAAAGCCTTTAAATCATCTAAATGTTATTTATGTATCAAAATGCGTCATTTTGCTCTAGAAAGAAAGAAAGATCTCCTTTAACAAAACATATGGTTCAGAAAAATGGGTGTAATGTTTTAAGTAGACCCACTGAAGAACACCAAAACCAATATTAGCATCTCTTCCTCGAGTACAGATATTGAAAGGCAAAGTCACATGCGTCCCTAGTAAGTTCAATTCAATATAGAAATTCGTTCATATTGGCTTCCATGCCAGTCATTATAGACAAAAATATAAAGAAATTTAGTACCTATGAAAAGAACAAGACGTTCGGCAGGAGGAGTGATGCGGGGAGTGACAGGATCAATTCCATGTACAATGGGGCTCTTGAAGTATATATCAAAGATGCTCATCATATAGACCGCATGAAGCACGATACCCATCAACACCATCCATTTCTCCTTCTTCTTCCTCCATTTTTCATCTGTGGAGCTTATTCTCACTCGCAGCGGAAGCCCGTTTATACCCGCCTCCGTTGTCATGGCTGCACTATTTACAACTGAAGGTACTTTCTGTTTTCTACAGCACCATTTTATACCCTGCTTGATATAGATTATTAAACTGAAGAGAAATTGTCAGTGGCAGTTGGCGGTCTTCACTGAAATTTTCTTTGAATGAATGAGTGAGTTTAATCACGTCCATCGATTCATTAATCTATGGGACCAAGGGATCATGATCTTATGTCACTTTTTCCAATGTAAGTTTTGATTTGTCTTGTTAGTTCCTGCGATATGCGATAGCAGGAAAACTATTGCTTTCGTTAAGTTTTATAGTGCTATTTGTTTGACCAATAGCATTTCAAAAATTTTAAGCTATAAAGTCTACTATATGGTTTACAAATTTTCTTATAATTTTCAAAGTTAAAAAATGTTTTTTATCTGAAAGTTTATTGGTCCTCATGAAAAAAGGCAAGGAGTAAAACTAATTTTGCACAAGAAAATTTGGATAAAAATATTGTCGATTATTTCAATGCAACGCTGTCTTCACTAATTAATTGCATTGAATGTAAGTCCTTTTGATAGGCGAAGTTTAACATAGTACACCAAGAATTCCAGAATTTTCCTTGTATGTCGGTGTCAATTTTTTTAATAGAACAGTCGGAAGCCCTTGTTAAAAACTACACCCATTAATGCAATTAATCTGTAACCCATTACACTAAAGTCCCCAGATTAATGCCATTGCTCTTCAACCGACATCTGTCTCCACTGGCCCCATTGTATCGAAGTGACTATCGTATGAGCTCAACAGAGTCTTAATTTGAATTTAATGCTCATTGTGTTTGCTTTCCTGTATTTTTCTCCTCACCTCGTTTCCATTTTACTTATTCTATTTTCTATGAGCTTGCAAGGTTTAGTTTGTTTGTCTGTACGCTGTTGGGGAAAGTATACAGGATAGGGACTACGGGAGGAGGCGCAACATTGTAGATAGTCCTGCTGTGTCACAAGGGTTTGGAATTCCCACTTTGTTGCTCATATGTTTTATATAAGTATTTACAGCTAGTTTGTGTCAATATTTATTTTTCTGCTCTGGACGGTGTTGCTCTTTTCATTTGTGAGGAGCTAGTTTGTGTGAATATTTTCCTCTACTCTTATAAGCTCCTCGTTATTCAAAAGATTTTTTGGTCAAAATTTGAATACCCACATGAGAATTTTACTGCTTATGTTCTTTTCAATCCATGACGTATTGCTTTGAATTGAACCATCATGAGTTTTTATCCTTGGTTTGGATTGGAATCATTTTGTCAAAATTTTATGTTTTATAAAACATTTTTTTTCTTCATTGAACATTCTATCTGGACTGTTTTGCCATCAGATTAAGTAGTTTTTAGAAGTCGCTTAGTTTTATAGCGATTACATTAGTTTTTATTATTGGTGTTAGTCCTCCTTTACGGGTTGTGCGAACTTTAACTCTTTTATTGGCGGAAGGGCTTGCTTCGACCTTTTTTTGGGCTGATAAGGGTTTTACCTTAAACCTTGTGAAACTCTTTTTCTTGTAGGAATCGTGCCCACCGCACATTTTAATGTGACCAAATCCTTACAAAAAGCTTCAGGTTTCAGGCCTCATTAAATTCAGTCAGGGGATCTTTCCTTCTAATTCTGGAGCTAATTCTGCAATTTTTTTGTTGAATAACTCCTTTGGGCGTCTTTACTTTCCAATTTTCTGATTTTTCCCCCACATGTGTCGAGCCTTGCTGTGATGTCCATCTCATTTCATGTAGATTAATACACACTGCAAGTCCATTACATCTTATAATGATTGCAATGTGTTGGGGTTGTTTTTGCATGCATAATTGTATCTTTGTCCTTCAAATACGAGTTCCATGGAATCAGTATCTGGCAATGACAAAAAGCATAGAGTTTGCCATCACTGCCTCCTGCATAACATGTCCTGCACATCATGGACTATAACACATACAACTTCGATGTCATTATCTGTTCTCCCCATGGCCAGAGGGCACTTATAGTCATGGGACTTCTGCTATGTCACACACACACACACACACTTGCACATCTTAAAAACAAGTTGGTTGTTGTTGTAGCTGCTAGGGTTCGTGCTCAGGTCAGCACATTATTCTCTTTGATTCAACGTGAATACTCGGCCTCTCCTCCTATGTTTCCTTGCGCAGAACCATCTCAGTCCAGTGATAAGGGAATGCACCTTGTGAAATCTTTGGCAAGGCAACATATTAATAACATGGCTGATTAAAATGGTTATTTTGTTCATTTTTCTCCAAGATTCACTAACATATATTCTGCATATATTGGAGACAATGTTTTTTATTATTATAAGTTTCTACAAGTCTTTAGGTATCATGTATTGAGGGTTATTTTAGTCTGCAAGCTTAATACTCTTTTCAATTCCTCTTCTCTGATTCAGGGTTCCATGCCTTTGCAAAAACTATTTATTTTAATATAAATTGTATATTGTATAGGCTCTGGCCTTTTGTCGGACAAAAAGAAACTGGCCTACCAGATTAACTAGGACTGTTAATTTTAAAGTGCTTTCCGGATTCATTTATAGCGCACAAGTTTTGATTCTATGTGATATAGATCTATGAAATTCAATCTCCATTAGTTTGAAGATGTTGTATCTTAATCATGGTTCATAGCTATTTGCTTCTTCTGCTAGACTGTTATAGGGTTACAGTTCTAGGAGATCCTAACTCTAATATTGTACCTCAAAGAGATTTAGAATTTGTCATTTTCTTGATGTGGCTTAAGCTTCCTTCCTTAGGTTTTAGAAAGCCAATTTAACATGTGTTCATTAATTAAATTCCAACAAAAAGCCTAAATCATGGTTTCTTAATCAAAATGCCTCCAATTTGTCAACCCATTTTCACTTTCTATTCATTTTTAACGTGCCTTTAATTTTATATAGTAATATTTTTGGATTGAAGCTCATAACAGAGTAATCCCATCACACTCTTCCAAGCCTCGCTGTAGCTTTATATGTTTATGATTTGTGACAAAGTTATCATCTTTTGAGGACCCTTTTATGCCTAGCCATGGTAAATCCCATATGCAAAAGTAAGTGTAACAGTTGTTATTGATGCAAGGCAACGATTCTCTTAATCCATCTAAACACTTTACATATAACATTTCAACAATAGTCACAAAGAATTTAACTATTTTATGAATTAAAAGTTTGTTTTTTCAAATAGTTGTCTCGAAACCATGCTGTAAAAACCCTTTTTGGAATTGTGGCTTAGACATTTTGTATTCCTAGTAGATGTCCCACATCCTTGCTATAAAACCCTTTATAGTTCTTCTTATTTTTTTTAGATTAGTTTTTTTTGTTAAACGGCTGTAATAAATCCATGCTGCTATCATTTAGTGGGTCTGGGGAACGCAACTTGATGGAATTCCTAAACAATCTTACTATTTGATCTTGATACTTTCTATTTTTGTTGTGTGTATATTATTTTTTAACCCATGTTTTAAAGAATTATTTTTTAACTCTAGGTTGACATAAATGCGGTGTGTAATACTGCTCTGATGTGCCTATCTATATCTATACTTTCTGTTTTTGTTGTGTATATATTATTTTTCAGCCCATGTTTTAAAGAATTATTTTTTAACTCTAGGTTGACGTAAATGCAGTGTGTAATACTGCTCTGATGTCCCTATCTATATCTATACATGCTTAAGGGTAAAGTGAGACTGTCATTTTTTATATATTAGGGATATATGATGCTACAGAGAAGAAACACTCTCTCATTCTGTTGGTGGACTTTACTTTCTAACCTAAACATATTGATCTATTTTGGCTATAGTTCTAGCCTCTGTTATGCATCTTGTCTAGTTGCTTCTCATTTTGATTGGTCAGCATTTCAGTACAAAATATTATGATCATAAAGTGTCTTCTTCAAATTAGCAGGACACAAAACTAAAGAAGCAATTGTGGCATGTAAATGACTTCACCAAAAAATTAATGTTGCAATGACATACTGAAACCCCATACCTCTACTCAACCCCATACAGCCAACAACCAAGTCCTTTCTTCTAAATGGAAGTTTGGCTTATTTATTTTGTTTACAATTTCATATTTGTGTAAACTTTTATTGAAAGCTTAAATAGTTTTCATTTATTTATGAAAAATTGTAAATTTGTAAACTTCTAGGCTTTTATTCTTTGTTAAATTCTATAATTTTATTAATCTGTTATTAATAGATACATCTGCATTATATTTTAATTTTAAAAATCTTATTTTGACCGAGAGATTTATAAATTTATTTATATGGCAGTGAAGAGGAAAATTTATATTATTTCTCAACTTTGAATTGATTGATGAACTTCCTAATTTTTTATTGCTCAGCTGGTGTTCTTTTCCAGCTGGGACAATAACAATTACTTTTGGGCACAGAAACATGGAGATGTCCATCCAATCATCAGAAACATAAATTTGACTGAAGGACTTGCGTATTTTTAAATTTTCCTTACTAAAATTTAAGTTTTCGATGGCTGGATAGATGCTACCCACAAGCAAGCATTATATGTTTAACAAATTATAATTGTTGTAGATGGACACTTTTATTTAGTCATAACTTTCCTAGATTTTGGATATTATATTTAGTGTTAACTTTGGATTCCAGGACTGCCTAGACAGTGACTTTAATTTAATTGAGTATTTCTTTATAGTAAGTACACCAGTAAAATGCTTTGTGCTATGTGTTGTGCTGGTATAGGCTAAGTACCATTGTGACATTTTTTGAATTTTTCAAGTTAACTAGTTATTAAATAGGTTTTAATGTACCAATTAAAATTCATTTCAATTGATTATTTTAAATACATATCACATTCCTAAAAGCTACATCACAATTTTTTTTAACTTTTAACTTTTTATTTATTACTTTTCTATGATCCAAGTGGTTGAATGATTTGATGTCATATATGCATAATCGTGTGTTATGCCATATTCCATTGTTATGGCCATTATTTTCTTCGATTTTTTTAATGCTAATTATAATTTTTTTGACCATATTAGCCCTCATTATGCAAATTGTAAGCATATGTTCTTGATATTTGTCATCTTGTAGTATTCTGATATTAAAAAAAAAATTGGCTGAGATTTTATTTTGGTATATCTTGGTTTTTTATCCTATTCATGTTTCTACCTTATAGGTAGATTTGCATTACCAGAAGAAGAATTGCAGGGTTGCTTTCGAGCATCTCGATCCGAAGGTAAGGCTTTTATACTATACTTGATTAGAAAATATATGTAACTTTTAAATTTGTTTATGACTTTTTCTTTGTGAGCATGATTTTCAAGAATTGAATGGTGATTGGCTTTTATTTTTCGTAGATATTAATGTTAAGATTCCTTTTTCCCAAGTTAGAATATTCAATTAATACGAAGATATAAGAGAATATTAATTTCATTAGTTTTGATGTCTAGAGTTCTTGTATTCAATAAAATAGACCAAGAATCTGTTGAAAGTTGATACTAATATAAATAGGTGCTGGTCACCTATAAGAAGCAATCTGAAAATGATATTTAATGCACTCAGCTAGATGGTATTGGCTTCTAGGCTAAAGAGGAATGTGATACTAACAGATATATTGATAGTGCCAATACAGATAGATATGACTGGCATTTGGGCTTAGAAAAGAATCAATTATTTCGCATTAATAGCATCATCGTATCACGACTATTTACAAACCTCTAAAAGCAACCTATATATATAATCAAGAGCACAAATCCAAACCTATGTCTACAAAAACAAGGTAAAAACATTTAAAAACTATTGAAAGAGAAAACTGTTCTCTGCTGACTTTTCCATTGAAGATTAAATCCTCTGAAATACTGTTGAGGACTGTTTTCAGCTTACCTTTATGAAAATGACGATTTTAGGTGCATTTTATTTAAAATCTTAAAATCCTTTGAGCCAAGAAATGTTTTGTCCGGCCAGGCCTTGGTTTGATTCGCGGGAATTGCAATCGTTTGAAGCAATTTTGGTCACATATTCTAGTGGATTATGGATCAGGCCTGGTATTAAGCACTGGCCGAAACTGCGACGTTTAATTTGCATATTTTTCATGGAGAGAATTGTTCATATCTGGCTTTGATGTTTTAGGGCTAGCCTAGAATGATTGTATGAAATGAGATAACCTAACTGTTCAAAAGACCTTATATCATCTCCTACAGCAACAATGGATTCAACAAGATCAATACTTGAAGCAGACTCAAATGAAGAAAAAGTAGTAAAAAGGTAATTGCATTGAGCATTTAAACTAATCACATTTGTTTCTAACACTACGAATATAAAAAAACTAATGTCATGGTTGCTCATTTTCCTAGGCCAAAATTGACTACTCAAAGGCTAACAACTATTGAACATTTAAATGCCAGAAAATCAACCAATACTTTCCAAGGAAATGTGCTCGTTGTGTACAAAGTTGTCCTTGATAGAACCACGGGAACACGAGAAATTCTACGTGCAGATTTGATAGACTCCAAAGGTGAAATGACTATAACAGTCACTATTGGAAGCAACCTCATACAAAAATATGAGAATACAATAGTTGCAGGCATAGCTATAGCAATTACAGATTTTGACATTGGACCTAAATGTGAGTTTGACCATGGAGATTCAGATTGCATACTAACTCTGAATGATTCTAGCATAGTAGAAACAATTCCACTGTTGTCATCTGAATACAAGTTCATTCCAAGCACAACTATAAAAAATTTGCTCACTAGTATCGAAGACTACCCCAATGGATCAATTGGTGCAATAGTCACAACAGCATACAAAAAAGGATCTCAATACATATTTGACATCAAAGACGGTCACACAAACATGGATCAAGCACCGGTATTCTTCTGCATAGTATTTCTATTTTCATTCGCACTTTTATATTTTTATTTCCTTCTTTTTTTAAAGAAAATGATTAACAGTTTTATCTAATAACATATGTACATGCATTCCAAGTTTGCCCACTTCTACCTCCAAATGCAAGAGAAACTACATAAAAATGAAATGCCAATACTGCTCTTTCGAACCATTGCAAAAAAGCTTGATCAAAAACACTCTCTTCGCACTACTCTTGCAACATATATTTGTCCACTGACTGACAAAAGGACAACTCAACAACTAAACAACCTCTTGCACACAACATTTGAGGTAAAAATTTAAACTACCTATTGTTCTTCATTTCTTCCTCCCCATTTTATTGCCATACTAACACTATCTTATTTTCTGTAGGTACTAGGAGTTTTGAAGCCTACAAATCCCTTTTGCAATCCTTTCCATGCTTACCGCCCTAACTGTAATTTCAGATTTGAAAAGTATGGTGTACTTGATGACAAACAGGCTTATTGCACTGGATGCAAAGAACATGTCAGCTACATATACTCTCTGCACATAAAATTAATTATAACAAACAACAATAACCAAACAATCCATTGCTTTGTCGAAAAAAAATTGTCCAACAAATCTGGCCTTCCTTAAAAAACATGACCTATGAGAAATATATTTCCAACAAATCAGCAGTCATATTCACTTTACGAGAGTTCACAATGAAAGGTAAATTCACACTCAATCAAAACAACATGATTGTGCGTGCTACTCTACTTCAAGGATAGTAGAATGACATCACCAACATAGGTTAGTGTACTATTCATATATATGTTTGAAATCTTATTTCCACTTGTTCATATTATATAGTTCTAACATTTCACCAACATGAATCTTGTTTTGCAGATAAGGTACTATCAGGATTAAAGACATAATGCATACAGTTCTACATGCTTCCATTTTGCTTTTGGCTTACTCAGAAAATGTTGTCCCTTTGTTATAGTAAGAACAATCAATGCTCAAAAAGACAATTACACAAGCGTTGTAATCTCTTTTGTTTAAACCAAGTTTCTTAACAAGTACATTCAAACAATTTTGATTCAAATATTATACTGATCATACTATTTGCACCATTTGTAGTTGAAACATCTTATGCTTTTAGACAATCACAGTAATGCATACTACTTTATAATATTTTTTGTGTCACATATTTCCATTGTTTTATGCTTTTCTCAAGTAGTTTAATATCTGTGAGCTTGAGTGAGTTTCTTCATTTGTTCTTAAATTTTCATCTTCATAATTGAATGATTGGTATGGAAATCCTAATAAAGAATTTTATGATGAATAATACTCTTACCAATATGAGCCATTTGCTCGTTGTTACTAGTTTCTACTGCTTATTAATGTTGTTACTAGGAGCCATCTGCTCGTTGTTACTAGTTTCTGATGATTATTAATGTTGTTACTAGTCTTTGCTGATTGGCCTAATGTAATAAAATTCTTCCTTCATTACAATAACCTGTTTTATGAAAATTGTTATTTTCATATTCTAAGCTCTTTAGATGGGTTAGATCATAGCTATTATCATTTAGTGGGTATTTTTCAACCCATGTTTTAAAGAATTATTTTTTAACTCTAGGTTGACATAAATGCGGTGTGTAATGCTGCTCTGATGTGTCTATCTATATCTATACATGCTTAAGGGTAAAGTGAGACTGTCATTTTTTATATGTTAGCGATATATGATGCTACAGAGAAGAAATACTCTCTCATTGTGTTGGTGGACTTCGAACTAGCAGGACAGAAAACTAAAGAAGCAATTGTGGCCTATACATGACTTCACCAAAAAAATAATGTTGTAATGGCATACCCAAACCCCATACCTGTACTCAACCGAGAGAATAGTTAAGCTATAGCAGATGTGGCCATAGCATGACCAATGTTGGCTCTGTAAAGTTGAAGCCAACAGCCAAGTCCTTTCTCCTAAATGGAAGTTTGGCTTATTTATTTTGTTTACAGTTTCATATTTGTGTAAACTTTTGTTAAACGCTTAAATAGGTTTCATTTATTTATAAAAAATTGTAAATTTGTAAACTTCTAGGCTTTTATTCTTTGTTAAATTCTATAATTTTATTAATCTGTTATTAATAGATACATTTGGATTATATTTTAATTTTAAAAATCTAATTTTGGCTAATCATCACATCAAATTGTTGTACTAAAATAACCAGATTTGATATTAATTAGTTCTATTGTAATGGTAGGCCTGAAATAAAACTTTAGTTTGAGCATATACTTTTAGTTCTACGATTTAAAATGAATTTAATCTCCATATTCGGACTTCTACATTTTTAAAACATCATAGACAAGTATAGTCTATGCATTATGTTCCTTTGCTGCTTTATAATTTCTCAGATTCGATGCTCTACAAGCTAAACCAAATATGTCTACTGGTCAACATTGATGCTTGATACCATGCTCTTCATCTTTGATATCCATTAATGAACTTTATCACTTGCTTACTTGTAACTTACCAATTATAAAATTCCTCTATTTCTTACAACTATAATTATTGACATATAATACACACTTCTCAAATTTACACGCTTCCTAACATTCTCAAGATTCGGCAGGAACTTTGGCACTTGCGCCTCTTGTTTTTTATTCCACTTCTGAGATGAATTTGTATTGATCATCGAAATGTTGCATGCTCCATGAGAAAGTAGCAATCTTTCTTAACTTTTTTCTTCATAGAGTTCTTTGGACCTCTCCTTATAATTATTTGGGCCTCTTCTACCTACCTTTCTCACACTTGAGATGATGCAAACTTGTCCTCTACCTAATGATAATCTTGTTTTCTATTTGATAATAGTCCTAAATATGTTTTCTCTCGATGCTTTGGAGTTGAATTAACCTATTTGATGTTGTAGTCTTTTTTTTTCCCCAAATATTAGTGACTATTTGAATTTGGAGATTGTGAGACTTCATGAGAAGTAATGTTGGTGTTTGGTCTTATTGATGGAGATTTTGGAAGTACTTAGGTTAATAGTATTAATGAGATCATATAATAAGTATGCATTTTGGAGCATGCAATGAATAACTGATTAATTTTATATATTCCAAGGAGTGGGCAATTATATTAAATATTAAAAATAGAAATGTTTGAATATCTAATGCAATTATTTTGGATTACGGTAAAAATAGGTTTTGAGGGACCTGAAACCCCATACAAAAACCAAAAAAACTAGATTATCGATCGAAAGTCCCACCAAGTTTTACAAGTACCTGAAACCTACAAGTATGGCATCAAGCCAAAAAAAATAGGTTTTACAAGGACCCAAAACCTAAATAGTCAAATATATAGTAAAGAAAGTTGGAAAATAAAGCTGCATAACATCCAACAAAAAGAGCCAAAACCAACAACCAAAACCTACAAAAACAAACTGAGGAAACTTACACCAACTCCTTCATAGCCTTAGCTAGTTCTTTACCAATATTGACAACCTCTAGGAGGAGATCTTCTATAGTCAAACCAGGAGCAACTTCAATAGCCCTTTTCATGCTCTGCCTTGTCCTCTTGCTAGGGCCACCAATCAGTGAGGCAAAAATAGGGGAAATGATTTCCTCATTACTTCTCCTTCCAATACTTGTCATCATCGCGCACAAACTAGAGGCACCATGTCCATTTGTTGTCCATTGTCCTTAACCAGTTGCCTCAACCCTGCTTCATAGGCCATAAGTTTTTTTGGGACATTCCCAACTTTACTTTCTAGCTCAATTCTTTTGGTTTTCTCATTCCAATGTGTCCAATAAATCCCTAACATTTTTCTTCTAGGAGATGATCTCATTGTAAAGTCAGGAATCAACCCGAAGAGAGGAATTTGCCTTCAGTTTGGCTTTGTGGAGGAACAAAATTATCCCACTAGTCTTCACCTCCTCATAATCCCCATCAACAATGTTGTCCTAGGGATAGTCAATGTCCTCATTGACATCATCAAGCACTAACTTTCTCTCCCCATCCAGGGTCTATTTCTCATCTTCAACCTTCTGATCTGCATTATCAAATTTTGTGTCAAGAGTAATAGGAGAAGAATTCATATCTTTTTTGTCAGATATGGTGACCACAGGAAGCCCCTTCTCATGTCTAGCTTCAGGGGTCGACATGTTCTTGTTTATATTGTTTTCATTGTCCATAAAGGGGTTTATAGACACAATATGTTCCTTTGTCCCTAATTGAGAACCCACATTACTTCCCGTGCCACCAGATTTAACATATTTCTTTAAAAGGCAAAAATTTGATGAATTCAAAGAAGAGTTGCATGTTTGTATCATTTCATATTACATGTACATGTACGCCAGTAACAGTTAACAAGTGAACACTTTATAATGTCTTACATCTTACTTTCTCTCCCTAATTTACACATAATAGTATGGTATGTTAGGTGAGAACTTTAATTATTACACAAATATACACATGTGAATAAATGCTAATGAATTGCAATGATATATTTGTTACTTCTAAATGTACTAAGTGTTGTCATTAGCGAGTTATGATGAAGTGAAGAGTCAAGTCAGTGCAGACAAGACAATGTTCGTTAGTGAATAGTTACTGAGCATAGTGTAGACTAATTAGTGAACAAGGTTATCGAGTAGAGTGAACACCGAACATCTATAGTTAACTGAGCACAACACTTATCAAGTAGAAGTATGTTAATTGAGACGAATCAATAGAAGGTTACTAAGTTACATAGAGTGAACATAGAAGTTTGTAAATTCACAAAATACTATGTTATTGATTTCTATCGAGTGAGGAAATGGTTTACAAAGATCAACGAGGAAGTTAGGTATGATTTATTGGGATTTAAACATGATTTTATGGATCCCAAGGCAAAGTTCAGACTAATTAATACGTAGTAAATATTTCTTGGAAGGATGAAATAGATGTCATTTGTAGATTTGATTATCCAAGCATACTAGAAGGATATAAACCCTAATTAGGTCAAGTACATAGGAAGCTACAAGATTACTATACAAGGATGGATCAAGATGAGAATATTATGCATGTGAGAGATGAAGGAATGAGTGCAAAGCAGTAATACAATAGACAATATTACAGAGCAGTGACAGGAAGTGATTTTGGTGAATTCGACGAGTGAAGAGATGATAAGAGTACATAGAGCACAAACGATCTAACTTAGCATTTAGGTAGATGCATTATTCCATATAAATTATTGAGTATATTATTGTTATTGTATTGTGTTCTTAACTCCCAAAGATTGGGAAGGCCTTGACAAGTCTTTTATTGTATATATCTTAATAGAGTGCACACTTGAAGAGTGTTGCAAAATCCTTTCACGAGATAGACTTTAGCAAGTCTTATTGTATTACTTTTATCAAGGTAAGTCATCGGAAGTAACATTATTGTAGGCTCTAACCAAGCAACCTTTATGCTATAGTAGTGAAACATTGTGAGTGTCATCCCTAGTGTAGTTTTTCCTCTAACCAAGGATTAATGTGAGACCAAAATCATGTGTCAAATGTGTTCATGCATGTGATGTGTTTATGATTAAATTAGTTTACTTTATTTCATTTTCATTCAGCTCTGTATTGTTAAGTTTATGCATGCAAAGTAAGATCTTTGTTCAAAGGGTAAAACAATTTTAAGGGTTAAAGTTTTAGAAGGGATTGATTTAACCCCCTCTCTCAACACCTTAACTTTCTAACAATTAGTATCAGAGCCCAACTCTCTTTTTTAGAATTCTAACCACTTGAGAGGAAATATCCAAAGAGACAAAAAGCTACATGTATGAAAAGGTGATTGAGAATTTGATCCTGGAATTGAAATTTGCAAAAGAACAAATTGATGAATCGACAAGGAAGCTAAAGCATTTGCTAAGAAAAAGAAAGGAGTTAGCCTATCAACTAAAAGATACTCAAGACTAGGTTGAAGAAATTGTGAAACAGTCAGAGGGAAGCTTATTTAATGAATATGGAGTTGTTATATCATATATGATGGAAAACAACAAAGCCCTAACTGAGAAGGTAAAAATATGAAGAAGGAACAAGAAGATCACTTAGTGAGAATGTGTGAAGTCTTTGAACAAAAGAGAAAAGATGAAGATGACAAGAGAATGATAGAAGATGAGAAAAGACATATGAGTGCAAGACTTGACAAAAGAGATGTGGAAATACAAAGGTTCACACAAAATAATTATGATATGGCAAATCAATTACTTGATCTTAATCATGAGATTGCAAGGAAGGTGGAAGAGATTGCTGGATCAAGATCAAAAAATGAACAATTAAAGAATGAGCTAGAAACTGAGAAAGAAACCAATGAAAGGCTGAAGAGATCTGAGTAAAGTATAAGTAAATTGGATGAACTATTAAGAAATCAAAGAAGAATGAGAGATAATGGTGGACTAGACTTTATCGAGCTCTCTACAATTGAAAAGGGGGAATCATCAAAGAAACTAGAAAAGAGAAATGTGTATGCTACTCCAAAACCTAAGAAACCAACATGCTACCATTGTGTTAAACCTTGTCACACGACAAATATATTTAGGAGTAAGGTCAGTAAGTCATTTGTTAATCCTAAAATTGATGGATATTGTTGTAACTGCAATAAGTATGGTCATCAATCATTTGAGTGCATATCCAAATTCAATAAGACTCTAAAGAAACAAAAGCTTGAAGGTTATTGCTACATGTGTACTAAGTATGGACACAAGTGACAAGATTACAGATCATAGAAAAGACATAATTGGATAGTGAGCAGACAAGGGAACACTATCAACCAGGATTACAACACAGGGACTACATGTAAAACTTGTGGAAGATATGATCACATTGAAGCAAATTGTATAAGATTACACATGGGAGTAAATATTAGTACTTGGAAGACTACTAACACATCATGTTTTCATTGTCACAAGGTTGGTCACTTGAGAAAAAGTTGTAGATATCAAGCGTATGCACCCAGTAATGAAGACATCAAAGGAAAAGGCAAGGTAGATATTGAGGACATTCACAATCACATGGGAAAGACATGCAGAATGAAAGTGAAGATAGTGGAACATCAACTAGATCATCCTCTGGATCAGGTGACTCCATAACCACAAATTAAACCATAAAGGTAAGTATGGGAGCCACATTTGAATTGTTTTATCTTACAATAATTCTTTATACTCATGAAATGATATCCAAATTAGCATAAAGTAAGATATAGTGAGATTGATGTAGAGGTAAGGGTGGTGTATGGATGACCCAACTGCAAGTTCATCAATTTGTGAAAGTTAACTAGTGTTTCCTAAGGCCTTAAGTACTCCAATATCTTCAAAACCTAACAAGACCTCCTCACCAAGGTTCCAAGTGCAAGGGTTGATGTATTTTTATGGTAATAACTTGTATTTAAGGATTCTTGGGGTTCCAAACATCTCTTAACTCTCCAACCCTTCTAATCTCTTCAGCTTCTAGGCCTAGTTGCCCCTATTAGGGCCTGAGCAATAAAGATCCTTGATTTTCTCTCAAATTTCCCAAAGCCCAAACTTAACTCTGTGGGTTTTCAGATACCCATTTGGCCATTCTTCAACATATTAAAAGGTTACCTAGGGTTCCTTTGGACCAAACCCTACTGGCATTAAATTGTGGCTCTAAATGCCTAAAAAGTGAGTTAAATTTAACCAACTATGAGGTATTTTCACTTCCCAGTCTCCCCACTTTAGACAATCTTATCTTAGGTCATGAATGCCATATTTCCAAAATTAATTAGACTCAAAGTGTCTACAACACTAAAAGCCCCAAATTGCTTCCCCAAACCCTCCAAAACTAGGGCTTTCTAATTCAATGTTGTCCCCACATTCCTAGGTTCAAAAAAAGGTTGTTTCACCTTGTCCTCAACATTCTCAATCACTTTCAATCATTAAATAATAGCCTCCAATGGCTAGAACTCCTATTGCTGCTCCATACCTACATTTCCATTCACCATTCACACTTCCTTCTTAGGTGATCACTAGCAAACAAACTCTCATCTACACATGTTAGTGTTAGAACATCATTTTACAAGTAAGGGATGAGTCATTCCATGAGAATCAACAATGTCATTCATGGAATGATCATCCTATCATTAGTTCTTGTCAAAAATTACAAAGAAAGAGCACTATTCCTAATGTTGTCCACACTAATATGCAAGACTAGGAATTATCAAGTGACTTCAAAGCATGTATAATGGATCTTTATACAAATACAATATCCTCTAATGCTAGAACAACCTCTGATCAGAAAGCTAAATAGAAAAACATCAAGATTTCATCACCAAAATGGAGTTTTTATTGATCTTTCATGCATAGTTCATACAAAATGAATGTTCCATAATGTTGCTTGTCGTACAATGCCTCCAAAGGATCTTAAAAACCTTCCTAACAACTACTCCAATTGATTGGAATCAGTTTCCAAGCTTGGTTATGCATAAAACTCTCTAAAACTACTTTCCCTCCAAAAGTGAACTAACCGTTGGAATTCAAATATTTGAATTTTCCAAATTACAATTTATTTCTTAAAACAACTAGTTAAATTTACCAACTAGCCTATTAGGTCATCTAGAACAAATTAACAAGCCTTAAATCCTTTTAGGAATCCTAAAGACTTTATTTGAATTCATATGTCCTTTCTACCCTTAATTCATTATTAGATATCCTAGGGTCCTTAATAGGCCCTTTAGGACTTATTACATTTTTACCATCCCCAATGCCTCCTAAGGCCATGATTGGCTTCAACACATGCCAATTTATTAGTTCATAGTATTCTTTGCCTCTAATCCACCTTTTATCTTCCATAAGGATCTTTACATGTGCCGATGCTCCTACATTAGGGATATTTATGGTCAGTACACATAATTGGGCAATATAGTAAGTTGGTGGTAAAGAGTTTAGTCACCGAGTGAAGATTTAAGGTCAATTTGGACATTGGTCGATGAAGTTGGTAAAGTGCATTAAATGCAAATATGGTTGTTGGGAACCCTAAAGGGTCACTTTCATTATAAACATGCATCACAACATTTCATTATTCACCTTACATTCGGGAGCATTGCAAAGCAATATTGAGCAATTTGTTTGAGCACTGTGATTTCATGCTAGAACAATTTAATTTGGAAGTGATTTGAGAAATTTGAGTGGTTTGGTGAAGAATATGAGTGTGCCCTAGATGTTTATGTATTACTTGATGAAGCCCTAGTTTGTAAAATTTTAGAAATGACATGTAGCTCAACTCAAATAGAGGAATCTAAGATTGCAGAGCTGATTCTAGTAAAAATCATGAATTATGAAGAGCCCAAATGCCAATTATATCCTAAAACTACCACAAAGATTGATGAGATAGGAGTGCTATCATCATTACAACTCAGGGTTTTAATGGTACAAGATATCAGATCCTACATTCACTATAAAATCAATGAGATCTATGAATATGAGATTCACAAAGCATAAAAAGCATTGTGCACAGATGGACAACTAAAAGATGAACATAAGAATTTAAAGATGAAGGGTTTGATGCATGCCCTGTATTTCCCAAAAGTCATCAAAGATGGATGGATTCAAATTGTTCTTAGTTGAGTTCATGGAAATTCAATGTGGTTGGAAGGTCTAGTTAAGATCATTAAGGACGTGATGCATTGATGAATAGTTACGCAATCAATGAGAAAGCAAAGGCAATTTGAGCAACACTAAAAAACAAGATTGAAAAACACACTAGTGTAACATGGGACAATAGATGACTTCATGTATCTACAATAAAAGATGTTAAAACCAAGTTTTCTACATGTGTAATTTCTTATATAATCAACCAATTGAGAAAATCAAACAACGTGTCATATGGAGCTATTGATTTGGCTTATAAATTTGTAAAGAAGGGTTTCAAAGTTAAACTAGCTAAAATATTGTTGAAGCAATTTGAAGACAATATGCATACAACCTGAGTTGCTAAGACAAACACACTAAAATATGAATCATTGTTCGTATGTACATTTATTTACTTGGAAAATTACTTTCCTACCATTAGCAAAGTAAACTAGAATTTAGATAGACCACCTATATATCAAATCAATGGTTACATAAAGGTTTATGTGAAATTTTTGATAAAGTTATGAATGAGTAATTTACACAGTTTAAGGCTAGAATGCATCAAAGGTTTAGGATACCCACATTATTCATGGAAAACTATAGAGATACCATATTTTTCTTAGCGGACACTGATACGTGTTTAATTAAAATAGTAGAACTGAGAACCTCATGGCTTGAACCAATGGGTTATGAGATTGATATTGACTAAGCTACCAGTGCAATTAAGGCTGTGTTGAAATAACCCATAGATAGGAAAGAAAAGAGATTTGGGACATTTAAGGAAGCCAAGAAAATAATTAAACTTCAAATATTAGTTCCAAAGATGGAAAATAAGTCAAAGAAAATGATAAACACATTAAAGGAACAATCCAGTGATGAAGAGAAGAAGTCAATTGATGAATAAACTGAGAGAGAAGAAAATGATGGAGAAGAATCAATTAAAGAGGAAGAGATATAAATACTTCAACATAGGGGTAGATGGGCAAAAACAAAGAAGAATGTTAGTCGTAAAGAAACTAGGTCAAGAACCAAGGCAACATCCACTTCTACACCTCCCACTAAGAAATGGAAAAGTAAACAAGCCAAAATCAAGCCCAAACAACCTAAAACTTATTACAAAAGGAAAAATACACAATAGTTAGTAAGCAAGACACCAAAGAAACAAAAGATTATGAAGAATGATGATAGTAAGAAAACTGAATCAAATAAGGATCAATTTAAAGTTGTCAAGAACTCGTTACTAAAGACTATAGATGAACATGCAGAAGAAATAATAAAATTTGGAAGTTTTGGTTCCATGCATGTGTTAAAATTTCACAAGTTGAGTGATGAGGACAAACTTAAAATTGAAGAAGTTATTATAGATGTAATGTATATACATAAATATATACCTATTAAAATCTCTAGAAGAATACCTACTGAGTTGTATAATAAAATTAGTTCCAGATGGAAATATGTAGTAGATTTCGAGATGTGGTTGAGAGAAAGGTCACTTATAATGACTATGTTGAATCTAATTATACAAGAAATTGATGAAGCATTGAAGAAGTATAAGGGAAGATTCATGATGAAGAATAGATCATTGAAAATAGTGATGGGAAGAACTTAGGGAGTTGTTAAAGAGAGTAATTAATTTTGGAGAATGCTACTTAAAGTGGATGAAGAACCAAAGAAAGTTAAATTTTTTGAGACTAAGCCCCAAGAAGAACCTCTAGTGCAAAATATGGAAGAAGACCCCGATACTAATGTTAATGAAGTAATTGGAGATATTCCACAAATGTTTAAAGATACGCATGAGGAAGTGGAAATAGAAGACATCACTAAGCAAGATACAAATGAAATGGTGATTAAGGATCAAGATGTCATGGACATTATAGAGGTACCACCTAAGAGTACATCCTTTATTGACCCTGTTATAGCACAACTAGTGAAAGATGCCACTATATTTTGTAACAAGTGCAAGAATATCCAGTTCCAATATCATCTATTAAAAGTTGTTGGTGTAAATAATTATCACTATTTACACTTACTTAAGTTTACTTAGGTCAATGCATTATTTTATTATTTATTAGTGAGACACTTAAGAGTTTGCATACTTTTATGAGTTGTCATGTTGACAACATAGAAGTAAGCTACTCTAATTCAACACATGGTGTCTACAACACTGGAGTTTGCATAATTAACTGAGTTGTCGTGTAGAAAACACAATTATTCACACTCCTATTTTAGCACATGGTGTCTACAACATAATTTTTTGTGCTACACCTTTGTAGGCTTATCCTCTCATCGTCTCACTTACTCATGTGCTTAATGGAAGATAATCCACTTCTGGTGGACATGTGCTTGGTTGTAAGACTTATTAGTATGTTGATTCCTAGGCATTTGAGAAGCATTCTAGAGGCCTTTATATATAGGCACTCCTAGTGTACTTTTACATTGAATTGAATACTATATTGTTATTCTAATCATACTCTTTTTGGTCTATTCTTGTGCTTGTGCTTGAGTTCCTTGATCTTGGGTGAATTTTTTCCTAAGGAAAATTCTTACAAAAGTGTAGTGATTACTACTAAGGTAACTACTAAAATGAATGCTACTATTGATGCAGGCAACAAGTGAATAACTAGGGCCAAAGGCTCACCCAGCTATCCAAACCACCTTGCAAGAGTTAACACAATGGAAGTGAACACAAAAAAAAACAACCAAAGGAGGAAGAAGAGTGAAATACTTTTATTGATTCATCAAAATATCTTCTTACATGCCCAGCTGTAAGGCCTTCTAGGTTATGGCCAATTACAAATACATTCACATTCAGTGATCCAACTACAAATTCACACTTTTAGTTTTTCTCTCTAATCTTCTTCCCATAAACTTACCTAGCTCTAAGCCTAAACACTTTATATATACTTGCCAAAATCGCTTACAGATTATTCTAGAACATTACATAAGAGGAAGGACGACCCAACAAGGGTCTAGACACATCCCAAGAAAATATCTTAACATAAATGTTGCGAAAAAAATAAATCCTACAAGTCAGCTCGCAGAAATCACGTTCAAATGCTAACGCTTGGCAAACACTAGGTAACTCGATGAATGAAGAATCGCTTGGTGTACACTGGGTAACTCGGTTAATGAAGAGTCACTTAGTGAACACTGGGTAACTAGGTTAATGAAGAGTCACTTGGCATACACTGGGTAACTCAGTTAATGAAGAGTCACTTGGTGAACACTAGGTAACTAGGTTAATGAAGAGTCACTTGGCATACACTAGGTAACTTGGTTAATGAAGAGTCACTTGGCGAAAACTGGGTAACTAGTTAATGAAGAGTCACTTGGCATACGCTGGGTAACTTGGTTAATGAAGAGTCACTTGGTGTACACTGGGTAACTCAATTAATGAAGAGTCACTTGGCGTACATTGGGTAACTAGGTTAATGAAGAGTCACTTGGCGAACACTAGGTAACTCGATTAATGAAGAATCACTTGTGAACACTAGGTAACTAGGTTAATGAAGAGTCACTTGACATACACTAGGTAACTCGGTTAATGAAGAGTCACTTGGCATACACTGGGTAACTCGATTAATGAAGAGTCACTTGGCATACACTGGGTAACTTGGTTAATGAAGAGTCACTTGGTGAACACTGGGTAACTAGGTTAATGAAGAGTGAACAAAATGAGCAAGATAACAAGGCAACCCAGGATGCTCCTGCATTAGACAATCGAGGTTGAAAGGAATGATTCTCTTGAATCATTGAGATGTCACAATCTGAGTGGAATCCAACTCAGATTGCGAAACCATGAAGCATCTTCAATAGGCCTGTTCTTCCACTTTACCAAATATTCATAGTAATCTTTTCCTCTTGTGCTCCTGCCAACTCTCTGATCCAATATCTATTCAACTTCTTCAATCTGCTTCTTAGGATAATCTTCCAATACAACAACTTCATCATCTAACTCATGATACTTATACAAATCAGCAATATTGAATATATGAGATATATCCATGTCATCAGGTAACTCAACTTCATAAGCATTACCGCTGTCAAACTTCTTCAAGATCTTACAAGGTCCAAATTTCTTCATCTTCAGCTTACTATATGTTCCAACTAGGAATCTTCCTTTCTTTAGATGAACCATCACCTCATCACCAACTTGAAAATCATGGTGTCTTCTAGACTAATCAGCACTCTCCTTATACTTCTAATTACTTTGTTCCAACCTCAACTTCACTTTCTTATGCAAAGACTCCAAAAATCAGCAAATTCTTCTCCTGCAGCGCTTTTCTTTTCTTCACCAGCAACATCTCTCAAATCTGATATACCTCTAGGATGCATTCCAGTAACAATCTCAAAAGGTGTCTTCCCTGTACTCCTATTCACAAAATTATTATATGCAAATTTAGCTCGTGCCAATACCATCTCCCAATTACTTGGCTTATTCCCAACTAAACATCTCAGCAAATTTCTCAAGCTTCTATTCACAACCTCTGTTTGTCCATCTGTTTGTGGATGGAATGTAGAACTAAACTTCAGCTCAATACCCATTTTCTTCCACAAAGTCTTTCAAAAATAACCAACAAACTTACTATCTCTATCTAAAATAATACTTCTTGGTAATCCATGCAATCTCACAATCTCTTTAAAGAAAAGTTTAGCAACATGCTCAACATCTGATGTCTTCTTACATGGTATGAAATGAGCCATCTTAAAAAATCTGTCCACTACAACAAATATAGAATCATACCCCTTCACTGTTTTAGGCAATCCAAGAACAAAATCTATACTAATGTCAGTCCAAGGTTTCTCAGGAATAGTAATAGGTGTATACAAACTAGTATTTTGACTCACTCCCATTGCAACTTGACAAACTCCAAAACTCTTTACAAATTTCTAAACATCCTTATACATTTGTGGCCAATAATACTTCTCTTTTAGAAAACTCAATGTCTTGTCAATTCCAAAATGTCTAGCTAATCCACCACTATGCTTTTCCTTAATCAAATTCAATCTCATAGGACTTCTAGGAATGCACAACTCATCATACTTACTTATGTGGTCTCTCAGATTTGGTGCTCTGCACTCTCTCCATGCCTCAAAAAATCAGGATTAGCATTATACAATTCTTTCATTTCATCAAAACCAAGAACTTCAACCTTCATTTCAATTAAAAAAAATGTCTTCTACTCAATGCATTAGCAACTTTGTTAGTAACTCCACTCTTATGCTTGATCACAAATGTAAAACTCTGCAAGTACTCAACCCATTTCATATGTCTTTGATTCAATTTATGTTGACTTCCCAAGTATTGTAAAGCTTTATGATCAGTATCAAACTCCTTAGGAATCAAATAATGTCTCCACTTCTTCAATGCTTAAACAATGGCATAAAATTCTTGATCATACACAGAATACTTCCTTTTAGCATCATTCAACTTTTCACTAAAGAAAGCAATAGGCTTACCTTCTTGACTTAATATAGCTCCTATTGCATTACCACTTGCATCACATTCAACTTGAAATACTTTGTTGAAATCAAGTAAAGCCAATACAGGTAATTCAACAACCTTTTGTTTCAAAGTTTCAAAACTCTTATCAGCTCCATGTCCACTTGAATTCCTTTTTATCTCCCCTCATTGTTTCAATCATAGCATTACAAATAGCACTGAAATTCTTTATAAACTTTCTGTAAAAACTAGCCAAACCAGGAAATGATCTTACCTCACCCACATTCTCAGGTTTAGGCCATTCCAAAATTGCTTTAACCTTCTCAAGATCCATCCTCAATCCATCAGCTGAAATCACAAATCCCAAATACACAATCTCCTCTTGCATAAAAGAACACTTTTTCAGATTAATCAACAACTTTTCCTCTTTCAACCTCTGCAATACTTGTCTAATATGCTCAAGATGTTCTTCCTTAGTCTTGTTGAATATCAAAATATCATCCGAATAGACAATCACAAACTTACCCAAGAATCTTTTCAAAACTTCATTCATCAACCCCATGAAAGTACTAGGTGCATTAGTCAAACTAAAAGGCATAACCAACCATTCATACAAACCATCTTTTGTCTTGAAAGCAGTCTTCCATTCATCACCTTCTCTTATTCTGATATGATGATAGCCACTCTTCAAATCAATCTTGGTAAAATACTTTGCTCCACTCAAACAATCCACTATGTCATCCATCCTTGGCATAGGAAACCTATATTTCATTGTTATCTTGTTAATGGCTCTGGAATCAGTACACATTCTCCATTCTCCATTCTTTTTAGGTGCTAATATAGTAGGTACAACACATGGACTCAAGCTTTCTGTGATCAAACCTTTCTGCAACAACTCATGCACTTGTCTGTTAAGTTCTTCATTCTCTACATGTGTCAATCTATATGGTGCTTTGTTTGGAAAACTAGCTATAGGGATCAGATCCATACAATGACTTATACTTCTTACTAGAGGTAAACCATCAGGAATATCATCAGCAATAATTTCTTTATACTCATTCAACAACTTTGCAATTTATTTTGGCACTCGGTCAATACTACCATCTATCATTTGGTCACCACTGACTAGCACTCGGTTAACACTATTTTCTTACACTCGATCTCCATTGACAAAACTCAATTTTCTTGTAATTATAGCAAAACAAACTTGATTCTTTTTCATTTCCTTTTCAAATTTTTTCCCATTAACCATGCAAATTTTTACAACAGTACAATTAACCTCATCTGAACTTTTGATCAAAGCCAACAATGTTTGTTTCTTCCCATTTACCCAAAGAGTATATTGGTTCATTCTTCCATCATGTACAACATATCTATCATATTGCCAAGGTCTACCCAACAAAATATGACAACAATCCATGGGCATATGACACAAAACTTCATCAAAGTAATGTCCAATTTTGAACTTCACAAGGCATTGCTCACTTACCAATATCTTATGCTCATCTTTGATCCATGAAACATGATAAGGTTTGGGATGTTTCAGCCTCTGCAACTGCAACTTTGTAACCAGCTCTTCTGATGCCAAATTTGTAGAACTTCCATTGTCAATGATCACTTTACAGCATTTTCCAGCCATCTTACATCTTGTCTTGAAAAGACTTCTCCTTAAAACAGGTTCCTCATCACCTCCCTCATTACATAAGGTTCTTCTCACCATCAAATTTTCTCTAGCCTTAGGTCCACCTTGTGAACTCTAATTATCTTCTTGAATCACAACATTTCTGTTACCTTGCCTACTTTCAGAGGATCTACATTCAAAAGATCCATGTCCCTCTTTACCACATCTAAAACAATTACCATGAAATCCACCTCTAGAATAGGAATTACCTCTTCCTCGATAAGAACTAGTGCCTCCTCAGTAAGAATTACCACTTTTCCATTTGGTCTTGCCTTTGTCATCATTCTTCCATTCAGATTTACCTTTATCCTGTATAGAAATTTCAGATCGACCACCTTCACCATAAGCTCTACCTTTGCCTCTCTGGAATCTACCACCTCTACCTCTTTGTCTTTGTTCATGCTTCTTTGTCAAGATCTCCTCAGCCTTCAAGGCATACTGGTATGCTTCTTCTACACTTTCCAACTTCACCAAACTTATCTCATCTTGTATTCCAGATCTCAATCCATTAATGTACCTTGCAATTTTCTCAACATCATCATCCACATGTCCAGATCTGATGTCTAATCTATAAAATTCCTCAGTATACTCTTTCATAGTCATGTCTTTTTGCTTCAAATTTTGCATCTTTCTTAACAAGCTAACTTGGTAATCAGCAGGAAGGAATTTGTTCTTTACCTTGTTCACCATCTTTGGCCAAGTTCTGATCTTCTCCTTTCCTCTCCTTTGTCTATCAGTTTGTAAGTGCTCCCACCATAGTGATGCATGACTTTTCAACCTAATGACTGCAATCTTCACCTTTCTATTATCAGGAGTGTTTTCATACTCAAAGAACTTCTCCGTATCAGAGATCCAATCCAACACAACATTGGTGTTCAATTTTCCATCATAAGGAACAACTTCTATAGCAGGCTTTGAATTTTCCCTAGACAATATTTGCAACAATCTTTCCTCATCTTGATCTTCTTCATGTTTTGGATTATGGTTTGGTGTTGTTGCTTCATCATCACTTACATCATCAAGATGTGATCCTCTCCTTTGGGCTATCTCCACAGCATCTAATTTGGCTACAATTTGTCTCAACTGATCCAATATAGCATTATCAACATTATTTCCTCTACCGCAAACCATCTTTACAAATCAGGTTCTTGCAAGGTTGTAACCCTTTGCAAGTTATAGGTCAACTCCGCAGATCTGCCACCCTACAACCAAATCCAAATCAGGGTTCTACATGATCCAATCTCCACAAGGATGAACCTCAAGCTCTGATACCAACTGACACAAGCAATAGGTGAATAACTAGGGCCAAAGGCTCACCTAGCTATCCAAACCACTCTGCAAGAGTTAACACAACAGAAGCAAACACAAAGAACAACAACCAAAGGAGGAAGAAGAGTGAAATACTTTTATTGATTCATCAAAATATCTTCATACATACCCAACTGTAAGGCCTTCTAGGTTATGACTAATTACAAATACATTCACATTTAGTGATCCAACTGCAAATTTGCACTTTCAGTTCTGCTCTCTAATCTTCTTCCCAAAAACTTACCTAACTCTAAGCCTAAACACTCTATATATACTTGCCAAAATGGCTTGCAGATTATTTTAGAACATTACATAAGAGGAAGGCCAACCCAAAAACGGTTTGGACACATCCAAAGAAAATATTTTAACATAAATGTTGCGAACAAAATAAATCCCACAAGTCAGCTCGCAGAAATCACGTCCAAATGCTAACGCTTGACGAACACTAGGTAATTTGGCAAATGAAGAGTCACTTGGCGTACATTGGGTAATTGAGTTAATGAAGAGTCACTTGGGGAACACTGGGTAACTAGGTTAATGAAGAGTCACTTGGCGTACATTGGGTAGCTTAGTTAATGAAGATTCACTTGGTGAACACTAGGTAACTAGGTTAATGAAGAGTCATTTGGCATACATTGGGTAACTCGGTTAATGAAGAGTCACTTGGCAAACACTGGGTAACTATGTTAATGAAGAGTCACTTGGCATACACTGGGTAACTCGGTTAATGAAGAGTCACTTAGCATACACTGGGTAACTCAGTTAATGAAGAGTCACTTGGCGTACATTGGGTAACTGGGTTAATGAAGAGTCACTTGACGAACACTGGGTAACTCGGTTAATGAAGAGTCACTTGGTGAACACTGGGTAACTAGGTTAATGAAGAGTCACTTGGCATACATTGGGTAACTCGGTTAATGAAGAGTCACTTGGCATACACTGGGTAACTTGGTTAATGAAGAGTCACTTGACAAACACTGGGTAACTAGGTCAATGAAGAGTGAACAAAATGAGCAGGATAACAAGGCAACCCAGGATGCTCCTGCATCAACTATTGACACAAATGTTACTAATGTGCCATAAGATACTAAGGAAGCTACTCAGGTTCTCGAGGAACAAAAGGAAATGAAGAAGGGTGATGAACCTAAGGCCACTAAGGAAAGTAAAGAGACTACTATAGTAGAGACAATAGATAGATCTTCTATAGACAAAGGGTTAGTTGCACATGAACAAGGAAAATAAGATGGCAATGCACAATAAGGAGAGAAGGAAAAAGAACAAGGAAGAAAGGGTGAGAAAGAAGGAGAAATACAAACAAAAACTACTGTGTAACATATTGAGGATCAAACTCGAACACAAGGGACACAAAAAAATGTTGTAACTAAGGCCCTTGAGCACAAATTCAATGACATAAAGGAGGAGAAACCTCCAAGTGAGCTGCAGACAAAGAAACGTCAATGAATTTATGTACTTTGCTTAGTTAGCACCACATGTGGTCAGACACGTCAATAGATTTTTGTACTTTGCCCAGTCAGCACCACCTCAGATTCCATACAGCTGCCACATTAACATATGACCCTGCCACATCACCCAAGGGCCCTTTTTTGCTAACGTCAGCTAGACACAACATTAAATTTAACAGTCGTCTGACCATTATTCCTAGGCACTTTTAAACTACTACGATGGCCATTTGACCATCAAATTTAACCTCGCAATTTCCTACCCAAACCCCTCTCGAGATGTAGTTTTGATTTGATAGTCCGACTTTGGAAGGCCATAACTCAGTCATCTAGACTCCAAATCAAGTGCGATTTGTTCTGATTTTGGGTAGAATTTCTTGAACTTTTCAGTAGTGCTATTCTTTTTTGGCTTTAGTGCATGGATTTGTTAGAAATTGCATTTTTTGGTGATTGTACCTATCCAATCTTGTATTTTACAACTTGAAATGCTTTGTATGGGCTCATCTAGACTCCTTTTTAGGTTCCCTTTTTTTTTGAAAGTGCTTAACTTTTTGTCTACTTTCGAAATCTGCAATCAGATTATAGGGTTGTGTGGACAAAAATACCACTTTCAGACTTAGGGCCTTTTTTGCATTGTATTGCTTTGATTACTTTTCAAAATTGTTGTACATTTGAGCTATCGTGCTTAGTGACATATTTTAGCCTCAAAAGGCAGTTGTAAATAACAAAATCAGAAGTCCACTTTGTACATTTTGACAAGTGACCTATTGTACATGCACTACATATAAAGTGCCAAAAGCATCTTTTTTTTTTTGGGGGGGGGGGGGGGGGGGTGTCTTTTGATTGAGTGAATAGGGGGGGTGTCTCTTGTGTTCTTGTGTCTCTTTTTTGTGCTCTTTTACTTTTTTTCATCATGGATTCACCTAAAGGTCCACTTCTAACTTCACATAATTATTCTACATGGAAAGATATTGTATGGAGTAGATTAATGGAAAAAGGTCTAAATCTTTATGTTGATGGTACAATTCCCAAACCCACTGATGCTACAACACTCTTTGATTAGAAAATTAAAGACAATCAGGCTTAGGGAATTATTAAGAGTTGTGTACATAGAGATCTCTTCTTCCACATTTCTAGTTTCAAGGAAGCCAAACCTGCTTGGGACAAACTTGAAGCATTGTATGGTAAGGTGGATGAGGAAAAAGGATTCCAGATTGAGGATGATCTACTTCTATTGAATCCAAAGAATTTTGATACAATTCAAGATTATATCAACAAAGCCAATGAGTTTAGAGCACTACTTAATGATTGTGGTAATCCCATGAAGGATGATTGATTGATTCATCCCATCTTGAAGAGTCTACCTTCAGAGTATGCATCCTTTATTTTGAGTTATAACACTCACAAGTTGACCATGGGAAGTGCTTTCCAAAATCCTACATTTGATGCACTTGCAGAAATGTTGACTTTTGAACAAACCAAGTCAATAGATATGGGATTTCTCACATCATCAAAGACCAAAGCATTGGTGGCTAGTGATGAGAACCAACCAAGTCAAAGTGGAAAAAGTTCTAAAAATAGCAAGAAAAAGTAGTGGAAGCAAAAATCACAATTTGAGACACAACACTCTTCCTCCTCACAATAAGGTAGTTCTTCTTCCAACAAGAAGGGAAACGATGAAAAGAAGGACAAACTTTTTTGTGCATATTACAAGAAACTGAATCATGATGAGCATCATTGCAAGACTAAGAGAATTGATGAGTTGGAAAATCTACTCAAGAAGAACAAAATCAATGTGTCTAATGCTTCCAAGGATTCAACTCCCACCACTTCAAAGGGAAAAGAGCAAGAACTTATGGATTGTTCAAGTTTTTCATCAGAATGGATTCTTGACTCAAGTGCCTCATATCATATGGGTTCTTCAAAAGGAGACTTTTCTTCATCGAAGTATTCATAGGTACTGCACATATTTATAGGAGATGCTACAAAAATGGAAGTTGAAGAGAAAGGACAATTGGAGATGGAAAATGAGGAATTCAAAGACATTCTCTATGTTCCAAACCTTAGCTCTAATCTCCTTTCAATTTACCAAATCACTCACCTTGGAGATGGCAACGAAGTTGAGTTCCTTCCTAATTATGTAATGGTGCAAAATCTAAAAGATGATTCATTGGTTGCAGTAGGTAAAGTCAATCATCACAAAAGGCTTTTTTCTTTTTTCCACTTTGTGCCTAAGTCTCCTTCACATGCCTTGTTAACTCAATCTCATTCATAAACCAAATTATGGCATGAGTGGTATGGCCATCTTGCCTTCTACCATCTTCAACAACTTTTCTCAAAAAACATGGTCAAAGGTCTACCTATAATCAACTTTTCTAAGGGTG
The DNA here is from genome assembly GCA_028749045.1 of Cupressus sempervirens. Taxonomy (NCBI): domain Eukaryota; kingdom Viridiplantae; phylum Streptophyta; class Pinopsida; order Cupressales; family Cupressaceae; genus Cupressus; species Cupressus sempervirens. The sequence continues at coordinate 570,801,654 of CM053789.1, read as the reverse complement.
AATGTTCAACATGTTCAGTGTATATGCATCTAGAAGAGAAGTTTGATAAAGGAAAGTCTTAAAGAGCACCAATTGTTCTTTAGTTGGTTCACATGGTACTAATAGGTCCTTTTACAATGACACCAGTCAGCCAGGGTCACTACATACTCACTTTCATTGATAACTTTTCATGCTACACATGGGTTTACTTTCTTCATCACAAGAATGAAGTGTTGGATAAGGTTCTAGCCTTCAAAACTCATGTTGAATAGCAATCAATAAAATCTTTCAAGGTTCTTTAGATGGACAATGAAAGTATATATGTGAACACAAGACTTAAAGACTTTTACAAACTTGAGGGTATTGATCTTCAGAATCCACCAACATTTAGTCCACACAAGATAGATGTTGCAACACTGAGGATACAAACTCTTAAGGCAATGACAAGTTGCACGATTCAAGCCAAGTCTCTTGATCCAACACTTGAAGTCAAAGCTATAAGTAGTGCCACTCACATACTTGATAGGTCTCCTCATAATTCCTTAGATGGGAAGACTCCTTTTGAGGCATGGTACGACAGAAAACTAGTTGTGAAACACTTCAGAGTCTTTGGTTGTCCAACATGGGCAAACATATCTTCTAGGGAATGCAAGGCACCACCACTACAACCTTGTACTTTCATTGGATATGAAGAGAGTGTTAAGGCATATAGACTTATGGATGCTGAGACCCATGAGATTTTTGTTGAGAGGAATGTACACTTTGAGGAAAGTTCACCTAGCTTATCCTCTAATCCTCTCCACAATTCATACAATGTGGAAACTGATAGTGGCACCAGTGATAGTGATTCAAAAAATTCAGATATGTGGCATCCTATTGATGGTTGTAGTTCGCGGTCACAACATTAGCACATTCCACATGCATACATTTCCACAGTGATAGATCCAACATAGTAGGGTATACCTTGTCTTCCAACTCCAGCAATAGGGGATGACTACATAGCATATATTTTAGGTTTGTTTGTGAAGTCATACATAGCAGACTTGGGAGACATCATTGATGAAATACATCTTCTTTTTAATGAAGAAGATCCTTGTCCAGTTATTGCGAGGGCTCATTCTGACCCTCTTGTCCATTCTCTACATGATCAATCTTCATAGGTTGATATGATTGTGGATCCTTATGTACAACAGTTGTAGGAGGTCTCTTTATCATTTGAGGAGATAGTTGGTTCTTTGGGACAGGTTCTACATTCATCCTTGCTAGATCTGCACTCATTCTTTTTAGCAGTCTTGGAAGGGGCGACCATCAACATTGACATAGGGATAGTTGAGAAAGTTTTAGAGACACCATTTATCATCGAGATTCTTTCTACACACAGGGGCAGCATCTCACTTGTACCTTTTCCATTGTTTCTTCCAAAGGGGAGGAACATTATTCAACACTCATGGACCAGCTTCTTCTTTGGAGTAGCTATCACTAATTGACACTTTACATTTGGGGGGTGGGACTATCTTGTCTCTCTCCTTCTTCTCTCTTATGGGGGGGACTTTTTCCTCTTATGGGATTTTGTTCTTCTCATACTTCTCTTTTGTATATACTTGATGTATGTCATAATGGGGGGGTCTTGCTTACTCCATCCATCCATGCATCTTGTCTTTTCATCTCTCTTTTTGGGGGAGGATTTTTCCATGAGGTTTTCCCTCTTTCTCCGCTTTATGAGAGATTGCATTTCATTATGTACATGGGTACCTAACATGGCTTAGTAGCTGGGACCCACTATGCATTTCATCCTAATTTTTGTGAGCTAAGTGCACTCCCCTAAGTTGCACTTAAGGGGGGGTGTTGGTGTAAATGATTATTCACTATTTAAAATTACTTAAGTTTACTTAGGTCAATGCATTATTTTATTATTTAGGAGTGAGACACTTAGGAGTTTGCATACTTTTATGAGTTGTCATGTTGACAACACAAAAGTAAGCAACTCTAATTTAGCACATGGTGTCTAGCATAATTAACTAAGTTGTCATGTAGACAACACAGTTATTCACAATCATATTTAAGCACAGGGTGTCTACAACATAATTTTGTGTGTTACACCTTTGTAGGCTTATCCTCTCATCATCACACTTACTCATGTGCTTAATGGAGGATAATCCACTTCTGGTGGACATGCGCTTGGTTGTGAGACTTATTAGTATGTTGATTCCTAGGCATTCCAAAAGAATTCTAGAGGCCTTTATATACAGGCACTCCTAGTGTACTTTCACATTGAATTGAATACTATATTGTTATTTTGATCATACTCTTTCTGGTCTATTCTTGTGCTTGTGCTTGAGTTCCTTGATCTTGGGTGAATTTTTCCCTAAGGAAAATTCCTACAAAAGTGTAGTGACTACTACTAAGGTAACTACTAAAATGAATGCTAATATTGACACAAATGCTACTCACATGCCATAAGATACTAAGGAAGCTACTTAAGTTCTCGAGGAACAAAAGGAAACAAAGAAGGGTGATGAACCCAAGGCCACTAAGGAAAGTAAAAGGACTACGATGGTAGAGACATTAGATAGATCTTCTATAGAAAAAGGGTTGGTTGTATAGGAACAAGGAAAATAAGATGGCAATGCACAATAAGAAGAGAAGGAAAAAGAACAAGGAATAAAGGGTGAGAAAGAAGGAGAAATACAAACAAAAACTAATATGCAACATATTGAGGATCAAACTCAAACACAAGGGACACAAAAAAATGTTGTAACTAAGGCCCTTGAGCATAAATTCAGTGACATAAAGGAGGAAAAACCTCCAAGTGAGCTGCAGACAAAGAAAATCAAGGAGCAATAGGCTCCAGTACCCCCTAAGGTATCACCTAGTGTATGTTCAATTAGTTCATTAGATAAGAAGATAAAGAAGAGGAGAAAAAGGGTTAAAGTTTCATTATATGAGGAGACAATAGTCCCAATGTGTGATCCTACCAAACTAGATCTTGATGCTATGATGAAGTTTGGTGAATTATTAAAGAAAAAAGAAACACATGATAAGCTAAAATAAGAGATGCAATAGGAACAAGTACTATCGGATGTGAAAGACATCCTATTCCAAATTGTTCCCAACACTTAGTTGGATGAAAGGTACCTATCCTAGATCAATTAGTCTCACTTGTACATCAATTCAATTAAGTTGGTATTGATGTAGAAGAAAAAATGCTCCAGGTAACTAAACAAAGAATGGAACAAAGAGTTGAATAGAGACTAATGGAGAAGCTTTTGCAAAATATTCCCAAGTAGAAATTTTAACTTTCTATTATAGCTATAATAAAGGTAATAATCATGTTATTCCAACAATTTCACAATATTTTAGGTTTTACCCAACATATTTTAGAGTGGTTGCAAAAGATTACTAAAGAATTGATGAAAAGTATTGGCAAGTTAACTAATGAGCCTTAGTCATTCTAAGTTCATTATTCAAAGATTAAACATTTTATGAGTTTACAATTGGATTTGAGAAAGGAAGAGAAGAAGATTAGAGCATAAGTGCTTGAACTTCAAGCACTTATCATTCCTCATCTAGAGGTCATCCAAAAGACTGTTAAGAAGGCTAAACAACTCATAGCTACACCAAAGATGTATCTAATGGACAACATGGAAGTCTTGTCATCATAGCTACAAGCTCAATATATGTCACTTGAAGCGTTGAAGGATACATGGAAGACAACTTTTGATGATACAAAGAATTCCTATAAAAACTTAATTTATAAAATGTAAGTATACCCCGTACATTATAGTTTTTATTTTGGCATTACTGTAAAAAAGGGGGATATATATAGCTATAAAAGGGGGATATATAGATATAGATATATACATTTGAAGGATGATATGCATAAGGGGATATATTGAAGATGGATGGTGCAAATATAAGTTTTGAAAAAGGTTTTGAAAATGGTGAAGTATATATTGAGGGGGAGTTAGGAAATATTGGAGATATTCGTTATGGATTAGTTATGAAATTTTTTTGTCAATAATGCCAAAGGGGGAGAATGTTACTCCTAAATGTACTAATTGTTGTCATTGGTGAGTTATGCTAAAGTGAAGAGTCGGGTCAGTGAAGACAAGACAATTTTTGTCAATGATCAATTATCCTACACAATGCAAAGTGATTAGTGAGTAGGGTTACCGAGTGGAGTAGACATTTAATAACTATAGTTAACCAAGCTCAATAGTTATTGAGAAGAAGTATTTTAACCAAGAAAGACCACAAAACAATTATCGAGTTACATAGAGTGAACATAAAAGATCGTAAATTCACAAAATACTATGTGACTGAATTCTACCAAGTGAGGAAATAGTTTACAAAGATCAAGGAGGAAGTTAGGTAAGATTTATTGGGATTGAAACATGATTTTATGGATCCTAAGGACAATTTTGGACCAGTGAAAATGTAGTGAATATTTCTTGGAATGATGAAATAGATGTATATCGTATATTTGATTATTCAAGAATTTTAGAAGGATCTACACCCTAATTAGGTTAAGTATAGAGGAAGCTACAAGATTACTATATAAGGATGGATCAAGATAAGATGATTATGCATGTGAGAGATGAAGGAATGAGTGCAAAGTAGTGATACAATAGACAATGTTACTGAGTGGTGATAAGAAGTGATTTGGGTGAATTTAGTAAGTGAAGAGATGATAATATTGCATAGAGCACAAAGGAATTAACTTAGAATTTAGGTATATGCATTATTCTAGATCAATTATTGAGCATATTACTGTTATTGTATTGCATTCTTAAATCCAAAAGGTTGGGAAGGCCTTACCAAGCCTTTTATTGTAATCTCTTAATAGAGTGCACACTTGAAGAGCATTGCAAAATCCTTTCACAAGGTAGACTTTAGCAAGTCTTATTGCACTACCTTTAACAGGGTGAGTAATTAGAAGTAACATCATTGTAAGCTCTAACTGAGCAACCTTTATGCTACAATAGTGAAGATTGTGGGTATCATCCCCACCACAATTTTCCCTCCAACCAAGGGTTTCTGTGTGACCAAAATCATATGTCAAATATGTTCATGCATGCGACATGTTTATGGTTGATTTAGTGTGCTTATATAATTTTCATTCAACTATATATTGTTAAGTTCATGCATGTAAAGTAAGATCTAATGTTCAAAGGGTAAAATAGTTTTGAGGGTTAAAATTTTAGAAGGCTCTGATTCACTCCCCACCCCGCTGTCTCTCATTAGCTTAACTTTCCAACAATATTGTACACATTACATTTATTTTAATAATTGGTATTTGCAATTTTTACAATAGAAACATGTTGTGATTATGTTTTCAAAATAACATAATGTCATGAATATTGTAGGTGTTAGTGGAGATTGCAAATTGAGCTCCCCAAAATTGACAAATTATAGTGATAGATGAATTGGAGAATAGAAAATAGATACCAAAGAATGAAGGGAGGGAAAACTTACATATCATAATATGCTAGAGAAAGATTAACATGTATTTGATTATAGAGTATGTGAAACTTAGAAAAGGACCCACTGTAGATTGCTTTCAAACTTAGAAGTGGAATATGAATAATTAGAGCTAAATTATTGCACTACTCTAACTATTTCCAATTCCTCTCATTCTAACTTAGTTAAGCCTGAAAATATGAAATGATGGAAATAAACATTAGTTATGTCATGATGAATATCACAAAATCATGGTCGTTATGACACAATAAATGCACTATCTTCTTTACACTAAAATTTTGGTGGAGCAAATTTTAGATGTGCAATTCTTTCAGAAGTCTAATTGCCTAGGAATAAAGTGGCTTCTTTATTCTTTGCAATCTTTCTTATGCTAATAGTGACTCTAATTAGTCTATGTTTGTGTGGACTACACTATGCAATTGGAGATGACACACGAAAGACCAACAATATAATGGTACCATCCTCGTTAACCAAGCTCTTATAAGAACTAAAAACATAGAAGTGAAAATGGTATACTGTAAATTTTCCATGTTCTTCAGCACCTTGAACAAATATCAGTATACAAAAAGGAAGAGGACAAAAGTGGAGTGATAGAATGACATAACACTGAACATTCTTTGGAGATGCAATTTTGTTTCTATGCGGAGCTTAATCAAACTTAGAGGTTATTTTTTCCCCACTTCATCTGGCGTAGTTTTCCCCCAAATTTTTCTATGGTGGTTTGGGGGTAGCACCCCCATGCCAGGGTTCAAGGAGAAATGCCTCTTGTGGGGCCTTAGGGAAGCACCCTAGGTAGGGTTGAGGGATAATGCCTCCAAAGCTAAAAATGAATTTACTATTGTAAAAGATGTTAAGAGTAAATTTTTTCCCTATTGGACAACTTATTCTAACCCTAATTTTGTAAGCAACATAAATCTTGTATGAAATGTCGTACGGTTAGGGTTTTTATAATGTAAGATGAGATAGTAGCTTTTGGCAGTGGTATTGAGTTGCAAGGGATTGCAAGTTGTAATCGGGTTGAAATCACTGAATAATAATATTGGACTTTCTATTAGGTGGACGTAGCCTAGGGATTGGGTGAACCACATTAAATCTTTGTGTCTTGTGTTCTCTTTTGTGTGAGTTATTCTTTTTTGATATTGTTTATATTTGCATGTAATTGTTATTTCTGTCTCTTTAAGCCTAACATTTTTTTCATTAGTCTAATTGTCTAGGGATAAAGTTACCACTCTTATTCTATGCAATTTTTCCTATGTTAATAGTGACTCTAATTAGTCCATTCTTTTGTCACAGACTACACAATTAGAGATAACACAACAAAAGACAATAGTATAATGGCATCATCCTTGTTAACCTAATAGAGTGCTTAGAAGAAGTAAAAATAGCCTATTAAAAACTTCTCTTATTCTCTAGACCTTCCAACAAAGACCCATGTGATAAAGAGGAAGAGGGTGAAAGTGGAATAACAAAGTCTTGTACATAATAATAGAAGGTTTATTGATATTGTAGATACATTATTTAGAATTGGCCTTCTTTTCCTACTCATCCCTCTTATTCTTACTAACTTTAACCATCCTATGTTTGAGTGCAATTAGTATCTCCTTAGTTGTTAGACTACAAAACTACGGGTTGCACAATAACTGAAATAATACAATGACGTGACATTGTTATAAGAATTTAGTGGGAAAAATTTAAAAATATTATATGAAACAATTAAAATTCTCATCCCTGTTGCCTCTATATAGAAAATTTATGGATCAATCATCTTTTACAACAAACTAAGTCATCGTTTAAAAAAGCTAATGATTGCATATCACTTTCTAATTTGATTGTCTAGATTTGTTGAAAAGTGAAAATGACATAATTCATGCTTATATATATATAATTGCATCAGTCAACACTAGTGATGTACAAAATAGTTAAGATATACCACTTGTTAGAATGACTTAGAATATCTTTGAGGGAGAAGAGTGGGTGAATTAGTTATCCTCAAGTTGAGATGTACCAATCCAACTTTTAACAACTTCAAAAAACTTAATCAATCTCATAAAATAGCTCAATCCATATAGCATATCATAAAAAATTTAACATTCTTTAACTCTCCATTGTGTTTATGTGTATGTGCTGATTAACAATAAAATAAACAACTATAAAAATAGCATCATAAAGTAACATCCACATCAATAAATAACACTTTGACACTAGGATTTAACATGGAAATCCAACTTGGGAAAAATCACCAAGTAACATGCTACCAATTTTCACTCTTCTAAAGTGAGCTCGGTTAAGAGCCAACCATGTTAAAGGATTTAATCACCCTATTAGTAGTGGCCTTATTAGAGGAATTTGGATCATTCCATTAGAAGGTCACCTTGACTAAAGGATTTACAAAATGACCATTAGATCAACCTTGATTAAAGGATTTTGACTACCACAACAGTTAGAATATAATAGTAGGTTTGATCTATGAAGTACAAATCACTTTGAAAATTCATATCTCCTTTCACTCATATGTTGGTTCATTGATTGGCCTTCATTCACATCTCCATAACTGATCTACTTGGCATCCCTTCAAGAATTCACACTTCACCAAACTCTTCACACTTCTCATTTTTTGCTCTACTCTTCATAGATTATTCTTAAGATTGCCAATCAATAACAAAAAAACCTTAGAAATCATCTTTTATGCCTCCTTAAAAAGGTAATTTTGATATTTTTCCACTTAAACATCACCGTAGATCTTAGGGTTAGCTCAAATTCATTGAATCCTTCCATCATCTTGTTTTCTTTCTCCTTATAGAAAATTCTTGATCAAATCCTTGCCTTTTATCATATAACTCTCTTTGAACATTAAATACTCCACCTCATCAATCCTTATCATCCATGCACTTTGACTAATCCAAAATTCCAACTCTGTTGACCTCAAACTTGATTCTTTCACAAACTATAACTTTTTTTTTCACTCAAAAATCACTGCATTCTTTTACTCGATCATCACAGTGTAGCTCAACATACATTATTATGTTTTGCTCAATATTCATTGGCTCGTTCAACCATTACCACACTTGATCACTACTACCTTCTCTCTTCAACTTGCTTGGCAATAATTATCACTCAGATTGAACTATTTGTTCAACATCTTCTTAAGTTCCTTAATCTTATGCTTTACTTATTTCATTAATCGACCAACACTAATACTCAGTCAAGCTTAGAGTTTAGCTTAACTCTTGTCATTTTTCTCAACAATCAATTTACTTGATGTCTTCACTTCATCTAATGATTAAACAAAACATTATCTTGTCAAGGAATAACTTATCAAGTGCCCATTGTAATTTCATGATATTTAACTTCTCATCACTCATGAACATCACTAACTCACCTTGATATCTCTTCTTTTCAAATCCTCTTCATCAATAAAATGATATGACACTCTACACTGTTAATAAATGTTTCTCTAGTGGTTTGACACTCAGTCTTACTAGTAGGTTTGAAATCAATGATAACATAACAATTGTTCCAATAGTAGATTCCAGTAATCTCCCTCTTTGGCATTGATGGTAACACCTCTAGTTACCATGCAATCCAATATTCTTCAAACTTGTATTGTCTTCTCCCTCTGTGTTTGTGTTCTCTCTTTCTTAGTTTCATTATGATTCTCATCCAATAAAATCTTTGGATACTCCCTCTATCATTTCAGCATATACTTTGTCTCTGTCATATCTCCGTCTTTTGCTAATAGCTTCAATACCTCTAGCAACATATGTCTCCCTCTACTCATCAAACCCATGATAAATGCTACATCATCTCTGCTTAGTTTGCTTTAGGTAGGGGAATGACCCTGAACTTACCTCTTGGATACTCAAAATCATCCTTAAGTAGTTCCTTAGTGAATATTTTAGCTAACTATTCTTTTGTATTCACATATTCCAATCTCACCTCTATCTTATACTAGCTCTCTCAAGCAACGACACTTGATCTCAATATGCTTAGTCTTTGTGTACATCACAAGGTTCTTTGATATATTTATATCACTTGTGTTATCAAATATATCACAACAGGTTAAGTGATATCTTCCTTCATTTCCTTTTAACAATTGCTTGATCCATACAATGTTTGAACAATTTATCGTTGCAACAACATATTTAGCCTTTGCTATGGATTGTGAAATACAGTTTTTCTTCTTGCTTGTCCATGAAATCAATCTCCTTCCTAGAAAGAAAGCTCCTCCACTTGTACTTTTTCTATCATCAACATTTCCTACCCAATCAACATTTGTGTAAACCTTCAATTCAAATTTGTCACTCTTCTTGTACCATAGTCCATAGTATTATGTTCCTTTTAGATAGCTTAGTATTCTTTTTACTGCCATCATGTGATTTTCTCTAGGATTGGTAGAGAATCTAGTAACAATTCTAACTGCTAATGAAATGTCAGGTTTTCTATGTACAACATAACGTAGTTTCCCAAACATTTACTTGTATAATGTTTGATTCACCTCAACTAAATCATCATTCTTTGACAATTTATGTCCATTCACCATAGGTGTTCAAACTGGTCTTGAGTCTTCCATACCAAAAGTCTTCAAAATTTCCTTGATATACTTGGATTATGTAATGTAAATGACTTTATTCATTTGATACACCTACAATCCAACAAAGAATTGTATTTCTCCAAGCATTGACATCTCAAATTCCTTCTTCATTTCATTAGAAAATTATTTTCTCAATGAATTTTTTCCTTCAAATATGATATCACAAACAAATATTTTAGCTAGCAATATCTTACTTTTAGATTCACTTTCTAGGTACAAATATTATCATTAGTTCTTGCAAAACCATCTTTTACCAAATAAGTGTGTAACACTTCATACCATGCTCTAGGGGCTTGCTTCAAACCATACAAAGCTTTGTATAACTTACACACCATATTCCTTTTGCTTGGGTCAAAAAATCCTTTAGGTTGTTAAATGTAGACTTTTCCCTCCAAAATTCCATTAAAAAATGAAGATTTGACATCCATTTGGTACCCTTTGAATCCTTTTTAAGAAACATAGGCAATAAAATTCTCACTCTTTGCAACATTGCAACTAGGGCAAAGGTTTCACCATAGTCAACTCCTTCTTGTGCATAACCCTTACAAACTAGTCTTGTCTTGTTTCTTGTGACTTCACCTTTCTCATTTAGCTTATTTCTGAAAACCCACTTAGTTCAAATCACATTCTTATTCTTTGGTCTAGGAACCAATGTCCAAGTCTTATTTTTCTCAATTTTCTTAATTTCATTGATTGTTCCTTTCCAATATTCATTCTCCAAAGCATCTTTGATAGATTTGGGCTCAAACTCACATAATAAACATGTATCATTCTTCAATTTTCTTCTTTTCATGGCTCTTGAATCTTTATCTCCAATGATTTGATATGGTACATGATATCTTCTTACATACTTTGATAATACATGTTTAGGTATTCTCTCTTCTTGTCATTTCACTGGATTCTCCATGTTTAACTTCTTCAATTATCTCTGGTTGTAACTTGTCTTCCTATGTCTAATGGTCAATAGTCTCTGTCTGTGACTCATCTCCTATATCTTGATGCTCAACAATATGTTGATGCTTAATAGAGCTCTTCTGCAGAACCTTGATAGTGCCTTACTTTTGATGTTCGGTAGCTACCTTCTCTGTTTCAGGTAAGGTGTTAGGTTCAACTTCATAGATATAACCAAAGTTCTTCTAGTCTTTAGGTTCTTTCTTGCATTCTTCTTCATTCTTCTTTGCAAATTTATCAACTCTAACATTTTTACTATCCAAAATTTTGTTAGTGTTAGAATTCAAACACTTAAAAGCTTTACTTTTATTGGAATATCCTAGGAATATGCCTTCATCACTTTTTGAATAAAGTTTACCTTTTCTTGCATCTTTCAATATGTAACACTTGCTTCCAAAAACTTTAAAATAATTCACATTAGGTGCATAGTCATACCAAAGTTTAAAAGGTATTTTGTTTTTTCCTTTCTTCACTTGAACTTAATTTAGAGTTTAGACTATAGTGCATATAGCTTCTCTCCAGTACTTTTGTGAAACGTTCTTCTCCCTCATCAATGTCCTTGCATAATCCATAATTGATCTATTCCTTCTTTTAGCTATACCATTCTATGGCAGAGTCCTTGGTGCACTCATTTGTCTCTTGATTCCTTTGTCATTGTAGAATATGTTGAACTCATTTGATATGAATTCACTTCCTCGATATGATCTCAAGCACTTCAGATTCTTTTCAGTCTCCTTTTCAACTCTTGCCAAATACCACTTAAACATTTGAAATGCATGATATTTTTCTTTAAGAAACATCACAATCATCATTCTAGAAAAATCATCAACAAATAAATTGAAATATTTGTCTCCATAATAGATTTTCACTCCAATAGGACCACACAAGTTAGTATGAACCAATTCCAAAATATCATCAGAAGAAGAGGTCTTGCTCTTGAAACTAGACTTTGTCATTTTACCCATTTGATATTGTTTGCACATCACCTTATCAGGTTTTCTTAGTCTTGGTAATCATCCTTTTACTCTTTTCACCTTACTAATGCTTACCAAATTATCAAAGTTCACATAGCATAACCTCTTATGCCATAACCAAATATCTTCAAATTGTGCAAATAAACAAGTATTTTTAGATAGGTCTAATAGAACACGTTATCTCTTATTTTCTCTACACTTCCAACTAGTTCACCAGTAGCATCATAGATTTTTGCCTTCTTGTTCTAGAAATAAACTTTGTATCTTGAACTTATCAACTATGCCACACTCAACAAGTTATATTTAAAACCATCAACCCAATATGCATTGTCACAATTGATCTTATCATTCAGTTTGATTGATCAATTATGTTTCACATAACATGGTGCATGATTACCAAACTTAACACTACTTCCATCATATTTTTTAGCATCTTAAACTTACTTGTATCACTAGTCATATGATGTGAGTAACCACTATCAATTATCCATGCATCATTCTTACTCACATGTAAAATCAATGCAATTTTCTCATCTTCATCTGAATCATCTTTCATTGCAACATAAAATACTTCTTCATCACGATCATCAAAATTACTATCAAAACCATCTTATTCAACAATATAACATGATTTCTTACCTTTATCTTTGTAGTCTTTGTAATCTTTGTTATTTTGGTTGTCTTTGTTGTCTCTTCTTCCTCTGTACTTGAAATCTTTCCTTTCCTCTTTGTCATCTCTATTAGGACACCTTGTTGCAATATAACCAACTTTGGTACATGTAAACTAGATAATATGAAGTTTACCTTTGTATTTTCCTTTTCCTCTTTGTAGTCTTCTAGCCAACAATGCTTCAAGCTCATCAAGGTCATCGTCTAATTCACTATCACTTTCTACATATTTTCTTATCTTCTTTTTCTTAGATCCATCAAGGGTTAGTTGTTCTTTAAAAGAAGATTCAACACTAGCAGAGGAATAATTATCAAAATCTAACTATTCAAATGTAATAGGTCTACCAATCAGACTCTCCAAGGTCAGATCATGACCAGGTGTATATCTCAAATTGCAGATACTCTAATTGCATAGATAGGAAGTAAAGTCCTCAATACCTTACTTATCATAGTCTCATCGAATATATCTCCTCTATCTCCTCTAATAGCATTCACCAACTCTTTGATTCAGCCACAATAATGTGCAATAGTCTCACCATATTTCATTCTCATGTCATCAAATTTTTCTCTCAAGATTTTTGCCTTAGGTCTCAATAATTTTTGTCTTCTCCATGGATTTGTGCCAACTTGACCCAACTTTTCTTTGTAGTAGTGCAATCTTTCACACCATCAAATTCAACATAACTTAGGGTTGCTGCAAGTTCAATCATCATTTGGTTGTGTTCTTGCTTTTCTTTCATTTGTTCAATTGTCATAGGTCTTGGTACCTCAATGAATTCATTGTCTAGGTAGTATTATGTAGAATCCCCAATACCAAATAAGTTCAATCTCATTACTCTTTTCCATGATGGGAAATTCTCCTTGTTCATCTAGGGAATCTCTCTCTTATATATCTTGATCTTTAGCTATAAGTCCTTTAAATTTTCCTTACAAGCACCATAGATCTGATACCAATTGTTAGAATTATTTAGAATAACTTAGTTTGGGGGGGGGGTTGGGCACTAAATTAGTTATCCTTAGGTCTAGATGTACCAATTCAACCTTTAATAGCTTCAAAAAACTTAATTAATCTCATAAAATAGCTCGGTCCATATAGCATATCATCAACAATTTAACATTCTTTAAATCTCTACTATGTCTATGTGTGTGTGCAGATTAATAGTAAAATAAACAATTGTAAAAATAACATGCATAATGTAGCATCCACTTAAGTAAACAACACTTTGAAACCAAGATTTAGTGTGGAAACCCAATTTGGGAAAAACCACTAAGTAACATGCTACCAATTTTCACTCTTTTTGAAGTGAGCTCCAGTAAGAGCCAACCCTATTAGGAGTGGCCTTGTTAGAGGACTTTGGATCGTTCTATTAGAATGTCACCTTGATTAAAGGATTTTGATTGCCACAATGGTTAGAATGTAATATTAGGTTTGATCAGTAAAGTACAACTCACTTTGCAAATTCAAATCTACATTCTCTCATTTGATGGTCCATTGACTGGCCTCCATTCACATCTCCATGATTGATCTTCTTGGCATCTCTTCAAGTAATCACACTTCACCAAACTCTTCACATTTTTCCCCTACTAATGTTCTCTTCACAAGTTCTCCTTAAGATCACCAATCAACAACAAACCAACCTTAGAAATCATCTCTTATGCCTCTTTAAATATGTAATTTCAATCTTTTGCCACTTAAACATCACCGTAGATCTTAGTTTTAGGTCATGTTCATCGAATCCTTCCATCATCTTGTTTTCCTTCTCCTTCTAGAAACTTCTTGATCAAATCCTTATCTTTGATCGTATAAAAAACTCTCTTTGTGCATTAAATACTCTAGCTTATCAATCCTTATCATCTACGCTCTTTGACTTATCCAAAATTCCAACTATGTCGGCCTTAAACTTGACTCTTTCACAAACTGTAACTTTTGTTGCCACTCGACAATCATTGTGTTCTTCTGCTTAGTCATCACTATGTAGCTTGACATACACTATTATTTTTTTCTTGGCATTCACTAGCTCACTCAACCATTACTACACTCAGTCACTACTAACTTCTCCCTTCAACTTGTTCAACAATAACTATCACTCGGCTTGAATTATTTGTTCAACATCTTCTTAAGTTAATCTTTTGCTTCACTTGCTTCATTGACCGACCAACACTGAAACTTGTCAAGCTTAGAGTTTAACTTAACTCTTATCATTTCTCTCAACAATCAATTCACTTTACTTCCTCACTTTATGTAATGATCAAACAACACATTATCTTGTCAAGGACTAACTTATCAATTGCCCATTGTAATTCCATGATACTTAACTTCTCATCACTCATCAACATCACTAGATCACCTTTCTATCTCTTCTTTTCAAATCCTTTTTATCAATCAACTGATATGGCACTCTACACTATTAGTAAATGTCTCTCCAATGACTTGACACTTAGTCTTACTAGTAGGTTTGACATCAATGACAACATAATAATTGTTCCAATTGTAGTTTCCAACATTTGAAATACATGCAAGCACCCTAGAGTGACATGATAAAAATTTGTGACATTGTCCCCATTTTTGTGATAATTAGAGTTTGTTTGCTTCAATCATCACTAGCCTTCATAGGCTAAGGGCATGTTCTAATGCCACTACTTAGCTTATTTTGGCTCCCAGTGGCTGCTCAATTTTTAAAGAGATATTTGTGGATCTTGTGGCCCCATTAATACTTATTTTTTTATTGTTTTAAGAAAAACACTTGAAACTTATATTAATGAATTTAATAATAATTTTTACACTTAAAAAATAAGAAAAAACTAGAAATCAAATCTTTAAAAAACAAAAAAAATATAAGTGGAGAAATGTGATGCTTTTGGCAATATGTAGTCACTACTTATTGATAATGCTTCCCTTTCTTCCACACTTCATTTTCAATTCCTAAATGGTAATTGCTCCACAAAAATAGAAAATCATTCTAAATTATCACCTTTTCACAATTTTAAATTTCCATAAAAACACTAAACCGCTTAAATTTAAGTAGAAAATGTACTTTAGTAGCTACATGGGAACATGAGGTAACACAATTGGATAGGTGGTACCCTTCTAGCAAAGATAAATGTCTATTCTCTATTATATGTTCAAGTTTAGCCTTTGTTGGATTCAATTTGGCTCACTTGCTATTTATAGTTAAGTGACTATTTTATAGAAAGTTAGGTTACTATTTGTAGAAGGGCACTGAAATAGATGATGAGTGCAATGCATAATTGGTTTGATTAGATTATGATGAATTTATTATACATGGTAAGTCAATGGTTATTAGAGAGAGGCCTTTACTATTTTTGATAAGGTAGTTGGGTGCACTAGTAGACACAATAGTTAACTCTTAGGTTTAGACATAGTTAAGAAATAATGATTATTTATGAAGTTGTGTTATTTTAATTACTAATAAAGTGATTACTTTATTAATAATTATTTTTAAAGTTAAAAAGTCACTTTATATTCAAGTGGGCCATGACCCTTAATTTAGGTCACTTAAAGTGCCATTAATGGGCTATTTTCAGAGGCCAAAATATTAAAGTATTTCATAAAATCAAAGTGCATACAAGTTATATTATTTTAAATGGTATTAAAATACATTTAATATTCATGATTATGGGCACCCAAGTTTGAAGACTTATTGTAAATTTTTGTTTAAAAAACTAAAAGTGGATTTAAATGTTATTAAGAAGAGTAGGTTTATAAATAGGTGTCAAAAAAACAAATATTTATACTTATGTTTTTTGGATGTGTAAGTTGTGTGTAGAAATACTTAAGTGCTTTTATCATCTTTACCCATTGGAAAATAAATCTCTTTAATGTTGTTTGAGAGAGCTTCATACAAATGTTTATCAAGTGTAGACCAACAATTGTAGTTTGTAGCTTGTTTGAGGGTAGATTTTTTCACATTATAGGTCATCAAATGCTAAACAATAGTAGATGTCATTAGAGGAAGTGTTTACATTATTTCTATTGCTCTATTTTGAGTTGGATAACATAATTTTAGGATGGACAAAGTAGATCAAAATTCCCACTAGCAATTCAGAGGGATATTAGATTATTTATAGCAATACAAGGGCCATACTGCTTCCTTTATAGTTGATTCCAACTGTAATGCCCCGCCCAGAGATCCTTGGAAACAAGGATTCAAAACAAGCCAAGATTTTTTTTTTTACAAGTATGAATGCACAAGACAACATCATACAGGGATCACAAAGATCGCAACGGAAGACTTCAACACAATCCTGACAACCAACGAATCTCCGAACGCCACTACCCAACTGACACACCCAAATAAAATCCAACAACCACCACAACAAGATGAGGGCACAAGAAAAGACCACTCATCAATGAAACACCAAGCTGGGGTAAAATGCAGAATCCCGAAATTTGGCTAAGCCTAAAATCCTGAAGCCCTGAAAATTCCCTAAGTTTGGATTTCTGAAGCCCTGAAAATTCCTAGAATCCATAACTTATCTCTGAGAGGTCTGAAACCTATCTCAAACGATTTGTCGCATATATTAAAATATATCTTAAGTATAAGGAATTATGCTTAAACGATATATTTTAAACCCCGAAGGACTACAATAGAAACCCAAAAATTGAATTTCAAAAGAAACCTCCTCAATTCAAAATGCAACGACATAGGCTCGAAGAATGCCCAAAAGGGTATCCAAAACCACTCTCAAAAAGATCAGATCACGAAGAAAAGTGCCCGCTGATGGCACGCATAGGTTTTTCACAAAAACCGTGTGACACTTTTTACTAAGGGAGGGCGACACTTCTCCCTTATTGCATGTGACACTTCTTAAGAAGGCGTGCGATACTGGAAAAGTATCGCGCGACATTTCTCATAAAGTCGTGCGACACTCTTCCAGTGTCGTACGACACTTCTCCAGTAATGCGTGCGACACTTTAAAGTATCGTACGACATTCTCTCTATGGGCATGCGATACTTTATCAGTGTCGCACAATGCTGAACAAATGTCACCCATAGAAAGTAAAAACACTACCAAAACTCAAAAACGGGGAAAAACTGACAAAAGAACCTCCACATCGGGGAGTACCGGATCCACGAAGGCTCGAGGAATGAACACTTGAGCGCAAGAACAACACAGCAAGGAGAAAATCTATCCATCTAAACTACAACAACAAAGAACACATTGAAATAAACATCGCAGAGAACGAAAGCAACATCGCAATGAACATAAATACATCTCAGGAACAAAACAACCAAACTAAGTACGCGGTTCCTCCCAACCGTCAATAGCATCATAAGACCATCGTGGGTCCTAGCCATCCCCCACGTGTAACATCCCAAGCCACCGACCAGATCGTCAGTACTGTTGTAATAGGGACATCACTACTAAACATGCATAATAACAACATAAGAAAATCTAACATGCTAGTGATAACACATAAGATAATCCTACAGTAGATAACATCACCTATCACATGCTAAACAACAATAAGCAACAGATATGCTAATACAATAATTCACAGCATCTAATCATATACTAAACATCATAATAAGAGCATGCGTCAAATAAAATAACATCATCTAAACATGATATACAAGTATCCCAATGAAAGCATAAATCACAAGAAAGCATACTCCGGAACCCGAAGTACCAAGTGAAGACATCCAGCAACGGTTGCACTAGGACAAAAGATCGTCTCTGTACACCGATCCCTAGCAGTGATGAAGGTAGCTACACCTCCCAACCACGTGACACCCGTAGGTCCACACCCGCCGTGCTGATGGAGATAATGATCCAACCAAAAAAACACACAAAAGAACATCCATGGCTAACACTCACGCCAGAGAGTATGATGGCTGCAACCAAGAACCTAAGACAATGCAAGGAGTACAGGTCCTGGTCAGACACTCAATAGGCTACTATGTAGGGACTAACATCATGGAGAGTCGCTTGGCATCAAAAATCCCAAGCTAGGACTTGCGCAGATTCAACATCCCTCAACGGAAAGGCTCTTGCACCCCAGACCTTTTTATTATCTTAAGTTTTATTACCAGTCACACATTATATTTAATTTTCACTTAATTAAAGCTTCTTTCGCCAACCCTCTGGGCACAATGATCACCAGGTTGCGAGGTAGAAGCCCCCTCCATATGCTACCCTACCCTACCCATGCTCATCCTACGACAAGTGCCCGTGGGCATGCATACTCCCATCCCAACCCCAATGATCATAACTTACGACAAATCCACGGAAGATCGAGCCTCGCAAGTCACCCAACAAATGTACGCATATGTACTCGTGTGTGGCGCACCACCATCACAAAGATCATAACACAAGGACAAGAATGAGAACACAATGCAAAGAAAACACCCAACTGAAAGCAACACGGGAAGGATGGATTCTACACGAATCCCAAAGCCAATAAAACCATACATCCTAAAATCACTCAATCGGCCTCAATCCAAGAGTATGGATTCTACACGAATCCCAATGATGTAACAAGACCACACATCATGAACTCACTCAATCGGCCTCAATCCGAGAGTATGGATGCAACACGCATCCCAATGCAACATAAAAGTGCAAAAGTGGTATGACTGATATCCAAACGGATCATCAAAGTCCACGGCCCACATTGTGCCAAGAAAACTCGAGAAAATAGGGCGGCACGCAAAATGAGGTAAAAACTCCAAAAATTTGGAAAACTTCAAAATTAAAACCCATTTAGCCTTTGGGTTCAAAACCCTCAAAAATCCAAAAATAAATGGAATCGGACACCGTATGCAAAAACGGCCAGCATAATGGTGCAAAATCCCAAACCCTCATCCCAAAAAATAGGGAAATGTTCATACCCGCCCAACCGGGTAGAACTAGCATACAGAAATGAAGGGGAACACTAGTTCTCAGCCTCCAAACAAATGGCTACCAAAAATAGAAGCAGAAACAATAAAACAGGAAAGCCCTACCTCACAGCCAAAAGGGAAAAACGGGAATCTGAACCATAAAATAAATATCTCGCAGAAGTAGCTAAAAATCGCGGCAATCCAAGGTTTCCCCGAGCTGGATCCAACGAGCCCAACCTCGCGACGATCCCACGCCCGTAGCTCCCACAACGAACAAAACAGTAAATCTTGACGAAGAGGATTTTGGGTTTTACTCTCCAACTTTCCAATTTGAAAGTGAGAAGTGAGGAATTAGATTCCTTTTTGGATACTTATTCACTTTTCAGGTGAATAATCGATTAGGGCATTTAACCAGCCAATCTAGTTAAACCCCGAATCGACCCAAACGAAAATAGGTTATTCTTATACATAGGAATTCATCTATGGCAAAGCTGCTAAAAATTAAAATAAATCAATTAAAAAGCCCGAAAACCCAAAAACACATAAATCTCCTTAATAACTTTCGCGACAATGCGAACTTCTAAATGCACAGACACGCTTACTGGTCTAATCACATAATGCAAATGAGTTCGGATTTAATAATCACCGAAAGGTTTAAATTAAAACATTTAATTAAGGATACGTCGACCATACAAAAGGCGACATTGGTAAAATATGAACGACTGAATCACTAACTCTAAGTGCCACTGCCAAGGATATAAATCCTACACACTAAACAACACGATCAAGTGCAATTGCATATAATAACATAGCCGAAGAAATAATGCGTTAAATCACCTAATTTAACCATTTATTTAATTATATTAAAACAATCTATTTACATCACTCACGTTCGCATAACAACGTAGGAATGAAGTAAATAACCATATCATTAGATCCGTCACATAACAAAATTAGAGGTATGTCCAAATACCAGATAACCAGATATCCTCATAAAACACACTGTCATCTCAAAATAGCATCATCATGCAACATGATTAACTGAACAACATAGTAGTCTAATATCTATGATACTAGAATCAAAGAGTAACATTTGACCCTCAGGTCATCTCAAATGTAAAACATAACATGAGTAACAAATATCTCTCTAATCAGAAATATAACAAGGTAAATGTCTGCAGTACATAACCAAATAATCTCACATGAACAATCCATTTAATTACTTACGCATTTAATAATGATTGATTACTTTGCATTAAAAGGGCACTTAAAACACATAAGCAAACACAGTCATAAACATGACTAACCACTGCTACAGGAACCTAGTCCAGTGCAACATGGTAAAAGAACATAGTGCAATCTTTGTACACATCTCAAGGTAATCACGGAACAACCTCATGATACCACATCGATCTTGGTAACCACTGGCACAAACCTCAGTGAACCAAAAATCACATCATAATCTCAAAGATCAGTCAAAAGCATAATCAACGCAACTGATACAAAATATAAATCCAAACACCTCGACGGTGTAGACCACTCAGGGTCACAATCATGATCCATCACAACAAAAGATCAGCAAGGGTGCATCCATTAGGATGACTTACAAAAGTCAAATGGGAGAGGCACTACACCAATCCCTATAGTAAAATTGCAATGTGATTTGAAAGTAAATCAAAATTATGATGTTTCAAACTTAGTTAATCAAATTGTACTTCCTTGCTTGGCATGGTTTTCATATCGATCAATTGAATGACAATAAGGAAGTTGAATTTTCTAGAGAGTTATTTTAGTTCACTCTATATTTGCAACCATTATTTTGCATGTAGTTTTAATATCTCCAAATTTTGTTGTTAAAACTTGTTTGACAAAAAGTTTTTTTTAATATTAAAATTACAAACCAAAACCAAATCACTCAAAAAAAACAAACATATTCAAGTTAGAGTTTGGATAGCCCACTGAGGTTCTTATTGTGATATTAGAGAAATTTATTACCATCCTATTGGGGTTGGAAATCATTGAGCTCACACTTTTGAAAATTTGGGTGATCAACACTCTACAGTTGGGATTATTTATTAGTTAAGCAGTGAGTTAGTTACATGGATATAATTAAAGATGAAATATTGTTACCTACCTTCCTTCATGTTCTACCAAAGAAGGAAAATATATCCAATCTAGAGAAAATAATGAAAGGCCTTAAATAAGCACAATGACTTGTTAAATATTGTGGATCTTTGATACGTAAAAAATTACAAAATAAATGCTTATAGAGAATATCTTACTTGAATAATGCAGAATGTATTTGCTTTTCTTTTGGTAGTGATCACCATATTATCTTCCTCCTTTAAACAGTAACTATAACAAT
This sequence comes from Cupressus sempervirens, assembly GCA_028749045.1. NCBI lineage: Eukaryota > Viridiplantae > Streptophyta > Pinopsida > Cupressales > Cupressaceae > Cupressus > Cupressus sempervirens. The sequence goes on along the minus strand of CM053789.1, from coordinate 570,779,799 downwards.
TTAAGTTTTGTATAATAGATGAAATAATAATGATAACAGTTAGCAATGTTTATGCAATATTGTTTGTTGACTGTAAGTACTTTGAATGCCATGGATTGATTTCTTTCCCTACAGTAGCATGCTCATATATATAGGAGAGAAAGGGACATGACTACGAAGAGTCATGTCTCTACGTGGCCCAAGGGCCATGTAGAGACATGCCTCTTCGGAGGCATGTAGAGACATGCCTCTTCGGGGGCATGTTAGTTTGTAATAATAACAAACAAACTTAATATGAATGTGCCCAATAATAACATGGCATGATAATGAGATGTCTCCTGAATAACAAAGGAGGTTGATCATAATGAAGGCTGCGATCAATCAATAAAACATGATCACAATAATGTCGATAATCCATATAAAATTACATGGACATAGGCATATATGTGTGTGTGTGTGTGTGTACATATATTAATACACACACACATATTCTTATATCCCTATGATTTATGGAATCAATAGTAATTTCCAGTATATCAAGTAACCCACGTTTTGCTTCTTCTGACACTAAACATTAACACTCCCTCTTTAGCTAGGGAGAAGTAAAACATCAATAAGTTAGAATCATCATGTAATCAACACAATATGAACAGTAAATGATCTCTACTTGCACTTAAGAAATGTCTAGAGATATCCATTGTGATTAAGTTTCCATGATCTCTACTTGCACTTAAACAATGTCTAGAGATGTCCATGATACACAATCTCTACTTGCACTTAAGTGTCTAGAGATGCCCATATAATCTCTACTTGCACTTAAGCAATTTCTAAAGATGCACATATAATCTCTACTTGCACTTAAGCAATGTCTAGAGATGTCCATATGATCTCTACTTGCACTTAAGCAATGTCTAGAGATGCCCATATAATCTCTACTTGCACTTAAGAAATGTCTAGAGATGCTCATATAATACACACATAGGTTAATTATTTACAAGATCGTCACCTTGTAAATAATTTCCTTCAAATGAATATGTCCATGAAAGATCGTCACCTTTCATTACATATCAAATGCTACTAAGTAACCAATAAAGGCTTAAACTCAAAATGAAATAAATATTTTATTTTAAAAATTTATCATTACAATTAATCATACCAAGTTTTTCTCTAAAGTATTTTAGTTTCACTTTAACAAGAGGCTTGGTAAGGATATCAGCTATTTGCTCATTTGTACATATGTGTTCCAATTGAATAACTCCTCAATTCACCATATCTCTAATGTAATGAAATGAAATTTCAATATGTTTGGAGTGATTATAAAATACTGGATTAGAAGAAAGCTTAATACAACCTTGATTATCAAATAAATCAAAATGGGCTTCAAATCTCTTTTGAAGAGATCTGATAGCAACTTTCATAGCCATACTGCTTCTCTAGCACTCAAGGAAGACACAATGTACTTAACTTCGGTGGAACTCATTTCTACTGAAGTTTTTTTTTTAGCTAGACCAGGAAATCATACCATATCTAAGACTGAAACAATATCCTGAAGTACTCTTCCACTCAACAGAGCTTCTGACCCAATCAAAATATGAATATCCAAGTAGTTCAATGTTGACTCTATCATATTTGATTCCCATTCCAATAGTACCTTTTACATATCTCAATATGTATTTGGCTGCATGTAAATGTATCTTCTTAGGAGCACACATAAACTGACTCAGGGTGTGAGTTGCATAGCATATGTCAGGAAGAGTATTGACCAAATACATCAGGGATCCAATAATTTCTCTGTAGTAAGTAGGATCTACAACCTCAGATTTTTTCATATCATCTTTTAATTTGTGTAGATTTATTTCCATAGGAGTAGCAGCCGATTTACATTCCATCATTCCAAATTTGGTTAAGATATCAATTGTATATTTTCCCTGATATAGTATAATACAGTTGTCTAGTTGCCAGACTTTTAATCCCATAAAGTAGTGAAGTAACCCTAAGTCTTTCATTTCAAATTTTGCAGTGAGCTCTTGCTTGCATTTATTTATGAGATGTTCCTCACCTGTAATTAGCAAATCATCAACATATAATACAAGAATAATCATATCATCACCTTTAGCTTTGAAGTACAAATTTGGGTTAGCTTCATTTTTGGTATATCCTAATTTCAATAGGTGATTATCTATTCTTTCATACTAGGCTCTGGGAACTTGTTTGAGTGCATAAAGTGCTTTCTTTAATTTACAAACATGAGTCTTGCTGTCATAAGTATTGAACCCTTCTGGTTGTTCAATGTAAACTTCTTCTTCAATCTTACCATTGAGAAATGCTATTTTGACATCCATCTAATGTACTTCGCATCCTTTAAATGCTACAATTTCTAGGATTGTTCTAACTAAAGTGTATCTAGCAACAGGGGCAAAGGTTTCTTCATAATCAATACCTTCTTTCTAAGAGAAACTTCGGGCTACAAATCTTGTCTTGTATTTTTCAATACTACCATCTAAAGCATGTTTAATCTTAAAAAACCATTTGGAAGAGAAAACTAATTTGTTCTTAGGTCTCGGTACATCATCCCATACATCATTTTTCAATATAGAGTTGTATTCATCAATCATTGCTTCCTTCCATGATTGATGTGAAAGTGCTTCTTCAACATTAGTAGGTTCAGATTTTATAAGTTCAGATAGTAATGCAACATAACAAGATTGATTTCTGGTCCTTTTTCTTTCCTTAATTACTTCATCTGGTTCAACTTGATTTTCTTCTAACATTTTTCTAGCCCAAAGAGGTCTCTTTTTATTGTTATTGTTGATGTTTTCAGGTTCTATATGACTAGACATGGAAGACAAGTCAGAATCATCCTCCCTCTCAATTTTTATGGGTTGATCTTCTTCAGAAATAGATTCATCACTATTACTGGAAATTTTAAAGTTTGTGTCTTCTTCAAATATTACATCTCTACTAATTTCAATTATCCTTTGCCTAGGAATGTAGATCCTATATCCTTTTGTAGTTTCACTATATCCAATGAATATTCCCTTTTTCCTGGATGGTTCCAATTTCGTTCTTTTCTCTTTTGGTATGTGAACATAGACTGGACATCCAAATATTCTCAAGTGGCTTAAATCTGGTTTAATGCCTGTGAATACTTCCTCTGGGGAGGTATTCTCTACTATGGAGTGAGGGCATCGATTTTGAATGTAAACAGTTGTATTAGATGCTTCAACCCAAAATGAATAATGAAGATTTTGATCACGTAACATAGCTCTGGCTGATTAAACTATATATCTATTTTTCCTTTCAGCTATTCCATTTTATTAAGAATTATAAGGTATAAAAACTCCCTCTTAATCCCAATAGAAATACAGAACTTTTTAAAGATATCATATATGTATTCAACCCCATTGTCTAACCTTAGGGTTTTGATCTTTTGACCTGACTAGTTGTCAACTAAGGCTTTGAATTATTTAAATTTGGATAAGACTTTAGATGACTCCTTTTGCTTTAGAAAATAGATCCAGGTTCTCCTAGAGTAATCAACACTAAAGATTTTATAGAAAAGACACCCATTAAGAGAGGGGACTGACATAGGGCCACAGAGATATGTGTGAATAAGTTCAAGAATGGATTTGGATTTATGACCACTTTTAGGGAAGGAATGTTTAGTATTTTTACCTAATGCACATCCCTTACAAATACTTAAATGATTAGCTTTCAGATTAGGTAGGCCTTTTACAATTTTCCCTATAGATGATAAAGCCCGATAATTAAGATGACTTAGTCTCCTATGCCAAATTTAAGAGGAATTTGATTGACCATTACTAATGATTAAGTTTAGATTAGAGTTTTGATTATTACAAAGCTTATAAAGACTCCCATCTCTAACTCCAATGGAGATGGATTTCTTAATAGTTGAGTTCTTGGGCCAAGATAGAACTCTATCTTCTTGAAATGCAATTTTGTATCCTTGATCAGTAAATTTGGAGATGGAGATGAGGTTTCTATTGATTCCTCATACATATAAGACATTCTTAAGTTGAAGTGTAATACCATAATTTAGTTGTATAGAATAGGGACAATTTCCTTTAATAGGATAAGAGGAGTTATCTACAATGGTTACTTCTGATGCATGATTAGAGAAATTTTCAAACTTATCCTTAAATCTAGTGATGTGGCGAGAAGCTCCACTATCTATGATCCAAGTATTGAGGTTAGTGTTTAATTCACTTGAGAGAGCTAAATAGAATGCATAATTTTCTTTTTCTACTTTCTAAATATTTTCATCCTTAACTCTCGCTAATGCTGCTTGAATTTTTTGCTTTTTTGGACATACATAATAGGAGTGACCAATCTTGTCGCATTTAAAACATCTAACTTTGGACCAGTCACGTTGTTTGTTATATTTGTGATTTTTGTTGAATTCCTTCTTGTTATGTTTAAACTTCCTTTTCTTGTTTGATTTAGTATATAGTTCTTGGATGTCTCCCTCTTGATTTGTAATAAGTCCTCTTGAAGCTAGTCTAGACTCCTCTTGAGTACATTCATTCTTTAGTTGATCAAATTTTAGAAGTTCAGGTCATGAACTTAAATCTTGAATGAAGGTTTCCCATGATAGAGGAAGACCTCTAAGAGAAATCATGCTTAGTTCCTTATCATCCACTTGATTTTTCATAGTTGCAAGTTGATCTTTTAATTAAGTAATTCTTAAGAAATATGAGGTTATGGATTCTCCACTTTTCATCTTTATATAAAGTAGATATTGTTTTAAATTTAATAATCTACTTGTATTGTTAATTTCAAATGTATTTTGAATGGAGGAGAAAATTTCATATGTGGTTTGAAGATTAGCTATAGATGGAAGTATATGATCCTTTAATGAGTCTATAATGATCTTCATTGCTTTATTATTATGTCTTTTCCACGTTACTTTCTCAGATTCACTTTCAGGCATGGGTAAATTTGATTCAATGTATTTTTTTAATTCCATTTCTCTTAGCACTATTAATAATATGATTTTCCAAGATGAGAAGTTTGATGCTCCATCTAGCCTATCTTCAATTCTTACGTGATTCACCATTTTAATGCTTTGGTTTTAAAACCTCTTTCTTTAACTTTTGAAATTTAGATTATAATGAATACTTTGCAAAAGTTTTCCTATTAGTATAGCTCTAATAGATAAAAAAATTACAAAATAAATGCTTGCAGATAATATAATGCAAAATGTATTTGCTTTTCTTTTGGCAATGATCATAGTATTATCTTCCTCCTTCAAACAGTAACTGTAACAATTTAAGTGCTATATAACAGATGAAATAATAATGATAACAATGAGCAATGTTTATGCAATATTATTTGTTGACTATAGGTACTTTGAATGCCATGGATTAATTTCTTTCCCTGTGGTAGCATGCTCATATATATAGGAGAGAAAGGGACATGACTATGAAGAGTCATGTCTCTACATGGCCCAAGGGCCATGTAGAGGCATGCCTCTTCAGAGGCATGTTAGTTTGTAATAATAACAAACAAACTTAATATGAATGTGCCTGATAATAACATGGCGTGATGATGAGATGTCTCCCAAATAACAAATTAGCTTGACCAATGAAGGTTGCCGATTAGTCAATAAAACATGATCACAGTAATGTCGATAATCCATATAACATTACATGGATGTAGGCATATATATATATATATATATATATATATATATGTATGTATATTAATACACACACACACACACACACACACACACACACACACACACACACACACACACACACACACACACACACACACACACACACATGCTCATATCCTTGTGATTTATGGAATCAACAGTAATTTCCAATATGTCAAGTAATCCATGTTTTGCTTCTTCTAACACTAAACATTAACATGACTAATCAATTGTAATTTGGAACTTATTCACTTTCATAGAAAAGTGGGCCTATAATTGACAATATTTATTTTTATGATAGTAGTCTTTTACTTGAGTATAACAATGATTTGAAAGTCATGGCAAGTTTTGGAAGTGCTATGGGAGTGACCTTGACTATTGACAATCTTGATATGAGTGTTAAGAATGAGGATTGCATGGAAAAGTTAACTCATAACAGTTCTAATTTTCATGGAAAAAATAATGATACCTTTTATAATGATGAGATAACAATATTTATAAATGTGTACAATGGTACCATTGAGTTGTAACTTGAAGTTACTCAAGAATTGGGGACTAGTGATGCATTCTCGATGAATCTTATCTCTCAAATCATACCTTAGGAAACAAGTTAGAAAGTTCATTTGGTGGCATTAACTCCAAATATTGTGAGTTGGATGGACTTGTAGTGACATTGGAAGTCTAAGTGTGTGAAGAGATTATTAAAACAACAACTTCCACATTACCAGTTGAGCCATCTTTTGAGGTACATGGCAACAATTGCTTAGTTGTTGATGTCTGCATTGATGAAAGTACACATGATGTCTTTGTTAGAAAGTAAAGTCCACCAAGATAACTGAGAAGGGGAGGGGGGAGGGGTGAATAAATTATTCAATTAATGTCTTTATTAATTATGAAACATAGAAAGAGTAGATGCAACAACTAGAGAAAGATAACCATACACAATAACACCATATTTGTTAACTAGGGAAACCCTTGATCAAAGGGAAAAATCCAATGGGAATGATGTTGGAAATATAAGGTAGGCAAGGTTACTAAGAGGGGAGGGGTGAATCAGGAACCAATAAAACTTTATCTAACTTCACCAATTAATCCTTCATATAATATTATGATCTAATTGCATGCATGAAAGAATGAAAGCAATAAAACATTCATAAAACTTTAACACAAGATATGGTGACCTAGAAATGTTCCAATTAGAAAGTAAAACTACGGTGGGGATGATGCCGACAAGCCTTAATACTGTAGTATAAAGTTAACCTGTTAAGGCTTACAATTGACCACTTCTGGTGATCTGCCTTTTTAGGAGCAATAAGGACTGTGAGGTCCACCTTATGAAAGGATTTAAAGGATTTACAAACATATAATGAAATATGCACTCGGTTAAGAAATTGAGCAAAAGACTATTAAGTCTACCATGTTAAAAGATTTGACTGATGCACTTGTTAGGATGAACCAATGGTTGATCTCTGATCTGCAACTCTAATTTGCTAAATGAGATTCCTCAAGAATTACAATGATCACCTGACTATGATAGATAAATCTTTTCTATCCCTTATACTACTTGTAGCCTTCTTCAATTCACACTCCTTCTCATCATATACTTTTTCACATGCTCACACTTGGATATGATACAATGTATTACATATATACCAATCCAAATCACAACTTACTGGAGTTGAGTACAATACCAATTTCGTCATAATTCATAAAGTTGGTTCAACTGTTGTAACTTGGGTTTTGAAGACAAACTTGGTGATGTTCTGATACATGAAAAACACTGTCAATGCTCAACAAACTTAGGCACTTGGTTGAACTTGAAGCTCGGTCCATACTAATCACTTCCAACTAGCTCGAACTTGGTCAACACTGTGTGACTTGGTGAACACTAGATTCACATTGTTGACACTAGATGACTCAGTCAACACTAGATTCACATTGTTAACACTATAGATCTTGATTAACACTATGATCTTCTTCACTTCCAGTGAATAGCTCGGTAGCCTCTCCTATGCTCATTTTGTACTAAACTTTTCCTCTAAAGCTTGATAAGCACTATGTAGCTTGGCAAACACTACAAACTGACTCAGGTGCTCGGTAGACACTGTATTCTTACTACTTAGCTTGGGAACAATTGAATCAATTGGTTAACACTACAAACTGAATGATAAGCTCGATAGCAATTGTAGAGCTTGGTAGCAATGTAACCATTTTCCTAAGTGTTCAATCACTGATAGAAAAATTAACCTTAATGTCAAAAATCTCCCCCTTTGGCATTAGTGACAAAAGCACTTACCAAAACAAAAATATGATCGTTCAAAAATATAAGTCAAAACTTCCTTTATCATCATTTTGTGTCTTCAACTTGGTTTTGACTTCTAGGTGCTATGGCTTGGTAAGATACTCTATTTTTTTGATTTTTTAAAATTGCTTTCATAAAGATATTTTTTTCTTATCTGTACAAGTATCTACATACTACTATATTGCTCGCACATATATATATCTCTCCTATATTCATACAACTGGAGTATAGTATACTTCTCCTCCTTTACATATTACTTCTCTCCTTCTACAATATCTTCTCCCTCTTTACATATTACACATATTTATTTCTCCACCTTTTTGACATAAATACCAAAGGTATACAATATCTATATGTTAATACCAAAATGTGACAAGAATTTAGAATGTACCTTCAAAATTAGTACCATTGTCTTGTCCGAATTCTCTTATAATACCTTGCTTGCATGCAATGCAATCTAAACTTCTACTAATAATTCCATCATGTGATCATCTATGGAGAAGTTGTTATCATGGATGAGTGTCTTTGAATGTGCAATGTGTTTCTGCAATGCATCCATGTTTAGAAGAATCATGCCCTAAATTTTTGCAAGTGTGGCCCAGAATTTGACTTCTTCCCTCAATAACTCTACTTACAAATTTGTTAGATATTTGATCTTGGAATAATGTGCAGAACTATAACTTGGGTCAAGTGATAGCTAGTTTGCACTTTCCTTCATATCTTCATCTATCTTGGATAATTTATCCTTGATCTCCTTTGTGAAGATAGATATGCCACTCAGTTTGACAAATAATGAAACAACATTATTAATAGATATTTCTAGTGAACCAAGAATAGTAGATAACTCTACTTGATCTATGGCTATTCTCTATGCAACTTGTTCCAAAACTCTATTTTCAAATTTCTTTCAGCTCTTTGTAGCAATTTATCCTGTCCATTCAAGTCTTCATTATATTTGTGGACAATTTCAACTAATTGGTCAAGAATGGGTTGTTTTCCATCAACCCCAATACCTAGAGCATCAATAAATATGCTGTTTATGTCTTCAAGAACTTGATTTTCTTTCTTCTTTTCTTCTTTAAGCTTTTTCTACTTAGCTCTCTTCTTCAGTAGTTTAGCCATGGTATCCATTTGATTAGGGGTGAAGGTAGAGATATCCTAATTTGGAATAACTATATCCTCATCTAGATCAATTGCTTTTGCTTCTTCTTTACCCTTTTCCTTTAGAATGGTATAAACAATTTGTTTACCCTTCTCTAAGAATTTTGTACTTGGTTGAGACTGGTTCTCATCTTTCATTGTACTATCTATGGATACACTTGGAATAGAAACAATTGTAGAAATTGACAGACTAGCAACAAATGTAGAAATATAACTAACAATAGGAATACCTTGTTGTTGCTCAGTCAAGCTTGATGATGGAGGAACTTGCTATTTGGCAGATGAAGTGCTAGGCACTTTAGTCATTATAACGCTCAGTAGAACAGATCCAGAGCTTGGTTGGGTGCTTGGTATAGTAGTGGTATCCACAAGCAACTCGGTAGAAGCTTTCTTGAAGCCGGATTGCACTAAGGATTTTCTCAGAGAATGAGGAAATGAGGTCATTACTGTTGTTAATTTTTTTTGTACATTAGTTTCCTCAATGCCTTATATCTCTAGAAGGCTTCCTCCATTAGCTTCCTATTCTTCCTCTTCATCATCTAGATTGACATTATCTAACTCATCATCTTTAATTTCTACATCTTCTTCCTCATCTTCACCTTCCTTGTCATCAACATGTATAAAAAAGTCATTAGGTTGATGCAACTGATAGATGTTTTTCCATGTAGTTGTAGCTATCTTCACCATAGATTCAATATCCTTAAGCAATATCATGCAAGTGTTTAACTTGAGCGTGAACTTCTTCTCATTTTGCTTCAAGGATTCCTTCACTTCCTTCTCACTAAGACTCAGCATGAGTTGCCTCAAAGTCTATTCAAAGATGTCCTTGGAAATTTTCTTTGCACTTTCCCATCTAGGTTTTACTGCCATCATAAGTTCATCAGAAATTTTATGTGCAAGCTCATCTGGGGAATACTTCCATTTGCCCAATTTAGCATAATAGTATCCTCAATTTTCCTTTTCTCTTCTTCATTCCTTGTCTCATACTTGAGAAATTTGAACATGCCATTCTAGTTCCTTCTTCCATTTTCTTCAATCTTTCTTGAAGTGTAGGTCTAGATCTTGTGAAGATAATTTTCTCAACTTCATCTTCACCTAACTTCAAATCCTCTTTAGACTTGCCTGCCCTTCTAGTAAATACAATAGGGGAGGATTTGATAGGTTTGGTTATGATGAACTTCCCCTTCTACTTGGGAGGTGGTTCTTTATCAGATTTAGATTCCTTTGCCTCATTCTCTTCATCATCATCTCCTTTTCCTTTTGTCAGTATGAGAGTATAACTTGGTTGCTTTGTGTCTTTCATTAACTTTTCTATCCTCTTCCTCCCTTTGTTTACTACTTGAGGTAGCTTGACCTCAAGCTCAGTTCTTGCCTTTGATTTATCATATGTTTTGAAATAGGTGGCTTTAAGATCCATAGGCTCATTCAATACAGCTTCTATAATATCCTTGGTGTCATCAATGTTAATCTCATAGTTTAGAGGCTTAACCCATGCCACTCTAGGTTTGATTGCCTGAATATATACTTTGTCATAGTGAACCATGAAATAGATATCTTGCTCATATTCTTCCACAAGACTCTTGGGTATCCTAAACCTATTTTGTGTCTTCTCTTTGAATGATTCAAATTAACTATCCATTATGTTATCAAAATTCTCACCCATTTTTGCTATATATTCATTGATCTAATATAAAATAGGAACATCCTTCCTCCATACTAAATCTTTAGAAGGGAAAAAAATTTGAATAAAGAAGAATAAACATTTCAAAAGGGAACCAAACTTACATGGGTTATTCTTTGACACTTTGATGCTCTACATGTTCTTGTTGAATTGGTTAAACAACAACTCGACAAGGTCAAAGGATAGATTATTCTTCACTACCTTGTATCCCAGATCAATAGCTTCACATGATATGTTGTTCAACTGACTTGAACTATAAATTTTGTGTGCAATAACATGTATTTTGAACTTTAGTTCCATGTCTGTTATGTCACTAAGCTTCATGCCTCTTCCATCCCACTTGGAAAAGAGTTTGCTTAGCCAATTCGACCCAACCTAGGGTTTTGGTTGTATTTGCTTTATTTAGCATTGGAAGCCCAGTGATTTTCTGAATCATTTTCTTTGTAATTTGAATGGGTTGATCCAACCATAACTACCCATTGTGAACATGACTTAGAATAAATCTAATCCATTTGACTTGAAAGTCTCTTGGCATATGTGAAATATGCATTAAACCCTTGGTTTCCAAATGTTGATGTTTGGGCTTCAATGCATCATCCACACACAATTCATTGAATGCTTCATTCCTCTCTAGGATTCCTAGTTCCTAAATAGAACAATGGTAGAATGAACGAATGTCATGCATGAGTAATACCTTGGGTGGAATTTGAGATGAAGCACCAGTTGGGTCGAGCACCTCAACAATTGTTGGACTCAACTTGAAATTTAGTGCCTTGCAGTCAACTCCACAAACTAATATTTCATAACCTTTCTTGATTTTTTTTCTTGAAGATGCCATTGATTGGTAGGGTTTCTAAAAATGAGAGAAATATTCAACTAAATACGCTCAAATTTCTCAAGGGCTCTAAATTCACTCTTCACAAATAGCTCTGGAAATTTGCAGTGAAATAATACAATTGATTTCTTCCTTTTTAGTGAATTTCCTCTTTTTGATCGCCATTAATGCTTTGTACTTCATACTTGCTTGGTGATAGCCTATCCTCCACTTGGTTTAGTCTATAATGCTCAAGAGATATCTATAGCTCGGTAGAGTCACCAACATTCAGTAGGAATTATTGACTCTATTTTTGTACCTAGTAACAATATGCAACTCGACTTTTCTTGGTAAGGTCCTGTGACCCAACCTTGCTCGGTAAGGTCTCTTGCTTGTTATCATTCTTGATGATCTATGTGCATCTTGAATGCTAATGTGGATCTTTCTTCTAGTTGGCTGGAATTAATGTTAGATGACTTCATTTGAATCACAATTCCAATGATCTCCATAGGGAACTAAGTTGAAATGATTGAGCCACCCAACTTATTGACTTGGGTGTCATTCACTTCATGATCTTGGTTTGCATTCTTTGGATATTTTGGTACCCATTGCTACCTCATTTTTTTTCTAATATTGTTAGCTTTGGCTTTCTTTTCATATTCAATTCTACCTGTGTTCATACAGTTATTGGCAAGATGTCCAAGTTCTATGCAAATAAAATATCTTTTGTAGTATCTCTTTTTCTCATGTGATGTTTCACATAGTTTGCTCCAATGTGCCCAAATTCACCACAGTGGTGACATTTACACCATGTGTTGTAATCCCATCCAAATATTTCTTTCACAATTTATTCTACTAGGTTCCACTTCTTGGTTTTTCACTCTAAAGATTTGTGTCCTTGTTTCATGCAAATGTGAAATTTACCTTCAAACTCAAATTTCTCTTTACATTCACTTGCTCTATGATCATGCTAATTGCAACTATAACACTTTCCATTGAATTTTTCTTTTCCATTACTCCAACATTTGTTTGAGTATAACCTATCTTACCGCAATGATTGCAATTAGGTCTTTTATTCTTTTGAGCTTCTTGCTGAGATGATTCACCTTTTTCTATGTACCCTATTTTAGATTTGCCTTTGTGTCTATATTGACTTTGTTCATTCAATTGATTCATGATTTCCTTAGATTTCATCATTCTTTCATACGTTTGTTTTTCAATGTTTTTGATTAGGAAAACAGGTTTTACAGGGATCCTGAAACCCAAAGTTTTACAACATAAAACAACTTAAAGCAGAAAAGACAGAAAAAAAGCTACCTCAAAAGGCCAGAAACAAAAAGGCTCGAAGCCTAAGAAACAAAGGCCAGGAACAGAGCCTGGCGGGCAGACTAGTGTCCCTTCTTTTCCATTACCTGCAAGGTTTTTGCAGCGTCACTTTCCTTTTGGTTGGCCTCTTCCTCCTGGATCGTGGGGAGGAAATGCATCTGGTCCCCCTGACTTTCCTGGATTCTAGTCTCTTTCTGAGGATCTTCCCGGTTGGTTCTGTGCTCTGTACTCTGCTCCACGTTCCCCACAAGACTAGCATTGGTCAGATAGTCCCCCAGATTAACAATGTTTTCATTCAAGGTATGGAGGGTATCCATAATCTATTTAGTCACAACCTGGTGGATGAAATCCAGCCTTTGGACCTTCTACTCGAGTCGGGTGATTCTGTCCTCCTGATTGTCTCTGGGGTCCTGGCTTTTGTCTTTTTCCTGGCTGCCCACCTGGTCTTTACTATCTCTAGCCTCATGATCCTTGACATCCCCCCTGTTGTTGGTTTGGTTGGACCTAACCTTCAGAGTCTCAATTTCCTGAAAAAGCCACTTAATGGAGCAAAAATTGTCGATCAGGCTATTCTTTGCATTGTTGAGAAAGTTGAAACCTGTTTCACGAACATTGTCAGAGAGAACCAGAAGAGTCGGGTCAAGGAGCTCGTCATAGTGGGTGCTACTATCGAGATCCCCCAACACCTAGATTTTAGCAAGTTCTCTAACAATGCCCATACTGACACTATCCATATTGAAATTTCTCTAGGCTCTTCTCTTATTTTTCCTGATGGCTTCCCCTCCCTTTTCAACCATGATTTCTATCATCTCTTTTGGGGGTGAAATGGGGACCTCCAGGGGGGAGGTGGGCACAGTAGGGCTGGGGGGAAAATCAGCGTAGTCACTAAGATGATCATGGGTTGGAGTCTGGTCCAATTTTCTTTTGTTGGGGTTATCCTGGGTTACCAAGGGGGTCTCCTCCTTCTTGTCATTATCTTTCTCCTTGTCGTCTTCCAACTCACTTTCCTTCTCTACCACCGAATCCACCTCCTCCGACTCCGTATCTGACTCATCACTAGACTCCTTGTTTGTTTTTCAATGTTGAGATCATTTTGTAGTCTTTCATTCTTTGATCATAGATTAATAATCTCTTCATTTGCATTAGTGAGTTGATCAATAAAGCCTTCTTGTTGAAGGGATAGTTGTTGAATTTCACTATCCTTTTCTTCTATCACTTATTTGGCTTTTTCTTTTTCTTCCATGACTTCACATAATCTAACTAATTAGATTACTTGTTCTCTTTTTAGCTTTCTGACTTATTCTTAAAGATTGGAATATTTTTCTAATAGGTGTCTTTGATTGCTTCATTAGCTTCATTTGAATTTCTTTTTGGAAATATGTCTTCCATTCTTTCTTCAATATAGAGATTTTCATTCACTTGTACTGCAAGATCTTTCCTTCTTTTCAATGATTGAGAGAGTTTCTCCTTTTCTTTCTTGAGTTGTCCAATGGCCAATTCTAGATCTAACTTTTCATTGTCAATAGCCTTATCTGGCCTGTATGCCTCCATTACCTCTGATCTTTTCTTAAGTTGTTAAACTTCTAATGTGAGAACCAAAGGATCTTATAGCAATTGTTGGAAATATAAGGTAGGAAAGGTTATTGAGAGGGGAGGGGTGAATCAGGAGCCAATAAAACTTTATCTTACTTCACCAATTAATCCTTCATATAAGATTCTAATCTAATTGCATGCATGAAAGAATGAAAGCAATAAAACATTCATAACACTTCAACACAATATATAGTGATCTAGAAACCTTCCAATTAGAAAGTAAAATTGGGGTGGGGATGACACCCACAAGCTTTAGTACCGCAATATAAAGTTAACCTATAATGCTGACAATTGACCACTTATGGTGATCTGCCCTATTAGGAGTAATAAGGGCTATGAGGTCCACCTCATTAAAGGATTTACAAACATAGAATGAAGTATGCACTCAGTTAAGAGATTGAGAAAAACACTATTAAGTCTACCCTATTAAAGGATTTTACTGATGCACCTATTAGGATGAACCAATGGTTGATCTCTGATCTACAACTCTGATTTTCTAAATGAGATTCCTTGAATTATAATGATCACCTAACTGTAATAGCTAAATCTTTTCTATCTCTTAATTTGCAATCCTACTCATCATATACTTCTTCACATGCTCACACTTGGATATGACACAATTTATTACATATATACCAATCAAAATCACAACTTACTAGAGTTAGCTAGAATACCAATTTCATCATAATTCACAAAGTCAGCTCAACTACTATAACTCAGGTTCTAATGACAAACTCAGTGATGTTTTGATACACAAAAAACACTATCAACACTCAAAAAAATTACGAACTTGGTTGAACTTGAAGCTTGGCCATAATAATTACTTCCAAGTAGCTTGAACTCGGTCAACACTGTGTAACTTGTTGAACACTAAGAAACTTGGTAGCTACTAAATCACTTAGTTGATACTAGATGACTGATCAAAACTAGATTCACATCGTTAACACTCTAGAGCTCAATTAAAACTACAATTTTCTTCACTTCCACTAAATATCTCAGTAGCAACTGTAGATCTTGGTAGCAATGTAACCATTTAACTAAGTGTTGAGTCACTGATAGACAAATTGACCTTAATGTCAACAAATGATGCCCACAAGATGATACACTAGTATAAAAGATCCTTTGAAATGATGGGACCTGTTAGGAGTCAATGGGATACAATTTTAGGACATACGAGTCACTGTTAGGAGACTTTGAATCCCTGTTGGGAGATTCTAACCTGTTAGGAATCATGCCAACCCTGTTAAGAGCTGAAAGGAAGATAAATGAACCCATCAATATCCAAATAACTTCAACACTATCCTCAGTAAATAATACAAGTGTGCATCAACAATTGTCAAACAAAAAATTATCTTTCCAAATGGAGTTCCTTGTAAGCTCACCGTACCTCAACTGCACCAATCTCTACTCTAATCCAAAAGATATTCACATTCAAGCTTTCAATCACAATATGATCTCACTAATTACAAAATCTGCTCTGGATACCTATCCACAAGGAAATTACTTTTCCATTATACCATGTCCTAGAATAAATTATTGAGTCAATCTTCAGGCTTTCCCAATTTACAATTATAATATAGGACCAACTTAAGATATTAGATTACACATTACATGATAATATTACATCTTTTCACAATTACAAGTAATCTATCAACTCACAATCTTCATTAATTTCCAACCATTAATCATTTGATTATGTGTATTTGACCAAGCCATCTTCAACATGTCTTCAACCTCTATCTCATATCACTTAACTAGATTCCATCTCTGTTAGGAGATAAAATCTAAACAACAATCCTCACTTTCCAAAAATGTTGTTTAAAAGCTACCTTCACCAGAATCTTCATAACTCTATCTAGTCTTCATATTTTTGTACGTGCTCTTAAATATAGTATCTAGACACACACACACACACACACACACACACACACACACACACACACACACACACACACACACACACACTCACTCACTCACTCACTCACATATATATATATATATATATATATATATATATATATATATACATACATACATACATAAAAAGTGTGCATAAGTTTATCTTCAATCCTCAAAGTGTGTGAAGCCAATCTCTATTTATTGCACAACCAGTCTTCATAGAATAACAAGTATGTTGACATCAATGAAAAAATCTATCATGAATGCAACATACAAGCTCTGAATCATGTCTCCAATACTGATAGGCTACTTCGCCATAGGAACACCATCAACATTCATGCTAAAAATCTCACCCTTTGGCATTGATGACAACATAGATGAAAAACATCTAAGTTCCATGAATACCAAATATCTATCTTTTTCCTCTACTCCCTGATTCATGCTACCCATGAATCTAATCATACAATAACCAATATGCATAAGGAAGGTGTTAATCTTCCCTGTACATTAGCATCTTTCAAATCCTCTTCATCAACTAAATCCTCTTCATTAGTCAATATGAATCTCTTCCTTGAGTACATCTCTCTCCCATAAAATGTATGAGGTATAATGTACTTGTTTCTCCCTCACAGGATAATCTTTCAGATGTTATTCTTTCTCCGAATATACATATCTTAGGATGTTTTTCATGTACACATCTCTCCCCCATTGACATCAATGAAGATGCATCAATATGTCAATTCTCTAAGTATGATATGTAATAAGATCAAGTGTCCAAATACATTGGTAAATACTAGTACCAAGAGTCCTTCATGACTTAGCTCAAACATAGATACTCCTCCATAGGAGAAGCATCAAGCATCTAGTCTAGATAAAGAAAAAGTGCATTGCTACCACTAGACTGATGCAATCTCTACATCAACTACTCAAATGTGTCCTTAGCCAAATGTTTTGTAAATATGTCTTCTATTTTCTCCTTTGTGCTAACATAGTCCAATATGATCTCTTTCTCTATAATTTTTTCTCTTAAAAAGTGATACTTAAGTTATATGTGTTGTCTTTGAATTTAAAACTGGATTCTTTGACACACTCACTATACTTGTGTTATCACAATGTATGATAAAAATCTTTGTAAACTCAACCCCAATGTCTTTTAACATTTGCTTCAGCAAAACAATTTGATCAAAACAATTTGTTGCTGCTACATACTCTGTTTTGCCATACTCTATGAAATACAATCTTGTTTATTGCTTAACCAAGAAACCAATCTTTCCCCCAAGAAGAATGCTCTACCACTAGTGCTCTTTTGATCATCTATATTTCCTACCCAATCCATGTTAGTGTACACACATAGAGTAAAATCATGTGATCTATCATACCATAATCCATAATTAGGCATGCCTTTCAAATATCTATTTTTTTTTAGTACTCCATAATGTGTTTCTTTAGGATCTTTCTAAAATCTTGCCACAATTCCAATTGCATTAGCTATATCAAGTCTAGTATGTGTCAAATATTGCAATCCACTAATTATAGATCTGTACATTTTCTATTCAACAATATGGGATTCATCATTACTACATAACTTACATCCAGTTACCATAGGCATTCTAACATGTTTATAACTTCCCAATCCAAATATTTTCAAAAAATCTTTAAGATACTTCATTTGCAATATAAAGATATCATCTTTGTATTGTACAATCTAAGATCCCAATAAGAATTTCATCTCTCCAATCATACTCATTTCAAATCTCTTCTTCATTTCCTCCAAAATCGCTTCACTTGCTTCATCATTTCCTACAAAAATTATGTCATCCACAAATACTTCAACAATCAATAGTCCATTGTCATTATTTCTCAAATAAAAATTACTATCAACATTACTTTTCATAAATCTCAAACTTGTCAAATACTTATCCAATCTTACATACAAGGCTCTAGGTGCTTGTTTTAGTCTGGCATATAATACCTTCTCCATTTTGCAAACTATATCATCTTTATTTGTCAAAGGAAAACCAATAGGTTGCACAATATATACCTCTTCTTCAAGATCTCCATTCATAAAAGATGATTTGACATCTATTTGATAAACTTTAAACTTTTTGTTAGGTGCATATACTAAAAACATTCTTGCTGCCTCTAGTCTAGAAACAAGTGCAAAAGTTTCTTCAAAATCAATTCCTTCTTGTTGTGAACAAGCTTTACATACCAATATTTCTTCGTTCCTTACAACTTCACCTTGTTCATTCATATTTTTTTTCTTTTTGAATATCCATTTAGTTCCAATAACATTCTTATCTTTAGGTCTAGGAACCAATTGCCATGTTTTAACCTTTTCAATATGCTCTAGTTCCTCTTTCATAGATTTTATCCAATAATCATCCTTACAAGCTTCATCAACATTCTTAGGTTCAACATGAGATATTAAGCATAGTTCTTCTTGTACCTTGTTTCCTTTCATGACCCCTTTATCTTTTCTTCCAATGATTTTTCCAATAGGGTGATTCTTTTCAATATTCTACGAGGTGTCACTGCTTCAATTCTATTTTTTTCTCTAGGTGCAAATCTAGGAGTGTATATTTGTTCTTATATTTGACCTTCTCTCTGAATTTCAGTGTGCAATTCAATGTCATCTCATAAAATAATTCCTACTCAACATTCTCCTTGTTAGTTCTTGGATTATTCTTTTCATCAGAATTATAATCAAGTATCCTTTCCTAAATTCAAAAATTTTTATTAGCTTTCACATTAGCACTTTCAACAATAGTCTTAGATTTCTGATTTAAACATCTATAAGCTTTTCTTTACAATGAGTATCCAAGGAACATACCTTCTTCACTTCTTAAATCAAACTTTCCAATATCATCATCTCTTTTAATGTAACATTTACTTCCAAAAATTCTAAAATATTTCATAGAAGGTGCATGTCCAAACCATAGTTCATAAGGTGTCTTACCAGTGCCTTGTCTAATTTGTACTTTGTTCATAGTGTAATTTACTATATTTACTACTTCTCTCCAAAAGATTTTTGATGCATTGTTTTCAGGCATCATTGCTCTTTTTGCCTTTGTTAGTGATATGTTTCTCCTTTCTACTATCCCATTTTGCTTAGGTGTCTTAGGGGCTAAAAGTTGTCTCTTCATACTATTATCTTCAAAAAAATGTTAAACTCATTTTAAGTAAATTCTCTTCCTCTATCATATCTCAAAAATATAATCTTCAAACTAGATCTATTCTCAAATCTAATTTTAAATATCTTGAATTTCTTAAAACCTTAAGATTTTTCTCAAAGAAATGCAACCCACATCATTTTAGTGAAATCATCAACAAGAATCATAAAATACCTTTCACCATAGAATTCTCTTGTCTTTGTGAGACCACTCAAATATGTGTGGACAATCTCCAATTTCACCGATGTGGTAAATTACTTTCTTGGAAATGAGGCTTTCTTCAATTTTTCCACTATACATTCTTTACACACCATGTTAGTAGGTTTCATAATCTTAGGCAAATCTCTATTTGCAAATGTATTACTAACCTTCCCAATGTTATCAAAGTTGATATGACAAAATCTCTTATGCCACAACCAACTGTCATCCACCTTTTATACTAAATAGGTCATCTTATTAGGATTCAACTGAAATACATTACCTCTTAGCCTTGTACCAATTCCAATCAACTTACCATCTTTATCTTTGATAGTAAAAATCTTCTCTATAATGTACAATTGATGTCACTTTCCAACTAGTTGTCCAACACTTAAAAGATTATGTTTCAAACCTTTCACAAAGTAAACATCATCATTATTAGTCTTTCCATCAAGTTTAATAGATTATTTTCCTTTTATATGATAGGTTTGCACTATTTCCAACTCTAACTACTTCTTCATCATAGCTATTGAAATCAACAAACTTGTTTATATATCTAGTCATGTGATGGGAAAAACCATTATCTATATATAATCCAATCAGATTTCTTCTTTTCAACTTGTGATACTAATGTTTTTTCTTCTCTAAATTCTTTATCAGAGCTTTCTTCCTTAATAACAACAATTCTTGTTTCATCATCTCCATCATCACTTTTAGAAAATATGTTTACCATTTTAATATTAAGTTCACCATCCTCATCAACATAAAACAAATCCTTAGGTACTCTTGGTTTATAAGGATTTCTAGGCTTAAACTTCTTTACTCCCTTAGGAAATTTAAAAGAATAATGACCAAGTTCATTACAAGTCCAACACTTAATTTTTTTGTTACCTTTAGGTTCTCTCTTCATAAATAGGGCAAGTCCTTCCTCAATCTTCTTTTCTTCATCTTATATTGTTTGACTGCTACTGGCATAATCTCCACTTGTACTTCCACTTCTTGTCAACATAGGTTTGTCTCTTAGTATGTTGAAAGAAGTTTATACTCTAGGCAATTCTACACTTTGTCTCATCCACATTTCAGCTCACTATAGTCTTCCAAGAAGAGTCTCTCTTGAAAAATAAGATGTGAAGGGAATAACTTGTTCAATCATTTGTATTGTCTATTTGTATGCAGGTGTCAAAGTGTTCAATACTTTCCATACAACTTCATCTTCTAATTTCTCTCCTCCACAAGTCTTAATTCCTCTAACAATCTTTGATATTGTACCAAAACAATTTCTTCTAGATTCATCTTCCATCATCTTAGCATCTTCAAATAAACATATCCAACTCTAGAATCTAACCTATTGAGTATGTTTATCACCTTCAAATATACTTTGCAAAGCATATCAAATTTCATGAGTACATCTTAAAGATTTTACCTGACCAAATTTAGTTCTAGTAAGAGATAATAATAGTGCTTCTCTAGAAAGCATGTTAAACATGAATGTATCTTTCTTTTTTGTTTCACAACCCTTAAGATATTTTTCTTCAATCATAGCCTTGATATTTTTATTAATAAACCAATATTTCAGACCCATGCATACCAGATGTGTCTTAATATTTTATTTCCAACTATCATAGTTAACTCTATCAAACTTTGAAATATCTATCCTGAAATAACTCACCATAGATTTCCTTAAGGTGTTAAGATTTTCCTTCAAGGACACGATGCTTTGATACCAATTGTTAGAAAGTAAAGTCCACCAAGATAATTGAGAGGGAGTGGGTGGGGGGTGAATTAGTTATGCAATTAGAACAAATCTCAATGTCTTTATTAATTTTGAAACATGGAAATAGTAGATAAAACAACCATAGAAAGATAACCATACACAATAACACCACATTTGTTAACTGGAGAAACCTTTGATCAAAGAGAAAACCCTGGTGGGAATGATTTCCCTATTAGGAGTTAATGAAATACAATTAGTACATATGAGTCCCTATTAGGAAACTTTGAATCCTTGTTAGGAGATTTCAACCCTATAAGGAGTTGTGCCAACCTTGTTAGAAGTTGAAAGGAAGATAGATAGACACACTGTCCAAACAACTTGAGTACTATCCTCAATGAAATATACAAGTGTACACTAAAAACTATCCAACAAAAGCTTATCTTTCCAAATATAGTTCCTTGTAAGGTCACTGTGCCTCAACTGCACCAATCTCTACTCTGATCCAAAAGATATTCACATTCAAGCTTGCATATCACAACATGATCTCACTAATTATAAAATCCACATCGGAAACCTATCCACAAGGAAATGACCTTTCCTTTATACCGATTCCTAGAATAAATTATTGAGTTGACCTTGAGGCTTTCCAATTTATAATAATGATATAGGACTAACTTAAGATATTACAATGCACGTTACATTACAATAATACATCTTTTCACAATTACAAGTAATTTGTCGACTCACAATCTTCATAACTTTCCACTTGCTGATCATATGATTATGTGTATTAGACCAAGCCATATTAAAAATGTCTTAAACATCTATCTCAAATCACTTAACCAAATTCCATCTATAGTAGGAGATAAAATCCAAACAATATTACCCACTTTCTAGAAATGTTGTTTGAAAGCTACCTTCACCAAAATCTTCATAACTCTGTCGAGTCTTCATATTTATGTATGCACTCTTAACTATAGCATATAGACATACTATATAACATAATCCCAAGTTAAAATTAGCTAATCTTCAATCATAAAACCGCACTCAAATCCAATCTTCAATCCTCAAGCTGTGCTCAAAACCAAATTGAGGCTAGACATGCACATGTGACTAGTCTGGTAAGTGTAACAACACGAGGAAGACATGAATTTCTACTTCCCTTGAAGTTTTGAAAATGTTAGTTTGGTTGGATTTCTTTTGAAACATGGAAGTTGAGGAAGCCCTAGTTGAATAGGCTTTAAACCCTCATTATTTGAGCTATTTGAGGCTTTGTGCCTTAGAATCTAGTTGAGAATTCTAAATCTTGGAATATCATAGGAATCCAAAATAGATATCTAGATAGAAAATTATTTTAGGTGGTATTGTGGAATTTTTTTTCTATTTTCTAAAAACAGAGATTAGAGACCTAATTCTACTAGCACTATTTTAGGCCTATGAGAAAGTTTGTATTGTGGGTATTGGAATATAAGCTTGTAACCTTGGAAAAAATTAGGGAAATGTTAGAAGAGATTTATAGTGCCTTTTAAATGAACCTTGGAAACCTTGTAGCCATAGTTATAAAAATATCCTAGGAGGTACTTGTGAAGGTTGAAGAAAGGTAAGGAATGAAATTGGATCTAAGTGGAGTTGTGGAGGGGGGAGTAGGAACAAAGGGTTGAAAGTGATTAGGTAGATTGGGAAAATAATTCATTACCTACTACCTTGTGGCCTAATCCATTTTGAGAAGGATTTTGGTTTTGGAACTCAGCTAGACTAGTTTGGACTTTACCTAGTCTTAGTACAACCTTACTTGCATCAAATTGGTATTAGAGCCGTACCTAGTGGTTGGTGTTTAGATTGTCAAAATATATAGAAAAATATACCACGAAAAGGGGGTTAATTAGTTTGAGAAGGTGGATTAATAGATGCAGAAAAGGATTGCGTATAAGTGGGAAGAGAGATGGAAAAAGATGATGGCAAAGATCAAGGCCAAAGAGAACAATTTAGATAGTGAAGAAGAAAAACAGGAAAAGGTAGAAGAACATGATCAATTTCCTATTGATCCAAGAGCTAGGATTGATGATGAGGCTAGACAACAACAAAAAGATATTATAGATGCAATCAAGGATTCAAGGAAAGAGGACTTCAAGGTTGAAGTACCTTCTTTCAGTGACAAAATGGATGGGGAAGATTTGACTCATTAGATAGTTGCAAAGGAGACCTATTTTGATTTGAATGAGGTGGAAGAATATAATAATGTCAAATATGATAGGATCAAACTCAAAGCTTCTACTATTATTTGGTGGAATCACACTCAAAATGAAAAAGAGAAGAATGGTAAGAAACTCATTACCAAATGGAGTAGTATGATTTCTATGATGAAAAAAAATTTTATGCCAAAGATTTTGAAGTACAGATGATTAGAATGCTCCAAAATCAAAGGCAAAGAGATCAAGAGGTTTCCACCTATACTAAGGAATTCCATAGGTTAAGCACAAGGGCACACCATAATGAAGACCAAAAGGAGCTAGTAGCTAGGTATATGAATGGATTAATATATAATACTTAGGGTGAAATTAGTTTACTGCTACCTAAGATAGTGGATGAGTGGTTTCAACTAGCTATGAGGGTCGAGGAGAAGCTCAAAAGAAAGGGTGATCATGGAAATAAAGGCAGAGGAGACCTATGAACATCAATAGGGGTAGAAGAAACTTTAGAAGAGGTTAGAGCAACATGAATGATGGAAATCAAAGTGAGGTTAAGGGTGAACATAGTAGTAGAGGTAGATAGAACTTTAGGGGACAAAGAAGGCCTTTAAATAGAGTTAGAGGAAATTTTGGAAGTTTAGAAGAAGGAAGTAATAAATTCTTTGGTAAGTGTTGTAATTGAAACTAGTATGGGCACATAAAGAACCAATTTCCTATAAAGCCTTTCACTTTATCTATAGGAAGATATGGAAGAAACTAATTCCTAATAGAGGATGAAGGTACTAGCAAAAGTTTCAATGCACCAGTAGGGAGTGCTTCTCGCATTCTAGATGGTGAGAAAATGATGACCAAAAGGAATATTTTGAAAGTCCTTTTAAAGAAGGAACCACCTTAGAGAAAAACTCTACTTAGGATACAATGAAAAGAATATGGAAAGTTATGCAATATAATTATGGACTCAAGGTAAAATACAAATGTTGTTCCTATAGAGATGGTGGATAAGTGCAAGCTTAGGAGACTACCCCATACATCATTACATTAGATTTCTTAGCTCAATAAAAATTAGAGTTATCTTGTGGAAGAACAGGCACGGGTGGAATTTGAAATGGGTGAGTATAAAGATAGGATTCTTTGTGAAATAATTTCAATTGATGATTGTCCTTTTAAAATAGTTAGGACTTGGAAATTTGATGTGAAGGCTCAACATGATGGAGAAAAGAACACCTATATGATCACCGAGAGTGCAAGGAAGTTCAAGATGGATCCTTATCCTAAACAATATTGCAAGGAGAAAGGTGAATCTTCATTGATGTTGGTAGGAGGCAATAAATTATTAACTATGAAAAAGGAGAATGATTTCCAAGGGTATACAATGGTTTTCTAGCCCAAGGATGATGTAAACAATTAGGAGCTATTACCAAAGGATGTAGATAATTTACTCAAACAATTTCCTAGTATTGTTTCAATAGAGCAACCTAAAAGTTTTCCATCAATCAGAAGCAATATTCACCATGACTTAATTTTTGGAGCTATATTGCCTAATAAGTCTACCTACAAGTTGACACCCCCAAAAAATGAAGAGATAAGTAAGCAAGTGCAGGAGTTTCTTGATAAAGGATTGATAAGAAAAAGCTTAAGTCCTTGTGCAATACCATCAATATTGGCCCCTAAAAATAATAGAAAGCAGAGGTTGTGTGTGGAGTTAAGAGATATAAAAAAGAACACCATAAGATATAGCTTCCTAACTCCAAGGATAGAGGATCCATTAGACTACTTGGATGGATCATGCTACTATTAAAAGATTGACCTCAAATATAGTTACCATTAGATAAGAATTAGACATGGAGAATGGGTGGAAGACAACATTCAAAACCAACAAAGGGTTATATGAATGGCTTGTCATGCCATTTTGGTTAATCAATACACTGAGCACCTTTATGATATTTATGAACGAGGTTTTGGTTAAGTTTATTGGTAGATTTGTCATTGTATATCCTAATGATATCTTGGTGTTTAGTATGTCAAAGGAGGAACACCTTGAACATTTGAGGTAGTTTGTAGGTAATAATACTATGATTTTCTTGATCATATCTTGGTGTTTTGTTATCTCTAAATGTAGTTTTAAAATGGATCCATCAAAGGTAGATGCCATTCTAAATTGGACAATTCCAACTTCAGTAGGATTAGTTAGGAGCTTTTATGGCTTTGTTACTCTTTATAGGAAGTTTATTAGGGGATTGAGTGGAAAATGTGCTCCTATCCTTAACACAATTAAAGGGGCTATAAAATGCAATTTTTAATGGACTCAACAGGAAAATGATAGTTTCCAATACCTTAAGAAAAGGTTAGAAAAATTACCTACGCTTGTGTTTCCAAACTTTGATAAGGTATTTGAGGTTGAGTATGATGCTAGCAAATAAGCAAGTGGGATAGTCTTGAGTGAAGAGGGCACCCTATAGCTTTTTTCTCAGAAAAGTTAAATGATTCCAAGCAAAGGTACAATACTTATGACCTTAAAATTATGCAATGGTGCAAGATTTAAGGAAACAAAGTCATCAGTGTGTACAGATAACCATGCTTTGAGTTTTCTTAATAGATAGGAGAAATTTAATTATAGGCATGTCAAATAGATGGAGGAACTTCAAATTTTCACCTCTAAAATTAAGCATAAGAAGGGACCAAGTAATAAGGTAGTTTATGCTTTGAGTAGGAGGGTATGGGATATCCAAGAAATTGAGTTGTAGTGTTAGTTTGGGTTAGATTAAGGGTCTAATCTAGGAGGATGATATGATTTCAAGGAGGCCTATCAAGTATGTTATGATTTTGCTAATAATTTTCACGGTGAATCCTCTAATTTTGGGTTTTAGGAAGGGCTTGTATTCAAAGGAAGAAGGTTTTGTATTTCCAAATGATCTACGAGGGAAAACATTATTAAGGAAGAACATATTGGGGCTCTAGGTGGACATTTTGGGGTAGATAAGACCTTAGAGCAGGTTGTAAGGTTCTACTATTAGTGTGGGTTGCAAAGAGAAGTTAGAAGGTATGTGGGATGTTGTGGAATATGTTAGGGGGCTAAGAGATCATTTTAAAACTAAGGTTTGTATGAATATTTTCCAATTCCTAATAAGCCTTGGGATCACATCAGTATGGACTTTGTTTTGGGGTTGCCCAAGTCTGTTAGAGATATGGATATGGTGTTTATAATGGTAGAAAGATTTAGTAAGATGGCTCACTTCATGCCATGTAGGAGTAATCATGATTCCTCTCAAATTATAATTTTTGTTTCGAGGAAGTGGTTAGGATCCATGGATGACCACTATCCATTGTGACTGATAGGGATACCAAATTTGTCGCTTACTTTTGGAGGACCCTATGGAAGAGATTGGGTACTTAAATCACATTTTATCAAGTCTAAAATCCAAAATAGATGGCAAAATAGAGGTTGTTAATAGGAAAATTGACAACCTCCTAAGATGTTTGACAAAGCAACATGGAGCAGCTTGGGATCTGATTTTAGGCTAGGTAGAGTATGTAAATATCAAATTATAAAGATAGACCCATTAGATACAACCTAGCAAAAATGGTTAGAACATAGTTGACAGTCAATATAAAGAGGATTTAACCCAATAAGAAGCAAGAGATGAAGTATGGATCACTAATGATATGTATGTTTTTCAATGTGTAAAACGTATTTCCTGGTAAAGGCAATAATTTAGAAATTAGATAGGCTTGCACTTTATCAAATGAATAAATATATAATTAAGTTAAGGGAAAAATTCAACACATTTATGTTGAGATACTTAAAGGTATTCCAAGACAAAATGCATAAGATGTATAAGATCTCACCTTAGATAGTTGAGACATATAAGGATACAATATATTTCCTAGTTGATAATCACACATGTAAGGTTCAACTAGTAGATCCTAGAACTCCTTGGATAACCTCTATGGGATGTGAAGCTAATGAGAGAGTACTTATTCTAAAAATTCACTATGTGTTGAGTCTACCTAAAGATAATAATATCAAGAGGTTTGGAACCTTTGAGAAGGCATACTAAAGGATAACATTGGTTCTTAAGAAACCTAGAATTGAGAGGAAATCTAGGAAAATCATAAAAAATTTTGAAGCTAAGTATGGAAGTGGTAAGGGAATAAATTTAGCTACGAAGAAACCTAAAGTAATCCTAGATTCTTATGCGAAGAGAAAAGAAAAGAAAACTAAAAAATAAACTAAAGCCCTTGCTTTACTAGCAACCAGTGAAGCAAAAGTGGAAGAGATTGACATACCATCTACTAAAAAGAAAATAATTGAAATTGAGCAACCTAAGAAAACTATGGCATAACATAAGAGGAGAACTAGGAGTTAGACAAACACATCACTAACCAAGAGCAAGAAGAAATAAAAAATAGATGCATAAATAATAGACTTTGAGAAAGAGGTAAGTGCCATTGGCAACTCTAGCAAATATAAGGTTACCATACTAGAGACATCTACTAAATTTGGTGAAGGTATAAGAAGTCATGTACTTGTTGGCAGTATAAATTGTTTAAAATTTTCAAGATTATGTAATGATGATAAAAAGGTAATTGAAGATGTCATTTAATTTCATAAATCATAAAATTGGAAGATACCCCAATGAACTTAAAGGTCATATACTAGATGAATTGCTAATTACAATAAGTATAAGATGGGAGTCAAAATCCCAAATTGAAGAGAAAATTAGAGAAATAACTTTAATGTATACTATGCCACAAATGACTATAAAGGAAGTATGAAGCCATGGAGATGTCTAAAGACATGTTTAGTAGTAGAAGCATGACTATAAAACTATTAGTAGATATTGAACAAGAAGTGGAGAAGGAGACAATATCCATATGGAAAAGGATCTTTAGAATTGATCAACCAAAAACACAAGATACAATATGACCGCAATAGGTTGATGATGCATTTACATAAAATTATTTAGTTGGAGATATCATAGGTCACAATCAAAAGGATGCCATTCATATTGATTTGATAAAAGATCAAATAGATGAGGTAATTGAGAAAATTACCATTGATCTAGATTCCACCAGTGTATCAAATGTAATTGATGTTGAAGATATTCCATTGCAATCAACATATGAGGTGAACCCCATTGAGACACAAAAAGATGTTTTTGATATAGACGCAAGCAAGAGCGATGAAGAAAAAAAGAACAAAGAAGAAGAATAGGTTACAAAGACCTTTCATAAGGCCATGGACATTGCTTAACAACCATAGTTCACACCACTGAGAAAAAAAAATGATACAACTAATCAACCAAGGGATATAGATCAAATGAAGAAACTATAGAATAATAAGCTAATAAATAGAAGGAATAAGAAGAAACCAAAGAGGCAAATGGGGAAAAGGAAATAGGAAAAATAGATACAAGTGAACCTAGTGAGAATTTGACTATCCCAAATGAACAACATGTCCCAAGAGACACATAAGAAGATACCATTACCCAAAAAAAGAACAAAAAAGGAGAAAAGTGAAGAGAAAGGTGGTGTAACCCTCAAATTAATGCCAAATTTGACATTAAGAGTTGATTTTTTCTACTTCAGAAGGAAAAGTGTAAGAGGTTAGCGAAGCAACAAAAAATTAGAATTTCACAAGCATAGGTAAAGAGTGGTGCGAAATGACAAAAAAATGTCAAGTCACAAGGAACAAGCAAGACATGGTTTGAAAACATGATATGCATTGTTTTGGAAGAAGCTTTATAAGGGTGATGTGAAGTCACAACTTTAGAAGATGCTCTTGTTAAGAATTGTGAAATAAAGATTTTTTAGAACTTCACAAGGGTTGTTGTCAAAAGCTTGCAATTGGAAATTTTTGAGGTTATAGAGAGCATGATTAAGGTGTGGGAAACTAAAACTGGAATAATTGTTATGTTGTTATTGATGTCAAACCTTATTAGTAAGACATTTACTAATAGTGTAGAGTACCATATATGTTGATTGATGAAGGGGATTTGAAAAGAGAAGATAAAAAGTTGAACTAGTAAATTTGTTCAGTAAAGAGGAGTACATATGATGGAATTACAATGGGAACTTGATCAATTAGTCTTTGACAAGATAATGTGTTGTTTTATCATTGCATCAAGTGGAGAAGAAATACAAGTTAAAGTGTAGGAGAGATGTTTGATGAAAGACAAGAAGTTGAGTAAAATACTAAGCTTGATTGCATAACAGGTGGCTAGGTCAATGAAGAAGTTGACATAGTAGATTAAGGAACTTATGTAATAATCACAAAAAATAGTATTAGTTGAGTGATGATAATGTCCAAGCAAGATGAAGAAAAATTGAAGCATCGATTGAGTGTAGTGTAAGATGAGTGAGCTAGTGTAAGCCAAGAAAGATAGATCAATAGTGACTAAGCTACACAGTGACGACCAAGCTAAAGAACATAGTGATGATTGAGTGTCAGAAAAATAATAGTTTGTGAAAGAATCAAAATTTGAGGCCAATACAGTTGAATTTATGAATGAGTAAAAACACATGAATGATAAGGATTGATGAGCTAGCACATTTAATGCATGAATTGAGTTTGTTAAGCGATCTAAGGCAAGGAGTTAATGATAAGTTTCAAGAAAGAAGAAGAAGAACAAAATGACAACAAATTTAATGAATCTAATCAAATCCTAAGATTAGTGGTTATGTTTAAGAGGCAAAAGATCAAATCCATCTATTTAAGGAGGTATAAGATATATTTTATAGCTATTTGGTTGTTGAATTAGAGAATTTGTGGAGAAGGAAAGTGAAGAACATAGTTGAGTATGTGATGAAGTCTAGTCAATGGACTAGGAACAAGTTGAATAGAGATCTAAAAATTGCAAAGTGAGGTGTATTTTATCGGATCAAACCCAGTTGTTACTTTATAACCATTGTGGCACTAAAATACTTTAATGAAGGCTGACCTAATAGTCATATTATAAATCCTTTAATCAAGGTGACATTCTAATGAATTTTTTGAAGATATCTAATAAGGCCACTCCTAATGGGGTGATTAAATCCTTTAACATGGTCATACATAATAGTGTGTTTTGTAACCTTTAACGGGGTTGGATCTTAACCTAAATCACCTCAGAAGAGTGAAAAATAGTAACATGTTACTTAGTGGTTTTTTCAAATTGGTTTTCCACGTTAAATCCTAGTGTCATACTTGTGTGAATGTTTTTTTGATGTTTCATGCTATTAACTATTATATGTTTCTATTATTTGGCATATACTAAACATAGAGCTAAGTGATAGTATGAATAAGTTGGATTACTAACAAATTTCTATATTGGATGAGTGGATTTATGAGATTGATTAAGTTGTTAAAAGTTTAATTGGTATGTTTGGACCTAAGGATAGGTGATTCACTCCCACACCCCCTCTCCATTATTCTAATCATTCTAACAATTAGTATCAGAGCATTTGGTGCTTGTAAGGAATATTTGAAGGGACTTAAGCTAAAGATCAAGATGTAGTAGAGATTGACACCTAAGTTGAACAAAAAGAACTTCCTAGCATGACAATGTTTAATGAGATTGCATCTATCTAGAGTTGGATATTCTATACTATACTACTTAGTAATGAATATATTGAAGTGCCTAAACCCATGGCTATCGAGCAAATAAAAGAGAAGCATGAGAACAATCAAATGATGATAGATCTAGAATATTCCCTAAGCTATGATGAGTTTGAAAATATAAAATATTGCACTAATACTAAGAAAATTTGGGATAAGTTAGCACAAATTGATGGAGGAGACAAAAATGTGTTAAGGGCTAGAGTTGAAAGTTTAAGAGGCAAGTTTGATGACATGAGAATGAAAGAAGGAGAAACTATTTCTCAATATTGTGGCCGAAACAAAGAAGTGGTGAATGCAATTAGAGGAGATGGAGCAAACATATTTGAAGAGACAATGACCAACAAGGTATCGAGGAATTTACTTCCTGTCTATGTAATTAGAGCATCTGCAATACAAGAACTAAGATGTACACATGGTAATGATCTAACCCTAGATAGTCTTATTGGTAGACTCCCTACATTTATATTATCAAATTTTGATAATTATAAAAGTTCTAGTGTTGAAAGTGCTTTTAATTCTCAACTAACCCTTGATGGATCCAAAAGAAGAAAAAGTTTAAAGAGTAAGCCCATGGATAGTGATAGTGAATCAGATGATGACCTTGATGGTCCACAAACATTATTAGCAAGAAGGTTATCAAGAGAAAAATGAAAAATACAAAGGTAAACTTCATATGATCTATTTTACATGTAACAAAGTTGGTCATATTGCTGCAAGGTGTCCTAAAAGATATGAGAAAGAGGAAAGGAAAGACAAAAAATACTAAGGAAGGAGAGACAAACAAGGTAATAGAGACTACAAAGGAAAAGGTAAGAAATATTGTTACATTACTGAAGAAGATGGTTTTGAAAGTGATTCTAATGAGCATGATGAAGAAGGTGTTTATTTGAAATGAAAGATGAATTTGATGAAGATGAAATATTTGAGAAAGCTTCTCTAACTTCACATGTGAGTAAGAATGATAAATGGATAATTGATAGTGGTTTCTCACATCATATGACTGGTGATACTAGTAAGTTTGAAAATCTAGAACATTATAATGGAAGTTGTGTTAAGTTTGAAAATGATGCACCATATTATGTGAAAGATAAAGGATCTATTATATTGAATGAAAAGATTAGATGTGATATTGCATATTTGGTTGATGGAATGAAATATAATATATTGAGTGTATCACAACTAAATAGTTTAGGCTACCAAGTTTAATTTCAAAGCAAGAAGTATGATGGTACTAGTGAACTCATTAGAAGTGGAGAGAAAAGAAGAGGTAACTTGTTCTATCTAGACCTACCTGTAGAGACATGTATATTTGCACAATTTGAAGATGTTTGCTTATAGCATAAGAGTTTATGTCATGTGAAATTTGATAATTTGGTAAGAATTAGTAATATGGAAAGAGTAAGGGAATTACCAAGACTAATAAAACCTAATAAAGTGATGTACAAACAATGTAAAATGGGCCAAATGAAAAATCCTAGTTTCAAGAGAAAGACCTATTCTTCTAATGATATTTTGGAGTTGGTTCATATTGATTTATATGGTCCTATTTGAGTGCAAAGCTATTATGGTGACTAGTACTTTATTCTATTTATTGGCAATTTCTCTGGAATGACGATTGTGATATTTCTCAAAGAAAAATATGATACTTTTCAAATGTTTAAGTGGTATTTGGCTAGAGTTGAAAAGGAAATAGGTAAAAGTTTGAAATTCTTGAGATTAGATAGAGGAGGCAGATTCATATATGAGGAGTTCAATACATTCTACAATGAAAAAGAATCAAAAGACAAATGTCAACACCAAGGACTCCACCACAAAATGAGATAGATGAAAGAAGAAACAAATCAATAGTGGACTATGCAAGAACACTTATTATTGAGAAGAATGATTCACAAAAGTATTGGAGAGAAACTATAAGTACTTCTATTTATATAGTAGAATGGTGAAGTCAAGAAAGGTACAAATAAAACCCCTTTTGAACTATAGTATGGCTATACATCTAATGTAAAATATTTCTAAGTATTTGGAAGCAAATGTTATATATTGAAAGATGCAAGGAAATAAAAAATTAGATGCAAAGAGTGATGAAGGTATATTCTTAGGATATTCCACTAAAAGTAAGGCATATAAGTGTACACTAACAAAATTTTGGAAAGTACAAATGTTAGAGTTGATGGATTTATAGAAAAGAATGAAGAATAATGCAAGAAGGAATCTGAAGATTACCTAAATTTTGTTTACATCGATGAAGAAGAACCAAGTACTTTACCTGAACTAGAGAAGGGGAGTATCGAGCATCAATAGACTAGCACTACTGACCATCAATAGACAAGCTCTATTGAGCATCAATAGGCTGCTAAGCATTAGGATGTAGGAGTCAAGTTAGAGAGAGGAGATCAAACACTAGACATAGGAAGCCGAGTTACAATAGGAGATACCTGGAGAAGATGAGAAAACTAGACCAAGTGAAAAACAACACGGAGAAAGAAGACATAAACCTATCTTATCAAAATATGTAAGAAGACACCACACACCTGATCAAATCATTGGAGACAAAGATTCAGGAGCCATGACAAGATTTTTTTTTGAAGAATGATACATGTTTACAATGTGAGTTTAAGCCAAGAATAATTAAAGACACATTGGATAATGAATATAAGATTAATGAAATGAATGAGCAAATTGATCAAATGAGAATAAAATAGACATGGACATTGCTACCAAGATCAAAGGACAAAAATGTGATTGGAACCAAGTGGGTATTTAGAAACAAGTTGAATGAGAAAGGTGAAGTCACAAGGAATAAAGCAAGATTAGTTTGTAAGGGATATACACAAAAGGAAGGAATTGACTATGGAGATATATTTTCCTGGGCTGTAAGGCTACAAGGAGTAAGAACATTACTTGCATATGTTTCTTACAAAGGATTCAAAGTATATCAAATAGATGTCAAATATGTATTTTTGAATGGAATCTTGGAAGAAGAGATCTACATTGAACAACTTGAAAGATTTGTTGATCATAGCAAGAAGAACGTGGTATATAATTTGCATAGAGCTTTGTATGGTTTGAAACAAGCTCATAGAACATAGTATGTAAGGTTACATACATATTTTTTGAAAATTGGTTTTACAAGAACTAATGATAATGACAATCTCTACTTGAAAAGTGAATATGAGGATACAATATTGTTAGTTGAAATATTTGTTGATGATAGTATATTTGGAGGACATGATTTTTTGTGTAAATCATTTTCTAATAAGATGAACAAATAATTTGAGATGTCAATGTTTAGAGAGATTGTATTCTTTTTTGGTTTGAAAGTCTATCAAATGAAAGGAGGTATATAAATTACACAATCAAAGTATATCAAGGAGATACTGAAAACCTTTAGAATGGAATGTTCAAGACCAATGGGAACACCTATGTCTACTGGACATAAAATTTCAAAGAATGATGATTCTACTAAAGTGAGTCAAACATTGTATAAGTCAATGATTGGAAAATTACAATATGTTGTTCATAGAAGAAATGAAATTGTATTAGCTATTGGAATTGTTGCAATATTTTCTATTAAACCTAAGGAAAATCACATGATGGATGTAAAAGGATATTGAGATATTTGAAAGGAACAAAAGAGAATGGTTTATGGTATAAGAAGAATAACAAGTTTTAGCTGAAAGTTTACATAGACATTGATTGGGCTGGAAAGATTGATGATAGAAAGAGTACAAGTGGACACACTTTCTTCCTAGGAAAAAGATTGATTTCATGGAAAAGTAAGAAGAAAAATTGCATTTCATAATCCATAGAAGAAGTTGAATATGTTGTAGCAATAGTTAATTGTTTAAACATTGTGTGGATCAAACAATTGTTGGAAGAAATGAAGGAAGAGATAACTGAAGCTATAGTGATATATTGTGATAACAAAAATTATATAAACATATCTAAGAATCCTATAATGCACACAAAGACCAAACATATTTTAATTAAGTATCATTACTTGAGGGAATAAGTGCAAGACAAAGAAGTAACACATGAATATGTGAATACAAAGGAATAAATAGATGATATATTCACTAAGACACTACCTAAGGATTCATTTGTGTATCTAGGAGGTAAGTTGGGGTCATTCCTCTATAGGAAAAAAAATAAGAAGAGATGCAACATTCTGTCAATTAATGTGATTAGAATATCTTGATTGATGTACAAAATCATACTTTAGGAGGTGACTAAAGTTGTGAAAAGAAAGATAGTTGTATCAGTTGATGAAGTAGTAGGCACATGGTGATACATCTAAGATCAAAGATGAAAGAGGGAGAGATAATTCAAAGATCAATCAGTACAAAAGATAAAGAAGAAAAGGATGTGTATAGAGGATGATGTCTTTGACATTGTTGTCAAAGAGGGAGATGAATGTCAAGTTACCATCCAATATCTCGAGATGTGTGAGGGAGAAGTATATGCTAAGTTACCATGAGAGATATGTCAAAGATGGAATAATTACAATTGGTATTATAATGAATAATCATAATTGGTATCTTAAAGAGAGAAGTGTAAAGGAGTGCATGGATGAGAATCATAATGAAACTAAGGATATGGGAATTGACAGTGACAATCAAGAGAACACTTTTGCCATTGCCTAGTAACTAAAGTTGTTTCCATTAATGCCAAAGAGGGATATTGTTGGAAACTACAATTAGAATAATTGTTATGTTATCATTGATGTCAAACCTTACTGGTAAAACATGTTCTAATAGTGTAGAGTGTCATATCAATTGATTGATTAAGAGGATTTGAAAAGAGAAGATAATAAGGTGAACTAGTAAAGTTGTTGGGTAAAGAGGAGTAAGTATGATGGATTTACAATGGGCACTTGATTAGTTAGTCTTTGATAAGATAATGTGTTGTTTAATCATTGTATCAAGTGGAGAAGAAAGATGAGTTGAAGTGTAGGAGAGATGTTTGATGAAAGACAAGAAGTTGAGTAAAACGCTAAGCTTGACCAAGTAACAAGTTACTAGGGAAATGAAGAAGTTATAGCAAAAGATTAAGGAACTTAATTATATCCAAGAATAACTATATAAATTGAGTGATGGTTAATGCCTGAGCAAGATGAAGGAAAATTGAAGTAATGATTGAGCATAGTGTAAGCCGAGCAAGCCAGTGTAAGCCAAGTGAGACAAATCAGTAGTAATCGAGCTACACAATGATGACCAAGCTAAAGAACATAGTGATGACTGAGTGTGAACAAAACAATAGCTTGTGAAAGAATCAAGATTTGAGGCTGACATAGTTGAATTTACAAATAAGTCAAAATGCACGAATGATATCAATATAATCAAAAGTAGCTTCTATAAAAAATATTTCAAAAATTTTGTGTGATTTTAACCAAATAATTTTGATCATAGAAAGTAAAGGAATTTTTATCTGAAGTCCCTAAGGATTTTCTATCGAGACTCCATAAGCAAAAATTTTGGCATTTGAGTTTTTGGAGAATTTCCTTCCTCCAAAAAAGTATAACCCACTACTGTGGGTTCACTTGATAAGGATTGACTAGATGACATATGTAATGAATGAATTGAGTTTGTTAATAGATTTAAGGAAAGGATTTAATGAGAAGTTTCTAGAAGTTTCAAGAAAGAAGGAGGACAAAACAATGAATAGATTCAATGAATCTTATCAAACCCTAAGATCTTTGGTTATGTTTAAGAAACAAAAGATCCAACCCATCTACGTGAGGAGGCATAAGAGATGTTTTATAGTTGGTTGGTTGTTGGACTGGCAAATTATTGGAGAAGACAAGTGAAAGATAGAGCTGCAAGAGGAAAAGTGAGAAGGTTGGTATAGCAAGATTGCTTGAAGAGTTTCCAAGTAGATAAGAGATGGAGTACATAGTAAAGTCCAGTCAATGAACCATGCATGAGATAAATGGAGATCTAAACATTACAAAGTGAGTTGTATTTTATCTGATCAAGCCCACCTATTACTTTCTAACCATTGTGGTAGTAAAATCCTTCAATCAAGATTGACCTAACAATCATATTGTAAATCCTTTAATCAAGGCGACAATCTAATGGGATGTTTTGAAGACCTCTAACAAGGCCACTCCTAATAGGGTGATCAAATCCTTTAACATGATCACACCTAACAATGTATTTTGTAACCTTTAACATAGTTGGCTCGTAACTGAGCTCATTTTAGAAGAGTGAACAGTGGTAGAATGTTACTTGGTAGTTTTTCCCAAATTGGGTTTCCATGTTAAATCTAGGTGTCATACTTGTGTGAATATTGTTTTCATGTTTTATGCTATTTATTGTCATATATTTATGTTATTTGGCATTTACTAAATAGAGAGTTAAGTGATAATATGAATATGTTGGATAATTGATGAAATGCTATATTAGCAGAGTGGATTTATGAGATTAACTAAGTTGTTTGAAGTTGATAAAAGTTGAATTGGTACATTTGGACCCAAGGGAAATTGATTCACCCCCCCTCTTAGTTATTCTAATCATTCTAACATAAGGTGCTAAGAGAAACGAAAATTGTTTGCCAAATTGTAGGAGGTGTCTAGGGTATGCCTCAAAATGGTGATTTGAAAAAAAAAATGCATTAACAGTCCTTGTACTGTTCGAGGAAGTAGCAAGATAAGCATGCAAAAAAGGGTGAAATTATTGTATGGAATGTTGTTGATAGATTTTATTAGTTAATGGGTCATTAAATGCTACTATTTCATTAAGGCCTCATTAAAGTTTTTTTTGCAAGCAAATTTTGAGAGTATATTCTTTGGTAAATTCTTCAAGTTGTAGAATTTTGGAATGTAGGTGTGAGAATGGGATTACTAGTGCAAGAACATCTAGTAGGCCAAGAACCAAGTCTTTCTCCCGAAGAAGAGGACCAATTTGATATTATTAAAAACATGTACATGGTTATATGGGATCTCAGAAAGAACTATGCTAGTTATGTGAGAAATTGGCATGAGCTTGAGTTGGAGGAAGATAAAGCCGAGATTGAGCTGATATTAGTTGAACGAGGAGAATAACTGGGTGATCATACTTACCTTAGTGACATGCTAGACATGTTCCATGGCCTTCTTCCATGATGATTATTAAAATCTCTTTTTGTTAATATGTAAATATTTTGTTTGATTGCAATTAGTTTTAGTCAAGCATTTTTTAAGGGTCTGGAGCTTTTTGTTGTACCTCTTCATTTCCAATAAGAAGAGGTACCAAGACCCTTGATAGAGAGTGTCTAGTGCCTACCCCTAGTTTGCATTTTGTTATTTTTTCTAAACTCTTTTAGGCTAGTTTCATGCTTGATGTTTAGTAGCATTACTTTCAGATTATCAGATATTGTTTCAGGTTTAGTTGATTTATGATGAGATTACTTGGTACTCTATACTTCATGTATGCATGATGATTATTACAATGTTTTCAGTTATTGATGATGATTAGTTAGACAGATTATTATGTGTTTTCTTATGGATACTTACCCCATATTACATGTGTATGGTGTGCGTGTTTGTTTTTCTTTATGTATGACATTTTTGATGTGGTTAAGGAAGGGAGTTGTAGTCACCTACTAGTTGGGATCTACACGATGCACCACTTCCTGCCATTGCCTATTTAGATTAGAATATTATGTTTGTACATGCATGGATTTTATGCAGGTTGCAGGTACTGGGTATTGACTTCCTTGAATTGCCAGGATGAGCATACCCTATCGCATTATCTCAATGGTAAGAGAGGGGAGATAAATTCTTAAGTCCAAATCCTAAACCTTTAAGCCATTTGTCCTAGATAATTAGGACAAGTATCTGAGTCGAGTACCTTTCGAATGCATTGAATGACATTAATTCATGATTATAACCCTTTAGTTTGATCTTGTATGTGTTTTCTTATTTCGTCCCATAGGTCTTTAGGTGCTTTTCTATTAATTAAGTCAAATTAAGTTATTAAATTAATGATTTAATTGAATGGATAATTATGATGGTATTTTAATATTTAACTATATTTAATTAATTGAGAAATTAATTAAATAAAAAGAATTAAATTTAAAGATAAAAGTTATAAGAATAAATTTAGAACGTGATAATATTAATTTAATTTAATAATAATATATTTAGAGTTCTTTTTAAAATAAATGCTAAATATTATTATTATTTAAGTTAATAAATATTTTATCGATTAAGTTTCAAAAATAAATTTAAAAAATGAAAAGATATTAATTTATTAAAAGTTTTTAGATCACATGATGTATGCATGAGATTAAAATATAAGAAATTAATAAAACAAGTGAATTTAAATAAAGATATTTTAATTGCAGAAAGTGCGCATGAGATTAAAATTTAATAAAATAATTTAAAAAGAAGTCAAGTAAAAATTAAATAAAGTAATTTAATATTTCAATGAATGTGCATGGAAAAGATAAAAGAAAGATATATAAAAATTAATATAGAGTTCAAGTCTGGTGAGCGGATAGTTCTCTCAGGTGAATGCACAATTAGTGCCTCGATTTAAGGAGAGAACTCCTTATCACCAATTGAGAGTTCATTTTCAAGGGACAAAAGTTTTTGGGAAAGAAACCATGAATTTTGGAAGAAGGAATTTTTGGAAGAGAGAAGGTTTTGAGAGGAGAAATTCCTCTCACAAATCTTTTTGGGCATTGTGAGTTAGCATCAGAATCCAGGTAGATTCTTGTGAATAATTTGCATAGTTAATTATGCTATTTCCTTTCCTATCTTCTTCGTGACTATGATTTGTTTGTTCGAATTTCCTATGGCAAATCTTTTAATATTATATTTTGGAATTACTGGAATGCTTGTTGGTTTCTTCTATATATGTGAGGATTAAAATAACGTTAAACCCTCTTTCAGTAGATGTAAAATTGTAAATTAATTTGAGAAGGGTTTGTTATGAAATCAAAATTGTAGCAAATAGATTTAACAGGTTGGATGTATTTCCCCTATCACAGTATCACTGAGACTTATATATATATATATATATATATATATATATATATATATATATATATATATATATATATATATATATATATATATATATATATATATATATATATATATATATATATATATATATATATATATATATATATATCTTAATTGGGGGGGGGGGGGGGGGGATTGTTTTAAACATATTTTATACATTCTAAATAAGAAAAATATAATAATAAAATTTTTATTAAAAATAAAATATTTTGTAGGGGAGGCGGGGCCGTGACACCCCCACCCCTCCAAATTTTACCTACGACACCTTATTCAGCCATAGCTATTGCTCGTAGCAGTGCTACGATAACAACAGTCAATGACTACTGCAGCCATAACACGACTATGGTAGCAGCCATAGGGCCACATGACCTCTTTGTTAAAGTTGGCAGGCTTTTTATAAAATGTGTGTTTTTTAATGTTTTTAAAAAAAATTGTAAATTGCGATATTAAGTTATTTAGTAATAATTTTTTTATTTAACATTATTAATTATTAATATTAATTATTAATGTTTTAAAAAATTATAACATTATTTAACCATGATTATTAATAATGTTTTAATTATTAATTGTTATTAATTTTTGAATTAATATATAATAAATAAATTTTATTAAACCATATACTTCTTTTAATAGTTATTTAAAAAATATATAATTATTTTATTTGTATTAATTATTCAAAAAAATTAATTTAATTAATTAATTTAATAATGAAAGTTATTTAAGTAAGCATGAAGATTTATTTAAATACTAATAATGCTGATTATTAATAGAATCGTGAATTATTTTATTTTAAATCAATGCAGTTATTTTAGTAATTTAGATAAATAAATAATTATCCTTTGTTTATTTTTGGAAAATTGATTAAAATATAATGGGAGGGTAATTTAATATTTTATTCAAAGAGATGAATGGGTTAACGTATAGGGTTAACTGAGAATCTTTTACTTGAAACATACTTTGAAAATGAAAACTGAAAGAATATACTTTCAAATCAAACCCGACTGTGAGACTATGATGTTTTTCTATGTATTGTCTATGCTTTGGGGTTTTGGGGGGGTTGTTTTAGCTTTGACCAGTCTTAGGTTGTTACCAAAGGCTCGGGGGTTATGTATTTATGTTGTCATGATGATATTTTGATCTTGATCTTTTAAAACCCAACCATGGTAATGTGATGGCATGCTCTATGATATGTTTGTATTTACTGTTTGTTATTGCTTTCCAGTGATCTTGTGTGAAATTGAGGTGAATGTATGACTTACTCGACTTAACTATTTATGAGTCCTCGATCAGTTATATTTGAATTGCTTTCTAGTTGCTTTGATATGACTGAGGTGTTTGTTTGCTTTGATCTTGGTGACATCATGTTGTGACATGTTTGACTTAACCATTTTGAGTCATTGATCAGTATTATTGGGATACTTTCTGGTCTCTTGTTGAGAACCAATGGGTATTGTGATTTATCTTCGGATGCTTTCCAGTTGCTCGTGGAGAATTGATGTGTTATTATCTTTTGATACTTTCAAGTCACTTGTATATGACTGAGGTGATTGTTGATTTGTGATTTTATGAGCCCAGGGTAGGTTATCTACATGTAGTGTTGGGAAGTGGCTTGCAATGGGGACTGGGGCCCTAAGTGGTTCCCAGGGTAACTCATTGTAAGTTGTTTAATAAGTGAAAACATTACACTAAATGGGGATTAAAATGAACCTAATAAGAGTCTTTGTATGTTCTCACCCATGCCTCGAGTGCTAGTATACACTAGGATGGGAGTAGAGAGAACACTTGGTTGCGATCTTGCATTCCATAGTATGCCTTGTCAGTACGAGAGGATACTAGTGGCTGCATAGGGATCACTAGGAACCCTGGGCTCCTAAGAGACCGCCAGGGTAACTCCAATGTGATTCGTGCGATGAAACTTGCCCACTTACATATTAGGTTTCCTATGTGTCTTTGTGTGCCTCTGGGAATTAGATGTCAATCTATCTTAGGACCTTTGAGTTAGATTTCTTTTAGGATTTCCTAGACTTAGAGAGTATCTTTGATATTTGGTTTGATATCATGTTTGGGACTTGAGACTCTCTCCTTAGCGCGATGGGAGTGGGTCATTTAGGTTCCACACAGGTGGGTGGTAGTGCTTTTTACTCTTACCATTGAGATCTATCCGTAGTCATCATGGTTGGAGCTTCCTTGTCTGCATTTCCTTTCATTCTATCTATGTATCTTTATGATGGATGGTTGTATTTCATGATGGATGTTTATATCTTTTATGATGGATGGATGTATCATGTATGGTGGATGGTTTCATTTATTTTATTGTACTTTGTATCATGGATCTGAGGAGGATGATGTATTTCTATTTCTACATATGTATATTCTTTTAGCCTTTCATACCCTGTGACATGTACAGTGAATGATTGAGCATTCTAAATTTCATTTGCCAAGAGGCATTCAGAACATATGTATATTATTTAAATGGACTTTGGACTTTTAATTATTCTTTCATATGGATGTGGTATTTGTTAGACTTAGTATTATTTAAATTTAAATGTAATTCAACGTCATGGGATCCTTAAGGAATGTAACCTGTTATGTATGCTTTAGTTGATTGTATGTTGTTGCTTCTGGTACTTTATGTTTGATGTGTATGCTATTCTTCTTGTTCAAAAAAAAAAAATGGTTTGGAAAACTTAGTAAAACTTTAGGTTATTTCTTTTGGATCCCTTGGCGGGGCGTTATAGAGTGATATAGGAATATAGAAAAATACATGTACATATTAGGGCATATAATATAAACGTATAATTTGTGTTGATTTTGATTCTACATTACAACTAGTCACAACTCAATTGTACTCCTTTTTTTAAATTAATAAAAGTACTTTGTTTTCCTTTCTAAAAATCGTGTAGAATAATCTTCACTTGTACTTAACAAATTATCCTCTCAAATTCATATTGCCATTGATAGATTGAAATTTGGTACAATCTTTTGATATTAAAAAAATTGAAAGCATTGTGCTTTTTGTTTAATTGGTCTTCTAAGTTTGAAGTTAAAAATAATTGAACTAGGGTTTGTGTTAAAGTTCTCATTTTGGTGATTGATGGTAAGCACATATTGTCTTTGAAGATTCTTGGTGACCTTGAAGTTAATGTTAATTTTACTCTATTTTGTCCATTTGGAATTAGAAATTGGTCTAAATTAATTCACTAAAGTTTGTTATTAATAGAAGTAGGTAGAGTTATCTATCATACTCAAGTGATCCACACTTTCAATTTATAAAATACTCATTAAAGAATTCTAGGCATTAAAAATTTGTATTTCTCCTTGTGAATAACTTGCGAACTCAAGAGCATCAATTAAAGAAAGCTACATAAGTAAGATTAAATAGTTTACACAAGCAAGGTCTTTTTTAGTGGTTAATATTCATCAATTGGCTAATTTGAGAATATTTTTGGCTAGTAATTTGGCTAAAAATTTAAGATTTAATGCAACATAAATCACCATATTTTTTATAAATTTAAACTCTAAAATATTTAAAATCGTTAAATAGTTTATTTTATTAAAAAATATATCCAAAGATTCGCCATAATATTTGATATACAATTAGCTTTGATTCACCTAAATATTATATATTATTGGAGAAATTAAAATTAATTCACCAATAATTATCATAATTATTAGTTACTTTAGGTATATATCACCAATATTTAGTTTTCACTATTGATTTAAAATATAATGTAATGATCCTCATAATATTCCATGAGTTAAAAAATATTCACTTTCATTTGTAATATTCTATGGTGATTAATGAAATTTCTATTATTATTGAGATTCACCAATATTTTTATTGCAAAAATTATGATTCCAAAATAATTGCCAATATAAATAATATTTAAAAT
This sequence comes from Cupressus sempervirens, assembly GCA_028749045.1. Taxonomy (NCBI): domain Eukaryota; kingdom Viridiplantae; phylum Streptophyta; class Pinopsida; order Cupressales; family Cupressaceae; genus Cupressus; species Cupressus sempervirens. The sequence goes on along the minus strand of CM053789.1, from coordinate 570,735,587 downwards.
AATTTTTTTTCAAAGATTCGTGAATATAATTTTTTTTTTCAAAATAATGAAATATTTGCCAATATTTTATATCTTTTTTTGGAGGGGGGTTTCTTAAAGATTACCCTATACACAAGGTATACCAATCTAGGTTAGTAGAGTCTGAACATAAGATGGTTTGATCATTAAGCATTGATCCTAGTCATTGGCAAAATTATGTTGAATTAACCAACATTGAGTAAGCAAGGCTCATATCTTTTTCAACTAACAATTTGAAGAACTAATATATTGGCAACTCTATTGGGGAACTATCCATCAGATGTTTGGAAGTTTACCTAGTTTTATATACAAGATATTTTTTGAAATTTTACAACACCCACACCCCCCTGCCCACCCCCCCTTGCCAAATCTGAGTCAAACAACATATTGGTAACCGTGCTGGGGAGATTCTCACAATTTAAATTGTGAAGTTACCTAGAATCTTCAATTTCACAGACCAAAAGAAGTGGAAGTTTTATTTTGAATTGTACTCTTCTAGAACAACCAATTTAATATTCCAAAACATCCTCAAGATGGAGGTGGCGATTGTCTGTAGAATCTTATGAATGATTAGACTTGTCATTTTGAAATGAAGGAAAATTATAGGCATCGACATATCAAGTATATATAGGGTAGGCAATCTATCTACAGAGGAAAAGAATTTCTAGAGTGGACTCTGAAGAAAAGAATTAGAAGAAAAAAGAACCAGTCATCAAACATGTTGTATACATGGTAGAAGAGATTTGCTGATAGGGAAAGTGGACCTTTTACTAAATCTAGTGAGAAAACTAGTGATAAAACTTTAGAAAAGGATACAAATCCCTTCAATAACATAGAACCCTTGATGATGAGAATCAACCAGAAAAATTACCAAGTTGAAGATGAAATAGAAGAAAATGAAGAAGACACTCACAAACTAGATGCAAATTTTCATATACTGTGTACTATTTGGCCTAGGAAGGTAGCCAAGCTTTGAGATGGGTTCCTAGTGAGATTATTGAAAGAATTGGCATAAAACAAGATGAAATTGTTACCCCTAAGAAAGGTGATGGAAATAAGAAAGAGGAGGTTGATAAGTATACTAAATGTAACCCACCTCATAAGAATAATGACTTAATTTATAATAGCTCACTTAAAAACCCCTTGTATGAGAGAAATAGAAGAGAGGAAACTAGTGGACATTGAAGACAATATTAGAATAAGGTAAATGAATCTCACAATAATAAAAATTACAATGGGGTGAATAGAAATGCGAACAATACTAGGAATATTTTTTAGAGCAATCAAAAAAATATAGCAAATAATTAGAGGGGGAAAAATAAACATCAACTAAATATAGGACAAGGGGTTAGAGCTCCTATGATGATTGAAGGATATAGACAACTTGATATCATAGGAATTGTAGGATACTCTAATCCTATAGCAAATGAGTTAAGAACTACAATCCCAAAGTTTTCTAGAGAGGAGTCTTAATCTATTGAAGCACATGTTATCAATTTGAAAAATACCATTGAAGAATTAGAAGAAAATCATGAGGATGTGTTTATGAAACTATTTGGGTAGTCCCTTACTAATGGTGTTGTTGAATGGTATATAGGGCTTTTTGATGGTTCTATTTCTATTTGGAATGAATTTGTGGATTTATTTATTGAAAAATTTGGGGATCATACTGATACATCTTTTTCCTTTCATGAATTAACACACATAAAGAAGAATTCCAATGAATCAATGACAGAGTTCAATAAAAGGTTTAATAAAGTTTTCAATAGGATACCAAGAGATATCTGACCAATATATTCTTTCCTGATAATTTTTTACTTAAGTGCTTTTGATAGAAAAATTCAATATAAGATAAGGTCTCATAGGCCCAACACATTGCAAGAAGCTTTCAAAGTTGCAGCAATCATTGGGAATGATATGAAAGTTGGTGGTAATATAAGAAAAAGAGAGGACCCCAATTTATTCAATCCCAAAGCTCCAAAAAAAACAAGGACGAAAATAAGATTGAAAAATTACTAAATATTATCAAGGATTTAAAAATTAAACAAAATAAAAGTGAAACTTTTAAATCTAATGGGAATGACATGCCTTAAAAATTTAGATTGCACGATATGCCCTACAATACCAATTGGAAGGGTAGAAAACCTATAAGGAATAATGAAACCCCTAACCCTCTAAAGAGGAATAATAATTGTGTGGAAAATGGTCCTTGGTGTGAAATTTGTAAGTTGTCACATGCTCCTGATTAGTGTTTGATTGCTCATAGAATTCTAGAAGAAGAGGGGCAATAGGAAGATAAACCAACTATTAATGCTTTGTCATCAAACCACACTGGGGAGATATTGATTCCTATGAAGATGAATACATTCCTAATATTGACATGATGAGGACAATGAAAAAATTCTCATAGCATATTTTCTCTAATGAAGAGGAAAATCCAAGGGTAAGGTAATCAATTGAAGAAGAAAGAAGAGCTTACACCATTGCTGTTGGAAATATAAGAGGAGTAACTTAGAGGGGAGGGGTGAATCAATTACCAATAAAATAAATCTTAGATCCCTTAGATGTCAGAACAAAACATAAACTCTACAAAAATACTATAGCTCGACAAACACACAGACACTCGGTTAATACTAATAATATGTTGTAACTCGGTAACCACTAAAATAAGAATTGTAACTCGACAAATGCTTAAAATGAAAATATTAGGATATTATCTAGGATTAATGTTAATTAAATTATTTTTATACACATGAAGAAATAGCATGAACACAAGTGACACCAAGATTTAACGTGGAAACCCAAATTGGGAAAAACCACCAATTGTAGCTAGTTACCGATTTTCACACTTTTGAAGTGAACCCTGTAAGGAGTCAACCCTGTTAAAGGTTACAAAAAATAGTGTTAGGTTTGACCCTATTAGAGGATTTAATCAACTTGTTAGAAGTGGCCTTGTTAGAGGTCTTTAGACACTTCACTCTAGAAATGCCACCTTGTTAGAGGATTTACAAATAGATGTTAAGCCAACTCTGTTAAGAGATTTAGATCACTACTACAATGGTTAGAGAGTAACAATGAGATGAACTTATTTTTGATGCAACTATATTTCTGATTTTAGATCTCAATTCTAGCCTGAATACTTGATCCTTCTTGATCGAATGTATCTTTGCAGATCCTCAAGGATATTCTACTTATCCTTCTAATTCGCTTCCTCTAAGCATCTTCTATTCTTCCATACACTTGCACACTTTCAATTCTCAACTTGACCTTATACTTATATCATACACATTTTCAAGTCATCTTGAATACATCTTAGAATAATTAATATTCATCTCCTTAGTCGGCTAGAACTAACAAACAAATCTAATAAACTCAATATGCCAAAATAAGCAGGGTATTTTTTAGCGGCTAATATTCATCAATTGGCTAATAATTTAGTAACTAAAAATGTTTAAAATCGCCAAATTTTTATAAAATTTAGTTCTAAAATAATCTAAATAATATAAGATTCACTAATTAATAAAATAAATTATTTTATTTTTTCAAAATAATGTAAGATTCGCCAATATTTTTATATCCTTTTTAGGAGGGGGGTTGTTTAAAGTTTATGCTAAAAATAAGAAAATCATTTGTTAGCTGACCTTACTCAGTAGACACTAACTCACAAGTTATTTTCTCATGTAAACCAAGTGAACTTGGCTAACACTGCATCTTCACAAACTTTCCTTGGTAACCGAGTGAGCTCAGTTAACACTGGTTCCATCCAACTTTCCTTTGTTACCCGAGTGATCTTGGTTAACACTCAACTTCTGCAAACTTCTCTTCAATGCATGAGTGAACTTAGTAGACACTATCTTCTGAATTTGGTAAACACTGGAATACTTGGTAGACACATGAAACTATCGTTATTGCCTGAGTGAGCTTGACATACACTGACTGGTAAAGATATGACATTATTTGTAACATCAAAGATAATACACAAGTAACCAATTGTTTTCAACAATTTCCCTCTTTGGCATTGATGGCAACACAACATGTCATAATACAATAAAATTTTAGAGCAAAATAATAGTAAGGAAAATATCCTTAGTTTCATTTTGATTCTCATCCATGAGAACTCCCTTTATCAGTGTGAACTCCCTCTGCCTTTAGTTTCTCCCTCTAACTTTAGCAAACTATGTCTTCAACATCTTCTTCTGATAGAAAACTCTCCCTCTTTGATATCAACTTTGAATATTTTAGACCAAGTTCTTCCTCTTTGACATCTCTAAAAATTATCCCTCATTATAGAACTCTCCCTCTTAATAAAATTTATGTGAATATCAAGTTCTTCCTCTTTGACATCTCTGCGAATTCTCCCTCATCATAGAACTCTCCTTGTTTATAATTTTTTTGTGAATATGACAACAAACACCCCCTCTTTGACATCTTATGCAAAAGGAAATATTAAATGAATATTAATGTACCTCATGTACTGATTCATATGTAATCTATCATTTTCAATACTGCATCAACTTGACTGATCCTCAACATGCATTGATTGATCCATCACTAAACTTCATTAGCATTCTTCAGATAGGCGAATGACCCCTATCTTACTCTTAGATACATAAATTCATCCTTAAGTAATGGATTAGTGAATATGTCTACCATTTTTTCTTTACTATTCACATATTCCAATCTTACCTCTTTATCTTGTATCAATTCTTTGAGAAAATGATATTTTATTGCAATGTGCTTGGTCTTGGAATGTATCATAGGATTGTTTGATGTATTAATTGCACTAGTGTTATCACAGAAGATAACCACTAGATCCTTGATTTCTACCTTCATACCTACCAATAGTTGCTTGAACCAAACAATATTGGAACAATGAACTACTATTGCAACATACTCTGCTTCTTGCTTGTCCAAGACACTAGTCTTTTACCAAGAAAGAATGCTCCACCATTGGTTCTCTTCCTGTCATCGAGACTTCCTGCCTAATCAGCATCAGTAAAGGCTTTCAAATCTAAAGTGCCTCCTTTCTTATACCATAGTCTATGGTCTTTAGTACCCTTCAAATACATCATGATTCTCTTGATTGCCATCATATGATTTTCTTTAGGATTAGTTGAAAATTTTGTCACTATACCAACTGCTAATAAAATATCAGGCCTTGTATGCACTACATATTGCAATTTTCCAATCATTGATCTATATGTGCTCTGATCTACCTCCTTGGAATCATCATTTTTGGAAAGCTTATGTCCAATAGACATAGATGTTCTAGCTGGTCTTGAATCTTCCATTCTAAATTTCTTCGGTATCTACTTGATATATTTGGATTGAGTAATGTAGATACCATATTTCTTCTATTGAATCTATAGTCCAAAAAATAATTTTATCTCTCCAAACATGGAAATCTCAAATTCCTTACTCATTTCATCTGAAAAAGCTTTGCACAAGACATCATTTATAGTAAACAATGCGTGATCGACAAAGATTTCTACTGACACAATCTTCTTGTCCAGTCCTTCTTTGATAGATAGGCCACTATTATCATTTTTCTTTTGAAAACCAATCTTTATCAAATAGTTATGAAGTCTTCCATACCGAGCTCGAGGAGCTTGCTTGAGACCATACAATGCTTTGTGCAGTTTACAAACCATATCCCTTTTGCTAGGATCTACAAAATCTTCAGGTTGTTTTATGCAAACTTCCTATTCAAGAATTCCATTCAAGAATGTAGATTTCACGTCCATTTGATAAACTTTAAATCCTTTATATGCAACATAAGTAACTAAAGTCCACAGGAGAAAAAGTTTCACCATAATCAATGCCTTCTTCTTAAGAATAACCTTTGCATACTAACCTTGCTTTGTTTCTAAAAATTTCTCCATCTTCATTCAACTTATTTTTGAAAACCCACTTTGTGCCAATTACATTTTGATCCTTGGGTCTAGGAACAAGAGTCCAAGTCTTATTCCTTTTTATCTATTCTATCTCTTCATTCATTGCTTCAATCCAACTTTCATTATCCAAAGCATCTTTCATTGATCTAGGTTCAAATTTAGTAGCAAACATGTACCTTTCAATTTGTTCCTTTTCATTGTACTATCTAATTTGTCTCCGATGATTTGATCATGTGCATGGTGCCTTCTAACATATCTTGCTAACACAGGTACTTTGGATATAGAAATTGTTCCACTAGCCTCGCCATGATCTTCTGTATCAAGCTTGGGCCCCACTGTCTATTACTTAGGTCCTTCAGACTTAGTTTTCTCTAGCTATAACTGGGTAGCCTCTTACTGTGAATTAGGTCCTTTAGACTGTGAGTCTAGTTGCACTGGATGCAACTTGGGTGCTTCTGGAGATTTTGGGGACTCAAGAGGTGAAGTCTGCTGACTTCCAATTGGATTTGGCAATATATCGAGTTCAAAATAAATAATTTTTTTGTAATCCTCAGGTTCTTTTCTACTCTCTTCTTCACTCTTTTTTGCAAACTCATCATTTCACACATGTGCACTTTCTATGATCTTATGAGTAGAAAAATTCAAACATTTCTATGCTTTACTTCTGTTGGAGTATCCTAGGAATATGCCTTCATCACCTTTGACATCAAATTTAACTTTCCTAGTCTCTTTCAAAATATTACATTTTCTACCAAATACTTTCAAGTAACTTACATTAGGTTTGTAGCCATACCATAGTTCATAAGGAGTTTGATTTGAGTATTTCTTTAGCTATACTCTATTCAAGGTATGCATTGTAGTACTAATTGCTTCCTTCCAATATTTGATTGCAACATTCTTTTCTATCATCAAGATTCTTGCACAATCCATGATTGATCTGTTCCTTCTTTTAGCTATACCATTATGTTGTGGTGTACTAGGGGCTAATACTTGTCTTTGGATAAATATTTTAGTGGAAAATTAATTGAAAATGAATTTACCACCTCTATCTGATCCCAAACACTTTGACTTCTTTCTTGTTTCCTTCTCTACTCTTGCTAGATACCATTCAAACTTTTGAAACACTTCAAACTTATCTTTTAGATACATTACAATCATCATTCTAGAACAACCATCAACAAAAAGAATAAAGTACTTATCTCCATTGTAGCTCTCAATTCCAATAGGTCCACATAAGTTAGTAAGAACCATTGTCACTTAGGTTTGCACCCTTGTCCAAAGCCTATGCATGAGGACAACCTAGTGAAACATGGAAACAACCTCTAAGCTGTGGGACTTGAACTATGAGGTTGAATCTCCGGAGAAGGCCAGCTTCCTCTTACTATCAAGATGCACCTAACTACTCTTGGAGAGGAAAAGGGAGAAGGAGAGCATGAAAGAAAATCTACCTGATCTAATTTGAAGAGGTGATGCACCAAAATAGAGTGTTCAGACCAATCTCTGCCCGTATATGAACTATTGAACCAGAATAAAACTAAGGATATTACACATTCAAACTTATTTCAATCAGATAATCACATGCAAATTAGAAGACCAAGATGAATGACATAAGGAAAGGGATATTCACTTATATTATCATTCATGGATCCAAGGGGATATAGTCGTGTAGATTACTGATTTCCACAAAACAATGGTGAAGGCAAAGAGTTCTTGCACTTTCATACCAATGGCTGAAGGAGATAAGGTAGAATATCATTCAGTTCAGAGGCAAAGGGAATTTTTACACTGAAATTATAGAGCAACAACAAAGAAAAGTTAGAGAAGGATCGACCTTAACAAAATCTACAAAATTTTCCTTTATAGTGCAAGCATAACTGAGACTTTCCCTCCAAAATTATACTGCAACCACCGCCATCAAGTCCTACAGGGAACAATTATGGGGATCTGAAGAAAATTTGATCTTTGTTGCTAAAAAGTGCCTTGAGAAGACATAAATGATGCCATAACTGTGCCCTAACCATGTAGATAGATTGGATCGGGGTGGTAGAGTGTTCCTCTGTGTTTAGCATTCACTTCTGGGTGGTTGGGATTGATTACAGAGATTAAATCTACAAGATAACCTGACTTTCTTCATTCCTGAGCACCTGAATCAGCAAAGTCAGCAAGTCAACTAAACCCTGGCACCAAAATGAGCCACGTGGTCCAACAACCTTTTATCTTTTCACCACCTTGCAAAGTCTCTTTGAATTGACCATCTCCATTCTTTACTAACTGTGCCAACCTCAAACTCTAACCGCAATGCTATACTAACTGCCGGTTGCTAACTATTAATGCCTTAACTGTCAATGCTACTTGAGCTACTAGGACACATGTCCTCTACTCACTTTCCTACAATATTTAATCTCCTTGCATCTTGATAATGCAGAGAAGTGCCAATCATTGATCTCTATGAGATTAATGATCGAGAAACTCCTTCATGTACTACGCTTGTTCCTATCCCAGGCCCATCACTCCTAGCACCATCTCAACAATTCATACCACACTGGACAACACTTGGCATCCAATTGGTGATCCACAGAGAAACTGGTCTCACAAAGACATGTGGCGGCTACCCACTTTCTCGCAATATTTAACTTCCTTGCATCTCCATAATGCAGGAAAGCCTCAACCTTTGATCTGCCTACATCGGATGGTGAACATAATTCATACTTTTTGAACCTCAAAAAAAATCCGCTGTGACATCATCTAGGACACGTGCCTTCCACTCACTTTGTCACAATATTTAACTTCCTTGCATCTCCATAATGCGGGAAAGCCTCAACCCTTGATCTGTGAAGATCTGACGGTGCACATAGATCTATAGAACTGCATGTCTGGTCAATTGGGTGGGCCAATAAGATACTCCTTTATACTCTGACCTGCCTGACAGGTGCCACAAAAGACAAGCCATCTGTTGATATCCTATGAGAAAGTGGGCCCATGATGTCAACGAGATAGGTGTCGCCAAATCGCTTCCCTGCATTTTTTAACTTCCTCGTAACTTGATAATGCAGGGAAGTGCCAGCCCTTGATCTTCTTAGATCTGATAGTGCTTGTCACTTGTACCTTCTAGACCTACACAACCATCTGCTATGACATCACCTGGGACACGTGTCAATAGCCCACTTTTTCACATTGTCAGAAGGTCTGACAAAGCTCAAAATGTGCGGAAGCAGGCACCAGTCGATCTGCTAGCTCAGCCACCACCTGTCCAACCTACAACCCATGAAGGAACATGAACCCTCTTGCCACACATCACAAAAAGGCTTTCCCACATTATTTAAAGGTTGTGCATCTTGATAATGTGGGGAAGTAGGGAACCGTAGATCTATCTCGATTCGACAATGAGGAACTTGTGTGTTGAAACTTGGTGAAGACCCCGCATGACGTCACTTGTCCATGCATTAGAAAGGGGGATTGTCATATTATTTAAACATCTCGCATCTTGATAATGCGAGAATGCATCGATCGTTGATCCTCTGAAATCTAACGATTGTGAACTTGCGAGCCCGTGAAAGGAAAAATGAAATACACTAAGGTTTTAATATTTTTTAAATTTTTGGTATTTCTCAGGCATTAAAATAACATTAAACCTAGGGACTAGCCGTTGGGCAGGCTAGGTAAGCATTTAAAATTGAAATTTTGGTGGGGCGCAAAAATAGGTAACATTTTTGGTGACTCACAGGGGATGCAAGCCAGCTATGCATAAGACCTGTGGCCTGCAGCATCCACTGGGATACAGAGTCATAAAATGTGAATCAATGTAATATGAAACCCTAACCCTACCTCTGAGGAGAAAAACCTAGAGACCCTATCTCTGCAACTGGAATTAGAGACCAAAACTGCCTTCTGCAACCTTCAAAATTTTGAAAATTGGCTATCTAACAAAGAGATAGCCTGTGCTCATGCACTTCTTAGAAAATAGGAAACAAACAGAGAAACAAAAAAAAAAGAAGTATGTACATGGAATCTCAAACCCTCAGAAACAAGGCTTGAGATAGATCCCATTGCTGGGATGGGCAAAATCTCACCATCAGGCTTGCTTAACTGGAAAGCATTGGCCTGTTTGCAACTGATAATTAGATAGGGGCCACTCCATAATGCATCAAAATTTGAGTGTCTTCCTAGTTTTGCCCTATTTGCATCTCATTTCAGAACCAAATCTCCCTCCCTGGAGATTCTAACCCTAGCCTTCCTGTCAAAGCTCCGTTTCACTTGCTGTTGGTGTGTCTCCAGGGTCTACATAGCTGTATTTCTCTTTTCTTCTAGCTCCTTTAGCTTTGCCACTCTCATTGTCATGGCATCATCTTCAATTAGTTCCAACTGATGAGCTAACTCCAGGGCTAGGAACTCCAATGAAATTGGAAGCCTTGCTTCTCTACCATATACTAACACAAATGGTGAATTCCCTAATGATCTTTTAGGTGTTATTCTGTCAACCCACATTGTTGTCCTCAGTTTCTTATGCCAACACCTCTGGTTATCTTCTATTATCCTTTTCATGATCCTGATCAGGTTCTTTTTGGAGGATTCAACCAAACCATTACCCTGAGGATAGTAATTTGAGGATGTGCTCAAATAGATATTATGATCCACTACCTATGCACAAATATGAGCTCCAACAAAAGACTTTGCATTATCTAAAATAATAGTTGAAGGGGCACCAAACCTAGTCACAAGTCCATCAAGGAACTCAACAATTGAAGATTTAGTGGCATCCTTCAATGCAACTTCCTCTATCCATCTGGTGAAGTAATCTTTAGCAGCTAAAATCCATTTGTGACCAGAATTGGAAGAAGGATTGATAGGGCCTATGAAATCCAATCCCCACTGAGCAAAAGGTTGATCCACTTAGATAGGATGAAGGGGAAGAGCTCTTCATTCTTGTCATTTTCTTGATTCAAGACAATAGAGATACTTGACTCACCACCTAAGGTATAAAGAATGAAATCTTTCTCAAAATTTGGATTCATGAGAGTAGGGGCTGAGGCTATGGCTGTCTTAATGTCTTTACAACTTTCCTTCCCTTCCTTGGTCCATCAAAGACCATACCTTTCTCGAGCATAGCTATAAGGGGTTTCACCATGGTAGCAAGATTAGGGATAAACCTTCTCACAAAATTTATCCTACCAAGGAAACTTTGCAACCCTTTCTTGTGTTTAGGAAGAGGGAGGGCAAGTATTGCTCTTGTTCTCTCTGGATCAATGGTTAAACCATCCTTAGAAACAATGTGTCCTAATAATTTTCCTTGGTTAGTAGCAAAGACACACTTTCTTGGGTTAAGGGAAACCACAAACTCTCTGCATCTTAAGAATACTTGTTCGAGATGATCAAAATGATCATCTACATCTTTTGAATACACAATGATATCATCAAGGTAGACTAATACAAACTTTTCAATCATATTCTTGAAAGCCATCTCCATTGCCTTCTGAAATGTAGCACCTACATTGGTTAGCCCAAATGGCATCTTACAATAAGCATAGGTACCCCATTTAGTGGTAAATGCAATCGTGTACCTATCAGACTCTTTAACCGGTACTTGATTGTAACTAGAGAATCCATCAAGAAATGAAAATCTCTTTGAACCACCGACCTTGGACAAAATCTGCTCCATAGAAGGGAGAGGGTGGTGATCTTTAAGGGAAGCTTGGTTAAGGTCCCTAAAGTCCACACACAATCTAATTTCCCCATTCTTCTTCCTAACAGGGACAAGGTTTGCTACCCATGATGAGTGCTTGATAGGGAAAATTATATTGGCCTCAATCAATTTGGATAGATCTTTTCTCATTAAGGGTTCAATTTTGGGATTCACTGGCCTTTTTTTTTGTCTTGCTGGTTTTACATCATCAAATAAATCTATGGTATGCTAAAACAACCTTGGGTCAAAACCCTTTAAATCATCATATGTCCAAGCAAAAACATCATTAAAAACATCAGCAATCATGACTAGAGTGTAGTCACTTTCATCAGCAGCTAGGTTCATGGCCCTGCCTCTTTCTTGGTCATTAGGATTGAAAACACTTTCTAAGGTAATGAGACCCTTAGGCAATTTGTTAGAACTGAGATGAATGATCTGATCACCATACTGATCCTATAGTCTCAACTGGTTCCTATCTGAAAACTCTGCCTCATTATGCAAGAAGCTCACAATTTTCTCATTAGACTCAAACACTTGCCAATGGATGTTGTTATCAGGGATGGCAGGCCTTACTACCACTCTGATTTGTTGCTTCTTCTCCTCCTTAAGATTCCATGGCACATCATAGGATGCATCTATTGCTGTAGGTCTATCATCATGTCTATTATCTTTTCTAGGGATGCTTTGAATATTAAATGCGTTGAAACCTTCAAGAAAATCCCATACTCTATGTTTATAAGACTTGAGCAAACCATTCTCGGTGATATTCTGATTTCTCACTTGATTAACCACCAACTCATTGTCCCCATACACCCTTAAGGCTTGGATTCCTCTTCTTTGAGCAAGTAGGAGACCTTGAATCAAGGATTCATACTCGGCTACATTGTTAGTGCAACTGAATTGGAGCCTAAAGGAGAAGTAATATCTTACTTATGTAGGAGAAACCAACATCACACTAGCTCCTGACCCATTTTTATTTCTTGAGCCATCAAAGTACATACTCCATATCTCACTTATATCTTCTTTAGTCTCCACAAGATTGGGGACTAGAGCATCTTTTTCCAATATACAATATGTAATGAGACCTGTCTCAAGGGTTTCTGACATAGGGTCAAAATGATATGCATTAGCCCACTCATCCAAGAAAAAATTAGGTATCTCTGCTAGGGAAGTGGTGGGTTCACTCACTATGTCATTCTCATCCATCTCTAGGATAGGGCAATTCATGTTGATGAAATTAGGGGTGTAGGTTTCAATATGATGGAGGGCTTGAGGCTCTACTCTGATTGAAGCATTGGCTCCATATCTTGTCTTAAAAGAAATATATGACCAATTAGAAGATATGAAACCACCTATTTGGGCAGTAAAGTCTCTTGACAGACAGATGGCAAAATATGGCTTGAGCTCAGCAACAGAGATATCTTGGGTTACAGTACAACTAGGGCATGCATGTAAGGCCATCTCCACATTCCTAAGGATCTCTATAGTCTTGATAGTACTACCATCCAACTATAATACATCCCTAACAATGGGCTCATATTTCATTCCCAAAGCATCAACAACACACCTAGGCATCATTGAACTACTAGCCCCTGAATCAATCATGCAATTATGGACTAGTTTTCCCCCTACGATTAGAGAAACATAGAATGGAGGAGGTCTAACCTTTTTTCTTGTTTCTACCTCCTTTGATGCTTGTACTAGGCTTGTGGCACTTTCCATGCTGAGTGTTTGATCCTTTGGTTCAATTCTTCCCAATTCTTGCTACAACAACCTCTTTTGCATGGGTATAGTAGCAATAGCATCCCACATGGAGATATTCACATTTGTCTTCTTCATTTGCTCTACCACACTGAAAGGCATGGCAGGTGCTTTGGTAGAAACCTTGGGAGCTACAATTGTATGAGGTTGAGATGTAATAGCCTGAGGATCACTTGCATCCTTTCTGCCATGATTTTTCCTTTGCTGTTGAAAGGTACTTGATTGATTATTTGTTGCTTGCTCATGAGGTGTTGCATTTGAAGTTGAGGCCTGATTGGGAGGAGGGATAGAATCTTCCATAGCTCTTCTTTTGCTTCTAGTGTTATGAGCAATGGAATCCTAGTTTACATTACAATGCTCCTCCATCTGATGATTCATAAAAGAGCAATCACCCTATTTTTGCATATCTGAGGCATCTTTAAATTGGTCCTCTTTGTATGATTGTTTTGCTGCAGGTTCTAGGACTGTTAAAGCCATAAAAGATTTAGCCTTCTGACACATGCAATAGGCATAGGAGTAGTTGCAGGATGGACAAAAATCCTAATCTTGGGCCATATTGTTTTGAGGGACTATGGCCCTACTTTGGTTTACATTTAAGGTTGAAGCATGACCACCCTGCCTACTTTGATCAAAAGAATTGTTCCAATGATTAGGATTTGGAGGCCTACCACTACTTGGAGTTTGATATTGCAATTGATACGGCTTACTACCTTGAGCTTGCTGTCTTTCTAAAGTAACCACCTTGTTGCTCATTTTTTGCATCATAGAGAAATTATCCTCCAGCCTCTTTCCATGATCTTGCAATCTTTTCTTTAGGTTCTTTTCTTTTTTATCCATGTTTTGCATAAGAGATTGCATCATCTCTTTGATTTCATCTATCCCATTTGAAGACGTAGAAGCTTGAGGGATTGGGACAAGGGATTTTGATGTAGAAGTTGTGGGAAGAGGAACCATTGCTGGTTGAAGATTTGGAACATCAGGAAAGAAAGGCATAGGAGGCCTTGGAGCTAGTTTACCTCCTTGTATCAATATATTTTCTGCCCTTATTGCTATGTCATAAGCATTAGGCAAGGTATCTCCTCCTATAGTTTGGATTGTAGTAGCAATATCACTGTTAAAAGCTCTAAGGTAATGCAAGAAGGCATTACCAGGGGTAGGCTTCACTGAAGTAGGTATTCTATCCCATTTCTTTTGAAATCTATAATTAAAATCGGTCATACATTCATGGGGGGCTCTTTTTATAGTGGTCAACTATTCTAAAAGTGACAAATAGTCACTTTTATCCTCAAAATGTTTGCACAATCCTGATCCTAATCCATTTCAATTTTTTATAGAACCATGAGCTAAACCTCTATACCATTGTAGTGCTTTTCCTTTCAAAGATGAGGCTAAGAGCCTAACTGCAACATCATCTTCTCTAATACCATGGATATTAAAAACATTTGCAACTTCCTGAATGTGTTCTAAGGGAGAGATAGAAGTTTCACCAGTAAATTTTGGTAGACTTTTGAGGGCAGCTACTGGTATATCATGTCTTTGGGCTAATAAGAGAGGGCTCCCACCATTAAAGGTGGAAAAAGTATGAGCTTTAGGCAACGCCATATAGACAAGTGATCTATTGATATGTACTGATGGTAGTCTAGGCTGAGATCTAATAGCAGGAGGAGTAGAGATAGATCTTGTAGGGGTATTTTTTACTACTATACTCCTAACTGGTGATAAAGATATTCTAGTCTTCTTTTTTCTAAAGTTTGAAAATGAAAGCTCTTGATACTGAAACTTACCTCTAGAAGATGCCCTTATTTCAACTCTGGGGATGAATCACTGTAACTTTGGCCTGGAACTAGATATGTATTGAAACTCAGAGTCACCAAGTACTTCAAAGGATGAGCCTCTTGAAGGCTTGAACACCAAAGTGAGTACTATCTCCTCGGTATTGGTCTTGAAATCTTCCCTTTTGACACCAGTAGGCTTGAAGTTTTTTGAGATGTTGTCCTACTGGGTGTGCCAAAAATTGTTGTCACTTAGGTTTGCACCCTTGTCCAAAGCCTATGCATGAGGACAACCTAGTGAAACATGGAAACAACCTCCAAGCTATGGGACTTGAACTATGAGGTTGAATCTCCAGAGAAGACTGGCTTCCTCTTACTATCAGGATGCACCTAACTACTCTTGGAGAGAAAAAGGGAGAAGGAGAGTATGAAAGAAAATCTACCTAATCTAATCTAAAGAGGTGATGTACCAAAATAGAGTGTTCAGACCAATCTCTGCCCATATATGAACTATTGAACCATAATGAAACTAAGGATATTACACATTCAGACTTATTTCAATCAGATAATCACATGCAGATCAGAAGACCAAGATGAATGACACAAGGAAAGGGATATTCACTTATAAAATCATTCATGGATCTAAGGGGATATAGTCATGCAGATTACTAATTTCCACAAAATAATGGTGAAGGCAAAGAGTTCTTGCACTTTCATACCAATGGATGAAGGAGATAAGGTAGAATATCATTCAGTTCAGAGGCAAAGGGAATTTTTACACTAAAATTGTAGAGCGACAACAGAGAAAAGTCAGAGAAGGATCGACCTTAACAAAATCTACAAAATTTTCCTTTATAGTGCAAGCATAAATGAGATTTTCCCTCCAAAACTATCCTGCAACCACCGCCATCAAGTCCTGCAGGGAACAATTATGGGGCTCTGAAGAAAATTTGATCTTTGTTGCAAAAAAGTGCCTTGAGAAGACATAAATGATGCCATAACTGTTCCTTGACTAGGTAGATATATTGGATCAAGGTGGTAGAGTGTTCCTCTACGTTTAGCATTCACTTCTAGGTGGTTGGGATTGATTACAGAGGTTAAATCTACAAGATAACCCGACTTTCTTCCTTCCTGAGCACCTGAATCAGCAAAGTCAGCAAGTCAACTAAACCTTGGCACTAGAATGAGCCATGTGGTCCAACAACCTTTTATCTTTTCACCACCTTGCAAAGTCTCTTTGAATTGACCATCTCCATTCTTTACTAACTGCGCTTACCTCAAACTCTAACCGCAATGCTATACTAACCGTTGGTCGCTAATTGCTAATGCCTTAACTGTCAATGCTACCTGAGCTGTCGGGACACATGTCCTCTACCTACTTGCCTACAATATTTAATCTCCTTGCATTTTGATAATGTGGGGAAGCGCCAATCGTTGATCTTTATGAGATCAATAATTGAGAAACTCCTTCGTGTATTGCGCTTGTTCCTATCCTAGGCCCATCACTCCTGGAGCCACCTCAGTAATTCGTACCACACTGGACAACACCTGGAATCCAACTAGCGATCCACAGAGAAAATGGTCCCACAGAGACACATGGTAGCTACCCGCTTTCCCACAATATTTAACTTCCTTGCATCTCCATAATACGGGAAAGCCTCAACCTTTGATCTGCCTGCATCAGACGGTGAACATAATTCGTACTTTCTAAAATTTTGAAAACATACATCATGAGGTCATCTGGGACACGTGCCTTCCACCTACTTTCCTATAATATTTAACTTCCTTGCATCTCCATAATGCAAGAAAGCCTCAACCCTTGATCTGTAAAGATATGACGGTGCACAGAGATCTATAGAACTGTATGTTTGGTCAATTAGGTGGGCCAATAAGATCCTCCTTTGTACTCTGACCTACCTAAAAGCTACCACAAAAGACAAGCCATCTGTTGATATCCTCTGAGAAAGTAGGCCCATGACATCAATGAGACAGGTGTCGCCAAATCACTTCCTCGCATTTTTTAACTTCCTTGTAACTTGATAATGCGGGGAAGTGCCAGCCCTTGATCTTCTTAGATCTGATGATGCCTATCACTTGTACCTTTTGGACCTGCATGACCATCTATCATGACATCACCTAGGAGATGCATCAACAACCCACTTTCTTGCATTGTCAGAAGGTCTGACAAAGCTCAGAATACGGGGAAGCGGGCACCAACTAATCTGCCAGCTCAGCCACCACTTGTCCAACCTATGGCCCATGAAGGAACACGCCTATCATGCATCCCAAAAAGGCTTTCTCGCATTATTTAAAGGTCAAACATCTTGATAATGTGAAGAACCGAGGAACCGTAGATCTATATTGATTCGACAATGAGGAACTTGCATGTTGAAACTTGGCAAAGACCCCACGTGATGTCACCTATGCACGTGTTAGAAAGGGGGATTCCCACTTTATTTAAACATCTCACATCTTGATAATGTAGGAATGCGTCGATCGTTGATCCTCTGAAATCTGATGATTGTGAACTTGCGAGCCCACGGAAGGGAAAAATGAAATACACTAAGGTTTTAATCTTTTTTTAAATTTTTGGTATTTCTCAGGCATTAAAATGACATTAAACCTAGGGACTAGCCGTTGGGTAGGCCGGGTAAGCATTTAAAATTCAAATTTTGGTGGGGTGCAAAAATACGTAACAAGAACCAGCTTCAAGACTTCTTCAGAATGATAGTTTTTGCTTTCTAAACTTGTCTTGCCCATCTTACCAATTTGATAATTTTTGCATAGGCCCATACCAAGTTTCCTCAAACTAGGAATACCTCTCACTCTTTTGTTTTTGCTTATCTTAATCAGATTATAAAAGTTCACATGACAAAACCTTTATGCCATAACCAACTTTCTTCTACTTGAGCAATGAAACATTAACTTTTACTGAGATCTAGGTAAAATAAGTTACCTTTTGTTTGGTTACTAGACCCAACTAGATTTCCTTTTCCATCTAGCAGCTTGGCCTTCCCATTCATGAATTCTACCTTGAATCCAATGTTATTCAACTATGCCACACTTAGTAGATTATGCTTTAGTCCTTCAATGCAATAAGCATTATCACATCTAAGCTCATTGGTTAGTGAGATACAACCTTTTTCCTTTATTCAACATGGTTCATTGTTTCCAAATCTTACACTTCCACCATCACAATGTTCCAAATGTTCAAACTTTGTCTTATCACTAGTGATATGATGTGAGTAACCACTATCAATAATCCATGTATCATTTTTGCTAACATGAGAGATAAGTTTCATTTTATCTTCTTCATCATTAGATTCATCTTTTACAACAATATAGACCATTTCATCATCATCACTACTATTTGAATCTTTAGCCATAAAAAAGACTTCTTACCATTTTCTTTGTAGTCCTTGAAATTCTTGAAATCCTTCTTGCCTTTGTACTTACTATGCTTCTTTTCATCTTTGTCTTCTCTATTTGGACACCTTTTACGAATGTGACCAACTTCTTCACAAGAAAAACATATTCAAGGAATTTTACCTTTATACTTTCCTTTTCCTTTGGGATACCTTCTTGCAAGAAATGCTTCAATTTCTTCAAGATGACTATTAGAACTATCTTCCTCTTCACTTTTAGATTATTTTTTTATACTTTTTAGCTTTCTTCTTAAGTGATAACTTGGCTTCAAATGTAGACTCAAAATTTTTGGAACTAGGAGTATAATTATCATAGTTATCTATCTCAAATTCTTTCAATCTTCCAACTAGAGCATCCAAATTTATCTTGTTATTTGGATCACATCTCATCTCTTGAATAGAAGACACTCATATTGCATAGATAGCAAGAAGGATTCTAAGTACCTTGTTTGCCACTATTACATCTTCGATTTTCCCTCCAGAGGCTTTGATTGCACTGGCACTAGCTTTGATTCTCTCAACATATTTTGCAATGTTTCAATCCTCTCTCATCTTCATCTGATCAAACTGGCCTCTCAAGCTTTTTGATTTAGCTCTTTTCACATTATCATCACCTACTTCAATTTAGTCCACATGTCATGAGTAGTAGCACATCCTTTGACCTCATCAAATTCAACATAGTTAAGAGCTAATGTAATGTCAATCATCATAATGTTATGATTTTTCTTTTCAAAAATCTCCTCTATAATCAATGTTCTAGTAGGAGCCTTGTAAGCATTTTCTAGATATTTCAAAAATTGAATCATTGATGGTTACTAGGTGCAACTTCATAAGTTTGTGCTATGCCTCAAAGTTATCTTTGTTCAGCTTGAGAATCTCTCTTCTATAAGACATATTGATCTTTTAGCTTAGGTCCTTGAAACCTTTCCTGTAAGCACCAAAAGCTCTAATACCAATTATTTGAAATATAAGAGGAGTAACTGAGAGGGGAGGGGTGAATAAATTACCACCAAAATAAATCTCAAATCCCTTATATGTTAGCACAAAACATAAACTCTATAAAAATACTTTAGCTTGGCAAACACACAAGCACTTGGTTAATACTTATAACATGTTATAACTCGGTAACCACTGAAATAACAACTGTAATTTGAAAAATTCTTAACATGCAAATCTTATGATATTATTTGTGATCAAGCACCAATTACAACTAGTTACTAATTTTCACTCTTTTGAAGTGAACCATGTTAGGAGCCAAACCTGTTAAAGGTTACAAAACAAACTATTAGGTGTAACCCTATTAGAGGATTTAATCAACCTATTAGGAGCAACCTTATTAAATGTCTTTAGACACTTCAATCTAGAAATGCCACCTTATTAGAGGATTTACAAATAGTTGTTAAACTAGCTCTGTTAAGAGATTTAGATCACTACTACAATTGTTAGAGATTAACAATGAGATGACCTGATTTATGATGTAACTGTATTGCTGATTTGATATCTTAATTCTAGCTGAAATACTTGATCCTTCTTGATCAAATGTATCTTTGCAGCTCTTGAAGGATATTCTTCTTATCCTTCTAATTTTCTTCCTCTAAGAATCTTCTATCCATACACTTGCACACTTTCAATCCTCAACTAGACCTTATACTTATATCATACACATTATCAATTCAACTTGAATACATCTTAGAATAATTAATATTCATCTCCTCAGTTAGTTAGAACTAGCAAACAAATCCAATAAACTCAATATGCCAAAACAAGAAAATCCTTCTTTAGTCGATCCTGCTTAGTAGACACCAACTCATAAATGTTTTTCTTATGTTAACCAAGTGATTTCAATTAACACTACATCTTCACAAATGTTTATAATCATGTCAGCTTGGTTAACACTAGTTCCATCCAACTTTCCTTTGTTACCTAAGTGAGCTTGGCTAACACTCAACTTCTCCAAACTTCTGTTCGACACCCGAGTGAACTTGGTAGACATTGTCTACTAAACTTGGCAAACACTAGAATGCTCGATAGACACAAGAAACTATCTTTATTGCCTAGGTGAGCTTGACATATGTTGTCTGGTAAAGATATGGCATTTTTTGTAACACCAAAGATGATACACAATTAACCAATTATTTTCAACACACTGCAATAGTGGAACAAGCCACAAGTAGTTATAGGTTGAGAAACATGACTATAAATCCTAAAGGGGAAATCACCTAGAGTAAGTGTCAATAGGCCACATATTTATTTGCATAAAAAGGATAATGAGAAGACAATACTAAATCATCAAGAAAAAATGGTAAATCATCCTCTTAATAAGAAAATAATAGGAAAGTAGATGATAAATGCTAACTCATTTATTTCAGATGCTTTATCACAAATAAAAATTCCAGTTCCATTCTTTGAAATTGTCAAGATCCTTGAGTATGGAAAAGAAGTCTTAGATCTTCTATCTAAGGCTAAAAAGGAAGATTATTCAAGAGAGAAAAATGTTAATGATTTATAAATGAGAATTATCTAGGGCCAAATATAAATGAGAATTCACCATGTGTAGACCCCTTCTATCTGAATTTGTTAATTAAAAAATAAATCGTTGAGGAATTGCATGATAGAGTCAGGTGTCATATTGAAAATTGTGCATGTTGATGTCATGAAAAAATTGGGTTTGAACATGGATGCACCTTATGGGAAGTTCTATGCAATGGATAATTGGTCAATATGAGTGGTACAAATCATGAAAGACATTGAGTTTAAGTTTTCTTCATGTCCTGATGTATCCTACAAAATGGATGTCATTGTGGTGGAAATACCATCTTATAATGGTATGTTATTTTCAAGACAATGGTACAACTTTTTGGGGGACACATTTAGTTAGAATTATCTTATGTAACCATCCTATAAATGGAAAATATGTCAAAATTGATAGCGAACCAAGATTCACATATTTGGTGAAAATCTTCAGTCGTGATTATGGAGTTAACTTTTGTCAAATTGATATAGATAATTTTAAAGTAAACTTAAGTAAACTAGGTCAATGCAATGCTGAATTCAATAAAATCTATCTACAAGAAGAAAATAGTGGAATATGGAAAATGCACTTTGTTGGAGCTTGTAGCAAGGAAGGGAATGGTACGAGTATTTCTTATATCTCCCTCTAAACAAATATTTAGATATTCTTTCTTATTGAATTTTGAATGCACTAATAACACTACTAAATATGAAGCATTGATATTGGGATTAAATGTGGCTAAAATGAAAAAGATTAAAATCTTATCAATCTTGGGATATTTTGAACTGATACTGTCACAAATTAGAAATTAGTTTACCACTAATAATTCAAGATTGAAGTAGTACAAAAACTATTTCTAAGATTTAATTGAATTCTTTGATGCATTTTCAATAAATTGGATTGATAGGAGTGAAATCTTTCTAGATGATATGATGGATAAGTTCATTATCAAACAAAATAAGATTCTATTACAAGAAATTATATAGGTTAAAATGAAGAATAGACAATCTATACTAGAAAATGTACACAACTGGCAATTTTTTTGATGATGACAAACTTGCTTGACTTTTTGACACGTGAAGGACATTACCAAGATCAAAAAATTGATTGGAATGGTTTGGTGGAGAATAAGGATGATAAACAAACCTTGTTTGGAGAATTATTTTTTCAACCTAGATCTAATAAAATACCCAAAGGATTAGTAAGTAGCATTCAAAAGAATTTTTGATGAACATGAGAATCTCAATACTTATAAGCCTACTGCTATACCAAAAGAAATTGAGAAGGTTAACCTTAGGAATGAAAATTCCCCAAAGGAAATTTCTATTGGTAAAATACTAACTCCTAAGGTTAGATCAAACCTCATCTCTTTGTTGAGAAAGTACATGCATGTATTTTTATGGTCTCATGATGAACTAAAAACTTATATGGATGATTTATTTCAACATGAAATACCTTTAAATACAAATGCTAAGCCTTTTAGATAGAAGAAAATACCTATAAACCCAATGTTTCCACCAAAGATGAAGGTGGAATTGATTAAGATGAGAGAATCTGGGATCATTATATCAATTAGATATTCTACATGGGTTTTGAATCCTATCCCTATAAGAAAGAAGAATGAGGATATCAAATTATGTGTTGATTTTAGAAATCTAAATATTTCTTCACTAAAGGACAATTATTCTCTTACCAACATGGAAGTATTGTAATAAAGGGTATCGGGGAATGAAATTATTTCTATTGTAAATGGTTTGCTAGGTTATAATTAGGTCAAAGTAAGAGAGTCAAAACAATATAAGACTCCCTTTACCACTCCATGGGGAGCATATGTATATTCAAGGATGCCCTTTGGCTTAACTAATGTATGGAATACTTTTCAAAGAGCTATGGATATTACCTTTGAAGGTTTAATTGATTTCATTCTTGTGGTATACTAGGATGATGTCACTGCTTATTAAAAAGAGGTAGAAGATCATTGTAACCATTTATAGAAGATTTTTAGAAGAGGCCTTGAGTATGGAGTATCTTTAAACCTAAAGAAGTATCAATTTAGAGTCACAAAAGGAAAACTCATTGTACATATTGTGTCTAAGGATGGAGTTAGAATAAACCATGAAAGAGTAGTAATAATTGACAATATAGAGGTTCCTAAAACTATTAAAGTTATTCAAGCTTTTTTTGGGCAAATTAAATTTGTAAGATATCTTTAGACATATAGAAGCTATAAGAAGGAGACACAAATGCATTAATTAGATTCAATAATTTAACATAAATATCTAGATTACAAAATTGGTAAGAGGATAAGGCTTGTCAAAACTTATGGATGATGTCAATTTGGAGGTAGTAGAAGTGAATCAATTAAACCTTGAAAATATAGTTGTTAGTTTTGAACATTGTCCCTAGTTTAAGGAGGTTGTTTACTATTTGAGACACATGAAATTTCATGACGATCTAGATGAAAATTAAAAAAAGACTATAAAATAGTAGGCATCAAAATATGTTTTAATGCAGGAAGATCTTTATTGAAGGAAGAAAGATGGTATATTATTTTTCTATTTGACACATATCAAAAAGGATTTTCCTTGAAAGAGTTCTATGAGGGACTTTATCGAGGTCACTTTTCAACCAAAGCTATGACCCATAAGATATTGGGGGCATGACATTATTGGCCACATATATTCAGGGATTGCTATGCCTATTCTAGAAAATGTGAAGCATGTTAGAAGTCTTTGAAATACTAAAATATAATGGAGCCCTTCCTTTAAGAACCCTATAAGTTCAAGAACCATTCCAAAAGGGTGATTGATTTCATAGGAGAAATCACTAATAAGTCTAGTGGAGGACATAGCTAGATTCCCGTGGCTACTAATTAATTTACTAAATGGGTAGAAGTCATACCTATAAAGCAATCTACTAGAAAAGTTATGATCAAATTTTTGAAGGAGAATATTATAACTAGGTTTGAAGTCCCTCACTAGCTTATTATGGATAATGGTATGTGCTTTAGATTTAATCAATTTTTTGAATTATATCATAATCATGGTACAATTACTTCATATTCTTCTCCATATCATCCCCAAGGAAATGGTCAGGAAAAATCAAGTAATAAGAATCTTCAGAAAACCATCAAAAGAATGCTTGAAAATAATAAAAAGGCTTGGGACACTGAATTAAATATGGTAGTATAGCTTGATAGACTCACAGTAAAGAAGTCCACAAAATTCTCCCCTTTTAATCTTGTTTATGGTAAAGAGCCTGGACTTCCTTTGAAAAATTTATTGCTACTATATAGTTTTATGATAGAAGAACAACTTTAAGAGATTGACTTCATGGAAGAAAGGATTAATGCATTACTTAAGTTGGACAAGATTAGAAGATCAAAATTAGAGCATAATATTGAAAAGCAAAAACATATCAAATTCCTTCATGATAAGAGATCATTAAAAATGAAGTTTGGGTACTTAAATGGAATGTCAAAGATCAAGAAACATGGAAAATTTGATGCCTTATGGTTAGGCCCTTTTGTTATTTCTGACATGGTAGGAGAAAAATCTTATTTCCTAGAGGAGATAGATGGAAGCATTTAGGAATTTCCTATGCATGCATAGTTCCTTAAGCCTTTCTTCTCTTAGCTCAAATGGACCCTTCCATTTTGTATTACTAGATAGTTTTTATTTTTCCTTCTATGTACTATATCTTCCTAGAGATAAATAGATTCTCATCCTATTTGAGAGCAATATGTATCCCCAGAAAGAGCCACTAGTGGAAACCTCAAATTTATGCTAAATTTGACATTAAGAATTGATTCTTGCCACTTTGGAAGGAAAAGTATAAGAGATCAGTGAAACAATAAAAATCAAAATTTTGCAAGCACATTATAAAGAGTGGTGCAGAATGGAATTTTTTTCCTAAATCACAAGGAGTAGGTAGGACATGGTCGAAAAATGCAATTTTCATTATTTCAGAAGAAGCTTTATAAGGGTGACACAAAGTTGCAACTTTAGAAATGGAGCTTGTTAAGAGTTATGAAATAGAGATTTTTTGGAATTTCACAAGGAGTTTTGTCAAGAGTTTGTGAATTGGCAATTTTGACATTTTGGAGAGCATGATTAAGGTGATGAGCGACACAACATTTTTTACTGAAGTGCAAGATGTGTCTAGGAAATGCCTTGATATGGCAAAATGTCTTCAAATGCATTAATGGACATTACAGTTTTAGAGGAGGTAGCCAGATAAGCATGTGAGAAGGAAATATGACTACTGTCAGGATATCTTGTTGATTTTTGTACTTTCCAAGATATCCTACAAGTCAATTTTGCAAGAAAAGTTTTAGAGTATATTCTCTAGTAAATTCTTCAAGTTAAATAATTTTGGATTTTAGATTGTAGGTGTGAGAATGAGATTGTCAATGCAAGAACATCCAACATGCTTAGAACCAAAACTAGTCACACAACTAGGTCTTTCTCTTGAAGTAAAGGACTAATATAATATTATTAGTACCATGTACATGGTTGTGTGGGATCTTAGAAAGAGCTATGGGAGTTATGTGAGTGATTTTCATGAGCTAGAGTTTGAGGAAGATAAAGCTAAGATAAAGCTAATATTAGTCAAATGAGAAGTACAATTGGGTGATTGTGCTTACCTTAACAACATGCTAGACATGTTAAATGACCTTCTTCCATGATGATTATAAAAATATTTTTTTGTTAACATGTAAATAATATGTTTGGTTGCAATTAGTTTTACTTAAGCATTTTTGAAGGGTCTGAAGCTTTTTGTTGCATCTCTTCATTTCCTATAAGAAGAGGTACCAAGACCCTAGATAGAGAGAAATATAGGAATATAGAAAAATACATGTACAAATTAGGGCATAAAACATAAACATATCATTTGTATAGATTTTTAGTCTACATTACAACTAGTCACAACTCAATTGTACTCCTTTTTTGAAATGAATAATAGTACTTTGTTTTCCATTCTAAAAATTGTGTGTCGAATAATCTTCGCTTGTACTTAAAAAATTTTCCTCTTGGATTCATATTTATATTGATAAATTGAAATTTGATACAGTATCTTGATAATAAAAAATTGTAAGCATTGTGCTTTTTCAATTAGTCTGCCAAGTTTGAAGTTAAAAAAAATTAAACTAGGATTTGTGTTAAAGTTCTTTGTTTGGTTATTGATGGTAAGCACATGCTATCAAAGTTTTGATGATCTTGAAGTCAAAATTAATTTAACTCTATTCTTCTCATTTTGAATAAGGAATTGGTCTAATTTAATTCATTAAGGATTATTATCAATTAAAGTTGGTGGAGTTCTTTATCATACTAAAGTGCTCCACACTTTCAAATTGTAAAAAAATAATAATTAAAGCATTCTAAGTATTCAAAAGTTTGATTTATCCTTGAGAATAGCTTGTAATCTCAAGAACATCAATTAAGGAAATTTGCATAAGTAAGATTAAACAGTTTACATAAGGTATACTCGCTTAGGTTAGTAGAGCTTGAAGAGAAGAGGGTTTCATCATTAAGCATCAATCTTAGTTGTTGGCCAACTTGTGTTGAATTACCCAACATTGAGTAAGAAACGATCATAGGTTTTTCAACAAAAAAATTTAAGGAACCAAAAAAAGGTAAGGATGAAGTGGAGACATATAGAGGTGAAGAGGAAACCACAAAGGAGAACACCTCTAGTAGTTCTTAGGAAGTCACAAAGGACATAGGTGAAAATAAAATGGAAATAAGAAGTGAAGAGGATGGTGAAGTCTTTGAGGATAAATATGAAGAGGATGATATTGAATTTGGAATACTAAAAATGGATCCAAAGAATATGAAATACAAGGATAAAATATTATAGTGGAAAAGAAAAAGACAAAAAGAAGTGAAGAGGATGGTGAAGTCTTTGACGATAAAAATGACAAGGATGATATTGAATTTGAAATACTAAAAAGGGATCCCAAGAAGATGAAATAAAAGGAGAAAATATTATATTTTCTAAAGTTGGCATAGAAAGCTAAAAGAGAGAGAAAAGATGAAGAATAAAAAGAAAAGTGTGTTCAATAGAATTGTTACATTACTTTTAGATTTGATTCCAAAGGTGCAAATTGATGATGATTAGCCATTGATTGATTATTTGAAGACACTCGTTAATAAAATCAATAGCTCTGACGATGATTTAGAGGCAAAAATGGCTAAAAGGGTTGAAAAGAGGTTAGATGTAGAGATGATAGAAAAACTATTATAGAAGATTTCATTGTTTAAAGTTTCATTATTTGAGTTGGTTAAGGATATGAAGGAGTATCTAATAGAAGTTAGAATTTTTCAGTAAGATTTCTATTCTTAGAAACTTTACTTAGAAATAAAAGCTAAACACGAAGAGGTTAAAGTCAAATTGGTTACACTTGTGATCCAATTGGACCCTTTGAATACATCCATGATAGAACACACAACTAAGATGTGAGAGATATCATTTTGAGAAAGATAACTAAAAACATAGGAATATAGGATAAGAATGAAATTGTTGGAGTTACAAGGCATTGTGACTCCATTTATGGATATCATGCAAACATAATTGGAAAAAGAAGAATTAATATACATGTGACATGAGCTCCATGGACAACATGGAAGAACTTTCATTTCAAAACATTTTACTGAAAGCACTAAAGGAATGATGGGAGCAATTATTAGCTAGTGAAAATGAGAACTTAAAGTTTACATTTGAAAAAACATGACAGATAAGAACACTTGTATATAATCTTTTTTTTCATAGTCTTTGACATTGTTGCCAAAAAAGGGGGACATTTATGTAGTATGCATAAAAGGGGGAGCATGATATTGTATGGTGGTATAGATACATTATGTGTATAGAGTATAATTGTACACTTAAAAGGTGTCACACTCTAAACCCTTCTATCCAAGGGATTCCATTGAGTTTGGAAGACTTGGATGATAGCTTAGAGATTCCTATCCACGGAGTGCAAGCAACTATATTTCAAGCATAAGAGGGCTCTTAGCTGAGCCTTAGAAATACACTTCTTGCCAGTAAACCATGCAGTGGGAGGTTCCAAATATGAGATGCAAGAATAAAAATGTCCACAAGGAGTTCCTCAAGGATGCATTGTAAAATGGAAGCTAAGCTAGAATGAGAATGCAAAATGTAGCTATTCTAAGCAATATGGAAGTATTACAAATCCCACTATTATGCTATTTGATTTAAGATATTGCAAAGAAACTACATTAACATGTAACTATGGTAAAAATTCCATATGATCTTATCCTAAATGTGGTGGAATGAGAGAATGAAGAAAAGAAATGGAAGTTCTCCTTAGAGCTCCAAAAAACCCTGTCAGAAAGCTTGCAGCATAACAATATTCAAATAGTGGATGGATTGAGGGGAAAGATCTCTCCCTTTAAAGTCAAATGGATGATAGAGATCAAGGTGAAGATCATGGATGATCAATGGTGGAGTTTGAAAAGAGGAGTCATCCATGTGCACACACAAGTCAACTAATAGAATATAAGTTGACTTCCCATATGAGACAAAAGTCGCAAAGCCTTTTCTTTTAATTTGAAAATTAGAAAAAGGACTTTATATGTGCACTTTAAGTGGGTTAGAAGAATGGGGTCTTTTATTTAATTATAAGGGGAAATGTTCTTTTAATGAAATAATGAACTTAGGAGAGCATAGTCAGACTATAGGTTGTAATCAAATTAATTGATTATTAGCAATTTGGCCTAGGTAAATGATTAATTAAATTAGCTCAAATGCTATGAAGGGTCCTAATAGTCTAGATGACCATTTTTAGGTGATTACATTTTCCTCTCTTTGAATAATGTGTGATCTATCTAGGAACACATTACGTTAAAGAAAATAGATGCCGAGTAGGTAGCAATAAATATAGATATCTGATTCTGAAGAACAAAATGTAGACAAAGACAACACATATTGAATGTACAACCTGATAGTAGTACTACTAAACATTAGGAGAAATATGATACTAGAATTCAAGAAGAATGCTAACACCTAGGAAAGTAGATAGACCGAGAGCAAATGAAAAGATCAAACATATGCTCCTGGGAAATAGATAGCTGTAGCAAGCGATGATAGAATATTTTTGCGCCCTTGGGATTGAAATCAAAATGAGGTAAGGGAATGTAGAAACAAGCTAGATATGAGTAAATCATGAGATAACAATGTCCAAGTTAATAGATAGATGATTAGAACCAAAGAGTGAATATTAAGGAATGACAGAATGCCCCAGTTTGACTAGAGTTGACCATAAAGGATACAACATAAAAATTGGGCAAAATCAAGTAGAAAGATGATTTTAGACATGAAAAGGTGAATTTGAGTAGATATGAAGTGTAGAGGTGATGAAGACATGAAGAAATGAAGATGCCCCAGTGATGATTCAAAGATTAGACCAAAGAAGATCAACTAACTGCTCAGAAAAAAGGTATAATTTTAAAATGTGATTTTGACTATCAAGATGAACTTAGATTTTGATTTTGATCCTTAAAATGGATCCAGGATGTCAAAATTAGTTAGGGGTGCAATTTTCACATAATTTTGAGGAGTTTGAAAATTAGGTCAAAATGGGGTCAGAGGCTATAAAAGGGGCCCACGTGTCATTTTCAAATTCATTTGTCTTTTATGAATTTGGAGAGTTTAGAGTGTTGAGGAGAGAAAAAATAGCATTAGCAGGTATTCTGATCGATCGACATGGTTTTGAGCTTAGCTGGTTGCACAACTAGCTAGACCACTACAGGGCACCGATAAGTTTGTACCTTTTTCCACTTTTTTGAGCTTTTTTGGTCTTTTTTGCACATTTTTAGAGGTATAATACATAATATTGGGTAATATTTTAAAAGTATCACATGGGTACTTAATAAAATATCACATAATATTTCACACCAAAAAAATGTATTGCACTAGTAGTTTTGGGTATGTCATATGGGATATAGTCATTTGTTGCCCAGACTAGTGCGAAATATCACATGACAAAATTCAAAAAAACTATTGCACTATATTTTGTTAGCATTTTATGTCACTTGCATGTAGAAAGAAATGTTGCACAACCCATTTTTGAGCATTTTTTCATCGAAGTTTTGCATTTTGAGTGTGTTTTTGATATGTTACTAATGTTTGCATGTCTTGTGTTGTAGGAGTTGTTTCCTATGCTTCTCACTAGAGCCCCCAAAGTGGTGGGGTTGCGGGTTGTTCAACATTTGACTGATGATGAGCTTGCTACTATATCGAGTATGGGGTTGAGATGGGTTATGTAGATGCCCCGTATTTGGGTGAACCATGGGCTGCTGATTGTATTGGCTAAGTGATGGTATAGTAAGCATAACACCTTTTACTTGTCAACTGGAGAGGCCCTGACCACATTAGAGGATGTATATCGCATCCTCTGTGTACCCTACTATGGTAATTGGGTTAGTTGTATGTTTGATTTCTCTGTCATGCTTTTGGCAAGTTATGATATTGATGTGAGGTATACTGATGCCAAGTTTGGTAATATGTCATAGGTGTACTATGATTAGACCTCGAAAGAGGGACGAGCAATGTTGAAATAGATGTTCCAGGATGTGACCATCCTAGATTGCCATTTGAGTTGGGAGTGACTTATTGATGAGTATGGTACAGATTACCCCTTATCAAGCTTGCTATGTTCATTAGTTGCTTAGACCTTGGTGACTGACAAGAGCTAGAAGGGATTTCCATTGGGAAGGGGTAGATTGGTGGAAGACTTGATTACATGGCCATGTAGGATGGCATGGGGGCTAATGATTCTAATAGACATGTACCATGAGCTGCATGAGATAGTGTACCATAGTGGTCACTTCTAGGCATGTAGAGCAGTATTAGCATATATCTAGGTGTGAGAGCACATTGCTATGATCTGACCATGGGTGCAACCATGAGACTAGAGCCAACCATATATTTTTGGGTACACAAGATTTGTCCCATAGACTCATAGTGGGGATGTCACATATTATCGAGGTATTTTTGATGAGTTGACAACTTTTACATGGAGGCCCTATCAAGAGTGTCATAGATGGTTAGATGCTTGGGAGCTGGATTATATGAGATATAGTAGGCCACTAATAGGCAGACACTCAAAGATTGTGGAGAGATTCGTGATTAGCCAAGTATGGCAGGAGTTTGTAGAGTGTCAGGTGATCTCAGTGGAGACAACCACTTATGCTCATTTTCACTTTGATGAGGCATGAGGATGGTTGCCTATGTTAGATCATTAGATAATTGTCTAAGAGACAACAACGCTAGTATGGACTCCCTGGGATTATCACCCTGATGTAGCTGATGCAGGGGTGGATCCTACCTATTTATGCAAAATGAAGAGACATCCATTTCTGTTATTTATAGAGCTAGATGTGCTACCCGCAGGGGGGGACATAGAGGAGGCAGAGGTGGAGATAGAGGCAGAGGAGGGAGATAGATGGAGGTCAAGGAGGGTTCTCAATTTGGGAGGAGGTAGATGTGGGCCTGGGCCACAAGAGAGGTAGAGGAGGACGTACCACTGAGGCGACAGTGAGCGGTATGGGTGGAGGTGCAGGTAGAGTAGCCAGCCAAGGTAGATGATGAGCATGATGCAAGGATCCATGCTTTAGAGGTAGAGCTACAGGTAGCTTAGGTTACCATTGCAGTTCGGGATTAATAGCTCATGGATGGGCAAGCACAAGGAGATGAGCTCTGCAAGGAGCAAGATGCTACAAGGAAAGAGGTGTCACATCATGGTGCACACACCACATACTATTATGTCACTTATAAGGGTGTGGTGCCACTAGGATAGGGACTTCTTGACTATTTAGAGTGAGCAGGAAGATTAGAGGGTGCAGTACAACCAGTCAATAGGAGATAGGCACCACCACCAGGGCCACCACTAGCTGTAGAGGGTGCAAGTCAGTCATAGGCTTATTGTGATAGTTTTTGATAGTTTTGATTGTACTCCATGTGTTTTTGAGATGGATTTCCAGATTTTGGATCTCATATTTGTATATATGTACTATGACACATTGAGATACATATATGAGATACTAGATTTTAATTGACAGATTTGTGCACTTGTCTAATTTTGATGGATGTTTTAGGCAGTTTAAGTTTTCATGCGATGTTTCTGTGTTTGTTTCTATTTCTTGCTCATGTATGTGTTGCTTTGATGTTTATGTGAATATGCTCATGTATCTCTCTCATGTATGATGTTTTAGCTCTCATGTGTATGATATAGACTTATGTGTTTGAAACATGTGACTCTTGGATAGATCGAATGTGATTTTTTGATTAACCCCTTGTGATGAAAGGATAGCAAAATAGAGATGAAGTGAAAGATCAAGAAATGTAAAAAGACATGGTAAAGAAGAAAGAAAAGAAGGATGTGAAAGCAGTTAGCTGATATGTTTAGAAAAAAGATGAAGAGAGAGCTCTCCCCATATGCAAGAATGCAAGACTAAGCGAGAAAATGAACCTAAAATGAAAGCTAATATGCCAAGTAGTTTACCAGCAAGAAAAACATAACATTTAGACTCTTATTTCATCATTGAGCATTTATTGGGGACTTCATGAGATCATACAACCATCATTAGTATAACTATGAGGATATGAATATGATTGATATTAGATAGGTATGTGGAAATCCAATCTAAGCATCAAAGACATGAAAGTCAAGATAACTATGCGATTAGATTCCCTAAGTTTAGTATAACAAGATTATACCTATATCAAGACATAAGCACCAAGATAAACCCCAAGTGCACTCTTGCGAAAAAAGTCAAGGATAATATGTTTGTAGGTCAAAGTGTCAAATAGGACAAGCTTGAATGCTTGAAAACACCTTTAGACAAACAAAGTATACCCACAAGAAGAAATAAAGAAAACATGCCCCATGCCCCCAGTATTCTAATCATGCCATCCTTGCAAGACTATTAGGGAGGGAACATATAGCAAAGAAATCAACATAGACATCACACAAAGAAAATAAAGATCAAGATAGTTCAATCATTTAAGTGTTTAAGTGCGTGTGTATGAGTCACTTGGCCATTTCTTCAAGACTTGGATTTGATAATGAGAAATATCACAACATCATAGAGTATAGGTAAACTATCTGAAAAGTGTTGAGAAATGCTTGATGTCAAGTTGGGGGAGTAGTGTTGAGAAATACTATTTTGTGAGTAGCCAAAAAAACTCTAATGCATAAGGAAACCTCAAGTAGGCTAAGTAATTGTGCCTCTGAGACGAGGATAAGAAACAATCCCAAGCTTGGAAGTGTGTAGAAAAATGAGTGATTGAGACTAATAGACATAGGTGCAAGGGTTTCAAGCAATGACTATTTCTAGGTTTTCACCACTTGACAGAGTTTTTGAAGACTTCTTTAAATTTTTTTGTATTTTTGTATTTTTAAAATTTTTTTTGGTGATACATCAAACCACCTATTGCTAGGTTTTCACTAAGATGATCATTTTTCAAGACATTTTTTGATTTTTAGGATTTTTTTCAGCATCATATATGATTTTTTTGGATTTTTTAGAATGATTTAGAGATT
Source organism: Cupressus sempervirens (assembly GCA_028749045.1). NCBI lineage: Eukaryota > Viridiplantae > Streptophyta > Pinopsida > Cupressales > Cupressaceae > Cupressus > Cupressus sempervirens. The sequence goes on along the minus strand of CM053789.1, from coordinate 570,701,960 downwards.
ACTAGTTCTCAAGCATAATCAGATCTTTTTGTTCCAATTTCTACCAAGGTGTAGGAAATGATGGACCAACAAGCCAGTGGATAAGTAGAGGTGGATAGGCAATGAGTATGAAGTAAGTGAAAGTGATCCTCAAGGACTTAACTCCTCAAGAGTACCCAAGCTAGGGAAAGATAGTCATATGAAGTAGCTTTTGGATAAGCAATATAAGCAATGAGTAATATAGCATATAGACTAAGTAGTGAATCCAAAAAGTGAGATAACATATGGCTTAAGCAATGGAAGCTAATAAGTGAGATAACATGTAGGATAAGCATAGAAGCCAATAGCATGAAAGCATATAGTCTAAAAGAAGTAGACATGTCAACAGGCCTAATAACCATGTTTTTATTTATTGTGATCAAGACCAAGGGGTCAACTAGATAGGATAGCAATGTGATAGAGTAATAAGAATAAAGCTAGATATGAAGTCTATGAATGAATGAGCAAGAATAATAGATAATTTCATGGATAAGATAGCCAATGAGCTTGGATAGCTCAACAATGTCAAGATCAAAGACAAAGAGGGAATGGATGGATTATGAAAGAATTATGTATGATGCCTATTTACTAGGTTTTCATCATGTTCCTTATCCAAGGTGCCACAAGAAGTAGTTTTCACCACATGAAAAATTTATTTCTCTTTACTTTTGCTACCAACGTTCCACAATAAATGGTTTTCACCAAGGCAAAAGGTGTCACACTCTAAACCCTTTGATCTAAGGGATTCCATTGAGGGGCCAAAAATGTGTGTACAAAAAGTGTCACACTTCTATAAACCATTATTCTTGAGAATACCCATGAAAGAGGGCATCTCAAGAGATGGCTTATAGCTCTCTATCTATGACGTGCAAAGGCTATGAGATGGTGGCTCTCAAATGAACCAAACTATGAAACCCTTGCAAGGTGCACCATAAAATGAGAGGTTCAAAGATTAGAGGCAAGAGTTCCAATTCCCAAGAATCTAGAATAAAATGCAATGCAATGCAAATGCAAACTATTCTAAATTAAATGCAAGATAAAAAAGAGAACTAAGGTAAAAAGCATGTCAAAATGTAAGTAGAATGAGAGCTAAGCTAAAATGCAAGAATGCTCCAAGTCTCCAAAATCACCAAGAAAACTTGCATCATAACAATTGTATGAGAGACTAAGATTTTTGAATTAGGAGAAAGCCCTTCCTTTTAAAGAAAAATGGATGGTAGAGATTAAGAGGAAAAAGAGGCATAATCAAGGGAAGAGAATTCATCTTGAGTGATCCATGTACACAAGAATCTCAACCAATCACAATTAATGGTTGACTTTTGAGAGGGTTTAAAATGTGTGGAGGAGAATTAAAGTTATTTTTAAAATAGAAGATTCCTCCCACCTAGAAAATTGTGCATTCATGTGTAGACAAAAATGCCTTTTCTTTTATTTCTAAAATAAGAATAATGCTTTATGTGTGCACACTTAGGATAAGTGGAAAGTGGAAAATTTTATTTAATTAAAAGGGGGACATGTTCTTTTAATTAAATATGAACTTTGTATAAAGTGGTCAAACCATAGGTTATAATCAAATAAATAAATTTTTGAGGATTTGATTAAAGGTAACCAAGTGATAAATTAAGAAAAAATGCTAGAAAGGGGCCTCATATTTTAGATAACCATTTTTGGGTGATTACATTTTTCCCTCTTTGACTAATGTGTGATTGGTTTGGGAATACATTACATCAAAGAATGAAGAATCCAAGATGATAGAGAGATCTAATTATGAAGAACAAAGCAAAGAGAGATAGATGATCCTGAATGCATAGTATGATAGCGGTAGTATTGAACACTAGGATAGAGATAATATTAGAACTCAAGAAGAGTACGAAAACCAAAAATAATAGATAGATCAAGAGAAAATAGTTAGTTGTAGAAGAAAGAAATTTGCAACAATGATAGAATATTCCTGCCCCCTCGAGATTGAAATCAAAATGAGATAGAGGAGATGCAAAAATAAGCTAGATTTGATCAAATCAGAACAAAGAAAAGTTCATGATGATAAATAAGAGATTAAGACTAAAGAGTGACCACCAAGAAATGATAATATGCCCTAGTTTGACTAAGTTTGACCAAGAAAGATAAAGCATAAGAATTAGGTCAAAGAAAGAAGAAAGGTGAAATGAGATAAAATAGAAATGAAAGTGAAGAGTGGAAGAGAGTGGAAATGATGAAGAAATGAAGAAAAGATGACTTCCCAAAAAGATTCAAAGATTAAGCCTCAATATGTCAGCCAACTACATAGAAGAAGGAAGAAATTTTGACTAGCAAGATGAACTCAAATTTAGATTTCGATCCCAAAAATGGATACATGATGTTGAGATTAGCAAAGATAGGTCAAAAGCATAGATGAGATGGTAAGATAAATTTTTTTTGAGAAATAGGAAAGAGGAGATAAGATAAGATTGAGAAGATGCAAGAGAAGGATGAATGCAATTAGCTAACAAGTCCATGAAAGATAAAGAAGAGAGCTCTCTCAGCATGCAAAATGAAAAGCTAAGCTAGAATAAACCCTAGAGTGCAAGCTAGTATGAAAAGGTGCAATTGCAAGGGTTACATAAGTAGGTCCTAGTTTTTATCATTGAGCCTTATTAAGGACATCAAAAGATCACACAATCATCACTAGTAAAACTACGAGGATATGAATATGATCTATGTTGGATGGAAATGTGGGAATCTAACCTATGCATCAAAGACATATAGGTCAAGATGACTATGCAGTTAGATTCCCTAAGTTTAGTATAGCAAGATTACACCTGTATCAAGGTATAAGTACCAAAATAAACCTTGAGTGCAATCTTGCAAAATAAACAAGGATGATACATTGTAGGCCTATAGTGTCAAGTAGGACAAGCATGAATGCTCTAAACACCTTAGACTAAAAAAGTATAACCACAAGTAGAAAGCAAGTAAAACATGCCCCATGCCCCATGCCCCAAATCTTCTAGTCCATGACATCCTTGAAATCCAATTAGGGAGGGAACACATAGCAAAGAAATTTTCATAGACATCACACAAAGAAGATAAAGTTCATCATATCTTAGCAAGTTTAATGTTTAAGTGTGTGGGTGTAAATCACTTAGTGATTACTTCAAGACTTGATTTTGATAGTGAGAAATATCATGAAATCAAAGACTGTAGGTACTATTTGAAAAGTGTTGAGAAACACTTGATGTCAAGGGGGTAGTGTTGAGAAACACTATTTTGGGATTTTCCAAGAAACCCTAATTCACAAGGAGACCTCAATAGGCTAAGAAAATATGCCCCTAACATGAGGACAAGGAACAATTCCAAGGTAGGAAAATGTGTTGTAGAGTGAGTGATTGAGACTAATAGACATATGTGCAAGGGTCTCAAGTAGGGCCTACTTCCAGGTTTTCACCACTTGGCAGATTTTTTTTTTAGGAGTTTTTTTCAATATTTTTTCTTTGAATGTTTGATTTTTCAAGATGTTTATTGCTAGGTTTACACTAAGATGATCATTTTTTCAAGACATTTTTTGATTTTTAGGATTTTTTAGGATCAATAAGAATGTACAAGATAATTGAGCAGTAAACCTCCAAGCATATAACTTCTTCAAATGTAGGACATTGATAGGCTCTGCAAGTTCTTCACCTTCAAGAGTAGACAATTGATAAGCACCAGACCCAAATACTACTGTGATAATGTATGGGCATAACCAGTTAGGTTCAAACTTGCCCTTATACTCTCTATGATGCTAATTTTTTGGATTCTCTCTAAGCACAAGTTTACCTACTTGAAACTAACAAGGGTGAACTTTTTTGTTATATTGAGTAGACGTGCACTTTTGATAAGCCCTCATGTGATCAAAAGTAGCCTTATGACATTCATCAAGAGTCTCTAATTCTTGTACTTGCATGGCTCTATGGTCTTCATCAGTTATCAACCCATGTAAGGAGACTCGCAAGTAGGGGATCTCAACTTCTAATGTGATGATGGCCTTAGAGCCATAAACTAGAGAAAAGGGCGTGGCCCTTGTAGGAGTACAAATGGTAGGTTTGTAAGCCCAAAGTGCTAAATTTATCTATAGATACTAATCTTTCCCAGACTTGTGAACCATTTTCTGTAAGATCTTCAAAAATTTTTTGTTGGAGGCCTCAGCTTGGTTGTTCTCTTGAGGATAGTAGATAGAAGACCAATGTTGTTTGATTCAAAATTTCTTGCATAGCTGTTTGAGGTCCTTATTCTTGAATTGTCCTCCATTATTAGTAATAATAGAGGAAGGAATACCATAATGAAAAATGATATGGTTCAGTAAAATAGGGCAACATGTTTTCCTATAGTAGTAGATAGTGGCACAACTTCAACCTATTTGGTGAAATACTCAGTTGCTGTAATGATGAATTTGTGACCCTAGATGAACTTGGGTGAATTTTGCTTACCAAGTCAAAGGCCCATTGTTAAAATGGCCAATATGTCATAGAGGGAATTAGCTTACATCTAGGAGCATGAATTAAGTTTTCATGAAGTTGACATTTCTGACAAGACTTGGCATAACGAACAACATCAGTTTGCATGGTTGGTCAGTAATAACCCACCCTAAGTAGTTTTCAAGCAAGTGTAAGGCCATTAGAATGTGCCCCACAAATGCTGTCATGGACTTTGATGAGTGCCTTTTTGGACTCTTTGAGTTCTAATCACCTAAGCAATGTTCTATCTAGACTCTTCCTATACAAGTCACCAGAGACCAAAGCGTAATATGAAGAATTGTAGAGGAGTTGGCATTTTTGGTTGCACATGAGGTTTTTAGGAATAACTTGATCACACATGTAAGAGAAGATAGTTGCATAGTGGGAGGAATCATGACCTATAATAGTGTAGATCACTTGGTTATCTGAGGAATCATAGGAAAGATGGCATAGTTCTTCCATTAGGAACTCAAATAATGATTCATGTTCTTGTAGTTGGAGGATAGATGCTAGAGTGGCCATAACATTGACAACCTTGTTTTTTTCTCTAGGAATTTGTTGGAATGTCACAAAAGTGAAATAGTTCCTTAGAGCATCTATCAACTTTTTGTAAGGTATCAACTTGTCATCCTTTATTTGATAGTCATTGTTCACTTGATTAATAACAAGGTGAGAATCTCTGTAGATGTGCAATTTAGTTATTCGCCATTAAAGAGCCATTTTGATCCCATTTGTCAGTGCCTCATAATTTGTAATGTTTTTTGTGAAAGGGAATAAGAGTTTGTAATATTTGGGGATCATATATACATGAGGAGAAATAAACAAGACACTTGCTCTAGTTCCATTCTATGTATGAAAATTGACAAAGAACATTTTCTAAGTTCTCTCAGTGATGTACATAATTGAGGCATCTAGAATCTCAACTTGCATGAGTGTTGTATCATCTAGTGGAAAATTAGCCAATTGGTCAGCTATAGCCTATTCTTTGATGGCTTTACATTTGACATACTGAATGTCAAATTCTAAAAGAATCGTCATCCATTTAGCTAGACGACTAGTAAGCATAGCTTTGCTCAACAAATATTTCAAAGGATAAATTTTAGCAATTAGGTGAATTGTATGTGCTAACATGTAATGTTAGAGTTTTTGAGAAGCAAAGACCACTACAAGACAGGCTTTCTCGATATTGGTGTAGTTCATTTCATAAGCAACCAAAGTTTGACTAATGTAATATATAGCTCATTCTTTACTAGTCTCATCACTTTGGGCTATAGTGCTCCTAGAGAAGAAGTTGCAGCTGAGATATACAAGATCAAAGGTTTTCCTAAAATAGGAGACATCAAAACTAGAGGTTTAGCCAAGTACCCTTTGATTTGGTCTAGACTTTGTTGAAATTCATCGTTCGAGATATGAGTAGAGCCTTTATGCAAATTCTTGTTGAAAGATTAGGCTTTATTAGCCAACTGAGAAATAAATCTTCTTATGGATTATAGACGTCCTTGCAGACTTCTATGGTGACTAATATTTCTTGGAGGAGGCATTTCAATGATAGTCTAGATCTTTTCAAGATCAACCTCAGATGCCTTTTGTTGAGATAATGTAGCCTAGCAATTTTACAGAAGTGACACCAAAGGCACACTTTTTTGGGTTTAGACTAAGTTGAAATTGTTCCATATGGTCCAATATCAGGCTAAGGTCTTCCATATGTGTCTCATTTTCTAGATTTTTCCAATGTGTCATCAACATAGTCTTCCATATTTTTATGCATCATATCATGGAATATGGTGGTCATTGCTCTTTAATAGGTAGCACCAACATTTTTGAGCCCAAAAGGCATGACATTCTAGTAGAAAGTACCCCATGCACATGTAAAGGCTATCTTCTCTTGATCAGTGAGAGCTATCTTAATTTGATTATACCCAGAAAAGCCATCCATGAGGGAGTACATTTCATAACCTACAGCCATGTCCACTATCATATCGATGTTTGGTAGTGGAAAGTCATCCTTGGGGCATGCTTTGTTAAGGTCTTTGAAATCAGTACAAACTTGGATAGGTTTATCATGTTTAGAGACATGTAGGATGTTTGGAAATCCATTTTACATAGTCAATAGCTCTGATAAAGTTTGCACTCAAGAGTTTTTCTAACTCTACTCTGACCAATAAGACTACATGTGGATGCATCTTTCTCAGTTTTTGTTTAACAGGTTTGATATCAGGAGATATAGATAAATGATGCATGATAAGAGATATGTCAAGCCCTGGCAAATCTAAGTACGTCCATGCAAAATTGATCTTCTTGTCTTGAAAGAATTTGGAAAACTATTCTTTTTCCTTAGTTGTCAGTGATTGAGCCACATGAATAATTTTAGAAGATTCCTCTGTCCCCAAGTTGATAGGCTATGCTGGTTCAATGAGAATCGATGATTTGTCCTAAAAATAGTTTGGGAGACTACCAAGTACCTCATTTGCAAGTGCCTTAGGGAGGTTTTCACCATTTGATACATCTTTGTTTTTACTATTTTTAGGTTCAAATACCATCACAATGTAGTTTTAGCCATTTGACCATTTATTTTTTCTTTTAATTTTATGACTAAGGTACCTGATATCAGATTTCGTCACATGAGGTGTAGGTTTTTTGGTAGAAGAAGTGACAGGTTCAATGACATATATGTAACAAGAAATCTCATAATCATTTTGAAAATACTTTATTTCAGGTCTTTGATGTTGAATGGACCAATCTATGAGATCAAGATGGATCAATGAGAGTGAGGTGGACGCTTTAAGGTTGTTGATGCAAAAAGAGTGATCTCTGGTGACATGTGAAGTTGAGACTATAATGAATGTCGCAAAGGAGTTTAGATCAAGAATAGACCTAGAGGGACCAGTGTGATCCACTAAAGCATTTTGCGAGCCAAAATCACCTCACCCTATACTAGACTCTTCAATTACATTTAGTTGGGTTGCATAGGCATGAATAACATCCACTCCCAGTTCACAAGAGGCATTTGAAAAGTTTTCCCATTCATACTTGTGAGAGTCTGTACTTTGATCTATAGCAATTAGATGAGCAATATTTTGTCTAATCCATACTCTATTCATGTCTTCATGGTTGGATTCATCTTGTTCTAGCTGTCGAGAAGTCAAAGCTTCAACATCATTATTGATAATTAGAGTGTCTTCTTCCCAAAGAAGAGAAGTTATAGGCATAAAGTCCTCATCTTGCAAAGTGGCAGCAACAAAGGTAGGGTCATCATCTTTTGATTCACTAGATATGGGTGCATTTTAATCAAATGTTGGTTTATCATCTTCTAACCTAAAACCCATGGCAACAGTATCTCAAGTATCATGACCTTGAGTATTACTCAAAGGTTCAACTATAGCTTTTTTATTACTAGTTAAGGACCCATGGCCCTGATAGCCCATGTTTGCAAGCATTTTATATCCTTTTCTGTAACATTTAGGAGAAATGGGAGTAGTGACTGTGACATCCTCCTCATCTTTCTCTTCCCTATGCATCCAATCTTTAATTGCTTTTTCTTCTTTCTCTGCATCTAGGGAAACTAAGGATTGCACAAAAGTGCCAAAAAGAGTCATGGTGGAAGCAGAAGGCTTCTTTTTGGTAGATAGTTTCCCATAAGACCAAGTGGAAATAGGTAGAGAAATAATAGATTATAGAGTGTATTCACCCATAACAAGGCTCATCATTATCAATTTCTATTCACACTCTATAAAGGATGATGTTGGCTCATGAGAAGAGTGATTATGTGGAACCAATGTTTTGGTAGTAGATAATGTATTGATAGACATGGAGTTGTCACCAGGGATAACTATTTTAGTACCATTGAAAGGGAACTTGATTTACTAATGGTACGTAGAGGGTACAGCTTGCATATGATGAATCCATGGTCATCCCAACAACAAATTGTATGCAAGTGGTATGTCTAGAACTTGGAAAACAACATCCTTCTCAACTAGACCAACTCAAATTGGAAGCACAATTAGACCTTTGGAAGATCATTCGACATCGTCATAGGATTTTATAATGATCTTGCACCTAAGGTCGATGGAAAACTCATACATGACCAACTGTTGGGTTATATTGAATGAAATTATGTTTAACCCTGTACCATTATCTATCAAGACTCGACGAACATGAGTACAAAAGATTTGGACTTTGACATGGAGTGCAAGGTTATGGGGATGATTGAGAGCTCGGTCCTCTTCTTTAGAAAAGGTGAGGTAGTGAGGTGAATAGATATGATTCACCATAGCTTGGAATCATTTCACATTAATATTTGTGAGAACATTGGCAGAACATAAATCTTTTTCAAGGATATCCTTGTGCAAAGGAGACAATTCTAACAACTCAAAAATGAAAATTTGAGCCAGGGTACATTGCAATTGGCTGACAAGGTCATAGTTGGAGATCTTAGAAGTAATTGGTTTTTTAGAAGATGAAGTATTCTTAGGATCATAAGAATTTTTTAGGACAACCTTAGATTGCTCTCTAGTGATGGTGTTAAGTGGTTCACTCTGTGAAGAGGAAGATTCAGCCAGTCAGAGTACCACATTAGGTCTAGTATCATTATGGTGTTGAGGAGAATTTTGTGTTTTTAGGAAAAACTTAGGTCAATCATCCTCAACAACATAATTGGGTTGATTTTCATCATTAGGAATAGCCATGCAAAGATACTCAATGGGTTCAAGCATGTCGATGATGTTGTTTGTGTCAGCATAGGCATAACTGATCTTGGCATCATGATTCTTTTAAGCAACTTTTGAGGTTTCACCTTTCTCATATTATGGAAAGGGTTGTTTAAAATCTTTGTGGCTAGAATTTTTAAAAAAGACCATCTATGATAACTTTACCATCCTCAATGAGATCTTGAATTATGTCTTTAAGCTTGAAATAGTTTTTTGTGTTATGACCTTTGCTTTGGTGATAACTACAAATATGATCCTCTCTCCACCACGAGGGTTTGATGGGTAGATCATAGGGATGGGAATTATCTAGTAAAGTAACCAACATGTTTGCAATTAAATTTTTTAAGACCACTTTGTAAGGTTCAACCATTGGTATATAAACACGTCGTATCTTGGTAAATTTAGAGCTCTTGTTAGATTTTTGTGGTTTCAAACCCTCTTGTTGTTTTGTAGCATAGATAGCATTAGAAAGGTTAAATGTAGGTTCCTTGGTCTTAGGAGTGTCCACTACTCTATCACTGACAAAATATTTGTTTTTATTCCAAGGTTTGCCTTTATCTTTACTATTTCCATTGCTATTTTTGTCTTTGTTTATAACAATGTCACCCTTTTTGATAGCAACATCCTTAATGTGATATGCACAGTCAACCATGGCATTGAAGATGTGAATAATTATTTTCTTAGATCAAAGGAAACATAAGCATAAGAAAGGTGTCTTCATGCATAAAATCCATGATAATAGCATAAAAATGCCTCACATGATCATGAGGGTCACCATTTCCATTGTATTTTCCATACTTAGGAATCTCTATATCCTTAGGAAATGGTAGTATGTATAGAATCCTATCAAATGGAAGAGCACATAATGATTCAACAAATGATATTTTTCATGGCTCTTTTAAAGTTTTCAATTGTGCAAAATGTTTCCTCAGTTCTTGTATTTCTTACCTTAAGATTTTAACTTTAGTGGGCTCTCATTTTTGAATTATGTGTTCAACATCAAAATCTTGAGGGAGTTTCCATCCCCTTTCTTCCATGTATCAGAAGTATTGGTCTCTATTTTCCTCTAAAGCTCTAAGCATCAGTTTTTGAGCAAAATTGTCTTGTTGAAATTTTACAACATCTTTGCTAGTCACTTCTTCATTACTTTCATGATGGGAAGCGCATGTGCCTGTGGTGACTCTAGGAGTCCTTGGAGGTGTGTTGTTTCCATCATTGCCATCAAAAGGATTGAAAGAGCAAGTCCCCCTATTCCCTTCATGGCAGGCATAATTATCAGTTTTAGTCCATTGATGTTCTTTTTCCCTAGAATACATTGCTTCTAGGATCTTTTGATTTTCATGCACTTGTTCTTCTAATTACCATTGAACTTCATCGGGGTGCACCATGGTGACCAAACTATTTTCACCCTTAGGTGTCTCAAAGGGTGTACTGATTGGATTTTCAAAGATGTAAAGTGGATTATGCTGAATGTTGGCTATTTGTGTTTGAGTAGATTCAGGATCCTCCACACAATGTTGTCCACGAGGGCACGTAGGTGGTGTTTCAAATTTCTTGAAGACAAAAGGGGTATAACTACCATTACCAACTTGAAATCTAGTTGTAATTGGCATGTAAGGATTTGTCTTTACTTAATAGGAAAAGAAAAGTGTGTCAGATTTGAAGCTCTTACAATCAATATTAGTCACTTGTCAAAGCATAATAGATGGCTTATCAAATAGTGCTCAAGAACTTATAGCACTGGTGACTTGAGCCAAGCAAGTGAGCAAGAAGCTCAATAGCGAATAGCTAGTATAAAATGGTAACCAAATTTTGACAAGTGATTCATCAATGATGCTTTGAGACTTACATCTAAAGGGCTAAACCCGTCTTTTCAACTTCAGACATCATCTAACATACAAATGTGTGACCAAGACCAAGAAGGACTCGAGTGACAAAACCCTATATCAAGAAAAGTGGAACACAAACTTAGTTTTGGCAGTAAATAGTCTCAAGCAATATTTTCTCAGAACTTAGATGATAGAAGGACAACATAATATGTCATGTGATATAGTTTGCAGTAATTGGGTGATAATTTTCTCTTGGGAAATAGTTCACACAAGGAAGGACGATAGATTGTTGTATAGTAGTACAATAGAACTTAGAACAGAGGGTGACATAATTTTTGAAAAATACAGTCGCATGATATTTCTCCAAAGTATGTGCAATAGAGTGCCATTTTTGTGCAAAAAGACAAGTTTTGACTCAAAAAGTTTATGTTTCAATTCGACAATCAAGTAATTTTTAGATCAGTTAGTGTGAGATTTCAATTCGTGTCGATTATCAGAAAGGTTTGCAAGTAGTAGGTGTTTTAACATGTCTCAAACAATTGAACAAGGGTAAAAAAACCTTGCCAATATGCATTTTTGGTATTAGGACAACCTTCCTACCAATGCTAATGAGATGTTTTATTTACAAGAATGTTAACACTGGTCAACACATTTGAAATCAATAGCCAAGCAATCTACCTTAGAGTCACAGTTCATTACTCAACAACTTGGCCCACGCTTGATGCTCCTTTGCCTCACACTAAGTGGTTGCCCATGATAGATATTGGCTTTGCCATGGAAGTGCCATAAGCACAACTAAAGAAAAACATATGTTTAGTGTAAAATCTTGGGGTGATCTAGGTAGTCCACTAGGATCGATCCTTGCACTAAGAAGTTGAGCAAAACAATTGGGTAGATAATAACCTAAGTGTTTAGAAAGGGCTTCTATTAATAATGTTCCTCTTGTAATCAATTAAGGGACACCCCACCTTGTGCTGGGTAACAAGACCTCATGGTCCTAAGAGCACCTTAAGCATTCTTGCCTACTGATCTCCTTATGGTCAAAATTTGATAAGCAATCACACTAAGCGAAGACAAACACTACATCTACCAAGGTTTTATGTCCTTGATAACCTTTATTTTATAGTGGGTTGGAAGAGTTGGTATTTTTCTTATCCCCACTTGGGTCGTTCCTCTTAGGTTGTCCAAGAGCAGGCCCTCTAAAGGATTCTAGACTAAAGAAGAAGTAGATCAACCTTTGAAAGTCAAGATTTCTAATTCACCACTAGGGTGAAGAGCATACTCTCTTATCTCAAAAATCTATCTAAAACATGTTAAACAATGTTCAATTAACCCTCTTTGTTTCAAAATCTAGAGGTGGGTCAAGATTTCTGATTCACGACAAGGATGAAAAGCATACTTTCCTACCACTAAAAGACTCTAATGAAAAGATATTAAGTGCCTAATAAAATGAACAATAGTATAATGCCACACTTAAAAATGAAAAGAAAGAACAAGCATTTTTTCGTTTCATTTTTATGCTTTCGGTAGCCCTGCAAACAAGTGTTAGTAGCCCTTGTGGATTTGAAGCTTTGACATGCATTCTTTTTAGCAATGACATGAGAAAATCCCTACAAAACAACCATGGTTAGGGTATAATAACTAAGTAATATCTAAAAAAAAAATTGATTAGTTTCCTTAAAAATCCAAGTTGCCTTCCAATCAAGCATATGCGATTTTTTTGAAAACTAATCACAAATGCTCTCTTTTACTTTTTTGCTTTTGACATAGTCAACAAGATTAGACTATTTGCTATGATTTCAGCTCTAAAAATAGAAATGCAAAAAAGAGATCCCTACCAAAAACTAGAGAGCTTTCTAAAAATCTAAGAAATTCAGAAATATCTCTTCATTTGTGCCCTAGGGACCCATTTTCCCAAAATAGATCAGATTTATCAAATCACATTATTGATCCTTAATATGACCTCTAAATTCAAAACACAAAGAACTAACCCCCTATAGAATTAAAAGGACTTTTTGAAAATATAAATATGTTTAAAAAAGTCACTAATTTGCATCTAGAAATGACTTTTTATGAAAAAAAAATCATAATAGATGCAAATAAAATTAAAACAATCTAAAAATTGGATTGAGACATCTAAAATGTATCCCCAACCTGCAAAAAAATTTCAGATCCTAACTCAAAGCAATTTGGAAGATATGCTCAAATCTTTCAAAACTAGGGTTTTGGCCTTCAAACAAATCTACACAAGGGTTAGCCTTAAAACCAAAGTAAGAAACCTGCAAAACCACTTGATTAGATCTATGAAGTTGCTGTAAAAAAACTGAAATGATAATGTAACCAAAATGTAAGAAAGAAAATGGAGCTAGAAACTTGGTTCTAGCTCCACAGTGGGCACCAAAAATGTACACTAAAAAGGTGTCACACTCTAAACCCTTCTATCCAATGGATTCCATTGAGTTCAGAAGGCTTGGATGTTGGCTTAGAGATCCCTATCCATAGAGTGCAAGAGAGTATATTTCAAGTATAAGAAGGCTCTCAATTGAGCCTTAGAATTACACTTCTTGCTAGTAAACCATGCAATGGGAGGTTCCAAAGATAGGATGCAATAATGGCAATGTCCACAAGGTGTTCCCCAAGGATGCAATGCAAAATGGAAGCTAAGCTAGAATGAGAATGCAAAATGTAGCTATTCTAAGCAATATGCAAGTGTTACAAATCCTACTATTATGCTACTTGATTTAAGCTATTGCAAATAAACTACATTAACATGCAACTATGCTAAAAATGCCATATGATCTTATGGTAAATGTGGTGGAATGAGAGAATAAAGACAAGAAATGGAAGTTCTCCTCAAAGCTCCAAAGAAACCTATCAGAAAACCTGTAGAATAAAATTTTTCAAATGGTGGATGGATTGAAGGGGAAAGCTCTCTCCCTTTTAAAGTTGTACAGATGATAGAGATCAAGGTGAAGATGATGGATGATCAACGATAGAGTTCAAAAAGAAGAGTGATCCATGTGCACACACAAGTCAACTAATAGAATATAAGTTGACTTCCTATATGAGACAAAAGTCACAAAACCTTTTCTTTTAATTTGAAAATTAGAAAAAGGACTTCATGTGTGCACTTTAAGTGGGTTAGAAGAATGGGGTATTTTATTTAATTAAAAGGGGACATGTTCTTTTAATCAAATAATGAACTTAGGATAGCATAGTCAAACTATAAGTTATAATTCAATTTATTAATTATTAGCAATTTGACCTAGGTAAATGATTAATTTAATTAGCCGAAATGCTAAGAAGGGGGCTAATAGTCTAGATGACCATTTTTAGGTGACTACAATACCAAATAGGGGGAATAGCATATAAGTAAAAGAGGAGTAATAAGAAAGAGGTAGATGTATGATTAGTATGAAGTATGAGAAGTGATATGAATAGTTGAAAGGACATAGTATCGATGTATGCAAAGTGTTTTGACATTTTCACATGTTTTTTTCCATCAATGCTAAAGGGGGAGAATATTGATTGTATAACTACAATGAGGTTATTGATAATGAATTTATTAAGTATGATTTTCATTACTAGCAAACAATTACATAGGTGAAGTTGTTTTAAAGAATAAAAGGTAAAAACTTATTGATAAACATGATAGGTCAACATGTGAAGACCAAGTGGTAAAAACAAAAGTTTTTGTTATTGGTGAATAGGAGGTATTGATGAATAAGTAAATATGTAAATAAGTGAATACAATAACATGTAAATAGGAAAACTATCGACAGGTAAAACCTAACTAGTTTTAATTAATTGGAAGATTGATCATAAAGGAGTTAGATTTATTAAATCTAGAAGAAAAGAAAAATGTGTTACATTGATCAAGGAGTCAATTGAAATGATTTATAGGGATTGGTGAGAATATTAATTTGATAGATTCAAGGTATGTTTTGGTGAATAGAAATAAAATTGTATTCTACCTAGGGAATGACAGAAAGATCCAGATCTAGCTGACATAGTCAAAGATTCAAGATTGTTTGAGTTAGTTATAGATTATTAGAGAAGTTTTAGAGGGAATTGAAACCCTAATTAAGTTTTCTACTCAGAGGTTATGAAAGTTTAAGGAGTTTATTATCATGAAGAATATGGATGAATAAGTTGTTAATATTAGAAATTGTTGATGAATCAAACAAAAATAACACAGTTAGTTTCAATGAAGTTACATAAGAGTTGTATGGAAAAGTACAATGCATAATGGACTTGTAATGACCCTTTTTTAGGTCATTCATTTTTTTGCAATTTTCTTTCTTTTTCTCTCTGTGAACAAATAATACATGCCATAATTTGTTCAATGCACAGACTCATGTCCCTGAATGCCTGATACAATTTGCTTTCCATGTAATTTGATGTACCTGTACATGATTCACTGTGACTTCTTGCACACAAATCCTTTCATCTCCTTTTCTCTGACTATGACTACTGTGTTGTTATTCCATGGTATATATCTTTTCAATGTCCTTCCTTGTCTTCACTATAATATTTCTCTTATCTTGCCCGAATGGATGCATCCCTTTATATGATATATTGGTTAGTTTAATTTGTATTTTGTTTATTAAATTCACATTTAAATGTCTATAATATAAATGCCATCGATTGCTAATTTATGTTTTGCATGATATATGTTGATTATATAGTTGTTGGTTAGGTTTAGACTTATGTTCATTTGTATTGATAATAACATATGTTATATAATTAATATTCATAATATCTTTATTTATTAATAATATTTACTTCTCATTTGTTGTAAGATATTATTTATTTTTACATCTATAATTATTCTTCAATATATTCATACATTATAAAATTATTATTGTTATTTGATATTATTTATAATTAATATCTTTATTAGCTATAACTATTATATATCTCATAGATTATATATATTATATTGATTAATTTATTAATCAATTTATTATCATTAGTTATTAATAGTATATGTAATAATATTTAAATATATTATAATTTATTTTATTATTCATTTAATTAGTAAACCTTATAAATATGGGGACATGATATTATCTTATCTATATATTAATTGATTATATTAACTATATTATTAAATCATAATATAGGACATTGCTATATTAGATTAATTAATCAATTCATTACCTTTAATTATCAATGTGATTATAGTTAGATCTATTATCAGCTATAGATTTATAATGTAATTATAACATATAACATATTATATATTATAATATTAACCAATTTAGATATGTTATAAAATTATTATCATTTATAACCAAATTATTTATTTGTTATTTAATATAATATTTTATATTACAATTATGCTATATTCTTATATATTATTTTATATTGTCAAATATATTATTATTATAATAAATTATAATATTATTTTTCTTAATTATTATCATTGTATAATATGTTATTCGAATATCCATACATCCTTAAATTTGGGCTCATGACAGGACTTGACAAGCATACGTGAAATACAATTGTAGGTCACTTTTCTTGTTGTATTCCTAATAGTTTCAACAAGTTTTTGTTAAAATCATTTCAGCAAGGTAGTTCTTGACATGACTTGAATGTAAATCCCTTAATAGGGTGAGCATTGTAATAGTAGGTTTAAAATCCTTTAATAATGTATTCTATATTAGGATTTTGGATACTTTGAATAAAGTATCAATCACTCCTAACATGGTGAATTGCCTTGAAAGTGACATTTGTAGCTCCTAACTAGATAATCTTTTCTACTGTAGTGAAAAATTGTGGGCACCATCCCCACCACAGTTTTCCCCTCTAACCAAGGGTTTCTACCAGACCAATTATGAATATATTATGTGTGTGTATTAATAGATTAAGGTTCACTGGATAGTTACTTTATATTTCATTAAGTACTGATAGGTTAATTATGCTACTAGTTTAAATTTTCAAGTTTAAATAGGTGCATTGTTTAAGTACCTCTTCAAACCCCCATCCTTCTTAGTACCTATTACTTCAAATAAAAGGTTGGACTTAATGTGATAAAGATCATAAAAGGGAAGATCACACATGAATAAGCTAATGATATCTAACAACAATAATGAAAAATAAAATCTAAATACCACTAATGCAAATAAGAGAACACAACGTAGATCTAGATAAACAAGAGAAGAAATCTAACTCTAAAAAATAGTTAGAAAAATATAAAGTCAAAATAAAAAAAGAAGGGAATGTATTGGATTCACCAAATGAAGATGAGCACCCAATGTAAAAAAGGAAGAGTCATGCATTAGGTTTACCATACATTTTAGGGGGGAAATGTAATCAATCAATTTATTAATGTAAGATAGATGAGATGAGTTAATAACTACACATCTTCACCCAAAGCCATTTAATACAAGAGAAAGAGGGGCTTTCAAATATAATTCTCAATATAAACCAAATTAGATTAGTACAACCCATATGAGGTGAAGGGATACCAATACTAAACTCAAATAATATCAAGAAAGTACATAAGAAAATCCTCTTTCATGTAATATTTATTAACCATAATGTGATTAGATTTAATTGATTGGATTGACTAATTAAGTGTTAGATTGATTAACTTGCCTAGGGTTAATTGATTTAAATGAAAGAAACACATGTACAACCCCATTAAAGAATTAAACCAGATTTGATACACAATGAAAAGAGAGAGATAAAGTGTCTATCCTTGAAGGTGTATAGTGAAAGATGTCTTTTAGTTTAAAAAATAGAAAACTAGAAATTGTAGTGAAGAAATTCAAACCAAACATGGAATCATGAGCCAAAAATCCCAAAATCTTAGAAAATTGTAGATCTATAGGTAAAGGTCAACCCGGTCAACCTATATAGGTATATGCTCCACTAGGTTGACATTTCCTAGATGGTAGAAGACCAGGTGACTTTAGATCATCTAAAAACTTCTGAAAGTAGGTTTAAGATTCCAAATTCACAATTTTGATAACCTACTCTTGCACACAAGAAAAATGGAATTTTTTTTGGTGAGGAGGGGCTTGCCTTGGTCAAGCCCCTATTTAGGAATCAACCTTGAAAGATAAAAGTATGCAATTTTTTTTTAAATAAGTAAGAAAAATGTAATAATTCACTTTACTTTATAAAACCCTTGTTAAGAAGAGCTTCACAATGCTAGATGTTGAGTCTTCAATGAGGAGTGCACGAAAAATCTACAAATAGAATGGACCCAAAAAAATATTGAATCATGGAGCCATGTATTTATATGTGCAAAAAGGGATACTAATAAGAATGCCAAGATGTAGCTTTCCTCCGTTGATGGCTACCAAACTACTAGATCTTGAAGAGGAATGTTGGATCCTTGAATATTGAGAAATGCTTCAGAATTCTTGAGAACTTGGTATATATCTTGATTAGGTTTTATTGATATCTCTCACGGGTGTATGGTGGTGTCTTATTATATTATTGATGTGAAAATGAAACCCACAAGATTCCTTATGCTTTATTTTTTGGGATAAAAAATAAAGTGAGCTGACCGAGGCACCAAATAAAAAAATTTGAACACCCAATAAAATCACGATCTCGAGACCAAAAAGAGTTTGGGTATAGGTTGACCTGGTTAACCTATAATAGTATAGGTCAACTTGGTTGACCTATACCATTATTATCACAAGGAGAGATAATCTTGGGGTTTGAGGGATGGTGCAAAAATAATCAAGGAAAATATAAGATAGCAGGAAAGAAAGTTGTTTGAGTAAAAATGCATCCATGGACTATAAAATCACTAAAGGGTGGGAGCAAAAATGTCTTAAATGATGTGTGCTTCCATTTAAAGATAATACATTAGTTACTAGACTAACCTTTAAAATTATATGACTTAGAACCTAGAAAATCCCTTCTTTTAATCAACAGTTGACCAAATCATTATTCAAATTGATCTTTAAATTGGTAGATAAACTCCCCTTGATTAAATATGCAATAATTTGTTTTTGGATAAATAGGGTGTTCTTTTGACTAAAGAGTAGAAGAAGAATAAATATGCAAAAAATATATATATAATCAAATACAAAAAAGTAAAGCCTATTGCTATGCATCAATTCTCATGAAACATAGTATAAACCACCACAACATATTATGTAAATAGACCTCCACAACTATGAAAATTATGTACAAGATATAAACACAAGTAACACAAATATGCTAATGGTATGAATAAAAAGAGGAAAGAAATAAATAGTCATTCATAGGTCACCTTATAATTGCTGGTTCTTAAATTGTTTTTTTTGATACCTTTGATTAATTTATCCCATTCATCTTCTATTCACCCACTCTATAATACAATTCTATGTATGAAACTAATGAAAAAGAATCATAATTAAATCAAATTAATTGTCGATCCCTTGTTTTGAGTTATAAATAATTATTTATAGTCCCTTTTCCTTTCCAATAGTCACACGATAACATTTCTTTTTAAAAAAATGTTATAAAATAGGTTAAAATAATAGTTGGTAAGTGAAATAAACTATGGAAAGAACAATCACAATATGAAAAATGCAAGCATCATTTAGCCTCCATATCTCCTTATTTACAAACTATCACAACCTAATTTTATTTTTGACACTCTGCACTTCTGAAGGAAAGTAATGACAAGTGATATAGTTGATTCCTTATACACTAAAACTAGCATTCCTAATTTTCCAATACATAATACATTCCTTTACATCCTAAGCCTTTTCAATAAAGGTCAAACAATGTTTTTTACAACACATTAATATTGCATTTATTTTTCTTAACTTATGATGCTCTTCCTTGCAATAAACTTATGGGATAGCTATATTATCAATATAATACTTATTATTTTAATTCAATTTCTTTACAACAATTATTTCCTTTTCTCATTTTTTGTGTAGGTCATAGCCAACATCATAAAAATAAGTTAGTGTTTTCTCTATATCCCCTAATTTGATGTCATAAATAATCTCTCTTAGTTGTTTTATGCTTTCTATGATACATTCACACTTGTATGACAAGTTGAATATCCACTTTAAAAGTAGCTCATTAGGAGACTTTATTATATCTAATTTAACAAAAATTCAATCTAAATATTAACTACCTCCTTCACTAATATCTGATTCTATTTGTAGGATTCCTCTTCCATCTTATCCATTTATATTTCACAAAATATATCATCATTCAACTTCATCAAGGACTTCTAAGAATTACTCATCCTAGAAATAAATGGAAAACCTCATTCCTTAAGATCTTCTATCCACTCTATGGTCACACTAATAAGGTGTCTATCTAATTACAATTGTGTTATTAGTGCTATATTCTTATTAGAGGTGGGGTCTAGGATGGTGTCTAAAGTACCTTCAATTGAGGGATAAGAGTGTCAAAATTTTCCAAAGATAATTAGAGAGAAAACCAACCTTGAATTTTAGTTGTTCTTTATCCATTTCTATTTTCTCTAGCCTATCCTGAATCTACTACTTAAAAAATTTCCATATGCTTGTATCTTCATTGTTTCAAGGCATACTAGATCAACCCTATTCATAGGACATTTATATACTATGATTGTAACTGGGTCTTGTGTTGTCAAATAATGAGCCATTTCCAAGAACACATGCTCCGTTTTCTCATCTTCTACAACTTCCTTCTTCTTCTTCTAAGTTGGTGGGCATTATAGTATTTGTGAGATATATTCTTTAGTTTTGTTTTCTTTTAGATAGTCTCTTAAAATCAAGTTGGAGTGGTGAGAAATCAAGAGGTAAATTTCAAAGATTCATATTTAAAAGGAAATTTCCTAGTGATAGGAGGAGTCACTATTTGAGAAAGTTTTGAGAATGGAAACTTTAACACTTTATTAAAAATATAGCTTGAAGGAGGGTGGTCTTGTGTTACCTCTTGTTTTTACTTTAGCTCTTCTTAGAAGACATTTTTTCTCCTCCTTGGTCCCCTTATTCCTCTAGGACTCCCTATTTTCTAGGAAATTTGGCTCTTCCAAGACTCTACACTCTTCTTATTAGCCTCATCATCTATTGTCAAATAAATATGAGGCAAAGAGCCTAGACCAAAAGTTTCCTTCACACCTTGTTATTTTCAAAGAGAATCAACACCTCCACCCGAGGTATTTGAAGCAATCTATATAGGTGAATTTGAAATAGGGATTTCGGATGTTGTAGTTGATGGTGGACTTTATGTAGGTGTTAATGAGGCCTATGATGAATTGGATCCTTTTTTTCCACTTTTCCTTCTCTCTACCAATGCTTTGGTTCTTTTAAAAAATAGATTCACCCTAAAATCCATGTTATTTATATCCAAAATATCCCAATTAATGTGTTTGAATGGTGCTCCCTTTTGTTCCCAACTAGTACTTAGGGGAGGAGGGTGAATCAATATGAACACTTACATTGGTTTTCTTTGCAACTATTTGTACAAGACTAAGAAACTACCACTTAACCACTAGAGTAATGAAAATGTAGTAAGATAGAAAAATGTAAACTCAAACAGAAAAACATTCATCAAGTGACATGCATATATATACATGAAAACCCTCAATAAGAGGATAAAAACCATGGCGGGGATAATATACCCACTAACCTTTTATTGTAGATAAAATATTTCATAGTTAAGAGCTACAACCCATTCCTTCTAAGAACATTCACAATTACAAAAGTTGACAACCTATTAGGATTGCATGAGCTTTTAAAAGCTACCTTGTTATTGGATTGTAACACTCCTTCTATGAGGTATCATGTTAGAGGATTTACAATATGCTTTCTACTAAAGCATGCTTGGTTAAGAGCTTACAAGATGATTACAATGATTAGAAAGAAATCTAATATTGATCTAAACTATATGGCACATCTTTCTTGATAGATCTCTAGTGTATATCAAGAAGATATCATGGTCTTCTCTTGTAGTGTTGGTATTTACTTTGTTATTTTTTGTATCACCATGTTCCTTCTTTGCTTTTCCTTGTCTACATTGCACCCATCTGCATTAGCTAACTATTTTCTTTAATTCTTTCTTTTTTGTGTCACATTTCTTTTTTTTTCCACTCTCTTATTTAATAATGAAGCTTTCAGATTATATATGCATCCTTTCTTCTTTGGGTATTGGAACCCTAAACATATCTCACCCAAATGCAATGCATTCAAAATTTGAATCACATGACTAAGATGTTCATGAAGACCTCATGTCACCTATTGCATAGGGTCTATATTGGTAGCCCTGCTAGTATGTGTTAGGTATGGGCATATCCTATCTATCCTTTCTTCTTTCTATATATCTATTAGAACATTAATCACATAATAGTGTAGACCATGTCTACTCTATCATTTCACACTAGTGGTGCCTCATCATGTTGATTGTAACTTGTTGTCATGTCTTGTCCTCATCTCCATACTTGATCTTACTTATGTAGATATATACTAGTGATTGTAAGATGGTATACTTCATGCTTTATAGGTTTCCAATCAATGAAAACACTTTTGTGTGCAAGGTATTAACAACACCAATTTCCTATCTTCATGCCAATGAGACTTTTAGGGTCAACAATCTTGCCCTTTGACATTGATGAAAAAACCTATGATCCTTTTAGATTCGTCCACCTTCTTTTTCTTGACTTTCCTCTAATGATATAATTAGTAGAATCTTCACTAATAAATGGACTTAGTCGAAAGTATAATACACCTTCACTGCCTTTTGTCTCCCCCTTTCTTTGTTTGTCTCTTCCTATATTCTTTTCATTTATTGTCTCTACTCCCCCTTTAATTTCATAGTCCTTCTTCCCTATGTGCATTTCACTACCCCTGATTCTTGTTCTTTGTACATGGGTTGAATTCTCCCCTATTTTTGTCATCTTACATTGTATTCTCCCTTTTCTATATTAGCCTCCTTTCATATATAATATCATTATTCTTTCTACCCCTTTTTGTCATCAATGAGAAAGGGTCATAGTAGGTTTAGGTACTAGGTCTTTCTAGCATTCAATTGTGCCTGCCATGGGATGTGAAGTATTTTGAAATCCAAGGTAGTTTTTTTCATATTTGTGAGTTTGGTCTCCATTTCATCTATTATATTCATAGGGCTGGTGGTAAGTAATGCCTCAACATATTTTACATTTTCTTGGATAATTCCTACTAGTAGATATAGGAAGCCATGTAGTACAAAAAGTGTCTATGTATTTTTTCCTGTTCCTCTTTGATCTTATTGATCAGATCTAGCCTTTCTTGTATCTTGCTAGTGTATATAGTTACAAAAATTGCTATGATGTTGAAAGAGTTATGTATAACCTGAAACTCTTTATGAGATTTCTTCAAGGTGTTCTCCAAATCTACCATGTAGTTTTGGGAATTTGACACTTATTGTAAAAAGGGTGAAATTTTGTTTGGTATTTCCACCATGGTGTCCTTTTCTTCTATAAGCCCCATTTTCCATTGCTCTGTTAGCTGCGAGAGTTTCTCCTTTTGTTTCCCTGATCCAATTTCTCTAGTCAATATCTACAATCTTATCTAGCTATTCAAGTTTACATATGATATTTGCATCTATATCATATTGAGCATTAGTGGCTAGACCCTTGATCACATATCTTGACTTTATCAATATTTAGGCTTGTTTCTACTTCTTGTTGAACCGTTTTAACACTTTGAATCTTTGAACCAACTTGTAGTGGTGGTCTAGTTCTTTGTTGCTTATGTCTTTGAGTTTTCCAACACTCCTGTCTATTTCCTCTGAACCTTTGAAAGACATTCTTCTTATTTTTCATTAATTTCAAATAATTATCCTTCATCTTCATATCTTAAAGATGATGAGGATGAGGATGGAAATATTCTCTCTTTCCTCATTTTCTTCTTCCCTTGATTTGTGTCATCCTTATCTAGTCTAAGTTTCCTCTTTATGGATTTTGAGTGTATTAAGCTCAGGTATCCTTGGGTGGTACCAAAATTCACATTTTAGACTTGTCCTAGGTGGCATGGATAACTAGTGGTCATTGCCAGCCTCATGTTGTGTAATTTTTTTGTACATGGTCCTTTTTTTTTTTTCTATCATGTCCCTCTTTGAACTTTTCTTGACTATAAATAAATTGTATCCAATATTGGTTCTCTATGGTATCTTTGCATCCTTTGTCAGTGAGCTTTTGGGAGGTACCTGTGTCTCCTCTAGACTTGTAGTTTATCCTTCCTTGATTGAAGATTAGTCCCTCTTAGGAAACTTTTCTTCTATTTCTTTCTTTGTCTGTTTAGCTACCAATGAACCTATTTCTAGATTTATTAACTCTAAGGGTTTCTCCTTTTCTTGTGCAAATACATAGTGAGTAGGGATGTATTTCACTCTCCTTTATGATGTTAGAGGGTCAGATTTGATAGGTTTCTTTGTAATTTATTCTATATATTCTCTTCTTTAGCTACTCTTCTAGAATCGATGGGCTTGTAATTATTTTTATTTTCTTGTTGTCAAATGCCCTTTCCTTTTGGATCAATTTGGATTTGAGCTTTGGCTTTCTCTCCCTACTTTTGTGCATAAAATATCTCTATTTGTTCTATTATGTCTTTCCAAATGCATCTTTCTCTCTACCAATGATGGCCAGTGTAATATTTTCCTGAGTGGAAAATTCTTCATTGTAGGATTCTACATATGTCTTTCTTTTTTATAGAGAATAATCTAGCTTAACCTTAATTAATATATCTTCTAGAATCATTTTCATTTTTTCAATTTCAGATTGCCATATTTTCTAAATGATATATATTAATTCTTTTGACAACACATTCTTCATCTTTACTAGATTTCTACTGTATGTCCTTAAACTAAGTAGAACTACAACATTGTTCTAATCTTTCTCATTCATTAGTGGATATCTATACCTTATCATATTGCAATTTCCATTGTGCACATATTGTTAACAATTTCTTCAATGAACAATGGTTAATGTAGATTATTACATTTGTATACTAGTTTGGTTGTCCTTGTTGATAATTATCTAGTAGAAGATACTATTTTATTCTTTATTTCTTGAAGAACCTTGAATACTTTCTTGTTGGTTTCCTAAGTGATCATTTTAGGTTCAGATGAGGACGACTCTCACCCTAAGTCAATTTTACCTTCAACATTATCCTATCTTTGCAGACTTGGTGATCCTTAATTGGTGAGTCCTAACTCCCCTATCATATTTATCTTCTTTCTTGTACCATTTTGGGATTATTTTCCACATTTCTTCTTACTAGCTTTTCTTGTATCCTTCTTTGCATATTCTCTATCTTTCTCCAGTCTGATGATTGCACTTGTTCTCATCACGCTCATGCTTAGCTTTGGAAATTTTGGGTCTATATGCATTGATAGAAGCAACTTAATAAAAGGTCTCGCTTCTTGTTTTTTCATCTCACACTAGAATGAATTTAACCATTGTAATCTTTTCTCAAGAACCTATATCATGCAGTAGTCAAGGCATGCTAGAAATGATAGTTCATTCTCGTAGTCTTGAAATAAGATAAAGTGTATCCTTTCCCTTTGATGCATGTGTATTTGAAATTTTTTGAAATACGACCTAAACAAGTTATCTCTTCTTTCCCCTAATCACACACACACACACATATATATATATATATTGCAAATTTGTTCAGTGATAGGTGCTTCCTTTGACTAGTTGACCGATGGTCATCCTAAGAATTTTTTCTCTGAATAGAAAAGTATGAATACTAGAATAGATCCATAATTAAATGGATGTATCTTGTAGTTTTCCTTAGTCTTCTATAGGTTTATCATTAACTTCTTATGTATCAATCCACTTAGGTCAAGTGGGGTATGGTTGTGAATGATTTGGTATACACCATATGTTGCTCTGCTAGGTATACTATTCTCTATGTTGGAGTAATAGATCTTGTATACTATCAACATTACACAAAACTTTATTTTTGGGTCAATAATATCATCGATAACACATGGTCATCTATCTTTCCTTTCTATAATTGCCTTGACAGATTTATCTAGTGGAATCTTCCCTATCGTTAGCTTTTTGCTAGAGCTTTTAAATTTAGCCATCCTTTTGATGACTTCCTTGGAAATATCATTTGAATTTTCCATCCACATATACTTTCTATGTACCCAATCATCTTGAAAGAAGTTAGGGATGTCTAATGCTTGGTGTAGTGTGGTATCTTGTAGATGTCTCTATCCTCGCTTTGAACATCCATTCTCAAGGAATGCAGAAAATACCTCACTAATTTTCTAGACTCCTAGTTCTATAATTTTTACCTTTAAGTACCCACTCACACCTTTTGTGAGTAGTATTTCTACTAGTAGCAATACCAATGCTCCAATCTAGTTCAAAATATTTGGTACTTGTACCATCTTAAATTGGAAGTAGTCCAATTTAATCAAGGTTTAACATATATTTAATATGTGTTCATCATGTTCTCCCCATTTTTCATTTCTTTGTCCCTTTTCTGTCTTTCTTCTAGGTAGCCATGAAGGTGGAATATTTGGAAGCCTATACTTTTATAATCAAACACAAGAGGGGAGTGCAAAAAAAAGTACCTAATGCTTTGATTAGAAGACTCCTTATAGTCCAAGAAACTCAACTTCAAAGCATAGGTATAGATACTTTCAAAGATCTATATGTTGATCATGAAGATTTTGCTCAAATTTATAAGGTATGTAGGGAGTTTAAAAATAACTTCCATGGTGCGTTTTCTAAATATACATTGTAGAATGATTTTTTTAAAGCGTAGTCAACTTTGTGTTCATAGAGGATTAATGAGGGAGAATTTGATCCAAGAGAAACATAATGGGGCACTTAGTGGTCATTTTGGAGTCAACAAGACCCAAAATTCAGTCACTAGGTTCTATTTTAGGCCTAGGATGACTAGGGACATTAAGCCGTATGTTGAGAGTTACCTAATGTGCCAAAAATCCAAGGGGACATCCTCAAATTTTGGTCTTTACCATCCACTTCCAATCCCTAGAAAACCATAGGAATGTATAAGCATGGATTTTGTAGTTGGTCTACCCAAAACAAGGTCAGGGTATGATAACATCTATGTGATTGTGGATAGGTTTAGTAAAATGACTCACTTTGTACCTTGCAAGACTATCAATGATGCTTGTTAGATTGCTAAAAAAAATTGGAAGAGGTATTTGGAATTCATGGGCTACCTCTAAGTATTGTTTCAAATAGGGACACCAAATTGATGAACCATTTTTGGAAAACCCCCTAGAGAAGGCTTGAAACTAACTTGTCCTTTGGATCTGCCTACCATCCACACATTGATGGTCAAATAGAGGTTACCAATAGGAGTCTTGGAAACCTACTAAGGTTCCTTACAAGGGAGTATGGGAAGACTTGGGATCAACTCATTGGGAGAGTTAAAAATGCCTATAATGACATGGTAAATAGATCAATAGGTAAGAGTTGCTTTGAAGTAGTTTATGGTTTACATCCTAGAGCAGTTTTTGAGTTGAGAAACTTGAAAGATGGGAGTCCAAGTAGTAGCCATGCTGAAGATTTTTCTCAATCGATTAGGGAGGTCCATGAAAGTGTAAAGAAGAAATTGACAAAAAATGCTAACAGACTAAAACAAAAGGTGGATGCTTCAAGAAGGGAATTGCAGTTTCATATTGGGGATCTTGTGATGGTCCATCTGAACAAAAAAAGGTTGCCAAAAGAGTCACCACACAAGCTCCAATGAGATGGTTAGGACCCTATAGAATAATTTCCAAATATGGGGAAAATTCTTATAAGGTGGAGCTACCTATAGACCTAGGATTGTCACTAGTTTTCAATATTGCAGATTTGGTTGCCTACAAAGGCCCTATCCTTGATGCTGATCCAAGTATCCAAGAGGTCACACAAGATGTAGTAGGCCTAAAAATTAGTCCTCCTCCCCCTCTACAAGTAGCCATAATCTTGGATTCTAGAGTCTACAAGCAAACTACCACCAATGACTACTTGGAACATCTTATCTAGTGGTTGGGAAAAGGTGATGCTGATGCTACTTGGGTTAGAGAGTTAGAATTTTGATGGGGACACAACCCAAGAACAAAATGGACACCACAAAAAGGAAAAATTATATTAATTGAGAAAATAAGCTAGTACAAATAGTACAGGAAAATAAACTTTGCAACATGCCCTAAGGGCTTACAATAGCATAAATCTCGAGATAATTTCTCCTTACAGTACCTTCTCTCAAACTCCACTCCGAATTGCCTTTTACAATGCCAGAAATCTCCTTAAATAGACCCCAAAGGGTTAAGGACTAGGAGTATATTCTAGAAAGTGCTAGTAGGCATCCATTGACCAAATAGAAGGTTCCAGAAGTTGCGTTAGAAGTCGGTACAAATCTAGAAGAATCCAAAAATGGTAATCGAATTTTCGGGAGGCATAACTTTTGAACCGTAGCTCCGATTGACGAACCGCTTACATTTTCGGAAAGCTCTCGAAGCGCTCTATAGCCCTATGGACCAGCTTTGCTCATCCCCCATTTTTTGGCCCTTTTTGAGGTCATTTAATGCCCCTAACTTGACTTTGAAGCATTCTTAGGAGGTCTCCAAAACTCGAAAAACTGCAATAACTTTCAAACCGTGGGGACTTTTGACCTGATTCTTTTTTTGGAATGCTCTAAATCACTATTACATTCATCTAGCCAATTCACACCTTCTAGGTCACCAAAATGATGGCCAAATTGCATGCTCCTATTTTTTTGAGATTTTCTAGCACACTGATAGTTGAACTGTGAGAGTTGGAACCTTTATATGACCCAAATGGGTATCCGAAAATGAAAAGACATGAAACAAAAACTAAGTCTAAGTACATTTTTTTTGGGTGACACAGGATTGCCCTTATACCTCTGGATGCTCCTGCATCAGACACCCAGGGTAGATTGAAAAGTGACCCTATCACTTTATGAATGGTAGAGGAAATCCCAAATGGGAAACCTCAGCTGCAAAAATCCAAGTTGAGTCCTCGATTGGTCATCCTTTCCATTTGACCAAATACTCTTCATACTGCTTGTTTCTGGTACTCCTACCCACATGATGATCTAGAATGTCTTCTATCTCCTCCTTCTTAGAAGCAGGAAATGGGCATGGCTCTAACACCAGCTCCTCATCTGCACCATCATCATGATACTCTGTTAAATCTGCAATATTGAAAATGGGAGAAATGTGAAAACCATCTGGCAACTCCACCTCATATGCATTTCCTGAGTCATGTTTCTTCAAAACTTTCCAGGGGCCAAATTTTTTCATTTTCAGCTTGTTGTAAGTATCGGCTGAAAATATTTCTTTTCGTAAGTGCACCATGACTAAATCCCCTACTTGGAATTCTTTATGTCTTCTCCTTTGATCAGCCCTAGCTTTATACTCTTGATTCATCTTGGTAATGTGTGCTTGAACCTCCTCATGTAGACGCTTGATATGTTCAAAAAATTCCTTAGCTTCAGCACTTGTCATCTCCCCTTGTTCTATCTTCCTCAATTTTGGTGCAGTCCTTGGGCTATTCCCATATACAATTTGGAATGGTGATTTTCCAGTACTCCTATTTATAGAGTTATTGTAAGCAAACTTTGCTTGTGGTAGAATCAAATCCCATCCCTTGGGCTTATCCCCAACTAAACATCTCAGCAAATTGCCCAGACTTTTGTTTACCACTTCTGTTTGGCCATTAGTCTGTGGGTGATGCGTGGAACTAAATTTCAAGTTTGTTCTCAACTTTTTCCACAATGTCCTCTAGAAATACCCCACAAATTTAGTATCTCTGTTAGAAACTATACTCCTTGGAAGACCATGTAGTCTTACCACCTCTTTGAAAAAAAAGTCTGCAATATGGACAACATCATGAGTTTTGTGGCATGGAATGAAATGTGCCATTTTGGAGAACCTATCAACCACCACAAATACTAAGTCATTACCCCTTAGTGTCCTTGGCAATCCAAGAACAAAATCCATACTTATGTCCTCCCATGGCCTTGATGGAATAGGCAATGGCTGATATAGGCTAGTATTCTGACTATACCCCTTG
The DNA here is from genome assembly GCA_028749045.1 of Cupressus sempervirens. Lineage (NCBI taxonomy): Eukaryota > Viridiplantae > Streptophyta > Pinopsida > Cupressales > Cupressaceae > Cupressus > Cupressus sempervirens. The sequence continues at coordinate 570,671,929 of CM053789.1, read as the reverse complement.
GCAACTTGACAAACCTGGCAACTCTGTACAAACTTCTTCACATCCTATGAAATTTGAGGCCAAAAATAATGTTCTCTAAGAATGGCAATGGTCTTATCTCGACCAAAATGTCTTTCCATCCCTCCACTGTGTTTCTCCTTAATCAAATTTTCCCTCATGGAACTGCTTGGAATGCACAATTGACTACCCTTGAACAACATGCCATCTTGAATCAAATAATCTAACCACTTGGTTCTATCTACAACAACAGGCTCTTTACAAGCTTTCCATGCTTCAACAAAATTAGGATCTTTGGGGTACAAATTCTTGAGTTCATCAAACCCAACTACTTCAACCTGCATTACTGTAAGCAATGACTGTCTCCTACTTAGTGCATTTGCAACCCTGTTAGATTTTCCACTTCTATGCTTCAACACAAATGTATAGCTCTGCAAGAACTCTACCCACTTCATATGCCTCTGATTCAACTTACCTTGGCTATTTAGGTACTATAATGCCTGATGATTAGTATACAAAAAAAATTCCTTTGGCAATAAATAATGCCTCCATTTCTTTAAGGCTTGAACTATTGCATAGAACTCTTGATCATAAACAAAATACTTCTTCTTTGCATCATTCAATTTTTCACTAAGATATGCAATAGGCTTACCTTCTTGGCTTAATATAGGCCCAATAGCACTACCATTGGCATCACAATCTACGTGGAAAACCTTTCTAAAATCTGGAAGTGCCAACACAAGCTTTTCTATTACCTTCTTCTTTAGCAATTCAAAACTTCTCGCAGTTGCTGCAGTCCATTTGAACTCTTTTCTATCCCCTCTTATTGTATCAGTTAGGGGTGCACATATGCCACTAAAATTCTTAATAAAATTCTTATAAAAACTAACCAGACCTTGAAATGATCTTACCTCAGTAGTAGACCTTGGAGTAGGCCATTCCAAGATGGCTTTTACCTTCTCCGGATCCATTTTGAGACCTTTAGGTGATATAAAAAACCCCAAATAGACTAACTCCCTTTTTGCAAAGATACACTTCTTTAGATTAATTAATAGTTTCTCTTCCCTTAGCCTTTCAAGGACACTACGCATATGCAATAAATGTTCTTCCAAAGTCTTGCTGAAAATTAAAATATCATCCAAATAAACAATAACAAATTTTCCCAAGAACTTCTTAAGTACCTCATTCATGAGTCGCATGAAGGTGCTTGGGGTGTTCATAGATCCAAAGGGCATGACTAACCACTCATAAAGACCCTCCTTGGTCTTGAAGGCTATTTTCCACTCATCTCCTTCTCGAATCTGTATATGGTGATAACCACTCTTCAGATCTATCTTTGTGAAGTACTGAGCTCCACTCAAGCAGTCCATAAGATCATCCATCCTTGGCAAAGGAAATCGGTACTTGATGGAGATTCTATTTATAGCTTGAGAATCTATACACATCCTCCACTCTCCATCCTTCTTTGGTGCAAGTACTGCAGGTACTGCACATGGACTTAGGCTCTCTCGAATCAAGCCCTTCCTCAATAGCTCTTGAACTTGTCTATTTAGCTCCTTTGTTTCAGTAGGAGTCATCCTGTGAGCAGCCTTGTTAGGAAAACTAGCTCTTGGAATCAAATCTATTTGATGACTGATTTGCCTTACTGGTGGCAATCCATCTGGAACATTATCAGAGATAATATCTCCAAACTCCCCTAGTAAATCTGAAACTTCAAGTGGCATTTCACTACTACCTTCTTTATTTTTCCTGGGAATCAAAGCATAGCACATATGCTGATGTTTCATGCCATCTAAAAACTTTCTTCCATCAACAAGACAAATCCTAGCACTGCTACATACCTTTTCACCTTCCTTTTTCATGGGCTTCAATTTTTGGCGAACTCCATCCTTTGTTAGAGAGTATGTGTTTGCATGTCCATCATGTACTGCATGTCTATGAAACTGCCATGGTCTACCCAAAAATAGATGGCAAACATCCATTGAAATAACATCACAGAGAAATTCATCATGGTAACTCCCAATTTTGAATTTTACTAAACATTGTTCACTTACTAGGACCTTATGATCATCTTTTACCCAAGCAATCTGATAGGGCTGGGGATGTTTCTCCCTCTCGAGCTTCAGCTTAGAGACCATCTCTTCTGATACTAAGTTATCAGTGCTACCACCATCAATGATCATGTCACAACATTTATCCTCACACTTGCATCTGGTACAGAACAAACTCCTCCATTGTCCTAGTTCAATCTCACCACTTAGTAGGACTCTTTCATTTACCAAGGTCTCTCCTCTTTCTGCATCCTCTGAATGTGATGATTATGCATCCTCATCCACATGAGAAACCCTAGCTTGGCCCTCAGCTCTCCTATCTGTCCTTCCTTGTCATTGAGGGCATTCAAAGGCATGATGACCTTCTTCATTGCAATGGAAACAGGTACCATAGAAGCCTCCTCTTCCTTGTCCATGTCCTCTACCTCTTCCTCTCTGATTTCCAAAGTCTTGGTCACGGGAGCGGTTGAAACCCTCATTCCTCTGGTTCCTGCTAGTACCCTCATCTTCATTTTTCTTTTGGGTTTCATTGCAGCCTCCAGATGACCTACTGCTTCCCCTTCCTCCTTGACCGCGCCCTCTTTGTCTTCCTTCAAACTTTTTATTTAGCTTCTCTTTAACTTGTAGAGCAAACTGGTATGCCTCTTCAACGTTGGTCATTCTTACCAGACTTAATTCCTCCTGGATGCTAGGTCGCAACCCACTGATATAACGAGCAACCTTCTCCTTATTTGCTTCTGCATGCCCCGCTCTAATCAAGAGTAAGTAAAATTCCTCAGTATATTCTTGGACTGATCTTCCTGCTTGCTTTAACCCATGCATCTTCTTAAACAAATCAAGCTCATAGTCCACAGGAATGAACTGCTTCTTCAATTTGTCCACCATGCGATCCCATCTTGTGATCTTCTCCTTTCCTCTTCTGTTTCTTTCCAATTGAACCTCTTGCCACCAGATTTTGGCATGGCCTTTCAATTTGGCTTTTGCAAACTTAACCCTATCTGGGTCCCTTATATCCTCATACTCAAAGTATTCTTTCAGTTCATTGATCCAATCGATCAACTCATCTGGTTTCAGATTTCCTGAAAATACACCCACTTCAATTGTAGGTCTTTTCCCAAACTTAGTAATGGCCCTAAAAAGCCTTTCCTCTGCATGATTTAGAACTTCCCCATCAAATTCCTCTTCTGGTCCCATTACTTCTTCTTCATTTTCATCCTCACTGTTGTCACCTGCAACAACATTTGCTCCTCTACGAAGCTCCTCTTGCAATGCCTGCACCTGCCTTTGGAGGGCTCTAACCTCCTCAGGATTAATAGCTCTGGCCCTTCTGCCATGCTCTCTTCGTGGAGGCATCTTCTAACTTGAACCCACAACCACACAGTCTTGGTGCAAACTGCCTCACAGTCGGCACTCTGTCTACACACTCAGGAAAACCCGCTTTGATACCACTTGATGGGGACACAACCCAAGAACAAAATGGACACCATAGAAAGGGAAAATTACATTAACTAAGAAAATAAGCTAGTACAAATAGTACAGGAAAATAAACTTTGCAACATGCCCTAAGGGCTTACAATAGCATAAATCTGGAGATAATTTCTCCTTACAGTACCTTCTCTCAAACTCCACTCCGAACTACCTTTTACAATGCCAAAAATCTCCTTAAATAGACCTCGGAGGGTTAAGGACTAGGAGTACATTCTAGAAAGTGCTAGTAGGCATCCACCGACCAAATAGAAGGTTCCAGAAGCTGCGTTAGAAGTCAGTGCAAATCTAGAAGAATCCAAAAATGGTAACTGAACTTCTGGGAGGCATAACTTTTGAACCGTAGCTCCGATTGATGAACTGTTTACATTTTTGGAAAGCTCTCCAAGCGCTCTATAGCCCTATGGACCAGCTTTGCTCATCCTCCATTTTTTGGCCCTTTTTGAGGTCATTTAATGCCCCTAACTTGACTTTGAAGCATTCTTAGGAGGTCTCCAAAACCCAAAAAATTGCAATAACTTTCAAACCGTGGGGCCTTTTGACCTGATTCTTTTTCTGGAATGCTCTAAATCATGATTACATTCATCTAGCCAATTCACACCTTCTAGGTCACCAAAATGATGGCCAAATTGCATGCTCCTATTTTTTTGAGATTTTTTAGCACACTGATAGTTGAACTGTGAGAGTTGGAACCTTTATTTGACCCAAATGGGTATCCAAAAATGAAAGACATGAAATAGAAACTAAGTCTAAGTACATTTTTTTTGGGTGACACAGGATTGTCCTTATACCTCTGGATGCTCCTGCATCAAATTTAAAATGTTGGGCATTGATCCAAGCCTACTTAATCCAAGGATGGATTAACTTTTTTTTTTGGGGAGTGTGGTGCAAGAGAACCTAGTCAATCAAAGCACCTATTCAAAGTTTCAAATTTTGGTTTAGTTTTGGGCATGTACTGACTCTAGCCAAGTTAAAGGTGTGAGTGAGTTTGAACCTTTGTGAGGTCATCCTTTTGGAATGTTTATGAATTTTAGTTTGTGTCAAGGGACATAGGTCTAGGACCCTATGAAGTTTGAGAAAGGTGTTCTTTTACCCCATCTTGGAATCTATGATTTTATTTCACTCTTTGCATGGAAGATGACTCCTAACATGTCATTTGGGAAGTAGGAAGTGAATATATGTAAAAAGATGCCAAGTTGGGCAAAAATTGGAAAAAGTTGTCAAGCTGGAAAAAATATCTAAAACATTTATATTGATGTATTAGTGAAAAAATCATGTTTATAAATAATTTTTGGGTCAATCTAGATAGTTCAAGAGGTTCCCAAATGAAGGAGAGCAAAGTTTCTCAAAGAAACCAAAAGTTGTCAAGATTGTGCAACATTTTGAAAAGTTGCTTGACAACTTTTTGATAAAAGAGTTGCAAAGCGCAAGGAAGAACTTGGTGGTTATACCAATTACCTAAAATCTCTTTATTAATATATTAAATCATTATTCAAACACATCCCAAGGGTTTGGAATTGTAATAGGCAAGTTTGGACAAGTTAATGAACATTTTTCTAGTTGAAACTAAGATAATTTGTAACTTTTGAGTTACGTATACGAACAAATGGATTGAGAAGTCCAACTTGGTGTTGGATTTTTGTTTCTTAATGTTTTTATAGTAATTTTATCTTCAAGTTTCTAGGTTTTAAGTGTTCATCTAATTAGGTTTTGAAATTCTTTTCTAAGTAGGCTGTGTGTTGTTTCAGTTTTGGCATTTTGAGCAATAATGACTCTCCCATGAACTCCTGTTGTGAGTTCTTCATGGTTTTAGGGTACATGGTAGTAGAGCCTATGTAAATATTGTATCTAATATTTGGGGCCTTGGAAATCATGGCAAAAAATTGTAAGGTGATGCCCTAAGAAAGTTTATTGTACTTGGTTAGGCAAATCACTATTTTGAAGGACAAGTTTTGGGGTTTGAAAGTGTTTGATACTTCAAATCAAGTGATGTACAATGAGGAGAGTTGATTAAGGTCAAATTATACCAAGGGAAAATATTCCATAAAAATATTCGAATGGGGAAAGAATATACCCTAACCAAACTAGTTAGCACTAGAATGAAACCCTTAAAAATAGGCTAAAAAGTTGCTTTCTAGTGTATAGACACCTCAGAGATCTAAGAACCACAAAATCATTAAGATCTTCCAAAAGGGTATTCTAATATTAATTTTTTTTTCCACTTTCTTTGGAGAAATTGAGAAATTAAACCCAAAAATGTAAGTTGGAGGGCTAATTCTAGTAGCCCTATTTGTGGTAGTTTTGACTTAAGAGAAAAGCACTTGGTGTTAGCTTGTATGGTTGTTGTCTAGAAGTCCCAGGGAAGTCTGAAACTACTTGTGATATCCCTCACTCTACATGGATGAAGAATTTGGTCAAAAATCCATAGGAATAAGGTTAGAAAATGAGTTGTGAAGAGGTATTTGTGTAAAGGAAGTACCATTACTATTAGTGTAATTAGGTGAAGAGATGATAGAGAATAGGATGGAGGTCCTCTAGGGATTAGGGTGTTATGGAATCCTAATAGGAAACTTGAGTAAATCCTTAGAAAGGTAAGGATTTGGAAGTAGGTTGACCCGGTGTTGCATCAACATACAAATACAAAATTTCCCTCACACACAAATATACAATTGGGTTGCTTCTTAGTTGATGTAGGTCATGTACTATTTATAATACTTGCAATATTCCTTGATTATTTTGGCCTTTTATCAATGTATATAGCTACTATTTTACTTTATTCACTAACTTTTTGTTGTATATAATTTGTCGCAATTGCATACCTACACATAAATTTTTTATATCTAACAATTTGCATCCAACTATTGTAATCATAGGAAGGTCTATCATATTCCATCAATTTAACAACCTTGTTGTAAGATACCTTTATGACATCCATGGAAAATAGGCCCAAAACATGTAATGACGATTGTGCTATGCGATATATCCTTTTTCCAACACAAAAAACAATATTTATTGGAGGAAGTTCATCGGGGACCCATTGTTTCTGTAGATGTTTGTACCTAAAGGGCACTTCAGAGTCACCTTCAATCTCATCATCATAAGGACATGACCCCCCTTAAGAAAGGAAAAATTTCATGCACTTATTGAATTTCTTTATGATATTTTGACCTTGAGTCAATCTCCCTTATTTAGACATACTAAATGTCTCACTTTCTTCTTCCATTCCTACATTTTTCTTGCTCAAGGAAGACAAATCTAACAAATACCTATTTGTTGGTACCTAAACTCCAAAAAATAAGAGAGATAGGTAGAAATGAGAAAGATATTTTACAAATGGTAAAATACATTAATCTCTATGGGATGTACTAATTTATACCTGATGATCCATGAGACTGTGTGGGATGCTCATGAAAGGGCTTTGGGTTTCTACATATGTAAATCAATTGTCTTATCTTGGCTACAAAATTCATGATACATATAATCAAAATTACATTGAATATCAGCATTACATATGAATTATAAACATTAAAAGGTACATGAAAATTTAATCAGATTAATCATTGAACTATTAAGAACTCAATATTGAATAGCATCGATATTGATCACATAACTGTACATTTTATTCATGTCATTAATAATCAAACCCCTCTTTAATGTTAGCTAATCAAACCCCCCCATCATTGATATTATTCTTAATCCATCTCATCATCATCATTGACATCATCACCACCACCATCATGGTCATTGCCATCACCATCATCATCGTCATCATCATCATCATCATCATCATCATCACCATCAGTAGAAGCATCATCATCATGACTAGTAGCAACATCATTTGCATCATTAACCAACTCTTGATTGTGATCTACTTCTTCCTCTTCCTTGGTATCTTCTTCTTCCATCTCATTTTACTTTATCGACCTTCCTCTTGGATCGTGTCTAACAAAAAATTACCAACCCAATTTATGTGGAATCTCTAGCAAAATAACTACTCACATTGTCTTGGAAGAACATAGGACTCATCCCCAACTAGCTCAAACAACCTTGTATTAATCATTGGAAATCAATTCTCTATTATAAATGCTTTAGAATAATTGAGGGGGGGGGGGGGGGGGGGGGGGGGTGAATCAGTTATTCAAGGTATAATATGTCCAATTCAAACTTTTACCAAGTGTAGTGAGCCCATTCAACCTAATCATTCATCCAAGCTTTAACAAGTTACTATAAATCAACATGCAAGCATAACACATAAAAGATCAACACATAACATAGTGATTTACATGGAAAACCAATTTGGGAAAAACCACAAATAACATTCTACTCAATTCTCACTCTTCTAAAGTGAAGTCCTGTGAAAGGCTTGCCCTGTTAAAGGCTTACAACACAATGTTAAATGTGACCTGGTTAAAGAATTTAACCACCCTGTTAAAAGTGGGCCTTGTTAGAGGACTTTAGAAAATTCACTTGGAATGTCACCCTGTTAAAGGATTTAAAAATGGCTATTAAACTAACCTAAGTCCATATGATTTTCATATCTAATACAATTGCTAGAGAGTATTAGAAAGTCTTTGACCTGATTATAACATACAACTTAACTTGTAGATCTCAGATCACTCTTCAGCTCTTCACATTGCCTAGCCTTCAATCTCTGCAACTCTGTCAGCTTGCCCTCCTTTCAAACTTAGTCTTCTTGAGTCTCCATACTCATTGTACTAGTGGAATCATCTCTCTTTGACCACTTGTCAAAGTAGACCCTCTGTGCTCTTCCTTCTCCTAGATGGCTTCTCCTTGGCACCCTTCTAATCACTTCACAATTTTGGCACTTCAGCAGTAGCAATAGCATTTGCTTCTTGGTCTGTGACTCCTTAAATAGAAGTCTTGAACTCTCTTTTCTCACTCGATTCATCCTTCCTTTGATTTCAATTCATATGGATTAGGTAGGATTCATTGTATCCAACCCATATTTTGTTTCCTCTAGAAACTTATTGAATAATCCTTTTGAATTTGCCCAAAAATGGTTTACATAGAATTTTGTGCCACCAACCCATCATCCTTATCCTCCAACTAGTTCATAAAATTTAAGGTAACCACTATGTTGGCTTAGATTTGGCGAATCTTTGTCATTTAAAATAATGCAGCAGCTTGACACTATTGAAATACTAGTGCTCGACACATATTGTGTTACTCGGCACCAACTGTGCTTTTACCGATGCTCGGCACCTGAAGTTCACTCGGCACTAACTAAGATTTTTTGATGCTCAACACTTGAACTTCACTTGGCACACTAGAATTTCCTATTTCTTAGATCCTACTGATAATTTGCTTAGCTTCAACTAGCTTGCTCAACACCCACTGATGAACTTAGTTTAAGCTTTGTAGTCAACCTTGTTACAACTTATTCTTCTAATGTTTCTAAGTGTGACCAACCTCTTTATCTTTGAGTATGTTATCAATACATCATTTAACTATTTTCTTAACTAATCCTTGCACTTTATTACAAAAACATAACTCAACCTTTCCCTTAGGTGTTCTTGTTACATCTTGTTGATTACATCCTCTTCATCAATCAACTAAGTGATAGTACTTGAATATTATAAGAAAATGTCATCCCTACAAGTAGTAGGTTTGACATCAATGACAAAACAATTATTGAAAATATTCTGTTAACAATAATCTCCATCTTTCAATCAATCTTCTTCATCAATGATCTTTTCAATCGGATTTCCAACAATCTCCCTCTTTGGCATTGATGGCAAACCAAACTGATCAACCATTAGACTAGACTATTCAACCACATGCTAACTAGGTTAGAATAGTAAGTCAAATGCCAAAAATAAATTTATGTTACCATCAATTTTCACATCCCCCTCTCTTGATCTACTATCCTGATACAATCTCCTTCTTAGCTACTGTATCCTTTCTTTTCTTCTCTCCCTCTGTATGCATTGCTTCTCTTCTGCTATTCTTTCTCTATTTTGATCAACTTCTTCATCTTTTCCTTCAACTATTGATCATTTCTGTCTACTTCTCCCTCTATCTTCATTTGATCAATTTTTGCATTTTCTCCCTCTTTCTTCATTCTTGATCTACTCAACAGTTGTTGATAAGTTTCTTTGACATTTCTCCCTCTTTGACAACAATGCCAAAGACGTACCATTTTAGCATCTTAATATGCAAGTGTAGCTTTTGCAAGTTCATTCAATTTTCCCCTCTATCACCTTGCTACTTAGGCATGATCCTAAATTAAACATCCTCTGCATCAATGTGTAGAATCTTCAACAATCAACTCATTTGATGCATGGCACTCTTGCTTATTCTTAAGTAGCCTTGGCTAGGGGTATTACCCCTAACTTACCTCTACGATACTCAAAAGCATCTTTAGGTAGTGCTTTTGTGAAGATGTCAGTAATTTATTCCTTTGAGCTTACATATTCCATCTTCACTTGTTTATCTTCCACCAATTCTCTTACATAGTGATACTTGAGTGCAATATGCTTGATTTTAGCAAGCATTATAGGATTCTTTGATGTGTTGATAGCACTTGTATTATCACAATACAATATCACGTGCTCATTTACTTCTTCCTTCATACCTTGCAAAAAATGTTTGATCCATACAATATTTGTGCAATTGATGGCAGTTGCAACATATTCAACTTCTACAGTGGAATGTGAGGTACAGCTTTTCTTTTTTCTAGTCCATGTAATTAATCTTTTTCCCAAGAAAAGTGCTCCTCCACTAGTGCATTTTTTGTCATCAATATTACCTCCCCAATCTACATCAGTATAGGCTCTCAGTTCAAACTTTTCACTTGTCTTGTATTACAAACCAAAGTCATTAGTTCCTTTTAGATATCTCAGTATTCTCTTCACTACCATTAGGTGATTTTCTCTTGGATCTGCAAAAAATCTTACCACTATTCCAACAACTAATGCAATGTCTAGTCTACTCTATACAACATACTACAACTTTCCAATCATTGATCTATACATTGTCTGATTCACTTCAGTTGATTCATCATTCTTGGATAACTTATGTCATGTTGCCATTGGTGTGCTGACTGGTTTTGACTCTTCTAATCCAAATTTCTTGAGTATCTCCTTGATGTATTTTGATTGGATTAAAAATATGCCATGCTTCAATTGATGTACTTGTAATCTAACAAAGAATTTTATTTCTCCAAACATTGACATCTCAAATACATGTTTCATTTGATCAACAAAATCTTTGCATAGAGCATATTTTCCTCCAAATATTATATCATCAACAAAGATTTCTTATATCAAAATATCTTTACCTTTTTCAGCTTTGATTTACAAGTTACTATTGTCATTAGTTCTCTCAAATCCTATCTTCACAAGATATTTGTGCAATCTCTCATACCATGCTCTTGGTGCTTGCTTCAAATCATAAAGTGCCTTATGCAGTTTGCAAACCATATCCTTGTTGTTGTTATCAACAAATCCCTCTGGTTATTCTATGTAGACTTCCTCTTCCAATATACCATTCAGAAAAGAAAACTTGACATCCATTTGGTAGACTTTGAAACCTTTGTATGTAGCATATGCAAGTAGTGTTCTTACTCCTTCCATTCTTGCAACAAGGGAAAATGTTTCCCCATAATCTAGTCCTTCTTCTTTTGCATAGCCTTTACAAACTAATCTGACTTTGTTTCTTGTTATCTCACCATTCTCATCAAGTTTTTTCCTAAACATCCATTTGGTACCAATTACATTCTTGTCAGCTGGTCTAGGAACTAGGGTATAGGTTTTATTCTTCTCAATCTAATCTATCTCTTCTTACATATCTTTGTACCAGTCATCATCTTTTAGTGCATCCTTCACTATTTTAGGCTCAAGCTTGCTCAACAGACATGATTCATTCCTTATTCTATTCCTATTCATTGGTTTGACATCCTTGTCACCAATGATTTGATCTACAGGGTGATGTCTTCTCACATATTTGGCTAACCTTGGATTTGTCCTTCTTTCCATTTTTGATCCTTCAGCTTTAGAGTCATTTTTCTCTTCTTCATCTGGTACTTTATCATCTCTTTCATGTATACTATTTTCAGAGTTAAAATGTGCATTTTCTACATTTTGCAACTCAGCTTCTAAATGCAGCTCAATATTCATTGGCTGTGACTTAGCTAATACTGAAATTTGTTGCTAATTCCCAACTTTATTTGCAACATTTTTTTCAATAGTCATTCCTTCATAGAAGTATACAAAGGATCTATAATCCTCTGATTGTTTAGTTCCATCAATCTAAACTTCTGTGTGCTCATCAAAATTTATATTTGCACTCTCCACAATCTTATTAGTGTTAGTATTCAAACACTTATATGCTTTACTTGTAGTGGAGTAACCAAGGAATATGCCTTCATCACTTTTTGCAACAAACTTGCCATTTCTAATGTCTTTAAGAATATAACATTTACAACTAAAGACTTTGAAATGTTTAACATTAGGTGAGTGACCATACCACAATTCAAAAGGTGTTGCATTTGTAACTTTCTTGACTTGGACTCTATTCAGGGTGTAAACAATAGTACTTACAGCTTCTCTCCAGTACTTTAGAGCAATATTTTTTCTCTATCATCAAGGTTCTAGCATAGTCTATCACTAATCTATCCCTTCTTTCAACAATACCATTCTGTGGTGGAGTTCTTGGTGCTGATGTTTTCCTTTTGATACTTTTGTCATTGCAAAACATCTCAAATTCTTTTGATGTAAACTCACCTCCTTTGTCTGGTCTTAGGCACTTTAGACTCTTCCCTATTTTCTTCTCAACTCTAGCCAAATACCACTTGAATATTTGAAATGCATCAAATTTTTGCTTTAAAAATGTGACAGTCATCATCCTTGAATAGTCATCTACAAATAGCATTATATATCTGTCTCCTAGGTAACTTTGCACTTCTATTGGACCACATAAGTCTGTATGGACTAACTCTAGTACTTCTTTGGAAGTGTATGTTTTTCTTTTGAAACAAGACTTAGTCATCTTCGCTAGTTGACATTGTTTGCACATTGTAGTTTCAAGTTTCTTCAGTTTAGGCAACCCTCTGGCCTTCTTTTTTGATGATGCTAATCAGATTTTTGAAGTTGACATGACACAACCTTTTATGCCATAACCACACATCATCAAGTCTAACAACAAGACAAGTTGCATCTTTCATATATAGGTAAAATAGATTACTCCTAGTTTGTTCACCTTTTCTTATCAGATTTCCATCAATGTCATAGATCCTAACAATTTTGTTTCTAAATTCTACTTTGCAACCTATATTGCCTAACTGTGATACACTCAACAAGTTGTAGTTCAATCCTTCAACATAGTATGCATTATCACATGAAATTTTCTCTATAATTTTAATAAAGCCTTTTCCTTTGATTTGACATAGGGCATTATTACCAAATCTAATGCTATTTTCATCATATTGAGTAAAAGTAATGAAATTACTTTTATCTCCTATCATGTGATGTGAGCATCCACTATCTATGATCCACTTGTCATTTTTGTTCACACAGGTTACCAATTTTGTTGTTTCATCTTTATCTAATTCATCCTTCATGACCACATAGACTACTTCATCATCATTCTCATCAGAATCTTTTTAAAAAATGTAGCATCTTTTGCCTTTGTCCTTGTAGTCTCTACTATCATTTTCTCTCTTGTTCTTGTACTTGTTTCCTTCTTTGTAGTTCTTCTTCTGTGTACATCTTGCAGCAGTATGACCTACTTCATTGCAATTGAAACATATGATACAAAGCTTACCTTTGAATTTACCTTTACCTCTATGGAATCTTCTAGTCAGTAGTGCCTCTAACTATTCCACATCTTCCTCATCTGTGCTGCTATCACTGGATGCATGTTTTTCCTTTTCTTCTCTTCTTGCTTGATGTCTCCTCCTCAATGTCTTTTATTGTCATTGATCTGATTAGGATCTAGGACGATTAGAGAGGAATTCTAATTGATTACATAGAATTAATTTAAAACTTTTAACGAATTAAATTAACGTAAATGAAATAAGAGAACAACAAGATTAAGCTGATAAAAGAGACAATGAGAGAAAGAAGACGCAAACAATTTGATCTCGGAGTTCATCCGTATGGACTACGTCTCCGGGTCCTGCTTCAATTGGGGGACCGATCCGATTATCTCCAAAAATTAGGTACAAATATTTACAAATTCATTCCTTTGAAGTACAACAACATCACGTTGTTTCAAAGTACAGGAATGAGCACTTAAAAAATCTCCCTTATACTCAGCACTTGGACGTTCTCTCCTTTTTTTGAATGTCTCCAAGAGTCTCCTAAACCCCCTTTTTATACATGAAATTAGCCAAAATAAGGCTATAAAAAAATTTAAAAAAATAACCCCTTCAATTAATTCCCCTCTCAGAATAACCTGTTAGCCATTTTTAACAGATTCGGCTCATGTCAATTTTGGGGTTAAAAAAAAGATTATAACCTTAATTTACTAAGGTTGGAGGTTTGTTTGGCTAAGGATAAAATAAAAATCGCGCAACACATTCTCTAAGCACTAAAATGGCACAACAATTAACCATAATTTTATGGTAACCACCGGTCGGGGGTTCTAACCCTGCCGACGGTCTACCTCATTTGAAATTGGCACTAGCCAATGTTTAAATTGTTGTTGCCGCCCATAAGTTTTAAAAGCTATGCTTGGTGCAACGATTGAGGCATAAATTTTGAAGGTAAAGGGTCACTAGTTCAAATCCAACCATGAACTCTCTTTTTTTCCTATTTCCCCATTTTGCTGACGTCATGATGACATCAACTATATTCATCTCTTACCTTGAACTTCAAAATGGCATAACTTCCACGTACGAACTCTGTTTTTGATGAAACAAACACCGTCAAAAAGCTCTCGACGAGCTCTTTATTTTGAAATCAATTGTTGACCACTTTGGAGATGATTATTTTTCACCTTTTTTATGACCTCCGTTCTCAGTTTGACCAACCTTTGACTGACCATAACTTTTGCATATAGACTCCATTTTTGTCTATTCAAATTGCATTGAATTTATAATTTTGAGAACTTTAACTTGATGCTGATTATTGGAATTTTGGAGATACTTCAATTTTGATGAAAGTATCCCCCGGATCAAGCCTCCCCACTAAGGAGCTTTCGGACCACCGAAAGTTTGGATTACTCAAAAAGAAGGTGAGGATATAGTTCCCTCACTTTACCAACCTCCATCCATCTTGCCTTGCTTGGATGCATCCCCTTCAATCCCACTCGGAGGTATTCAACTGGTCCTCTTCGTGAAGTTCTGACATTCCTGTCTAGGATAACATCTTCTGGCAATTCTGACATTTAATCTGGTGAAAGATCATCAACTGATGGAACCTAAACACTAATGTCTTCATCCAAGATCATTGGCGGCTCATACAACTTCAGATTCTCAACATTGACAATTGAGTAAATTTGCATGTATGGAGGAAGATTAAGGTAGAAAGCATTAGTACCGATCTTTTCCAAGATCTCAAAAGGACCATACCTGATAGCTTTGAGCTTCCTTCCTTCACCTTGTATTCTTTCCTTGTTGATATGTAACCAAACTCTGTCACCAACTTGGAATTGGTGATCAATGCGATGCTTATCATGGCGAGCCTTATATTTTGCTTGGCTCTGCTCTAATTGTGCTTCTACTGCCTGATGGATTGCTTGGACCTTCTGAATGAACTTTAAAGCCTTTTTTGCATCATGGCGTCCATCTACAACATCGTCCTTCCCAAAAGCAAAATCCATTGGTGTCTTAAGCAAGTAACCGAAGCAAATCTCAAAAGGAGACCTCTTGGTAGAAGAGTGTGCCGCATGGTTGTAAGCATGCTGCACATAATGAAGACTTTCATCCCACAACTTAGGATGTTTGCTGCAGTAGCCTCTAAGTAGATGCACAACTGTCTTGTTCAATACCTCTATCTGTCTGTCGATCTGCGGATGGAAGGTTGTACTCTTCTTCAGCTTGGTGTCCATGAGTCCCCATAAAGATGACCAAAATTACCCTAAGAATCGAGAATCTCGATCTGATACAATAGAAGTGGGTAACCCAAAATGAACCCATACATTTTGAAAGTACAAATGAGCAGTTAGTTCAGCAGTAACTTGTCTTTTACAAGGCATTAAAATACACATTTTTCTGAACTGATCAACTACTACATACAAATAATCATGACCGTTCCTAGAAATAGGTAAACCTCCCACAAAGTCCATAGATACACTTTCCCATGGATGGGATGGTACAGGTAATGGTGTGTACAAACCTAATTTCCTATTACTTGGTTTACTGGTTGCACACATTACACATCCTTTTATATACTTGGTGACAGTTTCCTGCATATGAGGCCAATAACAATATTTTTGCAATTGAGCTAATGTCTTACTTACCCCGAAATGTCCTGCAATCAATGAGGTGTGTGCTTCACAGATTACATGTGCTTGTTCATTTCTAGGAATACATAATTTTCCCAAGTGGTACAACAAATTATCTTGCACATAGTAATCTTTCTCTTCTACATGTTTACCCTGGATTAAAGCTGCATAGATATCCTTAAAGTTCTCGTCATTAGCATATTGTTCCTAAAAACTTTCATGAACCATAGAACTATTTTGAAAGATTATCAAAGCATTCTGAACAGGAGGCCTAGAGAGCATATTTGCTACTTTGTTATGGGAACCCTTCTTATACTTAATTACCAAATGAAACTGTTGTAGAAAACCCATCCACCTAAAGTGCCTACTTTGTTGCAACTTAGATTGTGAGTGCAAATATTGTAGTGGTTGGTGATCAATGTGGATTACATTTTCCTTTCCCATTAAGTAGTGCTTCCATTTTTTAACACTCTGAACTAAAGCATAAAGTTCTTTATCATATGTAGGATAGTTACTTACTATTCTTGAAAAAGTTTCAGAGTGGTAGCAGACTAGTTTACCTCCTTGTATGAGTATAGCTCCCATGGCAAACCCACTCACATTTGTCTCAATCTCAAATGGTTGATGTAAATCAGGTAGAGCTAGAACTGGTGTGGTGCTCAACTTTTCCTTCAAAGTGTTGAAAGCCTTCTGTTGCGGACCTCCCCACTAAAAAGTTTCCTTGGTACTGGTTAATGCATGCAATGGTGATGCAATGAAAGAGAAATTTGCAATGAACTTCCTCCAGTACTGAATTGCACCTAAGAAACTCTTGATTTCTATAACTGTACTTGGCTTAGGCCATTTTACAATACATTTGACCTTCGCAGGGTCTACTTTCAGTTGACCATTCCCTACGACATAGCCTAAGTACACTAAGGATGTCTTTACAAATTCACATTTTGACATCTTTACATATAGTTTTTCTTTTCTCAGTATTTCAAATACTTTCTTTACATGAATTACATGATCATCCCAAGACTTACTAAATACAAGAATATCATCTAAATAGACTATGACAAAATCATCAATAAAGGGACGAAAGACATCATTCATGACTCTCATGAATGTAGCTGGTGCATTACAAAGCCCAAATGGCATGACCAACCACTCAAAAAGTCCCTGTTTTTCTTAAAAGCAGGTTTCCAAATATCACTTTCTGCAATTCTTATTTGATGATATCCACAACGTAAGTCTAGCTTAGTGAAATAAATTGCATGTTTCAACTGATCAAGTAAATCATCAATTCTAGGAAGAGGGTACCTGTTCTTTACCGTTATCTTGTTCAGAGCCCTGTAGTCAATACACATTCTCCAAGTCCCATCTTTCTTTGGAACCAACACAATAGGAGAACCACAAGGAGAAGTACTAGGACGGATAACTCCTTTCTCGACCAACTCTTGAACTTGCTTCTTGATTTCTTCATTCTGCAACACTGATAAGTGGTACATGCCAATATTAGGAAGTGGTGCATCTTGCTGCAACTGGATCTAATGTTGTATCTCTCTCTTAGGAGGCAATCCTTTCAGTTCCTGAAACAAGTCATCGTAAGCAGAAACAACTTTGACCATTTCAGATTTATGTTTTGGATCACATCCCTTAAATGCCTCAGATGTTTCATCTTTTTTGGCTTTTACAATCATCAATACAAAATTCTTACTAGAGTTGACTAACCTTTTCATTTGACCAGCATTGACTAATGCCAAATTAGTCTTAACCTTATGTGCTCGTACAATGTATTCAATATTTTCTTTAAACAAATGATACTTATTTTCTCGCCTATAGAAGATAGCCTGTCGATCATACAAATAGGGACTCCCAAGTACAAGACCACAAATATCTAAAGGGACTACATCAACTTCTACCTCATCCACAAAGTTTGCAGTGATAGCAAATCTTAACTTGCATTGTTTAGTTACTTGTAACTGTGCATCATCGCAAACCCATCCAAGAGGATATGGTTTTGGATGAGGTGTTGTAGTCAAGTTAAGATTTTTAACAACTTCCTCAGATATCAAATTAACTTGAGAACCCATATCAAATAATGTATTGATCTTAGTATGCTTGATAACAACTCAGATGTGAAATAATTTATTCCTTAGTTTATCATCCTTAGGAGAAGATTCTTTACTTGTACTTGCACTTATGCTAGAAGAATTTATAGCTGATGAGAGAGATATACCTTTTCCTTTACCTTGGATCCCGGTAGCAACAATTTTTGTCTCATCTCCAGAGTCAGATCCAAGATCTTGTTGAGTTATAGCAGCAGTCTTTTGTTTGCCTTTGTTTCCACCAAATCGCTTCTGCCTCTTTTCAGGATGCAACTTCTAGCACTTAGAATCATCATGCCCTTCCTTCTTGCAATGTGAGCATGTGGGTTTCTCACCCTCTTTCTTTACTATTGCTATCTTTTTACCCTTTCCTTTTCCTTTGGACTTTTCCTTAGACTTAGATGGATTTTTATCAGACTTATCAATGAAAGTACCCTTAACCCTTGATTCTAAATGTGTTTCCTGGACACATACTTCATCCAAATTACAAGGATTCAGGACGAGAATAGAATGCCTTAGGTAAGAATGAAGACCACCTATATACTTGAGTAAGGTGTCCTGGGTATACAATGGGACATTTAATGAAATAGCCTTTTTGCAAAATTTGTGGGTGTAATCCTGGACAGACTGACCTTTCCCTTGCCTAAAATGTTGCCAGTTCATCATTAACTGCTGCATATGGCCTAGGGGGTAGAATTGCTTTTTTAAAGCAGTAACAAATTCTAACCAAGACAAATTAAACTTACCATGTTGTGAAGTTTCATCCCGAGACCTACTCTCCCACCAAGTTAAGGCTACACCACCTAATCGAAGAGTGGCTAACTGAATTCTGTCAACATCATCTACAAGGCTTTGAACTCTTCAGTAGACTTCTACTTGCTGAATCCAGTCATCTAGTTTCTCGGCATTTAACTCTCCACAATAATTTGGCAAGTCAAATTTTACATCCAACTTGATTTGAGGCTTATGTCCACCCTTAAAAATATTAGAAGACTCAGAATGGGTAGAAGAAGGAGAAGAGGGAGAAGAAGGAGAAGATGGAGGTGTCTTTGGCGGATCACGATCAACACCTTTCTTTTTCCCTTTGTCCTTTCGAGCTGCACGTCTTCGCATCTTCTCTTCTCTTTCTTGTACCAAAACTTCTACCATTGTCTGCAAATTCTGAAGAGTCTTCTGAATACTCTTATCTTGAAAAGCTTGTCCACCTTCATCTGTCATTTGTGATGATGGTTTAGTCCTTCATTTTCCAATCTCAGGATTGTATTCCTCAAGCTTTCCTTCGCCTTTCTCAATCCTGGATCTTGTTAGCATTCAAATTTGCAATACTAGTCCAACAAAAGCTCTGATACCAAATTTGATCTGATTAGGATCTAGGACTATTACAGAGGAATGCTAATTGATTACATAGAATTAATTTAAAACTTTTAACGAATGAAATTAACATAAATGAAATAAGATAACAACAAGATTAAGCTGATAAAAGAGACAATGAGAGAAAGAAGACGCAAACTATTTGATATCGGAGTTCATCCGTATGGACTACGTCTTCGGGTCCTGCTCCAATTGGGGGACCGATTTGATTATCTCCAAAAATCAGGTACAAATGTTTACAAATTCATTCCTTTGAAGTACAACAACATTACACTATTTCAAAGTACAAGAATGAGCACTTCAAAAATCTCCCTTATACTCAGCACTTGGACGTTCTCTCCTTTTTCTGAATGCCTCCAAGAGTCTCCTAAACCCCCTTTTTATACATGAAATTAGCCAAAATAAGGCTATAACCAAATTTACAAAAATAACCCCTTCAATTAATTCCCCTCTCAGAATAACTTGTTAGCCATTTTTAACAGATTCGGCTCATGTCAATTTTGGGGTTAAAAAAAAAGATTATAACCTTAATTTACTAAGATTGGAGGTTTGTTTCGCTAAGGATAAAATAAAAATCGCGCAACACATTCTCTAAGCGCTAAAATGGCACAACGGTTAACCATAATTTTATGGTAACCACCGGTCGGGGGTTCTAACCCCGCCGACGGTCTACCTCATTTGAAATTGGCACTAGCCTATGTTTAAATTGTAGTTGTCGCCTATAAATTTTAAAAGTTATGCTTGGTGCAACGGTTGAGGCATAAATTTTGAAGGTAAAGGGTCACGAGTTCAAATCCGACCATGAACTCTTTTTTTTTCCTATTTCCCCATTTTGCTGATGTCATGATAACACCAACTATATTCATCTCTTACCTTGAACTTCAAAATGGCATAACTTCCACGTACGGGCTCCGTTTTTGATGAAACAAACACCGTCGAAAAGCTCTCGACGAGCTCTTTATTTTGAAATCCATTGTTGACCACTTTGGAGATGATTATTTTTTCACTTTTTTTATGACCTCTGTTCTCAGTTTGACCAAACTTTGACTGACCATAACTTTTGCATATAGACTCTGTTTTTGTCCATTCAAATTGCATTGAATTTAGAATTTCGAGAACTTTAACTTGATGCTGATTATTGGAATTTTGGAGATACTTTAATTTTTGCGAAAGTATCCCTCGGATCAGTCATTTTGGCCTTGAAAGTAGATTCAAGGTTCTTAGGTCTGTAGTTATCAAAGTTGGACAATTCAAATGTAGTAAGTCTTCCCACTATACCTTCAAAGGTCAGTGTGTTTCCTTGTACACACCTCAGCTCTTGGATGGATGAATCTCTAATAGCATAGATAGGGAGAAAAGTTCTTAAGTATTTGTTGTTGACAGTTTTTTCTTCCAATTGACCACCTAGACTTCTTATTGCACTTACCACTTCTTTCATTCTAGTAGCATATTGAGAAGCATTTTCTCCTTCCTCCATTTTCATGTCAACAAAATTTCCTTTTAGGCTTTCTCTCTTTGCTCTATGGACATTCTGATCTCCTCCATAGATATTTGATAGGGCTTTCCACATCTTGAATGTAGTATCACAATCTTTGATATCATCATATTCTGCATAGCTAAGTGCAAAGGCAATCTCCAACATTGCTTGATTGTGGTCCTTCCTTTTTCTCAAATCATCTGCAGTAAGGGGTCCAAATAGATTCACATGTTCTATTCCAATTGAGGTTTGTGCATAATCACCTATTGATCCAAGATGCAGTTTCATCAGACTCTGCCATGCAGTGAAGTTATCTTTATTGAGCTTGGGAACTTCTCTCTTGGACATTTTAATTTTCCTTCTTCTAGTACCTTGAAACTAAATCAGTAGATGGCTCTGACACCAATTGTTAGAAATGCTTTAGAATAACTGAGAGGGTGGTGGGGTGAATCAGTTATTCAAGGTCCAATATGTCCAGTTCAAACTTTTACCAAGTGTAATGAGCCCATTCAACCTAATCATTAGTCCAAGCTTTAACTTTTATATTTAGCAAGTTACTATAAATCAACATGCAAGAATAACATATAAAATATCAACACATAACATAGTAATTTATGTGGAAACCCAATTTGGAAAAAAACCACTAGTAACATGCTACTCAATTCTCACTCTTCTAAAGTGATGCCCTATGAAAGACTTGCCCTGTTAAAAGCTTACAACACACTGTTAAATGTGACCTGGTTAAAGGATTTAACCACCCTATTAGAAGTGGGCCTTGTTAGAGGACTTTAGAATATTTACTTGGAATGTCAGCCTATTAAAGGATTTACAAATGGCTATTAAACCAACCTAAGTCCATAGGATTTTTATATCTAATACAATTGCTAGAGATTATTAGAAAGTCTTTGACCTAATTATAAGATACAACTTAACTTGCAGATCTCAAATCACTCTTCAGCTCTTCACATTGCCTGGCC
Organism: Cupressus sempervirens; assembly: GCA_028749045.1. NCBI lineage: Eukaryota > Viridiplantae > Streptophyta > Pinopsida > Cupressales > Cupressaceae > Cupressus > Cupressus sempervirens. Next base: position 570,650,073 of record CM053789.1, on the reverse strand, counting down.
TTCAATCTCTACAACTTTGTTAGCTTGCCCTCCTTTCAAGCTTAATCTCCTTGAGTCTCCAAACTCACTATACCAGTGCAATCATCTCTCTTTGTCCACTTGTCAAAGTAGACCCTTTGTGCTCTTCCTTCTCCTAGATGCCTTCTCCTTGACACCCTTCTAATCACTTCACAATTTTGGCACGTTAGCAACAGCAACAACATTTGCTTCTTGGTCTGTGACTCCTTAAATAGAAGTCTTGAACTCTCTTTTCCCATTCTATTCTTCTTTCCTTTGATTTAAATTTGTATGGATTAGGTAGGATTCATTGTATCTAACCCATATTTCATTTCCTCTAGAAACTTCTTGAATAATCCTTTTGAATTTGCCCAAAATTGGTTTACATAAAATTTTGTGCCACCAACCCATCATCCTTATCCTCCAATTGGTTCACAAAATTCAAGGTAATCACTATGTCAGCTCAGATTTGGTGAATTTTTATCATTTAAGATAATGTAGTGGTTCGACACTATTGAAATACTAGTGCTTGACACATACTATGTTACTCGGCACCAATTGTGTTGCTATTGATGCTCGGCACCTGAAGTTCACTTGGCACTAACTAAAATTTTTTGATGCTCAACACTTGAACTTCACTCGGCACACACTAGAATTTCCTATTGCTCGATTCCTACTAAGAATTTGCTTGGCTACAACTAGCTTGCTCGACACCCATTGATGAACTTAGTTTAAGCTTTGCAGTCAACCTTGTTACAACTTATTCTTCTAATGTTTCTAAGTGTGACCAACCTCTATATCTTTGAGTATGTTATCAATACATCATTTAACCATTGTCTTAACTGAGCCTTGTACTTCATTATAACATCATAACTCAACCTTTCCCTTAGGTGCTCTTGTACATCTTGTTGATTAAATCCTCTTCATCAATAAACTAAGTGATAGTACTTGGATCTTATAAGAAAATGTCATCCCTACAAGTAGTAGGTTTGACATCAATGACAAAACAATGATTGAAAATATTCTGTTAACAAAAATCTCCCTCTTTCAATCAATCTTCTTCATCAATGATCTTTTCAATCAGATTTCCAACATTCTCATGCTCAATAACAATTCTATTAGGATCATTTTGATTGAGTCATAGTCTGTACCATTTGATGATGAAGATAATTAATGATGTAAACCCCAACCTTGCTTTCTTTTCCCAAGTACTCTCAGGGTTTCCTTAGGTCATTTTCCTAACCAAATAGGGTTTCTTCTCACCCTATGCTTCCTAGGACCTTGCTTAAGAGATCCTAATCCTTCATTTGGGAGTTGCATCAACAAAATATCATCACCTTGCTTACTAGCCTACTCCATTCCACACCTAACTGTCAAGTCTATCTATGAAACCCAAGGGTGTTAGCTGATCATCTAAGGTCTCTTTGGATCCCTTACAACATCTAAGACCCCAATCAATGCTGAGAACATGAGCACTTTCTTTCCACAAGTGTTCAAAGACCAAAATGCTGCAAAATGGGCTACTAGGATTAACCCTCCAAGTGACTCAAAACTATGATATCATGCAAATATCATTAAAAATCCTCCAAAAAAATTAGAATTATGGACACCCTTTTTAGTCTACTTAGAGATTTTGTGATTCTCCAACCCCAAACCTGTCCATATAGCCAAAGCACTATTTGAGGCTTGAAATGAGGGTTTTAAGGGTTTAGTGGTTGCTGACTTCAAAAACCTCCTTAGAAAGCTTCCCAATATGCCTCCTTTGTAATAAAGCTAGCTTATACCTCCTTCTTACTTGCTACATGCTTGGATTGAGGTATTTGCACTCTTAATCCCCTCTATTTCTTGTTTTCAAAACTGTGATCCCTATCGAAGTTGCATTTGCTTGCCTAGGGAATCACTTTATAAAGGCTTGGTGAGACTTCCATGGGCCCTGATTCTTGGTAGATATTTTACATAGAACTTGGTTTCAAATCCCAAAAGACTAGAGGAAACCAATAGTGGGAAGTGGCCCTAAGATCCCATGTTTGCAATACAACCCTATTCAGAACAACAATTTGGCAAAATAAAAAAGAATTTCTAATCTACTACAAACTAATTACAAGGAACAAAAAAGCAACATAAACCAATGTAAAAAAATATTATAGAACATAAACCATAAAATCTAATACTATTCAATTGCCTCCAAAAAACATAAAATTGGTAATCCAAAATGTTGTGTATAGTCTATACTATACTTTTTCCAACTTGACCAGACCATGAAAAAGGTTGACCTCATATTTTTAAAGGTTCCTCCATCAATTTAATAACTATTATAAATAGTTAGAGTCTTTCAAACTCAAAAATGCAAAAAGTTTCTTTGAGCAAGAAAATGTTGTCATGACAACATGATAACATTTCAACAACTTTTGCCCAAATTTGGGTTAGACTTCCAAAATTGCTCCTAAAACAAGGTGGACATGTAATATGAATTAAATGACCTCAATTAACATTTCTAAGGCCATATGAACCTTATTTTAACATTTTACCCATCCTAGGACCTAAGTTCCCTAATTGACAACATTTCCCAACTTCTAGCGACTTGGCCATTTTGGGTTTTGTCAACTCTCCTAAACACACCTAAGGACCAAATAGGACCTCTTATTTGACTAGTGATGTGGCTAGAATCACTACAAGCCAAAAAAAAAAAACCCTAGGTTTCACACTAGCCTACCTAGGTGCTACTACACCATACTCCCCCCTCCAATGAGCTGAGAGGAACTTCATGGTATCATGTCTAGGGGCATGCCAATTCTCTTGAAATCTGTCTTAGCAACCCAAGAAGCCTCTAAAGTTGGTTTGCCCCTCCACTTTATGAGGTGCTCTAGATACACATTGTGCCTAGTAGATTTCTTTACCCTTGAGTCTAAGACCTCCTCTACTTCCAACTTGTTGTGTATAGGTACACAATAGGTTCAAGATCATCATGAACATCTAGACTGACCAGGGGTAGGTCCCCATTGTAAGACACCAAGTCTTTCACATGAAAACTATGGGATATGCCCAAATTTAAAGGTAAATCTACCTTGTAGGCATTTTCTCCATACTTTGCCAATATCTTTCAAGGCCCTACTCTCTTCATCTGTAGCTTAGTAGGAATTCCTTTTTGAAGCCTTGCCTTATTTAAATGGACCATCACATAGTCCCCAACAATGAATTGAACATCCTTCTTTTTGTTATCCACCTTGGCTTTCAGTTTTAGAGTGTTGTCCTGAATAGTTTTCTTGACTTGTTCCTAAATCTCCTTCATAGTTTGGACAAAGTCTTCAGCCTAGCCACTTCTCAAATCCATGTGTCCAAGAGATCTTAGCTCACATACACCCCTTGGATGTATTCCATAAACTATCTCAAAAGGACTCTTACCAATGGTCCTGTTCTTGCTATCATTGCAAGCATATTTTTCTTGTGAAATGATAACATCCCAAATTTGACCATATTATTTAGTTAGGCACCTTAGAAGGTTCCCTAAGGTCTTGTTACCACTTCAGTTTGGGGATGGTAAGCTGAACCAAAAGAGATGTTTGTACCAAGATTTTTCCACAAGTTTTTCCAAAAATGGCTCATAAATTTAACATCCCTATCTGATACAATTCTTAATGGGAGTCCATGAATCCATACAACCTCCTTGAAAAATAAGTGGGCAATGTGACTAGCATCATTAGTTGTCCTACATGGAATGAAATGCCCCATTTTGTTGAATCTATCAAAAACAACATAAATGCTATCATACCCTTGCTTGGTTCTTGGTAAACCTACAACAAAGTCCATACTTACACAATCCCATGGCCTATTTGGAATTGGTAAAGGCTGATATAAACTTGCATTGCTGATTCCTCCATTGGCTTTCATGCACACCATGCACTGCTCCACATACTTGGTTACATCCCTTGGAAGTTTTGGCCAATAGTAGAACCTTTGCACTAGTTCTATGGTTTTGCTGATACCAAAATGACCATGTAGGCTGCCATTATGCTTCTCTTGTATTAGGTTCTCTCTCATGGAACCCCTTGGTATACACAACTAATTAAGCTTGAATAACAAGCCATTTTCAAGGTATAGTTAGAAAATTTTCTATGAAAATGATTCTCAAAATCTATGCATACCTTGTGGGCTTCAACAAAGTCTTTATCTTCTTTGAAGAGATTTTGGAATCTCTCTATTCCAATGCTTTGGAGCTGAATCTCTTGGACTGTCATAATCCTTCTACTTAGTGCATCTATCACTTTGTTCACATGTCCCTTCTTATGCTTGATTGTGAAGGTAAATGCCTACAAATACTCCATCCACTTCAAGTGTCTGTTGCTTAGCTTCTCCTAAGTATTGATGTAGCTAAGATCTTGATTATCTATAAACACAATAAATTATTTGGGCAACAAATAATGTTTCCACTTCGTAAGACACTTAACTAAAGGATAAAGCTCTAGGTCATAGGATGAGTACTTCTTTTTGGCCTCATTTAAGCTTCTCACTATAAAAAGTCACTGGTCTACCTTCCTGACACAAAACACCACCTACTACTAAGCCACTTGCATCACATTCTAAGGTGAATAATTTCTCAAAATAGGCAATTGTAGGATAGGTTGAGTAGCTACTTGTTTCTTCAATATATCAAATGACTTTTCAACTTCTAAGGTCCACTTAAACTTAGACTTGACCCCACCCTTTATGGTATCCAACAAGGGTGCACAAATACCACTAAAATTCCTAATGAATTTCCTATAGAATTGAGACAAACCATGGAAACTTCTTACCTCAGTAGATGTGGTAGGTGTTGGCCAATCAAGTATAGCAACAACCTTCTCCTTGTCCATCTTTAATGTACCTTGAGACACTACAAAGCCTAGGTACACAAGTTCCTCCTTGAAGAAGTCACACTTCTCTAGATTTATGGCTAGCTTCTTCTCATGAAGCCTCTTCAAAAGTGCCTCAATATGCTTGATATGCTCTTCCCTAGTCTTGCTGAAGATAAGTATGTCATCTAGATACATCACTAAAAATTTGGCTATGAAATCCTTGAGCACTTAATTCATGAGCCTCATGAATGTGCTAGGAGCATTTGAAAGACCAAATGACATTACAAGCCATTTATAAAGACTATCAATATTCTTAAATGTTGTTTTCCATTCATCTCCCTCCTTTATCCTTATTTTGTGATAACCACTCTTGAAGTCCAACTTAGTGAATTATTTAGCCCCTCCAAGATAATCCATGAGGTCTTCAATCCTGGGTATGGGAAACCTATACATGATTGTAATCCTATTTATGGCTCTTTAATCTGTACATTATCTCCATTTTTCTCCTTTTTTACATGCCAATACAACAGGGACTACACATGGGCTTATGTTCTTTTGTATCAAGCCTTGATCCATCAATTCTTGGACTTGTCTTGCCACTTCTAAGTTCCTATCTGGAGTCAATTTTTATGCTACTTTATTAGGCAAGGAAGCATCTAGAATAAAGTTAATTTGATGACTAATAACTCTCCTAGGAGGTAGAGTAGCTAGAGTGCCATCACTAACTAGGTCCTTGTACTTCTAAAGTAAAGTTTGGACCTCAGTTTGTAATGGTTCCTTGGCTAGATTGTCCTTTGCTTTAGAATTCAACACTATTGGAAAACTTTGACATTCCTCATCCTTGAGGTCTTTAATAAACTCTTTCCCACTACAAAATAAAACACTAGGCACTTTTGCTTATGTTGCCTCCCCTTCCAATAAGGACTAAATTTTGAAGGTCTTTCCTCCTTTCTTGAAAGTTATGGTATTTTCCCTACCATCATACACAAATTCCATATCAAATTTCCAAGACCTACCTAGCAAAAGATGAAACACATCCATAGGAAAGACATCACATAACAGTTTGTCCTTATATCCTACTATGGAGAATTCTACCCAAGCTTGCTCATTCACCAAGATACTTTGTCCCTTATTTAGCCAAGTAACCTTGTAAAGGTTTTCATGAGGTAACTTCTTCAATTTCAATTTAGTAATGAGCTCCTTTGATATTAGATTATCAGTAGAACTGGAATCAACAACTACTTTGCATACTTTTCCTAGGATTTTGAATTTTATCCTAAACAACCCTCCTATGTTTAGGTTCATCAGGAGCTAGTTGTTTGATCAAAACTCTCCTAAACATGAGGTTCTCACCTTTTTTAGACTCAGTATGGTCTACATCAGATTATTTTCAGCAATTCTCTTGCACATATGCCATTCTTTTGTCCTGATTTGAGGAAGAAGGCTTCTTTGGGCATCTATAGGCTGGATAACCCAAGTGACCACAATTGCAAAACTTCATACTTGAAAAGTATGAACTAGATCTAATTGATCCTCTCCCTATACTTGATCCTCCTTGATTTCCTCTCCCTTTGTTTTCACCACCTCTTGAATAGTTTGCTTTGTGAACTTTCTTTCACCTTGATTCTTCTATTCACTACCTCTACCTTGGTAGCCTCCTCATTGTCCTCTTTGGTTTCTGCCCTTGCCTCTTATCCTTGAAGTTGGAATCTCCTTTCCTTTTTTTCTTTTCCTCTACCTTTAGAGCTAGCTAATGACATATTTGAATTGTGATAAGTGCCCAAAATTTGAGCTCCTCTTGGATATTCCACTTCAAGCCACCTAGATATCTTGCCATTTGATTGGCTCATCTTCTTGCTGCTTGGATCTCAGAAATAACCTCTAAAATTATTTAGTATAGGAGGTCACATCTAGGTCTTTTTTTCTTCAATCCTTGCCTTCTCTTATGGATATGAATTTCAAAGTCTTCAGGAAGGAAATTACCCTTCACTTTTGTGACCATAGCTTTCCAATTAGCTAAAGTAGTCTTACCCATGCTAATTATTTCATCTTGTACATACTTCCACCATGTTAGAGCTGAGCCTCTAAGCCATGAATTAGCAACCTTAACCTTTTGTGCCTCTAATACCCCCTCACACTCAAAATGGTTATCCATGCCATTTATCCAGTCCATGATTGCATCTATGTCCATCTTTCCATTGAAAAGTGGTACACCTTCCAAAGATTTCCCCCTAGGGCTTTGATAGCCTTCAAGAAGGGCTCTTAATTTAAGATGGGGTTAGGTTTAGGGACTACATCTTCCTCTTCTACTTCTTTACCACTTTCAAATTCTTCAAGTTTTCCTTTTTCCTGGCTGCTTCAGCAAATGCCTCTAGTTTCATCTTCACCTCTGCTAGAGATTCTTCAAGAACTCTATTCTTCTCCCTTTATTTATCAACTTCCTTGGCTAGTTCTATATTTTTCACCATGTTGGTTTAACCTACTATCTCTCCAATAACTGCAAACATCCACCAACTATTCCCAAATCTTTAACCTTCTTTGATACCACTCTAATGTAATACCCAACCTTGCTTTCTTTTCCAAGTACTCTTAGGGTTTCTTTAGGTCATTTTCCTAACTAGCTAGGGTTTCTTCTCACCATATGCTTCCTAGGACCTTGCTCAAGAGATCCTAATCCTTTAGTTGGGTTGCATCAACAAAATACCATCACCTTGCTTACTAGTGTGCTCCATTCCACACCTAACCCTCAAGTCCATATATGAACCCCAAGGGTGTTATCCAATCATCTAAGGTCTCCTTGGATCCCTTACAACATCTAAAACCCCAATCAATTCTAAGATCATGGGAACTTTCTTTTCACAAGTGTTCAAAGACCAAAATGCTGCAAAATGGGCTACTAGGATTAGCCCTCCAAGTGACTCAAAACTGTGATATGATGCAAATATCCTTAATGATCCCCCCAAAAAAATTGGAATTATGGATACCATTTTTAGTCTAGTTAGATATTTTGTGATTCTCCAACCCCCAACATATTAGTACAACCAAAGCTCTATTTTAGGCTTAAAATGAGGGTTTCAAGGGTTTAGTGGCTGTTGACTTCAAAAAAATCCTTATAAAGATTCCTAAATTTCCTAATTTTGAATGGATCTAGGTTAGACCTCCTTCTTACTTGTTACATGCTTGGATTGAGGTATCTACATTCTCAATCCTCTCCATTGCTTGTTTTCCAAACTGTGATCCCTAGCCAAGTTGCATTCACTTGCCTATGGCATCACTTTATAAAGGCTTTCTAACACTTCCAAGTGCCCTTATTCTTGGTGCATATTATACATAGACCTTAGTTCCAAGTCCCACAAGACTAGAGGAAACCAATGGTGGGAAGTGGCAATCCAAAACGTTGTGTATAGTCTATACTGTACTTTTTCCAACTTGACCAACACATGAAAAGTGTTGTCCTCCTAATTTTAAAGGTTCCTCCATCAATTTAATAACTATTCTAAATAGATATTTTATTTCAAACTTGAACTTGCAAAAATTTTTATGGAGCAAGAAAATGTTGTCATGACAACATGACAACATTTCAACAACTTTTGCTCAAATTGGAGTTTGACCTCCAAACTTGCTCCTAAAACTAGGTGGACATGCAATATGAATTAAATGACCTCAAATAACATGTATAAGGCCATGTGAACCTATTTTGAACATTTTACCCATCCTAGGACCTAAGTCCCCTAATTGACAACATTTCCCAACTTCTAGCAACTTGGTCGTTTTGGGTCTTGTCAACTCTCCTAAACACACCCAAGGACCAAATAGGACCTCTTATTTTACTAGTGATGTGGCTAGAATCACTACAAGCCAAAAATAAAGAAATCCTAAATTTCACAATAGCCTACCTAGGTGCTTCTGCACCAATTAATTTGAAGGAATTGAAGTCACAGTCAAGTATATCAACCAAAATGTCATAGAATCAATTTTGAGACTCTTGAGGATGTAAGTCATTTCTAGATGAAATATTGGTCACTTGGAAGACTGCATTCTCTTCATGTCATCAAACATTTTGATGCAAAATTTATAACCATTGCATAACATAGCCTTGTGATGTCTCACCAAAAATAATATCAGACATGTATAAATTATTGCATCATGAATTCAAAAACATATGGTTGATTAACAAATTTATAAGTACCTGGAGATCTCTTAAACCATATGCTAAATCTATTTCCATTTGTGTAACATTGGTATCTCCATTACAATGATCTTTTATAACCAATGAAGACATGGATTCCCATTTTAATCTATGACTAGGATATTGACATCATTCAATCTATACCATCATCCAATCTTGATTGTTTGCAATAAACAAATGTATTGCATCCCACTCTTTAGCAAGTGTACAAAATTACATAGATGACTTACAACAGATTTATTTTGAAGATTAAGAATTAATTAACTATAATAACATCTCATAATTTGTTACTCTTCACTTTCCTAAATCTACTATTCCCCACCAAGTACTCCCCTTCAAATTTTTTAATGGAGTCGAGATCCCAAATGCAATCTATATGGGTCTTTGCTATAAGATTAAGAAGATATTGAGGAATGTACACCATCATCTAGTATACCATATACCCCTCAAACATAGAACCATTAGGATGTGCTCTTTGTTGAACCAAACATTTCAAAAATTTGAAGTGTATCTCAACCATCCACATTGACCTAGCCTTTACAGGTCTAAACAATTCAATCTCCTCAACTTGGTGTATGAGGTAGTGTTCTCGTGTGCTGGAAAAATTTGAAGGTAAACACTTTTGCATTTCACACATTAGTTGACAAGTTATTTTCTTCCAATATTTTGTATCTTCTTTATGGATTTCTTTAGATAACATTCACCTACAAGGGATTCAAGACACAAAAATATATAAATATGAGACTTTATAATATATTACTTGTTTGATATTATTGTTTGATATATTGAACAAATATCATTGCTTACCTCATGTATTTTCCAAGATCATATATCACTTGTTCGATATTATTGTTGAATTTTTTTGGGAGTGAGAGGGGTAGCACATACCACAATAATTGTCAACTAATCATTTCATTCTTTTCTAATGTAATACAATGAAAATTGAATGCAGTTTCACAAGTATATTGTAAATACAAAAAACTACGACTTACCTTGATGAAGGTATACCAATCATGCATTTTCAGCCATGGCCCAAATTCACTTTTCTTTGATACAAGATTTCTTATATTTGCAAAAAATCCTATAGGAAATTGAATTTTCTGTATGACTTATTTTATGGAGTTACTTTGCTGCTCTATTAATAACCAAGGAAGGGCACTTGCATTAATCTAGTCTCCATTGTTATTTGATTCAATGATATGTTTCATTGCATGATTGGAATAATGAATGTCACTACAAATTTTGGAAAGTTATTCTTTATCATGCCTTCCATCCAATATTTTCCACAGTCTTTGTTACATTCTTTTCAATATGCATAGTATCAAAAAAATGCACAATTTGTAACTTCTTGTAGTAGGGAAGCCTACTAAATTCTCTAAGATAACATTTTAGTCCCTTTGGAAGGTCGTCAATGATGCCTTGATGACCTTCATGATTATCAATTACATAATTAGCCAACAAAACACAATAAAAATATATAATTTCTAAACATAAACCATTAGGTGGAGTGATACTGCCTCGAATTTTATTATATTCCAACTACCATAGGTGAGGTATCATTTTTCATGGATTTGATATAGTCTCTTTTTTGTCATTGAAAATATGTTTTTTGACACTTTGATACTTATAATTTCTATGGAGGAAGTGCCTATACTCATTAAAAACCTACTTTCTTAAACTTTTGGAATGATGAGATTTCATCTTTGGACAATACATTGGACATGCAAATTTTCCCTTTGTTTGAAGACCTACAAGATAACAATACAATTGGATTAAATATGTTAATTTTTAGAATAGTATTATCACGTACTTGGTAACTAAATTTCAACATAACATACCACATAAATGTGTCAACCCCAGAGCATCATGAATTGTCCACACAAGCATTACATTGCATGAAATTGTTTTTGTCCAATTAGTCTAGAGATATCATACATAGTGAAACCATTCCATAACACCAAGAACTCATTGATAAAAGACATGATATATACATTCATATCTTTCACTTGGTACTTACCTAGTTGAATGAACAATATCAAATAATTATTGTGGTCATTTCACTCTAAGACTTATAATTACATGTAGACAACAATAAAATAATAAAATACTTGGAACAATCATTGCCAACATAATTTTCTCCCTCTTTATTGACATCCACGGAGGAAGGTTATTGTTGATAACAAAAATAGGCCACATAGAGTAAATAGATCTCGTCTCTTCAAATGGGTTGACACTGTCAGTTGCTAGAGAAAGCTTGAGATTTCAAGGTTCTTCTTTAAAGTGTGGCCACTTTTTCTCTATATCCATAAATGCTGAACCACCCACAGGCATTCAAATAATTTCATCTCGACTTCTATTGTGTGCATGGTAATCCATAAATTATGCCAAGCTAGTGCACCTAAACAATTGTTTAGGACATAGAATAATGGGGATGTAATGAAGAACCTTGCAAGTCACCTTTTTTGTCACTTGATCATCTCAATATCTACTCATATGGCATTCTAGTAATTTTTTTGCTTTTTCTTGTTGTTTATGATAAATCACATGATCTTCAAGACAAACATCTATTACTTGATACTCCATTCCAATATGTTCGTAGTGGGACATAATTCTTGGTATGAGTGAGGGAGAACATTTGATGGTGGTAAAAAAAAGTGACCTATCAATCTACAACAAAAAAATATAATTCATTAGTATAAACAATCTTAATGGTATATGTTTCACCTTTTATAGACTAAAATGATGTATATGACAAACCTTAGCATACATGACATTGTTATGTTGGATAAACCATTCATAACCTTCAAATTCACCAATAACAATACAAAAAAGAGAAGAGTTGATTGGGATCCTTCATAAAGTGTCATGTTTGCCTTCTTAAGTAGAGGTATATCATGGATGACCTCAATGTCATCCTCATCATAATCATCAACATCATCATCATCAACAACAACACCATTACCAAATGTGTCATGGATCATTGAATTTAATCATCATCTTCAAATGTGTTTTTTGGCACATGATCATCATCTTCCATTGGATCATGATCTTCAGCTTCATTATGCACACCTCCATGTTGCTCTGAGATGTGTTGGTCCATATCATGTACTACCCTAGGGAGATCAACCTATATAGAAAATAATGATAATCAAACCCCCTTCCATGGTTCATATTTATATTAATTGCAGAAATAATATAAAAAACTTACCAATGGATGATAATAAAACCCCCTTCAATGTGACCATTCTTCCTAAAATGTCTCTTAGCTATTTTTATTTTAATTCTTCTTGTCTTTAAGCCATTACAACTCTTTCAAGGACAATAACATTTGTCATCCCCTTCTTTTTGAAAGTTAGACAACAATCTAGCGATTATCTCCTTGTTTTGATCAAATTCCCTTGTATTAGCTGACATGATCCTTCTTTATGAAAATAAATAATTCTTCTACCCTAATTGAATTTTTTGTACTTGCTAGATCTATCATTGATCCATTTCAACATACACATTGACATTAGAGAGAAAAGCTTGAAAAAAAATGGACATGGTGTTCTTAATGTTTTTATCTACACATATGGTTTTGAAAGAAAAAATTTGGTGTACTTAATGTGTATATTTGCAAAAAAATTAGACATATTGTAATTAATATTTATATCTGCACATATGATTTTGAAATAAAAAATTGGTGTAGTTAATGTGTATATCTACAAAAATATTTGACATGTTGTACTTAATATTTATATCTGCACACATGGTTTTGAAGATTGTAGAATTATTAAACAAGGTTGTCTTTTAGAACCTACTTTGAATCTAGTAATTACATTAGAACTGTATCAATTTTTTGATCTATCATCTGTGATTCAAATCTAGAAACTCATATGAAACTAATAGTTGTTGTGGGTTTAGTAAGACTTAAATATGGTGTTTGATTAAACTCATAAGTGGTTGGAAATTTTTATTTTTTTTTGGGAAAATTCATTTCACCTCACCTCGCTCAAATTCACCATTATTCCTTTTTAATATCCCACCTTTGCATTTCATCCCTATTCAGGTTAACTAAAATTCTACATGCTAATAGAACACAAACTTTTACAAAAGTCATATAAAAAAATCAAGCCCTTTAGATTTTTTCCAAACTAGGAATCTTATCAAAGATTTATCAATGGAAAGAGGAGATTGCTGAAGAACAAAGAATATATTTGTATCAACATAAATGTTCAATTTAACAAAAGATAGATTTATCAAAATAATTTCCCAATACTAAATCTCATTAAATGATGAGGCTCAGCATGGGCGAATACACTCTGGGCTCTATTTCTACTTTACCTGTATCCCCTTAGTCTTATGGGAAACCTATTGGCAATGGGCCAGCATCCCTTGTAGGATTTATGACATGGCTTAACTACCTCCTGTGGTTCTATAAGACTATTGGTTGTATTGGGCATTAACAGGTCAATCTTTTGGTGCAACAACAACCCTATCCTTTATAACAATTGGTATCAGAGCTTGGTCATAGGTTCAAATCCTATTGGCCATGATGAGTGATGTTGGGAGGGGGATTGTTAGTAGTGGGCCAACATCCCTCATAGGATTTGATATGGCTTAACCGCCTCCTATGGTTCTATAAGACTATTGGTTGCATAAGGCATTAATAGGTCAATGTTTTGGTGCAAAAAAAACCTTGTCCTTTCTAACAAAACCTTCTACCAAAAAGAATCCTTCTACTTCTACAATGAATATTTTTGGCACCTTTGTGCAATCCTTAGTTCCCCTAGAAGCAGAAAAAGAAGAACAAGCAATTAAAGGTTGGATCTATAGGGAAGAGGAAGATGATGAGGAAGCCACAATTACTACTCCCATCTCTCCTAAATGCTATGGCAAAGGATATAAATTTATCACCAACATGGGCTATCAAGGCCATGGATCCTTAACTGGTAATAAAAAAGCTCGAGTTGAACCTTTAAGTCATACCTAGGGTCATGACACTTGAGATACTGCTAGACCAAGTTTTGGGCTAGAAGATGAAATACCAACATTTGATCAATGAGCACCCATGTCTAGTAAATTAGAGGATGATGATCTTCCCTTTATTGCTACCACTTCAAAAGATGAGAACTTTATGCCTCTAACTTCTCTTTTTTGGGGAGAAGAAACACTAACTACCAATAACAGTGTTGAACCTTCCAATTCTCAACAACTAGAACAAAATGAATCTAACCGTGAAAACATGAACAAAGGACAGATTAGACAAAATATTGCTCATCTAATTGTTAGATATTAGAGTACAAACTCTCACAAGTATGAATGGGAAAGCCTGTCAGATGCATCTTGTGAGCTAGGAGTGGATATCATTCATGCCTATGCAACCCAACCGAATATAGTCGAAGAGTCTATTATAGGGTCAGATGAGTTTGGTTTGCATCATGCTTTAGTGGATTGTGCTGGTCCCTCTAGGCCTATTCCTAATCTAGACTCCTTTGCAACGTTCACTATAGGCTCAACTTCGCATGTCACTAGAGATGACTCTTTTCATATTAACAACCTTGAAGCTTCCACTTCACTCTCATTGATTCACCCTGATCTCATAGATTGGTCAGTTCAAAATCAAATACTTGTAATACCATCTTTTCAAAATGACTATGAGATCACTTGTTACCTAAATGCCATTGAACTTGCCACTTCTTCCACCAATGAACCCATGGTTAACATGACAAAATTAGATATCAAGTACCTCAGTCATAAAATTAAAAGAAAAACACAAGCAGTCAGATGACGAAAAACCACATTGTGGCAATATCTGAACCTAAAAAAAGTAAAAACAAAGACATATCTAGTGGTGAAAACCTTCTTGAAGCACCTACAAATGATGTATTTGGTAGTCTACCAAGCTATTTTCAGGATAGAACTTCAGTTCTCATCAAACCTATATTTCCTATCAACTTGGGGTAAGAGGAATCTCCTAAAATTATACATGTGGCTCAATCACTATCAATTGAGGAAAATGAGAATTTTGCCAAATTATTTCAAGACAAGAAAATTAATTTTGCATGGATGTACTCAGATATGCTAGGGCTTGACACAGATCTTATCATGCATCACTTATCTATCTCTCTTGGTGTAAAACTTGTTAAACAAAAATTGAGAAAGATGCATCCACACATAGCCCATTGATCAAAGCAGAGTTGGAACAACTCTTGAGTGCAAACTTTATCAAAGCTATTGACAATGCAGAGTGGATTTCCAACATTGTACCTATTCTAAACATGATAAATCCATTCGAGTTTGTACTAATTTCAGAGATCTAAACAAAGCATGCCCCAAAGATGACTTTCCACTACCAAACAAAGACATGATAGTGGACATGGCAGTGGGTTACAAACTATACTCCCTCATGGATGGTTTTTATGGGTATAACCAAATTAAGATTGCTCTAGCTAATTAAGAGAAGAAAATTGTTACATGTGCCTAGGGCACTTTCTACTGGAATATCATGCCCTTTTGGCTCAAAAATGCTGGTGCTACCTATCAAAGAGCAATGACCACCATCTTCCACAATATGATGCATAAAAATATGAAAGATTATGTTGATGACACATTGGCTAAATCTAGAAAATGAGAAACACATCTTGAAGACCTTAGTCTAATATTGGATCGTATGGAACAATTTCAACTTAGGACGAACCCAAAAAAGTGTACCTTTGGTGTCACATCTAGTAAATTGCTAGGCTAGATTATCTTAATAAAAAGAATTGAGGTTGATCCTAAAATAATCCAAGCTATCATGGAAATTCCTCCTCTAAGAAATATCAGTCAACTTAGAAGTTTGCAAGGATGTCTGCAATCCATAAGGAGATTCATTTCTCAGTTGGCTGATAAAGCTCAATCTTTTAACAAGAATTTGCATAAAGGCTCTACTCATATCTGGAATGATGAATGTCAACAAAGTCTTGACTAAATCAAAGGGTACTTGGATGAACCTCCAATTTTGATGCCACCCTTTTCGGGAAGACCTTTGATTTTGTACATCTTAGCTACAACTTCTTCTCTAGGAGCATTATTAGCCCAAAGTGATGAGACTGGTAAAGAATGAGATATATATTACATCAGTCAAACTCTAGTAGCTTATGAAATGAACTATACCAATATTAAGAAAGCCTTCCTTACAATGGTCTTTGCTTCTCAAAAAATCTGACATTACATGTTGGCACATATAGTACACCTAATTGTCAAAATTGATCCTCTGAAATATTTGTTGAGAAAAGCTACGCTTATCGATCGTCTAGCTAAATGGATGATGATACTTTCCAAATTTGACATTCAATATGTCAAATGTAAAGCCATCAAGGGGTAGGCCATAGCTAACCAATTGGCCAATTTTCCACTAAAGGATACAACACCCATGCAAGTTGAGTTTCCAGATGCCTCAATTATGTACATCACTGAGAGAACTTGGAAAATGTTCTTTGATGGTTATCATACACAAAATAGGGTTGGAGCAGGTGTTTTTTAAAATTTCATCTCATAGTTATATGATCCCAAAATACTACAAACTCTTAGTCCCTTGCACAAACAACATTGCAAAATATGAGGCATTAACAAATGGGATCAAAATGGCTCTTGAATGGATAATCGCTGAATTGTACATCTATGGAGATTCTCAACTTGTTCTAAACCAAGTGAACAATGAATATCAAACAAAGGATGACAAGTTCATACCTTACAAGAAGTTGATAGATCCTCTAAGGAACTATTTCACTTTTGTGACATTCCAAAAAATTCCTAGAGCAAAAAACAAGGTTACTGATGCTATGACCACTCTAGCATCTATCCTCCAACTAAAAGAACATGAATCGCATTTTGAGTTCTTCGTGGAAGAATTGCATCATCCTGCCTATGATTCCTCAGATAACCAGGTGATTTGCACTGTTGTAGGTCACAATTCCTCCCACTATGTAGCTATCTTCTCTTACTTGAATGATCAGGTTATTCTTGAAACCCTCACATGCAACCAAAAATTCCAACTTCTTTGCAATGCTTCATATTACACTTTGGTCTCTGGTGACTTGTATAGGAAGAGTCTAGATAGAATGTTGCTTAGGTGTTCAGAGCTAGAAGAGTCTAAAAGTCCACGATAGTATTTGTGGGGCACATTTTAATGGCCTTGCACTTGCTCGAAAACTACTTAGGGTAGGTTATTACTGGCCAACCATGCAAGTTGATGTCATTCATTATGCCAAGTCTTCTTAGAAATTTCAACTTTATGGCAACTTAATTCATTATCCTAGACATGAGCTGATTCCCTTTGTGATATGTTGGCCATTTCAACAATGGGCCTTTGACTTCATAGGCAAAATTCATCCAAGTTCATCTAGTGGTCACAAATTCATCATTACAAGAATTGAGTATTTCACCAAATGGGTTGAAGTTGTACCATTATCTGTTGCTATAGGAAAACATGTTGTCGTATTTATACTAAACCACATCATTGGTTGTTATGGTATTCCTTTGTCCATTATTACTGATAATGGAGGACAATTCAAGAACAAGGACCTCAAACAACTATGAGAGAAATTTTGAATCAAACAACATGGGTCCTCTATTTACTACCCTCAAGGGAATGACCAAGCTCAGGCCTCCAACAAAACATTGCTGAAAATCTTACATCGCATGGTTCACAAGTCTAGGAAAGATTGGTACTTACAGATAAATTAAGAACTTTGGGCCCATAGAATGATCATTCGTACTCCTGTAGGGGCCACACCTTTTTCTCTAGTCTATGGATCTAAGGCCATCCTCCCACTAGAAGTTGAGATCCCCTCCTTGCGAGTCTCCTTACATGAGTTGATAACTGATGAAGAACACATAGCTATGCGAGTATAGGAACTAGAGACTCTTGATGAACACTGCAAGGCTACTTTTGATCACATGAGGGCTTATAAGAAGGGCATGTCTACTCAGTATAATAAGAAAGTTCACCCTCATGATTTTCAAGTAGGTGAACTTGTGCTTAGAGAAAATCCAAAAAATCAACAACATAGAGAGCAGAAGGGAAAGTTTGAACCTAAGTGGTTAATCTCGTACATTATCATAGTAGTATTTGGGTTTGGTGCTTATCAACTATCTACTCCTAAAGGGGAAGAACTTGTAAAGCCTATCCATGTCCTACACTTGAAGAAATTCTATGCTTAGAGGTTCACAACTTAGTGATCTTGTACATATTTATGATGCTTAAAAAATCCTAAGAAAAAGAAAATGTCTTGAAAAAATGATCATTTTAGTGAAAATATAGCAATAGGCACTTTGATGTATCACCAAAAAAAAAAATTCAAAAAAAAAAAAACAGAAAAATTGAAAAAGTCCTATAAAAATCTGTCAAGTGGTAAAAACTTGGAAACAAGAACTACTTGAGACCCTTGCACCTATGTCTATTAGTCTCAATCACTCACTCTACAACACATTTCCCAGCTTGGGATTATTTCTTGTCTTCATCTTGGGGGCATAGCTACTTATCTTATTGAGGTGTCCTTGTGCGTTAGGGTTTCTTTGGCAACTCATACAACAATGTTTCTCAACACTAACCCCTAACTTGACATCAAGTGTTTCTCAACACTATTCATAAAGTTTACCTACAGTCTTCGATGTTGAAATATCTCTCACTATCATAATCAAGTCTTGAAGAAATGACCAAGTGACTTACACACACACACACACACTTAAACACTTAAATGACTAAGCTATGATGAACTTTATCTACTTGGTGTGCTGTCTATGACAATATCTTTGTTATGTGTTCCCTCCCTAATAGTCTTTAAAGGATTTCATAGACTAGAATACTGGGGGCATGGGGCATGTTTTACTTGCTTTCTTCTTGTGGGTATACTTTGTTTGTCTACGATGTTTTCGAGCATTCATGCTTGTCCTACTTGACACTTTGACTTGCAATGTATTATCCTTGACTATTTTCATAATATGACACTCGAGGGTTATCTTGGTGCTTATGCCTTGATATAGGTGTAATCTTGCTATATTAAACTTAGAAAATCTAATTGCGTAGCCATCTTGACTTACATGTCTTTGATGCTTTGATTGGATTTCCACATACCTATCTGATACTGATCATATTCATATTCTCATAGTTGTGATCATTGTATGATCTCATGATATCTTTAATAAATGCTCAATGATGAAATTAGATTGTAAATGTTATACGCTTCTTGTTGGTGAACCACTTTGCATATTAGCTTTCATTATAGGTTCATTCTCTAGCATGGTTTTGCATTTTTTGCTTATGGGGAGATCTCTCTCTTCATATTTTCTTAGACATGTCAGCTAACTATTTTCATATTTCTCTTTTCTTTCTTTTGGATCATGTCTTTTCATCTTCTTGATCTTTCACTTCACTTTTTTTTGTCTATCCTCTCATCACAAGGGGTTAATCTAAAATCACATTCGATCTATCCAAGTGTTACATGTTTCAAAAACATAAGTCTATATCATACACATGAGAGATAAACATCATACATGAGAGAGATACATGAGCATATCCACATAAGTATAAAAGCAATGCATCCATGAGCAAGAAACTGAAACATCACATGAAAACTTAAAATGCTAAAACATCCATCAAAATGAGACAAGTACACAAATCTGTCGATCAAATCCAATATCTCATATATATATATATATATATATATATATATATATATATATATATATATATATATATATATATATATATATATATATATATATCAATGTGTCACAATACATTTACAAATGTGAGATCCAAAATCTGGATATCTGTCTCAAAATATATGGAGTGCACTTAAAACTATCAACACTGCTAGCCTAGACCAAAGATTGATTCATACCCTCTACCGCTGGTGGTGGCCCTGGTGGCAAAGCTTGTCTCCTATATGGTGGTTGTACTACACCCTCCAATCTATTGGCCTGCTCTGAATAGTCAGGAAGTCCCTATCTTAGGAGCACTAAACCTCTATATGCTACATAATAATATGTCACTTGGGCCCCATGATGTGCTGACTCTCACTTAGCAACATCCCTCTCACTCCAAAGCTCCTTTGCTCACGCCTACTCATCCATGAGTTGTTTATCCTATATTGCAATGGTGACTTGGACTACCTATAGCTCTACCTCTAAGGTCCAAATCCTCGTATCATGATCATCATCTCCCCTAGTAGGCTACTCTACATGTGCCTCTACCTGCTCTACTCTCTTGCATCTCAATGGATTCTCCTCCTTCTCCACCTCCCTAGCAGCCTACACCCATGTCCATCTCCTCCCAGATTGGGAACTAACCTCGACGTCCATCCATCTCTCACCTCTATCTCCACCTCCACCATCACCTCCTCCATGTCCCCCTACTATGGGTAGGGAAAATGGCTCTATAAATCAAAGAAAAGGATGTATCTGCATCTTGTATAGGTAAGTTGGATATGCCCCTGCATCAACTACATTTGGGTGATAATCCCAAGGAGTCTACACCAAGGCTATTGTCTCTTAGATAGTTGTCTAATAGTCTAGCATGTGTAGCTAGCCTCATGCCTCATCTGAGTAGAAGTGAGAATAGGTAGTAGTCTCCACTAAAATCACTTGTGGCTCTCCAAACTAACGCCATACTTGGTTGATGACAAATCTCTGCACAATCTCTGAGTGCCTGCCTACTAATGGTCTGCTATATCGCATATACTCTAGCTCCCAAGTATCAAACCATCTATGATACTCTCGATCGGGTCACCATATAAAAGTTGTCAACTCATCAAAAATCTCTTGATAATAGGTGATATCACCACTATGAGTTAGTGGAATAAATCCTCTGTATCCATAAATGTAGGGTTGGCTCCACTCCCATGGATGTACCCATGGTTGGATAACAACAATGTGCTCCCATGCCCAAATTTGTACTAACACTTCTTCGCATGCCCAAGATTGACCCCTATGGTACACTATCTCATGTAGCTCATGATACATATCTGCAAGAATAGTTGGTCGCCATGCCATCCTGTGAGGCCACACAATCAAATCTACTGCCAGTCAACCCCATCCTAGTGGGAAGCCCTTCTGGATCCTATCTATCACCAAATCCTGAGCAACTGGAGAGTATAATAAACATGGTAGTGGGTAATCACCCCCATACTCATCAATGAGTTTCTCCCAACTCAAATGATGGTCTAAGATGGTGACATTGTAAAACTTATGCTGCATTGCTACCTACGCCTTTGTCGAGGTCTGATCATAGTACACCTGTGATATATAACCAAACCTGACATCAATATATCTCACATCAATATCAGAACTTAAAAGCATAAAAAAGAAATCAAACATACAACTCACTAGATCACCGTGTGAAGGTACTTAAAGGATGTGATGCACATCCTCTAAGGTGATTATGGCCTCTCCAGTTGGCAAGTGAAAGGTGTTATGCTCATTGTGCCACCACTCAACAAGTGTAGTCAGCAATCCATGATTCGCCTATATATGGGGCATCCACGTGATCCATCTCAAGCCCATGCTAGCTATGGCAGTAGTCTCATCATTTGTTAGATACTCTACAACTCACAAACCCACCAATTTAGGGGCTTTGATAAGAAGTGCAAGAAATACCATATGCAATAGAAGACATGCAAACACTAGTAACACATCAAAAAAATGATCAACACACAAAATTCAATGTAAAAATTTCTTCAAAATAGGCTATGCGATGTTTCCTACTATATGTAGGTGCTATAAAATGTTGATTAAATATCATGTGACATTTTTTGATATACCCATGCAATACATTTTTGTTGTGTAACATTTTGCACCAGTTCGTGTGACAAATGGGTATATTCCATAGACACAACTTTGACTATCCGTGCGATACATTTTTCAATGCAAAGTATTGCATGATATTGTCTAAAGTACCTGTGTGATACTTTTTAAAATATGGCATGATATTCTATATTTTACTTCTAAACGTGTGAAAAACAGTCAAATAAGCTCAAAAAAAGTAGTAAACAGTTGTGCTCGAAATGGTGTTGATGGGTTAGAATGCCTGCTAACGCCATTTTCTCTCTCCAAATCACTCTACACTCTCCAAATTCACAAAAGAAAAAATGAATTTGAAAATGACACTTGGACCCCCTTTTATAGCCTTTCGACCTCATTTTGACGTAATTTTCAAACTCCTTAGAATTTTGCAAAAATTGCACTCCTAGATAATTTCGACATCCTTGATCCATTTTCATGATAGAAATCAAAATCCAAGTTCATCTTGATAGGACTCAAAATTTTATTTTAAAATTCTACATTCTTCTAAGTAGTTAGCTAACCTTTTCAGGTCTAAACTTTGAATCTTCGTTGGGACATCTTCATTTCTTCATGTCTTCATCACTTCTATGCTTCATCTCTACTTCAATTCACCTTTTCATATCTAAAATCACTATATTTCATATCTTTCTATATTTTTCCTAAGGTCGTGCTACCCTTTCTTATAGAAAATGAAAGGGTGCAAGAAGCTTCAGACATTTTAAGAAATTAACTAATAACTAATTGCAACCATTCACAAAACTTTACAATAAAAAAATATTTTTAAAAAAGTCATGAGAATTATAATTCTTATATCATATCCATTATTTCATCAAAATGTCGATGCCCTTGAAGATCTTGAAACCTTGCAAGAATATGTTGAGCCTCGGTCTTATCCTACTTGAACTACAACTCGTGACAGTTATTGGCAAAGCTTGCATAACTAGTTCGCAGTTCCCAAGCAGCAACATATATACTGTCATCACCTAAAAATGGTTATCTAGACTATTAGCCCCCTTCTTAGCATTTTGGCTAATTTAATTAATCATTTACCTAGACCAAATTGCTAATAATCAATTAATTTAATTATAATCTATAGTTTGACTATGCTATCCTAAGTTCATTATTTTATTAAAAGAACCTATCCCCTTTTAATTAAATAAAAGCCCCATTTCTTCTAACCCACTTAAAGTGCACACATAAACTCCTTTTTCTATTTTTAAAATTAAAAGAAAAGGCTTTGTGACTTTTGTCTTATATGGGAAGTCAACTTCTATTTTATTGATTGACTTGCTTGTGCACATGGATCACTCCTATTTTTGAACTCCACTGTTGATATTCCATCATCTTGACCTTGATCTCTACATCTGTATGACTTTAAAAGAGAGAGAGAGCTTTCCCCCTCAAAGGATCCATCCACCTTTTGAATATTGTTATGCTACAGGTTTTCTAACATGTTTCTTTGGAGCTTTGTGGAGAGCTTCTCATTCCTTGTCTCATTCTATCATCACAATTGCATACTAGTTTAGAAGCATATTGCATGGTAGCTTAGTTCTTTTATTACAATAGTCTTGCTCACATAGCATAATTAGCTTGGATATCGTAACACTTTCATTTTGTTAACATAGTTGCACTTTGCAGTTAATCTTAGCTCACTTCACATTTGCATTGCATCTTTGAGGAACTCCTTGTGGACATTTGCATTCCTACATCTCGTCTTTGGAACCTCCCATTGCATGGTTTACTAGCAAGAAGAGTATTTCTAAGGCTCAGCTGAGAGCCTTCATTTGAATCATTATCTCTTGCACTCCGTGGATAGGGAGCTCTAAGCTGACATCTGAGCATTTTGAACTCATGGAATCCCTTGGATAGAATGGTTTAGAGTGTGGCACGTTTATAGTGTACACATATTGTTAAGAATATCTTATTGACCTTCTCACTCTAGAGTCAAGTTTAGTTGCATAAAAAGCTTTGGATCATCCTCTGCATTATAAACTTGCACTAGTAATCCCATGGCTATGTGTCTCTAAAACCTATGAACAAAACACAAATTTGGCTCTGCAAAAATGTTCATGAACGAAGACCTCGTGGTGTCCTTTTAACAACAAGCACATTTAATGCATTGATTTCAAACATTCTTTCTTGATCATTCTACACGCGCCATCATAAATTTGTTGTCACATCTAATTCAATGTGAATTTATGCCCAAAAAATGCATTTAGTTGTTCACATGCTTCCCTTGTTATGCACTTTGCCTTTTTCGTAGATTTTTTCTATTACAACCTAGAAATGATTTCCTTTTTGTGAAATCACAAAATCAAGGTAACACTTCTTCATTACTCAAGAAATTGTGAAATCTTGCTGACATGAACTCATCAATTGTGAAATCACAAAATTGAGAGGATGTGACTTTTCTTACTGCAAAACTATGAAATCGAAACCCTGTGATCTTGGTTGTTTCAAAATCACTAAATCAGAACCCTTTTCATATCAGTTGTTTGATATTTCAATGTTTCAGATCTTTAATGCCAAGCTGATGATATGCTTTTGAAATGCCAAAAAATTGTCATTTCACAAACCTGCTCAATCTTGGACTTCAAAGATGTGAAATAGCTCAATCTTGAGGATTTTTTTTGGAGTGCCATCAAGTTGTAGGTTGATTCAAGGAGATATCCCATCTTGATACACACACCTTATGCAATGGTTACCATTCTAATACAAAGGAATAATGACACCTTCAACATCATACTTCATGATACTATATCCCATAGCAATGGCATTTGGTGCCCTAATGGGATGATTTTCATTCATATTGAAGCTATTTTTAGCATAGGAACAATGCCATCCTTGTGTAATTGGATAATACATAACAATTATGGCTAGATGGACCTTTATGATGACTCCTAGGATCATGTTGACATGATGGTATGGGATTGAGGAGTTGACTGGATGAGTGCCTAGTATTTTGTTCGTGGCCTAAGCTACCTCCTTGGTAATCTCATTGTTATGTATAAAGTTTATGTGAGTGGGGATATTTTTGTTTAAAATAGTAAAGTAACCCTTCATCTTTTAGCAATGGATCTTTGTATTACCAGGTGGTGATATTTTCTGTCATCTTCTTTTTGTTCACGATTCCTTTGGAGACAAAAGTGCAAGGTCCAATTGGCTGAAGCTAAGGTGTTGTGTCCTTCTTTGGACATTGATGTGAGGGTCACTCCTTTGTATGTGGATCAAGCGGCAAGACAACAACTATAAATGCATTAGTTATGTTATATTCTTCACAACCTTTGTTGTTGATCTTAACAGTAGATAATGTGGATGCGAGGATGGTGTGTGGGTCATGATAATTGTTAGAAGCATTGGTTATAGAGGTTCCAATCTCGATCACAAAGTAATAATTATTGTAGGATGCTTCTAATTCATGGTAGTATGCAAATTTTTTGGGATCAACATGGGTGGTTGTCTCAGTGCCCTGATGCATAAATTTGATGCACTGATGATATGTTGATGGAACAACCTTCATTAGATAAATCCAAGATCGGTCAAGGAGGATTTTATATGAGAAGTTAAGATCAACTAGGTGAAAAACTATCTCTTAAATAATTGGACCAAATTTTATGGGTAGCAAAATAGATTTCCTTAGATGATCTCTCTAAGTTATCATATGCATCGATTGTGATAACTTCATCAATGATGTCTGGCTCAATGTACCTTGCATGTTTGATGAAATTTAGAGTGCATAAGTTTAGCATTGACACATTATTTGTCATGAATCTTTTGACAACAAAGTTAGCAACCATGATGACTATCCGGAGTGAAAGGATGTGGTCTAGTTTAATTTTAGGGATGTCAAAGTTTTTGAATTATAGTGCACATGACATGGACATATATCCTACAAGGTTTCTAAATTTTATTGCATTGATATCTATAGGAACACAAGATTCGTAGAGGGTGTTATTGAGGATTGCTTAGTGAAGCAGCCTAGTGCACAGAATGTCTAAGATGAAAATTTGGGTTGGTGTATTCCCAAGGTATTGCAAAATGTTGTATTGCTTTCCTATGGGATTAGTTGTAGGTGGACCAATGACACATATTTGACTATATTGAGTTGTAATAGCACAATGACTTTCCACACTTTTGACGTGTATGACGTTGACAAAGGGTTCATTTTGGGGTATATGGTCAATTAGATTGTCAAAATTGATGTAGGTTGTTGTGTAATCCTCCTTGTCATAAAAGTCTCCTTACTTGTGTTTTCTAGTGTCGTTGGTGTTGGTGTTGGATGGTTGGATGTGTTTCTTACCCAAATTGTTGTTATGTGGTGGGAATGCATTTTGGTAGATTTTCAACCTTGAATTTGGGGAGGTTTGTGCATTCCCTCCTATTTTTATTTCCTTGAAGTCTACAAGATATTGTACATAACCTTTGAACTTCATGCATTTGACTATGATGTTTCCCTTGATGTGATGATAAGTACACAATTCATTTTATTTGTACCATGTGGGTTTAGGTACACTTTTATTAAGTTGTTGTGTTTGTGGGAAGGCTACCAAGTATTTTTTCACCATTTTATCAAAGATAAAATCTTAAGGTTCCCTAAGGAGAGTAAAAACTTGGTATGGGTTATCTTGGGCATGTGGTTTTTGTCAACAATAGCAGATATAGCATTGGTTTGATTCCTATACACACAAATCTAGGTCTGCCATTGCCAAACCTATTTTTTGTGTTTCCACTTTCAAAAAAAACTTATGATGCAAATTTTACAAAATAAAAATATATATATATAAGAAAGAATAGTGAAGTAAAGAGATATTCTAACCTAAAGAAAATAACAGATGAAAAAAATCCAACTTTTTTTACCATCCCTTTAATACTAGAAGTTGTGTAGCTCTATGGAATGGGGAATGATGTCGTGTCCTAAGTTGACAGAGATTTGACACAACATAATGTGGTGTAGTAACTTTGAAATGTTGTAGAGAAAGCAATAAAAATTTTAAATATGAGAGACAAAGAGTGATTCAAATGAGAAAGAGTGATGAAATGGGGCCAATATTTGAAGGTTTATGGAATTTGATGTAGTCATTTTGATGTAGGTGTTATCCTAGATGAATGTTACACTACCAAAATTTGGAGGAAACACTCTAATGTCCAACTTGAATGTGGATATTCATGGGATGCTAGTGAGGCACACAAACAACTCCATAGTGTGCATGAGTCCATGCATAATCTAGACTTAATGATATGGAAAATTGGCATGAAAGGTGGCCAACAAGGTTGGCAAAATGGAATTTGGTTATCGTATTTGATTCGACTAAAGTGGAAGGCCTATGGAATGTGAAATTGTATTAATAGAATTTATGCCATCACATAATTATATTAAACATATTGCAAAATATTCATTTTATCAAAACATTTTTTCTCATTCATTAGACGCTCACAATTTTTCTTTGACTTGCATACATTGTAAACTTATCATATTTTTGAATAATTTCTAAAATTTTAGATGATGGCTTAAAGGGTACTAAGGGAATGACTTAATCAGTCCTAAGAAGATGGTTGAAGGACATAAACTCTTGATCTTTCTCTCAAATTATTTAGTTAATTTCTTTTTTTAAAGATGTAAATAGAGTCTTCAATACAATCTAGGGTGCTAAGCTCATTGATAGGAATCTCCAAAGAATGTTAGGCACCAAAGTTGCCACACAACACATATAAAAGTATTGAGTTGCCTTGACATGCACAATGTTCATCTGCATGCAAAGTTTTGCATGAAGTGCATTGTCATATGTGAGACCACATGTATTATTTATGAAATCCAATGCCTTTTTTTCATACATTAGAACTCTTCTAATGCAAATGGATGTTAAAAATACCTTGCATGGGTCACACCACAATTCATCAAATCACTCTTCCACTAGGGTAAGTGCAAAAATTTGTGGTGACAAAAGGGGGGTATAAGTGGCCACTTTTTTCTTTTCTGAAACTAACAATTTCTGAACTTTGACAACAATTTGAAGATACTTATGCTCAAAATTTTAAGATATGACAAAAAGAGTAGTCCCTTGAATCTAGTTTCTAAACTACTAACTTTTTTTCAAAATGGTTAGTTATAGGCCCTCAAAAAAGGGAGCCATAGAAAACATAGTGCAAAGTGTGCCCCACCTAGAATTTTAACTTTTTTTTTGAAATTCTTTAAGTGCTCCGGTCAAAAGTTACCTAACACCATGTCGTTTATCCCAAATTTTTTGAGTAATTTTATAAGTGTATTTTTTTAAATAAATTTTGTAAGTGAACACATCCCAAAATGTGAAATATTTGTGTGTTCCCCCTAGAAATTATAAAAAACTAATCCAAAATCAAAGCTTCTTTTTTTCAAAGAGTGTAGAATGGAGTCTAGTTTTTGAAAAACTAACTTGTAAAACTTGATGAACGAACTAAAATCTACACCTCAATTAGTACATGTTAGTTTTTGAGAGAAAATGGATGTACTTCTAAAAGAAATTATAGTTTAAAGGCTTGAAACAATATGAATTTGAGATAAATTATATGGTTATATAGCTAACAGAAAGATCTACAATATCATGTAGCTTGATTTTATCGATACTCAACCACAATGAAACTTGAAGGAGAGCACAGAAGAAAAATATAGCATTTTTGTATGCTTGTTGCAAAACACATCTCAGGCCAGTTTAGAGCCTCCAAACTTTTATGTTAGATCCCCAAGTCAAATCCAAGCCTTAGGCTTGGTGGTATCCAATTTTTTATATAGAGCATGTGCACAATAATGTGTACGTGCTATAGTGTGCACACAATATTTAAAGCATTTTTAAAATAAAGGCTTAAATAGTGCGCACACGCTATAGTATGCACACACTTTGTAAGCCTTGTATTTCAATAAAGAGTGGGAGAGAGTAGAGGATGGGGAGAGAGTAGGGGAAGAAAGAGAGAGTGGGAGAGAGGATGGAGAGAGAAGGGGATGGGGAAAGAGCATGGGATTGGATGCGAAGAGAGGGGGGGATTAAGGTAGAGTGAGAGAGTAAGAGAGAGTAGGGAATGGAGAGGGAGAAAGGGAGAAGAGTGAGATAAATAGAGATAGAGCTCAAGAGAGTAGGGGAGGGAGAGAGAGAGAGAGAGAGAGGGGGGGGGGCGGGGGTAAGAGTAGGAATAAGATGCAAAGAAAGAGAGAGAGGATGAGGTAGGGAGAGAGGGAGGGAGAAAGGAAGGAGAGTGAGAGATAAAGATAGAGTTAAATAGAGTAGGGAGAGAGGGGAGGGGGGAAGAGTACATAATAGGATGCAAAGAAAAAGAGAGAGGATGGGGTAGGGAGAGAGGAAGGGAGAAAGGAAGGAGAGTGAGAGAAAAAAGATAGAGCTAAATAGAGTAGGGAGAGAGAGAGAGGATGGAGGGAAAGAGTATGGGATAGGATGCAAAGAAAGAGAGAGAGGATGTGCTTGGGGGGGGGGGTGGAGAGAGAGGGAGAGAGAGAGAGGATGCAAAGAAAGAGAGATAGGATTGGGTAGGGAGAGAGGGAGAGGGAGGGAGAGAGAGAGAGAGTAGGGATTTTTGTTTTATATGATTTCCAAAAGTGTGTACACGCTATGAGAATCCCATAGCACATATGCGCTATTGGAAATTTTTGAAAAAAAAGGTGTCATCTTTTTGGCACCACAACTTGGTGCATTCACCCCCTAGTTATGTATTGTTCTAGAAACTTATCACATACTTTCCACTTTTAAAAAACTCATCAAGTTAACCTCTAGTGCAATCCTCCAAGATGCTTATTTCCACAAAATTAGGATTCATATCAGCATAGCTATCTTCATGTAATTTTCAACCTTGATCAATAGGTCCCACAAAGTGACTTTGACATAGTGATGCAAGTCAAGGCTTAGATGCTTTGAAAAACTACTACACTAAGCAATAGTTTGAATCTTTAAACTACACTGAAATAATTCATTATTTGTTTTCTACCAATAAACTACCCAAAATGAATGAATTTTGTCTTGTAAAGTGTAGCATACAGAAGTAGGAAGGGATCATTCCACAACTTGGGAGGATGATTGATGTGTGTCTATGGGCACCTTGGACCCCACGTTGTTTTAACAAGTTTTAGCAAGAGAATGGGCCTCTTCAATGTATTGCGAGAACCCACAAGTGTTTGGGATGTTCTAACATTGAAAGTAAATAATTCATATTCCAAATATTTTCAAACTTTAACAATTACCTTACAATAAGTTGATGGGAAGTTTTTATAGTTTAGGATAAGAAGCTATGTATTGTCCTTCCCTATTGTGCACACACAATCTTAGGAGGAATTCTTCCTTCCCAATATGCTATTTGGATTAGTTCATATTGAAATTGCTACAATGATATGTCAAGAAACCAAACAACAAGCCAAAAAATAACTTGCAGTGCAAGCATTCACACAATTACGCATAAAGAACACCTATTACAAGGAAAACAACATAACTAGAGATACAGATTATTTACAATGGGATTGGATACCAGATGTGATGTCTTACCAAGACACCCAAGGAGACAAGCCAAGAAACTTGAAATAATTTTTTTTGAAATATTTTAAAGAAACTTAATAATATAATGCCAAGACATATTGTAACTACACAAGAACATGCACATAACGATCATAAGAGATACCATGTCACATAGCTATAACAAAATAATATCTCAACCTCACCATTGCATAAAAATGTTGACAATAGTAGAAGACTAGCAAAATAGAACAACTCACCATGGTGAATTGATAAAAGATAGAGAGTGACTACTCCTCAATTATGATTGTTACATGCCATAATTATATCCTCTCACAAAAACACAAAAGGGGAAACAAGAAAGTTGTTCAACAATCCATGATACTGGCCATTTATTTTTGGGTCTAGTACTACAAACAAAACATACTACCTTTTCTCTATTAGGATTTGCATTTGCTGTCTCTCTTTCAAGAATACAAATCCTTCACTACTAGACCATACTAGACCAACTCTCAATTATATTAAAATAGTCCAAGTCAGCATAACACTTTTGATTGATCGAAGATTGATTGAGAATCCTATCAACTGGAGAAAAAATTTATGCTTGCAAAGAGTTGAAAGACTTATAAAAAAGAGATTAGATGAATCAATATCTTCTACAAAGAATCACCTTTAATATCTGAAAGCTAAAGCTAATAACATTTCTCTTTAAGATTTAGCGTTCAATTATATTGTTTAATCTAAATTATTACCATCAAGGAGTTCATTTTGGAAGATGCAAACAAGATGTGCATTATCTTTTAGATAACCTACCAAGGGGGGATTGATATACTTAGTTCTTCTTCACCTTGTATTTATAAATGTGGTCGTCACAACATGGTCTGAAGTCATCTTGATCCCTATGATCTAATGGTGGAATGATATGAATCTCACTTTCAGTTCAACGTCCTGCAATCAAAATCAAATAGTGTAGTAAAGACAGATGTTAAAATCTTTCAGTTGTGAATCTTGTAATCACAAGCCATTATAGGAGTAAAAGGACTTATTTTCAATTTAGAATTAGTTTTTATTTGTGTGAGGGCCGAGTGAACGCTAGCCCCCTTGTGTCACAAATAATGACATGCACTCTCTAGAATGGGAGATGCTAGGTTTAACCACCTTCTTCATGTGTAATGAAGGTGTTTTCCCTAGGCCATCGACCTTCTTGATGGTAAGGGTGTGGTCCCATGGAGAGGGGCTTCCTAAAAAAGTTCAATGGGTACTCTAGAGATTTTTTAGGATTATTTTAAAGTGGGAGGTCCCATGAATTTTATAGCGGAGTTATTCTTAAAAAGTTTAAGCCCCATAATTTATGGAAGTGGGTAGTCTCATGATTTTTTTAATTTTAATATATTCAATTCACTTACTAAATAAATAAATATGTTTAAGAAATTATTGATAAAAATTAAAAATTGATGTATGATTGACAAGTGGCACAAGAAAAGCCTTAGCTAGTGGGGCAATTTCTAGCCCCCCATATTTTCCACCCGCTTAAATCGACACCCTAAAAAGTAGAGGCTGCTACTTTTAAGGAGAAGATTCCAATTAATCCTGTAGAAAACTTTTATTTTATTTCATAGAACCATCCACTCCACAAAAATAGATCCTGCAGCCCTCCTCATGAGACCACACCCTAAGTATGCTTCAACAACTATCCTCTCTCCTTACTTGAACTCCCTCTTTTCCCTTCTTTTCTATTTCTCTCGCATGTGGGATCATTAACAATCTGCTACTAATTTGTAATTCACACATCTCACCAATGACAATGGCTTACAATTCATAGAGCAATGTAGTTGTGCCACATCATTAAATTGGACCACTCAAAACAATGGCCTACTTGCACCCCCAAAATTTACATGTCTTTTATAAAAAATTAGTAATGCCATCCTACTCATGCCGTGAAGAGACTATGATATTTGGGTTTTTTTTTTTTGTTTTTTTTTTTGTGTAGGATGAATACTCTTTATCCTCTCATTGAAATGAAAAGCAATTCAAATTTTGTATCACCTTAGATCATGAAATGTGAACTCGTAAAATCCAATGGTGCTGCCCCAGTGATGAGAAATATCGTGTGGTTTTGCATGTCCCAAATAAATCTAAGTAATGCCTCAAATATGCTCAAGCCTCTATAGACTGATGATAAAATTGCAAAGTTCAAATTCTATCAAGAGTCTCAAAGTAACAAGAGTCTCAGTCTTTTTTTAATTTTAAAAACATGATTTTTTTTTGAAGCAAAATGATTGAATAAGAAAGAGAAACAAAGGCAATAAGAGACTATTAAGTAATAAAAATGATTTAAACTTTTGTAATAAAATAATATATGTGTTAGTTACTTTAGTGTTTGTTTATTTTTAAAGTCTTATTTAAATTTCATTCAAATAAGCTATATTATTTTACTAATAATTGTAAATGAGGTATTACATCTAAATAAATAATATATATAATCATTATTTCTAATTTAAAAAATAAATATAAAATTAATAGTACAAACTAAAATGATAAACTTTTTTATTTATGTTAACATAAATATTTATATAAAATATTTTGAAGATGTGTTAATATAGTTTTATTAAAAATAATGAACATAATATATATAGTACTTTTGATTACCATAATGATATAAAGTTATATATAATTAGAGGTAGATTTAATAAATTAATTTAAATTTAAATTATATTCTATATTATAATTATAATTGATTACTAAACTAAAAGCATTGTATATTGTTTAAAATTGTTTTTGAAATTAAAAGCAACCAAAAATAAGGGGGTCAGCCCTTAACAGTCAAAAGGATGGTAACCAACACATTACCAGCCAGTAACAAAAACAGACAAATAGAACAGGAGTACCAGCAGGCAGAGACTTATACCATAAACCAGAAAGCTAGAACTAGAAAGGAAACAACCTAGCTACTAACCACATAGTCCAAAAAGGTACCCAGGCCTAATAAAATCATAAATACAACTGATTACCAACAAAACCATATCTGCCATAAAAGTATATAAAGTCTTTGGATCCTTAGATCCCCATAACTAAACAAAACTAAAAAAGACTTAGATTTCTTTTTTTCCTTTTCCCCTTGCATGAAGTAGAATTTGGGCCCAGTCATCGGCAAGAAACTTGAAGAGTAATTTTTTGTCCTCCATGTCCAAGCCAGCTTCCTCCTTCTCTTGTGCCAGTAATTGGAGGGTAGCAACAGCAACATGAGTAACTTTAAGTCCAAACTTGGAGAAGGTGAAAAACCCCTCCTCCAAAGCTTTGACCCTTTCCTCCAGGTTCATGTAATGCTCCTCCACCGCCTCAGTCTCCTCTTTATGCTCCTCAACCTTCTTTGCAGCAACCTCCTTCATTTTCTGTCCCTGTGGTTTATCCTGCAGCACCGGTGGGTTAGAGGAAATCTTCAAATTTTCCTTAATAGGGGAAGAAATGGTAATTGGGGAATTATCCTTTTTGCTCATCTCATCACAAAAAGTAATAAGTTTAAGTGAGAAGCTGGCTGAAACATGGGTTGTCTCAGTATTCCTTTCTTTTCCGTCTGACGCTTGAGTTTGAGTATCATCCATCAAAATGTTCCCAGAATTGAAACTTTTTTCCCCCTCCTCATTACCTTCATCCTTTTTGGAGTTGGAAATATTTTTCTCCTCCCTTATATCAATGTTATTTCCTGAGCTATCTTCTTCAACTTCCTCAACCAAGTATCTGATGGACTTCTACTTAACCCTAGCCTAGGACTGAGCTAACCTACCAGACCTTCTTCTTGCTTTTCCCCCAATATCCTCACCAGAATCCTCTCCAACAACCTCAACCACCTTCTCAACTTTAATTTTCTTGTTTCCCTTTTGTTCTAGGGCTATGTTAGGTTTTTTCTTTTTCTTAGTATCCTTGCTAGGAGATGGCCTAGGAGTATAGATTTTTGTCCCCGTATTGGAGCTCGGAGGGGAAATCGGACTATGGCAGGGGTTTTCCACTACAACCTCTCTGGGGGGACACAAAGCTAAGTGGAACTGATACAGATGAAAAATTAACCCCTGATGAATAATGGTGAAGTTTAAGCCTTTACTCTTTTTTTCCCTAACATCATTAATCATATCCTCGAGCGAATGTAGAAGGAAAAATGAAATGGAAATGAAATCCCTATTTCTAACATGATTCAACAAAGGAAAATGATAATAATAGCACACTCCAAACCTGCCTTCCAATGTGAGATACTTCATCAGGACCAGACACACATCATCCCAGGGCTCAGGTAACTTATCCCTTTTAAACCCTCCTTTGTAGCGAATCCGCTCCTCATTCTCCGCAAAGAAGTTATTCATGCTAGCCTCATCTGAGACTTTAGTGACTTTCTTCCATTTTTTGCCCTTCACAATGAGTCATGTTGCCATGGCAATTACCTCCTCCATGACTTGAAATGTAATGCCATTGATTGTAACCTTCCTATTGTTCCAATTATTCATAAATTGTAACACACAATTTTCATCGTACCTAGCCATGGACATCATATAGGGCAAAAAACCCCTTCTTTCAGAAGATACCAGGTCGTCATCTTGTCCTTGAAGTTCTCTAATCTCGTTGGTTCCAACCGATTCAGATCACCTCCCATTTCAATTCCTCCACTATTCGGCCTCTCTTCCTCAGAAATACGCATCAGAACTTTATCACTTTCAAATTCTCTGTGGCTACTCTCTTGCTTAAATCCTTTGAGGGAATAGGGATCAAAATTACAGACCTATGTATGATGTGCTCCAGAATCCCATAACATCTTATTATGAGATTCGTGGGTATTAAAAAGCCTAATTTTCTCTCCCCGTCAATTTCTGACATCCCAATCCATAATACCTATCGTACTCCTTTTGGAGAGCAATTCAAAGCTTGCAACGAGTTTTCATAATTACGAAAAGACAATTTCCTTAATTCGTAATTACTCCACTTGTCATTTGTATGGCCACGTCTGTCTCTTATTTCCAAAATGCTAAAGTTTAATTTAGCAACAAAGTTCTCCATCTTGCCAAATTTGGCCTTACTTTTAAATTTAGTGATCACCATTTTGAATTTTGCCACCTTTTTCCTTGGATATCAACATCCTTAGATTTTCGTTGATATCAACTAAATTTTCCTAGCACGTGATTGCCCTAACGTTAAACCCCATGGCAGCCGTAGCGTCTGCCACTTGATTACCCTCTTGGTAGATATGTTGTAGGTGGACCATTCTCATTTCCTCCAATATATTTTTAATATCCAGGATGATATTTCTAATCTTCCATCCCAATTTTGCCTCCCCCTTTACCCAATCGATCACTAGTTTGGAGTCCCCTTCTATAGTTAACTCTAAAATGTTTCTTTCCCTAGAGAGTTGAAGACCCCATAATAACGTCGTAGCTTCTTCCACATTATTGCTGCCAATCCCCACCTGGCCTGCATAAACCAATAGCACATCACCATTCCTGTCTCTCAGCACACCCCCAACCGCTCCCTGTCCTCCTTTCGCAGCTCCGTCAAAATTCAATTTATACTATGTGATGGTGGGTGGTCTCCATATTGTCTGTTGTCTCCTCCTCCTAGCAAAGTTATCAAATAGGAAGAAATCCTCTTGACAACCCCAATTCTCAGCCACAATGCCTTCAAGTCTTCTGGGTTCCTCCTTTGGCATCTTGTATTTAGCTACCCTTAGATTTTCCTTCAACAATTTGTTCATCAATCCAAAAACCACTTCAACCATCCTATTTTCCTCCCTAAATATCCTGTTATTACTTTCTTTCCATATGTGCCAGCATACATATGGTGGGATAATCTTCCATAAAAAGATTAGTCTTGGATGATGGAATGGGCAATCCCAATTATCCACAAACTGTCCCAAGTTATCTTTCATGACCCAAGCCACCCCCAATCTTTCCCAAACCTTAGTCCGGATGTCAACCACAAACTGACATTCAATGAAAAGGTGGTAAATACTTTCTTCCTTTTGTTCACAAAGGCAACAACGATTTGTTAAGTAGAATCCCCTTTTTTTCAAATTATCAATTGTTAAAAATTTTCCATGTTGAACCGTCCACCAAAAGAAATTAATCATAGGTATAAGGTTACTAATCCATACCTTGCTCCACGTAGTTGGGCATAGTTCCTTATTGAACATTAAGGTATAAGCAGATTTGACAGTGAAGTTCCAATTTAGAGTTAAATCCCAAGCCATGATATCCTCCTGTGGCAATAATGGGAGTCTCTGTTCCTTTATTAGTTCTTCCAGTTCCTCTATGAGAATAGCTATCTCCCGCAGATAGTACTCCTTATACAGTTTCTTCCATCTCCTCCCCTGATCAATGTAGTCTCCCACTTTAACCCCTATGTCCTCCTTAAGGAGTTCCATTAAACCACTGTATTTACTTAAGGCCAGCGGTTTCCCATCCGTCCACCTATCTTCCCAAAACCTTAAATTGAAGCCATTGCCCACAATCCACCTCAATCCTTCTCTTAGCAGCCCTCTATTTCTAACAATTTTCTACCAGATCTTTGAACCTCCCAGGAGGTCATTATTATATAGGTTCCACCGAAAGGAGGTATTAGACAAATATTCAGCTTTCATAATATTTCCCCATCCCGTGTTTTCTTCTGTCAATCTCCATCTAATTTTTATGAGAAGAGTTTTATTAAGGTCTTTCAATCTTCTAATCCCAAGCCCCCCCTTAGCTTTTGGTTTACACACCTCCTCCCAGTTGACCAGATTCAATTTATTTTTCTCTTTAGTCCCTGACCACAGGAAATTCCTTTGAATTCTCTCAATTTTCTCAGCCATATTTAGATTAATCTTAAATATGGATAAGAAATAAATAGGGATTCCCTGAAGAGCAGTAGCAATCAGTTGTAGTTTTTCGGCATTGCTTAATATCTTCCCTTTCCACCCTGCAAGCTTCTTTTGAATTCTCTTCACTATTGTATTCCAAAATTCATTAGAAACCTCCTTGGTAGTGAGGGGGAGGCCTAAATAAGTCTCTGGGAGGCAAGCAGATTGGCAATCCAATATTTTTCCAATCTTTCTTTGAAGTGAAGAATCAGAGTTAAAGAAATAAATCTTGCTTTTATGGTAGTTTACCCGTTGCCCCGAGCTTTCTTCATAATTATGTAAAATCATTTTCCAGGCTTCAGCCTCCATGATTGAGAATTCCCCAAATAGGAAGGTATCATCCACAAATTGTTGTATAACCTCAGCTTCAGCATTAGTGGCTGGTTTAACACCTTTAATGTAGCTCGAATTCACTAATTTACAAAATGACCTTCCCAAGACTTTTGCTACCCTAATAAATAGGTATGATGAGAGCGAGTCACCCTGTCTTAAGCATTTTCCTGCCATTATGTTACCCCATGGGGATCCATTTAGTAGGACAAAGTACTGCACTGAGCTCACCATCAACATGATCAGGTTTATAATCCTATTGTTAAATCCAATTCTTTCTAGTACATCCTGAAGGAAGTCCCAATTGACCTTATCATAAGCTTTGGAAATGTCCAACTTGAATGCCATTCCTGGTTGCTTGCTCTTTTTCATTGAATGGATAACCTCATGGGTTGTAATAGCCGCATCAAGGATCTGCCTTCCTGGCACAAACCCCTTCTGAGGACTACCAATATTTTTTTCCAAGAAAGGCTTTAATCTGTTCACTAAAACCTTGGCAAAGACCTTGTAGATAGTATTACATAGACTTATAGGTCTAAAATCATTTAAATTCAGATGATTGGAATTTTTTGGAACTAGGGCAATAAAGGTCTTATTTATGCTCTGTAGTAGTTTACCTGTTCTGAAAAAATCCCTAGTCGCCCAAATTACCTCTGATTTGATCACCTCTCAAATATTGTTTAAAATTGTTATTCACTTTGGATTATTCAATTAGTTTCTTAATAAGAAATAATTACTTTAAAACAACTAAAATATTTCTAAAGTTTTATTTTTTATATTATACAAATTTTATGATTGGATGATTTAATTTTGTGTTATAGAGCCCTTTTTCAGAGAGTTCTCCATACTACCTTTTTCTTGGCCAAATTTTTGCTACAAACAAAAAAACCTTAATCTTATATATTATTGAAAATTACAACATCTACATTTCTAAATTTAGATTTTAAAATATTAATTATCTCATTTCTAAATCTATGCTTAAAAAAGAACTTTTTTTGAGAAAAAATTTGAAAAACAATCTCACTTTAAATAAAACTTAGATTTTAAAATTAAAATAAACAATCAACTGATATTTCTTATAATAGTTGAAAATCAATACTATATATTGCTAAATAATCAACTCTAAATTAATTTTAAATATCTTATAAAGTACAATATATAACATCTAATTGTAATAATTTATTTTAATAATTATTAAATATAGCACTATTAGTTACAAAACTATTAAATTCTTTCACTACAAAACTATACAAGTACTTGTCACTATGTGGCACTTGTTAAACTTGGTTATGATTTTTTATCTTTGCTTTGATAGTTTGTAAATTTTTAAGTCTTTTGTATTTGAGAGATGTTTATACATCTAAAATTAGAATATAAGAGCATTTGGAAAAACTAATTATAAACTAATTTAATTTCATAATTTAAAATATAAAAAATACTTAAACTAAATAATGTCACAATTTGTACACAACTATATTGGAAAAAGAAAACTGAATATGATGGACGCAAGAAAAATATGATGGTAATTTAGACTAATTTAATTTGATTATTAAATTATATATTTTTTTAAAAAAAAATGTAACAAATAA
The DNA here is from genome assembly GCA_028749045.1 of Cupressus sempervirens. Lineage (NCBI taxonomy): Eukaryota > Viridiplantae > Streptophyta > Pinopsida > Cupressales > Cupressaceae > Cupressus > Cupressus sempervirens. Next base: position 570,610,966 of record CM053789.1, on the reverse strand, counting down.
TCAATAGTCTATTTAAATTTCAACAATATTTTTTTTATCAATATATCATTTCTAAATTAAATAAAATCATTTGAAATAAAACTAAATAATAAATATGAAAGTAAAGTAAAGAAATATTAAATTAATGAAAACAATTTTTAAGTATTTCTTTTTTCATAACTAAGAATTATTGAAACAAATAGTTCCTTGATATTTGTTTAATCATTGTTTTAGCAGAATCCAAATGTTATTAAGGATGAAGTAGTAACATTATTTAGCATAATAAAAATGATAAGAGGTAAGGATCATTGAGCATTCACCAACTGCGCTGACACGAGTTACAATTGGTGCATTCATCCCAAGATGGGGTTCGGGACGAGAACAAGGAGGAGTTGCAGACAATTAGCTTCCATCTTTTTCTTTGACAAAGGGAATGAAATATTATAAAAATGAAAGTTTGATAGAGCAAGTATGTCACAAAAGAGTTTGTTCCTCCTTTCCTAATCCATACTCTTCCTCCACTCTTTGCATTTCTACAGATTCAGGACAGAAAATTCAAAGAATTTGCAGACCAAAGGTTGTGACTGGGATTGCAGTGGAAGGAAGTGTGACAACAGCCATAGCTTTCTTACCAATTCTGCTGCTCCTTACATTTAGTTTAATGGCTCTGGATGAAAGCAATCCAACGTATGTGTTTCCTAAATCAAGATGGCCGTCGCGGATTTCAAATTGCAGAGGCTTTTTATCTACATAGATTGTGAGCTTTCAATGTGCATCACCGATTGAAGTCCCTCCCGCTACAAATTAAGGGTTTGAAGCTTAAAGTTGTGACTATTGCGGGCAGAAGAAAGCACCGGATGGAAAGTTCTCACAGATGATAATGCTTCGAATCTGCCCCTTTTATTAGTACTTCCCAAACATAGCCGTAGATACCAGAATCCTAATTGTATACAAAATGTTGAAGCATACGCAAAGCATGTTATCTGCTTTGGCTGAGACACAAAGAGGAATGAACTCCTTATCCAGTCGATTGAGATTGCAACTCCGCAGAGAGTCCATCTGGTTCAACAAGAAGGAACTTTGAGTTCTTATTTTTCAAATTTTTTTGGTGGGGAGTAAACAACCTCGTTATGGGGTAACATTTAAGGTCTAGATTGGGTTATACGACAACATCCTCCTCTTAAATTTAATACAAAGATTGAAATAGTGGATTTGGAATTGGAGTGGGCATTGCCTGGTTCAAAATATAGTGTGAATTATTGCGAAGGAGCTACCCAGTTTGAGATTATTGTGTGGATGTTGTAGAAAAGGCATTTATGAGAGGCCAATGAGGGAATAACAATTGCAGTTTAAACCTATTTTTGGGAATAATAGAGAAGGTGTGAAGTGCATATGGAGATTGATCAATATTGAAAAAACTCAGAGCACATCCAATATGATTTAGCTTCACACTACATTTTCATCCATGGAATTAGAGTAGATAGAAGAATCAAGATGTCCATATTTTTTAAATCCTAGCAGAAGCTAGTGGTAACTAGAAGCTTCCAGAGCAAGATTGAATAGAAATGAAATGTCAGATTTGGTAGGAGCTTTCTACAAATTTTATTATTAAAATTTTTGTGTTGGAAAAATAATATAACTCCTAGCAAAATCAAGATCAGCCAATGAAAAACAAAAATTAATGACTAAAAATTAATTTTAAAATAAAACTAAATAAACATGTTTGTAAACTTTGGTGGAGGCAAGTGAAAACATTAGGCTAATTAAAACACATTTTTGGTTGATGTAGCCTCGCCTTACCCCACCTTTGATATGCTCCCAAATGACTAATTTTACTTTTTGAAATAATTTTACTATATTGACAAATTCACACCTACACCTATTTTAGTATGTGTACTTATGCACCTTTTTTATGTGTCTATTGATTGTGATTTCCCTCTTTCACCAAAATAATTTTTCTATTATCATTTTTATTTTTTAGTTTATTGTTGAAAATAGATTGATACAAGTATGAATATGTGTTCCATTCATTGATTTGTCATTGATGTCAAACCTGCTACTTGCTGGTAAGACAATTGTTTACAATATTTAAGCACTATCGTTTGTTTGATTGATTAAAAGGATTTGATCGAATGAGGTAATAATAGCACCTAGAGAAAAGGTTGAGTTATGATATGAAAAAGGAGTACACCAATCAGTTAAGATAGTGATATTATAATGAATTGATAATCTACTTAAGGTTGCAAAGGATGATTATTCTGATTAAGTTCATAAGAATAAGTTAAACAAAGTTTTTCTGCCAAGCTTAACAATCCGCACAGTAGGTGTTGAGCAAAGTTAGTGTAAGCTGAGCAAAAAATCAGTTGGAGTTGAGCAAAGTTAATTTTTAGTGTAAGTCGAGTGACACAGTGTAAGACGAGTAAAGTTTAGTTGATGTCTGTAGATGCTCAAAAATGGTTCGCATCTATGACCTCATCACTTCTTCATACTAATTTGTTCCATTTTCTCATTCTACTTACTTCGATCTTTTGGCCAGATTGACCATATTTCGTCATTTGTATCCCCTTTCACATCAATTTCATATCAACTCGGAATCGCCCCAAATCAACTCGGAATCACTCGAAATTGGTCCTAATCAACCCAAAACATATCAAACATCTTAAATCAATCATCATTTATCCGCTCCTAGGCATTGTTGTGGCTTTCAGTGCCTTGAAAATCTATCAACTTATCAATCTTATCAATCTGACCTTAGTATTGTCATGGCTCTCAGTACTAGGTCAAACTATCATTCATGTCATTCAATCTTTGACATTGTTGAGGCTTTCAATGTCGGATCATGGCATCATTAACCATTTTAATAATATTGACAGTGTCCGTCAGTGTTATTATGATCAAACCTTATCAATCAATTTCAATCCTGTAGCATTTACAATGTTAGTTAAATGTTACATATCAACCAATTCATGTCATGTGTCCTTGGCATGTTATCAACTTCAATCAATCAATTTGACCATGGCTTTGGTCTACCTTTTCATCATCTTATTCCATATCTATCATTGTCACATTTTTGTCAAAGGATACGGTCGCATTCATTTAATCAATTTGGCCAATTATCTACTAATTTTCTCTATAGGATTAAATAACCCATAATTTAATCCTATTCTTTCTAATTATTCTTCCCAATTATCATCCTCAATTAATTAATTTTATTAATTAATTGATTCATTATCTGCAAACCATGGAAATTCTTAATTTCCTAAGTTCCATTTTTCATCATTAAATTCATTTTCTACTAATTCTTATTTTGTGGAATAAGAGGATTTTTAATTCAAATATCGCGTCATCATGACACTTGGATGTGACACCTCGTGGATCCTCCTTTGACACTTGGATGAGATTTGTCATAATCAAATATTACCTCTCACGCATGTCCCTATTTGGTTTATTCGTCATAGATTCTTGGCTTTAAGTGGGTTGAGGAATCTTATGATGCGTCATAGATTCTCTTTCAAATTTGACTTGCATGTGTCATAGAATCTTACTTTTGGCATATTCTGTCATATGCATCATAGGAATCTCTTGCTACATTGCATGTCTGTAGGTGACAAATCCAATGCTCTCACCTTACATGAAAATTATAAAATGAATGCTCTTTCTCTCATTTTGCTCTCTCGGAATCAAAATACTTAAGTTTTGAAAATCCAAATCTTTGAATCTTTGAGTCTCTACTTCTTTGTATGTTGCATTCTCTCTCTCTCTCATAAAATCACACTTCAAGTATTCTCATGGCATGATCCACATCATAGGCTTTGGCTTCAACCTTGTGTGCACTATAGGTGAATTGGAGCTACAATCATTTGGAGAAGAAAGAAGAACATGGGAGCTACAAACGGAAAAGGGGGTTTCTATTGCTTTCTCTATTAGTTTGGCTTTCATGGTAGACTAGAGGGTGCTAACATATGATTATTGAGTTTTGTGATTTTCTCATAGTATGTTATGCATTTAACCCAATTTTTTGGTCCTACATTTGGTGAACTCAACGTGAACATGCATATCTAACTTGGGTTTTCTTGTTTTGTGCTTGTAGGTGCAAGGAAGGAGCTCACTTGGAAGGGTATAACTACTATCTGCTCTTCCTTTTCACACCTAGATTAATTAGGGGGTCCAGTAAAATGCTCATATGCTATTGTTTCATGCAATCTATTAGCTTGCTGTCCTAGGGCGCACTCTGCTCTGTTAGGGCGCATTTGGGATCCCTAGGAGCAGTTTTAGGAGCCTAGAAACCACAAAAATTTCATTCTGTTGTTTCCAACTTACCAACTACGCCCATCTGGGCCGCAACTGTGTCATTGATGCAGTCTGCACTATTTGGGCGCACTTGGGAGTGTAGCTTTGAAAATTTCAGTTTCTAGGTCTTGTCTGGGCACCATTTCCCCACACCCTGCACCTGACTTCCCAACTGCGCCCTAAAACTACCAACTGTGCCCAACTGGTCCTCAATTGCGTCATTGACATAGTCTGCACTGTCTGGGTGCACTTGGGGATGTTCAGAGCCATTTTGGCATTCTGGGGAGCAATTTGCACTGTCGGAGCACACCTAGGTTCATAGTAAGCACATGCACCAATCAAAATCTGCATTTCAAGCTCCTATCACACTCTAGGACATAGATTAGGTGATTTTGTGTTATTGATGATCTATTTGCAGCATGTGGCGATCGTTGGATGAAGATATGATCATAACAAACTACTGATGTGTGTGCTTTGCAGGACGTTGTCGAAGACTTTGTGTGTCTTTCAAAACTATGTGTATGGATTTCCTAGATTAGATAACATTTCGTTTGGTGCTTAAAACGAACCTTTTTCTTTTCTGCCTGGCGTGTCTACGGTGTTAGATCCCTAGGAGTTGCATTGGACGTATCCTCTCCCCTCACCATTCGTGGATCTTGGGTGCAAGAGAAATCTGTGTAACTTCTATAGGAGGCCTACCTTGGACCAAGATACTCGATATTGGGTATGCCAGGGGATGACCTCAAAGCGGTAACAGGCCAAAGCTAGGTCAACGTTCCAACCACTATATAAAACTCGATTACAGTGAAAGATGTGTCGGCAGTATTTTTGTGTGATAGCTCTCCTCCAGTACCCTTGTGGTGCATCAAACCTCGATTCTCGAGGCTGGGAGACCTTCTGCGGAAGTTTATCATTAACTTGACAAACGGAATGCCCTTACTAAAAACCATGTTTTAGTGGCCAAAATCCTTTCTATCCATTGGCTCAAGGGGTCACCCATGCTCGTGAAGACATCCTACATTCTCGTGGTCCTTAGTAGAGGCAACAACCCCTTGGGAAGTCATGCTCTTTAGGAAGCGGATCTTGGTAGCCCCGAGAAGTGAGTGCGCTGTAAGGGGGAGCCTGTGGTGCCAAGATCCTAGGTTGTACGCTCTAGATAAGCGCAGCTGAACTTCGATTCAAGTAGGAATTCAGTGGATACAGTCCTAAAAGCCTAGTTTGTGGTGTGTCTGTTAACTTTTTACAACAGCTATTCTTGTCTTAATGTGTCTTGCATGTGTGTAAAACATAATCAAGATAAAAGCCAAACTGCTAAACTTACACCTTGGATATCATTTGAATTTGTCAAAATCTCACACATTGCCAAAATATTTCAACCTTTATCAAACTTTGCAAACATTGATTCAACACACTCGAACCTTGAAAAATATGGCGACTTGTGCTCTTAAATGTGCTTGGAAAAATGTAGATCTCACACTTGCATAGATTTCACTTGCATTCACCCTAGTCCGGGCTTCATTCTTACATCATATATACTTCATATTGCACCTTTTAGTTCTCATTTAGTACCTATTACCTTTCTTATTGTATCCATTTAGGTTCAGTTTACTTTCCTTAGTTTTTGCATTCCCATCTCAGAATCACCACTTTGCATTCATCGCCTTGCATCTTTGCATACCTATTCATCATCTTGACCACTTTATCCATCATTTAGGGTGTCCTAATCATCATTTTGAGCATCCAAACTGGCCCTAACATTTTCCTCTACCATTTACCTCTTTGTGACATCAATCCTAAAACCATAGCTTCCAGAATTGCCTCAGTTTCAGCCCAGCTTACCAACTGCGCCCAGAAACTACCAACTGCGCCCAACTAGGCCCCAACTGTGTCATTGACACAATCTGCACTATCTGGGTGCACTTGGTGGTCCTGAGATCTAATTTTGGGTTCCAGATAACATTTTGGGGCTTCAACAGTGTCCTTAGGTACCTGGTTAGCTCCCCTTGCACTAGCTTGCCCAGATCTGCATTCTACAACACCTAATCGTCATCACCTTCACTTAAGACATAATTCTATATGTCATAACCTTCATTTTGCATCTCCCAACCCATCCTAACATCAATCCTAGTATCCTGGCTTCCTGGCATGTCAGCTTGGTAACCATACCCCTCAGAATCAGCAAACATTCTTCCTAGCTTACCAACTGCGCCCAGAAACTACCAACTGCACCCAAACTAGCTCCAAGTGCATCAATGATGTAGTTGGTACTATTAGGGCACACTTGAAACTTTTAGGTCACACTTGGGTACCTGCATGACCATTTTGGGCCTCCGAACTGCACTTTAGGACCCCAAAACTGCATCTAGGAGCCTCTAGACCTACCCATTCTACACTTGACCCAAAACCGTATCCTGCACCCAAAATCCCCTTTTTCACATAGGCATTTTCCGTATCACATATCCGCTCAACATCACCATCATTTTGAGTCCTCAAAACGTCATTTTGAACCCCCAAAACCTTTGAATTTAGTCAAAAATCTAGACAAAGTATAAGTCTTAGAGTATCTCCTAGTGTTGACGGATAATGGATCTTGACTAGTCTTTTTACCTCTTTGCTTATCATTTTCTTTGGTCAAAATCTATCTATGTCTTGGTATATTTGACCTTTTCATCTTTTATCAATTTGATCTTTTCGTCTTTTATCAGTTTTTGGTCAAGATCCAAAGTCCTTTATCACAAGGTTAAACTCTTAGGCAAAATATTTTCAAAAGGTTTTATCTAAGTTGAAAACTTTCCATATACCCTTGTCATAAAATAATCATATCCCTAGCATCCCCAAACATTATTTTGACCTACCCTAGTGGTATATCCCCTTCATATTGCATTGATCAAAATCCTTAACATCATTTTCACTACCAAACCCTATCAAATTGTCCATCAACCAAATTACCTTCTTGAGCATTTACCCTCATTTTGCATGTCCTAAACGTCATTACAAACCATAGAACATCATCCATTTCATGATATACCTTGCATACATCAACCTTTAGCATGCTTAACAAGTCCAAAACATAACCCTAATTGTCATTTTGCATACCTTAGAGTCATTTTCATTCCCTCTAGTCAAACCTCAAAACATCACCTTGCATTTGCATTTGCATAACATCCCTAGGACATTTGCACTTTGCACACCAAAACCATAATTCATCCAGTATTTCCTCACATTGCATAACATTCCTAAACAATTAAAAAATCCCAAAAACACTCATATCTTGCATACCCACCACTCTTTGCACTCTTAGGTATCATGCCAGCACTTACTAGGAGACAAGCAGCTCAGAGGCCAGAGGAACTCTATCAACCTTTATTTTCTGAGGCACAAGCACAACCAAAACCTCATCCAAGACAAAGAAAGAGAAAGAAAATCCAACAAACCTTTGATGAAGACCAAATTGAGGCATCACAACCATTACTATCAGACCCTTTGAATATGTATCTGCAAGATCCTCATAATCAAGCTATGGCACAACAAACCTTGAACAATGCACCTACCATGAGATTTCCTCCAAACACTTCCCCCACACATGGGATGGTTCAATGGAGGCCTGACTTTGAACCTATATTCGTGCCAATGCCACCAGGAGAAGGAAGTGTACCAACCTCACCTGAAGATGAACAATCACATTCATTTGAATTCAGCCAACCTAACACATCAAACATACAACAAGGTATTGTACACCTAAGTGATGACTCTGACACCGAATATGGCATCACTGATGAAGAAATGGCTAGAGCATGTCAAGACAAAAGTTTTTGCAAGAACTTCAAACATTTGGCAGCTCAAGAAATTGTCAAATTTAATCCAAACTTGGAAGGTCCTAGGTCCAAAAATCAAACCAACACAACAATTGAAAACATCCAACCCATGATAAATTTGGACTTAGACAAGGGAAAAAAACCTTTGGAGTTTTCAAACACAATAATGGCACCTATAAGATCCCATCAAGAACCAACAATTGAAATCCTCCAAAGTACATTTGAACACATCAATGTCAACCCCTTGTTTGATGAAATACCACCAATCCCTAGACAACCTAAAAGGACATTAAGATTTGATTTTACTCACATGATGCAACAACAAGATGCACCTAAAGGGACCCGTGCTCTAGGGATGCCAGACATACCTTCTTTGGAGGCAAATCAACAAAGTACACCTTTGCTCCTAACTTTACCTAGTACTACGACATCAAACACTATAGAACCTCTCATAAGTACAACATGTGAAACATCAAGCACCACCATCCCTATGGATACACAAAGGAAAAGTCTTATCGACATTAGACCCATTACCAATAGAAATGTATCTCATAGTCAAGTCAATATGATGTCACAAGCATAAACATCTAAAACACAAAGGTACCAAAACAACAATACAAACATGACGTTCAATTCTCAAGGACTTAGTCAACCCCCACGACAACAACAACCTACAATGGTACAAGGACTCAACACTTCCAAGGCACAACCAAGTCTACATCCACCTGACACACATCCCACATATCAACAACAAGATCAAACACAATGACAACAACCAAAAGTGAGGTAAACATCCAACGTTCCTAACACGTAATCCTATGTAGACCCACTTGAATTACACACAATTTATCAACAACAATTTCAGCAAAAATTCCAACAGCAACAAATGATGTTTGCTAAACAACAAGAGCAACTCAAGCAACAGTTGGAATACCAAAAATGCCTTGAGCAACAAATCGCATACCAGCAACATTTGTTACAACAACAACGTGTGCCACAACAACCTCAACAAATACCTCTAGAACAACAAGTACGTACATGGTCTCACATACAACCAACAGACGTATCCCAAAAACAACCACAACACACGGCACAACAACAACACATGGTACAACAATTGCAGTCAATACCACATCAAATACCACAACAAGTGCCCCAACAACAGGGACCTTTCTCTCTTTGAGGTGCCAACTTACCTCCACCACCTAGTGACACTTCATCAGACTCACCAGACACAGAAATGTCAGAACCAAGTAGACATAGTTCTCGCCAGAGCAAACGGTCTACTCATAGACACAAAAGACTTGAAGGAAATACCATCATGCAAAACCCCAATGAAGAACTATTACAACAATTCACACAACTTTCCAAACAAGTTGAGGCATTGGGAGTCCAAAAGAAACAGGCTCTATATATGGAAAGGGACCTATGTCCTAACCCATTCGATAAAAGCCTGTATATGCCTCCATTCCCAAAATAATTTGAAGCTCCAAGGTTTGAAAAATACCAAGGAAAAGAAAACCCTATTGATCACATCCGTAAATTTTGTGCTTCATGTACCAAACTCAGTGATGAGCCCACTTACCTTATGAGATTGCTCCCTTGTTCTCTAGGTGGGCCTGCACTTGAATGGTACTCCAAACTTCCTGGTAATATCAAATCTTGGTCAGAGCTAGCAAACAAGTTTATCTACCACTTTGCCTTTAACATTACAAATGAGGTGACACTTTTTGATTTGTGCTCAACTAAACAGAAGATAGGAGAATCATTCATCACACTCTTACTGCGTTGGAGAAGCCTAGTTAGTCAATGCTCACTAGACATTCCTAAAGAACAACAAGTAAACCTGTGCATTGAAAACTTAGTCCCAGACTTAATGTATGAACTCAAAATCAAGAGTCCAAGCACCATTTCTAAACTGATGAAAAAAGGGGCTAGTATTGAAGATGCTCTTATCCGTAAGGGAATCCTCAAGATAAACAAAAAAACACAAACACCAACTCGTCTAATGACAAGGAAAAATTTTTCTCCAAAAACAAGAATGTGACTAATGATGGCATTGTAGACGCCCGCACGATTAGCACAACACAACCTCAACTGACCTTGAAAGGTGTAAACCCTAAAAATTCACAAACCTCTAATCAAACATCAACTCCACAACAGAAAATTGAGACTTCCACACAAGAAAAAAGACATCCTAGAACCAATGATAGAAAATTCAGACCATTGGGGATACCTCTTGAGACTGCATTACAACAGCTATTGAGTAATAACTTCCTGCAGCTACCCCCAATCAAAGATGAACCAGTAACTAAAGCAAATTGGTGGGATGACAAAAATTATTGTGATTACCATCGCACCAAAGGACACAAGACTTCATCATGCTTCCAACTGAAACATGCAATACAAGACCTTATTGATGATGGTGTCATCACAGTTGATCCATCACTGTTAGCATCCAACTCTGATCATATTATTTTCAAAGATCCTTTGGGTAATCATGACAAAGAGAAATCCTCAAGTTCAAACTCAAACTCACAAGGTAATGTGAATTACACACACACCAGCTATGACTACACCATCAATTTCTTTAATGAGTTTGATTTTTGCATATCCACATTCACATTGAAGGCTGAAGACCCTTGATGTGATGTCACTACACGTCGTAGCAAGATCACCCTACCTGGAGCCCCATCTAGACCTACTGCTTCTACTAGACCTGTACCCCCATCTAGACCTATTGCTCCTACTTCAGCTGATTATAGCCTTGTTGAACAACTTGGAAAAACCCCTGCACAAATATCCATTTTGGATCTACTGCATGCATCTCCCCAACACCAGAAGATCTTGGAGCAAGCCCTTAAAGAGTCAATAGTCCCAGATAACATTGATGTTTCCCAGTTCCAAGCCATGGTTGGGAACCTATCTGCTTCACAACATATCACTTTTTCACCCCGAGATATTCCTAAGGACAAACCTAACCATAATGATCCCCTTTATTTTGAAGTCTTCATCCATAATGCCAAAGTCAGACGTGTCTTAATAGATGGAGGAGCAAGACTAAACATCTGTACTCTTAAGGTTGTCAACAATTTGGGTTATTCTGAAGATGATGTGGATCCATCTCGAAGAATCACAATAAAAGCTTATGATGATGGTGAATGCTTCTCTAGGGGCATCATCACATTACCTATCAGAGTTGGTCCAGCTACTGAAGGCACATTGTTCCATGTCCTAGACATCGAAATGAATTGCAACATGATACAAGGATGCCCTTGGCTTCATGCTATGAAAGCAGTCCCTTCTACATATCATCAATGTTTGAAGTTTTCCTATCACAACATAGAGGTTACCATCCCTGGTGATCCAGATCCTTTCCAATTTTGTGCTAATCTAAGAGATGCTACTGCATTCCAAATCCCAACAAACAATGAAGCACAACCCACAAATCCCTCTAAGTATGTGGATTCTGATATACTGCTCAGTAAAGCCAAGGAAAAGATGCAGATTGAAGACAATGGTGTGGAGAGTACTTTATGTCTCAAGTCTCTCGCATTAGGGAGTCACCACTTTCTCCCATTAGTACAAGGAATGATACTTCTATCAATGAGAATACATCCGTATGTATTGAGAAAGAAAAAGCAGAACGAGAACCCACTTTGATATCTCCTAGCAAGTATGGACTTGGGTTTACCATCATGTAGAAACAAGGCTATGATGGCTATAGTGGTCTTGGATCTCAGAAACAAGGAATCATTGAACCTATCACTACAGAAGGACAACCTCCTAGTTTGGGGCTTGGATTTAAACCATTACGAATAGGTCCTCCTAGTACCACAGTACCTACATGTAAGACTATGGATGTTTCAAATGATGAAAAGGCATCTGAGGATATCCCACTTGAAACCAACAATCCCCTAGCCTCTAAGCATAACCCCAATGACCCAGTTGAATTAGTTACTCATATATCTACCTTCAACCAAAGCCCATTCAACACTGATGATGACATCTCCTCAAGTTATCCTGAACCTTTGGATTGGGACCAATGTGGACCACCAATTTTTGATCAATTCGACGATGATGACACTCTCATAATAGACTTTGAAAGAATTATGATTGAAGATCATAAAGAAGCAATTTCTTCTAAAGAGAACACATTGGCATACTTTGGGGAGCCTACTCCACCTTCTAGTTACAAAGCAAAAAGAGAAAGAAATAACAAGCATAGGTCTCTTGGTGAAAACCGAAAGGCACCATTAGCCCATAAAAAATCAAAAGCTAAGAACCTCCCAAGGATACAAAATGAAAAATATGATGCCACGAATATCGGTCTTCTAGTTTTCAACATGCCACAAAGTCTTTTGGAGCTCTCTCAATCAGCATTCATGTGGAAGGTCATTGGTCTCAACCCTCCCAACCCTCCCTTATATCCCTTTGTTTATCCCCCAATCCAACTACCTGCTTTGTCCAATAACCAAAATAATCCTTTATCCAACAAGCCTTTTCATATGTCATCATCAGTGACATCCCACATGACATTTCTATTGACCCAATTATCCTTAGATGCCTTGATTCACAAGAGATAGACATTGTCTTACATATAGTACGCGATGGTGTCTCTCGAGGCCTTTCTAGTGGTTTGATTTTAGCTACAGACTCGGAACAAATCCTACGTAGTTATGGTCAGTCATGGATTCAGAGCTCATCAGCTAGCAGCATCAACAACAGATATCTTCTCAGCATTTGTCAGTGACATTCTTGATTCCATCTAAAAGTCATGAAAAAATATCAAAAAAAAATTGCAAAAAGTCCTGAAAATATCAAAAAAATTGAAAAAAGTCATGAAAAAAGAAAAGAAAAAAGTGAAAAAAGTCATGAAAAAATGGATGCCTTGATGAAAACCTAGAAAACAAGCATCTTGGCACAAAAATTTGTGCCAAGAGAAAAATTTCGTCCAAAAGTGAAAACTTGGCAAACAGGCACTTTGGGCAAGTACCATGGTGAAAACCTGGCAAACAGGCACCATGTGTAATCAGTGTCGCTCCTCCATCTATCAGGATTCCATCTGGTCTTTTCCCCCTCTGTCATTCCTTGATCATATCCTTCATATTGCAAGACATCCTTGGTCCCCTATCATGGCTCCCGAACTGGTTAATGTCCTTTGTTATCTTACCAAGCATCACCAGTCTACACACACTCTGTCATTGGCCTTTTTACATAATTTGCGTCTTGTCTGGAGGCATATTACCTACATGGTGCGTAAGTTTGAATTTGAACTAGGGGCATATCCCTAAGTGCTTTTTATACATTAGACCTATCGCATAACGGATTGGAGCTAACACTTGCTTATGCTTATACGATCCTGAAAAAATACTAAAAATCATAAAATGTCCTGAAAAAATCCCTAAAAATCATAAAATGTCTTGAAAAAATCCCTAAAAATCACGTAATGTCCTGAAAAAATCCCTAAAAATCATAAAATGTCTTGAGAAAATCACTAAAAATCACCTAATGTCCTGAAAAAATCCTTAAAAATTCAAATACAATCCTGAAAAAATCACTAAAAATCATAAAATGTCTTGAAGACACTAGTCACGCAAAAAAATCAAATATCTCCTCAAAAACCCTAAAAATCACAAAACTCGTCAAAAATTTGCAATAAACCTTGTACATATTCACTATGGATAACCATCCCTTTTGCATTCACACTTGCACTTTGCAGATTGAAACTCAAAGTACTACACTTTCAAGATAATCACACTATCTAACCAACGTGACCAACAATCAATCCAATAGATCACTATGAACTTGTCAACTGAATCCACAAATAGTGCTATCACATTATCAACCTATCAAACACCATCTAAACACCTAACACACTAAAAAGAAAGTAATAATGGACAAGGATAGCTATTGGCTCACGCTGTTTAGTGAGTGATTTATTTTTTACTTTATTTTTCTTTGATCATGTTCCTATGCCACTCGATGATATAAAACTAATCTATGAGGGTGGCAAAAGGGATGGTTCATGGTCATCTTTTTCTATTTTTGTTTGTTACAATGTACCTTTAAGAGTCTGGGGCATGTACATATGCCTTAGGAAGGACAAGGTCATTCTCTGTCTGCATCGTGCTTGTTTACGCAAAAGGCTTGCATTTGCGCTCTAGCCCTTTATGCCATGATGTGTTGCATTCCATTTGCCATATCAAAATAAAGCTCCATTTGACATATAGTGCACTTTCTAAAACAAAAGTATTTCCATCATACTAAAATCTCCTCATCCCATCTTTCTTCTTCATCTCATTTTCCATCACCATGATCATGTCTTCTGATTCACCAAATCATCTTCATCTCCCATTCATGCATTCCTGCATCATCTTGCATTGCCAATCAACTTTTTGTGGCTTTCCACCTGGTTCAACCTCAGTCTGACATTTGTCTCATCATATTTGACCAAATACAACCATTTTTGATGATTTCCCTCATGTTATGACATCTTTCCATCATTTTGGGCATGCACGCACAGTTTCAGGTCATTTCGAGTCCAATCGGGCTATTTCTGGGCCTCGGAGCCTTTTAGGGCGCAATCTGCACTCTCTGAGACTACTTGGGCTTCCCAAGTGCATCAATGACACACTTCATACTTTCATGGCACACTTGGGCTTACCAAGTGCGTCAATGACGCACTTGGTTGAGTTTTGGGTGCAATTGGGAACCTAGGATACCCAGAACTGCTCCCGAAGCCCCTATGTTGCACTTTGAAGCCCATAACTTTTGCATTTTAACTCGGATTTGCAATCCGTCAGTTGCGTTGGATTTGTATCTTTGTTGCAGACAACATGAAATATCATTTTCATAATTTTTTGTTTTTCTTGAGTAGTAACCCATGCAATCACTCTCAGGCTCCCGATTGACCCTGTTTTGCACTCTAGACCTCATAACTTTCACATCTTAGCTCTGATTTGCGATCTGCCAATTGCTATGGTTTTTTCTTCTTGTTGTCGATAAATTGAATTATCATATGCTTATATTAGTCAATTTATCGAGGGGGCACCTATATATATCATCCCTACTAGGGCATGTTGTGGCTTTCTCATCATTTATTCTTTGATACAACGCTCTAAATCACATTGTATCAAAGAGGGGCAAAATGTAGATGCTCAAAAATGGTTCACATCTATGACCTCATCACTTCTTCATACTAATTTGTCCCATTTTCTCATTCTACTTACTTCGATCTTTTGGCCAAATTGACCATATTTCGTCATTTATATCCCCTTTCACATCAATTTCATATCAACTCGAAATCACCCCAAATCAACTCAGAATCACTCGAAATCGATCTTAATCAACCCAAAACATATCAAACATCTTAAATCAATCATCATTTATCCGCTCCTAGGCATTGTTGTGGCTTTCAGTGCCTTGGAAACCTATCAACTTATCAATCTTATCAATCTGACCTTAGTACTGTCATGGCTCTCATTACTAGGTCAAACTATCATTCATGTCATTCAATCTTTGACATTGTTGAGGCTTTAAATGTTGGATCAAGGCATCATTAACCATTTTAATAATATTGACAGTGTTTGTCAGTGTTATTATGATCAAACCTTATCAATCAATTTCAATCCTGTAGCATTTACAATGTCGGTTAAAGGTTACATATCAACCAATTCATGTCATGTGTCCTTGGCATGTTATCAACTTCAATCAATAAATTTGACCATGGCTTTGGTCTACCTTTTCATCATCTTATTCCATATCTATCATTGTCACATTTTCGTCAAAGGATACGGTCGCATTCATTTAATCAATTTGGCCAATTATCTACTAATTTTCTCTATAGGATTAAATAACCCATAATTTAATCCTATTCTTTCTAATTATTCTTCCCAATTATCATCCTCAATTAATTAATTTTATTAATTAATTGATTCATTATCTGCAAACCATGGAAATTTTTAATTTCCTAAGTTCCATTTTTCATCATTAAATCCATTTTCTACTAATTCTTATTTTGTGGAATAAGAGAATTTTTAATTCAAATATTCCATAAAATATTGCATCATCATGACACTTGGATGTGACACCTCGTGGATCCTCCTTTGACACTTGGCTGAGATTTGTCATAATCAAATATTATTACCTCTTACGCATGTCCCTATTTGGCTTATTCGTCATAGATTCTTGGCTTTAAGTGGGTTGAGGAATCTTATGACGCATCATAGATTCTCTTCCAAATTTGACTTGCATGTGTCATAAAATCTTACTTTTGGCATATTCTGTCATATGCATCATAGGAATCTCTTGCCACATCGCATGTCTATGGGTGAAAAATCCAATGCTCTCACCCTACATGAAAATTATAAAATGAACACTCTTTCTCTCATTTTGCTCTCTTGGAATCGAAATGCTTAAGTTTTGAAAATCCAAATCTTTGAATCTTTGAGTCTCTACTTCTTTGTATGTTGCATTCTCTCTCTCTCATAAAATCACACTTCAAGTATTCTCGTGGCATGATCCACATCATAGGCTTTGGCTTCAACCTTGTGTGCACTATAGGCGAATTGGAGCTACAATCATTTGGAGAAGAAAGAAGAACATGGGAGCTACAAATGAAAAAGGGGGTTTCTATTGCTTTCTCTATTAGTTTGGCTTTCATGGTAGACTAGAGGGTGCTAACATATGATTATTGAGTTTTGTGATTTGCTCATAGTATGTTATGCATTTAACCCATTTTTCTGGTCCTACAATGTCGAGCACCAGTAAACTTTAGTTCATGCCGAGTGATTTGTTAGTGAATGTCAAGCAATGCAATATGTGTTGAGCATTAGAAGCCAATTAATGCTGGGTGTTGGCATTATGAGAAAGATTGATAATTCAATGAATCTAAGCCAAGAAGTTTGATTTCTTGGATTGTGTGAACCGTGTGGAAGATAAGCTTGATGAGTTGGTGGCACAGAATCCAAGGTAAAATGTTTTGAGGTGAATCCAAAGAGAATTGAAAGAGAAGTTTCTAAAAGGAGTAAATAGAGCCAATTTGTAGATTGAGTTAAAGAACTCAAGAGATAACTCATTACAATAATGTGTATACTAGTTATCCAAAAAGCTATTGACCAAGACCTCCATTATGGCATCACCCACACTCGCAAACTTTTAAGGAGCTAGTTAGAAAATTAATTTACAAAAGAAAGACTCAAAATTGATAAGTGGAGAAAATTTGTTAGATCTACACAATTGCATATGTTTACATTGAAAAATGATAATCAAATTCAATAGTTAAAAGATATTGTCTACGAGTTGTATTTCATCCAATATTGTTTGGTTTAGATCAATAGAAAAAGGTAATTGATGTCGTGGAGCCCCCCCTTGATCATGCAAATATGCAACAACCTATGATTAATATATGAAATAATAACAATCCATACTTCTACAAACTACTAAAATATTTTTGAATAAATGTACTCACTTTTTGTTGCATGATAGTAAGACTTTCTTTTTGTATTGTTGTCCCTGAGCGATTAATACCCTTCTTTTTTCTTTTCTTTTTCTTTCTTCATCTTATAGACGGGAATTGAAAAGTTTTATGCTCAACCCTTTCACTTATGTTTTGAGAAATGGCTTTATGACTTTGATGAGTATAATGATGTTTGCGCATTTTGCTTGGATTGAACCATGGTGATATTCGTCTCATAGGAATGTTCTTTGACCTAGGTATTACTAGAAATTTATAAGAGGAATTTGGATATGCATCAATAGATTTTTTGAATCTCTCAACACATTCACTCTATTTATTTTTCATTTGCTCTAGTTGGTAAATTTTGGAGCAATGAACTCAAATATTTAATGAAATTTTGAAAGTTCTTATTTGCAGCATTAGACATGTTGTTTGGATTAGAAACAAATATGAGTAAGTAAAAAAAAAGGTTAAGAATAAACATTTATTTTTAAGGTGGTGATATTAAAATTTACCTATCCTTTGGTCTTTGTTAATGGTAATGCCAAGAATATCGTGATCTTCAAATTGAACAGAATTATCTATATTTGAAATAAGAAATAATAAATTTTGAGAACCATAAAATTATTTAATTTTTAATTGTAAAGAGAATGTAGAAATTACCAAAAGTGGTGTTTTCAAGATTGTGACTCCCTTTGTCACCATGGTCACCAACAACCAATAGAGAAACACTTTCTATGACACAATAAAATTTAGTTAATCACTTTTGAGAATAAATATTTTAATTATTAAATGTTTTTTTATGTTTTTAAATAAAACTTACCTATATTTTGACCTTTTTCATTTATTTTGTTTCTCTTTAGAAGATCTAAAATCTTCAATACATGTTTACATGTGTTTCCTTTTTCTGCCCATGGACAATCACACATGTGCAAATTAGGTCCAAATTTTTTGACAACATACCATTTTGATGGAATTGTTTGACTTCTTATCTTATACACATTATGGAAGTGATCATATGGATAAAAATCTTCATTTGGTATTAGTTTTTACCTTTCTAGTGCAGTTATGTAACATTGTTCCTTTTTAAAGTTTGTTAGAAACCCAGATAGTTGCAAAAATCTTTTATTTTTATAGAATGACTCTACCTTGTGAAGAAGTACATGGATAAGCCAATCCATTCTCCTTGTGCATTTCTTAGAATGATCACTTAAATAGTGACTCTTGATGTAGCAATGGTACGATTATATTGAAGCATTGGTCTCTTGATTTGAATGAGAAAATTTTCTGAAATTATTGGCCCACATTTCTATACAAAGAAAATACAATGATGTCACACAAAAATAGCTAAAATTATGTAAATGCATCTAGAACATACAATGCATTATCATATGATCTTACCAATACAACTCTCATGCTGACACCATGTTTGTTGAAGATATTCAATAAAGCTCATCTCCTCTTTGAATTCCTCCATGAATGTTTTTATCATTTGAGTAGAATATCTTCTTCATCACTCATTGCATATGTTATCTGACCCAATCTATTGAAAATGTTTGTCCCAACATCCTTATTTCTCACAAGCCTAAATTATAAAGAATAATGTCAAGTTAAGTTGTTCATATAAGTAATATTAATGCATTCCAATTAAAATTTGACCTACCTGCACATATTCTTCAACCATGCCTTGTGTACGTGCCAAATGCATAGAAGTATTCAACAATCAAAAGATAATCTACAATTTACATTAAAAAATGTCATTAGTGGTATTCAAATAAAACTATTTTATAGTACTCAAACATAATTAAAATTGTACATTTATGAACTAAATAATAAGCAATAAAAATCTGATTGCCTCAATTTCAGCACTAGCATCATCTGTAATGAATGCATTGTCATGCCAGTCTTCTTTAGAATTTTTTCCTCTTTTATAAACTTCACTTAGTCATTCATTTATATCCTCAATTATTTCTTGACTATATTGCCCACGCAATAGGAATAGAAACCTCTTGCTTGTTAAATGCAAGCAAGGTATATAACTCATACTACACATGAATACACTATATCAATAAATAAAAATGAATTTATAAAGAAGCATATAGATAAGAAGTATCAATGATAAATTTATGAGATGTAGATATGGGTAGCACTATTTACTTGCAACATATTTATTTGTAGAGAATGTGAAATCCATTGCAATGATTGAGTTATGTGAATGTTTCACCATCACATCTCACATCCATGGTGGATGCCTACAATAAATGGAACAAATTTCATGTTTTTTGGCCTCTTATAGTAGAAAAAATTATCTTTCTCCTCTGCATGCCACAAACTTACACTTTTTGCATCATCTTCAATTTTCTTAGATCAAAGAGATCACACTCTTTTTCATGCATTCAATATGTCTTTTCTCAACAAACATGTATCCCTTTTATTCGCTAACTTAGTTAGACCATGATCTAAATAGTGTTGTTCGCATATTGTATTTATTCCCACATGCATTAGTAATAAAGATTCAATGTACGATTTGCATTCATTAATCGATAATCTTGGTGCAAAATTGCTCCTTGGATCACTAGAAGGGCTATCATTTCCATGACAAAACTCACCATTACTATTACAATGGATAAAATAGTTATATGTAATTATAGGTACATCTGGTCTACCATACATAACCCTAACTAGAAAATGGGCTTGACATCCCTTTTTTTTGATAAAATTCTGCTTCCTATCCTTTTTCCCAAGTTTTCCTCTATTGTCCTTGAGGTCAAAAGAACACCAATAATGTGTATACATGTAAAAAATAAATTAATTGACAAGATAAATACAATTATAAAATATAAAATTTGTGAATTCTATATTAAATATAGACAAACGTTGAGTATATCTTGGTAGTGTGTCTATCAGGGTGTTTTAAATTGGATTCTCTATGCTTCTTGCATACCAAGTTTGTCTTTGTACTATCCAATAACCCCTCCCCTGTGACAAAAAGAGGGAGCCTTTGAAAAGGAATTGCAACACATAAGTCCATTTCACCACCTCTCCAATAGGAGTCCATTCAAGATGATCACTTGAAAAATAACCTCCTTGGATTTTTATGTCTTGCACACCTAGTTTGATGAGTGATTCCCATTTATACTTTTTACCCATTTTGAGTAACATTAAAATAGTTAGTGACCCTTAATCTATTCAAATATGTAGGATTAATTATATAAAATTGTCTAGTCAATCTACAAATTAATTCTCTTTACCTTAGTGATGTTGCACAATATCTATTAAAAAAAAAAAAAAAAAAAAAACTAATTTAATACTATAAAATTATACAAATATATTATTATTAAATGATAGATACAAAGGCTCAAAGCTTTTGAAGTGGATGGAACATATTGTGTTCCATGTTTTTGTTATACGTGATTTGATAATAGATTTACAAAGGATACAATGATTTCACTATAGCAATGGCTTGGGGAAAAAATTAGATTTTCTAAATTTAGGAAAATAACTAAATTACAATGCATGACTTAGCTTTATGGTTGAGCTATAGTAACTATATGATAGGACCCTACAAACTTGATGATAAAGGAATTTTTGACCAAAAATATTGAATTGTTACCTTTCAAGTTGGAGGTATATACTAGCCACAGAGACAAAGAGTACAGATCAAGCATTTGCAACATACAACTGCCAGAGATACAAAAGTTGAGATCAATCTTGATTTGAGGATTGTAACCTTTGTGCATGATGAAACTGTTATCGTCGACATGTAAGGTGTCTATGTGATAACTTGAGTTCCCTTTTTATAGTTTTGTTTGGGTCTTGTATGCAAGGTAGTTTATTGTTCTTCAGAGGAACTCTATTTAATGGTTTGTGTGTTGGTTTCGTTCAACTCTAAATAAAAATGCTAAATTGTAGAGTGTACAATCAAAGACTATTGATTGTAGGGTATTTTAGTCTCTGTCTCTTGCCTTAGTTTATGTTTGGCTATCGTTTGTAGGCTACTTTATTGTTTTATAGAGGGTCTTTTACCTCAAGCCTTTAGCTTTGAATGAGATTGCTCTAAAATTTGAGGGCACAATCAAAGATTTGATGTTTGGGGGGTTTAGTTTCACTCTTGCATTCAGAGTAAAGGATCAATTTTTCACTCCATTTAATGGTGATTTTTTATTTGTAGAGGGTCCTTTGCCCCAACGAAGGGTTTCATTTCTGATAACAGAGGAGGTGATTTTGATTGTTACTGAGATTCCAATGGAGGGTTTTAAGAGCTCTTGGCCAATGTAGTGAAGGACTTCGTTGAGAACACTAAGGAGCTGAATGTCCTGAAAAAGAGTGATACATTCTATGATCCGGATTCCATAATGAAACTATGGAAGTATGTTTTGTGTGCCGTCATCGAGTACATTACTCT
The DNA here is from genome assembly GCA_028749045.1 of Cupressus sempervirens. NCBI lineage: Eukaryota > Viridiplantae > Streptophyta > Pinopsida > Cupressales > Cupressaceae > Cupressus > Cupressus sempervirens. Next base: position 570,589,017 of record CM053789.1, on the reverse strand, counting down.
TGACCCTAGGTTTGATCGTGTATGCACCCACCATTTCTTTCTTTTAAATCATTTTCGGCATGATAGTAAAGTTTCTTTTCCTTTCTATTTGTTGACTTTCATGAGCAAGGCGGTGTCTAGTTTCAAAAAGAAACCCACTAGTAACCCCGCTTTGCATGAGGGGATGTTATTGCTTATCTATGAGCACTTTAAGGATCAGACGATAAGTAACATCCCCTCACAGGCTGAGAAAGAGGAAAATGGAAGCTCAAGCTACTCCTCTGACTTGGATGACATTCAGAGCATTAGCTCTGAGGAAGGGGGGTTAACTTTCTCTAGTAAAAAAGCTACACCACATGATAAGAAGTCGCCCTCTCCTATTACCCCTAGTAGAAAAATCCCTAGGGGTCATGGTCAGAAGATGCTTGGGAATGAGGAGAAGGACTACAATAAAAAAGAGGAGGACATGGAGACTGAAGATGAGGATAAGGAGAAGTAGGAGGTTAAAAAGGAAGACCAGGGTGGGAAGAAATGCAAGCGGGTTGGTATGGAGCATGAGAGGTTGCAACGGGAGCTAGATATTTCTTCGTTGCCTCTCTCCCCCATCCATCCTCAAGCCCATCTAGATGAGCAGATAAAGAACAGTATTGGAGATGAAGGGGGGGGGAAGTGCTGGCCAAAGACAGGAGGAAAGCCTAGAGGAATTTTAATGTGAGAACAACGAAAATGGGTATTTTCAGAGAAGTGATGAACCCCTAGATTCTGGTGGAGAACCAAGAGGAACCACGGCTTGAAGAGCTAATTAACCCTACGATTGTGGCAATCTTTGATAATGCTAGAGAAACTGGGATGAGCCTTTTGAACAATGCCCGTAATAGCATGATTGACAATTTTAAGTCAATCAAGTGGCTTTTTCATGAGCTAGAGGAGGTTAAGGAGAAGGTGGGTCAAATGGAAGGTGCCCAGAATCTGATGGGTCTTGAGAAAGGGACAGACCAAGATGATAGAATTAGCTTGGCGGAGAGGAGGATTCACAACCTGGAAAATTACAACCACAATCTGTCGAGCCAGATGATCTCACTGCTCAACTCAATAAATAACAATATTATGTCATTAATTGATTTGCTTAAAAATAGAGGTATGCAGGGGGATGAGGAAGGAAAAGACAAGGGAAAAGCCAAATCTAAGGATGAAATTGCCACTGGTATCACTTACACTTCTCTGGACCAGAATGTACACAGGACTCATCAACAGGAGGCTGAGGAGAACCAGATGGCCTACGAGGTTGCCCAAGTCATGTAGGAGCTGGAAAGAAAGAACAAGGATTAGCTCTTTTCTATCCTTTTTTCTTGTTGTTCCTTTTTTGTTTGGCTTTTGCCTGTTTCATTTTTTAATATAACAGTGTGGCCTTTCCTATGGCCTTAGTTGTTCAGCTGGGCCTAGTGCTTATTATCAGCCTTTAGACTTATTTTTTTGGTTGGGCTTTTGATGCTTATTATCAGCCTTGTTTATGTTTTAACTCTTGGGTTTCAGGGTCCCTGTAAAACCTATTTATCTAATAAAAAATGAAGGACTTTTTTGCATTGGGTTCCTTCATCTTTAAGAACAAAACGTACAATCAAAGATTAGGCAAGTTTAGTTTGGCTATCATATGTAAGGTATTTCATTTTTGTTTTATAAAGCATCAATCACCTTATGTAATTGTGGTTTTTGTATTGGATCATTCAAATTTGAGCAAGAATTCATTGAATTGGAGAGGGTACGATCAATGATTTGCCTCTTTTTGTTTAGTTTGGCTCTTATATTCAAGGTGGTTTATTGTTTTGTAGAGGATCCTTCAATCCATAGTTGTTTTTTGTTTTTTAGAGGATCCTTGTTCTTATCCAAGGCCTATAGAACTTTGAATTCCCTTGGATCTGAGCTGGAGGAACTTAATGAGCCAGATAGGGTACTATTAATAACTTGACCTATCTTGTAGAATTTCCTTACCATAGCTGGCTTAAACTTGTGTATGAATGAAATTGAGTTTTTCATTATGAATTATGTTTGGACTATGTTAAAGTAAATAGGCCAAGATTTTTGATATTTTGGGGAGTTTGACTCCATAAAACCAATAATTTATTAGCATACTAAATGGAAGCTACCTTGCTATCAGCCATTTAAGGTTTAAAATAGTAAAGGAGGTACCATGGAAGATCTGCAAAGCCATATGAGGCTTCTCATGGCCCTTCGATATTTGTGACTCTATTCATCCCTGTCTTTGAGCAACATTGGTTTGTTTTTTGTGAACCCCAATAAACAATAAAATATATAACAAAGAATTATCCTCTATTCAACTAGTTTTATGTTATTATTGAATTCTAGTTGGTTTAATCCAACAAATTTCGTAGAAAATTAAAACCCAATATTACCAAACTACAATTTAAAAAAGAAAAAAAAAATTACACTATACCAACCTAGTCTACTCCGCTTGGTTGAATGGCACCTCATATGAATAATCTTTTCCAAAAATCTATTAGATTTAATAGATTTGACTACAATAGTTTGAAAAAAGTTGTTTTGTGTCATAACCCATTTCCCCCTCTAACAAATAAATCGGTACCCCATTTCCATTTGGAGAGAGAAGGAATCGATTTCCTAAATTAACATTAGATAATGTTAATAAGATACTTTAGATATTTTAACAAAACTAAAGTAACCTAACCTTTCAAAACTCTTAGCAAATCAAATTAGTTGCTTAAATGACTTTGCAAAGAATTACAAGAAACCGTTATGGATTGGGTATGTTATGGAGAACCGTAGAAGCTAAAATGATGGAAGGCATACTAAAGGTTGCACATTCGTATCTGTTTTGGGAGGTGGCATACATTTCAATAAGAGAATTTGTTTCTTTACTTTCCAGGGGTTCGCATTTTCAATCAATCTTCAATCTTCATGTCAAATAGATCAAAAGGTTGGCAATATTCACGTTTTTAGTGGCAAAGGCCCTTGTAGAGTTGGTAAGCCTGCATCAGCAGATGGAAAGAAGGAAAACAGACATGGATTTGACCAATGCTTTCATCTCTGCTGATTCTGGATCTGTTTGGGTAAATCTTGGTGATTCAGTTGCCATGGCCTACATTGTCAAACATCAAGCTTTGCTTACAGCTAGGTCATTTGTAGCGGTGGATGATATATTCTGTCTATTCGAAGGGACACTGAGGAATATAGTGGCATTGAGGTAGCAGTATGGGTTGAACAAAAGTGTGAATGAGGTTATAATACAACTGTAGAAACTATTTCAAAACGGAGCTAGAGAGCTAGAAGGGAGACAAAAAGAAAGAGACTAGAAGGAGAAAGGGAAACAAACTCCAATCAAGAAATTGGCACCCATCAGTCTATTTACACCAAGTTCTCTTTTCTTGTTATGTTGTTCATTATTCTCATACTTTCATTTTAGAGTTATAGGTGAATGTGATAAGAATCTTCATAGACGATGGTGGGTTTCTATATTAAAACTTGAGCTTTCGTGTGTTTCCAATTTCTTCTCCCTATATGTTTCATCATGCTAAAATATAGAAAGTACACAATAGCGGTCTGCCTTTAATTTGAATGAATCCTCTTAGATTGCCTTTGTGCTTTGAATGGACTTAATAGCCTTGAGTCCTACGACACCGCTCAAGCTTCAACGTAGACTATGATTCAAGGTGTGTAACAATAGTTTTAGTGCGCTCTTGATGTTCATTCTCAGTAACAGTCATTGGAGAATGTTGCTTAATTGACTATTTGAATCAAACACATACCAGTAACTTAGATAATTTGTAAATTTTCCAGAAAAGCCTTGTCAAAATATCAAATTTATTAGTCTATTGTATTGATTAATCCAACATCAATGAGAATGGAACATAATTTTATCTATTTAGAGGTCTCCCAAGATTATTTAAGATGTCCTGCCGATTGGTTTGACTGTAAAACTGTGACCCTAGACTCTAAAAGGGCTCGCAACTAGAAATTGTTTGATGATAACTTAAAATTTAAGTCTATGAAACCGATTTTTCCAATTTTCCTTTCTTGATTAAGTACAACAGTGAGAAGATCTCTAATTAAATCTAGATCCCAATTGTACAAAGACACAGAAAAACCTGAAACATTCCTTTGTGTTGATTTGGTTATTAAACCAAAGGTTAAACTATTCAATGTTTTGGTTGTTTAGTATGTTGGTTGGTGTTATTATTTAATTGTTTAGGCTGTATGATGAGCTATTCTCTTGAAACCGTTTTAAGAAAAAGGTTTCCTTCCACGTCAAAACTTTTCTTGTAAAACAGAGAAAACTTAGTTCATTTAGGATATTATAAACAATGATCTTAGATATCCTTGAGCAAATATGATAGGATTTTAGAAAGTATTTAAAATAATGTTTTTATATCAGCAATTGGTTAAAGAGTATTTCATGCCAAATCTTGTGATATGCATTGTCTAAAGAAATATTAAATTCACTTATAATCCTTTTAAAATTTGAAGCTTCGATGCTTTATTTTCCAATAGCTTGATGAACTAGTTGCTCAAATTTAATTTTAGGAAGGTGTATGAAATATGCATCAAGATTTCATTAAATTTTATGAACAAGATGCCATTCCTCTTTTATTTGCGTGCAATTGTGTTGAGACTATGATCTCATGATGAATGGAAAGTAATCATGTCATGCTTGTTACTTAATCCACATCTTGTGAAATTATTTTTTTATGAGAGGGATTCAAGATAGGATAACATATGATGAATCATAATTGATGGAGATGGGATTGTAATGCTAAAGTGATAACTAAGAAAATGTTGCTTTGATATCTTGTTGGCCAATGAATGTTCTGACATTATTTGTGTAGCACAATTCCATTATCTCTCTAAGTTTTACTTGTTTAGACTATCTCATTGCCAGGTTGGGTATCTTTCATGTCAGGAAAGATTCTGAGGAAGCTTATTAGCTTCGTGGTAGGGTGGTAAAGCTCTCCTACAATATTCTCGCCCTTGTGTTCATAGATAGGTTTTGGAGCTCTTTTCAACTTAGTCATCACTTGGTATCTGGTATCTGATATCTGGTATTAGTAGTCTGGTAACAAACTTACAGTTTCTTTAAAATTTGAGCATATATGTATGTGTATCAATTTAATTAAAGTTAGTGATAGTTAATCAACTAATGTTGACTAGTCAAGATTCAAAGGACCTTGACTCTCGTTGATTTTTCTGCATTTTATGGAGACTGCTGATGTGGCATTGGTTTTGCAGGGGCAGTCCTTACATTTTGCATCTTGTACAAATATAAAAATAAGATTCTATTTATCTTATTCAACCAACAAATGCATGCTTTCAAATATCAAACCCAATTAGTAAGCAGTGTTCTTTGCAATGCAAACAACAATTTAAAAAAAATTGATGTTTATGATAAAGGATGTGGAGGATTCTAGCGTAGTGGAACTAATGAGGAGATGGTCCATATAATTAATGATTTAATCCAGTCTATTTGTCAATTCCATCCATTTTAGATTAATGAAATCACGACGGACTTTGTGTGAATGAAACAACATTGAATTGCAGTGTGCATAAATGGTACGCTAGCGATGGATGGTGGAGGGCTAGAAGAAGTTGTCCATTGCATAGCATGTGCCCATTTGGAGATGGAAGTTGTTGAGGTTCTTGAAAACTTTTCCTAGCATTGTTCTTTGTTGGTTTTTTGTGTTTTGTTGTTGTTAAACTTAATTGATTTTTGGTTAGTATTATCCATCTCTATTTGTGACAGCTCTTTTGTTGGTGGATGTTTTTCATATTTCATGGTTTTCGTTGAGCTTTAATGACTATATTTTTGTAATAATAATGTAAAGGGCTTCAAAACTTTCTTGTCACTTAATAAATAAAAAATTAAGTGAAGATTGGTAATGAAATGACAAAACTTGATATTTGATTATAAATTTGATCCATCCCCCAATATATTGGGTGTTCCACTAACATAAAAATTGATGATCAAATATTGATTTTATCTTGTATGTTGATGACATGTTAAGGGGTAACAAGGGATGACTAAGAAGCAAAGAGCTCATTTTTCTAATAAATTTAATATTAGGGGCTACTAGATATACTTGTGGAATGGATATCAACATGGATCAACTTCACAACAAATGTAGGTTAAGTTTTAGTAAATAAAGTGATGCCATTTTTTAAAAATTAAAAAGAAATAGTGTACACTAGTAAGTATTCTATTTCCGATTGATATAAAAGTCAAGTTAGACTAACGATGGTTTTGAAGATATCTTAGGTTCCTATATAGTTGTCATTGTACAAAATAGTGTACATTAGACCACTTATAGCCCAAGAAACAAGTATTTTTGAGTGGGTTTATATATAACCTTGATTGAAAGCATTGAGCTTGTGTTAAAAGAGTGTATAGATATTTGGGTTAATATTTATAGGGTTTTGTTGATTCAAATTTGGTAGGAGAATTGAATAGTTGGAGATCCAATAATGACTATTTTTTTGTTTGTAGGAGTTGTAAGCTAGATTTGTTAAAGTCCACCACTTGAGTAGATATAGATGCAACACATACTTCTAAGGAGGTTGTATGGTTTGAGAGATGTTAGAATAAAGTAATACCTTAATTTCTAAGGCATCTTGACTTGATCATTAAGTTACCTTAGTTATCTCTTATGATAACAATTTATGGATTAGTGACCTTTAATAAATATATTAATTATTTATTGTCTTCCTTTTTAAGAATTTTTTATTTTAGACTCATGATCTTCTTTATAAGGATTGATCATTATATACTTTATTTATTCATTTGATCTGATAATATAATATTTCATATTTTCAGAGACCAAACCTTTCCTTTGTTAATCCATTTTTCTCGGTGACAAATTATCTTTGCATATAGATGATCTTTGCCTCATGAAGTTGGATTGACAACTTCTACAAGGTATCAAAGCATTGACTTGCTACACCTTGTTCTGGATTTAAACCTTTTTAGATAACAAAGTTTTCTCAGATGAATCACAATTTTGATTGATTTGTTTTTAAATAAGGGGTCACTTTTTTTGCGCACTTCGATCTCAAACAAACCTCACTGTTGGATTCTTAGCGCCCAAAAACCCCAATTTCTATATTTAAAAAAATCAAGTTTGGAGACAATGGATTGGTCAAGTAAATTTGTTTTGCCCTCAGACCATACATCGTGGACATGCAAATCGAGACAGCTACGATTTAAAATATATATAAGAAAAAAGGGCCAACCCTCATTAAGTCTTTTAAATAAACTTTAAGAGCATGCACTTTCTTTTTAAAGGCCATGCATTTTCTAAAAAAAGGGGCCATGCTTTATTTTGAATAAAACTGGGCCTTCTACTTTGGCCTACGTACGCAAGTATGGTATCAATGCTGATTGTTGTACCTATGTCAACATTGGCAACAACACTTACATCAGCACTGACAACACATGCACGCCCTGTCAACCCATTTGTTAAGCGAATCTCACCATGTCAGTTTGTTAGCTCGCTTGTCGAGTCAACCAACCACCTCAACATCTGGCCATGTTAGCAGTACACCTCAGTGACGCATCAACACTATATGGCAAGCCTTTTTTGCCTTTGATGACCATATAGTCATCAAATTTAGGCCACTTTGCTAACATCATTATTGCATCAACACTTCAAGTTCCTTTTAGGCCCTTTGGAGTGACTTGTGGTATATTAGTCGTATTTTGGGCATTCCAACTCTATCTTTTGCAAACGAGATATCATCAGAAAGCTGGTTTTGAGCCCATTGCGATGGTGCATGTATTTTTACATTTGATGTTGTTTGGTTGTTTGTTTATGCAATCAAAATCAAAAGTTCTATTTTGCACTCTAGGAGACATGTCTTGAGCATTCAAACTCCATTTTTTAAAAACTTTATATCATTGGAAAACATGTTTTGTGTTCTTTCCAATGATGCTATTTTTTCTTCCAAATTCTGCTCCACGTATATCATATTCATTTTTTACATTTTTGCATTCTGATAAATATTGGTTATTTAAGGTCTAGAGATCATTTTCATTACATGGGATGACTCATGATGGGCTGCATTTTTTGTTGTACCAGCCTTATACTTCTTTTGATCTTTGTTGTCATCTTTTTTAGTTGTTGTACAACTCTCTTGTCTGTATTAGGGGGTGTTCTCCTATTAGTTTTTATGCTTCCTTGGTTCGTCAGGATGAGCTATGTATACAGTAGTTGTTCCTATGTACTAGGAAGATGCAGTGGTCGGGTACCTATGCATTTTGGCGAGATGGATCATTTACCATATGGACACTATTTTCATTCCTATTTCGAAGGAGCCTTCCATGTTCATTGATCATCTCTCTAGACTTTGGTGTTTTATGTTATCTATATCTTCAAGTTCAATTGTTTGCATTTATTTGTCTCTTGAATTTGAGTAGTGTCATCAAAGGACACTCGTGTAGATTACTATCTTCTCTACCTAGTCTTGCTCTATGTTCGATTGATAAGCTCCTCAAACTTTGGTATTTCATGTCATCTATATTTTCGACTTCAATTGTTTGTCTTTGTTTTCCTCCTTATTTATGTAGTGTTATCTAATGGCATTCATGCAAATTACCTCTTCTATACCTGGTCATGTTCTATTTTAGTGGAGGTTCTTTAGATCGACAATTACTTTTTGACAACAATTTGTAACTTCATCATGATTTAGTGATGTTTTTCATGATCATTTTTTTGTTCCTATTTTCTGAGACATTCTCTAGTTTGGAGGCTTCTACATGACCTTCACTAGTTTTTCAGCAATTTTTCTCTCTTCTTGAAGTAGAGTTTTTCCCATGAGGTTTTTCTCTATTTCTCCACTTAACAAATATTTGGTTGTGATTAGATATCTCATCATACCATATTGTCAGGACCTAAGTTTGCTTTTTACATTATAGTTCTGTTTAATTTTTCATGCATTGTTTGAAGTTGCATTGTCGCTCATCTTAGGGGGTGGGGTGTTTAGAATAAAATAACTTTATTATTAAGTCAGCTTGACTTAATCATTATGTTACCTTTAGTTCTCTCTTAAGATAGCACTTTATGCATTAGTGACATTTAATAATTATCTTAATTATTAAATGCCTTCTTTTTTAGAGTTTCTCATTTTAGACTCACAGTCTCCTTTATAAGGATTGATCATTGTATAATTTATTTTATTTATTTGATCTGATAATATAATATTTCATATTTTCAAAGTCCAACCGTTACTTTGTTATTCTATTCTTCCCAATGACAAGCTATCTTTGCATGCAAGTGATCTTTGTTTCGTGAAGGTGGATTGACAACTTCTATAAGAGATTCAATACAAGTGTTGACTTTTGTTGCAAGTCAATGATGATTAGTTGTGATAATCAAAGAGCAATATGTCTAGCCAAAACATCCTATGGATATGTTTGCACTAAGCAATTGGATGTTCAATATCATTTGGTGGAGAAATATTATTAAGCATGGTAATTTTTTAATTAGGTTGACACTTAGATAATGTTGTATACTCTCTTATGAATACAGTCGACAAATTAATTATCTTCATGCAATATTACCATGGGGCTTAATCATTGTACTATATTCATTTTTTGTACCTCATGCCTGCTATTGCAATGTATAATGTCAAGTGGGAGAATATTGTAGTGCATTATACTAGCCTTAAATTCCTAAGTCATCTTCATGTGTTTCCACATTCTTTGAAAAGACTTGTATGGAGTGAGATAAATACAATATTTATAATTTTATTTATTTCCTATGAAAATTCTAAATAAATCCCGTTAAGGTGAAAATTCTTTAATGATGGTTACATAGTATGTTGGGGAGAACATCCACTTTTTGGGTAAGGACCACCTCAACTTGCATGTGTGCGCATGTTGACATGTTATTAGCATGTCACCTACAGTTGAGTAACCAACCTTGCACTTTTGGGGAATAACTTTTTTAAGCTATCCAAAATAATAGAGCACTCATGATTCATTGATTGTGATTGGTCAAGAATTAAGTGCATGAAAGTTGTGTGTTCACTAATTATTTTTTACTATGTTTATGAGGTGTCCATAAGGGAGGTGTGGGTTTTCCAAATGGATTTAGCTTCTTTTTTGGGATTCCTTTCCGACAAAATTCTATAAATTAGACTCTTGGGATAGTAGTTTCATCTTCAATTGTAACTATCCAAGTGATTACTTAAGAGGATAGACTTGTGCATGTAAATCTTGTAAATACAATGACAAAACTAAGGTTAATCAAAAAACAAATAAAAATGATATTGGTGTGCACATTGATAAAAGAAAAAACTGTTGTAAAATAAATAGGCATGTGGATTTAAAATGTTGAAAGGTTCATCCTGAACTACATCCCAAAATAAGAACAAGAGAATATATAATGGCGAAGCTAAGAAATATACTATGATGATTTGGATGCACAAGCACTATTGACAAACATAGACATGGGAGAATATATATATATATATATATATATATATATATATATATTCAAATTATAAAATAAAAAAATTAGATCCTAGCTCATAATGTAATCATTTTAAAACGTATTGGTTGAAATCATTATACTCCAAACATACGCATACATACACATTGGAATGACTCATTGGCTGAAATAAGTTAAAATATAATTTTAAAAATGGCTAAGACTGAATTTGGAGATAACACAATACAGTTGAGATTGAAGCAGGATGTTATTCCTAAGTGATTCCTATAGTATTCTGATATTATTGTAGGTATTCCTTACATGGATGTTAGGGATGTTTTTTTAACAAGAATGAACATAAATTAAAGGTGGTTCAGGAGTGAGATTAAATACATAATCAAATAGCACCAAGTAAAAACTAAAGTACCTACCATAAGATATAAACAAACCGTTAAAACCAGGAAGTTGTTTTCCTTCATTCAAATATGGTAAAAATTTCTACCATACCTCTAAATTGAAATATTTCGATGGAATCATCTTTTTAGGAAGTGCTTACATAGCCAAAGAGTAACCAAGAAGAAAAGTAAAGCGTTATAGCCAACTCCTACTCGAATTTTTCCTATCTTTATCGAAACTCTAATTCTAGTGCTTGGCCATTTTATCATCCACATCATTTTGTTCTAAGCTAAAACTTCAATTAACATTATACTACATCATTGTCAACTATTCACACATTTGTTGAATATAATGCTTGGTGTGCCTTCAATCTTATCATCAAAATTGTTGAATCCATCAATGGAGCTTGTCCAAGACATGAAGTGGGAAGAAAGCTGATTTCCTTTTTCTAGCATACCAACCTCCAGCACTGTTCTTCAGCACCATTTCACAATAGGGATCAAGGTTACAGGTGCAATGTTGATCTAATTCACTGATGTCCAAACTTCACAGAGCACAGATTGTGCCAATGTACTCCTAGATCCATTTTCAAGATCCAAGAACCCATCACTTGTCATAGTCAAATTTGTCTCCTCTTCAACAAGGTACACTTTTATTGTAATTATATTTCAATTCAGGAGTAAGGTTTATGTTTCAGCTCTTTTATCTAACTTAAAGTGTTTATAGCTTTCAGTAATTGATTAGCCTAGATGAATATGAAAAGGAATGTTTTATTTCCTTTCATCTTTAAAGAAGCAACTTGCCCTTGGCCAAACTTTCGATGAACATACATGGATAACACATAAACAAATAATCAAAATATTATTAATTACTTCCAGTACACCAAAAGAGTCAACGGTACCAGAAAAGTGATATTACAACATTCCAAAGTCAACCAGAATGTGGGCCTCACTTTTTGAGTCACAAAAGTAGACAAGAGTTCAAAATTGGTATGGCGGCAGAGAAAACAGCTTCAGATGCTGCTCATTTCTTTTGAAGAGTTGATCTTCTGCTTTAACCATAATCATAAATGCCCATATAATGGAATGCAAGAAAGCACTTTAAGCCCTACATGAGCCCACCTATTCCCATCTTCACAAATTTCAAATTAACATTCTGCCCCATTTCAGACTAAGCAAAGCACTTCAAGTCCTACATGAGTGAATAATAATGAACAATAGTAGAAGGCCACGTGATGTGAAATCAATGGATGGCACCAAAGAAAGTGCTGACAGTAGTAGGCAAAAGGTGCATGCAACGCTCCATCTAACATCTGACACAATCTTGCATACAAACTTAAAAAAGGTTCCAATTACATGTAAGCCATTGTATTGACTTGTCACATTTGCCCATGTGATTAGCTTGGAAATTAACTTTCAAACTATGAACTGATTAGGCCAGTAATATGAAAAGATGTGAAGATTCAAGAAAAAAGGAACTAAGTTTTTACAAGTAGATATTATCCTGTTTTTCAGAAATAAGGTAAAATCAAAATTTGCAACAGCTCCTTGGAAGTCATCTGAAGAGGTAATTTTTGAACAGGATCGGCAAATTAAGAGGTCCTTCCAGCCCTGAAATAATACCAAATATTGTCATTTGAAAGGTCTCTTTAGCCTAACAGTTATATCTTAAGTAATTCGGATCTTACGCATGAGAACAAGTAGACTTCCCAAATTAAATAAGCTATGCTTATATTTAAAACTGAATCTACAGAATCACTTAACTTGAATTTCGAAAGGAACCACTACATGTAATTGTAAGCCAAAAACAATCGTATTGAATTTGCATTATCACCAAGCCGTTAGCTCTGTTCAAGGGAAAAGATATAAAATAGACAATTCTATCACCAGATAGCAATAATGCAAATAAAACCCTTACTCTGGTTTCTTTTTCTTTTTTGGAGCTGCCCCATTTTCCTTTGTTTCCATTTTTAAATTGGAGATGCTACCAAATGATTCTTTGACGCCACTTATAGCATTCCCAAAGAAATCTTTCACCTTCTCAACCGCTGGTTTTAGTTCTTCTTTCGGTGGAATCTAATATTTGCACACATGAACATCTTGTGTCAGATAAGTAAACAAATTTTTAACCAAGGGAAATGTTTATAATTTGAATAATTCAATCACTGAATACAAATGATTGTAATAAAATTATAAATGTCTTTGACAATGTTAATAAATAACTCTGCCAGAATGACAAAAATCTTTAATGCAATAAAATGCAACTAAAGTAAATATCACTTACTGAAGGGAATAATCTATACACAAAATGTTGACTACAGTTACAATCAGTCTCCCTAACCTCTTAAAATACCTCTTAAGTTTACAGAAGTGGCAACAATCATGCTTAGCATTCCAGAACAGTAATGTCCTGTCTAAACAGCATTTCATATTAATCACTTTGATCAGCAACATTTCCTATGACATGTACAGCAGTATTGATGCCCATATTTATTGATCAGAGTACTAATAAGGATGCTACTGAACACCACAGTGCTCAACAATACTCCGGTCATAATAATGACACAATTCTACTAATAGGTGATCAGAAGAAGGCTACTAATATGAAAAATCCATAGGTTTCTAGCTTTTACTGTGTAACATTTGTTAACATCATATTTTGAATCATATTCCATGATTCATTGTTCTATTCTCTAGCTCAATCTCATTCCAATGATGAATCATGGAGTGTCATCCAAAACATTGATGTTAAAAATTGTTACGCAATCAAATCCAGATATCCATACATATCAATATCATGGACAGTGGAAAATTCATGCTGTTGAGATTACTAATCATGAAGGAAGAGTTACGTCAAAAGACAATAGTGATGACAGCAATCTCAACAGGTACAACATTATTAACAGCTGATCTGTAACAATGACATTACCTCAATAATAAAGCTTTATAAATGAAATAATGACATCAATATCAATTGATAAGCCTGAATGACATCAAGTCAACAAAAGCACTAACATCTGTGATACGACAAGTCAAAGGATAGCATATTGCCAAAATGGTCAAGTAATAACTCCTCATGATTCCCAAATAAGGACAGAAGTGTACACCATTATCAAAGGTAGGAGTGGTAACCACTAATTACAACAGCAACAGCCAAGTCCTTATTCACAAGGTTTTCAAGCCCAATTATACTAGGTGTCTTCAAAACCACAGATAACTACATTAACTTTTTTATATAATGAGCCCAATGGTTACCATTGTCCCTTGGCAATGTTAAGAATCTAACCTAGATAATCCACAGGTCTAATGGTGCAGATCATACCTGGCTCCTCTATTTATATATTCTCAATGAATGGCATTTAAAATAATTTATATGTTCTCTATAGGTGCCGGTGGTCTGTAGGTGAATACCTTAGTTTGTCCCTGACTAATCTTAGTTAGACATAACTAATATTTGCATTATGGTCGCCGGCTTAGGGATGACTAATTATTAGTTATATGCCAAGGGTTATGTCCTTTGAAGGACATACCCTCTAGAAGAATATATAGGCGGGTTAAGAATGTAGTTTGGAGACACACAGATACAATACAGTCTGATCTTCAAGCATTCTTCTTCCCACGGATTTATAGCAGCGATTTTCCAATCACACAAGTTTGTGAATAGAAGCCTGGACCTGCAGTTGTCATAAATAGATCCACCTTAAAAGATCTGAACATACGAATTGTAGCAAGGATTATTCTCAGCAACACTGAGTTTGCATTCAAGGCCCACGAATTTGCAGAACTGTACATGGTATCAGAGCCTTGTTATCAGATCTAGGGCTCTGCAAATTTTCAATGATCAGATTTTTTCTATTTCAGTAGTTATCTTCCATTTCCGATGGCATATACAATCAGGCCTGAGGGCAAATTCGATGGGAAGGAACATTTTGAAGCATGGAAATTCAGAATCTTGATGATTCTTGAAGAAAATAATGTTAAACAGTTTGTTACAAACAGCCACCAGTTGAACCTCACAAATCCATATGGACCAATTGAAATAGAAAAGCCATTCAAATCATCTTGGATGGAGTTAAGAATGACATCATACCTATGCTTACAAAACACCAAACTCCCGACGATATGATGAATGCATTACGGAATGCATTTGAAGTAAATAATGCAACGAGGGTCCTTGCACTAAAAAGACAACTAAATCGCATCCAGATAAAGAAAGGAGAATCAATAAACTCCTTATTTCCTAAGAGTTGCTAGCATTGGAGATGAATTATCAAGCATAGAAACCATCATTAATGACACCGAACTAATGCTCATGGCCATAGATGGATTGCCAAAATCATGGGAAATTCGCACAAGGAATAAATGTTAGAGATCAGCTTTTGGACTTTAACAAACTCAAGAATGATTGTCTTCAAGAAGAGTCAAGAAAACTAAAGAAAGGACGAAAACCAAAAGTGGAAGATGAAGAACTTCACGTTCTTAATGCCAACTCTTGTAAAGGCAAGAAAAAACACTTCAAGAAGAAAAAGGGAAATCAGATGAATGGAAAGCCAAAGAAAGACCTTTCTAAAATAAAGTGTTTCAAATGCGAAAAATTTGGACATTATAGATCAAATTGTCCAGAAAATTCCAAACAACAGGCAAATTGTACAAATGTTATTAGAGAAGAAGAAACTTATGACCCTGAGAACCATGTCTTGTATTCCTCTCTATCAAATGAAATCTCAAATAAGGCATGGGTAATTGATAGTAGATCCTCCAGACATATAATGGGATACAAAGAAACTCTAGATTCCTTGTCAGAGAAAGTTAACGGGGAAGTTACTATTGGTGATAACTCTCCACACTCAGTTGAAGGAATTGGTAGCTGCACTTTGAAGCTAAAGATAGGAAATACTCTTCTTCTTAAAGATGTACTATATGTACTAGGGATTAAAAGGAACCTAATCTCAATTATTGCATTAGAAGATGATGGACACAATGTTGCATTCATGGATGGCAAAGTATTAACTTGGGCTAAGAACTCTTCCATCAAGAAAGCTAAAGTAATTGGTCAAAGAAAGGGATATTTGTATGAACTGAATATAGAACCCAGTAGATCCATTCAAGCCCTAGTTCACGAAGTAGAAAATTCAAATGAAATATGGCACAAAAGATTAGGGCATCTAAACTTTAAAACCTTATCAACGATGGAAAAGATGGTTACCGGATTACCTAAATTGAATAAAGATCACCCTAGTATTTGTAAAGGGTGTGCTCTGGGTAAAAGTACTAGAAGTCCCTTTCATGATAGTACTAGGAAAACAAATACTGTACTTGAGTTAATTCATTCAGATTTACGTGGACCTATGTCCGTCCCCTCCCTTGGAAGATTCTGGTATTATATCTTGTTCATAGATGACTTCTCTAGGAAAACATGGATCTATTTTTTAAAATGCAAGGAATTAGAGGAAATCCTACAAAGATTTAAAGAATTCAAAGCATTAACTGAAAATTTTTCAGGACATAAAATCAAAATCCTTAGAACAGATAATAAAGGAGAATATACCTCAGCCTTATTTAAAAGATTTTGTAAAGAATTAGGGATCAAGAGGGAGTATACTGTTCCTTATAACCCTAAACAAAACGAGGTAGCTAAATGGAAGAATAGGACAATTATAGAAGCTGCTAAGGCTATGATTTTTGACCAAAATCTAGAATACTATCTTTGGGTAGAAGCCTCTTGTACTGCTATATATATTCAAAACAAAAGTCCTCACTCCTATCTTAAAGATAAAACCCCTGAAGAAGTATTTACTAAAGTAAAACCCAGTATAAGTCATCTCAGAATTTTTGGATGTCCTGTATACATTCATGTGCCAAAAGAAAAGAGAACCAAATTAGAACCATCTAGGAGGAAAGGTATCTTTGTAGGGTATAGTGAAACTTCTAAAGCATATAAAATTTTCATACCTAGACAGAAAACTATTGAACTTAGCAGAGATGTAATCTTTGAGAAAGATCTTGCATTCAAAAGAACAATAAGTTCCAATGAACCCTCTCCTTTATCAAGTTCTGAAAGAATTAGTGAATTTGAATCCCAAAGGGAGAACTTAGAAGAGGTCGAAGATGAAATAAGCCTTGAGGAAAGTTCAAAGAAAAGACCACTTTAGGTCATAAAAATAGTTGAAGTAGCTCAAGATTTTGTTGTACCTTCAGGATCAATCAGAGAAAGTAAAAGACCTAAAAGATTCTCTGGTTATACAACAAATATGATTGATTTATCCAAAACAAAGCCAACCAATCCTTTTGATGCTATTAAACATCCAACCTGGAAAGAAGCTATGACAGAAGAATATCAATCAATTATGAAAAATGATGTTTGGGAAATAGTTCCAAGGCCAAAAGAAAAATTCGTTGTTTCTTCCAAATGGATATTCAAAATAAAGCATGTTGTTGATGGAAGTATTGAGAAATATAAAGCCAGATTTGTAGCCAAAGGTTTTTCTCAAAAAGAAGGGATTGATTTTGAAGAAACTTTTGCTCCTGTTGCCAAATATACTACCGCTCGAGTTGTCTTAGCAATTGCCGCATCTAAGGGATGGAAGGTACATTAGATGGATGTAAAGACAACATTTCTCAATGGAAAGATTTCAAAAGAAGTCTATTTGGAGCAACCACAAGGATTTAAAACCCATGATCCTAATGCCTTTGTTTGCAAACTCAAGAAAGCTCTTTATGGGCTTAAATAGGCTCCTAGGGCCTGGTATGAAAGGATTGATAAATATCTCACCGGCTTAGGTTTCTCTAAAAATAACGCCAATCCAAACTTATATTATAAAAGAGATAAAGATGGTATGGTAATATTGATATTGTATGTTGATGATTTATTAATCACAGGTGATGACCATCTTATAGATCAGTGCAAGAAAGATCTGACTAGAGAATTCGAGATGAAAGACTTGGGTCTTCTCCATTACTTCCTAGGATTGGAAGTACGACAGAATGCTGATAGTATCATACTGAATCAAGGGAAGTACACTTCAGATATCTTGAAGAAATTTGGAATGTGGAACTGCAAGTCCATGTCTTCTCCAATGGAGACCAATTTGCATAAACTTAAAGAAGCAGCTGCAGAATCACCTCCAATAGATTCTACTCTCTATAGGCAGATGATTGGGTCCCTGATGTACCTAGTAAATACAAGACCTGATATTTGCTATGCTGTTCATGCCTTAAGTCGGTTTATGTGTGAACCTAAGGAGATTCACCTAGTTGTTGTTAAACACATTATGAGATACTTACAAGGCACTCTTAATTATGGACTCAAATATGAGAAAGTTGCTTTAGATTTGCATAGATTCACCGATTCAGATTGGAGTGGAAGTGTTAAAGATAGGAAAAGCACTTCAGAATGTTGTTTCAGTTTAGGATCAGCTATGATTTCATGGATATGTAGAAAGTAGTCTTCAGTAGCTCAGAGCTCCACAGAAGCCGAATACATTGCAACAGCAATGGCCTCTCGAGAAGCAGTATGGCTAAGGAAGTTACTTGTGGGATTATTTGAGCAAGCCATGAATCCTACAATTATTCATTGCAACAATCAGAGTTCCATCAAGCTCTCAGTGAATCCGGTTTTCCATAATAGATCCAAGCATATTGAAATTCCTTACCATTATGTAAGAGATATGGTAGAAAAGAATTCTGTTAAATTGGAATACATTTGTACTACAGATCAGACAGTAGATATACTCACCAAACCTCTATCTAGAGTAAAGATAGAACATTTCAGAAAGAGACTTGGTATGGTTGAGTTGCAATTCATTTGTACTTTTTTTATTATTAATAAAATAATAAATATTTATTTTGTCAAGCTATTGACTGTTATGGGCTCCACCATGTATAATCATTATTTAAGAGGTGAAGATCTCTGAAATAATGAATACTTGTGCAAAAGGCATTATGAGAGGTGACGATCTCTTAGAGAATGTCTTAAACAATAGATTTTACTATAAGATCCAGATGAATTTTAGATCGTATTGTAACATTAACATTGCTATGTTCATGGGTCACAAATTGGATGAAGGAAGAATTCTAAAAATTCTCTGGGTTTATCTTGTATTCTGGTAATCTTAAATTCAGGATCTAGTTGTGATTTAGAAATACCAATTTCTATGAGTCACAACATGTGTCTTATCACTAGTAGCAGTGATTTTTCATATCACAAGTTTAGTAATATGACTTTGTATCATGTGTTCTATGATACTACATACTAAGAAGAGACAGACAGATATAGAGTATTAATTCTTGCTTAACATCTGTATTGATGTCGCTAGATATGATATCTCTCTGTAGGATTATCAGGTTAAGAGGGAGTGTTAAGAATCTAACCTAGATAATCCACAGGTCTAATGGTGCAGATCGTACCTGGCTCCTCTATTTATATATTCTCAATGAATGGCATTTAAAATAATTTATATGTTCTCTATAGGTGCCGGCAATCTGTAGGTAAATACCTTAGTTTGTCCCTGACTAATCTTAGTTAGACATAACTAATATTTGCATTATGGTCGCCGGCTTAGGGATGACTAATTATTAGTTATATGCCAAGGGTTATGTCCCTTGAAGAACATACCCTCTAGAAGAATATATAGGCGGGTTAAGAATGTAGTTTGGAGACACACAGATACAATACAGTCTGATCTTCAAGCATTCTTCTTCCCACGGATTTATAGTAGCGATTTTCCAATCACACAAGTTTGTGAATAGACGCCTGGACCTGCAGTTGTCATAAATATATCCGCCTTAAAAGATCTGAACATACGAATTGTAGCAAGGATTATTCTCAGCAACTCTGAGTTTGCATTCAAGGCTCACGAATTTGCAGAACTGTACAGGCAACAGAGCCAATGGTGATTCAAAATTGGCAAGTGGGAATATTAACGGTTACTTATACTGTTCAAGGTAAATGACATGTTTATAAGAGTTCTGGAGTAGAATGATGGAAAATTTGGAGGTCTAGTGCTAAAAACATCTAAACTACTGTACCATTACAAGTGATATATTGCAAATAATTGGCAACATTCAGGTCAACATTTCAGTAAAAAATGCAGTGAAAGATATTTTCAAAAAGGTGCAATATTTCTAATAAATATGGGGACCCTGCTGAGAAAAGATAAATCAGAATGTGACAACTCCAGGATTTTCTCAGTCAAAGACAGGGAATTCAACAAAAATCATGGACGAGTTTTAAACATCAGCATAGATGAATGGACTACTTCTACAGAGTTAGGTCATGGCATAGAAAGCTCACAGATGGCTTCTAGAAAGTCAACTTTTTATTTACCTCATGATGGTCATTTAAGTCACTTAAGTATCTTCATATGCATCTTGTCACACAATGTACCCAGTCACATAGTTTAGTATAATTTTATTTCAGTTCTCTGTTAACAATTGTTTCTTCTAAAAACATCGTCTTTGTATTTCCTTAGTTAAGGAGCCTTTGTCTCCTTTGTAAATACTGATTCAATCAATCAATTATGATTTCAATTGCCCACACATGAACTGACATCAAACATAAAATAGTTTGGAAGGCTGTGACAGGAAGCCTCAATGGAGGCAGGCTTTGAATAATTGTAAGAGGACTCTTTTGAGTGTCAAGGCAGCATGAGCTCAAAAAATATTTAATGCTATATCCACTTACTCTCTAACTTTAAATTATGCAGTGCTTTGAAAAAAGATTAGGTTTACATCTGATTGATCAAGTTCTATGAATCGATGACCATGGTAGTGAAAGGTATATCTTGCCTTTAATGTAAATAGGGAAAGAATGACACACTTTCACATAGAGTATTTTGTGTACTGCATATTCATGACTAGTGCTTTGAATATTTTTTAAATTTTATTTTGTTGTTGAGTTGGCTTTTCCAAGTCAAAATGTGGAAAGACTTGTGGCCTACAATCAAGTCTTGCCATGGATCCAGTTTTATGTTTTGAAGAACCCTACCAGTTTTATTTTGCTACCTTGAAGAGCTCTTTGAGTTTGAAATTATTATGTTTTTCACTCTTCTCCAGTCTTCTCACTTGATCTTGTATTTATTATGTTTTTCTTGTTGCTCAACATTGCAGATGGAAAATGCCATATGCATTGAACTCACTCATTTCTTTGTGTGATATTTTTCGTTGATTCACTCATGGTCTAGGAGTGTCATAACCCTGCCAAGCCATGAGGAGCTGGCCAAGGAAAAAAAAGAAATTAAAAGAAATCAAATCAAAACTTAAACACAAGACGATTCTAGGAGGGCCAACCTGATCAAGTATATAGGGCAGCAAGGCAAATTAAATGGATTACTTTCTAAAACCAACTCAATAATCACAAACAAGATTGGACGAGAGCTTGCATCCCTTTCTAGTGAAGAGTTGTGACTCCCTCCATTGAAAGGTACGAGGGGAGTCCAATAAAACTAAGTCACAAGGTTCGAATTCGAATTCAAGTTCGTCGATCATAAAATTCGAATGAAATCCGGCAAGGGTAAAAGTTCGGACAAAATTCGACATTAAAATTTAGTTATATATATTTATATATTTTTAAATATTACTAATATATCCACAAAGTTGTTAAAATAGTTGAACATTGTTAAATAGTTTAACTAAATAACTCAATATCAGTTTAAAATTAAATAATATTATATTAAATTACAGTATTATGTTAAAATTCATAAAATTCGGATGACATTCGAAAAGAGTTGAAATTCGCTGAAATTCGAATCAAAAGGATGAAATTCGGAGAATCCTGTGACTTAGCAATAAAATGTAATTTGGGAGAAATCACAAAAAACATATAAGCAGATATAAGTAGAGACAAAGGTAAAATATGTGATGAGAAATTAAGGAGCGGAGGTAAAGGATTAGAGAGCAGAGACATAGGAATGTAGCGATAAAGGCAGAGGTAGATTTAATTAAGAAAAGGCATTAATATGATTTGCAGCAATCAATTTCTGGAAAAGAAACAATTATTAACAAAGAGATATGTCCATTCAAAGAGACATTTCTCTTCAAAGAGACCAAAGATATATTAAAGGAGATCAATCTAAGAGATCAATCGGAGATAAGAAACCAGACTTAAGATATATATAGCTGTCAACATTACATCCATAAATCGGTAAGGAACATGAGTGTTTTACACATTCAATCTAACTGAAAAGTACAACCTAAATCAGTCCAATGGTCGTGGAGGGGGGTCTGGTAATCTCTGGTCTGTGCATTAAAATCCCCTAAAATGATGATGTCCCCCAAGGTCGAGAACTTGGTAATGTACTCACGTAAGTCCTCAAAAAGGTCTGTGCTCAGTACTGTGAACAACATAGGACAAGGAGGCATGCAAAAAGTAGCAAACCACAATGAAGATGTGTTTGCCATGTGGTATCACATGACTTATAAGGATTTACATGAATCTAGCCAAACCGTCAACATGAACCACAAAGGTCGTGCTAAAGAGGCGGTCTTTGATCAAACAAGCAATATTGCCCAACCCTTTGACCCCCTTAGAAGATTTGACCTCATCTCTAAAAACAAAAAGCACAAAGTCCCAGTAACAACAAAAATATCAACAAAGCCTATAGCATCTTGAAAACGACCCGATCAAGACTGTAAAGTGTCATTTTTCGTTCCAACAGTTGACAAGCAAGGAGTCACAGTGAGGCTCCCTCCTACCAAACTATCGCTAAGAATGTCGTTTGGCCTAGGTGGCTAGCTTCGATTCACTACAATGGGGGCAACAAGTAAATAAACCAGATTCAAGAAAGCAGGGAAACCCATTTGAGATCACCAAGTTCGAGGTCTCACAAAGATGAAGATGACGATTGCATCTTGTAAGGGGTCCACGTCTATCCTCGGAGGAGCATTGTAAACCAAGAATGAAAGGATCTAACTCAAAAGTACAAACTAAATCACTCCCATGGTCCTTGTAATCTTTGGTTCATGCATTAAAATTCCCTAGAATGATGATGTCCCTAAAGGTTGAGAACTTGGTAATGTACTCATGTAAGTCCTCAAAAGGATCTCTGTGCTCAGTACTGTGAACAACATAGGATGAGTGTCGTCGGTAAATATTGTGTAGCCGACGGGCCCCTTTGGGAAAGTTCTTCGGAAAGTATATATACACCCTCCGAGATCATTGATTAAGCATTATGTAATCTCTTTGGCATATGTGAATAATAAAAGGAGTACTACTGTTACATGTTCTTGTTTCATTGTCTGTATGCATTAATTTAATTACCCATACGGTAAACATTTGGCGCCATTGCCCAATGGACCTAGACTAATGCCGAATCAGCTTAACAAGGATAGAAATCAGATAAAGGGAAAAGATGGAATACGCACTGCACAAGAAATTTTAATTCTGGCACAACAGGCCGAGCGCAGATGGAGGTTTTAGCAGATTGCCAATGGACACCGAAACACCGAGGAATTGTTGGAAGAGACTCGACAGCAGTTGAATTTGGTGGAAGAAACAAGTGAGGAATTTCTTAACCTGTATACGCTAAGGGTTAAGAATCCAGACGGAAGGGAATTAACTCACATGGCTCGGAGTGCCGAGGGAGCATGAGCACGGAGTGAACTCTTTGTCCGCAATACACTTCCGGAATGGATAATTTCGCTTGAGGAAAACCCTTCTTCACCAAGTAATGCAGCTGTTGGAAATAAGACGACTATCCAAAACAGCGCAAGTGTGCAGAACAACGCGGGCGTTCAGAACAGTACGGGTGTTCAAAACAACGCTGGTGTGCAGAACAGCATGGGTGTTCAAAATAGCACGGGTGTGCAGAATAGCGTGGGTACACAACAAGTACTTCCAACTTGAATAGTAATGGCGGGACCAAAGGAAAAATTGTCAAAGTTTGATGGTGATGGAACGACCGATCCAATCAGACACTGTAAGACATGCGAAACAATCTAGACGGCAAATGGCGTAACCGATACAAATGAATGGGTTCGACAATTTTCGGCAACCCTAAGGGGTGTAGCAATTGACTGGTTTGCCGATAGGGATCCTCAAAAATTAACCAATTAGGCGAAAGTTAAAAAGGAATTTATCACCGAATTTCAATTGTTGCTTGACGACAATGAGATTGAAGCAGAGATATACAACACAAAGCAAGGAAAAAATGAAACAATTCGAGTATATGCCAAAAAATTAAAAGACTTAATAAACAAGATGGAAAGTAAGCCGGAAGATGAGTTGCAAAAGAGATGGTTCATTGAAGGACTATGCTCGAAGTTACGGAAGAAAATGAAGATTGTGCCACCATCCTCATACACTAAAGCATATAATCGAGCGATGAACTTCGAAAGTCAACAGAAAACAAAAAGGAAGAAGAGTAACTCATCTGATTCAGATGACGATGCGTCTTCGGAAGAAGAGAGCAACGATGACGAAAAGGGCAGCAAGAAGCTCCGAGCTCTCCAGAAGGATATGATCCAAATGATGAAGGAATTTAAGAACATGTAGAAAGAGACCAAGGGAAACGAGCTATGATGCACAGAATGTAAGACAAAAGGTCACACGAAGGGATCTTGTCTAAAGAACCAGTTCTGCGAGATCTGCCAGATCATGGGACATTCCACAAAAGCATGCCCCTTCAATATAAAAACAAGAGGACCTCAACAAGCGCTCTTGACCCAAGAGGCTTCCACGTTAGGAGGGAGCGGAAACACCAATAATGAGGGTGCCATGTCGGGAGAGTACATAAATAATAGATGAGGGCAAAACAACAACAATGCCAACAATGATAATGGGAGCCGCAGCCAAATTCAAAATGATGTGAACGGCCGCCCAATGGTACAATGCCAAGCATGCAATTTATGGGGCCACTTTGCCCGAGACTATATAACAGCAAACACACCAAAGTTGTTATGTAGATGGTGGGGTCCTAGAGATCATGAAGATGCCAAGTGTCCGAAATCAAGAGTGAATTTGATCACTATCGGGACAGATGAAGAGGAGGTTCTCGCAATCACACGAAAACAAGAAAAACTGTACCTCAACCCGACAGAAGAAAAGAAGAGATTGGAAGAACCGCGGCCGAAAATTGAGAAAGCAACACAAGTGGAGAAAGAAAACTTGAAGGACACTACTGGCACCTCAGCAAGGAACTGCGTGGAATAGAACATCATACAACAAATATTACAAACTGAAGTACTAGTCAAAATAAACAGTCTACTGCTCACAATGCTTCAACTCCGATCGGCACTCACAAACATCGCTCCAACTGCTAAATTACCAAGAGAACACGGAAGGGAGAAGGAAAGTGGAGCAAGTACAATGGACGGAAGGGAGAAGGAAAGTGGAACAAGTATAGCAGACCCAATGCTGCTAGCGCTCACATCTGGATGACATCTGGCGATCGTAGAGATGGGTATATTAGGAACGGTCCTTTTAGACACAATTGTGGACGGAGGTTCAAGGGTAAATGTCCTACTAGAAGATACTTGGAAGAAGTTGGAACAGCCGACATTGTGGCCACCTATATTCTCGTTGCTCACGATAGACCAATACAGGATCAAACTGTTGGGGATCCTAATGGCACAACCAGTGACTATTGGAACACAACCGTTCCTACTTGACTTCGTCGTCATCCTGCTGAAGAGGAGAGGATATGACGCCATTTTGGGGCAAAGATGGCTTGTGCAAGCAAGAGTTAAGCATGGCTGGAAGAATACGCTATCAATGGAAAGCAGGGGATGACGATTCATTATTGATACACACACAAAATTGGTGGGTGAAGAAGCCATATCATCCGATTCCGAAGAAGAGGATGAAGGAAAGCAGCGATTAGAACCCAATGAGGAAGGAGTCCTACGGTTGGAAGGTGGATCGACGGATGATGATTTGGATTCAGTGAACGGCCTTTTCCACTGGTAGATGGAGGATTATGAGCTCTTTCTGAGTTGTAATATGTTAAGGGTCGACGAAGGTAAGGAAGAAGAGGGAAATGAATGTCCAAAGGAGTACGGAGAAGTGGAAGAAGAAAAGGCGGTTACGACAAAAGCTGAAGGGAAGAACAAAAGGAAAGATTCCACTGTATGACCGCATAGAAAGAAAATGTTACGTCGAACCACAAAATTAGTAGAAAGGTGCCAACAACAAGGAAAACACATTGTATGGTTTGCACAGGAAACAAAGAGGAAGGGCTTAATAAAAACTTCAGCAGTACAAAGTGAAAGTTCTAAAATCAAGAATATAGTGATTGACGGCAAGGAGTGGCAGCCGATGGAATTCATGGTACCGAATTTCGGGAAGAAACTAAGTGATATGGAAAACTTGAAGGAGAGATCGTGTAACTTAAATAAACTTGATGAGCGACGATTGCAGGCACAATGGGCCACGGAGGTGACACAGAACAGGCGCAAAGCATGGCATGATAAACACCTAAAATTAAATAAATTTCAACTGAGCCAGTTAATGTTGAAGTATAACGAGCAGAATGAAATCAAACCTAGAGAGTTCAAAGTCAAATGGGTAGGACCATACAAGATATGGGAAGTTGGTGATAACGGGGCGATGAAGTTATGGACGCTCGACGGGAAGGAAGTATCAAAGACGGTGAATGGGTCAAAGTTAAAAATCTATCATGAAGGGAATAGTCCCTCGTTGACAAACAGTGAGGAGCAGTAGTTTAAAAAAAAAAAATTTTAAAAAGAAAAAAAAAGTGATTTAAGTCACCGTATGGCAGCTAGCACAGTCACCATACGGTTGCCGTACGACAACCTATTAATAGCACTGTACGATATTTGAAGAGTCTTGTAGCCGTACAGAAAAAAAAAGCAAAGATTTTTTTTCCACTGTACAGACTTTTAAAAAGAGTTTGAAATCTTAAATTAGCACCGTACGGCCTCCCCTTTTATTCAAGCACCGTATGGACTTTTGTGCGCAGGAGCTAATAAATCACCGTACCGCAAAGCCTGAATATGTATAAAGGCCGCACATGCATACCAAGCACCATAAGAAAATCGTATGGCATATAGGGATAAGGGAAGGAGTGACGACAAGGAGCAAGAAAGAGACCCGTACGGCAAAAGAGAGCCATTCACAAATTCACAAGGCATTGAAGGAAAGACCATACGACATCCAGTGTTTTAACCCCGTACGGTAGCAAGACAGGAGTTCGTACGACATTCTCTACACTTGTTCCATACGCCATTTCCTTGCTTGTTTTGTTCCACATGGTTCGTACAGCATGTCTGTTTCAGTACTGGACGAATGCAGGAGGATAGCAGAAGCCAGAAGCCATTCATGAAGTCTTGAAGGAGGGTTGTACAGATGCCAATGAAGGAGAAGAACTTCTATGTGTTGAGGGATAACTGACCTAGCCTAGTAGAGGAAGAAATGGAGTTTGTAGGAAAGAGGAAGTGAAAGAAAAACTTAGAAGAAGAATCTACAGCTAAAAGAAAAAGAAAAAAAATGACGACAAATAAAAAATGTTCAAAATGAATAATGCATAATGCCCAAGGGAAGGGAAAGACATAAATAGGTAATAAAACATAAGTAGTTGCCAGAAAGAGTGTGGAATCAGAAGAAAATCACAAAAATCGTGTGTTCCATGGAGTTTTGTGTGGGTTTGAAAGTGCTAATTTGGTCTTGGTGGCGGGGGCACTACCCCTCAACCCCACTAGGGGAGATGCCCCCTAGACCCCCAGTCAGTGCAGTTATCAGTCGTGGGAAGTGTGACCAGTTGATGAGACCTGGAGCTACTGCGGGCATAGTGTGCTAAAGGTGGAAAGATCAATGGAGCAAACCTTTGGAGAGGGGTGATACGCTTTGAGGCACTTGGAGTAGGTGTTGGACGTGAAGCTATCTTGGTGGATGCATAGAGAGCTCGGGAGGAGCTGATCATCCAGTTGAAGGCGGTACAATGACACTTGGCTCAAGGTACCCAAGAGTTGGAAGCAGAGAAAGCAGCATGGGTGGCTATCAAGGTCAGCTTGATTAAGGAGACAGTATTGTGTTAGCAGAGGCTATAGATGCAACGTGATTTGGAGACTAGTTTGGTGCAGGCATGAGACGAATGTGAAAGTGGTGTGACAGAAACATATCTATTTTTTTATAGTTAGTCAGTTAATATATTCCGTTGTGTTAATCTGTCTCAGATATATTATTATAATTTACAAGTTGATGTCGTCGGTAATTGTTATGTACTGACAGGCCCCTTCAGGAAGGTTCTTCGGAAATTATATATACACCATCCGAGATCATTGTAATCATCATCATAAGCATTATGTAATCTCTTTGGCATATGCAAATAATAAAAGGAGTACTGTTGTTCTTGTCTATTGTCTGTGTGCATTAATTTATTTGCCCCATGCGATAAACAATGAGGAGGCCTACACAAAAGTAGAAAACTATAATGAAGATGTCTCTGTAATGTGGTGGCATACGATTGACAGATCCACATAAATCTAATCGAACTGTCAGCATGAACCACAAAGGTTGCATTGAAGAGGTTGTCTGTTACATCCCAAATTTTGCCCTAATTTTTAATTTGATCATAACTGTTGGTTTAACAAATTATTTCTTTTCATGATCATGTGAAATGAGTTAGTTATTTATATACATTGTACTAACTATTGATGATATGGCCGGTCATGAATTATTCTTTTCATGATTATGTGAAATGAGTTAGTTATTTATATACATTGTACCAACTGTTGATGAAATGGTTGGTAAACTATGACTATTATTAGATGATTAGTAGTTGTTGATTTAAATTAGCGATTAATATGTTCTATTTTGAATTACTATGGAATTAATATTTTGGCAAGAATGTTTTACATGGGTGATTGCAGGAGAAGATTGAAGAGAGGGGAAGCATTGCTAAACGAGATCATCGGAATGGGATGTTTGTTTGGTTCAGTCATCAGGATCGGCAAGTATGACCTTGGACTTCCTTGGAAGGGATATGATGACATGTCCACAGGTTATATTATGGGACCTGCATGAGCTATTAAGGAAACAATATAGGAAAAACATAAAATAATCTAATTTAAAATATAATACATACCTTTAGAGATTGTTTATTAATTTTTATCATATCATTACAATAAACACTTACATACGAACACACATATAAAAATGAAATGACACCAATAAATTATAATAATATAATCTAATGATGTCACCTCATCAATATACTTATGTGAATGAATATAAGAACATATTATAATAATAAAAGAAAAATTATAACTCTTCAACTCCTTTTTCTTCCTTATTTCTTTTCCCTCTTTATTTTCTTCTTTTTCAAATTGAATTAATGTTTTTGAATTTGAATGGACATCTTGGAAACCGATAGAAGTCGAGGAGTCTCGACTTGCCTTTAAGAAGCCGTGAATCAACCAAGGCAATATCATTCTCTCTCCTTTTTATTATCTGCTATGTTCCCACTGCAAGCCGAGCATAATCATTTTCAGCCAAAACTTTCTTTCCAACTACTCAACCAAGATTACCTTGTTCTCCCTTACTCTGTTGGCATCTGGAATCTGTAATCAAGTCTCAACTAGTGGGTGAACAAATAGCCAACAGGGGTTCTTGCCAATGACGAGAGAAGTCACGTCCTTGCCCAATCACAGGTCACGAATATACACAATCACATTTCATAAATTCCTTCTTTTTCTAAGTATATGTCTGACTGCAGTCAGCTACATATTGCTAGGACTGCAATATATGTTTTCATATTCATAACTTCTTCCTTATCTGATTAGAATATCTGATTGTAGCCGGCTATGCATTGTTAGACTGAGATTAATTTACAATACCTTGTTGTTGGTCCCTTGCATTGCATAGAGTTCATTAAAGATCTTCATAGAATATCTTTGTGATTAAACATCATTTATGAAATCGAATGGTAGCTATAGAAACTTAAATGATTATATGAATCAACATCAATAACCATGCTGTCATAATTTCCGAAACAAAGATCAGACTATTCTTAGATTCTCTAACACCTAGGATTCACCGGTGACGAAGCCATGAAATGGTGAAGAGGTGTAAATAAAATAGAATGATCATAATCTTTCAGGCACCTAGGATTCATCGACAAAGAAGCCATTGAAATGGTGAAGAGGTGGAGTTAACTTGCAAGAACCAAGAATAAAATCAGATATGAATAATTAAATAATGAAACACTTAATAGCTCATGCTGTCCCTATAATGGAATCTGTTGTCAAGTCGAGTGGTGGTGATCGAGTCATTGAACCCAAACGAAAATCCTTGGCCAAGGTAGTTTATAGGCATATCTGTCATTCTATGATCACTTGATGTCCATAGACGTCAGTTATATAGGTATAACTAATTGGGCACTCAAAACCACTTGGTAACTTGGATGGCTGGATTGAAGAACATCCCAAGCCCGATCTCGAGGTAGGGAGGGTCATTCTAATATGTTAGGATGTGTGGAGATAAGTATGGTCCGAGGTTGGGAGGTTAAGCCTATGTCAATGCTTCTCCTCTCACCAATGCCGAAGCTTGCACAACCAGATAAAGGATCTTCCGTTATTACTATATGTTTTTTTTCACTCTTTTACTTGTTAAACATTTAGCATGAATATTCAATAATCTTTTCATTTGAATTAGGGTAGATAATTGCCATCTAAATTTGAATAAGAATATGCATACTTTCAATTAAGCATGATTTCAATTAAGGAAGATAGTCGTTGCTTTATTTTTCAGCTGAATATGTTATTAGTTAGGAATGGTTAAATTGTTTAAACTGAATATGTTTTTCGTTATATCAGCTGAACATGAAAATACAGTAGGATTAGTAATAGTCATTTAACCGAATATTAATACAGTTATTTCCTGAAATCTTTGTCATGTGAAATGGAATCAGATACTTTGTAATTGTTAGAAGATATAGATCTTAAGATGTCTTTGAATTGGTTATGAAAATTCATTTGTTACATTGGCTCTGATCAAACAAGCAACACCACTCGAACCTCTACCCCCCTAGAAGATTTGACTTCATCTCTAAATACAGAAAGCCATTGGTACCTGACAAAACTAGGAAGAGGATGAATAGGGCTCTCATGAGTCCCAGTAACAAGAAGAATATCAACAAAACCTATAGCATCCTAACAAAGACCCAGCAAGGACTATAAGGTACCATTTTCATTCTAGCAGTTGACAAGCAAGGAGTCACAGTGAGACTCCCTCCTACCAAAGTACCGCTAAGAACACCATTTGGTCTTGGTGGTCGATCTCAAATCCCAACTAGGGGGAGGGGAATCCCAAATAATAGCTCTGAGGTTCCTAATAACAACCCACTTCCTACTCAGCCACCTGTGATTTAGTGAGATCCTCGACAAGGTAGATCTTAGTAGGAAGAAGGAAAAGCTTCCTCCTTGCTTTAAGAACCTGAAGCCACTCAATCAAAGTAAGGAACCTAAGAAAGAGGGCGTCCTGAAGGAAAAACCATGCTCTATCAAGTGTGATATCCATAATACCTAAGAGGTCGTTATGGAGTAACCTGTTGTGATAGGGATGGCAGAGGAGGGAGGAAGCCCCCAAACTCTCAAATCAAGCTCGCGAGCCCACCTAATATGCTCATGTGCTAATCTATCCTGGACAATCGTTTCCACACCAGATAGAGGTGCAGAGTTGGTATTGTTACAGATAGAGGCCCAAGATTTGATTTGTTGTTTTGTTTTTGTTATCAAAGAAGTTTGTCTGTTAACTAGTTCACCCTGTATGTCTTTGAAACTATGAATCTCTTGGAATTGTTCGGTAATGGAATCAACTTATATTTTAATGCCTATTTTTTTGGTGGTCAAAGTCGCAGAGAAAGCCTTTGATTTGAAAAGTGTTGGAGTCAACAAGCAATTTCAGACCAGTCAGCATCTCTGATAGAGACTGTACAGTATCCCTTAAATATTGATTTTCAGCTTCTAGTTTGGCCATGCCATCGATAAGCCTTTGATGGGTAATAGGCGGCATATGGATTTGAGATGGAGTTTCCATATTTTCAGCAAAGAATACCCAAAATCCAAGGTTCCCGGAATGAGAGAGCAAAGAGCACTAAGAAAGTGCAATAGACGGCAAGGTCTATGTAGACGAAACAACAAAACCCGAAGAAACAAGAATGAACAAACACGAGTAGGGAACACCCTAGCATAGTCAAGAGTAAACAACACCTAATGCCAAACCAATAAACTAGAAACCTAACACAAGCAAACAACGCCCAAGAAACAACCACCAATAACCACCCAAGGAAATTGCAAAAACCAATGGGTAGAGAGAAGCAAAAACACAAGACCCCATGGAGGTTAGGAAGGCAAAGGGAACAAGAATGCAAGAAGAAGCAAGAAAAACACAACACCCGCAGACAAGGCCAACAAACGATCACAAAGATAGTCATCGAAAACACAATGGCAACAGCAAAAAAGAGCGCATGAAGCCACATTAGAACAATGAGACAAAAAATGCACAGACCCATGGCTAAAAGGAGAGAAATGAGAGCAAACAAATGACAACAAAAAGATCATGGATCCACCTGAAAACGAAGCCAATACATAACGAACAAAAAAGCACACACATCCAGCCAAAAGGAGTGATGAACACACAAACCCAGCAAGCACGAGCGAGTGTAAGCGAAAATCAGTCACCTAGCTCGCGTGAAGAATACGCGAGCACAAGTAGACAAGTTGTGTGTGTGTGGGAGAAAGTAGAGAGGCCATGACTATTAGGTATGTTGTGTATTCAAAGTTTTCTTTACATTTACATAATTATATGATATGTCAACTAAAAAAATATGATTATAGATAACACACATAAAACACAAAATAGATAACACACAGAAGATACCCTAGGAAAACCCTCCAACTTGAGGGGAAAATACCCAGCCACACAAGAATCACTTTATTAATGAAAAATAGAAATCTGATTTACAAAGCAATGATAAATTCTCCTCTGAATCTCTATAGCTCTGCAACAATGAATAAAATACTACAGTCGAATAATCGGCACCAAAAAATAAAAAATGCTCCATTGTAAATATGTAATAGCATGTCTCCGCACATGAAGAGGTGGACTCTTCATTGTCTTTGACAAAAAAGGTTTTCCGTTACCAATGAGGCAACATCAATACAAGTGACGCCAAATCAAAATGACTCTTCATTATCTTTAAGTGTTTGTCCATTTGAAAAATAACCATAGTCGATGAACTAGAAAAATCTTGGCAAGTTCTATAAAGATAGACGGCTATCTCAGAAATTGGGAGAAAGATATCTCCCAACGTTATATCTCCAAGATTCACCAGTAAGGGTTTCCACATAAATCTTGTGTTCTTTTTATGTTGCATAATTGTTAGATCTAATCTATGTGAATGATATTGTGCTAATGATATGCTTATAGTATTAAGTATGAAATAGTTTCATGGAGATTTTACAGCAGCTAAATCTTCAAATTATTTTAAAGTTGTGTACAAGCTGTAAAGTACATGATATGTGTTAGACATCAAAATTATCTTCTGTTTATTTAATGAAAATAGACTCAATTATCTCAAAATAAGAATTGATGATCAACAACTTTACACATGCCATAAAAAGTTTAGATATAGTAAAAGAACTGCAAAGCTTCAGAGGAAAAATGTGCAGTTTCTTACCAAGGTGACATTTGAAGGATAAATTGAAGAATCTGGATTGACTTCGTCCTGAATGTTAAAAACAATAAAATGTTGAATAATATAAACAAAAAATTTATAAATAAATTGTAAATGTATCCAAATCTATAATTGATTAAACCATAACAGAAATCATCAACATACTATGAGCTTGTAGCCAAAGAGGAACCCAGATGCTGCTTTAAGAAACGGATATTGTTTCAATGTAGTTTCTGTCATCTTTTCTTCATCCTGTCCAAATCATGTGAGCCTGACAGAAGTCAGTAACGGATATAAATTAAAATCTTCTGATGCAGATATGTAAAAAATGAGAGGAAATTACAAACAGATTATATAAAAGAAAACAACGTATCAGTTCAATATTAATTTTAGGATTCAATAGTCATTGAACAAGAATTACAGCTTCAGAAGTATATGCAATCGATCCAATTCCAAGCATTACATTAAAGGTATGGACTCTAATATCAGCTTTTGCAAAGTTGTAGAATACGCCACATTTCTCAGAATTCAAAGATAATAAGGTTTCAAAGACAAAGAATCCAAGTTCACCAGCATTAACTGGCCTAGTATGAAAGCAAAAAGGAAAAAAAATAAGCGAAAATTCCTGAAACTATGAAGGCACTTTTTTTATACTTGTAGATTGAACAGGTGTTGTTTCTTATCGAGCACAAATAGCATCAAATATTTCACGCAGCATGCACTTTATCAGCTCTTCTAATATCATTCCATCACTGTAGTTGTAGTAAAATTGTGGCCACTGATATTCCTTAAAATATCAACCTAAAATGGCTTTGCCAGAAGTAAATCAGTAAACATTGAACAACATGAAGATGCACAAACATTTCAAGGACTTTCAAATATGTAACCATTGAAAGATATCATGTTTTCCTTGAACTTTGATAAAAGAATTTATAGACATAAGAAGTTAAAAGGTGAGGTTTGTTAAGTTTTGTTGGTGTGACTACACGAATATTATGAATTAACCATTTTCTCATATCAAAAGATATCTATTTCATATTTGATCCTCAATTAATGTAGATATTCAGTCCTCATGATCTAATTTGACATCATTAAAAACAATTAGCATGAAAGAAAGTGAGGATAAGCCAAGTAGAGAGAATAAAACATGCATGACAAGAAGTATACAACAGCAATTGACATGAAGATATCCAAAATGGAATAAAATTCCAAAGATGTTATTTCCTCCCCAAACCACAATTTTATGAACTAGCACAATGATTTACTACCTGCTAGAGGTCTTCATATACTTCTTTTGTAGAAATAAGAATGTCCAAACCCCACACAAGCACTGCATCTATTTCTTATACTTTCCTAGTATAGCTGCAACTCTTCCAAGACTCATAGGCTAAAGTCACATTATCTCAACTTGACCAACTTTCTAAGAAAATACTGAGGTGGATCAGACTACAGTGGCTTCTTGCAAGAATCAATAAACATTGACTAAAACAACTATTGCACAAGAGCAGAAAACATGGTTTGTAGAGATTGAAGAAAGTCCAAAAAATATGTTTGTAGTAAAAATGTAAGCACCCAAGGAATAAACCATAGTTACAAGACTCTGCGAGTCCAAAGCCAAGTCAACTTTCCTAGGCTTTTCTGACCTTGGGCTCTCACTCAGCCAAGTCTGGGCTGACTCACCGAGTCTAAAGACTTGACTAACTCGTAGAGTCCTGAGCCCAAGACTACTGCAGTAGTCAGCATTATAAAGTGAAAAAATACAATTCCTTACTGGTTTGCTTTGACTTTTTTGGATTTTTCACCTTCTCCTAACCTAAAAGGAGCATTCATTTATTCACAAACACAAGGAAGAGTGAAAAAAGGCTTGAGAGAAGAATATTGGGGTTTGTGCAGGTCAATTGGTTCTCAAATATTGATTGTTG
Source organism: Cupressus sempervirens (assembly GCA_028749045.1). Classification (NCBI taxonomy): domain Eukaryota; kingdom Viridiplantae; phylum Streptophyta; class Pinopsida; order Cupressales; family Cupressaceae; genus Cupressus; species Cupressus sempervirens. The sequence goes on along the minus strand of CM053789.1, from coordinate 570,553,642 downwards.
ATTGTTTGTGCAGGTTTGTAGCTTGCATTCACTGATATTAAACTTTTCATTCAATGAATTTCATATTCCATGAGTATCGTAGATATTTGACAGTGACACTATAAACTATTTATATTTCTGTTGGCTAAAATTTTTGTATGTCACTGACCGCAACTTACAAAATTGTGATTTTAGACAACATTTCATGAGATTCATCTCTCCTCTCAGCACTAGGGGAGGCTCCCTTCTTACCATAGGTGGCTTCAATAAGAACTTCACTGAAATTGCAAAAAGGGTGGTTTTCTTAATCAATTCCTCTTTTTCCAAGAACGATTCACGCATAACTATAACTTTCCAACTTAAGAAAAAGTACTTTATTGCTACAATAATACTGGTGACCCTGAAATTGACTTAAGAACAATATCAGGGGAAGCAGTTTACTTTTTATACTTTGTGAAACAAAAACAAAAACCTAAAGTCTCTTGCCCTTGTCTCAAATGAGGACTCAAGCAAATAACCACTAAGGCACATAGTCTCTTACTGGATACTCTCAAATTCAATAAAAACACTGACAACTAAAGCCCAAAGTCTTCAACTCTAAATGATTACAGCCACTACTATCTATTACAATTTGTCCTCCTATAGCACAAAGTCTTCAAAAGTTCAAATCGGCTCTAAATACAATATGAAGCTTAAAGTCTGCGCAATTAAATTCAAATCCCTCTTGAGCAAAGCTCCAAAACTCATAATCAATATCTAGAAAATGTCGTAACATAACACTTTGAATCAACAAAAAGTTTGAAAACAAGTTGTTTCTTTTATTGAAAGCAATTTAGATTTACATTCTAAGCTCAAAGTTTTGGTACATATACAAATTGGTAGAATTTCCTTGCCTTGCTAAAAGATGATTATTTACAACGAGCTCCCTCCTTTACATAGGAAAAGACAGAGAAAGGTGGAGAGAAAAGGGGAAACCCTCAACCACCTTGACTTAGTCAAAAACAGACTCCTAACTTAACTTTGACATATTCAAAGTTGCATGCCTAATGCAATTGCAACTCAATTACATGTTACAACTTTAAACGTGATACTATCACATGCAATTACATATTGTTTTTCCATTACATGTAATATGTCAATTACAAATTACAATTACATGATGAAAATATTCTAAGTGCCTGACACTACTGGACTTCTATTACATCATCTGTTTTATGCCTTCATGCTGCTATAGGATGCTCAATGGTTGATGTGCTCAAGTTTGGCAGAAGCATTTTGATCTGGAACATGAACTTGCATCCTTAATCGATCCGCAATATAATGGTGGTTGTCTCTTGAAAAGCACATTTGTTTCTTTTCATCTTTGTCTTGAAAACATTTTATGCATTCAATCATTCTCTCATCTCATTGTATGCTCCATTATGTGATCATTCTTGCTTCGTGTCCCTCTTTCTTCTTTGCATGTCGGGGGTTATGCATGTTGTTGTTATTGAGTTTCCAGAAAAAGCCAAAATATGGTCTTTTGAGCATAGATGGGTCCATTGCTCGTTTGTGATGTAAAAGTATGGATTTAGGGATTTTGACAAATGATGGCTGGAAACTTTTGGAACAGCAAATGGATATACATGTTTAAGCTCAAAATATGTGCTTATATGGTGGATAAAACACAAAAATGGGTTTTTGGAAGTCAGAAGCATATGCAAAGAGCAAGGGTATTCTTATGGAAAAGCTTGAAAAATGAATGGAAAGATGTTTGTTTATGATGAGACTTTGTATTTTTGTCATAAACAAACATGTATGTGCATGCATGGATTTACCATTATGGATTTTTGAAATACTTGACAGCAGTATGTAAGATATGAAAGAAGCATATGCAAGCATGGAGACAGGGCTTTTCTACAAACAAAGCATATGGCGAATACACTTTCTTTGTGAGCATTATTTTTAAGAATGGGGTTTTGAGTCCCGAGTAACACATACAAGCAAGATGAAGTGCTTTTGCATGCAACTTAAAGAATGTAGATAGAAAACAGGAGCACATCATATATATATATATGCAAATCAATCGAAATGAAAAAACTTGCATAAACAAGATGGCAAATATATACAACAAAAACCTTATCAAAGATAACAAGTAATTATACATTTTCCTCAAGAGGCAAGAGAAGAAGTCTTTTTAAACACTTGCAAATGCAATCAAAGAATTTTCTTAGATGTAGAAAGATTACAAATGAAGTGTTAAACAGACTTCAAATCTTGACTCAATCCTTGCAGAAAATGAGTCAAAATTCATAGCTTGCCAAGTGTGGGAAGTTAGAGCAAAAAATTGCATCATGTTAGCAACCGTTTTGACCAAGCAATGTGCAACATGCAAAGAATTTGGAAAATGGCATCCAAAGCATATCAAGTGATTTAAAAGACTTGAATGTAAGCTAGGAAACACTCTAAAACTTACCTTGATCGAAACACTTGCTGTTTTGATGGTGAAAATTGCTCAAATCTAAAGCATTTTTGGGCAAAAACATGCCTTAGATGGGTTGCAAAATGAGAAAAACGCTCAACAAACTCCCTTTTTTAATAGCCCAATGTGATCCTTGGGTGATTTTAGGCAAAAACGACCTATAGATCATCAAAAACCACCAAATAATGCTCAAGAAATGAGCATTTGAAGGCTGCAAAACCCATTTTTGGAGAAATCGCCCAAGAAAGTGGAGTTTTGAGAGTCGAAAACATTTGTTTTAGGGCTAAAAATTGTCACTATTGGGTGTTTGATTAAAAAAGCCTCATAATATGAAGTAAAGACACACTTTTTTGGTTACAAAAGCATGTTCTTTTGGACCAAAAATCGCCACTTTACTCAAGCTTGTGCATTTTTCATTAGAGTCACACTTTTCAAAGCCACATTCACTACCTTCAAGCCTTCTGGTTATATAGTCATTAAAGACACAATTTTTGATGATAAAAGCACATGCTTTTGGGTTGAAATTCCCCATCTGAAGTGATTTTGGTTAGAAATACATGTTTTGGAAGTTAAGAAATGCTTTTAAATGTCAAAAGCATGTGCTTTTGACATAAAAATCTCCACCTTCATGCATTTTAACACTAACATGAGTAATGGCGTTCTTTTAGAATTGAAAAGCACATGTTTTGGAGTTCAAAAATCCCACTATATGCAAAAACATGTTCAAAAACCCCTTGTGAAGAAGTAATGACACATTTTATAGGAAGAAAAACACATGTTTTGGTGATTGCATGTGTTTTTGGGTTAAAATTCCCCACCCGTGTGCTTTTTATAACTAACTCAATTTATTAAACACATTAATAAACTTAAAAAATACAATAGTACATGCTTTTGGGTTCAAATTTCCCACCTTAAGAGATTTAGATGATTAAATAACATGTTTTTGTATTTAAAAAGCCCACTAATATGCATTTAGGACTTAAATTTATTGGTAGTAGGGTTTTAATAAGCGTTTAGCCTGTTGATATATGCTTTGAGTGATAAAAACCCCACCTTTATGTATTCTTAATGTCTCGTGTAATTAAAAGTTAATCAACTCAAAACAAGTTAAAAGTTTAATATGGATGTCAAAATCCACCTTAAATATTAGATATAATTTTGTTTATGATTTTTCAAATAAAAAGCCCACTTGTGGAGGTTTTTAAATCACAATGTGCTTTTGGCCTGAAAAACCCCACCTTTTCCTTCATAACTTGAGTTAAACAACTCTGTTTGAGACCTAAATTAGCTCCAAACAAGCGGAATTACAAGGGCTATTAATAAGGCAAAAACAAGACTCAAAATTATTTACAACAAGAATTAAAACAAACAAAAGACGTGAAAGTCAACCAAAAATGCAATCAGAGAAGAAAAACTCTTTTCTGCAAACATTGGGGATTAAACTTGATAGTAACTTCCAAAAAGAAATGTATTAACAAAGCTACATGGAGTACAATTTGAGAATAACGAATTGCCCTAATGACACCTTATAAATACACTAAAATGAAGAGGCTAAACCTACAAATTCATGAGAAAATTATTTAGGGTTGCTCAATTTTGTGATGTCAAAATTGCGGACAACAATTTCTAATGTTTTATTTGGTTTAAATTATTTCCTTTGGAAATTTGTATTTATAGTTATGTGATCAATGCAAACTTGTGTGTGCAAAGTAGCTTCTATTTATCTTAGTTATTGTGCCTTAGATATTAATGTATTAAATGATACATGCAAAAACTTTTAAATCCTTAAAAATCTTTGAATTTCTCGATTTTTCAATTTACCAAAGTACTTACCGAGTTTTTGCCTAGTCCAACTCCAAGTCAAAAATTAGCTTGTCGAGTCTGAGGCGAGTCCAAGCCTTGATATGGAATAAACCAGAAAGGACTTCTCTAGTAGTTGAGTAATTGCACTTTAGCATAATACTAAAGCCTTTGGTTGTCTATCTTTTGCATCAATTCTAAAAAGCTTGTTATTTCTTGTCCATTCCATCTTTGCAAGATTTAGTATTGAAGAATAGCTCACCCTAACTATCAAGGGATCTTTACCTTTTTAATATTATAATTCTCTCCTTTCAATGCAACACAAAACAAAACATGTAGCAATAGAATTGCTCTTAAAATTGGAAGGGGTAGCTCTATATAAACAAAAGCTAACTTAATCTAAACAATTTGCATTTGCTATTACAACCTATACAATGTATGTTCCAAGATGATTTATGTGTGGCCAACAAAAATTTGGGTCCTTTTAGATTCACCAAGGCAAAAGATTGACATAAACTTCAAATCAAGAGAAAAGGGTTTTCATGATTTTGACTAAAAGCTAATTATTCAACAAGAGTTATCAGAAGGCAAAGACTAAGCAAGCTAGGTACACGTAAGATTAAAAAGGTTTATGTGAAGCTTTGCACTTAATGGTTTGAACACACACAAGACATAACAAGATAGTACACTAGTTGCATTCAAAACTACAATAACCAATGCATAACTATAATATCCCTTTTTCGTGATGTAGTTATAATAATAGTGTTAAAATAATTAAATAAATAAATAATAAATATTATCATTATAACAATAAATTTATACATAATTATAATTATAATTTAGTTGATAAATTTAAAGTATAAAAATTAATAAAATCTTACATGTGTGTGTGAGTTCACGTATTTAGTTCCTTATATAATTCAACTCAAAATAATACTCAAACATTTAGTATTTTAAATATTAATAACTAATAATAATAATTTCTAATTTATTCTTCAAATCTAATATTTAAACTATAATCAAATATATGTCCTATGTGTCTAACTCTACTATATAAGTATCATCTTTAGATGGAGGCAACTATAAGAAGATAGAAATAATAATAAAATACAATAATATAAATGATTAGTAATTGTTGAAGAGTTAATGACTAGTAAAACTAATCATTTGGCACAACATTGGAAGAATACAAATGAAAGAGGAGACACATCACTTTGGACATGACCTATCATCCTCTATAAAAGAGCAATTTGCTCAGTCATCCTCAAATAGGGATTTGAATCCTTAATAGAACACATTAGTTACATAGATAAGAAGCATCACCAACATTGAAATCTGTTTGGAGAAAAATAGTATTGCCATGAGAAGCATTTGAAAGTTCAAGAGCCTCCCCCTTATCATAGCTTCACCCATACAAAGGGTTCGCACCTATACCACATTGGTGTCATGAAGACAAAGAAGCGACATTCATTTCAGCTTGGGGTCATCATTCACTTATTGTTGTTGAATGATGCTTTTAAGATAAGATGAGATAAATTTATTAAAGTCCAACAAGAGGTTACGAGGACCTAAGGGACTAAAAAGCATATAAAGAGGGAACCACTAGCACACAAGAGCACCAAGCAGTGTCTGCAAAAAAAAGATAAGAAAGCAAAACAACAAGAGCCAAACAAGGACAAAACACCTAAGTACTCCTCATAGGCGATTAGTAGTCAAGAGCAAAGGGCTGCCACCTTGAGCGGGAGGGGGTCATGTGTTGCCTCAAAGAGTTGTTGGGGATCAGGTGATGTTGTAGAGTGTAGTCTGTGCGAGGTCTCACAGACTTGGTGTGATCAATAAAGTGGCAAAGGAAGTCTCTTCATTCCCCGAGCCAAGGTCCCAGGAGCGAAGAATGAGGTGATGAGCTGGTCAAAAGACTATACCGATGTGATGGTTGAGGCTACAGGATATGATTGCAAAGCCGCAAGACCTTCTGAAGATAAAGTGTCAAACACCGCTGATCCGTGTACCTGAAGAAGGACGAGAGGGATGTGCACTCTCTAAACAAGCAATAGAATCTCCCTCTAATCTTGTAGAAGGTGGGGTAGCGGAAAATAAAGTGGGTCTCATTTTTTGCCTCCCCAAGCTGATAGAGACAACAAACCCTCTCCTCCCTATCAATTTGATGGTCAATCTAGATCCATAACCAATGAGAGCCCACCCTAAAAGAGCTTAGGGAAATGTGTAGGGCATGAGTCCATAGGCGAGCGATGTACCGAGGATGCACAATAACCCCATCCTAGATATCCATGAAGTGCTCCATGTAGAAAGCCATCCTCGGCCTAGGTGTGATATCCCATCTTTAATAAGATTTAATAATAAAAAAATTAAATAATATAACAAAATTAATAATATAATTATATTATTCTAACTTCTTTAGTTGTATCGTAATGTATTAATAAAAATATATCATATAATAACAATATATAATACTAATGTGTTAATTATGCATAATAATATTATAATATATAGTTTAAGGAAAGGAAATAAATAAGATGATAATATTTGTTGTAATACTATAATATAGAATATATATATATATATATATATATATATATTAGTGAAAATAATAAAATAAATATTAGCTATCACTATTACTTATATATTTTCATTTTAGTATGATTATGTACTATTATATGTTAAATAATAATGAGACAAATATTAAAATAAGGAAGAGTCATGATCTTGGATAGACACCTCTCTTTGTTAGAAATTTGTTCACTCCTCTTAGGATTCGTGACAATGACTTAACCGCCTTCTGTGTACTATAAGTTGAGTGGTTGTATCAGGCATTGACAAATCGGTTTTTTGGTGCAACGACAACCCCACTCTAACAGTGGAATCAAAGCTTGGTCATAGGTTCGAATCCTTAGACCCTCAGGTAACGTTGAGGTGGAGATTGTTAAAAATTTGTTTAGCACTCCCCTCAGGATTCGTGACAATGGCTTAACTGCCTCCTATGTACTATAAGTTGAGTGGTTGTATCAGGCATTGACGTAAGATAAGAGAAGTAAGGGGCAATGGTGTTGTAAATCTATCAACATTAGAAGACAGACCAATCAAGGAACCTAGGAACAGGTCCAAATTAAAAGACTACCTGGAAAGGAAGATTCCTCTTATGGGGATCAACATGTTGGGATATGCCACCAAGGGTGACTGGAAGATTGGCCACCAAGGAAAGATAGAAGAAGATCCATTAATAATTCAAGAGCCTTATAGGCCAGATGAGAATTGGAAGAAGCCAATAATGGATTCCAAAGAACAATTATAAGGAAACATGTGGAAGGAATAGCGATTCTCAAAGTGCACAAGAATCTTAACAATGCTTTGTTTGGTCCCCATATAATTTGGGTAAGGATTAACGGTTATTGGAAATTAAGAGCACCCTATAAGGGAAGAAGAGAAGGATTCATTGCCTATGATATCGAGAGAGAGGCAGAGGAAGACCAACCAAAGAAGAAAACTACCAAGGACAATAGGCCTAGGGAAGACTTGGAGGAAGGAATCAACTTGGAGGAATATGGTGCAACTCTGGGACCACCCGAAAAGGTAATAGTAAAGGTAGGTGATTTATTCATTTGCAAGGGAGATGACTATGTGAATGAAATATTCGAGAAGTGTAGGAATGAATGGGAAGAAGCAACCTACAAGAATAAAAAATTGCCCTATGGCGGGTGATCCCAAATCCAACAGAACCTTCAACAATGAATGGGGAAGAGGTAGTGTGTACCAAAAATACGAAGGAAGGTATATAGATGGGAGTTTTAAAGGAGTAGGACCCACTCCCTTGGTGGATAAGATCTTTGATCTCTAATATTTGGGAACATGTGAAAATAAGTGCTACCAGACATATTAGGGCACTTGTATGTGGTAGTACACATCCAAGACAAAAGCTAGAAATAAGGAAGAAAGAGGTCTTATCCTTAAAGAAGTTTAAAAGGGAGAAGAATGGTTGAACACCAAATGAGGATAGAACGACAAAGAAACAAGAGTATGGGACCTAAGAAAATTAGAAGGTACAAAGACTTGGATGAAAGTTTGCTAAAGAAAAATAATAAATGGGATAATTACAAAAATTAGAAAATTAATAGGGAAGGAAGTAGGAAAAAGCATAAGTGATAAGAAGGAAATGTGAAAGGAACATCTCAAACAAATTATTTCTAACCTAATCCTAAAAGATTACAAAAGCATCACTCAACATATGAAGCATCCCAAATCAACTGCATACCCTACAAAGAGGTACGAGCAAGAGAGGGGCGTACGAATATACTCATATGAACCAAGGGGATCCAAAGAATACGAACAGGAAGGCACAATGATGACAGGAATATGTGACAAACCAACACCATATAGACAAAGGAGGAGTTGAAGGAAGGTTTAAGGAGTTGGAAGGAAAAACAAAGGCATACAAGCCAGGAAGAGGGGTGCACGGGTAGGCTGAGTGTTGCTCATACACTGCAGAGAGGTTAGAGTCATACGAATGTCTTTACACAAAATAACTATGTACAAAGAGGTTGTATAGAAGAGAGGAAACAACGTTGGTGGGAAGTGGCAATTAAAACCTTAAACAGTAAAGTGAAGTGGAAGAAATATTTAAAAAAGTGTACGTTATGGTAAAGACGAGTATTGGGAACCCTAGAAAGGGCACATCCATGAGCAACTACAAAGGAAGCAAGGTAAACACCTACAAATCAAACAAAGTTAATCAAAACGGCTTTCTGACAAGTTGGACCACCAACATGGTCATACCTCTACACAAGAGTGAAGATATCAACAATCCGTCTAACTACCGCACGACTATGGTTAATCCCCTCCTTGGCAAATTATTTGGGGGCATGATAGAGCACAAAATCAGTTGTTGGGCTTAGAAAGACGAAAAGAGAGAAAAAGGGCAGGCTGGGTTTAGACCTAAATATTCTACGATTGACCATTGCATCACTCTTAGACACCTTATTGAGAAGGTTTGGGATATCTGAGGCAAAGAGGCTTTTTGTTGTTTTGTGGATTTCAAAAAAGCTTTTGACACTGTTCCTAGAGACAAACTTTGGAAACGGATGGATGAACTTAAAATTCCAAATGAGCTTAGAGCAGTCGTTTATAGACTTTATGAGAATGTTAGAGTTAGTATCAGAACAAAAGATGGCATGTCAGAATGTTTTGATAGTGATATTGGGGTTAAGCAGGGCTGCCTCTCGCCTACCCTATTTGGCTTATATATTGATAAGTTAGAGGGATGGTTAAATAAAACTTTAGGGGGAGGAGTCCAACTTGCCAAATATGTGGTGAAGTTGCTTCTCTATGCCGATGATCTTATTCTAATTGCAAAAACAGCCAAGGATCTAAGAGAACACTTGAAAACTTTGGCGAGCTTTTGCCACAAAATTGGGATGCAAGTGAAAACTAGCAAGACTAAAGTTATGTTGTTCTCTGTAAGAAAGAAACAACAAGATGTTGACTTCCAATTTGAAGGAAATACTCTTGAGATTGTGGAAGAGTATAAATACTTGGGCATAGACTTTAACAACAAGCTCAATTGGGAAACTTGTAGAGCTAAGCGGATACAAGGGGGTTGGAAGGCTACCTTTTTGCTGCACAACAAGTGTAGATAGGCAGGGCTTTGGGATTGGAAAACCAAAAGGATTATTTTTGGACTGCTGGTCACCCCTGTTGTGTTATACGGGTGCAAGGTTTGGGGGAGCAACCTATCCAACTACAAATGGAAGCAAATAGAAAGATTGCAAAAGAACCTCATCACTACTAACCTTAAAGTCAAATCAACTATACCATACAAGATCCTCTTGGCTAAAGTAGGGATGTTCCCTCCTAATGGAAGCCTCTACAGTTATATGTCTATTAAGCTATTTAAACAAGATGGAAAATATGGACAAGCAACAATGGCCCAAACTGGTGGTTGAAGAGGGGCTAGCTTGAAGAAAGAAAATGTGGATGAAGCAAAATGAAAAATGGCTAATTAAGTGGGGCATTAACATATTGGAACACCCCAACACCAATGAAGAGATAAAAGGTTTGTGCTAGAAAAATTTAAAGCAGTCATGTGGACAAAACAAATAGGGAAGAAAAAGGTCCACTATGTGAAAGAGTTCAACCCCATGTGGTACCATGAGATTAAAGATTACCTTCGTGTAGATATTAAAGGTAAAAATAGGCTGTTAGTGGCACAGTTATGAATGGGATCCCATCATTTACAGTGTGAGACAGGGAGGTGGACAGTGCCCAAGGAGGATTGGGAAGAAAGAAAATTCATCTACTATAGTAAAGGATGTGTCAAAACAGAATGGCATTTCATGTTTGAGTGTGTGGCATACCAAGATATCCGAGAGTAGTTTGAGGACAATTTAAAGGAGGGCCAATTACACCAGATTTTTGAGGAAAAAGATTACATAAAACAACGAGCTTCTTAAAGACGATTCATAATAGGCGGGATGACATTGAAAAGAACATGAAAAGGGTGCCATAGGATGGCTGGTCTCGTGGACGTCATTAAAATACCTTCATTCATTCATTCAACATACTATGACCTCTATAAAAATAAAGTGCAAGGGCAAAGGCATAGAGGAAAGGATTACAATTGTGAATGCCACATTTGAAGGAGTCTCTATTATAGAATGCAAAAACTGGTGAGAAGGTACAACCAACGATAATCATCCATTGAAGGTTGCATTCCAGAAGGCTAAGGTAGACAAAATAATTTTCATGCCCATTTTTTATGTCAAAGAGTTAAAACCAGTTTAATAAAAAGACACTCAAATCTACCATCTAGTATTTGTAGCGAAATGTGGTAGTATTCTATTCTCCAAAGGACTTCACAAAAAGCATTTGGGCTACCAAATAAAGGACACCAGATGACAAAATCTTCTTCTAGAATGAGCACAAGTGACAAGAAACAATTACTAGAGCTTGTGTATGTCGTGAGGTTTTCACACCATCGCCCCAAAAATTTTGGGGGCCCCCTTTTTTTCGGTTGCCTTAGCAAATTTGGAGTTGTCCAAAGGTTTTCGAATTGGTAATTTTACACCATGGATGCCTTCAAGCCAGGAGGGATGTGATTTGATTTGTTTTCACTTGGTGCGAAACTTGATTTTTCCAGAACATGTAATTTTATCCTTACACCAAACAGGTTTCAAAAACAACATTTTTTCGATGGTTAGAATGATATCTGGCAGGATAAATTTGCAAATTTTGCACTTAGATGGATTTTTGAAAATTTGATATAATTGTATAAGCTTGAGCATTTTCAAAATGAATTTTGGATCTAGTTGTTTTGGAAAATCTTGAAATTGTTTTGACGAAACAATTTTGATAGTGAAATCGGATTTAGGGTTTGAATTTTGACTGCAAGGAAAATGATTTATTTTGTTAAAAATTGTAAGTGTATTGCAAAATTGAAATTGGATTAAATTGCAAAATTTCATTAATTGGGTTGAAATTTTGCCTAGAGGATTTTTAAAATGTTAAAAGAAATTGGTAATTTGGAATTGAAAATCGATTTTGGCTTGCTAGATTTGATTTTAATGATATTTTAACTGTCAAAACATTGTTAAATAAAGATTTTGACATCTCCTAGGCTTACCTTGTTTCTATTTTGTAATTTCTGATCAAAACTAGCAATTAAATGGGCCAATTTCACTATGGCTAAGTAAATTTAATGTTGCATTTAAATATGGGCCATTAATTAAGGGACTAATTTTATTTTATTTTCCCTCCAGAGGCAAAAGGTTTGGTATAAGAGGGGCTTCCCCCCCCTCTTATTTCCCCATTCCTTTTTCCTCCTCCTCCTTGGATGTGCGATTTTCTTCTAAGGGAAAAAAATTTCGAACTTGGGCGATTTTGCGGCAGATTCTCCATTTCTTGGCGGCATTTTTCTCCTTGTTTAAGCGAATTTCTACCCTAGAACAATTTTTGGAGCAGCTCTGATTTTTTCCAGCTTGGGCGATTTTTGTTGAGTCTGATTTCTCCATCCTTGCTAGCGATTTTCTCCTTCTAGAATTTGGCGATTTTATTTGGTGAAGAGCCTATATGATTTAAGGTCAAATTTTTGGCAAGTGTGGGCAATTCCAAGGAAGTCAAAATTCTGATTTTTTTGCTAGGGCATCATTATTTGCAAGGAAGCTTGAAATTACTGAAATCTGATCCGAATTTGAAGAGGGCCAAGTTATTGGTAAAGGCAGATTTAACGTAAAATTCTCTTCATTTTTAGAAGTGAAGATTGGTAAAGGCGGATTCTATTCCTTGTTCTTGCTTGGTTTGTTTCCTTTACTTTCTTCTTGCATTCATCATCCACCACTTCATCATTCCATTGATAGGCTGAAGTTGGGAGATATAAGTGTAGATTTCATGATAAGACACTTGGAGAGGCAGAAATGAGCTAGACCAACCTAGGATTGAAGTTGGGAGATATAAGTGTAGTTCATCCTAAGGTAACGAAAAGGTAGAAATAAGTGGTAGTTCCATCCCTAAGAAGTTTGGAGATTGATAAGTGTAGAGATAGCTCTTGGAGAGGCAAAAATAAGCTACATTTCATCAATAGAAAGAAGGTTGGAGATTGATAAGTGTAGTCCATATCATTTAGAACGAAGGGGCAGAAATAAGTGTTTAGGATGGTAGATGTTAGTGCAAGCAAGAACCCAAAGGGAACGAATACCAAAAAAGACAAAGAAGACATGATGCCTAAGACCACCTTTTTCTCGAAAGTGAGGCGAATAAGTGATACTAATATTGGCACGGTGAACATGGTACAGTTGAAGGATAGATTGAAGGAAGGACAATCCCCCATGGCAAAGAAGATCTACAAGAGCGAAATTGTACACGCGGCAGCTTTCCCTCCTACCTTGCTTTGTCCGGAATTGGTAATGGAATGTGCATCCCGGTTTGATATTGTGACCAAGTCCATCATTTTCGATGAAAGGAAGAGAGTGTTAGCCAACATCGGCTGACAAGTGGTCGAAAATGTATTTAATATTCCCCAGTATAAAAGCATGATAGTGGTAATGATGGATCAGGCGGCTAAGTTATTTCAGGATAATCAGGAGGCTTATTTCATTCATTTAAAGCAGAATTGGTTGCATGAAGGCAAGACGGGAGTTACCAAGTCATCAAAGCTCACCAAATCAGATTTCAAATCAGAGTATGGCGATCTTATGGTGCTTCTCAACCGAATCATGGGCATAGCTCAAGCTATGCAATTCGAGAACTAGATGTACTATTTTATTGATGAAATTGAAAATAGAAAGAGAAAATTTGATTGGGCTAGAATTATAAGTGAAAATCTAGAGTTGCAACTTAGGACAGTGCAAAATCAAAAGCAATTCTATATGGGATCCTATCTTTTCTATCTGATTGTGAGACTATATGAAAATCCTGGATTTAAGACCTTAGGAGTGATTGGCAATGGGTCGGGGCAATGTTTGGTGCATGAGTGCTATCTACAGCTTCATTTGCACAACACCAAAGATTATAAGATGTTTTATGACACCTTTGCCACGAAGATGGTAAGGATATTGCAAGGGACACCTGCTAAGAGGCTCTCATTGGAAGCGGAAGAAAAAGTTAAGAAGCATGGGAGTTGATTCATCCAATTTCCGCAATTCGCATACATTAGAGTAGCAGGAAGTTCAATTTGTCCCAAGAGACTTCCAAGGTACCCACCCGACAAGATAGTTTTGATGGAGTTGGCTAGGCAACTTGAGCATTATGACAAGATGATGAAACTTAAAGGTGAGATAGGGATTACCTTCTCATTTGGAATAGGCAATAATACTTGCCCCAATCCTATCGCCTTTGCAGCTACGGAGAAAGAGTTAGAATGGTATCATCTAGGATGGTATAGAGCAAGAATCTCACGGAAATACATTCAAACATATTCCTACTATAGAAGATTTCTGAGCCAATGCACAGGATGACTTTCATGTGGGGAAGCTAGCTTTCTGAAGGTTGTAAGTGAGCATGATGAGGGCAATCAGATGTAGAGGCCTTGATATTCCCAATCAACTGGAAGATGATGAAAATGTGCTAAGAGAAGATTATGATACAATAGATGGAACAAAATTGGGTCTAGTGGACTACAATGATCATCAGGATCCTTCCCTAGAGGTAGTTGATCTACACACTGAGTCGTGGTACAATGAGAAGTTAAGGCAATTACAAAGTTAGAAGGTACCCCTTATGAGAAGAAGAAACCGAAGGAAGAAGGTCTAGCGGAGTTAGTTAGACAGAAAGGTGAAGGTAGTAGCCAGCAACAAAGAGCAGTTAAGAGCAAGAAGAGAAATTTGGAGGTTGAGAAAAGTAAAGAACATCAGGAACCTCCAGCAAAGAGACAGAATGCAGCACTGTCAAGGGAGAGCATAATTGAGGCTAGAAGCCAACGGGATAATACAAGTGGACAATGGGTCACGGTAGAGGTGAGCTCTGATTCAGAATCAAGTGGCTATGATAACAGTACCAAGTACTCTCCTCTCTCGGACAACCACATGGAGATGACATGACAGTCACTAGTAAAGAAGAGGATAGGCCAATTGATATTGACGAAATAAGCCAGGCACCCGAGGCCATTGGTGATGCTTTGCTAGTTGATCCGAATCCAGATTTGGGGAGATGCAATGCACCACTATGGTTAAGGCAAATGATTAAGCCAAGAGGTGAGGTGGTGATTGTCCGAACAGTTGAAGATATTCAAGGGTTAGTGGAAAAGGAAGATAGGGAGAAACAGAAACAAATTGCAAAAATGGTGGCAAAGGTAATCAGGAGCGATGATGAGAGTCATCGAAAGGTTCAGATAGTTATACCAAAGTTTAGCAAGGCAGTGGATGAAATTGTAGTCCAAGAGTACGAGATAGTAGAGCATAACTTGGGAAGAATCACAGATGGCATGGAATGTGAGGAGATCTAGGAAGGAATGGTTTCAATTAGATAAAGATTGAGGAAGGCAAACGAGAGGATTGTGAAGTTGGAGGCCGAAAACAAATATTGGAGAGATTGCCAGCCTATCCAACAATTGCACTAGGTAGCCCTTCCGCAAGACAGCGGAAGCAACATAGAAGAAATATCGGCTCAGCTGCATGAAGTCAAAGATTGGATCCATGATATAATTCAAGATGGGCAAAATTTCTTGCCTTCCTTTATCTCGACATTCAGGTCATTGGTGGCTATTAGAGACATTTAGAATGTTTGAAGGGGAGTGGAAGGATTTCCTTCCAGTCAAGGACTTAGCCATTCCCAGGCTACAGGCATTTATCGAGCTACTAGAGAGCTATTTGGAGAGAGCCAAGTTGGTAGATGAAAGAGGAATGAGTACAGTGGAGTCTTGGTTTGTTGCCTTGACTATCAGATTGAGGATACTTGGAGAGATATGGAATGAGATTGCACAACACAGCCCAAGTATTGACACTTCCATTTCAACCATGATGAGTGATGTTGGGGTTGCACTTGATTTTGAAGATATCAAAGAAGAGAATGTCAATGAGATAGAATTTGGATTGAAATTGTATGAGTTGGGGAAGGTTGCCATCAAGAAGAAACATTTGGGCACCCTTGCCTCCCTCAATGCCTTTATCGGAAATGTGAAAGAATATGAGAAGACACTACAAGCAGCAAGCAACATAATGAATTCAGCTGAGCTCAAGATGAAGCACACACTTTGCCTCCCATGAAGGAAGTCAACAACAGGCTAGCCAAGTTCATTGCTTTGGCTAAAAAGATGAGCGAATAGGGTAGAATTATATTAGAAGATCATTTGATGTAAGCCCAAGTGGCAATTTCTCCTTTCTTTTGGGTAGGATAGGTGTTTGATTTTGATTAGCTACTATTTTGGTGCCTTCTCATTGGTTAACACTTTTCCTTTTTATTTGTCCATTGATGAGGTGGCGTCTTCTCATTGGTCGATGGGGTGGCAATCCTAATTAGGGTTTCTAGGATCTAATGTGGATCGTTGATTTTGCCTCTTAATCTCTACCGTTGGTTGTAATTTTGGCCCCTATATAAGGCCATTTGCTCTCATTTGTAAAGAGTTGAAGAAAATTGTTGCTTAGATAATACCAAAATTGCTTCTTCATCATTGTTGTGACTTGCATGGTGATTAGGGACACTTGGTGTTATTGCATGGTTTTTACTTCCAATAGTTATATTTAAATAGGGTTGAAGAAAATTGTCGGTTAAGATAATACCAAAATGGCCTCTCTTATCAGTGTTGTGACTTGCATGGTGATAAGAACACTTGGTGTTATTGCATGGTTTCTACTTCCAATAGTTAGAGTTAAAATTTCATTGAAGTTGTTAAAGTAGACATTATTTCAAGAAAGTTGTTAAGAGTAAGAGTAGATGGATAGTTGCATGGTGATATTAGTGGATGTTTGATAGGGATCTATAATCTAGGCCACTAGCATCCTAGTGGCTGGTTAGAAAGCCTTGTGTGGTAATCTAGTTTTTTTCCCTTGAATTATTGCATCTATGGAGGTAGAGCCGCTAATAAGCTTTCATCAGATTTGATCCTTGTCCATTTGCTAATATTTCCATTCATAGGAGTAGGGTAAAGCAGCGAGTAATTGAATAGTTGGAGTTCATTCTAAGAAAGTCAGGAAGGCATAAGTCATATGAACACCCCCCCCCCCATCATCATCACCATCAACATCATTTGGCGCTAGTATACATTGCAAAGCTAGATTCATCACCATTACAACGAGAGTTTGACAATCCTTGAATAAACAATGTAAGGCCGCCTACGTGATTAACCAGTAAATCACATTAATATAACTGAGTTAGCATCCACAGGTGTAAGGAACAATGGAGTTTTTCTCATGTCTTCATGAGTATTTACTTTTCAAGAGAGGGATTGAATATTTGATATTCCATATCAAGTATTCAATTGCTATATGTTATGTAGTGGTACAAAATTAACATCAACAGTGTGCAGATAGGACCTAACAGAAAGCAAATGGGAAAGCATATGGAGTAAGAATAATAATAGGGGTATAAAGAAAACCTTCATTGCAAACACGGAATGGAGGTGCATAGTAGACTTGGTAAAAAGTCAACTCACTGGAGGCTGTCGAACTTCGGACATTTCCATCTCTTTGCTACCACAAGTAAATGACTTGAATTGTGGTAGGGTTTACAATTGGGCACAACTCTTGTCAAAAAGAATAAAAAAGTGCCTACAGCTGAAGCATAATACATTTTATATGCCGCACCATGCCATAGCCCTGTTCCTTGATTGACTTCGCACACAAGTAGTACCAGAGTATTGGGGTGCATTCATTCCAGCCAATTGGGTGGAACCCTATAAACCTGTAATGTCTTATTGGATACACTTGGGCACAGTTTCATCAAGTATTGTTGACCCAAGGAGGAAGAAGATAAGACAAGATACTTCAGCCAACACCCATAGCACTGAGGAAGAGGAAGGAAGTTCTCATAGAGAGGAAGAGTTGCAGAAGACAAATCTTCTAGCTTAGATTCTAGTTCTGAAGGAAGAGAGGAGTCCTAGTCCACACCCATCCCTAATAGAGAAGACATTATGGAGGAAACATGCGAAGACATCAAGTTTGTATCAGTAGTTGAAGGGCCCTTACCTAGGTTTGTACCAAAAAGCTTATTGGACGTATCTAGTAGAGGAACAACAGTTGCCCACGCCTAGGTAACGGGTACAGATGATATATAGATGCCAGTCGTATGGACGGCTGAATCGTTGGCATGGATGGAGATGTGGCAATGGGAACAGCCCATACATTTACAAGCACAACACGACACAATGGGCATAACTGACAATCTGGATGGAATAAGGATTGGGACAAACAAGATAGTAGATAAAGGGGTTGGCAATATGTCCTTCCCCGATTGGAGGGCGAAGAGGATATCATTTACACCATTTCAGCTCTCATTGGCGGCACATCTAGTTCCTACAGAGCAGATTTCGCATACAAAGGTGGTAGACATTCAATCACATAAGAAAGTTGCCCACACCATATGGATCACTACTTCATAGGGGGTGGAGACAACACATCCCATTGCCCTCGTAATCATGCCAATAGGAGTATCGTCGGCCCAAACCAACCCATTCATTCCCACTCCTATACCATTAGTCCCTTCAAGGATCATGCCTTCAAAAATTGAGAGGGAGCATACTATGGGACTGAATGTTGAGAACAACATTGACACCTTGTTGGCCAAGTTTGAGATGGGAGTAGAAGACATACTCCACCCACATGAACCTTGATAATAGGACGACCTGAGGAGGTGGATCACCAGCCAGAAACGAGAGGAATGGAGGTAGAGAGCCAGCATGTTGGAAATCTATAGAGTGGAGCTGCGACAAGTATAGAAAGCATACCATTTGGAGACTCGACACAAAGATTCCTAGCCAAATTAGAAATCATGATGCATGCCACATAGGAAATGATCAGACACACAAAATAAGCAAATATGAAATCAATACTCTTAACAGCTGAATCATTATTACAATTCATGAAGGAATGATGTCATAAGGAATTTAATAAGTTCTTTATAGAACATGGGTGGCCCAATGATGAGATGGGAGACCAGATCCAGGGGTGGAGAGTACGACAAGCCATGCAGGTGTATACAAGATAGCCAACCATGATGGCCACTCTCACAAATAGGAGACACATTCAGGACTACATTTTGGAGCTCCAAAGGGTGACATGAAAAAACGCTAAAAGAGGAGTTATCCTGGAGACGAAAGTACAAAATTTGGGAGCTGAGTTGGAACACAAGAGAGCCCCAAGCAGAGAAATTGGCCACCACAAAAAAGGACAGGATGGATGCACTGAGGCTCTAACGAGCAAAGCAAGTGACAACAGAGAGGGATTTGAAACTGCTTTGACAAAAGCTTGCATTAATCACTACTCCACAAACATCTTCTCACCCATCCAAGTAAGAAGATTTCTTGCTAGACTAGCTCATTTTGCTTTTGGTCATTTGGAAGATGACAACTCTTTTTATTTTTTTATTTTTTTGGGGGGGAGGGGGGCAGAGATAATGTAGGCTAGTAATAAGTAATTAGAAAATAATTAGTAGAGTTGTTA
Organism: Cupressus sempervirens; assembly: GCA_028749045.1. Lineage (NCBI taxonomy): Eukaryota > Viridiplantae > Streptophyta > Pinopsida > Cupressales > Cupressaceae > Cupressus > Cupressus sempervirens. Next base: position 570,534,307 of record CM053789.1, on the reverse strand, counting down.
AGGAGTCAAATATACTGAAGAGTCATGATAGTTGGTATTCTTAACCAACCAGAGTGCTATAAATAGGGGTTGTCAAGAACAATATGGGACATATTGGTATTGTTGATAATGTAATAGTTTGGAACAATCAATAAAGTTATATTCTGCCATTGTCGTGTGTTTTCTATGGTATTATTATTTATATTGATCCTCTATTAATCAAAAATTTGTTGCATGACATTAGTACATAGTCACAATGATAATACTACTTCCATATTTGGCATGTAACAACATCACTTCCATATTTGATACATAACAAATGTTATAACCATCTAATCTAAAACATTTGTAATATGGCTTATTTTGATTGTTTATTCTCAATGTTCAGGTCTGTTCTATATATGATAGTTAAACAAATTCTAATCCAAAATACCTAGGATTTTCTTTATCCTTTCATTGAAAGGACTCATTCGGGGATACTTTAATGAGGTGTGTTATGGTTCACTTATTCCCTATATTTCATGTTGGAGGTGCCATTTATCTGAATTCTGATAAATTTATCAGATTTGGGTGGGTCTGGCACAACATAAATTTTCCAAGGTGTCTGATGTGATCAGATTTCTGAGAATGAATAAAAGTATACCATCGCTTTATCTTTACCTTCCAAGATGGAAGGATCAAAGCTCTAAATTCAAATGAATGCCCCCAATCAGGACTTTAAATTTTCTGTAGAAATCCCAAATAAGGTGTGGACATTAAGGAATGTAAACTGTCAACTTTATATGTTGATTTAGAGCTTGAGACCAGGTTAGTTATCATTATGAAAAACGAATGAACACATAATTGAACAATTTTATAAATAGAATTCTAATCATCATTATGATTTACATACTGTAAATGTGGAATTCTCTTGAGGCTTTCCCAACAACCCATCCACAATATGGAGCAACATGGGAGATCATACAAGGCACCTTGAGCCTTGATTTTCTAGCTGTTGCAGCAAGAAAACTCCATTCAGGAACAAATAATGCTACAGAGGCAAAAACAATTGTCTTAGGGGTCAAGGTTGCACAATCCCTAGATATTAAAAAAAATTCATTTAGAAGGGGACTCACTTCTCATCACACAGGCTATTTGTAACATGAATATAAATGCTTGGCATCTTTAATATTAAATAGAAGAGATAAATAAGGCTTTAGCCAGGTTTGAGGTTTTTAAAGTATCACATATTGGTAGAAAGGGAAACATGGAGGCAAGTTGACTTTCAAAGTTTGCAGTCAGGTTAAATGAGGTTGGAGATTTTCGATTGAAAATTTCATTTAGGCTTTAATTTGAACACAGGCCGGAGTTTGTGACTGTTACTCAAATTAAAAGATAAACATACAACTTAAATATTTTTCATTGTTAATATTAGTGAAAGGTGGCGGCCGCAAGAAATTAAGTTGGACGAAGTGTTTAAGTCTATCAAGACGATGAAATGATATTTTTACACGCTCAAGACCTAGCATGGCAATTGATGATGTTGGTGAAGACAGGAATCAGGTGAAGGGTGATAAGCCAACACTAGGGCAAATAATGAGAAAGATTTAACATAAATTGGAATGAATTTCAGCTTGGTCTATTCGTGTCAATCCAGGGGCGTAAGCTTTTGAAAGGTGTCTGGGCAATATGCCATCAAGGGATGCTAGTTGCGAGATGAGGGATTATGAATGCAGCTACAACATGCGAAATTGAACTTAAGGAAAACCAAATAAGTCCCAGCGACAGAAACTGTCACTTCCTGGTGACAGGAACATCAGAAACAGAAATAGACATCAATCTAGAAAAATAATAAAGACAACAATTTATAGAAGAAATAACAGTAACATAAATATTGATGGAAATATTATATTCTACTCTAAAGTCTCTAAAGAAATTAATCTAAAAATCACTAACTAATATAAATATAAACATCTAATTTGACAAAAGCAAGAAGCAGAAAATTGCATAAATAAAGTAAACACACTAATAAACATGCATCACCGTGTTTTACCAAAGAGCGGGCCCTTACTCCCTAGCTTGCACAGTGGGTGGAATGGATTTTCTATGCTGTTGTAATCATGCAAAATATCACTTTATTCATCAAAAATAATATGGTTTTTGATACAGTACTGTTGCTCAGAAATCTTCTCCACAATACCCTATGTTAATAGTTTATATTGTGTGACTTATATACATGCAGTTTACAACAGAAAATATGCGGAATAATAAAGAGTTTGTTTCAATATTAATGATTTAGAAAACTTGATGAATTCTGCCCATGAATCAAAAACAGATCTGTTATAACGATGAGCAGGAATAGTATGAGGAGATATGTGATTTTGTCAAACATATCTATTCACCCCAAACTAGTATTATCATTTCCTTTAGAGAGAACATGTCCCACACATAACTATCCACGTAGATCTATTAATTACTGTAGAAAATCATGGGATCTCAGTTGATCACGAACATAATATATTCTCCTAACAGAAAATGAAAACCGAAGGTCTCTATGCAGTTGGAAAATGCATCTTGCACGAGTTTGCATTGTCCATAATAAGATATGATGAAGAGAAACCAACGTGGGTATACAATGGCTGCCAAAAGAACCAAAGGAGGGTAACCTATTGTGTATAGTCAGCAACTATGCCATCTTGGAATCAATTATACATGTCCCAAATTAATACACATCATTTCCTAACTAGAAAATGACAGGAGGACCTGCACCCTTAAACTTTCATCTTGTAAAATATATCTTCCAAGAAAGAAGATAATACTGCCTATTAATAATAACAATCAATAATTCATTTTCATAATTTCATCTCAAAAGTATATAAATACTACTTACTAATATTTAATCATATGCAACCTAAAACAGTGAAATTGAATAGAAATAGAATGTGGAAATGAGCGTAAAGGTGTATGAAATTATCTGAAGTATGGTATAAAATGTGTAATAACCCCAATAGGTTATAACTTCTTCAAACACCAAAAATCTTTATACTTCAGTTGTTTGACATTTCGTCAAACACTTTGCAAGCAAGCTCTAATACCACTGTAATAACCCTCCTCAAATCTGCCCTAAAAAATGCTGATGAAAGCTCAAGGAATTTCATCAAACAATTCACATGCAAGGGATGTATGACTGATATAGTATTTCAGCTAGTTTCAAATGACTTTTTCTTCTATTTGCATCAATGAGAATCTTGTGCTAGAAGACTACAATGGACTACACAATGACATAACATGAGTGTGCTATTAATTTTGACAATATTCAGTGCATATATATGAGCTAAGCATGAGAAATGAACACCTACAGCCAACTGACATTTTTACAAACCAGTTGGTATGCAAACTAACTAGCTGATAAATAATGATATTAAATTTCTTAAATGACACCAGCAACTATTATCTTCTTAATTGCAATGAAAAAATACAATGCTCATGAAATATGGCCAAGACTTTGGCATTTACATGGATTACAAAATGATAATGCTGGTATAATGCACACTTACAGCTGAAAGTTTATAACACCCTAAAAAACAATACTAACAAAAGAACCTGGTTGTAGATGGTTGTAATAATTTCCTTCAATGCTGCCCCTTCTGCTTTTCTTTTTACGAACTGTTTTTTCCGCCTGCTTTTTCAGACTGCTATTTCGTACCCGTTTTTTCAACCTGCTTTTCCGGTTCCGCTTTTTTCGATTGCTTTTTCGGATCTGCTTTTTGGACTGCTTTTGCGGACTGCTTTTTCGGTTTTGCTTTTTCGTATCCGCTTTTTCAGCCTGCTTTTTCGGTTCCGCTTTTTCGGACTGCTACTATGTTGATTCTCAAGACCATATCTTTCAATGGCGTCAAGATTTCCAGCTTGAAGGGATTTCGTCCTTCAAACTATTGAGACATAATCTCCAGAAAATTTTCCAATTTTTTTGACATTTCCAAGCATGCTAAAATAGAAGCTCTTCCATTTCTTTTATAGTGTTCTCACAAGAGCTCCATCTTTCATTTTCTCAATGTGGGATAAAAGATAACTCCCTTTATGTAACTTATGTCTCCAATGTGTTATAAAATAAAAGGGCCTCTTTTAATTTAAATATTTCCCACAAACTATAGTCTATGCATTAATAAAGTTAAATATTTAAATTTAACTTTATAAAATAGCTTTATCAGTACATAACAAATCTTATCAATGATAAACAAGTTTTCTTGTCGATTTTGAACAATTACCATCGACATACCGCTGCCACAGGATGTCCGACCATATCTAAGATGACTTAATATAAATAGTCAGTATGCCCAAAGTTGCCTCAAAACCCCTCAGAAAGACCTGCAACTGAAATTATCTAGGCCAAATGGCCTCTAAGCCCCTTTAATGTCCTGGTTAGCCTACAAGACCGTGGGGAAATAGGCTAACGACAACATCATGCTATGAATGCTAAAAAGGGGACATTACAGTTTGCCCTTCCCAAAATTGCTTGTCCCCAAGCAATGGTCGAACACCAACCCAATCAATCCACCTGGATCCCAAATGTAGACATGAACTATACCACTGTTAATTAACATAGGCTCCTGCAATATCCTCTGCAATATAACCAAGAGGAATCCATAATCAAACTGACAATTACAGCTCAACCAAACTCCAAAATCACAACTGCCACAGTCAGAAACCCACGAGACACAAACTCTTAGAACATCAGAACCCAAGTAAAGTGGGCAAATCAAGCTGCCAACACAGTAAATACCATCAACGCATCCCACTGGCCTATACGGAATGTATAATCCAACTCTGCAACAATGGTGAACGCTCCCGAATGAAACTCTACCAAGTATGGAGAATCCACACACTGTACAACTCCTGCAGTCAACACAACTCTACAGATCACCGGCCACTATCTCATAACCATAACTCCCATGCACCGCTAATGGTGAAAATACATCACAAGATAAACAGCAAGAAATGGAACCCAAACCAATTTTGCCTGCCATCAACTCCTCAACACAAGGATCAAATGCTAACTGATGTACATACCCTGCAGTATAATGTTGATAAAAATAACCAACCTCAGTCAACAGCTCACCACGAACAAGTGATACAACCCACTGTGACTGATCACCAGCTAAGTCAAAAGATGTCATAGCCAAAGGAGTAGAATCAATAACAACAACCGTTGAAGCATCACTCCCAAACTCCTGCCCTAAGTCATGTATTATCAAGCTGTCAACTGCAGAACCTATCGCCATGTCATGCCCATCACAACTCTCATCTTGAGGCGTCAAACCGTCCCATAACTGATGACAAGCACTAGGAACCAAAGTACATCTCTGTATCATCATCTCATTAACATGGTCATCAAAGGTAAATTGACGAGCATACCTCACAATGTAATGCCAATAGAATGTGCCAATCTTAGTCAGTGGCTCAGACTGCAATCGATCATTAACCATGTTGGAACTGACTACTACCTCCGAAGACATCACCAAGGGAGTAGTATTACTAGCAGGAACCATGCCAACTGTCGGCTCACCAATATCACAAATGATCTTTGATACAACATCTCTAGTCTCTGTGCCATCAGTACTAGAGGCCACCACCATGTCAAGCATACCACAACAATCTGCTGCAGCACCCAATTCAACTGATCCCGACTCTAGTGGGAACAAACCCGATATGCCAATGTTAGTATCAAGGATGGATGCATTCCCATCTCCACTGTCTTTGACAATCTCGACCATGGACATCCTCGGATCACCAGACACCACAGCTTGTGACTGTACAGAATCTGGTAAAGACTGCAGTCGCTCTAACTCCACGGTCACCTTAGCCAAATGAAATTGTGACTCCTCGAAAGCCAACTGTGTACTCTCAAGAATCTCAGAAGTCACCTCGAGCTGCTGAGTAAGCTCATTCACCTCGTCTTCCTTGGCCAATAATGCTTCGTATGCTGTACTCCCCCATTCCATAAGATAATCTCTGTCGGCTACCAATTGCATATAATTCTGTCTCAGAATCCTAATAGCCTCCCATAAAGAGTGGATCTCTGTCAAGGAAAGAGAACTGCCTCCCTGCTCATCACTAGTAGGAGACCCCCATCCATAAATTGCTAACAACTGGCGAGCAACATCAAAATGTTTGCACGCAGTAGCAATGTCTCGCTTGCCAACTCTCAGCTGACTAGACACATGATTGTGCCAATTGGTCGAACTCGTATACTCTATCCCTGGTACACTGTCCAAAGGAGTAACCTCAGAATAGCTATCATCTGTAATACTCAAATCCTGGGACTCTCCTGTAAACTCTGTCATCTCTGAGAAATCATCAACATGTGACCTAACTGTAAAAGAAAACTGAGTCCCTGCTATACGTGCTAACTCCCAAACTGAGCTCACCTCAAGACAAAGCTCGTCTACATGCCTCTCAGAATCCTGGAGAGCCAACTGAGTACACACCAAGGAATTTTGAGTATCCTCCCACTCATGAGAAAGCCGATCAACCTCCTCCTTCTTCTTCACTGCATCTAAATAGATTCCTGCAAGATTAAGGAGATGATCGTGATCTGAAAGTAGGTGTATGTAACTTACCTTCATTGCCTCCATGCCTTCCTTGATCTGTTGTAAGTTGTCACAAAAAGAACCTATTGTGACTCCTTTCTGTCTCTCCTGTAGTTGAATCATCCGAATGTGATTCTCAATCAATCCATGCATCCTGTCATGATAAGATAAAGCCGCAACAATATCCTTGTCTCTTGTCTTTAGTTGGCTTGCCAAACCAAGTAAAGAGCTACTAGCCTCTATCTCATGTGAAGAAGCATCCAACTGTGCCTGACACTCGTTTTCTGCAAAGTCCTGAATGTTCACTTTTTGATCAACTCTACTATCCTCAAATATGACAGTATCCTCAATTAATGTAACTTCATCCAGCCCAACTGTACTGGAATCACTATCTATGTCAATCACACAATCCGGTGTGCCTGTGATATCACCTTCTGATGCAACTGGCTCAACCTGCACAACATCTGTAACCCCTTCTGTCTGTGAAGCTGTTGCAGATAAACCATTACTTGAAGATGCACTAATGTCTCCCTGTTTCGAATCCGCATGTCTGTTAAACTCATGCAAATTTCTGCCTGTCATAGGGAAGGTACGATCCTTAGGCCTATCAAAATGTTCGATCAATCTCTCCTTAAACTCCACATATGAGGTAATGTGTGCATGACCCATAGTGACCATACCATGATGCCACCACTTGTGTGCTAACCCATCCAGGTGAATTGTTGCATACTTAATAGTTTCTTCCTCGGGCATAGGGTTCATTTGAAAGTATGTGTCAAGCCTTTGAACCCAAGCTCTTGCTGTAGACTTCCCCGAGCCATCATAATATGGTAACTGAAGTTTCCCTACTTTCTTCCGTAGCTCATAGCTCTGGTTCCTGTCATGTCCATGTGGCATATGCTTCATCCGCACATCTATATACTCCCTAAAGGTAATTGCAGCAGTAAAATCTCGACCTCCGGCTTCCCAATGTCTCCTCAACTGGTCCTGTATATCAGTGATCTGGGGCTCTGGTACGGGCTGCTCTGGGGCTCTAAGAGGAAATGTGGGAATCATGGGCCTTGAACTCACTGTCCTAGTTTGCTGGGGTGCATGACCGAAATTGTTCCCAACTTGTTTACCTCCATTATGTGTCCCATCCTGATTATTACCATTCTAATTATTTCCTCCACCCACATTAGCATTCAACCCCATTTGACGAGCCAACATCTGCATCATAAGCTCCAATCTCTGACTCTGTTCCTGTGCTCTCTGCTCTGCTGATCGCTGTCCCTGTGCTAAGGTGTCTAATAATTGTAAAAATCTTTCCTTTCTCTGATCTAGACTGGCATACATTTTGTCAAACATTTTTCTCTCTATCTGGCTATTCCAAATTTCCAGTAAAACCTCCACAGGATGGCAGGACTTATAGCTCTGATACCACTGTAATAACCCCAATAGGTTATAACTTTTTCAAACACCAAAAATTTTTATACTTCAGTTGTTTGACATTTCGTCAAACACTTTGCAAGCAAGCTCTAATACCACTGTAATAACCCTCCTCAAATCTGCCCTCAAAAATACTGATGAAAGCTCAAGGAATTTCATCAAACAATTCACATGCAAGGGACGTATGACTGATATAGTATTTCAACTAGTTTCAAATGACTTTTTCTTCTATTTGCATCAATGAGAATCTTGTGCTAGAAGACTACAATGGACTACACAATGACCTAACATGAGTGTGCTACTAATTTTGACAATATTCAGTGCATATATATGAGCTAAGCATGAGAAATGAACACCTACAGCCAACTGACATTTTTACAAACCAGTTGGTATGCAAACTAACTAGCTGATAAATAATGATATTAAATTTCTTAAATAACACCAACAACTATTATTTTCTTAATTGCAATGAAAAAATACAATGCTCATGAAATATGGCCAAGACTTTGGCATTTACATGGATTACAAAATGATAATGCTGGTATAATGCACACTTACAGCTGAAAGTTTATAACACCCTAAAAAACAATACTAACAAAAGAACCTGGTTGTAGATGGCTGTAATAATTTCCTTCAATGCTGCCCTTTCTGCTTTGCTTTTTACGAACTGCTTTTTCGGCCTGCTTTTTCAGCCTGCTTTTTCGGACTGCTTTTTCGTACCCGCTTTTTCAGCTTGCTTTTTCAGTTCCACTTTTTTTGGACTGCTTTTTCGTATATGCTTTTGCGAACTGCTTTTTCGTATCCGCTTTTTCAGTCTGCTTTTTCGATTCCGCTTTTTCGGACTGCTACTATGTTGAATCTCAAGACCATATCTTTCAATGGCGTCAAGATTTCCTACTTGAAGGGATTTCGTCCTCCAAACTATTGAGACATAATCTCCAGAAAATTTTCCAATTTCTTTGATATTTTCAAGCATGCTAAAATAGAAGCTCTTCCATTTCTTTTATAGTGTTCTCACAAGAGCTCCATCTTTCATTTTCTCAATGTGGGATAAAAGATAACTCCCTTTATGTAACTTATGTCTCCAATGTGTTATAAAATAAAGGGGACTCTTTTAATTTAAATATTTCCCACAAACTATAGTCTATGCATTAATAAAGTTAAATATTTAAATTTAACTTTATAAAATAGCTTTATCAGTGCATAACAAATCTTATCAATGATAAACAAGTCTTCTTGTCGATTTTGAACAATTACCATCGACATACCGCTGCCACAGGATGTCCGACCATATCCAAGATGACTTACTATAAATAGTCAGTATGCCCAAAGTTGCCTCAAAACCCCTCAGAAAGACCTGCAACTGAAATTATCTAGGCCAAATGGCCTCTAAGCCCCTTTAATGTCCTGGTTAGCCTACAGGACCGTGGGGAAATAGGTTAACGACAACATCATGCTATGAATGCTAAAAAGGGGACATTACAGTTCGCCCTTCCCAAAATTGTTTGTCCCCAAGCAATGGTCGAACACCAACCCAATCAATCCACCTGAATCCCAAATGTAGACATGAACTATACCACTGTTAATTAACATAGGCTCCTGCAATATCCTCTGCAATATAACCAAGAGGAATCCATAATCAAACTGACAATTACAACTCAACCAAACTCCAAAATCACAACTGCCACAGTCAGAAACCCACGAGACACAAACTCTTAGAACATCAGAACCCAAGTAAAGTGGGCAAATCAAGCTGCCAACACAGTAAATACCATCAACACATCCCACTGGCCTATACGGAATGTATAATCTAACTCTGCAACAATGGTGAACGCTCCCGAATGAAACTCTACCAAGTATGGAGAATCCACACACTGTACAACTCCTGCAGTCAACACAACTCTGCAGATCACCGGCCACTGTCTCATAACCATAACTCCAATGCACCGCTAATGGTGAAAAGACATCACAAGATAAACAGCAAGAAATGGAACCCAAACCAATTTTGCCTGCCATCAACTCCTCAACACAAGGATCAAATGCTAACTGATGTACATACCCTGCAGTATAATGTTGATAAAAATAACCAACCTCAGTCAACAGCTCACCACGAACAAGTGATACAACCCACTGTGACTGATCACCAGCTAAGTCAAAAGATGTCATAGCCAAAGGAGTAGAATCAATAACAACAACCGTTGAAGCATCACTCCCAAACTCCTGCTCTAAGTCATGTATTATCAAGCTGTCAACTGCAGAACCTATCGCCATGTCATGCCCATCACAACTCTCATCCTGAGGCGTCAAACCGTCCCATAACTGATGACAAGCACTAGGAACCAAAGTACATCTCTGTATCATCTCATTAACATGGTCATCGAAGGTAAATTGACGAGCATACCTCACAGTGTAATGCCAATAGAATGCGCCAATCTTAGTCAGTGGCTCAAACTGCAATCGATCATTAACTATGTTGGAACTGACTACTACCTCCGAAGACATCACCAAGGGAGTAGTATTACTAGCAGGAACCATGCCAACTGCCAGCTCACCAATATCACAAATGATCTTTGATACAACATCTCTAGTCTCTGTGCCCTCAGTACTAGAGGCCACCACCATGTCAAGCATACCACAACAATCTGCTGTAGCACCCAATTCAACTGATCCCGACTCTAGTGGGAAGGAACCCGATATGCCAATGTTAGTATAAAGGATGGATGCATTCCCATCTCCACTGTCTTTGACAATCTCGACCATGGACATCCTCGGATCACCAGACACCACAGCTTGTGACTGTACAGAATCTGGTAAAGACTGCAGTCGCTCTAACTCCACGGTCACCTTAGCCAAATGAAATTGTGACTCCTCGAAAGCCAACTGTGTACTCTCAAGAATCTCAGAATTCACCTCGAGCTGCTAAGTAAGCTCACTCACCTCATCTTCCTTGGCCAATAATGCTTCGTATGCTGTACTCCCCCATTCCATAAGATAATCTCTATCGGCTACCAACTGCATATAATTCTGTCTCAGAATCCTAATAGCCTCCCATAAAGAGTGGATCTCTGTCAAGGAAAGAGAACTACCTCCCTGCTCATCGCTAGTAGGAGACCCCCATCCATAAACTGCTAACAACTAGCGAGCAACATCAAAATGTTTGCATGCAATAGCAATGTCTCGCTTGCCAACTCTCAGCTGACTAGACACATGATTGTGCCGATTGGTCGAACTCGTATACTCTATCCCTGGTACACTATCCAAAGGAGTAACCTCAGAATAGCTATCATCTGTAATACTCAAATCCTGGGACTCTCTTGTAAACTCTGTCATCTCTGAGAAATCATCAACATGTGACCTAACTGTAAAAGAAAACTGAGTCCCTGCTATACGTGCTAACTCCCGAACTGAGCTCACCTCAAGACAGAGCTCGTCCACATGCCTCTCAGAATCCTGGAGAGCCAACTGAGTACACACCAAGGAATTTCGAGTATCCTCCCACTCATGAGAAAGCCGATCAACCTCCTCCTTCTTCTTCACTGCATCTAAATAGATTCCTGCAAGATTAAGGAGATGATCGCAATCTGAAAGTAGGTGTATGTAACTTACCTTCATTGCCTCCATGCCTTCCTTGATCTGTTGTAAGTTGTCACAAGAAGAACCTATTGTGACTCCTTTCTGTCTCTCCTGCAGTTGAATCATCCAAATGTGATTCTCAATCAATCCATGCATCCTGTCATGATAAGATAAAGCCGCGACAATATCCTTGTCTCTTGTCTTTAGTTGGCTTGCCAAACCAAGTAAAGAGCTACTAGCCTCTATCTCATGTGAAGAAGCATCCAACTGTGCCTGACACTCGTTTTCTGCAAAGTCCTAAATGTTCAGTTTCTGATCAACTGTACTATCCTCAAATATGACAGTATCCTCAACTGATGTAACTTCATCCAGCCCAACTGTACTGGAATCACTATCTATGTCAATCATGCAATCCGGTGTGCCTGTGATATCACCTTCTGATGCAACTGGCTCAACCTGCACAACATCTGTAACCCCTTCTGTCTGTGAAGTTGTTGCAGATAAACCATTACTTGAAGATGCACTAATGTCTCCCTGTTTTGAGTCCGCATGTCTGTTAAACTCATGCAAATTTTTGCTTGTCATAGGGAAGGTACGATCCTTAGGCCTATCAAAATGTTCGATCAATCTCTCCTTAAACTCCACATATGAGGTAATGTGTGCATGACCCATAGTGACCATACCATGATGCCACCACTTGTGTGCTAACCCATCCAGGTGAATTGCTGCATACTTAATAGCTTCTTCCTCGGGCATAGGGTTCATTTGAAAGTATGTGTCAAGCCTTTGAACCCAAGCTCTTGCTGTAGACTTCCCTGAGCCATCATAATATGGTAATTAAAGTTTCCCTACTTTCTTCCGTAGCTCATAGCTCTGGTTCCTGTCATGTCCATGTGGCATATGCTTCATCCGCACATCTATATACTCCCTAAAGGTAATTGCAGCAGTAAAATCTGGACCTCCGGCTTCCCAATCTCTCCTCAATTGGTCCTGTATATCAGTGATCTGGGGCTCTGGTACGGGCTGCTCTGGGGCTCTAAGAGGAAATGTGGGAATCATGGGCCTTGAACTCACTGTCCTAGTTTGCTGGGGTGCATGACCGAAATTGTTCCCAACTTGTTTGCCTCCATTATGTGTCCCATCCTGATTATTACCATTCTGATTATTTCCTCCACCCACATTAGCATTCAACCCCATTTGACGAGCCATCATCTGCATCATAAGCTCCAATCTCTGACTCTGTTCCTGTGTTCTCTGCTCTGCTGATCGCTGTCCCTGTGCTAAGGTGTCTAATAACTGTAAGAATCTTTCCTTTCCCTGATCTGGACTGGCATACATTTTGTCAAACATTTTTCTCTCTATCTGGCTATTCCAAATTTCCAATAAAACCTCCACAGGATGGCAGGACTTATAGCTCTGATACCACTGTAATAACCCCAATAGGTTATAACTTCTTCAAACACCAAAAATCTTTATACTTCAGTTGTTTGACATTTCGTCAAACACTTTGCAAGCAAGCTCTAATACCACTGTAATAACCCTCCTCAAATCTGCCCTCAAAAATGTTGATGAAAGCTCAAGGAATTTCATCAAACAATTCACATGCAAGGGACGTATGACTGATATAGTATTTCAGCTAGTTTCAAATGACTTTTTCTTCTATTTGCATCAATGAGAATCTTGTGCTAGAAGACTACAATGGACTACACAATGACCTAACATGAGTGTGCTACTAATTTTGACAATATTCAGTGCATATATATGAGCTAAGCATGAGAAATGAACACCTACAGCCAACTGACATTTTTACAAACCAGTTGGTATGCAAACTAACTAGCTGATAAATAATGATATTAAATTCCTTAAATGACACCAGCAACTATTATCTTCTTAATTGCAATGAAAAAATACAATGCTCATGAAATATGGCCAAGACTTTGGCATTTACATGGATTACAAAATGATAATGCTGGTAAAATGCACACTTACAGCTGAAAGTTTATAACACCCTAAAAAAAAATACTAACAAAAGAACCTGGTTGTAGATGGCTGTAATAATTTCCTTCAATGCTGCCCCTTCTGCTTTGCTTTTTACGAACTGCTTTTTCGGCCTACTTTTTCGGACTGCTTTTTCATACCCGCTTTTTCAGCCGCCTTTTTCGGTTTCGCTTTTTTCGGACTGCTTTTTCGACTGCTTTTTCGGATCTGCTTTTTAGACTACTTTTGCGGACTGCTTTTTCGGTTCTGCTTTTTCGTATCCGCTTTTTCAACCTGCTTTTTCGGTTCTGCTTTTTCGAACTGCTACTATGTTGAATCTCAAGACCATATCTTTCAATGGCGTCAAGATTTCCAGCTTGAAGGGATTTCGTCCTCCAAACTATTGAGACATAATCTCCAGAAAATTTTTCAATTTCTTTGATATTTCCAAGCATGCTAAAATAGAAGCTCTTCCATTTCTTTTATAGTGTTCTCACAAAAGCTCCATCTTTCATTTTCTCAATGTGGGATAAAAGATAACTCCTTTATGTAACTTATGTCTCCAATGTGTTATAAAATAAAGGGGACTCTTTTAATTTAAATATTTCCCACAAACTATAGTCTATGCATTAATAAAGTTAAATATTTAAATTTAACTTTATAAAATAGCTTTATCAGTGCATAAGAAATCTTATCAATGATAAACAAGTCTTCTTGTCGATTTTGAACAATTACCATCGACATACCGCTGCCACAGGATGTCCGACCATATCCAAGATGACTTACTATAAATAGTAAGTATGCCCAAAGTTGCCTCAAAACCCCTCAGAAAAACCTGCAACTGAAATTATCTAGGCCAAATGGCCTCTAAGCCCCTTTAATGTCCTGGTTAGCCTACGGGGCTGTGGGGAAATAGGCTAACGACAACATCATGCTATGAATGCTAAAAAGGGGACATTACAAAATGGGATACAGTTGGCTCTCATCAAAGGGCAGCCTGGAGGAATTATTTCCAGGAAAGGTGCGTTTTTTAATAAGCAAGGTTGTATTAACGGTAACTTATACGCTACGTTTCATCTCTAAAAAAGACATTGCTCACCGAGATGTACTGAAAGGAAGATTGTTGCAGAGGAAATGGATTTCACGTTAACCTTTCGCACAACAAAACAACCAAAAGGCTTTCTGGGCCCTTGGAAGATCACTGACTGAAACTACTCCTTAAATGTCTGTCTAAGGATGTAGTTAGAGCTGTGCAGGCAACTCTTGGTGGGCTTTTTCAAGGGGCAACACACAGATGGAAGTTGAATGTGGATATTGCTGCTAAGATATTGGCTTGGGAGTTGGAGATTGATGAGGATAAACAGAGCATTAAATGGGTGATAGTCTTTCTTTTCTATAAGGATTTAATAGTGGGTCTGGATTCATTGTTAGAATGGGCGTAACCTGGACAAGGATTTGATTATAGTAAATGCTATGAGGATGAGGAGGAACCGACTATGATGGGGCTTGTGCCTTTTCTGCAATGGCCCTCCCGGGGTTAACCAGTTGCAATTTGAACATGTATACAGAGAAAAAGTTAAAGTGGAGTGTGCCAGATGGAAGTTGAATGTGGATTTTGCTGCTAAGATATTGGCTTGGGAGTTGGAGATTGGAGAGGATAAACAGAGCATTAAATGGGTGATAGTCTTTCTTTTCCATAAGGATTTAATAGTGGGTCTGGATTCATTGTTAGAATGGGCATAAACCCAGACAAGGATTTGATTATAGTAAATGCTATAAGGATGAGGAGGAAGCGGCTGTGATGGGGTTTGTGCCTTTTCTGCGATGGCCCTCCCGGGTTAACCAGTTGCAATTTGAACAAGAATACAAAGAAAAAGTTAAAATGGAGCAGGGAAAACTGAACATGGTGATTGAAGCTTACCAGGAAGCTGGTAAAAGATAGGGGCTGAGGGTTCCAATTGCGATACACCAGTGATCCTTCTGAGTAATAAGGATCACGGTTCAAGGTGCAAGGTGACCTCTGAAGGTAAGATGGAGGGGTGTAATTTGTTAGCAATGTCAGTTATGCCTTTTTGAATCTTTTTGAACATGCTGAAAGTTTTCCCAAGCGTTGGGCTGAAAGAATTATGGAAGCTGGGGAAGTTTTCGTACAAATATGTAGAATGGAGCAGACAACAAAGCCAAAGAGACAGGTTACGAATGGAGCCATTCTACATTTTAAAAGGGAAGCATTTAATATCGAGGAAATCAAGCCGGATGCAGTAGACCGGATGGATCATGTTCTGAAACGTAACAATGAAGGCCGGGAAGAGGTAGATGTTTTGGTTACATGATTTCTTAATTATAATTAGACTACTCTGTATTAGGATAAGTTATCTGATGGAGGAAGATGTTTAGATAAAGTAGTTATATTTACACTAAAATTATATGACGTGAGTTTTGAACGCTTTTAATTATTAATAAAATTAAACTCAGTTATTGATAATACATAAAATAATAATAAAATAAACTTGCAGTGATTGAAAATTTGAGATGATTGAAAGCCCAAAAAATTGAAAAAAGCAGCCTAAGCTGAATTTCTAGTCCCATCTTTTCAAACAGATTTAATCTGCAATCTTAAAAAATATAGGGGCTGCTATTTGTAAGGAAAAGATTTAATTAATCCTATAGCATTTTCCCGTTTTGTTCCATAGGACTTCCCCTTAGCTATTAACATTTGTACTGCCTCAATGCTATCTAATTGTGTTAGAGAACAAAAGAGCGGGTACAGATAGACTTCCAGTCATGGGTGCGTTTATCATCAAAAGGAATAGATGTCACAGATACGTAGTTTTACATATGATGAAGGAATTATATCTAGAAAACTTAAGTGAATTTAGGTGTATAGTATTTTGGCTTACTTAATATGCATAGTCTGTATTTATCTTTCGGTGAATATCCTGCATCGTTGTACCAACCACAACTCCAAGACAAAAAGGTGAGGCAATAAGGCGGATGATAAAGAGTTAAAGCGAAAGATAATTGCAAACAGAAAGCAAACAGTTATGGAAGGATGAGACTAGAAGGCTTTACTTTGTAGACAACTGCACCAATATTTCGGCTGAGAGTGCTCTCGTAGATGTATTTACCAATAAAAGTATCCTTGGCTGCAACCATGATCTTTGCTGTAGTGCCCCCTGTAATAATGCTGAGGGGGTACCATCTGGGAACCTGGTCAGAACAGTTCAAGATAAGAAGAAGAAGCGGAATTTCGTGGGCAGAAGAGGAATGCAAGAGGAAGATTAGACATTTACTTTGATTGTCCGGACGAAGACAAGGAATCTGGGATTGTCATCGGAGGTCTTAGGAATGATGGGTCCGGCGGGTCTTTGGTTCATCCTGCCTGTTCCCATCTGCATACTCCTCCTTCCCTTCTTTGCCTCCACCACTATGTACTTGCTCCTGCTGTTGCTCCCTACTTGCATATTCACTTTTTTCCCTACTCCCATCAACTGCGACCCCCTGAAAAAGTTGGCATCCTGTGATGACAATTTAAGTTTTGGGCATTGGCAAAAGGAAAGCGCGGGTGAGCTCCTCGCTGGATTCAATGCAATTCCCTTCTCCATCCCACAAAAGGAGAAAACTATGTACACTGTGTCTTTTAGGGAGGGCACTCCCTTTTATTTATGTCTCATGTTTGGATAACGGTGGAATCCGTGCCACGGTGTCGACCGCTACTTCCTCCTGCTTCGATAGTAGGACTACACACATATTACAAGAGTAAGCTTTTAAGCTCGTAACATTTTATTCCTATCTCTTTTGAACTACTTGTTGGCTAAATCGAATATCAAGTTACAAAATTATCCCAATAAGAAAGTTTGTCAAAGGGAAGTTTCACAAATTTCATGGTTTTATGTAGAACAATAATATGAGTAGAAAAAAAGTCTATTATATTAAAGAACTTAATTGAAGTGAGGAACTTGGTAAAAATGCACACATTAAGGCTGTGATTAAAAGAAAGACAAGGTTATTAGTGGCACGACTGAAGAAGGATGGAAGAGGGAAGATGGAAGATGGAAGAGGCCCAAAGAGACTTGGGAGTAGAGAATTTGCATATTTTGCAAGTTTGGAGCGGTTGAAACGGAATGACATTTTTTCTTAGAATGTGCCGCATATACAACATTTGATCTCTCTATGATGTCATTTTGATGGCGAACAACATGCATAGTTTATTTGAAGGGGATAATATAAAACAAATTACTAGTTTTTTGGTTAAAATACATATCAAAAGATTAGAAATGGAAAGGATTTCAAAAATTATCTAGTGCTGTTGTTTTTAAGTCCCTTATCTCTGGTTCGGTGTCATACTCCAGTAATTTGTGTTTGTTTTAGCTTCTTTTTTTTATTAGTTCTTGTTGTGATAACATTATATCCAATATTTTCTAAAGTTTATATCCAATATTTCGTAAAGTTTTTTTTTCTTACATTTTTTTATATATACAATGTTATATTTCTAACTCTATTAATTAAGAGCATTCTAGAGTCTTAAGAAAATTAATTGACCAATTTTTCTTTTTCATATAATGGAGTTCATAACATTTTCTTTAGCTACTTGTTTTTTTGTTGTTTTTAGCTACTTGTTTTAGGTTTGGAGTCTTTTAAAACTTGCTTTTACTTAATCAAAATATTTTCTTCCATACCATAATTTGTGTTTATTTTAGTTCTCCTCTCTTATTTCTATCTACATCTAAAGTTTCTTTTTTGATAGACTAAAACTAGTATGTGGTAGATAAGATTATAATTTTAATTATAATATAATCTACATCATCAAAAAAAATATTTTTATTTTATATTAATTGTAAAAATGTTCAAAATATGTTAATATCATTTATATTTTATGTTAGATTTTAAATTTTACATTGTATAAAAATTTACATTAACATTATTTCTATATTTGAAATTAAATTGATTTTTCAACATTTTATATTAAATTACATATTTCAAAGTATTTGTATGATAAATAAGTTTTTTTTTTTTTAAGTTTCTTATTTAACATTTTCATCAATTATAATTTTGATATAATTATTATGTTTTAAATTTCTTAATTAATATTTTTATTAATTTATAATCTATATATCAATATTACAATATTTTAAAAATTAATTTAATATTTATTTCAAACTTATTATTTTACATTTTTTTATTAATCTAAAATATAAATCTTAATTTAATATATATATTTTTAATAATTAATTATATTTTTAATTAAAAATATATAATTTAGTACAAATTTTATCTACTTATAATTTAGTTTGGGAGAATGCCTTTACTGATATATATGGTCAAAGTTTAAAAAGTGTTATTATTTGTTCACTTGTTGTAAAATATAATAAAAGAATACATATTTTTTGGTATTCAAACAACAAACACAATTCTTATGTAGCTTTATAATATGTGGCAGAGTCGCCTATGTTTATTGGCACTAAAACAACTTAAATTCTCTGGAGGTAATTCTCTCAAAATATAGCCTATTAGTTAAATGTCTTATATATTATGTATTTGGTATCCCAAAACTTGAAATTTTTGATCTAATCTCTTTTTTCAAGTTTATTTCCCCCATTTGGCTCAAAATTCTTGTTGTCGGCTACATTGCTCTTGTTGAATACTCTACCAACCTAACTTGTTAAAAACCTGCACCAAAACTTCATTCACCCAATATTCACAAAATTATGAACTTTACCAACCATGTTAACTACTTATTGTTTAATGATAAATCCAAAACCCAATGGACTAACCTTCACAATAGTTCAAGGTATGGAATGAGCTCCTGATTTGTAATGGTGTTTCAAATGGTCGATGAGTTAGGGAAGTGATCAAACTTGAATTTTGGTATTTTAGTATTTAATTCCCATTACATGTGGACTTTGTAACTATACTATGTGGTGTATTTTTTAAGGTGTAATCTTTTCAAATCTTAGAAAAGTATAAGTATTTAATTGAAAGCATACTAGAATTAATTTACTAAGGTGGCAACAAAATTTTGAATAGATAAAAAGTCATTATTATATATTGATGGAATTACATGAGCTTAAATTCTGGCTTCAAGGAAAGGTGGTGGCATTTATGAGTTCATTTGTCCATAACCAAGGTATGTTTCTTAAAGGAAATGGGGATCCCTACAAGAAATGAAACATGGAATAAAGATCCCATGCTTGTCATGTAGCCTCGCCTAAATTGGCCTAAAGTGAAATAAGTTGACATCATTTTGGACACTTATTCTTGGTTTCATGGAAGAAAAGGACCAAATATGTTAAATATTGCAAGGAAAATTTTATTGCAAAGGAAGAAGAAGTGTGTACAAAGATTAACAAACTTTCTGTGAAACTATGGCTAGAAGCAGACAAAACCCCTATACCAAGGGAAGTTAAATTTTTATGACTTACTATGGATAAAATCTTTTTGTAATTAGAGGCAATGATGATAAATTTTGAGTGATAAAATTATTTCTATTCATAGGCTCTATCTTGATACTAGTTTCTTTCAAAAACTATTATTTTTATAAATGAACAATTTTATTTTTGTTAATATATAGGATTTTTGAAAGCTAAAGTGAGGATATAGCTATAAAAAGGAATTTTGGGATGTTTTTTTTCTATTTTAAAAATTTATCGATAAACTGCAAGAGCCTTAATTATATTTTATTAATAGAAGTTTTTTACAGATCCACCGTTCAAACGGGCACTAGTAGGAAAGAATAGGGAAGAAAACCTCCAGTCTTGCCCAGGACTATGTCCTTTATTTTACATTTGTCTTAGGGGCATACTCTAGCAAATTACATAATAATTTAATCCTTCTCAAGGATATTGATCCTTTTACAATTATCGATTTTTACAATTCATAATACATTTTACAAATATAGTATTTTCCAAGAGGTTTAATGAGCCGATGTTATATGAAGGAGTATTAGGAAGGTTATCTTTAACTGGTGCTGCTTAACTTGCTTTATACCTATTTGCATCAACACAAAATCGAACAAGAGATACTTCCAAAGAAAATGAATTAGTATTGTTAGTATAACAGTATATTGTTTCAGTTGATCCATCCTGAAGTCGTGTTATTGCCTCGAGCATTCAATTTTGAGTAATTTATGTTTATTAGATTTATGTGAAATAGTTAATCAAAAGGGCTTAAGATAGAGATCCTATAGATGGTACTGGAACTGAGGAAGAAAGAGGTGCCAACTAGCAATGAAATTTGGCAATTACTTCACAACCTACTTATAACATGACATCTATCTGCCTATATTAACATTCATATATACATGTGTACTCATAAACATCAACCATATATATATCAATGCCCTACTTACCTATACATATGTACCACTTTTTATAGGCTGCATAGTCATTACCAAATCCCTACCGTATTGTTAAACTTTGAATACAATATTAAGTAGAGACTATTTGCTAAAGAAAAGGGCTAGATGGAAGTAAAAGATGAAGACAAGGAGGGGTTTGTATAGGCTATTAGTGAATTTACACAGACAGGGTATTGCTATCCACATATAAACCTTTCAGTAAGAATCATGAGCTTGAGTTACGGTTAACACAGGAAGAGAAGGAAACCAGTGAAAGGAACAAAGATGATCTGCAACTAGTTATAAATATGCCACATTGGGTCGGATGAAACATAATATTAGAACCATCTGGTCATACTATGATTTGGCAGTCCCATAAGATTGTTCTACTCGAGTAAAGAGCAAGGCTCAAAGAAAATTGCCACAGAAGAGAGAGTTTCTAATAGATAATCAGCACAAACATATACTAATTACCTATTCAAATACTCATAGATTCATATATTTAAACCATATTTCCAGCGACCTTTGTTCTTCAAAGTTTCAAAGAGCTATTACTTTGGAAAACCTAATATATTCTAATCAAAATTTGAAACTATCTAGCTAGATCTATGGAGTTCAAAATGAGAGTGCAAACAATATTAATCTGTTTCTACTGGTTTCCCTATGGACACCATGATAGGCCATTGTTCGATTTTCAGTTGCATGGTACAAGCTTATGAATGCCTCCATTGTTTCGGCTGAGAGAAGGTGGAAGAATATAGGGGATGGTGATTTAAGCTAATAGAGAGGGTTGAAGGTTCTAGAGAACTTGAGGAACTTCTAGAAGTTCAAGAAGGTTCCATGCAAGCTTCCTGAGAATTCAAATGCCAAAAAATTGCTCTTAAGTTAGACTTGTGATGTCATTGGTTAAGACATTCTATATATTTGATGTTATTCATAGAATTGGAATTAATTAACCTTATATAAATCTTTGTACTTGAATTTATGTATTCTAAATACGGTAACCAGTTACTTCCATTTAAAGTTATTATTTTAGCAGACAAGGATTAATTTATAGCTTATGAGATTAATGTAAGGGGTGTAAGAATCTATGTACTCCAGGCCATATTTATATTTTCATATATCCTTCTATACATAGATATAATTGTATTAATATATCTATATATATATTTGCCTTACATGAATATATATTTATATGTCCTGAAGTACCTAGAACTTGAGAATTTCTGATAGGGTTCTTGTAAATATTAATTTATTAATTTATTATTTGATTAAGTAAATAGATGTCTTTGCCATCCACTCCTTCATTAGCCAACTTATCGGCCTCACTATTTCCTTCTCGGTAGATATGTTGAATAATAACTTCTTCTAAATTAGCTATTTTTTTATTTACTTCTTCTAATTTAGAGTTGATTTTCTAGTTTGGGGTAGATCTTTTCCTTAAGGCATTTAGAATGATTTGTGAATCTCCTTCAATTATTAATTTTTTAATTTTATGTTTATTTAATAATGAAATTCCTTCATTTACTGCCTCAAGCTCTGCCATGTTATTGGTTGTTATGCCTAAGGGTTTTTCTTTTTTGACGAGCCATTGTCCCAAGTGATCTCTTAAGATAAACCCTAATCTAGATACCCTTGGGTTTCCTCGAGAAGCTCCATCAAAATTGAGTTTTGTCCATCCTTGAGGGGGAGGCTCCCATCTACACTCTTTTCGTGCTAAGGTATTCTTAGAATTGTAATATAACAAAGGATTAATTAATTGGGGCCAGCATTTTTTAATTTTTGCATCCCAAGATGTAAAAGTACCTTCCAGTTTAGGAGTATTTTTGAGGTGATTATTTAAGACTTCAGTTATGGCTACTTCCATTTTATTGACTAATTGAGAAATTGACATGTTGGTGTTTTTGAATATTCTTCTATTTCTCTCTTTCCATAGTTCCCAAGTTACAATTGTTGGAGTGACATTCCAAATTTTATCGTAAATGTTTATCTCTCTACTTTTAGGCCATCTGTCTATATGGTCCTTCCAAGTCTTGGGAAGGGGCGATGTCCAGCTGAGTTTTCTCTTAATCCTATGTCAGCATTCATTGGAGAAGCTGCATTGATAAAGTATATGATTAACTGTTTCGTTATTGTTTTTACAAAGAGAGCATCTAGAGGGACCTTGGAAGCCCATTTTATTTATTCTATCAGTAGTGAGTATACGATTTTGAAGAGCCGCCCATAAGAAGATTCATGCTTTGGGCAAAATGGCAAGGTCCCAACAGAGATTCATGTGGATATTGATTTCCTCCCATCTTTGGGAATTGAGGATCACATTATATCCTTCTTTAACTTTGTATGTTATGTCATTAGATAGAGCCCATCTTAATTTATCTTCTTTGTTGGTTAGATGGATTCTACTGTCTTGGAGGATTCCTTCTATTTTGGATTGATCAATTATAGGTGTGTTTATGTTGGATAGGGGTTTCCATTTCCATGGATTGTCCTCATTTGATGGATCATGGACCACATAATCTCTTACTTTTGTTCCCCATCTTTCTTTGAGGAGGTTTATTGTTTGATTGGAAATGTTGTAAGTGTTAAGACGAGGAAGCCCATTCCAGTAATCTTCCCAAAAGAGGACATTATTGCCATTTCCAATGTCCCAGGTTGCATATTTAGAGATGATATAATGACACTTTGCTAGAAAATTCCAAAAAATTGATCCTCGAGGAGGGTTTTTTATTCTGAATAAGGAGGTTGGGTCATCAAGATTCAGGTATTTATTGTAGAGGATTTTGGACCATTTACTGTCCTTGTCTTGAAACATGTGCCATGCCAATTTAGCCCCTAATGCTTTGTTTTGCCATTCAAGATTTTTAATACCTAATCCTCTAATATTCTTTGGTCAACAGATATTTTCCCATCTAATTAAGGCTGCTTTCTTTTTATTTTCGATCCCGTTCCAAAAGAAGTTTCTTAGTTTAGCTTCAATTTTTTTATTAGTGTTTTTAGGGATTGGTAGACAAGATAATTGATATGTTGGAAGTGTTGTTAGGACTGCTTTAATTTTAGTTGTTCTGTCAGCTTTTGTTAACCATTTTCCATTCCAACTGTCAGTGTGTTTGTTAATTTTGGTGAGGACATCTTGCCAACATGGATTTTGTTTTTGCTCATTTCCTAAGTATATCTGTAGATATTTACATGGAAATTTTCCTTTTTTAAACCCTAACAAATTACATATTTGATCTTCCTGATTATTTGATGTGTTTAGAAAGAAAATTTTAGATTTTTATGCATTGATTTTTTGTCCCGATGCTTTGGTGTAATTATCTAGGATCGTTTTGTAACTCCTGGCTCATTGATTGTGCTAAGACCAGCCATAATAATATCATCTGCAAATTGCTAATGAGTTGTATTTTCAACATTATCTATTACCAGGATGCCTTGAATTTTGGATTGAATTTGAGCTTGTTTGGTTGTTCTACCCAAAGTTTCAGCCATTATAATAAAGAGGAAGGGTGAAATTGGGTCTCCTTGTCGAATGCCTCTTGAAGCACTGAAGAAACCTTCAGGAGTTCCATTTATAAGTATTGAGAATTTTGGTGTAGCTATGCATTGATAGATGAGATTTATCCATCTTTTTGAGAATTCAAAATTCTCCATAGTCTTACATAAGAATCGCCAGTCTACTTTATCATATGCTTTTTAGATATCTAATTTGAGGAACATACATGTTTCTCTGTTAGTCTTTGCAGAGTGAATAGTTTCCTGTATAATTGATATTCCATCAATTATGGATTTTCCCGGCATAAAACTAGTTTGTTCTTCTGATATTATTTTAGGTAAAAGAGTTTTGAGCCAAGCGGCAAGGGCTTTTGATAGGATTTTATAGATAGTATTGCAGAGAGCAATAGGTCTATAGTCCCTAGGGGTTTTAGCATTACTTTTTTTGGTATCAGTGTCAAGAAAGTGTGATTAATTTCTTTGAGAATGCGACCCCCGTTTCTAGTGGCTTCTATGGCAGCCCATAGTTCTTCCCCGATAATATCCCAACATTTTTGATAAAAGAAGGCTTGGAATCCATCTGGGCCGAGGGATTTGTCTTGGTTCATGCTAAAGAGGGCTGCCCTAATTTCCTCCAAAGTGAAAGGTTTATTTAAGAATTTGCTATCATCATCTGAGATAATTTTGGGAATATTTCGAAGCATTCCTTTCTGGGTAGTAAGGTGAGATGTTTCATTACTATTGAGACAATCTTGAAAATACTTGATTATTTCCTTAGTGATCTTTGGAGGTTCCAAGGTTATGTTTCCTTCTGTGTTTTTCATATGTGTTATAAGTCTAAGATTTCTATTATGGAGAGAACTGTTATGAAAGAATTTTGTGTTTCTGTCCCCTTCTTCTAGCCATTTTTCTCTTTATTTTTGATGCTAGAATATTTCTTCTTTTGCTAATATTTCTTCTTGTTTAATCATTAATTCTTTTTCTTTTATATATTTGTTATTATCCATGTCTTTTTCTATTACTTCATTATTGAGATTTTTTAGTTCTTCTTCTATTTCAAGTTTTGTTGTAAAAATATTTTAAAGTGTTCTTTATTCCATTCTTTTATTTTATTTTTTAGGTTTTTGATTTTTGTTATCAAGCAGAACATTTTTGATCCTTGCGTCTTATCTGCTTCCCACCATTTCTTAATTTGTATCATAAATGTTGTATCTAAGAACCACATTTTTTCACATTTAAAGGCATTTCTGATTGGTTTGCTAGGTTCTAAGATATTAAGAGTTATAGGAAAATGATCAGATCCTGATATTGGGAGAATCTCTGCCATAATATCCATGCTAAAGCTGCTTAAATCCCCTTTAACTAGGAATCTGTCTAATCTTTCAGCAATGTAGTTGAAGTCTTTTCTTCTATTGTTCCATGTGAATATTCCATTTTTTGTTGGTATATCTGTCAGCATATTCTTTTCTGCCCAGCTTTTAAAGTCCCTGTTTATCTATGATAACACTTGATTTCCACAATACTTTTCTTCCTTTGTCATTATCACATTAAAGTCTCCTCCTAAGAATACTATCATTGCTAGATGATTAGAGAGAAAGGCACTGATCTTCTGCCATATTGTAATTTTGTCCATAGAGGGAATGAGACCATATATATTAATTAGTAGAAATTTAACATTATTTTTGAGGCTTGTCACTCTATTACTTATCCAATTAGAGTTTTTATTTATTATAGTTAGGTTGACTTTTTGAGGATTCCAAATTATTATGAGTCCTCCTGAAGCTCCCATAGATTCTTTGAAGTCTGACTGCCATTGTCTTAATCTTTATCCCAGTTTAGTGCTTTCTGCAATATCTAATTTAGTTTCCTGAATGAGTATAATTTCTGACTCAAAAGCTATTAAATTTTCTTTTAATAGCCTTTTTTTGCTAGGGGCATTCAGCCCTCTAGCATTCCAAGAAGTGATCTTCATTGCAAATTGGGAAGGCTCTTCCCCTTCCCTGCTTTTAGTAAATCATTGATTTTTTGCTATTCTCTAGCTTGTCCTGCTACTTCTCTTAATTCTTTAAGAGACTTTCTCCCCCTTCTGCTTTTTATTTTTCCACATTTAGGGTGATTACAACCTTCTTCATTGGTTGATATTCCCAAAACCTCTGTAGTGTTCAGTTTGTTTTCATCTTCATTACTTTCTGGTTCATCCATTAGTAGGTTATTAATGAGATGATCAGTTAATTCATCCTCCTCTATTTTAGAGTTCCAGTTTCCTTCTTCTAATTCTGCTCTTCTTGCCAAATTAGGAGTATGATTAGCTTCAGTATTATCCATTTCTTCCTTTTTTGGTGTATTGGATTCAAGTCCTATTTTTATTTCATCTACCTCTCTTTCTGATAGACCTGCTTCTGTTAAAATCTTTGTTGTTTCGGGTAGATTCTTCGTTGTTTGCTTATCAATGTCTTTTGTCTGACTTTTTCCCAATTCTTCAAATATATTTGTGCCATCCATTGGGGTTTGTTAGAATTTATAACTTTTTTTCTTATTCTTTTTGCGAATTGTTATATTGTTCCATTGTTCATCATCTATTGCTGGGATTTTAGCTGAATTCTTATTAGAGGTTTCTATGTTTTTTAGAGATTCTGTGTATTCTTCTATTTCTGTTTGCAAGCCCTCAATATCTAATGGCTCCTGACTGTCCTCTTTTTGATTTAGGGAATTGATAATCTGAGTATCCTCCCCAATAATGCAATGTTCTCTATGCATTTGCTCTAAGATAACTAACAAGTCTTCAATATCACTTTGAGTGATTGCAATTTCATAATTTAGTGCATTGAGTTTTTTCTTGTTAGTCTCCAATTCCTCAACATTGGTTCTGCATTTATTACATTTATTTATTGCTGATAGAATATCTTGATCTATTGCCTCATGTTCTTTGAGATTGTCATCTATTATCCCTTCCTGAGAGGCCTTTGGCTGCTCTATGGGATGTTCTTCTGTTTTAGAATTTTTATGTAAATTCTCATCTGGTACTTCATTGTTAGTTCCCTTTCTTTGATTGATGAAGCTGAGCGTATCTTTAATGTTTGTAGCTTTAAAGCCAATTTTTGTGCTAGGAATAATTATGCCAGAGCATTCTCCCTCATAGGTTCAAAATTCTAGGTTATAAATCGATCTATTTGTGATTAATTTTTTAATTATAGGTTTTGTAGGTGTGGAATCTGATTCTACCAAGAATTTGATGGTGCTTTCTTTGTAATAATCAGATTCTATTCCAATTAAATTACCTAAGAAATTTCCTATTCTGGTTAAGGTTTTAAAATGTTTAATTTTTGGAGGGAATTTTTTACATTTTAACCAGTAAGAAATTTTGTTAGGTTTATCTTCAGACCAATTAGGTTCCCATTTTGTAAAGTTAACTAAAAATCCTTTATAAAAATAGTTCGATATTTTGGCTAATAAGTTCCTAGTTTGCATTGATTTATAGAGAATGAATAATGAACTTTTTGCAAAGAAACTTATACTTACCTGGTCCTGGCAATATTTCTCAATCCTCCTTTTTAAGTTCAGGATATATTTGCTAAGGCCATTCCAGACTACATAAAGCCCTCTTTCTTCACATTCTTGCCATCATTCCTCTATGAACATGTCACTAATAATCAGTGTATCGGCAAAGCTTCTATCTGACGACTGTTTTTCCTCTATTTTTGTTAGTTTCGAAGATTCCATACTCTGCTTATGTCGAGGAATATATTATTTTTGGCATTCGGCCATCAATGGTTCAGGTTCCATTTTTTCCTTCAAAATTTGCTGCGGCCCTTTCATCGTACGATTAGCCTCACAAATGTAAAGCAGTGGCGATATTGCTTTACCTTCCTTCTTTTACTTTTTGCATTATGTATTGAATCCATTTTGTCTAGTTTGAATCTCATGTCTTTGGCCTTTTTTATGAGTTGGCCATTTTTTCTCTTTTTACAAAGACTAGTGATTTTGGCTTTGATTCGGTACCTTCTTTTTCCTTTGAACAATTTGCCATCCTTCATCTGCCTTCGTTGGATATTCTTCATTTTTTCCTTTGTTTAAGATCTCATGCCTTCTGTTTTCATGTGCTTCCACAATCTCCTTGAAAGAGTAAATTCAGTAAACATTTCTATCTGATAAAATTTCAAATTTGTTAGATGTGGTGATATGATTCCCATTAGCTATTGTTTCCTCATGACCTTGCATATTTCTACGATTTACAAGATTAGCATTTACCTTGAGTCTAGGGTTTTCTGCTCTTTTGTTGGGGTTTGGATTATTTGCAACTGCCAATTGTTGTCCTGCATTTTGTGGATTATAATGTTGTTTCAAATTCGTGGGTTTTAAGTTGATTCGATATCTCTGCTTTTTTTCCAATTTCATATTTTGCCTTTTTCCTACCATTTTTCGCTCATCAAAAATTAGACAAAGTGAAACTAAATTTTAAAAAAATATTTTTTTTATTAAGTGAAAGGAATTTTGGGATGTATTCATTTCTAGTAGTGATGTTAATTAAATTTAGTGTTGTTATGTTTTAAGCATATTTTAAAAGGAAATCTATTTATCAAAATTATTCATCTATTATATTGTACTGTCCTAAATTGGAAGCACTTCAAGTAATGGTCATTTAGCACCTATTCAATATGATTTAATGATAAATTTGCATTTAAGTCTCTCACCTATCCTCCTCTTAAAAGGGATATAGGTAGGACCTAATAAGTCCTCCTTGGTATTCCCATCCTATAATGAAAAACTCAAGGTAGGATCTATTCATTTAGGTCACCCCTATTCCTTTCACTTCAATCCACATAACACCTTTTCATAGCGAAAGAGGATTTCATTGGAATATAAACCTGATTTCTGGATTCTAGGACCTGTTTTGAATTCTTGAGATAGACTCGAGGGCTTCAAAACCTTATCATTAAGGGTCTAGTGTTCCGTTGACCAATCAAGGGCTTGGTGCACCCCTAATGAGGTCTTATTTTGGGTCTCAACTATTGGTTACTTCTTGGGGTTTGGTCTAGAGTTAGGTTTCACACATCTGGTTGGTCTATGGAGGAAATTAATCTGAATCTTATCTAAACACACTCAATTGCTTCATTTGGCATATCTCATGCATGTGGAATATCAAGTAAGCAAGCATACTTACACTTAAGCAAGATCAAGTAAGCATTTCTTGTGTGGACAAACCATTGTGGACATCTCAATTTTTCTTGGCACACTTTCAAGGTGAAAGCAAGGAGGCTTGGAAACATCCTTTGAAGCAAGAGAGTTCTTCATCTTCCTCTTCACATTCTACTATTCAACCATTCAAGATCCAATCATAGAGTAGAAAATACAAATCATGAGTATGGCTTAGAGTACCTTAGCCTCAAGGGCTTAGTATGCTTCTTGGGTTATCCTCATATTTATGCATTATTATTTCATCTATATTCAAGCACAATACTTCATGCTAGGGTTTCAGATCTAAAGATTTGGATCCTTGCATTTTCACATTTCAAGTTCATGCACGAGAACCTCACACTTTACATTTTCAAATCGACTATTTGTGGAGGTGGAAGCCACTAGAATGGGGGGTTGACTAAGGAAAACCCCTACATAGTCACCCAACACACCACAAATTCAAATATTAGTAGATATTGGAAAGATAAACTAGTTGTGGATCAGAGTACCCTTTTCATCATTTACTAGAACTGTGAAATCATAATAAACATCACTTACTATCATCAAGAGTGCATTGCACCCTAGATGATCTTGTTTCGCCCCTAAAGATCCAATTTGCCCCTAACAGACTACCAAAAGATTTTTGGGTTTTGTTTGCCTCACTGTTACAAGCCTAGATTTAGTTATGTTGACTCTCAAGAACAACACAACACACATAAATCAAGGTTCAAAATTTCAAGATAAGTACCCTTATTCCTCTTTGTCAATTTAGCATTTCATTTAAGTATTTTTTCTACTTTACATTATATATCTTACATAGATCTAGAAGTAATTAGTTTAGATCTCAAGGGCAAGTGGCATTATTTTCCCTACCTTCATAATCGTTAGATCTTGGCTTGTATTGATGCTCCTTTATCCCTTGGAGTACATTAACCTACTAAGATTTGGCATCTTTGAGGGTTGGTTTGAAAGAATCGATTTCCTTAGTGTGTGGTTGTGTGATGAACTTAGGGTTAGCTTCCTTGGTTCCAATTCCCTCCTACACATTTTGGTGAACATGAACTATGACATTTCCACTTGTGGTATTGGCCTTAGATCTCATATCACAAATATTTATTTTAATAATACACAAAATTTTGCATTGCATATAGATTTCATTCAAGATGTTTGATTTATTTCATGAATACTTTGATGATAACGTTAGAAATGATATTGATTATCTTTGTAAGGAGGATGTGTTGGATGTGGCATCGCATAATCTACCTACTCACTCTCCTGAACCTTCTTCCAACACTTTTTATGATAAGTTACGTGCTTGGTTTCCCTTTTCTACAATTATTTGCTCAATTGATGCACCTCATGTACATTATGAAAAGCCTTTGATGAGTGTTAAGGGTTGTTCTAAACTTAATGTTAAGGGTAAACCTACAAATCCTTTAAAATATTCTATTGATCAAGATTTTGTAGCTAGTGCTTATTGCACTCAGAATAATCCTCAATCTATTGCTCTTGCTTCTTTACCACCTTCTCAACACATGCTTCCTCAAGCATTGCAATTACCAACTATCTCTTTCAAAGACTATGATTTGGTGGACCCCTGTGAAGATTTCTCTCTAGGAATTGTTGCAAACTTCACCTACCTACCAGGAAGCTTTACAAAAGCTTTATCTATTCTTCCAATTCTATCACCTAATGCAGATACTCTGAATTCTTTTTAGGATTATATGTATATTGTGTCATCTATTCCTCCTATTTTCTTTACTAAAGATGATCTTCCTCCTCTAGATATTTAGAACATATATGATTCTCTTATGGTTGATGTATCTATTAATAGAAACACCATATGTCGCACTTTAATTGATCTTTGTAGCATGGACACGTTAAAAGTTATACAAGCTGATCTTTCAACTATTCAACCTAATTATGTGCCTATTCATGGATTTGATAACATTGCTAAACATACTTTGGGAATTATAACATTACCTATCAAGGTTGTTCATGTGATCTTAGAGACCTCTATGCATGTTATCCTTGATTCATTGAACTATAACTTACTCTTGGGAAGACTGTGGTTGCATGTTTTTCCTTCTACACTTCATGGGAAGGTGTTTTTTTCATAACAATCTCATGTATATCTTCATGTGAATGATGCACCTAATCCTTGCTTAAATGTTGAATATGCTCTAACTTCTTCTAAACAAGACTCTATGAAACTGGAAGCTAAGGAAGAACCCTCTAAAACTAAAAATTTTTCTTCTCTTTTTGAGGATTATTGGGGCACTCTAGATTTTAATCCTCCATTTATTGGAGAGTATAAGGCATCAAATTTATCCTTTACTAAAAAACAAGATAAACCTGAAAAGAAGACATTTTCTTCGCTTACAGGTGAGTTGAAAAATACATTCATATGTGTTTCTACTTAGGAAACTATAGAAACTAGTAAGCTTGGTTGTTATAAGAGACAAACTTATGAAGCACCTTTAACTCTTGAAAACATGGCTGATTGTAATGGTATTGGATACACTTTGTTCAAGAAATCTAGATTTAATAGTAAAGGCTAATGAAAATTTGAACAAGGAATACAAGTCCCTATGGATAGTGGATTTCCTGAACACACATTTGGATTGGGATTCAATCCTTACAAGGAACCTTCACTATTTCCTTTGAATGTTATTCACATTTGTAGTGGATCTCTTAAACTAATTAACCTGATCTCTTCAATTTTGACAAGAAAATTGAAGTGGATATTTTTCTTGATGATAACACTCTAATGAATTTTCTAGGTGTTTATGACAATCTTCCTTCTTTTCATCATAAGAAGTGAAGGTTATATTGTTTAAACACTGATGGTTATTTTGGAGAAGATGTGAACTATGAGAACACATATGATGAAAATTTTCCTTTCAAAGATTATATGAAAATTAATTTTCTCATAACAGACATTGTTGACATTCAGATAAACTCTATGGATTTTGAAAAAAGTGATTAAGATTGGAAAATTCTTGACTCATGACGAACATAAAGAATTGAGTGACTTATTGAAAGAGTTTAAAGATATTCTTGCATAGTCCCATGTTGGTATGCTTGACATTGATCCTAAGATTGTGATGCATAATATGTTGGAACTACAATTGGAATAATTGTTATGTTGTCATTAATGACAAACCTTATTGGTGAGATAGTTTCTGTGTGCTAAAATGTTGTCACACTTCTATGAATCATTACATGTGAGAAAACTCAAGAATGAGCCCTCACAAATCGATCCATAGCTCTCTACTCATAGAGTGCAAGGGTTTGCAATGGAGGCCCTCAGTTTGACCTATTTTTGTGCCCATGCAAGTACACCATGAGATGAGAGATTCAAAGAG
This sequence comes from Cupressus sempervirens, assembly GCA_028749045.1. NCBI lineage: Eukaryota > Viridiplantae > Streptophyta > Pinopsida > Cupressales > Cupressaceae > Cupressus > Cupressus sempervirens. The sequence goes on along the minus strand of CM053789.1, from coordinate 570,501,413 downwards.
GAAAAGCAAGAATGCTAGTCTCCATGATCTTCAAATATGCATGAAAATAAGATCTAATCTATGAAAGCAAAATCTAATCTATAAATGCAAGATCTAAGCTAAAAGCCCATGATGGGTGCAAGAGAGAAAAATACAAGAAAATAGAAGTTCTCCACAAAAAGCTTTTGTATTCAAACTCCTTCAAAAATTGGTCTTCAAACCTGCAGCATAACGATAGCATAATCATGGGTCTCTCACATGAGGAGAGGGCTCTCCATTATAAAGGAAATTATGGAGGTGAGAGGCTTCTCACAACCAATATAGGATAATAGAGCTTGATCCATGTGAGACAAAATTCCACCAATGAGAAAAGAGGAGTAGTTGAGGAGAAAGTGGAAAGATAAATCCCACTTAGATCACTTTTTTTAAGTGTAGAGAAATTAAATAAAAAGAATTTATTTTATTTCTTTTTTTCATCAAAAGAGATATTTAAGTGGGATTTTTATTTAATTAAAAGGAAGCAAGTTCTTTTTAATTAAATAGAAGATATTTAATTAAATTAAAAGAGAGGTTTTTCTCTTAATTAATTAAATGTGGATGAACTGTTTAATTAAAAGAGAGGTTTTCTTTTAATTAAATGGGGATTTTATTTTATTTAATTAAAAGAGAAGATTTTCTTTTAATTAAATAAGACTTGGAATAAGATGATCAATCTTAGAAATGAAATAAATTGAATTTGATCAAGGAAATTGATTTGAATTGATTTAATAAAATATTACAAACCATTGATTCAAAAAATTTGATAAATTGATAAATTGAATAATGGGGGCCCATAGTCTAGGCAACCATTTTTGGGTGCATACAATTTCTACTTGAGTAAAGTGTCATATCAAGATGATTGGTGAAGAGGATTTAAGAAGAATAGATAGCAAGATAACCTAGTGAAGAGGTTGAGTTATGTGGAATTAAAATGGGCACTTGATTAGTTGGATTGTGGCAAGATAATGTGTCATTTAATCATAACACGAAGTGGAGAAGATAGTTGTGTTGAAGCCTAGAAGAGATGATCAATGAAGAAAAAATACTTAGGCTTAACTGAGCTTCAAAGTAGAAGATTAAGGAACTTATAATCAAAGTAGAGCTATGCTAGTGTCAACCAAGTGAATAATAGAAGCTGAGAAAATTTAGTGTCGATCGAGCACCAGTAAAAGATAGAGTAACAAAAAATTTGGACTGAGCGCTAGTAAAAGGATTGAGTGAAGATAGTGTAAGCCGAGCAAAGAAAGATAGCAATGGTTGAGGTTGAGGAACACAATGTTAGCCAAATGAAAATATTTTTACAGTTTGCGAAGGAATTGAGTTTCCTTGTTGACATAGTTAAATGTTTGGAATATGGAAAGCATGTTGAAGATGGGGATTGATGAGATAGAACATTCAATGCAAGGGAAACCGTGTTTGAGTGTTTCTATGCATGGATCCAAAGAGAAGTTTGGAGAAGCTTCTAGAAGAGGAAGGAGGAAATGAAAAGATGGAAGGATTTGATGAATTTAACCTAATCCTAAGATCAACAGTGGTGTTTAAGTAGAAAAATATCTAGCTCACTATTTAAGGAGGCATAAGGAGCTAATCTAAAAAGGTTGGTAGAGGTGAGAAGACCTGGAAAGGTTGGAGCAATTGTTGATTTTGTTAATTGGCAAATTTGAGCATAGGGTTGAACAATGAAGTGTTGAGGTGAAGAGTGATTGCTTGAAGGGATGCCAAGAAAATCAATGATGGAGATGATAATGGAGGTCAATCAATGAGTTAGTCGTTGAGCCAAATGTGTGATCTATATTTGTAAAGTGAGTTGTATTTATTCAGATCAACCTATTGTTACTTTCTAACCATTGTATAAGTTGAAATCCTTTAATCAAGGTTGACCTAATAGTCATTTATAGATTCTTTAATCAAGGTGATATTCTAATGAAATTTTCTTAAGTCCTCTAACAAGGCCACTCCTAATAGGGTGATTAAATCCTTTAATAAGGTCACACCTAACATTGTGTATTATAACATTTAATAGGGTTGGCTCCTAATAGAGCTCACTTCAAAAGAGTGACAATTTGGTGACATGTTGCTAGTGGTTTTTACCAAATTAGGATTTCACATTAAATCTCAGTGTCTTACTTGTGTGGATGTTATTTGAGATGTTTTACTATTAAAGTTTTACATTCTACAAGTTTGTTATTATGAGGACAGTGGACTAAAATTTTATGTTACTAATAAGTTGCTATAGAGACTGACTAAATTGGAGATTATATCTAAGTTGTTTGAAGAGTTGAAAAGTTTAATTGGTAAATCTAGACCTGAGGATAATTGATTCACCACCTCTCCCCACTCTTAGTTATTCTAAATCATTCTAACAATTGGTATTAGAGCTATTGGTGCTTGTAGGGAAAAGGTTGAAGGGACTTAAAGATAAAGATAAAGATTTATAGAAAGGGGATACCAAAGTTGAACAAGGAGAACTTCCGTGCATGGAAAAGTCTGATGAAGTTTCACATAGCTGGAATTGGAGATTCAACAATATTCTATTTGGAGAATGAGTTTGTAACTATACCTACACCTTTGACAACCCAACAAATAAAGGAGAAACAAGAGCACAATAAAGCAATGTTGGAGATTACATCTACCCTAAGCTATTTATAGTTTGATGATATTAATGACTATGAATCTACAAAGAATATGTGAGAAAAGTTGGAAAAGATCCATGGAGGAGATAAGAATGTACTAAGAGCTAAATCAAAATTCTTGAGAGGAAATTTTGATGACATGAGAATGGTAGAAGGTGAGAACATTGCCCAATATGTTGGAAGAGTCAAAGAAGTTGTGAATGCGACCAGAGGAGCTGATGGAAAGATAAGCGATGAGACTATGATCAACAAGGTATTGAGAAATTCACTTCCTATTTATGCTATTAGAGTATTTGCAATAAAAGAATTGAGATGCACTGTTGGTAATGACCTAACCTTGGACAATTTTGTTAGTAGATTTTACTACTTTTGAATTGTCAAATTTAGATAATTTTAATGTCCCTGCTATTGAATCTACTTTCAAGTCACAATTAGTTTTGCACAAGTCTAAAAAGAAGAAAGTCAAGTATGAGGCTAGTGAGAGTGAATCTTATGATGATTATCTTGAGGATACTGAAGCATTAATGGCTAGGAGACTTCCAAGAGACAGATGAAAATATAAAGGTAAAATCCCTATAATATGTTTTTCATGCACTAAAGTTGGTCATATTGCTATAGGATATCTTGACAAGGATGACAAGGATGACAAGGATGAAAGGGGTCATATTGCTACAAGATATCTTGACAAGGATGACAAGGATGAAAGGAAAGACAACAAGTTCAAAGGAAGAAGAGATGGAAAAGACAAAAAAGGATAAAAAGACTACAAAGACAAAGGTAAGAAGTTTTGTTACATTGCTGAAGTGATTTTGATAGTAATGATGAAGAAGTTGTTTATGTTGTTATGAAAGATGATTTTGATGAAGATGAGAAAATTGCTCTCATTTTATATGTGAGTAAAGGTGATAGATGGATACTTGATAGTGGTTGCTCACATCACATGACTGGTGATAAATGTAAGTTTGAAAAGGTAGAACATTATAAAGGTGGTAGTGTTAAGCTTGGTAGTTATGTACCATGCTTGTGAAAGGTAGAGGGTATATAAAACATCTGATAAGATCAGATGTGATAATGATTATTGGGTTTAAGGACTTAATTACAATTTGTTGAGTGTGGCACAGTTAAACAATTCATGATAGAAAGGAATTTTAGCACAAGAAGGCTAAGATCTAAAATGGTTTGGGAAAATTGATTGGAAGTGGAAACCAAACCAGAGGTAATTTGTTTTATCTAGACCTATCTGATCACACATTCTTGTTTGCACAATGTGATGATATGTGGTTATGGAATAAGAGGCTATGTTATGTGAACTTTGATAATTTGGTAAGCATTAGTAAGATGAAGAAACTAAGAGGGTTACCAAGATTGAAGAAACTTCATAATGTGATGTCTAAACAATGTCAGTTGGGAAAAAAGATGAAGTCTAGTTTCAAGAGCAAGACCTATACTTCTGATGTTATTTTAGAGTTGGTTAACACTAACCTTTATGGACCTATTGGTGTGCAAAGCTACTATGATGACAAATAATTTATTCTATTTGTTAATGGCTACTCTAGAATGATGACTGCAACATTTCTTAAAGAAAAATATGATGCACTTCAAATGTTTAAGTGGTATTTGGCTAAAGTTGAAAAGGAAATGGGTAAAATCTTGAAGTGTCTGAGATATGATATTGGAGGTGAATTCATATATGGGGAATTCAACACATTCTACAATGATAGAGGAATCAATAGACAAATGTTTGCACCTAGGATCCCTCCATTAAATGATATAGTTGAAAGGAGGAATAGATCAATCATGGATTGTGCTAGGACATTGATGATGTAGAAGAATGTTGCACCTAAATACAAGAGAGAACCAATAAGTATGGTTGTTTATACCTTGAATAGAGTACAAGTCAAGAAAGGTACAAACCTTACACGTTTTGAGTTATGTTATGGACATGCACCTAATGTGAAGTATTTCAAAAATTTTGGAAGAAAATGCTACATATTGAAAGATAATAGAAATGGAAAACTTGATGCTAAAATTAATGAAGGAATATTCTTAGGTTACTCCACCAAGAGCAAACCATATAAGTGTTTGAACTCTAACACTAACAAAGTTGTGGAAAGGAAAAATGTGAAAGTTGATGAATATGTAGAAAATAATGAATTTGAATGTAAAAAAGAAGCTGAAGATTACATAAGCTTTATATACAATGATGAAGGTTAGCCCAACACCTAACTTGAACTTGAGAAGAAAGTTGTCGAGTAAAAATAACTAGTACATGTTGAGATACAACAACAATGGGTCAAGCATCAGGTAGTTGGTGTTGAGCATCAAGAAATGCATGCTGAGCATCAAGCTCAGCATGTCAAGCATCAACAAGTGATTGCCAAACAACTAGAAGAAAAGAAAAAATACATGAAGCAGTACTTGAAGCAAATATACAAGATGAACTTGAAGAAAAAGAAAGAAGAAACAAGCTTACATTAGCAAAATATGTGAGAAGACATCATGCACATTATCAAATCACTGGAAACAAAGACTCTAGAGTTATGACAAGAAAAAGACTAAGAAGTGAAACATGTCTATTATGTGAATATGAGCCCAAATAAGTGAAGGTTGATTTGGATGATGAACACTGGATCCAAGAAATGAATAAAGAGATTGAGCATATAGAGAAGAACAAAACCTAGTCACTGGTATCTAGACCAAAGGACAAGAATGTTGTTGGAACAAAGTGGGTATTCAGAAACAAGTTGAATGAGAAAGGAAAAGTACATGATACAAAGAAAGGCTAGTGTGTAAGGGATGTGCACAAGAAGAAGGTATTGACTATGGGGATACATTTTCTTACAAAGGATTCAAAGTATACCAGATGGATTCCAAGTTTGCATTTCTAAATGGAATTCTAGAAGAAGAAATCTACACTTAACAACCTAAAGAATTTGTTGATCAAAACAAATGTGATATGGTATGTAAGTTGCACAAAGCTTTGTATGGATTGAAACAAGCCCCTAGAGAATGGCATGAAAGATTGCATACATATTTGGTGAAGATTGGTTTTGCAAGGACAAATGATAATGGAAATCTATACTTGAAGACTAAATCTAAAAAAGGGATGCTTTTGGTTGAGATATTTGTAGACGATATCATATTTGGAGGAAAGGATGCATTGTGTAAGTCATTTGTAGATCAAATGAGACAAGAATTTGAGATGTATATGTTTGAAGAGATAAAAAAAAATTTTGGCTTACAAGTGTATCAAGTGAAGAAAGGTATCTACATTACTCAATCAAAATATATCGAGGAGATACTCAAGACTTTTGGTGTGGAAGACTCAAGACCAGTTGGAACACCCATGGCTATTGAACATAAAATTTAAAAGAATGATGATTTGACTTATGTGAACCAAACCTTATATATACCAATGATTGGAAAGTTGCACTCTATTTTCCATAGCAAACCAGATAGTGCACTAGCAATTGGGATTGTTGATAAGGAGAATCACATATGATGGTTGTGAAAAGAATATTGAGATATATGAAAGGAATGGAGGATTATGGATTGTATTACAAGAAGAATGACAAGTTTTAATTGAAAATGTGTACTGATGTAGATTGGATTGGAAATGTTGATGACAAAAAGAGTATAAGTAGTCGAGATTTCTTTCTAGTAAAGAGACTAGTTTCACGGACAAGCAAGAAGACAATTTGCATCTCCCAATCTACAACAGAAGCTGAATATATAGCTATAATAATTAATTGTTCAAAAAAAGTGTGGATCAAGAAATCATTGAAAGGAATGAAGGAAGAGATCACTGAACTTGTTGTTATATTTTGTGATAACACAAGTGCTAGAAACTATTGGAAACTTACAATTGGAACAATTTTTTTTTTTTCATTAACATTAAATCTATGGATGAGACATATTGCTACCTAATCTAAATGTCACATCTATTTGATTAATGAAGAGGATTTGAGAGTTACTCATAGCTATAGCACCTAGAGGAAAGGTTGAAGTTATGAAAAGGAAGTTTCAATAGACATTTGATTAGATAGACTTTGATAAAGAAAATTAATTGTTTATGTTAATAAAGCTAAGCCAAGATGAGCAAAATATTAAAATACTAAGGAGTGTCGAGTAATACTAGTGTCAACTGAGCCACAATAAGTGCCAAGAAAATCTAGTGTTGACTGAGCATTAGCATTGATCGAGCAAGTTAGTTGATGCTATTAGAATTCTTTAGAATAACTGAGAGTGCGGGGGGTGAATCAGTTATTCATGGTCCAATAATGTCCAATAAAAATTTCTAATAAAATAGAGGTGAATCAGAAGTATTATCCTTTTTCTTTTCTTATCATGCATGCAATTAAACATTAACCAATCATGAAAAGTAAAACATGCATCACACCATAACACAAAGGATTTTGATGACCTAGAAACCCTCCAGGAATAAGAAGGTAAAACTGGGGTGGGGATGACACCCACAAAATAACTGTGCAATTGATTTAAACCACTTCTGATGGTTTGCCCTGTTAACGGCTTTACACACTGTAAGATGTGACCCTGTTAAAAGATTTCTATACCTTGTTAGGAGTGTGCCCTATTAGAGGACTTAAGAACATTCAACTTAGAATGTCACCCTATTAAGGGATTTACATAGAGCTGTTAGGCCCACCCAAGTCCATGGGATTTTCAGTCACCTTTACAAAAGAATCTTTTGTCCCTCTCTAAGGATCTCCTATCCTCCTCCTAAGGATCTCCTATCCTTCTCCTGAGGATATCCTATCCTTCTCCTGAGGATCTCTTATCCTTCTCCTAAGGATCTTCTATCCTTTTCCTGAGGCTTATCCACCTAGCTGTTAAGCTAACCTAACAATGTAGGATTTCAATATCTAATACAATGGTAAGAGAGTATTAGAAGGGTTTTGACCTGATAAAGATTGCAACCCTAACTATGCAGATTTTAGGTCACTCTTCAGTTCTTTCTTTGCTTGACTTTTCTTCCTTGCAGTGCAGACAACTTGTTCACCCTTCAAGATCTATCTCCTTGAGTTCTTTCACTCGTTATGCCAATGCCCTCTATGGTCACTTGATCAACTCAGAGCCTTGATGCTCTATTCTTACTCCTCTTGGCTTCTTCACACGACCACACTTATGACCAACTCCCTCTCATACATGCGCACTTGATCTCTGATCTGTAACTCCTTATAAAGAAGTTTTGTTCTTCATTTCCCGCTCAAATCTTAATTTGATCTTGATAAAATGGTATTGTTTTCCCTCCAAATTGTTTCTTCTAGAAACTTCATGATAAGTCCACCAGCATTCACTTGAATTGGTTTGCATGGTTTACATTAAATTTTATGACATCTACTCATCATCCTTATCATCCAACTAATTCACAAAATTTGATGTAACAACCTTATCGCTACTGATATGGTGAATCTTTGACTTAACAAATAATGCAGCAACTCGGCATCATTGGTTTATTGATGCTCGACTCCTTCTGTGTTACTTGGCTTCTATTGTTATTTTACCGATGCTCGGCACCTAAAGTCTTTTCCTAAGTTACTCAGGACTTGAACAATTACTCGGCACCTAAAGGATTACTCGACACTTGAATGATTCTGTGTTACTTGACACTTGAAGGATTTTGTGTTACTTGGCACCTGAAGGATTTTGTGTTACTCGACACCTAAAGGATTACGTGTTACTTGACACTTGAAGGATTACTCGGCACACACTGAAGTTGAACTTGCTCAGCTTCAACTAAGAATTTTCTCGACACTGACTAGCTAGCTCGGTTCTCTCAAATGAACTTAGTTAGGCTTTACAAATGACTTAGTTAATCCTTACATCTTTGATGTGTCTCAATGTGTCCATCCTTTGTGTCTTAGAGAATATCATCAATACACTATTTCATCAATGGCTTAGCTAATCCTTATACTTCATTACAAAATCATAACTTCAACCTTTCTCAAGGTGTTGTAGTTACATCTTATTGATTGCCACCTCCTTGACAATCAACCAATTGATAGTATTTGAATCACTAAAGCAATTGTCATTCTTGCAAGTAGCAAGTTTGACATCAATGGAAAAACAATGATTGAAAACATTCTTTACCAGTTCCATTATTCTTCATTCATGATCTTTTCAATCATTTCCAACAATCTCCCTCTTTGGCATTGATGGCAAACCAAACAGATCAAACGATTGAACTGATCAACTTAGTTACCACCAAAATTATATACGTTTTTTGCTTCTTCTTCTTGATTGCTACATCCTTACTACTGATCTCATATATCTCCATATCTTTACCATTTATTGATCAGTTTCTCATAAATCTCCCTCTTTGACATAAATGCCAAAGATGTAGCATCTTCAACATGCTAAATATAAGCTTTGCATCTCATGTTTTCTCCCTCTGTCACCATTCTTGTGACTGATCTGGAATTTTTGCTCCTGTTGTCGTCCTCTGCATCATTCTTTTGATATCTCAATGATTTGTTCCTGTTGATGCAAGGCAGCTTCTTTGTTGCTTTAGATTGCTTGAGTTAGGGGCATTACCCCCAACTTGCCTCTAAGATATTCATAAGCATCCTTGGGCAATGGTTTGGTGAAGATATCTGCAGTTTGTTCCTTTGTGTGAATGTACTCCATCTTCACTTGTTTGTCTTCCACCAATTCTCTGACATAGTATACTTGATTGCAATATGCTTGGTTTTTGTATGCATGACTAGATTCTTGGATATGTTTATAGCACTTGTATTATCATAATACAGTATCACAGGTTTGGTTACCTCTTCTTTCATTCCTTTCAATAGATGTTTGAGCCACACAATGTTTGTGCAATTGACTACTGCTGCCACATATTTTGCTTTTGTAGTGGACTAAGATGTGCATGTTTGTTTCTTGCTAATCCAAGTAACTACCCTTTTACCTAAAAATAATGCTCCTCCACTTGTACTTTTCCTATCATCAATGTTGCCTCCCCAATCTACATCTATGTATGCATTGAGCTCAAACTTCTCATTCTTTTTGTAATATAGGCCAAAACCATCAGTTTCTTTGAGATACCTTATTATCCTTTTTATTGCCATGAGATGATTTTCTCTAGGATTAGCAGAGAATCTAGCCACTATTCCAACTGCTAGTGCTATGTCTAGTTTGCTATGTACAACATATTGTAGTTTTCCAATCATGGATCTGTACATTATTTGGTTGACTTCAGCTGATTCATCATTTTTGGATAGCTTGTGTCCTATTGCCATTGGTGTGCTTACAGGTTTAGAGTCTTCCAATCCAAACATCTTGAGTATCTCTTTGATGTGCTTTGATTGTGTCACAAATATACTATGTTTTAGTTGATGTACTTGCAATCCAACAAAGAAATTGATTTCTCCAAACATAGACATTTCAAACTCATGTTTCATTTTGTCAGCAAAAATTTTGCAAAGCACTTCCTTTCCTCCAAAAACTATGTCATCCACAAAAATTTCAGATATAAGGATATCCTTACCTTCTTTTGATTTGATGTACATGTTGCTTTTATCATCAGTTCTTTCAAATCCTATTTGCACTAGATATTTGTGAAGTCTCTCATACCAAGCTCTAGGGGCTTGCTTTAATCCATATAGAGCCTTATGCAATTTACATACCTTGTTTTTGTTATTTTCATCAACAAATCCTTCTGGACTTAACATCCATTTGATAGACTTTAAATCCTTTGAAGGCTGCATATTCCAGTAAGGTCCTTACTCCCATTCTGGCAATTGGAGCAAATTTTTTTCCATAGTCTTGTCCTTCTTCTTGTGCATACCCTTTACAAACTAGTCTTGCCTTGTTCCTTGTGATTTCACCATTCGCATCTAACTTGTTTCTCAAAACCCACTTAGTTCCAATTACATTTTTGTCAGCTAGTCTTGAGACTAAGGTCCATGTCTTGTTCTTCTCAATTTGTTCTATTTCTTCTTTCATAGCATTGTACCAGTCATCATCTTTTATGGCTTCACTTACTATTTTTGGTTCCATTTTGCTAAGAAGACATGTCTCACTTCTGAGTCTATTCCTTTTCATTGGTCCTACCTCTTTGTTTCCAATAATTTGATCTGTAAGATGATTTCTTCTTACATATTTCGCCAATACTGGTTCTTTCCTTGTTTGCATTTTGTCTCTTTCAGAATCTAAACCCTCATGCATATTTTCATCAGGTATTTGTTCATTTCCTTCATGTTGGCTATTTTCAAAATCTGAATGAACGTTCTCTATATTCTGTAGCTTGGCTTCTGAATGTGTCTACTATTCGGCATTCACTATCTGTGATTCGACAGATACTGGATTTTGTTGCTGATTGTCATTTTGAGTTGCAACTTCACCATTATTAGGTATACCTTCATAAAAGTATACAAAGGTCTTGTATTCTTCTATTTTCTTGGTGTTCTCAACACTTTGAACTTCTGCAAGCTCATCAAATTTCACATTTGTGCTTTCTACTACTTTGTTAGTGTTAACATTCAAGCACTTATAAGATTTGCTTCTAGTAGAATAACAAAGAAATGTGCCTTCCTCACTTTTTGCATCAAACTTTCCATTTCTAGACTCTTTATACATATAGCATTTGCATCCAAATATTTTGAAATGTTTTTTATTAGGAGAATGCCCATACCATAATTCAAAAGGTGTTGCATATGTACCTTTCTTGACTTGAACTCTGTTGAGTGTGTAGACTGCAGTACTTATAGTTTCTCTCTAGTACTTGAGTGCAACATTTTTCTCCATCATTAAGGTCCTGACATAGTCAATAACTGATCTATTCCTTCTTTTTGCTATACCATTCTGAGGTGGAGTCTTAGGTGCTGATGTCTGCCTTTTGATTCCTCTTTCATTGTAGAACTCTTCAAATTCTCTTGATGTGAATTCATCTCCTCTATTAGATCTGAGACATTTTAGGCTCTTCCCAGTCTCTTTCTCTACTCTGGCCAAGTACCATTTGAACATTTGAAATGTATCTGATTTTAGTTTCAAGAACATGACTGTCATCATCCTTGAATAGTCATCTACAAATAGCATTATGTATTTGTCACCTTTGTAGCTTTGCACTTCAATAGGACCACACAAGTCAGTATGAACTAGCTCTAATACTTCATTAGAAGTATAAGCTTTTCTTTTGAAATTTGACTTGGTCATATTCCCTAGTTGGCATTGTTTGCATATGGTGTTATCAGGTTTCTTCAACTTTGGTAGACCTCTAACTTTCTTCATTTTACTGATGCTTATTAGGTTGTCAAAATTTACATGACATAGCCTCTTGTGCCATAACCATACATCATCAGTTTGAACAATGAGACAAGAAGCATCTTCCATGTCTAGGTAGAGAAAATTACTCCTAGTCTGATCACCTTTTCCTATTAGACTTCCTTGAGAATCATAAATCTTAGCAACTCCTTTTTCAAATTCAACCTTACATCCTATGTTGCCTAACTGTGAGACACTTAACAAGTTATAATTCAGGCCTTCAACATAGTATGCATTATCACATGATATCTTTTCAGTAAGCTTGATACTACCTTTCCCTTTGATCTAACATGGTGCATTGTTAACAAATCTAACACTATTTCCTTCATATTGAGTAAAGGAAATGAACTTACTTTTATCTTCAGTCATGTGATGAGAGCATCCATTGTCTATGATCCATCTATCATTCTTGTTCATGCAAGTTACAAGGGTAGTTGCTTCATCTTCATCTGATTCATCTTTCATAGCCACATAGACTACTTCATCATCATTCTCATTAGAGTCTTCTTCAAAAATGTAGCATCTTTTGCCCTTACCACTATAGTCCTTGTTGTCCTCTTTCTTGTTCTTGAATTTGCCTCCATCCTTGTAATTTTTTTTTGTGTGCATCTAGCTGCAATGTAACCAACTTCATTACAATTGAAACAAATGATTGGCAGCTTACCTTTGAATTTGCCTCTTCCTTTGTGAAATCCTCTTGCTAGTAATGCCTCCAATTGATCCACATCATCTTCATCAGTGCTTTTCTTTGTTTGCACCTCCTCATTGTCTTTTATTGTCATCCTAGCTTTGAATGTAGATTCAAAGATTTCTGGCTCGTAGTTATCAAAGTTGGATATCTCAAAGGCAGTGAGTCTTCCAATTATTCCTTCAAATGATAATGTGTTGCCTAGTACACACCTTAGCTCCTAGATGGCTAATACTCTTATAGCATAGATAGGAAGAAAAGATCTCAAGTATTTGCTACATACTGTTTCTTCTGCTAACTATCCTCAGAGGCTTCTTATGGTACTTACTACTTCCTTCATCCTTGCACCATATTGAGCAACATTCTCTCCTTCTTCCATTTTCATGTCATCAAACTTTCCTTTTAGGATTTCTCTTTTGGATTTCTTGACATTATCATCTCCTCCATAGATTCTTGATAATGTTTCCCACATCTGATGTGTAGTACCACATCCTTTGATGTCATCATACTTAGCATAGCTTAGTGCTGAAGCAATATCTAACATCACTTGATTGCGATCCTTCTTCTTGCTCATGTCATCTACAGTGAGGGGTCTTGCAAGGTCTACATGATCAACTATGATTGAGGTCTATGCATAGTCACCTATTGATCTGAGGTGTAGCTTCATCAGACTTTGCCATGCAACAAAGTTGTCTTTGTTTAGCTTGGGAACTTCTCTCTTGGAAATCTTGATCTTCCTGTTGCTAGTACCTTGAAACAAATCAGCAATGGGCTTTGATACCAGTTGTTAGAATTATTTAGAATAATTGAGAGGGGGGGGGGGTGAATCAGTTATTCATGGTCCAATAATGTCCAATAAAACTTTCTAATAAAATAGAGGTGAATCAGAAGTATTATCCTTTTTCTTTTCTTATCATGCATGCAATTAAACATTAAACAATCATGAAAAATAAAACATGCATCACACCATAACACAAAGGATTTTGATGACCTAGAAACCCTCCAGGAATAAGAAGGTAAAACTGGGGTGGGGATGCCACCCATAAAATAACCACGTAATTGATTTCAACCACTTCTGATGGTTTGCCCTGTTAAAGGCCTGCCCTATTAAAGGCTTTACACACTGTAAGATGTGACCTCGTTAAAGGATTTCTACACCCTGTTAGGAGTGTACCCTATTAGATGACTTAAGAAAATTCAACTTAGAATGTCACCCTATTAAGGGATTTACATAGAGTTGTTAGGCCCACCCAAGTCCATGGGATTTTCAGTCACCTTCTCAAAAGAATCTTTTGTCCCTCTCTAAGGATCTCCTATCCTTCTCTTGAGGCTTATCCACCTAGCTGTTAAGCTAACCTAGCAATGTAGGATTTCAATATCTAATACAATGATAAGAGAGTATTAGAAGGGTTTTGACCTGATAAAGATTGCAACCCTAACTGTGTAGATTTCAGGCCACTCTTCAGTTCTTTTCTTTGCTTGGCTTTTCTTCCTTGTAATGCAAACAGCTTGTTCACCCTTCAAGATCTATCTCCTTGAGTTCTTTCACTCGTTATGCCAATGCACTCTATGGTCACTTGATCAACTCAGAGCCTAGATGCTCTGTTCTTACTCCTCTTGGCTTTTTTGCACGACCACACTTATGACCAACTCCCTCTCATACATGTGCACTTGATCTCTGACCTGTAACTCCTTATAAATATGTTTTGTTCTTCATTTCCCACTCAAATCTTAATTTGATCTTAAGAAAATGGTATTGTTTTCCCTCCAAATTGTTTCTTCTAGAAACTTCATGATAAGTCCACCAGCATTCACCTGAATTGGTTTGCATGGTTTACATAAAATTCTGTGACGTCTACTCATAATCCTTATCATCCAACTAATTCACAAAATTTGATGTAACAACCTTATCGCTACTGATCTGGCGAATCCTTGACTTAACAAATAATTCAGCAACTTGACATCATTGGTTTACTAATGCTTGGCTCCTTCTATGTTACTCGACTTCTATTGTTATTTTACTGATGCTCGGCACCTGAAGTCTTTTCTTGAGTTACTCGGCACTTGAAAAATTACTCGACACCTAAAGGATTACTCGACACACACTGAAGTTGAACTTGCTCAGCTTCAACTAAGAATTTTCTTAGCACTGACTAGCTAGCTTGGCTCTCTCAAATGAACTTAGTTAGGTTTTACAAATGACTTAGTTAATCCTTACATCTTTGATGTGTCTCAGTTTGTCCATCCCCTGTGTCTTAGAGTATGTCATCAATACACTATTTCATCAATGGCTTAGCTGATCCTTATACTTCATTACAACATCATAACTTCAACCTTTCTCTAGGTGCTCTAGTTACATCTTATTGATTGCCACCTCCTTGACAATCAACTAATTGATAGTATTTGGATCACTTAAGCAATTGTCATTCCTGCAAGTAGCAAGTTTGACATCAATGAAAAAACAATGATTGAAAACATTCTTTACTAGTTCCATTATTCTTCATTCATGATATTTTCAATCATTTCCAATAGATGCTGATCCAAAAATCTTAAACAATGACCAAGTATTTTAGTATTGACTGATTGTTAGAAATCAATGGTTGTCGAGTGATAGTAAAAAATCAAATTCAAAGAAATTGTAAGATCAAGCTGACTCAATTGATTTCTTGGGAGACGTAAAACATGTTGAAGATATGATTAATGCGTTGGAGCATTAAATTCAAGGTGATGCTTAGGTAACAACCTAACAGAAGGATTCTAGAGAAGTTTTTAGAGGATGATCAAGAAGATGTACAGATACATTGAATCGAGTTGAATCTGATTGTAAACCCTAAGGCCCCGTTTGGTTGCTGGAATATGAGTGGAATAGGAAAACGAAATTAGAATATGTTTTATATTCGCTGTTTGATAAGCTCAATCGGAATTGGGAATAGGAAGACATATTCCAATTTTGCCCCTAAAATGAGCATATGTCTATGCCAAAAAATATCTGTTATTGGAATAGGCCATTTCCATTCCCATTTCGATTTTCCATTAAAAAATATTTTAAAATTTTTTTAAAACTTTTTTTTTTTCAAAATTAAAAAAAAAAAAAAAATTTTTGAATATTTTTTTTCTACTTTTACTTTTTGAATTTTTTTTGTTAAATTTTTTTTAATAACATTTTAAAAAATTATATCTATTTGTTAAAAAAAATAGAAATGAAAACGAATTAACTAAAAAAATAATAAATTAAAAAAAAAATTAGGAAAAATGTTTTTAAAAATACAAAACTTAACCTTATTCCTATTCTATTTTTGTACAACCAAACAATAGATTAACATATTCCCAGTCGAATTCCAAGTGCACCGAACATGATTGGAATTGCCTAATTCTATTCTCATTCCTCATTTCCATTCCCATTCCATTTTTCTATTCTAATTTTCTATTCCTATGCCAACAACCAAACAGGGCCTAAGATCTATGGTGGATGTAGAAAATGATATAGCACAAATTACCTATTTAAAGGGATACTGATCTAAACTTTTGGTGCCATGTCCAGTCAAGCCTAGCTGAACCCATCCAATGTGTATGAGTGAATTCATATATAGAGAAAGGCTGATTTGAAGCACACAAGAATGTGAATGCGAAGCTAAAGGAGAAAGCTTGTAGATGTGACATTGTCGTTAATAAGTGAATTTGAGCATAATGGTTAAGTGTTGGTGAGAAGAGTGGATTGATTGCTTGAAGTATGTCCAAGCATATCAAGATAAGAGATGACAATGAAAGGCTTATTAGTAAACCAACATAAGGACCAAACATAAATCTGAACTAGCAAAAGTGAGTTGTAATCACACTGATCAAAACCTACTATTTTCTTTCTTATCATTGTAAACAATTTGTATTGAAATATTTCTAACAGAGGTTGACTTAACAATAATTTGAAGACTTAATAGTCTGTGTAAATCCTTTAACTACGTGACATTCTAAATGGAATGATCAAATTCCTCTTACAAGGCCACTCCTAATAGGGTGATTAAATCCTCTAACTAGGTCACATTTAACAATGTGTATTTTAACCTTTAACAAGGTTGGATCCTAACAAAGCTCACTTCAAAAGAGTAAAAAAGAGTGACATGTTGATGGTGGTTTTTCCCAAATTGGGTTTCCACATAAAATCGTAGTGTCAAACTGTGATGAATTTCTTATGAATGTTTTACATGTGATGATGTTTTCATTATGCAATGCAAGTTAAGTTTATGATAGTTTTATAGTATAGACCAAGCAACGACAAGATTAGCAAGACAATAATGTGTTTAAAGTTTAATTGTTCAAGTGGTACATATAGACCTTGAGTAACTGATTCACCCCCCCCCCTCCTCCCTCTCAATTATTCTAAACATTTCTAACAACTGGTATCGAATGTAAGTGATTATAGAGAAAAGTTTGAAGGTACTTAGAGCTAAAGATCATGACGAATAAGAGAGATGTACCCATGCTCAATAAGGAGAAATTTCCTACATGGCAGACCCTGATGAAGCTACACATATCTAGTATCAGTGATGGTGCTATTAGTTTTTTGAGCAATGAATATGTAGTGGTAACAACTACTCCCTTGACTACTAAAAATTAGATCACAACCAAGCAATGTTGGAGATTTCCTAAGCCCTAAGCTATGCCAAGTTTGATGACCTAAAATATTGTAATACTACAAAAAAGATGCAGGAAAGATTGAAGACCACATATGGAGGTGATGACAATGTACTAAGAGACAAAGCAGAAAGCTTGAGAGGTAAATTTGATGATATGAGAATGATGGAAGGGGTGAGAACATAGTACAATACTACACAAGAGTTAAAGAGGTTGTTAATGCTATTCAAGGAGAAAATGGAACAATTGAAGATGAAACAATGATAAGAAAGGTATTAATGACTCTACTCCCTATCTATGCCATTAGAGTCTCTACAATTCAAGAACTGAGATGGAAACTAGGTAAAAATTTGACCTTAGAAGGTGTAGTTGGTAGGATTACTTATTATGGGATGTTTAATTTTGACAACTATACACTTGCTACCATTGAATCCACTTTCAAGTCACAACTAATTCTTAAGAAGAAAGGAAAACATGTGAAGAGTGAAAGTGATAATTCTAATGATGAGATTGATAAAATTGAAGCCCTCATTGCAAAAAGGTTTGGAAGAGGAAGAGGTAAATACAAAGGTAAATTACCTATCATTTTTTTTTCATGTAGTAAAGTTGGTCATATTGTTGCTAGATGTCCTAACAGAGAAGATAAGGATGAAAAGAAGGAAAATAAGTACAAAGGAAGAAGAGATAACAAAGACTACAGAAGAAGAAAGGATGAAAAAGGTAATAAATCTTGTTATATTGCTGAAGAAAAGATTGATAATTAATTTGAGAGTAATGATGATGAAGTTGTCTATGTTGCTATGAAACAAGAGTCCGATGAAAATGAGAAAACTGCATTAATTTCTTATGTGAACAAAAGTAATATATGGATAATTGATAGTGGATGTTCCAATCATATGATTGGTGATAAAGAAAAATTAATTTGAAGATATTGGTCCATAAAATGGTGGATGTGTTAAATTTAGTAATGATATCCCATGTGTTATAAAAGGTAAAGGCACTATTCAACTGGTTGACAAGATAACATGTGAAAATGTTTACTCGGTTGAAGGACTTAACTACAATTTGTTAAGTGTTTCAGAATGGGATAGCTGAAAGAAGAAACATATAAATAATGGACTATGCAAGAACATTAATTATGGGGAAAGACATATCATAGAAATATTGGAGAGAAGCAGTTAGTACTATTGTATATACCCTGAATAGAGTTCAAGTCAAGAAAGGTACAAATGCTACACCTTTTGAACTGTGGTATGGTTATGATCCTAATATTAAATATTTCAAAATATTTGGAAGTAGATGTTATATAGTGAAAGACAATAGGAATGGAAGACTTGATGCAAAAAGTGAGGAAGGCATATTCCTAGGTTATTCCACAAAAATCAAAGCTTATAATTGTTTAAATTCTAACACTAACAAAGTGGTGGAAAGTGCAAATGTAAGAGTTAATGAGTTTATAGAAAAAGGTGATGTTTCATGGAATGGAGAACTTGAAGACTATAATACATTCATATATGTGGATGATGATTCTCCTAGCACTCAAAATGATTAGATGAATCAAGTTGCAAGTTTCCATCAGACAAGAAATGATGGAATGCAAATGCAAATTGTCGAGCGATAGAGAGTGAATTTTGAGCAACATATTGAAGATACCAAGTCATAGAAAAGCAATGTTGACCATTAGATAGTGAATGTCGAGCATTCAAAACCTTAACCAAAACCATAACAAGAAAGAAGAAATGAGCCTAACATTGATTTTCCATATGAACCTGAAGAAGAACCAAGAAGAAAGATACCTATATTAGCAAAATATGTGAGAAGACATCATAAACCTAATAAAATAATTGGAGATGTTGAATCAAGTGTTATGACAAGGAGAAAACTCAAAGGTGACACATGTTTATTATGTTAGTTTGAAGCTAAAAAAATAAAAGATGCTTTAGACAATGAAGATTGGATATAAGCAATGAACAAAGAAATTGACCAGATTGAGAAGAAAAATACTTGGACCTTAGTGCCAAGACCTAAAGACAAAAATTTCATTGGGACAAAGTGGGTTTTTAGGAACAAGCTTAATGAAAATGGTGGAGTAACAAGAAACAAAGCAAGATTTGTGTGCAAGGGTTATGCACAAGAAGAAGGAGTCGACTATGGAGAAATTTTTTCTCCTACAACCAAACTTGAAGGAGTTAGAACTTTTCTTGCATACTCAGCCTACAAGAATTTAAAGGTATATCAAATGGATGTTAGATCTATATTTTTAAATTGTATATTGGAGGAAGAAGTATACATTGAACAACCTAAAGGGTTTGTAGATCTAGACAAGAGGAACATGGTATGTAAAATGGACAGAACTCTTTATGGATTGAAGCAAGCGCCAAGAGCATGGTATAAAAGGTTACATAACTATTTAGTGAAATTTGTTTTTAAGAGGAAAAATGATAAAAATAATCTATATTTAAAGAATGGTAAGAACAATGAAGTTCTATTATCTAAGATATTTTTTGATGATATCATATTTGGAGGAAGAGATGCAATATGTAAATCATTTGATGGTGAAATAAAAAAGGAATTTGAAATGTCTATGTTTGGTGAAATCAAATTCTTTGTTAGATTATGAGTGTGTCAACTGAAGTTTGGTATTTTCATTTCACAAACCAAATAAATCAAGGAAATATTGAAGACTTTTGGTATGGAAGATTCAAGGCTAATGAGCACACCTATGTCTATAGGACATAAGATATCTAAGAATGGTGATTCTATTGATGTGAACCAAACCTTATATAGATCCATGATAGGAAAATTGTAATATGTTGTTCACAGTAGACCAGATATTGCATTGGTAGTTGGGATAGTTGCTAGATTTTTAGAAAATCCTAAATAGAATCACATGATGGTTGTAAAAAGGATAATGAGATATCTGAAAGATACAAATGACTATGGATTATACTACAAGAGAAGTGATAGATTTGAACTAAAGGTTTTCACTGACTTAGATTGGTTAGGAAACATTGATGATAGGAAAAGCACTAGTGGAGCTACATTCTTTCTAGGAAAGAGATTGGTATCATGGACAAGCAAGAAGCATAATTATATTTCCCAATCGAAAACTAAAGTTGAGTATGTGGCAACTACAATGAACTATTCAAATATAATATGGATTAAGAAATTATTGAAAGGCATGCAAGAAGATATTATAGATCTAGTGGTTATCTATTATGATAACACAAGTGCTATTAACACTTCAAAGAATCTAGTGATGTACACTAAGATAAAGCATATTACTGTCAAGTATCACTGCTCGAGAGAATTAGTTCAAGACAAAGAAGTGAAGCTAGAATATGTGAATACAAAGGAAGAAATTTATGACATATTCACAAAACCATTACCCAAAGATGCTCATGAATATCTTAGAGGTAAAATAGGGTCCATTCCCCTAACTAAAGCTACTTAGGAAGCCAAGCTGCATTACATCACATGTGCTAAACAGAACATTCTACACAATGCTACAATACAGTTCTACTTTAGGACATGCCTAAGGTAGAATACTTTAGAACAACATAAAAGATTAGTCATAGATAGATGATAAGTATCAGCCAGACATGAAAAATCATATAATTTAGATGTATGAAGAATTTGAAGCTAAGACAAATATATTTATTTGGAATTGTTGTCAAAAAGGGAGAGATTACTAAGAAACTAAGATGAAAGAGGGAGTGATTATTAAGAAGTCACAAGGTTAAATGAGAAAAGAAAGATAAACCTCAAAGGGAGAGAATCATAGAAAACAAGGAAACTGATAGAGGGAGTTTGAAAGTTTGAATGAAACTAAGTATAGTGGTCACTCATGAAAGTGAAATCTTTTGGATTGTATGGTAACTAAGCTATTGTTAGTAATTTAGATATTTGAGATGTTTCCATCAATGCCAAAGAGGGAGATTGTTGGAAACTTATAATTGGAACAATTGTTGTTTTGTCATTGATATCAAATCTATGGATGAGACATATTTCTACCTAATATAAATGTCATATCTATTTGATTGATGAAGAGGATTTGAGAGTTACTTATAACTATAGCACCTAGAGGAAAGGTAGAAATAATGAAAATGAAGTTACAATGGACATTTGATTAGATAGACTTTAATAAATCAAAGTAACTTTTTTATGTCAAGAAAGCTAAGCCAAGCCAAGAAAAAGAGTAAAATACTAAGGAGTGTCGAGTAATGCTAGTGCCAACCGAGCCACAGTTAGTGCCAAGAAAATATAGTGCTGACCAAGCATTAGCATCGACCGAGCAAGTTAGTTGATGCCAAGCCATAAAGCTTAAACAATGACTGGGTATTTCAGTATTGATCGAGTGTTAGAAATCAATGATTATTGAGTGATAGTAAAAGATCAAATTCAAAGAAATTGTAAGATCAAGCCAACTCAATTGATTTCTTGGGAGATGTAAAATGTGTTGAAGATAAGATATATGAGTTGGATCATTGAATTCAATGTGATGATTAGGTAAAGACCTAACAAAAAGATTCTAGATAAGTTTCTAGAGGATGATCAAGAAAATGTATAGATACATTGAACCAAGTTGAATGTGATTGTAAACCCTAAGATCTATAGTGGATGTAGAAAATGGTGAAGCAAAAATTACTTTTTTAAAGGGATATTGAACTGAACTTTTGGTGTTGTGTCCAGTCAAGCCTAATTGAGCCCATCCAATGTGTATGAGCGAGTTCATATATAGAGCAAGGTTGATCAGAAGGACACAAGAGTGTGAATGCAAAGCTAAAGGAGAAAGCTTGTAGTCCAAGCATATCAAGATCAGAGATGACAATGAAAGGTGTATTAATAAACTAGCATAAGGAACAAACAAAGATCTAAACCAAACAAAGTGAGTTGTAATCACATAGATGAAAACCTACTATTTTCTTTCTTATCATTGTAAACAATTTGTATAGAAATCCTTTTAACAGAGGTTGACATAACAATCATTTGAAGACTTAATAGTCTATGTAAATCCTTGAACTACGTGACATTATAAATGGAATGATCAAAGTCCTCTTACAAGGCCACTCCTAATAGGGTGATTAAATCCTCTACCCAAGTCACATTTAACAGTGTGTATTGTACTTTTAACAAGGCTAACTCCTAATAGAGCTCACTTCAAAATAGTGAAAAAGAGTGATATGATGGTGGTTTTCCCAAAATTGGGTTTCCATGTAATATCCTAGTGTCAAACTATAATGAATTTCTTATTAATGTTTTGCATGTGATGATGTTTTCATTATGCAATGCAAGTTAAGTTTATGATAGTTTCATAGTAGAGACTAAGCAACAACAGGATCAATATAATAGAAATGTCTCAAGTGGTACATATAGACCTTGAGTAACTAATTCCCCCCACCCCTTGAATTATTCTAAACATTTCTAACATAAACTTATCTAAAAATTCTACGATGCATACTAAGACCAAGCATAGTGCTATCAAGTGTCATTGCTTGAGAGAGTTGGTACAAGCATAAGAAGTAAGATTGGAGTATGTAAATTCAAAGAAAAAAATTGCTGATATATTCACAAAAGCTTTACCTAATGCTCATGAATATCTAAGAGCTAAACTGGGGGTGATTCCCCTAATGGGGGATACTTAAGCTTAGATGGAGCTCTACATCAAGATTTTTGATCAAAATATATTACAAGTTGATGTAGAAGGTCACACTTTAGGACCTGCCTAAAGTTGTGAAGTGAGAAGCACAAGATGTTGATTTAGTCATAAGCAAGATGACATAAGAAGAATCTAGTTTAGAGAACTGGCCAAGAGATATCTATATGTTAAAGGCATATGAGATAGAGGTAACTGAAGATGCTGAAGTATCCTACTAATACTTGAGTATGGATGCATCTTTGACATTTTTGTCAAAGAGGGATATATTATATATTTACCATCAATAGTGAAAAATATGGAGAATTGATTATGTAGTTACCATATGAAGAAGCAAAGAGGGAGATCTATGATTGGATATGATAGAGAGAGTCCATGTTGTTATAACTAGAGTTGTTGTAACTAGAGGTGTTGCATATCTGAGTTGCATGAATGAGAATTAGAATGAAACTAACGATATTAATTAAAATATGATACTAAACAAAGAGAGTGTTGATTGAAGCAAGTAAATGTTTTTAGATTGTATGGTAACTAGAGGTGTTGCTATCAATGCTAAAGAAGGAGATTGTTGGAACTACAATTGGAACAATTGTTATGTTGTCAAACCTTATTGGTGAGACAAATGCTACTTGAGTAGAGTGCTATATCAAGATGATTGATGAAGAAGATTTGAGAAGAAGAGATAACAAGAGGACCTAGTGAAAAGATTGAGCTAAATGGAATTACAAGCAATTGATTAGTTTTACTTTGGAAAGATAATGTGTTGTTTAATCATAACACTAAGTAGAGAAGAACAAGCACTTGATTAGTTGTACTTTGGAAAGATAATGTGTTGTTTAATCATAACACTAAGTAGAGAAGATAGTTTTGTTTAAGCCTAGAAGAGATGATCAATGAAGAAAAAATACTTAGGGTTAACTAAGCTTCAAAGAAGAAGATTAAGGAACTTATAGTTGAATCTGAGCTATGCTAGTGTCGACCAAGAGCTATGCTAGTGTCGACCAAGAGCTAGTAAAAGATAAAATAACAAAAAAGTTAGACTGTGCACCAATAAAAGGACCGAGCAATGATAATGTAAGTTGAGGGAAGAAATATAGTGATGATCGAGTTATCTAGTGATGACTAAGGCCAATGAACACAATGTTGGCCGAGTGACAACATTTTACAGTTTGTGAAGGACTTGAGTTTCTTGGCTGACATAGTTTAATTCTTGAAATATGGAAAGCATGTTAATGATAAGGATTGATGAGATGGAACATTTAATTTTAGGGAAACCATGTTTGAGTGTTTTTATGCATGGATTAAAGATAATTTTAGAGAAGTTTCTAGAAGAGGAATGAGGAAACAAAAAGATGGAAGGGTTTGATGAATATAACCTAAACCTAAGATCAATGGTGGTGTTTAAGCATAGAAAGATCCAACTACCTATTTAAGGAGGCATAAGGGCTAATTTTAAAAGGTTGGTAGTGGTGAGAATATCTAAAAAGGTTGGAGTAGTCGATTTTGTTGATTGGAAAATTTGAGAAGAAGACTAAACAACGAAGTGTTGAGATGAAACCGATTGCTTGAAGGAATACCAAGAAAATTAGTGATGGATATGACAATGGAGGCTAGCCAATGAGTCATTTGTTCAACCAAATTCATGATATGTATTTGTAATGTGAGTTGTATTTATTCAGATCAACATGTTGTTACTTTGAAACCATTGTATAAGTTAAAATCCTTTAATCAAGGTGATATTCTAATTGAATTTTCTTAAGTCCTTTAATAGGGTGATTAAATCGTTTAATAGGTTCACACCTAATAGTGTGTATTGTAACCTTTAATAGGGTTGGCTCCTAACAAAGGTCACTTCAAAAGAGTGAAAAATTGGTGACATGTTGCTGGTGGTTTTTCCCAAATTGGGTTTCCACGTTAAATCCTAGTGTCTTACTTGTGTGGATGTTATTTGAGATGTTTTACTATTAATGTTTTACATTTTGCAAGTTTGTTATTCTTGGGATAGTGGAATGCAATTTTATGTTACTAACAAGTTGCTATAGAGACTGATTGAATTAGAGAATAAATCTAAGTTATTTGAAGAGTTGAAATGTTTAATTGGTACATCTGGACCTAGGGATAATTTTATTCACCCCCTCTTAGTTATTCTAAATCATTCTAACATAATATTGTCCTTGAACCTAATGCTAAGCCTATTAAACATAAAATTTAAAAAATGAATGTGAGTATTGTTCTTCTTGGTAAAGAAGAGATAGAAACATTTCTAGATGTTGATTTCATTCGCTCTATTGCTACTCTCCTTGGATATCCAACATTTTCCTTATTTCTAAGGGAGAAAATAAGACTTGTATGTGCACTGACTTTCAAGATTTGAACAAAGCTTCTTTGAAAGGTGATTTTCCTTTGCCTAACATTGACATGATAGTGGTTTTGAATATGCTTTATTATCTTTTATGGATCAATTCTTTGGCTATAATTAGATTTTTATTCCTTCTAAGGGTCAATACAAGACTATGTTTATAACACCTCAAGGAATCTTTTGTTTCATTTTGTGCCTTTAGACTAATGAATGCAGGTGCAATATATTAATGTGCTATGAATATGATATTTCATGATTACATACATATGATTCTTAAATATCATGTTGACTGATAGGTGTATAATTGTGTCTCCTTTTTTAGTCTCTTTATGTGCTTTATTACTCCTTGATCCCTTTGAAAGTCCTTTTATGCCATTAATTATTAAGGGGATATAGTATATTTAATAGAGTTGTAAGGGAATGTGAAATTTTTGAAATATGATGCTAAGCATAGGAAATAACAAAGGTTTGATTAGTTTTTGCTACAAGAACTAAGAGTGGATGACATATCAGTTACAAGAACTATGCGAGCCATTGGAACAACTACATCCATATCATGATTCTAGCTTGCTATCTCATTTTTGGTAAATGTCCTTAGACAAATGAGATCTATATAATTCATGTTTTGTGTTCAATTACATTCTAGTTATTCAAAAACTTAGTTGTCTATTGAGTTATTGGTTTGTGACCATTTTTGTTTGTCCATTTTGCCAATCATCATTCCTCTATTTTGGTATAAAATATTAGACCATCCACTCTTGAGCCATCATCCATCACATCATACTTTCCACAGCAATTTTCCTATTCACCATGCACTAGTTTTCAATAAACTCCTTGCTGCTACTCATTATACTTCATGTTTCACTTTGTTACCTGTAATCACCTAAAAATGGTCATCTAGACTATTAGCCCCCTTTTCAACATTTTGGCTAAATTAATTCAATCATTTACCTAGACCAAATTGCTAATAATCAATTTATTTGATTATAACCTATAGTTTGACTATGCTATCCTAAGTTCATTATTTGATTAAAAGAACATGTCCCCTTTTAATTAAATAAAAGACCCCATTCTTCTAATCCACCTAAAGTGCACACATAAAGTCCTTTTTCTATTTTACAATTAAAAGAAAAGGCTTTGTGACTTTTGTCTTATATGCAAGTCAACTTATATTCTATTGGTTGACTTGAGTGTGCACATGGATCACTCCTCTTTTCAAATTCCACCGTTGATCATCCACCATATTCATCTTGATCTCTACCATCCGTACGACTTTAAAAGGGAGAGAGCTTTCCCCCTCAAAGGATCAATCCATTTTTTGAGTATTGTCATGCTGCAAGTTTTCTAATAGGTTTCTTTGGAGCTTTGTGGAGAACTTTTATTTCTTGTCTACATTCTCTCATACCATGACATTTTAGCTTAGATTCATGTTGCATGTTAGTTTAGCTTCTGTTTTGCAATAATCTCTCACATAGCTTAATATTTGGATTGTAACACTCTCACCCATGCTTAGGATAGCTGCACTTTTCATATTTATTCTAGCTTAATCTTTATTTGCATTGCATCCTTGAGGAACTCCTTGGGACATTTGCATTCTTGCATATTGTCTTTGGAACCTCCTATTCGAGTGTATATTTTTACATGTAGCTTAATATCACATAGCTTAATAATGGTATTGTAACACTCTCATACATGTTTTAGCATAGCTCCACTTTGCATCTCATTCTAGCTTAATTTTCATTTGCATTGCATTCTTGAGGAACTCCTTGGGACATTTGCATTCTTGCATCTTGTCTTTGGAACTTCCCATTGCATGGTTTAATAGCAAGAAGAGTATCTCTAAGGCTCATCTAAGAGCCCTTGAACTTGAAATACACTCTCTTGCACTCTGTGGATAGGGAGCTCTAAGCCGGCATCCAAGCATTCCGAACTCATGGAATCGTTTGGATAGAAGGGCTTAGAGTGGGACACAAATTGTTTGGTTTGCGACCATTTTTGTTTGTCCATTCTACCAATCATCATTCCTCTATTTTGGTATAAAATATTAGACCATCCACTCTTGAGCCATATCCATCACATCATACTTTCCACGACAATTTTCCTATTCACCATCCACTAGTTTTCGATAAACTCCCTGCTGCTGCTCATTATACTTCATGTTGCACTTTGTTACCTAGACTCCAAATTGTTGTAATCAACTTCCTGCCACAACCAAAATTCCTATAGCAAATAGGTCTATTTGAATCTTCATTATTTTGGATTGATCTTTAATAGCAATATTCATAAATCATGGTATGGTATTTAATGTTTAATTATTTAGATGTATGATTAAGAGCATTACTTAATAAGTATAAAGATATGCTTTAGATTAACCATGAAGAAATATTGCATATGAATTCCTTTTCAATCTCAATCTTAAATGTGTGGATTTTGAACTGAGTGATCAAAATTTTCTTAGTTTAATTTCTTAGCATGTATTAACTTGCATTCAAAACCACTTGATTTATTATCTTCATCCCTTGAGAAAATAGCCATTATATCTCTCACTAGTTTACGAACCCTAGATTAACACTCTTAGGGTATTTTGGTTCAATTTTATTTGTAAATAATCCATTAAGTTAGACCTCAACTTTACCCAATATTTTTGGCACTGTTGTTGGGGAGAGATATTAAAGACATGAAATTATAGTACATCAAGATAGGAATAATGTGTATGTGGGAGTGTCTAATCAAGTGTTGACCTTGTTTGGTTTGGTACTTTGGATTTAAACTACAACAAATCATTTAGGTGCATGAATAGGCCTAAAGATAGTCAAGGTAGGTTTGTTAAGAAAGAATTATTAGGTAGTTCAAAAATTCAAAAACAACAAAAGGAGAAAAACCCATTGACCATCGAAACCAAACCAAAGAATGAAGTCAATATCTAGCCATCTTCTTAATCCACCTCCCCTAGTATACATTCTAATTTTTTTCAACAATTCAATAATTCATACAAAGCTAGGTGTAGTAAGCCTCCAAATCCTCTAGAACAACCCTTTAAGACATACTATACACCTTAGGCAACCAAAGTTTTGGAAGAAGTCATGGCTAATAATAACATAAATAACACAGGAGATAACAATGTTGGAAACAATGGTAATGCAATTGTTCAACACAATACAACCTTTGACTTTCTTATTTAGCCTCTCGAGGATAATGCCCCTATGAAAAATATTCCTCACTAAACACTTCCTATATTTAAAGGGTCAACCTTTGAGGATCTTGATATGTTCCTATTTGAATTTGATGTCCTTTGTAATAGTTATGATTATCAAAGTGATGCACATAAATTTTGAAGCTATTTCCAACTACATTTAAATATGCTACAATATGATGGTTTATGAGTCTTAGGGACATTAGAACATGGGACCAAATGAAATATTATTTTCTAACAAAATATCAGAAGTATTGTAAGACCAAGGAAGTATGGGATGAATTCTTTCACATGACTCAATGAGAAGATGAGTTAGTTGAAGATTTCCTAGAGCATTTTGCCTTTAGCTTACAATGCTCAAGATTCCTTGATTTGACTACATACACTATCAAAATGCTCTTCCTAAGATGGATTCATGATGAAACCATGGATGCCTTAAATATGATTGGTAAAGGTGATATTTCTAAATTCTCCTTTAATGATATTTATGACATATGCAAGAGCTATTAACAATCTCATAGATCTGTTCATGGAACTTTAGGCAAGTTTTCCACCATGGGTAATGCATCAAGTATCTCCAAGTGAGAAATTGGTAACCTACTTGATAACCTTAAAATTGATTTAGTAAACATATGGGCAAGCAAATTGACACTTTGTATACTCTCAAGAAACAAGAAGCTAAAAAGGCCTTGGCTATATATTTCCCAACTTGTCGTAAGAAGCATGGACTAGAAGACTGCCCCTTTAATCAGACTCATATGGCATCCCTTGAGGAAGCTAGTAAGACTTCAATGCTATGACCATTTCTTGAAGGGATGGTTCCTATGGAGTACACCAAAGAACTAGTTTACTATATGGCTCCACGAAACTTCTTTCCACCTAGAGGGTTCTCTACTGAACATTTTCCCAGACCATCTTAACAATTTTCCAACCAAGGTCCATGGTATGGAGGTTGGAAATAACCTCAAACTTATCCTCAATGACCCCAAAATCTTCAACCTAGTACACAATTGTGGCATTAGGCATTGAGGCCACACATGACACAATATTAGTATCCACCTCCACAACCTTATACACAACCTTATCTTCTACAACAATCCTTTCCTTCACCACCAATGATAAGTCCCTATTAAAAACATCAACAATTTATTCCTCTAATACCTTTATCTTCCTCAAATCCACCTTCAAATCCACCAAAACTGCCTAGAACCACATCTATGCCAACTCAATTGAATCCAAATCCTAATGATAAGCCTCCTCAACCACTTTATAATAATGAGACAACTAATTTTCCTACCTATCCCATAAACACCGTTGAGTTGGATGGAGTACAACTCAGATCCAAGAAGGCTCTTAAATGACCTACTATAATAGAGATTCATGATGAACCTGAACAGGAGTTAGAAAAAGAGCCTCCCTTTCCCGACCAATTTATTCCTAAGCCAAAACCTAAAGAACTAACACATTTAGTGTTTGATATTTTAAATGAATTACACAATGTTAACATGAAAATTTCTCTTTTTCACACTCTTAAGGATATTTTGGTATACAATAAAACAATACGTGAGTTATGCACTTGAAAATAGCAAAAGAAGGAGGATCCAAAGATTGTTTAATTTATTTAACAATTAGCTGAATTGATGTTGCAGAATATAACCATTCCAAAATATGTAGACCTGGCAGCCCTATTATACACGTAAGTATTAGTAAAATTATTATTCCTAACACACTTGTAGATCTAGGTGCTGTTATAAATGTGATGATCAATGAAACAAAAATCAAATTATCCTTGGATAGACTTAGACCTAAACCAACGATGCTTCAAATGGTTGATGAATCCTTAGTTAAGCTAGAGGGGGTTATAGAAGATGTTGTTATTTCCATTGACAGTTGGGATTATCCAACCAATTTTATGATTTTGCAACCAAAAGCTACGTTGGGGGGGGATCCTTTAATTCTAGGGAGACCCTAGTTAGCTACTGCTAATGCCCATATCAATTGTCGATTGTGTAACATGGTTATTTTTAATGGAAAGAAAATAAAATAGTTCACCTTATATCCACCTGCTCAACCCTTATTAGATATAGAAGATCCTACATGGGTTGATAGTGATCTAGAAGATTCAGTACTAGTCCTTGCCATTGAAAAAGCCCATCACTTTGAGGAGCCTACTAATGACACCATTACGGTGAACTTTCTTTGGAATAGATATGAGTCTAATGATATCCTCAAAACTATGGTTTTTCCTTCTCATGCAACTGTTGATTTTCCTTTTAGAAATTTTCTCCTAATTGACAATCCTTGATCTATCCAACACTTTCTCGTACTACACTAGCTTTTGGCATATCAGTGTTTGTATAGTTCATTATTATCTTTAGATAAACCAGATCAATCATCTCATCTTATTCTTAATGCTCCTACACTGTCTAAACCTATGGAGATCTTACCAAGACATACTCTCAATATTAATCCATAGTTAACACCTACTAAAATTAAGGATCTTGTAGGTATGCTTAAAGAAAACAAAGTTACATTTTCATGGGAATATAAAGACATGTGAGGTCGCCTAAACACTTGTACCAACCACATTTACATTGAAGAAGAAAGTCACCCAGTTTGACAACCACAATGAAGACTTAATCCTGCCTTGCATGATGTAGTCAAGGAATAACTCCAAAAACTATTGAATGTTGGTTTTATATATCCTATCTCAGATGGTAGGTGGGTATCTCCTCTGGTTTTTGTTCCCAAGAAAAATGGTAAGTGGCATATTTGTGTTGATTATATAGCTTTAAATAAGGCTACTGAGAAGGATAAATTTCCATCACCCTTTATTGATTAGGTTTTGGATACTCTTGTAGGAGAATGATTTTTCTCTTACTTGGATGGATTCAGTGGCATATTTGTGTTGATTATATAGCTTTAAATAAGGCTACTAAGAAGGATAACTTTCCATCACCCTTTATAGATTAGGTTTTGGATACTCTTTTAGGAGAATGATTTTTCTCTTACTTGGATAGATTCAGTGGGTACAATAAAATCCACATTGCCCTAGAAGATCAGGACAAGACTACCTTCACTTATCCATGGGGAACCTTTGGCTACAATGTTATCCCTTTTGGGCTATGTAATGCCCCTACTACATTCTAATGAATCATATTAAGCATCTTTGCTGATCTAGTTAATTATTGTGTATAGGTTTACATGGACGATTTCATTGTCCATGGGAATACTTTTGAAGAAGCCAAAGATAACTTGGAGAAAGTACTTAAAAGATGTATTGACACTAACCTATCACTGAGCCATGAGAAGTGCCATATGTTAATGACTAAGGGAATTGTCTTAGGCCACCTAATCTCCTAAAAAGGTATCCAAGTTGATCCCAAAAAGGTACAAATAATCTAGGACCCCCCCTACACCTTCAACCCAGAACGATGTTAGGAGTTTCCTAGGTCATACTGGATATTATAAGAGATTTATTCAAAACTCTAGTAAGATAGCTTCTCCTTTGTTTGCTTTGTTGGTCAAAGTTGTTGTCTTCACTTGAACCCCTAAGTGTTAGGCTATTAAGAAAAAACTTGTGACTACTCATGTTCTTAGAGGCCCTAACCACTGATGGCTTTGATCTTTTGATGAGACTAGTACTCAAACAAAAAGAAGACAACCTCTTCTATTCAATTTACTACATCAATAAGAACTTCATAGGTGTTGCGGTAAACCATACAGAAATTGAAAATAAATTATTTAGTTGTTGTTTATGCCATTAATAAATTTTGGCATTACATTACTAGTTATAAAGTGTTTGTTCATACAGACCACTCTGCAATTCAATTTTTAATGAATAAGCCAGTGGTAACTAGTCAAGTTATTAGATGGTTACTTTTATTACAAGAATGTGATGTCACTATATTTGATAATCCTACTCAAGAAAATGTGGTTACAGCTAGATGATGGACCTGTTCTTGTTGATGATATGTTCCCTAATGAAAACCTCTTTGCCAGTTCCACCAAGAGTATGTGGTATGCTGATATCACCAACTATTTTCTTTCATGCAAGTTTCCACCACATTTCTCTCCTTGACAGCACTGTAAGTTGGTAGTCCTTAGTGGACAATATACTTGGATCAATGGTCTTCTATTCCATATTGGCATTAATAACATCATGCATCAGTGTATCCTTGAAGAGGATGTCTTTGATATTCTTTGCACCTGCCATATTGAACCTTGTGGAGGACACTTTGCTACTCAATAGACTACTCAAAAGATTCTTACTGTAGGATATTACTAGCCTACACTCCATAAGGATTACAAGTGTTATGTTCATCATTGTGATCAATGCTAGCGAATGGGTCATCCTACTCATTCTAATTAAATACCACTCCACCCTTAGCTCTCTATTAAACCTTTTGAAAAGTGGGGACTTGACTTTGTGGGACCTATCAATCCACCTTTTAACAACAAGGAACACATTCTTGTTTTTACTGATTATGTTACCAAGTGTGTTGAAGTGGTTGTTCTCAAGCATGCCCGTGATACCAAGATTGTTGACTTCCTATATTCTGAGATTTTCACTCACTTTGGTGTTCTGCAAGATCTTACTATAGATCAAGGACCCTAGTTCACTTCATATCTCATTTTTACATTAGTCAAAGAGTATGAAATCTGCCACCAAAAATCATCACCCTATCACTATCAAGTAAATGGAAAGGTAGAGGTCACCAATTGGGAATTGGAGGATATTCGTACCAAGATTTTTTCCCTTCATAAGCGTGATTGGGCTACATGACTCCTTGAAGCCATGTGGGCCTATCGTACCACGTGGAAGATCACCATTGGTCTGACCCTTTATAAAATGGTCTATGGTAAGAAGGTTGTTCTTCCTATTGAGTTCGAGATTAAGACTCCTCGAACCACACTTCAACTCAGTTTGAGTCTCTCCAATGTGCAACAAGAATGCATAACACAACTCCACTCTTTGGATGAACTCTGGCAGGAAACACTTCTGCATATCGAACTTGTTTAGAATTAATGAGCACTATGGCATGAAAAACACATTTTTCAATGTTCCTTCAAGTCAGCTAATTGGGCACTTTTTTATGATTCTCAATTTTAGGATTTCAAAGGTAAATTTCATACTCATTAGCTAGGTCCCTATGAAATCTCCCATGTCTCCAATAATGGTGTTGTATAACTCTGCACTATGAACTCCAAATGCCACACACTTCTTGTTAATGGGCATCAACTTAAGTTATATCAGAAGCCTTTGTTAAAGGAAGCCTTCTTTCTAGCTATCACCAAGGAATTTACTATGGTTCCTTTTGGGCTCCTTTGGACATAAAATTCAAAAAAAAAAAAAAAAACAAAAGCAAAAACAAAACAAAAAACACCCAACCCATCCTCCTTCCTCCTACTATTCCACTTCATTGCTACAAGAACCCATCCCATTATGTCTTATTTTGCGATAGGAACACTTGCCTCTTCCTATCACCCCTCTCTACTCCTAGTCATTTTTCTTTTATCATTCTTGTCACATCCCTTTTCATATCTGGCAACACTTCTCTCCTACTTCGCCGGTGTTCGCCCTTGGTTCTCCTTCCAACTACCGTCTTTCTTGTTGCTGGTGTACCTATACCTCTCTCCACCTTGGTAGTGTCATCATCACCATATCTTTTCATATCTACATGGTGCATCTACTTAAATTTTGTTGCATTGGCTCACTTACACTACAAGAAGTATTCTCTTTCCCTTTCCTCTTTATTATTTGTACTTTATTTCCTATATAATTACATGGCATGACTGAGATGATTCATTTTTCTAGTTGGGGGGTCTCTTTTCCATATCATCATTATTTTTCTCCCACATCATATTTTTCTTACCTCACTCTGGGTGTAACATTTCATGGTTTTCCAACCCCAGGTCTTGTCGTCATTACTTACCATATTGAGCAACAATTTCCTTCTTAATTGTCATTTTTGCCAAAAATTTTTTTTCCATCTTTTGTTGTTGTCACTTTCCCCTGCTACTGTTTCCTATTGCATTTTTGCTTCTACTATTTGAACATCATGGGTGATAAACATATTTGCCATGAACTTGACTCTACTGATGCATTAAAAGCCACTAAAGAAGCCCTCAAAATTTTTGCTAATTCTGGGTGGACATGCTACTTCAAACGGTTAAGTGGGTTTGATGAAGCCATTGGAGCTAAGTTTTTTGTAGGGTTTCAAGGGGAGACTTCCACAGTACATAGGGTCATGGGTTTACTTCAAGTTGGTGAGAATTATTTTCCCTCAAGATTTTCTAAAGTTGTGGACTTGAAGCTGCATACCAAATAATTCCTACAGTGTGGTGAATCCATGGAAAATGTTTAGGGGCAAGGAATGGTTTGTAAGTCTCTGCCACAACCCTCAGACGAAGTGGCTAATTTTTTGATCAAATATGTTACCTGTGAAGGGTGGTATAAATATGTGTTTTCTCACCACGTTTACTCAATGCTTCATTTATGGTATGATGTTCTTGTTAACCTCCCTTATTACTTGTTCTTCTCTTTAAAATGTTACTATAGTTAGTTTCTTGAAGGTCACATTGATTCACTGGTTCATCATGGGTTAATAAAACATTTAGTTCTTAAAGCCCTCTCTTTGACATAGCTTGCCCTGGAATGGGATGTTTTTATTGACCATGTTCTTATTTCCTTAACTGCTCAGCCAATTTTTCAAACCAATTCTTCTAAGAAATGGTTTGCAAAATCCCTATCTCCTCCAAAGCTAAAAAAATCAAAAGCCTTTCTAGTACAACCTTCTAAAATTCATAGGAAAACCCCTAAGAAAAAAAAAGAGAAACCAAGTTCATAGCAAACACAATGAACCTCTGGTAGATTATAGGAACTTGCTATCATTGTTGAACCCATTAAGGATGTGGAGGTTTTGTCCATCCAAGAACCCATACAAAGAAATGATCGTGCTCAGAGGAATATGAAGCAATCCAAAATATGGAGGGAACTCCCATATCTGCTGAGGAGGAATAATTACCATTTGGAAACAAGCAAGTGATTAGACATGAAAAAGACCTTGATGAAAAGTGTGAATAGGACAAAGGAAATGAACAGGGATAAGAATATAAAGATGAGCTTGAGGAGGAATTTGAAGTAGAAAGCATAGATGGCTAGGACAATGTAAAGGAGAATGTAATGGGAACATTAAAAAAAACTCTAGGTGAGAATTTTCTATTTTTTAATAATGAGAATGTTGTGGAAATTCAATATGAGGAAGCATTTGAAGAACCATAGATAGCAAGACTACTAACCAATACTGATATCCAAGAAATTGTAGAGAAGGTTAGTGATGATTCTTTTAAATATGGTGCTCAACAAGAAATCAAGTTAATGAGTGAAAGTGTTATTCAAAACTCTAGTGCAATATTGGAAACAAGACTCCTACAATTTGAAACAACAGAGGATACCCTTGAAGAAACCACTGTTATCGACCAAATTCCTAAGAACAACACACATTATATTAAGGACTAGAAAAATTTCAATACTTCAAAAACTTTTGAAGCCCATGAAATAGAGATACAAGTATCCCTTGCACAAATTTGGCAAATGATCATTTTTCTTCAACAATCTAATCAATAACCGCAGAAGCAATTACAAACAATTTCAGATCAAGGGAAAGGCACTACTTCAAGAGAAGGCACCACATATTTCATAGGAACCTCTAAAAATTTCCTTGCCCAATTTTCTGAGTCTGGTTGTCCGCCCAATTTTCATGAGGACATGAAAAATCCTTCAGTTGGGGGTAATGATAGGTGTATAATTGTGTCTCATTTTTGAGTCTCTTTATGTGTTTTATTACTCCTTGATCCCTCTAAAAGTCCTTTTTATGCCATTAATTATTAAGGGGATTTAGTACATTTAACAAAGTTGTAAGGGAATGCAAAATTCTTGAAATATGATGCTAAGCGTAGGAAATAACAAAGGTTTGATTGGTTTTTGCTATAGAAACTAAGACTAGACGACAGATTAGTTACAAGAACTATGCGAGCAATTGGAACAATTGCATCCATATTATGATTCTATCTTGCTATCTCATTTTTGGGAAATGTTTTGTTTTATGGCATTAGGTCCATAATGATTTTTGGTAAAAATGTCATGCTATTATTATTGTGTTATAATATGGTTAAAAACATGTGGCGTACGACCAAGATACTATTTGTATTTAGATGAAAGGTCGAAAGTCATAACAACTTGACTTGAACTTATTTTAGTATCTTGAAAACTATATAAGCATGGGACTAATCATAAGAATATATAGAAGAAAGAACATTTTATCAGAATGCTATTATCAATCAATTTTCAGTATTATTATCTAGTTAAATTGGCTTGGCTTTAGCAATTCTGTATTAATCTATAACTCACCAAGTGGACCAGAAGAAGGGCCCCCTCTTGGAAATCCTAGTGAGACCATTTCAATTTGCTTTGTGAATATATATGTATTGTTTATGTTTCATCAGTGCTCATTATGAATTGATTGCAGATTGATTTAAGTAAATGTGTAAATTTTCTTAGAGGAATGAGATTTGTATAATTTATGTTGTGTATTCAATTACATTCTAGTTATTCAAAGACTTAGTTGTCTGCTAAGTTATTGGTTCACAACCATTTCAATTTGTCCATTCACCAATCATCATGCCTCTATTTTGGTACAAAATATTAGACCATCCACTCTCGTGCCATCATCCATTACATCATACTTTCTACCACAATTTTCCTTTTCACCTTGCACTATTTTTTGGTAAATTTCTTGCTACCACTCATTATACTTCCTATTGCACTTTGTTACCTAGACTCCAGACTGTTGTAGTCAACTTCTCTTCGCAACCAAACTTCCTATATCAAATAGGTCTATCTAAATCTTCATTATTTTGGATTGATCTTTAATAGAAATATTCATAAATCATGGTATGGTATTTAATATTAAATTGTTTAGATGTGTGAATAAGAGCATTACTTAATTAGTATAAATATATGCTTTAGATTAACTAAGAAGATATATTGCATATGAATTCCTTTTTAGTCCCATTCTTAAATGTGTGGGTTTTGATCTAAGTGATTAAAAGTTTCTTAGTTTAATTTGTTAGCATATAATAACTTACATTCAAAACCACTTGATTTATTATCTTCATCCCTTGAGCAAATAACCATTATATCTCTCACTAGTTTACAAACCTTGGATTGACTCTCTTAGGGTATTTTGGTTTAATTTTATTCATAAACAATCCATTAAGTTAGACCTAAAATTTACCCAACATTGATGACATTCTTTCTAAATCAATAATACACAATGAACATGTGGTTATCTTGTGGAAAATTGTTGAACAAATAAGAAGTTATAATATGCAATTGAATCCTTGTAAGTGTTTGTTTGGGTTTAATATTGGAAAATTACTAGGATTTATTATTTATAACCATGGTATTGAAGTTGACAATGCAAAGATAAAGGATATTGTTAATATTCCTCCACCAAGGAATATATCATAGCTTTGAAGCCTTCAAGGGAAGATACAAGCTATTCACAGGTTCATTTCAAATCTAGCTGATTAAACTATTCCATTCACATCCTTGCTTAAGAAAGATGTTTCCTTCACTTGGAATGATGAATGTCAACAAGAATTTCAACAATTTTAGGATTATCTTACTAATCCTCCTATCTTGAAGCCCGCACAACCTGACAAACCTTTTAATCTTTATAGATCAACTTCCTTAACGAATTGTGGTTCTTACTCAACATGATGACCATTATAAAGAGCATCATGTTTACTATATCAATCATACTTTTATTGGTTGGAAGACATGATATATATAAATTAAGAAATAATTTATCACCTTAGTTTTTTCATGTCAAAAACTTTGACATTATTTCCTTAATGTAGAAGTTAATGAGATGGTGAAATTTGATCCTTTAAAACATCTTTTTGCTAAGACAGACTTAACTAGATGATTGGTAAAATGGATTATGCTTCTAATAGAGTTTGATTTGAAGTTTATATCTCATAAATCTATTAAAGGGAAAGCCTTTACCAATCATTTAGCTGAGGCTCCTTCTTTACATACAGTTAACACTCCGATTGAGTTTCTATGACTATTATCTATGGATAGGGATGAAGCTTTGGAAATGTATTTTTATGGTTCTAGATGTAGAATATGCATTGGAGTGGATGTAATACTCATGCCTCCTTCTAAGAAGTTAATTCCTCTTTCATATAAACTGACATTTTCATGTACAAATAATATTGCAGAATATGAAGCTTTGCTTGCTAGTTTGTGAGCATCTTTATCTCTTCAAATTATAAATTTAATACCTTTGCTGATTCTCAATTTATTTTACAACAAATAAAGGGTTTATATCAAGCTAAGAATGATAACATGATAAAATATCATGAACTAGCTCTAGATCTATTGAACAAATTCTCATCTTATGATATTCAACTAGTTCCTTGCAAGGATAATAGGCATGCACATGCTATGGCTAGCACAACATCTCTCTTATATCTTGATGATAATAAAGGTTTTCAATTCATTATTCACACTCTTAGAACCTTCTATTTCTGATACTGGTTCTATAATAGATAAGTGTTGTAACTTGTGTTTTGATGAATGGTTCACTAATATTTTTTAGTACCTAAAAGTCAAGACTTTTCCTAAATCTACTTCTTGAAATTCTCATAGTCATATTAGAAAATTAGTCATTTGATACATTATCTTGGTTGACTCTTTTTATTAAAGATCTTATGATGGTCATTTGCTAAGATGTCAAGGAAATAACAAAATTCTAGTTGCTTGAGAAGAATCTCATGTTGGATCTTGTGGTGGACATTTTGGTGGAAATCCATTGGTTAAAAAATCACTACAAATGAGATATCATTGGCATACAATGGAATATGATTATTTTTCTTTTTTCAAGAAATATCAACATGGTAATATTATTTATTCCTCTTCTATTGCACTTTGCACTCAACTAGCATCTTGGCCTTTTAGTGTTTGGGGTCTCAATCTCATTGACTTGATATCTCCTCCTTCTTCATGAGGACATGCTTATATTTTAATAGCTACAAATTATTTTACTAAATGGGTTGAAGTTGTTCCCCTTCGATCTACAAAAATAGAGGTTATTTGTGATTTCATTCTTCAGAATGTCATCTCTCGATTTGGTATCTCTTCTATAATAATTTCTAATAATGGAACCTCTTTCAAAAATAAGGAAGTTTAGAAATTCATGGAGGAATATCATATTCATCAATGAGTTTATATTCCGTATTATCCTTAGTCTAATGTTCAAGCTGAAGCATCTAACAAAGTCATTGAGAAAATCTTACAGAAAACAATGAGTATGCATGGAAAGATTGGCATATTCAGCTAACATATACTTTATGGGCTTATAGGAAAGGAGTTCATACTACTACTAGTACATCTCCCTATAACTTGGTATATGGTGCAAATTCTATTATGTCATTGGAACTATAAATTCCTTCTCTTCGAGTCTCTTTTCATGGAATGATTAATAATGACACATTTAGAGAACAATAATATATGAATTAGAAATTTTGGATGAACAAAAAATCAATGCATTGGAACATTTAAGAGTTTATCATAAATCCCTTCAAAATTTCTACAATAATAAATTACTTGAACACTCATTTGTTATGGGTAATCTTGTTCTTTATGAAAATCAATGAAATTTTAACAATCTACCAAATAAAGAGGGAAAATTGAGTCCTAATTCGTTAGGTCCTTTTTTGGTTATTGAAGTCTACATCTTTGGTGTATATAAGATTACTAATATGGATGGTATTCCTCTCAAGAAATCTATTAATATTATGCATCTTCCTTGTTATTATGTCTAACTTATCTTTCTTATACTTATGTTTCTCCTAATAGAATGATCATTATGTTTTATTGGCGTGTGATATTTAGAATCCCACAATATTACTTTAGAAACATTTGTATTCTCTATATCCTTATTATTTTCATATAATTGATTGCAACATTAATCATAGAAATAATAGTCTCATATATATATATGTATATATATCATTTGTCTATCTATCTATCTCAATCCTCCATCGGATGATAGCTCCTTGATTTCTCTCATCCATGATGGGAGGGAGATAGCATTTAGGATGCAATGCTATGGGTATGGCTCCTTGATGAGCTATGCTCCATCATGCACTCTTGTATTACCTGTACCTTGATCTCTAACTCTACTATGTAATGTTGGAGTCTCTCCCCATTCTCATCTCTAGAGAAATGGATGTAACGATATCAACATGTCTTCCTAGATCTGTTTCTCCTTTTACCTTGTGGCGATGAATGAATGGTACTCTCAAAACTATAGTCATGTCCTTTAGGACCTAACTCACAAAGCTCCTCCACTCTTTTGTCCCTGCAACCATATATAATCTTATCATATTCTATTTTCTTTCTCTAAATCAAATTTTAAATCTATAATTCATTTCTAAATCCTACTTGGCATCCCCTTAGGGTGATATGTGTCTCTCTCTAATGCTAAGGATGGGGGAATAGACCAACTGCTCTCTCCATGCTCTCATTGAATAGGTTGTAGGAGTGGAGTGTCACTCTAGGACCATGTGTAGCATGATTGGCTCCTTGTTCATCACATGCTCTGGTGGGGGCATCTCCTTTTCTCTCTCATATTCTCTCTCCTCATCAATAGCCTCCTCTTTTAGTGGTTTTTGTCTCTTATCTACTCTCTCCTCTAGCTCAGGAGTCTCCTCATCTCTCATCTCTTGTGTTGGTTGATCCTCCTCCTCCATCTCTCAACCCTCTCTCATGGCCTCATTCTCCTCTTAGATACCTCCTCTCTAGGCTCTGTAGAATGGACCAAGATCTCTCGTGGGTAGTCTAGTGGGAAAATAAGCCTCACTCCATGTCTGATTCAATATTGGGTGTACTCTGCTATACAACCTAGATATTGGTCTATTGTCATTGGAACATCCTCTCCATCCTTTGAATCACTAGAGGTGATGTCGGCTACTATAGGTCAACATATAGCTCTATCTCTTTGAATATATCTTTGAGGGTGGACATAATCTGGCACTACTCTTGGTACACACCAAGATATTGAGTGGGGGGTGGGGGGGGAGGGGGGGTGAATCAGGATCTATAACACTTTAACCTTTTCAACAATATTATAATGCATTCACCACATTTGACATCTCATATCCAATTGTTTATGCATGCATGACTTATATAATCAAATTGTAATGACATATAGATCTAGTCTATCAATTGCATGCATGAAAACTAACCACATGACACAAATATTTTGACTACCTAGAAACACTTCAAGGTGAAAGTAAAATTGGGGTGGGGATGACAACCACAAATCATCACTACTATAGTAATAAAGTTAACCTGTAAGGGTTACAATGTTTGACCATATCCAATGATCTACCTTGTGAGGGGCCTTCCCTGTTAAAATATTTTAAGACTGTTAGATCTCACCCTTTTAGAGGATTTTACACTTACAACAACAAAGTAAGGACTCTGTTAGGAGATTTATAAAGATTTGTTAAGAGATTTATCTTGAGTCAATCTACCAAAACTAATTCAATACCTGATCCTCGGTCTACTCTAAGAAGCCAATGTTGGATCTCCTCTTTCCAATCTATTCTAATATTTTATTTGATAAAGCTTTTATGTCCTTCATTGTTTAACTAGGTTGCTTGCTCTATTCTAGAATATCAGAGCTCCTTGCCTCTTCTACAATGTTCACACATTCACACTTGATTCACATGAATAGATTATTCACTCCTGCGTATCACCGTACACTTCAACATGCCATACAAAAGTATGTTAATATCTTCCCTATTTAAATATATCATAAAGAGTTTTCTACATGCTTCCTTGTTTCACCTCTCCATGTGATTTGTTCATCACATAACATAGGGATATGTGATCCATGTCATAAAACACGTAAAAAAACTCTATAACAAACTCTAAAAATATTAAATATGTTGCCCATGTTAGCCTTAAATGGTTTACCTCAATGTTTTTATCACTCCTAACTTGAATGTAAATTTTGCATTGCTTGACACTATTTCTATTACTTGGCACTCACTATATATGGTGTTGATGACCAGTCTCTACTATGCTCGTCATCTTCTATGTAAATCAACTTCAATATGCTTAAACTATTTAGTTAACATTAGACTCGACTTACATTGAGAATACTCAACGACCATAAACTTACTTGGCTCCTATAAAGCTCAGTATAGACATGCTTATATAGAAGTCTTTACATGACTCGACCTATAAATAGTAGTTTGGTTGCAGTGATGATCGTTTGACTTTGCCTAGTAAATGACTAAGTGTTTGACACTATTTGACAACAATAGTTACAAAGACCAACACCTACAACAAGTCAAAGTGTCTCAGTACTTGTTCATAATAGTACAACATGATCACATGACTCTATCTTCCCTCTAGGAATCTCTTCCTCTATGAAAATATTATCTAGTGTACAATATTAGGGTACTTTGCAACCTAGAGAGATGGTCTCTACACTATCTCATCTCCTCGCATTCAATCAAATTTGACTCTCCAAAATAGTAAGTCTCTAAATTTTCACAACTCAAGAATACTCGTAGAAGGCTCCAATCTAGTGCTACAAGAACTCTTGCTACTCTAGTGCATGTAAATGTTCAAAAAACCACATCTATAAGAGTGTATATATTGTCAAATTGTCCCTTTGGTATCTAGTGAGTTTTCTCAACTCTAAATACAAAGTAGCAAGCATACTCCTACCCCATGTAAACATTGATCGATCTCTCTCTATTTCTCATACCAAATGGGTAAAAGGTAGTGAGAATATTGTCCCGTTTCCATTTGGGGTCATGCTATAGCTTAGTATGCAACATATCCATTATCTAAATAAAGGAGTACCACCTAGACTGATATCATGTGGATTCATCTAATCTTCTTTGGATCTCATCAATGATCTCCAACATTTAGAGTACTCCTCATCCTCAAAAATATGCTTCACTCTTCCAAAAGTGAGGCACCACTAGAAGCCCTCTAATCAGATTGTAGAGTATCTAGTAAACATCCTCTAGTGTCATAATGATCTTCCTAGTCAAAAGATGGAATGAACAAGTATCCTCATCCCACCACTCTACCAATGCTAAGATGATACATCAGTGGAATCTCAAGTATGGAATCTGGCCTACCCAATACATGTCCACATCTTTCTGTAGTAGAATGTCATCCATTCTCATGTTTTGCATGTTATCCTATATGGAGTGCATCACATGTCACATCTGATGCTCTCAAAGAGACACTAACACCAATATATCATATCAAATTGAACATCAATATAGATTATCATACTAGGAGTCAGTCTAATCATTTTGGTTAGGCTCAACTTCCTCATCATTAGGGTTGAATTCCTTTGATTCAAGATCGATATCCCTAATTTAGGGTTGAACTACCTCATCAGGGTTGACCTCCCCTGAATCAAGGTCAACCTTATTCATTTGGATTAAATTATTGAGCATCTTTATTTTTGATGTGTTTTTGTATAATGAACCTTGTGTAATTTAATTTTCATATTTCTCTATTTAAAATCATAATCACATTTATAAATAGCTATGTGAGGGTGTTAGTTTTACATTCTTTCTTTATGGTTAGAATAATACCCCAAAAATTAATTATGGACCATATGAGAGA
Organism: Cupressus sempervirens; assembly: GCA_028749045.1. NCBI lineage: Eukaryota > Viridiplantae > Streptophyta > Pinopsida > Cupressales > Cupressaceae > Cupressus > Cupressus sempervirens. Next base: position 570,457,213 of record CM053789.1, on the reverse strand, counting down.
GTTGTACTTAAAATTTAGAGGAAGTTTGTCAATTAAATGAAGATCTCTCTAACTATATATTGCTAGTTTGTCCTCAATCTTGGGCATAAGGAGTTAATTCTAAAGTTATTTTAAGAGGATAATTTTTTTTAAATAATAGATATTTGGTGACTTTTTTGGGGATAACTAGAAATACAGGTGTGATTTCTTCATGTCTTCTCACAAATAAGGTTAGCAACACTATTTGTTAAAAAAATCTCAAAAAATTGGTTTAATATTAGGCCAAGAAATGAAATTAATCCCAACCTGGAAGGTGACCTATACCAAATTTACAAAAAATATTGATTAAAAATGATGTATTTCTCCATTCATTCTTGATTGCCTTCATAGAGAGTATTTGTGAGATTGAAAAAGAAAAGCTACATTCATTTGAAGATCATAAAATATGGTGTTATTAAGGGCATAAATAATAAATACTATTAGAGAAAAAAATTCAATATCTATAGGTTTTAGTGGCAATATTGCTATTGTTAAAAGAAGAACCAAAGAGCGAGGGACTAGTGCCTTATAATTTCTTTTCCCTTCGTGAACAAGATTCTATACTAACCCAAGATAAGTTAGTTTTTTTGTGGCATTAATCTACAATAAAAGGAAGTTTTGTACCAAAGTAAAGACAAAGAACTAAATTCCCTCTTAGCATGTGTGCAAAGAGGACATATTGAGAAACTACAATTTTCTTCAAAGGAGGAAGTATTACTAGAGGAGCATACGTTTTTCCTTCTTACAAGTTGGCATCTCAAAAGGTTGGATGATAAGTTGTGGTGTGAATTCAAGGACATAAGAGGTCACATCACAAAGATAGAGATTGGGATAGTTGTAAATCACTTAAATAATAAAGAAGGTACAAATCATACCATATTCATGCCCTTGTCCTCTTTTAAGTTATAGTTTTTTACTTTTGAAATTAAAAAAAAGAATCAAAATCTAGAAGTGGAAATTGTTTCTTTTGATGACACTAATTCCAAACCCAAACTATTTCAAAAAGAAGTTAAGAAATGGTTTTAAATAAAGCTAATCCACCATATTATTTTATAGCAATACTTTAACCCTCATCTTTATAATCTCTTTACCAAAGATATGAGAATGAGAAGACATAAGAAAATTGTTGGAAATATCAATGGGTAACAAGATACTAAGAGATGGGGGGGGGGGGGGGGGGGGGGGTAAATGTGTGAATCAAGATCTATAAATTTTTATACTGATAAAAAAATTAATTGAATACACACCTAATCCATCTCATATCTTAGATCTCATAAAACATAAACTTGTAATGCTTAAATGAAATCTATCTAAGCATAAATTCCATGAAATTATCAACACATAACACAAGTTATTTTGGTAACCCATAAACACTTCAAGATGAAGGTAAAATTGGGGTGGGGATGAAATCCACAAATCTTTATTGCTGCAACAACAAAGTTCACCTATTAGGGGTACAATTTGATCATATTTGATGATCTACCCTGTGAGGGGCTTGCTCTATTAAAATATTTTAAGACTATTAGGTATTACCTTGATTAAAGGGTTTTAAACTCACAATAAATTAAGGATTCTATTAGGAGTTTTAAATATGTCTGTTAGAACCAATCTATTAAGAGATTTTCCCTAACTCAAATTGTCAAAATTGATTTAGTACCCAATCCTTCTATTTTATTTGAAAGCTAATTTTGGATATCCTCTCTTCAATATCTCAATGTGATCTTATCTAATATGTATGTTCTATCCTTCACTGCTAGGTTTCTCTATCTATTCTCCTTTCAGACTTAACCTTCCTTACTCTATTCTTAGCTTTTTCACTCCTTCATGCTTCACTATTCATCTCACCATCTTGATTTAAGGTTGGAACCCTTATTAAATAGATAATCATAGAAAGTTCTAAATCTTAATCAACGATCCATATTTCATCTTTTTGTTGTTTTACCCTTCTGATTGGTTAATATGTTTTTCTTGGGATTAAATCCTTTTGAAAAAATGTGTAATCTTGTCCTTAATTATCTATAAAACCTTTAAATGTCATGTAGAAGTCAGCTAGAATGATTTACACAAGTGTTTGTGCCATTAAAAACTCATATGTCAAAATTGGTTTACTCGGCACTTGAATGTTCTGATGCTTGGCCATAACTAATATTCATGCTACCACTTGGCTTCTATACACTTAGCATAAACTAAATTCCCAAATGCATGGTCTCTTATATTTTACTTGACATGTATGCTGATTGGGTCTCAACTAAAGTGCTCAAAAACATTCAACTTGCTCGACATATGATAAAATATAAACAAGTCCTTTGTAGCTCGGCCTTTTCTAGATGGCTCGATCATAGTGATGACTGTCCAACACTACCTTGGAAATGACTAAGTGTTAAACACTAATAGGAAAATTGGGCTTAGAGATCAACAATCTCAATCTTTGACATTGGTGCAAATAATAGTTTGTCATGACTTAGCTTTGTAGACCTCAAAAAATGGTTCGCATCTATAGTTTAATCATATTTTCATACTTGTCCCATTTTCTCATTTCACCAATTCTGATCTTTTGGCCAACTTGATTATCATTCAAGCATGGTTTGAAAATATTCATCATCATTCATATTCTCTTTTGAATCAATTGCAGATAATTTTGAAACTGATTCCTGTTTTATCCAAACATTACAGTATCGACTCCAAACCATTTCAACATCATCAAAATCACATCTAATCAACCCAAAACCATTTCAACATCATCAAAATACTCTCTAATCAACCTAGAACCATCCCAAATCAACCCAAAATCATCCTAAATTATCCCTAATCAACCCAAAATGTGTCAAATATCTCATATCTATCATCACCTATCCATCCCTAGGCATTGGCATGTCTATCAGTGCCTTGAAAATCTATCAAACCTATCAAATCTGACCTTAGCACTATCATGTCCCTTAGTGCTAGGTCAAAGTTGTTATTCTCATCATCTAATCATTGAAATTGTTAAGTCCCTCAGTGTCAGATTGTGGCATTATCAAATCAATTCAATGACATTGACAATGTCCATCGATGTTATTATGATCAATCCTATCAATAAACTTTGATCTTGTGGCATTTACAATGTCCATTAAATGTCACATGTCCTTAATGTCCTTGGCATGATATCAATCCTAATCACTCAATTAATTTTATCATGGCTTTGATCTACCCATCATTATCCTAGTTGATCTAAATAATCATCATATTTCATCATAAGGATAATCATGCATTTATCTAATCAAATTGGCCAATGATTTACTAATTTTCCCTGTAGGATTAGATAACCCATAATCTAATCCTATTTCATTTTAATTACTTTTATCCCACATTACTAATTATTCTCACTAACCAAGCATCCTCAATTAATTAATATTTATGAATTGATTGATTCATCTTCACAAACTATGGGAATTTTCAATTTCCTAAGTCCTATTTTCCACTTCTAAATTACTAATTTCCACTTGCATGGAATTATTAATTTTTAATTCAAATATTCCATATAATCTTGACACATGAACATCTTACATCATAGATTCTCCCTTTACACTTGGCTAAGATGTGTCATATTTGACATATTTTATTCTTTACACATGTCTATAATAAGCCACCTTCATGATATATTCTTGTCTACAAGTGACTTTAAGGTGTCATATGCATGTTATAGATTCTCCTCCAATTTTAGCCATGTTGACTTTCATGTGTCATAGAATTATACATTTGGCATCTTGTGTCATATTTGTCATAGATATTCTAAGGAATATCAACCAAGTTGCACATTTGAATCAACAAGTGTCCATCCTCTCATTCATATCTCACCTCTTGCACTTTGGCTATAAATTGAGCCACATTGCTCTCATTTTTTTAATCCTTAAGAACATTCCTTAGAACCCATTAGACTTGAACCACACTTCTAGTACTCTCAATAGCATCATCATATCATTAGCCCTTTTCTTTCAATTGTATGCACTATAGGTAATTAGAGCTACATCAAATGGAGAAGAAAGAAGGACATGGGAGCTACAATTGAAGAGGGGGTTTTGCTTATGTTTTCTTCCCATATTTCAATTGGTTTTTAGGGTAGATTAGAAGGGTTTAGTCTATTTTGTTTGATTTTTTGTGGTTTCTCATAGTATGCTAGGTTCTAACCTATTTTCTAGTCCTACAATTGGTGAACCTGATGTGAAGATCATGCTTACTAGCTTGAGTTTCTTTGTTTTGTTCTTGTAGGTGCAAGGAAGGAGCTCATTTGAAGGAGTCTAATGCTTGTTTGATAATTTTTATCACATATAGTCTAATTAGGGGGCCTGGTAACAAGTTTATGTCTTTCATTCATGCATTTTTGTAGCTCTCTATCTCAGCTGTGTGTTTGGCTCTATCAGGGCATACTTGGGGGCTTTGGGAAGCTATTTTAGGGGCCTAGGAGTCAATATAACCTCTATCTGGTATTCCCACCTAAACAAATGTGCTCCAAAACCACTAACTATTCCCTTATGGGCTCTAAGTGCACTAGGGGTGCACTTTGAACTATCATAGCATACTTGGTAGTCTTCTTTAAAGTTTGCATGTTTTGGGTACCATTTTGACCTCATTTCACCCCAGTCTGCACCCAGCTTCCCAACTATGCTGTGAAACTACCAACTATGCTCTAATTGACCCTAGCTACACCATGAGTATATTTGAGGACCTCCTAAGTATTTCTAGCCTTTTGGGGCATAATTTACACTGTTAGGGCACAATTGGTTCATAGAAAGGTCATATTTTAGTCACAATCTACATCTAGGGTTTAACTTCTTTCTAGAACCTAAAGTAGTTATTTTTGTGTTACTGATGATCTATTTGCAACATGTGGTGTTCATTGGGAGAAGATATATTCATTGAAAACTACTAATTATTTTTTGCAGGACATTGTTGAAGACCCATGTGCTTGTTCAAACTATGTATGTGGCTTTCTTGGATTAGATAACACTTAGTTTGGTTCTATAAAATGAACTTTCTATTATGTTTGGCATCTTGACATTGTTTAGAATCCTAGGAGTTGTATGGACATATCCTTGCCATTCATTGATCTTGGGTGCAGGAGAAATCCATGCAATTTCTTTAGAGAGGTTTGCCTTAGAACCAAGTGGTGAGTCCCAAGGATCGACCTTGAAGTGATAACAGGCCAAAGCTAGGTCTATACTCCAACCACTATAATAGACTCAATATGGTTAATGTTGTGTCGATGATATTGCTACATGATAGCTCTCCTCCAGTATCCTTGTGGTGCATCAAACCTCAACTCTTGGGGTTGGGAGACCTTCTGCGGAAGTTTATCATTCACTTACTAAATGGAGTGCCTGAACTAAACACCTTGTCTTAGTGGCCAAAATCCTTTCTATCCACTGGCTCAGTGGGTCACCCATGCCCATGAAGAAATCCCACATTCTTGCAGTCCTTAGTAGAGGAAACAATCCCTTGGGAAGTGATGACCCTTAGGAAGTGGATCTTGGTAGCCCCAAGAAGTAAGTGCACTATAAGGGGGAGCATGTGGTGCCAAGATCCTAGGTTTTCCTCTCTGGATAAGCATGATTGAACTTTGGTTCAAGTGGGAATTTAGTGGATACAATCTTAAAGCCTAGGTTGTGATGTGTCTTTTAAGTTTAACAACATCTATTCTTGTCTATTGTGTCTTGTGTGTGTGAATAACATTAATCAAGATAAAGTCAAATTCGCAAACTCACACCAAAACATATGTGAATGTTGGATACTATCAAATGTTGTCAAAACATTACAATTCTTTTCAATACATTACAAACTTTTGTCCAAACATTTGAGGCTTTGAAAACATGGAGACTTGTAACCTAAGAGCACTTGGCATAATTTAGATTCCATATTTGCATAGCATACCCTTGTATTTTTCATATTTTGAGCCTCATACATTCATCCTTTAGGCCTCATTTTACATCTATTATTCCTCATAGTGCATACCTTATCTTTCATATTGCATCTCTTATGCTTCATTTTGCATCTCCTAGTCTTTACAGTTCAACCCTTAATATTCATCTTGTATCTCCCTAATTGCACACGATAATCCTTATTTTGTGCATCTTAGTCCTTATTTCCCATGCTCTAACCCCCATTTTTTTGTCTCAATTCTGATCATAGAACTATTCCCTATCAACTAGCTCTTTGGAACAATAGTTTGGAAGTCCTCAAGCCTAAAATTGCTCTAGTTTTAGCCCACTTAACCAATTGCGCTCTAACTGGCCCCAATTGCACCATAGGCATAGTTGGCTATATTTGAGAGCACTTGGTTTCTAGAATAGCTATTTTTGACTTCTTGTTAGGATTTTGGGACCTTAGAGTTACCACCAGATGCCTGTATAGGCCCTCTTTCTAATCATGTCTTGAACTTCATTTTGCATGTCCTAACCCTTACTTTCCACATATAAGGCTTCACTTCTCATGTGTTAAACCTCATTCTATATCTCCATTATGATCATAACATCATCCCTAGTCAACTAGCTCTCTAGAATAATAGTCTGACAATCACGTATTCCAAGATCAACAAATCTTCAACGTAGCTTCCCAACTGCGCTATAAAACTACCAATTGTGCTCAAACTAGCCCCAATTGCACTCTAGGTGCACTTGGTACTACTAGAGCACAATTGATTCTTTTAGAGTGTACTTGGTTGCTAGAATAGCCATCTTGGATTTCAAGACTACATTTTGGGACCCTAGAATTGCCTCTAGGTGCCTGTATAGGACCTCACTCTAATCATAACCCTAAACATCATTTTGCACCCTGAATATCATTTCACATCCTAAGATCCTTGTGTCTTGCATATCCAATTTGCATAACTCTCATTTTGATATTATTTAAACCTTTTTTTGAACCTAAAACCCTTTGAACTTAGTAAAAAATCAGAACAAAGTATGAGTCCTAGAGTATCTCCTTATGTTGATGGATGATGGATCTTGACCATAGTCTTTTTGTCATCTTATTTTTCATTTTTCTTAGGTCAAACTCTAACTATGTCTTGATGGATTTGACTTTTTCCTTTTTATCAACTTGATCTTTTCAATTTTTGTCTCTTTTGGTCAAGATTCAAAGTCCATCTCCATAAGGTTAAACTCTTAGATTAATACTTTCCAAAGATTTTTCCTAAGTAAAAATCCTTGTACACACCCTTTTCATAGCATTATCATATCCTTGGTCTCCCTAAATACCATTTTTCTTAACCCTAGTTGCATAATCACTTCATCTTGCATCATCCAAAACCCTAACATTTCCTCAAAACATCAAAATCCCATCAACTTGTCCAAATCATTTGTGAAACCCACCAATTTTCTTAATCTCACATCCCTATCCTACATATCCTAAATGTCATTATCAACCTTGATTGACACAATGCAAGGTAGGAGAATCCCCAAAGGAGATGTCCAAACCCCCAACAAATAACCACATAGTGGAAACAATATAACAAAGCAATAAAATGCAAAATTTGATACCAAATCATAGCTCTTTATTAATAGAAATAACTGATTACATGCAATATGCTATATTGTAAGGCCTTCTAGGTTAGGGACAAATATAAAAAACAATTACAATATTAGTTCTGCAAGATCCAACAAGATCCAACTTACAATCTCAATTGTCGCTACTCCAGATTCACAACCAGATAAGAACACCAAGAAGAATCCACACTTGTACCCTCAGGCCCACCAAGAAATTCTCTAGTTCTCAAGCTACAGCTACTAGCCTTTCAAAGTTTTCATCCTCTTAAACAAGATGGATCATCTTCTTCATCATCATACCTAAAGACTCTACAAGACCCCCTACTTATACCCAACTAAGCCACAAGTCGACCTAGTTCATTACAAACTATATTAAATCCCTTACATTAAATATATGTTGAGCCACAAGTTGGCTCAACACAAATTAAATATGTCTACATAAATTAAATGCCAAAAGTCAGCTCACAGTCAACTCGATTCCAATAGGAACCAAGACCAAACTAAGTGTCAGTAAAACCAAGCCAAGCACTAGTAAATTCCCAAGTATCACTAAGCTCCAAGACCTTGCTGCACACCATAGTGCATGTTGATCTCCTAAAGCATGTTGAGCTCCATAGTGTATGCTAAGCTTCCAAAGCATGCTAAGATCCTAGGCATAAACTATGCCCAACACAAACCGAGCACCACTTCCTTGGTGACCAAGTCCACACCACAAACCAAAACTCCTCCAACATGCAAGATTGAAAGAAATCCTAGGATTCTCTTACATTAGACACCCCAAGTTTGAAAAAATGTTCTAGTAGCTAGAAAAACATCTTCTGGGATTCAACACATAAATCCCAAATTGGTTCTTCACATACATATCCTCCAATTCTTCAACTTGTACACTCATTCCCTTGTTCATTTTATGTTTCTTCATGTCCATCCTTGGTGTGTTATAGGTCTGATTTCCATGCTAATCTCCAACCTTCTCAGAATATCTCAACTCAACTTGATTGCCAATACTCAGGTTCCTCCTATCGAGCTCTTCATTCTACAAAGGAATCAGGGAAAACTTCCTGCCACCTTTCTCAATAGTAAACACATTCCATATACAATCATGTATAACCTTGCAATCATATTGCCAAGGTTTACCAAGCAACACATGACAATTGTTCATGTCCACAATATCACACAACACTTGATCCTTATAATACCCAATCTATAAATCAATGAGGCATTTCTCCCTTCCAAAGCATGCTCACCTTGCAACTAGCCAATCCTATAAGGAAAAGGATGTCTCACTCTCTTCAAACTAAGTTTTTGAACCATCTCCTTAGCAACAAGGTTATCAGTACTACCACCATCCACAATCACCTTGTAGACTTTACCACTGAACTTACAACAAATCTTAAAAAAACTAGTCCTCTAACAAGAATACAGTGTCCTCTGATGAACCAATACTTGTTAAGCTAGTAAACTTTCTCCTTGCTCAGGCTAACTATCCTAGACTACAACCTCACTCACAAAAAAAGCTGTCCTACCATACAAACATTCAAAAGATCTATGCCCTTCTTGGCCACATCTAAAAAAATTACCTCTAAACACACTTCCATTGTCCTTTTCTTTTGATCAATAGGTTTTGTTTCACCTTCAACACTTGGTTTAGCTTGTGTCGAGCTATCCCATTTTCCCCTTCCTCTAGCATTACCTTGACTTTTCCTCTTCAACTTATCTTCTACCTTCAGGGCATACTGATAAGAATCCTTGACTAAAGAAATATTCAACATACCAAACTCATCCTAAATATTTAATCTCAAACCATTAATGTACCAAGCTACCTTTTCCTTTGACAATTCTCTATGACTAGATTGAATAGTCAACTTGTATAACTCCTCGATATAATCCTTCATAGTCATATCTTTTCATTTTAGGTTCTGCAACCTCTTAAATAACTCAAGTTCATGATCAATAGGAATAGAATTAGCCTTCAATTTAGTCACCATCAATCTCTATTTAGAGATATTCATTTCACCTTCTTCTTCTCTGTCTCTTTGTAGTTCTTTCCAGCAAAGAGAAACATGTCATTTCAACTTAGTTTGTGCCAATCTCACTCTGAGTGGATTGTCAATATCCTCAAGCTTAAAGTAGTCTTCCAATTCACCAATCCAATCAATAAGGTCTTTAGGAGTCAAAGTAATTGAGAAATTAGAAACCTCCATCTTATGCTTCAACTTCAACTGAGATCCAGGTCTAGCAAACTGACTAGCCCTAGTTCCAATAGGTCTCTCCACACGATCAATTTTGTCCTTACCACTAGATCTAGAAACTTCAAAGTCTTCAAAAACTTCCTCATAACTACCTTCAGTACCCTCATGCCTAGGTATACCACTTAAAGCACTCACAATTTTAGCAATCATGTCACTCTTCATTAATGCAATCTCAGATATAAATTTTTCTCTAATCTTCTTTGAGATCCTTTCTTCCATAATATCACTAAGATCATCAATTACCATATGGTCCAATCTTCTTAGAGGAATCTTCCAAAAATTTTGTAAACCCTAAGCAATAGATCCATCGATCCAGAAGATCAATCAACTCCACCAGAAGATTAATCAACTCCACTAGATCAACCTTCACCAATGCAAGATCTTGGTACAAATTGCCACAACTTTGACAATTTGTCCACACACTTAGGAACAACCTTTGCTCTAATGCCACCTAATGTAGTGCAAGGTAGGATAATCCTCAAAGTAGACGTTTAAACCCCAAGAAAATAAAAACACAATGGAAACAATACAACAAAGCAACAAAATGCAAAATCTAATACCAAATCATAGCTCTTTATTCATAGATATAACTGATTACATGCAATATGCCCTAGCTGTAAGGCCTTCTAGGTTAGGGCCAAATACTTATAGTATCATTTTTTTAAGATCCAACAAGATCCAACTTACAATATCAATCTCAGCTAGTCTAGATCCACAACTAGATAAGAACACCAAGAAGAATCCACACTTGTACCCTCAAGCCCACCAAAAAATCCTCTGGTTCTCAAGCCATAGCCACTAGCTCTTCAAATTTTGCATCCTATTAAATAATATGGATTGTCTTTTTCATCATCATACCCAAAGACTCTACAAGACCCCCTACTTATACCCAACTAAGCTACAAGTTGGCCTAGTTCATTACAAACTAAATTAAATCTCTTCCATTAAATATATGTTGAGCCACAAGTTAGCTACAATACAAATTAAATACCCCTACATAAATTAAATGCCAAAAGATAGCTCACAAACAAATTGACACCAACATGAACCAAGACCAAACTGAGCATTAGCAAAACTAAGTCGAGTACCAGTAAATTCCCAAGTATCACCGAACTCTAAGACCTTTCCAAGCTCCACAGACATCACCAAGCTCCAAGATCTTGCCAAACACCAAGACCTACAGTACTGAGCTCCCAAAGCATGCCAAGCTCCATAGTGTATGCTAAGCTCCTAGAGTATGCCAAGCTCCTAGGTATAAACTATGCCCAACAATGATTGGGCACCACTTCTTTGGTGATCGAGTACACAACCACAAACCAGAAGTCCTCCAACATGCAGGATTGCAAGAATGCATAGGATGTTCCTGCATCATTAACATATCCCCCTTTTCATAATCCATGTTGCATACATAAACCTTTAACATATTTTCCTAGTCTAAAGTCCAACACCAATTCAAATTTTGCATACTTTAGAATCATCTTCATAACCCTTCATCAAAGGCCAAAATGTCACTTGCATTTGCATTTGTACATCATACCCTTAGTTCATTTACATATTTCATATCATAACCTTAGGTCATTTTTCACTTCCTTAGGTTGCATAACACACCTAAACCCATAACAATCCAAAAAAAAATCATATCTTGCATACCCACTTCCAAATTATCAAGTTTTGGCCTATTTTATGAATTGCACCCCTATTTTACCAACTGCACATCTCAGGTGCGTAGTTGGTAGTTTTAGAGTGCACTTGGTAATAAGGAAGTTTATCTTAGATTTTAGAACCCTAAAATGCATTCTTAAACCTTTCACTGCATCCGTTAACCACATAAAACAACTAAAAAAACTTGGATCATTCATACCCTGCTTTTTTTCACCCATAAACACCTCTTTTACCAACTACACCCTTCTAGTTACCAAGTGCACACCTAGGGGGTAGTTGGTACTGTTAGAGTGTAGTTGGTAGTTTAGGTGTGCACTTGGGAGGTAGAGAGTCCATTTTGAGATTTCTCTATTACATCTACACTCTTAGGTATCATGCCAACACTCATAAGGACACAATCAAATCAAAGATGAGAAGACTTATATCAACCCTTATTTTTTGAAGTACAAACACAAAAAAGGTGTGTCCAAGACAAAAAAAGACCAAGTAAACTCAAAAAACATTTGACATAGGTTAAATCAAAGCTTCAGAAACCTTACTTGTGGACCCACTAAGAATGTATCCTCCAAACAAACAACCCTCATGACACAAAATAACCAAGCCTCAACAATATGTCTACCATGAAGTTTCCTCTTAACACTTCCCCTACACATGGAATGGTTCAATGGAGTCCTGATTTCAAACCCATATTTGTACCTATACCACTTGGATGTGGAAGTGTACCTACAACGTCTGAGGATGAACAAACCCACTCCTTTGAACTCAAAAAACCTAACACAAGCACCTTTAATCCTTCAAACATACAAGGAGCTACTTTATACCTAAGTGATTATTCATACATAGACTATGGCATCACTGGTGAAGAAATGACTAGTGCTTGTCAAGAGATTTTTTTTGAAAGAACTTTAAACTTTTGGTGGCCCAAGAAATTGCCAAATTTAATCCAAATCTGGAAGGACATAAGTCTAAATATCAAGACAACCTCACATTTGAAAATCTACAACCTATGATTAATTTAGAATTGGACAAGGGGAAACAACCTTTGGAGCATTCAACTACAACGGTAACACCTAGGTTGCCTCATAAATAATCAACCATTGAAATTCTCCAAGGTACCTTTGAACACATTAATATCAAACCCTTGTTCGATGATGCTCCATAAATTAATGGAAACAATACTCTTCCAAAGTACCCCAAAAGGATGCTAAGAATTGACCTCAATCAAGTAATACAATAATAAGCGCCTAAGGGTACTTGTACCATAGGGATGTTAAACGTACCTCTATTGGAGGAAAATCAACAAAGTGTACCTTTTCTCCTAACTCTACCAACTATTATGACATGAAATGCTACGGAGACCCCTATGAGTATACCATGTGAAACATCAACACTTATTGCCAAAAACCCTATTGATACACAAAAGAAGAGTCTTATCAATATTTGACCAATTCCTTGAAGGAATATGTCCCATTTCCAAATCAATATGATGTCCCAAGGTGAAACAACTAACACCCAAATGTATAAAAAAAGGACCCTAACTCAATGTTCACCTCCAAAGGACATAATCAACTTCCAAGAAATCAATAACATCAAGTGGTGCAAGGACCTAATATACCTAATGCACAACCAAGTTAAAAATCCACATAACAAACACACACATGACATATCAACATCCACAACAACAACAACAACAACAACAAAAATAACAACAATGACAACAAAAAAAACAACAACCACAAAAACAACAACAACAACAACAACAACAACAACAACAACAACAACAAAAACCACAACAACACCAATAACAACAACAACCTCAAGTGGTGCAAGGACCTAACAACCCTAACATGCAACCTAGTCTAAATCCACCTGACCTAGATGTAATGTACCAATAATAGTTCCAACAACAAGAAGCAATTTTTTCTAAACAAAAAGAACAACTTAAACAATAGTTGGAATATAAAAAATGATTAGAGAAACAAATCAACTATCAACAACAATTGTTGCAACAACAACATGTGCCACAAAGAACTGAATAGATACCTCCACAACAATAGTTGCATATATGGTAGTACATTTAACCAAAAAAGGTATCTCAACAATAACCACAACAAATGGAACAACAACAACCACAACAAGTGATGAAAAAACAACCCATGATACAACAATCACAATCAATACCACAACAAATACTACAATAAGGTCCTTTCTATCTTTGATGTGCCAATATACCTCCACCTCCTAGTGACACGTCACGTAAGTCTTGACATACAAAAATGTCAAAATTGAGTAGACATAGTTCTCACCACAACAAAAGATCTACTTAAAGACATAAAAGACTCGAAGAAAAGAATATCTCTCAACATCCTAATTAGGATTTATTACATCAATTCAAAAAAATAACAAAAGAAGTTGAGGCATTGGGAGTCTAGAACAAACAATTTCTATACATAGAAAATGATTTATGTCCTAATCCCTTTGACAAAATTTTGTATATGCCTCCATTACAAAACATTTCAAGGCACCAATATTCAAAAAATACTGAGGAAAATGTAACCCAATTGATCACATCATAGATTTCTATGCCTCTTGTACTAAAGTCAATGATGAGTCCACATATCTTATGAGACTATTCCCTCATTCTCTTGGTAGGCTTGCACTTGAATGATACTCCAAACTACCTAGTACTATTAAATCTTGGTTAGAATTAGCAGACAAATTCATATCCCACTTCACCTTCAACATACAAAATGAGGTGGCATTATCTAATTTATGCTCAACAAAACAAAAGATGGGAGAATCATTCATAACATTCTTATTATGTTGGAGAAACCTTGTCAGTCAATGCTCACTAGATATTCTTGAAGAACAACAAGTTAATATGTGCATTGAAAACCTAGTCCCTAATTTAATGTACAAAATCAGGATCAAAAGTTTGAGCACCATTACTAAGTTAATGAAAAAGGGAGCTAGCATTGAAGGTAAATACCAATACAAACTCAGCTAATTGCAAGGCAAAATTTTTCAACAAGAATAAGAATATAACCAATGATGGTATTGTTAATGCATGAAAAATTAGCATGGTACAACCTCAACCGACCCTTAAAGGTGCAAATACTACAAACTCACAAACTCCTAACCAAATGCCACCTCAACAATAGAAAATTGAGACCTCCACATACGATAGACCACAAAGATGCCCCAAAAAGAAAGATAGAAAATTTACACCTTTGTGGATACCACTCGAGACTGCATTTCAAAAATTACTTAGTAATAATTTCATATAGTTACCCCTGATCAAAGATGAACCATTGAATAAACCCCCTTGGTGGGATGCCAACAAATTCTGTGATTACCACCACACCAAATGACACAAGACCACTTCATGTTTCTAACTTAAACATGAAATCCAAGACCTTATCAATGATAGTGTGATTACTCTTGATCCTTCACTAGTAGCATCCAATTCTGATCATACCATATTCAAACATGCTTTGGGTAGTCATGAAAAAAGGAAAGCCTCTAGTTCAAACTGAAGCTCACAAGGTAATAAAAATTATATGCACATTGGATATGATTACACCATGAATTGCTTTAATGAGTCTGACTCCCACATATCAACATTTTCCTTAAAGGCTAAAGATCCTCATTGTGCTATCACTACGTGTCGTACCAAGATCACCCTACTTGGAGATCCTTGTAGACCTACTACCCTTGCTAGACCTGTAACCCCTAGTAGACCCAATGCTCCTACTTCTTTTGATTATAGCCTTGTTGACAAGCTTGGAAAGACCCTTGCACAAATATCCATTCTAGACTTACTAGATGCATCCTACCAACATCAGAAGATCTAATCAAGCCTTAAAAGAATCAGTGGTACTAGATAACATTGATGTTTCCTAGTTCCAAGCTATATTTAGGAACCTATCTGCATCACATCATATCACCTTTTCACCCTGGGATATTCCTAGAGATAGACTTAACCACAATGAATTCCTTCATCTTGAGGTCTTTATCTACATCGCTAAGGTCAGATGTGTCTTGATAGATGACAGAGCAAGACTAAACATCTATACCCTTAAGGTTGTCAAGGATCTGGGTTACTTTGAGGAAGATGTGTATCCCTCCCACAAAATCATAATAAAGGCCTATGATGATGGTGAATGCTTCTCCAAGGGTGTTATCATATTATGTATAAGAGTTGGTCTGGCTACTAAGAATACATTATTCTAGGTCCTAGATATCAAAATGAATTACAACATGATACTAGGACGCCCTTAGATTCATGATATGAAAGCAATGCCCTCCACATATCACCAATGCTTAAAATTTTCCTATAACAATGTAGAGGTTACCATTCCTAGTGATCCAGACCCCTTCCAATTCTATGCCAGTCTTAGAGGAATCATTGCATGCCAAGTCCTAATAAATAGTGAAGTAAAGCTACTTATTTCCTCTAAATATGTTGATCTTGCTAAACTCACAACCAAATTCAAAGGGAAGCTCAAAATTGAAGATCAAGGTTGTAGTGAGTACTTCATGTCACAAGATTTTCACATTGGTAAACTACCACTACCCCTTTCTCCCAAATCATATGGAAAACCACAACTTATGTAGATCAGACCTAAGTTCACCTTATAGAAGAAATCCTCTGTGACTTTCACTAATAGATGTGGCCTACATGAAGAGCATGTTTACAAGAACACATCTACATGGATTGAAATTGATAAGGTAGAATAAGAACCTACTCCTATATCACCAAAGAAGTATGGGCCTAGATTTATCATCATGCAAAAAAATGGTTATGATAGATGTAGTGGCTTGGGACCTCAAAAATAAGGCATTACTGAACCTATCATAGTAGCAAGATGACCTTGTAGTCTAGGACTTAGATTCAAGCCATTTTTATTGGGCCTTCCTAATACTGATTTATCCTCTTCCAAGAATGTGAACTCTTTAATTGATGAAAAGACATCTAAAAACAACCAACCTAACATCAAAGAAACTAAACTCAATATTGATGACCCCAATAGTTCCTATGGACTTGACCACATCTTTGATCCTGACAAACTAGTAATACACAATAAACACATCACTAGAACTTATCTTGGCCCTTCAACTCATCCAAAATATTAGGATGAAATATGATGGGACCTAAGTCCTACTACCTTTGAACATGGAGCCCATGATCCTTATGATAGAGAAACCCATATCTTTTCCTTCGACCAAAGTTTAGTTAACACTGATGATGGCATTTCCCTAGTTTACCCCAAATTTATCAATTGGGACCAACAAGGACCATTGACATTTGATTAATTTGAAAATGATGATGCCATTGAGGAATTATTTGAATTCTATGAAGATATACTAAGAGGTGACTACAAATCAGGTTTTTCTACTCGCTTAAACATTATGGCATACTATGGGGAGTCAACTCCATCTTCTAGTCACAAAATTGGAGAAATAACAAAAAATGAAAAAAGTAGGTCTCTTGGTGAAAACCAAAAGGCACCATTAGACCATGAAAAAGTAAAAAAAAAGGACATATCCAAGGGTGAAAACCATTCTGAGGTGCATGAGGATGGAAGATTGGACATACCCTTATTGAGAGAAAGATCAACCTTGCTTGTGGAAATGATTGAAGAGATAAATCTAGGAACACCTAAAAACCCTAAGATTATACATTTTGTAGCCTCATTATCAAAAGAAGAAAAGGATGGGTTTGTTAGATTCTTTTTGGAGAGGCAGATCAACTTCACCTGGTTCTATGCAGACATGCTAAGATTAGATCCTGAGCTAGTTCTTCATCACTTGACACTAAAACCAAGAGTGAAACTAGTAAAGAAAAATTTGAGAAAAATACATCCCCAAGTAGCTCTCCTTGTCAAAGAAGAATTGAAGAAACTATTGGATGCAAGCTTCATAAGGCCCACTAGTTACACAAAGTGGATATCCAATCTAGTAGTAGTCAAAAAATACTCTAAGGGCATCCGAATATGCATAAACTTCCATGATCTCAATAAAGAATGTCCCAAAGATGACTTCCCATTACCAAATATAGACATCATTGTGGACATAACAACTAGATATAAGATGTTATCACTGATGGATGGCTTCTCAAGATACAACCAAGTTTGAATAGCTCCTAAAGATCAACACAAAACAACTTTCACATGACCTTGGGGAACATATTGTTGGAATGTCATACCTTTGGTCCTTAAAAATTCTAGGGCAACGTATTAGAGAGCAATGACTACTATCTTCCATGATTTCATGCACATCCTAATGGAAGACTATGTAGATGATCTACTTTTCAAATCCCCTAGAAGAAGTGATCACTTGGGTATCTTAGAAAAAATATTCAATAGAATGGAAAGCTATAAGCTCCGATTGAATCCTAAAAAGTGTGTGTTCAGAGTTGTTTCTAGAAAGCTCCTAGGGTATATTATTTCTCAATGAGGCATCAAGGTTGATCCTAAAAAAGTAAAAACAATACTTGAAATGCCTCCTCTTACAAATATGAAAACATTAAGGAGTCTACAAGGGAGATTATAGTCTATCCATAGATTCATTACACAACTAGCAGATAAATGCCACTCCTTTTAACATTTATTACATAAGGGAGTATCCTTTCAATGGAAAAACTAGTGTGATGAGTTCTTCTAATCGCTCAAAGACTACCTTCTGAATCCAATAGTTTTAATAGCTCCTATTTTGGGAAAGCATTTCACTTTGTACATATATGCTACAGAAAGAAGATTAGGAGCTCTCTTAGCACAAAATGATGAACAAGGGAGAGAGAAAGCAATTTATTACATCAACAGAACACTTGTGGGATATGAACTGAACTATTCACTCATTTAATGAGCATACCTTGCTATTGTCTTTGCAACCCAAAAGATAAGACATTACATGCTACATTAGAAAGTAATGCTTGTCTCCAAGATTGGCCCATTTAAATATCTCCTAAGTAAATTCACTCTTATAGGGCACCTAGAAAATTGGGTTATGACCCTTAGTGAATTGAACATAGAATATGTGCATAGATAGGCAATCAAAGGGCAAGTGATAGTTGATTAGTTAATAGAGGCACCCATGATTGATGATCATCCTATGTTGATAGATTTTCCATATGAAGCCATATTTAACATGAATATAGCTAATGAATGGAAGCTCTGCTTTGGTGGCTCGCATATAAGAAATGGTTTAGGAGCTAGCATCATGTTTGTCACACCTCAAGGAGACATAATCCCCAAATCATATTGGATAGAATATAGCTGTACAAACAACATATTATCTAAATATAAGGAAATGATAATTGGATTCAAGTTAGCCATCCAATGGAACATACAACATTTACAAGTATTTGGTGATTCTCAGTTAGTGATTTGGCAAGTCAATGATGACTATGAAACCAAAGATGATAAGTTAATGCCTTATAAATAGATGAAATTTTTTCTCAAATCTAAATTTGTTACTATATATTTTTTTCAGCTCCCAAGGATACACAAAAAGAAAGCTGGCGCTATGGCCACTATCGCATAAAAATGTGGAACATTGTGAGTTCCTCATAGAACAACTTTTGATTCTAGCATTTGAGCTCTCTCAATTAGATTTCATGTGTGAAGTTGTTGGTCCTAATTCCCCTTGGTATCAAGACATCTATGAATATCTACATGCCCAAATCCTACCCCTTGATTTATCCAACAAAGAACACTAAGCCTTTATCCGACAAGCCGCTAGATATGTCATCATCGGTGATACCCTTTATAAGAGATCCTTTGACTAAACCCTTCTCAGATGCCTTGAATCACAAGAAGTTGAAATTTCCTTACATGCAATACATGAAGGTATATGTGGAGGCCATTTAAATGGTTTAAGTCTAGCAAAGGAACTAGTTAGAGTTGGATATTATTGGTCCTCCATAGAACAAGATGCTTATAATTTTTCCAAAACATGTCATAAGCACTAGATACACAATAATTTGATCCATGCACTAGTACAAGAACTTCAATAAGTTATCTCTCCATAGCCCTTTTCACAATGGGCATTTGATCTCATCAAAGCTATTTCTCCTCCTTCCTCTAACAACCATAACTTCATCATTACAACAATTGAATACTTTACCAAGTGGGTTGAACCCATTCCTCTGACCTTCACTACTAGAAAGAAGATCTCAAGATTCATCCTAAACTATATCATATGTCACTATGTAGTCCCTTTGGCTATTATTTCTAATCATGGTAGTTTATTTCAAAATAAGGATGTTGATAAGCTCTATGAGAAGTACAACATCTACCATGGATATTCCAATATTTACCATCCATAGAGGAATGGCCAAGCATAAGCATATAATAAGACCATTGTCAAGATCCTCTTAAAGGCTATTAATGATTTTGGTCGAGACTAGCACCTACAACTAAATCTAGCTCTTTGGGCCTATAGAGTAAGTATATGTACTCCCATTGGCACAACACCATACTCTCTTTTCTATGGCACTGAGGCCATACTTCCTATTGAAATTGAAATTCAATCAATTAGAGTATCCTTACAAGATACTGTTGATGATGAAAAATATAGAATATCCAAACTAAATGAAGTTAAAATGCTAGATGAGCAAAGGCAAGCCACCTTGGCACACCTATATTTTACCAAAATTGACTCAATAGGAGCTATAACAAGAAATTCTGAGCTCATCATTTTGAGGTTGGTGACATGGTCCTAAAAATGAACTACAAGACTTAGCAACATAGAGAGAAACTAGACAAATTTGAACCAAATTGGAAAGGACCCTATGTAGTCACTACAACATTTGGGTCTAGAGTATATCAACTTGTAACTCTAGAGAGTGAACCACTACCACTATCCAACAAGATCATGCATCTTTGCAAGTACTATACTTGATTCTGATAAAAATATCAAAAAATGGCAAAAAGTATTGAAAAAATATTTAAAAATAGCAAAAAGTCCTAAAAAAAGAAACAAAAAAAAGTCATGAAAAATATAGATGCCTTGATGAAAACCTAGCAAACAGGCATTTTGGCATGAAAATTTGAGTCAAGAGAAACATATCATCCAAAGGTGAAAATCTAGCAAATAGGTGCCTTGGGCAAGTACCATGGTGAAAACTTGGCAAATAGGCACCATGTGTAATCATTTGTTGCTCCTCCATCTATCAAGATTTCATCTATTTCCCCCCGTTGTCATTTCTTGATCACATCTTTTTATATTGCAAGACATCCTTAGTACTTAATGGCCTATGAACTGGTTAATATCCATTGTTATCTTACCTAAGAATTTCCTACATGTACATACTTTTCCATTGGCCTTTGTACATAGTTTGTGTCTTGTCTAGGGGCATATTACCCACACAATGTGCGAGTTTGAAATTAAATCATGGGCATGTCCCTAAGCACATGTCATCCATTTGACTTATCACATAGCGGATTGGAGCTAACACATGTGAATCCTTTATGATTCTGAAAAAATTCAAAAAATTTAGATATGATGCTAAAAAACCCTAAAAATTGAAATACGACCCTAAAAAATCCTAAAAACTCACATACAATCCTAAAAAAATCCTAAAAATTCAGATATGATCTTGAAAAAATCCTAAAAATTTAGATATGATCCTAAACAAAGGCCTAAAAAATAATTAAAAAATATCATGAACAAATCACTAAAAATTGCCAAAAATATCTTGAAAAAAACTAATAAAAATTGTAAAACTTCCTAAAAAAACTGATATAAATCATAAAATGTCCTGAAAAAATGAGTAACACAAAAACATCAAATATTCTCAAAAAACCCTAAAAATCACCAAACCCCCAAAAAATTCACAATAAACCTTGTAAATAGTCAATGTGGATAATCACACATTTTGCTTACACACTGGCACTATCATAGACTAAAACTCAAAGCACTCCATTTCAATGACAATCACACCTTAACCTACTATCTAAGCAATGTAAACCAACAAACAATTCAACTTGTCACTATCAACTAAACAAACAATCAAACTTATGACATTACAAATCTAACATAAACTAAAGACATTAAAAATCAAGTAATAATCTACGAGAATAGTTGTTGGCTCATGTTGTTTAGTGAGTGATTTTTAATTTTTTTTCTTCAATCATGTTTCTATGCCACTCAATGATATAAACTAATCTATGAGAGTGGTCGGGATGGTTCATGATCATCTGTTTTTCTTTCCTATCTATTAAACATACCTTTTAGAGTCTAGGCCATGTATATATGCCTCAAGAAGGACAAGGCCATTTTCTGCATCATGCTTGTTTATGCAAATGGTTTGCATTTGTGCTCTAGCCCTCTATGCCACAATGCATTGCATTCCATTTGCCATATCAAAATAAAGCTCCTTTGACATATTGTGCACTTTATGAATGAAAAAGTTCTCACCTCATACTAATTGGTCTTTGTCTTCTAATGTTCATCTTGTTCACCACCACCATGGTTTTGTACTCTGATACAAAAAAACCAATCTTCATCTTGCATTCCTACATATGTCAAAGGTCCCAAACAAAATCCAAAACAATACATATATACACATGACATCACATCATTTTACATTTCATTTGCGTTCATTTCATGCGAAAAAAGATGTGGTAGGAATAAAGATAGCATTTCTTAAGCATAAGATGTGATAAACCAATGTATGATGTCATCATATAAAATCCACATAGAAAAACATAAATGCATCAATATAAAATATATAAAACATGTGCACAATCCATCTCATATAGTCATCATAACATAGATACATCTCATAAATGTCTCAAAAAGTATTAAAGTACATGATCATGGTTTACATCAATACTAACTGCCCGTAGGCATGAACCATGAAAGAGCATAACAAAAAAAAAGGAAGCCCCTCCACATAGGAGTGTGTCTATGTCAACATGTACTATTCCTAGCCTTGTGGCCTCTGTCTAGTCATGATGATGACCCCTCACCTTTTTGTGGTGGCCTCATCCATCTCATCACACCTCCACTACTCTGTGTCCTTTTTGTCTATGAAGAATGTGATCTCGTCGCCCAATAACTCTCTACCCTATGCTCTCGTGGCACTATTGCCTCATAATGATCCCTTCAATATTGTGTCTTTGCATGTGTTGCAATCATCATCCTAGCCAACTCTTGAAAGGATGCATCCCTGATGCTACTAATGAAGTCTTGAGACTCCTGGACTAACCTCTCTTCCATATCCCACTCCCGCATAGCTACTACTACATCTCTCTCTATCATAACCCAGTTAATCACTATGTAACACTCCTCTAGATGACCCTAGAGCCACTAGCAAGGTGCTATCTATATTGGTACTAGCATACCCTTTCTAATATCCAATGGATCCTCTTCCATATCCATCACCACAACATCCACACCTTTATCCTCCTCTCCATCTGCCTCCCCTCTATACCCCTTGTCATCCTCTCATCCATCACCATTCCCACCCCCATTGTCCCCACCCTCCTCATTATCATCTCCCTCATCATTATCCCCCTCCATCCTCCTCATGATCTTCCCCATCCCCCTCATCATACTCCCCCTCCTCATCACCACCTCCCCTCCCCTCATCATCTCCTCTCTCCTCATCATCCCCCTCCTCCTCATCATCATCCCCATCCTTCTCATCATCCTCCCCATCCTCCCCATCCTCCTCATCCCCTACCTACTCATTTTGCTCCGCCTCACCATCACCCTCTTCATCCTCCTCCCCCCCGCTCCTCTCCACCCTACTATATCAGTGGTCTTGCTCATGGTACATAAATTATTGGATTTGTCAATGGACGAATCTACATCTATCACACCTGCCACTACTTCCCACAACCTAGGTTTTAGCTCCTCTAATTGTCCATAGGCCACCCGTGTCTTGATAAATACCCCATGCTCTCTGATCTCTACTCTAGATTGAGAAAATAGAGCAAGACTTGTAGGCACATCCTTCCTCTTGCAAAATTGCCAATGTACTCACTTTGGCAAGTACATCTCTATCACTAGGTGCCGAATCATTGTACAGCCAAATAGATGGCACTTCTACCTACAATATGAAAGGTGGATATCATCATCATCCCACCTTAGACAATCTCTATATGGACTCTAGATAAATTGTGTCATCGTGTCCAAATAATGCCTAAAGAATCGCGTGGATCCTAGTGGTCCTTGTGCCAATATCCCTCTATAGCTACATGTATAGGGAATATCCTCAACTAATCCCTCTCAACAAGTGGCTTGAATATGGAAATATTCTTATAAGCCCAAATCTATAGCAATGTACCTCCAGTGCTAAACGTCAATCTACCTATATATGCAACCTAGTGTAGATAATAGTACTATATCTCAAGCATGCAGGGTCCACATGCAAACATAGTCCCATCCATAACCATCCTCTCCAAAATTTTGCCCCATCCAATAGGGAATCCATGCCCTATCCTATAAAGTATTAATAACCCACCCACTACCTAGCATATCACAATACTCAGATGCTTGTGTTGCACCACCAATATCTTCTATCCAATCTCATAATCTCTAGTCCCTAGCACAATGTCTCTATAACCAAACATCTGATGAAGTGTGGCCTACCCTATCATGGGATCATATACTAAAAACCCCCCATGGAATAGAATATAGAGGATGCACCATAAATCCTAGGTCATAGTAGCCTCTCCCATGGGTAGATGAAAAGAACTAGTCTCTAAATGCCATCGCTTTGTCAACATTTTCAACAACCCCCTGTTACCTCTCACCTCAAGTATGAATGTAATGTGGTAAAGCCCAATCCAAAAAAAGATCTCTTGCTTACTTGTAGTTATCTAGTGATTCAAAATCAAGCTTTGAGGTCTATGGCCCCTTGTGTGCAAGAGGGGTAGGTCCTCCTGCATAATCATACATTGTTTGTCAACCTTATGAGGCATTCCACCAAGTCTAACCTAAGTTTGACTGACATTTGACTAAGTTTAACTAAGTTTGACTATGGTTTGAATTTTTTTGACCATTTTGACTAGGTTGAACTATGTTTTAAACTCTTTCTAAGGTTTTGAACATACCTACTAGGTTTCAGGTCATTCTAAGTTCATTTGCCTTGTTTTTGACCCTTTACTACTTATTTGTCAACTTTCTCCCAAATTTGCTCTATGTTTGACTAAGTTTAACTTTTTATGATCATGTTTGACTAGTTTGACCTATGTTTTGAGCTCTTTTAGGGTTTGAACATGTATACCAATTTTGGGTCATTCTAAGTTCATCTACTAGGTTTGACCTAAATCAAACTTAGGTTTGACCAAGTTTACCACTTTTGACCATGTTTTGACTATGTTGACTTGTGTTCTAACATTTTCTTAGGGTTTTGGACATGTGTGCAAAGTTATGGGCTATTTAGGCTCATTTTCACTCTTTTTGGGCAACTAGAGCATCCTGGAGCATAGTTGGGGCCCCTAACTGCACTCAGTGCACACTTGGTCATGTCAAGTGCTCTTAGTGTACACTTGGACATGCCAAGTGCACTCAATATGCATTTGGGTGCATTTTGAGTGTACTTGGGACAACTAGATGCCCTAATCTACCCTCAAGACCCTGATTAGGCCTCGTTTGACCCTTATCTATCCTTGAAATGAATGAAAAACACTAAATACATAGAAGGGGCCTCAATGTACTCATTAGTGGTCCTACATGTACCCATCATTGGTAGGTACACATTCATTCACTGTGATTTGCTCCCTAGGTAGCCAGTCCATTTTCCTTGCTCCAAAGCTCTTTTCTTCCAAATAAGAGGGTGAAAATGACTTCAAAACCCTCTCCAAGACCTTTTGTAGCCCTATTTCTACCTAGATGGATGTACACGAGGCTTTTTCTATGTTGGTCATGATATTTTTTTCACTCCAGACCCCATAACTTTTGCATGTGAGCTCCGATTTGTGATTCGTCAGTTGTTATGGCTTTGTCTTCTCATTGTCAACAAATTAACCTATTATTTGCATTATTTGGTCAATTTCTGAAGGGGGAATCCATATATACCACCCCTACTAGGGCATGCTTTTGTGGCTTTTTCATTAGTACTCTTTGACAAAACACTCTAAATCACATTGTATTAAAGAGGGGCAAAATGTAGACGCTCAAAAATGGTTTGCATGTATAGTTTAATCACATTTTCATACTAGCTCATCCCATTTTCTCATTTCACTAATTCTAATCTTTTGGGAAACTTGATTATCACTTGAGCATGGTTTGATAATATTCTTCATCATTCATATCCTCCTTTGAATCAATTGCATATCATTTCAAAATTGATTCATGTTTTATCCAAACTTTACGAAATTGACTCCAAACCATTTCAACATCATCAAAATCACATCCAATTAACCTAAAACCATTTCAACATCATCAAGATCCTTTTTAATCAACCCAAAATCTTCCCAAATCAACCCAAACATCTCCTAAATTAGTCCTAAATCAACCCAAAATGTGTCAAATATCTCATATCTATCATCATATGTCTAACCCTACGCATTGGCATGCCTCTAGTGCCTTGCAAATCTATCAAACTTATCAAACCTATCATACATATCAAATCTGACCTTAGCACTGTCATTTCCCTTAGTGCTAGGCCAAATTTTTCATTCTTATAATCTAATCATTAACATTGTCGAGTCCCTTAGTGTCAGATCATGGAATTATCAAATCAATTGAATAAAATTGACAATGTTCATCGATGTTATTATGACTAATCCTATCAATCAACTTTGATCTTGTGGCATTGACAATGTCCATTAAATGTTACATGTCCTTAATCCATGTCATGTGTCCTTGGTGTGTTATCAATCATAATCACTTAATCAATTTGATCATGGCTTTGATCTACCCATCATTGTCCTAGTCGATCTCAATAATCATCACATTTCATCACAAGGATAATCATGCATTTATCTAATCAAATTGGCCAATCATTTACTAATTTTACCTATAGGATCAGATAACCCATAATCTAATTCTATGTCATTTCATTTATTTTATCTCGCATTACTAATTATTCTCACCAACCAAGCATCCTCAATTAATTAATATTAATTAATTCATTCATTCATTTTTGCAAACTATGGGATTCTCAATTTCCTAAGTCCTATTTTCCACTTCTAATTTCTAAATTACTAATTTCCATTTGTGTGAAATTATGAAATTTTAATACAAATATTCCACATAATCTTGACACATGTACATCTTAGATAATAGATTCTCCCTTTACACTTGGCTAAGATGTGTCATATTTGACATATTTTATTCCTTACACATGTCTATAATAAGCCACCTTCATCATAGATTCTTTTCTACAAGTGGCTTTCAGGTGTCATATGCACGCCATAGATTCTCCTGCACTTTTACCCATGTTGACTTTCATGCATAATAGAAACCTACATTTGGCATCTTGTGTCATATTTTTCATAGATATTCTAAGGAATATCATACCAAGTTGCACATTTGAATCGAAAAGTGTCCATCCTCTCATTCATGTCTCACCTCTTGAACTTCATTTATAATTTGAGCTACATTACTCTCATTTTCAATCCTTAAAAAACATCTCTTAGAATCCATTAGGCTTGAACCACACTTCTAGTACTCCTAATAGTTCCATCATATCATTAGTCTTCTACTTTCAATTGTGTGCACTTTAGGCAATTGAAGCTACATAAAATGGAGAAGAAAGAAGGACATGGGAACTACAATTAAGGAGGGGGTTTTTCTTATGTTTGATTCCTTTATTTCAATTGGTTTTCATGGTAGATTAGAAGGGTTTAGTGTATTTTGATTGAGTTTTTGTGGTTTTTTATAGTATGCTAGGTTCTAACCTATTTTCTAGCCCTACAAGCTTTCCATACAAAATTAATACTCCCCTTAGACTGTAACTCAATCTTCAAAACTTATTTCTGCTATACAATATATACACATCTATAAACTTTGATGCTAACTCATCTAATAATGTTGTTTCTGGTTTTTTGTCTCCCCCTTTGTGTCTTTCATGATGATTTCCCCCTTGTTAGAATATTTCCCCCTCATTTTTGTCACTTATGGCTTGGGGTTTGTAGGGGTTACCTTGTATTTATCCAAAAATATTTGATGACTTGCCAAAATTTCTTCAAGTCCTTTATTCCATCTGTCTCTTTCCAATTCCATGACTTGGATGTGAATCTCTAGCTAAGCCACTACATCAATTAAGCTCTCTACAATTGAAATATGTGTATCTTTCTTCATTAAATTCTAAGCTATAGATAATTCCCTCTTAATTATCTCCAAGTGGCATAGGAGAATGAATTGAATTAAAATCAATTTGTTCCTAATGCCACTATCTCTAGCCATTAACTCAGCTAATCTCTACTGATCAAATGTGAACTTATTGTATGAAGGTGAGCTTGAACTTGCGTTCTTTCTCAAAAAATTATGTACACCTCCATATTTTTCTTGTATTAAATCAATAGAGCATTGGTTCTCTAATGTGTAGAACTCAACATCAAAAGTTTCAAATACAAAGAATGAACACCCTTCAAAATTCCTTCCAACTGAGTGGTAAGGTTAGAAAGCTTAACCTACCTAATTGCAAGTTCCTTTGAGATTTTCTACAAAACATTCTGCTCAAATTTCTTCTTGGACCATTTCATCAATTTATCATTGGTCTGTATATCTTTTGTCTGAACTTTATCAACCATATACACTAGCTAATCCAAAATTTGATTTTTCTCATTAACATCACAAATCTCAAATACATCAACAAAAATATCTTTGATATTGTATAGTACTTGCTTCTTTTTGTGTTCTCTTCTTAACTATTCTTGCTTTGTCTTGTGAATTAGCAAGGTTTGCAATTCTTGCATATGTTCTAATGCCATATTATTTAATTCATTCATAGGTAATATAATTACCTCATCCAAATTCACCATTTCCTTTATTGTATCATTTATTTGTGTCCTTATTTACAATTGAGGGGTGCTATCACTAGGTAGTGATATCTATAGTTATTTTCCTTTTGCACTCGATCTAGGTGTCTTCCCTTGTTGATTTTTTTAAACCTATTACCCATGTGTAACAAATGATGTCTCTATTGGCATGGAACTTGATAGTTATATAAGAACTTGGATATCCTCTTTTTCTATTTGTTTCTCTTTCTTTCCATCTCTTTCTCCTCTTTTGCCACTTCTTTATTTGGTTGGCCCATTGTGACATGTGTAAATTTTGGAAACATAATTATTGCCTTGCCCTATTTCTCAACGCTCATGTTAGAAGTTACTATGACTAATGTGACTTGAAAACCACCAGTATTAGCACTATCAATCCTTGGATAGTCTTGTACTCATAGTAACTCTAGATTGGTGCATGGTAGAGAGATATCTGAGACATATGGTATAGCCTTTTTCAAATATTCCTTAGTCAACACATTCTAATTCTATGAAGATGAATTGGGATTGTCCTATATAGTGACAACATTTTGTTGGTTACTCCCTTCTACTAATTTCCTTATCTCTTCTATAAGTTTTGAAACTTATCATGTATCATCTTTCTCTTCTTTTACTTCTTCATCTCTTCCTTCTTCTTCTTCATCTTCTTTAGCCAATGGAACAAGCAGTCCAAATGCTTCCTTCCATATAATAATACTCTCTTTCTCAACTTCATTAGCCTTATTCTTCAAAATTTTGTTAGCCCTCTCCTTAGGTAAGAATTTATTTACAAAATCTTTTAGGGCTATAGACATATGTGTCTTTCCCAAATTTTGCATTGTCTATGCTAATGTGGTCTCCCTAATTTGTCAGTGAGTTGATAATGCCCAGTTCCACTTAGCATCAAATTTATTATATAAATTCCCAAAAATTCCTTCACCTAACTCTATAGGTGTAGATTTAAATTGTATAATCATATCTATCATTTCTTTTTCAAGCTTCTCTTGATCATCTTTATTTAAAGAATCAAAATCAATTGTCTTCAAAGCTACTATACTACCTAATTATTTCATTGTCTCACATACCTACTCAACCGTTGTTGGAGGTGGTCTAGGTATAGTATGAAGTTTAATAAGATCATCAGACTTAGTTTCTTCATCATCTTCCTCCTCCTATGTTACGACTAGTTTTGTCCTTGGCCTCTTAGGTAAGTTTTGCTTCTGTACTTTGGTCAACTTCCTTTTTGTTGGGCTTTCTTTCTCCTCTTTAGCTTGAGACTATTGCCTTTGACCTTGTAATTACTCTTCTTTTTGGCTCTGCCTCAGGTGGTGTAACATCCTTCTTTACACCTTTCTTGAGATCCTCTTTCACTTTTGGATCAGCAATCACTATTTTCATCTATTTCATTGCCTTGGGCTTGGAAATAGTTAGCTCTTTATCCTTTGATGACTCAACTTTGGCTTCATCTTTAGATTCCTCATCCTATCCTTTTCCTTTAGTGATCTCAACTTGACCTTCGCCAAGTTTTCCCTCAATATCTTTAATCATCTTCTTGGTTTTCTTATCTATCTTGGGCACTTTTGTTTCTAATGTCATTCTACTCTTGGTTGTGTGCTTTGTACTGAATGGCTTAGCATTTGTATCAATCTCTTTAGACAACAATATAGTGACTATTTTTGTAACTTAATCAACATTAACTTCATACTGCATCAACCTTAGAAATGTAACCCTCGGTACTACTTCCGGTGCATAGATAAAATTTGTATCTACCATAAAGAATATATCATCAAAATAGTTATCTACAACCAACTTAGATATCCTCATTCTTTTTTCCATCTTATTATTCAATTCCTCAAAATAGTTATCCATTATTGGCTCAAAAGTTTCTCCCAATTGACTTATTAATTCACTTATATGTTCTATTGGCAGTCTACTTCTATCCCATGCTATGATGCCAATAGTGGGAAATTATTTTTTCACATAGATGAATATAAAAATGAGTAGGGAAACAAACTTACATGAACTATTCTCCACTTTCCTTATTGCTCAAAGATTCTCTGATAATGTTGCAGCTGTAGCTTGAGAAGATCATAACTATGATCTTTCTTCACAAGTTTGTATTTGAGGTTCACTACAATGCAAGGTACACTATTCAGTCGGCTCAACTAATAGAACTTGTGTGCAATAAAATGTACTAAAAACTCAATGATTGGGTCTTTGATCCCATTGATTGATATACCATGGTCATTTTAGTTCACCTTCATTTGTTGCTCAACAACATCCTTGCAACACTTTCCATTGTCTTTGGTCTGTCTAATGTGGGGCAACCAGTAACTCAGCATACGATGGCTTTGTTAATCTTAATTGGTCCACCCTCTAACCATATATTCATGTCATATACTTGACTAAACACAATCTTTATCCACTCGACTTTAAAAACCTTCAAAAAAGGTAGGGCACAAGTCAACCCTTTCTTGACAATGATTGTGTACTTGTCCTTTAACACTCCATTATCACACAATTTTTCATAAGTAGCTCTAAGTTTATAATCTCCAATTTCTCCTACTTTACACATATAACATGATCATACATCCTGAATCATCAATACCCTTGGTGGAATTGATGATAGGGCACCAAATTCATCACCAATTAATGCAATGTTTAGATATTCATTAAAATTTTCTAGGGGACACTGATCATTCCTCACAATTTGTTCATTGCTTTCCTTAAACATTTCCTTTGTAGATGATGCCATTTCTGAACTAGGATTTTGATTTTTTTTTTCAATAACTTTGAAAACAAATTAATTTGGCACTAAAAAATTTACTTACTGTGATCTTCCAATTCACCAATGGAATGCTATGATTTACTTCTCGTATTGCTAAAATTTCCTTTGAATCACTTGTACTCTGAACATCAATTGGTGAAATGAAAATTAAAAGCAAAATTTAATATATAACTTCAATCTTCTCATTTATATTTGTAATAAATGTCTTTGTACTCAGGTAGGTGAATAACAACTGTCTTAGCCTTTCATGCTTCCTTTCACTCAAATACTTAGTCACTATCACCTTGCTCGGTGAATATCAATTTGTTCAGTCAATACATCAACTCAGTTTATGTAAGCTCTCAATCTATATTGTAATGCTCAGTCAATACAATTTTTTTTATTAATGTGCAACACTTGATAGTGTAACTTATTCCATTTTCCAATACTTCTCTCATATTTGTCCTAATGCATCTTGATTCATGTTGATGTAGAATTTTACTCACTTTTCTTGTTAAGAACTGATGTATGATATAACATTTAAGTATAAAGTCCCTTACATATGTCTATTCTTAGTTGTATGTGGAGTGATCACTTGATCCATTGGATTGGGTGATCTCATCTTTTCTTGATCCACTACCTCTAGCTTCTACTATCTCTTTCCATGTTTTACTCATCTCAACTTTCCCTTTTCCTTTGTTCCTTTAATTGTTTGGTGCTGGTATTAAGGTCCTACAGTTCTTACTAACACACCCAACCTTGAGATAACTAGAAACACTATGTTTCCATTCAACCTTTTCCTATAGTTACCTCTAAAATGTGTCTTAATGCAATTCTATGGAATGTTCCCATACTCTCAACAATAATGAGAATTATACCATGTCTTGTAATCCCAATTGTAAGAGTTACTTTTCTTAGGTTCATGTGTTTGTCTTTCAGATGCCCATTTAGACTTTTCTATGGATCTAATTTTTTGAGCTCTATGTCCATATTTCTAATAGTTTTAGCAATGTCCAATTTAGGTGTAGTAGGTGTATCTTTTTTCTTTGACCTACATTCATGTGCTTGGTTTCCTTCATTCTTGCATTTAAAACAATTTCCAATAAACTTAGGTTTAGGGTTTTGCATACAATTTTTGCTTCTATAAATGTTAGTAGTATATCCAATTTTACCACAATGATGACAAGTAGAATTTCC
Source organism: Cupressus sempervirens (assembly GCA_028749045.1). Classification (NCBI taxonomy): domain Eukaryota; kingdom Viridiplantae; phylum Streptophyta; class Pinopsida; order Cupressales; family Cupressaceae; genus Cupressus; species Cupressus sempervirens. Next base: position 570,424,860 of record CM053789.1, on the reverse strand, counting down.
TTTGGATTTTACATTTCTTTTCTCTTCACTATTTGATGACTCTCCTACCTTTGTAGATGATGAGTTCTTGATATGTCCTAGACCAAAAGTATCACTAGATGACCTTGGTGATCTCATTAATTCTTCAAAATATCTAATGGTTTCACTTGGTTTATTCATGCTTTCAAAAAGTTCTTTCTCAGATCTCAACTGATTCCTTAGTTGGTCACTCTATGATCTCATATTTGTGATCTCCATGTCCTTTCTATTCAACTCTTGATTTGCTAGTAACAACTAGTCCATCATGTTCAACTATTTTTTGTAAGCTTTTGCATATAAAATGATCTTTCTTCAAGTCTAGTAGCCATTTTTCTTTTGTCTTCTTCAACCATGATTCTATCTTCTTCAACTTTCTTCTCTTGTTCAGTCACTCCACATAGTCTTACTACTTGAATTTCCTATTCTCTTTTGAGTTTTTTGAGTTCTTTATTTAGAATGTTGTTAATTTTCTAGTAGATCTACTATTATTGCACCACAATCATCAATATTTCCATTGTTAAGAAATCCTCTAACATAAACTTCCTTGTATTGTGTGTCATTCCACTGAATCACCATATCTTTCCTTTTCTTCAAGGATTTCCTTAACTCATCTTTTGCTCCTTCAAGTTGTTGCAGTATGATATGGATTTCAATCATCTGGTTCTCAAGAAAATTTTCCCTTTTGTATTCCTCCATTTCAAGATTGGTACTCTCAAGATGTTAAACTTCTTTCAAGAGAACTAAGCTCTAATACTAATTGTTGGAAATCTCAATGGGAAACAAGATTCTGAGGGGGGCAGGGGGTGAATTAGGATCTATAAAACTTTTCATAGATAAAATAGTCAACTATATTCACACCTAATCCATCTCATATCTTAGATCTCATAAAACATAAACTTGTAATGCTAAAATGAAATCTATCTAAGCATAACATCCATGAAAATATCAACACATAACACAGAAGATTTTGGTAACCCATAAACACTTCAAGCTAAAGGTAAAACTGGGGTGGGGATGAAACCCACAAATATTTACTACTACAATAACAAAGTTTTCCTGTTAGGGCTAAAATTTGATCATATTTGATGATATACACTATCAGGGACCTATGCTTTGTTACAATATTTTAAGACTGTTAGGTCTTACCTTGATTAAAGGATTATACACTCACAATAAAGTAAGGACTATGTTAGGAGATTTAAATAAGTCTATTAGAGCTACTTTGTTAAGAGGTTTTCCCTGACTCAATCTATCAAAATTGATTCAGTACCTAATCCTTCAATTTTCTCTACAAGCTATTTATGGATCTCCTCTATTCAATATCTCAATCTGATCTTCTTATCTAATATGTATGTTCTATCCCTCACTACTAGGTTGCTCTTTCTGCTCTCCTTTCAGACTTAACCTTCCTTGCTATGTTCTTAACTTGTTCTCTCCTTTACACTTCACCATTCATCTCACATGTTCATTTAAGGTTCAAACCCTTCTTAAATAGATAATCATAGAAAGTTCTAGATCTTAATCAATGATCCATATTTCATCCTTTTATCATTTTACCCTTTTGATTTTCTGATTGGTTAATCTACCTGTCTTGGGATTAATGCCTTCTAAAAATTTTGTAATCTTATTCTTAATTGTCTCTACAATATTTAATGTCATGTAGAAGTTGGCTAAAATGATTTAAATAAGAATTTGTGCCATTTCAAACTTATATGTCAAAATTGGTTTACTTGGCACTTGAATGTTTTGATGCACAGTCATAACTAACATTCATATTGTCACTCAACTTCTATACACTTGGCACAAACAAACTTTCCAAATACTTGGTCTCTTCTATTTTACTCATCATGCATGTGTTAGCATGAATGTTGATGGTATTACTTTGGGGGAGTATCCTAAGAATTGGAGAGCATGCAACATGATTGACATGTTGCATTAATAGCTATGTTTGTCATTGATGAAAACATAGTATGGTTTCTATAAAGATAGGAAAAGTATTAGATAGAGATCATGGTCACATGGATAGAGGTTTGATGTTCAGGTTAAGTGCAGTTAAGAATGTTTTCTATACTATGTCCTGATGATGTGGTTAAGTGCACATGAAGTATGTCAAAGATGTATAGGAGATATGCTTGATTTACAGAGAGCAGTATAGAGATAGAGTACCTAATAAGAAGTTTTTGATGATTGGATTATATCTCCTAATAGAGATAGAGTCATGATATGCAAAGTTACACACTAACACATGACAGTATGATGGTGATATCAAAAAGTGTGCAAGGTCTGGAGGAGCACATGTGAGAAGTTGTAAAGACTATGAGCTGATAGAGTTGTGTGAGTGTGAAATAATTAATTATCTTAATGTGGTCCTATTATAATGAATTGTTAAAGCCTCAAGGCTGACTCAAGGAATTTTTATGAGGACTTAGTTTAAAAGAAAGTATTTTCCTTGATTGCAAGTATGTAGCATGATCAAGTAAGTGTGAAAAAGAGCAGAGCATTTGGTGAAAGTGAGTAAGTGATCCAAGGGATTATTGGATGCAAAGTTGGTGATTTAGTATCGAGATCAGAAGAAGCAGAAGTCTAGTTGACAAGATAGAGGAAGAAGAAAGAAAAGTATAGTTCATTTCTATTATTCTGCAAGGAATAACACAAAAATCATTTGGATAGTGGGTTCATTGATCTTTCCCTTGAAGCTATTTGGACAGTGGGTCCATCTACCTTCTACAACTCCTAACAGGGTTGGCACAACTCCTAATAATTTTGGAATCTCCTAATAAGGATTCAAAGTCTCTTAATAAGGGCTAATATTTACTAGATGTTTTTATTGACTCTTAACAAGGTCCATCCTCTACAAAGAAATATTTACATTAGTACATCATTTTGTGGGTACTGTCCCCACTAGGGTTTTCCCTCTGATCAAGGGTTTTCCTAGTTAACATATCTGATGTTATTATGTATGAGTATCTTGTTATGGTTGTTGATTATATTGCTCATATGGTTAAGGAGTAATAAGGTTGATAATTGTCATAATAGTTGGATAACTGACTCACACTCCCCCCCTCTTAGTTATATTAGTGAACTGTATATTCTAACAATTAGTATTAGAGCATCAACTTGAAGAAAATGCTTAATAGCTTTGGGAGATCAATGATGAGTCACTTCAGAAAAGATAGTCCTAAGTTTGATGGGGTTAACTATGAAAACTAGAAAGAAAAGATGAAGACTCATTTTCTATGTAGGGGTCTAGGATATTGGATTTTGACAAAGGATTAAAAACAATTGTGGAAGAAATCAAGCTTGAAAAATGCAGCGAGGCAGAAAGAGATCTATTTATGTGTAATATGTGAGTTAGAGAAGCTTTATTGACATCTCTTCTTGAGAATGAATACAATCAAGTAAAGGCACTAGAAACATCTCATGAGATTTGGAAAACTTTAAAATCTACTTTTTTAGGAGATAAATATACAAAAGGGGCAAGATTACATAATTGGATATGCTTGTTTCAAGATGATAAAATGTTGGAAGATGAATATGTGAGAAGATATGTTGGTAGGATATGTGAGATTTTTGGAGGAATCAAATCATGTGTTAGATCCAAGGAAGAATATGAGATTGTGTGGAAGATTTCAAAGTTTTTGACACCACCATTCAAGTAAGTAGCATAGATGAGTGAATTACTGATACCCTATACTGAGAAGTTTACCTGGGAAACTTTTCTTGGAATATTGGAAGCAACAGAAGTAAGTTTGAGACAGTTTGGAGAATTGACAAGAGTGGAGACAACTTTTAGTGCCCTAAGTGTTTGTCCTTTCTTATCCAGAAGTGCAAGAACCCATGGAGATTTTTATAGTAGCAGTAGAATGAGATGTGAAGAAGATATAACTATTGAATAAGGTATAGCCTTTCTTGTAGGAAGAGAACTGGATGATAAGAAAATATTTAAATGTTAGACTTGTAATGAATTTGGTCATTATGCATCTAAGTTTCCTAAAAGAGAGAAAACGTATAAAATAAATTTCAAGCGTAGAAAATCTAGAGATTGTTTTTATGTAAATGAAGATGACAAATCTGAGGAAAGACTTCAAAGTGAAAGTGATGATGAGCTAGGATTTGGAGCTATAAAATAAGATGATATTGATAAAGAAATTAAAGAAGAGAAGGATCTAGTTTCTCAAGTTGAAAAGAAAGATGATTGGATCATAGAAAATGGTTGTTCACATGATATGACTTGTGATATGAACAAGTTTGTTAAATTTAGAAATCATGATGGACGTATTGTTAGAGTTGGTAACAATGTGGCCTTCCACATCATAGGGGTAAGATCTATTACTCTTGATGGAAAAACTAACATTGATGATATTTAATTTGTTGATGGCTTAAAACATAACTTGTTGAGTGTTGGACAACTGGTGGATAAAGGTTATCAGTTGTTGTTTACATAGAAGACTTTCATTATTAAAGATGAGGATGGTAAGATGATTGGAATGGGCACAAGAGCCATAGGTAATGTATTCCAATTGAATCCTACTGAAATGATATCTTTAGTTGTAAAAGTGGATAACTATTGGTTATGGAATAGAAGGTTCTATCATATAAACTTTGATTACATTGTAAAGGCAATTAGTAAATTTGTAGTCAGAGATTTGCTTAAGATCATGAAGCCTACTAATGTTGTTTGCAAAGAATGTATCATGGCTAAGCAGAAGAAGGTATCATTCCCTAGCAAGAAGTTCACTACCATAGAGAAGTTGGAGATTGTTCATACATATCTGAGTGGCCCTACCAAAATAAGAGGATTTTATTGAGAAAGATAATTTATGATTTTTGTTGATGATTTCACTAGAATGGTGTGGGTAGCATTTCTTAGAGAAAAATATGAAGCATTTGACAAATTCAAGATATTCAAGAATAGAGTTTAGAATGAATCTAGTGTAAAGATTAAATGTTTAAGATTAGATAGAGGTGGATAATTTACTTCTAGAGAGTTTAACATGCTTTGTGAAGAAAATGGAATTAAGAGACAGTTATCATCACCTAAGACCCATGGACAAAATGGGATAGCAAAGAGGAGAAACATATTAGTATCAGAGGTAGCAAGAGAAATGATGTTTGAGAATGATGTATCCAAGACATTTTGGAGAGAAGCAATCAATACAATAGTATACACTATGAATAAAGAGAAAATCAGAAAAGGTACATATAAGACCCCCTATGAATTGTTGTTTGGTCATACAACTTTAGTAAAGTACTTTAGAATTTTTGGAAGTAAGTGTTACATAAAGAGAGATAATGATGTTGGTAAGTTTGATCCAAGAAGTAATGAAGGTATGTTCCTTCATTATTCATTGAAAAGAAAAGCTTACATATGTTTTAATCATAGAACTAAGACTATTGTTGAGTTTGCAAATGTGAAAGTTGTTGACAAGTTTGGAATTAAAGAGAGAATTAAGGATTATAACTTTGATAAGGAAGAAGAAAATCCTAGAATTATTAGACATAATGCAAAAGTTTTCTTTGAGACTAACAATGACTTGCAAAATAATGTGTAAATTCTTAAATAAAGAGGTGAATAAAGATATGAGCCAAGAGGAGAGATAAGAGTTGAGATAACAACTCTCACACCTATTAAGAATTTGATAAAGAGTCACCCTATAGATAAGATCATTGGAAGAAAAGACAAAGGAGCGATGACAAGAAATAGAGTAAATGAGGAATTATGTCTAATTTCTCAAGTGGAACCTAAGAGTGCATAAGATTCATGCAAAGATGATTATTGGATTCAAGCAATGAAAGAAGAACTAGATTAGATTTTGAAAAATGAGACATGGGAATTGGTTCCAAGACCTGGAGACAAGAATGTTATTGGAACTAAATGGGTATGCAGAAACAAGATGAATAAATAAGGTGAAGTTGTGAGGAACAAAGCTAGACTAGTATGCAAAGGTTATTCATAGTAAGAATGAATAGATTATGAGGAAACATATGCCCCTATAGCCATAATGAAAGCAATGAGAATGTTTTTGGCTTATGTAGTAAGTAAGAAGTTCAAAGTGTATTAGATGGATGTTAAGTCAACCTTTCTAAATGGAGAACTTGAAGAAGAGGTTTACATTGAGAAACCTAAAGGATTTTCTTTAACTAAAGACAAGGATATGGTATGTAGATTGAAGAAAGCACTATATGGTCTAAAGCCAACACCTAGAACTTGGTATGCAAGATTGGATAAGTACTTGGAAAAATTAGATTTGCTAAAGGTATGATAGATGCTAACTTACATTTGAAAGAAATTGAGAATGGTTTATTGACCATTGTGATATTTTTTTGATACATAATCGTTAGAGGTAATGATAAAGAAAATGATATTTTTGCTGAAGAGATGAAGAATGAATTTGAGATGAGAATGATTGGTGAGATGAAGTTTTTCTTGGGTTTATAGGTTGTGCAAAATAATGATGGTATTTTCATTTCTCAAGATAATTATTTGAAAGACTTGTTGAAAAGATTTGGCTTTGAAAATTGTAAGCCTGTTGGTACACCAATGATAATATCTATCAAATATGAGACGCCTACAGTTGAGCAGAAGAAGTACAAATTAATGATTAGAGGTTTGTAGTATCTGACTCACACAAGACTAGATATAAAAAATGAAGTTGGGATTGTAGCTAGATTTCAAGCTAATCCTAAGGAGTATCATTATGCAGCAGTAAAGAGCATATTCAAATATTTGAAGGGTACACCTGATTATGGTTTATGGTATGATAGATCAAGTGCTTTCACTTTATGTGCTTATATTCATGACGATTGGGTAGGCAATATGGATTATAACAAGAAACACTAGTGGTTGTACACTCAAATTGTGTCACACTCTAAACCATTCTATCCAAACAATTTCATGAGTTGGAATGTTCGGATGCTAGCTTAGAGCTCCCTATCCATGGAGTGCAAGAGAGTATATTTCAAGAATAAGAAGGCTCTCAGATGAGCCTTAGAGATACTCTTATTTCTAGTAAACCATGCAATGGGAGGTTCCAAAGACAAGATGCAAGAATGTAAATCTCCCAAGGAGTTCCTCAAGAATGCAATGCAACTAAAGATTAAACTAGAATGAATATGAAAAGTGCAGCTATTCTAAGCATGGATGAGAGTGTTACAATCCAAATATTAAGCTATGTGAGATAGATTATTGCAAAATAGAAGCTAAATAGATTATTGCAAAATAGAAGCTAAACTAACATGCAACATGAATCTAAGCTAAAATGCTATGTTATGAGAGAATGTAGACAAGAAATAGAAGTTCTCCACAAAGCTCCAAAGAAACCTGTTAGAAAACCTGTAGCATAACAATATTCAAAATTAGGATGGATCCTTTGAGGGGGAAAGCTCTCTCCCTTTTAAAGTCATACGGATGGTAGAGATCAAGATGAAGATGGTGGATGATCAATGGTGGAATTTGAAAATAGGAGTGATCCATGTGCACACACAAGTCAACCAATAGAATATAAGTTGACTTGTCAAATAAGACAAAAGTCTCACAAGCCTTTTCTTTTAATTGTAAAATAGAAAAAGGACTTTATGTGTACACTTTAAGGGTTAGAAGGATGGGATGTTTTATTTAATTAAAAGGGGACATGTTCTTTTAATCAAATAATGAACTTAGGATAGCATAGTCAAACTATAGGTTATAATCAAATAAATTGATTATTAGCAATTTGGCTTAGGTAAGTGATTAAATTAATTTAGCCAAAATGTTGAAAAGGGGGCTAATAGTATAGATGACCATTTTTAGGTGATTACAGTGGTGAAGCATTTTTATTTGGAGAAAGATTAGTTTCTTGGTTAAGTAAGAAATAAGATTGTATTTCATAGAGTATAGCTAAAAAAAAAATGTAGCAACAAAAAATAATTATAATCCAGTCATGTGGATGAAGGAGATGCTAAAAGACACTGGGATAGAATTTTTAGATCCTATTATCATACATTGTGATAAAAAAGTACAATAATCATGTCTAAGAATCCTGTATTGCATTCTAAGACTAAGGATATCTCTATTAAGTATCATGTTTTGAGAGAGAAAGTTATAGAGAAAGAGACCAAATCAGAGTATGTCAATACTAAATATCAGATTGTAGATATCTTTAGTAAGCCCTTGCCTAAAGATACATTTGAGTACTTGAGTGATATGCTTTAGGTTATGCCCCTACTTACTTCATAGTAGATGATGTAGAGATTGCATCAATCTAGTGGTACAGAGCACTATTGTTTGACTGGATTGAATATTGATGCTTCATGTATGTGGAAGTATCTAAGATGAGAAGAGTCAATTAGGACTCTTGGTATCTAGTTGTGAATAGTGGCTTTGGACACTTGAGCTGGTTGAAGAATTGGAGCAGATGATTGACATAATGAAGCCTTTGTTGTAACACCCCAGCAGGGAACCCAAAACAAATTAAACTATTATGTCACTAAGTTTGCTAAACATTTTTTTTGAAAGATTAAAACAACAAGAGATAACATAGTGGAAGAAATAACATACATACATACATACATACATAAGCAATACATGGGCAGTTACATCTCTTAAGGGTTCCATGATATTGAATAACATACATAACTTTTATTAATATTAAATCTGATACATAACAAAGTCCACATCATAGGATAATCATAAATACAAAATCAAATGAAATAATATACAAGCACATAAGATGTCACATGGTATAATCCAACATGCATAATCATCCTCTGTATAAGTCACATGGTATGAAATGCTAAAAGAATATTCATCAAGATAAGATACAACATCTCACAGGATCTCAAATAATCAAAGTATAATAAATCAGAATATGACCATAAAATAAAATCACAAGATCAAAAAAATGTAACAACTACACAAGTACAACAAACAATGGAATTCAACTATTGAATCTAAATGTTATAAGAAACACTACCGTCTGACCTCATGGAACCTAAATGACCCACTCCCACCATGCTAAGGAGATAATCTCAAGTCCCAAATAGACAATAACCCAAAAGTCATAATAAAAATCTAGGTCAAGGAATTCTGATATAAATCCATCTCAAAGGTACCAAGTACACAAATAACATATAATCCCACAGGCAATAAATACATGTAGGAAACCTAATATGCATGTGGGAAAGTATCATCACATGAGCCAAATCTAAGTTTACCTTGGTAGCCTCTCTGGACTTTGGCCCCCTAGTGACTCTATGTGCCATCAATATCCTTGCTCACAGACAAGGCATACTAATGAGGCAAGGTTGCAATCAAGTATCCTCTCTACTCACATCCTAGCCTATACTAGTACTCAAGGCACGAGTGATGTAATACATTGACTCTTGTTAATTCATTTTAACCCCATTAATGATCTGTTATCACTTATTAATACAACTTATAATGGGTTACCCAAGTAGCCTCTTTAGGGATTCAACCTCCATTGCAAGCCACTTCCCAACACACACATAGATAATCTACCCTAAGGTCATATAAGTATATCTCATAAACTTACAATATTCACCTCAGTCCTATACAAGCAACTGGAAAGTACCAATAAATAACTAATCAAAACCTCATAGGTTACACCAAGAAAATCACAATATTCACCCTAGTCCTATACAAGCATTTGGAAAGCACCAATAGATAATTGATCAAAAACCTCAAAGGTTACACCAAGAAAATCAAATATATGAGCTTATAAAAAATAATACAATCTCATCACAGAAACACATGAATATAGAAATGTCAATTGGAATGAAATAATCGGGACTCAACAACATCACATAAAAGTATCACAAAAACAACCACCTCTCAAGCCTTTGGTAAACATGCCTATCTGGTCAAACTACTAGGTTTCTCCCTAACCGACCACAAAATAAAACATGACATTTCAACATGCATTTAAAACAAGTGTAGTTATTTAGTCTTTAAAAAAATAAATATACAATTTCATAAAAATTGATTTGTGTCAAATTCAAGTTTACATTTCATAACGTGTCATAGTTGGATAAAGGTTATCCATCATGCAATATTATCATGTTATTAATTTAAATAATCTTAAATCATGAATGATTTAATTAATAACATAAATGTATGTTATTAGATTGAATTTTAATAACAATTTCATTTCTAAAATATTAATTTGACTTCTACTTAAGTCTTATATTAACATTTACTTTTCCTTTAATTCATAACGCAACTCAAGGTAACTCAAACTTGAAATTATAATTATAATTAAACTATTTACAATTTCTCTCATAATATTTATATATTCATAACTAGATGATTATAAAGTTAACTCAACCATAACTCTTCTTAAAATATAGCTATGTCACAAATACATATTTATTAACTTATAACTCCACTTGCATTAATAAATATATAACAAGTTATAACCCACTCAGAGTTTTTAAAAAGAATTAATATTAAAAATCCACTTATAAGAAAATAAGTAGTATTTAATTATTTAATTTTCAAAACAAATAAATCATATTTTTTTAATTAATATTTTTTAATTTCCTAAATAAATAATTAATCATAAAAAAAATTTTAATTTTTTTTTAAATAAATAAATTCAAAAATTAAATTATAATTTTATAAAATAAAAATAAACATTCAATTAGTATTTTCGCATGCCTTGATCTCTCAAATCATGCAACCATAATATACTTAGTTTTCTATATTTAGTATATTTGTTTTCACATGTACGCATAAGTTTAGCTACACCATGTTTTCCTCTCAATTAATCTTTTGTTTTTCCAATAAATTTTGTAATTAAATGATTTTAGATATAACAATAATATTTATCTTTATTTAAAAAACTCATGATAATCACATGAAAAATTTAAAGTTCAAAACCTTGATGTTTAATTTGTTGTTTTTCTTCCAATTTTCTATAATCGAATTAGAAAGGGTTTTAAAAGAATATAGTCATAATAATTTTCTATGTTTTCTAGATTAATACATTTTTCTTTTCAAAATCTACAACATAATTCTTTATCCAATGATTAATATAATAAATTAGTAAGTATTATGTAACCTCCCAGGAAGACACAAAGTAGATAGATCTTTCAATAAAATTTTACAATGGGTTTTCAAACCCTACCTCAAAACAATAACTAAAATCTAAGACAACATGTGAATGCATGCAAATCCAAACCTTTTGAAACTTTCAACAATTCGTTTGCTTCAATTCCAAATTTTTCTCACCAAAACTCATGTGTGGAGAAATGAGCTATAATCTCCTAATAAAGATTTTCTCAACCTTGGGTTCAATTTTACAAACATGCAAAAACCTTCTTTTTAATTATTTTAATTAATTTAATCCTTTGTGCATAATTTTTGCATTTTTTTTTTTCGATCGATAATAAGATATTTAATAAATCATAGGAAATTACATAGTTTCATACATTAACCTTTCAAGGTTTACCATTTTCACAATGAGTCTAAACCTTCCTCCCCTACTATCAAAAAAGAAAAAACTACACTATAGTCATCTACTTTCATTACAAACTTTTTCATTCAAACATAATATTTGCCTATTATAGACTTTACTCTTAAAGATAAATCTGCTACAGGGAGCCACCTTGTATCCTGCAAAACCCGACCGTTCCAAAATTGATCCTTCGCTCGGTTCGGCCTTCCGTTGTCGCACAACTTGCCACTGGTAACACCTTCATTCGCTTCCAGCCACTTTCGTTTCCTTGCCTCCAGCTAGGGCCAAACTGAGATTCTAACCCTTTCAACTGCTATCATTCAGAGGTGACACAAAAAGGATATGGCCTCTGTCACCAAAAAAAAAAAAAAACATCTCCAAAAAGACACCTCCAAGTTTTACCTCCGCACTTTGCTGGCTCTCCTATCCGACCGCCGCTTCCTTGGCACTGTCACATTGAAGGGCTCGTTTTGGTTCTGCACCTTGCCCTCCATTATTGGATTTTTTAGGGCATTCCATGCTGCGCGACACTCATTCACATAAGCCTCTTTCTCCTTAAATCCCCGCGGCCAGTTCACAAAAGGCACGATCCCTTTCTCCCTGCCTTCCTCCTCCTCTGCATAACCCTCTGAGAAATTGAAAGCCCAGCTCGGATGTGCCCACTCCAACCAGTCTTCCATGTTTGGGATTAACTCTTCCTCAAACAATTCCTTCATAACCCATTCCACTACCCTTTCATGTTCTCCAACTTCCAAGCCCCAGGCCATTATCATCGCAGCTATATCCACTTGCACTTTCCAATGGTGCTCTGAATCCTAAAAAAGGGGTCCCAATGTGTCTTGCAACGCCTCCACCACCGCCGGCGATGCACACTTCACCATCTTCTTCAGCCTGTGGTCTACAACTCTCCCATATAATGCCTTCTGTTGTCGCGCCGTCTTGAATGTGAAGGTTGGCTCCATCTTTGCAATTCCTCTTACCTTCTTCAATTGCTATCTCCCTTCAAATTTTCTTCTGAGAAATGACCTTTGCCGTGCCTTTTTTAAAGACATTTCAAATCTTTTGAATCATTATTATTTCCTGCGAGCCTTTCGCTTAAAAGATTTTGCACGCTTCGCAAGATTTATCGGATGGTTGAGACTTCTATTACTTAATTTTCTGACAGTCCGCTATTATTACATTCGATTTAGGATGTTAAAAAGTGTGCCTTTTGAGTTAACTTTTTCAATCCTTAATTTTCCCTCATTCATTGATAGAGCCCATTTTGAAAGCATGTCGGCCTCTTGATTGCCTTCTCTTTTTATGTGTGTTATTTTGAAATCTTCAAAGTTATTCAATTCCTGCTCTATAATATTGATAATTGGTTGTAGATGCCATGCCGTTGCGTTCAATTTAGATATTGCCTGCACTGTGATCAAAGAATCACCTTCCAGATGTAATTTTTTAATTCCTTCCTTTCTAGCTATTTGAACTGCAAATAATGCTGCTTGGCATTCTGCTATGTTATTCGTTCCATTTGGGAGTTTTTTCGCTCCTGCTAATAATAGGTGCCCTCTGTCATCTTTAAAAACAACCCCAATTCCTGAATCCCCTAGATTGCCTTTTGCCGCTCCATCAAAATTCACTTTGATCCATCCTTCCTGTGGTGTAACCCATTCTACTAGCTTCTTCTTTGTTTTGCTTCTGCTTGTTACCAAAGCTCCTGAGGGTGATTTAAATCTTATCCCCGGCCATGTATTCTGTATTTGTCTATCCTCTCGGGTGAATGGAATTTTCATAGCTTGTTTCCTTGTGGCTGACACACTGACTATTTCTTCTATTGCATTAAAGATTCTGCTTATGCACCTCCTCAGACTTTCTTTTTCTCCTCTAAAGATTCTCCTATTTCTCTCCTTCCACAATTCCCAGATTATCAGAGATGGTGCTACTATCCAAATACTTGATAGGGTTGATTTCTCAACTATCCTTGGCCATCCATCCAAAGCTTCCTTTAGCGTTTATGCTCTTGGCCCTTGCCATCTTAGTTTGAATTGAACTGTGTCCCAGCATTTATTAGCATATTGGCATTGAATTAAAAGATGGTCAATGGTTTCCTCTTGTTTCTCACATAGAGGACATCTGGATGGACCATTTATCCCTATCTTTCTTAGTCTTTCAGCTGTTAGAATTCTTCCTTTGTATGCTAACCAGGTAAAGGCCCCAGCTTTAGGCATTGTGTCCTTATTCCAACATAAGTCTCTTGAGAGGAAAATTTCCCTTCCTGTCTCGGCTAATAGATTGTAGCCTATTTTAACTGAGTATTTACCTGATACTGAGCCACACCAAATTACTTTGTCCTTCTTCTTTGTTAGCATCACATTCCTGTTCTTAAAGATTTGTTTCATTTGCTCTTTTTGTTCCTCTGTCAGTTCCTCCCTCGATACATCCTTCCAACACCACTCCCTTCCTATAGGACCCACCTTCTCAGTCATGTAATCTTTTACTGTATTACCCCATCTTTCTTTAAAAAAGGACTTCAGTTCATTGTCCCTTATATTATCCCCTAGCACTTCCAAACCATTCCACGAATCTTCCCAAAATTTTGCTAACTCCCCATCCCCTATCTGCCACGTTATGTGCTTAATTATCACCTCTCTACAAGACACCATAAAGTTCCATATGGCTGATCCTTTTGGAGGATTTCGGATTGTTAAAATTTTGTTGTTATACATATTGTCTAAATATTTCCCTTTTAAAATTCTTACCCAGTAGAGGTGTGGATTTTCATAGACTGCCTAGACCAGTTTAGCTCCTAGTGCTTTATTCATACAACTCCAATCACTCAGACCAGCTCCTCCTTCCGCTTTGGGTCTACATATTTTTTCCCAAGCCAACAATGGGATCTTATTCTTCTCATTGGCACCATTCCAAAAAAATTCCTCATTTTGCTTTCCAAAGTTCTAATAACCTTCTTTGGAATTTCTAGACACATCATTGCAAAAACCGGCATTGCTGTTATCACTACTTGAAGCATAAGTATTCTGCCTGCCAAAGTCAGCCATTTGCCCCTCCATCCTTCCATTTTCTTTTGGCAGTTTTCTATAAGCTTGTCCCATAAGTTTGCCTTATTTCTTCCTGCGAAAAAAGGAATGCCTAGATATTTGTTTGGCATTAACCCCAATTTGATGTCCAATATGCGACTGATCCTAAATCTCACATTAAAGGGAGTATTGAAGAAAAAAATTTCTGACTTTTTCCAATTAATAAACTGCCCTGAGACTTTCCCATAGAGCTCTAAAGTATGCTTCATCCCTCTGGCTTCTTCTACACTGGCTTCTCCCCCTAAAAAAGTGTCATCTACAAATTGCATATGTGTGAGGGATTCAACTATTTCTGTGATTTGAATGCCTTTCCATGCCCCTTGCTCCCTTTGCTTTTGGATCAGCCTTCCTAGCACCTCTGCCATTATTATGAAAAGGAAAGGCGACAGAGGATCTCCTTGCCTTATTCCTTTTTCCTGTTCAAAAAAACCTTGAGGGCTTCCGTTTACCAATACAGAAAACCTGGGTGTTTGAATACAACTTTTCACCCATTGTATCCATTCCTTACTAAACCCAAATCGGCCTAGCACTTCCAGCATAAAGCTTCTATCAACCGCATCATATGCTTTCCTTATGTCTAGTTTTACCATCATTTTTTGAGATTTTGAAGCTCGGATGGTGTGCACAGCTTCATGTGCCACAACTACCCCTTCAAAAATCGAACGCCCTGGGAGAAACCCACTCTGCTCTTTTGAGATAATAGAGTTCAAAACTAGTTTGAGCCGATTTGCCATCACCTTTGATATGAGCTTATATACTGTATTACATAGTGAGATGGGTCTAAAATCTTCAAAGGTTTGTTGTGTTTCCCTTTTTGGCACCAGTGCTATAAAGGTGTTATTAAAATATTTAAGAATGAAACCTCCTTTTCTCGACTCCTCCACTACTTCCCACAAGTCTTTCAAGAATATGCAGCTTAATTTCTAAAAAAACAAAGCTGGAAAACCATCCGGTCCTGGGGCTTTGTCCCCTCCTAAACCCTTTAAAGCTTGAGAGACTTCAAATTCTGAAATTGGATCCATTAGAGCCCTGTTTTGTTCCCCAGTTATTACTGTCGGAATAACACTCAGCACCTCTCCCACCTCAGCATTGTCCCTTACTGGCACCTGACCCTTGTTTGAGAAGAAATTTATAGCCTCCTGATTTATTTCTTCACTTTTCATCTTTAAGATTCCATTCAAATCTTTTATTTCAAAGATTTTATTTGTTGCCTGCCTTACTTTTACCGAGTTATGGAAAAAGTTAGTGTTCCTGTCCCCATCTTGTAGCCATGTTTCTCTAGATTTCTGACGCCAAAAAATTTCCTCTTTGTTTAAGCATTCCTCCAACTCCTTTTTGAGCCCTTTTTCCAGTTTGAAATCCTCCTCAAACATTCCACTTTCTATGACTTCGAGACTTAAAGTCTTTAACTTCTCTTCTATATCCTTTTTCTTATCAAAGATATTACCAAAGTGTTCCCTATTCCAGATTTTTAATTGCTCTTTTAGAAATTGCAACTTTTTAAAGAAAATGAAAGCTTTGTTACCTTTCCTTGTCGGAGCCTTTTTCCACCACTCCGCAATCTGGTCTGAGAAACCCTCTGCCTTCAGCCACATTGCTTCAAATTTAAAGGGACATCTGTCTGGAGTTTTTTCATCCTGAAATCGCAGAAAAATGGGAAAGTGATCTGAACCCTGGTAAGGTAGAATTTTCGCATCACATGACCAATTGGCTTCAGCCCAATTCCCTGCCACTAGAAACCTATCCAAATTTTTTGCTATATGCACAAAACCTTCCCTACGGTTTGTCCATGTGAAGTCACCTTTTTTGAAATTAATATTAACTAATCTATTGTCGTTTACAAAATTGCTGAAATCTTTTTGACTCTCAGAAAGCCATCCTTTGCCACCCTTTTTGTCTTCCGGATTTAGAATAGCATTAAAATCCCCCCCCAAAATTGTTACCTCATTTGGAAACTCCTGCACTTTTTCAGCTATTTTTCCCCATAACTCTTTCTTCTCAACATTTTTATTTGGTCCATACACATTTATCACCATAAATGACCAATGTAGATTTTTAACATAGACTTTAGCCCATTGCCAATTTGCGTTTAACTTAGACTCCGAAACTATGATTGTTTCAGGCTTCCAAAGTATCGCCATACCACTTGAAGCTCCCTGAGCCCCCGACAGCAAACATTCCCATCTTCTAAATTTATTTTTAAAACTAGAGAAATCTTCTTCTTTTATCTTTGTTTCTTGGAGAAAAACTAAATTTGGCTTCGCTTGATCAAGACACCTTTTGATCAAACGAATTTTGTCAGGGGCATTGCAGCCCCTGACATTCCATGATAAGGTTTTCATGGCTCCCGGGAAAAGGCCAAGCCTTTTCCCGATCTCAAGATTTTTTTTTGGCTTGCATCTTTGCCCGCCATTGCCAGCTTAACTTTCACTGGTTTTGGTCCTCATTTTTTTTGACTCCCAACATTCGGTTTCTGCTTTTTGGAGCTTGTTAGCTCTAAAGATCTATCTTCCTGTATTCCTGGCCTATCTGATAACCCTAGGTCATTTAATAGGTCCTCTTCTAAGGGTAAACCCATTTCCTCCATTCCACTACTACTGTCCAAGGCTTCCTCAGAGGAATCACTTAGATTTCTTTCTGGGGAGACTTCATTGTCTTTAAAAATTGTTTCCCCATTACCTTCTAGATCCTTACTTCTTGGAGTTTCACATTCTCCATTCTCTCCTCCTTCTTGGGATTCCATTTATTGTTTACTTGATTCTCCTATTCTTGCACTACACCTTCTAAGGTTTATTGGATTGTCATTCATCCCTTGCTGGTCACCATCCGTACCCTGAGAGTTTCTCTGCACCTCCATTTCCCTTTGATCACATTCTGCTTCCCATGGAGTTTCCAATACTCTTTGGGTGGAGTTCTCTGTGGTCCTTTTAAACCCTCCCCCCTCCTCACTTTTCTACACCTCTCTTCCCTTTGACTGCACTAGATGATCCTGAATTTCTTCCTTAATGTTTGTGGGTGTTAGGTCCTTTGGGTTTTGTGTCTGAGGCTTCTGTCCCTCACCCGTTTCTAAGAAATCTAGGATTTCATCATCCTCCAAACCTTTCCTTCTCCTGCTACTGATATTCCAAGATTCCTCTTCTGGGTTTTTTTTTTAATTTCCTCTCCTTCCCATATCTCTATCTGTTGTTTCCAAACCCTGTATTCTGTGCTTAGGTTTACATAGTTCAGGCATGGATTCCCTTCCTTTAACATGATCAGTAGCCTTGGATGAGAGGATGAGTCCACTTTATTTAGGACCACTTCTGACCTGACAAGTTCTCCTATTGTGTTCCCAATTTCTTCCAGCACCTTTTCTCCCCAGTATTCTACTGGTAAGTTGTGAAGATTGCTCCAGGTGGGGAAAGACTTCACCTTCTCTTTGTTTGGATCAAAGTTTGGTACCCATTCCTTTAAAATAAAACCCTTACCTTCGAGAAGATAGGGACCCTTTTTCAGAATGTCATCTTTATCTGCTCTGCTTGGTGCTATTCCCAGATAGAAACCATTCGCTAGGGTTTTGAATCTACATTCTACCCCCCATAGAGATCGGCTCCCCCGCCTTATAATAGAAACTGACGGCCATGGCCCTAACCACTTAAAGAAAAATGCTTTCTCTTTCATTTCATTAACCGATTCTAACCAGTTTTCATTACTAATACAGATTATGGACATTACCTCATAGGTGGCATTGTCCTCTTTACTTTGAGAACCCTCCTTCGCTGCTTCTTTCTCCCCCATGGCCATTTCCTCCTGTTGCTTCGGCCTATAGAACTTATGGGAAATTCTGGAATAGTCAAACTTATCAAAATTTCTGTACCCCCAAGCATTTCTGTTCCCTTTCTTGCTCCTGTCCCAGTTCTTTGCTTTCGCCTGTCTCCTCTGTGGTGGAAAAAACTGACACTCATTTTGGTAGTAGGGTTTTTTATTATGCCCCCCATTCCACCTATACCGGTTCATTGGCCATCGTCTATTGATCTTCTCATCATATGCCCTTCCTTCATGGTGTTTGAACCTAGGGTTCCATTCTGTGAAATGCTGGTGTACTCGCCTGTCTGTTGCAGGTGACTGTTGCCCCCAGCATTCAAAATGCGGTCGCCCCTGCACTCACTCCCCCATCCTGACTAATCATTCCTGTATAATTTTTGCATTTTAATTATAATAAAGTTTATTCAAATTATTTTAACTTATTTTTATTAAATAATAAGATGTATTTATAAAATATATTTATTAATTTAACTAATAACAATATTTAAAGTTCATTATTAAAATAAAACTTCTAAATTTATTATTAATAATTAAATAAATTTATTATTAATAATTAAATAAATTTATTATTAATAATTAAATAAATGTATTATGTCAAATTTGGTCTTTTAATTAAATCTTTAAATTTATTTCCTCTATTTAATTAATTTTTTGATTGACTAAATATAATTTTTTTCTTAAATTAAATCATTTAATAATATCTTTATTTGATTTAATTATAACCAAAAATCACAACAGACTCACAAACTAAAATAGGAAAACTCATCTAAAAGATAAAGTACAAATTCAAACTCAAGGGTCAAAATCTTGAATTCACGTCACTTGACGAATTTAGAAGGGTACATATCTCAGATACTTGTCCCATATTCTAGGACAATTGGCTCAAAGTTTAGATTTGGATTTGAGAACTATCTCCCCTCTTTACCATTGAGATATAGCGATAGAGCAGGCTCATCCTGGCAATTTAGGGAAGTCGATGCCCGATACTTGCAATTTTCATAAAATCCAAACATATCCATATGCATATAAATCTAAAATAAACAAACAATGGTGGGGAGTGGTACATCGTGTAGATCCCTAATAGTAGGTGACTACGACTCCCTCCCTCAACCACATCAAAAATGTCAAATATAAAGTAAAATATACATGTACACCATACACATGCAAGTATGGGGTAAGTAACCATAAGAATTTTATATACATCATCCATCTAACTGTCATCACAAAACTAGTGAAATCACTATATGAAACGTACAAAGCATCATCATCAAAAGAATAACCATGAACACATAAAATAATGGAGTATCAAGTAGCTCATAAATAAATAAGTATGAAATAACATCAATCGATCAGGTAACCAAGTACCACTAAATCATAACACATAACTATAATAGCTAGCCTAAAATAATTCAACAATATAACATGAAAAGTAAACTAGGGGTAGGCACTATAGTTCTCATTAATGTCAACTGGGGAGAGAGTATGGATGAAAAACATCTCCTAAGTATGAATGGGGGAGAATAAAAGTCTTCATGGAAAAACATCTCCTAAGTATATATGGGGGAGAAATTGATGTATGGGGGAGAGGTTGTGATCTCTAAAGTATAAGTGAAAGTATTATTGAATGGGGGAGAAGTTGAGAGTTATTTAGTGTGTGAACAATTGATGTGAGTTGTTTAGTGTGAACAACTAATGATGATCCTAAGGAAAGAGTTATAGAATAGAGTGGTGTTGGAATTACAATAGGAAAGGTAAATTCTGAGAGAGGCAGGTGGGGGGGGTGAACTAGTGCTTCAAAATTTTACCCATAAAAAAATTCACCATACATTCATCTCACAATTTAACAAGTAAACCGAAATACCATATAAAGCATATACATCTAGAGTATGTAAACAAGTAAGCATTCATACATGTATAACACAAGATATGATTATGGAGAAAGCATCCAGTGAGAAGGTAAAATTGGGGTGGGGATGACACCCACAAATCTTCACTACTATAGTAATAAAGTGTATCTAATGAAGGTTACAATTTTTGATCATGAAACATGATCTACCCTATGAAAGGTCTTCCCTATTAAAAGCTTACAAAGATTGTTAGGTCTTAACTTGTTAAAGGATTTCAACACCTTGTTAGAAGTGTGCCTGATTACATGAATTTAACTTACAATTAAATAAAAACCTTGTTAGAGAATTTTAATATAGCCTATTAGGACTACTTTATTAGAGATTTAACTAATTCACTTATTAGAATGTCTCAGCAATGATCCCGCGATTAACATTCTATTGCTTGATGTCAAATCACCTCTATATTGATATTTACTTGATCCTTTCTAATCAGATGTCTCTCTGCTATCCACTATTTCCTTTCCTCTATTCTCCTTTAACTGATTCTGTAATGAAACTTAAATCATAATACCTTGGTCACCATGAATGTCCTATTTGCACATGCAAACTCCCCTTCTCTACACTTAGAATATTTTAGGGTTTGTCTTCCTTAAAAAGACCTAGATGACTTAGGATTAGGTATGAATCAACAGATATGATTCACCCATATTTTAGCTTAAACCTTCCCTTTTACTGATTGGATGCATGTAATACATAGGGATTCACACTTAAGATTTTTCCTTATCAACAAAAGATCACAAAATAATCCTTAAGTTGGCTTAAAAATGGTTTACATAGTAGTTTGTGCCAATACAAATAACCATGTCAAAATTGTGTTACTTGACATCTGAAGTCCCTGGTGCTTGGCACTAACTGTAACTTCAATGTTGTCACTCGGCATATGAATGAATAATCATGTACTACTTTCTCAACACCCGAATCACGCTACACATACTATTTGTAATACCCTAAAATTGGCTCATTTCCATGATCACCAATTCTAGTCTATTTCAATCAATCCTAAGTCCTATGTCACTAGGCAATTCTTATTCTGCTAACTCACTACTTGACTTAATTGTCAAATGTAGAGAACCCTAAATCTGCATTCATCATACTCTTTATTTAATTCCTAATGTACTGACTCATATTAGTCACATTAAACCTACTGATTAAGATTTTATTTAATTTGAAGTATTTATACTTTAATTAAATTAAATTATCACCTAAGGCTAATTTACTAAGGGAGTAAATTTATTTAATTTAATAACTATGCTTACTTTAATTAATTGGATGTGATTATTCAATTAAATGAAAAAGGTATTTGTGAGGTCATATCTTACCTATTAAATTAAATAATATCTTCAAAATCCTCTCTTAAGTTTTAAATGGAAACTCTGAGTGAACTACTTCTCGAAATTAGATCAATCTAGTTAACTTGCTCTCACACTTATGACAAGTTCAGTTAACTACTTATCACACTCAGATCAGAAATAGTTAACTTCACCTGCACTAGGAAGTTTCTATCTTAACTAAATCTTCTATCTAATCCTAACTGTTCATCAAGATTGATCTTGACCATTGATTTGTTCCTAGATTCTATTTAAGAGACTCATAATTCCTCATTATAGAGGTTGAATTGAATTGCTATCATATCTCTTCTGAATTGTGCACTCATTTCAGTTCATTATTTTCATAAGCTTTCATTTTCCTAGACTAAATGCCATTTAGATTTAATATGCATACATCTAGTTAATTTTATTTTGTATGTTCTTAGAATAATTGCATATCACATTTAGATTACTTGCACAATCATATAGCCTTAATTGTATTCAAACCCTTTATTCTAGAATGGTCTGGTTGCCTACACCTCAAATCTGAGAGCATAAACAAGCAAAATCCTTCTAGATAAAAGGAAAGAGGTTGCCTTGTAGGACTCTTCTTGGGTGAACAATCTCATCTTCATTCTAGGATGAATTCGCATACAAGGACCATGTTGAAGTGTGTGTGTGAAGTTTGAGGCCGCATTTTGCATATACATTTCTGGCATCCACCATGGGGCTGAGAAAAATAGATTTTTGGCCTCATTTATTTCATTTTCTATCATTTTTATCATTCTATCCATATTGTTCTGTACAGATTCTCAAAATTTTTTGCTAGAATTTTCATTTTCATGTGAATATTTGAAGGGTTTCACATGTGTCTGAAAATGTTCTCACATGAAAAAGTGCCTGATTGCACAAGTCTTCGTGCATTACCTCATTTTCTCGTGCAGGTCAGTGAAAGATTTCACATGGTCCTGTGCAAGCTTTTGCATGAAATTCTACAGCAACAAGGTTCATTTTGTTATTTTCAACATGTTGTTCATTATCTTTTACTGATGTGTTTTCCTCTAAAACTTTATTGTTCTATTTTTTTGGTTTTCTTCAACTTAATGGTTGTTTGCAGGACATTTGACGAAGATTCCTTTACATAAACCATTTAAACATGAATTGACTATTTGTTTTTAGGATGATTGTCGAAGATACATTTGTTAAAGATCAAATTTTAAAACCCATAAAATAATGTGTTTTCTTTCCTGCTTTCAAAACATAGTCTAATTAGGGCTTGTGAACTTTCTAGGGTGCAAGATGAAAGAATAGGGGATTATGCTCTTAACCACTTGGAGGTCATGACCAATAGTGAATCAAAAACCTAAACACTTCTAAAAGATGACATTCTAAAGAAGGCAAGCAGCCTAGTGGTTCTCTAGTGCTATCTTTTCTATGATGAGATGATGGTTTTCTTTTGAGGGAATCAAAATCTTTAGGAAGAATTAGTCTAGATTGATTAACCTAAGTTGGTAATTAACTTGTTCTGCATGTTTGGGTGAGAAAGTAAGGTAGTATGCTCTTTCTCCTTGAGGGAAATTAGAAACTTTGACCCTTATGATCAAACTAGTATGAGTCAATCCTTTAGAGGGCCTGTCGGAGTGATCCAACCTCTGAGAACGACCCAAGTGAGCACACTCCTTTCATTGGAGATTCCAACTCACTATAATAAAGAAGCTTTTTAGAGAAAAAGACTATAAAGCTGGATTAATTTCCTCTCCTTCACTCTTGATATCACATGTCAAGGAGATTCTTTGTCAATTGGGCTAGTCGGGGCCAGCCCTAGTCTTGCTAAGCAAGTGTGTGCACTCTTAGATGCTGGTGTGGGTTGTTGGTCTCAACTCTGCTTGCAGATCCACCAAGGATTAATTTAAATGAAAGCCAAGTAAAAACCTCTTAGTTAGAAGCTACTCAGTTCACCTCCAAAAGGAGGCATAATCTTTGTGCAAGGAGGGGGAAGAATCTCTCATGTAGAACTCACCATAGGCATACTACTGGAAATTGGAAGGTGGTATATGCACTTGTCCCCTGCCACAAGGGTGCTCATTCAACATATACTATTGAGTCCTTTGAATATACCAAAAACACAGGTGCCCTCTAGGGGGTGACATAGTTGTGTGAGGTACACACATGCACATAAGATGTGGGACAAAGGTTTTTCCTTCTCTACCATTTTCTATTTCTAGGGATAAAGCATGTTTGTTATCGAGTCATAAACTATCCAAACTTGTCTAAAACAAACAAAAGGTCAAGACTCCCCCATCCCTCTGAGTTGCTTTGCCCTTGGTTGGATTGTATTTGACTACTGCTTGCTTCCCAATGTCTTGTTTAAAAACACTTTGTCTTGCTTGAAACCCAAACATCACTTCCACAAGTCTGAAAATCAACCTACATTCTGTCTGTTATCAGTGAAACAATCTTGCAATCTATCTAAAATTGTCCAAAACTATTGTAAATCTCTTCAAAATCCAACTCTATTGTCAGTCTAGTCCTAAATTTTGTGCACAGTCTTGCATTTCTTTACGTGAGAATTCACTTTTTCATATGAGCCAATTCAAATCTTTGCACGAGAACTTGCATATGCCTACGCGATATCTTGCCAAGTGTCTTTGTTGAACCTGTCACTTCTTCACGCGACTTGAAGCAACTCTTTCAATGAGTTTAAATTGCTGTTCTAAGATTTTGCTGCCCCCAATGTACTTTCTCGTGCACCTTGCAGAGGATCTTCATGTGAGACTTTGTCCTAAAATTGTCAAATCAGCTTATTCAACCAATTTGTGATTTGCATTCAATCTATTTCCTACATTAAGTTGCCCCTTCCCTATCTCTGAACAATCCCAAACTATGACATTTAGCTTAGCTGAAGATTTGTGATCCATACTTTGACTAGTCTAATCCTTTAGTTGTCTTGATTCTCATTCTTTAGTGCTTGTCATACTTTTCATTATGATAGTCACAATCTTTGGCTATTCTAGCCTTCAAATTAGACTACTCATGCCTTAGTATACAACATTCTTATCTTGTCCTGTTGAGACTAAGTTTTAGTGTGGTCCTTGTCCAAGTTCTTGCTTCTTGTCCTTGTTTATGACTGTCGTAACAAGGAGCGGCAACATGTTTTATCCTCTTAGATTTAGGCGAGGTTGTGTTAGGGGTCATAATCATGGCAGAGGTCACCTTCCTTTTTTTACACGATTTGCATCTAGTTCATCTAGTGAGGTATCTTCATGATCTCCCTCACCTGTTAGGGAACCTTGAATCCAACAAAGATTCTCCATAAACTTGCAACAAACCAGGAAGCCTTTGTATCAAGAGGATCCTGAGACTAGCAAAGGTCTTGTATCCCCCAAAAAAAGGTTTGACTTCATTTTTAAAGGAACTTTTGAATCACAACATACTAAAATTGAACACATTCCTACAATGGTTGATTGTAAACCTGAACATGGTAGTCATAGCAGACATCAAGAACCACTTAGGAATGACAAAGAGAAAGACCATGACCTAGATGATGAACAAGAATAGGTGGAAATACTTCCTAAACACATAGAAAAATGTTGAATAGATAAAAACCTTCAAAAGGTCATGGAAATCCTACTCAATGAAGAGAAAGAAAAGTACTTTCTCAAACTTGCTCAAGAGGGAGCTAAGTTACCTTCTCATTTCAATGTGGAAACCATTGTCACACTTGATGAGGAAACTAAGACTTGCAAACTCCAAAAAAAACTAAAAATTATGCAAGACCAACTAGCTCAAATGATGCATGAGAAAGAGAAACCAGCAAAAAATACACATTAGATGCTCTTGTCCATTTCCATTTGACAAGAGCATAAACATGCCTCCTTTCCCACAAGGCATAAAGCTACCTAAGAATGACAATTACTTTGGCACCATTGATCCCCAAGATCACTTGCAGGAATTTGGCACCTTGTCTATGGAGTTTATGCATGACTAGACATACCTCATGCATTTATTCCCCATAAGTCTAGGTGGTCAGGCTTTGGAGTGTTCTCACACTTGCCTCCCGGTATCAAGACGTTTGACGAAATTGCCAACTTATTTGTCCTATAGTATTCTCATAACATTCAACACCCTGTCAATATTTGAGATCTATGTAAATTTAAGCAAAAAGTTGGGGAGCCCTTCCTCACATTCCTCTAGAGGTGGAGGCAACTATACACTAAATATTCATGCAAGATTCCATAAATAAAAAAGTTTGACATCTTCACTGATATTCTCCTACCTGATTTTGGGTATAGAGTCCAACTTCAAGATTCACATACTTTTGACAACATGATCACATAAGCTATCCACATCAAGGAATTTATGGAAGAAAAGGGAGAACTTACCCTTCAAAAAGACACAAAATAAGGCTCTACCTCAAACAAAGACAAAATAAGGTATGTCAACAAGAACCGAGAAATTGGGCATGATGGGGTTGTTGATAATGTCACTCCTAAACCTACTAAGGTAGCATTTAATCTCACAGATGGTCTCAATGTGGCTAAAAATGTAGAGAAGCCTCCTCCTAACAACAAGATGTCTAGGAAAAAATTGAGAAACTCATGGGCTACATGCCCTAAGTGAGAGCATACACCCCTGGGTGAACCTTTGGATGTGGTTTACAAAACATTGTTACAACACAAGCTTATTTCACCACTGGACAACCCTCACCCCTATGATCCACAACCACACCCACCATGGTGGATGAAACCTTATTTTATGAGTATCACCAAAATAAGGGGCACAAAACTAGCCACTACATAAACTTATGCCATAAAGTCTACAACATGATTGATGCTGGTGAACTTGTGGTAGATGGACATAACAAGAACTTGGATCACAAGGCCTTTAAAGAGCCTTTCCTAGCCTATGAAAAAGGAGAGAGTTCAAAACCAAACCCCAACAATAAGGTCAGCTATGCATACTATAATGATGATAATGTGATTAACACGGTTGAACCTGTGGATTCTAAATATTGTGACATCATCACCATTAAGGGCAAACAAGATAACGATAAATTTAAGACACCATTTGTCTTGAGAGGCCCTACTTCCAACACAATAGAAAACACACCTTCACAACACTATGCTAATGCTTTTACCCACTCTTGCGCCAAGTTGGTGCTCAAAGGCCCTGCACCTTCTACTCCTGATCTTGAACAACATAAAGACAAAGCCCTTGCTAGTCTATTTGGAAAAGGTGTAAAAATCACAACGAACTCATCAACAACTAGTTATAGTGTTCTTGATCAATTGAAATGAACTAATGCTCAAATCTCCATCTTTGAGCTACTTAAAATCTCACCTATTCACAGGTAGATCCTGGACAAAGCCCTCGCCGAGGCAAACATTCCTCAAGATCTTGATCTTGAGCAATTTCAATCCATGGTAGATCACCTGACCTCACCTTATTTTATGTCCTTCTCTGAGGAGGATGATAACTCACTGAGTCACCCACACAATCAACTTCTACACATTGAGGTCATGATACATCAGACACGTGTTTGTCAGGTACTCATCAATAACGGTGCTGGCTTAAACATTGTCTCTACTACTTTGCTTAGACAATTGAATTATTCTGAGGACTCTATTGATCCTTGATGCAAGATTACTATCAAAGCATATGATGAAGTTGAATGAAAGTCTCTAGGTCTTGTTGTCTTACCCGTTCATATCAGTCCTATAGAAAGGGATGTCACCTATCAAGTGCTCGACATTCCCTTGGCATATAACATTCTACTAGGATGGCCATGGATACATGAGATGCATGCTATGCCCTCCACATATCACCAATGCATCAGATTCCCATTTCATGGCTCCAAGGTCACTATTCTTGCCACTACT
The DNA here is from genome assembly GCA_028749045.1 of Cupressus sempervirens. Taxonomy (NCBI): domain Eukaryota; kingdom Viridiplantae; phylum Streptophyta; class Pinopsida; order Cupressales; family Cupressaceae; genus Cupressus; species Cupressus sempervirens. The sequence continues at coordinate 570,397,412 of CM053789.1, read as the reverse complement.
AGCTATACCTACAATATGCACAAAGCTACTGAAACTTTTATCCCTGCTAACCGGGAATCTATTGATTATCATGACAATAAACTAAAACAAATTGAGCAGTCATTCAAACTAAAAGAAATAGGCATGGGAGAGTACCATATTGAACTAGTGATGTCATTAACATCTCTTCAAGAGTCTCCTTGTCATTATGGGAGACCCTCAGAGGCAAAGAAACTATTTGTGCTGATGCCTCAAACCAAGTATAATGGCATTTTTTTCAAGGCTATAGTTCCCCTAGAGGATGGAAGTGAAAATAGAGCCATTTCTGCATGGCTGTATAGAGAAGAGACTCTAGTAGACTTAATAGAGAAAGCTTGAGAAATCACTCCTGAGAAAGATGGGCCTGGTCTTAGGCTCATGAAGCATTTCGGCTACAAGGGAACTGGCCCTATTGGGTGCAATAACAATGGCCTAATTGATCCAATCAAGGCAATAGCTTGAAGAAACAACAATACAACTAGCCTAGGGTTTAAGAAGGTTCCCTTTCATTTGGGGGCTACCAAATTCATACCAGAACTTGAGAATTCATTTGGGAACGAGTCACAAGCCAAGTTAGATACTCAAGAGGAAAAATCTAATGATGAGGATCCCTATCCTTATCCTATTCCTCATGATCTTGCTAAATTCTTTGTTGAGCCAGATGACTTTGTGCCATGTGCTAGCATTGTGGATGATACTAGTGATTCTTCTAAGGACAATACTGATCAACCCAAAGCTCATTCAAAAAAGGGAGATTCTAGTCAGTCATTACGTATTGAGTACTTGTGTAAGAACCTAGATGATGAAGGCAAGTATGTCCCTATCACTGTTAGGGAGTTCTATAGTCTCTCGCCATGTAGTACTAATTCTAAGGAATATGAGTTTGACTCTCTTTCAGAAGTGACTATTGGTAAGGATGTTGACCAAGTTCATGTCTATGAAAACCAAATTGAAGTGGGTGAAACATCTAGGGTTAGTCATACGGGTCTGATCCAACTAGTGTCTTAAAGTCATCAATTACTAACGTCAGTACTCAGAGGCATTCAAACACACTTGTGGATGAAGTCACTATAGGTCTCAAATTACTGATCCAAGCACTTAATGACTATACCATAAATGCAATCGAACCCATCACTACTCTTTCACTCACACATCCTAAGCTTATAGACTAGAACCCTATTGCATCTAGTGAAGTCCCCACATTTCATGATGACTATGCTCTTTCCTGCTACCTAAATGCTGTTGAACCTATAATGTCTTCCACCAGTGAATAGAGCATCAACATGACTAAAGCTAACATCAAATATCTTAGTCATACAATTAAAAAGAAAAAAAGTAAAAGGTTTGATGGTGAAAACCACTTTATGTAAGTGTCAGAACCCAAAAAAGTAAAAACAAAAGAAGTATCCAATGATGGAAACCTCTCTGAGGCACTTGTAGATGAAATATTTGATGCATTTCCAAGTCACTTTCAAGAGAGATCATTAGTGTTGGTAGAGATGACATACCCAATCAACCTGGGTATAGAAGAACATCCTCATATGATACATCTGGCAGTGTCGCTGTCTCCTGAAGAAAAGGATGAGTTCATTGTCTTTTTCTAAGAGAAGAAAATAAATTTTGCTTGGACATATTCAAACATGCCAGGACTGGATCCTAATCTTATCATGCATCACTTGTCCACTGCACCAGGTATCAAACCAGTTAAACAAAAACTTCAAAAAATGCATCCTCATGTTGCATTTCTCGTCAAAATAGAATTGGAGAAACTTCTAAAAGCAGGATTCATTTATGCAATTGATTACGCCGAATGGATATCCAACATCATCCTAGTCTCTAAGCAAGATAAATCTATCAAAATTTGTACTAACTTCTATGATCTCAACTTGGCATGTCCTAAGGACGATATTCCATTCCCCAACATTGATATGATAGTGGACATGATGGCAGGCTATGAGATGTACTCACTAATGGATGGGTTTTCTGGTTATAATTAGATAGAAATTATGCCATGAGATCAAGAGAAGACTTCTTTTACATGTGCATGGGGAACCTTCTACTGGAGTGTAATGCCATTTGGCTTGAAAAATGTTGGGGTGACCTATCAGAGAGCAGTAACTACAATTTTCCATGACATGATGCATAAGACCATGGAGGAATACATGGATGATACCTTGGTCAAAAGCACCAAATGAAATACTCATCTGCAAGATTTGGGACCCATCTTAGATTGCATGGAAAAATTTAGCTTGCGGCTCAATCCTAAGAAATGCACATTTGGTGTCACATTAGGAAAGTTTCTAGGATACATCATGTTTGCAAAAGGAATTGAGGTGGATCCAGAGAAAGTTCAAGCAATTATGGATATGCCAAAACCTTGAAACACCAGCTAGATGAGAGGTCTACAAGGAAGACTCCAATCTATTCGTAGGTGCATCTCACAGTTGGCAAATAGATCACAACCCTTCACAAAGACTTTACATAAGGGTGTGAAATTTAATTGGAGTCAAGATTGTGAGAAAATCTTAACACAGATCAAATAATATCTTGCCAATCCACCAATCTTGATGCCTCCTATCTATGGGAAGCCTTTGATTTTGTATATTTTAGCAATTGAAACATCTCTGGGAATCCTATTAGCTCAAGATGACAATGATAACAAGGAGAGAGCTATTTACTACTTGATTCATACACTAATCTCTTATGAGAGAAACTACAACATCATTGAGAAAGCTTGCTTGGTAGTTGTCTTTGCTTCCCAGAAGTTGAGACACTACATGCTTGCCCACACTAGGTGGCTCATGGCTAAAATAGATCTAGTAAAGTACTTGCTTAGTAAGGCAGCTCTCATAGGAAGATTGGCTAAGTGGGTTATGATACTCAGCGAATTTGACATCTAGTATGTTGAACGAAAAGCCATCAAGGGACAGGTAATTGTAGATCAGCTAGTAGATGCACCTATGTAGAGTCTCCTACCAATGAACATTGATTTCCCTGATGAGTCAATTCTAACACTCACACATCAAATGTGGGTCATGTTCTTCAATGGGTCTTTCACACAATAGAGATCTGGTGTTGGATTACTCTTCATAACACCATAGAGATATTCATTTCTCAAAGCATACAAGATTATGTTCCCTTGTACAAATAACATTGCTGAATATGAGGCTTTGATCAATGGCATGAAAATTGTAGCTGAATGGAGAGTGGATCAGCTAGACATCTTTGGTGACTCTCAGCTTGTAATCAACTAGGTTAATGATGTGTATCCAACAAAGGATGAGAAATTAATTCATTACAAATGCATGGTTGATGACTTAATGAAGTATTTTGCACACCACTTTCTAGAAAATTCCTCATGCAGATAATAAAGTGGCTGATGCTATGGCTACTTTGGCCTCCTTGATATAGATGCTTGAAAATGATCTCTGACATGAGTTCTTGGTGGAAGCATTACACTACCTAGCCTATGACACCCCTGATTCTAGGGTGATCCATTCTATTGTAGGATAGGACTCATCCTGCTACCATCACATCTATTCCTAAATCCTTAATCAAACCATTCCAAAAGGACTGACCTAGAATGAGAAATGTTACCTTATCCATAATGCTTCACGGTATGCCATTATTATTGATGAACTATTGTCATGTCCCCTATTCAAATAATTTAAAAAAAAAAGAAAAAACTTTGTTAAGGCAGGCAGGCTCCAAAAAGGTAAAATTTCAGAAAAAGGGGCTAATCTTTGGAAACCAATGGACTAATAAATAAAAATTATTATTAAATTATATTTTATTAACCCTTCTTGGATGTGAGTTAGGGTTATGCCCTCTTTAAAAGGGGTTTGGAGGCATTTTGGGCTCATTCTACATCTTGATTCTTGCTAATTTTTTGTTGTTCTTCAGAGGCTGCCAAACCTGTGGAGAAGGAGACCCAAGAACGGGAGTTTGCAAGTTTCCAAGAAGGCTAAGGATGGGAGTTTGAAGCCATTCCATGTGCATGCTCATACAGAGTTTGCCTTTGTGCTGAATAGTGCCGATTTGGGTGTTTTCGGGGTTGTTTTTGGTTTGAGTTTGGGTTTTCAGTTGAGTGTTTCATATCAGTTTGGTTTGCTGCTGTATTTCAGACTTTATGATGTTAAAATAGGGCTGAATATATGTATTGGGTCGTGATTAAACTTTTGAGATAGTTTATGAGTGTTTGTGGTTTTTTCGGGCATTTTTTGTGTTAATTTTGGGAGCCCGATTGAGCATAGTTTTGCCCTACATTTGTGGGCTGTTGTGTAAAGGCTATACAAATCTGGAAATGTCATTTTGTAGGCTGCTATGCTGCTGAAATTTCTGTAAAAATGTCCATTTTCAGATTTATTAATAATTTGTGAAGTTGTGAAGTTTTTGGCACTAATTTGGACATACCCGATTTGGGTTTTATTGGGAAATTGGCAGATCTTTGTAATATTGGTTGTTTGATTTTAAAGTTCTAATTTGAGGCTGGAAATATCATAAAAAAATTAGTAAAGAGACATTACAGTGGTATCAGAGCCGTGATCTTGCCAGCCTGAGGGTTTGTAGAAGTTGCATGTCAGTTTTAACAACTACCCAGATCTTGCATGTCAAGTTTTGATAACTACCCAAATCTTGCATGTCATATTTTATGATTGCATGCAACTAAGTGAAAGAGAAAAAAGATATTTGCAGCAAAAAAAGAATAAAGAAATTTTGATCAAACCCCCAGTTGAAAGCAAAAGTACAAAATCCAAGGAAAAAAAAAGTATGGCTGATCCAGATGAGATGGCAAAGAAATTCTTCCAAGACATCCAAAATACTCAGAAGCAAATAGTGGATGGTTTGGCGGAAACTAGAGAGGCTTTGCGAATATTGACAGAAAAGTTACAAGGAATTGCATCTATTAATGAGAAAGGGAGCACTTCAGAGGAGCCAAGAAATGGGAGATCCACACCATCTAAATCAACCAAATCTATTTTCTTTCCTGCAGATGAGCCACCAGTACCAAATCCAGCCATTAATCCAGTGGAAGAGGTTACAGGTAATTTGATTACATTAAGAGCTACTTACAATGGCTTAGATGATGACTTTCATAGTTCAGTTCCTTTTAGAGAATATGTGGATATGATGAACGCTTTGATGCCCAAGAAAGAGAACAGGAGGGAGCATGACACAAGTGGAAGAGAGCTCAAAAATAAAATAAGCAAGTTTACAACACCTACTTTTGATGGAACAAATAAAATTTCAGCTAGAGCATGGCTACAAAAATTACAAACTTTCTTCACACTTAACCCCATGAAAGAGAGTGATGCTATTCAATTTGCAAGTCTACACTTGGAAGATGTAGCCTATGATTGGTGGTATCATGGAATGACTACTCAAGGTCACAATCAGGTAACTACATTTGAAGATTTTAGTCAAAGGGTGATAGATAGATTTGACCTCAAGGATGATGAAGAGTACTTTAAAGAATTGTCAAAGTTGAAGCAAACCAATTCAGTTAATGAGTATATAGAAGAATTTTAAAAAGTGGCTATTATGGTACCTGATATGAGTGAAAAGAAGATCATTTATCTTTTTCTTGATGGTTTAGAAGATTCTGTTAAGGGTTTGGTTAAGGCTTTCTCACCCTCAACCTTATAGGAAGCTATCAAAAGAAGCTTGCAACTTGAAACTTGCGTGCCTATGAAATCAATCACTAATCAAAAACCCCCAAATCTTTGGCAACATAAGGGAAATTTTCAAAAAAAGACTTTCCCAACACTACCACCAAAAGATGTGACAAATGTGGCAAAAAAGAAGGTAGATGAAGAGACTAGGAGTGAATTACGAAGGAAAAAGCTTTGTTTTACTTGTAGAGAACCATGGGTTCCAGGACATAGATGTTTGGGGAAAGGTCAAGTGCACTATATTGAAGTTGCTTCAGAATCTGATTCAGATGAGCATGTGGAATTTCATGATACTAAGGAGGAGGTAGAAGAAGAGAAAGTAAAAGAAATCAGCAAGGATGGCACTTTAGCAGCATTATCAGGAGTCCCAAGATACCATCACTTCCGAATTCGAGGCGTACTAGCAGGGCAAAGGTTGACTGTTCTTCTTGATAGTGGGGCAACTCACAATTTTATTGATGAAGGATTTGTCATGAAAAGAGGGCTTAAAGCAGAATATTTTGAGGGATTCAATGCTACTATAGCTGATGGATTCACTATGCCTTGCACATGGGTGGTGAAACAACTCAAGATGACCTTAGGAGATTATGAGTTATGTGATGACTTCTATGTGGTTGGTATTGGGGAGACAGATCTTGTATTGGGTGTTCAATGGTTGCACTCTATCGGAGGCTATTACATGAACCATCAAACTATGGAGTTTAAATTTCATTCCAATGGGAAAGAAGTCATATTGAGAGGGTTATCGAATGGAGCACCTAAGGTGGTCTCTGCAAAGAGGATGGAGAGGACTTTTTGAAGAGGACAAGTAACATGGGCAGCAGGAGTCATAATCCAACCAACAAGCTCTCCAAAGAATCAAGGTAATTTCCATTTTGAAATTCAAAATATTCTTGATAAGCATAGTATAGTTTTCAATGATTTGCCTCTAGGATTACCACTAGATAGAGGTTTTGAGCATGTTATAGAGTTAGAATAGGGTGCCAAACCAGTTATAACAACCCCATACCACGATCCAAGAGGTTATAAGGAATAAATTGAAAAAACTATTAAAGAACTCCTGGACATGGGATTCATAAGGCCTAGCTCTAGTCCATTTGCATCATCTGTGGTACTTGTCAAGAAAAAGGATGGTACAATGAGAATGTGTATAGACTACAGGGCTCTAAACAAGAAGACCATAAAAAATAGGTATCCCATACCACGCATAGATGAACTCATTGATGAGTTACATGGTGCTGTATACTTCTCAAAAATTGACTTAAGATCAGGCTACCATCAAATCCAAATGAGGAGTGAAGATGTGGAAAAGACTGCTTTCAGATGTCACTATGGGCACTTTGAATTTCTTGTTATGCCATTTGGACTCACTAATGCACCTGCAACATTCCAATCTTGTATGAATAAGGTATTCAGTCAGCATCTTCGAAAATTTGTTTTGGTATTTTTTGATGATATCTTGATATACAGTAAAACATGGGAAGAGCATCTAAAGCACATAGACATTGTTTTGGGAATCTTGGAGCAGCAATCCTTCTATGCTAAGCTATCTAAATGTGAGTTTGGTTTGATAGAGATCCTATATTTGGGACATATTATAAGCTCTCAAGGAGTACAGGTTGATCAACAAAAAATTCAGGCAATTTTGGATTGGCCTCCACCCACTAATCTTACATAGTTGAGAGGTTTCTTCAGGTTGTGTAGCTACTATAGGAGATTTGCCAAGGGATTTTCTTAGCTTGCTTCCCCCTTGACTGATTTGACAAAGAAAGGAGCTTTTTTTTGGACAGAAGAGGCACAAAAAACATTTGATAAGCTTAAGGAGGTAATGAGTTCATGCCCTGTGCTTGCAATTCTAGATTTCTCTTTACCTTTTGTTGTTGAATGTGATGCTTCGGGAGAAGGTATAGGGGCTGTCCTAACTCAAAGGGGACATCCAAAAGCATTTGAGAGTTGAAAATTAAATCAATCAGAGAAAGGGTACTCCATCTATGATAAGGAAATGTTGGCAATCATGCATGCACTTCATAAGTTTAGACAATATTTGGTATGTGGGAGATTCATTGTAAAGACAGACCATAATAGCCTCAGGTTCTTCTTGAACCAAAGGGATTTGAATGATCGTCGACAAAAATGGGTAAGAAAATTGCAAGCTTATGATTTTGATATTGAATACATGAAAGGAAAGAATAATGTGGTTGCTGATGCTCTCTCAAGAAAGCCCACTTTGTGTTCCTTATCATCTATCTCTACTGATTGGAAAGTCTCCATAATTTTAGAGTATGCTAAAGATTCATTTGCCACCAAGATTTTGGATAAGTTAGTGGATGATAACAGGTACAAGGTTGTTGATGAATTGATTTATTACAAGAACAGAATCTTCTTAGTGCCAGGGTCAAAAACTAAGGAGAGGATATTGAGGGCCTTTCATGACACACCTTTGGCTGGTCACCAAGGATACTTCAAGACATACAAGAAAATTCGAGAGTAGTTTTCATGGAAGGGTATGAAGGAGGATGTCCTTAAACACATTAAGGAATGTATGGTATGCCAACAAAGCAAGAGTGAGCAAAATTTTCCTGCAGGGTTGTTGCAGCCACTTCCTATTCCCGAACAAAAATGGGAAAGTATTTCCATGGATTTCATCACTGGGTTGCCCAAGGTTCAAGGTAAGGATTGCATATATGTGGTGGTAGATAGACTAACTAAGTATGCACATTTCTTTCCTATCACATCTGATTTTAAGGCATCACAAGTGGCCGAATTGTTCTTCAAGGAAATTTTTAGATTACATGGTTTGCCTAGAAACATTGTTAGTGAACGGGACAGTAGATTCCTCAGCTCTTTTTGGAAGGAGCTCTTTCATTTGGAAAGAACTGAACTCACTCCCAGTACTAGCTATCACCCTCAAACAGATGGACAAATAGAGATAGTTAATAAATGGATAGAAGAATATTTGAGGAACTATGTTTCAAATCAACAACATGCTTGGGTGAAATGGTTACACCTAGGGGAGTATTGTTACAATACATCTCATCACATGTCTATTGGTATGCCTCCTTTTCATGCTCTTTATGGTTATGATGCCATTTCTTTTGTTGATCTAATACTTTCTGATAGCAGAGTACCCGCAGCAAGTGATTTCATCAAGCAAAGCCAAGACATAATAAGGTCCCTCAAGGATAATCTACAACATGCACAAAACCAAAAAAAGATATATGCTGATAGGAAAAGGATTGAAAGATCTTTTGAGGTGGGAGATTTGGTATTTGTTAGGTTGCAGCCATATAAGCAAAGCACCTTGAAGAGAAGTGGGGCAGAGAAACTCAAGCCAAGGTTCTATGGGCCTTATAAAATCATCAAGAAGGTAGGAGAGGTAGCTTATGAATTGGAGCTCCCACCAAACAGAAAAATACATAATATTTTTCATGTATCTTGCTTAAAGAAGGTTCTAGGCCAGCAAACCATAGTATCTACAGAATTACCACCTCTTGATGATGAAGGGAAATTAGTTTTGATACCAGAAGAGATTTTGGATACAAGAGAGAAAAGGTTGAGAAATAGAAGCATCATAGAGCATTTGGTCAAATGGAAAGGATTACCACTAGAGGATGCAACTTGGGAAGGAGCACATATTCTTGAGAATTCCAACCTTCATTTCTTGAGGACAAGCAATATTTGGGAGGGGAGGACTTGTCATGTCCCCTATTCAAATAATTAAAAAAAAAAAAAAAACTTTGTTAAGGCAGGCAGGCTCCAAAAAGGTGAAATTTTGGAAAAAGGGGCTAATCTTTGGAAACCAATGGACTAATAAATAAAAATTATTATTAAATTATATTTTATTAACCCTTCTTGGACGTGAGTCAGGGTTATGCCCTCTTTAAAAGGGGTTTGGAGGCATTTTGGGCTCATTCTACATCTTGATTCTTGCTAATTTTTTGTTGTTCTTCAGAGGCTGCCAAACCTGTGGAGAAGGAGACCCAAGAATAGGAGTTTGTAGGTTTCCAAGAAGGCTAAGGACAGGATTTTGAAGCCATTCCATGTGCATGCTCATACAGAGTTTGCCTTTGTGCTGAATAGTGCTGATTTGGGTGTTTTCGGGGTTGTTTTTGGTTTGAGTTTGGGTTTTCAGTTGAGTGTTTCATATCAGTTTGGTTTGCTGCTGTATTTCAGACTTTATGATGTTAAAATAGGGCTGAATATATGTATTGGGTCATGATTAAACTTCTGAGATAGTTTATGAGTGTTTGTGGTGTTTTCGGGCATTTTTTGTGTTAATTTCGGGAGCCTGATTGAGCATAGTTTTGCCCTACATTTGTGGGCTGTTGTGTAAAGGCTATACAAATATAGAAATGTCATTTTGTAGGCTGTTATGCTGCTGAAATTTTTGTAAAAATTTCCATTTTCATATTTATTAATTATTTGTGAAGTTGTGAAGTTTTTGGCACTAATTTGGACATACCTGATTTGGGTTTTATTGGGAAATTGGCAGATCTTTGTAACATTGGTTGTTTGATTTTAAAGTTCTGATTTGAGGCTGGAAATATCATAAAAAAATCAGTAAAGGGACATTACACCTATATAGGAGAGGTCTCAACAGAACACTCCTTAGGTGTTTAGAACCCAAAGAGTCCAAATGCAGATTAATTGATGTTCACGAGGGCATTTGTGAATCCCACTCAAATGGCTTGACACTAGCTCGCAAACTCATTAGAGCTAGTTACTATTGGCCAAAAATGGAGCAAGAAGCTATCAAGTATGCTGGGTCCTACAAGCAGTGTCAGCTCCATGGGAATCTGATCCATGCTCTAGCTAGGGAGCTGATTCCTTCTACTACAATGTGGCCATTTCAACAATGGGCCTTCAACTTGGTGGGTTAGATTCACCCAACCTCTTCTAATGGACATAATTTCATCATCACAGCTATAGACTACTTCATGAATTTGGTAGAAGCAGTACCTCTTGTAGTCACCAATGGAAAAACTATAGTTCTCTTTATCACAAACTACATCATCTACAGGTATGGTGTACCATCCTCAATCTTTACTAACAATGGAGGACAACTCAAAAATAAAGATCTCAAAGAACTATGCAAACGATTCAAAATCACACAACATTGGTCTTCCATCTATTACCCCTAGGGTAATGGCCAGGATGAGGCTTCTAATAAGGCAATCCTCAAGATCCTTCATTGCATAGTCAACAAATCTAGGAGAGACTGGTACCTCCAGATTAATCCAGCCTTGTCGACATATAGAACAAGCATCAAGCCTCCAACATGTACGATGCCCTTTGCTTTAGTTTATGGAGTGGATGATGTGCTGCCAATAGAGGTCAAGATTCCTACCTTGAGAATCTCTATGAAGGGTCTTATCATTGATGACGATTACAAGATAGCTTACTTCAAGAGGTAGTGTTACTAGATGAATGCTGACAAGTGGTGTGTGATCATCTGTGATCTTATCAACAATGAATGTTAAGAAGCCACAATTGAAAATTTAGGCCACATGACTTCTAGCTCAGTGATCTCATCCTGATAGAGAACCCTAAGAATCAAAAATAGTGAGTCCAAAAAGAGAAGTTTGAACCAAATTGGCTTGGTCCTTACATCATTACTATAGTGTATGGATCTAGTGCTTATCAGTTTTCCATAGCCAAGGGAGAAGTGCTCAAAGAACCTATCAACACTCTCCACCTGAAGCAGTTTTACAGTTGATCTGATCTCAACAGCTCTTTGTACATATCTATATGTCTCAAAAAAAATCATAAAAATCAGAAAAAGTCCTAAAAAATTGTTACCTTGGTGAAAACCTAGCAATAGGCAAAAAAATTGAAAATTCCAAAAAATCAAAAAAAAATTAAAAAGAGAGAAAAATACAAAAAAATTGAAAAACAAAAAAAAGGTGCCATTGGTGAAAACTTGGAAACAGGCATCATGGTAAAAAAGAAGAAGAGAAGTTTTGCCAAGAAGGTGAAAACCTAGTAAATAGGTGCCTCTTGTTCCCAATGCTCCATCTTACAACACATCTTCTAGCTCTCTATACAATTGCTTTACTACTTTTCCTGCTTTTCACTCATGTTTCCATGGATTGAGTCTTGTTACAACTTGAGAGCACTACTCTCCAGTGTCCTAGAATCTCTTTCACAACAGTCGCCAGTGGTGTTCACGGTGTCACCCTATTGTTGCCAGTGTCACTCTTTTTGAGATTCTTCGCATAAGAATCTCTTTTGCAACAATCACCAGTCATTCTGGCCGTGTCTGCCTACTTTTGCCAGTGTCACTCTTTGTCAAGATTTTCCTCATAGAATCTCTTTTGTGACAGTCACCACTCATTTTGGCTATGTCTGCCTACTATCACCTGTTAGCTTAAAGAATAAATTTGACAACTGAGTGTCAATACACTTAACCAAGATGAAGAGTAAGTACCGAGTAAGATGAAGCGCCGAGCTATATCAATTGCTGAGTAATAGAAGGTGCCGAGTATTAACAAGTGCTGAGTGGTAACAAGTGCCGAGTGTTAACAAGTGCCGAGTGGTAACAAGTGCCAAGTGTTAACAAGTGCCGAGTGGTAACAAGTGTCGAGTGTTAATAGGTGCCAAGTGATACAATTTTTTTAAGGTGTCGAGCTATCTATGAAACAGCATGTACCAAGCATCAGTAATGCTTTAGGAGCCAAGTAACACAAAATATCAGCATAAAAGTTTGAAATTGCACAAACTATGATGCAAATAGTTTTTGCAGCCAACACAAGGTAAACTTCGAGGGATTTAATGATAAAATTGAATCTTTTATTTTTCCTATGCAATCTACATGCAACCAATAAGAAAAATGATAAAGGCATGCAACCAATCAGTAAAAGACAAGTATTGAGTGAGAAATTGAGATTCAATATGGATCGTAGATCCAAATCAAACCCTAAGTCTTTGAAGCCTTTATAAGGAAGACGAAATTTCATTGTAGATATACATGAGTAGACATAAAAGGGTGCACAAGAAAATCTATTTTTAGAAGCAAGGGTTATCAAATCACAAAGGATCAAGATCAGAGAAGACGGAAAAGGAGCCTGCATTCAGCAATCAAGGATTGTAATCTATCAGGTTCATTATACCTAATACTTTCTAGTAATTATATTAGAATGAAAATCCTATGGTGATAGGTTAGCTTAATAGTTATTTCATCAGATCCTTTATTTGGGTGATTAAATCCCTTAACAGGGTGACACTTCATGTTAAGTGTTTGAAATCCTTTAACTAGGTCACTATTGACATAGTGTAAAGCCTTTAACAGGGTAGACCATCAGAAGTGGTTGAACAATATTTCTGCAGTAATTTTTGTGGGTATCATCCCCACCCTAGTTTTATCTTCTTATTCTTGGAGGGTTTCTGGGTTACCAAATTCCAGTGTTATGAGTTGTTGATGCATGTGTTTAGTTTCATGTTTATTTTATGTATTTACATGCATGCAATTTACTTTCAGTTAAAAGTTTTATTGGTTAAAGTGTGATACTTATGATTCACCCCCCCCTCTCATAAGTACTCTTTCCATATTTGAATATTCCAACAATTGGTATCAGAGCTTATACAGGTTCTCACAAAGAAAAGCCTAACAGCTTGGAGGAAAAGATCTAAAGATGGAAGCTTTCAAACTTGGAAAGATCATTGAAAATCAGGTGATAGATGTGCAACTTGCTCTGCATAGCTTAGAGGAATTCAGAAACAAGTTGAGAAACTCATTAAAAAAAAAGAAAGGATCTAGCCATAGCTGAAAATGATATACACTACAAAGATATTGATACCACCAACATATTTTCCAATGGAGATACAAAAGAGTTTGATGCAACAATAGCAGAACTGATGGAGAAAAACAAAATTCAAGCAGAAGAGATAAGATCTCTCAAGATGGAACATGAGTCACAGGCCATAATGATATGTGAAATCACTGAACAAAAGAAAAGAGCAGAGTATGATAAGGTCATGATGGAAAATGACAAAAGAAATCTTGCAAACAGACTTGAAGAAAAATGTACTGAATTGACAAGGATCTCAAACATGCAGATGGATACATTTGCTCAAATGATGAACCTTCATCATGAACTCAATGTGAAAGATATTGAGATCTCTACTTTGAAGATGCAAAATTAAAAAATGCAGAATGAATTGAACAGAGAAAGAGAGTGGTAGAGAATCTCAACAAATCAAGTGAAGCCATCAAATATTTTGAGCAAATATTGAAATCTCCAAGATCAACCCATGATACAATAGGACTTGGATACAACAACATTGAAGTTGGAGAATCATCAAAGAGTGTAGAGCAAAGAAGTAATAAAGGTAAAGATGTTAAACCTATATGTCATTTTTGTGGAAAGAAAGGACATACATCTAATGTATGTAGAAGCAAGAATGCCCATCAGCATGATAAACCCAAAAGCATAAATCATTGTCATAGATGCAAGAAGCAAGATCATCAAGCATATGAATGTAGAACCAAAACTACTGAGACATCAAGATTTGATGGACATTGTTATAATTGCAAAAAGTATGGACATAGAGCTTTTGAATGTAGATCAAAGCCTATGTGGACAGTAAATCAACCAACAAAGACATCAAACCATGAATTTTGGGATTACAACACTAGGTACAACTATCACTATTGTCAAGAATATGGACATATACCACAAAACTGCATAAGAACACATTTTAGAGGAAACTACAAAAGATGGTTGAGTCAAACTACATGTTTCAGTTGCTTAAAAATTGGTCATGTCAGCAGGAATTGCCCAACAAGGTCAAAGGCATCAAGTTTCGAGTTCAGCAATGGAAAGGCAAAGATAGATGTTGGACATATCAGAAGTGAAATGAATAAGACATGGAAGAAGAAAGATGAGTATAACACATCAAGTGCAGGAATCACTTCACCTAATAGGTCAAGTGATCAAACTTCATCAAATTAAGCAAGAATAAGTGTGTGAGGTTGATAAACCAAGTCATATTATACATCAGTCCCAAGACATAGAAGAACTGCAAAGAAGAAATTAGCATAAGCAAAGATGCCAAGTCAAAACTGAGAACTTTGCAAGATCTGTCAAAGTTGTCTTCAGGAGCCGAGTTGCTAACAGCGACCGAGTTGATAGTTGATGCCGAGCTGTGAAATATCAATAGGAGCCGAGCAAAGTAAAACACAATGGGAGTCAAGTCATGTTGAAACCCTTCAGGTGCTGAGTAGACAGTTGGCAGTGCACTAAGCATTAATTACTCTATTTTGAAGGGTACATAAATCCGATTTTTGATCATTTTCCCACCATTCAAATGAGAAGCAAAGCCGAGAAGAAGATCAACTCAGAAGCCATTTGTGAAAATTTCAATAGCGATTTAGGACAAGTTTCATCCATTTGAGGTATTTTACTTAAGTGCTGAGCTACGTAGAACTTATAAACTTGTTTAAATCATAAACCCTAGTTTGGAAAACAATGGCATCTAGGTCAGGAACCACTAAGAGTAGAGAGAGTCATGAGATACAGTTGGTCAGTAATGAAGTTAAACAACCTAAATTTAAGCCCATTCCAAAAGTAGCATACAAAAATGATCCTACAGGTGCATTATCAGTTATTCCGGATAAAGTTGTTATGGTCCAAGATGTTCGCAGATGTTATAACTACAAAATTGGTGCCATAGGAGATTTAGAAATCTATAATGCATATCATAAACTATGTGAGAACAAAAGACTGAAAGATGAGTTCTCAATAATAGAAAGAAAAGGATTAACCAAAACCCTAGCATTTTTTATTATTTTCAAAACTGAATGGGTACGGATAGTTCTAAGCTGAATACATGATGGAGCTTTTTGGTTAGAATCAGGGCCAGTAAAATTCACCAAGAAAACTGTTCATAGGGTTATTGGTATTCCAAACCTAGATCGGCCAAAGACCTTGTGAAGTGAAAAAAGGGAAGTAATAGAGAAAAATAAAGGTGCTAAATGGAACAATAGAGGAATGACTATCGACACAGTCACAAATCCCCTACTAGATTTTGTTGTGAGAATCATTTCACACAAATTCTATCAATCAAGCAGGTTAAACAGTCTACCTTGTATAGCAGTTGATATTGCATACAAGATAATTAAAAAGGATCACACTTATGATTTAGCGGAGCTCATGTTTCAACAGATTAATGAAAATCTGGGAGCTATAAGGAAGAGGAAGGGAGCTCAATGCAAATTTGGATCAGTTTTGATGTGCATGTTTTTTCTATCTGATGAAAGAATTCCCTTCTATGGGTAAGGTAAAATGGAATCCAAACAAAACAATTGTTGAACAAATCAATGGATACATTGAACAGATGGGTAAAAATTTTGATGCCCAAATGACTAGTTACTTTGAGGACTTCAAAAAATCCATGAAACAAAGAATGAGGATTCCAGTCTCATTGACTGAGAAATATGAAAAAGACATTTGTTTTCTTGTAGATATAGATTATACCTACGTACAAGTAGTTATACCTAGAGTAAGATGGCTTAGGCCACTAGGTTATGAAATTGATATTGATCAAGCTTCTGCAGCAATAACAACCCTACTTGCAGAAGAAGCTGATAAAAATGCAAAAACTTTTGGAACCTATGATGTTGTCAAATCATGGGTGATAACAAATTTGAAGACCGCTTCTGTAGTAAAGAAGAAAGAGAAAATGGTGAGACAAATCAAGAGAAAATTTGGCATTGAAGAAGAAACAACAGAAGAGGAAGGAGAAGATATTGAAGAAGAGGGAGATAAACTTCAAGGTTTGACTCAAGGGTTAGGAGAAGATAAAGAGGAAAGTGTTGAGGTAGAAGAAGCCAAGGAAGCACCAGTTAAAAGAAAGACCACAACTCCTCCTGCTCCTCAATCCAAGGGGAAGAAAGTAGTTGCTCCTGCACCAAAGAGACCTACCACAAGGGCTGCAGCACAAAAAGCCCAAGAGGAGAAAAAAGGAAAGAAGAAAGACTCAAAGAAGACTGCTGCTGAGTCAAAGAAAAGAAAATTTATTCCTCAGCTTGAAACAGATGAGGAGAATATAGAGTTAGAGGACAACAATCAATTTCAAGTGGTAAGACACAAACCCCAGACTGTTGTTGATAAATTATGTTCAAAAATCAGGAATGATGATTTAAAAGGTTTAAAGAAGTTGAATTTTTCTAAGCTCACCAAAGAAGAGCAAAATAAATTAGAGGAATCTGTGTATGCTAGGATGGCTGAATATAAGCACACACCTCTAGAATTAGATGAATCTATGCCAAAAGAATTGTATAAAATTGTAGAGGATAAATGGCATTTTTTTTTACAAATGGAAAAAGAGATAAGGGAGTCAACATTGGCTAGATTTTTGCCTGATTTGACTAGAGATCAAGTAAAAAATGCAGTAAAAAGGCATTATAACAGATTCACTCCCAAGTATAGAGCATTCAACATATTGCAGAATAAAATTGAAGAGGTAGTTACTAAATCCACAAGATTGTGGAAAATAGTTTACAAGAAAATAGAAGATGTATATAATGAAGAATATAAGGCAGAGGCAAGTGCCAAGACAAGGGAAAAGAAGGTGTCAAAAACTAAAGAAAAAGAGAAGGAACAAGTCGAGAAGAAGAAAAGGAAGAAGAGGCACATATAGAGGAGAAAGAGGAAGAGAAAGATACAGCTGAGCCACAAGATCAAAGTATGCAAGACATACAAGTATCTCCTCCTAGTCCTCCTCATGCCACCATCACACCTGCAGATATTATAAAAATAAAAGATGTTACAGACACTTCAAATCCAAACATAAATCCATTAACTGCAGAGGATTTAGAAATCCCTGACCAATCATCACTAGTAGCAAAATTAAGTCCTATATTGGTCAGTGTTGATGAATTACAGAATCTAGAAGTCAAAATAGAGATAGTCAAGGTAAAAGAACAAGTGCCACCTTTGACCATACAAACTACTAGTATTATATTTCTTCCATCACCACCTCCACCTAGTGTAGTCACACATACACTCCAAATGTTGAGTACAGCAGCAGGGGAAATAAAAGAAACATCTGAACAGCCAACAAGTTCAACCCTACCGAGCAGTCATAAAAGGGATACTCAAGCTAAAGAAAAAGATGAGACAAAGAAGGAGGAGACAAAAATACAAACACTGGTTGCATTACCAAAATTTGGTACTCCAACACAAACTCTTCAGCAGTCGAGCACAGATGGGTTACAGCTACAAATCAGGACACCAGGCTCGAGCTCATCAAAGGCAGTTAGGAAGCTTCACTATGGAGTTCCTGAGCTTGATGAAGAAATAAAGATCCCATATTATGAATCTAGCACTCTTACTAAAGAAAAGATTAATGAAATTCAGAGTGCATTGGATAGAAGAAGGAGACAAGAAGCACTAAGAAAAGAACATGGGCATAAGCTTACCTTGAATGAAATCAAAGATATATTCACAGAAGCTTTTTGCTTACAATCTCCAGATGAGTCAAGACTAATTATAGAACAACTATCTGATATAGTTGACCAGGTGACTAATGAAGACCAGGAAACAAATGCCAAATTGTTTGAATGGTTAGAAAGGAAGTTCCAAGGCAAGGTAAATAGTAAAATATCTGGTGATATAGCATTGTCACAAGAAGAACTGGAAAAGAAAGTTATAACAGTTAAAATTGCACTAGGAAACATCTTTTCCCTGTACAACAAGTTGTGTGATTTTTCCACATTCACACAGGACACTAGCCAGAAAATACTGAGCTTGGAAAACAATCTGAAGATTTCCAGTATGCAACTCCCCACAAATCCAGCTCAAAGTGAGAAGCATTTTGTCCAATCACTTCACACACAAAGAGAGTTAGCTATCTTAGCAGTAGAGGAGGCAACCACAAAAGCTAAATTGATGCAAATTCAATCATCAATAACTCCTCATTTGGAACTACTTCACAAGGAGCAGATAAATGCAAAGATAGTCCTCAAGAAAGACCCCAATCTTTCTTCATCTAATGGACTTGTACAACTAGTAGCAAAGATTTCCATCTAGCATAAGACATTGGATATCACATTAGCAAATTGGGATGCAGCTCTGAAGGTACTCCTTGAAGTAAATAGTACATTTTTGGCCAAGTATGGCATTTCCTTGTAAGACCCTTGACATAAGTGTTAAAAAGGGGGAGAATAAGTATGGGGAAGTGATAAGAAGTGATTAAGTATGGGGGAGTTAAGTGCAGAATATATGAAATGATAAGTATGATAAAAGGGGGAGATAGCAAAGGGGGAGATAGAAAATTTTGAGATAGCAAATTTTGAATAGGACAGAACTCACTGAGTGTACATACAGGATTAATTAATAAGGAGTCACAAGGATCTTAGTTAAGTATTTTTGCCACTCATGTCAAAGGGGGCGATTGTTAGCTTAAAGAATAAATTTGACAACTGAGTGTCAATACACTTAACCAAGATCAAGAGTGAGTGCCGAGTAAGATGAAGCGTTGAGCTATATCAATTGTCGAGTAACAACAGGTGCCGAGTATTAACAAGTGCCAAGTGGTAACAAGTGCCAAGTGTTAACAAGTGCCGAGTGGTAACAAGTGCTGAGTGTTAATAGGTGCCAACTGATATAGTTTTGTTTAGGTGCTGAGCTATCCAGGAAACAACATGTGCCAAGCATCAACAATGCTTTAGGAGCTGAGTAACACAAAATATTAGCATAAAAGTTTAAAATTGCACAAACTATGATGCAAATAGTTTTTGTAGCTGACACAAGGTAAACTTTGAGGGATTTAATGATAAAATTGAATCTTTTATTTTTCCTATGCAATTTACATGCAACCAATGAGAAAAATGATAAAGGCATGCAACCAATCAGTAAAAGACAAGTATTGAGCAAGAAATTGAGATTCAATATGGATCGTAGATCCAAATCAAACCCTAAGTCTTTGAAGTCTTTATAAGGAAGACGAAATTTCATTGTAGATATACATGAGTAGACATACAAGGGTGCACAAGGAAATCTATTTTTAGAAGCAAGGGTTATCAGATCACAAAGGATCAAGATCAGAGAAGACGAAAAAGGAGCCTGCATTCAGCAATCAAGGATTGTAATCTATTAGGTTCATTATACCTAATACTTTCTAGCAATTTTATTAGAATGAAAATCCTATGGTGATAGGTTAGCTTAATAGCTATTTCATCAGATCCTTTATTTAGGTGATTAAATCCCTTAACAGGGTGACACTTCATGTTAAGTGTTTGAAATCCTCTAACCAAGTCACTATTGACATAGTGTAAAGCCTTTAACAGGGCAGACCATCAGAGTGGTTGAACAATATTGCTGCAGTAATTTTTGTGGGTATCATCCCCACCCCAGTTTTACCTTCTTATTCTTGGAGGGTTTCTGGGTTACCAAATTCCAGTGTTATGAGTTGTTGATGCATGTGTTTAGTTTCATGTTTATTTGATGTATTTACATGCATGCAATTTACTTTCAGTTAAAAGTTTTATTGGCTAAAGTGTGATACTTATGATTCACCCCCCCTTCTCATAAATACTCTTTCCATATCTGAATATTCCAACATCACCAGTGTCACTCTTTTCAAGATTCTCCTCATAGAATCTCTTTTGTAATAGTCAACAATTGTTCTAGCTGTGTTTTCCTATTGTTGCTCGGGTCACATTTTTAGATTATGTTATTGAAGATTTCTCTTGCATCAATCACCAGTTGTTCTGGCTATGTTTGTTTACTATTTATTAGTCCTCTTTAGGTTCTTTACTATGAAGATTCCTCTTTGACCTCAATCACCAATTGTTGTAACTGCATCTACCTACTATTGTCACCCTACTAAAGAGATTTCTTTCATCCATGTTTTGGGCACTGACACTTGACATTAATCCCATCACAAACATTGAACTTAAAATGACATACTTGTTTGGATATGCTAAGCATTTCATTTTTTTCTTTGTTTTTTCTTTATCATGTCTCCTTGAGCAACTCGATGATGTCATTTCTAACTAGAGAAGTAATGACTGGGGGCATGATATTTTCTTTTCTTTCTATCTACGGTTTAGTTCCAATTAGTTGACATATTCCAATAAGAGGGGTGTCCAATATAAGAGCCTCCATCTCGTATTGGGTGGCCAGGTGTACCTCAAATCCTTTTATATGAATACATCAATAATGTCGGTTCTTCTACTTATCTATTGGAGTGAACTCTTCATGCTACGGTAAATACTGATACTTGTCCTGCTAAGTGAACGTATGGGTCATTGCGTGTATATCTAGTTGTCTTAGGTTACGAACACAAGGGTTGTTGTAGATAAAATACTTATAGAATGCTTAGCATAAGATGGATCTCTTGTGTGTTTGGTGTGTCTTCCATGAAAGCAACATTCTGATCATCCTAAGTTTACGTTTCAATGCTTATGTTAGCTTGCTACAATAAAAGGGACAAATGTTCTGGCCATTCTGGCTTCTTGTCCCTCGAATGCTTACATTTAATCCTAACAAACCTATAACCTATGTTCTATTAATATTCCCATGATTGCACTATCAATGGGGGTTGAAGGACGTATAGGATTTTATTCTATGCTCAGTGATGATAAATTGTCAAGGCTTGGTAACTAGACCTAGGGTTGCATTTAACATAGTCTTGCATTGCATACTTCACTTGCATAAGCACGCGATTCAATTAAAACTCTATTTCCATCCTTCATGATGGGGGATTTTGGATCTCTTCAAATGTATTAGGATTCTCCATGGCTGCACAAGCATTTGGTTCTTTGGTTTGTATTAACGTGCTCTTCGAGGGGATACTTGTCACTGTCAAGCAAAAACACACAACACTTCATGAGATGTCAATTTATTTCGATATGCATTACATCCATATACTCATGTCATTTAGATTACATAATCCACTCACATCACATCAAACATAAATCCATACATCAACATCACATTTGCATCTTATAACCACAAGCATAAAACATCTCATGTGCATCAAAGGAAAAGACAGACAATGACAATGACATGAACACAATGCTACTGAGCTCAAAATCTCATTTATATATATATATCTCAAAAAATGTGTGTCAACACAAAAATGAGCACTACTCAAGTGCTATCGATAAAAAAAGATACAAAATGGTGCTAGCACACCAACCAATACATAGCTAGAATCAAAATCGGTGCTAAGAGTATCATGTGTCTAGTTGTGGCCTGCACCATCATCTCCAGTAGGAGGAGGAGGAGGAGGTGGCATATCTAGCCTGGTAGGAGGATGTGCACCCTTGGAATCTTAGGCATACTATGAGAAATGAGGCACTTGCTGAGCCTCATTGGGCACCACTATCGAGTATGCTACAAAATAGTAGGCCGCTTGGGCCATCTACAATCAGACTTCATCCTGCAACACCTTTGCCCTCTACTTGGTATCTTACACTCGATCTTGTAACCTCTGAATCTCCTAATCTCGCTTGGAGATCCATGCATCCTTGACTGCTACTTGAATCTGTAGCTCTCTGATTTGCTGAGAGGCCTAATGGATCTGCTCTCTTTGTCACCATAGTGCATCCTGAGATCCTGTAGTAGGCTGCTCCTACATCTCCTCATCGAGCATCTCAGGTGTCTGCTCTGTAGGTGCATGATCCTCCACCCTCGCCCTCTAGCACTGACCCTACTCTCTACCACTGCCACCAACACCTAGATTTGACCCCATCCACCATGCGAGAATCCAAACTTGTCTATCCCCCTCTCACCTATGGTGGACCCTGTGGCTGTGGAAGCTATGGTGGTTGCTGCTACTATATAGGCCCCTGCACTGGTGCTTGTTGGGGACCATGTGATGCTCCCCCTAGAGGATCTATGAACTATGGGAAGGGGTGACTAATAAGATACCTGATATGCAGTGTCACCCCTACATCTACTACCTCTGGAAGGTAGTCCCACTATGCTGCAACTAGGTTGCACACATCAATCATGGATCTCCTAGCATCTAATCTCATCGGCCATCCTCGTGTCAGGTCCCAGGCTACTTGTGCATAGGTGCAATACTTCTGGGAGATATCTTGCTACCTCCTATACTGCCTCTACACCTGTGCAATGGCAAATTGCTCAATGATCTGTGTGGTTCTACTCAACAGTGGCTACGAGCAAAACATCCACCCTAGCTTCCTAGGAGCGTTGTCCCAATCCTCTGTCTCTTGTCAGGGTTACCATATGATGAAGACCATGTCGTCAAGATGGGTCCTCTAGTGATCTGTCTTACCCAAGCTTGCCTAGGTAATCTACCCCCTGTATCTACAAATATATGGCTCTGTGGGCTCACGAGCATTCTCAAAAATGGGTTGTGTAATCGACAGGTTCTCCCATGCCTAGATCTAAAGAACATATACACCAGTGACCATACTCTTCTACTCATGGTATACTATCTCATGTATCTCATAGAACATGTGGGCAAGCATGCACTGGCCCCACGCAAATCTCTATGAAGCATCGAGCATCCTTTGAAGCATAATACCCCATTCATAGTCCAATCTGTGCTATCATCTATCTAGTACTAGGAAGCAGTTGATAAATATGGCCAAAACTAAAGCTAACCTATGCATCTACCCATATGTATAAACGAGTTCATCCTAGGTGATGGCTCGTCCAATCGCTAGCTGCCTCTAGAAAATGGCACACAAGGCCTCTATACCTACTCGGGGCACCGTGTCATAGGCCACTCTCGGCCAATGGAAGGGGATCCATAGAATCTTATAGATGTCCTCAAGAGTGATTGTCATCTCTCCTTGCAACAAGTGGAACCTGTTCATTTCTAAGTGGAAATGATCAACCAAGGTAGTCAACAAGCCATGATTCACTAGCACTATTGGGATCTGGCATAGAGAAGTGAGCCCCAATCTATCAATTTGAGCCATGTCTACCACATCTAGGCTCTGCAACAAAGCTCCATATGGTGGATAATGTGATCTAAATGAAACATCACTAAATACCTCCTACACACACGAACAACAATAATGTGCAAATAGTCAATACTCACTCAAAAAGTCAAAATGACGAAAAAATGAATGAAAATCAAAGCAAAAACATTAAACATGCAATTTTTCATTAACACATTGTCACAAATTTTTGTGCAAAGATGTATTTCCTTACATGAGAATTCATTTCTTCATGTGAGATTATGCATCTTTGTGTGAGAAATCAAGTCCTTGCGTGAAGAAAGACTCTCTCGCATGAAAGGCGACAAAAACTTGAGTGAAGTTTTACCAAATTCTCTTACTTTTGATGTGAGAAGTGGGTATCTCTCGCATGAGAACTCCCACTGACACACAAAAAAAAACACTGGGTTGGTGAATCTTCGTGTGAGAAGACATTGGCTTCGTGCAAGAAAGGACAATCTCGTGCAAAAACTGATTGTTGACCTCCTAAAACATGCTAAAAACTACAATAAATGACCTCAAAAAATATGAAAATGAAAGTACAAAGTAAGGTTATCGACCACTCACTAGTGGTCCATAGTCTGCCAGTCGGCTATGTCATCAAGAGTGCTCAAAATGGTGATATCTCACATTGACTACCATCTTCCTCTCAGAGCTTCTATTCACTAAAGACAAAATGGTTCAAATGATTTCAAAAGACCCCTTGGGCCCTTATATAGGGTTTGACCTAATTTTTCAAAGTCCTCCAATTTGCGCAAAAAACACCTCCTAGCTAATTTGACTGTTCTAAATCCATTTTCAGGATCAAATTCTAAATTTGACACACCTAAGCAGCTAAAAAATGCATTTAAAAATTTTGGGACCGATGCGATTTAACACTTGTGTAGTCTAATTTTTTTCTGATACTTTGTGATTCTTGGAATCTTTTTAACTCAAAATTATTCATGTTTTCAAAATTTAATTTCTAAAAAGTCAACTATGGTAAAATCTAGTCAACTTTTGGTCAAACTTGGTCTTCTAGACCTCAAAATCACTGTAAATCAACTCTAAATTTTCTTCTAATTGTTTTGATCTCTCCTACATTCTATGAATCTTGGATTTCTTCTATATCTCTTTCTATGCTACTTCACATCATATTTCTGGTGTGTCATCTTTCGATTTTGCTCTCAAGGGGATAGGATGATTAAATCATTGAATCTAAATTTCCAAATCAATCTAAATCTTCATTTCTTGGGGCATCTTATTCCCATCCTATGTCCTCATCACTTAGGGCATCTTATTCTCCTCTTTTCTGGCATCTTTGTCATCTACTGCATGTTATAAAGAGTCCCATAGATAGGTATTGGGACAATCTAAACCTCTACTCATGAGAATCAAGCCTTATTCTAGGGATGATTCTATGACTCATATTTTGATCTTACTATCTTTTATCAATCTCGGGTATTTAGGTGTTCTATCTGGATCCTTAAAGTTTAAGCTCCATTCTAGAGATAATCTTTTAAATGCTATCAACTCTTAGGCATCTAGGTGTTCTATCTGGATCCTTAAAGGTTGAGCTCCATTCTAGAGATAATAAATTTAAATGCTATCAACTCTCAAGTATCTAGGTGTTCTATTTGGATCCTTAAAGGTTAAGCTTTGTTCTAGAGATAATCTTTTAAATACTATCAGCTCTCAAGTATCTAGGTGTTCTATTTGGATCCTTAAAGGTTAAGCTCCATTTTGGAGATAATCTTTTAAATGCTATCAACTCTCAAGTATCTAGATGTTTTGTTTGGATCCTTAAAGATTAAGCTCCATTCTAGAGATAATCTTTTAAATACTATCAATCTCGGGTATCTAGATGTTTTGTCTAGATCCTTAAAGGTTAAACTTCGTTTTGAAGGAAATCCTTAAAATGCTTATCAATTTAGGTATCTAGGTGCTCTACTTGGATTCCTTGGGATTAAGCTCTGTTCTAGAGATGGTCCTTAAAAGCTTATCAATTGGTCTTTGTATCATCAATTTTGGAACCAATCTCATTTCTTGATCCTCGCATCATGCTTTCTAATTTTTTTGAATCAAATGTGCTGGTTGCAAATTCATTCAAAGAGGGAAAAAATGTAATACCCCAAAACTGGCTCATTGCCATGATCACCAATTTTGGTCTATTTCAATCAATCCTAAGTCCTATGTCACTAGGCAATTCTTATTCTGCTAACTTGCTACTTGACTTAATTTTCAAATGCAAAGAATCCTAAATCTGCATTCATCATACTCTTTATTTAATTCCTAATGTATTGACTCATATTAGTCACATTAAACCTACTAATTAAGATTTAATTTAATTTGAAGTATTTATACTTTAATTAAATTAAATTATCACCTAAGGCTAATGTACTAAGGGATTAAATTTATTTAATTTAATAACTATGCTTACTTTAATTAATTGAATGCAATTATTCAATTAAATGAAAAAGGTATTTGTGAGGTCATATCTTATCTATTAAATTAAATAATATCTTCAAAATCCTCTCTTCAGTTTTAAATGGAAACTCCAAGTGAACTACTTCTCAAAATTAGAATCAATCTAGTTAACTTGCTCTCACACTTATGATAAGTTCAATTAACTACTTATCACACTCAGATCAGAAACAGTTAACTTCACCTGCACAAGGAAGTTTCCATCTTAACTAAATCTTCTATCTAATCCTAACTGTTCATCAAGATTGAATGAATCTCTATTGACTTGTGCACTCATTTAATTTCATTATTTTCATAAGCTTTCATTTTCCTAGATTAAATGTCATTTATATTTAATATGCATACATCTAGTTAATTTTATTTTTTATGTTCTTAGAATAATTGCATATCACATTTAGATTATTTGCACAATCATATAGCCTTAATTGTATTCAAACCCTTTATTCTAGAATGGTCTGGTTGCCTGCACCTCGTATATGAGACCATAAATAGGTAAAATTCTTCTAGATAGAAGGCAACAGGTCATCTTGCAGGACTCTTCTTAGGTGATCAATCTCATGTTCATTCTAGGATGAATCCGCATACAAGGACCATGTTGAAGTGTGTGTGTGAAGTTTGAGGCCACATTTCGCATATGGTCACTATCTAGTCGGCACTTGAATGACTTGGCACATGAGTGACTTGAAACTCACTATTTACTTGGCATGCTCTAACTTATATGTTGTGCTTGACATATGTTACTTGTTAAGCATGAATTAAGTAAATGACTTAATTGTATAGACACTTACTTTTCAAAACCAATATGAGATTAACAATCTCCCCCTTTGACATGAGTATTAAAAAACCTTGGTCATGCATTAATGATCTTATCCTTATGAGCATAACATAGATATCTATTCAACTTCTATACAAAATTTCAAAATATCAAAAAAATTTACAACACATGACTTATCAGTCATACCTCAAAATTTCATAACTCCCCATGAGTTGATTGTTTAGTTTTGTTCTGTACTCTGTATCAAAATCTTTCTCCTATTGAGTAGATTTGCATAAACTAATATTCTATCTCTATTATTTTTGGAGCTAATATTTTGTTGTTTTGTTGCTCTATTCACTTACTCCACCTTTGGTTTTTCTCCCTCTTTTCTTTTCTTGCTCTATTGGCTCCTCCATTAACTCCCCCATTACTCTCACTCCCCCTTTTTGATACTAATGTCAATGGGTTATACACTAATAGTGTATTTGTCCAAAAATGATTTATGGAACTCAAGTATAATCTTTAGATCTGCATCCCAATTAGTACAAGCTATCTCCAAAGACTTGATTTGGATGGCCAGCTTGGCAACAAGGTGGACTAAGCCTTCCAGTATAGAAAGATGAGGATCTTTCTTCATAAGAGTTTCAACATAGCTTAGTTCCTTGTGTAATATCTCCATGTGTGGAGTCAATGTTGACTGGATGGTGATTAGTTTAGCACTGACATTGGCTTCATCTTCTTGTAAAGATACTAACTAACTCTAAGATTGCAAGAGGTATCTGAAGGGTTTCTCACTTTGAGCTAGAGACTTGGGCAAAGTAGCACCAAATGACTGTATATGACTCTCCAAACTCAGGATGTGATTCCTTATTTCTTGCGTGAAGAGTGTAGGATTACATAATTTGGTGTACAAATAGAAAATATTCTCTAGTACCTTCTTCACACTCTCTATCTTCGTCACTAGTTCAACCTATGTTAGTGCAATAGCACTTGATATCTTCTCATTTACCTCATTTTGGAACTTCCTTTCAAACCATTCAAGTAGTTTTCCATTTTTATTTAGGTATGTGTTATTAACCCTTTCCACTATATTTGTTAATTGTTCAAGGATAGGCTTATTTTCTTCTGGAGTTAGCAGATTGAATGCATCAAGGAAAATCTCTTTGATATCAATCTAAGCTTTCTTCTACCTATGCTCCCTTCTAAGTAGTTCTTGATTTTTCTTCTTTTCTAGGGCCTCTTGCAATATACCCATATGCTCAATTGTGATTGTTGCCAATTCAAATTTAGGCAATACAATCTCTTCATCTAGGCTAACATCACCATATGTAGTCACCTATTTTGCCTTAGATGAGTTGGGACTTGGCCTTGAAAATTGCAATGGTGTGGCATCTGTGCTCGGCCTTTGAAGAGCTTGACTAGGAGGAGCAAAAAATTTTGGTAATGTCATTAGTGCTTAAATTTCTAGTTGCTCCTCTAGCTTGATGTCAAAGTTAACTCTTTAATCTTGTCCTTCTCTTCCTTTGTAGTTCCATTTGCACCTTGATCTTGTGCTAGAGGTGTAGGTGTATCTATCTAACCTATTTGTCCTTGAGTGCCTTCATTATCTTGTGTCTCTAGCTTGTCTTCTCCAAATGTATCATCCTTATCTTCTTTAGGTTATTGTATATTCACTAAGACTAGAGTGTCTCATAGTAGTGTACTGATAGTAGAACTTGTTTTCTCCTTCCTTTGATATACCACTATAGGTGGTGAACGTTGTACACTTGTCACTTGAGGAGTGACTAAAGGTGTGTCTAGTGTTTGTAATTCCTCTTTTGCAAATTTCTTTTGAATTTCATTTACACTCACCAGTACAGGGTTGTCAAAAAGTTTGGTTGGGAAAGTGGTCTCAACAAGTATCTTTTTCAAATCATCCTCTATAAGGGGATTGATGTTCTAAAAACTAGTCTCAGTAACATCCTTAACTTTGACAATTTCAACATTTGTACTTGTTTCCTATGGAGGGGTGGTACTAGGAACTTGTTTGTTTTATACACTCTATTCTATTTGCTGCTCTTCTTTAGCTGGTGCCTAGGTGTCAATGCTCATAGCTATGCTTCCCTCAACTATGTCCTATTCTATGTCTTCTTCTTCATCCTCACCTACCTCAATAGGTCTTTGCTCAACTTCCCTAGATGTTGATAGTCTGTATGTAATTTTCCACATTTTCTTGGACTTTGTACAACATCCTTAATATTATTTTGCAATATGCTAAATGACTTGTATTTTGGTATAAATCTTGCACCATACCTCTTAATGCCTTTAGTCATTTCATCCTTAGTTCAGGCGTAACTTGGGTAAGAGCTATCTCCCTAATTTGTTTCTCAATGTCTAAACAATAATGCCACTTTTGCTCAATTCTATCATACAAGCTTTTAGGTATAGAGTTGGAAAGTTCTAGAGGAGTCTTTTGAATATTTCCATCATGGCATATACTATCTCTTCAACTTGGTTCTTTTCAATCTTCCCAAGATTGTCAAACTCAATATGAGAGAATCCTAATAAATCATTATTGTTCCTAATATTCTTACATAGATTGTCTAAATTCTGAAGAGGTATTGTGACTTACCAATTGAAATTGGCTGTTGTTATCCAATTCAGTCTTCTCTTCATCAAATTCAACTTGAGCAACATAATTTCTCTTTGGTCTCTTCTGAGCTTCAACTTTCTTCTCCTTAGACTTGGCTACTTCTTTAGCCTTTTTTGTAGTGACTCTAGTACTAGCCCTTGTGGTAGGTGTTTAGGCTTAGGATCAGTAGGTTTAGCAACCTTCTTTGGTTTGTTCAATATTTTCTTTTCTATTTTTCTTCTCAGTAGCTATAGGTGCTTCATTGGCTTCTTCTTCCTTGACACCTTCTACAATTTCCACTTCTTCTTTTTGGTCTTCTCCTTGACCTTGTGTTAATACTACTGGTTCTTGAGCTTGTGTTTCTTCTTCTTCTTCTTCCTTGACTCCTTCACCAAATATTTCTTTCAATTTATTAACCATTTTATTCTTCTACCTGATCACTAAAGCAATCTTCAATTCCATTGCAATCTTTGATTTGGCCATGTCATAGTTTCCAAATGCTATGGCTTCTCTATCCACTTCTTCTATAAGTAATGATGTTATTACTATAGAGGCCTTATCAACATTTATTTCATATCCTAATAGTCTTAGCCATCTCACTTTGGGAATTGCTGCCTGAACATATGTGAAATTAGTGTCAACTAGGAAGCAAACATCATCAAAATGTTTCTCCACTAGTGAGATCGGTATTCTCAATCTTTTCTTAATTGATTATTTGAAATCTTCAAAATAACTTGTCATGATCAATTCAAAGTTATCACCTAGTTGCTCAATATATTCACCTATTTGAACTACAATAGGTCTATTTAATTTCCATGCAACTTTACCAAATGTGGAAAAGTTAATCTATACATAAAAGAAAATACATACAAGAATAGATCCAAATTTACATTATGCACTTTTGGTTTTCCTTATAGCTCCCAAATTCTCAATCAATTGTTGCAACTACAACTCAACAAAATCATAAGTACGATCCTTCTTCAATATTTTTTAATCCATATCCACTATAATGCAAGGTACAATGTTTAATCTACTAGATTGATAGAACTTATGTGCTATAATCCTCACTACAAAAGCTATTAGGAGATCTGTGATTGTATCAATTGTCATCCCTCATTTATTCCACACTGCCGCTATGTTTGTTTCAATTATTTCCTTAGCTTCACTTCTCATTATCTTGGGCTGATCTAGGATTGGATACCCTATGATTCTATGTACAATCTTCTTGGTTATTTTCACTGGTCCATTCTCTAGCCATACAGAGTTGTCATGAATTCTACTCAAAACAAATTTTAACCACTCTATTTTGAAAACGTTGGGGAAAACTAGGGCACAGGTTAACCTTTTCTTCTTAATAACTTTAAATTCTTCCTTCAATTCTCCATTCTCACATAGTTTTCCATATGTCTTCCTAATTTCCATATCACCTATACTTCCAATTTTGTATGTATAATAGTTTCTAACATCTTGTATCATCAAAACTTGTGGTGGTATCATGGATAACACACCAGAGGGATCCCGTTTGTAAGCTATATTTGGGATAGCCCTAAAAGTAGGTTGTTTGATTTCATTACTTATCAATTCTACATTTAAAACTTCTTTTCTCTCTACAACCTTGGCTAGTAAAGAACTAGACACCATTACATGAAACTAGGGTTTGCAAAATTTAAAATTGTGTAGCTTGACACACGATAAATACCTTGTAAATCCTATTGGAATAGTGTCAAACAGCCTTTTAAATCTCTTGCAAATTCTCACATCATTTTTTCTAGATTTCCTTTATCTCTTCGTGCTCTACTTCAAATTCGAGTGATTTCAAATGAGAAAAAGTCAATCAAATAGCCCTTAAAACACTGCATTTAGTGTTTACACATTTGTAAGCTTGGCTTCAATTAAATTTTTGGCTCATTCAACATCCATGGTTTTTTCCATGTGCTTAGAAACCACCACAAGCTCAGCCTTCACTAACAATAGCTTGTCATCCACTAACATTTCACTCAACAACCATAGTGAAACTTTTCATGCTCAACAATAACATGAAAGAACTGACAAAAACTTAAAGATTTATTCTTGATTCCTAAAAACACTTCGCATCTTTATTCATGCATATGTAATCTTTTCAAAAATAAATCCTTGGAATTAATGTATAGTATATCCTTTTAAATATCATTCTCATATACCTCTTGATTTCTTAATTTGAGGAGTAGTGACACTTGACCCATTCGGTGAAGTGATCTCATCTACACTTGTGTGCTGCAATCTTCCTTTCTCCTCCATGTCTTGTTCATATCATCTCTAAAATTTTCAATATCTTCCTTTCGTTTGCCTTTGTTGAACTCACAACTTGGTGCCTTTGACCTTGTTAGACAATTTTTGCTTATGTGACCTATCTTCAAATAGCTAAAACATGTGGTCTGACTCAACCAACTTTTGTAATCACTTTTGAAATGTGTTCTAATACAATTCTTAGGAATATGTCCATGCTCTTGACAATAGTAACAACTATAACTTCTATTATAATCCCAATTATAAGAGTTTCCATTGTTCTTTACCTTTATCTACTTGTTTGATGACCACTTGGGTTTGGATTTGCATTCAAAATCTCTATGTCTATACTTCTGATAGTTATAGTAGTATCCTTAAAATCTTTGGGTGTGCATGGTCTTGGTTTTGCATTAATGTGCCTGAATACCTTGTTTGTTACACTTTTGGCAGTGACCCATGTTATTCTACTTAACATTGAGATTTATAGTCTTGCTCCTGCAAACATTAGCAACATGACCTATCATGCCACAATTATGACAAGTAGGTTTGTAGTTCTTACCTTTATTACTTTTTTCTGCACCACTTTTGGATGATTCTCCTTCTTCAGTACTAGTGTATCCCAATTTAGAAGTATCATTGTTAGATCTAGGGGATCTCATCACTTGTTCAAACTTTCAACAAACTCCTTTTCCCTTTTTAGATCATTTATCAATTGTTCATTCTACAACTTTAGTGTTGTGATCTAAATGTCTTTACTATTTATTTCATGATTATCAATCATGACTTGATTCATTGTCTCCAATTACATGTGAGCGATCTTGTTTATCTCTAATGATTTCTCTTCCAATTTGTTGGTCAAAACCCTTTTGTCATCTTCAATTATAACTTTGTCTTCCATAAATTTCTTTTTTGTTTGGTCACCTCACATAGAAATATGGCTTGTGATTCTTGCTCTATTTTAGATTTCTGATTTCTTTAGCTAGGGTACTATTCTTTTCCATTATATCTATAACTACTGCATCAAATTCATTGGAGTTTCCATTTGCAAATAGTTTAGTAGTGTCCATCTCTTGGTATTGTGTGTCATTCTCCTCAATAGAAATTTCCTTCCTTCTTCTGAATGATTTCTTTAGATTGTCTCTTGCTTCATTCAACTAATGTAGAATGAGTTGTATTTCAATCTCTTGGTTCTCAACAATCTTTCCCAACTTGTAGAATTTCATTTCCAAGATCTTTCCTCAAAGTTGCAAAGCTTTACTTTCAAAGGTCCGAGCTCTAATATTAATTATTGGAATTACAATAGGAAAGGTAAATTTTGAGTAGGTGGGGGGGAGGGGCTGAATTAGTGCTTCAAAATTTTACCCATAAAAATATTCACCAT
Organism: Cupressus sempervirens; assembly: GCA_028749045.1. Lineage (NCBI taxonomy): Eukaryota > Viridiplantae > Streptophyta > Pinopsida > Cupressales > Cupressaceae > Cupressus > Cupressus sempervirens. The sequence continues at coordinate 570,364,322 of CM053789.1, read as the reverse complement.
ACATCCATCTCACAATTCAACAAATAAACTCAAATACCATATAAAGCATATACATCTAAAGTATGAAAACAAGTAAGCATTCACACATGTATGACACAAGATGAGATTACCCATAAACCCTTCAATGAGAAGGTAAAACTAGGGTGGGGATGACACCCACAAATCTTCACTACTATAGTAATAAAGTGTATCCAATAAAGGTTACAATGTTTGATCATGAAACATGATCTACCCTCTGAAAGGTCTACCCTATTAAAAGCTTACAAAGCCTATTACGTCTTACCTTGTTAAAGGATTTCAACACCTTGTTAGAAGTGTGCCTAATTAAAGGACTTTAACTATCAATTAAGTAAGCACCTTGTTAAAGGATTTCAATACAACCTATTAAGACTACTCTATTAAGAGATTTAATTGATTCACCTATTAGAATGTCTTAGCAATGATCCTACAATTAGTATTCTATTGCTTGATGTTAGATCACCTCTATACTAATGTGTACTTGATTCTTTCTAATTAGATGTCTCTTTGCTATCCACTATTTCATTTCCTATGTTCTTCTTTAACTAATTCTACAATGAAACTAAAATCATAATACCTTGGTCATGATGAATGTCCTATTTGCACATGAAAACTCTCCTTCTCTACACTTAGAACATTTTAGGTTTGTCTTCCTTAATAATACCTAGGTGACTTAGGATTAGGTATGAATCAACGACTATGATTCACCCATATTACCACTTAAACCTTCCCTTTTACTAATTGGATGCATGCAATACATAGGGATTCACACTTAAGATTTGTCATTATCAACAAAAGATCATAAATCAATCCTTAAGTTGGCTTAAAAATGGTTTACATAGTAGTTTGTGCCAATACAAATAACTATGTCAAAACTATGTTACGTAGCATCTGAAGTCCTTGGTGCTCAACACTAACTGTAACTTCAGTGATGTCACTCAAAATCTAAATGACTCAACATACACTGGTTGCTTGACACTTGAATCACTCAACACATACTATCTACTCAACACTTGAATTACTTGGCACTCACTATTTACTTGGCATGCTCTAACTTATATGTTGTGCTCGACATATGTTACTTGTTCAACATGAACTAAGTAAATGACTTAAGTTTATAGACACTCACTTGTCAAAACCAAAATGATCTTAACAAGTGGTGTTCCATAGGAATTTATATTTGATTGTTGAAGAGGATTTGAAAAGTTGAGAAAAAAAAATTTGCAACAGTGTTGTTTTTGGTATTCTTGGAACTTAGATGTTTTTCATCTATATTTCCATCAATGCCAAAGGGGGAGATTGTTAGCATGAATGATAATGGTATTCCTTTGGGGGGGTATCCTAAGCATTGGAGAGCATGTAGCATGATTGACATGTTGCATTTATGACTATGTTTGTCATTGATGATAACATATTATGGTTTCTATAAACACTGGCAGAGTAGCAGACATACATCATGGTCATAAAAAAGAGGTTTGATGTTCAAGTTAAGCTTGGTTAAGGACATGTTATACACTATGTCTTTTGGACATGATTAAGTGTGCATGAAGTAATTTGAAGATGTACAAAAGATATGTTTGATATACAAAAAGTAGTACAGAGACAACGTACCTAATAAGAAGTTTTTGATGATTGGATTATATCTCCTAACAGAGATAGAATCATGATATGTGAAGTTATATAGTGATAGAGGACATTATGATGATGATGTCAATGAGTGTACAAGTTCTAGAGTTGCATGTGTGAGAATTTGTAATTACTGTGAGCTAAGAGAGCTATGTGATTGAAAAATAATCAATTATCTTAATGTGTTCCTATTATAGTTATTTGGGAAAGCCTCAAGGACAACTCAAGGAATTTTTTTGAGGACTTGGTATAAAGTATTTTCCTTGATTGCAAGTACATAGCATGATCGAGTAAGTGTAAATAAGAGTAGAGTATTTGGTGAAAGTGCATAAGTGATCCAAGGGATTATTGGATGCAATGTTGGTGATCTAGTATCAAGATCAAAAGAAGCAGAAGATTGGTTGATAAGACAAAGGAAGAAGAAAGATAAGTACAGTTCATTTCTATTATTCTATAAGGAATAATACAAAGATCATTTGGATAGTGGGTTTATTGATCTTGTGGTACAAGAGAATGTAAGGATTAATTAGTCAATACAAGTTTTTGTTTTTTTGTGTATGTGTGTGCCTTTAGGGAATTTTGGAAGTATTTTTTTTAAGGTCATGTGGACCATGGAAGTATTGGAGTTTGAAGTGATTTTTGGGATTTTTTTGTATATTTTCCATGACAGTGGGTAGAGGATTGAAACTGCTACTATAACACTTTTGGTGAGTAGTTTAGATGTTTTCTTGACTCTTTTTAGCATTAATTATGGATTTTTTGCACATTTTATTTCCTTTTGTAAATAGTCTTATTTTGCAACTATCACTGGTTCTGTCTAGGCAGGTTGCAAAGATGGGGTTCTAACTCACTTTCCCACCATCCATTCTAAATGACCACTTGGGAATAGTGAGTAGAATCCATGTCCATAAATTTTATAGAAACCTAAGCCCTCAAATGTAGGGGAGCTAATTTTTTATGTCTTTCCCTAGGTGAGCTTATGGTGAGTCTGGCTAGGGAAGACCAAATTGCAAACAACATAACTTGCAGATGTGAATAACTAGAGTCAAAATTCCTTTTTGAATTTGAAGATAGGGGTCTTTCCAATATATTGTAAAGAGGGAGTAGTAATGCTAATCCATTTTTTAGCCTAAACTTTTCCAGCTTGCGAAGAAGCTAGTAAGAGCCTACAAACCCTTCAATTTACTCAATTTGAGTTAGGGTACTATACGAATGGTGGTGATCCCAAGACCCATAAAATCCTTAAGGGGTTGGCATATGATCGAAGAATCTCAAGAAAATTTATTGGGTTTCTTTGGAAGTATTGGGAGAAAATCCCTATTTTCTTAGAGTAGGAGACCCAATTAGGGCTAGTAGCCTTTTAGGCCTATTTTTGAAGAATTGGTGAAATCGGATGGAGAGTTGAACTAAGTGGGAATCCTCACACCCTAGTTGGTTTAATTGAAGTAATTGGAGATACCTCCACACCTTTGTAAGGCTAAGTAAAATATTTGGAGGTTATAATCCTTTAAGGTGGTTTAAGGGCTATGGTTAGAGAAGCAAGAATACATGAAGTTTTGGCTTGATTGGTGCATATTTCCTAGTAGTTGGGTTGGCTAGAGAGACTAAGGGACACTTAGATAATAAAGATGCTATAGGTGACAAGTGGTGTGGTTAAGACACACTAGAAGTCTTCCAAGAAGACTTATAGTATGAACCTATGATTGGTTCATTCAACGTTCCTATCAGATTGGTATCAGACCCTCAAAAGATGAGCCTTGTGGATAAATGTTTTAGAGATAGGAATTAGTAGGAGAAACTAAAATGGTGAAAATTTTAGAGTTAGAAAAGAAGGTGAATAAGAAAGTGGAAGTAAATATATTTCTCAGAGATAGATTAACCCAATAGAGGAAAAGTTGGATCAAGTGGAAGAAATGACTAAGGATGTCAAGGGTAAGGTTGAAGGAAAGAAGAAAGGGTTGGCTATAGAAGATGAAGAACCTACACCTAATCCCATCCTTATAGAGGAACCATTCTCAAAGGCATTGGAATCCATGAGTGGGAAGGCACTTGAAGGAATACCACTATTCAGTGGGAAGATGAAGGAAAATCTTGTCATGGACTAAATAGAAGAAATAGAAAACCATTTTGAGTGTGATGGAATCATTGAGGCACAAAAGATGAGGGTAGAAAAGTCAAGGTCGAGAGGCTCTGCATTGACATGGTGGAAGTTCATCTAGGTAGAGAGAGAAAAAGAAGGTAAGAAACTAATTTCCACTTGGAAGGGAATGGTTCTTAAAGTGAGAGAGGCATACATGCTAGAGGATTATGAGATTCAATTTTATTTGAAGAGGAAAAGTCTTAGATAGAGGTATCTTGATGTGAAATCATATTCTGAGGAATTTTAAAAGATTTGCATGAGGTCAAATGTATTTGAAGATAAAAACCTTAAGGTGGCTAGATACTTGAATGGGTTGAAATGGAGTATACAAGAAGATATATAGTACATCAATGCTATTAATTGGCTATCAAGATTGAAGATAAGAGAAGAAGTAAACATGATCATACTTCCAAGGGAAGAGGAAGAGGAAGAGGCCAAAGAGGTCATAGAGGTGGATACCAAGGTAGAGGGATTGAATTAAGAAATCAACGAGAGTCTAAATCTATAGAGCATGGGAATGAGATTACTCCTAGAGGAAGCTATGGTAGAGGTAGAGGAACTCAAGGAGGTTCTAATAGAGGAAGATGTACAAGAAAAAGTAACTCATACTTTGCTAGAATGAAGTTTTATAGCTATGGATAGATGGGTCACCTTGCCTTTAGATGGCCTAAGAAGGCATCTTCTTGAAACACTTAGAAAAGAGTAGCATATGATCAAGAGGATAGATAAAGTGTCAAGTCACCAGAGATTAACCATATTGAGTCAGAGATGGGGGAGAACTTAGTGTTTATAGGAGTTCTAATTATACAACTAGTGAAAGAGGATCCAAAGTAGAGAAGAGCCTTATTCAAGATAAGATGTGTAAGATACTTGGTAAAGTATGTAAGGTTATTGTGGATCCGGGTTCCATAGATAACATAATCTTAGAGGAAGTAATAAAGAAGCTTATGTTGGAGAAGATACCCCATACTAATCCATACAAGGTGACATGGTTGAATAAAGGGAAAATTGTACTTGTGAATGAGCAGACATGGGTAGAGTTCACCATTAGAGGATATAAAGTCAAGTTGATTTGTGATGTATTGCTTATGGATGCATGCCATATCCTATTGGGAATGCAATGGAAATATGATAGAGGAGCCATTTATGATGGGAAGGAGAACACCATATCTTTCAAGAAGGATGGCAGGACCTTCAAAATACAATCATCAATAAATGAAGAGGAAACATAGTCAAAGACCCCTAGTGTATTATTATGCAGTGGCAAGGAGTTTGTTAATACTCTTCAACAAAGAGGTGAAGGATATGCTAAAATGGTGCAACCACAAGAAGGAGAGAAGACTCTACAGACACCAATACCAAAAAAAAAAGTACAAGACTTAGTTGGGAAGTTCAAGGAAATAATCAGTGATGGAACACTTATAATATTACCTCCTAAAAGGTCTATTAGCCATTAGATAGACTTTATTATAGGAGCTTCATTTCCCAACAAGGAAGCCTGCAAGCTCACGCCATAGTAGAACCAAGAAGTGGCTAGACAAGTGTAGGAATTTCTAGACCAAGGATTGATCAAGAAGAGCATAAATCCATATGTAGTACCAATGGTATTTTCATCTAAGAAAGGTGGTAAGTGGAGGCTTTGTACTGATTATAGGGCTACAAATAGGATTAAAATCAAACATAGGTTTCCTATACCTATAATTGAGGATTTGATGGATTGTATAGGAGGATCTAAGTATTTCACTAAGTTGGATCTTAAGAGTGGCTACCATAAGATTAGGATCAAGGGAGAGGATGAGTGGAAGACAACATTCAAAAGCTTACAAATGCCCCTAGTACATTCAAGAGGTTAATGAATGAAGTGCTTAAGAATTACACTAGAACGTTTGTGGTAGTATACTTAGATGATATACTCATATTTAAAAAGAAAAGGAGGAGCATCTGAAACACTTGGAGATTGTGCTCAAAAGATTGTTGGAAGAAAAATAGTCTATCAATCTAGAGAAGTGTGAATTCCTCAAATAAGAACTTGTGTATTTGGGATTTGTAGTATCCCAAGGTTCATTGAAGATGGAACCAAGCAAGGTGAAGGCTATCTTGAACTAGCCAACACCAACAACAGGGATAGAGGTGAGGAGTTTCCATGGGTTAGCTCAATTGTATAGAAATTTTATAAGAAACTTTAGTGGTATTTGTCCACTAGTATTAGACACCATCAATAGTGGATTAAAGAAAAAGTTCAAATGGAATCTTGAAGTAGGGAAAGATTTTGAAAAGCTGAAGCAAGAAGTGGCTACCTAACCTATCCCCTTGTTACCTAGTTTTGATTAATTATTCATAGTGGAGTGTGATGCAAGTGGGATTGTAGTAGGAGTGGTACTAAGCCAAGAAGGCAGACTTGTAACTTTCTTTAGTGAAAAACTCAATGAATTCAAGAATAAGTACCCTACTTATGATTTGGAGTTATATGCTCTAGTGCAGTCACTTAGGAAGTGGAGACATTATCTCCTACCTAAGGAGTTTGTGATGTTTACATAACCAGACACTTAACTACACCAATACACAAGAGAAGTTGAGTAATGGACACCTAAAATGGATAGAATATCTATAAGCTTTCACATTTACTATCAAGAACAAGAAAGGATAATTGAAAAAAGTGGTAGATGCACTAAGTAGAAGGATGTTGATAGTCCAAGAAATACAACTTCAAATCATTAGCATAGAGAGTTTCAAAGACCTCTATAGAGATGATGAAGACTTCTTTGAAGCATATAAAGTATGTTGTGATTTCAAAAACCATTTTCATAGTCAATTCACATAATATACAGTACAAAGTAGGCTTTTATTTAAAGGGAATTAGTTGTGTGTTTCTCAAGGTTCCATGAGAGAGAAACTCATTCAAGAGAAGCATAATGGAAATCTTAGTGGCCATTTTGGTATCAATAATACAATAGAGATGGTACATAGATTTTATTATTGGCCCAAGTTGCCAAGAGATTTCAAGAGATATGTGGAACAATGTGTGGTATGTATGAAAGCCAAAGGGGGAGATATTAATGTAGGTTTGTACCAACCATTTCCTATTCCCAATAGACCATGGGAGTGTATCAACATTTTGTGGCAGGTCTTCCTAAGAAAAATATAGTGATGGATAGTGTCTATGTGGTGGTAGATAGAGTTAGTAAAATGAGCCATTTTATCCCTTGCAAGACCACCCATGATGCTAGTTATATTCTCATCTCTTTTTCAAGGAGATTGTAAGGATACATGGGATACCCCTAAGCATAGTATCTAAAAAAGACAGTAAGTTTATGATTCATTTTCAGAAGACTCTATAGAGTAGATTGGGTACTAATTTATCTTTTGGTTTAGCTTACTATCCTAAAATAGATAGTCAAACTATGGTGATCAATAGAGTGTTAGGTAACATTCTTAGATGCCTAACCAAGGAATATGGTCAAACATGGGACTTATTCATCCCACAAGCTGAGTATACCTACAATGACAGTGTGAATAGGACCATAGGAAGGATTTATTTTGAGATAGTATATGTATGCAGCCAAGAGGTATGTGTGAACTCATACATTTATGATCTATGGAGTATAGAAGTGGACATGCAAAAGATTTCTCATAGACAAGGAGGGAGATACAAGAGAAGGTGAAGAAGACTATGACAAAGGCTACCCAAAAGATGAAGACTAAAGTGGATATGTCAAGAAGAGATGTATAGTTTGAAATGGGGGATGATGTTATGGTTCACCTAAATAATCCTAGGTTGCAGAAGGGAATGCCAACTAAGTTTCAAATGAAGAGAGTAGAACCATGCAAAGTGTTAGCCAAATATGGATAGAATGCATATAAGATGGAAATTATAGTAGAGTTAATTACTTCACATGTGTTCAATGTGGCTAACTTAGTAAAATTAAAAGGACCAATGTTAGAGGTAAATTTGAATAGCAAGGAGACATTAGAGGATGTGAGTACTATAGTTTTACCTCCCAAGGTTCAGCTACAAGCAAAGAGAATTTTGGAATCCATGGTGAAGAAATCGACTAGAAATTATATATATATATATATATATATATATATATATATATATATGGAACATCTGATATAGTGGAATGAGCAAATGGAATTTGAAGCTAAATGGGTAGAGGGAGTTGACTTCAAGAAGTTAAGCATTGATTTGTCTACAATTTCTCCTCATGTTACTTGAAAATTGTGTAGAGGGGGAGAATGGTGCATGAGTACCTAAGGATTTCTTAACCAATCCAAGTTTTTATTTTTTTGTGTGTGTTCCTTTAGGGAATTTTGGAAGTATTTTTTTAAGGTCATGTGGAACATGGGAGGAGTGCAATAGGGTTTGGTTGAAGAGTCTTAGGACACTTGTAGGTGCAATTAGGGATCAACAAGATGTAAAAGTCCTTGATTTACAAAAATCTAATGATGACATCAACATGAGGTTAGTAGGGTATAGGATGGGTTAGAACCATATTTATACCATGGTTAAGGTCTTTGGTAAGGTTTAATGAGCATTGGGACTCATTTAGTTAAGTTGTGCAAAAACTTGCCAAAAAGATGTAAAAGTTTCATTGTGCAACTTCACAACTTTGAAATATTGCTTAGACAACTTTGTCCAAATGTTGTAAATAGATGAAAAATAACCCCAAGGGGTAAGTAACTACCTAACCACCCTAAATAAGACATTCTCTAACCAAAATGTAGGGTTGGATACCCATTATATGGAGATACATTTTGAATATTGGAGTTTGAAGTGATTTTTGGGCTTTTTCTATGTATTTTCCATGACAGTGGGTAGTTAGAGGATTGAAGTTGGTATTGTAACAATTTTTGTGAGTAGTTTAAATTTTTTCTTTATTTTTTGTGGCATTAATTAGGAATTTGGTGCACATTTTCTTTCCTTTTGTGAATAGTCTTATTTTAGCACTATCACTAGTTCTGTTCAAGCAGATAGCAAAGATGGGGTTCTAACTCACTTTCCCACCATCTATTCTGAATGGACCTTTGGGAATAGTGAGTAGATTCCATATACATATATTGTGCAGAATATTGGGCCCTCAAATATAGGGGATCTATTTTTAATGTGTTTCCCTAGGTGAGCCTATGGTGAGTCTGGCTAGGGAAGACCAAATTGCAAACAACATAACTTGTAGAAGTGAATAGCTAGAGTCAAAATTCCTTTTTTAATTTGAAGATAGGGTATTACCAAGATTTTTTGAACAGGGAGTGGTCACACATATCCATTTGTTATCCTAAAACTTTCCAACTTCCAGAGCGGCTAGTAAGAGCCTAAAAACCCTTGAATTCAATCAATTTGAGTTAGGGTACTTTACAGAAGGTGGTGACCCTAAGACCCAAAAAATCATTGAGGGGTTGGAATATGATCCAAGAATACCAAGAATTTTCATAGGTTTTATTTGGAAGGATTGGGAGAAAATCCCTATTTTCTTAGAGTAGGAGACCTAATTGAGGCTAGTAGCCTTTTAGGCCTATTTTTGAAGAATTGGTGAAATCTGATGAAGAGTTGAACTAAGTGGGACTCCTAACACCCCTATTTGGTTGAATTGAAGTACTTAGAGATACCACTATACCTCTATAAGTCTAAGTAAAATATTTGGAGGTTAAGAGCCTTTAAGGTTGTTTAAGGGCTATGGTTAGTAAAGTAAGAATGCATCAAGTTTTCACTTGATTGGTTAATCTTTCTTAGTAGTTGGGTTGGCTAGAGAGGCCAAGGGCCCTTAGATAATAAAGATCCTATAGGTAATAAGTGGCATGGTGAAGAAACCCTGGAAGTATTCCAAGAAGACTAATAACATGAATATATGATTGGTTCATCCGACCTCCCTATCATCTTGGCCCTGAAGCTGTCTAGACAAAGGGTCCATCTACCTTCTACAACTCCTAATAGGGTTGGAATCTCCTATATGGATTCAAATTCTCCTAATATTAACTAATATGTACTAACTTTTTTTATTGACTCTTAACAGGGTCCATCCTCTACCAAGGAAAATTTATATTAGTACATCATTTTGTGGGTACCATCCCCATTGGGGTTTTCCATTTGATCAAGGGTTTCCCTAGTTAACATATATGGTTTTATTGTGTATAAGTATCTTGTTATGGTTTTTGATTATATTTATTATATGGTTAAGGATTAATAAGGTTGATAATTTTCATAATAGTTGGATAATGGATTCACCCCCACTCAATTATATTGGTGGACTCTTTATTCTAATCATATGTTGACTTGATCTCAACTGGGGTGCACAGAAACCTTTAACTTAATCAACATATGATAAAATATAAATAAGTCCTCTATAGGTTGGCCTTCTCTAAATGGCTCAGTCATAATGATGACTGTCTAACATTTCCTTGGAAATGACTAAGTGTTAGACACTAATAGGAAACTTAGGCTTAGAGATCAACAAAAATGTGCTAAGATTTCATAAGCTCAAGGATATATTATCTAAAAAAGAATCAATGTAGATATAAAGGACCATTTTAGACTCTTATTAATGGGTGTCTAACTTGTATGAATAAATATGAAATACCAAACAAGTTAATCTAGTTTAGGAGAAAAGAGATTTTGATGATCAGGTTTGATTATCGAATGTCATATTCAATAGTCTCAATCAACAATCAAGCATATAGATATTGATTCATCTTTTGATTTATAAAAGGTATGTATGATTTCTATTTTTTCTTTCCTTCTACCTAATAAGTAATCTTAACGATGTCCCACCTAAGGCCAAGAAGTTAACTCAATTTGGATGAAAGCCTTATAATGAGAAATTATTATTTACATAGTCAAATATCTACAATTTTTCCTTACTTTCTTTCACCCTATTGTTTACTGCTAATTTCATTGTTTGGTGGTGTCCTTTAATCATGTTATACGACTATGAACCCTATTTCCCAAAGGATAATATTTCTCACTACATGTAAATAGTTTCACATGAAAAACCTGAGGCATAGTTCCTAAAATGAGGTCTTTTTTCCCTAATTTTTTATAAATAATTTTTTATTGTTCTATAAGTTTAGTTGATTTTTGTTTCTTCAAGCCTTTGCCTTTATCTAGATCCCCCTTTATAAGAAATTCCCTATTTTTCATTACCTCTTAAATCTACAATCCAATAGACAAGATACTAATATTTGTTGAGTGTCCTATATTTTCTTCTTCATTCTAATCCCTAATAAAAGCATACTATTACCCCAAAATTTGAAATTTTTGGTCTATTCCCTTTTCCTAAATTTCTTTTCCCCATTTGGCTCAAAATCCTTTTTATTAGACTCATTTCTCCTACCGAGTACCTAGTTAACTAAAATTGTTAGAAACCCACACTCAAATTTTCATTCACCTAAAGTTCAAAAAACCCCTAACTTCATTGATCATGTTAAATCCTTACCATTGAATGGTCAAGCTAAAAACCTAAACTAACTAACCTTAACAATGATTTAAGGTAAAGAATAACTTCCTAATCACTCATAATGTAGATCTCCTTAAAATGATCACTTTGTCAATGATGTTATAAAACTTGAGTTTTGTTATCTTGGTAGTTAATTTCTCTCACTCATTGACTTTGTGACTATACTACACATTACATTTTGCAAGGCATAACCTTTTCAAATCTAGGAGAATTGAAAATCTTAAATGTAAAGTGTAGTGGAGTGATTTTATAGAGGTGGAAACATGGATCATAATAAATTAAAAAATATTATTATCTATTATTAAAATTAAATGAGCTCAAATTCTATCTATAAGGAAAGGTGGTAGCATTTCTAAGTTAGATTTTCCATTAAGAAGGTATTTTTTTCCTGAAAGAAAAGGGGGATCCCTGTAAGTAATAAAACTTGAAATGAAGAGCCTATCTTATCATTCAACCTAACCTAAATTGGCTTCAAGTGGAATAAGTTGATATTATTTCCCATCCACACCTTAGTTGCATGGAAGGAAAAAACCAATTGTGTTGAATATAACAATGTAACCAATATTCTAGAGGAAGAAGAAGAACATGTTAAGATATATATGCTTATTATGGAATTGTGGCATGAAGTGGGGTAGTTCAATTTTTCTAATTTAACATGCATGGAATATTTTTGTCTGATAAATTTTGAGTGATAAAATTATTTTGATTCTTAGGTCCTTTCTTGACAAAAATTACTTTTAAAGACCATCATTTGTAAATGAAAAATATTGTTTGTTTATCTATAGGATTTTTTAAAGCTAACAAGAGGATATAGCTATAAAGAAATAATGGTACACAACCATATTTGGTAGTGAAATTAATCAAACTTTGTATCATTATAGTTTTAGAATATTTGAAAAGGAAATATATATCAAAATTGTGCATTTGTTATATTATTTATGTGTTGTGAATTAAAATTTGAGTTATCAAAATTTTCTCATCATCCTTGTCTATTCAAATTGGTTACAAATACTTTGATTTGGAAAAGATTTGTCTCAAGTACTTACTCATGTTGATTAAAAATGTTTGATAGGCCAAATAAGTGAGGGATCAATTAGTTATTCGCATGCAACTTGTAAAACTCATTTTTTATTGGTACACTTATAAAGATTGGAAATAAATTTTTTTGATCTATTGGTTAACCACATTAAAGATCCACAAAAAATAGAAACATAAAAGCATAGTAACATTGAAATGGAGTACTCCAAGTTTTACATGGAACCCAAACTAGGAAAAACTACATAGAAGCTAATTCTTATGGAATGAGAACCTATTAGGGAAATATTATTGAAGGTGATTTTTACAAGAGGCTCACTATCAAGACAATTAGTCATGATCGTAGAAATTATATAGGAAATAAAATTTGAATCCATCACTAAACATAGTTGTTATTCTACAAAAAAGTCTACTACATCTTGTCTTATTAATCAATCATTGTCTCAACATTTTAACACTTACATATACCATGTATACAATAATTGTTCATATTCACCAATTTAAATCTTCACTCTTCTTATATTAGTTGTAATCCTCAAACCTATTGGCTATAATATATATGAAAATGGATCACATAGAGACATTCCTATGATGGTAAATGAATTAAAAGTGGACCACCTCAACCAAAAAAAATTCCTTAACCAAAAAAAAATGTAGTATAACCTCCAATACTTTTAATACCAATAGTTACGATGGATACATTACAAAGTAAATAGTAGGAATGAAAAATAAACAAAATTCTTTAATATGGATCAGTCCAAAACATATGTTCAACCATATATTTCATGGAAAATTTATCTACAAGTGTCAAGTAGATCGAGCAAGGAGAAATAGAAGGACACAATATTTAAATCACATCCATTGGTGAACACCCTCATTGATACATATGATATTGATGCACATCAACCAATACATAATCAATACACCAAACCTATACGTGCACAACAACAGATACACTAAGAGATCAAAATATGAATATTTTAACATCAATTACAACCATTAATGACAACAACATGGAGAACATCAACCTCACATTCTAGAAAACCCCCTTCGTATCAATGGTAAAAGTCATTATTAATAAACCAAGATTACAAATTTCTCTCCCTTTAAAAATAATGAAAAAGGACTAAAAACTTCCCTTTTCAAATATACTCCTCCCCCCTAAGAAGAAGCTACCAAACATTGATCCAAAGAAAGAATAGACATGAAAAATATAGGACCAATGCATAGATAACTGTATTTATTAAATTAAAGTAAGGGGAAGAAAATTTAACTTCCCCGTGAGATACTCAAAAGTATCCTTGCACAAAGGTTTGGTAAATATATTTTTAATATGTTTCCTTATAGGCACATACTCAATTTTAACATCACTTTCTTCAACCTTCTCTTTATCAAAGTGATATACTATGGCAATACATTTTGTTTTTCAATGCACTAGTAGATTATTTAATATATTTATATCACTGGTATTATTGTACAATAGGAATTGGTTCATCAAAACTAATTCCTATATCCTTCAAGGTTTGTTTTATCCATAATAACTAAGTACATCACGAGGAAATTATAATATATTATAATTTAGTAATTGGTAAAGTTATAGAATCTTGCTTCTTGCTTGACTAAGAAACTATTTGAGGATCAAAGAAATAGGCTCCCCCATTGCTACTCTTTTGATTATCCAAACACCCTACCTAGTCTACATATATATAATGTCAATGTAAAATATGATTCTATTAGATACCATAATCCCATATCTTCAATTCCTTTCAAATATATGAAAATTCTCTTTACTACCATAAAATGTGATTATTTTGATTCTTTCTTAAATCTACTTGCCAAGCATACTACATACATAATGTCTATTCTAGTAGAAGTCATGTACAATTATAATCCAATCATTAATTAGTGCTTATTTGCATCTTCTTTTGATGAATCATCTTCCTTAGTCAAATTTCAAATAGTAACAATAAGGGCGAAAACATGATTTGTATTCTCTAAAACAAACATATTCAACAATTGTTTCACATACTTGGATGGAGAAATGAAAATTTATTTACTAATACTAACTAGAAATATAAGAAAGAAATTTAACTCATTGATCATTAGCATTAAAAATTCCTTTTACATTTCTTTAGAGAATTTCTTGCATAATTCATCTTTACCTCCAAATACAATGTCATCAACATTTACTAAGATAAGGCAAGCTTGTTTAAATATATCTTGAAGTATAATTTTTTTTTCTTCCCATCCTTTCTTGCATCCTTAACTAATAAAATATTCACCTAATTTACCATACTAGGCTTTAGGTTCCTACTTTAATCCATAAAGTGTGTTCTCCAATATGCATACTACATAAGGATCCTTTTATGATTAGAATCCTTTTGGTATCTCATTGTGCACTTCTCCTTTAATCATTCTTGGGGTTTGAATTTTTATTATGGTCTTGGTCTTCTCTCCACCCTTTGTTTATGTTGACCCTATAAATCTCTTTGGTGTAATGTTTTCATTGATGGGGAAATTTGATTGACAATAGGGCAAAGGAGGAATATGACACAAGTCATTATGGTAACTAGTAGAGGAGTGAACTAGTATGAGCCTTTGTAGACTATGACAAGAACAATAAAGCAAGCATGTAAGATAGTTGATGTGGGTAATCAGAAAAGTGAGTCCCCAGGGATGTGACATGAGAGAGATAGACATAATAGATGTTACAACAACAAAGAGTAGTATGATAGAAGTAGGAAAGGATGAAGGCTACTATTGGTTCATAGATGGCTTGGCAGGGCTACTGACCTAGACCCTATGTGTAGGGGTCATTGTTTTCCTATGAATGAACCAATCATGGAATTCAAGATTTGAATTAAAAAATGAGAGATAATTTGGTTATGGGTAGATGTGTCCTAACATCATGGAATGAATATATGTGATAAGAACAAAGAAGACTTGTGGTTTTTATTTGTAGTTGAATAGGTTAGTTATTATTGAAGAACAAAGAACACACAGAGGAAAAATGTAGACTAGTGTGTGAAATAGTTGCAAAGGAAGAAGATTTAATGGTAGGGTATTTCCAAAAACCAAGGAAAGAAGAAGTGAGACCAAATAGTTCACCAAGTTTACAAGGAAATTAGTGCATCTTTGAGGATACATAGTCAAGTTCTATATGGAAAGTTAGTGCCATATTGTAAGTCTAATACATTAGAATATTTTCTTGCCATTACATCTATTTATAGCTCTTGATAAAGAAAGCTTCAATGGAAAACTTATTTTAAAATCCTCTAACAAGGTGTCTCTCAAAAGGAGACTTGTAAAATCCTGTAACAATGTAGCTCTCATAGGCTTGTGTAACCCTAACAAGTTATAGGCATCCCTAACAGGATGAATTTCTAGAAGAAACACATGTAGCTCCTAATAGGGCAACCATTTACATGCATTATGTGGGCTAGTGGGTATATTATCCCCACTCTAGTTTTCATCCTCTAATTGAGGGTTTCCATGTATAAAACTTTGTGTTAACTTGATGAATGCTTTTTGTGCAAATTACATGCTTCTACTTTACCAAATTTATCTTGGTTTTAGCTATTAAGTGGATTGTACTAAATTTGGTTGGAGTGATTAAACGTGCAACCAATTTTGGAGATGATAGTGATTCACCTCCCCTCTAAGTACTCGTTGGGACCAAGAATTTGTGTTAGAGCATAAATCCATGCTATAATAAGTGTAACAACTTAAGGGAAGATCCAATAGCATCAATCATGAGACAGCTAGAGGAAGCACATGAAACTATTGAAGTTCCAAAGGGAAAACTTAGAAAGTCCTTGAAAAAAATGAAAAAGTTGATGAAAAATCTCAGTGAGAGTTGATAGTTTATTGAACATCTAGAAGAGCATAGCGATTTAGAGGAATCAGAAGAAACCATCTCCAAATTAATGAAAAAAAATGACTAGTTAAGGAAAACCATTGCTCAAATGAGAAAATAAAAAGAAGACCTAAGAAGAGAAGTTGTGAGAGCTAAAGTTGAACATATACCACCATCTCAGAAAGAGATGAAACTAAATAAATAGTAATGAGAAAGGATGTTCAAAAGACTCGGACCAAAAACCATCCTAATATGGAACATTTTATGGGACTAATAAAGAAAGTGAAAAAGCTTACTAAAGAGCTAAAAAGAACAAATGAGTGCAATGAAAAACTAAGAAGATTCAATGAGATCTCAAACAAGATTGATGAGAAATTGAAGGCTCAATGGAGAAACAAGAGCACTACCAGTCTTAGCTACAAAGGAGAGAGAAATAATGAAGAAGAGACCTTTGGAGAAAATAACCAAGACAATAGATGATCATGAAACACATCTCCATAAGGTAAGGGTACTGCTAAACCCACTTGTCATTACTATGGTAAGAAAGGGCATACATCTAGCATGTGTTGGTTTAAGTAGATCACACTTGTTATGAGTGTACCTTTGAAGGGTACTACAAAAACTACCATATTTATGGTCATACTACACAATAATGTATATGTCATTTTAATGAGAAAAGGTTAGATGGATGTTTCTATTACTTCAACAAGTCTGTACATAGAGTTGAGGACTGCAAAATGAGAGCTAGAGATAGTCAAATATCTCCCAAGCTAATGAGTCCTACTAGAAGGAATAGGTTTCACAAATTGGTCTGCATGACCTATGAAAACTATGACCATCTTAAAACTTAGTGTAGATTGAGGATGAGCCCAAGGAACAACATCATACCTTCAAAAGGTATTAGAATGACCTACCATATGTATCACAAGATTGGTCATCTTGTAAGAGACAACAAAAGTAGTAGAAGGCTAGGAAAAAACTCCCCAGTCAAGAAAGAAAAGAATAAGATTATGGAATAACTAGAAAAGGAATTCACTTACAAAATGGATAAAGAAGGGTGAACTAGCTAAAGTAGTAAAGCTAAATGAGGTCATTAGCTCCCTAGTTAGCCATGAGACCTCACAAACTAACTAAGCTCAAGAGGCTTAGAGGCATTAGATGATAAATGAGATAATTATAAACCAATCCCTTAGTGTGAACTGATAGTTCACACAAGAAAGAATGAAAGGCATTTATGCTAAGAGAAAATGCAACTTGTTAATGAAAGATCAAAGGGTGAAAAATTAACCATTGAAGATAGATCAAGAGCATTAATCACATATGTCTAGTGGTAGGTCAAGCCTTTTTTCAGCTATTATAACCCTACTGTTATAATTTCAAGACATAAATATTTGAATAGAAAATATTTTGATACTTTACACTACTAAAAACACTTGTTCTTTCATACTGCAAAACCCTAAGAGATCAAAGGTGAACTTTCAAAGAGTACTATTTGTTGGAAGAATCCTTTATATCCTACATAGTAGTTAATCAGATATAAGCAAGGAATATGGTAGAAGAAATCAACAAAGTCAATCTATTCAAATAATAGATAAATCAATCATCCTAAGTATAAGATCATATTAAAAAAAGGGAAAGATCTAGAAGATGAAATGGGGATGCCATCACTCCATGATAATGTCTTACTTGCATAAGATGTAAGCATGTACTTGGAAGTTGAGATTTGGGGCATAGGAGACAAGGAGATATGAGAGTTGTATAGCTCATTCTACTCTGAAGGAGCATTGAAGGATGAACACAAATATCTAGAGAGTTCCACGTTGAGTAGATTAGGGGACATACCCAATTTATTCCATGAACAATGGGTAAGATTTATTCTAAGAAGACTCTATGAGGAGTATATATGGTTGGAAAAAACATATAAGATTAAAAATACCTCAATAGAAATGGTATTTGGTTTCAATGTGTCTAGAATTGACCTATTAATGAATGTCATAGCAATAAACCAAGTGACTTCAATTTTTGGAGGAAAGCCCACCCAATATGGAATGGTTTGTATAATAAATGAGATTCCAAACCCAAAGATAAGGTTTGTAGCTATAGTGTTGGGGTAAATTTCCACATGAGTAGGGGAAATCATATCTCTAGAAACACAACATACAGAGTAGTTCAAGCCACCCAAAACAAGTCTCAAATCAATCTATTGATGCAAGAGCATCCTAGGGTAGTTAGCAATCATGCATGTTAGAGGGATTTTTGATTTGGAGTTGAGGGCTTAGTCACGAAAGGAGTAGTGCTCGGTCATTACTAGGTGTAGTGTTGGATGAGGTGCTTGGTCAATAAATGGAGCTCAACATATACTGTTTCTCAAGAATGCTTGTGGGGGCTCAATGATGCTTGTGGTTTTGTTGACACTCAATAATGTGGCTTATAGAATGGAGTTATTATAGATTTAATCAATCATTTTGGAGCATTTAATGCATGTGGCATGAGATCATGATGTGGAGCACTTGTAGGAGTTCGTGTATACCTATTTGGGTCTTGGTTATTTTTCCTAGGTGTATTTAATGGGTGTTTTAAGCCTTCTAAGGCATTTGATATTAAGTATATGTTGTAGGCTAACTTATGGCTCAATGTGTATTTAATACAAGGGTTTATTTAATTTGTAACTTGCAAGGCTGACTTGTGTCTTGGCTAGGTATAAGTGGAGGGTCTTGTAGAGTGTTGAATCATTGTCATGCAACATGGAGAAGGAGTAGCTAAGAGGAGAAAATTTTGTTGGTAGTGCTAGTAGCTAAGTGTGGCTTAGATAACAAGAAGGTTTCTCGGTAACTTGTGAGCACAAGTTTAGATCTCGCTTGAGGTTTCTACTAGAGTGTTGTTGTGTTATAGATCTAGACTAGATAGGGTTAGGATTTGGATCTTGAGGAATCTTGCAAAACTATTACTTTCTTTTTATTTGGCCATAACTAGGAAGGCCTCACAACCTAATACATTGCATGTAATCAAATTATTTATGAATAAAGAGTTGTGTTTGGTATCATATCTTGTAATTTGTGTTGTGCTTCAATTGTGTGGTTATTTTTTGGGGGCTAGGACATCTCCTTTGGGGATTCTCCTACCTTGCACTACATCAGGTGGTATCCGAGTGAAGGTTTGATTTGGTTGGAGATTTGTTGCAGAGGGTTTGCAAAAATCTTGGAAGATGCCTCCGAGAATATTGGACCCTAAGGCAATTGAAGATCTCTATAATGTTGTGGAAGAAAGGATCTCAGAGAAGGTTAAAATAGATTTCAAATTTGAGATGGAGTTGATGAAGAATGAGACTATGAGGGCTATAGCTAGTGTACCTTGACATGTGGGTACTAAAGATGGCTATGCAAAAGTTGTTGAAGATTTTAAAGTTTCTAGATCTACTAGTGAAGATAGAACCCATTGTGTTGAGAGATCTATGGAAGTCAAAGTTGTTCAACTAGATAGATCTAATACTCAGTTGAAGCTAAAGCACAAGATGAATGTTTCTAATTTCCAATGTACTTTGAATCCTAAAGACCCAATTGATTGGATTAGAAAATTGGAAGACTACTTTGAGATAGAGGATATTGGAGATCCAAATAGAGAAAGGTTGAAAAAACTAAGCTAAAAGGAAATGTTTCTCTTTGGTGGAAACAATTACAAAGAGATAGAGAAGAGGAAGGTGAGATGAAGATCACTAGATGGAGGTTAATGTTGAATAAGTTGAAGGCTTAGTTCATTCATGATGATTATGAACTTAAGTTGTTTAAGAAATTATATAATCTAAAGAAGAAGGATTTTTCTGTGAAGAATTATACCGAGGAGTTCTACAAGTTGATAAGTTGCTCTGGGCATAGAGAGTTGTCCAAGGAGAAGGTGGATTGATATATTAATGATTTGAGATTCAATATTTAGGATGAGATTAGAATGTTTAATATTACTTCTATTAAGGATGCCTATCAGTATGTTCTAAGGGAAGAAGATAAGTTGAAGAGAAGAAATCAAGGTAGTTCCCATGCAAAAGACAAGCAAGATCACTCATAAAAGGATAAACTGAGTGCAGAAGATGAACAAAAACCTGTTGAGCTAAGGAAGAGGATGAGTAGGGTTTCCTTAAAGATAATTATTTCCATTGTGGTGAAGAAGTTCATAGAGCTTATGAGTGTTCATAGAAGGTGGGATATAGAAGAGCTACTATTGTTAATGAAGCTAAAGGCTTGATCATTGAACCTGAGCAGGGTGAGAGTTTGCTGGCTCAACAAGTATTATTTGGTAAGAGGGCACTAGAACCTTGTCAAAGGAGTAATTTTTTCATGACTTGTTGTAAGTATGAAGGTAAAATATTTGATTTTATTGTGGATGGAGATAGTAAGGATAACCTTGCTATTGAGGAGATGGTTTAGAAGCTTGGTTTGAAGAGAGTGAGACATTTATATTCTTATAGGATTGGTTTTTTACAAGATGATCATGCTTTGGAAGTGAGGGAGTAGTGTTTTATTGATTTTCAAATTGGGCAGTATAAGGATCAAGTGTTGTGTGATATTGTGGACATGAGTACTTGTCACATATTTTATGGTAGACCTTGGTAGTATGATTGTAGGGCTAGGCATGATTGTGTCAAGAATTTGATTACTGTTGAGAAAGGTGACATGATGCATTCCCTAATTCCTTTGTAGATTGAAGGACTTGGTAGAAGGAACTTGAGTGTTGGTAGCCAAGTTGATTTGAAGGATTCTAAGAGGGTTAGAGATCATCATGGAAATCAAACCTATGGAACACTTGGGATGGATGTGAAGAAGTAGTGAAAATAGTTGTCTATTGCTAGAAAGGATTGGAAAAAGTGGAACAAGGGAAAGAGCATGCAAGTTGAAGACTTGGAGGATATGTATGTGAAGAATCAGTTGGGGTCTATGTGTTGAATCCCAAAAGATGTTCTTTAATCTACTAAGAACATCTTTTCACATCTAGGGTGTCTAACACAGGAGCATCCTAAGTTAGTTAGCAATCTTGCATGTTGGAGGGATTTTGGCTTTAGAGTTGAAGGATCAATAACCAAAGGAGTGGTGCTTTGTCATTACTAGGTATAGTGTTGGATGAGGTGCTTGGTTTTTGAATGGTGCTCAACATATACTATTTCTTGGCAATGCTTGTGGGAGCTCAATGATGCTTGTGCTTTGTTGATGCTTGGTAGTATAACTTGTAGGATGGAGTTCTTGCAGATTTAATCAATCATCTTGGAGCATTTAATGCATATGGTGTGAGATCAATGTGGAGTGATTGTAGGATTTCGTGTGGACCTATTTGGGTCTTGATTATTTGTCCTAGCTTTATTTAATGGGTGTTGTAAGCCTTTTAAGGAATTTGGTATTTAATATATGTTGTAGGATGACTTGTGGCTCAACATGTATTTAAGACAAGGGTTTATTTAATTTGTAACTTTCTAGGCTGACTTGTGGCTTAGTTGGGTATAAGTAGAGGGTCTTGTGGAGTGTTAATTCATTGTCATGTATCATGGAGAAGGAGTAGCTAAGAGAAGCAAGGTTTTTTAGAAGAGCTAGTAGCTAAGTATGGCTTGGGGAAGAAGAAGGTTTCTTGGTATCTTGCACACACAAGTTTAGATCTTGTTGGAGATTTCTACTAGAGTGCTATTATGTTACAAATGTGGACTAGCTAGGGCTAGGTTTGGATCTTGAGGGATTTTGTAGAACTATTACTTGTTTCTTATTTGGCCATAATTGGGAAGGCCTCATAGCCTTACACATTACAGTTAATTAGATGGATTATGAATAAAGAGTTGTTTTTGGTATAATATCTTGTAACTTGTGTTGTGTGCTTATGTGATAAGGGCTAGGATATCTCCTTTGGGGATTTTCATGCCTTGCACTACATCATCTATGCATATATATACAAAAGCAATAATGGAGAACCTAGGTAAGATCATTAATGATCATAAGGATCAGACCCTAAGGTTTGGATCGATATAGGTATGTAATTTTTTCTATCTTAGAGGAGAATTCCCAAGATCCCCACTCTACTAATGGAGTAAAGACTAATCAGTCATGGTACAAATATGTGATCTCTATAGGAAATTAGAAGGCATAAGCAATGCCATTCTATGAGAATACTTTAAATTTTTCCAAAAGGAAATGAACTAGAGAGAAAAGATACCCACAAATATAGTGGAGAGCTTCAAAGATCAAATTTTTTTTCTTGCAAGCGCATATGAGTGCATTGTATGTGTGGTTCAATCTAGAACTCACTGATTGACATTGTTCAATTAAGAGGTAAAGGAGGAAGAGGCAAGGGCATACATAGAATGGATACTATCCATGGAAGAAAGATGAATTATGCCAAGATTTGGTACTTGCACAGAGATAAGGAATAAACTTATCAATAGAAGAAATCCCAACAAATAACTCCATAGAGGGTTACTAAAAGCTAGGCTTCAAAAGCATTCAAAGTGATGAGCATTTGGTAAGTAGAAGCATACTTGGAAACAAGTCCTCCATTGTTGACTTGTGATCAAGAGGAAAAAGAGTCACAACTATCTCAAATAGAGACTAAAGAGACTGAGTTAGAAGATGATGCAACAAGATAAGCTATTATTATAGAAGAAACTGAGGAGGTAGAAGTAGAAAGTACATCAAGGACACCAAAGAAAGGTGAGGAAAAGTCTAAACTAGCTCCCATAAAAGAAATTGTAAATACAAATTTTAAAAGGCATGATTACTCAATGTTGAAAAATAGATTTTCAAGATTCTCTAAGGATAATAAGAATAAAGCCACAAGGGTTGTATTGAAAAGCATGATAGAACTTGAGAGGAAACCATATGATATTGGGTTTTTGATAACCAAGGAATTGAGAAAAATATCAAATGCAAAATAGAGTACTAGTATAACCAATTACAAGAAGATGGTACAAGAGTCTCTAGTCAAAATGTGACCAAAACTTATTGAGTCTTGAAAGGAATTACACTTAAGAGTATAAAGAAGAAAGTTCAACAACACAAAGGATGTGGTTGATATTCTAACCATGCAAAAGTGAAGAAAAGTAAAGGAACTAAGGAAAGGAGACAAGAAACACTAAGTCCTCATAGGGAGGAAGAAAAAAAAAAGAAGAAAAAGAGGAGGAAACAAATGTGACTCAAGGAGAGTCAATTGTATTGTAAATTGGAGATAAGTCACTTGCAACCGAAGATGGAAAAGACAAGTATCTAATAGATGTGCTACTACTTATACATGATGATACACACATCACTAGTAAAAGAGTCAAGTCACCCAAGGGTATGACTCAAAAAAATATTGATGAGACAATTAAGGTGGCTACCATTACTATTGATTCATCACTAGAAAAAACACATAGGTGAAAAATAGAAATCACCTGAACTGGTACAAATGCCTGATGAAGAATCCCCAAAAGAAAAGTCTATAGAGTTGGAGCAAGAAGAGGAACAAAAACAACAAGAAGAAGAAGTGCAACAAGAAGAGGAAGGAGGTGTAGTAGTAAAGCTACATCCTCATGATCAAGAGTGTTCAAGAGTAGGACACATGGACAAGAAAGCCAAAAGAGAGCACCAAGCATGCCTAGAATGACAAGTGGTGAGTACTTTAGGAAAAGGATGTGACAAAGCCTCAAAATTTAAGTGCTCACATTCAATTTTGCAATTTTGGAGCATGAAATTTGGCTTTATTTTGATTTTGTGATTACATAACATTTAATACAATTGGACTTTGATTTTGCAAAATTGAGACTAAGTTCAAAGTTGTGTTTTGATTTTGAGACTTTGGGAAAGGTGATATTCTTAATGATCAATTTTGCAATTTTGACACTGATGATTCTTTGATAGTCCGTAATTCTAAAAAATCATGAAGAGGCATTAATTTCATTAATTGAGCAACATAAAAAGTATGTCAAGGATTTTTTCTATTCTCCTAGCTTCTTTCAATTTGACATTGGATTAAAAAATGGCTTGAGCTAAAGATTTGAGGAAAATATGGTCATCTAATGCGCTCTATTTCATTCACAATTATAAGGACATTTGGTGGATTTATTATTCTTTAAAAAATATTCTTGTCCACTTTTTCTGTATTTTTTTATAGGTGAAAGGCTATGGGGCTACTAGTGTAATCACATGATGAAAATGAAGTACCACACCTAGTTCTACAACCTAGATTAATACAAGCCTAGGAGAATCAATTTGACATCAATTGTACACATCTACATGGTATTTATGCACAAAATATACCTATTACCAAAGTGAATACCATGCAATTCTAGTAGAGGAAGAAACATGGAAAGCCTTGAACATGCTCGTGGGAGTTCCATATGAATAGGTTGCCTTGCACTTGGAAGAAATTCTTGACATGATGCGATAATTATAATTCTCTTTTGTTGTCTTTTTTATTGTAATTAATCCATAACAAGTTTTAGTTAGTTTTTTAGTTAGTTAGGATGAAAATGCCTAAGGCTTTTTGCACCCTTTCTTGTTCTATTAGAAAGGGTGCCAAGGCCTTATAACACAAACATTTATCTACACATATATACTCGAAAGAATAATTTTGCAGATATAGGCATGTATAGTGGTGTAGATGCTGCAACTTGTTACAATTCAGTTGTACTCCTATTTCTAAATGAATAAAATATACCATGTTCTTGTCCAAATGATAGGGAATTGGTCATTGATTTTTTTGAATTTGAGTCTTCATTGGATTAATTTACTATTTTCAAGCAGAATTGAGGCAAACCTTTGAGAACAAAACTCATATTCTTATGTATGTTTTGAATAATTGGTCTTCATTATGAAGTTAAATTCAATTATCTAGGGTTTGTGGATTATTCTCAATTTATCTTCTTATTTGTTGATGGTGACATGCCTATCTCCAAAATATAAGATTTATACAATAAGTATCAAAGTTGACTCTCTTCTCCAATTTGGAAGGCACTGGTCATATTTGCAATTTGAAAATAGATGATGACTTTGTGGAAGGTAACCAATTAGTGTGTTCACACTTTCATGCCTTGCATTACAAATTTACATAATTTGTTTAAAATTACCCCTTTGTACTTTACAAATATTCACTACTACAATTAATTTCTCCTTGAGAGCCTTTGTTAACTCAAGAGCATTGTTAAGTTTGCACTTAATTTATTATTTCCTTTATCAAATCAAAGGTACAACCACCTAGGTCTTGTAGAGCCTAAAGTGTGGAGGTTGAAAAAATAAAGATTCACCCTTATTCATTCACCAAAATTGTGTTGAGTTTCCCAACATCGAGTAGGAAAGATTGTAGGAAGTCAACCAACAATTTTGTGCACCAATAGATTGGTGACTCTACTAGGGAGATTTGTTACAATTTGATTTGTAAAGATCATCCAAATATTTGACAGATTAGGGATAGAGTAAGATAACTCCAAATTTTTTTGGAGAACCCAGAATTCTACTTGAAGAAAAGTTTGTGACTCTACTACTAGTATGTGTTTATGAATGATCAATTGTTCATATATGATAATTGGAAAAGTAATTGAGTTTTATCATTGAAGTTTACATGGGGAAGGAGGTCTATGCATTCTAGAGAACACTTGCAATACACTCCAAAAAAGAGAAGTAGAAAGAATAAATAATCAACTAATATGTCATTAATAGGGTATTAAAAACTTGTAGATAGAGAAAAGGATTTATGTAATGGTGACCAAATGGATGCCCATCATGAAAAGAATCCATTTTTTGATTTAAATGCAATTGGATAATTTGAAGATTATTGAGTTGTTAATGAGTTTGGTGAAGAAGAAGATGATGAAGAAATAAATGAAAACTCTTAGAAACTTATAGAAGCATCATAAATTTTACAGTCTTCGAGAAGGGTAGCAAAAGAACTAAGAGAAGTCCCATATGAATTATTAGAAAAATATGGCTTGAGCAAGGATGGTATCACTACACTGAAACATGTTTAAGATAAGAAAAACAAGGATAAAGGTCAGTCATCCAAATACACTCCTCCTCATAAAAATCCTTCTTTCAATACCATGCATATAAATCCATTATATGGAAATGAAGAAACAAATATTTTTGCTAATCGAAATAAGGATCAGACAAATAAAGTAGGAAATAATTGAAGAAATAATACTATTAATAATCAAAATAATAACCAAAGGAATGTTAGGAGATTCAATTTTGATCAGAAAAACCAATGGACAAGAGCCCCTATGAATATATAATGATATAATAAATTAGATTTCATAGGGATAATAAGATACCCTAACCCTATATCTAACGATTTGGGAACCACTACATCGAAATTATCTAGGGGAGAAGATCAATCTATGGAAATGCATGTCATTAACCTTAAAATTATGATTAAGGAATTAGAAGAGCATAATGATGATATATTAAGAGAGCTATTTGTTCAGTCTCTAACTAGAGATGCTATAGAATGGTATAGAGGTCTTCCCAAGAATCATATAACAAGTTGTAGACATGTTTCTTGAACAATTTGGGAATCATACTAAGACATCTTTTGATTCTCATGAATTAAAATGCATAAAAAAAATTCCAATGAGACTATCTTTGAATTTAATAAAAGTTTTAATAAATTCCTAAACATGATCCCCCAAGATATTACGCTTGTCAATTCAATTCTCATAAAGTTTTATTTAAGTGCCTTGGAAAGTAAGACACACTATGAGATAAGGTCACATAGACCTAATATGTTGCAAGAAGCCTTTAAAGTAGCCATGATAGTTGAAAATGATAGTAGAGCTATGGGTAGGATTGGAAAAAGAGAGGATCTTAGGTTGTTTTATCCCAAGGCCCCTAATAAAAATAAGGAGGAAGACAAGATAGACAAGATCTTAGGGATGATTAAGGATTTTGATGTGAAGGAAAAGAATGAATTAATGAAAAATAATAGAACTTATAATAAACCAAAAAGACATTGAATGTAGGATATGCCTTACACTACATCATGGAAATATGGTAGCCTATCAAGAACACTTATACTCCTAACCCTCTCAAGAGAGTTAATCATTATGTTAAGAATGGCCCATGGTGTAAAGCATGTAGAGTTCTATATTCTCCAGAATAATGTTTTGTTGATAAGAATATTTTTGATAGTGACCTTCATTCTGGATATGAACCACAAATAAATACATTATTTTTAAAAGACAAATATATGTCTGATGTTAATACAAGAAGAATAAGACACCTGGATCAACAAGTTCTATCGGATGAAGAAGAACCAATAAGAAGAAATATAACAACTTAAGAAAGAAAATCTCTCATATTTTTTTACACTTGAACAAGCTAGGGGTAATTACAAGTTGAGGAATATGACAATTAAACCAGGCCCTAAAATAGATGACAAGCCTTCTCTACACAAAGGGATTACAAAAGATAAGCTTCCTCAAAAACATCTCCCAAGAAGGATCAAATATAGATCAATAGGCATTAGGTGAGTAATTCTTTCATTTTAAATGCTTTATCTCAATTAAAATTTTTTGTTCCATTTTTAGAAATTGTGAAAATTCTTGAATATGGTAAAGAAGTTTTGACTATTATATTAGAGACTAATAAAGGTCATGAGAAGAATCATATTGAGGGAATCACACTTGTCATTTATCTAGAGACTAATTTCAATGAAAATGTACATCAATTTGACCCCTTTTATTTGACTCTTCTTATAAATAATAAGTTAGTTAGGAATTGTATGATAGATTCAGGAGCTACTATGAATATTATGCCTTCTTAGGTTATAACTGAATTAGGATTGAAAGTAGAAATACCTTATGGGTTTACAATAGAATTGTGCACTTCTCTAAACCCTTCTATCCAAGATATCCCATAGATTGGAACATTCAAATGTTGGCTTAGAGCTCCCTATCCATGGAGTACAAAGGTGTGTTTTTGAGCATATTAAGAGCTCTTAGATGAGCCTTAGAGACAAAACCCTTTCTAGTAAACCATGAAATGGGAGATTCCTTAGACAAGAGAAATAATTCAAGTGTCCAAAATAACTCTCAATCATGCAATGCAAGAAATGATCTAAGCTAGAATGAAATGCACAATGCAACTAGGTTAAGCAAGATGAGCTTATTACAACCATTGCTAATTAGACTATGTGACTATACTATGCCAAAAGAAATTAAGCTATTATAAATGAATCTAATGTAAGATGGAGTATGCAACAATGAGACAAGAAGCAAGAAGTTCTCCACAAGTACTCTCAAGAAAACCTGTCAAGAAACCTGTAGCATAACAATACTAGAAAATTGGATCCTTAAAGAGGCAAAGAACTCTCTCTTTTAAAGATAGATGAATGGTTGAGATCAAGATCAAGAAATAGATGATCAAGGGTGGGGATTGAATTTTGGCATGATCCATGTGCAAGATCAAGTCAACCAATGAGTGAGAGAGATAGTTGAATTTTCATGTGAGACAAAGTCTTTTATTTTAATTTGTAAATAGGAAAAAGACTTTATGTATTCACATTGAGTGGGTTTTAAAAGGGGAAATGTTCTTTTAATCAAATATGGACTTAGGATAATATAGTCAAACTATAGGTTAAAATCAAATAATTTTTTTTTAGCAATTTGATCTAGGAAAATGATTAAATAAATTAACCAAAATGCTGAGAAGGGGGGATAATAGTCTAGATGACCATTTTTAGGTGATTATATTTCCCCTCTTTGACTAATGTGTGATCAATATAGGAAGTACTATGTGATGGATAATAGGACTATCCCTCTCACTAGGGTTGTTAAAAATGTCGAGTTCAGGTTCCCCTCTTGTCCTTATGTTTCATATAAGATAAATATAACTATGGTTGATGTTCTAGGATCCTATGGTATGTTACTCTCAAGACAATGGTCAAATATGGTTGAAGGGAATATATAATTAAATTAATCCTATGAAAAAAACCCTATAAATGGTAAAAATATAAGAATTAATAAAGAACCTAGGTTTGAATATATCATCAAAAAGTTTCACCCCGATGTAAACATTTTTTTTTGTCAAATGGATATAGAAATTTTTAAAGTAATGTTAGCAAACCTATCTAGAGTGCAAGGAATTCTATTATTCTTATGGAGGAAGAAAGAAAAGGAATATGGCATTTGCATTTTGATTGAGCACGTAGTAAGGAGGGAAATGGTGCTAGAATAATTTTGATATCCCCTTTAGGTAAAACTTTCAAGTATGCATTCTTGTTTAATTTTGAATGCACCAATAATGTTGCTGAATATGAAGCTTTAATTTTAGGGTTTGACATTGCAAAACATAATAAAATCAAGTTACTATCAGAATTTGGTGAATATAAACTTATTGTATATCAAATAAGAAAAAAATTTGTGAAAAAGTGTTCTAGACTAAAAAAATATAGGAATTATGTATGAGATTTGATTGATATTTAGATGCCTTTTCAATCAGTTGGATAGATAGGAATGATAATTCTCTTATTGACCTAATGGATAACATTGCTGTGAAATAAATGGATATAAATGGATACATCATTACAAGATATAGTTCAGGTGGAAATAAAGAACAAGCCATCTGTACTAGATGATATTTATAATTGGCAAGTTTTTGATGACAACAAGGACTTGTTCAAATTTTTAACATGTCAGGAGAATTATCAAGATGCTAAGATTGATTAGAATGGGTTGATGGAAAGTCAGGATGAAAAAGATACCATTTTAGGCAAATAGATAGTTTAGCTTAAGTCCAAAAAAATCCCTAAAGGTCTGGTCACATTAGAAAGAGTCTTCAATGAACATGAAATGCTCAAGACACATACCCGTACCATAACAAAAGAACAAGTTGAGAAGATTAAAGTGGGAAATGAATGTTCATTGAGAGAATTATTTATTAGTAAAAGGTTACCTAAGAAAATTAGGAAGGATTTAATTTCTTTACTAAGGAAATACTGACATATTTTTGCAAGGTCATATGATGATCTTAAGGCATATAGAGGGGATCTCTTTTAGCATGAAATCATTATAAAGTCAGATGAAAAACCATTTAGGAAAAAAATCCATTAAATCTAATGTTAGCACCTAAAATGAAAGAAGAATTAATTAAAATGAGGGATGTTAGCATAATAAAACCAATCAGATACTTTACATGGGTCTCTAACTTGGTTTTGGTTAGAAAGAGGAATGGTGATATAAGGTTATGTGTTGACTTTAGGAACTTAAATATATCTTCATTAAAAGATAATTATGCATTCTCAAATATGGAATCTCTATTACACAAGGTTACAAGAAATGAATTTCTATTCATGATGGATTTTTTTTTTGGTTATAATCATGTAAAAGTTAAAGAGACTGAGCAATACAAAACAACATTGTACTACTCCATGGGGGACATATGTGTATGCCAGGATGCCCTTTGGCCTAACTAATGTAGGAGAAACCTTCTAGAAGGTCATGGACATTGAATTTTATAGTTTGGTTGATCACATTTTGGCTATTTATCAAGATGATTTGACATCTTACTTGAAGAAAGTAGAAGACCATTGTAATCACCTAGAGAAAATCTTTAAAAGAGCTCTTGAATACATAATATCTCTTAATCTAAAGAAATTTCAATTTGGGTTAATAGAGGGAAAATTATCGAGTCACATAGTTTCTAAGGAAAGAGTTAGAGTATACCCCGATAGAGTGAAGGCTATTGACAATATAAAATTCCAAAGATAGATAAGGCAATTCAGTCATTTTTTGGTTAGATTAACTTTGTCAAAAGATTTGTACCTAATTTTGTTGAAATCAGCAAGCCTATGTTACAAATGCTTAAAAAGCGAGCTGACCTAATATGTGATGGTGAGGCTTTTAAAGCATTTGCAAACATAAAAAAGGCTATAAAGGAAGCACCTATGCTTAAAGCCCTAGATTTCAGTAAATCTTTTTAGGTTTTTACCTTTGCATCTTATCATATGATTTTTGTTGTTATGCTTAAAAAGAATGAGGAGGGACATGAAAAAACCCATTTCTCTCTTTAGAAAAATGCTACAAAAATTTGAGTTGAATTATGATATAAATGAGAAACAAGCCTATGCTTTGGTTAAGGAACTGATGTCCTTCAACCCATATTTGGTAGGTGCTAGTATTATAGCTTATGTTCCCAATGCAATAGTCAAGGATATATCTAGAAAAACAAAAAAAATAAGGAGAATATGCAGATGGATTAACTAGATCCAAGAATTCAATATTGAAATTCAGATAACTAAACTAGTTCGAGGTCAAGGATTGGCTAAACTCATGGTAGAGACTAATTTGGAGGCATCACAAATTAATCAGATGAAAGAAAATCATACCATAGTGAATATAGAGAATTGTCCTTGGTATAAAAATGTTGTCTACTATTTGAGAATAATGAAAAGTCATAACAATTGGAGTAAAAATAAAATAAGGATAGTTAAATTGCATGCAACAATCTATTTTTTTATTGAAAGGGAATTGTATTGAAAAAATAGAGATGACATAATACATTTATGCTTCAACGCTCACCAAGAAGCCACCATTCTAAAATAATTATATGAAGGTGTTTATGTAGGAGATTTCTGTGCCCAGAATACTACAAAAAAAATTCTAAGGGTAAGGTATTACTAGCCTCATCTCTTAAGAGATTGTTGTAATTATGTGAGAAATTGTGAAGCATGTCAAAGGTTATCAAATAAATTGAAGTAAGATAAATCTTTTCCCCTTAGAACATTACAAACATTGGAACCATTTCAAATGTGGGAAATAGATTTCATGGGTGAAATCACCAATAAGTCAAGAAGTGGATTCAGTTGGATTCTGGTTGCTATGGATTATTTCACCAAATGGGTTGAATCTATCTCAACTAGGCAATCTACTAGTACTTTTGTTACATATTTTTTGATGAATAACATACTAACAAGATTAGGTGTTCCTAGAAAAATTATTTTTGATAATGGGATGTGTTTTGGATTAGAAGATTTCACACATTTTTGTACAAAGTATGGGATAATAGTGTCATATTCATCCCCTTACCATCCATAGGGAAATGTTCAAGCCAAGTCAAGTAATAAAAGTATTCTTAAAATCATAAAAATAATGTTAGAAAATAACAAGAGAGCTTGGGATTTGAAATTACACTTGGCTTTATGGGTAGGTAGGGTAACAAGAAAAAAGTCAACTGGATTCTCATATTTTGAACTCGTCTATGGGAAAGAAGAAAGAATCCCTGAAAATAATTTAATTCCAATACATACATACATACATACATACATACATACATACATACATACATACATACATACATACATACATACATACATACATACATACATACATACATACATACATACATACATACATAC
This sequence comes from Cupressus sempervirens, assembly GCA_028749045.1. Classification (NCBI taxonomy): domain Eukaryota; kingdom Viridiplantae; phylum Streptophyta; class Pinopsida; order Cupressales; family Cupressaceae; genus Cupressus; species Cupressus sempervirens. The sequence goes on along the minus strand of CM053789.1, from coordinate 570,331,849 downwards.
ATACATACATACATACATATATATATATATATATATATATATATATATATATATATATATATATATATATATATATATATATATATATATATATATATATATATATATATATATATATATATATAACCAACCAACTTAAAGATATTGAATCTATGGATGAAAGATTCCTTGTGCTTGCAAAATTAGATAAGAGGAGGAGATCAACATTGGAATATAATATCAAAAGGCAAAAGGGTGTGAAATACTTGCATGACAAGAAAGCCAAGCAACTTAAAGATATTGAATTTATGGATGAAAGATTCCCCGTGCTTACAAAATTAGATAAGAGGAGGAGACAAACATTGGAATATAATGTCAAAAGGCAAAAGGGTGTGAAATAATTGCATGACAAGAAAACCACAGATAGAATCTTTAATGTGGGATATTGGGTGTTAAATGGAATGTTAAGGACCAAGACAAAGGGAAGCATGGTAAATTTGATCCTTTATGGTTAGGGCCTTATATTATATTTGACAAAGCTAGAGAGCATTCCTTCCTTCTTCAAGAAATAGATGAGCACAAATTAGAATTTCATCTTCATGAGCAATACCTCAAACCCTTTTTCTCTTAAATGGTTAAACATCTATTGTTTATTTGATAGGACTAATGTTTTATGTTTTATTTTTTTTTATCCTAGAGATAGCTAGATTCTCACCATATCCAATAGGGATATGCATCCCCAGAAAGAGCCAATGATGGAATCTCAAAATTTAAGTGTTCACATTGAATTTCACAATTTTGGAGCGTGGCATTTGGTAGTATTCCCAATTTCATGATTATAGAACATTGAATACTGTTGGATTTTGATTTCATGAAATTGAGACTAAGTTTAGAGTTGGCTTTCGATTTCGCAAAATCAGGGACTAAGTTTAGAGTTGTGTTTTGATTTTGTGACGTTGGAAAAGTTGACATTCTTAATGTTCAATTTTTCTATTTTTGACATTGATCATTCTCTGACAATTTGTAGTTCTAAAAATCATGAAGATGCATTAATTTTATAAATTAATCAATAGAAAAGGTTATGTAGAGGATTTTTCTATTCTCCCAGCTTCTTTCAATTTTACATTGGATTTACAAATGGATCAGGCTAAAGATTTAAGGAAAATATGATCATTCAATGTGCTCTATTTCACTCATGATCATAAGGACATTTGGTGGATTTATTCTACTTTAAAAACTATTTTTGTGCAATTTTTCTATGTTTGTTTTGTAGGTCAAAAGCTATGGGGCTACAAGTGCAATCATGCAATGGAAATGAAGTACCACACCTAGTCTGACAACCTGGATTAACACCAACTCATGAGGCTCAATTTGACATCATTAACAACATGTACACAACCACATGGGATTTATGCACAACATATGCTCGGTACCAAAGTGACTCCTATGAAATTCTAGTAGAGGAAGAAATAGAGGAGGCCTTCAACATGCTAGTGGAGGTTTTAGATGAAGAGGTTGCCTTGCACTTGGAAGAAATTCTTGACATGATGTGAGAATTATAATTCTCTTTTTTCTTTCTTTCTTTTTGATTTTAATTAATCTGTAACAAGTTGCAATCATTATTTTAGTTAGTTAGGATAAAAAGGCATGAAGCTTTTTACACCCTTTCATGTTATGTAAGTAAGGGTACTAAGGCCTTATAGCACACACGCGCGCACACACACATACACACACACATGGAAGAATAATTTTTGTAGATATAGGCATGTATAGTGGTGTAGATACTGCAACTTATTACAACCCAATTGTACTTCTTTTCTAACTTAATAAAATATATCATGCTATTGTCCAAAAGATAGGGAATTAGTTGTTGATTTTGTTGAATTTGAGTCTTCATTGGATTAATACTATTTTTAGGAAGAATTGAGGTAACCCTTTGAGAATAAAACTCATTTTCTTATGTACATTTTGAATAACTAGTCTTGATTGTGAAGTTAAACTCAATTATCTGGGGTTTGTGGATTATTCTCATTTTTTCTACTTGTTAGTCGATGGTGGTGTGTCTATCTCCAAAATATAATATTTATTCAGTAAGTATCGAAGTTGAATCTCTTCTCTAATTTGGAAGGCAGTGGTCATATTTGCAATTTGAAAATAGAGGACAACTTTGTGGAAGGTAAACAATTAGTGTGTTCCCACTTTAATGTCCTAAATTATAAATTTAAAAAAATTGTTTAAAATTACCCCTTTATACTTTACAAATGTTCACTAGTAAAATAAATTTCTCCTTGAGAACCTTTGCCAACTCAAGAGCATTGTTAAGTTTGCACTTAATTTATTATTTTGTTTATCAAATCAAAGGTACAGCCACCTAGGTCTTGTAGAGCCTAAAGTGTGGACATTAAAGAAACAAAGATTCAACCTTCTTCATTGACCAAAATTGTTTTGAGTTACCTAGTATCAAGTAGGCAAGCTCATAGGAAGTCAACCAACAATTTTGTGCACCAATAGGATGAAGAAAACCAAATATATGATGACATCTTCATCATCTTGATGATTATCTTCAAGTTCAGAAGATGAAGGAGAATTATTTGAGAAAGATGTAGATACTAAAAAAGAAAATGAGAAACTAGATACTGCCATTGTAGTGAAGACATTAATGATAAAATATATGGATCTAGAATAAATCAAAAAGTACATGCAATAATTGAAGAAACAAGGAAAAATAAAGAAACAATAAAGAGAAAGAACAATGGTAATCACCAGAAATATAACTACCAAATTTTGTTCAGATGTCACATACAATTGTAATATGGATCTCATCAACCAACTCAACACTTTGGTTGATATCATCATGGATTATCAAGGTAGTGTTGAAGAAATAATAGAAAAGAAATTGGAAGGCAAAATGATAGAAAATTTAAAAAATCTTAGAACAAAATAAGGCCACTCTATAGGAGGCTAAAGACAAAGTGATAAAAATACTGCAAGCCTCAACACTTGTTATGTAGAATACATATAATCTGAGTGCACTCTCACCCAATTTCAGATAAAAGTGACAACAAGATCAATACGAGCTACATGCGCTAAATGGTACATATAATGTAGTCATTGACTATATAGTTGACTATCTATCCAAGAATCAAAGGAAGTTGTAACTCATTCATTAGATCAAAACTGATCAAAAGAAATGAGAAATTAGAGTAATGGAAGTACAATGCATGCTATCCCCCATGATAGAAATCATTCAAAGACATATTGCAAATGCATATGCACACGCCATTAGAGCACTAGCCAACACATTGAGTGAACTTGAAGTGCTCTTGGTAGACATAGAGAGTAAGACCATTTCTCCCACTAAGTTTAAGTCATCATGAGATACCCATATTTCCAATACACATGACCAATTCAAGGATTTATTTGACAACTTGTAGAACCCTTTGTCATTGATGACATAAAGGGGAGAGATAAAAGAGAATATAATGAGGATGAAAGAGAATATAACGAGGATATGAATAAAGAGAGATAATATATGTGGGAGATAATGGAAAGAAGGGAATGAGAACATAGAGGAAAATGAGAATGAAGAAAGGGGGAGACAAAATAGAGAAGGAGAATAAGCTAAACAAAGGAGAATGAGAAAAGATGGATATGCAAAAAGAAGATATGATGTAGTAGATAGGGGAGCTATGAAAGAAAAGGAGATTGAAGAGGAGAGAAAGAAATCAATCCATCAAAATAGAAAGACAAGGTCATTGTTAGGGGGAGATCTAGCAAAAGAATGCTAAGTTCACATATCGATGAAATTAATCTTCTCTGGTATAGGAAAAGATATGGTAAAAATAAGAACAAAAATTTCCCACCAAGGAAACATCACAAAGGGACTATTGGTAAAGGAGTTTTTCCATCAATTCCAAAGAGAGAGATTGTTGACCCTACAAGTCTCTTTGGTGTAGTGTTGTCCTTAATAGGTGAAATGTATTGACAACCGATCAAAGGAAGACGATGACACAAGTCATTATGGTAACTGGTAGAAGAGTAAACTTGTATGAACCTTTGTACACCACAATAAACATAAGAAATAAATAATGCAAGATAGTTTATCCATGTCATCGACAAAGTAAGTCATCATGGATGTGCATATAGAAAAATGAGAAGAATGGATGTGATAGTAGCAAAGAGCACAAGGATGAAGGCTACCATTGGTTCATAGATGGATTGGAAGGGATACCAAACTAGACCATATGTGTAGGGGTCATAGGTTTCCAACGAATAAACCAGTCATGGAATTCAAAATTTGAATTAAAAATTGAGAGGGATAATTTGGTTATGGGTAATTATGCCCTAACATCACAAAATAAATATAAGTGATAAGAACAAAGGAGAGTTGTGGTTGTTGTTTTGATGTAGTTAAAGAGGTTGGTTGTTATTGAAGAACAAAGAACAGATAGAGGAAAAAGGAAGACTAGTGAGGGAAGTAGTTGTAGAGGAAGAAGATATGGTGGCAAGATTTTTCCAAAAACCAAGGGAAGAAGAGGTGAGACCAAAGAGTTCACCAAGTTTACAAGATGATTAGTACATCTATAAGGATATGTAGCAAAGATTTTTAAGGGAATTAAATGCCACATTTAAGGTCTAATTTATTAGAATACTTTCTTATCATTTCATCTATTTGTGGCTCTTGACAGGGAAAGATTTGGTATAAAGCTTCTTGTAAAATTATCTAACAAGGTGTCTCTCAAAAGGAGACTTGTAAAATCCTCTAAAAAGGTAGATTTTACAGGCTTGTGTAACCTTAATAGGTTATAGGAATTCCTAATAGGATGCATTTCTATAAGAAACATTTGTATCTCCTAACAAGGCACCCCATTACATGCATTATAAGGACTAGTGGATAGATTATCCCTAGTGTAGTTTTCATCCTCTAACTAAGGGTTTTGACATATAAAAATCTATGTGTCAACTTGATGAATGCTTTTGCGTGCAACTTGCATACTTATAGTTTACAACATTTATCTTGGTTTTTAAGTGGATTGTAGTAAGTTTGGTTAGAGTAGTTAAAGGTGCAACCAATTTTGGAGCTGGCACAGATTCACCCCACTCTTAGTACTGATTGGGACCAACAATTAATCTTTGACCTTTAATTTTCCTATATTATGGCTTCTACAATATTATAGAGAGAATCCTCCTCTCACCTTCCTTATTCTTTTACTTGCTACTATTCCTTAGTCTTGGCCTTGGATTTTTCCCCCATCCTTAATTCTTCCCCCATTTTCTTGTTTTCATTAAATTCTTGGAGGAGGAATGCTTGATCCTCATTAGTGGCCACATCATCAGATCCCTCATTAATGAGGACATCTAAGTTGAAACTTGGGTCACACTTGAATGCAAATTTTAGGATTCTTAGGTACTTGGGGGGGACTAGTACAAAAAGGTAACTTAAAAATTAATCATTGATCTATAAAATTAAACTATTATCTTCCACAAAGTAAAGCATATCATTAGTATAAATAAATAAAACATAATAATATCTTGAACCACCACATATTCATCACACATGACATAGTGATTTTGGTATAAAAAAAAACCCTTGTTAGAAGGTAAAAACCATGATGGGGAGGATATCCATAAAGCTCACTATTGTAGTAGATGAGTGTCCCTATTAGGAACATACACTTACACTTTGAGGGTTCACCCTACGAGGAGCAATTTTGTACCTTGTTAGAAGTAAAAATAGATATTGATAAGTAGGAGATAATTTCCATAGTAAGTCAAATTGTGATAGGCTATCAGGATTTAACTGTGTGATTTTTGAGTCAACCTCATTGACCCATGTTTCATGAGTAGTGATTCAACATGAATCCATCTCTCATGAGAATAAATGGAACACTTAGCACTCATTGGATCTAGGTGATGCTCACAGGGGTGAAGCACCGAGACTTCCTGAGAGATCACCCATCCTAGTACTACTCCATCCTAAGCACACTTAACTACAAAGTTTCCTCCATGGTTAAACCCAAATCTTGCAAATGGGGTTGCAAGCTTTGGGTTTAACCATGGAGGAAACTCTATAGTTAAGCGTGCTCAGCCTGCAGTAGTATTGGGATGGGTGACCTCCCGGGAAGTCCTGGTGCTTCACCCATGTTAGCATCACCTACATCCAATGAGTGCTAAGTGTTCCATTTATTCTCATGAGAGATGGATTCATGTTGAATCACTACTCATGAAACATAGGTCAATGAGGTTGACTCAAAAATCACACAGCTAAATCCTGATAGCAATATCACAAAAATAGATATGCTAAGATATACCTTATCAAAGGTTTTACAAAACTCTTTTGAGATCATACCATGTTAGGGATTTATAACTATAATTTTTAAGAATTAAACCAATTTAGTGATTTACCTATTATAACTATTAGAAATAAATAAATCATTGGTCTAGTTGTGGAACTCCTTGTCTACTTGATCCAATTATCTCTTTGATATTCTACAATTTCACATTATACTTCTCTTTTTAATGTCTCGAGTGCAACTTTTTTATCACTCTTCATCATTTTCAAATTCTCAATTTCCTTTCTTCTCTCTAACTCATTGCTTATTCCATTACAAAACCTCTCTTTAGTAACTATTTTCTTTTGCCTCTTAATCTTGACTAGTCATTTAAACCTTAATCTTCCTGCTCATTCTCCTTAATCATTTCTCATATGTCAATGCCTCAATATGGTTTATAATGATTGCATTGTCCTTCAAATTGATTTACCTATCTATTGGTTAGACTAGAAGAAATGTGTAATCTTTCCCAATGTATCCTTTTACCTTTTCCTGATCCTAATCAAATCATCCAACTAACACCAATATACCATCTCTTTTCCTTCACTATTTTTTAGTATCACATTGTCTAATGTGATCACATCTCAAGATTTGACTTCTTCATGGATCGGTTGTGAATTCACAAAACATTATCAACCTTTTTTCTATAGTCATCGACCATCTCTTATGATCATTGATCATATTATATTCTATTGGATACAATTGATTAATTGTGTATTTTCTTTGATGTTACACAAATGTCATATCATTATCAATCAGTATATGCCAAGCTCACTTGGGTAGTGAAGACAATTTTCTATGTCTATCAAGCATTCATGTGGTTACCTAGTTTAGAAGGCAATGTCTACTATGTTCACTCAGGCATCGAAGGAAAAGTATGCAGAAAGTGAGTGTTAACCAAGCTCACTCGGGAAATGAAGGAAAGTTGGATGAAACCAATGCTAACCAAGCTCACTCAATTGCCAAAGGATTTTTGTGAGTTTGCAGTGTTAATCGAGCTTTTTTTGGTTAACAAAGGAAATCATTTCTGAGTTAGTTTCTATCGAGCTAGGCTAGCTAATGAAGGATTTTCTTATTTTGGCATATTAAGCTTAATTGATTTATTTGTTGATTCTAGTCGACTAAGGTGATAAATATTAATTATTCTAAGTTATATTTGAGTTGACTTGAAAAAGTGTAAGATATAAGCATAGGGTCAAGCTATGATTTTAGTGTGTGTGGATGAACAAGTAAGAAGATGTTATTGAAGATTTAATGGTGAGAAGAGGAAGCAAATTTGAAGGATAAGTAGAATATCCTTGTGGAGCAGAAAAGCTATATTTAATTAGGAAGGATCAAGTACAAGCCAGAATAGAGATCTATGATCAGTAATTTAGTTGAATTCCAATTAGGTCATCTCATTGTTACTCTCTAACCATTGTAGCAGTGATCTAAATCTCTTAACAGAGTTGGTTTAATAGCTATTCGCAAATCCTCTAACAAGGTGGTAGTTCTATTGAATTTTCTAAAGACCTCTAACAAGGCCACTCCTAATAGGGTGATTAAATCCTTTAATAGGGTCATACCTAATAGTGTGTTTTGTAACCTTTAACAAGGTTGGCTCCTAACAGAGCTCACTTCAAAAGAGTGAAAACAGTAACTAGTTGTAATTGGCAGTTTTTCCAAAATTGGGTTTCCATGTTAAATCTTGGTGTCAAATGTGTTCTTTCTATGCAACTCAGCTAAAGTAATGGTAATCACTAATAACATCTAGAGTTTATATGTCAAGCATTTACTGAGTTACAACATTCTATATGTGTTTACCGAGCTTCAACAATATTAAGTTTTCAGCTTGCATTTTGTACTAACATCTAAGGGATCTAGGATTTATTTTAGTAGTAATTGATTCACCCCTCCCCTCTTAGTTACTCCTCTTATATTTTCAAAAATTGGTATAAGAGCTCTTGGTGCTTATAGAAAAGGTTTCAAGGACCTAAGCTAAAGATCAAGATGTCTTATAGAAGAGAGATCCCCAAGCTAAATAGAGAAAATTTTGCAGCATGGAAAGGAGTTATGAAGTTACACTTTATGAAGTTACACTTGGCTATCATTAGTGACTTAGGATGCAAGTATCTTGATAATGAATACAAGACTCCTACTGGAACATTATTAGTTAAAGATATTGCTGAAAAGAAAAATCATAACATTATGATGATTGATATTGCATCTACTCTTAGTTATGCTAAATTTGATGAAGTCAAAGACTGCAAGACAACTTATGAGGTGTAATTGGAGATGATGACAATATGGAGGAGGTGTAAGTGGATCAAGATAAAAGATATATATGGAGGAGATGAAAATGTAAGAAGAATTAAGGTTGAAAATCTTAGAGATCATTTTGATCAAATGAGAATGAGAGAATATGAGAACATTGCCAAATATGTGGAAAGAATCAAAGCAAGTGTAAGTGCAATCAAAGCATCTAGAGGAGACATTCAAGAGAAAATAGTTGTAAGCAAGGCACTTAGAGCTCTTCTTACTATTTATCCAATTAGATTATCTACTATTCAAGAGATGAGATGTGAGCCAGATAATAAAATTTCTTTGGATTCTCTAGTTGGAAGATTGACAGCTTTTGAGTTAGATAACTTTGATAGCTATATTCCTTGTTCAAAGGTTATTGAATCTCCTTTTAAAACCAAACTCTCACTCAAAGAAAAAGGTAAGAAATAAAAATCTAGTCAATCAAGAAGTGAAGAAGAAAGAACATTAGAAGAAAGTTCAGATAATGATCTTGAAGTTGTTGAAGCCCTACTTGCAATAAAGTATTCCAAAGGAAGAGGAAAGTACAAAGGTAAAGTTCCTCTAATTTTCTTTTCCCATGAAGAGGTTGGTCACATTGTTGCTAGGTGTCCAAGTAAGGAAAATAAAGATGAAAGGAAAATCAATAAGCACAAAGGCAAGAAGGACTCCAAGAACTACAAGAACTACAAGGACAAAGGTAAGAAATCTTGTTTTATAGCTAAAGATTTTGATAATAGTAAAGATGAAATGGTGTATATTATTGTGAAAGATGAATCTAATGATGAAGGAGATAAGATGGCACTTATCTCTCATGTTAGAAAAAATGATATATGGATCATTGATAGTGGTTGTTCACATCATATAATTGGAGACAAAACAAAATTTGAGCACATAGAATATTATGATAGAGGTAGTATGAGATTTGGAAATAATGAATCTTGTAACATAAAAGGAAAAGGATGTATTTCATTGACTTAAAAACTTATATGTGACAATGCTTATTGAGCTGAAGGACTAAAGCATAATCTACTGAGTGTGGCACAATTGAATAACATTGGATTCAAGGTAGAATTCATGAATGCACAGGCCAAACTACTAGATGGAAAGTGAAATTTGTTTGGATTTGGCAAGAAACTAAAAGGTAATCTATTTTATCTTGATCTCAGTGATCTTTCATGTTTTATTGCTCAAGTAGAAGAAAGATGGCTATGGCAAAAAAAGGCTATGTCATGTAAACTTTGATAATCTAGTTAAGATAAGCAAACATAAAGGGTAAGAGGTATTCCTAGCTTGAAGAAACCTGATATGGGCCTATGCAAGAATTGCCAAATTGGTAAGATGGGAAAGACTAGTTTCAAAATAAAAAACTATCAATAAGAAGAGGTCTTGGAAATTGTTCATACATACTTATGTGGACCTATTGGAATAGAGAGTTATAATGGAGAAAATTTTTTCATTTTTTTTGGTGATGACTATTCTAGAATGACGATTGTAATGTATCTAAAAGAAAAATTAGTAGCCTTTCAAAAATTCAAGTGGTATCTGGAAAGAGTAGAAAAGGAAACTAGAAAGAGGTTGAAATGTTTAAGATTAGACAGAGGTGGTGAATTCATCTCCAATGAATTCAACAATTTCTACATTGAAAGAGGAATCAAAAGACAAGTATCAGCTCTTGGTACACTGCAACAAAAAGGTATAACTAAAAGAAGAAACAGATCTATCATGGATTGTGCAAGAACCTTGGTGATTGAAAAGAATATTGCTCTCAAATACTAGAAGGAAGTTATTAGCACTATAGTTCATACCTTGAATAGAGTAAAACTAAAGAAAGATTAAAAAGAAAACTCCTTATGAACTATGGTATGGCTACAAACCTAATGTAAGTTACTTGAAAGTATTTGGTAGCAAATTTTATATCTTGAGAGAATATAGAAAAGGAAAATTTGATGTAAAAAGTGATGAAGGCATATTTCTAGGATACTTCTATAGAAGTAAAGAAAACAAATGTTTGAACTTGTCCACTTATAAAATTATAGAAAGTGCACATGTTAGAATTGATGAATTTGCAGAAAGGAGTGAAGTCGAAAGCAACAAGAAACTAGAAGATTACATAGGATTTGTTTACTATGAACTTGATACTCTACCAAATCTATCTAAAGGAAAGGAAGCTTCATCTCCCAAGTCCCCAAAATCTCCAAAAATTACCGAGTTGTAGATAGTACAACTCAAGCTATAGTCAAAAGGACTGAGTCACAATCAAAGGCTACCAAGCTAGTTCAAACTGAGCTTGATAGACCCGACTCATAGATAGAAAGATCCAAGCTTGAAACTAAAAGTCAAGATGAAGATGGTGGAACTCATTTAAAGAAAAAATAGCCTATGTTAGCAAGATATGTGAAATTGCATTATGCACCTGATTAAATCATTAGAGAAAAATTAGATGGAACAATGACAAGAGGCAAATTAAAAGGTACATGTTTACTTGCTAAATTTAAACCTAGAAGTTCTAAAGATGCTTTGGACAATGAAAGTTGGATTGAAGCAATGAATGAAGAGATAAAATAGATAGAAAAGAAAAAAAATTGGACTATTGTTCCTAAACCTAAGGATAAAAATGTGATTGGTACAAAGTGGGTATTCAGAAATAAGTTGAATGAATATGGAAAAGTTTCAAGAAACAAAGCAAGATTGGTGTGCAAAGGCTATTCTCAAGAAGAAGGTATTGATTATGATGATACTTTTGCTCCTGTGGAAAGACTAGAAGGTGTTAGAACTTTACTAGCATATGCAACACATAGAGGATTTGAAGTACATCAAATTGATATCAAATCTACATTCTTGAATGAAATTCTTGATGAAGTCTACATTGATCAACTAGAAGGTTTTGTAGATCCTAACAAAAAGGACATGGTTTGTAATTTACACAAAGCATTATATAGTCTCAAGCAAGCTCCCTGAGCTTGGTATGAAAGACTTCATAATTAATTGGTACGTATTGGTTTTCAAAGGACAAATGATAATAGTAGTTTGTATATCAAGGAAGGACCAAACAAGAAGATTGTGTTGATAGAAATATTTTTTGATGATACTCCATTTACAGGAAATGATGGCTTCTGAAAAGCATTTTTAGAAGAAATGAGTAAAGAATTTGAGATGTCTATGTTTGGTGAGATAAAATTCTTTGTTAGATTGCAGACACAACAAAAAAAATGGTATCTATATCACTCAATCTAAGTATATCAAGGAAATACTAAAAAAGTTTGGAATGGAAGATTCAAGACCAGTTGGAACCCCTATGTCTACTGGACATAAGCTCCCCATAAATGATGATTCCAAAGAAGTAGATAAGACCACATATAGATGAATGATTGGAAAATTGTAGTTTATAGTACACACAAGGCTTGATATTACTCTAGCAATTAGAATAGTGGCAAGATTGTTAGCAAATCCTAAAGAAAATTACATGATGGCAATCAAGAGAATCATGAGATATCTGAAAGGTACTGAAGACTATGGCTTATGGTATAAACTTGGAGGCAATTTCGACTTGAAAGTATTTACTGATGTTGATTGGGTAGGAAGTATTGATGATAGAAAAAAAAACTAGTGGTGGAGCATTCTTTCTTGGTAAAAGACTAGTGTCTTGCACAATCAAGAAACAAAATTGTACATCTCAATCCACAACAGAGGTAGAATATGTGGCAGTTGCAGTTAATTTTTTTAACAATGTTTGGTTCAAACAATTATTGGAAGGAATGAAGATAGAAGTCAAGGATCCAATAGTCATATATTGTGATAACACCAATACAATCAATATATCAAAGGATCTAGTAATGCATACTAAAACAAAACACATTGCAATAAAATATCACTTTTTAAGAGAGCTAGTACAAGAGAAAGAAGTCAAATTAGAATATGTTAACACAAAGAAATAGATTGCAAACATGTTTACCAAGCCATTACCTAAGGATGCATTTATGTATCTAAGAGGTAAGCTAGGGGTCATTCCCCTATTTGAAGTTCACTAAATAAAGTTTAGTGATGCATCAACAAGAACTTGTTGAAGATCAATCAATTGGTGTAGAATTAGCAAGGGTATATTGCAAATGAATTAGTACTTAAGGTACATTGGTATTAATGGAATTGTTATCTTTGGAATGTGTTGTCAAAGAGGGAGAAGTTTACTATCATATCTCTAAGAATTATTTTTTTGGAACCAAAATAAAGTAAGGAACTGAAGAGGGAGAAGTTTTTGTAAGAAGGATAAGTTTGTTGTAAGAGGGAGAAAGTTCTGAATGAACTTAGTAGAAGTTGTTGCAAACTAAAGAAGAATCCAGTGAAAGGAAGAGCTCATACTGATAGAGGGAGTTCTCAAAGAACAAATCCAAAATTTTATTATGCTATGACATGTTGTGTTGCTATCAATGCCAAAGAGGGAGATTGTTGGATACAATTGATTAATTGTGTATTATCTTTGATTCTACACAAATATCATATCATTATCAATCAGTATATGTCAAGCTCACTTGGGTAGTGAAGATAGTTTTCTATGTCTACTAAGCATTCCCATTGTTACCTAGTTTAGAAGGCAGTGTCTACCAAGTTTACTTAGGCATCAAAGGAAAAGTATTTAGAAAGTGAGTGTTAACTAAGCTCACTCAGGTAATGAAGGAAATTTGGATGGAACCAGTGCTAACTGAGTTCGCTCAGTTGCTAAAGGATTTTCACGAGTTTGCAGTGTTAACCAAGCTTCTATTGGTTAACAAAGGAAATCATTTCTAAGTTAGCTTCTACCGAGCTAGGTTGGCTAATGAAGGATTTTCTTATTTTGGCATATTAAGCTTAATTGATTTATTTGTTGATTCCATTCAAGTAAGCTGATGAATATTAATTATTCTAAGTTTTATTTGAACCAACTTGACAATGTGGAAGATATAACTATAGGGTCAAGTTGTGATTTTAGTGTATGTGGATGAAAAAGTAAGAAGATGTTATTGAAGATTTAATGATGAGAAGAGGAAGCAAATTTGAAGGATAAGAAAAATATCCTTGTGGAGCAGCAAAGCTATATTTGATTAGGAAGGATTAGATACAAGCCAAAACAAAGATCTGTGATTAGCGATTCAGTTGCATTCAAATTAGGTCATCTCATTGTTACTCTCTAACCATTGTAGCAGTAATCTAAATCTCTTAACAAAGTTGGCTTAATAGCTATTTGCAAATCCTCTAACAAGGTGGTAGTTCTATTAAAAAATTTAAAGACCTCTAATAAGGCCACTCCTAATAGGGTGATTAAATCCTTTAATAGGGTCACACCTAATAGTGTGTTTTGTAACCTTTAATAGGGTTAGCTCCTAATAGGGCTCACTTCAAAAGAGTGAAAATAGTAACTAGTTGCAATTGGTTTTTTTCCCAAATTAGGTTTCCGTGTTAAATCTTGGTGTCAAATGTGTTCTTTCTATTTTATTGTATGTGTTTGCAACTCAGTTAAAGTAATGGTAATCATTGATAACATCTAAAGTTTATATGTCAAGCATTTACTGAGTTACAAAATTTTGTATGTGTTTATCGAGTTTCAATAATATTCAATTTTCAGTTTTCATTTTGTACTAACATCTAAGGGATCTACAATTTATTTGAGTAGTAATTGATTCACCCCTCCCCTTTCAATTACTCCTCTAATATTTCCAACAATGTTCTACATTTACCAATTATTATTTTTCTCTTACAATCTTCTTAGTTATCACCAATAAATACTATGGATTTCCATAAATGAAAATGATATAAATCTTTAAAAAATACTAATCTTCCAAACTACTTGAGTAAATATCTCCAATAGGCAATGCAAACAATATCCTAATAATATCCCAATGCCAAAAATATCCCACTTTGGCATCGATGAAAAACATTTGAGATCACTAAGCTTTAATGTTCCCCCTAAGTTCATATTCTCCATTCTATTAGCCTTTATTTTCCATCTTCTCTCCAATTATCTTCTCACATGTCATCTCATAGTCCTTCTTATCTTCTTCTCCCATTTCTTCTTTGATCTTATCCCAATTTTCATCTTCTTTCTTTTTAGTTTTGATCTTCTCCCCCCTTTGATAATAATGCCAAAGGTGTAACCTTTATAGTAGGTAAATTTCAATTTACAACCTATCAAAAATAAACTTGTAGTTGATAGTTTCTGTCTACACTAATGTATCTCATGTATTTTGCAAGTAACTTAAGGAAAGAACATGTTCATGCAAATTGATTGATGTCTCATCCTAACTATTAATTTAATATATATTTGATAATGTGAATGTTACGTCTACTATCTCCAAATTATTGTACACAACCTCCAAGATAGGGAAAAAATATGAATTGGAGTTCAAGTATACTCATCATTATACTATCTTCTTTTACTTGTATCTACCTCATTTTGTGTAATGTATTATTCACTTCTTCACTAAGTATAGTGACTGGACTTGATAGTGGACCAATTTAACTACTAAGACTCTAAAAGTATTGTTGTGCCTTGTCTTTCTATTCCTCTAGATATTTTACAAACTCTGAGTTGTTTGATACCTTGGTAAAAAGGTCTCTTGCTTCTATCAGTGTTGTTCTGACCTCCTTGACTAGTACTGCTAGCTTTCTTCTTACTTTAGTGGCTTTCTCTACCAATTTTTCTATCATTTTCTTCTCCATATTTTACTCAAAAATACTCATTGATTTAGTCTATAAATATTTCTCTTGATCGTAAATAACTTTGATTAAAGTATCCAATTCATTAATTATATTACCTTCTATGTTGCATTATACCTCAAGTACCAATTGAGCTAAAATGTTTATTTTTTTTCTCAATAACTATTTCTTCTTCTTTTTGTCTCTCATAGATTTTATTTTCCCAAATTCTATATATTCCATTAAATCGTTAAGTTTCAGCTAATTAAAATCTACAAGTGTAGGAATAATTCTCTCCCCTCCCAAATCTTCTTATTCTTATATCACAAGTTTCACTAGTTTATGTTTCTTTTGTATACTTGGCTCAAAACTTAATTTTCTCCTTAATTGATATTCTTCTTCAGCCTTTTCTTTTTTTTGTCTTTTTGTTGACTTTCTCCAAGTATTTCAGCCTTCTTCTCAAGTGATCCTTCCTTTCTTGTTCTTGAGGAAATTTTTGTTGAATGTCTTGTACTTGACTAGGAATATTGTGTACAATATTACCAATTATTTTATTCAACTATAAATGTGTCATCTATTTGAATAGGTGATGAGTTTCCTTTTATTTCCTCATCAATCTTTAATTTTTTCCACATGTCAACTATTTTGTAATGCAGATTATGCATATCTTCTACAAGAATTCTTGTGGCTCTTATCCTTACTCCAAATCTATTACTATGAACTTCATATATTATCTTTGCATCTTCAAAGTTCAATTTAGGTTTCACCTCAATTAAGGAATTCTATATAATCTCCTTATCTGTTTGCAAAGTAGATTACTATCTAACATCTAATAACTATTCTAGCTCATCTAGAATTATAGAATGCAATTCCAAGTATGTTTTTCTTGAATTTATGAAGATGATGCAATACTACGTCTTTAATCTTCTTTTTATCATCCTTGTGCTTCCAATAGTATACCTTCTCTTCACCATTTCTAAGCTAGCAATTTATATTATATCACTAAGAGTATCATCTATTATGAAGGATTTTCTCTTCATTTTTTACTAACTTAAATTGGAAGAACTCCAATTTAATGAAGGTTTAGCACCTATTTAATTTGAGATCATCAATCTCCTTGCATATTTCCTTCTTTCTTCCCTTTGTATCCTTTCTCCTAGGTGGAATTGGGGTAAAACCTAATAGATCCTCTTTAAAAGATCTTATTTTCATGGGGGTAATGATCAAGGTAGGATCTATTCACATATATTCTCTCCTCCTTTCATTTAGTTACTTAAATTCTACTCTTTGCTCCAAAATAATCCTTTCTCAAGCTCTGTACCTGGTTTCAGGGATTTAGGACTTGATTTGGGACCTTGAGGGCCTCCCAAAGGATCTTGGCCCTAGTTGCCAAAGATGAAGTGCATCCTTGGCTGACCAAGGATGAAGTGCATCCTTGGCTGACCAAGGATGTAGTACATCCTTGGTTGGATGACCAAGGATGTAGTGCATCCCTGACTAGATCCCCTTTTAGGTTCTCTATTTGGATCTTGTGCCTAGTTAACCTTAGGGTGTTAGTTTCTAGGTAGCTCGGCCTATGGGAGTTAGTCATTTTTTAGCCCTTTATAAGCCCTTCAATTTCATCTATTTTACATATCAAGATATCTAATCACATACATGTGCAAGTACGTAAGCTCTCAAGCGTTCAAGTTTTCAAATCTTCAAGTCTTCAAGCATCCTTCAAGCAATCCATTCATTGAAGATTAAGGATTCAAGCAATTGAGGGATCCATCTTTAACATATCATTTGATCCATTCGTGATCCTTTGTTGCATCTTCTAAATTCATTCATCTTCATCTTCTTGATCCAAATCAATTGGTGAAGTAAGAACATTGTATTTGATTCAAAAGATGCTACTATTTTAGCATGAATTTTCACATATTTTTTACCTTTATGCTATTTCAATTATTTGAATTCAAGTTCAATTTATAAACTAGGATTTGACAAGGAAAACCCCCTATCAATAATAAAAACCCTTTTTTATTATAGATTGTGAATATCAGATTGGCGAACAAGTTATAGATATGAGTTCCCTTTTTGGCTTTCTTCTAAACTCTAAAAATAGAAATAGAGTCACACTTATTTTACGAAGGTTGATCATGTCACCCTTGGTGACCAACATCAATTAGGTCACCCTTGGTCATCTAGTTCAGCCCTAGCAGATTGTCAAATGATTCATGGGGTTTGTCTGTTGCACAATTTTAGACTTAGATCCGATGAATTTCATCTATTTTGATCAATACAACAAGCTTAAAATAAAATTTAAAGGGTTTTCCCTCTGTCATTATTTATCCTTTCAACATATCTACTTATTTTATTTCTATGTCTAGCCTTAGCTTATCATAACATTTAGGGTTTTCAAGGATTTAGTTATCTTTTCCCCTATTCTTCCCTAGACATCATTGGTGTTCCTTTCTCATTTGGTTAGCACTAATCTTTCTAGATCTAGTTCTTTAGGATTGGGATTGAAAAAATTTCTCTCCTTCACTTCCCTCTCTCTATTTATGTGTGTGTGGTTATGTAATGAACTTAAGCTTTCTTATCCTTGATTCATATTTCCAACTCCATACATGTTTATCTCTTCTTTAGGTTATAATATTCCTTGTCATATTATGTACTCTCAAATTCTTCCTCTTTCCTTTTGTCATAATCTTTCTTTCTAGAGATCTCCTTAGTTAGTTGACTTTTCCTCTTCACTACTTCAGTTCTCTCCTCTTTGGGAACAAATTAAGTAGGTTTGTGATTCACTCTTTTTTAGGTGGAGGGAATATTTTATGATGGATCTTCAATTACAACTATTTTTGTTCTTGTTGTTTCCACCTCCTCATTAAGTAGTTACTACACTTAACTTGTTGACCTTCTTTTAGTTTTTCTTTTTTCCATCAATGTTTCCATTTCCTTTAGTGTACCTACAAAAATTTACTAATAGGTTCTAAACCTTTTTTGACTTTTCTCTCTTAGCCTGGACAATACCATGTCAACATGACTACTAATATAGTCTTCTTTAATTTCATTTCCCATAGGTGGAAGCTAATGGGTTCTAGGTTCTATTTATTGAAATATACATGAATTTGTACCCACTAGGAAATAAATATCCTTTTTATACTTTCCTATTACACTAGTGGAATTCTTACTTGTATATGCATGTTATACTAAAAATTTCTAAAGTAATCCCACATGAAATTATTGAAATTTTTACCTTATTCTCTTATCAGTTCTCTTATATGTGTGACTAAGGCTTGTCCTTAGGCCATACAAAATTTTATTTTCTTAGAAAATAAATTTTAACGTAATATAAAATACATACTAGTAAGGCTTTGTACTTTAGTGATTTCTTACTATCTCATCATTCTTCACAAACTAATAGGCAACATGAATGATAGGTAATCTCTACATCCTATCACCATTGAAACAAAATTAACTTTTTCATCTTTGATGCTATCAAAAATCAAAAATTTCTCATTGTATCTTGACTTGGTCAAGTTAGTCATCAAGCTTGCTAGAATTTTCCTAATTGTACATACCACTCCTTGTTCTTAAAATACTATTACCATATGTATAATTTTCTTTGACAACCTTTATGTTTTATCTAACCATATATGCTGACCATGAATAAAATTGAGTATGTATCTTATCTAGTCTAGGTCAAATTGAGTAGGGATATCCATCACATAGGTTAAGCCTTTATTTGTAGATGCTTGTGCTCATCCTTCAACACTCCATTTGAAGACATCATCTAGTAATAATTCTTGATTTTCTTAGCTCCCAATTTTTAAATAATTTATTTGATAGAAGCTTGAAAATCCTCCAACTACAATACTCTTAATGATGTAGCAAAAAAAGCACCAAATATGTCTTGTTTGAATTTTCTATGCATTTGGGGTGGGTACCCTGGTCGAGATTCTTCCTTAGTACTCATCATTCAACATTATTTTCAATTTTCCCTTTGATTAGGATGGTCTAATAATTAAAAAATTGAAATGGTAACTTGTGATAGACTGGTTACGGCACATGAAAACATGATATAAATTTTCTCTTCATCAATCTCAATACCTATCTAAACTAATTACTTGATAATATTCAATATTGTTCTTGTATACACAATCAAAATAAAAGATGTGAAATGAATAACTCTTGCACTATTTATCATCATGAAATAGACTTTTTAGTCCCAAATGATTTAAACATTATGTTTACTAATGGTAGGAACAGTGTCATGTCACCAATTAATGAATGTTTACTAGTTAGTGTTTCTTGAATGTTTATGGCCAATGACAACTAAATATAACATATGAAATCTTAAAAGTGGTCAATACATAACTAGTTAGACTTTCCAAATTCTTTCCAAAGTTAACACATCATGATCTTGCATCATATCTTGTAATTTTAATTCTCCATTCTTAACTATGAGGATCGATAAACAAGTTTCCTTTATGTGCTTCCCCTAAGAAAATGTTGGGCTTAGTTTGAAGATAAATTCACTACACAAGAAGAAAGTGATACTTCTCTAGATGACTTTACCTATTCTAGTTTCTCTTCCTTATTTATCCAAGTCTTCTTCATTTCATTTTTGATGTCAACAATACTCACAAGATTATTTACATTTCCTTATTGTGACCAATTAGGTTTCAGGTTCCCAGATCTGGCATCTTTTGCAATATACTCAATCCTATTGCATTAGAAACATAGTATTGGTAGATGATTTCAAAATTTATTTTCATATGGTCTAAATCTATAATTATCTCTTACATGTCTAGATTTACCACATACCAAGCATGTAGGGTCAAACTATCATTTCCTTCCATAAGAGTTCATTAGTTGAACTATTGACTTAGATGTCTTAGGTCTTCATTCCTTAGATTGTGTCCATACTTATTGCATGTATAACAATATCCACTAAAACTATTACTATTTTTAGGTTTAGATCTATACTATTTTTAGGCTAGAAGGTACTCTAGAAATATTGTTAATATTCTTAATAATAAAAATGACCCTGCCTAGAATATTTATAACCTTCTTTGAGAAAGCAAAGAAGACCTCATTTTTTTCCCAAAAAAGTATTCATTTCTCACAACTATCATGAGATGAACATGTTGGCCAATTAGATGGCCAACATGATAGACCAAAGTAATGAAATTGTCACTTGGACTGACCAACTAAGCATGAATGACAATTTAAAAGATAAGTGTAATTATGAAAGAAACATATCTCAAGAAGGGAAAATCTACATTTGATATGCTCGTTGTCTCCACTTATCAAATCATCGCTACTTTTGATTATTTCTTTAAATGGAATAGTTTCCATGCTAGGATGTTTGTTAGGACTTCACATAGATTGTGGATGCATTTTGAACTTTCAAGAGGTAATATGTTGAACCTTTCTTGGGGAATTTCTCTTAGATCTCTTAGTCACATTCTATAGAGTGGGTTTCTTTCTGAGAATTATTGACAATTGAATATATGTAGTGATCTAATTATTGTCATTAATGGCAACACATGATGTACATACTTGTATAAAACATTGGAAATAAAGATACTTAGATTTTGGTAATCAAAAAATTGTCTACGTATGAAATTGGTTTACAACAATATATTTTTTTATATGTAAAATGATTTTGACGTCATATAATGACTAGTGAAGATAGATGAAGATAGTATACATGTTGACAATGATGTATATCGCCTCAGAAATTAGTACAAATTATACCAAAGAGAGATATTCATGATTTACCAATGAACAAAACAACAAAACTAAAGGTAAAGGAATTATTTTGTTTACAAAATAATTACTTGACCAATTAGGGCTGACATCCTAGATGTTTACTTTAAGTTGAAAAAGTATATTGTGGTCATAGCTAACCTAGCAACAATTTGTGAAAAGGCATGATATTTATGCAAAGGATATCTTGCGAGATTAAGTGTGTGTTTTTTATGTGAAAAGTGATATGTGAACCTTTTGTGAAGCGATATATGTGAAGTTTTTGAGAAATTGATTTTGTGATCCGAGGTTGAGTTGATGTTAGAGATCAGCCAAGAAGACGTTACAACATCTATACATCTATATTTAAGGAACTTAAAGTTAAGTTACTTGTTTGGGCAGTGAACTCTTCTTGTAATTGGAAGTGCATATTTGGGTAGTGAGCTCTTCTTGCATCCATTGTCCTACAACTCCTAACAAGGTTGGAATCTCCTAATAGGGATTCAAAGTCTCCTAATAGAGACTCTATATACTAAATTTTCTTATTGGCTCCTAATAGATTCCATTCTCTAACAAGGAACATATATATCAGTATATCATCTAGTGGATATCATCCCCATTGGGGTTTTCCCTTGGCCTAGGTTTCCCTAGTTAACAAAATATGGTGTTAAGAATTCTCTTTATGCACAATTATTATTAATGTTCAACATAACTTGTTTACTTTCTTATGCATGGTTCAAAGTAATTAATAATATCCAATTGATGACAAAATTTTGTAGAATACTGATTCACCCCTCCTCTTTGTATTCTTTATTTCTAACAATTGGTATTAGAGCATAGTTACTTAGAACAGGCTTAACACTTGAGTAAGATCCCTATGGATATGGAATAGTTGATGAAGAACCTTGAAGAGGCACTTGAACAAATTGATCTCCTTACTGAAGAAAGAGATAAACTAAAAG
The DNA here is from genome assembly GCA_028749045.1 of Cupressus sempervirens. Lineage (NCBI taxonomy): Eukaryota > Viridiplantae > Streptophyta > Pinopsida > Cupressales > Cupressaceae > Cupressus > Cupressus sempervirens. The sequence goes on along the minus strand of CM053789.1, from coordinate 570,309,891 downwards.
ATAGATATGAAGACTCCAAAGTATACATTGGACAATTGAAGGACAAAATTGAACATCTCAAATCCAAGCCTGAATCTACTAAATCTAAAACTGGTGATGATGAATATTCAAAATTGAAAATAGAGTACAAGATCTTGAAGCATGAATTAAAGATTACCAATCTGAAGTTGAGTTTGAAGAATGATCCTAGAAAATTTGAATCTAATTTGAAGACTAAAAATTTAGATCTTAGAGCGAGTCTAGAGAAGAAGACATCTGAATTCGAAACATTAAAAGAAGATCATGAAGAACTTCATAAATACACCACTATTGTGAAAGATGAACTAACTCAGTGCAAGCAACAGGTTGAAAAACTTTATACTAGCAAAGAAAAGCTTGATGAATCAATGTCAATACAAAGACCTACCTATGATAAGGCTGGCCTTGGTTATTTATTTAACATGTCATTTAATCATGTTACAAAATTTTACTGTCATAATTGTCGTGGTATTGGTCATAATGCAATTGATAGTAGGAAACCTAAATATGATAATGATAGGAGAAATAGTAGAATTTTTGGAAACACTAACCCTATAGATAGAAGAAGATCTAATGAAAGGAAATCAAGAGAAAGAAGACCTTATGATGAAAGAAAGCAGATCGTGTGTTATAAGTGTAACAACTTTGGACACATAGCTCAGAATTGTCAAGCACCTATTGATCAATAGAATCCTAGAAGTAGAACCCTAGTATGTTAGTTATGCAACAACTTTGGAAATATGACAAAGTACTCCAGAATGGACAAAAGGAACAATGGAAGGAACTTTAGAAATGAAAAAAGGAATCATGAAAGAAACTTTAAAAATAGAAGTAACAATGGAAGAAACTTTGGAAATGATAGAAAGAATCATGAAAGTAACTCTAGAATTAAGAAAGACAATGAAGATCAAAAAAATGTAGTAAGTGAACTAAAGGGATTAGATATTTCAGTGGAAAAGTTAGATGATGCTTAAATAGGAAAATCAAAGTCAACAATCAAAAGCTTGTTCACAGCACTAGAAACTAAAACTTCATCTAGAGATCAAGCTATGAGTAGTGAGGTTGAGAGAAGATGTATCGCGATGAGTTTGGATTGTAGCTAAGCTCACTTGCAATTTGGAGCTTATTGAAACAAGTTATGAAGGAAATAAGAGTTACTATTATAAAAAAGAAATTTTATTTTGTGACAGAAGATGAAATCTATGTTTCTACAACAAATTTCATGGAGTGAAGTTTTATGGAGCATTGTCATGATGAAAGGAAGCTATGGTGAACCTCAAATAGCATTAGAATATTGGACATAAGATCTTGAGCATATTTGATCTCCAAATGAAATTAACATCTTTTTTTTCAATTAGGTAAAGTACACAATTAATGAAATTTTTTGTTGAATAAATAGAGTATGAACTTGATTATTTCCATGTTGTGATTATCTCAAAAGCTTAGAGCACCCATAAGCAATTTGGAAAAAATGATTTCGAGCAAAACCCTACTCTGAAAAAGGTATTTTATCATTTTCCACACAAAAATTCTTTGATAAATTTATATTTGGTGTAATCATGGATATGTCAGTTGTTGAGAATGTTGAGAAAGCCAAATTAAAGGTTTCTCCTGTGAAACCCCTAGAGGAAAACCCTAATTTGGCTTTATCAATTACTTTGGACAACACAGTTTACTTGGAAGACATAGGAAGTTACTTGTGTAGTAAGTTTGAAACCATTGGAAGTGAGTTTATGAACAAAGAAATGGAATTTTTTTTCAATCATGATATGAACATTAAGCCTAGATATGAGCATCTAAAAGACCTAGACTTAGTTAGATATCATTTTTACCACGAACTTGATTCTGAAGAGTGGACTTAGACCATATTGAGAAGAATTCATAATGGAAATATTTGGATGGGAGAAAATGTAGTTGACATCTTTGCCAAACTTATTCATGAAGTCATTGGTCTTAACAAACAAGGTAGTGTACCTATTGGTGAGAAACTAGTTAAGAAAAAGGTTGAAAGTTACACTAAAGTAGTTTATAATGGTAAAGAAATGGTGATTAGCACCATCAGACAACATGATGTGAGATTCTTGAGTAGAATCATTGCATATTCTATTTGTGCAAGTTCTAAAAATGATGAGTTGTTAGCAAGTTTTATCTATGTAGCCTATAAGATTTTCATTGAGAAGGAAGTAAATTTGAGTGAGATTATGATAGTACAACTTCTTGAAAATTTGGAAAAGATTAAGAGAACTAAGAATGGTGTATTCAGATTCCAATCTCTGATTAATCATATTTTCTTTCATGTACTTAAGAGATTTCCATTTTTATTAGTTACTAATATTATGACTAGTGAAAGATGCACCATGGACAAGGTAATAGATGTGTGTAGAAGGCATCCTACAAAGAAAATCTTGGACAATGAAAAATTGATTATGAGGACTTTCAGAATGAGATGAAATACAGATTCAAAATTGCTCCTGTAATCATTGAAAAATTTAAGAATGATATATAATTTATGGTGGATACTAACCTAACCTATATTGAAGCAATAGAACCTTAGGAGACATTTCTTAAGCCCCTAGGTTATGATTTAAGTGATGATTCAGCTATTGGTTATATTTATTTATTTTGTAAATCTGAAATAGATCAAGCATCATATAGATTTGGAATGTATGAGGAGATAACCTAGTTAGCCTACCAAGCATCATTAGAAAAGGCATCTCATAAGAAGATTGCATCTGTAATGAAGAAAACACTATTTGAGGCTGGTATGTCAAAAGAAGAGTCACAGGCAGTTAGACAAACAATCTTTGGGCTAAAACAAATTGGTGAACTAGGTGTAATGTATTTGACACCTCTGTCAGTTGGCCAAGCATCCAATGTATCTATTGTAGAATCTCCTACAGAATATAGCATCCCTTATGCTAATGTATCAGTCGAGCAACCAAGTGGATATAAAAGGTAGTCTAAAAGAGTTAAACAATAAGCTACTAGACCAGAGAAAAGAAAGAAGACATTGTTGACAATCAAAGACTCTAGTCATGATGAAGAAGAAGAGGAACAAGAAGACAAACATCCAAAGAAAGTCATTGTTTCCATATAGCCAACAAGTAAAACAAGGAAATCCTGGAAACCAAAGATAGAGAAGATTAACACAACCATTGTTAATGAAGGAAACTTTGTGTAGATGAATAAGTCTTATGATTTGTATAGTTATATTGAGAAAGAATAGATTGATATCTCTACTATGAGATATATGATTCTAAATAACTTGAAACTTGAAGATATTAAAGGTTTTGTCAATCAGAAAGTCTATTACAGACTTATAGAAAAGAAGGCACCAATTTGGGAAGAAGATATGGAACTTCGAAAACCAATGATAAGAACTATGTGCAAGACTAAAGATGAAGAAGATGTAAAGAAATTGATGGGTAAACTAGCACCCTATCTATGAAACAAAATGAGACCAATCCTATTTATGGGTGGTCATAAGAAGTGAATTGTTATAGCTATAAATAAAACAATGATAGAGGTAGAGGAAGCTCCTACCACTGTAGAGAAAAAATTGGAAGTATCAATAAGTGGTGATACTATGAAAATTTATCAAACAAGTGTCATAGTTAACATTGATGATAATCCTTTTGTAATTTATGATCAGCCTAAGTCCCTTTCCAAGGATATTTAGGATTAGTTGAGATTGATTGAGGAAGAAAAAAGAAAACTAGAGGAAGAAAAGAAGAAGATTGAAGAAGCCAAGCTGAAATTTATTCAAGAGGAAAAGAAGTAGAAAGAAGATGAAGAGAGGAGAGAAGAAGAAAAAGAGAAAAAGTTGGAAGAATAAAAGAAAGAAAAAGAAAGGAAAGAAAGAGAAGAGAAGGAAGAAGAAGAGATAAAATCAAAGAAGGCAATAGAGAAGAAACAAAAGGAAGATGAGGTGAATGCATCTAGCTCATCCTCTCCTATATCTCTTGCTAACATTATAGGTGATGATGATGATCAATCAAACTTGATCTCATCCTTGACAAAATTGTTTGAGAAGAACAAAAAGGTCAAAAGTCTACAGAGAGCATTAATGGAGGTGACTAACAGATTGCACAACACCCTCATAGCCAAACATACTAAAGAAAACCCCAAACAGAGAGCTCAAGCAATTGTAAAATCATTTGATGATGAATTTACAAATTTATTGAATGTTACTGATTCTAAGGCTCAAATTTCACATGATGCTAATATTTTTAGCACCATTTGTCAAAACATTCAGAATGATTTGCTGAGGAAATTCAAAGATGTCAACAAGTTGGCAAGGTATGTACATCAAATGTACTTTATCTCATAAATTGACCAAATATTTGAATAGTAAGATTTAAGGGAAGCTGAGTGGATTGGAAGCTCTAACTAGTTAGATACAACAACCCTCTTACAGAGTTGATGAATTGAAAGGAAAAGTTGCTAATGTTCATATAGACATCAAGAAATTGGAACTTGAAAAAGAAAAAATTTTGATTATTCTCTAAAGATATCAGTCGTTGAGAGATAGTTGGAAAAATGTGTCAAAGCAAAGGACACTTATACAAATTTCACCTACCCTGACCTTAATGTAGTTGAGATTGCATCATATACCTCATGTGTAATGCTCACTACTGTCGAAGTAGAAAAGGACACTTGGGAGAAAGGTATGAATAGTTTGAAGGTAAATGTTGATGATTGTAAGAAGATATTAGCAACTTGAGGTAGCAAGACATAAATTTTGACACTGTTTAACAATAGACAGACAATATTTTTTGATAGTTTTCGGACTTTTCGACCTTTTTCATTGATGTCAAAGGGGGAGAAGTTGTAGAATAAAATTGTATAGTAAGTTATGTATGCAGTAATCATATCAAAAGGGGAAGCAATTGAGCAATTGAGCATTTTTAATATGAAGTATATGTAATGTAATAGATGATAAGTATTGTAAGTTTTGTTAAGTTTTTGTCACTTAGCCAATTTTTCTTATTTTGTTGCCATCAATGCCAAAGGGGGAGATTGCTGACAATTGGCTATATGTAGTGATATAATTTTTGTCATTAATGGAAACACATGATGTACATACTTGTAGAAAACCTCAAAAATAAAGATACTTAGCTTTTGGTACTCAAAAAATTGTTTAAGTATGGAATTGGTTTACAATAGTACATTGTTTTATACATAAAATTTTTCTGACGTTATATTATGACTAGCAAAGATAGATGGAGATAGTATACATGTTGACAATGATGTATATAACATTAGACATTAGTATGGACTATATGAAAAAGAGATATTCATAATTTACTAATGAACATAACATCAGAATTAAAGGTAAAGGAATTATTTTGTTTACAAAATAATTACTTAACTAATTAGGGCCGACATCCTAGATGCTTAGTCTAAGTTGGAAAAATATATTGTGGTCTTAGCCAACCTAGCAACAATTTGTGAAAAGGCATGATATTTATGCAAAGGATATCTTGCAAGATTAAGTGTACAATTTTTATGTGAAAAGTGACATGCAAACCTTTTGTAAAGCGATATATGTGAAGTTTTTGAGAACCTAATTTTGTGATCCAAGATCAAGATGAGGTCAGAGATCAGCCAATAGGAAGTTAAAACATCTATAAAGTTGTATTTAAGGAACTTGAAGTTTAGTTACTTGTTTGGGCAAAGAGCTCTTCTTGTAATTGGAAGTGCATGTTTGGACAGTGAGCTCTTCTTGCATCCATTGTACTACAACTCCTAACATGGTCCATCCTCTAACAAGGAACATATATATCAGTATATCATCTAGTGGGTATCATCCCCACCAGGGTTTTCCCTTGGCTAGGGTTTCCCTAGTTAACAAAATATGGTGTTATGAGTTCTCTTTATGCATGGTTATTATTATTGTTCAACATTACTTGTTTACTTTCTTATGCATAGCTCAAAGTAATTAATAATATCCAATTGGTGACAAAAGTTTGTAGAATACTGATTCAACCCACCCCCCTCCCTTAGTATTCCCTATTTATAACAAGAATATGAGAGAGGAAGCAAAAAACTTAGAACCCAAGAAATGCCACTACTGGAAAAGGAAGAAGGAAGTCTGGCACTAGCTCGAGAAAGGGAAGGTGACCATCTATATTGAAAAACTTCATGGTTGCAAACCTCATGTAATAGATATTTTCTACAAAGCTTGGGATGGTGACATGGTCATGCTCTATGGCATATGATTTATCCTTAATGTTGATTTCATTACTAAGGTTATCGGGCTGCCAAATGAAGGTATGCAAATTTTCAAGCAAAAAAAAGTTTTGAAAGACGTAGTCAAGCACTTTCCCAAAAATGACCAGGAGGATGTGAGACTAGTGAAGGTCGATAAATTTTATGATCTTTCTCAAATTAAGGACATTTGGTAGGAAGTTCTCACCTATGTGTGGATGTATTTAATTTTGGATGGAAGGGTTTTGAGGGTTCATCAATACCACTGTGTTTTTTTCAATCACTTCCATTATAAAAAAAGAATCTCCTTTCCTTACTATTTGGCACATTCTCTCCAGAATAGGCTCAAAGACCATAAGCATAAGAATTATAGACCTATCTTCCATTAGGGCCTCATCCTTCTTATCACTGAGTTTTGCAGAGACAACACCCTTGCTCACTCTATTTCTAGCAGTAAATGAAAAAGGGAAAAGGAAGGAACACCCAACAAAAATGAGATTTTTGGTGGTTCTTCAATAAAAAAATAGATATAAGTGGTCTCAGGCTATGGAAACAAACTCTAATAATAACTGGGATGATTTGGAGGATGACATTGCCCCTCTAGATGAGACTTGGCCCATACTGTGCGTGATGGGTGTTCTTTTGAGACCAATGATACCACTCTCAGCTTGGATGATATCTCAGCCCATGATTCTCCACATTCTTCCCCTAGTACTATTAGCAAGAGAGGTACACCCTCTTCTAATAAGGGTAAAGCTAAGGATAATGTCCCTTCCTTGAAGCATAAAAGAAAAAATAAGATTAACACTAGCCTTGAGATCAAGGGTGTTATCATTAAAGAGGATAGTGGAAAGATGGTGAATAAGTAGGTCTTGCATGATAAAAATGATAGGAAGGGGAGTAATAATAACAACAAAGATGGGTTAATCAACTTGATTACCCATACTCTAGATATGAAGCATGCTGAGAAATTGTAATGCCCCACCAAGGGATCCAAAGAATTAACCTAGAATTTCACTAAGTTTGGTAATATATATATATATATATATATATATATATATATATATATATATATATATATATATATATATATATATTTTAACATGAAAGATAAAACCATTCATAACATTCGTGGAAGCAATAGTAACATCCAACTAAAAGTAAACATAACATATATACATAATAGGCTACATCCTTTAAATATCCCTTAACATTGAATTACATCTAAATCAACCATTCATCTAACATCACATTCTTATGAAATAACAATGATACATCCAATATTCATAAATTACATTTTCAATTTCTCAATCATCCACTGTACATGACACATGGTATGAAAGGTTTAAAAGAATAAACATCCATGTAAATAAAGTACATTGACATCCAATATTAATCCATGATGCAATTAAAGTAAATGAAATCACATATCATACATGATACATCATCACAAAAGATAACCATATATCACAAACATAAATAACTAAGTGCATGGTTCCTCCCAACCGTTAATAGCATCATTAGACCATCATGGGCCCTAGCCATCCCTCCGTGTGTAACATCCCAAATCACCAAAGAGATCATCGGTATTAACATAGTAGGAATGTCACTCCTAACATATACAACATTATATGTAGAAAGTAATCTAACATGCAAATATAAGCATAAGATAACACCATCTAACATATGCTAATCATCAATGAAAGGATACATATCCACCATCATGAAGGACGCATCAGCCACGATGTCTCAATGAATCTCAAATGATAAGAGTGAAAAATACACTACCACCTGACTGCGTGGTACCTAAGTGGTCCACTCCCACCGTGCTGAGGAGATAATCTCAAGTCCCAAACATGCTATCCATAACACATAGCACAAATCTCTATAGTCCAGGAATATTAAAAGTATACTAACTCAAAGGTTCCAATCACACACAAAATCGACATCTAATTCCCAGAGGCACACAAAGACATGTAGGAAACCTACTTTGCAAGCGAGAAAGTGTCATCGCAATTATCACGTACAAGTTACCCTAGCAGTTAGCTAAACTCCACGAGTCCATACTGATCTCATGCGGCCACTAGTATCCTCTCATACTGACGAGGCATACTACGGAATGCACGGTCGCAACCAGCGTTCTCACTACTCCCATCCTAGCCTGTACAAGCACTCAAGGCATGGGCGAGAACATCAAAACAATTATCTTTTTAGGTTCATTTAATCCTCATTTAGTGTGTAAATGTTATCACTTATTAACCAAACTTACAATGAGTTACCCTGGCAGCCACTTAGGGCCCCGACCCCCATTGCAAGCCACTTCCCAACACTACAAGTAGATTACCTACCCTAAGCTCATGGAATCATAAAATCACCACAGTCTTGTACAAGCGACTGTAAAGAAAATCTAAAAGATAATCCATAAAAATAATCATCAAATAAGCATCAAATATCTATAATAAGAATCATCAAATCTTCAAGATAAGAATCATCAAATCTCCATGAGCATCTAAAAAAGCATCCATAGAAAATTATGACCACAACAATTCTCTATTGGCAACTAAAGGCATCACTGATAATCATAAGTATCAATTGGTTCTCAATAACTGAAATATATCTCAAAATCATACTGATTGAAGACTCCAAAATGGTTGAGTCAAAGCATGTCACAACATGACATCATCAATAAATAAATCCACATTCTAGTCCCATCATGGTGACTAAAAAATAATCCAAAGATAACTGATCGATGACTCAAAAATGATTAGCTCAAGTGTCTTATACACATACATCTCAACTTCACACATGAAGACTGATGAACATAACAATCAATAAATACAAAGATTTCATAGAGCATACGATCACATTACCATGGTTGGGCTTATAAAAATTGAGACCAAATAAGATCAACATACCATCACATCTCATAACCCCCGAGCCTCTGGTAACAACCTAAGATTGGTCAATACTAGATAACCCAAAACCCAAAACAAGAAGCATATAGAATACACGATGCAAACACATGTTTTGGTTTTGCTATCTTATATAGTTGAATCAAGTGTAGAGGTTTCCATTTTTCTGTTTGCAAGTATATTTTCAAGTGTCTTAAGTTTCATCATTTGACCTACAAGTCAACTCAATTGTTCCCCGATAGCATTATCCTTCCATTATTAAGAATTACATTCTAAGAATAACTTAAGGATAAATATTTACTCATTAAACTGATCATCATTGACCTTTAATTAAATTGTTCTCTTTATTTAACTATGATCCACATTCTAATTGATTAACCTTTCAACTTTTCTAAGATCATTATTCGTTATATTATAAGAGGACCAATTATCATTCTTCGAATAAGAAGAATATAACTTTATTAAAATGATCAATTAAATCCACCAATTAACTTAGGTACACAATTCCATGACCTAATATTTAATTATATGTTACTAAGTCTTCACCATTAAAATATTTAAAATCGTTATTCAAGTCATAAAAATAAGACCTATCAACTTGATATCAATATTTCTACAATCTCATTAAAAGAATTATATAAATAAATCTCTATTACATAACTTAATTATTAATTAAATCTAATTAACTCTCATTAATTGATTTAGTTAATAATTGCATAACCATAGCAATGTTCCAATTAATATCAGTTGACTAATAACTAACAATAGTTCAAAGTTGACTATGATCCAATTCTCTTAATACTCATATTAATAGTTCAATAATGACTTGTTATTGTTTAATAACAAGTTACATTTGGAAATCTATAATGATCACATTCGTCATTCTTATATGAATACTATTGTTTCCTTAATTAATTCGTACTAATGATAGTCATTTCAAGATAAATCTCAATCGCATAATTATATTGACAACTCAATGAATATCAATTGATTAAAATCAATTATAATCCAACCTCAAAAATTATTATCTTTTACTAAACTTCAATCAATAAATAATCTCTACTAGATTAACTCTAATCAAATTTGTTGATATCTATTTAAACTATTATTTATTAATAGTTTGCTAGTCCTTACAAATATTAATACATAATAATTCTTCAAACTATAAATACTCGATCTATAGAATCCTTCCATAAACTCATTAGTTAATATTTGACTAACTCTTAATACCCTTAAGGTATTCAAACGTATTAACCAATAACATAATAATTCAATCTTAATCCAACATCATTTAGAGTTTCTAAATTTAAATCAACATAATATAAATTATCATCTTACAATTATTTAATCAATATTAAAATCAACCATTAGACTCCATTTTCTAATTGTTCTAATAATATTTTGTCTACATAAACGTTGTTTGAAAAATATCCCTATCACAAACCAATAACACTCATTATAGATTTTAACATGAATAATTTTCAAATTCTTAGCATTATCATCTTCATTAAACAACTCTAAAATTGTTTAATAGTATTCAATATACATTATAAAAAGTCTACTATATAAATTATATTAAAATCTCTTTTCTTTTAATTTTCTCTCATTTAAAAATCCATCTACTTAGATTGACTAATAATTAATTACACTTCTTCTACTATTAACTATTCTTAATTAAATTTGATTGAATTAGATTAGATAATAAACCATATAAAACTAATGCATATTAATAAGATTCTAATAAGAGGAGATTGCAATAATATTTTTAATTCATTCCATGCTTTGATATATTATTTTTATGAAGTTTAAGCATAAAAAACTCTTGGTTATGGGAAATGAAAAAATATCTGTCCTTGAATAAAATAGTCTCATTACGACGGCCATATCTCCCTAATGAACCGTTGGATCGGGCTGAAATTGAAATATGTTGGAGAGGGCCAAGTTGCGCCACTTCTGACCGGAGCGATCGAATAAATTCGATCACGATAAAAAGTTATGAATGACTGAGTTCAGATCTATCCAAGGGGCAGCGACAAGACAATTTGTGATAAATTAAGAATTTCCTGTTAAAATAATTGTTCTCTAAATTTAACCATAAAAAGGTTTGTTCATATGCATCTAAAAATATAATTGATAGAAAGATTACATCTAATCATTCGAATTTTCACCATAAAATTTTTATTTTTATTTCAAATCTTGTCTATCTAATTTCACAATATAAATTCGAACCTAAACCCGATTAAGATCTAATTATTTCTCTTTAATTGGATCTAAGATTTTTCTATTGTTTTCTTCTTAACCAAATAAAATATCTAAATTCCAATTCATATTATAGATTCAATCATAGAGAAGATTCAAACACATATAACAGACACGATGAAGACAGAAATGCATGATGCGAAAATAGCATAAGTAAAATCACAAGAATCTACCCGAATTCTGATGCTAATTCGCTCTTCCTCAGAAAATTTGCAAAGCAAGCTCTCTTCTTTAGAGTTCTTGAGTCCTCCCATGCTCCAATTGCTCTCCATGCTATATCTAAGCTTCTATGAATGCTTGAATATAAAGAGCTCTCAAGAAACCTTTGGAATGCTTCTTGAAATAGCTGAAAGGTGTCACCAACTAAGCATGGGTCTTTTCCTACCTTTTTGATGAGTCATAGAGTTGTAGACACCTTGTGCTTAATTGATGCACTAACCCTCGTGTTGTTGACACATGTTAATTTCCATGCAAGCTTATAACTCTAATTTACTTTACTCTTTTCAATTTTATTTATTTATTTATTAAGTCTCATGCACTAACTTTAATATCTCCACTATTCAATCTTAATATATTTATATTTTAATCATATGAGATTTAGAATCTTTTAATAATTTAAAATATATTTTCTACTTTTAAATTTCATTTTTTTAAACTTTATTGCTAAAATATTTATTAGCTTTAATAATAATATTATTTAGTCATTTATTTAAAAATGAGCTCTAAATATATTATTATTAAAATAAATATTGTCACATTCCAAATTTAATATTATAACTTTTATCTTCCAATTTAATTATTTTATTTTCAAATTTAATTATTTTATTTAATTAATTGGAAAATTAATTAAATAAAATAAATATTAAAATATCATATTAATTTTTTATTTAATTAAACCATTAATTAAATCTTTTAATTAGGCTTAATTAATAGAAAATACTCCAAAGACTCACAAAGGTAAAAATACGAAAAATCCATCATAGCCAAAATACATACAAATCAAACCAAGGGGTTTATATCACGAATTACATCATCTGACGCATTCGGAGGGTACTCAACTTAGATACTTGTCCTAATTTTTCAATTAGAACAAATGGCTTAAAGGGTTGAAATTTGGATTTGAGAATTTATCTCCCCTCTCTTATCATTGAGATAATGTGATAGGGTACGCTCATCCTGGCAATTCAAGAAAGTCATTACCCGGTACCTGCAACCTGTATAAAAACTATGTATGTACAAGCACAATATATACTAAACTAAACAGGCAATGGCAGGAAGTGGTGCATCGTGTAGATCCCGATTAGCAGGTGACTACGACTCCCTTCCTTAACCACATCAGACACACCATACAAAAGAAAACACACAAAGCAAACATGCACACCATACACATGCAAGTATGGGGTAAGTATCCATAAGAAAACACATATGATAATAAATCATCTTACTAATCATCATTAATAACTGCAAATACTAAAAATAATTATCATACATACATGAAATGTAGAGTCTAAGTAATCTCATCACATATCAACTGAATCCATAGCACAATATCTGATAATCTCATAATAATGTTAGTAACCATCAACATGAAACTAGCTCTAAAAGAGTTCAGCAATGATAACAAAATGTGAACCAGGGGCAGACACTACAGAAATCCCCTGTTATTGCTACCCTTTCCCTTTATACAGTATTAGCTAATGCTTCTCTAGCCAAATGTGGTCATGAAGATATTAATCTTGGTACAGACAATGGGCTCAATTCCCATAACCAGGACTTTAAGGAAAAGCTAAAAAAAAAAAATCTAGAGAATGATGATTCTAAGGGTGATGATAATGTTCTAGAATTTCTAAAGAAAGTCAAAGACATAGCTAATATTGGGATGCCAATGGACAACTGGATGTATAATAAAATTAAAAATATTCACTTATATGTTTCTTCCTTGCAGGAGAAATCCCCATTTTTATAGGTAAAGCTAGATGAGGAAAGTAAGAAGAGAGGGGGGGGGAGATAGAATCTCTAGTTGGGAACATCCCAACTAAACTTTAGGATTATGAAGCTTCCCTTAAAAAATTGATTAAGGACAGTGAGATGGGTATGCAGGGTGTCACCTCATCCATCTTGGATGCTACTGCTTCTATTGGAAAAGTTTCTTCAGATGAAGCTATCTCAACAAGTCATGTACCACTATTGGCTAGTGGTCCAAGTAGAAGAACCAGAAAAAACACTAAGAAAGTGGACCTCTAGCTTCCTATGAAGAATATTCAAGACTCTCTGAAAGAGGTTTCTTTTTTAGGCACTTCTATTATTGGTGTTATTAAAGATCTGATATAGGTTTTTCTAGGTCTTTTCTAGACTTCTTGTCCCTATTGTTTTGTTGATTTATGTTGGTTTTTGGTCGTTGTAAAACCAACTTGACTTGGTTTTTGGTCCCTATAAAACCAACCTTTGACTTCTACTATGCTATTTTGGGTTGCTGGTCCCTATGAAACCAACTCCTAACTTTGGTTCTTTTTTGTTTGGGGTTTCGGGTCCCCTTCAAACCTACTTTTACCTAATCAAAATAATCATAATAATGACCTTCAAATGAATTAGAGTTAGTGTCAGGGTTGCTTTTGCATACATTTTCAATATGACCAACATTTCCACAATTAAAACAAGTGGGTTTGTTAAATGTCTTACCTGGATTATTTGTGATTCATTTTTTTCTATGCTATTACTTCTTGGATTCACCTTTAGATGTCTCATCTATAATGAATACTTCTTGGATTTTTATAAACAAGATTGATTGTATCATTTTATCTTCTCTAGTTCTTGAGCTATTCATCATGAAATTTGCAAGATTTCACTATATTTATTTAGCTTCTTATTTTCATCATTCTTAGTTTCTAGTTCTTTCCTCAATTTCTCATTTTCTTCCTTTAACCTTTGCTTCTTAGTTACAATCTATTGATTCTCCATAGTCTTTGCATGAAGGTGTTCATGTATGATAGCAATAATCTTAGGATATACTAAAAAGTTGTTCATCCTTTTCATGCAGTGCATTCTCAACATCCCTCTTGACATCTTTTGCAACTTTCCTAGCTTCCTTAGCTGCTCTTTTTCCAAGTCAAGGTCTTTATAGATTTTGATAGATTGGCTTTCTATTTCTATTTTTAGATTGACCACTTTGTCTTTGAGCTTCTTATTCTTTTCCATCAATTATATAATTTCTTCTTTATACTCTTTATACATATCACACAAAGATATTTTTTCAATGTAATCTTGACTTTCTTTCAACTTGTCAATTAGTTCTCCTCTCAAAGATATGGAGTTTCTCAGCTTTTCTTATCACTCTTGAATCATCTCATTAGCTCTTTCAAGTTTCTTGTCATATCTGTCTCCATGATTGTGGATCTTACTGTCAAGTTGGTAGTCTTAATATGAAGATGGCCAACACTTTGATACTAATTGTTCGTATTCTTATATACTAGAGGTTGGGAGGCGGGGGGGGGGGGGGGGGGGGGTGAAGTGGGGTGAATTAGTAAAAATAGGTACCTAAAAAATTTATTCACTAATTTACAAAATTGAATTGTTATCTTCCAAACAATAAAGCACATTAATAGTATTAGTAAATAAATAATAACAATATCAAACCACCACATATCCATCATACATGGAAAAATTATTTTTGTCAATGGAGATGATACCCACAAAGCTCACTACTATAGTAAATGTGTTTCCCTATTAGGAGCATATAATTACCCTTTCTAAGGGTTCACCCTGTTAGGAGTGTCTTTGTACATTGATAGAAGTACAAATAAATTTGCTAAGATCTACCTTGTCAAAGGATTTACAAAACTTTTTGAGAGCTTACCCTAATAGGGAATTTATAACTAGAACTTGTTAGGGTTCACACAATTTAGGGATTTATCTATTGTAATTGTTAAGAAACAATTGGTCACTTTATAACAAAGTGTGAAACCTTCAGAATTAAATCTAAGAAGCCCTCTTCTTGGTGGAAAGGGGAATTATTGGAGCAATATACAACTGCAAAAAATATATCTCAAGAAGAGGGGTAGAAGGGAGATAGGGATCCATAGGATCAGTTTAGGTGCAAGTTGTTCAGAATAGGGGTGAATATTTAGGCTATATCAATGCCTAGGCCTGCTATAGTTTATCAATAGAGTCTGGATGTTGATGGGTTTTCCCAACATAATGTGGTTGAGGTAGTTGAAACAAAAATTATTAAAAAAATTATGTAGGCTAAACTCGCTCTGGTTCAGTGGCTGGTGGATCTAGTGTTGTTTTGGTTTTGGGATCTTAGTATTGTGCTAGATCTTTGAAGACACATTCTTGGTAGAATAAAATAGCTATGGTTGAGGAGGGTTGGATCTTGGTTATTGGAAATCATTCAAAGAAGTCTCATCCTCAACTTGAAATGACCCTTCAACCCCAAAAGAAGGGTAGTAAAGGAAAAAAATTAGTTTCTTCTTTACTTTTGTTAATAGTGGGAGTTTCTTATCCCTCATGGATTGTCTAGACTTGATGATTATCTTTTTTTACTATCTTATTATTGCTTGTTTTGGATTGAGCTATCCTTGACAATCTTTAGACGAACTATTCTGGGATACTAGACATGAAATGCTTCTTCGTGGAAACCATTGACTTGTGTATAGGGTTTTTGGGGCCCCTTCAAAACCTATTTTTACCATTAGTTGAAAACTAGTTGTGGTACTCCTTGCCTCTAAGATCCAACTAATTCTCTAATCTTCTACCATTTTAAAGTGCACTTCTCTACTCAATGTGTTGATCACAATTATTTGGCCACACTTTGTTAACTATAAATTCTTGATTAGCCTTCTTCTCCCTTACTAATCGCTTGTTCTATTGCACAACCTCTATTTAATAACTATTTTATTTTGCCTCTTAATCCTGACCATCAATCTAAACCTTTAGATTATATCTCATTCTCCTTAAGCATTTCACATACCTCAATGTCTCAATATGGTTTATATTGACCACATTATCCTTTAACTTAATTTACCTATCTATTTCTTGGACTATTCAAAACATGTTATCTTTCCTAATTTATCATTTTACCTTTTCCTTATCTTGACCCAATGACACAACTTATACCAATGCACCAACTCTTTTCCTTCACTCTAGAGTATCACACTGTCCAATGTGATCACATTTAAAGATTTAACTTCTTGCTTTCATAGTTGCAAATTCAATAAATATTGTTAACCTTTCTACTATATTCATTGATTGTCTCTTGTGATCATTGATCATTTTTTTCTGGCATTAATGATTATCCTTTTTCTTTACCAATATTTCTATTTTGATGATCTAACTTAGTGATCATTGATCAATACTATTGATTTTCATATGTATTGTTATGGATTTCCATAAATGAAAATTGTAAAATCTTTGTACATAATGTTGATCTTCCAAACTCTTTGAGTATTGATCTCCAATATTAATTTCACTAATCTCTTAATAATCTCCCAATGGAAACAACCAACTCATCTAGGGGTATTCCATTATAATTATGATCATATGCATCACTAAATATCAATCCAATTCTTGGTCAAGAATGATGGGGAAGCTATATAGCATAACTTGGATGTTTCTTTTCTTTTTCTTTCTTGGGACATGTCAAAGGCACATCCTCCTCCTTAACCTCCATTTCATCTTCTATATTGATCTATAGGAGACCAACCTAGACCAAGATTTTTAATATTATTACTTGAAGAGGTCTATGTTGTATTCCTCCCAGAACTTCAAATAAATAATCTCTAGAGGGAGGATTCCTATGTTATTCTAATCAAAGGTTGGATCCAAAGCTACCATCTTATTTTTGTAATTCTTTGGAAAAGACCGCAGTCTAATGATCTCCATATTATCTATTGTAAGCTAGCAATAATAGTACTATAATACATCTTTGAAATATAATCAAAAGTCATCAAGGTGAGAGAGGTGACTGTGAAAGTAAGAAGTGATGCATTGTCCTCAAAATGATGTTATAAGTAAAATTTGTCCAGGTGGAGGTCATCTAATTCTACCTTTTCTTCCTTTGCACCTACTAGGGTTCATTTTTTATCTCCATAAAAGAATGGGAATCCTACCACTTTTGTCTTTTCGAGAGTGAATATGTTGCATATCTCTAATTTATTTTCATGTAAAACTCTAGCAAGATAATTTGGTCATTGCAGTGTCCTAGGAGGAGAAGAGGACTCATTATGTATCTAGAGACATAGATGTAAGTGTGCTTCTAGAATTGAAAAAAAGTAGCATTGCCATGGCTCAATGAAATCCATGACATTCCAAGACAATTGGAATCTACAACCTCCTTGTAGACAAGTTATTCTGCTATATACATGAATGCATCGTTGACCCAACAAAATGATGTAAAATAATTATAAAACTAGAGATGGGGATATTAATCCCATGGGAGGGAAATTCATCCCCCATGTGATCATTCATTTCAATCCCATCATACTCTCAGTGGTGAGCTGCCAACGATACTACTAAGAAATCATATAGAGTTGTTTCATTTTTTGAACTTCTCCTAATTGTTGATTAATACTATTTGGAATCATTTGGGCCTAATCAAAATAAGTGGTGACTTTAGCAATGTCCAAAATTATATAGTACATCGAAGGGGATTTCTCTTTTGCACCCATATAACTAAACATACAACATGATGTAGTGATGATTCCTTGGATGGGTAATAGTTCTGGCAATAGTGGCAAGAAAATTTGATGCATCTTTGTGCTAGTGGATAAGCCATCATGTGTTTATGTAATGCTCAAAATTAATATTCGTATGCTAATATTCTCTCATGATAAAATCCTTATTTGTATTGACATGTTATTTTAGCCAGGGATGAAAAAAACCATTACAATTGTGGCAACATTGAAGGAAACAATAATAGTACCATATGGTAGGGAACATGTGATAGGGACCTTTTAATAGTATCTTTCCAAGGTATTGATGAGCTTTGGGGCCTATGAATAAGTTGGAAAAGTTAAAAAGATAAAAATTAGGGCTATAACCATATTTGTTGGAGTTACTTTCTCCAAATTTACAATAACTCACTTTCTCTCTTCCTTAGCATTGTTTTATAGAGATTTCCTAGCCATATTACCCTATTCTTTTCAAATGGTGTAAGAGAATTAAAAAGGATGGAATATTTGTAAATAAATATATCCTAAATACTAAATTATGGAAAATTAAAGTGTATTCCATAATCAAACTGTCAATGCAAATAATGTTTATATTTAGTTTGAATTCTCTTGAAGAGCCTCCTCTATACCATCATCTTAATTTTTTTAAGTGTAGAGAATTTTTTGAATAACATATTATCAAAGTGGATTTTTAAAATCCCAAAGTGCCTATATAGTTCTATTTTTAATCCTCTACTCAAATTGAAGAACCACAATTTGGATTTATGAGGAATAATAAAACTTGGTTCATAACATTAAAGTAGGTATTAGTTGTTTCTAATCATTACTACTTCTATGAAAATGGCTACCATAGCCACAATATTGTATATCCAAGCCTTTAGCTAAAATATAATGAATTAATGAGGAATATGAACCTCATTAGCTGATACCATAGGTGATATTAAATATTGGGAAGGAAGACCATTGATTAAAATATTATACATTAAAGAACAAATATAGCTCATGATCTAGCCTATCTATTCATGGAAAAAGCTAAATGTAACTTTTAATGCTTTCCAAATTTTATGAGACATTTGAAATGTTTTTACCTAATTGTATTCATTCTCTAGAAGAGCTGATAGTAGGGCTTCACTGGCTCTCATGTTACACATGAACAAATCTCTTTCTCCCTCATTGCATTCCTCTAGCTTTGATTCTTTAATAATTGTCTTCTTATTTTTTAGTCAAAATCCAATATCCTAGACCCATGCATAGTAGATGAGTCTTCATCTTTTCCATCTAACTATCATAGTTGGCCCCATCAAATCTTGGACTATCCTTCTTGAACATATTCACCATCGATCCCCTAAAGACGTTAAGCCTTATCTTCAAGGACTTGATGCTCTGATACCAATTGTTAGAATGTATAGTCCACTGATATCAGTTATCCAACTATTATCAAAATCATTAACCTTAAAAACAAACTTAATCACATGTGAGTAATATAAACTGAAACCACAACAAGATACTCATGCACAATTGACACCAGATATGTTAACTAGGGAAACCCTTGATTAGAGGGAAAACCCTAGTGGGAATGGTACCCACAAGATGATGTACTAATATAAATATTCCTTGCTAGAGGATAGACCCTGTTAGAAGTCTATTACAACATTCAGTACATAGGTAAGTGCACCAAGTTGTGGTGCCAAAAAGATGACACCTTTTTTCCTTTTTCTAGTTTTGAAAAGTGCATACGCACTATAGTGCGTATGCACTATAGCACACACGTCCTTTGCCTTGGGTATCCCAAGCCATAGTGCATACACGCTATAGGGCGCACGCACTATAGCACGTACACACTTTTTAAAATAAAATAAAAATTATAAAGCATGTACGTGCTATTAAGAAATAAATTTAAAAAGTTTTAAATAGTGTGTGCACACTATAGTGTGTACGCACTATAGCGCATATGCGCTTTTCAAATTTTTTTTTTAATAAAGCTCGTATGTGCTATTAAGAAATAAATTTATAAAGCTTTAAATAGCGCGTATAGCACACACACACTATAGGGCACACACGCTATTCAAAGATTTGCATCCTACCAAGCCTAAGGTTTGGTTTTGCCTTGGGGATCCAACCCAAAGGTTTGGAGTCTGCAAACTAGTTTGAGACATGTTTTGCTACAAACATACAAAAAATGATTGATTTTTCTTGTGTGCTCTCCTTCAAGTTTCCTCATGGTTGAGCATCGATAAAATTAGGTTACATGACATTGTAGGTCTCTGTGTTAGCTATATAACCATATAATTTATTTTTAATTTGAACTATTGCAAGCCTTTCATCTATAATTTCTTTTGAATGTATGCCCATTTTTTGTCAAAAACCAACATTTACTAATTGGGCTGTAGATTTTAGCTTGTTCATCAAATTTTGTAACAACTTAGTTTTTTAGAAGCTAGACTCCATTTTACACACTTTGAAAAAAAGAAGTTTTGATTTTAGATTAGTTTTCAATCATTTCTAGGGGGAGCACATAGATATTTCACATTTTTGGGATGTGTCTAATTAAAAAATTCATTAAAAAAATAATACACATTATAAAATTACCCAAAAAAATCTGGGATAAACTACATAGTGTTAGGTAACTTTTGACAAGAGCGATTAAAGAATTTCAAAAAAAAATGTTCAAATTTTAAGGGGGCCACACTTTGTACTATGTTATTTTTTTTGGAATAAATAGTACCACTTTTTGTGGCCCCCTTTTTTGAGGACCTAAAACTAAACCATTTTGGAAAAAAATTAGTAGTTTAGAAACTAGATTCAAAGGACTATGACTTTTGTTTTTGTCATATCTTAAAATTTTGAGCGTAACTATCGTCAAATTCTTGTTGAAGTTCAGAAATTGCTGATTTTAGAAAAAAGGTGTCCACTTATACCCCCCTTTTGGCACCACAACTTGGTGCACTTACCCACATATGAGTCCTTGTTAGGAGTTATGCCAACCCTATTAGGAGTTGTAGAAGACAACTGGACCCACTGTCCAAACAACTTTAAGGTTAAGATCAATGAACCCACTGTCCAAATGATCTCTGTATTATTCCTTATAGAATAATAGAACTGAATTGTACTTCCTTCTTCTATCTCTATCCTATCAACCAGACTTCTGCTCCTTCTAATCTTGTAACTAGATCACAAATTGTGCATCCAATGATCCCTTGGGTCACTTACACACATTTAGTAAGCATTCTTCTCCTTCTCGCACTACACACTAATACTTCACATTCCACTTGATCTTCTTCTCCAAGATACTTTACAAATAAGGGAAAAAATTTCCTTTATATTGTATATTCATAATAATTCCTTGAGTCGGCCTTGAGGCTTTCCCAATTAATTAAAATAGGATAATTAATTAATTCACAATTGTAATAGCACTATTGACTCACAGTCTATACAAAACTTCACACATGTGATACTAAGTCTTGCGCACACGTTGACATCACCACATGATTTTCCTCTATCATTGTGTAACTGCACATCTCTTCATTACATCTCAGATGAAAGATAACGATAGATCATCAAAACATTATTTTCTAGTACTCTATTTTTGCACTGCTTCCAGTAAATCAAGTGTAACTTCCGTACGCCATCAACTCAAACTTAGTCCTCTTAACCATGTCATTAGGACAACCTTAGAAACATGTCCTTTACTATGCATCATCTAAACCTTCCTCAACTTCTGCACATCATAAGATCTCTAACTGTTATTCTTCTAGTCTTTATAGAATTACTATTATGTTGACATCAATGACAAATACAGTCATGAATGCAACATATCAATGTTCTCCAATGCTCAGGATACTCCCCCAATGTAGTATCATCAACATTCATGCTAACAAGAAGGAGCGAGTCCAATAATATCCTTTCCTTTATCATCTCTTCTATTCTTCTATGATAGTCATTTCACATTTCTAGGTAGTTTCTCCTTTCCATTTACTATTCCCTAATAATTTTTTATTCATTACTTATTTTTGGATTTTCATTTTCCATGTATGAAAAATAAACTAGAATACTTATCCAATAGAATCTCCATTTTTTAAAATGTAAACAATTCTTCAAATTTTATGATAACAAATACAAAAGAGATTTATAAATAATTAGATAGTATATATATAGTTACACATAACAATAGAATCAATCATAGTTCAATCGTGCAAATCTATTCATTTTAATCTTATTTTTATTTCATTGGATACTCCATGAATCGACACCTTTCTTGTTCACTAAAGTAATAACACAATGAGCCCCAAACATGATAAATTGTCTTATGTATAAGTTAATCAATAATCTTGCATCTACATAACAGTTTATAGGATAGACATAAAGAGAAGATCACAACATAAACCAAAGATGAATGATATTGTTAGACCAAAACCCTATATTCTCCTTCTTTTCTATCTAGTCCCTACAAATATTTCATTGGATGATATTGAGAATAACATGTTGTACATGTGAGACAAATGTCTTTCCATGATGTGCTTTGATTTGCGATTTCACACACATATAAGAAGTCACCCATTCTTTAACCTCCTCCAGTTCACACCAAACACCAAACTAGCATCACCAATATTCCACTAGATTAGTATGAACTTTACAATGTTTGTAGTGTCCTCTTATAATATATAGGTGGTGTCATAGCTTATTGAGAAAGAACAATAGGCCATTTTGGATATTATTTCACATGACATATACTTTTATCATTGTGCTTGCTTGAAATCTCCCTGTCACGGCCTCTACATCACTAGATTCACAACTCTACACTATAATTGCGCACTAACAATGATCTTTCATATGACATTTAATCTAAATGTTACAGATAATAAAGAAGATGAACATTTAATGTCTATATTGGAAAAAAACCAAGTAGTCTTTATAGAATGTTATTTGCAGTCCATTTGAGGATGATTATTATAGTTATTGAATGGTAGTTATATCAAACATATAAGATAATATAGTTATGCCAGCAAAATTTAATATATTAAATATCATTATATACTAAACAAGATTATTGACATCTTCTTTTAATCTTATCTTCTAATATTTGGTGGTTGAGTTTTCTAAGAAGGAAACCACTTATAACAAATTTTACTTGAAAAAGATCAAATCATTCATTACAAATTAGGGTTTCTATATATAATTTTACTTTAGGATGACAAGTTGTACACTTTAGCTAACTAAATTGTACAAAATTAATATTTTCAATGTAATGTCAATGAGATATTTTAAATGTTAATAGTATAATATTGTAATATGTATATTAATGTATAATGATTTAGATTGATTTCAAGTAGAATTATATTTTAACCACTATTATTTGTATTTTTAGTAAGACATGATGAGTAGCTATTCATATTCTACATGTTAATGACACATGTCAAGTTAAAATAGACAGACTAATCAAATGCAAGTTAAAAATGCTTTATTATATTTAACTAGTGATATTATATTTAAAAACTAAAAATATATATTTTAGTAATGAATTAACTATGTCAAATACCCTCACAACTATTTGTACATATTTAACTAGCATTGTCTTCTTCGTTAATATTGTATTAAAAAATATGAAAATAAGAATATTAGATAGTGGATAGAGAGCTACCTACCAATCTATTCATGCCTTGTCTAGTGCACTTCACCACCTTGAACTCCAATGAAGAAGAAGAAGATGAATAGTTTAGACTTATCAATATTTTCATTTTGTATTAAGTTGTAAACTTTCAATAATGTTATTATAAACTCTCTGTAACAACCAAGAGGCTAATTTTTGCATTATGGTTAGGTAGTATAGACTTGGTAGCTCTTTAAGGGTAATTTACAGTTGCCTTGTGAACTATGTAAAACTCCTTCATTTTTTGTTGATATGTAATAGTAAAAATAAGAATATCGATTTCTTTCCATATTAGTTCGATCAAAATTCAACTCATTATAATTACATGTATAATCTTAAATTTTGAAAAAAATGGACATAAATTAATGGTTGAGTTAATCTTTATTTGCTTGCATATTGGAAAAGTAGAAAAGTATGCTAACTTTCATTCATTAGATTTAGCTAAAATTTCTTAAACACTCTAGCATAAATTTTAATTGTTTTACTACTACTACTACCACCACTACTATTATCACCACCACCACTACTATTATTACTATTGTCATTTTAATATTATTATTTATGGGGTCAAAACACAGGTAAATGGAACATGATCTCAAGATCCTTGGACTTTGAGCTACAAGTTCCATACTTAAAAAATTAAATCACAAAAAATCTAGTACAAACAAGTTCACACAAGAAATATAACCAATGGACCAACTAAAGACTCAAGTAACATATCAAGCTCATGCATCTGAGAAATAGAGAAGTTTAGGTAAAGTTCATTATAAGCAAGTTAAGGGAAAATTAGCCAACTTTTGTGATGATTGGTCAAGAATTGGTTTGAGAAGCAACACAAGTTCTATAAAAAAATTCAAGAAAAATGAAACATAATGCACTTTGAGCTACTGCTCCTTGACGAATTATGTAGATAGAAAATTGTAATTTTAATGCTTTTTTGGGTAGCTCCTTCAAGAACTCAATATAATATGAACTAACAACACAAAAATACACATTAGAAACACCACCACTACGTCTCTTTAGATATTTCTAAGAACATACAACACACCATCACTAGCATATTACAATCCAATACTCACATATGACATCAAACACTCAATCCAAGTGTAGTGGTAACAAGCTTAAGATTATACTAGAACTCCCAGTACAAATCTCATTGCTACCTTCAAGACTTTTTCCTTCAAGAAGGTGGTCTTTTAGACACTCCCCTACTCTACTAGTAACCATACGAGTCAGAGGGATTTGTTTGAATACATACTATACATGAGCAATACCCATGTCTCCCTAATTTAGACTTATACACAATAATGGTTTAGTAGACATTGGTGGACACAATTAAGAAACCCTTAAATCCTACATAGATAAGTAATACAACTTACTCCTAGAGAACATTCAAAATAGTTTTTTAGAGAATTCACTAACCTAAATTATTTTTTTAACATACACCAAATTGATTCCAACATCTTTAATATTAATACTCTTTTATTAAAAAATAAAAACTTACCAGTAATAAATTATCTAATCCTAATTAAAACTTATTTTATTAAGCTACTCCCCACCATAATCATTTTATTAAGTTACTCCCCAGCATAATCATTGTTCTTTGGGAATTACAATACAAATGGATGTTTCAAAATTTGGGCTTGTAATTATTATGTGAAAACTTCCAAGGGAGCGGTGTATGACATCTTTAAAAATAGCAACATGGGATCTTTTTATTATAAAAGCAAAGCTGTCCACATGCATTACGATCAATAGAGGGACTAATTATTCATTTGTTTAATTGCATTTGGAACCGTATGGAAATGGTGAAGTGCAGGCTGCGACTATTTGTAGTATTTTACTATTGCTAGGAATCTGGCTGTCCTTTTCTGTACCTAGAAACTTCTAAGTCCGCCCGAATAAAGACGAGCAGCAGGGCTATGGGATCTTGTGCCTTTTGCCCATTTTAGATCCCACTCCTCCACCGAATTATACAGTTGCCCATGATTGTATTTAAGCATTTTATACATAGAATTATCTCATTAAGCATTATATACGTAGAATTATCACATCGACTGTCAGATTATTATTTCATGTAATTAAAGTTATAAATATAGTTGAAGGGCGACTTGAAACATGTATGTCTACCTTACCACCATATAAAATGGTATGCAAATCAGTAATTTACAGTTTCGATGATGCTGCTTTAGCACTTTTAGATTGTATAGATTATTTATTCTGAAGCTCAAAGAATCTACTTATTCCTTATTCTCATGGAGTAAACTAGGAATCAGGCTATCCATCATCTAGGGGAGAAATTTGAGACAGTCAATCATGTGACATGATAAAATAGAGCTGGTATTTTAATGTGGTTTTTGGAGAATGATTCGGCACTGAAACGTAGTTTGTGAAGAATTATAAGCTAGAGATTGAATTGAAATGTGGTTTGCAAGTAGGAGAAATTTGCATTCTTAGTTTAGTCAGGAGATATCATGATAATGTCATTTGTAATTTGCAGACATAGTTAAAAATTAGAGAGTGAAATGGAAAACAATGGTGGGCATTCAAAGGAGCAGCGGAGTGTTTCATTATGGGCACTGTTCAAGTACGCTGATTCAGTAGACTGGTGGCTTGTTGGTGTTGGTATCTTAGGATGCATTGGAGATGGAATGTCCACGCCTATCTTGATGGTGGTCATGGGTGCCCTCTTGAACACATTAGGAAATTATGATCCGTCTTCTCAAAGCACTCGTACTCAGTATCTTCATGCCATGGACAAGGTAATATCATCTTCAGTAGCAATAGACTGAAATCGCAAGAAAATAAATGATAAATCACAGAATTTGATTGATTATTTTGATGGAAAATATATCTGTATATTGGTTCATATCGATTTTTCTTCATCAATTTTGCTATCATGTGTTTTCTGACCTGTCCAGAAAAGAGAATGAATCATATAGTATAACCCAGAACGTTAATGAAGAAATAATTTATATAATCAAGTTCTACTCTGCATACCTATTTTAGATGTCAACTTAATAATTTTGTAGATTTGATTATCAAATTTATTTTTCCTTCATCAACACTCTATATCATAAATCATGGTCTATTAATAGAAAAAGATCAAAAAGATCAGAAGAGATGATGACTTATAAAACATGGTTAGAACCTTTGATGAATTGTAAATTTGATTATGTGATGTTTTTTTTTCCTCCTCGTTGTCATCATATTTTATGATCGATTGCAATGGGATGAGATAAAGAAAAAAGAGACGATGAATCATAGAAAATAATCCTAAATACTGATGAAGTAGAAGTTTAAGTAACCAAATTCATGATTTTTAATCCTATTTTATTTTCTTCCATTGATATTTG
This sequence comes from Cupressus sempervirens, assembly GCA_028749045.1. Taxonomy (NCBI): domain Eukaryota; kingdom Viridiplantae; phylum Streptophyta; class Pinopsida; order Cupressales; family Cupressaceae; genus Cupressus; species Cupressus sempervirens. The sequence continues at coordinate 570,282,821 of CM053789.1, read as the reverse complement.
TGTTTATGAATCCTGCAGAACTCTTTATATATTGTCTATATTGCTGTTACCACTGGATTTGCTGCATTTTTAGGTGAGTATTATAGAGTTTTATAGAGAAAATATACACAATCTTATTCAACCAAACACTAGTAGCCCATGATGAAATGTTGTTGATAGAGCTGTGAAATGACTTGGTTGAAGGGGGATTCTGTTGGACGAGGACAGGCGAAAGGCAGGCCACTCGCATGCGCAGCAAATACTTGAAGGCTGTGCTGAGGCAGGACGTGGGTTTCTTTGACGTTCAAGGGACCACCTCTTCTCAAGTTGTTACAAGCGTTTCCAACGATGCCCTTGTCATTCAAGATGTTTTGACTGAAAAGGTGTGTCAAATTGTTCTAACTCAAGGTTTCTTACAATTTGTGTTTTGATTTTCAATCAAATCTCAAGAACAAGAAATACACAACATTCAATTGCATGAGTGCTTTTCAGCAACATGCTGGCTCTCTCTAGTACGTCTTGTAATCTGTGAATATCTAACACTCTGTTTTGATCAAGCAGTTACCAGATTTCCTGAAGAACGCGGTTTTCTTCATCAGCAGTTACATTGTGGCATTTTACTTGACATGGAGGCTGGCAGTTGTGGCGTTTCCATTCGTGGTATTTCTCATAATTCCGGGGGTAATGTATGGAAGGATTCTTGTTGGGATTGCTCACAAGACACGGAAGGCCAACAACATGGCATGCAACATTGCAGAGCAAGCTCTGTCGTCGATAAGAACAGTGTTTTCTTTCGTCGGAGAGGAAACAACGATCGTGAAGTTCGCAGACGCACTTAACGAGAGCGTAGTGCTTGGAATAAGGCAGGGGCTGGTTAAAGGAATAGCAGTGGGAAGCACGGGAGTGGTGTTCTGCATGTGGGCATTCATCTCATGGTACGGCACCAGGCAGGTTATGTACCATGGAGCTAACGGAGGAAGGGTTTTTGCAACCGGAACTACTATAATTATGGGTGGAGCGTAAGTGCTTTGTAAAATTGCAGGATATTATATATAGAGCTTTGCTTGTGATTTAATGTCTCTTAAAGTTCAATCGTCGTGATATACAACTTTTGTGGATGTTTCACAGAGCTCTGGGCTCTGCAATTCCAAACATCCGGTACTTTTCGGAGGCTTGCAGCGCTGCTCAGCGTATATTTGAGATGATCGAGAGGGTGCCCATCATTGACTCTGATGATTGCACTGGACAGATTCTCCAACAAGTTCAGGGTGAAGTCGAATTCAGAAACGTTGAATTCGCGTACCCATCGAGGCCGGAAAGCCTCATATTTTCTAATTTCTGTCTGACGATCCGGCCTGGAAAAACAGTGGCTTTGGTGGGAGGCAGCGGATCGGGAAAGTCTACGGCGGTTGCGTTGGTGGAGAGGTTTTACGATCCTCTGGCTGGGCGGATTCTGCTGGACGGAGTCGACATCAAGGAGCTGAAGCTCAAATGGCTGCGCAGCCAAATAGGACTAGTGAGCCAAGAGCCTGCTCTGTTCGCGACTTCTATCAAAGAAAACATTTTGTTTGGTAAGGAGGGAGGCACCATGGAAGAAATCATTGCTGCCGCACAGGCCGCCAATGCCCACAGATTTATCACTCAACTGCCCGACGGGTACGACACCCAGGTCAGGTTTTGTTTTCCGTTTTCTCCCCTAATTCTCATAATTCGCTCCACAATTTTCTGTTTCGTCCAATTTGGGAAAGGGCAAAAACGTTTATTGGGGAATATGAGTTAAATGTTACAGGTGGGAGAGCGCGGGGTGCAGATGTCAGGGGGGCAAAAGCAGAGGATAGCCATTGCGAGGGCCATGGTGAGAGATCCACGGGTGCTGGTGCTGGACGAGGCCACGAGCGCTCTCGACGCGGAGTCGGAGAAGATAGTGCAGGATGCCCTCGACAACGCTTCCATCGGTCGCACAACGCTCATCATCGCCCACCGCCTCTCCACAATCCGCAACGCCGACCTGATCGCAGTGGTGGGAAATGGTCAGGTGATCGAATCCGGGCAGCACAACGATCTGATATGCAGAGAGGGCGGAGCCTATGCGGCTCTGGTTCAGCTACAGCAAGCGGGAAGTAAAGTGGAGGAGGCAGGGGAAGAACAGGGGGACGTGAGGGAAGCGGGGCTTACAAGAGCAAGAAGCTCCAGCGTGCTAAGCAAATCGATCTCGTTCCGGTCTTTATCAGGGCATCGAGAAGAGGAGAAAGAGCAGGTTTTTCCTTCTGCCCCATCGTTTCAGCGGCTGGCGAGGTTAAATGGCCCGGAATGGAAGCAGGCTGTAATGGGGTGTTTGGGCGCCATCGCCTTTGGTGGAGTTCAGCCCGCCAGTTCTTATACCCTTGCTTCTATGATTTCTGTGTTTTTCATCAAAGACCACGCAGACATGAAAGCGAAGGCGAGGGACTACTCGCTTATATTTTTCAGCTTGGGAGTAATTTCGCTGCTATTGAATGTGCTCCAGCATTACAATTTCGGGAAGATGGGGGAGTATCTCACCAAGAGAGTCCGAGAGAGGATGCTGTCGAAGATCCTGACTTTTGAAGTTGGGTGGTTCGATCAAGATCAGAATTCTAGCGGTGCCATTTGCTCCAGGCTCACCAAAGAGGCCAATGTGGTACGTTTTTCATTGCCTTAATTTGAAAGATTTAGCAGGAAACAGAACAAGGTTTGAGCTTTGTGAATATTGTGTGCAGGTGAGGTCTCTAGTGGGAGATCGTCTATCACTTATTGTGCAGACCCTATCTGCCGTGGGAATAGCCTACACGGTGAGCTTGATTGTAGCATGGCGTCTTGCAGTTGTACTGATAGCAATACAACCAGTCGCAATAGCAACTTTCTATGCAAGAAAGGTCCTGCTTACTCGCATGTCCGCAAGGCTTGTGAAAGCCCAAGACCAGGGGAGCCAAGTGGCATCAGAGGCGGTGGGCAACCAGAGGACAATCACGGCCTTCTCTTCACAGGACAGAATTCTGAGAATGCATGCAAAGACTCAGGAGGGTCCTCACAGAGAAGCCCTGGAACAGTCTTGGGTTGCAGGAGTAGTTCTCGGGCTATCACAATGCCTCAATTTTCTCAATTCGGCGCTGGGCTTCTGGTTCGGGGCACATCTTGTGTACCGTGGTTACATCTCATCCGGAGATCTCCTCAAAGTGTTCTTAGTTTTGATGAGCACAGCGAGAGTGATAGCAGAAGCAGGGAGTATGACCAGTGACATCGCCAAAGGCTCAGATGCCGTCAAATCGGTCTTTGAGATTCTAGACAGGCAGAGCCGCATCGATCCGGATGATGAAAATGGTGAGAAGCCGGCCAAACTGCAAGGGAATGTCGATGTGAAAGACGTGTACTTCGCATACCCATCTCGCCCGGATGTGATGATCTTCAACAAGTTCAGTTTGAGTATAAAGGCGGGGCAGAGAGTGGCTCTTGTTGGGGAGAGCGGGTCGGGAAAATCCACCATAATTGGGTTGATAGAGAGATTCTATGACCCATTTAAGGGGGTTGTGAGAATCGATGGAAGGGATATCAAAGGGTTCAATCTGAGGAGTCTGAGGCAGCATATAGGCTTGGTTGGGCAGGAGCCAGCGCTGTTTGCAGGAAGCATTCGAGACAACATCTGCTATGGAAAGCAAAATGCAACCGAGGCAGAGATGATCGAGGCTGCCAAGGCAGCCAATGCCCATGACTTCATAAGGTAAATGCTACGTATTGTTTGTTATTAACAATTATTTAGGGTTTTGACTAGAAAGGTTTACACTTGAATATTAGTGGTGGTTTTTAAAGTAATTAGGGTGTCCTCTTGATAATTAATAATTTAATATAAGAATGCTTATTTTTTAGGTTAGGGAATAATTTGATTTTTTATTTAAATATATAGTAAATTATTGGTAAGTACAATAAATAGGAATGTTTAAAGTTTAGGAGTTTAGGTTAGGATGTTTAAATATAAAGATTTAACTTTTTATTTAAATATCTAATATATTATTGATATATTTAATATAAGAATGTTTATTGTTTAGGTTTGAGTTTTTTATATAAGATTTAATTTCTTATCTAAATATCTAGTAATTTATTAATAAGTTCAATAAAAATATTTTTATTATTTAGATTTCAATTGTTTGTATAAAAAATTAATGTCCACATATATATCTAGTAAAGTATTGATAAAGTCAATATAAAATTGTTTGGACAAATAAGAATTCAAATCTCCATCGAAATGTCTAATATTAACAATAGGTTCAATATGAGAATGTTTACTGGGTACGTTTGAATTGTCTAAATAGAAGTTCAAACCCCTAACTAAATATAGCATCTACTAAAGTGTTGATAAAGTCAATGTGGGAATGTTTACAATGTAGAATTGGATTGTTTATATGGTAATTCAACTACCCACTTAAATACATAGTAAATTTTTTAAAATTTCAGTATAAGAATGTTTAATGTCTAGGTTTGGATTCCCTACATAATCATCTAGATAACTATTGCTAAGTTTAATATATATGAATGCTTACTTTTTCTAGATTTGGGGTCCCTTTTTCCTTCAGGAACTCAACTTCCCAAGTAAAAATCTAGCAAATTGACTCCAACTTATCAATTGTTTATATGAGACTCTAATCTCAAAGTAGATAAATGACAAATTATTATGAAATTTTTATTTTCTAGAATCATCATAAATTGATAGAATATTTGATAAATAAATTCATTATATGAGAATGCGATTCTCCATTTAAACAATTAATGATTACACTAAAATTCATCAATTATTTATAATCAATGATATAAAATGATGATCAGAGCATTTGTTACTTTCAACTATGAAATATTGAAGCAAAATATTATATACCGATATTTTCATGGATTTGAGTGCTAATAATTTGTTATGAAACTATTAGTTTCTTGAAGGAAGGATATGATACAGAAACAGGGGATAGAGGAGTACAATTGTCTGGAGGACAAAAACAAAGAATTGCAATAGCAAGAGCAATAATAAAAAATCCAAGTATATTGCTTCTAGATGAGGCCACTAGTGCGTTGGATAGCCAGTCAGAGAAAGTGGTACAAGAGGCATTGGATAGAGTAATGGTGGGAAGAACAAGTGTGATTGTAGCTCATCGATTGAGTACTATTCATGATGCAGATTCAATAGCAGTGATAAGAGAAGGAAGAGTTATTGAACAAGGTAGTCATTTTCATTTGATGGGGAAAGGGGAGTCTAGTCTGTATTTTTGTCTTGTTGCAATGCAAAGAACAAATGAATGATTTAATTTATGCCACATATTGTTAAAAAAATAAAAATCTCATTACCACAACATATACTCTCATGTCATAAGCAATTCTTTTGTTCCATGATTATAAATTTTTAAAAATAATATAATTTAATCTTTGTTAGCTTTGTATGCATCTTTTTTAACTAACTTTGGAAACTTCCAAATAAACTAAAATTTATTTTACAAAATTAATTATAATGTGGTTAAAAATAATTTTCTTATAAGTATAAATTTACATTAACTTGGATGACATTAATAAATATTTTTCAGTTTTGACAAATACCTAATTTTTGTAATTAAAATGAAGAAAATATATCATTTTGTTACTTTTTACATTGTATTTATTAATATATTGTGCTTGATATTATTGAATTTTTATTATATCAAGATCATAATGACATATATAAGATAGGGATCAAATAAATTTAGGTGTTTCATGTTTCAATTGGAGACCTACATACAATCTTATGTGTAGGCTCCCACATCTACATATTGATGAAAATTTGTACTTGTTCATTTCATATCTAATTGTGCACATTATGACATTAAGATATGCTTTTGATATTTTATTACAATGATTAGATTTTAAAACCCTTTACACATTAACCTTGAGCTATTCATTTTCACAATGTTGAAGATAATGATAACATAGTTGTCCTTATGAATAGTGATGCATGCTTATAACACAAATTTTCCTTTATGCTTTTAAACACTTCTTTCTAATAATATAACTTAATCATACTAATGATCTAGGGAAAATCTTTATATACATGGCACTTACAAATTAATTGAAATAACTCAACATGAAAAACATAGGGAGACTAACACAATTTTTAATTAAGTCAAATTGGATTAAGTGGGAAGTGAATTTGAGTAGGATGAACATAATTAGATCATCAATCTCATCTAACTTGAGCATTACACCATGTCAAATAAAGAATGACAGGTTTGGTCTAGGAAATTTATATAGTAATTAATGTTTTTATATTAGCTATGATAATAGGATCTTAAGTAATATCCTCATTCTTAACTCTACCTCCCTAGCTCTTAAATTTCAAGCTAGACACATCCTAGATGATATTGAATCTGCACTTTTTAATGATTTTTCAACCTAGACGCATCATAAAAATTAGGTAGATGTTCATCCAGGTCACAAAAGTACCAAAATAATGAAAACTCTATATTATTTGAAAGTGCAAAGAATATAACATAGAAGAATAATATATAGTTTATTTCAAATTTAGAAAAGCAAGTCAAATACTACATATAAATAAAACACACACACACACACACACACACACACACACACACACACACACACACGAGAACTATGGAAACATTGTTAAAAGGAATTAATATATTAAGGTCAAGTGCAAATCTAAAATTATACAATTAGGACAATTAGTAGTAATTAAGTTCATAGGATTTTTAGCTGGAGAGCTCTGCAAGTTGTACTATCATCATATTTTTTACCTTGGAACCTACCAGTTGCAATGGGTCTCATTGTGCATGCTCCTTATGCCATGTCATTATGTCTTTGTTTGCATGTGCTCGACTTTCTTTGTCTTTTTCTTTTCTTTAAGTTTTGAATTTTTTTTTTTGGGTTTCCTTGCATGTGTTATATTCCATAGTTGGTTATGGTTGAGTTCCCCCTTGCTTTTTTCATGAGAGTGGTAATGGTTGGGAATGGTATCATTAAAAGATTGGGTATGAGAGTTCAGTAGTATAGAAATAATGAAAAGATAAAAGTTGAAGGTAATGATAAGATAGATACTACAAGGAACAAGGTTGTACAACCAAATTTTGATAAACTATCATATAAGGCTCTTGTGTCCAGAGATTGATCAATTTTGTGCCCTCCCACAATGTGGTTTAATGATGACTTATGTCTTGGACTAGGTGTAGGAAACCAAACAGTTGGAGGTACTTGAATGGATGGAAGTGGACATGGAAATACTGTCAAGGCTATCGACCCTAGATGATGGGAGATTGGTAAGTATTCACCTCATGAATTGAAGACACTCTCCTTTTCATCAAATGATGACATGGTAAGAACTATTCATTTAGAAGAGTCAATGCTTAGAAATACTATAATTTTTTTTTTCTATGACAATGATACACTTCCTTCTCATAGATGTTTTGATGATTGTATTAATAATATGAGGGGTAAGAAAATGGGCATTCATGTTAACTTCTATGGAATAATATTAAGAGGTTTATTCCTTCTATTTGTTAAGTCATACAATATGCTAGAAATAATTCTTAGCAAGAGATGTTACAATGTGGGTAAATTGTTGTTTAGAGCCTTTCCATGGTCACCTAAAGGGGAATTTGTGGAATTTGTTACTAAATCTTCCCCGAACTAGGTAGAAATCAAAGACTTCAACATTAAATTCTGGCCTTTTATTTATCAAATTATTTTACCTTTAGGGTCTATATTATAGGTTGAAGATTCAAAATTTACTCTTCCACATTTTCATGCTAGGGCTTTACTAGCTCTTGATCTAGGAGTAATTTTTCCTGATAATATTTCTTTCAAATTAAAATAAGAGTCATACTCATGGGATCTTATCTTACTGGATAACCTGGGAACCATCTTTCATCATACAAAAATGAGGCATGATAGAAGTGATTGCCCAAAACTAGCCAAACCCTAGCTAGCCAACTTTGTGGTCTCTTTATGTCCCCCAAATTTTGTTTCTAATGATAATAAGAGTAATACTTTACCTAAGGAATTAGAAATGAATGGTAAAGTTGATATTTCTTTGGTTATGGGAGAGTTTCCAACTAGCATTGAACAATGACTGAGTTTCAATGCTCCACCTACCGTCGGGAACCCTATGATTCCCTGCTACTAGGTAAAGTTATTGTTGGTGATCCTCTCTCTAATAGTTATTTTGTTATCCTTGCTAATTCTCTTTATGTTAATGAGTTTGATATTCTACCAAATTGTTGTAATGCTTCTTTTGTTTCTAAGTCTCCTTCCTCTACCTTGACAAGGTTGAAATCTATAATTTACACTATAGATAATTTTGAGCCCATGGGTAAAGATGAAACTCCCTCTAGGCTTAATGATCAAAAGATAGCTCTAGAAAATAATGTTGAGAGAGAAAGGGAAAGTAAACATGTTAAGAAATCTCTACCTGAAAAGAATACTATAACCTTGGGTGAAAGCATGCCCTCCATGACAGGTATTTCTCTTGACAATGATGGTCCCTTTCATTGCAGTGCTCAACAAACATGTGTTAAAGAAATGGAAAGCCATTGGAAACTAGGCTTTAGCTATTCACAATGGTGGTTGTAAGAATCAACAATTTGAAATTATTTGTTTCAGTACACTGTATCAAAATAGTAAACCTCATCCTAAATAATTGTTATGATATTTCTACATAGCTGAAATTTTAGCATTTTGGAAATGGTTGATTAAAAGTATGTTGTTAGGAGATGATATCACAATCTGAAACATAAAGATATTATTTGTCTACAAGATTTAAAAGTTGTAGGATTTCAAGCCAACATAATACTCAAATTTTTATGGGATCAAGCTATTGGTTTTCACTCCAATCATGAAAGAGGAAGGGAGGGGTTTCTATTTTGGTAGGGACTAATTGGGTTGAATCTATTATGGATAAGGGTGTGTCTCCTTGCCAAGGATCTATTTGGATTTTTTTAAATAGTAAAAATGGTTTAAAAACTACTATTTGCAACATTTACTACTAATGATTATAGAGAAAAAGTGGCTTTATGGCACTAGGCCATCTCATACCTACCCAATATTCATTTGATTTTTGTAGCACATTTTAATATGATAAAATATAATAAGGATAAATCAAGTGGATTAAATTTTATTGGAAAGGTAATGAAGTATTTTTTTAGAATATAGTGAAAATAAAATTCAATGTACTCAATCCACTGGAAAAGAGAAAATGGGATTTTTTAGATATCTAGTTTACATTGTGTAATAATTATAAAGGGCATCATAGAGACATTGTAGACTTGATAGAATCTATGTTGATTTTTTTTTTTTTTTTCATAAATTGTAATTGTTGGCCATTCCCCCATTATTGTCTCCCTCTCTTCCATCCCTAATCATTCTTCCATCTCCACATTTGTTAACCTTGTGAATGATACCTCCCATAGTAGAGCCTGTCATAAAAGATCCTTAAAACTCAATTTGTCTCTATTGCAAGATCTTGACACCATCGATGCTATCAAGATGGTTTCTTACCTGAAAAAATATGCAATAAACAAAAATGTCCTAGAGACTAGTGGAATGACCTTATTATCTTTTGGAAGCACATTTCCCAAATCATAGGGAAAAAGAAGTATATGGATTATAATGCTAAGGAATCAAAAGCTAAACTCAAACTGAACCAAAATGAAAATTATTTTCAAGTAAGATAGATGGTATTCAACCTAATTTAAACTTATAAGAATTAAAAACTCTTTAAGGAAAGTGAAAAATTACAAGAATAAAGGACCAAAATTCAAAGAAAGAATGAATTTTCTTTTTGATCTAGTGATATAGGCTTCGAGTATTTCTTCAATATAATTTAGAGCTAAAAATAATAGGGGACTTATAGAATCAATCTACTTCAAATCTAGATTCTATCGAGAATGTATTCTATCAATATTATAGTCATTTTTTCCACTAAACACAGAGAAAAGAATCAATTGGCCCTTGAGAAATGTGTCAAATTGATCAGTAGAAAGTTATTAAGTGAGGACATTAGTAGGCTTGAGAAATATATTGATGTTGAGGAAATTAACTTTTGTATTTCTTCATTGGTCAATAATAAATCTCCTTGTTTAGATGGTTTCTTGGTTGAATTTTATGAAGTTAATATTGATTGTATTGGAAAAAAATTGTTGGCTTTGTATGGTGATGCTTTTGAATAGGGTTCATTGGGATATAAGGTTAATATGAGGGTCATAAAGCTTCTCCCTAAAGTAACAGATAAAACCTTGGTCAATAACTGGAGACCTATTACCATTTTGAACATCTAATATAAGATCATTGTCAAAATCTTAGCAAGAAGGATATCAAATCTATTAAATAATTTTATCTCTCTTATTCAGACTGGGTTGATCAAAGTAGTTTTTGTTATGGATCTAATTGTATTACTAGTTTGGAGGTCATGCATTTGGCTAAGGCTAATGGTCAAAATGTTGTGGGTTCTTTTGGATTTTGCAGCAGCTTGTGATAGAATATAATGACTATTTCTTCTTGGGATGTTAGAAGCCTTTAGGTTTTCTAAATATTTTTGTAAATGGATTCAAATTATTTTAAAAGATGCTTCAGCTATTATATATATTAATAGTGATTTTACTGAGCCTATACCATTGCAAAATTCTATTAGGCAAGGTAGCTATATTGTCAATGCTCTATTTTTCATAGTTGTTGATACTCTCTTTTTTATACATAAATCATCTAATGTGGTCCCCTCTCTAAAAGGCCTTAATCTTCCTAATGATGATTAACTCATCAACTCTCATTTTTTTAGTGACACTTCATTTTTATTAGAACTAAAAAAAGTTGACTTTGCCAATGTTATTAAAAGGCATAAATTTGTTTGTCTTTCGTCCGGTACAAAACTTTCCCCTCTTAAATGCTCTAATCTTTGGTGGTTTGAGATTACCTCAAACTAGATCCTATCCTTTGGTTGGAAATGGTTTGGTCCTAAAGTAATTGTTAGATACCTTGGCATTATGTTTTCTATTGATCCCTCTACTAATGCCATGTAACTATGGCTCTTTGATAAAAAATAAAAGAAACATGTTAAATGGAAGACTTGTCATTTGTCTTTGGTTGGTAGAATTCAAGTGGTTAAAAAATAAATTCTAATCATATTTATTTTGGCTCATCTTGTTTATTTTCTAATTGTCAGTTGGAAACAATTGAGAAAATTATGAGAGACTTTTTATGGTTAGATGAGGTGGGTAATAAAAAAGACATTGTGTAAAATGGAATTGGTGTTGTAGGCTAAAACATCTTGGAGACTTGGGAGTTAAAGACATTAAGACTCAAGGTATTACCCTTGCTAGAAAATGGATTCTGAAAGCACTAGATGGGGAAGAGCCTTGGAAGGTTCTAATTATGAATAATATTAATAGATCCACCATCTCCAAGGGTAACTAATGGAAGGGTATCCCATTTTATGATGTGGTGCAGGCTGATTTTAAGGTGATTTTTTTGGCTCTGGTATATTTGTTACCTTATGGAGGGCATGGTCTCATGCAAGTAAACTTATCCTAGATAGAGTTTCTATAGGCCTCTCTACCTCTTACGTAGTGATCAATAGATCTATATGGTGGGGATTATTCCTAAATAAAAAGCCTTTGGCTTTGACTAAGAGTTGTTCAGGAGAACATTATAATTTGTGTGGTAATTTTGTGATCAGAGACTTGATTAGTGATAGTCAAATTAGGTCTTGGGAGGATATTAAAGATAATTTTGGTACTCCACATTCATAGAAAATACTTACACATTGATACCTAAAGAAATGGACAATTTGAGATTGAATAATATGATAGGCTCAGTCACTTATGTTAAGCAACTTAAATGGACTGATGTGACTTCTTTTCTAGATGTAACAACTAAAAAGTTATATAATATTATCATTTCGCATTCTTCTATTTCTTAGCAAGTGATAAAGGGATAGGATTTTAAATGTCTTTTTTTTCTAATTGGTCAATTTTTAACTTCTTTTGGAATTCTCATCATGAACCCAAAAATTTGTGTTTTAAATAGTTATTGTTGCCTATAAAACTTTCTTTGGGCTCTAACCTTGAATATTTAGGTTTGGATAATGTTAAATGTGTTTTTTTTAAAAAAAAATTGAGTCCTTTGAGCATGCATTTTTTAAGTGTGAATTTGCACAAAATTTGGTCCATATTTTTTGGTTATCCTATTGTTTGGAACATGAAGGCCTTGGTCTTTCTTGGAGTGAAGTCTTAGTTGATTATGTGGAAATTTTTAGTACTAAACTTAATAAAATTTAGTCTTCTTTGACTTGTAAAATTATTATTATTTTTTTATGAAAGGCAAGTAATTAGGAGGTGTTTCAAATCAAGGCTAGAATTCTTACTAAGTCTAATCTTATATATGTTTTTTTTTGTGGGAAATGTAAGCTTTATTCTATTGATACAATGAAGGATCTTTAAACAAATGATGGTTGGGGCACCCAAGCCTATGAACTTGTCTACTTAATTAAAGTATCAATGTTCTTTTTGTCTACTATTAAAGATACGGTTGTGTATTGTCTTGGTACATGTGTTGAAGTAATCTACAATTGGTCCAAATGAGATCTTTTCATTCCCCCATTTTGTTTTTTTCTTATGCTTGGGGTTGATAGTTATATGGAATGCTTATTATATTTAGAGGTCCTAGCCTACAAATAGACATGCTACAATATTAGATCTAGATTTATCTAGTTTTTTTTACTATTATAACATTAAAATAATATGGTTAGAAAACACAAAAGATATGTGAAATTATGGTGTTGATTTTGTAAAGATCCACTTAATCATGTGTAAACTGATTATGAGGAAGTTGAGAAACTATGTTGGAAGAAGAAAAAAAGTAAAAAAGAGAGAATGATGCTCTCAAGATTTATCCCTATCATCAAATCCTAAGCATATAACTAAAATATATATGTAACTTTCATCTAACTCTTACACAGTTATAATTAAAGAAAAACACATACAAAATTTTACATATAAAAGAAACTTATGCATGTTTTAATGTATAATTATTTGTATGCACTTCTTTTACTACAAAGTCATCAATTATTTTATTTTGCATAATTTTTTAAACACACACACACACACACACACACACACACACACACACACACACATGTATATATGTGCTATATAAAGGCACACACACAAACAAACATACACACACCATTCCCCTCAATATTAAACCCTTGACCCTTTGTCCTTGGCCTTGCATGATAAAACCTCAAGTATATAGTGTAAAACCAAAATCCTAAACTATACATTCTCAACCCTAGGAGCCCTATCCATCATCTTAATGGAGGAACATCTTGGGTTTCCTTGTAATTCTACTCATTTTCTTCATTCTGCTAGTTACTATTGCGTTCCAGTTACTGTTGAGTTCTAGTTGTTGTCAAGTTGTCCAGTGTTGGCCAAGTGTTCCTTAATGTGTTGAGTGAACTTGATATTTGTTGATGTTCAGTTCCTTCTTTGATCACGTTTATCTATGATTGGTTCTTAGTTTGAGCCAACCTATGTATTTGATTTGGATCATGAATTTAATGTAAGTATCTTGTCTTGAGATGCATGCAAGACCATTTTAAGGCCAACCTTTCTATTATGTAATGATCTAGAATCTTCTGTAAGCTATTTTGGCAAGTATAAGTAGGGCTATTTGGTTTAGGTTAGGGAATGCCTTAGAGATATTAGAACAAATATCCCTAGAAGAGCAAATTTGAAGTTGGATTGTGAATTTTAAAGTTGTGTATATATTTGGCTATAATCTAGAAGGCCTTACAGTTGGGCATGTATGCTGATAATTGGATGATCAATAAAATATTGTTGTTTCTTCTCTCCATGTGTTATTCTCTATGTTGTAGCTTCTACTGTGTTTACTTCGCAAGATGATTGGATATTTAGGTATAACTTTGGCCCTAGCTATTTAGTCCTCTCCTTATGTCAAGTGGTATCAGAGCTTGAGATTAGTCCTTGTGGAGATTGGACTATGTAGAACCCTAATTTGAATTTGGTTGTAAGGTGGTAGATCTATTGATTTGACCAATAACTTACAAAGGGTTATGATCTTGTAAGAACCTATTTGTAAAGATGGCTCGAGGAAGAGGAAATGTTGACACTGCTATTATGGACAAATTGTAGCTAGATTAGACATTGTGGAGACAACCCAGAGGAGAGAAGTACATCTTGATGATGTGAGTGATGATGAAGCAATTGCATCAAGCCCTAATCCAGAAACTGAGGAAGATCAAGATGAGGAAAGATTGTTGAGAGTATTATCTAGGGTACATCCAAAGTCTGTTGTGGAGGTTGTTTCTTATGATGGAAATTTGGACACCAATGTTGTATTGGATTGGATATTTGATATGGATATGTTATTTGAGTTTGAAGGTACTCCTAATAATAGGAACTAAATATTGCAACCACTAGGTTAAAAGGTCATGCCTCACTTTGGTGGGAGCATTTACAAATTGTAGACAAATAAGAGGAAAATAGAAGGTCAAAACTTAGTTGAAAATGGTGAACAAGGTGAAGAAGAAGTTCCTTCCTGTTGATTACCAAGTTAGCTTGTTGAGGAAGATGAAAAATTTGAGATAAAAGGACACGAATGTGAAAGAGTACACTGAGAAATTCTATAGATTGGACATTAGATATGGACATATGGATGATGAGGTTGAGAAAATTGCAATGTATCTAAATGGATTGAGATCTGGAATTCAGAATGAGATAATTTTTGTGAAATTGGAAAGTGTGAAGAAGCATATCAATATAGATTGAAAGATGAGGAGATATTGACAAAGAAGCATGAACAAAGACATAGAGATAGAGGTGGAAGATTTCAAAGAGGTAGAGGTAGATCTTATGGGAATGTGGTAGATTTGAAAACTTTGTGCAAGATAAGGAGAAATATGAGTGGAAAATTGAAGATAAAGGCAAGATCAAGTGGAAAGGTGGTAGTACTTACCAAGGAGGTACTAGTTCTTGATGGACCTTCGAAAGGCCATCTTTCTTAGTTCCTTTTATCCTCTTTTCAAATAGTGATTTTGCAAATAGATATGAATTATAGTTTTCAAGTATATGAAGTTATGGTATTTATGTATATGTTATATATGTGAAGACATGAAATAGCAATATGGATAGTTAAAGACATGATATTTTCTTGAATTCATGACCAAGAATGGTATAATGTAGTAGCTATAAACGTTGATAAATATTTCCCTGCCCATGCTACATTTTGGGTAGTTTTCCTCTTGTAGTCATAGGACTTACAAGAGTGTTAATTGGAACTTTACACCTTTTTCCTAATATTGATTATGAGAATATATATGTGTATGAAAGGTTGTGTGTACATTGATTATTTTGTAGTATAGCAATTGCATCAAGCCCTAATCCAGAAACTGAGGAAGATCAAGATGAGGAAAGATTGTTGAGAGTATTATCTAGGGCACATCCAAAGTCTGTTGTGGAGGTTGTTTCTTATGATGGAAATTTGGACACCAATGTTGTATTGGATTGGATATTTGATATGGATATGTTATTTGAGTTTGAAGGTACTTCTAATAATAGGAACTAAATATTGAAGCCACTAGGTTAAAAGGTCATGCCTCACTTTGGTGGGAGCATTTACAAATTGTAGACAAATAAGAGGAAAATAGAAGGTCAAAACTTAGTTGAAAATGGTGAACAAGGTGAAGAAGAAGTTCCTTCCTGTTGATTACCAAGTTATCTTGCTGAGGAAGATGAAAAATTTGAGATAAAAGGACATGAATGTGAAAGAATACACTGAGGAATTCTATAGATTGGACATTAGATATGGACATATGGATGAAAAGGTTGAGAAAATTGCAATGTATCTAAATGGATTGAGATCTGGAATTCAGAATGAGATAATTTTTGTGAAATTGGAAAGTGTGAAGAAGCATATCAATATAGATTGAAAGATGAGGAGATATTGACAAAGAAGCATGAACAAAGACATAGAGATAGAGGTGGAAGATTTCAAAGAGGTAGAGGTAGATCTTATGGGAATGTGGTAGATTTGAAAACTTTGTGCAAGATAAGGGGAAATATGAGTGGAAAATTGAAGATAAAGGCAAGATCGAGTGGAAAGGTGGTAGTTCTTACCAAGGAGGTACTAGTTCTTGATGGACCTCCAAAAGGCCATCTTTCTTAGTTCCTTTTATCCTCTTTTCAAATAGTGATTTTGCAAATAGACATGAATTATAGTTTTCAAGTATATGAAGTTATGGTATTTACGTATATGTTATATATGTGAAGACATGAAATAGCAATATGGATAGTTAAAGACATGATATTTTCTTGAATTCATGACCAAAAATGGTATAATGTAGTAGCTATACACGTTGATAAATATTTCCCTCCCCATGCTACATTTTGGGTAGTCTTCCTCCTGTAATCATAGGACTTGTAAGAGTGTTAATTGGAACTTTACACCTTTTTCCTAATATTGATTATGAGAATATATATATGTATGAAAGGTTGTGTGCACATTGATTATTTTGTAGGTGTTTACCCTAGGCATTCAAAGACCAACATTGTGGTGCTAGAATAGTCAAGGCCAGCCATGGATTGTAAGACCTTCATAATATTTTTGTTGCATGCAACATGTAGTTGAAGTTTCCTCAACATGATATATTCCTGGAGGATTTATTTATGTTTAATGTTGTTTTTGTTCTCAAACTTTATGAATCTATAATCGATCCTTGTTTATGGAGTGATCTTAGATTTAGGAGGTAGTTGTAAGTTTTCCTTCAAATAAATGATTGTTGTAACTCTTTAAGACGAGTAGAAGAAGTTGAATGAGTTTATAATAGAACTATGGTGATACTACTTTTCAATCAAGTCTAATATTTCTCCATGAATGAATAGAATGCATTGTTCAAGTTTATATCTTTTATCTTGATTGTATCTTCTATTCACCCATCTAAGGGGGCCCATTTGGTGAGTGAACTATTATGTTAGAGTAAAATTCATTTTCTTGTTCATTTCTAAGTAGGGTAGTACTTTGTTTCTCTTGCAACAACTGATAATAGAATTGGTGGACTATTCCTACAGCATAGGCAGATAGAGTAACTCCTACCTATGATTACATTCTTTGTTAGAAGTAAATTTATTTACTAGTTTTAGCTTAGTTTTCTTCAAGCTCAAGAATTTGAATTCCAAAGGTTAGTCTTAAGATTGAGAGAGTTTAAAGCATATACTATGTGAATGGCATTCCAAGTTTACATCCCTAGTCAATAATTAAATGAGACTAAATAATTCATTTAGAAACCAATTAGGGTGTCCAATTTGAATAGGAAGTCTATTTTTTAAATTACGATAAAAATAGGTTTTGAAGGGACCCTGAAACCCATTAACAACTAGAGAAAAGATAAAACAATAAAACCACCATGACAGAAGTCCTGAAACCAACCACAAAATCAGGTTTTACAGGGACCTGAAACCACAAACATAGTCCAAAAAAAAAGAGAACCCAGGTTTTACAGGGACCTGGAACCACTAAAATAGTTTAGACCAAAAACCAGTACCAAGTACCACATCCAGAAAATAGGACCAGAATAGGACAAAACCAAAGAAAAAAAACCCAAGGCAACTATTGCAGCTTCGTAATCATCTTGACAGCCTCTTTACTAATCACAATAGTATCCTAGATGGAATCATCAGCTGAAGCAACAACATCTTTCAGGGTTTTCTTCCTTGAGCTCTACCTTGTTCTTTTGCTTGGACCCTTAGGAGATATAATTTCTTCATTGACTCTTTTGCCAAGGCTCGTAGCAGTAGAAAAGATACTAGATGTGACCTATTCCATCCTTGTTCCACTTTCCTTGATAAGCATTCTGAGATTCTGCTCATAGTTTTTGATTTTATTAGGGATACCTCCCATTTGTTCTTCCAAATGGCTGATTTTGGCACGGTTGCTATCCTGGATGTGTAGCAGAGTTTCCACTTTCTTCTTCAGCCCCATCAATTCATTATAAATCCAAGAATCAACACGGAGAATGGAGTCAACTTTGAGCTTGGTAGAATGCAAGAAGGAGATCTCAGTTTCCCTCTCTGGAGAATCAGTGGTACCATCTGCAAACTCATGAGGAGGGGAGCCAACCATATCTACATGTTCCTCCCTATCCCTCTGTTCCTCCTCCCTAGTCTCAATAGGATTTTTATTCTGAACAAGGTCCTCCTTGTCATGACCTCCAGTCTCTGTAGTTGGTAAGTTAGTTTAACCATTTGATCTCCGCTCTCACCTCAACAGGATTCATAATAAGAATATCTTTGTCTTTAACCACTCCACCAAAAATAGTTTGAATGTCCTCCTTCTCAGGGTTGCTCTATTTTGAATTTCCTTCACTTATGTCTTTCTCATTCCCTTTCTCAATTTTTCCTTTGGTCTTCGGATATCCTTCCAAATTTGAGCTAAAATCCCCAACATTCGTACCACCCTCTTCCTCACAAATATCATTCTCTGAGCTAACAATATTCTCAAACTTAGAGGCCTCTTCCACAACTTGTTTCTAAGTATTAGAGGGTTTACATTTGGGGTCCTTTTCTTTTCCTTTTACACTGCTCTCCTTCTTAATGTTTTTTGAGTGAGAACCCTTATGTTTTTCAGAAGGGATAGAGGATATAGATTTATTTTTACAATAATCCTCTATGAGAAGAATCAGACCTTCATGCAAAATAGGACGAGACTCCTTCTTCCTATGAGCATGCAAACTTTGAAGCAAAGAAAACCGCAGATAGAAAAGGAAATAAAGTCTATCCTTATGCCTGAAATGATTAAGAAAAACAAAATGAAATTTATGAACCCTTTTATTTCTATTGTCGAGGATGAAATACTCACAAATACAACATAGCACATCCCACCAAATTTCTTTTATCTGCTCCATACCAAAGAAATCTCCATTCTTTTCCAGTTGTTTCTCCTCAACATCCAACTTGGAAATTTTTTTGTAGGTAGCACTGGAGATACTGGTCTATTTGGTGAACTTAATGCCAGCCGTGGGGAGCCCCATGATCTCAATAATAAATTCCTTTGTTAAATTCACAGTGACTCCATGAAGAAGGACCCTATCACAACACTAGTTATTAAAAAAGGTAGTCGTGATATGGGGTTTAAAACCATGTAGTCTCTCTAGGTAACTGGTCACCATCCCTTTCTATAAGATGTTCGAAACTTCCTTTCGAGCCTTCCATTCATCATACTTTCTAGGTTCTTGCTTCCATGGTTCACCCCCTATATTATGAAAATAGATAGAGCCAAGAACTAGAAACAAACAAACACAGAGAGCCAAGTTAAAATAAAACCAGATTTTCATCACTTGAAAAGGAGCTTGCTTTTTCAATGATATGTGCAAAGGCCACATTACATTCATATGAGTGTACTTCCTTGGGGAGGGTGATTTGACAGCTGTTAGGTCACTCCATAAAATCACTAAATTTCTAATTTGGGCAAATCTTTCCCACTTTGGAATGAATGGCATCATAATTAATGATAGCTTTTAAATCAACATGCTTGTTTAACTCATCAAGCCACCTCACCTTATATCTTGATTGTACTGCATGATTGGCTATCTAATTAGCAGCCCCATTGGCCTCTCGATAAGTATGGGAAATGATAACTTTTTCAAATTTATGTATTAGGGATTTGATCTCTATGACCATTGCTTCTATTTTCCATGAAATTGAATTTTGGTTATTCAAAATGTTAACAATATTCAAAGAGTCACCTTCCAACCATAGATTAGGGTATCCCAGATCAATTGCAATCTTTATAGTGTATAGGGCAGCAATAGTTTTAGCAATATGACTGCTAGAGTGAACTATAGGAATTGTGATTGCATCTATTACATTTCTGACATGATCTCTTAAAACTCCACATCTTGCTCTTCTCGGATTACCCTTAGCAGCTCCATCAAAGTTCCTTTTAATCCAACCATTAGGAGGAGTATTCCATCTTATGGCCTGTCTTGGATTATTAGTTTTCAAATTAGGATCTTCAGATTGCAAAGGAGTATCAAATTGAAATGTTGGACCAGTTTTCCTCTGAGAAATAAAATTCTCCTTGAAGGCTTTAATGATATTTTGTCCAAGCACCCATCCTAGTAATTCTTTATTTATGAATATTCTATTATTTCTCTCTTTCCAAATGCCCCACCAGAGATGAGGAAGAGTTAATTTCCAGAGAAACTAAACATAAGGTTCCTTAGAAGGAAAATTCCAACTTTTAAAAGAAAGTTCAACATTGTTTTGGTGAACCCAGGTCAAGCTCCAGTAGTTAAGAATCTCAGCCTAGACTTATTGAGTATAAGCACAATTCATAAACAAATGATCTCTATCTTCAAAACCATTTTTACATAAAGAACACCTATTAACCACATTAATGTCTCTTTTTTGCAGATTGTCCAATGTCAGAATTTTATTTTGAAGCATTAACCAATAGAAGATATTAATTTTGGGTATGAGACCCTTAATCCAAGCATAAGACCACAAAGGATGATTGCTCTTTTCCCTAGAAGCAAAGATAGTAGAAATTTTAAATAGGCCACTTGGATCAACATTCCAAATTATCTTATCTTCAAGAGATGGATAAAGAGAGACAACATTTAGAGATAGTTGAATGTTATTGAAACCTTGATCAATATCGAATAAATTCACCTAGGAATTATTCTACCAATAGTGAGAAACTAAAATTCCATATCTCTATTTGCATATATCAACCTGAGCCTTATCCTGAAAATCTTCAATCAGAGGATGATCCTTTAACCAAACATCTTCCCAAAATCTCACCTTGTGCCCATTTCCAATTTTCCAGGAGCACCCTTTTACAAGAGTCTTCTTTTTCCCCTAAACGGCTCTCCATATGATAGAAGGATGAATAACATCAGGAGAGGAGAATAAATCAGCTAGAGAATTAACATTAAAAAGGTACTTATGTTTCCAAATGGTACTCCATTCCTTGTTATCATGATAAGTTCTCCATCCTTGTTTAGCAAAGAGAGCTTTATTTATACTTCTAATTTTCCTAATTCCCAATCCTCCTTCATTGAAGGGCTTACAAACTTGATCCCAAGCAATTAAATGCATTCTCTTTTTTAGCTCAGTGCTAGACCATAAAAATTTTCTTTGAATTTTTTCAATAGCCTCTGCAAATTTTAAATGAATTCTGAAAAGGCTCAAGGCATAAGTAGGTATGCTTTGGAGACAAGCTTTGAGAAGAATTAATTTACCTGCCTGACTTAGAAGATTACCTTTCCAACCTACCAATTTCTTGTTAAATTTATTAATGAGATCAACCCAAAAGGAATCAGGGACTTTCAAGCCTAGAGGAAGACCCAAATAGGTTGAAGGGAGAGACCCTATTGAACAACCAAGGATCTTAGCAATTTTATTTTGTCTAGGAATAGGGGAATTGAAAAAGAAAACAACACTTTTATTCCAATTAATCAATTGACCTGAGGCTAAAGAATATAAATTAATGGCTTACTTAAGACTTCTAGCTTCCTTAACTTCAGATTTACCCATAAAAATAGTATCATCAACAAATTGACCATGCAAACAAATAAGAGGGTGGGAAGAGGGTTGCAAACCCTTCATGACTCCTCTTTAGACCAAATCCCCAATATATCTCCCCAAACAATCAACCATAATAACAAAAAGAATGGGGGATAAAGGATCTCCTTGTCTCAAACCCCGGGAGGGATTATAAATTTGAGAAGAGCTACCATTAACGAAAACTGCAATAGAAGAAGTTGAAATCAACTGAAGAATGACACTAACAACCTTTTGGTCAAAGCCAAAAGCATATAAATTTTTTGAGAGGAAAGCCCAATCAACTCTATCATAGGCCTTGGCTATGTCAACTTTCATAATAAAGCCTTGATTATTAGAACACAACAAGGAATGGATATTCTGAAGAGCAGAGATAATAGAATTAAGAATTTGTCTACCTAGGATGAAGCCATTTTGCTGATAAAAAATGATCGAAGGAATTACTAGGAGCAATCTAGAAGTGAGCACTTTAGAGATAATTTTATAGAAAGAATTACAAAGGCTGATCGGTCTGAACTGATCAGGAGAGTCAACTCTAGTTTTCTTAGGAATTAGGCAGAGGAAGGTGGAATTTATTTCCTTCAGCATCTGTTTTAATCCATAGAATTCTTTCACAACATCACAAACATCTTTTCCACCCAGTTTCCAAAGTTTCTGAAAGAAAAACATAAGAAAACCATCTGGACCAGGTGCTTTGTCTCCTCCAAGAGAGAAAAAAACTTTAAAGATTTCTTCATCCTTTGGGATTGAGCATAACAATTTATTTTGTTCCTTCATAACCAATGGAGGAATCACTCTTAGGAAATCAGCCTGATTATCCAAATTAATATTAGGTTCAACAGTCATTAGAGAAGAGAAGAAACTCACCATTTCAATCATAATGTCCTTATCCTCAGTAATTTTTAAGTCTCCCTTTTTAAGATGTGAAATGTGAGTTTTGGCTCTGTGTTTAAGGCTAAAAAGATGAAAAAATTTGGTATTTTTACCCCTTCACTCAACCATATCAATCTAGATCTCTATCTCCAATAGATTTCTTCTTTAGTAATGATGTCATGATATTGGGCCAACTTTTCATTTTCTTCTAAAAGAAGGTTGGGAGTATATCCTTCTTTTTGAATTTTGTCTTGAATTTTTTGGATTTCCTCCTTCATAGCAATTTTATTCTAAAAAATATTCCCAAAACAATTTTTTATTCCAAATTTTAACTTCCTTTTTGACATTTTTAAGCTTAGAGGCAACTCTAAAGAGAGTTGTACCTTCAATATCAATACTCCACCATTCTTCCATCTTACTTTCAAATAGTGGGTGTTGCATCCACATCTTTTCGAATCTAAAAGGAAAATTCTTCTTAAAATTAATCTTTGCAGCAGTGAAAATGAGAGGAAAATGATCTGAACCA
Source organism: Cupressus sempervirens (assembly GCA_028749045.1). NCBI lineage: Eukaryota > Viridiplantae > Streptophyta > Pinopsida > Cupressales > Cupressaceae > Cupressus > Cupressus sempervirens. Next base: position 570,259,829 of record CM053789.1, on the reverse strand, counting down.
ATTCTCTGACAGGCTTCCAGCTTGCAAACAAAGTCTTTAGTCCAGTTAGAAGAAATAAGAGCACAGTCTAACCTCGCCTAGATACAATCACTACCTACTCTCTTATTACTACAAGTAAACTAGATTCCTTGAAGATCCATATCCATCAAACCTTCTTTTTTTATAAACTCCATAAGGTCCAATCTCCCCTCCAACTGGGTAGCATTATCTCCCATTTTTTCATGATCATAGAGAGGAACATTAAAATCTCCCATAATTATCCATCGTCCAGAATAATCATTACTTTTAATATTGGAGATAGCATCCCAAACCTTTTTCCTTAGGTTCTTAATGTTGGGAGCATATATATTAACAATATACCAACCCTCCTTTTGATCAACACTAGTAATATAGGCTATCATAAGATATTTACTAGCAAACAAAATTGTTCCAGAGTAACAATTCTTCTTCCATAACATCAAAGTTCCCCCTGAAGCACCCTCTAAACTACTAGCATTTATTGAATAATTTTTAAAGGCTTTAATTTGCACAGCTTTCTCTTTATCCATCTTTGTTTCTTGCAAAAGAAGGAAATATGGCTTCTGTTCTCTAATAAAATTTCTAACTACATCTAGTTTATGGACACTATTCAACTCCCTAATATTCCAAGAAATAATTTTCATTTATATCTTTCAGGGGTAAAATCCAGAATAGTCGCTTTCCTACCATTGACAATATTTTGCATACTCTCAAACTCTTTGGTTTTCTTAGAGGTTCTTCTTCCAGGATGGCCTGGGGTACCAACATTTGGTTTCACCTTGAGTTTCTGATTCACTCTTTTTCCAAAAAAATTTGAGGTAGATGTCTGTGGTTTCACTTTGGTTTGCTAGTATGTTTTACTACTTCTAGTCTCTACGCCCTTCACAACTGTATTGCTCTTTTTTTCAACCTTTTTCCTTTGATTTGGTTTAAACTTTGAGTTTACTCTCTTTTCCTTTGAAACTTCTAGGATCAAAGGATCATCTCTAGAAGTATCAAAATCATCTTGATAACTTCATGAGTCAAACACCTGAATCTCCCTAGACAAGGAGCAATGCAAATCTCCCTCCTCAGGTTTGATTCTAGATTCAACCAAGATTTTGCCTTCCTCAAGAAAGATCTTCTCATCTACATCTTCCCACCAATCTTCCATCTTTTGGTAAATAACAATTTATTTTGTTAAATCAGCCAGATCATCTATACTTTGTTCAGGCACTGTGGATTTAAGCTGAGATCCATTCCTTTCTTTTTCAATATTAACTCCCTCAATATCTAGCTCAGAAACATTCCCTTGCTCATGAATGTTCTCAATAACTTTTTTCGCCTCAGCATGTTGAGCTATTAAGTCCACATTTTTCTTTTTCTCTTTTGGATGAGAAACTTTGGGTTTCCAAACTTTCTTTTGCTGGATTTTAGCCTTTTTGACCTCCTTTTCAATGCTTGGGAAATTTTTACTTTTGGTAGGACAATTTTTAACCAAATGTCCCTATTTTTTACAAGCATAGCAAGAGTTTGGGAGATCTTCAAAAATAATTTCTTGGGTTTTTTTACCAAGCTTGGAAATTAGTTCCACCTTATCTAGAAGATGGTTTAAATCATCCACTTTAACATAAAGTCTAGCACTTTGAAGTTTAGTTCTAGCAGTCATAGCATGATCTAGAGCCACCAATCCACCAAAAGAACTAGCAATACCTTTAAAGATGTCCTCATGCCAAAATTCCAAAGGGAGGCTAGGGAGACAAGCCCAAATCGAGATAGTTAAGAAAAAAGAATCTGAAAGATCCATATTAGGCTCCCATCTTTTAATAATGAGTGAGTATTTTCCAAAAGACCACGGTCCTCCATAAAGAACCAGATTCAAATCTTCCTTATAGTTGAAGATAAATGAGAAGAAACCATTCGAAAAGGGTGCTATATCTACCTCTCCTTGAATAACTCATTTCTGATTGACCATTTTCCTTAGCGACTCTAAATTTTGTCTTGCCCCTAAAAATTTCCCCACCAAGGTAAAATCCATGGAAGACACAGAAAAATCAACTAAAGGATCTGGGATAAAGATTTGAAACTCACCTTTCTCCCAGTAAGATTTAGTAGTCATCGATGAGAAAGATGATTTACCATTGAGTTTTTTGTCAAATAGGGAGGACCAAAACCTTTGGCCTGATACCTTCTGCCCTTCTGAGATCTTTTCCGTAATAGACTCACCATCCAAATAGATTTTCTCCTTCTCAAGAGCCTACCTCAAAAAAGCAATAGAAGTATCCAAAGGAAGGTCATGGACCCCACACTTATCAATGTCCACATTGGTCAGAAGACAACAATTTATCTTGTCGTTCTTTCCAAATCCCCCTATGGTTCCTCCTAGATCTGTACCTCCTGCCAGATTCTCCCCGACCAGTTTCCCACCTTCCATCGATCCAGCTCATTCAAAAATAAAGAGAGTGCCCATCATCATGTTACATGAACTTTATTTTAATCTGAATAGGAAGTCTATTGATGTGGGTTTTTTATACCATTATTTGGGCGAGCAGTTCTTATCGAGAAAGAGGTCAATTCTAGAGGTGGTTTTCATGGTAATTATTTTAGATGTGGCAAAGAAGGGCATGGATCCTTTCAGTGTAGATACTCGAATGAGAATGAACAAGGTAACATAAATGTTGTGATTGAAGGAGACCTTGAGGGCTCACCAAGTGGACATGAGGTTGGAGAAAACCTAATGGCGAGAATAACTCTATGGTGTAATAGAATTGAGGACAAACAACCTATTCATAGGAGAAATCTTTTCAAGACCAAATGTAAGATAGGTGGAAAATACTACAAAGTGATCATTGATAGTGGAAGTTTAACCAATTTTGCATTAGAGGAGCTAGTTATAAAGTTGTAGTTGCAGAGATTGAAGCATCCTAAATCCTATCATGTTTCATGGATCGGGGACAAGCATAAGATATTGGTAAGTGAACAATGTGTTGTGAAATTAAAGATTGGATATTACTTTGACAAAGTTATGTGTGATATTATGCCTATAGATTGTTGTCATATTTTGTTGGGTAGACCTTGGCAATATGATAAGCATGCTCTATATGATGGAAAATTGAATCAATATACTATTTGGACGAGTGGAGTTATGGATACGTTGATGCCTTTGATTAAGTATCCTGATGAGATCAATTGTACTACTATAAGACTTTGCATGGTTAGTGGAAATTAATTTGAGAAGGAAATAAAGAAGAACCAAGTCTATTTTGCTGCAATTCCCACAAGGAAGAGTTATGGTAATGATGGCCGAATGAAAGAGTATAGTAATGAACGAGAAATAGATAGAAACCGAGTAGCAAAAAATGGTAGAGGCCAAGTGACAGTAGAAACTAGTAGTATTAGATGAGTGCTAGCAAAAATTGAAGGCTTGCTAAAGGAGTATAAAGAGATTGTTGTAGAGGATATACTTGATGGTTTACCACTAGTAAGAAGTATATTTCATTATATGAATTTGATTCCTGGAGCTATCTTTTTGAATAAAGAACCATATAGGTTGACACCTAAATAGAATGAAGAAGTTAATAGACAAGTGCAAGCATTGTTGTAGAAAGGTTTGATTAGAGAAAGTTTGAGTCAATGTGTTTTACCTATTGTATTGGCACTTAAGAAGAATGGAGAATGGAGAATGTGTACCGATTCTAGAGCTATTAACAAGATCATAATGGAGCATAGGTTTCCTATGCTGAGGATGGATGAAATAATGGATTGTTTGATTGGAGAAAATTATTTTGCCAAGTTTGATTTGAAGAGCAGCTATCATCATATTAGAATCAGAGAATGTGATGAATGGAAGATTGATTTTTTTTTAAAAGGATGGTTTGTATGAGTGGTTGGTTATGCCTTTTGGTTTGACTAATGCACCTAGTACTTTCATGAGGTTGATGAATGAAGTTCTCAAGAAATTCTTGGGTAAGTTTGTAAATTTTTATTTCGATGATATTTAAATATTTAGTAAGACTAAGGAAGAACATCTTGAGCATGTTAGACAAGTATTGTAGAGATTGAAAGAGGAAAAGTTGTTGATTAATTTGAAGAAGTGTTCCTTTATGCAAGAAAAGATTGTGTATTTGAGATTTGTGGTTTCAGATGATGGTTTGAGAATTGATCCTAAGAAAGTTAAAGAAATTTTGGAATGGCCTACACCTAAGAATGTGGGTAAGGTAAGATCATTCATGGTTTGGCTAGTTTTTACAGAAAGTTTATAGAGAATTTTAGTTTTGTTTGTAATGTTATGACTAAGACAATGATAGGAGATAAAAAGTATTTCAAGTGGATGCATGGAGTTGATAAGAGTTTTGAGACTTTGAGGCAAAAGGGTGTTGAATTACCTGTATTAGCTTTTCTTGACTTCAATAAGGTATTTCAAGTTGAATATGATGCAAGTGGCAATGCAATAGGAGCTATATTAAGTCAAGAGAGTAAACCCATTGCTTTTAGTGAGGATTTAAATCATTCTAAAAGGAAGTGTTTTGTGTATGATCAAGAGTTTTATGCTATTATTCAAGCCTTGAAGAAGTAAAGACATTGTTTGATTGCTACAGAGTTTGTGTTGTATGTTGATCATAAAGCTTTACAATATTTGGGAAGTCAACATAAATTGAATTAGAGACATATGAAGTTGGTTGGGCACTTGCAAAGTTTCATATTTGTGATCAAGTATAAGAGTGGAGTTACTAACTGAGTTGCTAATGCATTGAGCATTAGATGTTCTTTGTTGACTTAAATGAACATTGAAGTTCTTGACTTTGATGAAATGAAGGAGTTGTATGATATTGACCTTGAATTTTCTGTGGCATGAAGAGTGTGTAGGGCACAAAATCTATCAAGTCAAGTAAGTATGAAGATTATTTCATTCAAGAATGTATATTATTCAAAAGAATTTAGTTATGTATACCAAGAAGTTCTATGAGGATTAATTTGATTAAGGAAAATCATTGTGCTGGTTTGGCTAGACATTTTGGAATTAATAAGACATTGGGTTTGCTTATGAATAAGTACTATTGACCGCATATGTATAAGGATGTTTAGAAGTTAGTAAGGAGTTGTGGAATTTGTCAAGTTGCAAAAGGATTAAGTTAGAATATTGGATTGTATACACCTATTTCTATTCCTAAGAAACCTTGGAGTGACATCAGTATGGATTTTGTTCTTGGATTACCTAAGACAACAAGAGGGTATGATTACATATTTGTTGTTGTGGATAGATTTTCTAAGATGACACATTTTATACTATGTAAGAAGACATTAGATGTTGTGCGTGTTGTTGAGATTTTTCTTCAAAGATATTTTTAGATTGCATGGATTACCAAGAAGTATTATTTTTGACAGAAACAACAAATTTGTTGATTATTTTTGGAAGACTTTGTGGAAGAAGATGGATACTAAGTTAAAGTTTAGTTCTACATTCCATCCATAGATAAATGGATAGACAGAGGTTGTAAATAGAATCTTAGGTAATTTGTTGAGATGTTTAGTTGAAGATAAGCTGAGTAATTGGGATATGATATTGACATAATTTGAGTTTACATATAATAATTCTATGAATAGGAGTACTGGAAAAACATCTTTTGAGATTGTTACTAGAATGTAGCCTAGAGGACTATAAAATTTAAGGGATGCTTTTGGTGAAGAGAAGAGAAGTGCTAAATGGAAAGAATTTTCTATTTTTATGAAGTCTTTGCATGAGGAAGTGAAGTTGAGGTTGGAACAAAGTAATTATAAGTATAATGAGAATATTGATAAGTCTAGGAGGCATCATGGTTTTGGATTTGGAAATGAGGTGATGGTTCATTTGAAGAGAGGCATATTTCTTGTTGGAATGTATAATAAGCTCAAAATGAAGAAGTTTGGACCTTGTAAGATCTTGAGCAAACTTGACAGTGGTAATGCTTATGAAGTCGAGTTCCCTGATGACATGGATATATCTCCTATATTCAATATTTCTTATTTGCATAAGTATCATGAGTTAGATGATGAAATTGTTGTACCAGATGATTATCCTACGAAGTAGATTGAAGAGGTTGAACAATTAGTGGATTAGAGAGTTTGTAAAAGAACAAGAGGAAAATATTACTATGAATATTTGGTGAATTGGAAGAACATATCAGTTAAAGATGCTACTTGGTTTTTGCAATTCAAGTTGGATTCAGCTCAGGGTTGTGATATCACAATGATTCAAGAGAATCATTTCTTTGAAACCTAGTTTTCTGATTTAGGAGCATCCTGGGTTGCCTTGTAATCCTACTTATTCTCTTTATTCTTCCAGTTACTATCAAGTTCTAGTTACTAATGAGTTCTAGTTACAATCAAGTTATAGTTACTATTGAGTTATAGTTGCTATACAGTTCCAATTATTGTTGAGTTTCAGTTGCTACCGAGTTGTTCAATGTTGGTTGAGTGTTCCTTCATGTGTTGAATGAGCCTGATATTTGTTGATGCTCAGTTCCTTCTTTGACCAAGTTTTTCTGTGATTGGTTCTTAGTTTGAGCCAACTTATTTATTTGATTTGGATCATGAATTAATGTAAGGATCTTGTCTTGGGAAGACCATTTTAAAGTCAACCTTTCTATTATGTAATGATCTAGAATATTATATAATCCATTTTGGCAAGTATAAATAGAGGTATTTAGTTTAGGTTAGGGAATAACTAAGAGAGTTAAGAACAAATATCCCTGGATCATGAATTTTGAAGTTATGTTTGTATTTGGCCATAACCTAGAAGACTTGAAAGTTGGGCATGTATGCTGATAATTGGATGAATCAATAAAATATTATTGTTTCTTCTCTTAGTGTCTTATTCTCTCTGTTGTTTCTTCTGTTGTGTTTACTTAGCAAGGTGATTGGATAGTTAGGTGTGCCTTTGGCCCTAGCTATATAATCCTCTCCTTGCATCACATCTCTAGGCCCTTTAAAGTGGTTGAGACAAATTATCAACATAAGGCCCTAAATTATATGTATATGATAATTTTCCTAAACCCATTTTACCCTATAATAATAATAAAATCTCCCTCTGTCTCGCTATTGTTTGTCTACTGTTTATAGCTTAATGATGTAGTTCTTCTAATTTTGGTTTTGTTATTATGATATTTAGATATCAATTCTTATTTTATATTCTAGTTACAATATATGTGTAATGTGATTGTGATGGGACAATGTGTACATTCTACTATCTAGTGATTTTTATCATGCTACTACATTGACATGTGTGCATTCTTGGTTATACCTAGTTGTGAGATCCATTGTGATATAGACAATTATATTCTTGATTTGGACATAATACCCATTAATGTGACTATTACGGTCTTTCATAGACCAATTGTGCACTTGATAAATAATGACTACCAAGATAGAATGATGTCACGACTTAGAATCATCATATTAAGATGTATGTTGAGATAGATCTATAATATTATTTTGGATTATCCTAATTAGAGATAGTAATTTTATCATGTTAAAATATAATTATATTCTAATTTATTTAATGAAATTGTAATGAGTTATATTTAATGATATTTTATTCAAGGTTAATAATTAAATGATTATATTATGATGTTAAGCTTGAATTAAGAATATGCTTAAATGAACTTTGAAGATTATATGGATACATAAGGACACATAATGCTTGTTAAGAAATTATAGGTACTAGACATCTACTTCACCTATCCCTATAGGATTGAGCATGCACATCTGTGGTTATAAGAGATATCACATTGGTTATTATCATACCTGACCATAGTCATCATTCATAACTTGGATAATTTCCTCACTAATTATGTTTACAACCTCGATTACTATATTTGTAATATCTGGGGCAACTCAATTAGGGAATATATTTATACATTTTGACTATTATATATACGTGAAAGTATCCATGTAATGCATGTTAATTGGTTGTTAGTACCAACCATTGAGTCCACTTTCTTTATTATGGTAAATGGTAAAGGATAAAGGGTATTAATTGCAAATCTATGATCAAGGGGATATTTGGATTCTTTGTAGAATAGATTTGATTATGGTAAATGATAAAGGAAAGATAAATATATGTATGGTATAAAGTATAATCTATGAAAGTGCTACAATTTTTCATGTTATTCAAATTGGTGATAATTAAAAGCCTAATTACTAGGTGAAGGTTATTCTATAATACCCAAGTTTTTAGTTATTATGTGATCTTGATTACATTTGAGTTCATTTGCATAATAAGAGAAATCAAAGTACATCTACATGTATAAAGGAGTTGAAATGGAAGTGCAAGTTTAAAAGTAAATTACAACATTATATGTGCATTTTCAACAATCATTTAGGGAAATATCAAGTATATATAAGAAAAATTGCATGTGATGATGATCAATGAAACACATAGGATCACATAGGCCATGAACATAGCCAACCCATAGAGCATGTTAACAGATAAATGCATGGGGTAAGTACACCAAGATGGTGTGCAAAAAGGGGGTATAAATGGATACCTTTTTTTTGAAACCATGTATGATCTTGGAAGGCCCATTTGAGGGTCATGCACTCAAAATGAGAAAATGTGTAAAACAAAACAAATTTAGTACTCTAAATCTAGTTTCTAAAATACTATGGTTTTTTAAAAATGGATAAGTTAAAGAGGATCAAACCCACTCGCATGAAAAACTATTCATATTTTTTGTTGAGAAACATAACATAGGTATTTCCGTGCGCTCAACAAAATATATAGTTATATTTAGTTTTTTTGAAATTCCTTTTGTATGATGATAGGTAGGAGTGAGATCTAGAAGTTGTGTATTTTTTCATAATTTTTTGATGATTAGTTTTTTCTATGATTTTTGAAGTGACCCCATCCTGAAATTCTAGTACCTATTTGTGTGCTGGGCATAACTTGCATTGAAATAATCTAAAATCAACACTTTTTAAAAAGTGTATAGAATCAAGTGTAGAACAATAATATATACTTTATTTCCATTTGGTTGAGTAGATCAACATTTATTAAAAAAATGGTAGACATATGTCTGAGAGGATTGTGAAGACACTAATATAGAAAATTAACTTCACACTGCTAATGTTGCCCAAAAATTTAAAAAAACTATGGCTAGAAAGGTAAGAATACGTGTGAGAATATGGTGATAATTTTAGAGATACTTAGTTCACCATTTTCAAATTTGATGAAGTCAAAGATGAGAATTGATCTTAGAAGATGAAAAAATGTCTAAAGAAATGAAAATGGAGGGAAAATATTAACCCATGCCTTTGGGTAGGTTAATAGGCCTATTACCAAGCCTAAATGTGATCACAATATATGTGTATAAAATAAAAGTCAATTACCACTTCCCAGTAACATTATATATAGTAAGGGTGTGGTTAGAGGGGGTATGGTTAGAGATAGTAAGGGAAAAATGCTTCTAGCCTATGTTGGTAATCTAGGAAAAGTCTCAGATAATGTTGCGGAAGCCATGGCGCTCTTTTGGGGTTTGAAATTGGTTATCAGTGTGGGATGGGAGAATGTGGAGATAGAAGGTGATTCAAAAATTATTATTGAAATTGTGCAAATCATCATGAAAGAGGGATTACAATCAAAAGGGTGATACAAGATATAAGGCATATATTACTCATCCTAAAAAGATTGGAGCTGAAGCATATTTTTCAGGAAGGTAACATGGTGGCATACAAGATGGTGGCACTAGGTTTGAGTGTGCATGGCCTAGATTGCCAGAGGGATTTTAGAGTTTTTCCAAATTTGGTAAGAGTTTTAGTGAATAAGGATATTATCCCATAATGAAGTACAATTGGAGAGATTTTTTATATCCTAGTGACAACTTGATGATGAGTGGACTAATGGGGCCAAATCACTATGGATAGATGGAAAGGAATGATGAAACACATACTTACAATAATAAATTTACATGGCTCAAAAGGGAAAGTATATTGAAGGATGATATGGGTGTATTTTTTATGATTTTCTTGTGCATATTTTCATACTTGGTGTTGAGTAGATTATTGGGAATGGTGAAAAATAATGGATTTGGGGTAACAACATTTGGAACGTGATAACTAAGCCAAGATATGACACATGCATTCATGAGAGAAAAGGCCTTTATGAGTACTTAGTGTAACCCATTTTTTCACATAAGTGTGATTGGATTAATATTTGCCTCTAGTTTAGAGTCTTGAAAGAAGAGAGAATTCTTGTGAAGGTTACAAATATGGAGGGAGATCTTCTGTGTATTGAGCCTATGATGATTGAGGAAAGTGCATTTAAACCACTAATTCAGTACATGCTTAAAGAGGTTGGTTTCGTCCTATTAATGGAGGCATTGAATGGTTTTGATGAGAGTTGTTCCTAATAATTTGTTAACTACTGGGAGGATAGGAAGGTTATTGTTAATGGTATATATTATAGATTTCTGAGAAAATTATCTCCTTGGCAACAAGATTGGCGATGAAAGGGAGAAAGTGGTAGAAGGTGACTAGGGTTGCAGATAAAGATAGCTTAAATCACTTCTTTCTGGAGGGCAAAGAACCCATTCGCCATCGTGGAGGGTTTTTGTGGGAGAAACTTCCAAAGCCTTGGAATGAAGTTTTCTTGGTTCTGATGAGGTATTTAACCCTTGAAGGGAGGTATGGTGTTTGTTACTATTATCATTTTTTCTCTTCTAAATGACTTCTATCATTGTGATTATATTTCTCTTTTGTTCTTCTTGTTACATGAATTAGTGGATACGATTTTTTATGTTAAGGAGAAGATGAAAAAGGGGGTTATACTATCCTCCATCAGGGGTTGATGTTCTATCTTTATCAATTCCACTTGGCCCTGTTACCCCCTATGATTGTGGAGGTTGATATCTCAGCTCTCCATAACCCTTGCCCCCACCATAGTCCTTTAAGAATTACTGTCCCAAGAGCCCCTAGCCCCCAACCTTCACCTAATGGGTCCCTTGAGGAGAGGAAGATTTCCCCCCTTGGTAAAAAAGATAAAAATAGAGAAAGGGAAAGAGAAGGTGTTGGAAGACTTAGAGGATAAGGCGAGAAGTGATAGGCAAAGATTTGGAAGAATTGTGAAAACTAATGCTAAAAGGAAGTTGAGCTCCACGGCCTCGTAGGATTCAAATTCAAATTTTGAGGGTATGACCCACCCCAAATAATGAATTAAATATAAGACTTCTAACTATGGCGTGGGAAATATTGAGAAAAGGGAGGTGGAAGTCTTATACTCTTCAAGGTTTGGCTTAGGTGGTGTGAATAAAGGTAGTAAGGAGATGACCCATGTCTCGGCCTCTATTACTATGGGGTGTGTAGACCTCACACAAAACTAGTTTCTTGATATGGTGGAAAGAGCCCCCTCCCCTATGATGGTATCTTCACCTACTAGGGTTGTACCTAAAGATAATATTATCTCTTTCCTCTCAGTTTTGTAGGTATTTGACATGGACATTATGGATGGTAATCTAAGTGGTGAGCAGGAGGTCCTCGAAGAGACATTCAAGTTGGTTGACAAAGAGATGAGGGAGATAGTGCATGCCTTGGAGGAAAGAGTAAGACTTTTGGAAAATTTCACCATCAAGGTGACATACATGGCGACCACTATTCTGCACCTGTTGAAGGATAATCATGAGGGGGACCTCATGCATGAAGTTTCCAGAATGTTGTTTGACTTCTTGGCTGGGGACTGGGCCAACATCCTCCTTAAAGGGAAGTCATTTATGGAAATATATCTTCATTATGAAGAAGGAGAACATTGAAGATAAAGTTATGGAATTCATACTTAATGTTCTTTTCTAAGTATTAGTTAATTTCTTTGGAAAAATAGATACAATTTTGATATGCTCAGTTGATAGAGACACTTTTGGCATGTGCATAGTTAGGTATGGAAAGGACAAAGTGTATGTTAGAGTAATAAGATATTGCCTTATTAATTAGATCATTTTGATTTAATTATTAAGTCACTTATTATCTCTAGTTCACTTAAACTAAATTTTAGGCATAATAATTAATTCTTTTATTAATTATTATCAAACAACCTAAGTTTTACCCTGTTAGGGTTTTGATCTCCTTTTATAAGGATTGATCTCTTTGTAATTTTATTCATTCACTTTTGATAATAACAGTTGCTCTTTTGCACATTAAGAATGTCTCATCTATGGATTTGGGAATTCTAGCCTCCATAGCTTTTGCTTCTCTCTTTCTATGATAGGTGTTTGCATGTAGGTTTTCTTGGGAGTTGTGGAGCTGACCATTCATCAACTTCAACTTGGTATCAAAGCTCTAGTCTTCATGCCCTGTAGTGCCTACCCCAGTTTACAACTTCCTAGTTACATTTTTGTTATTATTGCTAAACTCTTTTAGGCCATTTTTATGCTTGATGTTTAGTAGCATTGTTTTGAGATTATCAGATATTGTTTTACATCTAGTTTATTATATGGCGAGATTACTTGGTACTCTATATTTAATGTATGCATGATGATTATCACAGTGCTTGCAGTTATTGATGATGATTAGTTAAATGGTTTATTATCACATGTTTTCTTATGGATACTTACCCCATACTACATGTGTATGGTGTGCATGTTTGTTTTCTTTATGTATGGCATTTTTGATGTGGTTAAGGAAGGGAGTCGTAGTCACCTGCTAGTTGGGATCTACACGATGCACCACTTCCTGCCATTGCCTATTTGGCTTAGAATATTGTGTTTGTACATGTGTGGATTTTATGCAGGTTGTAGGTACCAGGTATCAACTTCCCTGAATTGCTAGGATGAGTGTACCCTATCGCATTATCTCAGTGGTAAGAGAGGGGAGATAAATTCTTAAGTCCAAATCCCAAACCCTTAAGCCATTTGTCTTAATTGAAATTAGGACAAGTATCTATGTTGAGTACCCTCCGAATGCGTCTAATGATGTTAATTCGTGATTATAATCCTTTAGTTTGATTTTGTGTGTGTTTTGCTATGATGGGTTTTCATATTTTGTTTTATGAGTCTTTGGTGAATTTTCTATTAATTAAGTCTAATTAAAAGATTAAATTAATGTTTTAATTTAATGGGAAATTATTATGACATTTTAATATTTAATTATATTTAATTAATTGAGAAATTAATTAAATAAAAAGAATTAAATTTTGGAGATAAAAGTTATAAGAATAAATTTAGAATGTGATAATATTTATTTAATTTAATAATAATATATTTAGAGTTTATTTTTAAATAAATGCTAAATATTATTGTTATTTAAGTTAATAAATATTTATCAAATTAAACATTCAAAAATAAATTAAAAAGTGAAAAAAGATATTAAATTATGAAAAAGTTTTAAGTTCGCATGATTTATACTTGAGATTAAAATAGAAAAAAATTAATTAAGAAGATAAAACATATGAACTTAATAAAGATATTTTAATAAAGTACACATAAGATTGAAAAGTAATAAATTAATTAAAAAGAAGTCAAGTGAAAATTAAATAAAGTTATTTAATAATTTGTTTGACGTGCATGAAAATATAAAAGGAAAGATTAATAAAAGTTAATTTAGAGTTTGAGTCTTGTGAGCAAGGAGACCTCTTGGGTAAACGTAAAATTAGTGCCTCGATTTGAGGAGAGAACTCCTTATCACCAATTGAGGGTTCATTTTTGGGAGAAATGAATTTTGGGAGAGACAAATTTGGACACGAATTTTGGAAGTGAATTTTAGAAGGAGAAATTTGGGAAAGGTTTTAGAGAGAAGTTTTGGATAGAAGTAGATTCTTTCACGATCTTTAGGTGGTTGCGTATTAGCATTAGGTTTAGGTAGGGTCTTGTGTTTTGATCACTGATTAATTACACAAATTCCCTTTCCTGTCTTCCTCGTGCCTGTGGATTGTAAATCCAAATTCTCTGTGACAAACACTTAAACATTTTAATATTGTAAATTATTAAATGCTTGCTAATATCTTCTACATACATGGGGATTAGAAAAATAATCATAGACCCTCATTTAGTAGATTAAAGAAATTAGATTTTGATTCGGGAAGGGTTTGAAATAAGAAGATTTTAGATTGGAATTTGAATGGTTAGTATTATTTTCTCTATTAGATTATAATTGTAAATATTTATAAAAAATGATTTAATTAAAACTAAAATAAAAATTATTTAATTATTTAAAATATTATTATTAGAAATCTAAAATAAAATAAATTACATGTCTTATGCAATTGGAAGGGGGTTGAATTGTTTATTTAATTAAATAAAAATCTCTCTCTCTCTCTCTCTCTCTCTCTATATATATATATATATATATATATATATATATATAAAGTTTTTAAAGTTTTTATTAAAATAAAAATTAAAAAAATAAAATAATAACATAATACCTACCCTCGACTTACCTTGCATGCCGATGACGACTCCCAACGTAGACCTGTACTGCGTTGATCGTAGGTACCCTAGGATTTGGGTGGGGGTGTTTTTAAATAGTCGTACGATTGAATAAAGGCCGACGACATTTATTATAAATAATGTTTTTCCTTTTAAAAAAAGTTTTGTATAAAATTTATAAAATATATTAATATTTCATTTCAATTTAATAATAATTTTATAAAATTTATTAATTAATAATTTTATTAATAGATTTTAATATGAATTAAATATTATTTTAATAATTGTGTTAATATGTTTTAATGATAAATTTAATAAATTTATTAATATTTAATATTTTAATAAATAATTAATAAATGAGTAAGATTGATTTTATTTTATTTCTACATTATTAATTAGTTTAATTAAATGAAATTTAATTTAATTTAATTAATATATGAGAATACTTAGTGGAATTTAGATTTACCTTAATAATAATAATATTGAATTAAATAAAAATCGAAGTTATTTTTATTGGAAGAATAATCATTATTATTTAATAATTATTTATCCTTTGATTATTTATAGGAAGTTAACCTAATATGAATGGGGTAATTTTATAGAGACAAATGGGATTAATGTAAGGGTTAACAGTGAAAACTTATTACTTGAAACATATATGAAACTGGAACTTAAACCCTACATTAACATCAACAATATTTTTCCAAATCAAACCCAACTGAGAGATTATCTTGTTTCTATGCTTTGTTTATGTTTTGGGGGTTTGAGTTTTGTCCTAGTGTTCACCAATCTTAGGTTGTTACCAGAGGCTTAGGGGTTATGTGAGTGTGATGTTATGATGTTTGATCTCGATCTTTTTAAAACTCAACCATGGAATTTGATGTCATGCTCTATGATGTGTGTGTATTATTGATTGTTATTGCTTTCCAGTTTCCTTGTGTGAAGCTGAGGTGTATGTTTATGAGATACCTGACTTAACCATCTTTGAGTCATTGATCAATTATATTTGATTTACTTTCAAGTCACTTTGAGAAGACTGAGGTGTTTTGAATGATTTATTCTTGATGATGTCATGTTGTGACATGTTTGACTTGACCATTTTGGAGTCTCTGATCAATATTATTATTGGGATACTTTTTGGTTGCTTGTTGAGAATCGATGGATCTTGTGATATATCTTTGATGCTTATGAGTTTCTCATTGGGAACTGTTGTGATTATTATGATTATCTTTTGGTGCTTTCCAATTGCTCATGGAGAACTGATGTGATATTGTGGATTATCTTTTGATGCTTTTTAGTCGCTTGTATAGGGTTGAGGTGATTTTTATACGATCATTAACTTGTGCTTTTATTGAGCCTAGGGTAGGTTATCTATATGTAGTGTCTAAAAGTGGCTTGTAATGGGAGATGGGGGCCTTGAGTGGCTCTAGGAATAACCCATTGTAAGTTGTTTTAATAAGTGAAAACATTACACTAAATACTAACTTAAATAAACCTAATAAGATAATTGTATGTTCTCACCCATGCCTCGAGTGCTAGTACAAACTAGGATGGGAGTAGAGAAAATGCTTGGTTACAACTTTGCATTCCATAGTATGCCTTTTCAGTACAAGAGGATACTAGTGGCTACATAGGGATCACTAGGGACCCTAGAGTCCTAAGCTAACTACTAGGATAACTTCTACGTGATTCATGTGATGACACTTGCCCACTTGCATAGTAGGTTTCCTACGTGTCTTGTGTGCCTTTGGGTCTAGATGTCGATCTGTGTTGGAATCTTTTGAGTTAGATATTTTTAGGATTCTCTAGACTTAGAGAGTACTTGTGATATGTGATTTGATATCTTTTTTGAGACTTGAGACTATCTCCTCAGTGTGGTGGGAGTGGGCCATTTAGGTTCCATGCAGTTGAGTGGTAGTGTTTTTTTCACTCTTACCATTGAGATCCGTTCGTAGTCACTATGGCTGGAGCTTCTTGGGATGCTTGTTATCATGTTGTGATGATGTTATTTACTGACACATTTCCTTTTATTGATGATTAGTTTGTGATAGGTGATATTATCTATTTTGGAGGATCATCTTATGATTTATTCTTGTATATTAGATTACCTTATGCTTATATTTAGGAGTGATGTCCCTATTACTATAGTACTGACAATTTTATCACTGACTTGGGATGTTACGCGTGGGGGATGGCTAGGGCCCACAATGGTCTTATGATGCTATTGACAATTGGGAGGAACTACACACTTAGTTAGTTGTGTTTTATGATGGATAGTTGTATTGCATGTTGGATGTTTATATCTTTTATGATGGATGGGTGTATCATGTATGGTGGATGATTTTGTTTATTTTATTATACTTGTATCATGGATCCGAGGAGGATGTTGTATTTATATTTCTTCATATGTATATTCTTTTAGCCTTTAATACCCTGTGACATGCAGAGTGGATGATTGAAATTAGAACAAATGTATATTAAATGGACATTGGATTTTATAATTATTCTTTTA
Source organism: Cupressus sempervirens (assembly GCA_028749045.1). NCBI lineage: Eukaryota > Viridiplantae > Streptophyta > Pinopsida > Cupressales > Cupressaceae > Cupressus > Cupressus sempervirens. The sequence goes on along the minus strand of CM053789.1, from coordinate 570,242,933 downwards.
TGTGGATGTGGATTTTATAATTAACCACTATGGCATTCAAAGCTTGTGCTATCAAATCTCAGCCAAATCTAGATGATCATGATATCCTCCATGTTGCTAAAGAGTTTCAAGATCTATATGTGCAATACAAAGAACTAGAAGAGACAAATGATCTTTCTTACCTTCATCTCTCTAAGCGCATGAAAAAAATGAAGTCTAAACTTGAGAAAAGGTTAGAGGAGAAGATTGCATCATTACATGAATCTTCCTTAAGGTCTTTACATGCATGTGAGTCACTTTCTTTAAGGTCATCCTCTTCTTCTAAGTCTACATGCTCTACTTCAACACATCAAATGTCTTCATCTTCAAGATCTAAAGACCTCTTTAGAGAACAAGCAAGTGATACCTCCTTTGAGCCTATGCCAAAATTTCATGATGGACCTATCTTTGACCAAGATAATGATGAAGACATGGATGCATACCATTCACTTGAGAAACAACAAAAGGACTCTAGACATACTTCTAATAGAACTTTTGCTCCCTTGGAAGATTCTTATGATGACACTTTGCAAAAACTTCTTAGCAATAAGATCATCATGTTACCAAAGTCTAGCTCATATGGAAACCCATTCTTGGATATCTATTGTGCTTATCATCGACATAATGAGCATAGTACTTTAAATTGCATTGATTTGAAACATAAAATCCAAGATCTTATTGATAATGGAATTATTGATACCTCTAATGACTCATGTGATGAGGATACTTTTCTTGAGAAAGATCATATTAATGAACCTATGTCTAGTGATGGTTTCCTTGATACCTCTACTTCTTCCAACATTCGCGCATCTCCCAACACTTCAAAGCTTTCCAACATGCCTCCATCAAATAAAGAACCTAATGCTTTCCACATTGACTACATGTACCCTCAAGGGCTACCTCTAAAAGAAACTCAAGCTAACCTTCACTTGGATGCAAACCTTTTCCATGCTACTAATCCTAAACATCCTCAACCTGCATGCACTACTATGCCTAATCCAAGCACTACTCTATTCACTCTTCATTCTCCCTTGTCCTTAGAAGTTGCTCCATGTCAAGAGGACTCTGAAAAAGAAAATGCTATAAATGTCAAGAAAGATCAAGATCAAGCACCCGTTCATCTCTTTCAAGATTTTTCTATTCCATATCCTATATCTTGTCCACCTCCTAAGTATGATGAAGATATCACTTCCACTATCTCCCTTGAGCTTAATGAAAATTATGAGAAAAGTTCTCTTCCTATGCTATCCAAAGCTAGTTGTCAAGATCAAAGCATCCCCTCATGTTCTACTTCTCCATATCCACTTCAAAAATTTTCTCAAGCTTCAAGTGCTCCTATTAAAAATGTTGCTCCTGTCAAAGCTACTCATGAGTCTATTGATGGCTTTGACCACGATGCTCACTCTAAAGATGTTGATATCCCTTTTCACTATCCATTTGCATCTCCTAAGTCTATCCTTGGTCCTTATCCATCAAAGCTAAATCCTTCAAACCTTCCATCTATATTGGGACCTTATGTTCCTTCATCTCCTACATTTTCCACTCCTAGCTCTCCTATAATACCTAAAGATCAACAAAGACACTCATCCTTGATGACTTTTCACCCATCGATACATCTAAACCAATCATATCAGCCTTATTCATCCACAAATTCCAAGTCCTTTGGAAGTAAGAATAAACATAATAATCCATTGAAAAATGAAGATCACTATGTCCCATCTAATCGACATGTGAATGCTAAGAAGGAGAATGCACAAAAGAGACCGCAAAGGTCAACTATTAAAAAAGCTAAATCAAAGAAAATATGGGTTCCTAAACCCATTATTGAAGAAATTTGTTTTGAAGTATCCAAAGGAAAATCTAAAGCTATATGGATTCCCAAGTCTCTTTTAAATGACTTGAATATTGAAAATACTTCAAAGTTGGCATTCAAGCTTCCAAAGGCTTCCATTCCATCTTCTTCCAAAAATCTTTCTAAAAATATTCCAAAGCCTTCCACTCCACTTTTTTTCAAATCTCTTCTACCACCTCATACATCTAAATCTCAAGCTATTTCATCCATGATTCCTCCATCATTCCAATACCCTTCAAGGTGTGTGTTAATGTTGATCTTGTCCAATATTTCAGTTACCCTCATAAAATCCTCTAAAGCTTACACTTACTTTCTATACATGAACTCTTATCCTCAATATATTCTTCCTACCACCATTTCTCTTTCACCACCTTATCAACATCTTTGAGCATACTTATCTGTGGTCTTGGCTTATCATGACTTATCTTTCCTATAGGAGCACTATCTACATTCAAAAAACTTGAGCTCTTTCTAAAAATTTCAAAAAAAAAAAAAAATGAAAAAATGAAAAAAATGAAAATGTGCCTTGGTGAAAACCACTTCTTGTGGCACCTTGGTAGCAAAAGTAAAGAGAAATAAATGCATCCTATGGTGAAAACTGCTTCTTGTGGCACCTTAGTAAGTACCATGATGAAAACCTGGCAAATAGGCATCATGCGTAATTCTTCCATCATCCATCTATCCCTTCTTCTCTTTTTGATCTTGACAATGTTGAACTATCTTTGCATATTGGCTATCTTATCCACCAGATTTTCTATTGTGCTCTTCCATTCACTCATAGCCTATATCTTGAGCTTTATTCTTATTGCTCTATCCCATTGGTATACTATCTAGTTGACCCCTTGGTCTTGATCATAATAAATGAAATATGGTTCTCATGGATCTCTTGACATGGCTACTCTTTTGGACTACACACTCCATGCTATCTCACTTGTTGGCTTCATTGCTTATCCTACATGCTATCTTTATCAACTTCCATTGCTTATCCAAAATATGCTTCATATAACTATTTCACCTCTTTCCCTAGCTTGGGTACTCTTGAGGAGTCGGTCCTTGAGGATCACTTTCACTTGCTTCATACTCTTTTTTCATCCATCTTTTCTTATCCACTGGCTCGTTGCTCCATCATATCCTATACCTGGCTAGACATTAGGAGAAAATGATGTGATCTTTCTTAAGAACTAGTGATATCTAAAACCTTCTAAAAAATTCCAAAAAAAATCATATATGATCCTGAAAAAAATCCTAAAAATTAGAAAATGTCCTAAAAAAAAGATCTTCTTAGTGAAAACCTAGCAATAGGCACTTTGATGTATCACCAAAAAAATAAAAAATACAAAAATACAAAAAATTGAAAAAAGTCCTAAAAAAATCTATCAAGTGGTGAAAACCTAGAAACAGGCACTACTTGAGACCCTTGCACCTATGTCTATGAGTCTTAATCACCTATTTTGCTACACATTTCCTAGCTTGGAATTGTTTCTTGTCCTCATCTTGGGGGCACAACTTCTTAGCCTATTGAGGTATTCTTGTGCATTAGGGTTTCTCGAAAAACTCACAAAATAGTGTTTCTCAACACTTCCCCCACCTTGACATCAAGTATTTTTCAACACTTTTAAGATAGTTTACCTGTAGTCTTCGATGTCGCAATATTTCTCACTATCAAAATCAAGTCTTGAAGAAATGGCCAAGTGACTTACACACATGCACTTTAACACTTAAACAACTAAGCTATGCTGATCTTTATCTACTTTGTGTGTTTTCTATGATAATTTATTTACTATATGTTCCATCCCTAATAGTCTTTCAAGGATGTCATTGACTAGAAGACTGGGGGCATGGGGCATGTTTTCTTGATTTTTGCTTGTGGGTATACTTTGTTTGTCTATAGTGTTGTAAGCATTCATGCTTGTCCTATTCAACACTTTGACTTATAAATGTATCATCCTTGATTGTTTCACAAGACCGCACTTGGGGTTTATCCTAGCGCTTATGCCTTGATACAGGTGTAATCTTGCTAAATTAAACTTAGGAAATCTAATCACATAGTTATCTTGACTTACATGTCTCTGATGCTTAGATTGGATTTTCACATACCTATCTGATATCGATCATATTCATATCCTCATAGTTATACTAGTGATGGTTGTATGATCTCATAATGTCCCTAATAAATGCTCAATGATGAAATTAAGAATCTAAATGCTATACACTTCTTTTTGGTAAACCTCTTTTCATATTAGCTTGCATTTTAGGTTCATTTTATAGCTTAGTCTTGCATTCTTGCATATGGGGAGAGCTCTCTCTTCATCTTTTTATGGACATATCAGCTAACTCCTTTCATATATTTTTTTATTTTCTTCTTGTTCATGTCTTTTCACCTTCTTAATCTTTCACTTCATCTCTTTTCTATCTTATCATCACATTATATAAATTTTTGACCTCTTAAATAATTTCAACATCCTAGATTCATTTTCGAGATCGAAATCCAAATTCGAGTTCATCTTGATGGTCAAAATTGTCATTTTAAAATTTTACCTTCTTCTGAGTAGTTAGCTGACCATTTGAGGTCTAATCTTTAAATTATCATTGGGGCATCTTCATTTCTTCATGTCTTCATCATTTCTATGCTTCATATCTACTTTTAGTCACCTTTTCATGTCTAAAATCACCTTTCTACTCATTTTGACCTAATTTTTATGCTATATCCTTCAATGTCAACTCTAGTCAAACTGGAGCATTTTATCAATTTCTTATAGTCATTCTTGGGTTCTAATAATCTATCTGTCATCTTGGACATTGCTCTATTCTAATTTTCTCATGTCTAGCCAATTTTTGCATCCCCTTATGTCATTTCAATTTTGATCCCGAGGGGGCAGAAATACTCTATTGCTGATTGTTACAGCTATCTATTTCTTAGGAGCATTTGTTTGACCTTATCACTTGCTCTCGATCTCTTTGCTTTGATAGGTGTTAAAATTCTTTTTGGATCCTAACATCATCTTCCTAATGTTCAGTACTACCGCTATCAGGCTATGCATTTAGGACTTGCTATCTATTTCTGCATTTCATTCTTTGGAATCAGACGTCTATATCTATCACAACCTACTTGGCTTTCTATTTTCTTTGACATAATGTGTTCCCAGATCGATCACGCATTAGTCAAAGAGGGGCAAATGTGATCACCTAAAAATGGTCATCTAGACTATTAGCCCCCTTTTCAACATTTTGGCTAAATTAATTCAATCATTTACCTAGACCAAATTGCTAATAATCAATTTATTTGATTATAACCTATAGCTTGACTATGCTATCCTAAGTTCATTATTTGATTAAAAGAACATGTCCCCTTTTAATTAAATAAAAGACCCCATTCTTCTAACCCACTTAAAGTGCACACATAAAGTCCTTTTTCTATTTTGCAATTAAAAAAAAAGGCTTTGTGACTTTTGTCTTATATGACAAGTCAACTTATATTCTATTGGTTGACTTGTGTGTGCACATGGATCACTCCTCTTTTCAAATTCCATCGTTGATCATCCACCATCTTTATCTTGATCTCTACCATCCATACAACTTTAAAAGGGAGAGAGCTTTCCCCCTAAATCCATCCTCATTTTGAATATTGTTATGCTATGGGTTTTCTAACAAGTTTCTTTAGAGTTTTGTGGAAAACTTCTATTTCTTGTCTACATTCTCTCATACCATAGCATTTTTAGCTTAGATTCATGTTGCATGTTAGTTTAGCTTCTATTTTTCAATAATATATCTCACATAGCTTAATATTTGGATTGTAACATTCTCATCCATGCTTAGAATAGCTGCACTTTTCATATTCATGCTAGTTTAATCTTTAGTTGCATTGCATTCTTGAGGAACTCCTTGAGACATTTGCATTCTTGCATCTTGTCTTTGAAATGTCCCATTGCATGTTTTACTAGCAAGAAGAGTACCTCTAAGACTCATCTAAGAGCTTTCTTATTCTTGAAATATACTCTCTTGCACTCCATGGATAGGTAGCTCTAAGCACTCGAAAGTGTCCCTCTCTAAACCTTTCTATCTCAACGATTCCATGAGTTTGGAATGTTTGAATGCCGGCTTAGAGCTCCCTATCCACGGAGTGCAAGAGAGTATATTTCAAGAATAAGAAAGCTCTCAAATGAGCCTTAGAGATACTCTTCTTGCTAGTAAACCATGCAATGGGAGGTTCCAAAGACAAGATGCAAGAATGCAAATGTCCCAAGGAGTTCCTCAAGGATGCAATGCAAATAAAGATTAAGCTAGAATGAATATGAAAAGTGCAGCTATCCTAAGAATGGGTGAGAGTGTTACAATCCAAATATTAAGCTATGTGAGAGATTATTGCAAAATAGAAGCTAAACTAACATGCAACATGAATCTAAGCTAAAATGCTATGGTATGAGAGAATGTAGACAAGAAATAGAAGTTCTCCACAAAGCTCCAAAGAAACTTGTTAGAAAATCTGTAGCATAACAATATTCAAAATGAGGATGGATTTGAGGGAGAAAGCTCTCTCCCTTTTAAAGATGTACAGACGATGGAGATCAAGATGAAGATGGTGGATGATCAACGGTGGAATTTGAAAAGAGGAGTGATCCATGTGCACACACAAGTCAACCAATAGAATATAAGTTGACTTGTCATATAAGACAAAAGTCACAAAGCCTTTTCTTTTAATTGCAAAATAGAAAAAGGACTTTATGTGTGCACTTTAAGTGGGTTAGAAGAATGAGGTCTTTTATTTAATTAAAAGGAGACATGTTCTTTTGATCAAATAATGAACTTAGGATAGCATAGTCAAACTATAGGTTATAATCAAATAAATTGATTATTAGCAATTTGGTCTAGATAAATGATTAAATTAATTTAGCCAAAATGCTAAGAAGGGGGCTAATAGTCTAGATGACCATTTTTAGATGATTACATTTTCCCCTCTTTGACTAATGCGTGATCGATTTGGAAACACATTATGTCAAAGAAAATCGAAGCCAAGTAGGCGATGATAGATATAGATATCTGATTCCAAAGAATGAAATGCAGAAATAGATAGCAAGTCCTAAATGCACAACCTGATAGCGGTAGTACTGAACATTAGGAAGATGATGTTAGGATTCGAAAAAAATTCTAACACCTAGCAAAGCGAATAGATCGAGAGCAAGTGATAAGATCAAACAAATGCTCCTAAGAAATAGATAGCTGTAACAATCAGAAATAGAGTATTTCTCCCCCCTTGGGATCGAAATCAAAATGAGGTAAGAGGAAGCAGAAACTAGCTAGACATGAAAAAATCAAGATATAGCAATGTTTGATATGACAAATAAATTATTAGAACCCAAAAATGACTATTAAAAAAATTGATAAAATGCCCCAGTTTGACTAGAGTTGACCTTGAAGGATATAGCATAAAAATTAGGTCGAAACAAGTAGAAAGGTTATTTTAGACATGAAACAGTGAATTGAAGTAGATATGAAGTATGGAAATGATGAAGACATGAAGACATGAAGAAATGAAGATGCCCCAGTGATGATTCAGAGATTAGACCTCAAAAGGTCAGCTAACTGCTTAGAAGAATGTAGAATTTTAAAAGACAATTTTGACCATCAAGATGAACTCGAATTTGGATTTCGATCCCAAAAATGAATCTAGGACGTTGAAATTATTTAAGAGGTCAAAACTTTATATAATGTGATGATTATATAGAAAAGAGATGAAGTGAAAGATTAAGAAGGTAAAAGACATGAACAAGAAGAAAGTAAAGAAATATATGAAAGGAGTTAGCCGATATGTCTATGAAAAGATGAAGAGAGAGCTCTCCCCATATGCAAGAATGCAAGACTAAGCTAGAAAATGAACCTAAAATGCAAGCTAATATGAAAAGTGATTTACCAGCAAGAAGTGCATAACATTTAGACTCTTAATTTCATCATTGAGCATTTATTAGGGACATCATGAGATCTTACAACCATCACTAGTATAACTATGAGGATATGAATATGATCGCTATCAGATAGGTATGTGAAAATTCAATCTAAGCATCAGAGACATGTAAGTTAAGATAACTATGTGATTAGATTTCTTAAGTTTAATTTAGCAAGATTACACCTGTATCAAGGCATAAGCACTAGGATAAACCCCAAGTGTGGTCTTGTGAAACAGTCAAGGATGATACATTTATAAGTCAAAGTGTTGAATAGGACAAGCACGAATGCTTACAATACTATAGACAAACAAACTATACCCACAAGTAGAAATTAAGAAAACATGCCCCATGCCCCTAGTATTCTAGTCAATGACATCCTTGAAAGACTATTAGCGATGGAACATATAGTAAAGAAATCATCACAAACAACACACAAAGTAGATAAAGGTCAGCATAGCTCAGTTGTTTAAGTGTGAAAGTGCGTGTGTGTAAGTCGCTTGTCCATTTCTTCAAGAATTGATTCTGATAGTGAGAAATATCATGACATTGAAGACCATAGGTAAACTATCTAAAAAGTGTTGAAAAACACTTGATGTCAAGGTGGGGGAAGTGTTGAGAAATACTTTTTTGTGAGTTGTCAAAGAAACCCTAGTGCACAAGAATACCTCAATAGGCTAAGTAACTATGCCCTCGAGAAAAAGACAAGAAACAATTCCAAGCCAGGAAATGTGTAGTGAAGTGAGTGATTGAGACTGATAGACATAGGTGCAAGGGTTTCAAATACCGCTTGTTTCCAGATTTTCACCACTTGACAGATTTTTTCAGGACTTTTTTCAAATTTTTTGTATTTTTGTATTTTTTATTTTTTTGGTGATACATCAAAGCACCTATTGCTAGGTTTTCACTAAGATGATCATTTTTTAAGGACATTTTCTAATTCTTAGGATTTTTTCAGCATCATATATGATTTTTTAAATTTTTTAGAATAATTTAGAGATTACTAGTTCTCAAGCAAGATCATATCATTTTCTCCCAATGTCTAGCAAGGTGTAGGACATGATGGAGTAGAAAGTTGATGGATAAGCAAAGATGCATAAGAAATGAATGTGAAGCGAGTGAAAGTGATCCTCAAGAACTGACTCCTCAAGAGTACCCAAGCTAGGGAAAGAGGTGAAATAGTCATATGAAGCATTTTTTGGATAAGCAATGGAAGTAATGAGCAAGATAGCGTGTAGGATAAGTAGTGAAGCCAACAAGTGAGATAGCATGAAGCATGTAGTCCAAAAGAGTAGCCATGTCAAGAGTTTAGATGTATGAGGTGGTAGAAGAGATTTGGAAAAAAGGTGGAGTGGAAGGCTTTGTAATATTTTTAGAAAGATTTTTGGAAGAAGATGGAATGGAAGCCTTTGGAAGCTTGAATGTCAACTTTGAAGTATCTTCAACATTCAAGTCTTTCAAAAGAGACCTGGAAATCCATATAGCTTTAGATTTTCCTTTGGATACTTCAAAACACATTTGTTCAATAATGGGTTTAGGAACCCACATTTTCTTTGATTTAGCTTTTTTAATAGTGGACCTTTGCAATCCCTTGTGTGCATTCTCCTTCTTAGCATTCACATGTCGATTAGATGGGACATAGTGATCTTTCTTTTTCAATGGATTCTTATGTTTATTCCCACTTCCAAAGGACTTGGGATTTGTGGATGAATAAGGATGATATGACTGGTTTAGATGTATAGATGGGTGAAAAGTCATCAAGGATGAGTGTCTTTGTTGATCCTGAGGTATTATAGGAGAGCTAGGGAATGAGCTATGAGTGAATGTAGGAGATGGAGGAACATAAGGCCCCAATATGGATGGAAGGTTTGAATGCTTTAGCTTAGATGGATAAGGACCAAGGATAGATTTATAAGATGCAAAGGGATAGTGGGAAGGGATATCAACATCTTTAAAATGAGCAACATGGTCAAAGCCATCAATAGACTCATGAGTACCTTTGATAGGAACAACATTTTTAATAGTAGCACTTGAAGCTTGAGCACAATTTTGAAGTGGATGTGGAGAAGTAGAACATGAGGGGATGCTTTGATTTTGACAAGTAGCTTTGGATAGCACATGAAGAGAACTTTTCTCATAATTTTCAGTAAGCTCAAGGGAGATAATGGAAGTGGTATCTTCATCATACTTAGGAGGTGGACAAGATATAGGATATGGAGGGGAAAAATCTTGAAAGAGATGAAAGGGTGCTTGATCTTGATCTTTCTTGACATTTATAGCTTTTTCTTTTTGAGAGTCCTCTTGACATGGAGCCACTTCCACGGACAAGGGAGAATGAAGAGTGAATGGAGTAGTGTTTGGATTAGGCATAGTACTACATGAAGGTTGAGGATGTTTAGGATTAGTAGCATGGAAAAGGTTTGCAACCAAGTGAAGGTTAGCTTGAGTTTCTTTTAGAGGTAGCCCTTGAGGATACACGTAGTCAATGTGGCAAGCATTAGGTTCCTTTTTTGATAGAGGCATGTTGGAAAGATTTGAAGTGTTGGGAGATGCATGAGTGTTGGAAGAAGTGGAAGATGTAATGGAGCCACTACTAGACATAGGTTCATCAATGTAATCTTGCTCAAGAGAAGTATCCTTAGCACATGAGTCACTAGAGGTTCCAAGATCAACAATCTCATCATCAATGAGATCTTGGATTTTATGTTTCAGCTCTATAAAATTAGAAGTAGCATGGTCATTAGATTGATAATAAGCACAATAAGCATCCAAGAAAGGATTTCCATAGGAGCTAGACTTAGGCAACATGATGAGCTTAGTTTCAAGAAGTGTTTGCAAAATGTCATCATAAGAATGTTCCAAGGGAGTAAAAGTCCTCTCAAAAATATGTCTAGGATCTTCTTGTTGTTTCTCAAGTGAATAGCATGTGTTCATGTCTTCATCATTATCTTCGTCAAAGATAGGTCCATCATGAAATTTTGGCATAGGCTCAAGTGCTTGTTCTCTACAAAGGTCTTTAGATCTAGAAGATGAAGACATTTGATGTCTTGAAGTAGAGCATGTAGACCTAGAAGAAGAGGATGACCTCAAAGAAGGTGACTCACATGCATGTAAAGACCTTAAGAAAGATTCATGTAATGATGCAATCTTCTCCTCTAACCTTTTCTCATGTTTAGACTTCATTTCTGTCATGCGCTTAGCGAGATGAAGGTAAGAAAGATCATTTGTCTCTTCTAGTTCTTTGTATTGCACATATAGATCTTGAAACTCTTTAGTGACATGGAGGATATCATGATCATCTAAATTTGGTTGAGGTTTGGTAGCACAAGCTTTGAATTCCATAGTGGTAGATAGATAATCAAGCATGAAGGAGACTAGAGGAAGCTAATAGGGTGACACAAGATAACTTGATGTCCAAACTAGAGAGGTAGAGTGTTCACTTGCCAATATAGTAGAGAGAGATTAAAGTGACTTGTCAAACAATATGTCCAAGAAACTTACGACATGAATGACTCAAGTCAATAGCTAGGCAAGATGCCAAAATAGTCAAATAGATAGAGCAAGTAGGGTGACAAGTGAACAACTTTTCCAACCCAAGAGTGTAGTCAAGAAATCAAGGCAACCATTTCAGCAAAAAGATAACTAGCAAGCAAACATAGACCATGAAGATAGAAAGACCAAGAGCACCAAGACCAAAGAGCCACTTTAATCATGTTCAAGAACTAGAGACATAGAAAATAAAAATCAAATGATGAGACTCCCCTTAGCAAGCAACACAAGAAAATGTTTGCATTTGATGTTTTGACTTGGTTGACAAAGTTTGACAATAGTTGATAGCATAGCAAGTTTGATGTTCAAAAAAAATTTCTTTCCAAGCAACATAGTGACACATGGATTATTCTTCAAATAATCAAGCAGGGACAAAGCAACCTTGCATGATACAAGCATATGTGACGTCTCAAAAGAATTCCCTAGAATTATCGTCATGTGTATGTTCAAAACATTTTCACTGGTATAGCACATTCAAGAACACATCAAGCAATATCTACCTAGAAGTCATGGTTCATTAATCAACAACTTGGCCCACACTTGATACTCCTTTGCCTCACACCAAGTGGTTTCCCACAAGAGATATTGGCTTTGTCATGGAAGTGCCATAAACACAACCAAGGGAACACATATGGTGATTGTAAAATCTTGAGATGATTCGGGTAGTCCACTAGGATCGATCCTTGCACCAAGAAGTTGAGCGGCTAAAAAAAGGGTAGTTACTAACTTAGGGTGTTTAGATAGGGCTTTCGTTCATAGTGTTCCTCTTGCTCCCAATTACGGGACACCTCACCTTGTGATGAGTAATCGATCTCGCGACCACAAGAGTACCTTAAGAATTCTTGCCTAGTGATCTCCCTGTGGTCAAAATCTCATAAGCGATCACACTAGGTGAAGACAATCACTATGTCTACCAAAGTTTTGTGTCCTCAATAGACTTGAGTTTATAGTGGGTTGGAAGAGCCAAGTAATCTTCTTGTCCCCACTTGGGTCGTTCCTCTCAGGTTGTTCGAGAGAAGGCCCTCTAAAAGATTCTAACTACACAAAGAGTGGATCAACTTTCGGAAGCCAAGATTTTTGATTCACCACAAAGATGAAGAGCATACTCTCCTATTCCAATCGTTTTCTCCCAAACACGCCAAGAAGATTCACTTGCCTCTTACTCTTGAAACCAAATGGTAAGTCAAGATTTCTGATTCACCACAAGGGTGAAGAGCATACTCTCCTATCACCAAAAGATCCCATTTGTAAGTTTTAATGTGCCTAAAAATAAAAAACTAGTATATGCCACACATGTAAGTAAAGAACAAACAAAATTGGGTTTTTATGCATTGGGAAACCCTGCAAACAATCATTAGTAGCCCTTGTGCATTTGAAGCTTTGACATGCGTTCTTTTTATGCAATGTCTCGATTTTTTTTCACAAGGATGGCTACCTGCAATCACAACTTGTTAGCATCACAAGTTAGTGTGAAATAACATAAAATACTACAATAAAAAGTGGTTAGTTGCCTCAAATATCCAAGTTATCTTTCAATCAAGTGTATGCAAAGAAAGTGCAAACTAATCACAAATGCTCTCATTTTTACTCTTTGCTTTTGACCTAGTCAACAAGATTATATTTTTTTGCTATTATTTCGGATCCAAAATCAGAAATGAAAGAAAGAGACCCCTACTAAAAATTACAGAGCTTTCCAAAAATGTAAGAAATTCAAAAAAATCTCTTCATTTGCGCCCTAAAGACCAATTTTGTCAAAATAGGCCAGATTTATCAAATCGGGATTCGGGTTTTTTATCCCTAATATGACCTCAAAAGTCAAAACACAAAGATAATACCCCTCTTAGAATTCAAAAAAGATTCTGAAAATATAAGTTTTTCCAAAAAATATGCTGATTTGCAATCAAAAATGGCTTTTTATGAAAAACAAAAAAAAAATCATAACTCTTGTAAATCATGTCAAAATGCTTTGAAAATTGGACTGAGACATTTTGAACACATACCCAACTTGCAAAAAAGAGTTTAGAACCAAACTCTAAGTGGTTTAAAAGATATGATCAAATTTTGAAACCAACTAGATTTTTGGCCTTCAAACCAATCTACTTATGAGTTGGCCTTAAAACCCAAGTGATAATTCTACAAAAGCACTTGATTAGATCCAATATGCTGCTGTAAAAAACCAGAGATGAAACATAAAAGAAAATGGAGCTAAAAACTTGATTCAAGCCCCATGGTGGGCACCAAAAATGTACACTCAAAAGTGTCCCACTCTAAACCCTTCTATCCCAACGATTCCATGAGTTTGGAATGTTCGAATGTCGGCTTAGAGCTCCCTATCCATAGAGTGCAAGAGAGTATATTTTAAGAATAAGAAGGCTCTCAGATGAGCCTTAGAGATACTCTTCTTGCTAGTAAACCATGCAATGGGAGGTTCCAAAGACAAGATGCAAGAATGCAAATGTCCCAAGGAGTTCCTCAAGGATGCAATGCAAATAAAGATTAAGCTAGAATGAATATGAAAAGTGCAGCTATCCTAAGCATGGGTGAGAGTGTTACAATTCAAATATTAAGCTATGTGAGAGATTATTGCAAAATAGAAGCTAAACTAACATGCAACATGAATCTAAGCTAAAATGCTATGGTATGAGAGAATGTAGACAAGAAATAGAAGTTCTCCACAAAGCTCCAAAGAAACCTGTTAGAAAATCTGCAGCATAACAATATTCAAAATGAGGATGGATTTGAGGGGGAAAGCTCTCTCCCTTTTAAAGATGTACAGACGATGGAGATCAAGATGAAGATGGTGTATGATCAACGGTGGAATTTGGGAGTGATCCATGTGCACACACAAGTCAACCAATAGAATATAAGTTGACTTGTCATATAAGACAAAAGTCACAAAGCCTTTTCTTTTAATTGCAAAATATAAAAAGGACTTTATGTGTGCACTTTAAGTGGGTTAGAAGAATGGGGTCTTTTATTTAATTAAAAGGGGACATGTTCTTTTAATCAAATAATGAACTTAGGATAGCATAGTCAAACTATAGGTTATAATCAAATATATTGATTATTAGCAATTTGGTCTAGATAAATGATTAAATTAATTTAGCCAAAATGCTGAGAAGGGGGCTAATAGTCTAGATGACCATTTTTAGGTGATTACAGTTGTTAGATGCAGTATTAGATTAAATTTAAATGTAATTCAATGTCATGAGATCCTCAAGGAATGTAACTTGTTATGTATGGTTTAGTTGATTTTATGTTATTGCTTTTGCTACTATTTGTTTGATGTGAATGATTTATCTTTCTTGTTTTAAAAAAAAAATGTTTGGCAAACTTAGTAAAATTTTAGGTTAATTCTTTTGGATCCTTTGGCGAGGCGTTACATTTGGTATTAAAGCCCAAGTTGTTACATTGGGAGCTCTGGGTATATTGGAATGCCACTAATGTTAACTAGTTGAACAAAAACAAAAATAACAAACTATTGTGTATCTCAACTTCAAACTGAAACTTGAACTAGTTGAACTAAAATAGAACATAAAATTTTAGTTGTATATTTTTCATACTTCAACACTTAAAACTTTAAAACTGAAATTATGCGTAAACCTAAACATAGGCAAAACTGAAAATGGAAACTTAATCTGTTTTCAAAACATGTATCTTCTATCTATGCTTTAAGGTAGTATGCCTTTGATTGTCTTTATGAGCATTATGTTATCCTTGTTTAGGATGCTTTAGGAGATCTATCTCAGTATTTGTTAAAAGGATGAATGTTGGATCAATATGATTTTCGATTTACTATTAAACCATAATCATATTGCTCTAAGTGTGTTGTAGTGTTCTTAGTAGAGTCATATCCTCGTACAGGGGGAAAGGGTCCAATGGGACCTACACAATGAGTCCTTAGTTTTACTTTTCTTGTAAGCTTCCAGGAGTATACCTAATTCTAGGGGGGGTGGATGTAGTGCCTGCCCTAGTTTACATCTTCCTAGTTACATTTTTGTTATCACTGCCAAACTCTTTTAGGCCATTTTTATGCTTGATGTTTAGTAGCATTATTTTGAGATTATTAGATATTGTTTTACATCTAGTTTATTATATAATGAGATTACTTGATACTCTATATTTAATGTATGCATGATGATTATCACAGTGTTTGTAGTTATTAATGATGATTAGTTAGATGGTTTATTATCACATGTGTTTTCTTATGGATACTTACCCCATACTACATGTGTATGGTGTGCATGTTTATTTTCTTTTTGTATGGCATTTTTGATGTGGTTAAGGAAGGGGGTTGTAGTCACCTACTAGTCAAGATCTACACGATGCACCACTTCCTGGCATTGCCTATTTAGCTTAGAATATTGTGTCTGTACATTTGTGAGTTTTATATAGGTTGTAGGTACCAAGTATCGACTTTTTTGAATTGCCAAGATGAGCGTACCCTATTGCATTATCTCAATGGTAAGAGAGGGGAGATCAATTCTTAAGTCCAAATCCCAAACCCTTAAGTCATTTGTCCTAAATGAAATTATGACAAGTATCTGTGTCGAGTATCCTCTAAATGCGTTGAATGACGTTAATTCATGATTATAACCCTTTAGTTTGACTTTGTGTGTGTTTTACTATGATGGGTTTTCATATTTTATTTTATGAGTCTTTGGTGAATTTTCTATTAATTAAGTCTAATTAAAATATTAAATTAATGTTTTAATTTAATGGGAAATTATTATGACATTTTAATATTTAATTATATTTAATTAATTGAGAAATTAATTAAATAAAAAGAATTAAATTTTGGAGATAAAAGTTATAAGAATAAATTTAGAATGTGATAATATTAATTTAATTTAATAATAATATATTTAGAGTTCATTTTTAAATAAATGCTAAATATTATTGTTATTTAAGTTGATAAATAATTATCAAATTAAACGTTTGAAAATAAATTAAAAAGTGAAAAAAGATATTAAATTATGAAAAACTTTTAAGTTTGTATAAGAATTAATCAAACAATTATTATAATTTTCTATTGTCCATGCTTAATTATTATGCTTGAGATTAAAATAGAAAAAAATTAATTAAAAAGATAAAACATGTGAACTTAATAAATATATTTTAATAAAGTATGCATGAGATTGAAAAGTAATAAATTAAATAAAAAGAAGTCAAGTGAAAATTAAGTAAAGTTATTTAATAATTCATTTGACGTGCATGAAAATATAAAAGGAAAGATTAATAAAAGTTAATTTAGGGTTTGAGTCTTGCGAGTGAGGAGACCTCTTGGGTGAACACACAATTAGTGCCTCGATTTGAGGAGAGAACTCCTTATCACCAATTGAGGGTTCATTTTTGGGAGAGACGAATTTTGGAAGAGACAAATTTGGATGCAAATTTTGGAAGCAAATTTTATAAGGAGAAATTTGGGAAAGGTTTCAGAGAGAAGTTTTGAATAGAAGCAGATTCTCTCACGATCTTCGGGTGGTTGCGTATTAGCATCAAGTTTAGGTAGGGTCTTGTGTTTTGATCACTGATTAATTACACAAATTTCCTTTCCTATCTTCCTCGTACCTGTGGATTGTAAATCTGAATTCTCTATGATGAACACTTAAACATTTCAATATTGTAAATTATTAAATGCTTGCCAATATCTTTTGCATATGTGGAGATTAGAAAAGTAATCATAGACCCTCGTTTAGTAGATTAAAGAAATTAGATTTTGATTCGGGAAGGGTTTGAAATAAGAAGATCTTAGATTGGAATTGGAATGGTTAGTATTATTTTCTCTATTAGATTATAAGTGTAAATGCTTATAATTTTTTTAAAAAATTAAAAACAAAATAAAAATCATTTAATTATTTAAAATATTATTATTGGAAATCTAAAATAAAATAAATTACATGTCTTATACAATTGGAAGGGGATTTGTTTTTTTAAAGGTTTTTAAAATCTTAAATAAATAAAATAAAATATTTAATTATACATGTTCGGAAGGGGGTTGAATTGTTTATATATATATATATATATATATATATATATATATATATATAAAACTTATTGGGAAAAAATGTTTCTAAAGTTTTTATGTAAATAATTTTTAAAAAAACAATAATAATAAAATAACATAATGCATATCCCTGACTTACCTTGCGTGTTGATGATGACTCCCAACACAGACCTGTACTGCGTTGATTGCAAGTGTCCAACAATTTGGGTGGGGGTGTTTTTAAATAGCCGCACGATTAAATAAAGGTCGACGACATTTATTATAAATAATGTTTTAAAAAAAAAAGTTTTATATAAAAGTTATAAATTATATTAATATTTCATTTCAATTTAATAATAATTTTATTAATAGATTTTAATATGAATTAAATATATTTTAATAATTGTGTTAATATGTTTTAATGATAAATTTATTATTAATTTAATAAATTTATTAATATTTAATATTTTAATAAATAATTAATAAATGAGTAAGATTGATTTTATTTTATTTCTACATTATTAATTAGTTTGATTAAATGAAATTTAATTAAATTTAATTAATATATGAGAATACTTAGTGAAATTTAGATTTACCTTAATAATAATAATATTGACTTAAATAAAAATCGAAGTTATTTTTATTGGAAGAATAATCATTATTATTTAATAATTATTTATCCTTTGATTATTTACAGGAAGTCAACTTAATATAAATGGGGTAATTTTATAGAGATGAATGGGATTAACTATAAGGGTTAACTATGAAAACTTATTACTTAAAACATATATGAAATTGGAACTTAAACCCTACATTAACATCAACAATATTTTTCCAAATCAAACTAAACTGAGAGATTATCTTGTTTCTATGCACTGTTTATGTTTTGGGGTTTTGAGGTTTGTCTTAGTGTTGACTAGTCTTAGGTTGTTACCAGAGGCTCAAGGGTTATGTGAGTGTGACATTATGATTTTGATCTCAATCTTTTTAAAACTCAACTATGGTAATGCGATGGCATGCTCTATGATGTGTGTGGATTATTGATTGTTATTACTTTCTAGATTCCTTGTGTAAAGCTGAGGTGTATGTTTATAAGATATTTGACTTAACCATTTTTGAGTCATTGATCAGTTATCTTTGATTTGCTTTCCAGTCTCTTTGAGAGGACTGAGTTGTTTTGAATGATTTATTCTTGATGATGTCATGTTTTGACATGTTTGACTTGACCATTTTGGAGTCTCTAACCAGTATTATTATTGGGATACTTTTCGGTTGCTTGTTGAGAGCCGATGGATTTTGTGATATATCTTTGACACTTATGAGTTTCTAGTTGAGAATTTTTGTGATTATTATGATTATCTTTTGGTACTTTTTAGTTGCTCGTGGAGAACCGATGTGATATTGTGGATTATCTTTTGATGCTTTTCAGTTGCTTGTATAGGGCTGAGGTGATTTTTATATGATCATTGATTTGTGCTTTTATTGAGCCTAGGGTAGGTTATCTATATGTAGTTTTGGGAAGTGGCTCTGGGAATAACCCATTGCAAGTTCTTCTAATTAGTGAAAACATTACACTAAATACTAACTTAAATGAACCTAATAAGATAATTGTATGTTCTCACCCATATCTCAAGTGCTAGTACAAACTAGGATGGGAGTAGAGAGAACACTTGGTTATGACCTTGCATTCTGTAGAATGCCTTGTCAGTACAAGAGGATACTAGTGGCTGCATAGGGATCACTAGGGACCCTGGAGTCTTAAGCTAACTATCAGGGTAACTTCTACATGATTCATGCTATGACACTTGCCCACTTACATAGTAGGTTTCCTGCATGTCTTGTGTGCCTCTAGGTCTAGATGTCAATCTATGTTGGAACCTTTTGAGTTAGATGCTTTTAGGATTCTTTGGACTTAGAGAGTACATGTGATATGTGATTTGATATCCTATCTGGGACTTGAGATTATCTCCTCAGTGTGGTGGGAGTGGGCCATTTAGGTTCCATGCAGTCGGGTGGTAGTTGTTTTCACTCTTACCATTGAGATCCATCCATAGTCACTATGGCTGGAGCTTCTTGGGATGCTTGTTATAATGTTGTGATGATGTTATTCACTGATGCATTTCTTTTTATTGATTATTAGCTTGTGATAGGTGATGTTATCTATTTTGGAGGATCATCTTATGCTTTATTCTTGTATGTTAGATTTCTGTATGCTTATGTTGTAGTATGTTTAGGAGTGACGTCCCTATTACTATAGTACCAACAATCTTATAGGTGACTTGGGATGTTACGCATGAGGGATGGCTAGGGTCCATGATGGTCTTATGATGCTATTGATTGTTGGGAGGAACCGCACACTTGGTTAGTTGTGTTTTATGATAGATAGTTGTATTACATGTTGGATGTTTATATCTTTTATGATGGATGGGTGTATCATGTATGGTGGATGGTTTCATTTATTATATTATACTTGTATCATGGATTTGAGGAGGATGTTGTATTTATATTTCTTCATATGTATATTCTTTTAGCCTTTCATACCCTGTGACATGTAAAGTGGATGATTGAGCATTCTGAATTAATTTGCCAAGAGGCATTCGGAACAAATGTATATTAAATGAACATTGGACTTTATAATTATTCTTTTATGTGGATGTGGTAGTTGTTAGATGTAGTATTAGATTAAATTTAAATGTAATTCAACATCATGGGATCCTTAAGGAATGTAACCTATTATGTATGGTTTAGTTGATTGTATGTTATTGCTTTCGCTACTATGTGTTTGATGTGAATGATTTATCTTTCTTGTTTTAAAAAAAAATGTTTGAAAAACTTAGTAAAACTTTAGGTTAATTTTTTTGGATCCCTTGGTGGGGTGTTACATGTCCCTATTTAGTTTATGAGAGTTTTTACTTGGCTTTTAGATCTATGCTTTTTTCTTTCAAAGGGTTTCAATTTTTAGAGTTATTTTGTATTAGATCTTGGGGGGGGGGTGTCATTTTTTCAGTGCATTTTGAGCCCAAAAGAACCTCACCGTTGGATTCATAGTTGAAATTTGAGGCAAAAAAATTGCTCCCAGATTTGGGCATGCTTCCTGAGGTGACCATTTATTTTTTACCATAAATAAATAAATCACAAAGGAAAAAAGGAAGAAAGCAATTTATTAAATAAAGAAATGCATGTTTTCCAAAAAAAAAAAAGTTTCAAAAAAAACTTGCTTTCTTTTTTAATTTTTAGTTTAAAAAAGCATGTGATGCTTGCATCATTAAAGGACACATATGTTAGAAGCTACTGACGCATGTCAATCCAAGTACTGACGTAGTAGGTTTGACAACCACAGGTGTGATGTTAGCAATTTTGGAGCTGAAATTTGATGGCCTTCAAACTGTCTCTTTGACTTGTTTTGTCCTAAAAAGCTATTTGTGGTTTTTTGGCCATATCTTGGTCATACAGAAGTATTTTTTGATGAATCTTATATCACTGAGAAAGATCTTTCCAATTCTTTCATGATGGTGTAGGTTATTCAGACTTTTGATTTTGTTTGGTTTCTTGTTTATGCAATCAAAGCCAGAAGTTCTATTTTGCACTCTAGGAGACATATCATGAGCATCCAATCTCCGATTTGAAAATTCTTTATATCATTGAAAAAATCTTTTTGAGCTCTCTCTAGTGATGCTAGTTGCTTTTCCAAATTATGCTCCAAACATATTCTATTCAATCTTTTTCATTTTTGCATCCTGGTGAATATATTGGTTTTTTTAGGTCTGAGGATCAATTTTGTTGTTTTAGATAATTTTTCATGGGTTATATTATCTATTGTATTAGCCTCATGTCTCTTTTGATCTTTGTTGATATCCTTTTCTAGTATTTTTGCAAATGCACTAAGATAGAGTGCCACTCTATTGCATTTTAGGATCTTGCACATAATTGTGTTTTGTTGTACATGCACTACATTATAAAGTGCCTTAGAGGGTTTTATGTTGGCCATATTTGTCATCATCCTTTTTTAAGTGAGTGTTTGTTCTACAACATTAGCCTCATGATGTGTCAATGACACATTTCATTATAGTTGTTTGTACTTCTATTGCACTCTTCATATTCCTGGTTCTTTCTATAGGAGATATTGCATTCAATTTCAGTGTTCATGTCTTACCTCTCAACATTATAAGGGGGTTATGTTAGTTCTATTTTTTTCTTACTTTGATGGATTGAGCTATGTATTTAGTATTTGATCATATGTACTAGGTGATTGCAGTGGCTAGATACCTATGAATTTCGGTGAGATGGATAATTTACCATATAGACATTCTCTCATTCCTATTTTTGGAGGCCATGAAGATACCTTCCATCTTCAATTGATTAGATCTTTAGACTTAGTCTTCTCTACTTGGTCATGTTCTATATAGTGGAGGTTTTTCAGATCAACATTTTTGTAGTGTTTGCAGCTTCATGCTTTAGTGGTGTTCTTCATGATCATCTTTTGTTCCTATCTTCTAGAACATTCTTTCCATCTCTTTTTGGAGTAGGGTTTTTTCCATGTGGCTTTCTCTATTTCTTCTCTTTACAGAGATTTGGTTGTGATTGGGTACCTCATCAGGCCTTGTTGCTAGGACCCAAATTTTCTTTCTCCGGTAGTTTCTAAGTTTTTAGCTACTCCCTAAGTTTATCTTAAGGGTGGTGTTAGAGTAATACAATATTTCCTTATTAATTAAATCATTTTGATTTAATTATTAAGTCACTTATTATCTCTAGTTTACTTAAGCTAAACTTTAGGCATATAATAATTAATTCTTTTATTAATTATTATCATGCAACCTAGGTTTTATCCTATTAGGGTTTTGATCTCCTTTTATAAGAATTGATCTCTTTGTAATTTTATTCATTCACTTTTGATAATATCAATTTATTTTTTGCTCATCAACAATATCTCATCTATGGATCTGGGAATTCCAACCTCCATAGCTTTTTCTTCTCTCTTTCTGTGACATGTGTTTGCATGCAGGTGATTCTTGGGAGCTATGAAATTGATCTTTCATTACCTTATTAATTAAATCATTTTGATTTAATTATTAAGTCACTTATTATCTCTAGTTTACTTAAGCTAAACTTTAGGCATATAATAATTAATTCTTTTATTAATTATTATCATGCAACCTAGGTTTTACCCTATTAGGAATTTGATATCCTTTTATAAGGATTGATCTCTTTGTAATTTTATTTATTCACTTTTGATAATAGAAATTGCCTTTTTTCTCATCAAGAATGTTTCATCTATGGATTTGGGAATTCCAGCCTCCATAGCTTTTTCTTCTCTCTTTCTATGATAGGTGTTTGCACTTAGGTGATTCTTGGGAACTATGGAGTTGATCTTTCGTCAACTTCAATAGTGTAAGGATGACAAATGTGAGTGTGTAAGTCATTACAAACAATATAACAATTTATGGATAAATTACTAGTTACAAAAAATAATAGGCATAAAAGAGCATGATAGGAAAAAGATAATTATGGATTAAGGAATTATTTTGTTTACAAAATAATTACTTAATTAATTAGGTATGACATCATAGATGTTAACCTTAAGTCATCAAGTTGTAATAATTTTTTTTTAAAAGTGTGTGAAAGCTTGAAGGCTGACTGGAGAGTATTTTGTAAAATGTAAAGGTATATAAGAAGATTACAATATGTTAAGTGTGCTTCTTTAGAAGACTATGTGAACTATATGTGATGCAAATTCTGATGTGAGATCAGAGGAATGTGAATTTTGTGAAGAGTAGCTAGAGCTATATTAGATATTGAAAATATCAACAATAAGTAAAGAGGTTTTTGTATCTATCTTTTTGTATCAAGGAACTACATTGTATAATGTATGTTTGGGTAGTGGGCTCTTCTTGTAGACATTTTGTATTTGTATATAAAAAATCCTAACAAGGTTGAGGCTTCTAATAAGGCTTAAGACAATATATATGTAATAGACTTCTAACAAGGTCAATATCTTTAACCCAATACTTTTGATTAGTGGATCATTTTGTGGGTACCATCCCCACCAAGGTTTTCTCTTGGCCAAGATTTTCCTAGTTAACAAAATATGGTGTTATTAGTTCTCTTATTGCATGGTTATGTTTACTTTTCGATGCAATTAGTTTTCTTTCACATGCAAGTTATAAGATAATTAATAATATCCAGTTTTAGGCTAAAGTTTGTAGAATACTGTTTCAACCCCCCCAGTACTCTCTCTCTCTCTATACATACATACATACATACATACATACATACATATATCTCATTATCTCTTCACCCCCCCCTCTCTCTCTACCCTATACATCTCTCTCTCTCTCTCTCTCTCTCTATATATATATATATATATATATATATATATATATATATATATATATATATATATATATATATATATATATATATATATATTTCCTTCTCTCCATCACTCCCTCTCACTCCCTCCCTTTGTATGTCCATCCTCTCTCTCTCTCTCTCTCTCTCTCTCTCTCTCTCTCTCCATCTAGAGCTCTCTTAGTCTCTATCACTTCTCTCTCACTCTCAATCTCTCTTATTGCCTCTAGTTTTGCATAACCTAATAGGGTTATGGAGAAATAGTTTCAATGAGTTAACTCTTTGTGATGCGATCATGTTAATAACATGATCATATTTTGTACATTATGGAAAATTAGAATGTTATGTTTAGGTATTAATAACATGATCACATTTTTCACATTATGCAATGATTAGACAACCATTTCAAGTTGCTACAAGGTCCCACTACTATGTCATAGGGTGTTCTGCTATAGTACACATTTTTTTATGTCTTCTTGCTTTGAAATGATCAAAATTTCATGTTTTTGGGTATCTTGTTCATGTTTTCTTATAATCATTATAACTTCACCTTTATATAAAATGATTGACTTGAATTGTTTTTTGAGTTTATGTTAATTGGTATTATAAAAAATGTTGCAATTTTGTCGTTATTTTGTATGTTGTCAATGATGGGAAAGAACAAGAGAAGATAAACTAAGGGACACAAGGCAATGAAGGAAAAACAAAGGGAGTGTATGAGGATATTATTTCAAGCTAGAGCATCAAACACACACGATTGATTGGTGAGAATGCACCAATTAATGCTGAAATGATAAATGCACCTAATGTACCAAATGAATAATAAGAGCACACACCAATTGAAATTAATGCACTTAATGTAGCAAATGAGATTCAAGAGCACATACCAATTGAAATTCAAGAGGATGAACCTATTTCACCTCTTGCACCTAATTTGCATAATGATCCTTATTCACCTTATGCACCCAATTCATGTAATGCATGTAATTCACCTAATGCTTACAATTCACCTAATGTAAACAATGCACTATTGTCTACACCTCTTAGAATAATTCGTAGAAAGCCAAAGTTTCTAATTGACATTGATGAAAATATTTTGACGTTGATGCATGATAAAATGTCAGAAATAAATTGTAGAAGAATTGTCAATAAGATATGTAATAACTATTTTGAAAAATGAATTATAAGTGGAAGATGTCAAGTAGTTGTTGAAATGATTAAAAATATGAAATTTAGATATATTATGAGAATTTTGGGGTTAAGAATATCAAAAAATAGTAGTGAAAGAACCATTGTGAGAAACATTTTCAATGCATATTGATCTATTGGCTCAAAATCACACGTACTAGAGACACTAATGTTAATTGATGTGTCCTCACATCAACCATATTGGGAAAGAAAATGAAAAAATCTTGCATAATAAACAAAACAAGCAAGACATTAAAGATAATTAGAACTACATAAAAAAAAACCTTGGAGAGGCAAGATAAAATTGAGGATCCTAACAACAATGATAATCTTTGGTCATTCTCGAGTAGACTCCCATGCTAGGACAAGGTTATTGTTGGTACACTAGGAACATTAATTGAAAAGTTTTGGTTTGATAGCACAAGGGTTTCACCAACCAAAAATATGTTTTCAAAAGGTGAATTGGGAGTACAAATCATGACCCAGTCTGAAACACTTTTTAGATATGACTCAAACACAATTTGATGAAATTTTTCTTCAAAGATATCCTCAAATTAGAATCAACTAAAGGGTTTTGAGATGAGAAAACCATTCTATGTTGAGATTAATCATACACACACCATATGTTATTATAGGGCCCATGTTGAGTTTTTCAGGCATTATAATATTTATCATTCTATATGTTGTACTATGGAAACTAGTGATGTTTTGCAAGAATGTGGTCTAAAAAACCTCCAAAGTATCAAGAGAGTTTATTACAAGTATACTATACATAAGAGATGATGACAACATTGTATTATAAGCCTATGTGTTTGAAAGGTTCTTGTGATAAATGTGGCAGTTTACAAAAGTTACAAACATACTGACATATAGATAACATAGATAAAATTGGTTAGAAAATAATTTCTCTTGAAAACTACAAGTCAATTATGTATGATGTTAAATATATAAAAGAACCAAAGAGGCATGAGTTAGTGAAAAGGATATATGTATAACTAATTTTATGAAATTATTTCAAGGTAAACTAGTATATGAGTACATAGTCCATACACATAGAGCTAGATGATTAGATGGACAATTTAAGATATGTAAGGATAGTTTTCCCTTGGGCACAATTGTCTTTGTTGTTGATTTTGCTAAAAATTATACACTAAAGCCTCAAAATGAAGTATGACAAATGTACCACCACTCAACACAAGTCTCATTTTTTGTGCACATAGTATTCGTCATGCACATGATAGCACATAGGAGGATAGAAAGATTATAAGAGAGTATCACTTCTATATTAGCGATGATCAAACTCATTCATCATAGTTTGTGCAAGGTTGTTTTAGAAAATTATATGATAGTTTAAGAGATAGAGATATTACCTATAATCAACACATGATATGGTCAAATAATTTCACATAACAATTCATGAATGAAAGGATGTTCTAATAGTTGACTAGGATGCACATGAAAAGTTGTGTCCAACAATTTTTGAAGTTCATTGAGCTAGGCATGAAAAGGGAGAGATCGATGGTGTAGGAGCATGTGTGAAAAGATCACTTTCTAGAGAGGAATTAAAGTACAAAGGTGGTGTAGTCATATAAGGTGCAAAATCAATAGTGCAATTGTGTAACTCTACTATGTGACCTGGTAAGATAGGTAAGTCTTTGGTTTCTAGATATTTTTGGTTGATATGTGAAGATGACATTGAAAACTTGCAGGATTGTTGTACCCTTAAAGGAATGAGTAAAATCCATTTTTATAGAAGTTCAAATGCATTATCATTAGCAATTTATACTAGATATCTTGTGTGCTTTTTCTTTGCACATATGCATTTTATACGGGATGAATGCGAATCAAGATAGTGGGTTGACAATTGATCTTATAGACCTTTACGACTTCTTGATTCATATGAAATCCCTAGATCACTACAATTGAACCAGCTTGAAGTATTAAAATATTGGGACCACACATATAACTAAGTTGGGCCAGGCAATTTGTCAAGTTAATATTTCTATAAAATTGCACTCTTCATTGTTTCTGGTATGAACATATCCTTGTACATAAAATGCAAGTCATGTATATGCAATTATTGCAAATGAGGATAACAAAGAAGGGACATTATTTTTTGTGTCATTGTATTGAGGCCAAAAAGAAATTGACAACTACAGTGACTGATGGTGAGGGTATCGGGTACCTAATAGGATATGTTATTTTTATAGACACTTGGCTTAGAAGGTACTATTGTTGTGTCTAGTTTCATTAACACTAAGGTAAAGTTGATTTTATGATTATTATGGCATTAACTTGTAAGGTTTAATCAAATGAAGGTATGCTATTAGGAATTATAATACCTAGTTGTTTGAGGATTTTGAGACACATAGACATATTCTTCATTTCTCTAACCTTGTTGTAGCAAATATTCAGTTAATGAAATAACATGGTATACCTCTTAACAAGAATTTGTAGAAAGTTCATGAATCTCAACATGAGGCAATACTTGACACAATAAGGGTTAGAGATGATCTAGAAGGCTGTGTTGATCCAAAAGAATGATTCTACACTATCCAATAGAATAATTTTTGAGATTTTTGTATATATCTAATGTGAAATTTTGTAACTTTGCTACCATGTGCATATTTAGATGCCAAATTTTATACATACAAAACAGAGAAGAAATATAAAATTTACATATTTTGATGCCAAATTTTGTATATAGAAATTGAGAAGAAATGTAAAATGTGCATATTTAGATGCCAAATTTTGTATATAGAAACTGAGAAGAAATGTAAAATGCACATCATATGCCTAATTTTGTATGAAAATTTGTACAACTGTAACATGCGCATATTAAGATGCCAAATTTTGTATAGAAAAGTTGTAAAAATGCAACATGTGCATATTTAGATACCAAATTTTGTATAGAAATGTTGTAAAAATGTAACATGTGCATATTCATATGCCAAATTTTGTTCAAAAAAGTTGGAAAAATATAACATATGCATATACATATGCCACATTTTGTAGATAAATTTTGTGACATGAATATGAGCTTATTTCCATTCCAATAAAGGCTGTGTACCATCTAACAGTTTGTCTATAGCCCTCATGAGTTTTGAGATATGACAATTACAAGATGGCAACTAAAAAGTGCTTAGTGAACCTTAGAGACACTTTGACGAATGGTGGTCACAATTTTTCTAGACACTTCATGACCAAAACAAGGGTTTCCCTAGGGTTCACCTGTCAATCTAGAGCTAACTAGATAGTCAAATCGACACCACAATGAAAAGTTGGAAATATATGCAATGTTGCTCTAATTCACTAAGCCACACTACAAGTTTTGGCATCAAGCAAGAATGTTGTGCTAAATCAAATTCATTTGGAATCTCTCAGAATTGAAATAGGTTATTGTAGGGTTCATCAATGTGATCTAGTGCCATATAAAGTTTGTTTATATTCCTCATAAGCTCTAAGATATTACCATTACAAGATGACAACTAAAAAGTGCTTAGTCCACCTTGGAGAAACTTTGGTGCATGATGGTTGCAAATTTTCTAGACACTCCATGACCAAAAAAAGGGTGTCTCTAGGGTTTACCCACCCATCTAGAGCTAAAACAACTTTTGAATTGATGACATGATGAATAGTTAGAAATATATGCAATGTTTCTCCAATTCACTAAGCAACACTAAGTGTTGGCATTAAGCAAGAATACTGTGCAAAATTAAATCCATTTGAAATTTCTTAGAATTGAGATAGATTACTATAGGGTTTGCAACATGGTCTTGTAACATTGAATAGTTTGTTTATAGCCCTCACGAGCTCCAAGATATGACTATTATAAGATGGCATTTGAAAAGTGCTTAGCATACCTTGGAGACACTTTGGTGCATGGTGGTCATGATTGTTTTAGAGACTCTGTGCCCAAAAAAAGGATGTCCCTAGGATTCACCCGCCCATTTAGAGCTAACAAAATAGTAAATTAATTGATGCCACAATGAATGGTTGGAAAGATATGCAATGTTGTTCCAATTCACTAATAAACACTAGAAGTTTTGGCATCAAGGGAGAATGTTGTGCCAAATCAAATCCATTTGAAATCTCTTAGAACAGAGATAGTTTACTATAGGGTTTATCAAAATAGTGTTGTACAATCTAATAGTTTTTCTATAGATCTCATGAGCTCTGAGATATGACCATTACAAGATGGCCACTAAAAAGTGTGTAGTACACCTTAGAGACACTTCAATGCATTGTAGTCATATTGATTGTTCTAGACACTTTATGACCAAAAGAAGGGTGTCCCTAGGGTTCACCGATCCATCCAAAGCTAATAGAATAGTTGAAGTGATGCCATGATAAAAAATTAGAAAAATATGCAATGTTGCTCCAATTCACTAAGAAAAATTGTAAGTTTTGGCATCAAGTGAGAATGTTGTGCCAAATAAAATCCATTTGGAATCTCTTAGAAATAAGATAGGTTACTATAGGGTTCATCAATATAGTCCTGTACCATCTAATATTTTGTCAATATCCCTCACAAGCTCTGAGATATGAGTATTACAAGATGAAAATTGAAAAGTTCTTAGTGCACCTTGGAGACACTTTAGTGCATGGTGGTCATGATTGTTCTAGATGATTCATGGATGAAACAAGGGTGTCCCTAAGGTTCACACACCCAATAGGAGCTAACAAAATAGTTGAATAGGTGCCATGATGAATGGTTGGAAAGATATACAATGTTGCTCCAATTTACTAAGCAATGTTGCAAGTTTTGGCATCAAGTGAGAATGTTGTCCCAAATCAAATCCATTTGAAATATCTATAACTAAGATAGGCTACCATAGGGTTTGTCAACATGGTCTTGTAACATCTAACAATTTATCTATAGCCCTCACAAGCTATGAGATATGACCATTACAAGATGACAACTAAAAAGTGCTTAGTGCACCTTGGAAACACTTCAATGAATGGTGGTTGCGATTTTTCTAGACACTTTGTGGCAAGAACAAGGGTGTCCCTAAGGATTTCCTACCCATATTGAGCTAATGAAATAGTCAAATCAATGCCACAATGAATGGTTGGGTAGATATGTAATGTTGCTCCAATTCACTAAGCAACAATGCAAGTTTTTGGCATCAAGTGAGAATATTGTGCCAAATCAAAACCATTCAAAATTTATCAGAATTGAAACAGGTTACTATAGGGTTTCTCAACATGGTCCTATACCATCTAATAGTTTGTCTATAAACCTCACAAGCTCCGAGATATGACCATTACAAGATGGAATATGAAAAGTTCTTAGTGCACCTTGGAGACACTTCGGTGCATGGTTCTAGACACCCCATGGGCAAAAGAAAGGTGTCCCTATGGTTCACCAAACCATTTAGAGCTAATGAAATAGTTGAATCAATGATCTCAAAATATTTTTACTTTAATTTTTATTTGTGTCATCAAGATTAGTTGTCAGACTAAATGCATATAGTATATCCTAACATTGGTTTCATCGACTCAACATTATCAGGATCATTTGTGATAGTAAATCCTTTCTATATATTGAGGTGTATGGCTTCAAAAACTAAATTTACTTAACCATAAATATTTAACACTGAACATAACAATATATAAATATTAAATCAATGAAAAGGAAATACTCACAATATTTTTTCTTTGACTTTGATTTGCATCATCAAGATCAATTATAAGACTAAATCCATCTGGTATATCCTAAAATTGCTACTTCAGCCTTTAGACTTGTTTCTTTTGTGGCTAGGCTTCTAATGCTTATTTTCAGCCTGATTTGCATTAACTCTCAGGTTTCAAGATCCTTGTAAAACCTATTTATCTAATAAAAAACATAATCAATCTCATTTGTGACAGTAAAGCCTTCCTACACATCAAGGTCTATATGTTCAACAACCAAATTTATAACCATATATCTTCATCATTGAGCATAACAATATATAACCATTAAATCACTGAAAAAGGTAAAACTCTCATAATATTTTGTTTTTGATTTTTATTTGTGTCATCAAGGTCAATTGTAAGACTAAATCCATCTGGTATGTATCCTAACATTGGTTCATCTATTCAATATTATCAAGCTCATCTTGTCCATTTAAAAAGTTTTCCTTCTCCTATATGTATCTAAACATTTAATATATATTATTATTACAAACATATTGCAATTCTAAAATTGAAAACAATACATGACATCTTTAAACTTGACCATTGCTCTTGTTGTGAAAAATCCTTGACAAAACACATATTTTCATAATGAACAAAATATCAAGTTTCACGTGCAATCAACTATGATCAAATATTTAGAGTACATGTCCAAATAAAGCATATATGCCAAATCAAAAGTATAGTTACAAAATGTGGCATTACCTATATGGCTGATATGCACACTACAAATGTTGAATATGTACAAAAATTGGTCATTCAATGACCACAATGATGTATCTACATAGCATGCATCTATAAAAATCTATGATGAAGCAAGATCATCAAAATGAAAGCTTCTTTACAACACTGCATGGCTCACTCTACATCTGTACAAGAACAATTCAAATGCTAAGTCAAATATGTTATCTTAAAATAATATAAAAATTAACTAAATAGAGGACTATAATTACATTGATTTTTGAATTTTTTATTACCTCTTTCTACTACACTAGGGCTGAATGATGAGGGTAATGAGTATCAAATTGAGTGAGCAAGGCTACTAGCAAAGTGGACAGAAATAGAATCCACTATTCATAATGAGTGTTGTAATAGGTCAATAAAATTAATGCACAATCAGTTATAATTAAGACATACTAAAAAAACAAGAGACATGGAATAAAGAAAAAAATGCATACCAAGGATGGAGCTGGGTCTGTTTTGGTAGTAGGATGCACATCAGCTAATGAAATTGTTGTGATGTTTACCTATATGGTAAAATATACTATATATGTTATATACTTGGACGAAATGGTAAAACACAATAAATCACTTTCAAGTAAACAAAAATAGTGGAAATCCATATCTCCTTCTTCTGTTGTCTTTCACCTCCTATTTGCTGAGTAGGACTCCTAGCAAAATAAAGTGGCAAAAGGGCTTTGATACGTAAAAGATAATTAACACAATTTAATAACACATACAAGTGTTGAAAATCAGTCTAAAACCACAAATGCATGTAATTGAATATTTAAATGCATATACTTAGAGTGTGTATATATATTTCTAATGCATACCACTAATGATGGTTCTGTAGTATCAAGAGGAACCACTAATGATGATATAGCTATGACCGTTTCCTATGCAAAAAAGCCATAACATATGACATCTAATTAATGTGATCAGATTTCCAAAATCCATAATTAATGATTTTATGCTTCTAAATTTGATTTTGTGTTTTTTTAACATCAAATTTTTGGTTCACAGTCTGTGATCCATCATCAGGATGATAGAAGGATGTAAGACAAGTGTGATGGATCATAGATTGTGATCTGAAATGTTGATATTAAAAAAACCATACACAATCAAATCCAAAAGCATAAAATCATCATATGACATCCACTTAGAAAGGAGCCCAATTTCTAATATTTTTGAACAAACAAGAACGTGACTAAAACAAATTATGATAACATTATCTCTTCCCTCTCTTGAACATCATCGACATCTGGTGCATTCATTAGCTCTGTGAAAACCATTTTTTTTCTACATGCATTTATAATAAACAAGTTAGATGCATTGATCAATATAGACTAGAAATTTCATCATCTTCAATCATAATCTATTTTTAAAAATATAGTAGAATTGAACTTATTTGCCTTTTTTTTTAATTTGGGTGTCCTTGATGATTTCTTCCTATTTCCCAATGACATTAGTGTACATGGGGTATCCTTAAGAAAGCATAAGCAACACAAGAGAAATCAATATGGTACCTCATTATATCAATATTGTAAACAAGAGGAGTGCAAGATATGATACCACAAAACTCTGTAAACCAAAGTCAATGGCTAACAATGTCACATCATCAATTTGGGATGCTTGAATCATAGACAAGCTATGTAAACACCAATTAAATTTACATATTTATTAAAAAATAATATTTTCAAACCAACAAGAATTATATTATTCTAGTGAATATTTTTTTCTTTACCTCAGGTGTTTGAGCTACTTGTGTACATCTACTTGAATGAACATTACGAGGTGTATTCCTATCATTGAATTCACCCTGCAAGATACATAAATGTATCAATTTCTATTCTTGTTTGAATACAAATCTATCTCATTTTATCAAATTTAGGTGAAATTAATTAATAAAATGTTAAAACACAAAATAAACAAATGTCTATCATCCCTCTAGAAAACACCACCATCATCAGATCATCAGTAAGGGCTACATCCTCAATAATAGATGCATGGCATCTTCTCCCAAAAAGTATGCATGAATAGGATGTTGACCTATCCTCATTTACATCAATATCTAACCCATCATACAAACCATGGCAACTGATGCACATATGTTGAACGAGTAGGGGGACTGAGCCAAATGGAATACTTAATGATGGAGGAGGTGGCATTGGTTGGAATGACTCTGTGTCATGCCCAAAATTTCACAGTAAGAACAAAACTTTTTTTTTCACAAACTTACATATGAACAGATGCACGTTGCAACTAGGCTGTCAAATGAATAAGTGTTTAGGATACATCTACTCATGGTCTATGAGTAATGGTTATGTTCATTTGGGTCATACATAATGCAGTCATTTTATAAATGGTGATCCTTTAAAGTTGGTTGGTAGAATATTCAATTCTAGTAGGTGTCATGATTAGACGAATCAATTCATTTGATGCTCAAGTTTTACAACATGAATAAATTGATGGGAATATTTTATTGGATAAGTTTTGATTCTATCATTTATTAGGGTTCATGTTTAGACACATGGTTGTATAATATTAGCTACCAAAACAAATGGGTTGACTCGAGGCCATATAGTGCACACTCTGATATGTGATATCACTATTTATTCCATTACTATAACTAGAAAGTGACGTTGCACTCATAGGTGTGGGGTGACAAAATTTATTTATTATATGTATACAAACTTAGTAATGATAGTTATACATGTTCGTTGTAATACATAATTATGTCCTCATCACTATTAGAGAAACCTCGATTCATTATCTTCCTATTCCAAATTTCCTATCCTAAAATAAATATTGTAATGAATTCTTTCTTTTCTAGATGGGAAATCTATACATTATTGGCATGCATAGTACTTGATTGCAAAACCAATATCATGACTATGGTGGAAAGGTTGAGCATCTCATTGTGACAAATGACATACATCCCTATGTTAGCATATGACTATTGACCCTTATTAGGTACTATTAACATCTATTTTATTGCTACCTACCTTATTGATTGGTGGTTTTATCTATGATAGTGGATGTATCTCATACAATTAAATACTACTTCCTTAGTTTCCATACTACCCATATGTGATCCATCTATTTGTATAGATAGCACACATACATGTACACATAGGTATGTATCAAACATTCGATGTCCTTTAATCTTTGCATATTGTATTAATGTATATGGTAAATTGGAATTTTTATATACGTTCATCATAATTGTCCAATTACGCTATATGATAGTTAAGTAACATTACGATCAATATTCCAATAACCAATGACATGGTCTTCCTTTTCATACTAATCAATTAGTTATGTCTTATATATTTACATATTTTCATTTAATTAAGTTCTAACAATAACCTATCTACTAACCACTTAATTTATTCATTAGCCTACAAATATTTAATATTACTCTATTTCTATTAATAACATACCTTACCTACTAGCTAATAATCATTACCTAGAGTACTAAATCAATTAATTATCAAAGGATGATTCCCAATAACCATTTAATAAATTTGACTGACCTACTACCTCACACCTTTCTCATAACAACATACATCAATTCACATATTGTTTAACCTATAACTTATCACATTAATATTTAAATGACACTTCATCACTAACCAACTAGATACTCCCAATTATTAACTTTTCTCCACCATCCAAATTTTTATTACTAAAATCTATCTATTATAATTAGATCAAGAAATAGACATTCATTTACTATTATGCCCTTATTTTATACCTATAAAAATATTTGATAGATTCTATACATTACCATCAACTATATTATTTAACATTAATAACAATCCATCTAACTAATACTTACCTACACACATACTTATAGTCGTAATCACCATCATTTGCCACTATCTTAATTACCCATGACTTTCTAACATACACCTCGCACTCAATTCCATCGAATTATGCATGCTCCCTAACTTTTCTTACCCACTAACCTAATTGACATTACCTAGTTCCTACTCCCCACCTTGCTAAACCCTTCCTATCCCACGTCTCAACCCACCCATGAGCCCCTCAACTTTCCCCTTGCACCAAAACCAAATGCTTTTCCTTCGAATTGATCCCCTATTGCCTATCAACTCCTAAGCCCCTTATCCCTCCACGTGGCATGCTACCCACGGGCGCCTATTGCCTTATGTTGCGTCATACTTTGGCATGCGCTCGGTCTTTATGTGTGCAGCATGGGCCTTTGTGTGTGCAGCATGGGCATGGGCAGGAAGGTTTCCACTTAGTTTTCATTGCTTCCCCACCACCTTTTCATCTAGTTTTGAGGATTCCCTTATGAGATTGGTGGGCGACGTCTTGGAGGAGCACATTAAACTTGGTGGGGCATAACTCATAATCAATATTTGTATCGAGTACAGGGAATGCGGCAAGCCATGTGATTCCTATACTTCTTATTTGTGATCAAGTCATGGTTATTTGCACTACTACATTAATTTAAGTTTATTATTATTAGTTCATGTCTATTGGAATCATTCTATCTCATTTTACAATTATATTAAAGAATTAAAACAATTTTTATAGTTCATATTTATTTTTAATTTTTCATGAATATATAAATCTTATTTACTTTTCATTTGATTGGTCAATCCTTTTTTTTTAAAGAATAAAATTCAATTTTCTCTCACCAAAAATCTATTTATTTTTTTACAAAGTGTACTATACAATGGTCATTAATAACTTGTTAATCAATAAATGTGACAAGACAAATGTGGCAAGAAATAAATTTGATGAGATTAATAACCTTTAATTAATAAATATGACAAGACTTAATTTATTAGTAGTTTCATGCATTTTGTGGGCTTTAATTATGAATGTGAAATGATTATGAATTGATTGTTTTTATTTTTATTAATAACAATTAATTTTTTATGACTTTTTTTCCATATTAAATATTTTATGTTATAATTTTTTTTTTACTACTAGTATAAATATCTTAAATAAATCTATCTAAAGAAATGCCGATAGATATCCACTACAAAATAATTATAATTTAATGTACTACATCCAAAATTATTTATATTTCCTTTATTTCCATTTATTTAGTTTTTTGCTAACTTAATTTTAAAAAAAAAAAATTCTAAAAAAATGGATGATTTATATCTCTAAATACTATAATTTAAACAAATATTTTATATGGTATTTATTAAATTATTTTAAAAAATATATTCAATTTATAATAATATTTAAACTTTTGACATGTAGATGGTTGTCAAATTTAACCTAGAAGAATAAAAGTTAACATTAACATGCTCACACCATCCCACTCCACCCATTCTGCCATTGTAGAATGCCTATCGGCATTAATTATTTAAATGATTAATAATAATTGAATGTTTATCATTCATTGCATTATTTAATTTTTTCAAAATTAATTTATATTAATGAGTGATATTATATATTATTATTATTTTATAATTGTTAATATAAGTTAGTGATATTATGTTAATCTTTTAAATAAATTTTTTTTTTAACCTTGATAGAGTTAGTTTTTATTTTTTAATTATTTCTTTCTATCATAGATAAAAAAAAGTTTGAAGAAAGAGAAAAGCTAACTTGTGATCCTCTTATGTGGGGAGGTTGGGGTTCAAGTCTATTCGAGCTTAACACATAAAATTTTCTTTTGTCATGTTGCTTTTGTGACAAAATACATGCAATCAAATCGAAAAGAACAATGACTACAATTTAAAACAAGTGCCACGTAGTGGCATGTACTTTCCGTTTTAGTAAATTGTACTGATATTTGCAATGTATAAGTGTAGTTACAATGTATAATTGTATAATTAAATATGTTGACATTAATTAATTTTACATATTAATTATGAATAGTAATGTAGTAGTATAAGATATAAAATGTAAGATTACTTTATTGTTTTGAGTGTAAATAGAAAACTGAAATCTTCTAGCAACTTGATCTTGGGTTCCAAGACTCTTTCTATAAATCCCATAAGTTGGGGCTGAACACTTATTATATTGGGGATTTGGACTTCAGTGCAACTGTACTTCTTCAACAAATCTTGAAACCCCTCTACCCTGTGGAGGGTTCAAAGCTTCTGGAAGTGAGGAGCCAACCTAAACATACGATTAATGGTGGCCTCTAATATTTTAAGTTTGTATGAGGCAAAGTGTGAAAAGAGGTCCTGCGAATGGGTTTACGTTGAAAAAACATTGCAGACAAGGAATGGGTGTGTAACAAGCAGTTTCTAAAATAAACTGGAATCCACAGGAGGTGGTACAAAAAAAATAGTTTCCAACATAACATGGTATTCGTCACTGGAGTTTCACAAGAAATAAAAGAAGAGATTAGGGTTCTTACCAAGAATTATAAAGTAATTGACTCTTGATTTTTCACGCATTTGTATTATGAAGTAATAATAAATCATATACAAAATCTTATAGGCCTTATGTCAGAGCGTGAGAGCAATTTTAGTTGTAGAAAATCTATATAATTTCAATAAGAGAATTGTCTTACAAGGAAAAAAGAATTGGTAATTGCTTGTCCAATGATATTGGTAGAGGGAGACATGGTCAGTATTTTTCTAGCAAAATGCTTAGGGATTCTTGAGAGGAACTCTGAGAAATAAAAGAAATCTGTAGTTATAGATATCAAGAGATTTATGATTGAATTGATTCAAGGTAAGATAAAGTACTTTGAACTTAGGAGAACTGTAACATGGAGTGAAATATCTAGGAAAGCATATAGTTATGACCCAACAACTTTAGTAATAATCATGTGATCTACTATCTCACCGAGGCTTGTCTGGTACATTTTAAAATGAGGCTTTTTTCATACGGTGGCGTTCCAAGTCTGAGATCATTGAAATGCTGAGAATAGACAACTACCGTGGTGAACTCCATGACTATTAGAAAATAACAGCACACTAGCGGAGGCACCTCTTTGAGAAGATTTTGATGCCCAATGATGTTGGGAAGCTAAACAGACCAGTCATACCAAGGGTCCACGCTAAGATGTTTCTCCATCTTGAAGCCATGTCTATGGTTAATGGTGTCATTATCAAATTTATGGGCAGAAAATAAAAAGAAATAGCTCATGTTTGAGAGCTTATTACAGATGTGTGGTTTCCTCTTGTCTTCTTAGAAAAAAGGAACAGAGATGCAATGAAAATCCCAGCATTTTGAGTGCGACATATGAAAGAGAGCATAACCATTTTGTTAGTCCAGTTGCAGATGTTGCCATGAACACTACAGTTGGCCATTTGTTCCTTTTGTAGAGTAGTGTTCAAGGTTAAGTAACAGGAAAGAGATGTCATTTGTTGATTCTATTGCAACCCATCTCTTGAATTGGTTCTTATCTATCCATCAGTATGATCGTATCATTAAAGCTAATTCTAACTCTTAACATATAACTATCTTCTAACAAAATTTTGTTAAATAATAAATACGTATAATGCTAAAATGGAGGATTTATCTGGATCAAATAATTTGCAAGGTTTAGCTTCATACATTTATTGACTATGATGTTTCTATCGTAAATGTTAAATAATAAATACGTATGATGCTAAAATGGAGGATTTATCTAGATCAAATAGTTTACAAGGTTTAGCTTCATACATATATTGACTATGATGTTTCTATCGTAAACTTTTTATTAAGATGTCATTTATATTTGTTGTGGTTGTGTGGGCGTAATAAAATTTAACAAATCCTAAAATCATGCCAAAAATTATGAATATGGAGCACCGGTCTGAAAAAAGGGGTTTTATAAGAGAGAATTGATTGAGCTAATGGGAAGTGAATTAAATCAATTATATCAAATTTTAAATTAAGAAATATTTAATAAAACTTTAGTAATAATCAAACCCCAAAAAAATACAAGCATCTAATTGGTTACAGAGTGAACAACTATTCATTAATTGGGGAGAATTGAATGCAATAGTACATTGTCTATGGCAAGTACAATAAAACAAAGAGTAATAGATCAATATATTAAACAAAATGGAAGTAAATTGGTGGTCAACGTTTTTTATTAATAATTTTAAATTCTCTATTACTTTAATTCATTCAAACACTCTTTTGAGTCAACATTATTATTCTTTATTCATTTTAAATTGGACATTATCACCCCCTTCATTGACCCCATGTCATTCAACTATCACACCATATAATTAAAATAGAAAATTAAAGTTTGTCAAGTGTGTGTGTGTGTGTGTGTGTGTAGTTCTTAAAAAATATCAATTAGCTTATTATTTTAATATTTCATATAATTTATTTTAGATTTATTTGTAAATTTATTTTATTTAAACAATACAATCATACTAATTTCACCAAATCTAGATTCAAAACATTGGCGTGAACTTTGACACTTTGTGTCTCGTGTTATTATTAGCATTTTGTTTGTTCTTATTTTTATGTCTAGGTAGGGGGATTATTTTAATGGCCTATAATTGGGCAGTGGATTATTTATCACTCCCCATACATTTTCAAGAGAGTTTGACATGCATTTCCAGGCTTATTTATTTTATGTAATCTTATGCTATGACTTCTACTAGATTAACTTCCATTACTTTAATGTATTATGACATGAATCTTGGTTGATAGTTAGTTTGATATTATCATATGTCTAGATTGAAAAATCTATTGGAAATACTAGAAATCATGGTTATGATCTTATTAAATCAATACATTGGATCTATTGAGGGATATCTATACAATCAATCTTACCACATTTCTATTTGTGTTATACCTTTAATAACAATAAAACTTTATACTTTAAAAGAATAAATCATTCATTTCAATTTCCCATAACAAGAATCACTTGCAATTTCTTCCTATTGTATGTGCATTATTGCCAATCAAGCAAATTGCAATAACCCTCAAATACATTCCCTCATAGCTTGAAAGAACTATTGAATACATTAAATTGACTTTTTAAGTGATTTAAGAATACATTACAACAATATTTCCCTAAAGCAACAACACCTATATCTCATTAAAATGCCAATATTTACCATACAACTATGCTCAAAAGTACATGATCTTTTCTCAAAATTCTTCACTTCTACCATATAATCATGCAATGCATCAATATGGAGAAAGGAATCTCCATTTCAAATGCAATACACAAATGACCAACTTCCTTATCAATACTACATCAACACAATGAGCATCTCCAAGCTTTTCCATTGATCCATTGAGAAAAAAATCTGCAATACATCAAAAGAAAACAACAAGAACCATGGAGTCCCCCTTGTTTTGTAAGGGTTGGCCCCCTTGCTTTTGTTGATTTTTAATTCAAAAAAAAGAATCATGGAGGCTCACCTCCCATCCTAGGCTTCTACAAAGCTACCCACTAAGCTAGGGGAAACAAGGCTCAAATAGCTTACACTCAAGCAACAACAATGCATTCAACATAACATTACAACACATATAAACCCCCCTCAAGGCTTAACACAATTGTTTCTCCATTGGAATCATGAGACATGGGTGAAGGTGGGCTCTCCAAGGAGGAGAATGCCATATTCACAAAAGTATACATATTTTCAATTGCATCATGCCCTTTCGAGGCTATCAAATTCATTCTCCTCAATACACCAATACACTTACACCTCCCATTTCAAAAAAAAAAGCATATGACTTCAATGGAGCCCATACTCCATGATCAACTAACCCTTTCCAAGAGGAGAGTTTCTCAACTTCATTGTTTAGCCCAACTAACTCCTTCACCCAAGGTTTCTCTTCCCTCCCAAGGGTTAGTGAAGATTTCACACCCATTAATATTCATACACAAAAAAGAAGAAGAAAAAATTGAAAGAGAAATCCATCACAAACAATGACACATATCAACAATCTCAACACAAACACATTACATGATTTTTAACACAAAATGAATATGAACAACATCATTGAGAAAGTGCAATGAGAGCCATGGCATGGGTACCAACAATGGTCCAAGATAAAGACAAATGAAAGTTTGTTGAAGAGCTCCCTTCTCCTTAGTCCTTCCTCATCCAAACCCTAATTGTCTCTAAAATCAGGGAGTGGGTGAACACCTTGCTAGTTTTTCCAAGTCCACTAAAAGGACTCTCCCACTATCTCTTTTGGTAGAAACATCAAGCCACTATCTCTTATAACTTTGTCCCTACCAATTTTGCTACCTTTGACTAAGTGGAAAGATAGGGAAGAACTCATGGGACAACTCAATTTTCGAATTGGTTGAAGAATGCATTGGTTAAGGGTTCCCCTAGGCTAGCTAAGCACTCAAATGGTCAAATTTAGCCCCCTAACATGTTATGCTAATATATGGGTGGCTTATTTTCATAAAGATGGAACTTTGGGACCACATATTGACCCTCTATAATCCTTCTCAAGTTTGAATTTGAATTTCCCTTGATGGTGACCCATCCTATCCTTTATCGAAGTGGATTTACTTAATCTTTTGAAAGGCAATTAGTTTAAGGCTAAGTGCTACCATAACCAAAACCCCAAGTGACATGTCATCAACACATAAACAATTACAAGTATCAAGTGAAATATTAAAACAAATTACATATCACCATAACATGTCCCTAATGTATTTATGAATTTAAATTTACTAAACACATACAAACTTACATTTACAAAATAAACACATCACAACAAGGCTTCAAACCTTATAAAGATTTGCCTTGGCTAAACTGTGTCCACATAGGTTTGGACCTTGTTTCCCTAGTTATTTTTTTCCATGGTTAAACTTCCTACAGACTAAACTAGAACATTAGTAGCCCAATGAAAAATCATATAAAATACATGCATATAGGTGGATGAAGACTTCACATTAAGTAATTCATATTAGCGCACTCAATTATCATAATTAACCTTTGTTTCCTAATCATTTCATATAGAGCGTTTTCAAACATTAAAATGCCAGAGTCTGCATATCAACATTAATTATATGATCAAATTAGTATTATGAACCACATCATAATCCAATTCCTTACATAATGGTGAAATGAAAAATTTATATTATTAAATCATCCAACATAAAATTTAGGTCCTAATACATACCATAGGTGAAATTCACCAAAATTTAAACATCGTAATTAGTATCCTTTATAATTGAATTACATCTAGTTTATACTGTTAAATCATCCAACATAAAAGTTAGGTCCTAATACATACCATAGGTGAAATTCACCAAAATTTAAACATCATAATTAGTACCCTTTATAATTGAATTACATCTAGTTTGATTACTAACAATATTTCATTGTCATTATGAGATAACACTTCATAAGGTGTATGGATAACAATGTGAAGTTTGCATCCTATTCACAAAGGATTGAAACATATCATCACATATTCATACTCTTACTAGCTCCTAATCTTATTCATTTCATCTAGATTTATAATTAGGCACTAGGGAAAGAGGCCTTACACTCTGGTGAAGCATTTGATGATGATGGAGATGATGTACTCCCTCCTAGGGTTAGTTGTGTGCCATGCTCAATGATGACATTAGTAAATGATGTTACTACATGAAGAGTCTATAAATCGATAGACTCCTTCACAACTGTGTGGAGCACAACATGAATCAATTTTTTTTTCCTAGGCACTTCCTTTTCTCTTGCTAGGTGATTATGCAAGCACTAAGTCTATCCTATGTAGATCCCCTCCATTTACCCTAGAACTAGAAAAATTCAAAGTAATTTAACTTCTCATCAAGGATAAAATCATAATATAATTTTCTCAAGATATTTAAGGGCATGTCATTATTATTATTATAAGGTGGCTAGTCAAACACCATATACCACCTATCCTAAAAATATGATTTGATCCCCCTATGAACACACCAATGAATAGGAAATCGAGGGGTTATTTCCTCTAGGCTAAGGTTAGTATCAAGATTGGTTAAAAGAGAATATATGTCATCTTTTTTAATGTTTTAATCTTTCACTTGATCATAGGATAACCCATTTGTATAACATGCATGACATCTATGTCAATCTCATTTTGGTTTTGACAAGTAGTGGCAAAACACTTAAGCCATTATCTAGTAGAAACTTAGTGCAAGTTGAGTGTATAATGTATGCCAAGCATAAGGCTCCAAATAATACATGTCAAACAATATGATAGTTAGTGTTGAGCACTAGTATGTGCTGAGCAATCTATGTATGCTGAGTCACTTAGGTGTCAAGCCAAAAAAAGGAGTTGAGCAAGTTAGTAGGTGTTGAGTAAACAGTATGTGCAAAGTTGTTTAGAAGCCAAGTTACAACATTAAGAACATAGTGATGAATGAGCATCAAAGCCTTTGGATGTCGAGTGAACAATCAAAGACATAGTTGTTTGTAATGACACAAACTACTTTGTAAACAATTTTTAGGCTAGCATAAACATTATTTTGCGATTGTAGAAGATAAGGATCAAGTCATATTGTGAATCCCTATGTAGTACATGCAAAAAATTAGATTAAGGGATGAATCAAGTGGAAATATGGAACAACCACAACAATTTATTTTAACCTAACCCTATTCCACGCATGTTTATTTAAGGAGACAAACCCTAAAGAGTTTGTAAGATGCACAAGAGACAAATGCTAACTGTGGAGAGTGCTCTCATGGTGGCTATGGAGCTTATGACAGTGTTATGAATTGTATAATTAGTTAAAGAGAATAGGGAAGAGAAAAGAAAGGATAGAGGAGATATATCTGATCATAAGGGTCAAGGATTTATCATAAAGAGAAGATCTAACATCTAGTAGTAAGGTGCTAACTGAAGGATCATGGTTTTAAATCATTTTAATAGGTAATACAGAATAAATCTCCTAACAGAGTAGCCTTAAAAAAATTTATAGTCTTAATAGGCTCTTGTAAATATCTTAACTAAGTACTTACTTAATTGTAAGTGTAAATCCTCTAACAAGGTGAGACTAATAGCCTTTGTAAGCCTTTGATAGGGTAGACCCCTCACAGGGTAGATCATAGTTTATGATCAAACTCATTGTAACCATAATGTGGGTGTCATCCCCAC
Organism: Cupressus sempervirens; assembly: GCA_028749045.1. Lineage (NCBI taxonomy): Eukaryota > Viridiplantae > Streptophyta > Pinopsida > Cupressales > Cupressaceae > Cupressus > Cupressus sempervirens. The sequence goes on along the minus strand of CM053789.1, from coordinate 570,198,652 downwards.
CCTAGTTTTACCTTCTCCTTGGAGGGTTTCTGGGTAACGAAATATCTTGTGTCATGTTTAAACTTGTTTTATGCTATGGATGTAATGTGTTGTTAGCTATTTCAATTTACATGGGAGATTATTAGATGGATGTGTGGTGAATGTTTTATGGTTAAAGTTTTGAAGTGCTGATTCAACCCCCTGACCCTTCTTAGAGTTTATTTTCCCATTTTTATTTCCAACAATTGGTATCAGAGTGTTGGTTCTCTTGAAGGAAGGCCTGGCGACTATGGAGGTAAGATCTTGAAGATGTAAGTCTACAAATTGGGAAAGACTATTAATAACTAGAATATTGAAATACAACTTATCCTACATCAACGCAAGGATGTAAGAGATGAACTACTACTTTCATTGAAGAGAAGGGGAGATATAGCTATTCAACAAGATGACATGCAATATAAAGAAATTGATACAACTTGACTGTCTGAGAATAGAAACTATGGAGAGTTTGATGAAGCAATTGCATATCTAATGGAAAATAATGGTGCCCTAAATGAAGAAGTTAGAAATCTCAAAAGGGAACAAGAAGAAAAATCAATACTATTGCATGAGACAATTGGATTGAAAAAGAAAGTTGAAGAAGATGGAGCCATGATTGAAAACAAAAGACTTCTAGCTAATAGAATTGAAGAGAAGATATTAGATGGGCAAAAGATTGCAAACATGCAATTGGATACAATGAATCAATTAATGCTTGCAAATCATGATGTGAATAGGAAATACATTGAGATTACTATTTTGGAAACACATAATTCCCTACTATAAAATGAATTGAGAGGAGAAAGAGAGAATATTAACAAACCAAGTGAAGCCATAAAGTATTTTGAGGAATTGATAGAATCACCAAGACCTAGCAATGATACTACTAGATTGGGATATACCACTATTGAAGAAGGAGAATCATCTAGAAGGGTGAGAAAAGGAGTAACAAAGGTAAGAAAAAAAGACCCACTTGTCATAACTATGGAAAATTTGGTCACAAAACAAATGTTTATAGGAGAAAAACTTGAAATCAAAACCCTAAGTTGAAATTCAAGGGTCACTATTACAAATGCAAGAAACAATGACATTAGACACATGAATGTAAGACCAAGACCAACAACACACAAAGATTTGAAGGCTATTGTTATAGCTAATAGAAATATGGACACAAGGCATATGAGTGCAGACGCAAATCCAAGTGCGCATCAAATAAGAAAACAAAGGGAAACCACAATGAAAATTCATATGATTGGGACTACAACACAAGGTACAATTGTCACTATTGTCAAGATTATGGTAATGTTCCTGAAAATAGTATTATAACACATTTTAGAGGTAACTTTAACAAATGGCTGAATGGGATTGTATGTTTTAGTTGTTTAAAGGATGGTCATGTCAGTAGAAACTATCCAACAAGGTCACCTGCACTGAGCAATAAATCCAACAAGTGCAAAGAGAAGGTTGAAGTTGAAAAGGTAAAGGTGAAGATGAGAAAGACATGGAAGAAAAAAGAAGATTGTAGTACATCAAGTACATATGAGGTCACTTCATCTAATGGATTAGGTGATTGCATACCCCCAACTAGGCAATCAAGATGTATGTATGAGATTGATATTTTAAAGGTTATATTATGCATCAGTTCCAAGAATCTACGATCTAAAAAGATTATAAATGCATGAATCAAGATGCAATGGAGTGATTAGAACCTAGAGAAAATCTATAGTTTTTTATTTTCTATGTTGTTGCCAACCATGGAAAATTTCATATTTGTTTCCCAGTATGAATGGGATTTTAGTTGTTGCCGAGTGATGGAATTGTGTTAGTATTGACTGAGCACACTATATTAGCTAAGCATATTGGAAAACATGTGTTAGATGAGTGTGTTGGAAGTCCTATATTGATTGAGCTTACGATGGTGTAAGCATTAAGAATTTATTGTCAAATATGAAGGGTTATATAGTCAAATTTTCACTCATTTGCATTCACTAGAAATTGAAGAGAGTACGGAGAGAATGAAAGTGAATTGCAGCAAGAGATTCAAGCATTTACAAACTTGATGTGATTGGTACTCAACATCATCCTACAAATTTGAAAGGTATTTAGCTATTGCCAAGTTATGTTGTTTGATTTTTTGCAAACCCTAAGTAGTCAAAATAGTAGCTAGCTCTTACGCAAGTTTTAGGAAAGAGAGGAATGAAGTTTTCAATGTTCAATTGATAAGTAATGATGTTAGGAATCTCGCTTTTTGAGCTATACATAAAATTGCATATAAAGGAGGCCCATTTTGTACACTGTCAATGATACCACCAAAAGTTATCATGATTCAAGATGTGAGGTGTTATTATGCATGTAAAATTAGAGAGGTAGGAGATATAGAGATTAGGGATGTATATAGTCAACTTTGTGACAATGGAGTCTTGAGGGAAGATAACAAAATTATAGAAAAAAAGGGCTAATCTATGCCCTTTATTTCTAGCAAGTGTTCAAGACTGAATGGATCAAAACAATGCTCAATCACATACATGTTAAATATATTTGGTTGGAGAACGGGCCAACTAAGATTACTAAAAGGATAATAAACCAAGTATCAGGGTACCCTACCCTAGATAGACCTAAGAGCATGCACATTGATGTAAAAGAAGTGATTGAAAAGAATATAGGTGTCATGTGGAACAAAAGAGGCGTGTCCATTGATACTATATCAGACCCCCTAGTCACCTTTGTAGTAAGAGTAATAGCTCTCAAATTATTTCAATCTAGCCTACTGAATAATGTTTCATGTATGGCTATTAATTTGGGTTGCAAGATATTAAAGAGAGACCATTCTTATGACCTTGCCAAGTTGCAACTATAATAGTTTTCAGAAAACTTGGAGGCCATCATAAAAGAAAAGAGTGCCTCGTGCGAATTTGGTTCTTTACTGATTTTCATAATCTTTTATGTGCAAAACACATTTCCTACATTTGGTAAAGTGGTGTGGAAGACAAATAGGCCTGTCACACATTAGACAACATAATTTATTGAACAACTCAAAGAGAACTTTGAGTTAGTAATGACTAGCTACTTTAAGGATTTTAAGAAAACCATGAAACAAAGGATGAAGATAACTGTGTCACTAGTGGAGAAACATTATAATGATGTTTGTTTACTAGTGGATGCAAACTATACATATGTGCAAGTAGTAATACCTAGGGTTAGATGGCTGAAACCCTTGCCATATGAAATCAATGTAGATGAGGCCTCTGTAGCAATATCAAATTTATTAGTAGAAGATATTGACAAGAGTGCCACCTCATTTGGAAATTATGAGGAAGCCAAATCAAGAATAACAATTGACTTGAAGATAGATACTGTTCTTAGGAAGAAGAACAAACTAGTTAAGAAGCTAAAGGAGAGATTTGGTGAAGGAGAAGAATAAGAAGAATAAGAAGAAGAAGAAGAGGAAGAAGAAGAATATGATGAAGAGGAAGACCAAGGAAAAGTACCATTGAAATTAATACAAGGCCTACAAGAGGATCATGGTGAAGATAGGCAAGAAGATGCAAAAGGTGTTAAGCTGAGGAAGCACCTAAGGAAAAAAAGCCAAGAAGAGAAAGGAAAAGGAAAAAATAGTGGAGAAAATGAAGAAGCCACAACAGAAGCATGTAGTACCTACAACTAGGTCAAGCACAAGGGTAACCACTATATAGGATATTGAAATTGCAAAGCCTAAGGAAAAAAGGACAATTTCTATAGTAGAGCCAAGCCAACCTGCAAAGAAAACCTATAGGAGGTTGAGGAAGAAGAAAAAGAAGGAAGATTCATATGATGAGAGGATAGAGTTAGATGACTTGAGCCAATTCAAGGTGGTAAGCTACAATCCCTCTTTTGACATAGATAATTTGTTTGAAAATATCATTACAAATTTAGATTTATCTAGTTTCAGACATGTAGATTTCCATAACGTAGGGAGTGTAGATAAGAAATAGGTTGAAGAGGCCATATATGGGATGTTGGATACATTTAAATCTACTCCACTAGAGATTGCCAACTCATTACCTAAAAGTCTATATGAGTGAGTTGAGAAAAAGTGGCAATATAATTTGACCACTGAAAAGAAAATAAGGGAGGGTCAATTAGCCCAAGTGATGCCTACTTTGGACAATCAGATGATGGCTAAAGCCATGAATTAATACAAGGGAAGATTTTCCCCCAAGTGTAGATCTTTTGAGATTTTGAGATATCAAATAGAATAAGTGGTGACACAAAGCACATTGTTTTGGAAATACATTTATGGTCTAGCCACCAAGGCCATAGAAAAGAAAGCAGATGAAGCTAAAAAGGAGCCAGATAAAGGTGATGAGGAAAAAGGTGCACAAGAATATGAAGTTCAAGACAAAGATGGTAATGTGGATGGTATTGAGGAAATATCACAAGAGGCTACAACTAAAGAGGAGAAATGAGATGTACACTATGCACAAGTGTCGAGTGTCAGTACTCTACACACAAACCAAGTGAGTCAATAGGACTCAGTGCTCTTAAATGAAATTCATAACACATCAACATAAAATGTCAATCCTTTGATTGAGGAGGATTTGAAGAAGAAATTGAAAAACTCCACCATAATAGCACAGCTATGCACAAATCATGTACTAGTGAGAGTTGATTCGATTGAGAAGGCAAAACTTGCATCTATAGGGGAGAAACCAAAAGAAACATCTAATGTGGCCCCTTAATCTACAGAGATGAAAGAGACAAAAACAAAGGATCTACTAATAGATCAAAATGAAAACCTAGCATAGATAGTTTCTACAACTGATACACCATCTGCAATGCCCTTTGTGGTATTTTAGATGAAAGAGGCAAATGCACAACAAATAGATACATCACTACCTAGCCTAAATAGTTTAGGTTTTCCTTGACTAGTTATTTTTGATAAGGATGGTACTAAAGTACACAAAGGTTAGGAGGAAAGTCCTATACCTATTCCACATGTATAAGGTGAAGCTCTAAAAGAAGTGAAGGAGGATAAAAAGACAAAAGGTTCAATGTTGACTACTAAGCTAGAGGAACAAATTTCTATACAGACACTAGTTATGCTACTAGTTTTTAAATATCCTCTTACTAGTCAAAGTCTTTAGAGGCTATGCACAAATGCTACACCTTTAAAAATATCAAGGCCTAGCCCAAGAACATCACCAAGAACATCAAAGAGTGCACATGATACATCATTTGGTGATGTAAGCCTAGATGAAGTGATTGAATTGCCAAAGTTTTATCTTAATACAATCACAATTGAAGAGATGAGTATTCTAAAAGAAGCTCTACAAGGGAAGAAGAGGCAATATATATTGAGAAGGGAGTACAATTTTTGCATGAGATTAAGGACATATACTATGATGCTTTTAGTCTCCTTGATATGAATGAAGAAAAGCTTATCATTGAGCAACTTGTCACTATTGTTGAAAAAATAAAGGATGAAGACCTGGATTCTAATATCAAAATTTTAGATTGGTTCGAAAGGAAATTTCATAGGTATTGGAAAAGATATCTAATGCTATTGCACTAGGATAGGTTGACTTAGCAACCAAAGTGGAAAGTGTGAAGAAGGTGTTAGAGAAAATTTTCTCTCTATACACTAAGCTATGTGATGCTAATATTTTCACATAGGAGGTTCAAAGGGCTATTGAAAAGTTGCAAGGAGATCTACAACTAACAGGTATCAAATTAAAGTTATCTCCTGGTCAAAGCCAAGCCTATTTTCAAAGGTTACTGTCCACTCTATTAGATACAATTGATTAATTTTGTATTATCTTTGATGTTACACAAATTTCATATCATTATCAATCAGTGTATGCCAAGATCACTCGAGAAGTGAAGATAATTTTCTATGTCTATTGAGCATTCCTATGCTTGCCTAGTTTAGAAGGCAGTGTCTACCATGTTCACTCGAGTGTTGAAGGAAAGTTTGTAGAAGATGAGTGTTAACTAAGCTCACTCAGTTAATAAAGGAAAAGTTGGATGGAACTAGTGTTAACCAAGATCACTTAGTTACTGAAGGAACTTTGCAAGTAATGCTATGTGATGCTAATATTTTCACACAAGAGGTTCAAAGGGCTATTAACCAGTTGCAGAGAGATCTACAACTAACAAGTATCACATTAAAGTTATCTCCTAGTTAAAGCCTTGATTAATTGTGTATTGTATTTTATGTTACACAAATTTCATATCATTATTAGTCAATGTATGTCGAGCTCACTTGGGAAATGAAGATAGTTTTCTATGTCTACCAAGCATTCCTGTGCTTGCCTAGTTTAGAAGGTAGTGTCTACCAAGTTCACTTAGGTGTCGAAGGAAAGTTTATAGAAGATGAGTGTTAACTAAGCTCACTCAGTTAGTGAAGGAAAAGTTGGATGGAAAAAAAGTTAACCAAGCTCACTCGGTTACCAAAGGAACTTTTCAAGTATGCAATGTTAACTGAGCTTCAGTTGGTTAACACAGGAAAGCATTTTTGAAATAGTGTCTACCAAGATGGGTCGACTAATGAAGGATTTTCTTATTTTGGCATATTAAGCTTAATAGATTTATTTATTGGTTCTAGATAACTAAGATGATGAATATTAATTATTCTAAGTTGAAAGATATAAGTATAAGGTCAAGTTGAGGTTTAGAAGAAGTGTGAATGAATAGAAGATTTGATAATGCCAAGAAGAAGTGAATCAGAAGGATAAGTAGAATATCCTTGTGAATATCCTTGTGGAGCAGAATAGATATATTCAATGAGGAAGGATCAAGTGAAGCTAGAATCAAGATCTATAATTAGCAATTCAGTTGCATTCAAATAAGGTCATCTCATTGTTACTCTCTAACCATTGTAACAGTGATCTAAATCTCTTAAAAGAGTTGGCTTAACAACTATTTGTAAATCTTCTAACAAGGCGGTAGTTCAATTGAATTATCTAAAGACCTCTAACAAGGCCAATCCTAATAGGGTGATTAAATCCTCTAATAGGGTCACACCTAATAGTGTGTTTTGTAGCCTTTAATAAGGTTGGCTCCTAACAAGGCTCACTTTAGAAGAGTGAAAATAGTAACTAGTTACAATTGGTGGTTTTTTCCAAATTAGGTTTTCACATTAAATTTTGGTGTCAAATGTGTTCATGCTATTTTATTTTATGTGTTTGAAACTAAGTTAAAATAATAGTAATCACAAAGGACATTTAAGGATTTGCATAGTTAGTATTTACTGAGGTACAACTTTTTATGTGTATTTGTCGAGCATAAGCAATATTTAGTTCTTAGAGTTTAAATTTGTACTGGCATCTAAGGGATCTAAGATTTATTTTTGTGGTAACTGATTCACCCCTCCCCTCTCAATTACTCCTCTTATATTTCCAACAATTGGTATCAGAGCTTGTGGTGCTTGCAGAGAAGGTTTCAAGGACTTAAGCTAAAGATCAAGATGTCTTACAAAAGAGTGATTCCCAAGCTAAATAGAGACAATTTTACAGCATGGAAAGAACTCATGAGGCTACCTCTAGCTACTATCAATGATTTAGGGTGTAAATATCTTGATGCTAAATACAAGACTCTCACTGGAACATCATCAGTTGAAGATATTGTTGAAAAGAAGAATCATAACATCATGATGATTGATATTGCATCTGCTCTCAGTTATGCTAAATTTGATGAAGTTAAAGACTGCAAAAATGCTCAGAAAATGTGAACCAAGCTGAAAGACATTCATGGAGGAGATGATAATGTAAGAAGAGCTAAAGCTGAATGTCTTAGAGGTCATTTTTATTAGATGGAAATGAGAGAAGATGAGAACATAGCAAAATATGTGGAAAGAATCAAAGCAAGTGTAAGTGCAATCAAAGCATCTGGAGGAGACATTGATGACAAAGCAATTGTAAGAAAGGCACTTAGAAATCTTCTTCCTATTTATGCAATTAGAGTGTCTACTATTCAAGAGATGAGATGTGACCCAAATAATAAAATATCTTTGGATGCTCTAGTTGGAAGATTGACAAATTTTGAGTTAGATAACTTTGATAACTATGTTCCTAGTTCAAAAGGTATTGAGTCTGCATTTGAAGCTAAACTCTCACTCAAGAAAAAGAGCAAGAAATCATAAGGCTAGTCAATTATGAAGTGATTAAGAAGAATCCAAAAAGAGTTCAAACAATGATCTTGAAGTTTTTGAAGCCCTATTTGCAAGGAAGTATTCCAAAGGCATAGGAAAATACAAAGGTAAAGTTCTTCTAATCGAGTTTTCTTATGAAGAAGTTGGCCACATTGCTGCAAGGTGTCCAAATAGAGAAAACAAAGATGAAAGCAATAAGTATAAAGGAAAGAAGGATTTCAAGAACTACAAGAACTACAAGGACAAAGATAAGAAATCTTGTTTTATATCTAAATATTCTAATAATAATGAAGATGAAATGGTATATATTGTTGTAAAGGATGAATATGATGATGAAGGAGATAAGATGGTGCTTATCTCTCATGTTAGCAAAAATGATACATGGATTATTGATAGTGGTTGTTCACATCATATGAGTAGAGATAAAAAAAAAAATTTAAGCACATGGAATATTATGATGGAGGTAGTATAAGGTTTAAAAATAATGAACCTTGTAACATAAAAAAAAAGGATGTATTTCTTTGACTAAAGAACTTGTGTGTGACAATGCTTATTAGGTTGAAGGATTAAAGTATACTCTATTGAGTGTGTCACTATTGAATAAAATTGGAATCAAGGTAGAATTCATGGATTGAAAGGCCAAACTACTAGATGGAAAAGGAAATCTAGTTAGATCTAGCAAGCCAAAAAAAAGGTAATCTATTTTATGTTGATCTCAATGAATGTTCATGTTTTATTGCTCAAGTAGAAGAAAGCTAGTTATGGCACAAAAGACTATGTTATGTAGACTTTGATAATTTGGTTAAGATAAGAAAACATAGAAGAGTAAGAATTATTCCTAGTTTGAAGAAACCTAATATGGGTTTATCCAAGAATTGCTAAATTGGTAAGATGGGAAAGACTAGTTTCAAATGCAAGAACTATTAGTCAGAAGAAGTCTTAGAGCTTGTGCACACAAACTTATGTGGACCTATTGGAATAGAGAGTTATAGTGGAGAAAATTTTTTCATTCTTTTTGTTGATGATATTTCTAGAATGATGACTATAATGTATCTAAAAAAAAAATTAAAAGCTTTTCAAAAGTTCAAGTGGTATCTAGTAAGAGTAGAAAAAGAAACTAGAAAGAGATTAAAATGTTTGAGATTAGATAGAGGTGGTGAGTTCAACTCTAATGAATTCAATAATTTTTTCATTGAAAGAGAAATTAAAAGATAAGTATCAACGCCCCCTAGTACACCTTAGAAAAATGGTATAGTTGAAAGAAGGAACAAATCCATCATGGATTATGCAAGAACATTGATGATATAAAAGAATGTTGCAATAAAATACTAGAAGGAAGCAATTAGCACTATATTTCATACCTTGAATAGAGTATAGCTAAAGAAAGATTCAAATCAAACTCCTTATGAACTATGGTATGGCTAAAAACCTAATGTAAGTTACTTGAAAATATTTGGTAGAAAATATTATATCTTGAAAGAATCTAGAAAAGACAAATTTTATATAAAAGGTGATGAAGGCATATTTCTAGAATACTCCTACAGAATTAAAGCATACAAATGTTTGAATTTGTCTACTCATAAAATCATAGAAAGTGCACATGTGAGAATTGATGAATTTGTAGAAAAGAATGAAGAAGAAAACAACTAAGAGCTAGAAGATTACAGAAGATTTGTTTACTATGAACTTGATACCCTACTAAACCTATCTGAAAGAAAGGAGGCTTTACCTCACAAGTCCCCAAATTCTCCAACAACTACTGAATTGTAGGCAGTGCAACCCAAGTCTAAAGGACCTGATTCACAGATAGTGGAACCCAAGCTTGATACTAAAGTTCATGATAAAAATATTGGAACTCATTTCAAATACAAAAAACTTGTGTTAGCAAGATATGTCAGAAGGCATCATGCACCTGATTAGATCATTGGAGACAAATATGATGGAATAATGACAAGAAACAAATTGAAAGGTATATGTTTACTAGCTAAATTTGAACCAAGAAATATTAAAGAGGCATTGGATAATGAAAGTTGGGTTGAAGCAATGAATGAAGAGATAGAATAGATAGAGAAGAACAAAACTTGGACTCTTGTTCCTAGACCCAAGGATAAAAATGTAATTGTCAAAAAGTGAGTGTTTAGAAATAAGCTTAATGAAGATGGAAAGGTTTCTAGAAACAAATCAAGATTGGTGTGTAAAGGCTATTCATAAGGAGAAGGTATTGATTACAGTAAAACATTTCTCCTATTGCAAGATTAGAAGGTGTTAGAACTTTACTAGCATATGCAACACATAGAGGTTTTAAAGTGTATCAAATAGATGTCAAATGTACATTCTTGAATGGAGTTCTTGATGAAGAAGTCTACATTGAACAACCAAAAGGTTTTGTTGATCCTAGCAAAAGGGACATGGTTTAAAAATTACATAAAGAATTATACTCAAGCAAGCTCCTAGATCTTGGTATGAAAGACTACATAACTATTTGTTATAGACTGGTTTTTAAAGAAAAAATGATAACAATATAATGTATATCAAAGGACCAAATAAGAAGACTATGTTGGTAGAAATATTTATTAATAATACTTTATTCACATGAAATGATGACTTGTGCAAAGCATTTTCAAAAGAAATGAGTAAAGAATTTGAAATGTCTATGTTTGGTGAGATAAAATTCTTTGTTGGGTTGCAAATACAAAAAAAACAAAAATGGTATCTATATTACTCAATCTAAATACATCAAGGAGATATTGAAGAAGTTTGGAATCGAAGATTCAAGACTAGTTAAAACCCCTATGTCTACTGGATATAAGCTTTCCAAGAATGATGATTCCAAAGAAGTAGATTAGACCTCATATAGATCAATGATTGAAAAAAATGTAGTATGTAGTGCATACAAGGCCTGATATTGCCTCAGTAGTTGGTATGGTGGAAAGATTCTCAACAAATCTTAGAGTAAATCACTTGATGGCAATCAAGAGAATCATGAGATATATGAAAGGTATTGAAGATTATGGCTTATGGTACAAACTTGGAGGTAATTTGGAATTGAAGGTGTTTACTGATATTGATTGGGTAGGAAGTCTTGATGATCAAAAAAGTACTAGTGGTGGAGCATTCCTTCTTGGTCAAAGACTAGTGTCTTGGACAAGCAAGAAACAAAATTATATTTCTCAATCCACAATAGAGGTAGAATATGTGGTAGCAAAATTTAATTGTTCAAACATTGTTTGGTTCAAACAACTCTTGTTAGCTATGAAGATAGAAAGCAAGGATCTAGTAGTCATATACTATGATAACACCAATGCAATCAATATATCAAAGAACCTAGTGATGCATACCAAAAAAAATTGCATTTCTATAAAATATCACTTCTTGAGAGAATTTGTGGAAGACAAAAAAGTTAGAATGGAATATGTAAACACAAAAGAACAGATTGTAGACATATTCACCAAGCCATTACCTAAGGATGCATTTTTTTTTATCTAAGAGGTAAGCTAGGGTTCATTCCCCTATTTGAAGCTCACTAAATGAAGTTTAGTGATGCATAAACCAAAGAAAGTTTAAGATCAATTAGTTGGTGCAGTATTGACAAGAGTATATTGCAAATGAATCAGTACTTAAGGTACATTGATATTAACAATTTTTTTTCTTTGGCATGTGTTGTCAAAGAGGGAGAAGTTTACTATCATATCTCATTTAATTTTTTTTCTTTTTAATTTTAAAGAAGAAGAAGTTTGTTGTAAGAGGGAGAAGTATGCTATCATAGAGATGTCTTAGAGGGAGAATGAACTTGGTAGAAGTTGTTAGAGACAAAAGTTTTCTAACAAAGGGAAAAATTGAAGGTAGAAAGAGTTCACACTGATAGAGGGAGTTCTCAGAATGAAGCTAAGGATATGTTCCTTACTTTATTCTTGCTCCAAAATTTCATTATGTTATGACATGTTGTGTTTCCATCAATGCCAAAGAGGAAGATTTTTTGGATACATTGATTAATTGTGTATTATCTTTAACATTACACAATTTTCATATCGTTATTAGTATGTGTATGTTGAGCTCACTTAGGTAGTGAAGACAATTTTCTATGTCTATTGATCATTCTTGTACTTGCCTAGTTTAGAAGGTAGTGTCTACCGAGTTCATTCAAGCATTGAAAGAAAGTCTGTAGAAGATGACTGTTAATCGAGCTCACTTGATTAATGAAGGAAAAGTTGGATGGAACTAGTGTTAACTGAGCTCACTCGATTACCAAAGGAACTTTGCAAGTATGCAGTGTTAACCGAGATTTAGTTGGTTAACATAGGAAATCATTTATGAGTTAGCGTCTACTAAGTTGGGTCAACTAACGAAAGATTTTCTTGTTTTGGCATATTAAGCTTAATCGATTTATCTATTGGTTCTAGCCAATTGAGATGATAAATATTAATTATTCTAAGTTGTATTCTGGCCAACTTGATAATATGAAAGATATAAGTATGAGGTCAAGCTAAGATTTAGAAGAAGTGTGAATGAATAGAAGATTTGATAATGCCAAGAAGAAGTGAATCAGAAGGATAAGAAGAATATCCTTGTGGTGTAGAATAGATATATTCAATCAAGAAGGATCAAGTAAAGCCAAAATTGAGATCTATAATCAATAATTTAGTTGCATTCAAATTAGGTCATCTCATTGTTACTCTCTAACCATTGTAGCAGTGATCTAAATCTCTTAATAGAGTTGGCTTAACAACTATTTGTAAATTCTCTAACAAGGTGGTAGTTCTATTGAATTGTCTAAAGACTTCTAACAAGGTCACTCCTAATAGGGTCAAACCTAACAGTGTGTTTTATAACCTTTACTAGGGTTGGCTCCTAATAGGGCTTACTTTAGAAGAGTGAAGGTTTTTCCCAAATTGGGTTTCCATGTTAAATTCTAGTGTCAAATGTGTTCATGCTATTTTATTTAATGTGTTTGCAACTAAGTTAAAGTAATGGTAATCACATATAACATTTAAAGATTTTTATATTTAGTATTTATAGAGTTTCAACATTTTATGTGTGTTTTCCAAGCATCAACAGTATTCAGTTCTCAAAGTTTAATTTTGTACTGACATCTAAGGGATCTGGGATTTATTTTAGTTGTAACTGATTCACCCCTCCCCTCTCAGTTACTCCTCTTATATTTCCAACACTCTTAAGGAAAGATTGTTGAGTTGTAAGAAAATGATGCTACCATTAGATCTACCTTGATCAATATCTAATCCATATTGATTCTGCACATGGAAGTGTTGCATAAGGAACTTGCCTATGCTAAGACATTGATGAAAACAGGTTCTCATCTTTCAACACATGATGGCTTAGTTGACCTTGCTGCCTAGCTAGACATTCAATATCAATCTCTAGATGTAGCCAACCATAATTGGGATGCAACACTGAAGATTATCATGGAGATCCATAAATAATTTTTGGATAAACATACTCAAATTATACCACCCAACTAACATAAGTGTCAAAAAAGGGGGATAGTAAAGTTTTTGTTTGGAATGTGAAGTTTTGGATAATGAAGTAAGGGGGATAGAACAATTTTGGAGACATATATCTAATCAAAGGGAGTATCAAAAGTAGAACCAAAAAAGAAGTATTTACTCAAGAGGAGTAATGGAGTTATAAGGTATGACTGATAGTCATCCATTTTGTAAAATTTTGAAATTTTGTATGAGAGCCGAGTCAAGAATATATATTGTCTGAGGTATGATGATAATTAAGGTTTTATAAATGCATGAAAAAGTATTTTTATACTCATGTCAAATGGGGAGATTTTTGATCTCATTTTGGTTTTGACAAGACAATGAAAAAACACTTAAGTCATTATCTAGCAAAAACTTAGTGCAAGCTAAGTGTATAGTGTATGTCGAGCATAAGGCTCCAGACAATACATGCCAAGCAATATAATAGTTAGTGTCAAGCACTAGTATGTGTTGAGAAGTTTATATGTGCCAAGTCACTCAAGTACTAAGCCAAAAAGAAGGAGCCAAGCAAGTTAGTAGATGCTGAGTAAATAGTGTGTGCCGAGTTGTTTAGAAGTAGAGTTACAATATTAAGAACATAGTGATCGCTGAGCATCAGAGCCTTTGGATGCCGAGTGAACAATCAAATAAATAATTGTTTGTAATGATACAAACTACTATGTAAATTATTTTTGGACCAACATAAACATTATTTTAAGATTTTAGAAGATAAAGATTGAGTCATATTGTGAATCCCTGTGTAGTACATGTAACCAATCAGATTAAGAGATGAATTAAGCGACAATATGGATCAACCACAACCATTGATTCTAACATAACCCTATTACACCTATTTTTTTTAAGGAGAAAAAACATAAAGATTTTTTAAGATGCATGAGAGGGGAATGCTAAGTATAGAGAGAGCATTCATGGTGGCTATGGAGGTTATGATAGTGTTATGAATTGTAGAATTAGTGAGAGAGAATAAAGCAAAGCAGAGTAGAGAAAGGGCATAGGAGACATATCTAATCAAAAGGATCAAGGATTTATTAGTATAGAGAAGATTTGACATCTAGTAGTAAGGTGCTAACTAGAGGATCATGGTGTTGAATCATTTTAGCAGGTGATGCATAGTAAATCTCCTAATAGAGTAGCCTCAATAGGTATTGTAGACTTAACAGGCTCTTGCAAATCTCTTAACCAAGTGCTTACTTAATTGTGAGTGTAAATGTTCTAACAAGGTAATACCTATAGTCTTTGTAAGCCTTTGATAGGGTAGAACCCTCACAGGGTAGATCATAGTTTATGATCAAAGTCATTGTAACCATAATTGGGTACACATTACAACTATAGTAGTGAAGATTTGTGGGTACCATCTCCGCCCTACTTTTACCTTCTCCTTGGAGGGTTTTTGAGTAACCAAATATCTTGTATCATGTGTTAAAATTGTTTTATGTTATGGATGAAATGTTTAGTTAGCTATTTCAGTTTATATGCTAGATCTGAGATGGATGTGTGGTGAATGTTTTATGGTTAAAGTTTTGAAGTGCTAATTCACTCCCCCTCTTAGAGTTTACTTTCCTAGTGTTATTTACAACAATCTATCCCTCCATGAATCCCATTTAGTCACCTCCTTAGTCACTTCATTGACACTAGAGGCCATTTTTTATGATGTGTTAGCTAGGGTGGTGTGGTGGTCAAGACTAAAATACCTCAACCTACCAACCAAATTAGTTATCTTGACACTATTTTCTATGAGACAATTAAAAAGGTCTTCTTTACTAGAGTTCACATGATCTAATGGGATTCATGGAGGCCTTGGACATGGTGGGTGTTGTTGAGGGGAAGCATGATTTTGTGTGTTTGGGCTGCTCCTTGAGGGTTTTGTGGTTCATTTTAAGGTGGTTTCTCATGGTTAATGTTTGCTTCTTTGGTAGGATGTGACCTTCAGTTCCCTTTACATTTCCTATATCTAGATGTATCTAATTATTAAATATAAAAAAACTAAAATTAATACAGAAAACCTAAAATAATACAACATACAATACAAAAAAGAAAAGAAAAGAACTAACCTTTACTTGGAGGTACCATCAATGATTGTGGGTAAACAAGATGACTTCATGGTTAAGGAAGCCAAACCTGGTCACATTTGTAGTTTTTTGGACACAATAAGCTCAGTTGTCTACAAATTTGGCTATGAAAAATGACCCAACTATGGGTAAACTAAATTTTATTTTCACGAGTAAAAATGCGATCAAGTTTTTGGTAGTTAAAATGTGACCATGTTATGTTTAGTTTGACAAATTTTTAATATTATTTTCTTGGATTGGTAATGGGCCAATCCCATTTTTTAATTTTATGTAAAGTACACATAACAAGATCTCATTATGTGCACTTTTCACTTTATTCTATGGTGTCTAATTTTTTGCACAAAATCTTGGTGCACTTACCCCTGTTAGAAATGTTTAGAATAATTGAGAGGGGTGGGGGTGAATCAATTACTCAATGTCTTTATGTACCACTTGAACAATAAAAAGACATTCACTATTTAGTTGATCTTGCTATTGCTCGATCTCTATTGAATATACTTTCTTAAACATAACTTGTTTTGCATAATGAAAACATTATAAAATGTAAAACATATAAAGCATTCATCACAAATTTGACACTAGGATTTTACGTGGAAACCCAATTTAGGAAAAACCACTAGCAACATGTCACTCTTTTTTACTCTTTCAAAGTGAGCTCTATTAGGCGTCAACCCTATTAAAGGTTACAAAACACACTATTAAATGTGACCTTGTTAAAGGATTTAATCACCCTATTAGGAGTGGCCTTGTAAGAGGACTTTGATCATTCCATTTAGAATATCACCTAGTTAAAGTATTTATACAGACTATTAAGTTTTCCAAATTATTGTTAGGTCAACCTCTATTAAAAAGATTTCAATATAAACTATTTACAATGACTAGAAAGAAAACAATAGGTTTTGATATGTGATTAAAACTCACTTTTTTTGGTTTAGATCTCTGTTTGATTCTTGTGTTGACTCACTGATAAGCCTTTGTTAGAAATGAAAAAAGAAATTTGTAAATAAGCAATACTAGGAAAGAATCTAAGTGAGTAAATGCATGAAAAGATATTACCATAAAATAGGAGAGAGAAAGCTTCAAGCTCCAACACCATGAGACAAGATATTTGGAAAGGGGAAAGCAAAGAAAACCCCTTGTGACATTATGAATGAGGCATGAAAAGCCTAAGAAGAAAAAGAGAGAGAGCAAGAGAGCAAGAGAGCAATTGCCCATACAATAATTGAGAAGAGGAAGAAATGTCATTGTTAAATGAGAGAAGAGGGTTATCTCTTAAATAGAGATGAGAGAGAGGAGTTAGAATGTAACTCCCATGTCTATGAATGCCACCATTCATAAGTGTGTGAGGCCAAGTGTGAGATTCCTCTTAAGGAGGAATAATCTAAAATTAGAAATTACAATATATATTTGTCCTCACATATTCCACTAGATGAAAAAATAAGATGTAGTGGAAAAAAGACAAAAAAGAAATATATTAGGATACCTTGGCTTATATCCTAATATATTACAACAATAAAGAATGGAGTTCTAACCTTGGTTTATAAATACACCAAGGAAAGATTACAACTTCTAACACCCCCCGTTAATCTTTACTTGGGGTAATTACATCAAAGGGTATTAAACCCATAATTTACAAAAATCTGCAACTTAATCTTCAATATGAAGTAATTTGATTGTCTTCAAGCCATATGGTACATTTGTAGGGCCAAGAGAAGCACATGAGTCCTTTGAATGTGATCAAGTGGAAGCATAGACACATCTTCATATGTAAAAAAGGAGAAGGTTCCTTGATGGATCACCTCAAGAAAAAGAAACAAGACAAATATCCACAAGTAGAATGCCATCATATATGCAAATTGTTAGAAATGGAAATTCGAAATCCTTTTGAATAAGGATAATAAAAGTCTCATAGAGAAACAATGAGCAAAACATGTTACCACAAAACAATGGAGATAACTTGATATCAAGATAAAGTATATGCTCAAAAATTGTCAACAAGGACAAATTGAGTAAAAAGCTTGATCAATGCTCTCATGAAAAGTATATTATACTAATGCACAAATGACCACAGACAAGGCCAACTAATGATACTTGCATCAATCTTGCATCAATCACATGGATATAGACAGTCCACTTAATGAATCATCCCACTGCAAGCTAATGGGGGTGTCCCTCCATAACATGCATGACTCATGATCTAAGCAATAAAGTATGCAGATCATTATCACATTAATATATGAAAATAACATAAAGGAGAGACATACTGATCAAATTAGAATTATTATGATTTGTTAGGAAACTCAAACAAATAGATTATGAGGATTTAACAACATATTGCCTTCAAATTGGATCAAATCACCCAAATTTGGAGGGAAAACTCCAATAATAGTATCCTCTTCATTGAGGAACAAAATGGAACAACATGGAGGGAAACTCCATAAAAATATTATCCTATCAAAATGGAACAGATAGGATCAAATGGAGGGAAACTCCATATAAAATGAGTGCATACCAATATAGGATGGAGGTATACTCCATGGGCCAGATAAGGAAACTATGTATCAGTTATACTGAGGGGACCTACATAGATAACCTTGAAAAAAATTGGCTCCCTATGCAACCCAAAAAAATATCATTTAAATCATGTATATCAAAAACCATAAAGTGCCAACATGGGCATGGAACGATGCTATAAAACCATAAAACTGCAACCATGTGCAGATAGATCAATAAAATAAAATCATTAAATAATGAAGGCAATAGTGTAAGATTACTCATAATCCAATTAAGTAAAATGATTTAAGGAAGATCAACTAAATATAGATATCAGGTATAAAACTCCATTGAGGGTAAACATGAGTATTAAATTCATTTTGCAAAGTTATATATTAATTTTTGAATCATTATAGTCATAAATTATATATTTATTTGGGCATATATGTGGGCCCCCATATATACTCAAATAAATATATGAAAATAGATTGGTTAAAGAAAATAATCACCTTTCCATACTTAATATTTTGGAAAGTCACAATTTATAAAAAGTCACAATATTTACCTTGGTTCAAAAATATAACCTCAAAGTAATAAGAACATAAAGTCATGGGGCAAGAAAAGATCTCCCCATTTTTCTCATACTATGCCTTCAAGATTGGAAGTGATTCAAAAAGAATTTTTTTGAAATAAAACATTAAGAAAGATATAACTAAAAAAAACTTAGTAATCAATGATAGAGTTCATATTTGGTAGATAAGAATATACTAAAAAGAGTTAAGAAACTTTTCTAAAAAAATTTTGAATAAAAGCTTGTAATGAGTAAGAGAGATTTAAAATAGAATATTGCACTTGGCTGACAATGAATGATTTCATGCCAAAAATAGGTTGACAAGAGGCAAGAATAAAAGTAAATGATGCTTCTGTCAAGAGCTCAAAAATAAGAAAAGAATCTTGCATGAAAAGACAAAAAAATGTTACCTTTGGCGCCTCTATCAAGAGCTAAAAAAAAGAAAAAGAATCTTGCACAACAACCATCCTTTTGCCATTTAAGACTGGCTGGACAGGGGCAAGCTTTAACTTCACACCAAAATCTCTAAACTTTTGAGATGGCTCAATAAAGGTTTGCCCAACATAATGTGACCTGATGAGGCCCTGCTAAAAAGGCACATTGGCCCATGCTGCATAGCCAAGTGCAGCCACAACATCGGAGTCTGGAACAGCAATGACAACATCAAAAATAACAGGCGCCTCATCTGCCAGGATCTGTCCAAATGTATACCTTGATTGATATACTGAACGTCCAAAGATCAATGAGTTCGGCAGCGAAAAATAAATGTGCTCAAAAATACATGCCTAGGTCGCTCCTAATGTTGTCTCATAAGGATAAGGAGATAATGAATGCATTTGAGGATGTCTACTATAAATATGACTGCAATATGGAGGCTGAGAATCCTAGCCTTCATTTTGATGAAGATACGTGCACACTTTGGGGGTTAGAATCTGGGAAAAGTATACGTTTGCAGGATGACTTGAGGCTACCAGACTACCATAGACTCCACAAGTCAAGTATAGCTCTGAAGATTCTTCCAGAGCATTTATCTGCAGAAGGTGGCCGTATATATGTAGAAGCCAAGGATGGGATTCTACCCCTAGTGGGGATTGGTCCTTCAGCAAGGGTCTCAGAAATGAAACAAAGACTTGAGTCTATGACTGGGATTCCAGCAGCTCATCAACTGTTGTCTTCAGTTGGACGAGTCATGCATGATGAATTCCATATCAACAACTTTGAAGGTTTCATGCTTGGTGGGTTTGTGTTCTGAAGAAAGCAGGAGAGAACATTTTTGATGATTGGAGTGTCGGTTTCCTTTTGTTTTTTTGGTGCATGTCACAAGAAATCCATGGGACGGCAGGAGACTTGTCGACGCCGACAGTTCAAACCTTAGTTTGTTTTACAGTTAGTCAAACACACACGGCTTGCTTTATTTGCTTTGTGCAAATCGAGGGTGCTTGAACAAGACGTTTGGATTCATCCCTGGAAAGTGCATTTTCAATTAAACAAACTCCACTTTCTTTGCGGTGGGGATTTCTGTTCTTTTTACAGCCGAAAGAAAAGACTCGGAGATGGAGGCCCTTTCCTGCATGCAACCGGGTAGATCTGTGAGCTTATTTTCAGAGCCACAGACTGTCTCTGTATCGAGTTTTATCTAGTTGGAAGTATTATGCAGATTGTTGAATCTTGCATGGGAATCCCTCACTGGAAGTAGCGAATTATTTTTAATGGCAAGGTATTGTAGGAGAAGAAAGTTCTTACAAACTACTTCATCTATCCAGAATGAACATTCCATGTGAATGTTCTGAAGAGCCCAGGGAAAACTCCTACAAGATTAGCTTCTACAACTCAATCAGAGGACAAATTAGAACATCTAGAGGAACCTGTGCAAAGGCCTGTTGCCAAAAAATTTAAGCTAATAAGAACCCAATCTGGGCATGTGAAGGGTACTCTTACAGTCCCAGTTCTTACCACTGACAAAATCTCTGACTTAAAAAGAAAAATCAAGAAATCCTTGCAGATTTCAGGGGAAAGGAATACAACAACAACTAGCATCATTCCTGATTATGTAAACAAGAAAAAGATTTCCAAGACTTCTTTAAAAATCACACCTTGTTACTGACTCAGTAGATTAAGAAAACTTTCTAGAGTCAGTAACATCGAATAATTAGATACAGCAAGAGTACGCCAGGCTTGTAAGAAAAAAATTTGAAATTTTTATACGAAAACTATACGGCTCTCTTGCAATGCCTGGAAAAGGACGCTGAAACAACCTTGAAAGCAAGGAAGGAAAAAAAGCTACCTTGGCTAAAATATGATTTGATAAAAAAATAGTGTATGGAGGCAAAAGAGAAAGAAAGAGCACAGAGTTGCTAATAATGAAAACCCTTTGGCGGCAAGCCTTCCAAAGGGGGTTAGATGAAAAATAATAGAAAATAAGAAGTAACTTGCACAAATTAGAGCAAACAAAAGTTAAACGGGTTTGGCGATAAACCAACCAAATCCAAAAAAAACTTCAATTTCTTCCAACTTAAGAAGATTAAAGAAGAAATTAGTGAAATCTCTCTGAAGAGTCTCCTTCGAATCGTACCTTCATGCAAATACTCAAAACAAAGATTAAACAACTCTGATACCATGTTAGAAATGGAAAAAGAAATTTTTAAATAAGCAATACCAAGAAAGAATCTAAGTGAGTAAATGCATGAAAAGATATTACCATAAAATAGGAGAGAGAAAGCTTCAAGCTCCAACACATGAGACAGATATTTGGAAAGGGGAAAGCAAAGAAAACCCCTTGTGACATTATGAATGAGGCATGAAAAGCCTAAGAAGAAAAAGAGAGAGAGCAAGAGAGCAAGAGAGCAATTGCTCATACAATAATTGAGAAGATGAAGAAACCTCATTGTTAAATGAGAGAAGAGGGTCATCTCTTAAATAGAGATGAAAGAGAGGAGTTAGAATGTAACTCCCATGTCTATGAATGCCACCATTCATAAGTGTGTGAGGCCAAGTGTGAGATTCCTCTTAAGGAGGAATAATCTAAAATTAGAAATTACAATATATATTTGTCCTCACATATTCCACTAGATGACAAAATAAGATGTAGTGGAAAAAGGAAAAAAAAGAAATATATTAGGATACCTTGGCTTATATCCTAATATATTACAACAATAAAGAACAGAGTTCTAACATTGGTTTATAAATACACCAAGGAAAGATTACAACTTCTAACAGCCTTTCATTTCCATCTCTGATCTTGATTCACTTGGAAACCCTTCAAGCAATCAGTCCACTCTTCTCAACAATAATTATGCCTTCTTCTCAAATTCACAAATCAACATTAGCATCATCTTTGTAAGTTTTCTCCTTTATATTTGCATTCACTCATAGTCATGCATTTCTGATCAACCTTTCTCTATATGCCTCTCTTCACATACAAACTTGTACACACACACATAACTCATAGCATTGGCACTAGCACTAATTGTTTGGCTCTTTATCTCTTTAAATAGGCAATTCATGCTTTACCATTTTCCACATCCACCATAGATCTTAGGGTTTATGATCAAGTTCAACTTGATTCATTGTATATGTCCATCTTATTGATCTTCTTCTAGAAAATTCTCTAGAATCTGTTTGTTAGGTCTTTACCTAATACTTTCCTTGAATTTAATGATCCAACTCATCAATCTTATCTTCTACATGGTTTACATCTCCCAAGAAATCAATTGTGTTAGCTTGATCTCATGATTTCCTTGAATTCATTCCCCATAATATTACATGGAAATATCTAAATTTTGACACTTGGTCATCACTAAATTATTCAATCATTGTAAAGCTTTCTAGCACGACACCAACTATCTCACTCGGTCGATGCTAATGCTCGGTCGACACTATATTCACTCTACATTAACTGTAGCTTAGTTGACACTAGCATTACCTGACATTCCTTAGTATTTTACTCTATTGCTGAGCTTGGCTTAGCTTTGTTGACATAAAAAAAACACTTTTCTTTATCAAAGTTTATCTAATCAAATGTCTATTGTAACTCCCTTTTCATAACTCAACCTTTCCTCTAGGTGCTATTGTTATAAGAAAATTCTCAAATCCTCTTCATCAATGAAATAGATATGACATTTAGATTAGGTAGCAATATGTCTTATCAATAGATTTGACATCAATGATAAAAAAATAGTTGTTCCAATTGTAAGTTTCCAACAACCTGATGTATACATAAATAATGAAAGACAAAATATAAGGTATCATACATTACTTGAGTTGAGTATACAGATGGTTGGTCACTTTAGCTCCAACATTCTTTGGGCACCTAAATTGTCTTAGAGCTTGTAAGAAGAGAAGGAGGGGGATTAGATCCATAAAATGATCTAAATATCATGCATACATATACTCAAAAAATGGAGAATCAAAAAATACTCAGATGACCATGCTCAAGACATGCACAAAAGGCTAAAAAAGATGGTGCAAATAGAGAGAATCCCACATTTTATTAATTTTTTTATTCCATGTGTAGGCTATAGGAGCTACATCATAAATTGAAAACAAAATGAGCTAAGTGCTATAGGAAGGAACAAGTGCTACATGAAAAAGTTATAAGCCTCACATGCAAGAGGAATATGCAATCTGGCATATGGTAATGAAAAGTACAAGTGCAGATTTGGCTTCAAAGAAAACATCAGCAAGGAGGTATGACCATGCACTATGTATAATCAAAAGAAAGAAAGTATATAATGATTCAATCACCTCTTGCAATATTGAATGCACACTATACACATTACAATGTCATGCATTCCAAGATTACAAGAGTGAAAGAAAGGACATACATAAGTTCATCATTATAAATACATGTGCATGCCATCAAATTGTTGTACCTATGAAGAAAAATCCAGCCAATCAAACAAATTAAGCCCCTGGTAAAGCATTCTATAGAATCAATATGACCTATAGGAGGTAGAAAAAAAAAAAAAAATCAGAAATATCAAGTCTTATTATTATACATGGTTTACATATCATATACAACATTGAAAAAGAAAGCTCCTTCAAGCATTAATGTAGCATGTTACAACTTCAAGTGTTCATAGACTTGTAAATTAAATAATGTGATGAGTACATGGTGAGCATTTCAACACTCACATTTCCAACATTCATTAATATGTGTTTCAACATGCATGTGTTCATATGTATTTCAACACTCGACCATGATCAAAGATTCAAAAGACACATTCACATGTATGTAGCATGACAACAAGGAATGATGTCAAATGCATCTAGTGCCATGTAATGAAAGAAGAACATACATGGAATTATAAAAAGAATATATATTATAGCAAGCATTTCAAAAGAAAATATAGTTTTACCATACAATCAGAGCCTCTACATATGCATGTAAAATATTGATTGAAGAAATAACATATGCATCAAGTTTGGGAGAATAAATCTAGAATCAAAATCCAACATGCATACCAAATGTTTCAACATAGTAATGGACTCAAATGATGAAGCCCAAGGCCACTATTTTCAAGAAAAAACTAGTACAATGGAGATGCAAGTAAAGAAAAAATGTCTAGTGTTTAAAGAACTTCAGCAAAATTGGTGCTCATAGCACTATGTTTGATTTTTTTACATGCACAAAATACATCAAGTTCCATCATCACAGATACAAATAGAGGTTTGCATGGTGAAAAAATAAGAGAATCATAATAGAAAAAAATGTTAATGCCTTAACTCTTCTTTAGAGGAAAAGCCTACATATGGAAGTAATGCATGCGTAAGAGATGTATCAGTACCATGGGTAAAAGAATGAGAAACAAAGAACAAGGCCACAACCTTCAAACATTAAATTTAAGCCTTCAACACATGCATTTCAAGCATGAAATCAAAGCCTATATCATGTGGCTTTTCTCAAGAGATTAAATGCAATGTGGGCTGTAAATAAATGAAAAAAAAAAAAAACAAGAACAAAAATGCCTCTTTTCAAATAAGAAGATCAACAAATCAATGGAGCCATTATGGACATGAAAAACATTAAGATCAAACACAAAGTGCATAGGAAAAGAAAAAGAAATGGAGTTGTGCATCATGAATATCTAAAAAATGAAAATGAAGTGCATACATTTCCCAAGAAAAATGCTCAAATGGAGAAGTTAAAATAAATAAAAATCCACCTTATACATCCATCTTGATTTCTACACAATGAAACTCCCAAAAAGTTGCTCCAAGCACTTCAAGATTAGTATCTTTCCATGATTGGTTTTTGAGTGTTTGAATATTGTTGTCATGGGTATGTGAAGATATATATTATAATGTAAGGAAGGGGAATGTATGAATGTGTTTGGGGTTATTTTAATATACGAGGGTGTCTTAGTAAGGTGGGGTGTCATTTTAATACATAAAAGAGAAATGTATTCAAGGGTGCCATTTTTTTTATAGGTAATCAATCAAAGCCCAGATTATTTATTAAGTTGTTAAGATTAATTATTATTATGTGTTAATCTTGAGTATATTCAAACCCAAGACCTCAATGATGAGAGACTCACAATTTTCCATTGCATTGTAGGTTCTTGCCTTTAAAGGTTGTCATTTTCAATGTTTGAAAGCACAATTTTAAATTTAAAGGGGAATGTTTTAAAATTCTAAGTATGCATTAATTATAGGGTGATATTTTTTTGGCATTACCTATAATTGTAAAAATTTAATAAAATAATATTTTAAAAACCATTTTATTAAAATCTTATCTTTAAATGCAAAATTTGGGGAGATGGCAAGATGAATCATTCAAGTTTTTAAGGGGGCTAGTGTTTGGTGATATGAATGAGGATTTAAGGGGAAATATGGAATTTATATGTTCTCCATATGAACTTAGTTGATTATGTGGGGGTAATACAACATTTTGATTTTGGAAAGCTCGATTCATAGAGTTGAGGTGTTTTATGCATATTTTCTGATATTAGTAGATGCTAATTTCCTTATTCATTCCTAGATTTGGTTCATGATATATGTGATTCCAAATATTGGGGAAGATGCAAATTTGGAGTTGAGGCCTATATATTTCATTTTCCTTAGGAATTTTGGTGTTATTTTTTTTGCATTCTACCTCCTAGGATTTGGTTTTTTGTCCTTAGAGAGTTACTACTATTTGTAGGTCAACTCCTATTTTGCAATGCATTTTTGAGCATTTTCTCCTTTCAAATATGATATGAAAGTGACTCTCTTTGGTTCTATCCTAACTTTTCATTGTCTTCTAAGTGTTTTCAACTCTAAGTTAGTGTGATTATTTGTGATCCTTGGCTTAAAGTTTAATGTTTAAGAGGCAATGTGAGAGGTAGTTTCATGAAATAAGTTCATGCAATTTTTTTGTAACTAGTTTTAAAATGCGTGAACCATTTTAATTCTTATAAACAACCACACCTTGTTACGTTATATGCATCTAAAACTACTAGGACTATTATGTGATCAAGTTGTTGTATTCAATCCTAGCTTTTGGTTTTCCCATTAAAGCTACACCATCTTTCATAATCTTGATGAACCACCTTAGTTTAAGTTCAATTTAATTCTCTCTATCCTGTTTCCTACCAAGTTCAGTTAAGTCTCATTAGATGATTCAAGAGAAGTTGACCCTTTGTGCCAGAGGTTAATCCTTATCATGGCATACCACAGGCCAAGGATCATCCCATGTTTCACTAGATTGTTGAAGGTTCATTCTAGCACAAGGTTGTGATCTTAGTGAGAATAATTTTTAGCACACCTGTTGGGACACAAATTGATTCTTAGTTCATTTGAGTTCATAATGTTTTTGGTTTTGGGTGTGATGATCAATATTGTATCCTTGAGAGATAGAATCCATCACACACTTGGAAAATCTAGAATGACTATTGGCCAATTTCAAGAATATTTAGTTGTTGTTGTAAAAGTAAAGCTTTATTTTTTTCTCATTTACTAGTGCTTTCATGACCCTATGGTGTATCTGAGTATTGCTAGTCTTTATTTCTACTTATGATAGCATGGCCTATCATCCCCAATTTCATGAAAATCATGTCTTTCATCCACCATACCAACCTCATCAACAAGTTTCATATGTTCATCATCCACTCATACCTTCTCAAGTTACTAGCCTAGCTAGCCTAGTATCAAATCAGTCCCAAGAGTTGAAAGTGATCCAAAAGATTTGGTAAGACCTGGGCACAAAGTAATTAGAATATAAAAACAATATATTTAGCAACCCCATGAGAGCCACTTCATCTCTAGTTGTCATGATGATTTCTAGAATCATTTCTTGCATGTTGATAACATAAGCTTGGAAATTTATTTGGTAAAATGTCAAGAGAAGATGAGGGCTATAGAAAGGGAGGATGAGTATAATATGTGGTAGGAATAGCTTTCTTACCAAGCTCACATTCAAAAGAAAGAGTTGGAGGCTTAAATATGCATACATGGAGAGAAAATGAGGGTGATCATTGAATGATTACAAGATCTTGAGGTTCGAGAATCTACTTATTTCCAAAGTCAGCCAATAATACAAGAGCCTAAGATTCCTAGTTTGTTAAGTTATAAACCTCCAATAGATTTGGAACAACATTTATCCAAGCTCAAGATTGAACATGATGGAAAAAAAATCAGTCATTTCATTCTCCAAATGTAATTGATCTAAGAGACAAGGACACTAATGTTTCATTTTGCCCTTCATGGACCATGTATCCTAGTCTTAAAATGCCAAATCTTGTCAAAGTTGTCCCATATGAGCTGGTTAAGGATCAAATAGATGAAGGAGAAAATGATCTTGCTGGTTCTAAGTTGGTAGAACTATTTCAAGAGGCTCAATAATAGAGACATGAGGATAAAAAGGAGGGTGTTTCTAGTCATAGTTTATTTTCTAGTCATATATTTGATCAAGAAGAGGAACTTTTACTTCAATAGATACTTTCATATTAAAAAATTTATCTAGAGGACCAGTCATCTCTTGAAATTTCATTGTAGCATGTGAAGAATGTTTGTAATTTTGATTTTCCAAGTTTTAAATATTTCCTTCCTAAAAAACAAGTTGAGGTTGAAAAATATGGTTCTCTACAAGAAGGTTCTCATCAAGGAAAATCTAACATTTTTCAAAGTTCATTTGATTTTTTTGATGAACTTCTTGGTTTTTAAAGTAAGGAAGAAGATGAGGTTCATGGTGTAATAAAGGAAATCAGGATCTCCAAGACAACAAGAAGGGGGCGATGATTTAACTACTTTGATCATTCAAGATAATCCTGATGAGATATGTAAGAGTCCTATTTCTATCAAAATTGAAAATCATGATGATGAGGCTATTGTATGGGATGATTTGGAAGCATTTATTATGGAATTAGACTTCCCTTATATGTAATCAAAAGAGATAAACCAAGGTTGTTGTTGAGAAGTATATTATGGACATTCATATTCAATAGAGTCTAATGCTTGAAAATTCTGTTATTTGTAATAATGAAAGTGTAGGAAAACAATTTTTTTTTGTTAAGATTTGATTAACAACATCAAGAAATTGAAATGATTAACACACCTACTAATTTATTTGAAGTTAATATTCCATATTAGCTTGATGTGATGGTTGACATGACAATTGACAAAGTTGAAAAGCTAGAATCCTTCCCTACAAGGGGCATCTCAATCAGGAAATTTGCTAGGATGTACTTTGGGGAGGAAATTCTAGACATTAAAGAGAAGTTCCTACCTCTATGTGCACCCCACTTGGTGGTAATTTTGAATAATTTCAAAAGGTATGTAATCTGGTCTGTTATTGACATGACATACTTTATGTGCAATTAACTATTTTAGCCATATGGTGTATCATTTTAGTTGCATTAAGACATGAAATCTACCCATGTTAGTTAGAAAAGGAAGCTATTTAAATCAATCAATAAATGGATGTATTTGAGAATTTTTGATGATTGATTAGCTTAGGATATGTTAGGGGTGTGGTTTAATTTTTAGTTTTCCATAAGTGCTAGAGCACATTTTTGGTTTTAGTGCACTTAAGAAAAATCTAGTGATTGGTATTAGAAAGTGAAGAACCCACTCATACAAATGACTGGCATCTGCTAGAGAGAAATCTATCATGCCACATTAATAACCCTTAGATGGTTAGTTCGTTTTAGTTTTGATTTATTGCTTTTTTTTTTAAGGAAACTGCATTCCTAATGGATAAGATAAGGTAATTGATCAAGATGATTCTTAGAAAGCAAGAAATAAATGGAAGTCAAAAAAAATTACAAATTTTCATGTTATTCAAATTGGTGACAATTCAAATCCTATTTACTAGTTGAAGTTGCTTCTATAATACCCTAGTTTGTGGTTATTATGTAATCTTGATTAAGTTGGAGTTCATTTGAATAAAAAGAGAAATTAAAGTAAATTTGCATGTATAAATAAGTGAAAATGAAAGTACAAGCTAAAAAGTAAAGTACAACATCATATGTGTAGCTTTGAAAATCATGCAGTGAAATATTAAGTATGTATAAGAAACCATGCATGTGACAATGATCAGTGAAACAGGTAGGCTCACACAAGCCATGAACATAGCCAACCCATACAATATGATAAAAGATAAATGCATGTATACATAAGAAATGCAAGACAAACTACAAGGTATCATGCATTGCTTGAGTTGAGTATGCAAATGGTTGGTCACTTTAGCTCCAACATTCTTCTAACACTTGAATTGTATCAAAGACTACAAGAAGAGGAGGGGGGGGGGAGTTAGATCCATAAAATAATCTAAATATCATGCATACATATACTCATCAAATGAATAATTTGAAAATACTTAGATGGTTATGTTCAAGACATGCACAAAAGGCTAAAAGAGATGATGCAAATAGAGAGAAGCTCATATTTTATCTAATTTGTTTTTTCTATGTGTAGGCTACATGAGATACATCATAAACTGAAAACATCATGAGCTAAGTGCTATAGGAAGAAATAAGTGCCACAAGAAGAAGTTAGAAGCTTCATATGCAAGAGGAATATATAATTTGGCATATTGTAAAGAAAGAACAAGTGCATATTTGGCTTCAAAGACTATATCAACAAGGAGGTATGACCAGGCATTACACATAATCAAAAACATGCAAGTATATAAATATTCAATCACCTCTTTCAACCTTGAAGTATACTATACACATTATAACATCATGCATTCTAAGATTGCAAGAGTGAATGAAAGGACATACATAAGTTCATCATTATCAATAGATGTGCATGACATGAAGTGACTATAACTATGAAGAAAAATCCAGCCAATGGGATAGAATAAGCCCCTGCTAAAGCATACTACAAAATTAACAAGAACTACAGGAGGTAGGAAAAGCAATAAACAAATTAGAAATATCAAGTCATTTTAACATGGATGGTTTACATATCATCTGAAAAATTGAAAAAAAATCATCTTCAAGAATTAATGTCGCATTTTACAACTTCAAGTGTTCATAGAGATGCATATTGAATAATGTGATGAATACATGGTGATCATTTTACTAGTCATATTTCCAACATGCATTCATAAGCATTTTAGCATGCAACTACAATCAAATATTGAAAAGGTACACTCACATGTATGTAGCATGACAATAAGGAATGATGTCAAATGCATCTAATGCCATATGATGAAAGAGATACATACAATGGAGTTATAAAAAGAATATATATTGTAGCAAGCATTTCAAAAGAAAATATGGTTTTACCATACAATTAGATCTTCTACATATGCATGTAAAAAAATAATTAAAGTAATAAAATATGCATCAAGTTTACGAGTATAATTCTAGAATCAAGATGTAACATGCATATCAATTCTTTCAACATAATAATGGACTCAAAGAATATATCCCAAGGCCACTATTTTCTAGAAAAGCCAATAAAATGAAGCTTCAAGTAAAGGAAAACCATCAAATTTTTAAAGCACTTCAGAAAAAATGATGCTCATAACACTATGTTTAATATTTTTAAGTGCAACAAATACATAGTTAAGTTATGCCATTCAAGAACCAAAACCCTTTCAAATAGATACACAAACATATGATGAAAATGTGCAGCAAATACATCAAGTTCTAGCATCATAGATACAAACAGAGGCCTACATGATGAAGCAACAAGAGAATCATAATAGAAACAAAAGATTAATGCCTCATGTCTTCTTCAAAGGCACACCCTTTATATAGAATTAATGCATGCATATGAGATGCAATAATACCATGGGTAAAATCACAAGAAACAAAGAACAAGGCCACAAAGCATGAAATTTAAGCCTTTAACTCATGCATTTCAAGTATGAAATCAAAGCCTCCATCCAGTGGCTTTTCTCAAGAGATTAAATGTAATGCACACTGCAAATAAATGCAAAAAAAAAACAAAGGACAATTTTTCCCCTTTTCAAATAAGAATATCAACAAAGCAATTGGGCCATTCATGGAGATGATAAATATTAAGATCAAACACAAAGTGTACCAACAAAGTGAAGGGAATGAAGTTGTGCATGCATCTCTAAAACATGAAAATTAAGTGCATGCATTTCCAAGAAAAATTCTCAAATGGAGAAATAAAAATAAAAATAAAATCCTCCTTATACATTCATTTTGATGTTTCCACAATGAAACTCCCAAAAAGCCACTCCAAGCACTTCAACATTAGCAACATTCCATGATTAATTTTTTGAGTGTTTGAATATTGTTGTCATGGGCGTCATTTTAATATGTGAAGGTATATATCAAAATATAAAGAAGAGAAATGCATTGATGTGTTTGGGAGTGTCTTAATAAGGTAGGGTGTCATTTTAGTACATAAAAGGGAAATGTATTAAAGGTTTCCATTTTTAATGTTTAAAAGAGCCATTTTAAATGTAAAGGATGAATGTTTTAAAATTCCAAGTATGTGTTAATGCTAGGGGGTCTTTGTATTTTTTGGATTCCCTATTATAGTAAATATTTAATAAAATGATATTCTATAATTCTTATCTTTAATTGTAATTCTGGGAGTTGGCAAGATGAATCATGCAAGTTTTAAAGTGGGTTAGTGTTTGGTGAATGAGTGAGGTTTTAAGGGGAAATATGGAGTTTCTCTATTCTCCATATGACATCAACTGATTATGTGGGGGTATCTAACATTAAAATCTTGGATTTCATGATTCATGGAGTTGAGGTCTTTTATGCACATGTTCTAATATTAGTGGATGCTAGTTTCCTTATTCATTCCCAGATTTGGTGTTGGTGGCAAATGTAATTCTAGATTTTGGGGAAGATGCAGACTTGGATTTGAGGCATATATATTCCATTTTCCTTGGTATTTTTTGAGTTAGTTCTTGCATTCCACCTCCTTGGAGCTGGCTTTTTCTCCTTTGAGAGTTATGATGTTTGTAACTCAAGTCCTACTTTGTGATGTAGTTTTTAGCATTTCCCCCTTATGAATATGATATGACTATGATTCTCTTTGGCCCTATTATAACTTATCATTATCTTCTAAGTATTTTCAGCTCTAAGTCAATTTGATTATTTGTGATTCTTGGCTTTAATTTTAATGTTTAAGAGGCAATGTGAGAGGTGGTTTCATGAAATTAGTTGGTGTGATTTGTGTGTAACCAGGTTTAAAATTTGTGAGGTACTTTCCTTATGTTAAATACTCACACCTTGTTACATTAAATGCACCTAAAACTACTAAGTCTATTATGTAATCATGTTGTTTTATTCAATTCTAGTTGTGGGTTTTGCCTTCAAAATTGCACCATATTTCATAACCTTGGTGAATCACCTTAGTTTAAGTTTGAGTTAATGCTTTCCATTCCTTTTCCTACCAAGTTCAGTTAAGTTTCATTAGGTAATTAAAGGGAAGCTGACCCTTTATACTTAGGGTTGATCCTTATCATGGCATACCCATAGACCAATGATCATCCCCTATTTAATTAGATTGCTGAAGGTTCATTTCAATATAAAGGTGCAATCTTAGTGGAAACATGAAGTAAGTGCAAGAAAAAACTAGAGAGAATGAATGTACCTTGAAACAAGAAGAGGAAGTTTGACCTTTGAATATGCATTTGATTGTTACTAAAATGTAAAAAATTTGTTGCAACACCTAATATGGGAATATAATACCTATATGTCACTTCTCTATTAATTTTTAACTAAAACATGTAGGGATAAATTAATTTTCTAGGTATGCTAGTGCCAAATATATATATATTTTTTGAGGTCCTATAACTATAACTACACTTATCATATCTAGATTTGCAACTTCACAACCTATTCCTACTCTTAGGAAAATGGGGAAGAAGTTTTAAGGGTATTATTTTCTTAGTCAAATCCTATTTAGAAATAAACCTTGAAATGAAATAAATAAAAATGATTCTATCATGTAGAAGAAGCTAGATCTAAATAGTAAAGTATATCATACAATTAAGATAAATTTACTTCTTTAAATATAACTGAGTATATCTATGTAATAGATTGAGTGAACACAAAATCCCAAAATAAAACCAAGTAAGATAAACACTCACGTATTAGATATTTTATTTCACCTTAATGTAGGTTAGGGGAAGAGAGGGAAGATGAGGACTTGGTGGGTAAAAGTCTCCTTCCTTAGAGAAAAACTCATTTTCTTAGGCTCCAATGTGTGATAGAATCTAGATATATTGAAGGAAAGAACTTGATTTCATGGTTGTAATGAATAATTAAATAATTTTGATGGCTCTTGATGCCTTTCTTGCACTTAAATTCATTATAATGGGCGTCTTCACATTGATGGATGATAAATTATACTTGATAATGAAATTGAATGAATGAATGGATTAAATGAGGGAAGAATATGTCCCTTTATACACATTTTGGGGCTAAAATCAAATCAAGGTCGATAACAAGTCAAACACTTAGATAAAAATTGTTGGGCTCTGGGATAAATATAAGATAAAAATCCCAGGGACAAATCAACTATTCAACTTGTCCCCAAGAAAAGGTTGAAGGCTTAATTTCCCTAGGATAATTAGACTCAAATTCCCATAAGGGAAGGTGATAAGGAGTTGGGGGAGAAAATTTAGGTTTTAGGAATCAGATAAGATCCTGAAATCCAAAATAAATGCATGGTTCTATGTGAGCAAATGAATTATGAGACTAGATGGAAGAAATGTAAATCATTCCTAGTAGTGAGATTTAGTCTCAAGTTAAGAAATATTGAAGTGGGAGGATGACCCATACTATAATCAAGTATGAATTTAAGTGCAATGTATGGTCCTACCATAATAAACATACTAGAGTGGGCACAAAATGGTCTCAAAGTGAGCACAAATTAAGTTCTTAATATTAGGTGAGTACACTTCCTTCCTAGGCATTTTATGATATAGAAATTTAGTTCAAGCAAAGATATTTCTGCTACAAAATTTGATCACTTCTTGATGCTTCTTGGGCTTCCACACACCTATCCTTTAAATTTTTTCTCTACCCTAATGAATTAGTACTAACACATTCACTAAACATATAAGATGACATTTAATTTAATTTAATTCACTATATATGATCCTTTCAAAATTAAATATCAACTTAATCACATTCATTTTTCTCCACTTGCAAATGCATGCCATCTCTACATATGTACTTTTACAACTCATTAACAACTTTAATTGAAACCTTTCACCAATTCACGAGGTCACAGTTTTCCTTGAAAAAATAGTGACATGTTTCACTAATTATCCACAATAGAAATTATCATTTGAAAAATATCAATCATTTTTCCATTTCATCAATGATGAAAATCCCCCTTGTTAATCAATCTAATTTAGTCATTTCTTGAGAATAGAACTTGTCTCATCTAAATAGTAGAATTTTACTATTTAAGAGTTAGTGAAATATAAAAAACATTAAAAGAACATACTTTCAAAGAGAAATATTTCAAAATGTCATTTGAATCCTTTCAAGGCTATTGTAAAGATTAGAATTGAGTTATATCAAGCCCTAACCTCCAAAGGACAATCAAGTTTCTTTCATATAAGAAATAGGGCAACTATAAATATTTTGTAAATATTTTTGACAAGGAGGTTATTTCTATTAAAAGAGTAATGCATTTTTTAAAATATATAAAACTACATGGACAAGGTAAAAATCAAGGAGAAACTATAAATTATATTTATCTCTGTCATTTTAATAGAGGAAAGATTTACCTTGAAATGAGTTTCTCCAAAGATGATTCATTTACTTAAAAGAGACATGTGAAATTAAAAGAATTAATATTACATCCTTGACATTCACAATGTTTTTTTTCAAAGGAATTAAATATCTTGATCGAAAGTAAAGTTTTTTGTAGATACAAGGAATACTTTACAAATGATATTATAGTCCTTGACAAACCTTAATCATAGGTAAAGTTCATTTTATTTTAATTTAATAAATTTATCTAATTAAAGTCTATTTGTAAGTATATTCATGTGTTATAATGTTCATTGATGATATTCCATTTTCAAAATTCCCCTTTCAACATAATCTCCTTTTGTACATTTAGGGTACAAGATATTTCTAATATATAGTAATTTCTAAAGAAATTATCTTAAATTAAATCTTGTAGATATAATTTTTTTTATAGATAAATGAGCCAATCCTTGATACATTATATAGTACATAGATGCATCTAGATAATCAAAATTTAGTCCCAAGTTACATTTTTCTTTCTTGCTTCTAGGCCATTCCTTAACTTCCCCTTTTTCTTTTGCCTCTGATGAGGATTTGTATATAATCTAAGCACTACATCTTGCACTTATGTTAAGGACAAAGCTAGGAAAAGTGATGAAACATTAATACATAAAATGGAATAGAAATGAAATGTAAAATGATAAAAAAAAAAATTCTTAAACAAAAAGTTAAATATTCATCTAAATCATCAAAACATACATTTAATAGAGTGAAATAGTCATTCCTCATGTAAGTAAACATATCTTAAACAACATGATTATCATTTTTTTACACCAAAGGATGTTTTGTCATCTTAGTTACATATAAATACACCAATAATAAACCTATGTTACTCTACTAGCATAAAATGAAGGGAAGAGGTTCCCCATCATTTTGAATGTCCATCGAGTTCAAAATGAATGATACCAAACCTTCAAATTCACCCCAAACCCATTTTCCCAGGCTCCAACAATATCTTCCATAATGAGCTTGTCGATCCAATTTTATTGTCTTGGGATACATCTTGAGATACAATATCTAGGCAGTGATAAGAGCTAAAGAAAGACCGCATAATCTTCTCTAGGATAATGATATGTAAACTATGGTTTAAAGTCTAAAAAAACCTAAACCACCCAATTTCAAATGGATTCCCTATATTAAAATTTTGACTTCTTGTCTCTAACCTGCTTCTATACCTATACTAGCTAATTTATCCACTCTTTGATTTCCCTCCTAATATATATGATTGATTGTGATTTTATCAAAGGTATTACTTAGTGAGAGGGCTCTAGATGAAATTGAGTCTTGTCTCAAATTAATTAGGATCATTTCCTTCTTGCATTTATTATAACTACACAATCTTCTTCAATCTCTACATTTTTGTAACCAAGAGTTTTAAATAGTTCTAATCCTTCAACTAAAGCTAATGATTTTTCCCAACTATTAGTTTCCTTTCCTATATATCTTGCTAACTTTTCTATCTCCATGCCACCTCAGTTGTGGATACTAAACCCAATGCCTTCTCTACTCGAATTCTCTCTTAAGGCTCTATCAAAATTGAGTTTAAACCATCCTTCCTTAGGTAGTTGTCATTGTCAGATATCTCTTTTTCTTTTTGAAGTTTCCCCCATATTCTTGTAAAGGGGGTAATTTTAGGCCTGTCCATTTGCCTCTCATTTTATTATTCCAATGAAATATTATAGCCCCCTCTTTATTTATTCAAAAGACAACTATTGGTAAGCTTAGTGATAGAAGTCTTTATCTTAATTAGAAGTTTATGTACATTCATCTTCTTATCCTGAAATATTTTTTGGTTGCATTCCTTCCATAATTCCCATAGGACTATGGAAGGTGTAGATATCCA
Organism: Cupressus sempervirens; assembly: GCA_028749045.1. Classification (NCBI taxonomy): domain Eukaryota; kingdom Viridiplantae; phylum Streptophyta; class Pinopsida; order Cupressales; family Cupressaceae; genus Cupressus; species Cupressus sempervirens. Next base: position 570,161,836 of record CM053789.1, on the reverse strand, counting down.
AAAAGATCTAAAGGTGCTATCCTTTCTAAGGAGGGGCCAAGCCTATAGCATATCCATTATAGTTGTTGGACATGTTGATACAGACCCCAATTCTGACAAATTCCATTTACAATATTGAATCAAATAAGGGTAGTGTAAAAAAGGTGGTCAATGGATTTTCCCTCATTTTTGCATAAAAGACATCTACTTAGGCCTTGGTAGCCTATTTTATAAAATCTTTCTAAGATAAGGACCTTCCTATTTAAAAATAACCAAGTGAAAATCCTTGCTTAGGAAAATAATCTTTATTCGAACATAATATTGTAGGAAGGGAGTCCTTTGTACTCATCTAGAAAGACTTGAGGAATTTATACACCTCCTTTGAGTTGTATTCCACTCTCTTGCTTCCATCACACATCAATTTGTCCTTGCCAATATTTAAAGTTACTTTCTTTTTTGATAAGGTTATTTTAGATTTTCCACTTCCTTATATGGGAGCTTCATTTCCTTAAATTCCTTCTATATCCAACATTTTCCTTCATCCTCAAAGGTCACATAATCTATAACTCTCTTTCCCAATCTAGCTTTAAGTATCAACCTTAATTAGGGTAGTTTACCATCTTTTTCCAAAGCACCATATCCCCCCTAAGAGTCTTGCCAGAAGATAGCTTCTTGATCCATCCATAGGTTCCATATTATTGTATCTTGGATGAAGGATCCATAATCCATCATGAAGTTGCAAATTCTTGATCCCCTAAGTGGTGATTTCTCCCTATTTATGTTGATCAAATCATTATTTCTTAGATATTTTTTTATTAGGATATTTTGCCACTTGACATGTGGATTCCTATAAATTCTTTATGTTAGTTTAGTTCTTAAATATTTACCTTGTATTTGATTTCCCTTTTCCCTATACCTTCATTATCTTTTGATCTACATACCTTGTTCCAAGCTAACATAGAATTTTTTTTCTTTTACCGTAGTCCCTACCAAAAGAAAGTCTAAGGACTCTATTGATTTTATCCCTTCTTTCCAAGAAGATCAATACAAGAAATTAATAAATAGGTTGTTCTATTTAAAGGATTGGTTGTATCATCATTGCTTTATCCACAGAATAGAGTCATTTTCCTTCTTTTGATATTTTCTAGTTGTTTGGTCCAATAATTTTGTCGCACATGCCCTTTTTTCTAAACGGAGACCCATGTTTTTACAAGGTAAACTTCCTCTTTTGAATTTGAAATTTTTGGAAATTTGTTGTTCCAAATTATGATTGATATTAAAAAGAAGATTTCTAACTTCTTAGGGTTAGTCTCTTCACCTAATGCACTAATATATTGATTTAATATTGTTTTATATGTTTTTTCATCCTCTTGGGTAATTTTTCCATAAAGTATAGTCTCATCATCAAATTATTGGTGGGTTGTCAAATCCAAGTAACTAATGATCCTTATTCCTTTAATAGTTTTCTAATACATAACATTGTTTTACTAATCTTCCTAACAATTATTCCATTAAGATGAAAAGGGGGATATTTTATTCCCCTATCTAAGTCCCTTGTTTATACTAAAAAATGTTTTTTTTTGATCCATTTACTAGTATGGATAACTTATTAAAAGATATACATTTAAACATTAAATTCACTCATTTCTTTATGAACCTAAAGGCTTTGAGGTATTCCTAAAAATCCCCAATCTACTATATCATATCCCTTTTTAATATATATCTTAATTAATATACTAGGATCTTTATTGTTTTGAGCACTATGTATGACCTCTTGGAAAATAATTACTCCATTGAAGATTGATCTTCCTTATGCAAACCCCATTTGTTCCTCATTAATCAGATTTGGGAGAAATTTATAGATTCTTATTGTCATAATCTCAGTAAATAATTTATAGAGAGTCTCGCAAATAGAGATGGGATGATAATCATTAAAGGTATTGGATTTCTTCATTTTCAGGATAAGGGTGTTAAAGGTATTATTCACCTCCTTCAGGAGTTTTCCTGAATTTTGTACTCAGTTCTAAAGCCTTAGGAAGTCCCAAAATTTTTGAAAGAAACATGTCAAAAACCCATCCAACCCTGGAGATTTATCTAGATTCATTATCTCAACAGCTACACTCAAAGGTAAATTTTCCTTACAATGTTTTATTTTTTTCTCTAGATATAAGCCTTGGGAGGATCTTAATTATGATTTCTTGTGCCCCTAGGTTTTGGTTACCATTATAATTGAAGATTTCTTCAAAGTACTTTATTGCTTCTTTTGCAATAACATATGTGTCCTCTAGGTTTTACTCATCCTGGTTTTGAATGGAAGTGATTCTATTAGGATTCAACATTGTTTTTTTACTATTGTGAATTTTTTATTCTATATCCTCTATATCTAGTCATGTTTCCCTTGATTTTTGTCTAAGAAATAGTTCCTCTTTGGTTAAGATGTCTTCTTAATCCTTCATTAGGCACTTCTTTCTTTCATATAAGAATTTTTTTAATCGCTTTCTCTATAACCTCCTTGTTTAGATTCTCCAATTCTTCCTTGTTTTCAAAGATGTTCCCAAAGTGTCTAGAATTCCATACCTTAAGCCTTTGCTTGATAAATTCTAGTGTGTTAACAACTTGGTAAAGTTTAGACATAGATTAAAAGAAATTGTTCCACCATTTTTCTATTAGCTTTAGAAAGATCTCATCTTTAAACCACATTTGTTCAAGTTTGAAAAGGATAATTTTTTGGATTTTTATTCTTTATGATGCATAATTCAACTGGGTAATGATCCAAACTGAGATGGGTTTCACTTCTAATTCCAAAGTAAAGGACAGCCCTTCTATATCCCAATTTAAAATAAATATATTCAATTTCTTTGCAATAAAGATGAATATTTTTCTCATATTATTCTAGGTGTAGTATCTTTAGAAGTTGCAATTGTACACACTAGAATGTGCACTTCTCTAGGTGCTTCTATTTGAAGATCTCATAGATTAAGAGTCCCAAATGGAAACCTAGAGCTCCTTAGTCATAGAGTGCAAAGGAATACAAAATATGGAAAGATCTTTCATCTGAGCCTAAGAAATGTAGCCCCTTGCAAGTACACCATGAAATGAGAGGTTCAAAGACAAGAGAAAGGATGCTAGTTTCCAAGAACTACCATGGAATCCTATGCAAATGCAACTAAAATAATATGAAATGAAGAAAATACAAGTTAAGTTGTAAATATGAACTTTTATTAACCTTCTAATTGAGCTAAGCAAGTTATTCTATTGCATAAAGAAAACTATACTATGCTATATGAAACTAAGCTAGTACGCTATGAAAGAATGGATGCCAAGCCACAAATTCTCCACAAGAATCAAAGGGTACCTATAGAAAAACCTACAACATAACACTAATAAAAAAAGATTGGATCCTTAGATGAGGAGAGAGCTCTCCATTTTTAAGAAGTATAGATGGTTGAGACCATGATGCAATAAGATCTAATCAAGGGCCGGGAGTTGAATTTTGCATGATCCATATGCAAGATCATTTCCACCAATAAGAAAGAGTTGACTTTTACATCTCCATGTGAGACAAAAAGTCTTTTCTTTTATTACTAAATTGGGTAAAATGCTTTATGTGTGTAAATTAGGATAACTTGTGAAAGGGGTCTTTTTATTTAATTAAAGGTGGACATTTTCTATTTACTTAAATATGAAGTTTAGGATAAAAATAGTTAAATTATAGAATAAAATAAAATAAATTAATTTTTTAAAGATTTGATCTAGGAAAATGATTTAATAATTTATAAAAAATGTTGAAAAGGGGCTAATGGTCTAGGTGACCATTTTTGGGTGATTACATTTTCCCCTCTTTGACTAATATGTGATCGATCTGGGAACATAGTACATCAAAGAATGAAGAAGCCAAGTAGGAAATAGTGGATGGAGAGGATTGATTCTGAAGAATGAAATGTAGAGCGAGAGAAAAAATCCTAAATGCACATCCTAGTAGAGAACGTATTGAACACTAGGAGAGAGAGATGATATCAAGACTGAAGAAGAGTACTAACATCAAGAAAAATAGATAGATCAAGAGAAAATGGAAAGGTCAAGTATATGCTCCTGAGAAATAGATAGCCATAACAAGTAAGTAATTTGAAATGATGATAGAATATTCTTTCCCCCTCAGGATCTAAATCAAAATGGGATAAAGGGGATGCAAAAATGATCAAAATATGATCAAATTGAGATAAAGCAAGGTCCATGATGAAAAATATGTGATTAAAACCCTAGAGTGACCATGAAGATATGATAAAATGCCCCAATGTGACTAAAGTTGATAGAAGGATAAAGCATTAAAACTAGGTCAAATCAAGAAGAAAGATTATATGGAAGCAAAATGAAATGAATTGAAGTAGGCAAGAAATTTAGAAATAATGACAAAAAGAAGAAATGATGATGCCCCAACAAGATTAAAATTTTAGGCCTCAAAAGGTTAGGCAACTGCATATGATAAGGAAAAAAAAAAATTAAATGCAATTTTGACCATCAAGGTGAAGTCATATTTCTATTTAAATCCTAAAAATGGATCCATGATGTCAAAATTAGCTAGGGGTGAAATTTTTGCACAATTTTGAGGAGTTCAAAAATTAGGTCAAAATTGGGATAGAAGACTATATAAGGGGTCCAAATGTCATTTTCAATTCATTCATCTTTTAGTTATTTTGAGAGATTTGAGCCTTCTAAGAGAGATATCAATGTCACATGTAGGGATTCTAATACATCAACATCATTTTGAGCACAACTGGTTGCATAAACAGTCAGCCAACTATGGTGCTCTAGCAAGTTGTCAATTTTTCCACAGTTTTTAGATAATTTTAATGAATTTTTGAATCATTTCTATATATTTTCATAGGTTTTTCATTAAATATTGTGCTATGCTTTAAAAGTATTGCATGAAAGTTATAAGAACTATCTTGTGATACTATAAAGTATTGCACATAGATAGACACTTCCATCATATGAGTAGCACCCATATGTCACATGATGTGGTGCAAAGTATCAAAAAACAAAAATATATCACACAAGTACTTGAAAAAGTATCAAATGATACAAAAAAACATAAAAAATCACTTGTTATTAGTAAAAAGTATTGCATAGTGAATTTTTGAGCATTTTTCAATGTTTTTGGTCATGTAGTTGAATTTTCTCACTTGTATAGTAGAGTATGAGAATTTATGATAAGGTAATGATGGGTTTTTAAATGGTTTTGTTTGCATAGATGGTATTTCCACCTTTTCTCATTAGGGCCCCCAAGGTTATGGGGCAAAGGCTTGTGTGACATTTGAGCAATGACAAAAGAAGATCACTAGTGACCATGGGGTTCAAGTGGTTGGGTCAAATGCCTCATATTTGAGCGAACCATGACCTTTTGATAGAGCTCATAGAGAGGTGGCATAGCGAGCATAACACATTCCATCTACCTACTAGAGAAGCCACTATTACTCTGGAGGACATATATCACATATTTTGGGTACCCTTGTACACTAGAAATGTGTCACACTCTAAACCATTCTATCCAAACGATTCCATGAGTTGCAATGCTTGGATGCCGGCTTAGAGCTCCCTATCCACGAAGTGCAAGGAGTTAGTATTTCAGCATGAAGGCTCTTAGCCAAGCCTTAGAAATGTACTTGTTGCTAGTAAACCATGCAACGGGAGGTTCTTTGAGACAAGAGCAAGAGTGCAAATATCTTCAAGGAATCCGTCAAGAATGCAATGCAAGTATGGAAACTAAGCTAAGATGATAATGCAAAATGCAGCTATACTAAGCATGTATGAGATTGTTACAAAACCAAATATTTAAACTATGTGAGATTATTGCAAGAAATCAAAGTTAAACTAAAATGCAACTATGCTAATAATGCCATATGATCTTATGCTAATGTGATGGAATGAGAGAATGAGACAAGAAATGAGAAGTTCTCCACAAAGCTCCAAAGAAACCTATTAGAAAACCTGTAGCATAACAATATTCAAATGAGGATGGATCCTTTGAGGGGGAAAGCTCTCTCCCTTGTAAAGATGTATGGACAGTGGAGATCAAGATGAAGATGGTGGATGATCAACAGTTGAATTCGAGAATAGGAGTGATCCATATGCACACACAAGTCAACCAATAGAATATAAGTTGACTTGTCACATAAGACAAAAAGTCTCACAAGCCTTTTCTTTTAATTGTAAAATAGAAAAAGGATTTAAGTGTGCACTTTAAGTGGGTTAGAAGAATGGGGTCTTTTATTTAATTAAAAGGGGACATATTCTTTTAATCAAATAATGAACTTAGGATATCATAGTCAACTATAGGTTATAATCAAATAAATTGATTATTAGCAATTTGGTCTAGGTAAATGACTAAATTAATTTAGCCAAAATGTTGAGAAGGGGGCTAATAGTCTAGATGACCATTTTTAGGTGATTACATTTGCCCCTCTTTGACTAATGCGTGATTGATCTGGGAACACATTATGTCAAAGAAAATTGAAGCCAAGTAGGCGATGATAGATATAAATATCTGATTCCAAAAAATGAAATGCAGAAATAGATAGCAAGTCCTAAATGCACAGCCTGATAGCGGTAGTACTGAACATTAGGAAGATGATGCTAAGATCCAAAAAGAATTTTAACAGCTAGCAAAGTGAATAGGTTGAGAGCAAGTGATAAGGTCAAACAAATGCTCCTAAGAAATAGATAGCTGTAACAATCAGCAATAGAGTATTTCTACCCCCTCGGGATCGAAATTGAAATGAGGTAAGGGGATGCAAAAATTGGCTAGACATGAGAAAAATAGAATAAAGCAATGTCCAAGATGACAGGTAAATGATTAGAACCCAGGAATGACTATAAGAAATTGATAAAATGCCCCAGTTTGACTAGAGTTGACCTTGAAGGATATAGCTAAAAAAATTAGGTCAAATCGAGTAGAAAGAGGATTTAGATGTGAAAAGGTGAATAGAAGTAGATATGAAGTATGGAAATGATGAAGACATGAAGAAATGAAGATGCCCCAGTGATGATTTAAAGATTAGACCTCAAATGGTCAGCTAACTGCTCAGAAGAAGGTAGAATTTTAAAAGACAATTTTGACCATCAAGATGAACTCAAATTTTGATTTCAATCCCAAAAATGGATCCAGGACGTCGAAATTAGCTAGGGGTGCAATTTTTGAGCAATTCCAAGGAGTAAAAAAAATTAGGTCAAAATTAGGTTGGAGGCTATAAAAGGGGTCCAAGTGTCATTTTCACTATTCATTTGTCTTTTTGTGATTTGAGAGATTTTGTGTGGTCCACATAGTATCATGGCTCAGGCAAACATTCCTCTTCATCGACACTGTTTCGAGCGCAGCCGGTTGCCCAACCGGCCAGAGCGATATAAGGCGCCGGTAAGTGACTATCTTTTTGTTGCTTTTTCGAGCTTTTTGTGAGTTTTTCGTACGTTTTCAAGATTTTTGAAAAAAAGTCACATGATACTTTTTAAAGTATCACACGGCTTCATAAGTATTATTGTGCGATACTTTTTTTGAAAAAAAATGTCGTACTGCTTAGGAAAATGTGTCGGTCGAGGGACACCCAAATGTCGCATGACATGGTGCGAGTGTCGCACCACATAAAAATGTTGCACTATTATTGAAAAAAGTGTTACCCAACACTGTTTCAGAAAAAGTGTCACACTCTTATTTAAAAAAGTGTCGCGCGACACTGTTTCAAAAAAAAATGTCGTACTCTTTTTGAAAAAAATGTCGTATAGATAGTTTTGTTGTTTTTCTGAATGCTTTTTTTTCATCATGTGACTATTACTGATGATTGCTTGTTTTACCTGGACAAGAGGTATTCTCGGCATTACAGATTAGAGCTCCCAGGGTGGTTGGTTTACGCGTTGTGCAGCATTTGAGCGATGAGGAGCAGGCTGCGGTAGTGGCTATGGCCTTGTGTTGGGTGGTGGAGGTGGCAACGGAGGAGGAGGAGGTAGAGGAGGAGGGAGAGGGGGGAGGCAAATGGAGGGGGAGAGTTCTCGAGCAGGGCGGAGGAGGATGCAAGCGCAGGCGAGGCATGTGGCAGAGGGGTCCTCGGAGTCGGAGGAGGAGGAGGTGCCCTTGAGGAGGCGGCGAGCGGTGGGGGTGGAGGCACCTGCAGAGCAGCCAGTAGGAGGAGATGAGTAGTGTGTGAGGATCCATGCTTTGGAGGCAGAGATGCAGGCACTTTGGGTGACTATCGCAGTACGGGATCAACAGCTGATGGACGAGCGAGCACGAGCAGATGAGCTGTGCCGAGAGCGAGATGCTGTGAGACGAGAGGCAGCACATCATGGTGCCCGAGCTGCCTACTATTATGCTGCCTATAGGAGTGTGGTGCCACCAGGACAGGTTCTTCTTGATCATTTAGAGCGAGCAGGAAGATCAGAGGGTGCAGTGCAGGCACCAGATAGGAGACAGGCTCCTCCACCAGGGCCAGCACTAGCCGCGGAGGGTGGCAGTCAGACATGACATTGTGTTTTGATTTGTACCTTATGTACTTTTGAGACATATATCCAGATTTTGGATCTCACATTTGTATATGTACCATGACACATTTGATATATATATGAGATACTAGGTTTATTGATATTCTTGTGTACTTGTCTCAAAAATGTATGTTTTCAGCTTTCATGTGATGTTTCAATTTTTTTGTTTCCAGCTCATGCATGTGTATATGCTTATGTGTATTGTTTTTGATCTCTCATATGGGTGGTACAGATTTAAATGTTTTTGTGAAAATGTGACACTTGGATAGATCGTATGTGATGATTTTTTGGATTAACCCCTTGTGATGATAGGTAAAGAAATGTAGTGAAAGATTAAGAAGGTGAAAAGACATGAACAGGAAGAAAGAAATATATGAAAGGAGTTAGCTGATATGTCCACAAAAAGATGAAGAGAGAGCTTTTCCCATATGCAAGAATGCAAGACTAAGCTAGAAAATGAACCTAAAATGCAAGCTAATATGCAAAGTGGTTTACCAGCAAGAAGCGCATAACATTTAGACTCTTAATTTCATCATTGAGCATTTATTAGGGACATCATGAGATCATACAACCATCACTAGTATAACTATGAAGATATGAATATGATCGATATTAGATAGGTATGTGGAAATCCAATCTAAGCATCAGAGACATGTAAGTCAAGATAACTACACAATTAGATTCCCTAAGTTTAATTTAGCAAGATTACACCTATATCAAGGCATAAGCGCCAGGATAAACCCTGAGTGTGGTCTTGCAAAACAATCAAGGATGATACATTTATAAGTCAAAGTGTTGAATAGGACAAGCATGAATGCTTACAACACTATAGACAAACAAAAGTATACCCACAAGCAGAAATCAAGAAAATATGTCCCATGCCCCTAGTCTTCTAGTCAATTACATCCTTGAAAGACTATTAGGGAGGGAACACCTGGCAAAGAAATCATCATAAATAGAACACAAAGTAGATAAAGATCAGCATAGCTCAGTCGTTTAAGTGTTAAAGTGTGTGTGTGCAAGTCACTTGGCCATTTCTTCAAGACTTGATTATGATAGTGAGAAATATCGCGGCATCGGAGACCGTAGGTAAACTATCTATAAAGTGTTGAAAAACACTTGATGTCAAGGTGGGGGAAGTGTTGAGAAACACTATGTTGTGAGTTGTCCAAGAAACCCTAATTTACAAGAATACCTCAATAGGCTAAGCAGTTGTGGCCCCAAGACGAGGACAAGAAACAATTCCAAGCTAGTAAATGTGTAGCAAAATAGGTGATTGAGACTGATAGACATAGGTGCAAGGATTTCAAGTAGCGCCTGTTTCCAAGTTTTCACCACTTGACAGATTTTTTAAGGACTTTTTTCAATTTTTTTTAATTTTTAAATATTTGATTTTTTTGATGATACATCAAAGCACCTATTGCTAGGTTTTCACTAAAATGATCTTTTTTCATGACATTGTCTGGTTTTTAGGATTTTTTCAACATCATATATGATTTTTTTTTGAAAATTTTTAGAAGGTTTTAGAGATCACTAGTTCTCAAGCAAGATCACATCATTTTCTCCCTATGTCTAGCAAGGTATAGGACATGATGGATAAACAAGCTGATGGATAAGCAAAGATGCATAAGAAAGGAATATGAAGCAAGTGAAAGTGATCCTCAAGAACTAACTCCTCAAGAGCACCCAAGCTAGGGAAAGAGGTGAAATAGTCATATGAAGCATGTTTTGGATAAGCAATGGAAGAAATGAGCAAGATAGTGTGTAGGATAAGTGGTCAAGGCAACAAGTGCAATAGCATATAAGATAAGCGATGGAAGCCAATAAGTAAGATAGCATGAAAGCATGCAATCCAAGAGAGTAGACATGTCAAGAGTGTAGGGCCCATTTGCCATTGCACCAAAAGCCATGACTGTTAGTGAACATGGAACACCACATAATTAACCACCTGTGGGCAGGGGAGCGCATCGCATCACCCAACAATCTCCCCCTCGATGCGCATACCAGGTGCTTACGCGGGTCAGGATGGCACCGGGGAGATTTGAACCCATGACCAAGCCAAAACTAGGCTTTGATACCAATTGTAGGGCCCATTTGCCGTTGCACCAAAAGCCATGACTATTAGTGAACATGGAACACCACATAATTAACCACCTGTGGGCAGGGGAGCGCGTCGCATCACCCAACAAAGAGGCCTATGAGAACCATGTTTGATTTATCGTGATCAAGACCAAGGGGTCAACTAGATAGTATAGCAACAGGATAGAGCAATAAGAATAAATCTCAAGATAGAGGCTATGAGTGAATGGGAGAGAACAATAGAAAATCTCGTGGATAACATAGCCAATATGCAAAGATAGCTCAACATTGTCAAGATCAAAGAGAGAAGAGGGGATAGATGGATGATGGAAGAATTACGCATGATGCCTATTTGCTAGGTTTTCATCATGGTACTTATCTAAGGTGTCACAAGAAGTAGTTTTCACCATAGGATAAATTTATTTCTCTTTACTTTTGCTACCAAGCTGCTACAAGTTGTGGTTTTCACCAAGGCACATTTTCATTTTTTTTGGCTTTTTCTATTTTTTCTTTTTTTTCTTTTTTGGATTTTTTGAATTTTTAGAAAGAGCTCAAGCTTTTTGAATGTAGATAGTGCTCCTATAGGAAAGATAAGTCGTGATAAGCCAAGACCATAGAAAGGTATGCTCAAAGATGTTGATAGGGTGATGAAAGAGAAATGGTAGTAGGAAGAGTATATGGAGGATAATAGTTCATGTATAGAAAGTTAGTGTAAGCTTTAGAGGATTTCATGAGGGTGGTTGAAATATTGTACAAGATCAACATTGACACACACCTTAAAGGGTATTGGAATGATGGAGGAATCATGGATGAAGTAGCTTGAGGTTTAGATGTATGAGGTGGTAGAAGAGATTTGGAAAAAAGTGGAGTGGAAGGCTTTGGAATATTTTTAGAAATATTTTTGAAAGAATATGGAATGGAAGCCTTTGGAAGCTTGAATGTCAACTTTGAAGTATTTTCAATATTCAAGTCTTTTAAAAGAGACTTGGGAATCCACATAGCTTTATATTTTCGTCATTCCTTGGGTGCTTGACAGTGCATTTCTTCAATGATGGATTTAGGAACCCACATTTTCTTTGATTTAGCTCTCTTAATAGTGTACCTTTGCGGTCTCTTTTGTGAATTCTCCTTCTTAGCATTCACATGTCGATTAGATGGGACATAGTGATCTTTCTTTTTCAATGGATTCTTATATTTATTCTCACTTCCAAAGGACTTGGGATTTGTGGATGAATAAGGATGATATGACTGGTTAAGATGTATAGATGGGTGAAAAATCACCAAGGATGAGTGTATTTCTTGATCTTGAGGTATGATGGGAGAGCTAGAAGTGGAAAGTGTAGGAGATGAAGGAACATAAGGCCCCAATATGGATGGAAGGTTTGAATGCTTTAGCTTAGATGGATAAGGACCAAGGATAGATTTAGAAGATGCAAAGGGATAGTGGGAAGGGATATCAACATCTTTAAAATGAGCAACATGGTCAAAGCCATCTATAGACTCATGAGTACCTTTGATAGGAACAACATTTTTAATAGTAGCACTTGAAGCTTGAGCACAATTTTGAAGTGGATGTGGAGAAGTAGAACATGAGGAGATGCTTTGATTTTGACAAGTAGCTTTGGATAGCACATGAAGAGAACTTTTCTCATAATTTTCATTAAGCTTAAGGGAGATAATGGAAGTGGTATTTTCATCATACTGGGGGGGTGGACAAGATATAGGATGTGGAGGGGAAAAATATTGAAAGAGATGAAAGGGTGCTTGATCTTGATCTTTCTTAAAATTTATAGCTTTTTCTTTTTGAGAGTCCTCTTGACATGCAGCCACTTCTAAGGACAAGGGAGAATGAAGAGTGAAAGGATTAGTGCTTGGATTAGGCATAGTAGTGCATGAAGGTTGAGGATATTTAGGATTAGTAGCATGGACAAGGTTTGTAGCCAAGTGAAGGTTAGCTTGAGTTTCTTTTAGAGGTAGCCCTTGAGGATACACGTAGTCAATGTGGAAAGCATTAGGTTCTTTATTTGATGGAGGCATGTTGGAAAGCTTTGAAGTGGTGGGAGATGCATGAGTGTTGGAAGAAGTGGAGGATGTAATAGAGCCACTACTAGACATAGGTTCATTAATGTAATCTTGCTCAAGAAAAGTATCCTCATCACATGAATCATTAGAGGTATCAATGATTCCATTATCAATAAGATCTTGGGTTTTATGTTTTAGCTCAATGCAATCTGAAGTACTATTCTCATTATGTTGATGATAAGCACAATAGATATCCAAGAATGGGTTTCCATATGAGCTAGAATTAGGTAACATGATGATCTTATTGCTAAGAAGTTTTTGCAAAGTGTCATCATAAGAATCTTCCAAGGGAGGAAAAGTTCTATTAGAAGTATGTCTAGAGTCCTTTTTTTCTTTCTCAAGTGAATGGTATGTATCCATGTATTCATCATTATCTTGTTCAAAGATAGGTCCATCATGAAATTTTAGCATAGGCTCAAAGGAGGTATCACTTGCTTGTTCTCTAAAGAGGTCCTTAGATCTAGAAGATGAAGACATTTGATGTCTTGAAGTAGAGCATGTAGACCTAGAAGAAGAGGATGAACTCAAAGAAGGTGACTCACATGCATGTAAAGACCTTAAGGAAGATTCATGTAGTGATGCAATCTTTTCCTCTAACCTTTTCTCAAGTTTAGACTTCATTTCTGTCATGCGCTTAGAGAGATGAAGGTAAGAAAGATCATTTGTCTCTTCTAGTTCTTTCTATTGTGCATATAGATCTTGAAAATCTTTAGTGACATGGAGGATATCATGATCATCTAGATTTTGTTGAATTTTGGTAGCACAAGGTTTAGATCCCATAATTTTAGATGCAAAGCCAAGCATAAAAGAGCCTAGAGGATAACTTGATGTTGAAACTATAGGAGGTAGAGTGTTCACTTGCCAAGATAGTAAAGAGAGATTAAAGTGACTTGTCAAACAATATGTCCAAAAAACTTACGACATGAATGACTCAAGTAAATAGCTAGGCAAGATGCCCAAATAGCCAAATACATAGAGCAAGCAGGGTGACAAGTGAACAACTTTCCAACCCAAGAGTGTAGTCAAGAAATCAAGGGAACCATTTCAGCAAAAGGATAACTAGCAAGCGAACATATACCATGAAGACAAAAAAACTAAGAGCATTAAGACCAAAGAGCCACTTTAAGCATGTTCCAGAACTAGAGACATAACAGATCGAAGTCAAATGATGAGACTCCCCTTAGCAAGCAACACAAGAAAAAATGTTAAGACTTGATGCTTTGACTTGGTTGACAAAGTTTGACAATAGTTAATAGCATAGCAAGTTTGATGTTCAAAAAAAATTTCTTTCCAAGCAAGATAGTGACACATGAAGTAGTCTTCAAAAAATCAAGCAAGGGACAAAGCAACCTTGCATGATACAAGCATATGTGAGGTCTTAAAAGAAATCCCTAGAACTATCGTCATGTGTATGTTCAAAAGATTTTCAATGGTATACCACATTTGAGAACACATCAAGCAATATCTACCTAGAAGTCATGGTTCATTACTCAACAACTTGGCCCACACTTGATGCTCCTTTGCCTCACACCAAGTGGTTGCCCACAAGAGATATTGTCTTTGTCATGGAAATTCCATAAGCATAACCAAGGGAACACATATGGTGAGTGTAAAATCTTGGAGTAATCCGGGTAGTCCACTAGGATCGATCCTTGCACCAAGAAGTTGAGTGGCTAAAAAAGGGTAGTTACTAACTTAGGGTGTTTAGATAGGGCTTCCATTCATAGTGTTCCTCTTGCTCCCAATTATGAGACACCTCACCTTGCGATGAGTAACCGATCTCGCGATCACAAGAGTACCTTAAGCATTCTTGCCTAGTGATCTCCCTATGGTCGAAATCCCATAAGCGATCACACTAGGCGAAGATAAACACTACATATACCAAGGTTTTGTGTCCTTGGTAGCCTTGAGTTTATAGTGGGTTGGAAGAGTCAGGTAATCGGCTTGTCCCCACTTGGGTCGTTCCTCTTAGGTTGTCGGAGAGCAGGCCCTCTAAAGGATTCTAACTACACAAAGAGTGGATCAACTTTTGGAAGTCAAGATTTTTGATTCATCACAAGGGTGAAGAGCATACTCTTCTATTCCAATCATTTTTTCCAAAACATGCCAAGAAGATTTAGTTGCCTCTTACTCTTGAAACCAAATGGTAAGTCAAGATTTCTAATTCACCACAAGGGTAAAGAGCATACTCTCCTATCACCAAAAGATCCCAATTATAAGTTTTAATGTGCCTAAAAATAAACAACTAGTATGTGTCACACATGTAAAAGTAAAGAACAAGAAAAATTGGGTTTTTATGCATTGGGCAGCCCTGCAAACAATCGTTAGTAGCCCTTGTGCATTTGAAGCTTTGACATGCGTTCTTTTTATGCAATGTTTCAATTTTTTTTCATAAGGATGGAAACCTGTAATCACAACTTGTTAGCACCAAAAGTTAGTATGAAATAACATAAAAATATGCAATAAAAAGTGGTGAGTTGCCTCAAAAATCCAATTTATCTTCCAACCAAGTGCATGCAAAGAAAGTGCAAGTTAATCACAAATGCTCTCATTTTTACTCTTTGATTTTGACCTAGTCAACAAGATTGGACTTGTTTACTATGATTTTGTATCCAAAAATGAAAATGAAAAGAAGAGACCCCTATTAAAAATTAGAGATCTTTCCAAAAATGCAAGAAATTTTAAAAAATCTCTTCATTTGCGCTATAGAGATCAATTTTGTCAAAACAGACCAAATTTATCAAATCGAGTTTTTGATCTTTAATACGACTTCAAAATTCAAAATACAAAGAAAGAACCCCCATTAGAATTGAAAAACCTTTCTAAAAATGTAAGTTTTTAAAAAAAATTCTTTGATTTGCGATCAAACATGGCTTTTTATGAAAAAAAAAGAAAAACTCATAACTCTCAAAAATCATGTCAAAATGCTCTAAAAATAGAACTAAGACATTTTGAGCATATACCCAACCTGAAAAAAAAATTTTAGAACCATACTCCAATCGATTTAAAAGATATGATCAAATATTTAAACCAACTAAGTTTTTGGCCTTCAAACCAATTTACTTATGGGTTGGCCTTAAAACCAAAGTGATAATTATACAAAAGCATTTGATTAGATCCAATATGCTGCTGTAAAAAACCAAAGATGAAAAATAAAAGTAAATGGAGCTAGAAACTTGATTCAAGCCCCACGGTGGGTGCCAAAAATGTACACTAGAAATGTGTCACACTCTAAACCATTCTATCCAAACGATTCCATGAGTTGGAATGCTTGGATGCCAGCTTAGAGCTCCCTATCCACGGAGTGCAAGGAGTTAGTATTTTAGCATGAAGGCTCTCAGCCAAGCCTTAGAAATGTACTTGTTGCTAGTAAACCATGCAACGGGAGGTTCTTTGAGACAAGAGCAAGAGTGCAAATATCTTCAAGGAATCCCTCAAGAATGCAATGCAAGTATGGAAACTAAGCTAAGATGATAATGCAAAATGCAGCTATACTAAGCATGTATGAGATTGTTACAAAAACCAAATATTTAAACTATGTGAGATTATTGCAAGAAATCAAAGTTAAACTAAAATGCAACTATGCTAAGAATGCCATATGATCTTATGCTAATGTGATGGAATAAGAGAATGAGACAAGAAATGAGAAGTTCTCCACAAAGCTCCAAAGAAACCTGTTAGAAAACCTGCAACATAACAATATTCAAATGAGGATGGATCCTTTGAGGGGGAAAGCTCTCTCCCTTTTAAAGATGTACGAACGGTGGAGATCAAGATGAAGATGGTGGATGATCAATGGTTGAATTCAAAAATAGGAGTGATCCATGTGCACACACAAGTCAACGAATAGAATATAAGTTGACTTGTCACATAAGACAAAAAGTCTCACAAGCCTTTTCTTTTAATTGTAAAATAGAAAAAGGACTTTATGTGTGCACTTTAAGTGGGTTAGAAGAATGGGATCTTTTATTTTAATTAAAAGGGGACATGTTCTTTTAATCAAATAATGAACTTAGGATAGCATAGTCAACTATAGGTTATAATCAAATAAATTGATTATTAGCAATTTGGTCTAGGTAAATGATTAAATTAATTTAGCCAAAATGTTGAGAAGGGGGCTAATAGTCTAGATGACCATTTTTAGGTGATTACAACCCTATCATGGGGATAGAGTGTGTGTGATGAGCATGTTTTGATGTTTTGTTCTACTTTGTTTTGGTTATTATCATGAGTGTTGACATGAGTTTTTGTGTGCCATAGGTGTACTATGATTAAACCCCAATAGAGGGAATGGATGTGGTACAATCACTATTTGATAATGTTACCATCCTGGATAAACACCTGAGCTAGGAGAGGTTGATAGATGAGCATGGGGATCAACATTCCATAGCTTACATAGTATGCTCCCTAGTTGCATAGGCCTTGGGCATAGATAATAGCTAGAAGAGCTTCCTATTAGGCTGGGGATGACTAGTGATGGACCTGGTGAGACACCCAAGGTATATGGCATGGGGACTAGAAATCCTGGCTTATATATATCACCAATTACATGAGATCATCTACTAAGTGGGGTCGACATGGGCATGTTGGGCTCACGTATTGGCATAGATATGGGCCTAGGATCAAATTGCAGTGATGTAATAGAGAGTACAACTGAGGGAACACACATATCCCTACATATCCAACTATTCAAGCTTCATCCCTTAGCCTCAAAATGGGGATGGGGCATATTATTGGTGACTATTCTATGAGCTCTCAAATTTTGAATGGAGGCCAATATAGACTATGTGAGGCATGACAAGAGGCTGCTAATGAGTTGGGATATATGTTTTATAGTAGGCTACTATTAGACCAACACTTTAAGATAGTAGAGTGATTTTCCATATTAAGAGTATGGAGATAGTTTGGGTTATGGAAGGTGGTATCAATAGAGATGACTATGTAGGCCACATTTAGGGAAGAGGATATCCTTAGATGGATTCCTATGCTAGGTTGTAGAGAAACAATAGATGAGAAAAAAACACTATGCTGGGAGAGGTGGGACTACCTCTTGGAGGTGTCAGATGCAAGGATAGATCCTAGTTATGTGAGGGATATGTAGATATATTCCTTCCCTAGGTTTACACTACTGGATGCATTATCTAGGGGGGACAAATAGGGGGTGTATAGAGGAGAGATAAGGGTGATATCTCCATAGGTGCATCAGGTAGTAGGACTCAAGATTGGACACAAGAGAAGATGGATGAGGTGGAGAAGGAGGAGAGGGATGAGGATGAGGATGAGGAGGAGGAGAGACCAATGAGATTGGTGTGATGACCTCAAGTGGAGAGGTAGTGACCAAGAGTGGAGTAGGGTTAAAGAAGCCAATGTAAGGGGAGGGGAAGCATCTATGTGATGCAAAAATCCGAGCTCTAGAGGAAGAGATACAAAAATATGCATGATAGTTGTAGTGAGAGACTACCAATTATTGGATGCCTAGGTAGAGGCAGACAACAAGAGAGAGCCCTACAAGAGGATTTAGCAGAGGCTTGATGAGAGTCAGAGAAATAGGGAGTCTAGGCTACATACTACCATGGAGAATATATTGCAATGGTTCCAATAGGAAATTGGGTGACTTTCTACTCACGGAGAGTAAAAAGATTCGACGAAGAAGTACAACCCCCAAATAGGATACATGACACTCATGAGGGTGGAAGTCAATCATAGGTCTAGGTTTAGATATAGGTTTTGATGCCCTTGTGGTAAATGTATATTTTTAGACATTTATCTAGATTCTAGATCACACTGTATATGTACTTGATTCATTATGACATATATGGGATACTAGATTCAATTTTATTGCATTGTGTACTTTGTCTCTTCTCTTGGTCATGCTATGGATGTTTCAACACTTGTCTTTAAGTTTCCATGTAATGTTTTCATGTTTTCTAATGTTTTATGCTTATGTGATTATGAATGTATCTCTCTCATAGATTTTTTAGCTCTTATGTTTATGATATGGACTTGTGATTTAAAAATGAGATACTTGGATAGATTAGATATGATGATGATATTAACCCCTTGTTGTGATAGGAATAGAAGCATAAAGTTGATATGACTGATAAGAAGTAAAATACATGATTGAGAGGTAGTGAGGGAAGGTGAATGTAGTTAGGTGATGTGTTTGCAAAAGATGAAGAGAGAGATCTCTCAACATTAAAGATGCAAGAGCTAAACTAGAATGAATCCTAAAATGCAAAGAAAAAGTGTACTTTCAAAGGATACATAATTAGACTAATTTTTATCATTGGGTATTATTTGGGGACATTGAAAAGATCATACAATAATCACTAGTATAACTATGAAGATGTTAATATGATCTATATCAGATAGGTATGTGGGAACTAAACCTAAGCATCAAAGACAAATAAGTCAAGATGATAATGTAGTAAGGTTACCTAAGTTTAAATAGCAAGATTACACCTATATCAAGGTATAAGCACTAGGATATCCCCTAAGTGCAGTCTTGAAAAAATAGGAAAGGATGATATGTTGTAGACCCAAAATGTCAAGTAGGACAAGAATGAATGCTTATGACACTTCAGATTAACAAGGTATATCCACAAGAAAAGGATGAGTAAAACATGCATTGTGCTCCTAGTCTCCTGGTCCATGACATCCTCACAACACTATTAGGGAGGGAACACTCAAAAAAGAAATTATCGTAGACAATACACAAAGAGAATAAAGTCCATTAAGTCTCATCAATTGTAATGTTTAAGTGCATGTGTGTAAGTCACATCACCATCTCTTTAGGATTCGTATCTAATAGTGAGAAATCTTGTAGCATCCTAAACTATAACTAAGGTATCTAAAAAGTGTTGAGAAACACTCGATTTCAAGGGAAAGTATTGAGAAATACTATTAGACAAGTTTTCCTAAGGAGTGCCAATGCACAAAGAGGCCCTAATAAGAGAATATAGTTTGTTCCCCCTTGACCTAGACATGCGAGTAAGTTTCAAGCTAGGTGAGACAAAGTGAAGTGAGTGAACACAAAGTAGGACTAATAGACATAGGTGGAAGGTTCTCAAGCAACACATGTTTCTAGGTTTTCACCACTTGGAAATTTTTTTCATGAATTTTTAATTATATTTTGTATTTTTTATATTTTTAATATTTTTTTGGTGATATATCAAAGCACCTATTGCTAGGTTTTCACTAAGATGATCACATTTTCAAGATGTTTTCTACTTTTTAGGATTTTGTCACCATCATATATGATTTTTTGGGATTTTTTAAGGATGATAGGATATATACAAATAGATTAGCCATAAGAGCTTTAGTCATAGAACTTATTCAAATGTAAGATATTGATAGGCTCAGGGAGGTGCTCTCCCTCAAGTGTAGAAAGTTGATAAGCACATGATCCAAATACAATAATGACAATGTAGGGACCTAACCGGTCAGGTTCAAACTTACCCTTCTATTCTCAATTCTATTGTTTCTTTGCGTTCTCTCTAAGAACAAGCTCACCCACTTGGAATTCATGAGGATGGACTTTCTTGTTATAGCTGCTAAATATTCTCTTCTTATAAGCTCACATGGGGTCAAAGGCATTTTTTCAATGTTCATCTAGAGCTTCAACATTGTGGATTCTCATAGCCCTATGGTCCTCATCAGTAATTAATCCATGTAAAGAGACTTCTAGAGAGGGAATCTTGACGTCTACTGGGAGGAAAACTTCATAACCATAGACTAAAGCAAAGGGCATAGCCCCAATAGGAGTTTGTATGGTGGTTCTATAGGCCCATAATGTCAAATTAATCTATAAGTGTCAATTCCTTCATAACTTGTCAATTATTCTATGCAAAATATTTAGTAGTGCCTTTTTTGAGGCCTCAGCTTGGCCATTCCATTAGGGATAATACATGGAGGACTAATGTTTCTTGATTTTAAACTTTTTGTGAAGTTTTTTTAGGTACTTATTTTTAAATTGTCCTCTATTATTAGTGACTATGGAAGAAGGAATTATGTAGAGGAAAATAATGTGATTTAATATGAATAGGGAAACATGTTTTCTTGTTGTAGTAGATAGTGGAATAATCTCAACCCATTTTTTGAAACATTTAGTTGTTGTGATTACAAACTTATATCTGCTAGAGGAAATTGGATGAATCTTACCAAACAAGTCAAAGGCCCATTTCTAAAAAGGAAAATGTGTGATAGAAAGGATGAGTTCATGCCCATGAGTATGCATCAAGTTTCCATATAACTAACACTTCTTATATGATTTAGCATATCTGACAATATCAACTTGCATAGTTAGCCAATAATAACCTACCCTAACTAGTTTCCAAGCAAGTGCAAGGCCATTAGAATGTGACCCAAAAATGTCATCATGGAATTCAGCTAATTCCTTTTCAAACTCATCTATCTCTAGAAACCTAAGGAGTGTTCCATCTAAGCCCGTTCTATGCAGGTCACTAGAGACAAGAGTGTAGTAGGAGGCATTATCGCAAATGAGCTACTATTTTTTATTGCATTTAATATTTTTTAGGAATAGTTTAATGAAGGAAGTAGGAGAAAAATGTAGAATAGCAGGAGGAATCATGACTAAAAATAGTGCAAATTACTTGGTCATCAAGGGAATCATAAACAAGATGGTGTAGTTCTTCCACTAGGAACTCAAAGCGAGATTCATGTTCTTGTAGTTGTAGGATAGATGCCAAAGTAGCCATAGCATCAATAGATTTATTTTCTACCATAAGAATTTGTTGGAATGTAAAAAATATGAAGTAATTCCTTAAGGAATCAATCAAATTTTTAGAAGGTATGAGCTTGTCATCTTTAGTTTGGTACTCATTGTTCACTTGGTTGATGAAAAGTTGAGAATATGCATAAATGTGCAACTCTGTTATTCTCCATTGTACAAATAGCTTGATTCCATTAAGCATCACTTAACATTTAGCTATATTAAAAAATAGAGATATAAATAGAGGAAGATAGAAGAAAGGGCAGGGGCACAAAGATCGAGAGGGAAGATCACAAGATTAAAAAGGAAATGAGTTTAAAATTAAATCAAAGAAAAATAAAAAATGAAGAGAAATTAAAAATAAATGAAAATGAACAAATAGACTAATAGCTAAAGTACATAAAGAGGTAAACAAGCCAAAATAAAAGCAAAAGAGACCAAGGAAAAAAAACAACAACAAAAAGTAACAAATAAAAACCAACATGCCATATATATTTGTTTAGGGTATGTACTAACATATTTCCATATGACTAATATATATATATATATATATATATATATATATATATACTCTTCATATAAAAATACACATATATTATGCATACGCACTATTCATATATATACATACATATATATGATTTTTTTGTGTATATGTATATATATGTACGCATAAATATAAAATAAAATAAAATAATATATTTTATATTATTAAAATATAAAAAATCTAAAAAATCAATAAAAAATTTAAAATGATTTAAAAAAATTAAAAAATTAAAATAAATAAACAAACAAACAAACAAACAAATAAATAATAAAAACCACCATCAAGGGAGTAGAGAAAAACAAGGAGGCAAGGAATGACATACAAGGAGGGAAAACCACAAGACTAGGATCATTGACACTTAGCTAACATAGGAAACCAAGAAAGGTTTAAGGTCCTTCCATCATCTCTGTTGAGGTTGATGGGGTGACAATTGATTTCTACCGCTCCATTAAGTTTCCTTTTGAAATAGTTATCCTCCTTGGATAAGATTTGAGCATCTTCTAGACAAATGTGATGTTTAGTAGTTGACAAGTACTCAGCTAAGGCTGACTTTTGGACCCTATCATGTCTAATGTCAACACAATGATCCTTGATTTGAGTGCTAAAAGAATGACCAACTTCACCTATATATGGCATAACACAAGAGAAAACCACTTTGTAGACTCTTGAATCAGAAAAAACATCTTTGGAGTCTTTGAGAGTGGGAGTCCAATTTTTGAGCCTATACAAAGATTTGAAAGCCACATGTAACCCTTTTTTTCTCAAAATCTTAGCTAATTTTTGGGTGACACCATCAACAAAGGGAAGTGACATAAAGGAGGGAAGTGGAGAGGGGGAGGGTGTGGGAGTAGAGATGGAAAGAATGAAAGAGTGAGCTTAGGAAAGGGCCCTAGAAATTTTCTTGTGGGAGTACCCATTTAATCTAAAGATTAGGAAAAATTTAAGTGGTCATCATCACATATTCTATGGGCCCTTAAGGCCAAGGTCTTGAGGATGCCAAATTTTTGGCTCAAATGGTGGTGAGCTGAGGCATGAAGGTACAAATTGGTATTGGTGGCCTTTTAAAACACTCAGGAACCCAATGAGCCATAAGGTTTCTTAATGAGTAAAACATCAAGGAAGGGAAAATGGTTGTTGGTTTTGAGCTCTTTGGTGAAAGAAATGCACAATGAAATACTATTGATGTGTCTATGAAACTCCTCTAGTTTCTCTATTACATGGGGCCAATAGACATTGGTATCATTGAGGTACCTTTTCAACCATTTTGGTTTAAGGGAAAAAGAATAGAGGGCTAGCTCCTTAAAGTGCTCCATATAAAGGTTAGCAATAAGTGGGGAGAGTGGGGAGCCCATGGTGACCCCATCTACCTCTTCATAAATAACCCCTTGGAAGGAAAAGAAACTAGACCTTAAGCAAAGTTCAACTATGTCAACAATCTAAAAATTAGTTTTGCTCTTCACAATTTCAATTGTATCAGGAATAGGCATCTTCGTGAAGAGGGAGACCACATCAAAGCTAACCAAGATGTCATTCTCCTCCAATTTTCCATCTTTGCTAAACTTAAAAAAGTGGGCTGAATCCTTGATGAAGGACTTAGAATTTCCCACTATGGGAGAGATTATCTTAGCAAGATAAGCAACAAGAAGGTAAGTGGGAGAACCTCTGGTGTCCATGATGGTTCTAAGGGGGATGCCAACTTTGTTAATTTTTGGAACAACATAGATGCACGGGGTCACCTCTTTGGATGGTAAAAGTCTCTTCTTGGTGACATCATCAAACAGAGAGGAAGAAATGGCTAGTTTGACTCTCTTTGAAATCTTGGAGTACAGGTTGCTGGAAAGGGCTCTATAGCTGCTCCAACCAAAGAGTAGGTTGGTCATTTTAGTAATGTAGTTTTTTCTACTCATAATGATAGTAGCATTTCCTTTGTCAACTTTGACCAGAATAACATCATTATTTTTCAAAAAGTAGTTGAAGGCTAGATACTCTATCTTAGAAGTGTTATTCTTCAGAGTTTTGACACATCTAAGTGCAATCACACAATCCTGTCAAATTTCATCAGCAACATCTTTGGGGAGTGAACAGAGTACACTTTCAATTTCCATAAGGAAATCAACACATGGAACCTCACGAGGGGCTAGAGAAAAGTTAAGTCTATGCTTAACAAATTTGAAAGTTAGCAGATCAAGAACCACACTAGAAATGTTAACTAATAACTTGTTCTCCTAATCTGAGATGATGGGGACCAAGTTCAAAATGTTGATTGGGCTAGAGGGTGAAATGAGAAAAGGGGGGAATAGCTTAGGTGATGCACAATTTGAAAACTACCAGATATATAGAGAGCAGGAGTGGATGGGACTTGAGGACATGATTGATGGGAGGATACATCATTAGATATGAAAGAGAAATCAATGCAAGAATTATATGAACCACAAAGATGAGAGGAGGTTGTACCTAGATGTAAATGGGATTGGATGCCTTGCTAAGAAGAAGGTTGGTTTCCAACTATCTAAGAGATGGAGCCATTGGATGGAGATGACCATTGAGGGATTAATGAGTGTTCCCTCACATCCAAAGAATGTTTCCTCATAGGTGTAGGGGAAGACCTTGTTATGTTGAGCCTTGGATCATCATTCTGGGCACTCTGAATGGTGGTGTTTGATGGTTTATCTTTGGGGTTCATAATAGTCAAACCTATTTGGAAGATCATAGCTAGAGAAGGGACCAAGCTAAGATGGGCAAAAATAACCTTCAGGCAGATGGAAAATGCAACATAAGAGCTAGGAAGGGATTCCCCATGTCATCCGATCAAAATCCCTATGGGTCTACTTCTATAATGCCATGAAATTTCACTTTTGTCTTCTAATGAATTCTATTTGAAATCCTAATGCTATGGCATATGAGGAGGTGTGAAGATGAATCCAGACATCTAGATGATGAGATGAGGCAAGCTCCAAATGCAATAGTAACAATTTGGAATTCAAATGGTCAATCAATTTCCTTATGGACTTGATGATGACTCTAAGGAGGGATAAACCTACCCAATGGAAGATTTGTTTGGTGCTCCATAGGTGGTGGGTGATTCCAATAAAAGAAGGAATTAAAAAAGAATCTTTACATCTTTTGAGAAAAACCAAAACTGCTACTTTCTTCATGAGCTTAATTCTCAGCACGTCAAATTGCTTATATTTAAAATAAAGTTCCCTTCCATGAAGGATATTGATTAATGTCATTTGATTTCCACAATCCATTAGCAATATATAAATTTTTTTCTAGAATTTGATTATGTATGATTTTTAAGCATTAGACACAATCAAATTCTACAAAAAATTCTTATGTATTAACATATTGAATGTTAAATTTTGCAAGAATCATCATCCATTTTCATAGTCTACCCGTAAGTGCAACCTTACTCAGAAGATACTTTAGATGATGAATTTTGGCAACCATGTGGTATGAATGAGCATGTAGTGGCAAAGTTTTTGTGATGCAAACACTAAAGCTAGGTAAGCTTTCTCAATTTTCTTATAGTTAAGCTCATAAGAAACCAATGTACATTTGATGTAGTATATGGCTCTATCTTTCCCATTTTCATCATGTTGTGCTAACAAAGATCCTAGGGAATTTATAGTAGCTGAAATATATAGAACCAATGGCTTCCCTTAAATTGGAGGAATGAGAATAGGTGGTTTTGATAAATACTCTTTGAATTTGAGGAATGAGAAAGGGTTGTGATCTATTAGCTAATTGAGAGATGGACCTCCTAATAGATTGAAAGAGTCCTTGCAGATTCCTTAGTTGACTTATATTCTAAGGAGGTGACATCTCCATAATCGCTTGCACCTTTTATGGATCAACTTTGATCCCCTTAGCTAAGATTATGTACCCTAAAATTTTTCCATATGTAACACCAAAATCACATTTTTAAGGTTTAAGCCTAAGTTGAAATTGTTCTATGTGGTCTACTATCAAACTCAGGTCAGACATGTGAGTGCTCCATTGTTTAGATTTTGCTAAAATATCATCAACATGATATTCTATATTTTTGTGTATCATATCATGAAAGATTGTGGTCATAGTCCTTTTATATGCAGCTCCTACATTTTTGAGACCAAAAGGCATGACATTCCAACAAAAGGTTCCCCATGCACATGTAAAACCTATTTTCTCTTGATCCCTAGGAGTTATTTTTATCTGATTATCCATAAATAATTACATTTCATAGCCTATCATCATGTCTACTATTATGTCTATGTTTAGTAGCTAAAAATAATCCTTTGGGCATGATTTGTTTAAGTCCCTAAAATTAGGGCATACATGAATGGCCTTATCATGTTTAGAAATAGGAACTCTATTGGACATCCACTCTAAATGGTCAATAGCTCTAATAAATTTGGCACTTAGAAAATTCTGTAATTCAACTTTGACTAACAAGGCTATGCAAGAAAGCATCTTTCTCAAATTTTGTTTGACATGTTTCAAGCTAAGTGCTATGGAAAGATGATGCATAATAAGGTTTTTTTCTAAGCTAAGTATATCAATATAAGTCCACACAAAATTGACCTTCTCTTCCTAGAAAAATAGACTAAACTATTCTTTTTCCTCTATTGATAAGGATTGAGCTGCATGCATTATTTTTAGAGATTCTATGGTACCAAGATTGATTAGCTATGTTGGTTCTATCAAAAGTGATGATCTATCCTGGAAGTAACTTGGAAGACTACCCAATATCTCATCCTTAGGTGCCTTGAAGAGGTTTTCACCTTTGGATGAATCTTTATTTTTACTCTTTTTAAGTTCAAACACCACCACAAGGTAGTTTTCATGATCTAAATGTCTATTTTCATTTTTATCTTTAATTTGTGACTGAGGTATTGGATTTTTTTTCTATCATATTGACTAATTTTTCATTGGTAGAAGAAACCATGAGTTCATTGGAATTGAGATAATACACAGTCTCATAATAATTTTGAAATGAGGGTAGCTATGGTCTTTAATTTTGAACAAAATAATCTAATAGATCTAGGTGCATAAGAGAAAGTGAGGTAGAAGCACCAAGGTTGTTGATACAAGAGGGGTTGTCTCTAGTGAAAAGAGAGGTTGAGCCTATAGAGAAGGCTCTAAAGGAATCCAAATTAGGATGAGACCTAGAGAAATCAGCATGGTCTACTAAGTAAATTTGTGAATTCCACTCATTCGACCCTACATGAGACTCATTTGATGGATTTGGTTGGGTAATATAGTAATATATCACATCCACCCCCAATTCACAAGAAGCATTAGAAAGGGGCTCCCACTCATGCTCTTAAGAGTTAGTGCTTTGATCACGAGCTACCAATCAATCTATGTTTCATCTTGCTCTCTTTATATTAGGATATTCATCATTTGACTCATCAAATTTTAGTTTCCTAGATGTGGATGCTTCATTGGTGTTATCATAAAATAATATATCTTCTCCCCAAATAACGGAGGTAGAATGGGTGATGTCCTCTTGATGTGTCAAAGTAGTAGCAGTGTGTTGAGTATCATCTTCATACTCACTATTAGTAGGGACTTCCCTATCAAACCATGGTAAGTTATTTTCAAAACCATATCCTAAGCCTATAGTATCTTTACTTTGTCATCCTTTGGTATGACTTAGGGATTCAATAAGAGGATGTGTGTTTTTATTGAAAGGTCCTTGACCTTGATAATCCATGTCAATAAATTGTAGCTCTTTCCATATCTCTTACGATAAATGGGTGTAGTTAAAATGATCTCATTATTATCCTCCTCCTCTCTATAGATCCAATCTCTAACAAATTGATCTTCTTTTTCAACTTCTAAAGGAATAAAACATTTTTAAAAAAAGTGCCAAAAATAGTCATGACATAAGCTAAAGGCTTCATTTTCTCAAAGGTTTTCTCATAGGACCATGGAGAAATTGGTAGTGTTTCAATGGAGTCTAAAGTATACTCCGCCATCCCAATGCTCATCATTTTTAGTTTCTTTTCTCATTCTATAATAGATGGTCTAATGTCACTAGAGGGTCAATTGTGTGGCACTAGTGACTTTGGAACTTTAAGCATATTGATGGACATAGAATTGTCTCCAAGGATTAATATTTATATACCATCAAACAAAAAATTGATACATTAGTGATGTGCAGATTGTACAATTTTTATTTCATGGATTCATGGTCAACCCAAAAAAATTGTATGCAAGTGGGATATGTAGAACTTGAAAGATCACATCCTTCTCAATAGGACCCACATAAATGGGAAGGAAAATTAGACCTTTCAAAGACTATTCAACCTCATCATATGCTTTGATAGTGATCTTCTTTCTAGGGTCAATTATAAATTATAATGTTCCTAGTTGTTGAATCACACTGATTCAAATAATGTTTAACCTAGCACCATTGTCTATCAAGACTCTTCAAACTCAGGTGTGATAGATTTGAACTTCAATATGGAGAGAAAGATTATTGGGATGACTAAGAGATTTTTCATTTCTTCAAAAAATGTAAGATAATGAGGTGAAGATATATGGTTAACCATAGCTTGGAACCATTCAAAATCAATGTCTATGGGACTATTAGTAGTGTACAAAGCTTTTTCTAGGATCTCCTCATGCAAAGGAGACAATTGTAGAAACTCAAAAATAGAGATTTGTGTGGGGGTCTTCTATAATTGACTTACAAGGTTGTAACTAGATATTTATGACACGTGGATCCACCTTTTTGGAAGATGAGGCATTATCAAGATCATTTTCCACTTTGAGGACAACCTTAGATTTCCCCCTAGTGTCAATGTTTAAGGTCTCACCATGTGAAGAGGAGGTATCTGTACACTCGAAAGTGTCCCACTCTAAACCCTTCTATCCAAACGATTTCATGAGTTTGGAATGTTTGAATGCCGGCTTAGAGCTCCCTATCCATGGAGTGCAAGAGAGTGTATTTTAAATTCAAAGGCTCTCAGATGAGCCTTAGAGATACTCTTCTTGCTAGTAAACCATGCAATGGGAGGTTCCAAAGACAAGATGCAAGAATGCAAATGTCCCAAGGAGTTCCTCAAGAATGCAATGCAAATGAAAATTAAACTAGGATGATAATGCAAAATGCAGTTATGCTAAAACATGTATGAGAGTGTTACAATACCATTATTAAGCTATGTGAGATTAAGCTACATGTAAAAATGAAAGCTAAGCTAAGCTAAAATTTCATGATGCCATGGATGAGAGAATGTAGACAAGAAATAGAAGTTCTCCACAAAGCTCCAAAGAAACCTGTTAGAAAACCTGCAGCATAACAATATTCAAAAATGGATGGATTGAGGGGGAAAGCTCTTTCCCTTTTAAAGATGTATGGATGGTAGAGATCAAAATGAAGATGGTGGATGATCAACGGTGGAATTTGAACAGAGGAGTGATCCATGTGCACACACAAATCAACCAATAGAATATAAGTTGACTTGTCATATAAGACAAAAGTCACAAAGCCTTTTCTTTTAATTGCAAAATAGAAAAAGGACTTTATGTGTGCACTTTAAGTGGGTTAGAAGAATGGGGTATTTTATTTAATTAAAAGGGGACATGTTCTTTTAATCAAATAATGAACTTAGGATAGCATAGTCAAACTATAGGTTATAATCAAATAAATTGATTATTAGCAATTTGGTCTAGATAAATGATTAGATTAATTTAACCAAAATGCTGAGAAGGGGGCTAATAGTCTAGATGACCATTTTTAGGTGATTACATTTGCCCCTCTTTGACTAATGTGTGATCGATCTGGGAACACATTATGTCAAAGAAAATAGAAAGCCAAGTAGGCAGTGATAGATATAGATATCTGATTTTGAAGAACAAAATGTAGAAAAAGATAGCAAGTCCTGAATGTACAGCCTGATAGTGATAGTACTGAACACTAGGAAAAGATGATGTCAGAATTCAAGAAGAATGCTAACACTTAGAAAAGTGGATAGAGTGAGAGCAAGTGAGAAGATCAAACAAATGCTCCTAAGTAGCGATAGAGTATTTATGCCCCCTCGGGATCGAAATTGAAATGAGGTAAGGGGATACAAAAACTGGCTAGAAATGAGAAAAATAGAATATAGCAATGTCCAAGATGACAGATAGATGATTAGAACCCAAGAATGACTATAAGAAAATGATAAAAGGCCCTAGTTTGACTAGAGTTGACCTTGAAGGATATAGCATCAAAGTTAGGTCAAAATGAGTAGAAAGGTGATTTTAGACATGAAATGGTTGAATTTGAGTAGATATGAAGTATGGAAATGATGAAGACATGAAGAAATGAAGATGCCCCAGTGATGATTCAGAGATTAGACCTCAAAAGGTCAGCTAACTACTCAGAAGAAAGTAGAATTTTAAAAGACAATTTTGACCATCAAGATGAACTCAAATTTGGATTTTGATCTCGAAAATGAATTTAGGACGTCAAAATTATTTAAGAGGTCAAAAATTTATATAATGTGATGAAAAGATAGAAAAGAGATGAAGCGAAAGATTAAGAAGGTGAAAAGACATGAACAAGAAGAAAGTAAAGAAATATATGAAAGGAGTTAGCCGATATGTCCATGAAAAGATGAAGAGAGAGCTCTCCCCATATGCAAGAATGCAAGACTAAGCTAGAAAATGAACCTAAAATGCAAGCTAATATGCAAAGTGGTTTACTAGCAAGAAGTGCATAACATTTAGACTCTTAATTTCATCATTGAGCATTTATTAGGGACATCATGAGATCATACAACCATCACTAGTATAACTATGAGGATATGAATATGATCGATATTAGATAGGTATGTGGAAATCCAATCTAAGCATCAGAGACATGTAAGTTAAGATAACTACACGATTAGATTCCCTAAGTTTAATTTAGCAAGATTACACCTGTATCAAGGCATAAGCGCCAAGATAAACCCTGAGTGCGGTCTTGAAAAATAGTCAAGGATGATACAATTGTAAGTCAACGTGTTGAATAGGACTAACATAAATGCTTACAACACTATAGACAAACAAAGTATACCCACAAGCAGAAATCAAGAAGACATGCCCCATGCCCCCAGTCTTCTAGTCAATGACATCCTTGAAAGACTATTAGGGAGGGAATACATGGCAAAGAAATCATCATAGACAGCACACAAAGTAGATAAATGTCAGCATAGCTCAGTCGTTTAAGTGTTAAAGTGCATGTGTGTAAGTCACTTGGCCATTTCTTCAAGACTTGATTCTGATAGTGAGAAATATTGCAACATCAGAGACTATAGGTAAACTATCTAAAAAGTGTTGAGAAACACTTGATGTCAAAGTGGGTGGGGGTAGTGTTGAGAAACGCTATTTTGTGAGTTGTCAAAGAAACCCAAATGCATAAGAATACCTCAAAAAGGCTAAGTAGTTGTGCCCCCAAGATGAGGACAAGAAACAATTCCAAGCTAGGAAATGTGTAGCAAAATAGGTGATTGAGACTGATAGACATAGGTGCAAGGGTCTCAAGTAGCGCCTATTTCCAGATTTTTACCACTTGACAGATTTTTTTTAGGACTTTTAAATATTTTTTTGGTGATACATCAAAGTGCCTATTGCTAGGTTTTCACTAAGATGATCATTTTTTCAGGACATTTTTTAATTTTTAGGATTTTTTCAGCATCATATATGATTTTTTGGATTTTTTAGAAGGTTTTAGATATCACTAGTTCTCAAGCAAGATCACATCATTTTCTCCCAATGTCTAGCAAGGTATAGGATATGATGGAGCAACGAGCCAGTGGATAAGCAAAGATGGATGAAAAAAAGAGTATGAAGCAAGTGAAAGTGATCCTCAAGGACTGACTCCTCAAGAGTACCCAAGCTAGGGAAAGAGGTGAAATAGTCATATGAAGCATATTTTGGATAAGCAATGGAAGTAATGAGAAAGATAGCATGTAGGATAAGCAATGAAGCCAACAAGTGAGATAGCATGAAGTGTGTAGTATAAAAGAGTAGCCATGTCAAGAGACCTATGAGAACCATGTTTCATTTTTTATGATCAAGACCAAGGGGTCAACTAGATAGGATAGCAATGGGATAGAGCAATAAAAATAAAGCTCAAGATGTGAACAATATGAGAGAATGAGAAGGATGGGGTGAGCGATAGATAAGATGGCCAATACATAAGGATAGCTCAACATTGTCAAGATCAAAGAGAGAAGAGGGAATAGATGGATGATGGAAGAATTACGCATGATGCCTGTTTGCCAGGTTTTCATAATGGTACTTATCCAAGGTGCCACAAGAATCAGTTTCCACCATAGGATAAATTTATTTCTCTTTACTTTTGCTACCAAGGTGCCACAAGATATGGTTTTCACCAAGGCACATTTTCATTTTTTTCATTTTTTCTATTTTTTCTTCTTCTTTTGTTTTTTTGAATTTTTAGAAAGAGCTCAAGCTTTTTTGAATGTAGATAGTGCTCCTATAGGAAAGATAAGTCATGATAAGCCAAGACCATAGAAAGGTATGCTCAAAGATGTTGATAGGGTGATGAAAGAGAAATGGTAGTAGGAAGAGTATATGGAGGATAATAGTTCATGTATAGAAAGTTAGTGTAAGCTTTAGAGGATTTCATGAGGGTAGTTGAAATATTGGACAAGATCAACGTTGACACACACCTTGAAGGGTATTGGAATGATGGAGGAATCATGGATGAAGTAGCTTGAGGTTTAGATGTATGAGGTGGTAGAAGAGATTTGGAAAAAAGTGGAGTGGAAGGCTTTGGAATATTTTTAGGAAGATTTTTGGAAGAAGATGGAATGGAAGCCTTTGAAAGCTTGAATGTCAACTTTGAAGTATTTTCAATATTCAAGTCTTTCAAAAGAGACTTGGGAATCCATATAGCTTTAGATTTTTCTTTTTCTTTGGATGCTTGAGATTGCATTTCTTCAATGATGGATTTAGGAACCCACATTTTTTTTGATTTAGCTCTCTTAATAGTGGACCTTTGTGGTCTCTTTTGTGCATTTTCTTTCTTAGCATTCACATGTTGATTAGATGGGACATAGTGATCTTTCTTTTTCAATGGATTCTTATGTTTATTCTCACTTCCAAAGGACTTGGGATTTGTGGATGAATAAGGATGATATGACTGGTTTAAATGTATAGATGGGTGAAAAGTCATCAAGGATGAGTGTCTTTGTTGATCTTGAGGTATTATAGGAGAGCTAGGGAATGAGCTAGGAGTGAATGCAGGAGATGAAGGAACATAAGGCCCCAATATGGATGGAAGGTTTGAATGCTTTAGCTTAGATGGATAAGGACCAAGGATAGATTTAGAAGATGCAAAGGGATAGTGGGAAGGGATATCAAAATCTTTAGAGTGAGCAACATGGTCAAAGTCATCAATAGACTCATGAGTACCTTTGATAGGAACAACATTTTTAATACAAGCACTTGAAGCTTGAGCACAATTTTGAAGTGGATATGGAGAAGTAGAACATGAGGAGATGCTTTGATCTTGACAAGTAGCCTTGGATAGCATATGAAGAGAACTTTTCTCATAATTTTCAGTAAGCTCAAGGGAGATAATGGAAGTTGTGTCTTCATCATACTTAGGAGGTGGACAAGATATAGGATATGGAATGGAAAAATCTTGAAAGAGATGAAAGGGTGCTTGATCTTGATCTTTCTTGACATTTATAGCTTTTTCTTTTTCAGAATCCTCTTGACATGGAGCCACTTCTAAGGACAAGGGAGAATGAAGAGTGAATGGAGAAGTGCTTGGATTAGGCATAGTAGTGTATGAAGGTTGAGGATGTTTAGGATTAGTAGCATGGAAAAGGGTTGCAGCCAAGTGAAGGTTAGCTTGAGTTTCTTTTAGAGGTAGCCCTTGAGGATACACATAGTCAATGTGGAAAGCATTAGGTTCCTTTTTTGATAGAGGCATGTTGGAAAGCTTTGAAGTGTTGGGAGATGCATGAGTGTTGGAAGAAGTGGAGGTATCAAGGAAACCATCACTAGACATAGGTTCATTAATATGATCTTGCTCAAGAGAAGTATCCTCAGCACATGAGTCACTAGAGGTTCCAAGATCAATAATCTCATCATCAATGAGATCTTGGATTTTATGTTTCAGCTCTATACAATTAGAAGTAGCATGGTCATTAGATCGATGATAGGCACAATAGGTATCCAAGAATGGGTTTCCATATGAGCTAGACTTAGGCAACATGATGAGCTTGGTGTCAAGAAGTGTTCTCAAAATGTCATCATAAGAATTCCCCAAGGGAGTAAAATTTCTCTCAAAAGTATGTCTAGAGTCCTTTGGTTGTTTCTCAAGTGAATAGAATGCATTCATGTCTTCATCATTATCTTCATCAAAGATAGGTCCATCATGAAATTTTGTCATAGGCTCAAGTGCTTGTTCTCTACAAAGGTCTTTAGATCTAGAAGATGAAGACATTTGATGTCTTGAAGTAGAGCATGTAGACCTAGAAGAAGAGGATGACCTCAAAGAAGGTGACTCACATGCATGTAAAGACCTTAAGGAATATTCATGTAATGATGCAATCTTCTCCTCCAACCTTTTCTCAAGTTTAGACTTCATTTCTATCATGCGCTTAGAGAGATGAAGGTAAGAAAGATAATTTGTCTCTTCTAGTTCTTTGTATTGTGCATATAGATCTTGAAAGTCTTTAGTGACATGGAGGATATCATGATCATCTAGATTCAGTTGAAGTTTGGTAGCACAAGGTTTAGATCCCATAGTTTTAGATGCAAAGCCAAGCATAAAATAGTCTAGAAGATAACTTGATGTTGAAACTATAGGAGGTAGAGTGTTCACTTGTCAAGATAGCAGAGAGAGATTAAAGTGACTTGTCAAACAATATGTCCAAGAAACTTACAACATGAATGACTCAAGTCAATAGCTAGGCAAGATGCCCAAATAGCCAAATAGATAGAGCAAGCAGGGTGACAAGTGAACAACTCTCCAACCCAAGAGTGTAGTCAAGAAATCAAGGAAACCATTTCAGCAAAAGGATAACTAGCAAGCAAACATAGACCATGAAGACAAAAAGACCAAGAGCACTAAGACCAAAGAGCCACTTTAAGCATGTTCAAAAACTAGAGACATAACAAATCAAAGTCAAATGATGAGACTCCCCTTAGCAAGCAACACAAGAAAATGTTTGCATTTGATGTTTTGACTTGGTTGACAAAGTTTGACAATAGTTGATAGCATAACAAGTTTGATGTTCAAAATTAATTTCTTTCCAAGCAAGATAGTGACACATGGAGTAGTCTTAAAACAATCAAGCAAGGGACAAAACAACCTTGCATGATACAAGCATATGTGACGTCTCAAAAGAATTCCCTAGAATTATCGTCATGTGTATTTTCAAAAGATTTTCACAAGTATACCACATTCGAGAACACATCAAGCAATATCTACCTAGAAGTCATGGTTCATTACTCAAAAACTTGGCCCACGCTTGATGCTCCTTTGCCTCACACCAAGTGGTTGCCCACAAGAGATATTGGCTTTGTCATGGAAATGCCATAAGCATAACCAAGGGAACACATATGGTGAGTGTAAATCTTGGGGTGATCCGGGTAGTCCACTAGGATCAATCCTTGCACCAAGAAGTTGAGCGGCTAAAAAGGGTAGTTACTAACTTAGGGTGTTTAGATAGGGCTTCCGTTCATAGTGTTCCTCTTGCTCCCAATTACAGGACACCTCACCTTGCGATGAGTAACCGATCTCGCGATCACAAGAGTACCTTAAGCATTCTTGCCTAGTGATCTCCCTATGGTCGAAATCCCATAAGCAATCACACTAGGAGAAGAAAAACACTATCTCTACCAAAGTTTTGTGTCCTTGGTAGCCTTGAGTTTATAGTGGGTTGGAAGAGCTAGGTAATCTGCTTGTCCCCACTTGGGTCGTTCCTCTCAGGTTGTCCGAGAGCAGGCCCTCTAAAGGATTCTAACTACACAAAGAGTGGATCAACTTTTGAAAGTCAAGATTTCTGATTCACCACAAGGGTGAAGAGCATAATCTCCTATTCCAATCATTTTCTCCCAAACATGCCAAGAAGATTTAGTTGCCTCTTACTCTTGAAACCAAATGGTAAGTCAAGATTTCTGATTCACCACAAGGGTGAAGAGCATACTCTCCTATCACCAAAAGATCCCAATTGTAAGTTTTAATGTGCCTAAAAATAAACAAATAGTATATACCGCACATGTAAAAGTAAAGAACAAGAAAAATTAGATTTTTATGCATTGGGCAGCCCTGCAAACAATCATTAGTAACCCTTGTGCATTTGAAGCTTTGACATGTGTTCTTTTTATGCAATGTTTCAATTTTTTTCATAAGGATGGCAACCTGTAATCAAAACTTGTTAGCACCAAAAGTTAGTGTGAAATAACATAAAAATATGCAATAAAAAGTGGTGAGTTGCTTCAAAAATCTAATTTATCTTCCAACCAAGTACATGCAAAGAAAGTGCAAGTTAATCACAAATGCTTTCATTTTTACTCTTTGGTTTTGACCTAGTCAACAAGATTGGACTTGTTTGCTATGATTTCGTATCGAAAAATGAAAATGAAAAGAAGAGACCCTTGTTAAAAATTAGAGATCTTTCCAAAAATGCAAGAAATTTTAAAAAATCTCTTCATTTTCTCCCTAGAGATTGATTTTGTCAAAACAGGCCAAATTTATCAAATTGAGTTTTTGATCCTTAATAAAATCTCAAAATTCAAAAAAAAAAGAAAGAACCCCCAATATAATTGAAAAAAATTTCTGAAAATGTAAATTTTTTAAAAAAAATCACTGATTTGCGATCAGAAATGACTTTTTATGAAAAACAAAGAAAAACTCATAACTCCCGCAAAATCACGTTAAAATGCTCTACAAATCGGACTGAGACATTTTGAGAATATATCCAACCTAAAAAAAAAATTTCAAAACCAAACTCCAAGCGGTTTAAAAGATATGATCAAATCTTTAAACCAAGTTTTTGGCCTTCAAACCAATTTACTTATGGCTTGGCCTTAAAACCAAAGTGATAATTCTACAAAAGCATTTGATTAGATCCAATATGCTGCTGTAAAAAACAAGAGATAAAAAATGAAAGCAAATGGCGCTAGAAATTGATTCAAGCCCCACGGTGGGCGCCAAAAATGTACACTCGAAAGTGTCCCACTCTAAACCCTTCTATCCAAACGATTCCATGAGTTTGAAATGTTCGAATGCCGGCTTAGAGCTCCCTATTCATGGAGTGCAAGAGAGTGTATTTTAAATTCAAAGGCTCTCAGATGAGCCTTAGAGATACTCTTCTTGCTAGTAAACCATGCAATGGGAGGTTCCAAAGACAAGATGCAAGAATGCAAATGTCCCAAGGAGTTCCTCAAGAATGCAATGCAAATGAAAATTAAACTAGGATGATAATGCAAAATGTAGTTATGCTAAAACATGTATGAGAGTGTTACAATACCATTATTAAGCTATGTGAGATTAAGCTACATGTAAAAATGAAAGCTAAGCTAAGCTAAAATTTCATGATGCCATGGATGAGAGAATGTAGACAAGAAATAGAAGTTCTCCACAAAGCTCCAAAGAAACCTGTTAGAAAACCTGTAGCATAACAATATTCAAAAATGGATGGATTGAGGGGGAAAGCTCTTTCCCTTTTAAAGATGTATGGATGGTAGAGATCAAGATGAAGATGGTGGATGATCAACGGTGGAATTTGAACAGAGGAGTGATCCATGTGCACACACAAATCAACCAATAGAATATAAGTTGACTTGTCATATAAGACAAAAGTCACAAAGCCTTTTCTTTTAATTGCAAAATAGAAAAAGGACTTTATGTGTGCACTTTAAGTGGGTTAGGAGAATGGGGTATTTTATTTAATTAAAAGGGGACATGTTCTTTTAATCAAATAATGAACTTAGGATAGCATAGTCAAACTATAGGTTATAATCAAATAAATTGATTATTAGCAATTTGGTCTAGATAAATGATTAAATTAATTTAACCAAAATGCTGAGAAGGGGGCTAATAGTCTAGATGACCATTTTTAGGTGATTACAGTATCCACCATCCTAAGAGACACCCTATGCCTAGTATCTTGACAATTTTGATGGAAGTTGTGTGTCCTCAAGACTACCTTAGGCTTCTCATCATTAGTATCATAGTTTGGTTCCTCATCAAATTTAGGGCCCATCATGTAAACTCTTTTATTTTATGTTTATTTTGATCGTGTTCTTCCTAAATTTTATGGGATCTTCTACTTCTTGAACATCTTTCTCAAATGTTGTTATTTCATCTTTAGAGCTTAAAGATGATGATGATGGGGATGGAAATAGTCTCCTTGGTCTCCTTTACCCCTTCCCTTGTACAAGTTCTTCTTTTTTCCAATTGTAATTTCCTCTTTGTCAGTTTGGGCCTAGTTGAGTCTTAAGACATTTGGCTGACTTTGATAATCATTCTAAACTTTTTTGCAGTAGCTTCCTTGACTAGTGGGTTAACTTCCCATTTCTTGACTTATTGTGCTAGTTCCTATTGTTCAACTTAAGTCATAACCTTTTTTGGACTCTTTTTATCCTTGCTTGCATTATCTCCTTGTGATGTCAACACATCTATTGCATCCTTGACTTCTTTGGTCATATCTTTTTCTGATGGGGTTACCTTTATTTGTTGATCTTCTACTTGTGCACTAGGTTCTATAGCACCTTAATCATTTTCTTATTCCTACTAAGTCATGCATGACTTATCTATATTAGCTACTTCTGGTAGCTCAATTTTCTTGGGTGTCTTAGTTTGTTCAAATATACTAGAGTGGTTTGCAAATTTATCATCCCTAGTGATTTATCACTCTTTGGAGAAAATCCACTAAAATCTATTATAAATTTACCTCTCCTTGGTAAGGTGAGAGAGTTGAAGTAAACATGTTCTTCCATAGTTTCTTCAACATGTCACTCTTCTTCTGGTTCTCTACTGGGGCCAATATATTTCGTTTTCTTCTTCTTCCCCTTATATTTTGGATTCAATCAAGTTAGAGATTTTTTTTCTTGATTTTCTTTTGTGCACATATTATCTCCATTTTCTCTTCTATCAACTTCCAACACCTAATTGCATATTAAAATACTTCTTTCTCTTTACCTATAGTGATTAATGTAGCATTCTCTTGTCTACCAATTTCTTCAAAGTAAGCTCCCACATACATTTTCCTTTCTGATGGTGTATATTTGGGTCTAAACTTTTTTAGTACTTCATCAAGAATTTCCTTAAGTTAACTCCAATTTTACACTTTTTATAATTACTAGGCGATAAATTTTTTGTATCTCACACTTCACCATTGTAGGTGTCTTATTGTAAGTCCTCATTTGACTAGTACAACACTTATTAACATTTTTCTCATCCTTTTCACTCATAAGTGGATATCTATAGGTTATTTTGTTATAGTTTCTATTATAAATTATAAAATTTCATTATATTGTCAACTGAATTTTTGGGGTTGGATTACTACCTCTTTTTATAGGTCTTTTCATCCTTGACGATTACTCCCTTGTAGATGGATTTGATCTCTTTTAGACAAGTGAGTGTTTCTTCTTTTCTTCACCTTTAGTCCTCTTCTTCTTGGTTGCATCTTTCCCATCATCACAGGTTTACGTGAGGATGACTCTCTTCTTGAGTCAATTTCTATCTCTTCATCTTCTTCTCTCCTTGGAATTGGTGTCCCTTTATTGGTGACCTTCAAATTATTTTAAGAACCAATTTGAGTTTTGGTTTCACCTTCCTTTTTCATATCTTCCTTTCTACTTTTCTATTTTTTTCTTTTCCTTTCTCAATTTGAGTGACCACACTCCTCATTGTGCTAGTGATGTGCATTGACACCTTGGGGCCAGTATACATTGATAGTAGTATCTTTATAGAGGGTGTAGCCTCTTGTTCTATCAATTCATATTGAAATTCCTTAAACTAGTGTGTTTTGGGATTTGCAACATGTATCAAACATGTATCTATCTAGGCTAGAAAAAGAAACTCAGTCTTGTACTCATCTACTAGAGTAAAGGGTATCCTTTCCCTCTAAGTATAAATTATCTAAATCTATAAAAATACATTTTCCATAAATCATTTTTATTATCTCCTAGCATCATATACAATTTAATTTTTTTTTTCTAGAAAGGGGTTTATCTCTTAACCAATTGATTGAAATTTCTCTAGGGTACTCTTGCTAAAAATAGAAGAATATACATACTAAAATGGCTCTATATTTGAACAGGTGTGTCTTGCAGTTTTCTTTGATCATATTCATCATTAGTTGATCATACAACCATTTTCTTACATCAAGTGGGGCATTTTTATGAATAATCTAGTATGCTTTGGATATCTTTCTCCACTTGGCACATTTTTTTATTTACTAGAATAGTAGATTAAACATGTAATTACCATGACATCAAATCTCATTCAAGGGTCTAGAATATTGTTGATGGATAGTGATCATCCTTCTTTTCTTTGGTCATTTTTGAAATTTTATCAAGTGTGACCTATCCTAATTTTAGTTTCACTACAATGTCGTTGAATCTTGTTACCCTTTAGATGACTTTATTTGTAGTTCTATACAACCTATCTAGC
This sequence comes from Cupressus sempervirens, assembly GCA_028749045.1. NCBI lineage: Eukaryota > Viridiplantae > Streptophyta > Pinopsida > Cupressales > Cupressaceae > Cupressus > Cupressus sempervirens. The sequence goes on along the minus strand of CM053789.1, from coordinate 570,121,273 downwards.
CACATGTACTCTATTTAGTACAGGTCTTATCTAGTCTTCTTGAAAGAAGTTAGGAATGTTTATGACATGATGTAGTGCCATGTTCATCAAGTGTTTTCATTCTTTCTCCAGTCTTCTATTCTCAAGGATTATGAAAAATAATTCATAGATTCTATCTACTTCTAGCTCTACTATTTTTTCTTTTAAATGTGCACTCACATATTTAGTGAGTATCATGTATGTAGGTAGTGAGGACAATGTTGTTGTTTGGTTCCCTATGTCTCCCCTTAGTGAGCAAACCACATATTTTGGCTTACTAAATTCATTATTTGCAACCATTTCAATCTTTTGAATGATTTGTGCCATGATGTTTTTTGTGCCTTCCTTTTGAGACTGATTTTTTCTTCTTATTGCTAACTTTACACTTCTTAGTTTAGATATTTCTTTGTTGCTAGAATGATATGCAATTAGTCAGTTAGTTTTTTCATGAATTTTGGACAACTTAAGAATCTAAGTGTAAAAAGTAGTTAATGAAACTTTGTTAACCTACATATGCCCATTAATGAACAATTATTAGGTTAAAGTTAATATGAATAGATAAATGAAAATGATTATCTACAAATCATCTTACAATTAATGCCAATGATCCATGTAGAAAAGGTTATAATCCTTGCACACTCCTATATTATAATATGTTCTCCATACATTTCTAGTTCATCCATTTAATAATTTTTAATAGGGGGATAGTGTATGATATTTACTTTTAAATACAACCCCTTCTAGGATATGATTAGGTTAGTTAGCCTTGGAAGTTTCACCTTCAATTGGTGAGCTTCCAACTTCTTGAGAATTGACCACTTCTCTCTTGTCACTCTTCTTCTTCCATACTTTTTTGACTTCTTCTTTGTCCACAATATTTATCTTCCTATGTTATCTAAGTTTTTTACTTGGGCTCCTCATTTTGATTGATAGTCTCTAGAAAGATGACATGTCTTTCCACAATAGTAATAGTTTGTGCATGTTCCTCTCCATGGTCTTGAGTAGTTTCTTTGACCTATTCTTAGTTTGTAGTATTTTTTCCATATGTCATTTGTTCTTATAGGTTGAGCATATGAGTGAAATGAACTTTTTTTTCCAGTTGGGACTAAAGACTCTCTAAGACTATTGGATTAACTTTTCTCTTGATCCACATACCTCACCCTTATGTTTGTACTCATTACAAGAGTAATAATACCCATCAAATATTTTCTAATTTCAATGAGATACACACTCTTGCACTAATACATTTGATACCAAATTTTGATGGCAATTTTGTCAGAATTATGCATTGCAACTTATCACCGTCACAATTTTGATGGTCTACCATCAAAATTGCAATGATAATAGGTTGCAACACAATAATTTCAATGGAACTACCATCAATTTTTTTTACCAAATGTATTAGTGTTGAGAAAAGAGTCCATACTAGTGATATGTGTTGTAATACTTGTAGAAGGTATTATGTGCTAAGGGTGCAATCTTTTTATGCCAGCATACACTTGAGGTGTGACCTACTTTACCACAATACTGATAGGTTTATTTCTTAGGTTTCTTACCTTTAGACAGTATTTTCCCTTGTCCTTGATGTGTTTGGTTCTTACTTCTAGATGGATTACCTCTATCAATATTTGTATTACCTTTATAGCCAAGACTGATTGTGCTCTTGTACTTTCTCTAAGCCTTGAGTTGTTCATCTATCTTCTGAGAGTTGTTATTAAACTTTCTTAGCTTCTCATTTCTTTCACTACTAATTCTTAGTTCTTCAATCAGCCTTTTAATATTCACATCCTTAGCATTTTATTTAACCACTCTCTTGGATTCTATTGCTTCTCTTAGTGAATTTTCATCTTTCTCCAATACATGTGCAGTACCGCCTTTCTCTTTTTGTGCTTGTCTAAGTTTCAAATTTTTTTCTTCCAATTCTCTCTGCAAGTTTGTGAAATACTAACTTATTATTATTATGGGGTTTCACATTGTTTCTTTGGATCCTTCCATGTTTCTATGCTCTTCTATTTTCTTAATGGTCTCATGGCTCTCACTAAGTTTATTTCTCTTTGTGAATGATTCTCTAAAATTCTTCTTTAGCTCATTAACATTATCAAAAGCATCCTTACATTACTTTTTGTACTTCATTATTGTTATTTGATTTTCCCTCAAGTTGTCAAGATTATTCCTAGGGTCCGTACTTTGACACCAATAGTTGGCACCAACAGGTACTTGGGGGGTGGGGGGGAGGGGGTGAATCAATATTGAATCTAAAATTGGTTATTCTCTTAATCATTTTAAACACACTACACAAAAACCACTTAAATGCAAACACATCTATAATGGTAGTAACGTAGAAATATGTAGAACTACACACAAAAGAATGCATCAATGGAAATAGAGATTTATACAAGGAAACCCTCAATGAGAGGATGAAGAACATGATTGGGATAACATAAAGGTTCTCTCTAGTGGAAAATATTTGCCATTTGGAAAAAATTTCTCATCAACCAATATCAGTTTGGTAAATTTTTTTCACATATGTGGTATAAATCCTTAGGCCCATTGCCTTAGGATTTATGCCATTGTATCTCCTTTCAAAATAATATATCCAATCAAAAATATTTTTTTGTAAATGACAAATTAAAAAAATTCACCTATGATTACTAAAGAATTTTTTTTGGACAGCCTCAATTTACCCTTGGTTTAAAAAAAAAAGTTTTAGGAGAGGGATGAAATTCACCCCAAAAATATGCAAATTCATTGTTGGAAATACAATAGGGAAGTAAAATTTGAGAGGGGGTGGGGGGCGAATCAACACTAAAAAATTTCAACCTCAAAAAGTATTCACCACACATTCATCTCACAATCTATGCATATAAACTAAAATACCAAATTAAGCATATACATATATAACATGAAAGTAAAATATTCAACACATGTATGCCAAAAGATATTTGTTTACCCAAAAACCCTCTAAGGAGAAGGTAAAACTGGTGTGGGGATGACACCCATAAATCTTCACTATTGTAGTAATAAAGTGTATCCAATGAAGGTTACAATGTTTGATCATAAAACATGATCTACCCTATTAAAGGCTTACAAGATTGTTAGATCTTACCCTATTAAAGTATTTCAATACCCTTCTAAAAGTGTGCTTGGTAAAAGGACTTTAACTTACAATGAGTAAGCACTCTATTAAAGGATTTACAATAGCCTGCCAAGACTATTCTGTTAAGAGATTTAACTAATTCACCTGTTAAAACATCTGAGAAATGATCCTTTGGTTAGCACTTTGTTTCTTGATGTTAGATCACCTATATCCTAATGTATACTTGATCCTTTTTGATCAAATGTATCACTATTCTCTTTTGATTCCTTTCCTCTGTCTATGTTTAACTGATTCTATAATGTAACTCAAATCATAAGACCTTAGTCACCAAAAATGCTCTATTTGCACATAAAAATTCTCTTCAATTCTTGTTAAGCATTCATAAAGGTTTAGGGTTTGTCTTCCTTAAGAAGACCTTGGTGACTTAGGGTCAGGTATGAATCAACAGTAGTGATTCATCCATATTGCTTCTTAATCCTTCCTTTTTTCTAATTGGATGTATGTAATGATAGGGATTCACAATTAAGATTCATCCTTATCATCAAAGATCATAAAATAATTCTTAAGTCAGCCCAAAAATGTTTTACATAGAAGTTTGTGCCATTACGAACATCTATGTCAAAACTATGTAACTCGACACTTGAAGTCCCTGATGCTCAACATCAACTATAACTTCAATGTTGTAACATGGCCTCTGAATGAGTCAACATCCACTAATCACTTGACATCTAAATAGCTCATCTCATACCATCTGCTTGGCACTTGAGTGACTTGACACTTACTAGTTACTTAGCTCACACTAAATAACTCTCACTCGGCATATACTTTCTGAAAACTTATGCTCGACATGTATTACTTTTTTGGCATGAACAAAGTAAATGAATTAAGTATATTATCACTCATATGTCAAATTTTTTTTCAGATTAACACTCTCCCCCTTTGACATGAGTGAAAAAATGCTTGATCATGTATGAAAAACCTTTATCCTTTCAAGCATAACTCAAATAATATTCATCTACATACAAAATTTCAAAATGCTAAAATTTTGCAAAAGCTTATGACTCATCAATCATACCTCAAAATTCAATAACTCCCCCTAAGTTGATTGTGTTTTTTTGTAAATAAATCAAAATTATTCCTCTTGTTGAGTAGTTTACATTAGCTGATCTTTTCTCAAAAATGGTATCTCTCCAAAAAATATTGTCTCCCCATACTTCTGATTTCTCTCAAATAACTTCTCCCCTACTTTGACCCTAATGTCAAAGGGTTATACACTTGTAGTGTGTTTGTCCAAAAATTATTTGTGGAGTTCAAGCATAATTTTCAATGCAACATCCCAATTGTCACAAGCTACCTCCAATGACTTGATTTGGATAGCCAGCTTGACAAAAAGGTGACTAAGCCTTCATGAGTAGAAAGATGCAAATCTTTTTTCATGAGTGTTTCAGCAAAGGATAGTTCCTTGTGAAATATCTCTATATATAGAGTTAGAATAGACTAGATTCTAATCAGTTTAGACTTGATGTTTTCTTCATCTATGTGTAATACTGCTAACTTTGGGAGTTGAGGAGAGTCTGAAAATGTTTCTCACTTTGAGCTAGAGATTTTGAAAATGTTATACTAGATGACTGTATATGACTCTTCAAACTCAGGTATGTGACTCCTTATTTCTTGTGTGAAGAGTGTGGGATTACATAATTTGGTGTACAAAGAGAAAACATTCTCTAGTACCTTCTTCACACTATCAATTTTGGTTGCTAACTCAACCTATAATAGTGCAATAACACTTGATATCTTTTCATCAACCTTATGTTGAAACTTTCTTTCAGACCATACAAGTAATTTTACATTTGAATCTAGGTCTATGTCATTTAGCTTTTCCACTAAGCTAGTTAGTTTCTCTATGATTGGCTTTATTTCTTTTGGTGCTGGTAGGCTAAATGCATCAAAGAAAATGTCCTTAATATCTATGAAAGATTGTTTCTACCTTTTCTCATGTCTAAGTAGTTCTTGATTCTTCTTCTTTGTAAGAGCATCCTAGAGCATGCTCATCTATTCAATAGTGATGGTTGGATAATCAGACTTGGGAAACTCACTCACTTCATCCAAGTTCACATTAACAAATGACATGACTTCAGATTCTTTAGATGTGCTTGGACTCAACTATGATGATTGTAGGGGTATAGCTTCTATACTTGGCCTATAAAGAGCTTGACTAGGAGGAGTAGTAGTTTCTAGTAAAGTTACTAGTGTTTGTATTGCTAATTTCTCCTCAGGTTTAGTATTCAAAACTATCTCTTTAGTCTTATCCTTTGCTTTCTCTACATTCACAGACACACCTTGATATTGTGTTGCAGGCGTAGGAGTATCTACCTGACCTATTATAACTTGTGTTCCTTCATTCTTTTCTGCCTCATCTTTATGCTCTTCAACTATCTCACCCTTATCATGTTCAATTCCTTTATATTGACTAAGACTGGAGTACTTTGTGTCACTGTATTGATTGTAGAAGTAGGTGTCTCCTTCCTTTGATATACCACAAGAGGTAATGTAGGTTGTATCAAGGTGAATTGAGGAGGGGCTAGAGATGTCACTTATTTCTATACTTCCTCCACTGTAGATACCTTTTCTGCCTTCTCAATCTCATCAACACTCACCAGTATAGGATTTTCACAAGGTTTTTCCTAGTTAGTGGATTCAACCAATATCTTCTTCAAGTCATCCTCTATGAGGGCATTGAAGTTTTGAGTGATAGTATTAGAAACATCCTTAATCTTACAGTATCACTTTTTGTATTCACCTCATGTTGAGGAATGACACTTGGCACTAGTGTATCTGGTACACTCTATTCTATCCACTACTCATTCTCAATTGGTGCCTATGTATCTTCTTGTGTTTCAATGCCTTCCTCTTCTGTAACTATCTTAGTGTCAATTATGATCACCTCAATTACCTATTGCTACTCATCTTTATCCTCACCTACCTCAATAGGTGTCTCATTATTGCCTTGGGTGTTGTCAAACCATATAATGATTTCAAAATCAAAGTGATCTTTTATACAACAACATCAACCTTGCTTTGCAATATGGTGAATGCCCTATATTTTGGTGTAAATTTTATAGTATTCTTCTTTAATGCCTTATCCATTATTTCCCTATCCAATTCTGGCATCACTCTTGCAAGTGTAGTCTCTCTGATTTTTCTTTCTATGTTGAGAGTATATTACCACTTTTTCTCAACTCTATCAGATAATTCCTTTGGTAGAGAGTTGGCAATCTCAATTGGAGTTTGTTTAAATGTTTCCATCACAGCATATATTGACTCCTCTACTTGATTCATCCCAAATTTTCCAAGCTTATCAAATTTAATATGTGTGAGACCAGATAAATCAACATTATTCCTTATGTTGTCACATATCTTGTCTAGATCTAAAGAAGGATGGTGACTTACCACTTAAAATTGGCTGTTTCCATTAGATTCAGTCCTCTCTTCATCAGATTAAGATGGAGCCAAGTAATTTGTCCTTGATCTCTTCTCAGGATCCTCTTCATTGCTAGCTAGTCTAGCCCTCTTCTCTTTTTGCTTATCTACTTCTTGAGCCTTCTTGGTAGTAGCCCATGTGCTTAATCTTGTAGAGGGAATAGTAGGCTTAGGTTTTGCAACCTTCTTTGGTTTGCTAATAGATGGGGTCTTCACCTTCCTCTTTTACTCAAGTGCCTCACTAGCTTCTTCCTACTCAACACCTTCTTTCATTTCTTCTTCTTTTTCTTGATCTTCTCCTTGACCTTGAGTTAAGGCCATTGGTGCTTGAACACGTATATCTTCTTCTTCTTCTTCTTCATCATCATCTTCTTTTTCATCATCTGCTCCTTCACCAAATTTCTTCTTTAGCTTTTTGACAATCTTATTCTTCTTCCTAATGTTTGAGGTAGTCTTCAAATCTATTGTTATCTTAAATTTAGCCATGTTATAGTTCCAAAAGGTAGTAGCCTTATCATCTACATCTTTTACAAGTAGTATTGTTATTGTTTTAGAGGCTTCATAAATATTGATTTCATAGCCTAGAGGACTTAGCCACCTTATGTTAGGATTAAACCTTAGACAAAAATAAAAATTACATGCAAATATAAATAATATCAGAAAATAATAGATTACAAAAAAGAACACAAGACACCATGATTTAGTGTGGTTCACCCAATCCTTGGGCTATGTCCACCAAATACAGAGTCCAATATTATTATGATCCAGTGACTACAACCTGATTACAATCCATAATCCCTTACAACTCAATACCATCACAAGAACCAATTTTTGCATCACTCATTATGAAACAATCCCTAACCCTAAGCCCCTTTCTACACGTATTTTTTTGCTTTAGGTTTACAACATACTGGCCATCAATTGATGAATATTATCCCAAAATTTAGTGGTGAATAGACAAATAGTACCAATTTTTTTTTCACTATGAAGTATGTTCAATACTTCCCTGATTAGTCCCCATAAATTAGAAATCTCCCACTTGGGGACTGATCAGACTCCACACTAGACAACAATCTCTCACTTGGAGACTAATCTTGTAGCTATGCCGCTACACAATGAGGCTCCCACTAGATCAAAGCCCACCTAGACTCTATTGTTCTTGTATTCATGTTCAATCTAGAAGACCAACCAAAGCTAAAGAGGAATTCAAGTTCTCCCTTGTCACTACCTTTGCAAATGTACATGTTGGATTATCATCTATATGTATGTTGTCCAACTTTAACTATCCATCATCTAAAACTAATTGAATGAAATGGTACTACAACTGAATGTGTTTAGTCTTTAAATGCAAAGCTAAATTGTTTGCAAGATGAATGACACTTTGACTATCTATAATTAAATAATTATCCATTTGAGGGTGTCCCAATTCTTCCAAGAAGAACTAAAGCCAAATCATCACCTTAGCTACCTCTATAGTAGTAACATAGTTTTCCTCTGTAATGGATAAAGCATTAACCTTCTATAACCTAGAAACCTAGCTCACCACTGCCCTACCAATAGTAAACACATAACCTATAGTACTCAATCTAGTATTAATATCTCCTACCAAATCTGTGTCAACATAGCCCTATAAGTCAATAGTAGAGCCCCCAAAGTGTAAACACTTAATAGATGTTCCTCTCAAATATCTGAGAATCCATTTTACTACATTCTAATGCTCAATTCTTGGATGACTCATATATCTACTAATGACTCCCACTACATGTGTAATATTTGTCCTTATACATACCATAGCATACATCAAGTTTCCTATAGCTAAAGCATATGGTACCTTGGATATCTTATCCTCCTCTTCTTGCATCTTGAGACACATCTCCTTAGTCAACTTCAAATGACTAGATAAAGGTGTATTGATGTCTTTAGCATTCTCCATGGAGAAATGTTGCAACACCTTCTCAACATAATCAGCCTAAGATAGCATCAATTTTTTGTTCCTCCTATCTTTGCAAATCTTCATACCAAGGATTTTTTTTTCTGCCCCCAAATCCTTCATAGCAAATACATGTGCTAACTGGCATCTCAACCCCTTAATATGACGCATGTTAGACCCAGCTACAAGCATATCATCAACATATAAACATAAAATAATGTAGTTGTCATCATCCAACCTCTTAAAATAAACACAATGATCTAAATGACACCTATTGTATCCATGCTTATGCATAAAACTGTCAAATTTCAAATACCATTCCTGAGGTGCTTGCTTCAAGCCATATAAACTTTTCTTCAATTTACATACTAAGTTCTCCTTACCTTTTACCCCAAATCCCTGTAGCTGAGCCATATATATCTCTTCATCCAAATCACCATGAAGGATGGCTATTTTAACATCAAGCTACTCTAAATATAAATCTTCAGTAGCCACAATACTTAAAATAGTACAAATAGAATTCATTTTAACAATAGGAAAAAAAAATTTCATCAAAATCAATGCCCTTTTTCTGTGCAAATTCTTTTACAATTAACCTAGCTTTAAATCTTTTCTTACCTCCATCGTCTTCTTTTAACTTGTAAACCCACTTATTCTATAAAGCTCTTTTACCTACAAGCAACTTGCATAGATCCCATGTCTTATTCTTCAACAAAAAATCCATTTCATCTTTCATAGTAGGCTCCCACTAAATCTTACTATCCACCTGTACAACTTCATCATAACATTCAAGTTCACCAACATCTATTAATAAAGTAGAATACATACAGGGAGAAAATCTTTTTGAGGTCTAATTTGCCTTGTTGACCATCTAACAGTCACTAGTGTGTACATGATATTTTTTGTTGCAGTTATTGCACATCATGAGGAATGGTTGGAAGATCATCTTTTGGAGTATCATCCAACACTACATAATCATCTTCTTTCATCTCATGTTGTTGCAATAGATCTTTGTACAACACTTTCTCATTGAATATGACATCCCTACTTCTTACAATTTTATGATTTTTAAAATCCCAAAACCTATAACCAAATTCATTAATGTCATATCCAAAAAATACACATTTCTTTAACTTAGCTTCAATTTTTCTTCTATTTTTAGAGTCTATATGAGAAAAAGCTTCACAATAGAAGGTCTTGAGAAAATAATAACTCACCTTCTTACTAGTCCATGCTTCCTCTAGAATACCGCAACCCAAAAGAGTAGAGGGACCTCTATTAATCAAATATACAATAGCATTGATAGCCTCTACCGACATATGTAAGGGCAACCCAACATGCAACCTCATGCTCCTAGCACACTCCATTATAGTCATGTTCATGTGTTAAACCACTCTATCTTCCTATGGAGTCCTTGTCATAGTTTTTTTGTCTATGAATGTCATTAGTGGAGCAATAATCTTTAAATTCATGACTACAATACTCACCACCATTATCATATCTAAGACATATTAATTTCTTACCAGTCTAATTTTCAACCAAGCATTTCCATTTCTTAAAAGTTTAAAATACACCAAATTTATGTCTAAGGAAATAAACCTAGACTTCTCTAGTTGCATCATCAATAAATGTAACATAATAATGAGAGCCACCAAGGGAAGATACCTGAGCTAGTCCCCATACATCTGTATGCACAAGCTCTAATTTCTCCTTTTTATTTTCCTTCCCAATCTTCACAAAACTCACTCTCTTTTATTTTCCATACACACAACTTTCATAGAAATCTATATTACATTTCAAACCTAGTAAAAAATTCTTTGAATGAAGTACTTTCATAACTTTCTCACTTATTTGCCCAAGTCTATTGTGCCACAGTGTTGTATTAGAATCTATAGTAGCTACTTGTTCTCTCTGCTCAACTACAACAATTGTTCCTAAACATTCATTTTTCTTTGAAACAATTAAAGTAAAAGGAACAATATGGCCTATACAAGGATATAAGGTGCCTACTTTCACACCTTTTTCTACTACAAGGGAACCTTTAGAAACCTTCCAATTTTTATCATTAAAAGTAACTACACAACCCTCATCACCGAGTTGCTCTGCTGAAATTAAATTTTTACTTAGCTTTGGAACATGTCTTACCTCATGTAGTAGCCAAAGATTCCCATTCTATAACTTAATCTTAACTTTTCCCTTTCCAACAATTTGACAAGGTTCATTGTCCCCCAAATAAACAAGTCCAAAATCCCCTTGGACATAATCAATGAAATAACCTCTATGAGGTGTAACATGAAATGAAGCACTAGAATCTAAAACCCATGAATCATCAACACTTTCTACAGATAGAAGCAAAGCATCCTCTTAAAATTTGTTACTTACCACATTTGCCTCCTTGTCTCCATCTAGTTTATCTCTTTCATTTTTCTTTCCAGTCCAACAATCTTTCTTTTTATGCCTTGGTTTCCCATAGTATAGTATTCATTCGATCCTCTTGATTGAGACCTCCTCCTCTTTGACTTTCTTCTTGATTTTTCATGATTTCTAGAATTACTTCCTCTCTCAATCATTCTGCCTTTGATTTGTTAATTCAAAGCACTTCCTAATGTAGATCCACTTGAGGATTTCTTAAGAGTTTTCTCACTCAAAATAACGCTGATCACATCATCATATTTTAGGGTACTATATCTAGGAATAGAATTACTCATAGCCATTACTAAGCTACTCCAGCTTTTAGGCAAAGAACAAAAAATCAAGAGAGCCCTAATTTCTTCATCAAAATTGATACCCACAAAAGATAACTGACTAGTAATAGTATTAAACTCATTTAAATGATCTACAATAGATCCACCTTCTACCATTTTCATATTAAATAAATGCTTCATGAGAAATACCTTGTTTGAAGTAGAGGGCTTTTCATATAGCTTCGCTATTGTTTACATCAACTCTTCTGTTGTCTTCACTTTTGTAATGTTAAATGCCATCGATGGTGCCAGGCATAACTAAATGATTCCAAGTGCCTTTCTATCTAAAAGATCCCAATCATCATTTGACATAGATCCCTGATTCTTGGTTTTTCCTTCCAACGGCTTCCATAAATCCTTTTGATAAAGATACTCTTCCATTTGCATCTTCCATAATTAAAAATTTTGCCTATTAAACCTATCAACCCTTAGCTTACCCTCATATGCCATTGCTTCCACTCAACTGTGAGACCTTCTTTCCAAGGACAACTTAAAAAAAATCTCACTCTGATACCACTTGTTAGGATTAAACCTTTGACAAAAATAATAATTACATGCAAACATAAACATTATTAGAAAATAATATATCATTGGTGTAGGGGCACCTAAAGTACAAGAACATGAGAAAGTTAAGATTCTTTATTTGAGATATTTAAATTTATTTGAGTCATTTATATTGTATTTGGGTCAAGTTGTAAAGGTTATGAAGCCATTTTGTCAAAAATGTAAGAGTTGCATAAAAAGTTGTAAAATGCAACATTGAGAAAGTTGCTAATAATACAAAAATAATGTAAAAAGATATATGGTTGGTATTTGGGGTAGTTAGGAAGGTTTATAACTACCAAATGGATATAAATACTATTTTATCGTCAAACCAAATCAAATTTCTGAGAAGAGGAAATATTTTCATACATTTTTGGGGCATTTTATTATTGTTGTTTTGATTGGTGTTTTAGTTTTAGTGTTATTTCCAGACCCTGTACAGCCATGTAAAGCTTGGAAACCATGTAATATAGTAATTTATAGATAGAATTATGAATCCTCTTTGTCATGCTTTTTGTTTGGTTCAAACTTATGAAGAAATGAATAACTTGTGATCATTTTGGTGAAAATGGGTATTTTTAGATTTGAGATTCCTTGAATATAGTCATATTGCAGCATGTAGTATGGATAAATTTTGAAGACTCAGGACCTATAATAATATTCATTGGAAATATATGTGAACTATCTTTTATTTTCAATTGGTTTGAATCATTTTCATTTATATTTGTGAAAGTTATGAAGATTTGAATGAAAACTAGTTTTTAAATGCCTTCAATGGTGTTGTAGACAAAGACTTGATCTATAGATTGATTTATGAATGGGAAAAATAAATGGATTATATATTTGGAAACTAGACTCGCAAATGGATACTATGGAATTTTTTTGGTGTTATTTGAATTTTTTTTGTGAAATATATTTGATGGCCTAGATAGGGTTACTATTTTTATTTCTAGTTTATGACAAAGAAAATAAGTCTTGATACAAAGACCATAACTTGTAACTGATTTATTATATGGGTATCATCTTTGAATATTTTTTATTATTACTAATTTGGAACAATTAATCCAAATGGTTTGGAAATAAAAGTTTAGGAATGAAAGTTATAAATAATGTAATTAGACATGGAAATATGATTGTGTGAATAAAGATGTTGTCTTTATTGGTGTCTAATGTCAGGGTTCTTTGTTGTAATCTTTGAGATGTTCTTGGTTCCTTGAGGGTGTACCAGCCTATTGTGAATTCCTTGAGTTGAACTAAGATTCCTTAAAGGTAAATATAGAGGGCTCTACATCAATCACATAAAAGAATACAAGACACCAAGATTTAATATGGTTCACCCAATCCGTGGGCTATGTCCACCAAACAACAAGTCTAATATTATTATGATCTAGTGATTACAACCTAATTACAATCTGTAATCCCTTATAGCTTAATATCACCACAAGAACCAATTTTTGCATCACTCGCTATTGTACACTCGAAAGTGTCCCACACTAAACCCTTCTATCCAAACGATTCCATGAGTTTGGAATGCTTGGATGCCGGCTTAGAGCTCCCTATCCACGGAGTGCAAGAAGTTAGTATTCAAGCATAAAGGCTCTCAGCTGAGCCTTAGGAATACTCTTCTTTCTAGTAAACCATACAATGGGAGGTTCCAAAGACAAGATGCAAAAACACAAATTTCCCAAGGAGTTCCTCAAGAATGCAATGCAACTAAAGATTAAACTAGAATGAATATGAAAAGTGCAGCTATTCTAAGTATGGATGAGAGTGTTACAATACCATTATTAAGCTATGCAAGATTAAGCTACATGTAAAAATGAAAACTAAGATAAGCTAGAATTCCATGGATGAGAGAATGTAAACAAGAAAGAGAAGTTCTCCACAAAGCTCCAAAGAAACCTATTAGAAAACCTGCAGCATAACAATATTCAAAATGAGATGGATTGAGAGGGAAAGCTCTCTGCCTTTTAAAGATGTACGGATGGTGGAGATCAAGATGAAGATGGTGGATGATCAATGGTGGAATTTGAAAAGAGGAGTGATCTATGTGCACACACAAATCAACCAATAGAATATAAGTTGAGTTGTCATATAAGACAAAAGTCACAAAGCCTTTTCTTTTAATTGCAAAATAGAAAAAGGACTTTATGTGTGCACTTTAAGTGGGTTAGAAGAATGGGGTCTTTTATTTAATTAAAAGGGGACATGTTCTTTTAATCAAATAATGAACTTAGGATAGCATAGTTAAACTATAGGTTATAATCAAATAAATTGATTATTAGCAATTTGGTCTAGATAAATGATTAAATTAATTTAGCCAAAATGTTTAAAAGGGGGCTAATAGTCTAGATTACCATTTTTAGGTGATTACATTTTCCCCTCTTTGACTAATGCGTGATCGATCTGGGAACACATTATGTCAAAGAAAATCAAAGCCAAGTAGGCGATGATAGATATAGATATCTGATTCCAAAGAATGAAATGAAGAAATAGATAGCAAGTCCTAAATGTACAGCCTGATAGTGGTAGTACTGAAAACTAGGAAAAGATGATGTCAGAATTCAAGAAGAATGCTAACACTTAGAAAAGCGGATAGAGTGAGAACAAGTGAGAAGATGAAACAAATGCTCATAAGTAGTGATAGAGTATTTCTGCCCCCTCGAGATCGAAATTGAAATGAGGTAAGGGGATGCAAAAACTGGCTAGAAATGAGAAAATTAGAATATAGCAATGTCCAAGATGATATATAGATGATTAGAACCCAAGAATGACTATATAAAAAAATTGATAAAATGCCCCAGTTTGACTAGAGTTGACCTTGAAGGATATAGCATAAAAATTAGGTCAAAACGAGTAGAAAGATGATTTTAGACATGAAACAATGAATTGAAGTAGATATGAAGTATGGAAATGATGAAGACATGAAGAAATGAAGATGCCCCAGTGATGATTCAAAGATTAGACCTCAAAAGGTCAACTAACTGCTCAGAAGAAAGTAGAATTTTAAAAGACAATTTTGACCATCAAGATGAACTCAAATTTGGATTTCGATATCAAAAATGAATCTAGGACGTTGAAATTATTTAAGATGTCAAAACTTTATATAATGTGATGATAAGATAGAAATGAGATGAAGTGAAAGATTAAGAAGGTGAAAAGACATGAACAAGAAGAAAGTAAAGAAATATATGAAAGGAGTTAGCCGATATGTCCACAAAAAGATGAAGAGAGAGCTCTCCTTATATGCAAGAATATAAGATTAAGCTAGAAAATGAACCTAAAATGCAAGCTAATATGCAAAGTGGTTTACCAGCAAGAAGCGCATAACATTTAGACTCTTAATTTCATCATTGAGCATTTATTAGGGACATCATGAGATCATACAACCATCACTAGTATAACTATGAGGATATGAATATGATTGATATTAGATAGGTATGTGGAAATCCAATCTAAGCATCAGAGACATGTAAGTCAAGATAACTACACAATCAGATTCCCTAAGTTTAATTTAGCAAGATTACACCTGTATCAAGGCATAAGCGCTAGGATAAACCCTGAGTGCAGTCTTGCAAAATAGTCAAGGATGATACAGTTGTAAGTCAATGTGTTGAATAGGACCAGCATAAATGCTTACAACACTATAGAAAAACAAAAGTATACCCACAAGTAGAAATCAAGAAAATATATCCCATGCCCCCAGTCTTCTAGTCAATGAAATCCTTGAAAGACTATTAGGGAGGGAACACATGGGAAAGAAATCATCATAGACAACACACAAAGTAGATAAAGATCAACATAGCTCAGTCATTTAAGTGTTAAAGTGTGTGTGTGTGTAAGTCACTTGGCCATTTCTTCCAGACTTGATTCTGATAGTGAGAAATATTGTGACATCGAAGACCATAGGTAAACTATCTATAAAGTGTTGAAAAACACTTGATGTCAAAGTGGGTGGGGGTAGTGTTGAGAAACACTGTTTTGTGAGTTGTCAAAGAAACCCTAATGCACAAGAATACCTCAATAGGCTAAGTAGCTATGCCCCTAAGATGAGGACAAGAAACAATTCCAAGCTAGGAAATGTGTAGCGAAGTGGGTGATTGTGATTGATAGACATAGGTGCAAGGATTTCAAGTAGCGCCTGTTTCTAGGTTTTCACCACTTGATAGATATTTTTAGGACTTTTTTCATTTTTTTTGTATTTTTTTATTTTTGATTTTTTTGGTGATACATCAAAGTGCCTATTGCTAGGTTTTCACTAAGATGATCATTTTTTCGGGACATTTTCTAATTTTTAGAATTTTTTTTTTCAGGATCATAGATATACACAAGATAGCTGAGCGACAAGTCTCTAGGTATAGAACTTCTTCAAGTGTAGGATGTTGATAGGCTCTGCAAGTTCTTCCCCCTCTGAAGTAGACAACTGATAAGCACTAGACCTGAACGCTGTTGTGATAATGTAAGGACCCACCCAATTAAGTTCAAATTTTCCTTTTTGCTCTCGATGTTGTTGATTTTTTGGATTCTCTCTAAGCACGAGCTCACCAACCTAGAACTCGTGAGGGTGAACCTTCTTTTTATATTATGTAGACACGCATTTCTAATAAGCCCTCATGTGATCAAAAGCAACCTTACGATGCTCATCAAGAGTCTCTAACTCCTGTACTCGCATAGCTCTATGGTCTTCATTAGTTATTAACCTGTGTAAGGAGACGCACAAGGAAGGTATCTCAACTTCTAATGAGAGAAAAACCTTAGAGCCATAGACTAGAGAAAAGGGTGTAGCCCCTGTAGGAGTACGAATAGAGGTTCTATAGGCCCAAAGTGCCGAATTTATTTGCAAGTGCCAATCTTTCCCAGACTTTTGAACTGTGCGATGTAGAATTTTCAGAGGTGTTTTATTAGAAGCCTTAGCTTGGCCATTCCCTTGGGGATAGTAAATGGAGGACCAGTGTTGTTTAATTCGAAACTTTTTGCACAACTGTTTTAAGTCTTTATTCTTGAACTGCCCTCCATTATCTATAATAATAGAGGATAGGATACCATATTGGCAAATGATGTGATTCAATATAAACAGGGCAACATGTTTGCCTGTAGTAGCGAATAATGGTATAGCTTCAACCCATTTAGTGAAATACTCCATTGCTGTGATGATGAATTTATGACCGCTGGATGAACTTGGATGAATCTTTCCTACCAAGTCAAAGGCCCATTGCTGAAATGGCCAATATGTCACAGAAGGGATTAACTCTCGCCCGGGAGCATGTATCAAGTTGCCATGGAGCTGACATTTCTGACAGGACTTTTCATAACACACAGCATCAGCTTGCATGTTGGGCCAATAATAACCCACCCTAAGCAGTTTTCAAGCAAGTGCAAGGCCATTAGAATGTGCCCCACAAATTCCATCGTGGAATTCGACAAGTGCCTTCTCGGACCCTTCTAGCTCTAAACACCTAAGCAACGTTCTGTCTAGACCCTTCGTATACAAGTCACCAGAGATCAAAGTGTAGTGTGAGGCATTATGAAGGAGTTGGCATTTTTGGTTGTGCATGAGGGTTTCAGGAATAACCTGATCACGTAGGTAGGAGAAAATAGTCGCATAGCGGGAGGAATCGTGACCCACAATAGTGCAGATCACCTGGTTATCTGAGAAATCATAGGCTGGATGATGCAATTCTTCCACTAGGAACTCAAATCGCAATTCATGTTCTTGTAATTGGAGGATAGATGCTAAGGTGGCCATAGCATCAGTAGCCTTGTTTTTTGCTCTAGGAATCTATTAAAATGTTACAAAGGTAAAATAATTCCTTAGAGCGTCTATCAACTTTTTATAAGGGATCAACTTGTCATCCTTTGTTTAATATTCATTATTCACTTGGTTCACAACCAGTTGAGAATCTCCATAGATGTGTAGTTCAATTATTCACCATTCAAGGGCCATTTTGATCCCATTTGTTAATGCTTCATACTCTGCAATGTTGTTTGTACATGGAAACAATAGTTTGTAGGATTTTGGGATCGTATAACCATGAGGGGAAACAAACAAAACCCCTGCTCTAGCTCCATTCTATGTATGGGATCCATCAAAAAACATCTTCCATGCTCTGTCAGTAATGTACATGATCAAGGCATCTGGAAACTCAATTTGCATAGGTGCTATATCTTCAAGTGGGAAGTCAGCCAACTGGTCAGCTATGGCTTTCCCTTTGATTTCCTTACGTTCAACATACTGAATGTCAAATTCAGAAAGAATCACCATCCATTTAGCAAGGCGGCTAGTAAGTGCAGCTTTACTTAATAAATATTTCAAAGGGTCTATCTTGGCAATCAAGTGAACTGTATGGGCCAACATATAATGTCGGAGTTTTTGGGAGGCAAAAACTACAACAAGGCATGCCTTTTCTATACTTGTATAATTTAGTTCGTAAGCCACCAAAGTTCGACTGATATAGTATATGGCTCTTTCTTTACCCGTCTCATCACTTTGGGCTAAGAGAGTTCCTAGAGAAGAATCTGTAGCTAAAATGTACAAAATCAAAGGTTTTCCTAGAATGGGTGGCATCAAAACTGGCGATTTTGCCAAGTAGCCTTTGATTTGATCTAAGCTTTGTTGACAGTCACTATTCCAAATATGGGTAGATCCTTTATGCAGATTTTTATTGAAAGGTTGGGCCTTATCAACTAATTGAGAGATAAATCTTCTTATGGATTGTAGCCATCCTTGCAGACCCTTAAGCTGATTGATGGTCTTTGGTGGAGGCATATCCATGATAGCTTGGACCTTTTCAGGGTCAACCTCAATACCTTTTGCTGAAATGATATAATCTAGCAATTTCCCAGAAGTGACACCAAAGGCACATTTCTTTGGATTTAGCCTAAGTTGGAATTGTTCCATACGGTCCAATATCAAACTAAGGTCTTTGAGATGTGTGTCTCATTTCTTTGATTTTGCCAATGTGTCATCAACATAGTCTTCCATGTTCTTATGCATCATATCATGAAAGATGGTTGTCATTGCTCTTTGATATGTAGTGCCAGCATTTTTAAGCCCAAAAGGCATGACATTCCAGGAAAAGGTACCCCATGCACATGTAAAAGCTATCTTTTCTTGGTCTGCTAGAGCTATCTTTATTTGGTTGTACCTAGAAAATCCATCCATGAGCGAGTACATCTCATAACCCACAGTCATGTCCACTATCATATCGATGTTTGGTAGTGGAAAGTCATCCTTGGGGCATGCTTTATTGAGATCTCTAAAATTAGTACAAACTCGTATAGATTTGTCATGCTTGGAGACAGGTACAATGTTGGAAATCCACTCGACATAATGAATGGCCCTAATGAAGTTTGCATTCAATAGTTTTTCTAACTCTGTCTTGACCAGTAGGGCCACATGTAGATGCATTTTTCTCAACTTCTATTTGATAGGCTTGACATCTGGTGAGATTGATAAGTGATGCATGATGAGATCTATATCAAGCCCTAGCATGTCAGAATATGTCCATGCGAAGTTGACCTTCTTGTTTTGAAAGAATTGAGCAAATCGTGTCTTTTCTTCATCTGACAAGGATTGAGCTACATGGATAATCTGAGGACACTCTTCTATTCCCAAGTTGATAGGTTGTGTAGGTTCAATTAGAACTGAAGATCTATCCTAGAAATAGCTTGGCAGACTACCAAGTACCTCATCTGCAGGTGCCCCAGAGAGGTTTTCACCATTAGATACGCCTTTGTTTTTACTTTTTTCTAGGATTAGATACTGCTACAATGTGGTTTTCACCATCTGATCACTTATTTTTCTTTTTAATTTTTTGACTAAGGTACTTGATATTTGATTCTATCATGTTAACCGCAGGTTTGTTGGTGGAAGAAATGACAGGTTCAATTGCATTTAGATAACAAGCGATCTCATAGTCATTTTGGAAAGACCGTATTTCAGGTCTTTGATTTTGGATAGACCAATCTATGAGATCTGGGTAAATTAGCAAGAGTGAGGGAGAAGTTTCAATGTGATTGATATGGAAGGAGTCATCTCTAGTGACTTGTGAAGTTGAGCCTATAGAAAATTTCGCAAAGGAGTCCAGCTCAAAAATAGTCCTGGAGGAACTAGCGTGATCCATTGAGACATGTTGTGAGTCAAACTCATTCGACCCCATACTAGACCATTCAACTATATCGGGTTGGGTTGCATAGGCATGAATGACATCCACCCCTAGCTTGCAAGATGCATCAGAGAGGCTTTCCCACTCATACTCATGAGAATCTGTACTTTGACCCCTAGCTATGAGATGAGCAATATTTTGCCTAATTCGTCCTCTATTTATGTCCTCAAAAGTAGACTCTTCTTGTTCCTATTGTTGGGGGGTAGAAGCTTCTTCATTATTAGCAGTCACTATTTCTTCTCCCCAAAGGAGGGAAGTGAGAGGGACAAAGTCTTCATCTTGTGTAGTAGTAGCAATTACAGGAGAATCCTCCTACTCCGATTCACTAGACATGATCAATCTTCGATCACAAGTTGGTATATTATTATTTAACCCAAAGCCTAGACCAGCGGTGTCTCGAGCATCACGACCTTGAGTGTGACTTAAAGGTTCAACTAGAGTGTTCTTACAACTAGTTAAGGACCCGTGGCCCTGGTAGCCCATTTTTGTCAAAAATTTGTAGCCTTTTCCATTTTTTTGGGAGAAATAGGAGTAGTCACTGCAACCTCCTCGTCTTCCTCCTCTCTGTAGATCCAGTCCCTAATAGTCTATTGTTCCTTCTCTGCTTCTAGTGGTATGGAAGATTGCACAAAAGTGCCAAAAAGTGTCATAGCAGAAGCAAAAGACTTCTTTGCAATAGTTGGTTTCCCATAAGACTGATGGGAAATTGGTAAGGTAGAAATAGAGTCCAAAGTGTATTCGCCCATACCAAGGCTCATCATTTTCAGTTTTTGTTCACATTCTGTGAAAGATGGTGTTAGCTCATGAGAAGAGCAATTGTGCGGGACTAGCATTTCAGCAGCAGATAATGTGTTGATAGACATGGAGTTGTCATTGGGGACAACTACTTTAGTACCATTAAAAGGGAACTTAATGCACTAATGGTATGTATAGGGTACTACTTGCATATCATGAATCCATGATCGTCCCAACAACAAGTTGTATGCAAGTGGTATGTCTAAGACTTGGAAAATGACATTCTTCTCAACTGGACCAACTCTAATTGGAAGTACAATTAGGCCTTTAGAAGGCCTTTCAACCTCATCATATGCCTTTATGGTGATCTTGCATTTAGGATCGATGGTGAATTCAGACATGCCCAACTATTGGATTACATTGAATGAAATGATATTTATCCCTGCACCATTGTCTATCAGGACTCGGCGGATGCGTGTACGAAAGACTTGAACTTTGATATGAAGAGAAAGGTTATGGGGATGAATGAGAGTTCAATCATCTTCTTTAGAAGAGGTGAGATAGTGAGGCGAGGAGATGTGGTTCACCATAGCTTGGAATTGTTCCGCATCAATATCTGTGGGAACATTGGCAGAACGCAAAGCTTTCTCAAGGATATCCCTGTGCAAAGGGGATAAATCTAGCAATTTGAAAATGGAGATTTGTGCTTGTGTGCATTGCAGTTGGCTAACAAGATCATAGTTGGAGATCTTGGAAGTAATTGGTTGCTTAGATGATGAAGCATTTTTAGGATCATTGGCAACTTTTAGGACAACCTTAGATTGCCCCCTAGTGACAGCGTTAAGTGGTTCACCCTGAGAAGATGAAGACTCAACCACTTGGAGTACCACCTTGGGTCTAGTATCAGTATGATCTTGGGGAGTGGATCATGTTTTTAAGACCACTCTTGGTCACTCATCTTCAACATCATAATTTGGCCAGTTGTCATTGTTGGAGCTTTCCATACATATGTATTCAATGGGCTCAAGCATGTTTATAACATTATTAGTGTAAGCATAACTGATTTTGGCATCATGATTCTTTTTTGAAGCAGTCTTTGATGTCTCACCCTTTTCATATTTAGGTAATGGTTTTTGAAAAGCCTTATGATTAGAATTTTTAACAAGGCCATCTGTAACAACTTTGCTAGCTTCGATGAGGTCTTGAATTATATCTTTGAGTTTGAAGCAATTCTCTATGTTATGTCCTTTACTTCAGTGATAGCTGCAAGTATGATCTTCTCTCCACCATGGAGGTCTAATAGGTGGATCATAAGGATGTGAGTGGTCTGGCAAGGTAACCAATTTGTTTTCAATTAAGGTTTTTAAAACCACTTCATAAGGTTCGACCATAGGTGTGTAAACATGTCTCTTCCTTGCAAACTTGGAGCCTTTGTCAAAGGGTTGTGGTTTTGAACCTTCTTGTTGTTTTGCTGCATAGATGGCATTGGAAAGGTTAAACACAGGCTCCTTAGTCTTAGGAGTGTCCACTACTGCATCATTGACAACATACTTGTTTTTGTTCCAAGGTTTGCCTTTGTCTTTACCGTTTCCATTGTTAGCTCTATCCTTGCTTATGGCAATGCCACCTCTTTTGATAGCAACATCCTCAATGTGATATGCACTTTCCACCATGGCATTGAAGGATGTGAATAACTATTTTCTTAGATCAGAGTATAATTTAGGTACAAGTGTATTGGCAAAAATGTCAATCTTTTCAGCCTCAAGCACTTGTCGAGGATATCGAGAGTATAAAGATCTCCATTGTTGAAGGTATATTGCAAAAGACTCTCCTGGTTTTTGTTTGATGTTGCATAAGTATAGCACTGTCACAGGATGTTGAATGTTGTATGAATATTGCTGGATGAAATGTTGTGCAAGTTCATCAAATTTTTTAAGAGGAGGACTTAGTTTTGTGAACCACTCCATAGCTTGTCCTCTTAGACTTCTAGGGAACAAACACATAAGGAAGGTGTCTTCATGCATAAAGTCCATGCTAATAGCATAGAAATGTCTCACATGGTCGTGAGGGTCACCATTTCCATCATATTTGTCATACTTAGGAACCTCTATATCCTTAGGAAATGGTAGCATGTATAGAATCCTATCAAATGGAAGAGCGCAAATTGATTCAACAAATGATGTCTTAGGTGGCTCTTTTGAAGTTTGCAGTTGTGTAAATTTTTTCCTTAGTTCCTGTATTTATTCCCTTAAGATTTCAGCCTCAGTGGGCTATCATTTTGGAATAATATGTTCAACATTAAAACCTTGAGGGAGTTTCCATCCCCTAGCTACCATGTATCGGAAGTATTGGTCTCCATTTTCCTCTAAAGCCCTAAGCATTAGTTTTTGGGCGAAGCCATCTTG
Source organism: Cupressus sempervirens (assembly GCA_028749045.1). Taxonomy (NCBI): domain Eukaryota; kingdom Viridiplantae; phylum Streptophyta; class Pinopsida; order Cupressales; family Cupressaceae; genus Cupressus; species Cupressus sempervirens. Next base: position 570,098,156 of record CM053789.1, on the reverse strand, counting down.
TTGAAATTTGATCACATCTTCGCTAGTTACTTCTTCATCACTATCATGATGAGATGGTTTAGGTGAAGGACATGTGCCAACGGCAGCTCTAGGGGTCCTTGGAGGTGTGTGATTACCATCATTGTTCTCAAAGGGATTTCGAGGACAATTTCCTTTGTATCCTTCATAGCGTGCCTGATTGTCAGTTTCAACTTGTTGATTTTCTCTCTCCCTAGCGTATATAGCCTCCAAAGTCTTTTGGGTTTCATGTGCTTATTCTTCTAAGAGACTTTTAATTTCATCAGGGTGCACCATAGTGACTATACCACTCATATCCCTGGGTGTCTCAAAGGGTGTACCAAATGGATTTTCAAAATTCTAAAGTGGGTTGTGTCGAATGTTGGCCGTTTGTGTTTGAGCAAATTTGAGATTCTTATCACAAGGTTGTTTGTGAGGATGTTTGGGTGGTGTTTCCAATTGCTTGAAAATGAAAGGCATGTGGCTACCATTACCAACTTGATATCTAGTTGTGACCGACATGTAAAGATTTGTCTTTGTTTAGTAGGACAAGAAAAGCGAGCTGAATTTGAAGCTTTTACGATCAGGATTAGTCACCTGTCAAAATGTGATAGATGGCTTGTCAAACAGTGCTCAAGATCTTACAGTACGGGTGACTTGAGCTGAGTGGATGAGCGAGAAGATCAATAATGGATAGCTAGAATAAAATAATAGCTAAATTTTGACAAGTGATTCATCAAGACGTTTCAAGACTTACATTCGACAGACTAAACCCATCTTTTCAACCTAGGATGAATTCTTCACACACTGATACGTAGCCAGGATCAAGGGTGACCAACGTCACACTTCTTAGACCAAATAAATCCAACTACAAATTCTATTTTTGACCCAAAATGACTCTAGGCGATACTTTCTCAAAAGGAGGGCGACACAACTTCAGCAAAATTATGTCGCACGACAAAATTTCAGGAACAGTGCAACACTTTTTGTCTAAGCGACAGATATTTATACTGAGTGCGACAGAATATTAGACATAGTGCGATAGAATTTACTACTGACGTGTGACATAATATTAGACATAGTGCAACAGAATTTACTAATGACATGCGACATAATTTTTGGAAAAAATGTCGCATGATATTTCTCGTGAAAGCGTGCGACAGAGTGCCAGTTTTGTGGAAAAATAGTCAATTTTTTGGTTTGAAGTTCGTTTCAACTTGTCAATCAGACAGTCATTTCGTTTCAGTTTGTATTAGTAAACAACAAGGTTTGCAAACAGTAAGTGTTGTAACATGTCTCAAAACAATTGATTAAGGGCAAAAACAACCTTGTCAATACGCATTTGGGATATCAGAACGACCTTCCTAACAACTTTTTATCGGAATGTTTATGTTGCAAGAATGTTAACACTGGTCAAAATATCGAAAACAATAGCCAAGCAATCTACCTTAGAGTCACAGTTCATTACTCAACAACTTGGCCCATGCTTGATGCTCCTTTGCCTCACACCAAGTGGTTTCCCACAAGAGATATTGGCTTTGTCATGGAAGTGCCACAAGCACAACCAAAGAAACACATATGGTGAGTGTAAATCTTGGGGTGATTTGGGTAGTCCACTAGGATCGTTCCTTGCACCAAGAAGTTGAGCGGCTAAAAAGGGTAGTTACTAACTTAGGGTTTTTAGATCGGGCTTCCGTTCATAGTGTTCCTCTTGCTCCCAATTATGGGATACCTCACCTTATGATGAGTAACCGATCTCATGATCACAAGAGTACCTTAAGCATTCTTGCCTAGTGATCTCCCTATGGTCGAAATCCCATAAGCGATCATACTAGGTGAAGACAAACACTACGTCTACCAAAGTTTTGTGTCCTTGGTAGCCTTGAGTTTATAGTGGGTTGGAAGAGCCAGGTAATCGGCTTGTCCCCACTTGGGTCGTTCCTCTCAGGTTGTCCGAGAGCAGGCCCTCTAAAGGATTCTAACTGCACAAAGTGGATCAACTTTTGGAAGTCAAGATTTTTGATTCACCACAAGGGTGAAGAGCATACTCTCCTATTCCAATCATTTTCTCCCAAACACGCCAGGAAGATTCAGTTACCCCTTGCTTTTGAAACCAAATGGCAAGTCAAGATTTCTGATTCACCACAAGGATGAAGAGCATACTCTCCTATTACCAAAAGACTCCAATCACAAGTTTTATGTGCCTATGAAAAATGAACAATTAGTCAATGCCACACAAAAAAGCAAGAAATTTTGAGTTTTAATGCTTTGGGCAGCCCTACAAACAATGTTAGTAGCCCTTGCGCATTTGAAGCTTTGACATGCATTCTTTTTATGCAATGTTTCAATTTTTGTTCATAAGGATGGCAACCTGTAATCACAACTTGTTAGCACCAAAAGTTAGTGTGAGATAACATAAAAATTTGCAATAAAAATTGGTTAGTTGCCCCAAAAATCCAATTTATCTTCCAACCAAGTGCATGCAAAGAAAGTGCAAGTTAATCACAAATGCTCTCATTTTTACTCTTTGATTTTGATGTAGTCAACAAGATTGGACTTGTTTGCTATGATTTCGTATCCAAAAATAAAAATGAAAAGAAAAGACCCCTATTAAAAATTAGAGAGATTTCCAAAAATGCAAGAAATTTAAAAAAATCTTTTCATTTGTGCTCTAGAGATCGATTTTGTCAAATTAGGCCAAATTTATTAAATCGAGTTTTTAATCCTTAATATTACCTCAAAATTCAAAAAATAAAGATAATACCCCTCTTATAATTCAAAAAAATTCTGAAAATGTAAGTTTTTTCAAAAAATGCGCTGATTTGCTATCAGAAATGACTTTTTATGAAAAACAAAGAAAAAATAATAACTCACGCAAATCACATCAAAATGCTTTGAAAATTGGTCTACAATATGTTGGACACATATAAACTTGAAAAAAAAATTTCAAAACCAAACTCCAAGTGGTTTAAAAGATATGATCAAATCTTTAAACCTACTATATTTTTGGCCTTCAAACCAATCTACTTATGGGTTGGCCTTAAAATCCAAGTAATAATTCTACAAAAGAACTTGATTAGATCCAATATGCTGCTGTAAAAAAAAAATATGAAAAATAAAAGCAAATGGAGCTATAAACTTGATTCAAGCCCCACGGTGGGCGCCAAAAATGTACACTCGAAAGTGTCCCACTCTAAACCCTTCTATCCAAATGATTCCATGAGTTTGGAATGCTTGGATGCCAGCTTAGAGCTCCCTATCCACGAGGTGCAAGAAGTTAGTATTCAAGCATAAAGGCTCTCATTTGAGCCTTAGGAATACTCTTCTTGCTAGTAAACCGTGTAATGGGAGGTTCCAAAGACAAGAAGCAAAAATGCAAATGTCCTAAGGAGTTCCTCAAGAATGCAATGCAACTAAAGATTAAACTAGAATGAATATGAAAAGTGAAGCTATTCTAAGCATGGATGAGAGTGTTACAATACCATTATTAAGCTATGTGAGATTAAGCTACATGCAAAAATGAAATCTAAGCTAAACTAGAATGCCATTGATGAGAGAATGTAGACAAGAAAGAGAAGTTCTCCACAAAGCTCCAAAGAAACCTATTAGAAAACCTGCAGCATAACAATATTCAAAATGAGATGGATTGAGGGGGAAAGCTCTCTCCCTTTTAAAGATTTACGGAGTTGGAGATCAAGATGAAGATGGTGGATGAGCAACGGTGGAATTTGAAAAGAGAAGTGATCTATGTGCACACACAAATCAACCAATAGAATATAAGTTGAGTTGTCATATAAGACAAAAGTCACAAAGCCTTTTCTTTTAATTGCAAAATAGAAAAAGGACTTTATGTGTGCACTTTAAGTGGGTTAGAAGAATGGGGTCTTTTATTTAATTAAAAGGGGACATGTTCTTTTAATCAAATAATGAACTTAGGATAGCATAGTCAAACTATAGGTTATAATCAAATAAATTGATTATTAGCAATTTGGTCTAGACAAATGATTAAATTAATTTAGCCAAAATGTTGAAAAGGGGGCCAATAGTCTAGATGACCATTTTTAGGTGATTACAACTATGAGACAATTGCTAACCCTAAGCCCTTCTATACAAGTGTTTTTTCTGCTTTAGGGTTACAACATATTGGCCATAAATTAGTGACTATTAACCCAAACTTTAGTGGTGAATCAATGAATAGTACCAATTTTTTTTAATGAAGTATGGATAGTACTTGCCTAATTAGTCACCACAAACTAATAACTTACCCTTGGAGCAAATACTTGAACATATGTAGAATCAATGTCAACTAGAAAGAAAAAATTATTGAAATGTTTCTTAACTAGTGAAACTAGTATCCTCAGTCTTTTCTACATTGATTGCTTGAAGTCTTCAAAATAACTAGTCATAACTGACTCAAATTTTTTTCCAAGTTGCTCAATAAATTCACCTATCTAAACTACAATAGATCTATTTGTTTTCTAGTAAACTTTACCAAATGTGGAGAATGTATTCTGTACATAAAAGAACATAAATACAAGAATTGAACCAAATCTACATTATCCATTTTTGGTCTTCTTTATAGCTCCCAATTTTTTTGACAATTGTTGCATTTGCAACTCGGAAAGGTTATAGGTACGATACCTTTTGACTATCTTATAGCCAATGTCAATGGCAATACATGTTACATTGTTGAGCCTACTTGATTGGTAGAATTTATGTGCTATTATCCTCATTGCAAATGAAATTAGAGGATTTGAGATAGTATCAATTGTCATGCCTTGTTTATTCCACACTACCCCTATATTATTCTCAATGACCTCTTTAGATTCACTCCTCATGGTTTTAGGTTGGTCAAGTGTTGGATACCCTATTACTCTATGTACAATTTTCTTTGTGATTTTCATTGATCCATTAGCCAACTATATAGAATTATCATGAATTCTACTCAAAACTATCTTAATCCATTCAGTCTTGAAAACATTTAGAAAATCTACTTTTCTCTCTACAATTTTGAATTCATCCTTCAATGCTTTATTTTTACATAATTTCCCATATGTTTCCCTAATCTCAATGTCTCCTATGCTATCCACCTTTCATGTGTAGCAACATCTTACATCTTGAATCATCAAAACTTGAGGTGGTATCATCAACAACACACCAGATGGATCCTGCTTGTAAGAAATATTAGGATTGGCTCTAAAGTTTGGTTGTCTAATCTTACTTATCAATTGCACATTCAAAACTTCTTTACCCTATTTAACCTTAGGAGTTAAGGAACTAGATGCCATTTGTAAACCAGAGTTTGCAAAAATTCAAACTACATAGTTGGGCACATGATAAATACCTTTGTAGATACGTTGTGAAGATGTCAAGTGACTATTGAATCCTACTTGCAAATTTTAGAATGATCTCTTTCAATTTTCCTTTTTCTCTTCCTACTCTCCTTCAAATTTGAATGATGTCAAATGAGTAGAAATTGATCATATAGACCTTAAAACCTTGTGTTTAATGCTTAGTGCTTACAATGTTGTAAGCTCAGCTTCAGTAAGATTTTGACTCACTTAGCTTCCATGAAGTTTCCCTTTCAACTTGGCAACCACTACGAGCTTGGTCAACACTATCACTTTTGATAGCTTAGTATCAACTAACATTTCACTCAACAACCATAGTGAAACTTTTCATGCTCGATAGTTGTATGAAAAATTAAAAAACTTAAAGCTTTTTTCCACGTTATAATCAACACCTTGCATCTTTATTCTGCATATGTAATATTTTCAAAATTAGATCCTTGGAGTTGATGTATAGTATGTTCTTTAAATATCAATCCCACATACCTCTTGATTTTTAAATTGGAAGTGATGTGATCACTTGACCCATTGGGTGAAGTGATTCAATTTGAACTTGATGTGTTGCAATCTTCCTTTCTCTTCCATGTCTTGTTCATCTCATCTCTAACATTCTCAACATATGTCTTTCCTTTGCCTTTGTTGAACTCACTTCTTGGTGCCTTTGACCTTGTTGGATAATTCATGCTTATGTATCCAATCTTCAAATAACTAAAACATGTAGTTTGACTCAACCATCTATTGTAGTCAATTCTAAAATTTGTTCTTATGTAATTTTCAACAAGATGTCCATACTCTTGATATTAGTGACAACTATACCTAGTATTATAATCCCAATTATAAGAGTTTCCATTGTGCTTTACCTTTTTCTATTTGTTCGATGACCATTTAGGCTTGGATCTACACTCATATGCTCTATGTCCATATTTTTTATAGTTATAGAAATATCTTTCAAATCTTCATGTGCTTATGGTCTTGGTTCTACATTCATGTTCTTGATATCCTTGTTTGTTGCATTTGTGGAAATAACCCATGAACTTCTACTTAGGATTCTTATTTATAGTCTTGCTCCTACAAACATTAGAAGTATGACCTATCTCATGACAATTATGAAAAGTAGGTTTGGAGTTCCTACCTTTGTTACTTCTTTCTTCACCACTTTTGGATGATTCTCCTTCTTTAGTACTAGTGTAACCCAATCTAGAAGTATCATTGTTGGATCTAGGGGATCTCATAAATTGTTCAAAGTACTTGATGGCTTCACTAGGTTTGTTGAAACTTTTAGCAAACTCCTTTACTCTTTTCAAATCATTTTTTAGTTGTTCATTCTACAACTTCAATATTGTGATCTCAATATCCTTTGCATTGAGTTCATGATTTGGAATCATCATTTGACCCAATGTTTCCAATTGCATGTTAGCAATTCTAGTTACCTCTAATGTTTTCTCTTCTAGTCTATTGGTAAAAATCTTTTTGTCATCTTCAATCATGATTATATCCTCTTCAACTTTATTTTTCTACTTAGTTACCTCACATATTAATATTGATTGAACTTCTGATTCTCTTTTGAGATTTTTGACCTCTTCAGTTAGGGTTCCATTCTTTTCCATTAAATTTGCAACTCCTACATCAAATTCATTGGTGCTTCCATCTACAAACAATTCAATAGTGTCATCTCTTGGTATTGTGTGTCATTCTCTTTAATAAAATTTTTTTTCCTTCTCTTTAGTGATATCTTTAACTCATTTCTTTCTTCATTCAACTGATGTAAGGAAAGTTGTATTTTCGATAGAAACTACCATCAAAAGTAGTTTCGATAGAAACTTTTATAGTTTCTATCGAAACTAGATGATTACATTCTATCGAAATTTTTTTGGCAAAAAATCCAACTTTCGCGATTTTGGAGGAATTTCTTCCTCCAAAAAAGCGTAACCCACTATTGTGGGTTCACCCCAATCTTCTGGTTCTTAATAGTCTTTCCCAACTTGTAGACTTCCATCTCCAAGATCTTTTTTCAAAGTTGCAAAGTTTTACTTTCCAGAGAACTTTTCTCTAATACCAATTGTTGGAAATATAATACATAAGTAAACTTTGAGAGGGGTTTGGGGGATGAATTAGCACTAAAAACTTTCAACCTCAAAAACTATTCACCACACATCCATCTCACAATCTATGCATATAAACTGAAATACCAAATTAAGCATATACATACATAGAATGAAAGTAAAATATTCAACATATGTATGCCGCAAAATGTTTGGTTACCCAAAAACCCTCCAAGGAGAAGGTAAAACTAGGGTAGGGATCACACCCACAAATCTTCATTATCGTAGTAATAAAGTGTATCCAATGAAGGTTGTTTGATCATGAAACATGGTCTACCCTGTGAAAGGTCTGCCATGTTAAAGGCTTACAAGATTGTTAGATCTTACCCTATTAAAATATTTCAATACCCTACTAAAAGTGTGCTTGATAAAAGGACTTTAAATTAAAATGAATTTTAAGCACCCCGTTAAATGATTTATGACAACCTATCAAGACTATTTTGTTAAGAGATTTAATAGATTGATCTATTAAAATGTCTCAACAATGAACCTTTGATTAGCACTTTGTTGCTTGATGTTAGATCACCTCTATCCTGATGTATACTTGATCCTTTTTTATTAGATGTATCTTTGATGTCTTCTGTTTCCTTTCCTCTATTCTCCTTTAATTGATTCTACAATGTAACTCAAGTCATAACACCTTAGTCACCATGAATTCTCTTTTTGCACATGTAAACTCTCTTTAATTCTCCTTAAACATTCATAAAAAGTTTAGTGTTTGTCTTCTTGAAGAATACCTAGGTAAGTTAGGGTTAGGTATGAATCAACGGTAGTGATTCACCCATATTGCTTCTTGATTCTTCCCTTTTTCTGATTGGATGCTTTGGGATTCACAATTAAGATTCATCCTTATCATCAAAGATCATAAAACAATCCTTAAGCTAGCCCAAAAATGGTTTACATAGAAGTTTGTCGCATTACAAACATCTATGTCAAAAATGTGTAACTCAACACTTGAAGTCCCTAATGCTTAACATCAACTACAATTTCAATGTTGTAACTTAGTCTCTGAATGACTTGGCATCCATTGATGACTCAGAATCTGAATAGCTCAACACATATCATCTACTTGGCACTTGAGTGACTTGACACTTACTAGTTACTCAACTCACACTAAATATCTATCACTCGACATATACTATCTGACAACTTATGCTCGACATGTATTACTTGTTTGACATGAACTAAGTAAATGACTTAAGTATATATCACTCATTTGTCAAAACCAATCCAAGATTAACATGCATATCACACATAATTCAATTTTTCCAACTATATTATGCATGGCTATATAATGGATGAACCATATTCATCTTGGAAATTCTAGAAAATGTGTTTTCATTACACAGGCTTTGCCAAATATTTTGAATGTACTATAATATTCTTGTAGAATTTGCTAAAAAAGAGTGGTATAAATACATTCATAGATCAATAGGTTGTATCAATTCTAATCAATAGTGAATTCTTAATTTCTTAAACTGCCAAGATCATTTTTGGGTGAGTTGCAAGTGTGACGATTGAATTTTAGCCAAATGTGAGTAACTCAGACCTCTATCTATCTTTTCTCTATAATTTTAGTTCATTCTTATTTATTAATTACAAGTTAGACTATTAGTGGGTAGTTATCAACTAGGATCAATGACCAGTACCACTGAGTTGTGAGACCTCACTCTGATCTATCATACCACATCTAATACATTTTATTTTGACACATTATGAATTGATACATTGAGACATTATTTGACAGACTAGACATTATTATATTATTTAATGTCAGGTGATGCTTTACTTTAAAAATTCTTAAATAGGCTATTTGATGTTTATGTGTAGACATGCATTATGATTATGTAATTCAATAAATGATTTAGAACTATGAATAGGTAAAATTCTTTAATTCTATAGTTAGTAATGACCAAATATGTCTGTATAAATAAGAAAGATCTTATTTAAATGAAATTTTAATGTATTGATTAATGTGAGTATCCAAATGAGATTTAAATATATACATGTGATTTTTCTTGAGCTATTAACATTCGGTTCAGTGTGTAGGATAATTAACCATGGAATTTACCGAAGAATCAATAATTGACCCTATGTGCAAACTATAATACTAAGGTTGAATCCAATAAAGTGATTCAAACCTTATTGTCAAGTGTTCTAATTGTATCATAATCTGAATGTGTGTATCATTATGTATTTTGTAAGGTGTTTAATGTTACATAATAGTGAATCCTATGGTATCACTTAACACTTGTAATATGTATATGTGTATCAACATGTTAATTAGGATTGGCAATATAACTCATTATCTAAAGATTGATTAAGTTAGTAATCTAAGTTAATTACCCTAATTAGGGTTTAGTGGAAAGGATTCATCCTTAGGGTTTTTGGAGATCAAATAATTCAAGCCACTTGTATTGGTCATAAAATGATCCTAGAGGCCAAATTTAATGTAATCCAAGTGTCTAAGGTTTATGTGCATGGGTTGGGGACCTTTTTTCACCCTTCTAGAACTTCCTAATAGAATTTATGACCCCTAAAAGATCTCATTTTCCCTTTATCACAAAAATTGACCATCTCCATGAGAATTTTCAATTTTACACTTCTCCTAAAAAGTTGTCTTGATGGTAGAAATAAGTGGGAAGACCATAGAAATCTTTAGTCAAGTATTGAGTTATTGCCATTTTAGGTGGGTGAGTTTAGAAGCCTATTTAATGGCCATTTTGAGAGTTGAAGGTTTCTCAACCATACTCTACATTAGAGAAAGTCAAGCCTAGAATTGAAGAGGAAGAAGGATTAGCTCATCTCAAAACTCCATTGCCATAACCTTTATGAAGGTAGGATTCTTCATGGTCATGTTCTTCATGCATTGTTCATTACTTGTATATGTAAATCTCTTACATGTGTGTATTTTGTGTCTGTGTTATAACATGTGAGGTATGGGTTATTTGTGGGTTTTCTATTTTCTTTCCTTTCATCTTTTACTTTTTAGTTTTTTTGGGAAAACTATGAAGGGTGTGTTGGCATTACTCACCCTTGAATAGGGAAGAAGTGGCCATGTACAGGATGAAAGCTTTAGTTCAAGTCTAGGTTAGTGTAGAGTCTCTCCTCATGATGAGGAGAGGGAGAAAGTTAGGTGTTATTGACCCTTACTTGTCAATACAAACTAATTTTTGGGGGGAAATAAGGAGACAAAGAATGAAAGGTCATTGTGATTTGTTAGCCTTAGAAGAGGCATATGATTTGTCTTCATGCTTGACATCTCCTACATGGAAAAATCTACCTTCTCACTAGTCTTGGTTCAATATGGAACTTGTTGTGCATACCTTTGATGTGATTTGTTTGTTGAGTGTGTCATTATGATTGTTCTGAATGTCACCTAGTCGATTTCGATTCTCCTAAGCTTGGGGTGTGGCCTCACATCAAGGCCTTGGTTGGGAGGTGAGCTCTCCATGGTTTCCTTTTTTTTCATATACATATTACTTGGATAGTGCCTTGAAAAGGAGAAAAAATGGATTTAGAATTGTCATGGTGTTCTTGAGTTCTTTGTCATGGAGATTTCTCCTTGTACTGATTCCATTGAATCTTGTTCATGTTATAAAACGAAAGCTAGATGTCTATTAGATCTATTGGATTTCAATCTTCCTAATGTAGTTGTTATTACAATAAGGGGAATATGATCTTGATGTATAAAATTTGATAGTAAATATGAGAACGTGTTAAAAAAAAATTCATTGTAAATCTCTTGTAATGTATTGGTGTAGGATGAATTCATAAATATAGTGTTTCACAATTCATTTCTTGTAACACTTCTTGTACCCTTGAAAATTCAAATCTAAATGTAAAGTGATTAATTGTATATTATAGATATTAATGTTATATGAAGCTATTCATTATGATAATTGTTATTTCCTATAGGAAATTTGATTCAAATGAATATTACCTTTTATTTCATGTGTAATAAACTATTTAATATTTCTCCTAATTTAAATACAAAATTTAACTTCAAAACTATTCCTATAAATCCATTCTAGAAAATGAACTAAACATTATTGCACTAGAAAACTATTAAAAATTCTATGGGAAACCTAGCACCTTGAAGAGAAAATAAATCTCATAATTTTTTATTCTTCAAGAGCCAAAATGCTCTCTGGATTTTGTATGGAAAAGTTTCAATTCTCTTCTAACAATATAGAATATTCTTATAAGATTCCTTTTTAAATATTTTAACACCATTTCAAATAATAATTATATTATTATAAAATGAAAAAAAAAATCAATTAAGATAAAACTTATTCTATCCTACCTTACCTTATCCTAAGTTCACTTAGAAAACTTTAAATCATAACTCTTAAATCCCTTTCCCTCCTTTGTTGAATTAACTTGCTAGTAATCTGCAAATGATGTGTGTGTGTGGGTGATAGGGTGATGTCACCATTCATTTCCTCTTTCCCATGTGATGGAGATTCCTCCTAGACCAACACACAATCTCCAAGGAAGAATGCCAATTTGGTATGATGACATGAAAGGGGTGGGGGGGAATGTTTGAAAATTTAATGATAAAAACACCTTTTTATTTCAGCTTACCTTTCCATGTCCATGTATTCAAGTCTTGGGTGGGGGGACAAGACCTGCATTTTCTCTTGGGTAGTGTGACCCCACATGAAGAGTGCTCACATGAGCCTAGGAAGACATGGGAGTTAGTGGAAGTTAGTGGGTGTTAGTAGGGTCAATTAGATGGTAGGGTTAGATGATAAGTATGGTTAAGGATTAGTTAAATTAGTTAGGTTAGTTTGAATGTAATGTAAATAAACATTAGTATATTAAATATAAAAATCAAGATTTAATGTTTTAATTATTATTAATTAGTATTTTGAATATGGAAATTTAAAGCTATGAAAGGGTAGATTTCATCTTGGCTAAGTATATAGACTTAGTAATGTTTTAGGACATAATTGGGAGTTTAAGGTTTAGGGTTTATATATTAAATATAAATATTCTAATGGACATTTGAAATTTTATTTGAAATTTTTATGATTGGATATAATAAATTTAATTAATTTGGTGGAAAATTTGTGAAGATTATATTATTAGGTAGTATTAGGGCTAAATTGAAATATGGTTATAAGTAAGAAGTTAGGTTAGATAACTATGTTAACATTTGGATTGATATTATAAATTGAATTAATATATAGAACTATAATATATTATTCAAAAATAAATTAAATATTGGATTTTAATGTTTGTATACATTTACAAAAAGTTCCTTTAATTCGAATTCTAAGGATTATCGAATCAAAGGGTCATTGAAAGAACCTTAGGTTGATAAGTTGGTAGTGATTAGGAATATGATCTAAGGATGAAATACATTTTGTAAATAATATAATAAGAAAAATTTAATGTTTTTCAATTAGTAAAATGGGTTATTTTAATAATTTAAATTAAGTATCAAGGTTTTAAATGAACTTGTCAAAGATCCAAAACCAGCTCACCTAGAAGATTGAATCAACACACCAAATGAATATGAAATAACTTGATAACCTAATAGAACTTATGAAACTTTATGAACTTAATAATGTGACTTATGGAATGGTCAAATTAAGGCTAACTTAGTCAACAATTAGGGTTCACTCAACCCAAACCTAGTGTTCCTATAACACCTTGACTTGAGTGTTCCAAACGTATACAGTATGGTTGGAATATCAATTCCACATCTTATTGAAAATAACCAATACTCAGTTTTAATCCATTGTCAACTTTCCATAACCTTTTCAGTGTAGTATGTATTAATATCATGGATTAATTAACTTTAAAAACAAAATTCCATGTGTTTTTGCCCCAATATTTTGGGCATGACACGAGTAATGCAGTAACAATGGAAACTTAGAATATCTATATTTTATAGTGTAGGTCATACAACCAATGAATACTATTATGGTAAATTTATGTAATAGACTATAGTTGTTTGTCACTTTTTAAAGAACTTAAATTTAATGGCAGCCTATATTTCTTGGGAGATGTCAAACATGAAGATGGGTACGAGTTCTACATGTGGTGGAAGTCAAGAAAGGCTAGCCAAGCACAATCACAAAACCTTGTCATCATATTTTAGTGGCCAAAATTAGGAAGCTATAATGTCACAAGTACATTTACAAGATTCCTAATAACTACCACTTCTAGTTCCACTAGCACATATTGAAGAAGTTGAAGAACCTAATATCTCTGATCATAATGAACTTGAAGAAGATATTCAGATAAATACCTTAAGTAGCCAAGATCTTTAGGTCAATACCCAAAGTAGCCAGAATAATATAATAGATTTGGATGATAATTCCAAAGATGGTGATGGTGCATGAGTAGGAAAGGGAAAAGGAAATACAATGCAAAATTTAAAATATATCAAAATTGGGATCTATTGATTAGGAACTTTCAAATAGAATGAGCCATAAAGTATTCATATGTTGAGCCTACACATAATACAATAGAAAGTGGTCCTCCTATAGAACGCATATGTATGATATGTACAAGGATAAATAAAAAGGAAAAGAGGTTGCAACTAAACATTGACACCATAGATAAACATATGGGTAAAGTTTATGAGAAGAAAATCATGCAATTAAAAAATTAGTGACAAGATGGAAAACTAAGGAGGAATGTCGACATGTTAAGAATGCATAAATCTTAAAATTTTAGGAGAAAATATAGATGAAGCCTACTAAAGTAAAAGGATCCATTGAATATCTTCTTGAAAAAGCAATGGAATTTGAACAAATTGATAAATTTCTCTAGTTAAGTGGTGTCTTCTATATTTTGAGCAAAGGGGATGTCATAATAGACTACCCATCATTGAGTGGTTTATTACACTTTGTGAACATTCATTACACTAGTAAATTTGGACCCAATTTTTTACCAAGGTTTGTCACTATTTTTCTTGTTGAAAATTTGACCAAATCACAGGTTGGTCAAAATTTTGACAAATAAATTGCAGGTTGGTCGAAATTTTGATGAATGTATTCGTCAAAATTTTGACCAACCTACAATTTGGTTGAAATTTTGATGAGAAAAATAGTGATGAACCTTGGTTAAAAATTGGGTCCAAATGTACTAGTGTTATTATCTGAGGAATCACTAGTCAATAAAAAATGGATGAGAATGGGAAAGTTATCTTGCTAAGGTTGAAAAGGAAAATATCAAAAAATAAATTAAAGAGTCAAATTTCATTGCATTATCTTTGGATGAGGTGACAAAAATAGACAATACTTCTTAAGTATGTATGCATTCCTATACTATACGCAATTTTTTGTGCCAACTCAATTTACTAACTATTGTTAAAATGAAGGATAATGAAACAATGAAAAACATATTTGAACTAGTAACGAGTTCTCTAATTAAATACGAAGGTATAGATAAAATGAAAATTCCCCAACAATTGGTGTGTGTTGGAGCAGATGGAGCTTGAATAATGCAAGGCCACAAGAATGGTCTTGTCATAAAGTTTAAATATTTTCTTGCACCTTTTTTTGTTGGCATTCATTGCATGGTCCATAGAATGAATCTAGCTTTTGGAATTGTTAGTAACTCTTGAGGAATATATAGAGTTAAAGTTTTAATCAAAGAGATCTATAGGAACTTTTGCTAAAGCCCTAAGCAATTCAGGGAATCCAAATAGTTTGCTGAGGGACTAACTAATTGGAGAAATCTTCTTATGGATAATGATACCATATGGATCTCCTTAGATAGACTAGATCATCTTTTTTTTTTGAATATCCATCGTTTCTTGTTACAATTGAGTCAACCTGCGATGATCAAGATGGTCAACAAAAATATGGTGAGCTGCTTGAAAGGTAATGTAGATACACTCTTAACATTAGCATCCATTCTCACCATGCTAGAGGAAATGAGAAATATAATGAAGAAGATCCAAAAAATATTTATTTATATTGTAGAATATAATATGATATATAAAATGATATGCATGAACCTCAATAATCTTTATAGAAATCTAGATTCATTTTCTATGGATGAAAATATTTTAGGGTGGATGAGAATCACCTTGGATAGTCCTAATAAACTTATAATGATTGATGCAAAGGGGGTGATATGTACCAATATACGGGTTGTTTACATACCCAGGCCTATGTCTATGAGAAAAGCAAACAAACCCATGTAGCCAAAATTAACTATTACAAAGGAAGTGTTTGAACTAATTGTTGAGTCTATAATGAATTCTGTGAAAGATATTTCTTATACTCTTTCCTTAGAAATTAGAGAAAGATTTCTCGAAGATGAATTACTTGAATCAATATGTATTGTGTTTTCTCATTATTGGAGTTTAAGAAGTCCAAATGATTTTAGAGATAAATTATTGGTTTTGATGGATCAATTTTGAAAAAGAAAACACATCAATGGGGTAATTATAAATGGAGTTTTAGACAAATCTTGTTTCAGATAGAAGTCCTATCATTTTTCCATTACAATGAAGGAACAATGTGATCTTATGTGGAACCCCAAAGAGGAAGGATCATAAACAAAACTTTGGAGAAATCTAGCTCAAAGTGAAGTGTTACAAGATTCAATATCAAAATATTTCAAGCTTGCTAAATTATGTTTGACCATAAAATTAGGGTTTATAGATGATGAGAGATTTTTCATGATTTGGCATTCCCAAAGTTAAGGTAAGAAATAAACTAGACAAGAATTTGGAAAATACATCCAGATATGAAGTCAATAATTTTTCTTACAAAAGGGCACTAAAATTGTGGAAAAAAATGTCAAAGAAAAGGTTTGGGAAATATTTCAAACAATGAGATCGCTAACTCAATTAGTGGTACTAGTATTGGTAGAATTTATGTTGAAGTTGAGGATCTAGAAAGAGAAGAAATGTAGACTGGAAAGCATGGATCATAATGAAGGACTACTTGAACTTGATGGTAAGGAATCCAAAGATTTAGATGATGAGATGATGTGGAAATTTTAATAGTTATAGTATGATGTGCCAACTCTAAATTTATTACTTATTAGTAATTACTATATTCTATATTCTAGATTTTGGATAGTATACTTTGAATCTAATCATGATTTATCTATCATGCATAATAAGTTATATCATTTTCTAAATGTCTAATATCAAACAAACATGTACATTTTATGTTAGATGATGCCATGAATCAAGATTCATTCAAATTTTACCATTACTATTGTTTTTTATTTGCATTATCATGCTCATATATTACATTATTACGGTATGATCCTTGATATTTATATGAAAATATAGCAATTCAAATGATAAAATTCATATTCATTCTCATTAAAAAAAATTACACAAGATAATTGATACAATTCAATGAATTCATGTTGTAAAAGTTAAATTTGAATACTCAATTTCATAATCATGAATTATAAGTACCAAATTTACAACCATTACATTTAGCAAATGACCCTAAATTTCCTTCTATAGAAATATAGAAATAAGGGAGAAACAAAAGCTTTAGGTAATTTTGCCTCATGGGAAGAGTCTTAGAGTAGCATCAAATTTAGTATCAAACACATTTTTTTCCTTTACATTTGCCAAGGCTATTAAGAAAAATAGCATTTGAGTTCTACTATGTTTATCCTATTGAAGAAACAAAGTTCAAACTTTAAAATCATATCAAACGATTACAAATAGAAATAAAGTAAAAACTACAAAGATGATTAAAATTACTTTCCAAGTTTCATAAACTTTGATGGATGTCTTATGAGATGATTGAAGATTTGGTCAACTTTTTTAGTTAGTTTAATTATGCTTTGTTTTGAGTTGAACATTTTTTATGTTATAGTAGATGACCTTTAACTTCATCTGGCTTCCATATTTATAAGATTTACTTCAAATAAATTCTACATCTAATAGTGCATTTAGAATTTCCAATGGTTTGATGCAATGCAAAATGCCTTTAGGAGTTGAATCCTAAGGAAACTTGACTACTTCAGATCATTTTGGCCTCCAACTCTTTTCGGTATGCTTCCCTTCCAATGTATGTTGTTGATGAATTACTAGGGCAAGGATTAGGAAAACTAAGATTTATCATTAATTTTAATCTATTATCCATCTTGGTGAGCTTTCATGCAATTAAGTTCAAATATTCCTCTCCTTCCCTTATATTATGGCATTTTTGAGTGATAATTGATGACTTTACTGATACACTAATGCATTCAAGAACTCCTTGCCTGGCTAACTATCACTTTATGTTTTGATTATGTGTATAATTTGTATTGCAATCTTCTTGAGCTTAAAAAGGTCTTTCTTATTCTCAATCTTCTCTTTGATGCTCCCATAAATAGCTCAAAAACTTTGATGTAATTCAAACCAATCATAGAATCTACCAATATTTGCCATAATTTCCCCCACATTTTTTTTATTAATTAGCTTGATTGATTTTTTTATTTTTCATTTCACTCAAAAAAAATGTTCTTATAGGTTGTGGTTATTTTATTTTCCTTATGTACCTCTTGCACCATTTGGGATAGATATTTTTCACTTTGTTTATTTATTTATTTGTCTTTCTCTACCTATTACCTTTGCTTTTCCCTCTAATTGTCTAATTCTTTATTTATGTTACTAATTGTATGTCCACTAGACTCCAATTTTTTGAAAATATCTATTGTAGATTCTCTTTCATCCTCAAGTTATTTATTTGATTATTGCAATTTGTCCCTAAGTTCTTTGAATTTTACATCTACATCCATATTAACATGATTCAAAGTATCATTAAGTTTCTTATTTCTTTGTTCCAATTCTTCCTTCAACTTCTAGAGTTCTTCTTCTCTCTATACATTTACATCACATATCTTTTTATTGCTTTCTTCCAATTATTCCTTCAGATTTTTCATTTCTGCCTCCATATTTTTTGGTTGTGCTTGTGCACTTGCTTCTTGAGAGGAAGCACTTTAAATCTTTTTCTCTATTTATTTGCACCTACTATCTGCTACTTTCTCCTTTTCCTTTACATTTTCTAGGTCTTCTTTTAACTTTTCAATTACCTTCTATATCTCTTTTTTCTATCTCTCCATCTTGAACAATGAATTGTAGACCATAGAGTTGGACTTTTTTGGCACACTAACTTTGTCCACATTTTTGACTTTGGAGAAATTCAGAGATAGTATGCTAACATGAAAATCAAGTGGATTTATCTGTCTTTGGTGGATTATTATCTAGTTGTGGGGGAGAAATAATTATAAACTCCATCATTTCTTTATTTGTGTTATATGTTGGAAATATCCTACTCAATGTAGGTTATCAAGAAAAGGCCACCTTAGGTACATCCTTCTTGAATGCCTTATTATTTTTTATCTTAGTTTTTGTGGTTTCTTGAAAATTTGTTACAAAATTATAGAATTAAAAATTGGTTTGGTTGATACAATATGCTGCTTGAAACAAGAAAGAGCACTTGTAATAGTGTACTTGTCTCCACTAATGCCCAAGGTTGTAATCATTGCATTTTGAGGATTACCAACAACATCAAACCTTCCTAATCCTACCCCATTACCAAAAAAAGTAGATTTTTTGGACTCTTATGAAGGTTTTTTCTTGTGAGAATCATGATTGGCATTGTATCAATATGAGCATCTAAAACCTTTTTCTTCTTTTCATGGACAGTGACCTTTAACCATAATTTTTGGTCAAGTTTTAGTTGTATCATAATTTTTGAAGATGAAACAACATGGGAGGATAGAACTCCACATTTGATCAATAATAGTGTGGGTTCACCTTTTTCTAAAGAACCTAATGAGTCATCTGACTCATCTCCAATGATTGGTTTATGACCAAGTTTTAGTGGCTATGGTATTAGGAGTGGATAGAATTTCCTTGACCTATTGTTCTTAGCCCACCTTCACATGAATAACCCATTTTTTCTATCATCTTTGCCCCTATGCCATATTTTTCCCTTGTCTTTTGATTAAATACAATATATTATCCAGTTGAATCAAATGTACTACTACTACTAGTAGTTGGAGCAATGAATTCAATGGAACCTTTGGTAGTGCATGTGGAAGTGGATGTAGGATCATTAAAAACCTCATACTCATTACATCTGCATCTTGTTGTGTTGTTTTTCCATCTAGATGCTTAGTATCCCATAATTTTCTAAATGTTTCATCCTAAGGAAAGTCTTCAAAATATGTAGAGGTCTTAGGATTGCTGAGATTCTTCCTCATTTCCCAAAAAGCATTCATTTTTTATAAACACCAATATGCATCTAAAAAATCTTTATTTATGGCATTTGGAAGATGTCATCTACAAATTTTAGGATGTCATGGGATGCACTTTTTCTTTCTATGTATGCAATTCTTTAATTTGTGTTGACAATTCCTATATTAAAATATTATTTTCAATGGTGCATTTCTCCATCTCTACTTTGACCTCTTCCCATGAGTCCATAATTTAAAATCTTTTAATAAATTGTGTACTCTCATGTTGACATTTTTTTGTAGAGTTCCCATTCTATACAATCTTTGTGTTGGAAATACAATAGGGAAAGTAAACTCTAAGGAGGGGGGGGGGGGGGTGGGGTGGGGGTGAATTAGTCCTTCAAAACTTTCAAAATTTTAACCATAAAATAATTCACCACACATCCATCTCACAATTGTCATGTAAATTGAAATAGCTAACTAAACATATTCATCCATAGCATGAAAGAAAATAACATTCAACATATATATGACACAAGATATTTGGTTACCCTGAAACCCTCCAATGAGAAGATAAAAATGGGGTGGGCATGACACTCACAAATCTTCACTACTACACTTCTAAAGTGCATCCAATGAAGGTTACAATTTTTGATCATAAACTTTGATGTACCCTGTGAAAGGTCTACCCTGTTAAAGGCTTATAAGATTGTTAGATCTTACCATGCTAAAGGATTTCAGCATCCTATTAGAAATGTGTCTAATTAAAGGACTTAAACTTACAATGAAGTAAGCACCCTGTTAAAGGTTTTACAATAGCTTGTTAGGACCACTCTATTAAGAGATTTAATTGATTCACCTATTAGGATGTCTCAGCACTGATCTTATAGTTAGTGCTCTGCTAATAGGTAAAAGATCACCTCCTTGCATGTATCCTTAATCCTCTCTAATTAGATGTGTCACTTCTATCCTCTAACTCCTTTCCTTTATTCTCCTTTAACTAATTCTACAATGTATAACTTTATTCACAACTCCTTAGCCACCATGAATATTCTTTCTATGGATGCAAACATTTCTCTTCATACATACAATGTTTCAGCGTTTTCTTTTCTAAAGAAGAGCTAGGTTTCTTGGGGTTAGGTTTGAATCAATGATTGCGATTCATCTATTTTTCCACTTAATCCATCCCATTAAGTGATTGGTTTCATGTAATACATAGGGATCCTCAATATAGATTCATTTTTATCATCTAGAATCACAAAGCAATCCTCAAGTCAGCTCAAAAGTAGTTTATATAGAATTTTGTGCCATTACAAACAACTATTTCCAAAACTATTTTACTCAGCACTTTAAGTCTCTAATGCTTGGCATTCACCGTATCTTTACTATTGTAACTCAACCTTTGAATGACTTGGCATTCATTAATCACTCAATATCTGAATAACTCAACATCAACTGTCTACTCAACACTTGAGTGACTCAGCACTTACTAGTTACTTGGAACATATTGTATATCTCACTCAGCATATACTATGTGAAAAATTATGTTCGACATACATTACTTGTTTAGCATAAACTAAGTTATATCTTATAAATGACTTAATTTTATTGTCACTCATATGTCAAAATCAATCTAAGATTAACAATCTCCCACTTTGACATGAGTGGCAAAAACACTTGGTTATGCATGAATATCCTTAACTTATGAGCATAACCTAGATAATCTCCATTTAGTACTTGACTTACATATAAAATTTTGAAACTTCAAAATTTTGCAAAACTTTTGACTTATCAATCATACCACCAAATTTTATAATTCCCCCTAAGTTGATTGTTCTTTTCTGAATTTGAATAATCCTACTAAGTAAATCTACTATAATTTTATGCTCTTGTATTGACTCCTCCTTAGTTTGGACTCCCCTAAAACTTATTCATGCTCCCCTTGTGTCTTATTCAAAATTCATTCTCCCCCTTTTTGGCACTTATGTCGTGGGTGGCACACTAATAGTGTGTTTGTCCAAGAATGATTTATGGACCTCTGTTATCAGATTCACATGCTACCTCTAGAGATTTGATTTGAATAGCTATCTTGATAGTAAGGTTAACTAGGCCTTCTTGAATAGAAAGATGGGAATCTTTCTTCATCGATGTTTCTCCAAAGGCTAGTTCCTTATGCAACACCTCCATGTGAGTGGTCAACATGGATTGGATGCTGATCAGCATAGCCCAAATGTTGGCATTTTAAGCTTGCAATGCTACTAACTGACCTTGTGATGACATCAAATTTATGAAATGAGACTAATTTTGACCAGGAGATTGTTGTAGCATTTTACCTATTGACTTAAAATCTCCCTCTAGGTGGTCAATATGTCTTTGCACTTCTTATATGAACAAAGGTACATCACACAACTTGGTGGAAAGAGAACATGTTCTCTAATACTTTCTTCACACCATCAAATTTGGTTGCTAACTCAACCTGACTAAGTCCAATGGAACTTGATATCTTTTCAGTGACCTTGGGATGAAATGTCTTCTCAAACCATTCTAGCAATTTGACATATGTGTCTACATCTTCATCATTCATCTTCTCCATAATATTTTCCATCTGCTCAATGATTGGCTTGGCTTCATCAGGTGTAGGTAGGCTAAATGCATCAAGAAATATGTCCTTGATGTCATGCAGTTCTTTTTTCTACCTATGCTCCCTTTTGAGTAGTTCTTGGTGTTTATTTCTAGGTAGAGCATCCTGTAATATGCCCATTTGTTCTTTGGTGATTGATGTAAGATAAAACTTTGGTAGTTCAATCACCTCATCTAAGTTGATATCACCATAATATGTAACTTTATCAACCTTATATATTCTAGGACTAGGCCTTGATGACTATAGTGGCATAGCTTCTACACTTGGCCTATGACATTCTTGACTAGGAATAGTAGTAGTATCTAGTAGGATAACTAGTGTCTAAATTGCTATCACTTCCTTTGGTTTTGTAGTCAAGGTTGAATCTTTAGTCCTATCCCTCTCCTTGTCTACAATCTTTGTATCACCTTATGCATGTGTTGTAGGTGCAGGACTGGCTTCCTAACCTATTTGGACTGGTGTCCCATATTTCTCAACTATTGAAACTACATGTACTAAAACATTTGACACCAATGTGCTAATATGTGATGACATTGTGTCCTTCCTTTGATATATACATGGTAGACTGCACTTTTGTAGATTGACAAAGGGAAATGGATAGTTCTTGAGTTTTCTCCCTTGCAGATGCCAATTCTACCTTCTCAATCTCATCCACACTCACCAATACAGGATAGCTACATAGTTTTTCCTTGGTGGTGGTATCAATCAATATCTTCTTCATATCCTCCTTAGTTAAGGGATTAATATTCTAAGTGGTGTTTTCAGAGACATCCTTGATCGTTACTATTTCTTCTTATTGATCCACTTTTTCCACATGAGGGGGACTACTGCTCAACATATGTACCTTTGGTACATTTTTTTCTTGTTGTTTCTCTTCCTCATTTGTAGCCTTAGTAAGTGCTTCTTTCATAGTTCCTTCCTCATGTACTTTCCTTACAAATTCATCCTTTTTTATCTCAACAACCTCTTGTTCTTATTTATCTTCACCTACTTTCATAGGTGTCTATTTGATTGACTCAAATGTTGCCAATCCATTTATCACTTTCCATAGTTGGGTGGTCTTTTCGACAACATCCTCAATATTATTTTTTTAAATGTTAAATGCTCTATATTTTGGAGAAAATTTTCCCTTGTGCTTATTAATTTACTTTTCCATTGTAGACTTTTCCAAGTTTGTCATCACTCTTGCTAGAGTAGTCTCTCTAATGTTCCTTTTAGTGGAGAGACTATAATTCCATCTTTGCTCAACTTCACCACATAGAATTTTGGGTAAAGAGTTGGAAATCTTAATTGGAGTGTCCTTAAAAGTTTCCATCATGGCATACATAGATTCTTCTACTTGATTCATTTCTATCTTCCCAAGTTTATGAAATTCAGCATGTGTGAACCCTAATAAATCAATATTGTTCTTGATATTTTTACTCAAGTTGTCCAAATTAGAAGATGGACTATGACTTACCACTTTGAATTGGTTGTTTTCATCTGACTTAGTTCTCTCCTCATCTGATTCAGCTAGAGCTATATATTTCCTCCTTTTCCTCTACTCAGATTCATCTTCCTTAGTAGTTGTACTGGCTCTCTTTCCTTTAGGCTTGTCAATGTCCTCATTCTTCTAAGTAGTAGCTCTTGTTCTATTCATGTTGATAGGAAATGTAGGCTTTTTTTGTGAAGGTTTCACAACTTTCTTGGATTTTCTTGCTACTGGTTTCTTTGCTTTTCTCTTCTTCTTTTCTATAGCAATAGGTGCTTCCTTAGCTTCTTTTGTTGTGACACCTTCATCAAATTCTACTTCTTCTTCTCCTCGGTCCTCACCTTGACCCTATGTGAGAGAAAGTGGTGCTTGGGTAGGTGTATGTTCTTTATCATCTTCATTATCCTCTTCTTCTTCATCTCCTTCTACCTCTTCACCAAATTTTTTCTTGAGTTTTTCCACTATTTTGTTCTTTTTCCTCATCGTAGAAGTTGTATTCAAGTTCATTGTGATTTTAGACTTATTTACATCATAATTTCCAAATGTACTAGCCTTCTTATCTACTTCCTCTTCCAATAAAGCAGTGATAGCTATAGATACCTCATCCATATTAATTACATAAGGAAATGGACCAAGCCATCTAATCCTTGGAACAATAGCTTGAACATAAGTGAAATCAACATCAACTAGAAAAAAAATCATTGAAATGTTTCTCTACTAGTGACACTGGTATTCTTAGTCTTTCTTTCATTTACTTCTTGAAGTCTTCAAAATAACTTGTCATTGCAGTCTCAAAATTATCTCCAAGTTGCTCTATGTATTCTCTAATCTTTACTACAATATACCTATTGGTCTTCCAAGAAACTTTTCCAAATGAGGGAAAATTGTTCTACACATAGAAAAATATACAAACAAGAATTGAACCAAATTTGAATTGTGCACTTTTTGTCTTTCTTATGGCTCCCATGTTTTCTGATAACTACTAGAGTTGTAACTCGACAAAGTCATAAGAATGGTCCTTCTTTACTATCTTATAGCCTATGTCTATAGCTACACATGGTACACTATTTAATATTCTAGATTCAAATAACTTATTTACAATGACCCTTACTACAAATGCAATTAGGGGATCAATGATTATGTCTATGGTAATCCCTCTTTTGTTCCACATTGCCCATGTATTCTTCTCAATTGCCTCTTTTACATCACTCCTCATAGTCTTTGTTCTGTCTAGGGTAGGATACCTAATTACTATTTGAATAATCCTCTTTTTGGTTGTGATATGAATGTCTTCTAACCATACAGAGTTGTCATGCATTCTATTGAGAACTATCTTAATCCACTCCATCTTGAATACATTAGGAAAATCTAGGGCACAAGTTAACCCCTTTCTCTCTACAATTTTTTTTTCTTCTTTTAACACTCCATTTTCACACAAATTTCCATACAAGTACTTTATTTCCATGTCTCCTATACTCTCTACCTTACAAGTGTAGCAACATCTTACATTTTTTATCATTAAAACTAGTGGTGGTATCATAGATAACACACTAGGTGGGTCTCCTTTGTATGCAATATCAGGAATTTCCTAGAAATGTGGTTGTTTAGTCTCATTACTAATCAATTGAACATTTAAAGCTTCCTTTCCTTCCTTAACCACAATAGGAGAAGAGCTAGATGCCATAAGAACTATCTAGGATTTGCATAAATTCAAATAGCGTAGCTCGACACATGATAAATACCTTGAAAAATCTAATATTTGGTGGCAAGTAGCAATTGAATTCAACTTTCAAATGCTTGGATTGATTTCTCCAATTTTCCTTATTCTCTTCATGCTCTTTTCAATCTTGAATAATCACAAATGAGTCAAAAAATGACCATATAGCCCTTGAAACTTTACAAAAAATAATCAATGCTTACACAATTGTAAGATTAGCTCCAATAGTAATTTAGACTCACTTTCCTTCCATTTGGTTCTTACCATGCTTTCCAACCATAGAGAGCTTGACCAATACTACCACCTTCAATAACTTGATAACAACTAAACTTTCACTCGACAACAACATGAAAACTTATAAATTTCTTCTAAGTTCTAACCAATACTTTGTATCTTACTTCATGCATATATAATCTTTTTAGAATTGAATCCTTGGAACTGATGTATAATTGAACTTTGAAATATTATTCCCACACATACCTCTTCATTACCTAGTTGGAGGTGGTGTGATCACTTGATCCATTGGATCAAGTGATCCCATCTAAACTTGATGTGTTGCAATCTTCCTTTTTCTTCCATGTCTTGTTCATCTGCACCTTGACTTCTTCAACATCAACCTTTCCTTTTCCTTTATTGAATTCACTAATAGGTTCTTTTTACCTTGTTGGACAATTTTTGCTAATGTGACTAGTCTTCAAACAACTAAAATATGTGGTTTGACTCAACCATCTACTATAGTCACTTCTAAAATGTGTTCTAATGCAATATTCAACATGTCTATACTCTTGACAATAGTGACAACTATATGTTGATTAGTATGGTTTACCTTAGCTTGCATGTTTGATGATCAATTAGGCTCGGATCTACACTCATATGCTCTATGTCCATACTACTTATAGTTGTAGTAGTAACCTTCAAATCTTTGTGTGCTTGATGTGTTGGTCTTGCATTCATGTGCCTAATGTCCTTGATTGTTGCACTTATGAAAGCTACCCATGAATTTATTCTTAGGGTTCTAATTTGCATTATTGCTCCTACAAATATTTATTGTATGATCTTTGGTTCTTCTTTGTTCACCACTTTTAAATGATTCTCCTTCTTTAGTGTTGGTGTAACCCAATTCAATAGCATCACTATTGGATCTAGGAGATCTCATTAATTGTTCAAAATACTTGATGGCTTCACTAGGTCTGTTGAAACTTTCAGCAAATTCTTTTCATATCATTTCTTAGTTGTTCATTTTGCAACTTCAGGGTCGTAATCTTAGTATCCTTTCCATTCAATTCATGATTGGAAATCATCATTTGATTCATTGTTTTTAGTTGCATCTAAGAAATCCTATTCACCTTTTATGTCTTCTCTTCTAGTCTATTGGTTAGTATCCTTTTGTCATCTTCAATAATGACTTTGTCTTCCTCAACTTTCTTTTTCTACTTGATCACCTAACATAGCAATAATGATTGGACTTCTTGTTATATCTTAAGATTTCTAACCTCTTTAGTTAGGGTACCATTCATTTCCATCAGACCTATAACTACTACATCAAATTCACTCATGTTTCCATTTGCAAACAATTTAGTAGTGTCAATCTCTTAGTAATGTGTGTTATTCTCTTCTATATCTATCTCTTCCCTTCTCTTCAATGAGCACTTCAAATCATCTCTTGATTCATTTAGCTAATGTAGGGAAAGTTGAATTTCAATCTTCTTATTCTCAATAGTATTTCCCAACTTGTAGACTTCCATCTTCAAGATCTTTCCTCAAAGTTGTAAAGCTTTCCTTTCTAGAGAACAAGGCTATGATAATTTTTTTTGGAAATACAATAGGGAAAGTCAACTCTAAGAGGGGGTTGGGGGGGTGAATTAATCCTTCAAAACTTTAACCATAAAATCATTCACCACACATCCATCTCACAATTTGCATATAAATTGAAATAGCTAGCTAAACATATTCATCCATAGCATGAAAGAAAATAACATTCAACACATATATGGCACAAGATATTTGGTTACCTAGAAACCCTCCAATAAGAAGATAAAACTAGGGTGGGGATGACACACAAATCTTCACTACTACTTTTGTAAATTTTATCCAATGAAGGTTACAGTGTTTGATCATAAAATATAATCTACCCTATGAAAGGTCTGCCCTATTAAAGGCTTACAAGATTGTTAGATCTTACCTTGTGAAAAGATTTCACCACCCTATTAGAAGTGTGCCTAATTAAAGGACTTAAACTTACAATGAAGTAAGCACCTTATTAAAAGATTTACAATAGCCTATTAGGACTACTTTATTAAGATATTTAATTGATTCACCTATTAGAATGTCTTGTCAATGATATTGTAGTTAGCACTCTACTACTAGATAATAGATTCATTCTTATCATCTAGAATCACAAAAAAATCCTTTATTTGGCTCAAAAATGGTTTATATAGAAGTTTTTGCCATTACAAACAACTATTCCAAAACTATTTTACTCAACAGTTGTAGTCTTTGATGCTCGACATTCACTATATCTTCAATGTTGTAACTTAGCCTCTAAATGACTTGACATCCATTGATCACTTGGCATCTGAATAACTTAGCATCAACTATCTCCTTGACACTTGAGTGACTCAGCACTTACTAGTTACTTGACACATACTTTATATCTTGCTCAACATATACTATCTGACAACTTATGCTTGACATACATTACTTGTTCGGCATGAACTAAGTTCTATTTTGTAAATGACTTAAGTGTATTGTCACCCATATTTCAAAAGCAATTTGAGATTAAAACTTTGTACCAATGATGTTTAGTGGATCATACTACTAGTGTCTAGCAATGTCAAATTTAAAAATTATAATTTTTTTGTACCATATTGAATGCTCTTCTCTCAAATGTGAACCCTTTACAATAGACACAAAAGAAAGGAAAAATGCTTTTCTTTTTCTAACCATGAAAGAGTACATATATGCTCTCCATCTTCCATACATATTCCAATGAAAATACCATCTTTCTCACATGTATTGGAAGTTTTTATGGTTCTACAATTGAACTATAAAATCTTAATACAATGTACTCTTCCATAAATTACTAGTTGGCCAATTGAATTTGAACTTCTAGTTGAATTAATTATTTACAAGATATATAAAATCTAGGGACTGAAGTTCCTATAATTTTATGATAAAGTGGTGCCAAAAAGAAGTCTACAAAGTGGTTCTAGATCCCTTGGAGATCACCCATCCTAATTACAAGTGTCCATTTAAATATTGGTTTATCAAACTTAAGTTGAAGCTTGTTTGTTACAAAAATTTGATGATGCTTTGATAATAGAAGATAGCACAAGTAGGTCATGTATCTAAATGTCTTTCATCATAGTGGGTCTAAACCTCTTTTAATCATTAAAAAATATTTTTACATGAGATGTATAATGTTCCATATATAATTTTATCTTATTGGTTGTCTTAGACAATGAATATTGAAAATCATTTCCAAAATGTTGGCACCCACTTTCTCATTACTTTTCGAACCATAATATATTGATAGAAGAGATACAATATCCTAATCCATTAGAAAAAAAATCCAATTCATAAGGATGTTTATGATCATGAGGCAGATTGATGTCATCTACTAACCCTATGATATAACAATATTTTTTATATGGTCCTAAGTGTTGATTGATGGAAGTATAAGAAACATAAAAAGATACTAAGAGGGGTGGGTTGGTTTAAGATCTACTCTATTTAAAGATTTTCATAAACATTTTTCTAGATACTTTCATATTTTTCCTCTTCACCTCAATATTTGATCACAAAACACATGGATCTATGATCCATGTCATAAATGTGTAAAATTATCTATAATAACCTTGACATATATTAAATGTTCCTTCCAAGTTGGCTTGAAAATTATTTACCTCAAAATATTTACCCTTCCCAAAATTTTTGTATACTCTATATTGCTTAGCCTTTACTATTTTATAATACTCAACATTACTTTTTCTCAGACTATATTGTGCTTGGAACATAATATGTAACTCAATAGTTGTATGCTTTGTAATGCTTAGTTGATGTTGAGCTCAACTTGCATAGAGAATAATTAGTGACCATACACTTACTAATATCCTATAGAGTTTGGTACATACATACTTATGCACATGACTTGACCTATATAGAGTAGCTTGGTTGTAGTGATGACCCTTTGACTCTACCTTGTAAATGAGTAAGTTTTTAACACTAATAGACAACAATAGTTAGTGATATAGATAATCTCCTCCTTTGACATTAGTGGAAAAAAAAACTTTGTCATACTTGCATCATTACAAATACGACCTGATAATGAGCTCTCCTCCTAAGTCTTATGACTTATGCCAAAAATAAATAATGAATAAACAATTTAAAATGAATACATCTCCACATACTCTTCTCTATGAAAAAAAATTCAACAAATTCGTTCATTCCCCCTTGTTTTTGAACATGCACGTGATGGTTGTTGGGGTTAAATAGGTGGAAGAAAACCATACTTATTAATGAATGTATGATGAAATCAAATGATCATGGACTGTGCATGATCCCATGTGGTTCTTTTTACCTCCAAAATGTTATTCTATAGTTGTAAGCTTGTAGCTAAGTCAATTTAGTTTTCAGCCACTGAAAGATTGTGATCTAGTTTGATAAGATCCTAGGATGATTGCATCTCCCTTTGCATGGCCTCTAAGTGAGGTATTAATATTTCTTGAATAGATATCAATTTAGATCTCATATTTTCATTAGCTATCTAAAGCTCAATCAATGTGCCTTGAGAATTTAGTAAATTATTGTGAAATAGTGTTGCTAGATCTCTTCATCTTGGCTTGTATTTGTGCCTAAATATCATTTGTGAATCTTGGCACATCTAACAAAATAATCTACAAATGTTTTTATATATGTTTAAGTTTTGTCATAACCTATACACACTGTTGCAATTGAACTTTCTACTCAACAATTATTATGGAAACTTTACATGCAATCTTACTCTTGAATCTTCTTGCATCCCAATCCATCAATTTCTCATTAGATTCCATATTAGCAACATTTACTTGTTCAACAATATTTAAAAGATGGGTAATAAATGGGGATTCTTCATCAAAATTTTGAATATCAAAAGAATCAACAATTTCTTTTTCACATCATAAAGTACCTACTTTTGTTTATGCTCTCTTTTTAACTCTTGCCATTTCCTTTTCATCAAAATATCTTTTAATAAAATTGCTTGCTCCAAGGTGAGATTTTCCAAATCTAATTTTGACATCTCAATTATTTCATCCAAACTAATTTCAATATCCAATGAAGTTTCCTTTATTGTTTTTCCTCTTCTTGGCCAAGGAGTGCTGCTACTTGACACTACTTTGGGAGTTGGTGAGGGAGTTCCACCGCTTAGTCATGCTTGTGCTTCAATGCCTAAGAAAATAATGATTGCACTTGGTTAAGCTCTACTTATCTCTTTATTTTCCTCAATATGATGTGCTAAAAGCATCTGACTAACTATAGTTGTGTTTTTTTACCTCAGTTCTTGACTCTATACCTTTGAGCCTTGATTTCTCAACCTCTAGAGTGTTAAGGGTGTCAGCATATACTAGTGACATGCTACCTTATGGACTTGGCACACTTGAACTTTGTCCACTACTGTAATCATCTTTGACAGTCATAGTTTTAGTTCCTTTTTATGTATCTTCTCCCTTGGTTGATAGCCCAAAAATGCTTTTCCAAAGAAATTTATCCTGTTGTGCTACAACTTCCATTTTATTTTGCAAAATAAAAAATATTCTATACTTAGAAATAAATCTATTCTCACATTTTTCCAAAAATATTTTCTATTGATCTTGTGAGACCTCACCTTGGCCCATCATAGTATAGCATAGCAGTTTATTTGCATTGCAGATACTTTATATTTTGAGACCTTATTATATGTTGGACTATGTTGGACTATAATTCAAACTATTTGATACTATGAGACACATTATTTTTATCATGATTATGTATGATGTGAGAACTTATTAATGATGCTTGATGATTATGTTCTTGGTTGGTTATTTTATTGAGGAGTACAAAATTATATTTGAATGAAAAGGTTAGATGGATCATATATTTGAAAATCATGAAATTTTGCAAATGGTCATATCATGCTTAGTTGATTTTGCTAGTATTATATAGGCACAATGGTTTAGAAATGGAAAAATGTTATTTGAAATTCAATTGAGATATATTTTATGCTTTGATTTACGAATACAAAATTGATGTAGGATTTATATATGCATATTATTTATATATCTTGGACTACTGATATGTGGTTTGAGTTTATAGGAAATAACGATAGTAAAATGGAGAACCAAGGCTATACCTTTGTATCTATTGAGAATGCCAAGGCTACATCTAATGAAGAGATCTTAATCTCATTGTTTAGCATTTCACTTTGTGAACGTAATGTGAATGAGTGTGTTAGATTAGATTTTATAGTGTCACTTGGCACTCATATTATTATGTGTATAAGTGGCAAGTCAGTTTTAAATATTGACAAAAGACATCCAACCTTATTTCTAACCAATTAGAAATTTTTAAGTTATATTCCCTTGCATAAAATGTCTTATAAAGGCTTTAATTAAATTAAAGTTCGGATTTCAAGTTTAGGGTGACTTTAGAGGGCTTTATTTGAGTCCTAGGGTGTTTTTTTAGTGAAATAAAGTTACCTATATGTTAGCACTATATGTTAGGGATTTTTTAAAAAATTTTCTTTGGTAAAAATCACTTTTCTAACCCTTTTAAAATTCCATTTTTGAAGTATTGCGAAAATGGAAGAAATCTTACCCAACTTATCATCTTATCTTTAGAAAGTTGGAGTTTCAATCAAATAGGGAAACTTAGGTGGAGTTAAGGGGCTTTTTCCATTTCATAATGGAGAAAAATAAGGAGTTGAGTTTTTTTTTTAAATTTTATAAAAGGGAATTTTGAAAATAGGAGATCCATTCACCCACTCTCTAGTTTTAGAGATTTTCTATTTTTGGAGATTGATAAAGGAAGGATACATGGCTCTTCTCAAATCAATTCATTTACCATAGCTTGGAGAAAGGTTGGAGCTCTTTTGATGTTTTAAGAATTATGTATTTTATTATTTTTCTAAATAAAAATTATATAAAATTGGCTATAGATGCATATGTGTTTTTATCATTGTCCATGTTGTATTGTTGGGTGTGAAAGAATTTTCTATTGTTTATTTTTTTCTCTTGATTTTAAGATTATGATGTTATGGGTGTGGAAGGACATCACTCACACTTGGGAGGGGAGAAGTGGCCTTCATGTGAAGGGGTTAGTTGGGACTTTCACTTGAGTGCAAAGTCTCTTCCCTATAAGGAAGAGAGATACGCATGTAGTATGGGTTGTATGTGTTAGTACATTGTTACGCACTTTGGGTGTGATAAGGGGAGAATTTTTGTGAGAGTTGGTAGTAATTTTGTATGCCTTGTGAAGGTAGATTTGGTTTTATGTATTTTGCTTCTCCTCAAGGTTTTAGGCACACCTTCACGTATTATATTGGTTGCTATGGTAACTTGTTATGTAAGCTCAAAAAGGGTATTAAATGTTGTGTCATGTAATTATTATTTTATATGTTTGTACTTGATTGTTACTTGGGTGGTCTTGGTTCTCCAAGCTCGGTGGGTGGTCTCATAGAGACCTAGGTTGGGAGGTGAGCTCTCCATGGTTTTTCAGTGTTGTTTTCTATAGGTTTCATAAGGATTTGTGTTGAAGAAAAGCTTGGAAGATTTTATTTTCTATTGGATATTTCAAGATGATTTATTATGAATATTTCTAAAAGTTCTTTATTGTAAAGATCACATATAGATCTTCATTTATGTAAATCTTTTTTTGTTGTAAGATCTAGATGTGATTGTAATATTGGAAGAGATATATCAAAGTTGTGAATGTTTTTCACTTAAAATATTTCCTGGAAAATGATTAGATGTATTTGAAAATTTGTGGTAATAATATGTAAATGATTTGATATGGTTTCTTAAAATGTTTCAAATTTTAATTTTATTCTTATTATTGACTATTATGTGTGTGTGTCTTGTTCAAAATTTGGGCATGACATTTTGGTATCAAAGCCTAGTTTAATAAACTTTGAGAAATAATGGGTTCATGTTGAATGTAAAAATAAAAAAAAATTATTCTTTCAATATTTTTATTTTCAAGTAGAAGGAAAAAAAAAATTAAAATAAATAATTAGATTTTTCATCATCTTCGTATCTTAATATTAAATTCATTACTAATGTGTTTAGTTAAATACATAATGCATTGAAATATTTCTTTTAGTAGCTTTAAAACCCATGTTTAGATAATCAAATAAGCTAATAAAATGCATATAGTATCAAGAAAAAAATAAAAAATAAAAAATCATCCAATTTAGTCATCATCAACTTGAAAATGCAACCCCCTTGTTAAACTTGAAGATTTTACAACTCAAATATTTACATAGTATGTTTTCTCTCTATTTAACAAGATGTGATTACTCATAGTATTATGAATGATCAGTTAACCCTTTTTACATTTGACTTATAAAAAAAACTTGACCCTTATGTAGGATGTCAGTTGTCATGTGAGTTGGTCAAGCTAATCAAGGTGGTTGATTAGGTAGGGCTCCTAGAGCCTCTCATTCAACAAATATTGAGATAGAGCAAGAGGTTGAGGTTTCTAGAGGGTATCATGTACCCCCACCTAACCCATCTCTGAACCCTAATTAGGAAATTTTGGATGCACTTCATAACTTGATTGGAGTTGTTCAATAATGGTTACCACCTATACTACTATAGTTAGAGAAGAGGAATTTAGGAAGACATAGGATAGTTACCAGGGAGAGGACTAGGAGTCCTCCACCTAGTTGTGTTGAGAGTAGTGATGATCATGAGGTTGACTTAGTTCAGCAGGGATTTCCATGTCCTAACCCAATGGCACACATAGTGGAGAGAGTTCCTAGAGACATTGGAGGTAAGATCAGTGAGTTGATTCGTCTCCAACCTCCCCTATTCTTGGGAAATATCAATGGTGTTTGTATAGAGGCATGGTTATAGAGTTTACAGTGGTGCTTTGGATTTCATCCTTATGGAAGCAATATGAAGGTGTGACTTGCAATACATCTCCTTCGCAAGTCAAATTTTGAATGGTGGCAGTAGCAGGAGGCCTTAGGTGAGGTGCATGTTGACACTCTCACATGGGAATCCTTTTTGAGTAGGTTCAGGGATAGATATCTTTCTGAGCATTTTAGACAAAGACAACTAGAGGTATTTCATGGCTAGCAGTAGAGAGGACTTACCATGTCATAGTATGAGTGTAGGTTTCTTGAGCTCCTCCCCTATGTTGACTATATGAGGGATGAGAAGCTACATACTCATCATTTTATTAAGGGACTTAATGTACCCCTTTATGATTCAGTTTGATTAGTTTTTCTATCTACTTTCAGAGAGGCAATAGAGATAGCCTAGTAGTAGAGGATATCCATAAAAGAGGAAATAATTAGTTTCAGAACCAAAATAATTCGATAGTTTTTAGGTCAGTAGAGGCCCCCTTGGAAAGGGAATAGGAATTAGTCAAGAGGATCATTTAAGGTTCCTCAACCACAACATGATTATAGACAGGGATCATCAAAAGGATATAAGGGCTCTAAGCCTAAGAAGCAATGGTAGTCTCTAGGCCCTAAATGTGATCAGAAGACATAGATGACATACACACAGCCAAGTAGGAATCATCAGTCCAATAGGGGTAGTTTTAGTGGATCTAGTCAGACTAGAGGTTTACAATAGATTAGGTCATAGGGTGTTTAGATTCAAGCTATAGGATCATGTTACACTTGTGATGGTATGGGTCATATTACTAGAGATTTTCATAAGGTCCATCAACAGGATATCAGAGAAGGGCTATTTCAAAGCCCATAGTAGGTGACATGGGAAAATCTCACAGAGTTTTTGCAATAGTTGATAATCATCAAGCAGATCATTAGGCCATAGTCATTGAAGTAGTAGGTATGATATAATGTAGTAGAGTTTCTATTCTATTTTATTTTAGAGCTATTGATTCTTTAATATCTCCATTTGTGGTGGAGTGTTGCGAGCTAGTGGCAATTAGACAGGGTGTCAATTCAGAGGTAGAGTTAGCCTCAGGTGCTAGAGTGTGAGTTGATTCCTTGGTTCATGATTATGAGATTCAAATTGGAGACATGACCACCATGTTTGTTCTTTGAATTACCACTTTAAGTACCTATGTTGTAGTTCTTGGCATGGACTGGCTATATGCCCACAACACCAAGATGAATTGTTGACAAAAGAAGGTAGAATGTGTAGATTTTCATGGCACTTCCATAGTGATTTCTAGAGTATAAAGGCTCATATCTCTTTGTATGATATTTTTCATGCAACTAAAGTGGTGCATATGTAAGGGATGTCAGTTATTTGCCATCACTATTAGTGATAGGGATGAGGATTCTAATAAGGAGAGTTCCCTTGAAAATTTTCCTATCTTGCAAGAGTTTAGAGATGTGTTTCCCTCAAAGCTTCCTAGTATGCCTCCACCTAGAGTGGTTGATTTTGACATTGATCTAGTGCTAAGAGCCAAGCCTATTTCTAGGGAACCATATGAGATTACCACACAAGAGCTCAATAAGCTCAAGGTCCAATTAGAAGAGCTCTTAGAGAAAGGGCATATTCATCCTACTATGTCACCTTGGGGTGCACCAATCATCTTTGTGAAGAAGAAGGATGGGTCACTTATGTTGTGTATCGACTATATACAACTAAAAAAAGTAACCATTAAGAACCAATACCCAATACCTAAGATTGATGACCTTTTTGATTAGCTAAAGGGTACCCATGTCTTCTAAAAAATAGATCTTAAGTTAGGTTATCAAAAGTTGAGGATAGTGTAGAGTGATATCCACAAAACTACTTTCTGTATGAGGTATGGCCACTATGAATTCATTGTAGTACCATTTGGCCTCATGAATTCTCTAGTTGTATTCATGAGTCTTATGAATGGGGTATTTTGTACATTTCTAGATAAATTTGTAGTGGTTTTCCTTGATGACATTTTGATCTATTCCTAGAATGAGAAAGAGTATGAGAAGCATTTGCAACAAGTACTATATCATTTGAGGGAGAAGCAATTGTATGGCAATTTAAATAAGTGTGCCTTCTTTAGGCCTGACATAGATTATCTAGGCCATATTATTATAGGTGATGGATCTTGATAGACCCATCAAAGATTAGAGCCATTATGGATTGGCCTACACCTATTAGTATCATTGAGGTGAGGAGTTTTATGGTATTAGAAGGTTACTATAGATGCTTTGTAGCGAGATTTTTTAGGTTAGCCTATCCCATCAAATCTCTTTAGAGGAAGGGAAATAAGCTTGAATGGATGAGAAAATGTGATAGAGCCTTTCAAGAGCTCAAGAGAGCACTTACCAATGCACCTATTCTTGTAGTACCTAATCCATCAGAGGATTTTGTTGTGTGCACAAATGCTTCTTTAGATGGCATAAGAGTAGTCCTTATGCAATATGGTTGAGTTATTATATATGAGTCTAGGAAGCTAAGGACTCATGAGCTTAACTATCCTACTCATGACTTAGAGCTCACTCTAGTAGTTCAGTATTTGATGAGATGGAAACATTTCCTATTAGGTCACCATTTTGAGCTTCATTTAGACCATCAGAGCTTACAATATATCTTTTGTTGGAGTTGATGAAAGCCAACTCCGAAGATGCCCAAGATCACCTGCATGCGAGAACCTGTCAAAGAGAAGCCAAGGAGAGAAGAGCGAGGAGCAAGGGAAAAACCCTAAATGGACATGAGAGACAAATATGCAAACACAAGAAGAAAATGTATTTACAATGAGAAGTGATTATGTGATAATGTGAAAATACAATGAGGGAGCCTGAATATAAAGAGCTCTAGGAATCTTCTAGAACAAGCTAGAAGATGGTAGAGGATAAGGATGACAACTCAGCACACATCCAGAAAAGGTGGAACATGCTAGAAGGGAACAAACTCCTGTGTTGTCAAAAACTAACCACTACATGCATTAAATACAAAATATTAAATAAATGCATTTACCTAAGTAAGCTTAAGTAAATAGAATAAATAATTAATAATTAATTAATTATTTACTCTAACATCTTTTCCTAGCCAAACCTTAATGCTAGGTAGAGGCGATGGATGGAGTTCTTATGCGAGTATGACTTTGATTTTCATTACATCAAGGGGAAATAGAATGTGGTTGTGGATGCTTTGAGTAGGAGACAACATATGATATCATCCATGACTACTACCATAGACTTGAGAGAGCATATCTTACATCATTTTCCCGAAGATAAGCTATATATAGAGGTCAATTAGATTGGTCTTTCTCAGAGACCCCTAGTAGAGAAGTATGCAGATTATTCCTTGGAGTTAGATGGAATTTTGTAATATAAAGGATGCATTTATGTACCTTCTACTAGTAATATGCATGAGTTCATTTTATTATAGGCTTATCAAGCACCATATGCAACACATCCAAGTGTTAAGAAGTTACATGTAAATTTGACGCAGTTGTATCATTGGCCAAGCATGAGATTGTAGATTTCCCGTATAGTAGCTAGATGTCTTGAGTGCTAGAGAGTGAAGGCAGAGCATAGTCATCCAAGAGGAATTTTAGAGCCACATGAGATACCTAAGTAAAAGTGGGAGGTAATTTCTATGGACTTCATTATTGGTCTTCCTATGTCTTCTCATTTCCATGATGCTATTTTGGTGACAGTTGATACACTGACCAAGGTTGCCAATTTTCAACTATTTGTACTACCTTTACATCACCACTAGTAGCATAGGTTTTTTTGCTAGATTTTTTTAGGCTTCATGGAATCCCTCATAAGATCATTCCTAATCAAGACTCATTGTTCATATCTTCATTTTGGAGTGAGCTTTAGGAAGCTTTGGGTACTAGTCTTTGTCATGCCCAAACTACGAGGGCAAAAACACACAAACTTTTTTTTTTATATATAAAGATAATATTAATTAAACCCACTAAGTTGATAAGTTTAAATTAGTTAAAAACACATGTACATTGCAAGACAATCAATACATTTCCCTTAACAGTGTCTTGATAATTTCATAAAAGTTTATAACCAATGGGTATGAATAGATCGTTAAAAATGAGCATTCATTTTTAACTTGATTTCGATCTTTGTTTCGTTATTGCTTTACTTTAAAAAAATTATACAATTTGTCATTTACCTTGTAATAACCCTTGCAAAATTCAACTAAAAATTCATTCTAGGTTAATCCAATTATTTGCTTAACATCTAAAGTCTATACTAAACTTTTAAATTAAAACTAATTATTTCTCTAAAAGTAAATACTAACATATTTATTAAATCTAATATAAAAATATATATTAAATCCAAGCTAATATTATATAATCAATATAGTTAATTAAATCATAAACAATAATTCTACATTATTTTAAATCAATTCATCCTCTTTATACTTACCCCGTAGTTAACATAATACCAAACAATAATCATATAAATCTTAAGTTAAACCAAATAATACAACCAATAACAAAGCTAATTAATTTTCAAATGAAATCTAACACTATTATCAATCTAACATTAATTATCCAAGTAGCATATACTAAATACCCTTTAACTAACACTAAAAAATTTAATATGATTAACAACATATCCTAAATAACATCTTAACTAAACTCGAACTAACTATCTCCAAAGGCTTAATAGCTAATGTTGAAAAAAAACAAATAAATACTAATTAATTAATATACAATAAAATAAATTAGTAAAAAGAATTAATTAAATTACTAATAAAAAAATAAAAAATAACTAAACTTAAAAACTTTTAAAAACTATCCTAACAAATAACTTACCCCTCTACTAACTAAATTAAAACAAGCCCAAACTTATTAACTACACCACTAAACTCTATTAACTACACTCCTGCGCCTTAAATTCTACCTCCCACGTGGGCAAGGACTTAAGCAAAATGCTGCCCAAGGTTTTACATATGCTGACCAAGCTTTATGCATGGAAAAAGCCGATTGGCCTAGGAAAAAGCATAGCATGAGGTGGTTGAAACTTTTAAATAGCCAATACACATTTGAAGCTGCCCCACACTTTATTCCATTTGCTAAATAATGGTTATGTCAGGCATGACAAAGGGCACATGATCCCAAGGCAGGTAGAAAAGTTGCATGGGATGGGAACATGGGATATTTTCAATGCTTTAACAAGCAGTTTCCCTTTATTTAAGAACTAACTTCAAACTTCCCATCCTCCTTGTCATGTCATGTGGTTAATGGGGCTGCATAAACTTAAGTGAAAGCATGGGTTATGTCAACATTTATTTCATAGACTTTGGTTATAAATCAAATCTACTCCTTGTTCAAAAGCTGACGCCTAGAAATGTGAGGGGTAGTTAAGACTTAGGATACAAAGGAGGGATTAATTGCTAAAAGTTTATTTGGTAAGACTTTGGATATTTACAATTATTAATTAGTATTTTTTTTCCCTATTTTTTTTTAAATTTAAAATTTTGAAATAAGAGATCTACAGAGAATATTCTCTGTTGCTACATGGGAATTAAAATATTTTGCCATACAAAATCCAGAGATGATTTTTACTCTCTAGGAACTCTTTTTTTTTTCGTCTTTATTTTTCTAAGTATGAATTTTCAAGTTGATTTAATAACCAAGAGGGGATTTTTTTAAAAAAAAGTAAATCTAATAGGACCTCTTGCAACTAAATAACCCAAGAGATTTAATTATCCATTTAAACCACAATGCAAGAATTGATTTAATTCCAATAATCACAAAAACTAAACCTTTGCTCATAACATAATTTTTTTTGTTTCAACATATAAAGAAACTTGAAATTTTGCCTAATTGAATCAACATAATTGATCATAATTTCATTTTCAACCATCTAAATTTAAATCACGATTAAATCACATGATGACCAATTATGCTCAAAACACCAATTTTATTGGCAAACCTAATTCAAAAGCTCAACCGGGAAAGAATCATGAAGAAAACCCAGCTTCGTTGCCAATTACAACAAGGTTTAAAATACAATTTACAATAGGTTCTCAATCCCAAATTTCAACAATTTAATCAAATTTTCTTCATGACCCTAATCAAGGGATTTATAATGTTTTCTGCAACTCCTTTCTAGAACCATGGAGGGAACATAATCTGATCAAGTGACCAAAAGCATGACCAAGAACAATTCAAAACATGCATATTTATACAAGGTTTTCACAACAAGATCTGCAATGAATCAACACTAGGGAAAGGTGGATTCTTCCAACTAGGAGAAGTCAAGCACAACACCAAATCAGATGCCCAATCGAGGCTATTAATCAAGAACTTTTGTTCTTCCATTTAGAAATGCCATACTTGTACGAGGTTTGTGCTGATGGGTAGGGGCCCATAACACCCTACCCTTTCTCCCTCTTCTCATCCTGAGAAGACACTTTACACTGGTTGGAGTCCAACTAAACAAACCTTTCCCAAAATTGGTCACTTCTGCCCTCTCCAAGGGTGAGTAATACCAAAACACCCATGCAAGAAAAATCTCAAAATTGCAAACATAAACATGAAAGAAAAACATCCAAAATAACATGATTTTCAAATCTTCCCAACATACCCACAAACATACAAACATTGAAACAACAACAAGGTAGCAAAAGCATGAAACACAAATGAAATCTGAACAAGGGAGGTGACAATTCCTACCTTCATAAAGAGGTAATGGAAAATGAATAAGTTTGAGTAGAGCTTCCCTTTCCTTGCTTCAATCTTCAAGAACTCCTCTCTAAATGTAGAGATTGGGTAACAACCTCCACTAGACCAAGAAGGGCCTCTAAATAAGATTCCAACTCAACCACCAAAGGGATCAATAACTTCTCCCACCCACTAGCAATTCTAGAAACTCCTAACTCTACCCTCACTATGGTTAAACACTAAGTGGAGATGAGGTGAGGTAACTCAAGACAACCATGGTCAATTTTCGCACAAAGGCAAAAAGGGACTTTTTGAGTGACCTCAAAAGTTAATGAAAGGAGCTTAGGGGTTGGAAAAGACCCCTAACCCATACCCATACCCTTTGGGTATAATAATATCAAGTTTTAAGCCTTAGGAAAAAGGTTTAGAGCCAAACAAAAACTAGGAATAAAATAGGACCATCTAACTATTCTAACATTGCAGACTAAACACTAATCTGGATTAAGGGAGGACTAACCTTGATTAAGAACCCAAAAGAAAACTTACACCAACTAAACCAACTTGGGTCCAAAAGTTAAACAACTAACCCTAAAAAACACACTGAAGCACATAAACAATTTACGAGTGTCAAGCAACACTAAAAGAACATAGTTACGAACCCTAACATTTACTGAACACAGAAAGATACATACACACATCTCACAATACAATACGTGAATTACGAACAACAAGGTTTCCAAAACTAGCACATAGAGATCAGTTATGTTCCTCCGTAGGGTTTCTCAGCTAAATATCTGCACACTCATTGTACGAATTAGTAGTCCCATAAAATCACATGTTCATAAATGTATACATATAAGAAATTCACATAAATTAAAACATACATCAATAAAGGTTTGTTCATCTTGCTTAATTTTAAATCATTTAAAATCTCTTAAATCAAAGTCTCAATCCTACATTTATTGATTTCATCAACATACATATACATGAAACATTAAATGACAATCATCAAATATATCTAAAAGTAACATCATACAACATGAAATAATAAAGTATGTTCTAAGCATCAGATAATGTCTCGACATCTCGAGTCATGATTATCAAAATAATAGTAATATATCACTATGCTACGATGGGTCGAGGTGAGGCCTCACAGTCTTACTTTTAGTACATCATATTACTCTTAGACAGATGGATAGATTGAGAGAGTCAACTAGGTTTTGAAGGATATGTTATGAATGTATG
This sequence comes from Cupressus sempervirens, assembly GCA_028749045.1. Taxonomy (NCBI): domain Eukaryota; kingdom Viridiplantae; phylum Streptophyta; class Pinopsida; order Cupressales; family Cupressaceae; genus Cupressus; species Cupressus sempervirens. Next base: position 570,055,678 of record CM053789.1, on the reverse strand, counting down.
CCATGGATCATCAGTTCAAATGGGAAGAGTATCTTCATCTTGTGGAGTTTTTTTATAATAATGGGCATCACTCAGCTATTGGTATGCCATCTTATCAAGCATTATATGGTAGACCTTGTAGGACTCCTTTGAGTCAAGATGGGATTGAGAATAGAGTGTCTATTAGGCCATAGTTAGCCAAAGACATGGAGTAGCAAGCTGATTTTATTAGATAATATCTTAGGGAGGCTCAAGATAGACAAAATAAGTATGCTCGCACAAAGAGGGTAGACAAAGAGTACATGGTTGGTGATAGAGTTTTTCTAAAAGTGTGTTCGCACAAGAGTCTAATCCATTTTATAAAGGGTTCTAAGTTGCAACCTTGCTTTGTTGTACCATTTGAGATTCTGGAGAGGATAGGACTAGTTGCCTACCATTTAGCCTTGCCACCTAACCTGTCATGCATACATGATGTGTTTTATTTTTTAGTATTAAGAAAGTATATTTATGATGATTCTCACATTATAGATTAGGATGCTTTGTAGGTGGAATTAGGCCAAAAGTTAGCGTTGGAGCCCATTCGCATTTGGGCCAATGAACCCTAGCACCTCAAGGTAGAGAGCTAGACCAAGTTAAAGTCTAATGGGACTATTATGATGAGGTCAAAACTTTGTGGGAGGACACAACATAGATGAGATCATAATACCCATACCTCTTTGATGAACTCTAGGAGGATGTTCATGCCTAGGGAGGAAGGATGCGAGGCCTCACCCTGGCCCATTATAACATAGTATAATAGTTTATTTGCATTGCAGATACTTTATACTTTGAGACCTTGTTATATGTTGGATAGTTATTCAAAATATTTGATACTATGAGACACTTTATTTTTATTGTGATTATGTATTATTTAAGAACTTATTAATGATGCTTGATGATTATTTGCATTCATGTTCTTGGTTGGTTATTTTATTAAGGAGTACATAATATGTTTGAATGAAAAGGTTAGATGGATCATATATTTGAAAATTATGAAATGTTGTGAATGGTCATATCATGCTTAGTTGATTTTGCTAGTATTATATATGCATAGTGGTTTAGAAATGGAAAAAAGTTATTTGAAATTCAATTGAGATATATTTTATGCTTTGATTCAATTATGAATACAAAATTGATGTAGGATTTATATATACATATGATTTATATATCTTGAACCACTGATATGTGGTTTGAGTGTGCAAGAAATAACCATGGTAAAATGAAGAACCAAGGCTATACCTTTGTATCTATTTAGAATCTCAAGCCTACATCTAATGAAGAGATCTTAGCCTCATTGTTTAGTATTATACTTTGTGAACATAATGTGAATGAGTGTGTTAGATTAGATTTGCCACTCATAATGTTAAGTGTATATTTTATAGTGTCACTTGGCACTCGTATTGTTATGTGTATAAGTGGCAAGTCAATTTTAGGTATTGGAAAAAGACATCCAACCTTATTTCTAACTAATTAGATATGTTTAAGTTATATTCCTTTGATAAAAATGTCTTATGAAGGCTTTAATTAAATTAAAATTCGGATTTCAAGTTTAGGGTGACTTTAGAGGGCTTTATTTGAGTCTTATGGTATTTTTATAGTGCAATAAAGTTACCTATATGTTAGCACTATATGTTAGGGCTTTAATTTTGATTTTTCTTTAGTTAAAATCACTTTTCTAACCCTATTAAAATCCCATTTTTGAAGTACTGCGAAAATGGAAGAAATCTTACCCAACTTATCACCTTATCTTCAGTGAGTTGGAGTTTCAATCAAATAGGAAAAATTAGATGGAGTTAAGGGCCTTTTTATATTTCATAGTGGAGAAAAATAAGAAGTTGAGGGTATGTGCAAGATCATGGTCAACCAAACTATGGCCTTAAGTGGCAGTGAAAAACTAGCAAATCAAGGTTATGTCAACTTGACACATAATTTTAAAGTGATTCTGGATTTTATATCAAAAATTTGAGAGAAAATAATCTGTAAGAAATTGAATATATTTTCTAAACTACTAGGCCTTATATGGAGAAAATAATAATTGATTGATCAAAAGTTTGGATCTTAATGCAGTACTATGAAAATTTCAGAGCAAAAAAAAAGTAGGTGTATGTTTGACCACCTTAATCAAAATCAAATGATAATATTTTTTAAATATAATTATAGATATAAAAAGTAAAATCATGCTTGAATGTGACACATATTTTATGGTACTTTTATTCCAAATAAATAATTAAATATGAAATTTCTACTAAAACTTTTTTGGAAAAAAAACTCCCATGTCTGACTACCTTAATTAACAGAAAACTTTACCAAATTTAATTTTCATTATACTAGGCAAAGCATAGAATGTGACACAACTTTTGGATTTAAAAAATGTTATATCGTTTGAAAGTTATAGTTATTTTTCAATCAGTATGTCAATAAATACTTTACAATCATCTTCATTGAAAATTAACTAATAAATACTTATCAAACCTAGAATTTGATAGCAATTATATCAATGAAATCTCAAGATTACTATAAAAAAAACCCCTTTTCATTTCATTCAATTTCGATGAAAATAACATTGTCAGATGGCTACCCAAAGTTTGAGTGTCAGTGAAACCCTTCACAAACACATTTTTTGGGTTGATCAAATAGGCTTGGTAAATACCAAGCCTAATCGAATACTTGAAATCAAATTGGGTATCCAATCAGGTCCATGATTTTTCAATTGAAAATTTGAGAGGAAAGATATTCCAATTGCAATTTTGGAGGGAGGGAAATTTAAGAGGAAATAAATTTGAGAGGGAAATTTTAAAGTGTTTTAGAGGAAAATTTATTTGGGGGAAGTGTGGACATTGATATTATTATTATATATCATTATAATTATTATTATTTTATAGTAATATGTATGATTATTATTATTATATATAATATAGTTATAATTATAACTATAATAATTATAACTAAATATAATATAGTAATATATATGATCAATATTATATGACTATTATTATATATAATAATATATATGGTTATTATTATTATTAAATCTATAATCTAGTAACATATATGATTATTATTATTATATAATCTAATAATATATTATTATAATATTAAAATATACAATATTATATTATTATTAATATAATATTATCATAAAATGCACCAAAAAAGGGCATAGGTTAACCTATGACCCCTTTCGACGCATTTCATGGCAACATATGTCCCTAGGGCCCCTAGTGACCCTTTTTGACGCATTCCCAATGGGTCCATAAGGGTCCTATGGACATACATTGTCATGAAATACATCGAGCCTATGACCCCTCTCGATGTATTGGAACAAACCAAATGCATCCCTAGGGATCCTATGACCCCTAAGGACATAGGTTGTGATGAAATATGTGGAGAGGGACCTATGACCCCTTTCGACTCATATAAATGATTATAATATGTTCCTAGAGATCCCACGACCCCTAGAGACATATGTTGTCATGGAATGTGTCAAAAAGGGTCATAGGTCATCCTATGATCCCTTTCAACACTTATAAACAATTATAATATGTCCCTAGGGCTCCTAGGACCCCTAGAGACATATGTTGTAATCGTATGTGTTGAAAGGGTTCATAGGTCATCTTATGACCCCTTTCAACCCATATAAACAATTCTAATATGTCCCTAGGGGTCATAAAATTTTTAGAGACACATATCATCATAGAATGTGCCAAAAGGCGTCATAGGTCATCCTATGGCCCCTTTTGACCCATATAAATGATTATAATATGTCCCTAGGGGTCCTAGGATGCCTAGAGACATATGTCATCATGGAATGTGTTAAAAGAGGACATAGGTCATCATATGGCTCCTTTCGACCCATATAAATGATTCAAATAAGTTCCTAGGGGTCCTAGGACCCCTAGAGACATATTTTGTCATGAAATGTGCCAAAAGGGGTCATGGGTCATCCTATGGCCCTTTTCAACCCATATAAACAATTCTAATATGTCCCTAGGGGTCCTAGGGCCCCTAGAGACATATGTTGTAATAAAATATGTCAAAAAGCGTTATAGGTCATCCTATGACCCCTTTTGACCCATATAAACAATTATAATATTTCCTTAGAGGTCCTAGGACCCCTAGTGACATATGTTATAATAAAATGTATTGAAAGGGGTCATAGGTCATCCTATGGCCCCTTTCGAACCCATATTAATGATTCTAATATGTCCCTAGGGGTCCTAGGACCCCTAGAGACATATGTCATCATGAAATGTATCAAAAGGGGTCATAGGTCATCCTATGGTCCCTTTCAACCCATATAAATGATTCTAATATGTCCCTAGGGGTCCTAGAGCCCCTAGCAATATATGTTGTAACAAAATGTGTCAAAAGGGGTCGTAGGTCATCTTATGACCCCTATTGACCCATATAAATAATTGTAATATGTCCTTAGGGGTCTAGGACCCCTAGCAACATATGTTGTAATAAAATGTGTCGAAAGGGGTCATAGGTCATCCTATGGTCCCTTTTGACCCATATAAATGATTCTAATATGTCCCTACAGGTCCTAGGACCCCTAGAGACACATGTCATCATAAAATTTGTTGAAAAGGATCATAGGTCATCTTATGGCCATTTTTGACCCATATAAATGATTCTAATATGTCCCTAGGGGTCCTAGGGCCCCTAGAGACATACATTGTAATAAAATGTGTCAAAAAAGGTCATAGGTCATCATATGATCCCTTTTGACCCATATAAATAATTATAATATGTCCCTAGGGGTCCTAAGATCCCTAGAGACATATGTTGTAATAAAATGTGTTGAAAGGGGTCATAGGTCATCCTATGGCCTATTTCGACCCATATAAATGATTATAATATGTCCCTAGGTGTCCTAGGACCTCTAGAGACATATGTCATCATGGAATGTGTCAAAAGGGGTCATAGGTCATCCTATGGCTCTTTTTGACCAATATAAATGATTATAATATGCCTCTAGGGGTCTTAGGACCCCTAGCAACATATATCATCATGGAATCTGTTGAAAGTCTCATAGGTCATCCTATAGCCCCTTTCAAGCTATATAAACATTTATAATATGTCCCTAGGGGTCCTGAGACCCCTAAAGACATATGTCATCATGGAATGTGTCAAAAGGGGTCATAGGTCATCCTATGACCCCTTTTGATCCATATAAATGATTATAATGTGTCCCTAAGGGTCCTAGGTCCCCTAGAGACATATGTTGTAATAAAATGTGTCGAAAGGGGTCATAGGTCATTCTATGGCCCCTTTTGACCCCATATAAATTATTATAATATTTCGTAGGGGTCCTAGGACCTCTAGAGACATATGTCATTGTGAAATGTGTCAAAAGGGGTCATAGGTCATCCTATCGACCCTTTTGATCCATATAAATGATTATAATATGTCCCTAGGGGTCCTAAGACCCCTAGAGACATATGTCATCATGGAATGTGTCGAAAGGGGTGTCATGCCCAAAACGTATAGGGCAAAACACAACTACAAATTTTATTTTATTTTGAAAACATTTAAGTTATTCATCGACAATATTCAATGACAAAGGTAATAAGATAAGATGATCCTACTGGCATTAGATTACAGTTTTCTTATAAATCTGACTATCATGACTAAAAGTGTAGCTATCAAGTTCAAAGACTCAATGACCACTGATTGACTATCTCATAATTCACATTAACATATACATTTAACTTCATCTAATCATTTCCGTTCTAAATACTATAAAAAGAAGCATTGCAATGTCATATTCATTTAACTTTCATCTAAGTACATATATAATTAACTTTCATTTGATTCATGTTCAAAACATTGCAATATCAACATATGTGTATCAACATTTATCTTTCTTATCATAATGAAATTATTGTTATAAGTACTATCACCATTCTTATAATCATTAAATGATCAAAACATATGAAATGGATTTTAGTATATATGTCTTAAGTGAAAATCACTAATATGTAGACTTGTTAACTAGTATCCTTTCAATCAAATTAAACATATTGACATTCCTAGCAATATCCCTTTATCACATTATGAGGGGTTTGTGAGTAAGTTTCTAGGGTTAATTCCTCAAACTATTAGAATGTTTCCATAATTGTGTCATCATACTTTAAACCCAATTTTCTAATGTAATCATATATCTTGTTGTCATTTTAACCTACATTTATTGTTATCTCTTAGAAGAGAAAATGTTAATTCATCTTCCCTAATTTGGCTAGTGAATAGTTCTGTAAATCCTTTGATCAAGTCCCTAGATTGAACATATAGATTTTCATTTTCAAGTGATCTTAGTTATTCTATCTAAAGTTATTTGATGGTTATTACACTTATAATAACCAAAGTTTTCTTAGTCTCTAATAAGATCTCATAAATAATTATTAGTAACAAAAATGTCCATCATAATCTAATTAACTCTAATCACATTCATTTTATTAAATCTATAATAGGGTACTAGTGCGGGTGTTACATCAAGGTAGTTAGTATTAATCATCCTAGAAAAAGAGATAGTTAGGACAAGTAGATTAAGATACGTGTATAAGTGAACCCTAGCCATTAATATCTAGGAATCTTACTCAAGCTCCTTGTAATGATATGTGAATGTTATCTTAGATAAATGCAAACATATCCAAAGGGTCATGGTTACATGTGTACAAATAGAAATTACTTTGATAAGATACTTGACCCAAAATTTAGATACATATCTAAACATAATCCTACTCAAGTTAGAGATCCTTATATATATGTAATGTTTTACAACTAATATTATGGTGTACAATCTTAAGTAGATTAGAGGTAATAAATTTAATTTGTGAAGTGTTAGGAAGTAGATGATAAACCTATTGTTACCTAGGAAAAGTTGGTGAAATTAATAAGTTAGTAAAATGATTGTCAATGTATATATATATGCATGATGATTGTGAGTCTTAGAAGACAATCAAGTAGTAATCATTGAGTCTTCAAACTCGATAGCTACACTTCTAGTCATGATAGTCAGATTTATAAGAAAACTGTAATCTAATGACAGTAGGATCATCTTATCTTATTACCTTTGTCATTGAAGATCATCAATGAAAAACTTAAATGTTGTCAAAAAAAAAAAAATTTGTAGTTGTGTTTTGCCCTATAAGTTTTGGGCATTCGACCCATATAAATGATTATAATATGTCCCTAGGGGTCCAAGGACCCCTAGAGACATATGTTGTCATGAAATGTGTCGAAAGGGGTCATAGGTCATCCTATGACCCCTTTTGACCCATATAAATGATTATAATATGTCCCTAGGGGTCCTAGGACCCCTTAGGGACATATGTTGTAATAAAATGTATCGAAAGGGGTAATAGGTCATCGTATGGCCCCTTTTAATCCATATAAATGATTATAATATGTCTGTAGGGGTCCTAGGACCCCTAAAGACATATGTCATCATAGAATGTGTCAAAAGGGGTCACATGCATCCTATGGCCTCTTTTGACTCATATAAATGATTATAATATGTCCTTACGGGTCCTAGAACCCCTAGAGACATATGTTGTAATAAAATGTGTTGAAAGGGGTAATAGGTCATCCTATGGCCCCTTTTAACCCATATAAATGACTCTAATATGTCCCTAGGGGTCCTAGGGCCCCTAAAGACATATTTTGTAATAAAATGTGTCAAAAGGGGTCATAGGTCATCCTATGACCCCTTTCAACTTATATAAACAATTATAATATGTCCCTAGGGGGACCCCTAGAGACATATGTTGTAATAAAATGTGTTGAAAGGGGTCATAGGTCATCTTATAGCCCTTTTTGACCCATATAAATGATTCTAATATGTCCCTAGGGGTCCTAGGGCCCCTAGAGACATATATTGTAATAAAATATGTCGAAAGGGGTCATAGGTCATCCTATGGCTCCTTTCGACCCATATAAACAATTATAATATGTCCCTAGGGGTCCTAGGACCCTAGAGACATATGTTGTCATGGAATGCGTTGAAATGGGTCATGTTGGAAATCTGATTGAAAAGATCATTGTGAGAAGAAGATTGAAGATCAAAGATGGAGATTGTTGTTACTTAATTGCTTTTGATCATTGTTTTGTCCTTGATGTCAAACCTACTATTTGTAGGAATGACAATTTCATATAATATCCAAGTACTATTACTTAGTTGATTGATGAAGAAGATTTGATCAACAAAGTTGTAACAAGAGTACCTAAGAGAAAAGTTGAGTTATGATGTTGTAATGAAGTGCAAGGATCAGTTAAGACAATGATTAAATAATGTATTGATAACATACTTGAGATACAGAGGACGGTCACACTTAGAAACATTGGAAGAATAAGTTGTAACAAGGTTGACTACAAAGCTTAAACTAAGTTTGTTAGTGGGTGCCAAGCAAGCTAGTTGAAGCTGAGAAAATTCTTAGTTGGAGCCAAGAAATAGAAAATTATAGTATGTGTGCCAAGTGATCTTCAAGTGCCGAGAAAAGTATCATGTGTTGAGCATCAGTAAAAATATAGTTGATACCAAGTAACACAGTATGTGCCAAGCACCAATATTTCAATAGTGCTAAGTTGCTACATTATTTTAAATGATGAAGATTCACTAAATCTAAATTGACAAAGTTGTTATCTTAAATTTTGTGAACTAGTTGGAGGATAAGGATGATGAGCTAGTGGCACAGAATTCTAAGTAAACCATTTTTAGGTGAATTCAAAAGGATTATTCAAGAAGTTTGTAGAGGAAAAAAAATAGGGGTTAGATACAATGAATCCAACCTAATCCATGTGAATTGAAATCAAAGGAATGAAGAACCGAGTGGGAAAGGAACTCCAAGGTTTATATTTAAGGAGTCATAGACAGAAAAGAAAATGTTGCTGATGCTACTGCTGCTAAATTGTCAAATTGAGAAGTGGTTGAAAAGGTGTCAAGATGAAGACATCTAGGAGAAGGAAGAGCATAGAGGCTCTACTTCTATAGGTGGTCAAGAAGAGATGATTGCACTATTACATTGAGCATGGAGACTCAAGGATACTAAGCTTGAAAGGAGGGCAAGCTGTCAAGGGTTGTAGAGACTAAAAGCCAAGCAATGGTATGAGCTGAGAAGTGATCTAAGATCTGCAAGTTAAGTTGTATGTTGTAATCAGGTCAAAGACTTTCTAATACTCTCTAGCAATTGTATTAGATATGAAAATCCTATGGACTTAGGTCAGCCTACCAACCATTTGTAAATCCTTTAATAGGGTGGCATTCCAAGTGAATGTTCTAAAGTCCTCTAACAAGGCCCACTTCTAATAGGGTGGATAAATCCTTTAATTAGGTCACATTTAATAGTGTGTTGTAAGCTTTTAATAGGGTAGGCCTTTTACAAGGCATCACTTCAAAAGAGTGAGAATTGAGTAGCATGTTGCTAGTAGTTTTTTCCAAATTGGGTTTTCACATTAATCACTATGTTATGTGTTGATCTTTTATGTGTTATGCTTGCATGTTGATTTATAGTAACTTGTTGATTAGGAAAGTTAATGGTTGGATGAATGAATAGCTGAATGGGCTCACTAAACTTAGTGAAAAAGTTTGAATTAGACATATTGGACCTTGAATAATTGATTCAAACCCTCCCCCCCTAGTTATTCTGAAGAATTTCTAACAATTGGTATCAGAGCCATCTACTGACTTAGTTTCAAGGTACTAAAAGTAGGAAGATCAAGATGTCAAAGAGAGAGAAGTTCTCAAGCTCAACAAAGAAAACTTTGCTGCATGGAAGAGTCTAATGAAGTTGCACCTTGGATCAATAGGTGACTATGCACAAACCTCAATTGGAATAGAACATGTAAATATAGTTGGACCTCTTACTATAGATGATTTGAGCAAACAGAAGGAGCACAATCAAGTAATGATGGAGATTGACTCTGCACTTACCTGTGCAGAATATAATGACACCAAAGATTGTGACATTGCATTCAAGATGTGGAAAGCCCTAATAGATGTTTATGGAGGAGATTAGAATTTCCATAGAGAAAAGAGAGAAAGCCTTAGAGGAAATTTTGATGACATGAAAATGGAGGAAGGAGAAAATGTTGTTCAATATGCTGCTAGAATGAAAGAAGTGGTAAGTGCAATAAGAAGTCTAGGTGGTCAATGGGAAGAAGAAACTGTCAACTATAAATACTTAAGAACTCTACTTCCTATATATCCTATTAGAGTTTTAGCCATCCAAGAGTTAAGATGTGTATAATGAAACACACTAACCTTTGAAGGTATAGCAGGAAGACTTACTGCATTTGAACTATCCAACGTTGACAACTATATAGACCCGAGAACCTTGAATCTTCTTTCAAGGCCAAGATGACAATAAAAGACACTAAGGAGGAGACATCATGCAAGAAAAGAAGAAAAAAAAAACATGCATCTAGTGATAGCAGCATAGATGAGGAAGATGTGGAATAGTTCAAAACATTATTGGATAGAAGATTCCATAGAGGCAAAGGTAAATTCAAAGGTAAGCTCCCTATCATATGTTTTAATAGAAATGGAGTAGGTCATATTGCTGCAAAGTGTACATAGAAGAAGAACTACAAAGAAGGAAATAAGTACAAGAATAAGAGAGAAGATGATAGTAGAGATTACAAGGACAAAGGCAAAAAATGCTACATTTTTGAAGAAGATTCTGATGAGAATGATGATGAAGTAGTCTATGTGGCCATGAATGATGAATATGATAAAGATGAAGATGAAGAAACAACATTGGTTACCTATGCGAATAAGAATGACAAGTGGATCATAGATAGTGGATGCTCACATCACATGATAGGATATAAAATTAAGTTCATTACCTTTACTCAATATGATGGAAATAGTGTTAGATTTGGCAGTGATGCTCCACATCAACTCAAAGGAAAAGGTTCCATTAAAATCACAAAGAAAATTTCATATGATAATGCATACTATGTTGAAAGACTAAACTACAACTTGTTGAGTGCATCACAATTAGGCAATGTAGGTTGCAAAGTAGAGTTTGGAAAGAAAACTACCAAGATCTATTACACTAATGGAAATCTGATAGGAAAAGGTGAACAAACTAGGAGTAACTTATTTTACCTAGATATGGAAGATGCAACCTATCTTGTTGTTAGACTTGATGATGTGTGGTTGTGGCATAAAATATTGTGTCATGTTAACCTTGATAATCTAATCAACATTAGCAAAAAGAATAAAGTCAAAGAGTTGCCCAAACTGAAAAAACCTAAAAACACAATGTGCAAACAATGTCAACTAGGAAAGATGACTAAGTCTAGTTTTAAAAGAAAAACATACACTTCCAAAGAAGTTAGTTAGTCCATATAGACTTATGTGGTCCAATAGAAGTGCAAAGCTACGTAGGAGATAGATACATTATGCTATTTGTAGATGAATTTCCAAGGATGATGACTACTATATTTTTAAAGAAATTTTTTTATGCATTTCAAATGTTGAAGTGGTATTTATCCAGAGTTGAGAAGGAAATAGGGAAGAATTTAAAATGCCTAAGATTAGACAAAGGAGGTGAGTTTACATCAAAAGAATTTGAGACATTCTACAATGATAAAGGTATCAAAAGGAAAACATTAGCTCCAAGAACTCCACCACAAAATGGTATTGCTAAAAGAAGGAATAGATCAGTGATAAACTGTGCAAGAACCTTGATGATGGAGAAAATTATTTCTCTAAAGTACTAGAGAGAAGTTGTAAGCACTATTGTTTACACCCTGAAAGGTACAAATGTAACACCTTTTGAATTGTGGTATGGTCACTCACCTAATGTTAAACATTTCAAAGTCTTTGGTTATAAATGCTATATTCTTAAAGACACTAGAAATGGAAAGTTTGATGCAAAGAGTGATGAATGCATATTCCTTGGCTACTCCACTAGAAGTAAGACATGTAAGTGTTTGAGTTCTAACACTAACAAAATTGTGGAGAGTACAAATGTAAATTTTGATGAGCATGCAAAAATTTAGGTTGATGGAACTAAATAATCAAAGGATTATAGATCCTTTGTATAATTCTATGAAGGAATGATTGTTGAAGATAATGGTGCAAATCAAATTGGGAATCAACAACAAATTTTAGTATGAGTTGAGTCATAGCCAGTGAATGCCAAGCTGCATTCAGAAGCTGAGTTACAAAATATAGAAAATGCACAATCTGACTCTGAAATTAGTGCACATGAAAGAGATGATGAAATACTAGATGAAGAAGGAAAAAATGACTCTAAAGCTAAAGGATCAAACATGGAAAGAAGGCCAGAATGAAGATTAGCTATGTATGTAAGAAGACATCACCTTATAGATCAAATCATTGGTGGTAAGGATGCAAGACCAATGACAAGGAATGGACTAAGGAATGAATCATGTATACTGAGAAAGGTTGAACCTAAAATAGTGAAAGATGCACTACAAGATGATGACTAGTATAAAGCTATGGAAGAGGAGATAGATTAGATTGAGAAGAACAAAACCTGGACCCTAGCTCCTAGACCAACTAGAATGTAATTGGTACTAAGTGGGTGTTCAGGAAAAAACTTGATGAGAATGGTGAGATTACAAGAAACAAGGCCAGATTAGTTTGCAAAGGCTATGCACAAGAAGAAGGACTGGACTATGGGGAAACATTTGCTCCTATTTCAAGAATGGAATGAGTAAGAACACTTCTTGCATATGCTACTTACAAAGGTTTCAAAGTCTACCAAATGGATGTGAAGTCTACTTTTTTGAATGGTATACTAGAAGAGGAAGTCTACATTGAACAACCTAAGGGATTTGTTGATGACAAAAACAAGGACATGGTTTGTAAACTGCACAAGGCACTTTATGGACTGAAGCAAGCACCTAGAGCATGGTATGGGAGACTGGACAAATATCTTGTAAAGATAAGATTTGAGAGAAAAAATGACAACAAAAACTTGTATATCAATGCTGAAAAAGGTAAAGATATTTTGATATTAGAAATCTTTGTTGATGATAGAATATTTGGAGGAAAATATGTTTTATGTAAAGATTTTGCTAATCAAATGAAGCATGAGTTTGAGATGTCAATGTTTGGAGAACTCAAATTCTTTGTTGGATTGCAAGTACATCAATTGAAGCATGATATATTTGTGACCCAATCCAAATACATCAAGGAGATACTCAAGACATTTGGGTTAGAAGATTCAAAACTAGTCAGCACACCAATGGCAACACGACATAAGCTATCCAAGAATGATGAATCAGCTAAAGTGAATGAGATATTGTATAGATCAATAATTGGAAAGTTACAATATGTTGTACATAGTAGGCTAGACATTGCATTAGCTATTGGAATAGTGGAAAGATTTTTTTACAAATTCAAGAGAAAATCCTCTAATGGTAGTGAAGAGAATACTAAGGTACCTAAAAGGAACTGATGACTATGATTTGTATTACAAGAGAAGTGAAAAGTTTGAACTAAGAGCCTACACTGATGCAGATTAGGGAGGCAATATTGATGATAGAAAAAGAACTAGTGGAGGAGAACTTGTCTTGGGAAAAAGATTGATTACATGAACCAACAAAAAGAAAAGTTGTACCTCACAGTCCACTATTGAAGCTAAATATGTTGTAGCTGCTATCAATTGCACCAATATTGTATGGATCAAATATTTGTTGCAAAGCATAAAGGAAGAAGTAGATGAGATTGTAATACTTTATTGTGATAATACAAGTGCTATCAACATATCAAATAACCATGTAATGCATGCTAAAAACCAAGCATATTGCAATCAAGTATCATTATGTAAGAGAGTTGGTGGATGACAAATAAGTGAAGATGGAATATGTTAGCTCAAAGGAAAAAATTGTTGACATTTTCACAAAAGCACTACCTAAAGATGCTTTTGAGTATCTTAGAGGTAAGTTAGGGGTGATACCCCTAGCCAAGGCTACTTAAGAATAAGCAAGACCACCTTGCATTAAATGAGTTGATTGTTGAAGATTTCACACATTGATGCAGAGGATATCTACTTTAGGATTCATGCCTAAAGTAATTGAAGTGCTAAAGTTCCAAATCAGTCACAAGTAAGGTGACAGAGGGAGAAATTGAATGAACCTACAAAAGCTACATTTGCATGATAACATGCTAATATGTCTTTGACATTGTTGTCAAAGAGGGAGAAGTAAAGCTGAAATTGATCAACAACATTTGATCAAAAGAATGAGGGAGAAATGTCAAGAAAATGTAAAAATAGATCAAATGAAGATAGAGGGAGAAGTAGATAGAAATGATCAATAGTTGACAGGAGAAGATGAAGAAGCTGATCAGCGTAGAAAAAGAGGATACAACAGGTTAGAGGGAGATGTGAGAACTAATGGTAACATAATTTTCTTTTTGGCATTTGACTTACTATTCTAACCTAGTTAGCTTGTGGTTGAATAGTTTAGTTCGATGGTTGATTAGTTTGGTTTGCCATCAATACCAAAGAGGGAGATTGTTGGAAATCTGATTAAAAAGATCATTGTGAGAAGAAGATGGAGATTGTTGTTAACATATTGTTTTCAATCATTGTTTTTTCATTGATGTCAAACCTACTATTTGTAGGAATGACAATTGCTTATAAGATCCAAATACTATTACTTAGTTGATTGATGAAGAGGATTTGATTAACAAAGATGTAACAAGAGTACCCAAGGGAAATGTTGAGTTATGATGTTGTAATGAAGTAAAAGGATCAATTAAGACAATGATTAAATGATGTATTGATAACATACTCTAAGACATAGAGGATGGTCACACCTAGAAACATTGGAAAAATAAGTTGTAACAAGGTTGACTATAAAGCTTAAACTAAGTTCATTAGTGGGTGTCAAGCAAGCTAGTTGAAGCCAAGAAAATTCTTAGTTAGAGCTGAGCAATAGAAAATTCTAGTGTGTGTGCTGAGTGATTTTTAGGAACCAAGCAAAGTATCAGGTGTCGAGCATCAGTAAAAACATAGTTGATGCCGAGTAACACAGTATGTGCCAAGCACCAGTATTTTAATAGTGTTGAGCTACTACATTATTTTAAATGATGAATATTTTCCAAATCTGAGCTAACAAATTTGTTACCTTGAATTTTTTGAACTAGTTGGAGGATAAGGATGATGAGCTAGTGGCACAGAATTCTATGTAAACCATTTTTGGGCGAATTCAAAAGGATTATTCAAGAAGTTTCTAGAGGAAACAAAATATGGGTTAGATACAATGAATCCTACCTAATACATATGAATTCAATCAAAGGAAGGAAGAATTGAGTGAGAAAGGAACCCAAGACTTCTATTTAAGGAGTCAAAAACCAAGAAGAAAATGTTGCTGATGTTGTTGCTTTTGCAGTGCCAAATTGAGAAGTGGTTGAAAGGGTGTCAAGGTGAAGACATCTAGGAGAAGGAAGAGTACAAAGGCTCTACTTCTACAAGTGGTCAAGAAGATATTATTGCACTGGTACATTGAGCATGGAGACTCAAGGAGACTAAGCTTGAAAGGAGGGCAAGCTATCAAGGGTTCCAGAGACTGAAAGCTAGGCAATTGTATGAGTTGAGAAGTAATCTGAGATCTACAAGTTAAGTTGTATGTTGTAATCAGTTCAAAGACTTTCTAATACTCTCTAGCAATTGTATTAGATATGGAAATCCTATCGACTTAGGTTGGCCTAACAACCATTTGTAAATCCTTTAACAGGGTGGCATTCCAAGTGAATGTTCTAAAGTCCTCTAACAAGGTCCACTTCTAATAGGGTGGATAAATCCTTTAACTAGGTCACATTTAATAGTGTGTTGTAAGCCTTTAACAAGGTAGGCCTTTTACAAGGCATCACTTCAAAAGAGTGAGAATTGAGTAGCATGTTACTGGTGTGTTTTCCCAAATTGGATTTCTACATAAATCACTGTGTTATATGTTGATCTTTTATGTGTTATGCTTGCATGTTGATTTACAGTAACTTGCTAATTAAGAAAGTTAATGCTTGGATGAATGAATGGCTGAATGGGCTCACTACACTTAGTGAAAAAGTTTGAATTGGACATGTAGTACCTTGAATAACTAATTCACCCCCCCAGTTATTCTAAAGTATTTCTAACAGGTCATAGGTATATTATATTTATAGATTATTATAATAATAATAAAATAATATATTATTATATATAAATAACATAGGTCATAATAATAATAATAAATATTAATAACATATATAATATATTACATTATTATATTTAATAATAATATAGTAAAAATAATAATAATATAATATAATAATCATATATATATATATTTATTATATTTATAGATGATAATAATAATAATATAATATAATAATACATTATAAGCTAATACATTATAGTAATTCATTTTTCCCTTCAATATTTTGGTGCAATATCAGATATTCGATTTGAAATCGGGTATCCGATCTAAAATTGAATACCCGATTTTACTGGCATTATTTTCCCAAAATATTCCCTATGACTATAGACTTAACAACATCACTTTTTGTGTGCCTTTTTCATGGGTAGGGTCTCTAAGAGTTTGTGGAATCCATTTACAAGAAAATTTTCCATAAAAGTTGTCTTAGCACAAAAATTGCAAAAATTGCAAAAAAGTTGCATACCAACTTTTGTAATTTTCTTGAAAACTTTTAAAAATGTAACTCCTAATGGCTAGAACTATCCCTAGGTTGGTTTAATTAGTTGCAAATAGCCTATAAAGGCTTTGAACATTCAAAGAAGGAGATAGATTGAAAAAAACATATTGTACTTGCTCTCAAATCAATAAAAACTTGCTGTTTCCAATGCATTTTTTCTAATTTCTCACATGTAGTACAAAACCAAATGGTTGAAGGGTGAAATTTTTGCATTGATAAATTGGCATTATTCATTTAGAAGATCTTGGTTTTGGTGGAAAGTCCTAGAACATCAAAATCCTCAATTTTCCCATTTGAGGGAGGTTGTCATATTTGCATTGAATGAGGTGCATGTGGTTTTGGGTCTTACTTGTGGAAAGTAAGTCTAGAAACCTTTTTTAGTGTTTTTTAGGAGGAGTATCCATTTAAGGAAGTAGACCAAGTCTTTTGTTAAATCCTTGTGAAAACCTTGAAGTTTGTGTAGGAGTTGGCTTGATCCTTGCTTCCATTGTGCTATCTCTACATCATCCATGGTCAAGAAGTCCCCTCCTTTTGTTAAGGCAGCTCAAAGTTTATAACAACTATCAACCTACTGAATGCTCTTAAGAAATGGATCCATCTTGCATTCATGCTTAGAATCATTAGGAAAAATGCATATACTTTGAATTTTTAGTAGCAAGGTTCTCACAAAAAACTTTTACAATAATATAAAAATAATCTTCTAAGCTTTGGTTAGCTACCATCTCATTCATATTTTTTATTGTGATTATGTGGTTTGAGTCACATCTTCCTCATTCTACTCAACAAAAGAAGGTTATGGCATTTTAAAATTAGGATAGTTGGTCCATGAAGGCCTCCATGTCAGTTTGATAATTTGACCATGTAGGGACTCATATAGGGGTTGTTCTATTTCTTTTGCAAGGTTATGACCCCTAAAACTTGGAATCTCAAAAATAGGAGGTATACATGGATATTGTAGAGGACTAACATGCCTAGAGCTTGGAAATTCATTTTTGAGGGCCTCCACTTTAATGGGTTGGTTCATTGACTAGGAACACAAGGTGGTTGGCTCTTTACCTCTTGAAATTGAGAAAATTGTAATCTCATCTACTCTTCTTTTATAGTTATCTCTCTTGCAAGAAATTTTTCATACTTCCTTTGTTTCCAATCCATTTTTTGTTGATCTTAGTAAGCAGACTCATCATTATGCATGTAATACTCTTGTTGTGTTTCAATACACATCATCTACTCTTATGTTATCAACATGCCAGGGATAGTTCATAAAAGTTCATAGGTGCACCACATCCATAAAAGTTCATAAAATAACATTCTACGACATTAAAGAATGATAGTCCATTTGCACACACTCTTTAGCATCTCCAAATGAGCTATTCATTAATATGGTGATTTAACGTTAGCAAAACATGTTGAGCTCTTAGGGCCACGCCTTGAAACAAGAGTAAAATTAACAAGAATCCCTTTGCATGTAGTCTCAAGCCTACCCAAATGAACTAGCCATTACCAAGTTGGTTCAACATCACCCATTAGTGTTGAACCCTTAGGCCCACCCTTCCAACTGAGAGGAAAATGGGTTCTTAGTCCAATAACATTAATGAAATATAAGGTTGTTGATCATTCACATACCTAGTATGTCTAATAAAAAGAGTTTTCAAGAATGCATGACATGTTTCCAAATTCATATCCATAAAAATGCACAAAAATGAAATTCTACAATATTAAAGGATGCTAGTCCCTTTGCATGCACCCTTTAGCATCTCTAGAAGAGCTAGTGATTTTCATGTGGATTCAATATCACCCAAACATGTTTAGCCATTAGGCCCACCCATTTGAATTAGTAGGAAGATTGATTGGTTATCCAACAATGCTCATGCTAAGAAATCTTGTTAATAGATCACATACCAACCACATCTCATCAAAAAAAAAAAAAATCAAGTAACACGTACATGAGGTATGCACAATCACTAACCATTCCATGCACTTGTTTATCCCATCAATACATGGAACACTGGTGCATAGCACCTAATTTTTTTTCTTTTCTTGATGTAATAAGGTCTAGGGATAGATCTAATGATCTCCCTATGACCATCCACATTTGTAATGGACACAAGACCCCATGGTGCAACTATAAGCCTTGGGCATCAATTGGTCCAATAAAGTAGATTTTTGGTAAATTCCATGTTTTCTAGGAAAGTATAGGTGTTTATAACATTAGTAGGGTCCCTAGGAGTTTTTAGAGTCCATTTGAAAACAAATTTGCAATAAAACTTGTCTTAGTGCATTGCAAAAACTGCAAAAAGTTGCTTAGCAAGTTTTGCAATTTTCTTGACAACTTTTCAAAATGTAACTCCTAATGGCTAGAACTATCCATAGGTTGGTTGAATCAGTTGTAAATAGCCTATATAGGCTCTATGCATTCAAAGAAGGAGATAGATTGAAGAAATACATTGTACTTGCTCTCAAATCAATAAAGAACTTGTTGTTTCTAGTGCATTTTTTTGATTTTCCATATCAATTATTTTGCAAAAGTTATTCAATTTTCTTGGTTGCTGGTTTGAGAAACCCTTAAAATCAGGGTTTGGTCACAAAAATGACCCTAGCTTGATTCTCCACCAGTGGATTTCCTTCCATTTTGGCATGGAGAAATTTAGGGATGTACTTTATCAAATTTTGGAAGTTCTGGAGTAGGAGGTTGCATTGGTGATTTTTGAGAGTGAGCCCTAGGTCAAATATTTCTATGTATTTGACCCTATTTTGGAGGAATTTGAATGGATAGAATGAAGGAAAGAGTTTAAGGACTTGGTGTCAAAAAAAAAGTGCCTTTATTTGAGTCTAAATAATAGCTTGGTAGAGAAGATTTTATTTCATTCACCCATTCTTGACCATTTTCCTTGAAAACCAAGCCTAAAGTGGCTAATTAGGCCTATGTACTTGGTGTTCATTGGGATATGTTGGAATGGATTTGATCTCTAAAACTTTGGAGTTTGTTAGTACTTGGAAAAGGATACTTGAATCATAATTTTATTTTCTAGGTCCTTTGGTAAGTTTTAGAGTTATTGGTCAAAATCTATTTTAGGAGACCTAATAGGCTACTAGGTCTAATTGAGCAAATTGAGTTGTGGGTTTTTGGGAGTACAACCAGTGACTAGATTACCTTATTTGTGTCAAAACTAAGTTTTTCCAAGCCCTTTCTAGTGGAGGAAAAGCCTAGAATGGAAAAATCCTTATTTTGCCCATTGTGGGGAATTTGGTCCTATTTGCATAAGTTGGTTCATTGTTGCTTGTGTCTTGCTTAGGGTGGTGAGACTTGAAACTTTCTTTAGTGGTTCCTAGGAGGAATATGCACTTGTGAGAATATAACATACCCTTGGCTTAACCCTTGGAGTATTTTTGAAAGTTGTGTGGGAGAGGGGCTTGTTTGTTGACTTCCATTGTGCTATCTCTACATCAAACACCAAGCAAGTATACATGATATTTGTAATGACACCATTGGTGAACTTATTTATTCACAAATATTGTAGTGCCACCCAAACCTCACTTCTTGTGAAGATAATGTAGCCATGGACTCTAGCTTGGATGTAGAAAGAGATAATCATAACTCTTATACCAATGTACTAGTGTTAATGTATAGCCATTTTATAATTGTGAATGAAATAAAACCTAGCTAAATTAATGGATTCCCTTTAATTGGTAGGGATGAGCTAGCATACCCAAAAAGATATATAACAACCGAGATGGTGGTTAAATGTGGAGTTAATTGAATGACCAACTAATTTCCTTATCCATAATTATCATTGATGGTTTGGGCAACAATTGACATATTATTTATTTTGGCCTATCATTTACCAAGTGGTAATAATTGAAGTCCTCACTTCTTATGTTGTGGTTGTGAACTAGTTGCATCATCTGATGTATGACGCATGCAGTGGTCTCAAGTTGGCATGTGAGTTCATTTAAGCATTGGTTCCTCATGTGTTGATTTGTTGATATGCTTTGTTTCCTAGTCTTCATTTTTCTATTTGGGGGTCTTGACTTTATGCGATTTGTCATCTTGTGTATGCATTTGGTACATGTCATGACAATTTGTATGCACTTGGCTCTTGCAATGCCTTAATGGTTCTTTACTAAATGTGAATTTGTAAATGTGCTTTATTAATGTTCTTATTAAAATTATTGTCATTGTGATGTATGTGAATGGTGTATGATGTTGACATTTTTTATGTCTTGTAACTAGAAACTTAATCATTTGTTGATCAATTGCATGCCAAGCAGAACACAAGAAATGCAACACATATTTCCAAATACACATCCATAAAAGTGTATAAAAACAACACTCTATAACATTAAAGGATCACCATAGCATAATTTTGAAACCACTGATCTTGGCATCAAATTGTCAGTTCCATTAGCTCTAGGTGGGTGGGTAAACCCTAGTGACACCCTTGTTCTAGCCACGAAGACTATCCATTGTCCACGACCACTCCATACCAAGTAGTCTCCAAGTTGATCTAAGTGCATTTTGAGGTCAATCTTCTGAGGGTTGTAACTCAGAGCTCATTAGGGCTATTGATGAAATGTCAAATGCTACAAGACGATGATGCTAAGGCCTATGATAACCTATCTCATTTTTAAGAGATCACATTCTATTTGGATTCGGCACAATGATCTCACTCGATGCCAAAACTCATTGAATGCCTCAGTTCATAGGATCACCATAGTGTAACTTTGAAACCATGGATCTTGGCATTGAATCATCATTTCCATTAGCTCTAGATGGGTAGGTGAACCCTAGTGACACCCTTGTTTTAGCCATGGAGACCATCCATCATTTGTGGCCACTCCATACCAAAAAGTCTTTAAGGTGCTCTATGTACATTTTGAGGTTGATCTTTTGAAGGTTGTAACTTGGAGCTTGTGAGGGCTATCAATGAACCATCAAATGCTATAGGATGGTGATGCCGAGGCCTAAAATAACCTATCTCATTTTCTAGAGATCACTTTCCATTTGGATTCGATCTTGCTTGATGCCAAAACTCATAGTGTGCCTTAGTTCATAGGTGCACCACAACGTAACTTTGAAACTACTGATCTTGGCATCAAATAATTAGTGCCATTAGCTCGAGATGGGTAGGTGAGTCCTAGTGACACCCTTGTTCCAGCCATGGTGACCCTCCATCATCCATAGCCACCTCGTATCGAGGAGTCTCCAAGGTGCTCTAAGTATGTTTCGAGGTCAATCTTTTGAGGGCCGTAACTCAAAGCTCATGAGGGCTATCGATGAACTATCAAATGCTATGAGATGGTGATGTTGAGACCTAAAATAAACCATCTCATTTTTGAGAGATCACCTTTTGTTTGGATTTGGCACATTAATCTTTCTCGATGCCAAAACTCACAGTGTGCCTAAGTTCATAGGTGCACCACAACGTAACTTTGAAACTGCTGATCTTGGCATCGAATCATCAATTCCATTAGCTCTAGATGGGTGGGTGAACCCTAGTGACACCATTTTTCTAGACACAAAGACCCTCCATCATCCACGGCCACCCCATACTGAGGAGTTTCCAAGGTGCTCTAAGTGCATTTCAAGGTTGATCTTCTAAGGTTGTAACTCAAAGCTTGTGAGGGCTATCAATGAACTATTGAATGCTATAGGACAATGATGTCAAGGCCTAAAATAAACTATCTAATTTTTGAGAGATCACATTCTATTTGGATTTGGCACAATGATCTCGCTCAATGCTAAAACTTGCAGTGTGCCTTAGTTCATAGGTGCACCATAGCATAACTTTGAAACTGCTAATCTTGGCATCAAATCATCAGTGCCATTAGCTCTAAATGGGTGGATGAACCCTAATGACACCCTTTTTCTAGTCACAGAGACTCTCCACTATCCACGGCCACCCTATACTGAGGAGTCTCCAAGGTGCTCTAAGTACATTTTGAGGTTGATCTTCTTAGGGTCATAACACAGAGCTCGTGAGGGATATCAATGAGCTATTAAATGCTACAGGATGATGATGTTGAGGTCTAAAATAACCTATATCATTTTTGAGACATCACATTTCATTTGTATTCAACACAACAATCTCGCTCGATACCAAAACTCGTAGTGTGCCTCAGTTCATAAGTGCACCACAATGTAACTTTAAAACCACTAATCTTGGCATTGAATCATTAGTGCCATTAGCTCTAGATGAGTGGGTGAACCCTAGTGACACCCTTGTTCCTACCGTAGAGACCCTCCATCATTCACAATGACCCCATACTAAGGAGTCTCTAAGGTGCTCTAAGTGGGTTTCGAGATTGATCTTTCGAGGGTCGTAACTTAGAGCTCATGAGGGCTATCGATGAATCATCAAATGCTATAGGATGATGATGCCAAGGCCTAAAATAACCTATATTATTTTTGGGAGATCACATTCCATTTGGATTTGGTATGGCAATCTCGCTTGATGCCAAAACTTGCAGTGTGCCTCAGTTCATAGGTGCACCACAGCGTAACTTTGAAACCACTGATCTTGGCATCAAATCATTAGAGCCATTAGCTCTAGATGGGTGGGTGAACCCTAGTGACACCCTTTTTCTATCTATGGAGACCATCCATCATCCACAACCACCTCGTACTAAGGAGACTCCAAGGTGCTCTAAGTGCATTTTGAGGTTGACTTTCCAAGGGCCGTAACTGAGAGCTTAGAGGGCTATCGATGAACTATCAAATGCTACAAAAAAATGATCCATAACTTTTTCTTGTAAAGTGAAAATGAGTGCAAAGAGTTAGTTATGGGTTTGAGCATGACCATACAAGGTTGGAAACACCTATATAAGGTGTGAAATGATAACATGTATTAATGAAGCCAATTTTCTTAAGTGGATCAGTATGGGTAATCTGATCAATGTGAGAAATGTATAGATGTTATTCATATGGATATGTTATTGGGGAACCAAGTTAAAAAGGTTTGATCCAATCAAGTCTCTTAAGTTGGGATATTTTGAGGTTATGTTGAAATTGAAAAGTTGTAGTATGAGGATAGTAACAAAGTGAAGTGCTAGTTATCAAATATTATGAGTCTAGGAATGAGTTCATGGGTGGGAATACAATCCATGGTTGAGGAGTGGAGTCCTTAAGTGTTTTGATATTATATTTGAAGCCAAGAGTTAGTTTCAAGGTTGGAGGTGGAGTTTAAAATTAGATTTGGGGTTATGTGAACCTTGTGTAGTAGGTTAACAAGTGTCTTTATGTCATGATAGCACTTCAAATTAAACACTGCATCTAAATTTGACAAAAAAGGTTGTTAAAATTTTATTCACAAATTATTGCATTTGAATCAAATATAAAAAACATAATCAAAATTAATGATATTCCATAAACATGAACAATACACATGATCTACGATAAATTGAACAATATTAGATACTAAATTAATCTGTATATCATTGTGCACATAAATGACAAAAATATATATCAAAATACATAGATCCATATACAAAATGTGGCTGATCATGCCATTGAAATGTGTATAATATTAATATTTTTGTAAACAATGTGGCATATGGAATCTCAAAGTGTCTCATGATGCATCATATGACAACTATACTATCCTAGGGTTCTGGTGGATGATCAAAATGTAGCCTCTTTGCTGCACTAAGTGGATCAGATGCCTCCCACATAAACAAAAAAGGAAAACCCAAAGTTAGACTACTAAATTTATATGGTTCTTTGTATCTAACATTGAATTACTCAAATGCATAATGAAATTTTTTATAATGAATATTTATACTATTAAACTTTCATAATAAATATCTCTCTCGTCAACCTCTTGTGCTGGTCAAGAGTCCTTTCCTATACCCTTAGCAATGCTTGTACCTTGTTGATTGTGGCCTATATATGTTCAAATATGTTTGTCAGATGAATCTAAAACTTAAATTATAACATTATAATTCATAGCATGCTAAATTTATAACATATTTAATCATGAATTCAAACTATAACTTATTAGTGTAGGCTCCTCCTCAGGATATAGTGGTTGCATCATCAAATCTACAAAACTCTCCCGTTGAACCTTGTGTGCACTAGGAGTCTCCTATGAGATACAAAATAGTAGTTGTTAATATCACGGAAATCAATTTTGAATTTATTTATGAAGATAAGGAAAATAAAAAAATAAATGATACTTATACATACAATGGGGCTCTTAGTGCTAATGGAAATGATTGAGTGTCTATGACACAGAATCTGTATGGGCTCATTGCTAGTAGCCACACCCTATATACAATAAAGAATGTAATTAAATTTCATTACCACAAACATTTTACAAGAATGCATCAATATTTCATCAAATAGAAAGCACCTAAGTACCTTTCCTTTGTTAATGGGTGTTGGCTCATCCCCTACACTTTATCCCCCAAGGACAGGTGGTACCTACAAGATAAAAGAAAGATTAGCAACCATATATGCTACAATATCAAAAATAATAAAAAAACAACATAATGTATTGTAGTTAT
Source organism: Cupressus sempervirens (assembly GCA_028749045.1). Lineage (NCBI taxonomy): Eukaryota > Viridiplantae > Streptophyta > Pinopsida > Cupressales > Cupressaceae > Cupressus > Cupressus sempervirens. Next base: position 570,030,483 of record CM053789.1, on the reverse strand, counting down.
CTCAAGACCAAATGAAATGGCCAAGAGCGTGGCATCATCAACTTGTCTCAGATCCTCCTTGGTCATCAACTAAACATGAATGAAGATCACATACATGTATAAGTCAGTATGGTTTAAAAAATAAAATTACTCTATTATAAAAATTAACTTTAAATCACATGTCATAACAAAAAAATGTATACACGTACCAACACAAAAAGAGTCCATGCCTCTGCATTCCCCTCCTCTCTCACATCAGGGTTTGTAGCCTTTGCACATGTGTTTGGTGTATCCTCATCTAATACAAAATGATACTCAGGAAGATCACCTATGGGACCTAGACAAATATTTTTGCATGTAATGCAAATGTGAGGCACAAAAATGTGTGATGAGCTAGCCAATGATGAACTGGCACTAGCATCATCAACACAGGGAGGTAGGAATGACCTAGTCTAAAATATCAACAAGCTACTTGGTCTATGAATGGCTCTAATGGTCTAATAGCTAGCCTCTGCCATAATATCAAGATGCTACACTTGAGGAGGGGGGGAGACATCAGTAGGGGGCACAAAAGTGGTAGCTTTCTTTCACTGGGAAGAGGGTCTATCCTAAGAAGCTCCTAGTCCTACATGCATGTTGGGCTTCATGCTCCAATAGTTCACTTTGAGTTTCAACACAAATTCTGCATATAATTTTCTAAGGAAATAAAATGGCACCTCTAAATTGCTATGTGGAGAGATATCAAAAAGTATCCACCAATGATCCCCAAAAGTTTACACATATGGTGTCATTTGTGCACCATTTAATCGATAGTTTGAGTTTTTTATGATCGACTAGTATACCAATTTTTGGGTTTGCAAAAAGGCTAGCCAAATCATCTTTGGTTATATTGAGGGCCACAACCTCATCATAGTCCAAGCCATCATCAACTGTCTCATGAATTTCATCATGCCAATGAGGAGTGACATTTTTTTGGTTGGTAAGGGTTTTAATGTTATCCACTAGGTGTTTAACATGGATAACATAGGAGCCAATGCTAGTACATTATTATATGTTCTTCACAAAGCCCTCAATTGGATGAGATTTTCAATTATCAAATCCTTGATTTAAGGATCATTTTGAGGGGGTAAAGGATCATTTGGTGGATGATTTTGCAGGGGCACTTGATCATTTGGTGGGGGGTTACAAGAAATAATATTCCTTGCCTCATGGTCATCATTTTGATCAGCCATTCCTATTAATTTGCAAAACCTAGATTTTAACAATTTCTATCAAAAAAACCCTAAATTCTAACAAATTCAACTAAAACTAACAAATTTATGATAAAATTTATTAAATGTAAATTAAAATTGATTAAAAAACAAAAAAAACTACCTTATATCGTGTATCTGATATAAACCCCAATATCTGAGCCATTGAGCATGAAATAAGCCTATGAAAACAACCTGTGGGTTGTCTTTTATTTATTTATTAACACTGCAAAATATCGGGTATCTAATAATATCCAATATAATATCGAATATCTAATATAATATCAGATATCCAATATCTATTGTTATTATAAAAAAAAGAAAAGACAACTCGTGGGTTGTTCACAGAATAAGACTGTGAAGATTATGAAAACAACCCAAGGGTTGTCTTTTATTTTGTTTTTAATAACACTAACAACTATTAGGTATCCAATATTATATCAGATATCTAATATTATATTAGTTATCCAATATCAAATTGGATACCTAATAAAGGGTTGGGCCTTACTTTCTAGGTTTGGTACCTGGATAGGTGAAAAAAATTCAATGGATTTTGAAATGCTTTTAGACATTTTCAAACTCTATTTTTTTCACATCACCACTTTTTGGCACACCATGATCCTGCATATACCCTTGAGTTTTTTTTTTTTTTTTTTATAAAATGGAATTTTGAAAATAGGAGATCCACTCACCCACTCTCTAGTTTTAGAGATTTTCTATTTTTGGAGATTTATAAAGGAAGGATATAGGGCTCTTCTCAAATCAGTTCATTTTCCATAGCTTGGAGAAAGGTTGGAGATTTTGCCATGTTTTAGGAATTATGTATTGTATTGTTTTTTTGAATAAAAGTTATGTAAAATTGGCTATAGATGCATATGTGTATTTGTCATTGTCCATGTTGTATTGTTGGGTGTGAATGAATTTTCTATTGTTTATTTTCTTTCTCTTGATTTTGAGATTATGATGTTATGGATGTGGAAGGACATCACTCACCCTTGGAAGGGAAGAAGTGGCCTTCAGGTGAACAGATTGGTTGGGTCTCTCTATTGAGTGTAGAGTCTCTTCCCTGGAAGGAAGAGGGATACACATGTAGTATGGGTTGCATGTGCCAATACATTATTATGCACTTTGGGGGTGATAAGGGGAGAATTTTTGTGAGAGTTGGTCATTATTTTTTATGCCCTATGAAGGTAGATTTGGTTTTATGTATTTGGCTTCTCCTTAGTATTTTAGGCACACCTTCACCCATTATATTGGTTGCTATGGTAACCTATTGTGTAAGCTCAAAAAGGGTGTTAAATGTTGTGTTGTGTAATTATTATTTTATATGTTTGTAATTGATTGTTACCCAGTTGGTCTTGGTTCTCTAAGCTCAGTGGGTGGTCTTATAGAGACCTAGGTTTGGAGGTGAGCTCTCCATGGTTTTCAGTGTTGTTTTCTACAGGTTTCATAAGGATTTGTGTTGAAGAAAAGCTTGGAAAATTTCATTTTCTATTGGAAATTTTAAGATGATTTATTATGAATATTTGTAAAAGTTCTATATTGTAAAGATCACATGTAAATCTTCATTTATGTAAATCTTGTTTTGTTGTAAGATGTAGATGTGATTGTAATGTTGGAAGAGATATGTCAAAGCTGTGAATTCTTTTCACTTAAAATATTTCCTGGAATATTATTAGATGTATTTGAAAATTTGTAGTAATAATCTTTAAATAATTTGATATGGTTTCTTAAAGTGTTTCAAATTTTAATTTTGTTCTTATTATTGAGTAGTATGTATGTGTGTGTCTTGTTCAAAATTTGGGCATGCCAGATCCTAGAACAAATTAGGCATAACTCTAACTAAGGTGTCGGTCCTTATTTTTTTCTCTTCTTCTTCTACCTACTACCATCTTCTTTCCAATCTATCATATAAGTCCTTGGGTATCTTCTTCTCAATTTCAATAGGAGCTAGCTTATGATTAGCTATACTATCTACCATAACTTCCTCAAATTTGGTTTTGGCAGTATTGTCCAATTATCATATTTTACAAATCTAAATTTAGATAATCCTAAAGATCTTAGTAGCTCTGCACATACCTCATTAATAGACTTTCTTTTCCCTTTTTTTGGTCCTTTGACCAATTTCCTTATCTTAGGTTTAGGTGCACTAGACTCTATAGTCTTTACTGCTCTTTGTTTTGCAATCTTCTCAACACTAGCAACTACCCTGGTTCTTGGCTTATTTGGTGGTGGAGGAGAGAGGGATGTCACTATTGACTTCTTCTTAGTTCCTTGAGCCTTCTTTCTCAATGGAGTGACAAAAACTAGGGCTTTACTCTTGTCACCTTCTTCTTCTTCCCCTTCCTTATCACCACTATCTTTTTCATCCTCTCCAAGACCTAGTGTTATCTGTAATGGTTCCTTTCCCTTGCCTAGGCTGCCCAATTTTTCTTCTAGGTCTTCAATAATTCTTTTCCTTTTCTTCTCCTTAGAATATATCTTTATTTTTTTAGTTATTTTGTCCTTAGGTTCCTCATATCTTCAAAAATATTTAGCATTAGTGTCTATTTCTTCTTTCAATAGGGCAACAATGTTTGCACTAACTAAATCACTATCAATCTCATAATCAAAACCTTGTAGCCAAGACTTCCTTGGCTTTACTACCTACACAAATGTGTTATCTGTATCTACAAGAAAGCATATGTCATTATAATAACTTGTGACCGATTCTTCACATATCATCATATCCTCATCTTTATTCTTTTCTTAAATTGCTCAAAGTAAGCATCCATGACATTCTCAAAACTTGATCCTAATTGAGTAATGCATTCATTTATCTATCTTGTGACCAATTTTTTTTTTTTCCAAACAACATCACCAACACTAGGAAAATATTTATGGATATAAAAGAAAATACATACAACAAGGGATCCAGACTTACACATTGAATTCTTTGCTTTTATAATAGACAACAGATTCTCTGCTAGTTGTAGTCTTTGGAGCTTGGCAAGATCATATTCATGATATTTCAACACCACCTTCCATGTTTGATCCACTTCCATACATGACACATTGTACAATCTACTTGACTGGTAAAATTTTGAGTTATAACCCTCATAGGAAATTTGATTAGTGGATTAGAAATGTTTGTAATGGGAAAACCTCATCCATTCCACTCAACACCTATGTTTGCCTCAATTTCCTCTTGACTTAGGCATTACATGGTTTTCTTCTTATCTAAATTTGGATAGCCTATAACTCTATGAATAATTTTCTTCATGTTCTCCATGGGTCCATTCTATAACCAATACTTCATATCATAGATTCTTATCAATTTCTTTTAACCCATTCAATCTTGAAATTTCTTGAAAATTCTAGGGCATGAGTTAACCTTTCCTTTCAACAACTTTAAATTCATCCTTCAAGATTCCTTGATTACATAACTTCTCATAAGCTTCTCTTATCTCTGAATCTTTGACTTCTCTGATCTTACTCGTGTAACAAATCCTAACATTATGAATCATAATAACTTTGGTCAGTATCAAGGATAACGCACCCATTGAATTTTCTTTAATTTTAATTTTTGCAATAGCACAAAACTTTGGTGGCGGAAAAATATCACTCTTCACTATTTGGATTTTACTAACCTCTTGGCTCATTCTAGAGGTAGATGAAGTTGCAATATACTTTGTTAGGGTATGAACTCTCTTCTTTATCCTCTAAATTACTTGGCATAGTTCAGATCTTTACTTGTTCAAGATTTTCATCCAAATCTCTCTTGAAGCCTTTTTCTAGCCACTCAAATTGCCAAATTAATCTATGATCTTGAAATCTATTTGCAAGGTGTGAGTTAGTGTCTTCAAAAATTGTTATATACCTTCTTTTGATCAATTTAGTGTGTCCATTATTGTTGTGTACTTAAGTAGGTGGAAGCCAACTATCTTGATTGATATTGGTGCCTTTGAAATAGGTCTTTTATTTATAGCTTAGTCTCTTCCATATCACTCAATCTCTACTAGTTTACTTATGAAGTTCTCGATCCATGTTGCAATGATCAATCAACATAGATAATTTTATTAATGTTCGACAACCATTCATAAATATGTTCTTATGTATCTTCATATATGCAAATATGAACTTTGGCACATTTCATGTAAGGAATTGATGTATGATATATTAATTAAATAAACACTTCCATACATACATTTCTTGCTTAATTTGAGATGTCATGATCACCTTCTCCATTGGATTGGGTGACCTCTACTCCATTTTCTCCACTATTTCCATCATTTCTTTCTTTTTTCATCTTTGATTCATTTCCTTATTTGTTTGTTCAATGTCTACTTTTACTTTATCTTTGTCTTTTATTTGATTTGTTGAATGTTCTTGAGTCTTCCAATTATTTCTTATATGTCTAAACTTGTGACATTTCGAACATGCATTACTAAGTGCATAATTTTTCCTTTTGACTTTTCCAACAAGGTTTTGTCTGAGATTTGCATTAATATTCTCTATGCTCATACTATTAACAATTATAGCAATATCCTTCAAATATAGGTGTATTAGATGTATTCCTCATTCTTGACCTAGACTCATGTATTTTATATCCTTGTTTCTTGCCGTAAAAATAGTAACTAGTAAAATTAGGTTTAGGATTTTGCATACCATGTTTTCTTTGAAAAATATTTGTAGTATGACCAAGTTTTCCATAGTGATAACATGTTAATTTTTCCTTTGACATCGCATTCCCTAGCTCTCCATTCTTGGATGATTCTCCTTTCTTAGTGTATGAATGTCTTGAGCCATTAGTGCTACTAAATGAATTCATAATTTCTTCAAAGTACTTCATTTCTTCTATTGGTTTGTTGAATTTATCCATAGATTCTTTCTTATTTTTTAGTTCATACTTCAATATGTCCTTTTATGATTTGAGATTTTCAATTTCCACATCCTTATGATTCAATTCTTGATTTACAAGCATCAATTGATTCATCATGTCCAGTTGAGTGTTTGTGAGCTTCTACACATCTGATATCCCTTCTTCAAGTTTGATAGCCATTACCCTTTTGTCTTCTTTAGCCATAGCCCTATATTCTTTAGGTTTCTTCTTTTATTCAATTAGTCCACATAATCTTACTGATTGGGTTTCATGATCTCTTTTTAGTCCTCTTATTTCTTCATTCAGGAGTTTGTTATTTTCAAGTAGATCTATAGATTTTTTTTTCATTTGGATTGATTGATTCAAAGAGTCATTCAATCTTAACTTCTTTGTAGAAAAATTGTTTATCCTGGATAGCCAATTCCTTTCTTCTTTCTAGCGAGTTATTCAAATCTTGTCTTTGTTTCTCAAGTTTCTATACTATGAGTTAGATGTCAATCACTTAATTGTCAATGACCTTGTCTAGTTTAAAAGCCTCCATCTCCAAGAAATTAAGCTTCTCTCAAAGAACTAGTGCTGTGAAACCAACTGTTGATTGATGGAAGTATAAATAGGATAACAAGATACTAGGGGGTGAATCATAGTCTTAAGCACTTTTACATTTCAACAAGTCATTCACACATTCAACGGTTAACTTGTGCATGTAAAAGTTGTAATAATAAACTTGTTGTAACATGTAAATCTGATCTATCATAGGCATGAAAATAGACACATAATACAATATTTGTTACCAAAAAACTCTTGAAGGTGAAGGTAAAACTAGGGTGGGGATGACATAGAAAAATGTTCACTATTTTAGTAATAAAGTTAACCTATTAGGGTTATAATGTTTGATCATAATATATGATCTACCCTGTGAGGGGTCAACCCTATTAAACATGTTTGAGATTGCTAGGTCTTATCTTGTTAGAGGATTTAACACTTATAATAAAGTAAGGATTCTATTAGGATATTACAAAGATTTGTTAAGATGACTCTATTAATAGATTTACCCTGATTCAATTTGATTAAAACTAATTCAATACCTAACTCTTGATATGCTCTATAAGATGATTTTGAGTCTTCTCCTTGCTAATTGATGCTCTCATCTAATCTAATAAAACTTTTCTTCCCCTCCACTACTCTAATTAGGTCACTTGCTCTGTTAAGAGATAACATAAGACTTCTACTAACTTCTAATCTAATCTCAGTCTTTCACTTCACTATTTGCATATTTCTCCTTGTTTTCATACACACTCTTCTCTTCTTATCTCATCACCACATGATCTAGGTTAAGATCTTCTCTATTTAAAGAGTTTTGTAAAGGGTTTTCTAGAGACTTCTATATTTTTCCCCTTCATTTGAATCATTGATCACAAAACATAGGGACTGGTGACCCACAACATAAACACATAAAACTCTTTGTAACAATCTCTACATATATTAAATGTTCCTTCCCAGTTAGACTGAAAATGATTTATGTCAAAATATTTACCATTCCTAACTTTTATGTATCCTTTGCATTGCTCAAACTTTATTGTTTTCTGATACTCAACATTTTTGTTGCTCAGTCTGTATTATGCTCAGCACATACTATGTAACTCAACACTTGTATGCTTTGTAATGCTTGGTTGATGTTGAGCTCAATTTGTATAGAAAATACTTGGTGACCATACACTTATTTGGCTCCTATAGATTTCAGTACATTGTACATGACTCGGCCTATGTAGAGTAGCTTGGTCATAGTGATGACTGTTTGAATCTACCTTGTAATTGACCAAGTGTTTAACACTAATAGACAAAAATAGTTAGAGATACCAACACTAAGTTGTCATATATTTTTGCCAAGTTTTCTAGGTCAATGTTGGTTGAGTTTTGTGCTTTATACCCTAGGTCGAATAACCTACCAAATTCACTCTATGTGATTGAAAAAATTACCTCCTATGTCTTTTGATTCATAACTACCTTTCTATTTTCATCATAGTTTTTAGCACAAACTTCTAAAATTTTTGGGCAAGGGAATACTTGAGGGAACCCCAAGCAGGAAATTCCCCTAGTCCATGTTGAAAATTTATTTACAATGCATCATATCATGTTGTTTGATTTAATACATTTTCACTCCTTTTTTGGATCATTCCACTTATCTTCAATTGTATATTTAATCTCCTTAATACTCCTTCCATAGATAAAAGATCCCAAATATCATGGAATTCATTAATAAAACTTGGCATTTTAACTAGTTTGTGCATGTAAAAATATAGTTTCCCACTCCCCTATATTTTATTTTGGGTTACAATTCCACTACAGTGTGAGTGTTACTCCTCTTGTATGTTTTCATCATCATTGAAAAATTTACAAAACTATACATAGACACAAATTATATTTGACATATGTGATTAACATTTATATCCTGAATTATATTTCTAATATTTAACTATGCAAGTTACCTAGCCACTAGAAAGTAAACAATTTATGCTTAAAATGCATGATAAATTGACAATTAAGACCTAAATTTTACAGGTGATACTAGTTACTAAATTGTCAATAAAAAATATGTTTAGGATCTTACCTAGAAAATTTAAACTCAAATTGATAATATTTTTTGGAGATGTTGTGAGTTGTCTTAGAAGAATGGGTCTGCGTTACAACTTGCAAATTGTGATTTGTAACCCCTTTTTGATGCTCCAATACTTCTATTGAATCTTTGATTGGTAGTTTTTCCAAAGATCCAAGATTCAATAATGAAAACCAAAACTTATAGTCTACACAAAAGCAAATTTTACAATTATTAAACTTGATAGAGTTGAGAATATGTTTGATATTAATTCTTACGTACATTGTATAATGGAGAGTTGGTATTATAATTAATTGTGAAATTGTAAACATATGATATTGCAATATAACTCAAGATTAACTCTAGTAATTATTGCTAATTTCCAAAGATTTGATTACTTCTTTCTCAAGACTTATTCTTAGAGGAAACTTTGAAAAAATATGAGGGTAGCAAAAATTGACTTAGAATAAATCTCGAACCATCAATATTTAATGCTCCAATAGTGTTAGGCACATCAATCATTACCTCTTTACATGTCCCATCACCACACCATGGTCTACATAAATGCTACATATCTTCTTTCTCACTTGATCCATGTATGACACGTGTCTTCTTTTAGTAGCATTTGAGAAACAAAGATTACTCTTGCCAAAATTGGCCCAAAATATGACTAGGGTCATTCGATCTTTCTTAATTGAAATATTTGTAAAGGACACTATTACCTCAAAAGATGTTTCATCAAGTATGTCACATGTCCTCTTTTCAGGGCATGTGGGAATACAAGTTGACTATTACCAAAATCAGCATAAATTTTATTTGGAGTCATTGATCTAAGTTGATCGAATGGTGGTCCAATTGTTTCTTTTTTTGTACAATGTAAATGATACAATATCATTGAGTCACATATGTCACTATGATATTTAACATAGGTGCACTTTCCATGTTGAAATGAATAGTGAATAGTCAAAGGTGATACATATATGCCACATGTCTTGTCTCTAGGGTGATTTGGGAAAACAAGTTGAGTGCTACCCAAATTGGCGCAAAATATATCTTGAGTTGTTGATCCTTGCCCATCCAAGGGTAGTTGGTGCATCCTCTTTATTATATTTAAACTTGTGACATCATATTAAATTATAATTATAATATTAATTTTATATTATAATAATAACAACATTGTATTAACACTTGTTAAAGATAAAAATTACTAATTAAAAATAAATTGAATAAAGATGTTTTGTGTTTTATTTCAAGAAACAATTTGACTTATTTGTTATATATATATATATATATATATATATATATATATATTTTTTTTTTTTTTTTAAAATTGTGATTGAATAAGAAGATATTCATAAAAATTAAATAAAAATAGGAACTTATGTATTTATGCATTGAATTTCAAACTGAATAATTTATATTAACAAAATAATTATCTTATTTTATGTATTTGACAATGAAAAAAAGTTGGTATGTTATAATCAAAGTGTTTGTATGAAAATAGAGTAATTTATAAATATTAATATATTGTCCATTATATGTTAGAATTTAGAAAACTACTTCAATAATTATATTATAATATTAGGATATAATTAAGGACCTAATACAATATAGTTAAATTATTCTAAAATATATAGCATTCTTAAAGTTTTAATTCAAATTTAAAATTCATTACAATACGAATAATTGAGCGGTCATAACATAAAGTTTTTATATAGCATATTTATTAGTATTAGATACTAGAGTTGACATATGTCTTCTTTCTGGGTGCATTTATAAAAATGGTTGAGTGTTCCCCAGATTTTCCCAAAAATTATCTCTGGTCATTGATCTAAGTTGATCAAATGATGCTACTATGAGGATAGTTGTTTCACACTTGATACATGTTTTCCACACATCTTCTTTCTTGGGAATTTGGAAAAGCTAGTCAATTGTTGCCGAATTCATCTTGAAAAACATCTAGAGTCGTTGATCTTTCTTCATTCAACAATAATCGCCACATCACCTTTATAATATTACTAACATATTCTTAGATATATTAGAATGTTTCTAATTTTTAAAATAAATTAATTTTCAATGATACTTTAAATTTGATTGTAAAATAAGCCCCCATCCAATGGAGAACTAAATTTGATTATAAATGTAACTATCAATTTTGTTCCACAAATTCTATTATTTTGTACTATTGAAACTAAACTTTGAAGTAAGTGATTAATTAAATAAATTAATTGTTAAATGTTAAAGATAAATATGTTAATTTTAATTCAATGTTAAACATTATATTGTGTTTCTTAAAAATTTAATTTTAATTTTTGAAAATGCAAAAACATTGCATAAGTAAGCATAATAATAAAATACAATTTTATATGGAAATCCAAAAATTTCATTGATATTCCTTGAAAATTACAATTTGAGGAAGAAACATGTACAATGATCGTAATTTGATTAAACAAAATAGAAAGTGAAACTAGACTACAGGAGAATTTGGAAAACCCTAGTACTACTATGCTAGTCATTGTAGAAAGCATGAGACTCAACTAAGCCTATTGATTCTTATAGCCATGGGTTTTCCTTTACCACTTCATCAAGATTATACCATTTTTAGAGAGAATCTAAGCTAATTCCTACCTATTTCTTATGGTGCTTCAACTGCCAACAATCAAGACTAACATAAATGGTTGTAGGGCTACATTTTGGGCAAGTTCTAGAAGCTTGTGGATTTAACCCACACAAGGGATCCCCACCCCTAATACTACATGAGAAATAGTGTCAATGTAATCACCCATGTATTCTTCTTTATAAGTCTTCCTTAGTAGCAAAAAAATGTTGACCCTTTCTTCTTTGAGGTCAAGAAGAGATGCTAGAAAATAGGACGTAATATTTGTGTTGACACGGTACCTATTCTCATTCTCCAAAAACTCGCACCTAGAACCATTTTCATAGCATGAATAATTAAATGCGTAGTGGGAATAATTCATTGTAAATTGACAAGAGGTTCTCATCAGGGACATCACCTAAAAAGACCTTATGTTCCTCATCCAATTTGTATTTCAAGTGAATTGGAGTATCTATCTTGATTCATAAGTTATGAATTAATTAACTATAGAAAAATGAATAGAGAGTAATGACTAGAGAGAAATGACTATCAATCTACCACACCAAGTAAATAAGACCAGAATTTAAGGAGCACTATAAGTATACTAGACTATTGACTACCAAAAATGAGTTGAGCAATTATGAAAGAAGAAGCTCAATTGCATATAAATAAGCTAAGTGGTTGGTGATGGTCCCTTCACACTTTTCCATCTAATTTCTAGTTCAATTAATTTAAATGACTAATTTTTTAAAAATCTTAAATGTAAATGCAAGTTTGTGCTAAAAAAATTGTGATGCGTGCAGAGTTAATGGAAGAGGAAATGCCATTGATAGTGAATAGATATCTATTTAATGTCCACAAGTGGTATAGGGTGGAAGGAAAATTATCACCATTCTAAAGACTTGAACAAGGTTGAGGCTTTGTTTAAGATGTTTGGCCCAAAATAAACATTCAACTATTGATATATTATCATCAAATGATAGTCTATAGATGGATGTTACTAGATATGCACATATGTTGGAGATATGACATGTTATTTGAAATATTTCCCAAAAATCCATCACTTCAAATATCAATTCTTGCTCGCATGTGGTACTTGTAGTATGTACTATGTGCTACTACTAACTAGTACGTACTTACTAAAAAATGAAATTACAATTCACACAAATTTGTAAAGTAATAATTAAATACATCATCTGATTATTATAAAATAACTAGGTCCCAAAAGAAAACACCATGCCACTAAAATATCAAATATCAACAAAAAGGGGTTTATTTTGCATTATATTCTTTTTCATCACATTTTATCTTCATATATATATATATATATATATATATATATATATATAGTATACCAAAAATGGTTGTGGTTTTCGTCAAAAAGGGAAGGGAAAAGCTTCAAACTATTATATTTCAAATTCATACACTTCTCGATAATATGTTTTACAAAATAAACCCTATCTAAACTAATGAATCATCATGTAATGCTTCTTTCATTATTCAAAAAATACCAAAAGTGTTGAAGTTCAAGTTTTGTTGTTCCACCACATTTGTAATTCATTCTTCAAAATTAGTAGGGTCGAGACCCATTTCAATGAACATTACTCAAAGGTCTTGTAATTCTCCTCCAAATATAACCCAAAAGAATAGGCCAAAGTTGATAAGTTTGAGAGGTAAATTTTTTTAAACATCCTTTTCTTGTTAACCTCATTAATCATAGATGGAAAGTCCTATTCTAGTTCCCTTGACATTCCTTCTTTACTACTTAAGTTATTCCACCCATTAGTGTTTATTGTCATGAAGATTATATAGTTCTTAAATATAAAATAAAAAATTCCATAACATCATTATAATTGATTGATCTAATCTTATAATGAGGACAATCAAGAAGTTCAACTATAACAAGATATACACCAAAATATTCTATATAAATAAGCCTGATTTACATAAACAAAATGATAATATAAGTATTCACCACCATACATATATACCAAGCTGAATTTTTATAAAATAGATACAATTTCCATACATATACTTTTCAAGAACCAAACCTCTTTCTTATTTACCCAACCCTTATAAATGTCTTTCCTTAAAATGTATTTATTTGAATCCTCTTTCCATCATTCATCAAATTATATCTAAATATTTCATTTACATTGTTTATAGTAATGCAAGTAACATGAAAATCCTTAAGCATATGTGAGCATCATCTAGGAATATATTTAGGAAAGAACTCCAAGGAAAGCCACAAACAAGCCTCTGGTCTAGCCACCCAACCATTGGAACCATAAGGAACCACTCCCCTAAGCTAGAAGACAAAACCATGATCCACCTAAGCTCTAAGGTAGTCTATGTCTTATACCCAAAATTAAGCACAAGGGTAACATAAGGCCACAAAAAAATCATAAAGCCCATAATGAAATCATAGCAAATGGACAACTAGAGGCATAAGTAGAGTAAGGGATTCAACTATTGGAAATGATTGAAAAGATCTTTGAATGAAGAATGATGGAATTGGTAAAGAATGCTTTCAATCCTTGTTTTCTCATTGATGTCAAACTTGCTAAATACAAGAATGAAAATTGCTTAAGTGATCCAAATACTATCACTTAGTTGATTGAAAATATGTAACTAGAACATGTAGAGAAAGGTTGAATTATGATGTTGTAATGAAGTATAAGGATCAGCTAATACAATGATGAAATCATGTATTAATGACATACTTTAAGACACAGGGAATGGAAACTACAAAATGAAAGGTTTGACTAAACCATTTGCAAAGACTAACTAAGTTCATCTATGAGTGCCAAGAAATCCTTCAGGTGCTGAGCATCAAAAAAAGGTAGTGGATGCCAAGAAAATTTCTTCAGATGCTGAGAAATCCTTTAGGTCCCAAGCATCATAAAAAGGTAGTGGATGTTGAGCAAATTTCTTCAGATTCCAAGAAAATCTATTAGGTTGCTGAGCATTAGTAAATAGTAGTAGAAGTCGAGTAACCTAGTTAATGCGAAGCATCAATAAACCAATGATGTCAAGTTGCTATATTATTTGTTAAGTCAAAAGAATTGCCAGATCAGTAATAATAAGTTTTTTATATTGGATTTTTTGAATCAGTTGGATGATAAGGATGATGAGTAGATGTCATAGAATTTTATGTAAACCATGCAAACCAATTCAAGGCAAATACTATTGGATTTTCTAGAAGAAATAGTTTGGAGGGAAAACAATTTCTAAAATCAATTCAAATTGATAAGCAAGAAGACTTGAGTAGAAAATAAAGAACAAAACATCTTTATAAGGAGTTATAGGTCAAAGATAAAAAATGAGAGAGTGAGTTGGTCATAAGTGTGGTCGTGTGAAGAAGCCAAGAGAAGGCTAGTGTTAAGTGTCAAGAAGAGGACACAGTGAGGAGTAAGCACCAAGCATTAAGACTCTGAGTTGATCAAGTGACCATAGAGTGCATTGGCACAATGAGAGGAAGAACTCAAGGAGATAGATCTTGAAGGGTGGACAAGTTGTCAGCACTGCAAGGAAGAAAATCCAAGAAAAGAAAAGAACTAAAGCTTGATCTAAAATCTACAAGGTTAGAGCTACAATCTCTATCAGGTTGAAAGCTTTCTAATGCTTTCTTACCATTGTATTAGACATTGAAATCCTACATTGCTAGGTTAGCTTAATAGCTAGGTGGATAAGCCTCAAGAAAAGGATAGAAGATCCCCAGGAGAAGGATAAGAGATCCTCAGGAGAAGGATAGGAGATCCTTAGAGAGGGATAAAATATTCTTTTGAGAAGGTGATTGTAAATCCCATGGACTTGGGTGGGCCTAACAACTCTATGTAAATCCTTTAATAGGGTGGCATTCTAATTTGAATGTTCTTAAGTCCTCTAATAGGGCACACTCCTAATAGGGTGTAGAAATCCTTTAATAGGGTCACATCTGACAATGTGTAAAGCCTTTAACAGGGAAAACCATCAGAAGTGGTTGAAATCAATTGCGTAGTAATTTTTTGGGTGTCATCCCCACCTTAGTTTTACCTTCTTATTCTTGGAGGGTTTCTGGGTCGCCAAAATCCTTTGTGTTATGAGGTGATGCATGTTTACTTTTCATTATTATTTAATGTTTAATTTCATGCATGATAATTTCAATTATATGCCATTAAGGATTTGACAAGAAAGTAAAAAGGCTAGTACTTCTGATTCACCCCCGTTTTATTAAAAAAATTGTATTGGACATTATTGGACCTTGAATAACTGATTCACCCCCCTCTTAGTTATTCTAAAATAATTTTGACATCAACCATATCTAGATGAGTGTCCTCATACCTTCTTAGGGTGTTGGAATGCACCTCCTAGGCTTAAGACTATCCTGCAACACAAAACATCTTTTCCTTGAGTACTCTAATGAGGATAAGCATGTGCAAGTAATCCTAGGATCAACCTCCTGAGTTAGGAACCTATAAGTTATGTAGAATGTCCCTTCCTTAAGTACTCCAAAAATACTTCCACAATTATTTTATTTAGTATGTGAATCCCAAAACCCAACCAAGAAGTTCATTTATTATTTTTTTATCACTTATTAGCTAACTCACAAATAGAACCAATCTATCTAGGGCTCTAGGATCTAAACATAAGATCCCTAGAAGCCACTTCTAGGTTCCAACACCTATGGTGAGCCACTCACCTAGAGTTTCCTATCCTAATCTAGATCCAATACACAAACCATGTAGAGTTACACAAACACCATAGGTTACACAAACTCTACATGGTGTTTCAAATGAAAGCTTATTTCTATTGGGCTTTAGTTTGTGACAAATGAAAGCTTCCAACCTTTATCCTGGTGTTTATATCCTTCTCATCCTTATTCTTGGTCTCCTCTAAGTTTTTATAGGTAATGATCTTCAAAAATGTACATTTGACTATAGTTCTTGCCTTCTTTATTCTATGTTTGTATTTGTCAAGAAGCCCCTTATTTATAGTGAGCAATTTGAAATTTATGGATGGTTGTGTCCATTCCAATTAGCTTACAAAGATTTGATTAAATAAATCAAACCTTTAATTAATAATTTTATTTAATTTAAATCCCTAACTAGTACTAGGTTATCTAGATTGTAAAGAGGCCCTTAGTCAAAGGGTTCACATGTCCCATTGGTCAAGTCTCTATGATCCTTATCTTAAGGTAAAGGGTTTCATTCTTGAGACCTTTTACTATATCTAGACTATAACTGGTGCAGGAGCACCTAGGAAATATGCCAAGTTTCCTAAATCATTTTTGGCTTGTAGTGGTCTTGGCTAGACCACATGAATAAGGGATATGGGATAAAGGCCCAAGTGTGTGAGTTGTGCTTGTAAATAAGTTTTTGTTGTGTTTGAGTTTCCAAGTTGCTTCTATGTTGGCAAAATTGCTTAAATTGCTTGTTAGAGCCTAGAATGGTCAAACACTGACCAAGACCCCAAGAGGATGGGAAACATGGAAAATATGTTAAAAGTTGTAATTACATGGAAATAGGTTCATTTAACCATGTTTGAGGTCATGGAGCCATTAAATGCACAATAGTGCAAAAGTTGCACTTGGCAACTTTGCAACTTTGCAAAGTTGCTTGACAACATTGACAAAAAGTGCTAAAACTTTATAAGGGCTTCAAGAATCAGTTGGAAACCTATGGGATCTGTTGATTCACGTGGGTAAGAGGTATTTAAGACCAATCCAAGTTAGTTTGAGGGTTGGCATATGCTTTTGTACGAATTTTGGCATTGGAATGAAGACAAAACTGAGCATTTTGATGACAGTTTTCTGATTTCACCCTTCATCCACACCTTTAATGGATTGATAGGGTTGATGTTTTCATGTGATTTTATAGTGTATAGAATGTAGATTCTTTGGTAAATATTAGGAGTTTTTTTTGATCAGTTTCATTACTAGTTTGAAAAATCTTTTTAAAGTTGCCAGTTCGCTGGTCTGTACACAGCAATCAGCAAAGAAATCTCTATAACTTGAATTCCAATGGTGGAACCATGATGGCCTTTTGGAATCAAGTACTAGAATGTATAAACAATGTAAATATGTATTTTTGTCTTGTTTTGCAGAGGTTTGTTGTTTTTTCCAAGAGGCCCTAGGCAAGTTTGCATACCCGGCTAGGCAATGAAATCAGCAAATAAGTGTTTGAATGGGGCATAGAATGGGGTGTTGGGTGCAATAAAAATTCATGGAAGGAAAGAGTGGTGAGTGAAGGAAGTTAATTCCAGGAGTTCAGTCATTTAGAGTCCATTTGAGTGGTGGAAGGAAGAACTCTCTATATTCCTGTTCATACAAACAAGAAACCCTTGTAAATAGACATATTTTTGGAAATCCCTTGTACGGATGACCTGGGTGTTGCAGACCTGAAAAGTCTTCAAGGGGAGCCAAAAGGGTATCCAAATCATAAATTTTTTTGAGTACTTCTTAAGGGTTTGAGGAGATATAAGCCAAAAATCAGTTTTGGAGGCCTAATTTTGTTATTAGTCTTAGTAGCCCTCTTAACTATGCAATCTTCAAATCGATTGGAAACCCAATACTCCAATTCACTTAGTGATCCTAAAAACTATTGAATGAGACCTAATACAAGCCTTGAAATTCAATATAGCCAAGAATGCACTCCTGGAAGCCAGTTGTCAAGAACGGTGCAATGAGAGCACTAGGGAGACCCCATGGTGAAATAGAGTTTTGAGTTGATTGGTGAGGATTAGTGTAATAAGGGAATAGAGAGAAGATTCCCTTGGAGTAGGGTATAGGATAAATACCCTAAGAAGCTAGGAGAAAGCCTAAAGTGAGTTCTAGTAGTTGAGGCTAGAACCTTGTTCAAGATCCTCCCCATCAAATTGGTATCAGAGCCTTGAAAGGTTTGGGACAAGACATTGTGTATGTCTTATTTTGGAAGTGAGTCAGTGGGAGAAACCACCATGGTAACAAATGCTGAGTTGGCAAAGGAAGTGACAGAACAAAGGGAGAAAAATAGGCTCCTTGAGGAGGCCTTAGAAGCTATGAAAGATAAGCTTGATGAAGTGGTAGAGACAGCTGGAAAAATGAAAGAGAAGTTGGAAATTAATGAAGAAAAGGGAAAGGAAGAGAATGAAGAGGACTATGTACCTGAACCTGATCCTCCATTACAAGAGGAACCTTTCCTTAAAGCCATCAAGGCATTGGGTGGCAAATCTCTTGAGGGGATACCCCTATTTACTGGTAAGATGAATTCAGAGTTGGTCATGGAATGGATTGAAGGGATGGAGAACCATTTTGAATGTGAAGGCATATCAAAGGCACAAAAGGTGAAGGTTGCCAAATCAAGATTAAGGGGACCAGCCCTAACATGGTGGAAGTTCATTCAAGAAGAGAGGGAAAGAGAAGGCAAGAAACCTATCTCTAATTGGAAAGCTATGGTGGCAAAAATCAGAGATAACTATTTGCCTGAAGACTATGAAATCCAGCTACACAAGAAGAGACAAAGCTTGAAGCAAAAAGATTTGGATGTGGCCTCCTATACTGAAGAGTTTCAAAAACTTTGCTTGAGATCCAAGGTCCAAGAGGAGGAGAGCATCAAGGTGGCTAGATATTTAGGTGGTTTGAAATGGAGTATTCAAGAGGAGATCAGCCTTTGGACTCCTACTACTATTCATAAGTGTTTTCAATTGGCACTCAAAGTGGAAGATAAGAATAGAAGGAAACAAGACTCTAACTCTAGGGGTAGAGGAAGAGGGAGAGACTCTAGAGGACATAGAGGTGGTTATGGGGGAAGAAGCAATGAACCCAAGGCCACAGGAGACTCCAAGTTGATTGAGCAAAGTGGGGAAACAAGTGGAAGAGGTAATTTCACTAGAGGAAGAGGATTTGGTGGTGGAGCTAGAGGCAGATCAAACAATTTCAGCAGGGGTTCACATTTTGCAAACATGAAATGTTACCATTGTGGACAACTTGGTCATCCAGCCTATAGATGTCCTGAGAAGGCATCATCTTTCCAAGGGGATAAGAAGATAACATATGTTCAAGAAGAATGCAGCAACAATATAACTTCAGAAGTGAATCTTGATTCTAAGAAGGGAGAAAATCTGATGTTTAGAAGAGTTTTGATCAAGGAGCCTAGCAAAGAAGAGCCTAAACAAAGAAGGGCACTTTTTAGAATAAAATGCAAGATACTTGGTAAGGTTTGCAAAGTTATTGTTGACTCAGGATCAACTGATAATATCATCTCTGAAGAGGCTATCCAAAAGCTCAAGCTAACAAAGATTCCTCATGATCATCCATATAGAGTCACATGGCTGAATAAAGGGCAGAATGTGTTGGTAAATGAACAAGTTTGGGTGGATTTTTCAATTGGAGGATATCAAGACAAAATTCTTTGTGATGTGTTGCCCATGGATGCTTGTCATCTACTCTTGGGTAGACCATGGCAATATGATAGGGATGCTGTCTATCATGGGAAGAAGAACTTGTATACATTCAAGAAAGGAGGAGTGACATACAAAATCCAATCACTTGTTGAGGAAGGCATAGATGCAGCAACAGATCAGCGTGTTCTACTCATGAGTGGAAAAGAATTCTTACATGATTTCAAGGAGAACAATGAAGTTGGGTTTGCCATAGTTTTGAAACCAAAGGAGAAAGATGCTGTCAAACAAACACCATTGCCAAGAGAGGTAAAAGAACTATTGGATCAGTTCAAAGACATCATAAGTGATGGAGAACTTGCCACACTCCCTCCACAAAGATCTATTAGTCATCAAATAGACTTTGTTCCTGGATCCTCATTGCCCAACAAGGCTACTTACAAGATGACTCCAGATCAGAATAAAGAAATTGCAAGACAAGTACAAGAGCTACTTGACCAAGGTCTCATTCGGAAGAGTATTAGCCCATGTGCTGTACCGGTTGTTTTGGCACCAAAGAAAGGAGGTAAGTGGAGAATGTGCACTGATTCTAGAGCCATAAATAGGATAAAAATTAGATATAGGTTTCCTATTCCTAGAATAGAAGATCTAATGGATTGTTTGGGGGGTGCTAAGTATTTCTCCAAGATAGATCTCAAGAGTGGCTATCATCAAATCAGAATGAAGGAGGGTGATGAATGGAAAACAGCCTTCAAAACTACGGAAGGACTTTATGAATGGCTAGTAATGCCATTTGGCCTCTCTAATGCACCTAGTACATTCATGAGGCTAATGAATGAAGTGTTGAAGGACTACATAGGCATTTTTTTAGTGGTTTATCTTGATGATATTCTCATTTTCAGCAAGACTAAAGAAGAACACATGAAGCATTTGGCAATTGTTTTAAAGAAGTTACAAGAAGAAAAATTGACCATTAATCTTGAGAAAAGTGAGTTCTTGAAACAAGAGTTGGTTTACCTTGGTTTTGTAGTTTCACAAGGTAACTTGAAGATGGATGAAAGTAAAATAGAAACCATTCTAAACTGGCCTACACCTAAAACAGGGGCTGCAGTAAGAAGTTTCCATGGTTTGGCACAATTCTATAGGAAGTTTATAAGGGGTTTTAGTGAGATATGTGCACCAGTATTAGACACCATCAAGGGAGGACTAAAAACTAAGTTCTTGTGGACCAAAGAAGCCAATGAAGGGTTTGAAAGGTTGAAGAAAGAGGTAGCTACTAAACCCATTTTGGTTTTACCTAGTTTCGACAAGTTGTTTATTGTAGAATGTGATGCAAGTAATATTGTTGTTGGGGCTGTATTAAGCCAAGAAGGAAGGCCAGTAGCATTCTTTAGTGAAAGGCTAAATGAATCCAAATCTAGGTACTCATCCTATGACTTAGAATTGTATGCATTGGTGCAAGCACTTAGGAAGTGGAGGCACTATCTTTTACCCAAAGAGTTTGTTGTATACACTGATAACCAAGCATTGAGTTACATCAACACTCAAGAGAAGTTGAGCCTAAGACACATCAAATGGATGGAGTTCCTACAATCCTACACATTCACCATCAAGCACAAGAAAGGGCAGATAAATAAAGTAGCTGATGCATTAAGTAGAAGGCTGCTTACTATCCAAGAAATACAGTTAGAGAGTATTGGAGTTGAAGGTTTCAAAGACCTATATGCTGATGATGAAGACTTCTCAGAGGCCTACAAGGTATGTGTAGAGTTTAACAATCATTTTCATAGCAAGTTTGCTGATTACACTTTGCAAAATGGGTTGTTGTTTAGGGGAAATCAATTATGTGTGCCTAGAGGATCAATGAGAGAAAATCTGATCCAAGAGAAGCATAATGGAAGCCTTAGTGGACACTTTGGTTTGAACAAAACATTGGAGTTGGTGGAAAGATTCTACTATTGGCCTAGGATGCAAAGAGATATCCGGAAGTATGTTGAACAATGCATGATTTGTCAAAAGGCCAAGGGAACTTCTACAAATGCAGGATTGTACCAGCCCTTACCCATTCCAAATAGGCCATGGGAATGCATCAGCATGGACTTCATAGTGGGCTTACCAAGAACAACATCAGGTTTGGATAGTGTGTTTGTAGTTGTGGACAGATTTAGCAAAATGAGTCACTTTATTCCTTGTAAGACTACTCATGATGCTAGCTATATTGCTCACTTATTTTTCAAAGAAGTTGTAAGGATTCATGGCTTACCAATCAGTATAATTTCAGATAGAGATGTTAAATTCATGGGGCACTTTTGGAAGACCTTGTGGAGAAGGCTAGGTACTAACTTGGCACATAGTTCAGCTTACCATCCCCAAACTGATGGTCAAACTGAGGAAATTAATAGGGTGCTTGGAAACCTTCTAAGGTGTTTAACAAAGGAGTATGGCCAAGTGTGGGATCAAGTCCTACCACAAGCTGAGTTTGCCTACAATGATAGCACAAATAGAACTACCGGTAAGAGCCCTTTTCAAGTTGTTTATGGTTATCACCCAAGAGGAGTTTGTGAGCTACGAGAATTAAAGAATCAAGAAGAGATTAGTGGACATGCAGATGATTTTGCCTAGTCCATGAGAGAGGTACATGAGCAAGTCAAGAAGTCCTTGATAGAGGCTACTCAAAGGTTAAAGACTAAAGTAGATGAAAGGAGGAGAGATTTACAATTTGAAGTAGGAGATTTGGTGATGGTACACTTGAACAAGGCTAGACTTCAAAAAGGTGTTCCAAGCAAGCTTCAAATGAGGAGGATAGGGCCTTGTAAGGTTCTAGCTAAGTATGGCCCAAATGCCTACAAGATTGAGTTGCCAAACAATCTAGCCATCTCTCCCATCTTCAACATTCAAGATTTGGTTAAATACAAGGGTCCTAATGTCATGGAAGAGGAACACATCATAGAGGTAGATAAGAATATTCCAAAAATCAGTATTCCTCTCCAAACCAAGCCTCAAGCTGAAAAAGTTCTAGATTCAAGAGTAAAGAAGAAGACTAGGCATGGAATCTATATGGAGCATTTAGTAAAATGGAAGAACCAGCCTGAATCTGAAGCGACATGGGTAGCTGAACATGAATTCAAAAAGAGACGTATCAGTCAAGATCTCTTGAATACTGACCCACCTTAAGTTTTTTTTTTGTCATAGGGGGAGAATGGTGCAGGAGCACCTAGGAAATATGCCAAGTTTCCTAAATCGTTTTTGGCTTGTAGTGGTCTTGGATAGACCAAATGAATAAGGGATATGGGATAAAGGCCCAAGTGTGTGAGTTGTGTTTGTAAATAGGTTTTTGTTGTATTTGAGTTTCCAAGTTGCTTCTATGTTGGCAAAATTGCTTAAATTGCTTGTTAGAGCCTAGAATGGTCAAACACTGACCAAGACACCAGGAGGATGGGAAACATGGAAAATATGTTAAAAGTTGTAATTACATGGAAATAGGTTCATTTAACCATGTTTGAGGTCATGGAGCCATTAAATGCACAATAGTGCAAAAGTTGCACTTGGCAACTTTGCAACTTTGCAAAGTTGCTTGACAACATTGACAAAAAGTGCTAAAACTTTATAAGGGCTTCAAGAATCAGTTGGAAACCTATGGGATCTGTTGATTCACATGGGTAAGAGGTATTTAAGACCAATCCAAGTTAGTTTGAGGGTTGGCATATGCTTTTGTATGAATTTTGGCATTGGAATGAAGAGAAAACTGAGCATTTTGATGACAGTTTTTTGATTTCACCCTTCATCCACACCTTTAATGGATTGATAGGGTTGTTGTTTTCATTTGATTTTATAGTGTATGGAATTTAGATTCTTTGGTAAATATTAGGAGTTTTTTTTGATCAGTTTCATTACTAGTTTGAAAAATCTTTTTAAAGTTGCCAGTTCGCTGGTCTGTACACAGCAATCAGCAAAGAAATCTCTATAACTTGAATTCCAATGGTGGAACCATGATGGCCTTTTGGAATCAAGTACTAGACTATATAAACAATTTAAATATGTATTTTTGTCTTGTTTTGCAGAGGTTTGTTGTTTTTTCCAAGAGGCCCTAGGCGAGTTTGCATACCCGGCTAGGCAATGAAATCAGCAAATAAGTGTTTGAATGGGGCATAGAATGGGGTGTTGGGTGCAATAAAAATTCATGGAAGGAAAGAGTGGTGAGTGAAGGAAGTTAATTCCAGGAGTTCAGTCATTTAGAGTCCATTTGAGTGGTGGAAGGAAGAACTCTCTATATTCCTGTTCATACAAACAAGAAACCCTTGTAAATAGACATATTTTTGGAAATCCCTTGTACGGATGACCTGGGTGTTGCAGACCTGAAAAATCTTCAAGGGGAGCCAAAAGGGTATCCAAATCATAAATTTTTTTGAGTACTTCTTAAGGTTTTGAGGAGATATAAGCCAAGAATCAGTTTTGGAGGCCTAATTTTGTTATTAGTCTTGGTAGCCCTCTTAACTATGCAATCTTCAAATCGATTGGAAACCCAATACTCCAATTCACTTAGTGATCCTAAAAACTATTGAATGAGACCTAATACAAGCCTTGGAATTCAATATAGCCAAGAATGCACTCCTGGAAGCCAGTTGTCAAGAACGGCGCAATGAGAGCACTAGGGAGACCCTATGGTGAAATAGAGTTTTGAGTTGATTGGTGAGGATTAGTGTAATAAGGGAATAGAGAGAAGATTCCCTTGGAGTAGGGTATAGGATAAATACCCTAAGAAGCTAGGAGAAAGCCTAAAGTGAGTTCTAGTAGTTGAGGCTAGAACCTTGTTCAAGATCCTCCCCATCAATAACTTTGTCATGCTAAGTCATAGGGTAAAATCCATTTCCATTTTATGTTACATGAAGAGCTATGTGCGTGAGTTGGTGGAGGGTGAGATTGAAAGGTGGAAAGTTCTGTTGGAAATATAGGAGTAATTAAAAGTGGGGGGGGGGGGGGGGGGTGAATCCATTACTACTAGAATAAATCCAAAATCCCTTAGATGTGAACAATAAAATTTAGAATGAGAAAACTAATTATTGTTGTTACTTGATAAACACATAAAAAATGTTGTAACTTGGTAAATGCAGAGTGTGATTTACTTTTAGTAGATCTTAAAACATTAATAGTAATTAACTTGTAAGCATAAGAGAAATAACATGAACACATAAGACACCAAGATTTAATGTGGAAACCCAATTTGGGAAAAACCACCAATGTAACTAGTTACTATTTTTCACTCTCCTAAAGTGAGTCCTGTTAGGAGCCAACCCTGTTAAAGTTTACAAAACATGTTGTTAGGTGTGACCCTGTTAGGGGATTTAATCACCCTATTAGGAATGGCCTTGAAAGAGGTCTTAAAAACAATTCAATGGAGTTTCCACCTTGTTAGAGGATTTACAACTGGCTATTAAACCAACTCTATTAAGAGATTTTAGATCACTGCTACAATGGTTAGAGAGTAACAATGAAATGACCAGATTGTGATTCAACTGAATTGCTGAATCTAGATCTCTTTTTTGCTTAAACTTGATCCTTCCTAATCAAATATTAATTTTATGCTCCACAAGGATACTTGCTTATCCTTCAAGTTTTCCTCCCCTCTTCTCTTTTCAATTCAATCAATACACTTGCACACACACTAGAAATCTCAACTTAACCTTTTATTTATACCTTCTAGATTGTCAAGTTGGCCCAAATTCAAATTATAATAACCAATATTCATCACCATAGTCAGTTAGAATCAATACATAAAGTAATTAAGCTTCATATTCCAAAACAAGAAAAATCCTTTGTAAGCAAACCCTGCTCGGTAGAAACAAACTTTGAAATGATTCTCTATGTTAACCAACAGAAGCTTGGTTAACACTGCAAACTTGCAAAAATCCTTTGGCAACTGAGTGAACTCAATGAATACTAACTCTATCCAAATTTTCCTTCGTTAATCGAGTGAGCTCGGTTAACACTATTTTCTACCTCAATTCCTTTGACACTCGAGTGAGCTTAGTAGACAATGTCATCTATTTAGAGTAAACCTGTAAATGCTTAGTAGACAAGGAAAACTATCTTCACTAACTAAGTGAGCTCAGAACTCTAAAACAATTTAATCTCTCGTTTAATCATTTTATTTATTTCCTATATCATTTTTGTTATAAAAGATTGAAATATAATTATGTAATAAATTACATCCAACCACACACACAAACACATTTAGGTATATATGTGTGCACCCATATATAATTGGAATAACATGTATTGAGACTTCCAAATCATAAGAATAAAATCACAATAAGGACACAAGTAAAATATCACTAAATTAAACAGGAATAAAAATCTCCAAGTTCCCAATTTAGATAGTTGACTCCCCTAATGGTACTTCTAGGTTTAAGGTGCCTATTTTTGTGGTTCCAAAATGCATGCCCCATTTCTATCAGAAATGTGGACCCCCTAATTATTTTTTCAGCTTTTCAGAATCCTAATCTAGGGTCCAATTCCTTTTGAGGTTTTATCTAGTGTCCTAGGTCATGTCCAAGTCCCAACTCAGAAATCTAGTTTCAAAAAATAAAGTATTAGAGAGTTTAGTTATTTTGAAAAGTAAAATGGTGCACCAATGCCCAAGGTGTGCCAGTGTGCCAAAATGTTTAGGAAAAGGGTACATCACCTTGGGTGATGCATAGATGCACAATAGTGCAGGTTCGTAGCTACACACATGTGCAACACCAAAGGTAGGTTGGGTATATATAACCCCCCATCCCCCTTCTCCTCCACACTTCATTTTTTCCTCTACCAGAGCTCCAGCACTACAGCTCCATAACACAGCTAGGTGTCCCCATTTTTTTTCCAATTTAGGGTATAAATACGGTTCTAAGGTGTTTTCAAGCAATCTAATTTTAGGGTTTCAGTTCAGGTCAATACTAGGGTGTCATTAATCCATTTTTCTTCCATTTTGAGCTAATGGACATGCATTTTGTGTAGATTTGATGGTGTCTTCATCATCCTCCCTTACTGAGAAGATGGCACCAAAACTAGTAGTATTCAAGTTTTTGGGTGTTCCTACAAAATCACGGTTTCAAGATGAGAACTCAGAGATCTGAGACACATATTTAGGTCACACATATTTGGGCTAGTTCCTAAAACTATGCAACAAACCAACTAAGAGGTCTCATATGATATCTACATTGATCTAATTAGGGCTTGTTAGTGTAGCATCACACCTAGTGTTAGTATAGTCCTCAAAGTTAATCATGACACTTGTAGAGCATTTTGTTCTTGAAGAAAGGGTAGCCAAGAGCATTATGAGAGAGATTATTCTTGATCTTTAACCCAAGAACATTGAAAAAGTGTTCCATCTCTCAAGGGGAGATCAATTCATTAGATTAACCTATGAACAAGCGAAGAGATGGTATAGGGAACATATTAATGAAGCTTCTGAGATCATCTAGTCTTCATACCTTATAGAGAAGACTCCTCTAGGAAAGAAAGTGGGCAAAGTAGACATGACAAGAGGATACATAAAGGAAGACATTGGATATTCAATCATACTCTTAAGTAGAGTTATGGGATTTCTGGTAGCCAGACCCTTGGATATTTTTATGGTGCATTTTATTGAAACAATAAAGAAAGTAGAGATGACACCTGATTGGGCTTCTACTCTCAGTGAGAATTTGGGTGAGCAGCTTGTGGTGGAAAAGAACAACAAGAAATTTTACATGAAATCATACTCAGTGTACTTGTTAGCTACAAGGGTGACATATTACCCAAGGCTCTATAAGAGGGGTAGCATGCAAGATGAAAATGCATGGCCTTATATTGTATACCCTTAGCTAGTAAAGAAGATTCTTTTAGAGAAAAGAAAAGAATATAGGATTGTAAATGATACTTTCATATGTGCAATAATATAGTTTTTAGAAGGGGATTATGTGAAGAAAATATCAAAGGAGGTAGTTGCACAAATATCACTAGTCAAAGCTTATTATATCTAGTTTTAAAAATTTACATATTTGAGGGTAGCAGGTACAACTATCAACCCTAAGACACTCCCTAAGCACCCTAGTGATAGACTTATTCTCCTAGAGATCTCTCAACAACTCTTGTCTACATATGACAAAGTTATAAAGAAACACAAAACATGTTGGATGTGGCCTACGACTATAGGATCTTTCTAGGTGGATCAAAGGCAAGATATTCCTTCCTTTGAGTGTGAATATGATCAGTATACATTTGATGAGTATAATTCTCCTTAGTTGTATTTTGACAACATTGGGAGAGTACAACACTTAGCTAGTAAAACATTTTTGAATGAAGATGCCCTCAAAGACCACTAGATGAATGCAACAAATGACTATGATGTTTGCATAAGGGATTATTATAGGATGACTCTATATCTAGTAGAGAAGGCTTCAAAGATAAGAATTCCATTAAAGATTGTACAACAAGACACAGAGGAGTTTCTTGATCCATTGTTCAACAAGGATAAGGTTGGTGAATGGCCTATCATGAATACCAAGATTGACAAAGAAGAGAACTTAGACATTAACCATTGGGTAAGGCATGTCATCAAATTGATGAATGATTGGATCAAGAGACCTTTCAATTTTGATCTAATTCTTGAGACAATGATCTTCCATGCTCATGCTCATCTAGCTAAAGGTAGAGGAGCAAAGGTCACGGTCCCTAGATTTACAACCCAATCACCAATAAGACCATAAATAGTGCACAAACTTGATAGACTAGTTGGGTATTATTGGGCTCAAAGGGTAAAGGTAATGGAAAAAGGAAGAGGAATTCTCCTTGACAAGGTGAAACAAAAGAAGGAGAAATTTAAGCATCTACATAGACTGGAGAAGAAAATGTGTCAGGTATAGAAAATATATAAGCCACAAAAGCTCAAGGTGATCCTCAAGTGCCACCCATCAAGCAAGGACAAGGAGGAGATGAAGTGGAAGTTCAAGAGGTTTCCCTACCTCAATAAGTAGAGCAAGCCTCCCCCTTTGCACCTAAGAAGAGATAAAAGATTAAGACTTAGGTAAAGAGGAGGCAAAAGGCAATCAAGAAAGTAATTCATTTCCAATCAATCCGTAAACCTATTCTGGAAGAGGTAGAATAAGAGGATGACGAGGATAATTTTCCTTTGAACTAGAGGACATAGCTTGCTAGAGCCATATAGGAGGAACATAGAAGAAGCTCCATGATCACATCTTCATCTATCCCTAACAAACCCATTTAGACTATGACATCAAAAGATCAGATGTAATAGTACATAGATGAGTAGGATATAGAGGGCACAAATGTCTTTTACATGTCAGATTTTGAATTTATGCCCATGGGTAGTGAGTTGGTCAGAGAAAAAATTAGGGATACTCCAAGAAATCAACCTTAATAGGAGGAGTGGAGTTAGATGCCACCTAAATCACAAGGGCCTGAGGTATTGCCATCATCCTAAGTGCAAGTCATAATTTTTGTTGATAAGGGAGCAACTACTCCTCTTCCTCCAAACAATGAAGAAGAACAAGTCCAAATGGGACAAGAGGAAGAGAGAGAACAAGTATCCACTGTGGAAGTGTTGGAAGAAGAGAAAATAAGTGAACAACCTTAGCAAACTTCCCAAGACTAGAGGTGAGAATTGTAGGCTCCATAGATATAAAGATTCTTAGTTTGGATCTCTCACAAAAGGAGAAGACTCCAAAAATGAGTGATAAGGGGAAGAGTATTGCAGAAAAAACTCCTTCATCCTTAAAAAGAAAATCTCCATTAGAACATATCTTGAGGTGGTTGAAAAAAGAAGTGATAAGGAATAAGAAACAATAATTCACCATAGAAGAGGAGGATAGAATGGAATTGATTGAAGTCTCGAGGAAGCATGATTCACCTCCAAAAGATGTATAGGCATTAGACTTCTTCATTAGTGATCAAAACTAGGACTTATTTGCTCATGTGGCTATCCCTTGTCCACATTCAAATGTTGAAGAATTGACTCCACAAAAGAATAAGATTAGGGAGCTCATGCTTGGAAAGCCTACCTTAGATACCACAAAACTCATTGTTACAACAAGAATGAAGGAGGTATTCAGGAGCTTGGAGCAGGATGGGGTAGAACTGATAATAATTTGGAGATAAAATGAAATCCTAAAGGGATATCTGAGTGAAGTTTTTGGTCCCTTGGACCCTAAGTATCTGAAGGAGACTTTGAATGCAGTTATTGAGAGAATAGATAGGGGTACAACCTAATTGGATCTATTTTTGAGAGCTTGTCAGTAGTGGAGAGAAAGTTTTGAAGAGAAAGGTGTATTGATTATACAACAAAATCTAAAGTTGTTACACATCATGAAAGATAATGTGGATAGACTAGTAGCCATTTTGAATCAAGATTTTGGTCTAATGGATGAGGTACATACTTGGGGCAAGGATTTTTCAAGCATTACAAGCAATTAAAGGCCAAAGGTATAAAATGTTGATGGATGTATATATAGCTAAGGAATTAGATAAAATAGATGATTGGATAGAGAAGATTGTGGATGGAAAAAAAGTAATGGATACATTACATGTAGAGATTCATAGGCTCAAGGACCAAGCCCAAGAGCAAATTTTTGAAGCTAAGAAAGATTATAGTGATGCATGTCTGGACATTTTTGAGGATTATACATGAGAAAAGCTAGTACTAGTAGAGGGAGTAGTTGAGAAATTATGAAAGGCTTTTGAAGAAGCCTCTAATAATGAAGATATTAGGCAGGCATTTAGAATGGAAGAAGCTTTATTAGAGCTTGATGTAAAACTTAGAGATTTTGTAGAAACTTGTATAGAAGTGGGCAACTACAAGTAGAAATTGAAAGATAAATATAACACCTTAGATTTTCTAGATGCATCTCAAGTCACTGAGATAATCAATAAATTAAAGGGAAAATATCCAAACATAGCTCTTGTATAAAAGGGAACAAAACCTAGATGCCAAAATTTCAATTTTGACACTTAGTGAAATTTTGCATTTTTTGGAGCCTACTTCTAAGGTGTGCTACTACACCAGGTGCACGAGGTGCACTAGTGAGTAGGTGCACTTTTTTAATAGTGTCATGGAAGATTTTGAAGAACTTAGAGATGAACCAATAGTTAACTATCAGTTCTAAAATTAGACCTTTCCATGCATTAGAAACACATTTTGATAGCAGTTTAACTCTTATAAATTCCTAGTAAAGATAAAGCTTCTATTTTTTCCACTTCCAGTCACTTCTACATCAATTGAAGGCTTTGTTTTTCTTATTTTCTCATGCTCTTTTTTTTTTTTTTTTTTTTTTTTATCACATGTAAAGGCTCATCCATCCAATTAATGATATAAAAATGGATGGAGTCCTACTTAGAACTAATTAGATAGATAGTTTGTACATAAATAGATTTTTTTTATTAGTTTAGAAGCAAATTATTGCAAAATGATATCTCTCACTCTGAACAAAAATTGAGGAGATGATTTCTTATAAATTTAGGATTTTAATATGTAATCAAGGCCACCATTATTCTACAATAATATATGCTTACTTGTCAATAGCATACTTAAGCACCTCAAAAACAAAATAAAATTCATGATATTGCAAGAGTTGAAAATGTGAGAACAAGCCACCAACTAATGCCACTCCATTCCATAAGTCATACTTTTGCAAAGCCAAAATCAATTTGTTATCACCCAGGAAGTGAGGTCGGATTACATTATGGGCCAAATCTTGAAGCATATTAGGAGAATATAGGAGATCCATAGCATTGGAAAGGAAAATTGAAATGAGCTGAGATGGATAGAAAAATAGAAGTGCCAAAGGATATAAAAATTCTTCATCGATGATATGCCAAATAACTCTTCGAACTATGAGTGAAGAAATAAAAAACATTTGATCCAATACCTCATTCGAAATGATACTCAGTAACACAGTTTCCTCCAATTCCATTGGAAAGCATATACAAAAATTCTTTGGCATGATGGAAAAATGTTATTTGTGACACATTCCACAAGCCAGAGCGGTATCCCACATAGAACTCATCTTGTAACACAAACATGAGCACAAATCATAGAATTGAGCTCTTTCATATATGTGCAATTGAAGATGTCATTCCTTAAGCAATAAATTACATAGTGCAACATGATATAAGCCATCTATTCTCACACAAAAAATGTCCTTGAAAGAGCTAGAAAAAGTACTAATAATGATGCATTTTAATGACTCAGATTTAGCCACGTGAGGAAATCAAATCACAGAAAAAGAAATTAAATGTCATTAGAGAATAATCAAATTTGAAACACTCAAAATATATTGTACATTTCATGTCATCATAAATGCTTCTGATAAAATCATATGACATTAATGAGCTTTGAATCGTACTCTATTTCCAAGAAACTTGGCACCTAATACATATGAACTTGGCTTGGCTTCTAAAAAATCTACTCTGCTTAGCACATGAAACAATCCTTCTAAACTCAGCACCTTATATTATTTTGCTTCACTTGGCACCTAAATCAGCAATACTCCACTTCAATTACCTACAATAATATTGATGCTCAGCAACATCTATTTTGGATTTCTTAGCATCCACTGTGTTTCATGGTTGCTCAACTCCTATAGAATTATTGTGTCACTTGGAACCTATATAATTCCTATGTTGTTTTGCACCTATTAACTTTGCATTGCTCAACTTTTTTTGGATCCTAAGTTACTCGGCACATATTGGTCTCATTTGCTCGTCACCTACTGTAACTTGCCCGGCACTATCTGTGACTCAGCACATAAAGTGATTCTAGCTTGGCTTCCATTGTGTACTTGGCATATATGATGAAAATAGGATCATCTATGTTGAGGAGGAAATTTTTTGGCTAACCACCAGCCTTACCCTTTAGGATTTTTGATATGGCTTAACCACCTCTTGTGTTCTATAAGTCTAGTGGTTGTATCAAGCATTAATAGGTCAATCTTTTAGTACAATGGAAATTCTAACTTGTAATAGTATTATCAAAGATAAGGATGATAAGCTGATTGGAATAGGTACAAGATCTAGAGGTTATGTATTTCAATTGAATCCTACTAAAATAGCATGTTTGGTTGCAAAGGTGGATAACACTTGGTTATGACATAGTAGGTTTTGTCATATAAACTTTGATAACATAGTGAAGGCTAGTAGTACATTTATATTTAGAGATTTTCCTAAGATAATGAAGCCTACTAATGTTGTTTGCAAAGAATATATCATGGATAAGTAGAAGAAGATATAATTTCCTAGCAAGAATGTTACTACCATAAAGAAGGTAGAGATTATTCATATAGATTTGAGTGGCCCTACTAGAACAAGATAATTTTATGTAGAAAGGTATTTTATGATTTTTGTTGATGATTTCAATAGAATGATGTGGGTAGCATTTCTTAAATAGAAATCTAAAGCATTTGAGAAGTTCAAGATATTTAAGAATAGAGTTAACAATGAATCTGGTGTGAAGATTAAATGTTTG
The DNA here is from genome assembly GCA_028749045.1 of Cupressus sempervirens. NCBI lineage: Eukaryota > Viridiplantae > Streptophyta > Pinopsida > Cupressales > Cupressaceae > Cupressus > Cupressus sempervirens. The sequence continues at coordinate 569,997,348 of CM053789.1, read as the reverse complement.
AGATTAGAAAAAGGTGGATAATTTACTTCTAGATAATTTGACATGTCTTTTGAAGAAAATGGAATTAAGAGACAATTATCATCACCCAAGACCCATGAGAAGAATGGGATAACAAAAAAGAGAAATAGATCAGTATCAAAGGCCAATGTTTGAGATTAATGTTTCCAAGACCTTTTGGAGAGAAAAAATCAATACAATATTATACACCATAAATAGAGTACATATTAGAAAAGGTATAAATAATACTCCTTATGAATTTTGTCTGTTCATACATCTTCAGTAAAGTATTTCAAAATTATTGGAAGCAAGTTTTGTGTTAAGAAAGATGATAATATTGGTAAGTTTGATCCAAGAAGTGATGAAGGCATATTTCTTGGTTATTCATTGAAAAGAAAAGCTTACCAATGTTTTAACAATATAACTAAGACAATTGTTGAGTGTGAAAATGTAAAATTTGATGAAAAGGTTGGAATGAAGGAGATAGTGATGGATTACAATTCTGATGAGGAAGAAGAAAATCCTAGAATTATTAGAAAGAATGTAGAAGTTTTCTTTGAGACTACCAATGAATTGTAAAATGATGCACAAATTATTGAGCAAAGACGGAAACAAAGATCTAAACCAAGAGAGTAAATAAGAGTTGAGATAACAACTCCTACACCTAAAAAATCCTAACAAAGAACCACCCTCTAGAGAAGATTAGTTGAAGAAAAGATAAAGGAGTGATTCCAAGAAACAAAGTAAACAAGCAATCATGTTTGAACCTAAGAGTGTAGATGAGGCATGCAAAGATGACCATTGGATTCAAGCAATGAAGGAAGAACTAGATCAAATTGTGCATAATGACACATGGGAATTGGTTCGGAGACCTAGAGATAAGAATATTGTAGGAACTAAATGGGAATTCACAAACAAGATAAATAAACAAGGTGAAGTTGTGAGAAATAAAGCTAGACTACTATGTAAAGGTTATTCACTAGAAGAAGGAATAGATTATGAGAAAACAAATGCCCCTATAGCCTGAATAGAAGTAGTGAGAATGTTTTTGGCTTATGCAAAAAATAAAAAATTCAAAGTGTATTAGTTGGATGTCAAATCAGCATTTTTGAATGGAGAACTTGAAGAAGAGGTTTATATTGAGCAGCCTGAAGGTTTCCCTCTAATAGAAGAAAAATATATGGTATGTAGATTGAAGAAAGATCTATATGGTTTAAAGAAAAAACCTAGAACCTGGTATGCAAAGTTGGACAAGTGTTTGGAAAAACTTGGATTTGCTAGAGGTACACAAAATAGTAACTTGTATTTAAAAGAAATTAAGAATGGTTTTTTGATAATAGTAATATTTTTTTATGACAAAATATTTGGAGGCAATGACAAAGTAAGTGATAATTTTTTTGAAGAAATGAAGAATGAATTTGAGATGAGCATGATTTGAGAAATGAAAATTTTCCTAGGTTTGCAGATTGTGCAAAATAGTGATGGTGTTTTTATTTCACAAGCTAAGTATTTGAAAGACTTGTTTAAAAGATTTGGCTTGGAAAGTTGTAAGCCTGCTGGTACACCAATAATAACTAGTCACAAGTTATCTAGAAAGGATGAGACACCTATAGTTGAGTAGAAAAACTATAGATCAATGATTGGAGATTTTCATTATCTCACTCGCACTAGACTAGACATATCAAATGTAGTTGGGATTCTAGCTAGATTTTAAAGTAATCCTAAGGAATATCATTATGTAGTAGTAAAGAGGATATTCAAATATTTGAAGGGAACATCCTATTATGGGATATGGTATGATAGATCAAATTAATTCACTTTATGTGCCTATATGAATGTGGACTGGGTAGGTAGTATGAATGATAGGAAAAGAACCAGTAATGGATCATTTTTCTTAGGAGAAAGATTAGTTTCTTGGCTAAGTAAGAAACAAGATTGTATTTAATAGACTACAACTGAAGTAGAGTATGTAGCAGAAAAAAATAATTTTAATCAGGTCATGTCGATGAAGAAAATGCTGAAGGATATTAGGATAAAATTCTTAGAACCTATTATCATATATTGTGATAACACAAGTATAGTAAGTATGTCTAAGAATCATGTATTGCATTATAAGACTAAGCATATATCTATTAAGTATCAAGTTTTGAGAGAGAAGGTTGTAGAGAAATAGATTAGATTGGAGTATGTTAGTACTAAACGTCAAATTGCAAATATCTTTACGAAATCCTTGCCTAAAGATACATTTGAGTACTTAAGATGTATGCGTGGGGTTATGCCCCTATCTATTTTATTGTAGATGATGCAGAGATTGAATTAGTTCAAGGGTATAGAGAACTATTGTTTGACTAGAATAAATGTTGATGCTTCCTATATGGGGAGTATCTAAGATGAGTAGAATCACTAAAGACTTGTGGTAATTAGTCTTGAACAGTGTATTTTGACACTCTAGGTGGTTAAAGACCTGGAGAAGATGATTAACATAATGAAGCCTTTGTCATTGATGTCGATGGGGGAGATGTGTACATGAAAAAAACCTCTATGTATATTGATGAGGGAGATCTATAAAAGAATTCCTAATGAGAGAGATGAGCATATCTTTATTAGAGAGATTTACAAAGATTCATGTAAATAGGAAGAAGGGATATCTCTATGGGGTAGATACACAACATTGAAAATATTAATGCCAAAAGGGAAGATAATTAGTGTTGATATCAATGGAGAATAACATTGTATGAGGGAGAAACTAAGAGTTGTTTAGTGTTTGAAAAATTGATGCTAATCCTAAGAATTTAAGAATAGAGTAGTATTCCAAAGGATTTTAAAATATAACTACAGAAGAAGTCATGGAAGAGTATTTTTTGGTATTCTTGGAACTTAGATGTTTTCATCTATGTTTCCATTTGATGCAAGGAGGGCAAGAATAACTAGGGACAAAGGCACACCCAAAAATCCAAACCAACCTTAAAGAGTTAATACAACAGAAGCAAACACACAAAGAGAACAACACCACACATGTGCGCGTGTGCCCACACACACACACACATAGAGAAAAAATAGTTTTATTGATTCATGAAATAATCAGCATAGACTCCCAGGTGTAAGGCCTTCTGGGTTATGGTCAAATACAAAATACATTCAAGACCTAAGATCCAACTTCAAATCTACACCTTCTAGACACATTTGCAACAAAATTTCCAAACCTTCCCCTCTTTTTCCCTAACTCTAAGCCTAAAAAACCTATTTGAACTTGCCAAAATGGCTTACAAAACATTCTAGATCATTAAAGGCTGACTAAAAAATGGTTAGGACACATCCCAAGACAAGATCTTATCATAAATGTCATGATTAGAATTAATCTCGCAAGTCAGCTCGTACCAAAAATATAAAAAACTCTTCCAAAATGTTGATAGTTGGCATCAATAGGAAAACTTGGCACATGAAGGATCACTCAACATGTGAAGGATCACTTGACATATGAAGGATAGCTTGGCACACATTGAGGAACTCGACACACATTGTAGAGTGAGATGGGATAACATGCTAACCCAAGTGTTAACATGATGTGAGATAACTTCAACTTGGCTTATGCTACAAAATTATTGGCACTCCTCAATTGTTGTAAATTGATAATGACTGTAAGTCAACAATAATTGGTAGAATGAACACAAATGAGAAAATTAACACATCAACCCAAGATTTTCCTACATTAGACAACCAAGGTAGAAAGAAATGATTCTCTTGAATCATTCAAAAATCACAACCTAAGTTGAATCCAACTTAGATTGAGAAATCCATGTAGCATCTTCAACTGGTCTATTTTTCCACTTTACCAAATATTTGTAGTAGTGTTTACCTCTTGTTCTTTTACCAACTCTTTGATCCAATATTTGTTCAACCTCTTCAATCTTCTTCTTAGGATAATCATTAGGTACAACAACTTCATCATCTCACTCATGATATTTATATAGATCAACAATATTCAATATAGGAGATATATCCATGTCATTAGGTAACTCAACTTCATAAGAATTTCCATTGTCAAACTTCTTCAAGATCTTACAAGGTCCAAACTTCTTCATCTTCAACTTACTATGTGTTCTAACTAAAATTATTCCTTTCTTCAAATGAACCATCACCTCATCACTAACTTCAAAAACATGATGTCTTCTAGACTTATGAACATTCTCCTTGTACTTCTAATTACTTTGTTCCATCTTTAGCTTCACTTCCTTATGTAAAGACTCCATAAAATTAGCAAACTCTTCTCTTGCAACACTGCTCTTCTCTTCACTAGCAACATCCCTCAAATCTGATACTCCTCTAGGCTTCATTCTTGTATTAATCTCAAAAGGTGTCTTCCCTATGCTTCTTTTCACAAAAATATTATATGCAAACTTAGCTTGTGCCAATACCATCTCCAAATTATGTGTTTCATCTCCAACTAAGCATCTCAGCAAATTACCCAAGCTTTTATTCACAACCTCCATCTATCCATCTTTTTGTGGATGGAATGTAGAACTAAACTATAGCCCACTACCTGTACACTTAAAAGTGTCCCACTCTAAGCCCTTGTATCCAAAAAATTCCATGAGTTTGGAATGCTTGGATGCCAGCTTAGAGCTCCCTATCCATGGAGTGCAAGAGAGTGTATTTCAAGTTCAAGGGCTCTCAGCTAAGCCTTCAAAATACTCTTCTTGCTAGTAAACCATGCAATGAGAGGTTCCAAAGACAAGATGCAAGAATGAAAATATTCCAAGGAGTTCCTCAAGGATGAAATGCAAATGAAGATTAAGCTAGAATGATATGCAAAGTGTAGCTATGCTAGGCATGTATGAGAGTGCTACAATCCAACTATTAGACTATATGATTTAAACTACATGTAAAAATGAAAGCTAAGCTAAGCTAGAATGCCATGGATGAGAGAATGTAGACAAGAAAGAGAAGTTCTCCACAAAGCTCTAAAGAAACATTTTAGAAAACCTACAACATAATAATCCTCAAAAGATGGATGCTTTGAGGGGGAAAACTCTCTCCCTTTTAAATTTGTATGGACAGTAGAGATCAAGATGAAGATGGTGGAATTTGAAAAGAGGACTGATCCATGTGCACACACAAGTCAACCAATAGAATATAAGTTGACTTGTCATATAAGACAAAAGTCACAAAGCCTTTTTTTTTAATTGCAAAATAGAAAAAGGACTTTATGTGTGCACTTTAAGTGGATTAGAAGAATGGGGTCTTTTATTTAATTAAAAGGGGACATGTTATTTTAATCAAATAATGAACTTAGGATAGCATAGTCAAACTATAGGTTATAATAAAATTGATTGATTATTAGCAATTTGGTCTAGGTAAATGATTTAATTAATTTAGCCAAAATGCTAAGAAGGGAGCTAATAGTCTAGATGACCATTTTTAGGTGATTACATTTGCCTCTCTTTGACTAATGGATGATCGATCTAGGAACACATTATGTCAAAGAAAATAGAAGCCAAGTAGGAAAAAATAGATAGAGATATTTGATTCCAAAGAACGAAATGCAAAAAGTTATAGTGATCCCTAAATGTAAAGCTTGATAGCAGTAGTACTAAACACTAGGAAAAGATGATGTAAAAATTCAAGAAGAATGCTAACACTTAGCAAAGTAGATAGATTAAGAATAAGTGAGAAGATCAAAAAAATACTCCTAAGAAATAGATAGCTGTAGCAATCAGTGATAGAGTATCTCTGCCCCCTTAGGATCAAAATCAAAATGAGGTAAGGGGATGCAGAAATTGGGTAGACATGAGAAAATCAAAATATAGCAATGTCCAAGATGATAGATAGATGATTAGAACCAAAGAATGACTATAAGAAACTGATAAAATGCCCTAGTTTGACTAGAATTGACCTTGAAGGATATAGCATAAAAATTAGGTTGAAATGAGTAGAAAGGTCATTTTAGACATGAAACAGTGAATTGAAGTAGATATGAAGTATGGAAATGATGAAGACATGAAGAAATGAAGATGCCCTAGTGATGATTCAAATAGTAGAACAAAGAGGTAGAGTTTTAAAATGTGATTTTTACTACCAAGATGAACTCAGATTTTGATCCCAAAAATGAATCCAAGACATCAAAATTATGTAAGAGGTCAAAATTTTATATAATATGATGACAAGATAGAAAAGATTAAGAAGGTGAAAAGGCATGAACAAGAAGAAAGTAAAGAAATATATGAAAAGAGTTAGCCAATATGTCCACAAAAAGATGAAAAGAGAGCTCTCCCCATATGCAAGAATACAAGATTAAGCTAGAAAATGAACCTAAAATGAAAGCTAATATGCAAAGTGGTTTATTAGCAAGAAGCGCATAACATTTAGACTCTTAATTTCATCATTGAGAATTTATTAGGGACATCATGAGATCATACAACCATCACTAGTATAACTATGAGGATATGAATATGATCGATATCAGATAGGTATGTGGAAATCCAATCTAAGCATCAGAGACATGTAAGTCAAGATAACTATGTGATTAGATTCCCTAAGTTTAATTTAGCAAGATTACTCCTATGTCAAGGCATAAGTGCTAGGATAAACCCTGAGTGCAATCTTGCAAAATAGTCAAGGATGATACATTTGTAAGTCAAAATGTTGAATAGGACAAGCATAAATGCTTACAACACTATAGAAAAACAAAGTATACCCACAAGAAAAAATCAAGAAAATATGTCCCATGCCCCCAGTCTTCTAGTCAATAACATCCTCGAAATACTATTAGGGAGGGAACACATGGCAAAGAAATCATCATAGATAGCACACAAAATAGATAAATATCAGCATAGCTCAATCATTTAAATGTTTAGGTGCATGTGTGTGAGTCACTTGGCCATTTCTTCAAGACTTGATCTTGATAGTGAGAAATATCATGACATTGAAGACTGTAGGTAAACTATCTGAGAAGTGTTGAGAAATACTTGATGTCAAGATGGGTGGGGGAAGTGTTGAAAATCATTTTTTTGTGAGGTGTTAAAGAAACCCTAATGCACAATAATACCTCAATAGGCTAAGTAGCTATGCCCTCGAGAGGAGGACAAAAAACAATTCCAAGTGAGGAAATGTGTAGTGAAATGGATGATTGAGACTGATAGACATAGCTGCAAGGGTCTCAAGTAGTGCCAGTTTCTAGGTTTTCACCACTTGGTAGAGGTTTTTTTTCTTATTTGGTGATACATCAAAGTGCCTATTGCTAGGTTTTCACTAACATGATCAATTTTTTTAGGACATTTTTTGATTTTTAGTATTTTTTCAGGATCATAGATATGTACAAGATAGCTGAGCAGTGAGCCTCTTAAGCATAGAATTTCTTCAAATGTAGGATATTGATAGACTTTGCAAGTTCTTCACCCTCAAGAGTAGATAGTTGATAAGCACCAGACCCAAATACCACTGTGATAATGTATGGGCCTAACTAGTTAGGTTCAAACTTTTGCTTTTTCTCTCGATGTTGTTTATTTTTGGAATTCTCTCTAAGCACAAGTTCACTGACTAGAAACTCACATGGGTTAAATTTCTTATTATAATAAGTAGACATACACTTCTGATAAGCCCTCATGTGATCAAAATCAGCTTTGTGGCATTCATCAAGAGTTTCCAATTCTTATACTTGCATAGCTCTATGGTCTTCATCGGTTATTAACCCATGCAAGGAGATGCACAAAGAAGGTATCTCAACTTCTAATAGAAGAACAACCTCAGAGCCATAGACTAGAGAAAATGGCATAGCCCCTATAGGAGTATGAATAGAGGTTCTATAGGCCCAAAGTGCCGGATTTATTTGCAAGTGCCAATCTTTCCCAAACTTGTGAACTGTGTGGTGTAGGATTTTCAGCAGTGTTTTATTAGAGGCCTTAGCTTGGCCATTCCCTTGGGGATAGTAAATAGAGGACCAATGTTGCTTAATTCAAAACTTTTTGCATAACTAGTTTAAGTCCTTATTCTTGAACTACCCTCCATTATCCATAACAATAGAGGATGGGATACCATATTGGCAAATGATGTGATTCAATATAAATAGGGAAACATGTTTTCCTATAGTAGCAAATAATGGTACATCTTCAACCCTTTTAGTAAAATACTCCATTGCTGTGATGATGAATTTATGACCATTGGATGAGCTTGGATGAATCTTTCCTACCAAGTCAACGGCCCATTGCTGAAATGGTCAATATGTCACAGAAGGGATTAACTCTTGCCTGAGAGCATGTATCAAGTTGCCATGGAGCTAACATTTCTAACAAGACTTCGCATAACACACAACATTAGCTTGCATGGTGGGCCAGTAATAACCCATCCTAAGTAGTTTTTGGGCAAGTGCAAGGCCATTAGAATGTGCCCACAAATGCAATCATGGAATTTGGCAAGTGCCTTCTCAAACTCTTATAGCTCTAAACACCTAAGCAATGTTCTATCTAGACCCTTCCTATACAAGTCACCAAAGATGAAAGTGTAATGTAAAGCATTACGAAGGAGTTGACATTTTTGGTTGTGCATGAGATTTTTTGGTATAACTTGATAATGTAGGTAGGAGAAGATAGCCACGTAGTAGGAGGAATCATGACCCACAAAAGTACAGATCACCTGGTTATCCGAGGAATCATAGGTGGGGTGACATAGTTCTTCCACCAGGAACTCAAATTGTGATTCATGTTCTTGTAGTTGGAGGATAGATGCTAAGGTGGCCATAGCATTAGCAGCCTTATTTTATACTCTAGGAATATGTTGGAGGGTTACAAAGGTAAAATAATTCCTTAGAGCATCTATCAACTTCTTATAAGGGATCAACTTGTCATCCTTCATTTGGTATTCATTGCTTATTTGGTTCACAAAAAGTTGAGAATTGCCATAGATGTGTAGTTTAGTTATCTTCCATTCAAGAGCCATTTTGATCCCATTTGTTAATGTTTCATATTCTACAATGTTGTTTGTACATGGGAACATGAGTTTGTAGGACTTTGAGATCATATAACCATGAGGGGAAACAAAAAAAATACCTACTCCAACTCCATTCTGAGTATGAGACCCATCAAAAAACATCTTCCATGTCCTCTTAGTAATATACATGATCGAGGCATCTGGAAACTCAATTTGCATAGGTGTTGTATCTTCAAGTGGAAAGTCAGCCAACTGGTCAGCTATGGCCTATCCTTTGATTGCCTTATGTTTGACATACTAAATGTCAAATTCAGAAAGAATCATCATCCATTTAGCAAGATGACTAGTAAGTGTGACTTTACTTAACAAATATTTCAAAGGATCTATCTTAGTAATCAAGTGAACTGTATACACCAACATATAATGTTGGAGCTTTTGAGAGGCAAATGCTACAACAAGGCATGCCTTCTCTATACTTGTATAGTTTATTTCATAAGCTACCAAAGTTTGACTGATATAGTATATGGCTCTTTCTTTACCCATCTCATCACTTTGGGCTAAGAGTGCTCCTAGAGAAGAATTCGTAGCTGAAATATATAGAATCAAAGGTTTTATTGGAATGGGTGGCATCAAAATTGGAGGTTTTTCCAAGTAGCCTTTTATTTGATCTAAACTTTATTGATAGCCACTGTTCCAAATATGGGTAGATCCTTTATGCAAATTTTTATTGAAAGCTTGAGCCTTATCAACCAATTGAGAGATAAATGTTCTTATGGATTGTAGACATCCTTGCAGACTTCTAAGCTGACTGATATTCTTTGGTGGAGGCATATCCATAATAGCTTGGACTTTTTCAGGATCAACCTCAATGCCTTTTGCTGAAATGATATACCCTAGCAATTTTCCAAAAATGACACCAAAGGAACTTTTTTTGGATTTACCCTAAGTTTAAATTGTTCCATACAGTCCAATATCAGACTAAGGTCTCTGAGATCTGTGTCTCATTTTTTAGATTTAGCTAGTGTGTCATCAACATAGTCTTTCATGTTTTTATGTATCATATCATGAAAGATGGTTGTCATTGGTCTTTGCTATGCAGCGCCAACATTTTTAAGCCCAAAAGGCATGACATTCTAGCAAAAGGTACCCCATGCACATGTAAAAGCTATCTTTTCTTGGTCTGTTGGAGCTATCTTGATTTGGTCATACCTAGAAAATCCATCCATGAGTGAGTACATCTCATAACTAGTAAAAACTCGTATGGATTTTTCATGCTTAGAGATAGGTACAATGTTGGAAATCCACTCCACATAATCAATGGCCCTAATGAAGTTTGCACTTAAGAGTTTTTCCAACTTTTCCTTGACTAGTAGGGCCACATGTGGATGCATTTTTCTCAACTTTCGTTTGATAGGATTGAAATCTGGTGAGATTGATAAGTGATGCATGATGAGATTTGTATCAAGCCATGGCATATCAGAGTATGTCCATGCAAAGTTGAGCTTCTTGTCTTGAAAGAATTGAGCAAACTGTGTCTTTTCTTCATTTGACAAGGATTGAGCTACATGAATAATCTTAGGACATTCTTATGTACCCAAGTTGATAGGCTATGTAGGTTAAATGAGAATTGAAGATCTATCCTAGAAATAGCTTGGTAGACTACCAAGTACCTCATCTTAAGGTGCCTCAAGGAGGTTTTCACCATTAGATATGCCTTTATTTTTACTTTTTTGAGGATCAGACACTTCCACAATGTGGTTTTTGCCATCTGATCACTTATTTTTTCTTTTAATTTTTTGACTAAGGTACTTGATATCTAATTCCTTCATGTTAACCATGGGTTCACTAGTGGAATAAGTGACAAGTTCAATAGCATTAAGGTAAAAAATGATCTCATAGTCATTTTGGAAAGATCATATTTCAGGTCTTTGATTTTGGAGAGACCAATCTATGAGATCCGACTGAATTAGCAAGAGTGAGGTAGAAGTTTCAATGTGATTGATATGGAAGGAGTCATCTCTAATGACTTGTGAATTCAAGCCTATAGAGAATGTTGCAAAGGAGTCTAGCTCAAGAATAGACCTAGAGGGACTAGCATGATCCATTGAAACATGTTGTGAGTCAAACTCATCTGACCCTATACTAGACCATTCGACTAGATCTAGTTGGGTTGTATAGGTCTGAATTACATCCACCCCTAGCTCACAAGATGCATTTGAGAGATTTTTCCACTCATACTCATGAGAATCTATACTTTGATCCCTAGCTTTGAGACAAGAAATATTTTGTCTAATTCATCCTCTATTCGTGTCCTCAGGAGTAGATTCTTCTTGTTCCTATTATTAGGAGGTAGAAGCTTCCTCATTATTATTAGTAGTCAATATTTCTTCTCCCCAAAGGAGGGAAGTGAGAGGGACAAGGTCTTCATCTTGTGAAGTGGTAGAAATTATGGGATGTTCATCACCCTCTAATTCACTAGATGTGAGCAATCTTCGATCACATGTTGGTATATCATTGTCTAGCCCAAAGCCTAGACTAGCAGTGTCTAGAGTATCACAACCTTGAGTGTGACTTAAAGGTTCAACTAGAGCATTTTTATGACCAGTTAAGGACCCATGGCCCTGATAGCCCATTTTTGTCAAAAATATATAGCCTTTTCCATATCTTTTAGGAGAAATAGGAGTAGTCACTATAACTTCCTCGTCTTCCTCTTCTCTGTAGATCCAATCCTTAATGGCATGTTCTTCCTTTTCTACTTCTAGAGGTACTGATGATTGCACAAAAGTGCCAAAAAGTGTCATAGCAGAAGCGAAAGGCTTCTTTGTGGTAGTTGGTTTCCCATAGGACTGAGGGGAAATTGGTAAGATAGCAATAGAGTCCAAAGTGTACTCGCCCATACAAAGGCTCACCATTTTTAGTTTTTGTTCACACTCTATGAAAGATGGTGCTGGCTCATGAGAAGAGCAGTTGTGTGGGACCAGTGTTTCAGCAGCAGACAATGTGTTGATGGACATTGAGTTGTCACTGAGGACAACTATCTCAGTACCATTGAATGGGAACTTGATGCACTGATGGTATGTAGAGGGCACTGCTTTCATGTCATGAATCCACGGTCATCCTAACAACAAGTTATATATGAGAGGTATATCTAGGACGTAGAAGACAACATCTTTTTCCACTGGACCAACTCAAATTGGTAGCACAATTAAACCCTTAGAAGGGCATTCAACCTCATTATAGGCTTTTATGGTGATCTTTCACCTAGGGTCAATGGAAAATTCTAACATGCCCAACAGTCATATCACATTGAAGGAGATAATATTTAACCCTATTGTCTATTAGGACTTGGTGGACGTGGCTACGGAAGATTTGAACTTCGACATGGAGAGCAAGGTTATGGAGATGACTGAGAGCTCAGTCATCTTCTTTAGAAAAGGTGAGATAGTGAGGTGAGGAGATGTGGTTTGCCATAGCTTGGAATCATTTTGCATCAATATCTGTGGGAATGTTGGTAGATCGTAAAGCTTTCTCAAGGATATCCTTGTGCAAAGGAGATAACTCTAGCAATTTGAAAATGGAGATTTTTTCTTGTGTGTGTTATAGTTGGCTAACAAGATCATAGTTGGAGATCTTGGAAGTAATCGGTTGCTTAGATGATGAAGCATTTTTAGGGTCATGAGAAACTTTTAGGAAAACCTTAGATTTCCCCCTAGTAACAGCATTAACTAATTCACTCTGAGAAGATGAAGACTCAACCACTTAGAGTACCACCTTGGGTCTAGTATCAGGTCTTGAGGAGTGGATCGTGTCCTTAAGATCACTTTTGGTCATTCATCTTCAGCATCATAATTTGGCTAGTTGTCATTGTTGGAGCTTGCAATACATATGTATTCAACAAGCTCAAGCATGCCTATAACATTATCAGTTTCAGTGTAAGCATAACTAATTTTGGCATCATGATTCTTTTGGCAGCCACCTTTGAGGTCTCACACTATTCATACTTGGGTAGGGGTTTTTTAAAGGCCTTATGATCAGCATTTTTCACAAGGCCATCTGTGACAACTTTGGCAGCTCCAATGAGGTCTTGAATTATGTTTTTGAGCTTGAAGGAATTTTCTATGTTATGCCCTTTACTTCAATCATAGTTGCAAGTATGATCTTCTCTCCACCATGTTGGTCTAATGGGTGGATCATAAGGACATGAGTTGTCTGGCAAGGTAACAAACTTTTTTGCAATTAAAGTTTTTAAAACCACTTCATAAGGTTTGACCATAGGTGTGTAAACACGTCGCTTCTTTTCAAATTTAGAGCCTTTATCAAAGGTTTATGGCTTTGAACCTTCCTATTTTTTCATTGCATAGATGGCATTGGAAAGATTAAACATAGGCTCCTTAGTCTTAGGAGTGTCCACTACTCTGTCATTAACAATGTACTTGTTTTTATTGCAAGGTTTTCCTTTGTCTTTACTATTTTTGTTGTTAGTTTTATCCTTGCTTATCACAATGTCCCCTTTCTTGATAGCAACATCCTCAATAAGATATGCACTCTCAACCATGGTGTTGAAGGATGTGAATAATTGCTTTCTCAAATCAAAGTATAGCTCAAGTACGAGCATGTTGACAAAGATGTCAATTTTCTCAGCTTTAGGAACTTGTTGAGGGTATCATGAGTATAGAGATATCCACGATTGGAGGTAGATGGAAAAATTTTCCCTTGATTTTTGCTTGATTTGGCATAAGTCCAACACAGTCACAGGATGTTGGATATTGTATGAATATTGTTGGATAAAATGTTGGACAAGTTCATCAAACATCTTAAGAGGGGGACTCAATTTAGTAAACCATTCCATGGCTTGTCCTCTTAAAATTCTGGAGAACAGACACATAAAAAAGGTGTCTTCATGCATAAAGTCCATGCTAAGAGCATAGAAATGCCTCACATGATCATGAGGATCACCATTTCCATCATATTTGTCATACTTTGGAACCTCTATATCCCTAGTATATGGCCACATGTATAAACTCCTATAAAATGGGAGAGCACAAATTGATTCAACAAATGATGTTTTAGGAAGCTCTTTTGAAGTTTGTAGCTATGCAAATTGTTTCCTCAGTTCTTGTATTTCTTCCCTTAAGATTTCAGCCTTGGTGGGCTCTCATTTTCAAATTATATGCTCAACATCAAAACCTTGAGGGAGTTTCCATCCCCTAGCTACCATGTATTGGAAGTATTGGTCTCCATTTTCCTCTAAAGATCTAAGCATTAATTTTTGGGCAAAGCCATCTTGTTGAAATTTGATCACGTCTTTGCTAGTTACTTCTTCATCACTATCATGATGGGATCATTTAGGTGGTGAAGGACATGCACCAACAATAACTTTAGGAGTCCTTGGTGGCATGTGATTGCCATCATTGTTCGCAAAAGGATTTCGAGGACAAGTTCCTTTATGTCCTTCATAGTGTGTCTGATTGTCAGTGTTGACTTGTTGGTTTTCTCTTTCCATAGCATATATAGCCTCCACAGTCTTTTGGGTTTCACGTAATTTTTCTTCTAAGAAATATTTAATTTCATTAGGGTGCACCATAGTGACTATATCGCTTGCATCCTTGGGTGTCTCAGAGGGTGTACCAAATGGATTTTCAAAACTATAAAGTGGGTTGTGCCAAACGTTGGCCATTTGTGTTTGAGAAAATTCAAGATTATTATCACAAGGTTTCTTGCAAGGACATTTGGGTGGTGTTTTGAATTGCTTGAAAATAAAAGGTGTATGGTCACCATTACCAACTTGATATCTAGTTGTGAACAGCATGTAAAGGTTCATCTTTGTTTAATAGGACAAGAGAAGTATGTTGGATTTGAAGCTTTTACAACTGGGACTAGTCACTTGTCAAAGTGTAATAGATGACTTGTCAAACAATGCTCAAGAGCTTATAGCACTAGTGACTTGAGCTGAGTGAGTAAGCAAGAAGCTCAATAGCAAATAGCTAGAATAGAATAATAACCAGATTTTGACAAGTGATTCATCAAGGATATTTCAAGACTTACATTCGACAGACTAAACCCATCTTTTCAACTTAGGACAAATTCCCAACACACTAATATGCAACTAGAATCAAGGGAGACTGACGTGACATACCTTAGACCAGAAAAATATGACTGCAGACTTGAGCCATACTCAAGCCCCACGACGGGTGCCAAAAATGTGTGCATAAAAGTGTCACACTTCTATAAACCATTATTCTTGAGAGAACTCATGGAAGAGGGAGTCTCAAGAGCTGGCTTATAGCTCTCTATCTATGATGTGTAAAGGCTATAAGATGGTGGCTCTCAAATGAACCAAACTATGCAACCCTTGAAAGGTGCACCATAGAATGAGAGATTCAAAGAGTAGAGGCAAGAGTGCCAATATCCAAGAATCTAGAGTTAAATACAATGCAAATGCAAGTTATTCTAAATGAAATGCAAGCTAACAAAAATAACTAAGCTAAAGCATAAATGAAACTAAGCTAAAAAGTATGCCATAATGTAAGTAGAATGAGAGCTAAGCTAAAATGAAAAATGCAAGAATGCTCCAAGTCTCCAAAATCACCAAGAAAAGCTCCAGCATAACAATAGCATGACAGACTAAGATTTTTTGAATGAGGAGAGAGCCCACCCTTTTAAAGAAAAATTGATGGTAGAGATTAAGAGGCAAGATGAATGTACTCAAGGGTGGAGTTTTAAAAGAGGAGTGATCCATGTGCACACACAAGTCAATCAATAGAATATAAGTTGACTTTTCATATAAGACAAAGTCACAAAATATACACTCAAAAGTGTCCCACTCTAAGCCCTTCTATCCGAATGATTCCATGAGTTTGGAATGCTTGGATATCGGATTAGAGCTCCCTATCCATGGAGTGCAAGAGAGTGTATTTCAAGTTCAAGGGCTCTCATCTGAGCCTTCATAATACTCTTCTTGCTAGTAAACCATGCAATGGGAGGTTCCAAAGACAAGATGCAAGAATTCAAATGTCCCAAGGAGTTCCTCAAGGATGCAATGCAAATGAAGATTAAGCTAGAATGAGATGCAAAGTGTAGCTATGCTAAGCATGTATGAGAGTGTTACAACCCAACTATTAGACTATATGATTTAAACTACATATAAAAATGAAAGCTAAGCTAAGCTAGAATGCCATGGATGAGAGAATGTAGAGAAGAAAGAGAAGTTCTCCACAAAGCTCTAAAGAAACCTATTAGAAAATCTGCAGCATAACAATACTCAAAAGATTGATGCTTTGAGGGGGAAAGCTCTCTCCCTTTTAAAGTCGTACAGATGGTAGAGATCAAGATGAAGATGGTGGATGATCGATGGTGTAATTTGAATAGAGGAGTGATCCATGTGCATACACAAGTCAACCAATAGAATATAAGTTGACTTGTCATATAAGACAAAAGTCACAAAGCATTTTCTTTTAACTGCAAAATAGAAAAAGGACTTGATGTGTGCACTTTAAGTGGGTTAGAAGAATGGGGTCTTTTATTTAATTATAAGGGGACATGTTCTTTTAATCAAATAACAAACTTAGGATAGCATAGTCAAACTATAGGTTATAATCAAATTGATTGATTATTAGCAATTTTTTCTAGGTAAATGATTTAATTAATTTAGCCAAAATGTTGAGAAGGCAGCTAATAGTCTAGATGACCATTTTTTAGGTGATTACACTACCCATCTTCTTCCACAAAGTCCTCCAAAAATAACTAACAAATATACTATGTTTGCTAGAAATAATACTTTTAGGTAATCCATGCATTCTAACAATCTCTTTGAAGAAAGGTTTAGCAACATACTTAGCATCTGATGTCTTCTTACAAGGTATAAAATGAGCCATTTTAGAAAATCTATCCACAACAATAAATATAGAATCATACCACTTTTCTATTTTAGGCAATCCAAGAACAAAATCCATACTAATGTCACTCCAAGGTTTCTCAAGAATAAAAATAGGTGTATACAATCTAGTATTCTAACTTATTCCTTTTTCAACTTGACAAACTCCATAACTCTTCACAAATTTTTGAACATCCTTATACATCTGTGGCCAATAATACTTCTCTTTTAGCAAACTCAATTTCTTATCAATTCCAAAATGTTTGGCCAATCCACCACTATGATTTTGCTTAATCAAATTCAACCTCATAGAACTTCTAGGGATACACAACTAAATACCTTTTCAAAAACATACCTTCTTGAATAAAACATTCATCATACTTATGTGATTTATTAGATTTTGTACTTTGCACTCTCTCCATGCCTCACAAAAATTAGGATCAGTATCATACAACTCTTTCATCTCATCAAAACCAAGAACTTCTACCTTCATTTCAGTCAACAAAGGACATCCTCTAATTAATGCATCAAAAACTATGTTACCAACTCCACTCTTATGCTTAATCACATATGTAAAACTTGGAAAATATTCAACCCACTTTATATCTCTTTGATTCAATTTATGTTGACATCCTAAGTACTATAAAGCTTTATGATCAATATACAACACAAACTCCTTAGGAACCAAATAATGTCTCCACTTCTTTAATACTTGAACAATAGTGTAAAACTCTTGATCATACACAGAATACTTTCTTTTAGCATCATTCAAATTCTCACTAAAGAAAGCAATAGGTTAACTTCTTGACTTAATACAACTCTGATTGCACTACAACTTGCATCACATTCAACTTGAAATACCTTATTGAAATCAGGCAAAGCCAATAAGGGTAACTCAACAAACTTTTGTTTCAAAGTCTCAAAACTCTTATCAACTCCATGTGTCCCCTTGAATTCCTTTTTATCTCCTCTTATTGTCTCAGTCATAGCATTACAAATAAGACTAACATTCTTTATAAACTTTTAGAAAAGATTAGCCAAACCATGAAATGATCTTACCTCACCCACATTCTTAGGTGTAGGCCATTCCAAAATTTCTTTAACCTTCTTAGGATCCATTCTTAAACCATCAACTAAAATAATGAATCCCAAATACACAATCTCCTCTTGCATAAAATAATACTTTTTTAGATTAATCATCAACTTCTCCTTCTTCAATATCTACAATACTTGCCTAACATGATCAAGATGTTCTTCCTTAGTCTTATTGAATATTAGAATACCATCCAGATAAAAAATCATAAACTTACCCAAGAATCCTTTTAGAACTTTATTCATCAACCTCTTGAAAGTACTAGGTGCATTAGTTAGACCAAAAGGCATAATTAACTATTTGTACAAACCATCTTTTGTCTTGAAAGCAATATTCCATTCATCACCTTCTCTAATTTTTATCTGATGATAAATACTCTTCAAAAAAAATTTGGTAAAATACTTTGCTCCACTCAAACAATCCATCATTGGCATAGGAAACCTATATTTCACTATGATCTTTTTAATAGCTCTAGAATTGATACACATTCTCCATTCTCCATTCTTCTTAGGTGCTAATATAGTATGTACAACACATGAATAAAATTTTCTTTGATTAATTCTTTTTGTAGTAATTCATACACTTGTTTGTTAAGTTCTTCATTCTTTGTAGGTCTCAATCTATATGGTGCTTTGTATGGAAAATTAGCTCCAAGAATTAGATCCATACAATGACTTATGCTTCTCACTGGCAGTAAACCATCAGGGATATCCTCAACAACAATATCCTTATACTCATTCAACAATTCTAAATTTTTTACTAGTACTAGATTATTATCACTAGTTTCTACTATCACTCAACCATTACCATCTTTTGCTACTCTGTCATTACTACCAACACTCGATCCTCTAGGAATTATGGAAAAATAGACTTGATTCTTCTTTAATTCTTTTTCAAATTATTTCCCATTTACCATGTAAACTTAAATAGTAGTACAATTAATCTTGTCTGGACTTTGAATCAAAGGTAGAAATATTTTCTTCTTCCCATTCACCCAAAGAGTATATTGATTCAATCTTTCATCATGTATAGCATATCTATCTTTTTGCCAAGGTCTACCCAATAAAATATGACAACAATCCATAGGCATAATATCACACAACACTTCATCAAAATAATGTCCAATCTTAAACTTCACAAGACATTTCTCACTTACCAATATCTTATGCTCATCTTTGATCCATGAAACATGATAGGGTTTAAGATGTTTCAGCCTCTACCCAACTCTTTTGATGCCAAATTTGTGGAACTTCCACTATCAATGATCACCTCACAACATTTTCCAACGATCTTACATTTGGTCTTAAAAAGACTTCTTCTAAGGAAAGCTTCCTCATCACTTCCCTTATTACATAAGGTTCTTCTCACCATTAGATTTTCTCCAGCCTCAGGTCCACTCAAAAAACCTTCAATGTCTCCTTGAATCAAAACATTTCTATTACCTTGCCCAGTTTTAGAAGATCTACATTCAAAATATCTATGCCCTTCTTTACCACATCTAAAAAAATTACTATGAAAATCATCTCTATAATAAGAATTACCTCTTCCTCAGTAAGAACTAGTACCTCGTTGGTATGAAATACCACCATTCCACTCAATCTTGTCTTTTTCATCATTCTTCCATTTAGATTCATCTTTATCTTGCACAGAACTATTAGATCTACCACCTTCATGATAAGATCTTCCTTTTCCTCTCTAGAATCTACCACCTCTACCTCTTTGTCTTTGTTCATGCTTCTTTGTCAAGATCTACTCATCTTTCAACACATATTGATATGCTTCTTCCACACTTTCTAGTTTCACAAAACTTATTTTATCTTGAATTCCAAATCTCAATCCATTTAGATATCTGATAATTTTCTCAACATCATCATCCACATGTCTAGATCCGATGTCCAATCTATAGAATTCCTTAGTATAATATTTCATAGTCATGTCTCTTTGTCTCAAAATTTGCATCTTTTTCAACAAGATAACTTGGTAATCAATAGAAAAGAATTTTTTCCTTACCTTTTTTACCATCTTCAGCCAAGTCTTGATATTTTCCTTTCCTCTCCTTTGTCTATCAATTTGCAAATGCTCCCACCACAGTGAAGCAAAACCTTTCAACCTAGTAACTGCAATCTTCACCTTCCTATTATCAAGAGTGTTTTCATACTCAAAAAAATTCTCCATACTAGAGATCTAATCCAACAATACATTGGTATCCAAATTTTTAGATCATAAGGAACAACTTCTATAGTAGCCTTTGAATGTGCCCTAGAAAATACTCTCAGTAATCTTTCCTCATCTTGATCTTCTTCAAGTTCCAAATTAGGGTTTGGTGTTACTGCTTTATCATCACTCACATCCTCAAGATGCACTCCTCTCCTTTGGGCTATCTCCAAAAAATCTAATTTGGCTACAATTTGTCTCAATGTATCCAATATGACATTATCAACATTTCATCTACCACAAATTGTCTTTACAAATTAGGTTCCTACATGATCGTAACCATGTGCAATTTATAGGTCAAATCTATAGATCTATAACCCTACAACCAAATCCAAATTAGGGTTCTACATGATCTAGTTTCCACAAAGACAAAAATCAAGATCTATTACCATTTGATGCAAGGAGGGAAAGAATAATTGGGGCCAAAGGCACACCCAACAATCCAAACCAACCTTGGAGAGTTAACACAACATAAGAAAACACACAAAGAAAACAACACCAGAGAGAGAGAGAGAGAGAAAAAAAACACTTTTATTGATTCATAAAATAATTGGCATACATGCCTAGCTGTAAGGCCTTCTAAGTTACAACTAGATACAAAATACATTGAAGATTTAAGATCCAACTTCAAATTTGCACCTTCTAGACACATTTGCAACAAACTTTCCAAACCTTCCCCCTTTTTTTCCTAACTCTAAACACCCTATTTGTAATTTCCATAATGGCTTATAAATCATTCTAGATCATTACATAATAGAAATTTCAACCCAACAATGGTATAGACACATCCCAAGACAAGATCTTATCATAAATGTCATGATCAAAATTAGTCTCACAAGTCGGCTGGCATGAAAAATGTAGAAAACTTATCCAAAATGCTAACACTCAGCATCAATATGAAAACTTGGCATATGAATGATCACTCAATACATGAAAGATCACTTGGCATATGAAGGATAACTTGGCACACACTGAGGAACTTAGCACACACTACAGAGTGAGATGGGATAACACACTAACCTAATTGTTAACATGATGTAGGATAACTTCAACTTGGCTTGTACTACAAAATTACTAGCACTCAACAATTGCTACAACTTGACAATAACTATAACTCAATAATAATTGGTAGAATGAACACAAATGAGTAGGATAACACTTCAACCTAGGATGCTCCTACATCACCATTAATGCCAAAGGGGGAGATTGTTAGCATTAATGCTAATGGTATTGCTTTGGGGGAGTATCCTAAGCATTTGTGAGCATGTGGCATTATTGACATGTTTCCTTCATGACTATGTTTCTCATTGATGACAACATAGTATGGTTTCTATAAAGACTAGTAGAGTAGTAGACATAGATCATGGTTGTACAGATAAATATTTTATGTTTAGGTGAACTACAGTTATAGACATGTTCTACATTGTATCTTAATGATGGGGTTAAGTGTGCATGATGTATGTCAAAGACATATAGAAGATATGCTTGATTTAAAGAGAGAAATATAGACATAGTACATGATAAGAAGTTTTTCATGATCAGATAGTATCTTCTAATAAAGATATAATCATGACATGCAAAGTTATACAGTGAGAGTAGACAATCTGATGGTGACATCAGTAAGTGTGCAAGTCCTAGAGTTGCACATGTGAGAAGTTGTTATGATTGTAAGCCAAAAGTGTTGTGTGATTATGAAATAATTAATTATCTTATTATAGTCTTATTATAATTAATTGGTAAAGCCTCAAGATCAACTCAAGGAATTTTTTTGAGGACACAGTATAAAGGAAAGCATTTTTACTTAGTTCTAAAGTGAGAATTGTGAGTGGATTGTGATTGTGAAGTGAAAACAAGAGCACAGTACTTGGTAAATGTGAGTAAAAAATCCAAGAGATTATTGGATATAAAGTTTGTAATTTGGTATCAAGATTAGAAGAAACATAAGTTTGGTTGATAGGAAAAAGAAAGAGGAAGTACAAGTACAATTCAATTATATTAGTCTATAAGTAATAATATAGAGATCATTTGGATAGTGGGTTCATTGGTCTTGCCCCTAAAGGTGTTTTGATAGTTAGTTCATCTACATGCTACAACTCCTAATAGGGTTGACACTGTATGTACAAAAAGTGTCACACTTCTATAAACTATTATTCTTGAGAGAACCCATGGAAGAGTGAGTCTTAAGAGCCAACTTATAGCTCTCTATCTATGATGTGCACATGCTATGAGATGGTGGCTCTCAAATGAACCAAATTATGCAACCCTTGCAAGGTGCACCATAGAATGAGAGACTCAAATAGTAGAGGCAAGAGTGCCAATAACCAAGAATCTAGAATAAAATACAATGAAAATGCAAACCATTCTAAATGAAATGCAAGCTAGCAAAGAGAACTAAGCTAAAGCATAAATGAAACTAAGCTAAAAAGTATGTCATAACTTAAGTAGAATAAGAGCTAAGCTAAAATGTAAAAATGCAAGAATGCTCCAAGTCTCCAAAATCACCAATAAAACCTACAACATAACAATATCATCAGAGACTAAGATTTTTTGAATGAGGAGAGAGCCCTTCCTTTTAAAGAAAAATGGACAGTAGAGATTAAAAGGCAAAAGAGGAATAATCAAGGGAGGAGAATACATATTGAGTGATCCATGTGCACAAGCATCTTAGCCAATCACAATTAATGGTTGGCTTTTGAGAGGGTTTGAAATGTGTGGAGGAGAATTAAAGTTATTTTAAAAATAGAACATTCCTCTGACATAGAAAATTGTGCATTCATGTGTAGGCAAAAATGTGTATTCTTTTATTTTTAAAATAGGAATAATGTTTTATGTGTGCACACTTAGGATAAGAGATGAGGTTAATTTTATTTAATTAAAAGGAGGACATTTTCTTATGAACTTGGGATAAAGTGGTCATACCATAAGTTATAATTGAAAAATAGATTTTTGAGGATTTGATAAAAAATAACCATTAGATAAATTATGGAAAAATGCTAGAAAAGGGGCTCATAGTCTAGATGACCATTTTTAGTTGATTAAATTTTCCCCTCTTTGACTAATGTGTGATCAATCTAGGAACACATGACATCAAAGAATACATAATCCAAGTAGGCAGCAATAGATAAAGAGATCTAGTTATGAAGAATGAAATGCAAAAAGCGATAGCAAGTCCTAAATGTATAGTCTAATAGTGATAGTACTAAACACTAGGATAGATATGATACAAGAACTCAAGAAGAGTACTAACACCAAAAAAAGTAGATAGATCAAGAGAAAATAGATATTGTAGAAGAAAGAAATTTGCAACAATGATAGAATATTCATGCCCCCTCAGGATTGAAATCAAAATGAGATAGAGGAGATGCAGAATTAAGCTAAATTTGATCAATTTAGAACAAAGAAAAGTTCATGATGATAGATAAGAGATTAAGACCAAAGAGTGACCACCAAGAAATGAAGATATTCCCTAGTTTGATTAACTTTGACAAAGAAAGATAAAGCACAATAATTAGGTCAAAGAAAGAAGAAAGATGAAATGAAATGAAAGTGAAGAGTGGAAGAGAGTACAAACAATGAAGAAATGATTATTTCCCCAACAAGATTCAAGGATTAAGCCTCAATAGGTCATCTAATTGGATTTTAATCCTAAAAATGGATCTACGATGTCAAGATTAGCAAAGATAAGTCAAAAGCATAGATGAGGTGCTAAGATAGAAAAGAGGCGAGAAATAGGAAAGAAGAGATAAGATAAGATTGAGAAGATGCAAGAGAAGGATGAATGTAGTTATCTAAAAAGTCCATGAAAGATAAAGAAGAGAGCTTTCTCAACGTAAAAAATGCAAAGCTAAGCTAGAATGAACCCTAGAATGCAAGCTAGTATGAAAAGTTACAATTGCAAGGGTTACATAAGTAGGTCCTAGTTTTTATCATGGAGCCTTATTAGGGACATCATAAGATTATAAAATCATCACTAGTACAAATATGAGGATATGAATATGATCTATGTTAGATAGAAATGTTGGGAATCCAACTTAAGCATCAAAGACATATAGGTCAAGATGACTACGTAGTTAGATTCCCTAAGTTTAGTATAGAAAGATTACACTTGTATCAAGGCATAAGCACAAGGATAACCCCTGAGTGTGGTCTTGAAAAAAAAAGTCAAGAATAATATATTTGTAAGTTAAAGTGTTAAGTAGGACAAGCATGAACACTCAAAACATTGTAAACAAACAAAGTATACCCACAATTAGAAAGCAAGAAAACATGCCCCATGCCCCCAGTCTTCTAGTCCATGACACCCTTGAAAGACTGTTAGGAAGAGAACACATAGAAATAAATTATCATAGACAACACAAGTAGATAAAATTCAGCATAACTCAGTTGATTAAATATTTAAGTGCATGTGTGTAAGTCACTTGGCCATTTCTTCAAGACTTGATTCTAATAATGAGAAATATTGTGACATCAGAGACCATCATAAAACTATCTGAAAAGTGTTGAGCAACACTTGATGTCAATGGGGATAGTGTTGAGAAACACTGTTGTGTGAGTTGTCAAAGAAACCCTAAGGTACAAGGGCACCTCAATAGGCTAAGTAGCTATGCCCCCAAGACAAGGACAATAAACAATCCCAAGATAGGAAATGTGTTGTAGAGTGGGTGAGTGAGACTAATAGACATAGGTGCAAGGGTCTCAAGTAGCACCTGTTTCTAGGTTTTCACCACTTGAAAAAAAATTTCAAGACTTTTGTTCAAATTATTTTATTGTTATTTATTATATTTTTGAGATATTTGATTTATTTTGGTGATACATAAATGCGACTATTGCTAGGTTTTTGCTAAGATCATTTTTTCGAGACATTTTCTTATTTTAAAGATTTTTTCAGCATCATACGTGATTTTTTTTTTTAATAATGACTTAGAGATTACTAGTTCCCAAGAAAGATCATATCATTTTCTCTCAATGTCTAGCGAGGTGTAGGATATGATGGAGTAGAAAGTCACTGGATAAGCAAAGATGGATAAGAAAGGAGTATGAAGAAAGTGAAAGTGATCATCGAGGACATGATTCCCCAAGAGGACCCAAGCTATGGAAAGATAGCCATATATAGCAAATTTTGGATAAGCAATGGAAGTAATGAGAAAAAGAGCATATAGAATAAGTAGTTGAAGCCAATAAGAAATATAGCATGAAAGTGTGTAGTCCAAAAGAGTAGGCATACAACGAGACCTATAAGAATCATGTTTTCTTTGTTGTGATCAAGACCAAGGGGTCAAATAGATAGGATAGCAATGGGATAGAGCAATAATAATGAAGCTAGATATGAAGGTTATGAATGAATGAGAAGGATGGGATAAGTGATAGATAAGATAGCCAATGTGCTTGGATAGCTCAAAAATGTCAAGATCAAAGAGGAAGATGGAATGGATAGATTATGAAAGAATTACACATGATGCCTATTTGCTAGGTTTTCATCATGGTACTTATCCAATGTGCCACAAGAAGTGGTTTTCACCAAGGCACTTTTTCTTCTATTTTTATTTTATTTTTTGAATTATTAGAAAGAGCTCAAGCTTTATCAATTTAGATATTTCTCCTATAGGAAGAATAAGTCATGATAAGCAAAGACCATGTATAAGGTATGCTCAAAGATGCTAATGGGATGAAGGAAGAGAGATGGTAGTAGGAAGAGTATATGGATGATAAGAGTTTTTGTATAGAAATTAATTGTAAGCTTGATTTCATGAGGGTAGCTGAAATATTGGGCAAGATCAACACTGACACACACCTTGAAGGGTATTGGAGTGATGAAGGAATCATGGATGAAATATCTTGAGGTTTAGATGTATGAGGTTGTAGAAGAGATTTGGAAAAAAGTGGAGTGGAAGGCTTTGGAATATTTTAGGAAGATTTTTGGAAGAAAATGGAATGAAAACCTTTGGAAACTTGAATCTCAACTTTGATTTCTTTTCAATGTTCAAGTCTTTCAAGAGAGACTTGGGAATCCATATAGCTTTAGATTTTCCTTTGGATACTTCAAAACACATTTCTTCAATAATGGGCTTAGGAACCCATATTTGCTTTGATTTAGCTCTTTGAGTAGTAGGCCTTTGTGGTCTCTTGAATTTTTTATCTTTCTTAGCATTCACATATTGATTATATAGAACATATAGATCTTCATTTTTCAATGGATTCTTATGTTTATTCTTGCTTCCAAAAGACTTGGGATTTATGGATGAATAAGGATGATATGACTGGTTTAGATGGATATATGGGTGGATATTCATCAAGGATGAGTGTCTTTGTTGATCTTGAGGTATGATGGGAGAGCTAGGAGTGGAAAATGTAGGAGATGAAGGAACATAAGGTCCCAATATAGATGGAAGGCTTGAAGGCTTTAGATTTAATGGATAATGAACTAGGATAGACTTTGGATATGCAAATGGATAGTGAAAAGGGATATCAACATCTTTAGAGTGAGCAACATATCGAAGCCATCAATAGACTCATGAGTAGCTTTGATAGGAAAACCATTTTTAATAGGAGCACTTGAAGCTTGAGCACAATTTTGAAGTGGATATGGGGAAGTAGAACATGATGGGACACTTTGACCTTGACAAGTAGCTTTGGATAGAATAGGAAGAGAACTTTTCTCATAATTTTCAATAAGCTCAAGGGAGATAGTTGAAGTGGTATATTCATCATACTTGGGGATGGAAAAGACATAGGATACAGAGGGGTGAAATTTTGAAGGAGATGAAAGGTTGCTTGATCTTGATCTTTCTTGACATTTATAGCTTTTTATTTTTTAAATTCCTCTTGAAATGGAGCCACTTTTAAGGACAAGGGAGAATGAAGAGGGAGTGGATTAGTACTTGGATCTTTATACTTAATAACATGGAAAAGGTTTGCAACCAAGTGAAGGTTAGCTTGAGTTTCTTTTAGATGTAGCCCTTGAGGATAGACATAGTGTAAATGAAAAGCATTAGGTTCTTTATTTGATAGAGGCATGTTGTAAATATTTGAAGTATTGGGAGGTGCATGAGTGTTGGAAGAAGTGGAGGTATCAAGGAAACCATCACTAGACATAGGTTCATTAATATGATCTTTCTCAAGAAAAGTATCCTCATCACATGAGTAATTAGAGTTATCAATAATACCATTATCAATAAGATCTTGGATTTTATGTTTTAGCTCAATGCAATCTAAAGTACTATGCTCATTATTTCAATGATAACTACAATAGATATCCAAGAATGGGTTTCCATACGAGCTAGACTTAGGTAACATGATGAGCTTGGTGCTAAGAACTGTTTGCAAAGCATCATCATAAGAATCTTCCAAGGGAGAAAAAGTTCTATCAAAATTATGTCTAGAGTCCATTTGTTGTTTCTTAAGTGAATGGTATGCATCCATTTCTTCATCATTGTTGTGGTCAAAGATAGGTCCATCATGATAGCTTGGAATAGGCTCAAAGGAGGTATCACTTTCTTTCTCTCTAAGGAGGTCTTTAGATCTATAAGATAAAGACATTTGATCTCTTGGAGTAGAATATGTAGACCTTGAAGAAGATGAACCATGTGTATGTAAAGTTCTTAAGGGAGATTCATTTTATAATGAAATCTTCTCCTCTAATCTTTTCTCAAGTATAGACTTCATTTCTATCATACACTTAGAGAGATAAAGGTAAGAAAGACCATTTGTCTCTTCTAGTTCTTTGTATTGAGCGTATAGATCCTAAAACTCTTTAGTGGCACAAAGGATATCATGATCATCTAGATTTTGTTGCACAAGGTTTGAATGCTATAGTGGTAGATAGCAGGGATAACTTTAAGGAACCCCACCTCCCAAAATTTATAAAATTGTGGTGAATCACATGTCATTTGGGTGAAAAAAAAAATTTAATAGTGTTGGTGAATTATGCGTCAATTGATGGATATTTGGTGGCAAATTTTTTAATAGTTTAGACAATTTTTATAAAATAATGGTGATTATAATTTATGTTTTTAATAAAACTATTAATATTGATGGCGAATTATGTTTTGAAATGTAATTATGTTAAATGTATTATTTGAGAACTCAGACTGTCTAATGATCCAAGATCAATGGTTGAGGTTTAATTTTGGCCAACATTTCTTGAAGGAAGAGAAGTGTCGAGGTAGTCACCAGAATGTTGACATGTATCAAGGTAAGTTGTACTTATCTATAGAGTACAGTGTCACTCATTAAAAAAAAAATTCCCATAGGAAAATGGGAATTTGGCGAATGATGATCGTCGAAAGAGACACTCAATTAATTTTGTGGCCATTAAAGAGAAATATGGGCGAAGAACTCGACTACCAAACTAAAATTATGTAATAATAGTGGCAAATGTTTCGACCACTATATGAGTATTTTATAAAATCTGGGCGAACTTGTCAACTAGTATACAATGTTTTTTTAGCCAATTCCTATAGCCCAATCAGGACATATTAGCCAATTGGCAAATAATAGCCACTAAAAAAATCCTTGGTAGATAGATAATCAAGCTTGAAGGAGACTAGAGGAAGCTAAGAAGGTGACACAAGATAACTTGATGTCCAAACTAAAGAGGTAGAGTATTCACTTGACAAAATGGTAAAGATAGAGTGAAGTGACTTATCAAGAAAGTGTCCAAGAAACTTACAACACTAGTAACTCAAGTCAAGATCTAGGAAAGAAGCCAAATAGCCAAGTAGATAGAGCAAGCAGAGTGACAAGTAAACAACTTTCCCAACATAAGAGTGTAGTTAAGAAATCAAGGTAACCATTTCAACAAAAGGATAACTAGCAAGCAAACATAGACCATGAAGATAAAAAGATCAAGAGCACTAAGACCAAAAAGCTACTTTAAGCATGTTCAAGAACTCGAGACATAGCAAAGAAAAATCAAATGATGAGAATCCCCTTAGCAAGAAACACAAGAAAAATGTTAAGACTTGATCCTTTGACTTGGTTGACAAATTTTGACAATAGTTGATAGTATAGCAAGTTTGATGTTCAAAAGAAATTTCTTTCCAAGCAAAATAGTGACACATGGAGTAGTTTTCAAAAAATCAAGCAAGGGACAAAGCAACCTTGCTTGATACAAGAATATGTGAGCTCTTAAAAGAAAGCCCTAGAACTATCCTCATGTGTATGTTCAAAATATTTCCAAAGGTCTAGCACATTCAAGAACACATCAAGCAATATCTACCTAAAAGTTATGGTTCATTACTCAACAACTTGGCCCACACTTGATGCTCCTTCACATCACACCAAGTGGTTTCCCAAAAGAGATATTGGATTTTTCATAGAAGTGCCATAAGAACAACCAAGGGAACACAGATGGTGAGTGTAAAATCTTGGGGTGATCAAGGTAGTCCACTAGGCTCGATCCTTGCACCAAGAAGTTGAGTAGAAAAATAGGGTAGCTACTAACCTAGGGTGTTTAGAAAGAGTTTCCATTCATAATTTTCCTCTTGCACCCAATTAAGGGATACCCCACCTTATAGTGGGTAATAGACCTCACGGTCACAAGAGCACCTTAAGCGTTCTTGCCTAGTGATCTCCTCATGGTCAAAATTCCATAAGCGATCACACTAAGTGAAGACAAACACTAAATCTACCAAGGTTTTGTATCCTTTATAGCCTTGAGTTTATATTTGGTTGGAAGATTAGGGTATTTTTCTTGTCCCCACTTGGGTCATTCCTCTTAGGTTGTCCAAGGGCAGGCCCTCTAAAGGATTATAACTAAGATAAATTGGATCCACTTTCAAGAGTCAAGATTTCTAATTCACCACGAGGGTGAAGATTATACTCTCCTATCTTGATTGTTTCCCCCAAACATGCCAAAAATCTTAAATTAATCCTCTTGTTCTCAAAATCCAAAGGTGAGTCAAGATTTTTGATTGACTGCAAGGGTGAAGATCATACTCTCCTATCACCAAAGAACCTCAATCACAAGTTTAATGTGCCTATGAAATGAAAGAAAATAGTAGAGTGACATGCATGGAATAAAAGAAAGCAAGAAAGTTAGGTTTTTATGCTTTAGAAAGCTATGCAAACAATCAATAGTAGCCCTTGTGCATTTGAAGTTTTGACATTCGTTCTTTTTAGTAATGAAAATGAGAAAATCCCTACAAAGAAACCAAGGTTAGGGCATAACAACCAAGTAAGACCTACAACATAAAGTGGTTAGTTGCCTCAAAAATTCAAGTTATCTTCCATCTAAGTGTATGCAAAGAACATGCAAGCTAATCATAAATGCTCTCATTTTTACTCTTTGCTTTTAACCTAGTCAACAAGATTGGACTTTTTTGTTATTATTTTAGATCCATAAATAGAAATGAAAAGGAGAGACCCCTACTAGAAACTAGAGATTTTTCCAAAAATGCTAGAAATGTTAAAAAATCTCTTCATTTGTGCGCTAGGGGCCCATTTTGTCAAAATAGACTAGATTTATCAAATCAAGTTTTTGAGACCTAATATGAGTTCAAAAGTCAAAATACAAAGAACTAACCCCATTTAAAATTTAGAGACCTTTTTGAAAATGTAAAGTTTTCCAAAAAAAATTGATTTGTGACCAGAAATGATTTTTTATGAAAAATAAATAAAAATTGATAATGGATGCAAATTAACTCAAAATAATCTGCAAGTTGGTTTGAGACATTTATGATGCATACCCAACTTGCAAAAAAATTCTAATCTGAACTCAAAGTGGCTTGGAAGATATGCTAAAATCTATCAAAACTAAGGTTTTGGCCTTCAAACAAATTTGCACAAGGCTTAGCCTAAAACCAAAGGAAGAAACCTACAAAACCACTTGATTAGATCGAAGAAGTTGCTATAAAAAAATTAGAAATGATAATATAACCAAAATGAAAACAAGAAAATGGAGCTAGAAACTTGGTTCTAGCCCCATGGTGGGCACCAAAAATGTGTGTACAAAAAGTATCACACTTCTATAAACCATTATTCTTGAGAGAACCCATGGAAGAGGGAGTCTCAAGAGTTGACTTATAGCTCTCTATCTATGACGTGTAAAGGCTATGAGATGGTAGCTCTCAAATGAACCAAACTATGCAACCCTTGCAAGGTGCACCATAGAATGAGAGATTCAAAGAGTAGAGGCCAAAGTACTAATATCCAAGATTCTAGAATAAAATGTAATGCAAATGCAAACTATTCTAAATGAAATGCAAGCTAAAAAGGAGAAATAAGCTAAAGCAGAAATGAAACTAAGATAAAAAGTATGTCATAATATATGTAGAATGAGATCCAAGCTAAATTCAAAAAATGTAAGAATGCTCTAAGTCTCCAAAATCACCAAGAAAACCTACAACATAACAATAGCATCAGAGACTAAGATTTTTTAAATTAGGAGAGAGCCCTCCCTTTTAAAGAAAAATGAATCGTAGAGATTAATAGGAAAATGAGGAATAATTAAGGGAGGAGAATACATGTTGAGTGATCCATATGCACAAGCATCTCAGCCAATCACAATTAATGGTTAACTTTTGAGAGGGTTTGAAATGTGTTTAGGAGAATTAAAGTTATTTTAAAACTAGAAGATTCCTTTCACATAGAAAATTGTGCATTCATGTGAAGGCAAAATGGTCTTTTCTTTTATTTCTAAAATAGGAATAATGCTTTATGTGTACGCACTTAAGATAAGAGATGAGTGGGGAATTTTATTTAATTAAAAGAGGGACATGTTCTTTTAATTAAATATGAACTTGGGACAAAGTGTTCATACCATAGGTTATAATTGAATAAATAATTTTTCGAGGATTTGATAAAAAATAAGCATTAGATAAATTATGGAAAAATGCTAGAAAAGGGGCTCACAGTCTAAATGACCATTTTTAGTTGATTATAGGCACAACTCCTAATAGGGTTGGAATTGTTGAAATCAAATTGATACAAGTATGATAAATGTGTTTCAATCATTGTTTTGTCACTAATTTCAAACTTGCTACTTGTTGGTAAGACAATTGCTTATATGATTTGAGTAATATCATTTTTTTGATTGATGTAGATGATTTGACCAAATGAGGTAACAATAGAATCTAGAGGAAAGGTTGAGTTATCATATTGAAAATAAGTACAAGGATTAGTTAAGATAGTGATATTATAGTGCATTGATAATCTAGTTAAAGTTACAAAGGATGGATACACTAATTAAGTTCACAAGAACAAGTTAAATGAAGTATGTTTGCCAAGATTAACAATCTACATAGTAGGTTCCAAGAAAAGTTAGTGTAAGTCGAGAAAATATCTATTGGAGCCAAGAAAATTCAATTTTAGTGTAAGCCAAGTGATAGAGTGTAAGCTGAGTAAAGTTTAGTTGATGTTGAGCACCAGTAAACTTTAGTTGATGCTAAGTATTTTAATAGTGGATGTCAAGAAACATAGTATGCATCAAGCATCAAAAGTAAGTTAATGTCAAGTGTTAGAATTATGAGAAAGATCAAAAATTTGATTCATCTAAGCTAAAAAATTTGATTTCTTCGATTGTGTACACCATGTGGAAGATAAGCTTGATGAGCTGGTCTTAATTCTCTATTTATAGAGATGGTTGGTCAAAAGAAAAGGTTGTCATGTATGAGAACCTAAAGAACAAAAGGAGTCTAGGGTATTGCTTCATTTAGTGACCTAAGAGAAGAGACTAAATTAGAAACCAGAGCAACAAGGCTTAAGGGTATGGGTGCTTGAAGGGTGAACAAGCTATTAGAGTTGAAGTGTGTGAAAGCCAAGAAGAATGGAGGATTGAAAATAGAGATCTATAATCTATAAGTGTATTGTAAGTTGTTATCATATCAAAGCCTTACTATTACTTTTTAATCATTGTACTAGTCTAGGGTAAATCCTTTGGATTAAGGTTAATCTAATAGTCATTTGTAAATCTTTTAACTGGGTGGCATTCCAAGTGAATGATCTAAAATTCTCTAACAAGGTTCACTCCTAATAGTGTGAATGAAATTCTTTAACCAGGTCACATTTAATAGTGTGCATTATAAAATTTAATAGAGTTTTCCTTTTGCAGGGCATCACTTCAAAAGAGTGAGAATGAGTAGCATGTTAGTGGTGGTTTCTCCCAAATTAGATTTCCATGTTAACCCATTGTGTCAAATGTGTTATTGAATCTGTTATGTTTCATGTTTACATTTCTACAAAGTTGATTTGATAGTAACCTACAAGTTTAAGTGATTGTATGATCTAATGGATGCATGCATCATGATGATTTTTTTTTTATGGATATTAGTTCACTAAATTGTGAAAAGTTTTAATTGTACATCTAGACCTTAGATAATTGATTGACCCTCCTCTTAGTTATTCTAAAGAATTCCAACAATAATCTCCTAATAGGGATTGATATGTACTAAATATATTTCATTAACTCTTAATAGGATACATCCTCTAACAAGGAATATCTATATTTGTACATAATTTTGTAGGCACCATGCCCATCAAGGTTTTCCCTCTGATCAAGGGTTTCCCTCATTAATATATCTAGTGTTATTGTGTATGAGTATATTTTTATGGTTACTAATTATATTTCTCATATGGTTAAGGTTTAATAAGGTTAATAATTTTGATAATAGTTGGATAACTGATTCACCCCCCGCCTTCTTGGTTATATTGGTGGAATATATATTATAATAATTTTGTTATTTTTGTACAAACAAGGATAAAATAGAACCTATGATAATTTTTGGTCCCTAATTATTTGTAGATAAATAACTCATAGATATTTTGGACAATAATTATGATCCTATTACTAGAACTATGAGAAACATGGATGGTATATTATTATTGGTTATCACAAAATCCTGCATTAAAGAATGTTTTTGGACTTAGTACTCAAGCCCTTATGAAAATTGATAGAGAACATTCTATATTAGTATTAAAGAATAATGAAATTTGGGAAGTACAAAGAGATTGTACATTTTATGTGTAGAGGTCATAATAACAAGCTGATGTATGTTGATGACATGGGTCATCTCCTTGTTAAATCCTTTTGAATTTCTTCAAGAACACTTTTTATTCCCAATTACAATTGTTAAGAGAAGATGAAAAGTATACAATTCCACTAGACCACATGTATATGTGCATGAAAAATAAAAGCCTCACACTTATCTGGAATTTGACTTTTCCATCAAAATTAAAAATATACTTCATAATCAGTTGGTAAGATGAAAGACCTTTAAGTCTTTTAAGAATTACTCTTTGCTTTTCTATCTAATTCTCTATTAGAATATTAGTCAATTTAGGAATTCCATGAAATTGGCCACAATTGATGAGGAGGGTAACAAAAATCCCATCCAATTATGGTGCTTTCTCTAAGATACACATGAAAAGGATGGAGATTTCACAGTGTTTAGAGATGTCTTTGTGCTTTGGATAATAACAATGCTTGGAGGTACTCTCACAATATTACCACAACAAATTAAGAACATCTTGAGACCCAAATAATATCTAACTATTAAGGGTTATGAGTTTAACCTAGGTGACTAGATTTTTAAACCAAATTACATATTGATAATATTTTATGGATGTAGGCAGCCACCACATAGGCTTCCTCTATCTTTTCTTGAATGATTAGATTTTCTAGAATTTATATGGAAATTATTAAGGGTTTAGAAATAAATAAATCAACCAAGGAGAAAGGAAATTTGATGTCTCATTGTAGAAAGCTTGATGGTTTTGCAATTGGGAATAATATGATATAATAATTACAAGATTATATCATTAGCATATATTGGCTAGTTAGTGACAAAGGTAGAGATTATGATCCTAAAGGACACATCAAATCCATAAAAGCCAAGTATGATCATCAAATGACTTTGGAAGATGATGTTATCATAAACTATGGCAATATACCAAACACATATTAGAAGTTAAAAAAGTGGAATGCCTTAACTAGGATAGAAGAGAAAAGGTTAAGTAAAGGTTTGCCTCAATTTTACCCCAATGAAGACCTAGAAACAATTAGAATTAAGTAATGTATAAAATAATTTTATTTGTTGTATTAGCAGTATGTTGAACAAGAGAGGGAATAAATGTTGAATAGACACACCCTCCTCCTCAAGCAAAGAAAAGGAAATTAAGCATTAATAGGATCAAGTCCTAACCCCTCTTCTCCTCTACCTTAACAAGAATAAAGGACTAGTTCTAATTTGGTCTCATATGAAGATTCAAATGATGGAGAGTTACAAAAAGTTGCAAGTATTTTGAAAAGCTTGAGAAACATTGAATCCAAAGTTTTTAGAGGAGAATCATGGCTATTATTCTCAAACTATGGATACTAATGATCTAATTGATATATAGGATGAGAGAGAATCCATCTCTCTTAGATTCATTCAATAAGAAAACTTAACACAAATACAAGAATTCAAGGAATTTTGGATAAGGTATAAGATGGGAGATTTCATGGAAATAAATATCAAAAGACTTGAAGGTGTGGATGAATCCCAGCAAAAAATGATTGATGAGTTTCATTTAGATGAAATTTCAAGCACTAGGGAGGCATTATGGGAAATAGTTAAAAAGAGTGGCATATTAATTATGATTGGTTTAGCTTGAATGTTTTTACTAGATAAAGTTAGAAAGTTAAAAGATTGAACCTTTGTGTTAGAATTTGAATCACTTGATGAGGTTGAAGGAAGTGGATATGATCAAAAAATAGATAACCTTGCTACTTGGTTCACATTTAAAGGAAATAAGGCCAAAATGATTGACATGTGCAAAGGAGATGAAGGAATGGTGCTGGTACAAATTATGGATAATATAGACCATATGCTTGTTAAAACATGGTTAAAACATGGATCTATGTTCAATAAAGACCATATTAGACACATGCAAGAGATGATAAAATAATTTCTAAAGAGAGAGATTGAAATGATTTCTATAATGAACAAAATGTATGTGAAAACAAGAAGATTTGAAAAAGAGTTAGATGAGTTGAAACTTAATAAAACTACTAATGTTGTTGTAGTTTCCAAGACTCTAACTATTGTTACTGAAGAATATTAGAATAACTAAATTAATTAGAAAAATTATGACAAAGATTGTGTTTTTAAAACTTTGGAGGAAATTATGTCTTACAAAATGAATCTTGTTTTGGCCAAGTGTGATGAAGTATTTGAAGGCTTTAATAATGTCCGTAATATCTTGGATTTCTTTGCAATTTTAGAAATAGAAAGGAAATGGATCCCATCTAGATATGAGTTAAATAAACTATTTGAAGCCACTAAAAGAGATCTAGATGCCCCTATAAAGATTTTTAAAAAAATACTATTAATTGCATTGATGACATGATGAAAAAATTGAGTTACATAAACTAGGAACAACAAAATTTGGAAGATGAACTTAAAATATTAACCTCTACCAATCCTTCAAGTATTCCTTCCATTAAATATGGAGAAGTTAAAAAAAAAAAAATTTGGAGGACTGGAGGAATGAACTTGCAGTATTTCTCCAGACAGTGATAACCAAGTTTAAATATGAGCAAAACTTCTAGCTAGACTCATTTCAATTGTTGTTAAACAAATTTATTGCAATGGTGAAAAAGTTTACAAAATTTATAATATATGTTAAGATTGGCTGAGGGAGAAAATGGATAGATATGCAAGCCTCCACTCTAGTAGTCTCCAAATTTGCATGGGCTACACATGCCCAAATATCCAAATGGATAGACATTTACATAAAGGTTCCTAAAAGTGTGCCACAAGATATAATGACCACAAGAGATCAATATATTGAAGAAGTTTGAAATGTTTTTCATGTTTTAATTTTTTGTTTTGTTTTACCAAAAAATAAACTTTATTCTACTTATAGTTGTTAGTTAGCTATATTTTTATGAGAAAAGGTACCAAGACCTCTATTTAAGAATCAAATATTTTAAAGAGACATATGTGATAACTTTTTGATGCAATAAAATATGTTTCTTTACATTATTATGTAATTTTATTCCTATGAAACTACTTGATGGTATATTAAACTAAACTACTTTGATGTATTTCCATATAAATGAAATTAATACAATGATGTTTTCCTTATTATCTAATTTCTCATACTCTTCACTATTCCTTTGGATCCATACTAGTATTTTGATGTATTAAATTCATTTAGATTAGGGATTACATTTATATTTTCTCCATCTAGTAGTTCATGGGGTGCACATTGTCTCTAAAGGTTTGATGATAATATTATGTGGGAGTTGACTCTATTTTCCCAATTGGATCAAGGAATGGTCTTTCCATATTTCTTGTAAGTTGATATATATAATTTTAGATTGATTAATTTTTATCCACAAGTATTACATTATGCATCTTTAATATTTTATATACACTCAAAATATTCAAATATTTGATTTCTCATTGAGATCACTTGGCAACTCAAGAGTATCAATCATAAAGTTTATATTAGTGAGCTTAACTAATTTCAAGAATATAAATATAGGTAAAACCACATAGGTTTTTTAGAGCCTAAAGTGTAGAGATTGAATAATAAATTATTAGTCTTTGATGTTGACCAAGATTGTGTTGACATTCCCATCATTGAGTGAGAAAGACTCATAGGAAACTAACCAAAATTTTTGAGAACCAATAAAAATTACCTTACCAATTAGAATTAGTGTATGTACAAAATATAAATTATTTCATCTATCATACCATAACCCAAAATATGATGTTTCTTTCATATATATGAATTTCCTTTTCACTTCTACTAAATGTGTCTCTTTAGGGTTTTCTTGAAATATTCCAACAATTCCAAATG
This sequence comes from Cupressus sempervirens, assembly GCA_028749045.1. NCBI lineage: Eukaryota > Viridiplantae > Streptophyta > Pinopsida > Cupressales > Cupressaceae > Cupressus > Cupressus sempervirens. The sequence continues at coordinate 569,959,465 of CM053789.1, read as the reverse complement.
CATGTGTTATATATTTACTTGTGCAAGCTAAATATTGAAAAAATCCTATCATTAATCAATATGCTATTTATGTAGCACTAGGAGACTCATCTTTGCTTAATAGTTTACATCATGTAACCGTAGGTATATCAAATGGTCTTCAAATCTCCTATCTAAATATTGTTAAAAGATCCTTGAGATAGTTGGTTTTTAAATTGAAAATTTCATCTTTACTCTTAGTTATTATAATAGAAAGAAGTATTTTATTTTACTTATCATAGAAATTTTGAACATGTTATTCATTTCTTCAAAAAATATTTGACTAGCCTCATCATTGCCTCCTAAATTAATATCATCAAAAAATATAACAATGATCAATAATATATTTAAATTTTTCATTAAGTACATGTTATTTTCTATATTACATTTATATAAATTAAATCTTAGTAGATGTCTATCCAATCTCACATACTATTCTCTAGGTGTTTATTTGAGTCCATGCAATTCTTTCTTCAATTTTTAAACCATGTTTTTGTCTTTTGTGAGTGGAAAACCATCGTGTTGTTCAATGTAGACTTTTTTCCCAAGATCTCAATTCAAAAACACTAACTTAACATCCATATGATATACTTTTGATTTTTTGTTAGATGTATATTCGAAGAACATTCTTAATACTTCCAATCTTACAATAAGGGAAAAAATTCTTCAAAATCAATTACTTCTTTTTTCTGAGTAACCTTTGCATACCAACCTTTTTTCCTTAATACTTCACCCTTCTCATTCATTGTGTTCTTGAAAACCCATGTACTACCAATAAAATTATTATTTCTTGGTCTAAGGACTAATTCCCAAGTCTTTTTCTTCTCTATTTGATAAAGTTATCTCATATTTTTTTTATCTAGTATTCATCTTTACATGCTTCATATGTAGTTTTTGGTTCAACCTATTATATCAAACATATTTCCTCTCTTATCTTGTTTCTACTAATTACTTCTCTATTGACATTGTTAATTATCTATTCGTCTTGGTGATTCCTTACAACATACTTTTGTATCCTTTTTTCTTCTTTAGGTTCCTCAATCTATATATGTATATCATTTTCCATTATATATAGATGTTCCTATCCCAAATTTTAATTATTTGGCATTTGACTTGTACTATCTTCATTATTTGAATCATAATCAATAACACTTTCCTATATCTTTAACTTCTCATCAACTTTTACATTTTCTTGTGTCATCTACTCTCTTGATATGTCATTTCCTTCCAAAGATTCTAAAGTATTTCATTATAGGTGTATGTCCAAACCAAAGTTCATAAGGTTTCTTACTAGTTCCTTGTATAATTTAACTATGTTAATAGTGTATATTGCAGTGGTAATGTCTTATCTCTATTGGAATAGTTTATAATAAGTGAGAGGGGGGTGAATTAGTTATCCAAGGTCCAAAACTCCCAATAAAACTTTTCAGTGCTTAACAAAACTCATACATATATCTCCTTATTATGTTCCTTGCATGCATCCATTAGATCATTCAAAACTTAAACTTGTAGATTATTATCCTAGGTCAAAATCACTTTGTAGAAATGTAAACATGAAACATAACAAAATCATTCATACATATGATACAAGGATTTTATGTGGGAACCCAATTTGGGAAAAACCACCAATAACATGCTACTAATTCTCACTCTTCTAAAGTGATGTCCTATGAAAGGCGAACCCTATTAAAGGTTTCAATAGACATTGTTAAATTTGACTTGGTTAAAGGATTTCAATCACCCTATTAGGAGTGAGCCTTTTTAGAGGACTTTAGACCATTCTATTAGAATTTCACCCAGTTAAAGGATTTACAAATGACTATTAGGTCAACCTTGATCCAAAGGATTTATCCTAAAATGATGCAATGATAAGATAGTAATAGTAAGGATTTGATATAATAATAAATCATAACTCACTTCTAGATTACATATCTCTTTCTTAGTCTTACATTCTTCTTGACTTCATTTACTTCAGCTCTAACATTTTGTTCACCCTTGAAGCATTCATCCTCTTAAGCCTTCTAGCTTTGCATGCTAATTTTAGACTCTATAACTTGGCCACCATATGAAGCGACACCCTAGACTCCTTGTCTTTCTTGGGTTCTCAAACATGCTAGTCGTTGCTTCAAGCCTTGTATCCCCTTATAAAGAGAATTTAGGTATTTTTCCACGCAACCAAAATCATCCATTCTAGGTTTAGGTCAAATTCATTGAATCTCCCCTCTTTTCCATTTTTATCCCTATAGAAACTTCCTTCTCAATCCTCCTTGAATTCTCCTTAAAAAAAATTACCTTGAATTTTGTGCCTCTCTCTCATCAAGCCTATCTTCCACATAGTTCACATAATCCAAGAAATAAACTTTGTTGACTTAGATTTATCAAATTCATGATCTAACTCATAATGTTGTGACTCAGCCTTAACTAACCTCACTTGAGATGCACTATGTTTCTTGACATCCACTAATAGGTCACTCAGCACATACGAAAATTTACTCGTCTTACACTGCATTCACTTGGCACTAACTAATTTTCTACTCAGCTTGCACTAACATTGTTTGGCACCAATTATTCACTTGGTCAAGCTTAGTAATGTAGAGCTCTTCCTTAATCAGAAGTAATGATGTGGTGTGGCCTTGATACACTTCAAACACTCCAAATTAGAATCAAGAGAGGGATATACACCTTCACAACACACTTACTCACAAACATGACCTAGATACTTAAAGTTGCACAGCTAGGTCCTAAAGTACAAAATTTCTAATAGGAGGTGTTTTCTTGAAAATGAAACCTATGAGGTGATAGGGGAGTGGAAAGGTTCCTTACATCCAAAAAATTCAAACTAGTGGGTTTGGTTGGATCATCTTGTTCCAAAAGACCAAAAATTGCAATATTTCCTTTTAGGCATAGGAGCCCCAATTAGCCCTATCAATGAGGAAAAGGGGATTATTTTTAAAATATTCCAAAGGATCCAAGAAATAATCCACATATATGGATACCTTTTTGGACAAAGATTTAGGTTCTAAACTTTCAAACTCTAGATTTATTAGGTAACTCCCTTACCAAAAATGTGGCAACTTTCCAAATTTAGGCATAATGACTAGGTTCACAAAGGAAGTTTTGTCACAAAATTTTGCACCCTTGCCTAAGGAACTACTTCTTAGGTGACCTTTTGAAACATGGAAACAATCTCCAAGTTTTGGGACTTGAACAATGAGATTGAGTCTTTGAAGAATGTTGACTTCCTTACTATCAGGGTGCACCTAACTACTCTTGAGAGGAAAAGAGAGAAGGAGATGCATGAAAATCAAACTACCTAATTTAACCTCAAGGGGTGATACACCAAAATAGTTTATTTGGTCTTATCTATACCTAACAATGCACTAATCATCAATATAATCTCAAGATACATTGATTCAGCCTTTGCATTAACTCAACAATCACATGTAGATCAAGAACCAAATGAAATGCTACAAGGAAGGAACTTCACTCTATAACATTCAAGGAAAAATAGATACTATTATGCACAATGAAGATTGGAAGAGATACAGTAACTAAGGAAAGAAGGTTTTGTACTGATATTAATGGGAGAGTGAGGTATAACAAATAAATATATTCATTCATAAACAAAAGGAAACTACAATAGTAGAGTACATAATGAAATACTATAAAATTAGAGAAAATGCTGACCCTTGGAAGAGTCACACAAATTTATATTATAGTTCAAGCATAATTGAGATAGCTTCTTCCCTAAGGCTTAGCTCAACCACTACCATTAAAGCTACAGAGAACAATTACTACAAATCTAAGGAAAATTTGATCGTGATACAAATCTAGATGTAGGAAAACATATGTTTCACTAAACATAGCCCTAAGAAGATAGAAAAAATGGTCATTAATGCATGTTTGAGTAGATGGATAACTCAAGGTGGTGATTGAGTATCCTTTTCATTTACAAGATGTGGAGGATGTCAAAAAAAGGGTGGTAGACGATTGAGAAGATCATGATTCACCATTAAAGAGTTGCTTGCTTCCTTCTCAACACACCAAATCAGATAGTAAGTCAACAATATTTAGCCTCCACTTGTACCTTACTTGCAATATCATTTGTCAAAAATGTCATTTAGATTTTCTAGATTAGAATGTCAAAAAGTCTCATCGTATTTGACTTAAGTCTCATGTTCCTATGACAATAGGAACTAAGAGATTGGGCCCACCTAGACACATGACATCTCATCACATTCCCATACTAGCTAAAGACCTTGCAACTTAAATATGCAAGAATATGACTATAGTTGATCTCTCTAGATCCAATGATCATAATATAACTGAAGTTGAAATGCGTAGTTTAGACTTTGGCCAATTAGGAATTGCCAACCTATCAACCATTAATTATACTTTTATGTTCTAGCATCACCACCTGGGCCTATAAGGACACATGTCCCCACATTAAATTCTCATAATGGCTAACAACCTTGCAACTTAAATATGTGAGAATATGAAAATGACTGATCTCCCAAGATCTAATGATTAGGGGTAATGCACACCATTCTTATGTCTCTATATCAATGACCAATGAATATCTACTTGCTAGAAACCTATAATAGTAGTACTTCCTTTGATACTTTGTGTTATGGACTGGACCCATTTTGATACATGGAATTATGCCTCTTTCTCATTTGTTTACACCTCTTGCATCTTTAGAAAGTAAGAAATCAATAACCCTTTGATCTTGGAAATTCTGACAATGGAGATCAAACTAAAACTAGTCCACCTTGAACTTTATGAACCTAGCCTACCTTGACATGTGACAACTCCTTGTATTCTCAATTTGGCTAAAGACCTTGTAACTTAAATATGAAAGAATAAAACAATCATCAATCTCTCCAAGATTTGATGAATGTGAAGATAGTGGGCCCCTAGAATATATAAAAAATATGTTAAGGTTTTTTTCGTGTTCCTATTATGCATGCATGTTGATTTATATTTGGACAAGTCAAACTTGACCATTGGACATGTTGCCTCCTAGGAAAATTCAAATTTTGGCAAGGGGAAAAAATGACTAACAATTTTGGTGACTCAAGGGGATTCTTGCCTACTGTAACCACCTAAAAATGGTCATCTATTCTATTAGCCCCCTTCTTAGCATTTTGGCTAATTTAATTAATCATTTACCTAGACCAAATTGCTAATAATCAATTAATTTGATTATAACCTATAGTTTTACTATGCTATCCTAAGTTCATTATTTGATTAAAAGAACATGTCCCCTTTTAATTAAACAAAAGATCCCATTCTTCTAACCCACTTAAAGTGCACACATAAAGTTCTTTTCCTATTTTGCAATTAAAAGAAAAGGCTTGTTAGACTTTTTGTCTTATATGATGAATCAACTTATTTTATATTGGTTGACTTGTGTGTGCACATGGATCCCTCCCATTTTTGAACTCAACCATTGATTATCCACCATCTCAATCTTGATCTCTACCATCTGTATGGCTCTAAAAGGGAGGGAGACTTCCCCCTCAAAGGATCCATCCACACTCTTGAGTATTGTTATGCTATAGGATTTTCATTTGAATGCTTGAGAGCTTTTGTGGAGAATATCATTTTCTTGTCCATAGTCCTTTCATCAATAGCATTTGGTTACATGGCATCCTAGTTTAGTTTTCATATAATGTAGTTCATTTTGCAAGTAGCTTAGATCACATAGTCTAATTAGTATGGATGTAACACTTTCATTTATTTATCTTAGTTGCATTGTGCATCTCATTCTAGCATAGTTTTGTTCTTACATTACATGCATCAAGAGTTATTTGACACTAGCATTCTTGCTCTTGCTCAAAGAATCTAGCAAGGGTTGCATTCCTAATGCTTAGCTAAGAGCTTTCCTTATGCTTATTTGTATGGCTCTTGCACTCCATGACTAAGGAGCTCTAAGCCAACATTCAAGCTTTCCAATCAATGGAAAACCTTGGATAGAAGGGTTTAGAGGAGTGCACTTTTCGAGTGTACATTTTTGGTGCCCACCATGGAGGTTGAATCAATTTTTTAGCTTCATTTTCTTTCATTTCTCATTTTCAATTTTTTATAGCAGCATATTGGATCTAATCAAGTGGTTTTGTAGAAGTTCTCACTTTGGTTTTAAGGCTAACCCATATGCAGATTGGTTTGAAGGCCAACACCCTAAGTTTTTATAGATTTGATCATATCTCCTAAACCACTTTAGGTTTGGTTATAAATTTATTTTTTCAAGTTGACTATGTGTCCAAGATGTCTCAATCCAATTTTTAGATCATTTTGACTTGATTTGCATTAGTTATGAATTTTTTTTTATTTTTCATAAAAAGTTGTTTCTGGTAGTAAATCAGTGACTTTTTCAAAAAAAATTTCATTTTCAAAAATATTTTTAAATTCTACAAGAGGTACTTGCTTTTTTTTTGAATTTTGAGGTCATATTAAGGATCAAAAGCTCGATTTGATAAATCTGGTTTGTTTTGATAAAATGGTCCCTAGAGCACAAATGAAGAGATTTTCTTGAATTTCTTGCATTTTTGGAAAGCGCTCTGATTTTTAGTAGGGATCTCTTCTTTTCATTTCTATTTTTGGATTTTAAATCATAGGAAAAAAATTTAATCTTGTTGACTAGGTCAAAAATAAAGAGTAGAAATGAGAATATTTGTGATTAACTTGCACTTTCTTTGCATACACTTGGTTGGAAGATAACTTGAATCTTTGAGGAAACTAACCACTTTTTTTTTAGGTCTTACTTGGTTATCATGCCCTAACCTTGGTTTCTTTGTAGGGAGTTTCTCATTTTCATTGCTAAAAAGAGCACATGTCAAAGCTTCAAATGCACAAGGGCTACTAACAATTGCTTGCAGGGGTGTCCAATGCATAAAAACCCAAACTTGCTTGTTTTTTTTTAATTTCATGTGCAGCATCTACTAGTTGTTCATTTTTTTTAGGCACATTAAACTTTCAATTAAGATTCCTTGGTGATAGGAGAGCATACTCTTCACCCTTGTGGTGAATTAGAAATCTTGACCCACCTTTGGATTTTGAAAGCAAGGGGGTAATTGAATCTTCTTGGTGTGTTTGGGGGAAGCAATCAAGATAGGAGAGTATGCTCTTCACCTTTGTGGTGAATCAAAAATCTTGACCCTTGAGAGTGGATCCATTTTGTGGTAGTTAGGATCCTTTAGAGGGCCTGCTCTTAGACAACCTGAGAGGAATGACCCAAGTGGGGATAAAAAAATTACCTGGCTCTTCCAACCCACTATAAAATCAAGGCTATCAAGGACACAAAACCTTGGTAGACATAGTTTTTATCTTTTCTTAGTGTGATAACTTATGGGATATTAACTATAAGGAGATCATTAGGAAAGAATGCTTAAGGTGCTCTTGTGACCACCAGGTTTATTACCCACTGCAATGTTGGGTATCCCTTAATTGGGTGCAAGAGGAACATTATGAATGGAAGCCCTTTCTAAACACCCTAGGTTAGTATGTACTCTATTTTTCTTCTCAACTTTTTGGTGCAAGGATTGATCCTAGTGGACTACCTAGATCACCCCAAGATTTTACACTCACCATATGTGTTCCTTTGGTTCTGCTTATGGAACTTCCATGAAAAAGCCAATATCTCTTATGAAAAACCACTTGGTTTGAGGCAAAGGAGCATTAGGCATGGGCCAAGTTGTTGAGTAATGAACTATGACTTTTAGGTAGATATTGCTTGATCTATTCTTGAATGTGCTTGACCTGTGGAAATCTTTGGAACATTCACATGATGATAGTTCTAGGGCTTTCTTTTAAGACTTCACATATGCTTGTATCATGCAAGGTTGCTTTGTCCCTTTCTTGATTTTTTGAAGATTGTACTCCATGTGTCACTATCTCTCTTGGAAAGAAATTTCTTTTGAACATAAAACTTGCTATGCTAACAACTATTGTCAAACTTTGTCAACCAAGTCAAAACATCAAGTGCAAAAATTTTCTTGTGTTTCTTACTAAGGGTAGTTTCATCATTTGACTTTGATTTTCTATGTATCTAGTTTTTGAACATGCTTAAAGTGGCTCTTTGGTCTTAGTTCTCTTGGTCTTTCTATCTTCATGGTCTATGTCTGCTTGCTAGTTATCTATTTGCTGAAATAGTTACCTTGATTTCTTGACTACACTATTGGGTTGGAAAAGTTGTTCACTTGTCACCCTGCTTGCTCCATCTATTTAGCTATTTGGCTTCTTTCCTAGCTCTTGAATTGAGTCACTAGTGTTATAAATTTTTTGGAAACCTTTCTTGAAAATTCACTTTACTCTCTCTCTACTATATTGACAAGTGAATACTCTACCTCTCTAGTTTGGAAATCAAGTTATCTTGTGTCACCTTCTTAGCTTCCTCTAGTCTCCTTCATGCTTGATTATCTATCTACCACTATGGAATTCAAAGCTTGTGCTACCAAGCCTCAACTAAATCTAGATGATCATGATATCCTCCATGCCACTAAAGAGTTTCAAGATCTATATGTGCAATACAAAGAATTAGAAGAGACAAATGATCTTTCTTACCTTCATCTCTCTAAGCACATGACAAAAATGAAGTCTAAACTTGAGAAAAGGTTAGAGGATAAGATTGCATCATTACATGAATATTCCTTAAGGTATTTACATGCATGTGAATCACATTCTTTAAGGTCATCCTCTTCTTCTAGGTCTACATGCTCTACTTCAAGACATCAATTGTCTTATCATCAATCTAATGACCATGCTACTTCTAATTTTATAGAGCTGAAACATAAAGTACAAGATCTTATTGATGATGAGGTTGTTGATCTTGGAACCTCTAGTGACTCATGTGGTGAAGATACTTCTCTTGAGAAAGATTATATTGATTACCCTATGTCTAGTAGTGGCTCCATTACATCTTCCACTTCTCCCAACATTCATGCATCTCTCAAAACTTCAAAGATTTCCAAAATGCCTCCATCAAACTAAGAACCTAGTGCTTTCCATATGCAATATGTGTACCCTCAAGGGCTACCTCTAAAATAAACTCAAGCTAACCTTCACTTAGCTACAAAGATTTTCCATGCTACTAATCCTAAATATCCTCAACCTTCATGCTCTACTATGCCTTCTCCAAGCACTACTCCATTCACTCTTCATTCTCCCTTTTCCTTAGAAGTGGCTCCATGTCAAGAGGACTCTCAAATAGAAAAAGTTATAAATGTCAAGAAAGATCAAGATCAAGAAACCTTTCGTGTCCTTCAAGATGTCACTCTTCCTATATCTTATCCATCTCCTAAATATGATGAATACACCACTTCCACTATCTTCCTTGAGCTTATTGAGAATTATGAGAAAATTTCTCTTCCTATGATATTCAAAGCTACTTGTTAAGATCAAAGCACCCCCTCATGTTCTACTTCTCCATATCCACTTCAAAATTGTGCTCAAGCTTCAAGTGCTCCTATTAAATATGTTGTTCCTATCAAAGCTACTCATTAGTCTATTGATGGCTTTGACCATGTTTCTCACTCTAAAGATGTTGATATCCCTTTCAACTATCCATTTTCATCTCCTAAGTCTATCCTTGGTCCTTATCCATCAAAGCTAAAACCTTCAAACCTTCCTTCTATACTAGGGCCTTATGTTCCTTCTTCTCCTACATTTTCTATCCCTAGCTCTCCCATCATACCTCAAGATCAAAAAAGACACTCATCCTTGATGAATTTCCACCCATCTATCCATCTAAACTAGTCTTATCAACCTTATTCATCCACAAATCCCAAGTCTCTTGGAAGCAATTTGGATGTTCAACATAAGAAATATAAGAATCCATTGAAAAATTAAGATCACTATGTCCCATCCAATCGACATGTGAATGCTAAGAAGAAAAATGCACAAAAGAGACTGCAAAGGTCCACTACTCAAAGAGCTAAACCAAAGAAAATATGGGTTCCTAAATCTATCATTGAAGAAATAAACTCTCAAACATTCAAAGAAAAAGAAAAATATAAAGCTATATGGATTCCCAAGTCTTTCTTGAAAGACTTGAACATTGAAAAGAAATCAAAGTTGACATTCAAGCTTCCAAAGACTTCCACTCCATCTTCTTCTAAAATTCTCCTAGCACCTCATAAATCTAAACCTCAAGCTATTTCATACACAATTCCTCCATCATTCCAACACCCTTCAAGGTATATGTCAATGCTGATCTTGCCCACTTTTTCACCTACCCTTATGAAATCCTCTAAAAATTACATTTACTTGCTATCCGTGCTTGTTTAGTTCTTCCAAGACATGAACTCTTATCCTCCATATACTCTTCCTACTATTATCTCCCTTCCATCACCCTATCATCATCTTTGAGCATACCTTTCTGTGGTGTTGACTTATCATGACTTATTCTTCCTATAGGAACCACTATCTAAATTGACAAAGCTTGAGATCTTTCTAAAAATTCAAAAAAAATAGAAAAAATAGAAAAAAAAGGGAAACCACTTCTTGTGGCACCTTGATAGCAAAATTAAAGAGAAATAAAATTCATCCTATGGTCAAAACTACTTCTTGTGGCACCTTAGATAAGTACCATGATGAAAACCTAGTAAACATACATCATGCATAATTCTTCCACCATCCATCTATCCCCTCTTCTCTCTTTGATCTTGAAAATGTTGAGATATCTTTGCATATTGGCTATCTTATCCACAAAATTCTCTATTGTGCTTTCTCTTTCACTCATAGCCTCCATCTTGAGCTTTATTCTTATTGCTCTATCCCATCACTATCCTATCTATTTGACCCCTTGGTCTTGATCACTATAAAGAAAAACATGGTTCTCATAGGCCTCTTGACATGTCTACTCCTTTTTGACTATATGCTTTCATGCTATTAGCTTCCATTTCTTATCCTACATGCTATCTCGCTTATTATCTTCCATTGCTTATGCCATATGCTATCTCACTTGTTGTCTTCATCACTATACTACATGCTATCTTGCTCATTTTTTCCATTACTTATCCAAAACCTACTTTATATGGTTATCTTTCCCTAGCTTGGGTACTCTTGAGAGTGTGTCCTTGAGGATCACTTTCACTTGCTTCATACTACTTTCTTACCCATGTCTGCTCATCCACTTGGTTTCTATTCCATAATCTACACCTTTCTAGACATTGGGACATTTATGTGATCTTTATTAAGAACTATTATTATCTAAATCATGCTAAAAAATCCTTAAAAAATCCTAAAAATCAGAAAATGTCTTGAAAAAATGATCATCCTATTGGAAACCTAGCAATAGGTGCTTTGATGTATCACCAAAAATTCAAAAAATTCAATAAAATACAAAAAGTTTGAAAATTTTTCTTTAAAAAAAATCTGCCAAGTAGTGAAAACCTAGAAATAGCTACTACTTGAGAACCTTGCGCCTATGTCTATCTGTCTCAATCACCCATTTTGTTACACATTTCATAGCATGGGATTTGTTTCTTGTATCCATCTTGGGGACACTATGGCTTATCTTATTGTGGTATTCTTGTGCATTAGGGTTTTCTTTGACAACTCACAAAACAATGTTTCTTAATACTACCCCCACTTTGACATTAAGTGTTTCTCAACACTTTTCAGATAGTTTACCTATGGTCTCCAGTGTCATGATATTTCTCACTATCAAAATCAAGTCTTGAAGAAATGGCCAAGTAACTTATGCACACTCACTTAAACACTTAAATGATTGAGCTATGTTGATCCTTATCTATTTTATGTGTTGTTTATGATGATTTCTTTACTATATGTTCCCTCCCTAATAGTCTCTCAAGGATGTTATTGACTAGAAGACTGGGGGCATGGGGCACATTTTCTTGATTTATGCTTGTGGGTATATAATGTTTTAAGCATTTCATGCTTTTCCTATTTGACACTTTGACTTATAAATGTATCATCCTTGACTATTTTTGCAAGACCATAGTCAAGGGTTATCTTGGTGATTATGCCTCGATACAGGTGTAATCTTGCTATACTAAACTTAGGGATTCTAATCACATAGTTATCTCGACTTACATGTCTTTAATTCTTAGATTTGATTTCCACATACCTATCTGATATCAATCATATTCATATCCTCATAGTTATACTAGTGATGGTTGTATGATCTCATGATGTCCCTAATAAGTGCTCAATGATGAAATTAGAATCTAAATGTTATGCATCCCTTGCTAGTAAACCACTTTGCATATTATCTTGCATTATAGGTTCATTTTTCTAGCTTATTCTTGCATTCATACATATGGGGAGAGCTCTTGCTTCATCTTTTTTTTTTTAGACATATCGGCTAACTGCTTTCATATCTTTCTTTGCTTTCTTATTTATCATGTCTTTTCACCTTCTTGATCTTTCACTTCATCTCTATTCTTTGCTATCCTATCATCATATCTATAACCTTTTGACCTCTTGTATAATTTTGACATCCTAGATAAATTTTTCAGGATCGAAATCGAAATCCAAGTTCATCTTGATGGTCAAAATTGCATTTTAAAATTCTACCTTCTTCTAAGTAGTTAGCTGACCTTTTGAGGTCTAATCTCTGAATCATCACTGGGGCATCTTCATTTCTTTATTTATTCACCATTTCTATGCTTCATATCTACTTCTATTGATCTTTTTATGTCTAAAATCACCTTTCTACTCAATTTGACCTAATTTTATGCTTTATCCTTCATCGTCAACTCTAGTCAAACTAGGGAATTCTTTTAGTTTCTTATAGTTAATCTTTGGTTCTAATCATTTATCTATCATCTTGGACATTGCTATATCTTGATTTATTCATATATAGCTCATTTCTTCATCCCCCTTACCTCATTTTGATTTCAATCTCAAGGGGGCAGAAATACTCTATCATCACTTGCTATAGCTATCTATTTCTTAGGAGCATATGATTGATCTTTTCACATGCTCTTGATCTATCTAATTTCTAGGTTTTAGAATCCTTCTTGGATTCTGACATCATCTTTCTTTTCCTAATGTTTAGTACTATCACTATTCGGCTATACATTTGGGATTTGATAGCTCTTTCTACATTTCAATCTTCAGAATAAGATATCTATATCTATTGCTGCCTACTTGGATTTTATTTTCTTTGATGTAATGTGTTCTTAGATTGATCACACATTAGTCAAAGAGGGGTAAATGTAATCAGCTAAAAATGGTCATCTAGACTATTAGCCCTCTTCTCAGCATTTTGGCTAATTTTATTAATCATTTACCTAGTGCAAATTGCTAATAATCAATTAATTTGATTATAACCTATAGTTTGACTATGCTATCCTAAGTTCATTATTTGATTAAAATAACATCCCTTTTTAATCAAACAAAAGACCCCATTCTTCTAACCCACTTAAAATGCACACATAAAGTTCTTTTTCTATTTTCAATTAAAAGAAAAGGCTTGTGAGACTTTTTTTCTTATATGATGAGTCAACTTATTTTCTATTGGTTGACTTGTGTGCATATGGGTCCCTCACATTTTTGAACTCAGCCAATGATTATCCACCATCTCAATCTTGATCTCTACCATCCATATGACTTTAAAAGGGCTAAAGCTTTCCCCCTTAAAGGATCCATCCACACTCTTGAGTATTATTATGCTGTAGGATTTCCATTTGAATGCTTGAGAGATTTTGTGGAGAATGTCATTTTCTTGTCTACATTCCTTACATCCATAGCATTTGGTTACATGGAATCTTAGTTTAGTTTTCATATAGTGTAGTTATTTTTGCAAGTATCTTAGATCACATAGTCTAGTTAGTATGGATGTAACACTTTCATTTGTTTAGATTAGTTGCATTGTGCAACTCATTCTAGAATAGTTGCATTCTTGCATTACATGCATCAAGAGTTATTTGACACTAGCATTCTTGCTCTTACTCAAAGCTAAGATCTTTCCTTATGTTCATTTGTATGCCTCTTGTTAGAGTAAATAATTAATTATTAATTATTTATTCTATTGCTTAAGCTTACTTAGGTCATGCATTTATTTAATATTTTATATTTAATTCATGTTGTGATTAGTTGGTGACAACACGGGAGTTTGTTCCCTTCTAGTTGTCACACTTATCTTCTACCACCTTCCAGCTTGTTCTACAAGCTTCCATGAGCTCTTTATATTTGGGCTCTCTCTCATTGTATTTTAACAACAACATGACAATATCAAGTCATTTCATTGTAAATACATTTCTTATTGTGTTTGCATTTTTGGCTCTCATGTCCGTTTAGGGTTTTTGCCCTTGCTCCATGCTCTCCCCTTCTATGGCTTCTCTTTGATAGGTTCTCGCATGCAGGTGATCTTGGCATCTTTGGAGTTGGCTTTCCTCAACTCCAACATGGTATCAGAGCCTTCCTGCTGCAGCTTTGTTGAAGAAATTTTGAAGCTGTGATTTGAAGTCACAAACCCTAGTTTGTTTATGCAATTTTTCTTCAAATTAGGGGATCAGCATATTTCAGAGCACTTTGGGCCCAAACGGACATCACCATTGGATCTGGAAGGCCATTTGCAGTCAGGATTCATATGAAATTTGTCATTTTTGGTCACAGGGCATTTTTGGAGATTTTTTGAAGCCTCCAGGGTCGCTGCCGTATGGATCGTACAGACGCAGAGTGTAAAATTTTTTTAAAAAGGTGTTTTCTAAGCGCACCGCCGCCGCGCCACCGCCAGGCCACCACCGCGCCACCTGCACGCAGCCCGCAGCAGGCAGCGCCGCCCGCGCTCCGCCGCGGCTTGGCCTCCTCCCGGCCGTCGCTCGTCCTCCGCCCTCTACCGGCGGTTCCTCCTCATCAGCCACCCTGCGGCCACCTCCGTCGGTAGCTCCACCAGCCTGGCCGCCTCTGCTCAGCCCGACAGCTCCGCAGTTGCGTCAGCGCCATTGCAGCCATTGTGGGGGTGACACGTGGCCTGGGCGCGACGTGGCACCTTGCCACATGGACCTGCCACATCACCCCTGCCACGTTAGCCACGTCATCATCCGTACTGCCACATGGCTATGCCATGTGGCACTCTTTTTTGCTGCGACGGCCACCAAACCGTCAAATTTAATCGTCTGACTTGCTGACGTCAGCTCTGCATCAGCCATTGCATGCACCTCTCCTGATTACTTTTGGACCTACCTTTGGTTTGTTGGCCATAACTCTTGCATACGGAGGTATTTTTCTGATCTAAGAGAAGCACCAGAAAGCTGGTTCTGAGACGAAGATTTTGGTGTAGGTATTTTTTGGTTTTGATGGTTTTTTTATTGCTCATTTTTTCTGTTGAAGTCCGAAGTCTTGTTTTTGACTCCGACATGCATATCTTTTGCGTCCCATGTCAATTTTTTGAAAACTTTATATTTCTGGAAATCTGGTTGTGTGTACTTTTCAAAAAAGTAGTCCTTTTTCTTTGTTTTTGGCCTCTGCTCTTTCTATCATAGTTTTGGAATTTTTGCTCTATGGTGAATATTTTGAGTATTTTAGGCCCAAGGATCATTTTCCTGGCATGGTTTGCTTTCTTTTCGGCTGTACTTTCTTTTGGTTCAGCTCTTTTTCAGTTATGATAATTGTAGCTATCTTTTTGAAGCACTTTTTTGTTTCGCACTGAGATAAAGTGTCACTTTTGCATTCTGGGAGTCATGAATGTTGTTTTGAGTCAGGTGTACTTGCACTATTTTCATAAAGCACCATGGGGGGGATTATTGTTTGCTGTTTTAGGCATTTTCCCTTTGTCAAGTGAGTGTCCCTTCCACGACATTAGCCCCATGTAGAGTCAGTTAGACCGTGTCTTTATCAGTGTCTGTACCTCTTTCCCTCTCTCCTCGTTCTTGGTTCATTTGCAAGAGATTTGGCTCACCTTCTCAGTTGCCTGTCATCACACCCCATCTACATTAAGGGGGGGTTATGCTGTGTTCTAATGCATCCATGGTTCAATGGTTCGATAGTATGAACTATGTATTCAGTGGTTGATCCTATGTACAAGGCGATTGCAGTGGCTGGCTACCTATGCATTTCGGTGAAATGGATAATCTACCATATAGACATGCTCGGTTCATGCCTTCTTCTTCCATGGAGGTTCTTCAGATCAGCAGTTTGGCAAATTTTGCGATTCTTCCTGCTTCAGTGATGCTGCTTCTTCATGATCACTCTTTGTTCCTGTTTTAGGGGACAATTTCCCTAGTTGGAGACTTCTTCAGCTCTTCACTAGGTTCTTACCTCTTTTTGGGGGAGGATTTTTCCCATGCGGTTTTCTCTCTTTCCTCGCTTACAGAGGTTGCATTCTTCTTGCATTGTACATGGGTACCTAACATGGCCTCGTTGCCGGGACCCATTATGCATTCATCTTAGCTTTGTGAGCTTAAGGCATTTCCCTAGGTTGCACTTAAGGGGGGGTGTTAGAGTAAATAATTAATTATTAATTATTTATTCTATTGCTTAAGCTTACTTAGGTCATGCATTTATTTAATATTTTATATTTAATGCATGTTGTGGTTATTTGGTGACAACACGAGAGTTTGTTCCCTTCTAGTTGTCACACTTATCTTCTACCACCTTCCAGCTTGTTCTACAAGCTTCCATGAGCTCTTTATATTCGGGCTCTCTCTCATTGTATTTTAACAACAACATCACAATATCAAGTCATTTCATTGTAAATACATTTCTTATTTTGTTTCCATTTTTGGCTCTCATGTCTGTTTAGGGTTTTTGCCCTTGCTCCATGCTCTCCCCTTCTATGGCTTCTCTTTGATAGGTTCTTGCATGCAGGTGATCTTGGTGTCTTCGGAGTTGGCTTTCCTCAACTCCAACACCTCTTGCACTCCATGACTAGGGAGCTCTAAGCCGAAATTCAAGCTTTCCAATCAATGGAAAACTTTGGATAGAAGGGTTTAGAGGAGTGCACTTTTCAAGTGTACACATACTAGGCATGAGATTAGGGTCCACAAGCATCCATTGAGCTATAGAGTCACAAAAACTAGGGTCTTCACACTAAAACCACAAACCCTACCTCCTCTACAACTGTAAAACTCAAAACTTTCTATCTCATATGGAAACAACTTATGTTCATGCACTTCTTGGAAAGATAGAAAAGATTGAAAAAATATCTACTTTACTATATACAAAAACCTCTAACTCTCTCTAGAGAAGTAGGGTTTGAGGTAAATTCCATTGAATAGAATAGGTATAACATCACCATTAGGCTAGCATAGCTAAAAAGGATTGGCCTCTTTGCAGTTGCTAATAACATAGGGGCCACTCCACATAGCATTGAATTTGGAATGTTTTCCTGGCTTGCTTTGTCTACATCCCACTTGAGAATAAGGTTTCCCTCTTTGAAAACCCTAAACTTAGTCTTCTTATCAATACTTCTCTTGACCTATATCTCAAATGTTTTCATAGCCTATTGTCTCTTTTCTTCTAACTCCATTAGTTCTACCATCTTGACTGTCATGGCATCATCTTCAACTAGCTCCAACTCATGAGCTAATTCAAGAGAGAGGATCTCTAGCCTAACCTCTCTTCCATATAATAGCATGAAAGGTGAATTCCCTACTACTCTCTTAGGTGTAATTTTGTCAACCCAAAGTGTTATCTCCAACTTTGAATGCCAACACCTCTGGTTATCCTCAATAGTCCTCTTCATGATTTTGATTGGTTCTTGTCAAAGGACTTAGCTAAGCCATTGCCTTGGGGGTAGCAATTTGAGGAAGTACTCAAATAGATACCATGGTCAACTACCCAAGAAAAAATATGGGTCCCAATGAAAGACTTAGCATTATCTGATATTATTGTTGAAGGGACACCAAACCTGGTGACAATTCCATCAAGGAATTCAACCACTAAAGTCTTTGTGGCATCATTCAGGACTATTTCTTCTATCTACCTTATAAAATATTTTGTTGCAATTAAGATCTATTTGTGACCAAAATTGGAAGGTAGGTTTATTTGACCAATAAAATCTAAACCCCATTGAGGAAAGGGTTGGTCATGCTAATCTTTATTTTTCTATTAAGAAGACACATTTCTCACATTTTTGCGATAGTCAGGGAATAGAGTTGGCTAATAATAACCAGCTCTCATGATCTTTATGGCTATTTTTCTAGTTGAGAAATGGACACCATCATGACCATCATGAAATTATTTGATCATCCTATTAGTTTGATCTGGGTGAATGCATCTCAATAGGGTTCCATTAATATCCCTTCTAAAAAGGATCCCGCCCACTAGGGAAAAAGGAACAGACTACAATCTAAACTATCTTATTTTAGCCCAGTATAATCCTTATGGGTATCCTCCTCCCAATAAGAAGGTTTTCATGTCATGTATCCAATTATTCAAATTTGCATCCATTTCTAGCCCCACATCTTCTATAACTAGAGAAACCTCCTTAGTTGGCTCCTGGGATGAGATCATATGTTCACATAGTACCTTACCTCTTACCAACTTGGTGATCTTGATATCTACATAATACTTCATGACCTTGGTGATCCACCCAACTCTTTTTTTATTGATATCCTTGTTCAGGAGGAACTCCTTTACACTTGTATGCAAAACTAGGAGCTGGACCCTATTATGTGATAATAGATGCTTGAATTTCTTTAAGGCTCTTATGAAAGAGAGGGCCTAGTTTTCTACATCACTATACTTATTCTCATAATAATTTATCCCTTCACTAAAAAAGGCTATAGGTTGTTCTTCATTAGCATCATTCAACTATGTCAAGACAACTGATATACTTGACTTGCCTCCAAGGGTATAGAGAGTGAAATCCTTATCAAAATTGGGATTGACTATTATGTCATCCAGATAGACCAGAACAAACTTCTCAATCATATTCTTGAAAGCCACCTCCATTGCCTTTTGGAAGGTAGAACTTGCATTAGTTAGTCCAAAAGGCATCTTTCTATAGGCATAGGTGCCCCATTTAGTAGTGAAAGTAGTCTTGTATCTATCAAACTCTTGGACTAACACTTGGTTATATCCTTAGAACCCATCTAAGAAAGAAAACCTTTCAGAACCACTAACCCTGGACAAGATTTATTCCATAGAAGGGAGGGGATGGTGATCTCTAAGAGAAGCCCTATTCAAGTCTCTAAAGTCTACACATAATCTAATTTCTCCATTCTTCCTAACAAGAACAAGGTTGGCTACCCAAGAGGAATGTTTAATAGGAAAAATAATATTATCCTCTATCAACTTAGATAGCTCCTTTCTCATCATACACTCAATCTTAGGGTTGGTTGGTTTTTTCTTTTGCCTAATAGATTTTGCATCACTACTCAAATTTATGGTATGTTGAAAATAAATTTTGTCAAAAACCTTTAAATCATCATTTATCCATGCAAATATATCATTGAATTATTGACATAAATGAAAAAATATTCTTTTTCAACCTCAAAGCATAGCTTTCCCAAATTGAGAGTCTTCCCATCAGCAATGGCAACTAATATGTGAACATCTTTAATTGCAGCCACATTTGAGCCTTTTCCCCTTTCTTGATCATTGGGATTGAAGATACTCTCTAAGGTGATTAAACCTTTTGGAAACTTGTTGGAATTGAGATTCACAATCTAGTCACCATATTGATTTTGTAGCCTGGATTGATTTCTCTTAGAGAATTCTACCTCACATTGTAGGAAGTTGATAATTTGTACATCAAAGTCATACACCTTCCAATTGGTGTGGTTGTCTAGAAAATTAGGTCTTACAACCAATCTAATGTGTTGTTCTTTGTTGTCCTCAACATGCTCTAGTACATTGTAATGAGAACCTATTGCTCCAAGTCTATCAACCTATTTATTTTCTCTTCTAGGGACACTTTGGATATTGAATGCTTGATAACCCTCAAGAAAATCTCAAACTCTATGCTTATATGGTTTGAACATATTATTCTTAGTGATGTTCTAGCTCCTCACTTGATTAATGACCAACTCTTTATCTTCAAAGACCCTTAGATCTTTAATTCCCTTCTTATGAGCAAATTGGAGGCCTTGAATCAATGATTCATATTCTACTATGTTGTTGGTGTAACTAAATTAGAGTCTATAAGAGAAGTAAAACTTTTCCAAAATAGGGGAAATAAGCATCACACTAGCTCTAAAGCCATTCTTATTCCTTGAGCCATCAAAAAAATACTCCATAATCTATCCATATCTTCTTGTGTCTTTATGATACTAGAATAGGAGTAACCTTTTCCAATATGTAGTATGTGTTAAGGTCTATCTCTAAATTTTCTTGTATCGGATCAAATTGATAAGTAGTGGCCTATTCATCTAAGAGATAATCAAGCACCTCTGCTTAGGAAGTAGCATGATCATGTGTTATGTATTTATCATCCTCTTTACAATTTTTATTTATAGGGCTTGGAGTGTAAGTCTCTATGTGATGAAGGGCCAAAGGTTCTTCCTTTAAGGAAGACCTTTTTCTAAAGAACATATAGGACCAATCTACTGTAATATGACCTCCTATTTATGCAATGAAATCCCTAGAAACACAAATGGTAAATTATGGTTCAATTTTAGCTATTGATATATCTTGAGTGATAGTGCAATTGGGGCATGCATGCAAGGCCATTTCCACATCTTTAAGGATCCCTATAGTTTTGACAGAGCTACCATTTAGCTAAAGAACATCCCTAACTATGGTTTCATACTTAATGTCAAGAAGATCAGCTACACTTCTAAGCATTATAAAGCTAGCATCCCATGAATTAATCATGTAATTATGGACTAGTTTATCTCCTATGATTAAAGAGACATAAAAAGGAGGTCTATTTCTCTTTCATATCTCTTCTTTTTTTGTTGGCTGCACAAAACTTGTATTTTTGTCTCTAGGTGATTGATCCTTGACCTTTATGTTGTCTAACTCCTATTGCAACATCCTCCTCTATGATGGTATAGTAGCAGGAGCATCCCATATGAAGAAATTAATAGTAGCCCTCTTCATTTGATCTATAATGTTGAAGGGGGTATTGATTTCTCTAGTTGGAACTTTGGGTGCTATGGGGACTGATGACTGAAATTGAGTAGCTTGTGGTTCAGCAAAACCTTTTTTGCTTATGTTTTTATTCTATTGGGGAGCAACATTAGATTGTGCATTCATCATTGGCAAGTGAGGAGCAACACCTAAAGTTGAAGCTTGATTGGGTAGAGAAGGGATGACATCTTTAGTATCACTTCTTTTTCTTCTAGTATTATGAGCTATGCCATCATGATTAGCATGATAGTGTTCTTCTAGTCAATGGTTCATGAAAGAACAATCACCCTATTGCCATAGATGAGAAGCATCAATAGACTAACCAACACTATATTATTGTCCTATTGCTTGATCTTTTGTAGCTAGTGCCAAGAAATATTTTGCCAAGGACAAAAGTCCTAATCTTGAGCTAGATTGTTCTGAGGGACCAAAGCCCTATTTGGATTTGTATTTGTATTTGTAGTAGGGATGTTACTAGTAGGCCTAGTCTAATTGTATGTAACATCACCTTGATTTTGATTTGGAGACCTATTATGCATGGGACCTTGATATTGTAGTTGGGGAGGCTTATTGCTTTGAGCTTGTTTCCTTTCTAGAGTCACCACTTTGTTGCCCACATTTTGTATCATTAAGAGGCCATCTTCTTGCTTTTTATCCTAAATTTGCAACTTCTTATCTATATTTTGCATCAGGGCCTTCAACTCTCCTAACTCAATAGTAGATGTAGAGGCTATTGGAGCTATTGCAAGAGGTTGACATGTAGATGTGGTAGGAATGGGGGCTACAATAGGCTAATGATTAGGAATGTTAGGGAAGAAATGCATTCGAGGCCTTGGAACTAACTTCCCACCTTGTATCAAGATATTTTCTACCCTTTTAGAAATTTTGTAGGTAGCAGGAAAAGTATCTCATCCCATGGTTTGCATTGTGGTAGCAATATCACTATTAAAGGCTTTGAGGTAATACAAGAAGGCATTACCACGGGTAGGCTTTGCTACAATGGGTTTTCTATCCCATATTTTCTTAAATCTATAATTGAAATCAGTCATATGTTCATGGGGTACTCTTTTAATAGTTGTTAGATGCTCTAAAAGTGATAGGTGAGCACTCTTATCTCTAAAATGTTTACAAAGTCTTGCTCCTAACCCATTCTAATCAGTAATAGAGTTGTGTGGTAAAACCCTATACCATTGTAAGGCCTTTCCTTTTAGTGATGAGGCTAGCCATCTAATAGAAACATCATCCTCTATAATACCATATATATTATAGAAATTTTCTTGAATATGTTCTATAGGGGAGATGGAGGTTTCACCAATAAAATTAGGTATACTTTTAAGAGATGACAATGGGATATCATGTCTTTGGGCTATAAGGAGAGGACACCCACCATTTAAGGTGGCAAAATCATGGGCTCTAGGCTATGCCATATGGAAAAGTGATATATTTAAATGGAAATATGGCACCCTAGGCTGTGATCTATCAACAGGAGGGGTAGAGAGAGATCTTGTAGGTGTATGTGCCACTTCTATACTCCTAACTTTTGATAGAGAGATTCTATTTATTTTACTTTTAGGATTTGAGAATGGAAGCTCAGTATACTAAAAATTATCTCTAGAATAAACCCTTGTATGAGCTTTGGGCATGAATCAAAGAAACTTTGGTCTCAAACCAGAATATAGAGATGGAGTAGAGTCACAAAGTGCTTATAAAAAGAGCCTCTTAAAGGGTTGGAATACTAAGAGTGGCACTATCTTCTTAGCATATATTTGAAGTTCTTCTTTGACACTAGTGAACCAATAGAATTATAATGCTTTAATATTATTGTCCCACCAAGTGTGCCAAAAATTGTTGTCACAAAAGTTTACACCCTTGCCTGAGGAACTACTTCTCAGGTGACCTTATGAAACATGGAAATAATCTCCAAGTTGTGGGACTTGAACAATGAGATTAAATATCTAGAGAGACTTGAGAAGATAGAAGGATTCCTTACTATCAAAGTGCACCTAACTACTCTTGAGAGGTAAAGGGAGAAGGAGATGCATGAAAATCAAACTACCTAATCTAATCTAAAGGGGCAATACACCAAAATAATTTGTTTAGTCTTATCTTTGCCTAATAATGCACTGCTCATAAATATAATCTCAAGATACATTAATTCAACATTTGCATTAACTCAAAAATCACATACAAATTAGGAACCAAATGAAATGCTACAAGAAAGGAATCTCACTCTATAAAATTCAAGGCAACATAGATACTGTTATACAGACTGAAGAATGGAAGCAATACACTAACTAAGGAAAGAAGGCTCTACACTTATATTAATGGGAGAATGAGGTACAATAGAGAAATATATTCATTCATAGAAAAAAGGAAATTATAGTAGAAGAGCATAGAATGCAATACTATAGAGTCAAAGAAAAAATTGACCCTTAGGAGAATCACAAAACTTGCTTTTATAGTTCAAGCATAACTAAGATAGCTTCCACCCTAAGGCTTAGCTCAACCACTACCATTAAAGCTATAGAGAAAAATCACTACAAATTTGGGGAAAATCTGATCATGATGTACATCTAGATGTAGGAAAACATATCTTTCACTAAACAAAGCCCTAAGAAGAAAAAAAAAATGACCATTAATGCATGGTTGAGTAGATGGATAACTCAAGGTGGTGATGGAGTATCCTTTTCATTTACCAGACATGGAGGATATTAGAAAAAATTGGTATATGGTTGAGAGGATCATGATTCACCGTTAAAGAGATGCTTACTTCCTTCTCAACATGCCAAATTAGATAGTAAGTCAACAATATTCACCCTCCACCTATACCTTTCCTATAATATCATTGGTCAAATATGCCATTTATATTTTCCAGCTCAATAGCTAAAAAAATATATTCATATTTGAGTTAAGTCTCATGATCCATGAGATTAGGAACTGAGAGATTGGGCCCACCCAAACACATGATAGCTTGTCACATTCTTGCAATGGCTAAAGACCTTGCAACTTAAATATGTGAGAATATAGTGATCGTCAATCTCTCCACATCTAATGATCATAATATAACTAAAGCCCAACTACATAGTTTAGACTTTGGCCTATTAGGAACTTATAACTTGTCAACCATTGATTATCCTTTTCTATTCTAGTGTCACCACCTAGCCTACAAGGACACATGTCCTCATATTGTATTCTTGTAATGGCTAAAGACCTTGCAACTTAAAAATGTGAGAATATGACGATCATCTCCAAAGATCTAATGATTAGGGTTAACACACACCATTCTTAAGTTTCTATATCAATAACCAATGAAAATATACCAGCTAAAAACTTGCAATATCAGTACTTTATTTGATACTTTTCATTATGGACTAGACCCACCTACGATACATGACATTATGTCACTTTCTCACATTGTTTAAACTTCTTGCATCTTTAGAAAGAGAGAAAGTGGCAACCCTTTGATCTTGGAAAATTTGATAGTGGAGATCAAATTGAAACTAGTACACCTTAAGCTTGATGAACCTTTACCACCCTAACATACAACGGCTTGTCATATTCATGCTTTGGCTGAAGACCTTGAAACAAAAATATGTGAAAATACAAAAATCATCAATCTCTCGAAGATTTGACAACTATGAAGATTATGGGCCATTGGAATAGACATAGGAATATATTAAAAAATATGCTAAGATTTTTATCATGTTCCTATTATGCATACATGTCAATTTATATTTGAACAAGTCAAACTTGACCATTGGACATGTTGTCACCCAGGAAAATTCAAATTTTGTTGGGGGGAAATGACTAACATGAAGTAGTACACAAGTGGTTGCTTGGGCCACCAAACCCTTTGGAATACTTAAAGGGATCAATATGAGACCATAATCTATAGTTATTTTAGTTTTATCTACCCCCAAAGTGCTACTGCTTCATCAAATCACTCTAGATATTACCAAACACATAGAGATGTTTGGCATAGGGCTTGAGTGCAAAAATGATAGATCTAATCCCCATGTTCCAATATTTTAGAATCTTTAAGTACATGGTCCTAACTTTTATTCCCTAGAGAAAAAAGGAATTCCAATGGTGGAATTGCGGGTTAGGACATTTTTGTAAAAACTACCAAGTTAAACAATAATTTGGTGCACCAACCAGAGATCCTTCAATATCTTTTGATCCAAGAAACTTGAAGGCCTAAAATCAATTGAATAATTCTTCTAACTCAAATTGGAATCCAACTTAGAAAAATATTCACATGTGCCAATTTGTACTAGTCCAAACACTATTGAATTACAATATTTTACAAGGAAAACTAGGGATTTTTATTAATAAAAATGCTCAAGTACAATTCTCTATCTTCCACTCCACCTCCACCTATAAAGGCTATATGAAGACATTTCCCAACTATCCCAACCAATTTTCAAAGGGTTTTGACCATTGGGAGTTTGAATTACAAAAGTTGACAACCTTTTTAAAAGTTGTCAAGAAAGTTTTTGTGTAAAATGCAACTTTTTCCAAAGTATGCCTTAAGCATGCTTTTCCCTTACTAAGACCTTTCTAAATGATCCTAAGGACATAAAATATTGAAACTAACATTTAAACACAGCTACCCTAACCTAGGAATAAGATGTTCCCATGGACCATAGTCAAAACCATTGTTTTATGAAACACCAAAGGTGAGTTGACCTTACATTTCAAGTTTTATTAGCAACTAAAATAACTAGAAAATGTTATGCATGGCCCTTAGGAATGAATACCCTTGGGTGAAGTTTGATGAAGACCTTGGAATGGTTTGATGCCTTATATAGAGGAGATAGGTGCTCTTGGATCATACTCCCATACTTTAAAAACTCAAGTCCCACTTGAGAGTAGTTTTTGAAGAGAGGTCCCATGTTTTGATATGCATTCCTCATTCATCCATGTAGCATCAATATTTGGGAGACCCTTCCATTTGACCAAATAGTCTATATAGGTCTTCTTCCTTGTCTTCTTAACCACCTTAGAATCCAAAATATTCTCCAAATAAATTGGATGACTAGGTGGTAGATCCTTGATCCATTCTGCCTGAATCTCATCAATATCCTACATGTCATCATTAGTACCTACATTACCTTTGAAAAGGGTAAGATCGACAACATTAAAGATATGAGAGATTTATATTCTAAGAGGTAATGAAACTTCATAAGAATTCTCTCCAAATTTGTGCAATATTTAACATGGCCCAATTTTTCTCATCTATAAATTGGTTTGTCTTTTGGCTACCTTGCCATGTTCAAATATTCCCAAACTTGATCTCCTACCTTGAAGAAAACCTATCTTTTCTTTTTTTCTACTTGTGCCTTGTACTTAGTAGTATTCTAGTTTAAGGTATCCTTAACTTGATCATGAATCTATTTGATCCATGTGGATAATTCCTCACCTTGAGAACTAATATTGAAGTCATTGGGTAAGTCTCTAAACTCCATAAATTCTTATGGTGTCTTCCTTGTTGATCTATTGACTGGGTCATTCAAATAAAATTATTATTGTAGAAGGATAGAATCCCAAGACTATCCATGTTATTTTGTTAGGCACCTTAGAAGGTTTCCCAAAGACATGTTAACTACTTCAGTCTACCCATTTGTTTGAGGATGGTAGGAAGAACTAAATGAAATTTTTTTCCCTATCTTTTTCCACAGGGTTCTCCAAAAATGACCCTAAAATTTTACATCTCTAACTGAGATAATGGGTGTTGGCATTCCATGTATTCTAATGACTTCCTTCAAGAATAGGTTAGCAATATGTGAAACATCATTTGAGCTCTTACAAGGAACAATGTGAGCCATTTTTCTAAATCTATCAACAATAAAAAAAAGTTCTATCAAAACCATATCTAGTCCTTGGGAGTCCCAAGACAAAATCCATACTCACACTATCCCATGGCTTTGTTGGAATTGGTAAGGGTTAATAGAGACTTTGATTTGTTTTTCACTCATTTGGCTCTTCGGTAGATTGTACACATCTTCACAAACTTCTTGAAATTAGTATGGATTTTAGGACAATGATAGTTCCTTCTTAGGAGTTCTAGGGTCTTATCAATTCCAAAGTGACCTCCTAGAGTGCCACAATTCTTGTCTCTAATCATATTTTCTCTTATATAACACTTGGGTATACCTAGTTTTCCACCTTTGAATAAGAGACCATTCTGTAATAAGTATTTAGAATTTAAGTAGTATTGTAAGAATCAAAAAAATTAGAGGAAACCTTATAAATTTCCCCAAAATTTGGATCATTTTTGTATAGGTACTTAAGGGCATCAATCCCCATACTCTGAATCTGAACTTCTTCCACCAATCCTACTCTTCTACACAGTGCATTTGCTACCTCTTTGGTTGTTCCCTTCTTCTACTTGATTAAAAATTTGAAGGCTTGGAGTTTTTCAACCCAATTCATGTGCCTAAAACTTAGTTTGTCTTGACCATTTAGGAAATTCAAGGGATATTTTTTGTGTAGACAATAAATACTTAAGGAAGCAAATAGTGCCTCCACTTCTATAGGGCATGAACCATTTCTTAGAGTTCTAGGTGATATGTGCTATTCTTTTTCTTTGCATCATTTTTTTTCAGAGAAGAATGCAATTGATCTTCCCTCTTGAATGAGATGCACCTATGGCTAGGTCACTAGCATCAATTTCAATAGTGAACATTTTTTTAAAGGTAGACAAAGACAAAATAGGATATTGTGCCACTCTAGCCTTCAAATATTATAATACCTCGTCAGCTTTTGTGTTCCACTAAAATTTTGTTTTTCTACTACCTTTGACGATATCAAGTAATGGTGCACACATGTGACTAAATTTTTGGACAAAATTCCTATATAATGTTTCCAAACCATGGAAACTCTTGACTTCTCTAGTTTTCTTAAGTGTAGGAAAATTGATGATAGCCTCTACCTTTTCAAGATCCAATTTCAAAGTTCCCTTTGAAATGATAAATTCCAAGAACGTCAATTATGTTTTTATAAATGTACATTTTTCAAGGTTTATTGCAAGTTTCTTCTCATGTAACCTTTTGAGGACTTGTTCTAAATGTTTCATATGTTCCTCTTTGATACTTTTGAAGATCAATATATCATCCAAATAGACCACTATAAACTTCCCTATGAAGTCATGAAGCACTTTATTCATTAGTGTCATGAATTTTCCTAGAGCATTCCTAAGGCCAAATGGCATGAAAAGCTATTCATAAAGTTCCTCATTGGTTTTAACTGCAATTTTCTACTCATCTCCTAGCCTTATTCTTGTCTAGTGATAGCCTGATTTAAGGTCTATCTTTGAAGAATAGCACACTCCTCCAAGTTGGTCTAGTAGATCTTCAATCCTTGGTATAGGGAATCTATACCTGATAGTTTTTTTTTTTTCCCTAGATTTAGTGCATAGCCTTTGCTTTCCATCTTTCTTAGGGGCTAGAACACTAGGTACATAACAAGGGCTAAGACTCTCTTGTATGAGTCCTCTAGGAAATAGATGACTGATGTTTCTAGATACCTCTACATTTTAATCAAGGATAATTTTTTATGTAGCCTTATTAGGTAGAGAAACACCAAATATGAAATCTATTTGATGTGAGATGACCCTAAATGGTGGTAGTTCATCTATATTATCTATTACAACTATCCCTTTGTATTTGTTCATTATATTCTTTAACTCTTTAGGCACTTCTTCGATGACTTCTTTCATCTTGGGTTTGAGGACTAGGGAATACCCTTTTTGAGAGTCTTGGATGGTTTCCAATATTTTTTTTTCACCTACTATAACAACCAATTATTATTTAGATTTTTTTTGGTGCTAGTTAGGGTTGCAAAGAAGATTATACTTGTGACCATCTTTAGTGATATGATATTTATTAGTGACACCATCATGTTTGGCCTTAAGGTTGTACTTACATGGATAGCCTAGAAGAAAATAAAAAATGTCCATGTCCTCCATTTTACAAAGAACTCTATCCTTATGATCTTTTATTTGGAAATCTACCCAAACTTATTCATTTATTAGTTTTTGTTTCCCTTTAGTCAGCCAAGATACATGGGAGGGATTAATATGGGGTATTCTTTGTATATTCAACTTATCTACCATTTCCTTAAAAATAATATTTTTAGTAGAATGAGAATCTAAAACTAGCTTACATACCTTTCCATGGCTTTTGCAGTTGGTCTTGAAAAGAGCTAATAAAGTGTCACACTCTAAACCCTTCTATCCAAGCAATTCCATGAGTTTGGAATGCTTAGATGTCAGCTTAGAGCTCCCCATACACAAAGGGCAAGAGAGTATGTTTCAAGCATAAGAAAGCTCTTAGTTGAGCCTTAGAATGTCCTTCTTGCTAGTAAATCATGCAATGGGAGGTTTTTTGAGACAAGAGAAAGAACACAAGTATCTACAATAGGAACTCTCAAAATGAAATGCAAATATGAAATAATCTAATATGAAATGCAAAGTGCTGAATGAGAGGGTTACAAGATCCAAATTAATTACTAAGTGATTTAATCTATTGCAAAGAAGCTAAATTAACATACAACTATGCTAAAATTCTATATGATCTTAAGCTAATATGTGATGGATGAAATAATGAGACAAGATATGAGAAGTTCTCCAGAAAGCTCCAAAGAAACCTATTAGAAAAATGTATAGCATAACAATATTGAAAAGATGGATGGATCCTTTGAGGTGGAAAGCTCTCTCCCCTTCAAAGTTGTACAAATGATAGAGCTCAAGGTCAAGATGATGGATGATCAATGGTGGATTTCAAAAGTGGGAGTGATCTATATGCACACATAAATCAACCAATAAAATAGAAGTTGAGTTCCCATATAAGACAAAAGTCACAAAGCCTTTTCTATTAATTTGTAAAATAGAAAAAGGACTTTGTGTGTGCACTTTAAGTGGGTTAGAAGAATGATGACCTTTATTTAATTAAAAGTGGACATGTTCTTTTAATCAAATAATGAATTTAGGATAGCATAGTCAAACTATAGGTTATAATCAAATTATTTTATTATTAGAAATTTGGTCAAGGTAAATGATTAAGTAAATTATCCAAAATGTTGAGAAGGGGGCTCATAGTCTAGATAACCATTTTAAGGTGATTATAGATTCCACTGGTATGGCTGCTTGAATCATTGTCTTCTTCATCATGAGAGTAGCCCCATCTTCATCAGTACAATCTCTAACACCTTCATCATCATCATCCTCTTGAACAATGTTAGTCCTTCTTTCTCCTTGGTTGTTCTACTTCTCAAGACACTTGTTTGTGTAATTGCCCATCTAGTTATAGTTATAAAATTTGATCTCCCCATTGTTTCTTCGACCATTTTTTCCTCTTCCATTTCCTCTCCTTCCTTTGTATCCACCCATTGAGCTAGTCTCATCTTGAGTATTCTCTTTGTTATAATCCCCTTGAGATTTATTACCTTCTATTTCTTTATTCCCAAAATTTCCTTTTCCTCTATTGTTCTCTCCCTTATTTCTACCACTTTTTTCATTTCTCCTCTTGAACTTTTCCTCAACTTTAAGCATCAATTGGTAGCACTAATTTATAGTGGTAGGGCTTATCAAACTCAACTTATCTTAAATGGAAAGCCTTAGTCCTTTCATATAACTTGTAATTTTCACACTTTTAGGTTTAACAAATTTGGATTTCATCACCAACTTCTAAAATTCCTCAATGCAAGTAGGGATGTCAATCTCCTTTTCCCTCAAACTCTTTCTTTTCTTATGAAGTTGTACTTCATAATCCTTAAGGACATAAGTCTCTTTTAGTAGGGATACCATCTTCTTCCATGTGGTGACTAAATTATTTTCATTCTTCACCTTATCATTGTGGATAAAGTTCCATCATGTGAGTGCAAAGCCCTTGAGTCTAGAATTGGAAATCTCCACCCTTTGGTTCTTAGGGATGTCTTCACAATCAAAGAAAGTAGTTAGGGTGTCTACCCAATCCATTGCAGCCTCTAGGTCCATCTTCCTATTGTATGTATGAAAGTCAAGCTTAGCATCCATGGTTCTCCTCTCTATAGATTTTAGAGTCCTCACAAGTAGCCTTTGGTCAGCAAGAAATTCTTCTTCCTCCTGCCCAAGGGGTTCTTCATCACTCCATTGTCTAACTTCTAAGAGTTTTTACTACTCTTGTTATGAAATTCCTATTTAAGCTTGTTCATTTCTTGCCTCATCAACTATATCTCTTTGTCTCTTTTTTCATCCTACCTTAATCTCTATTCTCTCAAGTATTTTACAATCGCATCATTGGTCATCCTTGAAGATAACCCTCCTTCATCTTCTCCTTCCATGGTGTTGTCAAACTTTGTCTCCCTAAGGGATCTTAGGTTTCTCTAATACCACTTGATGTAGATATCCCCCTTAATTAGCCACAATGACATGGTGTGGCATTGATACACTTCAAACACTCCAAATAGAGTCAAGAGGGGTCTCTACACCTTCACAATACACTTACTCACAAACATGACCTAGGTACTCAATGTTGCACAACTAGGTCCTAAAGAACATAGTATGTAAATAGTAGGTTTTTTCTTGAAAATGGAACCTATGAGGCTATAAGGGAGTGAAAAGGTTCCTTATCATCCAGAAACATCAAACTAGTGTGTTTGGTTAGATCATCTTGTTCCAAAAGACCAAAAATTGCAATATTGCCCTTTAGGCCTAGGAGCCCCAATTAGCCCTATCAAAGAGGAAAAAGGGATTTATTTTGAAAAACTTCCAAAGTACCTAGGAGAAAAATCACATATATGGACACCCTTTTGTACAAATATTTAGATTCCAAACTTTCAAACTCTTGACTTGTTAGGTGACTCCCTTACCAAAAATGCAGCAACTTGCCACATTTAGGCATAATTACTAGGTTTACAAATTAATTACTACCCAAGAAATTTATTGGGCCATAAAACCTACTATAATACTTAAAGATATCAATATGAGACCATAATCCATCATTAGTTTTGTTTCATCCACCCCCGAAGTGGTATTATTTCTTCTATTTATTCTAGACATTACCAAACACATAGAGATGTTTGGCCTAGGGCTTGAGTGCAAAAATAATAGATCTAATCCCCATGTTCCAAGATTTTAGAATATTCAAGTATATGGTCCTAACTTTCATTCCCTAGAGAATTAAGGAATTCAAATTGTGGAGGTGCAAATTAAGATATTTGTGGTAAAAACTACCAATTTAAACAAGAATTTGGTGCACCAGTCAAAGATTCTTCAATATCTTTTGATCCAAGAAACTTGAAGGCATCAAATCAATTGAATAGTTCTTCTAACTCAACTAGTAATCTATCTCAAAAAAATATTCACATGTTCTAATTCATACTAGTATGTACACTATTGAATTGTAACATTTTACAAGGAAAAATAGGGATTTTTATTGATGAAAATGCTCAAGTACGATTCTTTGTCTTCCACCTACCTGTAAGGGATATATGAAGACATTTCCAAACTATTCCAACCAATTTTTAAGGGTTTTGACCACTGGGAGTTTGAATTACAAAAGTTTCCAACATTTTGAAAAAGTTATCAAGCAACTTTTTGTGCAAAATGCAACTTTTTGCAAAGTATGCCTTAAGCACACTTTTTACTTAATAGGACCTTTCTAAAGGATCCTAAGGAATTAAAATATTGAAACTAACATTTAAACACACCTACCCTAACCTAGGAATAAGATGTTCCCGTGGACAATATTCAAAACCATTGGTTTATAAGAAACCAAATTGTGACATAGCCTTTCATTTTAGGCTTTATTAGCAACTAAACTAACTAGAAAATGTTATGCATGACCCTTAGGTGAATACCCTTGGGTAAAATTTGATTAAGACCCTAGAAAGTTTGATGCCCTATATAGAGGAAATAGGTTCTCTTGCACCGTAATCCCATGCTTTGAAAACTCAATTCCTACTTGAGAGACGTTTATGAATAGAGGTGCTATGTTTTTCTATGCATTCCTCACTCATCCATGTAGCATCAATCTTTGGGAGACCCTTCCATTTGACCAAATAGTCTATATAGGTCTTATTCCTTGTATTCTTGACCATCTTATAATCCAAAATCCTCTCCAATTGAAGTGTCTGGTTAGGTGGTAGATCCTTGATTCATTCTACTTGAATCTCATTAGTATCTTGCATGTCATCATTAGTACTTGTATAAAAAGGGTGAGATCAGAAAAATTAGAGATAGGAGAGATTGATATGTTAGTAGGTAATGAAATTTCATAAGCATTTGATCAAATCCTCTTCATTAATCAAATAAATGATAGTACTTAAATCAACTAAACAATTGTCTTACCAATAGGTAGCAAGTTTGACATCAATAAAAAACAATGATTGTAACACATTCTCATACTTGCATCAATATTTTTTCAACACTCTCTAGTAGATATGTGATGTATTTCCTTGTAGAATCATTGCTCTAGCTACTTCTCTTACTGATGTGTTCCTTCTTTTTGTAATCCCACTCTTTTTTGGTATTTTAGGAGTTGAACATTGTCTTTTGATTCCAATATCTTCAAACAAATTATTAAACTAGCTTGATATAGATTCTCCCCCTCTATCAGATGTTAAGCATTTTATTATCAATCCATATTCATTTTCAAGTTTACAATTGAATATATTAAATTTATCTAAATCTCATGAGTTTTCTCTTAGAAATGCTACCCATATCATTCTTGTAAAATCATCAATGAAAAGAATGAAGTACCTTTCACCATAGAATGCTCTTGTCTTTTTAGGTCAACAAAAATCTATATGAACCATCTCTAACTTTTTTTATTTAGCGAATATCTTGCTTGGAAATGAGTTCTTCTATTTAGTCATCACACATTCCTTGAATCCCATATTAGAAGGTTTCATAATATTTGGTAAATCTCTTACTACATTACTAATTCAAAGCTCTCCCTTAAAAAAAAAAATGATGTGGTGTGGCCTTAGATCACTTCTAACACCCCAAAATGGAGTCAAGACATGGCTCTACATCTTTGAAACAAACTTACTGAAAAACATAGCCTAGGCACCTAAAAGAGCACAATTAGGTCTTAAAGCACAAAATCTCCAAATTTTAGGTTTATGCTTAAAATGAGAGTCGATGAGTTTATAGGGGAGTAGAAAGGTTCAAATATCTCAATTTGGTTGGTTTGGTTAGCCTATTTTGTTCCAAAGGATCATAGATAGAGGAGCCCCAATTAGCCCTAACAATGAGGTAATTAGGTTTTAGATTGAAATTAATCCAAAGGATCTAGAAAATAAAATTCATTTATGGATACCCTTTTGGAAGAAGTGTAAGATTCCAAACTTTTAGACTCAAAACTAGTCAAATGACCCCCTTACCAAAAATGCAACAATTTCCTCTATTAAGCCTAATTGGTATGGTTTGTGAAGGAACTAGTAAATGGATTATTGACCATGTTAAACCATCAACTAGGAAACAAGTAGAGATCTATAGGATAAAATCATCCACCCTTAGATTGGTTTTATAATCCCTTAAGTGGCTACATCACTTCAATACATGTTGTCATATGCTAAGCACAGAGATATTTGGCCTAGGGCTTGCTAGAAATATTAGTAGCCTTTCATTTCATCTCCCATCCTTTAGTTTCCATATTTTCCATCCTCTTAACTTGCACCTTACCAAGTGGCATGAAGATTCCATGGTGGGAATGCAAGTTAGGGCATAATTCCTACAACTATCCACCAAATGGAGGGCTTTGGTGTACCCAAGAAAGAACTTTATATAACTTTAGTTACAAATCACTTCAAACCCTCAAACCAATCACATTCTTCAACTATGATATTCAAGATTCCATAATAATTTTTTATTCATATGTGGTAATTTGTACCAGTTTGTACACTATGAAAATGCAACATTTTACAAGGAAAAATAGGATCTTTTTTTATTATTCATATGGAAAAATTACATTCTCTATCTTCCACCCTCCTAAAAGGTCAATTTGAAGACCTCCCCCAACCATACCAACTGATATTCAAAGGTTGTGACTATTGGGGAGTTATTTAGCAAAAGTTGACAACATTTTGCAAAAGTTGTCAAGCATCTTTTCTTGCTTTTGCAACTTTTGGCATGCAAATTGTGCAATATAGCCCATCTAGGAACTTTGTCTTATGCCCTAGGGCCTAAAAAATGTTATAAAACCTTTTAAAAATTCCTAACGTATGCTAGGTCTAAAAATTTCCCTTAGGCCATAGTCAAAACCCATGATATATAAATCACCAAATGGGGACTAGGTCTTACATATAGGCTCAATTTATTAGAAAACTATTAATACCAGTTACATTTGTCTCTTAGGAGAAAATTCCCTTGAGTAAAAATCATAAAGAGTTAGAAATGATATATGCTCTGAAGAGTGGAGGGTTAGGTTCTCCTGCACCATACTCCCTTTCTTGAAAAACTAAAGTCCCACTTGAGGATAGTTGTTGAATAGAGGTGTCATGCTTGGCAATGCATTCCTCAATCATCCATGTAGAATCTATGTCTAGAAGACCCTTCCAATTTACCAAGTAGTCTATATAAGTTGTCTTCTTGACCACCTTAGAATCCAAAATATTTTCCAACTAATGTGGTTGGCTAGGTTGTAGATTATTGATCTATTCTATATGTTCATCAACATCCTACATTACATCATTAGTACCAACATCACCTTTGAAAAGGGTGATATTAGAAACATTAAAGATAGGAGAAATTGATACATTGGGAGGTAATGAAATTTCATATGCATTCCCTCCAAATTTGTGCAATATCTAATAGGGTCCAATATTCCTCATTTGTAATTTTGTATGTCCCCTTTATAGACTTGCTTTGTTTAGATAAGCCCATACTAGATCTCCTTCTTTGAATGAAACATGTCTCTTTCTCTTAGCTGTCTACTATTTATATTTTTTAGTGTTTTGATTTAGATTATCTCTATCCTAATCATGAATTTTTTAATCCTTGTTGAGAATTCTTCATCTTTTACACTAGTTTTGAACTCACTTGGTAAGTCTCTTAGCTCCATGACTCCTCTAAGATGGAATCCATAATTAAATAGAACGATGCCTTCCCTATTGATCTATTAACTAAGTCATTTAAAGAAAAAATTTCTTTAGGGAGGATCATAACCCATGTCTACTCATGTTTCTTTGTTAGACACCTTAAAAGGTTTCCTAATGATCTAGTGGCCACTTTAGTCTATCCATCTATTTTTGGATGGTAGGCAGAACTGTAGGAAAGATTTGTTACCAACTTTTTCCATAAGGTCCTCCAAGAATGACCTTGGAATTTCACATCTCTATATGAGATAATGGATGTTGGTAATCCATGAATCCTAACTACTTCCTTGAAAAATATGTTAGCAATGTGTGAAGCATCATTAGAGCTCTTACAAGGAGTAAAATGAGCCATTTTACTAAATTTGTCTACAATAACAAAGCTGCTATTGAAACCTTGTCTTGTCCTTGGAAGACCCAAGATAAAATCTATTCTCACATTATCCCATGGCTTGGTTGGAATAGGTAAGGGTTGATAAAGAAACTAATTTTTCATTACTCTATTTTCTATTTGGCATATTGTGCAAGCTTCAACAAATTTTCTGACATCAGTAAGTAACTTGGTCCAATGATAGTTTCTCCTTAGGAGTTCTAGAGTTTTGTCAATCACAAAATGACCTCCTAATGTACCACAATGCTTCTCTTTGATTAGGTTTTCCCTCATGGATCATCTAGGAATGTGAACTTTCCTCCTTTGAATAATAGACCATTCTGCAACAAATATTTAGAATATATTATGTTATATGCATCACATAATATAGAGAAAAC
Organism: Cupressus sempervirens; assembly: GCA_028749045.1. NCBI lineage: Eukaryota > Viridiplantae > Streptophyta > Pinopsida > Cupressales > Cupressaceae > Cupressus > Cupressus sempervirens. The sequence goes on along the minus strand of CM053789.1, from coordinate 569,922,613 downwards.
CTTATGAATTTCCCCAGAGTCTGGATCATCTTTCTATAGCTGCTTAGGGGAATCAATTCCCAGGATTTGTACTTGGACTTCTTCCACCAAAGTGACTATCCTACTGAGAGCATTTGTTACTTTTTTGGCATTGCCTTTCTTGTGTTTGATTGAAAATGTGAAGGCTTGGAGCTACTCAACCCACTTCATGTGTCTAAAAGTCAATTTGTCTTGGCTATTAGGAAGACTAGTGTATGATTGTCTATATAGAAAATTAATTCCTTACAAATAAAGTGGTGCCTCCATTATTTTAGGGCCTGAACCATAGCATATAGTTCTAGGTCATATGTATTGTACTTTTTCTTGGCATCATTTAGTTTTCAAGAGAAGAAAGTCATCAGTCTTTTGTCCTGACTGAAAACCACTCCTATGGAAAGGTTACTTGCATCAATTTATATTGTGAATAGTTGGTTGAAGGTAGGTAGTGCCAAGATTGGATATTGTGCTACCCTACCTTTCAAGTATTCAAATGCTTCATCAACTTGGGTTGTCCATTGACACTTTATCTTGTTACCTCCTTTGATTGTATCTAATAGAGGTGCACATATGTGAGTGAAGTTTTTGACAAATTTCCTATAAAAAGTTGCCAATCCATGGAAACTTCTAACTTCCCCTACTGTCTTAGGTGTTTTCTAGTTGAGGATAGCCTCAACCTTTTTAGGATCCATCTTTAAGGTACTCTCTGAAATGAAAAAGCCCATGAATGTTAGTTATGTCTACATGAATGTACGCTTTTCAAAGTAAATTTCCAATTTATTTTCATGTAGCCTCTGAAGGACTAGTTCAAAATATTTCATGTCTTATTTGGTTCTACTGAAGATCAATATGTCATCAAGATAGACTACCAAAAACTTACCTATGAAATCATGGAGCACTTCATTCATCAGCCTCATGAAGGTGCTAGAGTCACTCCTTAAACAAAATGGAATGAAAATCCATTCATATAACCCTTCAATGGTTTTAAATGTTGTTTTCCACTCATCTCCAGGTCTAATCCTTATTAGATGATAGCCTATTTTAAGGTATATTTTAGAAAAATAGCAAGCTCATCCAAGTTGGTCTATAATATCTTCAATCCTAGTATATGGAACATATACCTTATGATTATTATTTTTATTTCCCTAGGGTCAATGCAAACTCTCCATTTTCCATCCTTTTTAGGGGGCAAAACACTAGGGATTGCACCAGGGCTGAGACTCTTTTGAATGAGTCCCTTTGCCAAAAAATCATTGATCTATCTAGATACCTCTACATTTTGATTAGACATGAGTTTATAAGCAACCTTTTTGGGTAGAGAAGCACCTAGTATGAAGCCAATCTGGTGTAAGATGTTTTTCAATGGTGGGAGTTCATCTAGAGTATCTACTGCAAGTATCCCTTTATACTTCTATAGTAGATTATTTACCTCTTGAGGTACTTCTTGGTTGACTTCTTTCATCTTAGGTTTGAGGACTAGAGTATACCCTATTTGATTGTCTTAGATGGTTTTCAACATCTCTTGTTCTCTTGTCATAACAAATAACTTTTGTTTGGATTTCTCTTGGTGAGGTCAGGGTTGGGAAGAAGATTGCATTTATGTCCATCTTTAGTGATTTGATATTTGTTATTGATACAACAGTGTTTGGCCTTAAGGTCATACTACCATGGATGACCTAGTATAAGGTGAAAAATGTCCATGTCTACAATCTCACAAAGTACTCTATCCTTATAATCTTTTATTTGAAAATCTACCCAAGCCTGTTCATTTATTAGTGTTTACTACCCTTTGGTTAACCAAGATACATAGGAGGGATTAGGGTGGGGTATTCTTTATAGATTCAACTCATCTAACATTTCTTTAGAAACAATATTTTTAGTAGAACTATAATCAATAACTACCTTACATACCTTTCCATGGCTTTTATAGTTTGTCCTAGAGAAAATCTTCCTTTATGGAGGCTACACTAGTATGGGTGCTTGTATCAATGTTCTCATCATCATGAGATTATCCTCTTCTTCACTAGTATAACCTCTATCACTTTCATCATCATCATCCTCTTGTACAAGGTTATTTCTTCTTTCTCCTTAGTTGTTCTACTTCTTAGGACTTTTTTTTTGTAGAGTAGCCCATCTAGTTACAGTTGTAGCATTTGATTTGCCCATTTTTTCTTCCACCATTTCTACCTCTGCCTTTTCCTCTCCTTCCTTTTTATCCACCTTTTTAAGTGTTCTCACCATGGGCATTCTCCATTTTAGAATCTCCTTGAGGTTTTCTTCCTTGTGTTCCTTTACCCCCAAAGTTTCATTTTCTTCTATCCTTCTTTTCTTTGTTTCTACCACTTTGTTCATTTTTGAACTTTCCTTCAACCTTGAGTGCCAATTGATAGCACTATTTTATAGTGGTAGGGCTTGTCAAACTTAATTCATCTTGAAGGGAAAGTATTAGTCCCTTAATATACCTTGCAAGTTTCACAAATTCAGGTTCAACAAGTTTGGGTTTCATCACCAACTTCTAAAATTCCTCATTGTAGGCAGGGATGTCCATCTCTTTCTATCTCAAACTCATTCTCTTCTTATGAAGTTAAACCTCATAATACTCAAGGACATAGGTCTCTCTAAGTAAAGCCACCATCTTCTTCCATGTGGTGACTAGATTCTTTTCATTCTTCACCCTATCATCTTGAGTGAAGTTCCACCATGTGAGTGTAGATCCCTTGAGTTTGGACTTGGAAATCTTCACCCTTTGGTTCTTAAGGATGTCTTCACAATCAAAGAAATTAATAAGGGCATACACCCAATCCATTGTAGCCTCTAGGTCCATCTTCCCATTGTATGTGGGAAAATCAAGCTTAACATAAATGGTTCTTCTCTCCATACATTTTAGAGTCCTCACAAGGAGCCTCTAGTCAGAAGGACATTCTTCTTCCTCCTATTCAAGGGGTTCTTCATCACTCCCTTATTTGACCTCTTCATAGTTTTCACTACTTTTGTTATGAAGTTCCTCTTTAAGATTTTCCATCTCTTGCGTCATCAACTACATTTCTCCGTCTCTTTATTCATCTTGTCTTATTTAATGTTCTCTCAAGTATTTCACAATTTCAACATTGGTCATCCTTGAAGATAACCCTCTTTCTTCTTCTCCTTCCATGATGTTGTCAAAATTTTTTTCCCTAAGGGATTTTAGGTTGCACTAATACCACTTGGAGTAGAGCTCTACCTTAAGCAGCAAAAATGATGTGGTGTGGCCTTGGATCACTTCTAATGCCACAAAATGGAGTCAAGAGAGGCATCTACACCTTTGAAACAAACTTACTCAAAAATATAGCTTAGGCACCCAAAAGAGAACAATTAGGTCTTAAAGCACAAAATCTCCAAATTCTAGGTCTATGCTTGAAATGGGAACCTATGAGTTTATAAGGGAGTGGAAAGGTTCCTTGACAATAAACAATCTCAAACTAGTTAGTTTGGTTACCCTATCTTGTTCCCAAGGGTCATAGATAGGAAATTTTCCTTTTAGGCCTGGGAGCTCTAATTAGCCCTATCAATGAGGTAATTAGGTTTTAGTTTGAATTTAATCTGAAGGTTCTAGAAAAAAACTTCATATATGGATACCCTTGTGGAAGAAGTGTAAGATTGCAAACTCTCAGACTCCAGACTGGTCAAATGATGCTCTTACCAAAAATGCAACAATTTCCTCTAATAAGCCTAATTGCTAGGGTTTGTGAAGGAAGTATTAAATGGATGATTTACTAGGTTAAACCATAAAATAGGAAACATATATATATCTATAAGATAGCATTATCCACCCTTATATTTCTTTTATCCATCCCCCAAGTGCCTGCAGCACTTCAATACCTATTGTCCTACACCAAACACATAGAGATGTTTGTCTTGTGGTTTGCTAGGAAAATTAGTACCCTTTATTTCCATCTCCCATCCTTCTAGGACCATATTTTACATCCTCCTATAATTTTACCAAGTGGCCTAAAGACTCCACTGTGGCAATGCAAGTTAGGGCATTATTCCTACAACTATCCACCAAAGGGAGGGTTTTGGTGCACCTAAGAAAGAACTTTATATAAATTTAGTTATAGAGCACTTAAAACCCTCAAAAAAATTTTATTATTCAACTATGATATTAAAGATTCTAGAATAATCATTTATTCATATGTACCAATCCATAACAGTATGTAAACTATGAAAATGCAATGTTTTACAAGGAAAAATGAGATATTTTATTGATTCAAATGGAAAAATTACATTCTTTATATTCTACCCACATGAAAGGGATATTTTAAGAATTCCCCCAACTTATCCCAACTAATATTCAATGGTTGTTATTTTTGGGGAGTGATTTAGCAAAAGTTGACAACATTTTGTAAAAGTTATCAAGCAACTTTTGGCAATTTTTGTAAATTATGCAATCTAACCCATCTATGACCTTCACCTTGTGCCCTAGGGGCCTAAAGCATATTATAAAACCTTTTAAAAATTCCAAACCTATGCTAGGTCTAAAATATTACCTTTTACCATAGTGAAAACCCATGGTTTATAAAGCACCAAATGGGGACTAGGTCTTACAAACAGGCTCAATTTATTAGGAAACTATTTCTACCTATTACATTTGTCTCTTAGGCACAAATTCCCTTGAGTAGAACTCATAAAGAGTTGGAAATGATATATTCTCTAAGTAATGGAGGGTTTGGTGCTCCTACACCAATTACTATTTTTTATTTTCACAATATTATCAAAGTTTGTATGAAAAAATCTTATATGTCATTAATTAACTGTCATCAATTCTAGTAACCAAATAAATTATTTCTATAGGATTAAATTAAAAGACATACCTCTCATTATTTTGAATGTTTGAAGTAGTTTATGATTTATATCCTTGATTGAACATGTCTTCTTAGTGAATTGAAGATGATATCCCTTATCAACAATTTTTCCAACACTCAACAAGTTATGTTTCAATCCATAAACAAAATAGACAACCTTGGTGTTAGTTTTACCATTAAGTGTAAGATACCACTTTCCCTTAATAGTACATGGAGAATTATTTCAAAATTTGACTACTCCACCATCATAGCTACTAAATTCAACAAGCTTTTATTTGTTAATGATCATGTAATATTAGGATTCACTATCTATAATCGAATCAGACTTTTTCTTCTGTACATGTGGTACAAGATCTTTGTCTTCTTTAATAGGAGTTTATTCCTTAATAGAAATAAATCCTATCTCATCTTTGTCATTACAGTCCAATAATTTTATCTCTTTGAAGTCAAATTTTTCATCACAAGAAAAAAAGGAACCCTTTGAAATTATTCATTTTTAAGGCTTCCTAAGTTTCATTTTCCTTTCTCTCTTAGGACATTGATCTAAAAAATTGCCAAATTCTTTATATTGCCAACAAGAAAAAGCTTTCTTAACTTTATTTTCTTGTTTTAAAATTAATGAAACAACTTCATCAATTATTTATTCTTCTTTCTACATAATTTATGATAAAATCGTATTCTACTATAACTTGGCAAACACATAGGCACTTGGTTTATACTAGCAAATGATGTAACTCATAAAGCATTGAAATATCAACTATAACTTAGTAACTACTTAAAATGCAAATCTTAAATGTGATTAATATTAATTAAATTGGTTGCATGCACATAAATAAAATAGCATGAACACAAGTGACACTAAGATTTAATGTGGAAACCCAATTTGGGAAAAAAAAACATCAATTACAACTAGTTACTATTTTTCACTCTTCTAAAGTGAGCCTTGTTAGGAGCCAATCCTATTAAAGGTTACAAACCACATTATTAGGTGTGACCCTAATAAGAGCAGCATTGTTAGAGGTCTTTAGACACTTCAATCTATAAATGCTACTTGTTAGAGGATTTACAAATAACTATTAGGCCAACTTTATTAAGGGATTTAGTTCATTGTTACAATGGTTACATAGTAACAATGATATGACCTAATTGCTAATACAAACTTATCTTTTCTAATTTTAGATCTTAATATTTTATTATACTTGATCCTTCTTGATCAAATGTATCTTTGTAGCCCAATAAGGATATTCTGTCATTCTTCTAATTCACTTCCTCTAAGCATCTTCTTATCTTCACACATTTCTTCACATTCAATCCCACAATTTGAGCTTATATTTATATCTTAATCATTCTCAAGTTGGCTTTAATACAACTAAATATTATTTACATTTGTCTCCTTAGTTGGATAAAACCATCAAACAAATTCATTTAACTCAATATGCCAAGACAAGAAAATTGTTTATTAGCTAACCCTTCTAGATAGATACTAACCAAAATAGATCTTCATTTATTAACCAAGTGAGCTCAGTTAACACTAGTTTTCATGTCAACTTAGCTTTTTCTACTGAGTGAACTTAGTAGACTTTGACTTATGCAAATTCTCTTTGGTAACTGAGTGAGCTTGATTAACACTTGTTACCTTCCAACTTTCCTTTGTCTCCTGAGTGAATTTAGTAGACACTATCATTTGAACTTTGAAAACACTGGAATGCTTAGGAGACATAGAGAACTATCTTCATTTGGTAGATACTAATTGGTGAATGTAAGAATTTTTGTGTAACATCAAAGAAAATATACAATTGATCATTTTTTTTCAACATCTAGTCCCTTCTAGATTTGTTAACTATGTGATGTGATACTTTTAGTACGGTCTTGTTTGATGACTCTTCTTATCTATTATTGATACAAGAGAATCTTAGGTGTAAGAGAAATCTTGCATCACCCAAAAATATTTCATTTATGTTGTTTGAATAAGGGTTTTCTTAATAAAAAGTTGTTGGAATTCTTTAGAATAACTAAGAGGGTGGGTGAATTAGTTATCTAAGTTCCAAAAGTATATATAAAACTTTTCATAGCTTAGTGAACCCATAAAACATTTTTACTCATGCATGCATCCATAAGATTATGAAATCACTTAAAACTTGTAGGTTATTGCCAAATCAACTTGTAGAAATGTAAAGCATGAAACATAATAGATTCATCAACACACTTGACACAATGATTTATGTGAAAACCCAATTTTGGAAAAACAACCAATAACATGCTACTCTTTTCACTCTTCTAAAGTGATGCCCTATAAAAGGCCAATTGTGTTAAAAGTTACAATACACATTGTTAAATGTGACCCTATTAAAGGATTTCAATCACCTTGTTAGGAGTGAGCCTTGTTAGAGGACTTTAGACCATTCACTTGGAATGCCACTTGATTAAAGGTTTTACAAATGACTATTAAGTCAAACTTAATCCAAAGGATTTACCCTAGACTAATAATTTTTTTAGAAGTAATAGTAAGACTTTGATCTGATACAACTTACAACTTCTCTTGCAGATTATGGATCTCTATTTTATCCTCCATTCTACTTGGCCTTCGTACTATGTAGCTCTAATAGCTTGTTCACCCTTCAAGAATTCACCTCTTTAAGCCTTCTTACTTAACATGCCATTGCAAACTCTTCTTAGGTCACTGGATGAAGCAAAACCCTTTTGACTCCTTTTCTTCCTTAGGTTCTCACACATGACAACCTTGCTTGATGACCATCCATTCTTATAAATAGGAAATTCAGATATTTTACCAGTCATTTTACATCATCTAAGTTAGGGTTTGGATGGATTAGGTAGGATACAATGTATCTACCCCATATTCTATATCTCTTCTAGAAACTTCTCCTAGAATCCACTTTGAATTTTGTGCCACAAGCTCATCATTCTTATCTTCCACTTGGTTCACACAATCCAAGAAAACAAACTTGTTAGCTCAGATTCATTGAATCCATGATCTTTAAAATAATGCAGCAACTCAAAACATATTGTGTTACTTGGCATCCACTCTAAAATCATCGATATCAACTAAAGTTTATTGGTGCTCCACATCAACTAAACTTTACTCAGCATCAACTATCTTGTTTAGCATCCACTACAATTTTCTTTTACTCAGCTCCAAGTGATTTTCTACTCGGTTTGCACTAACTTTTCTCGACACCTACTATCCACTTGGTCAAGCTCAGCAAATATACTTTGTTTAACTTGTTCTTCTAACCTTTCTTAGAGTAGCCAACATTTGCAATCTCTAATTCTTGTACTTATTTTCATAATTATAACTCAACCTTTTCTCTAGGTGCTATTGTTACATCTTATTGGTTAAATCATCTTCATTGATCAACTAAGTGATCATACCTAAATCTTATAAGAAATTGTCTTACTAGAAAATAGTAGGTTTGAAATTAGTGATAAAACAATGATTGAGACACATAGTCTTCTACAACAATCTCACTAAAAAATGATTAGCTTCTTCAATCCATTCTCATCAATCTTCCTCTTTGGCATTGATGGCAAACCAAACTGATCAACTAAGTCAATCAAATGATGAACATCTTGTTCAACCAAACTAACATGGTTGAAATAGTAAGACAGTACCAAAAAGAAAATAATTCCTTGTATTGAAATCTCTCCCTCTATCAAAAACTTCCATCTTCTGATTAGGTTACAAAACTCTTTCTTATAACTCCCTCTACATTCCTTCTTATATGTCCCTCTTACTAGGTATATTAGGATTTCTCCCTCTAAGTTCCTTCTTATATGTCCCTCTTACTAGGTATATTAGGATTTCTCCCTCTTTCTTATATTCTTCTCTATCTCCCTCATCATACAAGTGTTCTCTTCTAATCAGAAACATCAGTAATTATCTCTCTCTAAGATTAGTAACACTCTCCATCTCTTTGACAACAATCTCATGATATGTTCCTCTGATATACTTTCTCCCTCAAATCAATAAATCTCTCTCCCTTTTGTTTATACTACTGATCAACAACATTATCTCTCTCTAATGATGATTAGTTTAATGTACTTTTTCCCTCTTTAACAATAATGCCAAAGACATATGCCAAAAACTAGTCATCTTAACATGCAAATATAGGCATTTCAATTTCTTCAATTTCTCCCTATGACACCTTACTTGTGACTGATTTGAAGTTTTAGCTCTTTGATTACTTTAGGTAGCTCCTAAAGTAAAATCCTCTACACCAATTTCTAACATATGAACATCAACTTGTTTGATGTAGGAGACTCCTTCTATTACTTAAATAGCCTTTCATAGAGGTATCACCCCTTTTTTACCTCTTAGATACTCATGAGAATCCCTAGGTAATGCTTTTGTGAAGATATCAAAAAATTTCTCCTTTGTGTTAGCATATTCCATCTTCACCTCTTTATCTTGAACTAGTTCTCTCAAGTAATGGTACTTGATTGCAATGTGCTTAATCTTTGTGTGAATCACTAGATTCTTTGATATATTGATAGCATTTGTATTATCAAAATAAAGTATCACTGGTTTTGTGATATCTTCCTTCATTCCTTTGAGTAGCTACTTGATCCACACAATGTTTGTACAATTTATAGCAATAACAACATATTCAGCTTTAGCAATCGATTGTGAGGTGTAGTTTTGTTTCTTACTAGTCCATATAACTAGTCTCTTGCCTAAGAAAAATGCTCCTCCACTAGTGCTCTTTCTTTCATCAATGTTTCTAGCCCAATCAACATTAGTGTAGGCTCTTAATTAAAATTTTCATTCTTGTAGTATAGATCAAACTCTTCTATTCTTGTTAGTTATCTCATTATTCTCTTCATAGCCATTAAGTGATTCTCCCTAGGATTAGTAGAGAATCTTGCTACTATCCCTATAGATAATATAATTTTAAGTTTGCTATGTACTACATATTGTAATTTTCCAATCATAGACTTATATAATGTTTGATTCATCTCAAATGAATCATCATTCTTTAATAACTCGTGTCTTATCACCATAGGTGTACTTACTAGTTTGGAATCCTCCAATCCAAAAGTCTTCAATATTTCTTTGACATAGTTTGACTGAGTGAAGTATATACCATACTTCATCTAATATACTTGAAAACCCACAAAAAATTTCATCTCTCCAAACATAGATATTTCAAATTCTTGATTCATCTGATTTGAAAAATCCTTACATAAAGCATCTTGACCTTCAAATATGATATCATCAACAAATATTTTAGATAACAAAATACCTTTTCCTTTCTCTTTCTTCATGTACAGATTGTTGTTATCATCAGTCCTTTCAAATCAAATCTTCACAAGAGAATTATGAAGTCTCTCATACCATGTTCTTGATGCTTGTTTCAAACCATATAGAGCTTTGTGTAGTCTACATACCATGTTCTTATTGTTAACATCAACAAAACCTTCTAGCTATTCAATGTAAACTTCTTCCTCTAATATGCCATTTAGAAATGTAGATTTAACATCCATTTGATAAACTCTGAAACCTTTGTATGAAGAAAAAGAAAGTAGAGTTCTTATTCCTTCCAATATTGCAATGGGGGCAAATTTCTCTCCATAGTCAATTCCTTCTTCTTGTGCATATCCTTGCAAACTAATATTTCTTTGTTCCTTGTGTCACCATTTTCATCTAGCTTGTTTCTAAATACTCACTTGGTACTAATCATGTGTTTTTCTTTTGGTCTAGGAACTAGACTCCATGTATTGTTCTTCTCTATTTGTTCTATCTCTTATTCCATGAATTTACTCTAGTCCACATCTTCTAATGCATCTTTTACTAATTTGGGATCTTTTGTGCTCAACAAACATGATTCACTTCTCAATTTATTTCTTGTCATTGGCCTAGCATTTTTATCACCAAGTGAGTAGTAGGATGATGTCTTTTGACATATTTGGACAATTTTGGCTCAACTCTCATTTCTTCATTTTCTCTTTTAGCTTTAGAATCACTATGTACATCTCTACTAGGTATCTCAACATCTCTTTCATGTACACCAATTTCTGAATTAGAATGTGAACCTACTTCATTCTATAACTCAAAATCTAAATGTAGCTCAATTCTTAAATGCAACTCAACATTCAAAGGATGTCACTCAGCAGTCACTAAAACTTGTTGTTGGTTTGCAACTTGATTTACAACATCTTCTTCAATAGGCATACATTCATAAAAGTATACAAATGATTTTTATTATTCTAGTTCTTTCCTAGGTTTAGCCTTATGTACTGCTATATATTCATCAAAGTTCACATTTGCACTTTTTAGAACTTTGTTAGTGTTAGTATTCAAACACTTATAAGCTTTACTTCTTGTGGAATATCCAAATAATATACCTTCTTCACATTTTTCATCAAGTTTATCATTCCTAAAATCTTTAAGAATGTAACATTTTCTTCCAAACCCCTTGAAATATTTTATATTGGTTGAGTGTCCATACCATAGTTAAAAATGTGTTAAATGAGTATCTTTCTTGACTTGCAGATGTTCAAGGTATAGATAGTTGTACTTACAGCTTCTCTCTAGTATTTCAAAGAAACATTCTTTTCCATCACGAGTGTTATAGCATAGTCCATTATAGACCTATTTCTTCTTTCAGCAATCCCATTTTATGGAGGGGTTTTGGGGGTAATGTCTATCTTTTGATTCCTTTGTCATTACAAAACATCTCAAACTCATTTTCTATGAATTCTCCTCCTCTATCTAATCTCAAACATTTGAAACTCTTACCTATTTCTTTCTCAACTCTTGCTAAGTACCACTTAAACATTTGAAAAGCATCAAATTTTTATTTTAGAAACATGATTGTCATCATTCTAGAATAATCATCAATGAATAACATAATGTACTTATCTCCTTTGTATCTTTTCACATCAGTTGGTCCACAAAAGTCAATATGAACAATCTCTAGTATTTCTTTAGAGGTATAAGTTTTACTCTTTGAGTTTGGCATTGTCATTTTGCCTAACTAAGATTTTTTGCACATTGTATTGTTAGTTTCTTCAGCATAGGCAAACTTCTAATTTTTTCATGTTATTGATACTAAACAAGTTATCAAAATTAACATGACATAACCTCTTGTACCATACCCACACATCACCAAATTTTACAACAATACAAGTAGCATCCTTTATATCACGATATAATAGATTACTCCTAGTTTGGTCACCCTTTCTAATAAATTTTCCATTAGTATCATATATCTTAGCAATCTTATTTTTAAACTCAACCTTACATCTTGAATTATTCAATTGTGACACACTTCAAATATTATAGTTTAGTCCATCAACATAGTAAGCATTGTCACATAGAATCTTATTTGTGAGCTTGATAGAATCTTTTCCTTTTATCAAACATGGTGCATCATTACCAAATCTTACACTATTTCCTTTATAACAATTTAAGGTGATGAACTTTCTTTTGTCTCTAGTCATATATTGTGAGCATCTACTATCAATGATCCATGTATCATTTTTTTTCACACAAGTCACAAATGTAGTTGCTTCATCTTCATAAAACTCATCCTTTATTATAACATACACCACTTCATCATCATGTTCATCAAAATCATCCTTTGTTTCATCTTCAGCAATGTAGCATGACTTCTTGTCTTTATCTTTGTAATCTTTTTTTTCATCTTCTCTTCTACTTTTGTACTTTTCACCACCTCTATAGTTCTTCTTCTATGTACATCTTGCAGCAATATGACTAACCTCATTACAATTGAAACAAATTATAGGTAACTTACCTTTGAACTTGTCCTTACCTCTGTGAAATCTTCTTGCTAGTAGTGCTTCTAGTTGTTCAACATCTTCCTCATCTATATAATTGTCACTAGACACATATTTTATCTTTCTCTTCTTTTGCTTCACGTCATTAGAATTTTTCAACAACAACTTAGCTTTAAGGGTAGATTCAAGACTCTCAAGTTTGTAATTATCATAGTTAAATAGCTCAAAAGTAGTGAGTCTACCTACCAGACCTTCAAGGGTTAGATCATTTCCTAAAATACATCTCAGTTCTTGAATTGTAGAGATTCTAATAGCATAAATAGTTATTAGTGTTCTAGAGACTTTTCTTACCACAGTATCATCATCTATTTGACTAGTAGCTCCTTTTATTGCACTAACAACTTCTTTTATCATAGAAACATATTGAGCAATATTCTCACCTTCTTCCATTCTCATATCATCAAACTTATTTTTGAGACTCTCAAATTTGGCTCTTTGAACATTTGTGTATCCTCTATAGATAGTGGGTGTTGCATCCCACATTTTCTTTGTAGTATCACAACCTTTGATATCATCAAATTTAGCATAGCTTAGGGTAGAGGAAATCTCCAACATTCTCTGATTGTGTTCTTTCTTCTTCTTTATATCTTCAATAGTTAGGGCTCTAGGTAGATCAACATGTTCCCCTAAAATGGTAGATTGCACATGATATCTAAGTCCTCCAATGTGTAGCTTCGTCAAAATTTTCCATGTAGGAAAGTTATCTCTATTAAGCTTGGGTACATCTCTTTTTGACACATTGATCTTTGTGCTTCTAGTACCTTCAAACTAGTCCTCTTAAAAAAATGGCTCTAATACCAATTGTTGGAATTCTTTATAATAACTAAGAGAGGGGGTGAATTAGTTATCCAAGGTCCAGATGTATAAATAAAACTTTTGATAGCTTAGTGAACACATAAAACATTTGTACTCATGCATGCATCCATAAGATCATGTAATCACTTAAAACTTGTAGGTTACTATCAAATCAACTTGCAGAAATGTAAATCATGAAACATAACAAATTCATCAACACACTTGATACAATGATTTATATAGAAACTCAATTTGAGAAAAACCACTAGTAACATGCTACTCTTTTCACTCTTCTAAAGTGATGCCTTGTGAAAGGTCAACCCTATTAAAGGTTACAATACACATTATTAAATGTGACCCTATTAAAGGATTTCAATAATCTTGTTAGGAGTGACCCTTATTAGAGGAATTTAGACCATTCACTTAGAATGTCACTCAATTAAAGGATCTACAAATGACTATTAGGTCAACCTTAATCCAAAGGATCTACCTTAGACTAATACTATTTTTAGAGAGTAATAGTAAGGCTTTGATCTGACACAACTTAAAACTTCTCTTGTAAATTACAGATCTATGTTTTGACCTCCATTCTACTTGGCCTTCATACTTTGCAGCTCTAATAGCTTGTTCACCCTTTAAGCATTCATCTCCTTAAGCCTTATTTCTTAACATGCCATCACAAACTCTTCTTAGGTCACTTGATGAAGCAAAACCACTTTTGACTCCTTATCTTCCTTAGGTTCTCACACATGAAAACCTTGCTTCATGACTAGCCATTCCTATAAATAGGAAATTCAAATATCTTGCCACTCATTTTCCATCATCTAATTTAGGGTTTTGATAGATTAGGTAGTATAAAATGTATCTACCCCATATTTTATATCTCTTCTAGAAACTTCTCCTAGAATGCACTTTGAATTCACCTAAAAAATGGTTCACATTAAATTTTGTGCCACCTATTCATCATCCTTATCTTCCACTTGGTCCACATAATCTAAGAAAAAAACTTGTTGGCTTATATTCATTGAATCCATGATCTTTAAAATAATGCAACAACTCGACACATATTGTGTTACTCGGCATCCACTATAAAATCACTCAGCATCAAATAAACTTTACTTGGCATCAACTGTCTTTCTCAAAATCCATTAGAATTTTCTTTTACTCAGATCCAACTAACTTTTTGCTTGGCTTGCACTAACTTTGCTTGGCACCTACTATCCACTTGGTCAAGCTTGGTATACAAGCTTTATTTAACTTGTTCTTCTAACCTTTCTTAGTGTAGCCAATATTTGTAATCTTAAGTAGATTATCAATTCATCATGTCATCACTATCTTAACTAATTCTTGTACTTCATTACATGATCATAAATCAACCTTTCCTATAGTTACTATTGTTACATCTTATTGATCAAATCCTCTTCATCAATCAACTAAGTGATGGTACGTAAATCTTATAATCAGTTGTCTTACCAAAAAATAGCAAGTTTGACATTAGTGACAAAACAATGATTGAGACATATAGTCTTTTGCAAAAATCTTGCTCAACAATCTCCCTCTTTGATTTGCTTCTTCAATCTATTCTCAATAGTTTTTGTTTCTAGAGGCTTTCTACATAGTAAGTTAGTCATACAATCTTGGAATGTCCTAATTTTAGAGGTAGATATTCATATTTGATATATCAGCCTACCAATTGAGGCTCAGTGCCATATAATGAGTATTAATAAATTTATAGTAGATTTTTGGTGTGCAATGTTTGTATAAAAAAATTTGGCTAACCATTGGAGGCCTAACCTTGCTCATATGAGGCCTGAAAACTTGACAAATGGGTGTTTGCATGGATCTAAGGCTATAGATCAGGAGTTGAAGATTCTAAAAAGTGGTTATAATAGCCAATCAGAGCAATAGTTAGTAAGTTTATGGCCTTCCAAAGTTTGGCTGACCAAAACTTCCAAAATAAATGTCAAAAGTGTATTTGGCTAACTCTATATCTATTTTAAGAGTCTATTAGCTCTAGGTATTAAGTTTTAGTGTCTAGAACCTTCCTAGGTGGCATGAAATTGCCTATTTAAGAAATGTTCATACATTATCTTGGAAAACTATGGGTGATAGTTCATAGCTTTATCTTGCAAATTACTATTATCAAGGTGTCCATGTGGGTTAGCATATTGTAATTCTAAAATCTATAGTTCTACATTCGAGGTGATAATAAGAAGCCCATATTTTATTCTCACAAATTGTTATTATTTCTTTGGTTTTGTTATGGTTTTATGGTATAAAGAGGATCACCCTTCACCAATTACCTTAAGGATAGAAAATGGAAGACCAATATTTGGTAATCTTGAACTTATCACAGAGTTCCTTGAGATCTTTGTTCTTAAATTATTTATCATTATCTATGATGATAGTGAAGGGAATTCCACACCAAAAAATGACATAGTTCAAGGTAAACACAGTTGCATATTTTTTGATGGCTTCATTAAGAGGTATTTCCTTGACCACTTAGCAAATTATGCTTTAGCTTATAACAATTAACTTGTGTGCATTAGATGAAGATGGGTAAATCATTGCTACTAGATGAAAGGCCCACTATTGAAAATGCCAAAGTGAGATGAATGGTGTAATGTATGTGTATAGAGTGTGGGTCATATTACCATCAAGTTTCCACTTCTTGAAAGATTTAGAAAATTTAATGACTTATTTTTCCATGTCAGGCCAATAATAGCCATTTGAATGAGCAACTAATGCACATTTAGACTCATTTTGTGCTTGACACCTAAGTAGGGTATTATCTAGAACTCATCTATACAAGTCATTCATTGTGATTATGTACAATGAAGAATTGCATATAAGGTGATTTTTTGCATTTTGAGTAAGTTTTTTAGGGTAATGTGGTCATGTAGATAGGAATAGATATGCTGGTAGAAAGAAAAAATCATATCTTATCATAGAACAAATCATTTGGGAGTTAGGTGAATCAGAAGCATGGTAGAATAATGTCTCCACCAAACATTGCTGATAGAAATCATTCTTTGGAATTTTTAGCATTGAGGAAAGAGTTTCCATAACATCTACTACTTTTTTATTTACTCTTGGTATTTCTTAAAAATTCACATAAAGAAAATACTTCTTTAGATTGTTTACCATCCTATTATAAGGTAGTACTTTCCCATCTCTCATTTTATAGACCTTATTCACTTCATTTATAACCAACTAGGAATCACCATAGATATGTAACTCATCTACCTTTTGCTCAATGGCTATATTTGTACCAGTAATCAAGGCTCCATATTCTACTATGTTATTAGTACAAGGAAAGAGTATTTTGTGTACCTTAGGTAGAGAGTACTGCTAGGACATAACAAATAAAGTTCCAGCACCATATCCTTTCTAAGTAAAAGAGTCATTAAAGAACATCTTCCATGCTTATTTTGTTAGATGTATTTTAGAATCATTAGATAACTTGATATTAGGGTTTGATCATTTTCAATGGTGCTTATGATAACTAATCAACAATAAATTTCTATTTAATATCTTTCTGGTGAACATATTCAATGTCAAGTTGATTGAGGATTGTTTGTTTGATTTTTACAAAACAAGATTTTCCTAGTTCTAGGTATAAAAATCAAAATAATTTATATGTATTGTATGCTAGGGTTTTGGTTTTCTATTTTTGCAATTTTTAAAACTATATGAGAAACCCTATTAAACCCTAAGCTTTATGCCCAAGTCTTGTGCTAAAAAAATTTTAATCAGGCATGAAGCTATTTTGAATTTTGAATATTCCTTCAGCACTCATTTAAATTACCACTTTTTTCAGTGCTTGTTATCGAAGTCATTTGCACCATCTGATCTCTATAAGATCTACAATAGTCATTATGTCACATAGAGGAAGTGCAAGGTTTTTAACCCATATGACATAGTGACTATCATGAATTGGAATGGTAATGGCATAAAGTTGAGAGTTGGCATCGTAAATCTTGATTGTTTTGAAGTTTTGGTGACATGATTGATGTCAAATTGTTAGTGTCAGAGAAGGGACCACTTGGAACAAGTTAAAATTGGCATCACCAGAGTTTGGTTTTTCTGATGTGTCACTATGTCATGATTAGAAAAAGAATGTGCCTTGTCAATAGTGACATAGTGCCTTATCCAAGAATAGAAAGGATGGTAGATTTTTGAAAAAAGATAGTGACCGTAAAGTTCTCAGGTGATAATATGGTTGTGTTCTTTTATTACCTTGTTAGAGGCATTGATTATGGTAATCATGATTTAAAAATGGATATCTTCTTGGCACTAGATTTTCAACAATATTCAAGAGGTCACTACATCATGACTGAGAAAATAATAAATCTTGCCAGTAGCAACATAGCACCTTGACAGGAAATTGGTTTGTGGTAGCAATTCAAAAGTTGGGTCCCAACAATCCTTTCATCAATAGCAAGCCACATCATCACTTTACCACATTAGCATCATTTGAGCACATATGTTTTTTGTGCGTTAGAGCTTGTAAGAAATATGGGAGGTCGCTATGTCATGACAAAAAAGTCCTTGCTTTTTGCTGATAGTGACATAGTGCCTAATCTAAAAACATGAAACATAGTAGAGCCTAGTTCTATGATGCCACAAAAGGAATTAAAATATTGACTTATTTGCCAGCCTATCAGGATATTTCCAAGTAGACAGTGACATGGAGCCACACTCAAATGGAAAGAGAAGATAAAAACCATGATCATTGGATTAAAGATGAATCAATGATCGTTACCAGGTCGCTATGGAAAATTGCACACTATTTACTCAATGTGACATGGTGACTAGGGCAAAGAATGTGGGGACTCACTATAGTTAATGGAAAATTAATGCGAATTCCTCACCATCAAATCAAGCTTAGATCAATGGTCATCTCTTCATTTCTATGGGGAGTTGCTCATTTTTTAAGGGTAGCAACATAACGACCAAAGGGAGAAAAGGAGGGACCCACCATAGTTGTATTAAAAAATTGATCAAAGGCACATAGTCAAATTGAAATGAGATCGATGATTTTTGCTATGTTTAATAGAAAAAGTGCTCACTAGTTATGCATAGTGATGTAGAGACTCAGTGACATGTGTCCTCGAGAACTAGTGGGTCCAGTTTATATCGCTAGTAGTGAAGGAAAAGCACATGTGGAGAAATTTCATTAGATTGACTTCTAGTATAGCTAGTGGAAAATGAGTCATTCTGATTTTCACTCCTCGATCATCATATTTTTTAGGATTGATGGTGTAGTTTTAAAATTGAAATGTGGTGCCACTATGTTTCCCTTGTAGTTCATTAATGAGGAGTGAAAGCTTTCTCATGTGAGTAGAATATAGAGTATATTACATAAATATTTTCCATTTCCATCTTACTCAAAAAAAATTTAGGCCTCCAAAGAAGAAGTTATTAAGAATTTGTGCTAGGCTTGATCAAAATGTGAATCAATTTCCCTTTGTTTGCAAAGCATTGCAAAATCACAGAGAAGAATAAGTAGAAAATCAAGAAAGCTCCTATGCTCCATACTCTTTGAAGTAATCTATTTTTTTGTAAATTGTATTCAATATGCCTCCAAAGAAGGTTTTCTCTAGGTAGGAAGACTCTTTGTCTAGGAATATCCATGATGACCTTCTTGAATTACTACTCAAATCCACAAATGAAACTATCAAAGTGAAAAAGTTAATCTCATTAAACCCTAGACTTAAAATTGTAGATGGATTCTATGACTTGGCTTTTAGACACAAAGCTAAGCTCAGTAAAATTAAACATGAGCCATATTACCCTTAGGACATAATAAGAAATGAGTTCTCCTTGCAGGAGCAACAAATTAAGAAAGAAAAATGGAGGGTTTTCTCAAGGGTTTTGGAGTTTATCCATTGTTCTAATGAAGATTATAGTCCTTCGGATAATGCTAGCACTAAAGTAGATAGAATTAATAAACTAATGATTACTTTTCCTAAAATAATGGAATCACTCCTAAAATAGGGGTAGGACAATTATTGTCCAAAAGAGGTTAGGTTATACTCTGATACAAAATAAGAAGGCCACTATGGATAAGGGTAAACAAATAATAGGATCCACTAGTGTTGTCCTGGAAGAGAGGTTTGATGATCCCTCCCCTAAGAGGCAAAAAATAATAAAAGATCAAGGTGTTCACATTGAGGAATATTCACCTACATAATCCCCTTTGTGGATTGAAGAGGAACAACTTACTAGAGAGAAAATTGAACATCTTGGGTCCTAAGGAGGATTTTTTATTACCTAGGTAGAATTCGATGAGGGAAACCCCAAAGAGCCTCCTATGCCAAGCCTAGATTTGATAGTGGTACATTATAAAGGAAGGGAACTAGACCCTATGATAGAGAAAGCTAGTCATCAATTTTTGTTAGATGATAGTTTTGTTAAGTCCAAAGCCTTCTACTAGTTTGCATGAAGAACAAAGATAGAAAAGTATGAAGAAAAGTGTAATAAATTAAAGACTGAGCATCTAGAAATTGAATATGTAGCCATTCAAACCTAAATAAAAGATGAAATGATAAAATAATTTTAAAGTATAACACCTAAAGAGGGGAGGCAAATGGTGAAAGAATCAAATATTTTATTGCTACCCAATTGGGAAATAGCAAATGCTCTAGTTTTTAATTTTGTTTCAAATAAATTGGACCTATAGGATAATTAAAAAAAAAAAATCATAGGTACTATATTTAGTGAGGACCAAGCTACTTTGGTCATTTGGTTAATCAGGAAAGGGTCTAGAACAATGCCTTTGCAATTAGATAGTACTAGGATGATTGGCAATATAATTGTCAAAAGGGTAGCAGATACCACCCATGTAAATGTTGCACATATGGATGTTGCAAGATCTCATTTAGTTTTGGCTACTATAAAGAAAGAAGAGAAGGAAATCTTTGAACTATAGAGTAAATATGAGAGAGTTTTGGAGGTTTATAATAAATAAGTTCAAAAGAGAATTGAACTTGAAAATAAGGTAATGGGGAGGTCTTCTAGGCCAAGGGTTACATATCCTTGACCACTAGTAGAACCTTTTAAATCCACTCCTCTCATAGAAATGCCAGATACTCTACAAAGGCCACAATATTATATAGCTAAATATTTTGAAGAAGAAAAGAGAAAACTTTAGGCACTACATGTAGAGCTGAATGTGCAATATGAAGAAAAATTGAGAAAGGCTCTCATGTATCTGATTGATAAAATTGAATGGCCATTGTTTTATGATCAATTGCCAAAAGTAATAAACATGTGGGATGAAATAAAAGCAAGTGACGAGGCCTTAAAACCTATTGTTAATAAGTGGAGTAAGAGGAGAAAGGAAATCACATTCTTATGCTACTCTCTCATAAGTTCTTCACATGATCATGTTGAAATAACTTATGATCTTTCTTGCTCATGATCCCATAGAATTTGATGATAAGAGAGTTGAGCTAGAAAGAAGAATTTATTTGGATAATTAAAAGAGTAAGAAATTTATTTTATTTCCACTTTCTTTGGATAAGAAAAATAAATTGAAAAATAAAGATGAATGGGCTAAAGAATTAGATGATTTATTTTGTTTAAGACCGAATGAAGTCATAAATGAAAGAGGACATGCATGGTAGGCAGCCACAATAGAAGAAATAGTGAAAGCCTAGTTATTCCTTGATTTTTTAAACAAAGATTTTGCTATTATTGATAAAGAGGCAGAATATGTGATCAAAAAATAAAGTGATATTCTACAGTTTAACTAGCTAGATGACACTCTCTTTGACAAGTGGATGGTTGATGTTGCTTTTGCTGAGCAATTGGAAGAGTTTGAGGGTGATGATGATGAGATGAATCTAGATGAAGTACATATCATTGATACACCTTTGAAAGACTAGAGGAGAGAAGAAGACAAAGAAGGGTAACCATCTCATGTGGAAATTACTTTGGGCTAGATGGATGATGTGGTAGAAATGAAACCAAATGTAACTATCACCTTGGTAGTACATGATGATGCAAGTGGAAATGCCAGAGTAGAGGTGAATTTGAAGGAATTAGAGCCTAACACATTATTGGAAAATTTGATAGCTACATATTCTGAGGACTTAAAATAACTAAAAGCCAATCATAGGATTTATAGCATTTGAAAATGTAACAAAAGAGGGGCCTACCAAAAGAATAATCTGATGTATAAGTTTTTATGTTACACATTTTTTTATCTTTTTGTGACAACCAAATGTAATTATCTTTTTTCAAAGTTGACACCTATTAGTTCTCTATGCCTAAAGCTTGTTGCATCTCACTCTACATAAGTGAGATTTCAAGGCTAGAGAATGGTATGATTTCATTGTCGATATTGGTCTCTACTAAATATAGCACGGTCCAGTTTATTAGTGGAAAACTTATGATGTATTTCTTCTACAAATACTTGTTAATATATTGATGTTACAAGGGTCTGATGTTTTCTTATAGTCATTCTAAGTCTTATTACAATTGTATATAATTTTCAAAGAAGATTAATACAAAGTTGAATTGTCCCCATATCTGTTCTTGCTAAATTTTGTCTCCATTTTTATTACTTGGTCATTCTAATGTTGTGTGAAAAAAGTTTATCCAATTAAATGCAATTCAATTAGATTGTATGTCAATTCATTATTGCTATTGATTCAATGAATTAAAGAAATGCTCTAGTGAATTTTATGAGGTTGCTAAGGTAATAGGAAGGATGTCTATAAGAATGAATTCTAGTAAGAATTGCTGATAGTATTGGTTGTAATGCAATCAATTAGATCTATGAATTGACGTAGACTCTAAATCCCAATGGATAAAGCAATGATCTAGTTAATCCAATCTGAAAATAGAGAGATCATAAATAAACACCAATTCTAAAATTAAAATCAATTTTATTTTACCATTTGAAGAGTTTCAAAGAGGGTCAACACTCATTTACATCTAATTTTTGAGTCTTAGATAGCTACTACTTTTGGAAATATTTGTAAACCTAGGGATAATTGTGACCAAATCTACTTATAAGGAATGTATATCATCTAACAATGTCAAGGAATGGATAAACTATGTGTATATCAGAGGTAGAAGATGAGAATAAGAATGAAACTAATAGGATTCTCATACAACAATATTCATTTAAATAATCCCCTAGGTATACCCACCTTGGTTTTGCAGAGGTTAGAGAGTAGAAAACCAATCTTGGTTTTTTTGAAGTTGGTTTTTTATGGGGAAGTAGCTAGTTCCTAGATTTGTGAGTATTATTATCTTAGTATTGAGCTTTGTTGTTCAGTAGGTGAAAACACCAACAAAATGGTGACTCTACTGGGGAGTTGTTCAACACATGTGTGTGAAGTACTATAGTTTCTTTGGTCATGTTGTGTATGTGTTTGTCTAATCATTTCAGTACTATTTGTGGTTGTGGTGGACTTTTTTTTTGGAAACCCAAATGCCACATGTGTACACTGATGTATACAACCCTTTCAAGTGTCTTATCTATCAAGCCAAAGTTGCAGTCTTATGATTTTTATGATTGGTTCCTCTATGTGTAATAGATGTTTATATTATCTTATGTCCTCTCCTTAAAAGTTAAGAGTTATTTTATGATTACTTTTCCCTAAGAATAGGGTGGTGACTCAGTCAAGGTTTTGGAGCTAGTGCTTATTTGATAATTAGTTAATATGGCTAACAAAAGGAAAAATGCAAGAGCTTACACAAAAGCCAATCTTGATGTACCAATGTATATAGACTTAACTTAGGGTGGTAGGAAGAACTTGAATAAGAAAAAGGTAGACCCAAACCCCACCTAGAAGCCAAGAGGTAGTATATCAATTAATTCTCAATACCAATCAGTGTTAGGGAGAGAGTCTTTTTCGCTTAGCTCTAAATCAAAAACTAAAAGACTCTTAGAAGGAATATTTAGTATCCCATTACCAGATGAAAGAATCTATCAAGATAAGAATATGT
Source organism: Cupressus sempervirens (assembly GCA_028749045.1). NCBI lineage: Eukaryota > Viridiplantae > Streptophyta > Pinopsida > Cupressales > Cupressaceae > Cupressus > Cupressus sempervirens. Next base: position 569,899,178 of record CM053789.1, on the reverse strand, counting down.
CACTAGTAGTGGATGCATACCCTATGCTAGATCTTATAGCTGAGATGAATCATAGGCTAGGATTTAGGAGTGCATTTGAAGATCCTTTTAATCTTAGAGTGGTCCCATACATGGAAACTAATCTTATAGATCTGGATGATCCTACTGATTCAGTAGCCACTTCTATAGATCCTAAAGAAGTATGATTAGAGATAGGAGTTTTGAATAAATGAAATATTGAGGAAGAAGTTAAACATGCTTGTCTAGAAAAGGAAAGAGAGCAAAGCCACCCTAGATGCCATTGTTGAAAGAGATATTTTTCTTAGAAGGATGGCTACCTTAAAAGAACAAAACAAGAAGTTAGAAGAAAGAACTTCAATACTTCATGTTGATGTCTTTGGAGATGTAGATAGCTTGAGAACCAAAGTTTAGGAACAAGAAAAGCTTCTAAGACAAAGACAAGAACCTATTATTTCCCAAGTTCAAACTTACAACCCTATCCAAAATAACTAGGTAGAACCTATTGTCAAATAGATAGATAAAGGAAAAAGTAAAGCTATAGGAATCTAGTTAAATGAACCTCAAGTAGCAAAAAGTAAATCTATAAACCCCCCTATGTTGAAGTTAGATCTAGATCTAGAAAAGGCTAGGAAAGAGAAAGAAGATATTGCCAAGGAACTCGAAAAGGTTGAGAATGAAGCCCAGGCTACAAAAACTAGGAGAAAAATTTAGTTCATAAAGTCTAATTCTGCATTGGCTTCATGGCAAAAACTTTCTACCCTGACTACAATTTTTGTACCTATTTGTGGACCAATAATTTCAAATTAGGGAATATCTCAATGTGCCCCTACCTCATCATCTACCATTAGTACTCAAGTCACTATCATCCAACCTCAACAATCTCAAAGTGTTGTTCTCAACCAAGCCAATATAGCAAGCACCTCAAATGTTGCTAGTTTTAAGAAAAAGCCCATCTACATGGAAAAATATAGACAAATTTCATTTATAGGTATTCTTGGTTCTTCCCACCCTATATCTTTTGATTTAAGAGATAAAGTTGTCAAGTTTTCCAAAAATAATGCTATCAGTGGTAAAGAGCACTTGAGAATTTTCATAGATATGCTAAATGACTTTGAAGTTGAATATGAGGATGTGATGATGAAGTTATCTATTCATTCACTCACTAAAGATGCAAGGGATTATTTTAGAAGATTATCTGATGACAGTATTAGTTCATGGAGTGATTTGGAATTTTTTTTTAAAGAACAATATGGAGATAATACTAATGTTGGTTTTATGTTGAATGATTTCAACAGCATCAAGAAGAACCCTAACAAGTCTACATTTGATTTCAATGTGAGATTCCAAAAAGGGATGTACAAATTGTTCCAGGTTATGAGGTTGAATGAGGATGTTTGTCCTACAACCTATTTTAATGTTTTTGATAGCAAGATGGCTTACAAATTGAGGGATAAAGATCCTAAAACTTTGAGAGATTCTTATAACATTGCAATAAATATTGAAAATAATAGGAAAGAATCTAGAAAGCTTGGTAGGAGAGCTAACCCAAAGTTGTTCAATCCCAAGAATAGCAATAAGAAGGAAGTTGATAAAATTTCTATAGGTAAGAAACATGAAGAACCCACACTAGGTCAGGTATTGGACTTGTTGAAAATATGAACCCAACTACTTTCAATATACATAAGCCTAATGTTGGTTAGAAAGCCCCAATGAATAACAAAAATTTCAATAGACAACCTAGAATGTAGAATTATCCTTATACCACTCAATGGAAGGATGGTAAACCAATTCCTAACTAGGCCCAAAATGTAAAAGATAAGGGTACACTAGATCCTCTACAAAGAGACTTTGTTAATATGAATGATGATGTGCCATGGTGCATCATATTTCAATCACCTCACTCTTTAGATTATTATATAGTTGCATTATCATTTGCTTCAAGTCAAAATGCACTAAATGAGGAGGAGGAAGAAGAAAAAAGCCACGATGATGTAAGATGTAATATGGTCAACATGTGTGATGATTGTATGGATTCTAATTTGGAAGAAACTAAAAGTAATCTTGCAAATAAGAGAATTTCCTATCAATTACATCATCAAAAAGTGTTATTAGATTATGAAGATTGTGATGAAGATTAGGTATGTGTTACAACTTTTGAAGTTGGCCATGTAAACTTGAGAATGCTCTCTAAAGAGGAGATTGATAGGATCATTGTTGAGATGACTTCCCAAGTGCATAGCAATTACAATTTGAGAAATTGAATAGTTAATAATGATGTTGGGAAGCCTTCTGGTATATTCATAAAGGATATGACACACAAGATGAAAGATGAAAACAAGAAGGCTAATGTAGAGACTGTTACAGTTAAAGACATCAAAACCAAGAAGTGGGAACCCAAGAAAAAGGTTCAATTCCAAACAAATGAGACAACAAAAGCAATTGTGCAAGAAGAGAAATCAAGATCTAATACTTTCAAGAAAATAACAGTGCCTACTATTCAAAAGGTTTCAATTCCAAGTATTCTTGTGAAACCCACTATATTTGGACCTATTGATATGATATCTATGTTGTCACAAATTACTGTTAAAGTACTTTTATCTAAACTATTTAGAATTGAAGAGCATAAAAGAAAAGCCTTGTCATGGTTGGGAGGGATAGAAAATAATGATAATATTGTAGAACAAAATATCATTCAACAAACCCCATTGGTAGTAGAAGATAGTGGTATTATATCTCAAATTCCCCAAATATTCTTAGATGATTCATAAGTAGCATATATAAAAGATATTGACCCTTTCTTTCTCAGTCTGATTATAAAGGGAAAAACTCTAAAAAATTGCATGATAGATTCAAGAACCTCTAACAGCATCATGCCTTTGAAAGTAATGGAAGCCCAAGGTTGAAAGTAGACAATCAGAAAGGCAGATGTAGAGGTATGGATTCTAGAGAAGTTCTAGTTATAGGTACTATCAATGCTCTACCATTTAAGCTAGCTACATACCCTGAGGTAGAATTGACTATGTCATTCCTTGTAGTTGATATTCCTTCACACTAAAGAATGTTGCTCTCTAGAAAATGGAGTGCTGCTATGGGAGGTAGCCTACAATGTGACCTAACCTATAAATTTTTTTACATAGGAGATAAGACTATTAAAGTAGATAGAGAGCCAAGGTTCAGTCATATTTTGGGTGAAGAAATCATCAAAGATTCTACTTGTTTCTTAGACACAGGTGTGAATGAATTCAGAGTTGAGTTAATTATCCAAGAAGTTAATAAGTTGCCTGCTGTGATTGAGCATGAAGTTGAGTGTTGTATGGATTCACTAGTATTATGGACCATGTATTTTGATGGGGCCAGCTCTAACGAAGGTTTAGGGGTAGGGGTGGTTTTTGTTTCTCTTAAAAAGAATACTTTTAGATACTCCTTCACCCTAAATTTTTCATGCACCAACAATATAGTTGACTATGAAGCTCTGGTATTAGGAGTGAAAGTTGCTACCCACCATGGAATTAAAAAGTTGCATGCAATAGGTGATTTTGAATTGGTTATCTCATAGATAAGGGAAATATAAAAGATTGAAATAGTATAGAAATGTTGTTTGGGATCAGATAGAGTTCTTTGATGCATTTAATATTTCATGGAGAGACAAAACTCAGAATAAGATGGCCAACCTATTTGCAAATGTAGCAATTAAACCAAAGGATGTATCATTGGTAGGAATTTCACAAATTTAGGTCTAGAATAGATCCTCAATACCTAACAATATTGAACATTGGCAAGTATTTGAAGATGACAAAGACATTGTAAGTTTCTTGTTCAATGAAGATAAATACCATGGTCAAGAATTGGACTATAGTGATTTGGTTAAAACTATAGATGGTAAGGAAATATTTTTTGGTCAAGAGGTTATACAATTAAAGACTAATAAAATACCTAAGGGTCTGGTTGTTTTAGAGAATAAGTTTGACAACCAAAATAGGGTAAGACTTGGGGCTATAGACTATAAACCCCAAGAGTTGGAAGAAACAAACCTTGGAACTAATGAGGCCCCCAAGAAAGTTTATATTGGTTAGAATTTGTCAGCTAAAATTAGAAAGCCTTTGATTGACCTACTAAGAAAATATAGACATGTTTTTGCATGGTCGTATGATGACCTAAAGGCTTATAGAAAAGATTTGTTTCAACATGTCACATTGTTAAAGGATAGTGTAAAACCATTTAGATAGAAGCAGAGACCAGTCAATCCCACTCTAGCCCCCAAAATGCAAAAGGAATTGATGAAACTAAGGGATCGAGGGGTAATTAAACCTATTAGACATTCCACTTGGGTCTCAAATCTAGTACCTATCAGGAAAAAGAATGGAGACATCAGACTATTTGTGGATTTTAGAAATCTAAACATTACCTCTCTAAAAGATAATTACGGGTTGCCAAACAGGGAGGCTATGTTGCAGTAGGTAACTAGTTTTGAACTTATGTCCATGATGTAACTAGTTGTGAAAGAAGAAGAGTAGTTTAAGACATAATTTACAACTCCATGGGGAACTTATGTATATGTGAGAATTCTATTTGGACTGATTAATGCTAGTGCCACTTTTCAAAGGGCTATGGATGTAGCTTTCCATGAGTACATAAATAAGTTTATGATTGTATACCAAGATGACCTTACAAATTATTCCAAAAGGGCTAAAGACCATTGTGGAAATTTGGAGAATATTTTTATCAAATATTTGGAATATGGGGTATCTTTCAACCCTAAGAAGTGTACATTTGGGGTAACTGAAGGCAAACTATTGGGACATATAGTATCAAAAGATGGAGTGAAAATATATCCTGAAAGAATGGTAGCTATAGACAATGTTCCTAAACCAAAAAATGTGAAGGGAATATAATCTTTCTTTGGGCAAGTAAACTTCCTAAGGAGATTTGTTACAAATTTTTCTAAGATTAGTAGACCTATTTCAAAAATTCTTAAGAAAGGAGCTCTTAGTAACTAGGATGGTGAACCTTCACAAGCATTTTAGGACATTAAGATTGCCATAAAATATGTTCTAGTTCTTAGGACTCCTAACTACACAAAACCTATACACATATTTTCTTTTTCATCTTTCCATACTATAGTTGTAGTTTTATTACAAAGGAATGAGGAGGGGTATGAACAACCTATTGCCTTCTTCCATAAATCATTGCAACCTACTAAACTAAATAAAGTATGAGATAAATGAGAAGAAAGCTTATGCTTTGGTTAAGGTTGTTAAGGCTTTTAGGTGTTATTTGGTAGGAGCCACTATCATTGCATTTGTACCTAGTGTAGCTATCAAGGACATATTTTCTGAACAAGAGGTCTCAGGTAGGAGATGAAGATGGATCAACAAGATTCAAGAGTTCAATATTGAAATTTAGATTAAAAAATTGGTAAGAGGTCAAGGATTAGCTAAGCTTATGGCTCAAACTAACTTAGATGCTAATAAAATTAGTAGAGTGACAAATGACTTGAAATCAGACTTATGTGATATGGATCATTGTGAATGGTACACCAATGTCATTCATTATCTGCAACATATGGAAGCCCCCTCCCATTTGAATGAGAATGAAAAAAGAAGTACCAAGCCATCAGATATATTATTGTCCAAAATGATTTATGGTGGAGGAACTTTGAGGGAGTGCTGCTAAAATGTTTTGATCGGGAAAGGTCAAGAGAAATACTAAAGAAAATGCATTTTAGAGTCTGTAGATGACATTACATGGCCAAGACCACTGCACACAAGGTGATGAGAACTGTATTTTGGTGGCCATCTCTTTTTAAGGATGCTCAGGTAATTATTAGAAAATGTGATACCTACCAAAGATTTGCAAGTAAGTTAAAATTTTCAAGAAATATCCCTTTGAAACTAGTGGAAGTCCAAGCACCATTCCAACAATGGCAAATGGATTTTATAGGTGAGATTTCTCCCAAGTTTAGTAATGGCTATTCCTGGATATTAGTTTTTGCTAATTACTTTACAAAGTGGGTGGATGTAATCCCTACAAGAAATGAAACTAGTAAGGTTGTTAACAACTTTTTCACAAATAACATTATATTAAGGTTTGGTTGTCCTCAAAGAATTGTAAAAGATAATGCAATGTGTTTCAAGTCTGAGGAATTCATAAAATTTTGTGACAAATATGGAATTACAAGATCAACTTCTTCCCCTTATCATCTAAAAGGGAATAGACAAGCTGAGTTCACAAATAAGAGTTTGTCATGACTGGAAAGTCTTTGCTTTTTTTTGGTAGTGACATAACACCTAACCTGAAAACATGAAACACGGTGGAGTATAGTTCTCTGATGTCACAAAAGGAATTAACATATTGAATTATTTGCTAGCCTATTAGGATATTTCCAAGTCATATAGTGACATGGACCCACACCCAAAAGGAAAGAGTAGATAAAAACTATGATCATTGGATTAAAGATGAATCAATGATCATCACCAAGTCACTATGGAAAATTGCACACTATTTACTCAACACAACATGGCCACTAAGGTAAACAATGTGGAGACCCACCATACTTAATTGAAAATTAATGCAAATTCCTTGCTATCAGATCAAACTTAGATCAATGGTTGTCACTTCATTGCTATGGGGAGTTGCTCATTTTTTAAGGGTAGTGAATAGCAAAAAAAGGGAGAAAAGGAGGGACCCACCACAGTTGTATTAAAAGAGTGATCAAAGGTACATTGTTAGATTGAAATGAGATCAACAATTGTTACTATGTTGCATAAACAAAGTGCTCACTTATTATGCATAGTGATGTAGCAACTCGACGACATGTGTCCTCGAGAACTAGTGGGTCCATTTTATATCACTAGTAGTGAAGGAAAAGCACATGTGGAGAAATTTCATTAGATTGACTTCTAGTGTGGCAAGTGGAAAATGAACATTCCTATTTTCGCTCCTAGATCTTTGAATTTTTTAGGATCAACGACATAGTTTTAAAATTTGAATGTGGTGCCACTCTGTTTCCCTTATAGTTCATTAATGATGAGTGGAAGCTTTCTTGTGTGAGTAGAAAATAGAGTATATTGTAGAAATATTTTCTATTTCCATCTTATGTGAACAAATTTTTAGACCTCTAAAGAAGAAGTTATTAAGAATTTTTGTTGGGCTTGATCAAAATGTAAACAATTTCCCTTTGTTTGCAAAGCATTATAGAATCAAAGAGAAGAATAAGTAGAAAATCAAGTAAGTTCATGTGCTCCATACTCTTTGTAGTAATCTAGTTTTCTATAAATTTTATTCAATATGCCTCCAAAGAAGGTTTTCTCTAGCTAGGAAGACTCTTTGGCTAGGAATATCCATGATGACCTTCTTGAATTACTACTCAAATCCACAAATAAAATTGTCAAAGTGAAAAAGTTAATCTCACTAAATCCTAGACTTAAAATTGCAGATGGGTTATATGATAAGGGAAATTGGGTTAGGGATGCCAAAACTTCCCAAACTGGGCTTTCTTTGTTTAAAAAATTGTTTTTGGAAAGGAATTTATTTGCCCCTCGTGCAAATATCTAGAACTTTGATTTGGGAAAGCTAGTGGTTCCTAGTGTCTTTATGGACTATGACCTCTTAGAGGCTATTGCAAAAAAAAATGATTCAATAATCAAAGTTGTGAGAAGAATTGATGTTAAGATTTTGATCACAATTAGCCCTGAGGAAATTTGAGAAGTATTTTGCCTAGAGCCACTAAATGAATATGATGTACCCATTGACCTACAAGAGTTAGAAAAAGAATATTTATCAAAGAAGGATGCAATTAGGCAAGGTGCATTGAGGGTATGTATAGGTACAATTGGAACTTTTCCAGTAATCACAGTATCCTCTAGGGAACCTTTCAAAAAGGGGTATTTCAATATCTGGGCTGTGGAGGCATAGAGGACTCTATGTAGAGTTTTTGGTGAAGATGAACAAGATATTATGCCGATAAGTTTTATGTATATGATCACTCAGATTTCTTCTTTTGGTTTTGATGTTATTTTTTGTTTTGCCTCCTATTTAGTAGAAGAAATTCATACAAGCCTGGTGGGGATTACAAAATGAAAGGTAGATAAAAATTTTGGTCACTATTCTTTGCTGATGCATATGTTTTTGTTCAAAGGAGTAGAATATTTTAGTAAGGAAATGAGTTGATTAGAGAAAAAGAACGAGAAGCATTTTCAATCTAGTTATGAAGTTTAGATATGACATGGGATGAAAAAAAAGGTAGTTTTGTCAGATTTGATAGGTACCTTGCTTCAAAATTGAGGTGCCTTTTATTGAGTGACAATCCCAGAGTGCCTAAGGCATTGGCAAGTCTTATCAGGCCCATGGATAATCCTACTGATTTAAAAGTATCACATAATTGGGGAGACATTATCCCATACATTGTTTCAACTATTTTTAGGATTTATAGTTTCAAAGGAACTCCACATGTATTTCCCTACCAGGTGTCATTAAAGGTAGGGGTAGCCAAGTTTTTATGGTAGCTAGGACAATTAGAGGAAAATTATTTGGTGAAAAAGGGGAAGAGGGTCAATTTTCCCAACTTGCATTGCAACTCACCAATTTGTAATTACTAAAGGTAGTTGGCTATCCCTTTATAAAATACTAGACTACTAAAAGATGGCTATGTCTCATTAAAATTTTTGTGACACTAAGGGATTCTATGACATGGCTTTTAGGCACAGAACTAAGCTTAATAAAATTAAAAATGAGCCATATTACCCTGAGCACATAATAAGAAATGAGTTCTCCTTGCAGGAGCAATAAATTAAGAAAGAAAAGTGGAGGGTTTTCTCAAGGGTTTTGGAGTTTATCCATTGTTTTGATGATGATTATAGTCCTCTGGATAATGCTAGCACTAAGGCAAATAGAATCAATAAACTAATGATTACTTTTCCTAAAATAACATAAACTATGAATGATAAAAATTAATTTTTTATTAATACTTATCTAGATAAGACCAAAGATGTTATGAGGAGATTGGAATTCACTCCTAATATAGGGGCAAGATAATTGATTGTCCGAAAGAGGTCAAGTTATAGTCCGATACAAAGTAAGAAGGCCACTATGGATAATCGTAAACAAATAACAGGATCCACTACTATTGTCTTGGAAGAGAGACCTGATGAGCCCTCCCCTAAGAGGTGAAAAATAATAAAAGATCAAGGTGCTCACATTGAGGAATATTCATCTACACAATCCCCTTTTCAGATTGAAGAGGAATAACTTACTAGAGAGAAAATTGAATACCTAGGGTCCCAAGGAGAAGTTTTTATTACCCAAGCAGAATTAGATGAGGGCAATCCACATGAGCCTCCTATGCCAAGTCTAGATTTGATAGTGGCAGAATATAAAGGAAGGGAACTAGACCCTATAATTGAGCAAGCTAGTCATCAATTTTTATTAGATGATAGTTTTGTTAAGTCTAGAGCCTTCTACTAGTTTGCATGGAGAACAAACATAGGAAAGTATGAAGAAAGGTGCAATAAATTAAAGATTGAGCATCCAAAAATTGAACATGTAGCCATTCAAACCCAAATAAAAGATGAAATGATAAAATAATTTTAAAGTATAACCCCTAATGATAAAAATAGAATTGAAAACCTGCTCTAGTTTTCAATTCTATTTCAAATAAATTGGACCTACAGGATTAAAAAAAAAAAAATTTCATAGGTACAACATTCAGTGAGGACCAACTTGCTTTGGGCATTTGGTCAATCAAGAAATGGTCTAGAACAATGTCTTTGCAATTACATAGTATTGGGATGATTGGCAATATAATTTTCAAAAGGGTAGCAGATACCACCCATGTAGAGGTTGCACATATGAACATTGGAACATCTTGTTGTGGTCTCACAATACACACCCCATTCCTCACTAGGAATGGGAACCCCCTACTCTCTCTTTTTCAAACTCCCAAACTCATAGTTTGAGAGTCGAGAGAAAATATTAGAAGTCAAGAGTATTAGAGTCGAAACACACCAAAAAAAAATCAAAAAATTAGAAAAACACAAAAAAAATCAAAAAATTGAAAAGAGACAAAAAAATAAAAAAAAATATAAAGAATTAAAAGTTAAAAAAGTAATACTAATAAATATATCAATTTTGAAAATTATATATATATAAACTTTAAAAATTAAAAAATTAAAAAATAACTTTAAAAAAGGGATAAAATAAAATAAAAATGCCTAAATTAGGCATTTTATTTTCCTTTATGTTTATTTAAATTGAGATTTTTTACATTTTATTTCTAGTCTTTATTACTTTGAACTGATAAACATTTTTCTCACAACGTGCAGGTGATCAAATGGCATCCACATCTAGAATGGCACCCAAACCTATTGTTTTCAAATTCCAAGGCATTCCTTCAAAATTGAGATTTCATGATGACCATGCAAAAATCTAGGATACTAATTTAGGACACATAGATCTAGGAGAATTCTTTTGTAACAAACCAACCGAATGATCAACTCTCATATCTTCATTGATCCATTCTGGGTTGGTGAATGTAGCTTCACATCCTATGTTAGTATAGTCAACAGAATTAATCATGACCCTAGCACAACATTTTTTGTTCCTGAAGAAAGGGTCATCAAGAGCATCATAGGAGAAGTTATGTTGGACCTCCAACCTGATAAAATCAAGAGGTTCTTCGATCTCCCAAGAGCAGATCAGTTCATTAGGCTCTTATAAAAAGTAGCTAAGAGATGGTATAGGGAACACTAGCAAGAAGCAATTGACATCATACAGTCTTCATACCTCATTGAGAAGCCTCCTTGAGAAAGGATAATGGGAAAAGTAGATATGACTCAAGGATACATGAAGGAAGACATTGGATACTCTATCATTCTTTTAAGCAAAGTCATGGGTTTACCCACAGTAGGTCACCTCATCACCTTTATGGTCAACTTCATTGAGACTATCAGACAGGCAAAGATACCACTAGATTGGGCCACCACGCTAAGTAAAAAATTGTGTGAGCAACTAAGGACTATGAAGGACAAGAAGAAGTTTACATGACTTCTTACATGGTATATATGCTTGTAGCAAGGGCCGTAAACTATCCTGATTTGTATAAGAGAGGCAATATGTAGGATCCCAATGCCTGGCTATATATAGTCTACCCTCAACTAGTGAAGAAGAAGCTCTCATAATAGAGTGAGGAATATAGAATCATGAATGATGTGTTCATCTTTGTGATCATTCGATTCATTGAGGGAGACTATGGGAAGAGGTTATCCGATGAAGCCAAAGAATACATTACAATTCTCAGAGCCTAATTTATCTAGTTCAAAATGTTCACATATCTATGGGTACTTGGTGCATCCATCTATCCTAAGAAGCTCCTGAGATATCCTAGTGACAAGCTGGTGTTATTAGAGATTGCCTAACAAATTGAGTCAGCCTATGAGAAGATAAAGATACAACAAAGACCTTTTTGGGCATGGCCATTGGTCATTGGACCATATCAAGTGAAGTGAAAGCAAGACATTCCATCCTTCAAGTGGGAATGAGAGAACTATCCCCTTGAAGAATACAACTCCCCTCAGCCTTATTTTAACAATGTTGGGAGAGTGGAGAGTCTAGCAGGAAAGGACTTCCATCATGAGGATGGTGTTGAAGATCACTAGATGAATTCCACAAATGACTATGATGTCCACATTAGAGACTATTATAGGATGAATTTGTATCTAGTAGAAAAGGTTCTCTAGTTGAACATCCTAGAGGAAATAAACCAACAGGATTCTAAAGAGTTAGTGGACCCCTTGTTCAATGCTGACAAAATTGGTGAAAAACCCATTATGAATGCTGAGGTTGACAGAGAGAGGCATGTCATCAAAATTATGAAGGATTGGATCAAGAAACCTTTTCCACTTGATCCAATTCCTAATACAATGATCTTTCATGCACATGCCCACCAAGAAAGAAATAGAGGAAAGAAAGTCACAATTCCTACCTTTGCAGCCCAGCCTCCTATCAGGCTAGAGATAGTATACCATCTTGGTCACCCAGTCAGATATTATCACCCTCCTAAAAGGAAGGGAAATAAAAAATGGAAGAGGACCTATCCTCATAGGATTTAGGTAGACCAAGTTGTAGAATATGCATCTCCCCAATAGCAGGAATAGAGTCAACAAGGGTCCCAAGATACTAGAGCTATCCAAGTCTAGGATGAACTATAGCTACCTCCCATTATGTCTAGCCAACTTGAAGAGGGAGAGATTCCATAAGCTTCCATTTCTCTTGTGCAAGAAGAGCTAGCTTCTCCTTCTATCCCAAAGAAACATAAGAAGAGGATTAAGATTCAGATGAAGAAAAGGAAAAGGATCAGTAGAAGATTAGTGCCTAATTCATCTATTCCCAAAACCATTCTGGAGGGACATGAAGAGGAAGAAGAAATAGAATCAGAAGAGGAAGAGGAACAAGTGACCCTATAGGGAAAAACTCAGCTAGCAAGAGCCACAAAGTTGCAAAGAAGAAAGAGTGCCATGGGTACCTTGCCATCCACCTAAGTAAAACCCTTAGAACTCTCTTCTCCAAAAGACAAAGTGCAAGAATGGGTGGATGAGAAAAGTGAAGAGGGTGATGAAATTTTCTTTATGTCATATTTTGATTTCATGCCCATAGGTATAGAGTTGAATGGGGATAAGATCAGGGACACCCCTATAGGTGAACTTCAATAGGAAGATTGGACATAGATGCTGCCAGATACATAGGTTCCTGATCTTACTCCCCCATCTCCACCATGAATTATAGTTGTAGATAGTGGCTTGGTGACTTCTCTACTTTAGATTTCAAAAGAGGAGTAGCTTTAGAAGGAGCCATCATCAGAAGAGCAACTAGAACAAATGGCTACCAATGAAGTGTCAAAGGAGGGACAAATGGTGGAATATTCTCAACCACCTTCCCAAGACACTGAGGTGCAAACTACAGGATCCATGGAGGCTAAATCTATAGAAGGGGGATCCTCACAATAGGAGACAACTCCAAGAAAGAGAGAAAAAAGGAAGAAAATTGTAGAACATACTCCTTTGTCATCAAGAGCTAGGTCCTCAGCAGGACGCTTCCCTAGATGGATCTGAATGGAAATAATGAGGAGTACAAAGCCTCAATTTTGTGCTTCAAAAGAAGAGATTTGTGACATTGTAGAGATTTTGAATAAACTTGAGTCTCCATCACATGATGCAATTCAATTGGCATTTATCACCAGCATAAGGAACTAGGAACTATTTTCACAAGTGGCTCTCCCTCCTAAAGGCATAGATGCAGAAGGTCTTAGTCTTGAGCATCATGAATTGAAGGATGTTATGTTGGGGAGCCCTACACGAGATTCAGCTCAATTAATGATCACTCTAGGAGTCAAAGAGGTCCTTAAGCATATGGAACAGGATGAGGCCAAACTCTAAGCACTTCGAAGGTAGGTTGAAATCCTAAAGGGATATCTAGCCAAAGTAGTTGGTCCTCTAGATCTTGAACACCCCAAGTAGACCTTGAACACTGTACTTAGAGAAGGGGGAGGTGTACAGCTTGATCAATTTTTGAAGGCTTGTAAGGAGTGGTGAGAAATTTTTGAGGAGAAAGGTGTTACAATCATCATAGGGAATTTGAAGTTACCGCATGCTATATAGGAGAATGTGAATAAAATTGTAGCAATTTTGAAGTAGGACTTTAGTATTATGGATGAAGTAAAAGCCTAGAGTAAGGATTCACAAACTCTGCAAGTCATAAAGGGCCAAAGATACTAGGTTTTGGTTGATGTATATATTAGAGAAGAATTAGACATGATTGATGATTGGATAGAAAAGATAGTAGATAGCAATAAGGTAATGGCAACATTACATGCAAAGATTCATCGGCTCAAGGACCAAGCCTGAGAGTGAATTTTGGAAGTAGAGAGACACTATAGTGATGCATGCTTGGATATTTTTAAAGATGAGTAAGGAGAAAAGTTGTTACCTTTAGAGATAGTAACGAAGAATTTTAGGAAGATTTTTGTGGAGGTTTTTGATGATGAGGACATCTGACAAGCCTTAAGGATAGAAGAAGCCTTGTTAGAATTGGATACCAAACTTGGGGATTTTACTAACACTTGGATTGAGGTAGACAATTATAGATAGAAGGTAAAAGATAAATATGAGGCTTTAGATCTTTCTTATGCTACTAAGATTACTCAGATGATAGGGAAATTCAAGGGAAAACACCCAAACATGGCTTTGGGATAAAGAAGAACAAAACCTAGATGCCAGAATTTTAATTTTGACACTCAGTAAAATTTTGAGATTTTGACCCAGCCGAGGTCTGTAGCTCTGTAGGTGCATAGGTGCGTAGGTTCACAGTTCCACAATTTAGAGGTGCACCGACAATTACCTACTTGTTCCAAAAATAACACTTTTCATGTATTGAAAACACATTTTGATGGTAGTTTAACTTTGACACATGCCTAGTAAAGGACCAGCTTCCAATTTTGGCACCTCCAGACACTCCTACTTTGACTAAATGCTTCCTCCTATTTTCTTTTTTTTTGACATGTAAAGGGTTCATGCATCCAATTAATGAATAAAACATGGATGGAATCCTTCTAAGCACCAAATTAATTGTTATATTGTATATACTTAGTTTGTTTTAATGTTTTAAAAGAATTTTATTACATGAAGATATCTCTCACTCTCAACACAAATTGAGGAGATGATTTCTTATAAATACCCATTGTAATATGTAACAAGGGCCATCATTATTATGCAATAAAATTATGCTTTTGGTGCTCACATTTGAAGTGTAGTGATTCTTGCCTAAATGTGTCATTGTTTTGTGAATATTGTTCATGGAATTGTGATTGAGCCAAAGGTTTATTGTGTTGTTTCTAGTTGTGTGATCTTTTAGTTTTGGTATTTGCTACAAATTTATGAATTCCATTGATGTAATGAGATCAAGAAGGAATCATCAAATTGTGGCTACATAATTCTTTATCTCACATGAGAACACTTTCTATGGCCTTGTGATTTGATGAAGAGTGAAACATCATTCGATTATTGAAATTTCCCATTGATGATTGCATTAGTGGAATCTAGGAAGCAGTGCTCTTGTTTTCATTGGTTACCTACTAATCTCTTTGAAAGGTTAACTCACAAAGTGTTGTATTCTATATCTTATGTCCATTAGGTTTTCAATTTCATGTTATTTTCTTTCAATTTTGTTATTTTCTTTGCTAACCCCTTTTTAGAATAGGAACTCATATTAGTTGCACTGTTAGATCTCATTCATTTAAAAATAGAAAATAAAAAAACATAGTTCTTTTGTGTGTTATTTTGAGATAGTGAAAAAATTTTACTTCATTTTGAGATAAAAAAACAAAACCAGGAAAGCCTCCTCGTGAACAGTCATATTTATCTTCAACTGAGTAGATTTTGGTACATCGTAAGAAAAATATGGAATCTTGGAGTTGATCCCAAATGATTAGCTTTTCAAGAGAGGAATTTTGCGAAGAATTCCTACTGTTGGCCTCATGAAGAATGACCACCCAATAGAAGTGGCACTAGAAGGAGGGTCTAAACTTTTAGATCTAAGAGAAAAGTGGAAAATTTGTCAAAGTTTTGAAAATTCTGCACTCTTTGAAAAAATTTGTGCTTCACACAAGTTCAGGAAATTTTCTTAGTTTTTTTTAGAAATTTAGGTTTGCACCTCCATAGCTTCACAAGTACATAGGTCCACAGATCTGTAGGTACGTAGGTCCATAGATCTGCAACTTTGCAAATGCATAGGTACACAAAACTCTGTGGTGTGCAAAATACAAAGAGGTGAGAAAGTGTACTTCTACAGAGGTGTACTTTTTCTAGAATTGATGCAAGCTAGAGGATATTGATCTATAATCCCCATTTCAATGAGCATTAAGGTCTATGCCAAGTTCACATGAGTTTATTGAGCTTACCCACTTTCATAAACCATGTAGTGACAAGGGAACATCCCAAATTAAACCATTTCCATTTGAACTTTCATCATCTTCTTCAACTACACCTCCACTCCAACCACTTGGTGGACTACCACATATTCCAATAGCTACTCCTCAACAACCACTATTAGGTCTATCGACAAACACTGTAGACTCACCAATAAACTTGAGAGGTGCACTCCATGACCTCCCTAAAAAATTCTGAAAAGTTTTGCCCAAGATTCATATATGGGGAAACACAAACTACTGAAGATCATGTCAAGGTATTCAAGGAAATTTGCAACCACAAGTAGGTTGCTAATGAGGATGTTTTTCTTTATTTATTCCCCTACTCTTTGGGGGAAATTGCCTTCAATTGGTACATTAATTTTCCACCTAGATGCATCGGAGATTGGGACACATTTGAAAAATTGTTCTTGGAACAATTCAAAACATTCATCAACCTAGTTGTAATACATCAACAATTCATATCAATCAAAAGGGATCTAGTTGAGACAGTTTCCCACTTCAACCACCACATTCAAATGGCATATAACAAGCTAAAGACACCATACACTATACTACTTGAAGCCACCATTTAGATTTATCTAAATGCTATGGACCATCTTACTGCAATTTTTTTGAGAAGACTTCCTACAGAAAATATTGACACATTGGATAAAGTCTTTGCAGAGGCAATTACCTTTACTAAGCAAGCTAATCCTAATAGAGGAGGATTAATGCTTCCAACTCTAGCTATCACAACAATGCCAACATACCCTACCAAAGTACCCACAATGCCTAGTCAGTTTATACCTATGAATCTAGTTCCATTGCAACAAGCACCCGCTCCACAAAATCCCACTCTAACATACCCAGGGTTTGAACCTTCAAAAGCTTCTTTCTTTGAGCAAAAGGTAGCAGTAGCAACTAAAGTAGAGAATGGTTTTGTTTCTAAATTTGATCAGATGAAAAAGAATATGTCCCAAATGAACAATGAATTGACTCATCTTAGGTTGTCTCAAAGACAAAACAAAAACTTCCAAAGAAACAACATTGGCCCTTAAAACAACAATTATGGCCAAAATTATAACAGGAACTTCAGTGGGAACAACAATAATAATGCAAGAAATAATGGGGGAAACAACTTCAATCCTCTTGATCGTAATAATGGCTTCCAAAGATTGAACTGACCATGGAACACTCAGCCGAATAACTAGAGTATTCCTGCCAACAACAACAATAACAATGTTCAGTATGCAGACATCAATTAGTATGATGATGGTCAGAATGTACCCAACAATAATGGTTCATATTACAATGGGAATCAAGAGATGACTCAAAGATCACAAGCAAATGACAATGCTTCTCCTATGCAATTTAATGCTATGTTACTAGAATCCTATGATTCTAGACAGAATGTACAGATAGAGCAACCAACTAGTGAAGAGTTCTCTTTTCCATTTAGTCAGGAACCTAATCTTCAACATGATGAGATGTTTTCTTTTCACAATGACAATCGAAATACATATAATTTGAGAAATAGAAAGGAACCTTTGACAGATGGGATTCCTCTAGGTTTACAACCAACTCCTCCCAATCCAAGAGTGAGTAACAATCTAGCACTAGTGAGGCCACCATATGGAGGAAAACATAATTAGAATCAAGTGAATGTACTAATAATACTAAAAAATCCTGCTTGGTCTACTAAGAAGTATAGTGCTATCAAAGACTTGAAAAGAACCAAAGAAAATATGTCCATGTTTGACATGCTACAAAATTTTCCACAACAAAAAGAAGCGATCATGAAGACTCTAGATCATACAAAGGTATCCCACAATACAAATATGGTCCCTCAAAAGATAGTGTCTCAACAAATCAATGCAACAAAAGTGATGCCCACTATGTTTAAAGACAAGGTTGAAGTACCCCCATTTCTGCTCAGCATTAGGATATGTGGAAAGAATCTCCAAAATTTCTTAATTGATTTAGGAGCCTCATGTAATGTCATGCCACTATCAATAGCATAGTGGTTAGGGGTAATTCCTCAACCTTCTAATTAGATAGTGATATAATTGGACAAAATTGAGGTGAAAGCCATTAACGTGGTGAAAGATATTTGAATACAGCTTATAGTTGATCCCTGGATTCAAGATGTCATTAACATACATGTGGTGGACAATCTAGAGACACATGTGTTTCTCTTGAGTAGAGAATGGATGAAATACCTAAGAGGATGGTTCTCTATGGATTTCACTCAACTATGGTTACCATGGAAAGGGTTGAACAATCAAATCAAGATAGATGTAGAACCCAAGTTGAAAATGATGATTATAGACTACAATGCCCCAAACGAGATAACATTCTTACAATCAGATTTGGGCTCATACAAGGTGATGGCATTCAACACTATTCTGATCAAAGAATCCCAAGATTAGGATAAGGAACTCAAGATATCAATCACAAAGAATGAGATCATGACACAATTCATAGATAATATGGTGACTAATTTGCAATGCTTGGGAGAAGAAGCTAACCCCAACATCTTACTTCTCCCTAGATTCTATCAATTACAAAAAGTTAGTCACTCTGAGTTTGAATGCTCATCATGCCAAGAAGTAGTTGCAAAGGTGTTAAGACATATAATAAAAGGCAAGGATAATCACATTTCAAAAAAGAGACTCATGGAAGGTCAAAGTCATATAAACTCAACTAAGGCAACACAGATCGAAGAAGATATTGAAGATCTAAATGCATCATATAGTGATACCTCTTCAAATGGTGGGGGCTTATCTTCTCAAGGAAGAAGAAAATATGTGAAAGGTAAAGGATGGACTTTAGTAGTCATTCATCCTGAACCTAAAGTTCAGGAAATCAAAGAATTGATAGGAGAAATTCAAGATAAACAAGAAAAACATACACTTCCTCAATCCACATATTACAAAGGGGAATCATCAAGTCCTACATAGGGAAAGTTGCAATGGATTCCCAAGAAATAGTCATTCAAGGCTTAAGTGAAAGAGAAGTTAAGGACAAATAAGCATAAAGTCAAAAAAACCCAAGGAAAATGCAATTTGGACTCTCTACTTTGATGGTTCCAGGTGCAAATTGGGAGCTAGTGTAGGTATCAAGTTGGTCAACCCAAAAGGTAGGTCCTTCTATCACTAGTACAAAAACAATAATATGTGACTAAAAAAACCACTAAATTTTTTATATATGTGACTAAACATAGTCACATGACTAATAATAGTTAATATCCAATCATTTATAACACTACTAAATTTGCTGCTAAGCAATTTTAGTCATGTATTTGATCACTCATTTTGATAATTGATTTAGTGGTATATTTACTAGTATATATAGTGGTATATTTAATAGTATATTTAGTATTTGATTTAGTAGTTGATTTAATCATATGATTAGTCACATATTTAGTAGTATATTTAATCACATATTGAGTTGTATATTTGATAGTTGATTTAGTCACAATTAAGTAGTATCTTTAGTAGCATATTTAATCATATATTTGGTCATATATTTAGTATATTTCATCATATGTTTAGTGGTCTATTTAGTAGCATATCTAGCAGTATAGTTATCAAATATTTAGTAGCATATTTAATAGTGTATTCGGTCATAATAGGGCATGATGGAATCCAACCACCATCCATCTACTTGTAAAGAAGGTGCTCTTCCATTGAGCTAGCACCCTTTAAAGAATGATCATACAATGTTAACTCTCTACATTCTCTTGGTTCTTATCTTTTGACTTGATCCCAATCATTTCTTTAGTGATTTATACCTAGTTTCTATATATAATTAGTGTATCTTTATCTTATTTTTTTCTTAGATAGAAGTATAATTGATTAGTGTACATAGAAATGGCTAAATTTCCTCTATCTACATGATGTATATTTCTCCTTAAGTTCTGCATCATATAGTTAGAAATGTCAATCAGCCTATTAATTAAACATCACTATTGTCAAAATTTGTTTAAATATCTAATCATAATTCACAATTATTCTTAATCGACACTTGATCATAACATTGTTCATTTTTCTCTAAAGTTCAACCTTTAGACCTTATTAGACCACCAACAATGACTCCATCTTTGTTGAAACTTCCACATTTCTTTAACACAAACTTATTAATCATTTCTTATTCAAACACCCCATTCTCTGATCACATTGAAGATTTACAGTCACATACTATAGATGAAAAAAATCAAATCGTACAATATAAGAACTTGTCCATACACATCACATCACATTGCTTGATCTTACACAACCTCCTTAGTCATCTTATGTTATGTCATCAAAATCTTGTATAATTACATTTACTCCCTTTTAGGTCCTTGGAACATTTATTCCTAAATGGACCTTGTCAAAACTATAGCTCTCAATCTTTAATCTAAAATGTATATAAAATTTTGCATTCAGAAGTTTCCTTAGCCCTTGTTGAAGCTTGAAGATATTGTATTCTACAAGGAATATATTTTTATGGCATCTGAATTCATTTATATTATATGTATCTCACATAGATATTCATACTTATGTGCTCTTAATGCTAACAAATCTCAAGAGTCCATGAAATACCTCAATATTATTTTTGGATGTCATTGTGTGAGAATTTTTGCATTGACATTTCAAATAAACTTCTTTAATCTATCATGAGGATAAAAGAGAGCACAAGGAGAGTGAAAAAAAGTAATAACTAGACTTTATATGCCTTATATTGGCTTATATATATATATTTCACAAGTTTGGTGTCTAGATGTGCCCAAACACCCCCAAAAAAATTACCCTACTAGAATAACCAAATTCCCATGCCTAGACTAGTAATTTAGTTCTTGTTTTTTACTGGTGACTTCCATGGTGTTCTACTAAATATGATTCTTTTATAATATTTGTGCTCCTAGCACATAGTTTGTGTGCTTTGAAAATATTGTATCAATATTAAATTTAAAACAAAGAAAAACCACATAACTACATAAGAAAATATCATAACTCATGCTAACAACAATTTCCTAACATATTCAGGACTTAATGTCTATTTCTTTTGTAAACTGATGGGTTTCAGGCGCCCATTAAAACCTATTTTACTTAATTGACAACAATTTCCTAACATATTGAGAAATAGACTTTGAAATCATATTTATACCATATTTCATTCGACCAAGTAGGCTTACCTTCTCAATATTGTCCATCATAACACCCTTCACTTCAAAAACCTAGGCCTTCACTTTTGCGGGCTTGTGGATCTCTTCTAGATGATCCACACAATATTGCATATGTTCCTTAAATTTTGAAGTACATAATTTGATACAATATTATCCATAATTGATGACATTGTTAAAAGGGAAAACTCACCTTTAATACTTCTATTATATATGCATTAATATCTATAAAATGCACACTTCAAAAACACAATAAGGAGTTAAAATTTTAGTAAGAACCATGAAAAGAGAAATTTACTTCATTATTATGTGTAAACTCTTGTTTCCGTAGACCTCTCAAATTATCACATAAGATTTTTATTTTCAAAATAATTACAAAAATAAAATGAAAATTCTCCATCAAAATATTTGTGTTTGTCAATCAAAGAACACAACAAATTTCCTCACATTTGAAGCAAGCAATCAAAACAAGTTTCTCTAAATAAATGAACTACCTCATCAATTGTCAATGTATGTTCCTTGATGGATGAGCATGATGGATCCTCAAATGAAATGAAATTATGTAAGACAAGAAATTCCAAAGGTTTGTCTAACCACATAAAATATGAAGCAAGGCTAGTCTTTCATATTGCTAAAATTCTTTCATATCTATAATCACAATGAAGGCATGGATAACCACAATAATCTGAGAATTTTTGAACTTTGACACCATTGTTCAAAAATTATGATGGGGCTATAGGTGGTTGTGTTGATTCTAAATATCTTATCAAAAAATACAAAATCCAGTGATATAGAAAGTAATTATATAACTTAGTCTTCTTGCTTACAAGAGATGAGGATGGGTATTTTGCACATGCTAAAATGTTATTAATATATCAAAGAGGTTTGAAAATTTTCTTTTTCAAAAAGTAAAAGGATGGTTTTTTGAAAAAAAAAAAAAGAAAAAGAAGTGGATAAACAAATTTCCAAAAACTAGTGGAAAAATAATCACATTTTTGAATGAAAGTACAAAGTAGCCATGGTAATTATAGCATACAAAATTCAAAAAGAAAAAACCTACTAAAACCATGACAAGTCACTTACCTTAAGGTTCTACACAAATTGTGTCATGTTGCAACAATGCCAATGATGACTAATGGGAATATTTTGCAGGCAAAGTATTGTAGAATAACCACAATAGGAAATTGATGAACCAGAACCAATGTCTCTATACATATTGCTTCAATCTTGTTTCCCTACTTTTAATAAGGAATCAATTTTTCTTTTGTTATTTTCAAACAAGGCAATCATGAAGGTTTTAAAAAAAAATTCTTGCACATGTTTTCTTGATTTTGTTAGTCAAAATGTTAAAAAATTCATTATTTTGATAGAATGTGTATTTAAAAAGTGTTAAGTTTTGGGTTTTAAAATGGTCGACTTTTCATTCAATTCTTAATGCTCTTGTAATTTCAAAGGCTCCAGTTTGTTCCCATATCCATCTAGCACTTTGAATTTCCAAAATTAGAGCTTCCATCCAAAAGTTGTGAGTTTCATGGTTTTGATTATTTAAAATTCAAAAAGTTAAAAACTTTTAAAAATATAAATTTTTAGAGTTAATAGTTTGTGGTGAAGCTTTCATTTAACCAACAAGTTTAAGTGAAAAGGTTAAAGCTTTACAAAAAATGTTAAGGCTCTAACCAAATGAGGTTAAGAAATTCAAAGATATTGAAACTCTAATTTTTCAATAAGCTTTAAAGTTAAAGATTTCAAAAATTCTAACTTGAACTTCAAATTTCAACATCAAATAACTACCCTATGATAACTTGTGACAAATACCATTGATGCATATAGATGAAATGCATGGGACGGGTTTCATAAGAATTTTTGAAATCAAAGAATTCATGAAGTGTCATCAAGTTCTCTCTCACATCTCTAATTGGGTTTTAAAATATTTAACTTCAAATGCACAATTTAAATACTCAAAGGTGTGGATAATGGAGGAAGCCATGAGAGTTAAAAGAATGGATATTTATTAAAATATGGGAGTGTTTTCGATAATATAATTTGATAATGTAAAACTAATACAATCTATGAGTTGTGACAATTTAAACAAGTAGTATGAAGAGTTGTTCAAGCATTGATATCTATCACCAAAATCAAAGGTGCTCTACCAAATGTTCCAAAGTGTAAGTGCGGGTAGAGAACATGTTGTGTGTGTGTGTGCTAGTTGAATTAAATGATGTTCATATCTTTCAAATAAGAAGGTATCACTTCTTATAGCAGAGGAAAAAGAGGAAGAAAAAGAGGCACAAAGGGACAAAATTCAAAGTCCTTTTAAGGCTATTCAGGAGGCATATGAAATTCTAATAGATACTAAAGAGATGAGATTTTATGATTCCACTCAAAAAATTTATGATTAAGTACCATCTGCTTGTGCCACATAAGATTTCTTTAAATTATTTTGAGTTTTTTTTTAGGAATAGCTAATGGTCTATGATTCAACTAGTTCCATTGTTAGGTGATGAAAACACTCCCATGAACTAAGTTGACAAGTTTTATGATTTCTAGTTTATCTTCAAAAGGTAGAGAGAATTTCCTAAAGAAGATGACTTTGACCTAAAGAAAGATCTCGAGAACATGGAACATTGATGGAAAAATAGAAAGCGAAGATTCAAGAAAAATATAGGAAGGAGGAATATGCAAATTTTTTTAGATTAATTGAGAATACTTATAAAAAGGATCCTCAAATACTTGCAACCAAAGAAAATGAGAGGGTGGAATAATTACAAAACAAAGAAGCCAAATATCAAGCAAGGAGTTTGAAGGAAAAAGAAGTGGTGGACATTATAGAGGATGAGAGACTCTAGAAAGAGGAGGCCAAAATAGTGGTAGAAGAAACTCTAGCTAAAAAAATGGAATAAGAGGAAGAAAATAAAATTTTACAAAAGGAAAGGTCCAAGTTGCAAACTACATATACTTCAGTTGCCCCCAAAAAAATTCTAGGCATTTTAGAAGATGATGTTGAGAGTTTATGTTTATCCTTGGATGTTGAAAAACTAAGAATTTTTTGTGACCAAATAGAGAACAAAGAAGAATATGAGAAAGCCTAACTACTAAGGGATGCATTGGAAAATAATGATGGTGGAAATAAGCTAGAGAAGAGTGTACATCAAAATGGTTCTATATAGGAAAAGCCCACTAATCAAGGGGTAGAAGGGATGCCAAAAGCATAAAGTTTGCTTGAAAATTATGAGAAGAAAGAAAAACCTTGGAGCATGGAAGAGGTTGAATTATTGTAGAAAGGATTTTAGAAGTATCCTAAGGGAACCTTGCAAAGGTGGGAATTAATAGAAAATTATATGGGCACCCAATACGACAATGGAGGAGATTCTTAAAGGTATAAAGACTATTCTTTTACATAAGCCTTATTCTACATAACTATTTGATTTTTTCCTTAAAAAATGGAAGCCTATAAATACCATTTCATCTCCATTAACATTTAGAGAAGAAGTTGTAGGTATTCTTGTAAATGGGAGTGACAATTCTATGGGTTTTGAGGAAAAAGGAAAATGTACAATTGAGTAGAAAGCAAGTGGTCATAGTAGTTAGAGTACTGATAAAAAAGAGACTCCTAGAAGAGGTATCCAGACTATCTCAATGGATATATGGTAGCTAGTGAGTAGGAAGCCTAGCCTACTATAAAGGAAAGAGCTATTTTTCAAGTACTAAAGACATTTCTAAAAGACACATCTCAGAGATGGGAAAGAGTTGCAACTACAGTTCTAGGCAATAGCACAGTTCAATGCATAAAATATTTTTTGAGTTCAAGCATAACTTTAGGAACAAGAAGAATGTTGAGTAGGTTTGTTAGGTACACCTTTGAAAAGGTCAATAAAGGTGAGGTGATTGTTAGTCCCTTGATGAGATGCTTTTGCATGTTCAAGTGATGAGCATTAGTCCTTTATTGCCTATGAATTTGTTTGCAATATTAAAGAATATAGCATTCCTCTTTTAGAGATGTCTCTTTTCCTAGTGCATATCTGATAAAAGTTTTTTCTGAGATAGTTTATATAAATATATCCCATTTTGACTATTGGGATTATGGATGTATAGAAATGTTCATTGTTTATCTATATAGATTGTAGGGTAGTGTGTAGGAAAGCTATTACAGGGTGGATAATGCCATTTTTTCTCATGACATGGTATATCTCAAAAATTTCAAGATGTAAACTTTATGTTGATATTTTAATAAAATCAAATATTACCAAGATAAAATTAATAATAATGTAGATCCACATACTATAAAGATTTAATATTTTTTTCAATTAGCATGACAAGATGAACCTCATAGGTACATGAACTAAATTATATCACAAGGATGTAAAGGAAAATGATGGATTGATATATGATTTACAAATGGCAAGGGTCATAAGTAATATGGGATTACTTAGTCCCAACTTTCAGCTGAATGATCTTTTTTTCTATAGCTCCAGCAGCTACTCATCCTATTGTCTCTCTTGCCGAAGATCTATCACCTTGGTCTACATATTCCAAATCAAAAGCCATGTGCTATAATGAATAGAATTATTGTATTAATAACTAATAATATAGTTGAACATATCAATTAATTTAAATATAAATTTCAAATCCATTTTATAAGATCAATACAAATTACTTCAAATATGGATATGTTTCATGATACCTGGACGCATTACATCTGCAAGGTTTTGGTGATAAATTTTTTATCATAAAATTTTAAATTTTCACTTCAAAATATCTTCCCAAAAATTCATAATCTAATAAAAAAGATAAATCAAGAAATGCTCATATAGTGACACAAACAAACTTTTCATTGCAAGCTCCAATCTCATGGACCTCTCTTTGATGAGCATTAAAAATCATAGAATCATACGACATGCATAAGCCTATATCATGACTTGATTAGAAGAGTTATTGTAATTGAAAATTTTAGAAGCAACAAACTTAATGAGTAATATATTAATAAAACTGAATAAAGGGCTACATCTTTTTCCATTAATGATCTTCTTGAAGGGGAAAGTATTTTAAGTTCTCAAATTGGATCTTCCATTGTAAGATTCAATTTTATGATCAAGATAATTGATGCAAGTATAATGACACATGTTGGTAGTTATACAAGTGATTATTCTTCCAAAATGATGCAAAGGCCAGTGGTCAACCAAAAAAAACATGAGGAAACATATATGAACATCTTATTCAACCTTATAAATGGATCAATAACTTGGACCCAACCCATTCAGCATAGACCTATTAAAGGTCAAAACAATAATCCTATCACCACTAGGCTCTACACCTTATCAATAAAAAATCATCCCTCCAACTTTTCATCCTATTCTGATCATGACTTGATCATGTCAACATTTACATAGCACCCATAATCAAAAACTTGACAATCTCATACTTATCCTATCAAAACTATGAAAAATCAATCAATAATTAACATTTCAGCATGAGAGTCCCATTTTCCTACCATAAAAGACACACTGAAAACACTCAGACAATTTGCCCAAACTCATTCCTACACTTGATATACTATGCACCAATCATTCAAATGAAATGAATTAATTTTTTTATACCTTGTTGTCCTACTGTGAGAGTTTCATCAAATTCAGAAATTTCTTTTGGTTTAACCCAATCTCTAGGGTTCTTAGCCTTCTTGAGACCTTGTTCAAATACCAAATTTTTTTTAACACTCCTCCCATATCCTTCTGTTAGAAATGGAAAAAGAAATCTAAAAATAAGCAATACCAGGAAAGAATCTAAGTGAGTAAATGCATGAAAAGATATTACCATAAAATAGGAGAAAGAAAGCTTCAAGCTCCAACACCATGAGACAAGATAATTGGAAAGGGGAAAGCAAAGAAAACCCCTTGTGATATTATGAATGAGGCATCAAAAGCCTAAGAAGGAGGAGAGAGAGAGATAGAGAGCAATGCTCATACAATAATTGAGAAGAGGAAGAAACCTCATTGTTGTTAAATGAGAGAAGAGGGTCATCTCTTAAATAGAGATGAGAGAGAGGAGTTGGAATGCAACTCCCATGTCTATGAATGCCACCATTCATAAGTGTGTGAGGCCAAGTGTGAGATTCCTCTTAAGGAGGAATAATCTAAAATTAGAAATTACAATATATATTTGTCCTCACATATTCCACTAGATGACAAAATAAGATGTAGTGGAAAAAGGACAATAAAGAAATATATTAGGATACCTTGGCTTATATCCTAATATATTACAAAAATAAAGAAAGGAGTTCTAACCTTGGTTTATAAACACACCAAGGAAAGATTACAACTCCTAACACCCCCCTTTAATCTTTACTTGGGGAAATCACATCAAAGGGTATTAAACCCATAATTTACAAAAAATTGCAACTTAATCTTCAATATGAAGTAATTTGATTGTCTTCAAGCCATATGGTACATTTGCAGATCCAAGAGAAGTACATGAGTTCCTTGAATGTGATCAAGTGGAAGCATAGACACATCTTCGAGAAGGTTCCTTGATGGATTACCTGAAAAAAAATAGAGAACAAAAAACAAGAGAAATATCCACAAGTAGAATACCATCATATATGCAAATTGTTAGAAATGGAAATTTGAAATCCTTTTGAATAAGGAAAATAAAAGTCTCATGGAGAAACAACATGTTACCACAAAACAATGGAGATAACCTACTATCAAGATAAAGTATATGCTCAAAAAATTGTCAACAAGGACAAATTGAGTAAAAAACTTGATCAATGCTCTCATGAAAAGTATATTATACTAATGCACAAATGACCATAGACAAGGCCAACTAATGATACTTGCATCAATCTTGCATCAATCACGTGGATGTAGACAGTCCACTTAATGAATCATCCCACTGCAAGCTAATGGGGGCGTCCCTCCATAACATGCATGACTCATGATCTAAGCAATAAACTATGCAGATCATTATCACATTAATATATGAAAATAACATAAAGGAGAGACATGCTGATCAAATTAGAATAATCATGATTTGTTAGGATAATCAAAAGAATGGATTATGAGGATATAACAACATATTGCCTTCAAATTGGATCAAATCATCTGAATTTGGAGAGAAAACTCCAATAATAACATCCTCTTCATTGAGGAGCAAAAAATGGAATAACATGGGGGGAAACTCCATAAAAATATTATCTTATCAAAATGGAACAGATAGGATCAAATGGAGGGAAAATCCATATAAAATGAGTGCATACCAATATAGGATGGAGGGATACTCCATGGGCCAGATAAGGAAACTATGTATCAGTTATACTGAGGGGACCAACATAGTTAACATTGAAAAAATTGGCTCCCTATGCAACTCAAAAAAAAAAAATCATATAAATCATGTATATCAATGGTATAAAACCATAAAGTGCCATCATGGGCATAGATCAATGCTATAAAAGCATAAAAGTGCAGCTATGGGCACATCAAAATATCAAAATGAAGGCAAATGTGTAAGATTACTCATAATCCAATTAGAATTAAGTAAAATGATTTAAGGAAGATCAACTAAATATAGATATCAGGTATAAAACTCCATTGAGGGTAAACATGAGTATTAAAATTATAATAGGTGGTATATTTATCTTGCACACATATATACCAAGATAAATATACTTAAAATATCATAGTATGAAATCATACAATTACAATTATTAAATGATAGCTTGATGCTAAAAAAAAGATTTCCCCATCTTTTTTATGTAAAATTTGTTACAACTAACCCTGCAAAAAAGGTTAGTAAATAATGATAGAGTTCAGATCTGGCAGATAAGAATATACTAAAAAGAGTTAAAAAACTTTTCTAAAAAAAACTTGAGAGATAGAATATTACACTTGTCTGATAGTGAATGATTACCTGCCACAAATAGGTTGACAAGAGGCAATAATAAAAAATAAATGATGCCTTTGTCAAGAGTTAAAAAAAGAAAAAGAATCTTGCATGTCTCTGAAAAAGAAACTTGCATGAAAAGACAAGAAAATGTTATAACCTAATCTAAATATAGAGAGAAGGGAAAACTTATATGATTTGAAAAAATCAAAAAACATATGAAGGAAGAGAGAATCATCCCAGGGTGCATTCGAAAACCTAATTAAAATGAAAGTGAAAAAGAAAAGGAAAACAGACGCTATATATATGTTCTAGCCAAAATTATTGTCTCAGGCCATGGGGGATTGGAATCTATGTAGTAATCCAGGCCTTGCAGCTATTCCAGTGGCGGATGGGTGATTTCCTCAAGCTTGGGCGCAGACATCGTGTCTTTATCCTTACTTTTAGACAAACAAGTGGCACAATAAACTGAACACCTTTGCTCTGAAAGCTCAAATACTCTCAGAGAAACAGAATCACTCCAAGTCTTTAAACCCAAATTCAAAATCTCCTGCAGCTTCAGAAATGCAACATATATCCCTCTTTACTATACCAAGCCCTCCAAGTGAGAAACACTCTACAAAGAACTACACGATCTGAAGCAAAATACCTCTTCACCCCAATTCTTGCAATAAGCTTGAACAGAGGAAAAACTGCCGAAACTGTAACCAACTTCTTCCTCTTCAAGCAAAGTTGCCCTATGTGAATCAAGCTTTGGCTACTAAAAAGGATAAAAAGAAAGTAATAGTTATTGATGAAGGAGATATGTAGGTGTATGGGGGAGGGAAAAAAAAATACAGAGAAACTTGTTGGCAAAGCAATGGATCGAGTAAGAGGAAAGGAATACTTCTGGTCAAAAAAGCAACAAGCTCCTGTCTTTTCAAAGGTTACCCTAGTAATGTGAAAGAAAGTTGATAGCAGTGTTGTGGGTACATTACATGGAGAAAGAATTCAAAGACAAATACACTGAATTGAATGAAACAACATACAGCACACGTTGAAAGTGACCACTAATTGCAGGAAGATGTATAGGAGAAATGAGAGACTTTTGGAGTGTGGAATGAAGAGGATTGGTTTTAGATAAATAGAAAAACAGAATCCTAACAGCATAGGTAACATAAAATAATCTAACAGGGGATTGAAAAAAAAAAGGTGTAAAGACAAGGAAAACAGGACTGTTTTGAGTAAAGGAATAACGAGATTAAATTGGCATAAAATATTTGTTCATACAATGCACGCTATTCAAGGAGCTCTGATTGCTTCATCAAGCATACAGATCATTCTTGGTTACAGCCAACTTTGGGGCATCTTCTCTCAATTTTTTAGTCCTCTTGGTATGGTACCAGTGATCTCGTTGGTTGGACTTGGTTTGTTTGAGAGAGGTTTCCCAAGGGTTGGTAAATGCGTGGAAATTGGTGTTCCAATGCTTATTCTATTCATTGGATTTGCACAGTACTTGAAGCATATACATGCAAGAAACTTACCTGTCTTTGAGCGCTTTCTAGTGCTTACTTGCATATGCACATTTGTTGACTGCAAGTGGTGCTTATAAGCATGTGTCTGTGATGACTAAGGATCACTGTCGCACTGATAGAGCTCACCTTATATCATCTGCTCCATGGATAAAGTTTCCTTATCCTCTGCAGTGGGGTGCACCTACTTTTAATGTAGGTCATGCATTTGGGATGATGTCTATAGTTCTTGTTTCTCTTATCGAGTCAACTGGGGCATACAAGGCTGCTTCTCGGCTTGCAAGTGCCACACCACCTCCTGCATATGTTCTTAGTCGGGGTATCGGTTGGCAGGGTATTGGAATACTATTGGATGGTCTTTTTGGCATAGGAACTGGTTCAACTGTTTCTGTAAAGAATGTTAGAATTCTGGGAATTACAAGAGTAGGCAGCAGGCGTGTTGTTCAAATATCAGCTGGTTTCATGATATTCTTCTCTATATTAGGCAAATTTGGAGCTCTTTTTGCATCAATACCTTTTCCCATATTTGCTACACTATACTGTGTGCTCTTTGGGATTGTTGCTGCTGTTGGTATTTCCTTCATGCAGTTTACCAACATGAATTCCCTGCGAAATTTGTTTATCATTGGAGTTTCCTTCTTCCTTGGGCTTTCCATTCATCAATATTTCAATGAGTTTTATGCTACATCTAGGCATGGCCCTGTGAATACCAAAGCAAGATGGTTTAATGACTTCTTAAACACCATTTTCTCCTCCCCACCAACTGTGGCACTAATAATTGTAGTGTTTTTAGATAACACACTGGAAGTTGAGAATATACTAGTCAGAACCGTCACATCCAGTGCAGTGGAAGCATAGTGGGCCCTTAACTTGTGGACTTGTAATATCTGCGAACACACAATATGCACAATCTTCTTCGGTAAGAAAAGGCATAGTGATCTCTAACACAACTTTAGTAATATTTTCTATCCTCATCGGTGATAAAAGCATGACGTGTTTTGCAATAGTATTAGCAATATATATGTTCTGCTCAAAGAAATATACTCTTCGGGCACAACTTGTAGCCATTAATGTCAGGGACAAGACATTGATGCCACTATTGCGAAGGTCTGCATCATAGTGAACAAAGGACAAGCATAGTCTGTTCACACCACTTCTGCGGCATTCAAGCAGAGATAGTAGTGGGTTGGCCCGAAAGTCGAGCCGACCATCCGTTTCAGGCAGCCAATGTGCCATAGCGGTGATTAGCGCTGAAGCAAGAAAATAGCTACTGCAAAAGGGCTAAGGATCTATGTTCTTGTATCTAAAATAAAATAAAATATTACAATGATGAAGATACATTGAAAAGTAGAGCTAGATTGGCATTATGCTTCACGATTTCTTCTTGCTGAAGGAAAAATAGAAAGAGGGCAGGGAAGGGTTAACTCCTCCCAAAGTAAACTCAAACCATACTTTTATCAGTGCACTTCAATTCAATTCTCTATTGAAGGAAGCACATTCAATTATTTGGTTCTTGGAAAATAAAAGAGATATGGCGCACATACCTGAAAACAAACCCAGAAATAACAACATGATCGCAGGAAGGATGGAGGAGGAAGAACCAGTCTCCATCAAAACCGATCAAAGAACAGTATGGAGCTCTGATACCATGTTAGAAATGGAAAAAGAAATCTAAAAATAAGCAATACCAGGAAAGAATCTAAGTGAGTAAATGCATGAAAAGATATTACCATAAAATAGGAGAAAGAAAGCTTCAAGCTCCAACACCATGAGACAAGATAATTGGAAAGGAGAAAGCAAAGAAAACCCCTTGTGATATTATGAATGAGGCATCAAAAGCCTAAGAAGGAGGAGAGAGAGAGATAGAGAGCAATGCTCATACAATAATTGAGAAGAGGAAGAAACCTCATTGTTGTTAAATGAGAGAAGAGGGTCATCTCTTAAATAGAGATGAGAGAGAGGAGTTGGAATGTAACTCCCATGTCTATGAATGCCACCATTCATAAGTGTGTGAGGCCAAGTGTGAGATTCCTCTTAAGGAGGAATAATCTAAAATTAGAAATTACAATATATATTTGTCCTCACATATTCCACTAGATGACAAAATAAGATGTAGTGGAAAAAGGACAAAAAAGAAATATATTAGGATACCTTGGCTTATATCCTAATATATTACAACAATAAAGAAAGGAGTTCTAACCTTGGTTTATAAACACACCAAGGAAAGATTACAACTCCTAACACCTTCAAACTATCTTTTAAACATAGGGCTGAATGGACAAAGCCTTGATCAACTTTCGTCTCTATCAAACCAAGAAGTTACTGGTTTTTTTGATAAACCTGTACACAGTCGCCTGCAACTTTTAAACCTAACTAAAATTCCTCAATCACTCCAGTGAGATCCTTTGCCATTGATTTCTCAATAACATGTCAAAAATTGAGCAAAATCCAATGGTTGGTTTGCGAGATATGCCTCCCACACTAAAACTATTTTTCTATGATAGTCATACAACCAGCTTCAAAAAGTTAGTATCTTTCTTTAACCAAAATATGTGTAACCTATAGGGTTGTTTCCTTGCAAACTTGGTGGAATATGATACATCATTTCACTCCTCATACCACCCATTTTGTGGTTTAAACAAAGTAAACCCAAAAATATTTTACATTTTTATTGATATCTGTATACTCCAAAATTGAGGGTTCACATTTTTTTACACAATTTCTAATATCTTTGCTAATACTGAATGAAAGTGATTGAAACAAAAGCTAATGTAACATTACCTCAAGCCTTTATCAAATAAAAGAAGAGCTATATAAATACAACTAGAGTCTCTACCTATCATTTAAAGTAAGGAAGTTGTTTCTAACTGTGTAGAAACCAATGTAATGCAATTTTTATAGCATTCGATAGAGATCAATGTAGTGAAGTTGTTCATAGAAAAATGGTAGAAGATACTAGTATTACGAGAGGACATGTAGTAGTAATATAACCCCACTCCACTCTACATCATTAGGTCTTGCATAGATTTAAAAAATATGCATAAATCTGAAACCAACAAACTACCCTTCTAACTTCCCCAAAACCATATTAGACCAATTAGATTCTTAATTCATATATTCACAACATTAACAACAACTTACAATATTTATGCATCCTATCATTGTGTATTGCCTTGCTACATTCAAATAGTTTTGATATTGATCTTGTAAATTCAAAATATAAATTAAATCCTTATTCTACCCCTAAACTCATAAATTTAGCCCTTGCATGTCACATTTGCCTATATTGGTAACATTGATTAAATTGACTCAAAATACATTCAAATGGTTCTATTGGCCATAATTCCATCATGAAATGAAATTATAGGCCCTCCTATGCTTCATATCCTCTTTGGTCCTCCAAATGACCCAAATGTGATCCTTAGTTATTGGGTGTCTTTGCACCACAAAATATCCTTAGAACAAGTAGCAAAGGTTTTATTTTGGTCTCCAAATAAGGACATGTATTACGAAAAGGAACAATCAAAAGTCCTTAATATTTTGATGACTGATGATGAACTTGATTATAAGTCAATCATTTGGTACCAGTCATAATCCATAACCAAAATCATTGGTACACAAAAGGATTAATGAACTGGAATGTAGGATTATGTTACAAGCATGCATGCATAGAATCTGCCTTAGTTGAGTTCTATAGATGTGCTCTTAAGTTCTATCTAGCTTGCTTCATTTTTAATATATAGAAGTTTTAAGTCATTTTATCTTGCAAGATGGAAGGAGGATTGTAGACTCGGCTATTGATTTTATTTTGTTTTATTTGCTTACTACATATCATTATTGCCCTATGTAGAATTAAATGTATGCCATAAGTCCCCTATCATTGAGCTTTTAAAGGATTTCTATAGTTGAATTGTCCATTTCAAACTCTCTTTATCTAAAACTCCTTGGAAATTGCATTTTTAAACTTAGTAAGGTGACATTAATATGAGTGAATGATGCAGAGCATCTACACAAACACTTACCAACCACTACTAATTGACCTCTTTGGTGTCTTGGCACATGGATCTTATCCAAATAAGTTCCCTTTCCCCAAGAATCTGTGATAACTAAATGATCATGGCTTGATAGAACTAGTTTGAGATTGGTTTAGTTTTTCTCATGTTCTTATAAATGAGGCTGGTCTGAGTTCTTTTGAAGTTGCAATAATACACAACTGTGCATGGGGCTTTCTGTCTCTAGTTGTGGCATATGCATTTTGCAAGCTGGTGACAAGAGCCATCTTTCATAACCATAATCATGTCATAGCAAGTGTAAAAGTAGGTTTCTAGCATCAAGAAGAAACTACCTCAGATCCATGACAGAATCCCCTAGATTGATCTGTTCAGAATTCTATGAAAATTTAGTACAAAATGCAAGGGTATCATGTTACATCCCTGATATATACCAAAATAAAAAACTATATTGATATAATTTTATAGAAATATTTATTTGGAAAGGCATGAAAAGTGCATATGCCACAACCAGAGATAGAAAGCCCCAGAGATTCTAGTGTCCCAATTCTTGAAATTTTGTCCATATTTTCCACATAGAATTCTCTTTGAATGTAGAAACATGTGAATTTGAGTGTATGTCAAGACTACCCTCTACCTACTCCTTGATGGTTCTATCAAAAATTAAAACCAATAATACTCTATCACATGAGCCCATAAGGGTACAAGAGTTTTTTTGAGCCATAGTTTTCTCCCCATTGGTTCTAGGTTCAACTCCAAGTTTTGGGCTTATCTGGTGCACATGGTTTGTGGGATATTTTCAATGAGTGTTGTCATCATAGGTTGATACAAAATAAACATCGAAAGAAATTTGAATACAAGCAGAGGAGCTGATCTAAACACAACAAATTTCATAACAGCAGTTCAATTTTGGAAAAGACATCTAAATTTCATATCTTAGCAAGACCAAATCAAGGCTGTGAACCTTATTATTTTCAAGAACATCAAACACTAAGTGCTTCAAATTGCAAGTCTAGGAATAAGAAATCGGGTTTTAGGAGTAGATCATATCAGAATTAGGCCTTAAGAGAACTCAAATTTTGAAATCAGCATTAAGATATCTGGTTGAGATTTGACAAAAGATGTTACTTCTTGGAGAGTTAAAAATTAATTGGATGAGAATAATAAATAGGGATATTGTGCACTATTCTAAGTCTATACATCATATCATTTCAAAATCTATTTATGTAAATCCTTGCACTACAGTTTTTTTTTCTAATCAGTAAAGAATGAAAACCAAACTTAGTGTTCACTCTTGGTCTCTGGTTATTAGTTACTAATGAGAATTTTTTTAACTTTTATCCATACTAGCTTGGTATGAATTTGGTTCTTTATAATTGGAATAATACAAATTTCAATCCTAATAGAAATATCACATTTCTTTTGGAGGTCAAAAAGAAGTTGGGAATTTCAAAATTTTCTTGCTAAACCTTCTACAAGAATTGTATTTGTGTAGCATTGTAATCTTCACCTTTATATTTATCACTTACATTTCTATAAAACCATAAATATTTTATAGTACAAGGCACAATCAATTTGCATTAATGAAAACCACATTACTTCCTATTAGCTTATTGATTGATGGGGCCTAGGAACCATTAAAAATTTATATAATGATTTCATTTTTACATAATGTTTTACAACCTATACATCACATGTATTTTTTTGGGAAACTATGAGTTTGATTTAATTTTCAAATCAAAGGAAAGTATTACCTAAATAGAAGAAAATCATTTATCAAACATAGATTAATAATTACAATATCAGATATCTATCCACAAACCTGATATATTTTATTTGGATGTATTCCATAGTATGTTTGCAAAAAATATGCCAATGATCTTTGTGGCTTCCCAAGAACATCACAAGCCTAAAAAAAAGTAAGCTCCCTTTTCAACATGAATTTTAAGACAGAACAAACAAAGAATAATGCCATTGCAACCTTTAACAAAATGAGGCTAGAAGGAGGTTTGATTGAACATAACAAAATAAGTTGAGAAAAATTATTGTAATATTCTAACATACTAGGTAATTATCATCTGCGAACTAGAAAAGGAAATAATTTTTTGTACAATACATAAGAATGTCTATGGAATAGTATTTTTTGTGGGGATGGCACAAGATTATTTGTGAATCTGACTCCCAAGTGGTAGTGAACTTGCTTTCCTTGCACGAGCTTGAGGATATTAATTGGTAGCTAGCTACTATTGCTAATCAAATTCTTCTCTTTTGTACCTCTCTATAATTTATTAGGTTTACTTACATTCCTCGTGAATGGAATAGAGCTACTAATTGTTTAGCCAAATGGGCTTCTGGTCATGCTCCAGGCTAGAATATTATGGATAGGGGGCAACTTCCCTTTGAGATGTTGCAAGAATTTGATGAACTTGTTGCTCAGGATTGAGCTCCTTGTTGTAATCCTTTCTATCTTAATAAATTTTTACCCCTCTTTTTCCAAAAGAAGAAGAAGATGAGAAGGACTTGATTATCAATCTATCTATCTATTTTAATTACAGAGTTTACTACCAAGAAACAGAATGAATGCCATGAGAACACAATTACTTCATGATGATTCCTTTACAAGTAAATGGAACCCACTATGTCAAAGCTTACACACATTTTGTTTCAATTAATTCTATTAGTAAAGATTGACATCATTCCTACAACTGTAACTGTAAGACACCACATACTGATCATAACTGTTCATGTCAAAATATTGTGTCTTAGCTAGCAATTTAGTTAATATCCTTATGCATAAGTTGAAAATGTGAGGAGCATCATGACTTGTATCCATAGAGATCATTGGCATATTTCCTACAAACATACTGTGGAATACATCCAAATAAAATATATCAGGTTTGTGGATAGCTATCTAATATTGTAATTATTAATCTGTGTTTGATAAATGATTTTTTTTATTCAGGTAGTACTTTCCTTTGATTTGAAAATTAAATTGAGCTCATACTTTCCCAACAAAATACATGTGATGTATAGGCTATAAAACATTATGTAAAAATGAAATTGTTATAATTATTTTTGATGGTTCCTAGGCCCCATCAATCAATCAGCTGATAGGAGGTAACGTGGTTTTTTGTTAATGCAAATTGATTGTGTCTTGTACTATAATATATTTATGGTTTTATAGAAATGTAAGTGATAAATATGGAAGGTGAGGATTATGACGCTACATAAATAGAATGAATCAGGATTAAAATAGAACCCATAGAGTCATGACAACTTGATGACAAGTACAAGGTGATAACTAGATTAGATGGGCTCACATTGTAAGGTGGGGACACAGCTCATTCCAGTACTTCAAATGATGATAGTAAAGGAAGAAATAAACTTGAAATCATAAAAATTATATCAAGAAAAAAGTTCTGATCTCAAGTGTATAATATTTTTCAAGTGTTGCTCGAGTCCAATAATTTTAGACTCATTTCTTTTACTTTTCACTATGCTGACTTCTTGCTCTTTATCAATCAAATTTGGTAGTGCAATATTCTACAAACACATAACATATTAGCAAGTAATAAAACCAATTAAAAATGAAATGCAATGAATAAACTCCTGCTTCTATCTAAGATATTTAATACCCATAACTCTTTGTCACTTGTCTTTTGTAATAACCTATTTCCTCTATCATTAGATGCATACCTGTATCATTAGGCTATGGTTATCTTAATTTTTGTGCATATCTCTTCGACTATACTTTCTCATACTGATATGAAATTTACTATCAAATGGCTTGAGGAAAGGATTATGGTAGTCAAGAACATGCCACAATTTAACATAATGAATCTTTGTTGAGATTTTTTATGAGAATTTCTCTCATGTCTTTGACCTCTACATTAGACCTTGAAAGGTGTCTGAAATCACCAAGAAAGATAAATAAAAATTGGGGAGAAAGACAATCTTCACCTTCATTAAATTTTTCCAAAACTAGTTCAAGGGTAAGGAATATATGATTTGTTCTTTGTGCACAACCTTCCAACTCCGATCTACCATATTTTTTATTAAGACTAGCTCTCTGCAATTACTAACATTATCATTTGTGTTCATCATGTGTCTACTATCATGACAACAAAAATATCTGAACTTGCATATTCTTAACATGTCTGCATAAAATTATTTATCATTTCATTTTAATGAGTCGTAACCCCCCTCTATATTTTTGATGTAACATTGATATCTTTGCGTGGATTTTGAACAACAATATATCAATGCCCTATAGTCTTCATTTCAAAAAAATAATGTTTGAACGTTGACAACCATGAGACTATCGGTAGCAAGATAGTAGGGTTCTAAAAATAATTATGTGCAAATAGATTTACAATAGTAATACAATCTTCCAAACTTATCACTCAGCTACAATCTTTCAATCTTATCACTCAGCTACAATCTTCCAATCTTATAGTAAAGGAGACAATATAAGCTATAGTTCATCCTTGAGAAATCCAATGGCTAATGTTGGGGAAAAAAAACACAAACATGGTGAAACTCTGTATCATCAAGTGAGTTTTGAGAAAACATGGGCAAATTTAAAGACTAGCTTAAACTTGTATTTATCTCTTTCTCTATTGCTGTGAAAAATTCTTGTCTATAAGATATATACTAAAACTCACTTAGTTGTCATTACTCTAGAAACAAAAATGAATAAGATCTTTGATACATTGTTGAATATGAAATTCTTACTAATATTTAAACATCCAAAACAAATAGTCCAAAATCAATATTAAAAAATAATAATTCATTAGTTCTTTCATCTATTAACTAATCTTTTAGATTCTCTTAACACTTATCCAATCCATTCACATAACCTCATTGTTCTAAATCATATGTTTTATTGTTGCTAACAACTATTAATTGATGATTCCTTGACATCTAAAAAAAAAAATTGTAGCATTTACTCTATATGATGATTCATCAGTCAACAATTTTTGATTAAAGATTGTATTGTTTATGTGGCCCTTTATTCTCAAAATAGATTTCAATGTCATTTGGTCAAGCATATTAACAAATGACCATCTAGGCATCTTACCCCTTTCTTCCCATTCTATGATGTCAAAAAAGATTTGATCAATCACTTAGAAAACAAATATGAGAACCACTCATAATCTTGGATTTTATACCAGTGGCCATTTTATCTATA
The DNA here is from genome assembly GCA_028749045.1 of Cupressus sempervirens. NCBI lineage: Eukaryota > Viridiplantae > Streptophyta > Pinopsida > Cupressales > Cupressaceae > Cupressus > Cupressus sempervirens. The sequence continues at coordinate 569,859,472 of CM053789.1, read as the reverse complement.
CTTGCAGATTTAGCTTTTCTATCAATGGCCATTTTAACTATACTTGCTGATTTATTAGAATAAGAATTTATTTCTTAATGAACTAGACTTCACTTTGGGTTCCAAAGGTTCATTTAAATTGTCTTGCTTTATTTCACCAATAGATACCATTCCTCACTCCAATTAACAACTTTATAAGTCCTTTCATATTGTTAAGAAACATATATTATGAGGTTACTGTCAAGAAAATAAGAAATTTTATGAACTCTACCACTAGGGCATAATCATTCTACTATGTGCCTTTACAAACCCAAATTAAATACATTTTAAAGTCCACTAGATCCACTATAAATTCCCAATGTTTCACTAATTTGGGATGGTTTAAAGCATTTTTATAAACAAACCCTTGTGTGCCTCTCTGTTACATAGGATTTTATATCTATTTTTATAAATGTGAATGGATCTCTCCACATGCTCAATCTCTAACTGTAGGTAATCCATTGTTCTTCATCTCCATCTAGTAGTGACAACAACAAAATCAAGATGAGGTTTCTTTTTAGAATTATTCTCAAAGTTATCAAGTTGAATGTCATAACTAAATTTCATCTTTCTAGGAAAATATATATTTATGATATGATACATTCACCACTCTAAGTTGGAATTAATGTTGTAGTGAAAAAACCAAAAATGTCTCAAAATGGGAGCATTATAGGTGTACATAATTCAACTACAAGAATTTGACTATTTCCTATGTTTCTTATTAGGCACAACAAATAGGAAACCTTTAAAAAGCCTTCAAACAAATACATGTTAATCACATGGAAATGATTAACAAGAAAAATATGCATTAAAAAAAATTAGTGAGATCCCAAATGCATTAAAAAAGTCAGTGAGATTTTGGACTACTGATGCAAGAGCATCTAGAGGTATAAGGGCAATCCTGTGTCACACAAAAAAATGTACTTAGACTTAGTTTTTGTTTCATGTGTTTTCATTTTTGGATACCCATTTGGGTCAAATAAAGGTTCCAACAATCATAGTTCCACTATCAGTGTGTTTGAAAATCCCAAAAAAATAGGAGCATGTAATTTGACCATCATTTTGGTGACCTAGAAGGTGTGAGTTGACCAGATGAATGTAATTGTGATTTAGAGCATTCCAAAAAAAGAATCAGGTTAAAACGCCCCACGGTTTGAAGGTTATTGCAGTTTTTCGAGTTTTGGAGACCTCCTAAGAATGCTTCAAAGTCAGGTTAGGGGCATTAAATGACCTCAAAAAGGGCCAAAAAATGGGGGATGAGTGAAGCTAGTCCATAGGGCTATAGAGAACTTCAAAAGATTTCTGAAAATGTAAACTGTTTGTCAATTAGAGCTACGGTTAAAAAGTTATGCCTCCCAGAAGTTTGGTTACCGTTTCTGGATTCTTCTAAATTTGTACCAACTTCTAACATAGCTTTTGGAACATTCTATTTGCTTGGTGGATGCCTACTAGAACTTTCTAGAATGTACTCCTAGTCCTTAACCCTCCAGGGTCTATTTAAGAATATTTTTGGCATTATAAAAGGGAGTTCAGAGTGGAGTTTGAGAGGAGGTACTAAAAGGAGAAAATTATCTCCAGATTTATGCTATTGTAAGCCCTTAGGGCATGTTTTGAAGTTTATTTTCTCTGCACTATTTGTACTAGCTTATTTTCTCAGTTAATATAATTTTCCCTTTCTGTTGGTTCCATTCTATTCTTGGATCGTGTCGCCATCAAGTGGAATCAGAGCTGGTTTTCCTAAGTGTGTAGACAAAGCACCGACTGTGAGGCAGTTTGCACCAGGACTATGTGGTTCTGGGTTTGAGTTAGAAGATGCCTCCACAAAGAGAGCATGGCAGAAAGGCTAGAGCCATTAATCCTGATGAGGTTAGAGCCCTCCAAAAGCAGGTGCAGGCATTGCAAGAGGAGCTCCGTAGAGGAGCAAATGTTGCTATTGGTGACAACAGTGAGGATGACAATGAAGAAGAAGTAATGGGACCAGAAGAGGAATTTGATGGAGAAGTTCTGAATCATGTAGAGGAAAGGCTTTTTAGGGCCATTACTAAGTTTGGGAAAAGACCCACAATTGAAGTGGGTGTATTTTCAGGAAATATGAAACTAGATGAGTTGATAGATTAGATCAATGAACTGGAAGAATACTTTGAGTATGAGGATATCAGGGACCCAGACAGGGTTAAGTTTGCAAAGGCCAAAATAAAAGTCCATGCCAAAATTTGGTGGCAAGAGGTTCAATTGGAAAGAAACAGAAGAGGAAAGGAGAAGATCACAAGATGGGATCGCATGGTGGACAAATTGAAGAAGCAGTTCATTCCTGTAGACTACGAGCTGGATCTGTTTAAGAAGATGCATGCGTTAAAGCAAGTAGGAAGATCAGTCCAAGAATATATAGAGGAGTTTTAGCAACTCTTGATTAGATTGGGACATGCAGAAGCAAATAAGGAGAAGGTTGCTCATTATATCAGTGGGTTGTGACCAAGCATCCAGGAGGAATTAAGTCTGGTAAGAATGACCAGCATTGAAGAGGCATACCAGTTTGCCCTACGAGTTGAAGAGAAGTTAAATAAAAGGTTTAAAGGAAGACAAAGAGGGTGTGGTCAAGGAGGAAGGGGAAGTAGTAGGTCATCTAGAGGCTGCAATGAAACCCAAAAGAAAAATGAAGATGTGGGTACTAGCAAAAACAAGAGGAATGAGGGTTCAACCACTCCCATTATCAAGACTTTGGAAATCAAAGAGGAAGAGGTAGAGGATGTGGACAAGGAAGAGGAGGCTTCTATGGTATCTATTTCCATTGCAATGAAGAAGGTCATCATGCCTTTGAATGCCCTCAATGACAAGGAAGGATAGATATGAGAGTTGAGGGCCAAGCTAGGGTTGCTCATGTGGATGAGAATGCATAATTATCACATTCAGAGGATGCAAAAAGAGGAGAGACCTTGGTAAATGAAAGAGTCCTACTAATTGGTGAGAATGAACTAGGACAACGGAGGAGTTTGTTTCATACCAGATGCAAGTGTAAGGATAAATGTTGTGACATGATCATTGATGGTGGTAGCACTGATAACCTAGTATCAGAAGAGATGGTCTCTAAGCTAAAGCTCAAGAGGGATAAACATTCCCAACCCTATCGGATTTCTTGGGTAAAAGATGATCATAAAGTCCTGGTAAGTGAACAATGTTTAGTAAAATTCAAAATTGGGAGTTACCATGATGAAGTTCTCTGTGATGTTATTCTAATGGATGTTTGCAATCTATTGTTGGGTAGAGCATGGTAGTTTGATAGACATGCAGTACATGACGGACATGCAAAAAAATACTCTTTGACAAAGGATGGAGTTCACCACAAATTGAAGCCCATGAAAAAGGAAGGTGAAAAGGTATGTAGCAGTGCTAGGATTTGTCTTGTTGATGGAAGGAAGTTTTCAGATGGCATGAAACATCAGCATATGTGCTATGCTTTGATTCCTAGGAAAGATAAAGAAGGTAGTAGTGAAATACCATTTGAAGTTTTAGATTTACAAGGGGAATTCGGAGATATTATCTCTGATAATGTTCCAAATGGATTGCCACCAGTAAGGCAAATTAGTCATCAGATAGATCTGATTCCAAGAGCTAGTTTGCCTAACAAGGCTACTCACAAGATGAATCCTACTAAAATAGAGGAGCTAAATAGACAGGTTCATGAGCTATTGGGGAAGGGCTTGATTTGAGAGAGCCTAAGTACATGTGCAGTACCTATAGTATTTGCACCAAAGAAGGATGGAGAGTGGAGGATGTGTACAAATTCTCAAGCTATGAATAGGATAACCATCAAGTACTAGTTTCCTTTGCCAAGGATGGATGATCTTATGGACTACTTGAGTGGAGCTCAGTACTTCACAAAGATAGATTTGAAGAGTGGCTATCATCAGATATGGATTTGAGAAGGAGATGAGTGGAAAATAGCCTTTAAGACCAAGGAAGGTCTTTATGAGTGGTTAATCATGCCCTTTGGATTGACGAACACTCCAAGCACCTTCATGCGGCTCATGAATGAGGTACTTAAGAAGTTCTTGGGAAAATTTGTTATTGTCTATTTGGATGATATTTTAATTTTTAGCAAGACTTTGAGAGAACATTTACTACATATTTATAGTATCCTTGAAAGGCTAAGGGAAGAGAAACTATTAATTAATCTAAAGAAGTGTGTCTTTGCAAAAAGGGAGTTAGTCTATTTGGGGTTTGTTATATCATCTAAAGGTCTCAAAATGGATCCAGAGAAGGTAAAAGCCATCTTGGAATGGCCTACTCCAAGGACTGCTACTGAGGTAAGATCATTTCATGGTCTGGTTAGTTTTTACAAGAAGTTTATTAAGAATTTTAGTGGCATATGTGCACCCCTAACTGATAAAATAAGAGGGGATAGAAAAGAGTTCAAATGGACTGCAGCAACTACGAGAAGTTTTGAATTGCTGAAGAAGAAGGTGATAGAATAGCCTGTGTTGGCACTTCCAAATTTTAGAAAAGTGTTCTAGGTGGATTGTGATGCTAGTGGCAGTGCTATTGGGGCTGTATTAAGCCAAGAAGGTAAGCCTATTGCATATTTTAGTGAGAAATTGAGTGATGCAAAGAAGAAGTATTATGTTTATGATCAAGAGTTCTATGCAATAGTTCAGTCCTTAAAGAAATGGAGGCACTATTTATTGCCAAAGGAATTTGTTTTATATACTGATCATCAGGCATTACAGTACCTAAATAGCCAAGGTAAAATGAATCAGAGGCATATTAAGTGGGTAGAATTCTTGTAGAGTTATACATTTGTGTTGAAGCATAGAAGTGGAAAATCTAGTAGGGTTGCAGATGCAATAAGTAGGAGACAATCACTGCTTACAGTAATGCAAGTTGAAGTAGTTGGGTTTGATGAACTCAAAAATTTGTACCCCGAAGATCCTAATTTTGCTGAAGCATGGAAAGCTTGTAAAGAGCCTGTTGTTGTAGATAGAACCAAGTGGTTAGATTATTTGATTCAGGATGGCATGTTGTTCAAAGGTAGTCAATTGTGCATTCCAAGGAGTTCCATGAGGGAAAATTCGATTAAGGAAAAACACAGTGGATGGATGGCAGGACATTTTGGTCAAGATAAGACCATTTCCATTCTTAGAGAACATTATTTTTGGCCTCAAATTTCACAGGATGTGAAGAAGTTCATACAAAGTTGCCAGGTTTGTCAAGTTGCTAATGGGTTTAGTCACAATACTAGTCTATATCAGTCATTGCCTATTCCTTCAAGGCCATGGAAGGACATAAGTATGGATTTTTCTCTTGGATTACCAAGGACACAAAGGGGTAATGACTCAGTATTCATGGTGGTTGATAGGTTCTCCAAAATGGCACATTTCATTCCATGCCACAAAACTCATGATGTTGTCCATATTGCAGACTTGTTTTTCAAAGAGGTGGTAAGACTACATGGTCTTCCAAGAAGTATAGTTTCTAACAGAGATACTAAATTTTTTGGGGTATTTCTAGAGGACATTGTGGAAGAAGTTGAAAAAAGACCTAAAATTCAGTTCCACTCATCACCCACAGACTGATGGTCAAACAGAAGTGGTAAATAGAAGTTTGGGCAACTTGCTAAGATGTTTAGTTGGGGATAAGCCCAAGGGATAGGATTTGATTCTACAACAAGCAGATTTTTTTTACAATAACTCTATAAACAGGAGTACTGGAAAATCAGCATTCCAAATTGTATATGGGAATAGGCCAAGGACTGCACCAGAATTGAGGAAGATAGAGCAAGGGGAGAGGACAAGTGCTGAAGCGGAAGAATTTATTGAACATATCAAGCATCTACATGAGGAGGTTCAAGCACATATTACCAAGCTGAATCAAGAGTATAAAGCTAGGTCTGATCAAAAGAGAAGACATAAGGAATTCCAAGTAGGGGATCTAGTCATGGTGCACTGACGAAAAGAAAGATTTCCAGCTGGTACTTACAACAAGCTAAAAATGATTAAATTTGGCCCCTGCAAAATTTTGAAGAAACATGACTCAGGAAATGCATATGAAGTGGAGCTTCCAGATGGTATTCACATTTCTCCCATTTTCAACATTGCAGATTTAATAGAGTATCATGATGATGGTGCAGATGATGAGTTGGTGTTAGAGCCATGTCAAATTCCTGCTTCTAAGAAGGAGGAGATAGAAGACATTTTAGATCATCCTGTGGGTAGGAGTACCAAAAATAGGTAGTATGAAGAGTATTTGGTCAAATGGAAAGGATGACCAATCGAGGACTCAACTTGGATTTCAGCAGCCAAGGTTTCCCATTTGGGATTTCCTCTACCATCCATAAAGTGACAGGGTCACTTTTCAATCTACCCTAGGTGTCTGATGCAGGAGCATCCAGAGGTATAAGGGCAATCCTATGTAACCCAAAAAAATGTACTTAGACTTAGTTTCTGTTTCATGTGTTTTCATTTTTGGATACCCATTTGGGTCAAATAAAGGTTCCAACTCTCACAGTTCCACTATCAGTGTGTTTGAAAATCCCAAAAAAATAGGAGCATGCAATTTGGCCATCATTTTGGTGACCTAAAAGAAGTGAGTTGACCAGATGAATTTAATTATGATTTAGAGCTTTCCAAAAAAAGAATCAGGTCAAAAGGCCGCACGGTTTGAAAGTTATTGCAGTTTTTTGAGTTTTGGAGACCTCCTAAGAATGCTTCAAAGTTAGGTTAGGGGCATTAAATGACCTCAAAAAGGGCCAAAAAATGGGAGACAGTGAAGCTGGTCCATAGAGCTATAGAGCACTTTGAGAACTTTTTGGAAATGTAAACGGTTCATCAATCAGAGCTACAGTTAAAAAGTTATGCCTCTCGAAAGTTCGGTTACCATTTTTGGATTCTTCTAAATTTGCACCGACTTCTAACGTAGCTTCTGGAACCTTCTATTTGGTTGGTGGATGCCTACAAGAATTTTCTAGAATGTACTCCTAGTTCTTAACCCTCCAAGGTCTATTTAAGGGGATTTCTGGCATTGTAAAAGGTAGTTCAGAGTGTAGTTTTAGAGGAGGTACTAAAAGGAGAAATTATCTCTAGATTTATGCTATTGTAAGCCCTTAGGGCATGTTTTGAAGTTTATTTTCTCTGCACTATTTGTACTAGCTTATTTTCTTAGTTAATATAATTTTCTCTTTTTGTTGGTTCCATTTTGTTCTTGGGTCATGTCACCATCAAGTGGTATCAGAGCTGGTTTTCCTGAGTGTGTAGACAAAGTGCCGACTATGAGGCAGTTTGCACTAGGACTGTGTGGTTGTGGGTTTAAGTTAGAAGATGCCTCCATGAAGAGAGCATGGCAGAAGGGCCATAGCCATTAATCCTGAGGAGGTTAGATCCCTCCAAAGGTAGGTGCAGGCATTGCAAGAGGAGCTCCGTAGAGGAGCAAATGTTGCCGTTGGTGACAACAGTGAGGATGACAATGAAGAAGAAGTAATGGGACCAGAAGAGGAATTTGATGGAGAAGATTTGAATCATGTAGAGGAAAGGCTTTTTAGGGCCATTACTAAGTTTTGGAAAAGACCCACAATAGAAATGGGAGTATTTTCAGGAAATCTGAAACCAGATGAGTTGATCGATTGGATCAATGAACTGGAAGAATACTTTGAATATGAGGATATCAGGAACCCAGTTATGGTTAAGTTTGCAAAGGCCAACCTAAAAGGCCATGCCAAAATCTGGTGGCAAGAGGTTCAATTGGAAAGAAATAGAAGAGGAAAGGAGATCACAAGATGGGATCGCATGGTGGACAAATTGAAGAAGCAATTCATTCCTATAGACTACGAGCTAGATCTGTTTAAGAAGATGCATGCATTAAAGCAAGCAAGAAGATCAGTCCAAGAATATACAGAGGAGTTTTACCAACTCTTGATTAAAGTGAGACATGCAAAAGAAAATAAGGAGAAGGTTGCTCGTTATATCAGTGGGTTGTGACCAAGCATCTAGGAGGAATTAAGTCTGGTAAGAATGACCAGCATTGAAGAGGCATACCAGTTTGCCCTATGAGTTGAAGAGAAGTTAAATAAAAGGATTGAAGGAAGACAAAGAGGGCATAGTCAAGGAGGAAGGGGAAGCAGTAGATCATCTGGAGGCTGCAATGAAACCCAAAAGAAAAATGAAGATGTGGGTACTACCAGAAACAAGAGGAATGAGGGTTTCAACCGCTCCCATGATCAAGACTTTGGAAATCAAAGAGGAAAACATAGAGGATATGGAAAGGGAAGAGGAGGCTTCCATGGTACCTATTTCCATTGCAATGAAGAAGGTCATCATGCCTTTGAATGCCCTCAATGATAAGCAAGGACAGATAGGAGAGCTGAAGGCCAAGCTAGGGTTGCTCATATAGATTAGGATGCACAATCATCACATTCAAAGGATGCAGAAAGAGGAGAGAACTTGGTAAATGAAAGATTCCTACTAAGTGGTGAGAATGAACCAGGACAACGAAGGAGTTTGTTTCGTACCAGATACAAGTGTGAGTATAAATGTTGTGACATGATCATTGATGGTGGTAGCATTGATAACCTAGTATCAGAAGAGATGGTCTCTAAGCTGAAGCTCAAGAGGGAGAAACATGCCCAGCCCTATCGAATTTCTCGGGTAAAAGATGATCATAAGGTCCTGGTAAGTGAACAATGTTTAGTAAAATTCAAAATTGGGAGTTACCATGATGAGGTTCTCTGTGATGTTATTTCAATGGATGTTTGCCATCTATTGCTGGGTAGACCATGGCAGTTTGATAGACATGTAGTACACGACGTACATGCAATCACATACTCTCTAGCAAAGGATGGAGTTTGCCACAAATTGAAGCCCATGGAAAAGGAAGGTGAAAAGGTATGTAGTAGTGCTAGGATTTGTCTTGTTGATGGAAGGAAGTTTTTAGATGGCATGAAACATCAGCATATGTGCTATGCTTTGATTTCTATGAAAGATAAAGAAGGTAGTAGTGAAATACCATTTGAAGTTTCAGATTTACTAGGGGAATTTGGAGATATTATCTTTGATAATGTTCTAGATGGATTGCCACCAGTAAGGCAAATCAGTCATCAGATAGATCTGATTCTAGGAGCTAGTTTGCCTAACAAGGCTGCTCATAGGATGTCTCCTACTAAAATAGAGGAGCTAAATAGATAGGTTCAAGAGCTGTTGAGAAAGGGCTTGATTCAAGAGATCCTAAATCCATGTGCAGTACCTATAGTACTTGCACCAAAGAAGGATGGAGAGTGGAGGATGTGTATAGATTCTTGAGCTATAAATAGGATAACCATCAAGTACCGATTTCCTTTGCCAAGGATGGATGATCTTATGGATTGCTTGAGTGGAGCTCAGTACTTCACAAAGATAGATTTGAAGAGTGGCTATCATTAGATACGGATTCAAGAAGGAGATGAGTGGAAAATAGCCTTCAAGACCAAGGAGGGTCTTTATGAGTGGTTAGTCATCCCCTTTGGATTGACGAATGCCCCAAACACCTTCATGTGGCTCATGAATGAGGTACTTAAGAAGTTCTTGGAAAAATTTGTTATTGTCTATTTGGATGATATTTTAATTTTTAGCAAGACTTTGGAAGAACATTTACTGCATATTCATAGTGTCCTTGAAAGGTTAAGGGAAGAGAAACTGTTAATTCATCTAAAGAAGTGTGTCTTTGCAAAAAGGGAGTTAGTCTATTTGGGGTTTGTTATATCACTTGAAGATCTCAAAATGGATCCAGAGAAGGTAAAAGCCATCTTGGAATGGCCTACTCCCAGGACTGCTACTGAGGTAAGATCATTTCATGGTCTGGTTAGTTTTTACAGGAAGGTTATTAAGAATTTCATTGGCATATGTGCACCCCTAACTGATAAAATAAGAGGGGATAGAAAAGAGTTCAAATGGACTGTAGTAGCTGCGAGAAGTTTTGAATTGCTGAAGAAGAAGGTGATAGAACAGCCTGTGTTGGCACTTCCAAATTTTAGAAAAGTGTTGCACGTGGATTGTGATGTTATTGGCAGCACTATTGGGGCTGTATTAAGCCAAGAAGGTAAGCCTATTGCATATTTTAGTGAGAAATTGAATGATGCAAAGAAGAAGTATTATGTTTATGATCAAGAGTTCTATGCAATAGTTCAGGCCTTAAAGAAATGGAGGCACTATTTATTGCCAACAGTATTTGTTTTATATACTGATCATCAGGCATTACAGTACCTAAATAGCCAAGGTAAATTGAATTAGAGGCATATGAAGTGGGTAGAATTCTTGCAAAGTTATACATGTGTGTTGAAGCATAGAAGTGAAAAATCTAACAAGGTTGCAGATGCACTAAGTAGGAGACAGTCATTACTTACCGTAATGCAGGTTGAAGTAGTTGGGTTTGATGAACTCAAGAATTTGTACCCCAAACATCCTAATTTTTCTGAAGCATGGAAAGCTTGTAAAGAGCCTGTTGCTGTAGATAGAACCAAGTGGTTAGACTATTTGGTTCAGGATGGCATGTTGTTCAAAGGTAGTCAATTGTGCATTCTAAGGAGTTCCATGAGGGAAAATCTGATTAAGGAGAAACACAGTGGAGGGATGGCAGTACATTTTGGTCAAGATAAGACCATTTTCATTCTTAGAAAACATTATTTTTGGCCTCAAATTTCACAGGATGTGAAGAAGTTTGTACAAAGTTGCCAGGTTTGTCAAGTTGCTAAGGGGTTTAGTCACAATACTGGTCTATATCAGTCGTTGCCTATTCCATCAAGGCCATGGGAGGACATAAGTATGGATTTTGTTCTTGGATTACCAAGGATACAAAGGGGTAATGACTCAGTATTCGTGGTGGTTGATAGGTTCTCCAAAATGGCACATTTCATTCCATGCCACAAAACTCATGATGTATTCCATATTGCAGACTTATTTTTCAAAGAGGTGGTAAGACTACATGGTCTTCCAAAGAGTATAGTTTCTGATAGAGATACTAAATTTGTGGGGTATTTCTAGAGAACATTGTGGAAGAAGTTGAGAACAGACCTAAAATTTAGTTCCACGCATCACCCATAGACTAATGGTCAAACAGAAGTGGTAAATAGAAGTTTGGGCAACTTGCTGAGATGTTTAGTTGGGGATAAGCCCAAGGGATGGGATTTAATTCAACCACAAGCAGAGTTTTCTTACAATAACTCTATAAATAAGAGTACTAAAAAATCACCATTCCAAATTGTATATGGGAATAGCCCAAGGACTGCACCAGAATTGAGGAAGATAGAGCAAGGGGAGAGGACAAGTGCTGAAGTGGAAGAATTTGCTGAACATATCAAGCATCTACATGAGGAGGTTCAAGCACACATTACCAAGATGAATCAAGAGTATAAAGCTAGGGCTGATCAAAGGAGAAGACATAAGGAATTTCAAGTAGGGGATCTAGTCATGGTGCACTTACAAAAAGAAAGATTTCCAACCGGTACTTACAACAAGCTGTAAATGAAGAAATTTGGCCTCTGCAAAATTTTGAAGAAACATGACTCAGAAAATGCATATGAAGTGGAGCTTCTAGATGGTATTCGCATTTCTCCCATTTTATACATTGCAGAATTAACAGAGTATCATGATGATGTTGCAGATGATGAGCTGGTGTTAGAGCCGTGTCCAATTCCTGCTTCTAAGAAGAATGAGATAGAAGACATTTTAGATCATCGTGTGGGTAGGAGTACTTGAAACAGGCAGTATGAAGAGTATTTGGTCAAATGGAAAGGACGATCAATCTTCAGCAGCTTAGGTTTCCCATTTGGGATTTCCTCTACCATCCATAAAGTGATAGGGTCACTTTTCAATCTACCGTGGGTGTCTGATGCAAGAGCATATAGAGGTATAAGGGCAATCTTGTGTCACCCAAAAAAATGTACTTAGACTTAGTTTCTATTTCATGTGTTTTCATTTTTGGATACCCATTTGGGTCAAATAAAGGTTCCAAGTCTCACAGTTCCACTATCACTATGTTTGAAAATCCTAAAAAAAAAGGAGCATGCAATTTGGCCATCATTTTTGTGATCTACAAGGTGTGAGTTGACCAGATGAATGTAATTGTGATTTAGAGCATTCCAAAAAAAGAATCAGGTCAAAAGGCCCCACGGTTTGAAAGTTATTGCAGTTTTTTAGGTTTTGGAGACCTCCTAAGAATGCTTCAAAGTTAGGTTAGGGGTATTAAATTCCCTTAAAAAGGGCCAAAAATGGGGGATGAGTGAAGCTGGTCCATAGGGCTCTAGAGCACATCGAGAGCTTTTCGAAAATGTAAACAGTTCGTCAATCGGAGCTACGGTTAAAAAGTTATGCCTCCTGGAAGTTTGGTTACCGTTTCTAGATTCTTCTAAATTTGCACTGACTTCTAATGCAGCTTTTGGAACCTTCTATTTGGTTGGTGGATGCCTACAAGAACTTTCTAGAATGTACTCCTAGTCATTAACCCTCCGGGGTCTATTTAAAGAAATTTCTGGCATTGTAAAAGATAGTTCAGAGTGGAGTTTGAGATGAGGTACTAAAAGGAGAAATTATCTCCAAATTTATGCTATTGTAATCCCTTAGGACATGTTTTGAAGTTTATTTTCTCTGCACTATTTGTACTAGCTTATTTTCTTAGTTAATATAATTTTCCCTTTCTGTTTGTTCCATTTTGTTCTTGGGCTGTGTCGCCATCAAGTGGTATCAGAGCTAGTTTTCCTGTGTGTAGACAAAGTGCCGACTATGAGGTAGTTTGCACCAGGACTGTGTGGTTGTGGGTTTGAGTTAGAAGATGCCTCCATGAAGAGAGCATGGCAGAAGGGCCAGAGCCATTAATCCTAAGGAGGTTAGAGCCCTCTAAAGGCAGGTTTAGGTATTGCAAGAGGAGCTCCGTAGAGGAGCAAATGTTTCCGCTAGTGACAACAATGAGGATGAAAATGAAGAAGAAGTAATGGGACCAGAAGAGGAATTTGATGGAGAAGTTTTGAATCATGCAGAGGAAAGGCTTTTTAGCACCATTACTAAGTTTGGGAAAAGACCCACAATTGAAGTAGGTGTATTTTTAGGAAATCTAAAACCAGATGAGTTGATCGATTGGATCAATGAACTAGAAGAATACTTTGAGTATGAGGATATCAAGGACCCAGATAGGGTTAAGTTTGCAAAGGCCAAACTAAAAGGCCATGCCAAAATCTGGTGGCAAGAGGTTCAATTGGAAAGAAATAGAAGAGGAAAGGAGAAGATCACAAGATGGGATTGCATCGTGGACAAATTGAAGAAGCAGTTCATTCCTATAGACTACGAGCTGGGTCTATTTAAGAAGATGCATGCGTTAAAGCAAGTAGGAAGATCAGTCCAAGAACATACAGAGGAGTTTTACCGACTCTTGATTAGAGCGGGACATTCAAAAGCAAATAAGGACAAGGTTGCTCATTATATCAATGGGTTGCGACCAAGCATCTAGGAGGAATTAAGTCTGGTAAGAATGACCAGTGTTGAAGAGGCGTACCAGTTTGCCCTATGAGTTGAAGAGAAGTTAAATAAAAGGTTTGAAGGAAGAAAAAGAGGGTGCAGTCAAGGAGGAAGGGGAAGCGATAGATCATCTGGAGGCCGCAATGAAACCCGAAAGAAAAATGAAGATGTGGGTATTAGTAGAAACCATAGGAACGAGGGTTTCAACCGTTCCCATGATCAAGACATTGGAAATCAAAGAGGAAGAGGTAGAGGACGTGGACAAGGAAGAGGAGGCTTCCATGGTACGTGTTTCCATTGCAGTGAAGAAGGTCATCGTACCTTTGAATGCCCTCACCAACAAGGAAGGATAGATAGGAGAGTTGAGGGCCAAGCTAGGGTTGCTCATGTGGATGAGGATGCACAATCATCACATTCAGAGGATGCAGAAAGAAGAGAGACCTTGGTAAATCAAAGAGTCCTACTAAGTGGTGAGAATGAACTAGGACAACGAAGGAGTTTGTTCTGTACCAGATGCAAGTGTGAGGATAAATATTGTGACGTGATCATTGATGGTGGTAGCACTGATAACCTGGTATCAGAAGAGATGGTCTCTAAGTTGAAGCTCAAGAGGGACAAACATCCCCAACCCTATCAGATTTCTTGGGTAAAAGATGATCATAAGGTCCTGGTAAGTGAACAATGTTTAGTAAAATTCAAAATTAGGAGCTACCATGATGAGGTTCTCTGTGATGTTATTTCAATGGATGTTTGCCATCTATTGTTGGGTAGACCATGGCAGTTTGATAGACATGTAGTACATGACGGACATGCAAATACATACTCTTTGACAAAGGATGGAGTTCACCACAAATTGAAGCCCATGAAAAAGGAAGGTGAAAAGGTATGTAGCAGTGCTAGGATTTTTCTTGTTGATGGAAGGAAGTTTTTAGATGGCATGAAACATTAGCATATGTGCTATGCTTTGATTCCTTGGAAAGATAAAGAAGGTAGTAGTGAAATACCATTCGAAGTTTTGGATTTACTAGGGGAATTTGGAGATATTATCTCTGATAATGTTCCAAATGGATTGCCACCAGTGAGACAAATCAGTCATCAGATAGATCTGATTCCAAGAGCTAGTTTTCCTAACAAGGCTACTCACAGGATGAATCCTACTGAAATAGAGGAGCTAAATAGATAGGTTTAGGAGCTATTGAGGAAGGGCTTGATTTGAGAGAGCCTGAGTCCATGTGCAGTACCTGCAGTATTTGCACCAAAGAAGGATGGAGAGTGGAGGATGTGTACAGATCCTGGAGCTATAAATAGGATAACCATCAAGTACCAGTTTCCTTTGCCAAGGATGGATGATCTTATGGACTGCTTGAGTGGAGCTCAGTACTTCACAAAGATAGATTTGAAGAGTGGCTATCATCAGATATGGATTTGAGAAGGAGATGAGTGGAAAATAGCCTTCAAGAACAAGGAGGGTCTTTATGAGTGGTTAGTCATGCCCTTTGGATTGATGAACGCCCCAAGCACCTTCATGTGACTCATGAATGAGGTACTTAAGAAGTTCTTGGAAAAATTTGTTATTGTCTATTGGGATGATATTTTAATTTTTAGCTAGACTTTGGAAAAACATTTACTGCATATTTGTAGTGTCCTTTAAAGGCTAAGGGAAGAGAAACTGTTAATTAATCTAAAGAAGTGTGTCTTTGCAAAAAGGGAGTTAGTCTATTTGGGGTTTGTTATATCACCTGAATGTCTCAAAATGGATCTAGAGAAGGTAAAAGCCATCTTGGAATGGCCTACTCCAAGGACTGCTACTGAGGTAAGATCATTTCATGGTTTGGTTATTTTTTACAGGAAGTTTATTAAGAATTTTAGTGGCATATGTGCACCCCTAACTGATACAATAAGAGGGGATAGAAAAGAGTTCAAATGGATTGCAGCAGCTGCGAGAAGTTTTGAATTTTCGAAGAAGAAGGTGATAGAACAGCCTGTGTTGGCACTTCCAAATTTTAGAAAAGTGTTCTAGGTGGATTGTGATGCTAGTGGCAGCACTATTGGGGCTATATTAAGCCAAGAAGGTAAGCCTATTGCATATTTTAGTGAGAAATTGAATGATGCAAAGAAGAAGTATTATGTTTATGATCAAGAGTTCTATGCAATAGTTCAGGCCTTAAAGAAATGGAGGCACTATTTATTGCCAAAGGAATTTTTTTTATATACTCATCATCAGGCATTACAGTACCTAAATACCCAAGGTAAAATGAATCAGAGGCATATTAAGTGGGTAGAATTCTTGCAGAGTTATACATTTGTGTTGAAGCATAGAAGTGGAAAATCTAGTAGGGTTGCAGATGCACTAAGTAGGAGATAGTCACTACTTACAGTAATGTAGGTTGAAGTAGTTGGGTTTGATGAACTCAAAAATTTGTACCCCGAAGATCATAATTTTGTTGAAGCATGGAAAGCTTGTAAAGAGCCTGTTGCTGTAGATAGAACCAAGTGGTTAGATTATTTGATTCAGGATGGCATGTTGTTCAAAGGTAGTCAATTGTGCATTCCAAGGAGTTCCATGAGAGAAAATCTGATTAAGGAGAAACATAGTGGAGGGATGGCAGGACATTTTTGTCAAGATAAGACCATTTCCATTCTTAGAGAACATTATTTTTGGCCTCAAATTTCACAGGATGTGAAGAAGTTCGTACAAAGTTGCCAGGTTTATCAAGTTGTTAAGGGGTTTAGTCACAATACTGGTCTATATCAGCCGTTGCCTGTTCCTTCACGACCATGGGAGGACATAAGTATGGATTTTTTTCTTGGATTACCAAGGACACAAAGGGGTAATGATTCAATATTCATGGTGGTTGAGTAGTTCTGCAAAATGGCACATTTCATTCCATGCCACAAAACTCATGATGTTGTCCATATTGCAGACTTGATTTTCAAAGAGGTGGTAAGACTACATGGTCTTCCAAGGAGTATAGTTTCTGACGGAGATACTAAATTTGTGGGGTATTTCTGGAGGACATTATGGAAGAATTTGAAAACAAACCTAAAATTCAGTTCCACTCATCACCCACAGACTGACGGTCAAATAGAAGTGGTAAATAGAAGTTTGGGCAACTTGCTGAGATGTTTATTTCGGGATAAGCCCAAGGAATGGGATTTGATTCTACCACAAGAAGAGTTTTCTTACAATAACTCTATAAACTGGAGTACTAAAAAATCACCATTCCAAATTGTATATGGGAATAGCCCAAGGGTTGTACCAAAATTGAGGAAGATAGAGCAAGGGGAGAGGACAAGTGCTGAAGTGGAAGAATTTGCTGAACATATCAAGCATCTACATGAGGAGGTTCAAGCACACATTACCAAGATGAATCAAGAGTATAAAGCTAGGGCTGATCAAAGGAGAAGACATAAGGAATTCCAAGTAGGGGATCTAGTCATGGTGCACTTACGAAAAGAAATATTTCCAGCTGGTACTTACAACAAGCTGAAAATGAAGAAATTTGGCCCCTGAAATTTTTTGAAGAAACATGACTCAGGAAATGCATATGAAGTGGAGCTTCCAGATGGTATTCACCTTTCTCCCATTTTCAACATTGCAGATTTAATAGAGTATCATGATGATGGTGCAGATGATGAGCTAGTGTTAGAGCCATGTCCAATTCCTGCTTCTAAGAAGGAGGAGATAGAAGACATTTTAGATCATCGTGTGGGTAGGAGTACCAAAAATAGGCAGTATGAAGAGTATTTGGTCAAATGGAAAGGACAACTGATCGAGGAATCAACTTGGATTTCAGTAGCTGAGGTTTCCCATTTGGGATTTCCTCTACCATCCATAAAGTGACAGGGTCACTTTTCAATCTACCCTGGGTGTCTGATGTAGGAGCATCCAAAGGTATAAGGGCAATCCTATGTGACCCAAAAAAATGTACTTAGACTTAGTTTCTGTTTCATGTGTTTTCATTTTTGGATACCCATTTGGGTCAAATAAAGGTTCCAATTCTCACAGTTCCACTATCAGTGTGTTTGAAAATCCCAAAAAAATAGGAGCATGCAATTTGGCCATCATTTTGGTGACCTAAAAGAAGTGAGTTGACCATATGAATTTAATTATGATTTAGAGCTTTCCAAAAAAAGAATCAGGTCAAAAGGCCCCACGGTTTGAAAGTTATTGTAGTTTTTCGAGTTTTGGAGACCTCCTAAGAATGCTTCAAAGTTAGGTTAGGGGCATTAAATGACCTCAAAAAGGGCCAAAAAATGGGAGACAATGAATCTGGTCCATAGGGCTATAGAGCACTTTGAGAACTTTCTAGAAATGTAAACGGTTCATCAATCGGAGCTACGGTTAAAAAGTTATGCCTCTCGAAAGTTCAGTTACCATTTTTGGATTCTTCTAAATTTGCACCGACTTCTAACGTAGCTTCTAGAACCTTCTATTTGGTTGGTGGATGCCTACAAGAACTTTCTAGAATGTACTCCTAGTTCTTAACCCTCCAAGGTCTATTTAAGGGAATTTCTGGCATTGTAAAAGGTAGTTCAGAGTGCAGTTTGAGAGGAGGTACTAAAAGGAGAAATTATCTCCAGATTTATGCTATTGTAAGCCCTTAGGGCATGTTTTGAAGTTTATTTTCTCTGCACTATTTGTACTAGCTTATTTTCTTAGTTAATATAATTTTCCCTTTTTGTTGGTTCCATTTTGCTCTTGAGGAGGTTAGAGCCCTCCAAAGGTAGGTGCAGGCATTGCAAGAGGAGCTCTGTAGAGGAGCAAATGTTGCCGCTGGTGACAACAGTGAGGATGAAAATGAAGAAGAAGTAATGGGACCAGAAGAGGAATTTGATGGAGAAGTTCTGAATCATGCAGAGGAAAGGCTTTTTAGGGCCATTACTAAGTTTGGGGAAAGACCCACAATTGAAATTTGTGTATTTTCAAGAGATCTGAAACCAGATGAGGTGATCGATTGGATCAATGAACTGGAAGAATACTTTGAGTATCAAGATATTAGGAACCCAAATAGGGTTAAGTTTGCAAAGGAAAAACTAAAAGGCCATGCCAAAATCTAGTGGCAAGAGGCTCAATTGGAAAGAAACAGAAGAGGAAAGGAGAAGATCACAAGATGGGATCGCATGGTGGACAAATTGAAGAAGTAGTTCATTTCTATAGACTATGAGATGGATTTGTTTAAGAAGATGCATGCGTTAAAGCAAGCAAGAAGATCAGTCCAAGAATATACAAAGGAGTTTTACCGACTCTTGATTAGAGTGAGACATGCAAAAGAAAATAAGGAGAAGGTTGCTTGTTATATCAGTGGGTTGCAACCAAGCATCCAGGAGGAATTAAGTCTTGTAAGAATGAGCAGCGTTGAAGAGGCATACTAGTTTGCCCTACGAGTTGAAGAGAAGTTAAATAAAAGGATTGATGGAAGACAAAAAGGGCATAGTCAAGGAGGAAGGGGAAGCGGTAGATCATCTAGAGGCCACAATGAAACTCAAAATAAAAATGAAGATGTGGGTACTAGAAGAAACCAGAGGAATGAGGGTTTCAAATGCTCCTATGATCAAGACTTTGGAAATCAAAGAGGAAGAGGTAGAGGATGTGGACAGGGAAGAGGAGGCTTCCAGGGTACCTATTTCCATTGCAATGAAGAAGTTCATCGTGCCTTTGAATGCCCTCAATGACAAGGAAGGATAGATAGGAAAGCTGAGGGCCAAGCTAGGGTTGCTCATGTGGATGAGGATGCACAATCATCACATTTAGAGGATGAAGAAAGAGGAGAGAACTTGGTAAATGAAAGAGTTCTACTAAGTGGTGAGAATGAACCAGGACAATGGAGGAGTTTGTTTCATACTAGATGCAAGTGTGAGTATAAATGTTGTGACATGATCATTGATGGTGGTAGCACTGATAACTTGGTATCAGAAGAGATGGTCTCTAAGATGAAGCTCAAGAGGGAGAAACATCCCTAGCCCTATCGGATTTCTTGGGTAAAAGATGATCATAAGGTCCTGGTAAGTGAACAATGTTTAGTAAAATTCAAAATTGGGAGTTACCATGATGAGGTTCTCTGTGATGTTATTTCAATGGATGTTTTCCATCTATTGTTGGGTAGACCATGGCATTTTGATAGACATGTAGTACATGAAAAACATGCAAACACATACTCTCTGACAAAGGATGGAGTTCACCAAAAATTGAAGCCCATGAAAAAGGAACGTGAAAAGGTATGTAGCATTGCTAGAATTTGTCTTGTTGATGGAAGGAAGTTTTTAGATGGCATGAAACATCAACATATGTGCTATGCTTTGATTCCTATGAAAGATAAAGAAGGTAGTAGTGAAATACGATTTGAAGTTTTAGATTTACTAGGGGAATTTGGATATATTATCTCTAATAATGTTCTAGATGGATTGCCACCAGTAAGGCAAATCAGTCATCAGATCGATCTGATTCCAAGAGCTAGTTTGCCTAACAAGGCTGCTCGCAGGATGTCTCCTACTAAAATAGAGGAGCTAAATAGATAGGTTCAGGAGCTGTTGAGGAAGGACTTTATTTGAGAGAGCCTGAGTCCATGTGTAGTACCTAGAGTACTTGCACCAAAGAAGTATGGAGAGTGGAGGATGTGTATAGATTCCTAAGCTATAAATAGGATAACCATCAAGTACCAGTTTCCTTTGCCAAGGATGGATGATCTTATGGACTACTTGAGTGGAGCTCAGTACTTCACAAAGATAGATCTGAAGAGTGGCTATCATCAGATATGGATTCGAGAAGGAGATGAGTGGAAAATAGCCTTCAAGACAAAGGAGGGTCTTTATGAGTGGTTAGTCATGCCCTTTGGATTGACGAATGCCCCAAACACCTTCATGCGTCTCATGAATGAGGTACTTAAGAAGTTCTTGGGAAAATTTGTTATTGTCTATTTGGGCTATATTTTAATTTTCAGCAAGACTTCGGAAGAACATTTACTACTTATTCGTAGTGTCCTTGAAAGGCTAAAGGAGGAGAAACTGTTAATTAATCTAAAGAAGTGTGTCTTTGCAAAAAGAAAGTTAGTTTATTTGGGGTTTGTTATATCACTTGAAGGTCTCAAAATGGATCCAGAGAAGGTAAAAGCCATCTTGGAATGGCCTACTCCAAGGACTGCTACTGAGGTAAGATCATTTCATGGTCTGGTTAGTTTTTACAGGAAGTTTATTAAGAATTTTAGTGGCATATGTGCACCCCTAACTGATACAATAAGAGGGGATAGAAAAGAGTTCAAATGGACTGCAACAGCTATGAGAAGTTTTGAATTGCTGAAGAAGAAGGTGACAGAACAGCCTACGTTGGCACTTGCAAATTTTAGAAAAGTGTTCCAGGTGAATTGTGATGCTAGTGGCAGCACTATTAGGGCTGTATTAAGCCAAGAATGTAAGCCTATTGCATATTTTAGTTGAATCAGAGGCATATTAAGTGGGTAGAATTCTTGTAGAGTTATGCATTTTTGTTGAAGCATAGAAGTGGAAAATATAGCAGGGTTGCAGATGCACTAAGTAGGAGATAGTCACTACTTACAGTAATGTAGGTTGAAGTAGTTGGGTTTGATGAACTCAAGAATTTGTAACCCAAAGATCCTAATTTTGCTGAAGCATGGAAAGCTTGTAAAGAGCTTGTTGCTGTAGATAGAACCAAGTGGTTAGATTATTTGATTCAGGATGGCATGTTGTTCAAAGGTAATCAATTGTGCATTCCAAGGAGTTCCATGAGGGAAAATATGATTAAGGATAAACACAAAGGAGGGATGGTAGGACATTTTGGTTGAGATAAGACCATTTCCATTCTTAGAGAACATTATTTTTGGCCTCAAATTTCACAGGATGTGAAGAAGTTCATACAAAGTTGCCAGGTTTGTCAAGTTGCTAAGGGGTTTAGTCACAATACTGGTCTATATCAGCCGTTGCCTATTCCATCAAGGCCATGGGAGGACATAAGTATGGATTTTGTTCTTGGATTACCAAGGACGCAAAGGGGTAATGACTCAGTATTCGTGGTGGTTGATAGGTTCTCCAAAATGGCACATTTCATTTCATGCCACAAAACTCATGATGCTGTCCATATTGCAGACTTGTTTTTCAAAGAGGTGGTAAGACTACATGGTCTTCCAAGGAGTATAGTTTCTAAAAAAGATACTAAATTTGTGGGGTATTTCTGGAGGACATTGTGGAAGAAGTTGAGAAAAGACCTAAAATTTAGTTCCACGCATCACCCACAGACTGATTTTCAAACAGAAGTGGTAAATAGAAGTTTGGGCAACTTGCTGAGATGTTTAGTTGGGGATAAGCCCAAGGGATAGGATTTGATTCTACCACAAGCAGAGTTTTCTTATAATAACTCTATAAACAGGAGTACTAAAAAATCACCATTCCAAATTGTATATGGGAATAGCCCAAGGACTGCACCAGAATTGATTAAGATAGATCAATGGTAGAGGACAAGTGCTGAAGTAGAAGAATTTGCTGAACATATCAAGCATCTACATGAGGAGGTTCAAGCACACATTACTAAGATGAATCAAGAGTATAAAGCTAGGGCTGATCAAAGGAGAATACATAAGGAATTCCAAGTAGGGGATCTAGTCATGGTGCACTTATGAAAAGAAAGATTTCTAGCCGATACTTACAACAAGCTGAAAATGAAGAAATTTGGCCCCTGCAAAATTTTGAAGAAACATGAATCAGGAAATGCATATGAAGTGGAGCTTCTAGTTGGTATTCACATTTCTCCCATTTTTAACATTACAGGTTTAACAAAGTATCATGATGATGTTGCAGATGATGAGTTGGTGTTAGAGCCATGTCCAATTCCTGCTTCTAAGAAGAAGGAGATAGAAGACATTTTAGATCATCGTGTGGGTAGGAGTACTTGAAACAGGCAGTATGAAGAGTATTTGGTCAAATGGAAAGGATGACTAATCTTTTAGCAGCTGAGGTTCCCCATTTTGGATTTCCTCTACCATCCATAAAGTGATAGGGCCACTTTTCAATCTACCTTGGGTGTCTGATGCAGGAGCATCTAGAGGTATAAGGGCAATCCAGTGTCACCCAAAAAAATGTACTTAGACTTAATTTCTGTTTCATGTGTTTTCATTTTTGGATACCCATTTGGGTCAAATGAAGGTTCCAACTCTCACAGTTCCACTATCAGTGTGTTTGAAAATCTTGAAAAAATAGGAGCATGCAATTTGGCCATCATTTTGGTGACCTAGAAGGTGTGAGTTGACCAGATGAATGTAATTGTGATTTAGAGCATTCTAGAAAAAGAATCAGGTCAAAAGGCCCCATGGTTTGAAAGTTATTGTAGTTTTTCAAGCTTTGGAGACCTCCTAAGAATGCTTCAAATTCAGGTTAGGGGATGAGTGAAGCTGGTCCATAGGGCTATAGAGCGCTTCAAGAGCTTTTCGAAAATATAAACGGTTTGTCAATCGGAGCTACGGTTAAAATGTTATGCCTCCCGAAAGTTTGGTTACCGTTTTTGGATTCTTCTAAATTTGTACCGACTTCTAATGCAGCTTCTGGAACCTTCTATTTGGTTGGTGGATGCCTACAAGCACTTTCTAGAATGTACTCCTAGTCTTTAACCCTCCGGGGTCTATTTAAGTAAATTTTTGGCATTGTAAAAGGCAGTTCAGAGTGGAGTTTGAGAGGAGGTACTAAAAGGAGAAATTATCTCCAGATTTATGCTATTGTAAGCCCTTAGGGCATGTTTTGAAGTTTATTTTCTCTGCACTATTTGTACTAGCTTATTTTTTTAGTTAATATAATTTAACCCTTTCTGTTTGTTTCATTCTATTCGTGGGTCGTGTCGCCATCAAGTGGTATCAGAGCTGATTTTTCTGAGTGTGTAGACAAAGCGCCGACTGTGAGATAGTTTGCACTAGGATTGTGTGGTTGTGGGTTTGAGTTAGAAGATGCCTCCATGAAGAGAGCATGGCAGAAGGGCCAGAGCCATTAATCCTAAAGAGGTTAGAGCCCTCTAAAGGCAGGTGCAGGCATTGCAAGAGGAGCTCCGTAGAGGAGCAAATGTTGTCACTGGTGACAACAGTGAGGTGACAATGAAGAAGAAGTAATGGGACTAGAAGAGGAATTTGATGGAGCAGTTTTGAATCATGCAAAGGAAAGGCTTTTTAGGGCCATTACTAAGTTTTGGAAAAGACCCACAATTGAAGTGGGTGTATTTTCAGGAAATTTGAAACCAGATGAGTTGATCGATTGGATCAATGAACTAGAAGAATACTTTGAGTATGAGGATATCAGGAACCCATATAGGGTTAAATTTGCAAAGGCCAAACTAAAAGGCCATGCCAAAATTTGGTGGCAAGAGGTTCAATTGGAAAGAAATAGAAGAGGAAAGGAGAAGATCACAAGATGGGATCGCATGGTGGACAAATTGAAGAAGCAGTTCATTCCTATAGACTACGAGTTGGATCTGTTTAAGAAGATGCATGTGTTAAAGCAAGCAAGAAGATCAGTCCAAGAATATACAGGGGAGTTTTACCGACTCTTGATTAGAGCAGGACATGCAAAAGCAAATAAGGAGAAGGTTGCTCATTATATCAATGGGTTGCGACCAAGCATCCAGGAGGAATTAAGTCTGGTAAGAATGACCAACGTTGAAGAGGCATACCAGTTTGCCCTACGGGTTGAAGAGAAGTTAAATAAAAGGTTTGAAGGAAGACAAAGAGGGCATGGTCAAGGAGGAAGGGGAAGCAATAGATCATCTAGAGGCCGCAATGAAAACCAAAAGAAAAATGAAGATGTGGGTACTAGCAGAAACCAGAGGAATGATGGTTTCAACCGTTCCCATGATCAAGACTTTTGAAATCAAAGAGGAAGAGGTAGAGGACATGGAAAAGGAAGAGGAGGCTTTTGTGGTACCTGTTTCCATTGCAATGAAGAAGGTCATCATGCCTTTGAATGCCCTCAACGACAAGGAAGGACAGATAGGAGAGTTGAGGGCCAAGCTAGGGTTGCTCATGTTGATGAGGATGCACAATCATCACATTTAGAGGATGCAGAAAGAGGAGAGATCTTGGTAAATGAAAGAGTCCAACTAAGTGGTGAGAATGAACTAGTACAATGAAGGAGTTTTTTTGTACCAGATGCAAGTGTGAGGATAAATGTTGTGACGTGATCATTGATGGTGGTAGCATTGATAACCTGGTATCAGAAGAGATGGTCTCTAAGCTGAAGCTCAAGATGGAGAAACATCCCCAGCCCTATCAGATTTCTTGGGTAAAAGGTGATCATAAGGTCCTGGTAAGTGAACAATGTTTAGTAAAATTCAAAATTGGGAGTTACCATGATGAGGTTCTCTATGATGTTATTTCAATGGATGTTTGCTATCTATTGTTGGGTAGACCATGGCAGTTTGATAGACATGTAGTACATGATGGAAATGCAAACACATACTCTCTGACAAAGGATGGAGTTCACCACAAATTGAAGCCCATGAAAAAGGAAGGTGAAAAGGTATGTAGCAGTGCTAGGATTTGTCTTGTTGATCGAAGGAAGTTTTTAGATGGCATGAAACATCAGCATATGTGCTATGCTTTGAATCCTAGGAAAGATAAAGAAGGCAGTAGTGAAATACCATTTGAAGTTTCAGATTTACTAGGGGAATTTGGAGATATTATCTTTGATAATGTTCCAAATGGATTGCCACAAGTAAGGAAAATTAGTCATCAGATAGATCTGATTCCAGGAGCTAGTTTTCCTAACAGGGCTGCTCACAAGATGACTCCTACTAAAACATAGGAGCTAAATAGAAAGGTTCAGGATCTATTGAGGAAGGGCTTGATTCAAGAGAGCCTGAGTCCATGTGCAGCACTGGCAGTACTTGCACCAAAGAAGGATGGAGAGTGGAGGATGTGTACAGATTCCCGAGCTATAAATAGGATAACCATCAAGTACCGGTTTCCTTTGCCAAGGATGGATGATCTTATGGACTACTTGAGTGGAGCTCGGTACTTCACAAAGATAGATCTAAAGAGTGGCTATCATCAGATATGGATTCGAGAAGGAGATGAGTGGAAAATAGCCTTCAAGACAAAGGAGGGTCTTTATGAGTGGTTAGTCATGCCCTTTGGATTGACGAATGCCCCAAGCACCTTCATGCGGCTCATGAATGAGGTACTTAAGAAGTTCTTGGGAAAATTTGTTATTGTCTATTTGGATGATATTTTAATTTTCAGCAAGACTTTGGAAGAACATTTACTGCATATTTGTAGTGTCCTTGAAAGACTAAGGGAAGAGAAACTATTAATTAATCTAAAGAAGTGTGTCTTTGCAAAAAAGGAGTTAGTCTATTTGGGATTTGTTATATCACCTGAAGGTCTCAAAATGGATCCAAAGAAGGTAGAAGCCATCTTGGAATGGCCTACTCCAAGGACTTCTACTGAGGTAAGATCATTTCATGGTCTGGTTAGTTTTTACAAGAAGTTTATTAAGAATTTCAGTGGCATATGTTCACACCTAACTGATACAATAAGAGGGGATAGAAAAGAGTTCAAATGGACTGCAGTAGTTGCGAGAAGGTTTGAATTGCTGAAGAAGAAGGTGACAGAACAGCCTGTGTTGGCATTTCCAGATTTTAGAAAAGTGTTCCAGGTGGATTGTGATGCTAGTGGCAGCACTATTGGGGCTGTATTAAGCCAAGAAGGTAAGCCTCTTGCATATTTTAGTGAGAAATTGAATGATTCAAAGAAGAAGTATTCTATTTATGATCAAGAGTTCTATGCAATAGTTCAGGCCTTAAAGAAATGGAGGCATTATTTATTCCCAAAGGAATTTGTCTTATATACTGATCATCAGGCATTACAGTACCTAAATACCCAAGGTAAATTGAATCAGAGGCATATGAAGTGGGTAGAATTCTTGCAGAATTATACATTTGTGTTGAAGCATAGAAGTGGAAAATCTAATAGGGTTGTAGATGCACTAAGTAGGAGACAGTCACTGCTTACAGTAATGCAGTTTGAAGTAGTTGGGTTTGATGAACTCAAGAATTTGTACCCCAAACATCCTGATTTTAATGAAGTATGGAAAGCTTGTAAAGAGCCTGTTGTTGTAGATAGAACCAAGTGGTTAGATTATTTGATTCAGGATGGCATGTTGTTCAAAGGTAGTCAATTGTGCATTCCAAGGAGTTCCATAAGGGAAAATCTGATTAAGCAAAAACATAGTGGAGGGATGGTAGGACATTTTGGTCGAGATAAGACCATTTCCATTCTTAGAGAACATTATTTTTGACCTCAAATTTCACAAGATGTGAAGAAGTTCATACAAAGTTGCCAGGTTTGTCAAGTTGCTAAGGGGTTTAGTCACAATACTAGTCTATATCAGCCGTTGCCTATTCCATCAAGGCCATGTGAGGACATAAGTATGGATTTTGTTCTTGGATTACCAAGGACACAAAGGGGTAATGACTCAGTATTCGTGGTGTTTGATAGGTTCTCCAAAATGGCACATTTCATTCCATGCCACAAAACTCATGATGCTGTCCATATTGCAGACTTGTTTTTCAAAGAGGTGGTAAGACTACATGGTCTTCCAAGGAGTATAGTTTCTGACAGAGATACTAAATTTGTGGTGTATTTTTGGAGGACATTGTGGAAGAAGTTGAGAACAAACCTAAAATTTAGTTCCACTCATCACCCATAGACTGATGGTCAAACAAAAGTGGTAAATAGAAGTTTGGGCAACTTGCTGAGATGTTTAGTTGGGGATAAGCCCAAGGGATGGGATTTGATTCTACCACAAGAAGAGTTTTCTTACAATAACTCTATAAATAGGAGTACTAGAAAATCACCATTCCAAATTGTATATGGGAATAGCCCAAGGACTGCACCAGAATTGAGGAAGATAGAGCAAGGGGAGAGGACAAGTGCTGAAGCGGAAGAATTTGCTGAACATATCAAGCATCTACATGAGGAGGTTCAAGAACACATTACCAAGATGAATCAAGAGTATAAAGCTAGGGCTGATCAAAGGAGAAGACATAAGGAATTCCAAGTAGGGGATCTAGTCATGGTGCACTTAGGAAAAGAAAGATTTCTAGCCGGTACTTACAACAAGCTGAAAATGAAGAAATTTGGCCCTTGCAAAATTTTGAAGAAACATGACTCAGGAAATGCATATGAAGTGGAGCTTCTTGATGGTATTCACATTTCTCCCATTTTCAACATTGTAGATTTAATAGAGTATCATGATGATGGTGTAGATGATGAGCTAGTGTTAGAGCCATGTCCAATTCCTACTTCTAAGAAGGAGGAGATAGAAGACATTTTAGATCATTGTGTGGGTAGGAGTACCAAAAATAGGCAGTATGAAGAGTATTTGGTCAAATGGAAAGGATGACTGATCGAGGACTCAACTTGGATTTCAGCAGCTGAGGTTTTCCATTTGGGATTTCCTCTACCATCCATAAAGTGACAGGGTCACTTTTCAATCTACCTTGAGTGTCTGATGTAGGAGCATCCAGAGGTATAAGGGCAATCCTGTGTCACCCAAAAAAATGTACTTATACTTAGTTTCTGTTTCATGTGTTTTCATTTTTGGATACCCATTTGGGTCAAATAAAGGTTCCAACTCTCACAGTTCCACTATTAGTGTGTTTGAAAATCCCAAAAAAATAGGAGCATGCAATTTGGCCATCATTTTGGTGACCTAGAAGGTGTGAGTTGACCAGATGAATGTAATTGTGATTTAGAGCATTCCAAAAAAACAATCAGGTCAAAAGGCATCACGGTTTGAAAGTTATTGAAATTTTTTAGGTTTTTTAGACCTCCTAAGAATGCTTCAAAGTCAAGTTAGGGGCATTAAATGACCTTGAAAAGGGCTAAAAATGAGGGATGAGAAAAGCTGGTCCATAGGGCTATAGAGCGCTTTGAGAGATTTTCAAAAATGTCAACAGTTCATCAATCGGAGCTACGGTTAAAAAGTTATGCCTCCCGGAAGTTCGGTTACCATTTTTGGATTCTTCTAAATTTGCATCGACTTCTAACACAGCTTCTGGAACCTTCTATTTGATTGGTGGATGCCTACTAGCACTTTCTAGAATGTACTCCTAGTCCTTAACCCTCTGGGGTCTATTTAAGGAGATTTTTGGCATTGTAAAAGGCGGTTCGGAGTGGAGTTATAGAGGAGGTACTAAAAGGAGAAATTATCTCCAGATTTATGCTATTGTAAGCCCTTAGGGAATGTTTTGAAGTTTATTTTCTCTGCACTATTTGTACTAGCTTATTTTCTTAGTTAATATAATTTTCCCTTTTTGTTGGTTCCATTCTATTCTTGGGTCGTGTCACCATCAGCTACAATCCTATTCTTAGAAAATTTGCAGATATTTGTTGTACTAATAAGATATGTTGAATCAAACTTAACACTAGAGAATGATAATTTATTAGACTTTGGAACCCCTATTATTGACCCTTTACACTGCATTTCCAATAAAAATATGGATGTACTAGTTATGGTGAGAGAATCTCCATTCCTCCCATGGAAACTTACTATTATTATTTCAAAAACCACTATGCTATTTGCACCTATAAAATAATTTCATAATGGTTGAAACATCCAAGAAGCAAACTAAAATGTAAACAAGTAGAAATTGAGGTTGTGGCTTGATGCAGAACATGAAAATTTAAAAAGTCTTTGAAACTTCTTATTCAAAGCACCAATTTCTTTCATGATATTTTCAGTTAGCTAAATGATCCTATAATTGCCAATACATGTGAGGGACTACAGGTATATATATGATAAAAATACCAATGAATTCTTGTAAGTTGTACATTGTAAACTCAACATAATCTCATTTACCATCTTAGTTCTAAAAGCTAAAATCATATTCAAAAGAAGATGAATACATTTGGATGAAACTATGCTAGCAAATCAAAATCAAATAATTATATTGTAAACCTTATTATGAAGTGCAAGGCTGCTAATTGCTAATATTGGACACCCATATTCACTGGAAACAAAATCAACTGTGGATCTTGACAGATAATCATCATATTTTTGGAATTAAAGATTAGAGTGTAGGTTGAAATATGGACCTATATAGTATTGAGAAAATGTAAGCCCGCAAAATCAAATAATATCATTGTGCAAATTAGTTGTAAAGAAATAAAAGATAAGCTAAGGAGAATCATAGTTTTGCAGATTAATGAACTTTATTGTATTTTTCTAGTAGCTAATGGATGGCCATGGCATTTGTAGCTGCATAAGATATAAGCTTATGGGCCTATATCTTCTACAAAAAAATAGTTTAAGAAAATGGTGATTATTTGTTGTCTAAAACTAGTTTGTTGTAATATCAATCGCAAACCCATAATCAGGGACACCTTACAAAAATGGAAAAAATATTGAACCTTCTAGACTTAGTTAAACTCTGCAACAACTTAATGTATTGTAGAGAAGAAATAAATTGACATGATTGGTATTGGCTTGAAAAATCATAAAATTATATGTCCCTCTCATCATTGTTTTGTAGATTGAAAGCTCAAATGAGGTGTGAGCTTAATGGCAATCTCCTCTAGATTAATTGTAGACTAAATGATTTTCATACCACCTAAGGTAACACAAGTTAGAACAATCTTTTGAAAATAGAAAGACCATATAAATCCATTGAAGCAACATTGGTAAAATGGACCTAAAAAGCATTTTTTGGCAAATTATAATTCCTCTCATTTTGGAATGTAAACATCAACTCTACTTATTTTGTCTTGCAATAGTCTCAATTTTTTCTGTTGATTTCTGGCAAGCTAGCAAGAAAAAAACTAGATTGTTATAAATGAATTTTTATCCATAGAAAAATTCTTCTTATACTCTCTTTGATTAGGTTCATTATTTTTTTGCAAGTGTCCAGTAGGCCAGTGGGAATGCAACTAGATTGTTTTTGATGAATTTTTGGCCTTCATAAAATGGACATGTTCAAATTATGAAACACCTTTTCTTAAGAAAATTATTTCAAGTCTTAATATTTAGTATATCTAGTATATCTTAAAATAAATGTTTGAGGTTGTGTAACACTCCTCATGGAAGAAGTTACTCTAATGATATGAAGACATTTGTTGAGCATAATTTACTAAAATTGCGGCTTAAAGATGGGGTTGGAATAAACAATAGTTTCATGCTTCAACTTAGGTACAAAGACCCATAAATCATAATTTAGATAATGATGGATCTTAATTATTATTATTGGATAAGATTAACTATAGAATATGATGAATCTTATCTAAATTAAGATCGAGTGTAGTAAATACAACACTTAATCCCCAACATTGGAAGCTATTGCAAACTTTGAGAAAGTTCTTCCAAATGATTACCATTTAGATGAAAAGGTATTAGAAAACTAGAATTTTAAACTTATTTCATGCCTAGTTTTCAAAAATTAGAATTATTTCAATTTAATTGTGAGAGATGAGATGTAAGTTTCTTATAGCATACAATGACAAAATAAAGAGACTGTAAATTTGTAAATCATGGCAAGACAATCTATGGGTTCACTGCCACACTCTTGGACAAGAAAGAAGAAGAATAAGGATGATATTTGAAAGAATTGTTAAAAGTTTGTAGCTATGAGAGTTCATCTACCTAAAATGATTGCTCTATATTTGTTTGTTATTCATCAGAATGTGTTGTGATTAATGCTCTTGTCAATCTTGGGACAGGCTAGGTATTCCATGAAAGCATCATCCCTGTCAACATCATGATACAAACAAGAATAAATTGCATTTGAGTGTTGAGATTAAAAAGAAATATTTTTGGAATCTTTAAATATTGCATGCTTGGAAAGATAACAGGGACATCAATGATTGATAGCTAAATGTAGAAAACTAGAATTCAGTTATGATAGTTGGTTAACAATACATAAGGATCATATTACAGCTAAATATAAACAATCAAGATTAGATTGGGCCATGACAGTGCTTTAAAGGTTTATCCATGCAGCCCATATGCCCTAATGAATTATTGTGCTGATTTTGAAACAATAGTATTTTTCAAGAAATTATTAAATGGGAAAATGAAATTCAAATGAAATGATAGATTTACCTTTCTGCAATTATTGCACTAGCAATTACTCTTTTATCATTACGATAAAGAATAGTTATGATACTTTTAGAAGCCTGATTGTATAAAAATAAAATGCAATGACAGTTGAGTAT
Source organism: Cupressus sempervirens (assembly GCA_028749045.1). Lineage (NCBI taxonomy): Eukaryota > Viridiplantae > Streptophyta > Pinopsida > Cupressales > Cupressaceae > Cupressus > Cupressus sempervirens. The sequence goes on along the minus strand of CM053789.1, from coordinate 569,827,791 downwards.
ATATGAAAACATCCATAAGTTATTACGATGTACTTCCATTCATGATTTACAACATGCACATCTATTATATTGGTAACTTGACTAATAGAACAACATGAATAGATAAGTGGCTCCTTAAACACCAATCCTACTACTTCCTGGTATAAACTTTTGAGTTTTCATGAATGTAGAATTTTCTACACCCAAAGAAGGCTTCAAAGAACAACATTCCATGTAAAATAGCATTTTTATTATTGAGGTGTTATGTCTTGTATCAATGGCTATAGAATGCAGAATTTCTATTTGGTATTTGTATTTCTACTTGTAGGCTATAGGTTGACATTTTATCTTTTAATATTTTTTTGTGTTTTCCTCACCATCTATGCCTTAGGAACAACTCTGTGAATTTGAATTTTGTCTACTCTCAGTGCTCTTGGCATGCTATCCTACTAGCCTACTTAATTTTTAAATAGTTGATTCATGATCATTGCTTTTCAGTAGTGTTGGCTAGTTAAAATTTCATTAGAATTATATTATGTCATCTATCTAAGTTTCTTTATATAAATTATATGTGGATGAAATGACTTAGTGCATAACTTATGTAGTTGAGCCTTTCCTTAGCTTTGCATCTGCAATTATAATAATTGCTACTTATGGATTTATGACAACTTTTAGATAACTAGAACATTAATTAAAATGGGAGGTACTAAATCTCCTTGATTTTGTGGTAAATTACTTTACAAATTTTAACTTTTCTATTTGTTTCCTTTCAACAAACATATCTTCATCTTTTTCCATATTATTTTTGGGTGGGCTATTTCAATTTGAAGTGTTGGGGATTAAGTGTTGAATATACCACATAGTTCAAGGCATTATGAAATGTTGGGCCTCTTAGAAAAACATTGAACCTAATCAAAGATAGAATAAGGAGAATTTTGTTATGGAAAAAAAATTATTTAAAATAATCTAGTTGTTTTCTTGCTAGCTTGCCAGAAATTAGCAAAAAAACATTGAGCCTATTGCAAGATAGAATAAGTGGAATTGATGTTTACGTTACAAAATAAGAGGAATTATAATCTGCCAAATATGCTTTTTAGGTCCATTTGACCAATGCTACTTCAATGGATTTATATGGGCTTTCAGTTTGCAAAAGATTGTTCTAACTTGTGCTACCTCAGGTTTGAAAATCATTTAGTTTATCAATTTATCTAGAGGAGATTTCCATTTAGCTCACACCTCATTTGAGCTTTCACTCTACAAAAGAATGATGAGAGAGACAAACAATTTTACCAAATTTTCAAGCCAATACCAATTATGTCAATTTATTTAGTCTCCGGTATACGTTAAGTTGTTGTAGTGTTTAACTAAGTCTAGAAGGTTCAATATTCTTTTCATTTTTGTATGGTATCCCTGAATATGGGTTTGCAATTGACAAAATGTCACAAAAAACTAGTTTTAGACAACAAATAATCACCATTGTCTTAAACTAATTTGTTTTGGTCAAGCAAGTTTTTCTTTCATACACAGGAAACCTAATATCACTAACTATCATGAATGCTAAAATAATCGCATGGGAGATTAAGGGTTTTTTTATGTATCTCTGTGTGAAGTAGAGGGATAGGGATCCACTAGTCTAGATACTAGGAATCGTGTCCATTCACATTGAATCATAGTAAAGGATTATTCAATTGACCAAAACTCAAACCTATTGAGGAGAGTTGGGCTCAACATTGTTGGGCAATAAGGTTCAAACTATTGACTTTGAAATGAATTGATTATAAGTCAAAACTAGGGTGAATGGAATAAAATTGACAATAATCAACATAAACACTAAGGTATAGATCTAATATGCTAGAACTACGAGTACAAATCTAAGAGATTGGATCTACAAAGTTCTCATGGAGCTCAAGAGTTCATTTTAGTATTGTAGATAGAACCAAACCCATTTGTCTGAGAATGGGGTCTCCTTTCGATAGGATGGATCTCTCTCGGTGAGGAGATGGACCCATTTGAGGAAATATGATTAATAACCTGTTACATCTTCTTCTATAAATCTTAGTCCATAAGTTTGAATTTTTAATCAAAAATATAAGAAAATTTGTGCACAAAATCAAATGCAATAGAGACAAATGAAAGTATGCCCTTCAATGATTTTCAGCTTTCATAACCAATGAATTAAGAAAACCCTATAATTTATCAATGAAGATGAATAAAAACTTTGAAAACTATAATGGATATTACCTTCATTAATGAATTCCATACAAAAATGACATGAAAAAATCCATTTAGAACTATACAATCCTCTCATTTTCAATAATAGATGTGTAGCTCTCACACCATTGCTACTTTGTGCAAATGGTGGCTAGATGTAGCTCTGGAGATGAACAAAATTGAAAATACTCAAATCTATTGCCCTATCCCATACTACATAGTGATTCCTAGCCCTTTTCCACCATTCCTCTTTTTCTTTTCCACCATAAATTCCACTCTTTGTTGCCATTCTTCCTTTTCCTACATAATGAAAAATTGTGTATTTTTGGTTTTCTTTTTAATTTAAGATCATTAATAATTAAAAATAATTTAAGTAATAATAAAATTTATTAAATAATATTATTCTTAAAAACAACATTATTCTTGAGAAATATTATTTACTTAAAATTGTTGATTCCTTATTTATTAAATAATAACAACTGTTAAAAAAAAGGAGACACTAGAGTTTCAAGAGACTTTAGAACTTATAATATTTAATAAAAAATTTATTTGAAAAAATAACAATCATAAAACTAAAGAAAACATTAGAGTTTCAAGAGACTTTATATTATTTAGCAAAAAGATATTTTAATGCAAGTTATTTTGTATAACTATAGACATGGAGATCAGTTGTTGAAAACTATTACTCTAGAAAAGACGAATGCATACAAAAAGAGTTGTCAAAATGAAACAGTATAAGACTTCAAAATAGACTTTTATGGAGAAAGCCTTGAGAAAATGCATATCTACTTAACCTAGAGGGAAAATGGCTAAAAACATTTCTTCAATTTTCAAAAAATCAATAATCCAAAATTCCCTCCAAATGAAAATGCATACCCACCTTCTTATAATGTACAAAAATAATAGCATTTACATGTTGAATATATTTTTAATTAGGTAATAAATTATCCAAAAAAAAAACTACGTTTTTAACCAATAGTTATAGATTATTAATCTTTTTGATTATGAATATTAAAATAAATAATTAAGAATCTAAATGAGTAAAATAAATGGAAGAGAACTAAATTAAGAAGAAGAAAAATATTAATCCAGTACCCATTTATTACTATGTCTCTTAGAGAAACTTAAATCAATTGCAATATTGATCGAAAGGCCCAAAATGATGAATACAATCTCTCAAGCCATTTATCAACATGTCTTGTATCCTAGAAGATGTAAATTGAAACCACAATTAGTGTGAGAAAGAGAAGGTCCTTGAGGGCCATGAATGAGTTATGGAAAATAATATTAACCTAATCCATTAATAAATAGACCTTAGAGATAGAGGACGTACAAATGACTAATTATTATTTGGTAGTTTGTGTTTAGATGACTAATTATCCAATCACTTATCTAGTCATTTCTATTTGGTTGATCTTGTGATTTCACTTAATAAACAAATTAGTCCCTCATTTAGTTAATTATAACTATAAATTGCAAAGAAATAGTAAAATGTGATCACTTTAGTCGCATGACTTGTTGCAAGAGCATCTAGAGGTATGAGGGAAATCTTGTGTGATCCAAAAAAATGTACTTAAACTTAGTTTTTGTTTCATGTGTTTTCATTTCTAGATACTCATTTGGGTCAAATAAAGGTTCCAACTCTCACAGTTCCACTATTAGTGTTCTGGGTTAGAGTTTTTAATCACCTTGGGATACATGTAAATGCCAAAAAAATAGGAATAAGTAATTGAGCCATAATTTTGGTGAACTAGAAGGTGTAAATTGGTCAGATGATTGTAATTGTAATTTAGAGCATTCCAAAAAAAGAATCAGGTCAAAAGGCCCCACAGTTTGAAAGTTATCGCAATTTTTTAGTTTCTGGAGACATCCTAAGAATGCGTCAAAGTCAAGTTAGGGGCATTAAATGACCTTGAATAGAGCCAAAAATGGGGGATGATCAAAGTTATTCATAGGACTATAGATCACTTTGAGAGCTTTCCAAAAATGTAAACAGTTCATCAATCAGAGCTACGGTTCAAAAGTTATGCCTTCCGAAAGTTTGGTTACCATTTTTGGATTCTTCTAATGCGACTTCTAGAGCCTTGTATTTGGTCGGTGGATGTCAACTAGCACTTTCTAGAATGTATTCCTAATCCTTAACCCTCTGAGGTCTATTTAAGAACATTTTTGGCATTGTAAAAGGTAGTTCGGAGTGGAGTTTGAGAGAAGGTACTAGGAGAAGAAATTATCTCCAGTTTTATGTTATTGTAAGCCCATAGGGCCTGTTTTGAAGTCTATTTTCTCTGCACTAAGTTTACTAGCATATTTTTATAGTTAATAAAATTTTCCCTTTCCTGTTGTGTCCATTATGTGCTTGGGTCGTATCCCCCTCATGACTAAAATGTTTAGTGGTGTGACTAAAAGTTTTAGTCATGTAGTCACATATTTTCCAAAATGTACTAGTGTATGCTGCATATCAATTATAGTTTAGATGTACTAATAATGCTGTAGAATACGAGGCATTAATTTGAGGACTTCTTTTTGCACTGGAGAAAGGAGTCACTGCTCTCATAATTGAAGGAGATTCTCAACTAGTTATATGAAAAGTAAAATCCATTTACTCTTGCAATGATAAAAGATTAATTTCTTGCAAAAAAAGGGTATGGGATATAATGAATGACTTTAAAGCTTTGAACATCAAATCCATTTCAAGAAGAAAAAATATGGTAGAAGATGCTCTTGCCATTTCAACAAGTGCTTTACAACTAGTTGAAAGAACCACGTTGAAAATATTTTCAGTGGAATTGGTTGTGGTTCTGGCTATTCCTGATAATATCACAAACTTTTAGGTCTTTCAAGATGATCAACATTTACCTAATTTTATCATGTGCTATCACCATTTTGAGGGACAAGAGATTGATGATACACCAGATGAAAAACCTAAATATGATGAGATTGAGGATAAAGATGAGATTCTTAATCTAAAAACCAACACTATTCCAAAAGGAATGGTTGAACTAGAATGCATATTTGATCATGATGAATCAACACTCAATAGAAGGGTAACCAAAGAAAAGGGAATCAAAGAATGTGACTCATACAATTTGGGTACTGATGAAGAACCAAGAATGGTATAGATAGGAAAAGCATGAAACTCATAGGAAAGAGAAAACATTCTCAAATTACTCACCGAGTATAAGCATGTCATTGCTTGGAGCTATGAAGAACTTAAGACTTATGATCCTAAGATTATCACACATGAAATCCTGCTAAAACCAATTCCAAACCATTCCAACAAAGAAAAAGACCAATAAATCCTATCATTGAACCATTGATCATGAAAGAAGTAAAGTAGTTTCTAGATGCAAAGATCATATTTCCAATTTTCCATTCTACATGGGTGGCTAATTTGGTCCCCATGCGGAAGAAGACTGGAGAGATTCATCTTTGTGTTGATTTCTGTAACTTAAGTCTAACATCCCAAAAAGACAATTATCCTTTGCTCTCATTAGATGAGGTCTTGTAGATCACTAATGGTTCAAAAATGATGTCTTTCCTAGATGGTTGCTCATGGTACAATCAAGTGATGTTCGATGAAGAAGATAGGCTAAAAATGGCCTTCACAACAAAGTGGGGAACTTGTGCCTATAGAAGAATGCCCTTTGGACTAATTAATGTAGGAGCTATATTTCAACAAGTGATGGGTGAAGCTTTCAAAGGATTGATTAACAGACATATAGTGATCTACATGGATGACTTGACAATCTTTTCAAAAGATTGAAGTACCCACATTGTTGATCTAAGACAAGCATTCAATAGATGTCGTAAATACAACATATCTCTCAATCCTAAGAAATGTTCATTTGGCATTACTAAAAGAAAACTCCTAGGACATGTTGTTTCTAAAGCTAGAATCTCCATTGATCCTGATAGAGTTGAAGCTATTCTAAAATTAGCACCTCCACACAGTTGGTAGGAATTAAATTCTTTCTTTAGGAAGATAAATTTTGTACAAAAATTCATAAGTGGATTTGCAGAGATTGTTCACCCCCTTAATGATTTTCTCAAAAAGGGAGCTAAGACATAATGGGTTTTAGAGATAAAGAAATCATTTGAAGATATCAAGGTGGCCATTTCTACAACCTTGATCTTGGTGAGTCCTAATTACGAGTTACCTTTTACGATCTATTCCTTTGCTTTCGAACACTCTTGTGAAGGGATCCTGACACAGAAGAAGGAAAAGGAGGATGAAAGACCAATTTCCTTTATGAGTTTCTCCCTAAAGAATGTAGAGTTAAATTATTCAAACCTTGATAAACAATCCTTTGCATTAATCAAGGCAGTAAAAAAGTTTTGTCATTATATTCTAAGAAGCAAGGTGTATGCAATTGTACCTGACCTAGCAGTAAAAATGCTTTTGATGCAGAATGAACTTGGTGAAAGAAGGACAAAGTGGATGGCTATACTTCAAGAATTTGATCTTAAAATTCAATCTATGAGATTAGTCAAAGGTCAAGGGTTGTCAAAGATGATAGCTAATAATCAGGATGGAAATGAAAAGGAATTCAAGTTTGACAATGAAGCAAACAAAGATGATTAGAAGAAGATGGTTGTATCACAAGTTCACATTAATCAGGGTGTGGTGAAAAATGTTTGGTATCAAGACATTGTTTATTATCCTCTACAAGACCAATGTCTGAGTTTGATGAATAGTTCACAATGCAGGGGACTTAAAATGAAGTGTGAATCTTATATGCTACATGACAAGAAGTTGTACAAGAGAAACTATGAAGGGATTTATCTGAGGTGTTTAGGCCATGAGGAAGCAAAGGAAGTCTTGGAACACTTTCATAATAAGTATGGTACAAGACATGGTTCAAAAAAAGAAATGACCCACATGATTCTAAGATCAGATTATTTTTGGCCCTCAATATTCAAAGCACTTTTGAGCATGTATGCTCTTGTCATATCTATCAAACTAGTACCAATAGAGAAATAAATCTAGCAATTCCCTTATAGCCTATGTATAATATAATCCCCTTCACAAAGTGGGGGCTGGATTTCATTGGTCCAGTCAACCCACCATCATCAACTAGACATGCATTTATTCTCATAGCTACGGATTACTACCCATGATGGACAAAAGTAGAAACATTCAAAAATTGCACTACTAAGGTGGTAACAGACTTCTTGGAAGAACACATTGTTACTAGGTTTGGAATGCCATTTTCCCTTGTCTGTGATAATACGTCTACTTTTGCATCAGCATTCTTGACCTAGTGGGCATTTGAAAATCAAGTCATTATCAAGTTCTCTTTGAATTACTACTTGCAAGGAAATGGGGCAGTATAATCTACAAATAAGAACTTGATAACAATAATAAGATGATTGTTGAAGGAGAAACCTAGGGATTGGCATATGCATCTCAAATATTCCTTATGGACAAATTGAGTGAGAGTAAAAAATGCTTTGGGGACTTCTCCATATTTTCTTGTCTACAGACAAGAACTAGTGTTCCCACTTAATCTTAGAAACCCTATTTTGAAATTCATGAGTGGGTATGTCAAAGATACTAAAAAAGTACAAATTAGATTGATGAATCTTTTGGAGATGGAAAAAAAATAGATAGCTACATTGGAGCACATGGCTAAACATCAAGCTGTGGTGAAAAGATGGTTTGACAAGAGGGCCACGATAAAATCATTCAGGATTTCTGACCTTATTCTACTCTAGAATAAGGCAAAAGAAAAGTCAGGTAGTCATACCAAGTTTCAACACTTGTGGACAAGCCCTTATCAAATTACAGAAATTCTTGAAGAAAACACTTTTAGGATCAATTCCTTATAGGGGGAATTTCTTCGCTTACTCATAAATGTGCAGTTTTTGAAGCATTATTTTGAAGCTTAAAAGACACAAAAAAATTAGCTAGATTTTACTTCTGCATTTAGCTTAGATTTTTTAATTTCTGCAAGTGGGTTTGCTTTCATGTTGTATGTTTTCTTTTAGTCATGTGTTTCCTTTCAATGTTGTGTCAATCCTAGGGGGTAAGGTGTACTTGATATTTTCTCTCAAGATTTTTACTAACCACTCTTTGGTTTTGATTTCAAGAAGAGGTATTTCTTTGTCAAAATATTTGGATGATTATGTGTTTTATACCAACTGAGCAACCAACATTTCTTGTGGAAATAGGGGACTTTCAGTCTGGAAATCAGAAGCCTAGACCAACAAGTTCTCAACACTTTACAAATTTAAAATTTTGATTGTTTTAGGCGATGTTGAATTGAAGTTGAAAATGACAAGGGATGATCCAAACTTCAACTAGTTCAAACAGGATGGGTCTCCTTGAGAGGTTTCTAAAATCAGTATTTGGTGTGAGAGTTTCTAAAATGTTCTAAAAGAGGAACGAAAGGGATGTTCACAAGAGATCTAATCCAAGAAATGAGACTAATGTCCTAACTATACATTCTAAGTGTAGTTAGGATACAAGAAAAAGAAAAAAAAGAGAAAAAGAAAATAAAAGAGAAAATACAGTGTTAAGACTGAAGGATTCTAAAGATCTAAAATGGGAAAAAGGATATGTTTTCAAAAGCAGAGTATCTTGTATCAAAAACATTGCTTCATATAAACTACATGGAACACTTATTCAAATTTTCCAAAAAGATAAAAGAATGTGGCACCCTACCAAGAGCCCTCAAACTAATTTTCTCATTTGGTCAAGCAATTGATTGATGAATAGTCTTCATGGAGATTTTGAATGAATGAGTTACGAGGAATGGAAGATTGTTTTGAGTTATCAGAAAACTTTGATAGACTACATCCTAAGATGTCAAAGGGAACAAATACACAAACCACACACTAAGCTTGAAGGTTTTGAACTCTAAGATTTTGATTGAAAATTCATCTTAAAGACGCTCAAAATGTTCAAAGTTTGGTTGGTGTTTGACACACATTGAAAGAATGTTTTTTGATGAAGAAATGCCTTGGTCATTTCTACCTTTTTTGGGGGCTATTTGTTGTGGTCTCACAACACACACCCCATTCCTCACTAGGAATGGGGAGCCCTACTTTTTTTTCCAACTCCCAAACTTATAGTTCAAGAGTTGAGAGAAAATATTAGAAGTCAAGAGTGTTAGAGTCAAAAAAAACCAAAAAAATAAAAACAAAATTTTTTTTAGAAAAACACAAAAAAAAAAATCAAAAAATTGAAAAGAGATGAAAAAATTGAAAATTTGAAAAAACATAAAAATTCTAAAGAATTAAAAGTTCAATATATATATATATATTTTTTTTAAATTTTTTTTTGAAAATTTAAATATATATACAAACTTTAAAAAATAAAAAAAAATTAAAAAATGATAAAAAAAAAAAAAGGGATCAATCTAATCTTCAAATTTATATCCACTCCTAAGATCTCGCTTCTTATCAATGGCACGCCAAAAGGTTTCTTTGATATCTCCAGAGGAATTAGACAGGGGGACCCTTTATCCCTATCTCTCTTTATTATTATGGTTGAAGCCTTTGGGAGAGCTATGATATATGCATACAATAAGCAAAGGATTATGAGGATTGCTATCTCCAGAAATTTGTTTGATATAACACACCGACAGTTCACTGATGATACTTTTCTTCCTAGTAAAAGCATGGCATTAGAAGCTCATTCTCTCAAAAGCATCATAACTACATACATGGAAGCTTGAGGATAGAAGGTTAATGACCTCAAATATGAAATTTACTTCATTAATACCAAGCTAGAATTAAAGCAGCAAATTTGCAAGATAATGGGTTTTTAAAAAGGAGCCTTTCCTTGTGAATATCTTGGTATAGCCCTAGAAAAATGGACTAAATCAGGTAAGATTTGGGAAAATAAATTAGAAAATATAGACTCCAAGCTTTTCTTTTGGAAGGATAGGTGGCTAATGAAGGCTATTAAATGCACTAAAATCCATGCAATACTCTCGGCCATTCCAACCTATTCTCTTTTGTGTCTGCCTCTCTCTAAGCAGAATCTCAAAAAATTTGAATCTAGGATGAGGAAATTTCTTTGGAAGGATCAGGAGGAAGATAATAAACTAGCCCTCATCAAATGGGACAACATTTGTAAACCTAAAGAATTAGGGGGTTTAGGGATCAAGAATTTATAATGGCAAAATGAAGCTCTAGGGGTGAAACTCATTTGGCACCTTTACAATGAAAGTAACCGTAAATAGGCCAAGATTCTTTATAACAAATATCTTTATGTAGATGATCCATTTTTTATTTTTAGAGTTATCTCTCCTCCAAAAGGGTCTAAATTCTTAACATGGGATGTTGGATCAGGTGACGAGCCTTTTTTTGGGAAGATTCTTGGGATGGTAGCCCCCCCTTAATCTCTATCATTTCACTCTAGTTCTTAAAAATAGATTATCTACTCTTTGGGGTAACAAAGTCAAGGATTATAAGATGTTGATAGAGTCAGAAGGTACACCTAAATGGGTATGGAAATCTCTAAAGGGTTTGGGTTTTTAGGATCATCTAGTTAACGAGTTCGAAAAGATTTTGGAAAGTAGGTCTCTTAAGCTATCAGATAGAAGAGAAACCTTAATTTGGACCACTTCTAATGATGGGAAATATAATGTCAAAAATGGGTATAGGGCCATTCTAGAAGCTCATAAAATTGAACTGGTGGATATCTCATTAAAGCTCTGTTGGGATTCCTCTTGTCTTCAAAAAGTGAGCTTCTTTCTGTGGCTAGCTATTCAAAATTAGATTCTTACTATGTACAGATTATATATTCTTGGCGTTCAGGGTCCCTCCCAATGTGTTCTTTGAAAAATTAATAGTGAAGATAATGACCATCTTTCGTTTAAGTGTCCTCACTCTCAAAGATGTTGGGAGTGGCTCAGACAAATGTTGGGATGGTCAACCCCCTTCCCAAAATCCCTAATTGATTTTCTTCAAGGTTGGCCCATAAATCTAGTCAAGGGATTTTATAGAAAACTGTGGAATATCTCCACTTCTATTGTGTTATGGGAAATCTAGAAAGAAAGGAACTATCATATTTTTCAAAATGTAGAATTCAAAACTGAAGATCTTATTGCTAAAATAGAAGCTAGTATTGTAGAACGATCAACTTTTATCTCAAAAACTCACAACTAGAGGAAGGTTCATTCTCAAATTGGGATGGCCTCGTGAAGAAACTTTGGCCTAACTTGATTAATCCACCACTATTCTATTTGAAGAACAATAAAGAGGCTAGGAAAAATTGCAAATGGGAGCCTCTGCCTTTGGGATGGGTTAAACTAAATTTTGATGGAGCAACTCATGGTAACTCGAGTATAGCTAGCATTGAATGTATAATAAATAATGAGACTGGGTGTTGGATAGTCAAAAAGGTGATGTCTATTCCTCCTACCTCTAACAATCTAGCAGAACTAGAAGCTTTATACGAAGGTATTCAATTAAGTATTAAACTTAAATTAAATAAAGTCATAATTGAAGGAGATTCACAAATTCTATTAAATGCCATTAGGAAAAGGTCTACTCCTAATTGGGTCCTTAATTCTCAGTTAGAGGTGGTTCTCTCCCTAATAGATAAATTAGAAGATTATTAGATCTACCACATATACAAGAAAGGCAATCAACTTGTGAATCAGCTAGCTAATTTGGGAGCAGATGGAGTCAATTCATTGCTATTTAATGATGATTACTCTCATCCTTGTTGAATTTTTTTCCATCCTAGTCATGGTCTTCAGTTTTATTTAATAAATCCTACTAGTATATACTCTTTCAATCACTTTTTATTGTTATTATATCCTTACGCCTTATTTTTTTGTTTGGTCTTATTTATCTTGATTCCTAAGTTTTATGCTATACATATTGATTTATTCTTGGCAATTTAGGAGTACATTATATTTATTTCATTTGAATAGACTCTACACTTTCCTTATTATCATAACATTAGCCATAGTTTTTAAGTAGCTCAGAGTATTGTGTAATCATTCCTTCTTTTGTGGTGCTTCCCGTGTATTGGTACTTCACATTTATGTGCCATCTGATGTAATCCTTTTCTGTCATCGAGCCTGTGACTCCTATGATGGCATCTAGAGGTTTCTTCTTTTTATTTTTGGGGGTCTCCTATTTCCTTTCACTTTCATTCCCAAGGTTTAGCATGGAATCCAATATTCACCTATTCCATGCCACTAAGAGTCGCACAATGGCATTCTGTGGGTCGATAAAACTAGGGAGGTGGAACTGGATTCTCCATTTGGTGGATGATATGACACATCTTACAATCAGTCAAGCTCTTGGAGAGGGATTTTTTGACTATCAATATACTTAGAGGACCAACAGTAATATAATTGGGTCATTCATCAAATGTCTAGTATGAGCCAAAGTGGAAGTAGATGACATCATCAGGCTTTTTCATGACCTATTTGTCACTACCTAGAGAAAAGGTTTGGAACAAGTGATGTATAGCATTGATAAAAATATAAGATTCCCCTTCTAGAAAAGTATATGAATCTACCATTAGGGCATCTAGATTTAGTCACCTCTTATTAACGACCATCCTTGGTGATTCGAGAGAGCCTAGCTTTTTATCATGAATGGCCTAAAATGGAGGCTAATTTACATTTTCTCCTTCGCTGGTAGGGGATCATCATAGAAGAAAATATGGAGTGGCTTCTCAACTATCTTCATATTTCCAAAGCTTACATCTAGCCAAGGGTGACATTTGACAACCTTGATGGTCTGGACTGTTGTACCCCTAATGTATTAAAAACAATTAAAGTGAAATTTGACTTTGAATTTCCTCCCAATTTCCAGTTGGAGCAGCCCAATAACATCATGGAAGTGATCATGGTTCTCTTGAAGGAAGGTAGGGGTCTAGCTTGAATGTTGGTAATCCCATCTGGTTAGACTAGTACTATAGGGTTTCAATGTTTATATATAGGTAGTGATTTTGCTAGTGCACTTAAGTATCCATAACAATAAAAGAACCAATTTTTGTTATATTTTGTATATCTCTATTGTGTAAATTAGAAACTTATCTTTTTTGTTCAGTGGACTTTATGAAATATATATAATATATGGTATTCAGCTCATGCCCTGTTCCTTTCATGGCATTTTTGTGTTTCATTCTTTAATTCTTATTCTTAGGCTAAATTCCTTTAGTTCAAGTTAGGGTTAATTGCATGGATGAAGTTTTGAGTAGGGATTTAAGTTACTTTTTGATATTTTGTATATTGGTTTGATTTTGTGCTCAAATATAGCAGTCTTTTTGAATTGGCCTTTTCAGGATATGGCTACATTCCTTATGATAAGAATTTCTCAATTTGGCTCTTCCTTTAATGCTTTCATTATGTATGTGGTGTATGAATTAATGGAAATCTTCTTTATTATTCTTAGTATCAAGATAATCTACTCATTAAATATCTTCAACCTTTCCATCAAATAGTAATATGGTGCGTAGCATTCTCAATTCATGTGATTGAGAGGTGGATTTCTTTTTGGTAGATCTCATAATATTGGATTTATTAGATTGTGATATGTAGTTTGATATGCTCCTTGTTCCTGTAATTGTATTAACATTAGTGAATTAAAGTCTTATTTGGCAACTTCCTTTTAGCTCCTCCTTCATATTAAATTAAGCTAGTGTATTCTAGGATAAACAATATTTTTAGCTTTGCACTTCTCTTGTTTGGGTATGCTTTGTGAATATGCTTCATTTTTCAAGTCTCCTTTGAAATTTGAGGATTATGAGGAGCAAGAACTTTGGTGGCATTTTAGTTACATTTGTATCTAATTTGGGTGCAATGTCCTCATTCATCAGCCAGATCTATTACTTGTCCTAGATAATCTCCTCTTATCTCTATGTTTTAGTATTTTCTTTCAGTTTATTATGATGTTTATGCATTAATTAGGATATGGACCCAAGTGGAGTTTTTTATTAAATTTAATAGGTTTGTTACTCTCTTCCTTTAGTAATTTTCACTTGATAATTGTTTAATTGTGATATCCTTCTCCGTTGTATGTTAGGTGTCATGCTCAAAACCTGACAAGGCAACCAACACAAGCATAACAATTTATTTTTTAAAAATTCTTTTATATTATTATTAATATTATCATTAACCTTTACTTATCTTTAAACCTGACACATGGCAATAATCCAACTGACCTATAACTCTCTACGACATCAAAAACATCCTCAACTAAACAACACATCCTTGTACCTTAATTCACTACTTTGTTAACACAGATTCCTCCTTTAGATAGACATGGAAATTTCACATTACTCACACAATAGATTTTTCCTTCATAATATTGGTTCTTCCTCACACTACATTTTAGATATATAGATGTTATCATGTTTACCATTCTACTTTGTTCACTAACATTGGCTGACTTAATTGGAGACTGCATTTGATGGATATCATTCTTTAGTGAATTAACTATACTTATACTTTGATATTTTGCAAAGTGATTTATAGCATTGATTGATATATCTATGTGGATATTATTTGTAAACAAGCTTCATGAATATTGTTGACATGGACATTCTATGTAAATTTTATTTCAAACTTATTATTTTCTTAACTCAATTTCCACAAACAAAGGTAACATTCCTATTTATTTTCTCTAATAAATTAAAATTCCAATTAATAACTCTACATTATTCCCATAAATCTTATATTAACTACTACTATTAATCTCTTTAAGATCTTTACTATACTAAAAAAATTGACATTTTATCCATTAAACTATACCCCAATTATACTAATTCTTCTTACATAACTAAAGCCAAAGGTAATTTCTTACCATATATGTATTGTTATTATTTACCAAAATATAATAATAACATATCTACTAATTTAATTTCATTAAATTACCTATACTAAAACTATGACACATAACCATAATAATGTTAATATTATCACCCTAGGCTTTTTAGGTCCCAAACCCACATCTTACAACACAATCATGGCTACCCAAAGACCATGTACTAGTCTCTAAGCTATTCCCTAGGCGTAAGTGGGAAGAATCATTAAAATATGCTCCCATACTCTAAGTTCAAGGTAGGCACCTAGGGGAAAAGTGATTGTTGCCAAGTCATAGATTTATTAAAGTCTTTTCTTACTTCCTTTGCACTTTGCTTATGTCAAACAAGGTTGTGCTATTCTCTTCCTTCCAAGGTGTCATGTCAAGTCAAATCTACAATGCATGTCTTTTCTCACAATATATAGGTGCCTAGACCAAGTTCAAAGTAGCAATTATGATGATGTGGGCACTTTGTCCTAAGTGGAGATTGATTAGTATGAAGGTCACATAGCTCAAGGTTTTTATTTAAAGTTTCCTACCTTCCTTCTTCAACATGTGGCACCCAAAATAAGATCAAGTCTGACATAGGTCAGAGCTCCTTTTTGGAGTCAAGAAAAGATGGTGCTAGGTGGGGTCCCTATTGATTTGTGTTTGTATTTAGTTTTTTTTTTTGTTCTTTGCTTGCATTTACTATGGTATTGACTTGCTTTCTTTTCTCCTTGAGGTGGTGACATATATGATGCTCTTTTTTCATTTTAATATTTATGTTATTGATTATTATATTTTATTTTTTTCTTCTGCATGCGTACTATACTCAGATGTGACTTGGATTATGTGTCTTTTCCCAAATTTTGCATAATGGGACTAGGGTAGTCTTAGAAAGTTTAAAGTTAAATCTTTTTTTTAAGCCCCTAAGTCCCCTAGGGTCCTAGATAGGATACCAAGCATATTCTCCTATTAATATTTTATTGATCTGTAATCAAGAGAAAAAGTTTATTCTCTTTCCCATATATTTTCCTGAATGTTGGATGAGCTCCTACAGCAAGGTTAATATTATGCACTTATGCATTGATGCAAACTATTTGTTTTTTTATCCTAAATCCCATGGTAACTTTTATATGATTTTTCCAATATTATTGTGAGGGATTGAACATATCAATTATGGCCTAAAAAGAATTCTTTTAACCTTGATCATTCACTTATTATCATATGTATGCATTTTACATGAGAACTTGAATATAGAACTATTGTGCAATGAAACTAAAATAAAAAATAACATTCCATAATCCAAATCTTTCAGTGTTGCTAATCTTCCATGGTGATGAAAGCAATTCCTACTATCCAAATAGAGATGTAGGAATACAATAACTGAAGGAACAAGATAATTTATCCTCAAACACAATATAGAAACTTTCTCCAATAATTTATGAGATACACAAAAAGGTGGTGGAATCACTATAATAGTATTACACAAATGGAAAGACCTTGCTAACATACTTAGACATTTCCTCAATTCCTCTATTACCAATTGGATATAAACAACACCAAACATCTTGATCACAAAAAGAAACACATATCAAGTTGGAGATTGCATCTCCCTTATTAAACCAATTACAATAGCATTCCTTTCTTTTATGAAGTGAAATCCTCTTAACCTCCAAGCATCCAAGACATCAAATAACCTGTAAATACAAAAAAATATGGAACCATGGAGGCTCACCTCCCAACCTAGGTCTCAAGGAGACCACCCCTACGCTAGGAGAAACAAGGTTCAACCAAGTTGCACTCAAACATCATCATAATAACAAAACAACAACAGGAACATCTCAATTTAACATCGCATTTACAACTCCCAACGAAGGCTTGCACAATGATTCACACATGGAATCATAAACATTGGATGAAGGTGGGCTCTTAATTAGGAGATTTTCCATATCCTATAAAATTTGTAACAACAATTTCCATGCCCTTTCTGGGCTTCATTGATCAATTATTTCCATGCCTTTCGAGATTTCAAAAAACAATAATTTCATGCCCTTTTGGGGCTATTCACAAAAAAAAAATTTCACACTACCATCAATCAAATCATCTCTGAATTTCCATACTTCATCAACCTTCTTCCACAACATCACTCTCCATACTATCCATAGAAAATTATGAAGGCATATGGCATACAATGGAGATCATTCTCCAAGGTTCTCAACTATATCTCAAGCCCAACTAACCCCTTCACCCTAGGCTTGCTCTTCCCTCCCAAGGGTGAGTGAAGCCTTCAAACCCTTGTAAAATTTCAGCACTCAAACAATGCAAGAAAATACAAGAAGAAACCCCAAGAAAGTTTATGAAACAACACACACACTTTCACAACACAACACATGATCCCATAACATTCTTACAATGTCTAGCTTCAACTACATGAAACAAAGAAACATGGCATGAAGCACTTACCTCCATCCAACTATGGCTTTGAAATGGTGAACCAAAGCTCTTCCTATTTTTCTTGGCTTCTAAACTACTCCATAACCATATGTGTCTCTATAATTAGAGAGTGGGTAAGCAACTACCAAGGTTAGCACAAGCTCCCTATAAAGGCCTTCACTTTCCTCCTCACCTACCCCTCTTACCTTCTTGTATTCTCCACCAATAAGAACTGATCTAAGTGGTGTAATGAGGTAAGAAGTCATGTTACAACATGATTTTCGAATTGGCTTAGAAATGACTATTTTTGAGGGTCTCCTAGGTTCCCTAGACCAACTTATGTTTATATTTAAACCCCCAACCCATACTATTACCATGTGAGTAACTTATTTTCACTAAATTAACACTTGGGGATCATTTTAGGCTCTCTAAAGTTCCTATCAACTTGTAACTAGAATTTCCATCATGAAGGTGACTCTTCCTAACACTCTCCAAGGTGGGTTAATTGATTTTGTCATGAGGATTAGGCTCAGGTTAAGTGACATCATGCCAAAGAGTCCTATTGGACATGTCATTTACACATAAACATTAAAAGTGTCAAATGACACCCACACACACATTAAAACACTTTACACTTCACGATGACATGTCTCTAATCAATCATACTTCCTGACTATTACACTCATGCACAATCACATTACGAAATAAACATGATACAACAAGGTTTTGAATCTTCCAAATATTCACCTTGGCTTTATTGTGTTCACCTAAGATTGAACCTTGTTTCCCCCATTTATCTCCATGGTTCAACTTTTCTACACACTCAACTTAAACATTAGTAGCCCTATAAAATAATATACAAGACATACAGATAAATGCAGAATAAATCCAATGTCACATAATACACATTAACATATACATTTAACTTCATCTAATCATTTCTATTCTAACTACTATAAAAGAAGCATTGCACTGTCATAACCATTTAACCTTCATCTAAATACACATATATAATTCATATTCAAAACATTGCAATTTCATCATATGGGTATTAGCATAATGAATTATTGTTCTAAGTGCTGTCACCATTCTTATAATCCATTAAACAATCAAAACATATAAAATGGATTGCAGTACACATGTCTTAGGTGAAAATCACTAATATGCAGCCTTATGAACTACTATTGTCCATTAAGTTAGACATATAGACATTCCTAGCAATATCTCTTTATCACCCTACAAGGGGTTTGTGAGTAAGTTTCTAGGGTTAATTTCCTCAATCTATTAGCATGTTCTCAAAAGTGTTTCATTGTTCTTTAAACACAAGTTTCAGATGTAATCATATGTCTTATTGCCACTTTAACCTACATTCATTGTTATCCCCTAGAAGAGGAAATGTTAATTCATTTGGCTAGGGAGCTGTTCCAGCAATCTTTGATCAAGTCCTTAGATTGAACCTAGAGAGTTTCATTTTCAGGTGATTTTAGTTATTCCTTCTAAAGTTACTTAATGGTGATTACACTTATCATTATTGAAGTCCGCTTAGTCTCCACTAAGATCTCATAAACATTTTCTAGTAAGAAAAATGTTTGTCTTACTCTAATTCACTCCTAATCACATTCATTATATGAAATCTAAAATAGGGGTCTCGTGTGGGTCTTACATTAGGTTTGATATATTTTTTTTTCTATTTGGTTTATTATTGTTTTCCGTTACTAATAAGGTTATTAGTGTTTTGCATTCTACTTCTTTATTTTCTATTACTTAGTTTACTAAGTTTACTAACTTTTGTTAGATGTAACTATGATGCCTCCAATTTGGGTAATTAGCCATTTGTGGATATTAGTTTAGTACGATGTTTATCTTGATTTCTTAATGTGCACTTTTAATTTATTCTCTAAGATTGACAGGACTACTAGAGCTTGATTTGAGCAAGATATTTCAACATTACGGGCATTTTTCTACAACTTTTTCTCTCATTTTCTTTCATGGGTATGCCCCTTTGCACACATGTACATATACATTTATTTCTAATATTTTATACTAGGGTATGACCCTTTTAAAATGTAATAAGATAGGACATCTATCACGAGCTATATTGGAGGTTTTTTTCTCCATTCTTTCCTACCAGTGCCTATTTGAATGGAGATAAGCTATTGTAAATTTCATTTATTTATTTTAATAAAATTAATCAAGGCCTTGGCCATTTACCAATAATAAAAAAAGGGGATAAAAAAAATAATTAAAAAAAATTAAAACGCCCAAATTGGGCATTTTATTTTCCTTTATGTTTATTTAAATTGAGAGCTTTTACATTTTATTTCTAGTCTTTATTACTTTGAACTGATAAACATTTTTCTGACAATGTGCAGGTGATCAAATGGCATCCACATCTGTAATGGCACCCAAACCTATCATTTTCAAATTCCAAGGCATTCCTTTAAAATCAAGATTTCATGATGACCATGCAAAAATCTAGGATACTAATTTAGGGCACATAGATCTAGGAGAATTCTTAAGAATCTATAAAAAACTAACCAAGCGACCAGCTCTCATATCTTCACTGATCCATTTTAGGTTGGTGAATGCAGCTTCACATCCTGTGTCAGTACAGTCAATAGAATTAATCATGACCTTGGCACAACATTTTGTTCCTAAAGAAAGGGTCGTCAAGAGCATCATAAGAGAAGTTGTGTTGGACCTTTGACCCAATAACATTGAGAGGGTCTTCCATCTCCCAAGAGTAGATTAGTTCATTAGGCTCTCATACAAAGTAGTTGAGAGATGGTACAAGGAACACCAGTAAGAAGCAATTGACATCATACAGTCTTCATACCTCATTCAGAAGCCTCCTCGAAAAATGATAATGGGAAAAGTGGATATGAATCAAGGATACATAAAGGAAGACATTGGATACTCTATCATTCCTTTAAGCAGAGTCATGGGTTTACCCATAGTAGGTCACCTCAACACCTTTATGGTCAACTTCATTGAGACTAGCAAATATCAAAAGATACCACTAGATTAGGCCATCACACTAACTAAAAACTTGTGTGAGAAACTTCTTACATGGTATAACTACTTGTAGTAAGGGAAAAAAACTATCCCTATTTGTATAGGAGAGGCAATATGCAGGATCCCAATGCTTGGCCATATATAGTCTACCCTCAACTAGTGAAGAAGAAGCTCCAAGCATAGAGTAAAGAATATAGAATCATGAATGATGTGTTCATCTTTGAAATCCTTTGATTCATTGAGGGAGACTATGGGAAGAGGTTATCTGATGAAGCCAAAGCACAAATTATAGTTCATAGAGCCTACTTTATTTAGTTCAAAATGTTCACATATTTGTGGGTAGTTGGTGCATCCATCAATCCTAAAAAGCTCCTGAGATATCGTAGTGACAAGTTGGTACTATTGGAAATTTTCCAACAAATTAAGTCAGCCTATGAGAAGATAAAGAGATAGAAAAGACCCTTTTGGGCATGACCATTGGTCATTGGACCATATCAGGTGAAGCAGAAGCAATACATTCTATCCTTTGAGTGGGAATGGGAGAACTATCCCCTTGAAGAATACAACTCTCCCCGGCACTTTTTTTGACAATGTTGGGAGAGTGGAGAGTCTGGCAAGAAAGGAATTCCATTATGAGGATGTTTTTGAAGATCACTAGATGAATGCCACAAATGACTATGATGTTCACATTAGGGACTACTATAGGATGACTTTATATCTAGCAGAAAAGGCTCTCTAGTTGAACATCCTATAGGAAATAAAGCAACATGATTCTAAAGAGTTAATGGACCCCCTATTCAACATTGACAAAATTGGTGAAAGAATTATTATGAATGCTAAGGTTGAGAGGGAGGAGGCCAATGATATTAATCATCAAGTGAGGAATGTCATTAGAATGATGAAGGATTGGATCAAGAAACATTTTCCACTTGATCCAATTCCTGATATAGTGATTTTTCATGCACATGCTCACCAAAAAGAAGTAGAGGAAAGAAGGTCACAATTCCTACCTTTGCGGCCTAGTCTCATATCAGGCCAGAGACAGTATACCAGCTTGATATCCCAATCAGATATTATCACCCTCTTGAAAGGAAGGGAAAGAACAAAAAGAAGAGGACCTCTCCTCTGAGGATTTAGGTAGAACAAGCTATAGAACAAGCATCTCCCTAGTAGTAGGAACAAAGTCCAAAAGGGTCCCAAGATACTGGAGCTATCCAAGTCTAGGATGAACCGCAATTGCCTCCTGTTGTGTCTAGCCAACCTAAAGAGGGAGAGATTCCACAAGCTTCCATTCATCCTATGCAAGGAGAGCTAGCTTCTCCTTCTTTCCCAAAGAAACATAAGAAGAGGACTAAGATTCAGATGAAGAAAAGGCAAAGGATCAGTAGAAGATTAGTGCCTAATCCATCTAATCTTGAAACCATTCTAAAGAGAGATGAAGAGGAGGAAGAAATAGAATTAGAAGAGGAAGAGGAACAATTTCCCTATAGGGAAGAACTTAGCTAGAAAGAGCCAAAAAATTTCAAAGAAGAAAGAGTGCCATGGGTACCTTGCCATCCACCCAAGTAGAACCTTTAGAACTCTCTTCTTTGGAAGATGAAGTGTATCAATGGGTGGATGAGCAAAGTGAAGAGGGCCATGATGTTTTCTCTATGTAAAATTTTTATTTCATGCCCATAGGTACAGAGTTGATTGGTGATAAGATTAGGGACACCCCTACAGGTGAACTTCAACAAGAAGACTGGATGTAGATGCTACCAGATACAAAGGGTCCTAATCTTACTCCCCCATCTCCACCACAAATTATAATGGTAGATAGTGGCTTGGTGACTCCTCCACTTCAAAGTTCAAAAGAGGAGTAGGTTCAGAAGGAGCCATCATCAAAAGAGCAACCAGAACAAATGGCTACCAATGAAGTGTCAAAGGAGGGATAGACGGTGGAATATTCTCAACCACCTTCCCAAGACAATTGAGGTGCAAACTACATGATCCATAGAGACTAAATCTATAGAAGGGGGATCCTAACAATAGGAGATGATTCCAAGAAAAAGTGATAAAGGGAAGGAAGTTGCAAAACATACACCTTTGTCACCAAGAGCCAGGTCCTCAGTAGGACGTATCCCTAGATGGATCTAAGAGGAAATAATGAGGAGTACTAAGCCTCAATTTTGTGCTTCAAAAGAAGACATTTGTGATATTGTAGAGATTTTGAATAAACTCGAGTCTCCATCACGCGAGGCAATGCCATTGGCATTTATCACTAGCACAAGGAACCAAGGACTATTTGCACATGTGGCTCTACCTCTTGAAGGCACAAATGTAGAATGTCTTAGTCTCAAGGATTATGAATTTGAATTTATTGCATGCTACATAGGAGAATGTGAATAAAATCATAGCAGTTTTGAAGTATGGGCCTGGAGTAAGGATTTACAAACTTTGCAAGCCATAAAGGGCCAAAGATACCAAGTTTTGATTGATGTATATACCAGAGAATAATTTGACATGATTGATAACTGGATAGAAAAGATAGCATATAGCAATAAGGTAATGGGATCATTACATGAGGAGATTCATTGGCTCAAGGACCAAGCTCAAGAGAAAATTTTGGAAGTAGAGAGACACTATAGTGATGCATGCCTGGATATTTTTTGAAGATAAGAAATGAGAAAATTTGTTACCTATCAAGACAGTAGTGGAAAATTTTAGGAATATTTTTGTGGAGGTTGCTAATGATGAGGACATCCAACAAGCTTTCAGGATAGAAGAAGCCTTGTTAGAATTGGATACCAAACTTGGGGATTTTGCTAACACTCGAATTAAGGTAGACAATTATAGACAAAAGGTAAAAGATAATATGAGGCTTTAGATATTCTAGATGTAGCTAAGATTACTGAGATGATAGAGAAATTCAAGGGAAAACATCCAAACATAATTTTGGGATGAAGAAGAACAAAACCCAGATGCTGGAATTTAAATTTTGACACTTAGTAAAATTTTGAGATTTTGAACCAGTCGAGGTCCATAGCTTTGTAGCTCCACAAGTGCATAGGTATGTAGCTCCGCAATTTAGAGGTGTGCCAATAGTTAATTGTTTGTTTCAAAAATAACACTTTCCATGCATTGGAAAATCATTCTAATGGAATTTTAACTTTGACACACACCTAATAAAGGATAAACTTCCAATTTTGGCACTCCTAGACACTCCTACTTTGACTGAAGGATTCCTCCTATTTTCTCTCTCATATTTTATTTTTTTTTGACATGTAAAGGGCTCATGCATCCAATCAATGAATAAAATATGGATGGAATCCTTCTAAGCACTAGATTAATTGTTAGATTATATATATTTAGTTTGTTTTAATGTTTTAAAAGCATTTAATTGCATGAAAATGACACACAATCTCTCACTCTCAACACTAATTGAGGAGATGATTTCTTATAAATACCCCATTGTAATATGTAACAAGGGCCACCATTATTATGCAATAAAATTATGCTTTTTGTGCTCACATTTTGATTGTAGTGATTCTTGCCTGAATGTGTTATTGTTTTGTGAATTGTGTTCATGGAATTTTGATTGAGTCAAAGGTTTATTGCATTGTTTTTGGTTGTGCAATCTTTTAGTTTTGGTGTTTGCTAAAGATTTATGAATTTTATTGACATAACAAGCTCGAGAAGGAATTATTAAATTGTGTTTGCATAATTCTTTTTCTCGCATGAGTGCACTTTCCATGGCCTTGCAATTTGATGAAGAGTAAAACATCATTATGTTATTAATATTTCTCATCGACGATTGCATCAGTGGAATCTAGGAAGCATTGCTCCTAATTTCATTGGTTACCTATCGATGTCTTCAAAAGCTTAACTCACAGTGTGTTGCCTTCTATAGCTTATGTCTGTTAGGTTTTCAATTTCATGTTATTTGCTTTCAGTTTTGTTATTTTCTTTGCTAACCCCCCTTTTTAGAATAGGAAATCATATTAGTTGCACTATTAGGTCACATTCATTTAAAAATAGAAAATACAAAAACATAGTTCTTTTGTGTGTTACTTTGAGATAGCGAATGTATTTTACTTCATTTTGAGATAAAAAATAGAACTAGCAAAGGTCTCCTTGTGAAAAATCACATTTATCTTCAACTAAGAAAATTTTGGTATGTCGCAAGAAAAATATGGAACCTTGGAGTTGATCCCAAAAGATTAGCTTTTCAAGAGAGAAATTTCACGAAGGATTCCTGCTATTAGCCTCATGTAGAATGACCACCCAACACATCTCATTTAGTTCTAGCTACTGCAAAGAAAGAAGATAAGGCAATGTTTGAACTACAAAGTAAATATGAGAGTGTTTTGGAGGCTTATAATAAAGAAGCTCAGAAAAGAATTGAACTTGAAAATAAGGTAATGGGGAGGTCTTCTAGGCCAAGGATTACATATCCTCACCCACTAGTGGAACCTTTTAAATCCACTCCTCTGATAGAAATACTAGATACTCCATGATGGCCACAATATTACATAGATGAAGATTTTGAATAAGAAAAGAGAAAAATTTGGGCACTACATGTAGAGCTAAATGTGCAATATGAAGACAAATTGAGAAAGGCTCTCATGTATATAGTTGATAAAATTGAATGGCCATTGTTTTATGACCAATTGGAAAAAGTAATAAACATGTAGGTTGAAATAAAAACATGTGATGAGGCCTTGAAACCTATTGCTAATAAGTGGAGTAAGAGGAGAAAGGAAATCACATTCTTGTGCTACTCTGTCATAAGGTCTTCACATGATCACATTGAAATAACTTATGATCTTGCTCACGATCTCACAAAATTTGATAATAAGAGAGTTGAGCTACAAAGAAGAATTTTTAGCTATTTGGATAAGTACAAGAGTAAGAAATTTATTTTATTTCCACTTGCTTTGGATAAGAAAAATAAAGATGAATGGGCTAAAGAATTAGATGATTTATTTTGTTTAGGAATGATTGAAGTCATAAATGAAAGAGGACATGCATGGTGGGAAGCCACAATAGAAGAAATAGTGAAGACCCGGTTATCTTTGATTCTTTAAATCAAGATTTTGCTAGTATTGATAAAGAGGTAGAATATGTGATCAAAAAGAAAAGTGATATTCTATAGTTTAATTGGCCAGATGACACTCTCTTTGACAAGTGGATGGCCTATGTTGCTTCTGATGAGTAGTTGAAGAGGTTGAGGATGATGATGATGAGATGAATCTAGATGAAGTGTAGATCATTAATACACCTTCAAAATATTAGAGGAGAGGAGAAGACAAATAAGGGAAGCCATCTCATGTGGAAAGTACTTTGGGCTAGATGGATGATGTGGCAGAAATGAAACCAAATATAACTGTCACCTTGGTAGTACATGATGATGCAAGTGGAAATGCTAGAGTAGAGGTGAATTTGAAGGAATTAGAGCCTAATACATCATTAGCAAATTTGATAGCTACATATGTCGATGACTCAGAATAACTAAAAGCCAATCATGAGATTTGTAGCATTTGAAAATGTAATAGAAGAGGGGCCTACCAAAAGAATAATATAATGTATAGGTTTTTCCATTACATAGTTTTTTGTCTTTTTGTGATAGCTAAATGTAAATATATTTTATCTAAGTTGACACTTATCAGTTCTCTATGCCTGAAGCTTGTTGCATTTCACTCTATTTAAGTGAGATTCAAAGGCTAGAGAATGGTCCAATTTCATTTTCAATTTTGGTCTTTATTGAATATGGCACGGTCCAGTTTATCAGTGCACAACTTATGATGTATTTCTTCAATAAATAATTGGGAATATATTGATGTTATAGGGGTCTAATGTTTCTTTATAGTCATTCTAAATCTTATTAAAATTGTATACAATTTTCAAAGAAGATTAATATAGAGTTGAATTGTCCCCATATCTATTCTTGCTAAAAAATTCTCCATTGTTATTACCTAGTATTTCTGATGTTGTGTGAGAAAAGCTTGTCCAATTGAATGCAATTCACTTAGATCGTATGTCAATTCATTATTGCTATTGATTCAATGAATAAAGTAAATTCTCTAGTGAATTTGATGAGGTTGGTAAGGTAATAGGAAGAATGTCTATAAGAATGAATTCCAGTAAGAATTGTTGATAGTAATTGTTGTAACACAACCATTTAGATGTATGAATTGAAGTAGACTCTAAATCCCAATGAATAAAGCACTGATTTAGTTAATCCAGTCTGTAGATAGAGAGATCATAAATAAGCACCAATTCTAAAATCAAAATCAATTTTATTTTACCATTTGAAGAGTTTCAAAGAGGGTTAGTAGTCGTTTACATCTAATTTTTGATTCCTAGATAGCTACTATTTTGAAAAATATTTGTAAACCTAGGGATAATTGTGACCAAATCTACTTATAAGGGATGTATATCATCTAAAAATGTCAAGGAATGGATAAACTATGTGTATGTTAGAGGTAGAAGATGATAATCAAAATGAAAGTAATAGGATTCTCATACAATAGTATCCATTTGAATCATCCTCTAGGTATACCTACCTTGGTTCTATAGAGCCTAGAGAGTAGAAAACTAGTCTTGGTTTTGTTGAAGTTGGATCCAAGTAATCTACATACATAATTGTTAAGGGGAAGTAGCTAGTTCCTAGATTTGTGAGTATTATTATCTTGGTATTGAGCTTTGTTGTTCAATACTTAAAAAAAATGACAAGGATCATAATCCATTTAGCTAATCTCCTTGTTAATATTTCTTTTTGCAAGAAATATTTCAAAAAATTGATCTTTTCTACTATCTTTAAATAATGAGCCAAAATTTACTGTCTAAGCTCTTGGGAAACCAAGACAACTACCAAGAAATCCTTTTCAGTGATCTTGTATTTATTTCATAGGAGACTAGAGTTCTACTAATAGTATATTGATCATTCCTTTTTATTCTCATCCTCTTTTCCTAACAATGCCTCTAATGATGTGATAGTTTCTTAGATATGCAAGATTAATGGATTCCCCTGAATGGGAGGCATTAGGATGGGTGGATTTTCAAGATGCTCTTTTAGTTGATTTAATATCATTTCATAGTCTTCATTCCATTTGTAGGTGACACCTTTGTACAATATTTTTGTGAATGGTTGTGATTTCCTACAAGCTATGTTATGAACCTCTTGATGGATAATAGCCATCCTTTTTTTTTATGTCTCTAAGTTTTGTTGTCTATTTATGTCAAACACTTACTCATATAAAAGGTAGAGTTGGTCGGTCATCACCGTGACCAAGGCATTCTATATAAACTAAGTCATGTATTCATAAATACTTTTGAAAATCCTATATATGTTGATGGTGTAGAGGTAAGGGTGGTGGATAAGTAGCCCACTTATAAACTTACTAAGTTGTGAAGGTTAACTAGTATTCTCCAAACCCTTAATAAGGCAATATAGTACTCAAATGATCCAAGACTTCTTAGATGGTTAGGATGAGTTACTTAGGAAAAAAATTGTATTTGAAATGTTTCAACACATTTTAGGTTCTCAAGTATCACTCAACACCTAAATCTCTCCAAACTACTTTTTAGGCCTAGTAGCTCCTATTGGGTCTCTAGTGAGATAGAAGCTTGGATTTCTCTCAAATTTTCTAAATTACCAACCTAACTCTATAGGTTTTCAAATAAAATTTTGGCCATACTTAGACATATCCAAATCCAAGCTTAGGTTGTTTTAGACAAAACCCTAATTCTTTAGACTATCTTAAAATAACAAGCATGAAATAAGGCAATTCTCCAAAGAAACTATTAGCAATACTTACTTTCTGCCTAAAAAACTTTCAATAGTCCCTTTATATGACTTCAAACCCCAAAATATCCAATCAATTTGGTCTTTGGATGCTTCCAAGTAGTAGATCCCCATATTGCTCCTTAAACCCCTTTTAAACTAGGGCTTTCTAATTAGATGTTGTTCCAACACTTCTAGGATCAAAAAAGGGTGGATTCACCTTGCATAGGGTATAAATAGACACCTCAAAACATAAAAGTTACCCTTCTTTAGATAGATTTTCTACTACTGCTCCATACATATCTTTTCATTATCCCTTAACACCTCCTTCTTGGGTGATCATGTTCAAACAAACTCTTGTCTACTCATGTTAGTGTTAGAAGAGTATTTTAAAAGTTAGGGATGAGAAATTCCATGAGAATTAGTAATTTAATTCATGAAATGATCATCCAAACATTAGATCTTGTCAAAAACTAGCAAAAAGAGCACTACTTCTAATGGCAATTAGCACTATTTTTTAAAACCAAAGATTAACAATGGATTTCACAGTATTTATTAAGGATCAACACAAAGTAAAATGTTAGCCAAGGGTTATACTATCCTTTAATCACAAAACCAAAAAGAAAAACATCAAGATTATCAAAAATGAAGTTTTATTAAGCTTTTCTTGCACAGTCTATACAATGAATGATTCACAGTGTTGCCTTCCATACAATGTCTCTAACTTGACTTAATTACCTCCCTAAAGACCATCCCAACTAATTTAGATTGGTTTCCATGCTTAGTTATGCCCAAAACTTCCTAAAATTACTTTCCCTTCAAATTGAACTAACCATTGGGATTCAAACATTTGAATTCTCCAACTTACAATTTATTGAATAAAACAACTATTTAACTTTTGAAACTTGTCTTTAGGTCCTCAAGACTAACTTAACCAATCCTAAATCCTTCTAAGACTCCTAAAGACTTATTTGAATTCATATTTCCCTTCTACCCCTAATTCACCATTATAGATCCTAAGGTCATTAATAGGCCCTTTGGGATTCATTACAAATTTAACATCCTTAAAGCCTCCTAAGACCAAGTTTGGCTTCAAAACATGACAATTGATTGGTCCACGCTTTTTCTTTCCTTTAATCCATCTCTTGTCTTCTTTAGGGATCCTTGCATGTGTTGATTCTCCTGCATCATACTCCCCTTCTCTAATGAAACTCTTGTCCCAACAGTTGATCTTCTTAGGCCAAGCACTGATCTTTGGTGACTTTTGGTATGCAAGGTTGAGGAAATCTACCAAACTAATCTTCCTATTCATGAAATTCCCTACATTCACACACAAAGAATTAGAAAAAAACTTTCCATTTGTTGACTGTTCGGATGAAGGATAGTAAGATGGTTTCAATGCCTTCACTTTTGATGCATTCCATGGAGAAAACATCTATCTCCCCATATCTTCTTTAGTTATAGGTGGTGACACCATTATAGGACATTTAACTACCCCAACTTTCACAAAGTTTAGATCCCAAAGCTCTCTTCCTTTAGGAATGTTTTGATTGCTTTGTAACTATACTCCCTTACTATTGTACCATCTAGTATCATACTATACATGCACTTTCATTTCCTTCCCAAAAAACATTTGAATGGGTTCTTCTTTCTCTTTTGACAAAGGTTATAACTCACATCTCCTACCTTCATGACAAACTAAGTACTTTTTTGTGAAACCATCAAGGATAACTCTTCTAGACCACTACTAAGGTCTTCTTAAAATCAAATTTCCACAACTCATTTTGAGAACATCACACCATACCTTGTCCCTATATTTTCCAACTGAGAGCTCAATCATGACTTGATTACTAACAAGCATATGCTGATTCATGTTCACCCAAGTTGCATAATATGGTTGAGTATGTGGCAATTTTTTGTAGATTTAACTTCCTAATAACTTCATAAGAAACTACATCATAACTTGCTCTTGAGTCTATAATGAACTGACATACTTTACCTTGGATCAAACAATTGGATTTGAAGATGCTTGAATTGTGTGGCTTTCCTTTTTCCATTAGAAAATATTCTCCTTCTTTAGGTAAAACCGATATGTTTCTAGACTTCTCTTCTTTTGAATCTTCTTGGGTTAAAGTGACTCTCTTATCTCTTCCCTTGTCTTCAATCCATTTAGGACACCTGTATGACTGATGGAACACTTCATTACAAGTAAAACATATCCTTGTGAACACTCCATCATCTCTTCCTCAACATCTTCCTCCTCTATATCCTCCTCTAGCCTCTAATGTGTATGTTTTATCCGTGTCTTTATCACTGCTATTGTAAAAATTAGTAGTACCTTTACAACCTTTTCCTCTCATTAATGAACCTCCTCTTGTGTTATCTTGTCTCTCTTTCCTTCTTTTGATCTTTTCCTCAACCTTGATGGGAAATTTTTAACACTCTTCAAATGATCTAGGGGTAGCAAGACTAAGTTCATCTTGGATATTGAACCTAAGTCCTCCCTTGTACCTTGCAATTTTCTCTTTAATATCTTCATCATGACTCACCCTTATGTCCAATTTATGAAACTCCTCAGTGTACCTCTATACATCCATGTCTTTTTTTCCTTAGACTCTTCAACATCTTGTATAATTGCACCCTATAATCATTAGATAGAAATTTATCCTTCATCTTATCCATAA
Source organism: Cupressus sempervirens (assembly GCA_028749045.1). NCBI lineage: Eukaryota > Viridiplantae > Streptophyta > Pinopsida > Cupressales > Cupressaceae > Cupressus > Cupressus sempervirens. The sequence continues at coordinate 569,796,942 of CM053789.1, read as the reverse complement.
TAGTATACGAAGATGTGATTTTTGGCTTCCTATTCTTCCATCTCTCTGCTTGAAATCAATTCCACCATAGTAGAGCATGTCCCTTCAGCTTTGAATTTTCTATCTTCAACTTCTATATCTCTTCAGTATCCTCACATTCAAAGGAATTCTCCATGGCATTGAACCAATCTATCAATTCCTTGTTATCCATCTTTCCTCCATACAAAGGAAAATCTTCTCTTGCCCTTGTATCTCCACTCTTTATAACTTTTACAAACCTAGCCATAATTATATCATTAGGATATAATTTTTCTTCCTCTTGGGGTACTTCTTCCTCTTCTTCAATTTCTACTTCCTCATCCTGTCTTCTACCTTTATCCATTTTCTCTAATACAAGACTCTCTTGATTATAATTTCTAGTGTCTTGTCCTTCCCATGGCTCTCCTTCTCTCTTCATTCTAATGTTGCCTTCAACTTCTTGCTATCAGTCAATTATTATTTGACTGTCCTTTCCAACTCCAAATTTTTCATCCTTGTGATAAAATCACCTTCCCCTTAAAGACATGGTTCTTAGACTCCTTGACAAGTTGGATCAACTCAAGTGCTTCTCCTCAAAGAATATATACTTTAACTTTAAGGGCTAACTAAGGATCCAAAATATAAAAGTTCTTAAGACCACTTACCCAACTTCCAAAGGATTCTTACTAGGCTCTAATACCACTTGATGCATAGGTAAGGGTGGTGGATAATTATCCAAGCTATAAACTTACTAATTTGTGAAGGTTAACTAGCATTCCACGAACCCTCTATAAGGCAATATAGTACTCAAATGATTCCAAGACTTCATAGATAGTTAGGATGACATACTTAGGCCAAAAAAAGGTGGAATTAAAAGGTTTCAACATATTTTAGGTTCTCAAGCATCACCCAACACCTAAATCTCTCCAAACTACCTTCTAGGCCTAGTAGCCCCTCTCTAGTGAGATAGGAGCTTAGGTTTCTCTCAACTTTTCTAAAGTAATAACCTAACTCTATAGGTTTTAAAATACCCTTTTGGACATACTTAAAGATATCTAAATCCAATCTTAGTTTTTTTTAGAAAAAACCCAAATTCTTCAGACTGTCCTAAAATAACAAGCATGAAATAAGGTGATTTTCCAAAGCAACTACTAGCAATACTTATTTTCTGCATACAAGACTTTCAACAGTCCCTTTATATGACTTCAAACCCCCAAATCTCTAACTAGTAAAGCCCCTAATTTCATGTCAAACCCTCTTAAACTAGGGCTTTCTAATTAGATGTTGTCCCAATACTTCTAGGATCAAACAATAGTGGATTCACCTTGCATAGGGTGTGTCTAGACACTTCAAAACATAAAAATTACCCATCCTTCAAATAGATTTTGTTTTGCTACTCCATACATTTTTTTGCATTATCCCTTAATAAGCCCTTCTTGGGTGGTCACCTTCAAACAAACTCTGATCTACACATGTTAGTGTTAGAATAGTATTGTAAAAGTTAGGGATGACTCACTTCATGAGAATCAATAATATCATTCATGAAATGATCATCCAAACATTAGATCTTGTCAAAAATTAGTTAAAAGAACACTACTTCTAATGGTAATCATCACTATTTTGTAAAACTAGAGATTACATATGGACTTCACAATATCTAGGATGGATCCACACAAAGAAAAATGTCTACCAAGGGTTATAATATCCTTTGATCATAAAACTACAAAGAAAAACATCAAGATTGCATCAAAAATGGAGTTTTATTAAGTTTTCTTGCAAAGTTGGTACAATGAATGATTCCCAATGCCAACCTCTATAAAATTCCTCCAACTTGACTCAATGACCTCTCTAAAAACCATCCCAACTGATTTGTATTAGTTTCCATACTTAGTTATTCCCTAAACTTCCTAAAACTACTTTTACTCCAAAATGAATTAACTGTTGGGATATAAATATTTGAATTCTCCAACTTACAATTTATTGAATAAAACAAATATTTTACTTTTCAAACTTGTCTTTAGGTCCTCAAGACCAATTTAACCAATCCTAAATCCTTCTAAGAATCCTAAAGGCTTATTTGAATGCATATTTCCCTTCTACCATGAATTTACCATTATAGATCCTAAGGTTCTTAATAGGCCCTTTAGAATTTATTACAACTTTAACATCATGAAAGCCTCCTAAGGCCATAATCAGCTTCAAAACATGCCAATTTATTGGTCCACACTCTTCCTTTCTTTTAAGCCATCTCTTCTCTTCTTTAGGGATCCTTGCATGTTTTGATGTTCTTGCATTGGTCAGGCTCTATAGGAGCCAAGAAAGTCATTGGTCATTGAGTATTCCTATATAAGACAAATTTAGTAAATTTCAAGTAAATAGAGCAAATGATGTTGATTCATATAGAAGGAGCTAAGTTAGTTAAGGCTAAGTATTAGCAAGAAGAATAGTAATGACCAAGCATTACAGCTAGTATGTGAAGAGTAACATAGTATGAACAAAAGTGTTTAAAATGGTACAAATTTTGAGGTATACCATTTTGAGTTGACATATCATAGAGTTTTTCATAGTGGTTGTTACATGTTTTTAAGTGGATCATCAATCTCTATAAAGGTGGGATAAGAAATCAAATGAAGATGTTATAATGGAGACATCCAAATTGTTGATCTTATTCTAGAAGACTCTAAAAATGTCTTTATAAGGGAAGATCCAAAACCTATGTTTATAAATGGAGAGAGAGAGAGAGAGAGAGAGAGAGAGAGAGAGAGAGAGAGAGTATGAAGGGAAAGGAAGTGAATTATTATGCAAAAAAATTAGGTTTTGGAGATTTCAAGAGAAAGTTGTGAAGTAACAAAATTTAACAACCTAGTGAAGTAGTGAAGGACATATTAAAGACATATCTTATAGGAGATTAGACTAGAGATTGGAAATAGGAGATATGTAATTAGAATTGTAAGTTTAGATGGAAGGATTAGGTACTAAATAATTATGACAAACTGAATTAGGTAAATATCTTAACATAGAAATCCTAATAAGCCTATGTATATCTCTTAACATATTCCTTACTTCATTGTAAGTGTTAAATCCTTTAATCAAGACAGACCTAACAATCTTTGTAAATCCTTTAATAGGGAAGATCTGTCACATGGTATATCATTTGAAGTGATTGAATTTATAGCCCTAATAGGCTAAGGTTGTTACTCTAGTAGTGAATATTTGTGGGTGTCATCCCCACCACAGTTTTACCTTCACCTTGGAGGGTTTTTGGGTAACCAAAATCTTTGTGTTATGTGTTTACATTTTAATGTTGATGGATGTGATATATAGCTAGATCTATTAAAACATTTGAAGTTATATGTTATGTTATGCATAATTTAGATACAAGAAGGATAAGTAGGTGATTGAAGTTAGATTATTTTGAAGGTTAAAATTTTTAGTGATCCAAATTTACCCTCCCCACCCATCTCAGTTTCTTAATATGCTTCCAACAATTGGTATCAAAGTGTAGGACTAGAAAATAGGTTTAAACCTAGCATACTATGGGTGAACAAAAAATCAATTAAAGTATGATAAACCAATCTAATCTACCATCAAAACTAATAAAATTAAAGGAATTAAAACAAATAAAACCCCCTCTTCATATGTAGTTCCCATGTCCTTCTTTCTTCTCCATTGCTGATGTAGCTCCAATTTCCTATAGTGCACACATAATTAAAATTAAATGATAAAATGATATGATGAATTCTATTGAGAACACTAGAAGCATGGTTTGATCATAATGAGTTCACAAGAGGTTCTAAGGATTGAAAATGAGTGCAAGTTGGCTCAATTTATAGCCAAAATGCAATAGGTGAGACATAAATGAGGAGATAGACATTTGTCAATTTGACTATGCCACTTGGCACAATATTCCTTAGGATATCCATGACAAAAATGATGCAATATTCCAAATGTGGGATTCTATGACACATACAAGTCAACACGGGTAAAATTGGAAGATAATCTATGACATGCATATTACACATCAAAGCCACTTGTAAACAAGAATCTATGATGAATGTGACATATTATAGTCATGCATAAGGAATAATATATGCCAAAGATAACAAATATTATCAAGTTTAGATTTTTGGAAGGTTAATTAGGAAACTAAGATACTCATAGGAAGGGGGGGTGAATTACGATGTTTAAAACTTTTATCCTTCAAAAAAAATTTATTGCATTCACCATATTGACCATCTCATATTTAGTTTATGCATAACATAACTTGTAAAATCAAATGTTTTAATAGATCTAACTATCAATCACATCCATGAAATTTAAACACATAACACAAAAGATTTGGTTATCCAAAAATCCTCCAAGGTGAAGGTAAAACTCGGATGGGAATGACACCCACAAATCTTCACTACTGTAGTAACAAAGTTAATATATTAGGGATATAATTTTGATCACTTCTAATGATCTACGTTGTGAGGGATTTTTCCTACTAAAATAATTTAAGACTATTAGATCTTACCTTGATTAAATTATTTTATACTTACAAAAATCATTTAAGACTATTAGGTCTTATCTTGTTTAAAGTATTTTACACTTACAATGAAGTAAGGACTCTATTAGGATATTTACAAAGGTATCTTAAAACCACTCTATTAAGAGGTTTTCCCTAATTCAATATGTTAAAACTAATTTAGTACTTTATCCTTCAATTTGTGCTTACAATTACTGATTATAGGTCTCCTCCTTCCAATCTCTAATCTGATCTCAAATCTAATATATCTTTATTCAATTCTCCACTGCTTCATTTGGTCACAAAACTCTATTCTTTACAAATTTTTGAATGGAGCATCCAAGAATTTCATCTTACACATAATACTTTGCTTCATTTGCATAATTCATAATCTCTTCTATGATAGTAACTCTACTTTCTTACAATAGGGTTTGGATCTACCTATTTAAAAACACTTGTGGAGTCTTCTAGATGCTTCCCTTATGTCTCTTCATCTAATTTGTCGTTATTTCCTTATAGGGATTGATGATACATGTTAAAACATATAATAACCTCTATAAAAACTATATGATCATTAAATGTCATGTCCATATTAGCTAAAAATGGGTTAATTCAAAGTTTGTATCATTCCACACATTTATGTTTCCTTTGTGTTACTTGGTACATACCTCTGATGCTTGGTCATAATTATTCTTAGTTTTTTCACTTGACCTTAAATATGCTCGACTCCTATATAGCTCAACATCTATGTTCTTTTTCTTCTTGGAATTCACTAGGCTTGGCTTATATAGAGGTACTTAGTGACCAAAGACTTGCTAAACTCCTATGGAGCTCTATATATATAATATTATATACAAGTCTTTACATGACTTAGCCTATATAGAGTAGCTAGGTCATAGTGATGACTAAATGACTCTAACTATATATGACTAAGTGGTTGACACTAATAGACAACAAGACTTAGAGATATCAACAATCCCCCATCTAACATTAGTGGAAAAATCATTTTGTCATGATTAAAACTATCTAGTACAAAATAATAGTACTCCCCCTAAGCCTGTGACATGGTTCTTATAGAACTTCAAAATTTTACACAATATAATATATAATATTTTATATGACTCAAATCAGTTTGGTTGTTGCTTTTCCATACTTTGTCTGTATGAGCTATTTAGCTTTCTATCATTTCATTATCACTTGTAACTCATTAGCCTACATTAATAATCTATTAATCTATTGACATTCCAGTCATGTTTTTTATTAGTGCCATACCTTATTCAAATTGTAAGTTCATCCCAAGCATATTATATAGTTAAAAATTGTTAACCAAGCATTTTAGTTGATACTAAGTTCTACAGTTGCTACCAAGTCCTTTGGATAATTTTAGTTTATGCCAAGTAGTTACTACTATGGTGATGATCAATAGTGTAAACCAAGCATCTCAATGTATGCCAAATTTACTAGTGCAAACCAAGTCATGCAATGCTTATCAAGTTCATAGTTGATGTGATGCAAGTCTAGTGCTAATTGAGCTAATCAATGGTAACCAAGTGACTCAATTTATACTAAGCTCATAGTGATAGCATTGACTGAGCTATATAGTATGAATCAAATGATTCAATTCATATGTCAATTTTCATAGTATTCATTGAGTCACCAATGCAAACTGTATTCAAGACTACTTGGAAGTGATCAGTATGGACAAAGCTTCTATATCTACCAAGTGCATGATGATGCTGAGCATTGATAGTGGATGTCAAATATCAAAACCTCACCAAGTCAGTCTTCAAAACCTGAGTTTCTATACTTTGGCTAACTTTGTAATATTTGTGTAAACTTTTATTGTGGTTGACTTTGTAATTGTTTATTTGGATTGGTGTATATGTAATGTATTGTATCACATCCAAATAATAAAAAAGAAGTAATGTAATCATCAAAGAAGAGCAGAGGAGTGAATCATAAAGGCTACAATAGTTAAGGATCAGCCAAGATTTATCTATCATAGAAAGGTAATTTTTGCACTCAAAGGAATCTCATTTAGCAAACCTAGTTACAGATCAGAGATCAACTAGTGCTTCATCCTAACAAGTGGATTAGTCAAATTTTTTAACAAGGTAGACCTAACAGTATTATGTAAATCTCTTTATTGAGTGCATACTTCATTGTATATTTGTAAATCCTTTTGCAAGGTGGACTTAGAAGTCCTTGTTGCTCCTAATAGGGAAAACCATTAGAAGTGACCATTGTAAGCCTTAATAGGCCAAATTTATTCTACAGTACCAAAGCTTGTGGGTATCATCCCTACCCCAATTTTACTTTCTATTTGGAAGGTTTTTGGGTCACCAAATCTTGTGTGTTAAAGTGTTGTGTATGATTTCATGTTTTCATTTTCTCATGCATGCAATTAGATTAGAATATACATGAAAGATTAATTGGTAATTAAGGATAAAGTTTTATTAGTTACTAATTCAACCCTCCCTTCTTAGTAACATAGCCTGTCATAATATTTCCAACAATTGGTATCAGAGCTTTTTGGTTCTCGATAAAAATTTTAAGAGCTTTAGCAAAGATCTAAGGAAATGGAGGTATTTAGACTTAACAAGGATATTAAAAATGAGAAGCTAGATTTAGAATTGGCTATTGGACAACTCAAGAAAGAAAAAGATAAAATCTCTCAATCCCTAAAAAAAAGAAAAGATATTGCAATCCAAATGAATGATCCACTCTATATTGAAGATAGAATTGAATACATCCATTCAAGAAATTCAAATGAAGCTGATGAAGCAATCAAAAAACTATTGGAAAAGAATAGTACTCTTCAAGAAGAAGTAAGAAAACTAAGAAGAGAGAAAGAAATTCAAATAGTAAGATTGTGTGAAGGCATGGAAGAGAAAAATAAGATAAGAGAAGAGATAGAAGGAAAGAACAATGAAATTCAGCACCTATCCCTTTAACAAGTAGCCTTCATTAATCAGCTCACCAATGCAAATGAAGAAATCATGAATCTAAGATTAGAGAATGAAAGATTGCAGAATGATCTAAACACTAATAAGAAAACCAATGAAAGGATGATGAAATCCCAAGTAGACATGAATCAATTGAATGAGCAAAGTCATTATAGATAAAAAGAAAAAGTAGGAATTGGATATACAGAAGAAGGTGTATTGAATATTCCAAAAAAGGATCTCAAAAGAATAAATCTACTTGTAATCACTATGGTAAGATAGGTCATACATCAAAAAAATGTTGGAGCAATGGAAAAAAAAATCAATGGAAAATGTTACAATTGTAATCAACATGGTCATAGAGTTAGTGAATGCAAAGAGAAACCAAAATTTGAAGGCAGATGTCATAAATTTAAGAAGCATGGGAAAAAGTCATTAGAATGAAAAACTAAGATACTAAATCTAGTAGAACAAATTGTAAAAGCTATATTTGGTTGGGGCTATAACACTTGGTGCTTATGTTATTATTGTGGAGAATTTGGACACATTGAGATGTATTGTAAAAAACATTACATGAGGAAAAGAGATACTACCAAAAGATGTTTTATTTGTATAGAATGTGGTCATCTTGCCAAGCATTGTATGAATACTAGAAGAATTGAAGATGAGAAGAAGGAAAAAGTTAATAATATTAGAAAGAAAATGAGACAACAATGGGTTCCAATGTCTACTGAGAATGCAAGTCTGAGCAATGATGATAAAGTCACTCAAGAATTGGGTGACTCCACCATTTCAACTTGATTCCCAGAGAAGAACTAGATATAAGCTACTAAAGAAGACATCTAATATTAGTTCCAGTTGATAGGACAAAAAATCCATATTAGCATTCAAGATGCAAAAGGATCACTGAGTAAGAGGTACTAGTTACTACCAAGTTAACTTCCTTACTGAGTGAGGTCATGTTACAGACTCTATCGAGCAAGGTTGGGAGTAACTAAATTTTATGTGGCTACCAAATCATGGAAGGCTCTACTAAGTATTCAATACAAGTAAAGTGGATGAAAGTCTGTCATTTGATCTATCATTTGTACTAGGCATTTATGGTGAAATTTGATAAAAAGAGTGAAATCAAAGTCATTTCTCACTATGAATTTTTGAGAGCTATTTGTGTAGAGCAATTTTTTGGACATTCAAGTGATTTGAGCACATTGTTGAAAGATTTTCAAACCATACCAAGAAAAGATGGTAGCTACCATTAACAAGGTGAAGAAAGGTTTAGACATGTTGGTTCAAGGTGTAGAATGGAAAGAACCAGATTTCAAGCTTACTCCTACCATTGTAAAAACCCTAAATCTGAGCAAAGCACAATCTCAAATTCCACCAAAGGTACTCTTAATCAATGACATCTATTCTCATTTCCAATATTCAATTCAATATATTGGTACACTAGAGATGGATGAATGTTTATAGGAGTTATGTGTTGATAGTGTATTAAAACTTAAACATCGACATCTTGGGCAAAAGGTTTAACTCACATTCCTCATATGCCACAATATTTTAAAATTAAGTGGATAAGATACATCATCAATCATGTGCATAATGGTCAGTTATGGTTGGAGTAACCAATTTTTATCACAAATAAGATGATCCATAGGATCATTGGTCTCCCAATGTCGAAAAAAGCTAAAATGATTAAAACCCTAAGTTAGTTTGAACTGGAAAAGAAAACCCTTGTTGAGTGGGATGGAAGGGGAATGAAAATAAGTAGTGTGACTGATAAGGAATTGAAGTTCAAAATTCACATCATTGCACACAAGATATAGATCTTTAATAGGTTGAACACTATGTCATGTGAAGCTGTGGACTTGGCTTACAAGGTAGTCAAGAATAACCTATCTCTTGACCTTGCCAAGTTACTATTGAACCAATTCAACAAAAACATGGAGAGCATCAGGACTTCCAAAAACAATCCATGTAAGTTTGGATCACTCTTGAAATGTTTATTTTTCTATGTTCAAAAATTATTTCCATCAAAAGCTATTGTTGTTTGGAGAAAATATGTACTAGTTTTTTATTAGATTAATGAGTACATTGTTGAAATGGGAGAAAACTATGCAAGTATCATGGACAATAATTTTGATGCATTTAATGAGAAAATGAATAGCATATTCTAAATTCCAAGGAAATTAGTTGAAGATTATAATGATGATGTTTGTTTCATGGTAGATAATGACAAGGTCTATATTCAGGAAGTTAGGGCAAGAATTGCATGGGTAAAACCTCTAGAATATGATGTCAATATTGATGAAACCAAAGACATAATTGAGACAATAATAAATGAGCCCATTGATCCTAAAGCTTCTTATATTGGTGCCTGTGATGAGGCAAAGGCTAGGATAGAACTCGAAATAAAGCTCCCTTGAGTAGTTAAGAAGGGAAAGAAGAGGATTGCTAAACTAAAAACTAGTTCTACTCTTTTGTTAACAGAAGGAAAAGGAGAGGATGAAGAAACGGCTGATGAAGAAAAGTCAAAGGAAGAGGAGCCACTAAAGAAGAAGGGTAAGGTAATCATTACCAAGACTTCCAAAACATCCACTGCCATGTTTATAAGGAGATCATCAAGGAAGAAAGTAGATAAAGAAGGAGGAAAAATAATCTTTAAAAGGTCTCCACCCACATTTGAGGCAAGAATGACAAAGTTAAAAATTAGGTTCTAGAATTAAAAACTTCAAGGTATTGAAATATGAGACCAAGACTATTAAAAGAAAAATTAGATAGAAGATATGTTGATATCCAAGATGGGTAAGTGGAAGTACTCACCTGAAAAGCTTACTCAACAGATTCTTAATACTTTGATGGACAAGATTAAGTTGAGATGGGAACATGCCATGCAAAGTACAAAAGATATATATGAGCAGACCCTAAGATAGCTTATGCCAAATCTAGATGACAAGGAGGTGAAAGAATATTTGAAGAAAAATGAAGAGAAGTTAACTTTAAGATTCAACACTTTCCTTATGTTATTGAAAGAAATTGAGCATGTTGTAAAGAATTCTACAAACACATGGAAGAATGTCTATCTTCTTCACAAACTAAGTGATTTTTTTGTAAGTGTAAGTGATAAGGATGATGATGATTAGGAGGAAAAATACAATGAGAAAGATGATGAAGAGATGACTCATTTTGATAATATAGATGATAAAGGGGAATAAGGGTAGGAAACTACCAAAGAAGATACACAAGATGTTGAAGAGACCGATCTAGTTAAGATTGATGTAGTGGTCATAGCCTCACTTCCTCATTCTCCAAGAAAAACATTGATAACACCAAGCCCAGAGACAACCTTAGTAGGATTGATTCTAACCAGCACTAAAAATACAAGAACTCAATCAATCTTTGTACCAATCTAGCTTAGTACTTCCCTAATAGTAGTGCCAAGAACTTCATCTACTGAGAAAAAAGTTCTACCTTCTACATCAATTTTGTCTACATCATGTATTACTACTACTAGTATTTTAACAATGAGTGTGATATCCATTTTTGCAACAAGTCCTACCAATTTAACAATTATTTCCTTTCCTAGTATACAACCAATAAGTGCAAGGATAGTTGAGACCAAGCCTCAACTGAGCACACAATTTTTGGGTAAATGCAAAGATAAGGAAGAGGATATAGATCTTGATGAGAAGATTTTCATTCCTAATTGGGACATCTCAAATCTAAATCTAGATCAAATGCAAACTTTTGGTGAAATTCTTAAAAAGAAATCCAAGCAGCAAAGGTTAAGAGAAGAAAGAAACAAGGAGTTTAAAATCATTGAGGATGCTAAAAACATTCTAGTAGAGGGTCTAGGCATAGCGGTTGATACTTCTCAACCAATTTTATATCAGTTGGCAGAGGTAGTCTAGAAATATAATGTAGATTTGGATGGATAGGACAAATTATTGCAAATAGCTAAGAAAAATTTTGAGAATAAAGTTTGAGAATTTATTGCTCAACAAGTTACCATTCATCAAGTAGAATTATCTACTATTTTAGGCTCTCTAGAAGCTCTTGCATTAATGTATCTTTACTCTTTTGATAACTATGTGATACATCAATTTTCACAAAAGAGATAAGAGAAAAATTATCAAAAATTGATCAAGATTTGAAGGCAAGTGTACAACAATTATAGCTTGACCTGAGTTCTAGCTCTACTCACTTCAGTAAGATCAAATTTTTGATAGACATGCAGGTATAATTTCTCAGAGAAGAAAAAAGATTTAGATATATTTTGATAGATATTTAGAATATGATTCTTCCTAACATTAATGCACTATAGAAGCACATTGCACATTCAAAAATGCTCGTCCATGACAATAACTTCTCCATTGCAAACCACATGATTGAATTGTCATCACAAGTGTAGGTTGCATTGCATACATGCAAGGTCTTGCAAGAGAATTGGGACATGACTATGGCACTTATTTTGAAGGTACACTCAGATTTCTTGTCACATTTTGGCATTACTATACATAAATAAATATAGCATAACTCTTTGGCATTAATGTCAAAAAGGGGGAGAAAATATAAGAAGATATAAATGGGGAGAAGATTGATAAAATGTAAAAAAAGAGAAAGGGGGAGAAATTTTCAAGAAGATTGGAGAAGATGTATTTAGGTCTATATTGTATAAAGACGTATAGTATACTATATTATGTATGCGGGAGCATTAGCATGTACAAAAATATATCTCTTACAAAACCAAATTTGAAAAAACTTAAAAATAGTATACTCTACCAAGTTGGAGACATAATGTAATGGATAAAGATGTTTTTGAACATTCTTGAATTCATTTTTGACTGATAAGTGTTTTTGTCACTAATGCCAAAGGGGGAGATTGCTGATATTCAATTCATGTTTGTTATTAGTGATATACACTTATTTAGATTGTAAGTTCATAGCAAGCATATTGTCTAATTAACCAATGTTAACCAGGCATTTTAGTTGATATCAAGTTCTACAGTTGCTATCAAGTCCTTTGGATAGATTTTAGTTTATGCTGAGAAATTACTACTATGGTGATGATCAATAGTGTAAATTGAGCATCTCAGTGTTTGTCAAGTTTACTAGTGCTAACCAAGTTGTGTAGTGCTTATCGAGTTCATAGTTGATGTGATATGAGTCTAGTTTTAACTAAGCTACTCAGTGTTAACCAATTGACTCAGTTTATACCAACCTTGTAGTGATAGAATTGACCAAGCTATGTAGTATGAATCAAGTAATTTAGTTTATATGTAGAGTTTCATAATATTCATTGAGTCACCAATGTAAACTAAGTTCAAGACTACTTGGAAGTGATCAGTATCAACCGAGCTTCTATATCTACCAAGTGCATGATGATATCAAGCATTGATAGTGGATGCTAAGTATTAGAACCTCACTAAGTCAAACTTTAGAACCCAAGTTTCTACACTTTAGCCAACTTTTTAAAATTGTATTGTGGCTAACTTTGTAATTATTTAATTAGATTGGTATATATGTAATGTATTGTATCACATCCAAAAAATTAAAGAGAAGTAATGTAATCATCAAAGAAGAGTAGAAGAGAAAATTATGAAGGTTACATTAATATAAGGATTTATCTATCACAACAAGGTGATCTGTACACTTAAAGAAATCTCATTTAGCACACCAAGTTGTAGATCAAAAATCAACCACTGCTTCATCCTAACAAGTGGATTAGTCAAATCCTTTAACAAGCTAGACCTAACAGTCTTATGTAAATCTCTTTATTGAGCGCACACTTCATTGTATGTTTGTAAATCCTTTTGCAAGGTGGACCTAGTAGTCCTTATTGCTCCTAATAGGGAAAATCATCACAAGTGGTCATTGTAAGCCTTAATAGGCCAACTTTATACTATAGTACTAAAGCTTGTGGGAATCATCCCCACCCCAATTTTACTTTCTATTTGGAAGTTTTTTGGGTCACCAAATCTTGTGTGTTAAAGTGTTGTGTATGCTTTCATGTTTTTAGTTTCTCATGCATGCAATTAGATCAGAATATACATGAAGGATTAATTGCTAATTAAGGATAAAGTTTTATTAGTTATTGATTCACCCCTCCCCTCTCAATAACTTATCCTATCACAATATTTCCAACATTAATCATCCACCCCCCTTTATTCTTTCATCATTCCCCCTTGTTTTTTTTGCTGGTGTATTTGTTTCTAGGTGGATGTAGATGGAATTAGCCCATATTTATCAAAGAAGGTTTTGTGAATTTTATTGATCATGGAAAGTGTAAGATCCAATGTGGTTCTTGTTGATTCCAAAACATGAATCTTTATCTCCAAATTTGTAGCTAAATTAATCAAGCTATTAGCAATTGAGAGACTATGATCTCTTTGAACTAGATCCTTTTTTGCAACTACCTCCCTTTGCATAACCTTCTAGTGAGGTATCAACATTGATTGTATGGAGATCAATTTGGCTCTCATTTGGCTATCTATCGTATTTAGCTCATCCAATCTTCAATATGAAAATAATAATCTATTATAATACATGGAAGTAGATCCAGCTGACTAAGATATAGATCCTCTTGAGAGTTTTCTGTCATCTTGAATATTTTGTATGCTTTCCTACAATTCATTTGTGAACCTTGACACATCACAAAGAATATTATATAGATCTTGTATCTTTTTTACAAGTTCTTTTGTGTTTTGTACAAGTTCTTGTAATTCCACATTTTTTACTATAATAAAAGTACAATTTTTCTCCAAAACTTGCTTCTCAAATTTCTTTTCTAACTAGGCCATTAGCTTCTCATTAGCTTCATTATCCTTAATATTAACTATTTCAACTATTTGTACTAACTAAGATATTATGGGAACCAATTTATCAATGTTCTCTATATCAAAGGCATCAATAAGTATGTCTTTGATATCATGCAACACTTGTTTATGTTGATGCTCCCTTTTCATGTCTTCTTGCTACTTCTTTCTTGTAAGAATATCTTGCAAGATAACACTTTTCTCAAAAGTGAGATTATTTAGATCCCATTTTGGCATATCAATTGCTTCATCCAAAGTAATAGGTTTACCTAAATAACTATTCAATTTTATCTTTCCTTTTGCCTTCTTTAGAGTACTACTACTCAACACTACTTGAGTTAGAGTTAGTGGGGGGTGTCACCACTAGATCTTGCTTAAACTTTAGTGCTAAGGACAACAATACTAGAACTCAATAATGCTAGAAAATATACATTCTCTTATTCTTTATCTTTTCTAGTCTCCTTATATGCCTCATCCTAAGGTCCTAATACATGTGGTCCTTTCTGAGCTATAGTAGATATATTTACCTGAGTTTCCTTTTCTAGTTTCCCCATTTATTTTTCCTTAGGTTTTGAGGTCTTCTTTTGTTCATCAATATGATTGTTAGGTGTGGTGGCATGGAAAGGAGATATATTACCTTGTGGTCTTAGAATGACTAAGCTTTCTTCATCACTTAGATTTTCTTCAATGGCTACTATATCCACTATTTTCTCATGTCTAGCCCCTTTAGTAGTTAATCCAAAAATACTCTTCCATAAAAATTCATTTTACTATACAACAACCTTAATCTTATTCTATAGAATCATGAATATTCTGAATTTAGCGACAAATTGAGTCCTATACTTCTCCAAAAATGTTGTCTTCTATTTATTTATTAATTTTGGCATAATTTTGTCCAATGTGTCTTCTCTAAGTTGTTTCTCTACTTATGATGTTTGTTGTCATCTTCTATCTAGTCTACTATACAAATAACTTGGAATCATCTTTTCTAATTCAATAGAAGCAATCTTATCTTTGGCCATCATAACTAATTGGCTTCTTCTACCTTAGATTTTTCATTATTTTTCAATGTATCATACTTCATAATTCTGAAACCAAATAGACCTAGAAAGCTTCTAATGTTGGCACAAACCTCCTCAATTTTTTTGGTTTGGTAGATACAATGACTCAGTGATGTCCAAGTTCATCAGACTCATTCCTCTCTACATCTTTCTCTTTAATTTATTTCTTCTTTACTAGACTTCTCTTTTTTTGGCTCATACTAGCTGACATTTTCCTCTTTTTTGTACTAGTGCTACTAGGTTTGGTGATTTTCACTACTCCTTTCTTGATTGGTGTCTTAGCACTACTTGTTGTGGTTTCTCTAGTTCTTAGTCTTAATGGTATAAAAGGAGAGGGGCATTTTTGTTGTCTTCCTTGTAACCTTTCTTACCTTTGGCTCAACTAATTTTTCCTTCTTTTTTGGTGGGGAAAAAATGTTGGGGTTCTTCCCTATTTCTCAGCACTCTCTTCCTCTTCCTTTGCATTACTATTATTTTCTCCATCCTCTCCAAGACCTCATGTTAACATCAAAGGTTATTTTACTTTTTCTTTTGTGCCTAGATTCTCTTATGGATCTTCAATCATTATCTTTCTCTTCTTGTTAGTGGAATAAATCTTGATATCAACTATTAATCTAGACTTTTCTTCCTCATACTTCCCAAAGAGTTTGACCTCTACATCAATTTCTTCCTTCAGTAGTGCAGCAATACTTGCACTCACATTATCAATTTCAACTTTATAACCAAAAGGTTTAAGCCATGCTTTTCTAGGCTTAACTTCATGTACAAATGTATTATATGTGTCTACTAGACAACATACATCATTGTAATGCTTTACAACTAATGATGTTGGGATCCTTAGTATTTTCCTCATCTTTTGTTTGAAATTCTTAAAATACTTATCCATTAAATTTTCAATTTTTTTCCCCAACTACATTATGTACTCACTAATCTATCTTGTAACAAATTTTCCTTTCTCCCAAATAACATTTCCAATAGTAGGAAAATAATTCTAAACATAGAAGAAAATACACATAATTAATTATCCAAACTTACACATTGAATTCTTTGCCTTTGTGATTGATGTTATGTTCTCTACCAATTGTGACCTTTGAAAATTTAAAAGATCATTTTTGTGATCCTTCATCACAATCTCTATGCTTGGTCAACTTCCATACAAGGCATACTATTCAATCTACTCAAGTGATAATTTTTTGAAAGATGGCTCTCACTACAAACCCAATCACTAGATCTGTAATGGTTGAAATAGATACTCCTTGTCAATTCCACTTAGATTTTGTATTATTTTCAATTTCTTCTTGGCTTAGGAAACACATTGTCTTCTTCTTATCCATCATTGGATACCCAATAACATTATGAATCACTTTCTTTGAAATCTTGATAGGCCTATTTTCTTGCCACAACTTCATGTCATGAATTCTCCTCACTACAACTTTAATCCATTCAATCTTAAAGTTTTTCAAAAATTATAGGGTTCAAGTTATCTCTTTCCTCTCAAAAATTTTAAATCCATCCTTCAATATACATTAATCAAAAAATTTCTCATATGCCACACGAATCTCATAATCTCCAACTTCACCAATTTTACACAAATAGCAGCTTTGTACATCATGTATCACAATCACCTTAGGTGGCATTAATGATAGAAAACCTATTGAATCTCCTTTCATGTAAATGTATGGAATAATATGAAACTTAGGTGGAGGACAAGTGTCACTCATCACCAATTGTGTTAGAATATATTCCATTGATATAATTGAGAGTGGGGGGGGGGGAAGTGGGGTGAATTAGTTATCCAACTATTATCACAATTATCAACCTTAAACAAACTTAACCATATGAGAAAACAAAATTGAAACCACAACAAGATACTCATACACAATTAAAACCAAATATGTTAACTAGGGAAACTTTTGATTAGAGGGAAAACTCTGGTGGCGATGGTACCCACAAGATGATGTATTAATATAAATATTCCTTATTAAAGGATGGACCCTATTAGGAGCCTATGAATAAATTCAATACATATGAGTCCATGTTAGGAGATTTGAATCCTTGTTAGGAGATTCTAATCCTATTAGGAGTTGTGGAAGATAGCTAGACCCACTGCCTAAATAACTTCAAGGTTAAGACCAATGAATTGACTATCCAAATGATCTTTGTATTATTCCTTGTAGAATAATAGAAATGAAATGTACTTCCTTCCTCCATATCTATCCTATCAACCAGACTTCTGCTCCTTCAGATCTAGTAACCAGATCACACAACTTGCATCTAATAATCCCTTGGATTTCTTACTCGCATTCAATAAGAACTCTTCTCCTTTTCACATTCAAGATCTTTGTAGATCTTGTTTAAACTTTAGTGCTAAGGAAAACAATACTAGAACTCAATAATGCTAGAGAATATACATTCTCTTATTCTTTATCTTGTCTAGTCTCCTTATCTCCCTCATCCTAAGGTCCTAATACATGTGGTCCTTTCTGAGCTATAGTAGATATATTTACCTGAGTTTCCTTTTCTAGTTTCCCCATTTATTTTTCCTTAGGTTCTAAGGTCTTCTTTTGTTCATCAATATGATTATCAGGTGTGGTGGCATGGAAAGGAGATATATTACCTTGTGGGATTAGAACACCTAAGCTTTCTTCATCACTTAGATTGTCTTCAATGGCTACTATATCCACTATTTTCTCATGTCTAGCCCCTTTAGTAGTTAATCCAAAAATACTCTTCCATAAAAATTCATTTTACTGTACAACAACCTTAATCTTATTCTATAAAATCATGAATATTCTGAATTTAGGGACAAATTGAGTCCTATACTTCTCCAAAAATGTTGTCTTCTATTTATTTATTAATTTTGGCATAATTTTGGCCAATGTGTCTTCTCTAAGTTCTTTCTCTACTTATGATGTTTGTTGTCATCTTCTATCTAGTCTACTATACAAATAACTTGGAATCATCTTTTCTAATTCAATAGAAGCAATCTTATCTTTGGCCATCATAACTAATTGGTTTCTTCTACCTTAGATTTTTCATTATTTTTCAATGTATCATACTTCACAATTCTGAAACCAAATAGACCTAGAAAGCTTCTAATGTTGGCACAAACCTCCTCAATTTTTTTGGCTTGGTAGGTACAATGACTCGGTGATGTCCAAGTTCATCAGACTCAGTCCTCTCTGAATCTTTCTCTTTAATGTATTTCTTCTTTACTAGCCTTCTTCTCTTTTTTTGGCTAATAGTAGCTGACATTTTCCTCTTTTTTGTACTAGTGCTACTAGGTTTGGTGATTTTCACTACTCCTTTCTTGATTGGTGTCTCGACACTACTTGTTGTGGTTTCTCTAGTTCTTAGTCTTAATGGTATAGAAGGAGAGGGGCATTGTTGTTGTCTTCCTTGTAACCTTTCTTACCTTTGGCTCAACTAATTTTTCCTTCTTTGTTGGTGGGGAAAAAAATGTTAGGGCTCTTCCCTATTTCTCAGCACTCTCTTCCTCTTCCTTTGCATTACTATTATTTTCTCCATCCTCTCCAAGACCTCATGTTAACATCAAAGGTTCTTTTACTTTTCCTTCTGTGCCTAGATTCTCTTATGGATCTTCAATCATTATCTTTCTCTTCTTGTTAGTGGAATAAATCTTGATATCAACTATTATTCTAGACTTTTCTTCCTCATACTTCCCAAAGAGTTTGATCTCTGCATCAATTTCTTCCTTCAGTAGTGCAGCAATACTTGCACTCACATTATCAATTTCAACTTCATAACCAAAAGGTTTAAGCCATGCTTTTCTAGGCTTAACTTCATGTACAAATGTATTATATGTGTCTACTAGACAACATACATCATTTTAATGCTTTACAACTAATAATATTGGGATCCTTAGTCTTTTCCTCATCTTTTGTTTTAATTTCTTAAAATACTTATCCATTAAATTTTCAATTTTTTTTCCCAACTACATTATGTACTCACTAATCTATCTTGTAACAAATTTTCCTTTCTCCCAAATAACATTTCCAATAATAGGAAAATAATTCTAAACATAGAAGAAAATACACATAATTAATTATCCAAACTTACACATTGAATTCTTTTCCTTTGTGATTGATGTTATGTTCTCTACCAATTGTGACCTTTGAAAATTGACAAGATCATATTTGTGATCCTTCATCACAATCTCTATTCTTGGTCAACTTCCGTACAAGGCATACTATTCAATCTACTCAAGTGATAAAATTTTTGAAAGATGGCTCTCACTACAAACCCAATCACTAGATCTGTAATGGTTGAGATAGATACTCCTTGTCAATTCCACTTAGATTTTGTATTATTTTCAATTTCTTCTTGGCTTAGGAAACACATTGTCTTCTTCTTATCCATCATTGGATACCCAGTAACATTATGAATCACTTTCTTTGAAATCTTGATAGGCCCATTTTCTTGCCACAACTTCATGTCATGAATTCTCCTCACTACAAATTTAATCCATTCAATCTTAAAGTTTCTCAAAAATTATAGGGTTCAAGTTATCTCTTTCCTCTCAAAAATTTTAAATCCATCCTTCAATATACCTTAATCAAACGATTTCTCATATGCCATACGAATCTCATAATCTCCAACTTCACCAATTTTACACAAATAGCAGCTTTATACATCATGTATCACAATCACCTTAGGTGGCATTAATGATAGAAAACCAATTGAATCTCCTTTCATGTAAATGTATGGAATAATATGAAACTTAGGTGGAGGACAAGTGTCACTCATCACCAATTGTGTTAGGGGGGGGGGAAGTGGGGTGAATTAGTTATCCAACTATTATCACAATTATCAACCTTAAACAAACTTAACCATATGAGAAAACCAAATTGAAACCACAACAAGATACTCATACACAATTAAAACCAAATATGTTAACTAGGGAACCTTTTGATTAGAGGGAAAATTCTTGTGGCGATGGTACCCACAAGATGATGTATTAATATAAATATTCCTTGTTAAAGGATGGACCCTATTAGGAGCCTATGAATACATTTAGTACATATGAGTCCATGTTAGGAGACTTTGAATCCTTGTTAGGAGATTCTAATCCTATTAGGAGTTGTGGAAGATAGCTAGACCCACTGACTAGATAACTTCAAGGTTAAGACCAATGAATTGACTATCCAAATGATCTTTGTATTATTCCTTGTAGAATAATAGAAATGAAATGTACTTCCTTCCTCTATCTCTATCCTATCAACCAGACTTTTGCTCCTTCAGATCTAGTAACCAGATCACACAACTTGCATCTAATAATCTCTTGGATTGCTTACTCACATTTAATAAGAACTCTTCTCCTTTTCAAACTTTGCACTTATTAATAATGAATACTTCATACTTCATACTTCAAACAAGGAAATCATCTTTCCATTATACCATATATTCATAATAATTCCTTGAGTTGGCCTAATGGATGTTGCACACATTGTATAATATTGTTATTTTATTATTTTATTTTTATTATGTAATGTTGTGCCTAGATGGATGTGCAACATGTAAAGATTCCCATGAAATATTCTTGATGAGTTGTATTGTAACATTGTGATAATATTTTATGTAATTATTTAATATTGGGGAAAAGAATTAAATGTCCAATATTAAATGTGGGGTCAGTGGGTTAGGTAGCACATGGTTTTAGCACATGGTTTATGTAATACCACTTAGTGGTTTTGTGAGACTTGCTACTATATAAGCAGCCACAAGGGTAGTTGTTGTAGTGTGAGAGAAAGAGTGACAAGGAGAAGACAAAAGGCAAGAGTCGAGCAGGACAAGGCTTGACAGGTTAGCCAAGGGAGCATTTGTGAAGGTTGAAAGCATGGCATGAGATGTGTGGATTCATGCTTGTTCACATAGTTTGCTCGGTTGTGGCTATGGCCATGAAGGCTTCCATGGTTGTATGGCAATGGTATTTTTGTTGAATAATACATGATGATGGATGCTTTTGGAGGCTAGGTTTTTTTCCTTAATGAGGGTTTCCCAAGGTATATCTTGTGTCACATTTTATGGGTATGTTGTCTATTCTCTTGCATGTGGATTTTAATTCCGTGTTTATTTTAGATCTATTATGGGTTATGAGGAAACAGTTATATTCTTTATTGCCAAGTTTCCTTACAAGTGGTATCAGAGCTATGGTTTTATTATTGTAACCCTAGATTGAATCCATGGGAATGCATGAGAGGATAAAAGAAAAGGGCAAGATATATGAATGATTTATTGCAGATTTGAGGCTTTTGGGTTTGCTGTTATGATGGGATATTAAAATATTTGGGCATGGGAAATTTTTTGGACAAAAAGATTTTTCGGATGTTTCATTTAAATGAGGGTTTTTGGGGGTAGCTTGCATAAATGACCTCTTGGGTAAAAACAGACCTCACCATTGGATCCAGGTTGACATTTCCATAAATTTTGATATATAATATGCCCTAGTTTGGCCATGTTTAGAGGAAATGAAAGAGTTTTTTGATTTCAGCCCATGATGGCCGTCAAATTTAATCCGGTCGGAATTTTTCGTCACTGAAAAAATAAAAATGAAAAATCGTACTGAAAATGGTCAAAAGACTATCTTAGTAAAACGACCATAACTTTCTGTCAGAATATCAGATTTTAGAGTTCTTATAGGTGTTGGAAAGCTAATTCAGAGAACTACAAGATGGTGTAGGTTTGGTTCTATGATTTTGAGATTTTGTTAGGTTTTAAGAGCCCTAAATTCAGATGTTATTTATTTTGAGCACGGATTAGGGCATAACTTGGGCACACGGAGTTGGATTTTGGACTTCGAGTAGTCAACAGGAAGCTCTTGGAGAGCTCTACACATTGGTTCAGATTTGGTGCAGGTTTGACATGATTTATTTGTTGATATATTGATCTGAATAGTTTATAAGTATATTTTGACTATGGTAACATTGTGAGTTTATTGCATTGGAGATTTAAGTTTTGATGTCATTGTATACTCGGTTCATATTTCAGATTGGTCTCATGATGATATGGTTATCAATGTTTTGGTTTGGATATGCATGATGACTTGTTGGGTCTACAAGTTGTGCAGTGTTGTAAGTGGTCTATACTTATAGGTTGCATTTATAGCTTGGTTATGGGTTGTCTTTGCCCATTGATCTTTCATTATTGATGCATATTCAGATTGGTGGCTTAGATTTGGGTTTTCTATGCCCTAAGTCACATGATTTACTATTTTCTTCATGTAGAAGGGATGAGATGTTGTTACCAAGTACAGTCATGGCAGAGGATTGTGGTTGACTATGCTGACAAGTTGGACATACTTTGAGAGCTAGATGCTCGGTTCATGGATGTGCTCATGGTGTCATGGATTTTGGCATGACATGAATGGTTATACAGGTACATCCTTGATGTTTATTAGCTTGGATTCAATTATGGTGGTATATCTTCTTGGTTGAGGATCATGGTTATTTAATTTCTTTTAAGGAGCTCATGATGTACACTTTGAGTTCTTTGATAGTTTGATGCCTTGGTTGATTCTCATGGTTAGAGGATGGTTTTCATCATGATGTCATGGATAGCTTGGATACACGATTTAGTGGGAGCTTGTGACAGTGATGGGGTGACAGTGCAGGATTAGTTCCTGGTTTGATTTATATCTTCTTGGTTTGGAGAGGATGGATTTTATGATGCCATAGGTGACTTGGTACCATGGTTGAGTGGGAGTTGTTGGCATTGATATATTTATTGAGTGTTTGCAGATGTTGGAGGTTTGTCTTAGATCCTGTTGCTGCAGAAGCGTCTTTGACATTTGCATGGTGCACTTGTTATCTTCATGGTGGGTGAAGATGGTTAGATCTTGAGGACTCATGGAGTTCTTGGTTATCTTCATGGTATGTGGAGATGGTTCTTCCTAGTATGTAGAGATGGTTTTCTTCATGGTGTGTGGAGATGGTTGCATCTTGAGGACTCACAAGGTTCATGGTAAAGGTGTGGTTTATGCTTTTATTTGGCATGTTATCCTTGGTATGAGGATAGTTTCATTATTATGTCATGGTATACTCTTGATACATGTTTAGAGTTGTGACATGTTATGGTGTGTTCATATGGAGCATGTTATCTCTTTAGTTGAGATGGTAAGATCATGTTGTCATGTTTATGTTCCTGAGGCCATGGTTGAAAATTTAACATTGATCTTAGTTTAGTTTCTTGGTATTGAGTACACTGATTATAAGTTGGATACTTCATTATATTTCTATGTTTCATTTGGAGTTTGCATGGATTGATTGGTTACAGGTGCTCATGGATACTTAGAGACGATGGTGACGCTGATTTCTCTTGGATTAGAGAAGTATTTGTGGGATGGTTGATGGTTTCAGTAGGAAGTTCGAGGGGCAGTCACCTGATATGGACTTGAGAGGAGATTGTTCTTAGATGAGTCTTGGTTGGAGACTTGGGTATCTTGATGAGCATTCTCATTCCCCACTCTTGGTCTACTCGGCGGTTTGCTACTTGAGAGGTATAGCCCATTATTTTCTCTTAGTTGTATTATATTTATGCTTGTCTTTCATGGATATGGATCTTGAGCTATGGTACATGAGTTAGTTCTGGAGGGTTCATTTGAGACATGGTTTAAGCATTGGTTATCTCCATGTGCATATGTTGTTATGCTGGTTGAGTTTGGGAGATGGCTTTATATTGGGCATTTTCCTTGGATTAGGAATGGTTATTCCTTGGTTTAGGAATGGTTTATTGAGTTTGATCTTCTTGTGAGAGGTTTACATCCATGATTATTTATATGGTATGGTTTGGGTGTTGTTGAGGCTTCTTGTTGGGGTTTTATGGAGGAGATCATACTTGCACAGTTTACATCTAGAGGTGTGTGTAGAAGGACATGATACAAGTTATGATTGTCATGGTTTCTCTGGTCTTGGTTATCTTCCTGGATGTTTAGTTTTTTCCTACATTGGATTTGAGATTGGTTAGAGATTGTGATCACTAGTTTGTGCTCATGTATGTCATGTGAGAGATGACATGGTTATTCCTTTATCTCTTTCCTCTGTTGGTTGTGGTGAACTTGGGAGAGCATTGGAGACTTGTTATGAGAGTTGTTCTTGCAGGATATTGGATTATGTATTGTGGATGTCCTTGATACTACATGGATTCACTTCTTTGAGATGTGTTGAGTGGATTGGTTATAGATTTGACATTATCTTTTGCAGTGGGAGCTTCTTGGTATATATGTGGCAGGTATTGCTCTTGAGGCTTGTGATTGCAGGTTGTAGATTGGATATGTCAGTGATATAAGATTCACTTGTTATACCTTTGAGGTATGGATAGTTGGATGGGTTTGGCACTTGCTGTGGGTGTTATTTCAGCTATGGATATTTTGACAACTACGGATAGATGTGATTACCTTTGGATCAGATTTTTTGTGTTTGAAATTTCAGTTGGTATAGGATTTTATGATCTT
Organism: Cupressus sempervirens; assembly: GCA_028749045.1. Taxonomy (NCBI): domain Eukaryota; kingdom Viridiplantae; phylum Streptophyta; class Pinopsida; order Cupressales; family Cupressaceae; genus Cupressus; species Cupressus sempervirens. The sequence goes on along the minus strand of CM053789.1, from coordinate 569,772,151 downwards.
TTAATGCAACAGGTTGGGTGGTTTTCTCTTTGGATGGATTCTATGTATGTCCAATGGGAGTGGCATAATAGGAGGTGAGATCATTCATGTTTGAGATGCTGGATACTTTGATTTTGTTGTGGGTATCAGGATGGAGCACTTGGTGTATTTTGATCCATGATGGTGGATGTGCTAGGAGGGATTGTTCCCTTGTTCATTTATGTGGCTATGGATTGACCCTATGCAATGTATACAACAAGTGGGAGATTGTTGAGATAATGGGTGTTGCACACATTGCATAATATTGTTATTTTATTATTTTATTTTTATTATGTAATGTTGTGCCTAGATGGACGTGCAACATGTAAAGATTTCCATATAATATTCTTGATGAGTTGTATTGTAACATTGTGATAATATTTTATGTAATTATTTAATATTGGGGAAAAGAATTAAATGTCCAATATTAAATGTGGGGTCAGTGGGTTAGGTAGCACATAGTTTTAGCACATGGTTTATGTAATACCACTTAGTGGTTTTGTAAAACTTGCTACTATATAAGTAGCCACAAGGGTAGTTGTTGTAGTGTGAGAGAAAGAATGACAAGGAGAAGACAAAAGGCAAGAGTCGAGCGGGACAAGGCTTGACAGGCTAACCAAGGGAGCATTTGTGAAGGTTGCAAGCACGGCATGGGATGTGTGGATTCATGCTTGTTCACATAGTTTTCTCGGTTGTGGCTATGGCCATGAAGGCTTCTATGGTTGTATGGCAATGGTATTTTTGCTGAATAATACATGATGATGGATGCTTTTGGAGGCTAGGTTTTTTCCCTCAATGAGGGTTTCCCAAGGTATATCTTGTGTCACATTTTATGGGTATGTTGTCTATTTTCTTGCATGTGGATTTTAATTCCATGTTTATTTTAGATCTATTATGGGTTATGAGGAAATGGTTATATTCTTTATTGCCAAGTTTCCTTACAGCCTTAAGGCTTTCCCAATTAATTATAATAAGATAATTGATTAATTACAATTATAATAGCAATGTCATCTCATAGTCTATAAAAACTTCACATGTATGACACTAGGGTATGAACATCCTTTGTTACTATGTAACTATGCACTTCTTCATTGCATCTCAGATGTAAGATAGAAAACAAATATCAAAACACTATTCTCCAATAATCTATTTCTATACTACTCTTAGTAAATTAGCTACAACTATTACACACCTTTGACTTAGACTCTGCACACAACCACATCATCAGGACATAGTCTAGAACATGTCCTTGAATGTGCATCACCAAAAAATCAAACCATTATCCATACCAGTAAGATCTTTGATTTTCATTCTCCCAATTTTTATAGAAACAATACTATGTTATCATCAATGAAAAATATAGTCATGAATGTGACATGTCAATACTCTCTAATGCTTAGGATACTCCCCCAATGTAGTATCATCAACATATATGCTAACAATATCCCCATTTGGCATTGATGGCAACATAGATGAAAAATATCTAAGTTCCAAGAATACCAAACACCTACTCTATTTCTATTGTTATCATCTTCTTCACTACTATATTCATCATCTTCTAGATTGACATCATGAGTTGTGCACTTAACAACTTCTTCTTTTGGATCAATGACAATTGTTCACTTCACACTAAATAATTCATAATACATCAAGTGCATATTCCTACTTCCTTACATGAATCTTTCTAAATCTCCCTAAAGAGATATCTCTCCATCATTCATACATAGGAGTTCTTATCCCCCATAGCTTAGGTGATATTTTTCAAGCATATTCTCTTCCTCTTTGACATCAATGTCAAAGGCCTCAATATTACCAATTGATACCAATTGTTACTACACTTTCTCCAACTCTTCAACCAACTCAAGTGTCCAATGACATTGTTCAATATCAAATACCAAATACCAAGATTCCTCAATAAATTAGTTCTCAATAGATACTCTCCCATCTAGGAAGCATCAACATCTAGTCTATTCTAACAAAAGTTCTTTGTACCACTAGACTAATGCACTCTCTACATCATCTACTCAAAATTAGGTGTTCTAGTTTCACAATGCACACCTCATTTCTCCTAGAAATGGGGATTCCCTAGTAAATTTTTTGTTTCCCAAACCCCTAATCTAGGGCTTGGGTCTTTTTTTTTCAGTTTGGGGTGACTAATCAGGGAAGTACTATACATACATCATAAATTCTTTGGGGTTTAGGGCATCACCCTAAAAAAAATTTTGGCCACTATTCACCAATACACAAAATTTTGGGATACTATTCACCAATTGGATATTGTTTATATTCCCCAATTTATAGCCAACATGTTGTAACTAATTTTAACCCTAAAGTGGAAAAATACTTGTATAAAAGGGCTTAGGGTTAGGGATTATTTGATAGGGTGTGATGCAAAAATTGGTTCTTGTGGTGGCATTGACCTATAAGGTATTAAAAATTGTAATCACTGGATCGTAATAATATTGGACTTGTTGTTTCATGGACATACCCTAGGGTTTGGGTGAACCATGTTAAATCTTAGTGTCTTGTGTTCTTTTCTATGTGATCTATTTGTTTTTTATTTTTTATATTTGCATGTAATTGTTATTTCTATCCGTGGTTAAATCCTAACAAGTGGTATTAGAGCTTAGTTGTTTTTTTTAGTTATCCTCTACAAGAAAGTATGATAGTTGAGTGAGAGTCTCATGGTTGAGTGGGAGTGATGGTAGATGAGAGTAAGTTGTGGGTTGACAAGTTTTATGGGTAGAACTTTCAATTATGGAAGATGCAAATGAAAGACTATCTTTATCAAAAGGATTTATGGAAGCCATTGGAAGGGAAAAATAAGAATCAAGGATTTATGTCAAATGATAAATGGTATCTTTTAGATAGAAAGGCACTTGGAAGCATTCAATTATGTTTGGCACCATTAGTGGCATTTAATATTACAAAAGTGAAGATGATAAAAGAGTTGATGGAAATCTTAGGAAAATTGTATGAAAAGCCCTCCACTTCAAATAAGGTATTTCTCATGAAGTGTTTATTTAATATGAAAATGGTAGAAGGTGGATCTGTTGTAGACCATTTAAATGAGTTTAATACTATTACTAGTTAGTTATCTTCTATGGGTATTAATTTTGATGAAGAAATTAGGGTTCTCTTGATTTTGTGTTCTTTGCCTGAAAATTGGAATGGCTTGATAATAGTTGTAAGTAATTCTATTTCTAGATCTAATACCCTAAAATATGATGATGTGATCAGTGTTACTTTGAGTGATGAAACCCATTGGAAATCCTTGGGTGGATCTACATTTGGAAGTTCTTTGAATGCACAAAGCAGAGCCAGAACAACTGAGAGAGGAAGTAGTTCCAAAAATCATGGGAAATCAAGAGGAAAGTCAAAGGGGGGGAGATCTCAATCAAGAGGACGAAATGACTATTGGTACTATGGTAAAATAGGGCATAAGAAGAAAGACTGTTGGACTCGAAAGATAAATGAAGGAGGAAAGAAACATGGAGATAAGGAGGTAAGTAACAAATCTAAATAGGATGCTTTCCTTTTGTCTTTAGAAAGTGTTGATGATTTATGGGTTTTAGATTAAGGTGCTTCATTTCATGCTACACCTCATAGAGTTATTTCATTGATTATGTGGAAGGCAATTTTGGGCTTGTTTATTTGGGGGAAAATGAACCCTACTAGATTGTTGGAAAGAGAAAAGTTAAGATTAAGTTGCAGAATGGGAATCATTGGCTGCTACATGAGGTAAGACATATTCCAAGACTGAGTAGAAATTTAATTTCAATAGGACAACTCGGTGATGAGGGTTGTGTAGTTACTTTTCATGCTAAATTGGAAGGTTTCAAAAGGTTCCATTATAGTAGCAAAAGGTGTGAAAGTATGCACCTTGTATCTTTGTACATGTCATATTGTTCCTTCTACTTTAATTGTTTTAGAGAAACATGAATACTGAGGAATAGTTGCTATAGTTGAGTAGGGAGAACAAGTAGCTAATGTAGATTCTAATACAACATTGTGGCACTACAGACTTGGGAACATGAGTGAGAAAGGTATGAAAGTACTTCATTCAAAAAAAAAATTACCAAGTTTGAAATGTGTTAATATAAATTTTTAAGAAAGTTGTGTGTATGGAAAACATAAGAGAGTGAGTTTTGTGAAGACTGGGAAGAAAAATAAAAGGGAGAAATTGGAGCTTGTACATATAAATGTATGGGGACTGACTCAAGTATTTTTCCTTGGTGAATCTCATTATTATGTTACATTTATTGATGATGTAACTAAAAAAGTATGGACTTATTTCCTTAGACAAAAATCTTATGTATTTCAAACTTTTAAGAAATGGAAATGCTTGGTTGAAAATGAGATTGGTAAGAAATTAAAATTTCTCAAATCTAATAATAGTGGTGAGTATTGTAGTCATGAATTTGAATATTATTGCTCCACTAATAGTATTTGTAGATAGAAAATTGTTCCAAGGAATCCATAGGAAATGGAGTGGTTGAACACATGAATAGGACTATAATGGAGCATGCAAGAAACATGAAGTTGCATGTTGGCTTTCCCTTAAACATGTGGGTGGAGGCTATCAATACTATTGTATATTTGATTAATATAGGTTCATCTACTCCTTTGGGTTGTGGTCTTCCAAAGAAAGCATGGACTGGTAAGAAGGTGAGTTATTCTTTTCTCAAAACCTTTAGTTGTGAAGCATTTTCTCATATATATTTTGAAAATAGAACCAAACTGGAAGCCAAGTCAAAGAAATGTGTATTTTTTAGATATGGAATTAATGAATTTGGTTACAGGCTTTGGGATTTTGAAATCCTAAAATTGTAAGAAGTAGGGATGTCATATTCAATGAGAAAGTGTTGTACAAAGATCTATTGCAGCAACATGAAGAAAGAAGGTGATTATGTAGTGTTGGATGATACTCCAAAAGATGATGTTCCAACCATTCCTTATGATGTGCAACAACTATAACATAAAATACCCCACACACCAGTGAATGTTAAATGGTCAACAAGGCTAATTAGACCTTTAGAAAGATTTTCTCCCTCTTTGTATTCTATTTTACTAATTGATGCTAGTGAATCTGAATGTTATGATAAAGCTATGTAGGTGGATGCTAAGATTCAACGGGAGTCTACAATGAAAGACAAAATGGACTCTTTGCTGAAAAATAAGACTTGAGATTTATGAAAATTGTCTACATGTAAAAGGGCTTTATAGAATAAGTGGTTTTATAGGTTGAAAGAAGAGGATGGAGGTAAAGAAATATTTAAAGCTAGGTTAGTTGTAAAAGGATTTGCATAGAAAAAAGGAATTGATTTTGATGAGATATTCTCTCATATTGTTAAAATGACTTCTATCTATACTATTTTAAGTATTGTGGCTACTAAATATTTGCATTTGGAGAAGCTTGATGTTAAAATAGTCTTCCTTCATGGTGATTTGGATGAAGAGATATATATGGCATAGCCATAGAGATTTGAGGTCAAAGGTAAGGAGAACTTAGTGTGGAAATTGAAGAAAAGTTTATATGGCTTGAAACAAGCACCTCGATAATGGTATCTGAAATTTGATAGTTTTATGCATGAGCATGGATATAGTAGCTGTCATTTAGATCATTGTGTTTATTTTAAGAGGCTAGATGATGATAGCTACATTATTTTATGTTTATATATTGATGATATGCTTGTAGGTGGGTCTAACATGGATCATATTAAGGGGCTAAAACACTAGTTAGCACATGTATTTGATATGAAGGATTTGGGTGTAGTAATACAAATCCATTATATGAAGATTTGTAGAGATAGGAAGAATAGGAAATTGACACTATCTTAGGCTAATTATGTTGAGAAGGTGTTGCAACATTTCTCTATGGAGAATGCTAAAGCTATCAGCACACCTTTACCTAGTCATTTGAAGTTGACTAAAGAGATGTGTTCAAAAATATAAGAAGAGGGGGATAAGATGTCCAAGGTACCCTATGCTTCAGCTATATGAAGCTTGATGTATGCTATGGTATGTACAAGACCAAATATTGTACATGCAATGGGATTCATTAGTAGATATATGAGTCATCCAAGAATTGAGCATTGGAATATAGTCAAATGGCTTCTCAGATATTTGAGAGGAACAACTAGTAAGTATTTACACTTTAGGGGCTCTACTACTAACTTATTGGGCTATGTTGACTCAAATTTGGTAGGAAATATTGATACTAGGCAGAGTACTACAAGTTATGCATTACTGTTAGTGGGGTAGCTATGAGCTGGGTTTCGAAGTTACGAAAGGTTAATGTTTTATCTGCTACAGAGGCAGAGTATGTTGCTACTATAGAGGTAGGCAAGGAGATGATATGGCTTTAGTTCTTCTTGGAAGAATTGGGACACCCTTAGGGGGATAATTATTTGTTTATAGATAGCCAGAGTACCATTCATCTTGCAAAGAATTCAGCTCTACATTCAAAGACAAAACACATTCAGTTGTGGTACCATTTCATTCAACCAATTTTCGATAATGGAGAGTTAAACCTAGACAAGATACATATAGATGATAACCCAACATATATGTTTATAGAGGTAGTGATAAGGGAGAAGTTGAATTCTTCTTCAGCTTGGGTTGGTCTTCTAGACTAAATAGAATAAAAGAACAACAAAGTCCTAGGTGGTTTTATCTAATGGGAGCCCCATGTGGTAGAAATATTGCTATAAGATCAATCTCCAAGTGGGAGATTGTTGTCTAGTGTGAAGTCTAATCAGTCCCTAAGAGGGGGATTGTTAGTTTGTGGTGACTAATTAGGGAAGTATTGTACATACTTCAAAATTATGCACAAAATTTTGGACTATTATTCATTAATTGGCTATTGTTTATATTTGCCAATTTATGGCCAACATGTTGTAACTAATTTTAACCCTAAAGCAACAAAAATACTTATATAAATGGACTTAGGGTTAGGGATTTTTTGATAGGGTGTGATCCAAAAATTGGTTCTTAAGGCAGTATTGAGTTGTAAGGGATTATAGATTGTAATCAGGTTGTAATCACTAGATTGTTATAATATTTGACTTGTTGTTTGGTGGACATAGTTGAGGGTTTGGGTGAACTACATTAAATCTTATTGTCTTATGTTCTTTTCTATGTGATCTATTATTTTTTGATATTGTTTATATTTGCATGTAATTGTTATTTCTATCTATGGTTAAATCCTAATAGTTTTTACTCTCCCAGGAGTCAAAGTCAAGCCTCAATCTCTGACTAGGCAAGTTCGGGGTGTCAGAATAGGAGAAAATGTCAAAATTATAAGTGTTTTAGTGCCAAAATGTGCACTAGCACACTTACCACACAAACACACCTATCCAAAGTGTGTAGGTGTACTAAATGCATAGGTGTGTACTCATCTCCCTCTGGAGATGTGCACATGCACACTTGCATATGTATGCACCTCTAGAGGGTGTGCACTTATAGAGGTGCACACCCCAACCTTGGGTCTATAAAAACCTAGGGCCCCTCTTCAACACTTCAATTGTCTCCTTGCTTAATCAACTCCTGCACCTCTGCATCTTACTTAGTGCACTCCTACCTCCTACATAACACAAAATACAAAAGGTTAGACACCTCACAAGAAGGTGTGCACCTTCAGTCAGCTATGTTCACTTAAGAAAATCATTAAAAAAACCTTAATAAGAATAGTAAGTCTTAAAAGGTATGCACATGCACAATTATCTAAGGTGCACAATGTGCACACCTTATTTTATCAACCTTTTAGACTTAACTAAAGAAAATTAATCCTATGGAAAGGTGTACACTTTGTGATTTATCACAAGGTCCACACATGCACACCCATCAAGGTGTGCATGTGCATAGCCTTTGTGCATAAAAAGCATAAGGGAAAATTAGTTCCCCCCTCCACTTGCCTTGAGCATGTACATAGTTGCACACATGCATATATGCACACCTCACCAAGGTGTGCATGTGCATATGTATGCAACTACACTTAAATGGTCATAGAGGGACCATTTAGCATACTTAGTGCACCTGTAAGGGTGTACTAGTTGTGTTATTTTGCATTACAACACTTTGTGAGAGAGAAATTGACTATTTTTTATTGTTTAAGAGTATTATTGCTAGGTTTTTGATGGATTAGGGTTTGTTTTTAGGTCTAAATTTTAACTTTATAGATTAATGTCTTCTCTTGTATAGATAAAATGGCATCATCATCATCCTTAATGGCAGAAAAGATAGCCCTAAAATATGTAGTTTTCAAATACCAAGGTATACCAAGGAAATCTAATTTTCAAGATAGACGTACTAAGATCAAAGATACTAAGCTTGGATATATTGACTAGAACACATTCCTCACCATCTAAAAAAAGATGAAAGAAAGATCCACAATGATGTTAGCTATGATCAAATTTGGGCTGGTAAATGCAGCATTACATCCTACTTCTGTGCAATCCTTAGAGTTGATTATGACCTTGGAAAAACATTATGTGCTTGAAGAAAAAGTTATTAAGAGTGTCACAAGGGATATAATCCTGGACCTCTAACCTAGGAATATTGAGAAAGTGTTCCATCTCCTAAGAGTTGATTAGTATGTGAAGATAACCTATGACCGGGTAGAAATATGGTATTTGGGAGAATGAAAAGGAAGACAAAGAAATAATCCAATCTTCCTTCCTAATAGACAAAACATCAATAGGACACAAAGTTCAAAAATTGTATATGAAATGAGGGTAAATGAAGGATGTTATTGGCTATGCAATTGTGCTTTTGAGCAGAGTAATGGGATTCCCTATAATGGGACATCTTAACATTTGGATGTTCCACTTCATAGAGACCATCAAAATAGAAAAAATGCCAATAGACTGGGATATTCTCCTTAGAGATAATTTGCATGAGAAACTCATAATCATGAAAGTCGATCAAAGATTCAATATAAAATCATACATGGTGTACTTACTAATAGCTAGAATGTAGAATATCTAAGATTTTACAAGAAGGGGAGCATGCAATATGCTAATGTCTAGCCCTATGTGGTGTACCCTTATCTAGTTAAGAAGAAACTCAAAATAAAGCATAGAGTATAGGGTGGTGAATGATGGTTTCATAGTGCAATCATCTGATTCATAGAGGGTGATTATGATAAAAGGATGTTAGTAGAGGTAGCAACATGGATCATAGAGATCGACACATACTACATCTAATTCAAAATATTCACCTACCTAAGGGTATCCTACACAAAAGTGAACCCAAAGAAACTCCCAAGGTCTCTGTCAGATAGACTCATTTTGTTGGAGATCACAAGGTAACACATATTTAAATATGACAGAGTGAGGAAACAACACAAGAAGACATGTGTATGGCCAATCACCATAGGTTCTTTTGAGGTCAAGTAGAAGTTAGACATCATGACCTTTGATTTAGAATAGGGTCAATATCCTTTAGAAGAGTACAACTCCCCTCACCCCTATTTTGACAACATAGGGATGGTCCAACATCTGGTAGGCAAGCAGTTTGTACACAAAGATGCATTGGAAGACCACTGGATGAACATGATAGATGACTATGATATCTAAATTAGGGATTATTGTAGGATGACTCTACATCTATCAAAGAAGGTTCTCAAGATGAATATCCCATTAAAGGCTATTGAGAAAGATATAGAAGACATCTTGGACCCTCTATATAATAAGGATAAGATTTACGAAAGGCCTATTATTAATGCAGAGATAGAAAGAGATGAAAATGTAGACATTAATCATAGAGCCAGGTACATAGTTTAATTGACAAGGTAATGGATCAAGAAACCCTTCAAATTTGAACCAATTCCTTAAAATATTCTTGTTCAAGCCACAACACATCCAACTAGGGGTAAAAATTCAAAATTTATAATGCCAACATTCCCTACTCAATGTGAGGCCTCATCCCAACCCATCATAGCATAGACATTTTATTACATTTTGATATTTGAGACCTTGATATTTTGACAATCATTCAAGACATAGATGGATAGTGGGTTGTTTTGTCTATTGATTTTGATACTACAATAGTATTTTACATTATGATATGCACTAAGAACCTGTTATTGTGTATGGAATGATCAAACACATATGGATGCAGTTTTTTGACATGGTACTATTAGATTTTGATGCGATGCAAAATATTAATTTGATTATGATGCTATATGAGATGAATGATTATGATATGCAGATAAATGTTAATGATGAATTGTGACATGTAGATTTTGATATTTTAACATTTCAAATAAAATAATCGAAATGACTAGGAAAGGAAATTTTATTTGAATTATGTTAATATGCATTTTTTAAAATTCAAATTATGCATTTATGATATACACTTTATATGACCTCCTTGGACTATTGATGCTCAAGTTTGATGTGCAAGAAGTGGAACCATGGAATTTCTTGGGGGAAACAAGTTCCAAACCTATGTGAACATAGTTTAACCAAGGTGAATCTTTGGAAGATTCAAAAGTCTCATTGTGAAAGTATTTTGTTTCATAATGTAGGTTGGCTTGTATGTGGAAATGTTTAATCATAATTTAGATGCATTAAGGACATATCACGATGAAGTAAAATGTACTTTAATGTGTCACTTGACACTTGTAATTTTCCATGTGTTGATGACATGTCACCTAGAGTTTTGGTCACAAGGCACTTAATCTTAGTCATTTTTTTTTATTCCAATTAATGTTTTAGTACACCCACTTATCATGTTGATTTTCGAATTCAAACTTGTTAGGGATTTTAGGGGACCTAAATGGGATCCTAAAGTGTCATTTTACTAATAATAACCCACCCTAATGGTAGTATAGCATGTTAGGGGCCTAAATTCAGCCATTTTAGTGATTAGCTAACTTAATGGACCCCTTAAACAATGAACTCTTGAACCAAATCAAAATTCTAGGTTTCCCCATGAGTCTACCCTCACAATCCCACTTGGTCAACTTTCTTATTTTGGAGGAGAATTAATGTAAGAAAGAAGGGGCTTGATGTTCCTACTAAAGAAGGGTTGGTAGGGAGTCTTTTTAGAGGGGTGGTGAAAAATTAGTGGTTGTTCACCCACTCTCAAAGTTTAATGATAGTTAGGTTTTGGAGGGAGATTAAAGGAGCTCTACTACAACTATCATTACCCAAGCTTGGACCAAGGTTGGTGTTTTCAAACTATGCTTCACTTTCTTTTCTTCTTTCTTTTAGTATGGAAAAATAAATCTGCAAGTGTGAAGGATTTTTCAATGGAGTATGCATTGTTTGTGAGTCTTTGCATTATGGATTTTGGTGTTGAGTTATGGCTAGGTGAATGTGTATCGTGATCTTGAAGTTTTCTTGGTTTTTCCTTCTTGATTTTCTTGTTTGGATTTTAATGTTAAATTTGATCATGGGTGTGAAGGCTTCACTCACCCTTGGGAGGAAAGAGAAGCCTTGGGTGAAGGACTTAGTTGGGCTCAACAATGTAGTAGAGAGCCACTTCTCTTGGAGAGAAGGGGAAAATTTTCATGGACTATGGACTCCATTAAAGCTATTGTCTCAATATTATGATTTGGAAGTGATAAGTTGAGATATGAATTTGAGGGTGATAAGTAGAAATTGTGAAGAGAAGCACGTATGATGCAAGCCTTGTTTAGGCATGGTGAAATTCAATGTGTGCATGTGTGTGTGAGTTGTATTGACATGGCATATCTCCTCTTGAAGAGCCCACCTTCACCCAATGTTCTTATGATTCCAATGGTGAATCAATGTGTAAGCCATGGGAGGGATTTTTTTTGTGTTACATGTTGTGTTCATGCAATGGCAAGTGATGTATGTGTGTAACCCATTTGGATCTTGTTTCCCCTGCTCGATGGGTGGCTTCATAGAAGCCTAGGATGGGAGGTGAGCCTCCATGGTTCCTAGTTTGTGTGTTACGTGTAGGTTATGTGAAGATGTATTGCTTGGAGACATTAGGGTTTCACCCTTGATAAAGTTGAAATGATTCAAGTGTGCAAAGAGAGATCATTATTCATGTCATCTTAAATGTGTTGTGATTTCAAGTCTCCATTGTTATTTCAATGTGATGTAACATAAAAATTCTAGATTATTTAACTTTGTTAAAAAAGTGTAAGGATTGATTTAGAAGTTGTATTGTAAGAAATATCCATTGTAAGTCTTTATGTTGAGTGATTGTGAAATTTTAAATAGTTGCTTGTAAGAGACATTCAATTCAAACTTTCACATTTTGTAATTTGATGTAGTAGTAAGCATCATGTAAATGGGACTTTTTACTTATAATTCAAGTAGTGAAATAAATTTCATTGTTGTTAGATCCCTTTGATATAGTTGAATTTCTTCAATGCTTAAATGGTTGTGTTATAAAAATATATTTTATGAAATGGAAGAAAGTTAGCAAGTTGATAGTTCATTTTATATGCATGAAGATTAGTTCATTTGGGTGTCAAGCACTAATAGATCCTATTACGAGATTAGAAGAAAAAAAAATCCATATATGACATGGCTTAAAACGAACCCACAAAAAAAAAAAGAGTTGTTGTAGGTGCATTATCTCCTCTCTAGAAAATGCATGGGAATGGAAAATAAATCCATTCCCATTACAGACCAATATAATAATATAGTAATATGACTTGGCACCCACAGTAGGAGCCTATAAGTTGAGGGGTTATCATGTACATTAGAAATCATGTGACTCCTAATCCTTACCCCAAGAAAATCCACATCATCCTAAGGGGTTATACTAAAGCCACTCATAACATGTTTCAAAGAAAAAGAGTAAAACAATTAAATAATCATAAAACATAGAACCCAAAAAAAACAAAATAAAGTAAATAGAAAAATAGAAAAATAAATAAAAAGATATACTTTACCAACTTCTTTATTGGTAACCAAATCCTACTTAGGTGTCACCTTAATATTATGGTCAAGTAAGACCAATGGAACTTGCAAGGAAATTGGCCATGAGACCCACTAGATGGTCTTACCCCTTGGGTTATGTGAGCTAATGTTATAGACATGACAAGACTTTTGCTGATCTGACACTAGTCAAACCTTGCCTTTAGGTACCCATTGGAGAGGATGAAAGAAAGTGTGTGCATGGGATTCTCCCCACCTTCCATGCCTAGGGAGGAGCAAGTATAAATTTGGGGAAGTGGTCCAAGTATAAAATCAAGCCTAAGTTGAATTACCTTGGATTATAAGCTACCTTGACATGACATTCCACCTGGTGCTATAGAAGGATGAGCCTCTTTTTCTTTTACCTAGGGAATAACAAATGGGTATGTGAGTCTAGGGCTAAGGGTCTTAGAAATTCACTTGGGAGGGATAAATGCAAGATTTAATTAATGATAAAGTATTAGGATGTTTGGTAGAGATTAAAGATTAAGTTAAATAATTAATAAGCATGTTAAGGGAGTTAGTTAGTAGGGTTAGTTAGCATGGGTGTTAATATATAAGGCAGTAGTAGGTGAAGGGTATGGAATAGATTAGTAGTTAAAAATAAGGTAGTTAGTAAATAATTATCAATTGATAAGACAAAATAAATAATAATAATTTATTATTGAAGGAGTTCATAACTATATCATTATGTAGTTATATGTTCCATACCTATATGAAATCATATTATGTAATATTTAGTGCATAGAATATGCACATCAAATTAGTATAGCTTAAGAAGCTACATTATCAAATACATGTAACTTAAATTTATAATAGTCATTTTAATACTAATAATGAAAAAAGGAAATAAAAATGATAACTTAAATAAACAAATAACTGAAATAAATAAATTTAAGTGTGTGTGTGTGTGTGTGTGTGTGTGTGTGTGTGTGTGTGTGTGTGTGTGTGTAACTAGTAATTTATTTAGTGACCCATTTAAAAGGATATAGATGGGAATGATTTGATAGTTAGGAGAATTTTTCTACTAATTAGTGGCCTCCTAAAGGATGGAATTTTAGTAAAGAAATCAAATTTTTTTATCAAATTTTTGAATGTTGTACTAAGCATAGATAATGTTGATAAGTATAGGATACTGAATAATTTAGTAAATTTATTTATCTATAATATGAGATGGAAGCGTGAACTAAAATATGTTATGAAGAGAAGATAGCCATGCAAAAACATAAGATTTTTAGTTATATTATCATCATGATTTAACTAATTCATCCACCTATGTCAAGTACTAATATATATATATATAAACTCTATATTGAAAACACATGTATCTATTGGAATGAATAGGACTATCTGCCATCAATACATAGCCTTGGCTAAGTTGTGAACCTTTTTAAGGAATTGATACCCCACATTAGAAATAGAATGTTGTTTTCAAAATAGGTTATGATATTAAAAGTGATATCACTATCGAAACATGCACAACAAGGCCTTGAGAAAACTTATCCCCTAGAAATAATGATAATCTAGACCATGTATCATCACCTAAACTTCAATAAATGATTTGTGGACTCCCATGAAGGCATATGAGTGGAAATAATGAAATATCAAAGGGGAAAATCATCTGGCAATGTTACCTAACTGTGTGATAGCTTGGTTGCATCATGCTTATGTAAACATGTAATATCTCAGGTTCAATTTTTAAAAAAAAAATAGTTGTGTTTTTGTCTTGTAAATTAGGGCATGACACTCAATCCCCATTAAGGGTAGAATTGGTCCATCAATATGAGAGGGAGGTTATGTACTTTAGGGTGGATAAGGGAAAGAACAAAAGAAAAAGAATGTCTATGAAGAAAGCCAATCCTCAAGATCAAGAGCCTCAAGATGAGTCAGAAACTCAAGTCCAAGAGACTAAGAATGTACCTCCACTAGGATAGGAAATGGAAGAGGAAGAATAGAGGGTGCCATTGGTAGGTACAAAGGGAGAAGCCTCCCCTTTAGCTTCTAAAAAGGATAGGATTAAGCTCACTATGGGAGGGACATGTAGGAAAAGATTGAAGAAAAAGAAGACTCGCCCCCCATATGTTCCTGAAACTATTGTATAAATTGAAGTAAAAGAAGAAGGGGAACAAATTGAATATGTTCCCTTCAGTCAAATGACTCACTCAACTAGAGCCATGGAAGAGGAAAGAAGTATAAGGTCCACTATAATACCATTTTCTATTCCAAAAGAACCTATTCAAGTTACTACATCTAAGGATAAGTTAGACATGGAGGGTCAACAGATAGATGTCTTTGATCTCTCTAATTTTGATTTTATGTCAGTGGACACTAAAATGGTGGGGGAAAAGATACGAGATACTCCTACTAGTCAATCCCTAAGAGAGGATTGGAACCAATTATCACCTCTGCCTCAAGGACCTTTGGGCCTACCACCACTACTATCTCAAGATTTATTGTTCTTAGATAAAGGCTTAGTAAAGAAAATTCCTCCCATTATAGATTTAGAAGAATAAGCAATGGAAGAAGAAGAGCCCAAACTACTACAAGTAGATGAAGTATCACAGGAGGTTCAACTATCAAAAGAACCCTAACAAACTCTTCATGATATAAAGGCTAGGACCTTGACCATAACTTATAGAGAGACTCCAAATTTAGATCTTTCTAAAAAGGAGAAGACTCCAAAGAGGAGTGATAAGGGGAAGGGGCCTACAATACAAACCCCTATTAGAAAGGAAAGGGTTGTCATTGCACCAAAATATTGACCTAGTAATGCCTGATATAACCAATAATCTTATAGAATCACACAAGGTAGTTAAGCCATGTCATGAATCCTATGAGGGATGTTAGCCCACTACCAACAATACCCCTCCTAGCATCACTCACCATGGCCAGTGAGATTTGAACCTATGACCAAGCTTTGATACCAATTATTAGAAAGGATAAGGTTGACATTGCACCAAAAGATTAACCTATTAATCCCTAAGACAACTAATAGTCTTATAGAGCCACAATGGGTGGTTAAGCCATTTCATGAATCCTATGAGGAATGCTAGCCCACTACCAACAATCCCCTCTTTAGCCAAGTACATGTTTCAACTAGCCACTGCACTGGCTTGGCGTAAGAAGGAGGTCATGGTTTGAAAAAAGAGGTAGATGAATGTTACTATTTAGGAGGGAATGGAAGAGCTAGTGAAAGCTATCAAGAAACTTGGGCCACCTATGGGTGATGCATGACCACTAGCCTTCATCATCAAGAACCAAGATCATGACTTTCTTGCACACATAACCATCCCTAATCCGCATGCTAACACCAAGGATTTGACTCCTCTAGATTACCAAATCAAGGAGGTCCTATTAGGAAGGCCCATAGTAGATACAGCCAAAGTGTTGATCACTATAGGTATAAAAGAGGTGTTCAAACATATGAGCCAAGATGAGTCTCAGTTGATACTACTATAGAAACAAAATGAGCTTTTGAGAGGCTACTTACATGGAGTACTGGACCCCATAGACCTAGATAATCCATAGGTCACTCTTGCTACATCATTAGAGAGAAGAGAAAAAGGTAGTGTAGAGGTATTTTCATTTTTGGGAGCATGTCGACAATGGCATGACAATTTTTAGGAGAAAGGTGTACAAATAATACAGGGAAATTTAGGCCTATTGCACCATATTCCATTGAGCACAGATAAATTGGTGTCCATAGTAAACTAGGATTTTGGATTGATGGATGAGGTACATACTTGTGCAAAGGGCCTATAGATTTTGACATCAATAAAAGGTCAAAGGTACCATACACTCATGGAAGTATATACTACAGATGACTTGGACAAGCTCAATGTTGGATAGAGAAAGTATCTGTGGGTACTAAATTCATGGAAGGACTACATGAGGACATACAAAGGTTGAGGGATCAGACTCAAGAGAAAATTTTTGAAGTAAAAAGGTACTACATTGCTGCTAGCCTTGATATTTTTGAAGATGAGTCAAAAAAATCTCAAATTGATGCAATCAATTGTCCAAAAAATTTGAATAATATTTGATGATGCTTTGTTATATGAAGATATCAGATAAGCATTTAAGACTTAAGAGGTATTGTTAGAAATGGACATCAAACTTGAGGATTTTACGACAACCCAGATCAAAGTTGGCAACTACCAATAGACTGTTAAAGATAAATATGGTGCTTTGGATTGTCTAGAAGCTATCCAAGTGATGGAGATAATTGAGAAACTCAAGAGTAAACATCTAGACATCATTTTGGTATAAAGGGGAAGAAAACCCAGATGCTAGAAATTCAATTTAGACACTTGGGAAAATTTTGCATTTTTGGAACCTATCATCAAGTTGCACAAGTGCACAAGGTACACTTTTCATAGATGCACGTCGACAATTTTGAAGAAGCAACAATGCACTAAGGGTTAACTGCCAATTCCTAAATTAGAGCATTCCATTCACTAGAAATGCATTCTGCCATGAGTTCAACTCCCAAAAATGCATAGAAAAGATCAAGCTTCTACTGTCTTAGATCCTCTTGTTGCTTCCTTCTTCTTATATCCTTCTTCTTTTATACTTTTAAAGTCATGTAAAGGGTCATGCACCCATTAATTGATATAAACAAGGGTGAAGACCTACTTAGCACCATTTAGAGAGTTAGTTTGTATATAATTAGATTTGTTTTATTATTTTTGAGCATATGTTTGCATGATAGGATCTCTCACTCTCAACATAAAAAAGAGTAGATGATTTCTTATAAATATAGGGATGTATATAATTATATTTGTTTTATTAGAAGAATTGTGAAGTGTGACAAGTGATCTAGTATTTTATGTATATCTATTCTCTTGAAGAACTTATTGTATAGTTGCATGTTAGGGCAGTGGTCTCTTCTTGCACACATTTTTATGTGATCCACCAAATCCTAATAGGGTTGAGGCCTCTGACAAGGCCTAGTCTCCTAACAAGGACTCAAGACATTATACATTCTTCATTAGATTTTTTTAATTATTTTTGAGCATATGTTTGCATGATAGGATCTCTCACTCTCAACATAAAAAAGAGTAGATGATTTCTTATAAATATAGGGATGTAATATGTACTTTAAGTCATTATTTTGATGCAATATTATATGCTATTGGTATTCTCATTCTAAGTGTAGTTTCTTGCCAAAGTGTGTTATTTTTTAAATGCATGTTCATGAATAATAATGGATCCATTGGTTTTATTGTGTGATCATTTATTTTGGGTGTTTTCTCATGTTAATGAATTCCACTGACATACTAAGTTGGAGAAGAGATCATCTATTTTTCCTACATAGCTTCTTATCTCACATGAGCACACTTTTCATGGCCTTGCAATTTAATTAGAAGTGAAACATATTTCTTTTATTAATAATTTCCCATCGATGATTGAATTAGTAGAATTGAGGAAGCTCTACTACTATATTTGTCTATCATTTTCAAAAGGTGCATAGGTGTGCAATGTGCATAGGTGTGTAGGAACACTTTTCGAAGAGGTGTGCTTCTATAGAGGTGCACTTTTTCAGTGTTTGACACAAACTAGAAGATCCTGATCCAGCATATCCATTCTAGTGAGATTTAAGATCTTCAACTAGTACACACAAGTTCTCATAACTCAGTCACATTCGCAAGCCTTGCAGTGAAAAAGGATTGCCCATAATTCTACTATTTCCATTCCAAATCTCAGAATCTTCTTTAGTTCCACCTCCAAACTAACTACCCATAGTTCCATTGAATCCTCCACCAATGGCCTTTTTTTCTAACATGGTAGATTCACCAATCAACTTGCAAGGTGCACTGAATGACCTTCCTAAGAATCCTAAGAAATTCTACCAAAGGTTCATCTATGAAGAATCAAGAACAACTAATGACCATATCAAGGTATTCAAAGAAATTTCCAATAAAAAAATTCACAGATGAGAATGTGGTTCTCCATTTATTCTCATAATAATTGGGAGAAGTTTCTTTTAATTGGTATGTCAATCTTCCACTAGGATGCATCACAAATTGGACTATTTTCAAAAAATTGATTTTAGAACAACTAAAGACTTTTATCAACTCGACTGTAATACATCATCAATTCATATCAATAAAGAGGTACTTGGTGTAAACTATTTCACACTTCAATCATCATTTTCATATGGCATACCACAAGCTATAAATTCCATACACTACTAGTTGAAGCTACAATCCAAATTTACCTAAATTCGATGGACCATCTCACTATTATTTTTCTATGAAGATCTCTTATTTCAAATATTGACACATTATAAAAGGTCTTCTTGGAAGAAATTACCTTTGTTGACAATATGACTAATCAATCAAGTAAGGTGATATATGTGGTTGTCATTTATGGCAATATATGTTTTGCAGTTTAGTCATGGTCATTTGTGAAGGAAAATTGTCTAAGTATTGGACAATGTTATAGCAGCATGGCAATATTTGTTGATAGCAAAATATTCCCTTGGAATATTCTCTTGCATAGTTAACCCTAGATGCATGAAATCATCTTGATGATGCATACCAGTATACATGTCCATGTAAGAAACCTAGTTCAAGTTATGGAGGAAATACTGATGTAGTTATCTCATAGTGCAGAATAGAGCATGTCAGCAAATTGACTTGTATGACTTGCAGAATTATTTTGATTACTAAATCTTGATGAGCCAATTATAAGGATGATATGTGAGCTGACTAAGGAAGAATTTATTAATATGTTTGATATAAGTAAAGATCTTCAATTGTGAAGTTAAAGTGAATATGATATTATGATATGTGATACAAGATATGATTCAAATTGATGTATGCATAGTTACTCCTTGTATGAAGAACTGACAATTAGAAGAATTGTGAAGTGCAACAAGTGATCTATTATTTTATGTATATCTATTCTCTTGAAGAACTTATTGTATAGTTGCATTTTAGGGCAGTGGTCTCTTCTTGCACACATTTTTATGTGATCCACCAAATTCTAACAGGGTTGAGGCCTCTGACAAGGCCTAGTCTCCTAACAAGGACTCGAGACATTATACATTCTTCATAGACTCCTAACAGGGTCAATATCCTTAATCAAATTCTTATATATAGTGAATCATCTTGTCGGTTTCATCCCCATCGAGGTTTTCCCTTGGCCAAGGTTTTCCTAGTTAACAAAAATATGGTGTTATGAACTCTCATTGTGCATGGTTGTTTATAATATTCATCATTATTGGTTTACTTTCTTATGCATGTATTAAAGTAGTTAATAATATCCAATTATGGGTGAAAATATTGAAAATACTGATTCACCCTCCTACCTCTCAATATTATCTATTTCTAACAACATTTACTAAACAAGCCAATCCTAAAGGAGGAGGATTGATGGTCCCAACTCAAGCTATTACAACAGTATCAACATATCATGTTGGAGTGCCAATGATACCTATCCAATTCATATTGATGAATAAAATTCTACTATAGCAAGAACCAACTCCACAAGATCTAGCCATAGCATACCTAGTATATGAACCTCCAAAAGCTAATTTCTTTGAGGAAAAGGTATCAACATCCATTGAAGCATAGAATAGTGTTGTATCTAAGTTTGGTCAAATGAAGAAGACCATGTCTCAAATTACCAATGAGATAACCCATTTTATGTTGTTGCAAGGACATTAAAAACTTTTAGAGAACAAATTTTGGTCCTTAAAACAACAACAACAACTATGGTCAGAACTACAATAAGAATTTTAGCAAAAATAACAATATAGGAAATAATAATATAGGGAACAATTTCAATAATCTTGATTGTAGCAATGGTTTCCAAAGGCAGAGTCAACAATGGAATACTTGGCCATAAAATAGAAGCATTCCTATAGATAATAACAATAATAATGCTCACTTTGTGGATATCAATCAGTATGACGGTAATTAGAATGTACCTAATGATCATAGCTCATATTATAATGAAAATCAAGGAGTGAATTAGAATTCACAAGACAATAACAATGAGCCCCCTATGCAATTCAATACTATGTTGCTAGATTCTTATGATTCTCCATAGAACATAAGAATGGAACAACAAGTCAATAAAGAATTTTCTTTTCCCTTTAGATACTCAACCAGAAGAGATGTTTTCTTTCCAAAATGATAATCAAAATATCCACAGTTTATTGAATTAGAAGAAACCCATGACAAATGGGATTCCTCCTGCATTGCAACCAACTCCTCTAGGTCTAAGAGAAAGAAACAATCTAGTACCTATAAGAGCCCCTTATGGAGGACAACAAAATTAGAACCAAGGGAGTGTACCTACAATCTTGAAGAATCCTACATAGTCTAATGAAAAGTATAGCGAGGTGGAAGATTCGAAATGAATGAAGGCTAACATGTCCATGTTCGACATGCTGCAATTTTTTTCTAATCAGCAAGAAGTACTGATAAAGACTCTTGATCATACAAAGGAAATACTTAATGTAAATATTGTCCCTCAAAAGATAGTGTCAAAATAGGTTAATACTTTGAAGGTTATGCCAACTATGTTTAAAGACAAGGTTGAGGTGTCTCCTTTTATTCTTATCATTAGAATCTAAGGGAAGAATCTGCATAATTGTCTAATTGATTTAGGAGCTTCTTTTAATGTCATGCGACTTTTGATAGTGCAAAGGTTGGTAATTACTCCACAACCCTCTAACCAAATATTGATACAATTGGACAAAATAGAAGTAAAAGTTATTGGGGTGTTGAAAGGTGTTTAGATACAATTTATGGTTGACCCCAAAATTCAAGACATCATAGACATACATGTGGTTGAAATTCCTAAAGCATATGGACTAATGTTGAGTAGAGAGTGGACAAAATTATTAAGAGGATGGTTTTTGACTTATTTTACCCAACTATGGTTACCTTGGAAAGGGTTGAATAATCAAATCAAGATAGATGTTGAGCCAAAATTGAAGATGATGATCATATAATACAATGCACCAAACAAGATAGCATTTCTATAGTCAAATTTAGGCTCTTACAAAGTAATGGCTTTTGATGCAACTTCAACCAAAGAAGTAGATGATAAAAATGGAAGATCCATGATTCCCATCCCAAAAGAAGATATTGTGATGCAATTAATAGATATCATAGTGGAAATTTTACAATTCTTAGGTGAAGAAGCATACCCAAATGTTTTTCTCCTAATTTTGTAGGTTGTATAAAATAAGTCATTTGGAGTTTGAATGTTCGCATTGCCAAGAAGAATTTTCTTGGGTATTAACTCAAATAATATAAATAAAGAGCAACCAAATTCAAAAAGAAGTTCCCATGGAAAATCCAAAATCTACATACATATCTGAAGCCATGAAAAACATTAGAGAGGAAGTTGAAGATTTCAATGCATCATATAGTGATACCTCTTCAGATGGTGGAGCTTTCTCTTCTCCTTCACCAAGAATGATCAAAATTGAAAGAATGAGACATTTAATAAAAGTTCAAGGTTGGACATCAATAGTCATTCATCCTAAGCCTAGATTTGATAAAATTACATAATTGATTGGGGAGATTTAGGATCAGCAAAAGAAAAAGATGCTCCCCATATCAAAGATAAAAAATTGAAAATCACCAAGTCCACCATGTGAGAGATTACAATGGATCCCAAAGAAACAATCCTTTAAAGTTCAAGTAAAATAAAAGCTTTAGACAAATAAACACAAGTCTAGAAAGCCCAAAGAAGAACCAATCTAGACACTTAGGTTTGACAACTCTAAACATAAATTAGGAGCCAGTACAAGTATTGAATTAATCAATCCAAAGACAGGTCTTTTTATGTAGCATATTGATTACAATTTAGATATACTAATAATTTTGTAGAATATGAATCCTTGATCCATATACTTCTCTTTGTATTAGAGAAGGGAGTCAAAGCTCTCATAATTGAAGGAGACTCCTAGTTTGTAACTAGACAAGTGAAATCAATCTACTCTTGCAATGATAGAAGACTACTTTCTTACCAGAAGAGAATATGGGATCTAATGGATGATTTCAAGGCTTTGAACATAAAGTCCATCCCAAGAAGGGGAAACTAGTGCATTACAAGCCATCAAAAGAACAAACCCAATAAAATTTTCAATAGAATTAGTTTTAGCCCTGTCTATCTTAGAAAACATTAAAAACTTCCAAATTTTCCAAGATGACAAACACATACTTGAGTTTATCATGTGCAACATATATTTCAAAACACAAGAGATTGATGATACTTCCAATGAAAAACTTGAGGATAATGAGCTTGAAGATTAAGATGGGATTTTCACTTTGAGAACCAATACTATCCTTAAGGGGATGGTGGAGTTGGAGCACATATGTTATCAAGATGAATTGACACATAGCAAAAGAATGGTCAAAGAAAAGGGAATTGAAGAATGTGATTCATATAATCTAGGTATAGATGAAGATCCTAAGATGGTAAGAATTGGAAAGGCATGTAACCCTCAAGAATGAGAAAGTATGCTTCAATTACTTATGGAATACAAAGATGTCATAGCTTGGAGTTATGAAAAACTCAAGATGTATGACCTAGAAATCATCACTCATGACACTTTGTTGAAACTAGATGCCAAGAATTTTTGTCAAAGGTAGAGACTGGTCAATCCCATTATTGAACCATTGATAATGAAGGAAGTTAAGAAATTACTCAATGCTAAAATTATCTTCCTCATCTGTCATTCTACATGGGTGGCTAACTTGGTTCAGTTAGGAAAAAGACTCAAGAGATTCACCTCTATGTAGATTTTTGCAATTTGAACCAAGCATCTTAGAAAGATAATTATCTATTACCTTCACTTGATGAAGTATTGCAGATTGTCAACAGATCCAAAATGATGTCTTTTCTAGATGGATATTTAGGATACAATCAGGTGATGGTAGACAAAGAAGATAGGTTAAAGACTATTTTCACAAAAAAATGAACCTTTTCATATAGAAGAATACCCTTTGGATTAATAAATGTAGGGGCTACATTCCAATAAGCCATGGAGAAAACATTTAAAGGGATAATAAAAAAATGTGTAGTTATCTACATGGATGACTTAACTTTTGTTTCAAAGGATCGAAGTACTCATTTTCTGATTTAAGATAGGCATTCAATATATGTCAAAGGTATGGCATATCACTCAATCCTAAGAAGTTTTCATTAGGGGTCAAAAAATTAAAGATTCTAAGTCAAATTATTTCTTAAGTTGGGATCTCTATTGATCTTGGGAGAATTGAAGTTATTCTAAATTTTTCACCTCTGCATAGCCGCAAAGAACTCAAGTCTTTCTTTGGGAAGATAAATTTTTTACAAAATTTCATTAGTGGGTTTTTTGAGATGGTACGCCTCTTAATGATTTTCTCATAAAGCGGGGAAAAATGAATGGGTTCTAGAAATTTAGAAATTCTTTGAGGACATCAAAATGGCTATCTCCACAACTCTAGTACTTGTGATTTTGGATTAGGAGTTGTCATTCAAAATCTACTCCTTTGCATCAGAACATTCATGTGCTTGTATTCTCACTTAGAAAAAAGATAAAGAATATGAGAGGCCTATTTCTTTCATGAGTTTTCCTCTAAATAATGTTGAATTGAACTATCCAAATCTTGACAAATAGTCTTTAGCTTTGATAAAGGTGGTCAAGAAATTCTACCATTATATACTCAGAAGCAAGGTATATGCAATTGTGCCTAATCCTACAATTGAGTCATTGCTGATGCAAAATGAATTAGGTGAAAGATGAGGCAAATGGATGGCAATACTGCAAGATTTTGATTTGGAGATTCAACTAATGAAGTTGGTGAGAGGACAAGGATTGACCAATATGATAGTTGATAATTATATTAGAAATGAAAAAAAATTAGATTTGATGATGAAATCAACACAAAAGATCAACATAAGATTATAGTATCTCTAGTTGATATTGATCAAGGAATAATTATGGATGTTTGCTATTAGGATACTGTTTACTATCTTTTACAAAATCAATACCCCAACTAGATGAATAGTTCCCAACACATAGGAATGAAGATTAAATGTGAATCCTATATACTACATGATAAGAAACTTTATAAAAGGAACTATGAAGGAATTTATCTAAAGTGCTTGGGACATGAAGAAGTAAAAGAAGTTTTGAAAAAATTTCATGATAACTATGGAATAGGACATGGACCAGCAGAGGCTAGAACCCATGTGATTTTGAGATTAGGCTATTTTTGGCCTACAATCTACAAGGATATAATTGAATATGTACATTCTTGCCACATTTTTTAGAGTAGTGCTAATAGGGAGAGACATCTAGCAATACTAGTACAACCAATGTTTGCGGTACACCCTTTTGCTAAGTTGGAGCTAGACTTTAATGATATAGTAAACCCACCATCATCAATAGGACATATGTCCATTCTCATAGCTACCAACTATTACACACACTAGGTGGAAGCTAAAACTTTCAAAAACTACACTGCCAAAGTAGTTACTAATTTCTTAGAAGAGCATATTGTTACTAGGTTTGGGATACCATTCTTCCTTGTTTGTGATAATGGATCATCTTTTGTGTCAATATTCTTTACCTAGTGGGCATTAGATAATTAGGTTATAATTAAGTTCTCTTCAAATTACTATCCCCAAGGGAATGGTGTGGATGAGTCCACAAATAAGAACTTGATCATGGTGATAAAGTGTTTACTGAAGGAAAATCCTAAAGACTAACACACTCAACTCAAATATGCATTATGGATAGATTATGTTAGGATAAAAAATGCTTTGGGGACATCCCCATCAAGATTCCTATTTTGAAATTCATGAGTGGGTAAATTAAAGATGCTAACAAGGTTCAAATCACATTAATGAATCTCTTAGAAATGGATAAGAGAAGGACGGCCACTTTAGAGAATATGGAAAAGAATCAATTTGTCATCAAACAATGGTTTGATAAGTGGACTAAAATCAAATCTTTTAGAATATTTGACCTCGTTCTCCTATAAGACAAGGTGAAAGAAAAGTTGGGTGGTCACGCTAAGTTTCAATTCTTGTGGATTGACCCTTATCAAATTGTAGAGATTTTGGGAGAAAATACTTTTAGGCTAAGTTCCTTACAAGGGGAATCAATCACTTTACCAGCCAACAAGAAGCAAGTATGTTTAGTTTTCTACAAGTGTATTTTCTTTTAGTTATGTTTTCTTTCAGTTGTGTGTTTTCTTTTAAAAATTATCTCTCTTGTCTTGTCATTTTGGGAGTTAGGTGCAATAAAGACCTTTTCTTGATGCATTTTATAAACCACTCTTTCTAGTTTCAACTTTTGGAAGAGGTATTTCTTAGTCAAAGCATTCAGATGATTTTTTTTCTTGTAATAACTAGAGAAAAAACATTAGTTGTAGTTATAGAGGACTCTCATGTCTTAAAATCAGAGTTGCAAATCAATAGTTCTTGACACTTTGAAAATTTAACAATTGATTATCTTGGCATTCTCAAATCAAGGTTGATAGCAGTAAGGGATAGTCAAAAACTTATTGTTTTAGACAAAAGATCTTTTCAAAGAATCAATAAGGTCATGTTTGGCATGAGAGTTTCTAAAAGTTCATAAAAGAGGAACACAGAAATTATCAAACTAAGGAAAACATTTGAGAAATGACACCAATGCCTTGGCTATGGTCTAAGCATGGTCAGGGTACATAAGAGAATAGAAAAGAAAAGGTTTTGTTAAGAATGAAAGATTCCAAAAGGTCTAAGAAAGGTAATATGACAATAGGGATATGCACTCCAAAATGGCTATCCAATATCTATACAAATCATTTCATGGAAGAATCAAATAGAAACATGTGAGATGTATGAAATAAAAGCCAAAGATTAATCAGAACTAGAAATACAAAAATGATAACCCATTAAGAGCCCTTAGAATGGATTCTCTCATCTAGTTAGATAGTGATTAATACACATGATCTATGAGGATTCCTAATGAATGGACCAGTAAAGTGGAAGATTTTTTCCAAGTTGCTAGAAGCTCATGGTAGACTAAACCTTGAAATGTCAAAGAAAATTAATTTACTATGCACACATTGAGCTTGAAGATTTGGGATTCTAAAGCTTTTTACTATCAAAGAGCTTAAAAGTTTTTTATAGTGTTTGGCATTCAATTTTTATTCAATATGTGTTAAAAGAATGCTTGCTGGTGAAGAAATGTATTTGTCATTTCTTCCTTTTTGTTGGGGCTATTTGTTGTGGTTTCATAATGCACACCCTATTTCTCCTAGAAATGAGGACTCCCTAGTAAATTCCTTGTTTCCCAGATACCTAATCTAGAGCCTAGATCATTTTTAACTCCCCCAGAGTCTAGTTCAAGACTCAATCTCTAATTGGGCAAGTTTAGGGTGCTAGAGTAGGAGAAAATGTCAAAATTCTACGTGTTTTAGTTCCAGAATGCACACTAACGCACTTAGTGCACAAGAGCACCTATCCAAAGTGTATAGGTTCATACACATCTCCCTCTAAAGATGTGCACATGTATGCACCTATAGATTGGGGGAACCTATAGAGGTGCACACCCCAACCTTGAGTCTATAAAAACCTAGGCCCCCCCTTCAACACTTAATTTATCTCTGCACTTGATCAACTCCCACACCTCCACACCTTTCTTAGTACACTACTACCTTCTGCATCATAAAAATATACAAGGTTAGACACCTAACAAGAAGGTGCACACATGTGCACCTCCCCATGTTTCATATGTGTGCATCTTCAGTCACCTATGTTTACTTAAGAAAATCACAACAACACATCAAAAAGAACACTAAGTCTTAAAAAGGTGCACACATGCACAATTATTTAAGGTGCACAATGTGCACACCTTTTTTTCAACCTTTTGGACTTAACTAAAGCAAAAGAATCCTAAGGAAATGTACACATGTGTGCACCTCCCCAAAGTGCTCACATTTGCACCTATTGCCACACTTTACAATGTATCATAGGGAACACCCCATCAAGGTGCACATGTGTGCACCCTTTGTGAACAAAAAACATAAGGGAGTCAGTTTTCCCCCTTGCACTTACCTTGCACATGTGCACACCTCACCAAGATGTGCACGTGCACAAGTGCTCAATTATGCTTAAATGGCCATAGAGGGACCATTTAATGCACATAGTGCACCTATAGGGGTGCTCTAGGTGCACTATTTTGCATTCCAGGGCTATGTGGGTGGAAATTGACTGTTTCTAACTATTTTGGAGTATTTATGCTAGGTTTTTGACGGACTAGAGTTTTTTTATAGGTCTAATTTTAGCTTTCCAAATTAATGTCTTCTCTCTTATGTAGATAAAATAATGTCATCATCATCCTCAATGGTAGAAAAATAGCCCTAAAGCCCATAGTTTTTCAAATACCAAGGTGCACCAAAGAAATCTTGTTTTCAACACAGACATGTTGATATTAGAGACACTGAGCTTAGACATATTGACTAGAACACATTCCTCACTATCTACAAAAATCTCAAAGAAAGATCTACAATGGTGTCAACTATGATCAAATTAGGGTTGGTAAATGCATTTTCACATCCTACTTCTATGCAATCCTTAAGAAAAAGTTGTTAAGAGTGTTAAAGGGGAGATAGTCCTAGACCTCCAACCTAGGAATATTAAGAAAGTGTTCCATCTCCCAAGAGCTGATCAGTATGTGAAGATAACCTATGACTAGGCAAAAAGATGGTATTAGGAGAATGAAAAGGAAGCCAAAGAAATAATTCAATCTTCCTTCCTACTAAACAGAACACTAATAGGTCATAGAGTTGGCAAAGTGGATATGACACAAGGGTATATGAAGGATGATATTGGCTACATAATTGTTCTTTTGAGGGGAGCAATGGGATTTTCTGTAGCAATATGTCTTCACATTTGGATGGTCCATTTCATAAAATGGTGCTCGCATTTGGAGTGTAGTGATTCTTGCCTAAGTGTGTTATATTTTCTGGATGTATGCTCATGGAATGTAATTGTACCAAAAGTTTATTGCATTAGTTCTAGTTGTGCAATCTTTTAATTCTAGCATTTTCTCTGGGTCTACAAATTTTGCTGACATACTTAGTTCAAGAAGAGATCATCATATTGTTCCTGCATAGCTTTTTGTCTTGCATGAGCACACTCTCCAAGGCCTTGTGATTTGATGAAAGTGAAACATCTAATGGTCACTAAATTTCCCATTGATGATTGCATCAGTAGAATTGAGGAAGTTTTGCTCCTATTTTCATTTGTTACCTACCATTCTTTTCAAAAGCTTAACTTGTAGACATGTTGTTTACATAGCTTATGTCCATTAGGATTTACTTTTCGTATTTTTTTCTTTAATTTCTTGTCACCTTATCTTAATTATTTGCTTTACTAACCCCTTGGTTAAGTTAGGAATTCATATATTTGTATTGTTAAGTTGCATTCATCCTAAAATAGAAAAATATAGATTTTTTTTTTTTCTTGTGCAAGCATATCATACATCTTACCCAAATTGTTTCAGAACTAACAAAGGCTTCCTCATGAACATTCAAATTTATCTTCAATAGAGTAGATTCCATTAGGTTGCAAGATCACCTAAAACCTTGGAGTAGATCCCCATGATTAACTTTTCAAGAGAGGAGTTCAAAAGGATTCCTGCCATTAAGCATCATGCAAAATGGCCACTCAACACCTATTTGGACCATGGTTTCATTTCTGAATCAACATATATTATAGATGTTTTAGTACCTATTCCTATACACACCTACATCACTAACCAACCAATAGACACATCTACAAATAACATTATAATAATATATAATCATATCAATAGTAATATAGGTGTTAGATGGGTTAGTAGGTTTAGAAATCCATATAAAATAATAATCCATTATCCTTATTTGAAAGCATATCAAAATGTATCATAGGAATTCTATTAAAAAACATCATGAAATGTCTTAAAATTGATCTAAAATTATGTCACTAGGGTTGCATTACAGGTCTATCTTTTCTTGGTCCTTTTTGAGCTCTTTGATGGCATCCCTACGATTAGCAAAGAGAACCTATAAAGCTACAATAAGCCCAATAGTAAGATCACTCTATTTCTCCTCCTCTTCCACAATCAAATACAGGTTGACAATAGGGCTTGGATTTTCATTTGACAATCCCTCTCCCATAGGTAGTCCCATTTTTGGCAACCCACTACATTTATGATAATGATAACCTTTGACCAAAATGTTTGAAACTTCAAGAATATTTTTCAACTAGATTCTACTCTACCATAAATGCAATAGGAAATTCCATATATGTGGCATCATGTAGAAACAACACTTTCTCATCATTCTTTGATTTAATACTAAGCACAATCTTTTAATAATCAGACAATTGATTTTAAAAATATATGATTAATTTCTAGTCATTGATTCATTGAGTGATCAGGTCATTTTCTAGCACATTCACCAATGCATTATATATGTTTTTTCACTAGATAAGAAAAATCACCTAATCAAATTTTTTTTCACTAAATGGAAAAAATTACCTAATCAAATATATATATTTTTCTAGTAAATGATAAAAAATCACCTAATGAACTATATATACTTTTTCCAATAAACAAGAAAATTTTCCTTATACAATATATATTTTTTCTTTCAAAAGGGACAAAATTGCCTCAATTTTATGAAATCTTGTAATGGTAAGATGAAAATCACATCTAAAATTAAACTTTTCCCGACATTAAAAAATAAAATCCAATAAAAATTAATTATCCCCCCAAAACTAATGTTGGATTTTCTAAAAACTTATATATCTTTTGGGGAGGGGGTTTCTTAAAATTATCATTGGACAACATAACAACTAGCCTTTTATTGTAGATAAAAGGTTTCCTTCTTAAGAGTTACAACTTATTCCTTCTATGCACACATCCCATAAGGATGG
Source organism: Cupressus sempervirens (assembly GCA_028749045.1). Classification (NCBI taxonomy): domain Eukaryota; kingdom Viridiplantae; phylum Streptophyta; class Pinopsida; order Cupressales; family Cupressaceae; genus Cupressus; species Cupressus sempervirens. The sequence continues at coordinate 569,741,303 of CM053789.1, read as the reverse complement.
TTAAAACCTATTAGGATTATAATTAACCTATTAAAGCTACTTTGTTACATGATTTTAGCTCTCTTTCTAAGAGGCATCTATTATATGCTTGCTACTAAAACATGGTTGGTTAAGAGCTCACAACATGATTATAATGGTTAGAAAGTGATCAAATATGATCTAGACTATATGACACACCTTGCCTAATAGATCTTCATTTTGCATCCAAAAGATACCTTGATCATCTCTTATTGCTAAGGAAATCCTTGCAATATTTTTTGTATCACTTCCTTCTTTCTCTGCTTGCTTTTGTGTGTAGTGCACAATGTTGCATTGAGTCAATATTACTCTTCATTCTTTTTTTCTCTATTTAACTACTCTTTTTATTATATCTTCTTATCTCCATTCAATTTCTCTTCATGCATTCATTTATAAGCATCTATACATTCCAAAAATGTATGTTATCTTATATCTCTAAGTGTCTAACACTAGAAAATTATCCTACTCAAACCAGTGAATTTGAAAATTGAATTGCACTGTTGATTGGTTCATGAAAAACCTACAAGACCTACATCATAGGGTCTAATTTGGTAGCCCTACTAGTCTATAATAGATCTATCCTCAACTTCTCTGTCCTTTCTCCTTTTCTATTATTTTTTAAGAATACTAATCTCATTGAATGTTTTCCATGTCATATTTTTCCATGTTATAGTAATGACTCTTCATGCTGAATGTAACAATCTTCATCTCATCTTTTCCTCCTATGAAAATTGGTTCAAATTTCTATTGATACTCATGTGATGTTGTACTCTTATTGACTATTTGCTAATCAATGACAACACTTTAGTGTGTAAAGTATTTACAACACCAACTGCCCTTTGTAATGCCAATGAGACCTAAAGGATCAACATCTAAATCATAGGATGAGTATCTCCTTTTTGCATCATTTAATTTTTCAGTAAATAATAATGGGTTTTTCTTCTTGTCTTAAAAATATTCCTAAGGCCATATGACTAACATCATATATAATCTAAAATACTTTGGGAAAATTTGGAAATGTAAGGACATGTTGGTGAGCTATATTTTTCTTGAGAATTTCAAAGGAACTTCCTTTGTCTAAATGAACCTGCATTTTTAATCCTTTATAGGTATCTAATATAGATTCACAAATAAAACTAAAGCCTCTTATTTAATTCATATAGAATGTGGTCGACTTATGGAAACTTATGTTTTCAACAATTAACTTAGGAATAGGCCAAGAGAGAATTACTTTTAGCTTTCCTTGATCCATATTTAGATTACCTTTGGATACTACAAATCCAAGGTAGGTGAGTCCCTCCTACACGAATGTGCACTTGTACATGTTTATCAACAATTTATCCTCATGTAATATCCTTAACATTGTGTTTAAATGTTAGAAAGTAAATTCCACCAAGATAATTGAGAGGTGGGGTGTTTTTAATCAATTATTAGATCAATACAACTTTTATCAACCTTGTTAAACCTTAAACATGTGATCAATATAAACAAAAATGATAAGAAGATAAACATACATAATTACACTAGATATGTTAACTAGTTAAACCCATGATCATAGGGAAAACCTTACTGGGGATGGTACCCAAAAAATGATGTACTAATATAAAAGTTCTTTGTAAGAGGATGGACTCTATTAGGAGAAAATGAAATACATTCAGTACATACCAGTCCCTATTAGGAGACTATGGATCCATGTAAGGTATTCCAACCACATTAGGAATTTTTCTAACCCTCTTAGGAGTTGTAGAAGGTAGATGGACTCATTTTCCAAATAGCTTCAAGGGAAAGAGCACCAAACTCACTATCCAAATGACCTTTGTATTGTTCCTTTCAAAATAGTAGAAATATAAATTGATCTCAGGAACTCAAAACCTTTCTCTATAGCCTTATTATTCCAATACTACACCAAATACTTCTTAGATCTCAATACCAGATCTCCAATGTCACATCACAATGATCTCTTTGATTACTTATTTCCATTTACCAACTTTACATATTACTTTCACAATTCACACTTACATCTTTAATCACAAGGAAAATAACTTTCCTTTGCACCATATCCTCAAAGTAATTCATTAAGTTGGCCTTGAGTCTTTCCCACTTACAATTATAAGAGGAACTCATTAAGATAATATAATTCATTACATCTTTTCACAATTACAAAACACTTTCATCTCATAGTCTTCATAATGTCTCACATGTGTGGCCTTAGACTTTTTGTACTCACTAATGTCATTATCAAGATATCTACTATAATTTTCTAACTTCTCTCCTCAAGATTATATCCCTATTAGGAGATACAATCTAAACACAAGAAACCACTTCTCAAGTACTCTACTGACACACTGTCTTCTATAAATGACAAATAATTTTCACATCTTTGACAATCTATACTGACGCTTTTCCATATCATTAGGACACACTATAGATCATATCCTCAACTGCTCTTGACTTCATTATCAATATTGATCTTCATGATCTCCTACTCTATTTCTCATTCTACTAGTCTTCACAATATGTTGACATCAATGAAAAACATAGTTATGAATTCAATACACAGTCATGCAAACTAAGTTAGAGTGGGGTTTCCATTTCACCAAAAGATTGATATGTAAATTCCCAATACAATCACTCAATTTATAGTACACTAGAGGTGGTTGAGCCCTTGTCATGAATCTTGAGGGAAGTGCTGAATAATTTTTCAACAATCTCCCCTTGAGTGTTACCTAAGGGTCTAAGGATTCAAACCTATGACCAAGCTCTGATACCACTTTTTAGAGTGGGGTTATCATTGCAACAAAATATTTTTCTATCAATTCCTACTACAATGACTCAACTTATAGTACATGGGATGTAGGTAAACCCTTATCACAAATCTTGAGGGGAGCACTGAACAAATTTTCAAAAAACTATCTCTCCACTACTCCAAAAATGCTAGAATACTTGCCCATAGGAATATCATCAACATTTATGCTACTAAATGCTCCAAACACTCTTCTTAAGTTTTTCTAAAGATTAGGATGCCATCCAAATAAAATATAAACAAAATTCTTATAAAATCCTTGAGGACTTCATTTATAAGCCTCACAAATGTACTTAGGGTCAAGTATTTAAAGTTTTAAAAGTATTTACAACAACAAATACCCTTTGTAATAATAGAGTAATAAAGTATTTACTTATTACTTAAATCATATTGATTTAATTATTAAGTCATTTATTATCTCTATTTTACTTAAGCTAGACTTTGGGCTTATAATAATTAATTATTATCATACAACCTAGGTTAGTTACTATTGGTGTAAATAAGTATTTACTATTTATACTTACTTAATTTTACTTAGGTTAATGCATATTTTTTATTATTTATTTATTTAGTCACCTAGGAGTATGTGCACTCTTATTAGTTGTCATGTTGACAATACAGGAGTTCACACCTCTTTTATGCACATGGTGTTTACACACAAGAGTTAGCACACTAATTAAGCACATGGTATCTACAACCTTCTCATTCTTATCCACTCATCTAGAATGATGGATAAGGCATGTTCTTAGTTTTCATGATGCTTATCTTATCTTCTGGTTCTTTTTAGAGACATTGTAGGTGCTTCCTAAGAGACCTTTATATACAGGCACTCCTAGTGTGTACATTCATCATATACTAAACAGAGCAATGTATTAGGACATACTCTACTTAATTGATCATATCCATTTTTGGTCTACAATTATGCTTGTGTTTGAGTTCTTAGTTCTTGGATAAATTCTACCCTAAGGCAAATTCTTACATGGTATCAGAGCTCTTGGAGATTTTCTCATCACATAGTCATTTTGAGACATTGTTGCTTCAACACCTTAGCTTGAATCTAGAGCACTATATAAATTGGGAGCATCTAGAGCCAGATCTAACCTCACCATTGCATTTGGAATGCTAATTTGGTGAAAATAGGCTATAAGTTGCCTACCATAGGCCAAAGTTGATTGTGAGGCAATTTTTTTTGCAAACCGGCACTCGAAGGACCAATTTTTAGAATTGGTATTATCATTTCAAATTTGTACATTTAATTTTTAGATCTGCACTTTTTTCATCTACATCTCTATTTTTTTTTTTGGATTTTCATTATTTTTCAAAAAAAATTTGGCCATCAGGCCATAGGAGAGATTTTTTGTAGATGAAGATTGAAGCTTGCTAGTGCAAATCAGATATTTGCATCACATTCAAAAGGTCCAAAAACCCCAGATTAGATTTTGTTTCATCCAAATTGGACATCTATGGAAAAATCTAGAGCCATTTGATTTTTGGAGGCACGACGGTGATTCAGAAAAAATAACAGCAGCAACAATTTTCAAATAGTGATATCTCACTCATACAGACTCCTTTTTGTGAATTTTTTTTTGTTTTTTGGGGGTAGAATTTCATGATCTACACATTGGTGTAGGTGGTTTAAGATCTCTATTTTTGAATTTTTTTACAACTCTAAAATGTCAATTTTTGCCACTTAAAATGCTTAGTACAAGCTCATTTGGACTCTAAATCAAGTTCTATTTTTTTTTAAAGTCCATTTTTTTTGTCTACTTTCCAAATCTTCAATCATATTATATATTCTATAGATAGAAATATTACTTTCATAAATAGGCCCTAAATTGGCAAGTGGCTACCAAGTGCCTAAATCATACATTAGGGGGGTTCTTTGATTTCTTGGAGGTTTCATTGATTGATCCCATGGAGTCTTGTTAGATTTTTCAGTCTGGTATTAGGCCACAATTGGCAATAAGGAACTATCCCAAATAGAGTACTTTGATAGTTGATCATCTAAGAGACCATCCAAAATTTCTTCCTTATCTCTATTCATTTCCACCACATTTTAGTTGGACACATGTTGTAAACTTTGGTCGCTTTCTGTCTAATAGTATGAGTAAGGAATCTTTTTCTCCTCTTAGTCTGGCACATTTTCCTTATGATATTTGGATGTCTATTTGGGAAGCATATGGAGATCCATGTATTCCTCCATCTCTAGAGGACATTCTACATCTAGTCACTCTAGCTATGGTTTCTTCGACTCCAGATGAGATCACACCTCCTACTCTTGTTGCTTCTACTACTCCAGTTTCAGTCATAGATGCTTCAGATTCAGTGTAGTAGGACACTATATGTCTTTTGACTCTACCTCCATGCAAAGACTTCCTTCCTGCCCTTACAGGCCTATTCATGGAGTCTCACATTGAAGATGTGGGAGACATTCTTGATGAAATTTGTCTTCTTTTTGAGGCAGATACTTCATCCTTTGCCGCAGTGATAGATTCATGTACTTCAGCATTGTAGGGTACACATGGTCTTCTAGGTGATGATTTCTTGCCAGATATTTTAGCTCTATTCTTGCAGTCACACACAGTGGATATGGGAGACTTTTATGATGATCTATCACTTCTCTTTGCTAAGGATTCTTCTACAGTTATTGTGAGAGCCCACTCTAACCCTTAAGTCCATTCTCTACATGATCAATCTTTACAAGTTGGCGTGATTGTGGATTCTTATGTACAACATCTACAAGAGATCTCTTTGTCATTTGAGAAGACTATTTGTTCCTTGAAATAGGTTCTACATCACTCTTTGTTCGATATGCACTTCTCTTTAGCAATTTTGGAGGAAACCATCATCAGTATTAACATAGGGACTTTTGAATAGGTTTTAGAGATACTGGTCATCATAAAGATTCCTTCTTCATACAAGGGATGCATCTCACAGGTACCCTTGAATTTGTTTCTTTCAAAGGGGAGGAACATCATCCTACTATCATGAATTAGCTTCTAGATTGGAGCATTACTCACTGATTGACACACTACTTTTAAAGGGGGGAGGGGACTACCTTGTCTCCTTCTTCTTTTTTAGGGGGGACTTTTTCCTCTTAGGGGGTTTTTTCCTTCTCCATTTTTCTTTTGTATATACTGGATGTATGTCGTAATGGGGGAGTCTTGATTACTCCATCCATCCATGCATCCCTATTCATCTCTCTTTTTGGGGGAGGGTTTTTCCCATGAGGTTTTCCTCTTTCCCTGCTTTATGGAAAATTTTCATTTTCATTATGTACATCGGTACCTAACATGGCCTAGTAATCGGGAACCATTATGCATTCATCCTAGTAGTCATAAGCTTAAGGGAATTCCCCTAAGTTGCACTTAAGGGGGGTTTTGGTGTAAATACGTATTTACCATTTTCACTTACTTAAGTTTACTTAGGTTAATGCATATTTTTATTATTTATTTATTTTCCACCTAGGAGTTTGTGCACTCTTGTGAGTTGTTATGTTGAAAACATAGGAGTTCACACCTCTTATATGCACATGGTGTCTACAACACAAGAGTTAACACACTAATTAAGCACATGGTTTTTCCAACATTGTCATTCTTATCCACTCATCTAGAATCATGGATAAGGCATGTGCTTAGTTGGCAATGCTTATCTTATCTCTTGGTTGTTTCTAAACACATTCTAGGTGCTTCCCGAGAGGCCTTTATTCATTATTCTTTGATTCTTTAGAGGTACATTGATTATTCCATCATGGAAGAGGAAGATTTAATTACCTTTGCACCTAGACAACTATCAGGAATGGAGTCAATTGGTTATCCCATATCTTAGTTAGCACAATGCACTACCCTATGTGCCAGCTCTTGAGTATCATCCTGATCAGAGCTTGGAGATTTTCTCATCGCATAGCCATTCGAGACTATTGATAGTTTTAGCACCTCAACCTGAACCTAGAATACCATAGAAATTGGGAGTGTCTAGAGCCAGATCTAACTTCGCCATTGTGTCTACAACATTGATTCGGTGAAAATTGGCTATAAAGTTGCCCACCCTAGGCCAAAGTCAATTGTGAGGAAAATTTGTTTCAAACCGGCACCCAAAGGGCCAATTTGTAGAATTGGTATGATTATTTCAAATATGTACATTTAATTTTTAGATCTGCATTTTTTTCATCTACATCTTTGCTATTTTTTTTGGATCAACATTTTTTCAAAAAAATTTGGCCATTGGGCCATAGGAGAGATTTTTTGCAGGTGAAGATTGAAGCATGCTGGTGCAAATTAGATATTTTTATCACATTTAGAAGGTCCAAAAACCCTTAGATCAGATTTTGTTTCATCCAAATCAAACATCTAAGGAGAAATCTAGAGCCATTTGATTTTTGGAGGCACGATAGCAATTCAGAAAAAATAACAGCAATAATGATTTTCAAACAACAATATGTCCCTCATATAGACTCCTTTTTGTGAGCAATTTTTTTAATTTTGGGAAAGGATTTCATGATCTACATAGTGGTGTAGGAAGTTTTACATCTCTATTCTTGAATTTTTTTGCAACTCACAAATCTCAAATTTTGTCACTTAAAATGCTTACTATAGGCTCATCTAGACTCCAAATTAGGTTCTATTTTTTTGAAAGTGCATATTTTTGGTTTACTTTCCAGATCTATAATTAGATTATAGGTTTTGTAGAAATAAATACTACTTTAAAAAATAGGCCCTAAATTAGCAAGTGGCTACCAAGTGCTAACAACATCCTTTTTTTTGGTGGGGCGGGGGGGGGGGGGGGGGGGAGGGGGGGTTCTTTGATTCCTTGGAGGTTCATTGATTGATCTCATGGAGTCTTGTTAGATTTGTCAGTTTGGTATTAGACCATAGTTGACAACAAGGAACTATCCGAAATGAAGTACTTCGATAGTTGATCATCTAAGAGGCCATCCAGAATTGCTTTCTTATCTCTATACAATGCCACCACATTTTAATTGGACACATCTTGTAAACCTTTGTCACTTTCTATCTAAAAGTATGAGTAAGGAATCTTTTGCTCCTCTTAGATTGGCACATTTTTCTTATGATATTTGGTTGTCTATTTAGGAACAATATGGAGATCCTTGTGATCCTCCATGTCCAAAGGACATTCTACATCTAGTCACTCCAACTATGGTTTCTTCAACTTTAGATGAGATCACACCTCCAGTTACTAATTCTATTACAGCCATAGATGCTTCAATTTTAGTTATGTCTTCCTACATTACCTTCATGTGAAGACTTCCTTCCCACCCTTGCATGCCTATTCATGGAGTCTCAAATTGAAGATGTGGGAGATATCATTGATGACATCCATCTTCTTTTTGAGGTAGATACTTCATCTTTTTTCATAGTGGAAAATTCATGTACTTCAGCACAATGGGGTACACTATTTCTTCTAGTTCTAGCCTCAGGTGATGACTTCTTGATTGACATTTTAGGTTTGTTCATAGAGCCACACATAATAGATCTGGAGGACTTCTTTGATGATCTTTCACTTCTCTTTTTTGAGGATGATTCTTCTATAGTTGTTGCAAGGGCCGACTCTAATGCTCATGTCCATTCTCTACATGATCAATCTTCACATGTTGGTGTGATTGTGGATACATATGTACAACATCTGCAAGAGGTCTCTTTCACATTTGAGAAGATGGTTGGTTTCTTGAAGTCAGTTCTACCACACTCCTTGTTTGATCTACACTTCTCTTCAATAGTTTTGGAGGAAGCTATCAACAGTATCGACACAAGGACATTTGAAGAGGTTTTAGAGACATCAATCATCATAGAGATTCCTTCTCCATACAATAGATACATCTCATGAGTACCCTTACATCTATTTCTTCCAAAGGGGAGGAACATCATTCAAAGGTCGTGGATTAGCCACTTACATTCTTAATCATTCTCCTCATCTAGCCTTATATGGAAAAACTCCTTTTGAGGCATCATGTGATAGAAGACCTATTGTGACACACTTCAGAGTCTTTGGTTGTCTTGCAATGGCAAAGATATCTTCTAGGGGATGCAAGGCATGGTCACCTTGGCCTTGTACTTTCATTGGTTATGAAGATGGTGTGAAGGCATATAGACTTCTAGATCTAGAGACACATCAAATCTGTGTGGAAAGGATGTATACTTTGAGGAAAGTTCACCAAGCTTGTCCTCTACTCCTCTTCACACATCATACAATGTGAAAATTGATAGTGACACCAGTGACAGTGCTTCAATAGATTCAGACACATGGAGTTCTATTGATAGTAAGAGGTCACTACATCAGTTTACTCTACATGCATACATTGCCATAGTGATAGGTCAAGCACATCAAGGTACATTTAGTCTTCTAGATATATGTTTAGTGACATATTTGGGAGATAGTATTGATGATCCGCCTCTTCTTCTTGATGTAGAATCACCTTCTTCAGTTGTCATGAGGGCTCCATTTGACTCTCTTGTTCATTCTCTACATGATTGATCATCATAGGTTGAATTGATTATGGATACTTATGATCAATAGTTGTAGCATGGTTCTTTATTAGTTGTAGAGATAGACAGTTCTTTGGGACATGTTCTTCATCTAGTTGAGTAGGTTTCAAGGACATCACTTATCCATGGCATTCTTACCATGCATAGCAGAAGCATCTCATTTTTACCTTTGGTATTGTTTCTTCCTAAGGGGAGGAACACCATTCTATAGTATTGGATCAGCTTCTTCATCAGAGTAGTCACTGTTCGACATTCTTCTTTGGGGAGGGGAGCATATTATATCTCTCTTCCTCTTCTCATCATTCTCTTATGTATATAGTGGATGTATGTCATAATGGGGAGGGGGGTCTTGATTACTCCATCCATGTATATCCCTATTCATCTCTCTTTTTGGGGGAGGGTTTTTCCCACATGGTTTTCCCTCTTTCTCTGCTTTATGAGAGATTACATATCATTATGTACATGGGTACCTAACATGGCCTAGTAGCTGGGACCCATTATGCATTGCATCCTAGATTTCGTAAGCTTAAGGGAATTTCCCCAAGTTTCACTTAAGGGGGGGTGTTGGTGTAAATAAGTATTTTATTATTACACTTACTTAAGTTTACTTAGGTTAATGCATTATTTTATTTAGGTGAGACACTTAGGAGTTTGTGTACTCTCACAGGAGTATGCAACTCTAATTATGCACATGGTGTCTATAACATAGGAGTTTGCATCATTCACTGAGTGTCATACTGACAACATAGTTATTTGCACTCCTAATTTAGCACATGTTGTCTACACCACTGATTTGCATGCTACACCATTGTAGGCTTATCCTCACATCATCACACTTAATTCCATACTTAATGGAGGATAACCCATATCTAGTGGACATGTGCCTAATTGTATGACTAATCATGATGCTAACTTCTATGCATTCTAGAAGCTCTCATGATGACTTTATATATAGGCACTCCTAGTGTACTCTTAAGATGTCATATTGAATGAATATCACCATTCTGATCATATTCTCTATCTTTGGTCTACTGTGTTCTTGTCTTTGAGTTCCTGAGAGGCCTTTATTCATTATTTGTGTTTGTGTTTGAGTTATCTTGATTACTCCATCCATCCATGCATCCCTTTTCATCTCTCTTTTTGGGAGAGGGCTTTTCCCATGAGGTTTTTCCTCTTTCTCCGCTTTATGAAAGATTTGCATTTTCATTTTGTACATGGGTACCTAACATGGCCTAGTAGCCAAGAACCATCATACATTTCATCCTATTATGTGTAAACTTAAAGCATTCCCCTAAGTTTCACTTAAGGGGGTTTTGGTGTAAATAAGTATTTACTATTTTAACTTACTTAAGTTTACTTAGGTTAATGCATATTTATTATTATTTATTTATTTAGTCACCTAGGAGTATGTGCACTCTTGTGAGTTGTCATATTGACAACATAAGAGTTCACACCTCTTTTATGCACATGATGTCTACAACATAAGAGTTAGCACACTAATTAAGCACATGGTGTCTACAACCTTCTCATTCTTATCCACTCATCTAGAATGATGGATAAGGCATGTGCTTAGTTGTCATGATACTTATCTTATCTCCTAGTTCTTTCTAGAGACATTCTAGGTACTTCCTAAGAGGCCTTTATATATAGGCACTCCTAGTGTGAACATTCATCATATACTAAATAGAGAAATCTATTAGGACATACTCTGATTAATTGATCATATGCATTTTTTGTCTACAGTTGTATTTGTGTTTGAGTTCTTAGTTCTTGGGTGAATTCTGCCCTAAGGCAAATTCTTGCAATTACCTATTAGGGTTTTGATATCCTTTTATAAGGACTGATCTCTTTGAAATTTATGTAAGGAAACTTAGGTGCGGAAACAGCTTCTTACACTAATCTCATAAGGAAAGTATGGTGCAAATCCTTTTAAAATCTTCTACACTTACAAATTCAATATCATGTAACAACATTATTGCAGCCAACCATGCATATAGAAATTAGATAGAGAAGGAACACATAACACAAAGATTTGCCAGTGGGGAAAAACCTTTCGGTAAAACAACCCCACCCCTCTAGAACCTGTACAATGTATTATCTTCAACACAAGATTACAATACACTTGCAATGCAAGTTCAACATCAACAATAGAAGACTCTAGCAGCACCTCAGTACCTGCAAACTTTCATCTATCATACTATTGCATTACAACATGCAATACCCATTTTATGAACATCTTAAGACCCCAAAAAATGCCCATAATGGAGTTGGGCATTTTGCATGGCTCAACCACCAAGAAACATGCACAATGCCACATGTACATCCAATACCAAGAAAAGGGCATCCATCCTTTGAATAGACAATGATAGCTTGTCATAGAATCTGCCAAAAATAGCGGTCACAAGAGAAGTGTAAGGGAATCTATCATACCAACCTATTTTTGGCATATTCTCTTACACACACCAACCACTCATTCTTGGGCACCCAAATAGGCCTCATGTCATAAGATGCTCTTACACCTGTCATAGCTCATTCCTTAAATAACTCTTATGCATCATAGGAATCTGTCATAACCATTTCAACCATGATCTCCTTCACATACTTCAAGATGTCGACACATGTAAGTGATCAACATGCGAACTAGACATGTACACTCACATTTACATATTATTTGCAAAAATACATTTTAAAAAACAAATAAGAATAAGAATAGGAATTATACAAGGTTGAGACACCTTATTCCTAACATTCTCCCACTTGTCGAACACCTTGTAAGAGCAATTAGGAACATAACAGGAACTAACCGCTATAGGCCGAAAGGCCCATAGACTCTGAACACCATTTGAACTTTTTAGTGCCCACTAGTTTTGGTAATGCATCTACAACATTCTTCACAGTATCTACCTTCTCCAAATTTACCTTTCCATCTTCCACCATATCTCTCACAAAGTGAAACTGCACATCAATGTGCTTCATTCTGGCATGGAAAATTGGATTCTTCGCAAGGCAAATAGCACTCTGACTGTCACACCAAATAGTAATCTGTTCTGCATCAACACCAACATTAGAACACAATCTCTTAAGCCAAATGGCTTACTTATAAGAATGAGTAGCATCCATGTACTCAGCTTCTGTAGTGGACAAAGCAACCACAGGGTGTCACTTACTCATCCAACTGATGGCACCACCAAACATAGTGAACACATAACCACTGGTAGATCTCCTGCAATCAATATCACCTGCCCAATCTGAATCTACAAACCCATGAATAAAAATTGAATGTAGAGATCTAGAAGAGTTACCATGATAACATATGGAGTAATCTGATGTACCCCTCAAATATATGAATACTCGCTTAACTGCATCCCAATGTATCTGTCTAGGATTAGCCATAAACTAACTTAGGACTCCCACTGCTTGGGCAATGTCTGGTCTAGTACATACCATAGCATACATAAGACTACCAACTACACTAGCATAAGGTACTCTACTCATGTCCTCCACCTCACTAGAAGATTTTGGACAATCATCTATAGATAACTTTGTTCCCACAGAAATAGGAACACGTAGTGGTCTACAATCTACCATGCTGAACCTGTCCAACACAGACTTCACATACTTACTCTGACTCAACCAAAGTTTTTTGTTAGAACTGTATCTACTGATTTCCATACCTAAGATGACCTAGCTGCCCCAAGATCTTTCATCTCAAACTGTGCTGACAACTAATATTTAAAATCAGAAATCATACCCTTACCCTTCCCAAACAGCAACATATCACCAACATATAATGCGACAATAAGAAGGTGATCATTTTCAACTCTAAAATAAATGTAATGATCTGATTTTGATCTTACAAATCCAATTGACAACACAAAGGCATCAAACTTAAGGTACCACATCCTAGGAGATTGCTTCAAACCATATAGAGATTTCTTCAATTTGCAAACAAAGGATTCTTTACCTTTAACAATGTAGTGCTCAGGCTGTGACATATAAATCTCTTCCTCCAAATCACCATGAAGAAAAGCTATTTTCACATCCATCTGTTCTATCTCTAAATCATATGATGTAGCAAGAGATAACAGAAATCTAATGGATGTCAACTTTGCAATAGGAGAGAATATTTCACCATAATCTATTCCCTCTACCTGTGAATACCCCTTTGCAACCAATCTAGCTTTGTACCTTTCAACACTGCCATCTGCACAGAATTTCTTCTTGAACACCCATTTATAGCCAATAGGTTTTCTCCCTTTAGGCAAAGGTACAAGGTCCCATGTTTTTTTTTCTCTGATGAAGCCATCTCATCATCCATAGCCTCAATCCAAGAACCTATATCTTCCATTTCCAAAGCCTCTTTCATAGATCCAGGCTCATCAGTGTTAGTAATCAAAGCAAAAGCACAACTGGAATCTAACATAGAATAACCAAACCTTTCTGGTTGCTTTCTTTCTCTCATGGATCTCCTCAAGGGCTGAGGTTGAGGTTGTTCTTCCTCTTCTTCTGAACTATCAGAGCTGCTAGAGCTCTCCTCATCATTAGACCCAACATGGTCTCTCTATTCAATCTTCTCAGGGGTAGGAGGGAACTGAACAACATCTTTTTCCTTTTCTTTTTCATCTAGTTGTAGCAAAATAGGAGAAGATTTTAGCTCTCTAAAAATAACATTTCTGCTATACAACACCTTACTAGTCATAGGATCCCAAAGCTTGTATCCTTTCACACCAGCACTATACCCGATGAAAATACATTTAACAACTTTATTTTCCAACTTAGATCTTTTCTCCTTTGGAACATATGCATAAGCTTCACAACCAAAAACATGAAGATGTTTAATTGAAGGCTTCTTACTAGACCACACCTCCATGGGTGTCTTACCAACAAGAGCTGATGTAAGAGATCTATTAACCAGATAGCAAGTAGTGGCCACAGCTTCAGTCCAAAACCTTTGTTCTAAACCAGCTCCACTAAGCATACTCCTAGCCTTCTCCATCAGTATCCTATTTATTCTCTCTGTAACTCCATTTTTCTCTGAGGTATAAGGATTTTTCTTATGCCTCTTGATACCTTGTTCTTTACAGAACTGTTCAAACTCTACTGAGAAAAACTCACCACCATTGTCAGTTCTCACACACTTTATCTTCTTACTAGTCTGATTCTCTACAAGGGCTTTAAATTCCTTGAATTGACTAAAGACTTGTGTCTTACTTTTAAGGAAATAAATCCATTTCCTTCTACTGTAATCATCTATGAAAGATACAAAAAATACAAACTTGGAGATCAAAGGAACTTTTACAGGACCAAATACATCAGAATGAATAAGATCCAAAACATCAAAAGATTTGTGAGAACTAGAGTAAAACTAAACATGATTTTGTTTACCATATACACAATGTTCACAGAAGTCAAACTCAAGATTGCAATCATTTAACCCCTCAACAAGATTTTTCTTTTTCAGGGTTCTGAGACCCTTCTCACCAATGTGGCCAAGTCTCATATGCCACAACATTGTCTTTTCTGTAGGAAGCTTTCCTTCCAAAGTGTTTGCATTGCCATCAGAACCAATAACCATAGAATTCTTCATGGCTCATTTAGATGGCGAGGATGAACTATTACATAGAGGAATACATGCATCTAGCTGAAACAAAGTACCTCTCCTAGTACCCTTAGCAAGAACCATCGATCCTCTAATCATCTTACATCCTTCTTTCGAAAAAACAACTTGCACACCTACATCATTCAACATACTTACAAATAATAGGTTTCGTGCCAGACTTGGAATGTGCATAACTCCATTGATTCCCTTTACTCATCCATCAGGAAATTTGATAGTGACCCTTTCGCATCCAACTATCTTCAGGTGAGAATCATCACCCAAGTACACCTTTCCACCATTGAACTCTCCATATCTTAAGAACTAGTTTTGATGAGAGGTCATGTGAAAAGATGCACCCGAGTCAACCAACCACACATCATTAGATGCATGGGCTGCCAAAGCTATGATGAATGCATCACCATCTTCTTGAGATTTTTCAAAACCAAAATCTGAGGCTTTCTTTTTCTTCTTAGGATCTTTATAGTCTTTACAAAAGTGCCCAATATTTTCACAGTTCCAACATTTTACCTTGGACTTATTGGAAGTCTTTGACTTCCCATGGGATTTGGATCTACCCTTATTATCAGACTTATTGTCATTTTTCTTTCCTCTTTCCATGGATCTCCCACGAATAGCAAGGGCTTCTTTTTTCAAAACAGAAGCCTTTCTTCGCATCTCCTTTGATAGAAGCAAAGACACCACATCATCCATTTTGAAGGTGACTAATGTGCTTCTGAGAGCCATCACAAGATTGTCCCATGAATCCAGTAAAGAACAAAAAAGTGTGTAGCAATGATCCTCCTCCTCTAACTTCACACCAGTAGATGTCAACTATGTATCCAATAGATTAAATGCATTTAAATGATCCGTTAAGGATCCACCTTCCTCCATTCATAGAAAATACAACTTCTTCCTCAGGAACAACTTGTTCACCAGAGATTTGGCCTGATACATGGCCTCAAGTCTCTCCCACAAACTATATGTGATTTTCTCATCTAGAACATTTAGAAGGACTGCATCGGTTAAACAGTCTTATGAGACCCTTAGCTTTATGATCTTTGATATCCCAATCTACTTGAGTTATAGTTGTTGGTCTTGTAGCACTTGTAGTTGCTTCCCATAGGTCACGATCTTCCAACATGTCTTCCATCTTGAGTTTCCACAACTCAAAATTAGTGCCATTAAATTTCTCCACCTCCATTCTTCCATATGATGAACTCACCATCTCAATCTGCAAATAAGATTTAGGATGCTCTGCACAAGACTCCCACTCAACTTGAGATTAGCTCAAAAAACCCTACCCAACAACTAGGATCAAAAGTTGATCAAGCTCTAATACCACTTGTAAGGAAACTCAGGTGCAGAAATAGCTTCCTACACTAATCTCATAAGGAAAGTATGGTGCAAATCCTTTTAAAATCTTCTACACTTACAAATTCAATATCATGTAAACAACATTATTGCAGCCAACCATGCATACAAAAATTAGATAGAGAAAGAACACATAACACAAAGATTTGCCGGTGGGGAAAAACCTTTCAGTAAAACAACCCCACCCCTCTAGAACCTGCACAATGTATTATCTTCAACACAAGATTACAATACACTTGCAATGCAAGTTCAACATCAATAATAGAAGACTCTAGCAACACCTTAGTACCTACAAACTTTCATCTATCACACTATTGCATTACAACATGCAATACCCATTTTATGAACATCTTAAGACCCAACAAAATGCCCATAATGGAGTTGGGCATTTTTCATGGCTCAACCACCAAGAAACATGCACAATTCCACATGTACATCCAATACCAAGAAAAGGGTGTCTATCCCTCGAATAGAGAATGACAGCTTGTCATAGAATTCACCAAAAATAGCGGTCACAAGAGAAGTGTAAGGGAATCCGTCATACCAACCTATTTTTGGCATATTCTCTTAAACACACCAACCACTCATTCTTGGGTGCCCAAATAGGCCTCATGTCATAAGATTCTCTTACACCTATCATAGGTCATTCCTCAAATAGCTCTTACGCATCATAGGAATTCGTCATAAGCATTTCAGCCATGATCTCCTTCACATACTTCAAGATGCCGACACATGTAAGTGATCAACATGCCAACTAGACATGTACACTCACATTTACATATTATTTGCAAAAATACATTTTAAAAAACAAATAATAATAATAATAGAAATTATACAAGGTTGAGACACCTTATTCCTAACAATTTATTCATTCACTTTTGATAATAGCAATTTCTCTTTTTTCTCATCAAGATTGTCTCATCTATGGATCTGGGAATACCAGCCTCCATAGCTTTTGTTTCTCTCTTTATGTGACAAGTGATTGCATGTAGGTGATTCTTGGGAGCTATGGGGTTGACCTTTCATCAACTTCAACATGGTATTAGATGGGGTTGACCTTTCATCAACTTCAGCATGGTATTAGAGCTCTAGATCTTCATGCCCCTATTATATTTATGAGAAGTTTGGATTGGCTTTTAGATCTATATTTTTTTTAGAGGGATTCATTTTTAAAAGTTTCTTTTTGTATTGGATCTGGGGATCATCATTTTTTGATGCACTTTGAGCCCAAACAAACCTCATTGTTGATTTCAAAGTGCCCAAAACCCCAATTTTCATATAAAATTTATCAAATTTGAAGACAATTGGAATCTAAGGCAAAAAGCTATTGCTACTAGATTGGACATGCTTCCCAAGGTAGTGATTTGATGATTTTTTGGCATGAAAATCAAGATTTTTTGACATGAAAATCAAGATTTTTTGGCAAAAAAATTGGTATTTTTGCCATGCAAATTGAGATTTTTTGCAAGCGAATCAAAAAAATTTGGTGCACATATCAAGATGATTTTGGTATGAAACTGGCATGCTTCTTGAGGTTATTTTTGGTGTTGTTCAACATGCTTTCTGAGGCATTTTGGTGTAGATCCAAAGGTTATAATTTTTTAAAAAAATTTCCCTTCTAGTGCTTTTTGACCTAAATGTAGTTTTTTGGCCATAGCTTTCTCATCCAGAGTTTGTTTCACAAACAAGATATTGTCAAAAAGTTAATTCTGAGCCCATCATGATGGTATAGTTTATTTGGACTTTGATGCTATTTGGTTTTTTTATGTAGTCAAAGTCAGAGGTTCTATTTTTCACTTTGGTAGAGGTATCTTAAGACATTCTATTTTCTAGATTCTACTCTAGGTTTTGACAAAGATGTCAAATTTTTCAGCCTCGGGCACTTGCCGAGGATACTGAGAGTATAAAGATCTCCATCGTTGAAGGTCTATTGCAAAAGACTCTCCTGGTCTTTTTTTGATGTTGCATAAGTCTAGCACTGTCACAGGATGTTGAATGTTGTACGAATATTGCTGGATGAAATGTTGCGCAAGTTCGTCAAATTTTTTAAGAGGAGGACTCAATTTTGTGAACCACTCTATAGCTTTTCCTCTTAGACTTCTAGGGAACAAACGCATAAGAAAGGTGTCTTCATGCATAAAGTCCATGCTAATAGCATAGAAATGTCTCACATGGTCGTGAGGGTCACCATTTCTATCATATTTGTCATACTTAGGAACCTCTATATCCTTAGGAAATGGTAGCATGTATAGACCCCTATCAAATGGAAGAGCGCAAATTGATTCAACAAATGATGTCTTAGGTGGCTCTTTTGAAGTTTGCAGTTGCGTAAATTGTTTTCTTAGTTCTTGTATTTCTTCCCTTAAGATCTCAGCCTCAGTGGGCTCTCATTTTGGGATAATATGTTCAACATTAAAACCTTGAGGGAGTTTCCATCCCCTAGCTGCCATGTATCAGAAGTATTGGTCTCCATTTTCCTCTAAAGCTCTGAGCATTAGTTTTTGGGCGAAGCCATCTTGTTGAAATTTGATCACATCTTCGTTAGTTACTTCTTCATCACTATCATGATGAGATGGTTTAGGTGAAGGACATGCGTCGGTAGCAGCTCTAGGAGTCCTTGGAGGCGTGTGATTACCATCATTATTTTCAAAGGGATTTCGAGTACAAGTTCCTTTATATCCTTCGTAGCGTTCCTGATTGTCAGTTTCAGCTTGTTGATTTTCTCTCTCCGTAGTGTATATAGCCTCCAAAGTCTTTTGGGTTTCACGCGCTTGTTCTTCTAAGTGACGTTTAATTTCATCGGGATGCACCATAGTGACTATACCACTCGTACCCTCGGGTGTCTCAAAGGGTGTACCAAATGGATTTTCGAAACTATAAAGTGGGTTGTACCGAATGTTAGCTATTTTTTTTTTATCACATTTGAGGTTCTTATCACAAAGTTGTTTGCGAGGACGTTTGGGTGGTGTTTCCAATTGTTTGAAAATGAAAGGCGTGTGGCTATTTTTACCACCTTGATATCTAGTTGTGACCGGCATGTAAAGAGTTGTCTTTGTTTAGTAGGACAAGAAAAGTGAGCCGAATTTGAAGCTTTTACGATCAGGACTAGTCACTTGTCAAAACATGATTAGATGGCTTGTCAAATAGTGCTCAAGATCTTATAGCATGGGTGACTCGAGCCGAGCGGACGAGCGAGAAGCTCAATAGTGGATAGCTAGGAAGATAATAGCTGAATTTTGACAAGTGATTTATCAAGACATTTCAAGACTTACATTCGACAGACTAAACCCATCTTTTCAACTTAGGATGAATTCTTCACACACTAATACATGACCAAGATCAAGGGTGACTAGCGTGACGCTCCTTAGACCAAACAAATCTGATGGCAAACTCTATTTTTGACCCAAAATGACTCTGGGTGATACTTTTTCAAAAGGAGGGCAACATAAGTTCAGCAAATAATGTCATGCGAAAGAATTTCAGGAACAGTGTGATACTTTTTGTCTAGGCGACAGATATTTATACCAAGTGCGACATAATATTAGACACAGTGTGACATAATTTAATACTGATGTGCGACATAATTTTTGAAAAAAATGTCACGTGATATTTCTCGTCAAAGCGTGTGACAAAGTGCCAGTTTTGTGTAAAAAAAGTTAATTTTTTGGTTTGGAGTTTGTTTCAATTTGTCAATCAGATAGTCATTTTAGTCAGACAACGTTTCGTCTCAGCTTGTATCAGTAATCAGCAAAGTTTGCAAATAGTAAGTGTTGTAACATTTCTTCAAAACAATTGATCAAGGGTAAAAATAACCTTGTCAATACGCACTTGGGATATCAGAACAGCCTTTCTAACAACTCTTTATCAGAATGTTTATATTGCAAGAACGTTAACACTGGTCAAAACATCAAAAACAATAGCCAAGCAATCTACCTTAGAGTCACGGTTCATTACTCAACAACTTAGCCCATGCTTGATGCTCCTTTGCCTCACACCAAGTGGTTGCCCACAAGAGATATTGGCTTTGTCATAGAAGTGCCATAAGCACAACCAAGGGAACACATATGGTAAGTGTAAATCTTGGGGTGATCCGGGTAGTCCACTAAGATCGATCCTTGCACCAAGAAGTTGAGCGGCTAAAAAGGGTAGTTACTAACTTAGAGTTTTTAGATCGGGCTTCCATTCATAGTGTTCCTCTTGCTCCCAATTATGGGACACCTCACCTTGTGATGAGTAACCGATCTTACGATCACAAGAGTACCTTAAGCATTCTTGCCTAGTGATCTCCCTATGGTTGAAATCCCATAAGTGATCACACTAGGCGAAGACAAACACTACGTCTACCAAAGTTTTGTGTCCTTGGTAGCCTTGAGTTTATAGTGGGTTGGAAGAGCCAGGTAATCAGCTTGTCCCCACTTGGGTCGTCCCTCTCAGGTTGTCTGAGAGCAGGCCCTCTAAAGGATCTTAACTATACAAAGTGGATCAACTTTCAAAAGTCAAGATTTCTGATTCACCACAAGGGTGAAGAGCATACTCTCCTATTCCAATTGTTTTCTCCCAAACATGCCAAGAAGATTTAGTTACCCCTTGCTTTTGAAACCAAATGGCAAGTCAAGATTTCTGATTCACCACAAGGGTGAAGAGCATACTCTCCTATTACCAAAAGATTCCAATCACAAGTTTTATGTGCCTATAAAAGATGAACAATTTATTCAATGCCGCACATGAAAACAAAAAAAATAAAAATAAAGCAATTTTGGGTTTTTATGCTTTGGGCAGCCCTGCAAACAACGTTAGTAGCCCTTGTGCATTTGAAGCTTTGACATGCGTTCTTTTTGTATGCAAGGTTTCGATATTTTCTTCACAAAAAAAAAAAAAGCAACCTGCAATCACAACTCGTTAGCCCATAAGTTAGCACAAAATAATCATAAAAACTATGAATTAAACCTCTGAAAAATAGTTTAGAAATCTATTTAAAGATGACAGTAAACCAGCTATGAAGAAATTTGGTCAAATTCCTCAAGGAACGAGCAAAAAAAAGTCAGGCGATACTTTTTGATGAACAAAAGTCGCGTGATACTTCGCAATATAAAAGGGCAACAATATTTTTCTAGGTGACAGTATTTGCATATCTGTGTGACATAATTCTGCACAGAGGGCGATAATATGTAGGCTATAAGCACAAAACTATTTCCAAAAAAGTGTCGCACGACAGTACTGTGAACTGTCGCGCGATACTGGAAAAATGTCGCCCAATACTGCGACTGTAAAAAAAAAGAAAATACAGAGTGGTACGGAAAACATGAGCAAAAACAAGAAAAAGTATGGCAAAACGTACAGTCCTGCCCCACGGTGGGTGCCAAAAATGTACACTAGAAAAGGTGCACTTCTCTAAATCATTCTATCCGAAATTCTCCATAGATTGGAAAGCTCGAATTCCGACTTAGAGCTCCCTAGTCATGGAGTGCAAGGGGCATACAAATGAGTATATAGAAGCTCTTAGCTGAGCCTTAGAAATACAGCCCTTGCTAGTAAACCACAAAATGGGAGATTCTTTAGACAAGAGCAAGAGTGCTAGTGTCAAAGAACTCTTTAGATCATGCAATGCAAAAATGAAACTAAATTAGGATGAGATGTACAATGCAAGCTATGCTAATAATGAGATGGGAATGTTACAAATCCAACTATTAATCTATGTGATCTAATTATTTGCAAAGGAATCAAAGTTAAACTAAAATGCAACTATGCTAAGAATGCCATATGATCTTATGCTAATGTGATGGAAATGAGAGAATGAGACAAGAAATGAGAAGTTCTCCACAAAGCTCCAAAGAAACCTGTTAGAAAACTTGCAGCATAACAATATTCAAATGAGGATCGATCCTTTGAGGGGGAAAGCTCTCTCCCTTTTAAAGATGTACGGACGGTGGAGATCAAGATGAAGATGATGGATGATCAACGGTTGAACTCGAAAATAGGAGTGATCCATGTGCACACACAAGTCAACCAATAGAATATAAGTTGACTTGTCATATAAGACAAAAGTCACAAAGCCTTTTCTTTTAATTGCAAAATAGAAAAAGGACTTTATGTGTGCACTTTAAGTGGGTTAGAAGAATGGGGTCTTTTATTTAATTAAAAGGGGACATGTTCTTTTAATCAAATAATGAACTTAGGATAGCATAGTCAAACTATAGGTTATAATCAAATAAATTGATTATTAGAAATTTGGCTTAGGTAAGTGATTAAATTAATTTAGCCAAAATCTTGAAAAGGGGGCTAATAGTCTAGATGACCATTTTTAGGTGATTACATTCTGTACCTGGTCATGTTTTATACAATAGAGGTTCTTCAGATCAGTAATTTGGGATTGTTTGTGAATTCATGCTTCAGTGGTGTTCTTCATGATCATCTTTTGTTCCTATCTTCTAGGACATTCCCTAGTTTGGAAGCTTCTTATTCCTTCACTAGTTTTTTCAATATTATTTCCATCTCTTTTTGGAGTAGGGTTTTTTCCATGTAGTTTTAACTATTTCTCCTCTTTTTAGCAATTTGGTTGTGCTTGGGTACCTCATCAGGCTCTGTTGGTGGGACCCAAATTTACTTTTAGTAGTAGTTTCAAAGTTTTTAGCTACCCCCTAAATTTATCTTAAGGGGGAGTATTAGAGTAATAAATTATTTACTTATTAATTAAATCATATTGGTTTAATTAGTAAGTGACCTATTATCTCTATTTTACTTAAGCTAAACTTTGGGCATATAATAATTAATTCTTTTAAAATTTTGGGCATGTAATAATGATACATGGCAATTTCCCAAACAAGGAAATTACTTTCCTTTATACCTTATCTGAATAACTAATTAGGTCAACCTATTAAGAATTTCCCAATATACAATGATTTTATAGGGCCTCATTAAGGCATACACACCATTTTAAGAATCATTACAATTATTACAATAGTGATCCCACTCTCTACAACACAATTAACACTTTATCCAATAAAGATAAAGATGTTTCTTCATGAAATAAAATGCCAATAAAACATATCACATGTTTTACTTCTCCAAGATATTACATCACAAACATAGCATCATAAAAATGTATTCAACCAAAATCTAAGCTCACTAACCTTAATTCCATCTCATTAATTAGAAATAGCCAAAATACCTTCAACCTATTTCTTGCACACTGGTCTACTAATAATCTAAATTCACCAAATTAATTTTAACTCATTCAATATTCAATATAGACATTAGAGAATGTAGATGTAGCATATAAACTCATTTGTTAACACAATCCTAGGTTCACATAGATTAACACATAACTAATATATCTAAGTGCTAACCGTACTTGTAATCCTAATGGTTAGAGTGTATATTGATGCATGAGGTAGTATATAGGAAGATTTGGTAGTTTATTTTGGAATGGGAGCATCCTCCTATTGTGAAGCTCATATTTTATGATTAGAGATATCTTGTTTAGTTATAATGTGATATTCTAGTATTAACACCTAGTCTCATACTAGGAAGAGAAGATATTGGTTTCAACAATATGATGATATGATTTTAGTGATTTAGAGACCATAAAAGGGCACTAAGCCATGGGATAATACTAGGTCCCAAATTCCATACATGTTAATGTCATGTCCATTGATTGGAAGAGCACCTCCATTTATTGTGATCTTTATTATTTCATGCACTTGGTGATAGTATGGATTGATGCAATATGTGTCAAAGGCGTATACTACATATACCTAGTTTTCAAATGAGGGGCATTAGGGATGGAAATCTAGATTAACTATCATGTAGACAACACATGATATTCATATGTTGGTCATGCAGTAATAGGAATACCTACCTAAGATATCAAATGCAAGGGTTACTCCTCAACATAAGGATAATTTTTTCAAACATCACTTCTCTAGATTTATATATCTTGTGGAGAAATCTCTAAGTATTAATGAGGAGGACATCATAGGGAGGGATGATAGAATAAGAAAGATACCTAGAGTTACCTTAGTTGTCATTATACCATTGATTATTATATTAGATCTCAGGTTTAGCAATAGTGGATAGGCACAAAGACAACATGAACAACATAGAGGAGATCACAAGACTCTAGGTTCCATTGGAGTGACCAATGAAAATTTAGGTGAGCAAGCTAGCATTAATATGGATAAGGAGATTCTAGTGGCATAGAAAACTACTAAGCATGTATGATGATAGAGAAAGTATCCTATGACAAGTGAGGAGGAGGTTAGGGAGAAGCCAACTAGTGGTGACTCAAGAACACAAGATATCATTAGAGTATTATAGAGAAGGCTGTGAGCATCATATACATGAGAGATATAGATGAAAATACAGTTAGCTATGACATAGAGATGGATTGAAAAAATAGACATTTACATCTAATAGCTAACTACTAGGTGTCAAATATTATAGGATTAGGTTACTCATCAAATGAGAAAGGTTACCTATTAATAAAAATATTATTATGTATTGGTCTCCTAGAGAAATAATTCATCTAGTTCTCTTGATATTCTCAAATATTAGAGTGTGTCATCCCACCTAAGAGGGTTGATGGAGCACCATCTCCTCCTCCACCCGAGGAAGAGGGAGAGGGTTGTAGTTAGATTATTTCCATCTCTTTATGATGTGTACCATGTTGTACCTTTTGACACTCATACTGAGATAGTACTTTGATGCATTCAACTTTTTCCTTTTGACTGTGTGATAATTATTTATGATTACATATAAATGATGACATTGGAATTGATCTCATTGAACTATGTATGAAGCATTATGATTTTATATCATATGTTCCTATGTGATTATTTCTTACTTTATATTATGCAATGTTATGGATGAATGCATTTTTTATTCATAATATTCAATGATGGATGGACTATATGTGATGCTTTTAATATCACATGTATGAATATGTTATGATTTTTTTGATTTTTCATGTGTAATGGATGATGTTAATGTTATATAAATTCAAACATTTGAACATGATATATAGATGCAAAAATGGATGATTCTTATATGGATATGAAAATATGGATGCAACTAATGCGTTTCATGTTGGTGATTTTTTTTTCATGATAAGTGTTAGATCATGTCTATGAAGATAGGACTCGTAGTCAACCACTTATTCAATATGATGAGAATGTAATACAATTCACTACTCATTTTCTCATTGTCCACATATTAAATATTAAATTGATCATACTAGAATTGTGCATGAAAATATATAATAAATACAATCCTAAGATTTTAGTTAATGCACTTTATATCTTATTTTCATCACTAAAAATCTTGGGACACAAAATGTCAATACTATTAGAAAGTGAAGTTTGCCCACACAAGTGGAGAAGATGTGAATAAGTTATGATATAATAAAACTTAAGTTCAACCTATTCAATCCAAATTAAATAACCAAAACTATGAGCAATTCCAAGAGGTAAAATATGCACAATTACACAATGATTAGTTAACCAGGGAAAACCTCGATCAAAGGGAAAAATTCTATGGATATGGTACCAACAAGATGATGTAATAATATAAATATTCCTTGTGAAAGGATGTGACCTAATTAGGATTCACTTACAATAAAATAAATATTGTATCCCCTATTAGAGACTTTGAACCCTTGTTAGAAGGTTCTATCCCCATAAGGAGTATGGAGGAAGACAACTAAACCCACTATTCAAATTACTTCAGCAACTATACACAAAAAATATTCAAAATGAAAAGTATAAAGAGTTAAATAACCAATACCACAACTAAATTTTCAACACAATTCCCTTGAAGTTCAAAAACCAACACCAAATCAATCCTTTACTTTGCTATGATAAAATTCACATCCTCTAAGATACACATTATGTACATGATACAAAGTCACACGTGATACTCTCTCAAACCAAGTAAAAAAACTTTCCTTTACACCCTATCCAAATTAATAAATTTATCATGTTTCCAAGGCTTTACCAATTCAACATTATTACATAGGACCTCTTTAAGATATTATATTAAAGTTCCCACATCTTATGGCACAATTTACAACTTCCAAAATAATTTCCATTATAAAGGTTGGCTGATAATTAATATATTGCAGATTATACTTGAATAACCTTCCAAGGATTATCTTCAAGATGTGCTAAAAAAATAAATAATCACAAATATGTATCCAACCACAAACTAAGCTTTCTCAACTTAATTCTATCTTTCTCATAATATATAGCCAAATTTGCATCTCATTTCTTGCACACTAGCCTTTGGCCATTCTTCACAAAATGATCTATAACTATTTAGTGGTGAAGTGGAAGAAATTTAATAGGATGTAGGCCTCCAATTTATGCACTAAATAATTCAAAGATATGTGTGTAGGGAAAGGGTGAATCACTAAATATGATTTCTTTTTCTATCCAAATTATATTAGCAAGGCCTAAAAGGAAGGGATTCCAATACCAAATATGAATTGTGAAAAGGAATACAAAACAAGAAAATAAAATATTTAGTTTGTGTGTGATAATGTGTAGGGAAAATTGAACTAATTGATTAACTAATGAAAATCTAGATGTCAAGTGTATATAATTACTCCAATTAAGATATAGATTTATACAAAAATTGTGAATGGAAATGAAGGATAGAATACTCACCTTGAAATGTGTAGAGGAAGTTGTGTTTTAGCTCTAAAATGTGTGGATCTTGATATATGTAATTATCCTTGTATATGTAATTGAATTTGATATGTGATCAAGTATGTCAATGTAATAGCCTTGACTCAAAGAAACCAAAAAGAAATAAAAGAAGCCAAAACCTCATGAATAGGAATGTATGTGACATGAAATGGATTAATGATAAAAGAAATTAAATGGATTTGGATAATATATCTCCTCCTTTTAAGCAACTCTACAACCACCTTGAAGGAAGAAACTTGGTGAAAAGAGTAAATGATTGAACTTGATGAATGTTTGAAGATTCTTTCTTGCTTTCATAAACTTCTTCAACTCTTGAAAGCCTTGGATGCTAATCATAAAGAGTGTATATGATTCCTTTATGTAAAAATGAAGCCCCCAAGAATCTTTATATAGATTCTTTTGGGTGGGATAATAATATGGGTCTACTAGTAAGCATGAATTAAATAATGTGCAATATCAATAAATATCATGCCCACAATCTGGAATCTCTAGGAAGAGGTCAACCTGGAAGGGAATATGCAAATTTGAGAGGGAATAGGTTGAAAATTTTCAAAATATGTTGAGCTAGGTTGACCTATTCCAAAATAAGGGAGTAGAGAGGGTCCCCAAAGGTCTCACAAAAGGTGCATACAAAATTGGAAGATGCTAAAATCTCCAAAATATATGACCATAAAGGTGATAAAAACTAGTCTAAGAGACTATGCTAGAAGATTAGAAATGATATAAAAGTGTGATATATATTGTGAGAAGAGATAAATAGACCAAAACCATGATAAGAAGGATAAAAGGCCTCAAAATGAGGTTCCTCCATTTTAAGACAGTATATTGGCCCCCACTTCAACATGAATATAAGGCAAGTCATACTCTCAATAAAAGAGAAAGAGAAGGGAGAATGTCACATTGAGATAGAACATCACCAAGATCAAGGATATAAGCCCCCAAACCTAGTATTCTAAATCTACTCACATACATAAGTGTGTGATAAAAAAGAAAAAAGGAAAATCAAAGAAAGAAATGAAAATTTTAAAGACACAAAAATGGGTCACTACTAAAGCCCAAACAATTAGTGAAAGAGAACTTAGCTAAGGAAATTTCTCGCCTCCTACTATCATATTTGGAGGAATTAAGTGGTCTATCACATTTTTGTAATCATAGTCAATCCTAAAAATAATAAACAAAATAAAACCCAAGATAAAATGGTCTCTAGAGGTTTTGTGTCTGGTAGACAATCTTGTGCATCCATTAGTGAACTTTGTATGCATGCATATGTGTATGTGTGTCCACCCATGGATAAATTTACTAGTATCACCATAGAGTGGATGCATGTGCATTTTCATAGGATGGATAATTATCATTGATACTTAGTATTAAGAAATTCATTTCCTTAGGATGGAGAAGTATCACTAATACCCATTGAGGATTTATCAAAACCAAAAATTAAAAAGGCATGTTTCCTTGGGATCATGAAATGTCACTGATTCCCATTGAGGATTTAGAAGAAAGAAAAAAGAAAAAGGTGCATAATAAAGGTAAGCTATAGTACATAGAGAGTGTGTGTATTCCCCCTCCTTATGATGGCTACATAGCCATAGACATCATAAAGAAGAGAACAAAGGATAATTACTTCTATTAAAAAAGGAGATATCCTCTATTAGAAATGTATGTCACACATGTAGAAAAGACAATTGAATCTTATCAACAATGAAAAATGATAATAATGAAAGGACATGTCACTTATGAGAAGAAATACTTGGAAGGAAGAGATCTTGTGTTCAAGAAATCTACCTTCAAGAGGAGTGTCATGAACAACAATAAAAACTTCAAGATAGAAGAGGGCGAAGAAGAACAAGAATGCACCCCTTAGGTGGAATATGGATCCTTGGATCAAGGATGACAAACCCTAAAGAAAAAAGTAAGAAAAAATGAATATAGTGAACATAGTTTATGAAATAAAGAAGAGGTGATGATCAAATACATGCACCTCTTTTATAGGAGAGCCATGATCAAGAAAAATTTTCCTATAGGAAAATAATGTCACATAATAAAATAATTCCACTATACTAAGGAAAGTTGACCTTAGACAAAGAGAGATAAGGGATGTGCAAAGGAACCTTTCCGCCAAATATTAAGACAAGTAAGAAAGTCTATGGTAAGATTATATAACAAAATGTTGGAAGATATAAAGATGAATCATAAGAAACAACCGAGGTGGGGGCCCTAGCTCAGTTGGCTAAATCTTCCCTATTGCACGGGGTTGGTCACGGGTTCTAGTCTCCTCTGTCCTTGTAATACCGGTGGGTGTGTCGCGCTAGTGCTACCAGTCACATTAAAAAGTTTACTAGGTGCACTATAGTTTATAGGGGGGCCGTGTTGCACCAATTCCTACAGTCTAAAAAAAAAAAAAAAATTGTAAGAAACAACCAATTGTTGTACACAAAATGAAAACACTCCATATCTAATATGGAGTATAATAAAATAATGTAACACCATAGAGGATTGAAGAAATATACATCATAGGATATGTAATTCCAAACAACATGATATTCTAGAGAAGATATCAAATATGAAGCAAACTATAGATGATTATTAAATGAGAAACATAAAAATATAAGTGTCATACCCAAAATATCAGGGCAAAAACATACATAATTTTCTTTTTTAGAAGTTAATTAATCTACTGTGTTAATACATGCTATACCAAATAGGTTATGGAAAGTTGAAAAAGGATTAAAATTGAGTTTTGGTTATTTTTAAATAAGATGCAGAGTTTTCATTTCAACCATACTACATGAGTTTGAAACACTTAAGTCAAGGTGCTATAGGAACATTGAGTTTGGGTTTTATAAGATAAATATGTTTTACAAGAACCCTAAAACCCAAAAGTAACTACAGTAACATGGCTGATAATAAGCAATAGAAGCCTAGGTAGATAAAAACAAGTCAAATGACTGATAATAAGCACAAGGCCTAGCCAGAAATAGAGGCCAATGGAAAGGCTAGAAAGAAAACCTATGTTTTAACAAAACTTAGAAAAAGCCAGAACCAAAAGCCAAAAAAAGATACATCAAAAAATAAAAAGATAGAACAAGAGGGCTACTCTTCATTCTTCCTCTCAAGTTCCTGCATGGCCTGGGCTACCTCATAAGACTTCTAGTTCTCCTCGATCATATGCTCTTGGGCTTTCTACATTTCCTAGTCCAAACTAGTGTAGGTCATATCAATGGCCATATCTTCATTAGACCTGGCTCTACCTCTGTCCTTACCATCCTCACCAACCAGTAGGCCTCTATCTTTAAGAAAACAAATTAAGAAGAGAATATTGTCATCGATCAAATTGAGGAGAGTTATCATCTGATTAGCCAAGTTATGGTTGTAGTTTTCTAGATTTTGTATTCTCCTCTTAGCCAAACTAAATCTTTCCCCCTGGTCCTCTAGGTTCTCATGATCTATATTTTTCATGTTGCCCTCCAACTATCCAACCTTCTCTTTGACCTCCTCTAGCTCATGATATAGCCACTTGATTGATATAAAATTATCAATCATGTTGTTACAAGCATTATTTAAAAGATTCATTCTTGTCTCCCTAGCATTATTAGTGATAGCCACAATAGTTGGGTCAATGAGCTCTTCAAGTAGGGGTTGTTCCTGGTTAGCCACTAGAATACTTAGTATTTAAAAATATTATGTTCATTAAATATCATAAGATACATTAGGTTATTATTTCATCTTCTATTTGTTTACTATGCCAGTTCAATCTCCTAGGTGAACGAGTTTTGAATCTTCAACAAGTTTATTTAATACCTTAATACTTAACTCCCATTATTAAAATGAACTATTATACTAATTGAAAATATTAAATATTGATTATTAAATTATTCATGACATTTTTTCATCCTTAGATCATATTCCTAATCTCTATCAGTTTATCATCCTAAGGTTCTTTCAATGCCCCTTTGATCCTATAACCCTCACAATTTGAATTAAATGAACTTTGGAGTAAAAGTATAAAATCATTAAAATATAGTACTTAATTAATTTTCAAATAATATAATAGAATTTTATATGTTAATTCAAGGTTTAATGTTGAATCAACTTTAGATCTAAACACCAAGCATAACTTCGGAGTTATAGCACTATCTCGACTTAACACTAACATGACACTTAAAGACTAATGTTCATAATTTATCAACTTTGTCAAATTTTATTATAATCCAATATAAAGGTGAAATTCAAATATCAAATTTCCCATAAGAATAATTACTCTATCATATAATTTGTAACCATACTCCTATCATCACTAAATCTATCCCTTATTCCTTTAAGAGAATACACATATAATTTCTCTCTTAAAAGACATTATATGAATAACTTATTGTCAAAAATTTTTAAAATAAACTAAAAAAATAAATAAATTAAATGATAAAATATCTATAATATCTTAATCTTAACTAATCCTTACCTTTATTTACATTTCATTCTAACTAACCTAACTAACCACCTAACTAACCCCTACCCCACTCCCATCTATCATTCCCTTTATGACATGGGTGGTCACCAAATCTTGTACATGATCTGAGACTGACAGAGCACTACCCAAGAGGATGTAGGTCTTGTCTCCTCCAAGAAGGGTATGCATGGAGTTTTAAATGCATGGTTTGAAACATATTGTAGCATATCCAGATTTTTGAACTAATCTTATTTTTTAAACATGCCATATTTACCCTCCCCCAAGTCAATGTGTAAAACAATATTTAGTTGCATAAAATAATTGCATAGGAATCCCAAAGACCGAGGAGATATGTATGAGGGGAGATGGATGTGATGAATCTTTAAACCATGTGGGAAAGGGGTAGATGGAGACTTAGAGAGGGAGGGGGTAGTTAAGGATAAAGTAAAGTAGGTAAGTTTAGAAATTACAAAGTATTTAGTATTTACCAATCTAATGTGTGTATATAATTTTTTTTTTGATATTATAATTTATTGAAAAAGCTAATTTGAAAACAAGGTGAAGGTATATAAGGAATATTCCCTCTTACCTTTTTGAATTTAAAAAGCTCCCACATATTATCCAACATCCTGTAGATGCTCGTTTTGGGTTTTTATTTGTCAGTACTTTTCAAGGTGATTTTGTGGGTAAAGTTTCAACACAGTTAAATGATACTAGGGACCTTATTCACATGTTTAGAGTATATTAATATTGTTCTAGCTTATGTCTTTTTTTGGATTCAACCATATTTTGATAATTTTATTACATCAAATTTACAAATTTAAATGCAAACAACTACATTTATGTATTCATCCTATACCAATCAATTACAAGATATTTACAATGGAATTTGTTTAACATGTTCTCATTTCTATCATCAAATTTTATACATTAGGATCATAATTACACTTATTACAATAAAAACTACATTTTTGATATCTAATTGAAAAGATCATTTGATTAGAAAGATTGTGTATTTCAATCATTATTTTGTCACTGATGTCAATTCTACTATTTGCTGGTAAGACAATTTCTTATATGTTTTAGGTACTATCACTTAGTTGATTGATTAGGAGGATTTCATCAACAAGATGTAACAAAATTACCTAGAGGAAAGGTTGAGTTATGATTATGTAATGAAGTATAAGAATCAATTAAGATAGTGATACCATAATGTATTGATGATCTACTTGAGGTTACAAAATGACTAGCTACAATTAGAAAGTTCAGATCAATAAAGTTAAATAAAGTTCATTTGCCAAGCATGACCAAGTAGATAGTAGGTGCTGAGTAAAGTTAGTTCAAGCTGAGAAAAATTTCAGTTAGAGCCGAATGAAAGAAAATTCTAATGGACATCGAGCAAGTTAGTAGACGTTGAGTGTTTTTTTAGTTGATTCTGACCACCAGTAAAATCTAGTTGATGTAGAGTGGTTTTACGGTTGATGTTGAGTAACACAGTATGTGCTAAGAATCAAAAGATTGATAATGTCGAGCTGCTACATTATGAGAAAGATCAAAGATTTTCCAAATAAAAGCCAATAAGTTTTTTTTCTTGGAACTAGTGAATTAGGAGGAAGATAAGATTAATTAGCTGGTGGCACAAAATCTTATGTAAACCATTTTGGAGGAAAATTCAAATGGATTCTAAGAGAAGTTTCTAGAGAAGATAAGATATGGGGTAGATACATTGTATCCTACCTAATCCATCAAAAACCCTAATTTTGATGCTGGATAATGAGCGAGAAAATGCTTTAATTTCCTATATATAGAAATGTTTGGTCATGAAGCAAAGAGTGAGTTAGAGAGTTTTTGTGAAAATATGATAAGGAGAAGGAAAGGGGTTTTTCTTCATCAAGTGACCCAAGTGAAGAATTATATAATGGTGTACTAAGAAAGAAAGCTTAAGAGGGTGAATTCTTGAAGGGTGAACAAGCTGTCAGAGCTACAAATATTGAAAGCCAAGTAGAGTTGAGAACTAAATAGAGATTTGTAATCTGCAAGTAAGGTTGTAAGTTGTATCAGATCAAAGCTCTACTATTACTTTCTAACATTTGTATTAGCCTAGGGTAAAACCTTTGGAGCAAGGTTGACTTAAAAGTCATTGTAAAATCCTTTAACAGGGTGGCATTCCAAGTGAATGGCCTAAAGTCCTCTAACAAGGCTTACTTTTAGTAGGGTGACTAAAATCCCTTAACCCGGTCACATTTAATAGTGTGCATTATAACCTTTCACAGGGTTGGCTATTAATAGGGCATCACTTTAGGAGATTGAAAAAGGAGTAGCATGTTATTGGAGGTTTTTACCAAATTGGGTTTCCATGTTAAATCATTGTGTCAAATGTGCTAATGTATGTGTTGTGTTTCATGCTTTAAATTTTAGCAAGTTGATTAGATAGTAACTTATAAGTTTTAGTTGATACACAATGAGTGCATGCATAGTTAAGAATGTTTTATGGGTTCATTGAATTGTGAAAAGTTTTATTTGTACATATGGAACTTGAATAACTAATTCACGCCCCCCCCTGCCCCCAACTGGTTCACACCCCCCTCCCCCCTCTCAATTATTCTAAAAGAATTTTGATAATTGGTATCATAGCCATCTGCTTAAGAGGATTAGTTTTAAGGTACTAGAAGCAAAAAGATCAAGATGTCAGAAAGAGAGGTACCCAAGCTCAAAAAAGATAACTTTTTTGCATGGAAAAGTTTGATCAGGCTACACCTTGGAGGACTTGGAGATTATGCACAATCTTGCATTTCAATAGAGCATGTTGATCCAGCTGGAGCCCTAACTATTGAAGATATGAAGAAAAAGAAAGAACACAATTAGGCGATGTTCGAGATTGCCTATACTCTAAGCTATGTAGAATTTAATGATATCAAAGGCCTTAATAGTGCAAAGAAGATGTGGGATGCCATAAACACCATCTATGCAGGAGACAAAAATGTTGAAAGAGCCAAGTTAGAGAGCCTCAGAGATAAGTTTGATCACATAAGAATGGAAGAAGGTGACAATATTGCTCAATATGTTGCTAGAATAAAAGAAGTTGTTAGTGCAATAAAAGATGCTATTGGTAAAATAGATGATGATACTGTATTAAGGCTTGAGGACATTGTTGCCTATTTATGCCATTAGAGTATTTGCAAACCAAGAGTTAAGATGTCTACCAGGAAATGATCTAACCCTTTGTTACCTAGGGTTTTGGAACCCTAAGTAATTTTTCTCCCACTCAACTATGTCAAAAGGTATTTTAAAAAAAAAGAGACAAAGAAAGCTTTTTTAATTAATAATTTATTAATTATTTTGCTTTATATAATATTTAATTCCTAAAAGAATTAAATATTAATATATTCAAATGCAAGATAATTAAATGCCTAATTAATTTAAAAAGAACATTAACCTCTCACATAATTAGCTCTTTTAGAACTAATTATCATAATGTGAAAAGAAATAAATCAGGTGAGTTGACAAGAGTGGATTAAAATTTGAAGAGGAATATAAAATAATTAATTCTTAATAGAATTAATTACTATTATAGTGTGCATTAAGGTTTGTGAAATTAAAGTGGGGGATATAACAAAAGAATGTAAAATAATTAATCCTTTAATGGAATTAATTATCATAGTAATGTACCTGAGTAGTTAAAAGATGAGTTCAATAAGAAGTTGGGAAGTTGCCAAACTTCTTGGGAAAAAATTATTTCAGGGTTGAAAAGGAATTATTACCGGTTATTCTTTTCTAGTCTGTAAGTTCTACAATAGCTTCAGAGAGAAGACACTTATATTTTGGTAATACAGGGAGGAGTTTTATTTTAGGCAATTTTATTGTAGTAGAGGGATGAGACAACACTATCACTATTTTGTCATGTTTCTAAAATAAAGAGGAATGAACATGTGCTTAGTCTTGTGATCTATACATTTATATTTCTGATTTGGAAGGATACTGAGTCCTTTTATTTCTACATTAGATGTAGTCCTTTATTACTACATTGAATGTGATCTATGTAATCTTGCAATTATGTACTCACATTTTTGCATAAACATATTTGTAGCTTCCTTTCTCTCCCTTTTGTAATTCAAAAGATTGTTTAGGTAGTCTTGTGGTTTCTTATTTTTCTTTCTCTTTCTATCTAGTTTTTAAATCTTGAAATCACATTCATTTCATGTCTATGGATGAATGTTAGAAAACCCTTTGTGTCTTTAGGTTAAAGACATTATTAGTTTGTCACATTCATTATATATCTTTTATGAGGGAGTTGTACCTCTTAATTCAGAGGATAGTTATCAATCAATGATCATTGATCCAACTAATAGTACATTTTTTCCTTCTTGTTGGATGTATTGAGTTATGTTTTGTAATTCTTGTTGAAGGGAAAAACTATTTACTAACAATTTTTGGTGACGCTGCTGGGGAAAGAAAACAAGTTCCAGTGCTTTTCTTTTCTTAGATATCTAAAGGTTACCTCCTTGATGATAGATGTTGGTGACTCTAATTGATTACTGTAAAAAAATTCTAGTGATACGACTTTGGTTGTAGCCTAGCCATGGGGGGCTCAAATTGGGCCATTTTCTTTATCCCAATATTCAGCCTTCCCTAAAAGATCAAGTGAATACTTCTCCAAGTTTTCTGGTGACACAAACCAAGACCCTAGTGATTATATCAAAGCATTTATAGTTTCTTGTAGGATTCTTGGTGTGCAAGAAGAAAACATCTTTGTTAGATTATTTGCTAGAAGCCTCAATGGAAGTGCAGTAGATTGGTTCTAGAGTTTACCAAATGGTCACTTGCTGGAGTGATTTTGAGGTAAATTTTCTTTAGAGGTTTATGCTTGTGGTTGATGTTGCTAAGATGTTATTAAATTTGTTTCAAATCAAGATCAAAAAAGGGGAAGCCATGAGAGATTTTTTTGATAGATTCAATAGAAGTGTTGGTAGGATTCCTCTAGCTAGCCAACCGAGTGAGAATAACTAGTAGTGTATATTCATTGTTGTCATACAAACTAAAGTTAAATTCTTGCTTCTATGATTGAAATTGAAAAAATTGTAAGATACACAAAGGGAGGTTATTAGTTTAGAAGATGATATGATTCTGAGTGGAATGAAGTGTAAAGAAATTATACAGGAAAGAATTTATCTCTGTGAACAATAAAACTATCTAAAGGAAAAGCCTAAACAGAAAAGGCTCATTCTCAAAGAAATTAAACCAATACCTCCTATTTATCAAATTCTAATAGTTTCCAATGACAAAGATCACTTAATCCCTCATGTGATTGAAAGCACTCCCTATAGTTTAGCTGGAGCCTACCATCTACAAGTTGATTATGATAATGAATATGCCTCACAATCAACTAACTCAATAATTGTCCTTAATATAACTCCTATTGAACAAAGCCTGGAGGGTGAAAGATCAAATGAAAACTTATCAGAGGATGCTTCAAATGTAGAACTTGATTGTTTTATATTTGGGACTGCTATTGATATTTCATCAAATGATGTTATTCAGGAAGGTATGAAAGATCAACATACACAAAAGAAGATTGAAGCTGATTATGAATTTTTTTTTGTTTGATCATATCAAAATGAATGAAGAGTATTTTTAGCCCAAGGAATTCAAATATATTGAGAAAGATGAGATGGAAGTCAAAGGAAATTATTTTACCCCCATACCAATTCCATGCACATAACCTGAATTAGAAGTGTTTATGTTTGATTGTGAAGATGGGCTAATGGATTTTGGTCCTACACTAGAATCTTTTTGTTTTGAGATAGATTTTGTAGATAGGTTCTTGGAATATGAATCTTTGAAAGTGGAAGATGCACACTTAACTAGGAGCTATGTGGGTGATCACTCTAGCAATTCTAAGAAAAGCTTTCACCATAAAAGCCCCATTTCATTTTCTAATTATCTCATGGAATATATCAAGGGTGTTGATAAGAACTAGCCTCCACAAGGGAGCACTAATGTATCATGATTGATGAGCTATAATGTTTGTTGGCTCCTTGGTTTTAGTCTATTGTTCAAAAACCTTATGGCTACCAAGTTTTTCTTTTTAATTTTTGTACTCCAATTTTTGGGGATGGAATCACTTGCGCACCAACCATTATTTCACACCAACACATACTTCTCTCAACTAGTTAATGCTATTAATTAAATAGCTAGGTACATTCTTCTAAGTATAGGCTACTTTCCCTACTCTTTCTACATAAAGTTTTTGTTGTGGCTAGGTGTGGTTTTCTTTGTTTTCTTTGGTGGTACTGGTAGTTTTAGTGTTTTTGGTGTTCCACTACTCTTTTCCTCTATACAAGAAGCTCTCTTTGTTCTCTGCCCTATGACTCTATTTCCCTAATGGCTCTTTTCATTAATGGAGTGGATATATTTTTCAAAGTACATGGGCTCTAGATGTTTCTATGCCTACACCTCAAGAAATTAGGGTTCCTTAAAAAATAAATGATGATGAGTTGGTATAATGGAATAATAGTCATCTTTGTCATCAATGAAATGTGTGGGCAAATATTTTATGCTAGACTATAGTTAAAAGAATATCTTTAGAAAAATGAGTATATTATTGGTTGGAGACTTTGAAGCATTTTGTATTAAATTATGTGTCATATTTTACCTATAGTTGGTTACTATCTAGCCTTTTCATTTGATAGTGTGTAACAGTGGGTCAAAGTAAAAATCTAGAACAATATGCCTTCTTTATTGAGAATTCATGACTACGGCCTGTATAGAGTTATAGATAAAAGGAATTGAGGTGGAATCAAATGGGAGATGATTTGTTCTTAGTTAGTGTAGTTTGCTGTGTAACCCAAGTCAGGGAAATAGAATGCGATTTTAGAATCATCGAATCTGTCAAGAATAGTTTATCTCAATTTGACTACTCACAAGTTAGAGGGGTACCAGAAAATGGATACATGCAAGAGTTTTATGACTTTAGTAATCCAAAATCATCAATACCTAAGCATTCAATAATCTTCATTTCACCAATTATGAATGGGTTCAATAGATATCGAGGCATTTTTATGCAGAGTTATTAGACAAATGATCAATGCAGTAATGAATGAATGAGTTTTTTTGGACACAAATAACTCTAGGGTTAGGAATCTATTTAAGATGGTAGGGACACAAAACATGAATATTACCTGCATTATCATCACAACTGGCTACGAAAAATATGCAGCTACACAAGCGCAAAATTATGATGCCCACAGATGGTGTTTTGGGGAAGTAGCTGATGATGGAATTTTTTTTTTTTTTGGACATTCTTTTGTACATCAAGAGATGGCTCTACATTAGAGCTTTTGGAATCAGTGATCACTCCAAATGGAAAGAAACCTCAGCATGACACCATATGACATTGGCACCTACACAAAAAAGTGATCCAAATTATGGAAAAAGAAATGTGATATAACATGGGTAGTGCTTGCAGCTTTGATGAATTACATAGTGTATATAAGCTATCAAATGGGGCTCTACGTGGCATTTTGTTTAATAACAGAGCAACATGTAGAGCCTGCTACAAAATTGCAATTGATTGGAAGCAAGTTTTGTAATGGTGCATTCAAGAAGCATCCATCACAATCACAACTGCCTGTTGCTAATCCTATGCTCCCCAATGACAATGGAGGTTGGAACAATCTACCCCTCAATTTTAGAGGATGCATGGAGCTTCAAAGTGTTCTTGATAATTGTTATCAAATGGTTGCTTCACCACTTCTCGGTGGTATAAGAATCTATCAAAAATTTTATCATGGAAATTATGATGATAGTTTCCCGTTCCATGGATGATGGAAGAATTTTATGTTGGTTGAATCATTTTTATCCCATGTAAGCAATTCAAGCCCCATTAGAATAGAAAGGCACTAGAGAAGCTTTCTTATGTAGGTAGAGTGCATGTGACTGGGATTCTTGGTGATTTAGCTAAGGTTGTTGGTTGTGGACATCTTGGAGATGGTAATTTGCATTTAAACATCTCAGCTCCTAAGTATGATGATAAGCTTTTGGAATAAATTGAACCCTTCGTATATGAATGGACAAAAACTCATGGAGGTAGCATAAATGTGGAGCATGGGTTAGGCTTGATGAAAGAAAATCATATACATTATAGCAAACCTATTGAAGTTGTGCAAACTCTTGGACACTAAGGGGATTTTAAATCCATTCAAGGTTCTCCGTTCTGTGGAATTTTCATCAGATGATGGTGCATAAAACACGTTGAGTCACTAGCTTAGTACATGTGGACTAATCATCACAACATTACATGTAAAAGAAGACATGTCCATTAGTTTTCTCTTCATGTAGGTTGTGTTAGGATTACTGTGTAAAATCAATTATATTGATGTTGAACTAAGTTTATTTAAACTAAATCCAAGTAGCAACATCAAATTCAAGATTGCCCCAGACTAAAAGCACTAAGAAAGTTTACACAACATGCTTCCAGTTTAAAGTAACAATGACTAATGTGGTTGGGAACCCAACTAGACCAAAAGAGAGTCACTTAGTGAAAATTTGTCCACCTAAAGTTGAAGTTGAAGCAACTTCACAACTACTTCAACTTCAAATTCATGAGGAAATGTTGAATGTCAGAAGGATAACTCCAATACACATGGCAACGTGCTACCAACTCAAAGAATCATGCATCTAAAAGAATAATAGAAGTTGTCTTTGTGGGAATTGAGATCAAAGAACTTAAAGCTCTCAAATGGACCATTATAGCTGATAAATTCTATCAAATTTTTTTAAGTATCCAAGAGTTAAAGAAGCATTGTCTTATAATATGTATCTCCTATTTGCATTTGAAGTGATACCTAACTTGACTGAGTTGCAAATATATGGTAAAGTCTATCATGAAGGATTACCAAAAATGAGATTTTAAAAGCTGTGCTTTTTGCTCATTATGGACTTCTTCCTTTTGGAGGATCTCTCGATGATTCAACTCATGTAATTGGGGACCTAAGATGATGACAACATGTTGAAGTAGCCATTAAAAATAATGGAGCTAATGGTGCTAAAAAAAGGGGTCACCAATGGAATGTCAGTCCCATACTATATGCAGATTTTAATTTAAATATTTGTGGCAAGGAAGATTGGGCATGATATAATAATCTTTGGGATCCCAAAACGTGTTAGAACTCATGGTTTGAAAATGATTTTTCTCTAAATAATCATGGCACAAATTAAAGAATTTCCAACCTATTGAAGGCATCTCAGCAATATCTACATAGTTTGGAAGATACTCTAGTAAAGTCTACAAAGTATAAAGAATGAGTGGAAAGCTATTAGGTATGAAGAAAGTGGTTAGTATTATTACACAAATGAACATTAGAACTGGAGAAACCACATGGATGATCATCAGTTGAAGGAGTTTTAGCACCTTAGGAAGCCAGAGATATTGATATGAATTTTATTGCAATATTCATTAAAAAGATACATGTTTAGGTTCACATTGATTAGCAACTCTACAACCCAATGGATGAAGCATCGATACTAAAGCCAAATATTATGGAGTTCTCTACATCCTAACACAAAATGTAGCCCCCAAAGAGAGCCACTATTACCTAGGGTTTTGGAACCCTAAGTAATTTTTCTCCCACTCAACTATGTGAAAAGGTATTTTAAAAAAAGAGAGAAAGAGAAAGCTTTTTAGATTAATAATTTATTAATAATCTTTCTTTATATAAAATTTAATTCCTAAAAGAATTCAATATTAATATATTAAAATGAAAGATAATTAAATGTCAAATGAATTTAAAAAGAACATTAACCTCTCACATAATTAATTCTTTTAGAATTAATTATCATAATGTGAAAAAGAAAATTAGGCGAGTTGACAGGAGTGGATTAAAATTTGGAGAGGAATATAAAATAATTAATTCTTAATAGAATTAATTATTATTATAGTGTGTATAAAGGTTTGTGAAATTAAAGCGGGGAGTATAACAAAATAATGTAAAATAATTAATTCTTTAATGGAATTAATTATTATAGTAATGTACCCAAGAAGTTAAAAGATGAGTTCGGTAAGAAGTTGGGAAGTTGCCAAACTTCTTGGCAAAAAATTATTTAAGGGTTGAAAAGAAATTGTAATAGGTTCTTCTTCTTTTCTGGTCTGCAAGTTCTACAACAGCTTCAGAGAGAAGACACTTCTATTTTGTTAATAGGGGAAGGAGTTTTATTTTAGGCAATTTTATTGTAATAGAGGGATGAGACAACCCTATTGTTGTTTTTTTCATGTTTCTGAAATAAAGAGGAATGTACATGTGCTTAGTCTTATGATCTATATGTTTATATTTTTGATTTGGAAGGATACTAAGTCCTTTTATTTATATTTTAGATGTAGTCCTTTATTACTACATTGAATGTGATCTATATAATCTTGCAATTATGTACTCACATTTTTGGGTAAACATATTTTTAGCTTCCTTTCTCTCCCTTTTGTAATTCAAAAGATTGTTTAAGTAGTCTTGTGGTTTCTTATTCATCTTTCTCTTTCTATCCAATTTTTAAATCTTGAAATCACATTCATTTCATGTCTATGGATGAATGTCAAAAAACCCTTCATGTCTTCAGGTTAAAGACATAATCAGTTTGTCACATTCATTGTATATCTTTTATGAGGGAGTTGTACCTCTTAATTCAAAGGGTACTTATCAATCAATGATAATTGATCCAACTGATAGTACATTTTGTCCTTCTTGTTAGGTGTATTGAGTCATGTTTTGTAATTCTTGTTGAAGGGAAAAACTATTTACTAACACCCTTGAAGGTCTAGTAGGAAGACCCATTGCTTTTGAGCTATCTAATTTTGACAACTATTTACTAGAGAGTATTGAATAAGATTTCAAAGAAAAATTTGTATTGAAGGATTATGAGGAGATAAAGGAGAAGAAGAAGAAAAGAAAGAAAAACTATGCATCTAGTGACAGTAACACACATGAGGAAGACATTGAACAATTGGAAGCATTGTTGGCTAGTTCAAAGATAAGTTACCTATCATTTTTTTCAATTGTAATGAAGTTGGTCATATTGATGCAAGATGTACATAGAAGAAGAAATACAGAGAAGGAAACAAGCACAAAAATAGAAGAGAAGATTATGGAAGAGACTACAAAGGCAAAGGCAAGAATTCATGCTACATTGCTAATGAACACGACTTTGATGAAAATGATGATGAAGTGGTATATGTTGCAATGAAGGATAAATCTGATGATGATGAGGCAACTACACTTATGAATTGTGTGAACAAGAATGACAAATGGAACATTGATAGTGGATGCTCACACCACATGACTGGTCACAAAAGTAAGTTCATTACCTTAACTTTTTATGATGGAAATAGTGTAAGATTTGGTAATGATGCACCATGTTCGATAAAAGGAAAAGGGTCTATCAAATTCATAGACAATATTTTATGTGATAATGCTTATTATGTTGAAGGAATGAATTATAACTTGTTAAGTGTGTCGCAATTAAACAATTTGGGATGCAAAGTTGTGTTTGAAAATAAATCTCCCAAGATATATGACACAAATGGAAACTTGATTAGAAAAGGTGATCAAACTAGAAGTAATCTGTTCTATCTAGATATAGAAGATGCTACTTGTTTTATTGCAAAATTTGATGTATGGATTTGGCACAAGAGATTATGTCATGTTAATTTTGATAATTTGTATAGTATCAATAAAAAAAAAAGAGTTAGAGGTTTTCCTAAGTTGAAGAAACTAAACAATACAATATGTAAACAATGTCAGTTAGGCCAAATGACAAAGTCAAGTTTTAAAAGTAAAGCTTATACCTCTAAGAAAATACTTGAAATTGTTCATACTAACTTGTGTGGACCTATTGAAGTGTAAAGCTACAAAGGAGATAATTATGTAATGCTATTTGTTGATGATTACTCTAAGATAATGACAATCATGTTTCTAAAACAAAAATCAGATACTTTTCAAATGTTTAAGTGGTACTTGACAAGAGCGGAAAAAGAAATAGGTAAGAGTCTAAAATGTTTGACATCAGAAAAAGGAGGAGAATTCACTTCAAATGATTTTGAGCTATTTTGTAATGATAGAGGAATCAAAAGATAGCCATCTACACCTAGGACCTCTCCACAAAATGGAATTGCTAAAAGAAGAAACAGGTCTATAATAGACTATTCTAGAATACTCATGATGG
Organism: Cupressus sempervirens; assembly: GCA_028749045.1. Taxonomy (NCBI): domain Eukaryota; kingdom Viridiplantae; phylum Streptophyta; class Pinopsida; order Cupressales; family Cupressaceae; genus Cupressus; species Cupressus sempervirens. The sequence continues at coordinate 569,697,652 of CM053789.1, read as the reverse complement.
AGAAGAATGTTTCTCTAAAATATTGGAGAGAAGCTATAAGTACTGCTATATATACCTTGAACTATGTGCAAGTCAAGACAGGTACTCATTCAACACCTTTTGAATTATGGTATGGATATCCACCTAATGTGAAATACTTTAAGGTATTTGGAAGAAAATTCTATATTCTTAAAGATGTTAGGAGTTGAAAGTTTGATGCAAAAAGTAAAGAAGGTATATTTCTTGGTTATTCCATAAGAAGTAAAGCTTACAAGTGTTTAGATACTAATACTAACAAAATTGTGGAAAGTGCAAATGTGAATTTTTGATGAGTTTATAGAAGTACATGAGGCTGAACCTACAAAGGAATCAGAAGAGTACAAATCATTTGTATACTATTATGAAGGAATGCCTATTGAAGAAGATGCTACAAATCATGTTGCAAACTAACAACACGTCTCAAAAACTATCAAGTCACAACCTATGAATGCCAAATTGCATTTAGATGTCAAGTTCCAAAATGAGGAAAAATCACATTCTAATTCTAAGATTAGCACACATGAAAGAGATGCTAAAACACCTGATAGAGATGTACATAGTAACACTAAAACTGAGAGATAGAATTTAGTTACAAGAAATGAACGTAGACTGTCCAAATATGTCAAAAGACATCATCTTGTAGATCAAATCATTAGAGACAAAGATGCAAGGCCAATGAAAAGAAATAGATTGAGAAGTGAATCATGTTTGTTAAGCATGAAGGAACCAAAGATAGTCAATGATGCATTGGAAGATGATGACTGGTATAAGGCTATGAAAGAAGAAATTCAGTAGATAGAAAAGAACAAGAATTGGAGTCTAGTTGCTAGACTAGAAGACACAAATGTGATTGGCACAAAATGGGTATTCAAAAACAAGTTAGATGAGAATGGTGAAGTGGCAAGAAACAAAGCAAGACTAGTTTGAAAAGGGTATGCACAAGAAGAAAGAATTGACTATGGCAAAACATTTTCCCCTATTGCAAGAATGGAAGGAGTGAGAATTTTTCTTGCTTATGCTACATACAAAGGTTTCAAATTTTATCAAATGGATGTTAAGTCTACATTTCTAAATGGCATACTAGAAGAAGAAGTCTGCATAGAACAACCAAAAGATTTTTTTGATAAAAATAATAAGAACATGGTATGTAGACTACATAAAGCCCTATATGGATTGAAACAAGAACAAAGAGCATGGTATGAGAAACTTCATACTTATCTTGTGGAGATTGGATTTGAAAGCACAGATGATAACAACAATTTGTACATAAAGATAGATAAAGAAAAAGATATACTATTATCTAAAAATTTTGTTGATGATATCATATTTGGAGGACAAGATGTTTTGTGTAAGGATTTTACAAATTAGATAAAGCAAGAATTTGGAATGTCAATGTTTGGTGAGATCAAATTCTTTGTGGGATTACAAGTATATTGGATGAAATATGGTGTATATATCACTCAATCAAAATATGTTAAAGAGATATTGAAGACATTTGGACTAGAGGACTCAAAACTAGTAAGTACACCTATGGTGATAGCACTGAAGCTATCAAAGAATGATGATTCAACTAAGGTAAATCAAACATTATATAGATCCATGATTGGAAAAATGAAATATGTAGTACATAGAAGACCTGATATTGCATTATCTATGGGGATAGTTACAAGATTCTTTGCTAATCCTAGAGAGAATCACTTGATGGCTATGAAAAGGATAATGAGATACTTGAAAGGAATAGAAGAGTTTGGTTTATACTATAAGAAGAATGAAAAGTTTAAACTGAGAGCCTACACTAATGTTGATTGGATTGGAAATATTGATGATAGAAAGAGCACCAATGGAGGAGCATTCTCCTTAGGAAAAAGCCTTGTTACATGGACTAGCAAGAAGTAGAGTTGTACTTCCCAATCTATTGCTAAAGAAAAGTATGTTGCTGTTGTTATTAACTACACAAGCATCATATGGATCAAACAACTACTTAAGGGAATAAAGGAAGAAATCAAAGAATTAGTGACACTTTATTGTGATAATACAAGTGCTATCAATATATCAAAGAATCTTGTGATGCATACAAAGACAAAGAACATTGCAATCAAGTATCATTATGTAAGGGAATTGGTTCAAGATAAAGAGGTGAAGATGGAATATATTAACACAAAGGAGCAAATTACTGATATCTTCACAAAAGCATTACCTAAGGATCCTTATGAGTATTTGAGAGGTAAACTAGGGGTGATACCCCTATCAAAGGATATATAAAAGAAAGAGTGAGTGCCCTACATCAAACAAGCTAACATTCATTTCATTCAAATTGATGCAGTGGATCTTACTTTAGGAATTTCTTGAAGTAATTATAGAACTATAATTACAAATTAGTCACAAGCAAGGTGACAAAGAGAGAAAATTGAAGAACCTACAAAAGTCTATATACACATATATCAAAGATGCCAAGTGTTGAGTATGTATCTTTGGCATTTTTGTCAAAGAGGGAGAAAGTACATTAAATTGATCAAGTGCAAGAGGAACAATGGAGAGAATACATCATTAGAAGATTGAAAGAAAGAAAGAGGGAGAAAGTAGAAAGTAGTCAGAGGAAGGATCAGAACAAAAAGAGGGAGATATTTTATTGATCAATTCAATATGAAATAATAGAAAAGAAGAAGGAACTCAGTCGGAGTTATATTTTGTAACCTAATTAGAAGATGGAAGGTGCTAATAGAGGGAGAACTTTCAAATAAATTTTTTCTTTTTGGTATTGTCTTTGTATTTTAACCTAGTCAATTTGATGGAACAAGATGTCCATCATTTTCTTGATTGGTTGATCAATTTGGTTTTGCATCAATGCCAAAAAGGGAGATTGTTGATATTTGATTGAAAAGATCATTTGATTAGAAAGATTTCATGTTTTAATCATTTTTTTTCATTGATGTCAAACCTGCTATTTGCTGGTAAGACAATTGCTTATATGTTTCAAGTGCTATCACTTAGTTGATTGATGAGGAGGATTTGATCAACAAGATGTGACAAAAGTACCTAGAGGAAAGGTTGAGTTATGATTATGTAATGAAGTATAAGAATCAATTAAGATAGTGATAAAATAATGTATTGATGATCTACTTGAGGTTACAAAATGACTAGCTACACTTAGAAAGTTCAAAAGAATAAAGTTAAACAAAGTTCATTTGCCAAGCTTGACCAAGTAGATAGTAAGTGCCAAGCAAAATTAGTTTAAGTCAAGCAAAAAGTTAGTTGGAGTAGAGTGAAAACAAATTCTAGTGGATGTTGAGCAAGTTAGTAGATGTTGAGTGACTTTTGAATTGATGCCAAGCACCAGTAAAATTTAGTTGATGCCAAGTGATTCTACAATTGATGTCGAGTAATATTGTATGTGCTAAGCATCAAAAGATTAATACTGCTAAGTTGTTGCATTATGAAAGAGATCAAATATTTTTCAAATAAAAGATGACAAGTTTGTTTTCTTGGAACAAGTGAATTAGGAGGAAGATAAGATTGATGAGTTGGTGGCACAAAATCTTATGTAAACCATTTTGGAGGCAAATTCAAATGGATTCTAAGAGAAGTTTCTAGAGAAGACAAGATATGGGGTACATAAATTGTATCTTACCTAATCTATTGAAAACTCTAATTTTGATGATGGATAATGAGCCCAAAAATGTTCTAATTTCCTATGTATAAGAATGTCTGGTCATGAAGCAAAGAGTTAGTTAGAGAGTTTTTGTGAAAATATGATAAGGAGAAGGAAATGTGTTTTGCTTCATCAAGTGACCCAAGTGAAGAACTCTATAATGGTGTATTGAGCAAGAAGGATTAAGAGGGTGAATGCTTGAAAGGTGAAAAAGCTATCAGAGTTGTAAAAATTGCAAGCCAAGAAAAGTTGAGAACTGGATAGAGATTTGTAATCTAAAAGTAAGGTTGTAAGTTGTATCAGATCAAAGCTCTACTATTACTTTCTAACAATTGTATCAGCCTAGGGTAAATCCTTTGGAGTAAGGTTGACTTAATAGTCATTGGAAAATTCTTTAACAGGGTGGCATTCTAATTGAATGGCCTAAATTCCTCTAACAAGACTCAATTATAGTAGTGTGATTGAAATCCCTTAACCAGATCACATTTAATAATATGTATTGTAAACTTTCATAGGGTTGGCTTTTAACAGGACATCACTTTAGAAGAGTGAAAAAGGAGTAGCATGTTACTGGTGGTTTTTCCAAAATTGGATTTTTACATTAAATCATTGTGTCAAATGTGTTGATGGATGTGTTGTGTTTCATGCTTTACATTTCAACAAGTTGATTAGATAGGAACTTATAAGTTTTAGTTGATACACAATGAATGCATCCATAGTTAAGAATGTTTTATGGGTTCACTGAATTGTGAAAAGTTTTATTTGTACATATGGACCTTGAATAACTAATTCATCCCCCCTCTCAGTTATTCTAAAATAATTTCAACATACATTGCCAAATTTAGAATGATCAACAATTTCTCTATTACATAAATTAACATGTAATTACATCCTTTCTTTGTTCTAGGTATATAATGTAAAAGAAAGGGATATCAAAATAGAGAAGTCTCCATGACAAAAAAAACTCAAGGACACCAAGAAGGTTTTGAATCCAGTTTTGCTCCACTACAAGATATTTTCCAAGTAGTTTGCAAATAAACAAGAACAACCATGTAGAGCTCACCTCCCAACCAAGGCCTCAATGTGGGGTGACACCCCAAGCTATGAGAACCCGTAATTGATTGGGTGACATTCAAAAACAATCAAAATGACACACTCAAAATATAGTTCCCATCCAAGGTGTTTAGAATAGGTTTTGTAATAAACCTATGACTAGAGAGAAGGTGGATTTTTCTAGTTAGGAGATATCAATCACAAAGACAAATCAAATACCTTTTCCAAGGGTACCAAATCACAATAAACTTCCATTTCTTTCTCTCCTTATTTCCCCCAAAAAAATTAGTTTGTATTGATAGGTAAGGGCCCATAACACCTTACTTTCTCTCTCTCCTCAACATGAGGAGAGACTCTACACTAACTTAGAGTCCAAATAAAGCCCTTCTCTTGCACATGGCCACTTCTTCCCTATTTGAGGGTGAGTAATGCCAACACACCCTTCACAATTTTTTCAACAAAACCAAAAGGGAAACATGAAAGGAAACAAAATAGAAAACCCACAAATATCCATTCCTTACATGTTACAACATAAAAATGAAATACACACATGATATATATTTACATAAGAAAGCAATGAAAAATGAATGAAGAACATGGCAATGGAGAATCCTAACTTCAAAAAAGTTATGGCAATAGAGTTTTGAGATGAGATAAATCATTCTTCCTCTTCATCTCCAAGATTGACTTCTCTAAATGTAGAGAATAGGTGAACAATCTTCAACACTCAAAATGGACACTAAATAGCTTCTAAACTCACCCACCCAAAATGACAATAACTCCAAACTTGACTTAATTCTTCTATGGTATTCTCACTTATTTCTATCATCAAGACAATCTTTTAGGGGATGTGTAAACTTGACTAACCTCATGGAGATGGTCCATTTTTGCACAAAGGGAAAATTGGGATATTTTAGGGGTCTTAAATGCTATTAGGAAGTTCTAGAAAGGTGGAAAAGGTCTCCAACCCATACACATACCACTTGGGCACTTGGATTACATTAAATTTGGCCTCTAGGATCATTTTAGGACCTATAAAAGTTGCTTGAATTATTTTCTCTTAAGATAAACCTAAGGATATAAGATTTCCACTAAACCATAATTAAAGAGATTAATCTAGGTTACCAACTAATCAGTCTTAGATTAATGGGTTATTTTACTAGCCCTAATTTGATATGTATGCACACATATGCATATAACTAGTGTCAAGTGTCAAGTGTCAAGTGAACCTCTAAGATTTACTTTTACACAACTTCAACATGTCCCAAATACAAAATTATACACACACATTCATATTATGATACAAATTAAACACTTGAAAATGAGGTTTGAATCACTTTATTGGATTCAAACTTAGTCTTACAATTTGCACATAGGGTCAAATACCGATTCTCCAATAAATTCTATTGCTAATTATCCTACGCACTCAATTCAAATATCAATAGTCTGATAACATAATATTCATCTATTTAAACCAAATTTTCATAATCACATTGATCAAAATATTAAACTTTCATTTAAATAACCTTTTTCTCATTTTTGCACACCTATTTAATCATCACAAATTGCATAATTAAAATATTTAACATATTAATAATTCCAAATCATTTATAAATTACATCATCATAATGCATGTCTACACATAAACATCAAGTAACCTATTCAAGCATTCTAAAAATAAAGCATCACATGACATAAACAAATATAAATAATTTCTATTCTTTCAAATAATGTCTTAAACATATTGAGTTATAACATGTTAAAATAAAATGTATCAGATGTAATGTGATGGATTGGTGTGAGGCCTCAAACTAAGGTATAATTTAAAGACATTTCTGGGCACAAAAATGTGATCATGCATGTAACAAATGTTTTCACACCTAAGGATAGGAATGCACCATAAAAAATAAATCAATCTATAGAAAAATGAAGGAGGAAGATGACAGGATACCACACTATGACTACTTAGTTATCAAAGAAGAAACAATAAAGTGATAATAAATCCTTGACATAAAAGAGGAAGAAAATCCAATTTATGCTCTAAATGAGAGATTTTCTTATAATAAATATACACTTAGATGCATAAGATTGTAGTTATGATGGTAATACCCACAGAACACAATAAATTATTGCAAGGGAAAATATCAAATTATGGGAATGCAAGTTCACAAAGGATATTGGATGAATTGAAAAATAAAATTAGGACACATTATACCTCCCTAATTGGTTTTGATTTATACTAGAAATTTAATTTTAAGAAAATATAAGATTGTACTTTGGATGGTAGTCTATAAGTGATAAAAATAAATTAATGCAATAAATGATGTCATCATATAAAAGGGAAACAAGTCAGTGAATGGATAAAATAGAGCCTTAGATATAGATAGAAAGAGGAAATTGGACCCTTGCTTCCCAATTGAAGAGACAAAGGAAATGATTATTATGTTACTCATAAATTAGGACAATGAGACCCCAAAACATAGGATAATAATGTCACATAGCTGGGAGAAACATAATATAGGGATGCATATATATAAAGTAAAATGATCATAAAAAATATACCATTCAACATTGCAAGTCATATGAAACATAACATAAACAATGAATCAAAAATAAGGATAAATCATAAAAGATGATCTCTTTGGTGTATGTATATAGAAATGTAAGAGAATAAATTAATATGAATATACTCATCAAATAAAGAGGTTGGGGTCACAAAGTCAAGAATATAACATGTTTGTGTGAAATCTAAGGTTTCCCAATCTTGAAGAGATAGGAAGCCACTCGTAGAGTCTATGTGAGTAGGATCTTTATGAGAAAAGTTTGAATTTGTGAAAAAAAGGTCATAAGAATAATATTACATAACATGACCTAAATTTAAGTGAGACATGTTGTGAGATGAATAAGAAGGAACATCAAATCTATCATCTTCTATTTCTAAGGGACTATTAGGAGGAGGATAAACAAAATTCATAAAGGTTTTACATATAGAAGTAATATCAATAAAATTCATAGAAAGAGGTTGATGGTAAGTATTAAAAATGTAATCATATAAATTTATCTCATGAGGAAGGGAATAATACATGTCCTTATCTAAGGGTTCATCTTAAATAGTAGCACTATCAAGGGCGGGAGTATCATAAATCACTAAAGGGTTATCAACATCATCTTTGAAAAAATTATCTCTTCAAGGGGGAGGAAGATGAATGAAAAGTAAATTCTCATCATATGAATGAAATTGAAAATCTTGGATATCATGAATAAAAATTGAAAATAAAGATAACAACCCCATTGAAAAGAAATGCAATGACTGTAAAGAAAATCTAATCTAAGGATGAACTAGATGTAAAAAAAATTCTTTTTGAAAATGCAAATATATGAAATATAATATATACAAAATTATATCTAAATATCTCTAATGTAAGAAATAACATACCAAATTCTTAAAAATAAGGAAATAAGGGAGATCAAAGGATCTGACTCGAAAATCCACTACAAGGGAGAAAGATGTTGGGTTCACCAAAAGAAGGTAAACACCTAATGGAAACAATATAACTCCAATAAGAAAGGGGCATGAGGTAGGGTTCACCAAAATATCTAGTGGTGAAACAAAAGCATTTGAATAGGATGTAGGCCTCCACTTTATGTAATAAAGAATTCAAAGATATGTATGTAGGGAAAGGGAAATTACCAAATATAATTCCTTTTTGAATCCAAATTAGATTGGAAATACCCAAAAGGAAGGCATTTTAATACTGAATTTGAATTATGAAAAGGAATGCAATATAAGGAAATACACTTGTTATCTTGTGTGCGATAATGTGTATGCAAAATTTTAGTAGTTGGTTAAGTAATAAAAATATAGACATCAAGTGTATACAATCAATCCAATTAAGATACAAGTTTAAGCTAAAATTATGAATAAAAATGAAGGATAGGAAACTCACCTTGAAATGAATAAAGAAAAGTGAAGATCCAAATCTATACTAAAAATCTAAATGTAGATCACTAAATAGATTAAAAAACCAAGAAACTATTTTTTGACGGAGGAGCATAGAATAGGTCAGCTTGGTGCTAATTATTCTGGAATGATTCCTTTAATGTCACTATGTTCCTATGCCACTATAAAAAGGTCAACCTAGATTTTTTAAAAATATTTTAGAGAATTATTTCCATATCTATAATAATAATTTTTCTATCCTTCTCCCACTTACATAAAATTGAAGTTTTTATTGTTAGGTGGATGACATCTTTCTTTGGTCAAGCCCTGGGTTAAGGAAACAAACTTAAATTGAAATATAATTGATAAAGGAAATGGTAGCATGTAGCAAGACTGAATGATATCAAATGAAAGGGATGATTACCTTTTTAGATGTCTTTGAACTTGATATGTGATCAATTATGTAAATTTAACAACCATGACTCAAAGAAATCGAAAGGAAATCAAAGAAGCCAAAACCTCATGAATAGGAATGTACATGTGACATGCCATATAGACATGATAAAATAACTTGAATTTATTAGGATGATAAATACCTTCCTTTGAAGCCAAACTCCACTACCACCTTTAATAAATAAGTTTGATGCAAAGAGAAAATGCTTAGACTTGATAAATGTTTGAATATTCTTGCTTGATTTCTTTATCTCCTTGAGATATTGAAAGCCATGGATTCTTGATTGTAAAGGGTTTGGATGATTTCTTGATGTGAAAATGAATCTACTAAGCCTCCTTAAATATTAGTTTTCAAGTACAAAACACTACAACCTGACTAGGAAATGTGAAATAAATAACTTTCAACTTAGAGAAACATCATACCCTACAACCTAAGATCTCCAAGGAAGAGATCAACTTGGAAGGGAATAGGTCAATGTGGGAGGGAATGTCTCAACCTATTCTAATGCAAGTTAACCTAGGCCAACCTATTCACATAGAAGGGACAAGAAAGGGCTCCTAAAGGTCATAGAGATGGTGCAAATAGAATTGGAAGATGATCAAATCTCTAGGAGATGTGGAAAAAAAGGTGATTAAATAAAACTTAAGTGGTCATGATAGGATATGATAAATGATCTAGAAGTGTGAGATATGTTGATGGAAGAGAGAATGATACCAAAACCATTCTAAGGAGGGATAAAAGGTCTCAAAATGAGGTGCATCCATTTTAAGACAGTACATTTAGCCTCCAATTCAGCAGGGTTTATGAGGTAAGTCATACTCTCAATAAAGGAAGAAGAGAAGAGAGATGAAACAATGTCACATTGAGATATAACATCACCAAGATCAAGGATATAAGTCTCCAAATCTAGGATCCTAACTCCATTCTCATGCAAAAGAGAATGAGAGAAAATAAAAGAAAGAAAAACAAAGTTTAAAGACACAAAAGGGGGTTAGTACTAAAGTCCAAATAAACAAGTTTAAGAGACCTTAGCTAAGGAACTATTTCTTCCACTAATATCATATTTGGAAGGTTATTACGAAGTGGACAAGATGACATAGGAAAGGAAAGAGGATCATAGAGGACTACATCCTTCATGATACTATCCCACCAAAATGAAATCATGAAGAGAATGGGGAGAGAGAGAGAGAGAGAGAGAGAGAGAGAGAGAGAGAGAGAGAGAGAGAGAGAGAGAGAGAGAGAGAGAGAGAGAGAGAGTACCTTACCTATTAAGGTTTTTTTTCCTTACTATTAATCACTAAAAGGGAGGATTGAGTGGTCTAGAAGGTTTGTGTTCCGGATAGTCAATCCTAAAAAGAAAAGAAATAAAAAGCTAGGATAAAATGGTCTAGTAAGTTTGTGTGCTTGATAGTCAATATTATGCACCTATCAGTGGCTTATGCATGCATGGATATGGATATGTATATGTATATGTGTGTCCACTCATGGATCAATTTTCAGGTATCACCAAAGAGTATATGCATGTGTGTTTTCCTTAATACCTAGAATTTAGAAAAAAGAAAAAAGTAAATTGTGTGTTTTCTTGGGATGGATAAATATCACTTACACTATTGAAGATTTAGCATAAAGACAATAGTAAATAGTTCATGATAAAGGTAAATTATAGTACATATAAGGTTTTATGTATTTCCCCTCCTTATGATTACTAGGTATCCATCGACATTATAAGGAAGAGAATCAGGGATAACTACTTTTATCAAACAAGGAGATATCCCTAATTAATAATGTATTCCATAAACTTAGGAAAGATCATTTACTCTTATAGGATAAGAAAATAGATATTAATGAAAGAATATTGCTTATGAGAAGAGACCCTTGAAAAGAAGAGATCTTATGTGCAAGGTGTAATCACCTAAAAATGGTCATCTAGACTATTAGCCCCCTTCTCAGCATTTTGGCTAAATTAATTTAATCATTTATCTAGACCAAATTGCTAATAATCAATTTATTTTATTATAACCTATAGTTTGACTATGCTATCCTAAGTTCATTATTTGATTAAAAGAACATGTCCCCTTTTAATTAAATAAAAGACCCCATTCTTCTAACCCACTTAAAGTGCACACATAAAGTCCTTTTTCTATTTTGCAATTAAAAGAAAAGGCTTTGTGACTTTTGTCTTATATGACAAGTCAACTTATATTCTATTGGTTGATTTGTGTGTGCACATGGATCACTCCTCTTTTCAAATTCCACCATTGATCATCCACCATCTTCATCTTGATCTCCACCGTCCGTACATCTTTAAAAGGGAGAGAGCTTTCCCCCTCAATCCATCCTCATTTTGAATATTGTTATGCTGCAGGTTTTCTAACAGGTTTCTTTGGAGCTTTGTGGAGAACTTCTATTTCTTGTCTACATTCTCTCATACCATAGCATTTTAGCTTAGATTCATGTTGCATGCTAGTTTAGTTTCTATTTTGCAATAATCTCTCACATAGCTTAATATTTGGATTGTAACACTCTCATTCATATTCTAGCATAGCTGCATTTGACATTCTCATTCTAGCTTAATCTTCATTTGCATTGCATCCTTGAGGAACTCCTTGGGACATTTGCATTCTTGCATCTTGTCTTTGGAACCTCCCATTGCATGGTTTACTAGCAAGAAGAGTATCTCTAAGGCTCATCTGAGAGCCTTCTTATTCTTGAAATATACTCTCTTGCACTCCGTGGATAGGGAGCTCTAAGCCGGCATCCAAGCATTCCGAACTCATGGAATCGTTTGGATAGAAGGGTTTAGAGTGGGACACTTTCGAGTGTACATTTTTGGCGCCCACCGTGGGGCTTGAATCAAATTTTCAGCTCCATTTGCTTTCATTTCTTATCTCTGGTTTTTTTACAGCAGCATATTGGGTCTAATCAAATGCTTTTGTAGAATTATCACTTTGATTTTAAGGCCAAGCCATAAGTAAATTGGTTTGAAGGCCAAAAACTTAGTTGGTTTAAAGATTTGATCATATCTTTTAAACCACTTGGAGTTTGGTTCTGAAATTTTTTTTGCAGGTTGGATATATGCTCAAAATGTCTCACTCCGATTTGCAGAGCATTTTGACATGATTTTCGGGAGTTGTGAGTTTTTCTTTGTTTTTCATAAAAAGTCATTTCTGATCGCAAATCAGCGATTTTTTTAAAAAAACTTACATTTTCAAAAAAATTTTTCAATTCTAATGGGGGTTCTTTCTTTGTGTTTTGAATTTTGAGATCGTATTAAGGATAAAAAATTCAATTTGATAAATTTGGCCTGTTTTGAAAAAATCAATCTCTAGGGAGCAAATGAAAAGATTTTTTAAAATTTCTTGTATTTTTGGAAAGCTCTCTGATTTTTAACAAAGGTCTCTTTTTTTCATTTTCATTTTTGGATACAAAATCATAGCAAAAAAGTTCAATCTTGTTGACTAGGTCAAAACCAAAGAGTAAAAATGAAAGCATTTGTGATTAACTTGCACTTTCTTTGCATGTACTTGGTTGGAGGATAAATTAGATTTTTGAAGCAACTCACCACTTTTTATTGCAGATTTTTATGTTATTTCACACTAACTTTTGTTGCTAACAAGTTGTGATTTCAGGTTGCCATCCTTGTGAAAAAAATTGAAACATTGCATAAAAAGAATGCATGTCAAAGCTTCAAATGCACAAGGGCTACTAACGATTGTTTGCAGGGCTGCCTAAAGCATAAAAACCCAAATTTCTTGCTTTTTTGTTTTCATGTGTGGCATTGAATAATTTTTCATTTTTCATAGGCACATAAAACTTGTGATTGGAGTCTTTTGGTAATAGGAGAGTATGCTCTTCACCCTTGTGGTGAATCAGAAATCTTGACTTGCCATTTGGTTTCAAGAGTAAGAGACAATTGAATCTTTTTGGCGTGTTTGAGAGAAAATGATTGGAATAGGAGAGTATGCTCTTCACCTTTATGGTGAATCAGAAATATTGACCTCCAAAAGTTGATCCACTCTTTGTGTAGTTTAGAATCCTTTAGAGGGCCTGCTCTCGGACAACCTGAGAGGAACGACCCAAGTGGGGACAAGCAGATTACCTGGCTCTTCCAACCCACTATAAAATCAAGGCTACCAAAGACACAAAACTTTGATAGACATAGTGTTTTTCTTCGCTTAGTGTGATCGCTTATGGGATTTCGACCATAAGGAGATCACTAGGCAAGAATGCTTAAGGTACTCTTGTGATCGCAAGATCGGTTACTCATCGCAAGGTGAGGTGTCCCGTAATTGGGAGCAAGAGGAACACTATGAACGAAAGCCCTATCTAAACACCCTAAGTTAGTAACTACCTTTTTTAGCCGCTCAACTTCTTGGTGCAAGGATTGATCCTAGTGGACTACCCGGATCACCCCAAGATTTACACTCACCATATGTGTTCCCTTGGTTATGCTTATGGCATTTTCATGACAAAGCCAATATCTCTTGTGGGCAACCACTTGGTGTGAGGCAAAGGAGCATCAAGCGTGGGCCAAGTTGTTGAGTAATGAACCATGACTTCTAGGTAGATATTGCTTGATGTGTTCTCGAATGTGGTATACTTGTGAAAATCTTTTGAACATACACATGACGATAATTCTAGGAAATTCTTTTGAGACGTCACATATGCTTGTATCATGCAAGGTTGCTTTGTCCCTTGCTTGATTGTTTGAAGACTACTCCATGTGTCACTATCTTGCTTGGAAAGAAATTTCTTTTGAACATCAAACTTGTTATGCTATCAACTATTGTCAAACTTTGTCAACCAAGTCAAAACATCAAGTGCAAAAATTTTCTTGTGTTGCTTGCTAAGGGGAGTCACATCATTTGATTTTGATTTTCTATGTCTCTAGTTCTTGAACATGCTTAAAGTGACTCTTTGGTCTTGGTTCTCTTGGTCTTTCTATCTTCATGGTCTATGCATGCTTGCTAGTTATCCTTTTGCTAAAATGGTTACCTTGATTTCTTGACTACACTCTTGGGTTGGGAAAGTTGTTCACTTGTCACCCTGCTTGCTCTATCTATTTGGCTATTTGGGCATCTTGCCTAGCTATTGACTTGAGTCATTCATGTCGTAAGTTTCTTGGACATATTGTTTGACAAGTCACTTTAATCTCTCTCTACTATCTTGGCAAGTAAACACTCTACCTCCTATAGTTTCAACATCAAGTTATCTTCTAGGCTCTTTTATGCTTGGCTTTGCATCTACCACTATGGAATTCAAATCTTGTGCTACCAAACTTCAACTGAATCTAGATGATCATGATATCCTCCATGTTACTAAAGAGTTTCAAGATCTATATGCGCAATACAAAGAACTAGAAGAGACAAATGATCTTTCTTACCTTCATCTCTCTAAGCGCATGACAGAAATGAAGTCTAAACTTGAGAAAAGGTTGGAGGAGAAGATTGCATCATTACATGAATCTTCCTTAAGGTCTTTACATGCATCTAAGTCACCTTCTTTGAGGTCATCCTCTTCTTCTAGGTCTACATGCTCTACTTCAAGACATCAAGTGTCTTCATCTTCTAGATCTAAAGACCTCTTTAGAGGACAAGCAAGTGATACCTACTTTGAGCCTATTCCAAAATTTCATGATGGACCTATCTTTGACCAAGATAATGATGAAGACATGAATGCATTCTATTCACTTGAGAAACAACAAGAAGATCCTAGACATACTTCTAATAGAACTTTTGCTCCCTTGGAAGATTCTTATGATGACACTTTGCAAAAACTTCTTAGCAATAAGATCATCATGTTACCAAAGTCTAGCTCATATGGAAACCCATTCTTGGATATCTATTGCACTTATCATCAACATAATGAGCATAGTACTTCAGATTGCATTGAGCTAAAACATAAAATCCAAGATCTTATTGATAATGGAATTATTGATACCTCTAATGATTCATGCGATGAGGATACTTTTCTTGAGCAAGATTACATTAATGAACCTATGTCTAGTAGTGGTTCCATTACATCTTCCACTTCTTCCAACACTCATGCATCTCCCAACACTTCAAAGCTTTCCAACTTGCCTCCATCAAATAAAGAACCTAATGCTTTCCACATTGACTACATGTATCCTCAAAGGCTACCTCTAAAAGAAACTCAAGCTAGCCTTCACTTCGCTGCAAACCTTTTCGATGCTACTAATCCTAAACATCCTCAACCTTCATGCACTACTATGCCTAATCCAAGCACTACTCCATTCACTCTTCATTCTCCCTTGTCCTTAGAAGTGGCTCCATGTCAAGAGGACTCTCAAAAAGAAAAAGCTATAAATATCAAGAAAGATCAAGATCAAGCACCCTTTCATCTCTTTCAAGATTTTTCCCCTCCATATTCTATATCTTATCCACCTCCTAAGTATGATGAAGACACAACTTCCATTATCTCCCTTGAGCTTACTGAAAATTATGAGAAAAGTTCTCTTCATATGCTATCCAAGGCTACTTGTCAAGATCAAAGCATCCCCTCATGTTCTACTTCTCCATATCCACTTCAAAATTTTGTTCAAGCTTCAAGTGCTCATATTAAAAATTTTGTTCCTATCAAAGGTACTCATGAGTCTATTGATGGCTTTGACCATGTTGCTCATTCTAAAGATGTTGATATCCTTTCCCACTATCCCTTTGCATCTTCTAAATCTATCCTTGGTCCTTATCCATCTAAGCTAAAGCATTCAAACTTTCCATCTATATTGGGACCTTATGTTCCATCATCTCCTATATTTTCCACTACTAGCTCTCTCATCATACCTCAAGATCAACAAAGACGCTCATCCTTGATGAATTATCACCCATCTATCCACCTAAACCAGTCATATCATCCTTATTCATCCACAAATCCCAATTCCTTTGGAAGTGAGAATAAACATAAGAATCCATTGAAAAATGAAGATCACTATGTCCCATCTAATCGACATGTGAATGCTAAGAAGGAGAAAGCACAAAAGAGACCGCAAAGGTCCACTATTAAGAGAGCTAAATCAAAGAAAATGTGGGTTCCTAAATCCATCATTGAAGAAATGCACTCTCAAGCACCCAAAGAACGAGGAAAATCTAAAGCTATGTGGATTCCCAAGTCTCTTTTAAAAGACTTGAATATTGAAAATATTTCAAAGTTGACATTCAAGCTTCCAAAGGCTTCCATTCCATCTTCTTCCAAAAATATTTCTAAAAATATTCCAAAGCCTTCCACTCCACTTTTTTCCAAATCTCTTCTACCACCTCATACATCTAATCCTCAATCTATTTCATCCATGATTCCTCCATTGTTCCAATACCCTTCAAGGTGTGTGTCAATGTTGATCTTGTCTAATATTTCAACTACCCTCATGAAATCCTCTAAAGCTTACACTTACTTTCTATACATGAACTCTTATCCTCAATATATTCTTCCTACTACCATTTCTCTTTCATCACCCTATCAACATCTTTGAGCATACCTTTCTATGGTCTTGGTTTATCATGACTTATCTTTCCTATAGGAACATTATCTACATTCAAACAGCTTCAGCTCTTTCTAAAAATTCAAAAAAAGAAAAAGAAAAAAAAATGAAAATGTGCCTTGGTGAAAACCACTTCTTGTGGCACCTTGGTAGCAAAAGTAAAGAGAAATAAATTTATCCTATGGTGAAAACTACTTCTTGTGGCACCTTGGATAAGTACCATGATGAAAACCTGGCAAACAGGCGTCATGTGTAATTCTTCCACCATCCATCTATCCCCTCTTCTCTCTTTGATCTTGACAATGTTGAGCTATCTTTTCATATTGGCTATCTTATCCACGAGATTTTCTATTGTGCTCTCCCATTCACTCATAGCCTCCATCTTGAGCTTTATTTTTATTGCTCTATCCCATTGCTATCCTATCTAGTTGACCCCTTGGTCTTGATCATAATAAATCAAACATGGTTCTTATAGGCCTCTTGACATGTCTGCTCTCTTGGATTGCACGCTTTCATGATATCTCTCTCATTGGCTTCACCACTTATCCTACATGCTATCTTTCTCATTACTGCCATTGCTTATCCAAAACATGATTCATATGACTATTTCACCTCTTTCCCTAGCTTGGGTACTCTTGAGGAGTCAGTCCTTGAGGATCACTTCCACTTGCTTCATACTCTTTTTTCATCCATCTTTGCTTATCCACTGGCTCGTTGCTCCATCATAGCCTATACCTTGCTAGACATTGGGAGAAAATGATGTGATCTTGCTTGAGAACTAGTGATCTCTAAACCTTCTAAAAAATTCCAAAAAAAATCATATATGATGCTGAAAAAATTCTAAAAATCAGAAAATGTCCTGAAAAAATGATCATCTTAGTGAAAACCTAGCAATAGACACTTTGATGTATCACCAAAAAAAATATTCAAAAATTCAAAAATACAAAAAAATTGAAAAAAGTCCTGAAAAATAAATTTGTCAAGTGGTGAAAACCTGGAAACAAGCACTACTTGAAACTCTTGCACCTATGTCTATCAGTCTCAATCACCTACTTTGCTACACATTTCCTAGCTTGGAATTGTTTCTTGTCCTCATCTTGGGGGCATAACTACTTAGCCTATTGAGGTATTCTTGTGCATTAGGGTTTCTTTGACAACTCACAAAATAGTGTTTCTCAACACTTCCCCCACCTTGACATCAAGTGTTTTTCAACACTTTACAGATAGTTTACCTACGGTCTTCGATGTCGCGATATTTCTCACTATCAAAATCAAGTCTGGAAGAAATGGCCAAGTGACTTACACACATGAACTTTAACACTTAAACGACTGAGCTATGCTGATATTTATCTACTTTGTGTGCTATCTATGATGATTTTTTTACCATGTGTTCCCTCCCTAATAGTCTTTCGAGGATGTCATTGACTAGAAGACTGGGGGCATGGGGCATGTCTTCTTGATTCCTGCTTATGGGTATACTTTGTTTTTCTATAGTGTTGTAAGAATTCGTGCTTGTCCTATTCAACACTTTGACTTATAAATGTATCATCCTTGACTGTTTTGCAAGACCGCACTCAAGGTTTATCCTGGTGCTTATGCTTTGATATAGTTGTAATCTTGCTAAATTAAACTTAGGGAATCTAATTGTGTAGTTATCTTGACTTACATGTCTCTGATGCTTAGATTGGATTTCCACATACCTATCTAATATCGATCACATTCATATCCTCATAGTTATACTAGTGATGGTTGTATGATCTCATGATGTCCCTAATAAATGCTCAATGATGAAATTAAGAGTCTAAATGTTATGCGCTTCTTGCTGGTAAACCACTTTGCATATTAGCTTGCATTTTAGGTTCATTTTCTAGCTTAGTCTTGCATTCTTGCATATGGGGAGAGCTCTCTCTTCATCTTTTTGTGGACATATCAGCTAACTCCTTTCATATATTTCTTTACTTTCTTCTTGTTCATGTCTTTTCACATTCTTAATCTTTCGCTTCATCTCTTTTCTATCTTATCATCACATTATATAAAGTTTTGACCTCTTAAATAATTTTGACGTCCTAGATTCATTTTCAGGATCAAAATCCAAATTCAAGTTCATCTTGATGGTCAAAATTGTCTTTTAAAATTCTACTTTCTTCTGAGCAGTTAGCTGACCTTTTGAGGTCTAATCTCTGAATCATCACTGGGGCATCTTCATTTCTTCATGTCTTCATCATTTTCATACTTCATATCTACTTAAATTCACTATTTCGTATCTAAAATCACCTTTCTACTCATTTTGACCTTATTTTTATGCTATATCCTTCAAGGTCAACTCTAGTCAAACTGGGGCATTTTATCAATTTTTTTATATAGTCATTCTTGGGTTCTAATCATCTATCTGTCATCTTGGACATTGCTATACTCTAATTTTCTCATTTCTAGCTAGTTTTTGCATCCCCTTACCTCATTTCAATTTCGATCCCGAGGGGGCAAAAATACTCTATCACTGCTTAGGAGCATTTTTTTGATCTTCTCACTTGCTCTCACTCTATCTGCTTTTCTAAGTGTTAGTATTCTTCTTGAATTCTAACATCATCTCTTCCTAGTGTTCAGTACTACTGCTATCAGGCTGTGCATTCAGGACTTGCTATCTATTTCTGCATTTCACTCTTCGGAATTAGACATCTATATCTATCATCGCCTACTTGGCTTCGATTTTCTTTGACATAATGTGTTCCCAGATCGATCACACATTAGTCAAAGAGGGGCAAATGTAATCACCTAAAAATGGTCATCTAGACTATTAGCCCCCTTCTCAGCATTTTGGCTAAATTAATTTAATCATTTATCTAGACCAAATTGCTAATAATCAATTTATTTTATTATAACCTATAGTTTGACTATGCTATCCTAAGTTCATTATTTGATTAAAAGAACATGTCCCCTTTTAATTAAATAAAAGACCTCATTCTTCTAACCCACTTAAAGTGCACACATAAAGTCCTTTTTCTATTTTGCAATTAAAAGAAAAGGCTTTGTGACTTTTGTCTTATATGACAAGTCAACTTATATTCTATTGGTTGATTTGTGTGTGCACATGGATCACTCCTCTTTTCAAATTCCACCATTGATCATCCACCATCTTCATCTTGATCTCCACCGTCTGTACATCTTTAAAAGGGAGAGAGCTTTCCCCCTCAATCCATCCTCATTTTGAATATTGTTATGCTGCAGGTTTTCTAATAGGTTTCTTTGGAGCTTTGTGGAGAACTTCTATTTCTTGTCTACATTCTCTCATACTATAGCATTTTAGCTTAGATTCATGTTGCATGCTAGTTTAGTTTCTATTTTGCAATAATCTCTCACATAGCTTAATATTTGGATTGTAACACTCTCATTCATATTCTAGCATAGCTGCATTTGACATTCTCATTCTAGCTTAATCTTCATTTGCATTGCATCCTTGAGGAACTCCTTGGGACATTTGCATTCTTGCATCTTGTCTTTGGAACCTCCCATTGCATGGTTTACTAGCAAGAAGAGTATCTCTAAGGCTCATCTGAGAGCCTTCTTATTCTTGAAATATACTCTCTTGCACTCCGTGGATAGGGAGCTCTAAGCTGGCATCCAAGCATTCTGAACTCATGGAATCATTTGGATAGAAGGGTTTAGAGTGGGACACTTTCGAGTGTACACAAGGCATCTACCTTCAAGAGGAGTGTCATGAACAAAGATAAAAAAAATGAAGAAAAGAGAGAGGAAGAAGAACAACAATGCACCCACTCAACTCCCATGTATAGGAAAAATATGGATCCTTGGATGAATATGCCAAACTTTAAAGAATAAAGTAAGGGAAAATGTTTATAATGAACATATTTTTTCAACTAAAGAAGAGGTGATGATAAAATTTATGAACCTCTTGTATAAGAGAGAGCCATGATCAAGACCTAATTCCTTATAGGAAAATAATGGAGCATAATAAACAAATTCCATAGTACTAAGGAAATTTGACCCTTCGACAAAGAGAGAGAAACAATATAAAAAGGAATCTTGCCCCCAATGTGTGAGACAAGAAAGAAATTATATGGTAAGATTATAACAAAATATGGCAATATATAAAGATGAATTGTAAGAAAAAATTAATACTCATGCCTAAAACACAAACATGCCATATCCAACAGAAGTATTGTATAATAATGAAACAACATAGAGAATTAAAGTAATATAACCTATAGGATATTAAGTTTCAAACAATATAAGCTGCTATAGAAGATATCACATGTGAAGAAAACTATTGATGATTATTAAATTAAAAACATCAAAATCAAAGCTATATTAAAATATTTTTAAGGCATAGGAACATGATCCTACATGTAATAAAGCTTTGCATACATGAAGAAAATAATGTACCATAAAATAATTTAATCTATAGAGAAATAAAGGAGGAAGATGAAAGGATATCATGTTGTGCTTTCTTAGTTATCATTAAAGAAATAACAAATGGATAATAGGTCCCTGAGATAAAAGAGGAAGAAAATCCAATATATACTCTGAAAGTGAGATTATTTATAATTTAGATGCACTTACAAGAATAAGATTTTGTTAATCCTTATGTAACATAATAAATGCTTGCAAGAGAAAGTATCAAATTATAGGAGAATGCAAGTTCATATAATATATTGGATGTAGTAAAAAAGAAAAGGACACATTATACCTCACTAAATCATTTTGATATATACTAGACATGTAATTTCAAGAAAATATAAGATTGAACTTGGGATGTTAGTCTGTAAGTAATCACAATAAATGATGCAATCAAATTGATAAAAATAGATAATATTGAGTGGTGGGGGTGGGGGGGATGAATCATTATTCTACAAACTTTTTCCCACAACTGAATATTGTTAATTACTTTATAACTTACATATGAAAGTAAACTGACAATGTTGAATAGTAAATAAAACCATACACATAGATAAATCATAACACCAATATATGTTAACTAGGGAAACCTTTGGTGGGGATGGTACCCAGAAGATGTTCCACCAAACAAAATAATTATGTCAAGGATATTGACCCTATTAGGAGTCTGTCAAATACATATAGTGACTTAAGTCCTTGTTTGAGGATTAGGACCTATTAAAAGCCTCAACCCTATTAGGAGTTACTTCAACCCTATTAGGAGTTGGTAGATCAAATACAATGTATGCAAAAAGAGCCCACTAAGCTAACACACAATATACAAATAAATTTTCTGCACAAGAATATATATACATAAAATATTGTCTCACTATTGTACTTCACACTTTCTCTAATCATAAATCATATTTTGCATCATATAAAGATCACATATACTTCCTTCACACTAGTTCACATCACATTCATATCACATTCACTTCATTACTTTACAATTTAGCTACATAAGATATGATCTTTACTTATACCTTGCAAATTATTAGAACTCTTAATTAGTTGGCCTTGATACTTTCGCATGCTTGAGTAATTATAAAATAACTTCAAGTAAACATCTAGGATGTTAGACCATCATGGTTAAGTAATTATTTTGTTTCAAAAATAATTCCTTAAGTCATACAACTTAATTTACTATTGTGCTCTATTGTGCTTTGTTAATCACCTATACAAGTAATCCTTCTATAACTTATGTTGTACTATCCATATAGATGTGTACACTAGCATACATCATCATGACATTGTCAACTATTGATCCTCCATTGTGCATGAGATAACTTGAAGTCTGTCATCTGTACATACTGCATATGTCTCTGTGTTGTTGCAAGTTGTCTAACGCTTAGATAATTTTCTATCTCTGATCACATAATGAAATATTAAAAATATATGTTTCCATAATTGACAACACTCATGCATCTATCTATCCATATTTCCAAAAATATCCCCCTTTGGCATTGATGGAAAAATTTGGGAAAATTTCTTAAGTCCCAAAATGATGTCATAAAATAGTAATGAATACAAAAAATAACTACTCCATATTGCTTCAAAACATAAAATTTTATTCATGTTTTGATGAATCATTACATTCCTTATTACTCCTTTTTACAATAATTTCCTATATACATAGCTAAGCTTCCCCTTACATGTGTATCCATCTTCTATACAATTTTCTTTTTCATACTACTCCCCCTTTGATGTCAATGTAAAAGGTGTCGATATACAAGACAAAAACTAAATATTACATTTTGCTGATCAACTTGACATTCTAGATATACAATTTGAAAACTTTTCTTTTAGCTTATCAAAATTCTTCATCCAATTTTCCTTGACTATATCAAATATATTGATGAGTGCACAAAGTGCATAGGATTCCACTTCCACTGCACTCAAGTTAGTATAGGAAAATTTGTCATAGGATGCCTTTGTTTCAAGACACTCCTCCAATTACCTCTACAAAATGATAACTTTAGGAGATAAATATTTTCTAAGGAAAGAGAATCTCTTTATTACCTTCTCCTTATCAGATTCAATGCCTCTGATAGCATTGTGAATTTTCTCCATTTTTGTTCCAGTATGTTCAATATTTGCCTCTAGTTTCTGCAATCTGATAGTGAGTGTTTGAAGATCACCCATTTGGCCTTTGATTAGATTATCAAATTCTAATAGATAATTGCATGACATTTTCCATCGTCCATACAACTTCTTTCCTTTATCTATGCTCTTCCTCAACTCTTTAATGTACACATTTAAAGTATGCAAGTCATTCCTGACATTAGTGCATACTGTGTCAAATAGCGATGCATCATGCTTTCCATGCTCTTATGCTAAAGCAATTTTAGACAAAGTGCTGAATTCTACATCAAAATATCTTATCAATTCTTTTTCCTTTTTTGTAAGTCTAGTTCTATAATAGTGGATTGCACTATATTTTGCATTCTATCAAGAACTTCTATTAATTTTTTTTCAAGATATTCAGAGACTTGTTCTTCTCCAATAACTTGCTCAAAGATCTCATTAGACCTTTATGATCATCATTGTCATCATTAGACACTACTAGAAATGGTTGGACTATTGTTGTTTGTGTAGCTATTGCAATAGGTATAGTTGGTGGTGTAACATAAGGTAAGTTAGCCTCATGCTAAAAGAATACCTTCCTAGATTCTATCTCTAGATGTTCTAGATTAGGCAAGAAGGTTGGCTCTTGCATCAAAATCTTCCATTTTTGCTAGTTTAGAAGTATCCTTTACTTCTACCTTATTTCTTTCTTCTTCTACTCTTTCTTTATCCTTCTTTGTTTCTCTCTTTCTCTCTTCTTCTTTTCTTCTTTGTTCCTCCTTACTCTTTTCTTCTCTCTTTCTCTCTTCTTCTTATTCTTTCCTCTTCTTATCTTCTATTCTTTTTATTTCTTGCTCATTTCTTCTTTCTTCTTCTTTTCTCTTTACTTCTCTCTTTCTTTCCTCTTCCTCTAACATTTTTTTCTCTACATTTTTCTTTACTTCTTCATCATCCTCTTCATTTGAGCTAGAATAGGTAGTAATATTACCATTAATGTTGGTCACATATTCTATAAAAGAAAATCTATAGTTATATGCATACTATCCACTTGCATGGATTTAGTACCAATAACTATATGAGGAGGTGAGTAAGTTTTCTAAGTTTCCTCAACCTCTTCTTCATCATCACTAGGAGTATTGGCCTCAACATATACATGACTTGTTGTTTCAGGTTACTTTCCTTGGTGAATTTAGGCATGAAGTCATATACTTCATTATGGGTTCTTCACTTTCCTTCTTTATCTTTGCATAGTTTCCTCCCATAAGAAGAATTTCCCTTCTTTTATGCCTCAACAAAGGCTCAATACCTTTCAAAATCCTTTTGAATTCCTCATCAATGCTGACTTCACACAATTTTTGAATCATATTATCTCTTAGCTTTGTGTCTTCCCCTACTACTCTTCTCTTTTTGTTTATTAATATATTGTATATATATTCTAATAACTTATTTTGAATAGTGTCAAACATTTTATTCCTCAAAATCATGTTCCTCACTATAAAATTTTCTAACTGTCTCCTATCCATGTTACTATACAAACTATAATACTTATTCAACTAAACTAAATTGTCATTATTTATGATCTACATGTTTAGATTTTCAACTTAGGCTTCTAGGATTTTTTTACCAAATGGTGTTCTTCCTTCTCCAACTAATTTTTCTTTAGTCTCTTCATTAGAATCCTTAAAATCACTAATCTACAATGTCTTCCTTCTCTTTTCAAGTCCACTAGTGGTCTACTTGAACCTTTTCTTGGGGGTTGGTGTTGTTTCTCACTTAACCTTCACCAATCTCTCATATTTCCCCTATAGAGATGTTCTTGTCACCACAACATCATCAGATTTCCTCTATTATTGACCAAGTTGTACCTTGACTAGTTGTACTTGCACAACTACTACATAATGTATAATAGGTATTTGTGAAGTAGGCCCTGCTACTATCACTTCCATAGATGGTTCTGCAATGACAATAGGTGTGTGTGCCAACACCTCAAATTTCCCTTTGGCTTTCATCTCCATTAATATACCTTTAATTCCATTGAACTCCTCTCTTGTCATACTTGAATCCTTAAGAATGGATTCAATCATCTGTTCTACATAAGTTTTGAACTCTTTACTATGAATTTTAGAATGAACTTCCCCTATCTTCTCTTCATGAGTACCCCATCTTTGAAATTTAGTGCCCCTTTTAGACTGCAATATAATCTTTCCATAACCTTCAATGAGTTCTTCACTCATTTCGTATCCCATGGCCTCAATAAAAATTTCTCTAGGTTCCACTACTTCCATACAAATAGCATCAGTCTCTACCATAAAATATATTTTATCTTTAAATATCTTTACCATAGAGAGAGGGATTCTATATCTTTTCTTTATCTTTGATTGGAAAATTTTCATCATCATGTCAATGTCTCTATCTCTAACATCTTCTGGTCTAGCCTTGTAGCACTCTATGGCCATCTTCATTGAACACTCATTACTATCCCAATTTGTCATTCTAGGAAACTACTTGGTTGCATAGAAAAATAGATATTTCAATAAGGATTCAAATCTAAAAATTGCATTCTTAGATTTGTTCATCTTTGTAATGTTATCCAACAATTGTACTATGATAATTTCACACATATTTACTTTGTTCTTCTCAACTAGCATTACATAAGCCACATGTGTAAATCTTTTCGACACTAAGTTCACTCTAGAACTATGATTCAACTTCTATCCTATAATCTTGCTTAGTACTCTAACTCTAGTATCTTGGATCATGTCAAGTCTCATGTTTCTTCCATCAAATATACTCTTTAAGTTTGTTTAAATGGTCTTTCTTACATTCCTATTATTTATGGGATTACAACCCTCATTGCCTAAACTTGTGACCTTATGAATTAGGTCATTGTCAATTATAATAGGTACATCTCCTACCCAAAATATTTCTTCATGAACTCTTAGAATAATTTTTCTCCACTCATGATTATCAAATTCCATGTTAAACATATACTTAATTGGATTCAGTTCATTTAGGTATGCATACTCAAATTTTAGGGTTAGGTCTCCATTACGCATAACTCAAAAATCCTTGAATCATTTAAAATTTAAATCCACATTAAATGTGCATCTTCTTCTTTCAAAAGTTATCATTGATTACCAGTAAACTCATTTTCTTTCATATGACATATTGCAATCATAAAAATGCTTGTTCATTCAACCATGCCTTCCTCTCTATCTTTTTTACCTTCTATTGAATGTGCAACTTCCATTTCACATTATATCATTAGTTCTAATTAAATGACACTCTTCCTCTACTAGAATTTCTTAATTCAAATAGGATGAGTCACAAAAAAAATTTGACCTCAATTTTCCATCACGTGCATCAAAATAATGCTCCTCCAAAACTATATAAGAACTTTCCAAATTATTTGTTTTCACAAATGCTCCTTTGAATTCATCAACATGCTCTTTGATTTCTTTCCTTATGACTACTATCTCTATCATTCCCATTACTTATGTCATTTCTGCTATTCGTTCCTTCTATAATTTAGATTCTTGTTGAAGTTCCTTCTATCCATTCTACAAAATCTTGTTGTGTGTCCAAAGTTATTGCATAACTGACATATAGGTGCATTCCTTCTCTGATTGGTTCCATTCTCATTTTCAAGTGCTCTACAATTCCTTGGAATATGTCTAGTATTGTTTTAACTTGTAACATATAATATGTTTCCTTTTACCATTAGGTCTTTCTCCATCATTAGATTTTCTTTGGGACCTTCCTCTTTCATTACCTATAGAGTTAGTATTCCTAAACATTCTAATTTTCCCATTATTACTATCAAACTTAAGTTTCTTACAATCTACTAGTTTATGTCCATAACCATGACAATTATAACAATATAAATTTGTGATAGGGTTAAAGGAGTTACTTGTGCAATCTCTCTTCACATGTCCAACTTGATTTCATATGAAACATCTACCTCTGAATTCATATCTAACTTCCTTAGATAATTCAACTTTCTTAGGTTCATCAATATGCTCTATTTTTGTTAATTCATCATGTTTCTCAAAAAAATCAACTGGTTTAACTTCTTTAGAAATGCTTGATTCAATCTTACTTTGATCAATTTCTTTAGGCTTAGGGGTTTCAACAAGTAGATCAAGTTCTTTTCTAACTTCAATTTTCTTGGCTGATTTCTTAATAAGATATTCAAGACCTATCTTATCATAAGAGGGTCTTTGATAAAATATATGCTCATCAATTTTCTCACAACTAGAATAAAGCTTTTCTAAATCCTATTTAGCTTGTATCAGTTCCCCTTTCACAATAGTGTTGTACTTTTCTAACTCAGCATGTTCCATGTTAATATATTCTAATTCAGATGTCACTTGAGTCAACTGGGATCTAAGGTCTACATTCTTAGTTTTCAGACCTGGTTCATCATTGTTGTCATCTTTTTTAAGACTTAACTTCAGTTCAACAATTTTCAACTCATGTTTCAAGATCTCATTTTCTTTCTTAAGGATTCCTACTTCATCATTGTCACTAATATTCTCACTTAATTCCTTTCTAGATGTTATATCATCAATCTTGTCTTTTAGTTTTCTAATGTATACTTTCGCTTCTTCATACCCATCTTTCAGGTTATCTCTTTCTTCTATAAGAAGATCAATTTTCTCAAGAACTTCTCCAAGATTCTTCTTTAACTTTTCAACATCCACAGGGATCTTACTCAAGTTGTTAAGCCTCTTTTGAGTAACTAGATTCTGATACCAATTGTTAGAAATAGATAATATTGAGGGGGGGGGGTGTGTGGGGGGGGTGGGGTGCAGTTGAAATATGAAAGTAAACTAACAATGGAAAACTATAAATAAAACCATACACATAGATAACTCATAGCACCATTATTTTTTAACTAGGGAAACCTTTGCCAAGGGAAAACCCTTGTGGGGATGATAACCACAAGATGATCTACTAAACAAAGGAGTCTTCTAAAGGATATTGACCCTATTAGGAGTCTGTCAGATACATATAGTGTCTCAAGTCCTTGTTAGAGGACCAGGCCCTATTAAAAACCTCAACCCTATTAGGAGTATCTTCAACCCTATTGAGAGTTGGTAAATCAAATACAATGTATACAAGAAGAACCCACTGCCCTAACATGCAATATATAAATAAGTTTTCTTTACAAGTATAGATATACATACAATACTATCTCAATATTGTACTTCACACTTTCTTTGATCATACATCATATTTTGCATCATACAAAGATCACATATACTTCCTTCACAATAGTTCGCATCACATACATATCAAATTCACTTCATTACTTCACTCTTTAGCTTTTCAAGATATGATTTTTACTTATACCTTGCAAACTATTAAAACTCTTGATTAGTTGACCTTGATTCTTTTAGATGCTTGAGTGATTATAAAATAACTTTTGGTAAACATCTAGGATGTTGGCCCATCATGGTTAAGTAATTATTTTGTTTTCAAAATAATTCCTTAAGATGTACAATTCAATTTACTATTGTGCTCTGTTCTACTTTTTTAATCACTTGTACTAGCAATCCTTCAATAGCTTATGTTGTACTATCCATATAGATTTGCACACTAGCATACATCATCATGAAATTGTCAAATATCAATCCTCCAGTGAATATGAGATAACCTGAAGTCTGTCATCTTTACATATTGTATCTATCTCTATGCTACTACAAGTTGTCCAACACTTAGACAATTTTCTATCTCTGATCACATAATAAAATATCAGAAATATATGTTTCCTTAAATGAAAACACTCATATATCTATATAGCCATATTGCTAAAAAAATAATGTCAATATATAAAAGGAAATTAAGTCACCAAAGGCAAAAAATGTATCCTCTAATATACATAGAAAGAGGAAATAGGGCCCTTTTCCCCATATGTGTAGAGACCGAGGAAATGAATATAATGTTACTCACAAAGTAGGATAGTGAGCACCCAAAATATAGGCTAACAATATTACATATCTATGAGAAACATGATAGGTCTGTGTATGTATCAAGTAAAATGACCATGAAAAAGATACCATTCAACATTATAAGTCATATGAAATATAATAAAAACAATGAATCAAAAATAAGGATAGAGCATAGAAGAAGATATATCTTCTATATGATTAGATAGAAATATAAAGAGAAGAAATTAATATTCATATACTCGTCAAAGAAAGGGTTTTGTATCACAAATTCAAGAATTTGGGATTTTGGTGTGAAATATAAGGTTTCCAATTTTGAAGAGTTAAGAATCCACTCATAGAGTCTATGTGAGTAGGATCCTTATGATGAAAGTTTGAATTTTGTAAATAAGGTCACAACAATCATATATTTCAACAATACCTAAATTTCTATGAGACATATTGTGAAATGAATAAGGACCATCAAATATTTTGTCTTCTTTTTATAAGTCATTCTTTAGAGGAGGATAAAAAAAACTCATGAAGGCATCATGTATAGAAGGAATATCAATGATATGTGTAAAAAGAGGTTGATAATAAGTAATAACCATGTCACTAGCCAAATGTGTCTCACAAGAAAGGGAATAATCTGTGCTCTTATGTAAGGGTTCATCCCAAATAGCATCATTATCAAGGGTAGGAATATCATGAATCACTACAAGTTGATGAACATCATCTTTGAAATGATTACCCTTTGAAGTGGGAAGAGTATCAATCAAAGTAAATTCTCATCATATGCAGGAAATTTAACATCTTGAATATTATGAATAAAACTTGAAAACAAAGAAAACAAAATGTGATGACTATATAGAAAATGTAATCTAAGAATGAACTAGATGCTATACATTTATTTTTTATTTTCAAAATACACATATGTGAAATGAAATCTATATCATGAAAATAATAAAAAAGGAGATCTAAATACCACAAAAGTAAAAAATAGCATACCAAAGTCTTAAAATAAGGAAATAAGGGAGATCAAAGGATATAAATCTAAAATCCACTAGAAATGGGAGAGATTTTTGGCTCACCAAAAGAAGGTAAAAACCTAATGTAAATATTTTACCTCCAACAAGAATGGGTCATGAGTTCAAGTTCAACAAAATATTTAGTGGTGAAATGGAAGCATTTTAATAGGATGTAGGCCTCCACTTCATGGCACTAAAGCATTCAAAGATATATTTGTAGGGAAAAGGGAAAATGTTCAAAAATGATTCCTTTTTAAATCCAAATCATATTAGCAACACCCAAAAGGAAGGGATGCCAATACTGAATTTGAATTGTGAAAATGAATGCAAAATAAGGAAATGCATTCTTTAGCATGTGTGTCATAATTTGTATGAAAAAATGAACTAATTGATTAAATAATGTAAATGTAGATGTCAATTTTACATAATCAACCTAATGAAAATACATATTTATGATAATTATAAATGAAAATCAAGGATAGAAGATTCACCTTAAAATGCATAGAGGAAGTTGTGGTTTACCTCTAAAAAGTGCATGCATCAACACATGACACAAGAGATTTGGTAACCCAGAAACCCTCTAGAATAAGAAGGTAAAACTAGGGTGGGGATGAAACCCACAAAAATTATTGCAGCAATATGTTCAACCACTTCTGATGGTTTGCCCTATGAAAGGCCTACCCTGTTAAAGGCTTTACATGGTATCAATAGTGACCTAGTTAGAGGATTTACAAACACTTTACATGAAGTGTCACCTTATTAAAGGATTTACAATAGGTTGTTAAACCCACCTAATATATAGGATTTTCATCACATTCTTCAAACGTTTTCCCACCTAGCTGTTAAGCTAACATATCAACATAGGATTTCAGCATCTAATACAATGATAAGAAAGTATAAGAACATTTGACATGATAGAATAAAATCTTCAATTATAGGGTTTAGGTACTAGATCTGCTCTTCCTATTCTGATCCTTACTTGATCTGATCTCTGTATGTATCCCCAATTTTGTTCTGATCAACTAGATATGAAACTCTTGCACTGTTCCTCCAAGTCTTTCCTTCTTCACACTAAAATTTTGCTATAATCTCCCCATACACTATTCTCATTCTCTGTTCTAATGGATTTTTTGACCTCCTTTTAAAGATTGTGAAGACTTAGGGTTAGGTATGGATCTACGATCCACATTGAATCTCAAATTCTCGCTCATACCTTGCATTTTTCTCATTGGTTGCATGCCTTCTCCATTTTTCTAATTGGCTGCATGTAGATCATATAGGGAATGTAAATGATTCATCCTTATCCTTTTTCTTCTTCAAAATCTCTCTAATTCAGCTCTAAAAATAGTTTACATCTTAGTTTGTGAAGGCACAAACTATTATGTTGATTTTGTGTTACTCAGCAGATATTATATTGCTAACGCTTGAAACATGAATATTCCTAAATCACTTGGCACATACTACACTCTGTCTTACCCGACATCTATTACTTGCTTGGCACCTAAAGTCACTCAACACCTATTAAGATTTTGACTCAGCAGCTACTATAACTCACTTGGCATACACAGTGTACTCGGCATATATGGTAAAATTGGTTAAGTGTGTTGACACTCAAATGTCAAGACCATTCTAAGACCAATACTTTGTTGTTGGGTAGATAAGGGATTGCCTTGGTCAAGCCCTAGATTAAGGAATCAACCTTGAATTAAAATATAATTTATAAAAAAATTACTAGCATGTAGTAGGACTAAATAAAATCAAATGAAAGATATAGTTACCTTTAACGAGATAATTGAATTCAATATGTGATTATGCAATGTATGTAACATGCCATGGATGAATGAAAAAATAATGTGAATAGATTGAGATGATAGATCTCCTCCTTTGAAGCTATACTTAACTACCACTTTAAAGGAAGAAGCTTGATGTAAAGATGAAATAATAAGACATGATGAGTATTTAAAGATTGATTCTTACTTACCTAAACTCCTTGAACTCTTGAAAGCCTTATATTATTGATCATAAAGATCTTGGATAATTTCTTGATGTGAAAATGAAGCCCACAAGATTCCTTGTACACTAGTTTTTAGGCAAGAAAATAATATAGGTGACAAAGAAATGTGAAATAAAAAATTGTAAGTTTGAGAAACATCAAGATCTTGTAACCCAAAATCTCTTGAGAAGTAGGTAACCTAGAAGGAAACATATCAACTTGGAAGAAAATAGGTTGAACTAAGGTCAACCTATTCCTAGAGAAGAGAAAAAAAAGGGTTTGTGAAGGTCTAAGAGAAGGGGAAAACAAAATTGAAAGATGATGAAATCTCTAGGAGATACAACCAAAAAGGTGATAAAATAGAACCTAAGGGATACCAAGAGATGATAAATGATCTAGAAGTGTGATGGAGAGAGAGAGAGAGAGAGAGAGAGAGAGAGAGAGAGAGAGAGAGAGAGAGAGAGAGAGAGAGAGAGAGAGAGAGAGAGAGCACTAAGGAAGGCTAAAATGTCCCAAAATAAGGTGCTTTCATTATAAGATGATATAGTAACTTGACCAATACTACATCCACACATATGTGAACATCAATTTGGTGTCTAAAAAAATTCATTAACATGACTCTAAGATCGCATAGCTTAAGCTATTATATCTTAATTTCATTAATCAATCCAACCTTTATGATGTATAGATTCACTATTTTTCATGAACACAAACATTTCTACATTGAAAATAATGAAAAACCTATCATCATTACAAAACATAGAGATTTAACACCATATCTAGGTGCCAACCACTTTTGTAATCCAAACAATCTCCCACTTTGACATTGATGGAAATATATGATGAAAAACCATCAACCCAAAATCATATACTACTCCTTGAACAATCTCCCCAAGAGTCAAATACTAAAATATAATTTTCTAAATATCCTCAACATATACAAATTATACATGCTATAATATATCTATTAATTTTCTTTTACATACTCCCCCCATAGATATTATTCCCCCCCAGGTTTTCTATATTTTTCTCTCCCCTATTGGCATCAATGACAAAGGTCTTAATATGTCCATCTGAGAATCTAAAGTTCTCTCATTATTTTACCTTCATTGGATCAAGCTAGTTATACCAAGTACCAATAGACATTATTATCCAAAGAATGAGTTCTTGAAGTAAATCTTCCCAATGTGATCACACCCTTGTAATAGTAGCATCAAGAATTGAGTCCAGATGTGTGAGGAGTGCTCTAATTATATAGGACTTGTGTAATTCTACATTGATTACTCCAAATTGGGTGGGGTCATAGCTACAAACATACCTCTAAGGTACTCAAATACATCCATGGCCAATAGTTTAGTAAATATATGTTCTATTTGTTCCTTTT
The DNA here is from genome assembly GCA_028749045.1 of Cupressus sempervirens. Classification (NCBI taxonomy): domain Eukaryota; kingdom Viridiplantae; phylum Streptophyta; class Pinopsida; order Cupressales; family Cupressaceae; genus Cupressus; species Cupressus sempervirens. Next base: position 569,664,192 of record CM053789.1, on the reverse strand, counting down.
TTCTTACATATTCGAATATAATTTCTTTTTCTAAACTTTTTCTCTCAAAAAATAATAGTTAAAGAAATGTGTTTTGTCTTTGAGTATAAAACTAGATGATTTGAAAATGTATAATAATAGGTTTTGCAATCTCAATACTTATATGCTTTAACATTTGCTTCATCTATTTGATTTGATTACAATTGTTTATTTATTCTACATACTATATTTCTATTATAGATTATGAAATGTAACCTTGTTTCTTACTTAGCCAAGAAACCAATCTTCCTCCCACAAACAATGCACCACCACTTGTGTTTTTTTTATCATCAACATTGGGGGTTCCTAAATAATTTTTTTCTCAAAAGGTAGTAATTTAATGCATTTTTTTCCATCTCATAGAAGGAAAGTCAAGAGGCATGTGAAGTAGTGAGATTTTGGTACTTTGGAGAAGATAAAAAACATGACATGTAAAGTTTGTGAAAAAATTCTATTTTAGAAAAGCAATATGTCATGATTCCACGAGATAGAGATTTATCACTATATTGCTAAGAATAAGAAAAGAAAGTCACAAAATCATAATTCTAGAGGATATTTTGAAGGTACCTTATGAAGTTATAAAAATTTGCAATTTCAGAGATGGTTTCAAAGATGTTTCGCAAAAAGGTGAAAATGACTTCTCAAGATTTTAAAAGATAGAACCATTAATTTGATTACTTAAATTACGGGATAAGTAATTAGAGATGTGCTAATTTGAAAAAAAAATGTGGTGGATATATGTGTGAAAATTCATAAATCATAAATGAATAATGTAATGAATTAATATCTTGGCAAAAATAAGTGTTTCCATACTAAGCATACAAAAAAAGATGAGAAAGAACTTAGTGGAAAAAATTTGAAGGTGTTCTTTACAAATTCAGAAAGAGTAGTAAGTTTAAATCTTTCTTACCCTATCCAGAATTCTTAAGCCAAATTGCCAGTGAAAAGGGACATCTATGTTAAAGAATCTAAAGAATAACATATAGAGAAGTCAATAGATAAAATGTTGTTAAATATATTTCCTTGTTCTTTTTCTAGTGGTCAAATGTTTATTTTCTCTTTTGAATACAAAGAATGTATGGATGCTAACCTTCCACTATATGGTAGATCCTTATTTTTGTTAGCATGAATGCTAATGGTATTCCTTTAGGGTAATATCCTAAGCATTGGTGAGCATGTGGCATGATTGACTTGTTGCATTCACGATTGTGTTTTTTGTTGATGAAAACATAGTATGGTTTCTGTAAAGATTGACAAAGTAGTTGACATCAATCATGGTCATATAGATAGAGGTTTGATGTTCAATTTAAGCACAATTATAGGCATGTTATACACTTTATCTTGATGATGAGGTTAAGTGCACATGACCTAAGTCAAAGACGTACAAAAGATATGTTTGATTTAAAAAGAGTAGTATAGAGATAGAGTACTTGATATGCATTTTTTGATGATTAGATTGTATCTTCTAACACAAATATAATCATGAAATGAAAAGTTAGGTAGTGATAGTAGAAAGTATGATGGTGATGTTAGGGAGTGAACAAGTCCTAGAGTCACACATGTGAGAAGCTATTAATATTGTGAGCCAAACAATGTTGTGTGATTAAGAAATAACTAATTATCTTGTTGTGGTCCTATTATATATAATTGGAAAAGCCTCAAGGCCAACTCAAGGAATATTTTTGAGGATGTGGTATAAAGGAAAGTATTTTCTTTGGTTGTTTTAATTTTGAAGTGTAGACAAGAGAATATTATGTAGTTAATGTGAATTAGTGATCAAGAGGATTATTGGATGCAAAGTTGGTGATTTAGTATCATGATCAGAAGGAGAAGAAGTCTAGTTTACATGATAGAGGAAGGTGAAGTATAAGTACAATTCTACTCTATTATTTTGCAACAGATAATTCAATGATCATTTGGACAATGAGTTCATTGGTGTTTCCCTTGAAGGTGTTTGGATAGTAGGTCCATCTGCCTTCTACAACTCCTAACAGGGTTGGAATCTCTTAACAAGATCCAAAGTCTCCTAACATGGAATGATATGTACTGAATGTATTTCATAGACTCCTAAGAGGGTCCATCCTCTAACAAGGAATGTCTATATTAGTACATCATTTTGTGGGTACCATCCCCACCAAGGTTTTCCCTTTGATCAAGGGTTTCCCTTGTTAACATATCTAGTGTTATTGTGTATGGGTATCTTGTTATGGTTGCTGATTATATTGCTCATATGGTATGGTTAAGGACTATTAAAGTTGATAATTTTGATAAATTTGAATAACTAGTTCCCCCCCCCCCGCCACACTTCCCCAACTCAATTACATTGGTGGACTATATATTCTAACAATTGGTATTAGAGATATAGATCCTTGAAGAGAAAGATTAATAGCTTTGGGAGATCAATGGTGAGTCACTTCAAAAAAAATAGTCCTAAGTTTGATGGGGTTAACTATGATAGATGGAAAGAAAAGATGAAGAATCATCTACTTGTTGACATATTAGTCAAGTTTTTTATTTTTGATACACACTTATTCTAATTGTATATAGCTACTGAGCTCATTGAACAATTTACAGTGTTTGCCATGTAATTTAGTAGCCACTAAGTTCTACAATTGCTACTAAGTCCTTTGGACTAATCCTAGTGGTTACCGAGCGTGAAGTCCAGCAGTACAAACTATGTATTTCAGTATACATTGAGTTTAGCAATGGTTATCGAGCATTACAATGTCTACCAAGTTCACTGTTAATGTGATGTAAAGCTAGTGTTAACCAAGTTACTTTATGCTAACCAAGTGATTTAGTGTTTCCCAAGTTGCACAATATCTACCAAGTCACCAATGCAAATTGAGTTCAAGACTACTTGAAAGTGATTTGTATGGATCAAGCTTCTACATCTACCAAGTTCATGATGATGCCAAGCATTGACAATGGATGTTGAGTATCAAAACCTCATTGAGTCAATCTTCAAAACTTGAGTAACTTCATGTGGGCCAACTTTGTAATATTTGTGTTAACTTGTGTCATGACCAACTTTCTAATTAAGAAATTTGGATTGGTATATATGTGTAATTTATTGTACCATATTAGAGTGTATGCATGGATGTAATGTGAACATGAATGTGAAACTTCAGGTTATGAATGCAACGGAAGAAGAGTGAATTGTAAAGGCCATAACAACATAAGGAGAAACAGAGACATATCTATCACAAAAAGGTGATCAGTACACAAAGGAATCACTTTTAGCAAACTCAGTTGCAAATTAGAGATCTACTACTACTTCATCCTAATAGGTGAGCCAATCAAAATCCTTTAACAAGGTAGACCTAATTGTCTTTCATAAATCTTTTTACTGAGTGCATACTTCATTGTATGTTTGTAAATCCTCTCACAAGGTGGACTTAGCAATCCTAATTGCTCCTAATAGGGTAGATCATTAGAAGTGATCAATGTAAGCCTCAACAAGCCAACTTTATGTTGCAATACTAAAGTTTGGGGGTACCATCCCCACCCCAGTTTTACTTTCTATTTGAAAGGTTTCTGGATCACCAAATCATTGTGTCAAAGTGTTTTGGATGTTTTCATATTTTTAGTTTCTCATGCATGCAATTAGATTAGATGTGATGAATGATGTGCTAATTGGATTATTGGATTAAGAATTGAAATTGTTAAAATTTTAGAAGTTACTGATTCATCCCTCCCCTCTCAGTAACTTAGCACAATCTTGAAAATTTCCAACAATTGGTATCAAAGCTTTTTGGTTCTCAGAAGAAAGTTTAATAGCTCCAACAAAGATCAAGGATATGGAGATATTCAAACTTGAAAAAGCTATTGAAAATGAAAATTTGAATATGGAAATGGCCATTTCCCAACTCAAGAAATATAAGGAGCAACTTTCCCAATCCCTGAAAAGAAGAAAGGAACTTGCGAATCAAATGAATGATCATCTCTATATTGAAGAAAGAATTGAAGACTTTCATACTTCAAGTAGCTTAGATGAAGCCAATGAAGCAATCAAAAAACTCCTAGAGAAGAATGGTTCCCTACAAGAAGAAGTAAGAAAGCTAAAAAGAGAACAAGAAATTTAGTCAGTAAGGTTATGTGAAGTCTTGGAACAAAGAAACAAGATAAAAGAAGAGATGGATGGAAGGAACAATGAAATCCAGAACCAATCCCTTCAACAAGAAGACCTTATTGATTAGCTCTCCAATGCAAATGAGAAAATCATGAGCCCAAGAATTGAAAATAAAAGAATAAGGAATGATCTAAATTTTGAAAGGAAAATCAATGAAATAATAAAAAATGATCTAAAATGTAAAGGACAAATCAATGAAAGATTGAGGAATGATCTAAACTCTGAGAAGCAAATCAATGAGAGAATGATGAAATCTCAAGTAGATATGAATCAACTAAATGAGGAAAACCTCTATAGGAAAAAAGAAAAAGTAGGAATTGGATAAAAAGAAGAAGGTGAATCCTCCAAACAAGGTGCTTAAAAGATCCAAAGACCTACTCGCAATCACTGTGGTAAGATAGGTCATACATCAAACAAATGTTAGAACAATGGAAAAGAAAAATTCAATGAAAAATGCTACAATTGCGATCAACATGGTCATAGGGGTAATAATGCAAAGAGAAACCAAGAATTGAAGGAAACTATCATAAATTTAAGAAACATAGACACAAGGCATCAGAATGCAAAACAAAGACATTGAATCTTGCAGAGCAAATTTTAAAAGCAATATTTGGTTAGGACTACAATACCTAGTGTAGATGTCACTACTGTGGAGAATTTGGACACGTTGGTATGAATTGTGTTAAACATCATATGAGAAAAAGAGATACTACCAAAAGATGTTTCATTTGTATAGAACTTGGTCATCTTACCAAGAATTGTATGAATACTAGTAGAATTGAAGATGAGAAGAAAGCAAAGGCTGATAACATCTAAAAGTAGATAAGATAACAATGGATTCCTAAGTCTACCAAGGATACTGGTATGAGCAATGATGATCAAGTCACTCAAGAATTGGGTGAGTCAACCATTTTTGATTAAGTTCTCAAGGGAGAATTGGAAATAGGGTATCAAAGAAGACATCCAAATTAGTTCTAGTTGAAAGGTGACAAAGACCCAAATCAATATCTAAGATATAAAGGGATCACTGAGCCAAATCGATATCTGTTATTACTAAGTTTCTTTCTCTACCAAGTAAGGTTGATTCATATACTCTATTGAGCAAGGTCAAGAGTAATATAGACACCTATGGTTACTAAGTCATAAAGATGTTGCCGAGTAATCAATGTTATGAAGTGGAGAACAATCTATCAACATATCTACTTTCATACTAAGCATTAATGGAAATCTTTTATCAAAAGGAATGGAATTGAATTCATTTCTTACCATGAATTTTCAAGTGCCATTGCAAAAAGCTACTTTTAGTGTGATCAAAGTGACTTGAGAAAATTTCTAGCAAAATTTTTTCAAAGTTGTCTCAATCTACCAAGTGAAAATGGCATCCAAAAATAGCAAGGTCAAGAAAGGATCTAATATATTGGTTTAAGGGGTTGAATGGAAAGCACCAAATTTAAAACTCACTCCCATGGTTGTTGAAACCCTAGACCCAAGTAGAGCTCAATTACAAATTCCTCCTAAGGTACTTCTTGTTAACGATATTCATACTCATTTCAAATGTGATATTCTAGAAATTGGTATTCTAGAAATAGATGATGCCCTAAGTTAGTTATGTGTATATGGAACCCTAAAACCCAAGCATCAACATCTAGAAGCCAAAGGGTTGACACATATTCCCCATATGCCTTAAGAATTTCAAATCAAATGGATTAGGTTTATTCTTAACCGAGTCCATAATAGGTAGATGTGGTTAGAACAACCAATTCTGATAACAAAGAAGATGATTCATCAAATCATTGGCCTCCCCATGCTAGCCAAAGCCAAAATGATGAAAACCCTAGGTTGGACAAAGTTAGAGAAGAAAACCCTAGCTCAATGTGATGGAAGAGGTATGAAAAGCAGTAGTGTCATAGATGTAGAATTGAAATTTAGAATTCATGTTATTGCACACAAGATATAAAATTCAAGCTATCTTAATAGTGTGTCATGTAAAGCCATGAGTTTGGTTTTGTTGAGATAGTTCAACAAAAACATGGAAAGTATTAGAACATTAAAGAACAACCCATGAAAGTTTGGTTCATTGTTAACCTACCTATTCTTTTATGTACAAAATTTCTTCCCTTCTAAGGGCACTATAGTTTGGAGAAAAGATGTGTGTATGCACTACCAAATAAATGAGAATATTGCAGAAATGGGTGAGAACTATGACAAAATCATGGATAATTACTTCGATGTATTTACGGAGAAAATTAACAATAGGTTCAAAATTTTGAAGAAGTTAGTTGAAGATTATAAGGATGATGTATGCTTCATGGTGGACAATGACAAGGTGTATATCCAGGTAGTTAAGCATCAAATTGTGTGGGTAAAACCTCTTGGCTATGAGGTTAATATTAATGAGACAAAGAACATCATTGAAGCCCTTGTCAATGAACCAGTTGATCCCAAGACCCCTTATTTTAGAACTTATGATGAAGACAAGGCTAGAATTGAGCTAGAAATAAAGCTCCTATAGGCGGTTAACAAAGGAAAGAGAAGGATAAAAAAGCTAAAATCAAGTGCACCTCTCTTGTTAACTGAGAGCAAAGGTGAGTGTACACTTGATTTGTGTCGCACTCTAAACCATTCTATCCAAACGATTCCATGAGTTGGAATTCTTAGATGCCGGCTTAGAGCTCCCTATCCACAAATTGCAAGAAGCTACTATTCAAGCATGAAGGCTCTCGGTCAAGCCTTAGAAATGTGCTTCTTGCTAGTAAACCATGTAATGGGAGGTTCTTTGAGACAAGAGAAAGAATGCAAGTGTCTACAATGAGTTCCTCAAAGATGCAATGCAAGATGGAAGACTAAACTTGAATGGAAATGCAAGATGCAACTATGCTAAACATGGATGAGAGTATTACAAAACCAAATATTTCAACTATGTGAGATTATTGCAAGAAATCAAAGCTAAACTAAAATGAAACTATGCTAAGAATGCCATTTGATCTTATGCTAATATGATGGAATGAGAGAATGAGACAAGAAATGAAAAGTTCTCCACAAAGCTCCAGAGAAACCTGTTCGAAAACCTACAGGATGACAATATTCAAAAGATGGATCCCTTTGAGGGGGAAAGCTCTCTCCCTTTTAAAGATATACGGATGGTAGAGATCAAGATGAAGATGGTGGATGATCAATGGTGGAATTCAAAAATAGGAGTGATCCATGTGCACACACAAGTCAACCAATAGAATATAAGTTGACTTGTCATATAAGACAAAAGTCACAAAGCCTTTTCTTTTAATTGCAAAATAGAAAAAGGACTTTATGTGTGCACTTTAAATGGGTTAGAAGAATGGGGTCTTTTATTTAATTAAAAGGGGACATGTTCTTTTAATCAAATAATGAACTTAGGATAGTATAGTCAAACTATAGGTTATAATCAAATAAATTGATTATTAGCAATTTGGTCTAGGTAAATGATTAAATTAATTTAGCCAAAATGCTAAAAAGGGGGCTAATAGTCTAGATGACCATTTTTAGGTGATTACATTTACCCCTCTTTGACTAATGTGTGATCGATCTGGGAACACATTATGTCAAAGAAAATAGAAAGCCAAGTAGGCGGTGATAGATATAGACGTCTGATTCCAAAAAATGAAATACAGAAATAGATAGCAAGTCCTAAATGCACAGCCTAATAGTGATAGTACTAAACACTAGGAAGATGATGTTAGGATCTGAAAGGAATTCTAACACCTAGAAAAAAAGAATAGATCGAGAGCAAGTGATAAGGTCAAACAAATGCTCCTAAGAAATAGATAGCTATAACAATTAGCAATAGAGTATTTCTACCCCCTCAGGATCGAAATGGAAATGAGGTAAGGGGATGCAAAAACTGGCTAGACATGAGAGAATTAGAATAGAGCAATGTCCAAGATGACAGATAGATGATTAGAACCCAAGAATGACTATGAGAAATTGATAAAATGCCCCAGTTTGACTAGAGTTGACCTTGAAGGATATAGTATAAAAATTAGGTCGAAATGAGTAGAAAGGTGATTTTAGACATGAAACAGTGAATTGATTTAGATATGAATATGGAAATGATGAAGAAATGAAGAAATGAAGATGCTCCAGTGATGATTCGAAGATTAGACCTCAAAAGGTCAGCTAACTACTAAGAAGAAAGTAGAATTGAAAAAGACAATTTTGACCATTTAGATGAACTTAGATTTCAATTTCGATCTTGAAAACAGATCCAGGATGTTGAAATTAGCTAGGGGTGCAATTTTTGTGCAATTTCGAGGAGTTTTAAAAATTAGGCCAAAATGAGGTTGGACGCTATAAAAGGGGCCCAAGTGTCATTTTCACTATTCATTTGTCTTTTTGTGATTTGAGAGATTTGTTGTGGTCCACATAGCATCATGGCTCAAGCGATCATTCCTCTTCATCGACACCGTTTCGAGCGCAACTGGTTGCACAACTGGCCAGAGCGATATGGGGCGTCGGTAAGTGACTATCTTTTTGTTGCTTTTTCGAGCTTTTTGTGAGTTTTTTGCATGTTTTTAAGTTTTTTGAAAAAAAATTGCGTGATACTTTTTAAAGTATCACAAAACTTCAGAAATATTATCGTGCGACACTTTTTTTTGAAAAAAATGTCACACTGCTCAGGAAAATGTGTCGCGCAAGCCACACCCAAATGTCGCATGATGTGGTGCAAAATGTCGCACGACATAAAAATGTCACACTCTTATTTTAAAAAGTGTTGCGTGACACTATTTCAAAAAAGTGTCACACTCTCTTTGTAAAAAGTGTTGTACAGATAGTTTTGTTGTTTTTCTGAATGTTTTTTTTTGTCATGTGACTATTACTGATGATTGCTTGTTTTACCTAGATAGGAGGTATTCTCGGCATTACAGATTAGAGCTCCTAGGGTGGTGCGTTTGCGTGTTGTGTAGCATTTGAGTGATGAGGAGTACACTGCGCTAGTGGCTATGGGCTTGTTCTGGGTTGTACAGATACCCCATATTCAAGCAAACCACGGTTTGTTGTCTATGCTGGCAGAGAGGTGGCATAGCGAGCATAACACCTTTCACTTATCGATCGGTGAGGCGTCGATTACCTTGGAGGACGTATATTGCATTCTGCGAGTGCTATGCCACGACAAGCCGGTAAGTTACTTGGTTAGTATTTTGTTGATTTAGCCATTTCAATGTTGGATGCCAGGTGTACTGATGTTAAGTTTTAATGATGGCACAGGTGTACTATGATACGACCCTGACAGAGGGGAGAGCGCGAGTGCATGAGCTTTTCCAGGATGTGAGCATTCTGGATCATCACCTAAGTTAGGAGAGATTGATGACTGAGTATGGATATGATTATCCTTTGCCCAGCTTGTTATGTCCTTTGGTAGCCCAGGCCCTGGTGACAGACCAAGGCCAGAAGGGCTTTCCACTAGGATGGGGTTGGCTGGTATATGATCTGATCTCCTGACCATGTAGGATGGCATGGGGGCCTGTGATATTAGTAGAGATGTATCATGAGCTTCATGAGATAGTATATCATGAGGGTGGATCATGGGCTTGTAGAGCAGTGTTAGTGCAGATCTAGGCTTGGGAGCACATCGTTGTGATCCGACCATGGGTGCAGCTAGCCGTACATTTTTTGCTATAGAGGTTTCATCCACAGAGGCATAGTGGAGATGTGACCTATTACTGATGCGTGTTTGATGAGCTGAAAAAATTCACATGGTGACCATACCAGGAGTGTTAGCAGTGGTCAGATTCATGGGAGTTAGATTACATGTGGTATAGCAGACTACTGGTGGGTCGGAGCACAGAAATTGTGGAGTGATTTGTGATCAATCGGGTATGGCGGCAATTTGTAGAGCGACAAGTGGTGTCAGTGGAGACTACTACCTATGCCCAGATGTGCATAGATGAGGGATTGGGATGGTTGCCGATGTTGGACTATCATACAACAGTTCAAGATACCACAACACTAGTGGTGACTCCTTGGGATTATCGCCCAGATGTGGCAGATGCAGAGGCTAATCTGGGGTATCTTTATGAGATGCAAAGACACCCATTCCCCCGATTCACACATCCAGATGCAGCATGTGCAGGAGTGGGAGGTGGAGGTGGCGGCAGAGGAGGAGGAGGTAGAGGAGGAGGGAGAGGGGGGAGGCAGATGGAGGGGGAGAGTTCCCGAGCAGGGCAGAGGAGGATGTGAGTGCAAGCGGCAAAGGAGTCCTTGGAGTCTGATGGTGATAATGGTGGAGAGGAGGAGGTGCCCTTGAGGAGACGGTGAGCGATGAGGGTAGAGGCACCTGTAGAGCAGCCAGCAGGAGGAGAGGAGGAGGTGCCCTTGAGGAGGCGGCGAGTGGTGAGGGTAGAGGCACCTGCAGAGCAGCCAGCAAGAGGAGAGGAGCAGGGTATGATGATCCATGCCTTGGAGGCAAAGATACAGGAACTTCGGGTGACTATTGCAGTACGAGATCAGCAACTGATGGACGAGCGAGCATGAGTAGATGAGTTGTGCCGAGAGCGGGATGCTGCGAGATGAGAGGTAGTGCATCATGGTGCCCAAGCTACATACTATTATGCCACCTATAGGAGTGTGGTACCACCAGGACAGGGTCTTCCTGATTATTCAGAGTGAGTGGGTAGATCAGAGGGTGCAGTGTAGGCACTAGATAGGAGATAGGCTCCTCCACTAGGGCCAGCACTAGCCACAGCGGGTGGCAGTCAGACATGACATTGTGTTTTGATTTGTACATTATGTATTTTTGAGACATATATCCAGATTTTGGATCTCACATTTGTATATGTACCATGACACATTTGATATATATATGAGATACTAGGTTTATCGATATTCTTGTGTACTTGTCTCAAAATGTATGTTTTAGCTTTCATGTGATGTTTCAATTTTTTGTTTTCAGCTCATGTATGTGTATATGCTTATGTGTATTGTTTTTGATCTCTCATATGGGTGGTATAGATTTAAATGTTTTTGTGAAAATGTGACACTTGGATAGATCGTATGTGATGATTTTTTGGATTAACCCCTTGTGATGACAGGTTAGCAAAGAAATGTAGCGAAAGATTAAGAAGGTGAAAAGATAAGTAGAAGCAAAAGATAAAAGCAGCTAACTAATATGTCTATGAAAAAGATGAAGAGAGAGAGAGCTCTTCCCACATGTAGGAATGTGCAACCTAAAATGTAAGCTACTATGCAAAATGGTTTACCAGCAAGAAGTGCATAACATTTAGACTCTTAATTTCATCATTGAGCATTTATTAGGGACATCATGAGATCATACAATCATCACTAGTATAACTATGAGGATATGAATATGATCGATATCAGATAGGTATGTGGAAATCTAATCTAAGCATCAGAGACATGTAAGTCAAGATAACTACGTGATTAGATTCCCTAAGTTTAATTTAGCAAGATTACACCTGTATCAAGGCATAAGTGCCAGGATAAACCCTGAGTGCAGTCTTGCAAAATAGTCAAGGATGATACATTTATAAGTCAAAGTGTTGAATAGGAAAAGCACGAATGCTTACAACACTATAGACAAACAAAGTATACCCACAAGCAAAAATCAAGAAGACATGCCCCATGCCCCCAGTCTTCTAGTCAATGACATCCTTGAAAGACTATTAGGGAGGGAACACATGGCAAAGAAATCATCATAGATAGCACACAAAGTAGATAAATATCAGCATAGCTCAGTCATTTAAGTGTTAAAGTGCATGTGTGTAAGTCACTTGGCCATTTCTTCAAGACTTGATTTTGATAGTGAGAAATATCGCGACATCAGAGACCGTAGGTAACTATCTGAAAAGTGTTGAAAAACACTTGATGTCAAGGTGGGGGAAGTGTTGAGAAACACTATTTTATGAGTTATCCAAGAAACCCTAATGCACAAGAATACCTCAATAGGCTAAGTAGCTATGCCCCCAAGATGAGGACAAGAAACAATTCCAAGCTAGGAAATGTGTAGCGAAGTGGATGATTGAGATTGATAGACACAGGTGCAAGGGTTTCAAGTAGCACCTGTTTCTAGGTTTTCACCACTTGACAGATATTTTTAGGACTTTTTTTCAATTTTTTTTTTTTTTTGGTGATACATCAAAGCACCTATTGCTAGGTTTTCACTAAGATGATCATTTTTTTAGGACATTTTCTAATTTTTTAAGATTTTTTCAGGATCATAGCTATATACAAGATAGTTGAGCAACAAGCCTCTAAGTATAGAACTTCTTCAAGTGTATGATGTTGATAGGCTCTACAAGTTCTTCACCCTCTAAAGTAGATAACTGGTAAGCACCAGACCCAAATGCTGCTGTGATAATGTAAGGACCCAACCAGTTAGGTTCAAATTTCCCTTTCTGTTCTTGATTTTGCTAATTTTTGGGATTCTCTCTAAGCACGAGTTCACCAACTTGGAACTCATGGAGGTGAACCTTTTTGTTATATTGTGTAGACATGCACTTCTAATAAGCTCTTATGTGATCAAAAGCAGCCTTGCGCCGTTCATCCAGAGTCTCTAATTCCTGTACTCTCATAGCTCTATGATATTCATCAGTTATTAACACATGTAAGGAGACACGCAAAGAAGGTATCTCGACTTTGAATGGGAGAACAACCTCAGAGCCATAGACTAGAGAAAAGGGCGTAGCCCCTGTAGGAGTATGAATAGAGGTTCTATAGGCCCAAAGTGCCAGATTTATTTGCAAGTGCCAATCTTTCCCAGACTTGTGAACTGTGCGGTGTAGGATTTTCAGCAGTGTTTTATTAGAGGCCTCAACTTGGCCATTCCCTTGGGGATAGTAAATGGAGGACTAGTGTTGCTTAATTAAAAACTTTTTGCACAATTTTTTTAAGTCCTTATTTTTGAACTACCCTCCATTATCCTTAACAATAGAGGATGGGATACCATATTGGAAAATGATGTGATTCAATATAAATAGGGCAACATGTTTTCCTGTAGCAGCAGATAATGGTACAACTTCAACCCATTTAGTGAAATACTCCGTTGCTGTGATGATGAATTTATGACTGCTGGATGAACTTGGATGAATCTTTCCTACCAAGTCAAAGGCCCATTGTTGAAATGGCCAATATGTCACAGAAGGGATTATCTCTCACCTGGGAGCATGTATCAAGTTGCCATGGAGCTGACATTTCTGACAGGACTTTGCATAGTGCACAACATCAGCTTGCATGGTGGGCCAGTAATAACCCATCCTAAGCAATTTTTGGGCAAGTGCAAGGCCATTAGAATGCAACCCACAAATTCCATTGTGGACTTTGGCTAGTGCCTTCTCAAACTCTTCTAGCTCTAAACACCTAAGCAACGTTCTATCTAGACCCTTCCTATACAAGTCACCAGAGACCAAAGTGTAGTGTGAAGCATTACGAAGGAGTTGGCATTTTTGGTTGCACGTGAGGGTTTTGGGAATAACCTGATCATGTAGGTAGGAGAAAATAGCCGCATAGCAGGAGGAATCATGACCCACAATATTGTAGATCACCTGGTTATCTGAGGAATCATAGGCTGGATGACGCAATTCTTCCTCCAGGAACTCAAATCGTGATTCATGTTCTTGTAATTGGAGGATAGATACTAAGGTGGCCATAGCATCAACAGCCTTGTTTTTTGCTCTAGGAATTTGTTGGAATGTTACAAAGGTAAAATAATTCCTTAGAGCATCTATCAACTTTTTATAAGGGAGAAACTTGTCATCCTTTTTTTGATATTCATTATTCACTTGGTTTACAACTAGTTGAGAATCCCCATAGATGTGTAGCTCAGTTATTCGCCATTCAAGGGCCATTTTGATCCCATTTGTTAATGCTTCATACTCTGCAATATTTTTTTTACATGGGAACAATAATTTGTAGGACTTTGGGATCGTATAACCATGAGGGGAAACAAACAACACCCTTGCTCCTGCTCCATTCTGTATATGGGATCCATCAAAAAACATCTTCCATGTTCTATCAGTAATGTTCATGATTGAGGCATCTAGAAACTCAATTTGCATAGGTGCTACATCTTCAAGTGGGAAGTCAACCAACTAGTCAGCTATGGCCTGTCCTTTGATTGCCTTACGTTCAACATACTAAATGTCAAATTCGAAAAGAATCATCATCCATTTAGCAAGGCAACTAGTAAGTGCAGCTTTACTTAATAAATATTTCAAAGGGTCTATCTTGGCAATCAAGTGAACTGTATGGGCCAACATATAATGCCGAAGTTTTTGGGAGGCAAAAACTATAGCAAGGCATGCCTTCTCTATACTTGTATAATTTAGTTCATAAGCCACCAAAGTTTGACTGATATAGTATATGGCTCTTTCTTTACCCGTCTCATCACTTTGGGCTAAGAGTGCTCCTAGAGAAGAATCTATAGCTGAAATGTACAGAATCAAAGGTTTTCCCAGAATGGATGGCATCAAAACTGGCAGTTTTGCCAAGTAGCCTTTGATTTGGTCTAAGCTTTGTTGACAGTCACTGTTCCAAATGTGGGTAGATCCTTTATGCAGATTTTTATTGAAAGGTTGAGCCTTATCAGCTAATTGAGAGATAAATTTTCTTATGGATTGTAGTTGTCCTTGAAGACCTCTAAGCTGACTGATAGTCTTTGGTGGAGGCATATCCATGATAGCTTGGACCTTTTTAGGGTCAACCTCAATGCCTTTTGCTGAAATGATATAACCTAGCAATTTTCCAGAAGTGACACCAAAGGTACATTTTTTTGGATTCAACCTAAGTTGGAATTGTTCCATATGGTCCAATATCAAACTAAGGTCTTTGAGATGTGTGTCTCATTTCTTTGATTTTGCTAATGTGTCATCAACATAGTCTTCCATGTTTTTATGCATCATATCATGAAAGATGGTTGTCATTGCTCTTTGATATGTAGCACCAGCATTTTTCAGCCCAAAAGGCATGACATTCTAGCAAAAGGTACCCCATGCACATGTAAAGGCTATCTTTTCTTGCTCTGCTGGAGCTATCTTTGTTTGGTTGTACCCAGAAAATCCATCCATGAGCAAGTACATCTCATAACCCGCAGTCATGTCCACTATCATATCGATGTCTGGTAGTGGAAAGTCATCCTTGGGGCACGCTTTATTGAGATCTCTAAAATCAGTACAAACTTGTATGGATTTGTCATGCTTGGAGACAGGTACAATGTTGGAAATCCACTCAGCATAATCAATGGCCCTAATGAAGTTTGCATTCAATAGTTTTTCTAACTCTGTCTTGACCAGTAGAGCCACATCTGGATGCATTTTTCTCAACTTCTATTTGATAGGCTTGACATCTAGTGAGATTGATAAGTGATGCATGATGAGATCTGTATCAATCCCTGGCATGTCAGAGTATGTCCATGCAAAGTTGACCTTCTTGTCTTGAAAGAATTGAGCAAACTGTGTCTTTTCTTTATCTGACAAAGATTGAGCTACATGGATAATCTAAGGACATTCTTCTATTCACAAGTTGATAGGCTATGTAGGTTTGACTAGAACCAAAGATCTATCTTGGAAATAGCTTGGTAGACTACCAAGTACCTCATCCGCAGGTGCCTCAGAGAGGTTTTCACCATTAGATACGTCTTTATTTTTACTTTTTTGAGGGTCAGACATCGCCACAATGTGGTTTTCTCTGTCTGATCACTTATTTTTCCTTTTAATTTTTTGACTGAGGTACTTGATATCCAATTCCGTCATGTTAACTGCGGGTTCGCTAGTGGAAGAAATGATAGGTTCAATTGCATTTAGATAACAAGCGATCTCATAGTCATTTTGGAAAGACCGTATTTCAGGTCTTTGATTTTGGATAGACCAATCTATGAGATCTGGGTAAATTAGTGAGATTGAGCGAGAAGTTTCAATGTGATTGATATGGAAGGAGTCATCTCTAGTGACCTGTGAAGTTGAGCCTATAGAAAATTTTGCAAAAGAGTCTAGCTCAGGAATAGTCCTAGAGGAACAAGCGTGATCCATTGAGACATGTTGTGAGTCAAACTCATCCGACCCCATACTAGACCATTTGACTACATCAAGTTGGGTTGCATAGGCATGAATGACATCCACCCCTAGCTCACAAGATGCATCAGAGAGGCTTTCCCACTCATACTCATGAGAATCTGTACTTTGACCCCTATCTATGATATGAGCAATATTCTGCCTAATTCGTCCTCTATTTATGTCCTTAGAAGTAGACCCTTCTTGTTCCTTTTTTTGGGAGGTAGAAGCTTCTTCATTATTAGCAGTAACTAATTCTTCTCCCCAAAGGAGGGAAGTGATAGGAACAAAGTCTTCGTCTTGTGCAGTAGTAGAAATTACGGGAGAGTCATCATCCTCCGATTCACTAAACATGAGTAATCTTCGATTATAGTTTGGTGTATTATTTTCTAGCCCAAAGCCTAGACCAGCGGTGTCTCGAGCATCATGACCTTGAGTGTGACTTAAAGGTTCAACTAGAGCATTCTTACAACCAGTTAAGGACCCGTGGCCCTGGTAGCCCATTTTTGTCAAAAATTTATAGCCTTTTCCATATTTTTTGGGAGAAATAGGGGTAGTCATTGTAACCTCCTCATCTTCCTCTTCTCTATAGATCCAGTCCCTAATGGCTTGTTCTTCCTTCTCTGCTTCCAGTGGTATGGAAGATTGCACAAAAGTGCCAAAAAGTGTCATAGCAGAAGTAGAAGACTTCTTTGCAATAGTTGGTTTCCCATAAGACCAAGGGGAAGTTGGTAAGGCAGCAATAGAGTCCAAAGTGTACTCGCCCATACCAAGGCTCATCATTTTCAATTTTTGTTCACATTCTGTGAAAGATGGTGCTAGCTCATGAGAAGAGCAATTGTGCAGGACTAGTGTTTCGGCAGTAGATAATGTGTTGATAGACATGGAGTTGTCGCTGGGGACAACCACTTCAGTACAATTAAAAGGGAACTTAATGCATTGATGGTATGTAGAGGGTACTGCTTGCATATTGTAAATCCATGGTCGTCCCAACAACAAGTAGTATGCAAGTGGTATGTCTAAGACTTGGAAAATGATATTCTTCTCAACTGGACCAACTCTGATTGGAAGTGCAATTAGACCTTTAGAAGGCCTTTCAACCTCATCATAGGCCTTTATAGTGATCTTGTGCTTAGGATTGATGGCAAATTCAGACATTCCCAATTGTTGGATTACATTGAACGAAATGATATTTAACCTTGCACCATTGTCTATTAGGACTCGACGGATGCGGGTGTGAAATATTTGAACTTCGATATGAAGAGCAAGGTTATGGGGATGACTCAGAGCTCGATCATCTTCTTCAGAAAAGGTGAGATAGTGAGGCAAGGAGATGTGGTTCACCATAGCTTAGAATTGTTTCACATCAATATCTGTGGGAACATTGGTAGCATGTAAAGCTTTCTCAAGGATATCCCTGTGCAAAGGAGATAACTCTAGCAATTCGAAAATGGAGATTTGTGCTTGCGTACATTGCAGTTGGCTAACAAGATCATAGTTGGAGATTTTTGAAGTAATTGGTTGTTTAGATGATGAAGCATTTTTAGGATCATTAGTAACTTTTAGGACAACCTTAGATTTCCCCCTAGTGATAGTGTTGAGTGGTTCACCTTGAGAAGATGAAGACTCAGCCACCCGGAGTACCACCTTGGGTCTAGTATCAGTATGATTTTGAGGAGTGGATCATGTCCTTAAGACCACTCTTGGTCATTCATCTTCAGCATCATAATTTGGCCAGTTGTCATTGTTGGAGCTTTCCATACATATGTATTCAATGGGCTCAAGCATGCTTATAACATTATCAGTGTTAGCGTAAGCATAACTGGCATCATGATTCTTTTTGGCAGCTACTCTTGAGGTCTCACGCTTTTCATATTCAGGTAATAGTTTTTGGAAAGCCTTATGATCAGTATTCTTAACAAGGACATCTGTAACAACTTTGCCAACTTCGATGAGGTCTTGAATTACATCTTTGAGTTTGAAGCAATTCTCTGTGTTATGTCCCTTACTTCGATGATAGCTGCAAGTATGATCTTCTCTCCACCATGGAGGTCTAACGGGTGGATTGTAAGGATGTGAGTTGTCTAGCAAGGTGACCAATTTGTTTGCAATTAAGGTTTTTAAAACCACTTCATAAGGTTCAACCATAGGTGTGTAAACACATCACTTCTTTGCAAATTTAGAGCCTTTGTCAAAGGTTTGTGGTTTCGAACCTTCTTGTTGCTTTGCTGCATAGATGGCATTGGAAAGGTTAAATGTAGGTTCCTTAGTCTTAGGAGTGTCCACTACTCTGTCATTAACAACATACTTGTTTTTGTTCCAAGGTTTGCCTTTGTCTTTACTATTTCCATTGTTAATTCTATCCTTGTTTATGGCAATATCACCTTTTTTGATAGCAACATCCTCAATGTGATATGCACTTTCTACCATGGTGTTGAAGGATGTGAATAACTATTTTCTTAGATCAAAGTATAATTTGGGTACAAGAGTATTGACAAAAATGTCAACTTTTTCAGCCTCGGGCACTTGCTGAGGATACCGAGAGTATAAAGATCTCCATTGTTGGAGGTATATTGCAAAAGATTCTCCTGGTTTTTGTTTGATGTTGCATAAGTCTAGCACAGTCACAAGATGTTGAATGTTGTATGAATATTATTGGATGAAGTGTTGCGCAAGTTCGTCAAATGTTTTAAGAGGAGGACTCAATTTTGTGAACCATTCCATAGCTTGTCCTCTTAGACTTCTAGGAAAAAAATGCATAAGAAAGGTGTCTTCATGCATAAAGTCCACGCTAATAGCATAGAAATGTCTCACATGGTTGTGAGGGTCACCATTTCCATCGTAATTGTCATACTTAGGAACCTCTATATCCTTAGGAAATGGCAGTATGTATAGACTCCTATCGAATGGAAGAGCGCAAATCGAGTCAACACATGATGTCTTAGGTGGCTCCTTTGAAGTTTGTACTTGTGCAAATTGTTTCCTTAGTTCCTGTATTTCTTCCCTTAAGATTTCAGCCTTAGTGGGCTCTCGCTTTGGAATACTATGTTCAACATTAAAACCTTGAGGGAGTTTCCATCCCCTAGCTATCATGTATCGGAAGTATTGGTCTCCATTTTCCTCTAAAGCTCTGAGCATTAGTTTTTGGGCGAAGCCATCTTGTTGAAATTTGATCACGTCTTTGCTAGTTACTTCTTCATCACTATCATGATGAGATGGTTTACGTGAAGGACATGCGCCAACGGCAGCTCTAGGAGTCCTTGGAGGTGTGTGATTACCATCATTATTTCCAAAGGGATTTCGAGGACAAGTTCCTTTATATCCTTCATAGTGTGCCTGATTGTCAGTTTTAGCTTGTTGATTTTCTCTCTCCGTAGCGTATATAGCCTCCAAAGTCTTTTGGGTTTCACATGCTTGTTCTTCTAAGCGATGTTTAATTTCATCAAGATGCACCATAGTAACTATACCACTCGTATCCTCGGGTGTCTCAAAGGGTGTACCAAATGAATTTTCAAAACTATAAAGTGGGTTGTACCAAATGTTAGTTATTTGTGTTTGAGCAAATTCTAGATTCTTATCACAAGGTTGTTTGCGAGGACATTTGGGTGGTGTTTCCAATTTCTTGAAAATGAAAGGCATGTGGCTACCGTTACCAACTTGATATCTAGTTGTGATTGACATGTTAAGAGTTGTCTTTGTTTGGTAGGACAAGAAGAGTGAGCCAAATTTGAAGCTTTTACGATCAGGGCTAGTCACTTGTCAAAATGTGATAGATGGCTTATCAAACAGTGCTCAAGATCTTACAGCACGGGTGACTTGAGCCGAGCAGACGAGCGAGAAGCTCAATAGCGGATAGCTAGAATAAAATAATAGCTGAATTTTGACAAGTGATTCATCAAGACGTTTCAAGACTTATATTCGACAAACTAAACTCATCTTTTTGAATTAGGATGAATTCTTCACACACTGATACATAGCCAGGATCAAGGGTGACCAGTGTGACGCTCCTTAGGCCAAACAAATCCAACATCAAACTCTATTTTTGACCCAAAATAACTCTAGGCGATACTTTCTCAAAAGGAGGGCGACATAAGTTTAGCAGACTGTGTCGTGCAAAAGAATTTCAGGAACAGTGCGACATATTTTGTTCAGGCGACAGATATTATTAAGCCGTGCAATAGAATTTTGCAAACAGAGCGATATAATTTACAAAGGCATGCGACAGAATTTTTTTAAAATAATGTCGCACGATATTTCTTCTGAAAGCATGCGACAGAGTTTGAGTTTTGTGCAAAAAAAATCAATTTTTTGGTTTGAAGTTTGTTTCAATTTGTCAATCAAATAGTCGTTTTAATTAGACAGTGTTCCATTTCAGTTCGTATTAGTAAATAGGAAGGTTTAAGAATAGTAAGTGTTGTAACATGTCTCAAAACAATTGATCAAGGGTAAAAAAAACCTTGTCAATACACATTTGGGATATCAGAACAACCGTCCTAACAACTTTTTATCGAAATTTTTATGTTGCAAGAACATTAACACTGGTCAAAACATCAAAAACAATAGCCAAGCAATCTATCTTAGAGTCATGGTTCATTACTCAACAACTTGGCCCATGCTTGATGCTCCTTTGCCTCACACCAAGTGGTTTCCCACAAGAGATATTGGCTTTGTCATGGAAGTGCCATAAGCACAACCAAGGGAACACATATGGTGAGTGTAAATCTTGGGGTGATCTGGGTAGTCCACTAGGATCAATCCTTGCACCAAGAAGTTGAGCGGCTAAAAAAAGGTAGTTACTAACTTAGGGTTATTAGATTGGGCTTCCGTTCATAGTGTTCCTCTTGCTCCCAATTATGGGACACCTCACCTTGCGATGAGTAATGAATCTCGTGACCACAAGAGTACCTTAAGCATTCTTGCCTAGTGATCTCCCTATGGTCGAAATCCCATAAGCGATCACACTAGGCGAAGATAAACACTACATCTACCAAGGTTTTGTGTCCTTGATAGCCTTGAGTTTATAGTAGGTTGGAAGAGTCAGGTAATCTACTTGTCCCCACTTGGGTCATTCCTCTCAGGTTGTCCGAGAGCAGGCCCTCTAAAGGATTCTAAACTACATAAAGAGTGGATCAAATTTTGGAAGTCAAAATTTTTGATTCACCATAAGGGTGAAGAGCATACTCTCCTATTCCAATCATCTTCTCCCAAACATGCCAAGAAGATTCAATTCCTTCATTGGCTAACCTTGCTCGGTAAACACTACTCCAAAAAATGATTTTCAGTGTTAACTAGGTGAAGCTCGGTAAACACTATGAACTTTGCAAAATCTTTGGGAGATCGAGTGAACTTGGTAAGAACTAACTTTCCTTTGTTGACTTTGTGAGCTCAGTAGAAACTGATTTTTGTCACAGAAGCCTTCAGCATTTGAGTTAGCTCAGTAGCAACTATCTTCATAGTATAACTTTTAGAAACACTCAGTAGACTCTGTAATTCACTTTGCTAACCTTCTGAGCTTGGTAGACTATGTCTTTTTCCTTGCTAACAAATTGAGCTTGGTAGACTCTGACTGATAACTGATATGACATTTTTGTAACATCACATAAAACACAATATTGAACATTTGTATCCAACAATCTCCCTCTTTGACATTGATGGCAACACAACATGTCATAGCAGAATGAAATTTGAAAAGAAGTCTTTTTTGACACAATGTTTCTCCCTCTTACATTTCATTCCACAAACTTCTCAATTACAGTAATCTCTCTCTGTGAAGGAATTACATAGCTTCTTTACAAAAATCAAACTTCTTCACAAACAAATTCAAATTTCAGAAAGATATGACAATATACTCTTCCTCTTTGACAACACATGCCAAAGACAACACAAACCAAATAAATAGCAATGCACCTTATGTACTAATTCATATGTAATATTTCCATAACTATTCTGCATCAACTAAGAGATCTTGAACTTGATACCTGCTGATGCATCGCTAAAACTTCATTTTAGTGAGCTTCAGATAGGGGAATGACCCCTAACTTACCTCTTAGATACAAAAATGCATCCTTAGGTAAAGGCTTGGTGAATATGTCAGCAATTTGTTCTTTTGTATGGACATATTCCAATATGATCTCCTTATCCTGCACCAATTCTCTGACAAAGTGATACTTTATTGCAATGTGCTTGGTTTTTTAATGCATCATTGGATTTTTGGATATGTTAATTTCACTTGTAGTGTCACAAAACATAACAACATGTTCTTTGATTCCCTCCTTCATGCCTTCCAATAATTGTTTGAACCAAACAATATTAGAATAGTTTACTACTGCGAAAACATACGCTACTTCTACTGTAGATTGGGATGTATAATTTTGCTTTTTACTTGTCCAAAAAATCAACCTCTTTTCAAGAAATAATGCTCCTACACTTGTACTATTTCTGTCATCAATGTTTCGTGCCCAATTTGCATCAGTAAACACTTTCAAATCTAGATTACCTCCAAATTTTTTACCATAATACATAATCTTTAGTTCCTTTCAAATATCTCATGATCCTTTTGATTGCCATCATGTGATTTTCTCTTGGTTTTGCTAAAAATCTTGCTACAATACCAACTACAAGGGCAATATTTGGCCTTGTATGCACTACATACTTCAACTTTCCAATCATAGATCTATACAATGTCTAATCTACCTCTTTTGATTCATCGTTCTTGGTAAGTTTCAATCTAGTACACATAGGAGTCCCAATTGGTTTACATTCTTCCATGCCAAACTTTTTTAGTATCTCCTTGATATATTTAGTTTGAGTGATGTAGATTCCATTCTTACTATCTTGAATTTGAAGACCAACAAAGAATTTGATTTCATCAAACATTGACATCCAAATTTCTTGTTCATTTCTTCTAAAAAATCTTTGCAAAGATAATCATTTCCTATGAACAAAGTATCATCTACAAATATTTCTTCCAAAATAATCTTATTATCTAGTCCTTCCTTGATATACAAGCTACTATTATCATTAATTCTCTAAAAACTAATATGAATAAGATAGTTATACAATCTTTCATACCATGCTCTAGGGACTTGTTTTAGACCATACAATGCTTTGTGTAATTTGTAGACCATGTCCTTCTTCTCTGGATCAACAAAACCTTCAAGCTACTCAATGTAAACTTCTTCATCTAGTAAACCATTCAGAAATGCTAACTTTACATCCATCTGATAAACGTTAAATCCTTTATATGCAGCATATGCAAGTAAGGTCCTGACACCTTCCAATCTTGCAACAGGAGAAAAAGTCTCTCCATAATATATTCCTTCTTCTCGAGAGTATTCTTTGCATACTAGTCTAGCTTTGTTCCTTGACAGCTTACCATCTTCATTCAACTTATTTTTGAATACCCACTTAGTTCCAATGACATTTTTGTCTTTAGGCCTAGGTACAAGAGTCCATGTTTTGTTTTTCTCTATCTACTCTATTTCTTCATTCATAGCCTCAATCCAACTTTCATTTTCTAATGCATTTTTTACACTTCTAGGTTCAAAATTAGTAAGTAAACAAGTACCTTTCAAATTACTTCTTGTCATAGTTCCTTTAGATTTGTCTCCAATGATCTGATCTGGTGCATGATGTCTCCTAACATACTTAGCTAGTACAAGTTCCTTGCCTTTTGAATGAATTGCATTATCATCCTCTTGTATTTCAACTTTTGGTTTTGGCTATTATTTCTATTGCCCAGGTCCTTTAGACTTAGTAGGCACTTGCTCAGTAGCATCAGAATGTGACTCAATTTCCTTCAACTTGGTTACTGAAGACTCAGGAGTAGAAGATTCCTAATTGATAGGTGTATGTGGCACTGTATTAGGTTCAATGAAAACAAATCTCTTGTAGTCTTTTGGTTCCCTTTTGCTTTCTTCTTCAATTCTTTCTACAAACTTATCAACTTTCACATGTGCACTTTCTATGACTTTGTGAGTAGAAAATTTCAAACATCTATATGCTTTACTCTTGCAAGAATATCTCAAAAATATTTCTTCATCACCCTTCACATCAAATATACCTTTTTTAGATTCTTTCAAAATGTAACATTTGCTTCCAAATACTTTTAGGTAACTTATATTGGGTTTATAGCCATACCATAGCTCATAGGGGGTTTTGAATGAGTCCTTCTTCAGTTGTACTTAGTTCAAGGTATAAATTGCAGTGTTGATAGCTTCCTTCTAGTATTTGATAGCAATGCTCTTTTCAATCATTAAGGTTCTTGCACAATCCATGATAGATTTGTTCCTCTTTTCAGCTATTCCATTTTGTTCAAGAGTTTCAGGGGTTGATACCTATCTTTCGATCCCTCTTTCAATGCAAAAATTATTGAACTCATGAGAGATGAATTCACCGCTTCTGTCTGACCTCAAACATTTCAATCTTTTTCCTTTTTCCTTCTCAACTCTGGCCAAATACCACTTGAACTTTTCAAATGCTTATGATTTCTCTCAAGTACATGACAGTTATCATTCTTGAGTAATCATCAACAAAAAGAATGAAGAACATTTCACTAGTATAGCTTTTAATTCCAATAGGTCCTCACAAATCAGTATGCAAAATTTCTAAAACTTCTTCAAACTGATAATTTTTACTTTTAAAGCTAGTCTTTCCCATCTTACCAATCTAATAATTCTTGCATAGACCAACTTCAGGTTTCTTTATATTAGGAATGCCTCTTACCTTCCTAAATTTACTTATTTTCACCAAGTTATCAAAGTTCACATGACACAACCTCCTATGCCATAACCAACTTTCTTCAACTTGAGCAATAAAATATGAACATTCACCAAGTTCAAGATAGAACAAGTTACCTTTTGTCTATGTGCCTGATCCAATCAGCTTTTCCTTGTCATCCAACAATCTTACTTTTCCATGCATGAATTTCACTTGGAATCCATTATTGAGTAGTTGTGCCACACTCAAAAAAAAAAAAATTTAGTCATTCTACCCAATATGCATTATCACATACAAGATTTTTAGTTAGTGAGATTCTTCCTCTTCCTTTTATGCAACAAGGTTCATTATTACCAAACCTCACACTACCACCATCATAGTCTTCAAAATATTCAAATTTTGTTTTATCACCAGTCATTTGATGAGAGCAACCACTATCTATAATCCATGTATCATTTTTTCTCACATGAGAGATAAGTGACATTTCCTCATCATTATCAGACTCATCTTTCATAGCAATGTACATGATTTCATCTTCTTCTTCATCACTAGAATCATTAGAATCCTTAGCCATGAAACATGTTTTCTTACCTTTGTCCTTGAATGATTTGAAGTCTTTCTTGCCATTGCACTTGTGACCTTTCTTCTCATCGTTGTTCTTCTTACTTGGGTAACTAGCAGAAATATGTCCAATTTCCTCACATGAAAAATAGATTAGATGAACCTTACCTTTTTATTTCCCTTTGCCTCTTGAATATTTTCTTGCTAGTAGAGCTTCAACCACCTCAAGATCATTGTTAGAACTCTATTCTTATTCTTCTTCACTTTTTGATTGAGAATCTTTTATCTTCTTGCCTTTCTCCTTGAGTGAAAGCTTGGCTTCAAATGTCAATTCAATGTTCTTGGTAGCTGGAACATAGTTATCATAGTTATCTAGCTCAAATGTAGTCAATCTTTCAACTATGGCCTCTAAATTTATCTTATGATTTGCTTCACATCTTCTTTCTTGAATTACAAAAAATATAATTGCATAAATGGGAAGTAATGTCCTTAGAACTTTACTTATAACAATTTCCTCCTTGATATCTCCTTCAGAAGCTTTGATTGCACTAGCACTTGCTTTGACTCTTTCAACATATTTTACAATTTTTTCATCCTCTCTCATCCTCATCTGATCAAATTTTCCTCTTAAACATTTTTCTTTGGCTCTTCTCACATTATCATCTCCTCCATAGATATCTTTTAGCTTGTTCCACATTTCAAAGGTAGTTTTTCAGTATTTGACACCATCAAATTCTTCATAGCTTAGGGCAGATGTAATGTCTATCATCATGGTATTATGAGTCTTTTCCTCAGCAATGTCATTAGTAGATAATGTACCAGAAGTAGTTACATATGCTTCATCAAGATATTTCAATCATGTGTCTCCAATGGAAGCCAAATGAAGTCTCATGAAACTTTTCCATGCTAAAAAGTTATCCATATGAAGCCTTGGAATTTCCCTCTTGTAAGACATTCTAATCTTTAGCTTAGTTCCTTGAAATCTTTCTTGCAAGCACCAAAAGCTTTGATACCAATTGTTGAAAATATAGATCCCTTAGATGTCTTAAAAATTTAATTACTATTGTTACTCAGTAGCCACATAGAAAAATGATGTAACTAAGTAGATTAACTTGTTACTGATCTTAAGCATTCACAATTATTAGCATGCATGCAAAAGAAAATAACATGAATACAAGAGACACTAGATTTAATGTGGAAACCCAATATGGGAAAAACCACCAAGTAACTAGCTACCAATTTTTACTCTTTTGAAGTGAGCCTTGTTAGGAGCTAGCCTTTTCAAAGGTTACAAAACACATTGTTAGTTGTGACCTTGTTAGAGGATCTAATCACCCTGCTAGGAGTGGCCTTGCTAGAGGACTTTAGAACAATTCAGTAGAATTGTCCACCTTGTTAGAGGATTTATAAAATGGTTGTTAGACCAACTCCATTAAGAGATTTAGGAATTACTGCTACAATGGTGAGAAAGTAACAATAAGTGACTTGAATGAGATGCAACTAAACTTTGTTGATATAGATCTCTACTCTGCTTCAATAGATCCTCACTGATCGAGTACAACTTTGCTGCTCCTCAAGGATATCTGATCCTTCTTCAAAATTTTCTCACACTTCCTCTTCACATAATTAACTCACTTGCATACTCGCTCATTACAATTAGAAACCACAACTTGACCTTTTATTTACACATTACAAATTGTCAAGTCAACTCATTTACAAGTTACATTTACCAATAAACCATACATCAATCGACTACAAACATTGCATTAAACAAATAAACTTTATTTCCCAAAATAATGAAATCCTTCATTGGTTCACCCTGCTCGGTAGAGACTGCTCCAGAAAATGATTTCCAGTGTTAACTAGGTGAAGCTCAGTAAATACTACAAACTTTGCAAAATCCTTTGGAGACCGAGTGAACTTGGTAAGAACTAACTTTCCTTTGTTGACCTTGTGAGCTTGGTAGAAACTGATTTCTATCATAGAAGCCTTTAGCTCTCGAGTTAGCTTGGTAGAAACTATCTTCATAGTGTAACTTCCAAAAATGCTTGGTAGACTCTATAATTCACTTTGCTAACCTTCTAAGCTTGGTAGACTCTTTCTTTTGCCTTACTGACCAACTAAGCTGAGTAGACTCTAACTGATAACTGATATGACATTTGTGTAACATCAAAGACAATACACAATTGAACAAATGTATCCAACAATTACTAAGATAATAAGGTAATAACTGATAAAATAAAAGGTCAAATCATTATTAATAAATGAAATAATAATAATATAATATTAATAATGTTATTAACATGTAATATGATATTACATTATAATTATAATATGATAATAATATTTTAATATTAAAGTATTAATACATAATAATACTAATAGACACATCTCTTTGCACAATGGAATATATAAATGACTACAATTACAAAGGAGAAAATCATCAATGGATTAGAAAATAAAGTGAAATACATTCAGAGATTGGATATATGGATAAATTGGAGGAAAATATAGGAAACTATTTGAAGAATTGGGATTTATAACCAAATTTCCTTATCGGGACACTACAATGGTATTAGAGCATGATTTTGCCATCATGTAGGGTTAAAGGGGATTTAGAAAAATAATTTATGTGAAAGACTAATATAGAAATTTAATGACTATTAGAAATGATTCAAACATATCCATGATAGCAACCTAAGAATTTGGACTAAAAGAAATATAAATTTCAACTCAATAGAAGAAGTTATATAATTGCTTGAGGTCAAGCAATTTGAGGAAGATCAGACTTTCATATCCCCATTTTAAGATAGAATTTTAATAATAATTAGATAATACAATGTTATTGAATAAATAATAAAGTTATATTAAACTAATACTAAAATAATGAAATAATAGTTATTTAATCTATATTATTAATAAAATAATATTTAGTATGATATTTTAAATAATTAAAAAATAATAAAATTTCAAAAAGTAAATAAAGAAATAAAATTAAATACAAGAGACAATATTGTAAAAATTATGTTAACTTTCTAAATAGAATTTCATAATAAATAATAATAAACACAAATAAGTAAGTAAAAAAAAATATAAAATGGAATAACATAAATTAACAAATCGAATGAAAAGTCAAGAGAGATTTAACAAATAGAGACGACTCCTTAAAATTAAGATATAAAAGGGAAGAAATTTTATTTTAGAGAGGGAGAAAAAGAGAAAGAGGAGAAGAGAGGAGTTCAAAAAGGAAAAATGGAAGAGGAAAATAATATCATGAAGAAAATAAGGAAGTGACTTTTTGAAAAGGTATGAATGATATTGAAAGGACATGAACCTTAGAAAGGGTCATAATTATGAATAGTTGTGACTCTTCAAAAATATTGTGATTATAAAGTATTGGAAATTTTTCAAAGGATTTTAGTTATGAAGTGTTGTGACTTTTCAAAGGATTTGTATTATGAAAGGTTGTGGCTCTTGGAAAAGAAAAAGAGGTAATAAGGTAATAAACATTTTATTTTAAATTTTGTTTAATATTAATTATGATAATAAGGAGTAACATAATTATATGGAAATACAAAGGTAATAAGAATGATCTTTTTCTTTATTTTGACATAATTAAATATAAGAAATAAACATCTAATTGATGTAATTAATTAAGAAGAGATAATGATTCAAGAAAAATCTCAAGATTATGATAATTAGTAGAATTAGGTTGATAAGAGGGTAGGGCCAAGTCCTAAGGCAAGAGAGCAATATATCAACTCTTGGGCTTAGGTTTATCAAGCTACAAGACCCCACCACAATGTTCGAGGACTAAGGTATGGTATAGCATCTAGGCATGGTGAGGAATGGAAAGCACTAATTTGAAGGCGGGGAACAAGGTCATGTCAAGCCTTTGATACAGTCTCCTTGTCCAATCCTTGGATGACCTAGCCTATACATACAATGTAGTAGATAGGATAGGAACATATGTGGAGAATTATCTTTGATTAAATAATGCAATATTAATCTTTTAAATTGATTCCTTAGAAAAAATAGGGCAATATTGTAAGCCTTTGTAAATCTTGATTCTTCAAATATTTTCTTGTATTTTTCTCCAATTTATCTGTGTATCCAATCTTTGAATGTATTTCAATTTATTTTCTAATCCCTTGATGATTTTCTCCTTTGTAGTTGTAGTCATTTATATATTCCATTGTGCAAAGAGATGCGTCTATTAGTTTTATTATATATTAATACTTTAATATTAAAATATTATTATCATATTATAGTTATAATGTAATATCATATTACATGTTAATAACATTATTGATATTATATTATTATTTAATTTATTAATGATGATTTGACCTTTTATTTTATTAGTTATTACCTTTTACCCTAGTAACATATTATCATTATATCAATAATAGATTATTATTTATTCTTTAATAATATATTATATCATTTAAACATATTTTTATAATTTTATAAAAATATAATAATATTACTCTAATAATTTAATATATTTATTTATTTATAATAATTAAACTATTTTATTTCATTCACTTATATTACCCTAATTAGGGGACATGACAGTCCATCCTTCCTCAAATTGCTTGTCCTCAAGAAATGACCATTTACACTAAACCTTTCTTGTGAAGTCAATATACAAGTTAGACACTAGGATGAAAGAACACATAAGGTATGCATGTAGTTAATATCGTAATGTATGAAAAATTGCAGCCACGAAGCATACACAAAAAAGACACATTAATGCATGAAGACACAAAGCATACATGATGATGACACACCATACACATGTTGTGTGAACCTACAACCACAAAAATTTTAATGGACATTCATATACCTGTACTAAGGAATACAAGTTAGTACATATAAATATACTTTCAGAAGAAGCTAATAGTTTTAATTAGGAAAATTTTCTCTATTGTAATGTTCCTGCTTCTAAGGGCTTATAATATTGTCAACGAATCAATTATTGCATTATTTAATCAAAATAATTCTTCATTCATGTCCTATCAATTATATTGTATGTATAGGTCATCCAAAGATTGGACTAGGACACCACATTAAAGGTTTGACAAGACCTTGGTCTCTGCCTTTCAAATGTGAGCCTTCCTACTCTCCCCATGCCTGGATTCATTATATATGTATGTTTTCCCTTCCCAAACTATTACATTATATGTATAGGCTAGGTCACCTAGAGATTGGACAGGGATACCACATTAAAGGCTTGACAAGACTTGGGTCTCCACCTTTAAAATGTGTGCCTTCCATCTCTCACCATGCCTAGATGCTATACCCTACCTCAGTCCTCGAACATTGTGGTGGGGTCCCATAGCTCAATAAACCTAAACCCAAGAGAGTGTATTTTCCCTTCCTCTCACCTCAAGACTCAACTCTACCCTCTTGTCCACCTAGCTCTTATTGAATGTAATTCTTGGCATTGTTTCAAGTCATTATCATTTCTTAATCAATTATATTGATTAGATGTTTATTTAATTTCAAAGAAGATGTTCATCTAATAACTTTGATCTCTTGATATACTTAAGTGCACCTTTAACACTACAAATAATTGTTTCTTATATGATTAAATTACTTCTTTAATATTAAGACAAAATAATTAATATTAAAGTCTATATAAATTACTTCTTTACTTCCTTGCAAAGAAAGGGAACTTCCATTAGGTGTAGATTGAAGGTGACTCTAAAGTTATAATCTTTTCTTACATTAAGAGACATTCATCTTCTTGGAAACTCAAATATGTGCTCCAACAAATTTGGAATATTATTGATCAATTTCAGGAGCTCAGAGTTTCACACACATATAGGGAAGGTAATAGAATGGAAGATTATCTCTCCAACTTAGGATGTAATGGGATTACAACTTTTACACTAAACCCCTCTGCATTCATGGAGCATTATAAAGATTTGTAGAATATAATGGCTATTGACCTATAGAAGTAGAGTATATTTTTTATGTCGAGCTATTTCTTTTAATAGTGCCAAGTGAATTTAGGTGTTGAATGTGCCTCATGTGTTGAGTTTTACATATGTGTCGAGTCAATTCATATGCCAAGAAAGCCAATATGATAAATGTGCTAAGCAAGCTAGCATGCTTCATGTATCGAGTACCAAACTAGAATTCTTATGTGTCAAGTTGCTTCAGGTGTCGAGTGTGCTTCATGTGTTGAGTGATCAATATGTACCAAGTCATTATTGATGCCTTCTAAGCCAATGACCTTAGGTGCCAAATTCCATATGACATGTGTCGAGAAAGCTAGCATACCTCATTTTTCGAATACAATGTATGTGTCGAGCCAGCATTAATATAGGTGCCAAGTTACTTCTAATGCCAAGCTAGAATTATTATAGGTGTCGAGTTGCTTACGGTGTCAAGCATGATCCATGTTCCAAGTGATCAATATGTGTCGAGTCATAGTTGATGTCAACCAAGCCAGTGACCTTAGGTGTTGAATGCCATGTGTGTTGAGTGTGTCAGTATGCTTCATGTGTCATGCAAACTAGTATGTTATATGTGCTAAGCAAACTAGAATAATACATGAGTTATCCTATAGCTACCAAGCCAAGATAGAATTCTTATAGGTGTTGAGTTACCTTTGGTGTTGAGTCAAAAGTTAAGATACTTCAAGTGATGAGTGTGCTTTATGTGCCAAGTGATCAATATTTGTTGAGTCATAGTTGATGTCATGCATGCTAGTAACTTTAGATGCCGAATGGGTTACATGTTCTGTGTGATCTATTCATGCTTAATTGTAGATGATGTCAAGCAAGATAGAATGTCATATGTGCCAAGTATGCTATAGTGGACATTCTAACATCATTTGATGGTCATTGAACATTAGCCAAATTGGATATTGAACATTTATTGATGCTTACATAAATTAGGCTCCCATGTGTGACATTAAGGTAAAATCATGCTAAATCCTCATCATTGAGCAAAATTTTTTTGGCTGATGTCAATTGAGTACGATATTTTTTTAGTTTGGTCATGTGGTACTTTGTACTCAACAAAATTAAATTCAACATATATGGATACAGATCAATTTTCTCATTCTTCAATTTTGGGGGTGTCAAATTCATATTTTGCCCTTCTCAAATTGCAACTAGTTTTTGATTTAATGGTACCCTTTTTATTACACACATGAGTGCAAGTACTCCACTTCCTATGTGTGTATGTTGAGGGATTTAGTTAAATGTGTAGAATGGACTTCAATTCAATTCATTTATCCAAATTGTTGTGTTTACCATTCAAATTGCTTACAAAATGTCATATCCTCAAGAAGCATGCGTGAAATGCCATTCTTTTCATTAGTTCCATTGCAGCATATTGCCAAAAAATTTCAAAATCAATCTTCATTCGGCATTGGATGAAGATGTAATTTCTCGCCCTCTTGAAGATGGGATTCTAAAAAATATATTTCTCGTGCATTCTTATAACATCTAGCATGTGATTCAAACCATAATTGGGGAGGATTTTTTTTCTACATCTACAAGGAATGTTTTATTCCCTTCAACTTTGGTTTCCATTTTTCTATCCAATGCCATGGATCTTCTTCAATCTTTGTCAAGACTGGAAATTATTGCCATCAAGGTGGTTCGACTAGAATTGTTGACTGATAATAAATTGAAATGTGCAATGCAGAACTATGATTTGTGGTCCGGTAATGCCTTGGTTGATGACATATTTTCAAGAACCATGCTCATGAAGAACCATGAGGCCATGATGACTTTTGAAGTGCTACAAAAAACATTTGAGAAGCACAATACTCAGTTCCTAATCAAGACCTTGCAATTCACGGCACGTGCTCTAGGTTACCAGTTGACTAAGGTGGCAAAGAAAGTTGTTTTTTCTTTGATTGACATTTTGGGGATTCCAATTTCTAATGCTCAAGAAAAAGCTTCCCAAGTGAAGACACCTTTGGCTACCCCAACTCATTTGGTCAGTGAACCTAGTGCCTAGTTATTCTTAGTTTTCAAAGGTCCTAGTCTTGGTCACCATGTCTTAGCAAAAACTACTCAACCTCTGCATCTAGATGCCACTAAACCAAGTGTTTGGGGTGTACCATCATCTACTAGTTTTTCTACTGGCAGTTCAGATGTTGTTGTTGAGGGCTTGAGTTTAGGTTGGGATGTTGCTCCGTTATCATGTCCAAATTTTAGATGGGGCTTCTCTATAATGGGTGCTTCTAGCGATAATATGGATGAAAGATAGCACAGTCTTATCTTTCTGTCTTTTTGGGTTTTTTTTCTCCACACTTCAGGCATGTTTTACAGATTGTTGAAGATCTTGTTTTGACTAAATTTGAGTCCCCCCATGCTTGTTGTGTGATGAAATTATAAAATTTGACAAATTTTGAATTTTGATGGTTGTTCATCAATATAGTTAGATTATAAATATCGATGTTAAGTCAATTGTATATATTGCAACGATGCTGGGTTTTCTTTCTAGTTCTTTTGTAGTTGAGCTCTTGAATCAGTTTTTACTTGATATAAATATATATTTAGTGGCTTGTCCAATTTTGCCACACAAAAAAAAACATAAAAATATATCATGCCCTTAATATCATAATCAATATAAAAATATATTTAAAAAACTACCTTTTATCTTCACCTTATTTCCTGTGTGGATGATGTGATATGTGGGTGGCATGGGCCACAAACTATCTGCCCTTCCTTGGTCCGTGTGAACATAGACTGCACATGTACGATGCCTATCCTTTTTCCTTCCTTTGGAAAATTAAATGATTTCGATGGTAGATGTCTTCCACTTTGAATTTATAAGATGTGAATTCATCTTTTTATACCCTCTTTTTTATTAGCTTTTCCAATATTTCATGTGTTATTGAATATATTTATCTACCTCTTTTCATAACCAAAATTGGGTGAATAATATATGATATATATTTACTATTCAGTCTTAGTTTTTGTCTTTGCTGAAAAGATGATGATCACAACTTAATGAAGTCTTTTGCAATAAATATATTATCCAATCCATCTATATTTTCATTTAACTTCAATGTACCTATTTCACTATTTAATTTTGGATATTATGTAACTATGTTTGACCTTTTCAATGAACAACTTGTCTTCTAAATAATAATTGCTTATACTAGTGCACAATCTACTCACTATGTTGTATATACTTATGAGGCTTCATTTTCTTCAAAGGTGTGGCTTTTTAATCTATCACACAATGGTTCTAGCTGCACCTTACCATTCACTAAATCTCAATAGGTGTTTAATGTAAATTTTTGAATTGTGTCCATTTGATGCAAAGTTCTTTGTATCATCAATGTTACACCTGCAATGTGTCACTACATAGTGTTCTATATTTTACTACTACTATATATGGATGGCATTTGAGTATCATCCCTATACCATAGGAGTGTGGGTATTTCTTGCTGACATTGGTTCAATCAAATGGTGATGCATGAGTAACTTCTTCAAACCACAAGTATAACCTTCAACATTTGACTACAAATACACAATCAATTTATCTCTGTTGGCATTGAATAATACTTTTAATTACCCTCAATTCATCCGTAGACATTTATCACTAACTTTTCCTTAATTAGTTAACTCAATCTTATAACGATAAGTAGCAAGTATTAATATTTCACTTTTTAATAGTGTTGCATAATATGCATGTCTCTTGGCTGCACAAATGTTTATATTTATTACTTGAATACTTTGATTATTATGCCTCTATATCCATGATCTACACTGAATATTTTTTTTGTTAATAGTAAGTGCCTCAAAAATTATGTTTACTATCAATGTGAATGTGCACAATTTTTGTTTTGTATGCTGCCATTTTAAAACTGTTTCATTGCTTGATTATATATCTCCCATTTTTAAGTGCTGATTTTTATTTTTATTTTTTATTCCATTTCTTCTTATTCCAAAAATTCTTCTATTCCACCAGTGATTCTAACGCCTTCTCTAAACTCGCTTTCTTATAAACTCTTACAATATATATGATATCCTTTATCATAACCAAAATGTAATATCTCCATTTTTAACTTTAATTTTGGTATAAAAAAAGAATTAAAAAAAAAAATTAGAACTACATATGTCCATATTTCCATTATTTCATCTATTTCCCACAAGATGGTAGGTTCAAGTGCTCTAATACCGCTGTAGTGTCCCAATCAGGACATTTGGTTATAAATCCTAATTCTTCAAATATTTTCCTATATATTCCTCCAATTTATCCTTATATCCAATCTCTTAATGTATTTCACTTTATTTTCTAATCCATTGATGATTTTCTCCTTTGTAATTGTAGTCATTTATATATTCCATTGTGCAAAGAAATGTGTATATTAGTTTTATTATATATTAATACTTTAATATTAAAATATTATTATTATATTATAATTATAAAGTAATATCATATTACATGTTAATAACATTATTGATATTATATTATTATTATTTCATTTATTAATAATGATTTGACCTTCTATTTTATCAGTTATTACCTTATTACCTTAGTAACATATTATTATTATATCAATAATATATTATTATTTATTTTTAAAAAATATATTATATCATTTAAACATATTTTTATAATTGTATGAACTTATAATAATATTACTCTAATAATTTAATATATTTATTTATTTATAATAATTAAATTATTTAATTTCATTCACTTATATTACCCTAATTAGGGGACATGATAGTCATTGAAGAAAAATGAAGGAAAAATGACTCTAAAGTTTAATACTTGTTTGGTTTTGATCAAGGACATTGAGCATGTTGTTAGGAATGCTACAAAAACTTGGAAAAATATTTACCATCTTCATAAACCAAGTGAATTTCTAGTTGAAGTGAAGATTGATGATGAAGAAGAAAATAAGGAGAAAGAAGAGGAAGAGAATGTTGAAGAAGTGACTCACTTTGATAACAAAGAAGATGAAGAAGATCAAGGTCTAGAAGCTACAGAGGAAGAAAAGAAAAATGATGAGGAGACTAACCCAGTCAAGATAGCTATAGAAATCCTTGTGTCACTTCCTCACTCCCCAAGGAAACCATTGACTACATCAAGTATGGAGACAACTTTAGCAAGTTTAATTGTGACTACTAGTGATACATCAAATGTCCAATCACTCTTTTCCCCATCTTAGCTCAACATATCATTAATAGAAGTAACTTCTACTTCATCCATTGAGCTACAGACTCCTTCATCCATCGAGTTGAGTACTTCAGTTTCGACTTCTCCAATTTTGACTTCTTTAGTTTTCAATACATCAATGATAAGCTCTCTAGTTTTGACTACTTCAATTTTGGGTACTACAATTTTGACTTCATCAATTTTGGATTCTTCAAATATTTTTGTAAGTATTCCATCAGTCAGCATAGTATTAGTTTTTACTGCAATTCGAAGTATGTATACTATTGTTTCCATTTTGGATACAAAATCAATAAGTGCAAGTATAGTTGAGCCTAAGGTTCAACCAAGCACAATTTTTTTGGGAAAAGTAAAGGAGATAGAGGAAGAAATCGATTTAGATGAAGAAATAGTAATCCCTAAATAGGATATTTACAAGCTTACTCTAAACCAAATGCACACATTT
Organism: Cupressus sempervirens; assembly: GCA_028749045.1. Lineage (NCBI taxonomy): Eukaryota > Viridiplantae > Streptophyta > Pinopsida > Cupressales > Cupressaceae > Cupressus > Cupressus sempervirens. Next base: position 569,627,117 of record CM053789.1, on the reverse strand, counting down.
GGTGAACTCCTCCAAAAAAAGGCTAAACAAAAAAGACTAAGAAAGGAGAGAGATAAAGAATTTAAGATAATTGAAGATGCCAAGAACATTTTGACTGAGGCAATAGGAATTGAGCTTGACTCTTCTCAAATTATTTTATATTATCTAGTAGAAGCAGTCCAAAAATTTAGTGAGGACACTGATGGACAAGATAAGCTAGTGGAAAAGGCTAAAAAGAAATTTAATAATAAAGTGTTGGAGCACATTGCTCAGCAAATAGCTATTTATCAAGTAGAGATTTCTACAATTTTGGTCAATCTTGAAGCATCTTGTTCAAATTTGTCATCACTTTTTAGGAAACTATGTGATATCTCTAAGTATACAAAGGAAATAAAGGATAAATTGTCCAAGATAGATATAGATCTAAAGGTAAGTGCTCAGTAGTTGCAACTTGACCCTACTTCAAGCTCTGCACATTTCAAGAAAATCAATTTTTTGTCAAACATACAAGCTAAATTGCTAAGAGAAGAAGCAAGGATATGATCAACATTGTTACCATACAAAATATGATGCTTTCAATCATGGATGTAATGTATAAACATGTTATATATTAAAAAACTCTAGTCCATGAGAATAACTTCTCTATTGTGGACCTTATGATTGAACTATCAATAGAGGTGCAAATTGCACTACATACATGCAAGGTCCTACAAGAAAATTGGGATAAAACCTTGGTGATCACTCTCAAGGTACTTTCTAAATTATTATCCCATTTTGGTGTTTCTATGTAAATATGTTAGAATGATTCTTTGGCATTATTGTCAAAAAGGGGGAGAAAAAGATGTATAAGAAAGCAAAAGTAAGACATGTTTCTAGATAGACACATAGTATGGGGGAGCACTTGTAACATGTTTTATATGATCAATAAGACATGCTATATATAGAAAAAGATGTATAGTATATTGTATATACATTACAAAGATCAATTTTGAAAAATTTAAAAAATATATAGCATACTCTACTGAGAAAATATCACTCAGTTTTGGCTAATAAGTGTTTTTGTCACTAATGCCAAAGGGGGAGATTGCTGACATATTAGTTAAGTTTGTTATTAGTGACACACACTTATTCTAATTGTGTATAGTTACTGAGATCATTGAATAGTTTATAGTGTTTTCCATGTAATTCAATAGACATTGAGTTCTACAGTTGCTACTAGGTCCTTCGGACTAATCCTAGTGGAAACTAAGCAAATTCAGTTTATGTGAAGTCCAACAATTCAAAATGTGCATTTTAGTATACACCAAGTTTATCGGTGGTTAATGAGAATTGTAGTGTCTATTGAGTTCAATGTCCATGTGATGCAAAGCTAGTGTTAATCAAGTTACTTTATGCTAACCAAGTGATTCAGTGTTTACTAAGTTGCATAATATCTACCAAGTCACCAGTGTAGACTGAGTTCAAGACTACTTGAAAGTGATCAGTATGGATCGAGCTTCTATGTATACTAAGTGCATGATAATGCCAAGCATTGCTAGTGGATTTTGGGTATCAGAACCTCATTAAGTTAGTCTTCAGAACTTGAGTAACTTCATCTGGGCCAACTTTGCAATATTTGTGTTAACTTGTGTCATGGCTGACTTTGTAATTAAGAAATTTGGATTGGTATATGTATGTAATTTATTCTACCATATCAAAGTGTATGCATGAATGTATTATGAATCTGAATGAGAAAGTTCAAGTTATGGATGCATCAGAAGAAGAGCAAATTGTAAAGGTCATAATAGCATAAGGAGCAGAAGAGACATATCTATCACAAAAAGGTGATCAATACATAAAGGAATCTCTTTTAGAAAAATGAGTTGCAAATTAGAGATCTACTACTACTTCATCCTAAAAGGCGAACCAATCAAAATCCATTAACAAGGTAGACCTAATAGTCTTTCATAAATCTCTTTATCGAGTGCATACTTCATTGTATGTTTGTAAATCCTCTCACAAGGTGGACCTAGCAGTCCTAATTGCTCCTAACAGGGTAGATCATCAAAACTGATCAATGTAAGCCTTAATAGGCCAACTTTATGTTGGTATCATCTCCATTCTATTTTTACTTTCTATTTGGAAGGTTTTTAGGTCACTAAATCATTGTGTCAAAGTATTTTGGATGTTTTCATGTTTTTAGTTTCTCATGCATGCAATTAGATCAGAAGTGATGAATTATGTGCTAATTGGATTATTGGATTAAGAATTGAAATTGTTAAAATTTTAGAATTTATTGATTCACCCCTCCCCTCTTAGTAACTTAGCATAGTCTTGAATATTTCCAACACTGCCATGTTTGGGTCTAGGTTATTGACTTTTAATAAAGAGTGACAAGGAAATTTTGAAAGAAGAGAAGCTTGAGGAATACATTGAAGCTAAAATAGATCTATTCATGTACAATATGTGACCCAAAGAAACCTTTCTGTCGACTCTTCCTAAAAATGAACACAATCAGGTAAAGTTTCTAGAAGCATCTCATAAGATTTGGAAAGTTCTAGAATCTATTTTTGAAGGAGATTATCATTAAAAAGAGTAAGATTATAGAATTGGATATACTTTTTTCAAAATACTAACATTATGGAAGATGAATCTATTAATATTATTGTACGAATCAAATCATGTGCTAGATCCAAGGAAGAAGATCATAATGTACAAAAAATTCTTAAAACTTTAACACCACCATTAAAGTAAGTAGCATAGATGATTGAGCTTTTGATACCTTATACTAAGAATTTCACTAGGGAAAATTTTCTTGGAAGATTGGAAGCAAAAAAAGCTAGTTTGAGATAGTCTAGAGAATTGAAAAGAGTGGAGACAACTTTTAGTGTCTTAAGTATTCGTTCATGCTTATCTAGAAGTGCAAGAACCCATGGAAATTTTGCTACTAGTAGTAGAACTAGATTTGAAGAAGATAGAAATATTGAAGAAGGTATAGTCCTACTTGTAAGAAGAGAACTAGATGGTAAGCGATCTTTAAATGTTGGACTTCTAATAAATTTGGTCATTATGCATCTAAGTCTCCTCAAAGAGAGAAAAAGTATAAATGAAATTTTAAGCCTAGAAGACCTAGAAATTATTTATATACAAATTATGATGAGGAATATAGAAAAAGAATTCAAAGTGATGGTGATGATGAGCTAGTATTTGTAGCCTTAAAAGAAGATGATCTTAATAAAGAAATTAGAAAAGAAAAAGATCTAGCTTCCCAAGTTGAAAAGAAATCTTCTTGGATAATAGATAATGAATGTTCACATCATATGACTAGTGATATGAACAAGTTTGTTAAATTCAAGAATCATGATGGAGGTATTGTTAGAGTTGGTAAAAATGTAGCCTGACACATCACAAGGATAGTATCTATTACTCTTGATGGAAAGACTAACACTGATGATGTTTACTTTTTTGATTTAAAGAATAAGTTTTTGAGTTTTGGACAATTGGTGGATAAATGTTATCAATTGCAATTCATAGAGAAGACTTGTATTTGGTGGAATAACTACTGCCCTTCCCCTTTGGGATTGATGACATGGCTTAATCGCCTCCTATGTTCTAAAAGTCTACTAGTTGTATTGAGCATTAACAGGTCAATCTTTTGGTGCAATAACTCTAGATTTTAACAAGTGGTATTATAGCTTGGTCATAGGTTCAAATCTCCTCTAGTAAGTTTTTTTTTTTTTAGGCAAAAGTGGCAAGCCACTGTAATATTTTATTAAATCTGATTCAACAAGGTCAACTAGGAAAGAATCAGTGAAGAAAACCTAGCATCATCCCTAATATATACATAGATTTATATAGTTTAAGCAAATAATTACAAGGGGTGTATCAACTACCACCCAAAAGTGAACTAGAGAGTACCTTGACATTGATTTCTTTGGACTATTCCAAGCACTATCTTCATGACAAACTTATCCTAGCAATTAGCATTTATCTTAAAAATCTTCCCAATTAGACACAAAACCACCTTCAATTGACCCAAGCCCACTAGGAATAGGTCCCCAGCCAGAACATAACTCTGAAGTGCCATGAATCCAATCCAAATCTAAGTTAACCTCATCAATTAAATCCCAAAAATTCTGTTCAATTGGCTGCACAGAAGCAACATTCATAACCCTGGAATTTGAAACATTGGATTCCTTCTACAAATAAATCATAGCTTGACCCACCATCTTTATTCGTTCCACCAAATGAACACCCATTAATCTTGGTTCAAGTGGCAAAGCATGTTTTAAATAAATGAAACTGCTATCTAGACCTATTAGAATAAAAAATTGCCAATAGACTAGGCTACTATCCTCAACAATAATTTACATGAGTAGCTCATAGCTATGAAATCCAATTTGAGATTCTATATGACATCATACATAGTGTACTTACTGGTAGCTAGAACAAAGACTACCCAAGACTTTACAAGAAGGGGAGAATGCAAGATGCTAATGACTAGCCCTATGTGGTGTAAACTCAACTGGTTAAGAAGAAACTCTTAGAATAGAGCATAAAGTACAAGGTGGTGAATGATGGTTTCATACTTACAATCATCTAATTCAAAGAGGGTGATTATGCTGAAAGGATGTTAGTAGAGACATTAGTAAGGATCATAGAGATCAGTGCATACTACATCTAGTTTAAAATATTAACCTACCTAAGGGTAGCTGGCACTCAAATGAACCCAAAGAAACACTTGAGGTATTTTTTGGATAGACTCATTTTGTTGGAGATCACAAGGCAACTCACATCTTCATATGACAATTGGAGGAAACAACACAAGAAGACATGGGTATGGTCAATCACCATAGGGGCTTTCAAGGTCAAGAAAAAGCAAGACATTATGACCTTTATTTTAGTTTAGGAGACCACAACTTCCCTTGCCCCTATTTTGACAACATAGGGATAGTCCATCATTTGGTAGGCAAAGCATTTTATATATGAAGATGCATTGGAAGACCACTGGATGAATGTGATAGATGACTATGATGTCTAAATTAGGGATTATTATAGGATGGTTGTATAACTTATAGAGAAGGCATTCAAGATGAAGATCACATTAAAGGTTATCAAGAAAGACATGGAAGACATCTAGAACCCTCTATATAATAGGGATAAGATTTATGATAGGCCTATTATGAATGTGAAGATACAAAGAGATGGAAATGCAGACATTAACCATAAATTCATGCATAAAGTCAAACTAACAAGGGAATGGATCAAGAAACCCTTCAAACTTGACCTAGTTCCTCAAACCATTCCTCTTCGAGCCACAACAAGCCTGACTAGGGGTAAAGGTGCAAAAGTTATCGTACCAACCTTCCCTACTCAATCCTCAATAAGGTCAGAAATAATACATCAACATGAGAGGGAGTTTGAGTACTTTAGGGAGGATAAGGGAAAGAACAAAATAAAAAGAGTGTCTACTAAGCAAGGTGAACCTAAAGCTCAAGAGCCTCAAGATAAGTCAACAGCTCAAGTCCAAGAGACTAAGCAAGTAACTCCACTACTCCACTAGATAGGAAGAAGAAGAAGAACATAGGGTGCCATTGGTAAGTATAGAGGGAGAATCATCCCCATTAGCTCCTAAAAAGGCTAGGATTGAGCCCACTATGGTAGGGACATGTAGGATAAGATTGAAGAAAAAGAATACTCCTCCCCATAGGTGCCCAAAACTATTCTATAAATTGAAGTAGAAGAAGGGGAGCACATTGGATATGTCCCCTTGAGTTAGACAATTCACTTAGCTAGGGCCATAGAACAGGAAAGAAGAAGAAGCTCCACTGCAACACCATTGTATATTCCAAAAGAAGCTATTCAAGTTACTACCTCTGACAACAAGAAGTAGTAGTGTATCAAAATGAAGGATCAGTAGACAAATTTCTTTGATCTCTCTAATTTTGATCTCATGCTAGTGGGAACTGAAATGCTGGGGGAGAAGATATGGGATACTCCTAGGAGTCAATCCCTAGGAGAGGACTAGAACCAATTACCACCTCTACCTCAAGGACCTTTGGGACTACCACCACTACCATCTTAGGATTTGACATTCCTAGACAAAGGCTCAATAACACCACTTCCTCCCATTATAGATTCAAAAGAACAAGTTGTTGAGGAAGAAGAGCCTAAACTACTACAAGTCAATCAAGTGTTAGAAGAGGTTCAAATACCAGAAGAACCCTAGAAAACTCCTCATGATATAAAGGCCATGACCTTGACCATAACTGATATAGAGACTCCAAATGTAGATCTTTCTCAAAAGGTGAAGACTCTAAAGAGGAGTGATACGAGGAAGACACCTAGAGTACAAATTCCCTTTTTAGCCAAGTGCATGTCTCTAATGGACACTACACTAGCTTGGTTGAAGAAGGAGGTCATTTTTTGACAAAAGAGGTAGTTGGATGTAACTACTAAGGAGAGAATGGAAGAGCTAGTGAAATCTATCAAGAAGCCTAAGCCATGTATAGGTGATGCATGGCCATTGGCCTTCATTATGAATAACTAGGATCATAACTTTCTTGCACACATAGTCATCCCTCCTCCACATGATAACACTAAGGATTTGATTCCTAAAGATTACAAAATCAAGGAGGTCCTATTAGGAAGTCTTACAGTAGATGTTCCCAAAGTGTTCATCACTACGGGCATAAAAGAAGTGTTTAGACATATGGAGCAAGATGATTCCTAGTTGATACCACTATAGAAAAAAGAAGAAGTTTTAGAGATGCTACTTACATGGAGTAGTGGGCCCCATAGACCTAGATAATCATGATATCACTCTTGCGATGACATTAGAGAGAAGAGAAAAAGGTAGTGTATAGATGGATTCATTTTTGGGAGCATGCCAAAAATGGCATGAAAATTTTGAGGAGAAAGGTGTACGAATAATACAGAGCAATTTAGGCTTGTTGCACCATATTAAATCGAGCACAAATAAACTAGTGTCCATAGTAAACCAAGATCTTGAATTGATAGATGAGGTACATACCTAAGCAAAGAACCTAAAAATTTTGACATCAATAAAAGGTCAAAGGTACTGTATCCTCATGGAAGTATATACTATAGAGGAGCTAGACAAGCTTGATGATTGGATAGAGAAAATATATGTTAGTAATAAATTCATTAAAGGACTACATGAGGATATACAGAGGTTGAGAGATCATACTGAAGAGAAAATTTTGGAAGTAGAAAGGTATTACAAAATTATTGGCCTTGAGATTTTTTAAGATGATTTAATAAAATCCCAAATCTATGCAATCATTTGTACAACAATTTTGAAGAACTTTCAAGGATGCTTTTTTAGATGAAGATATTAGACATGCATTTAAGATTAAAGAGGTATTGTTGGAAATAGACACTAAACTTGAGTATTTTGTGAAAACCCAAATTGACATTGGAAACTACTATAAATATGAAGCTTTGGATTTTCTAGAAGCTTCCCAAGTGACAAAGATAATCAAGAGATTCAAGAGCAAACATCCAGACATCATTTTGGTATAAAGGGGAAGAAAACCCAGATGGTAAAATTTCAATTTTGGCACTTGGGAAATTTTTGCATTTTTGGAACCTATCATCAAGGTGTGCAAGGTGCACAGGTGTGCAAGGTTCACAGGTGTGCAAGGTGCACTTTTCATAAAGGTGCACTGACAATTTTGAAGAAGTAACAATGCACCAACAGTTAACTGCTAGTTCCTAATGATAGTTCAACTCCATTCCATGCCCTAGAAACACATTCTAATGATAGTTAAACTCCCAGAAACATCCAAAGAAGGTCAAACTTTCATTTTTAGAGTTTCTAGTGACTCTCAAATCCTCTTGTAGCTTTCTTCTTATTATCTTCTTCTTCTTCTTCTTTTATTTTTTTTAAAGTCATGTAAAGAATCATGCACCCATTAATTGATATAAACAAGGGTGGAGACCTACTTAGAACCATTTAGAGAATCACTTTTTATATAATTAGATTTTTTATATTAGTTTTGAGCATATTTTTGCATGATAGGATCTCTCACTCTCAGCACAATAAAGAGGAGATGATTTGATGCAATAATATATGTTATTGGTGCTCTCATTTTGAGTGTAGTTATTATTGTTGGAGTGTGTTACTTTTTTGAATGCATGTTCATGAATAATAATGGAGCCAATTGTTTTATTATGTTGTTATGTGATGACGAGCCACACCACCCGTACCAACTCACAACCAAAAATGCAATAATATGGAGACAATAGAGATGACAAAATGCTTCATAAAGCATCCATTAATACTTGAAATTCATTAGAAGAGATTACATTTGAAGAGCTTACAACTCAAGAACTTCTATTTCTCGAACTTCCTTTAGAAGAGCTTCCATTTCTTGAACTTGATTACAAATGATAATAAGCTTTGCTTAAATAGGCACTTCTAACCCAAGACATTACAAACACAACCAATGTGGGATAAAAGGTAAATACAACTACCTTTAAATAAATATTAAATTCCCACCCAAATACAACTAAGCACCCAACAAATATTAAATGCATGGTTTAAGGAACTTTCCACAAAATTTTAAGATGCCACCTACACACCTCGATTAATGGAATGACAACTATTTTTATTATTTTCTATTTATGCCACCCATGCACCTTGATAATAGAAATTCCTCTTTTCTCCACTTTTCCTATTTTTTATTTTTAATTATTTTCCTTCCATTTTCATCACTTTCTATCTCCTCCAAAAAAATTTAATTTTTTTTCCCCTTTTTTTTTTTTTTCTAATAATTTAATTTTTCCATGCAAGATGCTCCTGCATCAGACTCCCCTGGTAGATAGAAAAGTGTGTCCCACACTTTGATGTCAAAAGAAAGATATAAACCATCTTCATCTTCACCACAAGCTTCTACCTCAATAGGGACAAGAAACCAACATACAAATCTTCCACATTTTTTTTTTTGCTGATGCATGATGCTCCTGCATCTGACTCCCATGGTAGGAAAAATTTTGTGAATATGGATTCACAAAATGAAGTAGCCACTGTTGACATATTTTTTTCCTCTTCCTCCAACACATAGCTGGAACAAGTATCTGATGCTAAAATTTCTCCTTTGCAATGACCTCTATCCAAGTATAAATCTCATCCTCATCCAATCTTGTTGAATTAATTACACCTGTAATAAATCCAGCAACACCATACCAATCTTCCTTTGCATACCATACATCATGAACAAGATCCTCATGCAAACCATCATTAATATCTTTTAAACTCATATCAAAGACAACATCCCATGATTCATAAGAATTTACCTGTTTGACATCTTCATCTTCACTTGCCTCTTTTATGTCGTCAACAATGCACGTAAGTACTCCACTTGCTTGATCTCCAACTAAGGCACTATACTCTTCCTCCATTGTTTTAGTCTTCCAATCACCTTCATCTACTTTTGGCATACAAATCTGGTTATCTTCATGCTCTTCCTCTTCTCTTTCATCTTCTTCAACTTCTGGTTCACAAATAATTTTCTCTTCATCCGCTTGCTCTTCCACTAGATCATCTTCCTTTTCCACATCCAAAAAATTATCAACATCTCTTTTCTGGTGACATGCTCTTCGTTTTCGCAACTCAGCTTCTAATTTATTCACTTGCTTCTGCAAATCAACTAGCAATGATTGTTGATTTCTTGCTCTAAATTTCTCAAGTCAAGGAATCCTCAGAATCCATCCAATCACAAAAGTCATCTTCTTCTTTCTCTTCTCCATAATCAAGTCTTTAGAAGACAGATCTCATGCACCACAAGAACCTTGTGCAAACTGCCTCACAGTCGGCGATCTATCTACACAATCAAGAACTTCTTGACAAACTTCAACCAACTCAAGGTCCTGGTATAAACTGCCTCACATTCGATGATCTGTCCAAACACTCAGGAACTCCCGCTCTGATACCACTGATGACGGGCCACACCACCCGTACCAACTCACAACCAAAAATGCAATAATATGGAGACAAGAGAGATTAAAAAATGCTTCATAAAGCATCCATTAATACTTGAAATTCATTAGAAGAGATTACATTTGAAGAGCTTACAACTCAAGAACTTCTATTTCTTGAACTTCCTTTAGAAGAGCTTCCATTTCTTGAACTTGATTACAAATGATAATAAGCCTTGCTTAAATAGGCACTTCTAACCCAAGACATTACAAACACAACCAATGTGGGATAAAAGGTAAATACAACTACCTTTAAATAAATATTAAATTCCCACCCAAATATAACTAAGCACCCAACAAATATTAAATGCATGATTTAAGGAACTTTCCACAAAATTCTAAGATGCCACCTACACACCTCGATTAATGGAATGACAACTATTTTTATTATTTTCTATTTATGCCACCCATGCACCTTGAAAATAGAAATTCCTTTTTTCTCCACTTTTCCTATTTTCTATTTTTAATTATTTTCCTTCCATTTTCGTGACTTTCTCTCTCCTCCAAATTTTTTTTTTTTTTCCCTTTTTTTTTCTTTCTCTTTTTTTGTTTTTTAATAATTTAATTTTTCCATGCAAGATGCTCCTACATCAGAATGCATCATTATGATTGCTTGATCTTTTAATTCTGGTGTTTGCCTTATGTTAACAAATTCCGCAAATGTATGAGTTGTGGAAGAGATCATCTATTGTTCCTGCATAGCTTCTTGTCTTGCATGAGCACACTTTTTGTGGCTTTGCAATTCAATGAGAAGTGAAACATCTTTTAGTTATTACTAAGTTCCTATTGATGATTGCATTAGTGGATTTGAAGCATTGCTCCTATTTTCATTGGTTTCATACTCGATCTTTTTGACAATTTAACTCACAGATGTGTTGTTACCATGGCTTATGTCTATTAGGAATTTCCCTTTCAATTTATTTTCTTTAATCTCTCAACCCCCTATCTTTGTTATTATATTTTCTAACACTTGGTTAAAATAGGAACTTATATAATTGCATCAATAAATTGCTTTCATCATAAAACAAAAAATACAAAAAATATATCTCTTTTGCGGTTACTTTTCAAATAGAAAATCAAACATCTTATCCAAAATTGTTCCAACTAGAAAAGATCTTGTGAACATATGCATTTATCTTCAATTGAGAAGATTCTAGTAGGTTGCAAGATCACCTAGAACCTTAGATTTGATCCTAGATTAGTTTTTAAAGAGAGGAATTCGAAAGGATTCTTGTTGTTAAAGCATCATTCAAAATAATAAATCAATAGTAGGTAAGGGCATAACCCCAAGCATACCTCTCAGGTAGTCAAATGCATCTTTAGGCAAAGGCTTTATAAAGACATCTACAACATAATCTTTATTACTCACAAACTCCAATTTGATCTCCTTTTATGCTTCCTTCTCTCTATAGATATGATACTTAATAGATATATGCTTCATCTTAGAATGAAATACAAGATTCTTAGACATACTCATAGTAGTTGTGTTATCATAGTAAATGATAACAGGTTCTATAAACTCAATCCCAATATCCTTCAACATCTACTTCATCCACATAACTTGATTACACTTATTTTTTGTTGAAACATACTCTATCTCAATTATACTTTGAAAAATATAATCATGTTTCTTTCTTAGGAAAGAAAGCAATCTTCCTCCAAGAAAGAATGCTTCACCACCGGTGCTCTTTCTATCATCCATACTGCCTACCCAATCTGCATCAATATATGCACACAAAGTGAAATTACTTGATCTATCATACCAAATTCCATAATTAGATTTTCCTTTCAAATATTTGAATATCCTCTTTACAACTGCATAATGATACTCTCTAGGATCACCTTGAGATCTAGCTACAATCCCAACTACATTTTTTATATCTGGTCTGGTGTGAGTTAGATAATGCAATCCTCCAATCATAGATCTATACTTCTTCTGCTCAATTGTAGGTGTCTCATCCTTGCTAGATAACTTGTGACCAACTATCAAAGGTGTACTGATAGCCTTCAAACTCTCTAATCCAAATCGCTTCAACATGTCTTTCAAGTATATAGATTGTGAAATGCAAATACCATCACTATTCTACACAATCTACAATCCTACAAAAAAACATCATTTCTCCTCTCATACTCATTTCAAATTCATTCTTCATCTCTTCAAAAAACTTATCAATTTCTTCATCATTACCTCCAAATATTATCTCATCGAAAAATATTATAATGATAAATAAACTATTTTCAACTTCTCTCAAATAAAAATTACCATCTACCATACCTTTAATAAATCCAATCTCTATCAAATACTTATCCAACCTTGCATACTAGTTTCTATGTGCTTTCTTTAGACCATACAATTCTTTCTTTAGTCTGCATACCATCTTTTTATCTTTGATCAAAGGGAATCCATCAAGCTTCTCAATGTAGACTTCTTCTTTAAGTTCTCCATTTATGAATGCTAACTTGACATCCATCTGATATACCTTGAACTTCTTACTTGCTACATAAGCCAAGAACACTCTTACTACTTCCATTCTAGAAATAGGGGCATATGTTTCCTCATAATCTATGCCTTCTTTCTATGAGTAACCCTTGCAAAAAAGTCTAGCCTTGTTTCTCACAACTTCTCCTTATTCATTCATCTTATTCTTGAATACCAATTTGGTTCCTATCACATTTTTGTCTTTAGGTCTAGGAACTAATTCCCATATCTCATTCTTCTCAATTTGATCCAATCATCATCCTTACATGCTTCATCTATTCTTTTAGGCTCAACTTGAGAAATTAGATACAATTCCTTATTCACTATGTTCCTTGTGAGTACACCTTTATCTTTACTTTCAATTATCTTCTCTAGAGGGTGATTCTTTGTCATATTCCTATTAGAGGTAGGAGTTGACATCTCAACTCTTATCTCATCTCTAGATTTAGATCTCTTCTCTCCTCTATGCTCAATGGATAACACATAATTATGGAAATAACTATTAGTTTCAAAGAAAACTTCTACATTTTGTCTAACAATTCCAAAATTATCTTCCTCTTTGTCTGAATTATAATCTACCATCTTTTCTTTAGTACCAAACTTTTCATCAATAATAATTGCCAAAGTTGTCTCTTCTAATAATTCATTTTTCTTAGCCAATTCACTCTTATCATCACAATCATTCAAGAATATTTTCCTACTTTCTTTAAGTTCTTCATCATCATTAGAAAGTGAACTCTTTCTAGACTTTCTTATTCTCTTAGGACATTTCAATGAAAAATGACCTAATTCTTTACATGTCCAACAAATGAAAACTTTCATACCTTTTGATTCCCTTTTCATAAGAAAATCAATACCTTCCTTTATCTTCTTTTCTTCTTTGCATATGGATCTATCTTTTCTTCCATTTTTTATATGCAACAAAAGGATTCTAGATCAAGAAACTCAATGTCCACATCTTTACACATGTCTAATAATTCACCAAGAAGCTTTATCTTCTATGAGATGAAATTTATTCCATTATATTGAGGACTAATCTTTCCCACCATGATCTCCCAAAGTTGTTAAGCTTACCCTTGAAGGACCTAAGGCTCTGATACTAATTTTTAGAATATATAGTCCACCGATATAACTAAGAAGGGGGGAGGATGAATATGTTATCCAAATATTATCACAATTATCAACCTTAAAAAAATTTAACCATATGAGAAATATAATCTAAAACCACAACAAGATACTCATACACAATTAACACCAGATGTGTTAAATAGGGAAACCCTTGATTAGAGGGAAAATTCCGGTGGGGATGGTACCCAAAAGATGATGTACTAATATAAATATTCTTTTTTAGAGGATGGACCCTACTAGGAGTCTATGAATACATTCATGTGAAGAACCTCCTTATAGCAATATCGTGAGAATGCTCGAAATAACAGAATACAAAGTGATAGCAGAACTCAGAATGAATCTACTGATCGCAGGCCACTTCGAGGGGGTAACCTCCTTTGAGCAAGCTCAATACAATAAATTCGTCCGTACCCATCAAGGGCCTCAACCTATTCTTATATACTGAGTACGATCTAAAAAAGTAATACTACCTATGCATGTGGGATAATAAAATATACTCACGGGACGACTTACAAAGCATATGCATCCAACAACACTACTCTGACAAAATAAACAGAAGGAACACACAGGTTCCTAACATCCCCTCTCCCTTAGAAAAAAGCTTTGTCCTCAAAGCTTAAGGTGTGGAAATTGTTGTTGAATCTGAAGAAGGGGTTCCCAGGTAGCATCCTCTGGTTGCATGCCATGCCACTGAATCAAGACCTCAGAGATGGAGCGAGAGCGAAGCTGGCGAGTGCGCTGGTCAATGATTGCCACCGGCTCCAGGATAATGGATCCTTCCGTATCCATTTCAAGGAGAGTAGTTTGTGCTCTGACAGTGGTACCCAGAACTTTCTTTAGACAAGAAACATGAAAGACTGGATGAAGGCGGGAAGAAGGAGGAAGTTCCAGTTTATAAGCAACTGAACCAATCTTCTGCAGAACCTTATAAGGCCCATAAAATTTTGGGGCCAGCTTATGACGCCCTTTCAGCTTTAGGGAGGATTGTTTGTATGGCTGTAGACGAAGAAAAACCATATCCCCAACTTGAAATGAGCGCTCAGAACGGTGTTGATCTGCTTGCTGTTTCATCCGATTACGGGCCATGTGAAGATTATCCTGTAAGGTACGAAGAATCTGATCCCTGCTGCGGAGAACTATGTCAACTGCCTGGACTGGTGAGCTGTTGGGAGTGTAGGGAAGGAGCACTGGAGGTGCCTGACCATAGACTGCTTCATATGGAGTCATTTTAGAGGCAGTGTGGTAAGAGGTATTGTACCACCATTCAACTAAAGGGAGCCACTTGGCCCACTGATGTTGCTGTTCGGAAGTGAAGCAACGAAGATAAGTTTCCAAGCATTTATTGACAATTTCAGTTTGACCATCAGTTTGTGGGTGATAGCCCGAACTCATCTTCAGTTTGGTGCCAGTTTTCTGAAACAGTTCAGTCCAAAAATGACTGGTAAAAGTTGCATCACGATCAGAGACAATGGAAGAAGGGAGTCCATGAAGACGAAATATCTGGTCCATGAAGATTTGTGCAACAGAGGAGGCAGTATAGGGGTGGCTGAGGGCACAAAAATGACTATATTTCGAGAGACGATCAACCACAACCAAGATCACTGTCTTGCCACCGGATTTAGGAAGCCCTTCAATGAAATCCATAGAAATATCAGTCCAAATCCGTGTAGGGATGGGCAATGGTTCGAGCAAGCCAGGAAGGAGGGTCGTTTCACCCTTGTGGCGTTGGCAAGTATCACATTCAGCCACCATCTGTTGAATCGTCTGTTTCATCCCTTTCCAAAAGAAGTTTCTCCTTGCTCGCTCATAAGTTTTGAGGAAGCCTGAGTGCCCTGCTGAAGGAGAAGCATGGAGTTCATAAAAAATAGCCTGATGTAGAGCTGGGTTCTGAGGAAGCACTAGCCGACCCTTGTATCGAAGAGAAGCACCATCCCAAGAGTAATGTGGTATAGCAGAAGGATTATTGGCTAGCTGGTGAATGATTTGAGATAAAGAAGAGTCACTGTCATAGCCCTGCTGAACAGACACTAACCAATTGGGAATGGGCATAGAAATAGCGGAAAGGGAAGCTTGATTATCAAATGTGTGAGAAAGAGCATCTGCCACAATATTCTCCTTACCCTTCTTGTAGGTGATCTCATAATCATACCCCATGAGTTTGCTGACCCATTTCTGTTGTGTAGGAGAGGATACCCGTTGTTCTAGGAAGTATTTTAGACTTTGGTGATCGGTTCTGATGCAAAAATGACTCCCTAAGAGGTATGGCCGCCACTTCTGTACAGCATGCAAAATAGCCATCATTTCTTTTTCATAAGTAGAGAGGGCTAGATTCTTACCAGAGAGGGCTTTGCTAGTGAACGCAATAGGATGGTCATCTTGCAGGAGAACAGCACCCAATCCATTGCCGCAAGCATCACTCTCAATAGTGAAGGGTTTGGAAAAATTTGGCATCGCGAGAACAGGTGTACTGCACATAGCCTGTTTCAGTTGTTCAAATGCAGTCTCAGCAACAGGGGTCCCGGAGAAGGCATCCTTTTTTAACAGAGCTGTCAATGGTGCTGCAATTTTCCCGTAATCTTTGACAAACTTGCGGTAGTAGCCAGTCAACCCCAAAAAACCCCGAAGGCTCTTGAGAGTTTTAGGATGCGGCCAAGTTTTCATGGCATCTATTTTTGTAGGATCCACCCGCACTCCATGGTGTGCAACAATATGCCCGAGATACTCCACTTCCTCCTGGCCAAACACACATTTAGATAGTTTTGCACAGAGGTGATGATCAGAGAGAAGTTGCAAGACAAGCTCCAGATGATGGAGATGCTCAGCCCAAGTTTTGCTATATATGAGGATATCATCAAAGAAGACCAGAATGAATTTCCGGAGGTATGGTCGAAATATGTTATTCATCACTGCCTGAAATGTTGAAGGAGCATTCGTGAGGCCAAAGGGCATGACTAAAAATTCATAGTGACCATCATGTGTGCGGAAGGCAGTTTTAGGTATATCCTCCTCATTAACCCGAATTTGATGATACCCAGAACGAAGATCTAACTTGGAGAAAAAATGAGCCCCATGAAGTTCATCAAGAAGTTCATCAACAACTGGAATGGGGAACTTGTCCTTTATAGTGAGATGATTAAGTGCTCGAAAATCAATGCAGAGTCGCCATGACCCATCTTTTTTGCGAACAAGCAGAACTGGAGAAGAAAAGGAACTGATACTAGGGCGAATAATACCTTGCTTCAGTAAGTCACGGACAAGTATCTCGATTTTGGTCTTCTGATGAAATGGGTAGCGGTAGGGCCTGATGTTGGGCGGAACACTGCCAGGAAGGAGCTGAATACGGTGGTCCTCTGGACGAGAAGGAGGTAATCCCACAGGTTCAGAAAATACACCAGAATACTTGTCCAAAATGTGTTGGAGAGCGGCAGGCGTGCTAGAGACTGCTGATGGCTGCATCTGAATGGAATGGAGCTGAGCGATGACACCATGTGAATTCTTCTTAAGAAGTTTTTCCATACGGTGTGAACTGATGATGCTGAGAGACCCTGGTTGTAAGCCTTTCAAAGTGTGTTGGTGCCCCTCGGCTGAAAACTGCATCCAAAGTTCAGCAAAATCCCAGAGAATGGGGCCAAGAGTGCGTAACCATTGGGCACCCAAAACCACATCACAGCCACCTAAGGGTAAGGCAAACATGTCAGAGCGCATGTTATAATCTCCAATAGAGAGACGCACATTGCGACATTTCCCTTTACAAGGTAAAGTGCCCCCATTGGCAATCATGACTTCAAAGCTAGAGCAGGGATGGATAAAGCAATCAGCCTGTTTGGCTATTCGTGGATCAATGAAGTTATGAGTGCTACCAGAATCAATGAGTATAGTAAGAGGGATCTTCTTGAAGAAACCCTGGACCCGCATGGTTTGTAGAGTAGTGACTCCTGCCAAAGCATGGACAGATATCTCTGGTGGAGCTTCTGGTGAAGGAGGTTCAGGCTGGTGAGGCTCAACCGCATCATCCACTGTTTCCTGAGCATCTACATATTCTTCCAGTTCCGGTGGAGAATCCACATCCAAGAGATAGAGCTTTTGCTGAACACATCTATGGCCCCGAGACCATTTCTCATCACAATTATAACAAAGCCCTTTGTCTCGCCTGACTCGCATCTCTGTTTCAGACAAGTTCTTGATCGGAGTAGTTCTGGGAGCTGGTATGACTGGAGGGTTGTGAGAACCTGTATTTCTGAATGGAACAAAATTAGATCTGGAGCGTTGTAGAGCACTAATCTTGTCTTCCGCTAACTTAGCCAACCCAAGGGCTTCCATCATTGTAGTAGGTCGAAACATTTTGACTTCTGAGCGAAGTGCATCCTTCAGACCACTGACAAAACAACTACGGAAGAATTCATCAGACAAGCCCTCTGTGTGATTAGCTAATTTTTCAAACTCTGTCTGGTATTCTCTTACAGTGCCTGTTTGACGCAGTTTAGTAAGTGCTCCTGTGAAATCATCAAAGGAACTAGGGCCAAAGCGCTCCAAAATGAGGGTGCACAATTCTCTCCATGTTGGGCCTACATTAGCCTTGATGTACCAACGGAACCATTGAAGAGCTTCATGTTCCAAATGAAAAGATGCAAGGGGGACTTTGTGGTTATCCAAAGTATTATGCAAGCTGAAATACTGCTCTGCCCTATAGATCCATCCAGTCGGATCAGAACCATCGAAGCGTGGAAAATCAAGCTTTGGTCCACAGAAATTGCCAGAAGAGGACCCAGTATCTTCTGAATGGTTTCGGCTCATGGCTGACTGCTGAAAGTTAAGACCCAGAATTTTGTCATCCAGATCTTGAAGTTTGGTTTTGAGGGATGCCATTTCTTCTTCCATGATTTTTGCTCCTGTACGCGTAACAACCATAAAGCAAGGGTTTTTTTTTTTTTTTTTTTTTTTTTTGGAATGGGTAGAAGATGAGAAACAAAAACTTTTTTAGTTACGGCAAACTTGGATTTGGGTAAAACTCAGATAGGAAATGGGTGTTCGACGGGTGGTGGGAGACTATCTAGGGACAAGGGAAACAGAAAAATGAGGGTTTCAAGGGTAGGGAGGCGAAATGAGGCGAACAGTCCAAGAGGGATAAGGGAGCAAAATGAGGAATTGAATCTTGTGGCTCAGTTTGGGGGCGATTGGATGAGAGGTGAAAAAGATAGGGCAAACCCTAAAATTAGATAAATGAGGGATTTAGGGCTTTGATATGTAAAATTTGGGGTTGGGTCGCCAAGGAAGGAAGTATGTGAAATGATATTGCAGACGGTCTGCGGAAGTATGAGCAGAAACAGAAAGCAAACAAGGAAGCTACGACTAAAAAACAGAAAAAATTTTACTCTTTTTTTTTTTTTTTTTTTTTTTTTTTGAACAGTCGACTTAGAAAAATTCACTCACAGACAGAACAACTGAAAAGAGTTATTGCAATAACAAGAGATATTAGAAGTGAGAGGAACCTGAAGGCCACGACAGAAAAAAAAGAAATTTGATGTAATTTCCACCCAGCGAGCCCAAGAGAGTGCTCTGATACCAGATGTGAAGAACCTCCTTATAGCAATATCGTGAGAATGCTCGAAATAACAGAATACAAAGTGATAGCAGAACTCAGAATGAATCTACTGATCACAGGCCACTTCGAGGGGGTAACCTCCTTTGAGCAAGCTCAATACAATAAATTCGTCCGTACCCATCAAGGGCCTCAACCTATTCTTATATACTGAGTACGATCTAAAAAAGTAATACTACCTATGCATGTGGGATAATAAAATATACTCACGGGACGACTTACAAAGCATATGCGTCCAACAACACTACTCTGACAAAATAAACAGAAGGAACACACAGGTTCCTAACAATTCAATACATATGAGTCCCTATTGGGAGTTGTGCCAACCCTATTAGTAATTGTGGAAGATAGTTGGACCCACTACCCAAACAATTTCAAGGTTAAGGCCAATGAACCCATTGTCCAAATGATCTTTGTATTATTCCTTGAAAAATAATAGAAATGAAATGTACTTCCTTCCTCTACCTCTATCCTACCAACTGAACTTCTGCTCCTTTAGATCTTATAACCAAATCACATAACTCACATCCAATAATCCCTTGGGTCACTTACTCATAGTCATTAAGAACTATGATCCTCTTTGTACTTTGCACTTCTCAAAAATGAATATTTGATACTTCCTACAAACAAGAAAAAAATCTTTCCTTTATACCATATCTTCATAATAATTCCTTGAGTCAGCCTTGAGGATTTCCCAATTAATTATAATAAGATAATTAATTAATTATAATTACAATAGCATTGTCAGCTCACAGTCAATACAAAGCCTCACATGTGTGATACCAAAGCTGGCACACTTGCTTATATAACCATGTATGACTATCCTGTGTGACTGCACACTTCTTCATTGCATCTCAAATACAAGATAGAAAACAAACATCAAAACATTATTCTCCAATACTCTATTTACGTACTCCTCTTTTAAATTAGGTACAACTATGGTATGCCTTTGACTTAGATTCTATGCAGTTATCCCATCATCAAGACATAGTGTGGAACATGTCTTTAACTATGCCTCACCAAACAACAAAACCATTGTTTGTACCAGTAAGATCTCTGACTACTATTCTCCTAGTCTTTATAGAAACAATACTATGTTGTCATCAATGACAAACACATTCATGAATGCAACATGTCAATCCTCTCAAATGCTTAGAATACTCCCCCAATGTAGTATCATTAGCATTCATGTAAATAGATTGAACATTTCTTCACTCTTGACTCTTTGCTACAAATGGTTAAGATATCACTTTCTCATGTTAGGGTTTTGAAACTTTTCTATCTGAATAAGTTAGCACAATAGAAAATTAGTCCTCGATCACTCTTTCACTATTAGTTCACTTCCAATTGCCTTAAAATATCTTTGCAAATAGCTCTATTCTCTCAAAATTAGAATGTAAAGTGTGTTTAGTGTAATCAAATTCTTGATATATACCTTCATTCATTCAAGTTAGGGTATCCATTAATGTTGTATCCTTTGATAGGTGGAATCCAACTTTCTCAGTCAATATAGACACTTTTGAACTTGATCTCCACTATACATCTTGGTAACTTTCATCTAACTCAACCTATATATTAGTCTGACATTTGGTTATTTGGTCCATATTGTAATGCTCAGTCAATATAGACAATTTTACTGATGTTTGGCTCCTATCATATAGATGATTCTTGTGCACCATTCTTCCCATAGATATATTCTATTTCATCTTTTCTTGTGCTAATATGATCTTTAGCACATTCTATGTTAGGAACTAATGTAAGATAAATCATTGTATAGAGTTCCTTACATACCTTTCTGGATTAGTTTGAGGTGGTGTGTCCACCTTCTCCATTAGAGTGGGTAACCTTGACTTTATTTGTTCCAGTACCTCTAGTTTCAATTTTTTTCTTCCAATTTTGATTCATCTCCTTTTTTGTTTGTTCAACATCTATTTTTCCTTTACCCTTGATGTGTTCACTATTAGATATTGGTGATCAAGTCCTTTGGTTCTTGCTTGCATGCCCAATCTTGTGACAATTAGAATAGACTTTCTTACATACATTATTCTACCTTCTATTTTTCTAGTAGGGTTTTTCCCATGATTTGCATTCATATGCTCTATGTCCAAACTTTTGACAATTGTAGAAATATCCCTCAAATCTAGGTGTAGTAAATGTATTGTTCATTTTTTTATCTACACTCATGTATTTGATGTACTTTCTTCTTGTAGTAAAAAAATAACTAGTGAAATTAGGTTAAGGATTTTGCATAACATTCTTACTTTTGCAAATAGTTGTTGTGCATCCAAGTTTACCACAATGATAGCATGCAGGTTTGTCTTTTGACTTTTCATTCCTTATCCCATCACTCTTGGATGATTCTCCTTCTTTAATAGATGAATATTTATTTGTATGTCCTTTTCTAAAGATGCTTCTAGATGACCTAGGTGATCTCATCATTTCTTTAAAGTACCTAAGAGCTTCACCAAGCTTATTCATCCTTTCCACTAGTTCTTTCTTAAATCTTAATGTATTCCTCAATAGTAACTCTATGATCTCAAATTTTCTATCTCCATGCCTTTCCTATTCAATTCCTAATTTTATTGTATCAGTGTATTCATCATGTCTAGATAAGTGTTTGCAAGTTTTTTCATAAAGAAGTTGATACACAAGGATTTTCATAGTTCATCTCTTACTACTCCAAATTTCTATAGTATGAGCTAGATGCCAATCATTTGATTGTCAATGACCTTTCCTAATTTGTAAGCCTTCATCTCCAAGATCTAAACTCACAAGTTATTAGCCTTCCTTTATAAGAACTAAGATATGATACCAATTTTTGGAATTTTAATTGGGAAACTAAGATACTCGAAGGGGGGTGAATGAGGATCTTTATAACTTTTATCCTTCAAAACAACTTTATTGCATTCACTATATTGACCATCTCATATCAAGTTTATGCATAACATAACTTGTAAAATCAAATGTTTTAGTAGATCTTACTATTGATCACATCCATGAAATGTAAACACATAACAAGAAAGGTTTTTTTACCTAGAAACCCTCGAAGGTGAAGGTAAAAATGGGGTGGGGATGACACCAAAAAATCTTTACTATTGCAGTAACAAAGCTAAACTATTAGTTTTATAATTTTGTTCACTTGTGATTATAAACCTTGCAAGGGGTTTGCCTTGCTAATTTAGCATTTAAGACTATTATGTGTTACCTTGATTAAAGTATTTTACACTTACATTGAAGTAAGGACACTATTAGGAGATTTATAAAGGTTTGTTATAACCACTTTGTTAAGAGATTTTCCCTAATTCAATTTGTTAAAATTGATTCAGTACTTCATCCTTCGGTCTACACTTATAATTTTTTAATATAGATCTCCTTTTTCTAATCTCTAATCTGATCTCAAATATGATATTGATTTTCTTAGTCCTTCACTACTTCATTTGGTACAAAACTATGTTCTTCACAACTTTTTGCATGCAACATCCAAGATTTAACTCTTTCACACAATACTTGTTCTTTCTTCTCATACATCACAATCTCATCTTTGATAACTCACTCTTAAAATATTGTTTTAATTTTCCTATTTAAAGACACCCATGGAGTCTTCTAGATGCTTCCCTTTTTGTCTCTTCATCCAATTGGTTGTTCTTTCCTCATAGAGATTGTTGATCCATGTTAGAAGGTGTAAAAACCTCTATAAAAAACTATATGATCATTAAATGACATGTCCATGTCAGCTCAAAATAGTTTACCTCAAAGTCTATATCATTTTAGAAATTTATGTTCTCTCTATTGTACTAGACACATATTGTCTATGATGCTCAATTGTAACTGATCTTCATTTTGTTGCTCAACCTTAACTATACTTGGCTTCATCTATATAACTAAGAATCTATGTGCCTTTTCTTCTTGACATTCACTAGGTTTGACTTGTATAGAGGTACTCGGTGACCAAAGACTTGCTTGACTCCTATAGAGCTTGAAATATACAAGATTATATACAAGTCTTTACATGACTCAGCCTATATAGAGTAGCTTGGTTGCAGTGATGACTGACTAACATTTCCTATATATGATGAAGTGTTTGATGCTAATAGACAACAAGACTTATAGATATCAATAGTGTAGAGAGAGAGGATCCATGATACATACTAGTCGTGTGTCAAGACTATGTGAAATATTTGACTTAAAAATACATAATTCCACACAAATGGAAATAAGTAAATTAGGAATTATAAATGGGAAAATGGGACTTTAGGAAATTAAGAATTTCCATAGTTTGCAAAGATTAACAAATTGATTAATTAATATTAATAAATTAAGAATGTTGGCTAATAAGAATAATTAGTAAGGTAGGATAAATGATTGAAATGACATAGGAATAGATTATGAGTTAACTATTCCTCTAAGAAAAAATAGTAATTGATTGGCCAATTTCATGAAATAAATGTGGAATTAACCTTTCGATGAAATGCGATAATTATGGAGATCTACTAGGATGATGCTAAGTAGATCAAATCCATGATAAAATTGATCAAGTGATTAAGACTGATAGCATGTCAATGACATATGACATGGATTAAGGGTGTGTGATATTTAACAAATATTGTAAAAGCCACAGGATTGAAATTGATTGACAAGATTGATCATAATAACATTGATGGACATTTTCAATGTTATTAAATTTATTGGATAATATGATGATATGACATTGAAGGAATTCATAATATCGATGATCAAATAATAAAAATGGTATATCAACCTAGCACCAAGGGACATGATGGTACTAAGGTTGTATTTGATAGGTTTGATAGATTGACAATGCACTGAGGGACACAACAATGCCTATGGTTGAATAATTGATGATTGATTAGGGATGTTTGAAAATCTTTAGATCATTTAGGGTTGATTTAGAATGGTTTTAGATTGATTTGGGATGATTTTTGGTTAATTAGTAAGGATTATAAAGATGTTGAAAAAGTTTAGGGTTGATTCTAAAAGGTTTAGATAAAATAGGAACCAATTCTGAAATAATATGTAGTTGATTTGAAAGGGGCTGTGAATGATGAAGGATATTTTCAAAATATGTTTGAATGATTATCAAGTTGTCCAAAGGATTAGAATTAGTGAAATGAGAAAATGGGACGTGCTAGTATGAATATGTGATGAGACAATAGACGTGAATCATTTTTTAGTTTCTATATTTTGCCCCTCTTTGATACAATGTAATTTAGAGCATTGTGTCCAAGAATAACTAATGATGAGAAAGCCATAAAAGCATACCCATATAGAGGTGGTATATATGGGTGCCCCCTTAAGAAATTGACCAAAAAAAGTATATGATGGGTCAATTTTTTGACAAGAAAGAGACAAATCCATAACAACTGACGGATAAAATATTGGAGCTCAAATGCAAAAGTTATGGGGTTTAGAGTGCAAAAATCATCATGACCAACATAGAAATTCCTCTTGTACATCCATCTTGTTGACATTTAGTAAAGTTTGTTATAAATGAAAACACTTATTCAGATTTTGTATGGCTATTGAGCTTACTGAACAATCTACAGTGTTTGCCATGCATTTTAGTTCCTACCGAGCATTTCAGTTGTTACCAAGTGAATTCAATCAGCGTGAAGTCCAAAAATTGAACCTAAGCACTCCAATGGTCATTGAGCTTTGTAATTTCTACTAAGTTAGCAATTCATGTAAAGTAAAGTTAGTGTTAATCGAGCCATATGTGATGATTAGTGTTTACCAAATGTAGTCATGGTACATGAGTAATTCAGTTTATATTGAGTTACATAGTATCTACTGAGTCACCAGTGTAGACTGAGTTCAAGATTACATTGAAGTGATTAGTATGAATTGAGATTCTACTTTAACTAAGTGCATGATGATGCCAAGTAATGACAGTGGACATCAAGTATCAAAACTTCACCAAGTTAGTCTTCAGAACTCGAGTGTCTTCATTTGGGCCAACTTTGTAATATTGATGTTAATTTGTATGTTGGCCAAATTTGTAATTATGTAAATTGGATTGATATATAGGTAATTTATTGTATCATATCCAAGTGTGCTAGTAATGTGAAACAAAATCATGTGGATGTAAATCAGTAGTAGACAAAGTATATTGTAAGGCCATATCAGAAAAGGAGTAGCAAAGACATATCCATCACAAAAGGTGATCAGTACTTCAAAGAATCTCTATCAATAAATTAGTTGTAAGTCAAAGATCTATTGTTTCATCATAACAAGTGAACCAGTCCAAATCCTTTAACAAGGTAGACTTAACAGTTTTTCTTAAATCTCTTCATAGAGTGCATACTTCATTGTGTGTTTGTAAAACCTCTAACAAGGTGGACCTAGTAGTCCTAATTGTTCCTAATAGGGAAGATCATCAGAAGTAATCAATGTAAGCCTTAACTGACCAACTTTATGCTATAGTATTGAAGTTTTGTGGGTATCATCCCCATTCCAATTTTATTTTCTATTTGGAAGGTTTATGGGTCACCAAATTATTGTGTTCAAGTGTTATGAATGATTTATATTTTTAGTTTCTCATGCTTGCAATTAGATCAATAGATGATAATTGGTATATTTCTATTAAGTTCTTAATTTAATAAAGTTTTAGAGGTTACTAATTCACCCCTCCCCTCTTAGTAACCTAGCATAGTCTTGAATATTTCCAATAATCAGTATTAGAGCTTTGTGGTTCTCAGGAGAAAGTTTAACAACTTGAGCAAAGATCAAGAATATGGAGATATTTAGACTTGATAAGCCAATTGACAATGAAAAGTTGGATCTAGAAATGGCCATTGCACAACTCAAGAAAGAAAAGGAGAAACTTTACTAGTCCCTAAAAAGAAGGAAGGAACTTGCAAATCAAATGAATGATCATCAGTACATTGAAGAAAGAATTGAAGACTTTTTCCCTTCAAGTAGTTTATATGAAGCAAATGATGCAATCAAAGAACTCCTAGAGAAGAATGGTTCCCTACAAGAAGAAGTAAAAAAGTTGAAAAGAGAACAAGAAATTCAATTAGTAAGGCTATGTGAAATCTTGGAATAGAAGAACAAGATGAAAGAAGAAATGGATGGAAGAAGCAATGAAATCTAGAACCAATCCCTTCAACATGCAAATCTTATGGATCAAATCTCCAATGAAAATGAGGAAATCATGAGCCAAAGATAGCTCAATGAAAGATTAAGAAATGATCTAAATTTAGAAAGACAAATCAATGAAAGAATAATAAATGACCTAAGATCTAAAAAGAAAATCAATGAAAGATTGAAAAATAACCTAAACACTAAAAATAAAATCAATGAAAGAATGATGAAATCATAAGCATACATGAATCAATTAAATTAACTGAATGAGTAAAATCTATATAGACACTAAGGTAAAGAAGGAATTGGATAGAAAGAAGAATGTGAATCCTCCAAACAAGGTTCTCAAAGAGATCAAAGACCTACTTGCAATCACTATGGTAAGATAGGTCATACATCAATCAGATGTTGAAGTAATGGTAAAGAAAAATTCAATGGTAAATAATACAATTGCAATCAGCATGGTCATAGGGCTAATGAATGCAAAGAGAAACCAAAATTTGAGGACAAGTCTCACAAATGCAAGAAACAAGGTCACAAGGCATCTGAATGTAGAACTAATTCATTCAATCCAGTACAAAAAATTGTGAAAGTAATATTTAGTTGGGACTACAATACTAGAGAATATGGAAAGATTGGCATGAGTTGTGTTAAACATCACACAAGGAAGAGAGATACCACCATAAGATGTTTCATTTGTACCAAAATTGGTCATCTAGCCAAGAATTGCATGAATACAGGTATAGTTGAAGATGAGAAAAAAGAAAAAAATAGATAACATTTGAAAGTAGATGAGGCAACAATGGATTCCTAAATCTATTGAGCATGTTAGTTCAAGCACTGATGGTCATGTCACTCAAGAAGTGGGTGACTCCACCATTTCCAACTAAGTTCTTAAGGAAGAACTAGAACTACGTTGTCAATATCGCATCCAAATAGTTCCAATTGAAAGGTGACAAAGATCAAGATCAATATTCAAGATACAAAAGGATCATCAAGTGAGATTGGTATTAGTTATCATCGAGTTACCTTCTCTACCGAGTAAGGTTAGGTCATGGACTCTACCAAGCAAAGTCAGGAGTAACAAGAACATATTTGATTACTGAGTTATGAAGCCTTTACTAAGCAATCCAAATAGATAGTGAATGACATGTTGTTGAGCATAATGTCATCACAGCTACCTTCGTACCAAGCATTAATGGAAATTTTTTAACAAAAGGTAGGAAATTGAATTCATTTTCCCCAAGGATTCTAAGTGTTATTATGAAGAAGCAAATTGCAAAGAAATCAAGCAACTTCGAGAAAAATTTGCAGTAAAGTTCTTCAAAGTTTTCATAGCTTACTGAGTAGCCATGGCATCAAGCAGAAACAACAAAGCAAGGAAAGGGTTAGATATGTTGGTTTGAGGAGTAGAATGGAAAGCACTTGATTTCAAACTTGTGCTAGTGGTTACTGAAACCCTCGACCCAAACAAAGGGCAATCACAGATTCCTCCAAAGGTACTTCTTAGTAATGACATCCAAACTCATTTTAAGTGTGCAATTCAAGAAATTGGAAAACTAGAAATGGATGATGCCCTAGGTGAACTATGTGTGAATGGGATTCTTAAACCTAAGCATAAACATTTGAAAGACAAGGGTATAACACACATTTCTCACCTGCCTCAAAATTTTCAAATAAAATGGATCAAATACATCCTAAGACAAGTTCATAATAGTTAGTTATGGCTTGAGTAACCAATCATGATCACCAAGAAGAGGATTCATCATATCACTGGCCTCCCCATTCTCACTAAAGCCAAAACCACCAAAACCCTAGGTCGGGTGGAGTTAGAAAAAAAATGATAGCTAAGTGGGATGGAAAAGGTATGAAAATTAGTAGTGTAATTAATGCAAAACTGAAATTTGTCATACATGTGATAGCTCACAAGATTTATAGTTCTAGCCATCTCAATAGTGTGTCATGTGAAGCTATTGACTTAGCATACAAGGTTGTGAAGAACAACTTGTCATATGATCTTGCAAATTTGTTGTTGAAGAAATTCAACAAAAACATGGAAAGTATTAGAACTTCCAAGAACAACCCTTACAAATTTAGTTCTTTGTTGACATGTTTATTTTTCTATGTTTAGAAGTTTTTCCCTTCAAAAGGCATAGTAGTATGGAGAAAGGATGTGCCAGTATTATATTAGATTAATGAATATATTTTTGAAATGGGAGAGAATTTTGTTAGTATAATGGATAACTATTTTGATGTATTCAAGGAGAAAATGAATAATAGATTTAGGATACTATTGTGGTATCCACAACACACACCCCATTTCTCACAAGGAATGGGGACCCCCTACTTTCTTTTGACTCCCAGACTCATAGTTCAGAAATTGGAAGAAGGAGAAAGTCTTGATTAAATCAGTTAGAGTGAGAAAAAAAAAAATCGCGCGAGCGCGCATGCAAAGAAAAGAGGGGAGGGAAGTTATAAAATGCCCCCTCCCCCCTTCTTCTTTTTTTTTTTCAATGTTGCAGTGGTAGAGCTAAGGAGGGAAAGGTATGGAAACCTTCCCCCCTCCACCTTGCACGCAAGCTTAGCACTCACGTGCACGTGACTAGAAGAGGAAGTGTGTGGCATGGCACTGCATGCACCCTTAAGGACACGCGCGCACCACACTGCTGTGGCACCCTTCTGGGCCACATGTGTGCTCTGCACCACCGTGATGCCCTTCTAGGCCACACGATGGCCATTGCTGGTGTGCCATTTTTGGACACACGTTGGTTGCAGATGTCACACCCTTTTTGGGCATGCGACAGCGCGATGCGTGCACACTCCTTCAGGGCCACACGATGGCGTGCCGTGCACGCATGCCTTCAAGGCCACGCGTGGTCATCACGATGATGGCATGATGTGTGCATGCTCCTTCAGGGCCGTGCGGTGGCACTTCACATGTGCACACCTTTAAGGCTGCACGCGATTGCCACAACGGATGCTGCATCCTCATGGGTGCACAGTGGCGTGCGCGTGCACTTTTAGGGTCACGCGTGGCCACCGCGGTGGGAAGCTCGTGCATGGCCACCGCCACATTTTCAAACCCCAACTTTTTTTTTTTTCAAATAAATAAAAATTTGTTTGTTCATTTTTTTTTTGATCTCTAAAAAACCAAAATTAAAAATTAAAAAAAATAAAAGGAAGTAAAATAAATAAAGAATATCATATTTTAATGTTTTATATGTATCCAATGATTAATCATTTTTTTCCTTTGTGATGTACAGGTAATATAATCAAATGGCATCCACATTCGGATCAATAGCAAAGCTAGTTGTGTACAGGTTCCAAGGTGTAACCCCTAAGTCATAATTGCACAATGAACACTCTGAGATCAAAGACACAGAACTTGGACACACGGACTTGTGAGAATTTTTGAGGGTTTGTAACAACCCAACTGAAAGATCTTCTTTGAGATCCACCTTAATCCGATCTAGATTGGTAAATGAAGCATCACATCCTGGGACCATTCAGTCAGCCGAATTGATTTTGACCTTATCTCAACATTTTGTTCCCGAGGAAAGGGTGGTAAAGAGTGTCACTGGGGAAGTGGTCTTAGATCTATGACCTGATAATATTGAGAGAGTTTTTCACTTACCTAGAGCTGATCAGTTTATCAAACTTTTATATGAAGCAGCTGAGAGTTGGCATAAGGGTCACCACCAGGAGGCCATGGAAATCATATATTCCTCATACTTCATTGAGAAGCCATATTGAGGAAAGACGATCGTCAAAGTAGACATGGTGCGAGGATACATGAAGGATGACATTAGATATTCAATCATTCTTCTGAGCAGAGTTATGGGATTTCCTGCAGTAGGTCATCTCACTCCATTCATGGTTAACTTCATTGAAACTATTAGACACACAAAAATGCCATTGGATTGGGCCACCATACTTAGTGAGAATGTGTGTGATCAGTTGCAAACAATAAAGGACAAGAATAAGTTTTATATGACTTCTTATGTGGTATATCTACTTGCAGCAAGAGCCACTGACTATCTTGGATTGTACAAAAAGGGCAGTATGCAGGACCCTAATGCATGGCTATATATAGTTTATCCTCAGCTAGTTAAGAAGAAGCTCTCACCACAAAGCAAAGAGTACAAGATTGTGAATGATGCCTTTATCTTTTCCATCATTCAATTCATCGAAGGTGATTATGGAAAGAGATTGTCTAATGAGGCCAAGGCATAGATCAGAGCTCTCAGTGCATATTATATCTAGTTTTTGACATTCACATACATTCAGGTTGGTAGTGCATCTATTCATCCAAAGAAGCTCCCAAGGTACCCAAGTGACAGGTTGGTTCTAATGGAAATTTCTCAATAGATTGAGTCAGCATATGAGAGGATCAAGAAACAATGAAGACCTTGTTGGGATTGGCCATTTGTAATTAGAGCATACCAGATAAAGAGAAAGTAGGATATCTTGACTTTTGAGTGGGAATGGGAGAACTATCCCCTTGAAGAATATATCTCTCCCTAGCCATTCTTCAACAATGTTGGTAAAGTGGAAAATTTAGCAGGAAAAGAGTTCTACCACAAGGATGCCATTGAAGATCATTGGATGAATGCCACAAATGACTATGATGTCCGTATTAGGGACTATTGTAGAATGACTTTATATTTAGTAGAGAAGGCTCTCCATTTGACCATCCTAGATGAGATAAGGCTACAAGATTCGTAAGAGCTACTGGATCCCTTATTCAATATAGACAAGGTTGGTGAGAGGCCCATCCTGAATGCAGAAGTTGATAGGGAGGAAGGAGATGATATCAATCATTGGGCAAGACATGTCATCAGAATGACAAAGAGTTGTATCAAGAAACCCTTTCCACTTGATCTAATTTTGAACATAGTGATATTACATGCACATGCTCACCCAAAAAGGGTAAAGGGGAGGAAGGTCACAGTTCCTATCTTTGTGCTCCAGTCTCCTATCAGGCCAGAAACAGTCTACCAGCTTGATCATCCAATGGGATATTACCATCTGTTAGAGAAGAAGAAAGAAAAGAGGAAGAGAGTATCTCCTCAGAGGATCCAATTAGAGCATACTGAAGAATAGGCCCCTATGCTGCAACATGAATCTACTTCCCAAGATCCTTGAGACCCTACAATTTCTCATATCCAAGTTGATTTTCCATTGCCTCCCATTTTGTCAAGCCAACAAGAAGAAGGAGAGATTCTAGAGACATCCATTCATCTGATGCATGAAGAACCCACTTCTCCTATGGTTCCACAAAAGCAAAGGAGGGTTAAGGTTAGAATGAACAAGAGGCAGAGAGTTCATAAAATATTAGTGCCTAATCCATCTATTCTTGAAACCATTCTCGAGGAAGAATTAGATGAGGATGAAACAGAGTCAGATGGGGAGGAAGAACAAGTACCTTTACAAGGGAGAACTCAGTTTGCCAAAGCCTCACAATTGGAAAGAAAGAAGAATGTCAAAAATATCCCACCAGCCACCCAAGCTAAAATAGTAGAGCTCTCTTCTTTGGAAGATGCAGTACAATGATGGGTGAATGAGCAAAGAGAGCTAGGCGATGATATTCTCCCCATTCCAGATTTTGATTTCATTCTAGTGGGTAAAGAATTGGTTGGAGATAAGATTAGAGATACTCCTATAGGTGAATCTCAACAACAAGATTGGATGCAGATGCCACCTAAGACACAAGGTCCTCATCCAATGCATCCATCTTCACCTCAAGCTATGATGGGAGATAAGGTTTTAGTGACACCTCCACCTGCAAGTTCAGAGGAACATGTTCTGAAAGGATCATCATTACAAGGAGAACCAGAACCAAGGACTACTGATGAGCCACCAAAAGAGGCACAAGTAATGGAATGTATACAACATCCTTCCTAGGAAGTTGGGGATCAAACTATAGGATCTATAGAAATTGAAACTATAGAAGAAGAACCCTCTCAATAGGAAACTCCAAGAAAAAGTGACAGAGGGAAGGAGGTAGCTGAACACATCCCTTCATCATCTAGAGCCAAGGTTAAAGAAAGACATATCCCGAGATGGTTCCAGAAGGAATTAATGAGAAGTGCTAAGCATCAATTCCTTGCTTCAAAGGATGATATTTGTGACATTGCAAAGATTTTGAACAAGCCTAACTCTCTGTTACAGGATGCAACACCATTTGCATTCATTATCACTACTCAGAATCAGGACTTATTTGCACAAGTGGCTCATCTCCTGAAAGGTACAGATGAAGAAGCTATCAGCCTTTAGGACTATGAAGTAAAGGATATCACATTAGGGAAACCTACATGGGATACTTCTCAAAAAATGATGACTATGGGAGTCAAAGAGGTTCTTAACCACATGGAATGTGATGATATTGAAATCAAAGCACTTCGAAGGCAAGTTGAGATCTTGAAAGGATATCTAGCTAAAGTTATTGGCCCTCTTGATTCTGAATGCCTCAGGGAGACTTTGACTACAATTCTTAAAGAAGGGGAAGGTGTACAACTCAATCCATTTCTGAGAGCTTGTCAGGATTGGTGATACAACCTTGAGGATAGGGGTATCACTATAATTATAGGAAGTCTAAAATTATTGCATGCTACACAAGAAAATGTTGATAAGATCGTGGTAATTTTGAGGCCAGACTTCAGCATTATGGATGAGGTATGGGTTTGGAGCAAGGATTTGCAAATTCTACAGGCCATAAAAGGAAAAAGGTACTGCATTCTAATTGATGTATATATTGGCAAAGAGCTAGACATGATAGATGATTGGATAGAAAAGATTGCAAAGGGAAATAAAGTGATGGAAACATTGCATAATGAGATACATAGGCTCAAGGACCAAGATTGAGAGAAAATTTTGGAAGCAAAAAAGTTATATAGTGATGCATGCTTGGATATTTTTGAAGATGAAGAATGAGAGAAGCTTTTACCAATTGAGGTAGTTGTAGAAAACTTTAGAAAGACTTTAGAGGAAGCATCTAGTGATGAAGACATTAGACAAGCCTTCAGGACAGAAGAAGCATTGTTAGAGGTGGATAACAAACTTGGGGATTTTGCAAAAACTCGAATTGAGGTGGACAACTACAAACAGAAGGTCAAAGATAAGTATGAGGATTTGGATCTTCCCAATGTTGCTAAGATTACTGAGATTATAGAGAAATTCAAGGGAAAATATCCAAACATATCTTTAGGATGAAGATGAACAAAACCTAGATGCCAGAATTTCAATTTTGACACAGAGAAATTTTTTGAGATTTTTGACTCAGTCGAGGTCTATAGTTCCGCAGCTCCGTAGATCCATAGGTCCACAGCTTCGTAGCTCTATAGGTCCACAACTCCACATTTTCATGTAGCTCCGCAATTCAGAGCTGCACTGACAGTTGACTGCCAATTTTAAAAATAGCACTTTCCATGTATTGGAAACGCATTTTGATGGCAAGTTAACTTAGACACACATCAAGTGAAGAGCCAGCTTCTATTTTTTTTGTCTCCATGCACTTCTACTTCAACTAATGGCTTCCTCCTACTTTCTCTCTCATGCTTTCATTGTTTTTGACATGTAAAGGGCTCATGCATCCAATTAATGAATAAAATATGGATGGAGTCCCTCTAAGCACTAGTTAGACTACCAGTTTCTATATATTTAGTTTGTTTTAATATTTTAAAAGAATTTTTATTGCATCAAGATATCTCTCACTCTCAACACAAATTGAGGAGACTATTTCTTATAAATACCCCATTGTAAAATGTAATAGGGGCCACCATTATTATGCAATAAAGTTATGCTTTTGGTGCTAGAATTCGGAGTGTAGTTTTTCTTTCCTGAATGTGTCATTGTTTTGTGGATTTATTCATGAGATTTTGATTGAGCTAAAGGTTTATTTCATTATTTCTGGTTGTACGATCTTTTAGTTCTGGTGTTTGCTACAGATATATGAATTCCATTGACATAATGAGCTTGAGAAGAGATCACCTGATTGTGTCTACATAGCTTTTTGTCTCGCATGAGCACACTTTTCGTGGCCTTGCAATTTGATGAAGAGTGAAACATCATTTGATTTATTACAAACTCTCACCGACGATTGCATTAGTGGATTCTAGGAAGCACTGCTCCTATTTTCATTGGTTTCCTACCAATTTCTTCAAAGGTTTAACTCGCAGCGTGTTGTGTTCTGTAGCTTATGTTCGTTTAGAAATTTCACTTTCAAGTTGTTTGATTTCATGTTATTTGCTTTCAATTTCATTATTTTCTTTGCTAACCCCCTGTTAGAATAGGACCTCATAGTAGCTGCATTGTTAGAGTTGCATTCATTGAAAAATAGAAAATACAAAAATATTGTTCTTTTGGTGTGATATTTTGAGATAGTGAACAGATTTTACTTGATTCCAAGGTAAAATATTTTTTGGAACCAGCAAAGGCCTCATGAACATTCACATTTATCTTCTAGTGAGAAAATTTTGGTACGTCACAAGACAAACACTGAACCTTGGAGTGGATCCTTAAAAATATTTTCTTTTCAAGAGAGGAATTACACTATGGATTCTTGTCATTGACCTCATACAAAATGAATGCCCAATAGATACCTAGGAAATTGGTTGAAGATTACAAAGATGATTTTTGTTTCATCGTAGACTATGATAGAGTCTACATTTAAGTAGTAAAACCTAGAGTTGTATGGGTAAAACCTCTACACTATGAGGTAAATATAGATGAAACCAAATATATAGTTGAAGCCTTTATTAATGAACCTATCAATCTAAAGGCACTTCACTTTGGAACATATGATGAGGCAAAGGCAAGTATAGATCTTGAAATTAAGCTCCCATTAGTGATTAAAAAAGGTACAAGAGGATAGCCAAAATCAAAACAAGCACACCTCTTATGTTGACCAAGGGTAAAGGAGAAGATGTTGAAGAAGTAGAGGATGAAGAGGAATAAAAAAGGGAAGAACTAGTGAAGAAGAAAGGCAAAGTGATTATCAACAAGCCACCTAAGCCATCTATTGTAGTTTTTACAAGGAGGTCTAGGAAGAAAGGTAATGAATTTTTCTTTAGCAAACCTCCTCCCACCTTCCAAGAAAAATTAAAATAATTGGAAGAAGGTGAAAGTATAACCAACTTCAAATCCTTGAAGTATGAAATCAGATCAAAGGTAGAAAAGAAATAGGTTGAAGAACTAGTGTTAACCAAAATGGGAAAATGGAAGTATTCACCAGATCATATAGCCTCCCAAATCTCTAATGAATTATTAGAGAAAATAAAGCCATGATGGGACTTTGCTATGAAAATGGCAAAAGATATCTATGCACAAACCCTGAGGTAATTGCTACCTAACATGATAGATGCTGAGGTAAAAGAGTCCTTAAAGAAAAAGGAAGATAACATGACTTTTAGATTTAATACTTGTTTAATTTTGATCAAGGATATAGAGCATGTGGCTAAGAATTCCATAGGCA
This sequence comes from Cupressus sempervirens, assembly GCA_028749045.1. NCBI lineage: Eukaryota > Viridiplantae > Streptophyta > Pinopsida > Cupressales > Cupressaceae > Cupressus > Cupressus sempervirens. The sequence goes on along the minus strand of CM053789.1, from coordinate 569,591,375 downwards.
TGTGGAAGAATGTTTATCATTTAAATAAACAAAGTGACTTCCCAGTAGAAGTTAATGATGATGATAGTGATGATGAAGAAGTAGAAACTTACAGTAAGCCCACACATTTTGACAATGAGGAAGTTGAAGAAGATAAAGAGGAAGAAGCTAATGAGGAAGATAAAGAATATAGTAGCCATAGTCATTGCCTCACTTCCTCACTCTCGTAGCAAAATAGTAGCCATATCAAGCTCAGAGATAACTTCGGTAAGTTTGATTGTGATGATAGTAGATACATCAAATGTCCAATCAATCTTCCCTCCCTCACAACTCAACACATTACTGATAGAAGTGTCTACCACTTCATCTACCAAGCTAATACATCCCTCTTCTTTACCCACCAAGTTAGCATCATCAGCAATTGATACACTATGTTCTACAATTTTGTGTTCTTTGCAAATAAGTACTACAATTTTGGATTCTACAATTTTGACTACTATAGTTTTGGATACTTCTTTAATTACTTTAGTTTTGGATTCAATAAGCATACTAGTTAGTATTCCATCTATTAGCACTGTACAAATTTTCATTTCTAGTCCTACTATCTCTACTATTGTTTCTATTTCAGATTCAAAGGCATTAAGTACAAGGATCGTTGAACCCAAGTTTCAACTAAGTACAAGATTATTTAAGTAGAGAAAAGGAGATAAAGGACAATATATACCTTGATGAGGAGATAGAAATTCCCAAATGAGACTTTGATAATCTCACTATAGATCAAATGCACATAGCGAGTCAACTCCTCCAAAAGAAGGCAAAGTAGAAGCAATTGAGTGAAGAAAGAGATAGGAAATACAAAATTATTGATGATGCCAAGAACATTTTGTCTGAGGCAATAGGTATTGAGATAGGTTCTTCTCAACCTATTCTATTGCAATTAGAAGATGTAGTCCAAAAGCTTAATGAGGACACTAGTGGTCAAGATAAATTGATTGAGAAAGTAGAAAAGAAATTTGATAATAATGTTCTTGAGCACATTGCTCAAAAAATAGCTATCCAAAAAATTGATCTTTCCTCAATTATAACCAATCTTGAAACCTCTTGCAAAAATGTAACATCACTTTTTGGAAAGTTGTGTAATGTTACCAAGTTCACAAAGGAGATAAAGAGAAAACTAACAAAGATTGATGAAGATCTAAAGGCTAGTGTATAGAAGTTGCAACTTGACTCTAGTTCAAGCTCTGCACATCATATGAAAATTAGATTCTTGTTAGATATGTAGGAAAAGTTGTTGAGAGAAGAAGAAAGGATCCAATCTACACTAATAGATATTAAGAATATGGTCCTTCCCATCATGGATACAATGTAGAAGCATATTATTTATTCAGAAACATTGATCCATGACAAAAAATTCTCCATTGCAAACCACTTGATATAACTATCTGTAGAAGTGCAAGTTTCTCTACATATGTGCAAAGTTTTGCAAGAGAATTGGGATAAAACTTTAGCACTTATTCTCAAGGTACATTCTAATTTTCTATCTCACATTGGTGTCTCCATGTAATGAAGTATTGAATAAATCTTTGGCATTATTGTCAAAAAGGGGGAGAGACACTTAATATTCTATGGGGAGAGATACTTGTTATATCATGTATATTGTATGGGGGAGAATAATTCAAAGGAAGAAAGTGTATATAGCAAAAAATTTGCAATATACTGTATATACTTACAAAGACTAATTTTGAAAAAAAATCTCAAAATAGTATATTCTACTGAGCTAGTATCACATTGAGATGTATATAAGTTTTTGCTAATAAGTATTTTTTTCATTAATGCCCAAGGGGGAGATTGTTGACATTTAGTCAAGTTTGTTATTTGTGACAATACTTATTCAGATTTTGTATGGCTATTGAGCTTATTGAACAATCTATGTGTTTGCCATGCATTTTAGTTCCTACTAAGCATTTTAGTGGTTACCAAGTGAATTCAATCAATGTGAAGTCTAGCAGTTCAACCCAAGCACTCTAGTGGTTACCAAGCTTTGTAGTTTATATAGAGCTAGTATTTCATGTAAAGAAAAGTTAGTGTTAACAGAGCCATATGTTATTATTAGTGTTTACCAAATGCAGTCGTGGTAAATGAGTAATTAATACTAAGTTACACAGTATCTATTGAGTCACAAGTACATACCAAGTTCAAGACTACATTGAAATGATTAGTATAGATTGAGCTTCTACTTCTACTAAGTGCATGATGATGTCGAGTAATGATAGTGGATGTTGAGTATAATAATTTCACCAAGTTAGTCTTTAGAACCTGAGTTTCTTCATTTGGGCCAACTTTGTAATATTGATGTTAACTTGTATATTGGCCAACTTTGTAATTATGTAAATTGGATTGATATATATGTAATGTATTATATCATATCCAAGTGTGTCAGTAATGTGAAATAGAAGCATGTGAATGTGGATCAATAGTAGACAAAGCATATTCTAAGGCCATATCAAAAAAGGAGTAGCAGAGACATATCCATCACAAAAGGTGATCAGTACTTCAAAGAATCTCTATCAGCAAATCAATTGTAATTCAGAGATCTACTATTTCATCCTAACAGGTGAACTAGTCCAAATCCTTTAACAAGGTAGACTTAACAGTCTTTCTTAAATCTCTTAATAGAGTGCTTACTTCATTGTGTGTTTGTAAAAACTCTAACAAGGTGGACCTAGAAATCCTAATTGCTCTTAATAGGGAAAATCATTAGAAGTGATCAATGTAAGCCTTAACCAACCAACTTTATGCTATAGTATTGAATTTTTGTGGGTATCATCTCTACCCCAGTTTTACTTTCTATTTGGAAGGTTTTTGGGTCACCAAATTATTATGTTCAAGTGTTATGAATGATTTATGTTTTTAGTTTCTTATTCATGCAATAAGATCAATAGATGATAATTGGTATATTGCTATAAAGTATTGAATTTAATAAAGTTTTAGAGGTTACTAATTCACCCCTCCCCTCTTAGTAACCTAGCATAGTCTTGAATATTTCCAAAACATCTAGGCATAAGAAGGGCTATAAAAGGGCTTGCAGAGGAGTTTGGAGGTCATTTCAACCCTCTCATTTGGATGAAAATATATCTGGAGCAAGAAAGATGGACAAGCTACCCAGGGAGCAACATTGTGAACAACAAGTGTCTACCTACTTAGGATAGGTAGACATAGGACCAGTGGTGAGTACATCAAAGCCTCTATGTTTATTGTATTCATTTCAAACATTTCTAGACTAGGTAGGGGTCAAAGATGGCCCTAGGGGTAGTTTCGAGCATCCAGCCACCCCAAATACACCCCAAATGTAGCCAAGTGCACCCAAAGTGCACTTCGCATGACCAGTTATGCCTTGGATACACTTGGCATGACCAAGTGTGCTATGAGCATAGTTGGAAGGCCCAAATGTGCCCTAGGATGCTTCAAGGGCCAAAATTAGTTTGAATAGACTCAAAATGGCTTGAAATCTTGTGTGCATGCCCAAAACCCTAGTAGGAGTTTAAAACATAGGTCAATATAGTCAAACATGGTCAAATGTTTCCAAACTTGGTTAAATCTAGGTCAAACTTGGTAGAAAGCCATAGAAGGTTAATAGACAATGTATGATTATATAGGAGGACCTTCCCTTATTGCAAATAAGGGAACATAAACACCACAACCTATCCATGCATCATAGGATGACTACTGGTGAGCAGGAGATATTAGTGGGGCTTAGGATTTACCATATTACCTTCATGCTAGAGATTAGGGGTAACACAATCTTGTTGACTACTTTGATAAAGAGATAGAATTCAGAGATGACTTCCTTTTATCTATTGATTGGGGAGGCCACCGTGACCTTGGACAATGTATAGTGCATCCTCTAAATTTGATACATGTAGAGTTAGTAGTATATTGACCCATGATAGGGTGGGCTAAACTACACCAAATATTTAGTTGTGGAGATGAGGAGATAGGTATCAGGGATTGTGAGATAAGATGGAAGGTGTTAGTGTCTTGACATGAGTGATTGATTGTAGTGACATGTTGGGTGGTGAGTGGTTAGATACTAAATAGGAGAGGATGTGGATTCCCTATCAGATAGGATAGAATCTTAGAGCAGATGATGATGGATGGGACAATGTTTGCATAGGGCCCTTACATGCTAGGGATGTCGTATTATCTCCTCCATAAAATATCTTACATAGGTGGATTTTCTATTAGTATTGGTGCCACATTACTATGAATTTGGGCTTATGAGCACATAGTCATAGTAAGACCTCTTGTGGAGAGAGAGTTGGTAGAGGATATTCCATATTTCTATAGCTATGGAGGGGAATTGGCATGAGGACCACTGGGATACACCTTGTTCTACAAACATTAGCTTGACACCATGAGGTAGTTTATATGGAGGCCCTATAGAGATTGTCTAGGGTGGGAAGATGATGAGATCCACCTTTCCTACTATAGATAGGAGTGATATCTGATTGGATGTACTAGTATTAGACACCTAGTTATTAAGATGTACTTTCTAGAATGAATACATCTATAGTTTGGCAAGAAGTGGGATGTGCCTATGGGGCTTGCTCTATTTTCCTAATTGAGAGTAAAGATCAAAGAGTGGGGGGAATCTGTTAGGATATAGGTAGCATATATATAGTTGGAGGAGTTATAACTTAGTCTATGGGGACTAGCAATAGATTTGATGTATGTGGGCACAATAATAGTGTGTGGTAGGTGGTTTTCTTAGCATTAGTTGAGACATTTGATAGATCTAAGAGTGTCAGTACTGCAAGTGATACCATATGTAGATTGGGGTCTAGAGGATGAGGATGAGGATGGCAGTGATGATGAGGAGATAGAAAGAGAGGGAGGTGATGACGAGGATGAGGAGGGTGATGAGGAGGTGGGAGATGATGAGGAGGGTGGAGATAGTGGGGGTGGAAATAATGATGAGGAGAGAGATGAACATGAGGAGGGTGGAGAAAGTGGGAGTAAGGATGATGACAAGGATGATAGTGGAGATGGAGGGGAGGAAAAAGGTGTGGATACTACAATGATAGATATATAGGATGATTTGGTAGATGGAACATAGGGGATGTTAGTGCCAGTACAAATAAGGCCTAGTGAGTTAAGGGTGTAAATGATCGAGGTGATTAGAGGGCTCTAGAGTCAATTAGAGGAGTGCTAGGTAGTGATTAATAGGGTTATAGTAGAGATGGATGCTATAATGTCTCTCAAGATTTAGTACTATAGAGGGCACATGGAGTAGTCCAAGAGCCTTGAGTCTTCATTAGTGGCATTAGGGATGCATCTATTCAGGAGGTAGCCATGGTAGTAAGTGAGGTACATTATGAGGCACAATACTAGAGGATGCATTATGAGATGGATGTGCCACTAGAGTGGAGGGAATAGAGCTCTCAAGCATCAAGGTTGCACTCTCAGTGGATATAGAGGACACAGAGTAGTGGAGGTGTGATTGGACTGATGAGGCCACTGTAGACTAGGGAGGGGTCATCATCAAGCTGCAAGGCTAGAGACAACTCATATTGATATAGACATGCTCTTGTGTGGAAGGGATTCTTTTGAGTTTTCTATGCTCTTTCATGATTTATGTCCATGGGAAATTAGTGTTGATGTAAACCATGATCATGTACTCTGATACTTTTTGAGACATTTATGAGATGTACCTATGGTGTGATGATCATATGAGATGGATTATGCACATGTTATGCTTAGAAAATGATATCTTTGTTTTCACCACATATTTTTCTCATGAAATGAATACAAATGACATGTAGAATGATGTGAATATCATATTTTTCTTGTAAAATGAATGAAACCAAAATGCAAAATAATGTGAATTCCATGTATATATATGAATTACTTTACATTTTTAGGACTTTTAACATATGTAGGAATGTAGGATGAAGATTTTTTTTGGTGTATCAGAGTACTAGACCATGGCGGTGGTGGATGGGGTGGACATTTGTGCTGATCCTATAGCAAGCCATATTGTCAAGTAGGGAAAAAACACTAAATTCATCCTAGAAGATCAATTAATGCTAAAACTAAGCTTTCCATCAGACAAGATATTTTAGTGTAGCCCAAACACTTCAAAGATATCTAGTGTAAACCAAGGTCTACCATATGAACCAAGTTAACAATATAAACCAAGTTATTAGTGTTACTAGTGTAAGCCAAGTTCTTAGTGTGAACCAAGTCCATAATTCTCATCAAGTTCTTAGTATGAATGAGATTTTAGTTCAAGTCAATGTTCTTCTAGGTCACCTAAGTGCCAAAATTTTTACCCAAGCATCCAATGTTACCTGAGTGCCAGAGTATCACCCAAGCTCACTATATTTCTTGAGCATCAACATAATACCAAAGTGCATAGTGTGGCTCAAGCATCAACATTTGGCCAACTTAAATTTGGTTATTATGAAGATATTTCTTATTCAATCCAAATTAAAATAGAGATATTATTTGATGAATATATAAGGAAGATAAATTAGTTTTTCTAAGATGTAACAAATGAATATATAAAGAAGTTATAAGTGAACAAGGAATATGAAAAAGCAGTTTAATTAGTAGGCTACCTAGTAGTATAAAGGGAAAAGTAAAGACTCGTCCATCACATCTAGGTGATAATATTATTAAAAAGATCTATATCAAAAAATAGAGTTGTAAAGAAAAGATTAATCTACTTATTCATCCTATCAGGTGAATCAATTAAATCCTCTAACTAGGTGGAGCTCGTAGCCCTTTGTAAAACTCTTAACAGAGTACATATTTCATTGTATTATAAAATCCTCTCTCAAGGTGGACCTAATAGTCCTTCATACTAATATTAGAGTAGATCACTATAGGTTATCAATTGTAAGCCCTAACAGGCCAACTTTATTACAGCAATAGTGAATCATTATGGTATCATCCCCATCCTAGTTTTACCTTCTCTTTGGACAATTTCTAGGTTACCAAATATTGTGTCAAAGTTTTATGGTGTTGATTTCTCTATTTCTTTATGTTCATGAATCATAGAATATTACATAATATAATGAAGTAAAGAAATATTATTCAATCTAAAAAGTTTAAGAATGAAGTAAAGAAATATTATTCAATCTAAAAAGTTTAAGTGGTTCCTAATTCACCCCCCATCCCCCCTCTCAATCATCTATATGTCATTATATTTCCAATAGTTGGTATCAAAGCAAAGCTCTCCTATTATAGGCTTAACAAATTGAGAGTGAAGATATGAGGAAATAGAAGCGTACAAGTTAGAGAAAGCTATTGAAAATGAAAAACTTGATCTACATGTGGCTATGGAGCAAGTCAAGAAAATCAAGGAGCAACTCACTTATTCTCTAAAGAGAATAAAAGAATTGACTATATAGATGAATGAAAATCTATGTATAGAAGAAAGAATAGAATACCTTTGTAGAGAAAGAAGTTTAGAAGAAGCAGATGCAGCCATAGAAGATCTACTAGTAAGGAATGTCACTCTATAAGAATAAGTAAGAAAATTGAAAAAAGGAAAGGAAAGTCAATCGAAAATGTTAATTGAATTCATGGAATAAAAAAATTAAGTAGGAAATGACAAAGAAATGGAAGATGAAGACAAAATATTGCTTGCAAGAAGATTTGAAGAAAACACCAATGAAGCCCAAAATATATCACAACATTAGGTAGATATGGAAAATAAACTAGATAATGTGAATCATAGAATCATTAATCTAAGAGAAGAAAATTATAGACTCCAAAATGAACTAAGAGTTGAAAAGGAACTCAAAAAAAGAAGATTGAGGTCACATGAAAGTTTGAATCAATTGTATGAAAAAACTTTGAATAGACCTAAAGGTACTGCTAACTTAGGATGTAGTAATCAAGGAGAATCATTAAAAAAAGGAGGATAGAAGAACAAAAGGCTTGCATGTAACAATTATGGAAAATTAGGTCATACATCAAATTTTTGCTAGAGCAATACTATGCAACCCAAGTTCAAAGGTGGTTGCTATAATTGCAACAAACATGGGCAGAAAGTAAATAAATGCAAATTCAGATCAAAGTTTGAATGGAATTGTTTCACTTGTCACAAGCATGGTCGCAAATCTTTTGAGTGTAGATCAAATCAATAGAAAGTAAATAATTAGCACAATGGCACCAGACAAAGATCATTTATTGGTTATGGGGAAGATTTCATCTATGTGGAGAATATGGCCACATTGGAGGAAATTGTGTAAGAACTCACTTTAGGAAAAGAAATTCTAATGTGAGATGTTATGTACGCAAAAGGATAGGTAATTTGGAAAGAAATTGTATGAATAGAGATACAAAAAAAATTGGTGAAGCCAAAAAAGGGGGAAAAAAAAAAGGTTGATTAGATCAAAACTCAGATGAATTAGAAATGGGTAAGGATATGAAATAAAAACAAAAGGAAAGAAAATGAAGCTATTATCATCCAATCCAATGAGTTGGGTGAAGCATCCACATCCAACTAAGCAACAAAGGGGATGGTTGGAACTGAGTATTAAAGGAAGATCCTACATTAATTCTAGGTATACAAGATAGAATATTCCAAGCCTACATATTCAAATGCACAAGCTCAAGAAAGGGACCTACATTCTAATTGAGTTAAAACCTAGTTCTAACTAAGCTATCAATCATCTTCGAGCAAATTCTAGTAAGAAATTAGTTCTAGCCAACTTTTTGATGATCAATTCATGTCAAGCTAATGATTTGAAGACCTTACCAAGATATCTCACCTACCATTATATGACGCATTTATGAGGTACTAATTTTTTGAAATTTCTCAGTAAAAGGAAAAATTGAGGGTTAATTCTTTTGCCTTGCATTCAAAATTTAGATCGTGCAAAGTGATTTTGAGCCCCTGAGTGCTCAAGAGAGAATTATTGTTGAAATCAAAGTTACATGAAAGGTTATCTATTGTTGTAAATTATTTATTCACTAAGCATTATGAAATCTATCTCTAGCTCAAAATAAAATAAGAGTTATGAGATGTTGCTAAGAAATATAGTATGTGAAGCACCAACATTCAAGCTTTACCTTGTGATTTCTAAGAAGAAAGACCTGTTAGGAGCCCACTCAAGTTAGAAAATTATATTAGATCATTTTATCATTGCATGATTTAGGAATTAATATTGAAAAACATAATGAACATGGAGATCAAATTTGGGGTTAATGTGATATCCCACAAGATCTATAGTTCCAGTAGGCCATGTAGTGTACATTGTGCGACACTTGACTTGGCATTGAAAGTAGTGAAGAAAAATTTATCTTTTAACCTTGCTAAGTTGCAACTGAGCTAACTAGGAAAAAAAATGGAGAGAATTCAACAATGAAAGAAGAATGTGTGTATGTTTGGCTCTCTTCTTGTATGTTTATTTTTTTATGTACAAAAAATCTTTCCTTCTAAAAGAAATGTAGTCTAGAGTAAGGACAGGCCAATCATATACCAAATCAGTGATTTCATAAATGAATTAGGAAAAAAATTTGATAATATTATGGATGCATACTTTGACAAATTTCAAGGAAAAGATGCAAAATAGGTACACAATTCCTCAACAACTAGCTGAGAAATATGAGCAAAACATTTTCTTCCTAGTTGAATGTGATAACACTCACATTCAAGTAGTCATACCTAGGAAAGTATGGGTAAAACCCTTGGGATATGAAGTGTACATTAATGACACTAAGGACATCATTGAAGCTCTATTAAATGACCCAACTAATCCTAAGGCTACACATTTTGACACTTATGAGGAGGCCAAAACCAGGATATCTCTAGAAATAGAGATTCTTTAAATTTTGAAAAGAGAGAAGAAGTGAATGGAAACCATCAAGATGAAATTAGATAAGAAGGATGACCCTCTTAGCCTCATAAAGAGAAAAGGAGAAGATGAGGAAGAAGAACCTCCAATGAAGAAAGGGAAATTGATGAAGACAACACTTAAGAAATCTACACTAAGGAAGGTAGCTACTCCTATGATCAACATTGCAAGGAAGTTTGGAAGAAAATTGAAGATTTAGGGTGATGATGAAGAGGAATAAAAAACTCATAGCATTCAACTAAAGAAGACCCCACTATCCTTTGAGTAGAAATTGAAAAGACTGAAGAAAGTGGCATGACGAGATTCAAGTACATCAGATATGAATCCAAAGGAAAGGAGGAGCAATAGTAAATAGAGGATGCTTTTGTTGAAAAGATGGCTAAATGGAAATATGATCCAAATGAGCTAAAGAGCCAAGTTTTAGAAGTGTCATGCCACACTTCACCAAAGAAGAAATCAACGAGGACATAAAAAAGCATGAAAATAGATAGACTCCTAGATTCGAAGAATTTCAAATTTTGCGCAATAATATATAAGAGGTTGTTCAATCCACAAAAAACTTGTGGAAAATCATATTTTAGGAAGAACATAAGGTAGATAAAGATAAAGATAAAGAACTTGATGTACAAACTATATAAGAGTCAGATACAAAATAATGACAACTATAGTGATTTCCTCTCTACTCACTACTCCAAGTCAAGCTATTACTTCATCAAGTGCAGAGAAGTTAGAAAAGGAGAAAGAAAGTCTTCCATCCACCCTAGTAGAAACCAAGTAGAAGAACCTGACTACCTCTAGGCCAAGCATACAAAGATTAAATTAGAAAATGATGAGGACATGATTGACAAAGAAAGTAAAGAAGAATCCAAGAGTCAACCAAGTGAAGAATATAAGAAGGGTAAAGATAAAGACAAAAAAATCATAATTTATCCAAGTGCTAAAGGAAAAGCGAAGGAAAAGATTTTTGAAGAGATTGACCTTGATATAGAGATTATGATTCCAAAATGGGATTGATCCAATATCTCTTCTAAATAGATGGAGATCTTGAGTTAATTATAGAGGAAAAGAGCACAACAAAGAAAATTAAAAGAAGAAAGAGACAAAGGAAAGGTTCATTAAGACATCAAGGACAGACTTTTGGATGAAATAAAAATTGAGGTAAATAATAAGGCCCCTATTATTAAGAAATTAATTAATATTGTACATTAATTCAATAAGAATATAGATGGCCAAGATAAAAAATTTCAAAGGGTAAAAAGAAAATTTGAAAATAAAGTGTTGGAAAATGAAGCAAAGAAAATTATCATTGATCAAGTGGAATTGCCTACTCTCATTGGCACACTAGAGGGAGTTATAAATAATATTGTCTCTTTATTTACAAAATTGGGTGATACTTCAATTTTCACCAATGAAAGAAGGATAAAATAACTAAGATTGATGAAGACTTAAAGAATAGTGCTAGTCAATTAGCACTTGACCTAAGTTCCAACTCCAATCATTTTGTGAAGTTTAGATTTTTGATAGATTTACAAGTAGAGTTACTAAGGGAGGAAACCAAAATTAGGGAAATAGTATAATATATTCAAAGTATGATACTTCTCATGTGAATGTGATGTAGAAATGTCTTGCACATGCAAAGACACTACTTCATGACACAAACTTCTCAGTTGTAGATCTCACGATGGAGTTATCAGCTAAACTTTAGATTGAACTACATATTTTGAAGGTACTGTAAGAAAATTGGGATACTACATATTTAATTTTTAAGGTGCATAATAACTTCCTCACTCATTTTGGTATAACCTTGTAAAGATATGTTTATGGCATTTGTAACAAAAATAGGGGGAAATATAGTAGATAATATATAAAGGGGAAAATATAGAGGAAAATGTATAGAGGAAAATGTACAAGGGAAATGTATATGTATATATAAAGTAGATGATTAGATAAACAAAAACCATTTTTTAAAAACTAAAAATGAATTCAGTTGTGACCAAGGCACAATTTTTAGTTCAAACTAAGTTGTAGAACCATGCACATGGAAAGGAGGAGTTTGATAGAAAATGTCGATTAAGATATTTTGGATTGCTGATAGAACTACATAAGATAAAAAAAAAATTGTCAAAAATACCAAAGGTGAAGATTTTTGACCTTATGAAAAGACATATTTTCAATTAGTGACAAAATACTTAAGTCATCCAGGAAGGTAGGTTAATATGTAGACTAAGCTTTCCATTAGACAACATGTTTCAGTGTAGCTTGAGTAGTTCAAGGATATCTAGTATAAACTGAGCTCTACCATATGAACCATGTTCACAGTATAAACCAAGTTATTAGTGTTACCAATGTAAGGCAAGTTCTTAGTGTGAACCAAGTTCATAGTTCTCACCAAGTTATTAGTATAAACCAAGCTTTTAGTTCAAGTCAATATGCTTCTGAGTCATTTGAGTGCCAAAGTGTTACTTGAGCATATAGTGTCACTCAAGTGCCAAAGTATCACCCAAGATCACCATATTTCCCAAACAATAGGAAAAAGCCAAAGTGCATTATGTGGTCTAAGCATTAGCATTTGGTTGACTTGAATGTATAATTTGGTTATTATGAAGATATTTCTTATTTAAACTAACTTTGAATAGAGATATTGTTTGGTGGATATAAAGAAGGAAAATTTGTTTGTCTAAGATGTAACAAATGAATATGTGAAGAGGTTATAAGTGAATAAGGAATTGAAAGAATAGTTTGATTAGCAGGATACCTAGCAGTATAAAGGGAAAAGTAGAGACTCGTCCATCACAACTAGGTGATCATATTATTCAAAGTATCTATATTGGAAAATAGAGTTTGCAAATAAAAGATCAACCTACTAATGATTCATCCTATCAGGTGCATTTGTCAAATCCTTTAACAAGGTGGATCTAGCAGTCCTTTGTAAAACAATTAACTGAGTACATACTTCGTTGTATTGTAAAATCCTCTCACAAGATAGATTTAATAGTCCTTCATACTCCTAATAAAGTAGATCACCAGATGTGATCAATTGTAATTCCTAACATGTTAACTTTATTATTGTAGTTGTGAAGCATTATGGGTGTCATCCCCACCCCAATTTTACCTTTTCCTTTGAGGGTTCCTGGGTTACCCAATATTGTCTTAAAGTGTTATGGTGTTGATTTATTTATTTCTTTTTGTTCATGCATGATAGAAGATTAGATAATCTAATGAAGTAAAGAAAAAACATACTATGTGAAAATTTTAAGTGGTTCCCTAATTCACACCCCCCCTCTTAGTCACCTATTTGTCATTATATTTTCAATAGTTAGAAGATGAGATGAGGACTAGTTAGTATGAGTTACTTACTTTTTTCTTTCATAAAGTACACTATATATCAAAGGGACTTTATTTTGGTATGGAAAATGGAATGCAACACATCAAGGCATAAAGGGCCAGAGGGTAGGTGCAAGCTTTTTGTATAAACAATCATGATACTAATTGAATAAATGACATTGTCCCTTCAAAGGCATATATACATGCCCCAGACTCTCAAAGGTACATTCAATAGACAAAAAATAAAAAGATGACCATGAACCATCTTGATCGCTCTACTAGATCAGTTTATATCATCTAGCGGAATAGGAACATGATCAAAGAAAAAAAAAGAAAATATAAACCACTCACTACTAAAGAAGGTAAGCCAAAAAATATTCTCGTATATTATTACTTATTTTTAGTGTCTTTGATTTTTTTGTCAAATTGATTATGTGGTAGGTTTGATTTTTGGTTCAGTTGAGAAGCTCATAGTGATAAATTTGAGTGATTGTTGGTTCACATTGCTCAAATAATCATTCCAAGGTGTGATTGTCCTTGAAGCATAGTGCTTTGAGTTTTAGTCTATGAATGTGCAAGTGTTTAAGCAAAAGGGGTGATTATCCATAGTGATTATTTAAAAGGTTTGTTACAAATTTTTGGCAGGTTTTATATTTTTAGGGTTTTGTGGATATTTGACATTTTTGTGTTGCTAATTTTTTGAGGACATTGTAGGGTTTATTTCAAGACATTTTATGAATTTTTAGGGATGTTTCCAAGACATTTTATGATTTTTATCAAATTTTTTAAGGACTTCATTTGATTTTTTATGGATTTTTTCAAGATTTTTTATGATTTTTTATGGATTTGTTCAGGACCTTATGCGATTTTTAAGTATTTTTTCAAGATCATATTTGAATTTTTAGGATTTTTTTCAGGATCATATCTAAATTTTTAGGATTTTTTTAAGATCATAATGGATTCATAAGTGTTAGCTTTAATTTGGTATATGATAAGTCCAATGGATAATGTTTTCTTAGGGACATGCCCTGGGTTTAATTTCAAACTCATGTATTGGCTAGGTAATATGCCCCCAGAAAAGATGCAAATTATGTACAAAGGAAAAAGATAGATTATATACAAATTTGTGATGTTTGGGTAAGATAACAGTAGATATCAACTAGTTTGTAGGCTATGATTAACTACTATGTATGTCTTTTAGTATGAAGAATAGGATCAAGAGTTACAAGGGAGGGAAAAGCTAGATGGAATCGTGATAGATGGAGGAGCAACAACTGAGAACGCATCATGCATGTTTTCCAAGTTTTAATCATGGTACTTGCCCAAAGTGTCTATTTGCTACATTTTCACTTTTGGGTGTAATTTTTCTCTTGAATTAAATTTTCATGCCAAGACACTCATTTTTTAGATTCTCATCAAGGCATCCATTTTTTCATGATCTTTTTTCATCTTTTTATTTATTTTTTATGAATTTTTCCATTTTTGATTTTTTAAAGGAATTTTTCCGATTTTTAAAATATTTTTTCAAGACTTTTAAATAGAATCAAGTATAATACTTTCAGAGATGTGTAGTGTTGATGGATATAAGAAGTGGTTTTCCCACCAGAGTTGCAAGATGATATACTCCAAACCCAAATTTCATAGTGATAACGTAGGGTCCTTCTCAATTGGGATCAAATTTTCCTAGTTTCTCTCTATGTTGTTGGGTCTTGTAGTTCATTTTTTTAGAACTAGATCATTGACCTTCAAATAATGACCTTAGACTTTCTTATTATAGCTCCTTTTGAGTCAATTTTAGTAAGCTTGCATATGTGTTAAGGCAACTCACCTTCTCTCATATAGCATTTCAAGTTCATGTAGTCTGGATAATCTATAGTTTTGATCATCAACAATCTCTTGTAGGGATACTCTCAATGATGGAATTTCAATTTCAATAGGAATAATGGCCTCAATGCCATAGGCTAGAGAGTATGAGGTTGTGCTAGTGGGAGCACACATACTTTTTTTGTAGGCCCAAAGAGATGGATTTAATTGCAAGTGCTAATCTTAACTAGAGTCAGTAATAGTCTTTTGGAGGATTTTGGCAATGGTCTTATTAGATGCTTCTGCTTGGCCAATTCCCCAAGGATGATAAATACTAGAGTATTGATGATAGATGTTGTACTTCTTGCAGATCTTGTCAACATCCTTGTTTTGAAATGAACTCCCATAATAAAAAATAATAACTAGGGGAACTCCATGTTGGCATATGATATACTTTAGGATGAATCTTAAAATATTATTTCCAATACTAAGAGTTAGAGGGATGGCTTCAACCCACTTGGTAAAGTACTTAGTTTGTATGATGATGAAATTATAACCATCAAAGGAAGGAAGATAAATAGATCTGATGAGATCATATGCCCATTGTGAAAAGGGCCATGAAGAGATAACTTGGAGTAGTTCTTGTGCTTGTTCATGAATTATATTACTATGTATCAGGAACTTATGGCATGTTCTAAAATAATTATAAGTATCTTGTTCCATGGTGGGCCAATAATATCCAACTCTTACTAGTTTTTTTGCTAGACTCAAACCATATAAATGGCCTCCACATATACCTTTGTGTACCTCATGTAAGGAAGTTTTGGCTTCTTGTGAATCAAGACATCTGAGAATGGTTTGGTTGAATTATCTCTTGTAAAGGGTGTCATTGATGATGATGTATCTAGTACCTTGGCAAATAAAGGCTTAGCGTTCATTCTTGGATAAGTTAGGGGTAGGACTTGGGCATGTAGATAGTCATAAATGTCTTGATACTGGGTGAATTTGGACCAACAAGTTCATGAATGAACTCAAATTGGGAGAGCTTGAATGCAAGAATTAAGAGTTGCCCAAAGAGGAATTCACAATGTTCCACATTTTGTGGCATATCAATCATAAAAGTGATGATGGCCATAAAATCAGCTTATTTGTTGTGTATTCTTGGGAGTTGATAAAAAGAGATAGTGATGAATTTAGATTTGAGGAAATCTATTAGCATTTATATTGATGATACTAAATTGGGGGAATATCCTAAGCATTGGAGAGTATTGATATGTTGCATTCATGACTATATTTTTCATTGATGTCAACATAGTAGTAATTCTATAAAGAATGGAAGAATAGAAATAAGTAATCTTATAATGTGTAGAAGCTAAGGAATTTTAAGATGATGCATAGTGGAGGACATGTTCCTAAGGTTTTCTAGATGATGTACTTAAGAGGACTAGGTCTCAGTCAATGGTGTACAGAAGTTACACTTGATCTACTGAAAGTAGTGCAAAAACAAAGCATTAGAAAACATAGTTCTGATGATCTATTACTATCTTTCATCTAAAATGTAATGAATAGATTCACAATTACACAATGATAGAGGATGATCATTTGATTACACTAGCATGTGTGCAAGACATGGTTTCATACATGTGAAGTTTTGTATAGACTATGAGCCGACAATGCTATTGTAATTGATAATTAAAATTAATCATCTTATTTTAATGAATTGGGAAAGCCTCAAGGCTGACTCAAGGAATTATTATGAAGATATGGTATAAAGCGAAAAAAAATTCCCTTGCTTATTATGTGAACTTGAATTAAGAGGATCAAGTGGAATGTGAAGTATTAGTGCTCAGTGCAAGAAGAAGCAAAATGCTTCCTCAATGTGTGTAAGCAATCCAAGGGATCAGTAAATGCATAGTATGAGGTCTAGTTACAAGATCTTAAGTAGTAGAAGTTTGGTTGATAGGAAAGAAATAGAGGAAGGAAGTACATTTTAGTTATATTATTCTACAAGGGATAATATAGATATCATTTGAATAGTGGGTTCTTTGATCTTAACCTTGAAGTTGTTTGGGCAGTGGGTCTAGCTATCTTCCACAACTCCTAACAGGGTTGGTACAACTCCTAATAAGGTTGGAATCTCCTAAAAAGGACTCATATGTACTAAATGCTATAACAAACTCCTAATAGGGTCTATCCTCTGAAAAGGAATATTTATATTAGTACATCATCTTGTGGGTACCATCCCCACTAGGGTTTTCCCTCTGATCAAAGGTTTCCATAGTTAAAATATCTGGTGTTAATTGTGTATATCTTGTTGTGGTTCAACTAACATTACTCATATGGTTAAGATTTTTTTAAGTGAATGATTGTGAAAATAGTTGTATAACTGATTCAACCCCCCCCCCCCCCCCCTCCCCCTCCCCCCCACACTCAGTTATATAAGTGGACTATATAATCTAACAATTGGTATCAAAGCTTCAAGTCCTTGAAGATAAGGCTTAACAAATTTGGGATATCAATGGAAAATAAGTGTAGGAAGGATAGCCCAAGATTTTATGGGGCCAACTATGATAGTTGGAAGAAAAAGATGAAGACTCATCTGCTATGCATGCATCTAGGATATTGGCTTTTGACAAAATCTAGGAAGGCAATTATTGAAGAATCAAAGCTAGATGAATGCAATGAGGGAGAAAGAGATTTTTTCATGTGTAACATGAGAGCTAGAGAGGCCCTACTATCAGCTCTTCCAAATAATGAATGCAATCAAGTAAAGATATTTCAAACTTTTCATGAAATTTGGAAAGCATTAGAAGTTACTTTCGAAGGTGATGATAATGCAAAAAGAATCAGTCTGCAAAATTGGATTTTTGATTTCAAGATGCTAAGATGATGGAAGATGAATCTATGAGAAGTTATGTAGGAAGAATATTAGAAATTATTGTAGGAATCTAGTCTCTTGGTGAACCTAAGCAAGATGATGAGGTTATATGAAAGATCTTGAAAATTTAAACACCGCCATTCAAGTAGATAGCTTAGATGATTCAACTAGTAATTCCCTGCACCAAAGGTTTCACAAAAGAAACATTGCTTGGATGGTTAGAGTTTGTTGAAGTAGAATTGAGATAGTCTAGAGAACTAGCTAGAGATGAGACAACTTTAGTGCTTTAAACATTCAACCTGATTTGTCAAGAAGTGCAAGTGCAAGAGTAGACTTTTCTAGTAGTAGTAGATCTAAAGAAGATAAAAAGATAGAAGAATGAAGAACCTTTTTGGTAAGAAGAGAGAAAGATGCTAAGAAAATATTTAAATGTTGGACTTGTAATGAATATGGTCATTATGTATCTAAATGAACTAAATGAGAGAAAAAAATTAGAGGAAAATTTAAGCCTAGAAGAGATAATGATAGAAATTATTTATATGCTAATGAGGATGAAGAATCTAATGAAAGAGATCATAGTGAAAGTGATGATGAATTAGGATTTCTGGCTATCAAGGAAGATTATCTTTATAGAGAAATTAGAAAAGAGAGAGCTCTAGTTACCCAAGTTGAGAAAAAATCAGATTGGATAATTGATAGTGGATGTTCACATCACATGACTGGTGATATGAACAAATTTTTCAAGTTCAAAAATCATGATGGAGGTATTATTAGAATTGGTAACAATGTAGCCTATCATATTACAAGGATTGGATCTATTACTCTTGATGGTAAAACTAACATTGATGATGTTTACTTTGTTGATGGTTTGAAACATAATTTGTTAAGTGTTGGATAGTTGGTAGACAAGGGATATATATTTTAGTTCAAAAAGAAGACTTGCATTATCAAAGACAATGATGGTAAGTTGATTGTTACTAGAACCAGATCTAGAGGTAATTTATTTTAGTTCAATCCTACTAAAATAACATGTTTGATCACAAAAGTTAACAACGTTTGGTTATGGCATAGAAGGTTCTATCATATAAACTTTGATAATATTGTGAAGGTTAGAAGTACATTTATAGTGAGAGATCTACCTAAGATTATTAAGCCTACTAATGTTGTCCGCAAGGAATATATTTTGGCTAAGTAGAAGACTGTGTCTTTTACTAGAAAGAAATTCTCTACTATAGAGAAAGTAGAGATTGTTCACATAAATCTGAGTGGTCCTATAAGAACTAGAGGATTATATGGTGAAAGGTACTTTATGATTTTTTTTAATGATTTCACTAGGATGATGTGGGTAGCATTTCTTAAAGGGAAGTATGAAGCTTTTGAGAAATTTAAGATATTTAAGAATAGAGTTGAAAATTAATCTAGTGTCAAGATTAAATTTTTGAGATCAGATAGAGGACAAGAGTTCACCTCTAGAAAGGTCAACATGTTATGTGAAGAGAATGGAATCAAAAGATAGTTATCTTCACCTAGAACACTTGAACAGAATGGGATTGCAAAAAGAAGGAATATGACAATAGCAGAAGTAGCAAGAGTGAAGTTATTTTCTAATAATGTCTCAAAGAAATTTTGGAGAGAAGTAGTTAACACTATAGTATATATTTTGAACAAAGAACATGTTAGGAAAGGTATGAGAAAGACACCTTATGAGTTATGGTTTGGTCATGCTCCATCAGTCAAGTATTTTAGAATATTTGGAAGTAAGTGTTACATAAAAAGAGATGATGATATTGGTAAGTTTGATTCTACAAGTGATGAAGGTATATTTTTTGGTTACTCATTGAAAAGTAAAGCATATAGATGTTTAAACTATAGAACTAAGACAATAGTTGAGTGCACAAATTTAAAGATTGATGAAAATTTTGGTACTAAAGAGAAGATGGTAGATTATAATTCTGATGAAGAAGATGATAATTCTAGAATTGTTAGATAGAATGTTGAAGTTCTTATTGAGACCAACAAAAACTTGTAGAATAATCTATCTATTGAGAATAGAGAAGATCAAAGATCTTACACTAGAGAAGAGATAAGATTTGAGATATAAAATCTTATTTCTAGCAAAAACATGACAAAGAATCACCCTCTAGAGTAGATAATTGGGAGAAAGGATAAGAGCATAGATGAGGCACATAAGGATGATCACTAGATGTAAGAATTAAAAGAAGAACTAGATCAAATTGTGAAGAATGAGACATGGAAATTAGTTCCTAGACCTAAAGAAAAAAAAATTATAGGAACCAAATGGGTATTCAAAAATAAGATCAATGAGAAAGGAGATGTTGTGACAAACAAGGCCAGACTTGCTTGCAAAGATTACTCATAGTAGGAAGGCATAGATTATGAAGAGACATGCACCTACACCAAGAATGGAAGCAATAAGGATGTTCTTGGCTCATGTAGCAACCAAGGATTTCAATGTTTATCAGATGGATGTCAAGTTAGCTTTTCCTAAATGGAAAAATATGAAGAAGAAGTCTAGATTGAGAAACTTGATGGATTCCCTCTAACAGAAGATAAAAAAAATTGTATGCAGACTAAAGAAAGCTCTATATGGTTTGAAGCAAGCACCTAGAACCTAGTATGCAAGGTTTGATAGGTATTTTTCTAAGCTTGGATTTATCAAAGGTACAATAGATGGTAATTTGTGTTTGAGAAAAAATGATGATGGTTTATTTATCATTGTAATATTTGTGGATGACATAATATTTGGAGGAAATGATAAAGCAAGTGGATAAGTTTGCTAAAGAGATGAAAAATGAATTTGAAATGAGTTTTAGAGGAGAAATGAAGTTTTTCCTAGGATTGCAAATTGTTCAGAAAAGCTTTGGTTTAGAAAGTTGCAAACCTATTAGTACACCCATGATAATTGGTCACAAGTTAACTAGTAAAGATGAAAAACCTTTAGTTGAAAAGAAAAAGTATAGATCTATGATTAGAGGATTGCAATATTTGACTCATAATAGAATAGATATAGAAAATGAAATTGGGATTGTAGCATGATTTCAAGCTAATCCTAAAGATTATCATTATGCAATAGTAAAGAGGATATTCAGATATTTGAAGGGTACATTTGATTATGGAATTTTCTATGATAGATCAAATGATTTCACCTTGTGTGCATATATTGATGCAGATTTTGGAGGTAGTATGGATGAAAAAAGAGCACCAGTGGTGGAGCATTCTTTCTTGGAAGAAGATTGGTTTCTTGGTTGAACAAGAAACAAGATTGTATATCTTAGAGTACAACTGAGGTAGAGTATGTTGTAGTAGAAAATAATTGTAATCAAGTTATGTGGATGAAACAAATGTTGAAGGATATTAGGGTTGAATTTATATAACCTATTATCATTTAATATGATAACACAAGTATAGTATGTCTAAGAATCTAGTATTGCATTCTAAGACAAAACACATATCCATGAAGTATCATGTTTTGAGAGACAAGGCAATAGAGAAAGAGATAAGGTTGGAGTATGTAAGTACTAAAGATTATATTGTAGATATATTTATGAAAATTTTTCCTAAAGATAATTTTGATTACCTTAGATGTGTGCTAAGGGCTATGCCCCAACCTACTTTAGAGTAGATGATGCAAGGAGTGCATCAGTCCAGTGGTATAGAGCACTATGGTTAGACTGAACTAAATGATTATGCTTCCTATATGGGGGAGTATATAGTATGTACTGAGTCATTGAGGACTCTTAGTATTTTGGTATTTTGTACTAAATAGTGTCTTTGAACACAAGAGCTAATCGAAAGAGTTGGAAATTGTGTACTTGTATTGATACCTTTGACATATCAATAGGGGAGAGAATGTATACAAAGAAAAATATCTCCTAGGCAATAGGGAGAGAAAATGTGAGAGAAGTACTTGTTGAGTTATGGGGGAGTGTTATCTCTTTGGGGATATTTAGAAAGATTCATGTAAATGAACAAAAGAATATGTCAGTGTGCAGAAGAATACAGCAGTGCGTAGAAGAATATACTAGTGCATAGAAGAATATGCTAGTGCACAAAAGGATATCTCTAGGAGGAAGATATGCAGCTAGAAAAGTGTTGTAAGTTATTCACCATGAACAACTCATGACCAGAAGCCAAAAGATTTCAGATTTATGAAGATAATTTGAGAAGATGATAGTAGTTGTACACTAAGAAAGTGTCACACTCTAAACCATTCTATCCAAGTGATTCCATGAGTTTGGAATGCTTGGATGCTAGCTTAGAGCTCCCTATCCATGGAGTGCAAGAGAGTATGATTTGAATATGAGGGCTCTAAACTAAGCCTTAAGAATGTTCTTCTTGATAGTAAACCATATAATGGGACATCCTATTAGAGAGAAGATGCAAGACTATAAATGTCTACAAAAGATGCCTCAATAATGCAATGCAAATATGTAGTAAGCTAAATGAAATGGAAAGTGTTAACAAGAATGAGAGTGTTACAAATCCAAATATTATGCTATGTGAGCTAGATTATAGTAAAGGAAACTAAGCTATCATGGAACTATGCTAAAATTCCATGGATGAGAGAATGTAGACAAGAAATTAGAAGTTCTCCACAAAAGCTCTCAAGAATTCGAATAATAAATCTACATCATAATAGTACTCAAGATTGTGGATCCTTTGAGAGGGAGAGCTCTCACTCTCTTTTAAAGTTGTATAGATAGTAGAGATCAAAGTCAAGATGATGGAAGATCAATGGTGGAGTTCAAAAATAGGAGTTGATCCATGTGCACACACAAGTCAACTGATAAAATAGAAGTTGACTTCCCATATAAGACAACAGTCACAAAGCTTTTTCTTTTAATTTGTAAATTAGAAAAAGGACTTTATGTGTGCACCTTAAGTGAGTTTAAAGAATGGGGTATTTTATTTAATTAAAAGGGGACATGTTCTTTTAATCAAATAATGAACTTAGGATATCATAGTCAAACTATAGGTTATAATCGAATTAATTGATTATTAGCAATTTGGTCTAGGTAAATGATTAATTAAATTAGCCAAAATGATAAGAAGGGGGCTAATAGTCTAGATGACCATTTCTAGGTGATTACATTTGCCCCTCTTTGACTAATACATGATCAATTTGGAAATACATTACATCAAAGAAAATGAAAGCCAAGTAGGTAGCAATAGATAGGGAAATCTAATTTTGAAGAATGAAATGCAAAAGGAGATAGTGAATCCTAAATGTATAGCCTAATAGTGATAGTACTGAACCCTTAGGAAAGTGATGATTTTAGAACTCAAGAAAACAATAACACATAATAAAGTAGATAGATTGAGAGCACATGAAAAGATCAAACATATGCTCTTGAGAAATAGATAGTTGTAGCAAGTGATGATAGAGTATTTCTACCCCCTCAAGATCAAAATCAAAATGAGGTAAGGAAAATAAAAAAAAGAGTGAGATATGAGAAAATCTAGATATAGAAATTTCCAAGATGATAGATAGATGATTAGAACCAAACTATGACTATTAACGAATGATAGAATGCCCTAGTTTGACCAGAGTTGACCACAAAGGATAAAACATGAAAATTAGGTCAAATCAAGTAGAAAAGTGATTTTAGACATGAAAAGATGAATTGAAGTAGAACAGGAGAAGGTAGAATTTAAAAATATAATTTTGACTATCAAGATGAACTCAAATTTCAATTTCAATCTCAAAAATGGATCCAGGATGTCAAAATTAGCCAAGGGTGCAATTTTAGCAGAATTTTGAGGAGTTTGAAAATTAGGTCAAAATGAGGTCAAAAGGATATAAAAGGGGTCCAACTATCAAACTTTCAAATTCATTTTGTCTTTTATGAATTTGGAGAGCTTAGAGTGATTTAGAGAGATAAAATGGTGTTAGCAGGCATTCCAACCTAAATACACCATTTCAAGTAGAGCCATTTGCACAACCGGCTAGCTGACTACAAGGCATAGGTAAGTTTCCAACTTTTTTACCACTTTTCTGAGCATTTTTTGATCTTTTTTCACACATTATAGAAGTAAAATCTAGAATGCCATGTGATATTTTAAAAATTATCACACGGGTACTTTAGAAAATATCACACGATACTTCGCATTTAAAAAAGTATCACACGAGTAGCAAAACCTATGTTGTATGGAGCATACCCATTTGTTACAAGAACCAGAGTGAAATGTCACATGATAGAAAAGTATCACATAGGTATATAAAAAAGTATCACATGATATGTATGCAGCATTTTATATTGCCTTAATATAGTAAGAAATGTCACATAGCTTGTTTTGAAGCATTTTTCATTGAATTTTTGTGTGTTGATCATGTTTTTGATGTGTTACTAATGTTTTCATGTCTTGTGTTGTAGATGGTATTTCTTGCACTTCTAATTAGAGCCCCCAAAGTGGCAGGGTTGCGTGTTGTATAGTATCTAATAGATGATGATATTTTCACCATATTTAGCATAGGCTTGAGATGGGTTATATGGATGCCCCATAAATGGGAAAATCATGGATTGCTAACTGTGCTTGCTGAGCAGTGGCATAGTGAGCATAATGCACTTCACCTACCAACTAGAGAGGCCTCAATCACCTTAGAGGATGTGTATCACATCCTTCAAGTACCTTGCTATGGTGATCTAGTGAGTTGTATGTTTGATTGTTCTATTATGCTTTTAAGTTCTTATATTGATGTGAGGTATACTGATGCTAGGTGTGGTTATATGTCACTGGTGTATTATGATCAAACCCTCATAGAGGGACGGGTAGTGATGCAGTAGCTATTTTGTAATCTCACCATCTTAGACTATCATTTGAGTTGGGAGTGACTCATTGATGAGTATGGGAGTGATTACCCTCTACCATGTTTATTATGCTCTCTAGATGCTCAAGAATTGGTGACAGATAGGGGCCAAAAGGGCTTGCCACTAGGATGAGGTTGACTAGTAATAGAATTGATTGCATGGCCTCATAAGATAACATGGTGGCCAACTATTCTTGTAGACATGTATCATGAGCTACATAAGATAGTGTACCATGAGGATCACTCCTAGGAATGTGGAGCAATATTAGCATTGATTTGGGCATGGGAGCACATAGTTGTGATCTGACCATGGGTGCAACCATTGGAGTAAATCCAACCCTATATTTTTGGATACACAAGATTTTTCCCACAAACCCATAGTGGAGATATTACATATTACTGATGCACTTTTGATGAGTTGAAAACTTTCACATGGTAGCCCTATTGAGAGTGCCATAGATGGTCGAATGCTTGGGAGCTAGAGTATATGCAATATAGAAGACCATTAGTAGGCAGGTACTCAGAGATCATGGAGAGATTTGTGATCAGCTATGTATGGCATTAGTTTGGAGAGCCATAGGTGATCTTAGTGGAGACTACTGTAATCACCTAAAAATGGTCATCTAGACTATTAGCCCCCTTCTCAGCATTTTGGCTAATTTAATTTAATCATTTACCTAGACCGAATTGCTAATAATCAATTTATTTGATTATAACCTATAGTTTGACCATGCCATCCTAATTTAATTATTTGATTAAAAGAGCATGTCCCCTTTTAATTAAATAAAAGACCCCATTCTTCTAACCCACTTAAAGTGCACACATAAAGTCCTTTTTCTATTTTTCAATTAAAAGAAAAGGCTTTGTGACTTTTGTCTTATATGACAAGTCAACTTATATTCTATTGGTTGACTTGTGTGTGCACATGGGTCACTCCTCTTCTCAAATTCCACCGTTGATCATTCACCATCTTCATCTTGATCTCTACCGTTCATACAACTTTAAAAGGGAGAGAGCTTTCCCTCTCAAAGGATCCATCCTCATTTGGAATATTTTTATGCTGCAGGTTTTCTAACAGGTTTCTTTGGAGCTTTGTGGAGAACTTCTCTTTCTTATCTACATTCTCTCATCCATGGCATTCTAGCTTAGCTTAGCTTTCATTTTTACATTTAGCTTGAATCATATGGTCTAATAGTTGGATTGTAACACTCTCATCCATGCTTAGAATAGCTGCACTTTTCATATTCATTTTAGCTTAATCTTCATTTGCATTCTTGCATCTTGTCTTTCGAACCTCCCATTGCATGGTTTACTAGCAAGAAGAGTATCTCTAAGGCTCATATGAGAGCTTTCTTATTCTTGAAATATACTCTCTTTCACTTCATGGATAGGGAGCTCTAAGCTGGCATCCAAGCATTCCAAACTCATGGAATCATTTGGATAGAAGGGTTTAGAGTGGGACACTTTCGAGTGTACAACTACTAGGTATTTGTGCTTCCACTCAGATGAGGTATGAGGATGGCTACATATGCTAGACTATAAGCTATCTATCCAAGAGACAATAGCCTTAGTATGAACTCCTTGGGATTATCACCCAGATGTAGCTAATGCAAGGGTAGATCTAGCCTATCTATATGAGATGTAGAGAATCCTTTTCTATGATTTATAGAGCCAGATGCCCTACCTACAATAGGAAGACATGGAGGAGGTGGAGGTGGAGGTAGAGGGAAGAGCTGAATGGAGGTCAGAGATAGTTCCCAATTTGGGAGGAGATGGATGTGAGTACAGGCTGTGAGGGAGGAGGACAAGGAGGAGGAGGTGCCACTAAGGTAGTAGAGGGTAGTATGGGCAGAGATATTGAAAGAGTAGCCTACCAAGGAAGATTATGACCATGATGTGAGGATCTAGACCTTAGAGTAGAGGTACATGTAACCTAGGCCACTATTTTTGTACAAGATTAGCAACTCATGGATGAGTGGCCACAAGGAGAGGAGCTCCGTAGGGAGAAAGATAAGAAAATATTAAGTGAGAGGCATAGCATCATGGTGCATGTGTTACATTCTATTGTATCACTTGTAGGGGTGCAATGCCACTAAGGAAGGGACTTCCTGACTATTCATAGTGGGCTAGTAGATCAGAGGGTGTGGTACAACCACCAGATAGGAGACAGGCTCCACCACCAAGGCCACCACCAACTATAGAGGGTGCTAGTTAGTCTTAGGTCTAGGCTAGCAATTTTGACAATTTTTTAGTGTAATCCATGTATTTTGAGACAAATATCTAGATTTTGGATCTCACATTTGTATATGTATTGTAATACATTGTTATATATGAGATAATGGATTTGATCGATAGATGTGTGTACCTATCTCATCTTGATGGATGTTTTAGCATTTTAAGTTTTCATGTGATTTTTTTGTTTTTGTTTTTTTATCATGTATGTGTAGCTTTCACACTTATGTGAATATTCTCATGTATCTCTCTCATGTATTTTAGCTCTCATATGTATTATAGAGACTTATTTTTTTGAAGCATGTGACACTTGGATAGATTGAATATGATTTTTATATTAACCCCTTGTGATGATAGGATAGAAATAGAGATGAAGCAAAAGATCAAAAAGGTGAAAAGACATGATAAAGAAGAAAAAAAAGAAAGATATGAAAGTAGTTAGTTGATATGTCCACAAAAAATATGAAGAGAGAGCTATCCCCATATGAAAAAGATGCAAGAATGAACCTATAATGCAAACTAATATGCAAAGGGGTTTACTAGCAAGAAATGCATAACCTTTAGACTCTAATTTCATTATTGAGCATTTATTAGAGACATCATGAGATCATACAACCATCACTAGTATAACTATGAGGATATGAATATGACCAATATTATATGGGTATGTGGAAATCCTATCTAAGCATCAAAGACATGTAAGTCAAGAAGACTACGCAGTTAGATTCCCTAGGTTTGATATAGCAAGACTATGCCTGCATCAACACATAAGTGCTAGGATAACCCCCAAGTGTGGTCTTGCAAAAATAGTAAAGGATGATATGTTTGTAAGTCAAAGTGTCAAATAGGACAAGCATAAATTCTTTAAACACTATAGACAAAAAAAGTATATTCATAAGCAAAAATCAAAAAAACATGCCTTGTACCCCCAGTCTTATAGTTCATGACATCATTGAAAGACTATTAGGGAGGCAACATATAGCAAATAAATCATCATATTCAGCATGCAAAGAAAATAAATATCAACATAGCTCAATCATTTAAGTGTTTAAGTGTGTGTGTGTGTGTGTAAGTCACTTGGCCATTTCTTCAAGACTTGATTCTAATAGTGAGAAATATCACAACATCAAAGACTATAGGTAAACTATCTAAGTGTTGAGAAACACTTGATGTCAAGTTGGGAGTAGTGTTGAGAAATATTATTTTTTGAGTTTCCAAAAAAACCCTAATGCACAAGGACACATTAATAGGCTAAGCAGTTGTGCCCCTAAAATGAGGACAAGAAACAATTCTAGGCTAGGAAATGTGTTCCAGAGTAAATGATTGAGACTGATAGACATAGGTGCAAGGGTCTCAAGTAGCAACTGTTTCTAGGTTTTCACCACTTGGAATGTTAGTTTAAATAATTATTATTTACGCTTTACTTAAGTTTACTTAAGATAAATGCATTATTTTATTATTTATTAGGTTAGACACCTAGGAGTTTTTATACTCATATGAGTTGTCATGTTGACAACACATGAGTTAGCAACTCTAATTTAGCACATGGTGTCTACAACACTAGAGTTTGCATAATCAAATGAGTTGTCATGTAGAAAACATAGTTTTCTACACTCTTAATTAAGCACATGGTGTCTATAACATAATTTTACATGACACACCTTTGTAGGCTTATCCTCTCATTATCACACTATCTCTTGTGCTTAATGGAGGATAATCCACTCTTGGTGGACATGTGCTTAGTTGTGAGGCTTATCATATTGCTAACTCCCAAACATTCTCGAAGAATTCTAGAGGCATTTATATATAGGCTCTCCTAGTGTACTTGTACATCAATACAGCATCAATTGAATATCATATTGTTATTCTGATCATATTCTATTGGTTTATCTTGTGCTAGTTGTTGAGCTTCTTGGTCTTCGGTGATTTTTCCAGAAGGCAAATTCTTACATGGTATCAGAGCCATAGAGACATCAATTCATAGCTATTAGAGACCATTCTTGCTTCACCTCTCTAAGGACACCTTGATTCAAATTTGGAGTATTCACAACTATTGGGAGTGTCTAGAGCCAAAGCAAACCTCATCATTGCATCAAGAGCATCGATTCACTAAAATTTGACTATAAATTCATCTATTTTGGGCCACAGTCAAAATTGAGGCAAATTTTTTTTGCAAACTAGAACCTGAAGGCCCAATTTGCAAATTTAGTATGATTTATTAGATTTGTGCATTTATTTTGTTTTAGATCTGCATTTTATTTTCTCTATATTTTTTGACAATTTTGGGTTTGTATTTTTCAAAAAAAAAAATTCTGCCATCAGGCTTGCAAAGAATTTTTTTTTGTAGGAACTGAGTGGTCAATTCTCAACTTCTACAGCCAAAAATTCATCACAAATCTGGCACATATTATTTTGGTGGCAATTTCCATCATTTTTGGTTAGCACATTGCAATACACAGTGTTTAAAAAATTCTTGCATTACACATAAACAAATGGTCATTCTTACCCCTTGGCGGCTTCGAGTTATTCTCAAAGCCGCAACCTCTTCTTTTTAAAAAGGTCTTATACAACTCCCATAGTGCATTTGGGATTAACCTCACAGCACCACTAGGAGCCATGACAATTGCTAGCAATTGCAACTCACCACCACTAATCTAAGCCTTCCTCCACCAGCACAGTGATAAAATTCTCTACTGGGTTTTTTAAAACCATCAGTCAACAATTCACAATTTAGCCACTATGCATTTTCCAACGTCTGCTAACACACACCCATGACACATATAGTGACAAGTCAGATAGGTCCATTTCATTAAATGGCCAGCTCAACCCCCATATTAGCAAAGACATGTGGCACTACTGTATGCATGAATTTGTGGGCCTCTGAACCTCACACACACTTCAATGTGGTCCTTACCTACATAATCATCTTGGGATAAACATGGAGTCATTTATCAAAGAGGTTTGACAATGCAACCTATTGCCTTCTAACTAGAAGGATTTTTCCTATTTATGCTCTCAGAGTTGAGATGCAGGCAACCAAACCTTTCTAGAATGAAGGATTTAAATGCAACCATATGATTATGAAAATCAATCTATATTTTATGCAAGCATTAATCTAAGAAGTAATAAAAGAAATTAAGTTACATGTATGCATTGTTTAATCTAAATGATACTAAGATATTAAGCAAAAGCACATATAAAGCTATGAAAGTGGGTATTCAATTCGACAGCAATTCAATAGCATAGAAATTCAACCTCCGTAATGAGGGATTGAGAGCCCCTCAAATAGAACCCAAGAATAGATCAATAGTTAGGATCAACCTTGATGAATGGTTAAGATTAAATAGAAGATTCGGTTAGGATGGAAACTTCCTTGTGCAGGTGAAATTAACTGTTTCTAATCTGAGTGCGATAAGTAGTTAACTAAACCTATCATAAATATGAGAGCAAGTTAACTAAATTGATTCCAATTTCAAGAAGTAGTTCACTCAGAGTTTCCACTTTGGAACTAAAGAGAGGATTTTAAAGATGTCATTTAATTTAATAAGTGAGATATGAACTCATAAATTCTTTTTCTATTTAATTGAATAATCACATTCAATTAATCAAAGTAAGCATAGTTATCAAAATTAAATAAATTTAATCCCTTAATACATTAGCCTTAGGAGATAATTTAATTTAATTAAAGTATAAATACTTTAAATTAAATCAAATCTTAATCAATAGGTTTAATGTGACTAATATGAGTCAATACTTTAGGAAATAAAATAATAGCATTATTAATACAGATTTAGGGTTTTCTACACTTGACACTTAGGTCAAGTAGCAAGAATCAGAACTAGAATTGCTTATTGACATAGGACTTTAGAATTGATCAGAATAGACCAGAATTGGTGATCATGGAAATGAACCTATTTTGGGGTATTACATTTTGCCCCTCTTTGAATGAATGTGCAAGCAGCATGTTTGATTCAAAGAAAATCAGAAAGCATGATGCAAAGATAAATAAGTAAGATTGGTTACAAAGTTGATGTCACAAAGACCAATTGATGAGCTTTTAAGGATCCTCTCTAGAATGGAATTTAATCCTAAGAATTCCAAGTAGAGCACCTAGATACCTAAATTGATGAGCATTTTAAAGTTTTTCTTTAGAAAAAAGTTTAACCTTTAAGGATCCAGAAAAAACCACTGGATACTCGAGATTTGATAAGCATTTAAAAGACTATCTCCAGAACAGAGCTAAACTCTTAAGGATCTAGATAGAACACATAAATACCTAAGATTTGATAATCATTTAAAAGATTGTCTCCAGAACATAGCTTAACCTTTAAGGATCTAGATAGAGCACTTAGATACCTTAGATTTGATAAGTATTTAAAAGATTATCTCCAGAACAAAGCTTAATCTTTAAGGATCTAGATAGCACATTTGGATACCTGAGATTTGATAAGCATTTAAAAGATTATCTCTAGAATGGAGCTTCATCTTTAAGGATCTAGATAGAATACCTAGATACCTGAGATTTGATAAAAGATAGCAAGATTGAATTATGAGTCATATCATCCCTAGAACGAGGCTTGATCCTTAGGAATTGAGGTTTAGATTGTCTATCGAACTCTTTTTAAGATGTGACCAATGGAAAAGATGCCAAAAAGAGGGGAATAAGATGCCCCGAGTGATGAGATGCCCCAAGCAATAAAGATTTAGATTTGAGTCAAAATTTAGATTCAATGATGTAATCATCTTGCCCCCTTGGGAGTGAAATCAAAAGATGACACACTAGAAATATGATATAAAGTAGTATAAAGAGAGATACAGAAGAACATGAAGAGTCAATAGGATATAGAAGAGATCAAAATGATCAAAAGAAAATTCAAAGTCAATTTAACATGATTTCAAGGTCTAGAAGACCAAGTTTGACCATAGTTGACTAGAGTTTACCTCTTTTTGGCTTTGAGATGAAATGTGAAGAAATTTGAGATGAAAAGATTCTAAGTTTCACCAAATATCAGCAAAAAATTTGGATTGCACAAGTGTTCGATCACGCCAATCCCAAAAATTTAAAATGCATTTTTGAGCCACTTAAGTGTGTCAAATTTTGAATTGGATCCCAAAAAATGGGTTCAAAGCAGCCAAAGTAGCCAAGAGGGTGATTAATCAATAATTTATGCAATTGTGAAGAACATGATACTTTGAACAAGCTAGCAAACCCTCATTATAGGAGACGAAAGTAGATTTGCAATTGAATCATATGTCGAACCAAGTAATTCAATCCTATGCGATATGCAACCCTAAACTAGATGCAACCCTAGGTCTAGTTACCAAGTCTCGACAATTATCATCACTAAGCATATAGCCAAAAATCATAGATGTCATACAATTCTAAATAGCATTGCAATCATGAGGATATGAATAGGACATCTTTTCCAGTTTTGTCAGGATTAAATGTAAGCATTTGAGGCACAAGAAGCCAGAATGACCAAAACATTTATCCTTTTTTATGTAGCAAGTTGACATAAGCATCAAACATAAATGTTAGGATGACCAAAATGTTTCTTGCATGATAGACACACCAAACACATAACACAAGAAATTCATCTTGTGATAAGTACTTAGTATTTATTCTGTCTACAATGACCCTTGCATTCATAACCTAAGACAGAAGTGTGCTAGGTATACTTGCAGTGACCCATGCATTCACTTAGTAGGATGAGTATCAGTATTTACTATAGCATGAAGAGTTCACTCCAAAAAGCAAGGAGAAGAACCAATGGTATTGATGTATCCATATAAAAGGAGTCGAGGTACACCTGGTCATCCAATACGAGATGGAGGCTCTTATATTAGATACCCCTCTTCTAGGAATATGTCAACTTATTGGAACTAAACTGCAACAGAAAACAAAGAAAAGACCATGCCCCCAGTCATCACTTCTTTAGTCAGATTTGACATTATCGAGTTGCTCGAGGAGACATGATGAAAGAAAAAGCAAAACAAAAAAGAAAAATGCTCAGCATATCCAGATAAGTATGCCATTTTGAGTTCAATGTTTGTCATGGGATCAATGTCAAGTGTCGGTGTCTGGAACATGTTTGAAAGGAATCTCTTCAGTTAGGGTGATAATAGTAGGTAGGTGTAGTCAAAACAACTGATGACTGAGGTCAAGGAGGAATCTTTGAGGTGAAGAGTCTGAGAAGACCCAGCAACAGTAGACAGACATAGCCAGAATGACTAGTGACTGATGCAAGAGAGATCATCCATAAAAGAATCTCAAAAAGAGTGATACTAGTGATAGTAGGCAGACACAGCTAGAATGACTAGTGACTATCACGAAAGAGATCTTATGAGTAGAATCTTGAAAAGAGTGACACTAGTGATAGTAGGAATACACGATGAGGACCACTGGTGATTGTCATGAAAGAGATTCTATGACACTGAAGGGGAATGCCCCTGTGTTGTGACAAGACTCAATCCATGGATACATGAGCAAAAGGTGGGAAAAGTAGTAAAGCAACTATATAGATAGCCAGAAGATGCACTACAAGATGGAGCATTAGGAACAAGAGGTGCCTATTTACCAGGTTTTCACCTTCTTGGCAGAGCTTTCATTTTTTTTGTTATGCTACCATGACACCTATTTCTAGGTTTTCACCAATGGCACTTTTCTTGTTTTTCAATTTTTTTTATATTTTTGTATTTTTCACTTTTTTTGGATTTTTCAATTTTTTTGGCATTACCAAGGTCCCTATTGCTAGGTTTTCACCAGGGTAACAATTTTTTCAGGGATTTTTCCAATTTTTTGGAATTTTTTCAAGACAAATAGATGTGTACAAAGAGCCACTGAGATCAAATCAACTGTAGAACTGCTTCAAGTGGAGAGTATTGATAGGTTCTTTGAGCACTTCTCCCTTGGATGTGGAAAGCTAGTAAGCACTAGATCCATACACTATAGTAATGATCTAAGGACCAAGCTAGTTTGGTTCAAACTTCTCCTTTTGGACTCATTTTTGTTGATTCTTTGGGTTCTCTCTCAGGACGAGGTCACCTAGTTGGAATTCACATGGCCTAATTTTTTGATTGTAGCTTCTTGACATTCACTGTTGATAAGCTCAAAGATGATCACATGCCACTTGTCGGTGTTCATCTAGTAGCACTAGCTCTTGAAGCTGAGCTATCCTATAATCTTCATCAGTAATAAGACCTTTCATAGAGATTCTCAAGGTAGGAATCTCAACCTCTATTGGAAGCACAACATCCACTCCATAAACCAAAGCAAAGAGCATCATACCTATTGGA
This sequence comes from Cupressus sempervirens, assembly GCA_028749045.1. Taxonomy (NCBI): domain Eukaryota; kingdom Viridiplantae; phylum Streptophyta; class Pinopsida; order Cupressales; family Cupressaceae; genus Cupressus; species Cupressus sempervirens. The sequence goes on along the minus strand of CM053789.1, from coordinate 569,557,165 downwards.
TTTTGTATGCTTGTCCTATACGCCCACAAGGCTGGATTGATCTGGAGGTGTCAATCTGTCCCAAATTTGCTGACTGTGTGATGAAGGATCTTGAAGATTACCTTATTGGATGCCTCAGCCTAGCCATTACCCTGGGGGTAATAGATAGAAGACCAATGTTGTGTGATTTTGAATCATTTGCATAGTTCTTTGAGGTCTTTATTTTTGAACTTTCCTCCATTGTCAGTAATGATTGAGGATGGTACACCATTCCTACAGATGATGTAATTTGTGATAAAGAGGGCTACATTTTTGCCATTGGCAACTACGAGAGGTACTACTTCTACCCACTTTATGAAGTAGTTTGTAGTTATGATGATAAACTTATGTCCATTAGAAGAGGTTGGGTGAATTTGACTTACCAAGTCAAAGACCCATTGTTGAAATGGCCATGTTGTGGTAGAGGGAATTAGCTCCCTAGTTGGAGCATGAATAAGATTCTCATGAAGCTAACATTTCTTGTAGGACTTAGCATACTTGATAGCTTCTTGTTCCATTTTAGGCCAATAGTAACCAACTATAATGAGTTTGTGAGATAGTGTCAAGCCATTTGAGTGGGATCCACAAATGCCCTCGTGAATGTCAATTAATGCGCATTTGGACTCTTTAGGTTCTAAAGACCTAAGGAGTGTTCTATTGAGACCTCTCGTAAATAGATTGTTAGCAATAATGACATACCATGAAGCATTGTAGATTAGGTAACATTTCTCATTCTGGGTCAGACCTTCCAGAATGGTTTGATTATGGTGATAGAAATAGATGTGATGGTAGCAGGATAAGTCTTGTCCTACAATAGAATAGATCATCCTAGAATCAGGGGTGTCATAAGCTGGGTAGTGTAACACTTCCACCAAGAACTCATGTCAAAGATCATTTTCAAGCATCTATAGCAAGGAGGCCAAAGTATCCATAGCATCAGCTACTTTATTATCTACTCAAGGCATTTTCTAGAAGGTGATGTGCACAAAATACTTCTTTAGATCATCAACCATGCATTTGTAAGGGATAAATTTCTCATCTTTTTTTTAATACACATCATTAACCTAGTTGATTATAAGCTGAGAGTCTCTAAAGATATCTAACTTATCCACTCTCTATTCAGTTGCAATCTTCATGCCATTAATCAAAGCCTCATATTTAGTAATGTTGTTTGTACAAGGGAACATAATCTTGTATGCTTTGGGAAATGAATATCTCTGTGGTGTTATGAAGAGTAATCCAACACCTGATCCCTATTGTGTGAAGGACCCATTGAAGAAAATGACCCATGTTTGTTGTGTGAGTGTTAGAATTGACTCATCAGGGAAATCAATGTCCATTGGTAGGAGACTTTGCATAGGTGCATCTGCTAGCTAATTTGTAATTGCCTGCCCCTTGATAGCTTTGCATTCAACATATTGGATGTCAAACTTGCTAAGTATCATAACCCACTTAGCTAACCTTCCTATAAGAGCTACTTACTAAGCAAGTACTTTAGTGGATCTATTTTAGCTACCAACTGCATAGTGTGGGCAAGCATGTAGTGTCTCAACTTTTGGGAAGCAAAGACAACTACCAAGCAAACTTTCTCAATGATGTTGTAGTTTCTCTCATAAGAGATCAATGTGCAACTCAAGTAGTAAATAGATCTCTCCTTGTTATCATTGTCCTCTTGAGCTAATAGAATTTCCAAAGATGTTTTAGTTGCTGAAATGTACAAAATCAAAGGCTTCCCATAGATAGGAGGCATCAAGATTGGTGGATCGGCAAGATATTGTTTGATCTACATTAAGCATTGCTCACAATCCTAACTCTAGTTGAATTTGACACCCTTAGGTAAAGTCTTTGTGAAGGGTTGTGATCTATCTGCCAACTATGAGATAAAGCTGCTAATAGATTGGAGTCATCCCTATAGACCTTGCATCTGGCTGATGTTCCATGGTGGAGGCATATCCATAATTACTTGAACTTTCTCTAGATCCACCTCAATTCCTTTTGCAGATACAATGTATCCCAAAAACTTTCCTAATATGATGCCAAATGCACATTTCTTAGGATTGAGCTAAAGACTGAATTTTTCCATGCAATCTAAGATGGGTCCCAAATCTTGCAAATGAGTATTTCATTTTGTGCTTTTGTCCAAGGTATCATCCATGTAGTCCTCTGTGGTCTTATGTAGTCATGGAAAATTGTACCTATTTCTCTTTGATAGGTCGCACGAGCATTTTTCAAGCTAAATGGCATTACATTCCAACAAAAGGTTCCCCATGCACATGTAAAAGAAGTCTTCTCTTGATCTTCTAGTGCAACTTTTATTTGATTATAACCAAAAAACCCATCCATGAGTGAGTACATCTCATAGCCTTCTATCATGTCCACTATCATATCAATGTTGGGATGTGGAAACTCATCCTTAGGACATGCCAAGTTGAGATCATGGAAGTTAGTACAAACTCTAATAGATTTATCATGCTTAGAGACTAGAAAAATGTTGGATATCCATTTGGCATAATCAACTGCATGGATGAATCCTACTTTCAGAAGTTTCTCCAATTCCACTTTCACAAGCAATGCAACATGAGGATGCATTTTTTGAAGTTTATGCTTAACTGGTTTGATGCTTGGTGCAATAGACAAATGATTCATAATAAGATTAGGATCTAGTCTTGGCATGTTAGAATATGTCAAAGAAAAATTTATCTTCTTCTCTCAAAAGAAGGCAATGAGTTCCTCCCTTTCTTCAAGACACAACGACTATGTTAGATGTATCATATGAGGATGTTCTTCTGTGCCTAGATTGATTGGATATGTTAGCTCTATCAACTTTGATGATCTCTCTCAAAAGTGACTTGGAAGTGCATCAAATATCTCATCTACAGATGCCTTAGAGAGGTTTTCATCCTTGGATATGTCTTTTGTTTTTACTTTTTTGGGTTCTGATACTGCCATAGTGTGGTTTTTGACATCAAAATTTTGCATTTTTTCTTTTTAATTGTATGACTAAGATATTTGATGTCAGCTCTAGTCATGTTGATGCTCTGTTCACTGGTGTAAGATGTTATAGGTTCAACAACATTTAGGTAGCAGGCAAGAGCATGGTCATTCTAGAACATTGAGACTTCACTAGATGCTTTATGGTTCCAATCTATAAGCTTAGGATGTGTGAGTGAAAGAGTAGTGATGGGTTTGATTGCATTCATAGTATATTCATTAAATGCTTGGACCAGCAATTTGAGACCTATGACAACTTTGTCCAAAGGTGTGTTTGAATGCCTTCAAGTATTAACGTTAGGAATTGATGACTCTAGGACACTAGTTGGATCAGACCCATCTGACCTAACTCTAGATGTTTCACCCACTTTGAGTTGGTTTTCATAGACATGAACTTGGTCGATTTCTTTATCAGTAGTCACTTCTGAAAGAGATTCAAACTCATATTCTTTAGAATTAGTGCTACATGGCGAGAGACTATAGAACTCCCCAACAGTGATAGGGACATACTTGCCTTCATCATCTAGGTTCTTACATAAGTACTCAATATGTAATGACTAGCTAGACTCTCCTTTTTTTGAATGAGCTTTGGGTCGATTAGTATTTTCCTCAGAAGAATCACTAATATCATCCACAGTGCTGACACATGGCATAAAGTCATCTAGCTTTGCAAAGAAATTAGCAAGATCATGAGGAATAGGATAAGGGTAGAGATACTCATCATCTAATTGGTCATCTTGAGTATCTGACTAAGCTTGCGACTCATTTCCAAATGAACTCTCAAGTTCTAATATGAATTTATTAGCTCCCAAATGGAAAGGAACTTTCTTAAAGCCTAGACTAGTTGTATCACTATTTCTTCGAGTTATTGCCTTGATAGGATCAATTAGGCTATTGTTATTGCACCCAATAGGGCCAATTCCCTTGTAGCCAAAATGCTTCATGAGTCTAAGACCAAGCCCATATTTCTCAAGAGTGATCTCTTGAGCTTGCTCTATCAAGTCTACTGGAGTCTCTTCTCTATAAAGCCATGTAGCAATGACTTTTTTTTCACTTTTATCCTCTAGGGGAACTATAGCCTTGACAAAAGTGCCATTATACTTGGTTTGAGATGTTAGCACAAACAACTTCTTTACCTCTGAGGGTCTCCCATAATGATGAGGAGACTCTAGAAGAGATGTTAATGACACCACTGGTTCAATATGGTACTCCCCCATTCTATTTTCTTTTAGTTTGAATGACTGCTCAATTTGTTTCAACTTGTTGTCATGATAATTAGTGGATTCCCTATTAGCGGGGATGAAAATTTTACTAGCTTTGAGCATATTGTAGGTATAGCTAGTAGTGGTAGGAATAGTGACCTCGGAGCCATGAAATGGGAATTTGATGCACTGGTGGTATGTGGATGACACAACATGCATCTCATGTACCCATGGCTATCCTAGCAGAATGTTATAAACCAAGGGAATGTTGAGCACTTGACAGGTGACATCCCTTTCTATAGGACCAACGTAAATGGGTAAGACCACAAGACCTAGAGAATTTTGTTCAACTTTGTCATATGCTTTGATAGTGATCTTGCATCGAGGATCAATAGAGTCCTTAGAATAATTCAATTGTCTAAGTAAAGCAATAGAGACAATATTTGGGCCAATGCCATTATCAATGAGTACCTGATGAACATGTGTCTGATGTATCATAACCTCAATGTGTAGAGGTTGATTATGTGAGTGACTCAATGAATTATCATCCTCCTCAGAGAAGGACATAAAATAAGGTGAGATTAGGTGACCTACCATGGATTAAAATTTCTCAAGATCAAAATCTTGAGGAACATTTTTCTCAATGAGAGCTTTGTCCAAAATATGCCTATGAGTAGGCAAGACTTTAAGTAGCTCAAAGATGGATATTTGAGCATTAGTTCATTTCAATTGATCGAGAACACTATAGCTAGTTGCTATTGAGTTCATTGTGATTTTTGCACCTTTGCCAGACGGACCAGCAAGGGCTTCAGGATTAGGAGTAGAAGGCACAGCGCCTTTGAGCACCAACTTGGCATGAGAGTAGGTAATAGCATTAGCACAGTGTTGCAAAGATGTGTTATCTATTGTGTTGGAAGTAGGGCCCCTTAAGACAAATGGTGTCTTTGGTTTATCATTATCTTGTTTTTATTAATGGTAATGACATTGTAGTAGTCAAAATCCATAGGTTCAACCATGTTAATCACATTATCATCATTAGAGTATTCATAGTTGACCTTGTTTTTGGGTTTTGGTTTTGAGCTCTCTCCTTTTTCATAAGCTAGGAAAGGCTCTTTGAAGGCCTTGTGATCCGAGTTCTTGCTATGTCCATCTACCACAATGTCACCAGCATCAACCATTTCTTGGACTTTGTGGCATAAGTTTATGTCATTTTTAGTTTTGTGCCCTTTATTCTAATGATACTCACAAAATGTAGTTTCACTCCACCATAGTGGACATGGTTGTGGATCATAAGGATGAGAGTTGTCCAGTGGTGAAATAAGCTTGTTTTGTAACAATGTTTTGTAAACCACATTAAAAGGTTCACCCAAGGGTCTATACTCTCGCTTAGGACATGTGGCCCATGATTTTCTCAGTTTGTTCCCAAATGTCTTGTTTTCAAGAGGAGGTTTCTCAACATTTTTGGCCACATTGAGGAAATCTTTGAGATTAAAGGTTGCCTTAGCAAGTTTAGAAGTAACATTGTCAACAACCCCATCATGCACAATTTCTTAGTTCTTATTGACATACCTAGTTTTTCCCTTGTTTGAGGTAGAGCCTTGTTTTGTGTCCTTTTGAAGAGTAAGTTCAACCTTCTTGACCATAAATTCCTCTATTTGGATGGCCTATGTGATCATGTCTTCAAAGATATGTGGACCTTGAAGTTGGACTCTATACTCAAAATTAGGTAGGAGATTGTTAGTGAAGATATCAAGTTTTTTATTTCTAGAATCTTACGTGAATATTTAGTGTATAGTTGTCTCCACCTCTGGAGGAATGTAAGGAAGGGCTCCCCAACTTTTTGCTTAAGGTTGCATAGATCTCGAATATTGACAGGGTGTTGAATATTATGAGAATACAAATGAAAAAACAAGTTGGCAATTTTGTCAAATGTCTTGATAATGGGAGGCAAGTGTGAGAACCACCACAAAGCCTGACCACCTAGACTTTTGGGGAATAAACACATGAGATATGTCTGGTTATGCATAAATTCCATAGATAATTCCCCAAAGTCCCACAAGTGATCTTAGGGATCAGTAGTTTCAAAGCATTTTTCATACTTAAGTAGTTCTACTCCTTTTGGGAAAGGAGGCATGTCTATGCTCTTGTCAAATGGAAAGGTGTAAGGAAACTTGGCAACAAAGAATATAACCATTTCCACATAACCCATAATAGATCTGAAATAAACACGGAATTAAAATCCACATGCAAGAGAATAGACAACATACCCACAAAATTGTGACACAAGATATACCCTGGGAAACCCTCATTGAGGGAAAAACCCAGCCTCCAAAAGCATCCATCATCATGTATTATTCAGCAAAAAATACCATTGCCATACAACCATGGAAGCCTTCATGGCCATAGCCACAACCGAGTAAACTATGTGAACAAGCATGAATCCACACATCCCATGCCATGCTTTCAACCTTCACAAATGCTCCCTTGGCTAACCTGTCAAGCCTTGTCCCGCTCGACTCTTGCCTTTTGTCTTCTCCTTGTCACTCTCTTACTCTCACAACAACTACCCTTGTGGCTTCTTATATAGTAGCAAGTCCCACAAAACCACCAAGTGGTATTACATAAATCATGTGCTAAAACCATGTGCTACCTAACCCACTTACCCCACATTTAATATTGGGAATTTAATTCTTTTCCCCAATATTAAATAATTACATAAAATATTATCACAATGTTACAATACAACTCATCAAGAATATTCCATGGGAATCTTTTTCATGTTGCACGTCCATCTAGGTACAACATTACATAATAAAAATAAAATAATAAAATAACAATATTATGCAATGTGTGCAACACCCATTATCTCAACAATCTCCCACTTGTTGTATACGTTGCATAGGGTCAATCCGTAGACACATAAATGAACAAGGGAACAATCCCTCCCAGCACATCCACCATCATGGATCAAAATACACCAAGTGCTCCATCTTGGTACCCGTAACAAAATCAAAGTATCCAACATCTCGAACATGAATGATCTCACCTCCTATTATGCCACTCCCATTCGACATACATAGAAGCCATCCAAAGAGAAAACCACCCAACCTGTCGCATTAGAAGATCATAAAATCTTGTACCAACTAAAATTCCAAGCACAAAAAAAAAAAAACTTGATCCAAAGGTAATCACATTTATCTGTAGTTGTCAAAATATCCATAGTTGAAATAACACCCACAGCAAGTGCCAAACCCATCCAACTATCCATACCTCAAAGGTATAACAAGTGAATCTCATATCACCGACATATCCAATCTACAACCTACAATCATAAGCCTCAAGAGCAATACCTACCACATATATACCAAGAAGCTCCCACTACAAAAGATAATGTCAAATCTATAACCAATCCACTCAACACATCTCAAAGAAGTGAATCCATGTAGTATCAAGGACATCCACAATACATAAACTAATATCTTGCAAGAACAACTCTCATAACAAGTCTCCAATGCTCTCCCAAGTTCACCACAACCAATAGAGGAAAGAGATAAAGGAAGAACCATGTCATCTCTCACATGAAATACATGAGCACAAACTAGTGATCACAATCTCCAACCAATCTCAAATCCAATGTAAGCAAAACTGAACATCTAAGAAGATAACCAAGACTAGAGAAACTATGCAAATCATAACATGTATCATGTCCTTCTACACACACCTCTAGATGTAAACTGTGCAAGTATGATCTCCTCCATAAAACCCCAACAAGAAGCCTCAACAACACCCAAACCATACCATATAACTAATAATGGATGTAAGCCTCTCACAAGAAGATCAAACTCAATAAACCATTCCTAAACCAAGGAATAACCATTCCTAATCCAAGGAAAATGCCCAATATAAAACCATCTCCCAAACTCAACCAGCATAACAACATATGCACATGGAGATAACCAATGCTAAACCATCTCTCAAATGAACCCTCCAGAACTAACTCATGTACCATAGCTCAAGATCCATATCCATGAAAGACAAGCATAAATATAATGCAACTAAGAGAAACAATGGGCTATACCTCTCAAGTAGCAAACCGTCGAGTAGACCAAGAGTGGGGAATGAGAATGCTCATAAAGATACCCAAGTCTCCAACCAAGACTCATCTAAGAATAATCTCCTCTCAAGTCCATATCAGGTGCCTGCCCCTCGGACTTCCTACTGAAACCATCAACCATCCCAACAAATACTTCTCTAATCCAAGAGAAATCAGCATCACCACCGTCTCTAAGTATCCATGAGCACCTGTAACCAATCAATTCATGCCAACTCCAAATGCAACATAGCAATATCATGAAGTATCTAGCTTATGATCAGTGTACTCAATACCAAGAAACTAAACCAAGATCAATGTCAAAGTTCCAACCATGGCCTCAGGAACATAAACATGACAACATGATCTTACCATCTCAACTAAAGAGATAACATGCTCCATATGAACATACCATAACATGTCACAACTCTAAATGCATATCAAGAGTATACCATGACATAATAATGAAACCATCCTTATACCAAGGATAACATGCCAAATAAAAGCATAAATCACACTTTTGCCAAGAACCCTGTGAGTCCTCAAGATGCAACCATCTCCACACACCATGAAGAAAACCATCTCCACATACCATGAAGAACCATCTCCACATACCATGAAGATAACTAATAACTCCATGAGTCCTCAAGATCTAACCATCTTCAAACACCATGAAGATAACAAGTGCACCATGCAAATGTCAAAGACACTTCTGTAGCAACAGGATCTAAGAAAAACCTCCAACATCTGCAAACACTCAATAAATATATCAATGCCAACAACTCCCACTCAACCGTGGTACCAAGTCACCTATGGCATCATAAAATCCATCCTCTCCAAACCAAGAAGATATAAACCAAACCAGGAACTAATCCTACACTGTCACCCCATCACTATCACAAGCTCCCACTCAACTGTGTATCCAAGCTATCCATGACATCATGATGAAAAAAAAAAACCCATCCTCTAACCATGAGAATCAACCAAGGCATCAAACCATCAAAGAACTCAAAGTGCACATCATGAGCTCCTCAAAAGAAAACCAAATAACCATGATCCTCAACCAAGAAGATATACCACCATAACTAAATTATAAATCCAAGCTAATGAACATCAAGGATGTACCTATATATCCAATCATGTCATGCCAAAATCCATGACACCATGATCACATCCATGAACTGAGCATCTGTCTCTCAAAGTGTCCAACCTATCAGCATAAAATAGTCAACCAAAATCCTCCACCATGACTGTACCTGGTAACAACATCTCATCCCTTCTACATGAAGAAAATAGTAAATCATGTGACTCAGGGCATAGACAACCCAAATCCAAGCCACTAATCTGAATATGCATCAATAATGAAAGATCAATGGGCAAAGACAACCCATAACCAAGCTATAAATGCAACCTGTAAGTATAGACCGCTTACAACACTGCACAATTTGTAGATCCAACAAGTCATCACACATATCCAAAAGAAACACTAATAACCATATCATCATGAGACCAAACTTGAGTATACAATGACATCAAAACTTAAATCTCCAATGCCATAAACTCACAATGTTACCATAGTCAAAATATATACCATAAACTATTCAGATCAATATATCAACAAATAAATCATGCCAAACCTACACCAAATCTAAACCAATGTGTAGAACTCTCCAAGAGCTTTTCGTTGACTACTCGAAGTCCAAAATCCGACTCCGTATGCCCAAGTTATGCCCTAATCCGTGCTCAAAATAAACAACATCTGACTTTAGGGCTCTTAAAACTTGACAAAATTTCAAAATCATGGAACCAAACCTACATCATGTTGTAGTGCTCTGAATTAGCTTTCCAATGCCTATAAGAACTCTGAAATCCGATATTCTGAGAGAAAGTTATGGCCATTTTACTAAGATAGTCTTTTTACCATTTTCAATACGATTTTTCATTTTTAATTTTTTTCAATGACGAAAATTCCGACGGGATTAAATTTGATAGCCATCATGGGATGAAACCAAAAAACTCTTTCATTTCCTCTGAACATGGCCAAACTAGGGCATATTATATATCAAAATTTATGGAAATGTTGACCCGGATCCAATTGTGAGGTCTGTTTTTACCCAGGAGGTCATTTCTGCAAGCTACCCCCCAAAACCCTCATTTAAATGAAACATCCGAAAAGAAAACTTTTTTGTCCAACAATTTCCCATGCCCAAATATTTTAACATCCCATCATAACAGCAAACCCAAAACCCTCAGATCTGCAATAAATCATTCATATATCTTGCTCTTTTCTTTTATCCTCTCATGCATTCCCATGGACTCATTCTAGGGTTACAATAATAAAACCATAGCTCTGATACCACTTGTAAGGAAACTTGGCAACAAAGAATATAACCATTTTCACATAACCCATAATAGATCTGAAATAAATATGGAATTAAAATCCACATGCAAGAGAATAGACAACATACCCACAAAATTGTGACACAAGATATACCCTGGGAAACCCTCATTGAGGGAAAAACCTAGCCTCCAAAAGCATCCATCATCATGTATTATTCAGCAAAAAATACCATTGCCATACAACCATGGAAGCCTTCATGGCCATAGCCACAACCGAGCAAACTATGTGAACAAGCATGAATCCACACATCCCATGCCATGCTTTCAACCTTCACAAATGCTCCCTTGGCTAACCTGTCAAGCCTTGTCCCTCTCGACTCTTGCCTTTTGTCTTCTCCTTGTCACTCTCTTACTCTCACAACAACTACCCTTGTGGCTTCCTATATAGTAGCAAGTCCCACAAAACCACCAAGTGGTATTACATAAATCATGTGCTAAAACCATGTGCTACCTAACCCACTTACCCCACATTTAATATTGGGAATTTAATTCTTTTCCCCAATATTAAATAATTACATAAAATATTATCACAATGTTACAATACAACTCATCAAGAATATTCCATGGGAATCTTTTTCATGTTGCATGTCCATCTAGGTACAACATTACATAATAAAAATAAAATAATAAAATAACAATATTATACAATGTGTGCAACACCCATTATCTCAACAAAAGGGATAAAGAGCGTCTAAGGTGTATGTTTTAGCAAGTTTTTCCTTCTCTTGCATCATCTAAGCCAATTGATCTTGCATAATTTTTAGTTGCTTTTGGAGTTTGGAAGTCTCGATTTCTTCTTCAATCATGATGATGGTTTCTACATTGAAATGAGAGGGTGGCTTAGCTCCCTCTTGGGAAAGTTGGAGAAAGTACTTTTCTTTCTCTTTGTTGAGTAGAATTCCCATCAACTTTTGAAATATTTTTTCTCTTTGACATTTTGCTATGTTTTTAGGAAGTATTTCCACTTCTTCATGTTCCTCATCGGTGTCATGGTTTTTCTCTTTGTCATTCCTAGGTGGTTCTTGATGTCTATTGTGACTACCATGTTCAAGTTCACGATCAGTCATTGTAGGAACATGTTCAATCTTAGTACATTGTGATTCAAAAGGTCCTTTTAAAAGGAAGTATGAAATTTCATTTAGAGATATAGGACCTCTACTAGTCTTAGGATCATCTTGATACAAAGGATTCTTGGTTTGTCGCAAGTTTATGGAAGATGTTCGCTAGACTCGAGGTGACTTGACGAGTGAGGGAGATTATGAAGATACCTCACTAGATGAACTTGATTTAGACTATATAACAAAAGTACGGAAATCTCTACCATGATTATGATCCCTATCATGACCTCACCTAAGTCTAAGAGGATAAAACATGTTGTCACTCCTTATTGCAACAGTCATAAACAAGGACAAGAAGAAAGAACTAGGACAAGGGCTACACTATAACTTAGTCTCAACAAGACAAGATAAGAGTGTTGTATACTAAGGCACAAATAGTCTAATTTGAAGGCTAGGGCAGCCAAATATTATGACTATCATAATGTGGAGTATGAAAAGCAATAAAGAACAAGAATCAAAACAAATAAAACATGAGACTAGTCTAGGTACGGATCACAAATCTTCAACTAAGCTAAATGTCATTGTTTGGGGACTATTTACTAATAGAGAAGGGACAACTCGATGTAGAAAGTAGATAGCGTGCAGAGCACAAATAGCTCCAATAGACCAAAATGATAGTTTAAACTCAAGTTCTCATGCGAGAATCCTCTAGGGTCTGTGTGAGAAATTTTATAGGACTGTGCAAAGACTTAGAATAGCACAAAATTTTTACACAAGGATGTGCTCCAAGCCACATAAGAAAAGTGCACAGGTTAGATAGTAAAACAAGGATATAGCTACAAGATCTCACATAAAGACTTGCAATTGTTTGTGTGAGAACTTGAACAAAGATGCATGAGAAAATGACAGCACAAAAGGACTTCGCACTAGGACTTGCACAACTGTGCATGAAAATCAGGACCAGATTGATAACAACATTGGATTTTGAAGAGATTTCTTGACCATTCGTACAAATTAGACAAAATAACTGGACTAATTTTTTGGTTAGATAGCAAGGTTAACTCTGGAATTTGTTGGACAATGTTTAAGTTTCGACCAAGGCAAAGTGTTTTTAAACAAGACATTGGGAAGCAAGGAGTAGTAAAAAACAATCCAACTGAGGACAAAGCAACCAAGAGGGGCAAGGGAATCTTGACCTTTTTTTCATTTTAGATAGGTTTGGATTGTTTATGACTCAATAAAAAGCACACTTTATTCTTAGAAACAAAAAATGGTAGAGAAGGAAAAACCTTTTTCCCACATCTTATGCACATTTGTGTACCTCACACAGCCATGTCACCCCCTAGAGAGTGATTTTATTTTTGGTATATTCAAAGGACTCAATAGTATATGTTGAATGATCACCCTTGTGGTAAGAGAAAAGCACATATACCACCTTCTGATGTCTAGTAGCATGCCTATGGTGAGTTCTACAAAAGATATTCTTCCTCCTCCTTACACAAAGGTTATGCCTCCTTTCGGAGGTGAACTGGGTAGCTTCTAACTAAGAGGTTTTTACTTGGCTTCTATTTGAATTAATCCCTAGTGGCTCTACAAGTAGAGTTGAGACCAAAAGCCCACACCAGCATCTGAGAGTGTACACACTTGCTTAGCAAGACTGGAGACAGCTCAGCCAGTGCAATAGACAAAGCTTCCCCTTGATAAGAAATATCAAGAATCAAGGGAAAGAAATTAATCTAGCTTTGGAGTCTTTTTCTCTACAAAGCATCTTGATTATAGTGAGTTGGAATCTCCAGCGAAAGGAATGTGCTCACTTGGGTTGTTCCTATAGGTTGAATCACTCTGGCAGGCCCTCTAAAGGATTGACTTAGACTGGTGGTTTGAACACAAGTGTCAATGTTTCTAATTTTCTGCAAGGGGAAAGAGCATACTCCTCTACCTTACTTTCTCACCCAAACATGCAAAACACATTAATTAATGACATAGCTTAATTAATCTAGACTCATTCTTCTTAAAGATTTTGATTCCCTTAAAAGGAAACCATCATCTCATCATAGAAAAGAATTAGCACTATAGAACCACTAAGTTGCTTGCCTTCTTCGAAATGCCATCTTTTAGAAGCATTTAGGTTTTTGATTCACCCTTGGTCATGATCTCCAAGTGGTGAAGAGTATAATCCCCTATTCTTCTATCTTGTATCCTAGGAAGTTCACAAGCCCTAATTAGACTATGTTTTGAAAGCAGGAAAAAAAACACATTGTTTTATGAGTTTTAAGATCTGATCTTCGACAAATGAATCTTCAACAATTATCCTCCAAACAAACATTTAGTTCATGTTTTGAATGGTTTGTATGAGGAATCTTTGTCAAATGTCCTACAAACAACTATTAAGCTACAAAAAACCAAAAAAATAGAACAATAATGCTTCAGAGGAAAACATGTCAGTAAAAGATAATGAACAACATGCTGAAAATGACAAAATGAACCTTGGTGTTTCAAAATTTTGCACAAAATCTTGTGTAGGACTGCGCAAGATCTTTCACTGACTCATGTGAGAAAATGAGGTGTTGCACGAAGGCTTGCACAATGGGGCACTTTTTCATGCAAGAAAGTGTATAGATTTGGGCGAGACCCTTCAAATCTTGACACGAGAATGAAATTTCTTCACTCGAGAATTCAGAAAATTGTATGGAACAGTATGTCAAAACAATAAAAATGATAGAAATTAATATAGATTAGACTATTACAACTACCATGTCACACTTGTCGTATGCCACATAAAATCCATACGCTGACATCGTCTGCCACATCATCAGGAGGAATTTTTTGCTAATGTCAACTAGTCACTATCTTAAATTTGATATTCTTTTGATCATCATCATTAGGCTAGATTATATTGCTGTGACAACCATTTGGATGTCAAATTTAACCTTGCACTTTTTTTTATCAAACCCCTCTACAGATTCAGTTTTGATTTGATAGTTTGACTTCGAGAGGCCATATCTCAATCAACCAAACTCTAAATCAAGTGTAATTTTTTTTATTTTGGCTAGAATTCCCTAACTTTTTAGTGGTGATATTATTTTTTTGTCTTGGTGCATGGATTTGTCAAAATTTGTAATTTTTGGTGACTATACCTGTCTAATCTTGCATTTTGCAAATTCAATTGCTTTGTACGAGCTCATCTAGACACATAATCAAGTTTCATTTTCTTTTTAAGTGAATAATTTTTCATCTACCTTCCAAATGTGTAATCAAATTATAGGCTTTTGGGGAAAAAAATACCACTTCAGAAATAGGTCCTTTCTTTGCATTGCCTTGCTTCAAAATTGTTGTATTTTTGAACTACATTGTAAATTTTTAGATTTGAACTATAAAAGGAGGTTGTAAGCAAAAAAATCAAAAGTCCACTAAGGCCTAAATTAGCAAAGTGTCTATTGTAATTGCACTACATATAAAGTGCCAATTCATGCATTAGGGGGGTTGATTGATTATTTTTTGCATTTTAGGGGGTGCATACATTTATTTCTCTCGTGGAGTTTTTTTTCAAATGTTATTTTGGTGTTAGACCACGGTTAAAAAAGTGATGTAGGAGCATCTTGGTTTTACTCAGTGACTATTTTGGAGTTCATGGGAGGAGGCTCTAAGAGTTTAGGGTTAGGGTTTAGGGTCTAGAAATTTGGTTCCTGTTGTAGGTCACATAATTAATTTTTTGTAATGAGTTAGAGGTTGAAAATTTTAGAAATTGAAGAGGGCCTAGATTTATACCTATGGTTTGAAGCATGAGTTCTAATTCATTTGGAGCTAGGAGATATCATGATTTTCCTAAGACATCAATTTTAAGGATTTAATTATTGTTGTTGGCCAACTTGTGGCATTTAATTTGTGTAACTGTATTTAATTTGTGTTCTAGGCTAACTTGTGGCTTAGATTGGTGTAAGTATGGGTTGTGAGGGAGTCTTTAGTCATTTTTTTCATTTAGATGTGGAGTTAATGGAGAGTAGTTGATGGGAAAGTTTTCTTGAGTCTGTAAGCAGAGCGCCGAATGTGAGGCAATTTATAGCAAGATTGTGATAAGATTGTGAATGTGTGGATAGAGCACTGAATGTGAGATAGTCTATACTTGGATGTTGGATTGAGTTTGAGAAGAGCTAGTAGCTATGGCTTATAAAACAAGGAGATTTCTTGGGGGGCTTGCGAGCACAAGTTGAGATCTTCCTTGGGTGTTTCTACTAGAGTGAGGTTTTGGACTAGCTATGGTTTGGATTGGATCTTGAGGGATCTTGCAGAACTTTTTACTTGCTTTGTATTTGGCCATAATCAGGAAGGCCTTATAGCCTGGCACATTGCATGTAATCAGTTATATATATTTATGAATTAAGAACTGTAAGTTGGTATCAGATCTGGCATTATTTCTTCTTGTTATTGTGTTCCCACTGTAGGGAAGGGATGAATAATTAGGGCCAAAGGCACACACAGCTATCCAAGCCACCCTACAAGGGTTAACACAATGGAAGAAAGCATGAGGAACAACACCAAGGAAAGAGAGAATGAGGATATATTTATTGATTCATCAAATATTCAGCATACATGCCCAGCTGTAAGGCCTTCTGGGTTACAACCAATTACAAATGTACAACTTCTAGATCTCTAAATCAGCTTTTTAAATCCACGTATCTCTTTTCTTTTGAACTGTCCCCAAAATTATGCCCTAACTCTAAACCTAAACACCCTACTTATACTTGCCAAAATGGCTTACGGATCATTCTAGAACATAGAGAAACCACAAGTCAGCCCTCATCAAATATAATTAACTGTACCAAAATTAAATGTGAGCAAAGTCGGCCCAATTGGAACTAGGCAGAATGAACTAATGTGTAGGATTACAAAGAAACCCAATATTCTCTTGCATCACAAAGAGTAACTATAAAAATGGAGTGCCTTGATAATTGATCATATAAGAAGAGAGCATAAAGAAGTATTTCCTTATTTATGTTCCAAAGAATGGCCATCTAATGATCAGACACCCATTAAAATAATTATTGATGTCATTTATTTTAGTGTCAATAAATATTTCTTTGATGTCATTGACAATTTCAATGAACCTTATGACATTTGGATGGCTCTTTGGAAAGCATATCAAGACCCTGCAGTTCCTCCATTTCTAGAGGACATTCTATCTTTAGCCACTCCAGTTATAGTAACTTCAACTCTAGAAATGATCACACATCTTGATAGTTTTGTTGCTTCAAATGATCGAGTTCTAGCCACAAATGCTCCTAATTTAGTGCAGCAAGATATACAATGTCTTCCTATTTCATCTTCATGGGATGACTTCCTTCTAGAAATTACAGGGTTGTTTGTACAGTCTTACATTGAAGATGTGGGAGACATCATCGACGACATCAATCTTCTCCTTATTGAGGAGACTTCTTCACTTGTTGTGAGGGTACACTCTGACCCTCAACCACTTGAGCTTTCTTTTGAGACTGGATTGATTGTGGTCATTTCTTTATAGTAGTTGGAGGAGGACTTCTTCACTTTAGAGGAGACATATTCATCTTTGGAGATTGTATACTAGTTTCCTTAAATATCATATCTTCTAAGAATTCTTCCTACTAGTTGGGGAGAATTCTCTACTACACCTATGGCACCATTTCTTCCTACAAGGAGGAACATTATTCAAATTTCATGGTGTAGCTTCTTCAATCATAAAGGAGCTTCTTTCATGGATGTGCATACATCATTGAAGGGAGGCAACATTGATTCTCTTCCTACATCTTCCTATCATGATGCTTCATTGTATTTGGAGGTTGTTTCAATTCCCTACATTGACATATTACCTTGTTTGCCACCATCTTTTGGGTATCCACCGGATTGGTTCATGGAATCTATATTCATCAAGGATTTGTCGACATTTGAGTAGACTTTGTAGTGAGCATCCACACCATACTACATATGTATCCCTATTCCATCTTCCTATCCACAATGGGAAGCATATTTGCACATAAACTTGGTGTACCTTCTTCCTAAAGGGAGAAATGTTATTTTTCAGCATTGGATTCTCTTTTGTCTTCAAGAACTCATCATCAAAAGATCATTCACTAAGGGGGGATTTAATGGAGGGATTCTCTATTGTATATACGTGAGGCATGTCTTAATGGGGGGTTCTTGATTACTCCATCCATACATGCATCTTCCTTATTGTACTTATCTCTCTTTTTGGGGGAGAGTTTTTCCCATGAGATTTTCCCTCTTTCTCCATTTTTAGAGAGACTACATTGCAATTCATTCATTGCAATGCATTGCATTTTTACTTGGGTACCTAATATGCCCTAGTACCTAGGACCCATTATGCATTTCATCATAGATTTTGTGAGCTTAAATGAATTCTCCTAAGTTGCATTGAAGGGGGGGTGTTAGTGTAAATAATTATTATTTACACTTTACTTAAGTTTACTTAGGATTAATGTATTATTTTATTATTTATTAGGTTACACACCTAGGATTTTTCATACCCATATGAGTTTTCATGTTGACAACACTTGAGTTAGCAACTCTAATTTAGCACATGGTGTCTACAACACTAGAGTTTTCATAATCAACTGAGTTGTCATGTAGACAACATAGTTGTTCACACTCTTAATTAAGTATACAGTGTCTACAACATAATTTTATGTGACACATCTTTGGAGGCTTATCGTCTTATCATCACACTAACTCTTGTGCTTAATGGAGGATAATCCACTCTTGGTGGACATGTCCTTAGTTGTGAGGCTTATCATATTGCTAACTCTGAGACATTCTAGAAGTATTCTAGAGGTCTTTATATACAATCTCTCCTAGTGTACTTGTAAATCAATAAAACATCAATTGAATATCATATTTTTATTTTGATCATATTCTATTAGCCTATTTTGTGTTGGTTGTTGAGCTTCTTGGTTTTGGGTGATTTTTCCCTAAGGAAAATTCATACATGGTAGATTTTTTTTAGAACTTTTTCCAATTTTTTTATTTTTTTTAATTTTTTTTTCTATTTTTTATTTTTTGGTGATACATCAAAGTGCCTATTCCTAGGTTTTCACCAGGATGATCATTTTTTAGGAAATTTTCTAATTTTTAGGATTTTTCCAAGATCAATAAGTATATACATGATTGCTGAGCTACAAGCCTCTAAGAATATAACTTCTTAAAATGTAGGACATTGATAGGATCTGCAAGTTCTTTCCCTTCAAGAGTAGACAGTTGATAAGTACAAGACCCAGATACTATTGTGATAATGTATGGGCCTAACCAATTAGGTTCAAATTTTACCTTTTGCTCTCTATGCTATAATTTTTTGGATTCTCTCTACGCACAAGTTCACTTACTTGAAACACATACTAGTGAACTTTCTTGTTATATTGAGTAGACATGCACTTCTGATAAGCCCTCATGTGATCAAAAGTAGCCTTGTGGCATTCATCAAGAGTATCTAATTCTTGTACTCACATAGCATTATGGTCTTCATCATTTATCAACCCATGTAAGGAGACTCACAAGGAAGGGATCTCAACTTCTAATGGGAGGATGGCCTCAGAGCCATAGACTAGAGAAAAGGGTGTGGCCCCTGTAGGAGTACAAATGGTAGTTTTGTATGCCCAAAGTGTTAGATTTATCTATAGGTGTCAATCTTTCCCAGACTTGTGAACCGTGTGGTGTAAGATCTTTAGCAATGTTTTATTGGAGCTCCCTTAAGGGTAATAGATAAAGGACCAATGTTTTTTAATTCAAAATTTCTTGCACTATTGTTTGAGGTCCTTGTTCTTCAATTATCCTCCATTATCAATGACAATGGAGTATGGAATACCATAACAAAAAATGATGTGGTTTAGTACAAATAAGGAAACATGTTTACCTGTAGTAGCAGATAGTGGCATAGCCTCAACCCATTTGGTAAAATACTCAGTTGTTGTGATGATGAACTTGCGACCACTAGATGAACTTGGATGAATTTTTCCTACCAAGTCAAAGGCCCATTGTTGAAATGGCCAATATGTCACAAATAGAACCAACTCACATCGAAGAGCATGAATTAAGTTTCCATGAAGTTGACATTTCTAATTGGACTTTGCATAACAAATGACATCAGCTTACATGGTTGGTAAGTAATAACCTGCCCTAAGCAATTTCCAAGCAAGTGCAAGGCCATTAGAATGTGCCTCACAAATGACATCATGGACTTCAGCGAGTGCCTTTTTAGACTCTTCTAGCTATAAACACCTAAGCAATGTTCCATCTAGACTCTTCCTATACAAGTCACCAAAGATCAAAGTGTAATGTGAAGTATTGTAGTGAAGTATTGTTTTAGGAATAACTTGATCATGTAGGTAAGAGAAGATAGCTACATAGCAGGAGGAATCATGACCTACAATAGTGTAGATCACCTAGTTATCTAGGGAATCATAGTTAGGATGACATAGTTCTTCTACTAGGAATTCAAATTGCGATTCATGTTCTTATAGGTGGAGGATAGATGCTAAAGTGGCCATAGTATTGGTAGCCTTGTTTCCTGCTTTAGGAATTTGTTGAAATGTCACAAAAGTGAAATAGTTCCTTAGGGCATCTATCAATTTCTTGTAAGGGATCAACTTGTCATATTTTTTTGATATTCTTTATTCACTTGGTTTAGAAAAAGTTGAGAATCTCCATAGATGTGCAATTTAGTGATTCTCCATTCAAGATCCATTTTGATCCCATTTTTTAATGCCTAATATTCTACAATTTTGTTTATGTAAGGGAATAAGAGTTAGAGGATTTTGGGATCATATATCCATGAAGGAAATAAACAAGGCACTTGCTCCAACACCATTCTATGTATAAGAACTGTTAAAAAACATTTTCCAAGTTCTCTCAGTGATGTACATAATTGAGGCATCTAGAATCTCAATTTGCATGGGTGTTTTACCTACTAGTGGAAAATCAGCTAGTTAGTTAGCTATGGCCTACCCCTTGATGGCTTTACATTCAACATACTGAATGTCAAATTCTAAAAGAATCATCATCCATTTAGCTAGATGACCAGTAAGTGCAGTTTTGCTCAACAAATATTTTAAAGGATCAATTTTAGCAATCAAGTGAACTATATGTGCCAACATGTAATATCAAAGTTTTTGAGAAGCAAAGACCACTGCAATATAGACTTTCTCAATGCTGGTGTAGTTCATTTCATAAGCCACTAAATTTTGACTAATGTAATATATAGCCCATTCTTTACCCTTTGACTTGCTCCAGACTTTGTTGACACTAGTCATTCCAAATATGAGTAGAACCTTTATGCAAATTCTTGTTGGAAGATTGAGCTTTAATAGCCAACTAAGAAATGAATCTTCTTATGGATTGCATATGTCCTTGCAAACTTCTAAGTTGACTGATATTTCTTAGGGGACGCATTTCTATGACAGCTTGGACCTTTTCGAGATCAACCTCAATACCTTTTGCTAAGATAATGTAGCCTAGAAATTTCCCAAAAGTGACATCAAAGGCACACTTTTTTGGGCTCACCCTAAGTTGAAATTATTCCATACATTCCAATATCAAACTAAGGTCTTCAAGATGTGTGTCTCATTTTCTAGATTTAGCCAATGTGTCATCAACATAGTCTTCCATATTTTTATGCATCATATCATGGAAGATAGTGGTCATTACTCTTTGATAGGTACCACTAGAATTTTTGGGCCCAAAGGGCATGACATTCCAGTAGAAAGTATCCCAAGCACATGTAAAAGTTATCTTCTCTTGATCGACTAGAGAAATATTAATTTGGTTATACTCAAAAAATTCATCCATGAGAGAGTACATTTCATAACTTGTATTCATGTCCACTATCATGTCTATGTTTGGCAGTGGAAAGTCATCCTTGGGGAATTATTTGTTTAGATCTTCAAAATTAGTACAAACTTGAATGGATTTATTATGTTTAGACATAGGTACAATGTTGGAAATCCACTCCACATAGTCAACAGCTCTGATAAAGTTTGCACTCAAGAATTTTTCCAACTCTACCTTGACCAATAGGGCTACATGTGGATGCATCTTTGTTAGTTTTTGCTTAATAGGTTTTACACCAAGAGAGATAGATAAATGATGCATGATAAGATCTATATCAAGCCCTAGCATATCTGTGTACATCCATGCAAAATTGATCTTCTTGTTTTGAAAGAATTTGGCAAAATTATCATTTTCCTCAGTTGATAGTGATTAAGCCACATGGATGATTTTAGGATATTTCTTTGTCTCCAAGTTGATAGGTTGTGTAGGTTCGATAAGAACCAAAGATTTTTCTTGAAAATAGCTTGGCAGACTACCAAGTACCTCATCTACAGGTTCCTCAGGGAGGTTTTCACCATTAGATACATCTTTTTTTTACTATTTTTAGGTTTAGATACCTACACAATGTGGTTTTTGCCATCTAACCACTTGTTTTTTCTTTTAATTTTATGACTAAGGTACTTGATATCTGATTTTGTCATGTTAACCATGGGTTTGCTAGTGAAAGAAGTGACAAGTTCAATGAAATTTAGGTAACAAGTCATCACATAGTCATTTTTAAAGGATGGTATTCTAGGTCTTTGCTTTTGAATCAACCAATCTATGAGATCAAGGTGAATCAACAAGAGTGATGGGGAAGCTTAAAGGTTGTCAATACAAAGAGAGTCATCTGTGGTGACATGCAAAGTTCAGCCTATAGTGAACATTGCTAAGGAGTCTAGATCAGGAATAGACCTACAAGGACTAGCATGATCCACTAAAATATTTGATGAGCCAAACCTGTCTAACCCTATACTAGACTTTTCAACTACATTTAGTTGGGTTGCATAGGTGTGAATGACATCCATTCATAGCTCACAAGATGCATCTGAAAGGCTTTCCCATTCATGCTTGTGAGAGTCTATACTCTGATCTCTAGAAATTAGATGAGCAATGTTTTGTCTAATTCATCCTTTGTTCATGTCCTTATGGTCAGATTCATCTTGTTCCAGCTATCAAGAAATGGAATCTTCAACATCATTATTGGTAGTTGGTGTTTCTTCTCCCCAAAGGAGAAAAGTTAGAGGCATAAAGTCCTCATCTTGTGAAGTGGCAACAACAAAGGGAGGATCATCATCCTTTGATTCACTAGACATGGGTGCTCTTTGAGTAAATGTTGGTATATCATTTTCTAGCCCAAAACCTAGGCCAATGGTATCTCAAGTGTCATGACCTTGAGTATGACTTAAAGGTTCAACTAGAGCTTTTGTGTTACTAGTTAAAGACCTATGGCCTTGATAGCTCATATTTGTGAGAAATTTATATCCTTTCCCATAGTGTTTAGGAGAAATGGAAGTGGTGACTGTAACTACCTCCTCATCTTACTCTTCCCTATAGATCCAATCTTTGATTACTTGATCTTCTTTTTATGCATCTAATGGAACTGAGGATTGCATGAAAGTGCCATAAAAAGTCATTGTAAAAGAAGAAGACTTATTTTTGTTAGAAGGTTTCCCATAAGACTCAGGGGAAATAGTTAGAGCAATAATAGAGTCTAGAGTTTATTTGCCCATACCAAGGCTCATCATTTTCAATTTCTATTCATACTCTATAAAGGACTATGTTGGCTCATGAGAAGAGTGATTATGTGGATTTAGTGTTTCTATAGTAGATAGTGTATTCATGGACATTGAGTTGTCATCATGGATAACTATTTCAATACCATTAAAAGGGAACTTGATGCACTGATGGTACATAGAAGGTATTGCTTGCATATCATGAATCCATGGTCATCCCAACAAAAAATTGTATACAAGTGGTATGTCTAGGACTTGGAAAATGGTATCCTTCACAATTGGACCAACTCTAATTGGAAGCACAATTAGACCTTTAGAAGGTCTTTTGACCTCATCATAGGCTTTTATAGTGATCTTTCACATTGGGTCAATAGAAAATTCAGACATGCCTAACTATTGGATCACATTGAATGAAATGATGTTCAACCCTATACCATTGTCTATCAAGACTCAGTGAACATGAGTATAAAAGCTTTCGACTTTGACATGGAGAGCAAGGTTGTGGCGATGACTGAGAGCTCAGTCATCTTCTTCAAAAAAGGTAAGGTAGTGAAGTGAAGAGATATGGTTCACCATAGCTTGGCATCATTTCACATCAATATCTATGGGAATGTTGGAAGAACGTAGATCTTTTTCAAGGATATCCTTGTGCAAAGAGAATAACTCTAATAACTCAAAAATAGAAATTTGAGCTAGTGTACATTGTAGTTGGTGGACAAGGTCATAGTTGGAGATCCTAGAAGTACTTGGTTGTTTCAAAGATGAATCATTCTTAGGATTGTGAGAAACTTTTAGGACAACCTTAGATTGCCCCCTAATGACAACGTTGAGTGGTGCACATTGTGAAGATGAAGATTCGGCCACTTAGAGTACCAACTTAGGTCTAGTGTCATTATGCTATTAAGGAGCATTTTGCATTTTTAGGACAACTTTGGGTCTTTCATCTTTAGGTTAGTTTTCATCATTAGAACTTGCCATACATAAATACTCAACAAGCTCAAGCATGCCTATAACGTTGTCTACGTCAGCATAGGCATAGATGATTTTGGCATAATGATTCTTCTTAGCAGCTTTGGAGGTTTCACATTTCTCATATTCTACAAAGGGTTGTTTAAAATCTTTGTGGTCAAATTTTTTAACAAGGCCATCGGTGACAACCTTACTAGCCTCAATGAGATCTTGAATTACATCTTTGAGCTTGAAATAGTTTTTAGTATTGTGACCCTTGCTTTGGTGATAGCTACAAATGTGATCTTACCATGATGGTCTAATGGTTGGGTCATAGGGATGGGAATTATCTGGAAGAGTAACCATCATTTTTTCAATTAAGGTTTTTAAGACCACTTCATAAGGCTCAACCATTGG
This sequence comes from Cupressus sempervirens, assembly GCA_028749045.1. Lineage (NCBI taxonomy): Eukaryota > Viridiplantae > Streptophyta > Pinopsida > Cupressales > Cupressaceae > Cupressus > Cupressus sempervirens. The sequence continues at coordinate 569,532,456 of CM053789.1, read as the reverse complement.
TGTATAAACATGTCATTTTTTGGTAAACTTAGAGATCTTGTTAGATGTTTGTGGTTTTGAGCCTTCTTGTTGTTTTGTAGCATAGATAGCATTAGAAAGGTTAAACACAGGTTCATTGGTCTTAGGAGTGTCCACTACCTCATCATTGACAACATATTTGTTTTTATTCCAAGGTTTTCCTTTGTCTTTGCCATTTCCATTTTTATTTTTGTTTTTGTCCACAACAATGTCACCTTTCTTGATAGCAACATCCTCAATGTGATATGCACTCTCAACCATTCTATTAAAGGATGTGAACAACTATTTTCTTAGGTCAAAGTATAGCTCAAGTACAAGCATGTTGACAAAAATGTCAATTTTCTCAACTTTACGAACTTGTCGATGGTACCTATAGTACAAGGATCTCCATCATTGAAGGTATGTTGCAAAGAGTTACCCCTATTTTTTCTTAATTTGGCATAAGTCCAACATAGTTATAGGATGTTGAATGTTGTAAGAGTATTTTTGGATATAGTATTGTGCAAGCTCATCAAGTTTTTTGAGAGGGGGAGTCAATTTTGTGAACCGCTCCATAGCTTTCCCTCTTAGACTTCTAGGAAACAAACACATAAGATAAGAGTCTTTATGCATAAAGTCCATATTAATAACATAGAAATGTCTCACATGATCATGAGGGTCACCATTTCCATCGTATTTGTTATACTTAGGAACCTCTATATCCTTAGGAAATGGAGGAATGTATAAAATCCTATCAAATGGAAGAGCACAAATTGATTCAAGAAATGACATTTTAGGTGCCTCTTTGGTAGTTTGCAATTGTGCAAGTTGTTTCCTTAGTTCTTCCATTTCTTATCTCAATATTTCAGCCTTAGTAGGCTTTCATTTTTGGATTATTTATTACACATTGAAATCTTGGGGGAGCTATTGATATATGATTGAAAAGATCATTTGAGTTAGAAAATTTTTGTAAGAACTATTTTCAATCATTGTTTTGTCACTGATGTCAAACTTGCTATATGTTGGTAAGACAATTAGTTGATTGAGGAAGAGGATTTGATCCACAAGATGTAAAAAAAGTACGTAGAGGAAAGGTTGAGTTATGATTATGTATTGAAGTACAAGAATCAGTTAAGATAGTGATAACACAATGTATTGATGATCTACTTGGGGTTACAAAATGTTTGGCTACACTTAGAAAGTTCAGAAGAAAAAGGTTGGACAAAGTTCATTTGTCAAGCTTGACCTAGTTGATAGAAGGTGTTGAGTAAAGCTAGTGCAAGCTGAGCAAAAAGTTAGTTGGAGCCAAGTGAAAGCAATTTCTAGTGCAAGCCGAGCAAACTAATAGGTACCAAGCAAGTTAATTGATGCCGAGTGATTTTTAGTATGTGCTGAGCACTAGTAAAATCCAATAGATTCAAGTAACATAGTATGTGTCGAGCATTAGTAAATTGATAATGTCGAGCTATTGCATTATGAATAAGATCAAAGATTTTCCTAATGAAATTCAACAAGTTTGTTTTCTTAGAACTTGTGAATCAGGAGTAAGATAAGATTGATGAGCTGGAAGCACAAAATCTTAAGTAAACCATTTTGGAGGTGAATTCAAATGGATTCTAGAAGAAGTCTCTAAAGAAGACAAGATATTGGATAGATAGATTATATCCTACCTAATCCATTGAAAACCCTAATTTTTGAGATGGATAATGAGAGAGAAAAAGAGTTCTAATTCCCTATATCTAGGGATGCCCGGTCATGAAGCAAAGGTTGAGAGGTCTGAGATTTTTTGGATGTAAAAATCTGACAAGGTAAAGGAAGAGGGTTTGCTTCATCAAGTGAACCAAGAAGAGAAGTCTACAATGGTGAGCTAAGCAAGAAGGCTGGAGAAGGTTGGGTGCTTAAAGGGTGAACAAGTTGTTAGAACTGCACAGATTGGAGGCAAAATAGAGTTGAGGACTAAATAGTGATTTGTAATTTGTAAGTAAGGTATTAAGTTGTATTAGATCAAACTCTACTATTACTCTCTAACAATTGTATCAGATTAGGGTAAATCCTTTGGAGAAAGGTTTATTTAATATTCATTAGAAAATCCTTTAACAGGGTGGCATTCCAAGTGAATGACCTAAAGTCCTCTAGCAAGGCTCACTTTTAATAGGGTGATTGAAATCCCTTAACTAGCTCGCATTTAACAATGTGTGTTGTAACCTTTAATAGGTTGGCCTTTAATAGGGCATCACTTCAGAAGAGTGAGAAAGGAGTAGCATGTTACTAGTGGTTTTTCCCAAATTGGTTTTTCATGTTAAATCATTGTGTCAAATTTGTTGATGGATGTGTTATGTTTTATGTTTTACATTTCTGTATATTAGTTAAACAATAACATATTAGTTTTGGTTTACACAAAATGAATGCATGCATGGTTAAGAATGTTGTATAGGTTCACTGAATTATGAAAAAGTTTTATTTCGACATTTGAACCTTGATTAACTGATTCATCCCCCCTCTTAGTTAACCTAAAAGCATTCCAACAATTGGTATTAGAGCTTAGTTTCTTAAGAGGATTAGTTTCAAGGTACTAAAAGCATAAATATCAAGATGTTAGAGAGAGAGGTACCCAAGCTAAAAAAAGATAAATTTAATGCATGGAAAATTTTGATGAAGCTACACCTTGGTAGACTTGGATATTATGCACAAACTTTCATTATATAGCAGAACATGTTGATCCAATAGGAGCCCTAACTGTTGAATGTTGAAGAAAAAGAAAGAGCACAACCAAGTGATGTTGGAGATTGCCTCTACCTTGAGCTATGTTTAGTTTGATAATATCAAAGACCTCAAAAATGTAAAGTAGATGTGGGATGCCCTAAAAACCATCTATGGAGGAGACAAAAATGTTCAAAGAGCTAAGTCAAAGAGCCTTAGAGGTAATTTTGATGACATGAGAATGGAAGAAGGTGAAAAAATTTCTCAATATGTTGCTAGAATAAAAGAATTTGTTAGTACTATAAAAGGTGCAATTGGTAAAATAGATGATGATACTATGTTAAGTAAAGTATTGAGAACACTATTACCTATGTGTGCCATTAGAGTGTCTGCAATCTAAGAGCTAAGATGTATACCAAGAAATTGCAAGCAGCCACAAAACTTACAAGAAAATTTAATGAGGAAGAAGCTACTATATGGGGTTTAATAGTTGTTGCTATAGAAAAGTGAATAGTAGAAGTAACTAGGTAACTAGCAATAGGATAATATTATCCTAATACGCATGATGCAAGATCAAATAGGGCTTAGTTTTTCATACCAACTGATCCTCAATTGGATATCACCAAGTAAGGTTGCAAAAAGATGTCTCTTCTGTTGTCACACAACGAGCTGGCTATGCACATTATTAGGTACCTCACCTATGAAGGAAGATTTTCATATTTACATGCACATCATTTTAAATTGCTTAGCTATATAAGGCACAATTATCCAGTAAATGTTCACAATTTCTAGTATAATGATAGTTTTAAACACTCTATTTTACTTTCACATGACATTTGTGAACTTATGTTTACTTGAACTGATGATTAACCTATGGGTAGATAGTATGTTATATTTTTCCAATATTATATACATAATGTAGTATTTCATATAACCATCAAAATATGTGTTCTAATATTTGAATTTAATTTGATAATGCTTATTTGCAAATATCTCTACATAATAACTAACCTATTAGCAAAGGAAGCTGAAGATGGTTAGAAGTATTCAAAGGGAAAGATTAAAGATAGCCAAAAACACTCAAGGAGAAAACATGTTAAGGTTTAGCCATGGTGGAAAGAGTCATAACTGTACCAAGGGACATGACCACTAATATGGAGGAGCCATGAAGAATTATTATATTTCTCTACATTTATTATTGTTTCAAAGCGGTTGTCCACACTTTATTATTTTTTCCATGAGTTGTTATCTTTTCTTCTTTTTCTCTGGAGGATTTGAGGTTAGTTTTTTTTTCTTTTATATTTCAGAATAAGTGTCGATCTTCTATTTATATGGATTAGACCAATAGTGTTAGAAGTTAGAAGAAAGTTTATGATAAGAAACAATTAACTCTTGTAGTGAGTTGTTTTTATAGTTTTGTGTATCATTCTCATGTAATGAATTTCTAGAACATAATGAAGTAGCTCCTAGTTTACATTCTATGTTAATAGATTAGCAGAAGCCAACCAAGGGGGGCCACTTGGGAGGTGGATTAGATTAGAGTAGTATAGATTTGTTTTTAAGCATCTTTAGTATTGAAAGTAGAAGTTGTAAGTTCCTTCCTATAGCATTATACTTTGTGAGTGTTCCTGCAGCATCTGTAAGAATAGTTATAGTGGATGAATTGAGTTGGAATATATATTAGTATTTAATTACATTTCCAATATTCATTTTAGTAAAGAGTTAAGTGTGTTAGTTTCCTTCAGCACTAGTGTAGGTTCTTTCCTTGCATTTTACTGTCTAGCAGCATAAGAATAATGACTCATTAAGAAACCTAGTGCACATATATTGTGCCGACCATTTCAAGTATATGTCCCTAGGTTGACAAAATTAAATACATCTTATGGTGGGGAAAAATAATCTATAGATTGAATACACCATTCCTAAGTATGGCCTTTGACATGATTATTATACACCTATTGTGAGGCAGACCACTGATGGAGCCCTAAAATGTGGCCTCTATTTGTGATAAAACATTTTTTGAAGACTTGATAAAATTTTCATTGTTGTTAGTAAAATTGATGGAGTTTCTTCTTGTGAAAAGTCCTAGATTGAGTTTCAAGGAATGAAGTGACACTTATTAGTATATAAGGTTGAGATAAAGTTTCCAAGCATAATGAATTGGACTGGTGAAATTCTTTTTCACAAATCTATGACCCCTGTAGAAGGGGGGAGTGGGAAGTGGAAGCTCGAGAGAGGAGAAAATTTTGTGTCTAAATTTGGTAGCCCGATTACAGATGAGGATCAGAACAACATGCTTTCCCTTGATGAATTAAATTCTAAAGGAAACCAGATGTGACAAATATTCTCCAAAGGAAAGTAGATTGGATGGATATTCATTGAAGGAAATTGGATGTGATGGATCTTTACAGAGACCAATTACCTACAGATGACCTCAAATTCTATTGACATACCACATTCAAATCCTTATCATTCAGAATTCCTTGTCAATGGACATGATACAAAACACGAACAAGATTATTGTAGAAAATTTGTGGTAGAGCATGATTCAAACCTTCTTGCTAGTAGTCCATAGATATCTGCTAGTACCTCACCCCCAACTTGTAACATTATTGAAATAGGGAAGTTGGGCAAAAAATATAATAGGAAATTATCAGTGTTCAAATCATCTTTTTGCAATGAAGAGCTAAAATTCAGCAATTGCTCAAAACCTAACATGTTGATTAAAGATAGGACTAGTGGAATTTCTAGTGCAGATGGTTTGACTTCTCCAAAAGAAGCCAGTGATTTTACTGGAATGTTCAAGAAAGCTTCAAGAAAATCTATTAGTATGTCATCTTTGTCCTTGGAAAGAGCTAGAGCAATTCTTGGCAATTATTTCAATTTAGAATTAAATGACCTTGGCTCTGTTGATATTTCATAGAATACTGAAGTTAGGGGACTGTTACCCTACTTCCATAATCCCTCTAGCTGTTACAACCCCATCTATCTAGAAGATATAGTCTCTTTGTTTTGAAGATGTTACATTTGAAGTGTTGGAATCCCACAGTATGCTAGTGGCTTAAACTACTAAAGGAGAAGATCTTGTAGTAGTTCTAACATCTTCTATCATGAGACCATAATCTACTATTTGTGAACATCCTACTTTGGAGTCGATCAAATTACATGACAAATCTATTCCTCAAACTAGGAATAAGGATATGAAAATGTTTCAAACTACTTCTAGGAATCTAGTGACAGTGCATTCCTCGTCCATCAAGAAAGCCCTTGCTATTTTTGGGAAGTCATCAACATAAAATTTGCACAAGTCAGACACTGGATCCACTCCACAAAAAGCAAGGAAAATTTACATTAATCAACACCAACCATTAATATATCTAATATTTTATTGCATTTGTTTTAGGATTGATGATGGAGTGTGATGGAAAGGATAAATTGTGCAAGTGAAACTTCCAACAAGGAGTGCATCATATGTCAATGGAGGAGACTTAAAATTTGAGAAGAGGGCACAATATTTTTTCTCAGACATCAATTACACTACCTGTTCCAAGTCATAACCATGGTGGCTCTAAACTATATGTGATTTGAATATTGTGTGGAAAAGAAAGTGGAATGTTACAGATTATGATTTGGAGAAAGAAGATGTTTAGTGGATAGAATATTGCACAGAGAAACATTCACAGGAATAAATGAGATGGCATTCGATGTTATAAGCTACAAAAAATATTAAACCATTGGTTATACTCCAATATAATTAAAATCACATTAAATATCAAATACTAGTTATTTTTTATGGAGCGGTACAAAGTTCAGGAAAGTAATCGATGTCTCTTGCCCTCTTATAAATATGAGATGTAAAAGACACAATAGAGGGACAATTCATTATTTATATTTTAAAATTTTACCTATACTATGCTCAATGATATATTTTTATTCTTTTATTGATAAAGAAATGAGTTTTTGAACTAGGCCCATGGATGGTGGATTATCAAATGAATTCTTGTGCAATTCTAGAGTTGGACTGTAATGGATGGATCATTCGTAAGGAGTGTCTCCAGTATAATTTTATTTCTATATTAGTAAGAAATATTTATTTTAATTTATTTGCATTGGAGTTTTAAATTATTATTAAGTTGTGTCCTTTAAAAATATTTTATTTATTTTCTATAAATATTTTAAAATTTTGACCAATGAACTAGGTCATAATTGCATTTTAAATTTGATGAACATAAATATTGTGAAATACTTTATTGTTTCCATATTTATGTCTCATTTGTCTCCACAAGGGTTAAAGTGCATTTTAGACTAGTTTAAAATTGTGTTATATAATTGATCCATCGCATCTGAATCGTTAAAATTCTTTATAATTTAAATACATTGAATTTTATAAAGTTGTACCTTTTAACTAATAATATTGACTCTAATTGCCCATTTGATTAAGCATTTGTCTTTTATTCTTGATTCATAATCCATATGCTGGCAACTATTTCATTTCTTTCTTTTGAAGAGTTAATATATTCATTTGTTGTAGTAATCTATAATTATTCTTTATTTAAAATTTTATCACATGTATACAATAATTTACTTTTATTCTCAATTCATAATTTGCAAGATAAAATCTTTTTATAATTCTTTCTATTTTGAAAAGCTTTTGTTGCATTCACATTCTAATTTATTTTTTATAAGCATCTTGGACTTAAGGTTTTTGTCTAGGATTAGGTACACCTACCTCAATTTTTTAGAGCCGAAAGCACAGGGGATTTGGATCGCATTGATCAATCTCGTCAAGTTGGCCTTAACCGATTGGATATCCTAGCATTGAGGGGGCAAGGCTTGTAGGATTCCAATTTGCAGTTTTGGGAACCAATAGATTGGCGACTCTACTTGGGAGGAGTTAAAAAATAAACCCTAAGAGTTTCTAATTGTAGACTAGTAAGAGTTAGATTCTATTTGATTTGTTATTTTGATCTGGATTAATAAGCTTTTTACATTTAATATTGTACATTTTAGTTTCCTTGAAGATTTCAATCTCGTAATTATTTTACAAATTCTAATCTACTTTATGAGGGTTTGATCTTGTAGAAGCATTCTATATTTTTCTTTAAGCTTTTCTATAGATTTGATCTTTGGTGAGTTATACTCTACTAGAAGGAAGAACTCAGATTCTTGAAGATTATTCATTTCCTCCATTTAGAGGTGGCGACTCTATTGTATTTTGATTGGTACTTTAACAAAAGGTGTTCTCGGATCATCTATGACTCTCGTGAGGGAAAGGACTCAAAAAGAAATGGTAGATGGTCTTTCAAATGCATCAATCATTTCATAGAAAGCCTTTTTTCTAGATGGCATCAGGCCATTGGATTTCAATAATTTTGATTATGAACCTAGCAAGTTATCTTTAGAGCTTTCACAACTGGTACCAAAGTTCTATGGAGAATGGGATGAATTGTCAATTTGACATTTGGATGCATTCTACACATTTATAAAAGATTATGAGATTTGTGCAAAAGATTGGGCAATGAAACTATTTGTCAGGACTTTGAAGGACAATGGAAGACAAGCATATGAATCATTACCCATACAATGCATCTTATCCTAGAAAAAATTTGAAAAATGTTTTCTATATTAATTTCCTAATACAGTTGAGGAAGATGGTGTGTGTTATGAACAAGATGAAAATCAAAGCTATAACATGGAAGAGGATCCTAACATGTCTCCACTTGACACCTTTTACAATTTGGAAAGATATGAAGGTGAACTTCAACACATTTTTTTTTTAGAGTGATGAACACTTATCATGAGATTTTGTCAAACCTCAAATCTCCTTACAAGGAATTTTTGAAAAGAATTGTTAAGTTGAGAATTTTGCTAAAGGATCCTGACATGAAGCTTCTTCTTTAGATATGGGATCAAGCTATTAGAGATGAAGAAAAAGATACTAAAGTAATAGACGAGTATAATGATGTTTTAGATTTGAGTGTAGAAGAAATTTTGGATCTAATCAAAGAGGAATCCAATCATGATGAGACTGGTAAGGAATTAGATTGTGAAGAAAATGGAAATGATGAAGAGGATTCTCTAAGTGTGGATGAGATTTCAATCTTATTAGATATGGAATATCAAAAGTATGTTGAAAAAGGTGGTCAAATTTTTCTTTATGTATACAAAGAAAAATAGATTAATGAGATAATAGATGTGTCCTCTAAAATATGCAATGAACAAGAAAGTTCAGCCATCTCTACAAATACATATAACTTTCATGAGATGGAAACCAATGAACTCCGAGGGGCATAGAACTCTCAAAAGGATGACATGTTTGTTGAAGATGAGTATAGTGGTTGTCATGCCCAAAATATCAGGCAAAAACACACGTAATTTTTTTGTAAAATTTTAATAAAACTACTAATTGATAAGGGGTTTTCGCAGCATTTGCTATTCTTGATTCACAAATTAAACTATGGTATGTTGTAATGTAGATATATGTTCCCCTAACATTACCTTAACTCAATTTATACTATCGTGTAAGAAAAGATTGTTAAATTAAACTTCCATTATTAAATTGATTAATTAAATTAAACAACCAAATTTAATTAATTAAAAGATCTATCATAATATTTTTTTAAATTACCTTTAAAATATTACATCCACAAAACAATAGTATACCAAGCTTACTAGTAAATATAATTTACAATTAATTTAAATCCTATTAACATTAATCAATAAAACATCAATTAAGCAAAATATTAAGTAACAATATAATTAGTTTATTCGAATAATTATAAGTCTAGTTATTTCGAAACATAGAAATCAACGAACTAGCTATTGCTTAAATAGTGATTTACTAAACTTACTATTTTAATATTAATTAATTAAAAGAAGTTATAATCCGAAAATACTAATCACTAAAATTATCTTTAATAAGATGAAACAACATAACAATTTAAAACATCTAACTCCAAGCTTTAATACAATTAAATAAAAAAATTAATCTAAATACATAAAACTTTTAAAAGAACTATTTAAATCACTTACCATGTCTAACATCTAACATTTATAAATTAAATTTTGCTAAAAACAAAACTCTATTTAAAAAAAAACACTAACTATTATCTTATATTTTATAATTACTAACTATAGTTTGATTGAAAGCGAACATTAAAACAATTAATAACTAAATAAATTCTAATATTAAAATATACTAATAATAATTACCTAACAAAAAATCTAACTACATTAAAAAACTAAAATAAATTTCAATATTAAAATATACTAATATTAAAAACATGCTAATTACTATTAACAAAAAAAACAACAAATTAAAATCTAAGACTACAAATAAAACTTATTAAACTAACTAACCCATACCCATCCTAACTTAACTTTAACCAACTACCAAGCATTACCCAAGGAGTTGGCATGTTGACCCAACAAACAAATATTCCAAGAACAAAAAAGCATGCCCAAGCCAAGGAAAAGGCAAGAATGAAAAAGGAAACATGCATTTTAAACTTAACATCAAACCTGCTCCTCATTAATTTGTTCACCAATTTCTATTTTGACTTTTTCTTTTTCCTTTCATCCAAACATTAATTTCAGCCCACATTCCAAGTTTATGATAGCTAAAAAGATGGGTTTCAACCTTCAAAATTAGGTTATGGCAATTGAACAAGTTTGAGATGAGCACTCCCTTCCTTCTCCTTCTCCTTCAATCTTGAATCCCTCTCTAAAACTAGAGATTGGGTGAACACTCAAACTCTCTCAAAAAATGCCTCTAAATAAGATCCTCAACTCAACCACCTCTAAAAATAAATAACTCCACTACTTGCCTAGAGTTTCTAGAGGCTTCTAACTCAACTAGACCTAAGGCTAACCTCAAAGTGGAGTTAAAGTTATCCCACTCATGATGGAAACAATCAATTTTTGCAATAAAGCAAAAATGAGATTTTTGAGTAACCATAAAAGTCAACAAAAGTGGTTGGGGGGTGGAAAGTGCCCCCAACCCATACTCATACTCCTTGGGTACTTAGTTTTCATGATTTTAGGCCTTTGGGATTAATTAGGGACCGCTCAAAAGTTAAGAAAATTTTAAAATTTTCCAACAAACTTCAAAAATACAGATTACTCACTAATTCTGATTAAGGTAATTAACCTCGATTAGTAACTGATTAACAAAAAGGTCACTAACCTAGTTTGACCTAGATCTTTAGGTTAGTCGGTTAGCCCTAACTATCATGCTAGAATGCATATACAATTCACAAGTGTCAAGTGACACTATAAAAACACTGTTACAAAACATTAACACTTATTGATTACAAAATGATACATTCATACATCTCACGATACAAATAAAATACAAACAACAAAGTTTGCATCTTTTGTTAGATTCAACCCTAGTTTCCATAATTGGTACATAGGGTTTAGTTCTATTTTTTTGTTAGATTTCTCAGCTAAAATATCTTGCACACTCATTGCACACATTAGTAGCTCAAGAAGATCACATACATATATTCAAAACTTATCTGGACAGTTATGTAACTCAAAACATGAATCTTTCATATAATTAACTATTTAATTTATTTCTACTCACATTTAATCATCAGTAATCACACAATCAATATAACATAACTTATTTATTAATTCAGATTAAAATACAAGAATAATCATCGTTAGGCATGCATATAACTAACATCATAAACATCAATAATTAAGGAATACTGAACTATCTAAAAGCACAAAACCTAATTATTGAGGTACCAAAATCAACACTCTTAACATCAGATGAAAATACCTTGTATCATTGTTAGTGAAATTTTATTGTTTAAATAGTCGAGATAACATAGTAGTTCTCGAATTATTGATATTAAAACATGGATGTATCAACTACTCTCAATTTCATCAGGACATCCACAACATAACATTACTTCATATCCATTCTAATCTCCTACAAAAAATTTAACAAAGAAATTCATATTTAATAAGTAACATGCAAGGAGGGACCTTACAGTGGTCCAAGTATAGAAAGAGATATGTTTGGATACAATTTCAATAAATGTTCAAATCCTATATATGATGAACTAATAGAAGGTAATGAAGAATATAGCTCTTATATATTTCTTGAGGATGATCTGAGCATACATGAAGAAGAAAATGCATCCAAGAATGATTTCAAAATTAATTTAAGCCTCTCATGTGGTGAAACAATAGAGAATTTAGACATAATATTTTGTGAAAGTGAAATTGAATAGCATGAGAAAATGTCAGATGAAAATTCTCCTAGAAATATACCTGAGTTTTCTATGTTCTTGAATCCATTTTCTGAAAGTGATTTTCTATAGACTCAAGTATATCAACATTATAATGAAGATAGTATACTTAATGATGATTTTAAAGTTGACACAACTTATGAAAAGCAATTAGAAGGTGAGATACTTTTCAGCCCATCCTATGATCAAGAATTATACCAGATATATGAAGATGATATGTTATCAAACAAGTACAAAGAGGAGAAAAAATAGCATTTGGAGTATAAAGATCAAGAAAAATATGTGCTAGAAGGAATCCAAGCAGAGAAAATTGATTTAGATATTGGTATAACAAATCAACTGCATAGGGATCCTCCAGTTAGCAAAGATCACAACACACTTAATGACCTCTCAATAGCAAAACAAAAGGAAAATACCAAGGATTACATTGAGAAAGCACAATCAATAACTATTGTTCATAAAAGTGATGCATGCGATACAAGTAAGAAGTATGAGCATCTCACTAAGGTAAGTATCCTTGAAGACTCTGTGATGGCATTTTTTGAAAAGATGCTCAAAGAAATATTTTTAAGTTATATTCATAATTCTTTTAAGGATTGTATTTCTCTGTATACTAATCAAATCAATGAAGTATGATATCAGATGTTTGGATTAAATGACATTGAAATTTATTTCTTCTCAAGTAATCTTGTTGATAAAGCAATGGGGAGATTTAAGTCAAGAAAAATGATGAATAAAATGCACATGTTATATAATGATTGTTTTCTAACACTTGTTAGTGGATTAGATTTTATTAAAGAACCATAAAATATTTTATTCAATAGGTTCAAAGTGTTATACAATTAGAATTAAGTGTTCGATAGAGGAAATAAATATTGTTCACTTTTTGGGGGGCTGGGGGCCACCTAGTTTCACCTTGCATCATGTTAAGCATGATTGCTCGGTCTACTCTTCCAGAGATAACTGGAAATCTCATTATGCCCACAAGGAGCATATGTCTCTAGAAAGAGCTATTGATGGAGCCCTAAAATGTGGCCTCCATTTGTGATTAAACATTTTTTGGAGACTTGATAAAGTTTTCATTGTTGTCAATGAAATTGATGGAGTTTCTTCTTGTGAAGAATCCTAGATTGAGTTTCAAAGAATGAAGCGACACTTATTAGTATATAAAGTTGAGATAAAGTTTCCAGGCATAATGAATTGGATTGATGAAATTCTTTTTCACAAACCTATGACCCCTATAGAAAGGGAGAGTGGGAAGTGGAAGCTCAAGAGAGGAGAAAATTTTGTGTCTAAAAATGGTAGCCTGATTACAGATGAGGATCAGAACAACATGCCTTCCCTTGGTGAAATAATTGCTAAAGGAAACCAGATGTGAAAAATACTCTACAAAGGAAAGTAGATTGGATGGATCTTCACTAAGGAAAATGGATGTGATGGATCTTTGCAGAGACCAATTACCTATAGATGACCTCAAATTCTATTGACATAACACATTTAAATGCTTATCATTCAGAGTTCCTTGTCAATGGATATGATACATAACATGAACAAGATTATTGTAGAAACTTTGTGGCAGAGCATGATTCAAACCTTCATGCTAGTAGTCCACAAATATTTGCTAGTACCTCACCCCCAACTTGTAACGTTTCTGAAGTAGGGAAGCTGGGAAAAAAATATAGCAGGAAATAATCAGTGTTCAAATCATCTTTTCATAATGAAGAGCTGAAATTTAGCAATTGCTCAAAACCTAATGTGTTGGTTAAAGATAGGGCTAGTGGAAATTCTAGTGCAGATGGTTTGACTTCTTCAAAAGAAGCCAGTGATTCTACTAGAATGTTTAAGAAAGCTTCAGGAAAATCTGTCAGTATGTCATATTTGTCCTTGGAAAGAGCTAGGGTAGTTCTTGGCAAGGATTTCAGTTTAGAATTAAATGACCCTGGCTCTACTGATATTTCATAGAATAGTGAAGTTAGGGGATTGTTACCAACTACTTCCATAATCTCTCTAGCTATTACAACCCCATCTATAAAGAAGGCACAATCTCTTTGTTTTGAATATGTTACATCTAAAGTGTTGGAATCCCACAGTATGCTAGTGGCTCAAACTACTGAAGGAGAAGATCCTATAGTATTTCTAGCCTCTTCTATCATGAGACAACAATCTACTATTTGTGAACATCCTACTTTGGAGTTGATCAAATCACATGACAAATCTGTTCCCCAAGCTAGGAATAAGGATATGAAAATATTTCAAACTACCTCTGGGAATCTAATGATAGTGCATCCCTCGTCCATCAAGAAAGCCCTTGCTATTTTTGGGAAGTCGTTATCAACAGATTTGCACAAGTTAGACATTGGATCCACTTCCACAAAAAGCAAGGAAATTTTACATTAATCAACACCAACCATTAAAATATCTAATATTTCATTGCATTTTTTTCAGGATTGATGATGGAGTGCAATGGAAAGGATAAATTGTGCAGGTGAAACTTCCAACAAGGAGCACATCATATGTTGACGGAGGAGACTTAAATTCTAAGAAGAGGGCATGATATTTGTTTTCAGACATCAGTTATACTACCCATTCCAAGTCATAACCATGGTGGCTCTAAACTGTATTGGGCCCGTTTGGTGGTAGGAATAGGAATACGAGAATAGGAATACGTATTCCAAATTTGTTATTCCAATAATAAAAAATGGGAATACATATTCCTATTCTATGTTTGGGTCTTCAAGAATTTGATTGAGAATACATTTATTCCATGTTTGGTTGTGCACAACAGGAATTGAAATATGTTTATTTTTTAAATTTTTTTAAAATGTAATATTCTTTCCCTTACATTTTATTGAGTTTTTTTTTGTTTTTTTAATTTTTTTTAATTTTATGGAGTGAAGCTAATTTTTTTGAAATTTATTTATTAAAAAAATTAGACAAATTATAGTAAAAGGTGAGTTGATTATTGAGTATCTTGCAAATGCTTTAGAAGGAATCAAGAGAAGGTGCATAAATGAGTCAATAAGAAAAATAGAGTAATGCGAGCTGTAATTAAGGGGCATGTGTAATGTATTAATAAAACCATAAATGGGGTGCAGCTAAAAAGTAGTGAATCGTACACATAGAAATACATAGAAATTAGAGCAAACTTAGTTTTCTGAGATGTTAGAAGAATTCTTCATGAGAAAGAGGTCCAAATTTGGGTCATCTTTCACAACCAGTTTCAAAGAATCTTCAACAAAGTGGGACTTAACTTTGTGTTACCCTACAAATGGGGCTAATTAAATTAGTCTTCTAATAGAGTTTAATGTGCAGTGTGATTAGTCCAATTGTTTACCAATGTGCATGAAGTCTAACAAAGTTAGAAATACAAAGCCAATGTCTATCTTCTAAAACATATTAGCAAAGATGCTACAACAGAGCAATAGAGTTGATAGGAGGATGACAACTAATTACTCGGCCCAATGTCTACAAAATCTAAAAGATGTGGTTAGGACAACTAAATTTCCATCTAACTGGATTGTCAGGGGGATTGTCAGGAAAAACTGATTTTATTAACCATAGATTGATAGTATTCTACTTCATAAACTCATTGATAGTATTCAAAGAAGAAGATAGTACCCAAGAAGCTATAAAAGGATATGGATTAGATTCTAGCAATTTAGGATCTCACTGGGTTGGCATACATATATTTTTCATCGTGATCATATTGGAAATTTGATAAGACAATGAAGAATTTATGATCACATAGATTTTTATGTTAAAAGGAACAAAACAACCAAAATTAACAACTTCCTATCTAAATCCTTATAGTGGATCATAGGAGAGATTTTGAGCATATTTTTTCAACAACAATGCACAAAGAACCCTTCTTGTCAAAAGACTCATGCAAAAAAAAATTGAGATCAATGAAACTATTTTCAACATTTGTAAAAAATGGAAACTAGAACAATTTAGAGCCAATGGTATGAGACTATACCAACCATATACTTTTATAAACCACAATCATAAATTAGTTACCATGATCATAAATAAGTTGTAAACAAAAAAATAGATAAATTGTTGTTAAATATGTCCATCATTTCTACAAAAAATCATAAAAAAAGTTATAGTCTACATAGTTGCTCTATCTTTTGACTTCATTTATGCACATGGTCCCAATATGCTAGTAAGATTGAAACAATTATAATACACAACATGCTTCGAAGAAACATTTCTTCACCCTCTCATAATTTGCATAGCTTGCAATCATTACTTTCATGTGTTATAGATTTTGCTACTCTTCATGCCGACAGGACATCATCGACCCACTAAAAGTAGTTACAACCACTTTCCCCCTACAATACCAAATCTAAATTAGTGGTTGCCACAATAATTAGTTGTTACATAAAATGTAAACCTAGAAAAAAATTAGTAACCACCTTTTTGGCATTTGGACAACACAAGAATTTACGTTGTGGATTATTTGTTGTGTGTGAAGTCTTGAGTACTATAGGGCCAACACCATAGTCACATATTGGTAAATTCAAATCCATCAACCCTATAGAAATAATGAAGATATAAAACATTAAAAATTACATTCAATTATGAAGATGATATAATTTTACACATACATTAAAACACCAAAACTAGTAGACATCAATGTTACTCCATATTTCAAACCATTAACCATCTAAAATTTTTAATCCTTTCATCTTCAGCTGAAACCAGTCACAAGTATTGATATAACACAATAGAATCCAATACCAATGCAAATTATTAAATCAAAAGCCATTAAGCTGATTTTGATCCTTGAGGTTTTAAAAAAAAACACTTATCCATTCATTGTTTTCTAAATTATATTGAAATGTTGCTAATGCACAACACTATTAAGAACAACACTATTAAGAAATGTTGCTAATGCAAAACATTTTCAGTGACTGGTAAAATATTGTGTGTATTGTTGATCATCATAGTATACTAGAAAATGTAAAGATGACAACTCATGGGAAGCATTGATTGGATTGGATATACAAACATAAGAACAATAGCAAATGAGTTGGCAAATATTCCACAAGGTTGTTTGTATGGAGATCCATCAAATATAAGCATAAATGTTAAAGAGTGACATTAGCATAAATGTTGGTTTCAACAAAAATATTATAATCCTCCAAACTTATATTTGATATAATCTTCTCTCACCTCTGCATCCATCTCTAAGAACCAAATAGCCATTGTTGGTTCACGCATAAAAGTGTCAGATGCCTTAGTCATAGTATCCCGACTAAGTCTGGGGATTGGTTTCAAGGCAGCAAACAAATTGGAAGCATTTTTTTTAATATCATCTTTATCAACTCTTATAGTGTGAGGCATTTTCATTCCCTCCTCTATCCTTTGGATACTTCTAGAAATCACATCCAAGGAAGTAGCCATTTTTTCTTTCCTCCTCTTTGGCCCTCTATTCGTAGATGTGGAACGATTGTTTCTAGTGGATGCAGTGGATTGATTTGACTAAATGAAATCTTCATCTAGATCAGTAGAAATGTTCACAAGTGTATTAAAACCCTCATCATCATCCAAATCAGTAGCAACCTCATCCAAAAGGTTACCATCATCATGATCTTGTGGTGTTGCCGCTTCATTTCCTTCTACAATGTCATTCCCGACAATGACTGCTAGATCATTAAAATAGGTGAATGGCTACCTCCTATAAACTTTTGCAATCCTGAATTCATTTCTCTACACATTGAAAAAATTGAATAATTAGATAAATGTTTGATATTAGAATTGAAAAACACTTTGAAGAGAACATCACCTTCAAAAGGTCATCCCATACACTATCCTCAGCATCTATGCATTGGGTTGTTTCATTCCAAGAGAACCCACTTGTATTCTATAACTCTTTCATTATTCTATACACCAACTTCCACATTTTCAACTTATTTTTGAAGTTATCTAATCCAAGATTTAACTTCAGCTCTTCATTGAATCTCCTTTCTATGGCAGTCCATGCTTCTTTATGAAAACTACCTTCAAATTTCCTTCCTAGAGTAACTTGCTCAAGGAGCAAGTCTAATAGTTTTCTCTCCATCTCTTTACTCCACACCACTTTTGAACTTCTAGATAAACCAACAACAGGGGTACCCACGGGGGTAGAAGTGGGGGTGCCAACAGGGGGCATATGAACCTCCTCATGTATGCCTGTCAATAGATTAGTAGAAGACATTTTTCCCTCAAAGATAGTAGCTGTTGTATTGCAACAACAAAACAAATATAAACCAGTCCATTAGCAAGGATAATCTTTAGTACTAGCAATGGAAATTACTAGTACTCATTCATAATCAAAATACCATAAACTTCCAACAATGGTATCACAATCCATAGAGAGGCCACATCTTGACATCAACAACTCAACTTGCAAGGGAATGTCTACAATCTTGCTCAACCATAGGCAAATGGAATCACACTTTCACAAGAGTCTTCCAATTTCCTAAGACAGAAGAATGCACTTGGAATGCAATTTTTTACTCCATTAGATTAATCCTAAAACACATTTATTTTTTGTAAAACATATTTAATCCTAATTTGACAAATTGCATAAGTTTGTGCCAACTATTCAAGAGAAAATACAAGTTCTTCTTTGCATTAACTTTATTAAAATGAAAAGAATCCATTTGCTACATCTACCATATCATTATATCCATGGAAATCTATTAAACAACCCTTGTATCAAATGCAAATTATCGTTGACTATAGATATGTATTATGTGACATTACCAGCAATCACCTTGGGCAAGTATCGGGTGAGTTGTTAATCATGTGAGTTGTATTACTGATGGTATTTGTTATGAAGTGGTGCTTCTCCAAATCACTACAGATATGTATTGAGGCATAATCACGTAGGGTCATGGTCATGCCCCTACATGATCATGTTTCAATATATATATATGAAATTCAAACTACAAAGATCATATCAATAACAGTGGCATATAGATCTCTGTCTAAAAATCAGAATAGTATATATATCTTGAATTAATTAAATCTGCATAAGCATTGTCAAAAGAAGATCTACACATCCAGCACATATAGTGGTAGAAATTAGGAAGTAGATATGTTACACAGCATGTTAAATACCCAGCATGTTGTATATTACACAACATGTTAAATACCCAAATATACTTTGGACATATGATCGATCAACTGGTTCTTCATTTTGTAGATGTTATTGTGTACAGTTGTTGTTTCTCCTAAAGACATCAAGAGGACAAGCTAAGAAATTTCTTCAGGTATACAGAGAAGCTGATGTTGAAGATATCAAGCATATCAAGCATATATCTACCTAGAATGCTACAAATCAGCCTTATACATCAAGTTATAATACATATCAGAGTCATTTTATAAATAAAATAGAGTCAAACAATAATGCATATGAGATTAATGTAAATGATGAATCAATGGCAAGACAATTTCATGTCAATCCAAAATAATTTAATCATATATTAGTGTTAATGAATCAACAGTCTATATAAAGTGTCGATGCAAGTATTCTAGTTCTTTAGAAATGAAGTTAAAATTGTCAATAGAGAAAAAGAAAACTAATGTCTAGATCTATAGTCCTCCCATATCCTTCATGCTATTTCATCTTAAAAGTCATGGAGTCATCCCATAAGTGTCAAGGATTGGAACATTTATCCCATCATGATCATCTTCATCTTCAATTTCCAAATTGTGTGGAACCCCGTCCTCTATTATAATAAAATTGTGAAGTATGCAACATGCTAACGTGATCTTTGTTTGAGTCACAATATTATAGGACGTTGCATGCCTTAGGATAGGGAATCATTGCTTCAAAATACTAAATGTGCGCTCAATCACATTCCTAAGAGAGGAGTGCTAGTGGTTAAACAACTCATGTGCATTGTCGATTGGGTTTTCCATAGAAAACTCCTTTAGGTGATACCACGTACATCAATAAGGGGTGAGAAATACAGGAACATTTGTATAGCTAGCATCAATTAAATAGAACTTTCCTATACAAAGGAATAGAAAAGTTATAGATTAAAAATCACATAAAAAATATGTATTAAAGTTATAGATTAGAAATTACATTAAAACTATGTATTACAATAATGACAATATAGTTCTTAATTATAGGATTTAAGACACCTAGGGGAACTAGTAGTGCATCTTCTCTTGATAGAGCTGAAGCAAGAACATGGCCATCTACAACTGACCCTTCCCAACCAACAAGAACATATTGAAACATGTAGTCAAATGAACATACACCTAGTACATTCTGTGACAAGTTTCCCTTTCTATCATGATATTTTGTCTTCTTGTCCACATCAACTGTAACTGGTATATGGGTTCCATCGATTGCTCCAATACAATCCTATTGTATAAAATATTATTGTCAAATATATACGAATATACTTAGGACTCAAGAAACAAAATACATGTTAGTAGGAGATGTACCTTGAAGTACAGATCAAAACGCTCTTTGCCAGCAATTTCTACAACAGTAGTTGGAGAAGGGGGCAAAAAGTAAATGCTATGGAGTGATGTGATAGCCTTCAAGACCTTATGGAAGTAGTGACTTATAGTCTCTCCTGAGTGGCCAAAGTTATGGCCAATCTTATGATTCCTTAGATTGTGGCCAAGGGTATGAAGGAACATGACCAATTGTTCTTCCAATTTCATGTTTACCGTATCTTGAATGCTCCCTTTCTCCCTTAGAATATTGGAAAGCTTAAAGAAATCTCCTCTACTCATTCATATTTGGTCATGACAATCCATGTCATTGGTATATAATATGTTTATAAAAAGGACAAGTAGCTCTTCTTCGCTTACGCCTATGTATTCTAGCATCTTCGTAAGATGCTACTATGAATACTGCTTGGGTGGCAAGCAAAATAGCAAGTACATGCCATAGTGTAATCTTCCTAATGATGCTTCCTTGAACTTTTAAATCATTAGCAAGATCCATTGAATGACCTATAATCACATAAAGGAGTTATCGTTTGACATAAAAACTTAAAAAACATAAAAACATAAAAGCACAAAAACATGAAAACACATTTTCCCCATATGTAACCTATTTATCATTACAATTTTACTTAAAATAAGTTACAAGACTGAATATGATGCAGGGGTAGCTGAGAATTGGAAAGGTACATAATTAACTATAGCACAATCCTTCCATTCTTCAAGTATCTTCAAGGCATTTTGACAAAGAATAAGCCACATTAATGCATATGGGATACTTCAAACTATTATATTTGTTAAAAATTCTTCGACAAAATGCTTTGACAAATGTCTATAACCTTTTCCAGAGCTCTTAGTTTGGCATATGAGAGGAGAGTATTTAGAAATGTTACTAGATTTGGCTTCAAACTTGCCAATTCATTTATTTAAAATAGGTATGACTTTATTGAAGTGAATTTATTTAGTTTGGATGATGGCTATCCTAAAGACACAATCTACAAAAATTCAATTACATATAGATGAAGAACACATGTTGAAAATTAGGATAGCTGCATCCTTTTATTTGTGTCCAACTTAAAATACATTCCACCACACCACATTAAATGGAACCATTCACAACAAAAAAGTTCATATGAATTTCAATCCAGTGATCCCTAAACCAACTACAATCTCCAACACAACATAGAAATTCAAGTGCCCATAAAAACAAGACAAGCCCAAGATATCCAGTTATTTATGGGTGTGAAATTGAGCTCTGGTCATAAATACTCCAAAGGGCTGAAAGCTAAAGAATGATTATCCCATCAAGAAACTTCCAACATCCCATGTTACATTAGATCCTTATCTGTAATGGGTGTAACCATAATTCCACAGTTTACATGTCTATGAGAGCATTTCAAACTTATTCCAAATACATGTTTGAGAGTTTCTAATGTCCAAAAAAAAAATTGATTCATGAATTCCTACCAAAATCACATTTATCAGATGTCGTCTATATTTAGGCATTTTGTCGAACAATTATCTTCTATAATTTATTGGAAGATTCATTCAACCAATTTTGTGCATACTATACACAGCTGTTCGAGTTGTTTGTTAGAATGTTTATTTGCCAAGAGCCATTGCTATATATATATATATAAGATATTTCTTAAGTACCAACGCAGTGGAAGATAATTAACCTTTTCTTTGTTTTGAAAAATATTGAATAAACATATTGAATCTAGAAATAATCTATTTTTATTATATTGTTTAGAATGTCCACATTGGTACGACTTTGGAACATAGTTTGAAAAGGTCATGGAATTTTACACCATGCTTGTTATATGCATCTATGTTTAGGCATTGTTGTGGTTTAACCAAGTTGTTAGGTAGGATTAGATACCCACAAACTCATTGACAGATCTAGGAATATGAAACAAGCTAATTACAAAGTTAAGGAAGTCACATGACTCATTATACAAAACCCAAAACCTCGAGCCCAACGGTAAAATATCATAGAGAGGATATCTTGCCATTGCAAACTTCTTACAAGAAAAATCAAGTTCTCTCAATAATGATGTCATTCATAAAGATATTAAAGATGATAAGCCCATAAGAAGGCTCATCTAGAGTCCTCTCATTTGCCAATACTTGAAGGGTAGATAGGTCTAGTTGCATTGCTTAACAACAATTAATCATAGCCCAATTGCCGGTCATTCTGATTGAGAGTAAGAAATATCTTCATAAGCCATATCGATGGCTCCTTTGTTAAAAATTACCTAATGTTAAAAATTACCTAATGGGTGAACTAAAAATCGATGAGAGCAGATTAAGAGCTTTTTCCAAGGCAAAAGACTATGTTGATTGTCTCAAGAATGGTTCTATTGGTGCTGTTATTGATGAGATTCCATTCATTAACATGCTCATGTCAAAAAATTGTGGTGAGTTTGAGATTGTAAGTCGGCCATTCTATAGGGGAGGATTTGGATTTGTAAGTATGTATTCCAAGAGATTGTGCATTTTTATTTCTCTTGGATTGAAATGCACTCTAACCCCAAGTATGATATCTTCTAGGTATTTGTAAAAGGGTCTCCAGTCATTCCGAAAATGACATCTGCAGTCCTAAATATTACTCAGAACAAAACAAAGCTAAATTCAATTTGAAACAGGTGGTTTGGTTCAAAATCTTGCAAATATGATAAGATTAATGCTTCTCAAGGGCAAGTTGGCAATGACAGTGGGAAATTGAGCCCAAAGAACTTTTGGGGTTTATTCGTTATCTCGACAGCTGCATATTTCACATTACTATCCATCTATTTGGCTAATAAGTTTTGTAAAGGCATCAAAAGGCGAGGAGAATTCAGCCCATACCTCAAGAAAACCATGTGCCTGCAATTCAATTAGGTGCTCTAGATTCAAATATGTTGCGTTCATAAAGTCATGGCGGTAGTAACACGTATTCACCTTCTCATCATGTGAGGAGGACTTGCACAACTGTAGCTTCCGAAGATGTACACCATCAAGAATGGACAAGTTTCAAATCGGCTTAATTTTTATTATAATTTTTATTCTGGTTGACTAGTAGTTAAAAACAAATTGTATCGAACCCATGATTTTGAAGGGTTCGAAAGAAGCCAAGGAAATCCTGAAAATAGAGTTGAATAGAATGAATAGGTTATTTTTCGTCACAGATAGGACATGAAAATGATGCCAATTAAACATGATCATGGTTGGCCTTAACAAACTCAAAGTATTATATACATTATCAAATTATCGAGTATAAGTACATACTAGAATATAATTAGTTGCCTTAGCATACGACAGAAACCTAGGAATCTTATGAGAGGTAAGAAATTGCGCTCATTTTTTATAAGTTAAAACAATTTAGTAGCTTTTCACATTGGATCGAATAATTTTGGACTGAATTGATTATAGTTTCAACCTCTAATTCCCACATCTACCAGTCTGAAAGCCAAACAAGTAATAGGGAAGGTAAACAAATTTACTCATTTTATTTATTAAATTAAAATTAAAGTATTTGGTAAGATTTCACCTTGCATGGAATAAGGTGGGTTGAATTGAATATTATAGGTGAGACCTCCCTTTTGTATGCAACTATTCTGGGAGGATCTGTTGAGATTGTAGGGCATATACTAGATCATGGCACCTGGCATGATGATTTAATGGAAAAGAAAGATAAGTCCGGACGGTGTGCAATTCATGTAGCAGCTATGCATGGCTGTTGGGACATAATCACAAAATTTATTTCCAAAAGACCAGACTCTATTGAAATTCGCAGTTCAGACCATAAATCTATTTTGCACTTTGTTGTCCAGTATAATCAACTTGAAGTAGTAAAGAATCTTCTGAAAGACAAAAAATGAATTTTTTTAAAAAATGGTTAGCGAGGATCGTGACAATTCTCACAATACAGCATTGCATTTGGCAGCAAAATGTCCAATGGATCTCAAGGTTTGAAATCACTACCTTTGTAACTTTTCATATTTTTCTAGTTCGGATAATTCATTTTTATTTTAAGATTAAACGTGACGCTTACATTTGTAGCAATATTTAGCTAATGTAAGTAAAAGCACAACAAAATAGTGGAAAAATAGCATTATAAAACAACGTAGAAAACGTATTCACATTAAAAATCAGAGACGATCATGGTACTATTTTATTTCAAAATTATGAATTAAAGTGCATTGTTAAACATTCAATTGGTTTTTCAAAAACTCTAAAGTCTGGTGTATTGTTCAACATTCAATTAGTTATCTTCAATCAAATCATCCAGCTAAAGACACAAGTATCACATACATTAGCAAAATCACCCTTCTCAGATATAAGAATCGAAAATCAGATTGACAGAGAGGAACAAAGTCAATGTAGAAGAAATGTGCCTAGAGGTCCATGACAACATTCTTGTGAACATAGTTTTGACTGATGGATAATTTCAAATGAATAAGCCAATGGGGATATAGCTAAACTAGAGGCCAATGATCAAGTGCTGAAAACTGTTATTAAATTAACTTTCATGTCCGCGATTGGAATTTTAAATCATGTGAAGCATCTAGTTTTTGCCTTTTCAAGGCATAAAATAGATACCTATGAACAATCGTCTATGCGTGAGACCAAATCCACCAATGCTGTGAGACCAAACCCTCTGTAGAAGCTTCTTGCCCTAAAACCCTACACAACCATTCAAACACATATATTCAGCATGGAATAATAAAAACAAAAACCAAAATGTAGAAAAAAAACACTGCTTGACAACTGGAGCATCGGCGAAAGAACAAAGACAAAAAATGGAACACTGCTTGTGGAGCATTGACAGCATTGACATCAACAAGTTGGAAAAATGAGCAGCAAGTGGCAAACGCATGAAACAAAAAGTTGAAGGCACGGACCAGAAATTTTATATTTTGTAACATAGTAATGTATGGAATAGGAATAAGTATTCCTATTCCATCTATTTTGGTGGATTTGTATAAGCCCATTTTTTGGGTAAAATTGGAATACTTATTCCAATCGTATTCCTATTCCCATTCCAAATTTTTGCACCCAAACAAAGAATCAAGATTCACAAATCCCTATTCCAAGGGTATTCCCATTGCCAAACGGGCCCTATATGATTTGAATATTGTGTGGAAAAGAAAGTGGAATATTACAGATTACGATTTGGAGAAAGAAGTTGTTCAGTGGATAGAAGATTACATAGAGAAACATTCATAGGAATAAATGAGATGGCATCCAATGTTATAAGCTACGGAAAAGATTAAACCATTGGTTATACTCCAATATAATTAAAATCATATTAAATATTAAATACTAGTTAGTTTTTTATGGAGAGGTGCAAAGTTCAGGAAATCAACTGACGTCTCTTGCCCTCTTATAAATATAAGATGTAAAAGACACAATTGAGGGACAATTCATTATCTATATTTTAAAATTTTACCTATCTTATGTTCAATGATATATTTTTATTATTTTATTGACAAAGAAATGATTTTTTGAACTAAGCATGTGGATGGTGGATTATCGAATGAATTCTTGTGCGATTTTGGAGTCGAACTATATTGGATAGATCATTCGTAAGGAGTATCTCTAGTATAATTTTATTTTCGAATCAGTAAGAAATATTTATTTTAATTTATTTGCATTAGAGTTTTAAATTATTATTAAGTTGTGTCATTTATAAATATTTTATTTATTTTCTATAAATATTTTAAAATTGTGACAAATGATCTAGGTCATTATTGCATTTTAAATTTGATGAACATAGATATTGTGAAATATTTTATTGTTTCTGTATTTATGTCTAATTTGTCTCCAAAGGAGTTAAAGCACATCTTAGACTAGCTTAAAATCATGTTATATAATTGATCTATTGCATCTGAATTGTTAAAATTCTTTATAGTTTAAATACATTGAATTTTATAAAGTTGTGCATTTCAACTAATAATATTGACTCTAATTACCCATTTAATCAAGCATTGGTCTTTTATTCTTAATTCATAATCATATGCTAGCAACTGTTTCATTTCTTTCCTTTGAAGAGTTAATATATTCATTTGTTGTAGTAATCTATAATTATTATTTATTTAAAACATTATCACATTTCTACAATCATTTACTTTTATTCTCAGTTCATAATTTGCAAGATTAAAGCTTTTTATAATTCTTGCCATTTTGAAAAGCTTTTGTTGCATTCACATTCTAATTTATCTACTATAAGCATCTTGGACTTAAGGTTGCAGTCCAAGATTAGGTACAACCACTTTGATTTTGTAGAGCTAGAAGCATAGAGGATTAAGATCACATCGATCAATCCCGTCAAGTTGGCCTTAACCGGTTGTATATCCCAACATCGAGCAGACAAGGCTCGTAGGATTCCAATCTGCGGTTTTGTGAACCAACAAGTGCTTCGCCTATGTGAGCATCACCTATATTCAATGAGTGCTAAGTGTTCTATTCATTTTCATGAGAGATGAGTTCATGCGAACCACTAATCATGAAACATAGGTCAATGTGTTCTGCTAAAAAAGCTATATAGTTGAATCTTGGTAGCAACATCACAATCTTTGATTACACTAATTTATACTGTGTTCAATATTTGATAGTTATAAGTTACAAGTAAGTTGTTTGTTATTTTGAATGATTGACTACAAATAATTGATGGGTCATCATCCAATAGTCACTGTTTAGATGGATTAGGAATCACCTTACTATTAATCCTCCGCTAATTCCTTGAGGATGTTCATAATTATTCTTGAAAGAAGTTAGCTATATATATATATATATATATATATATATATATATATATATATTAGCACAAAATTTAAAATAAAGAATCATCTTTTAAATGGTCATTTTATAAATATTTATATTACTTCATTTACTTTATCATCAGTGATCAATATAGATTTCAATGTATAATAGGAAAAAGTGCACACTACACACTTTCTCTTCCTCCCTAGTTCTATGCTCACTTCATTCTTTTCTTAAGATACATCAACCTATTACTCAATTCAATGTAATGCTAAAGGCTAAACTATTAAATGGTGATTGAACAATCTCAAACAACCAATAGTCTCATTTAATTTCTCTTTTGCTATACTATAATTCAACATTGCTTATTATATTTTATCAACATTTACAATAGAGACTTATTGAATTTTATCAGTTGTGGAGTGCTGGCAGGTTCTCCTTGGACACATTAGAGGCATTGTAGATGTTTAGGTTTTTCAGAGGATCTAACACACATTCTAACTCAAGAGAAGGCCCAAATGTTGCATGCTATTTGACTATTATTTGCATGCTAAATGACATGTCACAAATACAATCAAACCTACAAATTATCAAAAGCCCCAAATGTTGCATGCAATCTATACGCGTCCATCCAGGGCATAGATCTGTGGTCTAGGATAGTAAAAAGGGTGGAGACTTGGCAGTTACTATTATATTAATAGTCATTCTAACTAAACATTCTGGTGTGAAGAAGGCTCCGCAATTCAAGTGAACCTGTATTCACGGCTCCCAATGGTATTTATCTTCTTCCCAACACTCATTCTTTGCCTCTACCATATCTCCATTTCGATTGCAATCCAACCTCATTTAAGCCATTTTTTCTATCCATACAAGCTTTTCAAAGACAATTGAATATGTAGGAATCAGACAACCCCATATTTATTGATCCATTACAATCATTTTAGAACATAGTTTTCATTATCTGATTTTTTTAAAAGATCACAGAACATTGCCCACAGGAAATGTATTGAGTATAGAATATATATGCGAACAATAATTGAAACATCTTCTCAATGGACACAATAACAACGCAAAATTAACTAAAATATCTTTCCAAATCCACAACACATGGTGGAAATTAGTTCTGGTGAGATGAGTGTGTGGTGCGTTGGCTTTTTAAATCTGACCAATCAACTTGTAAGATGTTTTCTTATGAATGTCATTTCTATTATATGCAACTTAGAAGATGCTTCAGTCATGGTAGTATATCCATAACATAGCCTCTTTGTTGTTCAATCATCAAAAATACCTTATATTGTTGTCTTAGACTATTAAAAGTGGTGGTAAGGTTTTAACGCTAGTCATTTTTCACTTGTCATCATAGTTCTCTTAGGGACTATATATTCATGACTGTCCCATTTTCTATGAGGCTCTACATCTTATCACTTCTCTTGAAACTTAATGTAACCAATCATGATGAAATTCCATCATTGTCCTTTTATTCATTTCTTCAACAATATTTCACATTCCTTTTCAAGAATTATTGTTTGCATGGACACTCTTAAAGACCATTGGAAGATAATTTGTCTTCCTTGTCTTTGCTCCCATAGATACCTCCTCCTTAAAGTGTCACATGAGCTAATATACTATGCATGGAAAGTCCTTTTTGACTATCATTGCATTGATTCCATGTTCAAGCATGGCTGTCCTCTTGAAAGAACGTGCTCTAGCATTCTCTTCTTATTCCTTCTTTAGGATACTTTCATGGTTGATAGTGTAGGATCCCTCTTACACTCAAGTTATGACTGCCCTTTCATGATAAAATTTTGTCTCCGTCACTTACTCCCTTTGTTAACAATGCTCTTTAAGGTACTTTTCTATATGCTTTCAAGGTCTAACTACTGTGTCCAACCATATATTCTCCTATGTCTTAAAACATTTATCCAACAATTAAAACATTTATCTTCTTTAAAAAAACTTAACCATTCAACCAAAGTAAACAACAACCATAATAAAATGCACATAGACAATTACACTAGATATGTTGACTAGGGAAACCCTTGATCAGAGGGAAAACCCCGACGGGAATGATACCCACAAGATGATGTACTGATATAAATATTCCTTGTTAGAGAATGGACCTTGGACCATGTTAGGAGTCTATTACAACATTTAGTACATAGAGTCCTTGTTAGGAGATTCCAACCCTATTAGGAGTTGTGGTATAATGTAGGAAAGATGAGCCCACTTCCCAAACATGCAGTTTCAACTACAAGAAGAGCCCACTACTTAAACATGTAATTTACTATTATCTTCTTCTTTCCTTTGTTCTATCAACTGAACTAATCACTGTTAGACCTTGTAGACTAGGTCACGAACCTCGAATCACTCAATAAAACCTTGACAATGAAGTTTCCTTCACTTCCGCACTGCTCTACTCAACTTTGCATTTTGCTCTTGCTACTGTTTATCATCAAATATATAGCCATATCATTCCATACCATGATAAAGGAAAATGTCCTTCCTTTATACCGAGTCCTCAAAATAATTCCTTGAGTCGACTATTAGACCTTCTCAATTAATTATTATAGGACCACATTAAAAACACGTTACACTTATCAATAACATAAATCTCTCACCTTGCAACTTGAATAAATCTTCATACATGCAATATTATGACGAGAGAGCTTAGCGACATCATCATCAACATGTCTTCTTCATGTCCTCGACCTTGATTCTTAGAATGACAACTCTGCTAAGAGGTATAACAAGTTTACGAGAACATGCCTCTGTAAACTCTATCTCAAAACAAACATCACCAAAACTTACATAACTTCTTCTATGCTTATCCTTTCTTCTTTCAACAATTAATTGCATATACTAGATACTCATAAGTATCTCCTGTAACCTTGGATAGTTTAAACACTCAACTAGCCATTCATACCAACTTGATCTTTTCGTTCTTCTATCAGATACCACAAAAAACTGCTATGTTGACATCAATGACAAACTCAGTCGTAAATGTAACATATCATCATAGTAACATATCTACAATACTCCCCCATAGGAATATCATTAGCATTCATGCTTCAAAGGTCAATCTTCCAACAACCTTCACATTATTCTCCTTCTAATCAAACCTTTGTTAGATAAGTGATCTTTTCTGATATAGAAAGGGCTTCAAAAGTTCTCTCACTTGTTGGCACATTGACCTTATTATTCCTATCTTCAATGAAGCCAAAATCTTGAAATGGATATGTCATATTAGAATCTTGAATTGAGAAAACCAAGGAATTGTGATGCCCAAAGAACTAGCCCTGCAACCAAAGGATACTTAATGACTTCTCTGTAAAGAAAATCCTGTAATGGCCTTGCAAAATCCCCAATCCTCAATGGATATTGTGCTTTTACAGAACTAAATTTATATCTAGAACTATCAATGTTGCAAAAATTTTATTAGTACATTGTTTCTCCTAGTAACAATTTACTGGGTAGTTATGTCCACTTGATCATAATCATATTAGCATATTAGATTTGTAGGTTTAAGAGATCAATCAATGAATTGCTGTCATTAAACTTTATGAAATGCCAAACCATTTACTTTTCCCAATCTATTATGTTAATAAGAAACCTATAGAGAGAACATGGAATATCTACTTAGTTTAGACATTGGACCTCAGAATTGGCTAATGAGAAACCCCAACTAATCTTATCAAAAGTTTATTTGTAACTAGCTCAGGTATGCACCTATCTAATTTCATTGGCACACAAATTTCTCTCTTATGATGGATAACTTATATTTAGGTAAAAGTAGTGCTATGCCTAATGCACATTTTTTCATAGATAAATTATGTTAATTTGGTATGTCTTTGTAAGTTACTTATCTTTATGACCCAATAACTCAAGAATAAATAATAACTAAACATGTAAAATGGAAAAGAATTACAATACATTGAAGCAAAACCACGAAAATAGCCACAATAAATCTCCAACGAAAACATTTCTAAGGTTGTGATTGTGCCTTTAGTCCATTACCAACAATAAATGAATGGTTAAAATATCACAAGACCATTATATACACCCAAATATGTGTCCATTATTCTTAAATTTAGAATGGCAGGAAATCTAGGAGGACTAAGAGGCCTCAGTAGTGAAGGAAAATCACTATAAGAGGTTGTTAAAATATGAGAATAAAATTGATGTAGATGGAAGGTAGCTATAGTCTATTGATACCATATTTCATAAAAATGGGTTCTACAAAAATAAACCTACCAACTTACACCAAGGACCTTATCAAGTCATACTTTATGTACAATTAGGCTTGCCTACTAGTAGACCTCCAACAAGATATTTTGAGCATAAATTTCCATTCCTAGGTCATGAGTCAAATGTAAAAGAATATTACGATACCTATTTGCAGCCTTCATCTACATATCCAAAATAGAGGTAGGGTGTTTTAGGATAAAATGACTCAATAATTGATTGGTAGTTTGAAACTTGGCCTATTTAGGCCACTTTTACAAATTACCTTTTGGATTCCTCCACTCTAGACTTCTACACTCAATTTATGAGCCATGGAAATGTTACATATGGTATAAATCCACAATTTCCAACACTTGGAACTCTCATCAACTCACCCTTTTATCAAACCCTTAGTCTACCTATGCAAAACAAGCCTAATACATGAAGATATTAGGCTAGGGCATCATCGAAATGGCATCTAGCACACTACCCTGTTCTTGGAAACTTATGTAGCATAAAAGAAATCCAAAAAATCATTCTTCCATTGATTCATTCCATTCCACCAATTCATATAATTTGTCAATGGTGAAATGGGTCTCAAAGCATTATTTTGTGATTCAAATTGCCACACCCAGGGTTTCAGGACTAAATTTAGTAAAATCACTCTAACTTCCACAAATATAAATGAAAAATGAACTAACCAGTTGAAAGTGATATTGGATTATGAGGATCATCGAAAAAAATAGGTTTTACACAAGTTAGGGGTCATACATGACCATACAAAGCTCTACCTCAGCAAGAAAACCAGAAAAATGCAGGAAATCAGAGGTAGTTTTATTGCTTTTTCCATCCAAATCACATCCAATCCTTCCTTGTTCTAACACAAGGTATTTACATAAATATCTATTATCTCTAGTGGTTACAACTTCCATTTGAATTTTAATTAACTAAAAATTTCCACTTGTCCATTATGACAACTTATGGAGGAGTAAAGAGGAACCATGTAGAGCCGTACTAGTGTTAGTAGGGCCCTTCATGCATAAACAATTAAAACATGTTGTTCGTGACCACAATCAGATTTTTGTTGAATTTTGTATCTGTTCTGATCTTCTCAAAGGTATTCCTTTCTGCTATTTTTTATCTACTTCCTACATTATATATATACGAACTATTCTTAAGATATGCTCCTAGAAGGAAATCAGCTACAAAATAAAAATAGCAAGACAAATAATAGTAGAGTAGGATAAACATGATCTTGTTCATCATGGAATCCCTCCAAAATCAGTAACAATTTCAACTTAAAATGAGAATGTATGCATTCCCATTGTAAAAACATGCTGACGAAAGATGAGATTACGTACTTGTTTATAGATAGAACAGTTTGACTTTGCTGCCTTCTGGAGCCGATCTGATTTTTTGACTGGCATTAGTTTTTGCTGCTTCTTATCATTTTCTTGCACCATATAGACATAAACTTTTCTTAGAAATTTCCCTTGAGAAAAATCATGAAGATGATGATTTGCTGCAATAGACCAAGCTTACAACAGATTATTGTGCAGCAGAGATGACTATCAAGGGCATATGTTATAAAATAAATAGCCCAATGGACAAAGAAGCCATTGAATGACATAAAAAAATAGTACAATGAAAAACTAGAGTGCATATCATACCATATGCTTAGTCAATGGAGGAATAACTCTTATGAAAAATTGCTTCAAATATATTGAAATGAGCAGTAAAGATAAGAATACAAAATAAAAGAAACACTTATTAGATTCTTCTACACTCTCAAGGGAAATAGAATCACCTTTTCCACTGATGTGAGACCTATAGAAGAAGAATTTTTCATATATATTCCTCCAGTTATTATACTTTCTTGGTTTGTGGTAGAAGCTGAATTGTGCTTCCGAGCTTTCACATTGGAAATGTGAATTGCATTTCCTTTTATACTTGAATCATTCCACTCGCTATCTTTCTTTTTTCCAGAAGAGATGACTGCATGTGCTGGACAATACTCATTTGGAAAAAGCATGCTAGGCACAGACGAAACCTTCTTCTACATTTTCAAAAATTGCATTAGAGGATATTGTGGCATAGTATTGTTCATCCTTGCCTGAATTCCTTCAACTGATTCTAGGCAAGTCTTAAAAGAACAATATATTGCCATTCTTTTATACCAATTAAGCACTAGTGCTACTACACACAAAAATCCACCCATAATTCTATAAAGAAAGGGACTTCCACAAGATTTAATTGAAGTGCTCGATAATATTGCTCCCAAATGTATGGAATCTTTTGCAGTTGCAAGAACATCCAGTACTCCCAAATGCTCGGATTCTTCTTCAATTGCAATAACATCCAATAGCCATTCCTTGGCCTTCTTTACCTCTGACATACCATCTTCCATGGGATTAGGCCTCTTCATATTTACCTCTGATATTGCATATTCCATGTGATTGGGGCTCTCCAATGCTACTATTTTGGACAGGCCAACTAAAATGCTACTAGGGACTCTAAAATTGTACATCCTCTCAAATTCAGGAGTGCCAAACTGCTCAAGTACTGAAAGACTATGTGGTTCATATCCATCAATTGACATGTCGATATGCTCTGTACTATCATTGATTTGCAGACCAAAGTCATATGAATATTTGTTAATTAATAGGGCTAGTTCATTAGCATATTTATTTGTTGGCAGGTCCAACTCCTTTGAACTTTCACTAATTTGCATATGGGCTCCAAATTTATATATGCTCTCAAATTTAGGTGTGCGAAACTGTTTAAATAGTGAAAGACCCTATGTTTCATACCCATCAATTGACAAGTTTATATGCTCCATATTTTCATTGATTTGAAGGCCAGATTCTTCTGGATC
Source organism: Cupressus sempervirens (assembly GCA_028749045.1). Lineage (NCBI taxonomy): Eukaryota > Viridiplantae > Streptophyta > Pinopsida > Cupressales > Cupressaceae > Cupressus > Cupressus sempervirens. The sequence continues at coordinate 569,498,193 of CM053789.1, read as the reverse complement.
TTTGTTAATTAACAGGCCCATTTCATCTGCAATTTCAATAATTAGCATGTCAATTTCCTCTAAACATTCACTGATTGGAAGACCAAAATCATCACTGAGAGCTTGCAATTTTTTAATTAACTCATTTTTAGTTCCATTGGTTGGAAGGACCATTTCTTCCGAACTTTCACTAATTAAAAAGTCATATCCATCTGCATATGCTCTACCAATTGACATGTTGATATGCTCTGTAATTTCATTGATTTGCATACCAAAGTCATTCAAATATTTGTTAATTAATGTAGCCAATTTAGTAGCATATTTATTTGTTGGCAGGTCCAACTCCTTTGAAATTTCCCTAATTGGCATATGGGCTCCAAATTTATATGTGCTCTCAAATTTTAGTGTGCCCAACTGCTCAGATCGTGCAAGATTCCGGGATTCATACCCATCAATTGACATGCTGATGAGCTCTTTATTTTCATTGATTTGCAGGCCAGATTCTTCTGGATCTTTGTTAATTAACTGGCCCATTTCATCTACAATTTCACTATTTAGCAGGTCCATTTCCTCTAAGCATTCACTGATTGGCAGATCAAAATCATCACTAAAAGCTTGCAATTTGTTAATTAACTCATCTATAGTCCCATTGATTGGAAGGTCCATTTCTTCTGGACTTTCACTAATTGAAAACTCAAATCCATCTGCATATTGATGGTGAGCTTGCAGATTAGATTTAGTGGACAACTTGGTGGAATGCCCTACAAACAATTGAAACTGAAAGCACCGCCAGTAATATGAGAATAATAATTTGGAAATAAGGCGATATACCACTTGGCGCCATTCTTTGAAATTTCTCCTGGTATGACATCTTTCTCATTTTTGCAAATCTAATCCTCTGCAACTCGTTGGGTGTAAAGAAGCTTTTCTTGCCCATTCTTTCCATTGGATAATTCTCTTCATCGTAGTCTTCTCTTTTGGACCGGTACTGCAAGAATTTTGGCCTGGCAGATGTATACGTGGATGGAACCAATGGGTCATATGGTGGGAGCTTAGGTTGTCCTCCCAAATAGTAGAGATCATGTCTGCTAGGTTTTTAGCACAAGAATTGTGGCCTAACAGATGTATAGGTAGATACGACCATTGGGTCATATGGTGGAATTTCTCGATCTCTAAAATCAGCAACATCTTCCTTCTTGAACATATCATCTAGCATATTTATCAAAATTTCTAATCTCCTCTGCATCTCCTCATCCTCTTTTAAAATGGATGCACATAATCTCTTCTTGCCCATTCTTTGCAGTTGGACAGCAATGCACAGTGTTACAAACAAAAAAAGAATTGCAATTGCACAGGGTTGACGATGCAAACAGGAAAACAATGCACAGAGATACTAAATAGAGAAACACAATAACAATTCTAATTGACTTGCCTAGGAAATTATATCCGATTTATCAATTCAAATGGCAATACAGATTCCAACGGTCATATTTTCAAATAATTGGTGATTCCAACCAATTGATTGTTTCCTACGTCCTACCTTAGTATATTCTCCCAATAGATCATCTTTATTATCGTAATGTTTGTGGACAATAATATGCAAAAATTTTGGGAAATTCTTCAAGTCAGATATATTGATCTTTCAGATTAGAATGCATTGACAACAATGATTTAAATCTAAAAGATTTTAGATGTCAGCAATGTTTTTAAAATTGAATAATAGACCCAAAAAAATCAAGAAAGTTTTGTAAAATGTATGAAGAAAATTTGGGAATATTAAATTGAAAGAGGATAATATTTTCAAATGATAAGTAATTTGGGAAAACATCCTAAATTCTTATAAATAAATAGGAACTCAATTATTGTATAATGACACTAAAGCCAGACCAACTTATGGAATCACTATTATCTCAAGAAAATAGAATGAATAGGATTTCATAAAGTTTACATTAAAAAATAATAATTATAAGATTCAAATAAGGTTAATATTAGATAACATAGTGTCCCTAAAAATATCTAAGAATATGTAAGAGAAAGAGGTGAATATTATCTTGCGTAAGAGGATTTGGTAATTTTTTGAGAGGAAGTTAATACAAACTAAAAGGACAAATTTTAGTTGTAATGGAGGAGAGAACTTGAGATGTGGTCATGTAGAGAGGATCAAGCTACGCAAGCAACTAGAGGATCATGGTCTACTAGTTAGATTCAATTCCTTTTTGTCAAATTTGGGTGATGTCCAGTCAAACTTTGCAGATTTTTGCAAGTGTTTGGTTAAATGAATCACTTTAGGCCAGATTACTTTTTAATTTTCTATTACAATTTTGTCCATTTGCATTAAACTCATGCATTGATGATGTTGAAAATTATCAGTTGGGTTCAATTTATGATTTCTATACATAATTGTTCTTTGTATGTGTGCAATTGTGTGAGAAGCGTATAATTGAATATTGCTATTGCATAATTAAATGTGTCTTCCAATTTTATTAAGTATAGCCACATATTTACAATAGTTAAAGTGTTGATCTTGTTCAAGATTAGAAGTTTGATTATTTTGGCCTCTAGTATGTAGAAGGATTTTGATACATTGATGTTGAGGAAGTAGAATCTTCTGACATAGGTCTTGATATGACAGATGATAGAGGATCTAAGTACATCACTTTCAATGCAATTAGTTTATGGTGCATGGCACAAATTCCTAACATCTAAGCTGATTTTAGTATGATTATAACATATGCCTTCCAATGGAGAGATGATCATCATACTCAAGAATGTGTACCAAATTTTCTCCAAACAAATTCTTGGTGAGAGGGTTGTGTAAGACCTAGGAACAAGATTGCCACCCATGGAGGGAGTAATGAAGGATGACGAGCTCAAGGTGGTTGGTACCAATTTATAGTTTAATTTATCCATTGGTCTCTATGAGTCATATGTTTCTTTTTGATTAAATGTGGTTAGGTGGTAGAGAATATTATTTAGGAGAGTATACACTATCCCTTGTAGTACATATACATATATGTTGTAACATATCATAGGTTTACTACCATGGTGTCTGTGGTGATGTTGTTCCACATATAGGCACAAGAGCATTTTGTAATGACTCAGATGATATTACATAAGGGGAGTTCCACAAGACAATCCTAGATGTACATGTATAGTAGTATTGTTTCCTAGCATAGCATGGGGAATATGTTGTGCTAGAGAAGAATTTCAATGACTTTGATACATCTCTAGAGGCCATGTTTAGATTGTGAGGAGTATAAGGGACATCTCCCTTATTTTTGGTCACAACAATTTTTATTGGCCACACTATATACATTATTGAGTTCATGTGTAGAGGAAATTGGGTAGAGAGTATGGATTGTTGTGGGGATACACTATATTTTCTTACAATCACAGATGATTCTAAGGGGCCTACCAATGATACATATTTAGTGATTGCAGATTTTAATAGTTGCAATGACTATTAGTTGTTGAGGATACAATACTACTAGTGGGTGCATGTGTAGATGATTGGTGTAAAGGAAGTGGTGTGATAGATAGATGAGGCTAGAGATGAGGACATGTTTTTATGAGGACCGTTTCTTTTTTGAGACCCAAGATGAGGAGAGGGAGTTTAAGGAGTGCATCATAGGTTGTATAGTGCAAAACCTTAGATGATAGAGGGTGTCAACATAGGTATAGAGATGATAAAAACTTGAGGATTAGTTTATCGGTGTAGTGGAGGGTAAGTGGGATGAGATGCTAATGATGAAATATATGATTAGACAAAAAATATACTCTTAAAAGATATGTACAAATTATCAGGAGTGATGAGAGTAAACATGAGAGAGATACAAGACTAGCATAGGCCACTAGTTTATAAGACACAATGGCTGATTTGAAAGCTAAGCGATACCTTTGTGAGCAAGAAATATAGAGAAATTAATCCACTAATCAAAGTGAATGTATAGTATAAGGCCAATCAAAGGTGATAGACATGGAGATTTTTCAGGTATACCCAAGAGAGACGGTACTACATAAATTTATATGAGAGTATGACACCACATAACAACTCAAGGAAACCAATCTTCATATAAATATATCAAGGAAAGGTTACAAAAGACAATGAGAAAGGGAAGTAAGGGGTCAATGTTCCCCCAATGACCACCACACACATGCAATTAGAGACAAGGAGATGTGGGTTCCTCCACAATTTAGGAGAAAATATAGTCAAAGAGTGCTTCATCTTTGTAGCTCATTATGATTTTTGGATTTTGTAGATATTTAATTTTTTATGGACAATGACACATTATTCTAAATATGTATACAAGAATCAATTTTGGCACTCCTTATGCACAATGCATCAATCTCATTATGGTGTTTGTAAATAAAAATGTCTACTACATCGGGAGTATTTGTTGATGAATGATTATGTTATGATGTAGTGCTAATATGTAGGAATTCATAAATAATCCATTTATGAATGTATTTATGGGGTGTAAGAATCTATTAATATTTTTATATATGTCAATTGTGGTGATATGAATATAATGATAACCTAATGCTTATATGAATTTATGATGCTCATATGATTCTAATGCTATGGAATGTGGTGTAATGCATGGATTATGATCCATGTTTTGATTATGATTTAATGATGTATTTATAGGATGTGCAATAAATATTATGCCTATGATGCTTATATGCATGTGTATCATGTCTTAATATGATTGTGAATGTAGGATTGAAAAATTCATGATGTTCTTTTTTGGGTGTATCATGATATAATTAAGAAAGCTAGATGAATGGTTAGAGAGAAGAGAATAAAGTTATATTTATCAAAGAAAAAAATGGATCAATGGGATGAGAAAAATTTGAAGAAGAAAAGAGAATATGGATAGATATGAAGTATATGAAATAGATGCAAAAATTTGAGATTTAATGATAAAGTGCCTTTTTTAGCATCATAGAGAATTTTTAATTATTTCACACACATGTGCACGCCAAGGGATGGAAAGATAAAGATTAAATTGATGTCACTTTTCATGAATAATAACACTAAAAACAAGGGATAATCTTATCCATTTTATTTAGGAGTGTCGTCAATCAAGCTATGTGCAACAATCACAAAAGGTGATTATCTTTATGCAAAAGGCATTGGAAAACCTTTTATTAGCCTAGGATATAATATGATGCTAATAGAATATGTTGGTAGAATACTAAGAGCCCAACTACCCCATAACCCCATGAAAACATCGTACAAATACAATATAAAAAATAATTCTATTTCTCATCCTTCGTCATCTAATGAAATTTAGGTGTCATCAAGTAGCATAGGTAGATAGCATAAGACAATCACACAAAATGAAAGGATCATTGACCAAAGAAGTTAATGACCATCTAGAATGTCTTGCCAAATATATTTGTTTTAAATAAGATAAGTTTCGTCAATGTTTGGATATTATATTGATTAATTGATAAGATGTTGATTGATTAATAAGGAGATTTTTATACTAGTGTGTCCACAATGATCAAGATAGATGAAGTCATTTAGGAAATTGATTAATTTAGGCAATATTATAGTGTAATAGTTGATATGTAGTTAAAACTACATGAAATTGAAAAAACTAGTAAATTGTCATCTAGACTGATGAAGAATCTTGTACAAGTTAGAATTTAAGGGCCTACTACTTAGAAATTGTCATCTGGTGACCTATACTCCATTGTCTAGTAACCTATACACTATCATATCAACATATCCTTTTTTATTGCTGAAACTTGACTATAAATTACAAACTAATTTATGGCCCATGCATATTGTTGTATGAGAGAAACAAACTATAATCCGGGAAAGCATTTTTCCATATGAACCTAAAAAAAATTCCAAAATAAAGAGAAATTTTCATCTAGTTTGGTCCTTTGATTGATCTAATCACTTTCTGAATATTATTTGTATCTTCTATCAACTTGAATGATGAAATATGAACATGAAACTATCAACAAAAAACTCGATCATCAAAATTAATTATAAAATTAATCTATGCGAAAACTAGTCTCACATTTTCATCCAACTTGCTACATCTACTTTGTTGTCACAATTGTTGTTACAAGAGTTACCATCTAGGTAATTTATCCATTACTTTGATGACTCGTACTTTGTTGTACATCACCCTTTTATCATACAACCATCAAGATAAGATGAACTTTAAGCATGATCTTGATCTAATTCTACTGATGTTATCAAATCTTAATGCCCATTTAAACCAAAAATACATGAAAACTATCTCTTAATTTTTTAGGAAAGGTAAAGGTTCAACTCAAGCTTTCATGTTTTATTCATCTCATCATGAGTTATCATGATCTCCATCACCAGAAAGTTTCCATACATTAAATAAATATTTTGTAGGAACTACAATAATTGTTTCAACTTGTTGCTCTAGAAACAACCATTAGCTAACATTCTCAATAATTCATCTCTTGATGTTGCCTTTTTAGACTCTTCTAGCTCTAAACACCTAAGCAATGTTCCATCTAGACTCTTCCTATACAAGTCACCAAAGATCAAAGTGTAATGTGAAGCATTGCAGAGGAGTTGGTGTTTTTGGTTTTCCATGAGGGTTTCAAGAATAACTTGATCACATTGGTAAGAGAAGATAGCTACATAATAGGAGGAATCATGTCCTACAATAGTGCAGATCACCTAGTTATCTAGAGAATCATAGGCAGGATGACATAATTCTTCCACTAGGAACTCAAATCATGATTCATGTTCATATAGTTGGAGGATAGATGCTAAATTGGCCATAGCATTGGTAGCCTTGTTTTGTACTCTAGGAATTTGCCGAAATGTCACAAAAGTGAAATAGTTCCTTAGGGTGTCTATAAATTTCTTATAAGGGATCAACTTGTCATCTTTTTTTGATATTTTTTGTTCACTTGGTTTATAACTATTGGATTTGAGCAAATACACAAATCAAATGCACAAGCCCTCAAATCACTTGCATGTAGAAAACATTTCACAAAGAAGAAAAAGACAAGAAGAGGCAAGGGTTCAATCTGAAAATAAGAAGATTGTATTCTTAGATAAAAGGTAAATTGTTGTACAAAAATTCAAAGGGAGAGCTTATTTATAAAGGCCTCTAGGAAGCTTGTAGAACAAGCTTAGAAATTCCTAGAAAGTGCTAGGAGATAAGAATGACAACTAAGCATACATCCAAAAAAGGTGGGATATCCTCGATCAAGGTGAGAGGATAAGTATGACTTAGATAGGAACAAACTCCTAAATTGTCAACAACTCCTAGACTACAACTAATAAATAAATTCATTAACCTAAGTAAACTTAAGTAAAAGAATAAATAATTATTTACTCTAACACCCCCCCTTAAGTGCAACTTAGGGGAATGCCTTAAGCTCACAAAAACTAAGATGAAATAGAGAATGGGTATCGGTAATGAGGCCAAGTTAGGTACCCATGTACAATGCAAAGAAATGTAACCTCTTAAAATGGGGAAAGAGGGAAAACCTCATGGGAAAAACCCTCCCCCAAAAAGAGGTAAGTACAAACATGCTGAAGAAACGAAGGAAGGAAGGAAGGCCTCAACAAGACCCCCAAAGGACAACTTCCACCAAAAATGTTTCAAGAGACTCTCTCAAAACCATAAGTACAACCAGCCCCCCCATAAGAGATAGAAAAGATGCCAAAGCCCCATAGAATAATGGAGCCCCTAGAGAAATAATCGAACCAGTAAAACTCCAATGTAGAGTAAACAAGAGAACAAAACAAGGGAACCCTGAATGAGAGCAAAAACTAGAAGGCCTAGTTGATGCTCAAAGGAGAAAATATGAGGATCATGAAAGGGAATTCCCAAGGCATGTGTGATGATATTGTCATGAATGTCCATTGTAGAATCTACAATAGGTCCACCTAGAGGCTTGATGAATGGAGCTAGAGGATCACGTAGAGCAGAAGAAGAATCTTGCTAAAGAGAAAAGAAATCAACTAGATGTGGTATGGTAGTCAAAACAAGGATCTTAGGAACAATACAAAGGTTCAAGTATCCTAACTACACCACATGATGCTCTTGCAAAAGAGAAGTAGTGTTCTCCGATAATGAAGATGGTGGACCAAAGTGCGAGAAGGTTTAGAGACAAGTGGAAGGATCAACTACCCCTATAGCAATAAGACCTCCTATTGCATGATCTCGAATGAAGACTAAATCAATAGTGAACTCAACTATCTTCCTTGATCCACTACGTGTAATCTGACAAATCAAGAGAAGGTTTGTAGATAGAGATGGAACAAACAATACATCATTGAAGATACCATCCTGGATGCAAACTAAAACTTTCCCACAGACTGGTAGGGTAGTGTAATTCCCCATGAGAATATGAGGAATGGGAGAAGCCTCAATAGTGGAGAAGACACCTTGAGAAGACATCATATGGTGAGAAGCACCTAATGAGTTGGATTTGAGCAAATATGCAAATCAAATCCACAAGCCCTCGAATCACTTGCATGTAAAAAACATGTCACAGAGAAGAAAGAGATAAGAAGAGGTAAGGGTTCAGTCTAAAAATAAGAAAATTGTATTCTCAGATAAAAAGTAAATTGTTCTAAAAAAATGCAAAGGGAGAGCCTATTTATAAATGCCTCTACGAAGCTTGTAGAATAAGCTTAGAAAGTCCTAGAAAGTGCTAGGAGATAATAATGACAACTAAGCATACATCTAGAAAAGGTGGGATATCCTCGATCAAGGTGAGAGGGTAAGTATGACTTAGATAGGAACAAAATCCCATGTTGTCAACAACTCCTAGACTACAACTAATAAATAAACGCATTAACCTAAGTAAACTTAAGTAAAAGAATAAATAATTAATAAACAATTATTTACTCTAACAATAACGAGTTGAGAATCTCCATCAATGTGCAATTTAGTGATTCTCCATTCAAGAGCATTTTGATCCCATTTGTTAATGTCTCATATTCTGCAATTTTGTTTATGTGAGGGAATAAGAGTTTATAGGATTTTGGGATCATATATCCATGAGGGGAAATAAACAAGACACTTTTTCCAGTCCATTCAATGTACGAGAATTGTCAAAGAAAATTTTCCAAGTTCTCTCAGTGATGTACATAAATAAGGCATCTAGAATTTCAATTTGCATGGGTGTTGTATCTACTAGTGGAAAATCAGCCAGTTGATCAGCTATGGCCTACCCCTTGATGGCTTTACATTTGACATACTGAATGTCAAATTCTAAAAGAATCATCATCCATTTAGCTAGATAACTGGTAAGTGCAGCTTTGCTCAATAAATATTTTAAAGGATCAATTTTAGCAATCAAGTGAACTATATATGCCAACATGTAATGTCAATTTTTTTGAGAAGCAAAGACCACTGCAAGATAGGCTTTCTCAATGCTGGTGTAGTTCATTTCATAAGCCACTAAAGTTTGACTGATGTAATAAATAGCCTATTCTTTACTAGTCTCATCACTTTGGGCTAATAATGCTCCTAGAGAATGAGTTGTAGCTAATATATAAAAGACAAATTTTTTCTCATTATAGGTGGCATCAAAATTGATGGTTTAGCAAAGTACCCTTTGACTTGGTCTAGACTTTTTTGACATTCATCATTCCAAATATGAGTAGAGCCTTTATGCAAATTCTTGTTGGAAGATTGAGCTTTATCAACCAATAAATGAATCTTCTTATGGATTACAAATGTCCTTGCAAACTTCTAAGTTGACTAATATTTCTTTGGGGAGGCATTTCTATGATAGCTTGGACTTTTTTGGGATCAACCTCAATATCTTTTGTTGAGATAATGTAGCCTAGAAATTTTCAAAAAGTGACACCAAAGGCACACTTTTTTGGGTTCAACCTAAGTTGAAATTGTTCCATACAGTCCAATATCAAACTAAGGTCTTCAAGATGTCTACCTCATTTTCTAGATTTAACCAATGTGTCATCAACATAGTCTTCCATATTTTTATGCACCATATCGTGGAAGATAATGGTTATTACTCTTTGATAGGAAGGACTAGAATTTTTGAGCTTGAAGGGCATGACATTCCAATAGGAAGTATCCCAAGCACATGTAAAAATTGTCTTCTCTTCATTGACTAGAGAAATCTTAATTTGTTTACACTCGAAAAAGTCATCCATGAGGGAGTACATTTCATAACCTATCGTCATGTCCACTATCATGTCTATGTTTGGTAGTGGAAAATCATCCTTGGGGAATGCTTTGTTTAGATCTCTAAAATTAGTACAAACTTGAATGGATTTATCATGTTTAGACATAGGTACAATGTTGGAAATCCACTCCAGATAGTCAATAACTTTGATAAAGTTTGCACTCAGGAGTTTTTCCAACTCTACCTTGACTAATAGGGCTACATGTGGATGCATCTTTGTTAGTTTTTGTTTATCAAGTTTTACAATAGGAGAGATAGATAAATGATACATGATAATATTTGTATCAAGTCCTAACATATCTAAGTACATCCATGCAAAATTGATCTTCTTGTTTTGAAATAATTTGGCAAAATTCTCCTTTTCCTCAGTTGATAGTGATTAAGCCACATAGATAATTTTAGGATATTTCTTTATCCCCAAGTTGATAGACTATGTAGGTTCAATGAGAACCAAATATTTCTCCTAAAAATAGCTTGGTAGACTACAAAGTACCTCATCCGTAGGTGCCTCAAGTAGGTTTTCACTATTAGATACATCTTTTTTTCACTATTTTTAGCTTCAGATACCACCACAATGTGGTTTTTCCCATTTGACCACTTGTTTTTTCTTTTAATTTTATGACTAAGGTACCTGATATCTAATTTCATCATGTTAAATGTAATTTTGTTGGTGGAAGAAGTGATGTGTTCAATGACATATATGTAACAAGCAATCTTATAGTCATTTTGAAAGGATGGTATTTCAGGTCTTTAATTTTGAATCGACCAATCTATGAGATCAGGGTGAATCAACAAGAGTGATGTGGAAGCTTCAAGTTTGTTGATACGAAAAGAGTCATATCTGGTGACATGCAAAGTTGAGCCTATAGTGAACATTGCAAAGGAGTCTAGATCATGAATAGACCTACAGGGACAATTGTGATACACTAAAACATTTTGTGAGCCAAAATTTTCTAACCCTATACTAGACTCTTCAACTACATTTGGTGGGGTGTCATAGGTGTGAATGACATCCATTTATAGCTCACAATATGCATCCAAAAGGCTTTCCAATTCATACTTTGTAGAGTCTATACTATGATCTCTAGCAATTAGACAAGAAATGTTTTGTCTAATTCATCCTCTATTCATTTCATGGTCAAACTCATCTTGTTCCAGCTATCGAGAAGTGGAATCTTCAACATCATTATTGGTAGTTGGTGTTTCTTTTCCCCAAAGGAGGGAAGTTAGAGGCATAAAGTCCTAATATTGTGAAGTGGAAGGAACAAAGGGAGGATCATCATCCTCTAATTCACTATACATGGGTGCTCTTCGATCAAATATTGGTATATCATTTTCTAGCCCAAATCCTAGGCCAGTGGTATCTCAAGTGTCATGACCTTGAGTATGACTTAAAGGTTCAACTAGAGCTTTTGTGTTACTATTTAAAGACCCATGGCCTTGATAGCCCATATTTGTGAGAAATTTATATCCTTTGACATAGCATTTATGAGAAATGGAAGTGGTGACTGTTCCTACCTCCTCATCTTACTCTTCCCTATAGATCCAATCTTTGACTACTTTTTCTTCTTTTTTTGCTTCTAAGGAAACTGTGGATTGCACATAAGTGCCAAAAAAAAGTCATGGCAAAAGAAGAAGGCTTCTTTTTGGTAGAAGTTTTCCCATAAGACTGAGGGGAAACAACTAGAGCAGCAATAGAGTCTACAGTGTATTTTCCCATACCAAGGCACATCATTTTCAATTTGTGTTAACACTCTATAAAGGACGGCATTGGCTCATGAGAAGAGCAATTATGTGCAACTAGTGTTTCTATAGTAGATAGTGTATTGATGGACATTGAGTTGTCACCGGGGATAACTATATCAATATTGTTAAAAGGGAACTTGATGCACTAATGGTATGTAGAAGGTATTGCTTTCATATCATGAATCCATGGTCATACCAACAACAAATTGTATACAAGTGGTATGTCTAGGACTTAGAAAATGACATCCTTTGGAATTGGACCAACTCTAATTGGAAGAGCAGTTACACCTTTAGAAGGTCTTTCGACCTCATCATAGGCTTTTATAGTGATCTTGCACCTATGGTCAATGGAAAAGTTAGACATGCCTAACTATTGGATCACATTGAAGGAAATGATGTTCAACCCTACACCATTGTCTATCAAGACTCGGCGAAGACGTGTACAAAATATTTGGACTTTGACATAGAGGGCAAGGTTGTGGGGATGGCTAAGAGCTCGATCATCTTCTTTGAAAAAGGTAAGGTATTAAGGTGAAGAGATATGGTTCACCATAGCTTGGAATCATTTCACATCAATATTTTTGGGAATGTTGGTAGAATGTAGAGTTTTTTCAAGGATATCCTTGTGCAAAGGGGATAACTCTAATAACTCAAAAATGGAAATTTGAGCTAGTGTACATTGTAGTTGGTTGACAAGGTCATAGTTGGAGATCTTAGAAGTACTTGGTTGTTTAGAAGATGAAGCATTCTTAGGATCATGAGAAAATTTTAGGACAACCTTTGATTTCTCCCTAGTGACGGTGTTGAGTGGTGCACACTATGAAGAGGAAGATTTAGCCACTTGGAGTACCACCTTAGGTCTAGTGTCATTATGGTGTTGAGGAGCATTTCACATTTTTAGGAAAACTTTGGGTCTTTCATCTTTAGGTCAATTTTTTTCATTAGAACTTGCCATACATAAATACTCAATAGGCTCAAGCATTCCTATAAGGTTGTCTACATCAGCATAGGCATAGCTGATTCTTCTTAGCAGCTTTGGAGGTTTCACCTTTCTCATTTTCTACAAAGGGTTGTTTAAAAGCTTTGTGGTCAAATTTTTTAATGAGGCCATTAGTGACAACCTTACTAGCCTCAATGAGATCTTGAATTACATCTTTGAACTTGAAACAATTTTTAGTATTGTGACCCTTGCTTCAGTAAGCTGCAAATGTGATCTTCTCTCCACCATGATGGTCTGATGGGTCGGTCATAGGGATTGGAATTATCTGGTAGAGTAACCATCTTTTTTGCAATTAAGGTTTTTTAGACCACTTCGTAAGGCTCAACCATTGGTGTATAAACAGATCATTTTTTGGTAAACTTAGAGAGATCTTGTCAGATTTTTGTGGTTTTGAACCTTCTTGTTGTTTTGTAGCATAGATAACATTAGAAAGGTTAAACATAGGTTCCTTGGTCTTAGGAGTGTCCACTACTTCGTCATTGACAACATATTTGTTTTTATTCCAAGGTTTGCCTTTGTCTTTGCCATTTCCATTGTTATTTTTGTCTTTGTTCACAACAATGTCACCTTTCTTGATAGCAACATCCTCAATATGATATGCACTCTCAACCATCCCATTAAAAGATGTGAACAACTACTTTCTTAGGTCAAATCATAGCTTAGGTACAAGTTTTTTGACAAAAATGTTGATTTTCTTAGCTTCAGGAACTTGTCGATGGTACCTATAGTATAGGGATCTCCATCGTTGAAGGTATGTTGCAAAGAGTTACCCCTATTTTTCTTACTTTGGCATAAGTCCAACATAGTTATAGGATGTTGAATGTTGTAAGAGTATTTTTGCATAAAGTATTTTGAAAGCTCATCAAATTTTTTGAGAGGGGTAGTCGATTTTGTGAACCACTCCATTGCTTTCCCTCTTAGACTTCTAGGAAACAAACACATAAGATATAAGTCTTCATGCATAAAATCCATACTAATAACATAGAAATGTCTCACATGATCATGAGAGTCACCATTTCCATCGTACTTTGTTATACTTAGGAACCTCTATATCCTTAGGAAATGGAGGCATGTATAAACTCCTATCAAATGGAAGAGCACAGATTGATTTAAGAAATGACATTTTAGGTGAATCTTTGGTAGTTTTCAATTGTGCAAGTTGTTTTCTTAGTTCTTCCATTTGTCCTCTTAATATTTCAGCCTCGATAGGCTCTCATTTTTGAATTATTTATTGCACATTGAAATTTTGGGGGAGCTATTGATATATGATTTAAAAGATCATTTGAGTTAGAAAATTGTTGTAAGAAGTATTTTCAATCATTTTTTTGTCACTAATGTCAAACCTACTATATGTTGGTAAGATTATGTTTCAAGCTATATCACTTAGTTGATTGATGAAGAGGATTTGATCAAAAAGATGTGACAAAAGTACCTAGAGGAAAGTTTGAGTTATGACTATGTATTGAAGTACAAGAATCAATTAAAATATTGATAACATAATGTATTGATGATCTACTTGGGGCTACAAAACATTTGGCTACACTTAGAAAGTTCAAAAGAAAAAAGTTGGACAAAGTTCAGTTATCAAGCTTGACCAAGTTGATAGAAGGTGCCAAGTAAAGTTAGTGCAAGCCAAAGAAAAAGTCAATTGGAGCCTAGTGAAAGCAATTTTTAGTGCAAGCCAAACAAACAAATAGGTGCCAAGCAAGTTAGTAGATGCTGAGTGATTTTTAGTATGTTTTGAGCACCAGTAAAATCTAGTAGATGTCGAGTAACATAGTATGTGTCGAGCATTAATAAATTGATAATGTTTAGCTATTGCATTATGAATAAGATCAAAGATTCACCAAATGAAAGTCAACAAGTTTGTTTTCTTGGGACTTTTGATTTAGGAGGAAGAAAAGATTGATGACCTAGAGGCACAGAATCTTATGTAAACCATTTTGGAGGTGAATTCAAATGGATTCTAAGAGAAGTTTCTAGAGAAGACAAGATATGGGGTAGATACATTGTATCCTACCTAATCCATCAAAAAACCTAATTTTTGAGATGGATAATGAGTAAGAAAAAGAGTTCTAATTCCCTATATCTAGGGATGCCTGATCATGAAGCAAAGGTTGAGAGGTCAGAGAGTTTTTGGATGCAAAAATATGACAAGGTGAAGGAAGAGGGTTTGCCTCATCCAGTGACCCAAGAAAAGAAGTTTGCAATGGTGACCTAAGCAAGAAGGCTAGAGAAGGTTGAATGCTTAAAGGGTGAACAAGCTATTAGAACTACAAATATTGGAAGCCAAGCAGAGTTTAGGACTGAATAGTGATCTATAATCTGCAAGTAAGGTTGTAAGTTGTATTAGATCAAACTCTACTATTACTCTTTAACAATTATATTAGATAAGGGTAAATCCTTTGGAGAAAGGTTGACTTAACAGTTATTGGAAAATCCTTTAATAGGGTGGCATTCCAAGTGAATGACCTAAAGTCCTCTAACAAGGCTCACTTTTAATAGGGTGATTAAAATCCCTTAATTGGCTCACATTTAATAGCGTGTGTTGTAACTTTTAACAGGGTTGGCCTTTAACAAGGCATCACTTTAGAAGAGTGAGAAAGGAGTAGCATGGTACTAATGTTTTTTCCCAAATTGGGTTTCTATGTTAAATCATTGTATCAAATGTTCTAATGGATGTGTTATGTTAATTCACCCCCCTTCTCAATCAATCTAAAAGTATTCCAATAATTGGTATCAGAGTTTAGTTTCTTAAGAGGATTAGTTTAGTTTCTTAAGAGGATTAGTTTCAAGGTACTAAATGCATAAAGATCAAGATGTCAAAGAGAGAGGTACCCAAGCTAAATAGAGATAAATTTCCTACACGAAAAAGTTTGATGAAACTACACCTTGGAGGACTTGGAGATTATGCACAAACTTGCATTACAACAGAACATGTTGATCTAGTAGGAGCCATAACTATTGAAGATTTGAAGAAAAAGAAAGAGCATAATCAGGCGATGTTGGAGATTGCCTCTACCCTAAGCTATGTTGAGTTTGATGATATCAAAGACCTCAAAAATGCAAAACAGATGTGGGATACCCTAAAAACCATGTATGGATGAGACAAAAATGTTCAAAGAGCCAAGTTAGAGAGCCTTAGAGGTAAGTTTGATGAAATGAGAATGGAAGAATGTGAAAACATTGCTCAATATGTTGCTAGAATAAAAGAAGTTAGTGCTATAAAAGTTGCAACTAGTAAAATAGATGATGATACTGTGCTAAGTAAAGTCTTGAGAACACTATTGCCTGTGTATGCCATTAGAGTGTCTGCAATCCAAGAGCTAAGATATATACTAGGAAATGATCTTACCCTTGAAGGTCTTGTGGGAAGACTCACTACATTTGAATTATCTAATTTTGACAACTACCATCCGAAAAGCATTGAATCAGCCTTCAAAGCAAAATTTTTACTAAAGGATTTTGAGGAGGTAAAGCTAGAGAAGAAGAAAAAAAAGATAAAGTATGCATCCAGTCATAGCAGTATAGATGAGGAAGACATTGAACAATTGCAAGCACTACTGGCCAAAAGATTCCACAAAGGAAAAGGTAAGTTAAAAGGTAAGCTACCTATCATTTATTTTAATTTCAATGAAGTTGGCCATATTGCAGCAAGATGTACACAAAATAATAATTTCAAAGAAGGAAACAAGTACAAAGATAGAAGAGAAGATGATGGAAAAGACTATAGAGATAAATGCAAGAAGCCATGCTACATTGCTGATGATAATAACTCTGATGAAAATGATGATAAAGTGGTATATGTTGCAATGAAAGATGAATTAGATGAGGATGAGGCTACTCCACTTATGACTTGTGTGAACAAGAATGACAAGTGGATCATTGATAGTGGATGCTCACATCACATGACTGGAGACAAAAGTAAGTTCATTACCTTATCCTATTATGATGGAAATAGTGTAAGACTTGTTAATGATGCACCATGTTCAATAAAAGGAAAAGAGTCTATCAAGCTTATAGACAATATTTCATGTGACAATGCTTATTATGTTGAAGGATTGAATTATAACTTGTTAAGTGTGTCACAATTGAACAATTTGGGGTGCAAAGTTGAGTTTGAAAATAAGTCAACCAAGATATATGATACAAATAGAAATTTGATTGGAAAAGGTGATCAAACTAGGAGTAATTTGTTTTATTTGGATATAAAAGATGCTACTTGTCTTATTGCAAAATTTGATGATGTATGGCTTTGGCACAAGAGATTATGTCATGTTAACTTTGATAATCTGATTAGTATAAGTAACATGAAAAGAGTTAGAGGTTTTCTTAAGTTGAAGAAACCAAAAAACATAATGTGCAAACAATGTTAGCTAGGTAAGATGACAAAGTCAAGCTTTAAAAGTAAAGCTCATACCTCCAAGGAAATACTTGAAATTGTTCATACTAATTTGTGTGGACCTATTGAGGTGTAAAGCTACAAAGGAGATAGGTATATAATGTTGCTTATTGGTTATTACTCTAGGATGATGGCTCTCATGTTTCTAAAATAGAAATCAGATGCTTTTCAAATATTTAAATGGTAATTGGCAAGAGTTGAGAAGGAAATAGGTAAGAGCTTGAAATGCTTGAGATCAGAAAAAGGAGGTGAGTTCACTTCACATGAATTTGAAGTGTTCTAGAATGAAAAAGGAATTAAAAGATAGACATTAGTACCAAGGACTCCCCCACAAAATGGAATTATTGAAAGAAGAAATAGGTCAATAATGGACTATTCCTGAACACTCATGATGGCGAAAAATGTTGCCCTAAAATACTAGAAAAAAGTTGTAAGTACTATAGTATACACTTTGAACCATGTGCAAGTAAAGAAAGGCACTCACTCAACACCTTTTGAACTATGGTATGGTCATCCACCTAATGTGAAATATTTGAAGGTATTTGAAAGAAAATTCTATATTCTCAAAGATGTTAGGATTGGAAAGTTTGATGCAAAGAGCGAAGAAGGTATATTCCTTGGTTACTCCACAAGAAGTAAAGCTTACAAGTGTTTAATTACTAACACTTAAAAAATTGTGAAAAGTGCAAATGTGAATTTTAATGATTTTACAGAAGCACATGAAGCTGAACCTATGAAAGAATCAAAAGACTACAAGACATTTGCATACTACTATGAAGGAATGCCTACTAAAGAAGATGCTACAAATCATGCAGCAAATCAACAACAAGTTTCAACAACTATCGATTCATATCCTTTGAATGCCAAGTTGCATTTAGATTCCGAGTTGCAAAATGAAGAAAATGCACAATCTGACTTTGAGATTGGCACACATGAAAGAGATGCTAAAATACCCAATAGTGATGCACATAGTGATACTGAAGCTGAGAGATAGAATGTAGCCACAAGAACTAATCCTAGATTTTCAAAATATGTAAAAGACACCATTCGGTAGATCAAATCATTGGAGACAAAGATGCAAGGCCAATGACAAGAAATAGGTTGAGAGGTGAATCATATTTACTAAGTATGAAGGAACCTAAGATAGTAAAATATGCATTGGAAGATGATGATTGGTAGAAGGCTATGGAAGAATAAATTTAGCAAATAGAAAAGAACAAGAATTGGAGCCTATTTCCCATACCGGAGGACAAGAATGTAATTGACACAAAATGAGTATTTAGGAAAAAACTAGATGAGAATGGTGAAGTAACAAGAAATAAAGCAAGACTAGTTTGCAAAAGGTATGCACAAGAAGAAGGAATTGACTATGGTGAAACATTTGCCCCTATTTAAAGAATGGAAGGATTAAGAATTTTGCTTGCTTATACTGCATATAAAGGTTTCAAAGTTTACCAAATGGATGTCAAGTATGCATTTTGAAATGGAATATTGGAAGAGGAGGTCTACATAGAAAAAATAGAAGGATTTTTAGATAAAAACAATAAGAACATGGTATGTAGATTGCACAAATCCCTATATGCATTGAAACAAAGTACCAAGAGCATGGTATGAAAGTCTTCATGCTTATCTTGTTAAGATTGGATTTGAAAGAACAAATAATAACAACAATTTGCATATGAAGAAAGATGAAGAAAAAGGTATACTATTATTTGAATTTTTTTTTGATGACATAATATTTTGAGGACAAGATGCTCTATGTAAAGATTTTGCAAATCAGATGAAGCAAGAGTTTGAGATGTCAATGTTTGATGAGATCAAGTTCTTTGTGGGACTACAAGTATATCAAATTAAGTATGGTGTATATATCACTCAGTCAAAATATATCAAGGAGATATTGAATAATTTTGGACTTGAGGACTCAAAACTAGTAAGTACACCTATGGTAACAACACTCAAGCTATCAAAGAATGATGAATCAACTGAGGTCAATCAAACATTGTACATATCCATGATTAGAAAATTGCAATATGTAGTACATAACAGATGTGATATTACATTAGCTATGGGAATGGTTGCTAGATTCTCTACTAAACCTAGAGAGAATCACCTAATAGTAGTGAAAAGGATAATAGATACTTGAAAGGAATATAAGAGTATGGTTTATACTATAAGAAGAATGAAAAGTTTGAGCTGAAAGCCTACACTGATGTTGATTGAGCTTGAAATATTGATGATAGAAAGAGCACCAATGGAGGAGTATTTTTCTTAGGCATAAGTCTTGTTACATGGACAAGCAAGAAGCAGAGCTGTACTTCCCAATCCACTACTAAAGTAGAGTATGTTGTTGCTACTATCAATTGCACAAACATTGTATGGATCAAACAATTGCTAAAGGTAATGAAGAAAGAAATCACTAAACCAGTGACACTTTATTGTGATAATACAAGTGCTATAAATATATCAAAGAATCCTATAATGCATACAAAGACAAAGCACATTGCAATAAAGTATCATTATGTAAGGGGGTTGGTTCAAGACAAAGAGGTGAAGATGGAATATATCAACACAAAGGAGAAAATTTCTAATAACTTCAGCAAAATATTACCTAAGGATGCTTATGAATATCTAAGAGGTAAATTAGGGGTGATACCCCTATCAAAGGCTATGTAAAAGATAGAGGGAGTACCCTACATCAAACAAGCTAACATTCATTTCATACAAATTGATGTAGTGGATCTTACTTTAAGAAATTGCCTAAAGTAATCACAGAGCTAGAATTTCAAATTAGTCACAAGCAAGGTGACAGAGGGAGAAAATTGAAGAGCCTACAAAAGTTTATATTTTTATATATAAAGATGTCAAGTGTTGAGGACATGTCTTTGGCATTTTTGTCAAAGAGGGAGAAAGTACAGGAAATAGATCAAGTGCTTTCTAATCAAGATGAAGATGATCAAAGTAGAATATCAAGTTAGAGGGAGAAAATACATTTGGAAGAAAGTATAGTGTAAAAGAAGAAAAATGAAGCAAAGGTACATCATCAGAAGATCAAAAGACTGGAAGCAATAAAGATGGAGAAAGCAGAAAAATAAAAGAGGGAGATATTCTTATATTTTGTTGATCAATGACCAAAGAAAATCAGATAAGTGAGATTTTATAACCTAAGAAGGAGTTGTTGATAGAGGGAGAAGTATTATTCACAAGATTTCTTTTTGGTATTGCCTTATTGTTTTAACTTAGTTAGTTCATCATTTGTTTGACTAGTTGATTAGTTTGGTTTGTCATCAATGCCAAAGAGGGAGATTGTTGATATATGATTGAAAAGATCATTTGATTCATAAAATTGTTGTAAGAAGTGTTTCCAATCAATCTTTTGTCACTAATGTCAAACCTACTATATGTTGGTAAGATAATTGCTTATATGTTTCAAGCACTATCATTTAATTGATTGATGAAGAGGATTTGATCAACAAGATGTAACAAAAGTACCTACAGGAAAGGTTGAGTTATGATTATGTATTGAAGTGTAAGAATTAGTTAAGATAGTGATAACATAATGTATTGATTATCTACTTAGGGTTACAAAATGTTTGGCTACACTTAGTAAGTTTAGAAGAAAAAGGTTGGACAAAGTTCATTTTTCAAGCTTGACCAAGTAGATAGAAGGTGCCGAGTAAAATTATTGCAAGCTGAGCAAAAAGTCAGTAGGAGCCAAGTGAAAGCAATTTCTAGTGCAAGTCAAGAAAAACAATAGGTGTTGAGCAAGTTAGTACATGACAAGTAATTTTTAGTATGTGTCAAGCATGAGTAAAATCTAGTAGATGTCAAGTAACATAGTATGTGCTAAGCATTAGTAACTTGATAATGTTTAGCTACTACATTATGAATAAGATCAAAGGTTCACAAAATGAAAGTCGACAAGTTTGTTTTCTTGGAAGTTGTGAATCAGGAGAAAGATGACATTGATGAGCTGGAGGCACAAAATCTTATTTAGACCATTTTGGAGGTGAATTCAAATGTATTTTAGAAGAAGATACTAGAGAAGACAAGATATGGGGTAAATACATTGTATCCTACCTAATCCATAGAAAACCCTAATTTTTGAGATGGATAATGAGTAGGAAAAAGAGTTCTAATTCCCTATATCTAGGGAGGCCTGGTCATTAAGCAAAGGTTGAGAGGTTAGAGAGTTTTTGGATGCAAAAATCTGACAAGGTGAAGGAAGAGGGTTTGCTTCATCCAGTGACCCAAGAAGAGAAGTCTACAATGGCATGCTAAGTAAGAACGCTAGAGAAGGTTGAATGCTTGAACGGTGAACAAGCTATCAGAACTACAAAGATTGGAAGCCAAGTAGAGTTGAGGACTGAATAGTGATTTGTAATCTATAAGTAAGGTTGTAAGTTGTATCAGATCAAACTCTACTATTACTCTCTAACAATCGTATCATATTAGGGTAAATCTTTTGGAGAAAGGTTGACTTAACAGTCATTGGAAAATCCTTTAATAGGGTAGCATTCCAAGTGAATGACCTAAAGTCCTCTAACAAGTCTCACTTTTAATAGGGTGATTGAAATCCCTTAACCAAGTCAGATTTAATAGTGTGTGTTGTAACCTCTAACAAGGTTGGCCTTTAACAAGACATCACTTCAAAAGAGTGAGAAAGGAGTAGAATGTTACTGGTGGTTTTTCAAAAATCAGGTTTCCACATTAAATCATTATGTCAAATGTGTTGATGGATGTGTTATGTTTTATGTTTTACATTTTTTAATATTAGTTAAATAGTAAAATATCAGTTTTGGTTTACACAATGAATGCATGCATAGTTAAGAATGTTATATGGGTTCACTAAATTGTGAAAAAGTTTTTTTTTTCAAAAATCTAGACCTTGATCAACTAATTTACCCCCCCTCTCAATTAATCTAAAATTATTACAATAGGAGCTTCCATCCTTTTGTTGTCATTTATTAGAAGTATTGACCCCCATTTTGTGCTAAAGATTTTAACATAAGTTTTTGAGCAAGCTCATCTTGTTGAAATCTTACAACATCCTCACTAGTTATTTCCTCCTTACTTTCATGATGTGATTGTGACTATCTAGGTGGTGATGGATATGCTCTTGTGTTGACTCTAGGAGTCCTTTGAGGTGAGTGATTGCCATGATTTCCCCTGATAAGAATGTGTTCAAAAGGATTATGAAAATGGCCTCTTCTAGTTTCCTCATTGTGTGTATGGTAGTTAGCTTTAAGTTGTTGATCCACTCCTTCCCTAGCATGATAATTTCAAAAAGTTTTTCATTTTCATGTGCATTTGAGTTCATCAAGATGCATGTTGGTTAAAGTGTTTTCACCCATGGGTGTGTAAAAGGGTGTTCCAAATGGGTTCTCAAAACTATAAAGAAGATTGTGTCAAATGTTCATTGTCTCCCTTTGACTAGAATCAAGGTCTTCCACATAGGGTCGCCTGTAAGGATGCCTAGGTGGAGTTTCTAACTATTTTCAAATGAAAGGGAATGACTAACATTACCAACTTGTAACCTAGTTGTGACCAAAATATAAAGATGTGACTTTTCTTTACACGATGAGAGAAGTGTTTCAAAATTGAAGCTCTTAAAATCAAGAATAATCACTTGTCAAGGTAGAATAGATGGCTTGTCAAAGGTGCTCAAGAATTTATAGCACTAGTGACTCGAGCCAAGAAAGTAAGCAAGAAGCTCAATAGTGAATAGCTAGCATAGAATAGTAACCAAATTTTGACAAGTGATCATCAATGAAATTTCAAAACTTAAATTTGTTAGACTAAACTTATCTTTTCAACTTTGGAAAAAACCTAGCATATAGATGTGTGACCAAGACTACGAAGGACCTAAGCGACAAGAACCTAGATCAAATAAAGCTGAGCATAGACCCTTTTTTGGCACCGAAAAGTCTCAGGTGATATTCTTTCAGAACCTAAGAAATAGTAAGACCAACACAATATGTTGTACAATACAGTTTACAATACTTCAGTGACACTTTTCTATTGGCAAAAAATTCACACAAGGCAGGACGATATACTTTAGTATAGCAGGGGACAAAATCTATAACAGTAAGGTGAAACAATGTTTGAAAAAAACTATGGTGGGATATTTTTCCAAAGAAGGTGCGATAAAGTGCTAGTTTTTTGTAAAAAGAGAAGTTTTGACTCCAACTTTATTATGTTTTAGTTTGATAGTCAGATAGTTTTCGCACCAGACATTTTCAAATTGTAGTTTGTGTCAAGTAATAGCAAGGTTTGATAATAGTAGGGGTTTTTAGTATGTCCCAAACAATTGGACAAGGGTAAAAACAACCTTTCTAGTATGCATTTGTGATATCAGAATGACCTTCCTACCAATTTTTATCAAGATGTTGGATTGTAAGACTGTTAAAATGGGTCAACACATTTAAAAACATTAGCCAAGCAATCTACCTTAGAGTCATAGTTTAGTACTCAACAACTTGGCCCATGATTGACATTCCTTTACCTCACACCAAGTGGTTTCCCACAAGAGATATTGGCTTTGTCATGGAAGTTCCATAAGCACAACTAAGGGAGCACAACTAAGTTCCATAAGCAGCATTAAAAAAAAAAGATAATAAAAATAACAAGATGGAGGAAAAAAACTAGCATTTTTTCCCACAGTGGACACCAAAAATGTACACTAAGAAAGTGTCACACTCTAAACCATTCTATCCAAGTGATTCCATGAGTTTGGAATGCTTGGATGCTAACTTAGAGCTCCTTATCCATTTAGTACAAGAGAGTATGATTTGAATACAAGGGCTCTTAGCTAAGCCTTAGGAATGCTCTTCTTGCTAGTAAACTATGCAATGGGAGGTTCTATTAGAGGCGAGATGCAAGAATGTAAATGTCTACAAAAGATGCCTCAATAATGCAATGCAAATATGAAGTAAGCTAAATGAAATAAAAAATGCAGCTATGTTAACAAGAATGAGAGTGTTACAAATCCAACTATTATGCTTTGTAATCTACAAATAAAATTCTACAAAACCACTACAGATCTACAAAAATCCAACAAACAACAAGTACAGCTCAGAAACTAATCTAATCACTCAATCAGCAAGCAAGTTTAAACCAAGCAAAAATTTTTGTTGGAAGTATGTCATGTGATATTTCTTATTATACATGTGCAACAATTTCCTAATGTGTGATATTCCTTCCTAAGCCGAGCAATAGAATATACTATGAAAGGGTGACAGATTTCAATGTTGTTGTATGCCACTTTTACCCAAAAATTATTGCACTACAGTTATAAGAAATGTCATTCAAAATTGGAAAAATGTCATTTGAAAGATGTGGTTTTAAAAAAAAAGTACAAACAGCATGTAAAAAAGATAATAAAAACAACGAGATGAAGGACAAAACCTAGCATTCTACCCCACAGTGGGTGCCAAAAATGTACACTAAGAAAGTATCACACTCTAAACCATTCTATCCAAGTGATTCCATGAGTTTGGAATGTTTGGATGTTGACTTAGAGCTCCCTATCCATGGAGTGCAAGAGAGTCTAATTTGAATACAAGGGTTCTCAACTAAGCCTTAAGAATGCTCTTCTTGCTAGTAAACCATGCAATGGGAGGTTCTATTAGAGCTGAGATGCAAGAATGTAAATGTCTACAAAAGATGCCTCAATAACACAATGCAAATATGAAGTAAGCTTAATGAAATGAAAAATGCAACTATGTTAACAAGAATGAGAGTGTTACAATTAACAAGAATGAGAGTGTTACAAATCCAACTAATATGCTTTGTGAGCTAGATTATACTAAAGGAAACTAAGCTATCATGTAACTATGCTAAAATGTCATGTATGAGAGAATGTAGACAAGAAAATAGAAGTTCTCCACAAAACCTCTCAAGAACTTGAATTATAAACCTATAGCATAACAGTAAAGAGTGTGGATCCTTTGAGAGGGAGAGCTCTCTCTCTTCTAAAGTTTTACAAAATGTAGAGATCAAAGTCAAGAAAATGGAAGATCAACCGTGGAGTTCAAAAATAACAGTTGATCCATCTGTACACACATGTCAACCAATAAAATAGAAGTTGACTTCCCATATAAGACAAAAGTCAAAAGTCATTTCTTTTAATGTTTAAATTAAAAATAGGACTTTATGTGAGCACCTAAGTGGGTTAGAAGAATTGAGTCTTTTATTTAATTAAAAGGGGACATGTTCCTTTCAATCAAATAATGAACTCAGGATAGCATAGTCAAACTATAGGTTATAATCAAATTAATTCAATATTAACAATTTGGTCTAGGTAAATAATTAATTAATTTATCAAAAATGTTGAGAAGGGGGCTAATGGTATAGATGACAATTTTTAGGTGATTACAGCAACAACAACAATAATGAAATACAATTTGGTATTTTTGAAACCTAAATATTTTTCACCTATGTTGCCATCAATGCCAAAGGGGGATATTGTTAGCATGAATGTTGATAATACTACATTGGGGGAGTATTCTAAGCATTGGAGAGTATTGATATCATGACTATATTTGTCATTGATGTCAACATAGCAGTAATTTTGTTAAGGTTGGAAGAATAGCAGTCAATAATCTTATCATGGACAAAAGTTGAGGATGTTTTAGATTATGTGTAGTGCAGGACTTATTCTTGAGGTTGTCCTGATGATGTGGTTAAGAGGACTATGTCTGAGTCAATGGTATATGGAAGTTACACTTGATTTACTAGAATTAGTATAGAAACAAAGCATTGGAAAATAGAGTTGTGATGATCTATCACTATCTTTCATTTGAGATCTAATGAAGATATGTGCAGTTACATAGTCATCAAGGATAGTCATATCATGATGCCATTATGTACGCAAGATGTGGTTTCACACATGTTAAGTTTTGTATAGACTGTGAGTTGATAGTGCTATTGTAATTCAGAACTAATTAATTATCTTATTTTAATGAATTGGGAAAGCCTCAAGGCCAACTCAAGCAATTATTATGAAGATACAATATAAAGGAAAGTTGTTTTCCTTGCTTGTCATGTGAACTTGAATTAAGAGGATCAAGTGGAATGGAAACTATTAGTGCATAGTGCAACAAGAAGTAGAATGATTATTGAATGCATGTAAGTGATCCAAGAGATCATTGGATTTGTAGTATGAGATCTAGTTACAAGATCTAAAGGAGCAAAATTATAGTTAATAGGACATAGATAAAGGAAGGAAGTGCATTTCAGTTCTATTATTCTAGAAAGGATAATATAGATATCATTTGGACAACGAGTTCTTTGATCTTAACCTTGAAGTTGTTTGGGAAGTGGATCTAGCTATCCTCCACAACTCCTAATAGAGTTAGCACAATTCCTAATAGGGTTGGAATCTCTTAATAGGAGTTCAAAGCTTCCTAATAGCGACTCATATGTACTAAATGTTGTAACAAACTCCTAACAAGGTCTATCCTCTAACATGACATTAGTACATCATCTTGTGTGTACCATCCCCACTGGAATTTTTCTTGTGATCAAGGGTTTCCCTAGTTAACATATCTAGTGTTAAATTGTGTATGAGTATCTTTTTGTGGTTTCAATTAACATTACTCATATGGTTAAGATTGTTTAAAGTGAATGATTGTGACAATAGTTGTATAAATTATTCACACCACCACCCCTCTCATTTATATTAATGGACTATATATTCTAAAAAAATCTACCATTTATTTTTAAGGTGTCATCTTATCATATTTAGTTTCATAGTCAGCATTGACTTGTTTCATGATTGATCAAGAATCACCATATCCCTTGTTCATAACTTCATTCTAATAAATATCCTAATTCTATTTCTATAGCTGATATATATAAAATAAATGGTATTCCTAGAATAGGAACCATTTAAACTAGTGGATTCAAAAGATAATATTTGAGTTGTTCAAAAGACTAATCACATTGGTTATTCTACTAGAAGGATACTCCCTTACATAGTAGATGTTGAAAGGATTGACATTTATCTACTAGCTATGCAATGAATCTATGGATAGACTATAGTTTTCCTTGTATGCTTCTTAATGTTCTTAGATTTATTGGAGAAGACATTTCAAGTATTGCTTTTACATTTTCAGGGTCAACCTTGATGCCTTGTTGAGAAATAATATACCCTAGGAGTTTTCTAGAAACAACTCTAAATACACACTTTTTAGGATTCAACCAAAGCTTATAACCTTCCATTATATTGAATATTTGGTTTAAGATACCCAAATGATTGCTTCTAGGGGATTTTCAAAGTAGGCCACCTACATAGTCTTCCATTAGGATGTCCATGTAATCATGGAAGATAGTAGTCATTGTTCTCTGATATTTTGCCCTTGCATTTTCAAGGTTGATAGGCATAACATTCCAACAATATGTTCCCCAAGGACATGTAAAATTTATTTTTTGTTGATCCTCAGGAGCTATTTTAGTGGGATTGTATCTAGAGAAGCCATCCATTAGTGATAACATCTCATATCTAGCTATCATGTCTATGATGATGTCTATATTAAGAAATGGAATGTCATCTTTAGAACATGCTTTGTTGATATCACAGAAGTTTGTGCATATTTGGATACACCCAGACTATTTTATTATGAGTACAAAATTGGATATCCACTCTTCATAATCAATGGGTCTTATAAATCCTAGATCTAAAAGTTCCTTAAATTTTACTTTGACAAGGAGAGCTACTTGGGGATGCATCTTTCTCAACTTTTTCTTAACTAGTTTTGCTCCTAGTTTTAATGGCAAGTGATGAAGGAGTAGTTCAGGATCTAATTCTAGAAAGAATCTAAGAAACTCATCCTTTTCTTCTTTTGATAATGAGGCTGCAAAATGTATGATCTTAAGGTTGTTGGAAGTTCCCATATTTATTTCCTCTATCATTTCAACAAGAAAGGTTGATCTTTCTTTCAGTGGGTGTAGGTCCAATCTTCCAATCCTTGGTTGCCACTACATCCATCATACCCCTTTTTTTGAATGATACTAAATCAAGGCCTATAATTTTTTTGAGATATAGGAGTAGGTTCTTGTCTAGCCTTAGCATTTTCAATCCATGTAGATGTGTTCTCATAAACATGTTCTTCATGCAAGCCACCCTCACTAGTGAAAGTCATGGAAGGCTTCTTTAATAATGTGAATTTGGGTCTAACATGCATAAGTTGTGGTTTTCATATGACTTGGGGGAAAGTGGTAATTTCCCAATGTGAAAGGCTTGTGGTATGCAATACTCACCAAAACATTGGTCTTCAATTTTGATCATTCCTTTAAACTCAATTGTGAGCTTGGTAGGATTGACATATTTAGAGGAATCATGTGGTTTTGCTTCACTTTTTACCAAGACTTGGTATGTAGTGGTTCCTCTTCAGCTAGCACAAAACTAGAAAGGATCTAGATCACAAGGGATGGTAAAATCTATATTGTTATAGAAAAAATTCAAAAATTGGTGATATATAGAAGGTATTACTTTCATGACATGTATCTAAGGATGTCACAGTATCATGTTGCAGTTTATTTCAATATCTAGGACCTAGAACAATGTGTTCTCTGTGGTTGGACTAACTCTAACTAGTAATATGATATCACCCTTGGAGAAATGTTCACTATCATCATAGGCTTTTATTCTAATTCAACAGGAGGGATCCACATCTTCTTTAGAGTAACCAAGAACCTTGATGACTTTTAGGGTATAGATGTTCAGTCCTGCTCTACCATCTATGAAGACACATTTGACTTTAGCATTATGGATAAAAACCTCAAGATGAATGGAATCATTGTGAGTAGGTCTATCTTTAGGAAAATCCAAAGGAAAAAATGTGATATGTTGTGATGTGAATAAGTTCCAAATCATGACCTAAAATTGGGCAACATCGATGTTATCAATTACTACTTACTCTTTTAGGGCTTGGTCAAGGATCTTCTAATGTTGTGGGGATGCATGCAACAAATCCAAGATGGATATTTGTATAGGGTTTTTTCCAAGTTGGTCAGCAAGGTTGTAATAAGAAGAAGTGGGAGCATTAGATCTACCTAGGGTTGTAGGTCTAGTAGGCGATCTAGGTAAGGTGATCTTGGTGTGATTCATGGTGAAAACACAATGAGGATCTTTGGCCTTTTAGGGGAATGTGGATGCATGTGAGTTAGACGTAGTAAAGAAATTGATGGTGTAGTCATATCTAGTGCATGTGCAATTAACATTAGCTTGCAAGTTTTAATTTGAACTAGAGGCTTTCCCTTTTTCATGGTTTCCCAAAGGATCCTTGAAAATAGTATGAACAAAATTTTAGGACAATAGTAAGGGTCTATAGTAATCACAATGTCATTGATAAGGTCTTGGATTTCATGTTTAAGTTGGAAACATGAAGTGGTCTTGTGTCTTGTGGTATGATGGTAGTCATAGAACTTGTTGTCATCCCACCAAGAGGGTTTAGTTTCTGGTACATCCTTGACCAAGGGTAATTATAAGAAGTTATTGCTAAGCACTTCTTGAAGTCAGTCTCAAGAGGTATCTCCAAGGGTGTAAATTTTTTATCTTTATTTTGGGACATCTTCAAGGTATGTCCTATGTCAAGGTATCAATTTTTTGTTATTGAGGTGGTGCTTGGTTAGGAGTTTGTGAATTTGTAGGATTTTCACCTTTAAGGGTCATCTAAGGTTGTGTTGTGTTGAATATTTTTTATCGATAATACCATAATTAGTGACATTCTTATTCTTGGAGAAGAACCTCATCTTGTGATTAGACGAGTTTGTATTGGTATTTTCTTTTTTTATCTTTAGGATGCCTTTTTAAGAATAAGGGCATCTTCAATTCTAGCTCTATTTTTCATTAATTTGCAATATTCACCAAAATTTTAATCTTAAGTTCAAACATTAGATCAGGGACTAGGTTTTCAATGCATAAATTGACTTGTTCTTTGGGAATATCCTGTGAGCATTGACTAACAAGGTTTCTCCAAAATAAGAAGAATGTTGTGAATGGTTCTCCTATCTTTTTATTTGTTGAGCACAAATCAGATAGTGTCACCTCATTTTTATGTAAAAAGAAAAATAGGATATAAAAAAATTTGTGAGTTTTAACCAAGATTTTATATTACTCGATAATTTAGAGTACCATTCAAGTGTTGGATCACCAAGAGAATGAGGGAATAGTCTCATAAGATATGTGGGCTCATCATTGAGTTTAGTTCAAGAGGCAAAAAAAAATTTGATATGGTCAAGTGGGTTACCTTTTCCTTGATATTTTTCAAATCTTGGTGCTTCAAAATATCTTGGAGATGGAAGCATATAAAGACTCTTGTCAAAGGGATATGGACATAAATCTCTTTCTGAGTATAGAACTTGTTTCTTTTGGACTCCTAATGCCTCAACTTGTTTAGCCAATTATTTGAACTAGTATAGAAATCCCTCATTAGGGTTTTGAGTGTAAGTCCTTTCTTTGAGTCTTTTATGTCTTTTATTAGATCTATTTCTATGGTGAGAACTATATCTACTCGATTCTAACATATATGTATTTAAAGACTTGCATGATGAATCACTAGGGGGTGGAGGAATTTTGGTATCTCAAAGATAGAAAGGTCCTTGTGGCAATTGTTGTGTCATCAGTTGTGATTGTTATGTCATTGATTGTAGTTGTTATTGAGGTACCTCTATTTGCTAAGTGTATGGCCATATATAAGATTGTCATTGGAATGGTATTTTTTGAGCTTGTTGTGGACATGTTTTTTTCAGTAATTGTTGTTGATAGGAAATTTGTTATACCAATTTTTGTTGATATTCCAACTGTTGCTTTGATTGTTCTTATTTCTTTGCAAATATTACTTATTTTTGTTAGAATTATTGTTGATAAATTATGTATAAGTTGAGTGGATTTAGACTAGGTTGTATGTTAGGAATGTTGGGTTTGTGTACCACTTGATGTCTTTGTTGTTTCTATTGTGGATGTTGGTATGTCACAAGTATGTTAAGTGGGTTTTGTTTAGGTTGTGTATTAGGAATATTTGGGTCCTTGCATCACTTGTTGTTGTTTTTATTGTTGTTGTTCTAGTTGTTGATTGTGTCCTTTAGATGTGAGAATCAATTTTGGATCCTTGATCTAATACATTTAAAGATTTGATGTTTCACCTTGGGACACCTTGTTTATTTTACAATGGGTTACAGTCTTCTGTGGGATTAGTGAAATGTCAATAAAAATCTTTCTTTGCATTTTGATAGGTGTTTTTGCAATAAATGGTGATGCTTCACATGATGTCCTCATAGGGGGATGCATAGTATTTTATTTCATAATAGTTGGTAGAGTTAGGAGTAAGGGTGACCTTTGTTTATTTTCTTCTAAAGGAGGTATGTCTTGCATCCCTATGGTGCAAGTACCCTTAGGCATTTCTTGTTGCTAAATAATTTGATTAATATCAATCCTTAATGTCCTTTTGGGATACTCTAAAAGAGACATGTTGTCATTGATTGATGGGGGTTCATTGAATAAGGGGTTGGCATTGATGTGTTCAAAGTTACCTTGGAGAATCTCAATGGTTGATTATTGGTGAGGTCTCTTAGGTGTTACCTTTTTAGTCAAAAATTCCAAAATTTGTTTCCCCTTATCCAAGTCTAAGTTAATAATAGGTTGTATGTTTTCAAATGTGGGGTTGTCTTGATATTTAGACTTAGGTCCTTCCAAGTCAAAGTTCAACTTGATTATTGCTTGGGTTTCCAAGAGTTTGAAGTTATTTTGAAAGGTTTTGCCTTGACACGCTCTAGCCATTTCTTTGTCAAGGATGCCATATTCCATGTTGGAATCATCACTTTGGTGCAAAGTACCTTATTGTATGTTTGAAGGATTAAAGGTCGTTGTGTCAGGTTGGCTGAATTCAAACAAATGGTTTTGTTCATCCTCAAGTGTTTTAGGTACACTTCCACATCCGAGTGGTATTGGTATGAATATAGGTTTGAAATCAAGATTCCATTGAACCATCCCATGTGTAGGGGATTTCTTAAGAGGTAATTTTATGGTGTACATATTGTTGATTGTTTG
This sequence comes from Cupressus sempervirens, assembly GCA_028749045.1. Lineage (NCBI taxonomy): Eukaryota > Viridiplantae > Streptophyta > Pinopsida > Cupressales > Cupressaceae > Cupressus > Cupressus sempervirens. Next base: position 569,465,838 of record CM053789.1, on the reverse strand, counting down.
TTGAATTGTGTCTTGAGGGTTACTATTTGGCGGATACATGCTTAGTGGTTCCATGAGCAATGGTTGTGAAATTTTAGTTTGATCTATGTGAAAGGTTTTTAGAGGTTTCTTAGTTTTCTTTAGTCTTGGATGAGCCTTTGTTTGGTTTCCAATTTGGAAAACAAGGGTTGATATAGGTCTTCTAGTCTTTGAGTTGATTGTGTTCTTGTGAGAGCTAGCTGTACACTCGAAAGTGTCCCACTCTAAACCCTTCTATCCAAATGATTCCATGAGTTTGAAATGCTTGGATGCTAGCTTAGAGCTCCCTATCCACAGAGTGCAAGAGAGTGTATTTCAAGTTCAAGGGCTCTCAAATGAGCTTTAGAGATACTCTTCTTGCTAGTAAACCATGCAATGAGAGGTTCCAAAGACAAGATGCAAGAATGCAAATGTCCCAAGGAGTTCCTTAAGGATGCAATGCAAATGAAGATTAAACTAGAATGAAATGTAAAGTGCAGCTATTCTAAGCATGGATGAGAGTGTTACAATCCAAATATTAAGCTATGTGAGATAGATTATTGCAAAATAGAAGCTAAACTAACATGCAACATGAATCTAAGCTAAAATGCTATGGTATGAGAGAATGTAGACAAGAAATAGAAGTTCTCCAAAAACCTCCAAAGAATCCTGTTAGAAAACCTACAGCATAACAATATTCAAAATGAGGATGGATCAAGGGGGAAAGCTCTCTCCCTTTTAAAGATGTACAGACGGTGGAGATCAAGATGAAGATGGTGGATGATCAATGGTGGAATTTGAAAAGAGGAGTGATCCATGTGCGCACACAAATCAACCAATAGAATATAAGTTGACTTGTCATATAAGACAAAAGTCACAAAGCCTTTTGTTTTAATTGCAAAATAGAAAAAGGACTTTATGTGTGCACTTTAAGTGGGTTAGAAGAATGGGGTCTTTTATTTAATTAAAAGGGGACATGTTCTTTTAATCAAATAATGAACTTAGGATAGCATAGTCAAACTATGGGTTATAATCAAATAAATTGATTATTAGCAATTTGGTCTAGGTAAATGATTAAATTAATTTAGCCAAAATGTTGAAAAGGGGGTTAATAGTCTAGATGACCATTTTTAGGTGATTACATTTGCCCCTCTTTGACTAATGCATGATCGATCTGGGAACACATTATGTCAAAGAAAATCGAAGCCAAGTAGGTGATGATAGATATAGATATCTGATTCCAAAGAATGAAATGCAGAAATAGATAGCAAGTCCTAAATGTACAGCTTGATAGTGGTACTACTGAACACTAGGAAAAGATGATGTCAGAATTCAAGAAGAATGCTAACACTTAGAAAAGCGGATAGAGTGAGAGCAAGTGAGAAGATCAAACAAATGCTCCTAAGCAGTGATAGAGTATTTTTGCCCCCTCAGGATCGAAATTGAAATGAGGTAAGGGGATGCAAAAACTAGCTAGATATGAGAAAATTAGAATATAGCAATGTCCAAGATGACAGATAGATGATTAGAACCCAAGAATGACTAGAAAAAAAAAATGATAAAATGCCCCAGTTTGACTAGAGTTGACCTTGAAGGATATAGCATAAAAATAAGGTTGAAATGAGTAGAAAGGTGATTTTAGACATGAAATAGTGAATTGAAGTAGATATGAAGTATGGAAATGATGAAGACATGAAGAAATGAAGATGCCCCAGTGATGATTCAGAGATTAGACCTCAAAAGGTCAGCTAACTGCTCAGAAGAAAGTAGGATTTTAAAAGACAATTTTGACCATCAAGATGAACTCGAATTTGGATTTCGATCCCAAAAATGAATCTAGGATGTTGAAATTATATAAGAGGTCAAAAATTTATATAATGTGATGATAAGATAGAAAAGAGATGAAGCAAAAGATTAAGAAGGGGAAAAGACATGAACAAGGAGAAAGTAAAGAAATATATGAAAGGAGTTAGCCGATATGTCTATGAAAAGATGAAGAGAGAGCTCTCCCCATATTCAAGAATGAAAGACTAAGCTAGAAAATGAACCTAAAATGCAAGCTAATATGCAAAGTGGTTTACCAGCAAGAAGTGCATAACATTTAGACTCTTAATTTCATCATTGAGCATTTATTAGGGACATCATGAGATCATAAAACCATCAATAGTATAACTATGAGGATATGAATATGATCGATATTAGATAGGTATGTGGAAATCCAATCTAAGCATCAGAGACATGTAAGTCAAGATAACTACACGATTAGATTCCCTAAGTTTAATTTAGCAAGATTACACCTGTATCAAGGCATAAGTGCCAGGATAAACCCTGAGTGCGATCTTGCAAAATAGTCAAGGATGATACATTTGTAAGTCAACATGTTGAATAGGACCAGCATAAATGCTTACAACACTATAGACAAACAAAGTATACCCACAAGAAGAAATCAAGAAAGTATGTCCCATGCCCCCAGTCTTCTAGTCAATGACATCCTTGAAAGACTATTAGGGAGGGAACACATGGCAAAGAAATCATCATAGACAGCACACAAAGTAGATAAAGATCAGCATAGCTCAGTTGTTTAAGTGTTAAAGTGCGTGTGTGTAAGTCACTTGGCCATTTCTTTAAGACTTGATTATGATAGTGAGAAATATTGCAACATCGAAGACTCTAGGTAAAATTATCTGAAAAGTGTTAAAAAAAACTTGATGTCAAGGTGGGGGAAGTGTTGAGAAACACTGTTTTGTGAGTTGTCAAAGGAACCCTAATGCACAAGAATACCTCAATAGGCTAAGTAGCTATGCCCCCAAGATGAGGACAAGAAACAATTCCAAGCTAGGAAATGAGTAGCGAAGTGGATGATTGAGATTGATAGACATAGGTGCAAGGGTTTCAAGTAGTGCCTATTTCTAGGTTTTCATTAGTTGACAGATTTTTTCATGACTTTTTTCAATTTTTTTTTTTTTTTGTATTTTTGATTTTTTTAGTGATACATCAAAGCACCTATTGCTAGGTTTTCACTAAGATGATCATTTTTTCAGCACATTTTCTAATTTTTAGGATTTTTTCAACATCATATATGATTTTTTTTGAAAATTTTTAGAAGGTTTTAGATATCACTAGTTCTCAAGCAAGATCACATCATTTTCTCCCAATGTCTAGCAAGGTATAGGATATGATGGAGCAACAAGCTGATAGATAAGCAAAGATGCATAAGAAAGGAATGTGAAGCAAGTGAAAGTGATCCTCAAGAGTACCCAAGCTAGGGAAAGAGGTGAAATAGTCATATGAAGCATGTTTTGGATAAGCAATGGAAGTAATGAGAAAGATAGCATGTAGGATAAGCAATGAAGCCAACAAGTGAGATAGCATGAAGCATGTAGTCCAAAAGAGTAGACATGTCAAGAGACCTAAGAACCATTTTTATTTATCATGATCAAGACCAATGGGTCAACTAGACAAGATAGTGATGGGATAGAGAAATAAGAATAAAGCTCAAGATAGAGGCTATGAGTGAATGGGGGAGCACAATAGAAAATCTCGTGGATAAGATAGCCAATATGCAAAGATAGCTCAACATTGTCAAGATCAAAGAGAGAAGAGAGGATAGATGGATGATGGAAGATATATGCATGACGCTTGTTTGCTAGGTTTTCATCATGGTACTTATCCAAGGTGCCACAAGAAGTACTTTTCACCATAGGATGCATTTATTTCTCTTTACTTTTGCTACCAAGGTGCCACAAGAAGTGGTTTTCACCAAGGCACATTTTAATTTTTTTGATTTTTTCTTTTTCTTTTTTTTTTTTTGCTTTTTTTGAATTTTTAGAAAGAGCGCAAGCTTTTTGAATGTAGATAATGCTCCTATAGAAAAGATAAGTCATGATAATCCAAGACCATAGAAAGGTATGTTCAAAGATGTTGATAGGGTGATGAAAGAGAAATGGTAGTAAGAAGAGTATATGGAGGATAAGAGTTCATGTATAGAAAGTTAGTGTAAGCTTTAGAGGATTTCATGAGGGTAGCTAAAATATTGGACAAGATCAACATTGAGACACACCTTGAAGGGTATTGGAATGATGGAGGAATCATGGATGAAGTAGCTTGAGGTTTAGATGTATGAGGTGGTAGAAGAGATTTGGAAAAAAGTGGAGTGGAAGGCTTTGGAATAATTTTAGGAAGATTTTTGGAAGAAGATAGAATGGAAGCCTTTGGAAGTTTGAATGTCAACTTTGAAGTATTTTCAATATTCAAGTCTTTTAAAAGAGACTTGGGAATCCACATAGCTTTAGATTTTCCTTGTTCTTTGGGTTCTTGAGAGTGCATTTGTATAATGATGGATTTAAGAACCCATATTTTCTTTGGTTTAGCTCTTTGAGTAGTGGACCTTTGTGGTCTCTTTTGTGCATTCTCCTTCTTAGCATTCACATGTCGATTAGATGGGACATAGTGATCTTTATTTTTCAATGGATTCTTATGTTTATTCTCACTTCCAAAGGACTTGGGATTTGTGGATGAATAAGGCTGATATGACTGGTTTAGATGGATAGATGGGTGAAAATTCATCAAGGATGAGTGTCTTTGTTGATCTTGAGGTATGATGGGAGATCTAGGAGTGGAAAGTGTAGGATATGAAGGAACATAAGGTCCCAATATAGATGGAAGGTTTGAAGGCTTTAGCTTTGATGGATAAGGACCAAGGATAGATTTAGAAGATGCAAAGTGATAGTGGGAAGGGATATCAATATGTTTAGAGTGAGCAACATGGTCAAAGCCATCAATAGACTCATGAGTACCTTTGATAGGAACAACATTTTTAATAGAAGCACTTGAAGCTTGAGCACAATTGTGAAGTGGATGTGGAGAAGTAGAACATGAGGGGATGCTTTGATCTTGACAAGTAGCTTTGGATAGCATATGAAGAGAACTTTTCTCATAATTTTTAGTAAGCTCAAGTGAGATAATGGAAGTGGTATCTTCATCATACTTAGGAGGTGCACAAGATATAGGATATGGAGGGGTGAAATTTTGAAAGAGATGAAAGGGTGTTTGATCTTGATCTTTCTTGACATTTATAGAATTTTCTTTTTGAGAATCCTCTTGACATGGAGCCACTTCTAAGGACAAGGGAGAATGAAGAGTGAATGAAGTAGTGCTCGGATTAGGCATAGTAGTGCATGAAGGTTGAGGATGTTTAGGATTAGTAGCATGGAAAAGGTTTGCAACCAAGTGAAGGTTAGCTTGAGTTTCTTTTAGAGATAGCCCTTGAGGATACACATAGTCAATGTGGAAAGCATTAGGTTCTTTATTTGATGGAGGAATGTTGGAAAGCTTTGAAGTGTTGGGAGATGCATGAGTGTTGGAAGAAGTGGAGCTATCAAGGAAACCATCACTAGACACAGGTTCATTAATATGATCTTTCTCAAGAAAAGTATCCTCATCACATGAATCATTAAAGGTATCAATAATTCCATTATCAATAAGATCTTGGATTTTATGTTTTAGCTCAATGCAATCATAAGTACTATGCTCATTATGTTGATGATAAGCACAATAGATATCCAAGAATGGGTTTCCATATGAGCTAGACTTAGGCAACATGATGAGCTTGGTGCCAAGAAGTGTTCTCAAAATGTCATCATAAGAATTCCCCAAGGTAGTAAAATTTCTCTCAAAAGTATGTCTAGAGTCCTTTAGTTGTTTCTCAAGTGAATAGAATGCATCCATGTCTTCATCATTATCTTGGTCAAAGATAGGTCCATCATGAAATTTTGGCATAGGCTCAAAGAAGGTATCACTTGCTTGTTCTCTAAAGAGGTCTTTAGATCTAAAAGATGAAGACATTTGATGTCTTGAAGTAGAGCATGTAGACCTAGAAGAAGAGGATGACCTCAAAGAAGGTGACTCACATGAATGTAAAGACCTTAAGGAAGATTCATGTAATGATGCAATCTTCTCCTCTAACCTTTTCTCAAGTTTAGACTTCATTTATGTCATGCGCTTAGAGAGATGAAGGTAAGAAAGATCATTTGTCTCTTCTAGTTCTTTGTATTGTGCATATAGATCTTGAAACTCTTTAGTTACATGGAGGATATCATGATCATCTAGATTTGGTTGAGGTTTGGTAGCACAAGCTTTGAATTCCATAGTGAAGGAGACTAGAGGAAGCTAATAAGGTGACATAAGATAACTTGATGTCCAAACTAGAGAGGTAGATTATTCACTTGCCAATATAGTAGAGAGAGATGAAAGTGACTTGTCAAACAATATGTCCAAGAAACTTACGACATGAATGAATCAAGTCAATAGCTAGGAAAGATGCCCAAATAGCCAAATAGATAGAGCAAGTGGGATGACAAGTGAAAAAATCTCCAACCTAAGAATGTAGTCAAGAAATCAAGGAAACCATTTCAGAAAAAAGATAACTAGCAAGAAAACATAGACCATGAAGATAGAAAGACCAAAAGCATTAAGACCAAAGAGCCACTTTAAGCATGTTCAAAAACTAGAGACATAGCAAATCAAAGTCAAATGATGAGACTCCCCTTAGCAAGCAACACAAGAAAATTTTTGCATTTGATGTTTTGACTTGGTTGACAAAGTTTGACAATAGTTGATAGCATAGCAAGTTTGATGTTCAAAAATAATTTCTTTCCAAGAAAGATAGTGACACATGGAGTAGTCTTCAAACAATCAAGCAAGGGACAAAGCAACCTTGCATGATACAAGCATATGTGAGGTCTTAAAAGAAATCCCTAGAACTATCGTCATGTGTATGTTCAAAAGATTTTTATAGGTCTAGCACATTCGAGAACACATCAAGCAATATCTACCTAAAAGTCATGGTTCATTACTCAAAAACTTGGCCCACACTTGATGCTCCTTTGCCTCACACCAAGTGCTTTCCCACAAGAGATATTGGCTTTGTCATGGAAGTGCCATAAGCACAACCAAGGGAACACATATGTTGAGTGTAAATCTTGGGGTGATCCGGGTAGTCCACTAGGATCAATCCTTGCACCAAGAAGTTGAGCGGCTAAAAATGGTAGTTACTAACTTAGGGTGTTTAGATAGGGCTTCCGTTCATAGTGTTCCTCTTGCTCCCAATTATGGGACACCTCACCTTGCGATGAGTAACCGATCTTGCGATCACAAGAGTACCTTAAGCATTCTTGCCTAGTGATTTCCTTATGGTCGAAATCTCATAAGAGATCACACTAGGTGAAGACAATCACTATGTCTACCAAGGTTTTGTATCCTTGATAGCCTTGAGTTTATAGTGGGTTGGAAGAGCCAGGTAATCTGCTTGTCCCCACTTGGGTCGTTCCTCTCAGGTTGTCCGAGAGCAGGCCCTCTAAAGGATTCTAACTACACAAAGAGTGGATCAACTTTTAGAAGTCAAGATTTTTGATTCACCACAAGGGTGAAGAGAATACTCTCCTATTCCAATTGTTTTCTCCCAAACACACCAGGAAGATTCAGTTACCCCTTGATTTTGAAATCAAATGGCAAGTCAAGATTTTTGATTCACCACAAGGGTGAAGAGCATACTCTCCTATTACCAAAAGACTCTAATCACAAGTTTTATTTGCCTATGAAAAATGAAAAATTAGTCAATGCCACACATGAAAATAAAAAAGCAGTAAGTTTTGGATTTTTATGCTTTGGGCAGCCCTGCAAACAATGTTAGTAGCCCTTGCGCATTTGAAGCTTTGACATACGTTCTTTTTATGCAATGTTTCAATTTTTTTCATAAGGATGGCAACCTGTAATCACAACTTGTTAGCACCAAAAGTTAATGTGAAATAACAGAAAAATTTGCAATAAAAAGTGGTTAGTTGCCTCAAAAATCCAATTTATCTTCCAACCAAGTGCATGCAAAGAAAGTGCAAGTTAATCACAAATATTCTCATTTTTACTCTTTGCTTTTGACCTAGTCAACAAGATTGGAATTGTTTGCTATGATTTTGTATCCAAAAATAAAAATAAAAGAAGATAACCCTATTAAAAATTAGAGAACTTTCCAAAAATGTAAGAAATTTAAAAAAATCTCTTCATTTGTGCTCTAGAGATCGATTTTGTCAAAACAGGCCAAATTTATCAAATCGAGTTTTTGATCTCTAATATGACCCCAAAAGTCAAAATGAAAAGAGAGTACCCATCTTATATTTCAAAAATATTTCTGAAAATGTAAGTTTTTCCAAAAAATGCGCTGATTTGCGATCAAAAATAGCTTTTTATGAAAAACAAAGAAAAAATCACAACTCTTGCAAATCATGTCCAAATGCTTTAAAAATTGGGCTAAGACATTTTGAATGCATACTCAACATAAAAAATAAAATTTAGAACCAAATTTCAAGCGGTTTAAAAGATATGATCAAATCTTTAAACCAACTACGTTTTTGGCCTTCAAACCAATCTACTTATGGGTTGGCCTTAAAACCAAAGTGATAATTCTAAAAAAGCATTTGATTATATCGAATATGCTGCTGTAAAAAATTAGAGATGAAAAAAAAAAAAAAATGGAGTTAGAAACTTGATTCAAGCCCCACGGTGGGCGCCAAAAATGTACACTCAAAAGTGTCCCACTCTAAACCCTTCTATCCAAACGATTCCATGAGTTCGGAATGCTTGGATGCCGGCTTAGAGCTCCCTATCCAGGGAGTGCAAGAGAGTTTATTTCAAGTTCAAGGGCTCTCAAATGAGCTTTAGAGATACTCTTCTTGCTAGTAAACCATGCAATGGGAGGTTCCAAAGACAAGATGCAAGAATGCAAATGTCTCAAGGAGTTACTTAAGGATGCAATGCAAATGAAGATTAAGCTAGAATGAAATGTAAAGTGCAGCTATTCTAAGCATGGATGAGAGTGTTACAATCCAAATATTAAGCTATGTGAGATAGATTATTGCAAAATAGAAGCTAAACTAACATGCAACATGAATCTAAGCTAAAATGCTATGGTATGAGAGAATGTAGACAAGAAATAGAAATTCTCCACAAAGCTCCAAAGAAACCTGTTAGAAAACCTACAGCATAACAATATTCAAAATGAGGATGGATTGAGGGGGAAAGCTCTCTCCTTTTTAAAGATGTACAGATGGTGGAGATCAATATGAAGATGGTGGATGATCAACGGTGGAATTTGAAAAGAGGAGTGATCCATGTACACAGACAAATCAACCAATAGAATATAAGTTGACTTGTCATATAAGACAAAAGTCACAAAGCCTTTTCTTTTAATTGCAAAATAGAAAAAGGACTTTATGTGTGCACTTTAAGTTGGTTAGAAGAATGGGGTCATTTATTTAATTAAAAGGGGACATGTTCTTTTAATCAAATAATGAACTTAGGATAGCATAGTCAAACTATAGGTTATAATCAAATAAATTGATTATTATCAATTTGGTCTAGGTAAATGATTAAATTAATTTAGCCAAAATGTTGAAAAGGGGGTTAATAGTCTAGATGACCATTTTTAGGTGATTAAACTAGCATGATAACTAATTATGCAAATATAGTGGGGAATTTTGAAATCAAATATTTTCCTCCCAAGTGGGCACCTAAACTACCAACTATGCCCAAACAGTACCAAGTGCACCCCTAGGGTGTGCACTTGGAATCCAGAAGGGTGCAGTTGGTAAATGAGGTGTTTGGATGACCAAAGCACATAGTATGTATGCTCTAAGTATTTTTATGGGTTTTTTTAGGGTTTTGGTATGCAATACAAGTTGTGAGAATGGAGTTTGGGAGTCTAGAACCTAGGGTAGACTTCCTAGTTACCAAGTGTGCCCTAAAACTACCAAGTGTACCCCTGAGGTGTGCACATAGGGGTGCAGTTGGCAACATAGATTTAAACTTGATATTTTGAAAGAGGATATGCAAGATATGACTTTTTAAAAATATTTTTAGGAGTTTAGGTGTGTGATCCAAGTATTGAAAGTGTAAAATGACCTAGGGCTATGATATACAAGATGTAAATGACCTAAGGGGATGATAGACAAATGCAAATGTGGTTGGCATTTTGGACTTTTGATTAAGTGATATGAAGATGATTCCAAGTTATTCAAAATGCATAATATATTGGACTTTAGACTTTGGATTGTGACAATGAAAGTAAGGGCTTATGTATGAAATTAATATTGGATTATGAAAGAGGTTATACTAGGGTTGATAATGATGTTTAGGATATGTGAGATATGGATGTTTGATCATGTAAAGTGTTCAGTTTGACAAATCATTTAAACAAGTTGATTATTGGAAATGTTTATGGGACTTAGGATGATTTAGATACTTGGAGAAAATGCTAGGGTTTTGGACTATGCAAGGTGAAATTATTATGTAATTAGGGTTAAGAAAAATCACATTTAGGGAGACTAAGGACATGGTAATTCTATGACAGGTGTATGTAAGGTTTTAAACTTAGGAGAAAATATTTGGAAAGTATTAATCTAAGAGTTTAACCTTATGAAGATGGACTTTGGATCTTGACTAAAAGAGACAAAAATTTAAAAAGAACAAGTTCATAATAAGGAATAGGTCAAATCTGTCAAGACATAGATAGACTTTGACCCAAGAAATATGATAAAAAAAATTAACAAAAAGACTAAGGTTGAGATCCTTCATCCATCAACATAAGGAGATACTCGAATATTCATACTTTGCTCTAATTTTTTACTAAGTTCAAATCAATTTTAGGTTCAAAATGAAGTTTAAAGAGGGATCAAAATGAGGGCTATGTAAATTGGGTATACAAGATGCAAGGATCCTAAGGTTTAAAATGATGTTTAAGAAATGATCAAAATGAGGTCCTATGTAGGCATCTAGGGGAAATTATAGGGTCTCAAAATGAAATATGGAATTCAAAATGGGTTGTAGTTGGGGTGCAAAAGGGCACAGTTAGTAGTTTAGGGGCATAGTTGGTAAAGAGCAATAAAACTTTGGTGATTTTGTACCGGCTGAGTTTTTGATTGTTATGCCAAAAAGTGGGTTCACTAAGGATGATATTATGATTATAATATGGATACAAAATGAGGAATAGGAGCTTGGAAATGAAGACTAGGGTGCGCAAAATGAGAGCTAGGACATACAAGAATGTATTTAAGGAATGCAAGATGAAGACTAAGGGCTAAAAGGTGAAGACTAGGAGATGCACAATGAAGACTAAGGGACACAATATGAAGGCTAAAGGATTATTCATGAGGAAAAAAAGATGCAAAATAAGGATTGAAACATGCAAGTATGAGGATCAAAAGATGGAAAATGAAAGGGTATGCTATGCAAATATATAGTCTAAATCATGCCAAGGACTCCTAAGGCTACAATTCTTCATGTTTACAAATTCCTCAAGGGTTTGAAAAAAGTTTTGCAATATTATGACAAGAGATTTGTAATGTTTTGAGAATGTAATTATATGGAAGTGTCAAAGGTTAAAATTTGTTTGGTGTGAGTTTGTAAATTGGCAATTATCTTGATTAATTTTATGCACACACACAAGATACAACAGCCAACAATAGTTTTTGCTAAACTTAAGACACATCACAACCTAGGTTTTAAGATTGTATCTAGTGAATTCCCACTTGAGCTAAAGCTCATCTGCACTTATCCAAAGTGAAAAACCTAGAACCTTGGCATGAAAAGCTTCCCCTTGTAGTGCACTCCTTTCTCAAGGCTACTAAGATCCACTTCCCAAGGGTCATGAACTCCCAAGAGTCATCACTTCCCAAGTGACTATTGCCTCTACTAAGGACTATAAGATTGTGGGATATATTCATGGGGATGGGTGATCCCTTGAGGTAGTGGATAGAAATTATTTTGGCCACTAAGATATGGTGTTTAGTTCAAGCACTTCATTGAACAAGTGAATGATAAACTTCCTCAGAAGGTCTCCCAACCCCAATAACCAGGGTTTGATGCACCATAAAGGTATTGGAAGAGAGAAATCACTTATTAATACTACCAATAAGGCATTAACCATATTGATTCTACTATAGTGGTAGGAGTGTAGGCCAAGCATTGGTCTATTACCTCTTTGAGGTTGACCCCTATGACTCACCAAGTGGTGAATCTTTGTTCCAAGATAGGCCTCTCTAAAATAAATTCCACGAATTTATCTTACACCCAAGATTCATGAATGGTGATGGGAGAGGATATGTCCATGCAACTCTTTGGGTTCTAAACAATGTAGAGACACCAATTAGAAAAGAAATTTCATTTTAAAGCACCAAACTAGCGTTAGCTAATCTAAAGAAAACCACACACATAGTTTGAACAAACATACAAATCTTCCTCAATGTCCTACACCAAACATATTAGTATCTTTCAAGTGGTTATTCTTCTCCCAATGAGTGTCATGTGTTGCAAAGAAACTAATAGTAACACAAAAAACCTCTATTCTAGGTTCTAGAATCAAAATGAAACCCTAGATGCATATTATGACTAAAACTTGACCTTTTTGTGAACCAAGTGTGTAGTGACAATACCAACTATGCCATAGAAGGCTAGAAACCCTCATAAAGCTCCCAAGTGTTCCTAGATAGTGCCAACAATACCCATGGTGTGGTTGGGGCCTAAAAGGGCATAGTGAGGAAGCCATGAACTAAATAGGATGATATGACATTAAAATGGCACTTATAACATGCAAGATTAAAAGTAAGGCTACCAAATGTACTTTGACATACCAAGTGCACACTTGGTGCACTTGGGGCCCAAAATGAAATATTTAATCAAAGTATAATAGAAGAAAGAGATAGTTCTTGGTCCTAAGCACCTAAAACTACTACCTAAGGCACCCAAGTGCACCCTAATGGTACCAAGTGCACACCTGGGACAGAGAGATAAAACAAAGCATAATCACTAGATAAAAAATTATTACTAGACCTCCTAATTATATTGGGTTTGATCAAAATAACCAAACATTAGAATCCTTCAAATGAGCTCCCTCCTTGCACCTACAAGCATAAACAAAGAAAACCCAAGTTAGTAAACATGATTCACATTGGGTTCACCATTTATAGGACTAGAAAATAGGTTAAAATCTAGCATACTATGAGAAACCACAAAATCAATTAATATATTCTAAACCAGCCTAATTTACCATGAAAATCAATCAAAGAAAATAAATTAAAACAAGTAAAACCCCCTCTTCAATTGTAGTTCCCATGTCCTTATTTCTTCTTCATTATTGATGTAGCTCCAATTGCCTATATTGCACACACAATTTAAAGAAAGTGACAAAATGTTATGATGAATGCTATTGAGAATACTAGAAGCATTATTTGAGCATAATGAGTTCATAAGAGGTTCTAAGGATTGAAAATGAGTGCAAGATTAGCCAATAAATAGCCAAAACGTAAGAGGTGATACATGAATGATGAGATGGAGATTTGTCAATTTGAGTGTGCAACTTGGAATGATATTTATTAGGATATCTATGAAAAATATGATGCAATATGACAAATGTAGGATTATATGACACATAAAATTCAACATGGCTAAAATTGGAAGTGAATCTATGACATGCATATGACACATCAAAGCCACTTGCAGACAAGAATCTATGATGAATGTGGCTTATTATAGTCGTGCATAAGGAATAATATATGCCAAATATGACACATATTAGCCAAGTGTAGAGAGAGGATCTATGATGCATATTAGCCATGTGTCAAGATTAGGTAAAATATTTGAATTAAAAATTCATAATTTCACACAAATGGAAATTCGTAAATTAGGAATTAGAAATGGGAAAATATAACTTTAAGAAATTGAGGATTCACATAGTTTGTAAAGATAAACCAATTAATTAATTAATATTAATAAATTGAGAATGTTGGTTAATAGAAATAATTAGTAAGGCAGATTCAAAATGATAGAAATGATATAGGTATAGATTATGGGTTAACTAATCCTATAGGACAAATTAGTAAATGATTGGCCAATTTGATGAAATAAATGTGGGATCAACCTTTTGATGAAATGCAATGATTATGGAGATCCACTAGGATGATGGTAAGTAGATCAAAGCCATGATCAAATTGATCAAATGATTAGGATTAATGCATGTCAAGGACATATGACATGGATTAAGGGCATGTGATATTTAACAGATATTGTAAAGGCCACAAGATTGCAATTGATTGACAAAATTTATCATAATAGTATTGATGGACATCATCAATGTTATTAAATTTATTGAGGGATTCAACAATGTCGATGATCAAATCATAAAAATGACAAATTAACCTACCATTGAGGGACATGACAGTGCTATGTTTAGATTTGATAGGTCTGATAGATTGACAAGGCACTAAGGGACATGACAATGCCTATGATTGAATAATTAATGATTGATTAGGCATATTTGACATGTTTTGGATCATTTAATGTTGATTCATATAGGTTTTGGGTTGATTAGAAATGATTTTGATGATGTTGAAAAGGTTTAGAGTCAATTCCAAAAAGTTTAGATAAAATGGGAACAAATTTCAAACTGATCTATAGTTGATTTGAAATGGGGGGTGAATGATGAAGGATATTGTCAAAATATGTTTGAATGATAATCAACTTGGCCAAAATATTAGAATTGGTGAAATGAGAAATGGGACATGTTAGTATGAAAATGTGATTAAATAGTAGACATGAACCATTTTTTAGTGTCTACACAGAGCTCTATTCTCTTATAAGGAGTTTAACCACTTAAGAGTTGAAGATCTTGGAGATGGAGGCTTGCAAATTAGAAAAGATAATTAACAATCAAATAATTGACATTCAGCTCATACTACAACAACTTGAAATAGTAAGAGAGGAACTAAATAAATCTCTAAGGAAAAGAAAGGAACTTTATTCAGCTTGCATTTCTATTTAACAACTAATTATTAATTATTAAATATTATTTACCTCTTAAGGTTTCCCTTTTAGATTTTTTTAATCTCCTTCATAAGGATTGATTAGTTGTAAATTCATTTATTCTATCTTGCACAAGTAGATTCATTATTCTTGTTTATCGAGCAAAGCCTTCTCTCTCTACCTTTCTTTCTTCCTTGTAATAGGTTATTTGCATGTAGGATATCCAAGGATCTATGAATTTTCTCATCATCAAATTCTACATGGTGTCAAAGCCTTTCCTATGGCTACCTATTCTTGTTTGAAGAAAAATAAGAATGAGGGTTTAACAGAATAGATCTCGCATTTTTGGGCTTTTTCTATGAAAATATGAGTGTCTTTGATTTTTGGAGCAACTTAAGGCCAAAAAAACCTCACAGTTGAATTTATAAAACATCAAAACCCCCATTTTCATATAAATTTTGTTAATTTTGGACAACATTGATCTGGGACACAATTTTTTTGCATACCAAGGTTGTTCGGCCTCTAGCATGCAAATCGAGACACAAAATCACAAAAACAAATCATTATCAACATTTTTTGGATTGGCAACAATCTAAAAATTTGTAGTGGTTACCAAAATCACTAGAAATCCTAACAAACCACCATGATGACCACATACAATCAGCCTCATTGCTACGGCCTTCATCTTATTGGCCACTCTAGCTTTGTCGGGGCTCCGCCAAGCTGCCACTATTGCTTTGTGGAATGTGCTGCCACCATCTCTCCTCCACCCAAGCACCACCACCAAACCATCTTTACCCCTCCATGCCTAGCTCAAGGTCATGTGGGAGGCCCGAGGGCCAAAATTTTAGCCCCTTGCCAATTTTTTGAGGTTTAAACATTTTATTTTGCCCTTCCAAGGGCCCTATCAGTTTTTGGGCTATAACTTGAGCATCCAAAGGTCTTTCTTTTATTTGAAAGAAGCACTAGATAGCCGATTTAGAGAAAGAGATGATGGTGCAAGTATTTTTTAGTATTTTTTCTAGTTTGATATCGTATTTTGAGCATTAAATCTAATGATGTCTTCAATCTACTAAGGGGGGTAACTTGTTTGTTATAGCTTTGTTTTTCGATCTAGAAAAAGTGTCAAAAATCTCTTCTCAATCTCTATCTAGATTCTCTTATATTTCCATCAATATTTCTCAAAGGTACATGTAATTGTCAAACTAAAGTCTTTTTTCTCTCTTCTTGTTTACACATTCCTTCTAGCAGTAAGGGTTCAATTTTTTGTATTTAGGTGGGTGTTTTGTATTATATTTTCTATTATTTACACTAGTAAACTAAAAGAAATTAAAAAAAATCCAACACTTTGTAAAACTATGGTCGAGACCTCTTCTTATCTAAAACTTTTGACCTCTCATAACTATCACACATGAAAGACCTTGATGACACAGCTTCCCTAGTCAAAAGAGTTGTGTTCTTGTTTAGATGCAGTGCAACCAATTTTATAGAGGAATTTTGAGGTCATACAACATAGGAAAAATATGGATGAGGCAATGGGATTGATTTCTTTATAGGTATCTAACAATCTTTAGTTTCATCTTAATGGGTGCAATGCCCTGCTAGCTATGTGGACCAAGCTTGATGGATTGTTTGGTATACTGAATGAGTTAAGAGCACTTCAGGTTGAGGCAAAGCTTACCTCTCTTATACCATATTCTTTTCCTTCCATTGAGGACTTCTTGATGAAGTTCAATCAATAGAGATCTTTATTGTAGGGTTGTGGGAAAACAATGACTTACACTAAGTGCATCTACCTGATTCTTTCTAAGCTTCATGAAAACTTTTAGGTTTTTGCTTCTATCTTCTATTCTGCCAAATATTCTTTGGGTATTACTTTTACCATGCCATCATTTGAGGTTTTTGTGATTTTTTGACTTGAGAGAAAGCTAAGCTCTCTCAGTTGGATTATGTCACAAGCTCACATAATTATGCATTAATAGCTCAATCATCTTCAACGATGAAGGAGAAGACACAAAAATCTCATTCTATAAAGTCTTAGATTGATTCTAGTACTCACAAGTCATTAGGGCCACCTCCTCCTAAGGCAGCTAAACCAAAGCCAAAAAGACCAAAGTGTGCTTAGTATAATAAGCCTAATCATGATGAGTCGCATTGCTATGAGAAGAAGTTAGATGTCTATGCCAAACAAGTTTCATATTTGACAACTCTCCTTAAGAAGAGCAACAATCATATTCCTTCTACTTCTCACAAATTATCTTCATTGTCATCATTTTAGTCAAATAGAAAAGATATAGGAAGGGTTTATGAACTATGTGAAAATTCTACTCCACCCTCTTCTAGATGGCTACTAGATTCAGGTGTTGCAGACCATATGGAATCTTCTTAGGATTTATTCTCTTGTTTTAAGGCTTCTCCTAGTCCACACATTTTGATGGGGAACAACAATATTATGATTGTAGCTGGGAAAATTTCTATTGGCATTTATGATGGTATATTTCATGATGTACTTTGTGTTCCATGTTTGACCTCTAACCTTCTCTCTATTAATTAGATTACACATAGTGGGATAGGGAAGATAATTGAGTTTGTACAAGATTCAGTACACATTAGAGATAGTGAGATGGGAGATATTTTTTCTATAGGGATTGTTGGTCATTCTTCCTACCTATACTCCTCTTATTTTGGACCACCATCTCCACTATCAGAGACTCAATCTCTATCTTCACGAGAGACTGTTGAGGTGAATTTAGGTTGCTTGAGCTTATGTATTATTCCTGAGACTAGTATTATGACTTCTACACCTCCACCTCTTATTCAGATTCCATCTATCACACAATATTATTCTTTAGCATTTCCTACTATTGTAGTTCTAGTCATCGACCCACCTACTACAATTGTTGAGGATATATCAGAGGATACACATCTCCTCTCAGATAATAGATTTAGCACACTTGCTATTGCACCTCTATTGGAGATTTTGTTTCAAGATTCTCATGCTTTCTCCTTTGAGCATTAGCTCGGATTTCTAGTTGTGCCTTACATTTAGTGGTTTCACCCTCCTTGTTCACTACCTTTTTTTGTTTTAGATTGGAGCCACATTGGTATGCTCATTGACATAGGAGTTCTACCATTCTAGGGGACTATGGAATCTCAAGCTCCTATCATGGGGGCTTTCATTATACTTTTGGGCTTGAGAGAATTTCTTTAGATGTTTCATTTGTGCATTCTTTTCTATCTCTTTTTGAAGAAGGGTTTTTCCCATTAGGTTTTCTCTATATCTTTGTTTCATAGAGATTTGATTGTGATTAGGTACCTCATCAAGCCTTATTGCTAGAACCCAAGTTTTCTTTTGTCATTGTATCTACATTATTTTTAATCTTAAGGGGGGTGTTAGAGTAAACGGTTCATTTCATTTCATTTCTTAAATTACCTTTACTCCCTTTTCCATATTTCACTTTATGCACCTTTTGTTTCCATTTAATAATTAAAATTAGTAATTATTAAATGTCATTTACCTCTTAGGGTTTCTCTTTTAGGGTTTTGATCTCCTTCATAAGGATTTATTGATTGTAAATTATTTATTTTGTCTAGCATAAGTAAATTCAATCTTCTTGTTTATCAAGAAAACCCTTCTTTCTCTCTCTTTGTGTCTTTCTTTCTTCCTTGTAATAGTTATTTGCATGCAAGATATCCAAGGATCTATGAATTTGTTCATCATCTCCCTAGGTTATCTAATGACACCTCTAGATTAGGGAATATCAAGCACCATTCACCTACTAAAGAAGGAGAGTCATCCAAAAGTGGAGAGAAAAGAAATGCAAAACAAAAAGGAAAACCTACATGCTTTTATTGTGGCAAAATTGGCAAAGTAACAAATATTTGTAGAATTAAGAATGGTAAGAAATACCCTAAACCTAATTTTACTAGTACTTGTTTTTATTATAAGAAGTAAGGTCATCAAGCACATGAATGTAGATCGAAGGTTAGAAATAAATCTATTTCACCTAGATTTGAAGGATATTTCTACAATTTTGAAAAGTATGCACATAGAGAACATGAATGCAAATTAGAGCCAAAGTCTAACCAGCAACCAAAAACCAAGACAATGCACCTAGTGCAAGAGAACCTAGGTTATCCTCAAGTCATGGTTCCATACTTTGGTTTTTGGCTTGCACTCACCTTAGCCAAGTCATTTGGTTGTGTTTGGACCTTAGAAGGTCATGTGTCTTTTCTCTTAGGTGGACTTGACTAGGCTCAATCCATTCTAGTTGTTTTTTCTGATCTTGTGTTTAGGTTGTTAGTAAGCAAAATTAGGGGTATGGGTCTTATACCCTAGAAGTCTGTGGAAAGTTTGGTTTTCAGTTCAAATTATCCTCTATGGTATTTTCACATTTTATTTGCATACGTTGGAGGTCATATATTGTCATTTGGTACAAGGTTGGGGAAAGATGTCAATTTATTGCAAAGTCATCAATTTGTTGCAAAAGTTGTCAATTATGTAAAATTGGCCCCAAAGAATGTGATTTGATGGTTTGAAGGCTAAATCATACTTATAAATCACAAATATGTAATAGTGGACCTATTTGGAAGTTTCCAAGGGATAAATGTAAAAAATGCTAGGAGATGTAAAAAGTTGTCAACAATTTGTGAAAATTGCTTGATAACATTGTCACAAGAAAGTTGCATATCTTGGAGATGGAAATGATGGTTAGGATAGCTATCTAAAATATTTTAAAAACCCTATGAAACCAAGAAGGAGGCCCATTCCAAGTGTTGGAATTGTAATAAGTGGAGTTTGAAAACTAAAATCCACAAATTGTTGCTCCAAATTAGACAATTTTGTGTGTTCTTTTTATTGCATGAGTATTTTGATGGCTTGAAGGACTTATATTTTCATTCAATATTTGAAGTTAATTTTCTTAGAGTACATTTTGTTTTAGATTTCAAATTTTAAAGAGTTTATTTATTCATAGTTAGAAAATATTTTGTGAATAGACAGTTTGTTGATCTAATTTTGGCAGTTTTGTGGGAAATGGCTCCCCCATGAATGCTCAACATGGAATCATCACGATCTTGAGGGAAATGGAGGTGGAGTCTCTATATAGTGTATATAGAAAAGGAGTCTAGAAAAACTAGTTTTCTATTTTTCATGTGATGCTCTAGGCATGCTTTTAATGCATGGCAAGATGATAACAATGCTAGCAAGTTGATTTTAATGGATTGAATGTGTCAAAATTCAATATAAGAGTTGTAGAAGGAGGAGGGATGTATGAGTAATGTGTGTATGTGAGGATAATTTCTCAAGATAATACTTTCTATACATTTCATTAAGCTCTAGCAAGTGTTAATGTACATTTCTTGAAACCCTCATTTTTAAGCATAAAAGTAGCAAAGGGGTATATAGAAAGGTTGAGGATGTGAAACCCATAAAATCTTGAATTTTTCCTAGAAGGGTATTCATATTGGTAGTTATTTTTCCACCTTGTTAAGGGAAATTTGGAGTTAAGGCCCAAAAACTAAGTTTGGAGGCCTAATTCTACTAAGCCTAATTAGGATAGTTTTCCCAAGTTTGAAAGAATCGATAATGAAACGTATTGATTTTGAATCCAACATGATAGGGATTGTCTAAAAACCCTCAAGTTGAATTTCTTACTCCATTTTGAAGGTAGAATGACTAAGTTTGATGAAATTGAGAGTTTGAAGGACAAGGGAAGATGTGTCTCTAAGAAGGGAGCAAGTTGTAAAAATATTGGTGTAACTAGATAAGAAAGATTGGAGGATAAGATAGCAAATCCCCTTGAGGTTAGGGTAGCAAAATAGATACACTAGTAGGCTAGAAGAGAAGACTAGGTGAGTCCTTATAGAAGAAAGGGCTAAAAGGAATCTTGATTACATTAGATTGGTATAAGAGCCACCAAAGATTTGGGGCTAGTGGCATGTCTTTGTATACCAAAGAGTTAGTAGGACATGCACACATAGTGAACAGTAAAGAACTTTCCAAGGGGATGAAGGAAAAAAGGAGAGGAATATGCTCCTAGAGGAAGCATTAGAGGAGATGAAAACAAAATTGGAGGAAGTTGTTAAAGCAACCAAGAAGGAGAAACTACTGATAAAGGTATGAGAAAGGTTGATGAGGAAGATGTCATTCTTGAACTAGACCCTTCATTAACTGAGGAACCATTCCTAAAAGCGATCAAGGCATTGGGTGGAAAGGCCCTAGAAAGAATCCCTTTGTTTAGTGAAAACATGGACACTGCACTTGTGATGGAATGGATTAAGGGAATGGAAAACCACTTCAAGTGTGAAGGGGCCACTGAAGCAAAAAAGGCCAAGGCAGCCAAATCTAGGCTAAGAGAATCACCACTAACCTAGTGGAAGTATCTCCAAGAAGAGAGGGAGAAGATGGAAAAGAAACCCATTCCAAATTCTAAATCCATGGTGACTAAGTTAAAGGAACAATACCTACCTAAAAATTATGAAATTCAAATACACAAGAAAATGAAAATTTTGAAACAAAAGGACATGTATGTGACAACATATACTAAATTTTTTTAGAAGTAATGTTTGAGTTCAAAGGCTCAAGAGGAATAACCTCTTAAGGTGGATATGTATCTAGGTGGGTTGAAGAGAAATATATAAGAAGAGATTAGTCTATGGACACCTACAAAAGTCCATAAGTGTTTTCAATTGTCATTGAAAGTATAAGAGAGGACTAGGAAGAAATTAGACACCAACTTTAGAGGTAAAGGTAGAAATAGAGATGGTATGAACCAAAGAGCTTATGGTGGTAGAGGTTTAGATTCAAGGAACCAATGGGAAACTAAGATAACTGAACAACAAGAATGGAACTCAAATAAAGGGAGTTTCACTAGGGGAAGAACCTCTAATAGTAGTGGAAGGGGAAGAAATTGCAACCAAGGTAGAGGATCCTACTTTACAAGTATGAAATGCTACAATTGTAACCAGTTGGGACACCCTAGCTACATCTAGGTTCCTTGAGAAAGGTTCTACATCCCAATGGAGTGTAAAAAGAGTTAATTATGTGCAAGAAGAGTCTAGTAACAAAGAAAAACCATCTAAAGTGCCTTTAGAATTAGAAGAAGGGGAGAACTTGGTGATAAGGAGGACATTGATTAAAGAACCCATAAAAGTAAAACCAAGGCAAAGAAGAGAACTATTTAGGGTGAAGTGCAAGATGATGGGAAAGGTGGGTAAGTTCATCATAGACTTAGGTTCTACAAATAATATTGTATTAAAAGAGGTAGCTAGCAAATTAAATATGAAGAGAATTCTACATAGCAATCCCTATAAGGTTACATGTCTCAATAAGGGGCAACGTGTTCTTGTAAGTGAAAAAACATGGGTTCAATTTTTAATACGAAGGTATAAGGAAAGGTTTTTATGTGACATTATACCTATGGATGCATGTCGCCTTCTACTAGGAAGGCCATTACAATTTCATAGACAAGCAATGCATGATGGAATTAGATATGCATACTCATTCAAGAAAGATGATGTGACATTCAAGATTGAATCTTTAATAGAAGAGGGAGAAGTGAAATGTCCAAGTCCTAATATCCTTGTGGTGGGTGAAAAGGAGTTCTTAAAGACCCTAGAAGAAGGAGAAGGAGTAGGGTTTTCTTTAGTGTTGAAACCTAAACAACAAGTTGCTGACAAAGAAAGAAAGAAAATAGAGCTACCCAAGGATAGGGATAGTCTAAAATCCCTCAAGTTGAATCCCTCACTCAATGTTGAAGGCAAAATGACTAAGTTTTATGCAATTGAGATTTTTAAGGACAAGGAAAGATATCTCTAGGAAGGGAGAAAGTTGTAAAAACATTGGTGTAACTTGATAGGGAAGATTGAAGGATAAGATAGCAATCCTCTTGAGGTTAGGGTGGCAAAAGGGAAACCCTGGTAGGCTAGAAGAGAATCCTAGGTGAGTCCTTAGAGAAGAAAGGGCTTAAAGCAATCAGTTTACATCAAATTGGTATCAGAGCCACCAAAGATTTGGGGCTTGTGGTATGTCTTTTTATTTAAAGATTTAGTAGGGTAGGCAAACATGGTGACCAATGCAAAACTTTCCAAGAAGATGAAGAAACAAAAGTAGGGGAATAGGCTCCTATAGGATGCATTAGAGGAGGTGAAAACAAAATTGGAGGAAGTTATCAAGGCAACCAAGAGGATAGGTCAAGAAGAAGATACTAATGATAAAGTTAAGGGAAAGGTTGATGAAGAAGATGGCATTCCTAAATCGGACCCTTTATTGACTGAGGAGCCATTCTTGAAAGCCGTCAAGACATTGGGTGGAAAGGCCCTAGAAGGAATCCCTTTGTTTAGTGGAAATATGGACATTGAACTTATGATGGAATGGATTAAGGGAATAGAAAACTAGTTTTAGTGTGAAGGGGTCACTCAAGCACAAAAGGTCAAGGTAGCCAAATCTAGGCTATGAGGATCAACAATAACTTGGTCTAAGTATGTCCAAGAAAAGAGGGAGAAGATGTGAAAGAAACCCATTCCAAATTCAAAATCCATGGTGACTAAGGTAAAGGAACAATACCTACCTAAAGATTATGAAATTCAAATACACAAGAAAATGCAAATTTTGAAAGAAAAAAAGGATATCGATGTGGCAAAATATACTGAAGAATTTCAAAAATTATGTTTGAGATTAGGGATTCAAGAAGAAGAACCTCTTAAGGTGGCTAGGTATCTTTGTGGGTTGAAGTGGAACATACAAGAAGAGATCAGTCTATAGACACCTATAATAGTCCATAAGTTTTTCCAATTGGCATTGAAAGTGGAGGGGAAGGATAGGAAGAAATCATACACCAACTTTAGAGGTAGAGGTAGAGGCAGAGATGGTAGGAACCAAAGAGGTTATGGTGCTAGAGGTTCAAATTCAAGGAGCCAGGGATAAATTAAGATGACTAAACAACAAGAAGGGAACTCAAATAGAGGGAGTTTTAGTAGGGGAAGAAGCTCTAAGATTAGTGGAAGAGGAAGAAGCAACAACCAAGGTAGAGGATCCTATTTTACATCTAAGGGTTTTGGAATTTCTTTAGTGACAACTGAATCACCCCTCCCCTCTTAGTTATTCCTCTTATATTTCCGACAACTTCTACATATTCATTGCTAAAAAATTTGGCAACAACATCACTCATACTAGATATGTCCAGCTTCATCAGGGTCTACTATAAAGGAAAGTTATCCTTTTTTATCTTAGGTCTATCTCTCTTATTCATCATGATCTTTAGCTTTAAGTACCTTCAAAAAGTTTTCTTTAAGTACTATTTTCTGATACCAATTGTTAGAAATGTTTAGAATAACTGAGGTGGGGTGAATTAGTTACTCAAGTTCTTTATGTACCACTTGAACAATTAAATATACAACACTTCATTGTTCTTGTTATCATGTTGTTCCTTCATCTCTACTATAAAATTTTCATAAACTATAACTTGAATTGCATAATGAAAATATTATCAAGTGTAAAAATTCATAAAACATTCATCATAGTTTGACACTGGGATTTTACATGGAAACCCAATTTGGGAAAAACCACTAGCAACATATCACTCCTTCAAAGTGGGCTCTACTAGGAGCCAACCTTGTTAAAGGGTACAATACAAACTATAAAATATGACTTGGTTAGAGGATTTAATCACTCTAATAAAAGTGACCTTGTAAGAGGACTTTGATTATTCTATTTACAATGTCACCTAGTTAAAGGATTTACACAGACTGTTAACTCCTCAAATGACTGTTAGGTCAACCTTTGTTAAAAGGATTTCAATACAAACTATTTAAAATGATAAGAAAGAAAATAGTAGGTTTGATCTATGTGATTACAAATCACTTTTTTAGGTTCAAATCTCTATTTGTTCCTTATATTGGTTCAGTGATAAACTTTCCATTTTCATCTTTGATTTTAATCTGCTTGGTCACCCTTCAAGTAATCAATCCACTCTTTTCATCAACACTTAAGCCTTCTTCACTAATTCACTTATCAATAACAACATCATATCTACAAGCTTTCTCCTTTAGCTTCCATTCACTCACTTGTGTGTTTTTGATCAACATTTCTCTATATGCCTCTCTTCACATACAAACTAGTTGGGTTCAACTGGGCTTGACTAGACACAACACCAAATGTTCAATTATATATCTCTTTAAATGGGAAATTCATACTCTATTGTTTTCTACATCCACCATAGATCTCGGGGTTTATGATTAGATTCAACTTGATTCAACGTATCTGTCCATCTTCTTGATCATCCTCTAGAAACTTATCTAGAATTTGTCTATTATGTCTTTACCTAATCACCTTCTTGAATTTAATGATCTAATTCATCAATCTTATCTCCAACACATTTTACATCTCCCAATAAATCAATAGAGTTGGCTTGATCTTACAATTTTTTTGAATTTTTTCTCTTATTGTCACTAGGTAATCTCTAAAATCTGATACTTGATCAACAATGAAATATGGGTCATTGTAAATATTTTTGGCTTGGCATCAACTAACTTGCTCAGTCAATACTATATTTTCTCAGCACTAACTGTAGCTTATTTGACACTAGCATTACTCGAAACTCTTTAGTATTTTACTCTTTTTCTTAGCTTCATTAACTTTATTGACATAAACAATTACTTTTATTTATACACATCTATCTAATCAAATGTCCATTGTAACTTTCTTTTCATAACTTCAACATTTCCTCTAGGTGCTATAGATATGAGTACTTTCTGAAATCCTCTTCATCAATCGAATAGATATGACATTTAGACTAGGTAACAATATGTCTCATCTCAAATCCTCTTCATCAATCAAATAGATATGACATTTAGACTAGGTAGCAATATGTCCCATCCATGGATTTGACATCAATGATAAAACAACAATTATTTCAATTGTAAGTTTCCAAAAATACCTTTATTGTTAGTGTTGCTCAAAAGTTGCAAAGTTGTAACTTGATAATACATCCAACTTTTTCACAACTTCAATTGATTGTCACCTATGGTCCAAAAATTAGTTAGAGATATCTTTAACTATCACAAGAGATTATAAGAGCCTTAAATTGAATTTGGTTGGTTGGCAAGAAATCCTAACTAATATTCAAGAAGAATTTACTATTTCTCTTGTATTTGTCTATATATTTCTATATTGTGTTTTATAGGCAATTTGGTATTAGTTAGATTTTTTAAGTATCTTTATTTTTCAACTAGTTTGAGGTTTCTAAGAGCTCATTGGTAGAATTGTCATGAGTTTTTGTGCAAGCAGATTTGAAACCATCACAAACCAATGTTCGAATTGAATAATAGTATTTTACCTAACAATTCCATAGTTGAAAATCTCTAAATTGGTGGAATGTGAGGAAAAGTTGTATATATTTAATTATTTTTAGAGTTAGGAAGGTTTGGGCCAGTTTTCTATTTTTAATGTGAATCACTAGGTTGATCATTGTCTATTGGTGAGCCCAAGAAGCTAGTGCAAACACCCAAGCAAATGCGTTAACAGATTGGACAAGTAGATCCACTCATGGACCGATGGTCTTTGATGCTAATAGACTCAGATAAATTATATTTTTGATGGTTTTAATCCCTTATATTTTTTATGAAGACAATGTTCTTGTTCTTGTTCTTGTTCAATAAGGCATAAAAGCCTAAAAAGGAGGGTTTTGTGAAAAGCTGGTGAATTGGAAGAACCTAAAAGCCAAATTCTAATATTGTCCAAAGCATCCAAATGGATGTCTAAAATGGTCAAAAAAAATTTCCCTTATTGAACAAGATTAGAAAAAGGTTGGAAAACCAAAGAATGGAGGCCTAATTATAGTAGATCAAATTGGGCCTATTTTGCATAGCATGTTATATCTTGCCAAACTAATGCAAACCCATAACTCCACTATTCCAAGCATGAATAAGAGATGGAAAGAGACTCCAAAGGCCTAATTAGGAGGGTGGTCTTGTTGGTTGATACCCTAGTCAGATAAATGTGTTTGGGGAAAGAGATTTTCTAGATGGGAACTAGGAAGAACAAGTTAGATTGGTTGGGAATACACCTTGGGAAAGTAAAACCTAATATTCGAGGGAAAAAAGAACTTTATCAAAAGAAGGATTGTATCAACCCTAAACTATACCTACTAGGCCTTGGGAATGCATTTGCATGGACTTTGTGTTGGGTTTGAGTAAAATAGCAAGGGACTATGATAGTATAAATGTAGTTGTGGACAAATTCAGAAAAATGACTCACTTGATTCCTTATAAGAGCACAAATGATGCTTCCTATATCGTTGGATTGTTCTTTAAATAAATTGTGAGAATCCATGGGTTTCCCTTAAGCATAGTGAATGACAAAGACTCCAATTTTTTGGCCACTTTAATAGAAATCTCTAGAAGAAGTTAGGTACTAATTTGGAATTTTCTTTAGCCTACCATGTTTCATTTAGATGGTTAAACATACATAGTGAATAGATCATTAAGAAATCTATTGAGAACATTAACCAAACAACATGATCAAGCATGGGATCTAGTGATTGACAAGCTAAATATGCATAAAATGATTCACGAAATAGATGTATAGGGAAAATTCCTTTTGAGATGGTGAACGAGTATTACCCTAGGGGTATTATGGTGTTAAGAGACTTAATAAAAATGGAGAAGAGGAGTGCATTGGGAGAAACCTTTGTAGAGAATATCGAAGAAGTTCATGAGAAATTTAAGAAGACCTTGTAGAAAAGTACAGATAAATACAAAACCCAAACTATTAAGTAAGGAGAGAAGTAAAATTCAAGGTAGGTGACTTGATAATGGCCTATCTTATAAAGGAAAGATTACCCAAAAGAAAACCAACCAAGATTCTAATTAAAAATATTGGAGAATTGAAGTTAATATATAAGTTTTGTGACAACACTTGGATGTCATGACCTCATGTGTGCTGATGGCTAGATACATCATTCTATCATGAGTTTTCATGTACTGCCATGAACTATAAGATACCATGAACTACTGAGTGCCTAGTGTTATGAATAGATGAGTGTTGGGTGCTATGAACTACCATGAGCTAAGCACTTGGTCTTCTGTAATTTATAGTTTCAGAGGTGCTCTACTATGTGGAGCAAGTAGATACTGTGAGACATTTGGCAACTCTTGCTTGGCGCACATAGAATTTTTTGAGTAAAAGGATGTGGAGGTGTTGTGACTGAAGCCACTGCAGGTGCCATGACTAAAGTTGCTACCACATAGTTAAATAAATAGACAAGAAGCATGTACCATAAGCAAGCAAGGTATGGAGTCGCAAAGGGGTCTCTGTTGTGAGCCAATACCATGATTAGACGTTGTTATACTATGGGGGTGCTAGTATGCCAAACCAAGTGTTTGACAATATACTTCATTATCCATAGTACCCTGATATCAAGACTAGATTATATGAGAACTATTTCACAAAATGTCTAGTATCATATCTGCTTTGGTTTATTCAAATATAGCTTAGTGTTTTATTCATTTACTATTTGGTTTTGAATCATGGACCCCCCACCCTATCCAACAATATTACAACAGATAGTTAACCACTTTAAATTATTAGAGAAGGATAATGTAGCTCTTAAAGTCACAACTCTTTCTCTCTTGGCAGTTTCCTAAGGTCTCTTACTATAGTTACAGAAGTTCAAATCAATGAACCAAACTCTCTAGGGCACTATTCACTCCCTACCTGAATCATTAAATGACTTAACCTAGTAAGTTGTGGCTAATTCTTCACGCATCGAAGACCTCTCTAAAACTTTTACCACACAAACAACAAAGATCACAAAAGATATCAGCTCCATTATTGAAGACTTCAGAGATATTAGAAACCTCAAGGACATGAAAATTGAGCTTTTTTGTAAACAAACATCTCTCTTGATTGAAACAAAGTAGCAAATTAAATCTTGGGTCTACTTGCAAAAACTCTAGCACTATGCCTCTGCCTAAGGCCAAAAAATTTGTCCAAGAGAAGTTGGCAAAACACTAGATTAGGCACTTCAAGGAACTCAACCTTCATCCTCCATTGATCCTCTCCCCACAAGCTACTCATTTCTTAGAGAGCAATTAGGTATTTTTGATATTACATTAGATAGAGCATGGTTTGGACACAATGGCACCCTTTTTCATAGGTTCCTCTCACTGGCTGATCAACTACAAGCTCTTAGGGCAAAGAAAAATCTCTTCCTTCTTCCCACAAAGATATTTTTTGATGAGGACCTCACAAAATAAAAAGTAACTAAACTAAAGCACTCTAGGAGTCTCGTGGTAGAAGCAAGAAGTAGCAAAAAATGGGTAGTAATAAGGAATCTAGAAGCATTTATTTGTGACTCACCTCCCAAGGGTTGGGATACAAGACATACCCAAGCCAAATGATAGTTTGAGCACCAATAGTTGGGCAAGTCTAAGCCCTCCATTGGCTCTTTGTTTGTCAACTATTGGAATGGCAATGGCTCCCTATGGTCTTTGCCAAGGTTACTTCATGATGCAGTTGGGTATGCTAATTTGTTGGTTTTTACTGAGACTCATGAGAGTCATGCTCAACCCCTTCTAGGTTACATAGGGTATCAGTGGCTTTAAGTTTATAGGAAGGAGGTCCACGCTTGAGGTGGTGTGCATGGTTCTGGTGGGGTTGCTTGTTTGATTAGAGATTACTTGTTCAGTACTACCACTTTGGTTCTTTCTAACATTCATGCCAGATTTATGTGGATCCAGCTTGGAGGTACTAGTAGCCATTAGAAAGATCTCTTCATTATCATATGTTACTTTCCATGAACTTCCTCACCTTACGCCATTCATAGTATTGAGGAAAGGAACCATTTTATAGACTTATTTGAGATCATCTCCAAGTTTGGGGCTATGGGTGACATCATCATCTTAGGAGATTTTAATGCATTGAGTAAAGATCTCCAAACCTCCCAGTGTGACTATGGGTTTAACTTGATTTTTACTATTAAGAGGGATCCTACTAGTATGGGGCTTCAACATTTGTTTGAGGATCATAGTGGACCTCTAACTTTCTATGGTTGCTTCTTTCCTCCCCTCCATCCAAAACTTTACTATCTCATGTCTTCCTTTAGCTAATCATGCCCTCAGCCTCTCGATTCGTGTTTCTTCCCACCCTCTACAACCCACCTTTAGTCACCCTACCTAAATCTGCCCCCATACCCATTGCTATTTTGAGGATAGTGATCAAGACCTCTTCATTTTTCATTTGAGTATATTCCTCTACCCCACTAGCTTTACAGGTCATAGTTAGGTGTCTACCATGTTTCATTCACTAGCTACCATGACTTGGGAGTCAGCTCTCCTCTCTATCCCCCACCTCTCCATTCCCAACACTCCTAGATCTTTTCAACAAAATACTTATCCCATGAACCAGTGTTTTGATGATGCCTATAAAACTTTCCACTACTCCTTGCACTTGGATTTTGATACTCATTCCCCTGCTTTCACCAATTTATGACTCTTGTACAAACACTTTCTTTGCCATAAAAAATGATTATTTATTGCTTCACAGGGCAGATCCCTTCATGACACTCTTATTTAGTATCCCAAGTTGTTTTGGTCTGTCATGTTATTAACAAAGCATGTCCTAAACATGACATTCCATTTCCTAATATAGACATCATCGTAGCAATGATAGCTAGATATGAGATGTTACCACTAATGGATAGCTTCTGTAGATACAATCCCACTAAAATATCTCATGAGGATCAACAAAAAATAAATTTTACATGTCCTTGGGGAACATATTGTTGGAATGTTATTTTTGTTGACCTTAAAAATGCAAGGGAAAAATATCAGAGAGCTACGACTACTATCTTCCATGATTACATGGACATCCTAATGGAAGACTATGTAGATGACCTGCTTTGAAAATCCCCTAGAAGAAGTGATCACCAAATATTCAATACAATGGAAGGCTATAAGCTCTGCTTGAATCCTAAAAAGTGTGTATTTAGGTTTGTTTCTAGAAAGCTTCTAGGGTATATTATTTCTCAACAAGGCATCAAGGTTGACCCTGAAAATGTAAAAGCAATACTTGAAATACCTTCTCCAACAAATCTAAGAACATTAAGAAGCATACAAGGAAAACTATAGTCTACCCATAGATTCATTGCATAGCTAGTAAATAAATGTCGAGCCTTTCAACATTTACTATGTAAGGGAGTATCCTTCTAGTAGAATAATGAATGTGATTAGTCTTTTCAATAGCTCAAAGATTATCTTTTGAATCCACTAGTTTAAATATTTCCTATTCTACGAAAACCATTTATTATATATATATATATATATATGTATATATATATATATATGTATATATATCTATATATATATATATATCAGCTACAGAAATAGAATTAGGATCTTTATTAGAATGAAATTATGAACAAGTGAGAGAGAGAGAGAGAGAGAGCCATTTATTACATCAACAAAACACTTATGGGGTATAAGTTGAATTATTCACTCATAGAATGAGCATGCCTTGTTGTCATCTTTGCTGCCAAAAAGATGAAATATTATGTGCTATATCAAAAAACCATACATGTCTCTAAGATTGACCCATTAAAGTATGTCCTAAATAAAGTTACTCTCATAGGGTGCATGGAAAAATGGGTTATTATCCTTAGTGAACTTGACATAGAATATGTGGATAGAAAATAAATCAAAAAACAAGTAATAGTTGACCAATTAGAAGAAGTACCCATAGTAGATGATTACCCCATGTAGATAGATTTTCCACATGAAGACATCTTTAACATGGATATAGCCAATGAATGAAAGCTTTACTTTGATGGCTCACATACAAGAAATGGTTTAGGAAATGGCATCATGTTTGTCACACTTCAAGGGGATATAATCCCTAAGTCATATCAGATAGCATTTAACTGTACAAAAAGCATAGAAGAATATGAGGCAATGGTAACAAGATTGAAGCTAGCCATCCAATGGACCATGCAACATTTAAAAGTATATGGTGATTCTCGATCAGTCATCCAAAAAGTCAATGATGACTATGAAACTAAATATGATAAGATGACACCTTAAAAATAAATGGTAGATTTTGTTAGAATATATAGTCCACTAATATAACTAAGAGGGGGGGTGTGAATAAGTTATACAACTATTGTCACAATCATTCACTTTAAACTATCTTAAAGATATGAGTAATGTTAACTAAAACCACAACAAGATACTCATACACAATAAACACCATATATGTTAACTAGGAAAATGCTTGATCAGAGGGAAAACCCTAGTGGGGATGGTACCCACTGTAATCACCTAAAAATGTTCATCTAGACCATCTTCATCTTGATCTCTACCATCTGTATGACTTTAAAAGGGAGAGAGCTTTCCCCTTCAAAGGATCCATCCATCTTTTGAGTATTGTTATGCTGCAGGTTTTCTAATAGGTTTCTCTGGAGCTTTGTGGAGAACTTCTTTTTCTTGTCTACATTCTCTCATCCATGGCATTCTAGCTTAGGTTAGCTTTCATTTTTACATGTAGCTTAAATCATATAGTCTAATAGTTGGATTGTAACACTCTCACACATGCTTAGCATAGCTACACTTTGCATCTCATTCTAGCTTAATCTTCATTTGCATTGCATCCTTGAGGAACTCCTTGAGACATTTTCATTCTTGTTTTTGTCTCAAAGAACCTCCCGTTGCATGGTTTACCAGAAAGAAGCATATCTCTAAGGCTCGGCTGAGAGCCTTCAAACTTGAAATATACCTTCTTGCACTCTGTGGATAGGGAGTGCTAAGCCAGCATTCAAACATTTTGAACTCATGGAATTGTTTGGATAGAAGGGTTTAGAGTGGGACACTTTTGAGTGTACACCCACAAGATGATGTACTAATATCTTGTTAAAGGATAGACCGTACTAGAAGTTTGTTACAACATTTAGTACATATGAGTCCCTGTTAGGAGGCTATGAATTCCTATTAGGAGATTCTAACCCTGTTAGGAGTTGTGGAAAATAGCTAGATCCACTTCCCAAATAGTTTCAAGGTTAAGATCAAAGAACTCACTATCCAAATGATCTCTATATTATCCCTTATAGAATAATAGAACTGAAATGCACTTCATTCCTTTATCTATGTCTTATCAACTAGAATTCTTCTCCTTCAGATCTTGTAACCAGATCTCATACTACAAATCCAATGATCCCTTGGATCACTTACAT
Organism: Cupressus sempervirens; assembly: GCA_028749045.1. Lineage (NCBI taxonomy): Eukaryota > Viridiplantae > Streptophyta > Pinopsida > Cupressales > Cupressaceae > Cupressus > Cupressus sempervirens. Next base: position 569,432,776 of record CM053789.1, on the reverse strand, counting down.
GCATTCAATAAGCATTCTGCTTCTTGTCGCACTATGCACTAATACTTTCCGTTCCACTTGATCCTCTTAATTCAAGTTCACATTATAAGCAAGGAAAACAACTTTCTTTTATACCATATCTTCATAATAATTCCTTGACTTGGCCTTGAGGTTTTCCCAATTCATTAAAATAAGATAATTAATTAATTATGAATTTCAATAGCATTGTTGGCTCATAGTCTATAAAAAACTTCACATGTGTGAAACCACATTTTGTGCACATAATGGCATCATTGTATGACTATCCTTGATAAATATGTAACTGCACATCTCTTCATTACATCTTAGATGAAAGATAGTGATAGATCATCACAACTCTATTTTCCAATGCTTAGGATACTCCCCCAATGTAGTATTGTCAACATTCATGCTAATAATCTCCCCTTTTCGCATTGATGGCAACATAGGTGAAAAAAATTTAGGTCCCAAAAATACCTAATTGAATTTTGTTGTTGTTGTTGTTGTTGTTGTTGTATTCACCTAAAAATGGTCATCTAGACCATTAGACCCCTTCTTAGCATTTTGGATAAATTAATTAATCATTTACCTAGACCAAATTGCTAATAATCAATTAATTTGGTTATAACCTATAGTTTTACTATGCTATCCTAAGTTCATTATTTGATTAAAAGGAACATGTCCCCTTTTAATTAAATAAAAGACCCCATTCTTCTAACCCACTTAAGGTGCACACATAGTCTTATTTTTAATTTACAAATTAAAAGAAATGGATGTTTGACTTCTGTCTTATATGGGAAGTCAACTTGTATTTTATTGGTTGAATTGTGTGTACACATGGGTCAACTCTTATTTTTGAACTCCACAATTGATCTTCCATTGTCTTGACTTTGATCTCTACCTTATGTACAACTTTGAAAGAGAGGGAGCTCTCCCTCTCAAAGGATCCATGCTCTTGAGTACTGTTATGCTCTAGGTTTATAATTTGAGTTCTTGAGAGGTTTTGTGGAGAACTTCTATTTTCTTGTCTACATTCTCTCATCCATGACATTTTAGCATAGTTTCATGATAGCTTAGTTTCCTTTACTATAATCTAACTCACATAGCATAATAGTTGGATTTGTAACACTCTCATTCTTGTTAACATAGTTACATTTTTTATTTCATTTAGCTTACTTCATATTTGCATTGCATTATTGAGGCATCTTTTGTAGATATTTACATTCTTACATCTCTGCCCTAATAGAACCTCTCATTGCATGGTTTACTAGCACGAAGAGCATTCCTAAGGCTTAGCTGAGAGCCCTTGTATTCAAATCATACTCTCTTGCACTCCATGGATAGGGAGCTCTAAGTCAACATCCAAACATTCCAAACTCATGGAATCACTTGGATAGAATGGTTTAGAGTGTGACACTTTCTTAGTGTACATTTTGGCACCCACTGTGGGGCAGAATGCTAGGTTTTGTCCTTCATCTCGCTGTTTTTATTATCTTTTTTACATGTTGTTTGCACTTTTTTTTTCAAGCCACATCTTTCAAACAATATTTTTCCAATTTTGTATGACATTTTTTATAACTGTAGTGCAATAATTTTTTGGGTAAAAGTGTCGTACAACAGCACTAAACTCTGTCACCCTTCCAGAGTATGTCAAGTCACTCAACTCAAGAAGGAATATCACATAGAAGGAAATTGTTGCATGTGTATAATAAGAAATATCACATGACATACTTCTAGCAAAAATTGTTGCTTGGTCTAAACTTGCTTGTTGATTGAGTGATTAGATTAGTTTCTTAGTTGTACTTGTTGTTTGTTGATTTTTTGTAGATCTATAGTGGTTTCACAAAGATTTATTTGTAGATTACATGCTATTTTGAAGCTATCTTGTGGGACTAAGGATTGTGTTTGTAGGTTGTTACCATGAAAAGATTGCCTAATTGCTTAATAAAAAAGAATGCATGTCAAAGCTTCAAATGCACAAGGGCTACTCACAATTGTTTGCAAGGCTGCCCAATACATAAAAACCCAAACTCGCTCGCTTTTTTTTTTCCTTTTTTTTCATGTGTGAAATCTACTAGTTGTTTCATTTTCGTATGCACATTAAACTTTTGATTGGGATTCCTTGGTGATAGAAGAGTATGCTCTTCACCCTTGTGGTGAATAAAAAATCTTGACCTCCCTTTGAATTTTCAAAGTAAGAGGATAATTGAAACTTCTTGGTGTGTTTGGATGAAATGATTGGAATAGGAGAGTATGCTCTTCACCCTTGTGGTAAATAAAAAATCATGACTTCAAAAGTTGATCCACTTCTTGTTTAGTCTAGAATCGTTTAGAGGGCCTGCTCTTGGACAACCTAAGAGGAACGAACCAAGTTGGGACAAGATAATATTCAGCTCTTCCAACCCACTATAAAATCAAGGCTATCAAGGACACAAAACCTTGGTAGATGTATTTTTTTGCTTTTCTTACTATGATTGCTTGAGGAATTGCGACCATGAGGAGACCACTAGGCAAGAATGGTTAAGGTGCTCTTCTACTTGCAACATCTATTACCCACCACAAGGTGGGGTGTCTCTTAATTGGGTAAAAGAGGAACATTACAAACATAAGCCCTTTCTAAATACCCTAGGTTAGTAGCTATCTTATTTTGCCACTCAACTTCTTGGTGCAAGGATCAGTCCTAGTGGATTACCTAGATCACCCCCAGATTGTACACTCACCATGTATGTTCCCTTAGTTATGCTGATAGAACTTCCATGACAAAGCCAATATCTCTGGTGCACAACCACTTGGTGTGAGGCAAAGGAGCATCAAGTGTTGGCCAAGTTGTTGAGTAATGAACTGTGACTCTAAGGTAGATTGCTTGGTTAATGTTTTTAAATGTGTTGACCCATGTTAACATTCTTACTATCCAACATCTTGATAAAATTGGTAGGAAAGTTGTTCCGATATCACAAATGCATACTAGAAAGGTTTTTTTTATCCTTGTTCAATTGTTTCAGACATGTTAAAAACCCCTACTATTTTCAAACCTCGCTATTACTCGACACAAACTAAAATCTAAAAATGTCTAGTGCTAAAGCTATCTGACTGTCAAACTAAAACACAATAAAGTTGGAGTCAAAAATTTTCTTTTTACACAAAACTAGCACTTTATCGCACCTTCTTTAGAGAAATATCATGCAATAGTTTTTTGAAACATTGTGTCACGTTATTGTTATAGATTTTTTCCCCTGCTATACCAAAGTCTATCATCCCACCTTGTTCGAACTATTCCCCAATAGAAACGTTTCACTGAAGTATTGTAAACTATATCGTACGACATATTGTGTTGTCTTACTATTGTCTGGGTTCTAAAAGATTATCACCTGAGACTTTTTTCTGCAAAAATAGGGTCTATGCTCAGCTTTATCTGATCTAGATTCTTGTCACTTGGGTCGTTCCTAGTCTTGATCACACATCTATATGTTAGGTGTTGTCCAAAGTTGAAAAGATAGGTTTGGTCTATCAAATGTAAGTCTTGAAATGTCATTTATGATTACTTTTCAAAATCTGGTTACTATTCTATGCTAGCTTTTCACTATTGAGCTTCTTGCTCACTTGCTTGGCTTGAGTCACTAGTGTTGTAAATTCTTGAGCACCTTTGACAAGCCATCTATTCTACCTTGACAAGTGATTATTCTTGATTGTAAGAGCTTCAAATTTGAAACACTTCTCTCATCCTATAAAGAAAAGTCACATCTTTACATGCCAATCACAAGCAAGTTCCAAGTTGGTAACGATAGTCATTCCCCTTTCATTGTCACATGGTTAGAAACTCCACCTAGGCATCCTTGCAGACAACCCTATATGGAAGACCTTGATTCTTGTCAAAGGTAGATAACCAACATTTGACACAATTTGCTTTACAGTTTTGAGAACCCATTTGGAACACCCTTTGACACACCCATGGGTGGAAACACTTTAACCAACATGCATCTTGATGAAATCAAATGCCGCTTGGAAGAACAAGCACATGAAAATAAAAGACTTTTGGAAATTATCATGCTAGGGAAGGAGTGGATCAACAAGTTAAAGCTAATTGCCATAGACACAATGAGGAAACTAGAAGAGACCATTTTCATAATCCTTTTGAACACATTCATATCAGGGGAAATTATGGTAATCACTCACCTCCAAGGACTCCTAGAGTCAACACAAGAGCATGTCCATCACCACCTAGATAGTCACAATCACATCATGAAAGTGAGGAGGAAATCAATAATAAGGACGTTGTAAGATTTCACCAAGATGAGCTCACTCAAAAACTGATGTTAAAAGCTTTAGACCAAAATGGGGATCAATACTCCTAATATATGGCAAAAAAAGGATGGAAGCTCCTGTTGGAATAATTTTAGATTAACTGAGAGGGTGGGGTGAATCAGTTAATCAAGGTCAAGATGTCTGAAAAAACTTTTCACAATTCAGTGAACCCATATAACATTCGTAACCATGCATGCATTCATTGTGTAAACCAAAACTGATATGTTATTGTTTAACTAATATGTAGAAATGTAAAACATAAAACATAACATATCCATCAGCACAATTGACCCAATGATTTAATGTGGAAACCCAATTTGGGAAAAACCACCAGTAACATGCTACTCCTTTCTCACTCTTCTGAAGTGATGCCCTATTAAAGGCCAACCCTATTAAACATTACAACACACACTATTAAACATGACCTGATTAAGGGATTTCAATCACCCTATTAAAAGTGAGCCTTGATAGAGGACTTTCGGTTATTCACTTGGAATGCCACCCTATTAAAGGATTTTCCAATGACTGTTAAGTCAACCTTTCTCCAAAGGATTTACCCTAATTTGATACAATTGTTAGAGAGTAATAGTAGAGTTTGATTTGATACAACTTACAACCTTACTTGTAGATTACACATCACTATTTAGTCCTCAACTCTGCTTGGCTTCCAATCTTTGCAATTCTAAATGCTTGTTCACCCTTCAAGCATTCAACCTTCTCTAGCCTTCTTGCTTAGCTCACCATTGTAGACTTCTTTTCTTGGGTCACTTGATGAAGAAAACTCTCTTCATTCACCTTGTCAGATTTTCACATCCAAAACCTCTCTAACCTCTCAACCTTTTCTTCATGACTAGGCATCCCTAGATATAGGGAATTAGAACTCTTTTTCCTGCTCATTATCCATCTCAAAAATTAGGGTTTTCAATGGATTAGGTAGGATACAATGTATCTACCCCATATCTTGTCTTCTCTAGAAACATCTCCTAGAATCCATTTTAATTCACCTCTAAAATGATTTACATAAGATTCTGTGCCTCTAGCTCATCAATCTCATATTTCTCTTGATTCACAAGTTCCAAGAAAAAAAACTTGTCGGCTTTCATTTGGTGAATATTTTATCTTATTCATAAAGCAACAGCTCGACATTATCATTTTACTGATGCTCGGCACATATTGTGTTACTTGGGATCTACTAGATTTTACTGGTGCTTGGTACATACTAAAAATCACTCAACATCTACTAACTTTCTCGGCACCTATTGGATTGCTTGGTTTGCACTAGAAATTGCTTTCACTCAACTCCAACTAACTTTTTGCTTAACTTGCACTAACTTTACTCGGTACCTTCTATCAACTTGGTCAAGTTTGACAAATGAACTTTGTCCAACCTTTTTCTTCTGAACTTTGTAAGTGTAGCCAAACATTTTGTAACGCCAAGTAGATCTTTAATACATTATGTTATCACTGTCTTAACTGATTCTTGCACTTCAATACATAATCATAACTCAACCTTTCCTCTAGGTACTTTTGTTACATCTTGTTGATCAAATCCTCTTCATCAATCAACTAAGTGATAGTGCTTGAAACATATAAGAAATTGTCTTACCAACATATAGCAATTTTGACATCAGTGACAAAACAATGATTGAAAATACTTCGTACAACAATTTTCTAACTCAAATGATTTTTTCAATCATATATCAACAATCTCTCTCCTTAGCATTTATGACAAATCAAACTGATTAACCAGTCAAACAAATGATGAACTATATAGGTTAAAACAATAAGGCAATACCAAAAAGAAAGCTTGTATATAATACTTCTCCCTCTGTCAACAACTCCTTCTTAGGTTACAAAATCTCACTTATCTGATTCTCTTTTGTCATTGGTTAGAAAAATATTAGAATATCTCCCTCTTTTATTTTTTTGCTAACTCCCTCTTTATTGCTTCCAGTCTTCTAATCTTTTGATGATGTACCTTTACTTCATTGTTATTCTTTTATAGTGTACTTTCTCCCAAATGTATTTTCTCCCTCTGACTTGATTTTTTGCGTTGATCATCTTCATCTTGATTAGAAACCACTTGATCAATTTCTTGTACTTTCTCCCTCTTTGACAACAATGCCAAAGACATGTACTCAACACTTGGCATCTTTATATATGTAGATATAAACTTTTGTAGGTTCTTCAATTTTCTCCCTCTATTACCTTGCTTGTGACTGATTTCAAATTCCAGCTCTATGATTAATTTAGGCAACTTCCTAAAGCAAGATCCATTGCATCAATTTTTATGAAATGAATGTTAGCTTGTTTGATGCAGGGTACTCCCTCTGTCTTTTACATAGCCTTTGATGGGGGTATCACCCCTAATTTACCTCTCAAATATTCATAAGCATCCTTAGGTAATTTTTTGGTGAAGATATTAGCAATTTTCTCCTTTGTGTTGATATATTCCATCTTCACTTCTTTGTTTTGAACCAACTCCTTTACATAATGATACTTTATTGCAATGTGCTTTGTCTTTGTATGCATTATAGGATTCTTTGATATATTTATAGCACTTGTATTATCACAATAAAGTGCTACTATTTTAGTGATTTCTTCCTTCATTCCCTTTAGTAACTGTTTGATCCATACAATGTTTATGCAATTGATAGCAACAACACCATACTCTGCTTCAGCAGTGGATTAGGAAGTATAGCTTTGCTTCTTGCTTGTCCATGTAAAAAGTCTTCTACCTAAGAAAAATCCTCCTCCACTGATGCTCTTAATATCATCAATATTTCTAGCCCAATCAGCATCAATGTAGGCTTTTAGCTCAGACTTTTCATTCTTCTTATAGTATAAACCATACTCTTTTGTTCCTTTCAAGTATCTCATTATCCTTTTCACTACCACCAGTAACATGCTACTCCTTTCTCACTCTTCTGAAGTGACGCCCTATTAAAGGTTACAAAACACACTATTAAATGTGACCTAGTTAAGGGATTTCAATTACCCTGTTAAAAGTGAGCCTTGTTTGAGGACTTTAGGTCATTCACTTGGAATACCACCTTGTTAAAGGATTTTCTAGTGACTATTAAGTCAACCCTTCTCCAAAGGATTTACCCTAATCTGATATAATTTTTGGAGAGTAATAGTAGAGTTTGATCTAATACAACTTACAACCTTACTTGTAGATTATAGATCACTATTCACTCCTCAACTCTACTTGGCTTCCAATCTTTGCAGTTCTAACAACTTGTTCACCCTTTTAGCATTCAACCTTCTCTAGCCTTCTTGCTTAGCTCACCATTGCAGACTTCTCTTCTTGGGCCACTGGATGAAGCAAACCCTCTTCCTTCACCTTGTTATAATTTCACATCCAAAAACTCTCTGACCTCTCAAGCTTTGCTTCATGACCAGGCATCCCTAGATATAGGGAATTAGAACTCTTTTTCTCACTCATTATCCATCTCAAAAATTAGGGTTTTTGATAGATTAGATAGGATACAATGTATCTACCCCATATCTTGTCTTCTCTAGAAACTTCTCCTAGAATCCATTTGAATTTGCCTCCAAAATGGTTTACATAAGATTCTATGCCTCTAGTTCATCAATCTTATCTTCCTCCTAATTCACAAGTTCCAAGAAAACAAACTTATTGACTTTCATTTGGTGAATCTTTGATCTTATTCATAATTCAACAACTTGACATTATCAATTTATTGATGCTTTGCACATACTGTGTTACTCGACATCTACTAGATTATACTGGTGCTCAACACATACTAAAAATCACTCAGCATCTACTAACTTGCTCGACACCTATTGGTTTGCTCGCCTTGCACTAGAAATTGCTTTCAGTCAGCTCCAACTGACTTTTTTCTCGGCCTGTACTAACTTTACTCGACACCTTCTATCAACTTGGTCAAGCTTGATAAATGAACTTCCATCCTTCTTCTTCTAAACTTTCTAAGTGTATCCAAACATTTTGTAACCCCAAGTAGATCATCAATACATTACTTTATCACTGTCTTAATTGATTCTTGCACTTGAATACATAATCAATCTATGCTCTTCCATTTGATAGGAGTTTATACATGACTCCATTTCCTAAGGATATAGAGGTTCCTAAGTATAACAAATACGATGGAAATGGTGACCCTCATGATCATGTGACACATTTCTATGCTATTAGTATGGATTTTATGTATGAAGACTCTTATCTGATGTGTTTGTTTCCTAGAAGTCTAAGAGGCCAAGCTATGGAGTGGTTAACAAAATCAACTACGACTCTCAAACCATTTGATGAGCTTGCAAAATACTTTATCCAACAATACTCTCACAACATTCAACATCCTATAACTATTTTGGACTTATGCCAAATTAAGAAAAAATAGGGGTAACTCTTTGGAACATACCTTTAATGATAGAGATCCCTATACTATAGGTACCATTGACAAGTTCTTGAAGTTGAGAAAATTGATATTTTTCTCAACACGCTTCTACCTGAGTTATAGTTTGACCTAAGAAAGTAGTTGTTCACATCCTTTAATGGAATGGTTGAGAGTGCATATCACATTGAGGACGTTGCTATCAAGAAAGGTGACATTGTTGTGAACAAAGACAAAAATAACAATGGAAATGACAAAGACAAAGGCAAACCTTGGAATAAAAAAAAATATGTTGTCAATGACAAAGTAGTGGACACTCCTATGACCAAGGAACCTATGTTTAACCTTTCTAATGCTACAAAACAACAAGAAAGTTCAAAACCACAAACATCTAACAAGATCTCTAAGTTTACTAAAAAATGACCTGTTTATACACCAATGGTTGAGACTTACAAAGTGGTCTTAAAAAGCTTAATTGCAAACAAGATGGTTACTCTACCAAATAATTCCCATCCCTATGACCCATTGGTAGACCATCATGGTGGAGAGAAGATCACATTTGCATCTATCACCGAATCAAGGGTCACAATACTGAAAATTGTTTCAAGCTCAAAGATGTAATTCAAGATCTCATTGAGGCTAGTAAGGTTGTCATCGATGGCCTCATTAAAAAATATGACCACAAAGCTTTTAAAAAACCCTTTGCAGAATATGAGAAAGGTGAAACCTCTAAAGCTACTAAGAAGAATCATTATGCCAAAATTAGCTATGCCTATGCTAACGTAGACAACCATATAGGCATGCTTGAGCCTATTGAGTATTTATGTATGGAAAGTTCTAATGACAAAAACTGACCTAAAGATAAAAGACCCAAAGTTGTCCTAAAAATGTGAAATTCTCCTCAACACCATAATGACACTAGACCTAAGGTGTTACTCTAAGTGGTTGAATCTTCCTCTTCATAGTGTGCACCACTCAATGCCGTCACTAGGAAACAATCAAAGGTTGTCGTAAAAGTTTCTCACGATCCTAAGAATGCTTCATCTTCTAAACAACCAAGTACTTCTAGGATCTCCAACTATGACCTTGTCAACCAACTACAATATATGCTAGCTCAAATTTCCATTTTTGAGTTATTAAAGTTATCAACCATCTACTCCTAAAGGGAAAGAACTTGCAGAGCCTATCAATGTTCTACATTTGAAGTTCTATTCTTAGAGGCTTGCAACTTAGCTATCTTGTACATACTTATTGATCCTGAAAAAATCCTAAAAATTAAAAAATATCCTTAAAAAAGACCATCCTAGTGAAAACCTAGCAATAGGCACTTTGATGTATCACCAAAAAAATTTAAAAATACAAAAATACAAAAAAATAAAAAAGTTAAATTTTTTTTTTTAAAAGTCTTGAAAAAATTTGCCATGTAAGAATTTTTCTTAGGGAAAAATCACCCAAGACCAAGAAGCTCAACAACTAGCACAAAAATAGATCAATATAGTATGATTAGAATAAAAATATGATATTCAATTGGTGTTGTATTGATGTACAAGTACACTAGGAGAGCTTGTATATAAAGGCCTCTAGAATGCTTCTAGAATGTCTATGAGTTAGCAATATGATAAGCCTCACAATTAAGCACATGTCCGTCAAGAGTGGATTATCCTCCATTAAGCACAGGAGTTACTGTGATGACAAGAGGATAAGCCTACAAAGTTGTTTCATGTAAAATTATGTTGTAGACACTGTGTGCTTAATTAAGAGTATGAACAACTATGTTGTCTACATGACAACTCAATTGATTATGCAAACTCTAGTATTGTAGACACCATGTGCTAAATTAGAGTTGATAACTCATATGTTCTCTACATGACAACTCATATGGGTATGCAAACTCCTAGGTGTCTAACCTAATAAATAATAAAATAATACATTTACCCTAAGTAAACTTAAGTAAAGCATATATAATAATAATTTACACTAACACCCCCCTTAAATGCAACTTAGGAGAATGCATTTAAGCTCACAAAATCTATGATGAAATGCATAATGGGTCCTGGCTACTAGGCCATGTTAGGTACCCAAGTAAAAATGCAATGTAATGCAATGAATGAAATGCAATGCAATTTCTCTGAAAAATGGAGAAAGAAGGAAAATCTCATGGGAAAAACCCTCCCCCAAAAAGAGAGATAAGTACAATAAGGAAGATGCATTTATGGATGGAGTAATCAAGAACCCCCCATTATGACATACATCATGCATATATAATAGAGAATCCCTCCATGAAATCCACCCCTTAGTGAAGGATCTTGTGATGATGAGTTCTTGAAGAAAAAAGAGAATCCAATGCCGAAAAACAACATTTCTCCCTTTAGGAAGAAGGTACACCAAGTAAATGTGTAAATATGCTTCCCATTGTGGATAGGAAGATGGAATAGGGATCCATATGTAGTATGGTGCAGATGCTCCCTCTGAAGTCTGCTCAAATGTTGACAAGTCCTTGATAAATGTAGATGCCATAAACCAATCTGGTGGATGTCCAAAAGATGGTGGCAAACAAGGTAACATATCCATTTAGGGAATTGAAACAACCTCCAAAGATGATGAAGCATCCTAATAGGAAGATGTAGGAAGAGAAGCAATGTTGCCTCCCCTCAATGATGTATGTACACCCATGAAAGAATCTCCTTGATGATTGAAGAAGCTGCACCATGAAAGTTGAATAATATTCCTCCTTATAGGAAGAAATGGTACAATAGGTGTAGTAGAGAATGCTCCCCAACTAGCAGGAAGAATTCTTAGAAGATATGATATTTGAGGAAATTGGTATACAATCTCCAAAGATGAATATGTCTCCTCTGAAGTAAAGAAGTCCTCCAACTCTTGTAAAGAAATGTCCACAATCAAGTCAATCTCAAAAGAAAGCTCAAGTGGTTGAGGGTTACAGTGTGCCCTCACAACAAGTGAAGAAGTCTCCTCAACAAGGAGAAGGTTGATGTCATTGATGATGTCTCCCACATCTTCAATATAAGACTCTACAAACAACCCTGCAATGTCTAGAAGGAAGTCATCCCATGAAGCTGAAATAGAAAGACATTGTATATGTTGCTGCACTAAATCAAAAGCATCTATGGCTGGAACTAGATTAGTAGAAGTAACAAGAGTATCAAGATGTGTGATCTCATCTAGAGTTGAAGGTACTATAATTGGAGTGACTGAAGATAGAATGTCTTCTGGAAATGGAGGAACTGCATGGTCTCCATATGCTTTCCAAAGAGCCATCCAAATTTCATAAGGATAATTGAAATTGTCAATGACATCAAAGAAATATTTATTGACACTGAAATAAATGACATCCATAATTATTTTAATGGGTGTCCGATCATTAGAGGGTCGTTCTTTGAAACATAAATAAGGAACTACTTCCTTATGCTCTCTTCTTATATGATCAATTATCAAGGCACTCCATTTCTAATAGTTCCTCTTTGTCAACCTTGGTTTAACACCAAACCAACATATGAAACAAAACTCCATGAGAGAAATAATTGTATGCACCCTCTAAAATGCAAAAAATAATTAATCAACCCCCATAATGCATGATTTGGCACTTTATATGTAGTGTGATTACAATAGGCATTTTGCTAATTTAGACCTTATTAGACTTCTGATTTTGCTGTTTACAACCTCCTTTTATAGTTCAAATCTAGAACTTTAAATGTAGCTCAAAAATGCAACAATTTTGAAGATGGACAATGCAAAGAAAGGACCTATTTTTGAAAGTGGTATTTTTGTCCACACAAGCCTATAATCTGATTGCAGATCTAGAAAGTAGATGAAAAATTATTCACTAAAAAACAAAAAATAAAACCTGATTATGTGACTAGATGAGCTTGTACAGATCAATTGAAGTTGCAAAATATAGGATTAGACAGGTATAGTCACCAAAAATTGCAATTTCTAACAAATTCATGCACCAAAACCAAAAAATAATAGCACCACTAAAAAGTTTAGGGAATTCTAACCAAAATCAAAAAAATTGCACTTGATTTGGAGTCCGATTAATTGAGATGTGGCCTCCCAAAGTCAAACTATCAAATCAAAATTGAATCTGGAGAGGAGTTTGATTAGCAAATGCAAGGTTAAATTTGACGTCCAAATGGTTGTCACAGTAGTACAATCTGGCCTACTGATGATAATCAAATGACTATAAAATTTAACATAGTGACCAGTTGACATTAGTAAAAATATCATCCTGATGATGTGGCAAATGATGTCAACATATGGATTTTACATGTGGCGTATGGTAGGAATAACGTGGTAGTGCTACATGTCTTTGTTGACATGGGGGTTGAGCTAGCCATTTAATGATGTGGCCCTATCTAACATCTTGCTATATGTGTCATGGGTGTGTGTCAACAGATGTCAGAAAATGCACAATGGCTAGATCGTGAATTGTTGGCTGACATTTTAAAAAACCTAATGGGGAATTTTGTCACCGTGCTAGCAGAGGAAGACTTAGATAATTGGTGGTGAGTTGCAATCGCTAGTGATAGTTATGGCTCCCGGTGGTGTTGTGAGGTTAATCCCACATATTCTGACAATAGTGAAGATGAATTGGTATATATTTTTGTGAAAGATGAATTTGATGATGAAGGAGATAAGATAGCACTTATCTCTCATGTTAGCAAAAATGATATATGGATTATTGATAGTGGTTGCTCACATCATATGACTGGTGACAAAACAAAATTTGAGCATATGGAATATTATGATGGACATAATGTAAGATTTGGAAACAATGATTATTGTAATATAAAAGGAAAAGGATGTATCTTGTTGACTAAGTATATGAAAATTCTTATTGGGTTGAAGGACTAAAGCATAATCTACTGAGTGAGGCACAACTGAATAACATTGGGTTCAAGGTAGAATTTATGAATGGACAAGTCAAACTGCTGGATGGGAAAGGAAATTAGGTTGGATCTAGCAAGCAAACAAAAAGTAATCTATTTTATCTTAATCTTAGTGATTGTTCATGTTTTATTGCTCAAGTAGAGGAAAGTTGGTTATGGAATAAAAGGCTATGTCATGTGAAATTTGATAATATGGTCAAAATAAGAAAACATAAAAGAGTAAGAGGTATTCCTAGTTTGAAGAAACCTGATATGGGTCTATGCAAGAATTGCCAAATTGGTAAGATGGGTAAGACTAGCTTCAAGAGAAAAGCCTATCAGTTAGAAAAAGTCTTTGAAATTGTTCATACAGATTTATGTGGACTAATTGGAATAGAGAGTTATAGAGGAGAAAATTTTTTCATTCTTTTTTGTTGATGGCTACTTTAGAATGATGACAGTAATGTACCTAAAAGAAAAATTAGAAGCCTTTCTAAAATTCAAGTGGTATCTGGCAAGAGTAGAAAAGGAACCTAGAAAGAAGTTGAAATGCTTAAGATCAGATAGAGGTGGTGAATTCAACTCCCATGAATTCAATAATTTCTGCACTGAAAGAGGAATCAAAAGACAAGTATCAACCCCTGGTAAACCACAGTAGAATGGTATAGCAGAAAGAAAAAATAGATCTATCAAGGACTATGTAAGAACACTAATGATTGAAAGCAATGTTGCTCTCAAATACTGGAAGGAAGCTATTAGCACTATAGTTCAACTCTCAAATAGTGGAAGGAGGCTATTAGCACTACAATTCATACCTTGAACAAAGTTTAGTTAAAGAAAAATTCAAACAAGAAACCTTATCAACTATGGTATGACTACAAATGTAATGTAAGTTATTTGAAAGTATTTGGAAGCAAATGTTATATATTGAAAGAATCTAGGAAAGGAAAATTTGATGTAAAAGGTGATGAAGTCTAGGATACTCCTACAGAAGTAAACTACACAGATGTTTGAATTTGTCTACTCTCAATTAGAGGCTACCAAGCTAGTTCAAACTGAGCCTGATGGACTTGAGTCATAGACAGAAGGACGCGAGCTTGAAACTAAAATTCAAGAAGAATATGGTGGAACTCATTCAAAGACCAAAGAGCTTGTGTTAGCAAGATATGTCAGAAGGCATCATGCACCTGATCAGATTATTGAAGACAAATATGATGGAACAATGACAAGAGGTAAATTAAAAGGTACATGTTTACTTGTTGAATTTGAACCTAGAAGTGTTAAAAAAGTTCTAGAAAATGAAAGTTGGATTGAAGCAATGAATGAAGAGATAGAACAGATAGAAAAGAACAAAACTTGGACTCTTGTTCCTAGACCCAAGAATACAAATGTAATAGGAACAAAATGGGTATTTAGAAATAAGTTGAATGAAGATGGAAAAGTATCAAGAAACAAAGAAAGATTGGCATGTAAAGTTTATTCTCAAGAAGAAGGTATTGACTATGGTGAGACTTTTTCTCCTATAGCTAGACTAGAAGGTGTTAGAACTTTACTAGCATATGCAGCACATAGAAGATTTAAAGTATATCAAATGCATGTTAAATCTGCATTCTTGAATGGAATTTTTGATGAGGAAGTCTACATTAAACAACCAAAAGATTTTGTAAATCCTAGCAAAAGAGACATGGTTTGCAAACTAAACAAAGCATTATATGGTCTCAAGCAAGCTTCCATAGCTTGGTATGAAAGACTCCATAATTATCTAGTACATATTGGTTTTCAAAGGACTAATGATAATAGGAGTCTGTATATCAAGGAAGGACCATATAAGAAGATTGTGTTAGCAGAAATATATCAATGATGATACTCTATTTACAAGAAATGATGACTTTTGCAAAGCATTCTCAGAAGAAATGAGTAAAGAATTTGAGATGTTCATGTTTGGTGAAATAAATTTTTTTGTTGGATTGCAAATATAGTAGAACAAGAATGGTATCTACATCACTCAATCTAAGTATATCAAGGAGATATTGAAAAAATTTGGAATGGAAGATTCAAGACCAGTTGGAACACCTATGTCTACTAGACATAAGCTTTCCAAATATGATGATTCCAAAGAAGTAGATAAGACCACTTACAGATCAATGATTGGAAAATTGTAGTATGTAGTACACACAAGGCCTGATATTGCTTTAGCATTTAGAATAGTGGCAAGATTCTCAGCAAATCCTAAAGAAAATCACATGATGGCAATCAAGAGAATCATGAGATATCTAAAAGATACTGAAGACAATGGTTTATGGTACAAACTTGGAGGCAATTTGGACTTGAAAGTATTTACTAATGCTAATTGGGTAGGAAGTCTTGATGATAGAAAAAACACTAGTGGTGGAGCATTCTTTCTTGATAAAAGACTAGTATCTTGGACAAGCGAGAAGAAAATTTGTACATCTCAATCCACAGCAGAGGCAAAATATGTAGCAACAGTAGTCAACTGTTCTAACATTGTTTGGTTCAAACAACTCTTGGAAGAAATGAGGGTAGAGATCAAAGATTCAGTTGTCATATATTGTGATAACACCAATGTAATCAATATATCAAAAAATCCTGTAATGCACTCCAAAAAAAAGCATATTGCTATAAAATATCACTTCTTAAGAGAGTTAGTGCAAGATAAAAAAGTCAGATTGGAATATGTGAATATAAAGGAACAAATTGTAAACATATTCACCAAACCATTACCTAAGGATGCATTTCTATATCTAAGAGGTAAGCTAGGGGTTATTCCCCTATCTGAAATTCACTAAATGATTTTTAGTGAATGCATCGACCAAAACCTATTGAAGATCAATAAGTTGGTGCAAAATTGGCAAGGGCATATCGTAGATGAATCAATACTTAAGGTACATTGGTATTTACAGAGTTATTATCTTTGGCATGTGTTGTCAAAGAGGGAGAAGTTTTCAAAGAAGAAGTTTTCTGAAAGAGGGAGAATGTTCTGAATGAACTTGGTAATAGTTGTTGTAGATAGAATTTAGTGAAAGGAAGAGCTCATACTGGCAGAGGGAGTTCTCAAGTCTAAAATCTAAAATTTCATCATGCTATGATATGTTGTGTTACCATCAATTGTCAAAGAGGGAGATTGTTGGATACAATTGGTTAATTGTGTGTTGTCTTTGATGTTACACAAATGTCATATTACTATTAGTCAATATATGTTGAGATCACTCGGGCAGTGAAGACAGTTCTCAGTGTCTACCAAGCATTTCTATGTTTGTCTAGCTTAGAAGGTAGTGTCTACCAAGTTCACTCGAGCATCGAAGGAAAATTTGCAAAAAGTGTGTGTTAATCGAGCACACTCAAGTAATGATAAAAATTTGGATGGAACCAATGCTACCTGAGCTCACTCCATTGCAAAAGGATTTTTGTAAGTTTGTAGTGTTAACCAAGCTTCTGTTGGTTAACAAAGGAAATCGTTTCTGGGTTAGTTTCTACTAAGTTGGGTCGACTAAAAAAGGATTTTCTTATTTTGTTGAACTAAGCTTAATTGATTTATCTATTCATTCCAGTCAACTAAGGTGATGAATATTGATTATTCTAAGTTGTATTTAAGCTGACTTGACAAAATGGAAGATATATTTATAAGGTCAAGTTGTGATTTCAAAGTGTTCGAGTGTAAGAGATGATGATGTGATTGAAGATTTAATGATGAGCAAAGGAAGTGAATTTGAAGGATAAGCAAAATATCCTTGTGGAGTAGCAAAGCCATATTTGATTAGGAAGGATAAAGTACAAGCCAGAACATAAATTTGTAATCAGCAATTCAATTGCATTCAAATCAAGTCTTCTCATTGTTACTCTCTGACCATTGTAGCAATGATCTAAATCTCCTAATAGAGTTGGTTTAACAACTATTTGCAAATCCTCTAACAAGGTGGCAATTCCATTGAAGTGTTCTCAAGACCTCTACAAGGCCACTCCTAATGGGGTGATTAAATCATTTAATAGGGTCACACCTAATAGTGTGTTTTGTAACTTTTAATAGGGTTGGATCCTAATAGGGCTAACTTCAGAAGAGTGAAAATTAGTAACTAGTTACTGTTGGTGGGTTTTTCCAAATTGGGTTTCCACGTTAAATCCTGGTGTCAAATGTGTTCATGCTATTTTCTTTTATGTGTTTGCAACTAAGTTAAAGTAATGGTACTTATAGACAACATCTAAAGGTTTATATATTAATCATTTACTGAGCTAATTCAGTTATTACCGAGTTATAGCATTCTATCTATTTACCAAACTACAGTAATATTCAATTGTCTATTTGCATTTTGTATTGACATTTAAGGGATCTAGGATTTATTTTTTTAGTAATTAATTCACTCCTCCCCTCTCAGTTACTCCTCCTATATTTCCAACAATAGATCTACCCCCCACAATATTATTTTGGCTAAGTTTGGAGCTCATCCATTCAAGCTTGTAGCCATTTTTGACCTAATCTCGTTTCTCCACTATCTTTGTGGCTTTGTAGACTTGACTGAAGGCCAACATAGATACCCTTACTTAGCCTACTACTCCTTAGTTGCTATTGTTGATGCTGATCAAGCCACTAGAGCCCATTGTTGGTATGCTTAGGCTCTTATCTTGTTGAGTTAAGTTGGGATTGATATTGACCATCTCCCTCCCTACTAGTTCTTATTGGATGCTCCTGCTCATCTACTCCCCTCTCGGCAGGAGTTGAATGGACAAGTTAAACTTGACATTTATAGGTAGTATATCATATGGACTTGGGTGGATTCTCCAAGGGAACTACATTTGAGGATGGTTTTCTACTATGAGCACTTCTTAGATATTAGGGATGGGATTATTCTACACCCTGAGTACTTACGTAGATACTAGACACATGCCCTGTGTATCTCCCATGGCTCCTTTAGAGTGGGCTCACACAGACTCTAAATCTAGGTCGATCACCATATTGCTAGAGAATAAGTTTTGTAGACTTTCTACCTTAGCAAAGGTAGAATCTAAGATCTATTTCCTTTTTAGATGCCCCATATACAATGAGATTAGAGGGAGATTTTATTGTCTATTTAGAGATTGCAAATCCTTCTTCGATTTTTTTAGGCACATAGATCAACATTGCATTTCCCTCTATCTCTATGAGTTCTTAAAACTTTGTGACCATACTTTATAGCTATCATTTCTCAGGAGTTAGACCCAAGCACAACTTATTACAACCTTCTTCTCACCCTTAGCTCTAACTTGAGGAGTGAAACAATGTATGGTTTACCTAACACAGGCCATTCTAGATCTGTGAGACCCCATAGGGGATCTCTTCACTAGAAACACTCCTCTTGTAGCACTTAGCTTCATCATAGGACCTCTGGTAGCTGCACAGATCAGTCATTGTTGGATTTTTTTCCCTATGAGGAAAAATACCTATTCTTTTTCATGATGTCTCTTGATTTCTTCTTCTTTTGTTGTACTTGTTATTTTTTGGACACTATTTGGTGCTCTATTTGTCTTCTTTCTTCTTGGTGTAAGCTTCCAGTCCCATAGACCCACGTTGTGGTCTTTAGTTGGACATTAATAAAATTATCTTATCTTATGAGGTTGAATTACCTCCAGATTTAGGAATATCCCCTAAATTTAGTGTCAATGATCTATATCCATATAGAGGACCCACTCCAAATGCAAATCATACATGGTTACAACAAGATGTAGATTTGGAAGCAAAAATCCCTACGCCCAAACCAATATAGATAGAGTGTGTTGGGACACAAAAATCCACAAGGATTTTGAGTACCATATTTGAAAACTTTGTGAAAATGAGCCCCTATAAATGCTTTTCATGCATATGTACCCAGCTATTTTTTTGAGGGCTATAATATGTTTCAAGTCCTCATTACCTTTTATTTAGTATATGCATTCATCTCAGGTCCTTAAGTTAAAATTATGAATCATTTCATGAGATGTCATTTGGAGCATTTGAGAAATCTACATTTTTCTTAAGAGTTAAACAATGTTTAGCGAATAGGTTTGCATTTGAATATCTTGCACCCAGTGAAATTTTAGGACCTACCACTTTGGTAATGTTTAGTATGCATATTAAAGAACCTATGTTTCATATTTCAAGTCATTTTGACATGTTTTGATAGGTTTTTTAGTATCCCAAAGTTGGATGTTAAATATATGTCATACTCAAGAATTTTACCCAAAAAATGGGAAGTTAGGTTTGACGAAGTAGAATTTTGACCCATCTGATCAAAATGTGATGATTCCTTCTCCATTGTAATCTAGAGGTCAAATACTTCCTAAGTTCCATATAGTGATCTTACAATGAATCTATTTGATTAGTTTTCAAATGGGATTCCAAATGCATTTCTAAGGTCTCATTGATGATCAATTTCACAAATTTATTGGTATCCCCATTGGGGATGTTATAACTTTCAATCTATGATAGATAAACCTAAATAAATCACACAACTATGTTCTAAACTGAAAATACTCTCATTATACCAATTTTCAAGTTTCCATGAATCCATTTGTGCACTTTTACATGATGTCGTGATATTGCAAATGATGTGGCCAATTTCGAATTCCATAGCAAAATTGCAACAAGCCATCACCTGGTAGAGTGAGCCTAGAGACAATCTGATATGATGTTGATACCTCACATAGATTTGACGATGGTCTCTATGTCACAATGAAAAGATGCTCAATAATTAATGATCACAACCTTGCAATGGTGTAAAACGTGTTTGCAGGGCTTAATAGGTGTAGAATGGTGAGTTGGTTGGTTTGAGTGAATTAGATTGTAGTTCTTGGAGATGACATGGTGGGCTTCTTGGGTGGATGACGATGGAGCAGTGACTATGTGCTAAAGAGGATGGAGTGAGCCAATACCAAGCTGACATATATCGCAAGTAGAGTGAATGACCATGAGCTTGGAAGGAAACTAAATAAATATAAATATAAATTAATTAATATCTTCTCATATGCATGAAGAAATATTAAATGAGATATTGGAAATTATTCAGATGTGGGGCCCACATAAGGAAATTGACCAATAAAAAATAAGAAGGTTTATTTCAACCAATCAGACAAATTACTTTTTCCAGACCTGTTTGTACCCTTTTTAAATTGGCCTCTACATTTTTATATATTTTAACTACATGAAATGAAACATTTTAAATTTTTTTAGAGGTATGTTCATTCTGATGGTCTGTAACTTCAAATGAGCACCCAGGGTATGATTTTGGTCCAAATATGCAACTATTATATACATTGGAAAGTTCTCATAGTATAAATTTTAATTTTGCAATCAGAATAAGTGCAAGTCTTAATGGGTGAAAGATATTTCCATTTTTGTGAAACAGGGGAGTTCTCAAACTATTTTCTATTGGCTTTCCAATCGTAGTTCAGATTTAGTTTTTTAGCAAATGATGATCTAGGTATACTCTAAACTTGGCATAGACATTCCTCACAGTGTTATTTTCCTTTTCCATTCATTTAGTGGGTTTTCTAGTAGAGGTTTTAGCACAAATTTGGAGGTCCTTTGCATTACTAGTTTCTTTTCATCATTTGAAGATTTTTGCTAGTTTTTTGTGCCAAATGATGAAATTTAATTTGGCTAGTCTTGTATCTCTCTCATTTTTACTCTCACCATCCCCATAATTTGTACACATCTTTTAAGAGTATATTTGTTTTCTAATCGTATAATTCATCATTAGCATCTCATCCCACTTACCCTCCACTGCACCCATAGACTAATCCTCAAGTTTGTATCATCTCTATACCTATGTTGACGCCCTCTATCATCTAAGGTTTTTCACTATACAACCTATGATGCACTCCTTAAACTCTCTCTCCTCATCTTCGGTCTCAAAAAAGACACGGTCCTCATAAAAACATGTCCTCATCTCTAGCCTCATCTATCTATCACACCACTTCCTTTACACCAATCATCTCGACATGCATCCACTAGTAGAATTGTATCCTCGACAACTAATAGTCATTGCAACTGTTAAAATCTGCAATCACTAAATATGTATCATTGGTAGGCCCCTTAGAATGCTTTGTGATTGTGAGAAAATATAGTGTATCCCCACAAAAATCCCTACTCTCTACCCAATTGCTTCTACACATGACTTAATAAAAATCACTCAATAATGTATATAGTGTGGCCAATAAAAATTGTTGTGACCAACAATAAGGGAGATGTCCCCTATACTCCTCACAATCTAAACATGGCCTCTAGAGATGTATCAAGGTCATCGACATTCTTCTCTAGCACAACATATTCCCCATGTTATGCTAGGAAACAATACTACTATACATGTACATCTAGGATTGTCTTGTGGAGCTCCACTTATGTAATATCATCTGAGTCATTACAAAAAGCTCTTGTGCCTATATGTGGAACAACGTCACCACAGACACCGTGGTAGTAAACCTATGATACATTACAACATATATGTATATGTACAAGGGATAGTGTATACTCTCCTAAATAATTCTCTCTACCACCTAACCACATTTAATAGAAAAGAAACGTATGCCTCATAGAAACCAATGGATAATTAAAACTATAAATTGGTACCAACCACCTTGAGCTCGTCATCCTTCATTAATCCCTCCATGGGTGGCAATCTTTTTCCTAGGTCTTACACAACCCTCTCACCATGAATTTGTATGGAGAAAATTTGGTACACATTCTTGTGTATGATGATCATCTCTCCATTGGAACGCATATGCAATAATCATACTAAAATTGGCTTAGATGTTAGGAATTATTGCCATGCACCATAAACTAATTGCATTGAAAGTGATGCACTTAGATCCTCTATCATTTTTCATATCAAGACCTATGTGGGAAGAATCTACTTCCTCCACATCAATGTATCAAAATCCTTCTACATACTAGAGGCCAAAATAATCAAACTTCTAATCTTGAACAAGATCAACACTTAACTATTGTAAATATGTGACTATAATTAATACAATCGAAACACACATTTAATTATGCAACCACAATATTCAATTATACGCTTCTCACATAATTGCACACATACAAAGAACAATTATGTATAGAAATCATAAATTGAACCCAATTGATAATTTTCAACATCATCAATGAATGAGTTTAATGCAAATGGATGACATTGTAATAGAAAATTAAAAATTAATCTAGCCTAAAGTGACTCATTTAACCAAACACTTGCAAAAATCTCCAAAGTTTGACTAGACATTACCCAAATTTGACAAAAAGGAATTGAATGTCACTAGTAGACCATGACCCTCTAGTTGCTCACATAGCTTGACCCTCTCTACATGACCACATCTCAAGTTCTCTCCTCCATTACAACTAAAATTTGTTCTTTTATTTTGTATTAACTTCCTCTCAAAAAATTACCAAATCCTCTGACCTAAGATAATATTCACCTTTTTCTCTTACATATTCTTAGATATTTTTAGTGACACTACATTCTCTAATGTTAACCTTATTTGAATATTATTAATTTTTTTTTAATGTAAACTTTATGAAATCCTATTCATTCTATTTTCTTGAGATAATAGTGATTCCATAAGTTGGTCTGGCTTTAGTTTCATTAGATTTCTACTTCCTCATACAACAATTGAGTTCCTATTTATTAATAAGAATCTAAGATGTTTTCCCAAATTACTTATCATTTGAAAATATTATCCTCTTTCAATTTAATATTCCCAAATTTTCTTCATACATTTTACAAAATTTTTTTGATTTTTTTGGGTCTATTATTCAATTTTAAAAACATTGCTGACATCTAAAATCTTTTAGATTTAAATCATTGTTGCCAATGCATTCTAATCTGAAAGATCAATATATCCGACTTGAAGAATTTCCCAAAAGTTTTGCATATTATTGTCCACAAACATTGCGATAATAAAGAAGATCTATTGGGAGAATATACTAAGGCAGGACGTAGGAAACAATCAATTGGTTGGAATCACCAATTATTTGAAAATATGATCATTGGAATCTGAGGATCTATTGGGAGAATATACTAAGGCAAGACGTAGGAAACAGTGAATTGGTTGGAATCACCAATTATTTGAAAATATGACCATTGGAATCTATATTGCCATTTATTTGAAAATATGACCGTTGGAATTTGTATTGCCATTTGAATTGATAAATAGGATATAATTTTCGAGGCAAGTTAATTTGAATTGTTATTGTGTTTCTCTGTTTACTATCTCTATGCATTGTTTTCCTATTTGAATCATCAACCCTGTGCAATTGCAATTCTTGTTTTGTTTGTAACAATGTGCATTGCTGTCCAACTGCAAAGAATGGGCAAGAAGAGATTCTGTGCATCCATTTTAAAAGAGGATGAAGAGTTGTAGAGGAGATTAGAAATTTTGATAAAGAAGCCACATGATATGTTCAAGAAGGAAGATTTTGCTGATTTCAGAGACCCAACAGAGAAGACTACGATGAAGAGAATTATCCAATGGAAAGAATGGGCAAGAAAAGCTTCTTTACACCCAATGAGTTGCAGAGGAGAAGATTTGCAAAATGAGAAAGATTTCGTACCAGGAGAAATTTCAAAGAATGGCGCCAAGTGGTATATCACCTTGTTTCCAAGTTATTATTCTCATATTACTGGTGGTGCTTTCAGTTTCAATTGTTTGTAGGTATGCAGGGCATTCCACCAAGTTGTCCACTGATTCTAATCTGCAAGCTCACCATCAATATGCAGATTCATTTGAGTTTTCAATTAGTGAAAGTCCAGAAGAAATGGATCTTCCAATCAATGGGACTACAGATGAGTTAATTAACAAATTGCAAGCTTTCAGTGATGATTTTGGTCTGCCAATCAGTGAATGCTTAGAGGAAATGGACCTGCTAAATAGTGAAATTGCAGATGAAATGGGCCAGTTAATTAACAAAGATCTAGAAGAATCTGGCCTACAAATCATTGAAAATAAAGAGCACATTAGCATGTCAATTGATGGGTATGAATCACAGAATCTTGCACTATCTGAGCAGTCGGGCATACCAAAATTTGAGAGCAAATATAAATTTGGAGCCCATATGCCAATTAGAGAAATTTCAAAGGAGTTGGACCTGCCAACAAATAAATATGTTACTGAATTGGCTGTACTAATTAACAAATATTCGGATGAGTTTTGTCTACAAATCAATGAAATTACAGAGCATATCAACATGTCAATTGGTAGAGCATATGAAGATGGATATGACTTTTTAATTAGTGAAATTTTAGAAAAAATGGTCCTTCCAACCAATGGAACTACAAATGAGTTAATTAACAAATTGCAATCTCTCAGTGATGATTTTGGTCTTCCAATCAGTGAATGTTTAGAGGAAATGGACATGCTAATTATTGAAATTGTAGATGAAATGGACCTGTTAATTAACAAAGATCCAGAAGAATCTAGCCTTCAAATCAATGAAAATATGGAGCATGTGAACTTGTCAATTGATGGGTATGAAACACAGGGTCTTTCACTATTTAAACAGTTTGGCACACCTGAATTTGAGAGCATATATAAATTTGGAGCCCATATGCCAATTAGTGAAAGTTCAAAGGAGTTGGACCTACCAACAAATAAATATGCTAATGAACTGGCCCTATTAATTAACAAATATTCAGATGACTTTGGTCTAAAAATCAAAGATAGTATAGAGCATATCGACATGTCATTTGATGGATATGAACCACATGGTCTTTTAGTACTTGAGCAATTTGGCACTCCTGAATTTGAGAGGATGTACATTTTAGAGTCCCTAGTAGCATTTTAGTTGGCCTGTCTAAAACAGTAGCATTGGAGAGCCCCAATCACAGGAATATGCAATATCAGAGGTAAATATGGAGAGGACTAATCGCATGGAATATGGTATGTCAGAGGTAAAGAAGGCCAAGGAATGTCTATTGGATGTTGTTGCAATTGAAGAAGAATCCGAGCATTTGGGAGTACTGGATGTTCTTGCAACTGCAAAAGATTCCAAACGTTTGGGAGCAATATTATCTAGCACTTCAATTAAATCTTGTGGAAGTCCCTTTCTTTACAGAATTATGGGTGGATTTTTGTGTGCAGTAGCACTAGTGCTTAATTGGTATAAAAGAAGGGCAATATATTGTTCTTCTAAGACTTGCCTAGAATCAGTTGAAGGAATTCAGTCAAGGATGAACAATACTATGCCACAATATCCTCTAATGCAATTTTTCAAAATGCGGAAGAAGGTTTCGTCTGTGCCTAGCATGCTTTTTCTAAATGAGTATTGTCCAGCACAGGCAGTCAGCTCTTCTGGAAAAAAGAAGATAGCAAGTGGAATGATTCAAGTATAAAAGGAAATGCAATTCACATTTCCAATATGAAATCTCGGAAGCACAATTCAGCTTCTACCACAAACCAAGAAAGTATAATAACTGGAGGAATATATACAAAAAATTCTTCTTCTATAGGTCTCACATTAGTGGCAAAGGTGATTCTATTTCCCTTGAGAGTGTAGAAGAATCTAATAAGTGTTTCTTTTATTTTTTATTCTTATCTTTACTGCTCATTTCAATATATTTGAAGCAATTTTTCATAAGAGTTATTCCTCCATTGACTAAGCATATGGTATGATATACACTCTAGTTTTTCATTGTACTATTTTTTTATGTCATTCAATGGCTTCTTTGTCCATTGGGCTATTTACTTTATAACATATGCCCTTGATAGTCATCTTTGTTGCACAATGATCTGTTGTAATCTTCGTCTGTTGCAGAAAATCATCATCTTCATGATTTTCCTCATGGGAAATTTCTAAGAAAAGTTTATGTTTGTATGGTGCAAGATAATGATAAGAAGCAGCAAAAATTAATGCCAGTCAGAAAATTAGATCGGCTCTAGAAGGTAGCGAAGTCGAACTATTCTTTTTATAAACAAGTATGTAATCTCATCTTTCGTCAACACGTTTTTACAATGGGCATGCACACATTCTCATTTTTAGTTGAAATTTTTACTGATTTTGGAGGGATTCCATGATGAACAAGACCATGTTTATCCTTCTCCACTATTATTAGTCTTGCTATTTTAATTTTGTAGCTGATTTCCTTTTAGGAGCATATCTTAAGAATAGTTCGTATATGTATAATGCAGAAAGTAGATAAAAAACAACAGAAAGGAATACCTTTGAGAAGATCAGAATGGATATGAAATCAAACAAAAATCTAATTGTGGTCATGAACAACATGTTTTAATTGTTTATGCATGAAGGACCCTACTAACACCAGTAGGGCTCTACATGGTTCCTCTTTACTACTCCATATTAAGTTGTCATAACGGACAAGTGGTTGTTTTTAGTTAATTAAAATTCAAATGGAAGTTGTAACCACTGGAGATAATAGATAGTTATGTAAATACCTTGTCTCAGAACAAGGAAGGATTGGATGTGATTGATGGCAAAAGCAATAAAACTACCTCTGATTTCCTGCATTTTTCTGATTTTCTCGCTGAGGCAAAGCTCTATATGGTCATGTATGACCCCTAACTTGTGTAAAATATATTTGTTTGGATGATCCTCTTAATCCAATATCACTTTCAACTAGTTAGTTCATTTTTCATTTATATTTGTGGAAGTTAGAGTGATTTTACTAAATTTAGTTCTGAAACCCTGGCCGTGGCAATTTGAATCACAAAATGATGCTTTGAGACCCATTTCACCATTGAAAAATTATATGAATTGGTGGAATGGAATGAATTAGTGGAAGAAGGATTTTTTGGATTTCTTTTATGCTACATAAGTTTCCAAGAACAGGGTAGTGTGCTAGATGCCATTTCGATGATGCCTTAGCCTAATATCTTCATGCATTAGGCTTATTTTACATAGGTAGACTAAGGGTTTGATAAAAGGGTGAGTTGGTGAGGGTTCCAAGTGTTGAAAATTGTGGATTTATACCATATGTAACATGTTCAAAGCTTAGAAATTGAGTGTAGAAGTCTAGAGTGGAGGAATCCAATAGGTAATTTGTAAAAGTGGCCTAAATAGGCCAAGTTTCAGACTACCAATCAATTATTGAGGCATTTTATCCTGAAACACCCTACCTCTATATTGGATATGTAGACGAAGGCTGCAAATAGGTATCCCAATATGCTTTTACATTTGACTCATGACCTAGGAATGGAAATTTATGCTCAAAATATCTTGTCAGAGGTCTACTAGCAGGAAAGCCTAATCGAACATAAAGTATGACTTGATAAGGTCCTTGGTGTAAGTTGGAAGTTTTATTTTCATAGAACCCATTTTTGTGAAATATGGTATCAATAGTCTAATAGCTACCTTCCATCTACATCAATTTTATTCTCATATTTTAACAACCTCTTATACTGATTTTCCTTCACTACTGAGGCCTCTTAGTCCTCCTAGATTTCTTGCCATTCTGAATTTAAGAATAATGGACACGTATTTGGGTGTATGTAATGGTCTTGTGATCTTTTAACCATTCATTTATTGTTGGTAATGGACTAAAGGCATGATCAAAACCTTAGAAATGTTTTCATTGGAGATTTATTGTGGGTATTTTTGTGGTTTTGCTTCAATGTATTGCAATTCATTTCCATTTAACATGTTTAGTTATTATTTATTCGTGAGTTAATGGGTCATAAAGATAAGTAACTTGGAAAGAAATACCAAATAAACATAATTTATCTATGAACAAATGTGCATTAGACGTAGCACTGCTTTTACCTAAATATAAGTTATCCATCATAAGGGAGAAATTTGTGTGCCAACGAAATTAGATATGTGCATACTTGAGCTAGTTACAAATAAACTTTTGATAAGATTAGTTGAGGTTTCGCATTAGCCAATTCTGAGGTCCAAGGTCTGAACTAAGTAGATATTCCATGTTCTCTCTATAGGTTTCTTATTAACATAATAGATTGGGAAAAGTAAATGGTTTGGCATTTCATAAAGTTTAATGATAGCAATTCATTGATTTTAAAGCTTGTTATATGCATTGATTGATCTCATAAACCTACATCACTATCTAGTAAATTGTTAGTAGGAGAAACAATGTCCTAATAACATTTTTGCAACATTGATAGTTCTAGATATAGATTTAGTTGTGTAAACGCACAATATCCATTGAGGATTGGGGATTTCACAAGACCATTACAGCCTTTTCTTTACAGAGAAGCCATTAAGTATCCTTTGGTTGCAGGGCCAGTTCTTTGGGCATCACAATTCTTTGGTTTTCTCAATTCAAGATTCTAATATGACATCTCCCTTTCAAGATTTTGGCTTCATTGAAGATAAGATTAATAAGGTCAACGTGCCAACTAGTGAGAAAACTTTTGAAGCCCTTTCTATATTAGAAAAGATCACTTATCGAACAAAGGTTTGATTAGAAGGAGAATGATGTGATGGTTGTTAGAAGATTGACCTTTGAAGCATGAATGCTGATGATATTCCTATGGGGGAGTATTGCAGATATGTTACTATGATGATATGTTACATTCATGACTGAATTTGTCATTGATGTCAATATAGCAGTTTTCTGTGGTATCTGATAGAAGAACAATGAAAAGATCAAGTTGGTACAGATGGCTAGTTGAGTGTTTACACTATCTGAGGTTATGGAAGATACTTATGAGTATCTAGTATATGCAATTAATGTCAGAAGAAGAAAGGATAAGTATAGAAGAGGTTATGTAAGTTTTGGTGATGTTTGTTTTGAGATAGAGTTTACAGAGGCATGTTCTAGTAAACTTGTTATACCTCTTAGCAGAGTTGTTATTCTGAGAATCAAGGTTGAGGACATGAAGAAGACATGTTAATGATGACATGGCTAAGCTCGCTCGTCATAATATTGCATGTACGAAGAGTTATCCAAGTTGCAAGGTGGGAGATTTATGTTATGACTAAGTGTGACATGTTTTTAATGTGGTCCTATAATAATTAATTGAGAAGGTCTAACAACCAACTCAAGGAATTGTTTTAAGGACTAAGTATAAAGGAAGGACATTTCCTTTATCATGGTATGGAATGATATGGCTATATATTTGATGATAAGAAGCAGCAAAAGCGAAATGCAAAGTTGAGAAGAGCAGTGCGAAAGTGAAGGAAACTTCATTGTTGAGGTTTTATTGAGTGATCTGAGGTTGATATTTGGATCTGAGATTCGTGACCTAGTCTACAAGGTCTAAAAGTGATTGGTTTGGTTGATAGAACAAAGGAAAGAAGAAGATAATAGTAAATTACATGTTTGAGTAGTGGGCTCTTCTTGTAGTTGAAACTGCATGTTTGGGTAGTGGGCTCATCTTACGTACATTGTACCACAACTCCTAACAGGGTTGTAATCTCCTAACATGGATTCAAAGTCTTCTAACAGGGACTCTATGTACTAAATGTTGTAATAAACTCCTAATAGGGTCCATTCTCTAACAAGGAATATTTATATTAGTACATCATCTTGTGGGCATCATTCCCACTGGGGTTTTCCCTCTAATCAAGGGTTTCCCTAGTCAACATGTCTAGTGTAATTGTCTATGTGCATTTTATTATGGTTGTTGTTTACTTTGGTTAAATGATTAATTTTTTTTAAAGAATATAAATGTTTTAATTGTTGGATAAGTGATTCATCCCCCCTCTTAGTTATCTTGGTGGACTATTGTTTCTAACAAAGGTCTTGTGCATTTTCCTATTTTGTTTTATCAGTTTTTGTTTTACTATTGTGAAAGAGATAGGAGAATATATGATTGGACACTATAGTTAGACCTTGAAAGCATATAGCAAAGTACCTTAAAGAGCATTGTTAACAAAGGGAGTAAGTGACGGAGACCAAATTTTATCATGAAAGGGCAGTCATAACTTGAGTGTAAGAGGGATCCTACACTATCAACCATGAAAACATCCTAAAGAAGGAACAAGAAGAGACAATGCTAGAGCACGTGCTTTCAAGAGGACAGGCATGCTTGAACATTAAATCAATGCAATGATAGTCAAAAAGGACTTTCAATGCATAGTATATTAGCTTGTGTGACACTTTAAGGAGGAGGTATCTATGGGAGCAAAGACAAGGAAGACAAATTATCTTCCAATGGTCTTTAAGAGTGTCCATGCAAACAATAATTCTTGAAAAGGCATGTGAAATATTGTTGAAGCAATAAATAAAAGGACAATGATGGAATTTCATCACGATTGGTTACATTAAGTTTCAAGAGAAGTGATAAGAGGTAGAGTCCCATAGAAAATGGGGCAGTCATGAATATATAGTCCCTAAGAGAACTATGATGACAAGTGAAAAATGAGACTGAACTAGCGTTAAAAACTTACCACCACTTTCAATAGTCTAAGACAACAATATAAGGTATTTTTGATGATTGAACAACAAATAGGCTGTGTTATGGATATACTACCATGGATGAAGCATGGAATGCAAACATAGACCTAATAGCCATCTTTCCATTTGAGACTACAAATTTGGATGTTCTTAATTGTAACAGTTACAAAATTGGCAAGGTTAATGGAAGAAGTGGTGTTTCTATAGCAAGATTTGAGGGTTCTATCATGTCAGCTGCATTTCAAAATTTTCACATAATAGATTGGGAAATGAAATGGTTTGGCATTTAATAAAGTTAAATGATTGCAAATCTTGTTACCTAAATTGGATGATGTAATTAACTCCCAGATCTAAGATGCTAATATGATTATGGTCAAATGGACCTCACTACCTAATATAGGGGATAATTTTTTGATAACATTATTTATACAACATTATTAGCTATGGATATACACTTAGTTTTGTACATGCACAATAGCACTTTGAAGATTGGGGATTTCAAAGTGTTGTTGTTGGCATTTAATCCTTAAGTTTTGAAGAGGGCATTACTCATTTATTCATCACTCATTTCAATGGAAGTAGAGTTTCATTATTTTGCTTGGCCTTAGTGACTTGAACACCAATAGTTTCTAGTTTCTGATCAAACCCTTTTAATCCTTATTCTGCACACCTTCCTTTTACAGAGGATGAAAAGCCAAGGATTCCACTCCATGTCCAGATGTTTTATTCATATAAATGCATAATGTAAAATGCAGCATCATTCTTACTTGTTTGTTGTCTATCCAAACACTTACAACTGCTTATGAAGGTGAATTGAGGATTTCTACTTTTCTCTACATCTGCAATTCTTTTGTCCTAATATACATGGAATGAATGGTTTACATCAATCTAGGAGAATCATGTATTTGCAAAGCAAATAATATGTGCCACGAATTTTCACAAATTCAATAATCAAACCTATTCCAATTCATAATTATAAAGGAAAGAAAATAGATTGCATCTAAGGCATAATTCATTAATATTATCAGTAATATTGAAACAGTACCATCTTTCTTAATAGAAAATGCTCATTACTAGTTATCCGTCTCTCTATGATATCAACAAAGAAAATTGTTAGTCATTTTTCAAATATATAAAATAAAATTGCCATTACCAATTAAATAAAAATTTATATAATCCATCTCATTAAAGTCCCTGCCTTGGCAGAGGCTATCATATGCACCACTTCTGAATAACTTTTATAAAAACCATGCAAAGCTATAAATAACTATTCATCTTTCTGTTGTTCTGGAAGTTCAAATAAGTGTATTGATTTTAATTTATTTCCAAGTAAATTTCAAGAAAAATGAGGACAAGTTAATTTCTCTCCCTTGTAAGAAGGCTCAATGTTGTATTATTTTTAGTAATTGCGATAAACTGACTCATTAGAAGGGCATACTGGTTTTCTATTATTGAGCTTATTGCTCATTATGATTCAAATTTTTTAATCCTAATCAATCCCCAACCCATTTGATATTCTTATCTCTGACACTTGAGGAAAAATATTAATATTGAAATAATTATGCTGTCTATTCGTAATATATATTCATTTTCCAATTTGAAGGTTCTATTATCCAATCATGTTCAATGATATTTCCTATTGCCTCTCTAGTGATGTCTAGGTTTAAGAGATGTCTAGGTTTAATGCTTATCTCTAGTTATGTCTAGGTTTAATGTATAAGCATGTGAGCCTTTAAACCAAGGGCTGCAGGGCAGCATAGTTTATGCCAAAAGATGGTAGGACAGTTTTAGGAAATATGAAAGTTGTTACTGATCAATTTCTAAGGAGATCAAAGGAGATCAAATTAGTACGAAAATAGATAGTTGAATTGTGATAAACTAGTTGATAATCCAGAATATGTTCGTAAAATCAGTCTAAACATTCACAATTAGAATCTACCTACTAATTGTACTCAACTGTGTACAATTTTTGGATCCTCAATAGTATTAGGCATTGACAAATGAAAAACACCAGCACAACCATTAATGGCCGCTTTGATCTGAAACAATTTTAGCCTTTTCTTTCGCCCCTTCAATTGGGTTCTTGATCATAACATAGAGGATAAGAGAGCTAAAGGATGATAAAGGTGAGCTAGAATTTTTTGGGTTAGTTGATCTTTGAACAAACATTGTTGAACATGCTCAGATCTTTGATATTTGATAGCTTTCATTTAAATTCGATATTCCTTCATTCCAAGAGAGGTTGATTAATATCAACTGAAAAATTATCACTAATGCCTTTGGATCCACTTCTACCATGATATTAAACAACATTTTTGTATCCCTAAGTCTTGGAAACGTCCCCTACCATGGAACATTGCAGAAAAATCCAAACTTTGGTTTGAGATACCGACTGAATATACAATGTTGAGAACCTCCATATCCCACTTTGGCTTCCATGCAGAGGCATCAGTCTCAAAAATCAAGACAATTATAGGTACTCTGGATAGCCTCTAAGAGCGGCATCATTACTCTCGATGATTTTTTAGCTGGATACTTCTTCAAAACTGGGAATAGCCTCTAAGAGCGGCATCATTACACATTTCATACTTCTGACGTCAAATTGTTCCAATCTTAAAATAACTTTAGTTCAGATTAATTTAAACCCATTTTATATTTCTAATGTCAACCTTTTTAATAAAAAAAAGAGCAGTTTAGAATCATTTTTTTAATGTAAAAATCAATTGTAACAAAAGTTAAAGAAACTAGCATTGGCAAATAATGGAGCACCACAGCAATTTGAAATCCTCTTTAGACATCCACAAGTCTGTGAAATCTAATTTAAAAGGTGTTTGCATTTTAATTTACTAATTTACTTAAATGTTTGCACAAAACTCTTCTATTGATTGCCACCTGCGAACCCTAATTACAAAGTCTTCTTGTTTTACTGCTAATCCTAGAGTTTCTGTAATACCAATCAGAGGCAGAAAAAAATATGCAACTTGTAAGTTGCATATAATAGAAATGACATTTATAAGAAAACATCTTACAAATTGATTGGTCAGATTTAAAAAGCCAACCCACCACACACTTATCTTTCCAGAACTAATTTCCACCATGTGTTGTGGATTTGGAAAGATATTTCAGTTAATTTTGTGTTGTTATTGTGTCCATTGAGAAGATGTTTCAATTAATATTCGTGTCTCTATTCCATACTCAATAC
The DNA here is from genome assembly GCA_028749045.1 of Cupressus sempervirens. Classification (NCBI taxonomy): domain Eukaryota; kingdom Viridiplantae; phylum Streptophyta; class Pinopsida; order Cupressales; family Cupressaceae; genus Cupressus; species Cupressus sempervirens. The sequence continues at coordinate 569,398,680 of CM053789.1, read as the reverse complement.
ATTTACTATGGGTAATTTTCTGTGATCATTTTAAAAAATCAAATAATCAAAACTATGTTCTAAAATAATATTAATGGATCGATAAATATGGGGCTGTCTGATTGCTGCATATGCAATTGTCTTTGAAAAGCTTGTACAGATAGACAAAATGGCTTAAATGAGGTTGGATTGCAACCGAAATGGAGATATGGTAGAGGCAAAAAATGAGTGTTGGGAAGAAGATAAATACTGTTGGGAGCCGTGAATACAGGTTCACTTGAATTGCAGAGCCTTCTTCACATCAGAAAGTTTAACTAGAATGACTGTTAATAAAATAGTAACTGCCAAGTCTCTACCTTTTTTACTGTCCTAGACCACAGATCTATGCCCTGGACGAACGTGTATAGAATGCATGCAATATTTGGGGCTTTTGATAATCTGTAGGTTTGATTGTATTTGTGACATGTCAGTTAGCATGCAAATAACAGTCAAATAGCATGCAACATTTGGGCCTTCTCTTGCGTCAAAATGTGTGTTAGATCCTCTGAAAAACCTAAACATTTGCAATGCCTCTAATGTGGCCAAGGAGAACCTGCCAGCACTCTACAACTGATAAAATTCAATAAGTCTCTATTGTAAATGTTGATAAAATCCGATAAGCAATGTTGAATTATAGTATAGCAAAAGAGAAATTAAATGAGGCTATTGGTTGTTTAAGATTGTTCAATCACCATTTAATAGTTTAGCCCTCAGCTATACATTGATTTGAGTACTAGGTTGATGTATCTTAAGAAAAGGATGAAGTGAGTATAGAACTATGGAGGAAGAGAAATCGTGCTAATGTGGCCAAGGAGAACCTGCCAAGGCTTACATTGTACACACAACTGATACAATCTGCCAGCGCTTACATTGTACACACAACTAATACAATTTGATAAGTCTCCATTGTAAAGGTTAATAAAATATGATAAGTCTCCATTGTAAATGTTGAATTATAGTATAGCAAAAGAGAAATTAAATGAGACTATTGGTTTCTCAGAGATTGTTTAATCATCATTTAATAGTCTAGCTCTCCCCTATACATTGAATTGAGTACTAGGTTGATGTATCTTAAGAAAAGGATGCAATGAGCATAGAACTAGGGAGGAAGAGAAAGTGTGTAGTGTGCACTTTTTCCTATTATGCATTGAAATCTATATGGATCACTGATGATAAAGTAAATGAAGTAATATAAATATTTATAAAATGATTGTTTAAAAGATGATTCTTTATTTTAAATTTTGTTCTTGTAGATTTCTATGTGCAACAAAAAAAATTATATATATATATATATATATATATATATATATATATATATATATATATATATAACTTCTTTCAAGAATAATTATGAATATTATAATTTTTTAGTAGTGAATGTCTCTTGCTTAAAGTTTAAAATAAAAAATATCCTCAAGGAATTAGCAGAGGATTAATACGTAAGGTGATTCCTAATCCATCTTAACAACGACTATTGGATTATGACCCATCAATTATTTGTAGTCAATCATTCAAAATAACAAACAACTTACTTGTAACTTATAACTATCAAATATTGAACACATAGTATAAATTAGCGTACTCAAAGATTGTGATGTTGCTACCGAGTTTTAATAATGTAGCTTTTTTAGCAAAACTCATTGACCTATGTTTCATGAGTAGCGGTTCACATGAACTCATCTCTCATAAAAATGAATGGAACACTTAGCACTCATTGTATATAGGTGATGCTCACATAGATGAAGCAAGTACTTGTTTGTTCCGAAAATCATAGATTAGAATCCTATGAGCCTTGTTCGCTTGATACTGGGATATCCAACTGGTTAAGGCCAACTTGACATGATTGATCGATGTGATCCAAATCTCCTACACTTCTAGCTCTACAAAATTGAGGCGGGTGTACAAAATCTTGGACAAGAACCTTAAATCCAAGATGCTTATAGCAGATAAATGAGAATAAAAGTAAATGATTGTATAAATGTGACAATGTTTTAAATAAAGAATAATTATAGATTATTGCAACAAATGAATATATTAACTCTTCAAAGGAAAGAAATGAAATAGTTGTCAGCATATGGATTATGAATTAAGAATAAAAGAACAATGCTTAATTAAATGGGCAATCAAAGTCAATATTATTAGCTGAAATATACAACTTTATAAAATTCAATGTATTTAAACTATAAAGAATTTTAACATTCAGACATGATAGATCAATTATATAATGCAATTTTAAACTAGTCTAAGATGCACTTTAACTCCTATATAGACAAATTAAAATAAATACGAAAACAATGAAATATTTCACAATATCTGTGTTCATCAAATTTAAAATGCAATAATAACCCAGTTCACTTGTCGCAATTTTAAAATATTTATAGAAAATAAATAAAATATTAATAAAAGACACAACTTAATAATAATGTAAAACTTTAATGCAAATAAATTAAAATAAATATTTCTTATTGATTTGAAAATAAAATTATACTGGAGATACTCTTTACGAATGATCCACTCAATACAATTAAGCTTCAAAATCACATAAGAATTTATTCGATAATCCACCATCCATAGACTTAGTTCAAAAAATCATTTCTTTATCACCATAAAATAAAAATATATCATTGAACATAAGACAGGTAAAATTTTAAAATATAAATCTGTTGTTGACGACTTCCCAAAAAATAGCAAGGGCTTTCTTGATGGACGCACTGTCATTAGATTCCCAGAAGCAGAATGAAACATTTTGATATCCTTATTCCAAGTTTGAGGAACGGATTTTTCATGTGATTTGATCAACTCCAAAGCAGGATGTTCACAAATTGATAGAAGATGTTGGAACTACTACAAGATCTTCTCTTTCATTAGTTTGAGGCACTAGCATACTGTGGGATTCCAACACTTCAGATGTAACATCTTCAAAACAAAGAGATTTTACCTTCTTGATAGATGGGGTTGCAATAGCTGGAGGGATTATGGGATTATGGAACTAAAATCCTGCCCAAGAACTGCTCTAGCTCTTTCCAAGGACAAAGACGACATACTGATAGATTTTCTTGAAGCTTTCTTAAACAATCCAGTAAAATCACTAGCTTCTTTTGAAGAAGTCAAACCATCTGCACTAGAATTTCCACTAGTCCTATCTTTAATCAACACGTCAGGTTTTGAGAAATTGCTAAATTTCAACTCTGCATTGCAAAAAGACAATTTGAACATTGATTGTTTCCTACTATATTTTTTTCCCAGCTTCCCTATTTCAGCAGTGTTACAAGTTGGGGGTGAGGTACTAGCAGATATCTGTGGACTACTGGCATGAAGGTTTGAATCTTGCTTTGCCACAAATTTTCTACAATAATCTTGTTCATGTTCTATATCATGTCCATTGACAAGGAACTCTGAATAATAAGTATTTAAATGTGGTGTGTCAACAGAATTTGAGGTCATCTCCAAGGTAATTGGTCTCTGCAAAGATCCATCACATCCATTTTCCTTCAATGAAGATCAATCCAATCTACTTTCCTTTGCAAAATATTTGTCACATCTGGTTTACTTTAGCAATTGATTCACCGAGGGAAGACATGTTGTTCTGATCCTCGAATGTAATTGGGCCACCATTTTTAGACACAAAATTTTCTCCTCTCTCGAGCTTCCATTTCCCACTCTCCCCTTCTATAGGGGTCACAGATTTGTGAAAAAGAATTTCATCAGTCCAATTCATTATGCCTGGTAAATTTATCTCAACCTTATATACTAATAGGTGCCGCTTCATTCTTGAAACTCAATCTAGGATTCTTCACAATAAGAAAGCCTATCAATTTTACTGACAACAATGAAAACTTTATCAAGTCTCTAAAAAATGTTTTATCACAAATGGAGGTCACATTTTAGGGCTTCATTAGCACCGAGACTTCTTAGAAGGTCACCCATCCTAGTACTACTTCTTGAGTCTGCCTAACTACAAAGTGTCCTCCATGGTTTAAACCACTATGCTTGAGGCCCCATTTGTAAGTCATATTTTAAATTTGTGACCCTAATATACTCATATATTTTAGTGCTAACATGTTTTTAATTGATATAACTTTTCTAGGTAGATTGTGTAATAGTTTTTTTTATCAATGCTGATGAAAAAAATTATTACAAAATCTACCTAGAAACTTTATAACAATTATAGTTTTTTTCATCAATGCTGATGAAAAAAACTATCGCACAATCTACTCAAAAAAATTATATCAATTATCTATGGATTGTGGAAATTTTTTATCTTTAATATTTTTAAAGTAAATTTTTAAGGACAAACATAATATGTAAAATGGGGATAGAGGAGTTTCATTGTCAAGAATAAAAAAGTAAAGAACTACAATAACAAGTGAAATAATAAAGAGTCTAACCATATTATTTCTATAGGAGATCACTAGTGGATTGGATGATTAAAAAATGGTACAAAATGCACTAAGTAGAGTAATGGTAGGAGGAACTAGTGTAGTCATAGCTCATCACTTATGTAATATTTATGATGTAGATATAATAGTTGTGTTCAATTTTAGAAGATTTATTATGATTGTCATTTTCATTTAGTGGAGAAAAGGGAGAATAGTTCGTAGTTGTCTCATTGCATTACAAGGCGGCAGTGGCCATTAATTTATATAATGAGGCACAAGAAAATTAATAAATAACACAAGATCCACACTCATGCCATAACCCAAAAGATAGTCTTAAGAATATCTATTTTGAAATAAAGAAAATATAATACATTAGAAAATTATAATACTTTTACCTTCCTGTACATTTTACTATGACTAACTTAATGAATATTCATGTATCTTATGACCAAACAAGATGTATTAACATATTGAGTTGGATGGTTGAATCCTAGGTAGCTCCATTTTTCACACCACAACTGCTAGCATAATCTTACTAACTATAGTTTTTTGACATTTTAAGAGACCTAAGTGCTAAAAACTACCATACTATAATGTATTTGTTCATAGAATCTATCACACCTATAATTTTTTCATTTATAATTAATTGCGTGTAGGAAACCTCAATGATTTAAACTCTTTTTTTTAAAATCTCCAAACTAATTTTAGGGCACACTGTATACTAAGGGGGTGGTGGTGAATAAGTATATACAATTGAGGTCTCTTGTGGAGGATTGGCTCACTCTAATTGTACAAACCCTACAACTAGTCATGGTAGAAAAATAATACACAAGAGAGGTCATTCTTACTCATATGTTTGAAAGGATTGTGAAAGCCCAAGATTAGCGGTCCTAGGAAAGCATAGGGATAAAATAGCCTTCTCTTCACAAGAGAGAATTATGGATTTGTATGAAAAGACTCAAGAGGAACCTCAAAAAGAAATCATGGATTAGTCTTGGGTTTTTTAAATATGAGGAGTCTTAGACAACATACATGTGCATAGTTGGCTAGGAGCTTTCACTCTTTGCAAGAAGCATTCAAGATAGTATTTTCAATAGAAAGAAGTATGCAGTAGAGATAGAGATGATTGAGTTTATAAAGGCAGCCAATGTTCGTGACTTAATGAGATATATATTTTGAACTCTATGATTCTGTAATTTTTTGGTGTGAACTCTACAATTTTGATAAAACAAAATATATTACCTTCATAAATGATTTTTTTGTGTTAATGTTTGTTCAATCCATGTATTTTTGTGCTTCTACCTTCATAAAACCAACCCATTTATGACATGTTGATTTACATATTTTAAATTTTTTGATAGGGAGTTGCATTGGTTAGCTATGTCCAATATTTCTCATAGTATTTTTAGGTAAGCTCTAGCTTACAATGATATCGAGCTCATATTCTACCAAAACATTGTTTGTGTATCAGCTCGTTGCTTATCAAGCTTAATTCAATACCTAATCAGTTTGAAACTTTGATAGAATATTGATTAACAATAAACTTTATCATTTTTTAAGCATAAGTTTATCATTTCTAACATGTCATTGTCGTATGATTTCTGATCTTGTTCATGTTTAAAGTTTTCCTTCTCTGTTATTTGTTTATCAAGCTTAATTCAATATGCAATCAGTTTGAATTTTTGATACAATATTGATCAGCAATAAAATTTATCAGTGTTAAAGCTAGAAATTTATCATTTGCAATATGTCATTGTCATATGATTTATGATCTTCTTGTTCATTTTTACAGCCTACCTTCTATGCTATGCATCTAAAAATTTATCATAAATTATTATTACAAACATATAACAAATCTGAAACTAAAAACAATACATTACATTTGTAAACTTTATCAATATGCCCGAGAATGTTCAAGGGCTCAACGAGATAGGATGAGGTTGGGGATAGGGTTTACCTAGCCACCTAGACCTAATGGAGTAGACAATTTGATCCCACGACAAAAAGTGAGAGAGATTTGGCAGTTGGCAACTTTGTACTGGCCAACACTACAAGTTTCAACATCACCTGAGATGGCATTGCAAAATTAAAAAAAAAAGTAAGATCTCCAAAAAGTGAGAGAGGTTATTGTAGGTCTCCACAACATGGTCCTATAGGAATTGAAATCACATCCATACCTTGCACGAGCTCTGAGATATGCCTTGTCAAAGATTGTTTCTCTACGGCATTTAGTGACCCTTAGGGACATTTCGGTTCGGTGTGCCTGAGAATGTTTGAGCACATAATAGGATGGGATGAGGTTGGGGATAGGGTATTACCTGGCCACCCGAACCTAACGGAATAGACAGTTCGATCCCATGACCCTTTTTCCACTAAGTTGCAAATTTGAGCAACTTTTACAACTTTCAACAATGCAACTTTGCACAAAAAGTGCAATTTTTACATTTTTTACTTGATTCCAATTCTATGACTTGTAAAAGGTTTGGCAACACTAAAATAAATTATTTTCAAATGCTCAGCCCTTCACCAATTCCCAAACTCCTACAAAGTTGTCAGCATTTTTGCAACTTTGCTTTGACAACTTTTGCAATTTTTGACATCTTAACTCCTAGATGCCTAAAACTTAACCTAATGACCCTAAGGACCTTTATAAAGTTCTAAGAAACATAAAAATTCTTTTTTCCTTGAAAAATCACCTATATTTCTCATTTTTATGCCTCAAAAAGTGGCCCATAGTGTAACAACAGAGACTTGGTCCAAAACAACCATACCTAATCTTTTGATATATTATAGAGGAGTGAAATGGGTATCATAATATTCAATTTATTTTATTTATGTTATGGAAAAATGTGGAAAAAAATGAAAGAGGACAGCATTTTATGGTAGTGTTTGTATTGGAATTATCATTGTTTCCTTAGCTAATGTTTTTCATGAGTTAGAGTATAATAATCTATCTTTTGTTATGATTGAGTCAAATATTTTAGTGTTCAACATTTTAGTGTTCTTGTTGATTAGTCTTGATTAGTGTTCTTGTTGATCAGTGAACCCAACTAAAGGAAACTTCCTCAACCATGCTCATGAGTTCATCATCTCATTGTCTCAATCCAATCTATTAAAACTCCAATACTCTCCTCGGTTACCTAGTGCACCTAGTGTACCCAGTACCTCCCACATACCAAATATCAAATCAAGCTTCCCACATTGACCCTAGCACCTTGGATAAACTTTTCAAGGCCTATGTACCATGATGTAATAAGGATCTCCCTATGACCCATCCACCTTGTAATTGACACAAGACCCCATGGTGCAACTATAAGCCTTGGGCATCAATTGGTCCAATAAGTGGATTTTTGGTCATTTTTATGTTTTCTAGGTATTTCTAGGTGTTTAGAACATTAATAAGGTTCTTAGGAGTGAGTAAAGTCCATTTGCAAACATTCTTGCAATAAAATTTGTCATAAGCGCAAAATTGCTAAAAACTTGCTTAGCAACTTTTGCATTTTTGTTGACAACTTTTTGAAATATAACTTCCAATGGTTCAAAATTGTCAAGGGGTGGTTAAACCTATTGGAAATGACCTATTTAGGCTTAGAGAATTTGAGGATCATGAGGGTGTAAAGATTCAATTGTATTTTGCTCCCAAAATCAATAAAATTTGTTGATTTCCTGTGCAATTTATTGGTTTTTTTTGTACAATACAGAATATAAGGTTTGCAAGATGATCTTTGGACTCTAAGAAGTTGAAGCTATATTTTAGAAGATTATGGTGTTGGTTTGGAGTTTTCATCATTTACTTTGCAAAAGTTATCAAATTTTTAAGGGTTTTGGTCTGTGAAACCCTTAATTTCAGGGTTTGGTCATAAAAATGACCCTAACTTGAGTTCCTACTAGCGGATTTCCTTCTTCTCTGGTATGGATCAAGTTAGGGATGTAATCTATTATATTTTGGTAGCTTGGGAGTAGGAAGTTTTGTTGGTGATTTTTGGGGACGGGCCCTAGGTCAAATATTCTCATCTATTTGACCTTTGTTTTGGAGAAATTTGAGTGGATAGAGTGATGGAAAGGGTTTGAGGACTTGATGTTTGAACAAAGTACCTTTTCTTTAGCTTGAAGAATAACCTAGAAGTGGAGACTAGATTCCATGCACCCATTTTTGACTACTTGCCTTGAAAACCAAGCCTAAAGTAGCTAATTAGGTCTGTGCACTTGGTTGTGGTTAGGATATGTTGGAGTGAGTTGGTCCTTGAAACTTTAGAGTTAGTATGAACTAGGAAAATGGTGCTTAAATCTATAATTTATTCCTCAAGTCCTTTGGTGAGTTTTAGAGTTATTGGTCAAAATCAACATTAGGAGACCTAATAGGCTTCTAGGCCTAATCTTGCAAATTCGGTTCAGGGTTGTTGGGAGTGCAACCAATAGTGTATTTACCTTATTTAGGTTGATTCTAAGTTTTTCCAAGCCTTTTATAGAAGTTGTAAAGCCTAGAATAGAAAAATCCCTATTTTGTCCATTTTGAGGGAGTTGGCTCTATTTGCTCAAGTTGGGTTTAGATTAGCTTTGTGTCTTGCTTGGAGTGGTGACACTTGAAAATTTCCTTAATGATTCCTAGGAGGGATATACACTTGTGATAGTAGAACATAACATTAGTTCAACCCTTGGAGCAAATTTGAAGGTTGTGTAAGATTTGTCTTATTTGTTGGCTTCCAGTGTAGGCTAAAGGGTAGACCTAGGGCTTCTTTGGTGTTTTTGGCTTGTAGTGATGCTAGCCCTATAACTAGAGTAATAATAGGATCAACTTGGTCCTAATGTAAGGTTAGATAGGTTAGAAGAGCCCCACACTGCAATATTGCTTCTAAGTGCTCAAACGTGGTCATTTGGCTCAATAGAGCATTTTTGAGTTTTGAGGGCCAAATAAAGTAATCAATTGTTTTAGGTTCATTATTAGGTGTCTTGAATCCATCGTAGCCTTTTGGAAATTTTGGTAGCAAGTAGAGAAAGTTTGGGTAAAAAATTTATAAAATTGCAAAAATTTCTCATTTCTTGCAAAGTTGTCATTGACAACTTTTGCAACTTTTATGCAAAAAGAGAAACTTCTTCATGGGATCCCTTAAACCACTTAAAGTAGTTGTAAATGTCCATTCTAATCCTATATAAGGTTGAACTCAACCTTTTCAAGGGGTTGGAAGAAGGAAAAATGACAATGTACAAATTGTAATTAGCATTTTATTTATTACAACAATCACTTGCTTTGAGTGTTTTTTTCATGCTTTGTAAAGATCAGACTTAGGGTTTTTTGAGTTGGAAGTTTTAGTGTATTTTTTCCTTCATTTATTTTGTTAGTTTTTGTGTTGTTGCAGAGAGTTTGGTGTGTTCAAATAAAATATTTTGAAAGTTAGCAGGTTGTTGTTCTAAATTGGGCAACTAGCAAAAAATGGAGTCTTAGGGCCACTTCCCACTGTACAAAATGTATGGCCTCTTGGGATTTGGAACTAGAATCCTTTTACATTATGTACAGCAAAGGAGAGCCCATGGGAAGCCCATCAAGAATTTTTAGCGTGATTCCCTAGGCAAGCAAACCATGTTTGGTTAGGGATCACAAATCTGAAAAAGAGCATTTGGAGTGGATTGAAAGGTCTGATTCTTCAATCCAAGAATGTGGTGAGTAAGTATATATGGTGAGGGCTAGCTCCAATCTAAAGGAAGAGTCTTGGTAAGGAGTTTAAGGAGGTTTAAATCCCAAACAACACCAAAATCCTTGAAACCCTCAAATTAAGCCTAAAATTGTGCTTGGGTTGTACAAACAAGTTGGGGGCTTAAAAGTTACAAAATCTTCAAGTATTCCAAAAAGGGTATCTAGAAATGTGAATTTTTTTAGCCTTTGTTAAGGGATTTTACAAAATATTTCAGTTTTAGTGCATTTGGAGGGCTAATTCTTGTAGCCTTTTTCCAAGCAACTAAGTACAAATTGACTTGTGGATTTCAATTTGCATAGGGTTTTGCACTTTTTTTGGGTGTAATATGTTGATGAGTAACCTAAGGCATGCCTAGATATTCATTTGACCAAATGGAAAGGTCCAAGGAGCATTGGGGTTATTTGTGTGATTGTGGAAGTTTGAGCAATCTTGTAGTAACCTGTTGATGTGCACCAGTTGAAGAAGTGGGATCTCTTTGATATAACCCTTAGAGGCATAGGGTGTGAAATAATCCCTATTTTATTAGCTATAATACCTAAGAAGACCCTAGAAAGCTTCGGGTTTGTGAGCAAGATGTAAGGGAAATAAAAGAAAATGTATTTACACCAAGTTTCAACCAAGTTCACATTTATATATTCAAAAAAAAAAAATTGTTTTTGGGATTATACCCATGAGACAGTGAGCTTCATAAAATGCTGAAAATTTGAATTCTATTCATAAAACTTCCATCTTTGGTTCCATTACATATTTTCTCATTATGGATCATCTCTCCCTCCTAATCACATGGAAGAACTTCTAAATAGACCCCATATTCTCCCACAAACCCAACAACAACTTCTTAACTGTAATAAATTTATATCCTTAAAAGCATTAAATAAATGTAATTTTGACCATTAGTGTTCAATAGATTTTTTAAGATAGGTTCAAGTTATAAGAGTGATGCTATTAAGTCTTCTAGGTTATGGAAAAATTTTGGAGTTCTTAAAATCCAATCTAACAAGGTTTTAAGCGTTTTTAAAAGTTTAAAAGTTTAAATATTCAAAGTTAATGGTTAGTAGCTAGTTTAGGGGGGAGAAAGTAGTATTTTAATGTTTAAAAACTTCAACTAATCCCTATAATTAGTTGGAAGAGATTAGGGAAGTTGATTTTTGATTTATTATATTGTGGACAACTCCTTTTGTATGGATATAATGTCTGGAAGTGTACGCTAGGGAGAGGGAATCAATAAAATAGAAGCTTAAATCTGCAAATCTATTATTCTTATGCATTGTTGAATGGTTTCAATACTTTTATTTTGGTTCTACTTTCATGTTGCATACTAAGAAATCTACAAGCAATCATTCACTAGTTGAATGCATTGTGATTCAATTTAACTCACAGTTCTTTACATTTTGACTAGTGTAATCTAGACTGTGACAGTAAAATGCATTGATTTCCTTGAAGATTCTTTACATTTTCCATGAAGATTGTTTTTGATTGAAGTGTTTAGAGGATTCAATAAGGAATTGGAAAAATACATCACATGTTTTGAATGATTTGAGAGTCATCTTACATGATTGTTCCTACACCTACAACAAATTGACTGATTTTACTAAGTCTTCTACTTTGTTTTGAAGATTTAGTTATAATTATTACCCTTTCCATGGACCCAAAGGCCTAGGACCCATGGAAATATGAATACTAACTATGTATCATAGTTACTAATGAACTTTTTTGTAGACATATTGAATAAGTAGAGTGATCACTGGTTGGAGCAAAGTGTTCCCTAAGGGAAATGATAGCTAGGGAGCAGCAGTGAGAGATTGGCCTTAAGGGAAAAGAATTTTTATGTTTTGGTTGAATATATATTTTCAAAATCATCTTGAATCAACCACCAAATAGGTCTGGAAGTGTTTGGAGAAGGGAGATTGGAGAAACCCTCAAATTAAGGGTTTAAGAGAGGTATTTTGGGGTTTTTGATGCTATAAGTGTGTTGCGTTGATTTCCTCTTGGATTTAGAGGTTTTGAACCATTTAATGATACTTTAAAAGGTTTGGAAACTTGGTGATATTTCTATGATGTAGTTGCTTTGTAAAATCACCCATTTTTTATGCTTTTTGGGGTCACATAGAGAGAATAGTCATATACTTTCCAAAACAACCTACCCTTTTGTTTTGGTATATTAAGTTACTCCATAAAGGGTACTCAAATATATGATTTATTTGCCTCCTATTTTGGGAAAAGTTGAAGAAAAAGATTTTTGAGTGTTGTTGCAAGGCTACAAGGCAGGCTATTAGGCCTAGTTGGTGAGTTTTGGAGATATGAGTATGAAACCTTGGACAGAAGTTTGTGAACCTTTATAAAATTTTGAATTACATGTGTTGAGGCCATTGGACCACACTTTGAGTCTTTTTAGAGTGTTCTTTGATATTTCACCTATTGAAGCTATCTTAGGATCATTAAGATTGGGCATTGAAGAAGCTTGTTGACTTGATCTCGGTTTGTTATTTGGGCCTTGGATCCACCATATCCTCTACATCAGATTTCCCTTGGTACTTTCATGGTCTCCTTCATAGGTCTTGGTGTACATTTTAGTTTCGTGTGTCCACTTGGTGCCCCTGCACCAATATATGATGTTATGTGTTATGTATTATGTATTATGTGTTACAAATCTTGTATTATTATTTATCTTTTAGATATTTGATTTATTTATGTGGTTTGAATTATTATATTTGGCATACAATTGAATCACCCCCTCCCTAAGATGTGCTTGTCTCTTTCTGGACCTAAAAATTGGTATTATAGCCAAGTCCTTTTAAAGGTGTTTGATCACTTAACGTGATATTTGACATGGAAAGTTTACAAAATGATCATCCTAAGTTTGATGGAACCAACAACCTATTTTGGAAGAATGGTATGACTACTTATATGATATGTATGGAAGATGAATATTGGGATATTAGTGAGAAGCCTTATGATATACCAAATTATCTATCAAATGCTATTACAAATCAAATAAAGAAACTCAAGAAAAAACATGATAGAAAGTTAATATTTGATTAGTGCCTTGTCTGATATAGAGTATTTTCACATCTATGGATCAATGATAACCCATGAGTCATGGAAAAAACTAGAAACTATTTGTAAAGGTGATGGGTATCTTAAGCAATTTGAGTTGTAGGGTCTTTAAGGGAAGTATGAAGATATAAGGGTGAGTGAAAGTGAACTATTTCACCATTTATGTAGATAATGAATTATATAGTTTTTTCAATTATAAGTAGAGATGGCACCTTAAGTGATGTAGAGGTCAATGGTCAACCAATGATTTGATGTAGAAACAACTAACTATCCCTTTGCTTTGAAACAATGCCCTTATATCTTCCTCAAGTGTAACTAAAATAGTCACCCAACCCACTCAATCTTTTATTAGAGGATAATCATTCAAAAGGCTTAACCCACTAAACTCCACACCTTTGGATCCACAAGACTAACTCCACTTCCAAACTTCTTCAAGCAAGCAAGTTATCCAAGTTGCCAAAAACACCTACAAACTCCATATGACTCAAAATAACTCCAAATATGCAAAGGCCTTAACCAAGGGTTAAATAAGACTTTTATGAGTTATATAATGTGTATTCAATTATATTTAACCATACACTTGGCTAGACCCAACTCCCAATGCCTAATTCTTCCAAGGTGTCTTAAGAGACCTAATTTAAAAATTAGTAGCTCCAATAGCACAAAAGTCTAAATAACTTAAACTTTATACTTGATAGGATAATACCAATATCACCCTTCCCCAAACTTCTAGATCAAATTGGCTGATCATAAACCTTTACATTGGTCATATAAGATTATCCAAATCACAAAATACTCCTTTCACGTGGCTAGAACTCCTGTTGTTGTACCTAACCATCATTTTCATGCTAATTTCTTCACTATTTCATACTATGATCACATTCCCATCCATTTCTTTGCATATAAAATATTAGATTTATATAATAGTTAATCATTTCCATTTCATGGTCTCAGGGCCCTTGATCCCATGAAATGGATCCTCTACATTAATGAGATCAATATAACTGTTAGGTAAAAGTATTGAAAACTGTGACTGTTATGTAGATGTGCAAAAACTATGAATTTGATTAAGTTTTAAAACATTTAAAAGGAATTGGAATTTTCTGCTAGGTCTTACTCAATCCATTTGAAAAGCTTCTCAACTTAGAAGATTCCAAAAGACCTCCCAAGAAGTAATCAAAATGATAAAAATTTGAATTTTAATCAAAAAAGTAATCATAGCCATTTGGTTTTTAATATTTGAATTTTTTAAATAACAAAATAGCTTTAATTTGATATTCAACCCTTATTCTAATACCTAGACCTATCCCATGCTCATTCTAAACTTCTTGTAAACATAACTTAGGTAATGACTACCAAATATGAGATGACTACTCTTGGTAAAAAGCTACCAAATATTGAAACTACAATCCAATATTTATAAGGATAAGGAAGAACTTTTGAAAGATAGTAGCTATGCTAAGTGTAAGAATTTTCTCAAGGCAAAAAATGAAAATGACAAGATCTAGTAGCTCAATCGTAACACAAATGTTTCAATTGTTGGCCAACACACACACTTGTTGTATTGTCATGGATATTGTGATAATTCATGAACTTGAACAACTAACATCATGTTAGAAATAGTGTTGTGCAAAAAGACTGCAAAATAGAGGGAAATGACCATCAAATATGCATGATTTAAATAGCTACATTAAATAGCCCTTTACTTCATAAATCACTTCAACTCAATCATTACATTGTACAAACAACCTCATCATATGTCACTTGAACAAACCTATCATGTACAACATGAGGGATAAATCCACAAAATTAAATCTTAAAATGTTACAATAGTACAAACCTCATGGAACACACATGGGATGAATATACATAATCAAGTACTAGCACTTGTACTAAAAAGAGGTGCAAGAGGTATGTCGATAGGTTTTATTAGAAAAGAAGAATTTAAGAGATGTCAAATTCTAACTTTTTTATCATGATTCAACTACATAGATTTTGAGTCAAGTTCATTGACCCATGTTTCATGAGTAGTGGCTCATAAGAACCCATATATCATCAAAATGAATGGAACACTTAAGAAATTATTACATGTCTAGGTAATGCTAACAAAGCCAAAACTTCTCATGATGTCAAACATTCAATATTACATAAATTTGACTATTTAACATGTAACCATGACCATGAGAATGTTGTAGATAAAAGTTAGATAAGATTTACATACACATTGAAACATGTTAGTTGTATGATACTGAGATAGCATATATTCCACTAAATTATATGATTAAGATTTTGTTGGAAAAAAATGGTATTTAAAAAAAAGTTTAATAATCTTCTCCCATTAATATAGGACCCATTAAAAGATATTAATACCTATTGGCATCAATTTATGGAAGGATAGTATAGGAATATTATTCTTTTTTTATTCATTTCAACTTGAATAGAATACTAGCACTTGGTTCATCTTGGTTGAGAGTTTGTGTAATATCCATGCTATGTTCATTTAAATAATTCAATTTAATAATAACATTCAACAATAATAGGTTACATAACGAGGGGAATGGGGAGTGGAGCATGCAGAGCGAGCGGGAATGGGATTTTGAATCAACAGCTAGGTAGGAATCAAGAGAACACAGGCATTGGGGGGCAATCTGTAGCTACAGGGCAAGAATCGGAGGTGAACAATGTAGATGCCTCAAAGGATGGGGACCGATGAAAGTTTTTGCCTCACCCAGGTGAGAAGATTCCTCCCCTTCACTCAGGTGGTGGTCCGCCTGGGGCCTGGGGGCACTGGTCGAACCTATTTGGAGTCAAACCATCAAGTAAGTCGACATTCCCAAAAGTCATTGATAAATCAGACAAGGAGAAGGGTATCTTTGCTTTGGAAGTTCCTCGGGAAATTATAGACCACAATATCCTCAGTATGGCGAATACTCTGGTGGGAAAATATATAGGGCCAAGGCCCAACATTGATGTTGTGAGGGTTTTTAGCATAAAAAAATGGGATTTAAAGGGGCATGTAGAGGTGACATCAATGGCTAAAGGTTTCATGACTTTTGAGTTTTCCTGCTTGAAAGACTTTTCCAGAATCTTGTGCGCAAGGAACTGGTCTTTGGGGAGATCTACTTTAATCTTGCAAAAATGGTCTTCCAATTTGGACTTGAATAATGATTTCCTATCCCAAGCTCCAGTTTGGATTAGACTCTCAAAATTTCCCATGGAATACTGGCATGAGGACATCTTTGATGGTATTTCTAGGTCTTTTGGAGAGCTTCTTTCTATTGATCCTATAACGGCAGCTAAGAAGAGACTTACTTATGCAAGGATATGTGTAGGAGTGATCGAAGGATAGGATATGCCTCAAGTTATAGAATTTCAATCTCGATTTGGAAGCAAAATCCAAAAGATTGACTATGAGAGTGTACCTTTTGTATGCTTCCATTGTAAGAAGGCAGACCACAAGGTTGGATTCTACCCACTATTCAAAGGAAAGGGAATGGGGGGAAAGGCCCGCCCTCAAGGGGGGAAGAAAGCTACTCATGTTCCCAAAAAGATTTGGAAGAAGAAAGAAATGCAAGTCAAGAAAAATGGAGAGGCTGAAGGAAAAGCTAATGATTCTATTCCTAATCTCCAAGCTAAACCCTGGGACCTCCAAGTTATAGTGGAAGCACTGGAAGGAGAAGGGAAAGAGACAACTAAGGACAAAACCAACCCTTCCCAAATGAAGGAAACCAATGATAATCTCGAAGAGGCAAGTATTATGGAGTCTCAAATCCTTGAGAGTTCTAAGGAGCTTGATCCAAACCTTTCCTCTGTCCTAGACTCTATGGAGGATCAAAAGGAAGGGGAACCAATGTCTCAAAACTCCACAAACCCAGTTAGTAGGGAACCCCCTATAATAGTGAATAGATTCTTAGAACGATTGTCTACTTCAAAATCGAAACAACTAGCTAGGCTAGATGCTTTTTATTTATTTATGTAAAGAAGAAGAAGAGCCACCCTGGATAGAAGTCAGAAGAAGAAAGAAGAACAATCGGGACCCCTCTCCTACCTCTCCTGCTTCAACTAGAAGCAAGGCCAGGGAAAATCTTGGTCATAAAACCAACCCGGTGGGAAGGAAAAAGAAGAATGAAATCAGGAAGGAGGAAGCAAGAAGAAACATCATGGATGGAATGCAGTGCACCATCTAGGAAGCCTACTCATCAATTAAAGCATGAAGATCCTCTCATAGAATATTTGTGGAATCAATGGAATCCACAAGCCAGAAGTTGTAAGGAATATGATAAGGGATCAAAGGCCTGATATATTTCTTATTCAGGAAACAAAAATGAAGAAAGAAAATCTAGAAAATATTAGATTCAATAGCAACATGAATGGAATTTCCTCAAACTCAAAAGGAGCATTTGGAGGGCTTCTGCTATTATTCAATAATAGACATTTCAATATTGTGCCCGAGTATGATGAGGATAACATCCTCTTTTGTAGAGTTCAACATTTGCAAACTAATGATTGCTGGTTTTTAGTGAACATTTATGCTCCCAACAACAAGAGAGATAGAAAAAATTACTGGGTCAAAGTTGGAAATTTGGTGCAAGCTAGTGACATTAAGAAAGGCATAATCCTAGGAGACTTAAACTCTCCATTGGAGGACAAGGAGAAGATGGGAGGATTGCCCCCAGATTGGGAAAGTAAGCAGGATCTTTCCAATTTCATCAATGACCTGGCCCTAATGGATTTGGAGCTCTCGGGGGGTACCTTTACCTGGTCTAACAAGAGAGCTAGTTAGGACTACATTCAGGTTAGATTGGATAGAGCTTTAATCTCCTTGGATTGGTTGCACTCTTTTAGCTGTAGATTATCTCTGCTTCCTAGAGTTGGTTCTGACCACTCCCCCATTTCTCTTTCGGTGTCCCCTCTTGAGCCCAAGAGAAATTGCCCTTTTAGGTTCGAGAAAATGTTGACTACTCACCCTGACCTATTGGATAATGTCAAAAGATGGTGGGGGATTGGTTTTGATGGCTCAGCCATGTTCAGAGTCACTAGAAAGCTCAACAATGTGAAGAGGATGGTAAAAATTTGGAACAAGTCTGATTTTGGCCATATTTTCCATGACAAGGAGGAGTTATCAAGCAATCTATCTATTATCCAAGATAATATACAAAAGGAAGGATATAATGAGAGTAATAGGGAGGCTAAGCTATTGATCTTATTAGATCTTCATAACATCATCAACAGGGAGGAAAAGTTCTAGAGGCAAAAATCTTGAATCACATGGATTAAGGATGGAGATTAGAACACGAAGTTCTTTCATCTCTCCACCCTAAAACATAGGGTTAACAATAGGATCTTTGGAATCAGGAAGGGGCAGGTGTTGTTTTCTAAAGATCTAGATATCTCAGCTGAAGTAGCCTCCTTCTTCTCTTCTCTTCTCTCTGAGGACCCCCTGCTTTCCAAGGTGGACCAAGAGGATATCATCTCTTGTATTCCTCAGATTATTCAACCCCACCAAAATAAACTTCTCTATGCTATTCCTAATGCTTTGGAAGTTAGGGAGGCTCTTTTCTCCCTACCTGGTGACAAATCACCTAGTTTGGATGGGTTTCCCACCTTTTTCTTCCAAATGTACTGGTCAATGGTCATGGGGGATGTGGTTAAGGCAGTTCAGGAGTTCTTTGGAGCTAGAAGTATTCTTAAGGAGATAAATTCTACCTTTTTGGTTCTCATCCCTAAATCCCCAGGGGCTGACTCTTTCAACAAGTTTAGGCCTATCAGTTTGTGCAACTCTTTCTACAAGATCATCTCTAAAGTTCTCACTTCTAGAATGCTTAAAATCCTACATCTAATCATATCGTAGCAACAATCTATCTTTGTTCCTAGGAGACAAATCTTGGACTCGGTGCTGATGGTTCATGAGGTTATTCATTCTTTAGAAGCTTTCAAGCGGGAAGGTATGTTGCTCAAACTGGATCTTTCAAAAGCCTATGATCGGGTGGACTGGTCCTTTCTTGGGAAGGTCCTTCAGGCCTTTGGTTTTGACAATAAAGTGTGTAAACTCATTTCTCAATTGGTGTCTACCTCCTCTCTTGCTGTTCTAATTAATGGAGCCCCCTTTGATTTCTTTAAACCTTCTAGAGGTATCAGGCAGGGAGACCCCCTCTCTCTTATCCTCTTCATTATTTTAGTTGAATGCATTGGGAGGCTTATTAAATGTAAAAAGTATAAAGGAAGTCTTAAAGGGATTAAGCCTTCTTCAAGAAATGTCCCCTTCACTCACCAAAAATTTGTGGATGACACTATAATGGGGGGGGGGGAAGCTTTTGTGAAAGAAGCTAAGACTTTGAAAGAGGTTCTTGATACTTACTCCAGAGGGACTGGACAACTAATTAACTAGAACAAAAGCTCGACCTTCTTTGTTAACACCCCTGAAGTCAAACAAAGGAAAATTGCCAGAATCCTTGGTTGTGGGGTAGGCTCTCTCCCTTCATCCTATCTAGGGCTCCCCTTGGGCTCCTCTCCCCTTGACTCTTTCTAGAATGGTATTCTAGATAGATTCAACAAGAAGATGGTTGTATGGAAAGGTACCTCTCTCAGCTAGGCTGGGAAATGTTTACTAGTCAAATCCACTCTTCATAACCTTCCCATTTATGCTTTGAGCCTTTTTGGAATTCCTGTAAAATTTGCAGAGAAAATGGAGAAAATCCAAAGAGACTTTCTATGGACTGAACTTGAAGGAAAGAAAAGGTACCCTCTTGTTGCCTAGGAGAAGGTCTGCCTCCCCAAGAGGTATGGTGGTCTAGGCATCAGAAAGCTTACCCATCTCAATAAGGCGCTTCTTGCAAAAAAAATCTAGCAAATCTTCAATAACACTGGTGAATGGAGAGACATTTTGGTAAATAAATACCTCAGAAGACCCTCTCTTCATTTTACTTTATTCAATGAGGACATCCCTAAAGGGTCAACTATTTGGAATGGTATCCTGAAGGCCAGGGACCTGGCTAAGGCGAGGGTCTCTTGGAAACTAGGCAATGGGGAGGATATTCAGTTTTGGTCTGACAAGTGGTTATGTCAAGGCCCAGTTTCTAACAACCCAGTATTTGAGAGATGGGTGCAAGAATGCATGGAGCTATATGGGTTTAAAGTAAGCAATTATAGGGTTGGTCAGGAATGGAGAGACATTTCCCTCATTTCTGAGGATTTGAAACCAATAATGACTATGCTTAACTCTTTGATCCCTAGTAATAATAAGGATGAGCTGGTCTGGAGGGATAATCCCAATGGAAGTTATTATGTTGCTTCTGGCTACAACTCTCTCTGGGGTTTAAAGGAGAAACCCCCTTGGGTGGATGCCTGGCTCATGGGCCTCACTCCAAAGATCAACATATTTTATTGGCTGGCCCCTTAGAACAAAATCCTAACGCAAGATAATCTCATGAAGAGAGGCCATGTTATGCCCAGCAGGTGCCCGCTCTGTAAAAACCAATCTGAGTCGAGAAATCATATCTTTATTCAACGTGACATTGCTAAGGAGGTGTGGAGTTCTCTTAATTAGGAAATGGAGATTCTCTGGTGCTAGCCAGATAACCTTATTGACTTTTTCAGTCATTGGAAAAGCCTTTGTAAAATTGCAGGCCGACAAGATAATTATGCCTGGTTTTTGCCTCACTTCTACTGGAGCATCTGGAAGGAAAGGAACAACAGAATTTTCAGGGATAGAGAGGAGCCAGCAATAATTCTGGGAAGGAATATTTTGAAAAACATAAAAGAAAACCTTCAAGTGACGAAGGAGGGGGAAGTTGATATAGGGGACAGGAAGACGGTTAAAGAAAAAGACAAGAATCCCAAAAGACAGGATGCCACATGGATTCTACCCCCAGAAGGATGGTCAAAAGCCAACTTCAATGGCACTTCTAAGGGCAACCTTGGCCCCTCTAGAAGTAGTGGAATTATAAGAAACAGTTTTGGGGAGGGGATTGCGGCCTTTGCTCTCCTGCTTGGAACCCAAACCAACCATTTGGCCAAAGCCATAGCCGCGTGCAGTGTGGTAAAGCTGGCTTTTGAAGTTGGTATTTCCAAACTTTGGCTTGAAGGGGACTCCAAAAACATAATTAACAATATTAATGGAATCTCCCCCCCCCCTCGTGGTCAATTGCAAATATAATTGATGAGACACGTGCTGCCCTCACAAAATTTGAGAAGGTCCATGTCACTCATGCATTTAGAGAGGCAAACCCAGTTGTTGACTGGTTCGCTAACAAAGGGGTGGGACCAGACAAAGAGATGATCTGGCATTTCAAAAAAGATATTTCAATGGAGGCTAAGTCACTAATCGAGCTGGAGAAAATCTATGAAAGTATGGGTCAATCTAACCATTATCATGTTTAATAAAGAAATATTGGATGTTGGCATGAGCCATAATAAGTTTCTTGGTTTTCGTAATCTCATGGGATTTTTTCTGTCATTTTGACACATTTGGAGGATCGTTATCATTTTCACTTGCTATTGTATTAGAGGTGAATGATCATGAATCCAATAATAAAAACAGAGCCAAAATCTTGGCTAGAAAAAATTTGCAAAGATTGGGGCTCATGAGAATAGTTGAAGAAAAAATGGATGTCATGATTGGAGAACAGAGCAGAAAGGAGCCAGCGGGTGAAGTAGAGAAGTGGATGAATATGGGCAAAGTTTGGAAAAAATTGGAAAAGGGTAGGGATGCAAATTTTTTTGAGAAACTCCATGGTTTTGACCCTGACGTCACCAACATCATGGTGAACTCATGGAATAATGGGAAGGTCAAGGTGAATAGGGTTTCTTTCCAAATCACAGAGGAGGTGGTTGCGGAGGTCACTGGTATCCCTATGGAGGGTTTCAAATTCTACAGGGACAAGAAACTTTCATCCAATGCAGTCAAGGAGTTCATGAAAAATTTTGGAGAGATGAACAAGCTGATAAAGAAAGAGTCTTTCTATGTGACGAAGACTATAAAGAAGTTCTGGAGGTATGTTTTATATGCCCTCATTGATTATGTTACCTTAGACCCTAGGTTTGATCGAGTCAGAACTCACCATTTTGTGATTTTAAATGATTTTCACCATAAGAGTAGAATTTCCATTCCCTTTTACCTTCTCACTTCTATGAACAAGGCAATCTCTAGTTTCAAGAAGAAAGCCACTATTAACCCTGCTTTGCATGAGGAATTATTGCTCCTCATCCATGAGCATTTCAAAGCTCAGTCTATATGCAATAACCCTCCTCAATTTGAGGATGTTGACAAAGGTAGCTCCAGCTTTTCTTCAGACTCTGATGACATTGAGAGCATTAGCTCAGAGGAGGAGAATGTTTCCTCAGGAAAGAAGAAAAAAGGTCAAGATAGGAAATAGTCCACAGCTACAACTCCCAGTAGGAAAAGCCCTAGGGATCATGGCCAAGCTCAAGCAAAAGAGGGTTATGCTTAGGAGGAGGAGGAAATGGATACAGAAGATTCTGATAAAGTGTCAGAGGAGGAGTTGGAAGAGGAGAAACCTAGGAAAAAATGGAAGAGGGAGGTAGTGAGAGTTGAGGAGACTAAAAATCAGAGGACAGATGCTATTCCTCTTCCCCTCTCCCCTGTCCAATATTAGCCTCCTTCAGAGGAAAAAGTGAATGTCATCACTGGTGAGAACGAGGGGGAAGTGTAGGTCAAAAATAGAAGAAAGGCCTAGAAAAATTTCAATGTGAGGACTGTTACTATGGGGATTTTTAGGGAAGTTATGAACCCTCAGATCCTGGTGGACAACCTGGAGCAACCTAGGCTCAATGAGCTCATAGACCCAGCTATCCTGGCCATTTCAGACAATGCAAGGGAGACTAGAATGAACCTTCTAAATAATGCCCATAGTAGTATGATTGACAACTTCAGATCAATCAAATGGCTCTTCCATGAGCTAAAGGAAGTTAGAGAAATGGTATCCCAGATGGAAAGTACTAAGAATAAGATAGGTAATGATAGCCAGGAGGACCAGGATACCAGAGAAAGCTTAACTGAAAGGAGATTTAGAAATCTTGAAAGCTACAACCACAACCTGACAAGTTAGATGATTTCTCTCCTGAGTTCGATGAATTACAACATCCAATCCCTTGTTGGTAAACTTAAGGACAGGGGATTGTTGGTGGAGGAGGGAGGATAGAACAGGGATAAGGCCAGGCCAAATGATGACAAGGCCACAATCAGTACGTTCACCAGTATGGATCAGGGCATGGAGAAGGTCAGGATCAAATGGCAAAGGAGAAACAAAAGATAGTCGAGGCAGCTCAGACAATGCAGGAAATGGAGAAGATAACTAAAGACTAGTTTTCTTGTTTTTTGTCTTTTCGTCTTCCTAGCTTTTGGGTTTTGGATAGGCTTTCTGTAGTCTATTTTAGTTTGTTTGTTTTTTGGCCTTTCTATGGCCCTTTGTTTTGGGCTGGGCCTTCGGGCTTTTTTCTCAACTGTTGGACCTCTGTTTTGGCTGGGCTTCTTTTGCTTATTATCAGCCTTGTTTCTGTAAAACTTATGCGTTTCAAGATCCCTTAAAACCTATTTATCTTATCAAAAACAATAATAGGTTACAACCTAAGACATTGAAACTCAAATACATGTTGGCTTGCAAATCCAAAAGGAAATGAATATGAATGATTGATCCTCTATATTTCTTTCAATCTCTATTTCACTTTGGCTAGAATAATATTTGTTTCAATCTCAATTCCACTCTTGCTAGAATAATATTGTTAGCTACATGGATGTTAATATTTTTTGGTTATGTGGATAGCTTGAGTCTCTACAAGTACTAATGAGTCAGATGAAAGAGAAAAACATGATGTTTAAGAAATAATTATTAAGTTTAGTTTGAATATATAAGGTCTTTTCACTAATTAATCTCATTCAACATTTGTTAGTTAACTATTAAAGTTTTGGAAAATGATGTGGCTATGCTAACCGAAATGTGGATCAATGAGATCAATATTTTAAAAAGCTATACATTTTCTTCAAAGAAAATGAATATAAAAACTAAAAATCTCCAAAAACATGTGAATAATAATAATATAGAATGATAATGTAGTTTACTAATAATATTGTTTTATTGTTTCCTTTTCCACCCATAGTTTCACATTAAAGGTATGAGAAGAAACATGTCTAGGTTTTAAAAATATTTCTAAAATTAGGTACAAGGTATCTTGAAGCAAGATGTGTTTTGTTATATAGATTTTTCTATTAAAATAATTTTCACATTTTTAATTATTAAATATTAGAAATTAAAATATTCAAATTATAAATTCACTCTATGTTATTATTGTCATCCTTAGAAAAAATACAATGAATTGAATTATGTAACTATGAGGGACTCCCTTGGTATGAACAAAACTTAAAAAGAAATATTCTAATACAATTGATAGGTGTCCATGAATAAATTTCTAATAATTACATGCCCTAGCTAAATTACAAGGCCTCACATTTATAGTAATCTTTAGAGTCAAATCCTAATAAAAATTTTCAATAGAATCTTCATTTTCTTAGGATTGATATTGCAAAATGAAAAGAATCTAGATACAACATTATTAGAAAGAAAGAGATAAAATCACATGCAAATTATCTCACAAAAAATTGAAGCATGTGAAGTCACTTATACACCCACTTTCTAAGTATCAAAAAAATTATTCCTTTCCTTTGATACTTTTTTTAGCTTCTTATCAATTATAGAATTTTCTCTTCTACATGTGTCCTATAAATTTTATAAGTACTTATCCTTTATTATTTAAACCTTCATTTATTCTTCGTATTCATATAATGGCAATTTTATATGCTTCCTTAAATTATATAATTAAATGTTATATTACACTTCCCAATAAATACCTATGAGATCAATATTTTAAAAAGCTATACATTTTCTTCAAAGCAAGTGAAACTAAAAACTAAAAATCTCCAAAAACATGTGAACAATAATAATATGGAATGATAATGTAGTTTACTAATAAGTATTGTTTTATTGTTTCCTTCGTCACCCATAGTTCCACATTAAAGATATGAGAAGAAACATGTTTAGGTTTTTAAAATATTTTTATAATTAGGTATAGGGTTTCTTGAAGCAAGATGTGTTCCCTTACATACAGATTTTTCTATTAAAATATTTTTCACATTTTTATTTATTAAATATTACAAAGAAAAATATTCAAAATTATAAATTTATTCTATGTTATTATATATCAATTTTATTTTAAATTTTTGTTACTTTTTTTATCAAAAACCCACAGCTACACTACTTTCCTATCCTTTTTGCTCTTCATGTTTCTATTTGACAACCATGCTTGGGACTCTCATGCATGTTTTGTCATTCTACCACATCCCTTGTCTCTTGACCAACGTACTTCTAAAATTTCTCTCACTCTTGACATACCAAAATTCTTGTGATAGATGTGTCAATTAGATTTTTTTCTTTACTTTTCTATCCTCTTATATTCATGACGTTGCCATACTTATATTGGCCCTGTGATATTCTTTTAGTAACTTTATTCATGACAGAGCATCTTGGACTAGGTATTCTCATGAAAAATTTCCTTTTGACATTACTTGCCTTCAAACATGATGCCTCCCTCATCAAAGGTTTCATCTACTTCATAAAATTTTACCAAGGAATCAAAGAAGCTCATAGAGTTGTCTCCTAAATAAGCTTCAAAAAAGAAAGCAAAGAAGAATATGTCATCTAGGAAAAGCAATATGTAGAAGATCTAATTATGTTAGCTATTTCTTTATTTGGAAGCATCTTATCATCTTAATCTAGTCATGATTTCTTGAAGGTGCATGGATATGCCTTTTTTATGACCATTTACAATCATAGAAGACTCTTTCTTGATCATAACTGTGGCATTGTCATTAATGCCTAACCTAATTCACTACACAAATTTGGTAATATGACTATCTTTCCAATTTCTTCTTCACTGTCATCATGCGATGTGGTCCTCTATCTTTACCTAGCACTCCCTTCAAAATATTTTTCATTAAACATTGATCCATGGGATTATGTATCCCATGCACTTGGTGCTAGCCTTGAATATTTTTGGGCATTTGACTGACATTTCCAATCAATATACACAATGTCATTTCCTATAGCACTACCAACTGCACTAGCTTTTTCAATCCATGTATGGACTTTCATCTATATCTAAAAGTTATTCTTTATTGTCTTGAATGACTGTCAAACAATTCTTTATATCACCCTTCTTTTTGGACTACATTTTGTGGTAAGATATTATTACTATCACTGAGTTTGATAGTCCTCACACTCTTAATCAACATATGGCATATTGTTATTTCTTCTCTTAAAGACCCATACACTATGTCACTACCATTGTATCAACTTTAGAAACCTCAAGAGCTATTGCGTTAGCCTCATTTAAAGCATCCTACAATCTACTCTCAATGGTTGCAATAGTTTCCTTTTGAGCTTCTTCTCTCATTGTTTTTTCATCTTTCTTAGCCTCTTCACCCTCAAAGGCTAGTTTTGTAAAGCTAGTGATAGACATGATGTAGCACCTTTTGCACTTTCTTCTGTTGCTATAGTAGCTGCTAGTCATGACCTATTTTTATGAAGCTTTGCATTTAAATATGCTACTATCACTTCTGCTTCAGAATCTCTGTTAGTCAATTCAACAAGCTCCTTGCTTACCTGCTCCAATTCTTCTCTTCTGTAGTTAAGTCATGTAATTAGAAATAGTAGAAATGAGGCTTGATTTTCCCTTACCAGGAGGCACATATAAAAGATATCATCTTTTCCAAGCCCACCCTATCCTACGGTAAAAATCTTTGTTTTGCACAAAAAAGTCCAGATCCAACATAATCTTCTCTTTAGTTCAAGAGCTAGGGTTTCAAAACTCAAGTAGTAATTTCATGATTAGATATGATCCTAGCAATTTTACGATTAGATATGATCTTGTAGATAAGATTTTGAGAAAAGATTTGATATACGGATCAGTCACCCTAAACTATGATCTAAAACTAGTTTTTAGAAAGTTGTTTGGTGGCATGAGACAATTTCTGATTGTAGGCAATCCCAAAGGGAAAGCCTATCAGCTAATTAACCCTTTCCAACATTCCAACTTTATGATAATAATTTACTAGTCAAAGTCTAACAAATTGGAATGCAATGACTGCGAGTATTCTTGGCTATATGTTATAGGTAACCATGGTTTGGAAGCAAATTAAGAGTATTAGTCTTGTAGCCAGGAAAATTAGCTCAATAAACACTTTTGATATGATCATCTCGTGATGATCATGGATAAATCATTTCGAGGTTATCTTACTTGTTTTAGAATATACTAACTGTATTTCATATTGATCAACTCTAGAAAGAAACTGATTTGAAAAGAATCATTTTCTATGACACTGCATCAATAATTTAAGGACACATAAGAGTGTCTTAAATTCAAATTTGAACCCAAAACACATAAGGCAATAAAAATTGTAGGAAGGAATAGAACCAAATAAATGTAATCTCATGAGGGCACAACCCTCTATACTAGACTCTATTAGGCTACAATATGACCAATCAACTTATAGGGTGATTTCAGAACTTGTTCTTTACTATTCAAAGCATAAGCTAAGCCTACCCAATATATACCTGCATCACTTTCGATGTATTTAGAACTTTTTCAACTGACCACATCAATGCTCCATATACTCTCATTAGCTACAATGGCAATCAATAGATGGAATAAATAGCTACAGAAGCAAATAGATTAGAAGCACCATGCTTTGGTGGCCAATGTTAGCAATGTAGTGGTGAAGACTCAATATCAAAACTAATACTACCACATTGCCTTGGTCAATATGTGATCTAGTGTCTTTGCCATATCCTTTGAATTTCCATTTTTGTTGCTAGCAACCCATAGGCAATTCCAAGGATTGAAAAAATAATTACAAAAATAACTAGGAGTGCACCACAAGCTTCCATGGATGCTGGAAAACAATCCAAAATACCCCATCCATAACAAAAATTGTTGCATCCTTCCATACATGGATCATTGTTGTTGATTGATGAAGGGTGCACTATTAGACCTCCAATACCTAGAATTACAAAAAAACAAAAACTCCTGCATTTCAAATTGAGCTACATTTTTAAAATTTGAGTGAGCAATAACTGCTCATATGGTGGCTGCAAACTCAGTGGGTTAGCATGAGAAGAAATTATTTATTTCATAAAATTACTATATCTACTCATTCAAGAATCAATAGATCTTCTAGTATTGTTATTTAAGTTGTACTATGATGAACATAGCAATTCCATAGGAAATGAATTGATTTTAAATGTTATCTCAAGGGATAATGAAAACAAGTTGATATGTCTTTGTTTGTTTCCATTGATGAAGAATAGATTTATTTCGTGGTGTGTATTGATTACACATGCAAGTCATATTTAATTGACTTGAATGTTTATGTAATGGTATATGTTAAGAAGAGTACCAGTGTTGTTGAATTACCCTATGGATGCAGGTGGAGGTTTGGATAAGTCAAGACATGGATAGAGGGGGTATAAAGTGTAGATTTTATATTACATGTTGACATCGTCCACTCCAACTCCCAAGTGATGGTAGCTACAAATTCTTTTACTCCACATCCTTGGGGTTGCTAATTGAGATAAGCTTGGAAAATACTCTATGGCTAACATTGTGTTGTGTTGACAATCATTTAAAGTCCATTGCATTGTGTTTAAATGTTGGATGTATCACCTTAGTAATAGTTTATAAGAATAATCAAACAGAAAAATGAATGATGAAATTATTGTTGTAAGAAAAGACCCTGTGATCGCTATTAATAATTCTTATGCATGATGTGTGTAAGAACACTTAGTTAGTAGTTCTTGTGACTAGGAGTGAACCAAAGATCATACACTTTGGTCTTAACGCTTCCAAATAGACAACATCTAAAAAATTTATAAGAAGGGTTTTATAAGTTTATGATTTGGATATAAATTTGTTTTGGAGTTTATCTAAAATAATTATAGATGACAAAACAAATAAAAGATAAAAGCATGTTAGTCATAATATCATTATTGGTAACAATGTTCCAAATGCAAAGAATTGTTTGTTTGAGCTTCTAGATTCTCTAAAAATCAAAACATAAAATCTATGATTTAAACTCATCTCATCACTTATACATAATAGCAATACCCACCTTGTCATGTGGACAATCTTGGGGGAGAGTTGCAACATTGTATGTGGATCCAATTGATCACTCTTTCTCTCTCTCCCTCTCTCCCTATTCAATCTAATGAGCCAATTGGATCTGCTCTACATTTTAATGTCTCAAGTATTGCCTCATGGTCTAACTCACGAACTTTCCAAAGAATCTTATTATGTGGTTTTCCACCATATTTTATCAAGTGGACATTTGATGCAACAAGGTTTGAATAACAAAGAATCTTCCTCTTTGTTTGCCAATCCTTGAATAACCACAAGTTAGGGTTCTTCATAGAATATCATCTAAGCCATTTGCTAGTTACAACCATCACACTGACATGGTACTCTAAACCTTCACCATCTATA
This sequence comes from Cupressus sempervirens, assembly GCA_028749045.1. Taxonomy (NCBI): domain Eukaryota; kingdom Viridiplantae; phylum Streptophyta; class Pinopsida; order Cupressales; family Cupressaceae; genus Cupressus; species Cupressus sempervirens. The sequence continues at coordinate 569,368,985 of CM053789.1, read as the reverse complement.
ATCAAGTGATACAATTTTTTTTTGTCTTGGACACAACAAAAATAATAATAATTTGTCCCTTCTTCATTGTCTTCAGGTGCAATAATAGCAAAAACATGGCCTATAGTGACAAATGTACAAAATGTGGTCATTAATTTAGAGAATACTTAGGTAAAAGTTATAAAGTTACATATTGAAATTACAAAGATATATAAATATATATTACTAGGTTTCACTAGATCAGAAAAGTAGTCAAAGTCAATATACAAATCCAACTCTACCATTTTCAGTGCTTATGGGGGGATGATAGGTGTTAATTGGGTCCAAAACCTGTATATCCCATTTGTCCACCCATTTAGTCAACTCACACTTATCCCAATTTTCCTCTGCACATGATGGACAATAGCATGTCATTTTGTGTTTGTTAGATACTCCATGAACCTACATTAGAACTTCTAAAAGAGTGCAACTCACTAAATCCTGTTAGTGTGCAACAATCCTCATATGGTGCAATGTTAGTATTATCTGTCAACCAAAAAAATCTATGAATTGTAGACTCACCTTCCTTACCTAGACCCATTGTAGCATTACACCATTGGATGATGGATTTTGCATCTATCAATATTGCTCCATCTTTGTACTTTAGTTCTTCATGAGCTAAGGCTCTTTTGATGCATGCACCTGTACCATCGTGCTCTCCCTTTCCATGACTAGCCTCTGTGAAATTCCACATATATTGAATTCTACACAACCTATGCATCCTACTCAACCAATAGAACATCCATTCTTAAATTGAGATGCAATATTGTCTGACCAAATAATGTGCTGACAATATGTTATGCCCTTGTTAGCCAAATCTCCATAAAATAGTTGAAAACAACCATGTACAAACTCCGTAGAATATGATCAATCATCACTGATATAAAAATGGTACTCCCTCAAAATATTCCTATCATCCTCTGTACTTGTAGGTGAATGCATGAATTTTATGTGAATAAATATGGAAACCTACTGAGAAGTATAATACTTTTCTTGCACCTCATTTTGTGTTTGTAGTGTGTAGTTCTCTATGAAGTCTACAACCAAAACAATGGTATCCAATGAAAATGTATCCTTGCACAACTTGAATTGCAAATCCAGCCATCAAACTCTATGTGTATGCCTTGCATACTCATAAATAATCTTTTCACAAAAAACCTTCATAAACTCATACACTAGAATATTTTCAATGACTAAATCACATCTTTTACCCTATTTCCCATCTTTTAGAGCATATGTCACTATCTTAAATTTTTTGTAATCTACTATTTCTTTCCAATTGCATGTGTATTGTCCATATGTTCACAAGTTGATAAAAGTTGCAAAGAACCACAAAATAAGCATGTTGTTGGGTGATGCGACGCGCTCCCCTACCCACAGGTGGTTAATTATGTGGTGTTCCATGTTCACTAACAGTCATGGCTTTTGGTGCAATGGAAAATGGGCCCCACAATTGGTATCAGAGCTTGGTTTTGGCCTGGTCATGGGTTCAAATCTCCCTGGTGCCGTCTCGACCCACGTAAGCACCTTGTATGCGCGTCGAGGGGGAGCTTGTTGGGTGATGCAATGCGCTCCCCTACCCACAGGTGGTTAATTATGTTGTGTTCCATGTTCACTAACAGTCATGGCTTTTGGTGCAATGGCAAATGAGCCCCACACATGTACCATCCAAGCATGATGTCTTGTAAAATTATTGGTCGTCCCCTATTTCACATAAAATGTTGGATATGAATGACCTTGAAGAAATTTGAGGTTCATTCATGTCACAATCCTGCAAAACAAAATCAAATTGCAAAATTACACATATATGCTTAAAAACATCAAAATGGTTAGAAAATTCAATATGTGTTCTACAACAACAAGTTGTGTGTGTGTGATTTATCTTGACATAAAATGGTTTACCCATCTCAAAAAATCTTTGACTTATTCAAATTTGAGGATACATACCAATAAATTTTGTAAAATATTGTATCTGAGTTGAGTCCAAAAAATGTTTTGCATGTGGGTCATGATTTTGGCTACCAATCCTCCTTAAACATCTCTTTGATTAGGGAAAACACATATGTTATTTTTCCAAAAATCTTAGATCAATGATTTCAAAGCTTCACTAATTTCTTTATCATTTTGCAGTAGTCTACTGCTAAGTGTCCATAACTCATTCTTTGTTGGATCTTCCAATCTCTCACACCTCAGCATGGCTCTCCTTAGAGTACCTCTACCAATTTTTAATATTTTTCTTTTCTTTCTCATGAATCAAGCTTTTTTTATTTGGGTACTTACTATTGTCAATGTAAATACTTGTCTTGTGATATTACTATGTTTGGTGCATGATTTAGAACCCATTTTTTTATGAGCACTCATTAGATTCTTTACAATATTTTTTTCATTTGAATTGTCCATCGTTCTTAGCCCAAGAATCTTCATAATAGGTCTAAATTTCAAATTCTTTATCATTTCAACAAATAATTGGCATTGACCTATAATATTTAATTCTTCAAAAAATAATCTCCACATATGATTAATTTTTCTTTGACAAGTATGCTTGCTAATCTTGTCAGACATTGATTTCAAAATGTTAGTATCAATATCAATCAAATATATTGGTCTTCTAAAAAAAATTTTAGAAGGTGTTATAATCTCTTCCATTCCCTTGACATTTTCAACATCAACATTAGGTTGAGTGTATTATGTACCTTGAACCGAAGATGATGTGCCTTGGCAATAAGATGCAAAAGATGGAATATCACCTACTTGATATGTTGATGTTGTGCCTTCAACATGACATGATGGAGTGTGTACATCGTTGGATCTAAAAATTAGTGTCTCTTCAACATGAGAGGATGATATGACTCCAACATTGGAAGATGGTGCAGCTTCATAATTCAATTTTCTTCTTGAGTGTAATTGTACACTTGATTTTTGTCACACTCTAAACCCTTCTATCCAAATGATTCTGTGAGTTTGGAATGCTTGGATGCCGACTTAGAGCTCCCTATCCATGGAGTGCGAAAGAGTATATTTCAAAAATAAGAAGGCTCTCAGATGAGCTTTAGAGATACTCTTTTTGCTAGTAAACCATGCAATGGGAGGTTCCAAAGAAAAGATGCAAGAATGCAAATATCTCAAGGAGTTCCTCAAGAATGCAATGCAACTAAAGATTAAACTAGAATGAATATGAAAAGTGCATCTATTCTAAGCATGGATGAGAGTGTTACAATCCAAATATTAAGCTATGTGAGATAGATTATTTCAAAATAGAAGCTAAACTAACATGCAACATGAATCTAAGCTAAAATGCTATGGTATGAGAGAATGTAGACAAGAAATAGAAGTTCTCCACAAAACTCCAAAGAAACCTGTTAGAAAACCTGCAGCATAACAATATTCAAAATAAGGATGGATTTGAGGGGGAAAGCTCTCTCCCTTTTAAAGATGTATGGATGGTGGAGATCAAAATGAAGATGGTGGATGATCAACAGTGGAATTTGAAAAGATGAGTGATCCATGTGCACACACAAGTCAACCAATAGAATATAAGTTGACTTGTCACATAAGACAAAAGTCTCACAAGCCTTTTCTTTTAATTGTAAAATAGAAAAAGGACTTTATGTGTGCACTTTAAGTGGGTTAGAAGAATGGGGTCTTTATTTAATTAAAAGGGGACATGTTCTTTTAATCAAATAATGAACTTAGGATAGCATAGTCAAACTATAGGTTATAATCAAATAAATTGATTATTAGCAATTTGGTCTAGGTAAATGATTAAATTAATTTAGCCAAAATGCTGAGAAGGGGGCTAATAGTCTAGATGACCATTTTTAGGTGATTACATTTGCCCCTCTTTGACTAATGCCTGATCGATCTAGGAACACATTATGTAAAAGAAAATAGAAAGCCAAGTAGGCGATGATAGATATAGATATTTGATTTTGAAGAACAAAATGTAGAAAAAGATAGCAAGTCCTAAATGTACAACCCAATAGTGGTAGTACTGAACACTAGGAAAAGATGATGTCATAATTTAAGAAGAATGCTAACACTTAGCAAAGTAGATAGATCGAGAACAAGTGAGAAGATCAAACAAATGCTCCTAAAAAATAGATAGTTGTAGCAATCAGTATTTCTGCCCCCTTGGGATCGAAACTTAAATGATGTAAGGGGATGCAAAAACTGGCTAGACATGAGAAAATTAGAATATAGCAATGTCCAAGATGACAGATAGATGATTAGAACCCAAGAATGACTATAAAAAAATTGATTAAATGCCCCTATTTGACTAGAGTTGACCTTGAAGGATATAGCATAAAAATTAGGTAGAAATGAGTAGAAAGGTGATTTTAGAAATGAAACAATGAATTGAAGTAGATATGAATTATGGAAATGATGAAGACATGAATAAATGAAGATGCCCCAGCAATGACTTAAAGATTAGACCTCAAACGGTCAGCTAACTGCTCAGAAGAAAGTAGAATTTTAAAAGACAATTTTGACCATCAAGATGAACTCGAATTTGGCTTTCGATCTTGAAAATTAATCTAGGATGTTGAAATTATTTAAGAGGTCAAAACTTTATATAATGTGATTATAATGTGATGAACCTAAAATGCAAGCTAATATGCAAAGTGGTTTACCAGCAAGCAACGCATAACATTTAGACTCTTAATTTCATCATTGAGCATTTATTAGGGATATCATGAGATCATACAACCATCACTAGTATAACTATGAGGATATGAATATGATCGATATCAGATAGGTATGTGGAAATCCAATCTAAGCATTAGAGACATGTAAGTCAAGATAACTACGCGATTAGATTCCCTTAGTTTAATTTAGCAAGATTACAGCTATATCAAGGCATAAGCGCCAAGATGAACCCTGAGTGTGGTCTTGCAAAATAGTCAAGGATGATACATTTGTAAGTCAAAATGTTGAATAGGACAAGCATAAATGCTACAACACTATAGACAAACAAAGTATACCCACAAGCAAAAATAAAGAAAACATGCCCCATGCCCCCAGTCTTCTAGTCAATGACATCCTTGAAAGACTATTAGGGATGGAACATGTAGTAAAGAAATCATCATAGACATCACACAAAGTAGATAAAGATTAGCATAGCTCAGTTGTTTAAGTGTTAAAGTGCATGTGTGTAAGTCACTTGGCGATTTCTTCAAGACTTGAGTCTGATAGTGAGAAATATTGTGACATCAGAGACTGTAGGTAAACTATCTAAAAAGTGTTGAAAAACACTTGATGTCAAGGTGGGGGAAGTGTTGAGAAATACTATTTTGTGAGTTGTCAAAGAAACCCTAATGCACAAGAATACCTCAATAGGTTAAGTAGCTATGCCCTTGAGACAAGGACAAGAAAAAATTCCAAGCCAAGAAATGTGTAGTGAAATGAGTGATTGAGACTAATAGACATAGGTGCAAGGGTTTCAAGTAGTGCCTATTTCTCGATTTTCACCACTTGAGAGATTTTTTCAAGACTTTTTTCAATTTTTTGTATTTTTTTATTTTTGATTTTTTTGGTGATACATCAAAGTGCCTATTGCTAGGTTTTCATTCAGAAGATCTTTTTTCAGGACATTTTTTGATTTTTAGGATTTTTTCAGCATCATATATGATTTTTTTTGAAAATTTTTAGAAGGTTTTAGAGATTACTAGTTCTCAAGCAAGATCGCATCATTTTCTCCCAAAGTCTAGCAAGGTGTAGGACATGATGGAGCAAAAAATTGGTCGATAGACAAAGATGGATAAGAAAGGAGTATGAAGCAAGTGAAAGTGATCCTTGAGGACACACTCCTCAAGAGTACCCAAGCTAGGGAAAGATAGCCATATAAAGTAGGTTTTGGATAAGAAATCGAAGAAATGAGCAAGATAGCATGTAGGATAAGTGGTGAAACTAACAAGTGTGATAGCATAAAGTGTGTAGTCCAAAAGAGTAGCCATGTCAAGAGACCTATGAGAAAAATGTTTCATTTATTATGATCAAGACCAAGGGGTCAACTAGATAGTATAGCAATGGGATAGAGCAATAAGAATAAAGCTCAAGATAGAGGCTATGAGTGAATGGGAGAGTACAATAGAAAATTTGGTGGATAAGATAGCCAATATGCAAAGATAGCTCAACATTGTCAAGATCAAAGAGAGAAGAAGGGATAGATGGATGATGGAAGAATTACGCATGATGCCTGTTTGCCAAGTTTTCATCATGGTACTTATCTAAGGTGCCACAAGAAGTAGTTTTCACCATAGGATAAATTTATTTATGTTTACTTTTGCTACCAAGGTGCCACAAGATGTGGTTTTCACTAAGGCGCATTTTCATTTTTTTCATTTTTTCTATTTTTTCTTCTTTTTTTTTTTTTGAATTTTTAGAAAGAGCTGAAGTTGTTTGAATGTAGATAATGCTCCTATAGAAAAGATAAGTCGTGATAAGCCAAGACCATATAAAGGTATGCTCAAAGATTTTGATAGGGTGATGAAAGAGAAATGGTAGTAGGAAGAGTATATGGAGGATAATACTTCATGTATAGAAAGTTAGTGTAAGCTTTAGAGGATTTCATGAGGGTAGTTGAAATATTGTACAAGATCAACATTGGCACACACCTTGAAGGGTATTGGAATGATGGAGGAATCATGGATAAAGTAGCTTGAGGTTTAGATGTATGAGGTGGTAGAAGAGATTTGGAAAAAAGTGGAGTGGAAGGCTTTGGAATAATTTTAGGAAGATTTTTGGAAGAAGATGGAATGGAAGCCTTTGGAAGCTTGAATGTCAACTTTGAAATATTTTCAATATTAAAGTCCTTTAAAAGAGACTTGGGAATCCACATAGCTTTATATTTTCCTTGTTCTTTGGGTGCTTGAGAGTGCCTTTGTATAATGATGGATTTAGGAACCCATATTTTCTTTGGTTTAGCTCTTTGAGTAGTGGACCTTTGCAGTATCTTTTGTGCATTCTCCTTCTTCGCATTCACTTGTCGATTAGATGGGACATAGTGATCTTTCTTTTTCAATGGATTCTTATGTTTATTCTCATTTCCAAAGGACTTGGGATTTGTGGATGAATAAGGATGATATGACTGGTTTAGATGTATAGATGGGTGAAAAGTCATCAAGGATGAGTGTCTTTGTTGATCTTGAGGTAATATAGGAGAGCTAGGGAATGAGCTATGAGTGAATGTAGGAGATGGAGGAACATAAGGCCCCAATATGGATGGAAGGTTTGAATGCTTTAGCTTAGATGGATAAGGACAAAGGATAGATTTAGAAGATGAAAAGGGACAGTGGGAAGGGATATCAACATCTTTAGAGTGAGCAACATGGTCAAAGCCATCAATAGACTCATGAGTACCTTTGATAGGAACAACATTTTTAATAGAAGCACTTGAAGCTTGAGCATAGTTTTGAAGTGGATGTGGAGAAGTAGAACATGATGGGATGCTTTGATCTTGACAAGTAGCTTTGGATAGCATATGAAGAGAACTTTTCTCATAATTTTCACTAAGCTCAAGGGAGATAATGGAAGCGATATCTTCATCATACTTAGGAGGTGGACAAGATATAGGATATGGAGGGGAAAAATCTTGAAAGAGATGAAAGGGTGCTTGATCTTGATCTTTCTTGATATTTATAGCTTTTTCTTTTTGAGAGTCCTCTTGACATGGATCCACTTCTAAGGACAAGGGAGAATGAAGAGTGAATGGAGTAGTGCTTGGATTAGGCATAGTAGTGCATGAAGGTTGAGGATGTTTAGGATTAGTAGCATGGAAAAGGTTTGTAGCCAAGTGAAGGTTAGCTTGAGTTTCTTTTAGAGGTAGCCCTTGAGGATACATGTAGTCTATGTGGAAAGCATTAGGTTCTTTATTTGATGGAGGCATGTTGGAAATATTTGAAGTATTGGGAGATGCACGAGTGTTGGAAGAAGTGGAAGGTGTAATAGAGCTGCTACTAGACATAGGTTCATTAATGTAATCTTGCTCATGAAAAGTATCCTCATCACATGAATCATTAGAGGTATCAATAATTCCATTATCAATAAGATCTTGGATTTTATGTTTTAGCTCAATGCAATCTAAAGTAGCATGGTCATTAGATCGATGATAGGCACAATAGGTATCCAAGAATGGATTTCCATAGGAGCTAGACTTAGGCAACATGATGAGCTTGGTGCCAAGAAGTGTTCTCAAAATGTCATCATAAGAATTCCCCAAGGGAGTAAAATTTCTCTCAAAAGTATGTCTAGAGTCCTTTGGTTGTTTCTCAAGTGAATAAAATGCATTCATGTCTTCATCATTATCTTCGTCAAAGATAAGTCCATCATGAAATTTTGGAATAGGCTCAAAGAAGGTATCACTTGCTTGTTCTCTAAAGAGGTCTTTAGATCTAGAAGATGAAGACATTTGATGTCTTGAAGTAGAGAATGTAGACCTAGAAGAAGAGGATGACCTCAAAGAAGGTGACTCACATGCATATAAAGACCTTAAGGAAGATTCATGTAACAATGTAATCTTCTCCTCCAACCTTTTCTCAAGTTTAGACTTCATTTCCATTATGAACTTAGAGAGATGAAGGTAAGAAAGATCATTTGTCTCTTCTAGTTCTTTGTATTGTGCATATAGATCTTGAAACTCTTTAGTGACATGGAGGATATCATGATCATCTAGATTCGATTGAAGTTTGGTAGCACAAGGTTTAGATCCAATAGTTTTAGATGCAAAGCCAAGCATAAAAGAGCCTAGACGATAACTTGATGTTGAAACTATAGGAGGTAGAGTGTTCACTTGCCAAGATAGTAGAGAGAGATTAAAGCGACTTGTCAAACAATATGTCCAAGAAACTTATGACATGAATGACTCAAGTCAATAGCTAGGCAAGATGCCCAAATAGCCAAATAGATAGAGCAAGCAGGGTGACAAGTGAACAACTCTCCTACCCAAGAGTGTAGTCAAGAAATCAAGGAAACCATTTTAGTAAAAGGATAACTAGCAAGGAAACATAGACCATGAAGACAAAAAGACCAAACATTCACTTTAAGCATGTTCAAGAACTAGAGACATAGCAAATCAAAGTCAAATGATGAGACTCCCCTTAGGAAGCAACACAAGAAAAATGGTAAGACTTGATGCTCTGACTTGGTTGAAAAAGTGGAATTTGAAAAGAGGAGTGATCCATGTGCACACACAAGTCAACCAATAGAATATAAGTTGACTTGTCACATAAGACAAAAGTCTCACAAGCCTTTTCATTTAATTGTAAAATAGAAAAAGGACTTTATGTGTGCACTTTAAGTGGGTTAGAAGAATGAGGTCTTTTATTTAATTAAAAGAGGACATGTTCTTTTAATCAAATAATGAACTTAGGATAGCATAGTCAAACTATAGGTTATAATCAAATAAATTTATTATTAGCAATTTGGTCTAGGTAAATGATTAAATTAATTTAGCCAAAATGTTGAGAAGGGGGCTAATAGTCTAGATGACCATTTTTAGGTGATTACAGTAATAGTCTCATTCATTCTCTTTCTCTTTCCAATTCTTCCTCTTTGTTTCTTTGTATCAGTGGTTCTTGATTCTCTTTGAAAGTCAATTCTTCATTATAGCTTTGCAATTTTCTTTGTTCATGTAGCAGTTTCATTTTATCTCTTTTAATTGCCAAATCTCTCTCCCTATCTTCATTTTTTTGAGTTTTTGGTTTCTTCCTTGGCATGATGATGATTTCTTCATGTCAAATTATTCAAACATCTGAATTACTTACAATGTGTAAATTACAAATCATTCAAATACATATAAAAATTACAATTATTTCAATGAATACACAATATATATCAAACAACTTGTCAAATTTCTAACCATTTTGAAATAAAATTTCATTTAAACATACAAATTTTAATGAATTCACTATGTATTAAATAACATATCAAATTTGATGGTAAATAGATTTGTCACTGTAGAAATTGTTCAATGGAGTGTATGTGGCAAACCGTTCACAACAGTTGGATAGGACCTTGATATCCGGCCTTTCTCTACATTTAGAGGGGCAGCTCCCTCGTAAGATGAAATTTTGGATTTTTCAAATAAATATGAAATCAAAATTAAAAGAAAAATGATTGATAGTGATGCACCACACGTCTTCAAAATTTTCATAAAGATGATGTAAACCATTAATGAGAGCTATCAAGGACTACGCTTGAGAACTTTCACCAACATAATGCTAATTCAACCATCCACAAATACTCACATCATACCATGAAAGTAATCATAGATGAATCAACACTTTAACAATTCAGATTCCTTGGAGAGAGAACGCCAAATGTACTTCCTTTTATTTCTTACACCAAGAAAGAAAGAAATAACTGATTACACAAAAACAACAATTGTACACACTTTCCAAAAATTTCTTTGTGATCAAAGGATCAGTGTTCCCCTATATCCAAGCCCCAAAAAGTCCCTTATTACATTGATTTCAAAGAATTTATAGCCAATCTAGAACCACCAACTTTTCGGGTTTGTAACTACCCAAAAATTTAGAGTTTGGACTACTTGAAGATAGTTCATAACCAACTCTAACCCTTAAAACTTAACTACAGTTAGAAAAACCCAACTAGAGTTAATTATAAAGTTGATCTTTTTACAAAATACATCAATAAAATTCTAAGAAAACTTTAGACAAAAATACTTCTAACTTTTAATTCCCTAAACTTGTTCCATGATCTGTAGGTGCTGCCAGCAACTGAGTCAAGTCTACCTTCCAATTCCACACATTGAACTACGAGCAGATGTACTCCTGCATGGGCTAGAAAATTTTCTAGCATTCGATGTGCCAGGGGTGATTTATCTTCTTTGCTCATCATTTTTTAAAAGTTTGCAACTTCTAAATGCCCCATCTTTGTGTTCAATATTTCGGGAAGCATGCTTTTCAGTATTGCAGGAGGTTCTTTACTTTGAAATTGATACCTCATATTGTCACCTGTCATGAGCTGTCCTGGCAATAGTGCGGAGTCAATAGCCACTTTTCTTTATATCAAACTTGATGTTAAATCTTCTTCAATTATAAAACTTCACCAAAATCTTTACTTCACTTTGAGAATCCAACTTTAGATGCACAAAAGGCATTTCATCAAAAAATATGAGCACACCTTTGACTTGGCATTTTGTCGAATAGTTTACATGCATTTATATTTCCATTGGACTTTTGCCGGCTATAGACTATTTCAAATTTTCCCACTATGCATTTCCATCTGACCTCTCCATCTCTTATACTCAGATAGACGCTTGTATTGCCAAAAATATGCCTTCATCATTGCCTTGAGTGTTCACGAGATGTTTTTCAATCCATTATCGATGCCATTTGTTTCACTTTTTTTATACAATGCACCCGTCTTATATGCGATAGAGGTATTTTGTCAAACAATTCAATAGCTCTATTTTATGAATGTAGATGTCCCTAGACTTGGCATTTTGTCAAACGGTTAGACACATCTCAGTGCTTCACACTTGAGATGTATTGAGATTGACTCTCCAACCAAATTTTATAAATAATATAAGAATATGATCAATGGTCAAACAACTATCTTATAAATTATGAATCAAATCGTTCATATGTGTGGCTGTAATTCTATCTGGGAGAGCAAAAGATTGAATTGGTTGTATTAGCTCGGAGTGACAGTGATGAAGAATGGGAAGATTGCTGACTTCTACTCTCACCACACATTAAATTGAAGCATGTTTTAAATACAGCTCTTCTTTCATCTTAGGCAAAGGTGCAATGTGATCAAATGCTCCTTTGTAGGTCAAGGTATCTCCAAGTTTGCAGGTGATTCTTTCAAATTATTGGCAAGAAGCACCTTTTGTTAGAAGTTGCACCATAGCTTAAGGCTTTAGCAAATATTTTTGATGGATGTACTCGTCCTTCCAAGTTACCAGAGATAGCTCTTAATCCATGGGAATGTTCATTATAAGCTTTTTACATTCTCCACAGGCTCTGCATATCGCTCAGTAGTTCTAGTTCTTGATCTACTTTTCTTGAAGACGTGAAACCAAAACATATGTGCTCAGTTGACAGCAAATACATTTTTATTGTATCACCTTCAATGTTTAGTGTGTTGGTTTTACTTGTCAACTCGTAGGTCTGTGCTTACATGTGTGGCTGAGGAAATAAATTGAATCAACTATCTCCAAGCTGCAGGTCCACGTTAATGAAGACGTAGGTCCATGTTGAGTACCCCCTTTTTAAATGCCATGTAGACTATATGAGTTGTGATTTAGATGCATTCAGTCAAGCATCTCACACACTTTGTTAAGGCGTTTAGTTAAATGGTTTTTATTCTTTGTATGCCCACGACTGCTAACAAGAGTGGGAAGCTTTTTCTGAGATCTAACTAGGCCACACATTACAAAGAAATCAATGCACATTCCTCTATTCACACCATTACCATTTAAGTTTTCTAACACATTTCTCATGCTATCACCTCTTCAAACAACCCATTTTCTAGTATATTTATCTAACTGCAGATCTTGACTCACATGGATGGCTGAGTAACATTTATTCAAAATAAAATGGCACCCTAAAACCACAGTTCATGTTGCTCTAACTTGAGCTTTCTTTTCTCACTGTTCCCTTTAAATTCATTCTAGTTGACCTGTGAAGTTTATTTCCAGCCACGAGTTATTTTAAGGTTGGAGTTTGGGTTAGAATTGTTCGGGTTAGGATTAGGTCAAAAAGTTGGAGTACGGGGAGAGAGAGTATGACTAGTATGTGGAGAGAGAAAAATTGAGTGTGAAAACTCAAACCCTAACTCAAACCATGTACTTCTCTCTAAAAGGTTCTAGTACATGGAGAGAGAAAAGTACATGGAGAGAGAAAAGTTGGAAGAGAGAGAGTGAAAACCCAAACCAAAACCTTAACCCGTACCTCTCTCTAAAGGTTTTAGTATGTGGAGAGAGAAAAGTACGGGGAGAGAAAGTTTAATTTTTCTTTATGACTAATCTCTCTCTCTCTCTGATTAATTAATTAAATTAAAACATTAAAACTTTTTGTAAAATGTCTAGGTAATAGCTGGCTCTATCTAGGGACAAGGACTGTGCAGGATGCTGAATGAACCCAGAGTTAAGAAATGAAAGTGCTTTATGACAAGGGCATAGAGTCACACTAAAAGGAGATAAATCCAAGAAAAAGGGACTAAGCACAACAAAAATGGGAACACAACCGAATTGAAAAGAAAAGAAGGCACAACAAAAACTCTTACCTAAGATATGTACAAGGCAGGTTTCCCTACCTCTAGTGACTCAAAGTATAATCATGCAAATCCATTCACTAGCTGGGGAAAATAGATACCATGGCATGCTAATATGTGGCAACTTTCAAGTTCCTATAGACTTAAGTATAAGTTCTCTCTTTGAATTCCAATTCTGAGACTCTTAGCATGCTTCACATCACTTGAAAAAGGAATGTATCCAAATAACCACGTCTCATCAAAAATCTCTAACTTCAGAATCAACTTAGCTTCATATTGCATGTCATTGATGACTTCATTTTGAAAGAATTGAAGGATAAGGCTCTCCAGTTCTTGAATGCATTTATGATCTTTTTCTCTATTTGACAAGCCTTGTACTTGAAATTCTAGTGATTGGTCATCATGAATTCCTAAACTTATTTCAGGCACTAGACACTCTTTCTTTTCCATGGGAATGATTTTGTTTTTATTCTCTATGAAATTACTCCAATATGAATGCACATCCTTGTTGTATTGAATCTTCCCATGATGTATTTCTTCCTTTTCTGCCATTAGATCACTCAAAGGAGAAGCAATCATCTTTTCCATTTTGGTGCACACATGCTCTAATGAATCTATCGGATCAAGATAATTGATCATCAGTTGATATCGATGCAAGGGAAATTCTTTTTTAAAAAAATCATATTATATTCCCTCATCTTCACATGTTTGTATAATTAGATCACAACACATTTCTTCAAGGCTAAGTACTCCCCTGGTGCGAGATACCATCACAATGTTTCCTTCAATATAGTCTCCACTTGTGAACTTGAATGCTTCAAATTTAGGTTTCATGCATGACAAAGAGTAAGATTTTTATGTGTCATCTCCTCTTACTTGAAACTTATCTTTTGTTTCCATGTCTATTATACTTGTCATTAAATATACATCAATGTTTACACAAGCTTGGTGTATTAATTTTTCTTGATGACCGTCTTCACAAAATGGGAAAACTTCATATTCCACTTGCATGTAACTTGGAAGGGGATCTCTTGATAGCTCATCATATTTCTCTTGAAAATGATCTTCTACTCTTGTGATGATCATTCCACTTTCTGAAAACTCCTCAACATTTGCAAAAGTAAATACTTCAATCTCAGGAGTTAATGGAGATGTCTGCAAGATTTCACTTGAGGTTATTTCTTCACTAGTGGTGGTAGAAGATTGTGAAAAATATTCTAAAGAGTTGACTTCATCAATAGAGTCCTCATCATTAATGATTCGAGGTGAATTAATAGGAAGGTCTTCTCTACAGAGAAAGTCATCATCTGAAGCATTTAGGTACCAAGTAGGAATAAAAGTAGTATGAAATTCACCTTGATCCACATTTCCCCCATCTTTGATCATATCTTCTATAATTCCTTGAGAAATATTTGATATTTCTTTTCCCTTCTCATTAGGATTGAGATGATTGAATATGTTCTCTTGTTTTACATTACTAGACCCTTCTCCCATAGACACCATTTCTTGACCATTTCCTTGATTAGACATAGAATCCTCATCTTCTTTCGCGCATGAAGATTTAGCTAAGACATTTGGATCTGGTGATGTTCTCTCATAAAGAAAATAATTCTTGCATGGGTCTTCTTTCTCAAGTTCTCGCAATTTTTGAAGTAAAGAAGGATGTACTTTGTCAGTATCTAAGCATGCATTGTTGTAGAAGGTTTTTAAAAACTCAACTTGATTAGGATCAATGGAAGCATGATTTTGATGAGCAATAGGGGTAGGCTTTGGGCTACTCTTCTGAAAACCATTATCCATTCTCGATTCACATGAATTATTTTTTTGATTAAGTTCTTCGTTATGCTCACGTATGGAACTTCTTTCTAAAGATGAATTTGTCTTGTGAGAGAAAAATTGATAATCTTTACCATCTTATTCTTCTATCTTTTGCAAAGTTTGCAACAAAGATGGATGGATCTTTTCTAGATCTAATTTTCACCCACCATAGAAACTCTTCAAGAAGCTAGCCTACTTAGGATCAATGAAAATCTGATTTTGTTGGGAGACAGGTGAATGAGAGACATTCCCATTATTTTTCATTGCTGATTTAGATGAAGCACATTTTTCAGCAAGGCCTTCTTTATCTTTATATGTTGAATCTCTTTCCAAGAAGGATTCTTGATAATGAGAAAGAAACCCATATTCTTTTCTATCATCTTCTTCAATCTTTTGAAAAATTTGTAGCAAGTAAGGATGAACCATTCTTGGATCTAGCTTTCTGCCACCATAAAAGTTCTCCAAGAAATCTACTTGTAAAGGCTCATTAGGAATTGGTTTCTTTGGATGGGAAAAATATTCCTCATCAGAGTCATTGTCACTATCACTTTCCACTTTCCCTTTGTACCAAACCATGCTTTAAATTCAAACCTTAGATAGAGTCGCCAATATTCAATCTACTAAATAGGGTCGCCAACCTTCATTCAAGGGAAGGTACCTTCATCAGCCGAGTTACTGATTGTTACTTTACTTGACCTTGGACATGACCAAGATTTTGCCTGTTCCTTCTTGGAATGACCACTATCCTTTCAACAACCACAATATTCTAACCAATAGGGGCTCTTCACAAGATTTCTCCAAACTCTTCTTCTTCTTCAAGAACTTGATTTACTTGATGATATTGCTATACACTTCATCTACACCTCCAAGCTAGAGTGCTCAAGTCTGAGATGATATCCTCTTGGGTGTCCTAAAAGACGAGGTTTGGTTGGAGAACAAGAAAAATGTTCTCATGCAAAAGCACCATTGTGTTTCATTACAGGCGACTGTCAATCTTTCTTGTTTAGTATCCCCAGTAGAGTCGCCAAAAATCTGTTGGTAAACAGATTTGTCACTATAGAAATTGTTCAATGGAGTGTATGTGGCAAACCGTTCCCAACAGTTGGATAGGCCCTTGATATCCAGCCTTCCTCTACATTTAGAGGGGCAACTCCCTCGTAAGATGAAATTTTGGATTTTTCAAATAAATATGAAATCAAAATTAAAAGGAAAACAATTGATAGTGAATGCACCACATGCCTTCAACATTTTCATAAAAATGATGTAAACCATTAATGAGAGCTATCAAGGACTACGCTTGAGAACTTTCACCAACACAATGCTAATTTAACCATCCACAAATACCTACATCATACCATGAAAGTAATCATAGATGAATCAACACTTTAACAATTCAGATTCCTTGGAGAGAGAATGCCAAATGTACTTCCTTTTATTTCTTGCACCAAGAAAGAAAGAAATAATTGATTACACAAAAACAACAATTGTACACACTTTCCAAAAATTGCTTTGTTATCAGAGCATCAGTGTTCCCCTATATCCAAGCCCCAAAAAGTCCCTTATTACATTGATTTCCAAGAATTTATAGCCAATCTAGAACTACAAACTTTTCAGGTTTGTAACTACCCAAAAAGTTAGAGTTTGGACTACTTGAAGATGGTTCATAACCAACTCTAACCCTTAAAACTTAACTACAGTTAGAAAAACCCAACTAGAGTTAATTCTAAAGTTGATCTTTTTACAAAATACATCAATAAAATTCTAAGAAAACTTTAGACAAAAATACTTCTAACTTTTAATTCCCTGAACTCGTTCCATGATCTGTAGGTGCTGATAGCAACTGAGTCAAGTCTGCCTTCCAATTCCACACATTGAACTACGAGTGGATGTACTCCTGCATGGGCTAGAAAATTTTCTAGCATTCAATGTGCCAGGGGTGATTTATCTTCTTTACTCATCATTTTCTAAAAGTTTGCAACTTCTAAATGTCCCATCTTTGTGTCTGATATTTCGGGAAGCATGTTTTTCAGTATTGTAGGAGGTTCTTTACCTTGAAATTGATACCTCATATTGTCACCTATCATGAGTTGTCCTGGCAATAGTGCGGAGTCAATAGCCACTTTTCTTTATATCAAACTTGATGTTAAATCTTCTTCAATTATAAAACTTCACCAAAATCTTTACTTCACTTTGAGAATCCAACTTTTAGATGCACAAAAGGCATTTTGTCAAACAATATGAGCACACCTTTGACTTGGCATTTTGTCGAATAGTTTACATGCATTTATATTTCCATTGGACTTTTGCTGGCTATAGACTATTTTAGATTTTCCCATTATGCATTTCCATCTGACCTCTCCATCTCTTATACTCAGATAGACGCTTATATTGCCAAAATTATGCCTTCATCATTGCCTTGAGTGTTCACGAGATGTTTTTCAATCCATTATCAATGCCATTTGTTTCACTTTTTCTATACAATGCACCCATCTTATATGTGATAGAGGTATTTTGTCAAACAATTCAATAGCTCTGTTTTATGAATGTAGATGTCCCTAGACTTGGCATTTTGTCAAACAGTTAGACACATCTCGGAGCTTCACATTTGAGATGTATTGAGATTGACTCTCCAACCGGCTTTTCTAAATAATATAAGAATATGATCAATGGTCAAACAACTATCTATGCATTGCCCTCTTACAAATTATGAATCAAATCATTCATATGTGTGGCTGTAATTCTATCTAGGAGAGCAAAAGATTGAATTGGTTGTATTAGCTCGGAGTGACAGCGATGAAGAATGGGAAGATTACTAACTTCTATTGTCACCACACATTAAATTGAAGCATGTTTTAAATACAACTCTTCTCTCATCTCAGGGAAAGGTGCAATGTGATCAAAGGCTCCTTCACAGGTCAAGCTATATCCAAGTTTGCAAGTGATCCTTTCAAATTATTGGCAAGAAGCACCTTTTGTTAGAAGCTGCACCATAGCTTAAGGCTTTAGCAAATATTTCTGATGGATGCACTCATCCTTCCAAGTTACCAGAGATAACTCTTAATCCATGGGAATGTTCATTATAAGCTTTTTACATTCTCCACAAGCTCTGCATAACGCTCAATAGTTCTAGTTCTTGATCTACTTTTCTTGAAGACGTGAAACCAAAACATATGCACTCATTTGACAAAAAATACATTTTTATGGTATCACCTTCAATGTTTGGTGTGTTGGTTTTACTTGTCAACTCATAGGTTTCCACTTACATGTGTGGCTGAGGATATAAATTGAATCAACTATCTCCAAGCCGCAGGTCCACGTTAATGAAGACATAGGTCCATGTTGAGTACCCCCTTTTTAAATGCCATGCAGACTATATGAGTTGTGATTTAGATGCATTCAGTCAAGCATCTCACACACTTTGTTAAGGTGTTCAGTTAAATGGTTTTTATTCTTTGTATGCCCATGGATGCTAACAAGAGTGGGAAGCTTTGTCTGAGATCTAACCAGGCCACACATTACAAAGAAAACAATGCACATGCCTCTGTTCACACCATTACCATTTAAGTTTTCTGACACATTTCTCATGCTATCACCTCTTCAAACAACCCATTTGCTGGTATATCTACCTAACTATAGATCTTGACTCGCATGGATGGCTGAGTAACATATATTAAAAATATTATGGCACCTTGAAACCACAGTTCATGTTGCTCTAACTCGAGCTTTCTTTTCTCACTGTCGCCTTTAAATTCATTCTAGTTGACCTATGAAGTTTATTTCCAGCCAGGAGTTATTTTAAGGTTGGAGTTTGGGTTAGAATTGTTCGGGTTAGGATTAGGTCAAAAAGTTGGAGTACGGGGAGAGAGAGTATGACTAGTACATGGAGAGAGAAAAATTGAGTGTGAAAACTCAAACCATGTACTTCTCTCTAAAAGGTTCTAGTACATGGAGAGAGAAAAGTACATGGAGAGAGAAAAGTTGGAAGAGAGAGAGAGTGAAAACCCAAACCAAAACCTTAACCCATACTTCTCTCTAAAGGTTTTTGTACATGGAGAGAGAAAAGTATGGGGAGAGAAAGTTTAATTTTTCTTTGTGACTAATCTCTCTCTCTCTCTCTCCGATTAATTAATTTAATTAAAACATTAAAAATTTTCATAAAATGTCTGGGTAACAAAATTATAATCAAATTTGTATCTATATATCAACAAACAATATTTAAAAAGGATTGCACTAACCTTTTCTATACCAAGAATATTCAAAAAGCCTTCAAATACCATATCCAATGGTTGAAGTTGGTGTTTGCTAGCTTCAAAAGTCTTCAAATAGTGTTTGATATGTTGAAACCCATGTTTTTTATTAGAACAACAGAATGCACAATAGACCAAAAGCAAAGAATGGATGAAATGGGACCCAAACTTGCTTTATGACCATTTTTGGGTGATTTGACATAGTGCATATGCACTATAGTGCATATGCACTATGTCAAATCACATCTCTCCCTATCCCACCATCCCCCATCCCCTACTCTCTCTCTCCCTACTCTCTCTCTCACTCTCCCTCTCCTACTCCCTCTCTCATCACCTACTCTCTCTCACTCTCCCTCTCCTACTCCCTCTCCCATCACCTACTCTCTCTCACACTCTCTCTCTTGTCTCCTACTCTCTCACTCTCTATCCTCTCCCATCCCCTACTCTCTCTATCTCACACACTCCCATCCCCCCTCTCTCTTGAGCTACTCTCTCTCTCCAATCCCCTACTCTCTCTCCCCTCTCTCATCCCCTACTCTCTCTCTCTCGCTCTCCCTCTCCCACTACCTACTCTCTCTCTCTCTCTCTCTCTCTCTCTCTCTCTCTCTCTCTCTCTCTCTCTCTCTCTCTCCCTCTCCCACTTCCTACTCTCTCTCACCCTCTCCTCTCCCATCCCCTACTCTCTAGATCTCTCACACACACTCCCACCCCCCCTCTCTCTCCCTCTTCCACTGCCTCTCCCACTACCTACTATCTCTCTCTCTCACACTCTCTCCCTCTCTACTCTCTCTCCCATCCCCTACTCTCACTCTCTCTCTCCCATCCTCTCACTCTATCTCTCCCATCCCATACTCTCTTTGCCACCCCCTACTCTCTCACACTCTCACACTCTCTCCCATCCCCTACTCTCTCTCTTTCACAAACACACATACACACTTCCACCCCCTCTCTCTATCTTCTCTCCCATCCCCTACTCTCTAGATTTGTCACACACTCTCCCATCTCCCTCTCCCTCTCCCTCTCCCTACTCTCTCTCACACTCTCCCATCCCCTACTCTCTCACACACTCTTCCCATCCTTTACTCTCACTCTGTCCCTCTCCCAATGCCTACTCTCTATCCCCCATCCCCTACTCTCTCTCTCCCCTCTCCCATCCCCTACTCTTGATCTTTCAAAAATACACACACTCTTATCCCCCCTCTCTCTCTTCTCTCCCATCCCCTACTCTCTAGATATATCATAGACACTCCCATCCCCCTATCTCTCTCCCTCTCCCACTCCCTCTCCCACCACTTACTATCTCTGTCTCTCTCAAGTTCTCTCTCCCTCTCTACTCTCTCTCTCTCCCATCTCTTACTCTCACTCTCTCTCCCCCATCCCCTACTCTCTCTCACACTCTCTCCCATCCCCTACTCTCTCTCTTACACACATTCTCATTCCCCCTCTCTCTCTCCCTCTCCCACTACCTACTCTCTCCCTCATCCCCTACTCTCTCTCTCCCCTCTCCCATCCCCTACTCTCTCTCTTTCATAGACACACACACTCCCATCCCCCCTCTCTCTCCTCTCCCATCCCCTACTCTAGATTTTTAACACACTATCCCATCCCCCTCTCTCTCCCTCTCCCACTCCCTCTTGCACTGCCTACTATCTCTCTCTCAAGTACTCTCTCTCCCTCTCTAATTTCTCTCTCCCATCCCTTACTCTCACTCTCTCTCCCATCCTCTACTGTCTCTCACACTCTCTCTCATCCCCTACTCTCACTCTCTCTCTCCCATCCCGTACAAGCTCTCTCTGACACCCCCATACTCTCTCTCACTCTCACACTCTCTCCCATCCCCTACTCTATCTCTCTTACACACATTCCCATTCCCCCCCTCTCTCTCTCCTTCTTCCACTCCCTCTCCCACTGCCTACTCTCTCTCCCCCATCCCATACTCTCTCTCTCCCCTCTCCCATCCCCTAAACTCTCTCTTTCATAGATACACACTCCCATCCCCCCCTCTCTCCTCTCCCATCTCCTACTCTCTAGATCTCTCACACACACTCCAATTCCCCCTCTCTCCCTCACACTCTTTCTCCCATCGCCTACTGTCTCGCTCTCTCACTCTCTCCCTCTCTACTCTCTCTCTCTCCCATCCCCTACTCTCACTCTCTCTACCACCCCTACTCTCTCTCACACTCTCACACTCTCTCCCATCCCCTAGTCTCTCTCTTACACACACTCTTATCTTCCCTCTCTCTCCCTCTCCCATACCTACTCTCTTTCTCTCTCATCCCCTACTCTCTCTATCTCTCTCTCCCCTCTCCCATTCCCTACTCTCTCTCTTTCACACACACACACCCATCCCCCCTCTCTCTTTTCTCCCATCCCCTACTCTATCTCTCACTCTCTCCCTCTCCCACTCCCTCTCCCACCACATACTCTCTCTCTCTCTCACTCTCTCCCTCTCTACTCTCTCTCTTCCACCCCCTACTCTTACATTTTCACACTCTCTCCCATCCCCTACTCTCTCTCTCTTACACACATTTCCATCCCCCCTCTTTCTCCCTCCCCCACTCCCTCTCCCACTACCTACTCTCTCTCTCCCATTCCCTACTCTCTCTTGAGCTACTCTCTCTCCCCCCCTCTCCCATTCTCTACTCTCTCTCTTTCACACACATACACTCCCATCCTCCTCTCTCTCACTCTCCCTCTCCCACTCCATCTCCCACCTCCTACTCTCTCTCTCCCCCATCTCCTACTCTTAATCTCTCTCTCTCTCATCCTGCACTTTCTTTCTCTCCCCATCCCCTACTTTCAATCTCTCTCTCCCATCCTATACTCTCTCTTCCACCCCTACTTTATCACACTTTCTCTCTCTCCCATCCCCTAATCTCTCTCTTACACACATTCTCATTCACCCCCCCTCTCTCCCTCTCCCACTCCCTCTCCCACCACCTACTCTCTCTCTCCCATCCCCTACTCTCTCTCTCTCCCCTCTCCCATTTCCTACTCTCTCTTTCACACATGCCACACACTCCCATCCCCCCTCTCTCTCCCCTCTCTCATCCCCTACTCTCTAGATCTCTCACACACACTCCCATCCCCACCTCTCTCCCTCTTCCACCACCTACTCTCTTTCTCTTTCTCACTCTCTCCCTCTCTACTCTCTCTCTCCCCATCCCCTACTCTCTCTCTCCCCTCTCCCATCCCCTACTTTCTCTCTCTGACACCTCTACTCTCTCTCACGCTCTCACACTCTCTCTGATGCCCTACTCTCTCACATACACTCTCATCCTCCTCTCTCTTTCTATCTCTCACTCCCTCTCCCACTACCTACTCTCTTTGCCATCTTGTACTCTCTCTGCCACCCCTACTCACTCTCTCACACTTCCTCTCTCTCCCATCCCCTACTCTCAATATCTCTCCCCCATCCTGTACTCTCTCTTTGCCACCCCTACTCTCTCTGACACTTCCTCTCTCCCATCCCATACTCTCTTTGCCACCTCTACTCTCTCTCACTTCCTCTCTCCCCCATCCCTGCTCTCTCTCTCTCCTCTCCCATCCCCTACTTTCTCTCTATCTCTCTCTCTCTCACACACACACACATAGCCATCCCCCCCTTCTCTCTTTCTCTAGCTTTGTGTCTCTTCTTCCTTCTCTATGCACTATTTAGGTCTCAATAGTGCATGCGCACTATAGTGCACACGTGCTATTGAGACCCAAATTCAAAATTCTTTAAATAGCATGTGCGCACTATAGCATGTGCACGTGCTATAGGGTCTATACTCTATTCAAATCTTTGCATTAAACCAAGCCTAAGGCTTGGTTTTGCCTTGGAGATCCAACCCAAAGGTTTGGAGTCTATAAATAGGTCTAAGATGTATTTTACTGCAAACATACAAAAATGATTAATTTTTCTTGTGTGCTCTCCTTCAAGATTCCTCATGTTTGGGCATCGATAAGATTAGGTTACATGACATTGTTGGTCTCTGTGTTAGCTATATAACCATATAATTTATTTTTAATTTGAACTATTTCAAGTCTTTCATCTATAATTTCTTTTGAATGTATGTCCATTTTTGTCAAAAACCACCATGTACTAATTGGGTTGTAGATTTTAGCTCGTTCATCAAATTTTGCAACAACTTAGTGCTTTAGAAACTAAACTCCATTCTACACACTTTGAAGAAAAGAAGTTTTGATTTTAGATTAGTTTTCAATCATTTCTAGGGGGAGTACATAGATATTTCATGTTTTTAAGATGTGTCTAGTTAAAAAATTCATAAAAAATAAAATACACATTATAAAATGACCCAAAAAATCTGGGATAAACTACATAGTGTTAGGTAACTTCTGACTAGAGCGATTAAAGAATTTCAAAAAAAAAAGTTAAAATTTTAGCAGGGCAACATTTTGTACTATGTTATTTTATTTGGAATAAATAGTACCACTTTCTGTGGCCCCCTTTTTTGAGGACCTAAAACTAAACCATTTTGAAAAAAATTAGTAGTTTAGAAACTAGATTCAAAGGATGATTACTTTTGTTTTTGTCATATCTTAAAATTTTGAGCGTAACTATCTTCAAATTCTTGTTGAAGTTGAGAAATTACTAATTTCAAAAAAAAGGTGTCCACTTATACCCCCCTTTTGGCACCACAACTTGGTGCACTTACCCATTCAAGACCCCACCCTTGGACCTACTAATGTATGGGGGAAAGGAAATCACCAAGATCCTCCCCCTTGGATGACATTGCTTTGGCCGCTTGAGGTGGCTTTCTTTGGGTTGTGCTTGATGAATAGTTGATAGTTTTATGATTTCGACCTAAGGTCATGTGAACTCTCATGGGGTGATCCTATATCCCCCAACATTTATTTGTGAGTATGTATTGTAATATTATAATTTAATAGAGAAGGCTTATTCATTAAAAAAATGTTATTTTCTTGAATCTGTGTTGTATGCTAGAATTATAAATTTTATAAATTAAATCATCTACATAATGATAAACCATTAAAACTTGGTTACCTTTCCCTTTTACATGTAATGCCAATTAATTATAACTTCAATGAAAGTTGTGTTCTTATATATTTGAAGAAGGAAACACCCCCCACAAATAGAAATACACAACACAATAGAGAAATAAAATAAAAGAGTGTAAGAAAAGGATTGTTTTCTTTCCACTGTCCCAAATAAATGACAATAAAAACATTAAAAAAATTATGTGCTACAACCACATGGATTTAAGCCACTAGAAAGAAAATCAACTCTCATGGAAAACCCTACAATCTAGAGCTACAAATTCAACTAATTAAGCTTACCTTCTAAATCTTGGTTCACCTATTTATTAGCCAACAACTACCTTGAAATGGTTTAGCAGTTGTAAATTTTTTCATTTTGTCACTTTGATTTATACCACCTCAATTTTCCACCCAAGTCAACTTTTTATTAGAACTTGACTTTTGGTAGCACAACTTATGAGAACCGTCACTTTTGATAGCTTATGCAAAAGGTTAATTTATCATTCTAGAGCTAGCACACCCAAGTCTATCTCTCACATTTGATAATCATCCTCTAACATATCTTCTTCTAATTTATCTAATAGATGGACTAGTATTTTTTATTTATGAGACCCTCTTGAATTTGTAGGTATGTGAGTTATTTCTTGTGTCGTTCTCCTCAATTTTTTAGCCTTAAATGTATTATTTACAATCACAATAAATTGTATTTGAATGCCCTTGTAGATCTATTTTTATCTTGTGGAAAACTTGTGATAGCCACACTAGAGTTGTATTAGAATTAGTAGGTCTATAGGCACCTATTTCAATATATTTTATTTTCCCTTCTATTCTTCTTTTCTTGAATGGGTTGTATCACTTGTTCTGATGAGACTAGGGTATGCACTTATATTTCCCTCATTTTATCCTTATTTTTCCATTTCTTGTTACAATGCAAACACCTTTTGGTAAGGAAGAGGTAGAAAACTTAATAATTGTAAGAGGAAAATTAAACTTAGGCTAGAGAAGAAAACTTTGGACTAAATGTTGACTGGATTGCATAACTTTTAAATGATAGGGGATTCAAAGGGAGACAAATGTGTGGATGAAATGACCAGTCAGTGCATTAATCATGTGAATGAGAATGTGATAAAATAATCATCTATTTTTGGCTAGTAGTTTTTAGATCTTTAAAGATCATTCAAATTATTATAGTTTTGTTGTATTTTGATAGCCATGGTTTAGGCTAGCTAAGAAGGTTGTTTTTTGTTTTGTATACTAAAAGATGTATGGTTTATACTCTGTAATATGTTAAAGACTAAATAAGTAAGGATCAACATATAAATATGAAAGAAAACACTGAAACACTTAATCTGATATATAAAATGAAATTGCTACTATTCGTATGATCCTTTTTCCAATTCGAGTGCATGCTTTGAAGAAGTAATTAGAAGATTTTAAACACCTTGTAATTGGGAGAGGAAGAACCCCCTTTGCTCACGTTATTAGGCATACTTTTATGTACAGTGTGATGTGAGTTAATCTTGTGATATTAATTACCTTAGTGTTTGGTTGTTGTTCATATTTTAGGAGATCTTTATTAATAATTATTATGTGTAATCTTTATTTATTGCAATCTATTATGCATGATTAATTGTGATCTCTAAACTTTTGTCATGACTCATTATTCTCGACATGTTTTTATTAGGACTTAGTATGTTATTTGACTTTTTGACTAAGACTATGATTAACTATGTAGGACTCATGTCGAATACCTTAAAAAATTTATTATCGATATTATTGGATGGCTAATTTAATTTAATAATCATTAAAATGGTCGCAATATGTTGAGTTTATGAGATTTTGACATGATGGTTAAATTGTGAATTTATTTATGTTTATATCTGATAATGTATGCTGAATGTTTTAAAATTTAAATTTAAGATATTATTATTTATTATGATGATGACATTACTGATGCATTTAGGTGATGTTGAGTTTGTGAGTGTGCAGGTACTGAAGGTGAAAGGGTGGTTGAGGTAGAGAAGTTTAGCTCCTTGGCAGGGTTGGTCCGAAATTTTTATGGTGCAGTCACACACATACACTTAAAGTATTTTATTTTGAATAAGTTATATGCTTGGCTTTTACATCTAGTTTAATTATATGATTTGGATATGCATATAGAGTGGTAATGAATTCATAAATTTTTAAATACTTTTGAAATATTATAATTTAGATTTAAAATAAGTATTATGCTCTTAATTTATTTTCCTTAGTAGTCACAATCATGAAATTGAATGGAAATGGTTGGTTGAGAAAAAAAAATTGATTAAATAGAAACAAAATGCATAATCCCTTCATTTTTTTAAATGGACCGAAGTTAGCACTCCAAATGGGGGGAGATTAATTAAATAATTCCAAATTTGTTATTCTTCCATAATGTTAGCTGAGGGCATTAAAAATATAATTAAAAAAATAGAACTTGCCATTTTTTTTGTTGGAAAGAGTAGACATTTATGAAAAAAAAAAAAGGGAGACATTTTTTTGGAAAGGAGGGGAGAAAAATGTGTTGGAAAAAAGGTAGGGTAGGGCTACAATTAGGAAAAATCTGCAGGCATGCAAGGAGGATTTTTTTGTTCCTGTTAAGAGAGAGGGGGCATTGAATAGAGGAGAGAAATGGATCTGGAGGAGGGAGAAAATAGGATTTTCAAAAAAGAAGAGGAATTTTTTTTTTTGAAAAGAGGGGACGTCTTCCTTGGTGGGGGGAACTCACTGAATTTTCCAACAAGAGAAAGGCAGTAGGAAAGCTGTGGCTGGAGGGTGGAAATCAATCTAGAAAGAGAAGCTTGAAGGACTTAGCAATTTCCAAGACATCCAAGTTCTTTAATTTTTTAATTTATGATGAGTGTGCTGATCAAATAGTATGGTTTTTCATTGCAAATTGTGTCCCTTTATTTAGTCCAGATAAACAAACATTCGGATGAAATTTTGTTAGCTAGGCGGCAATAAACTTAGAGCTACGAATTGATAATAAGAAGAAGCAACATAAGTTTTAGTTTGTTGTATTGAAAAGGAGGGGGAAATGTTTTGTAGGCATGATTGTTCATTATAATAGACTATCAGCTTTCACGGATTTGCATAATTAGATTTGGGAAATCATCTTATTTTGTTATGCCTGTGCAAATTTTGTAACAAGTATACAGTCCTTTTAAAATAATTTTATTTTACTTTGTCTAGATTATTGGAAGGAAACATAGATTCTTTTGAGTTTTAAAAACTACTACCATTACTTACTTGAACGCACAAATACTATAGATAGATCAAGTTGTACAGGTGTAATTTGTGTCATTTTGTGGAGAGGAAATCTAGACTTAACACTTTCCCAGAAATCTGAAAGCCAATACTCCAATAGTAATTTATATTCATTTGAGAAAATCAGCATTTCAAATAAGTCATTCATATATCTTCTTAATTTAATCCAAAAAAAAATCAGCCAAGCATATAATATGTAAACAATCCATAAGTCAAATTATTATATAGGAGTATAGTGGTTGGTTTATTGTTGCAATCCACATAAAAGAAAATAAAGAACACCATGAGTTACAGGTTTTAGAAATGGTATAAATTTAATAAATTTGTGCTGCTTTACTACTGTGAGCTGATTTCCATAATTTTTCTGAATTTCAGCATTATCCTCTTTATGTTTGGGTATCTTTTCTTGGATTCTCTTTTGGAGAATTTGTTTCTAGTAAAAGTTGATCTAACATTGTTAAAAGGAAAAGATATGAGAGTAATTTTAAAATATATGTTAATAATCTTCTATAAAAGATGTCTTACTTCAATTATTTATGGAAATTTAACATTATGTATGAGATGTATTATGTATTCATTGAAGTTCTCTTTTGTGTCATATATTTATTATAGATTTTAAGAGGCATCTATAGTAGATTTGGCAAAATGAATTTTGTTTAGAAATTAATGAGTGACTATTGGGTATGATGTGATTTATTTATTTTATTTTATTTATATTTCTTAAGTTTCATTCTTGAGATAGGTTATATAAAGATTTATTGGGGTTAAATTTTTTATTCTTTGGGAAGGGTATTGAATGCGCAATTAAAGAGGAGGGTAATTAAATAGAGAATTTGAATTGTTTTTCCTTAGGAATTACTTACCAGTCTTTTACACTTAATTGGTTCATGATTCTTGGCCAAGCTTAGTAAAACATTTATTTATATGATTGAAATGCATTGGTTATTTTACATTTTTTTCCCTCTACTATATCTTTGTGTATGTTTCTACTAGGCATATGTGTAAGTAGATTAGGCACAAAGGCTGCACTAGAACATTCCAATCTAATTGTGCCGAGTTGCTAACCTTCTCGTGCCAAGGTTAGGTAGTTCTTCTTAACCAGAGAACCTCAGGGAGCTAACCACTCCATGGCTAGGCGGTAAAAGCACTTGGACCACTCCTCTATCTTATGATAGTGGATGGACATTGTTCTAATGGCTTAGAGATGAGATTACATGCAGATGAAAACTAAGGTTCAATGGCATGTTAATTTTTATATGATTATGTTAAATATGGTTTATATCATACAATGAGCTGATGTTATAATCATGTTCAACATGTAGGATTTATGTATTCTTGACAAAAGATGTCATGTTCACCTGATTCATTTCTAGCATTTATACTTTGCTTTGTATATGGTATCAATATGTGGTCAACTTTGCATTATCAAGTGTATTTAGAGA
The DNA here is from genome assembly GCA_028749045.1 of Cupressus sempervirens. Taxonomy (NCBI): domain Eukaryota; kingdom Viridiplantae; phylum Streptophyta; class Pinopsida; order Cupressales; family Cupressaceae; genus Cupressus; species Cupressus sempervirens. Next base: position 569,339,932 of record CM053789.1, on the reverse strand, counting down.
AATTGGTGATATGTAATCATGATTCAAACTGCTTCTAGGAATCTAATGACAATGCATCCCTTGTCCATCAAGAAAGCCCTTGCTATTCTTGGGAAGTCATTATCAACAAATTTGCACAAGTTAGACATTGGATCCACTTCCACAGAAAGCAAGGAAATTTTACATTAATCAACACCAATCGTTAAAATATCTAATATTTCATTGCATTTTTTTCAGGATTGATGATGGAGTGCAATGGAAAGGATAAATTGTGTGGGTGAAACTTCCAACAAGGAGCACATCATATGTTGATGGAGGAGACTTAAATTCTAAGAAGAGGGCATGATATTTGTTTTCAGACATCAGTTATACTACCCGTTCCAAGTCATAACCATGGTGGCTCTAAACTGTATTGGGCCCGTTTGGTGGCAGGAATAGGAATACGTATTCCAGATTTTTTATTCCAAGAATAGAAAATGGGAATACGTATTCCTATTCTATGTTTGGGTCATCAAGAATTTGATTGAGAATATGTTTATTCCATGTTTGGTTATGCACAATAGGAATTGGAATATGTTTATTTTTTAATTTTTTTAAAAATGTAATATTATTTCCCTTACATTTTATTGAGTTTTTTTTTTGTTTTTTTAATTTTTTTAATTTTATGGAGTGAAGCTAATTTTTTTGAAATTTATTTATTAAAAAAATTAGACAAATTATAGTAAAAGGTGAGTTGATTATTGAGTATCTTACAAATGCTTTAGAAGGAATCGAGAGAAGGTGCAGAAATGAGTCAATAAGGAAAATAGAGTAATGCGAGCTGTAATTAAGGGGCATGTGCAATGTATGGATGAAACCATAAATGGGTGCAGCTAAAAAGTAGTGAATCATACACACAGAAATACATAGAAATTAGAGAAAACTTAGTTGTCTAAGATGTTAGAAGAATTCTTCACGAGAAAGAGGTCCAAATTTGGATCATCTTTCACAACCAGTTTCAAAGAATCTTCAACAAAGTGGGACTTAACTTTGTGTGACCCTACAAATGGGGCTAGCTAAATTAGTCTTCTAATAGAGTTTAATGTGCAGTGTGATTAGTCCAATTGTTTACCAATGTGCATGAAGTCTAACAGAGTTAGAAATACAAAGCCAATGTCTATCTTCTAAAACATATTACCAAAGATGCTACAATAGAGAAATAGAGCTGATAGGAGGATGACAACTAATTACTTGGCCCGATGTCTACAAAATCTAAAAGATGTGGTTAGGACAACTAAATTTCCATCTAACTAGATTGTCAGGGGGATTGTCAGGGACAAATTGATTTTATCAACCGTAGATTGATAGTATTCTTCTTCATAAACTCATTGATAGTATTCAAAGAAGAAGATAGTACCCAAGAAGCTATAAAAGGATGTGGATTAGATTCTAGCAATTTAGGATCTCATTGGGTTGGCATACATATATTTTTCATTGTGATCATATTGGAAATTTGATAAGACAATGAAGAATTTATGATCACATAGATTTTTATGTTAAAAGTAACAAAACAACCAAAATTAACAACTTCCTATCTAAATCCTTATAGTGGATCATAGGAGAGATTTTGAGCATATTTTTTCAACAACAATGCACAAAGAACCCTTCTTGTCAAAAGACTCATGCAAAACAAAAAATGAGATCAATGAAATTATTTTCAACATTTGTTAAAAATGGAAACTAGAACAATTTAGAGCCAATGGTACGAGACTATACGGACCATAATTTGCATAGCTTGCAATCATTACTTTCATGTGTTATAGATTTTGCTACTGTTGATGCCGGCAAGACATCATCGACCCACTGAAAGTAGTTACAACCACTTTCCCCCTACAATGCCAAATCTAAATTAGTGGTTGCCACAATAATTAGTTGTTACATAAAATGTAAACCTAGAAAAAAAATTAGTAACCACCTTTTTGGCATTTGGACAACACAAGAATTTACGTTGTGGATTATTTGTTGTGTGTGAAGTCTTGAGTACTATAGGGCCAACACCATGGTCACATATTGGTAAATTCAAATCCATCAACCCTATAGAAATAATGAAGATATAAAACATTAAAAATTACATTCAGTTGCGAAGATGATATAATTTTACACATACATTAAAACACCAAAACTAGTAGACATCAATGTTACTCCATATTTCAAACCATTAACCATCTAAAATTTTTAATCCTTTCATCTTCAGCTAAAACTAGTCACAAGTATTGATATAACACAATAGAATCCAATACCAGTGCAAATTATTAAATCAAAAGCCATTAAGCAGAATTTGATCCTTGAGGTTTTAAAAAAAAACACTTATCCATTCATTTTTTTCTAAATTATATTGAAATGTTGCTAATGCACAACACTATTAAGAAATCTTGCTAATGCAAAACATTTCCAGTGACCGGTAAAATATTGTGTGCATTGATGATCATCATAGTATACTAGAAAATGTAAAGATGAAAACTCATGGGAAGCATTGATTGGATTGGATATACAAACATAAGAACAACAGCAAATGAGTTGGCAAATATTCCACAATGTTGTTTGTATGGAGATCCATCAAATATAAGCATAAATGTTAAAGAGTGACATTAGCATAAATGTTGGTTTCAACAAAAATATTATAATCCTCCAAACTTATATTTGATATAATCTTCTCTCACCTCTGCATCCATCTCTAAGAACCAAATATCCATTGTTGGTTCACGCATAAACGTGTCAGATGCCTTAGTCATAGTATCCTGACTAAGTCTGGGGATTGCTTTCAAGGCAGCAAACAAATTGGAAGCATTTGTCTTAATATCATCTTTATCAACTCTTATAGTGTGATGCATTTTCATTCCCTCATCTATCCTTTGGATACTTCTAGAAATCACATCCAAGGAAGTAGCCATGCTTGCCTTCCTCCTCTTTGGCCCTCTACTCGTAGATGTGGAATGATTGTTTCTAGTGGATGCAGTGGATTGATTTGACTAAATGAAATCTTCATCTAGATCAGTAGCAATGTTTACAAGTCTATTAAAACCCTCATCATCATCCAAATCAGCAGCATCCTCATCAAAAAGGTTACCATCGTCATGATCTTGTGGTGTTGCCGCTTCATTTCCTTTTGCAACGTCATTCCCGACAATGACTACTAGATCATTAAAATAGGTGAATGGCTGCCTCCTATAAACTTTTGCAATCTTGAATTCATTTATCTACACATTGAAAAAATTGAATAATTAGATAAATTTTTGATATTAGAATTGAAAAACACTTTGAAGAGAACATCACCTTCAAAAGGTCATCCCATACACTATCCTCAGCATCTATGCATTGGGTTGTTTCATTCCAAGCGAACCCACTTGTATTCTACAACTCTTTCATTATTCTATACACCAACTTCCACATTTTCAACTTATTTTTGAAGTTCTCTTCCAATATTTAACTTCAGCTCTTCATTGAATCCACTTTCTATGGCAGTCCATGCTTCTTTATGAAAACTACCTTCAACTTTCCTTCCTAGAGTAACTTGCTCAAGGAGCAAGTCTAACAATTTTCTCTCCATCTCTTTAGTCCACACCACTTTTGAACTTCTAGATGAACCAACAATAGGGGTACCCATGGGGGTAGAAGTGGGGGTGGCAACGGGGGGCATATGAACCTCCTCATGTATGCTTGTCAATAGATTAGTAGAAGACATTTTTCCCTCAAAGATAGCAGCTGTTGTATTGCTACAACAAAACAAATATAAACCAATCCATTAGCAAGGATAATCTTCAGTACTAGCAATGGAAATTACCAGTACTCATTCATAATCAAAATACCATAAACTTCCAGCAATGGTATCACAATCCATAGAGAGGCCACATCTTGACATCAACAACTCAACTTGCAAGGGAATGTCTACAATCTTGCTCAACCATAGGCAAATGGAATCACACTTTCACAAGAGTCTTCCAATTTCCTAAGATAGAAGAATGCACTTGGAATGCAATTTTTTACTCCATTAAATTAATCCTAAAACACATTTATTTTTTGTAAAACATATTTAATCGTAATTTGACAAATTGCATAAGTTTGTGCCAACTATTCAAGAGCAGATACAGGTTCTTCTTTACATTAACTTTATTAAAATGAAAAGAATCCATTTGCTACATCTACCATATCATAAACTTTGTATCAAATGCAAATTATCGTTGACTATATATATGTATTATGTGACATTACTAGCAATCACCTTGGGCAAGTATCAGGTGAGTTGTTAATCATGTGAATTGTATTACTAATGGTATTTGTTATGAAGTGGTGCTTCTCCAAAGCACTATAGATATGTATTGAGGCATGACCACGTAGGGTCATGGTCATGCCCCTACATGATCATGTTTCAATATATATATGAAATTCAAGCTACAAAGATCATATCAATAACAATGGCATATAGATCTCTGTCTAAAAATCAGAATAGTTTATATATCTTGAATTAATTAAATTTGCATCAGCATTGTCAAAAGAAGATCTACACATCCAACACATACAATGGTAGAAATTAGGAAGTAGATATGTTACACAGCATGTTAAATACCCAACATGTTGTATATTACACAACATGTTAAATACCCAAATATACTTTGGACATATGATTGATCAACTGGTTCTTCATTTTCTAGATGTTATTGTGTACAGTTGTTGTTTCTCCTGAAGACATCAAGAGGACAAGCTGAGAAATTGCTTTAGGCATACAGAGAAGCTAATGTTGAAGATATCAAGCATATCAAGCATATATCTACCTAGAATGCTACAAGTCAGCCTTATACATCATGTTATAATACATATCAAAGTCATTTTATAAATAAAATAGAGTAAAAAAATAATGCATTTCAGAGTCATTTTATAAATAAAATAGAGTCAAACAATAATGCATATGAGAGTAATGTAAATGATGAATCAATGGCGAGACAATTTCATGTCAATCCAAAATAATTCAATCATATATTAGTGTTAATGAATCAATAGTCTATATAAAGTGTCGATGCAAGTATTCTAGTTCTTCATAAATGAAGTTAAAATTATCAATAGAGAAAAAGAAAACTAATGTCTAGATCTATAGTCCTCCCACATCCTTCATGCTATTTCATCTTGAAAGTCATGGAGTCATCCCATAAGTGTCAAGGATTGGCACATTTATCCCATCAAAATCATCTTCATCTTCAATTTCCAGATCGTGTGGAACCCCATCCTCTATTATAATAAAATTGTGAAGTATGCAACATGCTAACATGATCTTTGTTTGAGTCACAATATTATAGGACATTGCATGCCTTAGGATAGGGAATCATTGCTTCAAAATACTAAATGTGCACTCAATCACATTCCTAAGAGAGGAGTGCTAGTGGTTAAACAACTCATGTGCATTGTCGATTGGGTTTGCCCTAGAAAACTCCTTTAGGTGATACCACATACATCGATAAGGGGTGAGAAATCTAGGAACATTTGGATAGCCAACACCAACTAAATAGAACTTTCCTATACAAAGGAATAGAAAAGTTGTAGATTAGAAATCACATAAAAACTATGTATTAAAGTTATAGATTAGAAATCACATTAAAACTATGTATTACAATAATGATAATATAGTCCTTAATTATAGGATTTAAGACACAAAGGGGAACTATTAGTGCATCTTCTCATGATAGAGCTAAAGCAAGAACATGACCATCTATAGCTGACCCTTCCCAACCAACAAGAACATATTGAAACATGTAGTCAAATGAACATACACCTAGTACATTCTGTGACAAGTTTCCCTTTCTATCACGATATTTTTTCTGCTTGTCCACATCAACTGTAACTGGTATATGGGTTCCATCAATTGATCCAATACAATCCTAGTGTATAAAATATTATTGTCAAATATATACGAATATACTTAGGACTCAAGCAACAAAATACATGTTAGTAGGAATGTACCTTGAAGTACAGATCAAAATGCTCTTTGCCAACAATTTCTACAGCAGTAGTTGGAGAAGGGGGAAAAAAGTAAATGCTATGGAGTGATGTGATATCCTTCAAGACCTTATGGAAGTAGCGACTTATAGTCTCTCCTGAGTGGCCAAAGTTATGGCCAATCTTACGATTCCTTAAATTGTGGCCAAGGGTATGAAGGAACATGACCAATTTTTCTTCCAATTTCATGTTTACCGTATCTTGAATGATCCATTTCTCCCTTAGAATATTGGAAAGCTTGAAGAAAGCTCCTCTACTCATTTGTATTTGGTCATGACAATCCATGTCATTGGTATATAATACATTTGTAGAAAGGACAAGTAGCTCTTCTTCGCTTATGCCTATGTATTCTAGCATCTTCATAAGATGCTACTATGAATATTGCTTGGGTGGCAAGCAAAATAGAAAGTACATGCCATAGTGTGATCTTCCTAATGATGCTTCCTTGAACTTTTAAATCATTAGCAGGATCCATTGAATGACCTATAATCACATAAAGGATTTATCATTTGACATAAAAACATAAAAAACATAAAAACATAAAAGCACAAAAACATGAAAACACATTTTCCCCATATGTAACCTATTTATCGTTACAATTTTACCTAAAATAAGTTACAGGACTGAATATGATGCAGGGGCAGCTGAGAATTAGAAAGGTACATAATTAACTATAGCATAATCCTTCCATTCTTCAACTATCTTCAAGGCATTTTGACAGAGAATAAGCCACATTAATGCATATGGGATAGTTCAAACTATTATATTTGTTAAAAATTCTTCGACAAAATGCTTTGACAAATGTCTATAACCTTTTCCAGAGCTCTTAGTTTGGCATACGAGAGGAGAGTATTTAGAAATGTTACTAGATTTGGCTTCATTTATTTAAAATAGGTATGACTTTATTAAAGTGAATTTATTTAGTTTGGACACTGGCTATGCTGAAGACACAATCTACAAAAAGTCAATTACATATAGATGAAGAACACATGTTGTAAATTAGGATAGCTGCATCCTTTTATTTGTATCCAACTTAAAATACATTCTACCACAACACATTAAATGGAACCATTCACAACAAAAAGTTCATATGAATTTCAATCCAGTGATCCCTAAACCAACTACAATCTCCAACACAACATAAAAATTCAAGTGCCCACAATAACAAGACAAGCCCAAGATATCTAGTTATTTATGGGTGTGAAATTGAGCTCTGGTCATAAATACTCCAAAGGGCTGAAAGCTAAAGAATGATTATCCCATTAAGAAACTTCCAACATCCCATGTTCCATTAGATCCTTATCTGTAATGGTTGTAACCATAATTCCACAGTTTGCATGTCTATGAGAGCATTTCAAACTTATTCCAAATACATGTTTGAGAGTTTCTAATGTCCAAAAAAAAAATTGATTCATGAATTCCTACCAAAATCACATTTATCAGATGTCGTCTATATTTAGGCATTTTGTCGAACAATTATCTTCTATAATTTATTGGAAGATTCATTCAACCAATTTTGTGCATACTATACACAGCTGTTCGAGTTGTTTGTTAGAATGTTTATTTGCCAAGAGCCATTGCTATATATATATATAAGATATTTCTTAAGTACCAACGCAGTGGAAGATAATTAACCTTTTCTTTGTTTTGCAAAATATTGAATAAACATATTGAATCTAGAAATACTCTGTTTTTAATATATTGTTTAGAATGTCCACATTGGTATGACTTTGGAACATAGTTTGAAAAGGTCATGGAATTTTGCACCATGCTTGTTAAATGCATCTATGTTTAGGCATTGTTGTGGTTTAACCAAGTTGTTAGGTAGGATTAGATACCCACAAACTCATTGAAAGATCTAGGAATATGAAACAAGCTAATTACAAAGTTAAGGAAGTCACATGACTCATTATACAAAACCCAAAACCTCGAGCCCAAAGGTAAAATATCATAGAGAGGATATCTCACCATTGCAAACTTCTTACAAGAAAAATCAAGTTCTCTCAATAATGATGTCCTGCGTAAAGATATTAAAGATGATAAGCCCATAAGAAGGCTCATCCAAAGTCCTCTCATTTGCTAGTAGTTGAAGGGCAGAAAGATCTAGTTGCATTGCTTAACAACAATTAATCATAGCCCAATTGCCATTCATTCTGATTGAGAGTAAGCAATATCTTCATAGGCCATATGGATGGCTCCTTTGTTAAAAATTACCTAATGGGTGAACTAAAAATCGATGAGAGCAGATTAAGAGCTTTTTCAAAGGCAAAAGACTATGTTGATTCTCTCAAGAATGGTTCTATTGGTGCTGTTGTTGATGAGATTCCATACATTAACATGCTCATGTCAAAAAATTGTGGTGAGTTTGAGATTGTAAGTCAGCCATTCTATAAGGGAGGATTTGGATTTGTAAGTATGTATTCCAAGAGATTGTGCATTTTTATTTCTCTTGGATTGAAATGCACTCTAACCCCAAGTATGATGTCTTGTAGGTATTTGTGAAAGGGTCTCCAGTCATTCTAAAAATGACATCTATAGTCCTAAATATTACTCAGAACAAAACAGAGCTAAATTCAATTCGAAATAGGTGGTTTGGTTTAAAATCTTGCAAATATGATAAGATTAATGCTTCTCAAGGGCAAGGTGGCAATGATAGTGGGAAATTGAGCCCAAAGAACTTTTGGGGTTTATTCGTTATCTTGACAGCTACATATTTCACATTACTATCCATCTATTTGGCTAATAAGTTTCATAAAGGCAGACAAAAGGTGAAAAGAATTCAGCCCATACCTCAAGAAAACCATGTGCCTGCAATTCAATTAGGTGCTCTAGATTCAAATATGTTGCGTTCACAAAGTCATGGCGGTAGTAACATGTATTCACCTTCTCATCATGTGAGGAGGACTTATACAATTGTAGCTTTTGAAGATGTACACCATCAAGAATGGACAAGTTTTAACTCGGCTTGATTTTTATTATAATTTTTATTTTGGTTGACTAGTAGTTAAAAACAAATTGTACCGAACCCATGATTTTGAAGGGTTTGAAAGAAGCCAAGGAAATCCTAAAAATAGAGTTGAATAGAATGAATAGGTTGTTGTTTGTCACAGATAGGACATGAAAATTCTACCAATTAAACATGATCATGGTTGGCCTTAACAAAATCAAAGTATTATATACATTATCAAATTATCGAGTATAAGTATAGACTAGAATATAATTAGTTGCCTTAGCATACGACAGAAACCCAAGAATCTTATGAGAGAGGTAAGAAATTGCGCTCATTTTTTATAAGTTAAAACAATTTAGTAGCTTTTCACATTGGATTGAATAATTTTGGACTGAATTGATTACAGTTTCAACCTCTAATTCCCACATCTACCAGTCTGAAAGCCAAACAAGTAACAGGGGAGGTAAAAAAATTTACTCATTTTATTTATTAAATTAAAATTGAAGTATTTGGTAAGATTTCACCTTGCATGGAATAAGGTGGGTTGAATTGAATATTACAGGTGAGACCTCCCTTTTGTATGTAGCCGTTCAAGGAGGATCTGTTGAGATTGTAGGGCAGATACTAGATCATGGTACCTGGCATGATGATTTAATGGCAAAGCAAGATAAGTCCGAAAGGTGTGAAATTCATGTAGCAGCTATGCATGGCCGTTGGGACATAATCACAAAATTTATTTCCAAAAGACTAGACTCTGTTGAAATTCGCAGTTCAGACCATAAATCTGTTTTGCACTTTTTTGTCTAGTATAATCAACTTGAAGTAGTAAAGAATCTTCTGAAAGACAAAAAATGATTTTTTGTAAAAAATGGTTAGCAAGGATTGTGACAATTCTCACAATACAACATTGCATTTGGCAGCGAAATGTCCAATGGATCTCGAGGTTTGAAATCACTACCTTTGTAACTTTTCGTATTTGTCTAGTTCGAATAATTCATTTTTATTTTAAGATTAAATGTAACGCTTACATTTGTAGCAATATTTAGCTAGTGTAAGTAAAAGCACAACAAAATAGTGGAAAAATAACATTGTAAAACAACGTAGAAAACATATTCACATTAAAAATCAGAGACAATCATGGTACTATTTTATTGCAAAATTATGAATTCAAGTGCATTGTTAAACATTCAATTGGTTTTTCAAAAACTCTAAAGTATAGTGTATTGTTCAACATTCAATTAGTTATCTTCAATCAAATCATCCAGCTAAAGACACAAGTATCACATACATTAGCAAAATCACCCTTCTCAGATATAAGAACCGAAAATCAGATTGACAGAGGGGAACAAAGTCAATGTAGAAGAAATGTGCCTAGAGGTCCATGACAACATTCTTGTGAACATAGTTTTGACTGATGGATAATTTCAAATGAATAAGTCAATGGGGATATAGCTAAACTAGAGGTCAATGATCAAGTGCTGAAAACTGTTATTAAATTAACTTTCATGTCCGCAATTGGAATTTTAAATCATGTGAAGCATCTGGTTTCTACCTTTTCAGGGCATAAAATAAATACCTGTGAACAATCGTCGATGTGTGAGACCAAATCCACCAATGCTATGAGACCAAACCCTCTGTAGAAGCTTCTTGCCCTAAAACCCTACACAACCATTTGAACACATATATTCAGCATGGAATAATAAAAACAAAAACCAAAACGTAGAAAAAAAAAACTGCTTGACAACTGGAGCATCGACGAAAGAACGAAGACAAAAAATGGAACACTACTTGTGGAGCATTGACAACGTCGACATCAACAAGTTGGAAAAATGAGCGGCAAGTGGCAAACGCATGAAATGAAAAGTTGAGGACACGGACCAGAAATTTTATATTTTGTGACATAGTAATGTATGGAATAGGAATAAGTATTCCTGTTCCATCTATTTTGGTGGATTTGTATAAGCCCATTTTTTGGGTAAAATTGGAATACTTATTCCAATCGTATTCCTATTCCCATTCCAAAGTTTTGCACCCAAACAAAGAATCGAGATTCACAAATCCCTATTCCAAGGGTATTCCCATTGCCAAACGGGCCCTATATGATTTGAATATTGTGTGGAAAAGAAAGTGGACTATTACAGATTACGATCTGGAGAAAGAAGTTGTTCAGTGGATAGAAGATTAAATAGAGAAACATTCACAGGAATAAATGAGATGGCATCCAATGTTATAAGCTACGGAAAAGATTAAACCATTGGTTATACTCCAATATAATTAAAATCATATTAAATGTTAAATATTGGTTAGTTTTCTATGGAGAGGTGCAAAGTTCAGGAAAGCAACTGACGTCTCTTTCCCTCTTATAAATATAAGATGTAAAAGACACAATTGAGGGACAATTCATTATCTATATTTTAAAATTTTACCTATCTTATGTTCAATGATATATTTTTATTCTTTTATTGACAAAGAAATGATTTTTTGAACTAAGCGTGTGGATGGTGGATTATCGAATGATTTCTTGTGTGATTCTGGAGTCGAACTATATTGGATGGATCGTTCGTAAGGAGTATCTCTAGTATAATTTTATTTTCGAATCAGTAAGAAATATTTATTTTAATTTATTTGCATTAGAGTTTTAAATTATTATTAAGTTGTGTCATTTATAAATATTTTATTTATTTTCTATAAATATTTTAAAATTGTGACAAATGAACTGGGTCATTATTGCATTTTAAATTTGATGAACATAGATATTGTGAAATATTTTATTGTTTCTGTATTTATGTCTAATTTGTCTCCACAGGAGTTAAAGTACATCTTAGACTAGCTTAAAATCGTGTTATATAATTGATCTATCGCATCTGAATTGTTAAAATTCTTTATAGTTTAAATACATTGAATTTTATAAAGTTGTACATTTCAACTAATAATATTGACTCTAATTGCCCATTTAATCAAGCATTGGTCTTTTATTCTTAATTCATAATTCATATGCTAGCAACTATTTCATTTCTTTCCTTTGAAGAGTTAATTTATTCATTTTTTGTAGTAATCTATAATTATTCTTTATTTAAAACATTATCACATTTCTACAATCATTTACTTTGATTCTCAGTTCATAATTTGCAAGATTAAAGCTTTTTATAATTCTTGCCATTTTGAAAAGCTTCTGTTGCATTCACATTCTAATTTATCTACTATAAGCATCTTGGACTTAAGGTTGTAGTCCAGGATTAGGTACAACCACTTTGATTTTGCAGAGCTAGAAGCATAGAGTGTTAAGATCACATCGATCAATCTCGTCAAGTTGGCCTTAATCGGTTGTATATCCCAACATCAAGTAGACAAGGCTCGTAGGATTCCAATCTGTGGTTTTGTGAACCAACAAGTTCTTCGCTTATGTGAGCATCACCTATATTCAATGAGTGCTAAGTGTTCTATTCATTTTCATGAGAGATGAGTTCATGTGAACCACTAATCATGAAACATAGGTCAATGTGTTCTGCTAAAAAAGCTACACAGTTGAATCCTAGTAGCAACATCACAATCTTTGAGTACACTAATTTATACTGTGTTCAATATTTGATAGTTATAAGTTACAAGTAAGTTGTTTGTTATTTTGAATGATTGACTAGAAATAATTGATGGGTCATCATCCAATAGTCACTGTTTAGATGGATTAGGAATCACCTTACTATTAATCCTCCGCTAATTCCTTGAGGATGTTCATAATTATTCTTGAAAGAAGTTAGCTATATATATATATATATATATATATATATATATATATATATATATATATATATATATATATATATATATATATATATATATATATATATATATATATTAGGACAAAATTTAAAATAAAGAATCATCTTTTAAATGGTCATTTTATAAATATTTATATTACTTCATTTACTTTATCATCAGTGATCAATATAGATTTCAATGCATAATAGGAAAAAGTGCACACTACACACTTTCTCTTCCTCCCTAGTTCTATGCTCACTTCATCCTTTTCTTAAGATACATCAACCTATTACTCAATTCAATGTATTGCTCAAAGCCAAACTATTAAATGGTGATTGAACAATCTCAAACAACCAATAGCCTCATTTAATTTCTCTTTTTTATACTATAATTCAACATTGCTTATCAGATTTTATCAACATTTACAATAGAGACTTATTGAATTTTATCAGTTGTGTAGTGTTGGCAGGTTCTCCTTGGCCATATTAGAGGCATGGCAGATGTTTAGGTTTTTTAGAGGATCTAACACACATTTCGACGCAAGAGAAGGCCCAAATGTTGCATGCTATTTGACTGTTATTTGCATGCTAACTGACATGTCACAAATACAATCAAACCTACAGATTATCAAAAGTCCCAAATGTTGCATGCATTCTATACGCATCTGTCTAGGGCATAGATCTGTGGTCTAGGACAGTAAAAAAGGTGGAGACTTGGCAGTTACTATTATATTAACAGTCATTCTAACTAAACATTCTGGTGTGAAGAACACTCATTTTCTGCCTCTAACATATCTCCATTTCAGTTGCAATCCAACCTCATTTAAGCCATTTTGTCTATCCATACAAGCTTTTCAAAGACAATTGCATATGTAGCAATCAGATAGCCCCATATTTATCAATCCATTACAATCATTTTAGAACATAGTTTTGATTATCTAATTTTTTTAAAAGATCACAGAACATTGCCCACAAGAAATGTATTGAGTATGGAATAGAGAAGCGAACAGTAATTGAAACATCTTCTCAATGGACATAATAACAATGCAAAATTAACTGAAATATCTTTCCAAATCCACAGCACATGGTGGAAATTAGTTCTGGCGAGATGAGTGTGTGGTGCGTTCACTTTTTAAATCTGACCAATCAACTTGTAAGATGTTTTCTTATAAATGTCATTTCTATTATATGCAACTTAGAAGTTGCATATTTTTTTCTGCCTCCAATCTTTTACACTACCATGGCCACCCACCTATCCCACTATGCACATGACAGTAAAACAAGAAGACTTGGTAATGAGTGTTCGCAGGTGGCAATCAATAGAAGAGTTTTGTGCAAACATTTATGTAAATTAGTAAGTTAAAATGCAAACACCTTTTAAATTAGATTTCATAGACTTGTGGATGTCTGGAGAGGATTTCAAATTGCTGTGGTGCTCCATTATTACTCAATGCTAGTTTCTTTAACTTCTGTTACAATTGCTTTTTACATTAAAAAAATGATTCTAAATTGCTCTTTTTTTTATTAAAAAGGTTGACATCAGAAATATAAAATGGGTTTAAATTAATTTGAACTGAAGTTATTTTAAGATTGGAACAATTTGATGTCAAAAGTATGAAATGTGTAATGATGCCGCTCTTAGAGGCTATCACTAGTTTTGAAGAAGTATCCAGCTGAAAAATCATTGATTTTAATGATGCCGCTCTTAGAGGCTATCCAGAGTACCTGTACTTGTCTTGATTTTTGAGACTGATGCCTCTACATGGAAGCCAAAGTGGGATATGGAGCTTCCCAACATTGTATATTCAGTCAGTATCTCAAACCAAAGTTTGGACTTTTTTGCAATGTTCCATGTAGGCGTGTCCCCGATAGGGGATGTTTCCAAGACTTAGGGATACAAAAATGTTGTTTAATATCATGGTAGAAGTGGATCCAAAGGCATTAGTGATAATTTTTCAGTTGATATTAATCAACCTCTCTTGGAATGAAGGAATATCGACTCTAAATGAAAGCTATCAAATATCAAAGATCTGAGCATGTTCAACAATGTTTGTTCAAAGATCAACTAACCAAAAAAATTCCAGCTCACCTTTATCATCCTTTAGCTCTCTTATCCTCTATTTTATGATCAAGAACCCAATTGAAGGGGTGAAAGAAAAGGCTAAAATTGTTTCAGATCAAAGCGGCCATTAATGGTTGTGCTGGTGTTTTTCATTTGTTAATTCCTAATACTATTGAGGATCCACAAATTGTACATAGTTGAGTACAATTAGTAGGTAGATTCTAATTGTGAATATTTAGACTGGTTTTACAAAAAAATTCTAGATTATCAACTAGTTTATCACAATTCAACTGTCTATTTTCGTACTAATTTGATCTCCTTTGATCTCCTTAGAAATTGATCAGTAACAGCTATCATATTACCTAAAATTGTCCTACCATCTTTTGGCAGAAACTATGCAGCCCTGCAGCCCTTGTTTTAAAGGCTCACATGCTTATACATTAAACCTAGACATAATTAGAGATAAGCATTAAACTAAGATATCTCTTAAACCTAGACATCACTAGAGAGGCAATAGGCAATATCATTGAACATGATTGGATAATAGAATATTCAAATTGGAAAATGAATATATATTACGAATAGACAGCATAATTATTTCAATATTAATATTTTTCCTCAAGTGTCAGAGATAAGAATATCAAACAGGTTGGGAATTGATTAGGATTAAAAAATTTGAATCATAATGAGCAATAAGCTCAATAATATAAAAATAGTAAGCCCTTCTAATCAGTCAGTTTACAGCAATTACTAAAAATTACAAGGGAGAGAAATTAACTTGTCCTCATTTTTCTTGAAATGTACCTGGAAATAAATTAGAAATCAATACACTTTTTTGAACTTCTAGAACAACAAAAAGATGAATAGTCATTTATAGCTTTGCATGGTTTTTATAAAACTTATTCAGAAGTGATGCATATGATAGCCTCTGCCAAGACAAGGACTTTAATGAGGTGGATTATAAATTTTTTTATTTAATTGGTAATGGCAATTTTATTTTATATATTTTTAAAATGACTAACAATTTTCTTTGTTGATATCTTAAAGAGACAGATAACTAGTAATGAACATTTTCTATTAAGAAAGACAGTACTGTTCCAATATTGCTGATAATGAAACTCCACTTGCATTTAAATGAATGATGAATAAACGAGTAATGCTGCTCTTCAAAACTTAAGGATTAAATGCCAACAACAACACTTTGAAATCCCCAATCTTCAAAGTGCTATTGTGCATGTACAAAACTAAGTGTATATCCATAGCTAATAATGTTGTATAAATAATGTTATCAACAAATTATCCCCCATAGTAGGTAGTGAGGTCCATTTGACCATAATCATATTAGCATCTTAGATTTGGGAGTTTATTACATCATCCAATTTAGGTAATAGGATTTGCAATCATTTAACTTTATTAAATGCCAAACCATTTCCTTTCCCAATCTATTATGTGAATATTTTGAAATGTAGGCATCATGATAGAACCCTCAGATCTTGCTATAGAAACACCAGTTCTTCCATTAACCTTGCCAATTTTGTAACTGTCTCTAATGGAAAGATGGCTATTAGGTCTGTGTTTGCATTCCATGCTTCAGTCATGGTAGTATATCCATAACACAGCCTATTTGTTGTTCAATCATCAAAACTACCTTATATTGTTGTCTTAGACTATTGAAAGTGGTGGTAAGGTTTTAACGCTAGTCATTTTTCACTTGTCATCATAGTTCTCTTAGGGACTATATATTCATGACTGTCCCATTTTCTATGAGGCTCTACCTCTTATCACTTCTCTTGAAACATAATGTAACCAATCGTGATGAAATTCCATCATTGTCCTTTTATTCATTCCTTCAACAATATTTCACATTCCTTTTCAAGAATTATTGTTTGCATTAACACTCTTAAAGACCATTGGAAGATAATTTGTCTTCCTTGTCTTTGCTCCCATAGATACCTCCTCCTTAAAGTGTCACATGAGCTAATATACTATGCATTGAAAGTCCTTTTTGACTATCATTGCATTGATTTCATGTTCAAGCATGACTATCCTCTTGAAAGAACGTGCTCTAGCATTGTCTCTTTTTGTTCCTTCTTTAGGATGCTTTCATGGTAGATAGTGTAAGATCCCTCTTACACTCAAGTTATGACTTCCCTTTCATGATAAAATTTTGTCTCCGTCACTTACTCCCTTTGTTAAAAATGCTCTTTAAGGTACTTTGTTATATGCTTTCAAGGTCTAACTACTATGTCCAAGCATATATTCTCCTATCTCTCTTGCAATAGTAAAACAAAAACTGACAAAACAAAATAGGAAAATGCACAAGACCTTTGTTAGAAACAATAGTCCACCAAGATTACTGAGAGGGGGGGTGAATCAGTTATCCAACAATTAAAACATTTATCTTCTTTAACCAAACTTAACCATTCAACTAAAGTAAATAGAAACCATAATAAAATGCACATAGACAATTACACTAGATATGTTGACTAGGGAAACCCTTGATCAAAGGGAAAACCCCGGTGGGAATGATACCCACAAGATGATGTACTAATATAAATATTCCTTGTTAGAGAAAGGACCCTAGACCCTATTAGGAGTCTATTAAAACATTTAGTACATAGAGTCCCTGTTAGGAGATTCCAACCCTATTAGGAGTTGTGGTACAATGTAGGAAGGATGAGCCCACTTCCCAAACATGTAGTTTCAACTACAAGAAGAGCCCACTACTCAAACATGTAATTTACTATTATCTTCTTCTTTCATTTGTTCTATTAACTGAACCAATCACTATTAGACCTTGTAGACTAGGTCACAAACCTCGAATCACTCAATAAAACCTCAACAATGAAATTTCCTTCACGTCTGCACTGCTCTACTCAACTTTGCATTTCGCTCTTGCTGTTGTTTATCATCAAATATATAGCCATATCATTCCATACCATGATAAAGGAAAATGTCCTTCCTTTATACCGATTCCTCAAAATGATTCCTTGAGTCAACTATTAGACCTTCTCAATTAATTATTATAGGACCACATTAAGAACACATTACACTTAGCGATAACATAAATCTCCCACCTTGCAACTTGAATAACTCTTTGTACATGCAATATTATGACGAGTGAGCTTAGCAACATCATCATCAACATGTCTTCTTCATGTCCTCAACCTTGATTCTCAGAATAACAACTTTGCTAAGAGGTATAACAAGTTTATGAGAACATGCCTATGTAAACTCTATCTCAGAACAAACATCACCAAAACTTACATAACTTCATCTATACTTATCCTTTATTCTTCCAAAAATTAATTGGATATACTAGATACTCATAAGTATCTCCCGTAACCTCAGATAATGTAAACACTCAACTAGCCATTCGTACCAACTTGATCTTTTCGTTCTTCTATCAGATACCACAGAAAACTGCTATGTTGACATCAATGACAAACTTAGTCGTAAATGTAACATATCATCATAGTAACATATCTACAATACTCCCCCATAGGAATATCATCAGCATTCATGCTTCAAAGGTCAATCTTCCAACAACCTTCACATCATTCTCCTTCTAATCAAACCTTTGTTAGATAAGTGATCTTTTCTGATATAGAAAGGGCTTCAAAAGTTCTCTCACTAGTTGGCACATTGACCTTATTAATCCTATCTTCAATGAAGCCAAGATCTTGAAATGGATATGTCATATTAGAATCTTTAATTGAGAAAACCAAGGAATTGTGATGCCCAAAGAACTGGCCCTGCAACCAAAGGATACTTAATGACTTCTCTGTAAAGAAAAGCCTATAATGGCCTTGCAAAATCCCCAATCCTCAATGGATATTGTGCTTTTACACAACTAAATTTATATCTAGAACTATCAATGTTGCAAAAATGTTATTAGTACATTGTTTCTCCTAGTAATAATTTACTGGGTAGTTATGTCCACTTGATCATAATCATATTAGCATATTAGATTTGTAGGTTTATGAGATCAATCAATGCATATAACAAGCTTTAAAATCAATAAATTGCTATCATTAAACTTTATGAAATGCCAAACCATTTACTTTTCCCAATCTATTATGTTAATAAGAAACCTGTAGAGAGAACATGGAATATCTACTTAGTTCAGACCTTGGACCTTAGAATTGGCTAATGAGAAACCCCAACTAATCTTATCAAAAGTTTATTTGTAACTAGCTCAGGTATGCACCTATCTAATTTCATTGGCACACAAATTTCTCTCTTATGATGGATAACTTATATTTAGGTAAAAGCAGTGCTACGCCTAATGCACATTTGTTCATAGATAAATTATGTTAATTTGGTATGTCTTTGTAAGTTACTTATCTTTATGACCCATTAGCTCAAGAATAAATCATAACTAAACATGTAAAATGGAAAAGAATTACAATACATTGAAGCAAAACCATGAAAATAGCCACAATAAATCTCCAACGAAAACATTTCTAAGGTTGTGATCATGCCTTTAGTCCATTTCCAACAATAAATGAATGGTAAAAAGATCACAAGACCATTACATACACCCAAATATGTGTCCATTATTCTTAAATTTAGAATGGCAGGAAATCTAGGAGGACTAAGAGACCTCAGTAGTGAAGAAAAATCACTATAAGAGGTTGTTAAAATATGAGAATAAAATTGATGTAGATGGAAGGTAGCTATTAGACTATTGATATCATATTTCATAAAAATGGGTTCTACAAAAATAAACCTGCCAACTTACACCAAGGACCTTATCAAGTCATACTTTATGTACAATTAGGCTTGCCTGCTAGTAGACCTCCAACAAGATATTTTGAGCATAAATTTCCATTCCTAGGTCATGAGTCAAATGTAAAATCATATTAGGATACCTATTTGCAGCCTTCGTCTACATATCCAAAATAGAGGTAGGGTGTTTCAGGATAAAATGACTCAATAATTGATTGGTAGTCTGAAACTTGGCCTATTTAGGCCACTTTTACAAATTACCTTTTGGATTCCTCCACTCTAGACTTCTACACTCGATTTGTGAGCCTTGGAAATGTTACATATGGTATAAATCCACAATTTTCAACACTTGGAACCCTCATCAACTCACCCTTTTATCAAACCCTTAGTCTACCTATGCAAAACAAGCCTAATGCATGAAGATATTAGGCTAAGGCATCATCAAAATGGCATTTGGTACACTACCCTATTCTTGGAAACTTATGTAGCATAAAAGAAATCCAAAAAATCCTTCTTCCACTAATTCATTCCATTACACCAATTCATATAATTTGTCAATGGTGAAATGGGTCTTAAAGCATTATTTTGTGATTCAAATTGCCACACCCAGGGTTTCAAGACTAAATTTAGTAAAATCATTCTAACTTCCACATATATAAATGAAAAATGAACTAACCAGTTGAAAGTGATATTGGATTATGAGGATCATCCAAAAAAATAGGTTTTACACAAGTTAGGGGTCATACATGACCATACAGAGCTCTACCTCAGCGAGAAAATCAGAAAAATGCAGGAAATCAGAGGTAGTTTTATTGCTTTTGCCATCCAAATCACATCCAATCCTTCCTTGTTCTAACACAGGGTATTTACATAACTATCTATTATCTCCAGTCGTTACAACTTCCATTTGAATTTTAATTAACTAAAAACAACCACTTGTCCATTATGACAACTTATGGAGTAGTAAAGAGGAACCATGTAGAGCCGTACTAGTGTTAGTAGGGCCCTTCATGCATAAACAATTAAAACATGTTGTTCATGACCACAATCAGATTTTTTTTGAATTTCGTATCCATTTTGATCTTCTCAAAGGTATTCCTTTCTACTGTTTTTTATCTACTTCCTGCATTATACATATACAAACTATTCTTAAGATATGCTCCTAGAAGGAAATCATCTACAAAATAAAAATAGCAAGACTAATAACAATGGAGTAGGATAAACATGATCTTGTTCATCATGGAATCCCTCCAAAATTAGTAACAGTTTCAACTAAAAATGAGAATGTATGCATGCTCATTGTAAAAACATGCTGACGAAAGATGAGATTACATACTTGTTTATAGAAAGAACAGTTTGACTTTGCTACCTTCTGGAGCTGATCTGATTTTCTGACTGGCATTAATTTTTGCTGCTTCTTATCATTTTCTTGCACCATATAGACATAAACTTTTCTTAGAAATTTCCCTTGAGAAAAATCATGAAGATGATGATTTGCTGCAACAGACAAAGCTTACAATAGATTATTGTGCAGCAGAGATGACTATAAAGAGCATATGTTATAAAATAAATAGCCCAATGGACAAAGAAGCCATTGGATGACATAAAAAAATAGTCAAATGAAAAACTAGAGTGTATATCATACCATATGCTTAGTCAATGGAGGAATAACTCTTATGAAAAATTGCTTCAAATATATTGAAATGAGCTATAAAGATAAGAATACAAAATAAAAGAAACACTTATTAGATTCTTCTACACTCTCAAGGGAAATAGAATCACCTTTGCCACTAATGTGAGACCTATAGAAGAAGAATTTTTCATATATATTCCTCCAGTTATTATACTTTCTTGGTTTGTGGTAGAAGCTGAATTGTGCTTCTGAGCTTTCACATTGGAAATGTGAATTGCATTTCCTTTTATACTTGAATCATTCCACTTGCTATCTTTCTTTTTTCCAGAAGAGCTGACTGCCTATGCTGGACAATACTCATTTGGAAAAAGCATGCTAAGCACAGACAAAACCTTCTTTTGCATTTTTGAAAATTGCATTAGAGGATATTGTGGCATAGTATTGTTCATCCTTGCCTAAATTCCTTCAACTGATTCTAGGAAAGTCTTAGAAGAACAATATATTGCCCTTCTTTTATACCAATTAAGCACTAGTGCTACTACACACAAATATCCACCCATAATTCCATAAAGAAAGGTACTTCCACAAGATTTAATTAAAGTGCTAGATAATATTGCTCCCAAACTTTTGGAATCTTTTGCAGTTGCAAGAACATCCAGTACTCCCAAATGCTCGGATTCTTCTTCAATTGCAATAACATCTAATAGCCATTCCTTGGCCTTCTTTACCTCTGACATACCATCTTCCATGGGATTAGGCATCTCCATATTTACCTCTAATATTACATATTCCATGTGATTGGGGCTCTCCAATGCTACTATTTTGGATAGGCCAACTAAAATGCTACTAGGGACTCTAAAATTGTACATCCTCTCAAATTCAGGAGTGCCAAACTGCTCAAGTACTGAAAGACCATGTGGTTCATATCCATCAATTGACATGTTGATATGCTCTGTACTATCATTGATTTGTAAACCAAAGTCATCTGAATATTTGTTAATTAATAGGGCCAGTTCATTAGCATATTTATTTGTTGGCAGGTCCAACTCCTTTGAACTTTCACTAATTGGCATATGGGCTCCAAATTTATATATGCTCTCAAATTTATGTGTGCCAAACTATTTAAATAGTGAAAGACCCTGTGTTTCATACCCATCAATTGACAATTTTATATGCTCCATATTTTCATTGATTTGAAGGCTAGATTCTTCTAGATCTTTGTTAATTAACAGGCCCATTTCATCTACAATTTCACTATTTATCAGGTCCATTTCCTCTAAGCATTCACTGATTGGCAGACCAAAATCATCACTGAAAGCTTGCAATTTGTTAATTAACTCATCTATAGTCCCATTGATTGGAAGGTCCATTCCTTCTAGACTTTCACTAATTGAAAACTCAAATCCATCTGCATATTGATGGCGAGCTTGCAAATTAGAATTAGTGGACAACTTGGTGGAATGCCCTGCATACCTACAAACAATTGAAACTGAAAGCACTGCCAGTAATATGAGAATAATAATTTGGAAATAAGGCGATATACCACTTGGTGCCATTCTTTGAAATTTCTCCTGGTACGACATCTTTCTCATTTTTGCAAATCTTTTCCTCTGCAACTTGTTGGATGTAAAGAAGCTTTTCTTGCCCATTCTTTCCATTGGATTATTCTCTTCATCTTAGTCTTCTTTGTTGGATGGGTACCGCAAGAATTTTGGCCTGGCAGATGTATACGTGGATGGCACCAATGGGTCATATGGTGGGAGCTCAGGTTGTCCTCCCAAACAGTAGAGATCATGTCTGCTAGGTTTGTAGCGCAAGAATTGTGGCCTAACAAATGTATAGGTAGATACAACCATTGGGTCGTATGGTGGAAGTTCTCAGTCTCTGAAATCAGCAACATCTTCCTTCTTGAACATATCATGTGGCTTCTTTATCAAAATTTCTATTCTCCTCTGCAACTCTTCATCCTCTTTTAAAATGGATGCAAAGAATCTCTTCTTGCCCATTCTTTGCAGTTGGACAACAATGCACAGTGTTACAAACAAAAAAAGAATTGCAATTGCACAGGGTTGACGATGCAAATAGGAAAACAATGCACAGAGACAGTAAACAGAGAAACACAATAACAATTCAAATTGACTCACCTTAGAAATTATATCCTATTTATCAATTCAAATGGCAATACAGATTCCAATGGTCATATTTTCAAATAATTGGTGATTCCAACCAATTGACTGTTTCCTATGTCCTGCCTTAGTATATTCTCCCAATAGATCCTATTTATTATCATAATGTTTGTGGACAATAATATGCAAAAATTTTGGGAAATTCTTCAAGTCGGATATATTGATCTTTTAGATTAGAATGCATTCACAACAATGATTTAAATCTAAAAGATTTTAGATGTCAGCAATGTTTTTAAAATTGAATAATAGACCCAAAAAAATCAAGAAAGTTTTGTAAAATGTATGAAGAAAATTTAGGAATATTAAATTGAAAGAGGATAATATTTTCAAATGATAAGTAATTTGGGAAAACATCCTAAATTCTTATAAATAAATAGGAACTCAATTGTTGTATAATGACACTAAAGCCAGACCAA
The DNA here is from genome assembly GCA_028749045.1 of Cupressus sempervirens. Classification (NCBI taxonomy): domain Eukaryota; kingdom Viridiplantae; phylum Streptophyta; class Pinopsida; order Cupressales; family Cupressaceae; genus Cupressus; species Cupressus sempervirens. Next base: position 569,316,196 of record CM053789.1, on the reverse strand, counting down.
CTTATGGAATCACTATTATCTCAAGAAAATAGAATGAATAGGATTTCATAAAGTTTACATTAAAAAATAATAATTATAAGATTCAAATAAGGTTAATATTAGAGAACATAGTGTCACTAAAAATATCTAAGAATATGTAAGAGAAAGAGGTGAATATTATCTTGCGTAAGAGGATTTGGTAATTTTTGAGAGAAAGTTAATACAAAATAAAAGGACAAATTTTAGTTGTAATGGAGGAGAGAACTTGAGATGTGGTCATGTAGAGAGGATCAAGCTACGTGAGCAACTAGAGGATCATGGTCTACTAGTGAGATTCAATTCCTTTTTGTCAAATTTGGGTGATGTCTAGTCAAACTTTGCATATTTTTGTGAGTGTTTGGTTAAATGAATCACTTTAGGCCAGATTACTTTTTAATTGTCTATTACAATGTTGTCCATTTGCATTAAACTCATGCATTGATGATGTTGAAAATTGTCAGTTGGGTTCAATTTATGATTTCTATACATAATTGTTCTTTGTATTTGTGCAATTGTGTGAGAAGCGTATAATTGAATATTGTGATTGCATAATTAAATGTGTCTTTCAATTTTATTAAGTATAGTCGCATATTTACAATAGTTAAAGTGTTGATCTTGTTCAAGATTAGAAGTTTGATTATTTTGGCCTCTAGTATGTAGAAGGATTTTGATGCATTGATGTTGAGGAAGTAGAATCTTCCGACACAGGTCTTGATATGATAGATGATAGAGGATCTAAGTACATCACTTTCAATGCAATTAGTTTATGGTGCATGGCACAAATTCCTAACATCTAAGCTGATTTTAGTATGATTATAACATATGCCTTCCAATGGAGAGATGATCATCATACTCAAGAATGTGTACCAAATTTTCTCCATACAAATTCTTGGTGAGAGGGTTGTGTAAGACCTAGGAACAAGATTGCCACCCATGGAGGGAGTAATGAAGGATGACGAGCTCAAGGTGGTTGGTACCAATTTATAGTTTAATTTATCCATTGGTTTCTATGAGGCATATGTTTCTTTTCGATTAAATGTGGTTAGGTGGTAGAGAGAATTATTTAGGAGAGTATACACTATTCCTTGTAGTACATATACATATATGTTGTAACGTATCATAGGTTTACTACCATGGTGTTTGTGGTGATGTTGTTCCACATATAGGAACAAGAGCTTTTTTTAATGACTCAGATGATATTACATAAGGGGAGTTCCACAAGACAATCCTAGATGTACATGTATAGTAGTATTGTTTCCTAGCATAGCATGGGGAATATGTTATGCTAGAGAAGAATGTCAATAACTTTGATACATCTCTAGAGGCCATGTTTAGATTGTGAGGAGTATAAGGGACATCTCCCTTATTGTTGGTCACAACAATTTTTATTAGCCACACTATATACATTATTGAGTGATTTTTATTAAGTCATGTGTAGAGGCAATTGGGTAGAGAGTATGGATTTTTGTGGGGATACACTATATTTTCTTACAATCACAGATGATTCTAAGGGGCCTACCAATGATACATATTTAGTGATTGCAGATTTTAATAGTTGCAATGACTATTAGTTTTCAAGGATACAATACTACTAGTGGGTGCATGTGGAGATGATTGGTGTAAAGGAAGTGGTGTGATAGATAGATGAGGCTAGAGATGAGGACATTTTTTTATGAGGACCATGTCTTTTTTGAGACCCAAGATGAGGAGAGGGAGTTTAAGGAGTGCATCATAGGTTGTATAGTGCAAAACCTTAGATGATAGAGGGTGTCAACATAGGTATAGAGATGATACAAACTTGAGGATTAGTTTATGGGTGTAGTGGAGGGTAAGTGGGATGAGATGCTAATGATGAAATATACGATTAGACAACAAATATACTCTTAAAATATATGTACAAATTATGGGGAGCGATGAGAGTAAACATGAGAGAGATACAAGACTAGCATAGGCCACTAGTTTATAAGACACAATGGCTGATTTGAAAGCTAAGTGATACCTTTGTGAGCAAGAAATATAGAGAAAATAATCCACTAATCAAAGTGAATATATAGTATAAGGCCAATCAAAGGTGATAGACATGGAGATTTTTCAGGTATACCCAAGAGAGACAGTACTACATAAATTTGTATGAGAGTATGACACCACATAACAACTCAAGGAAACCAATCTTCATATAAATATATCAAGCAAGGAAAGGTTACACAAGACAATTAGAAAGGGAAGTAAGGGTTCAATGTGCCCCCAATGACCACCACACACATGCAATTAGAGACAAGGAGATGTGGGTTCCTCCATAATTTAGGAGAAAATATAGTCAAAGAGTGCTTCATCTTTGTAGCTCATTATGATTTTTGGATTTTGTAGATATTTAATTTGTTATGGAAAATGACACATTATTCTAAATATGTATACAAGAATCAATTTTAGCACTCCTTATGCACAATGCATCAATCTCATTATGGTGTTTGTAAATGAAAATATCTAATACATCGGGAGTATTTGTTGATGAATGATTATGTTATGATGTAGTGCTAATATGTAGGAATTCATAAATAATCCATTTATGAATGTATTTATGGGGTGTAAGAATCTATTAATATTTTTATATATGCCAATTGTGGTGATATGAATATAATGATAACCTAATGCTTATATGAATTTATGATGCTCATATGACTCTAATGCTATGGAATGTGGTGTAATGCATGGATTATGATCCATGTTTTGATTATGATTTAATGATGTATTTATAGGATGTGCAATAAATATTATGCCTATGATGCTTATATGCATGTGTATCATGTCTTAATATGATTGTGAATGTAGGATTGAAAAATTCATGATGTTCTTTTTTGGGAGTATCATGATATAATTAAGAAAGCTAGATGAATGGTTAGAGAGAAGAGAATAAAGTTATATTTATCAAAGAAAAAAATGTATCAATGGGATGAGAAAAATTGGAAGAAGAAAAGAGAATATGAATAGATATGAAGTATATGAAATAGATGCAAAATTTTGAGATTTAATGATAAAAGTGCATTTTTTAGCATCATAGAGAATTTTTAATTATTTCACACACACGTGCACGCCAAGGGATGGAAAGATAAAGATGAAATTGATGTCACTTTGTATGAATAATAACACTACAAACAAGGGATAATCTTATCCATTTTATTTAGGAGTGTCGTCAATCAAGCTATGTGCAACAATCACAAAAGGTGATTATCTTTATGCAAAAGGCATTGGAAAACCTTTTATTAGCCTAGGATATAATATGATGCTAATAGAATATGTTGGTAGAATACTAAGAGACCAATTACCCCATAACCCCATGAAAACATCGTACAAATACAAGATACAAAATAATTCCATTTCTCATCCTTAGTCATCTAATGAAATTTAGGTGTCATCAAGTAGCACAGGTAGATAGCATAAGACAATCACACAAAATGAAAGGATCATTGACCAAAGAAGTTAATGACCATCTAGAACATCTTGCCAAATATATTTGTTTTAAATAAGATAAGTCTCATCAATGTTTGGATATTATATTGATTGATTGATAAGATGTTGATTGATTAATAAGGAGATTTTTATATGACTAGTGTGTCCAAAATGATCAAGATAGATGAAGTCATTTAGGAAATTGATTAATTTAGGAAATATTATAGTGTAATAGTTGATATGTAGTTAAAACTACATGAAATTGAAAAAACTAGTAAATTGTCATCTGGACTGATGAAGAATCTTGTACAAGTTAGAATTTAAGGGCCTACTACTTAGAAATTGTCATATGGTGACCTATACTCCATTGTCTAGTAACCTATACACTATCATATCAACATATCCTTATTTATTGCTGAAACTTGACTATAAATTAAAAACTAATTTATGGCCCATGCATATTGTTGTATGAGAGAAACAAACTATAATCTAGGAAAGCATTTTTCCATATGAACCTACAAAAAAATTCCAAAATAAAGAGAAATTTCCATCTAGTTTGGTCCTTTGATTGATCTAATCACTTTCTAAATATTATTTGTATCTTCTATCATCTTGAATGATGAAATATGAACATGAAACTATAAAAAAAAAACTCTATTATCAAAATTAATTATAAAATTAATCTATGCAAAAACTAGTCTCACATTTTCATCCAACTTGCTACATCTACTTTGTTGTCACAATTGTTGTTACAAGAGTTACCATCTAGGTAATTTATCCATTACTTTGATGACTCATACCTTGTTTTACATCACCCTTTTATCATACAACCATCAAGATGAGATGAACTTTAAGCATGATCTTGATCTGATTCTACTGATGTTATCAAATCTTAATGCCCATTTAAACCAAAAATGCATGAAAACTATCTCTTAATTTTTTAGGAAAGGTAAAGATCCAACTCAAGCTTTGATGTTTTATTCATCCAATCATGAGTTATCATGATCTCCATCACCAGAAAGTTTCCATACATTAAATAAATATTTTGTAGGAACTACAATAATGGTTTCAACTTGTTGCTCTAGAAACAACCAATAGCTAACATTCTCAATAATTTATCTCTTGAGCCTAACTTTATTACTAGGAGAAAAAAACCTATACCAACAATGAACAATGTTGAGATACTAGTAGTACACCAACCTACAACAAACATGTTTGAACACAACCAAGATAATGATGATGAAGAGACACTAGGTGAGTTATGGTTTTCTCTTCTCTCTTTGATTTGATCCCTCCCAAGGTATCTACTATTAAATCTTAACAAGGTCCTCCAAGATCAGGACATTTCACCTTCCAAAGTTGTATTCCCAACCTAATCAAACTTGTTCTTTCTAGTTCCCAACTAGGCAATCTTTTTCCCCAAACAAGTTTATCTCTCTAGGGTCCCTACCAATAAGAACACCCTCCCAATTATGTCTTTGGATTCTATTTCCATCTCTTAGTTCATCCTTGAAATATCGGTGTTATATTTTCTCACTAGTTTGGTAAAATTCAACTTGATATGCAAAATAAGTTTGATTTGACCTACTAGAATTAGGCCTCCATTCTTGGTTTTTCCAAACTTTTTCCTAGATTTTCTAAAAAAAGGCACAAAATTTTGACCATTTCATATACCCATTTGGATTTTCTAAACAATATCACAATTTGAAATTTGGGTTCTTCCAATTATCCACCTTTTCACAAAACCCTTCTTTTTAGGCTTTTAGGCCTTATTAAACATAAATAAGCACTTTGTCTTCATACACAACATAAGGGATTAAAATCATCAAAAAAATCATTGATTGAATTTTTTGGCATCAAATAAAACCAATGCATGAGTGGATCCACTTATTCAATCCATACAACCCACTTGCTTAGGTGTTTGTACTAGCTTCCTAGCTCACCACTAGATAATGATCAGCCTAGGGCTTTACATTAAAAATGTAAAACTGGTCCAAACCATCCTAACTCTAAAAAAATTTGAATCTATACATGTTTTCCTAACATTCTACCAATTCATGGGAATTTCTAGTCGTGGAATGTGAGGTAAAATACTATAATTCAATTCAATCCCTAATGTATGAGGGTTTCAAACCTACTTGCACAAAAACTCATGAAAATTCTACCAATGAGCACATATAAACCTCAAAATAGTTACAAGATAAATATAATTCAAAAATCTAACTACTACCAAAGATTTGGTCAATCATAAATCAAGTACAATATAGAAATGTACTAATAAATACAATTTTTTTTATTTTAAATTTTGCAAAATATTGGTTTAGATTGCTTGCCAACCATACAAATTCAATTTTAAAAGGATATTATAAGATCTTGGGATAGTTAGAGTTCTCTCTAACTGATTGTCATACCATAGGTGAGAAGAACTTAAAGTTGTCAAAAATTTGCACAGATTGTCAAGTTGCAACTTTGCAACTTTTGAGCAACATTGACAACAAAGTTGCACCTCAACGAAAACCTTATTCTAATGACTCCAACACTTCAAATTGGTCATAGAGACATCAAATATGACCTTTTATGTTTTGACCTATTCTTTGAACATCCTTTTACCATGTTGATCAAATTTTACCACCTAGTTATGCCATGTCAACTTTATGACTTTTTACAACAAAATTGCCCTTCTTTGGCTCATTTTTACTCGACTTGTTTGCATGGCATGAGGGCTTATTACATATTCAAACTAAAAAAGATCTTATTAGTTCTCTAATACTCTCTTCCTTTTCTTCCTCACTATTTTGCTATCCAATATACACTCTATTAGCTCCCAATTTAACAATATTTAAACAAACAAGAAGATGAAACAAAAGAATCTAAGAATAGCTAATTCCCATGATCAATACACCTTGGATAGAACTTGGATCAACTAACAAGGAAATAATCCTTTCACACTCTAGGGTTTGTAAAATAAATGTGGGTAGACCTTTAGAAATCAAAATAGTCAGTGCAAGAACATAGATCTGAATCTAAACAAAGCATATAATACCTTGAAATCTTCTATACTTATACAATTATATAAGTGTACAACATCTAATTGCCCAACCTATAAAATCCACAAGCTAAGTGAGGGTCAACATTCAACTCTTAAAACATGAAAGGGAAATGGATTTTGTTTTATTAAAGATATTGTAGAAAGAGCCATAATGGAAACAACCACCAATTGTAAAGCCTTTCTAGCCCAAGATTAGTGCATTATCACTATTGGGCATAAGAGTCATGAAAAAACCAACAGATAGAATATAGATCTAAATAATGTTTCCTTACAATAGTATTCAGTAACATTTCTATCTCAACATACCTATCAAAATTCAAGAAAATCTCAACTTATCCATTTTCTTCATCAAACATTTTCATTAGCTCCTTGAATTAAAGCACAAATGAAGGAGCACATATCTCACAAAAAGATACCAAATGATATAAACCCTTGATTTTGAAACTTAGCTGGGCAATACATTGGAGAGATATAAAATGGAATATTTTATTCATTTGAAAACATTTGTATCTCTGAAACATGAATGACAATACCCTTCAAGAGACTCAAAACCCTATTGAGACTTAATATTGATTCATTAGTTTTCTCAAAAAACAAGAATGTAAAAGCTTCCCATTACAAGAAACATGTTGAAAAATTAGGTTGAGAACTTGCTAAAATAGTTGGAAACAACTCTGTAAAATGAGAAGAAAGAAGAAGATATGGGAAAATGAAGAGGTTTGGATATGATCTTTGGATGCCAAAATTTCACCTTAATTTTCCATCTGCTATTGTTGCAAAGCCTCTCTCATCTCTCCCCAACTGAAAGCCAAATTAAATTTCATCATTTGGCACAAAAAACTAGCAAAAATCTTCAAATGATGATAAGAAACTAGTAATGCAAAGGACCTCCAAATTTGTGCTAAAACCTCTACTAGAAAACCCACTAAATGAATGGAAAAGGAAAATAACATTGTGAGGAGCATCTCTGCCAAGTTTAGAGTATACCTAGATCATCATTTTCTAAAAAACTAAATCTGAACTACTATAGGAAAGCCAATAGAAAATAGTTTGAGAACTCCCTTGTTTCACAAAAATGGAAATGTCTTTCACCCATTAAGACTTGCACTTATTCTGATTGCAAAATCAGAATTTATACTATGAGAACTTTCCAATGTATATAATAGTTGCATATTTGGACCAAAATCATACCCTAGGTGCTCATTTGAAGTTAAAAACCATCAGAATGAATATACCTCTAAAACCATTTAAAATATTTCATTTCAAGTAGTCAAAATATATAAAAATGTAGGGGCCAATTTAAAAAGGGTACAAATAGGTCTGAAAAAAACAATTTGTCTGATTGGTTGAAATAAACCTCCTCATTTTTTATTGGTCAATTTCCTCATGTGGGCCCCACATCACAATAATTTCCAATATCTCATTTAATCTTTCTTCATGCATATGAGAAGATATTAATTAACTTATGATTATATTTATTTAGTTTCCTTCCAAGCTCATGGTCATTCACTCTACTTGCAATATATGTTAGCTTGCTATTGGCTCACTCCATCCTCTTCAACACATAGTCACTGTTCCATCATCATCGACCCAAGAAGCCCACCATGTCATCCCAAAGAACTACAATCTAATTCTCTCAGACCAACCAACTTGCCATTCTACACCTGTTAAGCCCCACAGACATGTTTCACAACATCACAAGGTTGTGATCATTAATTATTGAGCATCTTTTCATTGTGACATAGAGACCATCATCAAATCTATGTGAGGTATCAACATCATATTAGATTGTCTCTAGGCTCACTCTGCCAGGTGATGGCTTGTTGCAATTTTGCTATGAAATTCCAAATTGGCCACATCATTTGCAATATCGCAACATCATGTAAAAGTGCACAAATGGATTCATGGAAACTTGAAAATTGGTATAATGAGAGTATTTTTTAGTTTAGAACATAATTGTGCAATTTATTTAGGCTTTTCAATCTACCAATAAATTTGTAAAATTGATCATCAATGAAACCTTAGAAATGCATTTTGAATCACATTTGAAAACTAATCAAATAGATTCATTGTAAGATCAATATATGGAACGTAGGAAGTATTTGACCTCTAGATTGCAATGGAGAAGGAATCGTCACATTTTGATCACCTGGGTCAAAATTCTACTTTGTCAAATAGGACTTCCCATTTTTTTTGGTAAAATGCATGAGCATGACATACATTTAACATCCAACTTTGGGATACTAAAAACCCTATAAAAACATGTCAAAATGACTTGAAATCCAAAACATAGTTCTTTAATATGCATACTAAACATTACCAAAGTGGTAGGTCCTAAAATTTCACTGAGTGCAAGCTATTCAAATGCAAACCAATCTACTAAACATTGTTTGACTCTTAAGAAAAAAATATAGATTTCTCAAATGCTCCAAATGGCATCTCACAAAATGATTCATAATTTTAACCTAAGGACCTAAGATGAATGGATATACTAAATAAAAGGTAATGAGGACTTTGAAACATATCATAGCCCTCAAAAAAATAGTTGGGTACATATGCATGAAAAGCATTTATAGGGGCTCATTTTTGCAAGGTTTACAAATATGGTACTCAAAATCCTTATGGATTTTTGAGTCCCAACACACTCTAACTATAGTGGTTTGGGTGTAGGGATCTCTGCTCCCAAATCTACATCTTGTTGTAACCATGTATGATTTGCATTTGGAGTGGATCCTCTATATGGATATAGACCATTGACACTAAATATAGGGGATATTACTAAATTTGGAGGTAATTAAACCTCATAAGATAAGATAAGATAATTTTATTAATGTCCAACAAAAGACCACAACATGGGTCTATGGGACTGGAAGCTTACACCAAGAAGAAATCAGACAAATAGAGCACCAAACGGTGTCCAAAAAAGAACAAGTACAAAAAAAGAAGAAGAAAGCAAGAGACATCATGAAAAAGAATAGGTATTTGTCCTCATAGGGAAAAAAAAATCCAACAACGACTGATCTGTGTAGCTCCCAGAGGCCTTGTGATGAAGCTGAGTGCTACAAGAGGAGTGTTGCTAGTGAAGAGATCCCCTATGGGGTCTCACAGATCTAGAATGGCCTATGTTAGGAAAACTACATGGTTGTTTCACTCCCCAAGTTAGAGCTAAGGGTGAGAAGAAGGTTGTAATAAGTTATGCCTGGGTCTGACTCCTGGGAAATGATAGCTGTAAAGTATGGTCATGAAGCTGTAAGAACTCATGAAGATACAGGGAAATGCAATGTTGATCATTGTGCCTAAAAAAATCCAAGATGGATTTGCAATCTCCAAATAGAAAATAAAATCTCCCTCTAATCTCGTAGTATATGGGGCATCTAAAAAGGAAATGGATCTCATATTCTGCCTCTACTAAGGTACAAAGTCTACAAACCTGATTCTCTAGCAATATGATGATCGACCTAGACTCAGAGTCTGTGCGAGCCCACTCTAAAAGAGCCAAGGGAGATACACAGGGCACGCATCTAGTATCTATGTAAGTACTCAGGGCGTACAATAATCCCATCCCTAATATCTAAGAAGTGTTCATCGTAGAAAGCCATCCTCAAACATAGTCCCCTTGGAGGATCCACCCAAGTCCATATGATATACTACCTATAAATGTCAAGTTTAACATGCCCATTCAACTCCTGCCGAGAAGGGAGTAGATGAGTAGGAGCATCTAATGAGAACTAGTAGGGAGGAAGACAGTCAATATCAATCCCAACTGAACTTAACAAGATAAGAGCCTAAGCATACCAAAAAAGAGCTCTTGTGGCTGGATCAGAGTCAACAATGGCAACTAAGGAGTAGTAGGCTAAGTAGGGATATCTATGTTGGCCTTCAGTCAAGTCTACAAAGCCATGAAGATAGTGGAGAAACTAGATCAGGTCAAAAATGGCTACAAGCCTAAACGGATGAGCTCCAAACTCAGGCAAAATAATGTTGTGGGGGTAGATCTATTGTTGGAAATATAGGAGTAACTGAGAGGGGAGGGGTGAATCGGTTACTAAAAAAATAAATCCTAGATCTCTTAGATGTCAATACAAAATGCAAATAGATAACTGAATACTATTGAAGCTTGGTAAACACATAGAATGTTATAACTCGATAATAATTGGATTAGCTTAGTAAATAATTAATATATAAACCTTTAGATGTTTTTTGTAAGTACCATTACTTTAACTTTGTTGTAAACACATAAAAAAAATTAGCATGAACACATTTGACACTAAGATTTAATGTGGAAACCCAATTTGGGAAAAACCACCAATAGTAACTAGTTACTAATTTTCACTCTTCTCAAGTGAGCCCTATTAGGAGCCAACCCTGTCAAAGGTTACAAAACACACTGTTAGGTGTGATGCTATTAAAGGATTCAATCACCTTATTAGGAGTGTCCTTGTAGAGGTCTTGAAAACAATTTAATGGAATTTCCACCTTGATAGAGGATTTGCAAATAGCTGTTAAGCCAACTCTATTAGGATATTTAGATCACTGCTACAATGGCTAGAGAGTAACAATGAGATGACCCGATTTGAATGCAATTGAATTGCTGATTACAGATCTTTGTTTTGGCTCATACTTGATCCTTCTTGATCGAATATGGCTTTACTGCTTCACAAGTATATTCTTCTTATCCTTCAAATTCTTCCTCTACTCATCATTAACTCTTCAATCACATCATCATCTCTTACACTCAAAAAATTTGAAATCACAACTTGACCTTATACTTATATTTTCCATTTTGTCAAGTTAGCTCAAATACAACTTACAATAATCAATATTCATCACCTTGGTTGGAATGAATAGATAATTCAATTAAGCGTAGTTCAACAAAATAAGAAAATCCTTTGTTAGTCAACCCAGCTTAGTAGAAACTAACTTCGAAATGATTTCCTTTGTTAGCCAACAAAAGCTTGATTAACACTACAAACATACAAAAATCCTTTGGCAATCGAGTGGGCTCGGTTAGCACTGGTTCCATCCAAATTTCCTTTGTTACCCGACTGAGCTCAGTTAACACATGCTTTTTGTAGCTTTTCCTTCGATGCCCAAGTGAACTCGGTAGACACTACCTTCTAAACTAGGCAAACACAAAAATGCTCGATAGACACTGAGAACTATCTTCACTTCCCAAGTGATCTCAGCATATACTAACTAATAGTGATATGACATTTGTGTAACATCAAAGACAACACACAATTAACCAACTGTATCCAACAATCTCCCTCTTTGGCATTGATGTCAACACAGCATGTCATAGCATGATGAAATTTTGGCTTTTAGACTTGAGAACTCCCTCTATCCGTATGATCTCTTCCTTTCATTGAATTCTATCTACAACAACTGTTACCAAGTTCATTCAGAACATTCTCCCTCTTTTAGAAAACTTCTTCTTTGAAAATTTCTCCCTTTTTGGTTGCTTACTTTATTTTGGTTCCAAAAATTTCTCAGAGATATGACAATAAATTACTCCCTCTTTGAAAACACATGTTAAAGACAATAACTCTGTAAATAGCAATGTACCTTAAGTATTGATTCATCTGCAAAATATGGCCCTTGCCAATTTCCCACCAACTTATTGATCTTCAACAAGTTCTGGTTGATGCATTCACTAAACTTCATTTAGTAAATTTCAGATAGGGAAGTAATCCCTAGTTTACCTCTTAGATATAGAAATGCATCTTTAGGTAATGGCTTGGTGAATATGTTTACAATCTACTCTTTTATATTCACATATTCCAATCTGACTTCTTTATCTTGCACTAACTCTCTTAAGAAGTGATATTTTATAGCAATATGCTTTGTTTTGGAGTGTATTACTGGATTCTTTGATATATTGTTTGCATTGATGTTATCACAATATATGACCATTGGATCTTTGATTTCTACCTTCATTTCTTCCAAGAGTTGTTTGAACCAAACAATGTTAGAACAATTGATTACTGTTGCTACATATTCTACCTTTGCTGTGGATTGAGATGTACAATTTTGCTTCTTGCTTGTCCAAGATACTAGTCTTTTACTAAGGAAGAATGCTCCACCACTAATGTTTTTTCTATCATCAAGACTTCCTGCCCAATCAGCATCAATAAATACTTTCAAATCCAAATTGCCTCCAAGTTTGTACCATAAACCATAGTCTTTAGTACCTTTCAGATATCTCATGATTCTCTTGATTGCCATCATGTGATTTTCTTTAGGATTTGCTGAGAATATTTCTACTATTCCAAATACTAGAGCAATATCAAGCCTTTTGTGTACTACATACTACAATTTTCCAATCATTGATTTGTAAGTTGTCTTATCTACTTCTTTGGAATCATCATTTTTGGAAAGCTTATGTCTAGTAGACATAGGTGTTCCAACTGGTCTTGAATCTTCCATTCCAAATTTCTTTAGTATCTCCTTGATATACTTAGATTGAGTAATGTAGATACCATTCTTGTTCTACTATATTTGCAATCCAACAAAGAATTTTATTTCACCAAACATGGACATCTCAAATTCTTTACTCATTTCTTCTGAGAATGCTTTGCAGAAGTCATCATTTCTTGTAAATAGAGTATCATCGTTGATATATTTCTACCAACACAATCTTCTTATCTGATCCTTCCTTGATATATAAACTGTTATTATCATTCATCCTTTGAAAACCAATCTATACTAGATAATTATAAAGTCTTTCATAGCAAGCTCTGGAAGCTTGCTTGAGACCATATAATGCTTTGTTTAGTTTGCAAACCATGTCTCTTTGTTTAGGATCTACAAAACCTTCTGGTTGTTCAACTTAGACTTCCTCATCAAGAATTCCATTCAAGAATGCAAATTTAACATCCATTTGATATACTTTAAATCTTTTATGTGCTCCATATGCTAGTAAAGTTCTAACACCTTCTAGTCTTGCTATAGGAGTAAAAGTCTCACCATAGTATATACCTTTTTCTTGAGAATAACCTTTGTACACCAATCTTGCTTTGTTTCCTGATACTTCTCCATCTTCATTTAGCTTATTTCTAAATATCCATTTTGTACCTATTACATTTTTATCCTTGTGTCTAGGAACAAGAGTCCAAGTTTTGTTCTTTTTTATTTGTTCTATCTCTTCATTCATTGCTTCAATCCAACTTTTATTTTCTAGAGCTTCTTTAACACTTCTAGGTTCAAATTCAACAAGTAAACATGTACCTTTTAATTTGACTCTTGTCATTGTTCCATCAGATTTGGCTCCGATGATCTGATTAGGTGCATGATGCCTTTTGACATATCTTGCTAACACAAGCTCGTTGGTCTTTGAATGAGTTCCACCATCTTCTTTTTGAATTTTAGTTTCAAGCTCAGGTCCTTCTGTCTATGACTTGGGTCTATCAGGCTCAGTTTGAACTAGCTCGATATCCTCTAATTGTGACTGAGGTCCTTGTAGCTCAGGTTGCACTTTTTGTAACTTGATAACTATTGGAGTTTTTTGGGGACTCTAGAGATGAAGCTTCTTTTCTCTCAGATAGATTTGGCAGAGTATCAAGTTCATAGTAAATGAATCTTCTGTAGTCTTTAGGTTCCTTGTTTCTTTCTTCTTCACTCTTTTTTGGAAATTCGTCAATTCTAACATGTACACACTATAATTTTGTGAGTAGACATATTCAAACATTTGTATGGTTTACTTTTGTAGGAGTATCCTAGAAATATGCCTTCATCACCTTTTACATCAAATTTTCCTTTTCTAGATTCTTTCAATATATAACATTTGCTACCAAATACTTTCAAACAACTTACATTAGGTTTGTAGTCATACCATAGCTAATAAGGTTTCTTGTTTGAATTTTTCTTTAACTAAAATTTGTTCAAGGTATGAACTATAGTGCTAATAGCTTTCTTCCAGTATTTGAGAGCTAAACTGTAGTGCTGATAGCTTCCTTCTAGTATTTGAGAGCAACATTCTTTTCGATCATTAGTGTTCTTGAATAGTCCATGAAAGATCTATTTCTTCTTTTTGCTATACCATTCTGTTATGGTGTACAAGGGGCTGATACTTGTCTTTTGATTCCTCTTTCAATTCAAAAATTATTGAATTTATGGGAGATGAATTCACCATCTTTGTCTGATCTTAAGTATTTCAGCTTCTTTCTAGTTTCCTTTTCTACTCTGCTAGATACCACCTAAATTTTTTAAAGGCTTTTGATTTTTCTTTTAGGCACATTATTGTCATCATTCTAGAGTAGTCATCAACAAAAAGAATGAATAACATTTCTCCACTATAACTCTCTATTCCAATTGGTCCACATAAATCTGTATGAATAAGTTCGAAGACTTTTTTTGATTGATAGTCTTTGCTCTTGAAGCTAGTCTTACCCATCTTACCAATTTGACAATTCTTGCATAGACCCATGTCAGATTTCTTCAAAATAGGAATCTTCAACTATAAAAAAAGATTTCTTACCTTTTTCCTTGAAGCTCTTGTAGTTCTAGGAGTCCTTCTTGCCTTTGTGCTTGTTACTTTTCCTCTCGTCCTTGATTTCCTTATTTGAATACCTAGCAGCAATGTGGCCAATTTCTTCACAAGAAAAGTGGAGGATAATCCACTCCTGGTGGACATGTGCTTAGTTGTGAGGCTTATCATATTTCTAACTCCTAGACATTCTAGAAGCATTCTAGAGGCATTTATATACAAGCTCTCCTAGTGTACTTGTACATCAATACAACGTCAATTGAATATCATACTGTTATTCTGATCATACTCTATTGGTCTATTTTGTACTAGTTGTTGAGCTTCTTAGTCTTTAGTGATTTTTCCCTAAGGAAAATTCTTACATTGTATTAGAGCCATAGAGACATCATTTCATAGCCATTGGAGACCATTCTTGCTTCATTTCTTTAAGGACACCTTGATTCAAATCTAGAGTATTCATAGCTATTAGGAATGTCTAGAGCTAAAGTGGACCTCACCATTGCATCTGAAGCATCGATTCAATGAAATTTGACTATAAATTCACCTATTTTTGGCCACAGTCAAAATTGAGACAATTTTTTTTGCAAACCAACACTCGAAGGCCCAATTTGCAAATTCAGTATGATCTATTAGATTTGCATTTTATTTTCTCTGTATTTTTTGAAATTTTTGGGTTTGTATTTTCGAAAAAAAATTTAGGCCATCAGGCTTGCAGAGAATTTTTTTTTGCAAGAACCGAGTGGTCAATTCTCAGCTCCCATAGCTGGAACTTCATCCCAAATCTAGAACATATTATTTCAATGGCAATTTCTATCATTTCTGGGCAGCACATTGCAATACATAGTGTTTACCAAATTCTAGCATTACACATAAAAATAATGGCCATTCTTATCCCTCGGTGGCTTCATGTTATTCTCAAAGCTATGACATCTTCTTTTTAAAAAGGTCTTATACAACTCCCACAGTGCATGTGGGATTAACCTCACAGCACCACCGAGAGCCATAACTATTGCTAGCAATTACAACTTGCCACCAGTGATCTAAGCCTTCCTCTGCTAGCATGGTGACAAAATTCTCCACTGGGTTTTTTAAAATATTAGCTGATAATTCACAATCTAGCCACTGCATTTTCTGACATCCACTGATGCATACCCATGACATGTATAGTGACACGCTAGATAGGGCCATGTCATTAAATGAATAGCTCAACCACCATGTTAGCAAAGACATGTGGCATGACCACGTCACACCTGTTGTACTCCATGTGTAAAATCCATACACTAACATCATCTACCACATCATCAGGAGAACTTTTTTGGTAATGTTAGCTGGTCACTTTGTTAAATTTGATAGTCATTTGATCATCATTAGTAGGCTAGATTGTATTGCTGTGACAACCATTTGGATGTCAAATTTCACTTCACAGTTTGTTGATCAAACCCCTCTCTAGATTTAGTTTTGATTTGAAAGTCCGACTTTGGGAGGCCATATCTCAGTCATTCAGACTCCAAATCAAGTGCAATTTAGTTTAATTGTGGCTAGAATTTCCTGAACTTTTTAGTGGTGCTATTATTTTTGGGTTTTGTTGCATGAATTTGTCAGAAATTGCAATTTTTGGTGACTATACATGTCAAATCCTAAATTTTGCAACTTCAATTGCTCCATACAAGCTCATCTTGACACATAATCAAGTTTTTTTTACAAAGTGAATAATTTTTCATCTACTTTCTAGATTTGCAATCAGATTATAGGCTTGTGTGGACAAAAATACCAATTTCAGAAATAGGTCCTTTCTTTGCATTGTCTTGCTTCAAAAGTGTTGTATTTTTTAGCTACATTATAAAGTCCTAGATTTGAACTATAAAATGAGGTTGTAAACAACAAAATCAGAAGTCTACTAAGGCCTAAATTGGCAAAGTGCCTATTGTAATCACACTACATATAAAGTGCCAAATCATGCATTAGGGGGGTTGATTGATTTTTTTTGCATTTTAGGGGGTGCATACATTTATTTATCTCATGGAGTTTTGTTTGAGATGTTGATTTGGTGTTAGACCAAAGTTGACAAAGAGGAACTATAAGAAATGGAGTACCTTAATAATTGATCATATAAGAAGAGAGCATAAGGAAGTATTTCCTTATTTATGTTCCAAAGAATGGCCCTCTAATGATCGAACACCCATTAAAATAATTATGGATGTCATAAATTTTAGTGTCAATAAATATTTCTTTGATGTCGTTGACAATTTCAATGATCCTTATGACATTTGGATGGCTCTTTGGAAAGCATATGGAGACCCCATAGTTCCTCCATTTCCAAAGGACATTCTATCTTCAAACACTCTAGTTATAGTACCTTCAACTCTTGATGAGATCATATATCCTAATATTCATGTTGCTTCTACTGATCTAGTTCTAGCCACAGATGTTCCTAATTTAGTCCAACAGGATATACAATGTCTTCCTATTTTAGTTTCATGGGATGACTTCCTTCCAGACATTGTAGGGTTGTTTGTAGAGTCTTACATTGAAGATGTGGGAGACATCATAAAAAACATCAATCTTCTAATTGTTGAGGAGACTTCTTCACTTGTTGTGAGGGAACACTCTAACCCTCAACCACTTGAGCTTTCTTTTGAGACTGACTTGATTGTGGACATTTCTTTCCTGTAGGTGGAGGAGGAATTCTTCACTTAAGAGGAGACATATTCATCTTTGGAGATTGTATACCAGTTTCCTAATCTTTTGAATTCTTCCTACGAGTTGAGGATCATTCTCTACTACACCTATGGCACCATTTCTTCCTACAAGGAGTAACATTATTCAACTTTCATGGTGCAACTTCTTCGATCGTCAAGGAGCTTCTCCCCTGGGTGTGCATACATCATTGAGGGGAAGTGACATTGCTTCTCTTCCTACATCTTCCTATCATGATGCTTCATCATCTTTGGAGGTTGTTTCAATTCCCTACATGGACATGTTACCTTGTTTGCCACCATCTTTTGGGCATCCACCAGATTGGTTCGTGGCATCTACATTCATCAAAGACTTGTCAACATTTGAGTAGACTTCAGAGGGAGCATCCACACCATACTACATATGGATCCCTATTCCATCTTCATATCCACAATGGGAAGCATATTTGCACATATACTTGGTGTACCTTCCTCCTAAAGGGAGAAATGTTGTTTGTCGACATTGGATTGTCTTTTGTCTTCAAGAACTCATCATCAAAAGATCCTTCACTAAGGGGGGATTTCATAGAGGGATCCTCTATTGTATATGCATGATGTATGTCATAATGGGGGGTTCTCGATTACTCCATCCATACATGCATCTTCCTTATTGTACTTATCTCTCTTTTTAGGGGAGGGCTTTTCCCATGAGGTTTTCCATCTTTCTCCATTTTTAGGGAGATCTTTTGGTGATAGAAGATTGTATTCTTAGATAAAAAGTAAATTGTTGTACAAAAATACAAAGGGAGAGCCTATTTATAAAGGCCTCTAGGAAGCTTGTAGAAAAAGCTTAGAAATTCCTAGAAAGTGCTAGGAGATAAGAATGACAACTAAGCATACATCCAAAAAAGGTGGGATATCCTCGATCAAGGTGAGAGGATAAGTATGACTTAGATAGGAACAAACTTCCGAATTGTCAACAACTCCTAGACTATAACTAATAAATAAATTCATTAACCTAAGTAAACTTAAGTAAAAGAATAAATAATTATTTACTCTAACACCCCCCCTTAAGTGCAACTTAGGGGAATGCCTTAAGCTCAGAAAAACTAAGATGAAATAGAGAATGGGTCTCGGTAATAAGGCCAAGTTAGGTACCCATGTACAATGTAAAGAAATATAACCTCTTAAAATGGGGAAAGAGGGAAAACCTCATGGGAAAAACCCTCCCCCAAAAATAGGTAAGTACAAACATGCTGAAGAAATGAAGGAAGGAAGTAAGGCCTCAACAAGACCCCCAAAGGACAACTTCCACCAAAAATGTTTCAAGAGACTCTCTCAAAACCATAAGTACAACCAGCCCCCCTATAAGAGATAGAAAAGATGCCAAAGCTCCCCAGAATAATGGAGCCCCTAGAGAAATAATTGAACCAGTGAAACTCCAATGCAGAGTAAACAAGAGAACAAAACAAGGGAACCCTGAATGAGAGGGAAAACTAGAAGGCCTAGTTGATGCTCAAAGGAGAAAATATGAGGATCTTGAAAGGGAATTCCCAAGGCAAGTTTGATGATATTTTCATGAATTTCCATTATAGAATCTGTAATAGGTCCACCTAGAGGCTTGATGAATGGAGCTAGAGGATTAGGCAGAGTAGAAGAAGAATCTTGCTAAAGAGAAAAGACCTCAACTGGATGTGGTGTGATAGTCAAAACAAGGATCTTAGGAACAATGCAAAGGTTCAAGTATCCTAACTGCACCACATGATGCTCTTGTGAAAGAGAAGTAGTGTTCTTCGACAATGAAGATGGTGGACCAAAGTGCGAGAAGGTTTAGAGACAAGTGGAAGGATCAACTACCCCTATAGCAATAAGACCTCCTATTGCATGGTCTCAAATGAAGACTGAATCAATAGTAAACTCAACTATCTTCCCTGATCCATTGCATGTAATCTGAGAAATCAAGAGAAGGTTTGCAGACAAAGATGGAAAAAACAACACATCATTGAAGATACCATCTTGGATGCGAACTAAACTTTTCCCACAGACTGGTAGGGCAGTGTAATTCCCCATGAGAATATGCGGAATGGGAGAAGCCTCAATAGTGGAGAAGACACCTTGAGAAGACATCATATGGTGAGAAGCACCTAATGAGTTGGATTTGAGAAAATACACAAATCAAATCCACAAGCCCTCGAATCACTTGCATGTAGAAAACATGTCACAGAGAAGAAAAAGACAAGAAGAGGCAAGGGTTTAGTCTAAAAATAAGAAAATTGTATTCTCAGATAAAAAGTAAATTGTTCTACAAAAATGCAAAGGGAGAGTCTATTTATAAAGGCCTCTAGGAAGCTTGTAGAATAAGCTTAGAAAGTCCTAGAAAGTGCTAGGAGATAAGAATGACAACTAAGCGTACATCCAGAAAAGGTGGGATGTCCTCGATCAAGGTGAGAGGGTAAGTATGACTTAGATAGGAACAAAATCCCATGTTGTCAATAACTCCTAGACTACAACTAATAAATAAATGCATTAACCTAAGTAAACTTAAGTAAAAGAATAAATAATTAATAAACAATTAGTTACTCTAACAATAACGAGTTGAGAATCTCCATTGATGTGCAATTTAGTGATTCTCCATTCAAGAGCATTTTGATCCCATTTGTTAATGTCTCATATTCTGCAATTTTGTTTATGTGAGGGAATAAGAGTTTATAGGATTTTGGGATCATATATCGATGAGGGGAAATAAACAAGACACTTTCTCCAGTCCATTCTATGTATGAGAATTGTCAAAGAAAATTTTCCAAGTTCTCTCAGCGATGTAGATAAATGAGGCATCTAGAATTTCAATTTGCATGGGTGTTGTATCTGCTAGTGGAAAATCAGCCAATTGATCAGCTATGGCCTACCCCTTGATGGCTTTACATTCGACATACTGAATGTCAAATTCTAAAAGAATCATCATCCATTTAGCTAGATGACTGGTAAGTGCAACTTTGCTCAATAAATATTTTAAAGGATTAATTTTAGCAATCAAGTGAACTATATATGCCAACATGTAATGTCATTTTTTTTGAGAAGCAAAGACCACTACAAGACAGGCTTTCTCAATGCTGGTGTAGTTCATTTCATAAGCCACTAAAGTTTGACTGATGTAATAAATAGCCCATTCTTTACTAGTCTCATCACTTTGGGCTAATAATGCTCCTAGAGAATGAGTTGTAGCTGATATATACAAGATCAAAGTTTTTCTCATAATGGGTGGCATCAAAATTGGAGGTTTAGCAAAGTACCCTTTGACTTGGTCTAGACTTTTTTGACATTCATCATTCCAAATATGAGTAAAGCCTTTATGCAAATTCTTGTTGGGAGATTGAGCTTTATCAACCAAGAAATGAATCTTCTTATGGATTGCAAATGTCCTTGCAAACTTCTAAGTTGACTAATATTTCTTTGGGGAGGCATTTCTATGATAGCTTGGGATTTTTCGGGATCAACCTCAATACCTTTTGCTGAGATAATGTAGCCTAGAAATTTTCAAAAAGTGACACCAAAGGCACACTTTTTTGGGTTCAACCTAAGTTGAAATTGCTCCATACAGTCCAATATCAAACTATTGTCTCATTTTCTAGATTTAACCAATGTGTCATCAACATAGTCATCCATATTTTTATGCACCATATCGTGGAAGATAGTGGTCATTACTCTTTGATAGGTAGGACTAGCATTTTTGAGCTTGAAGGGCGTGACATTCCAATAGGAAGTATCCCAAGCACATGTAAAAGTTGTCTTCTCTTCATCAGCTAGAGAAATCTTAATTTGGTTATACTTGAAAAAGTCATCCATGAGGGAGTACATTACATAACCTATCATCATGTCCACTATCATGTCTATGTTTGGTAGAGGAAAATCATCCTTGGGGAATACTTTGTTTAGATCTCTAAAATCAATACAAACTTAAATGGATTTATCATGTTTAGGCATAGGTACAATGTTGAAAATCCACTCCACATAGTCAATAACTTTGATAAAGTTTGCACTCAGGAGTTTTTCCAACTCTACCCTAACTAATAGGGCTACATGTGGATGCATCTTTGTTAGTTTTTTTTTTATCAGGTTTTACAACAGGAGAGATAGATAAATGATACATGATAAGATTTGTATCAATTCCTAAAATATCTAAGTACATCCATGCAAAATTGATCTTCTTGTTTTGAAATAATTTGGCAAAATTCTCCTTTTCCTCAGTTTATAGTGATTATGCCACATAGATAATTTTAGGATATTTCTTTATCCCCAAGTTGATAGGCTGTGTAGGTACAATGAGAACCAAAGATTTCTCCTAAAAATAACTTGGTAGACTACAAAGTACCTCATCTACAGGTGCCTCAAGTAGGTTTTCACTATTAGATACATCTTTTTTTTACTATTTTTAGCTTTAGATACCACCACAATGTGGTTTTTCCCATTTGACCACTTGTTTTTTCTTTTAATTTTATGAATAAGGTACCTAATATCTAATTTCATCATGTTAAATGTAGGTTTTCTGGTGGAAGAAGTGATGCATTCAATGACATATATGTAACAAAAAATCTTATAGTCATTTTGAAAGGATGGTATTTCAGGTCTTTAATTTTGAATCGACCAATCTATGAGATCAGGGTGAATCAACAAGAGTGATGTGGAAGATTCAAGGTTGTTAATACGAAAAGAGTCATATTTGGTGACATGCAAAGTTGAGCCTATAGTGAACATTGCAAAGGAGTCTAGATCAGGAATAGACCTACAGGGACAATTGTGATACACTAAAACAGTTTGTGAGCCAAACTTGTCTAACCCTATACTAGACTCTTCAACTACATTCGGTGGGGTGTCATAGGTGTGAATGACATCCATTCATATCTCACAATATGCATCCAAAAGGCTTTCCCATTCATACTTGTGAGAGTCTATACTCTGATCTCTAGCAATTAGACAAGCAATGTTTTGTCTAATTCATCCTCTATTCATTTCATGGTCAAACTCATCTTGTTCTAGCTATCGAGAAGTGGAATTTTCAACATCATTATTGGTAGTTGGTGTTTCTTCTCCCCAAAGGAGGGAAGTTAGAGGCATAAAGCCTCATATTGTGAAGTGGAAGCAACAAAGGGAGGATCATCATCCTCTAATTCACTAGACATGGGTGCTCTTCGATCAAATGTTGGTATATCATTTTCTAGCCCAAAACCTAGGCCAGTGGTATCTCAAGTGTCATGACCTTGAGTATGACTTAAAGGTTCAACTAGAGCTTTTGTGTTACTATTTAAAGACCCATGGCCTTGATAGCCCATATTTGTGAGAAATTTATATCCTTTGACATAGCATTTAGGAGAAATGGAAGTGGTGACTATGCCTACCTTCTCATCTTACTCTTCCCTATAGATCCAATCTTTGACTACTTGTTCTTCTTTTTTTGCTTCTAAGGCAACTGAGGATTGCATGTAAGTGCCAAAAAAAAGTCATGGCAAAAGAAGAAGGCTTCTTTTTGGTATAATTTTTCCCATAAGACTGAGGGGAAACAACTAGAGCAGCAATAGAGTCTAGAGTGTATTTGCCCATACCAAGGCTCATCATTTTCAATTTTTGTTCACACTCTATAAAGGACAGCATTGGCTCATGAGAAGAGTGATTATGTGCAACCAGTGTTTCTATAGTATATAGTGTATTGATGGACATTGAGTTGTCACCGAGGATAACTATATCAATATTGTTAAAAGGGAACTTGATGCACTAATGGTATGTAGAAGGTATTGCTTGCATATCATGAATCCATGGTCATACCAACAACAAATTGTATACAAGTGGTATGTCTAGGAATTGGAAAATGACATCCTTTGGAATTGGAGCAACTCTAATTGGAAGCACAGTTACACCTTTGGAAGGTCTTTTGACCTCATCATAGGCTTTTATAGTGATCTTTCACCTAGGGTCAATGGAAAATTTAGACATGCCTAACTATTGGATCACATTGAAGGAAATGATGTTCAACCCTACACCATTCTCTATCAAGACTCAGCGAAGACGTGTACAAAATATTTGGACTTTGACATAGAGGGCAAGGTTGTGGGGATGACTAAGAGCTCGATCATCTTCTTTGAAAAAGGTAAGGTATTGAGGTGAAGAGATATGGTTCACCATAGCTTGGAATAATTTCACATCAATATTTGTGGGAATGTTGGTAGAATGTAGAGTTTTTTCAAGGATATCCTTGTGCAAAGGGGATAACTCTAATAACTCAAAAATGGAAATTTGAGCTAGTGTACATTGTAGTTGGTTGACAAGGTCATAGTTGGAGATCCTAGAAGTACTTGGTTGTTTATAAGATGAAGGATTCTTAGGATCATGATAAAATTTTAGGACAACCTTTGATTTCCCCCTAGTGACGGTGTTGAGTGGTGCACACTATGAAGAGGAAGATTTAGCCACTTGGAGTACAACCTTAGGTCTAGTGTCATTATGGTGTTGAGGAGCATTTCACATTTTTAGGACAACTTTGGGTCTTTCATCTTTAGGTCAATTTTTTTCATTAGAACTTGCCATACATAAATACTCAATAGGCTCAAGCATGCCTATAAGGTTGTCTACATCAGCATAGGCATAGCTGATTCTTCTTAGCTGCTTTGGAGGTTTCACCTTTCTCATTTTCTACAAATGGTTTTTTAAAAGCTTTTTGTTCAGATTTTTTAATGAGGCCATTAGTGACAACCTTACTAGCCTCAATGAGATCTTGAATCTTCAAACAATTTTTAGTATTGTGACCCTTGCTTCAGTAAGCTGCAAATGTGATCTTCTCTCCACCATGATGGTCTGATGGGTCGGTCATAGGGATGGGAATTATCTGGTAGAGTAACCATCTTGTTTGCAATTAAGGTTTTTTAGACCACTTTGTAAGGCTAAACCATTGGTGTATAAACACATCATTTTTTGGTAAACTTAGAGATCTTGTTAGATTTTTGTGGTTTTGAACCTTCTTGTTGTTTTGTAGCATAGATAGCATTAGAAAGGTTAAACATAGGTTCCTTGGTCTTAGGAGTGTCCACTACTTCGTCATTGACAACATATTTGTTTTTATTCCAAGGTTTTCCTTTGTCTTTTCCATTTCCATTGTTATTTTTGTCTTTGTTCACAACAATGTCACCTTTCTTCATAGCAACATCCTCAATGTGATATGCACTCTCAACCATCCCATTAAAAGATGTGAACAACTACTTTCTTAGGTCAAAGCATAGCTCAGGTACAAGTGTGTTGACAAAAATGTTGATTTTCTTAGCTTCAGGAACTTGTTGTTGGTACCTATAGTATAGGGATCTCCATCGTTGAAGGTATGTTGCAAAGAGTTACCCCTACTTTTTCTTACTTTGGCATAAGTCCAACATAGTTATTGGATGTTGAATGTTGTAAGAGTATTTTTGCATAAAGTATTTTGCAAGCTCATCAAATTTTTTGAGAGGGGTAGTCAATTTTGTGAACCACTCCATTGCTTTCCCTCTTAGACTTCTAGGAAACAAACACATAAGATATAATTTGTCATGCATAAAATCCATACTAATAGCATAGAAATGTCTCACATGATCATGAGAGTCACCATTTCCATCGTACTTTGTTATACTTAGGAACCTCTATATCCTTAGGAAATGGAGGCATGTATAAAATACTATCAAATGGAAGAGCACAGATTGATTTAAGAAATGACATTTTAGGTGGATCTTTGGTAGTTTGCAATTGTGCAAGTTGTTTTCTTAGTTCTTCCATTTGTCCTCTTAATATTTCAGCCTTGGTAGGCTCTCATTTTTGAATTATTTATTGCACATTAAAATTTTGGGGGAGCTATTGATATATGATTGAAAAGATCATTTGAGTTAGAAAATTGTTGTAAGAAGTATTTTCAATCATTGTTTTGTCACTAATGTCAAACCTACTATATGTTCGTAAGATCATGTTTCAAGCTATATGACTTAGTTGATTGATGAAGAGGATTTGATCAAAAATATGTGACAAAAGTACCTAGAGGAAAGGTTGAGTTATGACTATGTATTGAAGTGCAAGAATCAATTAAGATATTGATAACATAATGTATTGATGATCTACTTGGGGTTACAAAACATTTGGCTACACTTAGAAAGTTCTAAAGAAAAAAGTTGGACAAAGTTCATTTATGAAGCTTGACAAAGTTGATTGAAGGTGCCAAGTAAAGTTAGTGCAAGCCAAAGAAAAAGTCAATTGGAGCCGAGTGAAAGAAATTTCTAGTGCAAGCCAAATAAACAAATAGGTGCCAAGCAAGTTAGTAGATGCCGAGTGATTTTTAGTATGTGTTGAGCACCAGTAAAATCTAGTAGATGTCGAGTAACACAGTATGTGCCGAGCATCAATAAATTGATTATGTTGAGCTATTGCATTATGAATAAGATCAAAGATTCACCAAATGAAAGTCAACAAGTTTGTTTTCTTGGGACTTTTGATTTAGGAGGAAGAAAAGATTGATGACCTAGAGGCATAGAATCTTATGTAAACCATTTTGGAGGTGAATTCAAATGGATTCTAAGAGAAGTTTCTAGAGAAGACAAGATATGGGGTAGATACATTGTATCCTACCTAATCCATCAAAAAACCTAATTTTTGAGATGGATAATGAGTAAGAAAAAGAGTTCTAATTCCCTATATCTAGGGATGCCTGATCATGAAGCAAAGGTTGAGAGGTCAAGGAGTTTTTGGATGCAAAAATATGACAAGGTGAAGGAAGAGGGTTTGCCATCCAGTGACCCAAGAAAAGAAGTCTGCAATGGCGACCTAAGTAAGAAGGCTAGAGAAGGTTGAATTCTTAAAGGGTGAACAAGCTGTTAGAACTACAAAGATTGGAAGCCAAGCAGAGTTAATGACTGAATAGTGATCTGTAATCTACAAGTAAGGTTGTAAGTTGTATCAGATCAAACTCTAATATTACTCTTTAACAATTGTATCAGATAAGGGTAAATCCTTTGGAGAAAGGTTGACTTAACAATCATTGGAAAATCCTTTAATAGGGTGGCATTCCAAGTGAATGACCTAAAGTCCTCTAACAAGGCTCACTTTTAATAGGGTGATTAAAATCCCTTAACTAGCTCACATTTAACAGCATGTGTTGTAACTTTTAACAGGCTTGGCCTTTTACAAGGCATCACTTTAGAAGAGTGAGAAAGGAGTAGCATGGTACTAGTGGTTTTTCCCAAATTGGGTTTCTATGTTAAATCATTGTGTCAAATGTTCTAATGGATGTGTTATGTTTTATGTTTTACATTTCTACATATTAGATAAACAGTAACATATCAATTTTGGTTTACACAAAGTGAATGCATGCATGGTTAAGAATGTTATATGGGTTCACTAAATTGTGAAAAAGTTTTATTTAGACATCTAGACCTTGATTAACTAATTCACCCCCCTATATTTTAAAAATTCTACGAGGGATGGGAACGGTGAGAGAGAGGGATGGAGCGGGCGGGAACTTCAATTCGAATCACGTTGTTTTGAATCTAGAGAAAGGCGGGAGACAGGAGAGCACGTCTGCAGGAGGGCATGCAGCAAGCACAGGGCAGGAAACAAAGGGGAAAGATGAGGATGCCTCAAAGGATGGGGACCCACGGGTTTTGATGCCCCATCCAGGTGAGAAGATTCCCCCTCCCCCCCATGTGGGCAGTGGGCTGTCTGGGGCATGGGGACGCTGGTCGAATCTATTCGGGATAAAACCATCAGGTAAATCATCTTTCCCAAAAGTCATTGACAAATCTGATAAGGAGAAAGGTAATTTTGCTTTGGAAATCCCTAGGGAAATTATTGACCACAATATCCTAAGCATGGCGAACACTCTGGTAGGAAAATTTGTAGGGCCAAGACCTAATATTGATGTAGTGAGGACATTTACCAGGAGAAAATGGTACCTTAAAGGGCATGTAGAAGTGACTGCTATGGCCAAAGGCTTCATGTCTTTCAAGTTCTCTTGCTCGGAAGATTTTTCCCATATACTATGTGCTGGGAACTGGTCTTTGGGAAGATCTAACCTAATATTGCAAAAATGGACATCCAACTTGGATTTGAACAATGATTTCCAATCTCAGGTTCCAGTTTGGTTAAGACTTCCGAAACTTCCTTTGGAATATTGGCATGAGGATGTCTTTGATGGCATAGCCAGGACCTTTGGAGAGCTCCTCTCCATTGACCCTGTCATAGCAGCTAAGAAAAGATTGAACTACACAAGAATCTGTGTAGGAGTCATCGAAGGCCAGGACATGCCTCAAGTTTTAGAACTACAATCTCGTCTGGGAAACAGATCTCAAAAGATTGACTATGAAATTGTGCCTTTTGCTTGTTTCCATTGTAAGAAGGCTGGCCACAAGGCTGGATCATGCCCACTTTTCAAAGGGAAGAGTATGGTGGGAAAGGCTCGTCCACAAGGGGGGATAAAAGATTCTCTAGATCCCAAAAAAGAATGGAGGAAAAAGCATCGCAAGTCAAGGCAAATGGAGAGGCAGAAGGAAAAAAAAATACTGCTCCTAATGCGCCCCAAGAGGAATCAGGGCCTCCTCGGGCGAATGGAAACATAGGAGGGGGAGAAGAGAAAGGAGTGAAAGACGATTCAACACCTCTCCCCAATGCGAAGGAATCTAAGAAGAAACTTGAGGAGACAGGTGAAAATATGACTCTTCCCCCTCTGGATTCTCAGGAGGATGACTTGAAACTATCCTTTGTCCCGAACTCCATGGAAGAACTAAAGGAGGGGGAACCCATGTCCCAGGACCCTAATCCAGTGTGTTTTCCCCCCCCTTCAATAGTAAACAGAATCATAGAGAGGCTGTCTACATCAACAATGGAAGATTTGGCAAGAATTGATGCTTGGCTGGACAAAGGACTAGAGGGAGAAGAGAATCCCTGGACAGAAGTCAGGAGTAGAAAGAAGAAGAATAGCAGGGACCCTTCTCCGGTATCTCCCCCTTCTACTATAAGCATGGCCAAGGCTGATCTCGGCCACAAATCTAACCTAGTGGGAAGGAAAAACAAGAATGAAATCAGGAGAGAGGAAGCCAGAAGAAACATTAAGGATGGTACGCAACGCACCATCCAGGAAGCTTGTTCAGTAGTTAAATCATGAAGATCTTATCTTGGAATATTCGTGGACTCAATGGAATCCACAAGCAAGAAGTTATTAGAAATATGATAAGGGACCAAAGGCTTGATGTGTTTCTAATCCAGGAAACTAAAATGAAGAAGGAAAGGATGGAAAATATTAAGTTCAACAATAGCATGAAGGGCATAGCCTCTAACTCTGAAGGAGCATCTGGAGGACTGCTGTTACTTTTCAATGATAAGTATTTCAATATAGTAGCTGAGTATGATGAAGATAACATTCTTTTCTGCAGAGTTCAACATTTGCACACCAATGATTCCTGGTTTTTAGTGAATATTTATGCCCCCAATAATAAGAGAGATAGAAAAAACTTCTGGACCAAAGTTGGTAATATGGTGCAAGATTGTGACATTAAGAAAGGTATAATCATGGGAGACTTTAACACACCGCTAGAAGATAAAGAGAAAAAGGGAGGTATGCCCTCGGATTGGGAAAGTAAACATGATCTTTCTAACTTCATAAATAATCTGGCCCTTATGGACGTAGAGCTTAAGGGTGGATCCTTTACCTGGTCAAACAAGAGAAAAGGCCATGATTGCATTCAGGTTAGGTTGGATAGAGCTCTTATATCTTCGGACTGGCTTCAATCCTTCAGCTGCAGACTATCTCTGCTTCCCAAAATTGGTTCAGACCACTCTTCCATTTCTCTTTTAGTTTCCCCTCTGGTACACAGGAGATACCATCCTTTCAGGTTTGAGAAAATGTGGACCTCTCACCCTTACCTCCTGGATAATATCAAGAAATGGTGGGGGATAGAGGTGGAGGGCTCAGCCATGTTCAGAGTCACCAAAAAACTTAGCAATGTGAAGAGGATGATTAAAATTTGGAACAAGTCTGATTTTGGTCATATCTTCCATGAAAAGAAAGAGTTATTTGATAATCTAACTATTATCCAAGATTGCATTCAGAAGGAAGGTTACACTGAGACCAACAGGGTTTCGGAGCTCAAGACCCTATCTGAAATTCATAACATTATTAATAAGGAAGAAAAATTTTGGAGGCAAAGATCGAGGATCACCTGGCTAAAGGAAGGAGATCGGAACACTAAGTTTTTTCACCTAACCACCCTCAAGCACCATGCTAGTAACAGGATCTATGGTATCAGAAAGGGGCAGGAGCTGTTAACTGAAGAATCTGCCATCTCGGAAGAAGCTGTTTCCTTTTTCTCTAGCCTTCTCTCTGAGGACCCAATGCTTTCCAATTTGGACCAGGAGGATTTGTTACACTGTATCCCTCAGCTCATTCAACCTATCCATAATAAAGAGCTCTGTGCTATTCCTAATGCTTCGAAAGTTAGAGAGGCTCTCTTTTCTCTGCCTGCTGACAAGGCTCCAGGCCTGGACGGTTTTCCCACTTTTTTCTTCCAAAGGTTCTGGCCAGTGATCATGGGAGAGGTTGTTCAGGCTATCCAGGAATTCTTTGGAGCCAAATCTATTCTCAAGGAGCTAAACTTGACTTTTGTGGTTCTCATTCCATAATCCCCTAGGGCGGACTCGTTGGACAACTTTAGACCTATTAGTCTATGCAACTCACTCTACAAGATCATCTCTAAAGTTCTCACTTTAAGAATGCTCAAGATCTTTCCCATGATTATCTCGCAGCATCAATCGGGTTTTGTTCCAGGGAGACAAATTTTGGATTCTGTCCAGATGGTGCACGAAGTCATCCACTCTCTTGAGGCATCCAAACGGGAAGGTATGTTTCTCAAATTGGATCTTTCTAAAGCTTATGACAGGGTGGACTGGTCTCTCCTTGGGAAGGTCCTCTCGACTTTTGGCTTTGACAGTAAAGTTTGCAAAATTATCTCTCAATTGGTGTCCACCTCCTCCTTGGCTGTTCTGGTTAATGGAGTCCCTTCTAATTTTTTTAAACCTTCCAGAGGCCTCAGACAAGGAGACCCCCTTTTGCCCATTTTGTTCATCATTTTAGCTGAATGCTTAGGAAGGATTATAGACTGTAGAAAGCGTGAGGCTTGTATCAAAGGGATCCTTCCCTCCTCTAATTGCGTTCCCTTCACTCATCATCAATTTGTTGACGATACTATCTTGGGGGGGGAAGCTTCTGTCAAAGAGGCTAGAGCCCTGAAGAAGATTCTTGATACTTACTCCAGTGGGATGGGTCAGCTGATTAATTGGAACAAAAGCTCGCTCTTTTTCATCAACACCTCTGAGGTTAGACAAAGAAAAATTGCCAGGATTCTGGGTTGTGGGGTAGGCTCTTTCCCCTCTACCTATCTTGGTCTCCCTTTGGGATCCTCACCCTCGGAGTCTTTTTGGAATGGTATTTTGGACAGATTCAACAGGAAGATGGCTGGTTGGAAAGGGGTCTCTCTTAGTCAAGCGGGGAAATGCCTCTTAGTCAAATCTTCTCTTCAAAATCTGCCAATCTACACCCTGAGCCTCTTTGGAATTCTGGGGAAAATAGCTGAAAGAATGGATAAAATCCAGAGAGACTTCCTTTGGAATGGTAATGAAGGGAAGAAAAGATACCCTCTTGTTGCTTTGGAGAAGGTTTTCCTCCCTAAGAGGTACGGAGGTCTGGGCATTAGAAAGATCACCCACCTCAATAAGGCTCTCCTAGCTAAACAAATATGGCGGATCTTCAGTAGCACCGGTGAATGGAGGGACACCCTGGTAAAAAAGTACCTTAGAAGACCCACTCTTCTTTTCACCCTTTTTAATGAAGATATCCCAAAAGGATCGAACATTTGGAATGGGATCATGAAAGCCAGGGACCTGGCTAAGGCCAGGATACCATGGAAATTGGGAAATGGGAAGGACATCCAGTTCTAGTCGGATAGATGGCTTTCCCAAGATCCACTTATCAATAACCCTATTTTTGAGAGATGGATGCAAGCTTGTACTGATCAAATTGGGTCCAAAGTTTGTGATTATTGGAATGGCCAGGAATGGAGTGACCTATCCCTCATCTCTAAGGACTTGACTCCTATAATGCTTATGCTCAATTCCATGATTCCTATCAATTTGGGGGATGAGCTGGTCTAGAGGGATAATCCCAATGGAAGATACTCTATTGCCTCAGGCTATAATTCCCTTTGGAGCTTAAAAGAGAAGGCCCCTTGGGCGGAGGCTTGGATTCTGGGTCTCACTCCAAAGATCAACATTTTTTACTGGCTGGCTCTTCAGAACAAAATCCTTACTAATGACAATCTCATGAAGCGAGGACATGTTATGCCCAGTAGATGTCCCTTGTGTAAGAATCAAGCTGAGACCAGAAATCACATTTTCATCTTATGTGACTATGCCAGGGAGGTGTGGAATGTCATCACACATTATAATGAAACCCTCTGGTGCAAACCGGATAATCTCATGGATTTTTTCCATCAATGGAAAGGTCTTTGTAAGATTGCTGGTCGGCAGCATCACTCGGACTGGATTTTACCCCATTTTTGCTGGGGAATTTGGAAGGAAAGGAATAATAGAATATTTAGAGACAGAGAGGAGCCGACTATAATCCTTGGTAGGAAGGTCTCAAAGAATATAAAGGAAAATCTCCAAGTGCTGAAGGAGGAAGAAGAGGAAGAAGGGGACAGAAAGATAGCTAAAGAAAAAGATAGGAACCTCAAAAGGCAGGATGCTAGCTGGCTTCTCCCCCCAGATGGTTGGTCAAAAGCCAACTTTGATGGGGCTTCTAAGGGTAACCCAGGCCCTTCAGGTTGTAGTGGAATCATAAGAAATAGCTATGGGGAGGGAATAGCTGCCTTTGCTTCCCCGCTGGGAATCCAGACTATTCATCTGGCTGAAGCAAGAGCTGTGAGTAAGGTGGTCAAGTTGGCTTTTGAAGCTGGGATTACTAAACTCTGGCTTGAGGGGGACTCCAAAAACATTATTAATACCATTAATGGTATTTCCCCTCCCTCGTGGACGATTGTGAACATAATTGCTGAGACTTGTGCCACTCTCACAAAGTTCGATAAGGTCCACGTCACTCATGTTTACAGAGAGGCAAACCCAGTCGCTGATTGGTTTGCTAATAAAGGGGTTAACGCCACCAATAATCTGACCTGGCATGCCGGAAAAGATTTTTCAGCGGAGGCAAAGTTTCTTATCGACCAAGATAAAATCTTGGGAAGGATGGCTCAAATCCAATGCAATTATGGATAATAAAGATTGCTTAATAAATGGTAAGTGCCATTATTGGCATCATGATTTTCACCAGCAAAAGGGGTTTCCTCTGACATTTCGACACGTTCGAAAGGACGATACCATTATTTTCAGAAAGGGGTATATTCACGGGTATCATAAAAGAAACATCACCATTTTTTTGAATGCAAATAACTTGCACAGTTTAGAGTTCATGAGAATTGTGGAAGTTGATCAAGTAAACATGACGGGTGAGAGGAGTAGAAAGGAGCTGGTGGGGGAAGTTCAGAAGTGGAAGAACAAGGCCAAAGTTTCGAGAGAGCTGGAAAAGGGTGGGGTTACTAATTTCTTCGAGAAACTTCATGGCTCGGATCCTGAGATCACTAACAGCATGGTGAATTCATGGAATAATGGTAAGGTTAAGGTGAACGGGGTCTACTTTCAAATTACTGAGGATGTGGTTGCTGAAGTCATGGGGATTCCGATGGAGGGGCATAAATTCTTCAGAGACAAGAAGATGTCTTTTAATGCAATCAAGGATTTTGTGAAAAACACTGAAGAGCTGAACAAGCTGGGCAAGAAAGAGACGTTTTTTGTAACGGATACTATAAAGAAGCTTTGGAGGTATGTTCTCTACGCTGTCATTGAATATATAACCCTAGACCCCAGGTTTGATAGGGTTAGGACTCACCATTTTGTGATTCTGAATCATTTTCGCCATGGTAGTAAGATCTCCTTCCCGTATTATCTTTTTAACTCGATGAACAAGGCCATTTCTAGTTTTAAAAAGAAAGCTACCGTCAACTCGGCCCTACATGAGGTTCTTCTGCTTTTGATTCATGAGCATTTCCACACTCAAACCATTAGCAAAAACCCTATCCAGGGGGCAGATGTTGACAAGAGCAGCTCCAATTTTTCCTCAGATTCCAATGATGTCGAGAGCATCAGCTCTGATGAGGTTTTTGAGCATTTAGGTAAGAAGACTAAAAGCCATAAGAAGGATTACCCCTCTATCAAATTACCCAGCAGAAAGAGCCCTAGAGGTCATACCCCAGCTAAAACTAGCTCTGCTGAGGTGGAGGAGGAAATGGATACTGATGATTCTGACAAGGTTTCGAAGGAGGAGTTGGATGAGGAGAAACTGAGAAAAAGATAGAAGAGGGAGGGAGAGAGCATGGAGCACTCCAGTAGTCAGGGAAAGGATTCTCTGCCCATTCCCCTCTCCCCTATACATCCTCAGCCTCCTTTGGAGGAAAATGACAACTCTGGACAGATTGAGGGGGAAGTGCAAGTTAATAACAGAAGGAAGGCTTGGAAGAACTTCAATGTGAGAATGGCCACTATGGGAATCTACAGAGAGGCGATGAACCCCCAACTCCTGGTGGATGACCTCGAGAAGCCTAGACTCAATGAGCTAATTAACCCAACTATGGTGGCTATTTCTGATAATGCAAGAGAAACGGGCATGAATCTGTTGAACAATGCCCGCAATAGCATGATTGACAACTTTAGATCAATTAAATGGATTTTCCATGAGCTTGAGGATGTCAGAGATAGGGTTTCCCAAATGGAAAAAATCAAGAGCAAGACAGGTGCAGAAAGCCAAGGCGACCAGAACAGCTGGGAGACTCTGATGGAGAGGAGAGTAAAAAATATTGAGAACTACAATCACAACCTGGCAAGTCAAATGATCTCCCTCCTCGCTTTGATCAATGACAACATCCTCTCTCTCTTGGAAAATCTCAAAGACAGGAACCAGATGGAGGAAGATGATAAACATAACAGAGACAAAGATAGGCTGGATGTGGATAAAGCCAAGGACAGCACTATGGAGCAGGATTTGACGAATGCCCAGGATCATAAGGCAGAAGAGCAACAAGAGTGTGCCGAAGCTGCCTAGACCATGCTCGAGATGGAGAAGTAGTCTGCTAGGTTGGGTCTCTGTCCTTTGGTTTTTGTTTCTCCTGGCTTTGGCTTTTTGTCTGGTCTCTATTTTTCTGGTTGGTTCTATGGCCTTTTTAGTGGGCAGTTGTTTTGGGCTAGGCCTTTGGGCTTATTTTCAGCCGTAAGGCTTATGTTTTGGCTGGGCATTTTTTCGCTTATTTTCAGCCTTTCTTGTTGTTAAAATTATGGGTTTCAGGACCCCTTAAAACCTGTTTACCTTATCAAAAACTAATTCACCCCCCTTCTCAATAAATCTAAAAGTATTCCAATAATTGGTATTAGAGTTTAGTTTCTTAAGAGGATTAGTTTCAAGGTACTACATGCATAAAGATCAAGATGTCAAAGAGAGAGGTACCCAAGCTAAATAGAGATAAATTTCCTACATGGAAAAGTTTAATGAAACTACACCTTGGAGGACTTGGAGATTATGCACAAACTTGCATTACAACAGAACATGTTGATCTAGTAGGAGCCCTAACTATTGAAGATTTGAAGGAAAAAAAAAAGCATAATCAGGTGATGTTGGAGATTTCCTCTACCCTAAGCTATGTTGAGCTTGATGATATCAAAGACCTCAAAAATGAAAAATAGATGTGGGATGCCCTAAAAACCATCTATAGATGAGACAAAAATGTTCAAAGAGCCAAGTTAGAGAGCCTTAGAGGAAAGTTTGATGAAATGAGAATAGAAGAATGTGAAAATATTGCTCAATATATTGCTAGAATAAAAGAAGTTAGTGCTATAAAAGTTGCAACTGGTAAAATAGATGATGATAGTGTGCTAAGTAAAGTCTTGAGAACACTATTTCCTATGTATGCCATTAGAGTGTCTGCAATCCAAGAGCTAAGATATATACTAGGAAATGATCTTACCCTTGAAGGTCTTGTGGGAAGACTCACTACATTTGAATTATCTAATTTTGACAACTACTATCTGAAAAGCATTGAATCAGCCTTCAAAGAAAAATTGTTACTAAAGGATTTTGAGGAGGTAAAGCTAGAGAAGAATAAAAAAATGATAAAGTATGCATCCAGTCATAGCAGTACAGATGAGGAAGACATTGAACAATTGCAAGCACTGCTGGCCAAAAGATTCCACAAAGGAAAAGGTAAATTAAAAGGTAAGCTACCTATCATTTATTTTAATTGCAATGAAGTCAGCCATATTACAACAAGATGTACACAAAATAATAATTTCAAAGAAGGAAAAAAGTACAAAAATAGAAGAGAAGATGATGGAAAAGACTACAAAGATAAATGCAAGAAGTCATGCTACATTGTTGATGATAATAACTCTGATGAAAATGATGATAAAGTGGTATATGTTGTAATGAAAGATGAATTAGATGAGGATGAGGCTATTGCACTTATGACTTGTGTGAACAAGAATGACAAGTGGATCATTGATAGTGGATGCTCACATCACATGACTGGAGACAAAAGTAAGTTCATTACCTTATCCTATTATGATGGAAATAGTGTAAGACTTGTTAATGATGCACCATGTTCAATAAAAGGAAAAGAGTCTATCAAGCTTATAGACAAGATTTCATGTGACAATGCTTATTATGTTGAAGGATTGAATTATAACTTGTTAAGTGTGTCACAATTGAACAATTTGGGGTGCAAAGTTGAGTTTGAAAATAAGTCAACCAAGATATATGATAAAAATAGAAATTTGATTGGAAAAGGTGATCAAACTAGGAGTGATTTGTTTTATTTGGATATAAAAGATGCTACTTGTCTTATTGCAAAATTTGATGATGTATGGCTTTGGCACAAGAGATAATGTCATGTTAACTTTGATAATCTGATTAGTATAAGTAACATGAAAAAAGTTAGAGGTTTTCCTAAGTTGAAGAAACCAAAAAACATAATGTGCAAACAATGTCAGCTAGGTAAGATGACAAAGTCAAGCTTTAAAAGTAAAGCTCATACCTCCAAGGAAATACTTGAAATTGTTCATACTAATTTGTGTGGACCTATTGAGGTGTAAAGCTACAAAGGAGATAGGTATATAATGTTGCTTACTGGTTATTACTCTAGGATGATGGATCTCATGTTTCTAAAATAGAAATTAGATGCTTTTCAAATATTTAAATGGTACTTGGCAAGAGTTGAGAAAGAAATAGGTAAGAGCTTGAAATGCTTGAGATCAGACAAAGGAGGTGAGTTCACTTCACATGAATTTGAAGTGTTCTAGAATGACAAAAGAATTAAAAGATAGACATTAGTACCAAGGACTCCCCCACAAAATGGAATTATTGAAAGAAGAAATAGGTCAATAATGGACTATGCCTGAACACTCATGATGGAGAAAAATGTTGACCTAAAATAGTGAAAAAAAGTTGTAAGTACTACAGTATACACTTTTAACCATGTGCAAGTAAAGAAAGTCACTCACTCAACACCTTTTGAACTATGGTATGGTCATCCACCTAATGTGAAATATTTTAAGGTATTTGAAAGAAAATTCTATATTCTCAAAGATGTTAGGATTGGAAAGTTTGATGCAAAGAGCGAAGAAGGTATATTCCTTAGTTACTCCACAAGAAGTAAATCTTACAAGTGTTTAATTACTAACACTTACAAAATTGTGGAAAGTGCAAATGTGAATTTTGATGAGTTTACAGAAGCAAATGAAGCTGAACCTATGAAAGAATCAAAAGACTACAAGACATTTGCATACTACTATGAAGGAATGCCTACTACAGAAGATGCTACAAATCATGCAACAAATCAACAACAAGTTTCAACAACTGTCGATTCATATCCTTTGAATGCCAAGTTGCATTTAGATGCCGAGTTGCAAAATAAAGAAAATGCACAATCTGACTCTAAGATTGGCACACATGAAAGAGATGCTAAAATACCCAACAGTGATGCACATAGTGATACTGAAGCTGAGAGACAGAATGTAGCCACAAGAACTAAGCCTAGATTTTCCAAATATGTCAAAAGACACCATTCGGTAGATCAAATCATTGGAGACAAGGATGCAAGGCCAATGACAAGAAATAGGTTGAGATGTGAATCATATTTACTAAGTATGAAGGAACCTAAGATAGTAAAAGATGCATTGGAAGATGATGATTGGTACAAGGCTATGGAAGAATAAATTTAGCAAATAGAA
This sequence comes from Cupressus sempervirens, assembly GCA_028749045.1. NCBI lineage: Eukaryota > Viridiplantae > Streptophyta > Pinopsida > Cupressales > Cupressaceae > Cupressus > Cupressus sempervirens. The sequence continues at coordinate 569,278,149 of CM053789.1, read as the reverse complement.
AAGAACAAGAATTGGAGCCTATTTCCCATACTAGAGGACAAGAATGTAATTGACACAAAATGAGTATTTAGGAAAAAACTAGATAAGAATGGTGAAAAAATAAGAAATAAAGCAAGACTAGTTTGCAAAAGGTATGCACAAGAAGAAGGAATTGACTATGGTGAAACATTTGCCCCTATTTCAAGAATGGAAGGATTAAGAATTTTGCTTGCTTATGCTGCATATAAAGGTTTCAAATTTTACCAAATGGATGTCAAGTATGCATTTCAAAATGGAATATTGGAAGAGGAGGTCTACATAGAAAAAATAGAAGGATTTGTAGATAAAAACAATAAGAACATGGTATGTAGATTGCACAAAGCCCTATATGCATTGAAACAAAGTCCCAAGGTCATGGTATGAAAGTCTTCATGCTTATCTTGTTAAGATTGGATTTGAAAGAACAAATAATAACAACAATTTGCATATGAAGACAAATGAAGAAAAAGGTATACTATTATTTGAATTTTTTTTTTATGACATAATATTTTGAGGACAAGATGCTCTATTTAAAGATTTTGCAAATCAGATGAAGCAAGAGTTTGAGATGTCAATGTTTGATGAGATCAAGTTCTTTGTGGGACTACAAGTATATCAAATGAAGTATGGTGTATATATCACTCAGTCAAAATATATCAAGGAGATATTGAGTACTTTTGGACTTGAGGACTCAAAGCCAGTAAGTACACCTATGGTAACAACACTAAAGCTATCAAAGAATGATGAATCAACTGAGGTCAATCAAACATTGTACATATCCATGATTGGAAAATTGCAATATGTAGTACATAATAGACCTGATATTACATTAGCTATGGGAATGGTTGCTAGATTCTCTGCTAAACCTAGAGAGAATCACCTGATAGTAGTGAAAAGGATAATGAGATACTTGAAAGGAATAGAAGAGTATGGAATGAAGAAAGAAATCACTAAACCAATGACACTTTATTGTGATAATACAAGTGCTATAAATATATCAAAGAATCCTATAATGCATACAAAGACAAAGCACATTGCAATAAAGTATCATTATGTAAGGGGGTTGGTTCAAGACAAAGAGGTGAAGATGGAATATATCAACACAAAGGAGAAAATTTCTAATATCTTCACGAAAACATTACCTAAGGATGCTTATGAATATCTAAGAGGTAAATTAGGGGTGATACCCCTATCAAAGGCTATGTAAAAGACAAAGGGAGTACCCTACATCAAACAAACTAACATTCATTTCATACAAATTGATGCAGTGGATCTTACTTTAGGAAGTTGCCTAAAGTAATCGCAGAGCTAGAATTTCAAATCAGTCACAAGCAAGGTGACAGAGGGAGAAAATTGAAGAGCCTACAAAAGTTTATATTTTTATATATAAAGATGTCAAGTGTTGAGTACATGTCTTTGGCATTGTTGTCAAAGAGGGAGAAAGTATAGGAAATAGATCAAGTGCTTTCTAATCAAGATGAAGATGATCAAAGTAGAATATCAAGTTAGAGGGAGAAAATACATTTGGAAGAAAGTATAGTGTAAAATAAGAAAAATGAAGCAAAGGTACATCATCAGAAGATCAGAAGACTGGAAGCAATAAAGATGGAGAAAGCATAAAAATAAAAGAGGGAGATATTCTTATATTTTGTTGATCAATGACAAAAGAAAATCAGATAAGTGAGATTTTGTAACCTAAGAAGGAGTTGTTGATAGAGGGAGAAGTATTATTCACAAGATTTATTTTTGGTATTGCCTTATTGTTTTAACTTAGTTAGTTCATCATTTGTTTGACTAGTTGATTAGTTTGGTTTGTCATCAATGCCAAAGAGGGAGATTGTTGATATATGATTGAAAAGATCATTTGATTCATAAAATTGTTGTAAGAAGTGTTTCCAATCAATATTTTGTCACTAATGTCAAACCTACTATATGTTGGTAAGATAATTGCTTATATGTTTCAAGCACTATCATTTAATTGATTGATGAAGAGGATTTGATCAACAAGATGTAGCAAAAGTACCTAGAGGAAAGGTTGAGTTATGATTATGTATTGAAGTGTAAGAATTAGTTAAGAGAGTGATAACATAATTAATTGATTATCTAATTAGGGTTACAAAATGTTTGGCTACACTTAGTAAGTTTAGAAGAAAAAGGTTGGACAAAGTTCATTTTTCAAGCTTGACCAAGTTGATAGAAGGTGCCAAGTAAAGTTATTGTAAGCTGAACAAAAAGTCAATAGGAGACAAGTGAAAGCAATTTTTGGTACAAGTCGATAAAACCAATAGGTGTCGAGCAAGTTAGTAGATGCCAAGTAATTTTTAGTATGTGTCAAGCATGAGTAAAATCTAGTAGATGTCAAGTAACATAGTATGTGTTGAGCATCAGTAACTTGATAATGTTCAGCTACTACATTATGAATAAGATCGAAGATTCACAAAATGAAAGTTGACAAGTTTGTTTTCTTGGAAGTTGTGAATCAGGAGAAAGATGACATTGATGAGCTGGAGGCATAGAATCTTATGTAAACCATTTTGGAGATGAATTCAAATGTATTTTAGAAGAAGTTTCTAGAGAAGACAAGATATGGGGTAAATACATTGTATCCTACCTAATCCATAGAAAACCCTAATTTTTGAGACGAATAATGAGTAGGAAAAAGAGTTCTAATTCCCTATATCTAGGGAGGCCTGGTCATTAAGAAAAGGTTGAGAGGTTAGAGAGTTTTTGGATGCAAAAATCTAACAAGGTGAAGGAAGAGGGTTTGCTTCATCCAGTGACCCAAGAAGAGAAGTCTACAATGGCATGCTAAGTAAGAAGGCTAGAGAAGGTTGAATGCTTGAAGGGTGAACAAGCTGTCAGAACTGCAAAGATTGGAAGCCAAGTAGAGTTGAGGACTGAATAGTGATCTGTAATCTATAAGTAAGGTTGTAAGTTGTATCATATCAAACTCTACTATTACTCTCTAATAATTGTATCATATTAGGGTAAATCTTTTGGAGAAAGGTTGACTTAACAGTCATTGGAAAATCCTTTAATAGGGTAGCATTCCAAGTGAATGACCTAAAGTCCTCTAACAAGGCTCACTTTTAATAGGGTGATTGAAATCCCTTAACTAGGTCACATGTGTGTTGTAACCTTTAACAAGGTTGGCCTTTAACAAGGTTGGCCTTTAACAAGACATCACTTCAAAAGAGTGAGAAAGGAGTAGAATGTTACTGGTGGTTTTTCCCAAATCAGGTTTCCACATTAAATCATTATGTCAAATGTGTTGATGGATGTGTTATGTTTTATGTTTTACATTTTTTCATATTAGTTAAATAGTTAAATATCAGTTTTGGTTTACACAATGAATGCATGCATGGTTAAGAATGTTATATGGGTTCACTAAATTGTGAAAAAGTTTTTTTTTTCAGAAATCTAGACCTTGATCAACTGATTTACCCCCCCTCTCAATTAATCTAAAAGTATTACAATAGGAGCTTCCATCCTTTTGTTTTCATTTATTAGAAGTATTGACCCCCATTTTGCATTAAATATTTTAACATAAGTTTTTGAGCAAGCTCATCTTGTTGAAATCTTACAACGTCCTCACTAGTTATTTCCTCCTTACTTTCATGATGTAATTGTGACTATATAGGTGGTGATGGACATGCTCTTGTGTTGACTCTAGGAGTCCTTGGAGGTGAGTGATTGCCATGATTTCCCTTGATAGGAATGTGTTCAAAAGGATTATGAAAATAGTCTCTTCTAGTCTCTTTGGAAAACACCTGACATATAGATGTGTGACCAAGACTAGGAAGGACCTAAGCGACAAGAACCTAGATTAGATAAACTTGAGCATAGACCCCTTTTTGGCACCGAAAAGTCTCAGGTGATATTCTTTCAGAACCTAGGAAATAGTAAGACAACACAATATGTTGTACAATATAGTTTATAATACTTCAGTGACAGTTTTCTATTGGCAAAAAATTCACACAAGGCAGGACGATATACTTTAGTATAGCAGGGGACAAAATCTATAACAATAAGGTGAAACAATGTTTGAAAAAACTATCGCGGGATATTTTTCCAAAGAAGGTGCAATAAAGTGCTAGTTTTTTGTAAAAAGAGAAGTTTTGACTCCAACTTTATTATGTTTTAGTTTGATAGTCAGATAGTTTTCGCACCAGACATTTTCAAATTGTAGTTTGTGTCAAGTAATATCAAGGTTTGATAATAGTAGGGGTTTTTAGTATGTCCCAAACAATTGGAAAAGGGTAAAAACAACCTTTCTAGTATGCATTTGTGATATTAGAACAACCTTCCTACCAATTTTTATTGAGATGTTGGATTGTAAGAATGTTAAAATGGGTCAACACATTTAAAAACATTAGCTAAGCATTCTACCTTAGAGTCATAGTTTATTACTCAACAACTTGGCCCATGCTTGATGTTCCTTTACCTCACACCAAGTGGTTTCCCACAAGAGATATTAGCTTTTTCATGGAAGTTCCATAAGCACAACTAAGGGAACACACATGGTGAGTGTAAAATCTTGGTGTAATTTGGGTAATCCACTAGGACTGATCCTTGCACCAAGAAGTTGAGAGGAAAAATAAGGTAGCTACTAACGTAGGGTATTTAGAAAGGGATTACATTTGTAATGTTCCTCTTGTACCCAATTAAGAGACATCCCACCTTGCAGTGGGTAAAAGACCTTGCAAGTACAAGAGCACCTTAAACATTCTTGTCTAGTGATCTCCTCATGGTCGCAATCCTACAAAAAATCATATTAAGTGAAGACAAACAATATGTCTACCAAGGTTTTGTATCCTTGATAGCCTTGAGTTTATAGTGGGTTGGAAGATCCAAGTATTATCTTGTTCTCACTTGGTTTATTCCTCTTAGGTTGTCTAAGAGCAGGCCCTCTAAAGGATTCTAGACTAAACAAGAAGTGGATCAACTTTTGAAAGTCAAGATTTCTATTTCACCACAAGGGTGAAGAACATTTTTCTAATTCACCACAAGGGTGAAGAACATACTTTCCTATTCCAATCATTTCACCCAAACACACCAAGAAGTTTCAATTATCCCCTTACTTTCGAAATTCAAAGGCAACTCAAGATTTTTGATTCACCACAAGGGTGAAGAGCATACTCTCCTATCACCAAGGAACCCTAATTGCAAGTTTAATGTGCCTACAAAAATGAAACAACTAGTAGATATTGCACATTAAATAAAAGAGAAAAAAAGCAAGAAAGTTTGGGTTTTTATGCATTGGGGAGCCTTGCAAACAATCGTTAGAAGCCCTTGTGCATTTGAAGCTTTGACATGCATTCTTTTTTATTAGGCGATTAGGAAATAATTTCAAGTAAAAACCTACAAACATAATTGTTAGTCCCATGAGTTAGATTCAAAACAACATGTAATCTACAAATAAACCTCTACAAAACCACTATAGATCTACAAAATTCCAACAAACAATAAATACCGCTGAGAAACTAATCTAATCACTCAATCAGCAACCAAGTTTAGACCAAGCAACATTTTTTGCTGGAAGTATGTCATGCAATATTTCTTATTATACATGTGCAAAAATTTCCTTATGTGTGATATTCCTTCCTATGTCAAGCAATAGAACATATTATGAAAGGGTGATAGAGTTCAGTGTTGTTATATGACACTTTTACCCAAAAATTATTGCACTATAGTTATAAGAAATTCCTTACAAAATTGAAAATATATTGTTTGAAAGATGTGGCTTAAAAAAAAAAGTGCAAGCAGCATTAAAAAAAAAGATAATAAAAATATCGAGATGGAGGGAACATACTAGCATTTTTCCCCATAGTGGGCACCGAAAATGTACACTAAGAAAGTGTCACACTCTAAATCATTCTATCCAAGTGATTCCATGAGTTTGGAATGCTTGGATGCTGACTTAGAGCTCCTTATCCATGTAGTGCAAGAGAGTATGATTTGAATACAAGGGCTCTTAGCTAAGCCTTAGGAATGCTCTTCTTGCTAGTAAACTATGCAATGGGAGGTTCTATTAGAGACGAGATGCAAGAATGTAAATGTCTACAAAAGATGCCTCAATAATGCAATGCAAATATGAAGTAAGCTAAATGAAATAAAAAATGCAGCTATGTTAACAAGAATGATAGTGTTACAAATCCAACTATTATGCTTTTTAATCTACAAATAAACCTCTACGAAACCACTACATATCTACAAAAATCCAACAAACAACAAGTACAGCTGAGAAACTAATCTAATCACTCAATCAGCAAGCAAGTTTAAACCAAGCAACAATTTTTGTTGGAAGTATGTCATGTGATATTTCTTATTATACATGTGCAAAAATTTCCCTATGTGTGATATTCCTTCCTAAGCCAAGCAATAGAACATACTATGAAAGGGTGACAGAGTTCAATGTTGTTGTATGCCACTTTTACCCAAACATTATTGCACTACAGTTATAAGAAATGTCATTCAAAATTGGAAAAATATCATTTCAAAGATGTGGTTTAAAAAAAAAAAGTACAAGCAACATGTAAAAAAGATAATAAAAACAACTAGATGAAGGAGAAAACCTAGCATTCTACCCCACAGTGGGTGCCAAAAATGTACACTAAGAAAGTATCACACTCTAAACCATTCTATCCAAGTGATTCCATGAGTTTGGAATGTTTGGATGTTGACTTAGAGCTCCCTATCCATGGAGTGCAAGAGAGTCTGATTTGAATACAAGGGTTCTCAACTAAGCCTTAAGAATGCTCTTCTTGCTAGTAAACCATGCAATGGGAGGTTCTATTAGACCTGAGATGCAAGAATGTAAATGTCTACAAAAGATGCCTCAATAACACAATGCAAATATGAAGTAAGCTTAATGAAATGAAAAATGCAGCTATGTTAACAAGAATGAGAGTGTTACAATTAACAAGAATGAGAGTGTTACAAATCCAACTAATATGCTTTGTGAGCTAGATTATACTAAAGGAAACTAAGCTATCATGCAACTATGCTAAAATGTCATGGATGAGAGAATGTAGACAAGAAAATAGAAGTTCTCCACAAAACCTCTCAAGAACTTGAATTATAAACCTATAGCATAATAGTAAAGAGTGTGGATCCTTTGAGAGGGAGAGCTCTCTCTCTTCTAAAGTTGTACAAAAGGTAGAGATCAAAGTCAAGACAATGGAAGATCAACCGTGTAGTTCAAAAATAATATTTGATCCATCTGTACACACATGTCAACCAATAAAATAGAAGTTGAATTCCCATATAAGACAAAAGTCAAAAGTCATTTCTTTTAATGTGTAAATTAAAAATAGGACTTTATGTGAGCCCCTGAAGTGGGTTAGAAGAATGGAGTCTTTTATTTAATTAAAAGGGGACATGTTCCTTTTAATCAAATAATGAACTCAGGATAGCATAGTCAAACTATAGGTTATAATCAAATTAATTGAATATTAACAATTTGGTCTAGGTAAATGATTAATTAATTTATCAAAAATTATGATAAGGGGGAAAATGGTCTAAATGACAATTTTTAGGTGATTACAGCAACAACAACAACAATGAAATACAATTTGGTATTTTTGGAACCTAATTATTTTTCACCCATGTTGCCATCAATGCCAAAGGGGGAGATTGTTAGCATGAATGTTGATAATACTACATTGGGGGAGTATTCTAAGCATAGGAGAGTATTGATATCATGACTATATTTGTCATTGATGTCAACATAGCAGTAATTTTGTTAAGGTTGGAAGAATAGCAATCAATAATCTTATCATGCACAAAATTTGATGATGTTTTAGATTATGTGTAGTGCAGGACGTATTCCTGAGGTTGTCCTAATGATGTGGTTAAGAGGAGTACGTCTAAGTCAATGGTATATGTAAGTTACACTTGATTTACTAGAAGCAGTATAAAAACAAAGCATTGGAAAATAGAGTTGTGATGATCTATCACTATCTTTCATTTGAGATCTAATGAAGAGATGTGCAGTTACATAGTCATCAAGGATAGTCATATCATGATGCCATTATGTGCGCAAGATGTGGTTTCACACATGTTAAGTGTTGTATAGACTGTGAGTTGATAGTGCTATTGTAATTCAGAATTAATTAATTATCTTATTTTAATGAATTGGGAAAGCCTCAAGGCCAACTCAAGCAATTATTATGAAGATACAGTATAAAGGAAAGTTGTTTTCCTTGCTTGTGATGTGAACTTGAATTAAGAGGATCAAGTGGAATGGAAAGTATTAGTGCATAGTGGAACAAGAAGCAGAATGATTATTGAATGCATGTAAGTGATCCAAGAGATCATTGGATTTGTAGTATGAGATCTAGTTACAAGATCTGAAGGAGAAAAATTCTAGTTAATAGGACATAGATAAAGGAAGGAAGTGCATTTCAGTTCTATTATTCTAGAAAGGATAATATAGATATCATTTGGACAACGAGTTCTTTGATCTTAACCTTGAAGTTGTTTGGGAAGTGGATCTAGCTATCTTCCACAACTCCTAACAGGGTTAGCACAATTCCTAATAGGGTTGGAATCTCTTAATAGGAATTCAAAGCTTCCTAATAGGGACTCATATGTACTAAATGTTGTAACAAACTCCTAACAAGGTCTATCCTCTAACATGATATTAGTACATCATCTTGTGTGTACCATCCCCATCGAAATTTTTCTTGTGATCAAGGGTTTCCCTAGTTAACATATCTACTATTAATTTGTGTATGAGTATCTTGTTGTGGTTTTAGTTAACATTACTCATATGGTTAGGATTTTTTAAAGTGAATGATTGTGACAATAGTTGTATAACTTATTCACACCACCCCCCCTCTCAGTTATATCAGTGGACTATATATTCTAAAAAAATCTACCATTTATTTTTAAGGTGTCATCTTATCATATTTAGTTTCATAGTCAGCATTGACTTGTTTCATGATTGATCGAGAATCACCATATACTTTTAAATGTTGCATGTTCCATTGGATGGCTAGCTTCAATCTTATTATCATTTCCTCATATTCTTCTATGCTATGTGTATAGTTAAATGCCATCTGATATGACTTAGGGATTATATCCCCTTGAAGTGTGACAAACATGATGCCATCTCCTAAACCATTTCTTTTATGTGACCATCAAAGTAAAGCTTTCATTCATTAGCTATATCCATGTTAAAGATCTCTTCATGTGTAAAATCTATCTACATGGGGTAATCATATTCTATGGGTACTTCTAACTAGTCAACTATTACTTGCCTTTTGATTTATTTTCTATCCACATATTCTATTTTGAGTTCACTAAGGATCATCACCCATTTTTCTACGAACCCTATGAGAGTGACTTTATTTAGGGCATACTTGAATGGGTCAATCTTAGAAACATGCATGGTTTTATGATATAGCATGTAATGTCTCATCTTTTTGGTAACAAAGATGACAACAAGGCATGCTCATTCTATGAGTGAATAATACAGCTCATACCCCATAAGTGTTTTGTTGATGTAATAAATGGCTCTCTCTCTCCCTTGTTCATAACTTCATTCTAATAAAGATCCTAATTCTATTTCTATAGCTGATATATATAAAATAAATGGTTTTCCTGGAATAGGAATCATTTAAACTAGTGGATTCAAAAGATAATATTTGAGTTGTTCAAAATACTAATCACATTGGTTATTCTACTAGAAGGATACTCCTTACATAGTAGATGTTGAAAGGATTGACATTTATCTACTAGCTATGCAATGAATCTATGGATAGACTGTAGTTTTCCTTGTATGCTTCTTAATGTTCTTAGATTTGTTGGAGAAGACATTTCAAGTATTGCTTTTACATTTTCACTGTCAACCTTGATGCCTCATTGAGAAATAATATACCCTAGGAGTTTTCTAGAAACAACTCTAAATACACACTTTTTAGGATTCAACCAAAGCTTATAGCCTTCCATTCTATTGAATATTTGGTTTAAGATACCCAAGTGATCGCTTCTAGGGGATTTTCAAAGTAGGCCACCTACACAGTCTTCCATTAGGATGTCCATGTGATCATGGAAGATAGTAGTCATTATTCTCTGATATTTTTCCCTTGCATTTTTAAGGTTGATAGGCATAACATTCAAGCAATATGTTCCCCAAGGACATGTAAAATTTATTTTCTGTTGATCCTCAGGAGCTATTTTAGTGGAATTGTATCTATAGAAGCCATCCATTAATGATAACATCTCATATCTAGCTATCATGTCTATGATGATGTCTATATTAGGAAATGGAATGTCATCTTTAGGACATGCTTTGTTCATATCACAGAGGTTTGTGCATATTTGGATACACCTAGACTATTTTATTATGAGTACCAAATTGGATATCCACTCTACATAATCAATGGGTCTTATGAATCCTACATCTAAAAGTTCCTTAGATTTACTTTGACAAGGAGAGCTACTTGGGGATGCATCTTTCTCAACTTTTTCTTAACTAGTTTTGCTCCTAGTTTTAATGGCAAGTGATGAAGGAGTAGTTCAGGATCTAATTCTAGAAAGAATCTAAGAAACTCATCCTTTTCTTCTTTTGATAATGAGGCTGCAAAATGTATGATCTTAAGGTTGTTGGAAGTTCCCATATTTATATCCTCTAACATTTCAACAAGAAAGGTTGATCTTTCTTTTAGTGGGTGTATGTCAAATCTTCCAATCCTTGGTTGCCACTGCATCCATCATATCCCTTTTTTTGCATGATACTAAATCAAGGCCCATAAATTTTTTTTGATATAGGAGTAGGTTCTTGTGTAGCCTTAGCCTTTTCAATCCATGTAGATGTGTTCTCATAAACATGTTCTTCATGCAAGCCACCCTCACTAGTGAAAGTCATGGAAGGCTTCTTTAATAATGTGAATTTGGGTCTAACATGCATAAGTTTTTGTTTTCATATGACTTGGGGGAGAGTGGTAATTTCCCAATGTGAAAGGCTTGTGGTATGGAATACTCACCAAAACATTGGTCTTCAATTTTGATCATTCCTTTAAACTCAATTGTGAGCTTGGTAGGATTGACATATTTAGAGGAATCATGTGGTTTTGCTTCACTTTTTACCAAGACTTGGTATGTAGTGGTTCCTCTTCGGCTAGCACAAAACTAGAAAGGATCTAGATCACAAGGGATGGTAACCTCTATATTGTTATAGAAAAAATTCAAAAATTGGTGATATATAGAAGGCATTACTTTCATGACATGTATCTAAGGATGTCACAGTATCATGTTGCAGTTTATTTCAATATCTAGGACCTAGAACAATGTGTTCTCTATGGTTGGACTAACTCTAACTAGTAATATGATATCACCCTTGGAGAAATGTTCACTATCATCATAGGCTTTTATTCTGATTCAACAGGAGGGATCCACATCTTCTTTAGAGTAACCAAGAACCTTGATGACCTTTAGGGTATAGATGTTCAGTCCTGCTCTACCATCTATGAAGACATGTTTGACTTTAGCATTATGGATAAAAACCTCAAGATGAATGGAATCATTGTGAGTAGGTCTATCTTTAGGGAAATCCAAAGGAAAAAAGGTGATATGTTGTGATGTGAATAAGTTACAAATCATGACCTAAAATTGGGCAACATCGATGTTATCAATTACTACTTACTCTTTTAGGGCTTGGTCAAGGATCTTCTAATGTTGTGGGGATGCATGCAAAAAATTGAAGATGGATATTTGTATAGGGGTTTTTCCAAGTTGGTCAACAAGGTTGTAATCAGAAGAAGTGGGAGCATTAGATCTACCAGGGGTTGTAGGTCTAGTAGGGGATCTAGGTAAGGTGATCTTGGTGTGATGCATGGTGAAAACACAATGAGGATCTTTGGCCTTTTAGGGGAATGTGGATGCATGTAAGTTAGACGTAGTAAATAAATTGATGGTTTAGTCATATCTAGTGCATGTGCAATTGACATTAGCTTGCAAGTTTTAATTTGAACTAGAGGCTTTCCTTTGTCATGGTTTCCCAAAGGATCCTTGAAAATAGTATGAACAAAATTTTAGGACAATAGTAAGGGTCTATAGTAATCACAACGTCATTGATAAGTTCTTGGACTTCATGTTTAAGTTGGAAACATGAAGTGGTCTTGTGTCTTGTGGTATGATGGTAGTCATAGAACTTGTTGTCATCCCACCAAGAGGGTTTAGTTTCTGGTACATCCTTGACCAAGGGTAATTATAAGAAATTATTGCTAAGCACTTCTTGAAGTGTAGTCTCAATAGGTATCTCCAAGGGTGTAAATTTTCTAGCTTTATTTTGGGACATCTTCAAGGTATGTCCTATGACAAGGTATCAAATTTTTATTATTGAGTTGGTGCTTGGTTAGGAGTTTGTGAATTTGTAGGATTTTCACCTTTAAGGGTCATCTAAGGTTGTGTTGTGTTGAATATTTGTTATCGATAATACCATAATTAGTGACATTCTTATTCTTGGAGAAGAACTTCATCTTGTGATTAGATGAGTTTGTATTGGTATTTTCTTTGTTTATCTTTAGGATGCCTTTTTAAGAATAAGGGCATCTTCAATTCTAGCTCCCTTTTTCATTAATTTGCAATAGTCGTCAAAATTTTAATCTTAAGTTCATACATTAGATCAAGGACTAGGTTTTCAATGCATAAATTGACTTGTTCTTTGGGAATATCTAGTGAGCATTGACTAACAAGGTTTCTCCAAAATAACAAGAATGTTGTGAATGGTTCTCCTATCTTTTTATTTGTTGAGCACAAATCAAATAGTGTCACCTCATTTTTATGTAAAAAGCAAAGTAGGATATAAAAAAATTTGTGAGTTTTAACCAAGATTTTATATTACCTGATAATTTAGAGTACCATTCAAGTGTTGGATCACCAAGAGAATGAAGGAATAGTCTCGTAAGATATGTGGGCTCATCATTGAGTTTAGTACAAGAGGCAAAAATTTTTTTGATATGGTCAAGTGGGTTACCTTTTCCTTGATATTTTTCAAATCTTGGTGCTTCAAAATATCTTGGAGATGGAATCATATAAAGACTCTTGTCAAAGGGATAAGGACATAAATCTCTTTCTGAGTATAGAACTTGTTTCTTTTGGACTCCTAATGCCTCAGCTTGTTTAGCCAATTATTTGAACTAGTATAGAAATCCCTCATTAGGGTTTTGAGTGTAAGTCCTTTCTTTGAGTCTTTTATGTCTTTTATTAGATCTATTTCTATGGTGAGAACTATATCTACTCAATTCTAACATATATGTATCTAAAGACTTGCATGATTAATCACCAGGGGGTGGAGGAATTTTGGTATCTCAAAGATGGAAAGGTCCTTGTGGCAATTGTTGTGTCATCAGTTGTGATTGTTATGTCATTGGTTGCAGTTGTTATTGAGGTACCTCTATTTGTTGAGTGTATGGCCATATATAAGATTGTCATTGGAATGGTATTTTTTGAGTTTGTTGTGGACATTTTTTATTTTTAGTAATTGTTGTTGATGGGAAATTTGTTATACCAATTGTTGTTGATATTCCAACTGTTGTTTTAGTTGTTCTTATTTCTTTGCAAATATTGCTTATTTTTGTTAGAATTATTGTTGATAAATTATGTATAATTTGAGTGGATTTAGACTAGGTTGTATGTTAGGAATGTTGGGTTCGTGTACCAATTGATGTCTTTGTTATTTCTATTGTGGATGTTGGTATGTCACAAGTATCTTAAGTGGGTTTTGTTTAGGTTGTGTATTAGGAATATTTGGGTCCTTGCATCACTTGTTGTTTTTGTTATTGTTGTTGTTTTGGTTGTCGATTGTGTCCTTTAGATGTGAGAATCAATTTTGGATCCTTGATTTGATACATTTAAATGTTTGATGTTTCACCTTGGGACACCTTGTTTATTTGACAATGGGTTACAGTCTTCTGTGGGATTAGTGAAATGTCAATAAAAATCTTTCTTTGCATTTTGATAGGTGTTTTTGCAATAAATTGTGATGCTTCACATGATGTCCTCATAGGGGGATGCATAGTATTTTATTTCATAATAGTTGGTAGAGTTAGGAGTAAGGGTGACCTTTGTTTATTTTCTTCTAAAGGAGGTATGTCTTGCATCCCTATGGTGCAAGTACCCTTAGGCATTTCTTGTTGCTAAATCATTTGATTAATATCAATCCTTAATGTTCTTTTGGGATACTCTAAAAGAGTCATGTTGTCATTAATTGATGGGGGTTCATTGAATAAGGGGTTGGAATTGATGTGTTCAAAGGTACCTTGGAGAATCTCAATGGTTGATTATTGGTGAGATCTCTTAGGTGTTACCTTTGTAGTAAAAAATTCCAAAAGTTGTTTCCCCTTATCCAAGTCTAAGTTAATAATAGGTTGTATGTTTTCAACGGAGCAAACTATGTGAACAAACATGAATCCACACATCCCATGCCATGCTTCCAACCTTCACAAATGATCCCTTGGCTAACTTGTCAAGCCATATCCCACTTGACTCTTGCCTTTTGTCTTCTCCTTGTCACTCTAAAACAACTACCCTTGTGGCTGCTTAGATAGTAGCAAGTCCCACAAAGCCACCAAGTGGTATTACATAAACCATGTGCTAAAACCATGTGCTACCTAACCCAATGACCCCACATTTAATATTGGGCATTTAATTCTTTTCCCCAATATTAAATAATCACATGAAATATTTTTACAATGTTACAATACAACTCATCAAGAATATTCCATGGGAATCTTTACATGTTGCACATCCATCTAGGCACAACATTACATAATAAAATAAAATAATAAGAATAACAATATTATGCAATGTGTGCAACACCCATTATCTCAACATCTTTTCCTCCCAAGTGGGCACCTAAACTACCAATTATGCCCAAACAATACCAAGTGCACCCCTAGGGTGTGCACTTGGAATCCAAAAGGGTGCAGTTGGTAAATGAGGTGTTTGGGTGACCAAAGTGCATAGTATGTGTGCTCTAAGTATTTTTAGGGGTTTTTTTAGGGTTTTGGCATGCAATAAAAGTTTTGAGAATGGAGTTTGGGACTCTAGAACCTAGGGTAGACTTCCTAGTTACCAAGCGTGCCCTAAAACTACCAAGTGCACCCCTGAGGTGTGCACATAGGGGTGCAGTTGGTAAAATAGATTTAAACTTGATATTTTGAAAGAGGATATGCAAGACATGACTTTTTAAAAATATTTTTAGGAGTTTAGGTGTGTGATCCAAGTATTGAAAGTGTAAAATGACCTAGGGCTATGATATACAAGATGTAAATGACCTAAGGGGATGATACACAAATGCAAATGTGTTTGGCATTTTGGACTTTTGATTAAGTGATATGAAGATGATTCCAAGTTATGCAAAATGCATAATATATTGGACTTTAGACTTTGGATTGTGACAATGAAAGTAAGGGCTTATGTATGAAATTAATATTGGATTATGAAAGAGGTTATACTAGGGTTGATAATGATGTTTAGGATATGTGAGATATGGATGTTTGATCATGTAAAGTGTTTAGTTTGACAAATGATTTAAACAAGTTGATTATTGGAAATGTTTATGGGACTTAGGATGATTTAGATACTTGGAGAAAATGCTAGGGTTTTGGACTATGCAAGGTGAAATTATTATGTAATTAGGGTTAAAAAAAATCACATTTAGGGAGACTAAGGACATGGTAATTCTATGACAGGTGTATGTAAGGTTTTGAACTTAGGAGAAAATATTTGGAAAGTATCAATCTAAGAGTTTAAACTTATGAAGATGGACTTTGGATCTTGACCAAAAGAGACAAAAATTTAAAAAGAACAAGTTGATAATAAGGAATAGGTCAAATCCGTCAAGACATAGATAGAATTTGACCCGAGAAATATGATTAAAAAAATAACAAAAAGACTAAGGTTGAGATCCTTCATCCATCAACATAAGGAGATACTCGAATATTCATACTTTGCTCTAATTTTTTACTAAGTTCAAATCAATTTTAGGTTCAAAATGAAGTTTAAAGAGGGATCAAAATGAGGGCTATGTAAATTGGGTATACAAGATGCAAGGATCCTAAGGTTTAAAATGATGTTTAAGACATGATCAAAATGAGGTCCTATGTAGGCATCTACGGGAAATTATAGGGTCTCAAAATGAAATCTATAATTCAAAATGGGTTGTAGTTGGGGCGCAAAAGCACATAGTTAGTAGTTTAGGGGCATAGTTGGTAAAGAGGGATAAAACTTTGGTGATTTTGTACCGGGTGAGTTTTTGATTGTTATGCCAAAAAGTGGGTTCACTAAGGATTATATTATGATTATAATATGGATACAAAATGAGGAATAGGAGCTTGGAAATGAAGACTAGGGTGCGCAAAATGAGAGCTAGGACATACAAGAATGTAGTTAAGGGATGCAAGATGAAGACTAAGGGCTAAAAGGTGAAGACTAGGAGATGCACAATAAAGACTAAGGGACACAATATGAAGGCTAAAGGATTATTTATGAGGAAAAAAAGATGCAAAATAAGGATTGAAACATGCAAGTATGAGGATCAAAAGATGGAAAATGAAAGGGTATGCTATGCAAATATATAGTCTAAATCATGCCAAGGACTCCTAAGGCTACAATTCTTCATGTTTACAAATTCCTCAAGGGTTTGAAAAAAGTTTTGCAATATTATGACAAGAGATTTGTAATATTTTGAGAATGTAATTATATGGAAGTGTCAAAGGTTCAAATTTGTTTGGTGTGAGTTTGTAAATTGGCAATTACCTTGATTAATTTTATGCACACACACAAGATACAATAGCCAACAATAGTTTTTGCTAAACTTAAAAGACACATCACAACCTAGGTTTTAAGATTGTATCTAGTGAATTCCCACTTGAACTAAAGCTCATCTACACTTATCCAAAGTGAACAACCTAGGACCTTGGAACAAAAAGCTTCCCATTGTAGTGCACTCCTTTCTCAAGGCTACCAAGATTCACTTTCCAAGGGTCATGAAATCCCAAGAGTCACTTGTCTACTATGAACTATAAGATTGTGGGATATATTCATGGGGATGGGTGATCCCTTGAGCCAGTGGATAGAAATTATTTTGGCCACTAATATATGGTGTTTAGTTCAAGCACTTCATTGAACAAGTGAATGATAAACTTCCTCAGAAGGTCTCCCAACCCCAAGAACTAGGGTTTGATGCACCATAAAGGTATTGGAAGAGAGAAATCACTTATTAATACTACCAATAAGGCATTAACCATATCGATTCTACTATAGTGGTAGGAGTGTAGGCCAAGCATTGGTCTATTACCTATTTGAGGTTGACCCCTATGACTCACTAAGTGGTGAATCTTGGTTCCAAGGTAGGCCTCTCTAAAATAAATTCCACAAATTTATCTTACACCAAAGATTCATGAATGGTGAGGGGAGAGGATATTTCCATTCAACTCTTTGGGTTATAAACAATGTAGAGACACCAATTAGAAAATAAATTTCATTTTAAAGCACCAAACTAGCGTTAGCTAATCTAAAGAAAACCACACACATAGTTTGAACAAACATACAAGTCTTCCTCAATGTCCTAAGCCAAAAATATTAGTATCTTTCAAGTGGTTATTCTTCTCCCAATTATTTTCATGTGTTGCAAAGAAACTACTAGTAACACGAAAAACCTCTATTCTAGGTTCTAGAATCAAAATGAAACCCTAGATGCAGATTATGACTAAAACTTGACCTTTTTGTGAACCAAGTGTGTAGTGACAATACCAACTATGCCATAGAAGGCTAGAAACCCTCATAAATCTCCCAAGTGTTCCTAGATAGTGCCAACGATTCCCATGGTGTGGTTGGGGCCTAAAAGGGCATAGTAAGGAAGCCATGAACTAAATAGGGTGATACGACATTAAAATGGCACCTATAACATGCAAGATTAAAAGTAAGGCTACCAAATGTACTTTGACATACCAAGTGCACCCTTGGTGCACTTGGGGCCCAAACTGAAATATTTAATCAAAGTATAATAGAAGAAAGAGATAGTTCTAGGTCCTAAGCACCTAAAACTGCTACCTAAGGCACCCAAGTGCACCCTAATGGTACCAAGTGCACACCTGGGACAAAGAGATAAAATAATGCACAATCACTAGATAAAAAATTATTACTAGACTTCCTAATTATATTGGGTTTGATCAAAATAACCAAACATTAGACTCCTTCAAATGAGCTCCCTCCTTGCACCTACAAGCATAAACAAAGAAAACCCAAGTTAGTAAACATGATTCACATTGGGTTCACCATTTGTAGGACTAGAAAATAGGTTAAAATCTAGCATACTATGAGAAACCACAAAATCAATTAACATATTCTAAACCAACCTAATCTACCATGAAAATCAATCAAAGAAAATAAATTAAAACAAGTAAAACCCCCTCTTCAATTGTAGTTCCCATGTCCTTATTTCTTCTTCATTATTGATGTAGCTCCAATTGCCTATATTGCACACACAATTTAAAGAAAGTGACAAAATGTTATGATGAATGCTATTGAGAATACTAGAAGGATGATTTGGGCATAATGAGTTCATAAGAGGTTATAAGGATTGAAAATGAGTGCAAGATTACCCAATAAATAGCCAAAACGTAAGAGGTGATACATGAATGATGAGATGGAGATTTGTCAATTTGAGTGTGCAACTTGGAATGATATTTATTAGGATATCTATGAAAAATATGATGCAATATGCCAAATGTAGGATTATATGACACATAAAATTCAACATGGCTAAAATTGGAAGTGAATCTATGACATGCATATGACACATCAAAGCCACTTGTAGACAAGAATAAATGATGAATGTGGCTTATTATAGTCATGCATAAGGAATAATATATGCCAAATATGATACATATTAGCCAAGTGTAGAGAGAGGATCTATAATGCATATTAGCCATGTGTCAAGATTAGGTGAAATATTTGAATTAAAAATTCATAATTTCACACAAATGGAAATTCATGAATTAGGAATTAGAAATGGGAAAATATAACTTTAAGAAATTGAGGATTCACATAGTTTGTAAAGATAAACCAATTAATTAATTAATATTAATAAATTGAGAATGTTGGTTAATAGAAATAATTAGTAAGGCAGATTCAAAATGATAGAAATGATATAGGTATAGATTATGGGTTAACTAATCCTATAGGACAAATTAGTAAATGATTGGCCAATTTGATGAAATAAATGTGGGATCAACCTTTTGATGAAATGCAATGATTATGGAGATCCACTAGGATGATGGTAAGTAGATCAAAGCCATGATCAAATTGATCAAATGATTAGGATTAATGCATGCCAAGGACATATGACATGGATTAAGGGCATGTGATATTTAACAGATATTGTAAAGGTCACAAGATTGCAATTGATTGACAAAATTTATCATAATAGTATTGATGGACATCATCAATGTTATTAAATTGATTATAATATCTCATGATCTAACATTGAGGGATTCAACAATGTCGATGATCAAATCATAAAAATGACAAATTAACCTACCATTGAGGGACATGATAGTGCTAAGTTTAGATTTGATAGGTCTGATAGATTGAAATGGCACTAAGGGACATGACAATGCCTATGATTGAATAATTAATGATTGATTAGGCATATTTGACATGTTTTGGATCATTTAATGTTGATTCATACAGGTTTTGGGTTGATTAGAAATTATTTTGATGATGTTGAAAAGGTTTAGAGTTAATTCCAAAAAGTTTAGATGAAATGGGAACCAATTTCAAACTGATCTATAGTTGATTTGAAATGGGCGGTGAATGATGAAGGATATTCTCAAAATATGTTTGAATGATAATCAACTTGACCAAAATATTAGAATTGGTGAAATGAGAAATGGGATATGTTAGTATGAAAATGTGATTAAATAGTAGACATGAACCATTTTTTAGTGTCTACACAGAGCTCTATTCTCTTATAAGGAGTTTAACCACTTAAGAGTTGAAGATCTTGGAGATGGAGGCTTGAAAATTAGAAAAGATCATTAACAATCAAATAATTGACATTCGGCTCATACTGCAACAACTTGAAATAGTAAGAGAGCAACTAAATAAATCTCTAAGGAAAAGAAAGGATATGGCTATTTAGCATAATGACACATTCTATCAAGAAGTTGATACTCAAGGATTTCTTGACAATGGAAATTCTAATGAAAGTGATGCAATTATTGTAGACATATTAGAAAATGACATTTTTATGAATGAAGAAGTCATAGGACTAAATAGAGAACATGAAATCTAGTCAATAAGGCTATGTGAAGTGACCAAACAAAAGAAGAAAAATGAAGAAGATAAAGTTTCAGTTGAAGAAGACAAAAGACAAATGCTTACTAGACTTCAAGAAAGGTTATCTGATGTACAAAATATTACAAATAGTTAGGTAGACATGATGAATCAACTGATACTTGCAAATCAAGAACTAAATAGGAAAGACACGGAGATAGAAAATATATGATCACAATGTAACCAACTGAAGAATGAGTTAAGATCTAAGAAGGAAATCATGGAAAGGATGAACAAGCCCAATGAAGCAATAAATTTTTTGAAGAATTGATGAGATTACCTTGGATCATCTAGTCATACCTCTAGATTCTTAGAGTAAAAGGTTAATTTAATTTAATTTATTGAATTACCTTTACTCCCTTCTTAATATTTCACTTTATTTAGCTTGCATTTCAATTTAACAACTAATTATTAATTATTAAATATCATTTACCTCTTAAGGTTTCCCTTTTAGAGTTTTTTATCTCCTTCATAAGGATTGATTAGTTGTAAATTCATTTATTCTATCTTGCACAAGTAGATTCATTATTCTTGTTTATTGAGCAAACCCTTCTCTCTCTACCTTTCTTTCTTCCTTGTAATAGGTTATTTGCATGTAGGATATCCAAGGATCTATGAATTTTTTCATCATCAAATTCTACATGGTATCAAAGCCTTTCATGTGGCTACCTATTCTTGTTTGAAGAAAAATAAGAATGAGGGTTTAACAGAATAAATCTCGCATTTTTGGGCTTTTTCTATGAAAACATGAGTGTCTTTGATTTTTGGAGCAACTTAAGGCCAAAAAAACCTCATGGTTGAATTTAGAAAACATCAAAACCCCCATTTTCATATAAATTTTGTTAATTTTGGACAACATTGATCTGGGACGCAATTTTTTTTGCATACCAAGGTTGTTTGGCATCTAGCATGCAAATCGAGACACAAAATCACAAAAACAAATCATTATCAATGATTTTTGGATTGGTAACAATCTAAAAAAATTTAGTGGTTACAAAAATCACTAGCAATCCTAACAAACCACCATGATGACCACAGATAATTAGCCTCACTACTATGACCTTCATCTTATTGGCCACTCTAGCTTTGTCGGGGCTCCACCAAGCTGCCACCACTGCTTTGTCGAATGTGCTGCCACCATCTCTCCTCCACCCAAGCACCACCACCAAACCATCTTTAACCCTCCATGCCTATCTCAAGGTCACGTGGGAGGCCTGAGGGCCAAAATTTTAGCCCCTTTCTAATTTTTTTGGGTTTAAACATTTTATTTTGCCCTTCCAAGGGCCCTATCAATTTTTGGGCTATAACTTGAGCATCCAAAGGTCTTTCTTTGATTTGAAAGAAGCACTAAAAAGCTGATTTAGAGAAAGAGATGATGGTGCAGGTATTTTTTGGTATTTTTTCTAGTTTGATATCTTTTTTTGAGCTTTAAATCTTATGATGTCTTCAATCTTCTAGGGGGGGGCAACTTGTTTGTTATAGCTTTGTTTTTCGATCTAGAAAAAGTGTCAAAAATCTCTTCTCAATCTCTATCTAGATTCTCTTATATTTTCATCAATATTTCTCAAAGGTACATGTAATTCTCAAAATGAAGTCTTTTTTCTCTCTTCTTGTTTACACATTCCTTCTAGCAATTAGGGTTCAATTTTTTGTATTTTGGTGGGTGTTTTGTATTATATTTTCTATTATTTACACTAGTAAACTAAAAGAAATTCAAAAAAAGTTCAACACTTTGTAAAACTATGGTCGATACCTCTTCTTGTCTATAACTTTTGACCCCTCATAACTATCGCACATGAAAGACCTTGATGACACGGCTTCCCTAGTCAAAAGAGTTGTGATCTTGTTTAGATGCAGTGCAACCAATTTTATAGAGGACTTTTGAGGTCATACAACATAGGAAAAAGATGGATGGGGTAATGGGGTTGATTTCTTTATAGGTATCTAACAATCTTCAGTTTCATCTTAATGGGTGCAATGCCCTGCTAGCTATGTGGACCAAGCTTGATGGCTTGTTTCATATAATGAATGAGTTAAGATCACTTCAGGTTGAGTCAAAGCTTACCTCTCTTATACCATATTCTTTTCCTTCCATTGAGGACTTCTTGATGAAGTTCAATCAATAGAGATCTTTATTGTAGGGTTGTGGGAAAATAATGAATTACACTAAGTGAATCTACTTGATTCTTTCTAAGCTTCATGAAAACTTTTAGGTTTTTGCTTCTATCTTCTATTCTACCAAATATTCTTTGGGTATTACTTTTACCATGCGATCATTTGAGGTTTTTGTGATTTTTTGACTTGAGAGAAAGCTAAGCTCTCTCAGTTGGATTATGTCACAAGCTCACATAATTATGCATTAGTAGCTCAATCATCTTCAACGATGAAGGAGAGGACACAAAAATCTCATTCTATAAAGTCTTAGATTGATTCTAGTACTCAAAAGTCATCAGGGCCAGCTCCTCCTAAGGCAACTAAACCAAAGCAAAAAAGACCAAAGTGTGCTTAGTATAATAAGCCTAATCATGATGAGTCGCATTGCTATGAGAAGAAGTCAGATGTCTATGCCAAACAAGTTTCATATTTGACAACTCTCCTTAAGAAGAGCAACTATCATATTCCTTTTACTTCTCACAAATTATCTTCATCGTCATCATTTTAGTCAAATGGAAAAGATATAGGAAGGGTTTATGAACTATGTGAAAATTCTACTCCACCCTCTTCTAGATGGTTACTAGATTCAGGTGTTGCACACCATATGGAATCTTCTCAGGATTTATTCTCTTCTTTTAAGGCTTCTCCTAGTCCACACATTTTGATGGGGAACAACAATATTATGATTATAGCTGGGAAAATTTCTATTGGCATTTATGATGGTATATTTCATGATGTACTTTGTGTTCCATGTTTGATCTCTAACCTTCTCTCTATTAATTAGATTACACATAGTGGGATAGGGAAGATAATTGAGTTTGTACAAGATTCAGTACACATCAGAGATAGTGAGATGAGAGATATTTTTACTATAGGGATTTTTGGTCATTCTTCCTACCTATACTCCTCTTATTTTGGTCCACCATCTCCACTATTAGAGACTCAATCTCTATCTTCACGAGAGACTATTGAGGTGAAATTAGGTTGCTTGAGCTTATGTATTATTCCTGAGACCAGTATTATTACTTCTACACCTCCACCTCTTATTCGGATTCCATCTATCAAAAAATATTATTCTTTAGCATTTCCTACTATTGTAGTTCTAGTCATCGACCCACCTACTACAATTGTTAAGGATATATCAAAGGATACACATCTCCTCTCAGATAATCGATTTAGCACACCTGCTATTGCACCTTTATTGGAGATTTTGTTTCAATATTCTCATGCTTTCTCCTTTGAGCATCAACTAGGATTTCTAGTTGTGCCTTACATTTAGTGGTTTCACCCTCCTTGTTCACTACCTTTTTTTATTTTAGATTGGAGCCACATTGGTATGCTCATCGACATAGGAGTTCTACCATTCTAGGGGACTATGGAATCTCAAGCTCCTATCATGGGGGCTTTCATTATACTTATGGGCTTGAGAGAATATCTTTAGATGTTTCATTTGTGCATTCTTTTCTATCTCTTTTTGAAGAAGGGTTTTTCCCATTAGGTTTTCTCTATTTCTTTGTTTCATAGAGATTTTATTGTGATTAGGTACCTCATTAGGCCTTATTGCTAGAACCCAAGTTTTCTTTTGTCATTGTATCTACATTATTTTTTATCTTAAGGGGGGTGTTAGAGTAAAAGGTTCATTTCATTTCATTTCTTAAATTAACTTTACTCCCTTTTCCATATTTCACTTTATGCACCTTTTTTTCCATTTAATAATTTAAATTAGTAATTATTAAATGTCATTTACCTCTTAGGGTTTCTCTTTTAAGGTTTTGATCTCCTTCATAAGGATTCATCGATTGTAAATTGTTTATTTTGTCTAGCATAAGTAAATTCAATCTTCTTGTTTATCAAGAAAACCCTTCTCTCTCTCTCTCTATGTCTTTCTTTCTTCCTTGTAATAGTTATTTGCATGCAAGATATCCAAGGATCTATGAATTTGTTCATCATCTCCCTAGGTCATCTAATGACTCCTCTAGATTAGGGAATACCGAGCACCATTCACCTACTAAAGAAGGAGAGTCATCCAAAAGTGGAGAGAAAATAAATGCAAAACCAAAAGGAAAACCTACATGCTTTTATTGTGGCAAAATTTTCAAAGTAACAAATATTTGTAGAAGCAAGAATGGTAAGAAATACCTTGAAGCTAATTTTACTAGTACTTGTTTTTATTATAAGAAGTAAGGTCATCAAGCACATGAATGTAGATAGAAGGTTAGAAATAAATCTATTTCAACTAGATTTGAAGGATATTTCTACAATTTTGAAAATTATGCACATAGAGAACATGAATGCAAATTAGAGCCAAAGTCTAACCGGCAACCAAACACCAAGACAATGCACCTATTGCAAGAGAACCTAGGCTAACCTCAAGTCATGGTTCCATACTTTGGTTTTTGGCTTGTACTCACCTTAGAAAAGTCATTTGGTTGTGTTTGGACCTTAGAAGGTCATGTTTCTTTTCTCTTATGTGGACTTGAGTAGGCTCAATCCATTCTAGTTGTTTTTTCTTACCTTGTGTTTAGGTTGTTAGTAAGAAAAATTAGGGGTATGGGTCTTATACCCTAGAAGTCTATGAAAAGTTTGGTTTTGAGTTCAAATTATCCTCTATGGTATTTTCACATTTTATTTACATATGTTGGAGGTCATATATTGTCATTTGGTACAAGGTTGGGGAAAGATGTCAATTTATTGCAAAGTCGTCAATTTGTTGCAAAAGTTGTCAATTATGTAAAATTGACCCCAAAGAATTTGATTTGATGCTTTGAAGGCTAAATCATACTTATAAATCATAAATATTTCATAGTAGACCTATTTGGAATTTTCCAAGGGCTAAATGTAAAAAATGCTAGGAGATGTAAAAAGTTGTCAACAATTTTGGAAAATTGCTTGATAACATTGTCACAAGAAAGTTGCCTATCTTGGAGATGGAAATGATGGTTAGGATAACTATCTAAAATCTTTGAAAAACCCTATAAAACCAACAAGGAGACCCATTACAAGTGTTGGAATAGTAATAAGTGGAGTTTGAAAACTAAAATCCACAAATTGTTGTTCCAAATTAGATAGTTTTGTGTGTTTTTTTTATTGCATGAGTATTTTGATGGTTGAAGGACTTATATTATCATTCAATATTTCAAGTTCATTTTCTTAGAGTACATTTTGTTTTAGATTTCAAATTTTAAAGAGTTCATTTATTCATAGTTAGAAAATATTTTATGAATAGACAATTTGTTGATCTAATTTTGGCAGTTTTGTGGGAAATGGCTCTCCCATGAATGCTCAACATGGAATCATCATGGTCTTGAGGGAAATGGAGGTGGAGTCTCTATATAGTGTATATAGAAAAGGAGTCTAGAAAAATTAGTTTTCTATTTTTCTTTTGATGCTCTAGGCACGCTTTTAATGCATGGCAAGATGATCACAATGCTAGCAAGTTGATTTTAATCGATTGGATGTGTCAAAATTCAATATAAGATTTGTAGAAGGCAGAGGGATGTATGAGTAATGTGTGTATGTGAGGATAATTTCTCAAGATAATACTTTCTATACATTTCATTAAGCCCTAGCAAGTGTTAATATGAATTTCTTGAAACCCTCATTTTTAAGCATAAAAGTAGGAAAGGGGTATATAGAAAGGTTGAGGATGTGAGACCCATAAAATATTGAAGTTTTCCTAGAAGGGTATTCATATTGGTAGTTATTTTTCCACCTTTTTAAGGGAAATTTGAAGTTAAGGCCCAAAAACTAAGTTTGGAGGCCTAATTCTACTAGGCCTAATTAGGATAGTTTTCCCAAGTTTGAAAGAATCGATGATGAAACCTATTGATTTTGAATCCAACATGATAGGGATTGTCTAAAAACCCTCAACTTGAATTTCTTACTCCATTTTGAAGGTAGAATGACTAAGTTTGATGAAATTGAGAGTTTTAAGGACAAGGGAGGATGTGTCTCTAAGAAGGGAGCAAGTTGTAAAAATATTGGTCTAACTAGATAGGGAAGATTGGAGGATAAGATAGAAAATCCCCTTGAGGTCAGGGTAGCGAAATAGATACACCAGTAGGCTAGAAGAGAAGACTAGGTGAGTCCTTAGAGAAGAAAGGGCTAAAAGGAATCCTGATTACATTAGATTAGTATAAGAGCCACAAAATATTTGGGGCTAGTGGCATGTCTTTGTATACCAAAGAGTTAGTAGGACATGCGCAAATAGTGACCAGTAAAGAACTTTCCAAGGGGATGAAGGAAAAAAGGAGAGGAATATGCTCCTAGAGGAAGCATTAGAGGAGATGAAAACAAAATTGGATGAAGTTGTTAAAGAAACCAAGAAGACAAATCAAGAAGGAGAAACTACTAATAAAGGTACGAGAGAGGTTGATGAGGAAGATGTCATTCTTGAACTAGACCCTCCATTAATTGAGGAACCATTCCTAAAAGCGATCAAGGCATTGGGTGGAAAGGCCCTAGAATGAATCCCTTTGTTTAGTCGAAACATGGACATTGAACTTGTGATGGAATGGATTAAGGGAATGGAAAATGACTTCGAGTGTGAAGGGGCCACTGAAGCAAAAAAGGCCAAGGCAACCAAATCTAGGCTAAGAGAATCACCAGTAACCTAGTGGAAGTATCTCCAAGAAGAGAGGGAGAAGATGGAAAAGAAACCCATTCCAAATTTGAAATCCATGGTCACTAAGGTAAAGGAAAAATACCTACCTAAAGATTATGAAATTCAAATACAAAAGAAAATGAAAAGTTTGAAACAAAAGGACATGTATGTGGCAACATATACTAAAATTTTTTAGAAGTAATGTTTGAGTTCAAAGGCTCAAGAAGAATAACCTCTTAAGGTGGATATGTATCTAGGTGGGTTGAAGAGAAATATATAAGAAGAGATTAGTCTATGGACACCTACAAAAGTCCATAAGTGTTTTCAATTGTCATTGAAAGTATAAGAGAGGACTAGGAAGAAATTAGACACAAAATTTAGAGGTCAAGGTAGAAATAGAGATGGTATGAACCAAAGAGCTTATGGTGGTAGAGCTTTAGATTCAAGGACCCAATGGGAAACTAAGATAACTAAACAACAAGAAGGGAACTCAAATAAAGGGAGTTTCACTAGGGGAAGAACCTCTAACAGTAGTGGAAGGGGAAGAAATTGCAACAAAGGTAGAGGATCCTACTTTGCAAGTATGAAATGCTACAATTGTGACTAGTTGGGACACCCTAGCTACATCTAGGTTCCTTGAGAAAGTTTCTACATCCCAATGGAGTGTAAAAAGAGTTAATTATGTGCAAGAAGATCTAGTAACAAAGAAAAACCATCTAAAGTGCCTTTAGAATTAGAAGAAGGGGAGAACTTGATGATAAGGAGGACATTGATTAAAGAACCCATAAAAGAAAAACCAAGGCAAAGAAGAGAACTATTTAGGGTGAAGTGCAAGATGATTGGAAAGGTGGGTAAGTTCATCATAGACTTAGGTTCTACAAATAATATTGTATTAAAAGAGGTAGCTATCAAATTGAATATGAAGAGAATTCTACATAGCAATCCCTATAAGGTTGCATGTCTCAATAAGGGGCAACATGTTCTTGTAAGTGAAAAAACATGGGTTCAATTTTCAATAGGAAGGTATAAGGACAAGTTGTTATGTGACATTATACCTATGGATGCATGTCACCTTCTACTAGGAAGGCCATTACAGTTTCATAGACAAGCAATGGATGATGGAATCAGATATGCATACTCATTCAAGAAATATGATGTGACATTCAAGATTGAATCTTTAATAGAAGAGGGAGAAGTGAAATGTCCAAGTCCTAATATCCTCATGGTGGGTGAAAAGGAGTTCTTAAAGACCCTAGAAGAAGGAGAAGGAGTAGGGTTTTCTTTAGTGTTGAAACCTAAACAAGAAGTTGTTGACAAAGAAAGAAAGAAAATAGAGCTACCCAAGGATAGGGATAGTCTAAAAACCCTCAAGTTGAATCCCTCACTCAATGTTGAAGGCAAAATGACTAAGTTTTATGAAATTGAGAGTTTTAAGGACAAGGGAAGATATCTCTAGGAAGGGAGAAAGTTGTAAAAACATTGGTGTAACTGGATAGGGAAGATTAGAGGATGAGATAGCAATCCTCTTGAGGTTAGGGTGGCAAAAGGGAAACCCTGGTAGGCTAGAGGAGAATCCTAGGCGAGTCCTTAGAGAAGAAAGGGCTTAAAGCAATTAGTTTACATCAAATTGTTATTAGAGCCACCAAAGATTTGGGGCTTGTGGTATGTCTTTGTATTTAAAGATTCAGTAGGGTAGGCAAACATGGTGACCAATGCAAAACTTTCCAAGAAGATGAAGAAACAAAAGTAGGAGAATAGGCTCCTAGAGGAAGCATTAGAGGAGGTGAAAACAAAATTGGAGGAAGTTATTGAGGCAACCAAGAGGATAGGTCAAGAAGAAGATACTAATGATAAAGTTAAGGGAAAGGTTGATGAAGAAGATGGCATTCCTAAATCGGACCCTCTATTGACTGAGGAGCCATTCTTGAAAGCCGTCAAGACATTGGGTGGAAAGGCCCTAGAAGGAATCCCTTTGTTTAGTGGAAATATGGACATTGAACTTATGATGGAATGGATTGAGGGAATAGAAAACTGGTTTTAGTGTGAAGGGGTCACTCAAGCACAAAAGGTCAAGGTAGCCAAATCTAGGCTATGAGGATCAACAATAACTTGGTCTAAGTATGTCCAAGAAAAGAGGGAGAAGATGGGAAAGAAACCCATTCCAAATTCAAAATCCATGGTGACTAAGGTAAAGGAACAATACCTACCTAAAGATTATGAAATTCAAATACACAAGAAAATGCAAATTTTGAAAGAAAAAAAGGATATCAATGTGGCAAAATATATTGAAGAATTTCAAAAATTATGTTTGAGATTAGGGATTCAAGAAGAAGAACCTCTTAAGGTGGCTAGGTATCTTTGTGGGTTGAAGTGGAACATACAAGAAGAGATTATTCTATAGACACTTATAATAGTCCATAAGTTTTTCCAATTGGCATTGAAAGTGGTGGGGAAGGATAGGAAGAAATCATACACCAACTTTAGAGGTAGAGGTAGAGGCAGAGATGGTAGGAACCAAAGAGGTTATGGTGCTAGAGGTTCAAATTCAAGGAGCCAGGGATAAATTAAGATGACTAAACAACAAGAAGGGAACTCAAATAGAGGGAGTTTTAGTAGGGGAAGAAGCTCTAAGATTAGTGGAAGAGGAAGAAGCAACAACCAAGGTAGAGGATCCTATTTTAAATCTAAGGGTTTTGGAATTTATTTAGTGAAAACTAAATCACCCTTCCCCTCTTAGTTATTCCTCTTATATTTCCGACAACTTCTACATATTCATTGTTCAAAAATTTAACAACAACATCACTCATACTAGATATGTCCAGCTTCATTAGGGTCTACTATAAAGGAAAGTTATCCTTTTTTATCTTGGGTCCATCTCTCTTATTCGTCATGATCTTTAGCTTAAAGTACCTTCAAAAAGTTTTCTTTAAGCACTATGTTCTGATACCAATTGTTAGAAATGTTTAGAATAACTGAGGGGGGGTGAGTTAGTTACTCAAGTTCTTTATGTACCACTTGAACAATTAAATATTAAACACTTCATTTTTATTGTTATCATGTTGTTCCTTCATCTCTACTATAAAATTTTCATAAACTATAACTTGCATTGCATAATGAAAATATTATCAAGTGTAAAAATTCATAAAACATTCATCATAGTTTGACACTAGGATTTTGCATGGAAACCCAATTTGGGAAAAACCACTAGCAACATATCACTCCTTCAAAGTGGGCTCTACTAGGATCCAACCTTGTTAAAGGGTACAATACACACTATTAAATATGACCCAGTTAGAGGATTTAATCACTCTATTAGAAGTAACCTTGTAAGACGACTTTGATTATTCCATTTACAATGTCACCTAGTTAAAGGATTTACACAGACTATTAACTCCTCAAATGACTGTTAGGTCAACCTTTGTTAAAAGGATTTTAATATGAACTATTTACAATGATAAGAAAGAAAATAGTAGGTTTGATCTATGTGATTACAAATCACTTTTTTAGGTTCAAATCTCTATTTGTTCCTTATATTGGTTCAGTGATAAACTTTCCATTTTCATCTTTGATTTTGATCTTCTTGGTCACCCTTCAAGTAATAAATCCACTCTTTTCATCAAAACTTAAGCCTTCTTCACTAATTCACTTATCAATAACAACATCATATCTGCAAGCTTTCTCCTTTAGCTTCCATTCACTCACTTGTGTGTTTCTGATCAACATTTCTCTATATGCCTCTCTTCACATACAAACTAGTTGGGTTCAACTAGGCTTGACTAGACACAACACCAAATGTTCAATTATGTATCTCTTTAAATGGGAAATTCATACTCTATTTTTTTCTACATCCACCATAGATCTTAGGGTTTATGATTAGATTCAACTTGATTCAACGTATCTGTCCATCTTCTTGATCATCCTCTAGAAACTTATCTAGAATTTGTCTATTATGTCTTTACCTAATCACCTTCTTGAATTTAATGATCTAATTCATCAATCTTATCTGCAACACATTTTACATCTCCCAATAAATCAATAGAGTTGGCTTGATCTTACAATTTTTTTGAATTTTTTAACTTATTGTCACTAGGTAATCTCTAAAATCTGATACTTGATCAACACTAAAATATGGGTCATTATAAATCTTTTTGGCTTGGCATCAACTAACTTGCTTGGTCAATACTATATTTTCTCGGCACTAACTATAGGTTAGTTGGCACTAGCATTACTCGAAACTCTTTAGTATTTTACTCTTTTTCTTAGCTTCATTAACTTTATTGACATAAACAATTACTTTTATTTATCAACATCTATCTAATCAAATGTCCATTGTAACTTCCTTTTCATAACTTCAACATTTCCTCTAGGTTCTATAGTTATGAGTACTTTCTCAAATCCTCTTCATCAATCAAATAGATATGACATTTAGACTAGCTAACAATATGTCTCATCTCAAATCCTCTTCATCAATCAAATAGATATGACATTTAGACTAGGTAGCAATATGTCCCATCCATAGATTTGACATTAATGATAAAACAACAATTATTTCAAATGTAAGTTTCCAAAAATAACTTTATTGTTAGTGTTGCTCAAAAGTTGCAAAGTTGTAACTTGATAATACATCCAACTTTTTCACAACTTCAATTGATTGTCACCTATGGTCCAAAAATTAGTTAGAGATATCTTTAACTATCACAAGAGATTATAAGAGCCTTAAATTGAATTTGGCTGGTTGGCAAGAAATCTAAACTAATATTCAACAAGAATTTACTATTTCTCTTGTATTTGTCTATATATTTCTATATTGTGCTTTATTGGCAATTTGGTAGTAGTTAAATTTTTTAAGTATCTTTATTTTTCAACTAGTTTGGGGTTTCTAAGAGCTCATTGGTAGAATTGTCATGAGTTTTTGTGCAAGTAGATTTGAAACACTCACAAACCAATGTTCGAATTGAATAATAGTATTTTACCTAACAATTCCATAGTTGAAAATCTCTAAATTGGTGGAATGTTAGGAAAAGTTGTATATATTTAATTATTTTTAGAGTTAGGAAGGTTTGGGCCGATTTTATATTTTTAATGTGAATCACTAGGTTGATCATTGTCTATTGGTGAGCCCAAGAAGCTAGTGCAAACACCCAAGAAAATGGGTTATACAAATTGGACAAGTAGATCCACTCACGGACTGATGGTCTTTGATGCTAATAGACTCATATAAATTATATTTTTGATGGTTTTAATCCGTTATATTTTGTATGAAGACAATGTTCTTGTTCTTTTTCTTGTTCAATAAGGCATAAAAGCCTAAAAAGGAAAGTTTTGTGAAAAGGTGGTGAATTGGAAGAACCTAAAAGCCAAATTCTAATATTGTCCAAAGCATCCAAATGGGTGTCTAAAATGGTCAAAATTTTGTGCCCTTATTGAACAAGTTTAGAAAAAGGTTGGAAAACCCAAGAATGGAGGCCTAATTATAGTAGATCAAATTAGGCCTATTTTGCATAACATGTTATATCTTGCCAAACTAATGCAAACCCATAACTCCACTATTCCAAGCATGAATAAGAGATGGAAAGAGACTCCAAAGGCCTAATTAGGAGGGTGGTCTTGTTGGTTGACACCCCAGTCGGATAAATGTGTTTGGGGAAAGAGATTTTCTAGATGGGAACTAGGAAGAACAAGTTAGATTGGTTGGAAATACACCTTGGGAAGGGAAAACCTAATATTCGAGGGAAAAAAGAACTTTATCCAAAGAAGGATTGTATCAACCCTAAGCTATACCTACTAGGCCTTGGGAATGCCTTTGCATGGACTTTGTGTTGGGTTTGAGTAAAATAGCAAGGGACTATGATAGTATAAATGTAGTTGTCGACAAATTCAGAAAAATGACTCACTTGATTCCTTGTAAGAGCACAAATGATGCTTCCTATATCGTTGGATTGTTCTTTAAATAAATTGTGAGAATCCATGGGTTTCCCTTAAGCATAGTGAATGAGAAAGACTCCAATTTTTTGGCCACTTTGATAGAAATCTCTAGAAGAAGTTAGGTACTAATTTGGAATTTTCTTTAGCCTACCATGTTTCATTTAGATGGTTAAACATACATAGTGAATAGATCATTGAGAAATCTATTGAGAAAACTAACCAAACAACATGATCAAGCATGGGATCTAGTGATTGACAAGCTAAATATGCATAAAATGATTCATGAAATAGATGTATAGGGAAAATTCCTTTTGATATGGTGAATGAGTATTACCCTAGGGGTATTATGGTGTTAAGAGACTTAATAAAAATGGAGAAGAGGAGTGCATTGGGAGAAACTTTTGTAGAGAATATCAAAGAAGTTCATGAGAAATTTAAGAAGACCTTGTAGAAAAGTACAGATAAATACAAAACCCAAACTATTAAGTAAGGAGAGAAGTAAAATTCAAGGTAGGTGACTTGATAATGGCCTATCTTATAAAGGAAAGATTACCCAAAAGAAAACCAACCAAGATTCTAATTAAAAATATTGGAGAATTGAAGTTAAGATATAAGTTTTGTGACAACACTTGGATGTCATGACCTCATGTGTGCTGATGGCTAGATACATCATTCTATCGTGAGTTTTCATGTACTGCCATGAACTATAAGATACCATGAACTACTGAGTGCCTAGTGTTATGAATAGATGAGTGTTGGGTGCTATGAACTACCATGAGCTAAGCACTTGGTCTTATATAATTTATAGTTTCAGAGGTTCTCTACTATGTGGAGCAAGTGGATATTGTGAGACATTTGGAAACTCTTGCTTGGCACACATAGAATTTTTTGAGTTAAAGGATGTGGCGGTGTTATGACTGAAGCCACTGCAGGTGCCATGACTGAAGTTGCTACTACATAGTTAAATAAATAGACAAGAAGCATGTACCATATGCAAGCAAGGTATAGAGTCGCAAAGAGGTCTCTGTTGTGAGCCAATACCATGATTAGAAGTTGTTATATTGTAGGGGTGCTAGTACGCCAAACCAAGTGTTTGACAATATACTTCATTATCCATAGTACCCTGATATCAAGCCTAGATTATATGAGAACTATTTAACAGAATGTCTAGTATCATAGCTACTTTGGTTTATTCAAATATAGCTTAGTGTTTTATTCATTTACTATTTAGTTTTGAATCATGGACCCCCCACCCTATCCAACAACATTACAATAGATAGTTAACCACTTGACATTATTAGAGAAGGATAATGTAGCTCTTAAAGTCACAACTCTTTCTCTCTCGGCAGTTTCCTAAGGTCTCTTACTATAGTTACAGAAGTTCAAATCATTGAACCAAACTCTCTAGGGCAATATTCACTCCCTACCTGAATCATTAAATGACTTAACCTAGTAGGTTGTGGCTAATTCTTCATGCATCAAAGACCTCTCTAAAATGTTTACCACACAAACAACAAGGATCACAAAAGATATCAGCTCCATTATTGAAGACTTCAGAGATATTAGAAACCTCAAGGACATGAAAATTGAGCTTGTTTATAAACAAACATCTCTCTTGACTAAAACAAAGTAGCTTTGGTCATCACCTTCTCCAGCTCTATGAATCCTCTAACTGGGTGATTCTAAATGTCCTCTCTTGCTTTCTAGGTTTTGAGCTTTTCATGTGTTGGCATCATAGTGGGTGTGTGAGCATGGTTGATTATATCCTCATTGTTGCTTCTTTCCTCCCCTCCATCCAAAACTTTACTATCTCATGTCTTCCCTTAGGTAATCATGCCCTCAGCCTTTCAGTTCATGTTTCTTCCCACCCTCTACAACCCACCTCTAGTCACCCTACCTAAATCTTCCCCCATTACCCATTTCTATTTTGAGGATAGTGATCAAGACCTCTTCATTTTTCATTTGAGTAGATTCGTCTACCCCACTAGCTTTACAGGTCATAGTTAGGTGTCTATCATGTTTCATTCACTAGCTACCATGACTTGGGAGTTAGCTCTCCTCTCTATCCCCCACCTCTCCATTCCCAGCACTCCTAGATCTTTTCAACAAAATACTTATCCCATGAACCACTATTTTGATGATGCCTATTAAACTTTCCACTACTCTTTGCACTTGGCTTTTGATACTCATTCCCCTACTTTCACCAATTTATGACTCTCTTACAAACACTTTCTTTGCCATAAAAAATGATTATTTATTGCTTCACAGGGCAAATCCCTTCATGACACTCTTATTTAGTATCCCAAGTTGTTTTGGTGTGTCATGTTATTAACAAAGCATGTCCTAAACATGACATTCCATTTCCTGATATAGACATCATCGTAGAAATGATAGCTAGATATGAGATGTTATCACTAATGGATAGCTTCTATAGATACAATCCCACTAAAATAGCTCCTAAGGATCAACAAAAAATAAATTTTACATGTCCTTGGGAAACATATTGTTGGAATGTTATTTCTATTGACCTTAAAAATGCAAGGGAAAAATATCAGAGAGCTACGACTACTATCTTCCATGATTACATGGACATCCTAATGAAGACTATGTAGATGACCTGCTTTGAAAATCCCCTAGAAGAAGTGATCACTTGGGTATCTTAGACCAAATATTCAATACAATGGAAGGCTATAAGCTCAGCTTGAATCCTAAAAAGTGTGTATTTAGGTTTGTTTCTAGAAAGCTCCTAGGGTATATTATTTCTCAACAAGGCATCAAGGTTGACCCTGAAAATGTAAAAGCAATACTTGAAATGCCTTCTCCAACAAATCTAAGAACATTAAGAAGCATACAAGGAAAACTACAGTCTACCCATAGATTCATTGCATAGCTAGTAAATAAATGTCGAGCCTTTCAACATTTACTATCTAAGGGAGTATCCTTCCAGTAGAATAATGAATGTGGTTAGTCTTTTCAATAGCTCAAAGATTATCTTTTGAATCCACTAGTTTAAATGTTTCCTATTCTAGTAAAACCATTTATTTTATATATATATATATATATATATATATCAGCTATAGAAATAGAATTAGGATCTTTGTTAGAATGAAATTATGAACAAGTGAGAGAGAGAGAGAGCCATTTATTGCATCAACAAAACACTTATGGGGTATAAGTTGAATTATTCACTCATAGAATGAGCATGCCTTGTTGTCATCTTTGCTGCCAAAAAGATGAAACATTATGTGCTATATCAAAAAACCATTCATGTCTCTAAGATTGACCCATTAAAGTATGTCCTAAACAAAGTCACTCTCATAGGGTACATAGAAAAATAGGTTATGATCCTTAGTGAACTTGACATAGAATATGTGGATAGAAAATAAATCAAAAGACAAGTGATAGTTGACCAATTAGAAGAAGTACCCATAGCAGATGATTACTCCATGTAGATAGATTTTCCACATGAAGACATCTTTAACATGGATATAGCTAATGAATGAAAGCTTTACTTTGATGGCTCACAAAGAAGAAATGGTTTAGGAAATGGCATCATGTTTGTCACACTTCAAGGGGATATAATCCCTAAGTCATATCAGATAGCATTTAACTATACAAAAAGCATAGAAGAATATGAAGCAATGGTAACAAGATTGAAGCTAGCCATCCAATGGACCATGCAACATTTACAAGTATATGGTGATTCTTGATCAGTCATCCAACAAGTCAATGATGACTATGAAACTAAATATGATAAGATGACACCTTAAAAATAAATGGTAGATTTTTTTAGAATATATAGTCTACTAGTATAACTAAGAGGGGGGGTGTGAATAAGTTATACAACTATTGTCACAATCATTCACTTTAAACTATCTTAAAGAGATGAGTAATGTTAACTAAAACCACAAAAAGATACTCATACACAATGAACACCATATATGTTAACTAGGAAAATGCTTGATCAGAGGGAAAACCCCAGTGGTGATGGTACCCACTGTAATCACCTAAAAATGGTCTTGTTATGCTGCAGGTTTTCTAATAGGTTTCTTTGGAGCTTTGTGGAGAACTTCTCTTTCTTGTCTACATTCTCTCATCCATGGCATTCTAGCTTAGCTTAACTTTCATTTTTACATGTAGCTTAAATCATATAGTCTAATAGTTGGATTGTAACACTCTCATACATGCTTAGCATAGCTACCCTTTGCATCTCATTCTAGCTTAATCTTCATTTGCATTGCATCCTTGAGGAACTCCTTGAGACATTTTCATTCTTGTTGTTGTCTCAAAGAACCTCCCGTTGCATGGTTTACTAGCAAGAAGCATATCTCTAAGGCTCGACTGAGAGCCTTCAAACTTGAAATATACCTTCTTGCACTCTATGGATAGGGAGCGCTAAGCTAGCATTCAAACATTTTGAACTCATGGAATTGTTTGGATAGAAGGGTTTAGAGTGGGACACTTTCGAGTGTACACCCACAAGATGATGTACTAATATCTTGTTAAAGGATAGATCGTATTAGAAGTTTGTTACAACATTTAGTACATATGAGTCCCTGTTAGGAGGATTTGAATTCCTATTAGGAGATTCCAACCCTATTAGGAGTTGTGGAAGATAGCTAGATCCACTTCCCAAATAGTTTCAAGGTTAAGATCAAAGAACTCACTATCCAAATGATCTCTATATTATCCCTTGTAGAATAATAGAACTAAAATGCACTTCATTCCTTTATCTATGTCTTATCAACCAGAATTCTGCTCCTTCAGATCTTGTAACCAGATCTCATACTACAAATCCAATGATCCCTTGGATCACTTACATGCATTCAATAAGCATTCTGCTTCTTGTCGCACTATGCACTAATACTTTCCATTCCACTTGATTCTCTTAATTCAATTCACATTATAAGCAAGGAAAACAACTTTCCTTTATACCATATCTTCATAATAATTCCTCAAGTTGGTCTTGAGGTTTTCCCAATTCATTAAAATAAGATAATTAATTAGTTTTGAATTTAAATAGCATTGTTGGCTCATAGTCTATACAAAACTTCACATGTGTGAAACCACATTTTGTGCACATAATGGCATCATCGTATGACTATCCTTGATAAATATGTAACTGCACATCTCTTCATTACATCTTAGATGAAAGATAGTGATAGATCATCACAACTCTATTTTCCAATGCTTAGGATACTCCCCCAATGTAGTATTGTCAACATTCATGCTAATAATCTCCCCCTTTCGCATTGATCGCAACATAGGTGAAAAAAAATTAGGTTCCAAAAATACCTAATTGAATTTCGTTGTTGTTGTTGCTATTGTATTCACATAAAAAGGGTCATCTAGACCATTAGCCCCCTTCTCAGCATTTTGGATAAATTAATTAATCATTTACCTAGACCAAATTGCTAATAATCAATTAATTTGGTTATAACCTATAGTTTGACTATGCTATCCTAAGTTCATAGTTTGACCTTGTTCGAACTATTCCCCAATAGAAAATTTTCACTGAAGTATTGTAAACTATATCGTACGACATATTGTGCTGTCTTACTATCGCCTAGGTTCTAAAAGAATATCACTTGAGACTTTTTTCTGCCAAAATAGGGTCTATGATCAGCTTTATCTGATCTAGGTTCTTGTCACTTGGGTCATTCCTAGTCTTGATCACACATCTATATGTTAGGTGTTGTCCAAAGCTGAAAAGATAGGTTTGGTCTATCAAATGTAAGTCTTGAAATGTCATTTATGATTACTTTTTAAAATCTGGTTACTATTCTATGCTAGCTTTTCACTATTGAGCTTCTTGCTCACTTGCTTGGCTTGAGTCACTAGTGTTGTAAATTCTTGAGCACCTTTGACAACCCATCTATTCTACCTTGACAAGTGATTATTCTTGATTGTAAGAGCTTCAAATTTGAAACACTTCTCTCATCTTGTAAAGAAAAGTCACATCTTTACATGCCGATCACAAGCAAGTTCCAAGTTGGTAACGATAGTCATTCCCCTTTCATTTTCACATGGTTAGAAACTCCACCTAGGAATCCTTGCAAACAAACCTATGTGGAATACCTTGATTCTTTTCAAAGGTAGACAACCAACATTTGACACAATTTGCTTTACAGTTTTGAGAACCCATTTGGAACACCCTTTGACACACCCATGGGTGGAAACACTTTAACCAACATGCATCTTGATGAAATCAAATGTTGTTTAGAAGAAAAAGCACATGAAAATGAAAGACTTTTGGAAATTATCATGCTAGGGAAGGAGTGGATCAACAAGTTAAAGCTAATTGCCATAGACACAATGAGGAAACTAGAAGAGACCATTTTCATAATCCTTTTGAACACATTCCTATCAGGGAAAATCATGGTAATCACTCACCTCCAAGGACTCCTAGAGTCAACACAAGAGCATGTCCATCACCACCTAGATAGTCACAATCACATCATGAAAGTGAGGAGGAAATCAATAATAAGGACGTTGTAGGATTTCAACAAGATGAGCTCACTCAAAAACTGATGTTAAAAGCTTTAGACCAAAATTGGGATCAATACTTCTAATATATGGCAAAAAAAGGATGGAAGCTCTTATTAGAATAATTTTAGATTAACTGAGAGGGTGGGGTGAATTAGTTAATCAAGGTCAAGATGTCTAGAAAAAACTTTTCACAATTCAGTGAACCCATATAACATTCTTAACCATGCATGCATTCATTGTGTAGACCAAAACTGATATCTTATTGTTTAACTAATATGTAGAAATGTAAAACATAAAACATAACATATCCATCAACACAATTGACACAATGATTTAATATGGAAACCCAATTTGGGAAAAACCACCAATAACATGCTACTCCTTTCTCACTCTTTTGAAGTGATGCCCTATTAAAGTCCAACCCTATTAAACATTACAACACACACTGTTAAACATGACCTGATTAAGGGATTTCAATCACCCTATTACAAGTGAGCCTTGTTAGAGGACTTTCAGTTATTCACTTGGAATGCCACCCTATTAAAGGATTTTCCAATGACTGTTAAGTCAACCTTTCTCCAAAGGATTTACCCTAATTTGATACAATTGTTAGAGAGTAATAGTAGAGTTTGATTTGATACAACTTACAACCTTACTTGTAGATTACACATCACTATTTAGTCCTCAACTCTGCTTGGTTTCCAATCTTTGCAATTCTAACTGCTTGTTCACCCTTCAAGCATTCAACCTTCTCTAGCCTTCTTGCTTAGCTCACCATTGTAGACTTCTTTTCTTGGGTCACTTGATGAATCAAACCCTCTTCATTCACCTTGTCAGATTTTCACATCCAAAACCTCTCTGACCTCTCAACCTTTTCTTCATGACTAGGAATCCCGAGATATAGGGAATTAGAACTCTTTTTCCTACTCATTATCCATCTCAAAAATTAGGGTTTTCAATGGATTAGGTAGGATACAATGTATCTACCCCATATCTTGTCTTCTCTAGAAACTTCTCCTAGAATCCATTTTAATTCACCTCTAAAATGATTTACATAAGATTATGTGCCTCCAGCTCATCAATCTCATATTTCTCCTAATTCACAAGTTCCAAGAAAAAAAACTTGTTAGCTTTTATTTGGTGAATATTTGATCTTATTCATAAAGCAACAGCTCAGCATTATCATTTTAATGATGCTTGGCACATATTGTGTTACTTGGGATCTACTAGATTTTACTGGTGCTTGGTACATACTAAAAATCGCTCGACATCTACTAACTTGCTCGACACCTATTGGATTGCTTGGTTTGCACTAGAAATTGCTTTCACTCAACTCCAACTAACTTTTTGCTCAACTTGCACTAACCTTACTCAGCACCTTCTATCAACTTGGTCAAGTTTGACAAATGAACTTTTCCAACCTTTTTCTTCTGAACTTTCTAAGTGTAGCCAAACATTTTGTAACCCCAAGTTTATACACCAATGGTTGAGACTTATAAAGTGGTCTTAAAAAGCTTAATTGCAAACAATATGGTTACTCTACCAAATAATTCCCATCCCTATGACCCACTGGTAGACCATCATGGTGGAGAGAAGATCACATTTGCATCTATCACTGAATCAAGGGTCACAATACTGAAAATTGTTTCAAGCTCAAAGATGTAATTAAAGATCTCATT
The DNA here is from genome assembly GCA_028749045.1 of Cupressus sempervirens. Taxonomy (NCBI): domain Eukaryota; kingdom Viridiplantae; phylum Streptophyta; class Pinopsida; order Cupressales; family Cupressaceae; genus Cupressus; species Cupressus sempervirens. Next base: position 569,236,932 of record CM053789.1, on the reverse strand, counting down.
GAGGCTAGTAAGGTTGTCATCGATGGCCTCATTAAAAAATATGACCACAAAGCTTTTAAAAAACCCTTTGTAGAATATGAGAAAGGTGAAACCTCTAAAGCTACTAAGAAGAATCATTATGCCAAAATTAGCTATGCTTATGCTGACGTAGACAACCATATAGGTATGCTTGAGCCTATTGAGTATTTATGTATGGCAAGTTCTAATGACAAAAACTGACCTAAAGATAAAAGACCCAAAGTTGTCCTAAAAATGTGAAATGCTCCTCAACACCATAATGACACTAGACCTAAGGTGGTACTCTAAGTGGTTGAATCTTCCTCTTCACAGTGTGCACCACTCAACGCTGTCACTAGGGAACAATTAAGAGTATGAGCCTACAAAGTTGTGTCATGTAAAATTATGTTGTAGACACTATGTGCTTAATTAAGAGTGTGAACAACTATGTTGTCTACATGACAACTCATATGGGTATGCAAACTCCTAGGTGTCTAACCTAATAAATAATAAAATAATACATTTACCCTAAGTAAACTTAAGTAAAGCATAAATAATAATAATTTACACTAACACCCCGCTTAAATGCAACTTAGGAGAATGCATTTAAGCTCACAAAATCTATAATGAAATGCATAATGGGTCTTGGCTACTAGGCCATGTTAGGTACCCAAGTAAAAATGCAATGTAATGCAATGCAATTTCTCTGAAAAATGGAGAAAGAAGGAAAATCTCATGGGAAAAACCCTCCCCCAAAAAGAGAGATAAGTACAATAAGGAAGATTCATGTATGGATGGAGTAATCAAGAACCCCCCATTATGACATACATCATGCATATATAATAGAGAATCCCTCCATGAAATCCACCCCTTAGTGAAGGATCTTGTGATGATGAGTTCTTGAAGAAAAAAGAGAATCCAATGCCAAAAAACAACATTTCTCCCTTTAGGAAGAAGGTACACCAAGTATATGTGTAAATATGCTTCCCATTGTGGATAGGAAGATGGAATAGGGATCCATATGTAGTATGGTGCAGATGCTCCCTCTGAAGTCTACTCAAATGTTGACAAGTCCTTGATGAATGTAGATGCCATAAACCAATCTGGTGGATGTCCAAAAGATGGTGGCAAACAAGGTAACATATCCATTTAGGGAATTGAAACAACCTCCAAAGATGATGAAGCATCCTGATAGGAAGATGCAGGAAGAGAAGCAATGTCACCTCCCCTCAATGATGTATGTACACCCATGAAAGAAGCTCCTTGATGATTGAAGAAGCTGCACCATGAAAGTTGAATAATATTCCTCCTTATAGGAAGAAATGGTGCCATAGGTGTAGTAGAGAATGCTCCCCAACTAGTAGGAAGAATTCTCAGAAGATATGATATTTGAGGAAATTGGTATACAATCTCCAAAGATGAATATGTCTCCTCTGAAGTAAAGAAGTCCTCCAACTCTTGTAAAGAAATGTCCACAATCAATTCAATCTCAAAAGAAAGCTCAAGTGGTCGAGGGTCAAAGTGTTCCCTCACAACAAGTGAAGAAGTCTCCTCAACAAGGAGAAGATTGATTTCATTGATGATGTCTCCCACATCTTCAATATAAGACTCTACAAACAACCCTGCAATGTCTAGAAGGAAGTCATCCCATGAAGCTGAAATAGAAAGACATTGTATATGTTGCTGCACTAAATCAAAAGCATCTATGGCTGGAACTAGATCAGTAGAAGCAACAAGAGTATCAAGATGTGTGATCTCATCTAGAGTTGAAGGTACTATAATTGGAGTGACTGAAGATAGAATGTCTTCTAGAAATGGAGGAACTGCATGGTCTCCATATGCTTTCCGAAGAGCCATCCAAATTTCATAAGGATCATTGAAATTGTCAATGACATCAAAGAAATTTTTATTGACACTAAAATAAATGACATCCATAATTATTTTAATGGGTGTCCGATCATTAGAGGGTCATTCTTTGGAACATAAATAAGGAAATACTTCCTTATGCTATCTTCTTATATGATCAATTATCAAGGCACTCCATTTCTAATAGTTCCTCTTTGTCAACCTTGGTTTAACACCAAACCAACATATGAAACAAAACTCCATGAGAGAAATAATTGTATGCACCCTCTAAAATGCAAAAAATAATTAATCAACCTCCATAATGCATGATTTGGCACTTTATATGTAGTGTGATTACAATAGGCACTTTGCCAATTTAGGCCTTAGTGGACTTTTGATTTTTCTATTTACAACCTCCTTTTATAGTTCAAATCTAGAACTTTAAATGTAGCTCAAAAATACAACAATTTTGAAGCTAGACAACGTAAAGAAAGGACCTATTTTTGAAAGTGGTATTTTTGTCCACACAAGCCTATAATCTGATTGCAGATCTAGAAAGTAGATAAAAAATTATTCACTAGAAAACAAAAAATAAAACCTAATTATGTGTCTAGATGAGCTCGTATAGATTAATTGAAGTTGCAAAATATAGGATTGGACAGGTATAGTCACCAAAAATTGCAATTTCTGACAAATTCATGCACCAAAACCAAAAAATAATAGCACCACTAAAATTTTTAGGGAATTCTAACCAAAATAAAAAAAATTGCACTTGATTTGGAGTCCAGTTAATTGAGATGTGGCCTCCCAAAGTCAAACTATCAAATCAAAATTGAATTTGGAGAGGAGTTTGATTAGCAAATGCAAGGTTAAATTTGATGTCCAAATGGTTGTCACAGCAATACAATCTGGCCTACTGATGATAATCAAATGACTATAAAATTTAACATAGTGACTAGTTGACATTAGTAAAAAAATCATCCTAATGATGTGGCAAATGATGTCAACATATGGATTTTACATGTGGCGTGTGGCAGGAATAATGTGGTAGTGCCACATGTCTTTGTTGACATGGGGGTTGAGCTAGCCATTTAATGATGTGGACCTATCTAACATCTTGCTATATGTGTCATGGGTGTGTGTCAACGGATGTCAGAAAATGCACAATGGCTAGATTGTGAATTGTTGGCTGACATTTTAAAAAACCTAGTGGGGAATTTTGTCACCATGCTAGTAGAGGAAGACTTAGATCATTGGTGGTGAGTTTCAATCATTAGTGATAGTTATGGCTCTCGGTGGTTTTGTGAGGTTAATCCCACATATTCTAACAATAGTGAAGATGAATTGGTATATATTCTTGTGAAAGATGAATTTGATGCTGAAGAAGATAAGATAGCACTTATCTCTCATGTTAGCAAAAATGATATATGGATTATTGATAGTGGTTGCTCACATCATATGACTGGTGACAAAACAAAATTTGATCATATGAAATATTATGGTGGAGGTAGTGTAAGATTTGGAAGCAATGAACATTGTAATATAAAAGGAAAAGGATGTATCTTGTTGACTAAGTATATGACAATTAGTATTGGGTTGAAGGACTAAAGCATAATCTTCTGAGTGTGGCATAGCTAAATAACATTGGATTCAAGGTAGAATTCATGAATGGATAGGTCAAACTGCTGGATGGGAAAGGAAATTAGGTTGGATCTAGCAAGCAAAAAAAAAGTAATCTATTTTATCTTAATCTTAGTGATTGTTCATGTTTTATTGCTCAAGTAGAGGAAAGTTGGTTATGGAATAAAAGGATATGTCATGTGAATTTTGATAATATGGTCAAAATAAGAAAACATAAAAGAGTAAGAGGTATTCCTAGTTTGAAGAAACTTGATATGGGTCTATGCAAGAATTGCCAAATTGGTAAGATGGGTAAGACTAGCTTCAAGAGCAAAGTCTATCAATTAGAAAAAGTCTTTGAAATTGTTCATATAGATTTATGTGGACTAATTGGAATAGAGAGTTATAGTGGAGAAAAAATTTTCATTCTTTTTTTTTGATGGCTACTTTAGAATGATGACAGTAATGTATCTAAAAGAAAAATTAGAAGCCTTTCAAAAATTCAAGTGGTATCTGGCAAGAGTAGAAAAGGAAACTGGAAAGAAGTTGAAATGCTTAAGATCAGATAGAGGTGGTGAATTCATCTCCCATGAATTCAATAATTTTTGCACTGAAAGAGGAATCAAAAGACAAGTATCAACCCTTGGTACACCACAGTAGAATGGTATAGCAGAAAGAAAAAATAGATCTATCAAGGACTATGTAAGAACACTAATGATTGAAAGGAATGTTGCTCTCAAATATTGGAAGGAAGCTATTAGCACTACAATTCAACTCTCAAATAGTGGAAGGAGGCTATTAGCACTACAATTCATACCTTGAACAAAGTTCAGTTAAAGAAAAATTCAAACAAGAAACCTTATCAACTATGGTATGACTACAAACGTAATATAAGTTATTTGAAAGTATTTGGCAGCAAATGTTATATATTGAAAGAATCTAGGAAAGGAAAATTTGATGTAAAAGGTGATGAAGGCATATTTCTAGCATACTCCTACAGAAGTAAACCACACAGATGTTTGAATTTGTCTACTCACAAAATTGTAGAAAGTCTACATGTTAGAATTGATGAATTGGTAGAAAAGAGTGAAGAAGAAAGAAACAAGGAAACTAAAGGCTGCAGAAGAGTTGTTTACTATGAACTTGATACTCTACCAAATCTATCTAAGAGAAAAGAAGCTTCATCTCCAGAGTCCCTAGAAACTTCAATACTTACTGAGTTGCAAATAGTAGAACCCGAGCTGCAAGGACCCGAGTCACAATTAGAGGCTACAAAGCTAGTTCAAACTAAGCCTGATGGACCTGAGTCATAGACAGAAGGACCCGAGCTTGAAACTAAAATTCAAGAAGAAGATGGTGGAACTCATTCAAAGACCAAAGAGCTTGTGTTAGCAAGATATGTCAGAAGGCATCATGCACCTGATCAGATTATTGAAGACAAATTTGATGGAACAATGACAAGAGGTAAATTAAAAGGTACATGTTTACTTGTTGAATTTGAACCTAGAAGTGTTAAAAAGTTCTAGAAAATGAAAGTTGGATTGAAGAAATGAATGAAGAGATAGAACAGATAGAAAAGAACAAAACTTGGACTCTGGTTCCTAGACCCAAGAATACAAATGTAATAGGAACAAAATGGGTATTTAGAAATAAGTTGAATGAAGATGGAAAAATATCAAGAAACAAAGAAATATTGGCATGCAAAGGTTATTCTCAAGAAGAAGGTAATGACTATGGTGAGACTTTTTCTCCTATAGCTAGACTAGAAGGTGTTAGAACTTTACTAGCATATGCAGCACATAGAAGATTTAAAGTATATCAAATGCATGTTAAATCTGCATTCTTGAATGGAATTTTTGATGAGGAAGTCTACATTAAACAACCAAAAGATTTTGTAAATCCTAGCAAAAGAGACATGGTTTGCAAACTAAACAAAGCATTATATGGTCTCAAGCAAGCTTCCATAGCTTGGTATGAAAGACTCCATAATTATCTAGTACATATTGGTTTTCAAAGGACTAATGATAATAGGAGTCTGTATATCAAGGAAGGACCATATAAGAAGATTGTGTTAGCAGAAATATATCAACGATGATACTCTATTTACAAGAAATGATGACTTCTGCAAAGCATTCTCAGAAGAAATGAGTAAAGAATTTAAGATGTTCATGTTTGGTGAAATAAAATTTTTAGTTGGATTGCAAATATAGAAGAACAAGAATGTTATCTACATCACTCAATCTAAGTATATCAAGGAGATATTGAAGAAATTTGGAATGGAAGATTCAAGATCAGTTGGAACACCTATGTCTACTAGACATAAGCTTTCCAAAAATGATGATTCCAAAGAAGTAGATAAGACCACTTACAAATCAATGATTGGAAAATTGTAGTATGTAGTACACACAAGGCCTGATATTGCTTTAGCATTTAGAATAGTGGCAAGATTCTCAGCAAATCCTAAAGAAAATCACATGATGGCAATCAAGAGAATCATGAGATATCTAAAAGATACTGAAGAAAATGGTTTATGGTACAAACTTGGAGGCAATTTGGACTTGAAAGTATTTACTAATGATAATTGGGCAGGAAGTCTTGATGATAGAAAAAACACTAGTGGTGGAGCATTCTTTCTTGATAAAAGACTAGTATCTTGGACAAGCAATAAGAAAATTTGTACATCTCAATCCACAGCAGAGGCAAAATATGTAGCAACAGTAGTCAACTGTTCTAACATTGTTTGATACAAACAACTCTTGGAAGAAATGAGGGTAGAGATCAAAGATTCAGTTGTCATATATTGTGATAACACCAATGTAATCAATATATCAACAAATCCAGTAATACACTCCAAAACAAAGCATATTGCTATAAAATATCACTTCTTAAGAGAGTTAGTGCAAGATAAAGAAGTCAGATTGGAATATGTGAATATAAAGGAATAGATTGTAAACATATTCACCAAACCATTACTTAAGGATACATTTCTATATCTAAGAGGTAAGCTAGGGGTTATTCCCCTATCTGAAATTCCCTAAATGATGTTTAGTGAATGCATCGACCAAAACCTATTGAAGATCAATAAGTTGGTGCAAAATTTGCAAGGGCATATTGTAGATGAATCAATACTTAAGGTACATTGGTATTTACAGAGTTATTATCTTTGGCATGTGTTGTCAAAGAGGGAGAATTTTTCGAAGAAGAAGTTTTTTGAAAGAGGGAGAATGTTTTGAATGAACTTGGTAATAGTTGTTGTAGATAGAATTCAGTGAAAGGAAGAGCTCATACTGATAGAGGGAGTTCTCAAGTCTAAAATCTAAAATTTCATCATGCTATGATATGTTGTGTTGCCATCAATTGCCAAAGAGGGAGATTGTTGGATACAATTGGTTAATTGTGTGTTGTCTTTGATGTTACACATATGTCATATTACTATTAGTCAATACCTGTTGAGATCACTCGGGCAGTGAAGACAGTTCTCAGTGTCTACCAAGCATTTCTATGTTTGTCTAGTTTAGAAGGTAGTGTCTACCGAGTTCACTCGAGCATCGAAGGAAAATTTGCAAAAAGTGTGTGTTAATCGAGCACACTTAGGTAACGATAAAAATTTGGATGGAACCAATGCTAACTCAGCTCACTCGATTGCAAAAGGGATTTTGTAGGTTTTTAGTGCTAACCAAGCTTCTGCTGGTTAACAAAGGAAATCGTTTCTGGGTTAGTCTCTACTAAGTTGGGTCGACTAAAAAAGGATTTTCTTATTTTTTTGAACTAAGCTTAATTGATTTATCTATTCATTCCAGTCAACTAAGGTGATGAATATTGATTATTCTAAGTTGTATTTAAGCTGACTTGACAAAATGGAAGATATATTTGTAAGGTCAAGTTGTGATTTCAAAGTGTTCGAGTGTAAGAGATGATGATGTGATTGAAGATTTAATGATGAGCAAAGGAAGTGAATTTGAAGGATAAGCAAAATATCCTTGTGGAGTAGCAAAGCCATATTTGATCAGGAAGGATAAAGTACAAGCTAGAACAAAGATTTGTAATCAGCAATTCAGTTGCATTCAAATCAAGTCTTCTCATTGTTACTCTCTGACCATTGTAGCAATGATCTAAATCTCCTAATACAGTTGGTTTAAAAACTATTTGCAAATCCTTTAACAAGGTGGAAATTCCATTGAAGTGTTCTCAAGACCTCTACAAGGCCACTCCTAATGGGGTGATTAAATCATTTAATAGGGTCACACCTAACAGTGTGTTTTGTAACTTTTAATAGGGTTGGCTCCTAATAGGGCTAACTTCAGAAGAGTGAAAATTAGTAACTAGTTACTGTTGGTGGTTTTTTCCAAATTAGGTTTCCACGTTAAATCCTGGTGTCAAATATGTTCATGCTATTTTCTTTTATGTGTTTGCAACTAAGTTAAGTAATGGTACTTACAGACAACATCTAAAGGTTTATATATTAATCATTTACTGAGCTAATCCAGTTATTACCAAGTTATAGCATTCTATGTGTTTACCAAACTTCAGCAATATTCAATTGTCTGTTTGCATTTTGTATTGACATTTAAGGGATCTAGGATTTATTTTTGTAGTAACTAATTCACTCCTCCCCTCTCAATTACTCCTCCTATATTTCCAACAATAGATTTACCCCCCACAATATTATTTTGGCTAAGTTTGGAGCTCATTCATTCAGGCTTGTAGCCATTTTTGACCTAATCTAGTTTCTCCACTATCTTCGTGGCTTTGTAGACTTGACTGAAGGCCAACATTGATACCCTTACTTAGCCTACTACTCCTTAGTTGCTATTGTTGATGCTGATAAAGCCACTAGAGCCCATTGTTGTTATGCTTAGGCTCTTACCTTGTTGAGTTAAGTTGGGATTGATATTGACCATCTCCCTCCCTACTAGTTCTTATTGGATGCTCCTGCTCATCTACCCCCCTCTCGGTAGGAGTTGAATGGACATGTTAAACTTGACATTTATAGGTAGTATATCATATGGACTTGGGTGGATTCTCCAAGGGAACTACATTTGAGGATGTCTTTCTACGATGAACACTTCTTAGATATTAGGGATGGGATTATTCTACACCCTGAGTACTTACATAGATACTAGACACATGCCCTGTGTATCTCCCTGGGCTCCTTTAGAGTGGGCTCACACAGACTCTAAATCTAGGTCGATCACCATATTGCTAGAGAATAAGTTTTGTAGACTTTCTACCTTAGCAAAGGTAGAATCTAAGATCCGTTTCCTTTTTAGATGCCCCATATACTATGAGATTAGAGGGAGATTTTATTGTCTATTTAGAGATTGCAAATCCATCTTGGATCTTTTTAGGCACACAGATCAACATTGCATTGCCCTCTATCTCTATGAGTTCTTAAAACTTTGTGACCATACTTTACAGCTATCATTTCTCAGGAGTTAGACCCAAGCACCACTTATTACAACCTTCTTCTCACCCTTAGCTCTAACTTGAGGAGTGAAACAATGTATGGTTTTCCTAACATAGGCCATTCTAGATCTGTGAGACCCCATAGGGAATCTCTTCACTAGAAACACTCCTCTTGTAGCACTCAGCTTCATCACAGGACCTCTAGTAGCTGCACAGATCAATCATTGTTGGATTTTTTTCCCTATGAGGACAAATACCTATTCTTTTTCATGATGTCTCTTGATTTCTTCTTCTTTTGTTGTACTTGTTATTTTTTGGACACTGTTTGGTGCTCTACTTGTCTTCTTTCTTCTTGGTGTAAGCTTCCAGTCCCATAGACCCACGTTGTGGTCTTTTGTTGGAAATTGATAAAATTATCTTATCTTATGAGGTTGAATTACCTCCAGATTTAGGAATATCCCCTAAATTTAGTGTCAATGATCTATATCCATATAGAGGACCCACTCCAAATGCAAATCATACATGGTTACAACAAGATGTAGATTTGGAAGCAAAAATCACTACGCCCAAACCAATATAGATAGAGTGTGTTGGGACTCAAAAATCCACAAGGATTTTGAGTACCATATTTGAAAACTTTGTGAAAATGAGCCCCTATAAATGCTTTTCATGCATATGTACCTAGATATTTTTTTGAGGGCTATAATATGTTTCAAGTCCTCATTACCTTTTATTTATTATATGCATTCATCTTAGGTCCTTAAGTTAAAATTATGAATCATTTCATGAGATGTCATTTGGAGCATTTGAGAAATCTACATTTTTTCTTAAGAGTTAAATAATGTTTAGCAAATAGGTTTGCATTTGAATATCTTGCACCCAGTGAAATTTTAGGACCTACCACTTTTTTAATGTTTAGTATGCATATTAAAGAACCTATGTTTCATATTTCAAGTCATTTTGACATGTTTTGATAGGGTTTTTAGTATCCCAAAGTTGGATATTAAATATATGTCATACTCAAGCATTTTACCCAAAAAATGGGAAGTTAGGTTTGACGAAGTAGAATTTTGACCCAGCTGATCAAAACATGATGATTCCTTCTCCATTGTAATCTAGAGGTCAAATACTTCCTAAGTTCCATATATTGATCTTACAATGAATCTATTTGATTAGTTTTCAAATGGGATTCCAAATGCATTTCTAAGGTCTCATTGATGATCAATTTCACAAATTTATTGGTAGCCCCATTTGGGATGTTATAACTTTCAATCCATGATAGATAAACATAAATAAATCACACAACTATGTTCTAAACTGAAAATACTCTCATTATACCAATTTTCAAGTTTCCATCAATCCATTTGTGCACTTTTACATGATGTCGCGATATTGCAAATGATGTCGCCAATTTGGAATTCCATAGAAAAATTGCAACAAGCCATCACCTGGTAGAGTGAGCCTAGAGACAATCTGATATGATGTTGATACCTCACATAGATTTGACGATGGTCTCTATGTCACAATGAAAAGATGCTCAATAATTAATGATCATAACCTTGCAATGGTGTAAAACATATTTGCGGGGCTTAATAGGTGTAGAATGGTGAGTTGGTTGGTCTGAGTGAATTAGATTGTAGTTCTTGGAGATGACATGGTGGGCTTCTTGGGTGGATGACGATGGAGCAGTGACTATGTGCTAAAGAGGATGGAGTGAGCCAATACCAAGCTGACATATATCGCAAGTAGAGTGAATGACCATGAGCTTCGAAGGAAACTAAATAAATATAAATATAAATTAATTAATATCTTCTCATATGCATGAAGAAAGATTAAATGAGATATTGGAAATTATTCAGATGTGGGGCCCACATGAGGAAATTGACCAATAAAAAATGAGAAGGTTTATATCAACCAATCAAACAAATTACTTTTTCCAGACCTGTTTGTACCCTTTTTAAATTGGCCTCTACATTTTTATATATTTTGACTACATGAAATGAAATATTTTAAATGTTTTTAGAGGTATGTTCATTCTGATGGTCTGTAACTTCAAATGAGCACCCAGGGTATGATTTTTGTCCAAATATGCAACTATTATATACATTGGAAAGTTCTCATAGTATAAATTTTGATTTTGAAATCAGAATAAGTGCAAGTCTTAATGGGTGAAAGATATTTCCATTTTTGTGAAACAAGGGAGTTCTCAAACTATTTTCTATTGGCTTTCCCATGGTAGTTCAGATTTAGTTTTTTAGCAAATGATGATCTGGGTATACTCTAAACTTGGCAGAGATGCTCCTCATAGTGTTATTTTCCTTTTCCATTCATTTAGTGGGTTTTCTAGTAGAGGATTTAGCACAAATTTGGAGGTCCTTTGCATTACTAGTTTCTTCTCATCATTTGAAGATTTTTGCTAGTTTTTTGTGCCAAATGATGAAATTTAATTTGGCTAGTCTTGTATCTCTCTCATGTTTACTCTCACCATCCCCATAATTTGTACATATCTTTTAAGAGAATATTTTTTGTCTAATCATATAATTCATCATTAGCATATCATCTTACTTACCCTCCACTGCACCCATAGACTAATCCTCAAGTTTGTATCATCTCTATACCTATGTTGACGCCCTCTATCATCTAAGGTTTTGCACTATACAACCTATGATGCACTCCTTAAACTCTCTCTCCTCATCTTCGGTCTCAAAAAAGACACGGTCCTCATAAAAACATGTCCTCATCTCTAGCCTCATCTATCTATCACACCACTTCCTTTACACCAATCATCTCGACATGCATCCACTAGTAGTATTGTATCCTCGACAACTAATAGTCATTGCAACTGTTAAAATCTGCAATCACTAAATATGTATCATTGGTAGGCCCCTTAGAATGCTTTGTGATTGTGAGAAAATATAGTGTATCCCCACAAAAGTCCCTACTCTCTACCCAATTTCTTCTACACATGACTTAATAAAAATCACTCAATAATGTATATAGTGTGGCCAATAAAAATTGTTGTGACCAACAATAAGGGAGATGTCCCCTATACTCCTCACAATCTAAACATGGCCTCTAGAGATGTATCAAGGTCATCAACATTCTTCTCTAGCACAACATATTCCCCATGCTATGCTAGGAAACAATACTACTATACATGTACATCTAGGATTGTCTTGTGGAGCTCCACTTATGTAATATCATCTGAGTCATTACAAAAAGCTCTTGTGCCTATATGTGGAACAACGTCACCACAAACACCATGGTAGTAAACCTATGATACATTACAACATATATGTATATGTACAAGGGATAGTGTATACTCTCCTAAATAATTCTCTCTACCACCTAACCACATTTAACAAAAAAGAAACATATGCCTCATAGAAACCAATGGATAAATAAAACTATAACTTGGTACCAACCACCTTGAGCTCGTCATCCTTCATTAATCCCTCCATGGGTGGCAATCTTGTTCCTAGGTCTTACACAACCCTCTCACCATGAATTTTTATGGAGAAAATTTGGTACACATTCTTGAGTATGATGATCATCTCTCCATTGGAACGCATATGCAATAATCATACTAAAATCGGCTTAGATGTTAGGAATTTGTGCCATGCACCATAAACTAATTGCATTGAAAGTGATGCACTTAGATCCTCTATCATTTTTCATATCAAGACCTATGTCGGAAGAATCTACTTCCTCCACATCAATGTATCAAAATCCTTCTACATACTAGAGGCCAAAATAATCAAACTTCTAATCTTGAACAAGATCAACACTTAACTATTGTAAATATGTCACTATACTTAATAGAATCAAAACACACATTTAATTATGCAACCACAATATTCAATTATATGCTTCTCACATAATTGCACACATACAAAGAACAATTATGTATAGAAATCATAAATTGAACCCAATTGATAATTTTCAACATCATCAATGCATGAGTTTAATGCAAATGGACGAAATTGTAATAGAAAATTAAAAAGTAATCTAGCTTGAAGTGACTCATTTAACCAAACACTTGCAAAAATCTCCAAAGTTTGACTAGACATTACCCAAATTTGACCCTCCAAACCATGACCCTCTAGTTGCTCACGTAGCTTGACCCTCTCTACATGACCACATCTCAAGTTCTCTCCTCCATTAAAACTAAAATTTGTCCTTTTATTTTGTATTAACTTCCTCTCAAAAAATTACCAAATCCTCTGATGTAAGATAATATTCACCTTTTTCTCTTACATATTCTTAGATATTTTTAGTGACACTACGTTCTCTAATGTTAACCTTATTTGAATATTATTAATTTTTTTTTAATGTAAACTTTATGAAATCCTATTCATTCTATTTTCTTGAGATAATATAGATTCCATAAGTTGGTCTGGCTTTAGTTTCATTAGATTTCTACTTCCTCATACAACAATTGAGTTCCTATTTATTTATAAGAATCTAAGATGTTTTCCCAAATTACTTATCATTTGAAAATATTATCCTCTTTCAATTTAATATTCCCAAATTTTCTTCATACATTTTACAAAACTTTCTTGATTTTTTTGGGTCTATTATTCAATTTTAAAAACATTGCTAACATCTAAAATCTTTTAGATTTAAATCATTGTTGTCAATGCATTCTAATCTGAAAGATCAATATATCCGACTTGAAGAATTTCCCAAAATTTTTGCATATTATTGTCCACAAACATTATGATAATAAAGAAGATCTATTGGGAGAATATACTAAGGTAGGACGTAGGAAATAGTCAATTGGTTGGAATCACCAATTATTTGAAAATATGACCATTGGAATCTGAGGATCTATTGGGAGAATATACTACGACAGGACGTAGGAAATAGTGAATTGGTTGGAATCACCAATTATTTGAAAATGTGACCATTGGAATCTGTATTGCCATTTATTTGAAAATATGACCGTTGGAATCTGTATTTCCATTTGAATTGATAAATAGGATATAATTTTTGAAGCAAGTCAATTTGAATTGTTATTGTGTTTCTCTGTTTACTATCTCTGTGCATTGTTTTCCTATTTGCATCGTCAACCCTATGCAATTGCAATTCTTTTTTTGTTTGTAACACTGTGCATTGCTATCCAACTACAAAGAATGGGCAAGAAGAGATTCTGTGCATCCATTTTAAAAGAGGATGAAGAGTTGTAGAGGAGATTAGAAATTTTGATAAAGAAGCCACATGATATGTTCAAGAAGGGAGATGTTGCTGATTTCAGAGACCCAATAGAGAAGACTACAATGAAGATAATTATCCAATGGAAAGAATGGGCAAGAAAAAATTCTTTACACCCAACGAGTTGTAGAGGATGAGATTTGCAAAATGAGAAAGATGTCATACCAGGAGAAATTTCAAAGAATGGTGCCAAGTGGTATATCGCCTTATTTCCAAATTATTATTCTCATATTACTGGTGGTGCTTTTAGTTTCAATTGTTTGTAGGTATGCAGGGCATTCCACCAAGTTGTCCACTGATTCTAATCTGCAAGCTCAACATCAATATGCAGATGGATTTGAGTTTTCAATTAGTGAAAGTCTAGAAGAAATGGACCTTCCAATCAATGGGACTACAGATGAGTTAATTAACAAATTGCAAGCTTTCAGTGATGATTTTGGTCTGCCAATCAGTGAATGCTTAGAGGAAATGGACCTGCTAAATAGTGAAATTGCAGATGAAATGGGCCAGTTAATTAACAAAGATCTATAAGAATCTGGCCTGCAAATCATTGAAAATAAATAACACATCAGCATGTCAATTGATGGGTATGAATCACAGAATCTTGCACTATCTGAGCAGTTGGGCACACCAAAATTTGAGAGCACATATAAATTTGGAGCCCATATGCCAATTAGGGAAATTTCAAAGGAGTTGGACCTGCCAACAAATAAATATGCTACTGAATTGGCTATACTAATTAACAAATATTTGGATGACTTTGGTCTGCAAATCAATGAAATTACAGAGCATATCAACATGTCAATTGGTAGAGCATATGCACATGGATATGACTTTTTAATTAGTGAAAGTTCAGAAGAAATGGTCCTTCCAACCAATGGAACTACAAATGAGTTAATTAACAAATTGCAAGCTCTCAGTGATGATTTTGGTCTTCCAATCAGTGAATGTTTAGAGGAAATGGACATGCTAATTATTGAAATTGCATATGAAATGGGCCTTTTAATTAACAAATATCTAGAAGAATCTGGCCTTCAAATCAATGAAAATATTGAGCATGTAAACTTGTCAATTGATGGGTATGAAACACAGAATCTTTCACTATTTAAACAGTTTGGCACAACTAAATTTGAGAGCATATATAAATTTGGAGCCCATATGCCAATTAGTGAAAGTTCAAAGGAGTTGGACCTGCCAACAAATAAATATGCTAATGAACTGGCCCTATTAATTGACAAATATTCAGATGACTTTGGTCTGCAAATCAATGATAGTATAGAGCATATCAACATGTCAATTGATGGATATGAACCACATGGTCTTTCAGTACTTGATCAGTTTGGCACGCCTGAATTTGAGAGGATGTACAATTTTAGAGTCCCTAGTAGCATTTTAGTTGGCCTGTCCAAAATAGTAGCATTAGAGAGCCCCAATCACAAGAATATGCAATATCAAAGGTAAATATGGAGAGGCCTAATCCCATGGAAGATGGTATGTCAAAGGTAAAGAAGGCCAAGGAATGTCTATTGGATGTTGTTGCAATTGAAGAAGAATCTGAGCATTTGGGAGTACTGGATGTTCTTGCAACTGCAAAAGATTCCAAACGTTTGGGAGCAATATTATCTAGCACTTCAATTAAATCTTATGGAAGTCCCTTTCTTTATAGAATTATGGGTGGATTTTTGTGTGCAGTAGCACTAGTGATTAATTGGTATAAAAGAAGGTCAATATATTGTTCTTCTAAGACTTTCCTAGAATCAGTTGAAGGAATTTAGTCAAGGATGAACAATACTATGCCACAATATCCTCTAATGCAATTTTTGAAAATGCGGAAGAAGGTTTCGTTTGTGCCTAGCATGCTTTTTCTAAATGAGTATTGTCCAGCACAGGCAGTCATCTCTTCTGGAAAAAAGAAAGATAGCAAGTGGAATGATTCAAGTATAAAAGGAAATGCAATTCACCTTTCCAATGTGAAAGCTCGGAAGCACAATTCAGCTTCTACCACAAACCAAGAAAGTATAATAACTGGAGGAATATATACGAAAAATTCTTCTTCTATAGGTCTCACATTAGTGGCAAAGGTGATTCTATTTCCCTTGAGAGTGTAGAAGAATCTAATAAGTGTTTCTTTTATTTTGTATTCTTATCTATACTGCTCATTTCAATATATTTGAAGCAATTTTTCATAAGAGTTATTCCTCCATTGACTAAGCATATGGTATGATATACACTCTAGTTTTTCATTGTACTATTTTTTTATGTCATTCAATGGCTTCTTTTTCCATTGGGATATTTATTTTATAACATATGCCCTTGATAGTCATCTTTGTTGCACAATGATCTGTTGTAATCTTCGTCTGTTGCAGCAAATCATCATCTTCGTGATTTTCCTCATGGTAAATTTCTAAGAAAGTTTATGTTTGTATGGTGCAAGATAATGATAAGAAGCAGCAAAAATTAATGCCAGTCTAAAAATTAGATCGGCTCTAGAAGGTAGCAAAGTCGAACTATTCTTTTTATAAACAAGTATGTAATCTCATCTTTCGTCAACACATTTTTACAATGGGCATGCATACATTCTCAGTTTTAGTTGAATTTTTTACTGATTTTGGAGGGATTCCATGATGAAAAAGATCATGTTTATCCTACTCCACTGTTATTAGTCTTGCTATTTTAGTTTTGTAGCTGATTTCCTTTTAGGAGCATATCTTAAGAATAGTTCGTATATGTATAATGCAGAAAGTAGATAAAAAACAAAAGAAAGGAATACCTTTGAGAAGATCATAATGGATACAAAATTCAAAAAAAATCTAATTGTGGTCATGAACAACAGGTTTTAATTGTTTATGCATGAAGGGACCTACTAACACCAGTAGGGCTCTACATGGTTCATCTTTACTACTCCATATTAAGTTGTCATAATGGACAAGTGGCTATTTTTAGTTAATTAAAATTCAAATGGAAGTTGTAACCACTGGAGATAATAGATAGTTATGTAAATACCTTGTGTCAGAACAAGGAAGCATTGGATGTGATTGATGGCAAAAGCAATAAAACTACCTCTGATTTCTTGCATTTTTCTGATTTTCTCACTGAGGCAAAGCTCTATATGTTCATGTATGACCCCTAAATTGTGTAAAAGCTATTTTTTTGGACAATCCTCTTAATCCAATATCACTTTCAATTGGTTAGTTCATTTTTCATTTATATTTGTGGAAGTTAGAGTGATTTTACTAAATTTAGTCCTGAAACCCTGGCTGTGGCAATTTGAATCACAAAATAATGCTTTGAGACCCATTTCACCATTGAAAAATTATATGAATTGGTGGAATGGAATGAATTAGTGGAAGAAGGATTTTTTGGATTTCTTTTATGCTACATAAGTTTCCAAGAACAGGGTAGTGTGCTAGATGCCATTTCGATGATGCCTTAGCCTAATATCTTCATGCATTAGGCTTATTTTACATAGGTAGACTAAGGGTTTGATAAAAGGGTGAGTTGATGAGGGTTCCAAGTGTTGAAAATTGTGGATTTATACCATATGTAACATGTTCAAAGCTCAGAAATCAAGTGTAGAAGTCTAGAGTGGAGGAATCCAATAGGTAATTTGTAAAAGTGGCCTAAATAGGCCAAGTTTCAAACTACCAATCAATTATTGAGGCATTTTATCCTGAAACACCCTACCTCTATTTTGGATATGTAGACGAAGGAAACAAATAGGTATCCCAATATGCTTTTACATTTGAATCATGACCTAGGAATGGAAATTTATGCTCAAAATATCTTGTTGGAGGTCTACTAGCAAGCAAGCCTAATCGTACATAAAGTATGACTTGATAAGGTCCTTGGTGTAAGTTGGAAGTTTTATTTTCGTAGAACCCATTTTTGTGAAATATGGTATCAATAGTCTAATAGCTACCTTCCATCTACATCAATTTTATTCTCATATTTTAACAACCTCTTATACTGATTTTCCTTCACTACTAAGGCCTCTTAGTCCTCCTAGATTTCCTGCCATTCTGAATTTAAGAATAATGGACACATATTTGGGTGTATGTAATGGTCTTGTGATCTTTTAACCATTCATTTATTGTTGGTAATGGACTAAAGGCACGATCAGAACCTTAGAAATGTTTTCATTGGAGATTTATTGTGGGTATTTTTGTGGTTTTGCTTCAATGTATTGCAATTCATTTCCATTTAACATGTTTAGTTATTATTTATTCATGAGTTAATGGGTCATAAAGATAAGTAACTTGGAAAGACATACCAAATAAACATAATTTATCTATGAAAAAATGTGCATTAGATGTAGCACTGCTTTTACCTAAATATAAGTTATCCATCATAAGAGAGAAATTTGTGTGCCAATGAAATTAGATATGTGCATACTTGAGCTAGTTACAAATAAACTTTTGATAAGATTAGTTGGGGTTTCTCATTAGCCAATTCTGAGGTCCAAGATCTGAACTAAGTAGATATTCCATGTTCTCTCTACAGGTTTCTTATTAACATAATAGATTGGGAAAAGTAAATGGTTTGGCATTTCATAAAGTTTAATGATAGCAATTCATTGATTTTAAAGCTTGTTATATGCATTGATTGATCTCATAAACCTACATCACTACCTAGTAAATTGTTAGTAGGAGAAACAATGTCCTAATAACATGTTTGCAACATTGATAGTTCTAGATATAGATTTAGTTGTGTAAATGCACAATATCCATTGAGGATTGGGGATTTCACAAGACCATTACAACCTTTTCTTTACAAAGAAGCCATTAAGTATCCTTTGGTTGTAGGGCCAGTTCTTTGGGCATCACAATTCTTTGGTTTTCTCAATTCAAGATTCTAATATGACATCTCCATTTCAAGATTTTGGCTTCATTGAAGATAAGATTAATAAGGTCAACGTGCCAACTAGTGAGAAAATTTTTGAAGCCCTTTCTATATCAGAAAAGATCACTTATCTAACAAAGGAACTTATCTAACAAAGGTTTGATTAGAAGGAGAATGATATGACAGTTGTTAGAAGATTGACCTTTGAAGCATGAATGCTGATGATATTCCTATGGGGGAGTATTATAGATGTGTTACTATGATTATATGTTACATTCATGACTGAATTTGTCATTGATGTCAACATAATAGTTTTCTATGGTATCTGATAGAAGAACAACGGAAAGATCAAGTTAGTACAGATGGCTAGTTGAGTGTTTACACTATTTGAGGTTATGGGAGATACTTATGAGTATCTAGTATATGCAATTAATTTCAGAAGAAGAAAGGATAAGTATAGAAGAGGTTATGTAAGTTTTGGTGATGTTTTTTCTGAGATAGAGTTTACAGAGGCATGTTTTGGTAAGCTTGTTATACCTCTTAGTAGAGTTGTTATTCTGAGAATCAAGGTTGAGGACATGAAGAAGACATGTCAATGGTGACATGGCTAAGCTCGCTCATCATAATATTTTATGTACGAAGAGTTATCCAAGTTGCAGGTTGGAGATTTATGTTATGACTAAGTGTAACGTGTTTTTAATGTGGTCCTATAATAATTAATTGAGAAGGTCTAACAACCGACTCAAGGAATTGTTTTCAAGACTCAGTATAAAGGAAGGACATTTCCTTTATCATGGTATGGAATGATATGGCTATATATTTGATGATAAGCAACAGTAAAAGAGAAATGCAAAGTTGAGCAGAGCAGTGCGAAAGTGAAGGAAACTTCATTGTCGAGGTTTTATTGAGTGATCTGAGGTTGATATTTTGATCTGAGGTTTGTGACCTAGTCTACAAGGTCTAACAGTGATTGGTTCGGTTGATAGAAAAAAGGAAAGAAGAAGATAATAGTAAATTACATTTTTGAGCAGTGGGCTCTTCTTGTAGTTGAAACTGCATGTTTGGGCAGTGGGCTCATCTTACGTACATTGTACCACAACTCCTAACAGGGTTGGAATCTCCTAACATGGATTCAAAGTCTTCTAACTTGGGCTCTATGTACTAAATGTTGTAATAAACTCCTAACAGGGTCCATTCTCTAACAAGGAATATTTATATTAGTACATCATCTTGTGGGCATCATTCCCACCAGGGTTTTCCCTCTAATCAAGGGTTTCCCTAGTCAACATATCTAGTGTAATTGTCTATGTGCATTTTATTATGGTTGTTGTTTACTTTGGTTGAATGATTAAGTTTGTCTAAAGAAGATAAATGTTTTAATTTTTGGATAACTGATTCATCCCCCCTCTTAGTTATCTTGGTGGACTATTGTTTCTAACAAAGGTCTTGTGCATTTTCCTATTTTGTTTTATCAGTTTTTGTTTTACTATTGCGAAAGAGATAGGAGAATATATGATTGGACACAGTAGTTAGACCTTGAAAGCATATAGCAAAGTACCTTAAAGAGCATTGTTAACAAAGGGAGTAAGTGACGGAGACAAGATTTTATCATGAAAGGGCAGTCATAACTTGAGTGTAAGAGGGATCCTACACTATCAACCATGAAAACATCCTAAAGAAGGAACAAGAAGAGACAATGCTAGAGTGCGTGCTTTCAAGAGGACAGGCATGCTTGAACATGAAATCAATGCAATGATAGTCAAAAAGGACTTTCAATGCATAGTATATTAGTTCGTGTGACACTTTAAGGAGGAGGTATCTATGGGAGCAAAGACAAGGAAGACAAATTATCTTCCAATGGTCTTTAAGAGTGTCCATGCAAACAATAATTCTTGAAAAGGCATGTGAAATATTGTTGAAGGAATGAATAAAAGGAAAATGATGGAATTTCATCACAATTGGTTACATTAAGTTTCAAGGGAAGTGATAAGAGGTAGAGCCCCATAGAAAATGAGGCAGTCATGAATATATAGTCCCTAAGAGAACTATGATGACAAGTGAAAAATGAGACTGAACTAGCATTAAAAGGTTAACACCACTTTCAATAGTCTAAGGCAACAATATAAGGTATTTTTGATGATTGAACAACAAATAGGCTGTGTTATGGATATACTACCATGGCTGAAGCATGGAATGCAAACACAGACCTAATAGCCATCTTTCCATTCAAGACTACAAATTTGGATGTTCTTAATGGTAACAGTTACAAAATTGGCAAGGTTAATGGAAGAAGTGGTGTTTCTATAGCAAGATTTGAGGGTTCTATCATGTCGGTTGCATTTCAAAATTTTCACATAATAGATTGGGAAAGGAAATGGTTTGGCATTTAATAAAGTTAAATGATTGCAAATCCTATTACCTAAATTAGATGATGTAATAAACTCCCAAATCTAAGATGCTAATATGATTATGGTCAAATGGACCTCACTACCTAATATAGGGGATAATTTTTTGATAACATTATTTATACAACATTATTAGCTATGGATATACACTTAGTTTTGTACATGCACAATAGCACTTTGAAGATTGGGGATTTCAAAGTGCTGTTGTTGGCATTTAATCCTTAAGTTTTGAAGAGGGCATTACTCGTTTATTCATCACTCATTTCAATGGAAGTAGAGTTTCATTATTTTTCTTGGCCTTAGTGACTTGACCACCAATAGTTTCTAGTTTTTGATGAAACCCTTTAAATCCTTATTCTACACACCTTCCTTTTACAGAGGATGAAAAGCCAAGGATTCCACTCCATGTCAAGATGTTTTATTCATATAAATGCATAATGTAAAATGCAGCATCATTCTTACTTGTTTGTTGTCTATCTAAACACTTACAGCATCTTATGAATGTGAATTGAGGATTTCTTCTTTTCTCTGCATTTGCAATTCTTTTATCCTAATATACATGGAATGAATGATCTACATCAATCTAGGAGAATCATGTATTTGCAAAGCAAATAATATGTGCCACAAATTTCACAAATTCAACAATCAAACTTATTCCAATTCATAATTATAATGGAAAGAAAATAGGTTGCATCTAAGGCATAATTCATTAATATTATCAGCAATATTGAAACAGTACCATCTTTCTTAATAGAAAATGCTCATTACTAGTTATCCGTCTCTCTATGATATCAACAAAGAAAATTGTTAGTCATTTTTCAAATATATAAAATAAAATTGCCATTACCAATTAAATAAAATTTTATATAATCCATCCCATTAAAGTCCCTGCCTTGGCAGAGGCTATCATATGCACCACTTCTGAATAACTTTTATAAAAACTATGCAAAGCTATAAATAACTATTCATGTTTCTATTGTTCTAGAAGTTCAAAAAAGTGTATTGATTTTAATTTATTTCCAGGTAAATTTCAAGAAAAACGAGGACAAGTTAATTTCTCTCCCTTGTAAGAAGGCTCGATGTTGTATTATTTTTAGTAATTGCAGTAATCTAAATCATTAGAAGGGCTTACTAGTTTTCTATTATTGAGCATATTGCTCATTATGATTCAAATTTTTTAATCCTAATCAATCCCCAACCCATTTGATATTCTTATCTCTGACACTTGAGGAAAAATATTAATATTGAAATAATTATGCTATCTATTCGTAATATATATTCATTTTCCAATTTGAATGTTCTATTATCCAATCATGTTCAATGATATTGCCTATTGCCTCTCTAGTGATGTCTAGGTTTAAGAGATGTCTAGGTTTAATGCTTATCTCTAGTTATGTCTAGGTTTAATTTATAAGCATGTGAGCCTTTAAAACAAGGGCTACAGGGCAGCATACTTTATGCCAAAAGATGGTAGGACAGTTTTAGGAAATATGAAATTTGTTACTGATCAATTTCTAAGGAGATCAAAGGAGATCAAATTAGTACGAAAATAGATAGTTGAATTGTCATAAACTAGTTGATAATCCAGAATCTCTTGGTAAAACCAGTCTAAACATTCACAATTAGAATCTACCTACTAATTGTACTCAACTGTGTACAATTTTTGGATCCTCAATAGTATTAGGCATTGACAAATGAAAAACACTAGCACAACCATTAATGGCCGCTTTGATCTGAAACAATTTTAGCCTTTTCTTTCGCCCCTTCAATTAGGTTCTTGATCATAAGATAGAGGATAAGAGAGCTAAAGGATGATAAAGGTGAGTTGGAATTTTTTGGGTTAGTTGATCTTTGAACAAACATTGTTGAACATGCTCAGATCTTTGATATTTGATAGCTTTCATTTAAATTCGATATTCCTTCATTCCAAGAGAGGCTGATTAATATCAACTAAAAATTTATCACTAATGCCTTTGGATCCACTTCTACCATGATATTAAACAACATTTTTGTATCCTTAAGTCTTGGAAACATCCTCTACCATGGACACGCCTACATGGAACATTGCAGAAAAATCCAAACTTTGGTTTGAGATACTGACTGAATATACAATGTTGGGAAGCTCCATATCCCACTTTGGTTTCCATGCAGAGGCATCAGTTCAAAAATCAAGACAATTATAGGTACTCTGGATAGCCTCTAAGAGTGGCATCATTACTCTCAATGATTTTTCAGCTGGATACTTCTTCAAAACTGGGAATAGCCTCTAAGAGCAACATCATTACACATTTCATACTTCTGACATCAAATTGTTCCAATATTAAAATAACTCCAGTTCAGATTAATTTAAACCCATTTTATATTTCTGATGTCAACCTTTTTAATAAAAAAAAGAGCAGCTTAGAATCATTTTTTTAATGTAAAAATCAATTGTAACAAAAGTTAAAGAAACTAGCATTGGCAAATAATGGAGCACCACAGCAATCTGAAATCCTCTTCAGACATCCACAAGTCTGTGAAATCTAATTTAAAAGGTGTTTGCATTTTAACTTACTAATTTACTTAAATGTTTGCACAAAACTCTTCTATTGATTGCCACCTGTGAACCCTAATTACAAAGTCTTCTTGTTTTACTGCCATGTGCATGCACTAGTGGGATAGGTGGATGGCCATGGTATTGTAAAAGACTGGAGGAACTAAAATCCTAGAGTTTCTGCAATACCAATCGGAGGCAGAAAAAAATATGCAACTTCTAAGTTGCGTATAATAGAAATGACATTTATAAGAAAACATCTTACAAATTGATTGGTCAGATTTAAAAAGCCAACCCACCACACACTTATCTCGCCAGAACTAATTTCCACCATGTGCTGTAGATTTGGAAAGATATTTTAGTTAATTTTGCATTGTTATTGTGTCCATTGAGAAGATGTTTCAATTACTGTTCACGTCTCTATTCCATACTCAATACATTTCCTGTGAGCAATGTTCTGTGATCATTTTAAAAAATTAGATAATCAAAACTATGTTCTAAAATGATTATAATGGATCGATAAATATGGGGCTGTCTGATTACTGCATATGCAATTGTCTTTGAAAATCTTGTACGGATAGACAAAATGGCTTAAATGAGGTTGGATTGTGACTGAAATGGAGATATGGTAGAGGCAAAAAATGAGTGTTTGGAAGAAGATAAATACCATTGGGAGCTGTGAATACAGGTTCACTTGAATTGTGGAACCTTCTTCACATTAGAAAGTTTAGTTAGAATGACTGTTAATAAAATAGTAACTACCAAGTCTCTACCTTTTTTACTGTCCTAGACCACAGATCTATGCCCTGGATGGATGCAGATAGAATGCATGCAACATTTGGGGATTTTGATAATCTGTAGGTTTGATTGTATTTGTGACATGTGAGTTAGCATGCAAATAATAGTCAAATAGCATGCAACATTTGGGCCTTCTCTTGCGTCAGAATGTGTGTTAGATCCTCTTAAAAACCTAAACATCTACAACGCCTCTAATGTGGCCAAGGAGAGCCTGCCAGCACTCTACAACTGATAAAATTCAATAATTCTCTATTGTAAATGTTGATAAAATCTAATAAGCAATGTTGAATTATAGTATAGCAAAAGAGAAATTAAATGAGGCTATTGGTTGTTTGAGATTGTTCAATCACCATTTAATAGTTTAACCCTCAGCTGTACATTGATTTGAGTACTAGGTTGATGTATCTTAAGAAAAGGATGAAGTGAGTATAGAACTATGGAGGAAGAGAAATCATGCTAATGTGGCCAAGGAGAACCTGCTAGCGCTTACATTGTACACACAACTGATACAATCTGCCAGCGCTTACATTGTACACACAACTAATACAATCTGATAAGTCTCCATTGTAAAGGTTAATAAAATCTGATAAGTCACATCTGGTTTCCTTTAGCAATTAATACACCGAGGGAAGACATGTTGTTCTGATCCTCGTTTGTAATCGGGCCACCATTTTTAGACACAAAATTTTCTCCTCTCTCGAGCTTCCATTGCCCACTCTCCCCTTCTATAGTGGTCACAAATTTGTGAAAAAGAATTTCATCAGTCCAATTCATTATGACTGGTAACTTTATCTCAACCTTATATACTAATAGGTGTCACTTCATTCTTGAAACTCAATCTAGGATTCTTCACAATAAGAAACACTATGAATTTTACTGACAACAATGAAAACTTTATCAAGTCTCTAAAAAATGTTTTATCACAAATGGAGGTCACATTTTAGGGCTTCATCAGCACCGAGACTTCTCGGAAGGTCACCCATCCTAGTACTACTTCTTCTTAAGTCTGCCTATCTACAAAGTGTCCTCCATGGTTTAAACCACTACTCTTGCAACCCCATTTGCAAGTCATATTTTAAATTTGCGACCCTAATATACTCATATATTTTAGTGCTAACATGTTTTTAATTGATATAACTTTTCCAGGTAGATTGTGTAATAGTTTTTTTCATCAATGCTAATGAAAAAAATTATTACACAATCTACCTAGAAACTTTATAACAATTATAGTTTTTTTCATCAATGCTGATGAAAAAAACTATCGCACAATCTACTCAAAAAAATTATATCAATTATCTATGGATTGTGGAAATTTTTTATCTTTAATATTTTTAAAGTAAATTTTTAAGGACAAACATAATATGTAAAATGGGGATAGAGGAGTTTCATTGTCAAGAATACAAAAGTAAAGAACTACAATAACAAGTGAAATAATAAAGAGTCTAACCATATTATTTCTATAGGAGATCACTAGTGGATTGGATGATTAAAAAATGGTACAAAATGCACTAAGTAGAGTAATGGTAGGAGGAACTAGTGTAGTCATAGCTCATCACTTATGTAATATTTATGATGTAGATATAATAGTTGTGTTCAATTTTAGAAGATTTATTATGATTGTCATTTTCATTTAGTGGAGAAAAGGGAGAATAGTTCGTACTTGTCTCATTGCATTACAAGGCGGTAGTGGCCATTAATTTATATAATGAGGCACAAGAAAATTAATAAATAACACAAGATCCACACTCATGCCATAACCCAAAAGATAGTCTTAAGAATATCTATTTTGAAATAAAGAAAATATAATACATTAAAAAATTCTAATACTTTTACCTTCCTAAGCATTTTACTATGACTAACTTAATGGATATTCATGTATCTTATGGCCAAACAAGATGTGTTAACATATTGATTTGGATGGTTGAATCCTAGGTAGCTCCATTTTTCACACCACAACTGCTAGCATAATCTTACTAACTATAGTTTTTAGACATTTTAAGAGACCTAAGTGCTAAAAACTACCATACTATAATGTATTTTTTCATAGAATCTATCACACCTATAAGTTTTTCATTTATAATTAATTGCGTGTAGGAAACCTCAATGATTTAAACTCTCTTTTTTTTAAATCTCCAAACCAATTTTAGGGCACACTATATATTAAGGGGGTGGTGGTGAATAAGTATATACAATTGAGGTCTCTTGTGGAGGATTGGCTCACTCTAATTGTACAAACCCTACAACTAGTCATGGTAGAAAAATAATACACAAGAAAGGTCATTCTTACTCATATGTTTGAAAGGATTGTGAAAGCCCAAGATTAGGGGTCCTAGGCAAGAATAGGGATATTATAGCCTTCTCTTCACAAGAGAGAATTATGGATTTGTATGAAAAGACTCAAGAGGAACCTCATAAAGAAATCATGGATTAGTCTTGGGTTTTTTAAATATGAGGAGTCTTAGACAACATACATGTGCATAGTTGGCTAGGAGCTTTCACTCTTTGCAAGAAGCATTCAAGATAGTATTTTCAATAGAAAGAAGTATGCAATAGAGATAGAGATGATTGAGTTTATAAAGGTAGCCAATGCTCGTGACTTAATGAGATATATATTTTGAACACTATGATTCTGTAATTTTTTGGTATGAACTCTATGATTTTGATAAAACAAAATATATTACCTTCATAAATTATTTTGTTGTGTTAATGTTTTTTCAATCCATATAGTTTTGTGCTTCTACCTTCATAAAACCAACCCATTTATGACATGTTGGTTTACATATTTTAAATTTTTTGATAGGGAGTTGCATTGGTTAGCTATGTCCAATATTTCTCATAGTATTTTTAGGTAAGCTCTAGCTTACAATGATGTCGAGCTCACCCAACATTCTACACTCATTTGTACATTAATACATATTCTACCAAAACATTGTTTAACACCATAATGCAAGTACTAAACTACAATCACAAACTAGAAAGTAGAAGGGTATATTTATATTAAAGGCTCGTGAAAGGATGCAAGATATCATGAAAAAGTAGAATTAATTTTTTTTATATAAATATAACCAAATATTGATAGTTTTTTCATTTCTATGCGCTTTTCAATTTTGAATCACTCCAATAGATTTTGAGTGCACCCTATTTTGTAAATACAAATATGAATTGATATAAACATATGCCAAGAAAAAAGTAAATTAATTTAAGAAAAGGATAGTGGAGATGGGTGGTCTATTCGGGTAAGTGCACCAAGTTGTGGTGCCACAAAGGTGACACCATTTTCATTTTTTCTAATTTTCAATACGCGCTTTAAAAAAAACCTAATTTTTATAAATGGACTACATACCCACAACCCATTCATTTTAACTATTTTTTGCTACTTATCCTCACTACAGCGCATATGCAAATTGCAACAATACAAGTTTTTCGCCACCCGTCTTGCCAATATGCTTCCTCCTCGTCGAAGTTCGAGATCACAAGCACATTGTATGTTATCTAACTTTATTTTTTCATCATTTTATATGTTTTTATATTGTTTTGTAGGTTTTTTTCAATTTTTCTTTAAATTTGTTTATTTATTTAGATTTCAATTGATTTCTTATCAGGAAATGTGAATAATGAACCAAAAAATCCCTAAGAAGGTCAAAACCAAAAACCTCAATAATATCCAAACCAAAACCCTCAACAAGATCAAAACCAAAACCCTCCACAACAAGAACAACAAATTTTGCGACCTAAACCAATTGCAAGACCTCCTCCTAGCACACAAGAAAACATTTAAATGAAATAGAAATAGGAAAAATTGAATTAGAAGCACTCATTGGTAGGTTGAAAGATTATGGACAAACCAATCCAATGAGAGCTCAATTGGCATCCTCCCTCGAGTCCATTAAGACCCACATAGCTTCTATTAGTGGTCAGTTAGATGTTTGGCAGGTTAAGAGGGATAAACAAAAAAGATATTATGCAAATAAATTATCATATCAAGATGTTAAAAAAAAAGATATACCAAAAAGTAGGATTTGTGCATTATTTAGAAAGCTTGGTGAACAAGATATTGTTAGAGAGAGTACTAAACAGTTCCCCATCCATTGGTGCATACATGATGGTATTAGAAATAATTTTTGGGATAGATAGTGGATGGTTTTTATGCCCCTCCTTGCAATAATCATGAGGTCACAATGTATTTCTTAAGGAAATTGTATTGTGAGTTTGTCCTTGGGGAGATCCCTAATTCTTTTTATATATTAGACTCTCAGGGTAGAGATGGGGGGTCATCATTTGAGAGGTTGAGGGCACGTTGTGACCCTAGTGTAGTTAGGGCACCTGTGGTCAAGCCACAGGGTGAGCATGTGACTATTCCTTCAGTCGTGAAGGAACATGTAGAGGCCAACACTCTAGGGACTATTAGTGTTTTGACACAGACCCTCATTCATTGCACTAGTCCATTAGTTGAGGAGGAGCCTTCTGCATGTCACGGTCACATATGCACATCATGTAGATCCTTATGCACATTTGGCAGTCATGTTGTAGATGGTGTGGATGATGGGCTAGTGAATGATCAATTCTTGAATGAGACATTTGGCATTGACACACAGGTAAATTACAATTATAATAAACTAATTTGATCACATTTCATATGTATAGTGAATGACTAATTAATTAGCATGTATTGACATTGTTCAAAATTTAGGGTTAGAGTGTTGGCAGCCTTAGTAGCAATCCCCCGACCCTATTTTTTGTCTCATCGATGAGTCCAGAGGTATGTATCGATTTAATCATTTAAATGAATACATATATTTATTAAGTAATCATATGAAGGATTGACAAAAAAAATTATGCATGTGCATCATTCTCTACAGGACCATCGACCTTCACTACAGACTTTGAGTCGAGACACGATAGGAGCTTCGTAGAGGCACATTTGTTTCATGTTAATTTAATTCATTTGATTATATTTGTTTCTTGTTTCATGTTACATTTAAATTTGTATTGTATGACATGCAACTCTTGACATATGAGACTCCTCCTCATCTTTGATAATCTGTCGATTGTGGACTGGCTGTAGCTATGGCTAGTTCACAGCCATTAACTAAGGAATGAAAGAATTTTATTGGTTTTAGTTGTTGTTTATAATAGTTAGTATTGAAATTTCTAATGTTATTTATAATTGATTAGATTTATTCAATTTTTGTAGAGTCTTGTCAAACCCGATCGTCCACGAGCCTTCGAGGTAGACTTGCAGAGCGACTATATGATGGTGGTAAGAAAATAATTAATTTTTTGTGTACATATATTTGATTTCAATGTATAGCAATTATTGATTAATATATATTTTGTTTGTATCAGCTCAAGTTAGAGAAGAACCTCAACAAGAGGACAAGCGAGTGTGTGAGGAAGACCTCGTCATCACCACCATCTCCCTCTACACGATGACCGAAGACCTCTAGAGATTTGTTTCCTTCTCCTTGTGGGAAGGAGAAGATATAGTTGATAGACATACATGTATAGGCATCAATGGACATATATGTTGGATTTTATGTCAGTGGACATATTCGATATACATTTGATGTATATATGACATTTTATATTTGATGTATGACATTTATTTGATGCATAACATTATTAGACTTATGAAATTATTGGTTAATATATGATATGTTTGTTCATGTATGACATTATTGGTTATCTGATGTAGAGCCTTCCATTATCACCTTAAGTAGGCTAACTCAACTCAAGGATTCAACAAGAAAATTGGAATCAACTCAAGGAATTAGTCCTACTCAAAGGTCAAATGAAGTTCTCTAACTTTGTAAATCACTCCCACAACCATATCAACCAAGTTCACCTTCCCACTTCCTTATTCCAAACTCTCAAGTAGTAATACTATTCTAGGCCACCTAGTGTACCTAGTCCCTCCAACATAGAAAAACTCAATCTAGACCTCATACACTGATCTTAACACCTTAGACCATCTTAACATAGTATATTTTCCATGTTACAACTCCCCATAAACTTCCATCCTCTCATATTTCATCATTCTTCTATTACAACCTTTCTAGACCTGCCTGGTAGCCCTTCTCAACCTAAAATTAATATTTAATTCCCAAAATTCCCAAATAACCTATCAATATTTTGCCAGTTTTAGATACCCTTTTTGAATTTATCGAATGGCTAACAACCTTAGGTTCCCACCATGTGACTCATGAACACTTTCATCACCCACTACCTCTTCAATTAGGCATAATTAGCCCTTACCTAACAAAGAAACTCCTATATCCCTTTACTTCTAGGACTCCCCAACCAAAATAGTCTCTCTAGACCTTTTTAAGACTCAGTATTATCAAACTTCCAAGGTCCCACCAGTCATCAAACTCATTTCCTAACAAACCCTTGTTTTTAGGGTCATTAACCGAGGGTTTTAGATAACACACTCTTCCCTATAATACACCACCTCAACACTGGTTCTATCACCACAAAATGCACCTGAATAGATTATTTGAACCATCCTTTACCTTCTCCATCCATCAATTCATTCCTAGCTATGACTGGTGTGGGACTGGTTTCCATTACTGAGTAATTTCCCACCATTTTTGGTGTTTCAAACACTTATTCTTTAATCCCTGCACATGTTCATTGTATCAAAAGGATTTATTTCACATTTGACTCACCACACCAATCACAAAAGATACATTGGTAGGTGATTCAAAGCATTTTATGAAAACCTTGCACTAATGACTCTCTACAGTCACAATATAGACACAGTCACGTTTAACAGTGAATTCCTCAATCTTGTCACCAACCAAAAAAACTCAAAGAATTACAATAACTTTTATATGAAACCAAAATAATAATGTCCACATTTAGATCTACTCAATATCACATTTCCAAGTACATCTGTAGTCTTTTTATGCTGACTGTACCTTAGTAGAGACCTCTAGAATTGCAGAGAATTAAGTTTTATTGCTCATAAACTTCATTTTTAATCTCATACATTATGACTCATATTACTCTCCACACCACCCCATGGATTTCATCCAAAATAGATATAAAACTCCAAACCCAACTAAGAATAACTACTAACTACTTCTAACTACCCCCAACAATCATAACTGATTGTTCACTAACAAAAGATATGAAAATGTTTTCAAGTTGACAACAAAGTTGTCAAATCGACAACTCAACATTTCTAAACTAGTCTAAAGACTCTAAAAATGTTTTAAAGACAACCTTTATGAACTTCTTACTTCTACTCCCTAATCCCCATCCTTTAGCCATTTTTTGCTATATTAACAATATTTTGTCCATTTTGCAATTTGCATCTTTTTGTGGAACATTTATGCATATTTTCTATATTAACCTTGAATGACCTACTACTCCTCCATACTATGACTTTGATGAACCAAATACATTACATTTGACTATGACATTAACATTAAATGACTTTTAACTCCTTAAACCTCACTTGTGCCATTCTTGGCAACGTATTACAAATTTGACAATTTTATGCTTCCCTTACATTTTGATGGCTTCAATAGCCATGGTTCATCATCAAATGAATTTACATATCTTCATTAGGCATTGATTGCCTTTGGTACCTTCATGATCTCCTTCATAGGTCTTGGTTTACCCTTTAGTTTCATGTGTCCACTTGGTGCCCTTGCACCATTATCATAATATATTATATGTTCCTTCATGTATGACATTATTGATTAACATAATATATTATATGTTCTTTCATGTATGATATTATTGGTTATCATAATATATTATATGTTCGTTCATGTATGACATTATTGGTTATCATAATATATTATGAGGTTGCATGGGTACTCGTACCCACACCCCTGGTACTCATACCCACGTACCCAAGTATTGGGTACTCGGTGGAGAGCATCATAGTTAAGGACCTTGACTGAGATTTTGGATTCTTTTTTGGTTTTTTATTTGTGTATCAGCTCGTTGCTTATCAAGCTTAATTCAATACCTAATCAGTTCGAAACTTTGATAGAATATTGATTAACAATAAACTTTATCATTTTTTAAGCATAATTTTATCATTTATAACATGTCATCATCATATGATTTTTGATCTTGTTCATGTTTAAAGTTTTCCTTCTCTGTTATTTGTTTATCAAGCTTAATTCAATACGCAATCAGTTTGAATTTTTGATAAAATATTGATCAGCAATAAACTTTATCAGTGTTAAATCTAGAAATTTATCATTTGCAATGTCATTGTCATATGATTTGTGATCTTCTTGTTCATGTTTACAGCCTACCTTCTATGCTATGCATCTAAAAATTTATCATAAATTATTATTACAAACATATAACAAATCTGAAACAAAAAACAATACATTACATTTGCAAACTTTATCAATATTCTTGATTTGAAAAATCATTGTCATGACTCATAAATTTAGGTTTTCTATAAAAATAAAAGTATAATTAAAAATAAAGTTTGACATACCCAAGTAAGCCCTTCCCCTATTATAAAAAATAGTTGTACCCATACTTGTACCCTAAGTACCCCAAGTACCCTCATCCCCATGCAACCTTGTATATTATATGTGGATCTTGGTGTTTTCTATACACCTATGTGGTCTATAGGATCTCTTGCTACTTATAACATCCATTGAGCTTGCCCAACCTCCTCAAGTGGAAGCTTTATGTGTGGTAATTTTTAATGAATACGAGATCTGGGACATTGTAGTTGTCAGATAGAAGTTTTATGTTTCATGAGGACCCTTTAATGCATCCAGGTAATTTTATTTTCAGCACCACCCATTGTGAAAATTATTGTGCACCCACTTGCATGGGAACAATGCTTAGTTTAGGTTTCTTAATCACTCCACACAACAATCAAGCCTCCTGCAAAAAATTTTCAAGTTTTTGCAACCAAAATCATCAATTAAATTCTATTTGGAAAACATTTCTGCACCAAAGTTTATGTATGGGGAAAAACTCTTCAAACATTTGAGAAAATGCTGCAAATTTTTCATACCCCTATTTTATTTGGATTCAAGGATAGTGCCTAGAGGACATGCAAATTGAGTGGACTAAATGTTAGTAGAAGTGTAATTATGAATGATAGAGGCTGAGAACCATACCAAGCTAGAGAAGATGAGGGGAAAACAAATAAAAGAATAAGTTAGATGTTAAACTTTAACTACAATGCACAATATTATTATCCAAGAGGTAAATCTGAGATGTTGTACATATTGGTGCCTAATATATTCCCCTAATCTACCACTAAGTTGGTTCCTAGAGAATGGCAGGGCCAGATATGTCATTGCAGTTGTTTGTATTTAACAAATATTTTAGGATAGCTTCCACTGGATGTGTGTAGCAAGTTTTTAGAAGACTTAATTTTTCGTTTTTCTTTGATGTGTTTTGTACATGATGATTGTGTTTTAGACAAAGCAACAAAGGGCTTATCTTAGTACAGAAAAAGTTATGTATCCTTGAGTCCCCCAAACCCTTGAGAAGCATTAATACCCATTGTGTCCAATTGTAGAATGAGATGTGAAGATTTATGAGCAATTTTCACTTTTGTCTTACCTTGTCCTTTGGAAGGAACTTGTTGTGCTTCCATCATTGGGAAGAGGGTGTCTCTTGTTGGAAAACTTAGATGTTGATTTTTGATGATTTGGTTACTATTGATTGGAGTGGCACATAGAGGATTGAGTTCAATTGAAAATAGAGCCTTTGTAGCATCATAGATTTCAATAGAGGTGGCTAGTAATGGCATGAGAATTTTGAATTGAAAATAAGGTGCATAACAAGCTAGTCAGGAAGATTGAGCTTAAAGATGGTGTCTAATCCTACTTACTTGGTGATGTTAAAGGGCTCATAATGTAGTGGACAAGCTTGTGGTGCTGCCCGTACTTGGTAGTTATGTTCTACGAAATGGTTTGCATATATTGTTCTATTTTTTAAATTTTTTTGATGAATTTGATGGCTTTGTCAACTTCATCTAAAGATAGAGCAATTGATGCTAAGGATAGTAGCACGGGATAAGCGTTGTCATTCAATTATAGAAGTTGAAATTGGAGTAACATGGGAAGGGTTGTGATTTGTAGAGTTGGGAAGACCTTTTCCATAGTTATGCTTAATGAAAAGTAGGCTTCCATTCCATGTGTGCTTCTTGAAGTAGTACATTTGAAGAAGGGGCAATATTAATCCTTTAACCGAAGGAAGTAGATCAACTTTGTGCCTACCAATGACCAAATTTCCATGTGGGGGTGTCTCAAAAACATGGGGGATTGATTAGAGATGATGGTACTTTGACTTTTTTAGCAACTCAACAACATAAATTTCACAAGTCCATATTCATTGGTAAAAACTATAGTTGGTGTTCTCTTATCTAACAAAATTTGCAAGCTATGAGCAATTAGTATTGACCATGATACATCTCCTTAGCAAAGGATCTGTCTACCCCATGATGAATAGCTATTGCTGAATCACTATTTATTTTTGCCATAATTTACCCACCAATCCATTATGTCAACATACGCTGAGAAGGGAAGGGCAATGATTGATAAAAGATGTTGGTTGATCATCATTTCTATGACAAGGACTTCATTTTGTTCTTCCATTATTCTCATTCTATCTACTTAGTATATAATTCACTCCATGTTTTGCACATGTGTTTACATATTGTTCCAAATCTGTCACTGTCCTCCTCTCTATTTTGACCTAATTTCACACCATGTTTGCAAGCTTCAATTATTCAAATAGTTGTTTACATTTGTAGTTTGGCTCTGATACCATGTTAAATTCCAAAGATTTGGCTCAACATGCCCAAGAACGTCCAAGAACTCAATGAGATGGGATGAGGTTGGGGATAGGGTTTACCCACCCATCCAAAGCTAATGGAACATACAGTTTGATCCTAAGACAAAAGGTGAGAGAGATTTGGTAGTTAATAACTTTGTACTAGCCAACACTACAAGTTTCAACATCACTCGAGATGGCATCGCAAAATCAAAATAGAGTATGATCTCCAAAAATAAAGAGAATTTACTATAGGTCTCCACAACATGGTCCTATAGGAATTGGAATCACATCCATACCTTGCACGAGCTCCAAGATATGCCCCGTCAAAGATCGCTACCCTATGGCATTTAGTGACCCTTAGGGATGTTTCAATTCGGCATGCCCAAGAACATTTGAGTGGTCAAAAAGATGGGTTGAGGTCAAGGATAGGGTTTACCTAGCCACCCAGAGCTAACAGAATAGACAGTTTGATCCCACGATGAAAGGTGAGAGAGATTTGGCAATTGGCAACTTTGTACTAGCCAGCACTACAAGTTTCAGCATCACCCGAGATGGCATCACAAACTCAAAATGAAGTAAGATCTCCAAAAAGCAAGAGAGGTTACTATAGGTCTCTGCAACATAGTCCTATAAGAACTAGAATCACATACATACCTCACACGAGCTCCAAGATATGCCCCACCAAATATCATTGTCCTATGGCATTTAGTGACCCTTAGGGATGTTTTGGTTTGGCATGCCTGAGAATGTTTGAGCACTCAACAGGGCAAGACGAGATTAGGGATAAGGTTTACTAACACTACAAGTTTCAGCAGCACTCGAGATGGTGTCACAAAATCAAAATGGAGAATGGAGTAAGATCTCCAAAAAGTGAGAAAGGTTACTATAGGTCTCTGCAACATGGTCCTATAGGAACTAGAATTGCATCCATACCTCGCATGAGCTCCGATATATGCCTTGTCAAAGATCATTGCCCTATGGCATTTAGTGACCCTTAGGGATATGTTGGTTCCATGTGCCCAAGAATGTTCAAGGGCTCAATGAGATAGGATGAGGTTGGGGATAGGGTTTACCTAGCCATCTGGACCTAATGGAGTAGACAATTTGATCCCACGACAAAAAGTGAGAGAGATTTGGCAGTTGGCAACTTTGTACTGGCCAACACTACAAGTTTCAACATCACCTGAGATGGCATCACAAAATCAAAACAAAGTAAGATCTCCAAAAAGTGAGAGAGGTTACTGTAGGTCTCCACAACATGGTCCTATAGGAATTGAAATCACATCCATACCTCGCACGAGCTTCAAGATATGCCTTGTCAAAGATTATTTCCCTACGGCATTTAGTGACCCTTAGGGACATTTTGGTTCGGTGTGCCTGAGAATGTTTGAGCACATAATAGGATGGGATGAGGTTGGGGATAGGTTATTACCTAGCCACCTAAACCTAACGGAACAGACAGTTCGATCCCATGACCCTTTTTCCACTAAGTTGCAAATTTGAGCAACTTTTACAACTTTCAACAATGCAACTTTGCACAAAAAGTGCAATTTTTACATTTTTCACTTGATTCCAATTCTATGACTTGGAAAAAGTTTGAAAACACTAAAATAAATTATTTTCAAATGATCAACCCTTCACCAATTTCCAAACTCCTACAAAGTTGTCAGCATTTTTGCAACTTTGCTTTGACAACTTTTGCAATTTTTGACATCTCAACTCCTAGATGCCTAAAACTTAACCTAATGACCCTAAGGACCTTTATAAAGTTCTAAGAAACATAAAATAAAAAAAATTCCTTGAAAAATCACCTATATTTCTCATATTTATGCCTAAAAAGTGGCCCATAGTGTAACAACAGAGACTTGGTCCAAAACAACCATACCTAATCTTTTGATATATTATAGAGGAGTCAAATGGGTATCATAATCTTCAATTTATTTTCTTTATGTTATGGAAAAATGTGGAGAAAAATGAAAGAGGACAGCATTTTATGGTAGTGTTTGTATTGGAATTATCATTTTTCCTTAGCTAGTGTTTTTCATGAGTTAGAGTATAATAATCTATCTTTTGTTATGATTGAGTCAAATATTTTAGTGTTCTTGTTGATTAGTGTTGATTAGTGTTCTTGTTGATCAGTGAACCCAACTAAAGGAAAAATCTAAAATTTATTGTAAGAAATGTGCTCAACTAAAGGCAACTTCCTCAACCATGCTCATGAGTTCATCATCTCATTGTCTCAATCCAATCTATTAAAACTCCAATACTCTCTTGGGTTACCTAGTGCACCTAGTGTACCCAGTGCCTCCAACATACCAAATATCCAATCAAGCTTCCCACATTGACCCTAACACCTTGGATAACCTTTTCAATGCCTATGTACCATGATCCAAATCTTCACCATGGTGCGGAGCACCTAACCCTCTTTCTTTTCATGATGTAATAAGGATCTCCCTATGACCCATCCACCTTGTAATGGACACAAGACCCCATGGTGCAACTATAAGCCTTGGGCATCAATTGGTCCAATAAGTAGATTTTTGGTCATTTTTATGTTTTCTAGGTATTTCTAGGTGTTTAGAACATTAATAAGGTTCCTAGGAGTGAGTAAAGTCCATTTGCAAACATTCTTGCAATAAAACTTGTCATAAGCGCAAAATTGCTAAAAAGTTGCTTAGCAACTTTTGCATTTTTGTTGACAACTTTTTGAAATATAACTTCCAATGGTTCAAAATTCTCAAGGGTTGGTTAAACCTATTGGAAATGACCTATTTAGGCTTAGATAATTTGAGGATGGTGAGGGTGTGAAGATTCAATTGTATTTTGCTCCCAAAATCAATAAAATTTGTTGATTTCCTGTGCAATTTATTGGTTTTTTTTGTACAATATGGAATATAAGGTCTGCAAGATGATCTTTGGAATCCGAGAAGTTGAAGCTATATTTTAGAATATTATGGTGTTGGTTTGGAGTTTTCATCATTTACTTTGCAAAAGTTATCAAATTTTTAAGGGTGTTGGTCTGTGAAACCCTTAATTTCAGGGTTTGGTCATAAAAATGACCCTAACTTGAGTTCCTACTAGCGAATTTCCTTCTTCCCTAGTATGGATCAAGTTAGGGATGTACTCTATTATATTTTGGTAGTTTGGGAGTAGGAAGTTGTGTTGGTGATTTTTGGGGACGGGCCCTAGGTCAAATATTCTCATGTATTTGACCTTTGTTTTGGAGAAATTTGAGTGGATAGAGTGAAGGAAAGGGTTTGAGGACCTGATGTTTGAATAAAGTGCCCTTGTTTTAGCTTGAAGAACAACCTAGAAGTGGAGACTAGATTCCATGCACCCATTTTTGACCACTTGCCTTGAAAACCAAGCCTAAAGTAGCTAAGTAGGTTTGTGCACTTGGTTGTGGTTAGGATATGTTGGAGTGAGTTGGTCCTTGCAACTTTGGAGTTAGTATGAACTAGGAAAAGGGTGCTTAAATCTATAATTTATTTCTCAAGTCCTTTGGTGAGTTTTAGAGTTATTGGTCAAAATCAACATTAGGAGACCTAATAGGCTTCTAGGCCTAATCTTGCAAATCTGGTTGAGGGTTGTTGGGAGTGCAACCAATAGTGGATTTACCTTATTTAGGTTGAGTCTAAGTTGTCCCAAGACTTTTCTGGAAGTTGTAAAGCCTAGAATAACAAAATCCCTATTTTGCCCATTTTGAGGGAATTGGCTCTATTTGCTCAAGTTGGGTTCAGATTAGCTTTGTGTCTTGCTTGGAGTGGTGACACTTGAAAATTTCCTCAATGGTTCCTAGGAGGTATATACACTTGTGATAGTAGAACATAACATTAGTTCAACCCTTGGAGCAAATTTGAAGGTTGTGTAAGATTTGTCTTATTTGTTGGCTTCCATTGTAGGCTAAAGGGTAGACCTAGGGCTTCTTTGGTGTTTTTGGCTTGTAGTGATGCTAGCCCTATAACTAGAGTAATAATAGGATCAACTTGGTCCTAATGTAAGGTTAGATAGGTTAGACGAGCCCCACACTGCAATATTGCTTCTAAGTGCTCAAAATTGCTCATTTGGCTCAATAGAGCATTTTTGAGTTTTGAGGGCCAAATAAGGTAGTCAATTGTTTTAGGTTCATTATTAGGTGTCTTGAATCCATCGTAGGCCTTTTGGAAATTTTTGTAGCAAGTAGAGAAAGTTTGGGTAAAAAATTTATAAAATTGCAAAAATTTCTCATTTCTTGCAAAGTTGTCATTGACAACTTTTGCAACTTTTATGCAAAAAGAGAAACTTCTTCATGGGAGCCCTTCAACCACTTAAAGTAGTTTTAAATGTCCATTATAATCCTATATAAGGTTGAACTCAACCTTTTCAAGGGGTTGGAAGAATGAAAAATGACAATGTACAAATTGTAATCAGCATTTTGTTTATTACAACAATCACTTGCTTTGAGTGTTTTTTTCATGCTTTGTAAAGGTCAGACTTAGGGTTTTTTGAGTTGGAAATTTTAGTGTATTTTTTCCTTCATTTTTTTTTTTAGTTTTTCTGTTGTTGAAAAGACTTTGGTGTGTTCAAATGAAATATTTTGAAAGTTAGCAGGTTGTTGTTCTAAATTGGGCAACTAGCAAAAAATGGAGTCTTAGGGCCACTTCCCACTATATAAAATGTATGGCCTCTTGGAATTTGGAACTAGACTCCTTTTACATTATTTACAGCAAAGAAGATCCCATGGGAAGCAAATCAAGCATTTTTAGCATGATGCCCTAGGCAAGCAAACCATGTTTGGTTAGGGATCACAAATCTGAAAAAGAGCATTTGGAGTGGATTGAAATGTCTAATTCTTCAATCCAAGAATGTGGTGAGTAAGTATATGGTGAGGGCTAGCTCCAATCTAAAGGAAGAGTCTTGGTAAGGAGTTTAAGGAGGTTTAAACCCCAAATAGCACCAAAATCCTTGAAACCCTCAAATTAAGCCTAAAATTGTGCCTGGGTTGTACATACAAGTTGGGGGCTTAAAAGTTACAAAATCTTCAAGTATTCCGAAAAGGGTATCTAGAAATTTGAATTTTTTTAGCCATTGTTAAGGGATTTTTCAAAATATTTCAGTTTTAGTGCATTTTGAGGGCTAATTCTTGTAGCCTTTTTCCAAGCAACTAAGTACAAATTGACTTGTGGATTTCAATTTGCATAGGGTTTTGCACTTGTTTTGGGTGTAGTATGTTGATGAGTAACCTAAGGCATGCCTAGATATTAATTTGACCAAATGGAAAGGTCCAAGGAGCATTGGGGTTATTTGTGTGATTGTGGAAGTTTGAGCAATCTTGTACTAACCTATTGATGTGCACCAGTTGAAGAAGTGATATCTCTTTGATAGAACCCTTAGAGGCATAGGGTGTGAAATAAGCCCTATTTTATTAGCTGGAATACCTAAGAAGACCCTAGAAAGCTTCAGGTTTGTGAGCAAGATGTAAGGGAAATAAAAGAAAATGTATTTACACCAAGTTTCAACCAAGTTCACATTTATACATTCAAAAAAAAAAAATTGTTTTTGGGATTATACCCATGAGATAGTAAACTTCATTAAATGCTGAAAATTTGAATTCTATTCATACAACTTCCATCTTTGGTTCCATTACATATTTTATCATTATGGATCATCTCTCCCTCCTAATCACATGGAAGAACTTCTAAATAGACCCCATCTTCTCCCACAAACCCAACAACAACTTCTTAACTGTAATAAATTTATATTCTTAAAAGAATTAAATAAATGTAATTTTGACCATTAGTGTTCAATAGATGTTTTAAGATAGGTTCAAGTTATAAGAGTGATGCTATTAAGTCTCCTAGGTTAT
Source organism: Cupressus sempervirens (assembly GCA_028749045.1). Taxonomy (NCBI): domain Eukaryota; kingdom Viridiplantae; phylum Streptophyta; class Pinopsida; order Cupressales; family Cupressaceae; genus Cupressus; species Cupressus sempervirens. Next base: position 569,195,651 of record CM053789.1, on the reverse strand, counting down.
GGAAAAACTTTGGAGATCTTAAAATCCAATCTAACAAGGTTTTAAGCATTTTTAAAAGTTTAAAAGTTTAAATATTCAAAGTTAACGGTTAGTAGCTAGTTTAGGGGGGAGAAAGTAGTATTTTAATGTTTAAAAACTTTGACTAATCCATATAATTAGTTGGAAGAGGTTAGAGAAGTTTATTTTTGATTTATTATATTTTGGACAACTCCTTTTGTATGGATATAATGTCTGGAAGTGTACGCTAGGGAGAGGGAATCAATAAAATAGAAGCTTAAATCTGCAAATCTATTATTCTTATGCATTGTTGAAGGGTTTCAATACTTTTATTTTGGTTCTACTTTCATGTTTGAATACTAATAAATCTACAAGAAATCATTCACTAGTTGAATGCATTGTGATTCAATTTAACTCACAGTTCTTTACATTTTGACTAGTGTAATCTTGACTGTGACAACAAATTGCATTGATTTCCTTGAAGATTCTTTACATTTTCCATGAAGATTTTTTTTGATTGAAGTGTTTAGAGGATTCAATAAGTCATTGGAAAAATAAATCACATGTTTTGAATGATTTGAGAGTCATCTTACATGATTGTTCCTACACCTACAACAAATTGACTGATTTTACTAAGTCTTCTACTTTGTTTTGAAGATTTACTTATAATTAATAGCCTTTCCATGGACCCAAAGGCCTAGGACCCATGAAAATATGAATACTAACTATGTATCATAGTTACTAATGAACTTTTATATAGACATATTGAATAAGTAGAGTGATCACTTGTTGGAGCAAAGTGTTCCCTAAGGGAAATGATAGCTAGGGAGCAGCAGTGAGAGATTGGCCTTAAGGAAAAAGAATTTTTATGTTTTGGTTGACTATATATTTTCAAAATCATCTTGAATCAACCACCAAATAGGTCTGGAAGTGTTTGGAGAAGGAAGATTGTAGAAACCCTCAAATTAAGGGTTTAAGAGAGGTATTTTGGGGTTTTTGATGCTATAAGTGTTTTGGGTTTATTTTCTCTTGGATTTAGAGGTTTTGAACCATTTAATGACACTTTACAAGGTTTGGAAACTTGGTGATATTTCTATGATGTAGTTGCTTGGTAAAATCACCCATTTTTTATGCTTTTTGGGGTCACATAGTGAGAATAGTCATATACTTTCCAAAAAAACCTACCCTTTCCTTTTGGTACATTAAGTTACTCCATAAAGGGTACTCAAATATATGATTTATTTTCCTCGTGTTTTGGGAAAAGTTGAAGAAAAAGATTTTTGAGTGTTGTTGCAAGGCTACAAGGCAGGCTATTAGGCCTAGTTGGTGATTTTTGGAGATATGAGTATGAAACCTTGGAAAAAAGTTTGTAAACCTTTATAAAATTTTGAATTACATGTGTTGAGGCCATTGGACCACACTTTGACTCTTGTTAGAGTGTTCTTTGATATTTCACCTATTGAAGCTATCTTAGGATCATTAAGATTGGGCATTGAAGAAGCTTGTTGACTTGATCTCATTTTGTTATTTCGGCCTTGGATCCACCATATACTCTACATCAGATTTCCCTTGGTACTTTCATGGTCTCCTTCATAGGTCCTGGTGTACATTGTAGTTTCGTGTGTCCACTTGGTGCCCCTGCACCAATATATGATGTTATGTGTTATGTATTATGTATTATGTGTTACAAATCTTGTATTATTATTTATATTTTATATATTTGATTTATTAATCTGGTTTTAATTATTATATTTGGCATACAATTGAATCACCCCCTCCCTAAGATGTGCTTGTCTCTTTCTGGACCTAAAAATTGGTATTATAGCCAAGTCCTTTTAAAGGTGTTTGATCACTTAACATGATATTTGACATGGAAAGTTTACAAAATGATCATCCTAAGTTTGATGTAACCAACAAACTATTTTGGAAGAATGGTATGACTACTTATATGATATGTATGGAAGATGAATATTGGGATATTAGTGAGAAGCCTTATGATATACCAAATTATCTATCATATGCTATTACAAATCAAATAAAGCAACTCAAGAAAAAACATGATAGAAAGTTAATATTTGATTAGTTCCTTGTCTGATATAGATTATTTTCACATCTATGGATCAATGATAACCCATGAGTCATGGAAAAAGCTAGAAACTATTTGTAAAGGTGACGGGTATGTTAAGCAATCTGAGTTGTAGGGTCTTTAAGGGAAGTATGAAGATATAAGGGTGAGTGAAAGTGAACTATTTCACCATTTATGTAGATAATGAATTATATAGTTTGTTCAATTATAAGTAGAGATGGCACCTTAAGTGATGTAGAGGTCAATGGTCAACCAATGATTTGATGTAGAAACAACTAATTATCCCTTTGCTTTGAAACAATGCCCTTATATGTTCCTCAAGTGTAACTAAAACAGTGACCCAATCCACTCAATCTTTTATCAGAGGATAATAATTCAAAAGGCTTAACCCACTAAACTCCACACCTTTGGATCCACAAGACTAACTCCACTTCCAAACTTCTTCAAGCAAGCAAGTTATCCAAGTTGCCAAAAACACCTAAAAACTCCATATGACTCAAAATAACTCCAAATATGCAAAGGCCTTAACCAAGGGTTAAATAAGACTTGTATGAGTTATATAATGTGTATTCAATTAGATTTAACCATACACTTGGCTAGACCCAACTCCTAATGCCTAATTCTTCCAAGGTGTCTTAAGAGACCTAATTGAAAAATTAGTAGCTCCAACAGCACAAAAGTCTAAATAACTTAAACTTTATACTTGATAGGATAATACCAATACCACCCTTCCCCAAATTTCTAGATCAAATTGGTTGATCATACACCTTTACATTGGTCATATAAGATTATCCAAATCACAAAATACTCCTTTCACATGGCTAGAACTCCTGTTGTTGTACCTAACCACCATTTTCATGCTAATTTCTTCACTATTTCATACTGTGATCACATTCCCATCCATTTCTTTGCATATAAAATATTAGATTTATATAATAGTTAATCATTGCCATTTCATGGTCTCAAGGCCCTTGATCCCATGAAATGGATCCTCTACATTAACGAGATCAGTATAATTGTTAGGTAAAAGTATTGAAAACTGTGACTGTTATGTAGATGTGCAAAAACTGTGAATTTGATTAAGTTTTAAAACATTTAAAAGGAATTGGAATTTGCTACTAGGTCTTACTCAATCCATTTGAAAAGCTTCTCAACTTAGAAGATTCCAAAAGACCCCCCAAGAAGTAATCAAAATGATGAAATATTGAATTTTAATATTTGAATTTTAATCAAAAAAGTAATCATATCCATTTGTTTTTTATTATTTGAATTTTTTAGATAACAAAATAGCTTTAATTTGATATTCAACCCTTATTCTAATACCTAGACCTATCCCCTACTCATTCTAAACTTCTTGTAAACATAACTTAGGTAATGACTACCAAATATTGAGCTACCAAATATGAGATGACTACTCTTGGTAAAGAGCTACCAAATATTGAAACTAGAATCCAATATTTATAAGGATAAGGAAGAACTTTTGAAAGATAGTAGCTATGCTAAGTGTAAGAATTTTCTCAAGGCAAAAAATAAAAATGACAAGATCTAGTAGCTCAATCGTAACACAAATGTTTCAATTGTTGGCCAACACACACACTTGTTGTATAGTCATGGATATTGTGATCATTCATGAACTTGAACAACTAACATCATGTTAGAAATAGTGTTGTGCAAAAAGACTGAAAAATAGAGGGAAATGACCATCAAATATGCATGATTTAAATAGCTACATTAAATAGCCCTTTACTGCATAAATCACTTCAACTCAATCATTACATTGTACAAACAACCTCATCATATGTCACTTGAACAAACCTATCATGTACAACATGAGGGATAAATCCACAAAATTAAATCTTAAAATGTTACAATAGTACAAACCTCATGGAACACACATGGGATGAATATACATAATCAAGTACTAGCACTTGCACTAAAAAGAGGTGCAAGAGGTATGTCGATAGGTTTTATTAGAAAAGAAGAATTCAAGAGATGTCAAATTCTAACATTTTTATCATGATTTAACTGCATATATTTTGAGTCAAGTTCATTGACCCATGTTTCATGAGTAGTGGCTCATAAGAACCCATATATCATCAAAATGAATGGAACACTTAAGCAATTATTGCATGTCTAGGTAATGCTAACAAAGCCAAAACTTCTCATGATGTCAAACATTCAATATTACATAAATTTGAGTAGTTAACATGTAACCATGACCATGAAAATGTTGTAGATAAAAGTTAGATAAGATTTACATACACATTGAAACATGTTAGTTGTATGATACTGAGATAGCATATATTCCACTAAATTATATGATTAAGATTTTGTTGGAAAAAAATGGTATTTAAATTTTTTTTTAATAATCTTCTCCCATTAATATAGGACCCATTAAAAGATATTAATACCTATTGGCATCAATTTATGGAAGGATAGTATAGGAATATTATTCTTTTTTTATTCATTTCAACTTGAATAGAATACTAGCACTTGGTTCATCTTGGTTGAGAGTTTTTGTAATATCCATGCCATGTTCATTTAAATAATTCAATTTAATAATAACATTCAACAATAATAGGTTACATAACAAGGGGAATGGGGAGTGGAGCATGCAGAGCGAGCAGGAATGGGATTTTGAATCAACAGCTAGGCAGGAATCAGGAGAACACAGGCATTGGGGGGCAATCTGTAGCTGTAGGGCAAGAATCGGAGGTGAACGATGTAGACACCTCAAAGGATGGGGACCCAAGAAAGTTGCTGCCTCACCTAGGTGATAAGATTCCTCCCCTTCACTTGGGTGGTGGGCTACCTAAGGCCTGGGGGCACTGGTCGAACCTATTTGGAGTCAAACCATCAGGTAAGTCGACATTCCCAAAAGTCATTGATAAATCAGACAAGGAGAAGGATATCTTTGCTCTAGAAGTTCCTCAGGAAATTATAGACCACAATATCCTTAGTATGGTGAATACTCTGGTGGGAAAATATATAGGGCCAAGGCCCAACATTGATGTTGTGAGGGTTTTTAGCATAAACAAATGGGATTTAAAGGGGCATGTAGAGGTGACAGCAATGGCTAAAGGTTTCATGACTTTTGAGTTTTCTTGCTTGAAAGACTTTTCCAAAATCCTGTGTGCAAGGAACTGGTCTTTGGGGAGATCTACTTTAATCTTGCAAAAATGGTCTTCCAATCTGGACTTGAATAATGATTTCCTATCCCAAGCTCCAATTTGGATTAGACTCTCAAAATTTCCCATGGAATACTGGCATGAGGACGTCTTTGATGGTATTGCTAGGTATTTTGGAGAGCTTCTTTCCATTGATCCTGTAATGGCAGCTAAGAAGAGACTTACTCATGCAAGGATATGTGTAGGCATGATTGAAGGATAGGATATGCCTCAAGTTATAGAATTTCAATCTCGATTGGGAAGCAAAATCTAAAAGATTGACTATGAAAGTGTACCTTTTGTATGCTTCCATTGTAAGAAGGCAGACCACAAGGTTGGATTCTACCCACTATTCAAAGGAAAGGGAATGGGGGGAAAGGCCTGCCCTCAAGGTGGGAAGAAAGCTGCTCATGTTCCCAAAAAGATTTGGAAGAAGAAAGAAATGCAAGTCAAAAAAAATGGAGAGGCTAAAGAAAAAGCTAATGATTCTATTCCTAATCTCCAAGCTGAACCTCGGGATATCTTAGTTGTAGTGGAAGCACTGGAAGGAGAAGGGAAAGAGACAACTAAGGACAAAACCAACCCTTCCCAAATGAAGGAAACCAATGATAATCTCGAAGAGGCAAGTATTATGGAGTCTCAAATCCTTGAGAGTTCTGAGGAGCTTGATCCAAACCTTTCCTCTGTCCTAGACTCTATGGAGGATCAAAAGGAAGGGGAACCAATGTCTCAAAACTCCACAAACCTAGTTAGTAGGGAACCCCCTATAATAGTGAATAGAATCTTAGAACGATTGTCTGCTTCAACATCAAAACAACTAGCCAGGCTAGATGCTTTTTTTTATTTATGTAAAGAAGAAGAAGAGCCACCCTAGATAGAAGTCAGAAGAAGAAAGAAGAACAGTCGGGACCCCTCTCCTGCCTCTCCTGCTTCAACTAGAAGCAAGGCCAAGGAAAATCTTGGTCATAAAACCAACCCGGTGGGAAGGAAAAAGAAGAATGAAATTAGGAAGGAGGAAGCAAGAAGAAACATCATGGATGGAATGCAGCGCACCATCTAGGAAGCCTATTCATCAATTAAAGCATGAAGATCCTCTCATACAATATTTGTGGAATCAATGGAATCCACAAGCAAGAAGTTGTAAGGAAAATGATAAGGGATCAAAGGCCTGATATATTTCTTATTCAGGACACGAAAACGAAGAAAGAAAATCTAGAAAATATTAGATTCAATAGCAACATGAATGGAATTGCCTCAAACTCAGAAGGAGCATTTGGAGGGCTACTACTATTATTCAATAACAGACATTTCAATATTGTGCCCGAGTATGATGAGGATAACATCCTCTTTTGTAGAGTTCAACATTTGCAAACTAATGATTGCTGGTTTTTAGTAAACATTTATGCTCCCAACAACAAGAGAGATAGAAAAAATTACTGGGTCAAAGTTGGAAAGTTGGTGCAAGCCAGTGACATTAAGAAAGGCATAATCCTAGGAGACTTCAACTCTCTGCTGGAGGACAAGGAGAAGATGGGAGGATTTCCCCCGGATTGGGAAAGTAAGTAGGATCTTTCCAATTTCATCAATGACCTGGCCCTAATGGATTTGGAGCTCTTGGGGGGTACCTTTACTTGGTCTAACAAGAGAGCTAGTTAGGACTGCATTCAGGTCAAATTGGACAGAGCTTTAATCTCCTCGGATTGGTTGCACTCTTTTAACTGTAGATTATCTCTGCTTCCTAGAATTGGTTCTGACCACTCCCCCATTTCTCTTTCGGTGTCCCCTCTTGAGCCCAAGAGAAATTACCCTTTTAGGTTCGAGAAAATGTGGACTACTCACCCCGACCTATTGGATAATGTCAAAAGATGGTGGGGGATTGGTTTTGATGGTTCAACCATGTTCAGAGTCACTAGAAAGCTCAACAATGTGAAGAGGATGGTAAAAATTTGGAACAAGTCTGATTTTGGCCATATTTTCCATGACAAGGAGGAGTTGTCAGACAATCTATCTATTATCCAAGATAGTATACAAAAGGAAGGATATAATGAGAGTAACAGAGAGGCTGAGTTGTTGATCCTAACAGATCTTCATAACATCATCAATAGGGAGGAAAAGTTATAGAGGCAAAAATATCAAATCACATGGCTTAAGGATGGAGATCAGAACATGAAGTTCTTTCATCTCTCCACCCTAAAACATAGGGCTAACAACAGGATCTCTGGAATTAGGAAGGGGCAGGTGTTGTTTTCCGAAGATCCAGATATCTTGGCTGAAGTAGTCTCCTTCTTCTCTTCTCTTCTCTCTAAGGACCCCCTGCTTTCCAAGGTGGACCAAGAGGATATCATCTCTTGTATTCCTCAGATTATTCAACCCCACCAAAATAAACTTCTCTATGTTATTCCTAATGCTTTGGAAGTTAGGGAGGCCCTTTTCTCCCTACCTGGTGACAAATCACCTAGTTCGAACGGGTTTCCCACCTTTTTCTTCCAAATGTACTGGTCAGTGGTCATGGGGGATGTGGTTAAGGTAGTTCAGGAGTTCTTCGAAGCTAGAAGTATTCTTAAGGAGATAAATTCTACCTTCTTGGTTCTCATCCCTAAATCCCCAAGGGCTAACTCTTTTGACAAGTTTAGGCCTATCAGTTTGTGCAACTCTTTCTACAAGATAATCTCTAAAGTTCTCACTTCCAAAATGCTTAAAATCCTACATCTGATCATATCGCAGCAATAATCTGGCTTTGTTCCTAGGAGACAAATCTTGGACTCGGTGTTGATGGTTCATGAGGTTATTCATTCTTTAGAAGCTTTCAAGCAGGAAGGTATGTTGCTCAAACTGGATCTTTCAAAAGCCTATGATTAGGTGGATTGGTCCTTTCTTGGGAAAGTCCTTCAGGCCTTTGGTTTTGACAATAAAGTGTGTAAACTCATTTCTCAATTGGTGTCTACCTCCTCTCTTGTTGTTCTAATTAATGGAGCCCCCTTTGATTTCTTTAAACCTTCTAGAGGTCTCAGGCAGGGAGACCCCCTCTCTCCTATCCTCTTCATTATTTTAGCTGAATGCATTGGGAGGCTTATTGAATGTAAAAACTCTAAAGGAAGTCTTAAAGGGATTAAGCCTTCTTCGAGAAATGTCCCCTTCACTCACCAACAATTTGTGGATGACACTATAATGGGGGGGGAAGCTTTTGTGAAAGAAGCTAAGACTTTGAAAGAGGTTCTTGATACTTACTCCAGAGGGACTGGACAACTAATTAACTGGAACAAAATCTCAACCTTCTTTGTTAACACCCCTAAAGTCAAACAAAGGAAAATTGCTAGAATCCTTGGTTGTGGGGTGGGCTCTCTCCCGTCATCCTATCTAGGGCTCCCCTTGGGCTCCTCTCCCCTTGACTCTTTCTCAAATGGTATTTTGGATAGATTCAACAAGAAGATGGTTGGATGGAAAGGTACCTCTCTCAGCTAGGCTGGGAAATGTTTACTGGTCAAATCCACTCTTCATAACCTTCCCATTTATGCTCTGAGCCTTTTTGGAATTCCTATGAAATTTGCAGAGAAAATGGAGAAAATCCAAAGAGACTTTCTATGGACTAGACTTGAAGGAAAGAAAAGGTACCCTCTTGTTTCCTAGGAGAAGGTCTGCCTCCCCAAGAGGTATGGTGGTCTGGGCATTAGAAAGCTTACCCATCTCAATAAGGCACTTCTTGCAAAACAAATCTGGCAAATCTTCAATAACACTGGTGAATGGAGAGACATTTTGGTAAATAAATACCTCAGAAGACCCTCTCTACATTTTACTTTATTCAATGAGGACATCCCTAAAGGGTTGACTATTTGGAATGGTATCTTGAAGGATAGGGACCTGGTTAAGGTGAGGGTCTCTTGGAAACTAGGCAATGGGGAGGATATTCAGTTTTGGTCTGACAGGTGGTTATGTCAAGGCCCACTTTCTAACAACCCAATATTTGAGAGATGGGTGCAAGAATGCATGGAGCTATATGGGTTTAAAGTAAGCAATTATAGGTTTGGTCAGGAATGGAGAGACATTTCCCTCATTTCTAAGGATTTGAAACCAATAATGACTATGCTTAACTCTTTGATCCCTAGTAATAATAAGGATAAGCTGGTTTGGAGGGATAATCCCAATGGAAGTTATTATGTTGCTTCTGGCTACAACTCTCTCTGGGGTTTAAAGGAGAAACCCCCTTGGGCAGATGCCTGGCTCACAAGCCTCACTCCAAAGATCAATATATTATATTGGATGGCCCCTCAGATCAAAATCCTAATGCAAGATAATCTCATGAAGAGAGGCCATGTTATGCCTAGTAAATGCCCACTCTGTAAAAACCAGTCTGAGTCGAGAAATCATATCTTCATTCAATGTGACTTTGCTAAGGAGGTGTGGAGTTCTCTTAATCAAGAAATGGAGATTCTCTAGTGCTGGCCGGATAACCTTATCAATTTTTTTAGTTATTGGAAAAGCCTTTGTAAAATTGCAGGCTAGCAAGATAATTATGCCTAGTTTTTGCCTCACTTCTGCTGGAGCATTTGGAAGGAAAGGAACAGTAGAATTTTCAAGGATAGAGAAGGAGCCAGCAATAATTTTGGGAAGGAAGATTTTGAAAAACATAAAAGAAAACCTTCAAGTGATGAAGGAGGGGGAAGTTGATATAGGGGATAGGAAGATGGTTAAAGAAAAAGACATGAATCCCAAAAGACAGGATGCCAGATGGATTCTACCCTCGGAAGGATGGTCAAAAGCCAACTTTGATGGCACTTCTAAGGGCAACCCTGGCCCCTCTAGAAGTGGTGGAATTATAAGAAATAGTTTTTGGGAGGGGATTGCGGCCTTTGCTCTCCCGCTTGGAAACCAAACCAACCATTTGGCCAAAGCCAGAGCCACGTGTAGTGTGGTAAAGCTGGCTTTTGAAGCTGGCATTTCCAAACTTTGGCTTGAAGGGGACTCCAAAAACATAATTAACAATATTAATGTAATCTCCCCCCCTCATGGTCGATTGAAAATATAATTGATGAGACCGATGCCACCCTCACAAAATTTGAGAAGGTCCATGTCACTCATGCATTTAGAGAGGCAAACCCAGTTGCTGACTGGTTCACTAACAAAGGGGTGGGAGTAGACAAAGAGATGATCTGGCATTTTGAAAAAGATTTTTCAATGGAGGCTAAGTCACTAATTGAGCTGGAGAAAATCCACAAAAGTATGGGTCAATCTAACCGTTATCATGTTTAATAAAGAAATATTGGATGTTGGCACAAGCCATAATAAGTTTCTTGGTTTTCGTAATCTCATGGGATTTTTTCTATCATTTTGACACGTTTGGAGGATCGTTATCATTTTCACTTGCTATTGTATCAGAGAGGCGAATGATCACAAATCCAATAATAGAAACAAAGCCAAAATCCTGGCTAGAAAAAATTTGCAGAGATTGGGGCTCATGAGAATAGTTGAACAAAAAATGGATGTCATGACTGGAGAACGGAGCAGAAAGGAGCTAGCGGGTGAAGTAGAGAAGTGGAAGAATATGGGAAAAGTCTGGAAAAATTTGGAAAAGGGCAGGGTTGTGAATTTTTTTGAGAAACTCCATGGTTTTGACCTTGAGGTCACCAATAGCATGGTGAACTCATGGAATAATGGGAAGGTCAAGGTGAACAGGGTTCCTTTCCAAATCATAGAGGAGGTGGTTGCGGAGGTCATTGGTATCCCTATGGAGGGTTTCAAATTCTACAGGGACAAGAAACTTTCGTCCAATGCAGTCAAGGAGTTCATGAAAAATTATGGAGAGATGAACAAGCTAGTAAAGAAAGAGTCTTTCTATGTGACAGAGACTATAAAGGAGTTCTGGAGGTATGTTTTATATGCCCTCATTGATTATATGTTACCTTGGACCCTAGGTTTGATCGAGTCAGAACTCACCATTTTGTGATTTTAAATCATTTTCACCATAAGAGTAGAATTTCCATTCCATTTTACCTTCTCACTTCTATGAACAAGGCAATCTCTAGTTTCAAGAAGAAAGCCACTATTAACCCTGCTATGCATGAGGGATTATTGCTCCTCATCCATGAGCATTTCAAAGCTCAGTCTATATGCAATAACCCTCCTCAAGTTGAGGATGTTGACAAAGGTAGCTCCATCTTTTCTTTAGACTCTAATGACATTGAGAGCATTAGCTCGGAGGAGGAGAATGTTTCCTTAGGAAAGAAGAAAAAAGGTCTAGACAGGAAATAGTCCACAGCTACAACTCCCAACAGGAAAAGCCCTAGGGATCATGGCCAAGCTCAAGCAAAAGAGGGTTATGCTGAGGAGGAGGAGGAAATGGATACAAAAGATTCTGACAAAGTGTCAGAGGAGGAGTTGGAAGAGGGAGGTAGTGAGAGTTGAGGAGACTAGAAATCAGAGGACGGATGTTATTCGTCTTTCCCTCTCCCCTATCCGATCTTAGCCTCCTTCAAAGGAAAAAGTGAATGTCAACACTGGAGAGAACGAGGGGGAAGTGTAGGTCAAAAATAGAAGAAAGGCCTAGAAAAATTTCAATGTGAGGATTGCTACTATGGGAATTTTTAGGGAAGTTATGAACCCTCAGATCCTGGTAGACAACCTGGAGCAGCCTAGGCTCAATGAGCTCATAGACCTAGTTATCCTGCCCATTTTGGAAAACGCAAGGGAGACTGGAATGAACCTTCTAAATAATGCCCACAGTAGTATGATTGACAACTTCAATCAAATGGCTCTTCCATGAGCTAAAGGAAGTTAGAGAAAGGGTATCCCAGATGGAAAGTACTAAGAATAAGATAGGTAATGATAGCCAGGAGGACCAGGATAACAGAGAAAGCTTAAATGAAAGGAGATTTAGAAATCTTGAAAGCTACAACCACAACCTAGAAAGTTAGATGATTTCTCTCCTGAGTTCGATGAATGACAACATCCAATCCCTTGCTAGGAAACTTAAGGACAAGGGCTTATTGGTGGAGGAGGGAGGATAGAATAGGGATAAGGCTAGGCCAGATGATGATAAGGCCACAATCAGTATGTTCACCAATATGGATCAGGTCATGGAGAAGGTCAAGATCAAATGGAAAAGGAGCAACAAAAGATAGTCGAGGCAGCTCAGACTATGCAGAAAATGGAGAAGATAGCTGAAGACTAGTTTTCTTGTCTTTTGTCTTTTCGTCTTCCTGGCTTTTGGCTTTTGGACAGGCTTTCTGCAGTCTATTTTTTTTTGTTTGTTTTTTGGCCTTTCTGTGGCCCTTTGTTTTGGGCTGGGCCTTCGGGCTTTTTTTTCAGTTGTTGGACCTCTGTTTTGGCTGGGCTTCTTTTGCTTATTATCAGCCTTGTTTTTGTAAAACTTATGGGTTTCAAGATCCCTTAAAACCTGTTTATCTTATCAAAAACAATAATAGGTTACAACCTAAGACATTGAAACTCAAATACATGTTGGCTTGCAAATCCAAAAGGAAATGAATATGAATGATCGATCCTTTATATTTCTTTCAATCTCTATTTCACTTTGGCTAGAATAATATTTGTTTCAATCTCAATTCCACTCTTGCTAGAATAATATTGTTAGCTACGTGGATGTTAATATTTTTTGGTTATGTGGATAGCTTGAGTCTCTACAAGTACTAATGAGTCGGATGAAAGAGAAAAACATGATGTTTAAGAAATAATTATTAAGTTTAGTTTGAATATATAAGGTCTTTTCACTAATTAATCTCATTCAACTTTTCTTAGTTAACTATTAAAGTTTTGGAAAATGATGTGGCTATGCTAACTGAAATGTGGATCAATGAGATCAATATTTTAAAAAGCTATACATTTTCTTCAAAGAAAATCAAAATAAAAACTAAAAAATCTCCAAAAACATGTGAATAATAATAATATAGAATGATAATGTAGTTTACTAATAATATTATTTTATTGTTTCCTTTTCCACCCATAGTTTCACATTAAAGGTATGAGAACAAACATGTCTAGGTTTTTAAAATATTTCTAAAATTAGGTACAAGGTATCTTGAAGCAAAATGTCTTTTGTTATATAGATTTTTCTATTAAAATAATAATTACATTTTTATTTATTAAATATTAGAAATTAAAATATTCAAATTATAAATTCACTCTATGTTATTATTGTCATCCTTAGAAAAAATACAATGAATTGAATTATGTAACTATGAGGGACTCCCTTGGTATGAACAAAACTTAAAAAGAAATATTCTAATACAATTGATAGGTGTCCATGAATAAATTTCTAATAATTACATGGCCTAGCTAAATTACAAGGCCTCACATTTATAGTAATCTTTAGAGTCAAATCCTAATAAAAATTTTCAATAGAATCTTCATTTTCTTAGGATTGATATTGCAAAATGAAAAGAATCTAGATACAACATTATTAGAAAGAAAGAGATAAAATCACATGAAAATTATCTCACAAAAAATTGAAGCGTGTGAAGTTACTTATACACCCACTTTCTAATTATCAAAAAAAAATTCCTTTTCTTTGATACTTTTTTTAGCTTCTTATCAATTATAGAATTTTCTCTTCTACATGTGTCCCATAACTTTTATAAGTACTTACCCTTTATTATTTAAACCTTCATTTATTCTTTGTATTCATATAATGGCAATTTTATATGCTTCCTTAAATTATATAATTAAATGTTATATTACACTTCCCAATAAATACCTATGAGATCAATATTTTAAAAAGCTATACATTTTCTTCAAAGCAAGTGAAACTAAAAACTAAAAATCTCCAAAAACATGTGAACAATAATAATATGGAATGATAATGTAGTTTACTATAAGTATTGTTTTATTGTTTCCTTCGTCACCCATAGTTCCACATTAAAGATATGAGAAGAAACATGTTTAGGTTTTTAAAATATTTCTATAATTAGGTATAGGGTTTCTTGAAGCAAGATGTGTTCCCTTACATACAAATTTTTCTATTAAAATAATTTTCACATTTTTATTTATTAAATATTACAAAGAAAATATTCAAAATTATAAATTTATTCTATGTTATTATATATCGATTTTATTTTAAATTTTTGTTACTTTTTTTATCAAAAACCCACAGCTACACTACTTTCCTATCCTTTTTGCTCTTCATGTTTCTGTTTGACAACCATGCTTGGGACTCTCATGCATCTTTTGTCATTTTGCCACATCCCTTGTCTCTTGACCAACGTACTTCTAAAATTTCTCTCACTCTTGACTTACCAAAGTTCTTGTGATAGATGTCTCAATTAGATTGTTTTCTTTACTTTTCTATCCTCTTATATTCATGACGTTGCCATACTTATATTGGCCCTGTGATATTCTTTTAGTAACTTTATTCATGATAGAGCATCTTGGACTAGCTTTTCTCACGAAAACTTTCCTTTTGGCATTACTTGCCTTCAAACATGATGCCTCCCTCATCAAAGGTTTCATCTACTTCATAAAATTTTACCAAGGAATTAAAGAAGCTCATAGAGTTGTCTCCTAAATAAGCTTCAACAAAGAAAGCAAAGAAGAATATGTCATCTAGGAAAAGCAATATGTAGAAGATCTAATTATGTTAGCTATTTCTTTATTTGGAAGCATCTTATCATCTTAATGTAGTCATGATTTCTTGAAGGTGCATGGCTATGCCTTTTTTATGACCATTTACAATCATAGAAGACTGTTTCTTGATCATAATTGTGGCATTGTCATTAGTGCCTAACCTAATTCACTACACAAATTTGGTAATATGACTATCTTTCCAATTTCTTCCTCACTGTCATCATGCGATGTGGTCCTCTATCTTTACCTAGCACTCCCTTCAAAATATTTTTCATTAAACATACATCCATGGGATTATATATCCCACGCACTTGGTGCTGGCCTTGAATATTTTTGGGCATTTGAATGACATTTCCAATCAGTATACACAATGTCATTTCCTATAGCACTGCCAACTACACTAGCCTTTTCAATCCATGTATGTACTTTCATCTATATCTAAAAGTGATTCTTTATTGTCTTGAATGACTTTCAAACAATTCTTTATATCACCCTTCTCTTTGGACTACATTTTGTGGTAAGATATTATGACTATCACTGAGTTTGATAGTCCTCATACTCTTAATCAACATATGGCATATTGTTATTTGTTCTCTTGAAGACCCATACACTATGTCACTTCCATTTTATCAACTTTAGAAACCTCAAGAGCTATTGTGTTAGCCTCATTTAAAGCATCCTACAATCTACTCTCCATGGTTGCAATAGTTGCCTTTTGAGCTTCTTCTCTCATTGTTTCTGCATCTTTCTTAGCCTCTTCACCCTCAAAGGCTAGTTTTGTAAAGCTAGTGATAGACATGATGTAGCACCTTTTGCACTTTCTTCTATTGATATAGTAGCTGCTAGTCATGACCTATTTTTATCAAGCTCTGCATTTAAAGATTCTACTATCACTTCTGCTTCAGAATCTCTGTTAGTTAATTCAACAAGCTCCTTGCTTACCTACTCCAATTCTTCTCTTCTATAGTTAAGTCATGTAATTAGAAATAGTAGAAATTAGGCTTGATTTTCCCCTACTAGGAGGCACATATAAAAGATATCATCTTTTCCAAGCCCACCCTATCCTACGGTAAAAATCTTTGTTTTGCACAAAAAAGTCCAGATCCAACATAATCTTCTCTTTAGTTCAAGAGCTAGGGTTTCAAAAGTCAAGCAGCAATTTCATGATTAGATATGATCCTAGAAATTTTATGATTAGATATGATCTTGTAGATAACATTTTCATAAGATACAATCCTTGCAGATAATATTTTGAGCAAAGATTTGATATACGGATCAGTCACCCTAAACTATGATCTAAAACTAGTTTTTAGAAAGTTGTTTGGTGGCATGAGACAATTCCCGATTGTAGGCAATCCCAAAGGGAAAGCCTATCAGCTAATTAACCCTTTCCAACATTCCAACTTTATGATAATAATTTACTAGTCAAAGTCTAACAAATTGTAATGCAATGACTACAAGTATTCTTGGCTATCTGTTACAGGTAACCATGGTTTGGAAGCAAATTAAGAGTATTAGTCTTGTAGCCAAGAAAATGAGCTCAATAAACAGTTTTGAGATGGTCATCTCATGATGATCATGGATAAATCATTTCTAGGTTCTCTTACTTGTTTTAGAATAGACTAACTGTATTTCATATTGATCAACTCTAGAAAGAAACTGATTTGAAAAGAATTATTTTCTATGACACTGCATCAATAATTTAAGGACACATGAGAGTGTCTTGAATTCAAATTTGAACCCAAAACACATAAGACAATAAAAATTGTAGGAAGGAATAGAACCAAATAAATTTAATCTCATGAGGGCACAACCCTCTATACTAGACTCTATTAGGCTACAATATGACCAATCAACTTATAGGGTGATTCTAGAACTTGTTCTTTACTATTCAAAGCATAAGCTAAACCTACCCAATATATACCTGCATCACTTCCGATGTATTTAGAAATTTTTCAACTAACCACATCAATGCTCCATATACTCTCATTAGCTACAATGGCAATCAATAGATGGAATAAATAGCTACAAAAGCAAATAGATTAGAAGCACTTGCTTTGGTTGCCAATATTAGCAATGTAGTCGTGAAGACTCAATATCAAAACTAATACTGCCACATTGCCTTGGTCAATATGTGATCTAGTGTTTTTTCCATATCCTTTGAATTTCCATTGTTGTTGCTAGCAACCCATAGGCAATTCCAAGGATTACAAAAATAATTACAAAAATAAATAGGAGTGCACCACAAGCTTCCATGGATGCTGGAAAACAATCCAAAATACCCCATCCATAACAAAAATTGTGGCATCCGTCCATACATGGATCATTTTTGTTGATTGATGAAGGGTGCACTATTAGACCTCCAATACCTAGAATTACAAAAAAACAAAAACTCCTGCATTTCAAATTGAGCTAAATTTTTAAAATTTGAGTGAGCAATAACTGCTCATATGGTGGCTACAAACTCAGTGGGTTACCATGAGAAGAAATTATTTATTTCATAAAATTACTGTATCTACTCATTCAAGAATCAATAGATCTTCTAGTATTGTTATTTAAGTTGTGCTATGATGAACATAGGAATTCCATAGGAAATGCACTGATTCTAAATGTTATCTCAAGGGATAATGAAAACAAGTTGATATGTCTTTGTTTGTTTCCATTGATGAAGAATAGATTTATTTCGTGGTGTGTACTGATTACACATGCAAGTCATATTTAATTGACTTGAATGTTTATGTAATGGTATACGTTAAGAAGAGTACCAGTGTTGTTGAATTACCCTATGGATGCAGGTGGAGGTTTGGATAAGCCAAGACATGGATAGAGGGGCTATAAAGTGTAGACTATAGATTACATGTTGACATCGTCCACTCCAACTCCCAAGTGATGGTAGCTACAAATTCTTCTACTCCACATCCTTGGGGTTGCTAATTGAGATAAGCTTGGCAAATACTCTATGGCTGACATTGTGTTGTGTTGACACTCATTTAAAGTCCATTGCATTGTGTTTAAATGTTGGATGTATCACCTTAGTAATAGTTTATAGGAATAATCAAACAGAAAAATGAATGATGAAATTGTTGTTGTAAGAAAAGACCCTGTGATCGCTATTAATAATTCTTATGCATGATGTGTGTAAGAACACTTAGTTACTAGTTCTTGTGACTAGGAGTGAACCAAATATCATACACTTTGGTCTTAATGCTTCCAAATAGACAACATCTAAAAAAATTATAAGAAGGGTTTTATAAGTTTATGATTTGGATATAAATTTGTTTTGGAGTTTATCTAAAATAATTATAGATGACAAAACAAATAAAAGATAAAAGCATGTTAGTCATAATATAATTATTGGTAACAATGTTCCAAATGCAAAGAATTGTTTGTTTGAGCTTCTAGATTCTCTAAAAATCAAAACATAAAATCTATGATTTAAACTCATCTCATCACTTACACATAATAGCAATACCCACCTTGTCATGTGGACAATCTTGAGGGAGAGTTGCAACATTGTATGTGGATCCAATTGATCACTCTTTCTCTCTCTCCCTCTCTCCCTATTCAATCTAATGAGCCAATTGGATCTGCTCTACATTTTAATGTCTCAAGTATTGCCTCATGGTCTGACTCACGAACTTTCCAAAGAATCTTATTATGTGGTTTTCCACCATATTTTATCAAGTGGACATTTGATGCAACAACAAGGTTTGAATAATGAAGAATCTTCCTCTTTGTTTCCCAATCCTTGAATAACCAAAAGTTAGGGTTCTTCATAGAATATCATCTAAGCCATGTGCCAGTTACAACCATCACACCGACATGGTACTCTAAACCTTCACCATCTATAATCAAGTGATACAATTTTTTTTTGTCTTCGACACAACAAAAAATAAATAAAAAATTGTCCCTTCTTCATTGTCTTCAGGTGCAATAATAGCAAAAACATGGCCTATAGTGACAAATGTACAAAATGTGGTCATTAATTCAGAAAATACTTAGGTAAAAGTTATAAAGTTACATATTTAAATTACAAAGATATATAAATATATATTACTGGGTTTCACTAGATCAGAAAAGTAGTCAAAGTCAATAGACAAATCCAACTCTACCATTTTCAGTGCTTGTGGGGGGATGATAGGTGTCAATTGGGTCCAAAACATGTATATCCCATTTGTCCACCCATTTAGTCAACTCACACTCATCCCAATTTTCCTCTACACATGATGGACAATAGCATGTCATTTTTTGTGTGTAGATACTCCATGAACCTACATCAGAGCTTCTAAAAGAGTGCAACTCACTAAATCATGTTAGTGTGCAACAATCCTCATATGGTGCAATGTTAGTATTATTTATCAACCAAAAAAATCTATGAACCATAGACTCACCTTCCTTACTTGGACCCATTGTAGCATTACACCACTGGATGATGGATTTTGCATCTGTCAATATTGCTCCATCTTTGTACTTTAGTTCTTCATGAGCTAAGGCTCTTTTGATGCATGAACCTACACCATTGTGCTCTCCCTTTCCATGACCAACCTCTGTAAAATTTCACATATTTTGAATTCTACACAACCTATGCATCCTACTCAACCAATAGAACATGCATTCTTGAATTGAGATGCACAATTGTCTGACCAAATAATGTGCTGACAATATGTTATGCCCCTGTTAGCCAAATCTCCATAAATTAGTTGAAAAAAACCATGTACAAACTTCCTAGAATGTGATCAATCATCACTGATATAAAAATGGTACTCCCTCAAAATCTTCCTATCATCCTCTGTACTTGTAGGTGAATGCATGAATGTTATGTGAATAAATATGGAAACCTATTGAGAAGTATAATACTTTTCTTGCATCTAATTTTGTGTTTGTAGTGTGTAGTTCTCTACAAAGTCTACAACTGAAACAATGGTATCCAATGAAAGCATATCCTTGCACAACTTGAATTGCAAATCCAGCCATCGTGCTCTATGTGGATGCCTTGCATACTCATAAATTATCTTTTCACAAAAAACCTTCATAAACTCATACACTAGAATATTTTCAATGACTAAATCACATCTTTTACCCTATTTCCCATCTTTTAGAGCATATGTCAGTATCTTAAATTTTTTGTAATCTACTATTTCATTTCCAATTGCATGTGTATTGTCCATATGTTCACAAGTTGATAAAAGTTGCAAAGAACCACAAAATAAGCATGTACCATCCAAGCATGATGTCTTGTAAAATTATTGGTCATCCCCTATTTTACATAAAATGTTGGATATGAATGACCTCAAAGAACTTTGTGGATCATTCATGTCATAATCCTGCAAAACAAAATCAAACTGCAAAAATACACATATATGCCTAAAAACATCAAAATGGTTAGAAAATTAAATATGTGTTCTACAACAACAAGTTGTGTGTGTGTGATTTATCTTGACATAAAATGGTTTACCCATCTCAAAAAATCTTTGACTTATTCAAATTTGAGGATACATGCCAATAAATTTTTTAAAATATTGTATCTGAGTTGAGTCCAAAAAATGTTTTGCATGTGGGTCATGATTTTGGCTACCAATCCTCCTTCTTACAACATCTCTTTGATTAGGGAAAACACGTATGTTATTTTTTCAAAAATCTTTGATCAATGATTTCAAAGCTTCACTAATTTATTTATCCTTTTGCAGTAGTCTACTGCTAAATGTCCATAACTCATTCTTTGTTGGATCTTCCAATCTCTCACACCTTAGCATGGCTCTCCTTAGAGTACCTCTACCAATTTTTAATATTTTTCTTTTCTTTCTCATGAATCAAGCTTTTTTCATTTGGGTACTTACTATTGTCAATGTAAATACTTATCTTGTGATGTTACTATCTTTGGTGCATGATTTAGAACCCATTTTTTTATGAGCACTCATTAGATTCTTTGCAATATTTTTTTCAATTGAATTTTCCATCGTTCTTAGCCCAAGAATCTTCATGATAGGTCTAAATTTCAAATTCTTTATCATTTCAACAAATAATTGGCATTGACCTGTAATATTTAATTCTTCAAAAAATAATCTCCACATATGATTAATTTTTCTTTGACAAGTATGCTTGCTAATCTTGTCAGACATTGATTTCAAAATGTTAGTATCAATATCAATCAAATATATTGGTCTTCTAAAACAAATTCTAGAAGGTGTTATAATCTCTTCCATTCCCTCGACATTTTCAACATCAACATTAGGTTCAGTGTATTACGTACCTTGAACCGAAGATGATGTGCCTTGGCAATAAGATGCAAAAGATGGAATATCACCTGCTTGATATGTTGATGGTGTGCCTTCAACATGACATTATGGAGTGTGTACATCGTCGGATCTAAAAATTAGTGTCTCTTCAACATGAGAGGATGATATGACTCCAAAATTGGAAGATGGTGTACCTTCATAATTCAAATTTCTTTTTGAGTGTAACTGTACACTTGATTTGTGTTACACTCTAAACCCTTCTATCAAAATGATTTTGTGACTTTGGAATGCTTGGATGCCGACTTAGAGCTCTCTATCCACGGAGTGCAAAAGAGTATATTTCAAAAATAAGAAGGCTCTCAGATGAGCCTTAGAGATACTCTTCTTGCTAGTAAACCATGCAATTGGAGGTTCCAAAGAAAAGATGCAAGAATGCAAATATCTCAAGGAGTTCCTCAAGAATGCAATGCAACTAAAGATTAAACTAGAATGAATATGAAAAGTGAAGCTATTCTAAGCATGGATGAGAGTGTTACAATCCAAATTTTAAGCTAATGTGAGATAGATTATTTCAAAATAAAAGCTAAACTAACATGCAACATGAATCTAAGCTAAAATGCTATGGTATGAGAGAATGTAGACAAGAAATAGAAGTTCTCCACAAAACTCCAAAGAAACCTGTTAGAAAACCTGCAGCATAACAATATTCAAAATGAGGATGGATTTGAGGGGGAAAGCTCTCTCCCTTTTAAAGATGTATGGATGGTGGAGATCAAAATGAAGATGGTGGATGATCAACAGTAGAATTTGAAAAGATGAGTGATCCATGTGCACACACAAGTCAACCAATAGAATATAAGTTGACTTGTCACATAAGACAAAAATCTCACAAGCCTTTTCTTTTAATTGTAAAATAGAAAAAGGACTTTATGTGTGCACTTTAAGTGGGTTAGAATAATGGGGTCTTTATTTAATTAAAAGGGGACATGTTCTATTAATCAAATAATGAACTTAGGATAGCATAGTCAAACTATAGGTTATAATCAAATAAATTGATTATTAGCAATTTAGTCTAGGTAAATGATTAAATTAATTTAGCCAAAATGCTGAGAAGGGGGCTAATAGTCTAGATGAGCATTTTTAGGTGATTACATTTGCCCCTCTTTGACTAATGCCTGATCGATCTAGGAACACATTATGTAAAAGAAAATAGAAAGCCAAGTAGGCGATGATAGATATAGATATTTGATTTTGAAGAAAAAAATGTAGAAAAAGATAGCAAGTCCTAAATGTACAACCTAAGTGGTAGTACTGAACACTAGGAAAAGATGATGTCAGAATTTAAGAAGAATGCTAACACTTAGCAAAGTAGATAGATCGAGAACAAGTGAGAAGATCAAACAATTGCTCTTAAGAAATAGATAGTTGTAGCAATTAGTATTTCTGCCCCCTCGAGATCGAAATTAAAATGAGGTAAGGGGATGCAAAAATTGGCTAGACATGAGAAAATTAGAATATAGCAATGTCCAAGATGACAGATAGATTATTAGAACCCAAGAATGACTATAAAAAAATTGATAAAATGCCCCTGTTTGACTAGAGTTGACCTTGAAGGATATAGCATAAAAATTAGGTAGAAATGACTAGAAAGGTGATTTTAGAAATGAAAAAATGAATTGAAGTAGATATGAAGTATGGAAATGATGAAGACATGAAGAAATGAAGATGCTCCAACGATGACTTAAAGATTAGACCTCAGACGGTCAGCTAACTGCTCAAAAGAAAGTAGAATTTTAAAAGACAATTTTGACCATCAAGATGAACTTGAATTTGGCTTTCGATCCCAAAAATGAATCTAGGGTGTTGAAATTATTTAATAGGTCAAAAATTTATATAATGTGATGATAAGATAGAAAAGAGATGAAGTGAAAGATTAAGAAGGTGAAAAGACATGAACAAGAAGAAAGTAAAGAAATATATGAAAGGAGTTAGCTGATATGTCCACAAAAAGATGAAGAGAGAGCTCTCCCCATATGGAAGAATGCAAGACTAAGCTAGAAAATGAACCTAAAATGCAAGCTAATATGCAAAGTGGTTTACCAGCAAGCAATGCATAACATTTAGACTCTTAATTTCATCATTGAGCATTTATTAGGGATATCATGAGATCATACAACCATCACTAGTATAACTATGAGGATATGAATATGATCGATATCAAATAGGTATGTGGAAATCCAATCTAAGCATTAGAGACATGTAAGTCAAGATAACTACGTGATTAGATTCCCTAATTTTAATTTATCAAGATTACAACTATATCAAGGCATAAGTGCCAGGATAAACCCCGAGTGTGGTCTTGCAAAATAGTCAAGGATGGTACGTTTGTAAGTCAAAATGTTGAATAGGAAAAGCATAAATGCTACAACACTATAGACAAACAAAGTATACCCACAAGAAAAAATCAACAAAACATGCCCCATGCCCCCAGTCTTCTAGTCAATGACATCCTTGAAAGACTATTAGGGATGGAACATGTAGTAAAGAAATCATCATAGACATCACACAAAGTAGATAAAGATTAGCATAGCTCAGTCATTTAAGTGTTAAAGTGTGTGTGTGTAAGTCACTTGGCCATTTCTTCAAGACTTGATTCTGACAGTGAGAAATATCGCGACATCGAAGACTATAGGTAAACTATCTAAAAAGTGTTGAAAAAGACTTGATGTCAAGGTGGGGGAAGTGTTGAGAAACACTATTTTGTGAGTTGTCAAAGAAACCCTAATGCACAAAAATACCTCAATAGGTTAAGTAGCTATGCCCCCGAGACAAGGACAAGTCACAATTCCAAGCCAAGAAATGTGTAGTGAAATGAGTGATTGAGACTGATAGACATAGGTGCAAGGGTTTCAAGTAGTGCATGTTTCTCGATTTTCACCACTTGAGAGATTTTTTCAGAACTTTTATCAATTTTTTGTATTTTTATATTTTTTATTTTTTTGGTGATACATCAAAGTGCCTATTGCTAGGTTTTCATTAAGAAGATCTTTTTTCAGGACATTTTTTGATTTTTAGGATTTTTTCAGCATCATATATGATTTTTTAAAAAAAAAATTAGAAGGTTTTAGAGATTACTAGTTCTCAAGCAAGATCACATCATTTTCTCCCAATGTCTAGCAAGGTGTAGGACATGATGGAGTGGAAAGTTGATGGATAGACAAAGATGGATAAGAAAGGAGTATGAAGCAAGTGAAAGTGATCCTTAAGGACACACTCCTCAAGAGTACCCAAGCTAGGGAAAGATAGCCATATAAAGTAGGTTTTGGATAAGCAATGGAAGAAATGAGCAAGATAGTGTGTAGGATAAGCAATGAAACCAACAAGTGTGATAGCATAAAGTGTGTAGTCCAAAAGAGTAGCCATGTCAAGAGACCTATGAGAACCATGTTTCATTTATTATGATCAAGACCAAGGGGTCAACTAGATAGTATAGCAATGGGATAGAGCAATAAGAATAAAGCTCAAGATAGAGGCTATGAGTGAATGGGAGAGCACAATAGAAAATCTAGTGGATAAGATAGCCAATATGCAAAGATAGCTCAACATTGTCAAGATCAAAGAGAGAAGAAGGGATAGATGGATGATGAAAAAGTTATGCATGATGCCTGTTTGCCAAGTTTTCATCATGGTACTTATCTAAGGTGCCACAAGAATTAGTTTTCACCATAGGATAAATTTATTTCTCTTTACTTTTGCTACCAAGGTGCCACAAGATGTGGTTTTCACTAAGGCACATTTTCATTTTTTTCATTTTTTCTATTTTTTCTTCTTTTTTATTTTTGAATTTTTAGAAAGAGCTGAAGCTGTTTGAATGTAGATAATGCTCCTACAGAAAAGATAAGTCATGATAAGCCAAGACCATATAAAGGTATGCTCAAAGATGTTGATAGGGTGATGAAAGAGAAATGGTAGTAGGAAGAGTATATGGAGGATAATAGTTCATGTATAGAAAGTTAGTGTAAGCTTTAGAGGGTTTCATGAGGGTAGTTGAAATATTGTACAAGATCAACATTAACACACACCTTGAAGGGTATTGGAATGATGGAGGAATCATGGATGAAGTAGCTTGAGGTTTAGATGTATGAGGTGGTAGAAGAGATTTGGAAAAAAGTGGAGTGGAAGGCTTTGGAATAATTTTAGGAAGATTTTTGGAAGAAGATGGAATGGCAGCCTTTGGAAGCTTGAATGTCAACTTTGAAATATTTGCAATATTCAAGTCCTTTAAAACAGACTTGGGAATCCACATAGCTTTAGATTTTCCTCATTCTTTGGGTGCTTGAGAGTGCCTTTGTATAATGATGGATTTAGGAACTCATATTTTCTTTGGTTTAGCTCTTTGAGTAGTGGACCTTTGTGGTATATTTTGTGCATTCTCCTTCTTAGCATTCACTTGTCGATTAGATGGGACATAGTGATCTTTCTTTTTCAATGGATACTTATGTTTATTCTCACTTTCAAAGGACTTGGGATTTGTGGATGAATAAGGATGATATGACAGGTTTAGATCTATAGATGGGTGAAAAGTCATCAAGGATGAGTGTCTTTGTTGATCTTGAGGTAATATAGGAGAGCTAGGGAATGAGCTATGAGTGAATGTAGGAGATGGAGGAACATAAGGCCCCAATATGGATGGAAGGTTTGAATGCTTTAGCTTAGATGGATAAGGACCAAGGATAGATTTAGAAGATGCAAAGGGACAGTGGGAAGGGATATCAACATCTTTAGAGTGAGCAACATGGTCAAAGCCATCAATAGACTCATGAGTACTTGTGATAGGAACAACATTTTTAATAGAAGCACTTGAAGCTTGAGCACATTTTTGAAGTGGATGTGGAGAAGTAGAACATGATGGGATGCTTTGATCTTGACAAGTAGCTTTGGGTAGCATATGAAGAGAACTTTTCTCATAATTTTCACTAAGCTCAAGGGAGATAATGGAAGCGGTATCTTCATCATACTTAGGAGGTGGACAAGATATAGGATATGGAGGGGAAAAATCTTGAAAGAGATGAAAGGGTGCTTGATCTTGATCTTTCTTGACATTTATAGCTTTTTCTTTTTGAGAGTCCTCTTGACATGGAGCCACTTCTAAGGACAAGGGAGAATGAAGAGTGAATGGAGTAGTGCTTTGATTAGGCATAGTAGTGCATGAAGGTTGAAGATGTTTAGGATTAGTAGCATGGAAAAGGTTTGTAGCCAAGTGAAGGTTAGCTTGAGTTTCTTTTAGAGGTAGCCCTTGAGGATACATGTAGTTTATGTGGAAAGAATTAGGTTCTTTATTTGATAGAGGCATGTTGGAAAGATTTGAAGTATTGGGAGATGCACGAGTGTTGGAAGAAGTGGAAGGTGTAATAGAGTTGCTACTAGACATAGGTTCATTAATGTAATCTTGCTCATGAAAAGTATGCTCATCGCATGAATCATTAGAGGTATCAATAATTCCATTATCAATAAGATCTTGGATTTTATGTTTTAGCTCAATGCAATCTGAAGTAGCATGTTCATTAGATCGATGATAGGCACAATAGGTATCCAAGAATGGATTTCCATAGGAGCTAGACTTAGGAAACATGATGAGCTTGGTGCCAAGAAGTGTTATCAAAATGTCATCATAAGAATTCCCCAAGGGAGTAAAATTTCTCTCAAAAGTATGTCTAGACTCCTTTGGTTGTTCCTCAAGTGAATAAAATGCATTCATTTCTTCATCATTATCTTTGTCAAAGATAGGTCCATCATGAAATTTTGGCATAGGCTTAAAGAAGGTATCACTTGCTTGTTCTCTAAAGAGGTCTTTAGATCTAGAAGATGAAGACATTTGATGTCTTGAAGTAGAGAATGTAGACCTAGAAGAAGAGGATGACCTCAAAGAAGGTGACTCACATGCATATAAAGACCTTAAGGAAGATTCATGTAACAATTTAATCTTCTCCTCCAACCTTTTCTCAAGTTTAGACTTCATTTCCATCATGCGCTTAGAGAGATGAAAGTAAGAAAGATCATTTGTCTCTTCTAGTTCTTTGTATTGTACATATAGATCTTGAAACTCTTTAGTGAGATGGAGGATATCATGATCATCTAGATTCAATTGAAGTTTGGTAGCACAAGGTTTAGATCCCATAGTTTTAGATGCAAAGCCAAGCATAAAAGAGCCTAGAAGATAACTTGATGTTGAAACTATAGGAGGTAGAGTGTTCACTTTCCAAGATAGTAGAGAGAGATTAAAGTGGCTTGTCAAACAATATGTCCAAGAAACTTATGACATGAATGACTCAAGTCAATAGCTAGGCAAGATGCCCAAATAGCCAAATAGATAGAGCAAGTAGGGTGACAAGTGAACAACTCTCTAACCCAAGAATGTAGTCAAGAAATCAAGGAAACCATTTCAGCAAAAAGATAACTAGCAATTGAACATAGACCATGAAGACAAAAAGACCAAGAGCACTAAGACCAAGCATTCACTTTAAGCATGTTCAAGAACTAGAGACATAGCAAATCAAAGTTAAATGATGAGACTCCCCTTAGGAAGCAACACAAGAAAAATGGTAAGACTTGATGCTTTGACTTGGTTGACAAAGTGGAATTTGAAAAGAGGAGTGATCAATGTGCACACACAAGTCAACCAATAGAATATAAGTTGACTTGTCACATAAGAAAAAGTCTCACAAGCCTTTTCATTTAATTGTAAAATAGAAAAAGGACTTTATGTGTGCACTTTAAGTGGGTTAGAAGAATGGGGTCTTTTATTTAATTAAAAGGGGACATGTTCTTTTAATCAAATAATGAACTTAGGATAGCATAGTCAAACTATAGGTTATAATCAAATAAATTGATTATTAGCAATTTGGTCTAGGTAAATGATTAAATTAATTTAGCCAAAATGTTGAGAAGGGG
Organism: Cupressus sempervirens; assembly: GCA_028749045.1. Classification (NCBI taxonomy): domain Eukaryota; kingdom Viridiplantae; phylum Streptophyta; class Pinopsida; order Cupressales; family Cupressaceae; genus Cupressus; species Cupressus sempervirens. The sequence goes on along the minus strand of CM053789.1, from coordinate 569,167,644 downwards.
GCTAATAGTCTAGATGACCATTTTTAGGTGATTACAGTAACAGTCTCATTCATTCTCTTTCTCTTTCCAATTCTTCCTCTTTGTTTCTTTGTATCAGTGATTCTTGATTCTCTTTGAAAGTCAATTCTTCATTATTGCTTTGCAATTTTCTTTGTTCATGTAGCAGTTTCATTTTATCTCTTTTAATTGCCAAATCTCTCTCCCTATCTTCATTTGTTTGAGTTTTTGGTTTCTTCCTTGGCATGATGATGATTTCTTCATGTCAATTTATTCAAACATCTAAATTACTTACAATGTGTAAATTACAAATCATTCAAACACATATAAAAATTACAATTATTTCAATGAATACACAATATATATCAAACAACTTGTCAAATTTCTAACCATTTTGAAATAACATTTCATTTAAACATGCAAATTTCAACAAATTCACTATATATTAAACAACATATCAAATTTGTTGGTAAATAGATTTGTCATTGTAAAAATTGTTCAACTGAGTGTATGTGGCAAACCATTCACAACAGTTGGATAGGCCCTTGATATCCGGCCTTCCTCTGCATTTAGAGGGGCAGCTCCCTCGTAAGATGAAATTTTGGATTTTTCAAATAAACATGAAATCAAAATTAAAAGGAAAATGATTGATAGCGAATGCACCATACGCCTTGAACGTTTTCATAAAAATGATGTAAACCATTAATGAGAGCTATCAAGGACTACGCTTGAGAACTTTCACCAACACAATGCTAATTCAACCATCCACAAATACTTACATCATACCATGAAAGTAATCATAGATGAATCAACACTTTAACAATTCAGATTCCTTGGAGAGAGAATGCCAAATGTACTTCTTTTTATTTCTTCCACCAATAAAGAAAGAAATAACTGATTACACAAAAACAACAATTGTACACACTTTCCAAAAATTGCTTTGTGATCAAAGCATCAGTGTTCCCCTATATCCAAGCCCCAAAAAGTCCCTTATTACATTGATTTCCAAGAATTTATAGCCAATCTAGAACCACCAACTTTTTGGGTTCGTAACTACCCAAAAAGTTAGAGTTTGGACTACTTGAAGATGGTTCATAACCAACTCTAACCCTTAAAACTTAACTACAGTTAGAAAAACCCAACTAGAGTTGATTCTAAAATTGATCTTTTTACAAAATACATCAATAAAATTCTAAGACAACTTTAGACAAAAATACTTCTAACTTTTAATTCCCTAAACTCGTTCCATGATCTATAGGTGCTGCTAGCAACTAAGTCAAGTCTGCCTTCCAATTCCACACATTGAACTACGAGCGGATGTACTCCTGCATGGGCTAGAAAATTTTCTAGCATTCGATGTGCCAGGGGTGACTTATCTATTTTTCTCATCATTCTCTAAAAGTTTGCAACTTCTAAATGCCCCATCTTTGTGTCCAATATTTTGGGAAGCATGCTTTTCAGTATTGCAAGAGGTTCTTTACCTTGAAATTGATACCTCATATTGTCACCTGTCATGAGCTATCCTGGCAATAGTGCAGAGTTAATAGCCACTTTTCTTTATATCAAACTTGATGTTAAATCTTCTTCAATTATAAAACTTCACCAAAATCTTTACTTCACTTTGAGAATCCAACTTTTAGATGCACAAAAGGCATTTCATCAAACAATATGAGCACACCTTTGACTTGGCATTTTGTCGAATAGTTTACATGCATTTATATTTCCATTGGACTTTTACTGGCTATAGACTATTTTAGATTTTCCCACTATGCATTTCCATCTGACCTCTCCATCTCTTATACTCAGATAGACGCTTGTATTGCCAAAAATATGCCTTCATCATTTCCTCGAGTGTTCACGAGATGTTTTTCAATCCATTATCAATGCCATTTGTCTCACTTTTTCTATACAATGCACCTGTCTTATATGCGATAGAGGTATTTTGTCAAACAATTCAATAGCTCTATTTTATGAATGTAGATGTCCCTAGACTTGGCATTTCGTCAAATGGTTAGACACATCTCAGAGCTTTACATTTGAGATGTATTGAGATTGACTCTCCAATCGGCTTTTCTAAATAATATAAGAATATGATCAATGGTCAAACAACTATCTATGCATTTCCCTCTTAAAAATTATGAATCAAATCATTGATATGTGTGGCTGTAATTCTATCTAGGAGAGCAAAAGATTGAATTGGTTGTATTAGCTCGGAGTGACAGTGATGAAGAATGGAAAGATTACTAACTTTTGCTATCACCACACATTAAATTGAAGCATTTTTTAAATACAGCTCTTCTCTCATCTTAGGTAAAGGTGCAATGTGATCAAAGGCTCCTTTGTGGGTCAAGCTATCTCCAAGTTTGTAGGTGATTCTTTCAAATTATTGGTAGGAAGCACCTTTTGTTAGAAGCTGCACCATAGCTTAAGGCTTTATCAAATATTTTTGATGGATGCACTCGTCCTTCCAAGTTACCAGAGATAACTCTTAATCCATGGGAATGTTCATTATAGGCTTTTTACATTCTCCACAGGCTCTGCATATCACTCAATAGTTCTAGTTCTTGATCTACTTTTCTTGAAGACGTGAAACCAAAACAAATGTGCTCAGTTGACAGAAAATACATTTTTATGGTATCACCTTCAATGTTTGGTGTGTTGGTTTTACTTGTCAACTTGTAGGTGTAATCACCTAAAAATGGTCATCTAGACTATTAGCCCCCTTTTCAACATTTTGGCTAAATTAATTTAATCATTTACCTAGACCAAATTGCTAATAATCAATTTATTTGATTATAACCTATAGTTTGACTATGCTATCCTAAGTTCATTATTTGATTAAAAGAACATGTCCCCTTTTAATTAAATAAAACACCCCATTCTTCTAACCCACTTAAAGTGCACACATAAAGTCCTTTTTCTATTTTACAATTAAAAGAAAAGGCTTGTGAGACTTTTGTCTTATGTGACAAGTCAACTTATATTCTATTGGTTGACTTATGTGTGCACATGGATCACTCCTCTTTTCAAATTCCACCATTGATCATCCATCATCTTCATCTTTATCTCTACCGTCCGTATGACTTTAAAAGGGAGAGAGCTTTCCCCCTGAAAGGATCAATCCTTTTTTTGAATATTGTTATGCTGCAGGTTTTCTAACAGGTTTCTTTGGAGCTTTGTGGAGAACTTCTATTTCTTGTCTACATTCTCTCATCCATGGCATCATGGCATTCTAGCTTAGCTTAGCTTTCATTTTTACATGTAGCTTAATCTCACATAGCTTAATAATGGTATTGTAACACTCTCATCCATGCTTAGAATAGCTGCACTTTTCATATTCATTCTAATTTAATATTTAGTTGCATTGCATTCTTGAGGAACTCCTTAGGACATTTGCATTCTTGCATCTTGTCTTTGGAACCTCCCATTGCATGGTTTACTAGCAAGAAGAGTATCTCTAAGGCTCATCTGAGAGCTTTCTTATTCTTGAAATATACTCTCTTTCACTCCATGGATAGGAAGCTCTAAGCTGGCATCTAAGCATTCCAAACTCATGGAATCATTTGGATAGAAGGGTTTAGAGTGGGAAGCTGAGGCCTCTAATAAAACACTGCTGAAAATCCTACACCGCACAGTTCACAAGTTTGGGAAAGATTGGCACTTGCAAATAAATTTGGCACTTTGGGCCTATAGAACCTCTATTCATACTCCTACAAGGCTACGCCATTTTATTTAGTCTATGGCTCTGAGGTTGTTCTCCCATTAGAAGTCGAGATACCTTCTTTGCGCGTCTCTTAGCTTTCATTTTTACATGTAGCTTAATCTCACATAGCTTAATAATGGTATTGTAACACTCTCATCCATGCTTAGAATAGCTGCACTTTTTATATTCATTCTAATTTAATATTTAGTTGCATTGCATTCTTGAGGAACTCCTTGGGACATTTGCATTCTTGCATCTTGTCTTTGGAACCTCCCATTGCATGGTTTACTAGCAAGAAGAGTATCTCTAAGGCTCATCTGAGAGCTTTCTTATTCTTGAAATATACTCTCTTTCACTCCATGGATAGGAAGCTCTAAGCTGGCATCTAAGCATTCCAAACTCATGGAATCATTTGGATAGAAGGGTTTAGAGTGGGAAGCTGAGGCCTCTAATAAAACACTGCTGAAAATCCTACACCGCACAGTTCACAAGTCTGGGAAAGATTGGCACTTGCAAATAAATTTGGCACTTTGGGCCTATAGAACCTCTATTCTTACTCCTACAAGGCTACGCCATTTTATTTAGTCTATGGCTCTGAGGTTTTTCTCCCATTAGAAGTTGAGATACCTTCTTTGCACGTCTCCTTACATGGGTTAATAACCGATGAAGATCATAGAGCTATGAGAGTACAGGAATTAGAGACTCTGGATGAACAGCGCAAGGCTGCTTTTGATCACATGAGAGCTAATCAAAAGTGCATGCCTACACAATATAACAAAAAGGTTCACCCCCATGAGTTCCAAGTTGGTGAACTCGTGCTTAGAGAGAATCCCAAAAATCAGCAAAATCGAGAATAGAAAGGGAAATTTGAACCTAACTGGTTGGGTCCTTACATTATCACAGCAGTATTTGGATCTAGTGCTTACCAGTTGTCTACTTTAGAGGGTGAAGAACTTGCAGAGCCTATCAACATCCTACACTTGAAGAAGCTCTATACTTAGAGGCTTGTTGCTCAACTATCTTGTATATAGCTATGATCCTGAAAAAATCTTAAAAAATCAGAAAATGTCCTAAAAAAATGATCATCTTAGTGAAAACCTAGTAATAGGTGCTTTGATGTATCACCAAAAATTTAAAAAAAAGTCCTGAAAAAATTTGTCAAGTGGTGAAAACTTGGAAACAGGTGCTACTTGAAACCCTTGCACCTATGTCTATCAATCTCAATCATCCACTTCGCTACACATTTTCTAGCTTGGAATTGTTTCTTGTCCTCATCTTGGGGGCACAACTGCTTAGCCTATTAAGGTATTCTTGTGCATTAGGGTTTCTTGGACAACTCACAAAATAGTTTTTCTCAACACTTCCCCCACCTTGACATCAAGTGTTTTTCAACACTTTTCAGATAGTTACCTATGGTCTCCGATGTCACGATATTTCTCACTATCAGAATCAAGTCTTGAAGAAATGGCCAAGTGACTTACACACACGCACTTTAACACTTAAACGACTAAGCTATGCTGATATTTATCTACTTTGTGTGATGTCTATGATGATTTCTTTACTATATGTTCCATCCCTAATAGTCTTTCAAGGATGTCGTTGACTAGAAGACTGGGGGCATGGGGCATGTTTTCTTGATTTCTACTTGTGGGTATACTTTGTTTGTCTATAGTGTTGTAAGCATTTATGCTTGACCTATTCAACATTTTGACTTACAGATGTATCATTCTTGACTGTTTCGCAAGACCGCACTTAGGGTTTATCCTGGCACTTATGCCTTGATACAGGTGTAATCTTGCTAAATTAAACTTAGGGAATCTAATCACGTAGTTATCTTGACTTACATGTCTCTGATGCTTAGATTGGATTTCCACATACCTATCTAATATCGATCATATTCATATCCCCATAGTTATACTAGTGATGGTTGTATGATCTCATGATGTCCCTAATAAATGCTCACTAATGAAATTAAGAGTCTAAATGTTATGTTCTTCTTTTTGGTAAACCACTTTGCATATTAGCTTGCATTTTAGGTTCATTTTCTAGATTAGTTTTGCATTCTTGCATATGGGGAGAGCTCTCTCTTCATCTTTTTTGTGGACGTATCAACTAACTCCTTTCATATATTTCTTTACTTTCTTCTTGTTCATGTCTTTTCACCTTCTTAATCTTTTGCTTCATCTCTTTTCTATCTTATCATCACATTATATAAAGTTTTGACCTCTTAAATAATTTCAATGTCCTAGATTCATTTTCGGGATCAAAAGCCAAATTCAAGTTCGTCTTGATGGTCAAAATTGTCTTTTAAAATTCTACTTTCTTCTACGCAGTTAGTTGACCTTTTGAGGTCTAATCTTTGAATCATCATTGGGGCATCTTCATTTCTTCATGTCTTCATCATTTCCATACTTCATATCTACTTCAATTCACCATTTCATGTCTAAAATCACCTTTCTACTCGTTTTAACCTAATTTTTATGCTATATCCTTCAAGGTCAACTCTAGTCAAACTGGGGCATTTTATCAATTTTTTTATATAGTCGTTCTTGGGTTCTAATCATCTATCTGTCATCTTGGACATTGCTATATTCTAATTTTCTCATTTCTAGCCAATTTTTGCATCCCCTTACCTCATTTCAATTTCGATCCCGAGGGGGCAGAAATACTCTATCACTGCTTAGGAGCATTTGTTTGATCTTCTCACTTGCTCTCACTCTATCTTCTTTTCTAAGTGTTAGCATTCTTCTTGAATTCTGACATCATCTTTTCCTAGTGTTTAGTACTACCGCTATTAGGCTGTGCATTTAGGACTTGCTATCTTTTTCTACATTTCATTCTTCAAAATCAGATATCTATATCTATCACCACCTACTTGGCTTTTTATTTTCTTTGACATATTGTGTTCCCAGATCGATCACGCATTAGTCAAAGAGGGGCAAATGTAATCACCTAAAAATGGTCATCTAGACTATTAGCCCCTTTTTCAACATTTTGGCTAAATTAATTTAATCATTTGCCTAGACCAAATTGCTAATAATCAATTTATTTGATTATAACCTATAGTTTGACTATGCTATCCTAAGTTCATTATTTCATTAAAAGAACATGTCCCCTTTTAATTAAATAAAACAACCCATTCTTCTAACCCACTTAAAGTGCACACATAAAGTCCTTTTTCTATTTTACAATTAAAAGAAAAGGCTTGTGAAACTTTTGTCTTATGTGACAACTCAACTTATATTCTATTGGTTGACTTGTGTGTGCACATGGATCACTCCTCTTTTCGAATTCGACCATTGATCATCCATCATCTTCATCTTGATCTCTACCTTAAGTACGACTTTAAAAGGGAGAGAGCTTTCCCCCTCAAAGGATCAACCCTTTTTTTGAATATTGTTATGCTAAAAGTTTTCTAACAGGTTTCTTTGGAGCTTTGTGGAGAACTTCTATTTATTTTCTACATCCTCTCATCCATGGCATCATGGCATTCTAGCTTAGCTTAGCTTTCATTTTTACATGTAGCTTAATCTCACATAGCTTAATAATGGTATTGTAACACTCTCATCCATGCTTAGAATAGCTGCACTTTTCATATTCATTCTAATTTAATATTTAGTTGCATTGCATTCTTGAGGAACTCCTTAGGACATTTGCATTCTTGCATCTTATCTTTGGAACCTCCCATTGCATGGTTTACTAGCAAGAAGAGTATCTCTAAGGCTCATCTAAGAGCTTTCTTATTCTTGAAATATACTCTCTTGCACTCCATGGATAGGGAACTCTAAGCTGACATCTAAGCATTCCAAACTCATGGAATCGTTTGGATAGAAGGGTTTAGAGTGGTACACTTTTGAGTGTACAATAGGTCTACACTTACATGTGTGGCTGAGGATATAAATTGAGTCAACTATCTCCAAGCCGTAGGTCCATGTTAATGAAGATGAAGGTCCATGTTGAGAACCCCCTTTTTAAATGACGTGCAGACTATATGAGTTGCGATTTAGATGCATTCAGTCAAGCATCTCACACACTTTGTTAAGGCGTTCAGTTAAATGGTTTTTATTCTTTGTATGCCCACAGCTACTAACAAGAGTGGGAAGCTTTGTCTGAGATCTAACTAGGCCACACATTACAAAGAAAAAAATGCACGTGCCTCTATTCACACCATTACCATTTAAGTTTTCTGACACATTTCTTGTGCTATCACCTCTTCAAACAACCCATTTGCTGGTATATTTATCTAACTGCAGATCTTGACTCGCATGGATGGCTGAGTAACATATATTCAAAATAATATGGCACCCTAAAACCATAGTTCATGTTGCTCTAACTTGAGCTTTCTTTTCTCACTGTTGCCTTTAAATTCATTCTAGTTGACATGTGAAGTTTATTTCCAGCCAGGAGTTATTTTAAGGTTGGAGTTTGGGTTAGAATTGTTCGGGTTAAGATTAGGTCAAAAAGTTGGAGTACAGAGAGAGAGTATGACTAGTACATGGAGAGAGAAAAATTGAGTGTGAAAAATCAAACCCTAACTCAAACCATGTACTTCTCTCTAAAAGGTTCTAGTACGTGGAGAGAAAAGTTGGAAGAGAGAGAGTGAAAACCCAAACCAAAACCTTAACCCATACTTCTCTCTAAAGGTTTTAGTACATGGAGAGAGAAAAGTATGGGGAGAGAAAGTTTAATTTTTCTTTATGACTAATCTCTCTCTCTCTCTTCGATTAATTAATTTAATTAAAGCATTAAAACTTTCTGTAAAATGCCTGGGTAACAGCTGGCTCTATCTGGGGACAAGGACTATGCAGGACGTTGAATGAACCTAGAGTTAAGAAATGACAGTGCTTTATCACAAGGGCATAGAGTCACACTAAAAGGAGGTAAATCTAGGAAAAAGGGACTAAGCACAATAAAAATGGGAACACAACCGAATTGAAAAGAAAAGAAGGCACAACAAAAACTCTTAGTTAAGATATGTACAAGGCAGGTTTCCCTACCTCTAGTGACTCAAAGTATAATCATGCAAATCCATTCACTGGCTGGGGGAAATAGATACCATGGCATGCTAATATGTGGAAACTTTCAAGTTCCTGTAGAATCAAGTATAAGTTTTCTCTGTGAATTCCAATTCTGAGACTCTTAGCATGCTTCACATCACTTGATAAAGGAATGTATCCAAATAACCACGTCTCATCAAAAATCTCTAACTTCGGAATCAACTTAGCTTCATATTGCATGTCATTGATGACTTCATTTTGAAAGAATTGAAGGATAAGGCTCTCTAGTTCTTGAATGCATTTATGATCTTTTTCTCTATTTGACAAGCCTTGTACTTGAAATTCTAGTGATTGGTCATCATGAATTCCTGAACTTATTTCAGGCACTAGACACTCTTTCTTTTCCATGGGAATGATTTTGTTTGTATTCTATATGAAATTACTCCAATATGAATGCACATCCTTGTTATATTGAATCTTCCCATGATGTATTTCTTCCTTTTCTCCCATTAGATCGCTGAAAGGAGAAACAATCATCTTTTCCATTTTGGTGCACACATGCTCTAATGAATCTATCAGATCAAGAGAACTGATCATCAGTTGATATCGATGCAAGGGAAATTATTTTAAAAGAACATCATCATATATGCCCTCATCTTCACATGTTTGAATCATTAGATCACAACACATTTCTTCAAGGCTAAGTACTCCCCTGGTGCAAGATACCATCACAATGTTCCTTCAATATAGTCTCCACTTGTGAACTTGAATGCTTCAAATTCAAGTTTCATGCATGATGAAGAGTGAGATTTTTATGTGTCATCTCCTCTTACTTGAAACTTATCTTTTGTTTCCATGTCTATTGTACTTTTCATTAAATATTCTATTGTACTTGTCATTAAATATTCATCAATGTTTACAAAAGCTTGGTGCATTAATTTTTCTTGATGACCGTCTTCACAAAATGGGAAAACTTCATATTCCACTTGCATGTAACTTGGAAGGGGATCTCTTGACAGCTCATCATCTTTCTCTTGAAAATGATCTTCTACTCTTTTGATGATCATTCCACTTTCTAAAAACTCCTCAACATCTGCAAAAGTAAAGACTTCAATCTCAGGAGTTAATGGAGATGTCTGCAAGATTTCACTTGAGGTTATTTATTCACTAGTGGTGGTAGAAGATTGTGAAAAATATTCTAAAGAGTTGACTTCATCAAAAGAGTCCTCATCATTAATGATTAGGGGTGAATTAATAGGAAGGTCTTCTCCATAGAGAAAGTCATCATCTGAAGCATTTAGGTGCCAAGTAGGAATAAAAGTAGTATGAAATTCACCTTGATCTGCATTTCCCCCATCTTTAATCATATCTTCTATAATTCCTTGAGAAATATTTGACATTTCTTTTCCCTTCTCATTAGGATTGAGATGATTTAATATGTTCTCTTGTTTTACATTACTAGACCCTTCTCCCATAGACACCATTTCTTGACCATTTCCTTGATTAGACATAGAATCCTCATCTTCTTTTGTGCATGAAGATTTAGCTAAGACATTTGGATCAAGTGATGTTCTCTCATAAAGAAAATAATTCTTGCATGGGTCTTCTTTCTCAAGTTCTTGCAGTTTTTGAAGTAAAGAAGGATGTACTTTTCCAGGATCTAAGCATGCATTGTTGTAGAAGCTCTTTAAAAACTCAACTTGATTAGGATCAATGGAAGCATGATTTTGATGAGCAATAGGGGTAGGCTTTGGGCTACTCTTCCGACAACCATTATCCATTCTTGATTCACCTAAATTATTTTTCTGATCAAGTTCTTCGTTATGCTCACATATGGAACTTCTTTCTAAAGATGAATTTGTATTGTGAGAGAAAATTTGAATCTTTACCATCTTTTTCTTCTATCTTTTGCAAAGTTTGGAACAAAGATCAATGGATCTTTTCTGGATCTAATTTTTGCCCACCATAGAAACTCTTCAAGAAGCTAGCCTACTTAGGATCAATGAAAATCTGATTTTGTTGGAGACAGGTGAATAGAGACATTCCCATTATTTTTCATTGCCAATTTAGATGAAGCACATTTTTCAACAAGGCCTTCTTTATCTTTATATGCTGAATCTCTTTCCAAGAAGGATTCTTGATAATGAGAAAGAAACCCATATTCTTTTCTATCATCTTCTTCGATCTTTTGAAAAAATTGCAGCAAGTAAGGATGAACCATTCTTGGATCTAGCTTTCTACCACCATAAAAGTTCTTCAAGAAATCTACCTATAAAGGCTCATTAGGAATTGGATTCTTTGGATAGGAAAAATATTCCTCATCAGAGTCACTATCACTATCACTTTCCACTTTCCCTTTGTACCAAACCATGCTTTAAATTCAAACCTCAGATAGAGTCACCAATATTCAATCTACTAAATAGGGTCGCCAACCTTCATTCAAGGGAAGGTACCTTCATTAGCCGAGTTACTGATTGTTATTTACTTGACCTTGGATGTGACCAAGATTTTTCCTGTTCCTTCTTGGAATGATCACTATCCTTTCAACAACCACAATGTTCTAACCAATAGGGGCTCTTTGCAAGATTTCTTCGAACTCTTCTTCTTCTTCAAGAACTTGATTTACTTGAATATATTGCTATGCACTTCATCTAAACCTCTAGGCTAGAGTGCTCAAGTCTGAGATGATATCCTCCTTGGTGTCCTGAAAGCCAAGGTTTGGTTGGAGAACAAGAAAAATGTTCTCATGCAGAAGCACCATTATGCTTCATTATAGGCGACTGCCAATCTTTCTTGTTCAGTATCCCCAGTAGAGTTGCCAAAAATTTGTTGGTAAATAGATTTGTCACTGTAGAAATTTTTCAATGGAGTGTATGTGGCAAATTGTTCACAATAGTTGGATAGGCCCTTGATATCTGTCCTTCCTCTGCATTTAGCGGGGCAGCTCCCTTGTAAGATGAAATTTTGGATTTTTCAAATAAACATGAAATCAAAATTAAAAGGAAAATGATTGATAGCGAATGCACCATATGCCTTCAACGTTTTCATAAAAATGATGTAAACCATTAATGAGAGCTATCAAGGACTACGCTTGAGAACTTTCACCAACACAATGCTAATTCAACCATCCACAAATACTTACATCATACCATGAAAGTAATCATAGATGAATCAACACTTTAACAATTCAGATTCCTTGGAGAGAGAATGCCAAATGTACTTCCTTTTATTTCTTGCACCAAGAAAGAAAGAAATAACTGATTACACAAAAACAACAATTGTACACACTTTCCAAAAATTGCTTTGTGATCAGAGCATCAGTATTCCCCTATATCCAAGCCCTAAAAAGTCCCTTATTACATTGATTTCTGAGAATTTATAGCCAATCTAGAACCACCAACTTTTCGGGTTCATAACTACCCAAAAAGTTAGAGTTTGGACTACTTGAAGATGGTTCATAACCAACTCTAACCCTTAAAACTTAACTACAGTTAGAAAAACCCAACCAGAGTTAATTCTAAAGTTGATCCTTTTACAAAATACATAAATAAAATTCTAAGACAACTTTAGACAAAAATACTTCTAACTTTTAATTCCCTGAACTCGTTCCATGATCTATAGGTGCTGCTAGAAACTGAGTCAAGTCTGCCTTCCAATTCCACACATTGAACTACGAGCGGATGTACTCCTGCATGGGCTAGAAAATTTTCTAGCATTCGATGTGCTAGGGGTGATTTATCTTCTTTTCTCATCATTTTCTAAAAGTTTGCAACTTCTAAATGCCCCATCTTTATGTCTGATATTTTGGGAAGCATGCTTTTCAGTATTGCAAGAGGTTCTTTACCTTGAAATTGATACCTCATATTGTCACCTATCATGAGCTGTCCTGGCAATAGTGCGGAGTCAATAGCCACTTTTCTTTATATCAAACTTGATGTTAAATCTTTTTCAATTATAAAACTTCACCAAAATCTTTACTTCACTTTGAGAATCCAACGTTTAGATGCACAAAAGGAATTTCGTCAAACAATATGAGCACACCTTTGACTTGGCATTTTGTCGAATAGTTTACATGCATTTATATTTCCATTGGACTTTTGCCGGCTATAGACTATTTCAGATTTTCCCACTATGCATTTCCATCTGACCTCTCCATCTCTTATACTCAGATAGATGCTTGTATTGCCAAAAATATGCCTTCATCATTGCCTTGAGTGTTCATGAGATGTTTTTCAATCCATTATCAATGCCATTTGTTTCACTTTTTCTATACAATGCACCCGTCTTATATGCGATAGAGGTATTTTGTCAAACAATTCAGTAGCTCTGTTTTATGAATGTAGATGTCCCTAGACTTGGCATTTCGTCAAACGGTTAGACACATCTCGGAGCTTCACATTTGAGATGTATTGAGATTGACTCTCCAACCAGCTTTTCTAAATAATATAAGAATATGATCAATGGTCGAACAACTATCTACACATTTCCCTCTTACAAATTATGAATCAAATCATTCATATGTGCAGCTGTAATTCTATCTGGGAGAGCAAAAGATTGAATTGGTTGTATTAGCTCAGAGTGACAGTGATGAAGAATGGGAAGATTACTGACTTCTATTGTCATCACACATTAAATTGAAGCATGTTTTAAATAAATCTCTTCTCTCATCTTAGGCAAAGGTGCAATGTGATCGAAGGCTCCTTCGCAGGTCAAGCTATCTCCAAGTTTGCAGGTGATTCTTTCAAATTATTGGCAAGAAGCACCTTTTGTTAGAAGTTGCACCATAGCTTAAGGCTTTAGCAAATATTTCTGATGGATGCACTCATCCTTCCAAGTTACCAAAGATAACTCTTAATCCATGGGAATGTTCATTATAAGCTTTTTACATTCTCCACAAGCTCTGCATATCGCTCAGTAGTTCTAGTTCTTGATCTACTTTTCTTGAAGATGTGAAACCAAAACATATGCGCTTAGTTGATAGCAAATACATTTTTATGGTATCACCTTCAATGTTTGGTGTGTTGGTTTTACTTGTCAACTCCCTGGTCTGCGCTTACATGTATGGTTGAGGATATAAATTGAATCAACTATCTCCAAGCCGCAGGTCCACGTTAATGAAGACGCAGGTCCATGTTGAGTGCCCCATTTTTAAATGCCATGCAGACTATATGAGTTGTGATTTAGATGTATTCAATCAAGCATCTCACACACTTTGTTAAGGCATTCAGTTAAATGGTTTTTATTCTTTGTATGCCCATGGCTGCCAACAAGAGTGGGAAGATTTGTCTGAGATCTAACCAGGCCACACATTACAAAGAAAACAATGCACGTGCCTCTGTTCACACCATTACCATTTAAGTTTTCTAACACATTTCTCGTGCTATCACCTCTTCAAACAACCCATTTTCTGGTATATTTATCTAACTGCAGATCTTGACTCACATGGATGGCTGAGTAACATATATTCAAAATAATATGGCACCCAGAAACCACAGTTCATGTTGCTCTAACTCGATCTTTCTTTTCTCACTGTCGCCTTTAAATTCATTCTAGTTGACCTGTGAAGTTTATTTCTAGCCAGGAGTTATTTTAAGGTTGGAGTTTGGGTTAGAATTGTTCGGGTTAGGATTAGGTCAAAAAGTTGGAGTACGGGGAGAGAGTATGACTAGTACGTGGAGAGAGAAAAATTGAGTGTGAAAACTCAAACCATGTACTTCTCTCTAAAAGTTTCTAGTACGTGGAGAGAAAAGTATGTGGAGAGAGAAAATTTGGAAGAGAGAGAGAGTGAAAACCCAAACCAAAACCTTAACTTGTACTTCTCTCTAAAGGTTTTAGTATGTGGAGAGAGAAAAGTACGGGGAGAAAAAGTTTAATTTTTCTTTATGACTAATCTCTCTCTCTCTCCGATTAATTAATTTAATTAAAACATTAAAACTTTCTGTAAAATGTCTGGGTAACAAAATTATAATCAAATTTGTATCTATATATCAAAAAACAATATTTAAAAAGGATTGCACTAACCTTTTTTATACCAAGAATATTCAAAAAGCCTTCAAATACCATATCCAATGGTTGAAGTTGGTGTTTGCTAGCTTCAAAAGTCTTCAAATAGTGTTTGATATGTTGAAACCTGTGTTTTCTATCAGAACAACAGAATGCACAATAGACCAAAAGCAAAGAATGGATGAAATGGGACCCAAACTTGCTTTGTGACCAGTTTTGGGTGATTTGACATAGTGCATACGCACTATAGTGCATATGCACTATGTCAAATCACATCTCTCCCTATCCCACCCTCCCCCATCCCCTACTCTCTCTCTCCCTACTCTCTCTCTCACTCTCCCTCTCCTACTCCCTCTCCCATCACCTACTCTCTCTCACTCTCCCTCTCCTACTCCCTCTCCCATCGCCTACTATCTCTCACACTCTCTCTCTTGTCCCCTACTCTCTCACTCTCTATCCTCTCCCATCCCCTACTCTCTCTCCTCTCCCATCCCCTACTCTCTCTATCTCACACACTCCCATCCCCCCTCTCTCTTGAGCTACTCTCTCTCTAATCCCCTACTCTCTCTTTCTCTCTCTCTCCCCCTACTCTCTCTCCCCTCTCTCATCCCCTACTCTCTCTCTCTCACTCTCCCTCTCCCACTAACTACTCTCTCTCTCTCTCTCTCTCTCTCCCTCCCACTTCCTACTCTCTCTCACCTCTCCTCTCCCATCCCCTACTCTAGATCTCTCACACACACTCTCATCCCCCCTCTCTCTCCCTCTCCCACTCCCTCTCCCACCACCTACTATCTCTCTCTCTCACACTCTCTCCCTCTCTACTCTCTCGCCCATCCCCTAATCTCACTCTCTCTCCCATCCTCTCACTCTATCTCTCCCATCCCATACTCTCTCTGCCACCCCCTACTCTCTCTCACACTCTCTCCCATTCCCTACTCTCTCTCTTTCACAAACACATACACACACTTCCACCCCCTCTCTCTATCTTCTCTCCCATCCCCTACTCTCTAGATTTGTCACACACACTCCCATCCCCCTCTCTCTCTCCCTCTCCCTACTCTCTCTCACACTCTCCCATCCCCTACTCTCTCTCACACTCTTCCCATCCTTTACTCTCACTCTATCCCTCTCCCACTGCCTACTCTCTATCCCCCATCCCCTACTCTCGATCATTCAAAAATACACACACTCTTATCCCCCCTCTCTCTCTTCTCCCCCATCCCCTACTCTCTAGATATATCATAGACACTCCCATCCCCCTATCTCTCTCCCTCTCCCACTCCCTCTCCCACCACTTACTATCTCTCTCTCTCTCCCTCTCTACTCTCTCTCTCTCCCATCCCTTACTCTCACTCTCTCTCCCCCATCCCCTACTCTCTCTCACACTGTCTACCATCCCCTACTCTCACTCTCTCTCTCCTATCCCATACGAGCTCTCTCTACCACTGCCTACTCTCTCTCACACTCTCACACTCTCTCCCATCCCCTACTCTCTCTCTCTTACACACATTCTCATTCCCCCTCTCTCTCCCTCTCCCACTACCTACTCTCTCCCTCATCCCCTACTCTCTCTCTCCCCTCTCCCATCCCCTACTCTCTCTCTTTCATAGACACACACACTCCCATTCCCCCTCTCTCTCCTCTCCCATCCCCTACTCTAGATTTTTCACACACTATCCCATCCCCCTCTCTCTCCCTCTCCCACTCCCTCTTGCACTGCCTACTATCTCTCTCTCAAGTACTCTCTCTCCCTCTCTACTTTCTCTCTCCCATCCCCTACTCTCACTCTCTCTCCCATCCTCTACTCTCTCTCACACTCTCTCCCATCCCCTACTCTCACTCTCTCTCTCCCATCTCGTACGAGCTCTCTCTGACACCCCCATACTCTCTCACACTCTCACACTCTCTTTCATCCCCTACTCTATCTCTCTTACACACATTCCCATTCCCCATCTCTCTCTCTCCTTCTTCCACTCCCTCTCCCACCGCCTACTCTCTCTCCCCATCTCATACTCTCTCTCTCCCCTCTCCCATCCCCTAAACTCTCTCTTTCATAGATACACACTCCCATCCCCCCTCTCTCTCCTCTCCCATATCCTACTCTCTAGATCTCTCACACACACTCCCATTCCCCCTCTCTCTCCCTCCCACTCTTTCTCCCACCGCCTACTATCTTGCTCTCTCACTCTCTCCCTCTCTACTCTCTCTCTCCCATCCCCTACTCTCACTCTCTCTCTACCACCCCTACTCTCTCTCACACTCTCACACTCTCTCCCATCCCCTACTCTCTCTCTTACACACACTCTTATGCCCCCTTTCTCTCCCTCTCCCATACCTACTCTCTTTCTCTCTCATCCCCTACTCTCTCTATCTCTCTCTCCCCTCTCCCATTCCCTACTTTCTCTCTTTCACACACACACACACACCCATCCCCCCTCTCTCTCCTCTCCCATCCCCTACTCTATCTCTCACTCGCTCTCCCTCTCCCACTCCCTCTCCCACCACGTACTCTCTCTGTCACTCTCACTCTCTCCCTCTCTACTCTCTCTCTCTTCCACCCCCTACTCTTACATTTTCACACTCTCTCCCATCCCCTACTCTCTCTCTCTTACACACATTTCCATCCCCCCTCTCTCTCCCTCCCCCACTCCCTCTCCCACTACCTACTCTCTCTCGAGCTACTCTCTCTCCCCCCCTCTCCCATTCTCTACTCTCTCTCTTTCACACACATACACTCCCATCCTCCTCTCTCTCACTCTCCCTCTCCCACTCCATCTCCCACCTCCTAATCTCTCTCTCCCCCATCTCCTACTCTCAATCTCTCTCTCCCATCCTGTACTTTCTTTCTCTCCCCATCCCCTACTATCAATCTCTCTCTCCCATCCTATACACTCTCTTCAACCCCTACTCTCTCTCACACTTTCTCTCTCTCCCATACCCTAATCTCACTCTTACACACATTCTCATTCACCCCCCCTCTCTCCCTCTCCCACTCCCTCTCCCACCACCTACTCTCTCTCTCCCATCCCCTACTCTCTCTCTCTCCCCTCTCTCATCTCCTACTCTCTCTTTCACACACGCCACACACTCCCATCCCCCCTCTCTCTCCTCTCTCATCCCCTACTCTCTAGATCTCTCACACACACTCCCATCCCCACCTCTCTCTCCCTCTCCCACTCCCTCTTCCACCACCTACTCTCTCTCTCTCTCTCACTCTCTCCCTCTCTACTTTCTCTCCCCATCCCCTACTCTCTCTTTCTCCCTTCTCCCATCCCCTACTTTCTCTCTGCCACCTCTACTCTCTCTCATGCTCTCACACTCTCTCCCATGCCCTACTCTCTCACACACACTCTCATCCTCCTCTCTCGTTCCATCTCTCACTCCCTCTCCCACTACCTACTCTCTCTTCCATCCTGTACTCTCTCTGCCACCCCTACTCACTCTCTCACACTTCCTCTCTCTCCCATCCCCTACTCTCAATATCTCTCCCCCATCCTGTACTCTCTCTTTGCCACCCCTACTCTCTCTAATACTTCCTCTCTCTCCCATCCCGTACTCTCTTTGCCACCCCTACTCTCTCTCACTTCCTCTCTCCCCCATCCCTACTCTCTCTCTCCCCTCTCCCATCCCCTAATTTCTCTTTATCTCTCTCTCTCTCACACACACACATAGCCATCCCCCCCTTCTCTCTTTCTCTAGCTTTGTGTCTCTTCTTCCTTCTCTATGCACTATTTAGGTCTCAATAGTGCATGCACACTATAGTGCACACGTGCTATTGAGACCCAAATTAAAAATTCTTTAAATAGCATGTGCACGTGCTATAGGGTCTATGCTCTATTCAAAGCTTTACATTAAACCAAGCCTAAGGCTTGGTTTTGCCTTGGAGATCCAACCCAAAGTTTGGAGTCTATAAACAGGTCTAAGATGTATTTTTCTGCAAATATACAAAAATAATTGATTTTTCTTGTGTGCTCTCCTTCAAGATTCCTCGTGTTTGGGCATCGATAAGATTAGGTTACATGACATTGTTGGTCTTTGTATTAGCTATATAACCATATAATTTATTTTTAATTTGAACTATTTCAAGCCTTTCATCTATAATTTCTTTTGAATGCATGTCCATTTTTTGTCAAAAACCACCATGTACTAATTGGGTTGTAGATTTTAGCTCGTTCATCAAATTTTGCAACAACTTAGTTTTTTAGAAACTAAACTCCATTCTACACACTTTGAAAAAAAGAAGTTTTAATTTTAGATTAGTTTTCAATCATTCCTAGGGGGAGTACACAAATATTTCATGTTTTTAGGATGTGTCTAGTTAAAAAAATTGTAAAAAAAAAAAAAACACATTATAAAATGACCCAAAAAATCTGGGATAAACTAAATAGTGTTAGGTAACTTTTGACTAGAGCAATTAAAGAATTTCAAAAAAAAAGTTAAAATTTTAGCAGGGCAACACTTTGTACTATGTTATTTTTTTTTGGAATAAATAGTACCACTTTCTATGGCCCCCTTTTTTGAAGACCTAAAACTAAACCATTTTGAAAAAAAATAGTAGTTTAGAAACTAGATTCAAAGGATGACTACTTTTGTTTTTGTCATATCTTAAAATTTTGAGTGTAACTATCTTCAAATTCTTGTTGAAGTTCAAAAATTGCTGATTTCAAAAAAAAGGTGTCCACTTATACCCCCCTTTTGGCATCACAACTTGGTGCACTTACCCATTCAAGACTCCACCCTTGGACCTACTAATGTATGGGGGAAAGGAAATCACCAAGATCCTCCCCCTTGGATGACACTGCTTTGGCCGCTTGAGGTGGCTTTCTTTGGGTTGTGCTTGATGAATAGTTGATAGTTTTATGATTTCGACCTAAGGTCATGTGAACTCTCATGGGGTGATCCTATGTCCTCCAACATTTATTTGTGAGTATGTATTGTAATATTATAATTTAATAGAGAAGGCTTATTCATTAAAAAAATGTTATTTTCTTCAATCCGTGTTGTATGCTAGAATTATAAATTTTATAAATTAAATCATCTACATAATGATAAACCATTAAAACTTGGTTACCTTTCCCTTTTACATGTAATGCCAATTAATTATAACTTCAATTAAAGTTGTGTTCCTATATATTTGATGAAGGAAACACCCCCCACAAATAGAAATACACAACACAATAGAGAAATAAACTAAAAGAGTGTAAGAAAAGGATTGTTTTCTTTCCAGTGTCCCAAATAAATGACAATAAAAACATTAAAAAAATTATGTGCTACAACCACATGGATTCAAGTCACTAGAAAGAAAATCAACTCTCATGGAAAACCCTACAATCTAGAGCTACAAATTCAACTAATTGAGCTTACCTTGTAAATCTTGGTTCACCTATTTATTAGCTGACAACTACCTTGAAATGGTTTAGAAGTTGTAAATTTTGTCATTTTGTCACTTTGATTTATACCACCTCAATTTTCCACCCAAGTCAAATTTTTATTAGAACTTGACTTTTGGTAGCACAACTTATGAGAACTGTCACTTTTGATAGCTTATGCAAAAGGTTAATTTATCATTCTAGAGCTAGCACACCCAAGTCTATCTCTCACATTTGATAATCATCCTCTAACATATCTTCTTCTAATTTATCTAATAGATGGACTATTATTTTTTATTTATGAGACCCTCTTGAATTTGTAGGTATGTGAATTATTTCTTGTGTCATTCTCCTCAGTTTTTTAGCCTTAAATGTATTATTTACAATCACAATAAATTGTATTTGAATGCCCTTGTAGATCTATTTTTATCTTGTGGAAAATTTGTGATAGCCACACTAGAGTTGTATTAGAACTAGTAGGTCTATAGGCACCTATTTCAATATATTTTATTTTCCCTTCTATTCTTCCTTTCTTGAATGGGTTGTATCACTTGTTCTGATGAGACTAGGGTATGCACTTATATTTCCCTCATTTTATCCTTATTTTTCCATTTCTTGTTACAATGCAAACACCTTTTGGTAAGGAAGAGGTAGAAAATTTAATAATTGTAAGAGGAAAATTAAACTTAGGCTAGAAAAGAAAACTTTGGACTAAATGTTGACTGGATTGCATAACTTTTAATGAAAGGGGATTCAAAGGGAGACAAATGAGTGGATGAAATGACCAGTCAGTGCATCAATCATGTGAACGAGAATATGATAAAATAATCATCTATTTTTGGCTAGTAGTTTTCAGATCTTTAAACATCATTCAAATTGTTATATTTTTGTTGTATTTTAATAGCCATGGTTTAGGCTAGCGAAGAAGGTTTTTTTTTGTTTTGTATACTGAAAGATGTATGGTTTATACTCTGTAATATGTTAAAGATTAAATTAGTAAGGATCAACATATAAATATGAAAGAAAACACTGAAACACTTAATCTGATATATAAAATGAAATTGCTACTATTCATATGATCCTTTTTCCAATTCGAGTGCATGCTTTCAAGAAGTAATTAGAAGATTTTAAACACCTAGTAACTGGGAGAGGAAGAGCCCCCTTTGCTCACATTATTAGGCATACTTTTATGTATAGTGTGATGTGAGTTAATCTTGTGATATTAATTACCTTAGTGTTTGGTTGTTGTTCATATTTTAGGAGATCTTTATTAATAATTATTATGTGTAATATTTATTTATTACAATCTATTATGCGTGATTAATTGTGATCTCTAAACTTTTTTCATGACTCATTATTCTCGAAATGTTTTTATTAGGACTTAGTATGTTATTTGACCTTTTGACTAAGACTATGATTAACTATGTAGGACTCATGTCGAATACCGTAAAAAATTTATTGTCGATATTATTGGATGGCTAATTTAATTTAATAATCATTAAAATGGTCACAATATGTTGAGCTTATGAGATTTTGACATGATGGTTAAAATTGTGAATTTATTTATATGTTTATATCTAATAATGTATGCTGAATGTTTTAAAATTTAAATTTAAGATATTATTATTTATTATGATGATGACATTACTAATACATTTAGGTGATGTTGAGTTTGTGAGTGTGCAGATACTGAAGGTGAAAGGGTGGTTGAGGTAGAGAAGTTTAGCTCCTTGGCAGGGTTGGTCCAAAAATTTTATGGTGCAGTCACACACATACACTTAAAGTATTTTATTTTGAATAAGTTATATGCTTGGCTTTTACATCTAGTTTAATTATACAATTTGGACATGCATATAGAGTGGTAATGAATTCATAAATTTTTAAATACTTTTGAAATATTGTAATTTAGATTTAAAATAAGTATTATGCTCTTAATTAATTTTCCTTAGTAGTCACAATCATGAAATTGAATGGAAATGGTTGGTTGAGAAAAAAAAATTGATTAAATAGAAACAAAATGCATAATCCCTTCATTTTTTTAAATGGACTGAAGTTAGCACTCCAAATGGGGGGAGATTAATTAAATAATTCTAAATTTTTTATTCTTCCATAATGTTCGCTGAGGGCATTAAAAATATAATTAAAAAAATAGAACTTGCCATTTTTTGTTGTTGGAAAGAGCAGACATTTATGAAAAAAAACAAAGGGAGACATTTTTTTGGAAAGGAGGGGAGAAAAATGTGTTGGAAAAAAGGTAGGGTAAGGCTATAATTAGGAAAAATTTGCAGGCATGCAAGGGGGATGTTTTTTGTTCCTGTTAAGAGAGAGGGGGCATTGAATAGAGGAGAGAACTGGATCTGGAGAAGGAGGGAGAAAATAGGATTTTCAAAAAAGAAGAAGGACAGTTTTTTTTGAAAAGAGGGGATGTCTTCCTTGGTGGGGGGAACTCACTGAATTTTCCAGCAAGAGAAAGGCGGTAGGAAAGCTGTGACTGGAGGGTGGAAATCAATCTAGAAAGAGAAGCTTAAAGGACTTAGTGATTTCCAAGACATCGAAGTTCTTTAATTTTTTAATAATTGATGAGTGTGCTAATCAAATAGTATGGTTTTTCATTGCAAATTGTGTCCCTTTATTTAGTCTAGATAAACAAACATTTGGACAAAATTTTGTTAGCTAGGTGGCAATAAACTTAGAGCTATGAATCGATAATAAGGAGAAGCAACATAAGTTTTAGTTTGTTGTATTGAAAAGGAGGGGGAAATGTTTTGTAGGCATGATTGTTCATTATAATAGACTATCAGCTTTCACGGATTTGCATAATTAGATTTGGGAAATCATCTTATTTTGTTATGCCCGTGCAAATTTTGTAACAAGTATACAATCCTTTTAAAATAATTTTATTTTACTTTGTCTAGATTACTGGAAGGAAACATAGATTCTTTTGAGTGTTAAAAACTACTACCATTACTTACTTGAACGCACAAATACTATAGATAGATCAAGTTGTACAGGTGTAATTTGTGTCATTTTGTGGAGGGGAAATCTAGACTTAACACTTTCCTAGAAATCTGAATGCCAATATTCCAATAGTAATTTATATTAATTTGAGAAAATCAGCATTTTAAATAAGTCATTTGTATATCTTCTTAATTTAATCCAAAAAAAACCAGCCAAGCATATAATATGTAAACAATCCATAAGTCAAATTATTATATAGGAGTATAGTGGTTTATTGTTGCAATCCACATAAAAGAAAATAAAGAACACCATGAGTTATAGGTTTTAGAAATGGTATAAATTTAATAAATTTGTCCTTCTTTACTACTGTGAGCTGATTTCCATAAATTTTCTGAATTTCAACATTATCCTCTTTATGTTTGGGTATCTTTTCTTGGATTCTCTTTTGGAGAATTTGTTTCCAGTAAAAGCTGATCTAACATTGTTAAAAGGAAAAGACATGAGAATAATTTTAAAATATATGTTAATAATCTTGTATAAAATATGTCTTACTTCAATTATTTATGGAAATTTAACATTATGTATGAGATGTCTTATGTATTCATTGAAGTTCTCTTTTGTGTAATATTTATTATAGATTTTAAGAGGCGTCTATAGTAGATTTGGAAAATGAATTTTTTTTAGAAATTAATGAGTGACTATTGGGTATGATGTGATTTATTTATTTTATTTTATTTATATTTCTTAAGTTTCATTCTTGAGATAGGTTATATAAAGATTTATTGGGGTTAAAGTTTTTATTCTTTGGGAAGGGTATTGAATGCGGAATCAAAGAGGAGGGTAATTAAATAGAGAATTTGAATTGTTGTTCCTTAGGAATTACTTACCAGTCTTTTACACTTAATTGGTTCATGATTCTTGGCCAAGCTTAGTAAAACATTTATTTATATGATTGAAATGCATTGGTTATTTTACATTGTTTTCTCTCTACTACATCTTTGTGTATGTTTCTACTAGGCATATGTGTAAGTAGATTAGGCACAAAGGCTGCACTAGAACCTTCCGATCTAATTGTGCCAAGTTGCTAACCTTCTCGTGCCAAGGTCAGGTAGTTCTTCTTAACCAGAGAACCTCAGAGAGCTAACCACTCCATGGCTAGGCAGTAAAAGCACTTGGACCACTCCTCTATCTTATGATAGTGGATGGACATTGTTTTGATGGATTAGAGATGAGATTACATGCAAATGAAAACTAAGGTTCAATGGCATGTTAATTTTTATATGATTATGTTAAATATGTTTTATATCATACAATGAGCTAATGTTATAATCATGTTCAATATGTAGGATTTACGTAGTCTTGACAAAAGATTTCATGTTCACCTGATTCATTTCCAGAATTTATACTTTGCTTTGTATATGGTATCAATATGTGGTAAACTTTGCATTATCAAGTGTATTTAGAGAAATTGGTGATATGTAATCATGATTCAAACTTCTTCTGGGAATCTAATGGCAATGCATCCCTTGTCCATCAAGAAAGCCCTTGCTATTTTTGGGAAGTCGTTATCAAAAAATTTGCACAAGTTAGACATTAGATCCACTTCCACAAAAAGTAAGGAAATTTTACATTAATCAACACTAACCGTTAAAATATCTAATATCTCATTGCATTTTTTTTAGGATTGATGATGGAGTGCAATGGAAAGGATAAATTGTGCGAGTGAAACTTCCAACAAGGAGCACATCATATGTTGACGGAGGAGACTTAAATTCTAAGAAGAGGGCATGATATTTGTTTTCAGACATTAGTTATACTACCCATTCCAATTCATAACCATGGTGGCTCTAAACTGTATTGGGCCCATTTGGTGGCAAGAATAGGAATATGAGAATAGGAATACATATTCCAGATTTGTTATTCCAAGAATAGAAAATGGGAATACATATTCCTATTCTATGTTTGGGTCATCAAGAATTTGATTGAGGTTTATTCCATGTTTGGTTGTGCACAATAGGAATTGGAATATGTTTATTTTTAAAAAAAATTTAAAATGTAATATTCTTTCCCTTACATTTTATTGAGTTTTTTTTTTGGTTTTTTTAATTTTTTTTAATTTTATGGAGTGAAGCTAATTTTTTTGAAATTTATTTATTAAAAAAATTAGACAAATTATAGTAAAAGGTGAGTTGATTATTGAGTATCTTGCAAATGCTTTAGAAGGAATCGAGAGAAGGTGCAAAAATGAGTCAATAAGGAAAACAGAGTAATGCGAGCTGTAATTAAGGGGCATGTGCAATGTATGGATGAAACCATAAATGGGGTGCAGCTAAAAAGTAGTGAATTGTACCCACAGAAATACATAGAAATTAGAGAAAACTTAGTTGTCTGAGATGTTAGAAGAATTCTTCACGAGAAAGAGGTCCAAATTTGGGTCATCTTTCACAACCAGTTTCAAAGAATCTTCAACAAAGTGGGACTTAACTTTGTGTGACCCTACAAATGGGGCTAGTTAAATTAGACTTCTAATAGAGTTTAATGTGCAGTGTGATTAGTCCAATTGTTTACCAATGTGCATGAAGTCTAACAGAGTTAGAAATACAAAGCTAGTGTCTATCTTCTAAAACATATTACCAAAGATGCTACAATAGAGCAATAGAGCTGATAGGAGGATGACAACTAATTACTCGGCCCAATGTCTATAAAATCTAAAAGATGTGGTTTGGACAACTAAATTTCCATCTAACTAGATTGTCAGGGGGATTTTCAGGGACAAACTAATTTTATTAACCATAGATTGATAGTATTCTGCTTCATAAACTCATTGATAGTATTCAAAGAAGAAGATAGTACCCAAGAAGCTATAAAAGGATACGGATCAGATTCGAGCAATTTAGGATCTCATTGGGTTGGCATACATATATTTTTCATTGTGATCATATTGGAAATTTGATAAGACAATGAAGAATTTATGATCACATAGATTTTTATGTTAAAAGGAACAAAACAACCAAAATTAACAACTTCCTATCTAAATCCTTATAGTGGATCATAGGAGAGATTTTGAGCATATTTTTTCAATAACAATGCACAAAGAACCCTTCTTCTCAAAAGACTCATGCAAAACAAAAAATGAGATCAATGAGACTATTTTCAACATTTGTTAAAAATGGAAACTAGAACAATTTAGAGCCAATGGTACGAGACTATACCGACCATATACTTTTATAAGCCACAATCATAAATTAGTTACCATGATCATAAATAAGTTGTAAACAAAAAAATAGATAAATTGTTGTTAAATATGTCCATCGTTTCTACAAAAAATCATAAAAAAAGTTATAGTCTACATAGTTGCTCTATCTTTTAATTTCATTTATGCACATGGTCCCAAAATGCTAGTAAGATTGAAACAATTATAATACACAACATGCTTCAAAGAAACATGTTTTCACCCTCTCATAATTTGCATAGCTTGCAATCATTACTTTCATGTGTTATAGATTTTGCTACTGTTGATGTCGACAGGACATCATCGACCCACTGAAAGTAGTTACAACCACTTTCCCCCTACAATGCCAAATATAAATTAGTGGTTGCCACAATAATTAGTTGTTACATAAAATGTAAACCTAGAAAAAAATTAGTAACCACCTTTTTGGCATTTGGACAACACAAGAATTTACGTTGTGGATTATTTGTTGTGTGTGAAGTCTTGAGTACTATAGGGCCAACACCATAGTCACATATTGGTAAATTCAAATCCATCAACCCTATAGAAATAATGAAGATATAAAACATTAAAAATTATGTTCGATTGCGAAGATGATATAATTTTACACATACATTAAAACACCAAAACTAGTAGACATCAATGTTACTCCATATTTCAAACCATTAACCATCTAAAAATTTTAATCCTTTCATCTTTAGCTGAAACCAGTCACAAGTATTGATATAACACAATAGAATCCAATACTAGTGCAAATTATTAAATCAAAAGCCATTAAGCTGAATTTGATCCTTGAGGTTTTTAAAAAAAAAACATTTATCCATTCATTGTTTTCTAAATTATATTGAAATGTTGCTAATGCACAACACTATTAAGAATTAAGAACAACACTATTAAGAAATGTTGCTAATGCAAAACATTTCCAGTGACCGGTAAAATATTGTGTGCATTGATGTTCATCATAGTATACTAGAAAATGTAAAGATGACAACTCATGGGAAGCATTGATTGGATTGGATATACAAACATAAGAACAACAGCAAATGAGTTGGTAAATATTCCACAATGTTGTTTTTATGGAGAACCATCAAATATAAGCATAAATGTTAAAGAGTGACATTAGCATAAATGTTGGTTTCAACAAAAATATTATAATCCTCCAAACTTATATTTGATATAATCTTCTCTCACCTTTGCGTCCATCTCTAAGAACCAAATAGCCATTGTTGGTTCATGCATAAAAGTGTCAGATGCCTTAGTCATAGTATCCCGACTAAGTCTGCGGATTGCTTTCAAGGAAGCAAACAAATTGGAAGCATTTGTCTTAATATCATCTTTATCAACTCTTATAGTGTGAGGCATTTTAATTCCCTCCTCTATCCTTTGGATACTTCTAGAAATCACATCCAAGGAAGTAGCCATGCTTGCCTTCCTCCTCTTTGTCCCTCTACTCGTAGATGTGGAACGATTGTTTCTAGTGGATGCAGTGGATTGATTTGACTAAATGAAATCTTCATCTAGATCAGAAGCAATGTTCATAAGTGTATTAAAACCCTCATCATCATCCAAATCAGCAGCAGCCTCATCAAGAAGGTTACCATCGTCATGATCTTGTGGTGTTGCCGCTTCATTTCCTTCTACAACGTCATTCCCAACAATGACTACTAGATCATTAAAATAGGTGAATGGTTGCCTCCTATAAAATTTTGCAATCTTGAATTCATTTCTCTACACATTGAAAAAATTGAATAATTAGATAAATGTTTGATATTAGAATTGAAAAACACTTTGAAGAGAACATCACCTTCAAAAGGTCATCCCATACACTATCCTCATCATCTATGCATTGGGTTGTTTCATTCCAAGAAAACCCACTTGTATTCTACAACTCTTTCATTATTCTATACACCAACTTCCACATTTTCAACTTATTTTTGAAGTTATCTCTTCCAAGATTTAACTTCAGCTCTTCATTGAATCTCCTTTCTATGGTAGTCCATACTTCTTTACGAAAACTACCTTCAACTTTCCTTCCTAGAGTAACTTGTTCAAGGAGCAAGTCTAATAGTTTTCTCTCCATCTCTTTACTCCACACCACTTTTGAACTTCTAGATGAACCAACAACAGGGGTACCTATGGGAGTAGAAGTGGAGGTGGCAACAGGGGGCATATGAACCTCCTCATGCATGCTTGTCAATAGATTAGTATAAGACATTTTTCCCTCAAAGATAGCAGCTGTTGTATTGCTACAACAAAACAAATATAAACCAGTCCATTAGCAAGGATAATCGTCAGTACTAGCAATACAAATTACCAGTACTCATTCATAATCAAAATACCATAAACTTCCAGCAATGGTATCACAATCCATAGAGAGGCCACATCTTGACATCAACAGCTCAACTTGCAAGGGAATGTCTACAATCTTGCTCAACCATAGGCAAATGGAATCACACTTTCACAAGAGTCTTCCAATTTCCTAAGACAAAAGAAAGCACTTGGAATGCAATTTGTTACTCCATTAAATTAATCCTAAAACACATTTATTTTTGTAAAACATATTTAATCCTAATTTGACAAATTACATAAGTTTGTGCCAACTATTCAAGAGAAGATACAGGTTCTTCTTTGCATTAACTTTATTAAAATGAAAAGAATCCATTTGCTACATCTACCATATTATTATATCAATGGAAATCTGTTAAACAACCTTTGTATCGAATGCAAATTATCGTTGACTATAGATATGTATTATGTGACATTACAAGCGATCACCTTGGGAAAGTATCGGGTGAGTTGTTAATCATGTAAGTTGTATTACTGATGGTATTTGTTATGAAGTGGTGCTTCTCCAAAGCACTACAGATGTGTATTGAGGCATGACCACATAGGGTCATGGTCATGCCCCTACATGATCATGTTTCAATATATATATATATATGAAATTCAAACTACAAAGATCATATCAATAACAGTGGCATATAGATCTCTATCTAAAAATTAGAATAGTATATATATCTTGAATTAATTAAATCTGCATCAGCGTTGTCAAAAGAAGATCTACACATCCAACACATACAACAGTAGAAATTAGGAAGTAGATATGTTACACAGCATGTTAAATACCCAGCATGTTGTATATTACACAACATGTTAAATACCCAAATATACTTTGGACATATGATCGATCAACTGGTTCTTCATTTGTAGATGTTATTGTGTACAGTTGTTGTTTCTCCTGAAGAAATCAAGAGGACAAGCTAAGAAATTGCTTCAAACATATAGAGAAGCTAATGTTGAAGATATCAAGCATATCAAGCATATATCTACCTAGAATGCTACAAGTCAGCCTTATACATCATGTTATAATACATATCAGAGTCATTTTATAAATAAAATAGAGTAAAACAATAATGCATATCAGAGTCATTTTATAAATAAAATAGAGTCAAACAGTAATGCATATGAGAGTAATGTAAATGATGAATCAATGGCGAGACAATTTCACGTCAATCCAAAATAATTTAATCATATATTAGTGTTAATGAATCAACAGTCTATATAAAGTGTCGATGCAAGTATTCTAGTTCTTCAGAAATGAAGTTAAAATTATCAATAGAGAAAAAGAAAACTAATGTCTAGATCTATAGTCCTCCCACATCCTTCATGCTATTTCATCTCAAAAGTCATGGAGTCATCCCATAAGTGTCAAGGATTGGCACATTTATCCCATCACGATCATCTTCATCTTCAATTTCCAAATCGTGTGGAACCCCATCCTCTATTATAATAAAATTGTGAAGTATGCAACATGCTAACATGATCTTTGTTTGAGTCGCGATATTATAGGATGTTGCATGCCTTAGGATAGGGAATAATTGCTTCAAAATACTAAATGTGCACTCAATCACATTCCTAAGAGAGGATTTCTGGTGGTTAAACAACTCATGTGCATTGTCAATTGGGTTTGCCCTAGAAAACTCCTTTAGGTGATACCACGTACATCGATAAGGGGTGAGAAATCCAGGAACATTTGGATAGCCAGCATCAACTAAATATAACTTTCCTATACAAAGGAATAGAAAAGTTGTAGAATAGAAATCACATAAAAACTATGTATTAAAGTTATAGATTAGAAATCACATTAAAACTATGTATTACAATAATGACAATATAGTCCTTAATTATAGGATTTAAGACACCTAGGGGAACTAGTAGTGCATCTTCTCTTGATAGAGCTAAAGCAAGAACACGACCATCTACAGCTAACCCTTCCCAACCAACAAGAACATATTGAAACATGTAGTCAAATGAACATACACCTAGTACATTCAGTGACAAGTTTCCCTTTCTATCATGATATTTTGTCTGCTTGTCCACATCAACTGTAACTGGTATATGGGTTCCATCAATTGCTCCAATACAATCCTAGTGTATAAAATATTATTGTCAAATATATACAAATATACTTAGGACTCAAGCAACAAAATACATGTTAGTAGGAGATGTACCTTGAAGTACACATCAAAATGCTCTTTGCTCACAATTTCTACAGCAGTAGTTGGAAAAGGGGGCAAAAAGTAAATGCTATGGAGTTATGTGATAGCCTTCAAGACCTTATGAAAGTAGCAACTTATAGTCTCTCCTAAGTGGCCAAAGTTATGACCAATCTTATGATTCCTTAGATTGTGGCCAAGGGTATGAAGGAACATGACCAATTGTTCTTCCAATTTCATGTTTACCATATCTTGAATGATCCATTTCTCCCTTAGAATTTTTGAAAGCTTGAAGAAAGCTCCTCTACTCATTCGTATTTGGTCATGACAATCCATGTCATTGGTATATAATACGTTTATAGAAAGGACAAGTAGCTCTTCTTCACTTACGCCTATGTATTCTAGCATCTTCGTAAGATGCTATTATGAATACTCCTTGGGTGGCAAGAAAAATAGCAAGTACACGCCATACTGTGATCTTCCTAATGATGCTTACTTGAACTTTTAAATCATTAGTAGGATCCATTGAATGACCTATAATCACATAAAGGTGTTATCATTTGACATAAAACATAAAAAACATAAAAACATAAAAGCACAAAAACATGAAAACACATTTTCCCCATATGTAACCTATTTATCGTTACAATTTTACCTAAAATAAGTTACAGGACTGAATATGATGCAGGGGCAGCTAAGAATTGGAAACGTACATAATTAACTATAGCACAATCCTTCCATTCTTCAAGTATCTTCAAGGCATTTTGACAAAGAATAAGCCACATTAATGCATATGGGATACTTCAAACTATTATATTTGTTAAAAATTCTTCGACAAAATGCTTTGACAAATGTCTATAATGTTTTCCAGAGCTCTTAGTTTGGCATACGAGAGGAGAGTATTTAGAAATGTTACTAGATTTGGCTTCAAACTTGCCAATTCATTTATTTAAAATAGGTATGACTTTATTAAAGTGAATTTATTTAGTTTGGATGCTGGCTATGCTAAAGACACAATCTACAAAAAGTCAATTACATACAGATGAAGAACACATGTTGAAAATTAGGATAGCTGCATCCTTTTATTTGTATCCAACTTAAAATACATTCCACCACACCACATTGAATGTAACCATTCACAACAAAAAGTTCATATGAAGTTCAATCTAGTGATCCCTAAACCAACTACAATCTCCAACACAATGTAGAAATTCAAGTGCCCACAATAACAAGACAAGCCCAAGATATCTAGTTATTTATGGGTGTGAAATTGAGCTCTGGTCATAAATACTCCAAAGGGCTAAAAGCTAAAGAATGATTATCCCATCAAGAAACTTCCAACATCCCATGTTCCATTAGATCCTTATCTGTAATGGTTGTAACCATAATTCCATAGTTTGCATGTCTATGAGAGCATTTCAAACTTATTCCAAATACATGTTTGAGAGTTTCTAATGTCCAAAAAATAATTTGATTCATGAATTCCAGAAAAATCACATTTATCAAATGCCGTCTATGTTTAGGCATTTTGTCAAATAATTATGTTCTGTAATTTATTGGAAGATACATTCAGCCAATTTTGTGCATACTATACACAGCTATTTGAGTTGTTTGTTAGAATGTTTATTTGCCAAGAGCCATTGCTATATATATATATATATTTCTTAAGTACCAACGCAGTGGAAGATAATTAACCTTTTCTTTGTTTTGCAAAATATTGAATAAACATATTGAATCTAGAAATACTCTATTTTTAATATATTGTTTAGAATGTCCACATTGGTATGACTTTGGAACATAGTTTGAAAGGGTCATGGAATTTTACACCATGCTTGTTATATGCATCTATGTTTAGGCATTGTTGTGGTTTAACCAAATTGTTAGGTAGGATTAGATACCCACAAACTCATTGATAGATCTAGGAATATTAAACAAGCTAATTACAAAGTTAAGGAAGTCACATGACTCATTATACAAAACCCAAAACCTTGAGCCCAATGATAAAATATCATAGAGAGGATATCTCGCCATTGCAAACTTCTTACAAGAAAAATCAAGTTCTCTCAATAATGATGTCCTGCGTAAAGATATTAAAGATGATAAGCCCATAAGAAGGCTCATCTAGAGTCCTCTCATTTTCCAATAGTTGAAGGGCAGATAGATCTAGTTGCATTGCTTAACAACAACTAATCATAGCCCAATTGCCAGTCATTCTGATTGAGAAAAAGCAATATCTTCATAGGCCATATGGACGGCTCCTTTGTTAAAAATTACCTAATGGGTGAACTGAAAATTGATGCGAGAAAATTAAGAGCTTTTTCCAAGGCAAAAGACTATGTTGATTCTCTCAAGAATGGTTCTATTGGTGCTATTGTTGATGAGATTCCATACATTAACATACTCATGTCAAAAAATTATGGTGAGTTTGAGATTGTAAGTCAGCCATTCTACCGGGGAGGATTTGGATTTTTATGTATGTATTCCAAGAGATTGTGCATTTTTATTTCTCTTGGATTGAAATGCACTCTAACCCCAAGTATGATGTCTTGTAGGTATTTGCGAAAGGGTCTCCAGTCATTCCGAAAATGACATCTGCAGTCCTAAATATTACTCAGAACAAAATAGAGCTAAATTCAATTTGAAACAGGTGGTTTGGTTCAGAATCTTGCAAATATGATAAGATTAATGCTTCTCAAGGGCAAGGTGGAAATGATAGTGGGAAATTGAGCCCAAAGATCTTTTGGGGTTTATTCGTTATCTCGAAAGCTGCATATTTCACATTACTATCCATCTATTTGGCTAATAAGTTTTGTAAAGGTAGACAAAAGGTGAGGAGAATTCAGCCCATACCTTAGGAAAACCATGTGCCTACAATTCAATTAGGTGCTCTAGATTCAAATATGTTGCGTTCACAAAGTCATGGCAGTAGTAACACGTATTCACCTTCTCATTATGTGAGGAGGACTTACACAACTGTAGCTTCCCAAGACGTACACCATCAAGAATGGACAAGTTTTAACTCGGCTTAATTTTTATTATAATTTTTATTCTGGTTGACTAGTAGTTAAAAAAAAATTGTACCGAACCCATGATTTTGAAGGGTTCGAAGAGTAGTTGACTAGTAGGAAGCCAAGGAAATCCTAAAAATAGAGTTGAATAGAATGAATAGGCTATTGTTCATCACAGATTGGACATGAAAATGCTGCCAATTAAACATGATCATGGTTGGCCTTAACAAACTCAAAGTATTATATACATTATCAAATTATCGAGTATAAGTATAGACTAGAATATAATTAGTTGCCTTACATATGACAGAAACCCAAGAATCTTATGAGAGAGGTAAGAAATTGCGCTCATTTTTTATAAGTTAAAACAATTTAGTAGCTTTTCACATTGGACCAAATAATTTTGGACTGAATTGATTACAGTTTCAACCTCTAATTCCCACATCTACCAGTCTGAAAGCCAAACAAGTAACAGGGGAGGTAAACAAATTTACTCATTTTATTTATTAAATTAAAATTGAAGTATTTGGTAAGATTTCCCCTTGCATGGAATAAGGTGGGTTAAATTGAATATTACAGGTGAGACCTCCCTTTTGTATACAGCCGTTCAGGGAGGATCTGTTGAGATTGTAGGGCAGATACTAGATCATGGCACCTGGCATGATGATTTAATGGCAAAGCAAGATAAGTTCGGAAGGTGTGCAATTCATGTAGCAGCTATGCATGGCCATTGGGACATAATCACAAAATTTATTTCCAAAAGACCAGACTCTGTTGAAATTCGCAATTTAGACCATAAATCTGTTTTGCACTTTATTGTCTAGTATAATCAACTTGAAGTAGTAAAGAATCTTCTGAAAGACAAAAAATGAGTTTTTTTAAAAAATGGTTAGCGGGGATCATGACAATTCTCACAATACAGTGTTGCATTTTTGCAGTGAAATGTCCAATGGATCTCAAGGTTTGAAATCACTACCTTTGTAACTTTCTGTATTTGTCTAGTTTGGATAATTCATTTTTATTTTAAGATTAAACATAACGCTTACATTTGTAGCAATATTTAGCTAATGTAAGTAAAAGCACAATAAAACAGTGGAAAAATAGCATTGTAAAACAACGTAGAAAATGTATTAACATTAAAAATTAGAGACGATCATGGTACTATTTTATTTCAAAATTATGAATTCAAGTGCATTGTTAAACATTCAATTGGTTTTTCAAAAACTCTAAAGTCTAGTGTATTGTTCAACATTCAATTAGTTATCTTCAATCAAATCATCCAGCTAAAGACACAAGTATCACATACATTAGCAAAATCACCCTTCTCAGATATAAGAACCAAAAATTAGATTGACAGAGAGGAACAAAGTCAATGTAGAAAAAATGTGCCTAGAGGTCCATGACAACATTCTTGTGAACATAGTTTTGACTGATGGATAATTTCAAATGAATAAGCCAATGGGGATATAGCTAAACTAGAGGTCAATGATCAAGTGTTGAAAACTGTTATTAAATTAACTTTCATGTCCGCGATTGGAATTTTAAATCATGTGAAGCATCTAGTTTTTGCCTTTTCAGGGCATAAAATAAATACCTGTGAACAATCGTCAATGTGTGAGACCAAATCCACCAATGCTGTGAGACCAAACCCTTTGTAGAAGCTTCTTGCCCTAAAACCCTACACAAAAATTTGAACACATATATTCAGCATGGAATAATAAAAACAAAAACCAAAACATAGAAAAAAAACACTGCTTGACAACTGGAGCATTGACGAAAGAATGAAGACAAAAAAAAGAACACTGCTTGTGGAGCATTGACAGCATCGACATCAACAAGTTGGAAAAATGAGCGGCAAGTGGCAAACACATGAAATGAAAAGTTGAGGGCACGGACCAGAAATTTTATATTTTGTAACATCGTAATGTATGGAATAGGAATAAGTATTCCTGTTCCATCTATTTTGGTGGATTTGTATAAGCCCATTTTTTGGGTAAAATTGGAATACTTATTCCAATCGTATTCCTATTCCCATTCCAAAGTTTTGCACCCAAACAAAGAATCAGGATTCACAAATCCCTATTCCAAGGGTATTCTCATTGCCAAACGGGCCCTATATGATTTGAATATTGTGTGGAAAAGAAAGTGGAATATTACAGATTACAATTTGGAGAAAGAAGTTGTTCAGTGGATAGAAGATTACATAGAGAAAAATTCACAGGAATAAATGAGATGGCATCCAATGTTATAAGCTAGGAAAAAGATTAAACCATTGGTTATACTCCAATATAATTAAAATCATATTAAATATTAAATACTGGTTAGTTTTTTATGGAGAGGTGCAAAGTTCAGGAAAGCAACTGACGTCTCTTGCCCTCTTATAAATATAAGATGTAAAAGACACAATTGAGGGACAATTCATTATCTATATTTTAAAATTTTACCTATCTTATGTTCAATGATATATTTTTATTCTTTTATTGACAAAGAAATGATTTTTTGAACTAAGCGTGTGGATGGTGGATTATCGAATGAATTCTTGTGTGATTCTGGAGTCGAACTATATTGGATGGATCATTTGTAAGGAGTATCTCTAGTATAATTATATTTTCGAATCAATAAGAAATATTTATTTTAATTTATTTGCATTAGAGTTTTAAATTATTATTAAGCTGTGTCATTTATAAATATTTTATTTATTTTCTATAAATATTTTAAAATTGTGACAAATGAACTAGGTCATTATTGCATTTTAAATTTGATGAACATAGATATTGTGAAATATTTTATTGTTTCTGTATTTATGTCTAATTTGTCACAATAGGAGTTAAAGTACATCTTAGACTAGCTTAAAATCGTGTTATATAATTGGTCTGTCGCATCTGAATTGTTAAAATTCTTTATAGTTTAAATACATTGAATTTTATAAAGTTGTACATTTCAACTAACAATATTGACTCTAATTGCCCATTCAATCAAGCATTGGTCTTTTATTCTTAATTCATAATCCATATGCTAGCAACTGTTTCATTTCTTTCCTTTGAAGAGTTAATATATTCATTTGTTGTAGTAATCTATAATTATTCTTTATTTAAAACATTATCACATTTCTACAATCATTTACTTTTATTCTCAGTTCATAATTTGCAAGATTAAAGCTTTTTATAATTCTTGCCATTTTGAAAAGCTTTTGTTGCATTCACATTCTAATTTATCTACTATAAGCATCTCTGACAATGTTTGTTCAAAGATCAACTAACCAAAAAAATTCCAGCTCACCTTTATCATCCTTTAGCTCTCTTATCCTCTATTTTATGATCAAGAACCCAATGGAAGGGGCGAAAGAAAAGGCTAAAATTGTTCCAGATCAAAGCGGCCATTAATGGTTGTGCTGGTGTTTTTCATTTGTCAATGCCTAATACTATTGAGGATCCAAAAATTGGACACAATTGAGTACAATTAGTAGGTAGATTCTAATTGTGAATATTTAGACTGGTTTAATGAACAGATTCTGGATTATCAACTAGTTTATCGCAATTCAACTGTCTATTTTCATACTAATTTGATCTCCTTTGATCTCCTTAGAAATTGATCAGTAACAACTATCATATTACCTAAAACTGTCCTACCATCTTTTGGCAGAAACTATGTTTCCCTACAGCCCTTGTTTTAAAGGCTCACATGCTTATACATTAAACCTAGACATAACTAGAGATAAGAATTAAACCAAGACATCTCTTAAACCTAGACATCACTACAGAGGCAATAGGCAATATCATTGAACATGATTGGATAATAGAATATTCAAATTGAAAAATGAATATATTTTATGAATAGAAAACATAATTATTTCAATATTAATATTTTTCCTCAAGTGTCAGAGATAAGAATATCAAACGGGTTGGGAATTGATTAGGATTAAAAAATTTGAATCATAATGAGCAATAAGCTCAATAATATAAAAACAGTAAGCCCTTCTAATCAGTCAGTTTATTGCAATTACTAAAAATTAAAGGGGAGAGAAATTAACTTGTCCTCGTTTTTCTTGAAATGTACCTGGAAATAAATTAAAAATCAATACACTTTTTTGAACTTCCAGAACAACAAAAAGATGAATAGTCATTTATAGCTTTGCATGGTTTTTATAAAAGTTATTCAGAAGTGGTGCATATGATAGCCTCTGCCAAGACAGGGACTTTAATGAGATGGATTATATAAAATTTTATTTAATTGGTAATGGCGATTTTATTTTATATATTTGAAAAATGACTAACAATTTTCTTTGTTGATATCATAGATTGACAGATAACTAGTAATGAACATTTTCTATTAAGAAAGATGATACTGTTCCAATATTGCTGATAATATTAATGAATTATGCCTCAGATGCAATCTATTTTCTTTCCATTATAATTATGAATTGGAATAGGTTTGATTGTTGAATTTGTGAAATTCGTGGCACATATTATTTGCTTTGCAAATACATGATTCTCCTAGATTGACGTAGACCGTTCATTCCATGTATATTAGGATAAAAGAATTATAGATGTAGAGAAAAGAAGAAATCCTCAATTCACCTTCATAATCCTCAATTCACCTTCATAAGCAGCTGCAAGAAATCCTCAATTCACCTTCATAAGTAGCTGTAAGTGTTTGGATAGACAACAAACAAGTAAGAATGATGCTGCATTTTACATTATGCATTTATATGAATAAAACATCTGGATATGGAGTGGAATCCTTGGCTTTTCATCCTCTATGAAAGGAAGGTGAGCAGAATAAGGATTTAAAGGGTTCAGAAACTAGAAACTATTGTTGGTCAAGTCACAAAGGCCAAGAAAAATAATGAAACTCCACTTCCATTGAAATGAATGATGAATAAACAAGTAATGTTGCTCTTCAAAACTTAAGGATTAAATGCCAACAATAGCACTTTGAAATCCCCAATCTTCAAAGTGCTATTGTGCATGTACAAAACTAAGTGTGTATCCATAGC
The DNA here is from genome assembly GCA_028749045.1 of Cupressus sempervirens. Taxonomy (NCBI): domain Eukaryota; kingdom Viridiplantae; phylum Streptophyta; class Pinopsida; order Cupressales; family Cupressaceae; genus Cupressus; species Cupressus sempervirens. The sequence continues at coordinate 569,128,885 of CM053789.1, read as the reverse complement.
TAATAATGTTGTATAAATAGTGTTATCAACAAATTATCCCCCATAGTAAGTAGTGAGGTCCATTTGACCATAATCATATTAGCATCTTAGATTTGGGAGTTTATTACATCATCCAATTTAGGTAACAGGATTTGCAATCATTTAACTTTATTAAATGCCAAACCATTTCCTTTCCCAATCTATTATGTGAAAATTTTGAAATGCAAGCGTCATGATAGAACCCTCAGATCTTGCTATAGAAACACCAGTTCTTCCATTAACCTTGCCAATTTTGTAACTATCTCTAATGGAAAGATGGCTATTAGGTTTGTGTTTGCATTCCATGCTTCAGTCATGGTAGTATATCCATAACATAGCCTATTTTTTGTTCAATCATCAAAAATACCTTATATTATTATCTTAGACTATTGAAAGTGGTGGTAAGGTTTTAACGCTAGTCATTTTTCACTTGTCATCATAGTTCTCTTAGGGACTATATATTCATGGCTGTCCCATTTTCTATGAGGCTCTACCTCTTATCACTTCTCTCTTATCACTTCTCTTGAAACTTAATGTAACCAATCATGATGAAATTCCATCATTGTCCTTTTATTCATTCCTTCAACAATATTTCACATTCCTTTTCAAGAATTATTGTTTGCATGGACACTCTTAAAGACCATTGGAAGATAATTTGTATTCCTTGTCTTTGCTCCCATAGATACCTCCTCCTTAAAGTGTCACATGAGCTAATATACTATGCATTGAAAGTCCTTTTTGACTATCATTGCATTGATTTCATGTTCAAGCATGACTGTCCTCTTGAAAGCACGTGCTCTAGCATTGTCTCTTTTTGTTCCTTCTTTAGGATGCTTTCATGGTAGATAGTGTAGGATCCCTCTTACACTCAAGTTATGACTACCCTTTCATGATAAAATTTTGTCTCCGTCACTTACTCCCTTTGTTAAAAATGCTCTTTAAGGTACTTTGTTATATGCTTTCAAGGTCTAACTACTATGTCCAAGCATATATTCTCTTATCTCTCTTGCAATAGTAAAACAAAAACTGACAAAACAAAATAGGAAAATGCACAAGACCTTTGTTAGAAACAATAGTCCACCAAGATTACTAAGAGGGGGGGTGAATCAGTTATCCAACAATTAAAACATTTATCTTCTTTAAACAAACTTAACCATTCAACCAAAGTAAACATCAACCATAATAAAATGCACATAGACAATTACACTAGATATGTTGACTAGGGAAACCCTTGATCAGAGGGAAAACCCCGGTGGGAATGATACCCGCAAGATGATGTATTAATATAAATATTCCTTGTTAGAGAATGGACCTTGGACCCTGTTAGGAGTCTATTACAACATTTAGTACATAGAGTCCCTGTTAGGAGATTCCAACCCTATTAGGAGTTGTGGTACAATGTAGGAAAGATGAGCCCACTTCCCAAACATGCAGTTTCAACTACAAGAAGAGCCCACTGCTCAAACATGTAATTTACTATTATCTTCTTCTTTCCTTTGTTCTATCAACTGAACCAATCATTGTTAGACCTTGTAGACTAGGTCACGAACCTCAAATCACTCAATAAAACCTTGACAATGAAATTTCCTTCACTTCCGCACTACTCTACTCAACTTTGCATTTTGCTCTTGCTGCTGTTTATCATCAAATATATAGCCATATCATTCCATACCATGATAAATGAAAATGTCCTTCCTTAATACTGAGTCCTCAAAACAATTCCTTGAGTCAACTGTTAGACCTTCTCAATTAATTATTATAGGACCACATTAAGAACACGTTACACTTAGCGATAACATAAATCTCCCACCTTGCAACTTGAATAACTCTTCGTACACGCAATATTATCATGAGCGAGCTTAGCGAAATCATCATCAACATGTCTTCTTCATGTCCTTGAGCTTGATTCTTAGAATAACAACTCTACTAAGAGGTATAACAAGTTTATGAGAACATGCCTCTATAAACTCTATCTCAAAACAAACATCACCAAAACTTACATAACTTCTTCTATACTTATCCTTTCTTCTTTTGACAATTAATTGCATATACTAGATACTCATAAGTATCCCTCATAACCATAGATAGTGTAAACACTCAACTAGCCATTCGTACCAACTTGATCTTTCCGTTCTTCTATCAGATACCACAGAAAATTGCTATGTTGACATCAATGACAAACTCAGTCGTAAATGTAACATATCATCATAGTAACATATCTACAATACTCCCCCATAGGAATATCATCAACATTCATGCTTCAAAGGTCAATCTTCCAACAACCTTCACATCATTCTCCTTCTAATCAAACCTTTGTTAGATAAGTGATCTTTTCTTATATAGAAAGGGCTTCAAAAGTTCTCTCACTAGTTGGCACATTGACCTTATTAATCCTATCTTCAATGAAGCCAAAATTTTGAAATGGATATGTCATATTAGAATCTTGAATTTAGAAAACCAAGGAATTGTGATGCCCAAAGAACTGGCCCTGCAACCAAAGGATACTTAATGACTTCTCTATAAAGAAAAGCATGTAATGGCCTTGCAAAATCCCCAATCCTCAATGGATATTGTGCTTTTACACAACTAAATTTATATCTAGAACTATCAATGTTGCAAAAATGTTATTAGTACATTGTTTCTCCTAGTAACAATTTACTAGGTAGTTATGTTCACTTGATCATAATCATATTAGCATATTAGATTTGTAGGTTTATGAGATCAATCAATGCATATAACAAGCTTTAAAATCAATGAATTTCTATCATTAAACTTTATGAAATGCCAAACCATTTACTTTTCCCAATCTATTATGTTAATAAGAAACCTGTAGAGAGAACATGGAATATAAAGTTAGTTCAGACCTTGGACCTCAGAATTGGCTAATGAGAAACCCCAACTAATCTTATCAAAATTTTATTTGTAACTAGCTCAGGTATGCACCTATCTAATTTCATTGGCACACAAATTTCTCTCTTATGATGGATAACTTATATTTAGGTAAAAGCAGTGCTATGCCTAATGCAAATTTGTTCATAGATAAATTATGTTAATTTGGTATGTCTTTGCAAGTTACTTATCTTTATGACCCATTAGCTCAAGAATAAATAATAACTAAACATGTAAAATGGAAAAGAATTACAATACATTGAAGCAAAACCACAAAAATAGCCACAAAAAATCTCCAACGAAAACATTTCTAAGGTTGTGATCATGCCTTTAGTCCATTACCAGCAATAAATGAATGGCTAAAAGATCACAAGACCATTACATACACCTAAATATGTGTCCATTATTCTTAAATTTAGAATGGCAGGAAATCTAGGAGGACTAAGAGGCCTCAGTAGTGAAGGAAAATCACTATAAGAGGTTGTTAAGATATGAGAATAAAATTGATGTAGATAGAAGGTAGCTATTAGACTATTGATACCATATTTCATAAAAATGGGTTCTACAAAAATAAACCTGCAACCTTACACCAAGGACCTTATCAAGTCATACTTTGTGTACAATTAGGCTTGCCTGCTAGTAGACCTCCAACAAGATATTTTGAGCATAAATTTCCATTCCTAGGTCATGAGTCAAATGTAAAAGTATATTAGGATACATATTTTCAGCCTCCATCTACGTATGCAAAATAGAGGTAGGGTGTTTCAGGATAAAATGACTCAATAATTGATTGGTAGTCTGAAACTTGGCCTATTTAGGCCACTTTTACAAATTACCTTTTGGATTCCTCCACTCTAGACTTCTACACTCAATTTTTGAGCCTTGGAAATGTTACATATGGTATAAATCCACAATTTTCAACACTTGGAACTCTCATCAACTCACCCTTTTATCAAACCCTTAGTCTACCTATGCAAAACAAGCCTAATGCATGAAGATATTAGGCTAGGGCATCATCGAAATTGCATCTAGCACACTACCCTATTCTTGGAAACTTATGTAGCATAAAAGAAATCCAAAAAATCCGTCTTGCACTGATTCATTCCATTCCACCAATTCATATAATTTTTCAATGGTGAAATGGGTTTCAAAGCATTATTTTGTGATTCAAATTGCCACACCCAAGGTTTCAGGACTAAATTTAGTAAAATCACTCTAACTTCCACAAATATAAATGAAAAATGAACTAACCAATTGAAATTGATATTGGATTATGAGGATCATCCAAAAAAATAGGTTTTACACAAGTTAGGGGTCATACATGACCATACAGAGCTCTACCTCAGCAAGAAAATCAGAAAAATGCATGAAATCAAAGGTAGTTTTATTGCTTTTGCCATCCAAATCACATCCAATCCTTCCTTGTTCTAACACAAGGTATTTACATAACTATCTATTATCTCTAGTGGTTACAACTTCCATTTGAATTTTAATTAACTAAAAATTGCCACTTGTCCATTATGACAACTTATGGAGTAGTAAAGAAGAACCATGTAGAGTCGTACTGGTGCTAATAGGGCCCTTCATGCATAAACAATTAAAACATGTTGTTCGCGACCACAATCAGATTTTTGTTGAATTTTGTATCCATTCTGATCTTCTCAAAGGTATTCCTTTTTTCTGTTTTTTATCTACTTCCTGCATTATACATATACAAACTATTCTTAAGATATGCTCCTAGAAGGAAATCAGCTACAAAATAAAAATAGCAAGACTAATAATAGTGGAGTAGGATAAACATGATCTTGTTCATCATGGAATACCTCCAAAATCAGTAACAATTTCAACTAAATATGAGAATGTATGCATGCCCATTGTAAAAACATGCTGACAAAAGATGAGATTACGTACTTGTTTATAGAAAGAACAGTTTGACTTTGCTACCTTCTGGAGCCGATCTGATTTTCTGACTGGCATTAATTTTTGCTGCTTCTTATCATTTTCCTGCACCATATAGACATAAACTTTTCTTAAAAATTTCCCTTGAGAAAAATCATGAAGATGATGATTTGCTGCAACAAACAAAGCTTACAACAGATTATTGTGTAGCAAAGATGACTATCAAGGGCAAATGTTATAAAATAAATAGCCCAATGGTCAAAGAAGCCATTGAATGACATTAAAAAATAGTACAATGAAAAACTAGAGTGTATATCATACCATATGCTTAGTCAATGGAGGAATAACTCTTATGAAAAATTGCTTCAAATATATTGAAATGAGCAGTAAAGATAAGAATACAAAATAAAAGAAACACTTATTAGATTCTTCTACACTCTTAAGGGAAATAGAATCACCTTTTCCACTGATGTGAGACCTATAGAAGAAGAATTTTTCATATATATTCCTCCAGTTATTATACTTTCTTGGTTTGTGGTAGAAGCTGAATTGTGCTTTTGAGCTTTCACATTGGAAATGTGAATTGCATTTCCTTTTATACTTGAATCATTCCACTTGCTATCTTTCTTTTTTCTAGAAGAGCTGACTGCCTATGCTAGACAATACTCATTTGGAAAAAGCATGCTAGGCACAGATGAAACCTTCTTCTGCATTTTTGAAAATTGCATTAGAGGATATTGTGGCATAGTATTGTTCATCCTTGCCTTAATTCCTTCAACTGATTCTAGGCAAGTCTTAGAAGAACAATATATTGCCCTTCTTTTATACCAATTAAGCACTAGTGCTACTGCACACAAAAATCCACCCATAATTTCGTAAAGAAAGGGACTTCCACAAGATTTAATTGAAGTGCTAGATAATATTACTCCAAAATGTTTGGAATCTTTTGCAGTTGCAAGAACATCCAGTACTCCCAAATGCTCTAATTCTTCTTCAATTGCAATAACATCCAATAGCCATTCCTTGGCCTTCTTTACCTCTGACATACCATCTTCCATGGGATTAGACCTCTCCATATTTACCTCTGATATTGCATATTCCATGTGATTGGGGCTCTCCAATGCTACTATTTTGGATAGGCCAACTAAAATACTACTAGGGACTCTAAAATTGTACATCCTCTCAAATTCAGGCGTGCTAAACTGTTCAAGTACTGAAAGACCATGTGGTTCATATCCATCAATTGACATGTCGATATGCTCTGTACTATCATTGATTTGCATACCAAAGTCATCTAAATATTTGTTAATTAATAGGGCCAGTTCATTAGCATATTTATTTGTTGGCAGGTCCAACTCCTTTGAACTTTCACTAATTGGCATATGGGCTCCAAATTTATATATGCTCTCAAATTCAGGTGTGCCAAACTGTTTAAATAGTGAAAGAACCTGTGTTTCATACCCATCAGTTGACAAGTTTATATGCTCCATATTTTCATTGATTTGAAGGCCAGATTCTTTTGGATCTTTGTTAATTAACAGGCCCATTTCATCTGCAATTTCAATAATTAGCATGCCCATTTCCTCTAAACATTCACTGATTGGAAGACCAAAATCATCACTGAGAGCTTGCAATTTGTTAATTAACTCATTTGTAGTTCCATTGGTTGGAAGGACCATTTCTTCTGAACTTTCACTAATTAAAAAGTCATATCCATCTGCATATGCTCTACCAATTGACATGTTGATATGCTCTATAATTTCATTGATTTGCAGACCAAAGTCATCCGAATATTTATTAATTAATACAGCCAACTCAGTAGCATATTTATTTGTTGGTAGGTCCAACTCCTTTGAAATTTCCCTAATTGGCATATGGGCTCCAAATTTATATGTGATTTCAAATTTTGATGTGCCCGACTGCTCAGATAGTGCAAGATTCTGGGATTCATACCCATCAATTGACATGCTGATGTGCTCTTTATTTTCATTGATTTGTAGGCCAAATTCTTCTGGATCTTTGTTAATTAACTGGCCCATTTCATCTGCAATTTCCCTATTTAGTAGGTCCATTTCCTCTAAGCATTCACCGATTGGCAGACCAAAATCATCACTGAAAGCTTGCAATTTGTTAATTATCTCATCTGTAGTCCCATTGATTGGAAGGTCCATTTCTTTTGGACTTTCACTAATTGAAAACTCAAATCCATCTGCATATTGATGGCGAACTTGCAGATTAGAATCAGTGGACAACTTGGTGGAATGCCTTGCATACCTACAAACAATTGAAACTGAAAGCACCGCTAGTAATATGAGAATAATAATTTGGAAATAAGGCGATATACCACTTGGCGCCATTCTTTGAAATTTCTCCTGGTACGACAACTTTCTCATTTTTGAAAATCTCGTCCTCTACAACTCGTTGGGTGTAAAGAAGCTTTTCTTTCCCATTCTTTCCATTGGATGATTCTCTTCATCGTAGTCTTCTTTGTTGGGCCGGTACCGCAAGAATTTTGGCCTGGCAGATGTATACATGGATGGCACCAATGGGTCATACAGTGGGAGCTCAGGTTGTCCTCCCAAATAGTAGAGATCATGTCTGCTAGGTTTGTAGCACAAGAATTGTGGCCTAACAGATGTATAGGTAGATATGACCATTGGGTCGTATGGTGGAAGTTCTCAGTCTCTGAAATCAGCAACATCTTCCTTCTTGAACATATCATCTGGCATCTTTATCAAAATTTCCAATCTCCTCTACAACTCTTCATCCTCTTTTAAAATGGATGCACAGAATCTCTTCTTGCCCATTCTTTGCAGTTGGACAACAATGCACAGTGTTACAAACAAAAAAAGAATTGCAATTGCACAGGGTTGACGATGCAAACAAGAAAACAATGCACAGAGACAGTAAACAGAGAAACACAATAACAATTCAAATTGACTTGCCTCAGAAATTATATCCTATTTATCAATTCAAATGGCAATACAGATTCCAATGGTAATATATTCAAATAATTGGTGATTCCAACCAATTGACTGTTTCCTACGTCCTGCCTTAGTATATTCTCCCAATAGATCCTCTTTATTATCATAATGTTTGTGGACAATAATATGCAAAACTTTTGGGAAATTCTTCAAGTTGGATATATTGATCTTTCATATTAGAATGCATTGACAACAATGATTTAAATCTAAAAGCTTTTAGATGTCAGCAATGTTTTTAAAATTGAATAATAGACCCAAAAAAATCAATAAAGTTTTTTAAAATGTAAGAAGAAAATTTGAGAATATTAAATTGAAAGAGGATAATATTTTCAAATGATAAGTAATTTGGGAAAAATCCTAAATTCTTATAAATAAATAGGAACTCAATTGTTGTATAATGACACTAAAGCCAGACCAACTTATGGAATCACTATTATCTCAAGAAAATAGAATGAATAGGATTTCATAAAGTTTACATTAAAAAATAATAATTATAAGATTCAAATAAGGTTAATATTAGAGAACATAGTGTCACTAAAAATATCTAAGAATATGTAAGAGAAAGAGGTGAATATTATCTTGCGTAAGAGGATTTGGTAATTTTTTGAGAGGAAGTTAATACAAAATAAAAGGACAAATTTTAGTTGTAATGGAGGAGAGAACTTGAGATGTGGTCATGTAGAGAGGATCAAGCTACGTGAGCAACTAGAGGATCATGGTCTACTAGTGAGATTCAATTCCTTTTTGTAAAATTTGGGTGATGTCTAGTCAAACTTTGCAGATTTTTGCAAATGTTTGGTTAAATGAATCACTTTAGGCTAGATTACTTTTTAATTATCTATTACAATGTTGTCCATTTGCATTAAACTCATCCATTGATGATGTTGAAAATTATCAATTGGGTTCAATTTATGATTTCTATACATAATTTTTCTTTGTATGTGTGCGATTATGTGAGAAGCGTATAATTGAATATTGTGATTGCATAATTAAATGTGTCTTCCAATTTTATTAAGTATAGTCCCATATTTACAATAGTTAAAGTGTTGATCTTGTTCAAGATTAGAAGTTTGATTATTTTGGCCTCTAGTATGTAGAAGGATTTTGATACATTGATGTTGAGGAAGTAGAATCTTCTGACACAGGTCTTGATATGACAGATGATAGAGGATCTAAGTACATCACTTTCAATGCAATTAGTTTATGGTGCATGGCACAAATTCCTAACATCTAAGCTGATTTTAGTATGATTATAACATATGCCTTCCAATGGAGAGATGATCATCATACTCAAGAATGTGTACCAAATTTTCTCCATACAAATTCTTGGTGACAGGGTTGTGTAAGACCTAGGAACAAGATTGCCACCCATGGAGGGAGTAATGAAGGATGATGAGCTCAAGGTGGTTGGTACCAATTTATAGTTTAATTTATCTATTGGTTTTTATGAGGCATATGTTTCTTTTTGATTAAATGTGGTTAGGTGGTAGAGAGAATTATTTAGGAGAGTATACACTATCCCTTGTAGTACATATACATATATGTTGTAACGTATCATAGGTTTACTACCATGGTGTCTGTGGTGATGTTGTTCCACATATAGGCACAAGAGCTTTTTGTAATGACTCAGATGATATTACATAAGGGGAGTTCCACAAGACAATCCTAGATGTACATGTATAGTAGTATTGTTTCCTAGCATAGCATGGGGAATATGTTGTGCTAGAGAAGAATATCAATGACTTTGATACATCTCTAGAGGCCATGTTTAGATTATGAGGAGTATAAGGGACATCTCCCTTATTGTTGGTCACAACAATTTTTATTGGCCACACTATATACATTATGGAGTGATTTTTATTAAGTCATGTGTAGAGGCAATTGGGTAGAGAGTATGGATTGTTGTGGGGATACACTATATTTTCTTACAATCACAGATGATTCTAAGGGGCCTACCAATGATACATATTTAGTGATTGCAGATTTTAACAATTGCAATGACTATTAGTTTTCGAGGATACAATACTACTAGTGGGTGCATGTGGAGATGATTGGTGTAAAGGAAGTGGTGTGATAGATAGATGAGGCTAGAGATGAGGACATGTTTTTATGAGGACCATGTCTTTTTTGAGACCCAATATGAGGAGAGGGAGTTTAAGGAGTGCATCATAGGTTGTATAGTGCAAAACCTTAGATGATAGAGGGTGTCAACATAGGTATAGAGATGATACAAAATTGAGGATTAGTTTATGGGTGTAGTGGAGGGTAAGTGGGATGGGATGCTAATGATTAAATATACGATTAAACAACAAATATACTCTTAAAAGATATGTACAAATTATGGGGAGCAATGAGAGTAAATATGAGAGAGATACAAGACTAGCATAGGCCACTAGTTTATAAGATACAATGGCTGATTTGAAAGCTAAGTGATACCTTTGTGAGAAAGAAATATAGAGATAATAATCCACTAATCAAAGTGAATGTATAGTATAAGGCCAATCATAGGTGATAGACATGGAGATTTTTCAGGTATACCCAAGAGAGACGGTACAACATAAATTTGTATGAGAGTATGACACCACATAAAAACTCAAGGAAACTAGACTTCATATAAATATATCAAGCAAGGAAAGGTTACACAAGACAATGAGAAAGGGAAGTAAGGGGTCAATGTGCCCCCAATGACCACCACACACATGCAATTAGAGACAAGGAGATGTGGGTTCCTCCCCAATTTAGGAGAAAATATAGTCAAAGAGTGCTTCATCTTTGTAGCTCATTATGATTTTTGGATATTGTAGATATTTAATTTGTTATGGACAATGACACATTATTCTAAATATGTATACAAGAATCAATTTTGGCACTCCTTATGCACAATGCATCAATCTCATTATGGTGTTTGTAAATGAAAATATCTACTACATCGGGAGTATTTGTTGATGAATGATTATGTTATGATGTAGTGCTAATATGTAGGAATTCATAAATAATCCATTTATGAATGTATTTATGGGGTGTAAGAATCTATTAATATTTTTATATATGCCAATTGTGGTGATATGAATATAATGATAACCTAATGCTTATATGAATTTATGATGCTCATATGATTCTAATTCTATGGAATGTGGTGTAATGCATGGATTATGATCCATGTTTTGATTATGATTTAATGATGTATTTATAGGATGTGCAATAAATATTATGCCTATGATGCTTATATGCATGTGTATCATGTCTTAATATGATTGTGAATGTAGGATTGAAAAATTCATGATGTTCTTTTTTGGGTGTATCATGACATAATTAAGAAAGCTAGATGAATGGTTAGAGAGAAGAGAATAAAGTTATATTTATCAAAGAAAAAAATGGATCAATGGGATGAGAAAAATTTGAAGAAGAAAAGAGAATATGGATAGATATGAAGTATATGAAATAGATGCAAAAATTTGAGATTTAATGATAAAAGTGCCTTTTTTAGCATCATAGAGAATTTTTAATTATTTCAAACACACGTGCACACCAAGGGATGGAAAGATAAAGATGAAATTGATGTCACTTTGCATGAATAATAACACTACAAACAAGGGATAATCTTATCCATTTTATTTAGGAGTGTTTTCAATCAAGCTATGTGCAACAATCACAAAAGGTGATTATCTTTATGCAAAAGGCATTGGAAAACCTTTTATTAGCCTAGGATATAATATGATGCTAATAGAATATGTTGGTAGAATACTAAGAGCCCAATTACCCCATAACCCCATGAAAACATCATACAAATACCAGATACAAAATAATTTCATTTCTCATCCTTCATCATCTAATGAAATTTAGGTGTCATCAAGTAGCATAGGTAGATAGCATAAGACAATCACACAAAATGAAAGGATCATTGACCATAGAAATTAATGACCATCTAGAATGTCTTGCCAAATATATTTTTTTTAAATAAGATAAGTTTCATCAATGTTTAGATATTATATTGATTGATTGATAAGATGTTGATCGATTAATAAGGAGATTTTTATATGACTAGTGTGTCCACAATGATCAAGATAGATGAAGTCATTTAGGAAATTGATTAATTTAGACAATATTATAGTGTAATAGTTGATATGTAGTTAAAACTACATGAAATTGAAAAAAATCTAGTAAATTGTCATCTGGACTGATGAAGAATCTTGTACAAGTTAGAATTTAAGGGCCTACTACTTAGAAATCGTCAACTGGTGACCTATACTCCATTGTCTAGTAACCTATACACTATCATATCAACATATCCTTTTTTATTGCTGAAACTTGACTATAAATTACAAACTAATTTATGGCCCATGCATATTGTTGTATGAGAGAAACAAACTATAATCTGGGAAAGCATTTTTCCATATGAACCTACAAAAAAATTCCAAAATAAAGAGAAATTTTCATCTAGTTTGGTCCTTTGATTCATCTAATCACTTTCTGAATATTATTTGTATCTTCTATAATCTTGAATGATGAAATATGAACATGAAACTATCAACAAAAAACTCGATCATCAAAATTAATTATAAAATAAATCTATGCGAAAACTAGTCTCACATTTTCATCCAACTTGCTACATCTACTTTGTTGTCACAATTTTTGTTACAAGAGTTACCATCTAGGTAATTTATCCATTACTTTGATGACTCATACCTTGTTTTACATTACCCTTTTATCATACAACCATCAAGATGAGATGAACTTTAAGCATGATCTTGATCTGATTCTATCGATGTTATCAAATCTTAATGCCCATTTAAACAGAAAATGCATGAAAACTATCTCTTAATTTTTTAGGAAAGGTAAAGGTCCAACTCAAGCTTTGATGTTTTATTCATCCAATCATGAGTTATCATGATCTCCATCACCAGAAAGTTTCCATTCATTAAATAAATATTTTGTAGGAACTACAATAATTATTTCAACTTGTTGCTCTACAAACAACCAATAGCTAACATTCTCAATAATTCATCTCTTGATGTTGTCTTTTCAGACTCTTCTAGCTCTAAACACCTAAGCAATGTTCCATCTAGACTCTTCCTATACAAGTCACCAAAGATCAAAGTGTAATGTGAAGCATTGCAGAGGAGTTGGTGTTTTTGGTTTTCCATGAGGGTTTCAGGAATAACTTGATCACATTGGTAAGAGAAGATAGCTACATAATAGGAGGAATCATGTCCTACAATAGTGCAGATCACCTAGTTATTTACTCTAACAATTATTTACTCTAACAATTATTTACTCTAACAATAATGAGTTGAGAATCTCCATCGATGTGCAATTTAGTGATTCTCCATTCAAGAGAATTTTGATCCCATTTGTTAATGTCTCATATTTTGCAATTTTGTTTATGTGAGGGAATAAGAGTTTATAGGATTTTGGGATCATATATCCATGAGGGGAAATAAACAAGACACTTTCTCCAGTCCATTCTATGTATGAGAATTGTCAAAGAAAATTTTCCAAGTTCTCTCAGTGATGTACATAAATGAGGCATCTAGAATTTCAATTTGAATGGGTGTTGTATCTGCTAGTGGAAAATCAGCCAATTGATCAGCTATGGCCTACCCCTTGATGGCTTTACATTTGACATACTGAATGTCAAATTCTAAAAGAATCATCATCCATTTAGCTAGATGACTGGTAAGTGCAGCTTTGCTAAATAAATATTTTAAAGGATCAATTTTAGCAATCAAGTGAACTATATGTGCCAACATGTAATGTCAATATTTTTGAGAAGCAAAGACCACTGCAAGATAGGCTTTCTCAATGCTGGTGTAGTTCATTTCATAAGCCACTAAAGTTTGACTGATGTAATAAATAGCCTATTCTTTACTAGTCTCATCACTTTGGGCTAATAATGCTCCTAGAGAATGAGTTGTGGCTAATATATACACGATCAAAGTTTTTCTCATAATGGGTGGCATCAAAATTGGAGGTTTAGCAAAGTACCCTTTGACTTGGTCTAGACTTTTTTGACATTCATCATTCCAAATATGAGTAGAGCCTTTATGCAAATTCTTGTTGGAAGATTGAGCTTTATCAACCAAGAAATGAATCTTCTTATGGATTGCAAATGTCCTTGCAAACTTCTAAGTTTACTAATATTTCTTTGGGGAGGCATTTCTATGATAGCTTGGACTTTTTTGGGATCAACCTCAATACCTTTTGCTGAGATAATGTAGTCTAGAACTTTTCAAAAAGTGACACCAAAGGAACACTTTTTTGGGTTCAACCTAAGTTGAAATTGTTCCATACAGTCCAATATCAAACTAAGGTCTTCAAGATGTTTGTCTTATTTTCTAGATTTAACCAATGTGTCATCAACATAGTCTTCCATATTTTTATGCACCATATCGTGGAAGATAGTGGTCATTACTCTTTGATAGGTAGGACTAGCATTTTTGAGCTTGAAGGGCATGACATTCCAATAGGAAGTATCCCAAGAACATGTAAAAGTTGTCTTCTCTTCATTGGCTAGAGAAATCTTAATCTGGTTACACTCGAAAAAGTCATCCATGAGGGAGTACATTTCATAACCTATCATCATGTCCACTATCATGCCTATGTTTGGTAGTGGAAAATCATCCTTGGGGAATTCTTTGTTTAGATCTCTAAAATTAGTACAAACTTGAATGGATTTATCATGTTTAGACGTAGGTACAATGTTGGAAATCCACTCCACATAGTGAATAACTTTTATAAAGTTTGCACTCAGGAGTTTTTCCAACTCTACCCTGACTAATAGGGCTACATGTGGATGCATCTTTGTTAGTTTTTGTTTATCAGGTTTTACAACAAGAGAGATAGATAAATGATACATGATAAGAGTTGTATCAAGTCCTAACATATCTAAGTACATCCATGCAAAATTGATCTTCTTGTTTTGAAATAATTTTGCAAAATTCTCCTTTTCCTCAGTTGATAGTGATTAATCCACATAGATAATTTTAGGATATTTCTTTATCCCCAAGTTGATAGACTATGTAGGTTCAATGAGAACCAAATATTTCTCCTGAAAATAGCTTGGTAGACTACAAAGTACCTCATCCGCAGGTGCCTCAAGTAGGTTTTCACTATTAGATACATCTTCTTTTTACTATTTTTAGCTTCAGATACCACCACAATGTGGTTTTTCCCATTTGACCACTTGTTTTATCTTTTAATTTTATGACTAAGGTACTTGATATCTAATTTCATCATGTTAAATGTAATTTTTTTGGTGGAAGAAGTGATGTGTTCAATGACATATATGTAACAAGCAATCTTATAGTCACTTTCAAAGGATGGTATTTCAAGTCTTTAATTTTGAATCGACCAATCTATGAGATTAGGGTGAATCAATAAGAGTGATGTGGAAGCTTCAAGGTCGTTAATACAAAAAGAGTCATATATGGTGACATGCAAAGTTGAGCCTATAGTGAACATTGCAAAGGATTCTAGATCAGGAATAGACCTACAGGGACAATTGTGATACACTAAAACATTTTGTGAGCCAAACTTTTCTAACCCTATACTAGACTCTTCAACTACATTTGGTGGGGTTTCATAGGTGTGAATGACATCCATTCATAGCTCACAATATGCATCCAAAAGGCTTTCCCATTCATACTTGTGAGAGTCTATACTCTGATCTCTAGCAACTAGACAGGCAATGTTTTGTCTAATTCATCCTCTATTCATTTCATGGTCAAACTCATCTTGTTCCAGCTATCGAGAAGTGGAATCTTCAACATCATTATTGGTAGTTGGTGTTTCTTCTCCCCAAAGGAGGGAAGTTAGAGGCATAAACTCCTCATATTGTGAAGTGGCAGCAACAAAGGGAGGATCATCATCCTCTAATTCACTAGACATGGGTGCTCTTCGATCAAATGTTGGTATATCATTTTCTAGCCCAAAACCTAGGCCAGTGGTATCTCAAGTGTCATGACCTTGAGTATGACTTAAAGGTTCAACTAGAGCTTTTGTGTTACTATTTAAAGACCCATGGCCTTGATAGCCCATATTTGTGAGAAATTTATATCCTTTGACATAGCATTTAGGAGAAATGGAAGTGGTGACTGTGCCTACCTCCTCATCTTACTCTTCCCTATAGATCCAATCTTTGACTACTTGTTCTTCTTCTTTTGCTTTTAAGGCAACTGAGGATTGCACGTAAGTGCCAAAAAAAGTCATGGCAAAAGTAGAAGGCTTCTTTTTGGTAGAATTTTTCCCATAAGACCGAGGGGAAACAAATAGAGCAAAAATAGAGTCTAGAGTGTATTTTCCCATACCAAGGCTCATCTTTTTCAATTTTTGTTCACACTCTATAAAGGACAGCATTGGCTCATGAGAAGAGCGATTATGTGCAACCAATGTTTCTATAGTAGATAGTGTATTGATTGACATTGAGTTGTCACCGGGGATAACTATATCAAAATTGTTAAAAGGGAACTTGATGCACTAATGGTATGTAGAAGGTATTGCTTGCATATCATGAATCCATGGTCATACCAACAACAAATTGTATACAAGTGGTATATCTAGGACTTGGAAAATGACATCCTTTGGAATTGGAGAAACTCTAATTGGAAGCACAGTTACACCTTTGGAAGGTCTTTCGACCTCATCATAGGCTTTTATTGTGATTTTGCACCTAGGGTCAATGAAAATTTAGACATGCCTAACTATTGGATCACATTGAAGGAAATGATGTTCAACCCTACATCATTATCTATCAAGACTCGGCGAAGACATGTACAAAATATCTGGACTTTGACATAGAGGGCAAGGTTGTGGGGATGACTAAGAGCTCGATCATCTTCTTCAAAAAAGGTAAGGTATTGAGGTGAAGAGATATGGTTCACCATAGCTTGGAATCATTTCACATCAATATTTGTGGGAATGTTGGTAGAATGTAGAGTTTTTTCAAGGATATCCTTGTGCAAAGGGGATAACTCTAATAACTCAAAAATGGAAATTTGAGCTAGTGTACATTGTAGTTGGTTGACAAGGTCATAGTTGGAGATCCTAGAAGTACTTGGTTGTTTAGAAGATGAATCATTCGTAGGATCATGATAAAATTTTAGGACAACCTTTGATTTCCCCCTAGTGACGATGTTGAGTGGTGCACACTATGAAGTGGAAGATTTAGCCACTTGAAGTACCACCTTAGGTCTAGTGTCATTATGGTGTTGAGGAGCATTTCACATTTTTAGGACAACTTTGGGTCTTTCATCTTTAGGTCAATTTTTTTCATTAGAACTTGCCATACCTAAATACTCAATAGGCTCAAGTATGCCTATAAGGTTGTCTACATTAGCATAGGCATAGCTGATTCTTCTTAGCAGTTTTGGAGGTTTCACCTTTCTCATTTTCTACAAAGGGTTGTTTAAAAGCTTTGTGGTCAAATTTTTTAATGAGGCCATTAGTGACAACCTTACTAGCCTCAATGAGATCTTGAATTACATCTTTGAACTTGAAATAACTTTTAGTATTGTGACCCTTGCTTCAGTAAGATGCAAATGTGATCTTCTCTCCACCATGATGGTCTGACGGGTCGGTCATAGGGATGGGAATTATCTGGTAGAGTAACCATCTTGTTTGCAATTAAGGTTTTTTAGACCACTTCGTAAGGCTCAACCATTGGTGTATAAACACATCATTTTTTTGTAAACTTAGAGATCTTGTCAGATTTTGGTGGTTTTGAACCTTCTTGTTGTTTTGTAGCATAGATAGCATTAGAAAGGTTAAACATAGTTTCCTTGGTCTTAGGAGTTTCCACTACTTCGTCATTGACAACATATTTGTTTTTATTCCAAGGTTTGCCTTTGTCTTTGCCATTTCCATTGTTATTTTTGTCTTTGTTCACAACAATGTCACCTTTCTTGATAGCAACATCCTCAATGTGATATGCACTCTCAACTATCCCATTAAAAGATGTGAACAACTACTTTCTTAGGTCAAAGCATAGCTCAGGTACAAGTGTGTTGACAAAAATGTTGATTTTCTTAGCTTCAGGAACTTGTCGATGGTACCTATAGTATAGGAATCTCCATCGTTGATGGTATGTTGCAAAGAGTTACCCCTACTTTTGCTTACTTTGGCATAAGTCCAACATAGTTATAGGATGTTGAATGTTGTAAGAGTATTTTTCATAAAGTATTTTGCAAGCTCATCAATTTTTTTGAGAGGGGTAGTCAATTGTGTGAACCACTCCATTGCTTGCCCTCTTAGACTTCTAGGAAACAAACACATAAGATATAAGTCTTCATGCATAAAATCCATACTAATAGCATAGAAATGTCTCACATGATCATGAGAGTCACCATTTCCATTATACTTTGTTATACTTAGGAACCTCTATATCCTTAGGAAATGGAGGCATGTATAAACTCCTATCAAATGGAAGAGCACAGATTGATTTAAGAAATGACATTTTAGGTGGATCTTTGGTAGTTTGCAATTGTGCAAGTTGTTTTCTTAGTTCTTCCATTTGTCCTCTTAATATTTCAGCCTTGGTAGGCTCTCATTTTTGAATTAATTATTGCACATTGAAATTTTGGGGGAGCTATTGATATATGATTGAAAAGATCATTTGAGTTAGAAAATTGTTGTAAGAAGTATTTTCAATCATTGTTTTGTCACTAATGTCAAACCTACTATATGTTGGTAAGATTATGTTTCAAGCTATATCACTTAGTTGATTGATGAAGAGGATTTGATCAAAAAGATGTGACAAAAGTACCTAGAGGAAAGGTTGAGTTATGACTATGTATTGAAGTGCAAGAATCAATTAAGATATTGATAACATAATGTATTGATGATCTACTTGGGGTTACAAAACATTTGGCTACACTTAGAAAGTTCAAAAGAAAAAAGTTGGACAAAGTTCATTTATCAAGCTTGACCAAGTTGATAGAAGGTGCCAAGTAAAGTTAGTGCAAGCCAAAGAAAAAGTCAATTGGAGCCGAGTGAAAGCAATTTCTAGTGCAAGCCAAACAAACAAATAGGTGCCAAGCAAGTTAGTAGATGCCGAGTGATTTTTAGTATGTGTTGAGCACCAGTAAAATCTAGTAGATGTCGAGTAACACAGTATGTGTCGAGCATCAATAAATTGATAATGTTGAGCTATTGCATTATGAATAAGATCAAAGATTCACCAAATGAAAGTCAACAAGTTTTTTTTCTTGGGACTTTTGATTTAGGAGGAAGAAAAGATTGATGACCTAGAGGCATAGAATCTTATGTAAACCATTTTGGAGGTGAATTCAAATGGATTCTACAAGAATTTTCTAGAGAAGACAAGATATGGGGTAGATACATTGTATCCTACCTAATCCATCAAAAAACCTAATTTTTGAGATGGATAATGAGTAAGAAAAAGAGTTCTAATTCCCTATATCTAGGGATGCCTGATCATGAAGAAAAGGTTGAGAGGTCAAAGAGTTTTTGGATGCAAAAATATGACAAGGTGAAGGAAGAGGGTTTGCCTCATCCAGTGACCCAAGAAAAGAAGTCTACAATGGCGACCTAAGCAAGAAGGCTAGAGAAGGTTGAATACTTAAAGGGTTTGGAAGCCAAGTAGAGTTAAGGAATGAATAGTGATCTATAATCTGCAAGTAAGGTTGTAAGTTGTATCATATCAAACTCTACTATTACTCTTTAACAATTGTATTAGATAAGGGTAAATCCTTTGGAGAAAGGTTGACTTAAAAATCATTGGAAAATCCTTTAATAGGGTGGCATTCCAAGTGAATGACCTAAAGTCCTCTAACAAGGCTCATTTTTAATAGGGTGATTAAAATCCCTTAACTGGATCACATTTAACAGCGTGTGTTGTAACTTTTAATAGGGTTGGCCTTTAACAAGGCATCACTTTAGAAGAGTGAGAAAGGAGTAGCATGGTACTAATGGTTTTTCCCAAATTGGGTTTCTATGTTAAATCATTGTGTCAAATGTTCTAATGGATGTGTTATATTTTATGTTTTACATTTCTACATATTAGTTAAACAGTAACATATAAATTTTGGTTTAAAAAAAGTGAAAGCATGCATGGTTAAGAATGTTATATGGGTTCACTAAATTGTG
Source organism: Cupressus sempervirens (assembly GCA_028749045.1). Taxonomy (NCBI): domain Eukaryota; kingdom Viridiplantae; phylum Streptophyta; class Pinopsida; order Cupressales; family Cupressaceae; genus Cupressus; species Cupressus sempervirens. The sequence continues at coordinate 569,108,993 of CM053789.1, read as the reverse complement.
AAAAAGTTTTATTTAGACATCTAGACCTTGATTAACTAATTCACCCCCCTTCTCAATCAATCTAAAAGTATTCCAATAATTGGTATCAAAGTTTAGTTTCTTAAGAGGATTAGTTTCAAGGTACTAAATGCATAAAGATCAAGATGTCAAAGAGAGAGGTACCCAAGCTAAATAGAGATAAATTTCCTACATGGAAAAGTTTGATGAAACTACACCTTGGAGGACTTGGAGATTATGCACAAACTTTCATTACAAAAGAACATGTTGATCTAGTAGGAGCCCTAAATATTGAAGATTTGAAGGAAAAAAAAAGAGCATAATCAAGCGATGTTGGAGATTGCCTCTACCCTAAGCTATGTTGAGTTTGATGATATCAAAGACCTCAAAAATGCAAAACAAATGTGGGATGCCCTAAAAACCATGTATGGATGAGACAAAAATGTTCAAAGAGCGAAGTCAGAGAGCCTTAGAGGTAAGTTTGATGAAATGAGAATGGAAGAATGTGAAAACATTGCTCAATATGTTGCTAGAATAAAAGAAGTTAGTGTTATAAAAGTTGCAACTGGTAAAATAGATGATGATACTGTGCTTAGTAAAGTCTTAAGAACACTATTGCCTGTGTATGCCATTATATACTAGGAAATGATCTTACCCTTGAAGGTCTTGTGGGAAGACTCACTACATTTGAATTATCTAATTTTTACAACTACCATCAAAAAAGCATTGAATCAGCCTTCAAAGAAAAATTGTTACTAAAGTATTTTGAGGAGGTAAAGCTAGAGAAGAAGGAAAAAAGATAAAGTATGAATCTAGTCATAGCAATACAGATGAGGAAGACATTGAACAATTGCAAGCACTACTGGCCAAAAGATTCCACAAAGGAAAAGGTAAATTAAAAGGTAAGCTACCTATCATTTATTTTAATTGCAATGAAGTTGGCCATATTGCAGCAAGATGTACACAAAATAATAATTTCAAAGAAGGAAACAAGTACAAAAATAGAAGACAAGATGATGGAAAAGACTACAGAGATAAATGCAAGAAGTCATGCTACATTGCTGATGATAATAACTCTGATGAAAATGATGATAAAGTGGTATATGTTGCAATGAAAGATGAATTAGATGAGGATGAGGCTATTGCACTTATGACTTGTGTGAACAAGAATGACAAGTGGATGCTCACATCACATGACTAGAGACAAAAGTAAGTTCATTACCTTGTCCTATTATGATGGAAATAGTGTAAGACTTGTTAATGATGCACCATGTTCAATAAAAGGAAAAGAGTCTATCAAGCTTATAGACAAGATTTCATGTGACAATGCTTATTATGTTGAAGGATTGAATTATAACTTGTTAAGTGTGTCACAATTGAACAATATGGGGTGCAAAGTTGAGTTTGAAAATAAGTCAGCCAAGATATATGATACAAATAGAAATTTTATTGGAAAAGGTGATTAAACTAGGAGTAATTTGTTTTATTTGGATATAAAAGATGCTACTTATCTTATTGCAAAATTTGATGATGTATGGCTTTGGCACAAGAGATTATGTCATGTTAACTTTGATAATCTGATTAGTATAAGTAACATGAAAAGAGTTAGAGGTTTTCCTAAGTTGAAGAAACCAAAAAACATAATGTGCAAACAATGTCAGCTAGGTAAGATGACAAAGTCAAGCTTTAAAAGTAAAGCTCATACCTCCAAGGAAATACTTGAAATTGTTCATACTAATTTGTGTGGACCTATTGAGGTGTAAAGCTACAAAGGAGATAGGTATATAATGTTTCTTATTGGTTATTACTCTAGGATGATGGCTCTCATGTTTCTAAAATAGAAATTAGATGCTTTTCAAATATTTAAATGGTACCTGGCAAGAGTTGAGAAAGAAATAGGTAAGAGCTTGAAATGCTTGAGATCAGACAAAGGAGGTGAGTTCACTTCACATGAATTTGAAGTGTTCTAGAATGACAAAGGAATTAAAAGATAGACATTAGTACCAAGGACTCCCCCACAAAATGGAATGGTATGGTATGGTCATCCACCTAATGTGAAAAATTTTAAGGTATTTGAAAGAAAATTCTATATTCTCAAAGATGTTAGGATTGGAAAGTTTGATGCAAAGAGCGAAGAAGGTATATTCCTTGGTTACTCCATAAGAAGTAAATCTTACAAGTGTTTAATTACCAACACTTACAAAATTGTGGAAAGTGCAAATGTGAATTTTGATGAGTTTACAGAAGCACATGAAGCTGAACCTATGAAAGAATCAAAAGACTAAAAGACATTTGCATACTACTATGAAGGAATGCCTACTAAAGAAGATGCTACAAATCATGCAGCAAATCAACAACAAGTTTCAACAATTGTCGATTCATATCCTTTGAATGCCAAGTTGCATTTAGATGCCGAGTTGCAAAATGAAGAAAATGCACAATCTGACTCTGAGATTGGCACACATGAAAGAGATGCTAAAATACCCAACAGTGATGCACATAGTGATACAGAAGCTGAGAGACAGAATGTAGCCATAAGAACTAAGCCTAGATTTTCCAAATATGTCAAAAGACACCATTTGGTAGATCAAATCATTGGAGACAAGGATGCAAGGGCAATGACAAGAAATAGGTTGAGAGATGAATCATATTTACTAAGTATGTGTAATCACCTAAAAATAGTCATCTAGACTATTAACCCCCTTCTCAGCATTTTGGCTAAATTAATTTAATCACTTACCTAAGCCAAATTGCTAATAATCAATTTATTTGATTATAACCTATAGTTTGACTATGCTATCCTAAGTTCATTATTTGATTAAAAGAACATGTCCCCTTTTAATTAAATAAAAGACCCCATTCTTCTAACCCACTTAAAGTGCACACATAAAGTCTTTTTTCTATTTTGCAATTAAAAGAAAAGGCTTTGTGACTTTTGTCTTATATGACAAGTCAACTTATATTCTATTGGTTGACTTGTCCATACATCTTTAAAAGGGAGAGAGCTTTCCCCCTCAATCAATCCATCTTTTGAATATTGTTATGCTACAGGTTTTCTAACAGATTTCTTTGGAGCTTTGTGGAGAACTTCTATTTCTTGTCTACATTCTCTCATACCATAGCATTTTAGCTTAGATTCATGTTGCATGTTAGTTTAGTTTCTATTTTGCAATAATCTATCTCACATAGCTTAATATTTGGTTTTGTAGTACTCTCATTCATGCTTAGCATAGCTTCATTTTTCATATTCATTCTAGCTTAATCTTTATTTGCATTGCATTCTTGAGGAACTCCTTGAGACATTTGCATTCTTGCATCTTGTCTTTGGAACCTTCCATTGCATGGTTTACTAGAAAGAAGAGTATCTCTAAGGCTCATCTGAGAGCCCTTGAACTTGAAATACACTCTCTTGCACTCCATGGATAGGGAGCTCTAAGCTGGCATCCAAGCATTCCAAACTCATGGAATTGTTTGGATAGAAGGGTTTAGAGTGTGACACATTTCTAGTGTACATTTTTGGCGCCCACCGTGGGGCGGGCTTGAATCAAGTTTCTAGCTCCATTTGCTTTTATTTTTCATCTCTAATTTTTTACAATAGCATATTGGATCCAATCAAATGCTTTTGTAGAATTATCACTTTGGTTTTAAGGCCAACCCATAAGTAAATTGGTTTGAAGGCCAAAAACTTAGTTGGTTTAAAGATTTGATCATATCTTTTAAACCGCTTGAATTTTGGTTCTGAATTTTTTTTTACAAGTTGGGTATATGCTCAAAATGTTTCAATCTGATCTGCAGAGCATTTTGACATGATTTTCGAGAGTTATGAGTTTTTCTTTATTTTTCATAAAAATCTATTTTTGATCGCAAATAAGGGAATTTTTTTAAACAAATTACATTTTCAGAAAGGGTTTTCAATTCTAATGTGGTTTCTTTCTTTGTGTTTTGAATTTTGAGGTCGTATTAAGGATCAAAAATTTGATTTGATAAATTTGGCCTGTTTTGATAAAATCGATCTGTAGGGAGCAAATGAAGAAATTTTTTTGAATTTCTTACACTTTTGGAAAGCTATCTGATTTTTAGTAGGGGCCTCTTCTTTTCATTTCTATTTTTGGATCCAAAATCATAGCAAACAAGTCCAATCTTGTTGACTAGGTTAAAATCAAAGAGTAAAATGAGAGCATTTGTGATTAACTTGCACTTTCTTTGCATGCACTTGCTTGGAAGATAAATTGAATTTTTGAGGCAACTCACCACTTTTTATTTTAGATTTTTATGTTATTTCACACTAACTTTTGGTGCTAACAAGTTGTGATTACAGGTTGCCATCGTTATGAAAAAATTGAAACATTGCATAAAAAGAACGCATGTCAAAGCTTCAAATGCACAAAGGCTACCAAGATCCACTTCTCAAGGGTCGTGACCTCCCAAGATTCATCACTTCCCAAGTGACTATTGCCTCTACTAAGGACTATAAGATTGTGGGATATATTCATGGGGATGGGTGATCCCTTGAGCTAGTGGATAGAAATTATTTTGGCCACTAAGATATGGTGTTTAGTTCAAGCACTTCATTGAACAAGTGAATGATAAACTTCCTCATAAGGTCTCCCAACCCCAAGAACCAAGGTTTGATGCACCATAAAGGTATTGGAAGATATCAATCACTTATTAATACTACCAATAAGGCATTAACCATATCAATTCTACTATAGTGGTAGGAGTGTAGGCCAAGCGTTGGTCTATTAACTCTTTGAGGTTGACCCCTATGACTCACCAAGTGGTGAATCTTTGTTCCAAGGTAGGCCTCTCTAAAATAAATTCAACGAATTTATCTTACACCCAAGATTAATGAATGGTGAGGGGAGAGGATACGTCCATGCAACTCTTTGGGTTCTAAACAATGTAGAGACACCAATTAGAAAAGAAATTTTATTTTAAAGCACCAAACTAGCGTTAGTTAATCTAAAGAAAACCACACACATAGTTTGAACAAACATACAAGTCTTCCTCAATGTCCTACACCAAACATATTAGTATCTTTCAAGTGGTTATTATTCTCCCAATGAGTGCCATGTGTTGCAAAGAAACTACTAGTAACACAAAAAACCTCTATTCTAGGTTCTAGAATCAAAATGAAACCCTAGATGCAGATTATGACTAAAACTTGACCTTTTTGTGAACCAAGTGTGTAGTGACAATACCAACTATGCCATAGAAGGCTAGAAACCCTCATAAAGCTCCCAAGTGTTCCTAGATAGTGCCAACAATTTCCATGGTGTGGTTGGGGCCTAAAAGGGCATAGTGAGGAAGCCATGAACTAAATAGGGTGATACGACATTAAAATGGCACCTATAACATGCAAGATTAAAAGTAAGGCTACCAAATGTACTTTGACATACCAAGTGCACCCTTGGTACACTTGGGGACCAAAATGAAATATTTAATCAAATTATAATAGAAGAAAGAGATAGTTATAGGTCCTAAGCACCTAAAACTGCTACGTAAGGCACCCAAGTGCACCCTAATGGTACCAAGTGCACACCTGGGACAGAGAGATAAAATAATGCACAATCACTAGATAAAAAATTATTACTAGACCTCCTAATTATATTGGGTTTGACCAAAATAACCAAACATTAGACTCCTTCAAATGAGCTCCCTCCTTGCACCTACAAGCATAAACAAAGAAAACCCAAGTTAGTAAACATGATTCACATTGGGTTCACCATTTGTAGGACTAGAAAATAGGTTAAAATCTAGCATACTATGAGAAACCACAAAATCAATTAATATATTCTAAACCAACCTAATCTACCATGAAAATCAATCAAAGAAAATAAATTAAAACAAGTAAAACCCCCTCTTCAATTGTAGTTCCCATGTCCTTATTTCTTCTTCATTATTGATGTAGCTCCAATTGGCTATATTGCACACACAATTTAAATAAAGTGACAAAATTTTATGATGAATGCTATTGAGAATACTAGAAGCATGATTTGAGCATAATGAGTTCATAAGAGGTTCTAAGGATTGAAAATGAGTGCAAGATTACCCAATAAATAGCCAAAACGTAAGAGGTGATACATGAATGATGAGATGGAGATTTGTCAATTTGAGTGTGCAACTTGGAATGATATTTATTAGGATATCTATGAAAAATATGATGCAATATGCCAAATGTAGGATTATATGACACATAAAATTCAACATGGCTAAAATTGGAAGTGAATCTATGACATGCATATGACACATCAAAGCCACTTGCAGACAAGAATCTATGATGAATGTGGCTTATTATAGCCATGCATAAGGAATAATATATGCCAAATATGACACATATTATCCAAGTATAGAGAGAGGAATTATGATGCATATTAGCCATGTGTCAAGATTAGCTGAAATATTTGAATTAAAAATTCATAATTTCACACAAATGGAAATTCATAAATTAGGAATTAGAAATTGGAAAATATAACTTTAAGAAATTGAGGATTCACATAGTTTGTAAAGATAAACCAATTAATTAATTAATATTAATAAATTGAGAATGTTGGTTAATAGAAATAATTAGTAAGGCAGATTCAAAATGATAGAAATGATATAGGTATAGATTATGGGTTAACTAATCCTATAGGAAAAATTAGTAAATGATTGGCCAATTTGATGAAATAAATGTGGGATCAACCTTTTGATGAAATGCAATGATTATGGAGATCCACTAGGATGATGGTAAGTAGATCAAAGCCATGATCAAATTGATCAAATGATTAGGATTAATGCATGTCAAGGACATATGACATGGATTAAGGGCATGTGATATTTAACAGATATTGTAAAGGCCACAAGATTGCAATTGATTGACAAAATTTATCATAATAGTATTGATGGACATCGTCAATGTTATTAAATTGATTATAATATCTCATGATCTAACATTTAGGGATTCAACAATGTCAATGATCAAATCATAAAAATGACAAATTAACCTACCATTGAGGGACATGACAGTGCTAAGTTTAGATTTGATAGGTCTGATAGATTGACAAGGCACTAAGGGACACGACAATGCCTATGATTGAAGAATTAATGATTGATTAGGCATATTTGACATGTTTTGGATCATTTAATGTTGGTTCATACAGGTTTTGGGTTGATTAGAAATGATTTTGATGATGTTGAAAAGGTTTAGAGTTAATTCCAAAAAGTTTAGATAAAATGGGAAACAATTTCAAACTGATCTATAGTTGATTTGAAATGGGGGGTGAATGATGAAGGATATTATCAAAATATGTTTGAATGATAATCAACTTGGCCAAAATATTAGAATTGGTGAAATGAGAAATGGGACATGTTAGTATGAAAATGTGATTAAATAGTAGACATGAACCATTTTTTAGTGTCTACACAGAGCTCTATTCTCTTATAAGGAGTTTAACCACTTAAGAGTTGAAGATCTTGGATATGGAGGCTTGCAAATTAGAAAATATCATTAACAATCAAATAATTGACATTCGGCTCATACGACAACAACTTGAAATAGTAAGAGAGGAACTAAATAAATCTCTAAGGAAAAGAAAGGAACTTTATTCAACTTGTATTTCTATTTAACAACTAATTATTAATTATTGAATATCATTTACTTCTTAAGGTTTCCCTTTTAGATTTTTTTATCTCCTTCATAAGGATTGATTAGTTGTAAATTCATTTATTCTATCTTGCACAAGTAGATTCATTATTCTTGTTTATCGAGCAAAGCCTTCTCTCTCTACCTTTCTTTCTTCCTTGTAACAGGTTATTTGCATGTAGGATATCCAAGGATCTATGAATTTATTCATCATCAAATTCTACATGGTGTCAAAGCCTTTCCTATGGCTACCTATTCTTGTTTGAAGAAAAATAAGAATGAGGGTTTAACAGAATAGATCTCGCATTTTTGGGCTTTTTTTATGAAAATATGAGTGTCTTTGATTTTTGGAGCAACTTAAGGCCAAAAAAACCTCACAGTTGAATTTAGAAAACATCAAAACCCCCATTTTCATATAAATTTTGTTAATTTTGGACAACATTGATCTGGGACAAAATTTTTTTTGCATACCAAGGTTGTTCGGCCTCTAGCATGCAAATCGAGACACAAAATCACAAAAACAAATCATTATCAATGTTTTTTGGATTGGTAACAATCTAAAAATTTGTAGTGGTTACCAAAATCACTAGCAATCCTAACAAACCACCATGATGACCACAGACAATCAGCCTCACTGCTACGGCCTTCATCTTATTGGCCACTCTAGCTTTGTTGGGGCTCCACCAAGCTGCCACCATTGCTTTGCGGAATGTGCTGCCACCATCTCTCCTCCACCCAAGCACCACCACCAAACCATCTTTACCTCTCTATGCCTAGCTCAAGGTCACGTGGGAGGCCTGAGGGCCAAAATTTTAGCCCCTTGCCAATTTTTTGGGGTTTAAACATTTTATTTTGACCTTCCAAGGGCCCTATCAGTTTTTGGGCTATAACTTGAGCATCCAAAGGTCTTTCTTTGATTTGAAAGAAGCACTAGAAAGCTGATTTAGAGAAAGAGATGATGGTGCAAGTATTTTTTGGTATTTTTTCTAGTTTGATATCTTTTTTTGAGCTTTAAATATGATGATGTCTTCAATCTACTAGGGGGGGTAACTTGTTTGTTATAGCTTTGTTTTTCGATCTTGAAAAAGTGTCAAAAATCTCTTCTCAATCTCTATCTAGATTCTCTTATATTTTCATCAATATTTATCAAAGGTACATGTAATTCTCAAACTGAAGTCTTTTTTCTCTCTTCTTGTTTACACATTCCTTCTAGCAGTTAGGGTTCAATTTTTTGTATTTTGGTGGGTATTTTGTATTATATTTTCTATTATTTACACTAGTAAACTAAAAGAAATTCAAAAAAAATCCAACACTTTGTAAAACTATGGTCGAGACCTCTTCTTGTCTATAACTTTTGACCCCTCATAACTATCACACATGAAAGACCTTGATGACACAGCTTCCCTAGTCAAAAGAGTTGTGATCTTGTTTAGATATAGTGCAACCAATTTTATAGAGGACTTTTGAGGTCATACAACATAGGAAAAAGATGGATGAGGCAATGGGATTGATTTCTTTATAGGTATCTAACAATCTTCAGTTTCATCTTAATGGGTGCAATGCCCTGCTAGCTATGTGGACCAAGCTCGATGGCTTGTTTGGTATACTAAATGAGTTAAGAGCACTTCAAGTTGAGGAAAAGCTTACCTCTCTTATACCATATTCTTTTCCTTCCATTGAGGACTTCTTGATGAAGTTCAATCAATAGAGATCTTTATTGTAGGGTTGTGGGAAAACAATGACTTACACTAAGTGCATCTACTTGATTCTTTCTAAGCTTCATGAAAACTTTTAGGTTTTTGCTTCTATCTTCTATTCTGCCAAATATTCTTTGGGTATTACTTTTACCATTCCATCATTTGAGGTTTTTGTGATTTTTTGACTTGAGAGAAAGCTAAGCTCTCTCAGTTGGATTATGTCACAAGCTCACATAATTATGCATTAGTAGCTCAATCATCTTCAACGATGAAGGAGAAGACACAAAAATCTCATTCTATAAAGTCTTAGATTGATTCTAGTACTCACAAGTCATCAAGGCCACCTCCTCCTAAGGCAGCTAAACCAAAGCCAAAAAGACCAAAGTGTGCTTAGTATAATAAGCCTAATCATGATGAGTCGCATTGCTATGAGAAGAAGTCATATGTCTATGCCAAACAAGTTTCATATTTGAAAACTCTCCTTAAGAAGAGCAACAATCATATTCCTTCTACTTATCACAAATTATCTTCATTGTCATCATTTTAGTCAAATGGAAAAGATATAGGAAGGGTTTATGAACTATGTGAAAATTCTTCTCCACCCTCTTCTAGATGATTACTAGATTTAGGTGTTGCACACCATATGGAATCTTCTCAAGATTTATTCTCTTCTTTTAAGGCTTCTCCTAGTCCACACATTTTGATGGGGAACAACAATATTATGATTGTAGCTGGGAAAATTTCTATTGGCATTTATGATGGTATATTTCATGATATACTTTGTGTTCCATTTTTGACCTCTAACCTTCTCTCTATTAATTAGATTACACATAGTGGGATAGGGAAGATAATTGAGTTTGTACAAGATTTAGTACACATCAGAGATAGTGAGATGGGAGATATTTTTTCTATAGGGATTGTTGGTCATTCTTCCTACCTGTACTCCTCTTATTTTGGTCCACCATCTTCACTATCAGAGACTCAATCTCTATCTTTATGAGAGACTGTTGAGGTGAATTTAGGTTGCTTGAGCTTATGTATTATTCCTGAGACCAGTATTATGACTTCTACACCTCCACCTCTTATTCAGATTCCATCTATCACACAATATTATTCTTTAGCATTTCCTACTATTGTAGTTCTAGTCATCGACCCACCTACTACAATTTTTGAGGATATATCAGAGGATACACATCTCCTCTCAGATAATAGATTTAGCACACTTGCTATTGCACCTCTATTGGAGATTCAGTTTCAAGATTCTCATGCTTTCTCCTTTGAGCATTAGCTAGGATTTCTAGTTGCACCTTACATTTAGTGGTTTCACCCTCCTTGTTCACTACATTTTTTTATTTTAGATTGGAGCCACATTGGTATGCTCATCAACATAGGAGTTCTACCATTCTAGGGGACTATGGAATCTCAAGCTCCTATCATGGGGGCTTTCATTATACTTGTGGGCTTGAGAGAATCTCTTTAGATGTTTCATTTGTGCATTCTTTTCTATCTCTTTTTGAAGAAGGGTTTTTCCCATTAGGTTTTCTCTATATCTTTATTTCGTAGAGATTTGATTGTGATTAGGTACCTCATCAGGCCTTGTTGCTAGAACCAAGTTTTCTTTTGCCATTGTATCTACATTATTTTTTATCTTAAGAGGGGTGTTAGAGTAAACGGTTCATTTCATTTCATTTCTTAAATTACCTTTACTCCATTTTTCATATTTCACTTTATGCACCTTTTGTTTCCATTTAATAATTAAAATTAGTAATTATTAAATGGCATTTACCTCTTAGGGTTTTTGTTTTAGGGTTTTGATCTCCTTTATAAGGATTCATCGATTGTAAATTATTTATTTTGTCTAGCATAAGTAAATTCAATCTTCTTGTTTATCAAGAAAACCCTTCTCTCTCTCTCTTTGTGTCTTTCTTCCTTGTAATAGTTATTTGCATGCAAGATATGCAAGGATCTATGAATTTGTTCATCATCTCCCTAGGTCATCTAATGACACCTCTAGATTAGGGAATATCAAGCACCATTCACCTACTAAAGAAGGAGAGTCATCCAAAAGTGGAGAGAAAAGAAATTCAAAACCAAAAGGAAAACCTACATGCTTTTATTGTGGCAAAATTGGCAAAGTAAAAAATATTTGTAGAAGCAAGAATGGTAAGAAATACCCTGAACCTAATTTTACTAGTACTTGTTTTTATTATAAGAAGTAAGGTCATCAAGCACATGAATGTAGATCAAAGGTTAGAAATAAATCTATTTCACCTAGATTTGAAGGATATTTCTACAATTTTGAAAAGTATGCACATAGAGAACATGAATGCAAATTAGAGCCAAAGTCTAACCAGCAACCAAAAACCAAGACAATGCACCTAGTGCAAGAGAACCTAGGCTAACCTCAAGTCATGGTTCCATACTTTGGTTTTTGGCTTGTACTCACCTTAGCCAAGTCATTTGGTTGTGTTTGGACCTTAGAAGGTCATGTGTCTTTTCTCTTAGGTGGACTTGACTAGGCTCAATCCATTCTAGTTGTTTTTTCTAACCTTGTGTTTAGGTTGTTAGTAAGAAAAATTAGGGGCATGGGTCTTATACCCTAGAAGTCTGTGGAAAGTTTGGTTTTGAGTTCAAATTATCCTCTATGGTATTCTCTCATTTTATTTTCATATTTTGGAGGTCATATATTGTCATTTGGTACAAGGTTGGGGAAAGATGTCAATTTATTGCAAAGTCATCAATTTGTTGCAAAAGTTGTCAATTATGTAAAACTGGCCCCAAAGAATGTGATTTTATGGTTTGAAGGCTAAATCATACTTATAAATCATAAAGATGTCATAGTAGACCTATTTGGAAGTTTCCAAGGGCTAAATGTAAAAAATGCTAGGAGATGTAAAAAGTTGTCAACAATTTTGGAAAATTGCTTGATAACATTGTCACAAGAAAGTTGCATATCTTGGAGATGGAAATGATGGTTAGGATAACTATCTGAAATCTTTGAAAAACCATATGAAACCAAGAAGGAGACCCATTCCAAGTGTTGGAATTGTAATAAGTTGAGTTTGAAAACTAAAATCCACAAATTGTTGTTCCAAATTAGACAGTTTTGTGTGTTTTTTTTATTGCATGAGTATTTTGATGGCTTGAAGGACTTATATTTTCATTCAATATTTGAAGTTCATTTTCTTAGAGTACATTTTTTTTTAGATTTCAAATTTTAAAGAGTTCATTTATTCATAGTTAGAAAATATTTTGTGAATAGACAATTTGTTGATCTAATTTTGGCAGTTTTGTGGGAAATGGCTCCCCCATGAATGCTCAACATGGAATCATCATGGTCTTGAGTGAAATGGAGGTGGAGTATCTATATAGTGTATATAGAAAAGGAGTCTAGAAAAACTAGTTTTCTATTTTTCATGTGATGCTCTAGGCACGCTTTTAATGCATGGCAAGATGATAACAATGCTAGCAAGTTGATTTTAATGGATTGAATGTGTCAAAATTCAATATAAGAGTTGTAGAAGGAGGAGGGATGTATGAGTAATGTGTGTATGTGAGGAGAATTTCTTAAGATAATAATTTCTATACATTTCATTAAGCTCTAGCAAGTGTTAATATGAATTTCTTGAAACCCTCATTTTTAAGCATAAAAGTAGCAAAGGGTTATATAGAAAGGTTGAGGATGTGAAACCCATAAAATCTTGAAGTTTTCCTAGAAGGGTATTCATATTGGTAGTTATTTTTCCACCTTGTTAAGGGAAATTTGGAGTTAAGGCCCAAAAACTAAGTTTGGAGGCCTAATTCTACTAGGCCTAATTAGGATAGTTTTCCCAAGTTTGAAAGAATCGATAATGAAACGTATTGATTTTGAATCCAACATGATAGGGATTGTCTAAAAAACCTCAAGTTTAATTTCTTACTCCATTTTGAAGGTAGAATGACTAAGTTTGATGAAATTGAGAGTTTGAAGGACAAGGGAAGATGTGTCTCTAAGAAGGGAGCAAGTTGTAAAAATATTGGTGTAACTAGATAAGAAAGATTGGAGGATAAGATAGAAAATTTCCTTGAGGTTAGGGTAGAAAAATAGATACACTAGTAGGATAGAAGAGAAGACTAGGTGAGTCCTTAGAGAAGAAAGGGCTAAAAGGAATCTTGATTACATTAGATTGGTATAAGAGCCACCAAAGATTTGGGGCTAGTGGCATGTCTTTGTATACCAAAGAGTTAGTAGGACATGCACACATAGTGACCAGTAAAGAACTTTCCAAGGGGAAGAAGGAAAAAAGGAGAGGAATATGCTCCTAGAGGAAGCATTAGAGGAGATGAAAACAAAATTGGAGGAAGTTGTTAAAGCAACCAAGAAGACAGATCAAGAAGGAGAAACTACTAATAAAGGTACGAGAAAGGTTGATGAGGAAGATGTCATTCTTGAACTAGACCCTCCATTAACTGAGGAACCATTCCTAAAAGCGATCAAGGCATTGGGTGGAAAGGCCCTAGAAAGAATCCCTTTGTTTAGTGGAAACATGGACATTGAACTTGTGATGGAATGGATTAAGGGAATGGAAAACCACTTTGAGTGTGAAGGGGCCACTGAAGCAAAAAAGGCCAAGGCAGCCAATCTAGCCTAAGAGAATCACCACTAACCTAGTGGAAGTATCTCCAAGAAGAGAGGAAGAAGATGGAAAAGAAACCCATTCCAAATTCGAAATCCATGGTGACTAAGGTAAAGGACCAATAACTACCTAAAGATTATGAAATTCAAATACACAAGAAAATGAAAAGTTTGAAACAAAAGGACATGTATGTGGCAACATATACTAAATTTTTTTAGAAGTAATGTTTGAGTTCAAAGGCTCAAGAAGAATAATCTCTTAAGGTGGATATGTATCTAGATGGGTTGAAGAGAAATATATAAGAAGAGATTAGTCTATGGACACCTACAAAAGTCCATAAGTATTTTCAATTGTCATTGAAAGTATAAGAGAGGACTAGGAAGAAATTAGACACCAACTTTAGAGGTAAAGGTAGAGATAGAGATGGTATGAACCAAAGAGCTTATGGTGGTAGAGGTTTAGATTCAAGGACCCAATGGGAAACTAAGATAACTGAACAACAAGAAGGGAACTCAAATAAAGGGAGTTTCACTAGGGGAAGAACCTCTAATAGTAGTGGAAGGGGAAGAAATTGCAACCAAGGTAGAGGATCCTACTTTGCAAGTATGAAATGCTACAATTGTAACTAGTTGGCACACCCTAGCTACATCTAGGTTCCTTGAGAAAGGTTCTACATCCCAATGGAGTGTAAAAAGAGCTAATTATGTGCAAGAAGAGTCTAGTAACAAAGAAAAACCATCTAAAGTGCCTTTAGAATTAGAAGAAGGGGAGAACTTGATGATAAGGAGGACATTGATTAAAGAACCCATAAAAGAAAAACCAAGGCAAAGAAGAGAACTATTTAGGGTGAAGTGCAAGATGATGGGAAAGGTGGGTAAGTTCATCATAGACTTAGGTTCTACAAATAATATTGTATTAAAAGAGGTAGCTAGAAAATTGAATATGAAGAGAATTCTACATAGCAATCCCTATAAGGTTACATGTCTCAATAAGGGGCAACATGTTCTTGTAAGTGAAAAAACATGGGTTCAATTTTCAATAGGAAGGTATAAGGAAAGGTTGTTATGTGACATTATACCTATGGATGCATGTCACCTTCTACTAGGAAGGCCATTACAGTTTCATAGACAAGCAATGCATGATGGAATCAGATATGCATACTCATTCAAGAAAGATGATGTGACATTCAAGATTGAATCTTTAATAGAAGAGGGAAAAGTGAAATGTCCAAGTCCTAATATCCTTGTGGTGGGTGAAAAGGAGTTCTTAAAGACCCTAGAAGAAGGAGAAGGAGTAGGGTTTTCTTTAGTGTTGAAACCTAAACAAGAAGTTGCTAACAAAGAAAGAAAGAAAATAGAGCTACCCAAGGATAGGGATAGTCTAAAAACCCTCAAGTTGAATCCCTCACTCAATGTTGAAGGCAAAATGACTAAGTTTTATGCAATTGAGAATTTTAAGAACAAGGAAAGATATCTCTAGGAAGGGAGAAAGTTGTAAAAACATTGGTGTAACTGGATAGGGAAGATTGGAGGATAAGATAGCAATCCTCTTGAGGTTAGGGTGGCAAAAGGGAAACCCTGGTAGGCTAGAAGAGAATCCCAGGTGAGTCCTTAGAGAAGAAAGGGCTTAAAGCAATCAGTTTACATCAAATTGGTATCAGAGCCACCAAAGATTTGGGGCTTGTGGTATGTCTTTGTATTTAAAGATTTAGAAGGGTAGGCAAACATGGTGACCAATGCAAAACTTTCCAAGAAGATGAAGAAACAAAAGTAGGGGAATAGGCTCCTATAGGAAGCATTAGAGGAGGTGAAAACAAAGTTGGAGGAAGTTATCGAGGCAACCAAGAAGATAGGTCAAGAAGAAGATACTAATGATAAAGTTAAGGGAAAGGTTGATGAAGAAGATGGCATTCCTAAATTGGACCCTCTATTGACTAAGGAGCCATTCTTGAAAGCTATCAAGACATTGGGTGGAAAGGTCCTAGAAGGAATCCCTTTGTTTAGTTGAAATATGGACATTGAACTTATGATGGAATGGATTGAGGGAATAGAAAACTAGTTTTAGTGTGAAGGGGTCACTCAAGCATAAAAGGTCAAGGTAGCCAAATCTAGGCTATGAAGATCAACAATAACTTGGTCTAAGTATGTCCAAGAAAAGAGGGAGAAGATGTGAAAGAAACCCATTCCAAATTCAAAATCCATGGTGACTAAGGTAAAGGAACAATACCTATCTAGAGATTATGAAATTCAAATACACAAGAAAATGCAAATTTTGAAAGAAAAAAAGGATATTGATGTGGCAAAATATACTAAAGAATTTCAAAAATTATGTTTGAGATTAGGGATTCAATAAGAAGAACCTCTTAAGGTGGCTAGGTATCTTTGTGGGTTGAAGTGGAACATACAAGAAGAGATCAGTCTATAGACACCTATAATAGTCCATAATTTTTTCCAATTGGCATTGAAAGTGGAGGGGAAGGATAGGAAGAAATCATACACCAACTTTAGAGGTAGAGGTAGAGGCAGAGATGGTAGGAACCAAAGAGGTTATGGTGCTAGAGGTTCAAATTCAAGGAGCCAGGGATAAATTAAGATGACTAAACAACAAGAAGGGAACTCAAATAGAGGGAGTTTTAGTAGGGGAAGAAGCTCTAAGATTAGTGGAAGAGGAAGAAGCAACAACCAAGGTAGAGGATCCTATTTTACATCTAAGGGTTTTGGAATTTCTTTAGTGACAATTGAATCACCCCTCCCCTCTTAGTTATTCCTCTTATATTTCTGACAACTTCTACATATTCATTGCTCAAAAATTTGACAACAACATCACTCATACTAGATATGTCCAGCTTCATCAGGGTCTACTATAAAGGAAAGTTATCCTTTTTTTATCTTGGGTCCATCTCTCTTATTTCTCATGATCTTTAGCTTTAAGTACCTTCAAAAAGTTTTCTTTAAGCACTATGTTCTGATACCAATTTTTAGAAATGTTTAGAATAACTGAGGGGGGGTGAATTAGTTACTCAAGTTCTTTATGTACTACTTGAACAATTAAATATTAAACACTTCATTGTTCTTGTTATCATGTTTTTCCTTTGTCTCTACTATAAAATTTTCATAAACTATAACTTGCATTGCATAATGAAAATATTATCAAGTGTAAAAATTCATAAAACATTCATCATAGTTTGACACTAGGATTTTACATGGAAACCCAATTTGGGAAAAACCACTAGCAACATATCACTCCTTCAAAGTGGGCTCTACTAGGAGCCAACCTTGTTAAAGGGTACAATACAAACTATTAAATATGACTTGGTTAGATGATTTAATCACTCTAATAGAAGTGACCTTGTAAGAGGACTTTGATTATTCCATTTACAATGTCACGTAGTTAAAGGATTGACACAAACTGTTAACTCCTCAAATGACTGTTAGGTAAACCTTTGTTAAAAGGATTTCAATACAAAATATTTACAATGATAAGAAAGAAAATAGTAGGTTTGATCTATGTGATTACAAATCACTTTTGTAGGTTCAAATCTCTATTTGTTCCCCTTATTGGTTCAGTGATAAACTTTCCATTTTCATCTTTGATTTTGATCTACTTGGTCACCCTTCAAGTAATCAATCCACGATTTTCATCAACACTTAAGCCTTCTTCACTAATTCACTTATCAATAACAACATCATATTTGCAAGCTTTCTCCTTTAGCTTCCATTCACTCACTTTTGTGTTTCTGATCAACATTTCTCTATATGCCTCTCTTCACATACAAACTAGTTGGGTTCAACTGGGCTTGACTAGACACAACACCAAATGTTCAATTATTTATCTCTTTAAATGGGAAATTCATACTCTATTGTTTTCTACATCCACCATAGATCTTGGGGTTTATGATTAGATTCAACTTGAATCAACGTATCTGTCCATCTTCTTGATCATCCTGTAAAAACTTATCTAGAATTTTTCTATTATGTCTTTACCTAATCACCTTCTTGAATTTAATGATCTAATTCATCAATCTTATCTCCAACACATTTTAAATCTCCCAATAAATCAATAGAGTTGGCTTGATCGTACAATTTTTTTGAATTTTTTCTCTTATTGTCACTAGGTAATCTGTAAAATCTGATACTTGATCAACACTAAAATATGGGTCATTGTAAATCTTTTTGGCTTGGCATCAACTAACTTTCTCGGTCAATACTATATTTTCTCGACACTAACTGTAGCTTAGTTGACACTAGCATTACTCGAAACTCTTTAGTATTTTACTCTTTTTCTTAGCTTCATTAACTTTATTGACATAAACAATTACTTTTATTTATCAACATCTATGTAATCAAATTTTCATTGTAACTTCCTTTTCATAACTTCAACATTTCCTCTAGGTTCTATAGTTATGAGTACTTTCTCAAATCCTCTTCACCAATCAAATAGATATGACATTTAGACTAGGTAACAATATGTCTCATCTCAAATCCTCTTCATCAATCAAATAGATATGACATTTAGACTAGGTAGCAATATGTCCCATCCATAGATTTGACATCAATGATAAAACAAAAATTATTTCAATTGTAAGTTTCCAAAAATACCTTTATTGTTAGTTTTTCTCAAAAGTTGCAAAGTTGTAACTTGATAATACATCCAACTTTTTCACAACATCAATTGATTGTCACCTATGATCCAAAAATCAGTTAGAGATATCTTTAACTATCACAAGAGATTATAAGAGCCTTAAATTGAATTTGGCTGGTTGGCAAGAAATCTAAACTAATATTCAACAAGAATTTACTATTTCTCTTGTATTTGTCTATATATTTCTATATTGTGCTTTATTGGCAATTTGGTAGTAGTTAGATTTTTTAAGTATCTTTATTTTTCAACTATTTTGAGGTTTCTAAGAGATCATTGGTAGAATTGTCATGAGTTTTTGTGCAAGTAGATTTGAAACCCTCACAAACCAATGTTCAAATTGAATAATAGTATTTTACCTAACAATTCCATAGTTGAAAATCTCTAAATTGGTGGAATGTTAGGATAAGTTGTATATATTTAATTATTTTTAGAGTTAGGAAGGTTTGGGCCGGTTTTATATTTTTAATGTGAATCACTAGGTTGATCATTATCTATTGGTGAGCCCAAGAAGCTAGTGCAAACACCCAAGCAAATGGGTTATACAAATTGGACAAGTAGATCCACTCATGGACTGATGGTCTTTGATGCTAATAGACTCATATAAATTATATTTTTGATGGTTTTAATCCGTTATATTTTGTATGAAGACAATGTTCTTGTTCTTGTTCTTGTTCAATAAGGCATAAAAGCCTAAAAAGGAGGGTTTTGTGAAAAGGTGGTGAATTGGAAGAACCTAAAAGCCAAATTCTAATATTGTCCAAAGCATCCAAATGGGTGTCTAAAATGGTCAAAATTTTGTGCCCTTATTGAACAAGTTTAGAAAAAGGTTGGAAAACCAAAGAATGGAGGCCTAATTATAGTAGATCAAATTAGGCCTATTTTGCATAGCATGTTATATCTTGCCAAACTAATGCAAACCCATAACTCCACTATTCCAAGCATGAATAAGAGATTGAAAGAGACTCCAAAGGCCTAATTAGGAGGGTGGTCTTGTTGGTTGATACCCCAGTCAGATAAATCTGTTTGGGGAAATAGATTTTCTAGATGGGAACTAGGAAGAACAAGTTAGATTGGTTGGGAATACACCTTGGGAAGGTAAAACCTAATATTCAAGGGAAAAAAGAACTTTATCCAAAGAAGGATTGTATCAACCCTAAACTATACCTACTAGGCCTTGGGAATGCCTTTGCATGGAATTTTTGTTGGGTTTGAGTAAAATAGCAAGGGACTATGATAGTATAAATGTAGTTGTGGACAAATTCAAAAAAATGACTCACTTGATTCCTTGTAAGAGCACAAATGATGCTTCTTATATCGTTGGATTGTTCTTTAAATAAATTGTGAGAATCCATGGGTTTCCCTGAAGCATAGTCAATGACAAAGACTCCAATTTTTTGGCCACTTTAATAGAAATCGCTAGAAGAAGTTAGGTACTAATTTGGAATTTTATTTAGCCTACCATGTTTCATTTAGATGGTTAAACATACATAGTGAATAGATCATTGAGAAATCTTTTGAGAACACTAACCAAACAACATGATCAAGCATGGGATCTAGTGATTGACAAGCTAAATATGCATAAAATGATTCACAAAATAGATGTATAGGGAAAATTCCTTTTGATATGGTGAACGAGTATTACCCTAGGGGTATTATGGTGTTAAGAGACTTAATAAAATGGAGAAGAGTGCATTGGGAGAAACCTTTGTAGATAATATCAAAGAAGTTCATGAGAAATTTAAGAAGACCTTATAGAAAAGTACAGATAAATACAAAACCCAAACTATTAAGTAAGGAGAGAAGTCAAATTCAAGGTAGGTGACTTGATAATGGCCTATCTTATAAAGGAAAGATTACCCAAAAGAAAACCAACCAAGATTCTAATTAAAAATATTGGAGAATTGAAGTTAATATATAAGTTTTGTGACAACACTTGGATGTCATGACCTCATGTGTGCCGATGGCTAGATACATCATTCTATCATGAGTTTTCATGTATTGCCATGAACTGTAAGATACCATGAACTACTAAATGCCTAGTGTTATGAATAGATGAGTGTTGGGTGCTATGAACTACCATGAGCTAAGCACTTGGTCTTCTATAATTTATAGTTTCAGAGGTGCTCTACTATGTGGAGCAAGTGGATACTATGAGACATTTGGCAACTCTTGCTTGGTGCACATAGAATTTTTTGAGTTAAAGGATGTGGAGGTGTTGTGACTGAAGCCACTG
This sequence comes from Cupressus sempervirens, assembly GCA_028749045.1. Classification (NCBI taxonomy): domain Eukaryota; kingdom Viridiplantae; phylum Streptophyta; class Pinopsida; order Cupressales; family Cupressaceae; genus Cupressus; species Cupressus sempervirens. Next base: position 569,088,185 of record CM053789.1, on the reverse strand, counting down.
CACGTGCCATGACTGAAGTTGCTACTACATAGTTAAATAAATAGACAAGAATCATGTACCATAAACAAGAAAGATAGTTAACCACTTGAAATTATTAGAGAAGGATAATGTAGCTCTTAAAGTCACAACTCTTTCTCTCTTGGTAGTTTCCTAAGTTCTCTTACTATAGTTACAGAAGTTCAAATCAATGAACCAAACTCTCTAGGGTACTATTCACTCCCTACCTGAATCATTAAATGACTTAACCTAGTTGGTTGTGGCTAATTCTTCATGCATCAAAGACCTCTTTGAAAATTTTACCACACAAACAACAAGCATCACAAAAGATATCAGCTCCATTATTGAAGACTTCAAAGATATTAGAAACCTCAAGGACATGAAAATTGAGCTTGTTTATAAACAAACATCTCTCTTGACTAAAACAAAGTAGCAAATTAAATCTTGGGTCTACTTTCAAAAACTCTAGCACTATGCCTCTTCTTGAGGTCAAAAAATTTGTCCAAGAGACGTTGGCAAAAGACTAGATTAGGCACTTCAAGGAACTCGACCTTCATCCTCCATTGATCTTCTCCCCACAAGCTACTCATTTCTTAGAGAGAATTAGGTATTTTTGATATTACATTAGATAGAGCATGGTTTGGAAATGATGGCACCCTTTTTCATAGGTTCCTCTCACTGGCTAATCAACTACAAGCTCTTAGGGCAAAGAAAAAGCTCTTCCTTCTTCCCACAAAGATATTTTTTGATGAGGACCTCACAAAATCACAAGTAACTAAACTAAAGCACTCTAGGAGTCTCGTGGTAGAAGCAAGAAGTAACAAAAAATGGGTAGTAATAAGGAATCTAAAAGCATTTATTCGTGACTCACCTCTGAAGGGTTGGGATACAAGACATACCCAAGCCAAATGATAGTTTGAGCACCAATAGTTGGGAAATTCTAAGCCCTCCATTGGCTCTTTGTTTGTCAACTATTGGAATGGCAATGGCTCCCTATGGTCTTTGCCAAGGTTACTTCATGATGCAGTTGGGTATGCTAATTTGTTGGTTTTTACTGAGACTCATGAGAGTCATGCTCAACCCCTTCTAGGTTACATAGGGTATCAGTGGCTTTTAGTTTGTAGGAAGGAGGTCCACGCTTGAGGTGGTGTGCATGGTTCTGGTGGGGTTGCTTGTTTGATTAGAGATTACTTGTTCGGTACTACCACTTTGGTTCTTTCTGACATTCATGCCAGATTTATGTGGATCCAGCTTGGAGGTACTAGTAGCCATTACAAAGATCTCTTCATTATCATATGTTACTTTCCACGAACTTCCTCACCTTATGCCATTCATAGTATTGAGGAAAGGAACCATTTTATAGACTTATTTGAGAGCATCTCCAAGTTTGGGGCTATGGGTGACATCATCATCTTAGGAGATTTTAATGCATGGACTAAAGATCTCCAAACCTCCTAGTGTCACTATGGGTTTAACTTGATTTGTACTATTAAGAGGGATCCTACTAGTATGGGGCTTCAACGTTTGTTTGAGGATCATAGTGGACCTCTAACTTGCTATGGTCATCACCTTCTCTAGCTCTATGCATCCTCTAACTAGGTGATTCTAAATGGCCTCTCTTGCTTTCTAGGTTCTGAGCTTTTTATGTGTTGGCCTCATAGTGGGTGTGTGAGCATGGTTGATTATATCCTCATTATTGCTTCTTTCCTCCCCTCCATCCAAAACTTTACTATCTCATGTCTTCCCTTAGCTAATCATGCCCTCAGCCTCTCGGTTCGTGTTTCTTCCCACTCTCTAAAACCCACCTCTAGTCACCCTACCTAAATCTACCCCCATACCCATTTCTATTTTGAAGATAGTGATCAAGACCTCTTCATTTTTCATTTCAATATATTCCTCTACCCCACTAGCTTTACAGGTCATAGTCAGGTGTCTACCATGTTTCATTCACTAGCTACCATGACTTGGGAGTTGGCTCTCCTCTCTATCCCCCACCTCTCCATTCCCAGCACTCCTAGATCTTTTCAAAAAAATACTTATCCCATGAACCAGTGTTTTGATGCTACCTATAAAACTTTCCACTGCTCCTTGCACTTGGCTTTTGATACTCATTCCCCTGCTTTCACCAATTTATGACTCTCGTACAAACACTTTCTTTGCCATAAAAAATGATTATTTATTTCTTCACAAGGCAGATCACTTCATGACACTCTTATTTAGTATCCCAAGTTATTTTGGTGTGTCATGTTATTAACAAAGCATGTCCTAAACATGACATTCCATTTCCTAATATAGACATCATCGTAGAAATGATAGCTAGATATGAGATGTTATCACTAATGGATAGCTTCTGTAGATACAATCCCACTAAAATAGCTCCTGAGGATCAATAGAAAATAAATTTTACATGTCCTTGGGGTACATATTGTTGGAATGTTATTTCTGTTGACCTTAAAAATGCAAGGGAAAAATATCAGAGAACTACGACTACTATCTTCCATGATTACATGGACATCCTAATGGAGGACTATGTAGATGAGCTACTTTGAAAATCCCCTAGAAGAAGTGATCACTTGGGTATCTTAGACCAAATATTCAATACAATGGAAGGCTATAAGCTCTGCTTGAATACTAAAAAGTGTGTATTTAGGTTTGTTTCTAGAAAGCTCCTAGGGTATATTATTTCTCAACAAGGCATCAAGGTTGACCCTGAAATGTAAAAGCAATACTTGAAATGCCTTCTCCAACAAATCTAAGAACATTAAGAAGCATACAAGGAAAACTACAGTCTACCCATAGATTCATTGCATAGCTAGTAAATAAATGTCGAGCCTTTCAACATTTACTATGTAAGGGAGTATCCTTCGAGTAGAATAATGAATGTGATTAGTCTTTTCAATAGCTCAAAGATTATCTTTTGAATCCACTAGTTTAAATGTTTCCTATTCTACGAAAACCATTTATTATATATATATATATATATATATATATATATATATATATATATATATATATATATATATATATATATATATATATATATATATATATATATACATATATATATATACATATATATATATACATATATATATATATATATATATATATATATATATCAGCTACAGAAATAGAATTAGGATCTTTATTAGGATGAAATTATGAACAAGAGAGAGAGAGAGAGAGAGCCATTTATTACATCAACAAAACACTTATGGGGTATAAGTTGAATTATTCACTAATAGAATGAGCATGCCTTGTTGTCATGTTTGCTGCCAAAAAGATGAAACATTATGTGCTATATCAAAAAACCATACATGTCTCTAAGATTGACCCATTAAAGTATGTCCTAAATAAATTTACTCTCATAGGGTGCATAGAAAAATGGGTTATGATCCTTAGTGAACTTGACATAGAATATGTGGATAGAAGATAAATCAAAAGACAAGTAATAGTTGACCAATTAGAAGAAGTACCCATAGTAGATGATTACCCCATGTAGATAGATTTTCCACATGAAGACATCTTTAACATGGATATAGCCAATGAATGAAAGCTTTACTTCGATGGCTCACATACAAGAAATGGTTTAGGAAATGGCATCATGTTTGTCACACTTCAAGGGGATATAATCCCTAAGTCATATCAGATAGCATTTAACTATACAAAAAGCATAGAAGAATATGAGGCAATGGTAACAAGATTGAAGCTAGTCATCCAATGGACCATGCAAAATTTAAAAGTATATGGTGATTCTTGATCAGTCATCCAACAAGTCAATGATGACTATGAAACTAAATATGATAAGATGACACCTTAAAAATAAATGGTAGATTTTGTTAGAATATATAGTCCACTAATATAACTAAGAGGGGGGGTGTGAATAAGTTATACAACTATTTTCACAATCATTCACTTTAAACTATCTTAAAGATATGAGTAATGTTAACTAAAACCACAACAAGATACTCATACAAAATGAACACCATATATGTTAACTAGGAAAATGCTTGATCAAAGGGAATACCCCAGTGGGGATGGTACCCACTGTAATCACCTAAAAATGGTCATCTATACCATCTTCATCTTGATCTCTACCATCTGTATGACGTTAAAAGGGAGAGAGCTTTCCCCTTCAAAGGATCCATCCATATTTTGAGTATTGTTATCCTGTAGGTTTTCTAACAGGTTTCTTTGGAGCTTTGTGGAGAACTTCTCTTTCTTGTCTACATTCTCTCATCCATGGAATTCTAGCTTAGCTTAGCTTTAATTTTTACATGTAGCTTAAATCATATAGTTTAGCTACACTTTGCATCTCATTCTAGCTTAATCTTCATTTGCATTGCATCCTTGAGGAACTCCTTGAGACATTTTTATTCTTGTTGTTGTCTCAAAGAACCTCCCATTGTATGGTTTACTAGCAAGAAGCATATCTCTAAGGCTCGGCTGAGAGCCATCAAACTTGAAATATACCTTCTTTCACTCTATGGATAGGGAGCGCTAAGCCAGCATTCAAACATTTTGAACTCATGGAATTGTTTGGATAGAAGGGTTTAGAGTGGGACACTTTCAAGTGTACACCCACAAGATGATGTACTAATATCTTGTTAATGGATAGACTGTATTAGAAGTTTGTTACAACATTTAGTACATATGAGTCCATATTAGGAGGCTTTGAATTCCTATTAGGAGATTCCAACCCTATTAGGAGTTGTGGAAGATAGCTAGATCTAGTTCCCAAATAGTTTCAACGTTAAGATCAAAGAACTCACTATCCAAATTATCTCTATATTATCCCTTGTAGAATAATAGAACTCAAATGCACTTCCTTCCTTTATCTATGTCTTATCAACAAGTATTATGCTCCTTCAGATCTTCTAACAAGATCTCATAGTACAAATCCAATGATCCCTTGGATCGCTTACATGCATTCAATAAGCATTCTGCTTCTTGTCGCACTATGCACTAATACTTTCCATTCCACTTGATCCTCTTAATTCAAGTTCACATTATAAGCAAGGAAAACAACTTTCCTTTATACCATATCTTCATAATAATTCATTGAGTTGGCCTTGAGGTTTTCCCAATTCATTAAAATAAGATAATTAATTAATTCTGAATTTCAATAGCATTGTTAGCTCATAGTCTATACAAAACTTCACATGTGTGAAACCACATTTTGTGCACATAATGGCATCATCATATGACTATCCTTGATAAATATGTAACTACACATCTCTTCATTACATCTTAGATGAAAGATAGTGATAGATCATCACAACTCTATTTTCCAATGCTTAGGATACTCCCCCAATGTAGTATTGTCAACATTCATGCTAATAATCTCCCCCTTTCGCATTGATGGCAACATAGGTGAAAAAAATTTAGGTTCCAAAAATACCTAATTGAATTTTTTTTGTTGTTGTTACTATTGTATTCACCTAAAAATGGTCATCTAGACCATTAGCCCCCTTCTCAGCATTTTGGATAAATTAATTAATCATTTACCTAGAACAAATTGCTAATAATCAATTAATTTGGTTATAACCTATAGTTTGACTATGCTATCCTAAGTTCATTATTTGATTAAAAGGAACATGTCCCCTTTTAATTAAATAAAAGACCCCATTCTTCTAACCCACTTAAGGTGCACACATAGTCTTATTTTTAATTTACAAATTAAAAGAAATGGATGTTTGACTTTTTTCTTATATGGGAAGTCAACTTCTATTTTATTGGTTGACTTGTGTCTACACATGGGTCAACTCTTATTTTTGAACTCCACGATTGATCTTCCATCATCTTGACTTTGATCTCTACCTTCTGTACAACTTTAAAAGAGAGAGAGCTCTCCCTCTCAAAGGATCCATGCTCTTGAGTACTATTATGCTCTAGGTTTATAATTTGAGTTCTTGAGAGGTTTTGTGGAGAACTTCTATTTTCTTTTCTACATTCTCTCATCCATGACATTTTAGCATAGTTTCATGATAGCTTAGTTTCCTTTACTATAATCTAACTCACATAGCATAATAGTTGGATTTGTAACACTCTCATTCTTGTTAACATAGTTACATTTTTTATTTCATTTAGCTTACTTCATATTTGCATTGCATTATTGAGGCATCTTTTGTAGATATTTTCATTCTTACATCTCAGCCCTAATAAAACCTCTCATTGCATGGTTTACTAGCAAGAAGAGCATTCCTAAGGCTTAGGTGAGAGCCCTTGTATTCAAATCATACTCTCTTGCACTCCATGGATAGGGAGCTCTAAGTCAACATCCAAACATTCCAAACTCATGTAATCACTTGGATAGAATGGTTTAGAGTGTGACACTTTCTTAGTGTACATTTTGGCACCAACTGTGGGGCAGAATGCTAGGTTTTGTCCTTCATCTTGCTATTTTATTATCTTTTTTACATGTTGTTTGCACTTTTTTTTTTCAAGCCACATCTTTCAAACGATATTTTTCCAGTTTTGTATGACCTTTTTTATAACTATAGTGCAATAATTTTTTGGGTAAAAGTGTCGTACAACATCACTAAACTCTATCTAACAGTACAACAGTACAACATGACATACTTCTAGCAAAAAATGTTGCTTGGTCTAAACTTGCTTGTTGATTGAGTGATTAGATTAGTTTCTTAGTTGTACTTGTTGTTTGTTGATTTTTTGTAGACCTGTAGTGGTTTCACAAAGGTTTATTTGTAGATTACATGCTATTTTGAAGCTATCTTGTGGGACTAAGGATTGTTTTTGTAGGTTGTTACCATGAAAAGATTTCCTAATTGCTTAATAAAAAAGAATGCATGTCAAAGCTTCAAATGCACAAGGGCTACTCACAATTGTTTGCAAGGCTACCCAATGCATAAAAACCCAAATTTGCTCATTTTTTTTTTCCTTTTTTTCATGTGTGACATCTACTAGTTGTTTCATTTTCGTATGCACATTAAAATTTTGATTGGGATTCCTTGGTGATAGAAGAGTATGCTCTTCACCCTTGTGGTGAATAAAAAATCTTTACTTCCCTTTGAATTTTGAAAGTAAGAGGATAATTGAAACTTCTTGGTGTGTTTGGATGAAATTATTGGAATAGGAGAGTATGCTCTTTACCCTTGTGGTGAATCAAAAATCATGACTTCAAAAGTTGATCCACTTCTTGTTTAGTCTAGAATCATTAAGAGGGCCTGCTCTTGGACAACCTAAGAGGAATGAACCAAGTGGGGACAAGATAATATTCAGCTCATCCAACCCACTATAAACTCAAGGCTATCAAGGACACAAAACCCTGGTAGATGTATTGTTTTTCTTTGCTTACTATGATTGCTCTTGGGATTGCGACCATGAGGAGATCACTAGGCAAGAATTCTTAAGGTGCTCTTCTACCTACAACGTCTATTACCCATCACAAGGTGGGGTGTCTCTTAATTGGGTAAAAGAGGAACATTACAAACATAAGCCCTTTCTAAATACCCTAGGTTAGTAGCTACCTTATTTTGCCACTCAACTTCTTGGTGCAAGGATCAGTCCTAGTGGATTACCTAGATCACCCCAAGATTGTACACTCACCATGTGTGTTCCCTTAGTTGTGCTGATAGAACTTCCATGACAAAGCCAATATCTCTGGTGCGCAAGCACTTGGTGTGAGGCAAAGGAGCATCAAGTGTGGGCCAAGTTGTTGAGTAATGAACTGTGACTCTAAGGTAGATTTCTTGGCTAATGTTTTTAAATGTGTTGACCCATGCTAACATTCTTACTATCCAACATCTTGATAAAATTGGTAGGAAAGTTGTTCTGATATCACAAATGCATACTAGAAAGGTTTTTTTTACCCTTGTTTAATTGTTTCAGACATGTTAAAAACCCCTACTATTTTCAAACCTTCTTATTACTCGACGCAAACTAAAATCTAAAAATGTCTGGTGCTAAAGCTATCTGACTGTCAAACTAAAACACAATAAAGTTGGAGCCAAAACTTTTCTTTTTACACAAAACTAGCACTTTATCGCACCTTCTTTGGAGAAATATCATGCAATAGTTTTTTGAAACATTGTGTCACGTTACTATTATAGATTTTGTCCCCTGTTATACCAAAGTCTATCATCCCACCTTGTTCAAACTATTCCCCAATAGAAAAGTTTCACTGAAGTATTGTAAACTATATTGTACAAAATATTGTGTTGTCTTACTATCGCCTAGGTTCTGAAAGAATATCACCTGAGACTTTTTTCTGCCAAAATAGGGTCTATGCTCAGCTTTATCTGATCTAGGTTCTTGTCACTTGGGTCGTTCCTAGTCTTGATCACACATCTATATGTTAGGTGTTGTCCAAAGTTGAAAAGATAGGTTTGGTCTATCAAATGTAAGTCTTGAAATGTCATTTATGATTACTTTTCAAAATCTGCTTACTATTCTACGCTAGCTTTTCACTATTGAGCTTCTTGCTCACTTGCTTGGCTTGAGTTACTAGTGTTGTAAATTCTTGAGCACCTTTGACAAGCCATCTATTCTACCTTGACAAGTGATTATTCTTGATTGTAAGAGCTTCAAATTTGAAACACTTCTCTCATCCTGTAAAGAAAAGTCACATCTTTACATGCCGATCACAAGAAAGTTCCAAGTTGGTAATGATAGTCATTCCCATTTTATTTTCACATGGTTAGAAACTCCACCTAGGCATCCTTGCAAACAACCCTATGTGGAAGACCTTGATTCTTGTCAAAGGTAGACAACCAACATTTGACACAATTTGCTTTACAGTTTTGAGAACCCATTTGGGACACCCTTTGACACACCCATGGGTGAAAACACTTTAATCAACATGCATCTTGATGAAATCAAATGCCGCTTGGAAGAACAAGCACATGAAAATGAAAAACTTTTGGAAATTATCATGCTAGGGAAGGAGTGGATCAACAAGTTAAAGCTAATTGCCATAGACACAATGAGGAAACTAGAAGAGACCATTTTCATAATCCTTTTGAACACATTCCTATCAGGGGAAATCATGGTAATCACTCACCTCCAAGGACTCCTAGAGTCAACACAAGAGCATGTCCATCACCACCTAGATAGTCACAATCACATCATGAAAGTGAGGAGGAAATCAATAATGAGGACGTTGTAAGATTTCAACAAGATGAGCTCACTCAAAAATTGATGTTAAAAGCTTTAGACCAAAATGGAGATCAATACTTCTAATATATGGCAAAAAAAGGATGGAAGCTCCTGTTGGAATAATTTTAGATTAACTAAGAGGGTGGGGTGAATCAGTTAATCAAGGTAAGGATGTCTGAAAAAAACTTTTCCCAATTCAGTGAACCCATATAACATTCTTAACCATGCATACATTCATTGTGTAAACCAAAAATGATATGTTATTGTTTAACTAATATGTAGAAATGTAAAACATAAAACATAACATATCCATCAGCATAATTGACACAATGATTTAATGTGGAAACCCAATTTGGGAAAAACCACCAGTAACATGCTACTCCTTTCTCGCTCTTCTGAAGTGATGCCCTATTAAAGGCCAACCCTATTAAACATTACAACACACACTGTTAAAAATGACTTGATTAAGGGATTTCAATCACCCTATTAAAAGTGAGCCTTGTTAGAGGACTTTCAGTTATTCACTTGGAATGCCACCCTATTAAAGGATTTTCCAATGACTGTTAAGTCAACCTTTCTCTAAAGGATTTACCCTAATTTGATACAATTGTTAGAGAGTAATAGTAGAGTTTGATTTGATACAACTTACAACCTCACTTGTAGATTACACATCACTATTTAGTCCTCAACTCTACTTGGCTTCCAATCTTTGCAATTCTAACAGCTTGTTCACCCTTCAAGCATTCAACCTTCTCTAGCCTTCTTTCTTAGCTCACCATTGTAGACTTCTTTTCTTGGGTCACTTGATGAAGCAAACTCTCTTCATTCACCTTGTCAGATTTTCACATCCAAAACCTCTCTAACCTCTCAACCTTTTCTTCATGACTAGGCATCCCTAGATATAGGGAATTAGAACTCTTTTTCTTGCTCATTATCCATCTCAAAAATTAGGGTTTTCAATGGATTAGGTACGATACAATGTATCTACCCTATATCTTGTCTTCTCTAGAAACTTCTCCTAGAATCCATTTTAATTCACCTCTAAAATGATTTACATAAGATTCTATGCCTCCAGCTCATCAATCTCATATTTCTCCTAATTCACAAGTTCCAAGAAAAAAAACTTGTCGGCTTTCATTTGGTGAATATTTGATCTTATTAATAAAGCAATAGCTCGGCATTATCATTTTACTGATGCTCGGCACATATTGTGTTACTTGGGATCTACTAGATTTTATTGGTGCTTGGTACATACTAAAAATCACTCAACATCTACTAACTTTCTTGGCACCTATTGGATTGCTTGGTTTGCACTAGAAATTGCTTTCACTCAACTCCAACTAACTTTTTGCTTAACTTACACTAACTTTACTCGGTACCTTTTATCAACTTGGTCAAGTTTAACAAATGAAATTTGTCCAACCTTTTTCTTCTGAACTTTCTAAGTGTAGCCAAACATTTTGTAACCCCAAGTAGATCATCAATACATTATGTTATCACTGTCTTAACTGATTCTTGCACTTCAGTACATAATCATAACTCAACCTTTCCTCTAGGTACTTTTGTTACATCTTGTTGATCAAATCCTCTTCATCAATCAACTAAGTGATAGTGCTTGAAACATATAAGAAATTTTCTTACCAACATATAGCAAGTTTGACATCAATGACAAAACAATGATTGAAAACACTTCTTACAACAATTTTCTAACTCAAATGATTTTCTCAATCATATATAAACAATCTCTCTCCTTAGCATTGATGACAAATCAAACTAATTAACCAGTCAAACAAATGATGAACTATATAGGTTAAAACAATAAGGCAATACCAAAAAGAAAGCTTGTGTATAATACTTCTCCCTCTATCAACAACTCCTTCTTAGGTTACAAAATCTCACTTATCTGATTCTCTTTTGTCATTGGTTAGAAAAATATTAGAATATCTCCCTCTTTTATTTTTTTGCTAACTCCCTCTTTATTACTTCCAGTCTTCTAATCTTTTGATGATGTACCTTTACTTCATTGTTATTCTTTTATAGTTTACTTTCTCCCAAATGTATTTTCTCCCTCTGACTTGTTTTTCTGCTTTGATCATCTTCATCTTGATTAGAAACCACTTGATCAATTTCTTGTACTTTCTCCCTCTTTGACAACAATGCCAAAGACATGTACTCAACACTTGGCATCTTTATATATGTAGATATAAACTTTTGCAGGTTCTTCAATTTTCTCCCTCTATTACCTTGCTTGTGACTGATTTCAAATTCCAGCTCTGTGATTAATTTAGGCAACTTCCTAAAGCAAGATCCATTGCATCAATTTTTATGAAATGAATGTTAGCTTGTTTGATGCAAGGTACTCCCTCTGTCTTTTACATAGCCTTTGATAGGGGTATCACCCCTAATTTACCTCTCAAATATTCATAAGCATCCTTAGGTAATTTTTTGGTGAAGATATTAGGAATTTTCTCCTTTGTGTTGATATATTCCATCTTCACTTCTTTGTTTTGAACCAACTCCTTTACATAATGATACTTTATTGCAATGTGCTTTGTTTTTGTATGCATTATAGGATTCTTTGATATATTTATAGCACTTGTATTATCACAATAAAGTGTTACTAGTTTAGTGATTTCTTCCTTCATTCCCTTTAGTAACTATTTGATCTATACAATGTTTGTGCAATTGATAGCAACGACACCATACTCTGCTTCAGCAGTGGATTAGGAAGTATAGCTCTGCTTCTTGCTTGTCCATGTAACAAGTCTTCTACCTAAGAAAAATCCTCCTCCACTGATGCTCTTTATATCATCAATATTTCTTGCCCAATCAGCATCAATGTAGGCTTTTAGCTCAGACTTTTCATTCTTCTTATAGTATAAACCATAATCTTTTGTTCCTTTCAAGTATCTCATTATCCTTTTCACTACCACCAGTAACATGCTACTCCTTTCTCACTCTTCTGAAGTGATGCCCTATTAAAGGTTACAACACACACTATTAAATGCGACCCAGTTAAGGGATTTCAATTACCCTATTAAAAGTGAGCCTTGTTAGAGGACTTTAGGTCATTCACTTGGAATACCACCTTGTTAAAGGATTTTCTAATGACTATTAAGTCAACCCTTCTCCAAAGGATTTACCCTAATCTAATATAATTTTTAGAGAGTAATAGTAGAGTTTGATCTAATACAACTTACAACCTTACTTGTAGATTATAGATCACTATTCACTCCTCAACTCTACTTGGCTTCCAATCTTTGCAGTTCTAACAACTTGTTCACCCTTTTAGCATTCAACCTTCTCTAGCCTTCTTTCTTAGCTCACCATTGCAGACTTCTCTTCTTGGGCCACTGGATGAAGCAAACCCTCTTCCTTCACCTTGTTATAATTTTACATCCAAAAACTCTCTGACCTCTCAAGCTTTGCTTCATGACTAGGCATCCCTAGATATAGGGAATTAGAACTCTTTTTCTCACTCATTATCCATCTCAAAAATTAGGGTTTTCGATGGATTAGATAGGATACAATGTATCTACCCCATATCTTGTCTTCTCTAGAAACTTCTCCTAGAATCCATTTGAATTTGCCTCCAAAATGGTTTACATAAGATTCTGTGCCTCCAGTTCATCAATCTTATCTTCCTCCTAATTCATAAGTTCCAAGAAAACAAACTTGTTGACTTTCATTTGGTGAATCTTTGATATTATTCATAATGCAACAGCTCGACATTATCAATTTATTGATGCTTTGCACATACTATGTTACTTGACATCTACTAGATTATACTGGTGATCAACACATACTAAAAATCACTCAGTATCTACTAACTTGCTTGACACCTATTGGTTTGCTCGACTTGCACTAGAAAGTGCTTTGAGTCAGCTCCAACTAACTTTTTGCTCAGCCTGTACTAACTTTACTCGACACCTTCTATCAACTTGGTCAAGCTTGATAAATGAACTTCCATCCTTTTTCTTCTAAACTTTCTAAGTGTAGCCAAACATTTTTTAACCCCAAGTAGATTATCAATACATTACGTTATCACTGTCTTAATTGATTCTTGCACTTCAATACATAATCAATCTATGCTCTTCCATTTGATAGGAGTTTATACATGACTCCATTTCCTAACGATATAGAGGTTCCTAAGTATAACAAATACGATGGAAATGGTGACCCTCATGATCATGTGACACATTTCTATGCTATTAGTATGGATTTTATGCATGAAGACTCTTATCTTATGTGTTTTTTTCCTAGAAGTCTAAGAGGGAAAGCTATGGAGTGGTTAACAAAATTGTCTACGACTCTCAAACCATTTGATGAGCTTGCAAAATACTTTATCCAACAATACTCTCAGAACATTCAACATCCTATAACTATTTTGGACTTATGCCAAACTAAGCAAAAATAGGGGTAACTCTTTGGAACATACCTTTAATGATAGAGATCCCTATACTATAGGTGCCATTGACAAGTTCTTGAAGCTGAGAAAATCGATATTTTTGTCAACACGCTTGTACCTAAGCTATAGTTTGACCTAAGAAAGTAGTTGTTCACATCCTTTAATGGAATGGTTGAGAGTGCATATCACATTGAGGATGTTGCTATCAAGAAAGGTGACATTGTTGTGAACAAAGACAAAAATAACAATGGAAATGGCAAAGATAAAGGCAAACCTTGGAATAAAAAAAAATATGTTGTCAATGACAAAGTAGTGGACACTCCTAACACCAAGGATCCTATGTTTAACCTTTCTAATGCTACAAAATAATAAGAAGGTTCAAAACCACAAACATCTAACAAGATCTCTAAGTTTACTAGAAAATGACCTGTTTATACACCAATGGTTGAGACTTACAAAGTGGTCTTAAAAAGCGTAATTGCAAACAAGATGGTTACTCTACCAAATAATTCCCATCCCTATGACCCACTGGTAGATCATCATGGTGGAGAGAAGATCACATTTGCATCTATCACCGAATCAAGGGTCACAATACTGAAAATTGTTTCAAGCTCAAAGATGTAATTCAAGATCTCATTGAGGCTAGTAAGTTTGTCATCAATGGCCTCGTTAAAAAATATGACTACAAAGCTTTTAAAAAACCCTTTGTAGAATATGAGTAAGGTGAAACCTCTAAAGCTACTAAGAAGAATAATTATGCCAAAATTAGCTATTCCTATGCTAACATAGACAACCATATAGGCATGCTTGAGCCTATTGAGTATTTATGTATGGCAAGTTCTAATGACAAAAAATGACATAAAGATAAAAGACCCAAAGTTGTCCTAAAAATGTGAAATGCTCCTCAACACCATAATGACACTAGACCTAGGGTGGTACTCTAAGTGGTTGAATCTTCCTCTTCACAGTGTGCACCACTCAACGCCGTCACTAGGGAACAATCAAAGGTTGTCCTAAAAGTTTCTCACGATCCTAAGAATGCTTCATCTTCTAAACAACCAAGTACTTCTAGGATCTCCAACTATGACCTTTTCAACCAACTACAATATATGCTAGCTCAAATTTCCATTTTTGAGTTATTAGAGTTATCAACCATCTACTCCTAAAGGGAAAGAACTTGCAGAGCCTATCAATGTTCTACATTTGAAGTTCTATTCTTAGAGGCTTGCAACTTAGCTATCTTGTACATACTTATTGATCTTGAAAAAATCCTAAAAATTAAAAAATATCCTTAAAAAAGACCATCCTAGTGAAAACCTAGCAATGAGCACTTTGATGTATCACCAAAAAAATTTAAAAATACAAAAATACAAAATACAAAAAAAAAAAAGTTAATTTTTTTTTTTTTAAAGTCTTGAAAAAATTTGCCATGTAAGAATTTTTCTTAGGGAAAAATCACCCAAGACCAAGAAGCTCAACAACTAGCACAAAAATAGACCAATATAGTATGATTAGAATAACAATATGATATTCAATTGATGTTGTATTGATGTACAAGTACACTAGGAGAGCTTGTATATAAAGGCCTCTAGAATGCTTCTAGAATGTCTATGAGTTAGCAATATGATAAGCCTCACAATTAAGCACATGTCCATCAAGAGTGGATTATCCTCCATTAAGCACAGGAGTTACTGTGATGACAAGAGGATAAGCCTACAAAGTTGTGTCATGTAAAATTATGTTGTAGACACTGTGTGCTTAATTAAGAGTATGAACAACTATGTTGTCTACATGACAACTCATATGGGTATGCAAACTCCTAGGTGTCTAACCTAATAAATAATAAAATAATACATTTACCTTAAGTAAACTTAAGTAAAGCATAAATAATAATAATTTACACTAACACCCCCCTTAAATGCAACTTAGGAGAATGCATTTAAGCTCACAAAATCTATGATGAAATGCATAATGGGGCTTGGCTACTAGGCCATGTTAGGTACCCAAGTAAAAATGCAATGTAATGCAATGAATGAAATGCAATGCAATTTCTCTAAAAAATGGAGAAAGAAGGAAAATCTCATGGGAAAAACCCTCCCCCAAAAAGAGAGATAAGTACAATAAGGAAGGTGCATGTATGGATGGAGTAATCAAGAACCCCCCATTAAGACATACATCATGCATATATAATAGAGAATCCCTCCATGAAATCCACCCCTTAGTGAAGGATCTTGTGATGATGAGTGACAAACAAGGTAACATATCCATTTAGGGAATTGAAACAACCTCCAAAGATGATGAAGCATCCTGATAGGAAGATGCAAGAAGAGAAGCAATGTCGCCTCCCCTCAATGATGTATGTACACCCATGAAAGAGACTCCTTGATGATTGAAGAAGCTGCACCATGAAAGTTGAATAATATTCCTCCTTATAGGAAGAAATGGTGCCATAGGTGTAGTAGAGAATGCTCCCCAACTGGTAGGAAGAATTCTCAGAAGATATGATATTTGAGGAAATTGGTAATAACTCCATGAGAGAAATAATTGTATGCACCCTCTAAAATGCAAAAAATAATTAATCAACACCCATAATGCATGATTTGGCACTTTATATGTAGTGTGATTACAATAGGCATTTTGCCAATTTAGGCCTTAGTGGAATTCTGATTTTTCTGTTTACAACCTCCTTTTATAGTTCAAATCTAGAACTTTAAATGTAGCTCAAAAATACAACAATTTTGAAGCTAGACAATGCAAAGAAAGGACCTATTTTTGAAAGTGGTATTTTTTTCCACACAAGCCTATAATCTAATTGCAGATCTAGAAAGTAGATGAAAAATTATTCACTAAAAAAAAAAAAAAAAAAACCTAATTATGTGTCTAGACGAGCTCGTACAGATCAATTGAAGTTGCAAAATATAGGATTAGACAGGTATAGTCACCGAAAATTGCAAATTCTAAAAAATTCATGCACCAAAACCAAAAAATAATAGCACCAATATAAAGTTTAGGAAATTCTAACCAAAATTTAAAAAATTGCACTTGATTTGGAGTCCTATTAATTGAGATGTGGCCTCCCAAAGTCAAACTATCAAATCAAAATTAAATCTAGAGAGGAGTTTGATTAGCAAATGCAAGGTTAAATTTGACATCCAAATGGTTGTCACAACAGTACAATCTGGCCTACTGATGATAATCAAATGACTATAAAATTTAACATAGTGACTAGATGACATTAGTAAAAAAATCATCCTGATGATGTGGCAAATGATGTCAACATATGGATTTTACATGTGGCGTATGGCAGGAATAACATGGTAGTGCCACATCTCTTTGTTGACATGGGGGTTGAGCTAGCCATTTAATGATGTTTCCCTATCTAAAATCTTGCTATATTTTTCATGGGTGTGTGTCAACGGATGTCAGAAAATGCACAATGGCTAGATTGTGAATTGTTGGCTAACATTTTAAAAAACCTAGTGGGGAATTTTGTCACCGTACTAGCAGAGGAAGACTTAGGTCATTGGTGGTGAGTTGCAATCGCTAGTGATAGTTATGGATCTTGGTGGTGTTGTGAGGTTAATCCCACATATTCTAACAATAGTGAAGATGAATTGGTATATATTGTTGTGAAAGATGAATTTGATGATGAAGGAGATAAGATAGCACTTATCTCTAATGTTAGCAAAAATGATATATGGATTATTGATAGTGGTTGCTCACATCATATGACTGGTGACAAAAAAAAATTTGAGCATATGGAATATTATGATGGAGGTAGTGTAAGATTTGGAAACAATGAACATTGTAATATAAAAGGAAAAGGATGTATCTTGTTGACTAAGTATATGAAAATTCTTATTGGGTTGAAGGACTAAAGCATAATCTACTGAGTGTGGCACAGCTGAATAACATTGGGTTCAAGGTAGAATTTATGAATGGACAGGTCAAACTGTTGGATGGGAAAGGAAATTAGGTTGGATCTAGCAAGCAAACAAAAAGTAATCTATTTTATCTTAATCTTAGTGATTGTTCATGTTTTATTGCTCAAGTAGAGGAAAGTTGGTTATGGAATAAAATGCTATGTCATGTGAATTTTGATAATATGGTCAAAATAAGAAAACATAAAAGAGTAAGAGATATTCCTAGTTTGAAGAAACCTGATATGGGTCTATGCAAGAATTGCCAAATTGGTAAGATGGGTAAGACTAGCTTCAAGAGCAAAGCCTATTAGTCAGAAAAAGTCTTTGAAATTGTTCATACAGACTTATGTGGACTAATTGGAATAGAGAGTTATAGTGGAGAAAATTTTTTCATTCTTTTTTGTTGATGGCTACTTTAGAATGATGACAGTAATGTACCTAAAAGAAAAATTAGAAGCCTTTCAAAAATTCAAGTGGTATCTGGCAAGAGTAGAAAAGGAACCTAGAAAGAAGTTGAAATGCTTAAAATCAGATAGAGGTGGTGAATTCATCTCCCATGAATTCAATAATTTTTGCACTGAAAGAGGAATCAAAAGACAAGTATCAACCCCTAGTACACCAGAGTAGAATGGTATAGCAAAAAGAAAAAATAGATTTATCAAGGACTATGTAAGAACACTAATGATTGAAAGGAATGTTGTTCTCAAATACTGGAAGGAAGCTATCAACACTATAGTTCAACTCTCAAATAGTGGAAGGAAGCTATTAGCACTACAATTCATACCTTGAACAAAGTTCAGTTAAAGAAAAATTCAAACAAGAAACCTTATCAACTATGGTATGACTACAAACGTAATGTAAGTTATTTGAAAGTATTTGGCAGAAAATGTTATACATTGAAAGAATCTAAGAAAGGAAAAATTGATGTAAAAGGTGATGAAGGCATATTTCTAGGATACTCCTAGAGAAGTAAACCACACAGATGTTTGAATTTGTCTACTCACAAAATTGTAGAAAGTGTACATGTCAGAATTGATGAATTGGTAGAAAAGAGTGAAGAAGAAAGAAACAAGGAAACTAAAGGCTACAAAAGATTTATTTACTATGAACTTGATACTCTACCAAATCTATCTGAGAGAAAAGAAGCTTCATCTCCAGAATGCCTAGAAACTTCAATAGTTACCGAGTTGCAAATAGTGCAACTCGAGCTGCAAGGACCCGAGTGACAATTAGAGGCTACCAAGCTAGTTCAAATTGAGCCTGATGGACCTGAGTCATAGATAGAAGGACCCGAGCTTGAAACTAAAATTCAAGAAGAAGATGGTGGAACTCATTCAAAGACCAAAGAGCTTGTGTTAGCAAGATATGTTAGAAGGCATCATGCACCTGATCAGATTATCGAAGACAAATCTGATGGAACAATGACAAGAGGTAAATTAAAAGGTACATGTTTACTTGTTGAATTTGAACCTAGAAGTGTTAAAGAAGTTCTAGAAAATGAAAGTTGGATTGAAGAAATGAATGAAGAGATAGAACAGATAGAAAAGAACAAAACTTGGACTCTTGTTCCTAGACCCAAGAATAAAAATGTAATAGGAACAAAATGGGTACTTAGAAATAAGTTGAATGAAGATGGAAAAGTATCAAGAAACAAAGAAAGATTGGCATGCAAAGGTTATTCTCAAGAAGGTATTGACTATGGTGAGAATTTTTCTCCTATAGCTAGACTAGAAGGTGTTAGAACTTTACTAGCATATGCAGCACATAGAAGATTTAAAGTATATCAAATGCATGTTAAATCTGCATTCTTGAATTGAATTTTTGATGAGGAAGTCTACATTAAACAACCAAAAGATTTTGTAGATCCTAGCAAAAGAGACATGGTTTGCAAACTAAACAAAGCATTATATGGTCTCAAGCAAGCTTCCATAGCTTGGTATGAAAGACTCCATAATTATCTAGTACATATTGGTTTTCAAAGGGCTAATGATAATAGGAGTCTGTATATCAAGGAAGGACCATATAAGAAGATTGTGTTAGCAGAAATATATCAATGATGATACTCTATTTACAAGAAATGATGACTTCTGCAAAGCATTCTCAGAAGAAATGAGTAAAGAATTTGAGATGTTCATGTTTGGTGAAATAAAATTCTTTGTTGGATTGCAAATATAGCAGAATAAGAATGGTATCTACATCACTCAATCTAAGTATATCAAGGAGATATTGAAGAAATTTGGAATGGAAGATTCAAGACCAGTTGGAACACCTATGTCTACTAGACCTAAGCTTTCCAAAAATGATGATTCCAAAGAAGTAGATAAGACCACTTACAGATCAATGATTGGAAAATTGTAGTATGTAGTACACACAAGGCCTAATATTGCTTTAGCATTTAGAATAGTGGCAAGATTCTTAGCAAATCCTAAATAAAATTACATGATGGCAATCAAGAGAATCATGAGATATCTGAAAGATACTGAAGACAATGGTTTATGGTACAAACTTGGAGGCAATTTGGACTTGAAAGTATTTACTAATACTAATCTAAAATTTCATCATGCTATGATATGTTGTGTTGCCATCAATTGCCAAAGAGGGAGATTGTTGGATACAACTGGTTAATTGTGTGTTGTCTTTGATGTTACACAAATGTCATATTACTATTAGTCAATATAGGTTAAGATCACTCGGGTAGTGAAGACAGTTCTCAATGTCTACCAAGCATTTCTGTGTTTGTCTAGTTTAGAAGGCAATGTCTACCGAATTCACTCTGGCATTGAAGGAAAAGTTGCAGAAGGCATGTGTTAATCGAGAACACTTAGGTAAAGATAAAAATTTGGATGGAACCAATGCTAATCGAGCTCACTCGATTGCAAAAGGATTTTTGTAAGTTTGTAGTGTTAACCGAGCTTCTGTTGGTTAACAAAAGAAATCATTTTTGGGTTAGTTTCTACTAAGTTGGGTCGACTAAAAAAGGATTTTCTTATTTTGTTGAGCTAAGCTTAATTGATTTATCTATTCATTCAAGTAAACTAAGGTGATGAATATTGATTATTCTAAGTTGTATTTAAGCTGACTTGACAAAATGGAAGATATATGTATAAGGTCAAGTTGTGATTTCAAAGTGTTCGAGTGTAAGAGATGATGATGTGATTGAAGATTTAATGATGAGAAAAGGAAGTGAATTTGAAGGATAAGAAAAATATCCTTGTGGAGTAGCAAAGTCATATTTGATCAAGAAGGATAAAGTACAAGCCAAAACAGAGATTTTTAATCAGCAATTCAGTTGCATTCAAATAAAGTCTTCTCATTGTTACTCTCTAACCATTCTAGCAGTGATCTAAATCTCCTAATAGAGTTGGTTTAACAACTATTTGCAAATCCTCTAACAAGGTGGCAATTCCATTGAAGTGTTCTCAAGACCTCTACAAGGCCACTCCTAATAGGGTGATTAAATCATTTAATAGGGTCACACCTAACAGTGTGTTTTGTAACCTTTAATAGGGTTGGCTCCTAATAGGGCTAACTTTAGAAGAGTGAAAATTAGTAACTAGTTACTATTGGTGGTTTTTCCAAATTGGGTTTCCATGTTAAATCTTGGTGTCAAATGTGTTCATGCTATTTTCTTTTATGTGTTTGCAACTAAGTTAAAGTAATGGTACTTACAAACAACATCTAAAGGTTTATATATTAATAATTTACGGAGCTAATCCAGTTATTACTAAGTTATAGAATTCTATGTGTTTACCAAACTTTAGCAATATTCAATTATCTGTTTGCATTTTGTATTGACATTTAAGGGATCTGAGATTTATTTTTGGAGTAACTGATTCACTCCTCCCCTCTCAGTTACTCCTCCTATATTTCCAACAATAGATCTACCCCCCACAGTATTATTTTTGCTAAGTTTGGAGCTCATCCATTTAGGCTTGTAGCCATTTTTTACCTAATCTAGTTTCTCCACTATCTTCATGGCTTTTTAGACTTGACTGAAGGCCAACATAGATACCCTTACTTAGCCTACTACTCCTTAGTTGCTATTGTTGACTTTGATCAAGCCACTAGAGCCCATTGTTGGTATGCTTAGGCTCTTATCTTGTTGAGTTAAGTTGGGATTGATATTGACCATCTCCCTCCCTACTAGTTCTTATTGGATGCTCCTGGTCATCTACTCCCCTCTCGACAGGAGTTGAATGGACATGTTAAACTTGACATTTACAGGTAGTATATCATATGGACTTGGGTGGATTCTCCAAGGGAACTACATCTGAGGATGGCTTTCTATGATGAGCACTTCTTAGATATTAGGGATGGGATTATTCTACACCCTGGGTACTTATATAGATACTAGACACATGCCCTGTGTATCTCCCTTGGCTCCTTTAGAGTGGGCTCACACAGACTCTGAATCTAGGTCGATCACCATATTGCTAGAGAATAAGTTTTGTAGACTTTTTACCTTAGCAAAGGTAGAATCTAAGATCCATTTCCTTTTTAGATGCCCCATATACTATGAGATCAGAGGGAGATTTTATTGTCTATTTAGAGATTGTAGATCCCTCTTGGATTTTTTTAGGCACATAGATCAACATTGCATTGCCCTCTATCTCTGTGAGTTCTTAAAACTTTGTGACCATACTTTACAACTATCATTTCTTAGGAGTTAGACCCAGGCACAACTTATTACAACCTTCTTCTCACCCTTAGCTCTAACTTGAGGAGTGAAATAATGTATGGTTTTCCTAACATGGGCCATTCTAGATCTGTGAGACCCCATAGGGGATCTCTTCACTAGAAACACTCCTCTTGTAGCACTCAGCTTCATCACAGGACCTCTGGTAGCTGCACAGATCAGTCATTGTTGGATTTTTTTCCCTATTAGGAAAAATACCTATTCTTTTTCATGATGTCTCTTGCTTTATTCTTCTTTTGTTGTACTTGTTATTTTTTGGACATTGTTTGGTGCTCTATTTGTCTTCTTTCTTCTTGGTGTAAGCTTCCAGTCCCATAGACCCACGTTGTGGTCTTCTGTTGGACATTAATAAAATTATCTTATCTTATGAGGTTGAATTACCTCCAGATTTAGGAATATCCCCTAAATTTAGTGTCAATGATCTATATCCATATAGAGGACCCACTCCAAATGCAAATCATACATGGTTACAACAAGATGTAGATTTGGAAGCAGAAATCCCTATGCCCAAACCAATATAGTTAGAGTGTGTTGGGACTCAAAAATCCACAAGGATTTTGAGTAACATATTTGGAAACTTTGTGAAAATGAGCCCCTATAAATGCATTTCATGCATATGTACCCAACTATTTTTTTGAGGGCTATAATATGTTTCAAGTCCTCATTACCTTTTATTTAGTATATGCATTCATCTCAAGTCCTTAAGTTAAAATTATGAATCATTTCATGAGATGTCATTTGGAGCATTTGAGAAATCTACATTTTTTCTTAAGAGTTAAACAATGTTTAGCGAATAGGTTTGCATTTGAATATCTTGTACCCAGTGAAATTTTAGGACCTACCACTTTGGTAATGTTTAGTATGCATACTAAAGAACCTATGTTTCATATTTCAAGTCATTTTGACATGTTTTGATAGGATTTTTAGTATCCCAAAGTTGGATCCAACTGCAAAGAATGGGCAAGAAGAGATTCTGTGCATCCATTTTAAAAGAGGATGAAGAGTTGCAGAGGAGATTAGAAATTTTGATAAAGAAGCCACATGATATGTTCAAGAAGGAACATTTTGCTGATTTCAGAGATCGAGAACTTCCATCGTACGACCCAATGGTCGTATCTACCTATACATCTATTAGGCCACAATTCTTGCACTAAAAACCTAGCAGACATGATCTCTACTGTTTGGGAGGACAACCTGAGCTCCCACTGTATGACCCATTGATGCCATCCACGTATACATCTGCCAGGCTAAAATTCTTGTGGTACTGGCCCAACAAAGAAGACTACGATGAAGAGAATCATCCAATGGAAAGTATGGGCAAGAAAAGCTTCTTTACTCCCAACGAGTTGCAGAGGACGAGATTTGAAAAAATGAGAAAGATGTTGTACCAGGAGAAATTTCAAAGAATGGCGCCAAGTGGTATATCACCTTATTTCCAAATTATTATTCTCATATTACTGGCGGTGCTTTCAGTTTCAATTGTTTGTAGGTATGCAGGGCATTCCACCAAGTTGTCCATTGATTCTAATCTGCAAGCTTGTCATCAATATGTAGATGGATTTGAGTTTTCAATTAGTGAAAGTCCAGAAGAAATGGACCTTCCAATCAATGGGACTAAAGATGAGTTAATTACCAAATTGTAAGCTTTCAGTGATGATTTTGGTTTGCCAATCAGTGAATGTTTAGAGGAAATGGACCTACTAAATAGTGAAATTGCAGAGAAATGGGCCAGTTAATTAACAAAGATCTAGAAGAATCTGGCCTGCAAATCAATGAAAATAAAGAGCACATCAGCATGTCAATTGATGGGTATGAGTCCCAGAATCTTGCACCATCTAAGCATTCGGGCACACCAAAATTTGAGAGCACATATAAATTTGGAGCCCATATGCCAATTAGGGAAATTTCAAAGGAGTTGGACCTACCAACAAATAAATATGCTACTAAATTGGCTGTATTAATTAAAAAATATTTTGATGAATTTGGTCTGCAAATCAATGAAATTACAGAGCATATCAACATGTCAATTGGTAGAACATATGCAGATGGATATGACTTTTTAATTAGTTAAAGTTCAGAAGAAATGGTCCTT
This sequence comes from Cupressus sempervirens, assembly GCA_028749045.1. Taxonomy (NCBI): domain Eukaryota; kingdom Viridiplantae; phylum Streptophyta; class Pinopsida; order Cupressales; family Cupressaceae; genus Cupressus; species Cupressus sempervirens. Next base: position 569,063,952 of record CM053789.1, on the reverse strand, counting down.
CCAACCAATGGAACTACAAATGAGTTAATTAACAAATTGCAAGCTCTCAGTGATGATTTTGGTCTTCCAATCAGTGAATGTTTAGAGGAAATGGACATGCTAATTATTGAAATTGTAGATGAAATGGCCCTGTTAATTAACAAAGATCTAGAAGAATCTGGCCTTCAAATCAATGAAAATATGGAGCATATAAACTTGTCAATTGATGGGTATGAAACACAGGGTCTTTCACTATTTAAATAGTTTGGCACACTTGAATTTGAGAACATATATAAATTTGGAGCCCATATGCCAATTAGTGAAAGTTCAAAGGAGTTGGACCTGCCAACAAATAAATATGCTAATGAACTAGCCCTATTAATTAAAAAATATTCAGATGACTTTGGTTTGCAAATCAATGATACTATAGAGCATATCGACATGTCAATTGATGGATATGAACCACATGGTCTTTCAGTACTTGAGCAGTTTGGTACTTCTGAATTTGAGAGGATGTACAATTTTAGAGTCCCTAGTAGCATTTTAGTTGGCCTGTCCAAAATAGTAGCATTGGAGAGCCCTAATCACATGGAATATGCAATATCAGAGGTAAATATGGAGAGGCCTAATCCCATGGAAGATGGTATGTCAGAGGTAAAGAAGGCCAAGGAATGGCTATTGGATGTTATTGCAATTGAAGAAGAATCTGAGCATTTGGGAGTATTGGATGTTCTTGCAATTGCAAAAGATTCCAAATGTTTGGGAGCAATATTATCTAGCACTTCAATTAAATCTTGTGGAAGTCCCTTTCTTTACAGAATTATGGGTGGATTTTTGTGTGCAGTAGCACTAGTGCTTAATTGGTATAAAAGAAGGGCAATATATTATTCTTCTAAGACTTGCCTAGAATCAGTTGAAGGAATTCAGGCAAGGATGAACAATACTATGCCACAATATCCTCTAATGCAATTTTCAAAAATGCAGAAGAAAGTTTCATCTATGCCTAGCATGATTTTTCTAAATGAGTATTGTCCAACACAGGCAGTCAGATCTTCTGGAAAAAAGAAAGATAGCAAGTGGAATGATTCAAGTATAAAAGGAAATGCAATTCACATTTCCAATGTGAAAGCTCAGAAGCACAATTCAGCTTCTACCACAAACCAAGAAAGTATAATAACTGGAAGAATATATATGAAAAATTCTTCTTCTATAGGTCTCACATCAGTGGCAAAGGTGATTCTATTTCCCTTGAGAGTGTAGAAGAATCTAATAAGTGTTTCTTTTATTTTGTATTCTTATCTTTACTGCTCATTTCAATATATTTGAAGCAATTTTTCATAAGAGTTATTCCTCCATTGACTAAGCATATGGTATGATATACACTCTAGTTTTTCATTGTACTATATTTTTATGTCATTCAATGGCTTCTTTGTCCATTGGGCTATTTATTTTATAACATATGCCCTTGATAGTCATCTCTGCTGCACAATAATCTGTTGTAATCTTCATCTGTTGCAGCAAATCATCATCTTCATGATTTTTCTCATGGGAAACTTCTAAGAAAGGTTTATGTTTGTATGGTGCAGGATAATGATAAGAAGCAGCAAAAATTAATGCCAGTCAGAAAATCAGATCAGCTCCAGAAGGCAGCAAAGTTGAACTATTCTTTTTATAAACAAGTATGTAATCTCATCTTTCGTCAACACGTTTTTACAATGGGCATGCATACATTCTCATTTTTAGTTGAAATTGTTACTAATTTTGGAGGGATTGCATGATGAACAAGATCATGTTTATCCTACTCCATTGTTATTAGTCTTGCTATTTTAATTTTGTAGCTAATTTCCTTCTAGGAGCATATCTTAAGAATAGTTTGTATATGTATAATGCAGGAAGTAGCTAAAAAACAGCAGAAAGGAATACCTTTGAGAAGATCAGAACAGATACAAAATTCAAAAAAAAATTGATTATGGTCATGAACAACATATTTTAATTTTTTATGCATGAAGGACCCTACTAACACCAGTAGGGCTCTACATGGTTCCTCTTTACTACTCCATATTAAGTTGTCATAATGGACAACTGGCTGTTTTTAGTTAATTAAAATTCAAATGGAAGTTGTAACCACTAGAGATAATAGATAGTTATGTAAATACCTTGTGTTAGAACAAGGAAGGATTGGATGTGATTGATGGAAAAAGCAATAAAACTACCTCTGATTTCCTACATTTTTCTGATTTTCTCGCTAAGGCGGAGCTCTATATGGTCATGTATGACCCCTAACTTGTGTAAAACCTATTTTTTTGGATGATCCTCTTAATCCAATATCACTTTCAACTATTTAGTTCATTTTTCATTTATATTTGTGGAAGTTAGAGTGATTTTACTAAATTTAGTCCTGAAACCCTGGCTGTGGCAATTTGAATCACAAAATAATGCTTTGAGACCCATTTCACCATTGAAAAATTATATGAATTGGTGGAATGGAATGAATTAGTAGAAGAAGGATTTTTTGGATTTCTTTTATGCTACATAAGTTTCCAAGAATAGGGTAGTGTGCTAGATGCCATTTCGATGATGCCCTAGCCTAATATCTTCATTCATTAGGCTTGTTTTACATAGGTAGACTAAGGGTTTGATAAAAGGGTGAGTTGATGAGGGTTCCAAGTGTTGAAAATTATGGATTTATACGATATGTAACATGTCCAAGGCTCAAAAATTGAGTTTAGAAGTCTAGAGTGGAGGAATCCAATAGGTAATTTGTAAAAGTGGCCTAAATAGGCCAAGTTTTAGACTACCAATCAATTATTGAGTCATTTTATCCTGAAACACCCTACCTCTATTTTGGATATGTAGAGGAAGGCTACAAATAGGTATCCCAATATGCTTTTACATTTGACTCATGACCTAGGAATGGAAATTTATGCTCAAAATATCTTGTTGGAGGTCTACTAGCAGGAAAGCCTAATCGTACATAAAGTATGACTTGATAAGGTCCTTGGTGTAAGTTGGAAGTTTTATTTTCGTAGAACCCATTTTTGTGAAATATGGTATCAATAGTCTAATAGCTACCTTCCATCTGCATCAATTTTATTCTCATATTTTAACAACCTCTTATACTGATTTTCTTTCACTACTGAGGCCTCTTAGTCCTCCTAGATTTCCTTCCATTCTAAATTTAAGAATAATGGACACATATTTGGGTGTATGTAATGGTCTTGTGATCTTTTAACCATTCATTTATTGTTGGTAATGGACTAAAGGCACGATCAGAACCTTAGAAATGTTTTCATTGGAGATTTATTGTGGGTATTTTTGTGGTTTTGCTTCAATGTATTGTAATTCTTTTCCATTTTACATGTTTGGTTATTATTTATTCATAAGTTAATGGGTCATAAAGATAACTAACTTGCAAAGACATACCAAATAAACATAATTTATCTATGAAGAAATGTGCATTAGGTGTAGCACCGCTTTTACCTAAATATAAGTTATCCATCATAAGAGAGAAATTTTTGTGCCAACGAAATTAGATATGTGTATACTTGAGCTAGTTACAAATAAAATTTTGATAAGATTAGTTGGGGTTTCTCATTAGCCAATTCTGAGGTCCAAGGTCTGAACTAAGTAGATATTCCATGTTCTCTCTACAGGTTTCTTATTAACATAATAGATTGGGAAAAGTAAATGGTTTGGCATTTCATAAAGTTTAATGATAGCAATTCATTGATTTTAAAGCTTGTTATACGCATTGATTGATCTCATAAACCTACAAATCTAATATGCTAATATGATTATGATCAAGTGGACATCACTACCTAGTAAATTGTTAGTAGGAGAAACAATGTCCTAATAACATTTTTGCAACATTGATAGTTCTAGATATATATTTAGTTGTGTAAATGTACAATATCCATTGAGGATTGGGGATTTCACAAGACCATTATAGCCTTTTCATTACAAAGAAGCCATTAAGTATCCTTTGGTTGTAGGGCCAGTTCTTTGGGCATCACAATTCTTTGGTTTTCTCAATTCAAGATTCTAATATGACATCTCCATTTCAAGTTTTTGGCTTCATTGAAGATAAGATTAATAAGATCTAGTTTCATTGCTTAACAACAATTAATCATAGCCCAATTGCTAGTCATTCTGATTTAGAGTAAGCAATATCTTCATAGGCCATATGGATAGCTCGTTTGTTAAAAATTACCTAATGGATGAACTAAAAATCGATGAGAGGAGATTAAGAGCTTTTTCCAAGGAAAAATACTATGTTGATTCTCTCAAGAATGGTTCTATTGGTGTTGTTGTTGATGAAATTCCATACATTAACATGCTCATGTCAAAAAATTGTGATGAGTTTGAGATTGTAAGATGACCATTCTATAGGGGAGGATTTGGATTTGTAAGTATGTATTCCAAGAGATTGTGCATTTTTATTTCTCTTGGATTGAAATGCACACTAACCCCAAGTATGATGTCTTGTAGGTATTTGCAAAAGGGTCTCCAATCATTCCGAAAATGAAATCTGCAATCCTAAATATTACTTAGAACAAAATAGAGCTAAATTCAATTCGAAAGAGGTGGTTTGGTTCAGAATCTTGTAACTATGATAAGATTAATGCTTCTTAAGGGCAAGGTGGCAATGACAGTGGGAAATTGAGCCCAAAGAACTTTTGGGGTTTATTCGTTATCTCGATAGCTACATATTTCACATTACTATCTGTCTATTTGGCTAATAAGTTTTGTAAAGGTAGAAAAAAGGCGAGGAGAATTCAGCCCATACCTCAAGAAAACAATGTTCTTGCAATTCAATTAGGTGCTCTAGATTCAAATATGTTGCGTTCACAAAGTCATGGTAGTAGTAACACGTATTCACCTTCTCATCTTGTGAGGAGGACTTACACAACTGTAGCTTTCGAAGACGTACACCATCAAGAATGGACAAGTTTTAACTTGGCTTAATTTTTATTATAATTTTTATTCTGGTTGACTAGTAGTTAAAAACAAATTGTACTGAACCCATGATTTTGAAGGGTTCGAAAGAAGCCAAGGAAATCCTAAAAATAGAGTTGAATAGAATGAATAGGCTATTTCTCGTCATAGATAGGACATGAAAATGCTGCCGATTAAACATGATCATGGTTGGCCTTAACAAACTCAAAGTATTATATACATTATCAAATTATTGAGTATAAGTACAGACTAGAATATAATTAGTTGCCTTAGCATATGACAGAAACCCAGGAATCTTATGAGAGAGGTAAGAAATTGTGCTCATTTTTTATAAGTTAAAACAATTTAGTAGCTTTTCACATTGGATCGAATAATTTTGGACTGAATTGATTACATTTTCAACCTCTAATTCCCACATCTACCAGTCTAAAAGCCAAACAAGTAACAGGGGAGGTAAACAAATTTACTCATTTTATTTATTAAATTAAAATTGAATTATTTGATAAGATTTTGCCTTGCATGGAATAAGGTGGGTTGAATTGAATATTACAGGTGAGACCTCCCTTTTGTATGCAGCTGTTCAGGGAGGATCTGTTGACATTGTAGGGAAGATACTAGATCATGGCACCTGGCATGATGATTTAATGGCAAAGAAAGATAAGTCCGAAAGGTGTGCAATTCATGTAGCAGCTATGCATGGCCGTTGGGACATAATCACAAAGTTTATTTCCAAAAGACCAGACTCTGTTGAAATTCGCAGTTCAGACCATAAATCTGTTTTGCACTTTTTTGTCTAGTATAATCAACTTGAAGTAGTAAAGAATCTTCTGAAAGACAAATAATGATTTCTTTTAAAAAATGGTTAGCGGGGATCGTGACAATTCTAACAATATAGCGTTGCATTTGGCAGCGAAATTTCCAATGGATCTCGAGGTTTGAAATCACTACCTTTGTAACTTTTCATATTTGTCTAGTTCGGATAATTCATTTTTATTTTAAGATTAAATGTAACGCTTACATTTGTAGAAATATTTAGCTAATGTAAGCAAAAGCACAACAAAACAGTGGAAAAATAGCATTGTAAAACAACATAGAAAATGTATTCACATTAAAAATTAGATACGATCATGGTACTATTTTATTTCAAAATTATGAATTCAAGTGCGTTGTTAAACATTCAATTGGTTTTTCAAAAACTCTAAAGTCTGGTGTATTGTTCAACATTCAATTAGTTATCTTCAATCCAATCATCCAGCTAAAGACACAAGTATCACATACATTAGCAAAATCACCCTTCTCAGATATAAGAACCGAAAATCAAATTGACAAAGAGGAACAAAGTAAATGTAGAAGAAATGTGCCTAGAGGTCCATGACAACATTCTTGTGAACATAGTTTTGACTGATGGATAATTTCAAATGAATAAGCCAATGGGGATATAGCTAAACTAGAGGTCAATGATCAAGTGCTAAAAACTGTTATTAAATTAACTTTCATGTCCGTGATTGGAATTTTAAATCATGTGAAGCATCTAGTTTCTTCCTTTTTAGGGCATAAAATAAATACTTGTGAACAATCGTCGATGCGTGAGACCAAATCCACCAATGCTGTGAGACCAAACCCTCTGTAGAAGCTTCTTGCCCTAAAACCCTACACAACCATTCGAACACATATATTCAGCATGGAATAATAAAAACAAAAACCAAAACATAGAAAAAAAAACACTGCTTGACAATTGGAGCATCGACAAAAGAATGAAGACAAAAAATGGAACACTGCTTGTGGAGCATTAACAACATCGACATCAACAAGTTGGAAAAATGAGCGGCAAGTGGAAAATGCATGAAACAAAAAGTTGAGGACACGGACCAGAAATTTTATATTTTGTAACATAGTAATGTATGGAATAGGAATAAGTATTCATGTTCCATCTATTTTGGTGGATTTGTATAAGCCCATTTTTTAGGTAAAATTGGAATACTTATTCCAATCGTATTCCTGTTCCCATTCCAAAGTTTTGCACCCAAACAAAGAATCGGGATTCACAAATCCCTATTCCAAGGGTATTCCCGTTGCCAAACGAGCCCTATATGATTTGAATATTGTGTGGAAAAGAAAGTGAAAAATTATAGATTATGATTTGGAGAAAGAAGTTGTTTAGTGGATAGAAGATTACATAGAGAAACATTCATAGGAATAAATGAATTCTTGTGCGATTCTGGAGTCAAACTATATTGGATGGATCATTCGTAAGGAGTATCTCTAGTATAATTTTATTTTTGAATCAGTAAGAAATATTTATTTTAATTTATTTGCATTAGAGTTTTAAATTATTATTAAGTTGTGTCATTTATAAATATTTTATTTATTTTCTATAAATATTTTAAAATTGTGACAAATGAACTGGGTCATTATTGCATTTTAAATTTGATGAACATAGATATTGTGAAATATTTTATTGTTTTTGTATTTATGTCTAATTTGTCTCCACAGGAGTTAAAGTACATCTTAGACTAGCTTAAAATCGTGTTATATAATTGATCTGTCACATCTGAATTGTTAAAATTCTTTATAGTTTAAATACATTGAATTTTATAAAGTTGTACATTTCAACTAATAATATTGACTCTAATTGCCAATTTAATCAAGCATTGGTCTTTTATTCTTAATTCATAATCCATATGCTAGCAACTGTTTCATTTCTTTACTTTGAAGAGTTAATATATTCATTTGTTGTAGTAATCTATAATTATTCTTTATTTAAAACATTATCACATTTCTACAATCATTTACTTTTATTCTCAGTTCATAATTTGCAAGATTAAAGCTTTTTATAATTCTTGCCATTTTGAAAAGCTTTTGTTGCATTCACATTCTAATTTATCTACTATAAGCATCTTGGACTTAAGGTTGTAGTCCAGGATTAGGTACAACCACTTCAATTTTGCAGAGCTAGAAGCATAGAGGATTAAGATCACATCGATCAATCCCGTCAAGTTGGCCTTAACCTTTTGTATATCCCAACATCGAGCAGACAAGGCTCGTAGGATTCCAATCTGCGGTTTTGTGAACCAACAAGTGCTCCGCCTATGTGAGCATCACCTATATTCAATGAGTGCTAAGTGTTCTATTCATTTTCATGAGAGATGAGTTCATGCGAACCACTAATCATGAAACATAGGTCAATGTGTTCTGCTAAAAAGGCTACACAGCTGAATCCTAGTAGCAACATCACAATCTTTGAGTACAATAATTTATAGTGTGTTCAATATTTGATAGTTATAAGTTACAAGTAAGTTGTTTGTTATTTTGAATGATTGACTACAAATAATTGATGGGTCATCATCCAATAGTCACTATTTAGATGGATTAGGAATCACCTTACTATTAATCCTCCGCTAATTCCTTGAGGATGTTCATAATTATTCTTGAAATAAGTTAGGTATATATATATGTATATATATTGGGACAAAATTTAAAATAAAGAATCATCTTTTAAATGGTCATTTTATAAATATTTATATTACTTCATTTACTTTATCATCAGTGATCAATATAGATTTCAATGCATAATAGGAAAAAGTGCACACTACACACTTTCTCTTCCTCCCTAGTTCTATGCTCACTTCATCCTTTTCTTAAGATACATCAACCTATTACTCAATTCAATGTATTGCTAAAGGATAAACTATTAAATGGTGATTGAAAAATCTCAAACAACCAATAGCCTCATTTAATTTCTCTTTTGCTATACTATAATTCAACATTGCTTATCAGATTTTATCAACATTTACAATAGAGACTTATTGAATTTTATCAGTTGTGGAGTGCTGGCAGGTTCTCCTTGGCCACATTAGAGGCATTGTAGATGTTTAGGTTTTTTAGAGGATCTAACACACATTTTGATGCAAGAGAAGGCCCAAATGTTGCATGCTAACTGACATGTCACAAATACAATCAAACCTACAGATTATCAAAAGTCCCAAATGTTGCATGCATTCTATATGCATCCGTCCAGGGCATAGATCTATGGTCTAGGATAGTAAAAAAGGTGGAGACTTGGCAGTTATTATTATATTAACAATCATTCTAACTAAACATTCTGGTGTGAAGAAGGCTCCGCAATTCAAGTGAACCTGTATTCACGGCTCCCAATGGTATTTATCTTCCCAACACTCATTTTCTACCTCTACCATATCTCCATTTGGGTTGCAATCCAACCTCATTTAAGCCATTTTCTCTACCCGTACAAGCTTTTCAAAGACAATTGCATATGCAGCAATCCGACAGCCCCATATTTATTGATCCATTACAATCATTTTAGAACATAGTTTTGATTATCTCATTTTTTTAAAAGATCACAGAACATTACCCACAGGAAATGTATTGAGTATGGAATAGAGACACGAACAGTAATTGAAACATCTTCTCAATGGACACAATAACAATGCAAAATTAACTTAAATATCTTTCCAAAGCCATAGTACATGGTGGAAATTAGTTCTGGCGAGATGAGTGTGTGGTGCATTGGCTTTTTAAATTTGACCAATCAACTTGTAAGAAGTTTTCTTATAAATGTCATTTCTATTATATGCAACTTAGAAGTTGCATATTTTTTCTGCCTCCGATTTTAGTTCCTCCAGAAACTCTAGGATTTTAGTTCCTCCAGTCTTTTACACTACAATGGCCATCCACCTATCCCACTATGCACATGATAGTAAAACAAGAAGACTTGGTAATTAGGGTTTGTAGGTGACAATTGTACACTCAATAGTGTCCCACTCTAAACCCTTCTATCCAAATGATTTCATGAGTTTGGAATGCTTGGATGTCGGCTTAGAGCTCCCTATCCATGGAGTGCAAGAGAGTATATTTCAAATTCAAGGGCTCTCAGATGAGCCTTAGAGATACTCTTCTTGCTAGTAAACCATGCAATGGGAGGTTCCAAAGACAAGATGCAAGAATGCAAATGTCCCAAGGAGTTCTTCAAGAATGCAATGCAAATGAAAATTAAGCTAGAATGAGATGCAAAGTGGAGCTATACTAAGCATGTATGAGATTGTTACAAAACCAAATATTTAAACTATGTGAGATTATTGCAAGAAATCAAAGTTAAACTAAAAAATGCAACTATGCTAAGAATGCCATATGATCTTATGCTAATGTGATGGAATGAGAGAATGAGACAAGAAATGAGAAGTTCTCCACAAAGCTCCAAAGAAACCTGTTAGAAAACCTGCAGCATAATAATATTCAAATGAGGATGGATTGAGGGGGAAAGCTCTCTCCCTTTTAAAGATGTATGGATGGTAGAGATCAAGATGAAGATGGTGGATGATCAACGGTGGAATTCAAAAAGAGGAGTGATCCATGTGCACACACAAGTCAACCAATAGAATATAAGTTGACTTGTCATATAAGAAAAAAGTCACAAAGCCTTTTCTTTTAATTGCAAAATAGAAAAATGACTTTATGTGTGCACTTTAAGTGGGTTAGAAGAATGGGGTCTTTTATTTAATTAAAAGGGGACATGTTCTTTTAATCAAATAATGAACTTAGGATAGCATAGTCAAACTATAGGTTATAATCAAATAAATTGATTATTAGCAATTTGGCTTAGGTAAGTGATTAAATTAATTTATCCAAAATGTTGAAAAGGGGGCTAATAGTCTAGATGACCATTTTTAGGTGATTACATTTGCCCCTCTTTGACTAATGCGTGATTGATCTGGGAACACATTATGTCAAAGAAAAATAGAAAGCCAAGTAGGCAGTGATAGATATAGATATTTGATTCCAAAGAATGAAATGCAGAAATAGATAGCAAGTCCTGAATGCACAGCCTGATAGCAGTAGTACTGAACACTAGGAAGATGATGTTAGGATCCGAAAAGAATTCTAACACCTAGCAAAGTGAATAGATCGAGAGAAAGTGATAAAGTTAAACAAATGCTCCTAAGAAATAGATAGCTGTAACAATCAGCAATAGAGTATTTCTGCCCCCTCGAGATCAAAATTGAAATGAGGTAAGGGGATGCAAAAACTAGCTAGACATGAGAAAATTAGAATATAGCAATGTCCAAGATGACAGATAGATGATTAGAACCCAAGAATGACTATAAGAAAGTGATGAAATGCCCGAGTTTGACTTAGAGTTGACCTTGAAGGATATAGGATAAAAATTAGGTCAAATCTAGTAGAAAGACGATTTTAGACATGAAACAGTGAATTGAAGTAGATATGAAGTATGGAAATGATGAAGACATGAAGAAATGAAGATGCCCCAGTGATGATTCAAAGATTAGACCTCAAAAAGTCAGCTAACTGCTCAGAAGAAAGTAAAATTTTAAAAGACAATTTTGACCATCAAGATGAACTTGAATTTGGATTTCAATCCCGAAAATGAATCTAGGACGTTGAAATTATTTAAGATGTCAAAACTTTATATAATGTGATGATAAGATAGAAATGAGATGAAGTGAAAGATTAAGAAGGTGAAAAGACATGAACAAGAAGAAATTAAAGAAATATATGAAAGGAGTTAGCCGATATGTCCACAAAAAGATGAAGAGAGAGCTCTCCCCATATGCAAGAATGCAAGACTAAGTTAGAAAATGAACCTAAAATGCAAGCTAATATGCAAAGTGGTTTACCAGCAAGAAGCGCATAACATTTAGACTCTTAATTTCATCATTGGGTATTTATTAGGGACATCATGAGATCATACAACCATCACTAGTATAACTATGAGGATATGAATATGATCGATATTAGATAGGTATGTGGAAATCTAATCTAAGAATCAGAGACATGTAAGTCAAGATAACTACACGATTAGATTCCCTAAGTTTAATTTAGCAAGATTACACCTGTATCAAGGCATAAGCGCCAGGATAAACCCTGACTGCGGTCTTGCAAAACAGTCAAGGATGATACATTTGTAAGTCAACGTGTTGAATAGGACCAACATAAATGCTTAAAACACTATAAAAAAACAAAAGTATACCCACAAGCAGAAATCAAGAAAATATGTCCCATGCCCCCAGTCTTCTAGTCAATGACATCCTTGAAAGACTATTAGGGAGGGAACATATGGCAAAGAAATCATCATAGACAGCACACAAAGTAGATAAAGGTCAGCATAACTCAATCATTTAAGTGTTTAAAGTGTGTGTGTGTGTAAGTTACTTGGCCATTTCTTCAAGACTTGATTCTGATAGTGAGAAATATTGTGACATTGAAGACCATAGGTAAACTATTTGAAAAGTGTTGACAAAACACTTGAAGGTGGGGGAAGTGTTGAGAAACACTATTTTGTGAGTTTTCAAAGAAACCCTAATGCACAAGAATACCTCAATAGGCTAAGCAGTTGTGCCCCCAAGACGAAGACAAGAAACAATTCCAAGCTAGGAAATGTGTAGCAAAATAGGTGATTGAGACTGATAGACAGAGGTGAAAGGGTCTCAAGTAGCACCTATTTCCAGATTTTCACCACTTGACAGATTTTTTCAGGACTTCAAAATTTTTTTAGGATTTTTTTCAGCATCATTTATGTTTTTTTGGATTTTTAAGAAGGTTTTAGAGATCACTAGTTCTCAAGCAAGATCACATAATTTTATCCTAATGTCTAGCAAGGTTTAGGACATGATGGAGAAACAAGCCAGTGGATAAGCAAAGATGGATAAGAAAAAAAGTATGAAGCAAGTAAAAGTGATCCTCAAGGACTGACTCCTCAAGAGTACCCAAGCTAGGGAAAGAGGTGAAATAGTCATATGAAGCATATTTTGGATAAGCAATGGAAGTAATGAGAAAGATAGCATGTAGGATAAGAAATGAAGCCAACAAGTGAGATAGCATGAAGTGTGTAGTCCAAAAGAGTAGCCATGTCAAGAGACCTATGAGAACCATGTTTCATTTATTATGATCAAGACCAAGGGGTCAACGAGATAGTATAGCAATGGGATAGAGAAATAAGAATAAAGCTCAAGATAGAGGCTATGAGTGAATGGGAGAGCACAATAGAAAATCTCGTGGATAAGATAGCCAATATGCAAAGATAGCTCAGTATTGTCAAGATCAAAGAGAGAAGAAAGGAATAGATGGATGATGGAAGAATTACGCATGATGCCTGTTTGCCATGTTTTCATCATGGTACTTATCCAAGGTGCCACAAGAAGTAGTTTTCACCATAGGATAAATTTATTTCTCTTTACTTTTGCTACCAAGGTGCCACAAGAAGTGGTTTTCACCAAGGCACATTTTCATTTTTTTTTCATGTTTTTTTGAATTTTTAGAAAAGAGCTCAAGCTTTTTGAATGTAGATAGTGCTCCTATAGGAAAGATAAGTCATGATAAGCCAAGACCATAGAAAGGTATGCTCAAAGATGTTGATAGGGTGATGAAAGGGAAATGGTAGTAGGAAGAATATATGGAGGATAAGAGTTCATGTATAGAAAGAAGGTGTAAGCTTTAGAGGATTTCATGTGGGTAGCTAAAATATTGGACAAGATCAACAATGACACACAGCTTGAAGGGTATTGGAACAATGGAGGAATCATGGATGAAATAGCTTGAGATTTAGATGTATGAGGTGGTAGAATAGATTTGGAAAAAAGTGGAGTGGAAGGCTTTGGAATATTTTTAGAAAGATTTTTGGAAGAAGATGGAATGGAAGCCTTTGGAAGCTTGAATGTCAACTTTGAAGTATTTTCAATATTCAAGTCTTTTAAAAGAGATTTGGGAATCCATATAGCTTTAGATTTTCCTTTGGATACTTCAAAACACATTTCTTCAATAATGGGTTTAGGAACCCATATTTTCTTTGATTTAGCTTTTTTAATACTGGACCTTTGCGGTCTCTTTTGTGCATTTTCCTTCTTAGCATTCACATGTTGATTAGATGGGACATAGTGATCTTCATTTTTCAATGGATTCTTATGTTTATTCTCATTTCCAAAGGACTTGGGATTTGTGGATGAATAAGGATGATATGACTAGTTTAGATGGATAGATGGGTGAAAGTTCATCAAGGATGAGTGTCTTTGTTGATCTTGAGGTATGATGGGAGAGCTAGGGAATGAGCTAGGAGTGGATGTAGGAGATGGAGGAACATAAGGCCCCAATATGGATGGCAAGTTTGAATGCTTTAGCTTAGATGGATAAGGACCAAGGATAGATTTAGAAGATGCAAAGGGATAGTGGGAAGGGATATCAACATCTTTAGAATGAGAAACATGGTCAAAGTAATCAATAGACTCATGAGTATCTTTGATAGGAACAACATTTTTAATAGTAGCACTTGAAGCTTGAGCACAATTTTGAAGTGGATATGAAGAAGTAGAACATGAGGGGATGCTTTGATCTTGACAAGTAGCCTTGGATAGCATATGAAGAGAACTTTTCTCATAATTTTCATTAAGCTCAAGGGAGATAATGGAAGTGGTATCTTCATCATACTTAGGAGGTGGACAAGTTATAGGATATGGAGGGGAAAAATCTTGAAAGAGATGAAAGGGTGCTTGATCTTGATCTTTCTTGACATTTATAGCTTTTTCTTTTTGAGAGTCCTCTTGACATGGAGCCACTTCTAAGGACAAGGGAGAACGAAGAGTGAATGGAGTAGTGTTTGGATTAGGCATAGTAGTGCATGAAGGTTGAGGATGTTTAGGATTAGTAGCATGGAAAAAGTTTGCAGCCAAGTGAAGGTTAGCTTGAGTTTCTTTTAGAGGTAGCCTTTAAGGATACACGTAGTCAATGTGGAAAGCAATAGGTTCTTTATTTGATGGAGGCATGTTGGAAAGCTTTGAAGTGTTGGGAGATGCATGAGTGTTGGAAGAAGTGGAAGATGTAATGGAGCCACTACTAGACATAGGTTCATTAATGTAATCTTGCTCAAGAAAAGTATCCTCATCACATGAATCATTAGAGGTTCCAATAATTCCATTATCAATAAGATCTTGGATTTTATGTTTTAGCTCAATGCAATCTGAAGTACTATGCTCATTATGTTGATGATAAGCACAATAGATATCCAAGAATGGGTTTCCATATGAGCTAGACTTAGGTAACATGATGATCTTATTGCCAAGAAGTTTTTGCAAAGTGTCATCATAAGAATCTTCCAAGGGAGAAAAAGTTCTATTAGAAACATGTCTAGGATCTTCTTTTTGTTTCTCAAGTGAATATAATGCATTCATTTCTTCATCATTTTCTTGGTCAAAGATAGGTTTATCATGATATTTTGGAATAGGCTCAAAGTAGGTATCACTTTATTGTCCTCTAAAGAGGTCTTTAGATCTAGAAGATGAAGACATTTGATGTCTTGAAGTAAAGCATGTAGACCTAGAAGAAGAGGATGACCTCAAAGAAGGTGACTCAAATGCATGTAAAGACATTAAGGAAGATTCATGTAATGATGCAATCTTCTCCTCCAACCTTTTCTCAAGTTTAGACTTCATTTTTGTCATGTGCTTAGAGAGATGAAGGTAAGAAAGATCATTTGTCTCTTCTAGTTCTTTGTATTGTGCATATAGATCTTGAAACTCTTTAGTGACATGGAGGATATCATGATCATCTAGATTCGGTTGAAGTTTGGTAGCACAAGGTTTAGATCCCATAGTTTTAGATGCAAAGCCAAGCATAAAAGATCCTAGAAGATAACTTGATGTTGAAACTATAGGAGGTAGAGTGTTCACTTGCCAAGATAGTAGAGAGAGATTAAAGTGACTTGTCAAACAATATGTCCAAGAAACTTACGACATGAATGACTCAAGTTAATAGCTAGGCAAGATGCCCAAATAGCCAAATAGATAGAGCAAGTGGGGTGACAAGTGAACAACTTTCCCAACCCAAGAGTGTAGTCAAGAAATCAAGGTAACCATTTTAGCAAAAGGATAACTAGCAAGCATGCATAGACCATGAAGACAAAAAGACCAAGAGCACTAAGACCAAAGAGCCACTTTAAGCATGTTCAAGCACTAGAGACATATAAAAGAAAAGTCAAATGATGAGACTCCTCTTAACAAGCAACACAAGAAAAATGTTAAGACTTGATATTTTGACTTGGTTGACAAATTTTGACAATAATTGATAGCATAGAAAATTTGATGTTCAAAAGCAATTTCTTTCCAAGCAAGATAGTGACACATGGAGTAGTCTTCAAAAAATCAAGCAAGGGACAAAGAAAACTTGCATGATACAAGCATATGTGAGGTCTCAAAATAAATCCCTAGAATTATCATCATGTGTATGTTCGAAATATTTTCATAGGTATACCACATTCGAGAACACATCAAGCAATATCTACCTAATGGACATGGTTCATTACTCAACAACTTGGCCCACGCTTGATGCTCCTTTTCCTCACACCAAGTGGTTGCCCACAAGAGATATTGACTTTGTCATGGAAGTGCCATAAGCACAACCAAGGGAACACATATGGTGAGTGTAAATCTCGGGGTGATCCGGGTAATCCACTAGGATCGGTCCTTGCACTAAGAAGTTGAGCAGCTAAAAAAAAGTAGTTACTAACTTAGAGTTTTTAGATCGGGCTTCCGTTCATAGTGTTCCTCTTGCTCCCAATTACGGGACACCTCACCTTGCGATGAGTAATTGATCTCGCGATCACAAGAGTACCTTAAGCATTCTTGCCTAGTGATCTCCCTATGGTCGAAATCCCATAAGCGATCACACTAGGCGAAGATAAACACTATGTCTACCAAAGTTTTGTGTCCTTGATAGCCTTGAGTTTATAGTGGGTTGGAAGAGCTAGGTAATCAGCTTGTCCCCACTTGGGTCATTCCTCTCAAGTTGTCTGAGAGCAGGCCCTCTAAAGGATTCTAAACTACACAAAGAGTGGATCAAATTTTGGAAGTCAAGATTTCTGATTCACCACAAGGGTGAAGAGCATACTCTCCTATTCTAATAATTTTCTCCCAAACACACCAAGAAGATTCAGTTACCCCTTGCTTTTGAAACCAAATGGCAAGTCAAGATTTCTGATTCACCACAAGGGTGAAGAGCATACTCTTCTATTACCAAAAGACTCCAATCACAAGTTTTATGTGCTTATGAAAAATGAAGAATTAATCAATGCCACACATGAAAAAAAAAAAAAGCAAAAAATTTTTGGTTTTTATACTTTGGGAAGCCCTGCAAACAATGTTAGTAGCCCTTGCGCATTTGAAGCTTTGACATGTGTTCTTTTTATGCAATGTTTCAATTTTTTTCATAACAATGGAAATCTGTAATCACAACTTGTTAGCACCAAAGTTTAGTGTGAAATAACATAAATATCTACAATAAAAAGTGGTGAGTTGCCTCAAAAATCCAATCTATCTTCCAACCAAGTACATGCAAAGAAAGTGCAAGTTAATCACAAATGCTCTCATTTTTACTCTTTGGTTTTGACCTAGTCAACAAGATTGTACTTTTTTACTATGATTTTGTATCCAAAAATGAAAATTAAAAGAAAATACCCCTATTAAAATTCAGAGAGCTTTCCAAAAATGCAAGAAATTTAAAAAAATCTCTTCATTTGTGTTGTAGAGATTTATTTTGTCAAAACAGGCCAAATTTCTTAAATTGAGTTTTTAATCCTTAATATGACCTCAAAATTCAAAACAAAAAAAAAGAACCCCCATTAGAATTGAAAACTATTTTTGAAAATGTAAGTTTTTCTAAAAAACACACTAATGTGCGATAAAAAATGACTTTTTATGAAAAAACAAGAAAATATCATAACTTTCGCCAATCATGTCAAAATGCTCTAAAAATTGGACTAAAACATTTTGAAAACATAACCAACTTGCAAAATAAAATTCAAAACCAAATTCCAAGAGGTTTAAAAGATATGATCAAATCTTTAAACCAACTAAGTTTTTGGCCTTCAAACCAATCTACTTATGGGTTGGCCTTAAAACCAAAGTGATAATTTTACAAAAGTATTTGATTAGATCCAATATGCTGCTGTAAAAAATCAGAGATGAAAAATAAAAGAAAATGGAGCTAGAAATTTGATTCAAGCCCCACGGTGGGCACCAAAAATGTACACTCAAAAGTGTCCCACTCTAAACTCTTCTATCCAAACGATTTCATGAGTTTGCAATGCTTGGATGCCGGCTTAGAGCTCCCTATCCATGGAGTGCAAGAGAGTATATTTAAAATTCAAGAGCTCTCATATGAGCCTTAGAGATACTCTTCTTGCTAGTAAACCATGCAATGGGAGGTTCCAAAGACAAGATGCAAGAATGCAAATGTTCCAAGGAGTTCCTCAAGAATGCAATGCAAATGAAAATTAAGCTAGAATGAGATGCAAAGTGGAGCTATAATAAGCATGTATGAGATTGTTACAAAATCAAATATTTAAACTATGTGAGATTATTGCAAGAAATCAAAGTTAAAGTAAAAAATGCAACTATGCTAAGAATGCCATATGATCTTATGCTAATGTGATGGAATGAGAGAATGAGACAAGAAATTTCTTAAATCGAGTTTTTAATCCTTAATACGACCTCAAAATTCAAAACACAAAAAAAGAACCCCCATTAGAATTGAAAACTCTTTGTGAAAATGTAAGTTTTTCTAAAAAAACACGCTGATGTGCGATCAAAAATGACTTTTTATGAAAAAAAAAGAAAATATCATAACTTTCGCAAATCATGTCAAAATGCTCTAAAAATTGGACTAAAACATTTTGAAAACATAACCAACTTGAAAAAAAAAATTCAAAACCAAATTCCAAGCGGTTTAAAAGATATGATCAAATCTTTAAACCAACTAAGTTTTTGGCCTTCAAACCAATCTACTTATGGGTTGGCCTTAAAACCAAAGTGATAATTTTACAAAAGTATTTGATTAGATCCAATATGCTGCTGTAAAAAATCAGAGATGAAAAATAAAAGCAAATGGAGCTAGAAATTTGATTCAAGCCCCACGGTGGGCACCAAAAATGTACACTCAAAAGTGTCCCACTCTAAACTCTTCTATCCAAACGATTTCATGAGTTTGGAATGCTTGGATGCCGACTTAGAGCTCCCTATCCATGGAGTCCAAGAGAGTATATTTCAAATTCAAGGGCTCTCAGATGAGCCTTAGAGATACTCTTCTTGCTAGTAAACCATGCAATGGGAGGTTCCAAAGACAAGATGCAAGAATGCAAATGTTCCAAGGAGTTCCTCAAGAATGCAATGCAAATGAAAATTAAGCTAGAATGAGATGCAAAGTGGAGCTATACTAAGCATGTATGAGATTGTTACAAAATCAAATATTTAAACTATGTGAGATTATTGCAAGAAATCAAAGTTAAACTAAAAAATGCAACTATGCTAAGAATGCCATATGATCTTATGCTAATGTGATGGAATGAGAGAATGAGACAAGAAATGAGAAGTTCTCCACAAAGCTCCAAAGAAACCTGTTAGAAAACCTTCATCATAACAATATTCAAATGACAATGGATTGAGGGGGAAATCTCTCTCCCTTTTAAAGATGTATGGATGGTAGAGATCAAGATGAAGATGGTGGATGATCAACGGTGGAATTCAAAAAGAGGAGTGATCCATGTGCACACACAAGTCAACCAATAGAATATAAGTTGACTTGTCATATAAGACAAAAGTCACAAAGCCTTTTCTTTTAATTGCAAAATAGAAAAAGGACTTTATGTGTGTACTTTAAGTGGGTTAGAAGAATGGGGTCTTTTATTTAATTAAAAGGGGACATGTTCTTTTAATCAAATAATGAACTTAGGATAGCATAGTCAAACTATAGGTTATAATCAAATAAATTGATTATAAGCAATTTGGCTTAGGTAAGTGATTAAATTAATTTAGCCAAAATGTTGAAAAGGGGGCTAATAGTCTAGATGACCATTTTTAGGTGATTACAGCAATCAATAGAAGAGTTTTGTGCAAACATTTATGTAAATTAGTAAGTTAAAATGCAAACACCTTTTAAATTAGATTTCATAGACTTGTGGATGTCTGGAGAGGATTTCAGATTGATGTGGCGCTCCATTATTTGCCAATGCTAGTTTCTTTAACTTCTATTACAATTGCTTTTTACATTAAAAAAATGATTCTAAACTGCTCTTTTTTTTATTAAAAAGGTTGACATCAGAAATATAAAATGGGTTTAAATTAATCTGAATTGAAGTTATTTTAAGATTGGAACAATTTGATGTCAGAAGTATGAAATGTGTAATGATGCCGCTCTTAGAGGCTATCACCAGTTTTGAAGAAGTATCCAACTAAAAAATCATTGACAGTAATGATGCCGCTCTTAGAGGCTATCCAGAGTACCTATGCTTTTCTTGCTTTTTGAGATTGATGCGTCTGCATGGAAGCCAAAGTGGGATATGGAGCTTCCCAACATTGTATATTCAATTGGTATCTCAAACCAAAGTTTGGATTTTTCTACAATGTTCCATGTAGGCGTGTCCCCGGTAGGGGATGTTTCCAAGACTTAGGGATACAAAAATGTTGTTTAATATCATGGTAGAAGTGGATCCAAAGGCATTAGTGATAATTTTTCAGTAGATATTAATCAGCCTCTCTTGGAATGAAGGAATATCGACTCTAAATGAAAGCTATCAAATATCAAAGATCTGAGCATGTTCACAATGTTTGTTCAAAGATCAACTAACCAAAAAAATTCCAGCTCACCTTTACCATCCTTTAGCTCTCTTATCCTCTATTTTATGATCAAGAACCCAATTGAAGGGGCGAAAGAAAAGGCTAAAGTTGTTTCAGATCAAAGTGGCCATTAATGGTTGTGCTCATGTTTTTCATTTGTCAATGCCTAATACTATTGAGGATCCAGAAATTGTACATAGTTGAGTACAATTAGTAGGTAGATTCTAATTGTGAATATTTAAATTGGTTTTACGAATAGATTCTAGATTATCAACTAGTTTATCACAATTCAACTGTCTATTTTCGTACTAATTTGATCTCCTTTGATCTCCTTAGAAATTGATCAGTAACAACTATCATATTACCTAAAACTATCCTACTATCTTTTGGCAGAAACTATGCTACCTTGCAAACCTTGTTTTAAAGGCTCACATGCTTATACATTAAACCTAGACATAACTAGAGATAAGCATTAAACCAAGACATCTCTTAAACCTAGACATCACTAGAGAGGCAATAGGAAATATCATTGAACATGATTGGATAATAGAATATTCAAATTGGAAAATGAATATATATTACGAATAGACAGCATAATTATTTCAATATTAATATTTTTCCTCAAGTGTCAGAGATAAGAATATCAAACGGGTTGGGAATTGATTAGGATTAAAAAATTTGAATCATAATGAGCAAAAGCTCAATAATATAAAAATAGTAAGCCCTTCTAATCAATCAGTTTACCGCAATTACTAAAAATTACAAGGGAGAGAAATTAATTTTCCTCATTTTTCTTGAAATGTACCTGGAAATAAATTAGAAATCAATACACTTTTTTGAACTTCCAGAACAACAAAAAGATGAATAGTCATTTATAGCTTTGCATGGTTTTTATAAAAGTTATTCAGAAGTGGTGCATATGATAGCCTCTACCAAGACAGGGACTTTAATGAGATGGATTATATAAAATTTTATTTAATTGGTAATGGCAATTTTATTTTATATATTTGAAAAATGACTAACAATTTTCTTTGTTGATATCATAGAGAGACAGATAACTAGTAATGAACATTTTCTATTAAGAAAGATGGTATTGTTCCAATATTGCCGATAATATTAATAAATTATGCCTCAGATTCAATCTATTTTCTTTCCATTATAATTATGAATTGGAATAGGTTTGATTGTTGAATTTGTGAAATTCGTGGCACATATTATTTTCTTTGCAAATACATGATTCTCCTAGATTGACGTAGACCGTTCATTCCATGTATATTAGGATAAAAGAATTACGGATGTAGAGAAAAGAAGAAATCCTCAATTCACCTTCATAATCCTCAATTCACCTTCATAAGAAGCTACAAGAAATCCTCAATTCACCTTCATAAGCAGCTGCAAGTGTTTGGATAGACAACAAACAAGTAAGAATGATGCTGCATTTTACATTATGCATTTATATGAATAAAACATCTGGATATGGAGTGGAATCCTTGGCTTTTCATCCTCTATGAAAGGAAGGTGAGCAAAATAAGGATTTAAAGGGTTCAGAAACTAGAAACTATTGGTGGTCAAGTCACAAAGGCCAAGAAAAATAATGAAACTCCACTTCCATTGAAATGAATGATGAATAAATGAGTAATACTACTCTTCAAAACTTAAGGATTAAATGCCAACAACAACACTTTGAAATCCCCAATCTTTAAAGTGTTATTGTGCATGTGCAAAACTAAGTGTGTATCCATAGCTAATAATGTTGTATAAATAATGTTATCAACAAATTATCCCCCATAGTAGGTACTGAGGTCCATTTGACCATAATCATATTAGCATCTTAGATTTGGGAGTTTATTACATCATCCAATTTAGGTAATAGGATTTGCAACCATTTAAATTTATTAAATGCCAAACCATTTCCTTTCCCAATCTATTATGTGAAAATTTTGAAATGCAGGCGTCATGATAGAATCCTTAGATCTTGCTATAGAAACACTAGTTCTTCCATTAACCTTGCCAATTTTGTAATTGGCTCTAATGGAAAGATGGCTATTAGGTATGTGTTTGCATTCCATGCTTCAGTCATGATAGTATATCCATAACACAGCCTATTTGTTGTTCAATCATCAAAAATACCTTATATTGTTGTCTTGGACTATTGAAAGTGTTGGTAAGGTTTTAACGCTAGTCATTTTTCACTTGTCATCATAGTTCTCTTAGGGACTATATATTCATGATTGTCCCATTTTCTATGAGGCTCTACCTATTATCACTTCTCTTGAAACTTAATGTAACCAATCGTGATGAAATTCCATCATTGTCCTTTTATTCATTCCTTCAACAATATTTCACATTCCTTTTCAAGAATTATTGTTTGCATGGACACTCTTAAAAACTATTGGAAGATAATTTTTCTTCCTTGTCTTTGCTCCCATAGATACCTCCTCCTTAAAGTGTCACACGAGCTAATATACTATGCATTGAAAGTCCTTTTTGACTATCATTGCATTGATTTCATGTTCAAGCATGATTGTCCTCTTGAAAGTACGTGATCTAGCATTGTCTCTTCTTGTTCCTTCTTTAGGATGCTTTCATGGTTGATAGTGTAGGATCCCTCTTACACTCAAGTTATGACTGCCCTTTCATGATAAAAAATTTTCTCCGTCACTTATTCCCTTTGTTGACAATGCTCTTTAAGGTACTTTGCTATATGCTTTCAAGGTCTAACTACTCTGTCCAAGCATATATTCTCCTATCTCTCTTGTAATAGTAAAACAAAAACTGACAAAACAAAATAGGAAAATGCACAAGACCTTTGTTAGAAACAATAGTCCACCAAGATTACTGAGAGGGGGGGTGAATCAGTTATCCAACAATTAAAACATTTATCTTCTTTAAACAAACTTAACCATTCAACCAAAGTAAACAACAACCATAATAAAATGTGCATAGACAATTACACTAGATATGTTGACTAGGGAAACCCTTGATCAGAGGGAAAACCCTGGTGGGAATGATACCCACAAGATGATGTACTAATATAAATATTCATTGTTAGAGAATGGACCCTAGACCCTATTAGGAGTCTATTACAACATTTAGTACATAGAGTCCTTGTTAGGAGATTCCAACCCTGGTAGGAGTTGTGGTACAATGTAGGAAAGATGAGCCCACTTCCCAAACATGCAGTTTCAACTACAAGAAGAGCCCACTGCACAAACATGTAATTTACTATTATATTCTTCTTTCCTTTGTTCTATCAACTGAGCCAATCACTGTTAGACCTTGTAGACTAGGTCACAAACCTCAAATCACTCAATAAAACCTTGACAATGAAGTTTCCTTCACTTTCGCACTGCTCTACTGAACTTTGCATTTCACTCTTGCTGTTGTTTATCATCAAATATATAGCCATATCATTCCATACCATGATAAAGGAAAATGTCCTTCCTTTATATCGAGTTCTCAAAACAATTCCTTGAGTCGACTGTTAGACCTTCTCAATTAATTATTATAGGACCACATTAAGAACACGTTACACTTAGTGATAACATAAATCTCCCACCTTGCAACTTGAATAACTCTTTGTACACGCAATATTATGATGAGAGAGCTTAGCAACATCATCATCAACATGTCTTCTTCATGTCCTCAATCTTGATTCTCAGAATAACAATTCCACTAAGAGGTATAACAAGTTTATAAGAGCATGCCTCTGTAAACTCTATCTCATAACAAACATCACCAAAACTTACATAACTTCTTCTATACTTATCCTTTCTTCTTCCAACAATTAATTGCATATACTAGATACTCATAAGTATCTTCTATAACCTCGGATAGTGTAAACACTCAACTAGCCATTCGTACCAACTTGATCTTTCCGTTCTTCTATCAGATACCATAGGAAACTGCTATGTTGACATCAATGACAAACTCAGTCGTAAATGTAACATATCATCATAGTAACATATCTACAATACTCCCCCATAGGAATATCATCAGAATTCATGCTTCAAAGGTCAATCTTCCAACAACCTTCACATCATTCTCCTTCTAATCAAACCTTTGTTAGATAAGTGATCTTTTCTGATATAGAAAGGGCTTCAAAATTTCTCTCACTAGTTGGCACATTGACCTTATTAATCCTATCTTCAATGAAGCCAAAATCTTGAAATGGATATGTCATATTAGAATCTTGAATTGAGAAAACCAAGGAATTGTGATGCCCAAAGAACTAGCCCTGCAACCAAAGGATACTTAATGACTTCTCTGTAAACAAAAGCTTGTAATGGCTTTGCAAAATCCCCAGTCCTCAATGGATATTGTGCTTTTACACAACTAAATTTATATCTAGAACTATCAATGTTGCAAAAATGTTATTAGTACATTATTTCTCCTAGTAACAATTTATTGGGTAGTTATGTCCACTTGATCATAATCATATTAGCATATTAGATTTGCAGGTTTATGAGATCAATCAATGCATATAACAAGCTTTAAAATCAATGAATTGCTATCATTAAAATTTATGAAATGCCAAACCATTTACTTTTCCCAATCTATTATGTTAATAAGAAACCTATAGAGAGAACATGGAATATCTACTTAGTTCAGACCTTGGACCTCAGAATTGGCTAATGAGAAACCCCAACTAATCTTATCAAAAGTTTATTTGTAACTAGCTCAGGTATGCACCTATCTAATTTCATTGGCACACAAATTTCTCTCTTATGATGGATAACTTATATTTAGGTAAAAGTAGTGCTATGCCTAATGCATATTTGTTCATAGATAAATTATGTTAATTTGGTATGTCTTTGCAAGTTACTTATCTTTATGACCTATTACCTCAAGAATAAATAATAACTAAACATGTAAAATGGAAAAGAATTACAATAAATTGAAGCAAAACCACGAAAATAGCCACAATAAATCTCCAACGAAAACATTTCTAAGGTTTTGATCGTGTCTTTAGTCCATTACCAACAATAAATGAATGGTTAAAAGATCACAAGACCATTACATACACCCGAATGTGTGTCCATTATTCTTAAATTTAGAATGGCAGGAAATCTAGGAGGACTAAGAGGCCTCAGTAGTGAAGGAAAATCACTATAAGAGGTTGTTAAAATATGAGAATAAAATTGATACCATATTTCATAAAAATGGGTTCTACAAAAATAAACCTGCCAACTTACACCAAGGACCTTATCAAGTCATACTTTATGTACAATTAGGCTTGCCTGCTAGTAGACCTCCAATAAGATATTTTGAGCATAAATTTCCATTCCTAGGTCATGATTCAAATGTAAAAGCATATTAGGATACCTATTTGCAGCCTTCGTCTACATATCCAAAATAGAGGTAGGGTGTTTTAGGATAAAATGACTCAATAATTGATTGGTAGTATGAAACTTGGCCTATTTAGGCCACTTTTACAAATTACCTATTGTATTCCTCCACTCTAGACTTCTACACTCAATTTTTGGGCCTTGGAAATGTTACATATGGTATAAATCCACAATTTTCAACACTTGGAACTCTCATCAACTCACCCTTTTATCAAACCCTTAGTCTACCTATGCAAAACAAGCCTAATGCATGAAGATATTAGGCTAGGGCATCATCGAAATGGCATCTAGCACACTACCCTGTTTTTGGAAACTTATGTAGCATAAAAGAAATCCAAAAAATCCTTCTTCCACTGATTCATTCCATTCCACCAGTTCATATAATTTATCAATGGTGAAATGGGTCTCAAAGCATTATTTTGTGATTCAAATTGCCACACCCAGGGTTTCAGGACTAAATTTAGTAAAATCACTCTAACTTCCACAAATATAAATGAAAAATGAACTAACTAGTTGAAAGTGATATTGGATTATGAGGATCATCCAAAAAAATAGGTTTTACACTAGTTAGGGGTCATACATGACCATACAGAGCTCTACCTTAGTGAGAAAATTAGAAAAATGTAGGAAATCAGAGGTAGTTTTATTGCTTTTGCCATCCAAATCACATCCAGTCCTTCCTTGTTCTAACACAAGGTATTTACATAACTATCTATTATCTCCAGTGGTTACAACTTCCATTTGAATTTTAATTAACTAAAAATAGCCACTTGTCCATTATGACAACTTATGGAGTAGTAAAGAGGAACCATGTAGAGCCGTACTAGTATTAGTAGGGCCCTTCATGCATAAACAATTAAAATATGTTGTTCATGACCACAATCAGATTTTTGTTGAATTTTTTATCCGTTCTAATCTTATCAAAGGTATTCCTTTCTACTATTTTTATCTACTTCCTGCATTATACATATACAAACTATTCTTAAGATATGCTCCTAGAAGGAAATCAGCTACAAAATAAAAATAGCAAGACTAATAATAGTGGAGTAGGATAAACATGATCTTGTTCATCATGGAATCCCTCCAAAATCAGTAAAAATTTCAACTAAAAATGAGAATGTATGCATGCCCATTGTAAAAACATGCTGACGAAAGATGAGATTACGTACTTGTTTATAGAAAGAACAGTTTGACTTTGCTGCCTTCTAGAGCCGATCGTAATGTTTGTGGACAATAATATACAGAACTTTTTGGAAATTCTTCAAGTTAGATATATTGATCTTTCAGATTAGAATGCATTGACAACAACGATTTAAATCTAAAAGATATTAGATGTCAGCAATGTTTTTAAAATTGAATAATAGACCCAAAAAAATCAAGAAAATTTTGTAAAATGTATGAAGAAAATTTGGGAATATTAAATTTAAAGAGGATAATATTTTCAAATGATAAGTAATTTGGGAAAACATCCTAAATTCTTATAAATAAATAGGAACTCAATTGTTGTATAATGACACTAAAGCCAGACCAACTTATGGAATCACTATTATCTCAAGAAAATAGAATGAATAGGATTTCATAAAGTTTACATTAAAAAATAATAATTATAAGATTCAAATAAGGTTAATATTAGAGAACATAGTGTCACTAAAAATATCTAAGAATATGTAAGAGAAAGAGGTGAATATTATCTTGCGTAAGAGGATTTGGTAATTTTTTGAGAGGAAGTTAATACAAAATAAAAGGACAAATTTTAGTTGTAATGGAGGAGAGAACTTGAGATGTGGTCATGTAGAGAGGATCAAGCTACATGAGCAACTAGAGGATCATGGTCTACTAGTGAGATTCAATTCCTTTTTGTCAAATTTGGGTGATGTCTAGTCAAACTTTGCAGATTTTTGCAAGTGTTTGGTTAAATGAATCACTTTAGGCTAGATTACTTTTTAATTGTCTATTACAATGTTGTCCATTTGCATTAAACTCATGCGTTGATGATGTTGAAAATTATCAGTTGGATTCAATTTATGATTTTTATACATAATTGTTCCTTGTATGTGTGCAATTATTTGAGAAGCATATAATTGAATATTGTTATTGCATAATTAAATGTGTCTTCCGATTTTATTAAGTATAATCGCATATTTACAATAGTTAAAATGTTGATCTTGTTCAAGATTAGAAGTTTGATTATTTTGGCCTCTAGTATGTAGAAGGATTTTGATACATTGATGTTGAGGAAGTAGAATCTTCCGACATAGGTCTTGATATGACAGATGCTAGAGGATCTAAGTACATCACTTTCAATGCAATTAGTTTATGGTGCATGGCACAAATTCCTTACATCTAAGCTAATTTTAGTATGATTATAACATATGCCTTCCAATGGAGAGATGACCATCATACTCAAGAATTTGTACCAAATTTTCTCCATACAAATTCTTGGTGAGAGGGTTGTGTAAGACCTAGGAACAAGATTGCCACCCATGGAGGGAGTAATGAAGGATGACGAGCTCAAGGTGGTTGGTACCAATTTATGGTTTAATTTATCCATTGGTTTCTATGAGGAATATGTTTCTTTTCAATTAAATGTGGTTAGGTGGTAGAGAGAATTATTTAGGAGAGTATACACTATCCCTTGTAGTACATATACATATATGTTGTAACATATCATAGGTTTACTACCATGGTGTCTGTGGTGATGTTGTTCCACATATAGGCACAAGAGCTTTTTGTAATGACTCAAATGATATTACATAAGGGGAGTTCCACAAGACAATCCTAGATGTACATGTATAGTAGTATTGTTTCCTAGCATAGCATGGGGAATATGTTGTGCTAGAGAAGAATGTCAATGACTTTGATACATCTCTAGAGGCCATGTTTAGATTGTGAGGAGTATAAAGGACATCTCCCTTATTGTTGATCACAACAATATTTATTGGCCACACTATATACATTATTGAGTGATTTTTATTAAGTCATGTGTAGAGGCAATTGGGTAGAGAGTATGGATTGTTGTGGGGATACACTATATTTTCTTACAATCATAGATGATTCTAAGGGGCCTACCAATGATACATATTTAGTGATTGCAGATTTTAACAGTTGCAATGACTATTAGTTGTCGAGGATACAATACTACTAGTGGGTGCATGTGGAGATGATTGGTGTAAAGGAAGTGGTGTGATAGATAGATGAGGCTAGAGATGAGGACATGTTTTTATGAGGACCATGTCTTTTTTGAGACCCAAGATGAGGAGAGGGAGTTTAAGGAGTGCATCATAGGTTGTATAGTGCAAAACCTTAGATGATAGAGGGTGTCAACATAGGTATAAAGATGATACAAACTTGAGGATTAGTTTATGGGTGTAGTGGACTATAAGTGGGATGAGATGCTAATGATGAAATATATGATTAGATAACAAATATACTCGTAAAAGATATGTACAAATTATCAGGAGCGATGAGAGTAAACATGAGAGAGATACAAGACTAGAATAGGCCACTAGTTTATAAGACACAATGGCTGATTTGAAAGCTAAGTGATACCTTTGTGAGCAAGAAATATAGAGAAAACAATCCACTAATCAAAGTGAATGTATAGTATAGGGCCAATCAAAGGTGATAGACATGGAGATTTTTCAGGTATACCCAAGAGAGACGGTACTACATAAATTTGTATGAGAGTATGACACCACATAACAACTCAAGGAAACCAATCTTCATATAAATATATCAAGGAAAGGTTACACAAGACAATGGGAAAGGGAAGTAAGGGGTCAATGTGCCCCCAATGACCACCACACACATGCAATTAGAGACAAGGAGATGTGGGTTCCTCCACAATTTAGGAGAAAATATAGTCAAAGAGTGCTTGATCTTTGTAGCTCATTATGATTTTTGGATTTTTTAGATATTTAATTTGTTATGGACAATGACACATTATTCTAAATATGTATACAAGAATCAATTTTGGCACTCCTTATGCACAATGCATCAATCTCATTATGGTGTTTGTAAATGAAAATATCTACTACATCGGGAGTATTTGTTGATGAATGATTATGTTATGATGTAGTGCTAATATGTAGGAATTCATAAATAATCTATTTATGAATGTATTTATGGGGTGTAAGAATCTATTAATATTTTTATATATGCCAATTGTGGTGATATGAATATAATGATAACATAATGCTTATATGAATTTATGATGCTCATATGATTCTAATGCTATGGAATGTGGTGTAATGCATGGATTATGATCCATGTTTTGATTATGATTTAATGATGTATTTATAGAATGTGCAATAAATATTATGCCTATGATGCTTATATGCATGTGTATCATGTCTTAATATGATTGTGAATGTAGGATTGAAAAATTCATGATGTTCTTTTTTGGGTGTATCATGATATAATTAAGAAAGCTAGATGAATGGTTAGAGAGAAGAGAATAAAGTTATATTTATCAAAGAAAAAAATGGATCAATGGGATGAGAAAAATTGGAATAATAAAAGAGAATATGGATAGATATGAAGTATATGAAATAGATGCAAAAATTTGAGATTTAATGATAAAAGTGCCTTTTTTAGCATCATAGTGAATTTTTAATTATTTCACACACACGTGTACGCCAAGGGATGGAAAGATAAAGATGAAATTGATGTCACTTTGCATGAATAATAACACTACAAACAAGGGATAATCTTATCCATTTTATTTAGGAGTGTTGTCAATCAAGCTATGTGCAGCAATCACAAAAGGTGATTATCTTTATGGAAAAGACATTGGAAAACCTTTTATTAGCCTAGGATATAATATGATGCTAATAGAATATGTTGGTAGAATAATAAGAGCCCAATTACCCCATAACCCCATGAAAACATCGTACAAATACAAGATACAAAATAATTCCATTTCTCATCCTTCGTCATCTAATGAAATTTAGGTGTCATCAAGTAGCATAGGTAGATAGCATAAGACAATCACACAAAATGAAAGGATCATTGACCAAAGAAGTTAATGACCATCTAGAATGCCTTGCCAAATATATTTGTTTTAAATAAGATAAGTTTCATCATTTTTTGGATATTATATTGATTGATTGATAATATGTTGATTGATTAATAAGGAGATTTTTATACGACTAGTGTGTCCACAATGATCAAGATAGATGAAGTCATTTAGGAAATTGATTAATTTAGGCAATATTATAGTGTAATAGTTGATATGTAGTTAAAACTACATGAAATTGAAAAAACTAGTAAATTGTCATCTGGACTGATGAATAATCTTGTACAAATTAGAATTTAAGGGCCTACTACTTAGAAATTGTCATTTGGTGACCTATACTCCATTCTCTAGTAACCTATACACTATCATATCAACATATCCTTTTTTATTGCTGAAACTTGACTATAAATTACAAACTAATTTATGGCCCATGCATATTGTTGTATGAGAGAAACAAACTATAATTTGGGAAAGCATTTTTCCATATGAACCTACAAAAAAATTCCAAAATAAAGAGAAATTTTCATCTAGTTTGGTCATTTGATTGATCTAATCACTTTCTGAATATTATTTGATCTTCTATCATCTTGAATGATGAAATATGAACATGAAACTATCAACAAAAAACTCGATCATCAAAATTAATTATAAAATTAATCTATGCGAAAACTAGTCTCACATTTTAATCCAACTTGCTACATCTACTTTGTTGTCACAATTGTTGTTACAAGAGTTACCGTCTAAGTAATTTATCCATTACTTTGATGACTCATACCTTGTTGTACATCACTCTTTTATCATAAAACAATCAAGATGAGATGAACTTTAAGCATGATCTTGATTTGATTCTACTGATGTTATCAAATCTTAATGCCCATTTAAACCAAAAATGCATGAAAACTATCTCTTAATTTTTTAGGAAAGGTAAAGGTCCAACTCAAGCTTTGATGTTTTATTCATCCAATCATGAGTTATAATGATCTCCATCACCAGAAAGTTTCCATACATTAAATAAATATTTTGTAGGAACTACAATAATTGTTTCAACTTGTTGCTCTAGAAACAACCAATAGCTAACATTCTCAATAATTCATCTCTTGATGTTGCCTTTTCAAACTCTTCTAGCTCTAAACACCTAAGCAATGTTCCATCTAGACTCTTCCTATACAAGTCACCAAAGATCAAAGTGTAATGTGAAGCATTGCAGAGGAGTTGGTGTTTTTGGTTTTCCATGAGTGTTTCAGGAATAACTTGATCACATTGGTAAGAGAAGATAGCTACATAATAGGAGGAATCATGTCCTACAATAGTGCAGATCACCTAGTTATCTAGGGAATCATAGGCAGGATGACATAATTCTTCCACTAGGAACTCAAATCGTGATTCATGTTCATATAGTTGGAGAATAGATGCTAAATTGGCCATAGCATTGGTAGCCTTGTTTTGTACTCTAGGAATTTGCTGAAATGTCACAAAAGTGAAATAGTTCCTTAGGGTGTCTATCAATTTCTTATAAGGGATCAACTTGTCATCTTTTTTTGATATTTTTTGTTCACTTGGTTTATAACTATTGGATTTGAGCAAATACACAAATCAAATGCACAAGCCCTCAAATCACTTGCATGTAGAAAACATGTCACAGAGAAGAAAAAGGCAAGAAGAGGCAAGGGTTCAGTCTGAAAATAAGAAGATTGTATTCTTAGATAAAAAGTAAATTGTTGTACAAAAATACAAAGGGAGAGCCTATTTATAAAGGTCTCTAGGAAGCTTGTAGAACAGGCTTAGAAATTCCTTGAAAGTGCTAGGAGATACGAATGACAACTAAGCATACATCCAGAAAAGGTGGGATATCCTCGATCAAGGTGAGAGGATAAGTATGACTTAGATAGGAACAAACTCCCGAATTGTCAACAACTCCTAGACTACAACTAATAAATAAATTCATTAACCTAAGTAAACTTAAGTAAAAGAATAAATAATTATTTACTCTAACACCCCCCCTTAAGTGCAACTTAGGGGAATGCCTTAAGCTCACAAAAACTAAGATGAAATAGAGAATGGGTCTTGGTAATGAGGCCAAGTTAGGTACCCATATACAATGCAAAGAAATGTAACCTCTTAAAATGGGGAAAGAGGGAAAACCTCATGGGAAAAACCCTCCCCCAAAAAGAGGTAAGTACAAACATGCTGAAGAAATGAAGGAAGGAAGGAAGGCCTCAATAAGACCCCCAAAGGACAACTTCCACCAAAAATGTTTCAAGAGACTCTCTCAAAACCATAAGTACAACCAGCCCCTCCATAAGAGATAGAAAAGATGCCAAAGCCCCCTAGAATAATGGAGCCCCTGGAGAAATAATCGAACCAATGAAACTCCAATGCAGAGTAAACAAGAGAACAAAACAAGGGAACCCTGAATGAGAGGGAAAACTAGAAGGCCTAGTTGATGCTCAAAGGAGAAAATATGAGGATCCTGAAAGGGAATTCCCAAGGCAAGTGTGATGATATTGTCATGAATGTCCATTGTAGAATCTGCAATAGGTCCACCTAGAGGCTTTATGAATGGAGCTAGAGGATCAGGCAGAGCAGAAGAAGAGTAGTCAAAATAAGGATCTTAGGAACAATACAAAGGTTCAAGTATCCTAACTGCACCACATGATGCTCTTGCGAAAGAGAAGTAGTGTTCTTTGACAATGTAGATGGTGGACCAAAGTGCAAGAAGGTTTAGAGACAAGTGGAAGGATCAACTACCCCTATAGCAATAAGACCTCCTATTGCATGATCTCGAATGAAGACTAAATCA
This sequence comes from Cupressus sempervirens, assembly GCA_028749045.1. Taxonomy (NCBI): domain Eukaryota; kingdom Viridiplantae; phylum Streptophyta; class Pinopsida; order Cupressales; family Cupressaceae; genus Cupressus; species Cupressus sempervirens. Next base: position 569,030,220 of record CM053789.1, on the reverse strand, counting down.
ATAGTGAACTCAACTGTCTTCCCTGATCCACTACATGTAATTTGAGAAACCAAGAGAAGGTTCGCAAACAGAGATGGAACAAACAATACACCATTGAAGATACCATCCTAGATGCAAACTAAACCTTTCCCATAGAATGGTAGGGCAGTGTAATTCCCCATGAGAATATGAGGAATGGGAGAAGCCTCAATAGTGGAGAAGACACCTTGAGAAGACATCATATGGTGAGAAGAACCTAATGAGTTGGATTTGAGCAAATACGCAAATCAAATCCACAAGCCCTCGAATCACTTGCATGTAGAAAACATGTCACAGAGAAGAAAAAGATAAGAAGAAGCAAGGGTTTAGTCTAAAAATAAGAAAATTGTATTCTCAGATAAAAAGTAAATTGTTCTACAAAAATGCAAAGGGACAGCCTATTTATAAAGGCCTCTAGGAAGCTTGTAGAATAAGCTTAGAAAGTCCTAGAAAGTGCTAGGAGATAAGAATGAAAAGTAAGCATACATCCAAAAAAGGTGGGATATCCTTGATCAAGGTGAGAGGGTAAGTATGACTTAGATAGGAACACAATCCCATGTTGTCAACAACTCCTAGACTACAACTAATAAATAAATGCATTAACCTAAGTAAACTTAAGTAAAAGAATAAATAATTAATAAACAATTATTTACTCTAGCAATAACGAGTTGAGAATCTCCATTGATGTGCAATTTAGTGATTCTCCATTCAAGGGCATTTTGATCCCATTTTTTAATGTCTCATATTCTGCAATTTTGTTTATGTGAGGGAATAAGAGTTTATAGGATTTTGGGATCATATATCCATGAGGGGAAATAAACAAGACAATTTCTCCAGTCCATTCTATGTATGAGAATTGTCAAAGAAAATTTTCCAAGTTCTCTCAGTGATGTACATAAATGAGGCATCTAGAATTTCAATTTGCATTGGTGTTGTATCTGCTAGTGGAAAAGCAGCCAATTGATCAACTATGGCCTACCCCTTGATGGCTTTACATTCAACATACTGAATGTCAAATTCTAAAAGAATCATCATCCATTTAGCTAGATGATTGGTAAGTGCAGCTTTGCTCAATAAATATTTTAAAGGATCAATTTTAGCGATCAAGTGAACTATATGTGCCAACATGTAATGTCAATTTTTTTGAGAAGCAAAGACCACGGCAAGATAGGCTTTCTCAATTCTGGTGTAGTTCATTTCATAAGCCACTAAAGTTTGACTGATGTAATAAATAGCCTATTCTTTACTAGGCTCATCACTTTGGGCTAATAATGCTCCTAGAGAATGAGTTGTAACTAATATATACAAGATCAAAGTTTTTCTCATAATGGGTGGCATCAAAATTGGAGGTTTAGCAAAGTACCCTTTGACTTGGTCTAGGCTTTTTTGACATTCATCATTCCAAATATGAGTAGAGCCTTTATGCAAATTCTTGTTGGAAGATTGGGCTTTATCAACCAAGAAATGAATCTTCTTATGGATTGCAAATGTCCTTGCAAACTTCTAAGTTGACTGATATTTCTTTGGGGAGGCATTTCTATGATAGCTTGGACTTTTTTGGGATCAACCTCAATACCTTTTGCTGAGATAATGTAGCCTAGAAATTTTCAAAAAGTGACACCAAAGACACACTTTTTTGGGTTCAACCTAAGTTGAAATTGTTCCATACAGTCCAATATCAAACTAAGGTCTTCAAGATGTCTGTCTCATTTTCTAGATTTAACCAATGTGTCATCAACATAGTCTTCCATATTTTTATGCACCATATCGTGGAAGATAGTGGTCATTACTCTTTGATAGCTAGGACTAGCATTTTTGAGCTTGAAGGGTGTGACATTCCAATAGGAAGTATCCAAAGCACATGTAAAATTTGTCTTCTCTTCATTGGCTAGAGAAATCTTAATTTTTTTACACTCGAAAAAGTCATCCATGAGGGAGTACATTTAATAACCTATCGTCATGTCCACTATCATGTCTATGTTTGGTAGTGGAAAATCATCCTTGGGGAATGCTTTGTTTAGATCTCTAAAATCAGTACAAACTTGAATGGATTTATCATGTTTAGCCATAGGTACAATGTTGGAAATCCACTCCACATAGTCAATAACTTTGATAAAGTTTGCACTCAGGAGTTTTTCCAACTCTACCCTAACTAATAGGGCTACATGTGGATGCATCTTTGTTAGTTTTTGTTTATCAGGTTTTACAATAGGAGAGATAGATAAATGATACATGATAAGATTTGTATCAAGTCCTAACATATCTAAGTACATCCATGCAAAATTGATCTTCTTGTTTTGAAATAATTTGGCAAAATTCTCCTTTTCCTCAGTTGATAGTGATTAAGCCACATAGATAATTTTAGGATATTTCTTTATCCCCAAGTTGATAGACTATGTAGGTTCAATTAGAACCAAATATATCTCTTGAAAATAGCTTGGTAGACTACAAAGTACCTCATCCGTAGGTGCCTCAAGTAGGTTTTCACTATTAGATACATCTTTTTTTTACTATTTTTAGCTTAAGATACCACCACAATGTGGTTTTTCCCATTTGACCACTTGTTTTTTTTTTTTTTTTTTTTTTTTATGACTAAGGTACTTGATATCTAATTTCATCATGTTAAATTAATTTTGCTGGTGGAAGAAGTGATGTGTTCAATGACATATATGTAACAAGCAATCTTATAGTCATTTTGAAAGGATGGTATTTCAGGTCTTTAATTTTGAATCGACCAATCTATGAGATCAAGGTGAATCAACAAGAGTGATGTGGAAGCTTCAAGGTTGTTAATACAAAAAGAGTCATATCTGGTGACATGCAAAGTTGAGCCTATAGTGAACATTACAAAGGAGTCTAGATCAGGAATAGACCTACAGGGACAATTGTGATACACTAAAACATTTTGTGAGCCAACCTTATCTAACCCTATATTAGACTCTTCAAGTACATTCAGTGGGGTGTCATAGGTGTGAATGAAATCCATTCATAGCTCACAATATGCATCCAAAAGGCTTTCTCATTCATACTTGTGAGAGTCTATACTCTGATCTCTAGCAATTAGACAAGCAATGTTTTGTCTAATTCATCCTCTATTCATTTCATGGTCAAACTCATCTTGTTCCAGCTATCAAGAAGTAGAATATTCAACATCATTATTGGTAGTTGGTGTTTCTTCTCCCCAAAGGAGGGAAGTTAGAGGCATAAAGTCCTCATATTGTGAAGTGGCAACAACAAAGGGAGGATCATCATCCTCTAATTCACTAGACATGGGTGCTCTTCGATCAAATGTTGGTATATCATTTTCTAGCCCAAAACCTAGGCCAGTGGTATCTCAAGTGTCATGACCTTGAGTATGACTTAAAGGTTCAACTAGAGATTTTGTGTTACTATTTAAAGACCCATGGACTTGATAGCCCATATTTGTGAGAAATTTATATCCTTTGACATAGCATTTAGGAGAAATGGAAGTGGTGACTGTGCCTACCTCCTCATCTTACTCTTCCTTATAGATCCAATCTTTGACTACTTGTTCTTCTTTTCTTGCTTCTAAGGCAACTGAGGATTGCATGTAAGTGCCAAAAAAAAAGTCATGGCAAAAGAAGAAGGCTTCTTTTTGGTAGAAGTTTTCCCATAAGACTGAGGGGAAACAACTAGAGCAGCAATAGAGTCTAGAGTGTATTTGCCCATACCAAGGCTCATCATTTTCAATTGTTGTTCACACTCTATAAAGTACGGCATTGGCTCATGAGAAGAGCGATTATGTGCAACCAGTGTTTCTATAGTAGATAGTGTATTGATGGACATTGAGTTGTCATCAGGGATAACTATATCAATATTGTTAAAAGGGAACTTGATGCACTAATGGTATGTAGAAGGTATTTCTTGCATATCATGAATCCATAGTCATACCAACAACAAATTGTATACAAGTGGTATGTCTAGGACTTGGAAAATGACATCCTTTGGAATTGGACCAACTCTAATTGGAAGCACAGTTACACCTTTGGAAGGTCTTTTGACCTCATCATAGGCTTTTATAGTGATCTTGCACCTAGGATCAATGGAAAATTTAGACATGCCTAACTATTGGATCACATTGAAGGAAATTATGTTCAACCCTACACCATTTTCTATCAAGACTCGGCAAAGACGTGTACTAAATATCTGGACTTTGACATAGAGGGCAAGGTTGTGGGGATGACTAAGAGCTCGATCATCTTCTTTGAAAAAGGTAAGGTATTGAGGTGAAGAGATATGGTTCACCATAGCTTGGAATCATTTCACATCAATATTTGTGGGAATGTTTGTAGAATGTAGAGTTTTTTCAAGGATATCCTTGTGCAAATGGGATAACTCTAATAACTCAAAAATGGAAATTCGAGCTAGTGTATATTTTAGTTGGTTGACAAGGTCATAGTTGGAGATCCTAGAAGTACTTGGTTGTTTAGAAGATGGAGCATTCTTAGGATCATGAGAAAATTTTAGGACAACCTTTGATTTCCCCCTAGTGACGGTGTTGAGTGGTGCACACTATGAAGAGGAAGATTCAGCCACTTGGAGTACCACCTTAGGTCTAGTGTCATTATGGTGTTGAGGATAATTTCACATTTTTAGGACAACTTTGGGTCTTTCATCTTTAGGTCAATTTTTTTCATTAGAACTTGCCATACATAAATACTCAATAGGCTCAAGCATGCCTATAAGGTTGTCTACATCAGCATAGGCATAGCTGATTCTTCTTACCAGCTTTGGAGGTTTCACCTTTCTCATTTTCTACAAAGGGTTGTTTAAAAGCTTTGTGGTCAGATTTTTTAATGAGGCCATTAGTGACAACCTTACTAGCCTCAATGAGATCTTGAATTACATCTTTGAACTTGAAATTTTTTTTAGTATTGTGACCCTTGCTTCAGTAAGCTACAAATGTGATCTTCTCTCCACCATGATGGTCTGACGGGTTGGTCATAGGGATGGGAATTATCTGGTAGAGTAACCATCTTGTTTGCAATTAAGGTTTTTTAGACCACTTCGTAAGGCTCAACCATTGGTGTATAAACACATCATTTTTTGGTAAACTTAGAGATCTTGTCAAATTTTTGTGGTTTTGAAACTTCTTGTTGTTTTGTAGCATAGATAGCATTAGAAAGGTTAAATATAGGTTCCTTGGTCTTAGGAGTGTCCACTACTTCGTCATTGACAACATATTTTTTTTTATTCCAAGGTTTGCCTTTGTCTTTGCTATTTCCATTGTTATTTTTGTCTTTGTTCACAACAATGTCACCTTTCTTGATAGCAAGATCCTCAATGTGATATGAACTCTCAACCATCCCATTAAAAGATGTGAACAACTACTTTCTTAGGTCAAAGCATAGCTCAGGTACAAGTGTGTTGACAAAAAGGTTGATTTTCTTAGCTTTAGGAACTTGTCGATGGTACCTATAGTATAGGGATATCCATCGTTGAAGGTATGTTGCAAAGAGTTACCCCTACTTTTTCTTACTTTGGCATAAGTCCAACATAGTTATAGGATGTTGAATGTTGTAAGAGTATTTTTGCATAAAGTATTTTGCAAGCTCATCAAATTTTTTGAGAGGGGTAGTCAATTTTGTGAACCACACCATTGCTTGCCCTCTTAGACTTCTAGGAAACAAACACATAAGATATAAGTCTTCATGCGTAAAATCCATACTAATAGCATAGAAATGTCTCACATGATCATGAGAGTCACCATTTCCATCATACTTTGTTATAATTAGGAACCTCTATATCCTTAGGAAATGGAGACATGTATAAACGCGTATCAAATGGAAGAGCACAGATTGATTTAAGAAATGACATTTTAGGTGGATCTTTGGTAGTTTGCAATTGTGCAAGTTGTTTTCTTAGTTCTTCAATTTGTCCTCTTAATATTTCAGCCTTGGTAGGTTCTCATTTTTGAATTATTTATTGCACATTGAAATTTTGGGGGAGCTATTGATATATGATTGAAAAGATCATTTGAGTTAGAAAATTTTTGTAAGAAGTATTTTCAATCATTGTTTTGTCACTAATGTCAAACCTACTATATGTTGGTAAGATTATGTTTCAAGCTATATCACTTAGTTGATTGATGAAGAGGATTTGATCAAAAAGATGTGACAAAAGTACCTAGAGGAAAGGTTGAGTTATGACTATGTATTGAAGTGCAAGAATCAATTAAGATATTGATAACATAATGTATTGATGATCTACTTGGGGTTACAAAACATTTGGCTACACTTAGAAAGTTCAAAAGAAAAAAGTTGGACAAAGTTCATTTACCAAGCTTGACCAAGTTGATAGAAGGTGCCAAGTAAAGTTAGTGTAAGCCAAAGAAAAAGTCAATTGGAGCTAAGTGAAAGTAATTTCTAGTGCAAGCCAAACAAACAAATAGGTGCCAAGCAAGTTAGTAGATGCTGAGTGATTTTTAGTATGTGTTAAGCACCAGTAAAATCCAGTAGATTTTGAGTAACACAGTATGTTCCAAGCATCAATAAATTGATAATGTTGAGCTATTGCATTACGAATAAGATCAAAGATTCACCAAATGAAAGTCAACAAGTTTATTTTCTTAAGACTTTTGATTTAGGAGGAAGAAAAGATTGATGACCTAGAGGCACAGAATCTTATGTAAACCATTTTGGAGGTGAATTCAAATGGATTCTAAGAGAAGTTTCTAGAGAAGACAAGATATGGGGTAGATACATTGTATCCTACCTAATCCATCAAAAAACCTAATTTTTGAGATGGATAATGAGTTAGAAAAAGAGTTCTAATTCCCTATATCTAGGGATGCCTGATCATAAAGCAAATGTTGAGAGGTCAGAGAGTTTTTGGATGCAAAAATATGACAAGATGAAGGAAGAGGGTTTGCCTCATCTAGTGACCCAAGAAAAGAAGTATGCAATGGTGACCTAAGCAAGAAGGCTAGAGAAGGTTGAATGCTTAAAGGGTGAACAAGCTGTTAGAACTACAAAGATTGGAAGCCAAGCAGAGTTAAGGAATGAATAGTGATCTGTAATCTGCAAGTAAGGTTGTAAGTTGTATCAGATCAAACTCTACTATTACTCTTTAACAATTGTATCAGATAAGGGTAAATTCTTTGGAGAAAGGTTGACTTAACAGTCATTGGAAAATCCTTTAATAGGGTGGCATTCCAAGTGAATGACCTAAAGTCCTCTAACAAGGCTCACTTTTAATAGGGTGATTAAAATCCCTTAACTGGCTCACATTTAATAGTGTGTGTTGTAACTTTTAATAGGGTTGGCCTTTAACAAGGCATCACTTTAGAAGAGTGAGAAAGGAGTAGCATGGTACTAATGGTTTTTCCCAAATTGGATTTCTATGTTAAATCATTGTGTCAAATGTTCTAATGGATGTGTTATGTTTTATGTTTTACATTTCTACATATTATTTAAATAGTAACATATCAATTTTGGTTTACACAAAGTGAATGCATGCATGGTTAAGAATGTTGTATGGGTTCACTAAATTGTGAAAAAGTTTTATTTAGACATCTAGACCTTTATTAACTAATTCACCCCCTTCTCAATCAATCTAAAAGTATTCCAATAATTGGTATCAGAGTTTAGTTTCTTAAGAGGATTAGTTTAGTTTCTTAAGAGGATTAGTTTCAAGGTACTAAATGCATAAAGATCAAGATGTCAAAGAGAGAGGTACCCAAGCTAAATAGAGATAAATTTCCTACATGGAAAAGTTTGATGAAACTACACCTTGGAGGACTTGGAGATTATGCACAAACTTTCATTACAACAGAACATGTTGATCTAGTAGGAGCCCTAACTATTGAAGATTTGAAGAAAAAGAAAGAGCATAATCAGGCGATGTTGGAGATTGCCTCTACCCTAAGCTATGTTGAGTTTGATGATATCAAAGACCTCAAAAATGCAAAACAGATGTGGGATGCCCTAAAAACTATCTATAGTTGAGACAAAAATGTTCGAAGAGCCAAGTCAGAGAGCCTTAGAGGTAAGTTTGATGAAATGAGAATGGAAGAATGTGAAAACATTGCTCAATATGTTGCTAGAATAAAAGAAGTTAGTGCTATAAAAGTTGCAACTGGTAAAATAGATGATGATACTGTGCTAAGTAAAGTCTTGAGAACACTATTGCCTGTGTATGCCATTATATACTAGGAAATGATCTTACCCTTGAAGGTCTTGTGGGAAGACTCACTACATTTGAATTATTTAATTTTGACAACTACCATCCGAAAAGCATTGAATCAGCCTTCAAAGAAAAATTGTTACTAAAGGATTTTGAGGAGGTAAAGCTAGAGAAGAAGAAAAAAAAGATAAAGTATGCATCCAGTCATAGCAGTATAGATGAGGAAGACATTGAACAATTGCAAGCACTACTAGCCAAAAGATTCCACAAAGGAAAAGGTAAATTAAAAGGTAAGATACCTATCATTTATTTTAATTGCAATGAAGTTGGCCATATTGCAGCAAGATGTACACAAAATAATAATTTCAAAGAAGGAAACAAGTACAAAAATAGAAGAGAAGATGTTGGAAAAGACTACAGAGATAAATGCAAGAAGTTATGCTACATTGCTGATGATAATAACTCTGATGAAAATGATGATAAAGTCGTATATGTTGCAATGAAAGATGAATTAGATGAGGATGAGGCTACTGCACTTATGACTTGTGTGAACAAGAATGACAAGTGGATCATTGATAGTGGATGCTCACATCACATGACTAGAGACAAAAGTAAGTTCATTACCTTATCCTATTATGATGGAAATAGTGTAAGACTTGTTAATGATGCACCATGTTCAATAAAAGGAAAAGAGTCTATCAAGCTTATAGACAATATTTCATGTGACAATGCTTATTATGTTGAAGGATTGAATTATAACTTGTTAAGTGTGTCACAATTGAACAATTTGGGGTGCAAAGTTGAGTTTGAAAATAAGTCAACCAAGATACATGATACAAATAGAAATTTGATTTGAAAAGGTGATTAAACTAGGAGTAATTTGTTTTATTTGGATATAAAAGATGCTACTTGTCTTATTGCAAAATTTGATGATGTATGGCTTTGGAACAAGAGATTATGTCATGTTAACTTTGATAATCTGATTAGTATAAGTAACATGAAAAGAGTTAGAGGTTTTCCTAAGTTGAAGAAACCAAAAAACATAATGTGCAAACAATGTCAGCTAGGTAAGATGACAAAGTCAAGCTTTAAAAGTAAAGCTCATACCTCCAAGGAAATACTTGAAATTGTTCATACTAATTTGTGTGGACCTATTGAGGTGTAAAGCTACAAAGGAGATAGGTATATAATTTTTCTTATTGGTTATTACTCTAGGATGATGGCTCTCATGTTTCTAAAATAGAAATCAGATGCTTTTCAAATATTTAAATGGTACTTGGCAAGCATTGAGAAAGAAATAGGTAAGAGCTTGAAATGTTTGAGATCAGACAAAGGAGGTGAGTTCACTTCACATGAATTTGAAGTGTTCTAGAATGACAAAGGAATTAAAAGATAGACATTAGTACCAAGGACACCCCATCACAAAATGGAATTATTTAAAGAAGAAATAGGTCAATAATGGACTATGCCTAAACACTCATGATGGAGAAAAATGTTGCCCTAAAATACTGGAAAAAAGTTGTAAGTACTACAATATACACTTTGACCCATGTGCAAGTAAAGAAAGGCACTCACTCAACACCTTTTGAAATATGGTATGGTCATCCACCTAATGTGAAATATTTTAAGGTATTTGAAAGAAAATTCTATATTCTCAAAGATGTTAGGATTGGAAATTTTGATGCAAAGAGCGAAGGAGGTATATTCCTTGGTTACTCCATAAGAAGTAAAGCTTACAAGTGTTTAATTACTAACACTTACAAAATTGTGGAAAGTGCAAATGTGAATATTGATGAGTTTACAGAAGCACATGAAGCTGAACCTATGAAAGAATCAAAAGACTACAAGACATTTTCATACTACTATGAAGGAATGCCTACTAAAGAAGATGCTACAAATCATGCAGCAAATCAACAACAAGTTTCAACAACTGTCGATTCATATCCTTTGAATGCCAAGTTACATTTAGATGCCGTGTTGCAAAATGAAGAAAATGCACAATCTAACTCTGAGATTGGCACACATGAAAGAGATGCTAAAATACCCAACAGTGATGCACATAGTGATACTGAAGCTGAAAGACAGAATGTAGCCACAAGAACTAAGCCTAGATTTTCCAAATATGTTAAAAGACACCATTCGGTAGATCAAATCATTGGATACAAGGATGCAAGGCCAATGACAAGAAATAGGTTGAGAGGTGAATCATATTTACTAAGTATGAACGAACCTAAGATAGTAAAAGATTCATTGGAAGATGATGATTGGTACAAGGCTATGGAAGAAGAAATGTAGCAAATAGAAAAGAACAAGAATTGGAGCGTATTTCCCATACCAGAGGACAAGAATGTAATTGACACAAAATGAGTATTTAGGAAAAAACTAGATGAGAATGGTGAAGTAACAAGAAATAAAGCAAGACTAGTTTGCAAAAGGTATGCACAAGAAGAAGGAATTGACTATGGTGAAACATTTGCCCCTATTTCAAGAATGGAAGGATTAAGAATTCTGCTTGCTTATCCTCCATATAAAGGTTTCAAAGTTTACCAAATGGATGTCAAGTATGCATTTCCAAATTTAATATTGGAAGAGGAGGTCTACATAGAACAAATAAAAGGATTTGTAGATAAAAACAATAAGAACATGGTATGTAGATTGCACAAAGCCCTATATGCATTGAAACAAAGCACCAAGAGCATGGTATGAAAGTCTTCATGCTTATCTTGTTAAGATTGGATTTGAAAGAACAAATAATAACAACAATTTGCATATGAAGACAGATGAAGAAAAAGGGATACTATTATTTGAATTTTTTTTTGATGACATAATATTTTGAGGACAAGATGCTCTATGTAAAGATTTTGCAAATCAGATGAAGCAAGAGTTTGAGATGTCAATGTTTGATGAGATCAAGTTCTTTTTGGGACTATAAGTATATCAAATGAAGTATGGTGTATATATCACTCAGTCAAAATATATCAAGGAGATATTGAATACTTTTGGACTTGAGGACTCAAAACTAGTAAGTACACCTATGATAACAACACTCAAGCTATCAAAGAATGATGAATCAACTGAGGTCAATAAAACATTGTACATATCCATGATTGGAAAATTGCAATACATAGTACGTAGCAGACCTGATATTACATTAGCTATGGGAATGGTTGTTAGATTCTCTACTAAACCTAGAGAGAATCACCTGATAGTGTGAAAAGGATAATGAGATACTTGAAAGGAATAGAAGAGTATGGTTTATACTATAAGAAGAATGAAAAGTTTGAGCTGAAAGCCTACACTGATGTTGATTGAGCTGGAAATATTGATGATAGAAAGAGCGCCAATGGAGGAGTATTTTTCTTAGGCAGAAGACTTGTTACATGGACAAGCAAGAAGCAGAGCTGTACTTCCCAATCCACTACTAAAGTAGAGTATGTTGTTGCTGCTATCAATTGCACAAACATTGTATGGATCAAATAGTTGCTAAAAGGAATGAAGAAAGAAATCACTAAACCAGTGACACTTTATTGTGATAATACAAGTGCTATAAATATATCAAAGAATCCTATAATGCATACAAAGACAAAGCACATTGCAATAAAGTATCATTATGTAAGGGGGTTGGTTCAAGACAAAGAGGTGAAGATGGAATATATCAACACAAAGGAGCAAATTTCTAATATCTTCACCAAAACATTACCTAAGGATGCTTATGAATATCTAAGAGGTAAATTAGGGGTGATACCCCTATCAAAGGCTATGTAAAAGACAGAGGGAGTACCCTACATCAAACAAGCTAACATTCATTTCATACAAATTGATACAGTGGATCTTACTTTAAGAAGTTGCCTAAAGTAATAACAGAGCTAGAATTTCAAATCAGTCACAAGCAAGATGACAGAGGGAGAAAATTGAAGAGCCTACAAAAGTTTATATTTTTATATATAAAGATATCAAGTGTTGAGTACATGTCTTTGGCATTGTTGTCAAAGAGGGAGAAAGTACAAGAAATAGATCAAGTGCTTTCTAATCAAGATGAAGATGATCAAAGTAGAATATCAAGTTAGAGGGAGAAAATACATTTGGAAGAAAGTATAGTGTAAAAGAAGAAAAATGAATCAAAGGTACATCATCAGAAGATCAGAAGACTGGAAGCAATAAAGATGGAGAAAGCAAAAAAATAAAAGAGGGAGATATTCTTATATTTTGTTGATCAATAACAAAAGAAAATCAGATAAGTGAGATTTTGTAACCTAAGAAGGAGTTGTTGATAGAGGGAGAAGTATTATTCCCAAGATTTCTTTTTGGTATTGCCTTATTGTTTTAACTTAGTTAGTTCATCATTTGTTTGACTAGTTCATTAGTTTGGTTTGTCATCAATGCCAAAGAGGGAGATTGTTGATATATGATTGAAAAGGTCATTTGATTCATAAAATTGTTGTAAAAAGTGTTTCCAATCAATCTTTTGTCACTAATGTCAAACCTACTATATGTTGGTAAGATAATTGCTTATATGTTTCAAGCACTATCATTTAATTCATTGATGAAGAGGATTTGATCAACAAGATGTAACAAAAGTACCTAGAGGAAAGGTTGAGTTATGATTATGTATTGAGTGTAAGAATTAGTTAAGACAGTGATAACATAATGTATTGATTATCTACTTAGGCTTACAAAATGTTTGGCTACACTTAGTAAGTTCAGAAGAAAAAGGTTGGACAAAGTTCATTTGTCAAGCTTGACCAAGTTGATAGAAGGTGCCAAGTAAAGTTATTGCAAGCTGAGAAAAAAGTTAGTAGGAGCCAAGTGAAAGCAATTTCTAGTGCAAGTCGAGAAAAACAATAGGTGTCGAGCAAGTTAGTAGATGCCAAGTAATTTTTAGTATGTGTCAAGCATGAGTAAAATCTAGTAGATTTCAAGTAACATAGTATGTGTTGAGCATCAGTAACTTGATAATGTTCAGCTACTGCATTATGAATAAGATCAAAGATTGACAAAATGAAAGTCGACAATTTTGTTTTCTTGGAAGTTGTGAATCAGGAGAAAGATGACATTGATGAGCTGGAGGCACAGAATCTTATGTAAACCATTTTGGAGGTGAATTAAAATGTATTTTAGAAGAATTTTCTAGAGAAGACAAGATATGGGGTAAATACATTGTATCCTACCTAATCCATAGAAAACCCTAATTTTTGAGATGGATAATGAGTAGGAAAAAGAGTTCTAATTCCCTATTTCTAGGGAGGCTTGGTCATTAAGCAAAGGTTGAGAGGTTAGAGAGTTTTTGGATGCAAAAATTTGGCAAGGTGAAGGAAGAGGGTTTGCTTCATCTAATGACCCAAGAAGAGAAGTCTACAATGGCATGCTAAGTAAGAAGCCTAGAGAAGGTTGAATGCTTGAAGGGTGAACAAGTTGTCAGAACTGCAAAGATTGGAAGCCAAGTAGAGTTGAGGACTAAATAGTGATCTGTAATCTATAAGTAAGGTTGTAAGTTGTATCAGATCAAACTCTACTATTACTCTCTAACAATCGTATCATATTAGGGTAAATCTTTTGGAAAAAGGTTGACTTAACAGTCATTGGAAAATCCTTTAATAGGGTAGCATTCCAAGTGAATGACCTAAAGTCCTCTAACAAGGCTCACTTTTAATAGGGTGATTGAAATTCCTTAACTAGGTCACATTTAATAGTGTGTGTTGTAACCTTTAACAAGGTTGGCCTTTAACAAGACATCACTTCAAAAGAGAGAGAAAGGAGTAGAATGTTACTGGTGGTTTTTCCCAAATCGGGTTTCCACATTAAATCATTATGTCAAATGTGTTGATGGATGTGTTATGTTTTATGTTTTACATTTTTTCATATTAGTTAAATAGTAAAATATCAGTTTTGGTTTACACAATGAATGCATGCATGGTTAAGAACGTTATATGGGTTCACTAAATTGTGAAAAGGTTTTTTTTTCAAGAATCTAGACCTTGATCAACTGATTTACCCCCTCTCTCAATTAATCTAAAAGTATTACAATAGGAGCTTCCATCCTTTTTTTGTCATTTATTAGAAGTATTGACCCCCATTTTGCGCTAAAGATTTTAAAATAAGTTTTTGAGCAAGCTCATCTTGTTGAAATCTTACAGCGTCCTCACTAGTTATTTCCTCCTTACTTTCATGATGTGATTGTGACTATCTAGGTGGTGATGGACATGCTCTTGTGTTGACTCTAGAAGTCCTTGGAGGTGAGTGATTGCCATGATTTCCCCTGATAAGAATGTGTTCAAAAGGATAATGAAAATGGTCTCTTCTAGTTTCCTCATTGTGTGTATGGCAATTTGCTTTAACTTGTTGATCCACTCCTTCCCTAGCATGATAATTTCCAAAAGTTTTTCATTTTCATGTGCATTTGATTTCATCAAGATGCATGTTGGTTAAAGTGTTTTCACCCATGGGTGTGTTAAAGGGTGTTCCAAATGGGTTCTCAAAATTGTAAAGAAGATTGTGTCAAATGTTCATTGTCTCCCTTTGACTAGAATCAAGGTCTTCCACATAGCGTTGCCTGTAAGGATGCCTAGGTGGATTTTCTAACTATTTGCAAATGAAAGGGAATGACTAGCATTACCAGCTTGTAACCTAGTTGTGACCAAAATGTAAAGACGCGACTTTTCTTTACACAGTGAGAGAAGTGTTTCAAATTTGAAGCTCTTAAAATCAAGAATAATCACTTGTCAAGGTAGAATAGATGGCTTGTCAAGGGTGCTCAAGAATTTATAGCACTAGTGACTCGAGCCAAGAAAGTAAGCAAGAAGCTCAATAGTGAATAGCTAACATAGAATAGTAACCAAATTTTGACAAGTGATCATCAATGACATTTCAAAACTTAAATTTGTCAGACTAAACTTATCTTTTCAACTTTGGAAAACACCTAACATATAGATGTGTGACCAAGACTAGGAAGGACCTAAGCGACAAGAACCTAGATCAGATAAAGCTAAGCATAGACCCTTTTTTGGAACCAAAAAGTCTCAGGTGATATTCTTTCAGAACCTAGGCAATAGTAAGAAAACACAATATGTTGTACAATACAATTTACAATACTTCAGTGACACTTTTCTATTGGCAAAAAATTAACACAAGGCAGGACGATATACTTTAGTATAGTAGGGGACAAAATCTATAACAGTAAGGTGAAACAATGTTAGAAAAAAACTATCGCGAAATATTTTTCCAAAGAAGGTGTGATAAAGTGCTAGTTTTTTGTAAAAAGAGAAGTTTTGACTCCAACTTTATTATGTTTTAGTTTGATAGTCAGATAGTTTTTGCACCAGACATTTTCAAATTGTAGTTTGTGTCAAGTCATAGCAAGGTTTGATAATAGTAGGGGTTTTTAGTATGTCCCAAACAATTGGACAAGGGTAAAAACAACCTTTCTAGTATGCATTTGTGATATCAGAACAACCTTCCTACCAATTTTTATAAAGATGTTGGATTGTAAGAATGTTAAAATGGGTCAACACATTTAAAAACATTAGCCAAGCAATCTACCTTAGAGTCATAGTTTATTACTCAACAACTTGGCCCATGCTTGATGTTCCTTTACCTCACACCAAGTGGTTTCCCACAAGAGATATTGGCTTTTTCATGGAAGTTCCATAAGCACAACTAAGGGAACACACATGGTGAGTGTAAAATCTTGGGGTAATTTGGGTAATCCACTAGGACTGATCCTTGCACCAGGAAGTTGAGAGGAAAAATAAGGTAGCTACTAACCTAGGGTATTTAGAAAGGGATTACAATTGTAATGTTCCTCTTGTACCCAATTAAGAGACACCCCACCATGCAGTGGGTAAAAGACCTTGCAGGTACAAGAGCACCTTAAGCATTCTTGTCTAGTGATCTCCTCATGGTCGTAATCCTACAAAAAATCATAGTAAGTGAAGACAAACAATATGTCTACCAAGGTTTTGTATCCTTGATAGCCTTAAGTTTATAGTGGGTTGGCAGAGTCGAGTATTATCTTGTCCCCACTTGGTTTATTCCTCTTAGGTTATCCAAGAGCAGGCCCTCTAAAGGATTCTAGACTAAACAAGAAGTGGATCAACTTTTGAAAGTCAAGATTTATGTTTCACCACAAGGGTGAAGAACATTTTTCTGATTCACCACAAGGGTGAAGAACATACTTTCCTATTCCAATCATTTCACCCAAACACACCAAGAAGTTTCAATTATCCCCTTACTTTTGAAATTCAAAGGCAACTCAAGATTTTTGATTCACCACAAGGGTGAAGAGCATACTCTCCTATCACCAAGGAACCCTAATTGCAAGTTTAATGTGCCTACAAAAATGAAACAACTAGTAGATGTTGCACATTAAATAAAAGAAAAAAAAAAGCAAGAAAGTTTGGGTTTTTATGCATTGGGTAGCCTTGCAAACAATCGTTAGAAGCCCTTGTGCATTTGAAGCTTTGACATGCATTGTTTTTTATTAGGCGATTAGGAAATCATTTTAGGTAACAACCTACAAACATAATTGTTAGTCCCATGAGTTAGATTCAAAACAAAATGTAATCTACAAATAAACCTCTATGAAACCACTATAGATCTACAAAATTCCAACAAACAATAAATATAGCTGAGAAACTAATCTAATCACTCAATCAGCAAGTAAGTTTAGACCAAGCAACAATTTCTGCTGGAAGTATGTCATGCAATATTTCTTATTATACATGTGCATCAATTTCCTTATGTGTGATATTCCTTCCTATGTCGAGCAATAGAACATATTATAGAAGGGTGATAGAGTTCAGTGTAGTTATATGACACTTTTACCCAAAAATTATTGCACTACAGTTATAAGAAATTTCGTACAAAATTGAAAATATATTGTCTGAAAGATGTGGCTTAAAAAAAAAAAGTGCAAGCAGCATTAAAAAAAAAGATAATAAAAAGAACGAGATGGAGGAAAAAAACTAGCATTTTTCCCCACAGTGGGCACCAAAAATGTACACTAAGAAAGTGTCACACTCTAAACTATTCTATCCAAGTGATTCCATGAGTTTGGAATGCTTGGATGCTGACTTAGAGCTCCTTATCCATGTAGTGCAAGAGAGTATGATTTGAATACAAGGGCTCTTAGCTAAGCCTTAGGAATGCTCTTCTTGCTAGTAAACTATGCAATGGGAGGTTCTATTAGAGACGAGATGCAAGAATGTAAATGTCTACAAAAGATGCCTCAATTATGCAATGCAAATATGAAGTAAGCTAAATGAAATAAAAAATGTAACAAGAATGAGAGTGTTACAAATCCAATTATTATGCTTTGTAATCTACAAATAAACCTCTACGAAACCACTACAGATCTACAAAAATCCAAAAAACAACAAGTACAACTGAGAAACTAATCTAATCACTCAATCAGCAAGCAAGTTTAAACCAAGAAAAAAATTTTGTTGGAAGTATGTCATGTGATATTTCTTATTATACATGTGCAACAATTTCCTTATGTGTGATATTCCTTCCTAAGCCGAGCAATAGAACATACTATGAAAGGGTGATAGAGTTCTATGTTGTTGTATGCCACTTTTACCCAAAAATTATTGCACTACAGTTATAAGAAATGTCATTCAAAATTGGAAAAATATCATTTGAAAGATGTGATTTTTTAAAAAAAAGTACAAAGAGCATGTAAAAAAGATAATAAAAACAATGAGATGAAGGACAAAACCTAGCATTCTACCACACAGTGGGTGCCAAAAATGTACACTAAGAAAGTATCACACTCTAAAGCATTCTATCCAAGTGATTCCATGAGTTTGGAATGTTTGGATGTTGACTTAGAGCTCCCTATCCATGGAGTGCAAGAGAGTATGATTTGAATACAAGGGTTCTCAACTAAGCCTTAAGAATGCTCTTCTTGCTAGTAAACCATGCAATGGGAGGTTCTATTAGAGCTGAGATGCAAGAATGTAAATGTCTACAAAAGATTCCTCAATAACACAATGCAAATATGAAGTAAGCTAAATGAAATGAAAAATGCAGGTATGTTAACAAGAATGAGAGTGTTACAAATCCAACTAATATGCTTTGTGAGCTAGATTATACTAAAGGAAACTAAGCTATCATGCAACTATGCTAAAATGTCATGGATGAGAGAATGTAGACAAGAAAATAGAAGTTCTCCACAAAACCTCTCAAGAACTTGAATTATAAACCTATAGCATAATAGTAAAGAGTGTGGATCCTTTGAGAGGGAGAGCTCTTTCTCTTCTAAAGTTGTACAAAAGGTAGAGATCAAAGTCAAGACAATGGAAGATCAACCGTGGAGTTCAAAAATAACAGTTGATCCATCTGTACACACATGTCAACCAATAAAATAGAAGTTGACTTCCCATATAAGACAAAAATCAAAAGTCATTTCTTTTAATGTGTAAATTAAAAATAGGACTTTATGTGAGCACTTGAAGTGGGTTAGAAGAATGGAGTCTTTTATTTAATTAAAAGGGGACATGTTCCTTTTAATCAAATAATGAACTCAGGATAGCATAGTCAAACTATACGTTATAATCAAATTAATTGAATATTAACAATTTGGTCTAGGTAAATGATTAATTAATTTATCGGAAATGCTGAGAAGGGGGCTAATGGTCTAGATGACAATTTTTAGGTGATTACAGCAACAACAACAACAACAATGAAATATAATTTGGTATTTTTGGAACCTAAATATTTTTCACCTATTTTTCCATCAATGCCAAAAGGGGAGATTGTTAGCATGAATGTTGATAACACTACATTGGGGGAGTATTCTAAGCATGGGAGAGTATTGATATCATGACTATATTTGTCATTGATGTCAACATAGCAGTAATTTTGTTAAGGTTGGAAGAATAGCAGTCAATAATCTTATCATCCACAAAAGTTGAGGATGTTTTAGATTATGTGTAGTGCAGGACATATTCCTGAGATTGTCTTGATGATGTGGTTAAGAGGACTACATCTGAGTCAATGGTATATGGAAGTTACACTTGATTTACTGGAAGCAGTATAGAAACAAAGCATTGGAAAATAGAGTTGTGATGATCTATCACTATCTTTCATTTGAGATCTAATGAAGATATGTGCAGTTACATAGTCATCAAGGATAGTCATATCATGATGCCATTATGTGCGCAAGATGTGGTTTCACACATGTTAAGTTTTGTATAGACTGTGAGTTGATAGTGCTATTGTAATTCAGAACTAATTAATTATCTTATTTTAATGAATTGGGAAAGCCTCAAGGCCAACTCAAGTAATTATTATGAAGATACAGTATAAAGGAAAGTTTTTTTCCTTGCTTGTGATGTGAACTTGAATTAAGAGGATCAAGTGGAATGGAAAGTATTAGTGCATAGTGCAACAAGAAGCAGAATGATTATTGAATGCATGTAAGTGATCCAAGAGATCATTGGATTTGTAGTATGAGATCTAGTTACAAGATCTGAAGGAGCAAAATTCTAGTTAATAGGACATAGATAAAAGAAGGAAGTGCATTTTAGTTCTATTATTCTAGAAAGGATAATATAGATATCATTTGGACAATGAGTTCTTTGATCTTAACCTTGAAGTTGTTTGGGAAGTGGATCTAGCTATCTTCCATAACTCCTAACAAGGTTAGCACAATTCCTAACAGGGTTGGAATCTCTTAATAGGAATTCAAAGCTTCCTAATAGGGACTCATATGTACTAAATGTTGTAACAAAATCCTAACAAGGTCTATCCTCTAACATGATATTAGTACATCATCTTGTGTGTACCATCCCCACCAGGATTTTTCTTGTGATCAAGGGTTTCCCTAGTTAACATATCTAGTGTTAAATTGTGTATGAGTATCTTGTTGTGGTTTCAGTTAACATTAATCATATGGTTAAGATTGTTTAAAGTGAATGATTGTGACAATAGTTGTATAACTTATTCACACCAACCCCCCTCTCAGTTATATCAGTGGACTATATATTTTAAAAAAATCTACCATTTATTTTTAAGGTGTCATCTTATCATATTTAGTTTCATAGTCAGCATTGACTTGTTTCATAATTGATCGAGAATCACCATATACTTGTAAATGTTGCATGTTCCATTGGATGGCTAGCTTCAATCTTATTATCATTTCCTCATATTCTTCTATGCTATGTGTATAGTTAAATGCCATCTGATATGACTTAGGGATTATATCCCCTTGAAGTGTAACAAACATGATGCCATTTCCTAAACCATTTCTTTTATGTGACCATCAAAGTAAAGCTTTCATTCATTAGCTATATCCATGTTAAAGATCTCTTCATGTGTAAAATCTATCTACATGGGGTAATCATCTTCTATGGGTACTTCTTCTAACTAGTCAACTATTACTTGCCTTTTGATTTATTTTCTATCCACATATTCTATTTTGAGTTCACTAAGGATCATCACCCATTTTTCTATGCACCCTATGAGAGTGACTTTATTTAGGACATACTTGAATAGGTCAATCATAGAAACATGCATGGTTTTTTGATATAGCATGTAATGTCTCATCTTTTTGGCAACAAAGATGACATCAAGGCATGCTCATTCTATGAGTGAATAATTCAGCTCATACCCCATAAGTGTTTTGTTGATGTAATAAATGGCTCTCTCTCTCCCTTGTTCATAACTTCATTCTAATAAAGATCCTAATTCTATTTCTATAGCTGATATATATAAAATAAATGGTTTTCCTTGAATAGGAACCATTTAAACTAGTGGATTAAAAAGATAATATTTGAGTTGTTCAAAAGATTAATCACATTGGTTATTCTACTAGAAGGATACTCACTTACAAAGTATATGTTGAAAGGATTGACATTTATCTACTAGCTATGCAATGAATCTATGGATAGACTGTAGTTTTCCTTGTATGCTTCTTAATGTTCTTAGATTTGTTGGAGAAGACATTTCAAGTATTGCTTTTACATTTTCAGGGTCAACCTTGATGCCTCATTGAGAAATAATATACCCTAGGAGTTTTCTAGAAACAACTCTAAATACACACTTTTTAGGATTCAACCAGAGCTTATAACCTTCCATTCTATTGAATATTTAATTTAAGATACCCAAGTGATCGCTTCTAATGGATTTTCAAAGTAGGCCACCTACATAGTCTTCCATTAGGATGTCCATGTAATCATGGAAGATAGTATTCATTGTTATCTGATATTTTGCCCTTGCATTTTTAAGGTTGATAGGCATAACATTCCAGCAATATGTTCCCCAAATACATGTAAAATTTATTTTCTATTGATCCTCAGGAGCTATTTTAGTGGGATTGTATCTACAAAAGCCATCCATTAGTGATAACATCTCATATCTAGCTATCGTGTCTATGATGATGTCTATATTAGGAAATGGAATGTCATCTTTAGGACATGCTTTGTTGATATCACAGAAGTTTGTGCATATTTGGATACACCTAGACTATTTTATTATGAGTACCAAATTGGATATCCACTCTACATAATCAATGGGTCTTATGAATCCTACATCTAAAAGTTCCTTAAATTTTACTTTGACAAGGAGAGCTACTTGGGGATGCATCTTTCTCAACTTTTTCTTAACTAGTTTTGCTCCTAGTTTTAATGGCAAGTGATGAAGGGATAGTTTAAGATCTAATTCTAGAAAGAATCTAAGAAACTCATCCTTTTCTTCTTTTGATAATGAGGCTACAAAATGTATGATCTTAAGGTCCATATTTATTTCCTCTATCATTTCAACAAGAAAGGTTGATCTTTCTTTCAGTGGGTGTATGTCCAATCTTCCAATCCTTGGTTGCCACTGCATCCATCATATCACTTTTTTTGCATGATACTAAATCAAGGCCCATACTTTTTTTGTGATATAGGAGTAGGTTCTTGTCTAGCCTTAGCCTTTTCAATCCATGTAGATGTGTTCTCATAAACATGTTCTTCATGCAAGCCACCCTCACTAGTGAAAGTCATGTAAGGTTTCTTTAATAATGTGAATTTGGGTCTGACATGCATAAGTTGTGGTTTTCATATGACTTGGGGGAAAGTGGTAATTTCCCAATGTGAAAGGCTTGTGGTATGGAATACTCACCAAAACATTGGTCTTCAATTTTGATCATTCCTTTAAACTCAATTGTGAGCTTGGTAGGATTGACATATTTAGAGGAATCATGTGGTTTTGCTTCACTTTTTACCAAGACTTGGTATGTAGTGGTTCCTCTTTAGCTAGCACAAAACTAGAAGGGATCTAGATTACAAGGAATGGTAACCTCTATATTGTTATAGAAAAAATTCAAAAATTGGTGATATATAGAAGGCATTACTTTCATGACATGTATCTAAGGATGTCACAGTATCATGTTGCAGTTTATTTCAATATCTAGGACCTAGAACAATGTGTTCTCTATGGTTGGACTAACTCTAACTAGTAATATGATATCACCCTTGGAGAAATGTTCACTATCATCATAGGCTTTTATTCTGATTCAATAGGAGGGATCCACATCTTCTTTAGAGTAACCAAGAACCTTGATGACTTTTAAGGTATAGATTTTCAGTCCTGCTCTACCATCTATGAAGACATGTTTGACTTTAGCATTATGGATAAAAACCTCAAGATGAATGGAATCATTGTGAGTAGGTATATCTTTAGGGAAATCCAAAGGAAAAAATGTGATATGTTGTGATGTGAATAAGTTCCAAATCATGACCTAAAATTGGGCAACATCGATGTTATCAATTACTACTTACTCTTTTAGGGCTTGGTCAAGGATCTTCTAATGTTGTGGGGATGCATGCAACAAATCCAAGATGGATATTTGTATAGGGGTTTTTCCAAGTTGGTCAGCAAGGTTGTAATCAGAAGAAGTGGGAGCATTAGATCTACCAGGGGTTGTAGGTCTAGTAGGGGATCTAGGTAAGCTGATCTTGGTGTGATGCATGGTGAAAACACAATGAGGATCTTTAGCCTTTTAGGGGAATGTGGATGCATGTGAGTTAGACGTAGTAAAGAAATTGATGGTGTATTCATATCTAGTGCATGTGCAATTGACATTAGCTTGCAAGTTTTAATTTGAACTAGAGGCTTTCCCTTTGTCATGGTTTCCGAAAGGATCCTTGAAAATAGTATGAACAAAATTTTAGTACAATAGTAAGGGTCTATAGTAATCACAACGTCATTGATAAGGTCTTGGATTTCATGTTTAAGTTGGAAACATGAAGTGGTCTTGTGTCTTGTGGTATGATGGTAGTCATAGAACTTGTTGTCATCCCACCAAGAGGGTTTAGTTTCTGGTACATCCTTGACCAAGGGTAATTATAAGAAGTTTTTGCTAAGCACTTCTTGAAGTGCAGTCTCAAGAGGTATCTCCAAGGGTGTAAATTTTCTATCTTTATTTTGGGACATCTTCAAGGTATGTCCTATGTCAAGGTATCAAATTTTTGTTATTGAGGTGGTGCTTGGTTAGGAGTTTGTGAATTTGTAGGATTTTCACATTTAAGGTTCATCTAAGGTTGTGTTGTGTTGAATATTTTTTATCGATAATACCATAATTAGTGACATTCTTATTCTTGGAGAAGAACTTCATCTTGTGATTAGACGAGTTTGTATTGGTATTTTCTTTGTTTATCTTTAGGATGCATTTTTAAGAATAAGGGCATCTTCAATTCTAGCTCCATTTTTCATTAATTTGCAATAGTTTCCAAAATTTTAATCTTAAGTTCATACATTAGATCAGGGACTAGGTTTTCAATGCATAAATTGACTTGTTCTTTGGGAATATCCAGTGAGCATTGACTAACAAGATTTCTCTAAAATAATAAGAATGTTGTGAATGGTTCTCCTATCTTTTTATTTGTTGAGCACAAATCAGATAGTGTCACCTCATTTTTATGTAAAAAGAAATGTAGGATATAAAAAAATTTGTGATTTTTAACCAAGATTTTATATTACTCGATAATTTAGAGTACCATTCAAGTGTTGGATCACCAAGAGAATGAGGGAATAGTCTCATAAGATATGTGGGCTCATCATTGAGTTTAGTACAAGAGGCAAAAAAAAATTTGATATGGTCTAGTGGGTTACCTTTTCCTTGATATTTTTCAAATCTTGGTGCTTCAAAATATCTTGGAGATGGAAGCATATAAAGACTCTTGTCAAAGGGATAAGGACATAAATCTCTTTCTAAGTATAGAACTTGTTTCTTTTGGACTCCTAATGCCTCAACTTGTTTAGCCAATTATTTGAACTAGTATAGAAATCCCTCATTAGGATTTTGAGTGTCAGTCCTTTCTTTGAGTCTTTTATGTCTTTTATTAGATCTATTTCTATGGTGAGAACTATATCTACTCAATTCTAACATATATGTATCTAAAGACTTGCATGATGAATCACTAGGGGGTGGAGGAATTTTGGTATCTCAAAGATGGAAAGGTCCTTGTGGCAATTGTTGTGTCATCAATTGTGATTGTTATGTCATTGGTTGCAGTTGTTATTGAGGTACCTCTATTTTTTGATTGTATGGCCATATATAAGATTGTCATTGGAATGGTATTTTTTGAGTTTGTTGTGGACATGTTTTTTTTCATTAATTGTTGTTGATAGGAAATTTTTTATACCAATTGTTGTTGATATTCCAACTGTTGTTTTAATTGTTCTTATTTCTTTGCAAATATTGCTTATATTTGTTAGAATTATTGTTGATAAATTATGTATAAGTTGAGTGGATTTAGACTAGGTTGTATGTTAGGAATGTTGGGTTCATGTACCACTTGATGTCTTTGTTGTTTCTATTGTGGATGTTGGTATGTCACAAGTATGTTAAGTGGGTTTTGTTTAGGTTGTGTATTAGGAATATTTGGGTCCTTGCATCACTTGTTGTTGTTGTTATTGTTGTTGTTTTGGTTGTTGATTCTGTCCTTTAGATGTGAGAATCAATTTTGGATCTTTGATTTGATACATTTAAAGGTTTGATGTTTCACCTTGGGACACCTTATTTATTTGACAATGGGTTACAGTCTTCTATGGGATTAGTGAAATGTCAATAAAAATCTTTCTTTGCATTTTGATAGGTGTTTTTGCAATAAATGGTGATGCTTCACATGATGTCCTCATAGGGGGATGCATAGTATTTTATTTCATAATAGTTGGTAGAGTTAGGAGTAAGGGTGACCTTTGTTTATTTTCTTCTAAAGGAGGTATGTATTGCATCCCTATGGTGCAAGTACCCTTAGGCATTTCTTGTTGCTAAATCATTTGATTAATATCAATCCTTAATGTCCTTTTGGGATACTCTAAAAGAGTCATGTTGTCATTGATTGATGGGGGTTCATTGAATAAGGGGTTGGCATTGATGTGTTCAAAGGTACCTTGGAGAATCTCAATGGTTGATTATTGGTGAGGTCTCTTAGGTGTTACCTTTGTAATCAAAAATTCCAAAAGTTGTTTCCCCTTATCCAAGTCTAAGTTAATAATAGGTTGTATGTTTTCAAATGTGGGGCTGTCTTGATATTTAGACTTAGGTCCTTCCAAGTCAAAGTTCAACTTGATTATTGCTTGGGTTTCCAAGAGTTTGAAGTTATTTTGAAAGGTTTTTCCTTGACATTCTCTAGCCATTTCTTTGTCAAGGATCCCATATTCCATGTTGGAATCATCACTTCGGTGTAAAGTACCTTATTGTATGTTTGAAGGATTAAAGGTCGTTGTGTCAGGTTGGTTGAATTCAAACAAATGGTTTTGTTCATCGTCAAGTGTTTTAGGTACACTTCCACATCCGAGTGGTATTGGTATGAATATAGGTTTGAAACCAAGACTCCATTGAACCATCCCATGTGTAGGGGATGTCTTAAGAGGTAATTTTATGGTGTACATATTGTTGATTGTTTGTTGAATTGTGTCTTGAGGGTTACTATTTGGTAGATACATGCTTAGTGGTTCCATGAGTAATGGTTGTGAAATTTCAGTTTGATATATGTGAAAGGTTTTTAGAGGTTTCTTAGTTTTCTTTGGTCTTGGATGAGCCTTTGGTTGGTTTCCAATTTGCTAAACAAGGGTTGATATAGGTCTTCTAGTCTTTGAGTTGATTGTGTTCTTGTGAGAGCTAGCATGATAACTAATTATGTAGATGTAGTGGGGAATTTCGAAATCAAATCTTTGCCTCCCAAGTGGGCACCTAAACTACCAATTATGCCCAAACAGTACCAAGTGCACCACTAGGGTGTGCACTTGGAATCCAGAAGGGTGCAGTTGGTAAATAAGGTGTTTGGGGGACCAAAGCGCATAGTATTTATGCTCTAAGTATTTTTAGGGTTTTTTTTATGGTTTTTGCATGCAATAGAAGTTGTGAGAATGGAGTTTGGGAGTCTAGAACCTAGGGTAGACTTCCTAGTTACCAAGTGTGCCCTAAAACTATCAAGTGTACCCCTGAGGTGTGCACATAGAGGTGCAGTTGGTAAAATAGATTTAAACTTGATATTTTGAAAGAGGATATGCAAGATATAACTTTTTAAAAATATTTTTAGGAGTTTAGGTGTGTGATCCAATTATTGAAAGTGTAAAATGACCTAGGGCTATGATATACAAGATGTAAATGACCTAAGGGGATGATACACAAATGCAAATGTGTTTGGCATTTTGGACTTTTGATTAAGTGATATGAAGATGATTCCAAGTAATGCAAAATGCATAATATATTGGACTTTAGACTTTGGATTGTGACAATGAAAGTAAGGGCTTATGTATGAAATTAATATTGGATTATGAAAGAGGTTATACTAGGGTTGATAATGATGTTTAGGATATGTGAGATATGGATGTTTGATCATGTAAACTGTTCAGTTTGACAAATGATTTAAACAAGTTGATTATTGGAAATTTTTATGGGACTTAGGATGATTTAGATACTTGGAGAAAATGCTAGGGTTTTGGACTATGCAAGGTGAAATTATTATGTAATTAGGGTTAAGAAAAATCACATTTAGGGAGACTAAGGACATGGTAATTCTATGACAGGTGTATGTAAGGTTTTGAACTTAGGAGAAAATATTTGGAAAGTATCAATCTAAGAGTTTAACCTTATGAAGATGGACTTTGGATCTTGTCCAAAAGAGACAAAAATTTTAAAAGAACAAGTTGATAATAAGGAATAGGTCAAATCCGTCAAGACATAGATAGACTTTGACCCAAGAAATATGATAAAAAAATAACAAAAAGACTAAGGTTGAGATCCTTCATCCATCAACATAAGGAGATACTTGAAGATTCATACTTTGTTCTAATTTTTTACTAATTTCAAATCAATTTTAGGTTCAAAATGAAGTTTAAAGAGGGATCAAAATGAGGGCTATGCAAATTGGGTATACAAGATGCAAGGATCCTAAGGTTTAAAATGATGTTTTTGACATGATCAAAATTAGGTCCTATGTAGGCATCTAGGGGAAATTATAGGGTCTCAAAATGAAATCTGGAATTCAAAATGGGTTGTAGTTGGGGCGCAAAAGGGCACAGTTAGTAGTTTAGGGGCATAGTTGGTAAAGAGGGATAAAACTTTGGTGATTTTGTACTGAGTGAGTTTTTGATTGTTATGCCAAAAAGTGGGTTCACTAAGGATGATATTATGATTATAATATGGATACAAAATGAGGAATAGGAGCTTGGAAATGAAGACTAGGGTGCACAAAATGAGAGCTAGGACATACAAGAATGTAGTTAAGGGATGCAAGATGAAGACTAAGGGCTAAAAGGTGAAGACTAGGAGATGCACAATGAAGACTAAGGGACACAATATGAAGGCTAAAGGATTATTTATGAGGACAAAAAGATGCAAAATAAGGATTGAAACATGCAAGTATGAGGATCAAAAGATGGAAAATGAAAGGGTATGCTATGAAAATATATAGTCTAAATCATGCCAAGGACTCGTAAGGCTACAATTCTTCATGTTTACAAATTCCTCAAGGGTTTGAAAAAAGTTTTGCAATATTATGACAAGAGATTTGTAATGTTTTTAGAATGTAATTATATGGAAGTGTCAAAGGTTCAAATTTGTTTGGTGTGAGTTTGTAAATTGGCAATTATCTTGATTAATTTTATGCACACACACAAGATACAACAGCCAACAATAGTTTTTGCTAAACTTAAAAGACACATCACAACCTAGGTTTTAAGATTGTATCTAGTGAATTCCCACTTGAACTAAAGCTCATCTACACTTATCCAAAGTGAACAACCTAGGACCTTGGCATGAAAAGTTTCCCCTTGTAGTGCACTCCTTTCTCAAGGCTACCAAGATCCACTTCCCAAGTGTCATGACCTCCCAAGAGTCATCACTTCCCAAGTGACTATTGCCTCTACTAAGGACTATAATATTGTGGGATATATTCATGGGGATGGGTGATCCCTTGAGCCAGTGGATAGAAATTATTTTGGCCACTAAGATATGGTGTTTAGTTCAAGCACTTCATTGAACAAGTGAATGATAAACTTCCTCAGAAGGTCTCCCAACCACAAGAACCAGGGTTTGATGCACCATAAAGGTATTGGAAGAGAGAAATCACTTATTAATACTACCAATAAGGCATTAACCATATTGATTCTACTATAGTTGTAGGAGTGTAGGCCAAGCGTTGGTCTATTACCTCTTTGAGGTTGACTCCTATGACTCACCAAGTGGTGAATCTTGGTTCCAAGGTAGGCCTCTCTCAAATAAATTCCATGAATTTATCTTACACCAAAGATTCATGAATGATGAGGGGAGAGGATATGTCCATGCAACTCTTTGGGTTATAAACAATGTAGAGACACCAATTAGAAAAGAAATTTCATTTAAAAGCACCAAACTAGCATTAGCTAATCTAAAGAAAACCACACACATAGTTTGGACAAACATACAAGTCTTCCTCAATGTCCTACACCAAACATATTAGTATATTTCAAGTGGTTATTCTTCTCCCAATGAGTGTCATGTGTTGCAAAGAAACTACTAGTAACACAAAAAATCTCTATTCTAGGTTCTAGAATCAAAATGAAACCCTAGATGCAGATTATGACTAAAACTTGACCCTTTTGTGAACCAAGTGTGTAGTGACAATACCAACTATGCCATAGAAGGCTAGAAACCCTCATAAAGCTCCCAAGTGTTCCTATATAGTGCCAACAATGACCATGGTGTGGTTGGGGCCTAAAAGGGCATAGTGAGGAAGCCATGAACTAAATAGGGTGATACGACATTAAAATGGCACCTATAACATGCAAGATTAAAAGTAAGGCTACCAAATGTACTTTGACATACCAAGTGCACCCTTGGTGCACTTGGGGCCCAAAATGAAATATTTAATCAAATTATAATAAAAGAAAGAGATAGTTCTAGGTCCTAAGCACCTAAAACTGCTACCTAAGGCACCCAAGTGCACCCTAATGGTACCAAGTGCACACCTGGGATAGAGAGATAAAATAATGCACAATCACTAGATAAAAAATTATTACTAGACCTCCTAATTATATTGGGTTTGATCAAAATAATAAAAAATTAGACTCCTTCAAATGAGCTCCCTCCTTGCACCTACAAGCATAAACAAAGAAAACCCAAGTTAGTAAACATGATTCACATTGGGTTCACCATTTGTAGGACTAGAAAATAGGTTAAAATCTAGCATACTATGAGAAACCACAAAATCAATTAACATATTCTAAAATAACCTGATCTACCATGAAAATCAATCAAAGAAAATAAATTAAAACAAGTAAAACCCCCTCTTCAATTGTAGTTCCCATGTCCTTATTTCTTCTTCATTATTGATGTAGCTCCAATTGCCTATATTGCACACACAATTTAAAGAAAGTGACAAAATGTTATGATGAATGCTATTGAGAATACTAGAAGCATTATTTGAGCATAATGAGTTCATAAGAGGTTCTAAGGATTGAAAATGAGTGCAAGATTACCCAATAAATAGCCAAAACGTAAGAGGTGATACATGAATGATGAGATGGAGATTTGTCAATTTGAGTGTGCAACTTGGAATGATATTTATTAGGATATCTATGAAAAATATGATGCAATATGCCAAATGTAGGATTATATGACACATAAAATTCAACATGGCTAAAATTGGAAGTGAATCTATGACATGCATATGACACATCAAAGCCACTTGCAGACAAGAATCTATGATGAATGTGGCTTATTATAGTCGTGCATAAGGAATAATATATGCCAAATATGACACATATTAGCCAAGTGTAGAGAGAGGATCTATGATGCATATTAGCCATGTGTCAAGATTAGGTGAAAAATTTGAATTAAAAATTCATAATTTCACACAAATGGAAATTCGTAAATTAGGAATTAGAAATGGGAAAATATAACTTTAAGAAATTGAGGATTCACATAGTTTGTAAAGATAAACCAATTAATTAATTAATATTAATAAATTGAGAATGTTGGTTAATAGAAATAATTAGTAAGGCAGATTCAAAATAATAGAAATGATATAGGTATAGATTATGGGTTAACTAATCCTATAGGACAAATTAGTAAATGATTGGCCAATTTGATGAAATAAATGTGGGATCAACCTTTTGATGAAATGCAATGATTATGGAGATCCACTAGGATGATGGTAAGTAGATCAAAGCCATGATAAAATTGATCAAATGATTAGGATTAATGCATGTCAAGGACATATGACATGGATTAAGGGCATGTGATATTTAACAGATATTGTAAAGGCCACAAGATTGCAATTGATTGACAAAATTTATCATAATAGTATTGATGGACATCGTCAATGTTATTAAATTGATTATAATATCTCATGATCTAACATTGAGGGATTCAACAATGTCGATGATCAAATCATAAAAATGACAAATTAACCTACCATTGAGGGACATGACAGTGCTAAGTTTAGATTTGATAGGTCTGATAGATTGACAAGGCACTAAGGGACACGACAATGCCTATGATTGAATAATTAATGATTGATTAGGCATATTTGACATGTTTTGGATCATTTAATGTTGATTCATATAGGTTTTGGGTTGATTAGAAATGATTTTGATGATGTTGAAAAGGTTTAGAGTTAATTCCAAAAAGTTTAGATAAAATGGGAACCAATTTCAAACTGATCTATAGTTGATTTGAAATGGGGGGTGAATGATGAAGGATATTGTCAAAATATTTTTGAATGATAATCAACTTGGCCAAAATATTAGAATTGGTGAAATGAGAAATGGGACATGTTAGTATGAAAATGTGATTAAATAGTAGACATGAACCATTTTTTAGTGTCTACACAGAGCTCTATTCTCTTATAAGGAGTTTAACCACTTAAGAGTTGAAGATCTTGGAGATGGAGGCTTGCAAATTAGAAAATATCATTAACAATCAAATAATTGACATTCGGCTCATACTGCAACAACTTGAAATAGTAAGAGAGGAACTAAATAAATCTCTAAGGAAAAGAAAGGATATGGCTATTTAGCATAATGACACACTCTATCAAGAAGTTGATACTCAAGGATTGCTTGACAATGGAAATTATAATGAAAGTGATGCAATTATTGTAGAAATATTAGAAAATGACATTTTTATGAATGAAGAAGTCATAGGACTAAATAGAGAACATGAAATCTAGTCAATAAGGCTATGTGAAGTGACCAAACAAAAGAAGAAAAATGAAGAAGATAAAGTTTCAGTTGAAGAAGACAAACGACAAATGCTTCCTAGACTTCAAGAAAGGTTATCTGATGTACAAAATATTACAAATAGTTAGGTAGACATGATGAATCAACTGATACTTGCAAATCAAGAACTAAATAGGAAAGACACAGAGATAGAAAATATATGATCACAAAGTAACCAACTGAAGAATGAGTTAAGATCTAAGAAGGAAATCATGGAAAGGATGAACAAGCCCAATGAAGCAATAAACATTTTGAAGAATTGATGAGATTACCTTGGGTCATCTAGTTATACCTCTATATTCCTAGAGTAAAAGGTTAATTTAATTTAATTTATTGAATTACCTTTACTCCCTTCTTAATATTTCACTTTATTCAGCTTGCATTTCTATTTAACAACTAATTATTAATTATTAAATATCATTTACCTCTTAAGGTTTCCCTTTTAGAGTTTTTTATCTCCTTCATAAGGATTGATTAGTTGTAAATTTATTTATTCTATCTTGCACAAGTAGATTCATTATTCTTGTTTATCGAGCAAACCCTTCTCTGTCTACCTTTCTTTCTTCCTTGTAACAGGTTATTTGCATGTAGGATATCCAAGAATCTATGAATTTGTTCATCATCAAATTCTACATGGTATCAAAGCCTTTCCTATGGCTACCTATTCTTGTTTGAAGAAAAATAAGAATGAGGGTTTAACAAAATAGATCTCACATTTTTGGGCTTTTTCTATGAAAATATGAGTGTCTTTGATTTTTGGAGCAACTTAAGGCCAAAAAAACCTCATGGTTGAATTTAGAAAACATCAAAACCCCCATTTTCATATAAATTTTGTTAATTTTGGACAACATTGGTCTGGGACGCAATTTTTTTTGTGTACCAAGGTTGTTCGGCCTCTAGCATGCAAATCGAGACACAAAATCACAAAAACAAATCATTATCAATGTTTTTTGGATTGGTAACAATATAAAAAAATTTAGTGGTTACCAAAATCACTAGCAATCCTAAAAAACCACCATGATGACCACAGACAATCAGCCTCACTACTACGAACTTCATCTTATTGGCCACTCCAGCTTTGTCGGGGTTCCACCAAGCTGTCACCACTACTTTGTGGAATTTTTTGCCACCATCTCTCCTCCACCCAAGCACCACCACCAAACCATCTTTACCCCTCCATGCCTAGCTCAAGGTCACATGGGAGGCCCGAGGGCCAAAATTTTAGCCCCTTGCCAATATTTTGGGGTTTAAACATTTTATTTTGCCCTTCCAAGGGCCCTATCAATTTTTGGGCTATAACTTGAGCATCCAAAGGTCTTTCTTTGATTTGAAAGAAGCACTAGAAAGCTGATTTAGAGAAAGAGATGATGGTGCAGGTATTTTTTGGTATTTTTTCTAGTTTGATATCTTTTTTTTAGCTTTAAATCTGATGAGTTCTTCAATCTTCTAAGGGGGGTAACTTGTTTGTTATAGCTTTGTTTTTCAATCTAGAAAAAGTGTCAAAAATCTCTTCTCAATCTCTATCTATATTCTCTTATATTTTCATCAATATTTCTCAAAGGTACATGTAATTCTCAAACAGAAGTCTTTTTTCTCTCTTGTTTACACATTCCTTCTAGCAGTTAGGGTTCAATTTTTTTTATTTTGGTGGGTGTTTTGTATTATATTTTCTATTATTTACACTAGTAAACTAAAAGAAATTCAAAAAAAATCCAACACTTTGTAAAACTATGGTCGAGACCTCTTCTTGTCTATAACTTTTGACCCCTCGTAACTATCGCACATGAAAGACCTTGATGACACAGTTTCCCTAGTCAAAAGAGTTGTGATTTTGTTTAGATGCAGTGCAACCAATTTTATAGAGGACTTTTGGAGTCATAAAACATAGTAAAAAGATGGATGAGGCAATGGGATTGATTTCTTTATAGGTATCTAACAATCTTTAGTTTCATCTTAATGGGTGCAATGCCCTGCTAGCTATGTGGACCAAGCTTGATGGCTTGTTTGGTATACTAAATGAGTTAAGAGAACTTTAGGTTGAGGCAAAGCTTACCTCTCTTATACCATATTCTTTTCCTTCCATTAAGGGCTTCTTGATGAAGTTCAATCAATAGAGATCTTTATTGTAGGGTTGTGGGAAAATAATGACTTACACTAAGTGCATCTACCTGATTCTTTCTAAGCTTCATGAAAACTTTTAGGTTTTTGCTTCTATCTTCTATTCTGCCAAATATTCTTTGGGTATTACTTTTACCATGCCATCATTTGAGGTTTTTATGATTTTTTGACTTGAGAGAAAGCTAAGCTCTCTCAGTTGAATTATGTCACAAGCTCACATAATTATGCATTAGTAGCTCAATCATCTTCAACGATGAAGGAGAAGACACAAAAATCTCATTCTATAAAGTCTTAGATTGATTATAGTACTCAAAAGTCATTAGGGCCACCTCCTCCTAAGGTAGCTAAACCAAAGCCAAAAAGACCAAAGTGTGCTTAGTATAATAAGCCTAATCATGATGGTTCACATTGCTATGAGAAGAAGTCAGATGTCTATGCCAAAAAAGTTTCATATTTGACAACTCTCCTTAAGAAGAGCAACAATCATATTCCTTCTACTTCTCACAAATTATCTTCATCATCATCATTTTAGTCAAATGAAAAAGATATAGGAAGGGTTTATGAACTATGTGAAAATTCTACTCCACCCTCTTCTAGATGGTTACTAGATTCAGGTGTTGCACACCATATGGAATCTTCTCAACATTTATTCTCTTCTTTTAAGGCTTCTCCTAGTCTACACATTTTGATGGGGAACAAAAATATTATGATTATAGCTGGGAAAATTTCTATTGGCATTTATGATGGTATATTTCATGATGTACTTTGTGTTCCATGTTTGACCTCTAACCTTCTCTCTATTAATTAGATTACACATAGTGGGATAGGGAAGATAATTGAGTTTGTACAAGATTCAGTACACATCAGAGATAGTGAGATGGGAGATATTTTTTCTATAGGGATTGTTGGTCATTCTTCCTACCTATAGTCCTCTTATTTTGGTCCACCATCTCCACTATCAGAGACTCAATCTCTATCTTCATGAGAGACTGTTGAGGTGAATTTAGGTTGCTTGAGCTTATGTATTATTCTTGAGATGAGTATTATGACTTCTACACCTCCACATCTTATTCAGATTCCATCTATCACACAATATTATTCTTTAGAATTTCCTACTATTGTAGTTCTAGTCATCGACCCACCTACTACAATTGTTGAGGATATATCAGAGGATACACATCTCCTCTCAGATAATAGATTTAGCACACCTGCTATTGCACCTCTATTGGAGATTCTATTTCAAGATTCTCATGCTTTCTCCTTTGAGCATCAGCTAGGATTTCTAGTTGCACCTTACATTTAGTGGTTTCACTTGTTCACTACCTTTTTTTATTTTATATTGGAGCCACATTGGTATGCTCATCAACATAGGAGTTCTACCATTCTAGGGGACTATGGAATCTCAAGCTCCTATCATGGGGGCTTTCATTATACTTATGGTCTTGAGAGAATATCTTTAGATGTTTCATTTGTGCATTCTTTTCTATCTCTTTTTGAAGAAGGGTTTTTCCCATTAGGTTTTCTCTATATCTTTGTTTCATAGAGATTTGATTGTGATTAGGTACCTCATCAGGCCTTATTGCTAGAACCCAAGTTTTCTTTTGTCATTGTATCTACATTATTTTTTAATCTTAAGGGGGGTGTTAGAGTAAAAGGTTCATTTCATTTTATTTCTTAAATTACCTTTACTCCCTTTTCCATATTTCACTTTATGCACCTTTTTTTTCCATTTAATAATTAAAATTAGTAATTATTAAATGTCATTTACCTCTTAGGGTTTCTCTTTTAGGGTTTTGATCTCCTTCATAAGGATTCATCGATTGTAAATTATTTATTTTGTATAGCATAAGTAAATTCAATCTTTTTGTTTATCAAGAAAACCCTTCTCTCTCTGTCTCTCTCTGTGTCTTTCTTTCTTCCTTGTAATAGTTATTTGCATGCAAGATATCCAAGGATCTATGAATTTGTTCATCATCTCCCTAGGTCATCTAATGACACCTCTAGATTAGGGAATATCAAGCACCATTCACCTACTAAAGAAGGAGAGTCATCCAAAAGTGGAGAGAAAAGAAATGCAAAACCAAAAGGAAAACCTACATGCTTTTATTGTGGAAAAATTGGCAAAGTAACAAATATTTATAGAAGCAAGAATGGTAAGAAATACCCTGAACCTAATTTTACTAGTACTTGTTTTTATTATAAGAAGTAAGGTCATCAAGCACATGAATTTAGATCGAAGGTTAGAAATAAATCTATTTCACCTAGATTTGAAGGATATTTCTACAATTTTG
Source organism: Cupressus sempervirens (assembly GCA_028749045.1). Lineage (NCBI taxonomy): Eukaryota > Viridiplantae > Streptophyta > Pinopsida > Cupressales > Cupressaceae > Cupressus > Cupressus sempervirens. The sequence continues at coordinate 568,993,954 of CM053789.1, read as the reverse complement.
AAAAGTATGCACATAGAGAACATGAATGCAAATTAGAGCCAAAGTCTAACCGACAACCAAAAACCAAGACAATGCACCTAGTGCAAGAGAACCTAGGCTGACCTCAAGTCATGGTCCCATAATTTTATTTTTGGCTTGTACTCACCTTAGCCAAGTCATTTGGTTGTGTTTGGACCTTAGAGGGTCATGTGTCTTTTCTCTTAGGTGGACTTGACTAGGCTCAATCCATTCTAGTTGTTTTTTCTAACCTTGTGTTTAGGTTGTTAGTAAGAAAAATTAGGGGTATGGGTCTTATACCCTAGAAGTTTGTGGAAATTTTGGTTTTGAGTTCAATTTATCCTCTATGGTATTTTCACATTTTATTTTCATACGTTGGAGGTCATATATTTTCATTTGGTACAAAGTTGGGGAAAGATGTCAATTTATTGCAAAGTCGTCAATTTGTTGCAAAAGTTGTCAATTATGTAAAATTGGCCCCAAAGAATGTGATTTGATGGTTTGAAGGCTAAATCATACTTACAAATCATAAATATGTCATAGTAGACCTATTTGGAAGTTTCCAAGGGTTAAATGTAAAAAATGCTAGGAGATGTAAAAAGTTGTCAACAATTTTGGAAAATTGCTTGATAACATTGTCACAAGAAAGTTGTATATCTTGGAGATGGAAATGATGGTTAGGATAACTATCTAAAATCTTTGAAAAACCCTATGAAACCAAGAAGGAGACCCATTCCAAGTGTTGGAATTGTAATAAGTGGAGTTTGAAAACTAAAATCCACAAATTGTTGTTCCAAATTAGACAGTTTTGTGTGTTTTTTTTATTGCATGAGTATTTTGATGGCTTTAAGGACTTATATTTTCATTCAATATTTGAAGTTCATTTTCTTAGAGTACATTTTGTTTTAGATTTCAAATTTTAAAGAGTTCATTCATTCATAGTTAGAAAATATTTTGTGAATAGACAGTTTGTTGATCTAATTTTGGCAGTTTTGTGGGAAATGGCTCCCCCATGAATGCTCAACATGGAATCATCATGGTCTTGAGGGAAATGGAGGTGGAGTCTCTATATAGTGTATATAGAAAAGGAGTCTAGAAAAACTAGTTTTCTATTTTTCATGTGATGCTCTAGGCATGCTTTTAATGCATGGCAAGATGATAACAATGCTAGCAAGTTGATTTTAATGGATTGAATTTGTCAAAATTCAATATAAGAGTTGTAGAAGGAGGAGGGATGTATGAGTAATGTGTGTATGTTATGAGAATTTTTCAAGATAATACTTTCTATGCATTTCATTAAGCTCTAGCAAGTGTTAATATGAATTTCTTGAAACCCTCATTTTTAAGCATAAAAGTAGCAAAGGGGTATATAGAAAGGTTGAGGATGTGAAACCCATAAAATCTTGAAGTTTTCCTAGAAGGGTATTCATCTTGGTAGTTATTTTTCCACCTTGTTAAGGGAAATTTGGAGTTTAGGCCCAAAAAACTAAGTTTGGAGGCCTAATTCTACTAGGCCTAATTAGGATAGTTTTCCCAAGTTTGAAAGAATCGATAATGAAATGTATTGATTTTGAATCCAACATGATAGGGATTGTCTAAAATCCCTCAAGTTTAATTTCTTACTCCATTTTGAAGGTAGAATGACTAAGTTTGATGAAATTGAGAGTTTGAAGGACAAGGGAAGATGTGTCTCTAAGAAGGGAGCAAGTTGTACAAATATTGGTGTAACTAGATAGGGAATATTGGAGAATAAGATAGCAAATCCCCTTGAGGTTAGGGTAGAAAAATAGATACACTAGTAGGCTAGAAGAGAAGACTAGGTGAGTCCTTAGAGAAGAAAGGTCTAAAAGGAATCTTGATTACATTAGATTGGTATAAGAGCCACCAAAGATTTGGGGCTAGTGGCATGTCTTTGTATATGAAAGAGTTAATAGGACATGCACACATAGTGACCAGTAAAGAACTTTCCAAGGGGATGAAGGAAAAAAGGAGAGGAATATGCTCCTAGAGGAAGCATTAGAGGAGATGAAAACAAAATTGAAGTTGTTAAAGCAACCAAGAAGACAGATCAAGAAGGAGAAACTACTAATAAAGGTACAAGAAAGGTTGATGAGGAAGATGTCATTCTTGAACTAGACCCTCCATTAACTGAGGAACCATTCCTAAAAGCGATCAAGGCATTGGGTGTTAAGGCCCTAGAAAGAATCCCTTTGTTTAGTGGAAACATGGACACTGAACTTTTGATGGAATGGATTAAGGGAATGGAAAACCACTTTGAGTGTGAAGGGGCCACTGAAGCAAAAAAGGCCAAGGCAGCCAAATCTAAGCTAAGAGAGAAGTTAAAGGATTTACACAGACTGTTAACTCCTCAAATGACTGTTAGGTCAACCTTTGTTAAAAGGATTTCAATACAAACTATTTACAATGATAAGAAAGAAAATAGTAGGTTTGATCTATGTGATTACAAATCACTTTTGTAGGTTCAAATCTCTATTTGTTCCTTATATTGGTTCAGTGATAAACTTTCCATTTTCATCTTTGATTTTGATCTGCTTGGTCACCCTTCAAGTAATCAATCCACTCTTTTCATCAACACATAAGCCTTCTTCAATAATTCACTTATCAATAACAACATCATATCTGCAAGCTTTCTCCTTTAGCTTCCATTCACTCACTTGTGTGTTTTTGATCAACATTTCTCTATATGCCTCTCTTCACATACAAACTAGTTGGGTTCAACTGGGCTTGACTAGACACAACACCAAATGTTCAATTATGTATCTCTTTAAATGGGAAATTCATACTCTATTATTTTCTACATCCACCATAGATCTTGGGGTTTATGATTAGATTCAACTTGATTCAATGTATCTATCCATCTTCTTGATCATCCTCTAGAAACTTATCTAGAATTTGTCTATTATGTCATTACCTAATCACCTTCTTGAATTTAATGATCTAATTCATCAATCTTATCTCCAACACATTTTACATCTCCCAATAAATCAATAGAGTTGGCTTGATCTTACAATTTTTTTGAATTTTTTCTCTTATTGTCACTAGGTAATCTCTAAAATCTGATACTTGATCAACACTGAAATATGGGTCATTGTAAATCTTTTTGGCTTGGCATCAACTAACTTGCTCGGTCAATACTATATTTTCTCGACACTAACTGAAGCTTAGTTGACACTAGCATTACTCGAAACTCTTTAGTATTTTACTCTTTTTCTTAGCTTCATTAACTTTATTGACATAAACAATTACTTTTATTTATCAACATCTATCTAATCAAATGTCCATTGTAACTTCCTTTTCATAACTTCAAAATTTCCTCTAGGTGCTATAGTTATGAGTACTTTTTCAAATCCTCTTCATCAATCAAATAGATATGACATTTAGACTAGGTAACAATATGTCTCATCCCAAATCCTCTTCATCAATCAAATAGATATGACATTTAGACTAGGTAGCAATATGTCCTATCCATAGATTTGACATCAATGATAAACAACAATTATTTCAATTGTAAGTTTCCAAAAATACCTTTATTGTTAGTGTTGCTCAAAAGTTGCAAAGTTGTAACTTGATAATACATCCAACTTTTTCACAACTTCAATTGATTGTCACCTATGGTCCAAAAATCAGTTAGAGATATCTTTAACTATCAGAAGAGATTATAAGAGCCTTAAATTGAATTTGGCTGGTTGGCAAGAAATCTAAACTAATATTCAACAAGAATTTACTATTTCTCTTGTATTTGTCTATATATTTCTATATTGTGCTTTATTGGCAATTTGGTAGTAGTTAGATTTTTTAAGTATCTTTATTTTTCATCTAGTTTGAGGTTTCTAAGAGCTCATTGGTAGAATTGTCATGAGTTTTTGTGCAAGTAGATTTGAAACCCTCACAAACTAATGTTCGAATTGAATAATAGTATTTTACCTAACAATTCCATAGTTGAAAATCTCTAAATTGGTGGAATGTTAGGAAAAGTTATATATATTTAATTATTTTTAGAGTTAGGAAGGTTTGGGCCGATTTTCTATTTTTAATGTGAATCACTAGGTTGATCATCGTCTATTGGTGAGCCCAAGAAGCTAGTGCAAACACCCCAAGCAAATGGGTTATACAGATTGGACAAGTTGATCCACTCATGGACTGATGGTCTTTGATGCTAATAGACTCAAATAAATTATATTTTTGATGGTTTTAATCCCTTATATTTTGTATGAAGACAATGTTCTTGTTCTTGTTCTTGTTCAATAAGGCATAAAAGCCTAAAAAGGAGGGTTTTTTGAAAAGGTGGTGAATTGGAAGAACCTAAAAGCCAAATTCTAATATTGTCCAAAGCATCCAAATGGGTGTCTAAAATGGTCAAAATTTTGTGCCCTTATTGAACAAGTTTAGAAAAAGGTTGGAAAACCCAAGAATGGAGGCCTAATTATAGTAGATCAAATTAGGCCTATTTTGCATAGCATGTTATATCTTGCCAAACTAATGCAAACCCATAACTCCACTATTCCAAGCATGAATAAGAGATGGAAAGAGACTCCAAAGGCCTAATTAGGAGGGTGGTCTTGTTGGTTGATACCCCAGTCAGATAAATGTGTTTGGGGAAAGAGATTTTCTAGATGGGAACTAGGAAGAACAAGTTAGATTGGTTGGGAATACACCTTGGGAAGGTAAAACCTAATATTCGAGGGAAAAAAGAACTTTATCCAAAGAAGGATTGTATCAACCCTAAACTATACCTACTAGGCCTTGGGAATGCCTTTGCATGGACTTTGTGTTGGGTTTGAGTAAAATAGCAAGGGACTATGATAGTATAAATGTAGTTGTGGACAATTTCAGAAAAATGACTCACTTGATTCCTTGTAAGAGCACAAATGATGCTTCCTATATCATTGGATTGTTCTTTAAATAAATTGTGAGAATACATGGGTTTCCCTTAAGCACAGTGAATGACAAAGACTCCAATTTTTTGGCCACTTTAATAGAAATCTCTAGAAGAAGTTAGGTACTAATTTGGAATTTTCTTTAGCCTACCATATTTCATTTAGATGGTTAAACATACATAGTGAATAGATCATTGAGAAATCCATTGAGAACACTAACCAAACAACATGATCAAGCATGGGATCTAGTGATTGACAAGCTAAATATGCATAAAATGATTCACGAAATAGATGTATAGGGAAAATTCCTTTTGAGATGGTGAAGGAGTATTACCCTAGGGGTATTATGGTGTTAAGAGACTTAATAAAAATGGAGAAGAGGAGCGCATTGGGAGAAACATTTGTAGAGAATATCGAAGAAGTTCATGAGAAATTTAAGAAGACCTTGTAGAAAAGTACAGATAAATACAAAACCCAAACTATTAAGTAAGGAGAGAAGTAAAATTCAAGGTAGGTGACTTGATAATGGCCTATCTTATAAAGGAAAGATTACCCAAAAGAAAACCAACCAAGATTCTAATTAAAAATATTGGAGAATTGAAGTTAATATATAAGTTTTGTGACAACACTTGGATGTCATGACCTCATGTGTGTCGATGGCTAGATACGTCATTCTATCGTGAGTTTTCATGTACTGCTATGAACTGTAAGATACCATGAACTACTGAGTGCCTAGTGTTATGAATAGATGAGTGTTGGGTGCTATGAACTGCCATGAGCTAAGCACTTGGTCTTCTATAATTTATAGTTTCAGAGGTGCTCTACTATGTGGAGCAAGTGGATACTGTGAGACATTTGGCAACTCTTGCTTGGCGCACATAGAATTTTTTGAGTTAAAGGATGTGGAGGTGTTGTGATTGAAGCCACTACAAGTGCCATGACTGAAGTTGATACTACATAGTTAAATAAATAGACAAGAAGCATGTACCATATGCAAGCAAGGCATGGAGTCGCAGAGGAGTCTCTGTTGTGATCCAATACCATGATTAGACGTTGTTATACTGTGGGGGTGCTAGTATGCCAAACCAAGTGTTTGACAATATACTTCATTATCCATAGTACCCTGATATCAAGACTAGATTATATGAGAACTATTTCACAGAATGTCTAGTATCATATCTGCTTTGGTATATTCAAATATAGATTAGTGTTTCATTCATTTACTATTTATTTTTGAATCATGGACCCCCCACCCTATCCAACAACATTACAACAAATAGTTAACCACTTGAAATTATTAGAGAAGGATAATGTAGCTCTTAAAGTCACAACTCTTTCTCTCTTGGCAGTTTCCTAAGGTCTCTTACTATAGTTACAGAAGTTCAAATCAATGAACCAACCTCTCTAGGGCACTATTCACTCCCTACCTGAATCATTAAATGACTTAACCTAGTAGGTTGTGGCTAATTCTTCACGCATTGAAGACCTCTCTGAAACTTTTACCACACAAACAACAAGCATCACAAAAGATATCAGCTCCATTATTGAAGACTTCAGAGATATTAGAAACCTCAAGGACATGAAAATTGAGATTGTTTATAAACAAACATCTCTCTTGACTAAAACAAAGTAGCTCTGGTCATCACCTTCTCCAGCTCTATGAATCCTCTAACCGATTTATTCTAAATGGCCTCTCTTGCTTTCTAGGTTCTAAGCTTTTTATGTGTTGGCCTCATAGTGGGTGTGTGAGCATGGTTGATTATATCCTCTAGTCACCCTACCTAAATCTGCCCCCATTACCCATTTCTATTTTGAGGATAGTGATCAAGACCTCTTCATTTTTCATTTGAGTAGATTCCTCTACACCACTAGCTCTACAGGTCATAGTCAGGTGTTTGCCATGTTTCATTCACTAGCTACCATGAGTTGGGAGTTGGCTCTCCTCTCTATCCCCCACCTCTCCATTCCCAGCACTCCTAGATCATTTCAAAAAAATACTTATCCCATGAACCAATGTTTTGATGATGCCTATAAAACTTTCCACTACTCCTTGCACTTGGCTTTTGATACTCATTCCCCTGCTTTCACCAATTTATGACTCTCTTACAAATACTTTCTTTGCCATAAAAAATGATTATTTATTGCTTCACAGGGCAGATCCCTTCATGACACTCTTATTTAGTATCCCAAGTTGTTTTGGCGTGTCATGTTATTAACAAAGCATGTCCTAAACATAACATTCCATTTCCTAATATAGATATCATCGTAGAAATGATAGCTAGATATGAGATGTTATCACTAATGGATAGCTTCTGTAGATACAATCCCACTAAAATAGCTCTTGAGGATCAACAGAAAATAAATTTTACATGTCCTTGGGGAACATATTGTTGGAATGTTATTTCTGTTGACCTTAAAACTATAAGGCAAAAATATCAGAGAGCTACGACTACTATCTTCTATGATTACATGGACATCCTAATGGAAGACTATGTAGATGACCTGCTTTGAAAATCCCCTAGAAGAAGTAATCACTTGGGTATCTTAGACCAAATATTCAATACAATGGAAGGCTATAAGCTCTGCTTGAATCCTAAAAAGTGTGTATTTAGGTTTGTTTCTAGAAAGCTCCTAGGGTATATTATTTCTCAACAAGGTGTCAAGGTTGACCCTGAAAATGTAAAAGCAATACTTGAAATGCCTTCTCCAACAAATCTAAGAACATTAAGAAGCATACAAGGAAAACTACAGTCTACCCATAGATTCATTGCATAGCTAGTAAATAAATGTCGATCCTTTCAACATTTACTATGTAAGGGAGTATCTTTCTAGTAGAATAACAAATGCGATGAGTCTTTTCAATAGCTCAAAGATTATCTTTTGAATCCACTAGTTTAAATGTTTCCTATTCTAGGAAAACCATTTATTTTATATATATATATATATATATATATATATATATATATATATATATATCAGTCACAGAAATAGAATTAGGATCTTTATTAGAATGAAATTATGAACAAGTGTGTGTGTGTGTGTGTGTGTGTGTGTGTGTGAGAGAGAGAGAGAGAGAGCCATTTATTACATCAACAAAACACTTATGGGGTATAAGTTGAATTATTCAGTCATAGAATGAGCATGCCTTGTTGTCATCTTTGCTACCAAAAAGATGAAACATTACGTGCTATATCAAAAAACCATGCGTGTCTCTAAGATTGACCCATTAAAGTATGTCCTAAATAAAGTCACTCTCATAGGGTGCATAGAAAAATGGGTTTTATATATATATATATATACATATATATATATATATATATACATATACATATATATATATATATATATACACACATATATATATATATACATATACATATATATATATATATATGTATATATATATATATGTATATATATATATGTATATGTATATATATATATATATGTATATGTATATATATGTATATGTATATATATATATATATGTATATATATATATATGTATATATATGTATATGTATATATATATATATATGTATATATATGTATATGTATATATATATATATATGTATATATATGTATATGTATATATATATATATATATATGTATATATATGTATATATATATATATATATATATATATATCAGCTACAGAAATAGAATTAGGATCTTTATTAGAATGAAATTATGAACAAGTGAGAGAGAGAGAGAGAGAGAGCCATTTATTACATCAACAAAATACTTATGGGGTATGAATGAGCATGCCTTGTTGTCATCTTTTCTACCAAAAAGATGAAACATTACGTGCTATATCAAAAAAACCATGCATGTCTCTAAGATTGACCCATTAAAGTATGTCCTAAATAAAGTCACTCTCATAGGGTGCATAGAAAAATGGGTTATGATCCTTAGTGAACTTGACATAGAATATGTGGATAGAAAATATATCAAAAGACAAGTAATAGTTGACCAATTAGAAGAAGTACCCATAGCAAATGATTACCCCATGTAGATAGATTTTCCACATGAAGACATGTTTAACATGGATATAGCCAATGAATGAAAGCTTTACTTTGATGGCTCACATGCAAGAAATGGTTTAGGAAATGGCATCATGTTTGTCACACTTCAAGGGGATATAATCCCTAAGTCATATCAAATAGCATTTAACTATACAAAAAGCATAGAAGAATATGAAGCAATGGTAACAAGATTGAAGCTAGCCATCCAATGGACCATGCAACATTTACAAGTATATGGTGATTTTCGATCAGTCATCCAGCAAGTCAATGATGACTATGAAACTAAATATGATAAGATGACACCTTAAAAATAAATGGTAGATTTTGTTAGAATATATAGTCCACTAATATAACTAAGAGGGGGGGGGGGTTGTGAATAAGTTATACAACTATTGTCACAATCATTCACTTTAAACTATCTTAAAGATATGATTAATGTTAACTAAAACCACAACAAGATACTCATACACAATGAACACCATATATGTTAACTAGGAAAATGCTTAATCAGAGGGAAAACCCCAGTGAGGATGGTACCCACTGTAATCAACTAAAAATGGTCATCTAGACCATCTTCATCTTGATCTCTACCATCTGTATGACTTTAAAATTGAGAGAGCTTTCTCCTTCAAAGGATCCATCCATCTTTTGAGTATTGTTATGCTGCAAGTTTTCTAACAGGTTTCTTTGGAGCTTTGTGGAGAACTTCTCTTTCTTGTCTACATTCTCTCATCCATGGCATTCTAGCTTAGCTTAGCTTTCATTTTTACATGTAGCTTAAATCATATAGTCTAATAATTGGATTGTAACACTCTCATACATGCTTAGCATAGCTACACTTTGCATCTCATTCTAGCTTAATCTTCATTTGCATTGCATCCTTGAGGAACTAATTGAGACATTTGCATTCTTGTTGTTGTCTTAAAGAACCTCCTATTGCATGGTTTACTAGCAAGAAGTGTATCTCTAAGGCTCGACTGAGAGCCTTCAAACTTGAAATATACCTTATTGCACTCTATGGATAGGGAGTCCTAAGCCAACATTCAAACATTTTGAACTCATGGAATTGTTTGGATAGAAGGGTTTAGAGTGGGACACTTTCGAGTGTACACCCACAAGATGATGTACTAATATCTTGTTAAAGGATAGACCGTATTAGAAGTTTTTTACAACATTTAGTACATATGAGTCCCTGTTAGGAGGCTTTGAATTCCTATTAGGAGATTCCAACCCTGTTAGGAGTTGTGGAAGATAGCTAGATCCACTTCCCAAATAGTTTCAAGGTTAAGATCAAAGAACTCACTATCCAAATGATCTCTATATTATCCCTTGTAGAATAATAGAACTGAAATGCACTTCCTTCCTTTATCTATGTCTTATCAACCAAAATTTTTCTCCTTCAGATCTTGTAACTAGATCTCATACTACAAATCCAATGATCCCTTGGATCACTTACATGCATTCAATAAGCATTCTGCTTTGTGTTGCACTACGCACTAATACTTTCCATTCCACTTGATCCTCTTAATTCAAGTTCACATTATCAGCAAGGAAAACAACTTTCCTTTATACCATATCTTCATAATAATTCCTTGAGTTGGCCTTGAGGTTTTCCCAATTCATTAATATAAGATAATTAATTAATTCTGAATTTCAATAGCATTGTTGGCTCATAGTCTATACAAAACTTCACATGTGTGAAACCACATTTTCTGCACATAATGGCATCATCGTATGACTATCCTTGATAAATATGTAACTTCACATCTCTTCATTACATCTTAGATGAAAGATAGTGATAGATCATCACAACTCTATTTTCCAATGCTTAGGATACTCCCCCAATGTAGTATTGTCAACATTCATGCTAATAATCTCCCCCTTTCGCATTGATGGCAACATAGGTGAAAAAAATTTAGGTTCCAAAAATACCTAATTGAATTTTGTTGTTGTTGTTGCTATTGTATTCACCTAAAAATGGTCATCTAGACCATTAGCCCCCTTCTCAGCATTTTGGATAGATTAATTAATCATTTACCTAGACCAAATTGCTAATAATCAATTAATTTGGTTATAACCTATAGTTTGACTATGCTATCCTAAGTTCATTATTTGATTAAAAGGAACACGTCCCCTTTTAATTAAATAAAAGACCCCATTCTTCTAACCCACTTAAGGTGCACAAATAGTCTTATTTTTAATTTACAAATTAAAAGAAATGGATGTTTGACTTTTGTCTTATATGGGAAGTCAACTTCTATTTTATTGGTTGACTTGTGTGTACACATGGGTCAACTCTTATTTTTGAACTCCACTATTGATCTTCCATCGTCTTGACTTTTATCTCTACCTTCTGTACAACTTTAAAAGAGAGAGAGCTCTCCCTCACAAAGGATCCATGCTCTTGAGTACTATTATGCTCTAGGTTTATAATTTGAGTTCTTGAGAGGTTTTGTGGAGAACTTCTATTTTCTTGTCTACATTCTCTCATCCATGACATTTTAGCATAGGTTCATGATAGCTTAGTTTCCTTTACTATAATCTAACTCACATAGCATAATAGTTGGATTTGTAACACTCTCATTCTTGTTAACATAGTTACATTTTTTATTTCATTTAGCTTACTTCATATTTGCATTGCATTATTGAGGCATCTTTTGTAGATATTTACATTCTTACATCTCATCCCTAATAAAACCTCTCATTGCATGGTTTACTAGCAAGAAGAGCATTCCTAAGGCTTAGCTGAGAGCCCTTGTATTCAAATCATACTCTCTTGCACTCCATGGATAGGGAGCTCTAAGTCAACATCCAAACATTCAAAACTTATGGAATCACTTAGATAGAATGGTTTAGAGTGTGACACTTTCTTAGTGTACATTTTTGGCACCCACTGTGGTGCAAAATGCTAGGTTTTGTCCTTCATCTCGCTATTTTTATTATCTTTTTTACATGTTGTTTGCACTTTTTTTTTCAAGCCACATCTTTCAAACAATATTTTTCCAGTTTTGTATGACATTTTTTATAAGTGTAGTGCAATAATTTTTTGGGTAAAAGTGTCGTACAACAGCACTAAACTCTATCGCCCTTTCATAGTATGTTCAGTCACTCAACTCAAGAAGGAATATCACATAGAAGGAAATTGTTGCATGTGTCTAATAAGAAATATCACATGACATACTTCTAGAAAAAAATTTTGCTTGGTCTAAACTTGCTTGTTGATTGAGTGATTAGATTAGTTTCTTAGTTGTACTTGTTGTTTGTTGATTTTTTGTAGATCTATAGTGGTTTCACAAAGGTTTATTTGTAGATTACATGCTATTTTGAAGCTATCTTGTGGGACTAAGGATTATGTTTGTAGATTGTTACCATGGAAAGATTTCCTAATTGCTTAATAAAAAAGAATGCATCTCAAAGCTTCAAATGCACAAGGGCTACTCACAATTGTTTGCAAGGCTGCCCAATGCATAAAAACCGAAACTCGCTCACTTTTTTTTTTCCCTTTTTTTTTCATGTGTGACATCTACTAGTTGTTTCATTTTCGTATGCACATTAAACTTTTGATTGGGATTCCTTGGTGATAGAAGAGTATGCTCTTCACCCTTGTGGTGAATAAAAAATCTTGATTTCCCTTTGAATTTTTAAAGTAAGAGGATAATTGAAACTTCTTGGTGCATTTGGATGAAATGATTGGAATAGGAGAGTATGCTCTTCACCCTTGTTGTGAATTAGAAATCATGACTTCAAAAGTTGATCCACTTCTTGTTTAGTCTAGAATCGTTTAGAGGGCCTGCTCTTGGACAACCTAAGAGGAACGAACCAAGTGGGGACAAGATAATATTCAACTCTTCCAACCCACTATAAACTCAAGGCTATCAAGGACACAAAACTTTGGTAGATGTATTGTTTTTCTTTGCTTACTATGATTGCTTGTGGGATTGTGACCATGAGGAGATCACTAGGCAAGAATTCTTAAGGTACTCTTCTACCTGCAACATCTATTATGCACCACAAGGTGGGGTGTCTCTTAATTGGGTAAAAGAGGAACATTACAAACATAAGCCCTTTCTAAATACCCTAGGTTAGTAGCTATCTTATTTTGCCACTCAACTTCTTGATGCAAGGATCGGTCCTAGTGGATTACCTAGATCACCCCAAGATTGTACACTCACCATGTGTGTTCGCTTAGTTGTGCTGATAGAACTTCCATGAAAAAGCCAATATCTCTAGTGTGCAACCACTTGGTGTGAGGCAAAGGAGCATCAAGTGTGGGCCAAGTTGTTGAGTAATGAACTGTGACTTTAAGGTAGATTGCTTGGCTAATGTTTTTAAATGTGTTGACCCATGTTAACATTCTTACTATCCAACATCTTGATAAAATTGGTAGGAAGGTTGTTCTGATATCACAAATGCATACTAGAAAGGTTGTTTTTACCCTTGTTCAATTGTTTCAGACATGTTAAAAACCCCTACTATTTTCAAACCTCACTATTACTCAACACAAACTAAAATCTAAAAATGTCTAGTGCTAAAGCTATCTGACTATCAAACTAAAACACAATAAAGTTGGAGTCAAAACTTTTCTTTTTACACAAAACTACCACTTTATCGCACCTTCTTTGGAGAAATATCATGCAATAGTTTTTTGAAACATTGTGTCATGTTACTATTATAGATTTTGTCCCCTATTATACCAAAGTATATTATCCCACCTTGTTTGAACTATTCCCCAATAGAAAAGTTTCACTAAAGTATTGTAAACTATATCGTACGAGATATTGTGTTGTCTTACTATCGCCTGGTTTCTAAAAGAATATCACCTGAGACTTTTTTCTGCCAAAACAGGGTCTATGCTCAGCTTTATCTGATCTAGGTTCTTGTCACTTGGGTCGTTCCTAGTCTTGATCACACATCTATATGTTAGGTGTTGTCCAAAGTTGAAAAGATATGTTTGGTCTATAAAATGTAAGTCTTGAAATGTCATTTATGATTACTTTTCAAAATCTAGTTACTATTCTATGCTAGCTTTTCACTATTGAGCTTCTTGCTCACTTGCTTGGCTTGAGTCACTAGTGATGTAAATTCTTGAGCACCTTTGATAAGCCATCTATTCTACCTTGAAAAGTGATTATTCTTGATTGTAAGAGCTTCAAATTTGAAACACTTCTCTCATCCTGTAAAGAAAAGTCACATCTTTACATACCGATCATAAGCAAGTTCCAAGTTGGTAACGATAGTCATTCCCCTTTCATTTTCACATGGTTAGAAACTCCACCTAGGCATCCTTGCAGACAACTCTATGTGGAAGATCTTGATTCTTGTCAAAGGTAGACAACCAACATTTGACACAATTTTCTTTACAGTTTTGAGAACCCATTTGGAACACCCTTTGACACACCCATGGGTGGAAACACTTTAACCAACATGCATCTTGATGAAATCAAATGCTGGTTGGAAGAACAAGCACATGAAAATGAAAGACTTTTGGAAATTATCATGCTAGGGAAGGAGTGGATCAACAAGTTAAAGCTAATTGCCATAGACACAATGAGGAAACTAGAAGAGACCATTTTCATAATCCTTTTGAACACATTCCTATAAGGGGAAATCATGGTAATCACTCAACTCCAAGGAATCCTAGAGTCAACACAAGAGCATGTCCATCACCACCTAGATAGTCACAATCACATCATGAAAGTGAGGAGGAAATCAATAATGAGGACGTTGTAAGATTTCAACAAGATGAGCTCACTCAAAAACTGATGTTAAAAGCTTTAGACCAAAATGGGGATCAATACTTCTAATATATTTTAAAAAAAGGATGGAAGCTCTTGTTGGAATAATTTTAGATTAACTGAGAGGGTGGGGTGAATCAATTAATCAAGGTCAAGATGTCTGAAAAAAAAATTTCACAATTCAGTGAACCCATATAACATTCTTAACCATGCATGCATTCATTATGTAAACCGAAACTGATATGTTATTACTTAACTAATATGTAGAAATGTAAAACATAAAACATAACATATCCATTAGCACAATTGACACAATGATTTAATGTGGAAACCCAATTTGGGAAAAACCACCAGTAACACGCTACTCCTTTTTCACTCTTCTAAAGTGATGCCCTATTAAAGGCCAACCCTATTGAATGTTACAACACACACTGTTAAACATGACCTGATTAAGGGATTTCAATCACCCTATTAAAAGTGAGCCTTGTTAGAGGACTTTCAGTTATTCACTTGGAATGCCACCCTATTAAAGGATTTTCCAATGACTGTTAAGTCAACCTTTCTCCAAAGGATTTACCCTAATTTGATACAATTGTTAGAGAGTAATAGTAGAGTTTGATTTGATACAACTTACAACCTTACTTGTAGATTACACATCACGATTTAGTCCTCAACTCTACTTGGCTTCCAATCTTTGCAATTCTAACAGCTTGTTTACCCTTCAAGCATTCAACCTTCTCTAGCCTTCTTGCTTAGCTCACCATTATAGACTTCTTTTCTTGGGTCACTTGATGAAGCAAACCCTCTTCATTCACCTTGTCAGATTTTCACATCCAAAACCTCTCTAACCTCTTAACCTTTTCTTCATGACTAGGCATCCCTAGATATAGGGAATTAGAACTCTTTTTCCTGCTCATTATCCATCTCAAAAATTAGGGTTTTCAATGGATTAGTTAGGATACAATGATCTACCCCATATCTTGTCTTCTCTAGAAACTTCTCCTAGAATCCATTTTAATTCACCTCTAAAATGATTTACATAAGATTTTGTGCCTCCAGCTCATCAATCTCATATTTCTCTTGATTCACAAGTTCCAAGAAAAAAAACTTGTCACCTTTCATTTGGTGAATATTTGATCTTATTCATAAAGCAACAGCTCGGCATTATCATTTTACTGATGCTCGGCACATATTGTGTTACTTGGGATCTACTAGATTTTACTAGTGCTTGGTATATACTAGAAATCACTCGACATCTACTAACTTGCTCGGCACCTATTGGATTGCTTGGTTTGCACTAGAAATTGCTTTCACTCAACTCCAACTAACTTTTTGCTCAACTTGCACTAACTTTACTCGGCACCTTCTATCAACTTGGTCAAGTTTGACAAATGAACTTTGTCCAACCTTTTTCTTCTGAACTTTCTAAGTGTAGCCAAACATTTTGTAACCCAAAGTAGATCATCAATACATTATGTTGTCACTATCTTAACTAATTCTTGCACTTCAATACATAATCATAACTCAACCTTTCCTCTAGGTACTTTTGTTACATCTTGTTGACCAAATCCTCTTCATCAATCAACTAAGTGATAGTGCTTGAAACATATAAGAAATTGTCTTACCAACATATAGTAGGTTTGACATCAGTGACAAAACAATGATTGAAAACACTTCTTACAACAATTTTCTAACTCAAATGATTTTTTCAATCATATATCAACAATCTCTCTCCTTAGCATTGATGACAGATCAAACTGATTAACCAGTCAAACAAATGATGAACTATATAGGTTAAAACAATAAGGCAATACCAAAAAGAAAGCTTGTGTATAATACTTCTCCCTCTGTCAACAACTCCTTCTTAGGTTACAAAATCTCACTTATCTGATTCTCTTTTTTCATTGGTTAGAAAAATGTTAGAATATCTCCCTCTTTTATTTTTCTGCTAACTCCCTCTTTATTGCTTCCAGTCTTCTAATCTTTCGATGATGTACCTTTACTTCATTGTTATTCTTTTATAGTGTACTTTCTCCCAAATGTATTTTCTCCCTCTAACTTGATTTTTTTCTTTGATCATCTTCATCTTGATTAGAAACCACTTGATCAATTTCTTTTACTTTCTCCCTCTTTGACAACAATGCCAAAGACATGTACTCAACACTTGGCATCTTTATATATGTAGATATAAACTGTTGCAGGTTCTTCAATTTTCTCCCTCTATTACCTTGCTTGTGATTGATTTCAAATTCCAGCTCTGTGATTAATTTAGGAAACTTCCTAAAATAAGATCCATTGCATCAACATTGCTAACATCTAAAATCTTTTAGATTTAAATCATTATTGTCAATGCATTCTAATCTGAAAGATCAATATATCCAACTTGAAGAATTTCCCAAAAGTTTTGGATATTATTGTCCACAAACATTACGATAATAAAGAGGATCTATTGGGAGAATATACTAAGGCAAGACATAGGAAATAGTTAATTGGTTGGAATCACCAATTATTTGAAAATATGACCGTTGGAATCTGAGGATCTGTTGGGAGAATATACTAAGGCAGGACATAGGAAACAGTCAATTGGTTGGAATCACAAATTATTTGAAAATATGACTATTGGAATCTATATTGCCATTTGAATTGATAAATAGGATATAATTTCTGAGGCAAGTCAATTTGAATTGTTATTGTGTTTCTCTGTTTACTGTCTTTGTGCATTGTTTTCCTGTTTGCATCGTCAACCTTGTGCAATTACAATTCTTTTTTTGTTTGTAACATTGTGCATTGTTGTCCAACTGCAAAGAATGGGCAAGAAGAGATTCTGTGTATCCATTTTAAAAGAGGATGACGAGTTGCAGAGGAGATTATAAATTTTGATAAAGAAGCCACATGATATGTTCAAGAAGTAAGATGTTTCTGATTTTAGAGACCGAGAACTTCCACCATACGACCCAATGGTCGTATCTACCTATAAATCTGTTAGGCCACAATTCTTGCGCTACAAACCTAGCAGACATGATCTATACTGTTTGGGAGGACAACTTGAGCTCCCACCATATGACCCATTGGTTCCATCCACGTATACATCTGTGAGGCCAAAATTCTTGTGGTACCAACCCAACAGAGAAGACTATGATGAAGAGAATTATCCAATGGAAAGAATGGGCAAGAAAAGCTTCTTTACACCCAATGAGTTGGACCTGCCAACAAAGGAATATGCTACTGAATAGGCTATATTAATTAACAAATATTCGGATGACTTTGGTCTACAAATCAATGAAATTACAGAGCATATCAACATGTTAATTGGTAGAGCATATGCAGATGGATATGACTTTTTAATTAGTGAAAGTTTAGAAGAAATGGTCCTTCCAACCAATGGAACTACAAATGAGTTAATTAACAAATTGCATGCTCGCAGTGATGATTTTTGTCTTCCAATCAGTTAATGTTTAGAGGAAATGGACATGCTAATTATTGAAATTGCAGATGAAATGGACCTATTAATTAACAAAGATCCAGAAGAATCTGGCCTTCAAATCAATGAAAATATGGAGCATATAAACTTGTCAATTGATGGGTATGAAACACAAGGTCTTTCACTATTTAAACAGTTTGGCACACCTGAATTTGAGAGCATATATAAATTTGGAGCCCATATGCCAATTAGTGAAAGTTCAAAGGAGTTGGACCTGCCAACAAATAAATATGCTAACGAACTGGCCCTATTAATTAACAAATATTCAGATGACTTTGATCTGCAAATCAATGATAGTACAAAGCATATCGACATGTCAATTGATGGATATGGAGCACATGGTCTTTTAGTACTCTAGCAGTTTGGCACTCCTGAATTTGAGAGGATGTACAATTTTAGAGTCCCTAGTAGCATTTTAGTTGGCCTGTCCAAAACAGTAGCATTGGAGAGCCCCAATCACATGGAATATGCAATATTAGAGGTAAATATGGAGAGGCCTAATCCCATGGAAGATGGTATGTCAGAGGTAAAGAAGGCCAAGAAATGGCTATTGGATGTTATTGCAATTGAAGAAGAATCCGAGCATTTGGGAGTAGTGGATGTTCTTGCAACTGCAAAAGATTCCAAATGTTTGGGAGCAATATTATCTAGCACTTCAATTAAATCTTGTGGAAGTCCCTTTCTTTACAGAATTATGGGTGGATTTTTGTGTGCAGTAGCACTAGTGCTTAATTGGTATAAAAGAAGGGCAATATATTGTTCTTCTAAGACTTGCCTAGAATCAGTTGAAGGAATTTAGGCAAGGATGAACAATAATATGCCACAATATCCTCTAATGCAATTTTCGAAAATGCAGAAGAAGGTTTTGTCTGTGCCTAGCATGCTTTTTCTAAATGAGTATTGTCCAACACAGGCAGTGAGCTCTTCTGGAAAAAAGAAAGATAGCAAGTGGAATGATTCAAGTATAAAAGGAAATGCAATTCACATTTCCAATGTGAAAGCTCGGAAGCACAATTTAGCTTCTACCACAAACCAAGAAAGTATAATAACTGGAGGAATATATATGAAAAATTCTTCTTCTATAGGTCTCACATCAGTGGCAAAGGTGATTCTATTTCCCTTGAGAGTGTAGAAGAATCTAATAAGTGTTTCTTTTATTTTGTATTCTTATCTTTACTGCTCATTTCAATATATTTGAAGCAATTTTTCATAAGAGTTATTCCTCCATTGACTAAGCATATGGTATGATATACACTCTAGTTTTTCATTGTACTATTTTTTTATGTCATTCAATGGCTTCTTTGTCCATTGGGCTATTTATTTTATAACATATGCCCTTGATAGTCATCTCTGCTGCACAATGATCTATTGTAATCTTCGTCTATTGTAGCAAATCATCATCTTCATGATTTTTCTCATGGGAAATTTCTAAGAAAATTTTATGTTTGTATGTTGCAGGATAATGATAAGAAGCAGCAAAAATTAATGCCAGTCAAAAAATCAAATCGGCTCCAGAAGGCAGCAAAGTCAAACTGTTCTTTTTATAAACAAGTATCTAATCTCATCTTTCGTCAACACATTTTTACAATGGGCATGCATACATTCTCATTTTTAGTTGAAATTGTTGCTGATTTTGGAGGGATTCGATGATGAACAAGATCATGTTTATCCTACTCCACTGTTATTAGTCTTGCTATTTTAATTTTGTAGTTAATGGGTCATAAAGATAAGTAACTTGCAAAGACATACCAAATAAACATAATTTATCTATGAACAAATGTGCATTAGGCATAGCACCTCTTTTACCTAAATATAAGTTATCCATCATAAGAGAGAAATTTGTGTGCCAACAAAATTAGATATGTGCATACTTGAGCTAGTTACAAATAAACTTTTGATAAGATTAGTTGGGGTTTCTCATTAGCCAATTTTGAGGTCCAAGTCTGAACTAAGTAGATATTCCATGTTCTCTCTACAAGTTTCTTATTAACATAATAGATTGGGAAAAGTAAATGGTTTGGAATTTCATAAAGTTTAATGATAGTAATTCATTGATTTTAAAGCTTATTATATGCATTGATTGATCTCATAAACCTACAAATCTAATATGCTAATATGATTATGATCAAGTGGACATCACTACCTAGTAAATTGTTAGTAGGAGAAACAATGTCCTAATAACATTTTTGCAACATTGATAGTTCTAGATAAGGATTTAGTTGCGTAAACACACAATATCCATTGAGGATTGGGGATTTCACAAGACCATTACAGCCTTTTCTTTATAGAAAAGCCATTAAGTATCCTTTGGTTGCAAGGTCAGTTCTTTGGGCATCACAATTCTTTGGTTTTCTCAATTCAAGATTCTAATATGACATCTCCATTTCAAGATTTTGGCTTTATTGAAGATAAGATTAATAAGATCAACGTGCCAACTAGTGAGAAAAATTTTGAAGCCCTTTCTATATCAGAAAAGATCACTTATCTAACAGAGGAACTTATCTAACAAAGGTTTGATTAGAAGGAGAATGATGTGATGGTTGTTAGAAGATTGACCTTTGAAGCATGAATGCTGATGATATTCCTATGGGGGAGTATTGCAGATATGTTACTATGATGATATGTTACATTCATGACTGAATTTGTCATTGATGTCAACATAGCAGTTTTCTGTAGTATCTGATAGAAGAACAACGAAAAGATCAAGTTGGTACAGATGGCTGGTTGAGTGTTTACACTATCTGAGGTTATGGGAGATACTTATGAGTATCTAGTATATGCAATTGACATTAGAAGAAGAAAGGATAAGTATAGAAGAGGTTATGTAAGTTTTGGTGATGTTTGTTTTGAGATAGAGTTTACAGAGGCATGTTCTGGTAAACTTGTTATACCTCTTAGCAGAGTTGTTATTCTGAGAATCAAGGTCAAGGACATGAAGAAGACATGTTAATGATGACATGGCTAAGCTCGCTCGTCATAATATTGCATGTACGAAGAGTTATCCAAGTTGCAAGGTGGGAGATTTATGTTATGACTAAGTGTAACGTGTTTTCAATGTGGTCCTATAATAATTAATTGAGAAGGTCTAACAGCCGACTCAAGGAATTGTTTTAAGGACTCGGTATAAAGGAAGGACATTTCCTTTATCATTTTATGGAATGATATGGCTATATATTTGATGATAAGCAGCAGCAAAAGCGAAATGCAAAGTTGAGAAGAGCAGTGCAAAAGTGATGGAAACTTCATTGTCGAGGTTTTATTGAGTGATCTGAGGTTGATATTTGGATCTGAGGTTGATATTTGGAAATGAAATATTAGATATATTAACGGTTGGTGCTGATTAATGTAAAATTTCCTTTCTTTCTATGGAGTGGATCCAGTGTCTGACTTGTGCAAATCTGTTTTTGATGACTTCCCAAAAAATAGCAAGGGCTTTCTTGATGGACGAGGGACGCATTGTCATTAGATTCCCAAGTTTGAGGAACAGATTTGTCATGTGATTTGATCGACTCCAAAGCAAGATGTTCACAAATTGATAGAAGATGTTGGAACTACTACAGGATCTTCTCTTTCATTAGTTTGAGGCCCTAGCATACTGTGGGATTCCAACACTTCAGATGTAACATCTTCAAAAAAAAGAGACTGTACCTTCTTGATAGATGGGGTTGTAACAGCTGGAGGGATTATGGAAGCAGTTGGTAACAGTCCCCTAACTTCACTATTCTGTGAAATATACACCGAGGGAAGACATGTTGTTCTGATCCTCGTCTGTAATCGGGCCACCATTTTTAGACACAAAATTTTCTCCTCTCTCGAGCTTCCATTGCCCACTCTCCCCTTCTATAGGGGTCACAAATTTGTGAAAAATAATTTCATTAGTCCAATTCATTATGACTGGTAACTTTATCTCAACCTTATATACTAATAGGTGTCGCTTCATTCTTGAAACTCAATCTAGGATTCTTCACAATAAGAAACACTATGAATTTTACTGACAACAATGAAAACTTTATCAAGTCTCTAAAAAATGTTTTATCACAAATGGAGGTCACATTTTAGGGCTTCATCAGCACCGAGACTTCTCGGAAGGTCACCCATCCTAGTACTACTTCTTCTTAAGTCTGCCTATCTACAAAGTGTCCTCCATGGTTTAAACAACTACTCTTGCGACCCCATTTGCAAGTCATATTTTAAATTTGTGACCCTAATATACTCATATATTTTAGTACTAACATGTTTTTAATTCATATAACTTTTCCAGGTAGATTGTGTAATAGTTTTTTTCATCAATGCTAATGAAAAAAAATATTACACAATCTACCTAGAAACTTTATAACAATTATAGTTTTTTTCATCAATGCTGATGAAAAAAACTATCGCACAATCTACTCAAAAAAATTATATCAATTATCTATGGATTGTGGAAATTTGTTATCTTTAATATTTTTAAAGTAAATTTTTAAGGACAAACATAATATGTAAAATGGGGATACAGGAGTTTCATTGTCAAGAATACAAAAGTAAAGAACTACAATAACAAGTGAAATAATAAAGAGTCTAACCATATTATTTCTATAGGAGATCACTAGTGGATTGGATGATTAAAAAATGGTACAAAATGCACTAAGTAGAGTAATGGTAGGAGGAACTAGTGTAGTCTTAGCTCATCACTTATGTAATATTTATGATGCAGATATAATAGTTGTGTTCAATTTTAGAAGATTTATTATGATTGTCATTTTCATTTAGTGGAGAAAAGGGAGAATAGTTCGTACTTGTCTCATTGCATTACAAGGTGGTAGTGGCCATTAATTTATATAATGAGGCACAAGAAAATTAATAAATAACACAAGATCCACACTCATGCCATAACCCAAAAGATAGTCTTAAGAATATCTATTTTGAAATAAAGAAAATATAATACATTAAAAAATTCTAATACTTTTACCTTCCTAAGCATTTTACTATGACTAACTTAATGGATATTCATGTATCTTATGGCCAAACAAGATGTGTTAACATATTGAGTTGGATGGTTGAATCCTAGGTAGCCACATTTTTCACACAACAACTGCTAGCATAATCTTACTAACTATAGTTTTTTGACATTTTAAGAGACCTAAGTGCTAAAAACTACCATACTATAATGTATTTGTTCATAGAATCTATCACACCTATAAGTTTTTCATTTATAATTAATTGCGTGTAGGAAACCTCAATGATTTAAACTCTTTTTTTTAAAAATCTCCAAACCAATTTTAGGGCACACTATATACTAAGGGGGTGGTGGTGAATAAGTATATGCAATTGAGGTCTCTTGTGGAGGATTGGCTCACTCTAATTGTACAAACCCTACAACTAGTCATGGTAGAAAAATAATACACAAGAAAGGTCATTCTTACTCATATGTTTGAAAGGATTGTGAAAGCCCAAGATTAGGGGTCCTAGGCAAGCATAGGGATATTATAGCCTTCTCTTCACAAGAGAGAATTATGGATTTGTATGAAAAGACTCAAGAGGAACCTCATAAATAAATCATGGATTAGTCTTGGGTTTTTTAAATATGAGGAGTCTTAGACAACATACATGTGCATAGTTGACTAGGAGCTTTCACTCTTTGCAAGAAGCATTCAAGATAGTATTTTCAATAGAAAGAAGTATGCAATAGAGATAGAGATGATTGAGTTTATAAAGGCAGCCAATGCTCGTGACTTAATGGGATATATATTTTGAACTCTATGATTCTATAATTTTTTGGTGTGAACTCTACGATTTTGATAAAACAAAATATATTACCTTCATAAATGATTTTGTTGTGTTAATGTTTGTTCAATCCATGTAGTTTTGTGCTTCCACCTTCATAAAACCAACCCATTTATGACATGTTGATTTACATATTTTAAATTTTTTGATAGGGAGTTGCATTGGTTAGCTATGTCCAATATTTCTCATAGTATTTTTAGGTAAGCTCTAGCTTACAATGATGTTGAGCTGACCCACCATTCTACACTCATTTGTACATTAATACATATTCTACCAAAACATTGTTTAACACCATAATGCAAATACTAAACTACAATCACAAACTAGAAATTAGAAGGGTATATTTATATTAAAGGCTCGTGAAAGGATGCAAGATACCATGAAAAAGTACAATTAAATTTTTTTATATAAATATAACCAAATATTGATAGTTTTTTCATTTCTATGCGCTTTTCAATTTTGAATCACTTCAATAGATTTTGAGTGCACCCTATTTTGCAAATACAAATATGAATTGATATAAACATATGCCAAGAAAAAAGTAAATTAATTTAAGAAAAGGATAGTGGAGATGGGTGGTCTATTCAGGTAAGTGCACCAAGTTGTGGTGCCACAAGGGTGACACCATTTTCATTTTTTCTAATTTTCAATATGCGCTTTAAAAAAAACCTAATTTTTATAAATGGACTACATACCTGCAACCCATTCATTTTAATTCTTTTTTACTACTTATCCTCGCTACAACACGTATGCAAATTGCAACAATACAAGTTTTTCGCCACCCGTCTTGCCAATATGCCTCCTCCTCGTCGAAGTTTGAGATCACGAGCACGTTGTATGTTATCTAACTTTCTTTATATGTTTTTAATTTTTTTTGTAGGTTTTTTTCAATTTTTCTTTAAATTTGTTTATTTATTTAGATTTCAATTGATTTCTTATTAGGAAATATGAATAATGAACCAGCAAATCCCTAAGAAGGTCAAAGCCAAAACCCTCAACAATATCCAAACCAAAACTCTCAACAAGATCAAAACCAAAACCCTCCACAACAAGAACAACAAATTCCGCAACCTAAACCAATTGCAAGACCTCCTCCTAGCACGCAAGAAAACATTTTAAATGAAATAGAAAGAGGCAAAACTGAATTAGAAGCACTCATTGGTATGTTGAAAGATTATGGACAAACCAACCCAATGAGAGCTCAATTGGCATCCTCCCTCGAGTCCATTAAGACCCACATAGCTTCTATTAGTGGTTAGTTAGATGTTTGGCAGGTTAAGAGGGATGAACGAAAAAGATATTATGCAAATAAATTATCATATCAAGATGTTAAAAAAAAAGATATACCAAAAGGTAGGATTTGTGCATTATTTAGAAAGCCTGGTGAACAAGATATTGTTAGAGAGAGTACTAAACGGTTCCCCATCCATTGGTGCATACATGATGGTATTAGAAATAATTTTTGGGATAGATGGTGGATGGTTTTTGATGCCCTTCCTTGCAATAATCACCAGGTCCCAATATATTTCTTAAGGAAATTGTATTGTGAGTTTTTCCTTGTGGAGATCCCTAATTATTTTTATATATTAGACTCTCAGGGTAGAGATGGGGGGTCATCATTTGAGAGGTCGGGGGCACGTCATGACCCTAGTGTAGTTAGGGCACCTGTGGTCGAGCCACAGGGTGAGCATGTGACTATTCCTTCAGTCGTGAAGGAACATGTAGAGGCCAACGCTCTAGGGACTATTAGTGCTTTGACACAGACCCTCATTCATTGCACTAGTCCATTAGTTGAGGAGGAGCTTTCTACATGTCACGGTTGTAATCACCTAAAAATGGTCATCTAGACTATTAGCCCCCTTTTCAACATTTTGGCTAAATTAATTTAATCATTTATCTAGACCAAATTGCTAATAATCAATTTATTTTATTATAACCTATAGTTTGACTATGTTATCCTAAGTTCATTATTTGATTAAAAGAACATGTCCCCTTTTAATTAAATAAAAGACCCCATTCTTCTAACCCACTTAAAGTGCACACATAAAGTCCTTTTTCTATTTTGCAATTAAAAGAAAAGGCTTTGTGACTTTTGTCTTATATGACAAGTCAACTTATATTCTATTGGTTGATTTGTGTGTGCACATGGATCACTCCTCTTTTCAAATTACACCGTTGATCATCCACCATCTTCATCTTGATCTCCACCATCCGTGCATCTTTAAAAGAGAGAGAGCTTTCCCCCTCAATCAATCCATCTTTTGAACACTATTATGCTGTAGGTTTTCTAACAGGTTTCTTTGGAGCTTTGTGGAGAATTTCTATTTCTTGTCTACATTCTCTCATACCATAGCATTTTAGCTTAGATTCATGTTGCATGTTAGTTTAGCTTCTATTTTGCAATAATCTATCTCACATAGCTTAATAATGCTTAGAATAGCTGCACTTTTCATATTCATTCTAGTTTAATGTTTATTTGCATTGCATCCTTGAGGAACTCCTTGGGACATTTGCATTCTTGCATCTTATCTTTGGAACCTCCCATTGCATGGTTTACTAGCAAGAAGAGTATCTCTAAGGCTCATTTGAGAGCCTTCTTATTCTTGAAATATACTCTCTTGCACTTCGTGGATAGGGAGCTCTAAGCCGGCATCCAAGCATTCCAAACTCACGGAATCGTTTGGATAGAAGGGTTTAGAGTGTGACACAATTTTTAGTGTACATTTTTGGCGCCCACCGTGGGGCTTGAATCAAGTTTCTAGCTCCATTTTCTTTTATTTTTCATCTTTGGTTTTTTACAGTAGTATATTGGATCTAATCAAATGCTTTTGTAGAATTATCACTTTGGTTTTAAGGCCAACCCATAAGTAAATTGGTTTGAAGGCCAAAAACTTAGTTGGTTTAAAGATTTGATCATATCTTTTAAACCGCTTGAAGTTTGGTTCTGAAATTTTTTTTGCAAGTTTTGTATATGCTCAAAATGTCTTAGTCCGATTTGTAGACCATTTTGACGTAATTTTAGAGAGTTATGACTTTTTCTTTATTTTTCATAAAAAGTCATTTCTGATTGCAAATCAGTGATTTTTTTAAAAAACTTACATTTTCAGAAAGGGTTTTCAATTCTAATGGGGGTTCTTTCTTTGTGTTTTGAATTTTGAAATCGTATTAAAGATCAAAAACTCAATTTGATAAATTTCATCTGTTTTGACAAAATTGATCTCTAAAGCGCAAATGAAGAGGTTTTTTAAAATTTCTTGCATTTTTGAAAAGCTCTCTGATTTTTAATAGGGGTTTTTTTTTTCATTTTCATTTTTGGATACAAAATCATAGTAAACAAGTCCAATCTTGTTGACTAGGTCAAAATCAAAGAGTAAAAATGAGAGCATTTGTGATTAACTTGCACTTTCTTTGGATGCACTTGGTTGGAAGATAAATTGAATTTTTGAGGCAACGCACCACTTTTTATTACAGATTTTTATGTTATTTTACACTAACTTTGGGTGCTAACAAGTTGTGATTACAGGTTGCCATCCTTATGAATTTTTTTTTTTGAAACATTGTATAAAAAGAACGCATGTCAAAGCTTCAAATGCGCAAGGGCTACTAACATTGTTTGTAGGGCTGCCCAAAGAATAAAAACTCAAACTTGCTTGATTTTTGTTTTTATGTGCGGCATTCAATAATTGTTCATTTTTTATAGGCAACGCACCACTTTTTATTACAGATTTTTATGTTATTTTACACTAACTTTGGGTGCTAACAAGTTGTGATTACAGGTTGCCATCCTTATGAATTTTTTTTTTTGAAACATTGTATAAAAAGAACGCATGTCAAAGCTTCAAATGCGCAAGGGCTACTAACATTGTTTGTAGGGCTGCCCAAAGAATAAAAACTCAAACTTGCTTGATTTTTGTTTTTATGTGCGGCATTCAATAATTGTTCATTTTTTATAGGCACATAAAACTTGTGATTGAAGTCTTTTGGTAATAGGAGAGTATGCTCTTCACCCTTGTGGTGAATCAAAAATCTTGACTTGCCATTTGGTTTCAAAAGCAAGGGGTAACTGAATCTTCTTGGCATGTTTGGGAGAAAATGATTGGAATAGGAGAGTATGCTCTTCACCCTTGTGGTGAACCAGAAATCTTAACTTTCAAAATTTGATCCACTTTGTGTAGTTAGAATCTTTTAGAGGGTCTGCTCTCAGACAACTTGAGAGGAACGACCCAAGTGGGGACAAGCTGATTACCTAGCTCTTCCAACCCACTATAAACTCAAGGCTACCAAGGACACAAAACTTTGGTAGACGTAATGTTTGTCTTCACCTAGTGTGATTGCTTATGGGATTTCGACCATAGGGAGATCACTAGGCAAGAATGCTTAAGGTACTCTTGTGATCGCGAGATCGGTTACTCATCGCAAGGTGAGGTGTCCCGTAATTGGGAGCAAGAGGAACACTATGAACAGAAGCCTGATCTAAAAACTCTAAGTTAGTAACTACTTTTCTTTTAGCCGCTCAACTTCTTGGTGTAAGGATCGATCCTAGTGGACTACCTGAATCACCCCAAGATTTACACTCACCATATGTGTTCCCTTGGTTGTGCTTATGGCACTTCCATGACAAAGCCAATATCTCTTGTGGGAAACCACTTTGTGTGAGGCAAAGGAGCATCAAGCATGGGCCAAGTTGTTGAGTAATGAACCATGACTTCTAGGTAGATATTGCTTGATGTGTTCTCGAATGTGCTATACCAGTGAAAATGTTTTGAACATATACATGACGATAATTCTAGGGAATTCTTTTGAGACATTACATATGCCCTTATCATGCAAGGTTTCTTTGTCCCTTGCTTGATTGTTTGAAGACTACTTCATGTGTCACTATCCTGCTTGGAAAGAAATTGCTTTTGAACATCAAACTTGCTATGCTATCAATTATTGTCAAACTTTGTCAACCAAGTCAAAGCATCATGTCTTAACATTTTTCTTGTGTTGCTTGCTAAGGGGAGTTTGATCATTTGGCTGTGATTTGTTATGTCTCTAGTGCTTAAACATGCTTAAAGTGGCTCTTTGGTCTTAGTGCTCTTGATTTTTTTTGTCTTCATGGTCTATGCATGCTTTCT
Organism: Cupressus sempervirens; assembly: GCA_028749045.1. NCBI lineage: Eukaryota > Viridiplantae > Streptophyta > Pinopsida > Cupressales > Cupressaceae > Cupressus > Cupressus sempervirens. The sequence continues at coordinate 568,964,933 of CM053789.1, read as the reverse complement.
AGTTATCCTTTTGCTAAAATGGTTACCTTGATTTCTTGACTACACTCTTGGTTTGGGAAAGTTGTTCACTTGTCACCCTGCTTGCTCTATCTATTTGGCTATTTGGGCATCTTGCCTAGCTATTGACTTGAGTCATTCATGTCATAAGTTTCTTGGACGTATTGTTTGAAAAATCACTTTAATCTCTATCTACTATCTTGGCAAGTGAATAGTCTACCTCCTATAGTTTCAACATCAAGTTATCTTGTAGGCTCTTTTATGCTTGGCTTTGCATCTAAAACTATGGGATCTAAACCTTGTGCTACCAAACTTCAACTGAATCTAGATGATCATGATATCCTCCATGTCACTAAAGAGTTTCAAGATCTATATGCACAATACAAAGAACTAGAAGAGACAAATGATCTTTCTTACCTTCATCTCTCTAAGTGCATGACAAAAATGAAGTCTAAACTTGAGAAAAGGTTGGAGGAGAAGATTGCATCATTACATGAATCTTCCTTAAGGTCTTTACATGCATGTGAGTCACCTTCTTTGATGTCATCCTCTTCTTCTAGGTCTACATGCTCTACTTCAAGACATCAAATGTCTTCATCTTCTAGATCTAAAGACCTCTTTAGAGAACAAGCAAGTGATACCTCCTTTGAGCCTATGCTAAAATTTCATGATGGACCTATCTTTGACGAAGATAATGACGAAGACATGAATGAATGCTATTCACCTGAGAAACAACAAGAAGATCCTAGACACATTTTTGAGAGGACTTTTACTCCCTTGGAACACTCTTATGATGACATTTTGCAAACACTTCTTGAAACTAAGCTCATCATGTTTCCTAAGTCTAGCTCCTATGGAAATCCTTTCTTGGATGATTATTGTGCTTATCATCAATCTAATGACCATGCTACTTTTGATTGTATAGAGCTGAAACATAAAATCCAAGATCTCATTGATGATGAGATTGTTGATCTTGGAACCTCTAGTGACTCATGTGGTGAAGATACTTCTCTTGAGCAAGATTACGTTGATGAACCTATGTCTAGTAGTGGCTCCATTACATCTTCCACTTCTTCCAACACTCATGCATCTCCCAACACTTCAAAGCTCTCCAAATGGCCTCCATCAAATAAAGAACCTAATGCTTTCCACATTGACTACGTGTATCCTCAAGGGCTACCTCTAAAAGAAACTCAAGCTAACCTTCACTTGGCTGCAAACCTTTTCCATGCTACTAATCCTAAACATCCTCAACCTTCATGCACTACTGTGCCTAATCCAAACACTACTCCATTCACTCTTCATTCTCCCTTGTCCTTAGAAGTGGCTCCATGTCAAGAGGACTCTCAAAAAGAAAAAGCTATAAATGTCAAGAAAGATCAAGATCAAGCACCCTTTCATCTCTTTCAAGATTTTTCCCCTTTATATCCTATGTCTTTTCCACCTTCTAAGTATGATGAAGATATCACTTCCACTATCTCCCTTGAGCTTACTGAAAATTATGAGAAAAGTTCTCTTCATATGCTATCCAAAGCTACTTGTCAAGATCAAAGAATCTCCTCATTTTCTACTTCTCCACATCCACTTCAAAATTGTGCTCAAGCTTCAAGTGCTTCTATTAAAAATGTTGTTCCTATCAAAGGTACTCATGAGTCTATTGATGGCTTTGACCGTGTGGCTCATTCTAAAGATGTTGATATCCCTTCCCACTATCCCTTTGCATCTTCTAAATCTATCCTTGGTCCTTATCCATCTAAGCTAAAGCATTCAAACCTTCCATCCATATTGGGGCCTTATGTTCCTTCATCTCCTACATTCACTCCTAGCTCATTCCCTAGCTCTCCTATAATACCTCAAGATCAACAAAGACACTCATCCTTGGTGAATTTTCACCCATCTATACATCTAAACCAGTCATATCATCCTTATTCATCCACAAATCCCAAGTCCTTTGGAAGTGAGAATAAACATAAGAATCCATTGAAAAAGAAAGATCACTATGTCCCATCTAATCGACATGTGAATTCTAAGAAGGAGAAAGCACAAAAGAGACTGCAAAGGTCCACTATTAAAAAAGATAAATCAAAGAAAATATGGGTTCCTAAACCCATTATTGAAGAAATGTGTTTTGAAGTATCCAAAGGAAAATTTAAAGCTATATGGATTCCCATGTCTCTTTTAAAAGATTTATATATTGAAAATACTTCAAAGTTGACATTCAAGCTTCCAAAGGCTTCCATTCCATCTTCTTCCAAAAATATTTCTAAAAATATTCCAAAGCCTTCCACTCCACTTTTTTCCAAATCTCTTCTACCACCTCATACATCTAAACCTCAAGCTACTTCATCCATGATTCCTCCATCATTCCAATACCCTTCAAGGTGTGTGTCAATGTTGATCTTGTCTAATATTTCAGCTACCCTCATGAAATCCTCTAAAGCTTACACCTCCTTTCTATACATGAACTCTTATTCTCCATATACTCTTCCTACTACCATTTCTCTTTCATCACCCTATCAACATCTTTGAGCATACCTTTCTATGGTCTTGGCATATCATGACTTATCTTTTCTATAAGAGCACTATCTACATTCAAATAACTTGAGCTCTTTCTAAAAATTCAAAAAAAGGAAAAGTAAAAGAAAAGAAAAAAATGTGCCTTGGTGAAAACCACTTCTTGTGGCACCTTGGTAGCAAAAGTAAAGAGAAATAAATTTATCCTATGGTGAAAACTACTTCTTGTGGCACCTTGGATAAGTACCATGATGAAAACCTAGCAAACAGGCATCATGCGTAATTCTTTCATCATCCATCTATCCCCTCTTCTCTCTTTGATCTTCACAGTGTTAAGCTATCTTTTCATATTGGCTATCTTATCCATGAGATTCTCTATTTGTGCTTTCTCATTTCCTCATAGCCTCCATCTTGAGCTTTATTTTTACTGCTCTATCCCATTGCTATCCTATCTAAGACCCCTCGGTCTTGATCATAATAAATGAAACATGGTTCTCATAGGTCTCTTGACATTGCTACTCTTTTGGACTACAAACTTCATGCTATCTCACTTGTTGGCTTCATTGCTTATCCTACATGCTATCTTACTCATTGGCTTCCATTTCTTATCTTATATGCTATCGCACTTTTTGGTTTCATTGCTTATCCAAAACATGCTTCATATGACTATTTCACCTCTTTCCCTAGCTTGGGTACTCTTGAGGAGTCAGTCCTTGAGGATCACTTTTACTTGCTTCATACTCCTTTCTTATCCATCTCTGCTTATCCACTGGCTTGTTTCTCCATTGTGTCCTATACCTTGCTAGACATTGGGAGAAAATCATGTGATCTTGCTTGAGAACTAGTGATCTCTAAATTATTCTAAAAAATCCAAAAAATCATATATGATGCTGAAAAAATCCTAAAAACTAGAAAAAAATGTCTTGAAAAAAAAAAGATCTTCTTAGTGAAAACCTAGCAATAGGCACTTTGATGTATCACCAAAAAAATCAAAAATACAAAAATACAAAAAATCAAAAAAAATCCTAAAAAAATCTGTCAAGTGGTGAAAATCTGGAAACATGTGCTACTTGAGACCCTTGCACCTATGTCTATCAATCTCAATCACACACTCTACTACACATTTCCTAGCTTGGAATTGTTTCTTGTCCTCATCTTGGGGGCACAACTGCTTAGCCTATTGAGGTATTCTTGTGCATTAGGGTTTCTTTGACAACTCACAAAACAATGTTTCTCAACACTTCCCCCACTTTGACATCAAGTGTTTTTTAACACTTTACAGATAGTTTACCTATGGTCTCCGATGTCGCGATATTTCTCACTATCAGAATCAAGTCTGGAAGAAATGGCCAAGTGACTTACACACACGCACTTTAACACTTAAAGGACTAATCTATGCTAACATTTATCTACTTTGTGTGCTATCTATGATGATTTCTTTGCCATGTGTTCCCTCCCTAATAGTCTTTTGAGGATGTCATTGACTAGAAGACTGGGGGCATGGGGCATGTCTTCTTGATTTCTGCTTGTGGGTATACTTTGTTTGTCTATAGTGTTGTAAGCATTTATGCTGGTCCTATTCAACACGTTGACTTACAAATGTATCATCCTTGACTGTTTTGCAAGATCACACTCAGGGTTTATCCTGGCACTTATGCCTTGATACAAGTGTAATCTTGCTAAATTAAACTTAAGGAATCTAATCACATAGTTATCTTGACTTACATGTCTCTGATGCTTAGATTGGATTTCCACATACCTATCTGATATTGATCATATTCATATCCTCATAGTTATACTAGTGATGGTTGTATGATTTCATGATGTCCCTAATAAATTCTTAATGATGAAATTAAGAGTCTAAATGTTATGCACTTCTTGCTGGTAAACCACTTTGCATATTAGCTTGCATTTCAGGTTCATTTTGTAGCTTAGTCTTGCATTCTTGCATATGGGGAGAGCTCTCTTTCTTCATCTTTTTGTGGACATATCAGCTAACTCCTTTCATATATTTCTTTACTTTCTTCTTGTTCATGTCTTTTCACCTTCTTAATCTTTCGCTTCATCTCTTTTCTATCTTGTCATCACATTATATAAAGTTTTGACCTCTTAAATAATTTTGACGTCCTAGATTTATTTTCGAAATCGAAATCCAAATTCGAGTTCATCTTGATGGTCAAAATTATCTTTTAAAATTCTACTTTCTTCTGAGAAATTAGATGACCTTTTGAGGTCTAATCTTTGAATCATCACTGGGGCATCTTCATTTCTTCATGTCTTCATCATTTTCATACTTCATATCTACTTAAATTCACTATTTCATGTCTAAAATCACCTTTCTACTCATTTCAACCTTATTTTTATGCTATATCCTTCAAGGTCAACTCTAGTCAAACTGGGGCATTTTATCAATTTTTTTATATAGTCATTCTTGGGTTCTAATCATCTATCTGTCATCTTGGACATTGCTATATTCTAATTTTCTCATTTTTAGCTAGTTTTTGCATCCCCTTACCTCATTTCAATTTCGATCCCGAGGGGGCAGAAATACTCTATCACTGCTTAGGAGCATTTGTTTGATCTTCTCACTTGCTCTCACTCTATCTCCTTTTCTAAGTGTTAGTATTCTTCTTGAATTCTGACATCATCTCTTCCTAGTGTTCAGTACTACTACTATCAGGCTGTGCATTCAGGACTTGCTATCTATTTCTGCATTTCACTCTTCGGAATTAGAAATCTATATCTATCATCGCCTACTTGGCTTCGATTTTCTTTGACATAATGTGTTCCCAGATCGATCACACATTAGTCAAAGAGGGGCAAATGTAATCACCTAAAAATGGTCATCTAGACTATTAGCCCCCTTTTCAACATTTTGGCTAAATTAATTTAATCATTTATCTAGACCAAATTGCTAATAATCAATTTATTTTATTATAACCTATAGTTTGACTATGTTATCCTAAGTTCATTATTTGATTAAAAGAACATGTCCCCTTTTAATTAAATAAAAGACCCCATTCTTCTAACCCGCTTAAAGTGCACACATAAAGTCCTTTTTCTATTTTGCAATTAAAAGAAAAGGCTTTGTGACTTTTGTCTTATATGACAAGTCAACTTATATTCTATTGGTTGATTTGTGTGTGCACATGGATAACTCCTCTTTTCAAATTACACCATTGATCATCCACCATCTTCATCTTGATCTCCACCGTTCGTACATCTTTAAAAGGGAGAGAGCTTTCCCCCTCAATCAATCCATCTATTGAACACTATTATGCTGTAGGTTTTCTAACAGGTTTCTTTCGAGCTTTGTGGAGAACTTCTATTTCTTGTCTACATTCTCTCATACCATAGCATTTTAGCTTAGATTCATGTTGCATGTTAGTTTAGCTTCTATTTTGCAATAATCTATCTCACATAGCTTAATATTTGGATTGTAACACTCTCATCCATGCTTAGAATAGCTGCACTTTTTATATTCATTCTAGTTTAATCTTTATTTGCATTGCATCCTTGAGAAACTCCTTGGGACATTTGTATTCTTGCATCTTGTCTTTGGAACCTCCCATTGCATGGTTTACTAGCAAGAAGAGTATCTCTAAGGCTCATCTGAGAGCCTTCTTATTCTTGAAATATACTCTCTTGCACTCTGTGAATAGGGAGCTCTAAGCCGGAATCCAAGTATTTCAAACTCATGGAATCATTTGGATAGAAGGGTTTAGAGTGTGACACAATTTTTAGTGTACAACAGTCACATGTGCGCATCATGTAGATCCTTATGCACATTTGGTAGTCATGTTGTAGATGGTGTGGATGATGGGCTAGTGACTGATCAATTCTTGAATGAGACATTTGGCATTGACACACAGGTAAATTACAATTATAATAAACTAATTTGATCACATTTCATATGTATAGTGAATGACTAATTAATTAGCATGTATTGACATTGTTCAAAATTCAGGGTTAGAGTGTTGGCGGCCTTAGTAGCAATCCCCTGACCCTATTTTTTGTCTCGTCGATGAGTCCAGAGGTATGTATCGATTTAATCATTTATATGAATACATATATTTATTAAGTAATCATATGAAGGATTGGCAAAAAAAATTATGCATGTGCATCAGTTCTCTATAGGACCGTCAACATTCACTACAGACTCTAAGCTGTAACGTAATAGGAGCTTCGTAGAGGTACATTTGTTTTATGTTAATTTAATTCATTTGATTATATTTGTTTCATGTTTCATGTTACATTTAATTTGTATTGTATGACATGCAACTCTTGACATATGAGACTCCTCCTCATCTTCGACAGTCTGACGATTGTGGAGTGGCTACAACTATGGCTAGCTCACAGCCATTGGCTGAGGTATGAAAGAATTTTATTGGTTTTAGTTGTTGTTTATAATAGTTAGTATTGAAATTTCTAATGTTATTTATAAGTGATTAGATTTATTCAATTGTTGTAGAGTCTTGTCAAACCCAATCATCCACGAGCCTTCGAGGTGGACTTGCAGAGTGACTATATGATGGTGGTAAGAAAATAATTAATTTTGTGTGTACATATATTTGATTTCAATGTATAGTAATTATTGATTAATATATATTTTGTTTGTATCAGCTCAAGTTAGAGAAGAACCTCAACAAGAGGACAAGCGAGTGTGTGAGGAAGACCCCGTCACCGCCATCATCTCCCTCTACACGATGACCAAAGACCTCTAGAGATTTGTTTCCTTCTCCTTGTGGGAAGGAGAAGATATAGTTGATAGACATACATGTATAGGCATCAATGGACATATATGTTGGATTTTATGTCAGTGGACATATTCGATATACATTTGATGTATATATGACATTTTATATTTGATGTATGACATTTATTTGATGCATGACATTATTAGACTTATGACATTATTGGTTAATATATGATATGTTTGTTCATGTATGACATTATTGGTTATCATAATATATTATGTGTTTGTTAATGTATGACATTATTGGTTATCATTTTATATTATATGTTTGTTCATGTATGACATTATAGGTTATCTGATGTAGAGCCCTCCATTATCACCATAAGTAGGCTAACTCAACTTGAGGATTCAACAAGAAACTTGGAATCAAGTCAAGGAATTAGTCCTACTCAAAGGTCAAACGAAGTTCTCTAACTTTGTAAATCACTCCCACAACCATACCAATCAAGTTCACCTTCCCACTTCCTTATTCCAAACTCTCAAGTAGTAATACTATTATAGGCCACCTAGTGTACCTAGTACCTCCAACATACCAAAACTCAATCTAGACCTCATACATTGATCTTAACACCTTAGACCATCTTAACATAGTATATTTTCCATGTTACAACTCCCCATAAACTTCCATCCTCTCATATTTCATCATTCTTCTATTACAACCTTTCTAGACCTGCTTGGTAGCCCTTCTCAACCTGAAATTAGTATTTAATTCCCAAATTCCCAATTAATCTATCAATGTTTTGAAACTTTTAGATACCCTTTTTGAAGTTATTGAATGGCTAACAACCTTAGGTTCCCACCATGTGACTCGTGAACACTTTCATCACCCACTACCTCTTCAATTAGGCCTAATTAGCCCTTACCTAACAAAGAAACTCCTATATCCCTTTACTTCTAGGACTCCCCAACCAAAATAGTCTCTCTAGACCTTTTTAAGACTCAGTATTATCAAACTTCCAAGGTCCCACCAATCATCAAACTCATTTCCTAACAAACCCTTGTTTCTAGGGTCATTAACCGAGGGTTTTAGAGAACACACTCTTCCCTATAATTTACACCATCTCAACACTGGTTCTATCACCACAAAATGCACCCCAATAGATTATTTGAACCATCCTTTACCTTCTCCATCCATCAAGTCATTCCCAGCTATGACTGGTGTGGGACTGGTTTCCATTACTCAGTAATTTCCACCGTTTTTGGTGTTTCAAACACTTATTCTTTAATCCCTACACATTTTCATTGTATCAAAAGGATTTATTTAACATTTGACTCACCACACCAATCACAAAAGACACATTGGTGGGTGATTCAAAGAATTTTATGAAAACCTTGCACTAATAACTCTCTACAATCACAATATAGACACAGTCACGTTTAACAGTGAATTCCTCAGTCTTGTCACCAACCAAAAAAACTCAAAGAATTACAATAACTTTTATATGAAACCAAAATAATAATGTCCACATTGAGATCTACTCAATATCACATTTCCAAGTATGTCTGTAGTCTTTTTATGCTGACTATACCCTAGTAGAGACCTCTAGAATTGTAGAGAATTAAGTTTTATTGCTCATAAACTTCATTTTTAGTCTCATACATTATGAATCATATTAATCTCCACACCACCCCATGGATTCCATCCAAAATAGACATAAAACTCCAAACCCAACTGAGAATAACTACTAACTACTTCTAACTACCCCCAACAATCATAACTGATTGTTCACTAACAAAACATATGAAAATGTTTTCAAGTTGACAACAAAGTTGTCAAATCGACAACTACACATTTCTAAACTAGTCTAAAGACTCTAAAAAATTTTTAAAGACAACCTTTATGAACTTATTACTTCTACTCCCTAATCCCCATCCTTTAGCCATTTGTGGCTATATTGACAATATTTTGTCCATTTTGCAATTTGCATCTTTTTGTGGAACATTTATGCATATTTTCTATATTAACCTTGAATGACCTACTACTCCTCCATACTATGACTTTGATGAACCAAATACATTACATTTGACTATGACATTAACATTAAATGACTTTTAACTCCTTAAACCTCACTTGTGCCATTTTGGCCTAAGTTTGTCCATTCTTGGCAATGTATTACAAATTTGACAATTTTATGCTTCCCTTACATTTTGATGGCTTCAATAGCCATGGTTCATAATCAAATGACTTTACATATCTTCATTAGGCATTGATTGCCTTTGGTACCTTCACGATCTCCTTCATAGGTCCTGGTTTACCCTGTAGTTTCATGTGTCCACTTGGTGCCCTTACACCATTATCATAATATATTATATGTTCCTTCATGTATGAAATTATTGGTTAACATAACATATTATATGTTCTTTCATGTATGACATTATTGGTTATCATAATATATTATATGTTTGTTCATGTATGACATTATTGGTTATCATAATATATTATGACGTTGCATGGGTACTCATACCCACACCCCTGGTACTCATACCCATGTACCCAAGTATTAGGTACTCGGTGGAGAGCATCATAGCTAAGGACCTTGATTGAGATTTTGGATTCCTTTTTGGTTTTTTGTTTGTGTATCAGCTCGTTGCTTATCGAGCTTAATTCAATACCTAATCAGTTCGAAACTTTGATAGAATATTGATTAACAATAAACTTTATCATTTTTTAAGCATAAGTTTATCATTTCTAACATGTCATCATCATATGATTTCTGATCTTGTTCATGTTTAAAGTTTTCCTTCTCTGTTATTTGTTTATCAAGCTTAATTCAATACGCAATCAGTTTGAATTTTTGATACAATATTGATCAGCAATAAACTTTATCAGTGTTAAAGCCAGAAATTTATCATTTGCAATATGTCATTGTCATATGATTTATGATCTTCTTGTTCATGTTTATAGCCTACCTTCTGTGCTATGCATCTAAAAATTTATCATAAATTATTATTACAAACATATAACAAATCTGAAACTAAAAACAATACATTACATTTGCAAACTTTATCAACATTCTTGATTTGAAAAATCATTGTCATGACTCATAAATTTAGGTTTTCTATAAATATAAAAGTATAATTAAAAATAAAGTTTTACATACCCAAGTAAGCCCTTCCCCTATTATAAAAAATAGTTGTACTCAGACCTGTACCCTAAGTACCCCAAGTACCCTCATCCCCGTGCAACCTTGTATATTATATGTGGTTCTTGGTGTTTTCTATACACCTATGTGGTCTATAGGATCTCTTGCTACTTAGAACATCCACTGAGCTTGCCCAACCTCCTCAAATGGAAGCTTTATGTGTGTTAATTTTTAATGAATACGAGATCTGGGACATTGTAGTTGTCAGATAGAAGTTTTATGTTTCATGAGGACCCTTCAATGAATCCAAGTAATTTTATTTTCAGCACCACCCATTGTGAAAATTATTGTGCACCCTCTTGCATGGGAAAAATGCTTAGTTTAGGTTTCTTAATCTCTCCACACAACAATCAAGCCTCCTGCAAAAACTTTTCAAGTTTTTGCAACCAAAATCATCAATTAAATTCTATTTGGAAAACATTACTGCACCAAAGTTACTGTATGGGGAAAAACTCTTCAAACATTTGAACAAATGCTGCAAATTTTTCATACCCCTATTTTATTTGGATTAAAGGATAGTGCCTAGAGGACATGCACATTGAGTGGACTAAATGTTAGTAGAAGCGTTATTATGAATGGCAGAGGCTGAGAACCATACCAAGCTGGAGAAGATGAGGGGAAAACAAATAATAGAATAAGTTAGATGTTAAACTTTAACTACAATGCACAATATTATTATCCAAGAGGTACAATTTGAGATGTTGTACATATTGGTGCCTAATATATTCCCCTAATCTACCACTAAGTTGGTTCCTAGAGAATGGCAAGGCCAGATATGTCATTGCAGTTGTTTGTATTTAACAAATATGTTAGGATAGGTTCCACTAGATGTGTGTAGCAAGTTTTTAGAAGACTTAATTTATTGTGTTTCTTTGATGTGTTTTGTACGTGATGATTGTGTTGTAGACAAAGCAACAAAGGGCTTATCTTAGTATAGAAAAAGTTATGTATCCTTGAGTCCCCCAAACCCTTGAGAAGCATTAATACCCATTGTGTCCAATTTCATAATGAGATGTGGACATTTATGAGAAATTTGCAATTTTGTCTTACCTTGTCCTTTGGAAGGCACTTGTTGTGCTTCCATCGTTAGGAAGAGGGTGTCTCTTGTTGGAAAACTTAGATGTTGATTGTTGATGATCTGGTTACTATTGATTGGGGTGGCACATAGAGGATTGAGTTCAATTGAAAATAGAGCCTTTGTAGCATCATAGATTTCAATAGAGGTGCCTAGTAATGGCATGAGAGTTTTGAATTGAAAATAAGGTGCATAACAAGCTAGGCAGGAAGATTGAGCTCAAAGGTGGTGTCTAATCCTACTTACTTGGTGATGTTATAGGGCTCACAATGCAGTGGACAAGCTTTTGGTGCTACTTGTACTTGGTAGTTATGTTCTACGGAATGGTTTGCATATATTGTTGTATTTTTTAAATTTTTTTGATGAATTTGACGGCTTTGTCAACTTCGTCTTAAGATAGAGTAATTGATGCTAAGGATAGTAGCATGGGATAAGCATTGTCATTCAATTATAGAAGTTGAAATCAGAGTAACATGGGAAGGGTTGTGATTTGTAGAGTTGGGAAGACCTTTTCCATATTTATGCTTAATGAAAAGTAGGCTTCCATTCCATGTGTGCTTCTTGAAGTAGTACATTTGAAGAAGGGGCAATATTAATCCTTTTACCGAAGGAAGTAGATCAACTTTGTGCCTACCAATGACCAAATTGCCATGTGGGGCTGTCTCAAAAACATGGGGGATTGATTAGAGATGATGGTACTTTGACTTTGTTAGCAACTCAACAACATAAGTTTCACAAGTCCATATTCATTGGTAAAAACTATAGTTGTTTTTCTCTTATCTAACAAAATTTGCAAGCTGTGAGCAATTAGTATTGGCCATGATACATCTCCTTAACAAAGGATCTATCTGCCCCATGATGAATAGCTATTGCTGAATCACTATTGATTTTTGCCATAATTTACCCACCAATCCATTATGTCAACATACGCTGAGAAGGGAAGGGCAATGTTTGATAAAAGATGTCGGTTGATCATCATTTCTATGACTGGGACTTCGTTTTGTTCTTCCATTATTCTCATTCTATTTGCTTAGTATATAATTCCCTCCATGTTTTGCACATGTGTTTACATATTTTTCCAAATCAGTCACTGTCCTCCTCTCTATTTTGACCTAATTTCACACCATGTTTGCAAGCTTCCATTATTCAAATAGTTGTTTACATTTGCAGTTTGGCTCTGATACCATGTTAAATTCCAAAGATTCGGCTCAACATGCCCAAGAATGTCTGAGAACTCAACAAGATGGGATGAGGTTGGGGATAGGGTTTAGCCACCCACCCAAAGCTAATGGAATAGACAATTTGATCCTAAGACAAAGGGTGAGAGAGATTTGGTAGTTGGTAACTTTGTACTAGCCAACACTACAAGTTTCAACATCACCCGAGATGGCATCGCAAAATCAAAATAGAGTATGATCTCCAAAAATAAAGAAAAGTTACTATAGGTCTCCACAACACAATCCTATAGGAATTGGAATCACATCCATACCTTGCACGAGCTCCAAGATATGCCCCGTCAAAGATCGCTACCCTATGGCATTTAGTGACCCTTAGGGATGTTTCAATTTGGCATGCCCGAGAACATTTGAGTGGTCAACAAGATGGGATGAGGTCAAGGATAGAGTTTACCCAGCCACCCAGAGCTAACAGAATAGACAGTTTAATCCCACGATGAAAGGTGAGAGAGATTTGGCAATTGGCAACTTTGTACTGGCCAGCACTACAAGTTTCAGCATCACCCGAGATGGCATCACAAACTCAAAATGAAGTAAGATCTCCAAAAAGCAAGAGAGGTTACTATAGGTCTCTGCAACATAGTCCTATAAGAACTGGAATCACATACATACCTCACACGAGCTCCAAGATATGACCCATCAAATATCATTGTCTTATGGCATTTAGTGACCCTTAGGGATGTTTTGGTTTGGCATGCCCGACAATGTTTGAGCGCTCAATAGGACAAGACGAGATTAGGGATAAGGTTTACTAACACTACAAGTTTCAACAACACCCGAGATGGTGTCACAAAATCAAAATGGAGTAAGATCTCCAAAAAGTGAGAAAGGTTACTATAGGTCTCTGCAACATGGTCCTATAGGAACTAGAATTGCATCCATATCTCACATGAGCTCCGAGATATGCCTTGTCAAAGATCGTTGCCCTATGGCATTTAGTGACCCTTAGGGATGTTTTGGTTCCGCGTGCCTGAGAATGTTCAAGGGCTTAATGAGATAGGATGAGGTTGGGGATAGGTTTTACCTAGCCACCTAGACCTAATGGATTAGACAATTTGATCCCACGACAAAAAGTGAGAGAGATTTGGCAGTTGGCAACTTTGTACTGGCCAACACTACAAGTTTCAACATCACCTGAGATGGCATCGCAAAATCAAAAAAAAGTAAGATCTCCAAAAAGTGAGAGAGGTTACTGTAGGTCTCCACAACATGGTCCTATAGGAATTGAAATCACATCCATACCTCGCACGAGCTCTGAGATATGCCTTGTCAAATATTGTTTCCCTACAGCATTTAGTGACCCTTAGGGACATTTCGATTCGGTGTGCCTGAGAATTTTTTAGCACATAATAGGATGGCATGAGGTTGGTGATAGGGTATTACTTGGCCACCCAAACCTAATGGAATAGACAGTTCGATCCCATGACCCTTTTTCCACTAAGTTGCAAATTTGAGCAACTTTTACAACTTTTAACAATGCAACTTTGCACAAAAAGTGCAATTTTTACATTTTTCACTTGATTCCAATTCTATGACTTGGAAAAGGTTCGGCAACACTAAAATAAATTATTTTCAAATTCTCATCCCTTCACCAATTTCCAAACTCCTACAAAGTTGTCAGCATTTTTGCAACTTTGCTTTGACAACTTTTGCAATTTTTGACATCTTAACTCCTAGATGCCTAAAACTTAACCTAATGACCCTAAGGACCTTTATAAAGTTCTAAGAAACATAAAAATTCTTTTTTCCTTGAAAAATAACCTATATTGCTCATTTTTATGCCTAAAAATTGGCCCATAGTGTAACAATAGAGACTTGGTCCAAAACAACCATACCTAATCTTTTGATATATTATAGAGGAGTGAAATGGGTATCATAATATTCAATTTATTTTCTTTATGTTATGGAAAAATGTGGAGAAAAATGAAAGAGGACAGAATTTTATGGTAGTTTTTGTATTGGAATTATCATTGTTTCCTTAGCTAGTGTTTTTCATGAGTTAGAGTGTATATAATCTATCTTTTGTTATGATTGAGTCAAATATTTTAGTGTTCTTGTTGATTAGTGTTGATTAGTGTTCTTGTTGATCAATGAACCCAACTAAAGGCAAAATCTAAAATTTATTGTAAGAAATGTGCTCAACTAAAGGCAACTTCCTCAACCATGCTCATGAGTTCATCATCTCATTGTCTCAATCCAATCTATTAAAACTCCAATACTCTCCTAGGTTACCTAGTGCACCTAGTGTACCCAGTGCCTCCAACATACCAAATATCCAATCAAGCTTCCCACATTGACCCTAACACCTTGGATAACCTTTTCAAGGCCTATGTACCATGATCCAAATCTTCACCATGGTGCGGAGCACCTAACCCTCTTTCTTTTCATGATGTAATAAGGATCTCCCTATGACCCATCCACCTTGTAATGGACACAAGACCCCATGGTGCAACTATAAGCCTTGGGCATCAATTGGTCCAATAAGTGGATTTTTGGTCATTTTTATGTTTTCTAGGTATTTCTAGGTGTTTAGAACATTAATAAGGTTCCTAGGAGTGAGTAAAGTCCATTTGAAAACATTCTTGCAATAAAACTTGTCATAAGCGCAAAATTGCTAAAAAGTTGCTTAGCAACTTTTGCATTTTTGTTGACAACTTTTTGAAATATAACTTCCAATGGTTCAAAATTGTCAAGGTTTGGTTAAACCTATTGGAAATGACCTATTTAGGCTTAGATAATTTGAGGATGGTGAGGGTGTGAAGATTCAATTGTATTTTGCTCCCAAAATCAATAAAATTTGTTGATTTCCTATGCAATTTATTGGTTTTTTTTGTACAATACGGAATATAAGGACTGCAAGATGATCTTTGGACTCTGAGAAGTTGAAGCTATATTTTAGAAGATTATGGTTTTGGTTTGGATTTTTCATCATTTACTTTGCAAAAGTTATCAAATTTTTAAGGGTGTTGGTCTGTGAAACCCTTAATTTCAGGGTTTGGTCATAAAAATGACCCTAACTTGAGTTCCTACTAGCGGATTTCCTTCTTCCCTGGTATGGATCAAGTTAGGGATGTACTCTATTATATTTTGGTAGTTTGGGAGTAGGAATTTGTTTTGGTGATTTTTGGGGATGGGCCCTAGGTCAAATATTCTCATGTATTTGACCTTTGTTTTGGAGAAATTTGAGTGGATAGAGTGATGGAAAGGGTTTGAGGACCTGATGTTTGAACAAAGTGCCCTTGTTTTAGCCTGAAGAACAAATTAGAAGTGGATACTAGATTCCATGCACCCATTTTTGACCACTTGCCTTGAAAACCAAGCCTAAAGTAGTTAATTAGGTTTGTGCACTTGGTTGTGGTTAGGATATGTTGGAGTGAGTTCGTCCTTGCAACTTTGGAGTTAGTATGAACTAGGAAAAGGGTGCTTAAATCTATAATTTATTCCTCAAGTCCTTTGGTGAGTTTTAGAGTTATTGGTCAAAATCAACATTAGGAGACCTAATAGGCTTCTAGGCCTAATCTTGCAAATCCTGTTGAGGGTTGTTGGGAGTGCAACCAATAGTGGATTTACCTTATTTAGGTTTATTCTAAGTTGTTCCAAGCCTTTTCTGGAAGTTGTAAAGCCTAGAATAACAAGATCCCTATTTTGCCCATTTTAAGGGAGTTGGCTCTATTTGCTCAAGTTGGGTTCAGATTAGCTTTGTGTCTTGCTTGGAGTGGTGACACTTGAAAATTTCCTCAATGATTCCTAGGAGGGATATACACTTGTGATAGTAGAACATAACATTAGTTCAACCCTTGGAGCAAATTTGAAGGTTGTGTAAGATTTGTCTTATTTGTTGGCTTCCATTGTAGGCTAAAGGGTAGACCTAGGGCTTCTTTGGTGTTTTTGGCTTGTAGTGATGCTAGCCCTATAACTAGAGTAATAATAGGATCAAATTGGTCCTAATGTAAGGTTAGATAGGTTAGAAGATCCCCGCACTGCAATATTGCTTCTAAGTGCTCAAAATTGCTCATTTGGCTCAATAGAGCATTTTTGAGTTTTGATGGCCAAATAAGGTAATCAATTGTTTTAGGTTAATTATTAGGTGTCTTGAATCCATCTTAGGCCTTTTGAAAATTTTGGTAGCAAGTAGAGAAAATTTGGGTAAAAAATTTATAAAATTGCAAAAATTTCTCGTTTCTTGCAAAGTTGTCATTGACAACTTTTGCAACTTTTATGCAAAAAGAGAAACTTCTTCATGGGAGCCCTTCAACCACTTAAATTAGTTGTAAATTTCCATTCTAATCCTATATAAGGTTGAACTCAACCTTTTCAAGGGGTTGGAAGAAGGAAAAATGACAATGTACAAATTGTAATCAGCATTTTGTTTATTACAACAATCACTTGCTTTGTGTTTTTTTCATGCTTTGTAAAGATCAGACTTAGGGTTTTTTGAGTTGGAATTTTTAGTGTATTTTTTCCTTCATTTATTTTTTTAGTTTTTGTGTTGTTTCAGAGAGGTTGGTGTGTTCAAATAAAATATTTTGAAAGTTAGCAGGTCGTTGTTCTAAATTGGGCAACTAGCAAAAAATGGAGTCTTACGGCCACTTCCCACTGTATAAAATGTATGGCCTCTTGGGATTTGGAACTAGACTCCTTTTAAATTATGTACAGAAAAGGAGAGCCCATGGAAAGCACATCAAGCATTTTTAGCGTGATGCCCTAGGCAAGCAAACCATGTTTGGTTAGGGATCACAAATCTGAAAAAGAGCATTTGGAGTGGATTGAAAGGTCTGATTCTTAAATCCAACAATGTGGTGAGTAATTATATGGTGAGTTCTAGCTCCAATCTAAAGGAAGAGTCTTGGTAAGGATTTTAAGGAGGTTTAAATCCTAAACAACACCAAAATCCTTGAAACCTTCAAATTAAGCCTAAAATTGTGCTTGGGTTGTATAGACAAGTTGGGGGCTTAAAAGTTACAAAATCTTCAAGTATTCCAAAAAGGGTATCTAGAAATGTGAATTTTTTTAGCCTTTGTTAAGGGATTTTTCTAAATATTTCAGTTTTAGTGCATTTGGAGGGCTAATTCTTGTAGCCTTTTTCCAAGCAACTAAGTACAAATTGACTTGTGGATTTCAATTTGCATAGGGTTTTGCACTTGTTTTGGGTGTAGTATGTTGATGAGTAACCTAAGGCATGCCTAGATATTCATTTGACCAAAGGGAAAGGTTCAAGGAGCATTGGGGTTATTTGTGTGATTTTGGAAGTTTGAGAAATCTTGTACTAACCTATTGATGTGCACCAGTTGAAGAAGTGGGGTCTCTTTGATAGAACCCTTAGAGGCATAGGGTGTGAAATAAGCCCTATTTTATTAGCTAGAATACCTAAGAAGACCCTAGAAAGCTTTGGGTTTGTGAGAAAGATGTAAGGAAAATAAAAGAAAATGTATTTACACCAAGTTTCAACCAAGTTCACATTTATATATTAAAAAAAAAATTGTTATTGGGATTATACCCATGAGACAATAAGCTTCATAAAATGCTGAAAATTTGAATTCTATTCATAAAACTTCCATCTTTTGTTCCATTACATATTTTATCATAATGGATCATCTCTCCCTCCTAATCACATGGAAGAACTTCTAAATAGACCCCATCTTCTCCCACAAACCCAACAACAACAACTTCTTAACTGTAATAAATTTATATCCTTAAAAGCATTAAATAAATGTAATTTTGACCATTAGTGTTCAATAGATGTTTTAAGATAGGTTCAAGTTATAAGAGTGATGCTATTAAGTCTCCTAGGTTATGGAAAAACTTTGGAGTTCTTAAAATCCAATCTAACAAGGTTTTAAGCATTTTTAAAAGTTTAAAAGTTTAAATATTCAAAGTTAACAGTTAGTACCTAGTTTAGGGGGGAGAAAGTAGTATTTTAATGTTTAAAAACTTCAACAAATCCCTATAATTAGTTGGAAGAGGTTAGGGAAGTTGATTTTTGATTTATTATATTGTGGACAACTCCTTTTGTATGGATATAATGTCTGGAAGTGTACGCTAGGGAGAGGGAATCAATAAAATAGAAGCTTAAATCTGAAAATCTACTATTCTTATGCATTGTTGAAGGGTTTCAATACTTTTATTTTGGTTCTACTTTCATGTTGGAATAATAAGAAATTTACAAGCAATCATTCACTAGTTGAATGCATTGTGATTCAATTTAACTCACAGTTCTATATATTTTGACTAGTGTAATCTAGACTGTGACAGCAAAATGCATTGATTTCCTTGAAGATTCTTTACATTTTCCATGAAGATTTTTTTTGATTGAATTGTTTAGAGGATTCAATAAGACATTGGAAAAATAAATCACATGTTTTGAATGATTTGAGAGTCATCTTACATGATTGTTCCTACACCTACAACAAATTGACTGATTTTACTAAGTCTTCTACTTTGTTTTGAAGATTTACTTATAATTAATACCCTTTCCATAGACCCAAAGGAATAGGACCCATGGAAATATGAATACTAACTATGTATCATAGTTACTAATGAACTTTTCTGTAGACATATTGAATAAGTAGAGTGATCACTGGTTGGAGCAAAGTGTTCCCTAAGGGAAATGATAGCTAGGGAGCAGCAGTGAGAGATTGGCCTTAAGGTAAAAGCATTTTTATGTTTTGGTTGACTATATATTTTCAAAATCATCTTGAATCAACCACCAAATAGGTCTGGAAGTATTTGGAGAAGGGGGATTGGAGAAACCCTCAAATTAAGGGTTTAAGAGAGGTATTTTGGGGTTTTTTATTCTGTAAGTGTGTTGGGTTTATTTCCTCTTGGATTTAGAGGTTTTGAACCATTTAATGACACTTTACAAGGTTTGGAAACTTGGTGATATTTCTATGATGTAGTTGCTTTGTAAAATCACCCATTTTTTATGCTTTTTGTGGTCACATAGTGAGAATAGTCATATACTTTCCAAAATAACCTACCCCTTTCCTTTTGGTATATTAAGTTACTCCATAAAGGGTACTCAAATATATGATTTATTTGCCTCCTATTTTGGGAAAAGTTGAAGAAAAAGATTTTTGAGTGTTGTTGCAAGGCTACAAGGTAGGCTATTAGGCCTAGTTGGTGAGTTTTGGAGATATGAGTATGAAACCTTGGACAGAAGTTTGTAAACCTTTATAAAATTTTGAATTACATGTGTTGAGGCCATTGGACCACACTTTGAGTCTTATTAGAGTGTTCTTTGATATTTCACCTATTGAAGCTATCTTAGGATCATTAAGATTGGGCATTGAAGAAGCTTGTTGACTTGATCTCATTTTGTTATTTGGGCCTTGGATCCACCATATCCTCTACATCAGATTGCCCTTGGTACTTTCATGGTCTCCTTCATAGGTCCTGGTGTACATTGTAGTTTCGTGTGTCCACTTGGTGCCCCTGCACCAATATATGATGTTATGTGTTACGTATTATGTATTATGTGTTACAAATCTTGTATTATTATTTATCTTTTAGATATTTGATTTATTTATGTGGTTTGAATTATTATATTTGGCATACAATTGAATCACCCCCTCCCTAAGATGTGCTTGTCTCTTTTTGGACCTAAAAATTGGTATTATAGCCTTGTCCTTTTAAAGGTGTTTGATCACTTAACATGATATTTGACATGGAAAGTTTACAAAATGATCATCCTAAGTTTGATGGAACCAAAAACCTATTTTGGAAGAATGGTATGACTACTTATATGATATGTATGGAAGATGAATATTGGGATATTAGTGAGAAGCCTTATGATATACCAAATTATCTATCAAATGCTATTACAAATCAAATAAAGAAACTCAAGAAAAAAACATGATAGAAAGTTAATATTTGATTAGTGCCTTGTCTAATATAGAGTATTTTCATATCTATGGATCAATGATAACACATGAGTCATGGAAAAAGCTAGAAACTATTTGTAAAGGTGACGGGTATGTTAAGCAATTTGAGTTGTAGGGTCTTTAAGGGAAGTATGAAGATATAAGGGTGAGTGAAAGTGAACTATTTCACCATTTATGTAGATAATGAATTATATATTTTGTTCAATTATAAGTAGAGATGGAACCTTAAGTGATGTAGAGGTCAATGGTCAACTAATGATTTGATGTAGAAACAATTAACTATCCCTTTGCTTTGAAACAATGCCCTTATATCTTCCTCAAGTGTAACTAAAATAGTGACCCAACCCACTCAATCTTTTATCAGAGGATAATCATTCAAAAGGCTTAACCCACTAAACTCTACACCTTTGGATCCACAAGACTAACTCCACTTCCAAACTTCTTCAAGCAAGCAAGTTATCCAAGTTGCCAAAAACACCTAGAAACTCCATATGACTCAAAATAACTCCAAATATGCAAAGGCCTTAACCAAGGGTTAAATAAGACTTTTATGAGTTATATAATGTGTATTAAATTGGATTTAACCATACACTTGGCTAGACCCAACTCCCAATGCCTAATTCTTCCAAGGTGTCTTAAGAGACCTAATTGAAAAATTAGTAGCTCCAACAGAACAAAAGTCTAAATAACTTAAACTTTATACTTGATAGGATAATACCAATATCACCCTTCCCCAAACTTCTAGATCAAATTGGTTCATCATAGACCTTTACATTGGTCATATAAGATTATCCAAATCACAAAATACTCCTTTCACGTGGCTAGAACTCCTGTTGTTGTACCTAACCACCATTTTCATGCTAATTTCTTCACTATTTCATACTATGATCACATTTCGATCCATTTCTTCGCATATAAAATATTAGATTTATATAATAGTTAATCATTTCCATTTCATGGTCTCAGGGCCCTTGATCCCATGAAATGGATCCTCTACATTAATGAGATCAGTATAACTGTTAGGTAAAAGTATTGAAAACTATGACTGTTATGTAGATGTGCAAAAACTGTGAATTTGATTAAGTTTTAAAACATTTAAAAGGAATTGGAATTTGCTGCTAGGTCTTACTCAATCCATTTTAAAAGCTTCTCAACTTAGAAGATTCCAAAAGACCCCCCAAGAAGTAATCAAAATGATGAAAAATTGAATTTTAATATTTGAATTTTAATCAAAAAAGTAATCATAGCCATTTGTTTTTTAATATTTGAATTTTTTAAATAACAAAATAGCTTTAATTTGATATTCAACCCTTATTCTAATACCTAGACCTATCCCCTACTCATTCTAAACTTCTTGTAAACATAACTTAGGTAATGACTACCAAATACTGAGCTACCAAATATGAGATGACTACTCTTGGTAAAGAGCTACCAAATATTGAAACTACAATGGCTAAAGGTTTCATGACTTTTGAGTTTTCTTTCTTGAAAGACTTTTCCAGAGTCCTATGTGCAAGGAACTGGTCTCTGAGGAGATCTACTTTAATCTTGCAAAAATGGTATTCCAATCTAGACTTGAATAATGATTTCCTATCCCAGGCTCCAGTTTGGATTAGACTCTTGAAATTTCCCATGGAATACTAGCATGAGGACGTCTTTGATGGTATTTCCAGGTCTTTTGGAGAGCTTCTTTCCATTGATCCTCTAATGACAGCTAAGAAGAGACTTACTTATGTAAGGATATGTGTAGGAGTGATCGAAGGACGGGATATGCCTCAAGTTATAGAATTTCAATCTCGATTGGGAAGCAAAATCCAAAAGATTGACTATGAAAGTGTGCCTTTTATATGCTTCCATTGTAAGAAGGCAGACCACAAGGTTGGATTCTGCCCACTATTCAAAGGAAAGGGAATGGGGGGAAAGGCCCGCCTTCAAGGTGGGAAGAAACTTGCTCATGTTACCAAAAAGATTTGGAAGAAGAAAGAAATGCAAGTCAAGAAAAATGGAGAGGCTAAAGGAAAAGCTAATGATTCTATTCTTGATCTCCAAGCTGAACCCCGGGACCTCCAAGTTTTAGTGGAAGCACTAGAAGGAGAAGGGAAAGAGACAACTGAGGACAAAACCAACCCTTCCCAAATGAAGGAAACTAATGATAATCTCGAAGAGGCAAGTATTATGGAGTCTCAAATCCTTGAGAGTTCTGAGGAGGTTGATCTGAACCTTTCCTCTGTCCTGGACTCTATGGAGGATCAAAAGGAAGGGGAACCAATGTCTCAAAACTCCACAAACCCAGTTAGTAGGGAACCCCCTGTAATAGTGAATAGAATCTTAGAACAATTGTCTGCTTCAACATCGGAACAACTAGCCAGGCTAGATGCTTTTTTATATTTATGTAAAGAAGAAGAAGAGCCGCCCTAGATAGAAGTCAGAAGAAGAAAGAAGAATAGTCGGGACCCCTCTCCTGCTTCTCCTGCTTCAACTAGAAGCAAGGCCAAGGCAGATCTTGGTCATACAACCAACTCGGTGGAAAGGAAAAATAAGAATGAAATCAGGAAGGAGGAAGCAAGAAGAAACATCATGGATGGAATGCAGTGCACCATCCAAGAAGCCTGCTCATTAATTAAAGCATGAAGATCCTCTCATAGAATATTTGTGGACTCAATAGAATCCACAAGCAATAAGTTGTAAGGAATATGATAAGGGATCAAAGGCCTGATATATTTCTTATTCAGGAAACTAAAATGAAGAAACAAAATCTAGAAAATATTAGATTCAATAGCAACATGAATGGAATTGCCTCAAACTTAGAAGGAGCATCTGGAGGGTTGCTGATATTATTCAATAACAGACATTTCAATATTGTGCCTGAGTATGATGAGGATAACATCCTCTTTTGTAGAGTTCAACATTTGCAAACTAATGATTGCTGGTTTTTAGTGAACCTTTATGCTCCCAACAACAAGAGAGATAGAAAAAATTACTGGGTCAAAGTTGGAAATTTGGTGCAAGCCAGTGACATTAAGAAAGGCATAATCCTGGGAGACTTCAACTCTCTGCTGGAGGAAAAGGAGAAGATGGGAGGATTTCCCCCATATTGGGAAAGTAAGCAAGATCTTTCCAATTTCATCAATGACTTGGCCCTAATGGATTTGGAGCTCTCAAGGGGTACCTTTACCTGGTCTAACAAGAGAGCTAGTCAGGACTGCATTCAGGTCAGATTGGACAAAGCTTTAATCTCCTCGGATTGGTTGCACTCTTTTAGCTGTAGATTATCTCTGCTTCCTAGAGTTGGTTCTGACCACTCCCCCATTTCTCTTTCGATGTCCCCTCTTGAGCCCAAGAGAAATTGCCCTTTAAGGTTTGAGAAAATGTGGACTACTCACCCTGACCTATTGGATAATGTCAAAAGATGGTGGGGGATTGGTGTTGATGGCTCAGCCATGTTCAGAGTCACTAGAAAGCTCAGCAATGTGAAGAGGATGGTAAAAATTTGGAAGGATATAATGAGAGTAACAGGAAGGCTGAGTTGTTGATCCTATCAAATCCTCATAACATAATCAATAGGGAGGAAAAGTTCTGGAGGCAAAAATCTTGAATCACATGGCTTAAGGATGGAGATCAGAACACGAAGTTCTTTCATCTCTCCACCCTAAAACATAGGGCTAACAATAGGATCTTTGGAATTAGGAAGGGGCAGGTGTTGTTGTCTGAAGATCTAGATATCTCGACTGAAGCGATCTCCTTCTTCTCTTCTCTTCTCTCCGAGGACCCCCTGCTTTCCAAGGTGGACCAAGAGGATATCATCTCTTGTATTCCTCAGATTATTCAACCCCACCAAAATAAACTTCTATATGCTATTCCTAATGCTTTGGAAGTTAGGGAGGCCCTTTTCTCCCTACCTAGTGACAAATCACCTAGTTTGGACGGGTTTCCCACCTTTTTCTTCCAAATGTACTGGTCGGTGGTCATGGGGGATGTGGTTAAGGTAGTTCAGGAGTTCTTCAGAGCTAGAAGTATTCTTAAGGAGATAAATTCTACCTTCTTGGTTCTCATCCCTAAATCCTTAGGGGCTGACTCTTTCGACAAGTTCAGGCCTATCAGTTTGTGAAACTATTTCTACAAGATCATCTCTAAAGTTCTCACTTCTAGAATGCTTAAAATCCTGCATCTGATCATATTGTAGCAACAATCTGGCTTTGTTCCTAGGAGACAAATCTTGGACTCAGTGTTGATGGTTCATGAGGTTATTCATTCTTTAGAAGCTTTCAAGCGGGAAGGTATGTTGCTCAAACTAGATCTTTCAAAAGCCTATGATCGGGTGGATTGGTCCTTTCTTGGGAAGGTCCTTCAGGCCTTTGGTTTTGACAATAAAGTGTGTAAACTCATTTCTCAATTGGTGTCTACCTCCTCTCTTGATGTTCTGATTACTGGAGCCCCCTTTGATTTCTTTAAACCTGGTCAAGGTGAATAGGGTTTCTTTCCAAATCACAGAGGAGGTGGTTATGGAGGTCACTGGTATCCCTATGGAGGGTTTCAAATTCTAAAAGGACAAGAAACTTTCATCCAATGCAGTCAAGGAGTTCATGAAATTTTTTGGAGAGATGAACAAGCTGGTAAAGAAAGAGTTTCTATGTGACGGAGACTATAAAGAAGTTCTAGAGGTATGTTTTATATGCCCTCATTGATTATGTTACCTTGGAGCCTAGGTTTGATTGAGTCAAAACTCACCATTTTGTTATTTTAAATCATTTTCACCATAAGAATAGAATTTCCATTCCCTTTTACCTTCTCACTTCTATGAACAAGGCAATCTCTAGTTTCAAGAAGAAAGCCACTATTAACCCTGCTTTGCATGAGGGATTATTGTTCCTCATCCATTAGCATTTCAAAGCTCAGTCTATATGCAATAATCCTCCTCAATTTGAGGATGTTAACAAAGGTAGCTCCAACTTTTCTTCAAACTCTGATGACATTGAGAGCATTAGCTCAGAGGAGGAGAATGTTTCCTCAGGAAAGAAGAAAAAAGGTCAAGAAAGGAAATAGCCCATAGCTACAACTCCCAGCAAGAAAAGCCCTAGGGATCATGGCCAAGCTCAAGAAAAAGAGGGTTATGCTGAGGAGGAGAAAATGGATATGAAAGATTCTAACAAAGTGTTGGAGGAGGAGTTGGAAGAGGAGAAACCTGGGAAAAAATGGAAGAAGGAGGTAGTGAGAGTTGAGGAGACTAGAAATCAAAGGATGGATACTATTCCTCTTCCCCTCTCCCCTGTCCAATCTTAGCCTCCTTCAGAGGAAAAAGTGAATGTCATCACTGGTGAGAATGAGGGGGAAGTGCAGGTCAAAAATAGAAGAGAGGCCTGGAAAAATTTCAATGTGAGGACTGCTACTATGGGGATTTTTAGGGAAGTTATGAGCCCTCAAATCTTGGTGGACAACCTAGAGCAGCCTAGGCTCAATGAGCTCATAGACCCAGCTATCCTGGCCATTTCAAACAACGCAAGGGAGACTGGAATGAACCTTTTGAATAATGCCCGCAGTAGTATGATTAACAACTTCAGATCAATCAAATGGCTCTTCCATAAGCTAAAGGAAGTTAGAGAAAGGGTATCCCAGATGGAAAGTACTAAGAATAAGATAGGTAATGATAGCCAGGATGACCAGGATAACAGAGAAAGCTTAAATGAAAGGAGATTTAGAAATCTTGAAAGCTACTAAAAAAACCTAGCAAGTCAAATGATTTCTCTCCTGAGTTCGATGAATGACAACATCCAATCCCTTGCTAGTAAACTTAAGGACAGGGGCTTGTTGGTGGAGGAGGAAGGAAAAAATGGGGATAAGGCCAGGCCAGATGATGATAAGGCCACAATCAGTATGTTCACCAGTATGGATCAGGGCATGGAGAAGGTCAGGATCAAATGGCAAAGGAGCAACAAAAGATAGTTGAGGTAGCTCAAGCTATGCAGGAAATGGAGAAGATAACTGAAGACTAGTTTTCTTGTCTTTTTTCTTTTTGTCTTCCTGGCTTTTGGCTTTTGGACAGGCTTTCTGTAGTCTATTTTAGTTTTTTTTTTTTGGCCTTTCTGTGGCCCTTTGTTTTGGGCTGGGCCTTCGAGCTTCTTTTTCAACTGTTGGACCTCTATTTTGGTTGGGCTTCTTTTGCTTATTATCAGCCTTGTTTTTGTAAAACTTATGGGTTTCAAGATCCCTTAAAACCTATTTATCTTATCAAAAACAATAATAGGTTACAACCTAAGACATTGAAACTCAAATACATGTTGGCTTGCAAATCCAAAAGGAAATGAATATGAATGATTGAGCCTTTATATTTCTTTCAATCTCTATTTCACTTTGGCTAGAATAATATTTGTTTCAATCTCAATTCCACTCTTGCTAGAATAATATTGTTAGCTATATGGATGTTAATATTTTTTGGTTATGTGGATAGCTTGAGTCTCTACAAGTACTAATGAGTTAGATGAAAGAGAAAAACATGATGTTTAAGAAATAATTATTAAGCTTAGTTTGAATATATAAGGTCTTTTCACTAATTAATCTCATTCAACTTTTGTCAGTTAACTATTAAAGTTTTGGAAAATGAAGTGGCTATGCTAACCGAAATGTGGATCAATGAGATCAATATTTTAAAAAGCTATACATTTTCTTCAAAGAAAATGAAAATAAAAACTAAAAATCTCCAAAAATATGTGAATGATAATAATAATATAGAATGATAATGTAGTTTACTAATAATATTGTTTTATTGTTTCCTTTTCCACCCATAGTTTCACATTAAAGGTATGAGAGGAAACATGTCTAGGTTTTTAAAATATTTCTAAAATTAGGTACAAGGTATCTTGAAGCAAGATGTTTTTTGTTATATACATTTTTCTATTAAAATAATTTTCACATTTTTATTTATTAAATATTAGAAATTAAAATATTCAAATTATAAATTCACTCTATGCTATTATTGTCATCCTTAGAAAAAATACAATGAATTGAATTACGTAACTATGAGAGACTCCCTTGGTATGAACAAAACTTAAAAACAAATATTCTAATACAATTGATAGGTGTCCATGAATAAATTTCTAATAATTACATGGCCTAGCTAAATTACAAGGCCTCACATTTATAGTAATCTTTAGAGTCAAATCCTAATAAAAATTTTCAATAGAATCTTCGTTTTCTTAGGATTGATATTGCAAAATGAAAAGAATCTAGATACAACATTATTAGAAAGAAAGAGATAAAATCACATGCAAATTATCTCACAAAAAATTGAAGCATGTGAAGTCACTTATACAGCCACTTTCTAAGTATCAAAAAAAATATTCCTTTCCTTTGATACTTTTTTTTAGCTTCTTATCAATTATAGAATTTTCTCTTCTACATGTGTCCCATAACTTTTATAAGTAATTACCCTTTATTATTTAAACCTTCATTTATTCTTCGTATTCATATAATGCCAATTTTATATGCTTCCTTAAATTATATAATTAAATGCTATATAACACTTCCCAATAAATACCTATGAGATCAATATTTTAAAAAGCTATACATTTTCTTCAAAGAGAGTGAAACTAAAAACTAAAAATCTCCAAAAACATGTGAACAATAATAATATGGAATGATAATGTAGTTTACTAATAAGTATTGTTTTATTGTTTCCTTCATCACCCATAGTTCCACATTAAAGATATGAGAAGAAACATGTTTAGGTTTTTAAAATATTTCTATAATTAGGTATAGGGTTTCTTGAAGCAAGATGTGTTCCCTTACAGATTTTTCTATTAAAATATTTTTCACATTTTTATTTATTAAATATTACAAAGCAAAATATTCAAAATTATAAATTTATTCTATGTTATTATATATCAATTTTATTTTAAATTTTTGTTACTTTTTTTTATCAAAAACCCATAGCTACACTACTTTCCTATCCTTTTTGCTATTCATGTTTCTGTTTGACAACCATGCTTGGGACTCTCATGCATGTTTTGTCATTTTGCCACATCCCTTGTCTCTTGACCAACGCACTTCTAAAATTTCTCTCACTCTTGACTTACCAAAATTCTTGTGATAGATGTCTCAATTAGAATTTTTTCTTTACTTTTCTATCCTCTTATATTCATGACGTTGCCATACTTATATTGGCCCTGTGATATTCTTTTAGTAACTTTATTCATGACAGAGCATCTTGGACTAGCTTTTCTCATGAAAACTTTCCTTTTGACATTACTTGCCTTCAAACATGATGCCTCCCTCATCAAAGGTTCCATCTACTTCATAAAATTTTACCAAGGAATCAAAGAAGCTCATAGAGTTGTCTCCTAAATAAGCTTCAACAAAGAAAGCAAAGAAGAATATGTCATCTAGGAAAAGCAATATGTAGAAGATCTAATTATGTTAGCTATTTCTTTATTTGGAAGCATCTTATCATCTTAATCTAGTCATGATTTCTTGAAGGCGCATGGCTATGCCTTTTTTATGACCATTTACAATCATAGAAGACTGTTTCTTGATCATAATTGTGGCATTGTCATTAGTGCCTAACCTAATTCACTACACAAATTTGGTAATATGACTATCTTTCCAATTTCTTCCTCACTATCATCATGCGATGTGGTGATATATCTTTACCTAGCACTCCCTTCAAAATATTTTTCATTAAACATTGATCCATGGGATTATGTATCCCATGCACTTGGTGCTGGCCTTGAATATTTTTGGGCATTTGACTGACATTTCCAATCAGTATACACAATGTCATTTCCTATAGCACTGCCAACTGCACTAGCCTTTTCAATCCATGTATGGACTTTCATCTATATCTAAAAGTGATTCTTTATTGTCTTGAATGACTGTCAAACAATTCTTTATATCACCCTTTTGTTTAGACTACATTTTGTGGTAAGATATTATGACTATCACTGAGTTTGATAGTCCTCACACTCTTAATCAACATATGGCATATTGTTATTTCTTCTCTTGAAGACCCATACACTATGTCACTGCCATTGTATCAACTTTAGCAACCTCAAGAGCTATTGTGTTAGCCTCATTTAAAGCATCCTACAATCTACTCTCAATGGTTGCAATAGTTGCCTTTTGAGCTTCTTCTCTCATTGTTTCTGCATCTTTCTTAGCCTTTTCACCCTCAAAGGCTAGTTTTGTAAAGCTAGTGATAGACATGATGTAGCACCTTTTGCACTTTCTTCTGTTGCTATAGTAGCTTCTATTCATGACCTATTTTTATGAAGCTCCGCATTTAAAGATGCTACTATCACTTCTGCTTCAGAATCTCTATCAGTTAATTCAACAAGCTCCTTGCTTACCTGCTCCAATTCTTCTCTTCTTTAGTTAAGTTATTTAATTAGCAATAGTATAAATGAGGCTTGATTTGCCCCTACCAGGAGGCACATATAAAAGATATCATCTTTTCCAAGCCCACCCTGTCCTACGGTAAAAATCTTTGTTTTGCACAAAAAAGTCCAAATCCAACATAATCTTCTCTTTAGTTCAAGAGCTAGGGTTTCAAAAGTCAAGCAGTAATTTCATGATTAGATACGATCCTAGCAATTTTATGATTAGATATGATCTTGTAGATAAGATTTTCATAAGATACAATCCTTTCAAATAAGATTTTGAGCAAAGATTTGATATACGGATCAGTCACCCTAAACTATGATCTAAAACTGGTTTTTAGAAAGTTGTTTGGTGGCATGAGACAATTTCCAATTGTAGGCAATCCCAAAGGGAAAGCCTATCAGATAATTAACCCTTTCCAACATTCCAACTTTATGATAATAATTTACTAGTCAAAGTCTAACAAATTGGAATGCAATGATTGCAAGTATTCTTGGCTATCTGTTACAGGTAACCATGGTTTGGAAGCAAATTAAGAGTATTAGTCTTGTAGCCAGGAAAATGAGCTCAATAAACACTTTTGAGATGTTCTTCTCATGATGATCATGGATAAATAATTTCTAGGTTCTCTTACTTGTTTTAGAATATACTAACTGTATTTCATATTGATCAACTCTAGAAAGAAACTGATTTGAAAAGAATTATTTTCTATGACACTGCATCAATAATTTAAGGCCACATGAGAGTGTCTTGAATTCAAATTTGAACCCAAAACACATAAGGCAATAAAAATTGTAGGAAGGAATAGAACCAAATAAATGTAATCTCATGAGGCACAACCCTCTATACTAGACTCTATTAGGCTACAATATGACGAATCAACTTATAGGGTGATTCTAGAACTTGTTCTTTACTATTCAAAGCATAAGCTAAACCTACCCAATATATACCTCAATCACTTCCGATGTATTTAGAACTTTTTCAACTGACCACATCAATGCTCCATATACTCTCATTAGCTACAATGGCAATCAATAGATGGAATAAATAGCTACAAAAGAAAATAGATTAGAAGCACCATGCTTTGGTTGCCAATGTTAGCAATGTAGTGGTGAAGACTCAATATCAAAACTAATACTGCTACATTGCCTTGGTCAATATGTGATCTAGTGTCTTTTCCATTTCCTTTGAATTTCCATTGTTGTTGCTAGCAACCCATAGGAAATTCCAAAGATTGCAAAAATAATTACAAAAATAACTAGGAGTGCACCACAAGCTTCCATGGATGCTAGAAAACAATCCAAAATACCCCATCCATAACAAAAATTGTGGCATGCTTCGATACATGGATCATTGTTGTTGATTGATGAAGGATGCACTATTAGACCTCCAATACCTAGAATTACAAAAAAACAAAAACTCCTGCATTTCAAATTGAGCTACATTTTTAAAATTTGAGTGAGCAATAACTGCTCATATGGTGGCTGCAAACTCAGTGGGTTACCATGAGAAGAAATTATTTATTTCATAAAATTACTGTATCTACTCATTCAAGAATCAATAGATCTTCTAGTATTGTTATTTAAGTTGTACTATGATGACCATAGAAATTCCATAGGAAATGCATTGATTCTAAATGTTATCTCAAGGGATAATGAAAACAAGTTGATATGTATTTGTTTGTTTCCATTGATGAAGAATAGATTTATTTCGTGGTGTGTACTAATTACAAATGCAAGTCATATTTAATTGACTTGAATGTTTATGTAATGGTATATGTTAAGAAGAATACCAGTGTTGTTGAATTACCCTATGGATGCAGGTGGAGGTTTGGATAAGCCAAGACATGCATAGAGGGGGTATAAAGTGTAGACTGTAGATTACATGTTGACATTGTCCACTCCAACTCCCAAGTGATGGTAGCTACAAATTCTTCTACTCCACATCCTTGGGGTTGCTAATTGAGATAAGCTTGGCAAATACTCTATGGCTAACATTGTGTTGTGTTGACAGTCATTTAAAGTCCATTGCATTGTGTTTAAATGTTGGATGTATCACCTTAGTAATAGTTTATAGGAATAATCAAACAAAAAAATGAATGATGAAATTGTTGTTGTAAGAAAAGACCCTATGATCACTATTAATAATTCCTATGCATGATGTGTGTAAGAACACTTAGTTACTAGTTCTTATGACTAGGAGTGAACCAAAGATCATACACTTTGGTCTTAACACTTCCAAATAGACAACATCTAAAATATTTATAAGAAGGGTTTTGTAAGTTTATGATTTGGATATAAATTTGTTTTGGAGTTTATCTAAAATAATTATAGATGACAAAACAAATAAAAGATAAAAGCATGTTAGTCATAATATCATTATTGGTAACAATGTTCCAAATGCAAAGAATTGTTTGTTTGAGCTTCTAGGTTCTCTAAAAATCAAAACATAAAATCTATGATTTAAACTCATCTCATCACTTACACATAATAGCAATACCCACCTTGTCATGTGGACAATCTTGGGGGAGAGTTGCAACATCAGAGCTTCTAAAAGAGTGCAACTCACTAAATCCTATTAGTGTGCAACAATCCTCATATGGTGCAATGTTAGTATTATCTATCAACCAAAAAAATCTATGAACCGTAGACTCACCTTCCTTACCTGGACCCATTGTAGCATTACACCACTCGATGATGGATTTTGCATCTGTCAATATTGCTCCATCTTTGTACTTTAGTTCTTCATGAGCTAAGGCTCTTTTGATTCATGCACCTACACCATCGTGCCCTCCCTTTCATGACTAGCCTCTATGAAATTCCACATATATTGAATTCTACACAACCTATGCATCCTACTCAACCAATAGAACATGCATTCTTGAAGTGAGATACACAATTGTCTGACCAAATAATGTGTTGACAATATGTTATGCCCCTGTTAGCCAAATCTCCATAAAATAGTTGAAAACAACCATGTACAAACTTCATATAATGTGATCAATCATCACTGATATAAAAATGGTACTCCCTCAAAATCTTCCTATCATCCTCTGTACTTGTAGGTGAATGCATGAATGTTATGTGAATAAATATGGAAACCTATTGAGAAGTATAATACTTTTCTTGCACCTCATTTTGTGTTTGTAGTGTGTAATTCTCTACGAAGTCTACAACTAAAACAATGGTATCCAATGAAAACGTATCCTTGCACAACTTGAATTGCAAATCCAGCCATCGCGCTCTATGTGTATGCCTTGCATACTCATAAATAGTCTTTTCACAAAAAATCTTCATAAACTCATACACTAGAATATTTTCAATGACTAAATCACATCTTTTACCCTATTTCCCATCTTTTAGAGCATATGTCACTATCTTAAATTTTTCATAATCTACTATTTCATTTCCAATTGCATGTGTATTATCCATATGTTCACAAGTTGATAAAAGTTGCAAAGAACCACAAAATAAGCATGTACCATCCAAGCATGATGTCTTGTAAAATTATTGGTCATCCCCTATTTCACATAAAAAGTTGGATATGAATGACCTTGAAGAAATTTGTGGCTCATTCATGTCACAATCCTGCAAAACAAAATCAAATTGCAAAAATACACTTATATGCCTAAAAACGTCAAAATGGTTAGAAAAGTCAATATGTGTTCTACAACAACAAGTTGTGTGTGTGTGATTTATCTTTACATAAAATGGTTTACCCATATCAAAAAATCTTTGACTTATTGAAATTTGAGGATACATACCAATAAGTTTTGCAAAATATTGTATCTGAGTTGTCCAAAAAATGTTTTGCATGTGGGTCATGATTTTGGCTACCAATCCTCCTTCTGACAACATCTCTTTGATTAGGGAAAACACGTATGTTATTTTTCCAAAAATCTTCGATCAATGATTTCAAAGCTTCACTAATTTCTTTATCCTTTTATAGTAGTCTACTGCTAAATGTCCATAACTCATTCTTTATTGGATCTTCCAATATCTCACACCTTAGCATGGCTCTCCTTAGAGTACCTCTACCAATTTTTAATATTTTTCTTTTCTTTCTCATGAGTCAAGCTTTTTTCATTTGGGTACTTACTGTCAATGTAAATACTTGTCTTGTGATATTACTATCTTTGGTGTATGATTTAGAACCCATTTTTTTATGAGCACTCATTAGATTCTTTACAATATTTTTTTCATTTGAATTGTCCATCATTCTTAGCCCAAGAATCTTCATGATAGGTCTAAATTTCAAATTCTTTATCATTTCAACAAATAATTGGCATTGACCTGTAATATTTAATTCTTCAAAAAATAATCTTCACATATGATTAATTTTTCTTTGACAAGTATGCTTGCTAATCTTGTCAGACATTGATTTCAAAATGTTAGTATCAATATCAATCAAATATATTGGTCTTCTAAAAAAAATTCTAGAAGGTGTTATAATCTCTTCCATTCCCTCAAAATTTTCAACATCAACATTAAGTTGAGTGTATTATGTACCTTGAACCAAAGATGATGTGCCTTGGCAATAAGATGAAAAAGATGGAATATCACCTAATTGATATGTTGATGTTGTGCCTTCAACATGACATGATGGAGTGTGTACATCGTCGGATCTACAAATTAGTGTCTCTTCAACATGAGAGGATGATATGACTCCAAAATTGGAAGATGGTGTAGTTTCATAATTCAATTTTCTTCCTGAGTGTAACTATACACTTGATTTGTGGCACACTCTAAACCCTTCTATCCAAATGATTCCATGAGTTTGGAATGCTTGGATGTCGACTTAGAGCTCCCTATCCACAGAGTGCAAAAGAGTATATTTCAGAAATAAGAAGGCTCTCAGATGAGCCTTAGAGATACTCTTCTTGCTAGTAAACCATACAATGGGAGGTTCCAAAGACAAGATGCAAGAATGCAAATATCTCAAGGAGTTCCTCAAGAATGCAATGCAACTAAAGATTAAACTAGAATGAAAATGAAAAGTGTAGCTATTCTAAGCATGGATGAGAGTGTTACAATCCAAATATTAAGCTATGTGAGATAGATTATTGCAAAATAGAAGCTAAACTAACATGCAACATGAATCTAAGCTAAAATGCTATGGTATGAGAGAATGTAGACAAGAAATAGAAGTTCTCCACAAAAAT
This sequence comes from Cupressus sempervirens, assembly GCA_028749045.1. Classification (NCBI taxonomy): domain Eukaryota; kingdom Viridiplantae; phylum Streptophyta; class Pinopsida; order Cupressales; family Cupressaceae; genus Cupressus; species Cupressus sempervirens. Next base: position 568,929,803 of record CM053789.1, on the reverse strand, counting down.
CCAAAGAAACCTGTTAGAAAACCTCCAGCATAACAATCTTCAAAATGAGGATGGATTTGAGGGGGAAAGCTCTCTCTCTTTTAAAGATGTATGAATGGTGGAGATTAAAATGAAGATGGTGGATGATCAACAATGGAATTTGAAAAGAGGAGTGATCCATGTGCACACACAAGTCAACCAATAGAATATAAGTTGACTTGTCACATAAGACAAAAGTCTCACAAGCCTTTTCTTTTAATTGTAAAATAGAAAAAGGACTTTATGTGTGCACTTTAAGTGGGTTAGAAGAATGGGGTCTTTATTTAATTAAAAGGGGACATGTTCTTTTAATCAAATAATGAACTTAGGATAGCATAGTCAAACTATAGGTTATAATCAAATAAATTGATTATTGGCAATTTGGTCTAGGTAAATGATTAAATTAATTTAGCCAAAATGCTGAGAAGCGGGCTAATAGTCTAGATGACCATTTTTAGGTGATTAAATTTGCTCCTCTTTGACTAATTCCTGATCAATCTAGGAATACATTACGTAAAAGAAAATAGAAAGCCAAGTAGGCGATGATAGATATAGATATTTGATTTTGAAGAACAAAATGTGGAAAAAGATAGCAAGTCCTAAATGTACAACCTAATAGTGTAACTACTGAACACTAGGAAAAGATGATGTCAAAATTTAAGAAGAATTCTAACACTTAGCAAAGTAGATAGATTGAGAACAAGTGAGAAGATCAAACAAATGCTCCTAAGAAATAGATAGTTGTAGCAATCAGTATTTCTGCCCCCTCGGGATCGAAATTGAAATGAGGTAAGGGGATGCAAAAACTGGCTAGACATGAGAAAATTAGAATATAGCAATGTCCAAGATGACAGATAGACGATTAGAACCCAAGAATGACTATAAAAAAATTGATAAAATGCCCCTGTTTGACTAGAGTTGACCTTGAAGGATATAGCATAAAAATTAGGTAGAAATGAGTAGAAAGGTGATTTTAGAAATGAAACAATGAATTGAAGTAGATATGAAGTATGGAAATGATGAAGACATGAAGAAATGAAGATGCCCCAGCGATGACTTAAAGATTAGACCTCAAACGGTCAGCTAACTACTTAGAAGAAAGTAGAATTTTAAAAGACAATTTTGACCATCAAGATGAACTCGAATTTGGCTTTCGATCCCGAAAATGAATCTAGGATGTTGAAATTATTTAAGAGGTCAAACCTTTATATAATCTAATGATAAGATAGAAAAGAGATGAAGTGAAAGATTAAGAAGGTGAAAAGACATGAACAAGAAGAAAGTAAAGAAATATATGAAAGGAGTTAGCTGATATGTGCACAAAAAGATGAAGAGAGAGCTCTCCCCATATGCAAGAATGCAAGACTAAGCTAGAAAATGAACCTAAAATGCAAGCTAATATGCAAAGTGGTTTACCAGCAAGCAACGCATAACATTTAGACTCTTAATTTCATCATTGAGCATTTATTATTGATATCATGAGATCATACAACCATCACTAGTATAACTATGAGGATATGAATATAATCGATATCATATAGGTATGTGGAAATCCAATCTAAGCATTAGAGACATGTAAGTCAAGATAACTACGTGATTAGATTCCCTAAGTTTAATTTAGCAAGATTACAGCTATATCAAGGCAAAAGCGCTAGGATAAACCCTGCGTGTGCTCTTGCAAAATAGTCAAGGATGATACGTTTGTAAGTCAAAATGTTGAATAGGACAAGCATAAATGCTACAACACTATAGACAAACAAAGTATACCCACAAGCAAAAATCAACTAAAACATGCCCTATGCCCCCAGTCTTCTAGTCAATGACATCCTTGAAAGACTACTAGGGATAGAACATGTAGTAAAGAAATCATCATAGACATCACACAAAGTAGACAAAGATTAGCATAGCTCAGTTGTTTAAGTGTTAAAGTGCGTGTGTGTAAGTCACTTGGCCATTTCTTCAAGACTTGATTTTGATAGTGACAAATATTGCAACATCGAAGACTGTAGGTAAACTATCTAAAAGGTGTTGAAAAAAACTTGATGTCAAGGTGGGGGAAGTGTTGAGAAAAACTATTTTGTGAGTTGTCAAAGAAACCCTAATGCACAAGAATACCTCAATAGGTTAAGTAGCTATGCCCCCGAGACAAGGACAAGAAACAATTCCAAGCCAAGAAATGTGTAGTGAAATTAGTGATTGAGACTGATAGACATAGGTGCAAGAGTTTCAAGTAGTGCCTGTTTCTCGATTTTCACCACTTGAGAGATTTTTTCAGGACTTTTTTCAATTTTTTGTATTTTTGTATTTTTGATTTTTTTGGTGATACATCAAAGTGCCTATTGCTAGGTTTTCATTAAGAAGATCTTTTTTCAAGACATTTTTTGATTTTTAGGATTTTTTCAGCATCATATGTGATTTTTTTTGAAAATTTTTAGAAGGTTTTAGAGATTACTAGTTCTCAAGCAAGATCACATCATTTTCTCCCAATGTCTAGCAAGGTGTAGGACATGATGGAGCAATAAGTTGGTGGATAGACAAAGATGGATAAGAAAGAAGTATGAAGCAAGTGAAAGTGATCCTTAAGGACACACTCCTCAAGAGTACCCAAGCTAGGGAAAGATAGCCATATAAAGTAGGTTTTGGATAAGCAATGGAAGAAATGAGAAAGATAGCGTGTAGGATAAGTGGTGAAACCAACAAGTGCGATAGCATAAAGTGTGTAGTCCAAAAGAGTAGCCATGTCAAGAGACCTATGAGAACCATGTTTCATTTATTATGATCAAGACCAAGGGGTCAACTAGATAGTATATCAATGGGATAGAGCAATAAGAATAAAGCTCAAGATAGAGGCTATGAGTGAATGGGAGAGCACAATAGAAAATCTGGTGGATAAGATAGCCAATATGCAAAGATAGCTCAACATTGTCAAGATCAAAGAGAGAAGAAGGTATAGATGGATGATGGAAGAATTACGCATGATGCCTGTTTGCCAAGTTTTCACCATGGTACTTATCTAAGTTTCCACAAGAAGTAGTTTTCACCATAGGATAAATTTATTTCTGTTTACTTTTGCTACCAAGGTGCCACAAGATGTGGTTTTCACTAAGGCACATTTTCATTTTTTTCATTTTTTCTATTTTTCCTTCTTCTTTTTTTTGAATTTTTAGAAAGAGTTGAAGCTGTTTGAATGTAGATAATGCTCCTATAGAAAAGATAAGTCATGATAAGCCAAGACCATAGAAAGGTATGCTCAAAGATGTTGATTGGGTGATGAAAGAGAAATGGTAGTAGGAAGAGTATATGGAGGATAATAGTTCATGTATAGAAAGTTAGTGTAAGCTTTAGAGGATTTCATGAGGGTAGTTGAAATATTGTACAAGATCAACATTGACACACACCTTGAAGGGTATTGGAATGATGGAGGAATCATGGATGAAGTAGCATGAGGTTTAGATGTATGAGGTGGTAGAAGAGATTTGGAAAAAAGTGGAGTGGAAGGCTTTGGAATAATTTTAGGAAGATTTTTGGAAGAAGATGGAATGGAAGCCTTTGGAAGCTTGAATGTCAACTTTGAAATATTTTCAATATTCAAGTCCTTTAAAAGAGACTTGGGAATCCACATAGCTTTAGATTTTCCTCGTTCTTTGGGTGCTTGAAAGTTCCTTTGTATAATGATGGATTTAGGAACCCACATTTTCTTTGGTTTAGCTCTTTGAGTAGTGGACCTTTGTGGTATCTTTTGTGCATTCTCCTTCTCAGCATTCACTTGTCGATTAGATGGGACATAGTGATCTTTCTTTTTCAATGGATTCTTATGTTTATTCTCACTTCCAAAGGACTTGGGATTTGTGGATGAATAAGGATGATATGACTGGTTTAGATGTATAGATGGGTGAAAAGTCATCAAGGATGAGTGTCTTTGTTGATCTTGAGGTAATATAGGAGAGCTAGGGAATGAGCTATGAGTGAATGTAGGAGATGGAGGAACATAAGGCCCCAATATGGATGGAAGGTTTGAATGCTTTAGCTTAGATGGATAAGGACCAAGGATAGATTTAGAAGATGCAAAGGGACAGTGGGAAGGGATATTAACATCTTTAGAGTGAGCAACATGGTCAAAGCCATCAATAGACTCATGAGTACCTTTGATAGGAACAACATTTTTAATAGAAGCACTTGAAGCTTGAGCATAGTTTTGAATTGGATGTGGAGAAGTAGAACATGATGGGATGCTTTGATCTTGACAAGTAGCTTTGGATAGCATATGAAGAGAAATTTTCTCATAATTTTCACTAAGCTCAAGGGAGATAATGGAAGTGGTATCTTCATCATACTTAGGAGGTGGACAAGATATATGATATGGAGGGGAAAAATCTTGGAAGAGATGAAAGGGTGCTTGATCTTGATCTTTCTTGACATTTATAGCTTTTTCTTTTTGAGAGTCCTCTTGACATGGAGCCACTTCTAAGGACAAGGGAGAATGAAGAGTGAATGGAGTAGCACTTGGATTAGGCATAGTAGTGCATGAAGGTTGAGGATGTTTAGGATTAGTAGCATGGAAAAGGTTTTTAGCCAAGTGAAGGTTAGCTTGAGTTTCTTTTAGAGGTAGCCCTTGAGGATACATGTAGTCTATGTCGAAAGCATTAGGTTCTTTATTTGATGGAGGCATGTTGGAAAGATTTGAAGTATTGGGAGATGCACGAGTGTTGGAAGAAGTGGAAGGTGTAATAGAGCTGCTACTAGACATAGGTTCATTAATGTAATCTTTCTCATGAAAATTATCCTCATCGCATGAATCATTATAGGTATCAATAATTCCATTATCAATAAGATCTTGGATTTTATATTTTAGCTCAATGCAATCTGAAGTAGCATGGTCATTAGATCGATGATAGGCACAATAGGTATCCAAGAATGGATTTCCATAGGAGCTAGACTTAGGAAACATGATGAGCTTGGTGCCAAGAAGTGTTCTCTAAATGTCATCATAAGAATTCCCCAAGGGAGTAAAATTTCTCTCAAAAGTATGTCTAGATTCCTTTGGTTGTTTCTCAAGTGAATAAAATGTATTAATGTCTATATCATTATCTTCATCAAAGATAGGTCCATCATGAAATTTTGGCATAGGCTCAAAGAAGGTATCACTTGCTTGTTCTCTAAAGAGGTCTTTAGATCTAGAAGATGAAGACATTTGATGTCTTGAAGTAGAGCATGTAGACCTAGAATAAGAGGATGACCTCAAAGAAGGTGACTCACATGCATATAAAGACCTTAAGGAAGATTCATGTAACAATGTAATCTTCTCCTCCAACCTTTTCTCAAGTTTAGACTTCATTTCCATCATGCGCTTAGAGAGATGAAGGTAAGAAAGATCATTTGTCTCTTCTAGTTCTTTGTATTGTGCATATAGATCTTGAAACTCTTTAGTGACATGGAGGATATCATGATCATCTAGATTTGATCGAAGTTTGGTAGCACAAGGTTTAGATCCCATAGTTTTAGATGCAAAGACAAGAATAAAAGAGCCTAGAAGATAACTTGATGTTGAAACTATAGGAGGTAGAGTGTTCACTTGCCAATATAGTAGAGAGAGATTAAAGAGACTTGTCAAACAATATGTCCAAGAAACTTATGACATGAATGACTCAAGTCAATAGCTAGGCAAGATGCCCAAATAGCCAAATAGATAGAGCAAGCAGGGTGACAAGTGAACAACTCTCCAACCCAAGAGTGTAGTCAAGAAATCAAGGAAACCATTTCAGCAAAAGGATAACTAGCAAGAAAACATACACCATGAAGACAAAAAGACCAAGAGCACTAAGACCAAACATTCACTTTAAGCATGTTCAAGAACTAGAGACATAGCAAATCAAAGTCAAATGATGAGACTCCCCTTAGGAAGCAACACAAGAAAAATGGTAAGACTTGATGCTTTGACTTGGTTGACAAAGTGGAATTTGAAAAGAGGAGTGATCCATGTGCACACACAAGTCAACCAATAGAATATAAGTTGACTTGTCACATAAGACAAAAGTCTCACAAGCCTTTTCATTTAATTGTAAAATAGAAAAAGGACTTTATGTGTGCACTTTAAGTGGGTTAGAAGAATGGGGTCTTTTATTTAATTAAAAGGGGACATGTTCTTTTAATCAAATAATGAACTTAGGATATCATAGTCAAACTATAGGTTATAATCAAATAAATTGATTATTAGCAATTTGGTCTAGGTAAATGATTAAATTAATTTAGCCAAAATGTTGAGAAGGGGGCTAATAGTCTAGATGACCATTTTTAGGTGATTACAGTAACTGTCTCATTCATTCTCTTTCTCTTTCCAATTCTTCCTCTTTGTTTCTTTGTATCAATGGTTCTTGATTCTCTTTGAAAGTTAGTTCTTCATTATTTCTTTGCAATTTTCTTTGTTCATGTAGCAGTTTCATTTTATCTCTTTTAATTGCCAAATCTCTCTCCCTATCTTCATTTGTTTGAGTTTTTGGTTTCTTCCTTGGCATGATGATGATTTATTCATGTCAAATTATTCAAACATATGAATTACTTACAATGTTTAAATTACAAATCATTCAAATATATATAAAAATTACAATTATTTCAATGAATACACAATATATATCAAACAACTTGTCAAATTTCTAACCATTTTGAAATAACATTTCATTTAAACATACAAATTTTAATGAATTCACTATATATTAAACAACATATCAAATTTGTTGGTAAACAGATTTTTCACTGTAGAAATTGTTCAACAGAGTGTATGTGGCAAACCGTTCACAATAGTTGGATAGGCCCTTGATATCTGGCCTTCCTCTGCATTTAGAGGGGCAACTCCCTCGTAAGATGAAATTTTGGATTTTTCAAATAAATATGAAATCAAAATTAAAAGGAAAATGATTGGTAGCGATGCACCACACACCTTCAACATTTTCATAAAAATGATGTAAACCATTAATGAGAGCTATCAAGGACTAGGCTTGAGAACTTTCACCAACACAATGCTAATTCAACCATCCACAAATACTCAAATCATACCATGAAAGTAATCATAGATGAATCAACACTTTAACAATTCAGATTCCTTGGAGAGAGAATGCCAAATGTACTTCCTTTTATTTCTTGCACCAAGAAAGAAAGAAATAACTGATTACACAAAAACAACAATTGTACACACTTTCCAAAAATTGCTTTGTGATCAGAGCATCAGTGTTCCCCTATATCCAAGCCCCAAAAAGTCCCTTATTACATTGATTTCCAAGAATTTATAGCCAATCTAGAACCACCAACTTTTCGGGCTAGTAACTACCCAAAAAGTTAGAGTTTGGACTACTTGAAGATGGTTCATAACCAACTCTAACCCTTAAAACTTAACTACAGTTAGAAAAATCCAACTAGAGTTAATTCTAAAGTTGATATTTTTACAAAATACATCAATAAAATTATAAGACAACTTTAGACAAAAATACTTCTAACTTTTAATTCCCTGAACTCATTCCATGATCTGTAGGTGCTGCCAGCAATTGAGTCAAGTCTACCTTCCAATTCCACACATTGAACTACGAGTGGATGTACTCCTGCATGGGCTAGAAAATTTTCTACCATTTGATGTGCCAGGGGTGATTTATCTTCTTTGCTCATCATTTTCTAAAATTTTGCAACTTCTAAATGCCCCATCTTTGTGTCCAATATTTTGGGAAGCATGCTTTTCAGTATTGTAGGAGGTTCTTTACCTTGAAATTGATACCTCATATTGTCACCTGTCATGAGCTGTCCTGGCAATAGTGCGGAGTCAATAGCCACTTTTCTTTATATCAAACTTGATGTTAAATCTTCTTCAATTATAAAACTTCACCAAAATCTTTACTTCACTTTGAGAATCCAACTTTTAGATGCACAAAAGGCATTTCGTCAAACAATATGAGCACACCTTTGACTTGGCATTTTGTCGAATAGTTTACATGCATTTATATTTCCATTGGACTTTTGCTAGCTATAGACTATTTCAGATTTTCCCACTATGCATTTCCATCTGACCTCTCCATCTCTTATACTTAGATAGATGCTTGTATTACAAAAAATATGCGTTCATCATTGCTTTGAGTGTTCACGAGATGTTTTTCAATCCATTATCAATGCCATTTGTTTCACTTTTTCTATACAATGCACCCATCTTATATGCGATAGAGGTATTTTGTCAAACAATTCAGTAGCTCTGTTTTATGAATGTAGATGTCCCTAGACTTAGCATTTCATCAAATGGTTAGACACATCTCGGAGCTTCACATTTGAGATATATTGAGATTGACTCTCCAACTGGATTTTCTAAATAATATAAGAATATGATCAATGGTCAAACAATTATCTACGCATTTCCCTCTTACAAATTATGAATCAAATCATTCATATGTGCAGCTATAATTCTATCTGGGAGAGCAAAAGATTGAATTGGTTGTATTAGCTCAGAGTGACACCAATGAAGAATGGGAAGATTACTGACTTCTATTGTCACCACACATTAAATTGAAGCATGTTTTAAATATAGCTCTTCTCTCATCTCAAGAAAAGGTGCAATGTGATCAAAGGCTCCTTTGCGGGTCAAGCTATCTCCAAGTTTGCAGGTGATTCTTTCAAATTATTGGCAAGAAGCACCTTTTGTTAGAAGCTGCACCATAGCTTAAGGCTTTAGCAAATATTTTTGATGGATGCACTCGTCGTTCCAAGTTACCAAAGATAACTCTTAATCCATGGGAATGTTCATTATAAGCTTTTTATATTCTCCACAGGCTCTACATATTGCTCAGTAGTTCTAGTTCTTGATCTACTTTTCTTGAAGACGTGAAACCAAAACATATGCACTCAGTTGATAGCAAATACATTTTTATGGTATCACCTTCAATGTTTGGTGTGTTGGTTTTACTTGTCAACTTGCAGGTCTGTGCTTACATGTGTGGCTGAGGATATAAATTGAATCAACTATCTCCAAGCCATAGGTCCACGTTAATGAAGACACAGGTCCATGTTGAGTACCCCCTTTTTAAATGCCATGCAGACTATATGAGTTGTGATTTAGATTAATTCAGTCAAGCATCTCACACACTTTGTTAAGGTGTTTAGTTAAATGGTTTTTATTCTTTGTATGCCCATGGTTGCCAACAAGAGTGGGAAGCTTTGTCTGAGATCTAACCAGGCCACACATTACAAAGAAAAACAATGCACGTGCCTCTGTTCACACCATTACCATTTAAGTTTTATGACACATTTCTCATGCTATCACCTCTTCAAACAACCTATTTGTTGGTATATTTATCTAACTGCAGATCTTGACTTGCATGGATGGCTGAGTCACATATATTCAAAATAATATGGCACCCTAAAACCACAGTTCATGTTGCTCTAACTTGAGCTTTCTTTTCTCACTGTTGCCTTTAAATTCATTCTAGTTGACCTGTGAAGTTTATTTCCAGCCAGGAGTTATTGTAAGGTTTGAGTTTGGGTTAGAATTGTTCGAGTTAGGATTAGGTTAGAAAGTTGGAGTACGGGGAGAGAGAGTATGACTAGTACGTGGAGAGAGAAAAATTGAGTGTGAAAACTCAAACCATGTACTTCTCTCTAAAAGGTTCTAGTACGTGGAGAGAGAAAAGTACATGGAGAGAGAAAAGTTTGAAGAGAGAGAGAGTGAATACCCAAACCAAAACCTTAACCTGTACTTCTCTCTAAAGGTTTTAGTACGTAGAGAGAGAAAAGTACAGGGAGAGAAAGTTTAATTTTTCTTTATGACTAATCTCTCTCTCTCTCTCTCTCTGATTAATTAATTTAATTAAAACATTAAAACTTTTCGTAAAATGTCTGGGTAACAAAATTATAATCAAATTTGTATCTATATATCAACAAACAATATTTAAAAAGGATTGCACTAACCTTTTCTATACCAAGAATATTCAAAAAGCCTTCAAATACCATATCCAATGGTTGAAGTTGGTGTTTGCTAGCTTTAAAAGTCTTCAAATAGTGTTTGATATGTTGAAACCCATTTTTTTCTATCAGAACAATAGAATGCACAATAGACCAAAATCAAAGAATGGATGAAATGGGACCCAAACTTGCTTTGTGACCATTTTTGAGTGATTTGACATAGTGCATACGCACTATAGTGCATATGCACTATGTCAAATCACATCTCTCCCTATCCCACCATCCCCTATCCCCTACTCTCTCTCTCTCCTTACTCTCTCTCTCACTCTCCCTCTCCTACTCCCTCTCCCATCACCTACTCTCTCTCACTCTCCCTCTCCTACTCCCTCTCCCATCGCCTACTCTCTCTCACACTCTCTCTCTTGTCCCCTACTCTCTCACTCTCTATCCTCTCCCATCCCCTACTCTCTCTATCTCACACACTCCCATCCCCCCTCTCTCTTGAGATACTCTCTCTCTCCAATCCCCTAATCTCTCTTTCTATCTCTCTCCCCCTACTCTCTCTCCCCTCTCTCATCCCCTACTCTCTCTCTCTCGCTCTCCCTCTCCCACTACCTACTCTCTCTCTCTCTCTCTCTCTCTCTCTCTCTCTCTCTCTCTCTCTCTCTCTCTATCTATCTCTCTCTCTCTCCCCCCTCTCCCACTGCCTACTCTCTCTCACCCTCTCCTCTCCCATCCCCTACTCTCTAGATCTCTCACACACACTCCCATACCCCCTCTCTCTCCCTCTCCCACTCCCTCTCCCACTACCTACTATCTCTCTCTCTCACACTCTCTCCCTCTCTACTCTCTCTCCCATCCCCTAATCTCACTCTCTCTCTCCCATCCTCTCACTCTATCTCTCCCATCCCATACTCTCTCTACCACCCCCTACTCTCTCTCACACTCTCTCCCATCCCCTACTCTCTCTTTCATAAACACACACACACACACACACACACACACACACACACACACTTCCACCCCCTCTCTCTATCTTCTCTCCCATCCCATACTCTCTAGATTTGTCACACACACTCCCATCGTCCTCTCTGTCTCCCTCTCCCTACTCTCTCTCACACTCTCCCATCCCCTACTCTCTCTCTCACACTCTTCCCATCCTTTACTCTCACTCTGTCCCTCTCCCACTGCCTACTCTCTATCCCCCATCCCCTGCTCTCTCTCTCCCCTCTCCCATCCCCTACTCTCGATCTTTCAAAAATACACACACTCTTATCCCCCCTCTCTCTCTTCTCTCCCATCCCCTACTCTCTAGATCTATCATAGACACTCCCATCCCCCTATCTCTCTCCCTCTCCCACCACTTACTATCTCTCTCTCAAGTTTTCTCTCTCCCTCTCTACTCTCTCTCTCTTTCCCATCCCTTACTCTCACTCTCTCTCCCCCATCCCCTACTCTCTCTCACACTCTCTCCCATCCCCTACTCTCACTCTCTCTATCCTATCCCATATGAGCTCTCTCTACCACTGCCTACTCTCTCTCACACTAGATCACACTCTCTCCCATCCCCTACTCTCTCTCTCTTACACACATTCTCATTCCCCCTCTCTCTCCCTCTCCCACTACTTACTCTCTCCCTCATCCCCTACTCTTTCTCTCCCCTCTCCCATCCCCTACTCTCTCTCTTTCATAGACACACACACTCCCATCCCCCCTCTCTCTCCTCTCCCATCCCCTACTCTAGATTTTTCACACACTATCCCATCCCCCTCTCTCCCTCTCCCACTCCCTCTTGCACTTCCTACTATCTCTCTCTCAAGTACTCTCTCTCCCTCTCTCCTTTCTCTCTCCCATCCATTACTGTCACTCTCTCTCCCATCCTCTACTCTCTCTCTCTCACTCTCTCCCATCCCCTACTCTCACTCTCTCTCTCCCATCCTGTACGAGCTCTCTCTGACACCCCCATACTCTCTCACACTCTCACACTCTCTCCCATCCCCTTCTCTATCTCTCTTACACACATTCCCATTCCCCCTCTCTCTCCTTCTTCCACTCCCTCTCCCACTGCCTACTCTCTCTCTCCCCTCTCGCATCCCCTAAACTCTCTCTTTCATAGATACACACTCCCATCCCCCCTCTCTCTCCTCTCCCATCTCCTACTCTCTAGATCTCTCACACACACTCCCATTCCCCCTCTCTCTCCCTCCCACTCTTTCTCCCACTACCTACTATCTCGCTCTCTCACTCTCTCCCTCTCTACTCTCTCTCTCTCCCATCCTCTACTCTCACTCTCTCTCTACCACCCCTACTCTCTCTCACACTCTCACACTCTCTCCCATCCCCTACTCTCTCTCTTACACACACTCTTATCCCCCCTCTCTCTCCCTCTCCCATACCTACTCTCTTTCTCTCTCATCCCCTACTCTCTATCTCTCTCTCCCCTCTCCCATTCCCTACTCTCTCTCTTTCACACACACACACACACCCATCCCCCCTCTCTCTCCTTTCCCATTCCCTACTCTCTCTCTTTCACACACACACACACACCCATCCCCCCTCTCTCTCCTCTCCCATCCCCTACTCTATCTCTCACTCACTCTCCCTCTCCCACTACCTACTCTCTCTCTCACTCTCACTCTCTCGCTCTCTACTCTCTCTCTTCCACCCCCTACTCTTACATTTTCACACTCTTTCCCATCCCCTACTCTCTCTCTCTCTCTTACACACATTTCCATCCCCCCTCTCTCTCCCTCCCCCACTCCCTCTCCCACTACCTCTTCTCTCTCCCCCATTCCCTACTCTCTCTCGAGCTACTCTCTCTCCCCCCTCTCCCATTCTCTACTCTCTCTCTTTCACACACATACACTCCCATCCTCCTCTCTCTCACTCTCCCTCTCCCACTCCATCTCCCACATCCTACTCTCTCTCTCCCCCATCTCCTACTCTCAATCTCTCTCTCCCATCCTGTACTTTCTTTCTCTCCCCATCCCCTACTATCAATCTCTCTCTCCCATCCTATACTCTCTCTTCCACCCCTACTCTCTCTCACACTTTCTCTCTCTCCCATCCCCTAATCTCTCTCTCCCATCCCCTACTCTCTCTGTCCCCTCTCCCATCTCCTACTCTCTCTTTCACACATGCCACACACTCCCATCCCCCCTCTCTCTCCTCTCTCATCCCCTACTCTCTAGATATCTCACACACACTCCCATGCCCACCTCTCTCTCCCTCTCCCACTCCCTCTTCCACCACCTACTCTCTCTCTCACTCTCTCCCTCTCTACTCCCTCTCCGCATCCCCTTTTCTCTCTTTCCCCTCTCCCATCCCCTACTTTCTCTCTCTGCCACCTCTACTCTATCTCATGCTCTCACACTCTATCCCATGCCCTACTCTCTCACACACACTCTCATCCTCCTCTCTCTTTCCATCTCTCACTCCCTCTCCCACTACCTACTCTCTTTGCCATCCTGTACTCTCTCTGCCACCCCTACTCACTCTCTCACACTTCCTCTCTCTCCCATCCCCTACTCTCAATATCTCTCCCCCATCCTGTACTCTCTCTTTGCCACCCCTACTCTCTCTGACACTTCCTCTCTCTCCCATCCCGTACTCTCTTTGCCACCCCTACTCTCTCTCACTTCCTCTCTCCCCATCCCTACTCTCTCTCTCTCCCCTCTCCTATCCCCTACTTTCTCTCTATCTCTCTCTCTCACACACACATAGTCATCCCCGCCTTCTCTCTTTCTCTAGCTTTGTGTCTCTTCTTCCTTCTCTATGCACTATTTAGGTCTCAATAGTGCATGGACACTATATAGTGCATGCACACTATAGTGCACATGTGCTATTGAGACCCAAATTCAAAATTCTTTAACTAGCATGTGCGCACTATAGCATGCGCACGTGCTATAGGGTCTATGCTCTATTCAAAGCTTTGCATTAAACCAAGCCTAAGGCTTGGTTTTTCCTTGGAGATCCAACCCAAAGGTTTGGAGTCTATAAACAGGTCTGAGATGTATTTTGCTGCAAACATACAAAAATGATTGACTTTTCTTGTGTGCTCTCCTTCAAGATTCCTCATGTTTGGGCATCGATAAGATTAGGTTACATGGCATTGTTGGTCTCTGTGTTAGCTATATAACCATATAATTTATTTTTAATTTGAACTATTTCAAGCCTTTCATCTATAATTTCTTTTGAATGTATGTCCATTTTTTGTCAAAAACCACCATGTACTAATTGGGTTGTAGATTTTAGCTCGTTCATCAAATTTTGCAACAACTTAGTTTTTTAGAAACTAAACTCCATTCTACACACTTTGAAAAAAAAGAAGTTTTGATTTTAGATTAGTTTTCAATCATTTCTAGGGGGAGTACACAGATATTTTATGTTTTTAGGATGTGTCTAGTTAAAAAATTCATAAAAAATAAAATACACATTATAAAATGACCCAAAAAATTTGGGATAAACTACATAGTGTTAGGTAACTTTTGACTAGAGCGATTAAAGAATTTCAAAAAAAAAGTTAAAATTTTAGCAGGGCAACACTTTGTACTATGTTATTTGTTTTGGAATAAATAGTACCACTTTCTGTGGGCCCCTTTTTTGAGGACCTAAAACTAAACCATTTTGAAAAAAATTAGTAGTTTAGAAACTAGATTCAAAGGATGACTACTTTTGTTTTTGTCATATCTTAAAATTTTGAGCGTAACTGTCTTCAAATTCTTGTTGAAGTTCAGAAATTGCTGATTTCAAAAAAAAGGTGTCCACTTATACCCCCCTTTTGGCACCACAACTTGGTGCACTTACCCATTCAAGACCCCACCCTTGGACCTACTAATGTATGGGGAAAAGGAAATCACCAAGATCCTCCCCCTTGGATGACACTGCTTTGGCCGCTTGAGGTGGCTTTATTTGGGTTGTGCTTGATGAATAGTTGATAGTTTTATGATTTCGACCTAAGGTCATGTGAACTCTCATGGGGTGATCCTATGTCCCCCAAAATTTATTTCTGAGTATGTATTGTAATATTATAATTTAATAGAGAAGGCTTATTCATTAAAAAAATGTTATTTTCTTGAATCGTGTTGTATGCTATAATTATAAATTTTATAAATTAAATCATCTACATAATGATAAACCATTAAAACTTGGTTACCTTTCCCTTTTACATGTAATGCCAATTAATTATAACTTCAATGAAAGTTGTGTTCCTATATATTTGATGAAGGAAACACCCCCCACAAATAGAAATACACAACACAATAGAGAAATAAACTAAAAGAGTGTAAGAAAAGGATTGTTTTCTTTCCATTGTCCCAAATAAATGACAATAAAAACATTTAAAAAATTATGTGCTACAACCACATGGATTCAAGTCACTAGAAAGAAAATGAACTCTCATGGAAAACCCTACAATCTAGAGCTACAAATTCAACTAATTGAGCTTACCTTGTAAATCTTGGTTCACCTATTTATTAGCCGACAACTACCTTGAAATGGTTTAGAAGTTGTAAATTTTGTCATTTTGTCACTTTGATTTATACCACCTCAATTTTCCACCCAAGTCAAATTTTTATTAGAACTTGACTTTTGGTAGCACAACTTATGAGAACCGTCACTTTTGATAGCTTATGCAAAAGGTTAATTTATAATTCTAGAGCTAGCACACCCAAGTCTATCCCTCACGTTTGATAATCATCCTCTAACATATCTTCTTCTAATTTATCTAATGGATGGACTAGTATTTTTTATTTATGAGACCCTCTTGAATTTGTAGGTATGTGATTTATTTCTTGTGTCGTTCTCCTCAATTTTTTAGCCTTAAATGTATTATTTACAATCACAATAAATTGTATTTGAATGCCCTTGTAGATCTATTTTTATCTTGTGGAAAATTTGTGATAGCCACACTAGAGTTGTATTAGAATTAGTAGGTCTATAGGCACCTATTTCAATATATGCTATTTTCCCTTCTATTCTTCCTTTCTTGAATGGGTTGTATCACTTGTTCTGATGAGACTAGGGTATGCACTTATATTTCCCTCATTTTATCCTTATTTTTCCATTTCTTGTTACAATGCAAACACCTTTTGGTAAGGAAGAAGTAGAAAACTTAATAATTGTAAGAGGAAAATTAAACTTAGGCTAGAGAAGAAAACTTTGGACTAAATGTTGACTGGATTGCATAACTTTTAATGATAGGGGATTCAAAGGGAGAAAAATGAGTGGATGAAATGACCAGTCAGTGCATCAATCATGTGAATGAGAATGTGATCAAATAATCATCTATTTTTGGCTAGTAGTTTTCAGATCTTTAAAGATCATTCAAATTGTTATAGTTTTGTTGTATTTTGATAGCCATGGTTTAGCCTAGCTAAGAAGGTTGTTTTTTTTGTTTTGTATACTGAAAGATGTATGGTTTATACTCTGTAATATGTTAAAGACTAAATTAGTAAGGATCAACATATAAATATGAAAGAAAACACTGAAACACTTAATCTGATATATAAAATGAAATTGCTACTATTCGTATGATCCTTTTTCCAATTCGAGTGCATGTTTTGAAGAAGTAATTAGAAGATTTTAAACACCTAGTAACTGGGAGAGGAAGAGCCCCCTTTTCTCATGTTATTAGGCATACTTTTATGTACAGTGTGATGTGAGTTAATCTTGTGATATTAATTACCTTAGTGTTTTGTTGTTGTTCATATTTTAGGAGATCTTTATTAATAATTATTATGTGTAATCTTTATTTATTGCAATCTATTGTGCATGATTAATTGTGATCTCTAAACTTTTGTCATGACTCATTATTCTCGACATGTTTTTATTAGGACTTAGTATGTTATTTGACCTTTTGACTAAGACTATGATTGACTATGTAGGACTCATGTCGAATACCTTAAAAAATTTATTGTTGATATTATTGGAAAGCTAATTTAATTTAATAATGATTAAAATGGTCGCAATATGTTGAGCTTATGAGATTTTGACATGATGGTTAAAATTGTGAATTTATTTATATGTTTATATCTGATAATGTATGTTGAATGTTTTAAAATTTAAATTTAAGATATTATTATTTATTATGATGATGACATTACTAATGCATTTAGGTGATGTTGAGTTTGTGAGTGTGCAGGTACTGAAGGTGAAAGGGTGGTTGATGTAGAGAAATTTAGCTCCTTGGCAGGGTTGGTCCGAAATTTTTATGGTGCAGTCACACACATACACTTAAAGTATTTTATTTTGAATAAGTTATATGCTTGGCTTTTACATCTAGTTTAATTATACAATTTGGACATGCATATAGAGTGGTAATGAATTCATAAATTTTTAAATACTTTTGAAATATTATAATTTAGATTTAAAATAAGTATTATGCTCTTAATTTATTTTCCTTAGTAGTCACAATCATGAAATTGAATGGAAATGGTTGGTTGAGAAAAAAAAAATTAATTAAATAGAAACAAAATGCATAATCCCTTCATTTTTTTAAATGGACTGAAGTTAGCACTCCAAATGGGGGGAGATTAATTAAATAATTCCAAATTTGTTATTCTTCCATAATGTTAGCTAAGGGCATTAAAAATATAATTAAAAAAATAGAACTTGCCATTTTTTGTTGTTGGAAAGAGCAGACATATATGAAAAAAAAAAAAGGGAGACATTTTTTTGGAAAGGAGGGGAGAAAAATGTGTTGGAAAAAAGGTAGGGTAGGGCTACAATTAGGAAAAATCTGCAGGCATGAAAGGGGGAAGTTTTTTGTTCTTGTTAAGAGAGATGGGGCATTGAATAGAGGAGAGAACTGGATCTGGAGAAGGGGGGAGAAAATAGGATTTTCAAAAAAGAAGAGGGACAATTTTTTTTGAAAAGAGGGGACGTCTTCCTTGGTGGGGGGAACTCATTGAATATTCCAGCAAGAGAAAGGTGGTAGGAAAGCTATGGCTGGAGGGTGGAAATCAATCTAGAAAGAGAAGCTTGAAGGACTTAGCGATTTCCAAGACATCCAAGTTCTTTAATTTTTTAATTTATGATGGGTGTGTTGATCAAATAGTATGGTTTTTCATTGCAAATTGTGTCCCTTTATTTAGTCTAGATAAACAAACATTCGGACAAAATTTTGTTAGCTAGGCGGCAATAAACTTAGAGCTATGAATCGATAATAAGGAGAAGCAACATAAGTTTTAGTTTGTTGTATTGAAAAGGAGGGGGAAATGTTTTTTAAGCATGATTGTTCATTATAATAGACTATTAGCTTTCACGGATTTGCATAATTAGATTTGGGAAATCATCTTTTTTTTTATGCCTGTGCAAATTTTGTAACAAGTATACAGTCCTTTTAAAATAATTCTATTTTACTTTGTCTAGATTACTGGAAGGAAACATAGATTCTTTTGAGTTTTAAAAACTACTACCATTACTTACTTGAACGCACAAATACTATAGATAGATCAAGTTGTACGGGTGTAATTTGTGTCATTTTGTGGAGAGGAAATCTAGACTTAACACTTTCCCAGAAATCTGAATGCCAATACTCCAATAGTAATTTATATTCATTTGAGAAAATCAGTGTTTCAAATAAGTCATTCGTATATCTTCTTAATTTAATCCAAAAAAAAATCAGCCAAGCATATAATATGTAAACAATCCATAAGTAAAATTATTATATAGGATTATAGTGGTTTATTGTTGCAATCCACATAAAAGAAAATAAAGAACACCGTGAGTTACAGGTTTTAGAAATGGTATAAATTTAATAAATTTGTGCTTCTTTACTACTGTGAGCTGATTTCCATAATTTTTCTGAATTTCGGCATTATCCTCTTTATGTTTGGGTATCTTTTCTTGGATTCTCTTTTGGAGAATTTGTTTCCAGTAAAAGTTGATCTAACATTGTTAAAAGGAAAAGATATGAGAATACTTTTAAAAAATATGTTAATAATCTTGTATAAAAGATGTCTTACTTCAATTATTTATGGAAATTTAACATTATGTATGAGATGTCTTATGTATTCATTGAAGTTCTCTTTTGTGTCATATATTTATTATAGATTTTAAGAGGCATCTATAGTAGATTTGGAAAATGAATTTTGTTTAGAAATTAATGAGTGACTATTGGGTATGATGTGATTTATTTATTTTATTTTATTTATATTTCTTAAGTTTCATTCTTGAGATAGGTTATATAAAGATTTATTGGGGTTAAATTTTTTATTCTTTGGGAAGGGTATTGAATGTGGAATCAAAGAGGAGGGTAATTAAATAAAGAATTTGAATTGTTTTTCCTTAGGAATTACTTACCAGTCTTTTACACTTAATTGGTTCATGATTCTTGGCCAAGCTTAGTAAAACATTTTTTTATATGATTGAAATGCATTGGTTATTTTACATTATTTTCCCTCTACTACATCTTTGTGTATGTTTCTACTAGGCATCTGTGTAAGTAGATTACGCACAAACGCTACACTAGAACCTTTCGATCCAATTGTGCTGAGTTGCTAACCTTCTCGTGCCAAGGTCAGGTAGTTCTTCTTAACCAGAGAACCTCAGGGAGCTAACCACTCCATGGCTAGGCGGTAAAAGCACTTGGACCACTCCTCTATCTTATGATAGTGGATGGACATTGTTTTGATGGCTTAGAGATGAGATTACATGCAGATGAAAACTAAGGTTCAATGGCATGTTAATTTTTATATGATTATGTTAAATATGTTTTATGTCATAAAATGAGCTGATGTTATAATCATGTTCGACATGTAGGATTTATGTAGTCTTGAAAAAAGATGTCACGTTCACCTAATTCATTTCTAGAATTTATACTTTGCTTTGTATATGGTATCAATATGTGGTCAACTTTGCATTATCAAGTGCATTTAGAGAAATTGGTGATATATAATCATGATTCAAACTGCTTCTAGGAATCTAATGACAATGCATCCCTCGTCCATCAAGAAAGCCCTTGGTATTTTTGGGAAGTCATTATCAAAAAATTTGCACAAGTTAAACATTGGATCCACTTCCACAAAAAGCAAGGAAATTTTACATTAATCAACACCAACCATTAAAATATCTAATATTTCATTGCATTTTTTTCAAGATTGATGATGGAGTGCAATGGAAAGGATAAATTGTGCAGGTGAAACTTCCAACAAGGAGCACATCATATGTTGACGAAGGAGACTTAAATTCTAAGAAGAGAGCATGATATTTGTTTTCAGACATCAGTTATACTACCCATTCCAAGTCATAATCATGGTGGCTCTAAACTGTATTGGGCCTGTTTGGTGGTAGGAATAGGAATACGAGAATAGGAATACGTATTCCAGATTTGTTATTCCAAGAATAGAAAATGGTAATATGTATTCCTATTCTATGTTTGGGTCATCAAGAATTTGATTGAGAATACGTTTATTCCATATTTGGTTGTGCACAATAGGAATTGGAATATGTTTATTTTTTAAATTTTTTTAAAATGTAATATTCTTTCCCTTACATTTCATTGAGTTTTTTTTTGTTTTTTAAATTTTTTTTAATTTTATGGAGTGAAGCTAATTTTTTTGAAATTTATTTATTAAAAAAATTAGACAAATTATAGTAAAAGGTGAGTTGATTATTGAGTATCTTGCAAATGCTTTAGAAGGAATTGAGAGAAGGTGAAAAAATGAGTCAATAAGGAAAACAAAGTAATGCGAGCTATAATTAAGGGGCATGTGCAATGTATGGATGAAACCATAAATGGGGTGCAGCTAAAAAGTAGTGAATCGTACACACAGAAATACATAGAAATTAGAGCAAACTTAGTTGTCTGAGATGTTAGAAGAATTCTTCACGAGAAAGAGGTCCAAATTTGGGTCATCTTTCACAACCAGTTTCAAAGAATCTTCAACAAAGTGGGACTTAACTTTGTGTGACCCTACAAATGGGGCTAGTTAAATTAGTCTTCTAATAGAGTTTAATGTGCAGTGTGATTAGTCCAATTGTTTACCAATGTGCATGAAGTCTAACAGAGTTAGAAATACAAAGCCAATGTCTATCTTCTAAAACATATTACCAAAGATGCTACAATAGAGAAATAGAGCTGATAGGAGGATGACAACTAATTACTCAGCCCAATGTCTACAAAATCTAAAAGATGTGGTTAGGACAACTAAATTTCCATCTAACTGGATTGTCAAGGACAAATTGATTTTATTAACCATAGATTGATAGTATTTTGCTTCATAAACTCATTGATAGTATTCAAAGAAGAAGATAGTACCCAAGAAGCTATAAAAGGATATGGATCAGATTCTAGCAATTTAGGATCTCATTGGGTTGGCATACATATATTTTTCATTGTGATCATATTGGAAATTTGATAAGACAATGAAGAATTTATGATCACATAGATTTTTATGTTAAAAGGAACAAAACAACCAAAATTAACAACTTCCTATCTAAATCCTTCTAGTGGATCATAGGAGAGATTTTGAGCATATTTTTTCAACAACAATGCACAAAGAACCCTTCTTGTCAAAAGACTCATGCAAAACAAAAAATGAGATCAATGAAACTATTTTCAACATTTGTTAAAAATGGAAACTAGAACAATTTAGAGCCAATGGTACGAGACTATACCGACCATATACTTTTATAAACCACAATCATAAACTAGTTACCATGATCATAAATAAGTTGTAAACAAAAAAATAGATAAATTGTTGTTAAATATGTCCATCGTTTCTATAAAAAATCATTAAAAAAAATTATAGTCTACATAGTTGCTCTATCTTTTGATTTCATTTATGCACATGGTCCCAATATGCTAGTAAGATTGAAACAATTATGATACACAACATGCTTCGAAGAAACATGTTTTCACCCTCTCATAATTTGCATAGCTTGCAATCATTAGTTTCATGTGTTATAGATTTTGCTACTGTTGATGCTGGCAGGACATCATCGACACACTGAAAGTAGTTACAACCACTTTCCCCCTACAATGCCAAATCTAAATTAGTGGTTTCCACAATAATTAGTTGTTACATAAAATGTAAGCCTAAAAAAAAATTAGTAATCACCTTTTTGGCATTTGGACAACACAAGAATTTACGTTGTGGATTATTTGTTGTGTGTGAAGTCTTGAGTACTATAGGGCCAACACCATAGTCACATATTGGTAAATTCAAATCCATCAACCCTATAGAAATAATGAAGATATAAAACATTAAAAATTATGTTCAATTGCAAAGATGATATAATTTTACACATACATTAAAACACCAAAACTAGTAGACATCAATGTTACTCCATATTTCAAACCATTAACCATCTAAAATTTTTAATCCTTTCATCTTCAGCTGAAACCAGTCACAAGTATTGATCTAACACAATAGAATCCAATACCAGTGAAAATTATTAAATTAAAAGCCATTAAGCTGAATTTGATCCTTGAGGTTTTAAAAAAAAACACTTATCCATTCATTGCTTTCTAAATTATATAGAAATGTTGCTAATGCACAACACTATTAAGAAATGTTGCTAATGCAAAACATTTCCAGTGACCGGTAAAATATTGAGTGCATTGATGATCATCATAGTATACTAGAAAATGTAAAGATGAAAACTCATGGGAAGCATCGATTGGATTGGATATACAAACATAATAACAATAGCAAATGAGTTGGAAAATATTCCACAATGTTGTTTGTATGGAGATCCATCAAATATAAGCATAAATGTTAAAGAGTGACATTACCATAAATGTTGGTTTCAACAAAAATATTATAATCCTCCAAACTTATATTTGATATAATCTTCTCTCACCTCTACATCCATCTCTAAGAACCAAATAGCCATTGTTGGTTCATGCATAAAAGTGTCAGATGCCTTAGTCATAGTATCCTGACTAAGTCTAGGGATTGCTTTCAAGGCAACAAACAAATTGGAAGCATTTGTCTTAATATCATCTTTATCAACTCTTATAGTGTGAGGCATTTTCATTCCCTCCTCTATCCTTTGGATACTTCTACAAATCACATCCAAGGAAGTAGCCATGCTTGCCTTCCTCCTCTTTGGTCCTCTACTCGTAGATGTGGAACGATTGTTTCTAGTGGATGCGGTGGATTGATTTGACTAAATGAAATCTTCATCTAGATCAGAAAAAATGTTCATAGGTGTATTAAAACCCTCATCATCATCCAAATCAGCAGCAACCTCATCAAAAAGGTTACCATCGTCATGATCTTGTGGTGTTGCCGCTTCATTTCCTTCTGCAATGTCATTCCCGAGAATGACTACTAGATCATTAAAATAGGTGAATGGCTACCTCCTATAAACTTTTGCAATCTTGAATTGATTTCTCTACACATTGAAAAAATTGAATAATTAGATAAATTTTTGATATTAGAATTGAAAAACACTTTGAAGAGAACATCACCTTCAAAAGGTCATCCCATACACTATCCTCAGCATCTATGCATTGGGTTGTTTCATTCCAAGTGAACCCACTTGTATTCTACAACTCTTTCATTATTCTATACACAAACTTCCACATTTTCAACTTATTTTTGAAGTTATCTCTTCCAAGATTTAACTTCAGCTCTTCATTGAATCTCCTTTCTATGGCAGTCCATGCTTCTTTACGAAAACTACCTTCAACTTTCCTTCCTAGAGTAACTTGCTCAAGGAGAAAGTCTAACATTTTTCTCTCCATCTCTTTACTCCACATCACTTTTGAACTTCTAGATGAACCAACAACAGGGGTACCCATGGGGGTAGAAGTGGGGGTGGCAACGGGGGGCATATGAACCTCCTCATGTATGCTTGTCAATAGATTAGTAGAAGACATTTTTCCCTCAAAGATAGCAGCTATTGTATTGCTACAACAAAACAAATATAAACCAGTCCATTAGCAAGGATAATCTTTAGTACTAGCAATGGAAATTACCAGTACTCATTCATAATCAAAATACCATAAACTTCCAGCAATGGTATCACAATCCATAGAGAGGCCACATCTTGACATCAAAAAATCAACTTGCAAGGGAATGTCTACAATCTTGCTCAACCATAGGCAAATGGAATCACACTTTCACAAGAGTCTTCCAATTTCCTAAGATAGAAGAATGAACTTGGAATGCAATTTGTTACTCCATTAAATTAATCCTAAAACACATTTATTTTTTGTAAAACATATTTAATCCTAATTTGACAAATTTCATAAGTTTGTGCCAACTATTCAAGAGCAGATATAGGTTCTTCTTTGCATTCACTTTATTAAAATGAAAAGAATCCATTTGCTACATCTACCATATCATTATATCAATGGAAATCTATTAAAAAACCTTTGTATCGAATGCAAATTATCGTTGACTATAGATATGTATTATGTGACATTACCAGCGATCACATTGGGCAAGTATCGGGTGAGTTGTTAATCATGTGAGTTGTATTACTGATGGTATTTGTTATGAAGTGGTGCTTCTCCAAAGCACTACAGATATGTATTGAGGCATGACCACATAGGGTCATGATCATGTTTCTATATATATATATATATGAAATTCAAACTACAAAGATCATATCAATAATAGTGGCATATAGATCTCTGTCTAAAAATCAATATAGTATATATATCTTGAATTAATTAAATCTATATTAGCATTGTCAAAAGAAGATCTACACATCCAGCACATACAATGGTAGAAATTAGGAAGTAGATATGTTACACAACATGTTAAATACCCAGCATGTTGTATATTACACATGTTAAATACCCAAATATACTTTGGACATATGATCGATCAACTGGTTCTTCATTTTGTAGATGTTATTGTGTATAGTTGTTGTTTCTCTTGAAGACATCAAAAGGAAAAGCTAAGAAATTGCTTCAGGCATATAGAGAAGTTGATGTTGAAGATATCAAGCATATCAAGCATATATCTACCTAGAATGCTACAAGTCAGCCTTATACATCATGTTATAATACATATCAGAGTCATTTTATAAATAAAATAGAGTAAAACAATAATGCATATCAGAGTCATTTTATAAATAAAATAGAGTCAAACAATAATGCATATGAGAGTAATTTAAATGATGAATCAATGGCAAGACAATTTCATGTCAATCCAAAATAATTTAATCATATATTAGTTTTAATGAATCAACAGTCTATATAAAGTGTCGATGCAAGTATTCTAGTTCTTCAAAAATGAAGCTAAAATTGTCAATAGAGAAAAAGAAAACTAATGTCTAGATCTATAGTCCTCCCACATCCTTCATGCTATTTCATCTCGAAATTCATGGAGTCATCCCATAAGTGTCAAGGATTGGCACATTTATCCCATCATGATCATCTTCATCTTCAATTTCCAGATCATGTGGAACCCCATCCTCTATTATAATAAAATTGTGAAGTATGCAACATCCTAACATGATCTTTGTTTGAGTCACGATATTATAGGACGTTGCATGCCTTAGGATAGGGAATCATTACTTTAAAATACTAAATGTGCACTCAATCACATTCCTAAGAGAGGAGTGTTGGTGGTTAAACAACTCATGTGCATTGTCTATTGGGTTTGCCCTAGAAAACTCCTTTAGGTGATACCACGCACATTGATAAGGGGCAAGAAATCTAGGAACATTTGGATAGCTAGCATCAACTAAATAGAACTTTCCTATACAAAGCAATAGAAAAGTTGTAGATTATAAATCACATAAAAACTAGGTATTAAAGTTATAGATTAGAAATCACATTAAAACTATGTATTACAATAATGACAATATAGTCCTTAATTATAGGATTTAAGACACCTAGGGGAACTAGTAGTGCATCTTCTCTTGATAGAGCTGAAGCAAGAACATTACCATCTACAGCTGACCCTTCCCAACCAACAAGAACATATTGAAACATGTAGTCAAATGAACATACACCTAGTACATTCTATGACAAGTTTCCCTTTCTATCACGATATTTTGTCTGCTTGTCCACATCAACTGTAACTGGTATATGGGTTCCATCAATTGCTCCAATACAATCCTAGTGTATAAAATATTATTGTCAAATATATATGAATATACTTAGGACTCAAGCAACAAAATACATGTTAGTAGGAGATGTACCTTGAAGTACAGATCAAAATGCTCTTTGCTAGCAATTTCTACAGCAGTAGTTGGAGAAGGGGGCAAAAAGTAAATGCTATGGAGTTATGTGATAGCCTTCAAGACCTTATGGAAGTAGTGACTTATAGTCTCTCCTGAGTGGCCAAAGTTATGGCCAATCTTACGATTTCTTAGATTGTGGCTATGAAGGAACATGACCATTTTTTCTTCCAATTTCATGTTTACCGTATCTTGAATGATCCCTTTCTAGCTTTAAGAAAGCTCCTCTACTCATTCGTATTTGATCATGACAATCCATGTCATTGGTATAAGTAGCTCTTCTTCACTTATGCCTATGTATTCTAGCATCTTCGTAAGATGCTACTATGAATACTGCTTGGGTGGCAAGCAAAATAGCAAGTACACACCATAGTGTGATCTTCCTAATGATGCTTCCTTGAACTTTTAAATCATGAGCAAGATCCATTGAATGACCTATAATCACATAAAGGAGTTATCGTTTGACATAAAAACATAAAAAACATAAAAACATAAAAGCACAAAAACATGAAAACACATTTTCCCCATATGTAACCTATTTATCGTTACAATTTTACCTAAAATAAGTTACAGGATTGAATATGATGTAGGGGTAGCTAAGAATTGGGAAGGTACATAATTAACTATAGCACAATCCTTCCATTCTTCAAGTATCTTCAAGGAATTTTGACAGAGAATAAGCCACATTAATGCATATGGGATACTTCAAACTATTATATTTGTTAAAAATTCTTCGACAAAATGCTTTGACAAATGTCTATAACCTTTTCTAGAGCTCTTAGTTTGGCATACAAGAGGAGAGTATTTAGAAATGTTACTAGATTTGGCTTCAAACTTGCCAATTCATTTATTTAAAATAGGTATGACTTTATTAAAGTGAATTTATTTAGTTTGGACGTTGGCTATGCTGAAGACACAATCTACAAAAAGTCAATTACATACAGATGAAGAACACATGTTGAAAATTAGGATAGCTGCATCCTTTTATTTGTATCCAACTTAAAATACATTCCACCAGACCACATTAAATGGAACCATTCCAAACAAAAAGTTCATATGAATTTCAATCCAGTGATCCCTAAACCAACTACAATCTCCAACACAACGTAGAAATTCAAGTGCCCACAATAACAAGACAAGCCCAAGATATCCAGTTATTTATGGGTGTGAAATTAAGCTCTGGTCATAAATACTCCAAAGGGCTGAAAGCTAAAGAATGATTATCCCATCAAGAAACTTCCAACATCCCATGTTCCATTAGATCCTTATCTATAATGGTTGTAACCATAATTCCATAGTTTGCATGTCTATGAGAGCATTTCAAACTTATTCCAAATACATGTTTGAGAGTTTCTAATGTCCAAAAAAAAAATTGATTCATGAATTCCTAGCAAAATCACATTTATCAGATGTCGTCTATGTTTAGGCATTTTGTCAAACAATTATGTTCTATAATTTATTAGAAGATTCATTCAGCCAATTTTGTGTATACTATACACAGTTGTTTGAGTTGTTTGTTAGAATGTACATATTGAATCTAGAAATACTCTATTTTTAATATATTATTTAGAATGTCCACATTGGTACGACTTTGGAACATAGTTTGAAAAGGTCATGGAATTTTACACCATGCTTGTTATATGCATCAATTAGATACCCACAAACTCATTGACAAATCTAGGAATATGAAAAAAGTTAATTACAAAGTTAAGGAAGTCACATGACTCATTATACAAAACCCAAAACCTTGAGCCCAACAATAAAATATCATAGAGAGGATATCTTGCCATTGCAAACTTCTTACAAGAAAAATCAAGTTCTCTCAATAATGATGTCCTGCGTAAAGATATTAAAGATGATAAGCCCATAAGAAGGCTCATCTAGAGTCCTCTCATTTGCCAGTAGTTGAAGGGTAGATAGATCTAGTTGCATTGCTTAACAACAATTAATCATAGCCCAATTGCCAGTCATTCTGATTGAGAGTAAGCAATATCTTCATAGGCCATATGGACGGCTCCTTTGTTAAAAATTACCTAATGGGTGAACTAAAAATCAATGAGAGAAGATTAAGAGCTTTTTCCAAGGCAAAATACTATGTTGATTCTCTCAAGAATGGTTCTATTGGTGCTGTTGTTGATGAGATTCCATAGATTAACATGCTCATGTCAAAAAATTGTGGTGAGTTTGAGATTGTAAGTCAGCCATTCTACAGGGGAGGATTTGGATTTGTAAGTATGTATTCCAAGAGATTGTGCATTTTTATTTCTCTTGGATTGAAATGCACTCTAACCCCAAGTATGATGTCTTGTAGGTATTTGCGAAAGGGTCTCTAGTCATTCCAAAAATGATATCTGCAGTCCTAAATATTACTCAAAACAAAATAGAGCTAAATTCAATTCAAAATAGGTGGTTTGGTTCAAAATCTTGCAAATATGATAAGATTAATGCTTCTCAAGGGCAAGGTGGCAATGATAGTGGGAAATTGAGCCCAAAGAAATTTTGGGGTTTATTCATTATCTCGACAGCTACATATTTCACATTACTATCCATCTATTTGGCTAATAAGTTTTGTAAAGGCAAAAAAAAGGCGAGGAGAATTCAGCCCATACCTTAGGAAAACCATGTGCCTGTAATTCAATTAGGTGCTCTAGATTTAGATATGTTGTGTTCACAAAGTCATGGCGGTAGTAACACGTATTCACCTTCTCATCATGTGAGGAGGACTTACACAACTGTAGCTTCCCAAGATGTACACCATCAACAATGGACAAGTTTTAACTCGGCTTAATTTTTATTATAATTTTTATTCTGGTTGACTAGTAGTTAAAAACAAATTGTACCAAACCCATGATTTTGAAGGGTTCGAAAGAAGCCAAGGAAATCCTAAAAATAGAGTTGAATAGAATGAATAGGCTGTTGTTCGTCACAGATAAGACATGAAAATACCGCCAATTAAACAAGATCATGGTTGGCCTTAACAAACTCAAAGTATTATATACATTATCAAATTATCGAGTATAAGTATAGACTAGAATATAATTAGTTGCCTTAGCATACGACAGAAACCCAGGAATCTTATGAGAGAGGTAAGAAATTGCACTCATTTTTTTTATAAGTTAAAACAATTTAGTAGCTTTTCACATTGGATCGAATAATTTTGGACTGAATTGATTACAGTTTCAACCTCTAATTCTCACATCTACTAGTTTGAAAGCCAAACAAGTAACAGGGGAGGTAAAAAAATTTACTCATTTTATTTATTAAATTAAAATTGAAGTATTTTGTAAGATTTCACCTTGCATGGAATAAGGTGGGTTGAATTGAATATTACAGGTGAGACCTCCCTTTTGTATGCAGTCGTTCAGGGAGGATCTGTTGAGATTGTAGGGTAGATACTATATCATGGCACCTGGCATGATGATTTAATAGCAAAGAAAGATAAGTTCGGAAGGTGTGCAATTCATGTAGCAGTTATGCATGGTCGTTGGGACATAATCACAAAATTTATTTCCAAAAGACCAGACTCTGTTGAAATTCGCAGTTCAGACCATAAATTTGTTTTGCACTTTGTTGTCCAGTATAATCAACTTGAAGTAGTAAAGAATCTTCTGAAAGACAAAAAATGAATTTTTTTTTTAAATGGTTAGCGGGGATCATGACAATTCTCACAATACAGCATTGCATTTGGCAGTGAAATGTCCAATGGATCTCGAGGTTTGAAATCACTACCTTTGTAACTTTTCATATTTGTCTAGTTTGGATAATTCATTTTTATTTTAAGATTAAACGTAACGCTTACATTTGTAGCAATATTTAGCTAATGTAAGTAAAAGCACAACAAAACAGTGGAAAAATAGCATTGTAAAACAACGTAGAAAACGTATTCACATTAAAAATCAGAGACGATCATGGTACTATTTTATTTCAAAATTATGAATTCAAGTGCATTGTTAAACATTCAATTGGTTTTTCAAAAACTCTAAAGTCTGGTGTATTGTTCAACATTTAATTAGTTATCTTCAATCAAATCATCCAGCTAAAGACACAAGTATCACATACATTAGCAAAATCACCCTTCTCAGATATAAGAACCGAAAATTGGATTGACAGAGAGGAACAAAGTCAATGTAGAAGAAATGTGCCTAGAGGTCCATGACAACATTCTTGTGAACATAGTTTTGACTGATGGATAATTTCAAATGAATAAGACAATGGGGATATAGCTAAACTAGAGGTCAATGATCAAGTGCTGAAAACTGTTATTAAATTAACTTTCATGTCCGTGATTGGAATTTTAAATCATGTGGCACATCTGGTTTCTACCTTTTCAGGGCATAAAATAAATACCTGTGAATAAGCGTTGATGTGTGAGACCAAACCCTCTATAGAATCTTCTTGCCCTAAAACCCTACACAACCATTCGAACACATATATTCAGCATGGAATAATAAAAACAAAAACCAAAACGTAGAAAAAAAACACTACTTGACAACTGGAGCATCAACGAAAGAACGAAGACAAAAAATTTTACACTGCTTGTGGAGTATTGACAACATCAACATCAACAAGTTGGAAAAATGAGCGGCAAGTGGCAAACCCATGAAATGAAAAGTTGAGGGCACGGACCAGAAATTTTATATTTTGTAACATAGTAATGTATAGAATAGGAATAAGTATTCCTATTCCATCTATTTTGGCAGATTTGTATAAGCCCATTTTTTGGTTAAAATTGGAATACTTATTCCAATCATATTCCTATTCCCATTCCAAAGTTTTGCACCCAAATAAAGAATTGAGATTCACAAATCCCTATTCCAAGGGTATTCCCGTTGCCAAACGGGCCCTATATGATTTGAATATTGTGTGGAAAAGAAAGTGGCCATTCTACACCTGTTAAGCCCCACAGACATGTTTCACAACATCACAAGGTTGTGATCATTAATTATTGAGCATCTTTTCATTGTGAAATAGAGACCATCATCAAATCTATGTGATGTATCAACATCATATCAGATTGTCTCTAGGCTCACTCGTCTAGGTGATGGCTTGTTGCAATTTTGCTATGAAATTCCAAATTGGCCACATCATTTGCAATATCACAATATCATGTAAAAGTGCACAAGTGGATTCGTGGAAACTTGAAAATTGGTATAATGAGAGTATTTTTCAGTTTAGAACATAATTGTGCAATTTATTTAGGCTTTTCAATCTACCAATAAATTTGTAAAATTGATCATCAATGAAACCTTAGAAATGCATTTGGAATCACATTTGAAAACTAATCAAATAGATTCATTGTAAGATCAATATATGGAATGTAGGAAGTATTTGACCTCTAGATTTCAATGGAGAAGGAATCGTCACATTTTGATCACCTAGGTCAAAATTCTACTTCGTCAAATAGGACTTCCCATTTTTTTTGTGTAAAATGCATGAGCATGACATACATTTAACATCCAACTTTGGGATACTAAAAACCCTATCAAAACATGTCAAAATGACTTGAAATCTGAAACATAGGTCTTTAATATGCATACTAAACATTACCAAAGTGGTAGGTCCTAAGATTTTACTGAGTGCAAGATATTCAAATGCAAACCAATCCGCTAAACATTGTTTGACTCTTAAGAAAAAATATAGATTTCTCAAATGCTCCAAATGACATCTCACGAAATGATTCATAATTTTAACCTAAGGACTTGAGATGAATGCATATACTAAATAAAAGGTAATGAGGACTTTGAAACATATCATAGCCCTCAAAAAAATAGTTGGGTACATATACATGAAAATCATTTATAGGGGCTCATTTTTGCAAGTTTACAAATATGGTACTCAAAATCCTTGTGGATTTTTGAGTCCCAACACACTCTAACTATAGTGGTTTGGGCGTAGGGATCTCTGCTCCAAAATCTACATCTTGTTGTAACCATGTATGATTTGCATTTGGAGTGGATCCTCTATATGGATATAGATCATTGACACTAAATATAGGGGATATTCCTAAATTTGGAGGTAATTAAACCTCATAAGATAAGATAAGATAATTTTATTAATGTCCAACAAAAGACCACAACGTGGGTCTCTGGGACAGGAAGCTTACACCAAGAAGAAATTAGACAAATAGAGCACCAAACAGTGTCCAAAAAAGAACAAGTACAACAAAAGAAGAAGAAAGTAAGAGACATCATGAAAAATAATAGGTATTTTTCCTCACAGGGAAAAAAATTCAACAATGACTGATCTGTGTAGCTCCCAGAGGCCCTGTGATGAAGCTGAGTGCTACAAGAGAAGTGTTGCTAGTGAAGAGATCCCCTATGGGGTCTCACAGATCTAGAATGGCATGTGTTAGGAAAACTACATGGTTGTTTCACTCCCCAAGTTAGAGCTAAGGGTGAGAGGAAGGTTGTAATAAGTTGTGCTTGGGTCTAACTCCTGGGAAATGATAGCTGTAAAGTATGGTCACGAAGCTGTAAGAGCTCATGAAGATACAGGGAAATGCAATGTTAATCATTGTGCCTAAAAAAATCCAAGACAGATCTGCAATCTCTAAATAGACAATAAAATCTCCCTCTAATCTCATAGTATATGGGGCATCTAAAAAGGAAATGGATCTCAGATTCTGCCTCTACTAAGGTACAAAGTCTACAAACCTAATTCTCTAGCAATATGGTGATCGACCTAGATTCAAAGTCTGTGTGAGCCCACTCTAAAGGAGCCAAGGGAGATACACAGGGCATGCATCTAGTATCTATGTAAGTACTCAGGGCATACAATAATCCCA
Organism: Cupressus sempervirens; assembly: GCA_028749045.1. Taxonomy (NCBI): domain Eukaryota; kingdom Viridiplantae; phylum Streptophyta; class Pinopsida; order Cupressales; family Cupressaceae; genus Cupressus; species Cupressus sempervirens. The sequence goes on along the minus strand of CM053789.1, from coordinate 568,896,925 downwards.
TCCCTAATATCTAAGAAGTGCTCATCGTAGAAAGCCATCGTTAGACATAGTCCCCTTGGAGGATCCACCCAAGTCCATATGATATACTACCTATAAATTTCAAGTTTAACATGCCCATTCAACTCCTGCCGAGAGGGGAGTAGATGAGTAGGAGCATCTAATGAGAACTAGTAGGGAGGAAGACAGTCAATATCAATCCCAACTGAACTCAACAAGATAAGAGCCTAAGCATACCAACAAGGAGCTCTAGTGGCTGGATCAGAGTTAACAATAGCAACTAAGGAGTAATAGGCTAAGTAGGGGTATCTATTTTGGCCTTCAGTCAAGTCTACAAAGCCACAAAGATAGTGGAGAAACTAGATCAGGTCAAAATTGGCTACAAGCCTGAATGGATGAGCTCCAAACTCAGCCAAAATAATGTTGTGGGGGGTAGATCTATTGTTGGAAATATAGGAGTAATTGAGAGGGGAGGGGTGAATCAGTTACTACAAAAATAAATCCTAGATCTCTTAGATGTCAATACAAAATGCAAATAGATAACTAAATACTATTGAAGCTTGGTAAACACATAGAATGTTATAACTCGATAATAATTGGATTAGCTTAGTAAATAATTAATATATAAACCTTTAGATTTTTTTGTAAGTACCATTACTTTAACTTAGTTGTAAACACATAAAATAAATTAGCATGAACACATTTGACACTAAGATTTAACGTGGAAACCCAATTTGGGAAAAACCACCAATAGTAACTAGTTACTAATTTTCACTCTTCTCGACTGAGCTCTATTAGGAGCCAACCCTGTTAAAGGTTACAAAACACATTTTTTGGTGTTACGTTATTAAAGGATTTAATCACCCTATTAGGAGTGTCCTTGTAGAGGTCTTGAAAATAATTTAGTGGAATTTCCACCTTGTTAGAGGATTTGCAAATAGTTATTAAGCCAACTCTATTAGGATATTTAGATCACTACTACAATGGCTAGAGAGTAACAATGAGATGACCCGATTTGAATGCAACTGAATTGCTGATTACAGATCTTTTTTCTAGCTCATACTTGATCCTTCTTGATTGAATATGGCTTTGCTGCTTCACAAGTATATTCTTCTTATCCTTCAAATTCTTCCTCTGCTCATCATTAACTCTTCAATCACATCTTCATCTCTTACACTCAAACACTTTGAAATCACAACTTGACCTTATACTTATATCTTCCATTTTGTCAAGTTAGCTCAAATACAACTTAGAATAATCAATATTCATCACCTTGGTTGGAATGAATAGATAAATCAATTAAGCGTAGTTCAACAAAATAAGAAAATCCTTCGTTAGTCAACCCAGCTTAGTAGAAACTAACTTAGAAATGATTTCCTTTGTTAGCCAACAAAAGCTTGGTTAACACTAAAAACATACAAAAATCCTTTGGCAATCGAGTGGGCTTGGTTAGCACTAGTTCCATCCAAATTTCCTTTGTTACCCGACTGAGCTCAGTTAACACATGCTTTTTGCAACTTTTCCTTCGATGCCCAAGTGAACTCAGTAGGCATTGCCTTCTAAACTAGGCAAGCACAAAAATGCTCGATAGATACTAAGAACTGTCTTCACTGCCCAAGTGATCTCAACATATACTAACTAATACTGATATGACATTTGTGTAACATCAAAGACAACACACAATTAACCAACTGTATCCAACAATCTCCCTCTTGGGCATTAATGTCAACACAACATGTCATAGCATGATGAAATTTTGGATTTTAGACTTGAGAACTCCCTCTATCAGTATGAGCTCTTCCTTTCATTGAATTCTATCTACAACAATTGTTACCAAGTTCATTCATAACATTCTCCCTCTTTTAGAAAACTTCTTCTTTGAAAACTTCTCCCTTTCTGGTTGCTTACTTTATTTTGGTTCCAAAAATTTCTAAGAGATATGACAATAAATTACTCCCTCTTTGAAAACACATGTTAAAGACAATAACTCTGTAAATAGCAATGTACCTTAAGTATTGATTCATCTGCAAAATATGGCCCTTGCCAATTTTTCACCAACTTATTGATCTTCAACAAGTTCTGGTTGATGCATTCACTAAACTTCATTTAGTGAATTTCAGATAGGGAAATACTCCCTAGTTTACCTCTTAGATATAGAAATGCATCCTTAGGTGATGGATTGGTGAATATGTTTACAATCTACTCTTTTATATTCACATATTCCAATCTAACTTCTTTATCTTGCACTAACTCTCTTAAGAAGTGATATTTTATAGCAATATGCTTTGTTTTGGAGTGTATTACTAGATTCTTTGATATATTGATTGCATTGATGTTATCACAATATATGACCACTAGATCTTTGATCTCTACCTTCATTTCTTCCAAGAGTTGTTTGAACCAAACAATGTTAGAACAATTGATTACTGTTGCTACATATTCTGCCTTTGCTGTGGATTGAGATATACAATTTTGCTTCTTGCTTGTCCAAGATACTAGTATTTTACTAAGGAAGAATGCTCCACCACTAATGATTTTTCTATCATCAAGACTTCCTGCCTAATCGACATTAGTAAATACTTTCAAATCCAAATTGCCTCCAAGTTTGTACCATAAACCATAGTCTTCATTACCTTTCAGATATCTCATGATTCTCTTGATTTCCATCATGTGATTTTCTTTAGGATTTGCTGAGAATATTTCCATTAGTCCAAATACTAGATCAATATCAAGCCTTGTGTGTACTACATACTACAATTTTCCAATCATTGATCTGTAAGTTGTCTTATCTACTTCTTTGGAATCATCATTTTTGGAAAGCTTACGTCTAGTAGACATAGGTGTTCCAACTGGTCTTGAATCTTCCATTCCAAATTTCTTTAGTATCTCCTTGATATACTTAGATTGAGTAATGTAGATACCATTCTTTTTCTACTATATTTGCAATCCAACAAAGAATTTTATTTCACCAAACATGGAAATCTCAAATTCTTTACTCATTTCTTCTGAGAATGCTTTGCAAAAGTCATCATTTCTTGTAAATAGAGTATCATCATTGATATATTTCTACCAACACAATCTTCTTATCTGATCCTTCCTTGATATATAAACTGTTATTATCATTCATCCTTTGAAAACCAATCTGTACTAGATAAGTATGGAGTCTTTCATAGCAAGCTCTAGAAGCTTGCTTGAGACCATATAATGCTTTGTTTAGTTTTCAAACCATGTCTCTTTGTTTAGGATCTACAAAACCTTTTGGTTGTTCAACGTAGACTTCCTCATCAAGAATTCCATTCAAGAATGCATATTTAACATCCATTTGATATACTTTAAATCTTTTGTGTGCTCCATATGCTAGTAAAGTTCTAACACCTTCTAGTCTTTCTATAGGAGTAAAAGTATCACCATAGTATATACCTTTTTCTTGAGAATAACCTTTGCACACCAATCTTGCTTTGTTTCCTGATACTTCTCCATCTTCATTTAGCTTATTTCTAAATATCCATTTTGTACCTATTACATATTTATCCTTGTGTCTAGGAACAAGAGTCCAAGTTTTTTTCTTTTTTATCTGTTCTATCTCTTCATTCATTGCTTCAATCCAACTTTTATTTTCTAGAGCTTCTTTAACACTTCTAGGTTCAAATTCAACAAGTAAACATGTACCTTTTAATTTGACTCTTGTCATTGTTCCATCAGATTTGGCTCCAATGATCTGATTAGGTGCATTATGCCTCTTGACATATCTTGCTAACACAAGCTCATTGGTCTTTGAATGAGTTCCACCATCTTCTTTTTGAATTTTAATTTCAAGCTTGGGTCCTTCTGTCTATGACTTGGGTCTATCAGGCTCAGTTTGAACTAGCTCGGTAGCCTCTAATTGTGACTCAGGTCCTTGTAGCTCAGGTTGCACTGTTTGTAACTTGATAACTATTGGAGTTTTTTGGGGACTCCAGAGATGAAGCTTCTTTTCTCTCAGATAGATTTGGCAGAGTATCAAGTTCATAGTAAATGAATCTTCTGTAGTCTTCAGGTTCCTTGTTTCTTTCTTCTTCACTCTTTTTTGGAAATTCATCAATTCTAACATGTACACACTATAATTTTGTGAGTAGACATATTCAAACATCTGTATGGTTTACTTTTGTAGGATTATCCTAGAAATATGCCTTCATCACCTTTTACATCAAATTTTCCTTTTCTAGATTCTTTCAATATATAACATTTGCTACCAAATACTTTCAAATAAATTACATTAGGTTTGTAGTCATACCATAGCTAATAAGGTTTCTTGTTTGAATTTTTCTTTAACTAAACTTTGTTCAAGGTATGAACTATAGTGCTAATAGCTTTCTTCTATTATTTGAGAGCTAAATTGTAGTGTTGATAGCTTCCTTCTAGTATTTGAAAGCAACATTCTTTTCAATAATTAGTGTTCTTGAATAGTCCATGAAAGATCTATTTCTTCTTTTTGCTATACCATTCTGTTGTGGTGTACTAGGGGCTGATACTTGTCTTTTGATTCCTCTTTCAATGCAAAAATTATTGAATTCATGGGAGATGAATTCACCATCTTTGTTTGATCTTAAGTATTTCAGCTTCTTTCTAGTTTCCTTTTCTACTCTTGCTAGATACCACCTGAATTTTTTAAAGGCTTTTGATTTTTCTTTTAGGCACATTACTATCATCATTCTATAGTAGTCATCAACAAAAAGAATGAATAACATTTCTCCAATATAACTCTCTATTCCAATTGGTCCACATAAATTTGTATGAATAATTTCAAATACTTTTTCTGATTGATAGTCTTTGCTCTTGAAGCTAGTCTTACCCATCTTACCAATTTGACAATTCTTGCATAGACCCATGTCAGGTTTCTCCAAACTAGGAATACCTCTTACTCTTTTGTGTTTTCTTATTTTTACCATATTATCAAAATTCACATGACATTGCATTTTGTTCCATAACTAGCTTTCCTCTACTTAAGCAGTAAAGCATGAACAATCACTAAGATCAAGATAAAATAGATTACCTTTTGTTTGCTTGCTAGATCCAACCTAATTTCCTTTCCCATCCAATAGTTTGGCCTGTCCATTCATGAATTTTACCTTGAATCCAATTTTATTCATTTGTGCCACACTCAGTAGATTATGCTTTAGTCCTTCAACCCAATAAGCATTGTCACATACAAGTTCTTTAGTCAAGAAGATACATCCTTTTCCTTTTATATTACAAGGTTCATTGTTTCCAAATCTTACACTACCTCCATCATAAGATTCCATATGCTCAATTTTTTTGTTTAGTCACTAGTCATATGATGTGAGCAGCCACTATCAATAATCCATATATCATTTTTGCTAACATGAGAGATAAGTGTCATCTTATCTCCTTCATCATTAGACTCATTTTTCACAGCAATATATCCCAATTCATCTTCACTATTGTTAGAATCTTCGACTATAAAACAAGATTTCTTACCTTTTTCCTTGAAGCTCTTGTAGTTCTGGGACTCCTTCTTGCCTTTGTGCTTGTTACTTTTCTTCTCATCCTTGATTTCCTTATTTGAACACCTAGTAGCAATGTGGCCAATTTCTTCACAAGAAAAGTGGAGGATAATCCACTCTTGGTGGACATGTGCTTAGTTGTGAGGCTTATCATATTGCTAACTCTTAGACATTCTAGAAGCATTCTAGAGGCATTTATATACAAGCTCTCCTAGTGTACTTGTACATCAATACAACATCAATTTAATATCATATTTTTATTCTGATCATACTCTATTGGTCTATTTTGTGCTAGTTGTTGAGCTTCTTGGTCTTTAGTGATTTTGCCCTAAGGAAAATTCTTACATTGTATTAAAGCCATAGAGACATCATTTCATAGCCATTGGAGACCATTCTTGCTTCATTTCTTTAAGGACACCTTGATTCAAATCTAGAGTATTCGTAGCTATTGGGAACGTCTAGAGCCAAAGTAGACCTCACCATTGCATCTGAAGCATTGATTCAATGAAATTTGACTGTAAATTCACCTATTTTGGGCCACAGTCAAAATTGAGACAATTTTTTTTGTAAACCAACACTCGAAGGCCCAATTTGTAAATTTAGTATGATCTATTAGATCTGCACATTTATTTTTTTTAGATCTGCATTTTATTTTCTCTGTATTTTTTGAAATTTTTAGGTTTGTATTTTCAAAAAAAATTTAGGCCATCAGGCTTGCAGAGAATTTGTTTTTGCAAGAACCGAGTGGTCAATTCTTAGCTCCCACAGCTGGAACTTCATCCCAAATTTGGCACATATTATTTCAATGGCAATTTCTATCATTTCTAGGCAGCACATTGCAATACACAGTGTTTATCAAATTCTAGCATTACACATAAAAATAATGGCCATTCTTATCCCTTGGTGGCTTTACGTTATTCTCAAAGCCATGACCTCTTCTTTTTAAAAAGGTCTTATACAACTCCCACAGTGCATGTGGGATTAACCTCACAGCACCATCGGGAGCCATAACTATCGCTAGCAATTGCAACTTGCCACTAGTGATCTAAGCCTTCCTCTGCCAACATGGTGACAAAATTCTCCACTGGGTTTTTTAAAATTGTTAGCTGATAATTCACAATCCAACCACTGCATTTTCTGACATCTGCTGATGCACACCCATGACACATATAGTGACACGCTAGATAGGGCCATGTCATTAAATGGATAGCTCAATCACCATGTTAGCAAAGACACGTGGAATGACCACGTCACACCTGTCGTACTCCATGTGTAAAATCCATACAATGACATCATCTGCCACATCATCAGGAGAACTTTTTTGGTAATGTTAGCTAGTCACTTTGTTAAATTTGATAGTCATTTGATCATCATTAGTAGGCTAGATTGTATTGCTGTGACAACCATTTGGATGTCAAATTTCACTTCAAAGTTTGTTGATCAAACCCCTCTCTAGATTCAGTTTTGATTTGACAGTCCAAATTTGGGAAGCCATATCTCAGTCAATCAGACTACAAATCAAGTGCAATTTATTTTAATTTTGGCTAGAATTCCCTGAACTTTTTAGTGGTGCTATTATTTTTTGGTTTTGTTGCATGAATTTGTCAGAAATTGCAATTTTTGGTGACTATACATGTCAAATCCTAAATTTTGCAACTTCAATTGCTCCATACAAGCTCATCTTGACACATAATCAAGTTTTTTTTAAAAAGTGAATAATTTTTCATCTACTTTCTAGATTTGCAATCAGATTATAGGCTTGTGTGGACAAAAATACCAATTTCAGAAATAGGTCCTTTCTTTGCATTGTCTTGCTTCAAAAGTGTTGTATTTTTTAGCTACATTATAAAGTCCTAGATTTGAACTATAAAAGGAGGTTGTAAACAACAAAATTAGAAGTCCACTAAGGCCTAAATTGGCAAAGTTCCTATTTTAATCACACTACATATAAAGTGCCAAATCATGCATTAGGGGGGTTGATTGATTTTTTTTGCATTTTAGGGGGTGCATACATTTATTTCTCTCATGGAGTTTTGTTTCAGATGTTGATTTGGTGTTAGACCAAGGTTGACAAAGAGGAACTATCAGAAATGGAGTGCCTTAATAATTGATCATATAAGAAGAGAGCATAAGGAAGTATTTCCTTATTTATGTTCCAAAGAATGGCCCTCTAATGATCGAACACCCATTATAATAATTATGGATGTCATAAATTTTAGTGTCAATAAATATTTCTTTGATGTCATTGACAATTTCAATGATCCTTATGACATTTGGATGGCTCTTTGGAAATCATATGGAGACCCCATAGTTCCTCCATTTCCAAAGGACATTCTATCTTCAAACACTCTAGTTATAGTACCTTCAACTCTTGATGAGATCATATAACCTAATATTCATGTTGCTTCTACTGATCTAGTTCTAGCCACAGATGTTCCTGATTTAGTCCAACAGGATATAAAATGTCTTCCTATTTTAGCTTCATGGGATGACTTCCTTCCAGACATTGCAGGGTTGTTTGTAGAGTCTTACACGGAAGATGTGGGAGACATCATAAAAAACATCAATATTCTCCTTGTTGAGGAGACTTCTTCACTTGTTGTGAGGGCACACTCTAACCCTCAACCACTTGAGCTTTCTTTTGAGACTAACTTGATTGTGGACATTTCTTTCCTGCAAGTGGAGGAGGACTTCTTCACTTAAGAGGAGACATATTCATCTTTGGAGATTGTATACCAGTTTCCTCAAATATCATATCTTTTGAGAATTCTTCCTACGAGTTGAGGAAAATTCTCTACTAAACCTATGGCACCATTTCCTCCTACAACGAGGAACATTATTCAACTTTCATGGTGCAACTTCTTCGATTGTCAAGGAGCTTCTTTCCTAGGTGTGCATATATCATTGAGGGGAGGTGACATTGCTTCTCTTCCTACATCTTCCTATCATGATGCTTCATCATCTTTGGAGGTTGTTTCAATTCCCTACATGGACATGTTACCTTGTTTGCCACCATCTTTTGGGCATCCACCAAATTGGTTCGTGGCATCTACATTCATCAAGGACTTGTCAACATTTGAGTAGACTTTAGAGGGAGCATCCACACCATACTACATATGGATCCCTATTCCATCTTCATATCCAAAATGGGAAGCATATTTGCACATATACTTGGTGTACCTTCCTCCTAAAGGGAGAAATGTTGTTTTTCGACATTGGATTCTCTTTTGTCTTCAAGAACTCATCATTAAAAGATCCTTCACTAAGGGGGGGATTTCATAGAGGGATTCTCTATTGTATATGCATGATGTATGTCATAATGGGGGGTTCTTGATTACTCCATCCATACATGCATCTTCCTTATTGTACTTATCTCTCTTTTTGGGGGAGGGTTTTTCCCATGAGGTTTTCCCTCTTTCTCCATTTTTAGAGAGATTGCATTGCATTTCATTCATTGCATTGCATTGCATTTTTACTTGGGTACCTAACATGGCTTAATAGTCGGGACCCATTATGCATTTCATCATAGATTTTTTGAGCTTAAATGCATTCTCCTAAGTTACATTTAAGGGGGTATTAGTATTAGTGTAAATAATTATTATTTATGATTTACTTAAGTTTACTGAGGATAAATGTATTATTTTATTATTTATTAGGTTAGACACCTAGGAGTTTACATACCCATATGAGTTTTCATGTTGACAATGCTTGAGTTAGCAACTCTAATTTAGCACATGATGCCTACAACACTGGAGTTTACATAATCAACTAAGTTGTCATGTAGACAACACAGTTATTCACACTCTTAATTAAGCACACGACATCTACAACATAATTTTATGTGACACACCTTTGTAGGCTTATCCTCTTATCATCACACCAACTCTCATACTTAATGGAGAATAATCCACTCTTGGTGGACATGTGCTTAGTTGTGAGGCTTATCATACTGCTAACTCTTAGACATTCTAGAAGCATTCTAGAGGCCTTTATATACAAGCTCTCCTAGTGTACTTGTACATGAATACAACAACAATTGAATATCATATTGTTATTATGATCATACACTATTGGTCTATTTTGTGCTAGTTGTTGAGCTTCTTGCTATTGGGTGATTTTTCCCTAAGGAAAATTCTTGCATGGAAAATTCTTTTCAGAACTTTTTTCTATTCATTTTTTTGTATTTTTTATTTTTTGAATTTTTTTGGTGATAATCAAAGTGCCTATTGCTAGGTTTTCACTAGGATGATCATTTTTTTAGGACATTTTCTATTTTTTAGGATTTTTTTAGGATTAATAAGTATGTACAAGATAGCTGAGCTATAAGCCTCTAAGAATAGAACTTCTTCAAATGTAAGATATTGATAGGCTCTGCAAGTTCTTTCCCTTCAGGAGTAGATAGTTGATAAGCATGAGACCCAAATATTGTTGTGATAATGTATGGGCCTAACCAATTAGGTTCAATCCTTCCCTTTTTCTCTCTATGGTACTAATTTTTTCAATTCTCTCTAAGCACAAGTTCACCTACTTGAAACTCATATGGGTGAACTTTCTTGTTATACTAAGTAGACATGCACTTTTGATAAGCCCTCATGTGATCAAAAGTAACCTTGTGGATCTCAACTTCTAATGGGAGGATGACGTCAGAGCCATAGACTAGAAAAAAAGGTGTGGCCACTATAAGAGTACAAATGGTAGTTCTGTAGGCCCAAAGTGTCAAATTTATCTATAGGTGCCAATCTTTCCCAAACTTGTGAACCATGCGGTGTAAGATCTTTCGCAATGTTTTGTTGGAGGCCTCAACTTGGTTGTTTGCTTGAGGGTAATAGATAAAGGACCAATATTTTTTTATTCAAAATTTCTTGCATAGTTGTTTGAGGTCCTTGTTCTTGAATTATCCTCCATTATCAGTGATAATGGGATATGGAATACCATAACAAAAAATGATGTGGTTTATTATAAACAGGGCAACATGTTTTCCTGTAGCAATAGATAGTGGCACAACTTCAACCCATTTGGTAAAATAATCAATTGTTGTGATGATGAACTTGCAACCACTAGATGAACTCAGATGAATTTTGTCTACCAAGTGAAAGGCCCATTGTTGAAATGGTCAATATCTCACAAAGAGAATCAACTCACATCCAAGAGCATGGATTAGGTTGCCATGAAGTTGACATTTCCTATAGGATTTTGCATAACAAATGACATCAGCTTGCATGGTTGGCAAGTAATAATCGGCCCTAAGCAATTGCCAAGCAAGTGCAAGACCATTAGAATGTGCCCCACAAATTCCATTGTGGACTTCAGCGAGTGCCTTTTCAAACTCTTATAGCTCTAAACACCTAAGCAATGTTCCATCTAGACTCTTCCTATACAAGTCACCAAAGATTAAAGTGTAATGTGAAGCATTGTAGAGGAGTTGGTGTTTTTAGTTTTCCATGAGGGTTTTAGGAATAACTTGATCACATTGGTAAGAGAAGATAGCTACATAAGAGGAGGAATCATGTCCTACAATAGTGCAAATCACCTAGTTATCTAGGGAATCATAGGCAGGATGACATAATTCTTCCACTAGGAACTCAAATCGTGATTCATGTTCATATAGTTGGAGGATAGATGCTAAATTGGTCATAGCATTGGTAGCCTTGTTTTGTACTCTAGGAATTTGCCGAAATGTCACAAAAGTGAAATAGTTTCTTAGGGTGTCTATCAATTTCTTATAAGGGATCAACTTGTCATCTTTTTTTGATATTTTTTGTTCACTTGGTTTATAACTATTGGATTTGAGCAAATACACAAATCAAATGCACAAGCCCTCAAATCACTTGCATGTAGAAAACATGTCACAGAGAAGAAAAAGACAAGAAGAGGCAAGGGTTCAGTCTGAAAATAAGAAGATTGTATTTTTAGATAAAAAGTAAATTGTTGTACAAAAATACAAAGGGAGAGCCTATTTATAAAGGCCTCTAGGAAGCTTGTAGAACAAGCTTAGAAATTCCTAGAAAGTGCTAGGAGATAAGAATGACAACTAAGCATACATCCAGAAAAGGTGGGATATCCTCGATCAAGGTGAGAGGATAAGTATGACTTAAATAGGAACAAACTCCCAAATTGTGAACAACTCCTAGACTACAACTAATAAATAAATTCATTAACCTAAGTAAACTTAAGTAAAAGAATAAATAATTATTTACTCTAACACCCCCCCTTAAGTGCAACTTAGGGGACTGTCTTAAGCTCACAAAAACTAAGATGAACTAGAGAATGGGTCTCGGTAATGAGGCCAAGTTAGGTACCCATGTACAATGAAAAGAAATGTAACCTCTTAAAATGGGGAAAGAGGGAAAACCTCATGGGAAAAACCCTCCCCCAAAAAGAGGTAAGTACAAACATGCTGAAGAAATGAAGGAAGGAAGGAAGGCCTCAACAAGACCCCCAAAGGAAAACTTCCACCAAAAATGTTTCAAGAGACTCTCTCAAAACCATAAGTACCACCAGCCCCCCCATAAGAGATAGAAAAGATGCCAAAGCCCCCAAAAATAATGGAGCCCCTGGAGAAATAATTGAACTAGTGAAACTCCAATGCAGAGTAAACAAGAGAACAAAAAAAGGGAACCCTGAATGAGAGGGAAAACTAGAAGGCCTAGTTGATGCTCAAAGGAGAAAATATGAGGATCCTGAAAGGGAATTCCCAAGGCAAGTGTGATGATATTGTCATGAATGTCCATTATAGAATCTGTAATAGGTCCACCTAGAGGCTTGATGAATGGAGCTAGAGGATCAGGCAGAGCAGAAGAAGAATCTTGCTAAAGAGAAAAGACCTCAATTGGATGTGGTGTGGTAGTCAAAACAAGGATCTTAGGAACAATACAAAGGTTCAAGTATCCTAACTACACCACATGATGCTCTTGCAAAAGAGAAGTAGTGTTCTCTGACAATTAAGATGGTGGACCAAAGTGTGAGAAGGTTTAGAGACAAGTGGAAGGATCAACTACCCCTATAGCAATAAGACCTCCTATTGCATGATCTTGAATGAAGACTGAATCAATAGTGAACTCAACTGTCTTCCCTAATCCACTGCATGTAATCTGAGAAATGAAGAGAAGGTTTGTAGATAGAGATGGAACAAACAATACATCATTGAAGATACCATCTTGGATGCAAACTAAACCTTTCCCATAGACTGGTAGGGTAGTGTAATTCCCCATGAGAATATGAGGAATGGGAGAAGCCTCAATAGTAGAGAAGAAACCTTGAGAAGACATCATATGGTGAGAAGCACCTAATGAGTTGGATTTGAGCAAATACGCAAATCAAATCCACAAGCCCTCGAATTACTTGCATGTAGAAAACATGTCATAGAGAAGAAAAAGACAAGAAGAGGCAAGGGTTCAGTCTAAAAATAAGAAAATTGTATTCTTAGATAAAAAGTAAATTTTACTACAAAAATGCAAAGGGAGAACCTATTTATAAAGGCCTCTAGGAAGCTTGTAGAATAAGCTTAGAAAGTCCTAGAAAGTGCTAGGAGATAAGAATGAAAACTAAGCATACATCCAGAAAAGGTGGGATATCCTCGATCAAGGTGAGAGGGTAAGTATGACTTAGATAGGAACAAAATCCCATGTTGTCAACAACTCCTAGACTACAACTAATAACTAAACGCATTAACCTAATTAAACTTAAGTAAAAGAATAAATAATTAATAAACAATTATTTACTCTAACAATAACGAGTTGAGAATCTCCATCGATGTGCAATTTAGTGATTCTCCATTCAAGAGCATTTTGATCCCATTTGTTAATGTCTCATATTCTGCAATTTTTTTTATGTGAGGGAATAAGAGTTTATAGGATTTCGGGATCATATATCCATGAGGGGAAATAAACAAGACACTTTCTCCAGTCCATTCTATGTATGAGAATTGTCAAAGAAAATTTTCCAAGTTCTCTCAGTGATGTACATAAATGAGGCATCTAGAATTTCAATTTGCATGGGTGTTGTATCTACTAGTGGAAAATCAGCCAATTGATCAGCTATGGCCTACCCCTTGATGGCTTTACATTCGACATACTGAATGTCAAGTTTTGAAAGAATCATCATCCATTTAGCTAGATGACTGGTAAGTGCAGCTTTGCTCAATAAATATTTTAAAGGATCAATTTTAGCAATCAAGTGAACTCTATGTGCCAACATGTAATGTCAATTTTTTTGAGAAGCAAAGACCACTACAAGATAGGCTTTCTCAATGCTGGTGTAGTTCATTTCATAAGCCACTAAAGTTTGATTGATGTAATATATAGCCCATTCTTTACTAGTCTCATCACTTTGGGCTAATAATGCTCCTAGAGAATGAGTTGTAGCTGATATATACAAGATCAAAGTTTTTCTCATAATGGGTGGCATCAAAATTGGAGGTTTAGCAAAGTACCCTTTGACTTGGTCTAGACTTTTTTGGCATTCATCATTCCAAATATGAGTAGAGCCTTTATGCAAATTCTTGTTGGAAGATTGAGCTTTATCAACCAAGAACTGAATCTTCTTATGGATTGCAAATGTCCTTGCAAACTTCTAAGTTGACTGATATTTCTTTGGGGAGGCATTTCTATGATAGCTTGGACTTTTTCGGGATCAACCTCAATACCTTTTGCTGAGATAATGTAGCCTAGAAATTTTCAAAAAGTGACACCAAAGGCACACTTTTTTGGGTTCAACCTAAGTTGAAATTGTTCCATACAGCCCAATATCAAACTAAGGTCTTCAAGATGTCTGTCTCATTTTCTAGATTTAACCAATGTGTCATCAACATAGTCTTCCATATTTTTATGCACCATATCATGGAAGATAGTGGTCATTACTCTTTGATAGGTAGGACTAGCATTTTTGAGCTTGAAGGGCATGACATTCCAATAGGAAGTATCCCAAACACATGTAAAAGTTGTCTTCTCTTCATCGGCTAGAGAAATCTTAATTTGGTTATACTCGAAAAATTCATCCATGAGGGAGTACATTTCATAACCTATCATCATGTCCACTATCATGTCTATGTTTGGTAGTGGAAAATCATCCTTGGGGAATGCTTTGTTTAGATCTCTAAAATCAATACAAACTTGAATAGATTTATCATGTTTAGACATAGGTACAATGTTGGAAATCCACTCCACATAGTAAATAACTTTGATAAAGTTTGCACTCAGGAGTTTTTCCAACTCTACCCTGACTAATAGGGCTACATGTGGATGCATCTTTGTTAGTTTTTATTTATCAGGTTTTACAACAGGAGAGATAGATAAATGATACATGATAAGATTTTTATCAAGTCCTAACATATCTAAGTACATCCATGCAAAATTGATCTTCTTGTTTTGAAATAATTTGGCAAAATTCTCCTTTTCCTCAGTTGATAGTGATTAAGCCACATAGATAATTTTAGGATATTTCTTTATCCCCAAGTTGATAGGTTGTGTAGGTTCAATGAGAACCAAAGATTTCTCCTGAAAATAGCTTGGTAGACTAAAAAGTACCTCATCTGCAAGTGCCTCAAGTAGGTTTTCACTATTAGATACATCTTTTTTTTACTATTTTTAGCTTCAGATACCACCATAATGTGGTTTTTCCCATTTGACAACTTGTTTTTTCTTTTAATTTTATGACTAAGGTACCTGATATCTAATTTCATCATGTTAAATGTAAGTTTGCTGATGGAAGAAGTGATGCGTTCAATGACATATATGTGACAAGCAATCTTATAGTCATTTTGAAAGGATGGTATTTCAGGTCTTTAATTTTGAATCGACCAATCTATGAGATCAAGGTGAATCAACAAGAGTGATGTGGAAGCTTCAAGGTTGTTAATACAAAAAGAGTCATATCTGGTGATATGCAAAGTTGAGCCTATAGTGAACATTGCAAAGGAGTCTAGATCAGGAATAGACCTACATGGACAATTGTGATACACTAAAACATTTTGTGAGCCAAACTTGTCTAACCCTATACTAGACTCTTCAACTACATTTGATGGGGTGTCATAGGTGTGAATGAAATCCATTCATAGCTCACAATATGCATCCAAAAAGCTTTCCCATTCATACTTGTGAGAGTCTATACTCTGATCTCTAGCAATTAGACAAGCAATGTTTTGTCAAATTCATCCTCTATTCATTTCATGGTCAAACTCATCTTGTTCCAGCTATCGAGAAGTGGAATCTTCAACATCATTATTGGTAGTTGGTGTTTCTTCTCTCCAAAGGAGGGAAGTTAGAGGCATAAAGTCCTCATATTGTGAAGTGGTAGCAACAAAGGGAGGATCATCATCCTCTAATTCACTAGACATGGGTGCTCTTCGATCAAATGTTGGTATATCATTTTCTAGCCCAAAACCTAGGCCAATGGTATCTCAAGTGTCATGACCTTGAGTATGACTTAAAGGTTCAACTAGAGCTTTTGTGTTACTATTTAAAGACCCATGGCCTTGATAGCCCATATTTGTGAGAAATTTATATCCTTTGACATAGCATTTAGGAGAAATAGAAGTGGTGATTGTGCCTACCTCCTCATCTTACTCTTCCCTATAGATCCAATCTTTGACTACTTTTTCTTCTTTTTTTCTTCTAAGGCAATTGAGAATTGCACGTAAGTGCCAAAAAAAGGTCATGGCAAAAGAAGAAGGCTTCTTTTTGGTAGAAGTTTTCCCATAAGACTGAGGGGAAACAACTAGAGCAGCAATAGAGTCTAGAGTGTATTTGCCCATACCAAGGCTCATCATTTTCAATTTTTGTTCACACTCTATAAAGGATGGCATTGGCTCATGAGAAGAGTGATTATGTGCAACCAGTGTTTCTATAGTAGATAGTGTATTGATGGACATTGAGTTGTCACCAGGGATAACTATATTAATATTGTTAAAAGGGAACTTGATGCACTAATGGTATGTAGAAGGTATTTCTTGCATATGATGAATCCATGGTCATACCAACAAAAAATTGTATACAAGTGGTATGTCTAGGACTTGGAAAATGACATCCTTTGGAATTGGACCAACTCTTATTGGAAGCACAGTTACACCTTTGGAAGGTCTTTCGACCTCATCATAGGCTTTTATAGTGATCTTGCACCTAGGGTAAATGGAAAATTTAGACATGCCTAACTATTGGATCACATTGAAGGAAATGATGTTCAACCCTACACCATTGTCTATCAAGACTCAACAAAGACGTGTACAAAATATTTGGACTTAGACATAGAGGGCAAGGTTGTGGGGATGACTAAGAGCTCGATCGTCTTCTTTGAAAAAGGTAAGGTATTGAGGTGAAGAGATATGGTTCACCATAGCTTGGAATCATTTCACATCAATATTTGTGGGAATTTTGGTAGAATGTAGTGTTTTTTCAAGGATATCCTTGTGCAAAGGGGATAACTCTAATAACTCAAAAATGGAAATTTGAGCTAGTGTACATTGTAGTTGGTTGACAAGGTCATAGTTGGAGATCCTAGAAGTACTTGGTTGTTTAGAAGATGAAGAATTCTTAGGATCATGAGAAAATTTTAGGACAACCTTGATTTCCCCCTAGTGACGGTGTTGAGTGGTGCACACTATGAAGAGGAAGATTCAACCACTTGGAGTACCACCTTAGGTCTAGTGTCATTATGGTGTTGAGGAGCATTTCACATTTTTAGGACAACTTTGGGTCTTTCATCTTTAGGTCAATTTTTTTCATTACAACTTGCCATACATAAATACTCAATAGGCTCAAGCATGCCTATAAGGTTGTCTACATTAGCATAGGCATAGCTGATTCTTCTTAGCAGCTTTGGAGGTTTCACCTTTCTCATTTTCTACAAAGTGTTGTTTAAAAGCTTTGTGGTCAGATTTTTTAATGAGGCCATTAGTGAAAACCTTACTAGCCTCAATGAGATCTTGAATTACATCTTTGAACGTGAAACAATTTTTAGTATTGTGACCCTTGCTTCAGTAAGCTGAAAATGTGATCTTCTCTCCACCATGATGGTCTAACGGGTCAGTCATAGGGATGGGAATTATCTGATAGAGTAACCATCTTGTTTGCAATTAAGGTTTTTTAGACCACTTTTTAAGGCTCAACCATTGGTGTATAAACACATCATTTTTTGGTAAACTTAGAGATCTTGTCAGATTTTTGTGGTTTTGAACCTTCTTGTTGTTTTGTAGCATAGATAGCATTAGAAAGGTTAAACATAGGTTCCTTGGTCTTAGGAGTGTCTCCTTGGTCTTAGGAGTGTCCACTACTTCATCATTGACAACATATTTGTTTTTATTTCAAGGTTTGCCTTTGTCTTTCCCATTTCCATTGTTATTTTTCTCTCTGTTTCACAACAATGTCACCTTTCTTGTGCAAACAATGTCAGCTAGGTAAGATGACAAAGTCAAGCTTTAAAAGTAAAGCTCATACCTCCAAGGAAATACTTGAAATTTTTCATACTAATTTGTGTGGACCTATTGAGGTGTAAAGCTACAAAGGAGATAGGTATATAATGTTGCA
Source organism: Cupressus sempervirens (assembly GCA_028749045.1). NCBI lineage: Eukaryota > Viridiplantae > Streptophyta > Pinopsida > Cupressales > Cupressaceae > Cupressus > Cupressus sempervirens. The sequence continues at coordinate 568,878,906 of CM053789.1, read as the reverse complement.
TATTGGTTATTACTCTAGGATGATGGCTCTCATGTTTCTCAAATAGAAATTAGATGCCTTTTAAATATTTAAATGGTACTTGGCAAGAGTTGAGAAAGAAATAGGTATGAGCTTGAAATGCTTGAGATCAGACAAAGGAGGTGAGTTTACTTCACATGAGTTTGAAGTGTTCTAGAATGATAAAGGAATTAAAAGATAGACATTAGTACCAAGGACTCCCCCAAAAAATGGAATTATTGAAAGAAGAAATAGGTCAATAATGGACTATGCCTGAACACTCATGATGGAGAAAAATGTTGCCCTAAAATACTGGAAAAAAGTTGTAAGTACTACAGTATACACTTTGAACCATGTGCAAGTAAAGAAAGGCACTCACTCAACACCTTTTGAACTATGGTATGGTCATCCACCTAATGTGAAATATTTTAAGGTATTTGAAAGAAAATTCTATATTTTCAAAGATGTTAGGATTGGAAAGTTTGATGCAAAGAGCGAAGAAGGTATATTCCTTGGTTACTCCACAAGAAGTAAAGCTTACAAGTGTTTAATTACTAACACTTACAAAATTGTGGAAAGTGAAAATGTGAATTTTGATGAGTTTACAGAAGCACATGAAGCTGAACCTATGAAAGAATCAAAAGACTACAAGACATTTGCATACTACAATGAAGGAATGCCTACTAAAGAAGATGCTACAAATCATGCAGCAAATCAACAACAAGTTTCAACAACTGTCGATTCATATCCTTTGAATGCCAAGTTGCATTTAGATGCCAAGTTGCAAAATGAAGAAAATGCACAATCTGACTCTAAGATTGGCACACATGAAAGAGATGCTAAAATACCCAACAGTGATGCACATAGTGATACTGAAGTTGAGAGACAGAATGTAGCCACAAGAACTAAGCCTAGATTTTCCAAATATGTCAAAAGACATCATTTGGTAGATCAAATCATTGGAGACAAGGATGCAAGGCCAATGACAAGAAATAGGTTGAGAGGTGAATCATATTTACTAAGTATGAAGGAACCTAAGATAGTAAAAGATGCATTGGAAGATGATGATTGGTAGAAGGCTATGGAAGAAGAAATTTAGCAAATAGAAAAGAACAAGAATTGGAGCCTATTTCCCATACCAAAGGACAAGAATGTAATTGACACAAAATGAGTATTTAGGAAAAAACTAGATGAGAATGGTGAAGTAACAAGAAATAAAGCAAGAACAATTTGCAAAAGGTATGCACAAGAAGAAGGAATTGACTATGGTGAAACATTTGCCCCTATTTCAAGAATGGAAGGATTAAGAATATTGCTTTCTTATGCTACATATAAAGGTTTCAAAGTTTACCAAATGGATGTCAAGTATGCATTTTGAAAGGGAATATTTGAAGAGGAGGTCTACATAGAACAAATAGAAGGATTTGTAGATAAAAACAATAAGAACATGGTATGTAGATTACACAAAGCCCTATATGCATTGAAACAAAGTACCAAGAGCATGGTATGAAAGTCTTCATGCTTATCTTGTTAAGATTAAATTTGAAAGAACAAATAATAACAACAATTTGCATATGAAGAAAGATGAAGAAAAAGGTATACTATTATTTGAATTTTTTTTTGATGACATAATATTTTGAGGACAAGATGCTCTATGTAAAGATTTTGCAAATCAGATGAAGCAAGAGTTTGAGATGTCAATGTTTGATGAGATCAAGTTCTTTGTGGGACTACAAGTATATAAAATGAAGTATGGTGTATATATCACTCAGTCAAAATATATCAAGGAGATATTGAATACTTTTGGACTTGAGGACTCAAAACCAGTAAGTACACCTATGGTAACAACACTCAAGCTATCAAAGAATGATGAATCAATTGAGGTCAATCAAACATTGTACATATCCATGATTGGAAAATTGCAATATGTAGTACATAACAGACCTGATATTACATTAGCTATGGGAATGGTTGCTAGATTCTCTGCTAAACCTAGAGAGAATTACCTGATAGTAGTGAAAAGGATAATGAGATACTTGAAATGAATAGAAGAGTATGGTTTATACTATAAGAAGAAACAAAAGTTTGAGCTGAAAGCCTACACTGATGTTGATTGAGCTGGAAATATTGATGATAGAAAGAGCACCAATGGAGGAGTATTTTTCTTAGGCAGAAGACTTGTTACATGGACAAGCAAGAAGCAGAGCTGTACTTCCTAATCCACTACTAAAGTAGAGTATGTTGTTGCTGCTATCAATTACATAAACATTGTATGGATCAAACAGTTGCTAAAGGGAATGAAGAAAGAAATCACTAAACCAGTGACACTTTATTGTGATAATACAAGTGCTATAAATATATCAAAGAATCCTATAATACATACAAAGACAAAGCACAGTGCAATAAAGTATCATTATGTAAGGGGGTTGGTTCAAGACAAAGAGGTGAAGATGGAATATATCAACACAAAGGGGCAAATTTCTAATATCTTCACCAAAACATTACCTAAGGATGCTTATGAATATCTAAGAGGTAAATTAGGGGTGATACCCCTATCAAAGGCTATGTAAAAGACAAAGGGAGTACCCTACATCAAACAAGCTAACATTCATTTCATACTAGTTGATGCAGTGGATCTTACTTTAGGAAGTTGCCTAAAATTATCACAGAGCTAGAATTTCAAATCAGTCACAAGCAAGGTGACAGAGGGAGAAAATTGAAGAGCCTACAAAATTTTATATTTTTATATATAAAGATGTCAAGTGTTGAGTACATGTCTTTGGCATTGTTGTCAAAGAGGGAGAAAGTACACGAAATAGATCAAGTGCTTTCTAATTAAGATGAAAATGATCAAAGTAGAATATCAAGTTAGAGGGAGAAAATACATTTGGAAGAAAGTATAGTGTAAAAGAAGAAAAATGAAGAAAAGGTACATCATCAGAAGATCAGAAGACTGGAAGCAATAAAGATGAAGAAAGCAAAAAAATAAAAGAGGGAGATATTCTTATATTTTGTTGATCAATGAAAAAAGAAAATCAAATAAGTGAGGTTTTGTAACCTAAGAAGGATTTGTTGATAGAGGGAGAAGTATTATTCACAAGATTTCTTTTTGGTATTGCCTTATTGTTTTAACTTAGTTAGTTCATCATTTATTTGACTAGTCGATTAGTTTGGTTTGTCATCAATGCCAAAGAGGGAGATTGTTGATATATGATTGAAAAGATCATTTTATTCATAAAATTGTTGTAAGAAGTGTTTCCAATCAATCTTTTGTCACTAATGTCAAACCTACTATATGTTGGTAAGATAATTGCTTATATGTTTCAAGCACTATCATTTAATTGATTGATGAAGAGGATTTGATCAATAAGATGTAACAAAGTACCTAGAGGAAAGGTTGAGTTATGATTATGTATTGAAGTGTAAGAATTAGTTAAGACAGTGATAACATAATGTATTGATTATCTACTTAGGGTTAAAAAATGTTTGGCTACACTTAGTAAGTTCAGAAGAAAAAGGTTGGACAAAGTTCATTTGTCAAGCTTGACCAAGTTGATAGAAGGTGCCAAGTAAAGTTATTGCAAGCTGAGCAAAAAGTCAGTAGGAGCCAAGTGAAAGCAATTTCTGGTGCAAGTCAAGAAAGCCAATAGGTTTCGAGGAAGTTAGTAGATGACAAGTAATTTTTAGTATGTGTCAAGCATGAGTAAAATCTAGTAGATGTCAAGTAACATAGTATGTGCTGAGCATCAGTAACTTGATAATGTTCAGCCACTGCATTATGAATAAGATCGAAGATTAACAAAATGAAAGTCGACAAGTTTGTTTTCTTGGAAGTTGTGAATCAGGAGAAAGATGACATCGATGAGCTGGAGGCACAGAATCTTATGTAAACCATTTTGGAGGTGAATTCAAATGTATTTTAGAAGAAGTTTCTAGAGAAGACAAGATATGGGGTAAATACATTGTATCCTACCTAATCCATAGAAAACCCTTATTTTTGAGATAGATAATGAGTAGGAAAAAGAGTTCTAATTCTCTATATCTAGGGAGGCCTGGTCATTAAGAAAAGGTTAAGAGGTAAGAGAGTTTTTGGATGCAAAAATTTGACAAGGTGAAGGAAGAGGGTTTGCTTCATCTAGTGACCCAAGAAGAGAAGTCTACAATGGCATGCTAAGTAAGAAGACTAGAGAAGGTTGAATGCTTGAAGGGTGAACAAGTTGTCAAAATTGCAAAGATTGGAAGCCAAGTAGAGTTGAGGGCTGAATAGTGATCTGTAATCTATAAGTAAGGTTGTAAGTTGTATCAGATCAAACTCTACTATTACTCTCTAACAATCGTATCATATTAGGGTAAATCTTTTGGAGAAAGGTTGACTTAACAGTCATTGGAAAATCCTTTAATAGGGTAGCATTCCAAGTGAATGACCTAAAGTCCTCTAACAAGGCTCACTTTTAATAGGGTGATTGAAATCCCTTAACTAGGTCACATTTAATAGTGTGTGTTGTAACCTTTAACAAGGTTGGCCTTTAACAAGACATCACTTCAAAAGAATGAGAAAGGAGTAGAATGTTACTGGTGGTTTTTCCCAAATCAAGTTTCCACATTAAATCATTATGTCAAATGTTTTGATGGATGTGTTATGTTTTATGTTTTACAATTTTTCATATTAGTTAAATAGTAAAATATCAGTTTTGGTTTACACAATGAATGCATGCATGGTTAAGAATGTTATATGGGTTCACTAAATTGTGAAAAAGTTTTTTTTTCAAAAATCTAGACCTTGATCAACTAATTTTCCCCCCCTCTCAATTAATCTAAAATTATTACAACAGGAGCTTCCATCCTTTTGTTGTCATTTATTAGAAGTATTGACCCCCATTTTGCACTAAAGATTTTAACACAAGTTTTTGAGCAAGCTCATCTTGTTGAAATCTTACAACGTCCTCACTAGTTATTTCCTCCTTACTTTCATGATGTGATTGTGACTATCTAGGTGATGATGGACATGGTCTTGTGTTGACTCTAGGATTCCTTGGAGGTGAGTGATTGCCATGATTTCCCCTGATAGGAATGTGTTCAAAAGGATTATGAAAATGGTCTCTTCTAGTTTCCTCATTGTGTGTATGGCAGTTAGCTTTAACTTGTTGATCCACTCCTTCCCTAGCATGATAATTTCCAAAAAAATTTCATTTTCATGTGCATTTGATTTCATCAAGATGCATGTTGGTTAAAGTGTTTTCACCCATGGGTGTGTAAAAGGGTGTTCCAAATGGGTTCTCAAAACTGTAAAGAAGATTGTGTCAAATGTTCATTGTCTCCCTTTGACTAGAATCAAGGTCTTCCACGTAGGGTTGCCTGTAAGGATGCCTAGGTGGAGTTTCTAACTATTTGCAAATGAAAGGGAATGACTACCATTACCAGCTTGTAACCTAGTTGTGACCAAAATGTAAAGATGTGACTTTTCTTTACATGATGAGAGAAGTGTTTCAAATTTGAAGCTCTTAAAATCAAGAATAATCACTTGTCAAAGTAGAATAGATGGCTTGTCAAAGATTCTCAAGAATTTATAGCACTAGTGACTCGAGCCAAGAAAGCAAGCAAGAAGCTCAATAGTGAATAGCTAGCATAGAATAGTAACCAAATTTTGACAAGTGATCATCAATGACATTTCAAAACTTAAATTTTTCAGACCAAACTTATCTTTTCAACTTTGGAAAACACCTAACATATAGATGTGTGACCAAGACTAGGAAGGACCTAAGCGACAAGAACCTAGATCAGATAAAGCTGAGCATAGACCCTTTTTTGGCAACCAAAAGTCTCAGGTGATATTAAGACAATATCAATAGTAAGACAACACAATATGGTGTACAATATAGTTTAAAATACTTCAGTGACACTTTTCTATTGGAAAAAAATTCACACAAGGCAGGATGATATACTTTAGTATAGCAGGGGAAAAAATCTATAACAGTAAGGTGAAACAATGTTTGAAAAAAACTATCACGGGATATTTTTCCTAAGAAGGTGCGATAAAGTGCTAGTTTTTTGTAAAAAGAGAAGTTTTGACTCCAACTTGATTAAGTTTTAGTTTGATAGTCAGATAGTTTTCGCACCAAACATTTTCAAATTATAGTTTGTGTCAAGCAATAGCAAGGTTTGATAATAGTAGGGGTTTTTAGTATGTCCCAAACAATTGGAAAAGGGTAAAAACAACCTTTCTAGTATGCATTTGTGATATCAAAACAACCTTCCTACCAATTTTTATCAAGATGTTGGATTGTAAGAATGTTAAAATGGGTCAACACATTTAAAAACATTAGCCAAGCAATCTAACTTAGAGTCACAGTTTATTACTCAACAACTTGGCCCATGCTTGATGTTCCTTTACCTCACACCAAGTGGTTTCCCACAAGAGATATTGGCTTTGTCATGGAAGTTCCATAAGCACAACTAAGGGAACACACATGGTGAGTGTAAAACCTTGGGGTCATTTGGGTAATCCACTAGGACTGATCCTTGCACCAAGAAGTTGAGAGGAAAAATAAGGTAGCTACTAACCTAGGGTATTTAGAAAGGGATTACATTTTTAATGTTCCTCTTGTACCCAATTAAGAGACACCCCACCTTGCAGTGGGTAAAAGACCTTGCAGGTACAAGAGCACCTTAAGCACTCTTGTCTAGTGATCTCCTCATGGTCGCAATCCTACAAAAAATCATAGTAAGTGAAGACAAACAATATGTCTACCAAGGTTTTGTATCCTTGATAGCCTTGAGTTTATAGTGGGTTGGAAGAGCTGAGTATTATCTTATCCCCACTTGGTTTATTCCTCTTAGGTTGTCCAAGAGTAGGCCATCTAAAGGATTCTAGACTAAACAAGAAGTGGATCAACTTTTGAAAGTCAAGATTTCTGTTTCACCACAAGGGTGAAGAAAATTTTTCTAATTCACCACAAGGGTGAAGAACATACTTTCCTATTCCAATCATTTCACCCAAACACACCAAGAAGTTTCAATTATCCCCTTACTTTCAAAATTCAAAGGCAACTCGAGATTTTTGATTCACCACAAGGGTGAAGAGCATACTCTCCTATCACCAAGGAACCCTAATTTAAAGGTTAATGTGCCTACAAACTATTAGATGTTTCACATTAAATAAAAGAAAAAAAAAGCAAGAAATTTTGGGTTTTTATGCATTGGGTAGCCTTGCAAACAATCGTTAGAAGCCCTTGTACATTTGAAGCTTTGACATGCATTCTTTTTTATTAGGTGATTAGGAAATCATTTTAGGTAACAACCTACAAACATAATTGTTAGTCCCATGAGTTAGATTCAAAACAACATTTAATCTACAAATAAACCTCTACGAAACCACTATAGATCTACAAAATTCCAACAAACAATAAATATAGCTAAGAAACTAATCTAATCACTCAATCAGCAAGCAAGTTTAGACCAAGCAACAATTTTGCTTGAAGTATGTCATGCAATATTTCTTATTATACATTTGTATAAATTTCCTTATGTGTGATATTCCTTCCTATGTTGAGCAATAGAACATATTATGAAAGGGTGATAGAGTTCAGTGTTGTTATATGACACTTTTACCCAAAAATTATTGCACTACAGTTATAAGAAATTCCGTACAAAATTGAAAATATATTGTCTGAAAGATGTGGCTTAAAAAAAAAGTGCAAGCAGCATTAAAAAAAAATAATAAAAAAAATAACGAGATGGAGGAAAAAAAACTAGCATTTTTCCCCACAGTGGGCACCAAAAATGTACACGAAGAAAGTGTCACACTCTAAACCATTCTATCCAAGTGATTCCATGAGTTTGGAATGCTTGGATGCTAACTTAGAGCTCCTTATCCATGTAGTGAAAGAGAGTATGATTTGAATACAAGGGCTCTTAGCTAAGCCTTAGGAATGCTCTTCTTGCTAGTAAACTATGCAATGGGAGGTTCTATTAGAGACGAGATGCAAGAATGTAAATGTCTACAAAAGATGCCTCAATAATGCAATGCAAATATGAAGTAAGCTAAATGAAATAAAAAATAAAACTATGTTAACAAGAATGAGAGTGTTACAAATCCAACTATTATGCTTTGTAATCTACAAATAAACCTCTATGAAACCACTACAGATCTACAAAAATCCAGCAAACAACAAGTACAGTTGAGAAACTAATCTAATCACTCAATCAGCAAGCAAGTTTAAACCAAGCAACAATTTTTGTTGGAAGCATGTCATGTGATATTTCTTATTATACATGTGCAACAATTTCCTTATGTGTGATATTCCTTCCTAAACCGAGCAATAGAACATACTACGAAAGGGTGACAAAGTTCAATGTTGTTGTATGCCCCTTTTACCCAAAAATTATTGCACTACAGTTATAAGAAATGTCATTCAAAATTGGAAAAATATCGTTTGAAAGATGTGGCTTTAAAAAAAAAGTACAAAGAGCATGTAAAAAAGATAATAAAAACAATGAGATGAAGGAAAAAACCTAGCATTCTACCCCATAGTGGGTGCCAAAAATGTACACTAAGAAAGTATCACACTCTAAACCATTCTATCCAAGTGATTCCATGAGTTTGGAATGTTTGGATGTTGACTTAGAGCTCCCTATCCATGGAGTGCAAGAGAGTATGATTTGAATACAAGGGTTCTCAACTAAGCCTTAAGAATGCTCTTCTTGTTAGTAAACCATGCAATGGGAGGTTCTATTAGAGCTGAGCTGTAAGAATGTAAATGTCCACAAAAGATGCCTCAATAACACAATGAAAATATGAAGTAAGATAAATGAAATAGATAAATGAAATGAAAAATGTAGCTATGTTAACAAGAATGAGAGTGTTACAAATCCAACTAATATGCTTTGTGAGCTAGATTATACTAAAGGAAACTAAGCTATCATGCAACTATGCTAAAATTCATGGATTAGAGAATGTAGACAAGAAAATAGAAGTTCTCCACAAAACCTCTCAAAAACTTGAATTATAAACCTATAGCATAACAGTAAAGAGTGTGGATCCTTTGAGAGGGAGAGCTCTCTCTCTTCTAAAGTTGTACAAAAGGTAGAGATCAAAGTCAAGACAATGGAAGATCAACCGTGGAGTTCAAAAATAATAGTTGATCCATCTGTACACACATGTCAACCAATAAAATAGAAGTTGACTCCCCATATAAGACAAAAGTCAAAAGCCATTTCTTTTAATGTGTAAATTAAAAATAGGACTTTATGTGAGCACCTGAAGTGGGTTAGAAGTATGGAGTCTTTTATTTAATTAAAAGGGGACATGTTCCTTTTAATCAAATAATGAACTTAGGATAGCATAGTCAAACTATAGGTTATAATCAAATTAATTGAATATTAACAATTTGGTCTAGGTAAATGATTAATTAATTTATTGAAAATGTTGAGAAGGGGGCTAATGGTCTAGATAAATTTTTTTAGGTGATTACTATGTGCTAAAATGTTGTCACACTTCTATGAATCATTACATGTAAGAAAACTCAAGAATGAGCCCTCACAAATCGATCCATAGCTCTCTACTCATAGAGTGCAAGGGTTTGCAATGGAGGCCCTTAGTTTGACCTATTTTTGTGCCCATGCAAGTACACCATGAGATGAGAGATTCAAGGAGGAAAAGCAAGAATGCTAGTCTCCATGATCTTCAAATATGCATGAAAATAAGATCTAATCTATGAAAGCAAAATCTAATCTATAAATGTAAGATCTAAGCTAAAAGCCCATGATGGGTGCAAGAGAGAAAAAGACAAGAAAATAGAAGTTCTCCACAAAAAGCTTTTGTATTCAAACTCCTTCAAAAATTGGTCTTCAAACCTGCAGCATAACGATAGCATAATCATGGGTGTCTAACGTGAGGAGAGGGCTCTCCCTTATAAAGGAAATTATGGAGGTGAGAGGCTTCTCACAACCAATATGGGATAATAGAGCTTGATCCATGTGAGACAAAATTCCACCAATGAGAAAAGAGGAGTGGTTGAAGAGAAAGTGGAAAGATAAATCCCACTTAGATCACTTTTTTTAAGTGTAGAGAAATTAAATAAAAAGAATTTATTTTATTTCCTTTTTTCATCAAAAGAGATATTTAAGTGGGATTTTTATTTAATTAAAAGGGAGCAAGTTCTTTTTAATTAAATAGAAGATATTTAATTAAATTAAAAGAGAGGTTTTTCTCTTAATTAATTAAATGTGGATGAACTGTTTAATTAAAAGAGAGGTTTTCTTTTAATTAAATGGGGATTTTATTTTATTTAATTAAAAGAGAAGATTTTCTTTTAATTAAATAAGACTTGGAATAAAATGATCAATCTTAGAAATGAAATAAATCGAATTTGATCAAGGAAATTGATTTGAATTGATTTAATAAAATATTACAAACCATTGATTCAGAAAATTTGATAAATTGATAAATTGAATAATGGGGGCCCATAGTCTAGGCGACCATTTTTGGGTGCATACATTTGCCCCTCTTTGACTAATGTGTGATCGATTAGTCAAAGAAAGAAATTGAAGTGTGAGGTCAATTTGGGATCACAAAACAACCCAGATGTGTGGTTGACTCGGGAACACATCAGGACAAAGAATACAAATAAATTTTAACTTGAAAAAGTTGAAGATAAAATTGATAAAACTGAATCAAGGATTGAAATTGATAATTACTGCCCCCTCATGATCGAAATCGAAATGAGATAGAGGAGAAACAACAAATTGATAAATTTGATCAAATCAAACAAAAGATAAGGTTCTTGATGTAAGATGAAAGATATAAGAATCATAGAACCAAGGTAGATCATCAAGCATGAAATATTATGCCCCAAAGGTGATTTAGAAGAAAAGAAGTGGGGAAAAAGAAAATGGAAGATAGAAGTTTGAAAGATATGGAAAGAAATAGAAATAAGAAAAGAAAATGCTCCAAAAATCAATCAACTGTTTAAGATAGAAATTTTGATTGAGATCACGAAAGAAAATAAGGAAATGAAGATCAAAATGTGACCACAATTGATTAAATGTCTACAATAAAGATGAAAGGAGAACCCTCTCAAACTCATAATGCAACCTAAAAATGCAAACTAACATGAAGTCTAATAATGCAAGCTACATGAAATGCAATGGTGTAATTGCAAAAGAGAAACTATAACATAGGATTTTGTGGTCATCATTCATTAGAGAATGTAAAAGAACTTATTTTCATCATTGGGCCATTATTAATGGACATCGAAAAATCACACAATCATCACTAGTTACAAATGCAACTATGAAGATATGAATGTGATTTATATTGGATTGAAATGTGGAAAGATTCTAACATAAGCATCAAAGACATAAAGGTCAAGATGACTTGGATGTTAGCTTACCCAATTTAATATAGAAAAACTATGCTCGCATCAAGGCATAGATGCCAAGATGACTATAAGAATGGTTGTGCAAAAACAATCAAGGATGATGTCTCAAAACTCCTAAGTGTTTCAAGGGGACAACAAAAGACACTCTAGAGTTCAAGACCACACCCACAAGCAAAAATAAAAAATAAAAAATAAATAAAAACATGTCTCATGCCCCAAGTCTTCTAGCGATGCATCATGGAGAGACTTATCAGACAAAGACACTCAACAAAAATCAATAACAGTTAGTACACAAAGAAAAAAAATCATGACATAAGTCAAGCATTAAGTGTTGTGTTTAAAAATTTAAGTGTGTTAACTGATACTGAGTTCTGAGGACAAGGATCAAATGCTTGTAGGAAGGTAAGATCACATGATGATACTGGGTAAGACCAAACCAATAAGTGTTGAAAAACACTTGATGTCAATGGGTGTTGAAAAACACCATTTGCGAGGTGTCCTAAAGACTCACACATCTAAGAAACCAAAGCTAACATAGTTATGCCCCCTAGACAAAGACCAATTCCAAACCAAGGTAACAAGGACAAGGCATGGTGGAGAAAGGCTAAGTGTCGAGGACATGTGCTAAGAAACAGGGGTGCAAAGGCCTCAAGTAGCACTCGTTTCCAGGTTTTCACCACTTAGATTTTTTTTTCTTTTTTCTTTTTTCTTTTTTTTTAAGACTTTTTATAATTTTTCTTTTTTTTTGTATTTTTGCTACCAAGGTGCCTGTTTCCAGGTTTTCACCAAGGCACTTTTTCTATTTTTTTGAATTTTTGAATTTTTTATTTTTTTTGTATTTTTGGAATATATAATTTTTTTGAAGATACATCAAAGTGCCTTTTGCTAGGTTGTCACTAAGATGATCATTTTTTTAGGACATTTTTCAATTTTTAGAATTTTTACAATATATCATTTTTTTGGATTTTTTAAAATATATCAATTTTTTTGGATTTTTTTTCAGGATCAATAAATATGTACAAAGATACCCCTAGACAGAATGGGTATTAAACTCTTAAGCAAGATCACATCGTGCAATCCCAATGTCTAACAAGGTGGAGGACATGATGAAGCAATAAGCAAATGGATATTATGGATAAGCAAGGACTGTATGAAGTAAGTGAAAGTGATCTTCAAAGGTTGACTCCTCAAGAGTACCCAAGATAGGGAAAATTTATCATGTAAAGAACATTTGGACAAGAAATGAAAGGCTAGTATAGGATAATTCAAGAAATCATAATGTAAAAGTGAGAAAGATGCAATCCAAAGAAGTAGACATGTCAAGAGACTTTATAGCATCATATTTTACTCTATTTTATTAGATCAAGACCAAAGGGGTAAATGGGAAAAGGGTAGCAAAAGGCTAGAATGAATGGAGGAAAATAGATATGAAGCCTAAACATGAAAGGAATGAAAACAAGATCATCATAAGATATCTCACAAGATAGCCAAATGTTTGTCTATAGGTCAACATTGTCAAGATCAAAGAGAGAAGACAAAATGAATGAAAGATGTAGAAGAACTACGCATGATGCCTATTTGTTAGGTTTTCATCATGGTACTTATCCAAGGAACCACAAGGGAGTGGTTTTCACCATAGGATGAATTTATTTCTCTTTACTTTTGCTACCAAGGTGCCTGATTACCAGGTTTTCACCAAGGCACATTTTCAAATTTTTCATTTTTTTTTATTTCTTTTTTTTTTCAATCTTTTTCAATTTTTTTTGGAAGAAGTCAAGCTTTTGAGATAATTCTCTTTGAATGTTTAAACCATGATATACAAAGGAATTCAAATGATATGCTCAAAGATGCTAATAGGGAAAGGAAGATGGGAGACAAAAATGGAGGATATGGCTTTATGCGAAGTGAGTGAGATTGAAAAATGGAAATGAAGGCAAGAACAATGTCAACACACGCCTTGAAGGGTGGTGAGAGGATGTAAAAAAAAAATTGAATGAAGGAATATGTGAGTAGAAAGAAGAGGTTTTGGTTTAGGCAGATGGAATGGAAGAATACTTTTGGAAGAAGATGAAGTGGAAGTCTTTGGAAGCTTGAATGTCAACTTCAATTGTTGTTCAACATTAGACTCTCTTAAGAGAGACTTTGGAATCCATATAGCCATAGGCATTTTTTCATTTCTTTTTGATGATGTAGAGATAATATCTTCAATGATGGATTTTGGAACCCATACTTGTCTTATAATTTTTTTCTTAGATATCTCTTTTGACTTTATGCCCTCATGTCGATTAGATGAGACATGGTGGTCTACCTTTTTATATGGCTTATTGAATTGCTTATTTTTCTTGTATTGAACATTCAAGTTACTTCCAAAAGAATTAGGACTTGTGGAAGAAGAAGGATGATATGACTGGTTTAGGTGAGTGGGTGGATGAAAAGGATTCAAGGATATGCATCTACGTTGATCTTGAGGAAAGATAGGAGAGGGAGGGACATAAGGACCCAAAATGGATGAAGAACTAGGAGAATTGGGAGGGGAAAGTGAAGGGACATAAGGACCCAAGATGGAAGGAAAATGTGAAGGATTTAGTATTGGTGGGGGAGGTCCAAGGATGGAAGCAGAAGATGCAAAAGGGTAATCAATAAGTTCATCAACATCTATATCACAATCAAGGACATCAGCATCTTTAGAGTGAGCATCAGGATTTTCAATAGGAACATAAACATCTTTAATAGGAGAAACTTCTTTGATAGGAGAACTTATAGCTTGAGAAGACTTAGGAAGAGTAGAAAGTGGAAGGGAACATGGAGTGGTAGAACAAGAAGATGGAAGACTTTGATCTTGACAAGGATCTTTGGATAACATAAGCATAGAATTGTTCTCTTGATTTTCAATAGGCTCAACATTGGAAGTAATAGCATCATTTTTAATAACCTTAATGGAAGTATCATCTTTGGAAGGAGAAAGTGTACTAAGGCCATTTTTATTGTCAATAAGCTCAGTGGTGCAAGCAGTATCTTGATCTTTCTTAGGAGAAGACTTAAGACATGGTGGAATAAATGAGAAAGGGTACAAGGGATCAAAAGAACCATGAAATGTATCAGAAACATTGTGAAAAGGATTGGATGACATGGAAGGTTCTTGATCTTGATCTTTTTTTATATTCTTTTCTTTATCATTTTTAGAGTCCTCTTGACATGAAGCTAGTGCTAAGGAGAAGGAAGCATGTTGGAATTGTATGGAAGACTTTGGAATAGATGATGAAGGACTAGCTGAAGTAGGCATTATAGCACATGAAGGCTTAGGATCTTTAGATTTAGCATTATCAAAAGTATTTGCAGCCAGGCTAAGGTCAGCTTGAGTTTCTTTAAGAGGTAGCCCTTGAGGATAACTATAGGGAATTGCATGAAAAGCATTAGGATCTTTGTTGGATGAAGGATTGGTAGGAGATTTGAAAGACTCTGAATCTTTAAGAGATGTATGGATAGTGGAGGAAGTAGAAGATGGAAGGGGGGCATTAGAAGACAAAGGTTCAACATTAACATGATCTTTCTCAAGAGTGTAATCTTTATTTTCAGCATGAGGGTTCTTAGAAGAGGAACTCTTATCCCATTGATGTTGTATTTCAGCACAAAAAAATGCTTTCTCTTCATCAAAAAATGCAGATTTATCATTTATGTATTGTTCACAAAATTTATCAATGTTGTTTTCAAGATTTAATTCATGTGAATCACCATCAATATCTTTTCGTGACTCATCCCCTTTAAACACAAGCATAGGACTAGGAGGATTTTTAGGAACTATTGGAATGTAATAATCATCACCATCATAATCATTGTCACTAGAAGAATTATAGATAGGCATATCACAAGACTTTTCATGTTGTTCATTATCATATGTCTTAATAAGAGGAATAAGACTCTTGGTAGAAGTAGAAGAATAATGATATCGTGAAAAAGAGGTAGGTGAAGACCTAGATGGATGATATCTAGAAGAGTCATGGTAAGATTTAGAAGATTAAGTATGTGAATGATATTTAGAAGAATTATCATAAGACTTAGAAGATGAAGAATATGAAGGATATTTAGAAGAATCATGATAAGACTTGGAAGATAAGGAATTTGAACGATATTTAGAAGAATCATGATAAGACTTGGAGGATGAAGAATCCATATGATATTTAGAAGAATCATGATAAGACTTGGAAGATGGAAAATATTTGGAATAAGGATATTGTGATTTAATCATGCACATGATCCTAGCAAAAGTGTCTGATTTATCCATTTTTTTAATCATTTTTGTTGCAATGTTAGCATCCATGCATCTATTGGAGTGACAACAATTTTCAAATTCAAGAAGGAGGTGGATTTCATCTGAGCTCAAATGAGGATCCCTAAAAAGATATCTAAGATCCATGGTTCTAGAAGAAGAAGAATCAAGTATGGAAGAAGAGAAAGAATGAATAGAAGAAGGTAGACTATATGATAATAGGAGGAAAAGAATCAAGAAGACATGAAGAAGAGGAATAATGGAAATGAGAGACTAGAAAGACATGGAAGATGAAGAAGAAAGAAGACCAAGAGTCATTTTGATAAATTTGATACCATTTGAGATCATTTGAATGTTGAGCAACATGTAATAGCACTTGTAATCAACATGAAAGAAAAGGTACTAGTCGATAGGATAACCCTAAGAAACGTTGGTACCAAACTAGGATAGTAAAAGCTCTCACTTGTCCAAAATAGATGTGATAAGATAAAATTTTGCAATAGGTGTAAACCAACACTGCCACAGAGGTGCTCACAACTTTGGGTGAATACCCTAGCACATATGGACTAGGAGGATGATTGACCCAAATTATAAATAATTAAAATGTGCCCAAAAATGTGTGCTAAAATGTTGTCACACTTCTATGAATCATTACATGTAAGAAAACTCAAGAATGAGCCCTCACAAATCGATCCATAGCTCTCTACTCATAGAGTGCAAGGGTTTGCAATGGAGGCCCTCAGTTTGACCTATTTTTGTGCCCATGCAAGTACACCATGAGATGAGAGATTCAAAGAGGAAAAGCAAGAATGCTAGTCTCCATGATCTTCAAATATGCATGAAAATAAGATCTAATCTATGAAAGCAAAATCTAATCTATAAATGTAATATCTAAGCTAAAAGCCCATGATGGGTGCAAGAGAGAAAAAGACAAGAAAATAGAAGTTCTCCACAAAAAGCTTTTGTATTCAATCTCCTTCAAAAATTGGTCTTCAAACCTGCAGCATAATGATAGCATAATCATGGGTGTCTAACATGAGGAGAGGGCTCTCCCTTATAAAGGAAATTATGGAGGTGAGAGGCTTCTCACAACCAATATGGGATAATAGAGCTTGATCCATGTGAGACAAAATTCCACCAATGAGAAAAGAGGAGTGGTTGAGGAGAAAGTGGAAAGATAAATCCCACTTAGATCACTTTTTTAAAGTGATCCAATAAGAAGTAGAATGATTATTGAATGCATGTAAGTGATCCAAGAGATCATTGGATTTGTAGTATGAGATCTAGTTACAAGATCTGAAGGAGCAAAATTCTAGTTAATAGGACATAGATAAAGGAAGGAAGTGCATTTCAGTTCTATTATTCTAGAAAGGATAATATAGATATCATTTGGACAATGAGTTCTTTGATCTTAACCTTGAAGTTGTTTGGGAAGTGGATCTAGCTATCTTCCACAACTCCTAACAGGGTTAGCGCAATTCCTAATAGGGTTGGAATCTCTTAATAGGAATTCAAAGCTTCCTAATAGGGACTCATATGTACTAAATGTTGTAACAAACTCCTAACAAGGTCTATCCTCTAACATGATATTAGTATATCATCTTGTGTGTACCATCCCCACCGGAATTTTTCTTATGATCAAGGGTTTCCCTAGTTAACATATCTAGTACTAAATTGTGTATGAGTATCTTGTTGTGGTTTCAATTAACATTACTCATATGGTTAAGATTGTTTAAAGCGAATGATTGTGACAATAGTTGTATAACTTATTCACACCCCCCCCCCCTCTCAGTTATATCAGTGGACTATATATTCTAAAAAAATCTAACATTTATTTTTAAGGTGTCATCTTATCATATTTAGTTTCATAGTCAGCATTGACTTGTTTCATGATTGATCGAGCATCACCATATACTTGTAAATGTTGCATGTTCCATTGGATGGCTAGCTTCAATCTTATTATCATTTCCTCATATTCTTCTATGCTATGTGTATAGTTAAATGCCATCTGATATGACTTAGGGATTATATCCCCTTGAAGTATGACAAACATGATGCCATCTCCTAAACCATTTCTTTTATGTGACCATCAAAGTAAAGCTTTCATTCATTAGCTATATCCATGTTAAAGATCTCTTCATGTGTAAAATATATCTACATGGGGTAATCATCTGCTATGGGTACTTCTTCTAACTAGTCAACTATTACTTGCCTTTTGATTTATTTTCTATCCACATATTCTATTTTGAGTTCACTAAGGATCATCACCCATTTTTCTACACACCCTATGAGAGTGACTTTATTTAGGAAATACTTTAATGGGCCAATCTTAGAAACATGCATGGTTTTCTAATATAGCATGTAATGTCTCATCTTTTTGGCAACAAAGATGACAACAAGGCATGCTCATTCTATGAGTGAATAATTCAGCTCATACCCCATAAGTGTTTTGCTGATGTAATAAATGGCTCTCTCTCTCCCTTGTTCATAAATTCATTCTAATAAAGATCCTAATTCTATTTCTATAGCTGATATATATAAAATAAATGGTTTTCCTAGAATAGGAACCATTTAAACTAGTGGATTCAAAAGATAATATTTGATTTGTTCAAAAGACTAATCACATTTGTTATTCTACTAGAAGGATACTCCCTTACATAGTAGATGTTGAAAGGATTGACATTTATCTACTAGCTATGCAATGAATCTATGGATAGACTGTAGTTTTCCTTGCATGCTTCTTAATATTCTTAGATTTGTTGGAGAAGACATTTCAAGTATTGCTTTTACATTTTCAGGGTCAACCTTGATGCCTCATTGAGAAATAATATACCCTAGGATTTTTCTAGAAACAACTCTAAATACACACTTTTTAGGATTCAACCAGAGCTTATAGCCTTCCATTCTATTGAATATTTGGTTTAAGATACCCAAGTGATCGCTTCTAGGGGATTTTCAAAGTAGGCCACCTACATAGTCTTCCATTAGGATGTCCATGTAATCATGGAAGATAGTAGTCATTGTTCTCTGATATTTTGCCCTTGCATTTTTAAGGTTGATAGGCATAACATTCCAACAATATGTTCCCCAAGGACATGTAAAATTTATTTTCTGTTGATCCTCAGGAGCTATTTTAGTGGGATTGTATCTACAGAAGCCATCCATTAGTGATAACATCTCATATCTAGCTATCATGTCTATGATGATGTCTATATTAGGAAATGGAATGTCATCTTTAGGACATGCTTTGTTGATATCACAGAAGTTTGTGCATATTTGGATACACCCAAACTATTTTATTATGAGTACCAAATTAGATATCCACTCTACATAATCAATGGCTCTTATGAATCCTACATCTAAAAGTTCCTTAAATTTTACTTTGACGAGGAGAGCTACTTGGGGATGCATCTTTCTCAACTTTTTCTTAACTAGTTTTGCTCCTAGCTTTAATGGCAAGTGATGAAGGAGTAGTTCAGGATCTAATTCTACAAAGAATCTAAGAAACTCATCCTTTTCTTCTTTTGATAATGAGGCTGCAAAATGTATGATCTTAAGGTTGTTGGAAGTTCCCATATTTATTTCCTCTATCATTTCAACAAGAAAGGTTGATCTTTCTTTCAGTGGGTGTATGTCCAATCTTCCAATACTTGGTTGCCTTAAAGAGGTTTTCACCCTTGAATATGTCCTTTAAAAAAAATCATGGTCTAATGGGACCTTTCAATTTTCACCAAGACACCTAAATTTGTCATTTTTTCTATTTTTCTATTTTAGTGACTAGAAGATGGTGTTAACTTCCCAAAATATGTCATAATCAATGGAAAATCTTGATTTATCGTCTCCTAATCGTATGCCTTAAAATATTTCAAATAATTTTCTAATGACATCATCATTTTTGAACTTATCAAATGTCAATAGTCCTTGTTGGTCCTAATCAACAAGTTTGGGGTAAACTAGGGAAATGCCATCATTAATGTTAAACAAGCTTGGTTGAAGGAAAAGATATGCGTGTCACCACCATATGGATTCTGAGCTCCATATTCAAAGGTAGGAGGATGTGGGTCTCATCATATTTTTGTACACAATTCTAGATGGGTTGGAGGACTAGGTGAAGTTCCAGTGATGTGTTTATCCTACACTAGTAGTTTGTCATGATTAAAGATATGGTCAAGGCCATAGTAGCTATTAGGATTATTAGTGTTGGGTTTAGTCTCTTTGGTTTTAGGATTGGTGATCTTAGATGCCTTTTCATCATTTGACGTGTTCACATTCTTACACAAATATAGCTTAGTATTAAGAGGTCCCAATAGGAATGGCTTGAATGCAAGCCCCAAGATACAAGGTCATCTTGTTACAATAATAGGTTCAATTATGTTGTATTTTTGAGGTTTTGAGCCACTGCATCCATCATATCCCTTTTTTTGCATGATACTAAATCAAGGCCCATACTTTTTTCATGATATAGGAGTAGGTTCTTGTCTAGCCTTAGCCTTTTCAATCCATGTAGATGTTTTCTCATAAACATGTTCTTCATGCAAGCCACCCTCACTAGTGAAAGTCATGGAAGGCTTCTTTAATAATGTGAATTTGGGTCTGACATGCATAAGTTGTGGTTTTCATATGACTTGGGGGAAAGTGGTAATTTCCCAATGTGAAAGGCTTATGGTATGGAATACTCACCAAAACATTGGTCTTCAATTTTTATCATTCCTTTAAACTCAATTGTGAGCTTGGTAGGATTGACATATTTAGAGGAATCATGTGGTTTTGCTTCACTTTTTACCAAGACTTGGTATGTAGGGGGTCCTCTTCAGCTAGCACAAAACTAGAAAGGATCCAGATCACAAGGGATGGTAACCTCTATATTGCTATAGAAAAAAGTCAAAAATTGGTGATATGTAGAAGGCATTACTTTCATGACATGTATCTAAGGATGTCACAGTATCATGTTGTAGTTTATTTCAATATCTAGGACCTAGAACAATGTGTTCTCTATGGTTGGACTAACTCTATCTAGTAATATGATATCACCCTTGGAGAAATGTTCACTATCATCATAGGCTTTTATTTTTATTCAACAGGAGGGATCCACATCTTCTTTAGAGTAACCAAGAACCTTGATGACTTTTAGGGTATAGATGTTCAGTCCTGCTCTACCATATATGAAGACACGTTTGACTTTAGCATTATGGATAAAAACCCCAAGATGAATGGAATCATTGTGAGTAGGTCTATCTTTAGGGAAATCCAAAGGAAAAAAGGTGATATGTTGTGATGTGAATAAGTTCCAAAGCATGACCTAAAATTGGGGAACATCGATGTTATCAATTACTACTTACTCTTTTAGGGCTTGGTCAAGGATCTTCTAATGTTGTGGGGATGCATGCAACAAATCCAAGATGGATATTTGTATAGGGGTTTTTCCAAGTTGGTCAACAAGGTTGTAATCAGAAGAAGTGGGAGCATTAGATCTACCAGGGGTTGTAGGTCTAGTAGGGGATCTATGTAAGGTGATCTTGGTGTGATGCATGGTGAAAACACAATGAGGATCTTTCGCCTTTTAGGCAAATGTGGATGCATGTGAGTTAGACTTAGTAAATAAATTAATCGTGTAGTCATATCTAGTGCATGTGCAATTGACATTAGCTTGCAAGTTTTAATTTGAACTAGAGGCTTTCCCTTTGTCATGGTTTCCCAAAGGATCCTTGAAAATAGTATGAACAAAATTTCAGGACAATAGTAAGGGTCTATAGTAATCACAATGTCATTGATAAGGTCTTGGATTTCATGTTTAAGTTGGAAACATGAAGTGGTCTTGTGTCTTGTGGTATGATGGTAGTCATAGAACTTGTTGTCATCCCACCAAGAGGGTTTAGTTTCTGGTACATCCTTGACCAAGGGTAATTATAAGAAGTTATTGCTAAGAACTTCTTGAAGTGCAGTCTCAAGAGGTATCTCCAAGGGTGTAAATTTTCTATCTTTATTTTGGGGCATCTTCAAGGTATGTCCTATGTCAAGGTATCAAATTTTTGTTATTGAGGTGGTGCTTGGTTAGGAGTTTGTGAATTTGTAGGATTTTCACCTTTAAGGGTCATCTAAGGTTGTGTTGTGTTGAATATTTGTTATCGATAATACCATAATTAGTGACATTCTTATTCTTGGAGAAGAAATTCATCTTGTGATTAGACGAGTTTGTATTGGTATTTTCTTTGTTTATCTTTAGGATGCCTTTTTAAGAATAAGGGCATCTTCAATTCTAGCTCCCTTTTTCATTAATTTTCAATAGTCGCCAAAATTTTAATCTTAAGTTCATACATTAGATCAGGGACCAGGTTTTCAATGCATAAATTGACTTGTTCTTTGGGAATATCCAGTGAGCATTGACTAACAAGGTTTCTCCAAAATAACAAGAATGTTGTGAATGGTTCTCCTATCTTTTTATTTGTTGAGCACAAATCAGATAGTGTCACCTCATTTTTATGTAAAAAGAAAAGTAGGATATAAAAAATTTTGTGAGTTTTAACCAAGATTTTATATTACCTGATAATTTAGAGTACCATTCAAGTGTTGGATCACCAAGAGAATGAGGGAATAGTCTCATAAGATATGTGGGCTCATCATTGAGTTTAGTACAAGAGGCAAAAAAAAATTTGATATGGTCAAGTGGGTTACCTTTTCCTTGATATTTTTCAAATCTTGGTGCTTCAAAATATCTTGGAGATGGAAGCATATAAAGACTCTTGTCAAAGGGATAAGGACATAAATCTCTTTCTGAGTATAGAACTTGTTTCTTTTGGACTCCTAATGCCTCAACTTGTTTAGCCAATTAATTGAACTAGTATAGAAATCCCTCATTAGGGTTTTGAGTGTAAGTCCTTTCTTTGAGTCTTTTATGTCTTTTATTAGATCTATTTCTATGGTGAGAACTATATCTACTCGATTCTAACATATATGTATCTAAAGACTTGCATGATGAATCAATAGGGGGTGGAGGAATTTTGGTATCTCAAAGATGGAAAGGTCCTTGTGGCAATTTTTGTGTCATCAGTTGTGATTGTTATGTCATTGGTTGCAGTTGTTATTGAGGTACCTCTATTTGTTGAGTGTATGACCATATATAAGATTGTCATTGGAATGGTATTTTTTGAGTTTGTTGTGGACATGTTTTTTATCAGTAATTGTTGTTGATAGGAAATTGGTTATACCAATTGTTGTTGATATTCCAACTATTGTTTTAATTGTTCTTATTTCTTTGCGAATATTTCTTATTTTGTTAGAATTATTGTTGATAAAATATGTATAAGTTGAGTGGATTTAGACTAGGTTGTATGTTAGGAATGTTGGGTTCGTGTACCACTTGATGTCTTTGTTGTTTATATTGTGGATGTTGGTATGTCACAAGTATGTTAAGTGGGTTTTGTTTAGGTTGTGTATTAGGAATATTTGGGTTCTTGCATCACTTGTTGTTGTTGTTATTGTTGTTTTTTTGGTTATTTATTGTGTCCTTTAGATGTGAGAATCAATTTTGGATCCTTGATTTGATACATTTAAAGGGTTGATGTTTCACCTTGGGACACCTTGTTTATTTGATAATGGGTTACAGTCTTCTGTGGGATTAGTGAAATGTCAATAAAAATCTTTCTTTGCATTTTGATAGGTGTTTTTGCAATAAATGGTGATGCTTCACATGATGTCCTCATAGGGGGATGCATAGTATTTTATTTCATAATAGTTGGTAGAGTTAGGAGTAAGGGTGACCTTTGTTTATTTTCTTCTAAAGGAGGTATATCTTGCATCCCTATGGTGCAAGTACCCTTAGGCATTTCTTGTTGCTAAATCATTTGATTAATATCAATCCTTAATGTCCTTTTGGGATACTCTAAAAGAGTCATGTTGTCATTGATTGATGGGGGTTCATTAAATAAGGGGTTGGCATTGATGTGTTCAAAGGTACCTTGGAGAATCTCAATGGTTGATTATTGGTGAGGTCTCTTAGGTGTTACCTTTGTAGTCAAAAATTCCAAAAGTTGTTTCCCCTTATCCAAGTCTAAGTTAATAATAGGTTGTATGTATTCAAATGTGGGGTTGTCTTGATATTTAGACTTAGGTCCTTCCAAGTCAAAGTTCAACTTGATTATTGCTTGGGTTTCCAAGAGTTTGAAGTTATTTTGAAAGGTTTTTCCTTGACATGCTCTAGCCATTTCTTTGTCAAGGATGCCATATTCCATGTTGGAATCATCACTTTGGTGCAAAGTACCTTATTGTATGTTTGAAGGATTAAAGGTCGTTGTGTCAGGTTGGCTGAATTCAAACAAATGGTTTTGTTCATTGTCAAGTGTTTTAGGTACACTTCCACATCCGAGTGGTATTGGTATGAATATAGGTTTGAAATCAAGACTCCATTGAACCATCCCATGTGTAGAGGATGTATTAAGAGGTAATTTTATGGTGTACATATTGTTGATTGTTTGTTGAATTGTGTCTTGAGGGTTACTATCTGGCGGATACATGCTTAGTGGTTCCATGAGTAATGGTTGTGAAATTTCAGTTTGATCTATGTGAAAGGTTTTTAGAGGTTTCTTAGTTTTCTTTGGTCTTGGATGAGCCTTTGGTTGGTTTTCAATTTGGAAAACAAGGGTTGATATAGGTCTTCTAGTCTTTGAGTTGATTGTGTTCTTGTGAGAGCTAGCATGATAACTAATTATGCAGATGTAGTGGGGAATTTTGAAATCAAATCTTTGCCTCCCAAGTGGGAACCTAAACTACCAATTATGCCCAAACAGTACCAAGTGCACCCCTAGGGTGTGCACTTGGAATCTAGAAGGGTGCAACTGGTAAATGATGTGTTTAGGTGACCAAAGTGCATAGTATGTATGCTCTATGTATTTTTAGGGGTTTTTCTAGGGTTTTGGCATGCAATACAAGTTGTGAGAATAGAGTTTTGGAGTCTAGAACCTAGGGTAGACTTCCTAGTTACCAAGTGTTCCCTAAAACTACCAAGTGTACCCCTGAGGTGTGCACATAGGGGTGCAGTTGGTAAAATAGATTTAAACTTGATATTTTGAAAGAGGATATGCAAGATATGACTTTTTAAAAATATTTTTAGGAGTTTAGGTGTGTGATCCAAGTATTGAAAGTGTAAAATGACCTAGGGCTATGATATACAAGACATAAATGACCTAAGGGGATGATACACAAATGAAAATGTGTTTGGCATTTTGGAATTTTGATTAAGTGATATGAAGATGATTCCAAGTAATGCAAAATGCATAATATAATGGACTTTAGACTTTGGATTGTGACAATGAAAGTAAGCGCTTATGTATGAAATTAATATTGGATTATGAAAGAGGTTATACTAGGGTTGATAATGATGTTTAGGATATGTGAGATATGGATGTTTGATCATGTAAAGTGTTCAGTTTCACAAATGATTTAAACAAGTTGATTATTGGAAATGTTTATGGGACTTAGGATGATTTAGATACTTGGAGAAAATGCTAGGGTTTTGGACTATGCAACGTGAAATTATTATGTAATTAGGGTTAAGAAAAATCACATTTAGGGAGACTAAGGACATGGTAATTCTATGACAGGTGTATGTAAGGTTTTGAACTTAGGAGAAAATATTTGGTAAGTATCAATCTAAGAGTTTAACCTTATGAAGATGGACTTTGGATCTTGACCAAAAGAGACAAAAATTTAAAAAGAACAAGTTGATAATAAGGAATAGGTCAAATCTGTCAAGACATAGATAGACTTTGACCCAAGAAATATGATAAAAAAAATAACAAAAAGACTAAGGTTGAGATCCTTCATCCATCAACATAAGGAGATACTTGAAGATTCATACTTTGTTCTAATTTTTTACTAAGTTCAAATCAATTTTAGGTTCAAAATGAAGTTTAAAGAGGGATCAAAATGAGGGCTATGTAAATTGGGTATACAAGATGCAAGGATCCTAAGGTTTAAAATGATGTTTAAGACATGATCAAAATGAGGTCCTATGTAGGCATCTAAGGGAAATTATAGGGTCTCAAAATTAAATCTGGAATTCAAAATGGGTTGTAGTCGGGGAGCAAAAGGGCACAGTTAGTAGTTTAGGGGCATAGTTGGTAAAGAGGGATAAAACTTTGGTTATTTTGTATCGGGTGAGTTTTTGATTGTTATGCCAAAAAGTGGGTTCACTAAGGATGATATTATGATTATAATATGGATACAAAATGAGGAATAGGAGCTTGGAAATGAAGACTAGGGTGGGCAAAATGAGAGCTAGGACATACAAGAATGTAGTTAAGGGATGCAAGATGAAGACTAAGGGCTAAAAGGTGAAGACTAGGAGATGCACAATGAAGACTAAGGGACACAATATGAAGGCTAAAGGATTATTTATGAGGACAAAAAGATGCAAAATAAGGATTGAAACATGCAAGTATGAGGATCAAAAGATGGAAAATGAAAGGGTATGCTATGCAAATATATAGTCTAAATCATGCCAAGGACTCCTAAGGCTACAATTCTTCATGTTTACAAATTCCTCAAGGGTTTGAAAAAATCTTTGCAATATTATGACAAGAGATTTGTAATGTTTTGAGAATGTAATTATATGCAAGTGTCAAAGGTTCAAATTTTTTTGGTGTGAGTTTGTAAATTGGCAATTATCTTGATTAATTTTATGCACACACACAAGATACAACAGCCAACAATAGTTTTTGCTAAACTTAAAAGACACATCACAACCTAGGTTTTAAGATTGTATCTATTGAATTCCCACTTGAACTAAAGCTCATCTGCACTTATCCAAAGTGAACAACCTAGGACCTTGGCACAAAAAGCTTCCCCTTGTAGTGCACTCCTTTCTCAAGGCTACCAAGATCCACTTCCCAAGGGTCATGACCTCCCAAGAGTCATCACTTCCCAAATAAACTATTGCCTCTACTCAGTACTATAAGATTGTGGGATATATTCATGGGGATGGGTGATCCCTTGAGCCAGTGGATAGAAATTATTTTGGCCACTAAGATATGGTGTTTAGTTCAAGCACTTCATTGAATAAGTGAATGATAAACTTCCTCAGAAGGTCTCCCAACCCCAAGAACTAGGGTTTGATGCACCATAAAGGTATTGGAAGAGAGAAATCACTTATTAATACTACCAATAAGGCATTAACCATATCCATTCTACTATAGTGGTAGGAGTGTAGGCCAAGCGTTGGTCTATTACCTCTTTGAGGTTGACCCCTATGACTCACCAAGTGGTGAATCTCGGTTCCAAGGTAGGCCTCTCTAAAATAAATTCCACGAATTTATCTTACACCCAAGATACATGAATGGTGAGGGAAGAGGATATGTCCATGCAACTCTTTGGGTTCTAAAAAATGTAGAGACACCAATTAGAAAAGAAATTTCATTTTAAAGCACCAAACTAGCGTTAGCTAATCTAAAGAAAACCACACACATAGTTTGAACAAACATACAAGTCTTCCTCAATGTCCTACACCAAACATATTAGTATCTTTCAAGTGGTTATTCTTCTCCCAATTAGTGTCATGTGTTGAAAAAAAACTACTAGTAACAAAAAAAACATCTATTCTAGGTTCTAGAATCAAAATGAAACCCTAGATGCAGATTATGACTAAAACTTGACCTTTTTGTGAACCAAGTGTGTAGTGACAATACCAACTATGCCATAGAAGGCTAGAAACCCTCATAAAGCTCCCAAGTGCTCCTAGATAGTGCCAACAATGCCCATGGTGTGGTTGGGGCCTAAAATGGCATAATGAGGAAGCCATGAACTAAATAGGGTGATACGACATTAAAATGGCACCTATAACATGCAAGATTAAAAGTAAGGCTACCAAATGTACTTTTACATACCAAGTGAACCCTTGGTGCACTTGGGGCCCAAAATGAAATATTTAATCAAAGTATAATAGAAGAAAGAGATAGTTCTAGGTCCTAAGCACCTAAAGCTGCTACCTAAGGCACCCAAGTGCACCCTAATGGTACCAAGTGCACACCTGGGACAGAGAGATAAAATAATACACAATCACTAGATAAAAAATTATTACTAGACCTCCTAATTATATTGTGTTTGATCAAAATAACCAAACATTAGACTCCTTCAAATGAGCTCCCTCCTTGCACCTGCAAGCATAAACAAAGAAAACCCAAGTTAGTAAACATGATTCACATTGGGTTCACCATTTTTAGGACTAGAAAATAGATTAAAATATAGCATACTATGAGAAGCCACAAAATCAATTAACATATTCTAAACCAACCTAATCTACCATGAAAATCAATCAAAGAAAATAAATTAAAACAAGTAAAACCCCCTCTTCAATTGTAGTTCCCATGTCCTTATTTCTTCTTCATTATTGATGTAGCTCCAATTGCCTATATTGCACACACAATTTAAAGAAAGTGAAAAAATGTTATGATGAATGCTATTGAGAATACTAGAAGCATGATTTGAGCATAATGAGTTCATAAGAGGTTCTAAGGATTGAAAATGAGTGCAAGATTACCCAATAAATAGCCAAAACATAAGAGGTGATACATGAATGATGAGATGGAGATTTGTCAATTTGAGTGTGCAACTTCGAATGATATTTATTAGGATATCTATGAAAAATATGATGCAATATGCCAAATGTAGGATTATATGACACATAAAATTCAACATGGCTAAACTTGGAAGTGAATCTATGACATGCATATGGCACATCAAAGCCACTTGCAGACAAGAATCTATGATGAATGTGGCTTATTATAGTCATGCATAAGGAATAATATATGCCAAATATGGCACATATTAGCCAAGTGTAGAGAGAGGATCTATGATGCATATTAGCCATGTGTCAAGATTAGGTGAAATATTTGAATTAAAAATTCATAATTTCACACAAATGGAAATTCATAAATTAGGAATTAGAAATGGGAAAATATAACTTTAAGAAATTGAGGATTCGCATAGTTTGTAAAGATAAAAAAATTAATTAATTAATATTAATAAATTGAGAATGTTGGTTAATATAAATAATTAGTAAGGCAGATTCAAAATGATAGAAATGATATAGGTATAGATTATGGGTTAACTAATCCTATAGGACAAATTAGTAAACGATTGGCCAATTTGATGAAATAAAAGTGGGATGAACCTTTTGATGAAATGCAATGATTATGGAGATCCACTAGGATGATGGTAAGTATATCAAAGCCATGATCAAATTGATCAAATGATTAGGATTAATGCATGTCAAGGACATATGACATGGATTAAGGGCATGTGATATTTAACAGATATTGTAAAGGCCACAAGATTGCAATTGATTGAAAAAATTTATCATAATAGTATTGATGGACATCGTCAATGTTATTAAATTGATTATAATATCTCATGATCTAACATTGAGGGATTCAACAATGCCGATGATCAAATCATAAAAATGACAAATTAACCTACCATTGAGGGACATGACAGTGCTAAGTTTAGATTTGATAGGTCTAATAGATTGACAAGGCACTAAGGGACACGACAATGCCTATGATTGAATAATTAATGATTGATTAGGCATATTTGACATGGTTTAGATCATTTAATGTTGATTCATACAGGTTTTGGGTTGATTAGAAAGGATTTTGATGATGTTGAAAAGGTTTAGAGTTAATTCCAAAAAGTTTAGATAAAATGGGAACCAATTTCAAACTGATCTATAGTTGATTTGAAATGGGGGGTGAATGATGAAGGATATTGTCAAAATATGTTTGAATGATAATCAACTTGGCCAAAATATTAGAATTGGTGAAATGAGAAATGGGATAGGTTAGTATGAAAATGTGATTAAATAGTAGACATGAACCATTTTTTAGTGTCTACACAGAGCTCTATTCTCTTATAAGGAGTTTGACCACTTAAGAGTTGAAGATCTTGGAAATGGAGGCTTCCAAATTAGAAAAGATCATTAACAATCAAATAATTGACATTCGTCTCATACTGCAACAATTTGAAATAGTATAAGAGGAACTAAATAAATCTCTAAGGAAAAGAAAGGATATGGCTATTTAGCATAATGACACACTCTATCAAGAAGTTGATACTCAAGGATTGCTTGACAATGGAAATTCTAATGAAAGTGATGCAATTATTGTAGACATATTAGAAAATGACATTTTTATGAATGAAGAAGTCATAGGACTAAATAGAGAACATGAAATCTAGTCAATAAGGCTATGTGAAGTGACCAAAAAAAAGAAGATAAATGAAGAAGATAAAGTTTCAGATGAAGAAGACAAAAGACAAATGCTTACTAGACTTCAAGAAAGGTTATCTAATGTACAAAATATTACAAATAGTTAGGTAGACATGATGAATCAACTGATACTTGCAAATCAAGAACTAAATAGGAAAGACACAGAGATAGAAAATATATGATCACAAAGTAACCAACTGAAGAATGAGTTAAGATCTAAGAAGGAAATCATGGAAAGGATGAACAAGCCCAATGAAGCAATAAACATTTTCACGAATTGATGAGATTACCTTGGGTCATCTAGTTATACCTCTATATTCTTAGAGTAAAAGTTTAATTTAATTTAATTTATTGAATTACCTTTACTCCCTTCTTAATATTTCACTTTATTCAGCTTGCATTTCTATTTAACAACTAATTATTAATTATTAAATATCATTTACCTCTTAAGGTTTCCCTTTTAGATTTTTTTATCTCCTTCATAAGGATTGATTAGTTGTAAATTCATTTATTCTATCTTGCACAAGTAGATTCATTATTCTTGTTTATCGAGAAAACCCTTCTCTCTCTACCTTTCTTTCTTCCTTGTAATAGGTTATTTGCATGTAGGATATCCAAGGATCTATGAATTTGTTCATCATCAAATTTTGCATGGTATCAAATCCTTTCCTATGGCTACCTATTCTTGTTTGAAGAAAAATAAGAATGAGGGTTTAACAGAATAGATCTCGCATTTTTGGGCTTTTTCTATGAAAATATGAGTGTCTTTGATTTTTGGAGCAACTTAAGGCCAAAAAAACCTCATGGTTGAATTTAGAAAACATCAAAACCCCCATTTTCATATAAATTTTTTATTTTTGGACAACATTGATCTAGGACGCAATTTTTTTTGCATACCAAGGTTGTTCGACCTCTAGCATGCAAATTGAGACACAAAATCACAAAAACAAATCATTATCAATGTTTTTTGGATTGGTAACAATCTAAAAATTTGTAGTGGTTACCAAAATCACTAGCAATCCTAACAAGCCACCATGATGACCACAGACAATCAGCCTCATTGCTACGGCCTTCATCTTATTGGCCACTCCAGCTTTGTCGGGGCTCCACCAAGCTGCCACCACTACTTTGTGGAATGTGTTGCCACCATCTCTCCTCCACTCAAGCACCACCACCAAACCATCTTTACCCCTCCATGCCTAGCTCAAGGTCACGTGGGAGGCCCGAGGGCCAAAATTTTAGCCCCTTGCCAATTTTTTGGGGTTTAAACATTTTATTTTTCCCTTCCAAGGGCCCTATCAGTTTTTGGGCTATAACTTGAGCATCCAAAGGTCTTTCTTTGATTTGAAAGAAGAACTAGAAAGCTGATTTAGAGAAAGAGATGATGGTGCAGGTATTTTTTGGTATTTTTTCTAGTTTGATATCTTTTTTTCAGCTTTAAATCTGATGATGTCTTCAATCTTCTAGGGGGGGTAACTTATTTGTTATAGCTTTGTTTTTCGATCTAGAAAAAGTGTCAAAAATATCTTCTCAATCTCTATCTAGATTCTCTTATATTTTCATCAATATTTCTCAAAGGTACATGTAATTCTCAAACTGAAGTCTTTTTTCTCTCTTCTTGTTTACACATTCCTTCTAGCAGTTAGGGTTCAATGTTTTGTATTTTGGTGGGTGTTTTGTATTATATTTTCTATTATTTACACTAGTAAACTAAAAGAAATTCAAAAAAAATCCAACACTTTGTAAAACTATGGTCGAGACCTCTTCTTGTCTATAACTTTTGACCCCTCATAACTATCACACATGAAAGACCTTGATGACATAGCTTCCCTAGTCAAAAGAGTTGTGATCTTGTTTAGATGTAGTGCAACCAATTTTATAGAGGACTTTTGAGGTCATACAACATAGGAAAAAGATGGATGAGGCAATGGGATTGATTTCTTTATAGGTATCTAACAATATTCAATTTCATCTTAATGGGTGCAATGCCTTGCTAGCTATGTGGACCAAGCTTGATGGCTTGTTTGGTATATTGAATGAGTTAAGAGCACTTCAGGTTGAGGCAAAGCTTACCTCTCTTATACCATATTCTTTTCCTTCCATTGAGGACTTCTTGATGAATTTAAATCAATAGAGATCTTTATTGTAGGGTTGTGGGAAAACAATGACTTACACTAAGTGCATCTACCTGATTCTTTCTAAGCTTCATGAAAACTTTTAGGTTTTTGCTTCTATCTTCTATTCTACCAAATATTCTTTGGGTATTACTTTTACCATGCCATCATTTGAGGTTTTTGTGATTTTTGACTTGAGAGAAAGCTAAGTTCTGTCAGTTGGATTATGTCACAAGCTCACATAATTATGCATTAGTAGCTCAATCATCTTCAACGATCAAGGAGAAGCCACAAAAATCTCATTCTATAAAGTCTTAGATTGATTCTAGTACTCACAAGTCATCAGGGCCACCTCCTACTAAGGCAGCTAAACCAAAGCCAAAAAGACCAAAGTGTGCTTAGTATAATAAACCTAATCATGATGAGTTGCATTGCTATGAGAAGAAGTCAGATGTCTATGCCAAACAAGTTTCATATTGGAAAACTCTCTTTAAGAAGAGAAACAATCATATTCCTTCTACTTCTGACAATTTATCTTCATCGTCATCATTTTAGTCAAATGGAAAAGATATAGGAAGGGTTTATGAACTATGTGAAAATTCTACTCCACCCTCTTCTAGATGGTTACTAGATTCAGGTGTTGCACACCATATGGAATCTTCTCAGGATTTATTCTCTTCTTTTAAGGCTTCTCCTAGTCCACACATTTTGATGGGGAACAACAATATTATGATTTTAGCTAGGAAAATTTCTATTGGCATTTATGATGGTATATTTCATGATGTACTTTGTGTTCCATGTTTGACCTCTAACCTTCTCTCTATTAATTAGATTACACATAGTGGGATAGGGAAGATAATTGAGTTTGTACAATATTTAGTACACATCATAGATAGTGAGATGGGAGATATTTTTTCTATAGGGATTGTTGGTCAATCTTCCTACCTATACTCCTCTTATTTTTTTCCACCATCTCCTTTATCAAAGACTTAATCTCTATCTTCACGAGAGACTGTTGAGGTGAATTTAGGTTGCTTGAGCTTATGTATTATTCTTGAGACCAGTATTATGACTTCTACACCTCCACCTCTTATTCAGATTCCATCTATCACACAATATTATTCTTTAGCATTTCCTACTATTGTAGTTCTAGTCATCAACCCACCTACTAAAATTGTTGAGGATATATCAGAGGATACACATCTCCTCTCAGATAATAGATTTAGCACACCTGCTATTGCACCTCTATTGGAGATTCTGTTTCAAGATTCTCATGCTTTCTCCTTTGAGCATTAGCTAGGATTTCTAGTTGTGCCTTACATTTAGTGGTTTCACCCTCCTTGTTCACTACCTTTTTTTATTTTATATTGGAGCCACATTGGTATGCTCATCGACATAGGAGTTCTACCATTCTAGGGGACTATGGAATCTCAAGCTCCTATCATGGGGGCTTTCATTATACTTATGGGCTTGAGAGAATCTCTTTAGATGTTTCATTTGTGCATTCTTTTCTATCTCTTTTTGAATAAGGGTTTTTCCCATTAGGTTTTCTCTATTTCTTTGTTTCATAGAGATTTGATTGTGATTAGGTACCTCATCAAGCCTTATTGCTAGAACCCAAGTTTTCTTTTGTCATTGTATCTACATTATTTTTATCTTAAGGGGGGTGTTAGAGTAAAAGGTTCATTTCATTTCATTTCTTAAATTACCTTTACTCCCTTTTCTATATTTCACTTTATGCACCTTTTGTTTCCATTTAATAATTAAAATTAGTAATTATTAAATGGCATTTACCTCTTAGGGTTTCTCTTTTAGGGTTTTGATCTCCTTCATAAGGATTCATCGATTGTAAATTATTTATTTTGTCTAGCATAAGTAAATTCAATCTTCTTGTTTATCAAGAAAACCCTTCTTTCTCTCTCTCTCTCCTTGTAATAGTTATTTGCATGCAAGATATCCAAAGATCTATGAATTTGTTCATCATCTCCCTAGGTCATCTAATGACACCTCTAGATTAGGGAATATCAAGCACCATTCACCTACTAAAGAAGGAGAGTCATCCAAAAGTGGAGAGAAAAGAAATGAAAAACCAAAAGGAAAACCTACATGTTTTTATTTTGGAAAAATTGGCAAAGTAACAAATATTTGTAGAAGCAAGAATGGTAAGAAATACCCTAAACCTAATTTTACTAGTACTTGTTTTTATTATAAGAAGTAAGGTCATCAAGCACATGAATGTAGATTGAAGGTTAGAAATAAATATATTTCACCTAGATTTGAAGGATATTTCTACAATTTTGAAAAGTATGCACATAGAGAACATGAATGCAAATTAGAGCCAAAGTCTAACCGGCAACCAAAAACCAAGACAATGCACCTAGTGCAAGAGAACCTAGGCTAACCTCAAGTCATGGTTCCATACTTTGGTTTTTGGCTTTTACTCACCTTAGCCAAGTCATTTTGTTGTGTTTGGACCTTAGAAGGTCATGTGTCTTTTCTCTTAGGTGCACTTGACTAGGCTCAATCCATTCTAGTTGTTTTTTTCTTACCTTGTGTTTAGGTTGTTAGTAAGCAAAATTAGGGGTATGGGTCTTATACCCTAGAAGTCTGTGGAAAGTTTGGTTTTGAGTTCAAATTATCCTTTATGGTATTTTCACATTTTATTTGCATACGTTGAGGTCATATATTGTCATTTGGTACAAGGTTGGGGAAAGATGTCAATTTATTGCAAAGTCATCAATTTGTTGCAAAAGTTGTCAATTATGTAAAATTGGCCCCAAAGAATTTAATTTGATGGTTTGAAGGCTAAATCATACTTATAAATCATAAAGATGTCATAGTAGACCTATTTGGAAGTTTCCAAGGGCTAAATGTAAAAAATGCTAGGAGATGTAAAAAGTTGTCAACAATTTTGGAAAATTGCTTGATAACATTGTCACAAGAAAGTTGCATATCTTGGAGATGGAAATGATGGTTATGATACCTATCTAAAATCTTTGAAAAACCCTATAAAACCAAGAAGGAGACCCATTCCAAGTGTTGGAATTGTAATAAGTGGAGTTTGAAAACTAAAATCCACAAATTGTTGTTCCAAATTAGATAGTTTTGTGTGTTTTTTTTATTGCATGAGTATTTTGATGGCTTGAAGGACTTATATTTTCATTCAATCTTTGAAGTTCATTTTTTTTTAGAGCACATTTTGTTTTACATTTCAAATTTTAAAGAGTTCATTTATTCATAGTTAGAAAATATTTTGTGAATAGACAATTTGTTGATCTAATTTTGGCAGTTTTGTGGGAAATGGCTCCCCCATGAACGCTCAACATGGAATCATCATGGTCTTGAGGGAAATGGAGGTGGAGTCTCTATAAAGTGTATATAGAAAAGGAGTCTATAAAAACTAGTTTTCTATTTTTCATGTGATGCTCTAGGCACACTTTTAATGCATGGCAAGATGATCACAATGCTAGCAAGTTGATTTTAATGGATTGAATGTGTCAAAATTCAATATAAGAGTTCTAGAAGGAGGAGGGATGTATGATTAATGTGTGTATGTGAGGAGAATTTCTCAAGATAATACTTTCTATACATTTCATTAAGCTCTAGCAAGTGTTAATATGAATTTCTTGAAACCCTCATTTTTAAGCATAAAAGTAGCAAAGGGGTATATAGAAAGGTTGAGGATGTGAGACCCATAAAATCTTGAAGTTTTCCTAGAAGGGTATTCATATTGGTAGTTATTTGTAATATCCTCCCCTGATTTGAACTTTGACTTGCAGAAATTTAACTTAAGGAATATTGTCAAACACTTTGTATGCAAACTCATAAAGCTGATTTCCTCAATAAATTGCTTTCCAATGAGTAGATTTATGAACAACTATGAAGTGACATTAAAATTCATAATACACATCATAAAATTTTCACAAACACTTGGTACACATTCAATAGTATATGAAAAATCTGGAAACTCTTTCAATCTGCTAATAAAGGGTGATTTTTAAATGTAGATGTGCACTTACAGCTGCCTTAAAGGCTGCAACAACTATTCAGACTTCTATTCAACAATTATTATGCAAAATATAAAAATTTGACAAAAGAAACCTGGAATTAGTATTCCCAACCAATCTAACTTGTTCAATAAGGCATAAAAGCCTAAAAAGGAGGGTTTTGTGAAAAGGTGGTGAATTGCAAGAACCTAAAAGCCAAATACTAATATTGTCCAAAGCATCCAAATGGGTGTCTAAAATGGTCAAAATTTTGTGCCCTTATTGAACAAGTTTAGAAAAAGGTTGGAAAACCCAAGAATGGAGGCCTAATTATAGTAGATCAAATTAGGCCTATTTTGCATAGCATGTTATATCTTGCCAAACTAATGCAAACCCATAACTCCACTATTCCAAGAATGAATAAGAGATGGAAAGAGACTCCAAAGGCCTAATTAGGAGGGTGGTATTGTTGGTTGATACCCCAGTCAGATAAATGTGTTTGGGGAAAGAGACTTTCTAGATGGGAACTAGGAAGAACAAGTTAGATTGGTTGGGAATACACCTTGGGAAGGACTTAATATTTGAGGGAAAAAAGAACTTTATCCAAAGAAGGATTGTATCAACCCTAAACTATACCTACTAGGCCTTGGGAATGCCTTTGCATGGACTTTGTGTTGGGTTTGAGTAAAATAGCAAGGGACTATAATAGTATAAATGTAGTTGTGGACAAATTTAGAAAAATGACTCACTTTATTCCTTGTAAGAGCACAAATGATGCTTCCTATATCATTGGATTGTTCTTTAAATAAATTGTGAGAATCCATGGGTTTCCCTTAAGCACAGTGAATGACAAAGACTCCAATTTTTTGGCCACTTTAATAGAAATCTCTAGAAGAAGTTAGGTACTAATTTGGAATTTTCTTTAGCCTACCATGTTTCATTTAGATGGTTAAACATACATAGTGAATAGATCATTGAGAAATCTATTGAGAACACTAACCAAACAACATGATCAAGCATGGGATCTAGTGATTGACAAGCTAAATATGCATAAAATGATTCACGAAATAGATGTATAGGGAAAATTCCTTTTGAGATGGTGAACGAGTATTACCCTAGGGGTATTATGGTGTTAAGAGACTTAATAAAAATGGAGAAGAGGAGTGCATTGGGAGAAACCTTTGTAGAGAATATTGAAGAAGTTCATGAGAAATTTAAGAAGACCTTGTAGAAAAGTACAAGTAAATACAAAACCCAAACTATTAAGTAAGGAGAGAAGTAAAATTCAAGGTAGGTGACTTGATAATGGCCTATCTTATAAAGGAAAGATTACCCAAAAGAAAACCAACCAAGATTATAGTTAAAAATATTGGACAATTGAAGTTAATATATAAGTTTTGTGACAACACTTGGATGTCATGACCTCATGTGTGCCGATGGCTAGATACATCATTCTATCGTGAGTTTTATTGTATTGCCATTAACTGTAAGATACCATGAACTACTGAGTGCCTAGTGTTATGAATAGATGAGTGTTGGGTGCTATGAATTGCCATGAGCTAAGCACTTGGTCTTCTGTAATTTATAGTTTCAGAGGTGCTCTACTATGTGGAGCAAGTGGATACTATGAGACATTTGGCAACTCTTTCTTGGTGCACATAGAATTTTTAGAGTTAAAGGATGTGGAGGTGCTATGACTGAAGCCACTACAGGTGCCATGACTGAAGTTGCTACTACATAGTTAAATAAATAGACAAGAAGCATGTACCATATTCAAGTAAGGTATGGAGTCACAAAGGGGTCTCTGTTGTGAGCCAATACCATGATTAGACAGTGTTATACTGTGGGGGTGCTAGTAACCCAAACCAAGTGTTTGACAATATACTTCATTATCCATAGTACCCTTATATCAAGACTAGATTATATGAGAACTATTTCATAGAATGTCTAATATCATATTTGTTTTGGTTTATTCAAATATAGCTTAGTGTTTTATTCATTTACTATTTAGTTTTGAATCATGGACCCCCCACCCTATCCAACAACATTACAACAGATAGTTAACCACTTGACATTATTAGAGAAGGATAATGTAGCTCTTAAAGTCACAACTCTTTCTCTCTCGGCAGTTTCCTAAGGTCTCTTACTATAGTTACAAAAGTTCAAATCAATGAACCAAATTCTCTAGGGCACTATTCACTCCCTACCTAAATCATTAAATGACTTAACCTAGCAGGTTGTGGCTAATTCTTCACACATTGAACACCTCTCTAAAACTTTTACCACACAAACAACAAGCATCACAAAAGATATTAGCTCCATTATTAGAGACTTTAGAGATATTAGAAACCTCAAGGACATGAAAATTGAGATTGTTTATAAAAAAACATCTCTCTTGACTGAAACAAAGTAGAAAATTAAATCTTGGGTCTACTTGCAAAAACTCTAGCACTATGCCTCTGCCTGAGGTCAAAAAATTTGTCCAAGAGAAGTTGGCAAAAGACTAGATTAGGCACTTCAAGGAACTCAACCTTCATCCTCCATTGATCCTCTCCCCACAAGCTACTCATTTCTTAGAGAGAAATTAGGTATTTTTGATATTAAATTAGGTAGAGCATGGTTTGGACATGATGGCACCATTTTTCATAGGTTCCTCTCACTGGCTGATCAACTACAAGCTCTTAGCGCAAAGAAAAAGCTCTTCTTCTTCCCACAAAGATATTTTTTGATGAGGACCTCACAAAATCACAAGTAACTAAACTAAATCACTCTAGGAGTCTTGTGGTAGAAGCAAGAAGCAACAAAAAATGGGTAGTAACAAGGAATCTAAAATCATTTATTCGTGACTCACCTCCCAAGGGTTGGGATACAAGACATACCCAATCCAAATGATAGTTTGAGCACCAATAGTTGGGCAAGTCTAAGCCCTCCATTGGCTCTTTGTTTGTCAACTATTGGAATGGCAATGGCTCCCTATGGTCTTTGCCAAGGTTACTTCATGATGCAGTTGGGTATGCTAATTTGTTGGTTGTTACTGAGACTCATGAGAGTCATGCTCAACCCCTTCTAGGTTACATAGGGTATCAATGGCTTTCAGTTTGTAGGGAGGAGGTCCACACTTGAGGTGGTGTGCATGGTTCTGGTGGGGTTGCTTGTTTGATTAGAGATTACTTGTTCAGTACTACCACTTTGGTTCTTTTTGACATTCATGCTAGATTTATGTGGATCCAGCTTGGAGGTACTAGTAGCCATTAGAAAGATCTCTTCATTGTCATATGTTACTTTCCACAAACTTCCTCACCTTACGCCATTCATAATATTGAGAAAAGGAACCATTTGATAGACCTAGTTGAGAGCATCTCCAAGTTTTGGGCTATGGGTGACATCATCATCTTAGGAGATTTTAATGCATGGACTAAAGATCTCCAAACCTCCCAGTGTGACTATGGGTTTGACTTGATTTTTACTATTAAGAGGGATCATACTAGTATGGGGCTTCAACATTTGTTTGAGGATCATAGTGGACCTCTAACTTGCTATGGTCATCACCTTCTCCAGCTCTATGAATCCTCTAACTGGGTGATTCTAAATGGCCTCTCTTTCTTTCTAGGTTCTGAGGTTTTTATGTGTTGGCCTCATAGTGGGTGTGTGAGCATGGTTGATTATATCCTCATTTTTTCTTCCTTCCTCCCCTCCATCCAAAACTTTACTATCTAATATCTTCCCTTAGCTAATCATGCCCTCAGCCTTTTGGTTTGTGTTTCATCCCACCCTCTACAACCCACCTCTAGTCACCCTACCTAAATCTGCCCCC
Organism: Cupressus sempervirens; assembly: GCA_028749045.1. Taxonomy (NCBI): domain Eukaryota; kingdom Viridiplantae; phylum Streptophyta; class Pinopsida; order Cupressales; family Cupressaceae; genus Cupressus; species Cupressus sempervirens. Next base: position 568,839,096 of record CM053789.1, on the reverse strand, counting down.
ATACCCATTTCTATTTTGAGAATAGTGATCAAGACCTCTTCATTTTTCATTTGAGTAGATTCTTCTACCCCACTAGCTTTACAGGTCATAGTCAAGTGTCTACCATGTTTCATTCACTAGCTACCATGACTTGGGAGTTGGCTCTCCTCTCTATCCCCCACCTCTCCATTCCCAACACTCCTAGATCTTTTCAACAAAATACTTATCCCATGAACTAGTGTTTTGATGATGCCTATAAAACTTTCCACTACTCCTTGCACTTGGCTTTTGATACTCATTCCTCTGCTTTCACCAATTTATGACTCTCTTACAAACACTTTCTTTGCCATAAAAAATGATTATTTATTGCTTCACATGGCAGATCCCTTCATGACACTCTTATTTGGTATCCCAAGTTGTTTTGGTGTGTCATGTTATTAACAAAGCATGTCCTAAACATGACATTCCATTTCCTAATATAGACATCATCATAGAAATGATAGCTAAATATGAGATGTTATCACTAATGGATAGCTTCTATAGATACAATCCCACTAAAATAGCTCCTGAGGATCAACAGAAAATAAATTTTACATGTCCTTGGGGAAAATATTGTTGGAATGTTATTTCTGTTGACCTTAAAAATGCAAGGGAAAAATATCAGAGAGCTACGACTACTATCTTCCATGATTACATGGACATCCTAATGAAAGACTATGTAGATGACCTACTTTGAAAATCCCCTAGAAGAAGTGATCAATTGGGTATCTTAGACCAAATATTCAATACAATGGAAGGCTATAAGCTCTGCTTGAATCCTAAAAAGTATGTATTTAGGTTTGTTTCTAGAAAACTCCTAGGGTATATTATTTCTCAACAAGGCGTCAAGGTTGACCCTGAAAATGTAAAAGCAATACTTGAAATGCCTTCTCCAACAAATCTAAGAACATTAAGAAGCATACAAGGAAAACTACAGTCTAACAAAACACTTATGGGGTATAAGTTGAATTATTCACTCATAGAATGAGCATGCCTTGTTGTCATCTTTTCTGCCAAAAAGATGAAGCATTACGTGCTATATCAAAAAACCATGCATGTCTCTAAGATTTACCCATTAAAGTATGTCCTAACTAAAGTCACTCTCATAGGGTGCATAGAAAAATGGGTTATGATCCTTAGTGAACTTGACATAGAATATGTGGATAGAAAATAAATCAAAAGACAAGTAATAGTTGACCAATTAGAAGAAGTACACATAGCAAATGATTACCCCATGTAGATAGATTTTCCACATGAAGACATCTTTAACACGGATATAGCCAATGAATGAAAGCTTTACTTTGATGACTCACATACACAAAATGGTTTAGGAAATGGCATCATGTTTGTCACACTTCAAGGGGTTATAATCCCTAAGTCATATCAGATAGCATTTAACTGTACAAAAAGCATAGAAGAATATGAGGCAATGGTAACAAGATTGAAGCTAGCCATCCAATGGACCATGCAACATTTACAAGTATATGGTGATTCTCGATCAGTCATCCAACAAGTCAATGATGACTATTGTCACAATCATTCACTTTAAACTATCTTAAAGATATGAGTAATGTTAACTAAAACCATAACAAGATGCTCATAAACAATGAACACCATATATGTTAACTAGGAAAATGCTTGATCAGAGGGAAAACCCTAGTGGGGATGGCACCCACTGTAATCACCTAAAAATGGTCATCTAGACCATCTTCATCTTGATCTCTACCGTCTGTATGACTTTAAAAGGGAGAGAGATTTCCCATTCAAAGGATCCATCCATCTTTTGAGTATTTTTATGCTGCAGGTTTTCTAACAGGTTTCTTTGGACCTTTGTGGAGAACTTCTCTTTCTTGTCTACATTCTCTCATCCATGGCATTCTAGCTTAGCTTAGCTTTCATTTTTACATGTAGCTTAAATCATATACTCTAATAGTTGGATTGTAACACTCTTATACATGCTTAGCATAGCTACACATTACATCGCATTCTAGCTTAATCTTCATTTGCATTGCATCCTTGAGGAACTCCCTGAGACATTTGCATTCTTGTTGTTGTCTCAAAGAACCTCCTGTTGCATGGTTTACTAGTAAGAAGCATATCTCTAAGGCTCGACTGAGAACCTTCAAACTTGAAATATACCTTCTTGCACTCTATGGATAGGGAGCGCTAAGCCAGCATTCAAACATTTTGAACTCATGGAATTGTTTGGATAGAAGGGTTTAGAGTGGGACACTTTCAAGTGTACACTCACAAGATCATGTACTAATATCTTGTTAAAGGATAGATCGTATTAGAAGTTTGTTACAACATTTAGTACATATGAGTCCCTATTAGGAGGCTTTGAATTCCTATTAGGAGATTCCAACCCTGTTAGGAGTTGTGGAAAATAGCTAGATCCACTTCCCAAATAGTTTCAAGGTTAAGATCAAATAACTTACTATCTAAATGACCTCGATATTATCCCTTGTATAATAATAGAACTGAAATGCACTTCCTTCCTTTATCTATGTCTTATCAACTAGAATTCTACTCCTTCAGATCATGTAACCAGATCTCATACTAGAAATCCAATGATCCCTTGGATCACTTACATGCATTCAATAAGCATTCTGCTTCTTGTCGCACTACGCACTGATACTTTCCATTCCACTTGATCCTCTTAATTTAAGTTCACATTATAAGCAAGGAAAACAACTTTCCTTTATACCATATCTTCATAATAATTCCTTGAGTTGGCCTTGAGGTTTTCCCAATTCATTAAAATAAGATAATTAATTAATTTTGAATTTTAATAGCATTGTTGGCACAGAGTCTATACAAAACTTCACATGTGTGAAACCACATTTTGTGCACATAATGGCATAATCGTATGAATATCCTTGATAAATATGTAACTGCACATCTCTTCATTACATCTTAGATGAAAGATAGTGATAGATCATCACAACTCTATTTTCCAATGCTTAGGATACTCCCCCAATGTAGTATTGTCAACATTCATGCTAATAATCTCCCCCTTTCACATTGATGGCAACATAGGTGAAAAAAATTTAGGTTCCAAAAATACCTAATTGAATTTCATTGTTGTTGTTGCTGTTGTATTACCTAAAAATGGTCATCTAGACCATTAGCCCCCTTCTCAGCATTTTGGATAAATTAATTAATCATTTACCTAGACCAAATTGCTAATAATCAATTAATTTGGTTATAACCTATAGTTTGGCTATGCTATCCTAAGTTCATTATTTGATTAAAAGGAACATGTCCCCTTTTAATTAAATAAAAGACCCCATTCTTCTAACCCACTTAAGGTGCACACATATTCTTATTTTTAATTTACAAATTAAAAGAAATGGATGTTTGACTTTTGTCTTATATGGGAAGTCAACTTCTATTTTATTGGTTGACTTGTGTGTACACATGGGTCAACTCTTATTTTTGAACTACACGACTGATCTTCCATTGTCTTGACTTTGATCTCTACCTTCTGTACAACTTTAAAAGAGAGAGAGCTCTCCCTCTCAAAGGATCCATGCTCTTGGGTACTGTTATGCTCTAGATTTATAATTTGAGTTCTTGAGAGGTTTTGTGAAGAACTTCTATTTTCTTGTCTACATTCTCTCATCCATGACATTTTAGCATAGTTTCATGATAGCTTAGTTTCCTTTACTATAATCTAACTCACATAGCATAATAGTTGGATTTGTAACACTCTCATTCTTGTTAACATAGTTACGTTTTTTATTTCATTTAGCTTACTTCATATTTGCATTGCATTATTGAGGCATCTTTTGTAGATATTTACATTCTTACATCTCAGCCCTAATGGAACCTCTCATTGCATGGTTTACTAGTAGGAAGAGCATTCCTAAGGCTTAGCTGAGAGCCCTTATATTCAAATCATACTCTCTTGCACTCCATGGATAGGGAGCTCTAAGTCAACATCCAAACATTCCAAACTCATGGAATCACTAGGATAGAATGGTTTAGAGTATGACACTTTCTTAGTGTACATTTTTGGCACCCATTGTGGGGCAGAATGTTAGGTTTTGTCCTTCATCTCGCTATTTTTATTATCTTTTTTACATGTTGTTTGCACTTTTCTTTTCAAGCCACATCTTTCAAACGATATTTTTCCAATTTTGTATGACATTTTTTATAACTGTAGTGCAATAATTTTTTGGGTAAAAGTGTCATACAATAGCACTAAACTCTGTCGCCCTTTCATAGTATGTTTAGTCACTCAACTCAAGAAGGAATATCACATAGTAGGAAATTTTTGCATGTGTATAATAAGAAATATCACATGACATACTTCTAGCAAAAATTATTGCTTGGTCTAAACTTGCTGCTTGATTGAGTGATTAGATTAGTTTCTTAGTTGTACTTGATGTTTGATGATTTTTTGTAGATCTGTAGTGGTTTCACAAAGGTTTATTTGTAGATTAAATGCTATTTTGAAGCTATCTTATGGGACTAAGGATTGTGTTTGTAGGTTGTTACCATAAAAAGATTGCCTAATTGCTTAATAAAAAAGAATGCATGTCAAAGCTTCAAATGCAGAAGGGCTACTCACAATTGTTTGCAAGGCTGCCTAATGCATAAAAACCCAAACTCGCTCGCTTTTTTTTTTCCTTTTTTTTCATGTGACATCTACTAGTTGTTTCATTTTCATATGCACATTAAACTTTTGATTGGGATTCCTTGGTGATAGAAGAGTATGCTCTTCACCCTTGTGGTGAATAAAAAATCTTGAATTCCCTTTGAATTTTGAAAGTAAGAGGATAATTGAAACTTCTTGGTGTGTTTGGATGAAATGATTGGAATAGGAGAGTATGCTCTTCACCCTTGTGGTGAATCAGAAATCATAACTTCAAAAGTTGATCCACTTCTTGTTTAGTCTAGAATCATTTGGAGGGCCTGCTCTTGGACAACCTAAGAGGAATGAACCAAGTGGGGACAAGATAATATTCAGCTCTTCCAACCCACTATAAACTCAAGGCTATCAAGGACACAAAACCTTGGTAGATGTATTGTTTTTCTTTGCTTACTATGATTGCTTGTGGGATTGCGACCATGAGGAGATCACTAGGCAAGAATGCTTAAGGTGCTCTTCTACCTGCAATGTCTATTACCCACCACAAGGTGGGGTGTCTCTTAATTGGGTAAAAGAGGAACATTACAAACATAAGCCCTTTCTAAATACCCTAGGTTAGTAGCTACCTTATTTTGCCACTCAACTTTTTGGTGCAAGGATCAGTCCTAGTGGATTACCTAGATCACCCCAAGATTGTCCACTCACCATGTGTGTTCCCTTAGTTGTGCTGATAGAACTTCCATGACAAAGCCAATATCTCTGGTGCGGAACCACTTGGTGTGAGGCAAAGGAGCATCAAGTGTGGGCCAATTTGTTGAGTAATGAACTGTGACTCTAAGGTAGATTTCTTGGCTAATGTTTTTAAATGTGTTGACACATGTTAACATTCTTACTATCCAACATCTTGATAAAATTGGTAGGAAGGTTGTTCTGATATCACAAATGCATACTAGAAAGGTTTTTTTTTACCCTTGTTCAATTGTTTTAGACATGTTAAAAACCCCTACTATTTTCAAACCTCGCTATTACTCGACACAAACTAAAATCTAAAAATGTCTGGTGCTAAAGCTATCTGACTGTCAAACTAAAACACAATAAAGTTGGACTGAAACTTTTCTTTTTACACAAAACTAGCACTTTATCGCACCTTCTTTGGAGAAATATCATGCAATATTTTTTTGAAACATTATGTCACGTTACTATTATAGATTTTTTCCCTTGTTATACCAAAGTCTGTCATCCCACCTTGTTCGAACTATTCCCCAATAGAAAAGTTTCACTGAAGTATTGTAAACTATATCGTACGACATATTGTGTTGTCTTACTATCGCCTGGGTTCTAAAAGAATATCACCTGAGACTTTTTTCTGCCAAAACAGGGTCTATTCTCAACTTTATCTGATCTAGGTTCTTGTCATTTGGGTCGTTCCTAGTCTTGATCACACATCTATATGTTAGGTGTTGTCCAAAGTTGAAAAGATAGGTTTGGTCTATCAAATGTAAGTCTTGAAATGTCATTTATGATTACTTTTTAAAATCTGGTTACTATTCTATGCTAGCTTTTCACTATTGAGCTTCTTGCTCACTTGCTTGGCTTGAGTCACTAGTGTTGTAAATTCTTGAGCACCTTTGACAAGCCATTTATTCTACCTTGACATGTGATTATTCTTGATTGTAAGAGTTTCAAATTTGAAACACTTCTCTCATCCTGTAAATAAAAGTTGCATCTTTACATGCCGATCACAAGCAAGTTCCAAGTTGGTAACGACAGTCATTCCCCTCTCATTTTCACATGGTTCGAAACTCCACCTAGGCATCCTTGTAGACAACCGTATGTGGAAGACCTTGATTCTTGTCAAAGGTAGACAACCAACATTTGACACAATTTGTTTTACAGTTTTGAGAACCCATTTGGAACACCCTTTGACACACCAATGGGTGGAAACACTTTAACCAACATGCATCTTGATGAAATCAAATGCCGCTTGGAAGAACAAGCACATGAAAATGAAAGACTTTTGGAAATTATCATGCTAGGGAAGGAGTGGATCAACAAGTTAAAGCTAATTGCCATAGACACAATGAGGAAACTAGAAGAGACCATTTTCATAATCCTTTTGAACACATTCCTATCAGGGGAAATCATGGTAATCACTCACCTCCAAGGGCTCCTAGAGTCAACACAAGAGCATGTCCATCACCACCTAGATAGTCACAATCACATCATGAAAGTGAGGAGGAAATCAATAATGAGGACGTTGTAAGATTTCAACAAGATGAGCTCACTCAAAAATTGATGTTAAAAGCTTTAGACCAAAATGGGGATCAATACTTCTAATATATGGGAAAAAAAGGATGGAAGCTCCTGTTGGAATAATTTTAGATTAACTGAGAGGGTGGGGTGAATCAGTTAATCAAGGTCAAGATGTCTGAAAAAAACTTTTCACAATTCAGTGAACCCATATAACATTCTTAACCATGCATGCATTCATTGTGTTAACCAAAACTGATATGTTATTGTTTAACTAATATGTAGAAATGTAAAACATAAAACATAACATATCCATCAGCACAATTGACACAATGATTTAATGTGGAAACCCAATTTGGGAAAAACCACCAGTAACATGCTACTCCTTTCTCACTCTTCTGAAGTGATGCCCTATTAAAGGCCAACCCTATTAAACGTTACAACACACACTATTAAACATGGCCTGATTAAGAGATTTCAATCACCCTATTAAAAGTGAGCCTTGTTAGAGGACTTTTGGTTATTCACTTGAAATGCCACCCTATTAAAGGATTTTCCAATGACTGTTAAGTCAACCTTTCTCCAAAGGATTTACCCTAATTTGATACAATTGTTAGAGAGTAATAGTAGAGTTTGATTTGATACAACTTACAACCTTACTTGTAGATTACACATCACTATTTAATCCTCAACTCTGCTTGGCTTCCAATCTTTGCAATTCTAACAAATTGTTCACCCTTCAAGCATTCAACCTTCTCTAGCCTTCTTGCTTAGCTCACCATTGTAGACTTCTTTTCTTGGGTCACTTGATGAAGCAAACCCTCTTCATTCACCTTGTCATATTTTTACATCCAAAACTTCTCTGACCTCTCAACCTTTTCTTCATGACTAGGCATCCCTAGATATAGGGAATTAGAACTCTTTTTCCTGCTCATTATCCATCTCAAAAATTAGGGTTTTCAATGGATTATGTAGGATACAATGTATCTTCCCCATATCTTTACTTCTCTAGAAACCTCTCCTAGAATCCATTTTAATTCACCTCTAAAATGATTTACATAAGATTCTGTGCCTCTAGCTCATCAATCTCATATTTCTCCTGATTCAAAAGTTCCAAGAAAAAAAACTTGTCGGCTTTCATTTGGTGAATATTTGATCTGATTCATAAAGCAACAGCTCGGCATTATCATTTTACTAATGCTCATCACATATTGTCTTACTTGGGATCTACTAGGTTTTACTGGCACTTGGTACATACTAAAAATCACTCGACATCTACTAACTTGCTCGACACCTATTGGATTGCTTTGTTTGCACTAGAAATTGCTTTCACTCAACTCCAACTAACTTTTTGCTCAACTTGCACTAACTTGCACTAACATTTTGTAACCCCAAGTAGATCATCAATACATTATGTTATCACTATCTTAACTAATTCTTGCACTTCAATACATAATCATAACTCAACCTTTACTCTAGGTACTTTTGTTACATCTTGTTGATCAAATCCTCTTCATCAATCAACTAAGTGATAGTGCTTCAAACATATAAGAAATTGTCTTACCAAAATATAGCAGGTTTGACATCAGTGACAAAATAATGATTGAAAACACTTCTTACAACAATTTTCTAACTCAAATGATTTTTTCAATCATATATCAACAATCTCTCTCCTTAGCATTGATGACAAATCAAATTGATTAACCAGTCAAACAAATGATGAACTATATAGGTTAAAACAATAAGGCAATACCAAAAAGAAAGCTTGTGTATAATACTTCTCCCTCTGTCAACAACTCCTTCTTAGGTTAAAAAATCTCACTTATCTGATTCTCTTTTGTCATTGGTTAGAAAAATATTAGAATATCTCCCTCTTTTATTTTTCTGCTAACTCCCTCTTTATTGCTTCCGGTCTTCTAATCTTTCGATGATTTACCTTTACTTCATTATTATTCTTTTATAGTGTACTTTCTCCCAAATGTATTTTCTCCCTCTGACTTGATTTTTTGCTTTGATCATCTTCATCTTGATTAGAAACCACTTGATCAATTTCTTGTACTTTCTCCCTCTTTGAAAACAATGCCAAAGACATGTACTCAACACTTGGCATCTTTATATATGTAGATATAAACTTTTGTAGGCTCTTCAATTTTCTCCCTCTATTACCTTGCTTGTGACTGATTTCAAATTCTAGCTCTGTGATTAATTTAGGCAACTTCCTAAAGTAAGATCCATTGCATCAATTTTTATGAAATGAATGTTAGCTTGTTTGATGCAGGGTACTCCCTCTGTCTTTTACATAGCCTTTGATAGGGGTATCACCCCTAATTTACCTCTCAAATATTCATAAGCATCCTTAGGTAATTTTTTGGTGAAGATATTAGCAATTTTCTCCTTTGTGTTGATATATTCCATCTTCACTTCTTTGTTTTGAACCAACTCCTTTACATAGTGATACTTTATTGCAATGTACTTTGTCTTTGTATGCATAATAGGATTCTTTGATATATTTATAGCACTTGTATTATCACAATAAAGTGTTATTGGTTTAGTGATTTCTTCCTTCATTCCCTTTAGCAACTGTTTGATCCATACAATGTTTGTGCAATTGATAGCAACAACACCATACTCTTCTTCAGCAGTGGATTAGGAAGTACAGCTTTGCTTCTTGCTTGTCCATGTAACAAGTCTTCTACTTAAGAAAAATCCTCCTCCACTGATGCTCTTTATATCATCAATATTTCTAGCCTAATCAGCATCAGTGTAAGCTTTTAGCTCAGACTTTTCATTCTTCTTATAGTATAAACCATACTCTTTTGTTCCTTTCAAGTATCTCATTATCCTTTTCACTACCACCAGTAACATGCTACTCCTTTCTCACTCTTCTAAATTGATGCCCTATTAAAGGTTACAACACACACTATTAAATGTGACCTAGTTAAGGGATTTCAATCACCCTGTTGAAAGTGAGCCTTGTTAGAGGACTTTAGGTCATTCACTTGGAATACCACCTTGTTAAAGGATTTTCTAATGACTGTTAAGTCAACCCTTCTCCAAAGGATTTACCCTAATCTGATATAATTTTTAGAGAGTAATAGTAGAGTTTGATCTAATACAACTTACAACCTTACTTGTAGATTATAGATCACTATTCACTCCTCAACTCTACTTGGCTTCCAATCTTTGCAGTTCTAACAACTTGTTCACCCTTTTAGCATTCAACCTTCTCTAGCCTTCTTTCTTAGCTCACCATTGCAGACTTCTCTTCTTGGGCCACTCGATGAAGCAAACCCTCTTCCTTCACCTTGTTATAATTTCACATCCAAAAACTCTCTGACCTCTCAAGCTTTGCTTCATGACCAGGCATCCCTAGATATAGGGAATTAGAACTCTTTTTCTCACTCATTATCCATCTCAAAAATTAGGGTTTTCTATGGATTAGATAGGATACAATGTATCTACCCCATATCTTGTCTTCTCTAGAAACTTCTAGAATCCATTTGAATTTTCCTCCAAAATGATTTACATAAGATTATGTGCCTCCAGTTCATCAATCTTATCTTCCTCCTAATTCACAAGTTCCAAGAAAACAAACTTGTTGACTTTCATTTGGTGAATCTTTGATCTTATTCATAATGCAACAGCTCGACATTATCAATTTATTGATGCTTTTCACATACTGTGTTACTCAACATCTACTAGATTATACTAGTGCTCAACACATACTAAAAATCACTCAACATCTACTAACTTGCTTGACACCTATTGGTTTGCTCGACTTGCACTAGAAATTGCTTTCAGTCAACTCCAACTAACTTTTTTCGCGGCCTATACTAACTTTACTCGACACCTTCTATCAACTTGGTCAAGCTTGATAAATGAACTTCCATCCTTTTTATTCTAAACTTTCTAAGTGTAGCCAAATATTTTGTAACCCCAAGTAGATCATCAATACATTACATTATCACTCTCTTAATTGATTCTTTCACTTCAATACATAATCAATCTATGTTCTTCCATTTGATAGGAGTTTATACATGACTCCATTTCCTAAGGATATAGAGGTTCCTAAGTATAAAAAATACAATGGAAATGGTGACCCTCATGATCATGTGACACATTTCTATGCTATTAGTATGGATTTTATGCATGAAGACTCTTATCTTATGTGTTTGTTTCCTAGAAGTCTAAGAGGGCAAGCTATGGAGTGGTTAACAAAATTGACTATGACTCTGAAACCATTTGATGAGCTTGCAAAATACTTTATCCAACAATACTCTCACAACATTCAACATCCTATAACTATTTTGGACTTATGCCAAACTAAGCAAAAATAGGGGTAACTCTTTTGAACATACCTTTAATGATAGAGATCCCTATACTATAGGTACCATTGACAAGTTCTTGAAGCTAAGAAAATTGATATTTTTGTCAACACATTTGTACCTAAGCTATAATTTGACCTAAGAAAGTAGTTGTTCACATCCTTTAATGGAATGGTTGAGAGTGCATATCACATTGAGGATGTTGCTATCAAGAAAGGTGACATTGTTGTGAACAAAGACAAAAATAACAATGGAAATGGCAAAGACAAAGGCAAACCTTGGAATAAAAAAAAATATGTTGTCAATGACAAAGTAGTGGACACTCCTAAGACCAAGTAACCTATGTTTAACCTTTCTAATGCTACAAAACAACAAGAAAGTTCAAAACCACAAACATCTAACAAGATCTCTAAGTTTACTAGAAAATGACCTGTTTATACACCAATGGTTGAGACTTACAAAGTGGTCTTAAAAAGCTTAATTGCAAACAAGATGGTTACTCTACCAAATAATTCCCATCCCTATGACCCACTGGTAGACCATCATGGTGGAGAGAAGATCACATTTGCATCTATCACCGAATCAAGGGTCACAATACTGAAAATTGTTTCAAGCTCAAAGATGTAATTCAAGATCTCATTGAGGCTAGTAAGGTTGTCATCAATGGCCTTGTTAAAAAATATGACCACAAAGCTTTTAAAAAACCCTTTGTAGAATATGAGCAAGGTGAAACCTCTAAAGCTACTAAGAAGAATCATTATGCCAAAATTAGCTATGCATATGCTGACGTAGACAACCATATAGGCATGCTTGAGCCTATTGAGTATTTATGTATGGCAAGTTCTAATGACAAAAACTGACCTAAAGATGAAAGACCCAAAGTTGTCCTAAAAATGTGAAATGCTCCTCAACACCATAATGACACTAGACCTAAGGTGGTACTCTAAGTGGTTGAATCTTCATCTTCACAGTGTGCACCACTCAACGTCGTCACTAGGGAACGATCAAAGGTTGTCCTAAAAGTTTCTCAAGATCCTAAGAATGCTTCATCTTCTAAACAGCCAAGTACTTCTAGGATCTCCAACTATGACCTTGTCAACCAACTACAATATATGGTAGCTCAAATTTCCATTTTTGAGTTATTAGAGTTATCAACTACCTACTCCTAAAGGGAAAAAACTTGTAGAGCCTATCAATGTTCTACATTTGAAGTTCTATTCTTAGAGGCTTGCAACTTAGCTATCTTGTACATACTTATTGATCCTGAAAAAATCCTAAAAATTAAAAAATGTCCTTAAAAAAGACCATCCTAGTGAAAACCTAGCAATAGGCACTTTGATGTATCACCAAAAAATTTTAAAAATACAAAAATACAAAAAAAAAGTTTAAATTTTTTTTTTTTTAAGTCTTGAAAAAATTTGCCATGTAAGAATTTTTCTTAGGGCAAAATCACCCAAGACCAAGAAGCTCAACAACTAGCACAAAAATAGATCAATATAGTATGATTAGAATAACAATATGATATTCAATTGATGTTGTATTGATGTACAAGTACACTAAGAGAGCTTGTATATAAAGGCCTCTAGAATGCTTCTAGAATGTCTATGAGTTAGCAATATGATAAGCCTCACAACTAAGCACATGTCCACCAAGAGTGGATTATCCTCCATTAAGCACAGGAGTTACTGTAATGACAAGAGGATAAGCCTACAAAGTTGTGTCATGTAAAATTATGTTGTAGACACTGTGTGCTTAATTAAGAGTGTGAACAACTATGTTGTCTACATGACAACTTAGTTGATTATGCAAACTCTAATATTGTAGACACCATGTGCTAAATTAGAGTTGATAACTCATATGTTCTCTACATGACAACTCATATGGGTATGCAAACTCCTAGGTTCTAACCTAATAAATAATAAAATAATACATTTACCCTAAGTAAACTTAAGTAAAGCGTAAATAATAATAATTTACACTAACACCCCCCTTAAATACAACTTAGGAGAATGCATTTAAGCTCACAAAATCTATGATGAAATGCATAATGGGTCCTAGCTACTAGGCCATGTTAGGTACCCAAGTAAAAATGCAATGTAATGCAATGAATGAAATGCAATGCAATTTCTCTGAAAAATGGAGAAAGAAGGAAAATTTCATGCGAAAAACCCTCCCCCAAAAAAAGAGATAAGTACAATAAGGAAGATGCATGTATGGATGGAGTAATCAAGAACCCCCCATTATGACATACATCATGCATATATAATAGAGAATCCCTCCATGAAATCCCGCCCTTAGTGAAGGATCTTGTGATGATGAGTTCTTGAAGAAAAAAGAGAATCCAATGCCGAAAAACAACATTTCTCCCTTTAGGAAGAAGGTACACCAAGTATATGTGTAAAAATGCTTCCCATTGTGGATAGGAAGATGGAATAGGGATCCATATGTAGTATGGTGCAGATGCTCCCTCTGAAGTCTACTCAAATGTTGACAAGTCCTTGATGAATGTAGATGCCATAAACCAATATGGTGGATGTCCAAAAGATGGTGGCAAACAAGGTAACATATCCATTTAGGGAATTGAAACAACCTCCAAAGATGATGAAGCATCCTGATAGGAAGATGTAGGAAGAGAAGCAATGTTGCCTCCCCTCAATGATGTATGTACACCCATGAAAGAAGCTCCTTGATGATTGAAGAAGTTGCACCATGAAAGTTGAATAATATTCCTCCTTATAGGAAGATATGGTTCCATAGGTGTAGTAGAGAATGCTCCCCAACTGGTAGGAAGAATTCTCAGAAGATATGATATTTGAGGAAATTGGTATACAATCTCCAAAGATGAATATGTCTCCTCTGAAGTAAAGAAGTCCTCCAACTCTTGTAAAGAAATGTCCACAATCAAGTCAATCTCAGAAGAAAGCTCAAGTGGTTGAGGTTCAAAGTGTGCCCTCACAACAAGTGAAGAAGTCTCCTCAACAAGGAGAAGATTGATGTCATTGATGATGTCTCCCACATCTTCAATATAAGACTCTACAAACAACCGTGCAATGTCTAGAAGGAAGTCATCCCATGAAGTTGAAATAGAGAGACATTGTATATGTTGCTGCACTAAATCAAAAGCATCTATGGCTGGAACTAGATCAATAGAAGCAATAAGAGTATCAAGATGTGTGATCTCATCTAGAGTTGAAGGTACTATAATTGGAGTGACTGAAGATAGAATGTCTTCTAGAAATGGAGGAACTGCATGGTCTCCATATGCTTTCTAAAGAGCCATCCAAATTTGATAAGGATCATTGAAATTGTCAATGACATCAAAGAAATATTTATTGACACTGAAATAAATGACATCCATAATTATTTTAATGGGTGTTTGATCATTAGAGGGTCGTTCTTTGGAACATAAATAAGGAAATACTTCCTTATGCTCTCTTCTTATATGATCAATTATCAAGGCACTCCATTTCTAATAGTTCCTCTTTGTCAACCTTGGTTTAACACCAAACCAACATATGAAACAAAACTCCATGAGAGAAATAATTGTATGCACCCTCTAAAATGCAAAAAATAATTAATCAACCCCCATAATTCATGATTTGGCACTTTATATGTAGTGTGATTACAATAGGCACTTCGCCAATTTAGGCCTTAGTGGACTTTTGATTTTGCTGTTTACAACCTCCTTTTATAGTTCAAATCTAGAACTTTAAATGTAGCTCAAAAATACAACAATTTTGAAGCTAGACAATGCAAAGAAAGGACCTATTTTTGAAAGTGGTATTTTTGTCCACACAAGCCTATAATCTGATTGTAGATCTAGAAAGTAGATGAAAAATTATTCACTAAAAAAAAAAAAAAAACCCTGATTATGTGTCTAGATGAGCTCATACATATCAATTAAAGTTGCAAAATATAGGATTGGACAGGTATAGTCACTAAAAATTGCAATTTCTGACAAATTCATGCACCAAATCCAAAAAATAATAGCACCACTAAAAAGTTTAGGGAATTCTAACCAAAATCAAAAAAATTGCACTTGATTTGGAGTCCGGTCAATTGAGATGTGGCATCCCAAAGTCAAAATATCAAATCAAAATTGAATCTAGAGAGGAGTTTGATTAAAAAATGCAAGGTTAAAGTTGACGTCCAAATGGTTGTCACAGCAATACAATCTGGCCTACTGATGATAATCAAATGACTATAAAATTTAACATGGTGACCAGTTGACATTAGTAAAAAAATCATCCTGATGATGTGGCAAATGATGTCAACATATGGATTTTACATGTGGCGTATGGTAGGAATAACGTGGTAGTGCCACATGTCTTTGTTGACATGGGGGTTGAGCTATCCATTTAATGGTGTGGCCCTATCTAACATCTTGCTATATGTGTCATGGGTGTGTGTCAACAGATGTCAAAAAATGCACAATGGCTAGATTGTGAATTGTTGGCTGACATTTTAAAAAACCTAGTGGAGAATTTTGTCACCATGCTAGCAGAGGAAGACTTAGATCATTGGTGGTGAGTTGCAATCGCCAGTGATAGTTATGGCTCCCAGTGGTGTTGTGAGGTTAATCCCACATATTCTAATAATAGTGAAGATGAATTGGTATATATTGTTGTGAAAGATGAATTTGATGATGAAGGAGATAAGATAGCACTTATCTCTCATGTTAGCAAAAATGATATATGGATTATTGATAGTGGTTGCTCACATCATATGACTGGTGACAAAACAAAATTTGAGCATATGGAATATTATGATGGAGGTAGTGTAAGATTTGGAAACAATGAACATTGTAATATAAAAGAAAAAGGATGTATCTTGTTGACTAAGTATATGACAATTCTTATTGGGTTGAAGGACTAAAGCATAATCTACTGAGTGTGGCATAGCTGAATAACATTGGATTCAAGGTAGAATTCATGAATGGACAGGTCAAACTACGGGATGGGAAAGGAAATTAGGTTGGATCTAGCAAGAAAACAAAAAGTAATCTATTTTATCTTAATCTTAGTGATTGTTCATGTTTTATTGCTCAAGTAGAGGAAAGTTGGTTATGGAATAAAAGGCTATGTCATGTAAATTTTGATAATATGGTCAAAATAAGAAAACATAAAAGAGTAAGAGGTATTCCTAGTTTGAAGAAACCTGATATGGGTCTATGCAAGAATTGCCAAATTGGTAAGATGGGTAAGACTAGCTTCAAGAGCAAAGCCTATCAGTCAGAAAAAGTCTTTGAAATTGTTCATACAGATTTATGTGGACTAATTGGAATAGAGAGTTATAGTGGAGAAAATTTTTTCATTCTTTTTTGTTGATGGCTACTTTAGAATGATGATAGTAATGTACCTAAAAGAAAAATTAGAAGCCTTTCAAAAATTCAAGTGGTATCTGACAAGAGTAGAAAAAGAAACTAGAAAGAAGTTGAAATGCTTAAGATCAGATAGAGGTGGTGAATTCATCTCCCATGAATTCAATAATTTCTACACTGAAAGAGGAATCAAAAGACAAGTATCAACCCCTGGTACACCACAATAGAATGGTATAGCAGAAAGAAAAAATAGATCTATCAAGGACTATGTAAGAACACTAATGATTGAAAGGAATGTTGCTCTCAAATACTAGAAGGAAGCTATCAGCACTACAGTTCAACTCTCAAATAGTGGAAGGAAGCTATTAGCACTACAGTTCATACCTTGAAAAAACTTCAGTTAAAGAAAAATTCAAACAAGAAACCTTATCAACTATGGTATGACTACAAATGTAATGTAAGTTATTTGAAAGTATTTGGCAGCAAATGTTATATATTGAAAGAATCTAGGAAAGAAAAATTTGATGTAAAAGGTGATGAAGGCATATTTCTAGGATAATCCTACAGAAGTAAACCACACAGATGTTTGAATTTGTCTACTCACAAAATTGTAGAAAGTGTACATGTCAGAATTGATGAATTGGTAGAAAAGAGTGAAGAAGAAAGAAACAAGGAAACTGGAGGCTGTAGAAGATTTTTTTACTATGAACTTGATACTCTACCAAATCTATCTAAGAGAAAAGAAACTTCATCTCTAGAGTCCCTAGAAACTTCAATAGTTATCGAGTTGCAAATAGTGCAACTCGGGCTGCAAGGACCCAAGTCACAATTAGAGGCTACCAAGCTAGTTCAAACTGAGCCTGATGGACCTGAGTCATAGATAGAAGGACCCGAGCTTTAAACTGAAATTCAAGAAGAATATGGTGGAACTCATTCAAAGACCAAAGAGCTTGTGTTAGCAAGATATGTCAGAAGGCATCATGCACCTGATCAGATTATTGAAGACAAATTTGATGGAACAATGACAAGAGGTTAATTAAAAGGTACATGCTTACTTGTTGAATTTGAACCTAGAAGTGTTAAAGAAGTTCTAGAAAATGAAAGTTGGATTGAAGCAATGAATGAAAAGATAGAACAGATAGAAAAGAACAAAACTTGGACTCTTGTTCCTAGACCCAAGAATAAAAATGTAATAGGAACAAAATGGGTATTTAGAAATAAGTTGAATGAAGATGGAAAAGTATCAAGAAACAAAGAAAGATTGGCATGCAAAGGTTATTCTCAAGAAGAAGGTATTGACTATTGTGAGACTTTTTCTCCTATCGCTAGACTAGAAGATGTTAGAACTTTACTAGCATATGCAACACATAGAAGATTCAAAGTATATCAAATGCATGTTAAATCTGCATTCTTGAATGGAATTTTTTATGAGGAAGTCTACATTAAACAACCAAAAGATTTTGTAGATCCTAGCAAAAGAGACATGGTTTGCAAACTAAACAAAGCATTATATGGTCTCAAGCAATCTTCCATAGCTTGGTATGAAAGACTCCATAATTATCTAGTACATATTGGTTTTCAAAGGACTAATGGTAATAGGAGTCTGTATATCAAGGAAGGACCATATAAGAAGATTGTGTTAGCAAAAATATATCAATGATGATACTCTATTTACAAGAAATGATGACTTCTGCAAAGCATTCTCAGAAGAAACGAGTAAATAATTTGAGATGTTCATGTTTGGTGAAATAAAATTCTTTCTTGGATTACAAATATAGTAGAACAAGAATGGTATCTACATCACTCAATCTAAGTATATCAAGGAGATATTGAAGAAATTTGGAATGGAAGATTCAAGACTAGTTGGAACACCTATGTCTACTAGACATAAGCTTTTCAAAAATGATGATTCCAAAGAAGTAGATAAGACCACTTACAGATCAATGATTGGAAAATTGTAGTATGTAGTACACACAAGGTCTGATATTGCTTTAGCATTTAGAATAGTGGCAAGATTCTCAGCAAATTCTAAAGAAAATCACATGATGGAAATCAAGAGAATAATGAGATATCTGAAAGATACTGAAGATAATGGTTTATGGTACAAACTTGGAGGCAATTTGGACTTGAAAGTATTTACTAATGCTAATTGGGCAGGAAGTCTTGATGATATAAAAAGAACTAGTGGTGGAGCATTCTTTCTTGATAAAAGACTAGTATCTTGGACGAGCGAGAAGAAAATTTGTACATCTCAATCCACAGCAGAGGCAAAATATGTAGCAACAGTAGTCAATTGTTCTAACATTGTTTGGTTCAAACAACTCTTGGAAGAAATGAGGGTAGAGATCAAAGATTCAGTTGTCATATATTGTGATAACACCAATGTAATCAATATATCAAAAAATCCAGTAATGCACTCCAAAACAAAGCATATTGCTATAAAATATCACTTCTTAAGAGAGTTAGTGCAAGATAAAGAAGTCAGATTGGAATATGTGAATATAAAGGAATAGATTGTAAACATATTCACCAAACCATTACCTAAGGATGCATTTATATATCTAAGAGGTAAGATAGGGGTTATTCCCCTATTTGAAATTCACTAAATGATGTTTAGTGAATGCATCGACCAAAACCTATTGAATATCAATAAGTTGGTGCAAAATTGGCAAGGGCATATTGCAGATGAATCAATACTTAAGGTACATTGGTATTTACAAAGTTATTATCTTCGGCATGTGTTGTCCAAGAGGGAGAAATTTACTATCATATCTCTAAGAAATTTTTGGAACTAGAATAAAGTAAGTAATCAGAGAGGGAGAAGTTTTCAAAGAAAAAGGTTTTTGAAAGAGGGAGAATGTTCTGAATGAACTTGGTAACAGTTTTTGTAGATAGAATTCAGTGAAAGGAAGAGCTCATACTGACAGAGGGAGTTCTCAAGTCTAAAATCTAAAATTTCATCATGCTATGATATGTTGTGTTGCCATCAATTTCCAAAGAGGGAGATTGTTGGATACAATTGGTTAATTGTGTGTTGTCTTTGATGTTACACAAATGTCATATTACTATTAGTCAATATATGTTGAGATCACTCGGGCAGTGAAGACAGTTCTCAGTGTCTACCAAGCATTTCTATGTTTGTCTAGTTCAAAAGGCAGTGTCTACCGAGTTCACTCAAGCATTGAAGGAAAAGTTGCAAAAAGCGTGTGTTAATCGAGCACACTCAGGTAACGATAAAAATTTGGATGGAACCAATGCTAACCAAGCTCACTCGATTGCAAAAGGATTTTTGTAAGTTTGTAGTGTTAAGCAAGCTTCTATTGGTTAACAAAGGAAATCATTTCTGGGTTAGTTTCTACTAAGTTGGGTCGACTAAAAAAGGATTTTCTTATTTTTTTGAACTAAGCTTAATTGATTTATCTATTCATTCCAGTCAACTAAGGTGATGAATATTGATTATTCTAATTTGTATTTAAGCTGACTTGACAAAATGGAAGATATATGTATAAGGTCAAGTTGTGATTTCAAAGTGTTCGAGTGTAAGAGATGATGATGTGATTGAAGATTTAATGATAAGAAAAGGAAGTGAATTTGAAGGATAAGAAAAATATCCTTGTGGAGTAGCAAAGCCATATTTGATCAGGAAGGATAAAGTACAAGCTAGAACAGAGATTTGTAATCAGCAATTCAGTTGCATTCAAATCAATTCTTCTCATTGTTACTCTCTGACCATTGTAGCAGTGATCTAAATCTCTTAATAGAGTTGGTTTAACAACTATTTGCAAATCCTCTAACAAGGTGGCAATTCCATTGAAGTGTTCTCAAGACCTCTACAAGGCCACTCCTAATAAGGTGATTAAATCATTTAATAGGGTCACACCTAACAGTGTGCTTTGTAACCTTTAATAGGGTTGACTCCTAATAGGGCTAACTTCATAAGAGTGAAAATTAGTAACTAGTTACTATTGGTGGTTTTTTCCAAATTGGGTTTTCACATTAAATCCTGGTGTCAAATGTGTTCATGCTATTTTCTTTTATGTGTTTGCAACTAAGTTAAAGTAATGGTACTTATAGACAACATCTAAAGGTTTATATATTAATCATTTACTAAGCTAATCTAGTTATTATCGAGTTATAGCATTCTATGTGTTTACCAAACTTTAGCAATATTCAATTGTCTGTTTGCATTTTGTATTGACATTTAAGGGATCTGGGATTTATTTTTGTAGTAACTGATTCACTCCTCCCCTCTCAGTTACTCCTCCTATATTTCCAACAATAGATCTACCCCCCACAGTATTATTTTGACTAAGTTTGGAGCTTATCCATTCAGGCTTGTAGCCATTTTTGACCTAATCTAGTTTCTCCACTATCTTCGTGGCTTTGTAGACTTGACTGAAGGCCAACATAGATAGCCTTACTTAGCCTACTACTCCTTAGTTGCTATTATTGACTCTGATCAAGCCACTAGAGCCCATTGTTGGTATGCTTAGGCTCTTATCTTGTTGAGTTAAGTTGGGATTGATATTGACCATCTCCCTCCCTACTAGTTCTTATTGGATGCTCCTGCTCATCTACTCCCCTCTCGGCAGGAGTTGAATGGACATGTTAAACTTGACATTTACAAGTAGTATATCATATGGACTTGGGTGGATTCTCCAAGGGAACTACATCTAAGGATGGCTTTCTACAACAAGCACTTCTTAGATATTAGGGATGGGATTATTCTACACCCTCAGTACTTACATAGATACTAGACACACGCCCTGTGTATCTCCCTTGGCTCCTTTAGAGTTGGCTCACACAGACTTTGAATCTAGGTCGATCACCATATTGCTAGAGAATAAGTTTTGTAGACTTTCTACCTTAGCAAAGGTAGAATCTAAGATCCATTTCCTTTTTAGATGCCCCATATACTATGAGATTAGAGGGAGATTTTATTGTCTATTTAGAGATTGCAGATCCTTCTTGGATTTTTTTAGGCACACAGATCAACATTGCATTGCCCTCTATCTCTGTGAGTTCTTAAAACTTTGTGACCATACTTTACAGCTATCATTTCTCAGGAGTTAGACCTAGGAAAAACTTATTACAACCTTCTTCTCACCCTTAGCTCTAACTTGAGGAGTGAAACAATGTATGGTTTTCCTAACACAGGCCATTCTAGATTTGTGAGACCCCATAGGGGATCTCTTCACTAGAAACACTCCTCTTGTAGCACTCAGCTTCATCACAGGACCTCTGGTAGTTGCACAGATCAGTCATTGTTGGATTTTTTTTCCTATGAGGAAAAATACCTATTCTTTTTCATTATGTCTCTTGCTTTCTTCTTCTTTTTTTGTACTTGTTATTTTTTGGACACTATTTAGTGCTCTATTTGTCTTCTTTCTTCTTGGTGTAAGCTTCCAGTCCCATAGACCCACGTTGTGGTCTTTTGTTGGACATTAATAAAATTATCTTATCTTATGAGGTTGAATTACCTCCAAATTTAGGAATATCCCCTAAATTTAGTGTCAATGATCTATATCCATATAGAGGACCCACTCCAAATGCAAATCATACATGGTTACAACAAGATGTAGATTTGGAAGAAGAAATCCCTATGCCCAAACCAATATAGTTAGAGTGTGTTGGGACTCAATAATCCACAAGGATTTTGAGTACCATATTTGAAAACTTTGTGAAAATGAGCCCCTATAAATGCTTTTCATGCATATGTACCTAGCTATTTTTTTGAGGGCTATAATAAGTTTCAAGTCCTCATTACCTTTTGTTTAGTATATGCATTCATCTCAAGTCCTTAAGTTAAAATTATGAATCATTTCATGAGATGTCATTTGGAGCATTTGAGAAATCTACATTTTTTCTTATTAGCGAATAGGTTTGCATTTGAATATCTTGCACCCAGTGAAATTTTAGGACCTACCACTTTGGTAATGTTTAGTATGCATATTAAAGAACCTATGTTTCATATTTCAAGTAATTTTGACATGTTTTGATGGGGTTTTTAGTATCCCAAAGTTGGATGTTAAATGTATGTCATACTCAAGCATTTTACCCAAAAAATGGGAAGTTAGGTTTGATGAAGTAGAATTTTGACCCAGCTGATCAAAATGTAATGATTCCTTCTCCATTGTAATCTAGAGGTAAAATACTTCCTAAGTTCCATATATTGATCTTACAATGAATCTATTTGATTAGTTTTCAAATGGTATTCCAAATGTATTTCTAAGGTTTCATTGATGATCAATTTCACAAATTTATTGGTAGCCCCATTTGGGATGTTATAAATTTTAATCCATGATAGATAAACCTAAATAAATCACACAACTATGTTCTAAACTGAAAATACTCTCATTATACCAATTTTCAAGTTTTCATGAATCCATTTGTGCACTTTTACATGATGTCGCAATATTGCAAATGATGTGGCCAATTGGAATTCTATAGCAGAATTGCAACAAGCCATCACCTGGTAGAGTGAGCCTAGAGACAATCTGATATGATATTGATACCTCACATAGATTTGACGATGGTCTCTATGTCACAATGAAAAGATGCTCAATAATTAATGATCACAACCTTGCAATGGTGTAAAACATGTTTGCGGGGCTTAACAAGTGTAGAATGGTGAGTTGGTTGGTCTGAGTGAATTAGATTGTAGTTCTTGGAGATGACATGGTGGGCTTCTTGGGTGGATGACGATGGAGCAGTGACTATTCAGATGTGGGGCCCACATGAGGAAATTGATCAATAAAAAATTAGAAGGTTTATTTCAACCAATCAGACAAATTACTTTTTCCAGACCTGTTTGTACCCTTTTTAAATTGGCCTCTACATTTTTATATATTTTGACTAAATGAAATGAAATATTTTAAATGTTTTTAGAGGTATGTTCATTCTGATGGTCTGTAACTTCAAATGAGCACCTAGGGTATGATTTTGGTCCAAATATGAAACTATTATATACATTGGAAAGTTCTCATAGTATAAATTTTAATTTTGCAATCAGAATAAGTGAAAGTCTTAATGGGTGAAAGATATTTCCATTTTTGTGAAACAGGGGAGTTCTCAAACTATTTTCTATTGGCTTTCCCATGGTAGTTCAGATTTAGTTTTTTAGCAAATGATGATCTGGGTATACTCTAAACTTGGCAGAGATGCTCCTCATAGTGTTATTTTCCTTTTCCATTAATTTAGTGGTTTTTCTAGTAGATTTTTTAGCCCAAATTTGGAGGTCCTTTGCATTACTAGTTTCTTCTCATCATTTGAAGATTTTTGCTAGTTTTTTGTGCCAAATGATGAAATTTAATTTGGCTAGACTTGTATCTCTCTCATGTTTACTCTCACCATCCCCATAATTTGTACATATTTTTAAGAGTATATTTGTTGTCTAATCATATAGTTCATCATTAGCATCTCATCCCACTTACCCTCCACTGCACCCATAGACTAATCCTCAAGTTTGTATCATCTCTATACCTATTTTGACACCCTCTATCATCTAAGGTTTTGCACTATACAACCTATGATGCACTCCTTAAACTCTCTCTCCTCATCTTGGGTCTCAAAAAAGATATGGTCCTCATAAAAACATGTCCTCATCTCTAGCCTCATCTATCTATCACACCACTTCCTTTACACCAATCATCTCCACATGCATCCACTAGTAGTATTGTATCCTCGACAACTAATAGTCATTGCAACTGTTAAAATTTGCAATCACTAAATATGTATCATTGGTAGGCCCCTTAGAATGCTTTGTGATTGTGAGAAAATATAGTGTATCCCCACAACAATCCCTACTCTCTACCCAATTGCTTCTACACATGACTTAATAAAAATCAATCAATAATGTATATAGTGTGGCCAATAAAAATTGTTGTGACCAATAATAAGGGAGATGTCCCCTATACTCCTCACAATCTAAACATGGCCTCTAGAGATGTATCAAGGTCATTGACATTCTTCTCTAGCACAACATATTCCCCATGCTATGCTAGGAAACAATACTACTATACATGTACATCTAGGATTGTCTTGTGGAGCTCCGCTTATGTAATATCATCTGAGTCATTACAAAAATCTCTTGTGCCTATATGTGGAACAACGTCACCACAGACACCATGGTAGTAAACCTATGATACATTACAACATATATGTATATGTACAAGGGATAGTGTATACTCTCCTAAATAATTCTCTCTACCACCTAACCACATTTAACAAAAAAGAAACATATGCTTCATAGAAACCAATGGATAAATAAAACTATAACTTGGTACCAACCACCTTGAGCTCGTCATCCTTCATTACTCCCTCCATGGGTGGCAATCTTGTTCCTAGGTCTTACACAACCCTCTCACCATGAATTTGTATGGAGAAAATTTGGTACACATTCTTGAGTATGATGATCATCTCTCCATTGGAACGCATATGCAATAATCATACTAAAATTGGCTTAGATGTTAGGAATTTGTGCCATGCACCATAAACTAATTGCATTGAAAGTGATGCACTTAGATCCTCTATCATTTTTCATATCAAGACCTATGTGGGAAGACTCTACTTCCTCCACATCAATGTATCAAAATCCTTCTACATACTAGGGGCCAAAATAATCAAACTTCTAATCTTGAACAAGATCAACACTTAACTATTGTAAATATGTGACTATACTTAATAGAATCGAAACACACATTTAATTATGCAACCACAATATTCAATTATATGCTTCTCACATAATTGCACACATACAAATAACAATTATGTATAGAAATCATAAATTGAACCCAATTGATAATTTTCAACATCATCAATGCATGAGTTTAATGCAAATGGACGACATTGTAATAGACAATTAAAAAGTAATCTGGCCTAAAGTGACTCATTTAACCAAACACTTGCAAAAATCTCCAAAGTTTGACTAGACATTACCCAAATTTGACAAAAAGGAATTGAATCTCACTAGTAGACCATGACCCTCTCTACATGACCACATCTCAAATTCTCTCCTCCATTACAACTAAAATTTTTCCTTTTATTTTGTATTAACTTCCTCTCAAAAAATTACCAAATCCTCTAACATAAGATAATATTCACCTTTTTCTCTTACATACGTAAGATAATATTCACCTTTTTCTCTTACATATTCTTAGATATTTTTAGTGACACTACGTTCTCTAATGTTAACCTTATTTGAATATTATTAAATTTTTTTTAATGTAAACTTTATGAAATCCTATTCATTCTATTTTCTTGAGATAATAGTGATTCCATAAGTTGGTCTGGCTTTAGTGTCATTAGATTTCTACTTCCTCATACAACAATTGAGTTCCTATTTATTTATAAGAATCTAAGATTTTTTCCCAAATTACTTATCGTTTGAAAATATTATCCTCTTTCAATTTAATATTCCCAAATTTTCTTCATACATTTTACAAAACTTTCTTGATGTTTTTGGGTCTATTATTCAATTTTAAAAACATTGCTGACATCTAAAATCTTTTAGATTTAAATCATTGTTGTCAATGCATTCTAATCTGAAAGATCAATATATCTAACTTGAAGAATTTCCCAAAAGTTTTGTATATTATTGTCCACAAACATTATGATAATAAAGAGGATCTATTGGGAGAATATACTAAGGCAGGACGTAGGAAACAGTCAATTGGTTGGAATCGCCAATTATTTGAAAATATGACCGTTGGAATCTCAGGATCTATTGGGAGAATATACTAAGGCAGGATGTAGGAAACAGTCAATTGATTGGAATCACCAGTTATTTAAAAATATGAACGTTGGAATCTGTATTGACCATTGGAATCTGTATTGCCATTTGAATTGATAAATAGGATATAATTTCTGAGGCAAGTCAACTTGAATTGTTATTGTGTTTCTCTGTTTACTGTCTCTGTGCATTGTTTTCCTATTTGCATCATCAACCCTGTGCAATTGCAATTCTTTTTTTGTTTGTAACACTGTAGATTGTTGTCCAACTGCAAAGAATTGGCAAGAAGATATTCTGTGCATCCATTTTAAAAGAGGATGAAGAGTTGCAGAGGAGATTAGAAATTTTGATATAAAGCCACATGATATGTTCAAGAACGAAGATGTTGCTGATTTCAGAGACCAAGAACTTCCACCATACGACCCAATGGTCATATCTACCTATACATCTGTTAGGCCACAATTCTTGCACTACAAACCTAGCAGACATGATCTCTACTATTTGGGAGGACAACCTGAGCTCCCACCGTATGACCCATTGGTGCCATCCACGTATACATCTGCCAGGCCAAAAATTTTGCAGTACCGGCACAAAAGAGAATACTACGATGAAGAGAATTATCCAATGGAAAGAATGGGCAAGAAAAGCTTCTTAACACCCAATGAGTTGCAGAGGACGAGATTTGCAAAAATGAGAAAGATGTCATACCAGGAGAAATTTCAAAGAATGGTTCCAAATGGTATATCGCCTTATTTCCAAATTATTATTCTCATATTACTGGCGATGCTTTCAGTTTCAATTGTTTGTAGGTATGCAGGGCATTCCACCAAGTTGTCCACTAATTCTAATATGCAAGCTCATCATCAATATGCAAATGGATTTGAGTTTTCAATTAGTGAAAGTCCAGAAGAAATGGACCTTCCAATCAATGGGACTACAGATGAGTTAATTAACAAATTGCAAGCTTTCAGTGATGATTTTGATCTGCCAATCAGTGAATGCTTAGAGGAAATGGACCTTCTAAATAGTGAAATTGCAGATGAAATGGGCCAGTTAATTAACAAAGATCCAGAAGAATCTGGCCTGCAAATCAATGAAAATAAAGAGCACATCAGCATGTCAATTGATGGGTATGAATCGCAGAATCTTGCACTATTTGAGCAGTTGGGCACACCAAAATTTGAGATCACATATAAATTTGGAGCCCATATGCCAATTAGGAAAATTTCAAAGGAGTTGGACCTACCAACAAATAAATATGCTACTAAATTGGTTGTATTAATTAAAAAATATTCGGATGACTTTGGTCTGCAAATCAATGAAATTACAGAGCATATCAACATGTCAATTGGTAGAGCATATGCAGATGGATATGACTTTTTAATTAGTGAAAGTTCAAAAGAAATGGTCCTTCCAACCAATGGAACTACAAATGAGTTAATTAACAAATTGCAAGCTCTCAGTGATGATTTTGGTCTTCCAATCAGTGAATGTTTAGAGGAAATGGACATGCTAATTATTGAAATTGCAGATGAAATGGGCCTTTTCATTAACAAAGATCCAGAAGAATCTGGCCTTCAAATCAATGAAAATATGGAGCATATAAACTTGTCAATTGATGGGTATGAAACACAGGGTCTTTCACTATTTAAATAGTTTTGCACACCTAAATTTGAGAGCATATATAAATTTGGAGCCCATATGCCAATTAGTGAAAGTTCAAAGGAGTTGGACCTACCAACAAATAAATACGCTAATGAACTGGCCCTATTAATTAACAAATATTCAGATGACTTTGGCCTACAAATCAATGATAGTACAGAGCATATCGACATGTCAATTGATGGATATGAACCACATGGTCTTTTAGTACTTGAGCAGTTTGGCACTCTTGAATTTGAGAGGATGTACAATTTTAGAGTCCCTAGTAGCATTTTAGTTGGCCTATCCAAAAAAGTAGCATTGGAGAGCCCCAATCACATGGAATATGCAATATTAGAGGTAAATATGGAGAGGCCTAATCCCATTGAAGATGGTATGTCAGAGGTAAAGAAGGCCAAGGAATGGCTATTGGATGTTATTGCAATTGAAGAAGAATCCGAGCTTTTGGGAGTACTGGATGTTCTTGCAACTGCAAAAGATTCCAAATGTTTGGGAGCAATATTATCTAGCACTTCAATTAAATCTTGTGGAAGTCCCTTTCTTTATAGAATTATGGGTGGATTTTTGTGTGCAGTAGCACTAGTGCTTAATTGGTATAAAAGAAGGGCAATATATTGTTCTTCTAAGACTTGCCTAGAATCAGTTGAAGGAATTCAGGCAAGGATAAACAATACTATGCCACAATATCCTCTAATGCAATTTTTGAAAATGCAGAAGAAGGTTTCGTCTGTGCCTAGCATGCTTTTTCTAAATGAGTATTGTCTAGCACAGGCAGTCAGCTCTTCTGGAAAAAAGAACGATAGCAAGTGGAATGATTCAAGTATAAAAGGAAATGCAATTCACATTTCCAATGTGAAAGCTCAGAAGCACAATTCAGCTTCTACCACAAACCAAGAAAGTATAATAACTAGAGGAATATATATGAAAAATTCTTATTCTATAGGTCTCACATCAGTGGAAAAGGTGATTCTATTTCCCTTGAGAGTGTAGAAGAATCTAATAAGTGTTTCTTTTATTTTGTATTCTTATCTTTACTGCTCATTTCAATATATTTGAAGCAATTTTTCATAAGAGTTATTCCTCCATTCACTAAGCATATGGTATCATATACACTCCAGTTTTTTATTGTACTATTTTTTTATGTCATTCAATGGCTTCTTTGTCCATTGGGCTATTTATTTTATAACATATGCCCTTGATAGTCATCTCTGTTGCACAATGATCTGTTGTAATCTTCGTCTGTTGTAGCAAATCATCATCTTCATGATTTTTCTCATGGGAAATTTCTAAGAAAAGTTTATGTTTGTATGGTGTAGGATAATGATAAGAAGCAGCAAAAATTAATGCCAGTCAGAAAATCAAATCAGCTCTAGAAGGCAACAAAGTCGAACTATTCTTTTTATAAACAAGTATGTAATCTCATCTTTCGTCAACACATTTTTACAATGGGCATGCATACATTCTCATTTTTAGTTGAAATTTTTACTGATTTTGGAGGGATTCCATGATGAACAAGATCATTTTTATCCTACTCCATTGTTATTAGTCTTGCTATTTTAATTTTGTAGCTGATTTCCTTCTAGGAGCATATCTTAAGAATAGTTCGTATATGTATAATGCAGGAAGTAGATAAAAAACAGCAGAAAGGAATACCTTTGAGAAGATCAGAATGGATACGAAATTCAACAAAAATTTGATTGTGGTCATGAACAACATGTTTTAATTTTTTATGCATGAAGGACACTACTAACACCAGTAGGGCTCTACATGGTTCCTCTTTACTACTCCATATTAAGTTGTCATAATGGACAAGTGGCTGTTTTTAGTTAATTAAAATTCAAATGGAAGTTGTAACCACTGGAGATAATAGATAGTTATGTAAATACCTTGTGTCAGAACAATGAAGGATTGGATGTGATTGATGGCAAAAGCAATAAAACTACCTCTGATTTCCTGCATTTTTCTTATTTTCTCGCTGAGGCGGAGCTCTATATGGTCATGTATGACCCCTAACTTGTGTAAAACCTATTTTTTTGGACGATCCTCTTAATCCAATATCACTTTCAACTAGTTAGTTCATTTTTCATATATATTTGTGGAAGTTAGAGTGATTTTGCTAAATTTAGTCTTGAAACCCTGGCTGTGGCAATTTGAATCACAAAATAATTCTTTGAGACCCATTTCACCATTGACAAATTATATGAATTGGTGGAATGGAATGAATCAGTGGAAGAAGGATTTTTTGGATTTCTTTTATGCTACATAAGTTTCCAAGAATAGGGTAGTGTGCTAGATGCCATTTCGATGATGCCCTAGCCTAATATCTTCATGCATTAGGCTTGGCTTACATAGGTAGACTAAGGGTTTGATAAAAGGGTGAGTTGATGAGGGTTCCAAGTGTTGAAAATTGTGGATTTATACCATATGTAACATGTCCAAGGCTCAAAAATCGAGTGTAGAAGTCTAGAGTGGAGGAATCCAATAGCTAATTTGTAAAAGTGGCCTAAATAGGCCAAGTTTCAGACTACCAATCAATTATTGAGTCATTTTATCCTAAAACACCCTACCTCTATTTTGGATATGTAGACGAAGGCTGCAAATAGGTATCCCAATATGCTTTTACATTTGACTCATGACCTAGGAATGGAAATTTATGCTCAAAATATCTTGTTGGAGGTCTACTAGCAGGCAAGCCTAATCGTACATAAAGTATGACTTGATAAGATCCTTGGTGTAAGTTGGAAGTTTTATTTTCGTAGAACCCATTTTTGTGAAATATGGTATCAATAGTCTAATAGCTACCTTCCATCTGCATCAATTTTATTCTCATATTTTAACAACCTCTTATACTGATTTTCCTTCACTATTGAGGCCTCTTAGTCCTCCTAGATTTCCTGCCATTCTGAATTTAAGAATAACGGACACATATTTGGGTGTATGTAATGGTCTTGTGATCTTTTAACCATTCATTTATTGTTGGTAATGACTAAAGGCACAATTAGAACCTTAGAAATGTTTTCATTGGAGATTTATTGTGGGTATTTTTGTGGTTTTGCTTCAATGTATTGCAATTCTTTTCCATTTTACATGTTTAGTTATTATTTATTTGTGAGTTAATGGGTCATAAAGATAAGTAACTTGCAAAGACATACCAAATAAACATAATTTATCTATGAAAAAATGTGCATTACGCGTAGCACCGCTTTTACCTAAATATAAGTTATCCATCATAAGAGAGAAATTTGTGTGCCAACGAAATTAGATATGTGCATACTTGAGCTAGTTACAAATAAACTTTTGATAAGATTAGTTGGGGTTTCTCATTAGCCAATTCTGAGGTCCAAGGTCTGAACTAGGTAGATATTCCATGTTCTCTCTACAAGTTTCTTATTAACATAATAGATTGGGAAAAGTAAATGGTTTGGCATTTCATAAAGTTTAATGATAGCAATTCATTGATTTCAAAGCTTGTTATATGCATTGATTGATCTCATAAACCTACAAATCTAATATGCTAATATGATTATGATCAAGTGGGCATCACTACCTAGTAAATTGTTAGTAGGAGAAACAATGTCCTAATAACATTTTTGCAAGATTGATAGTTCTAGATATAGATTCAGTTGTGTAAACTCACAATATCCATTGAGGATTAGGGATTTCACAAGACCATTACAGCCTTTTCTTTATAGAGAAACCATTAAGTATCCTTTGGTTGTAGGGCCAGTTCTTTGGGCATCACAACTCTTTGGTTTTCTCAATTCAAGATTCTAATATGACATCTCCATTTCAAGATTTTGGCTTCATTGAAGATAAGATTAATAAGCTCAACATGCCAACTAGTGAGAAAACTTTTTAAGCCCTTTCTATATCAGAAAAGATCACTTATCTAACAAAGGAACTTATCTAACAAAGGTTTGATTAGAAGGAGAATGATGTGATGGTTGTTAGAAGATCGACCTTTAAAGCATGAATGCTGATGATATTCCTATGGGGGAGTATTGTAGATATGTTACTATGATGATATGTTACATTCATGACTGAATTTGTCATTGATGTCAACATAGCAGTTTTATGTGGTATCTGATAGAAGAAAAACGGAAAGATCAAGTTGGTACAGATGGCTAGTTGAGTGTTTACACTATCTAAGGTTATGGGAGATACTTATGAGTATCTAGTATATGCAATTAACGTCAAAAGAAGAAAGGATAAGTATAGAAGAGGTTATGTAAGTTTTGGTGATGTTTGTTCTGAGATAGAGTTTACAGAGGCATGTTCTGGTAAACTTGTTATACCTCTTAACAGAGTTGTTATTCTGAGAATCAAGGTCGAGGACATGAAGAAGACATGTTAATGATGACATGGCTAAGCTAGCTCATCATAATATTGCATGTACGAAGAGTTATCCAAGTTGCAAGGTGGGAGATTTATGTTATGACTAAGTGTAACTTGTTTTTAATGTGGTCCTATAATAATTAATTGAGAAGGTCTAACAGCCGACTCAAGGAATTTTTTTAAGGACTCCGTATAAAGGAAGGACATTTCCTTTATCATGGTATGGAATGATATGGCTATATATTTGATGATAAGCAGCAGCAAAATCGAAATGCAAAGTTGAGCAGAGCAGTGCGAAAGTGAAGGAAACTTCATTGTCGAGGTTTTATTGAGTGATCCGAGGTTGATATTTGGATCTGAGGTTCGTGACCTAGTCTACAAGGTCTAACAGTGATTGGTTCAGTTGATAGAACAAAGGAAAGAAGAAGATAATAGTAAATTACATGTTTGAGCAGTGGGCTCTTCTTGTAGTTGAAACTGCATGTTTGGGCAGTGGGCTCATCTTACGTACATTGTACCACAACTCCTAACAGGATTGGAATCTCCTAACATGGATTCAAAGTCTTCTAACAGGGACTCTATGTACTAAATGTTGTAATAAACTCCTAATAGGGTCCATTCTCTAACAAGGAATATTTATATTAGTACATCATCTTGTGGGCATCATTCCCACTGGGGTTTTCCCTCTAATCAAGGGTTTCCCTAGTCAACATATCTAGTGTAATTGTCTATGTGCATTTTATTATGGTTGTTGTTTACTTTGGTTGAATGATTAAGTTTTTTTAAAGAAGATAAATGTTTTAATTGTTGGATAACTGATTCATCCCCCCTCTTAGTTATCTTGGTGGACTATTGTTTCTAACAAAGGTCTTGTGCATTTTCCTATTTTGTTTTATCAGTTTTTGTTTTACTATTGCGAAAGAGATAGGAGAATATATGATTGGACACAGTAGTTAGACCTTGAAAGCATATAGAAAAGTACCTTAAAGAGCATTGTTAACAAAGGGAGTAAGTGACGGACACAAGATTTTATCATGAAAGGGCAGTCATAACTTGAGTGTAAGAGGGATCCTACACTATCAACCATGAAAACATCCTAAAGAAGGAACAAGAAGAGACAATGCTAGAGCATGTGCTTTCAAGAGGACAGGCATGCTTAAACATGAAATCAATGCAATGATAGTCAAAAAGTAATTTCAATACATAGTATATTAGCTCGTGTGACACTTTAAGGAGGAGGTATCTATGGGAGCAAAGACAAGGAAGACAAATTATCTTCCAATGGTCTTTAAGAGTGTCCATGCAAACAATAATTCTTGAAAAGGCATGTGAAATATTGTTGAAGGAATGAATAAAAGGACAATGATGGAATTTCATCACGATTGGTTACATTAAGTTTCAAGAGAAGTGATAAGAGGTAGAGCCCCATAGAAAATGGGGCAGTCATGAATATATAGTCCCTAAGAGAACTATGATGACAAGTGAAAAATGAGACTGAACTAGCGTTAAAACCTTACCACCACTTTCAATAGTCTAAGACAACAATATAAGGTATTTTTGATGATTGAACAACAAATAGGCTCTGTTATGGATATACTACCATGGCTGAAGCATGGAATGCAAACACAGACCTAATAGCCATCTTTCCATTCAAGACTACAAATTTGGATGTTCTTAATGGTAACAGTTACAAAATTGGCAAGGTTAATGGAAGAAGTGGTGTTTCTATAGCAAGATTTGAGGGTTCTATCATGTCGGCTACATTTCAAAATTTTCACATAATAGATTGGGAAAGGAAATGGTTTGGCATTTAATAAAGTTAAATGATTGCAATTCCTATTACCTAAATTGGATGATGTAATAAACTCCCAAATCTAATATGCTAATATGATTATGGTCAAATGGACCTCACTACCTAATATAGGGGATAATTTGTTGATAACTTTATTTATACAACATTATTAGCTATGGATATACACTTAGTTTTGTACATGCACAATAGCACTTTGAAGATTGGGGATTTCAAAGTGTTGTTGTTGGCATTTAATCCTTAAGTTTTGAAGAGGGAATTACTCGTTTATTCATCACTCATTTCAATGGAAGTAGAGTTTCATTATTTTTCTTGGCCTTAGTGACTTGACCACCAATAGTTTCTAGTTTCTGATGAAACCCTTTTAATCCTTATTCTGCACACCTTCCTTTTACAGAGGATGAAAAGCCAAGGATTCCACTCCATGTCTAGATGTTTTATTCATATAAATGCATAATGTAAAATGCAGCATCATTCTTACTTTTTTGTTGTCTATCCAAACACTTATAGCTGCTTATGAAGGTGAATTGAGGATTTCTTCTTTTCTCTGCATCTGCAATTCTTTTATCCTAATATACATGGAATGAACGGTTTACGTCAATCTAGGAGAATCATGTATTTGCAAAGCAAATAATATGTGCCACGAATTTCACAAATTCAACAATCAAACCTATTCCAATTCATAATTATAATGGAAAGAAAAAAAATTGCATCTGAGGCATAATTCATTAATATTATCAGCAATATTGAAACAGTACCATCTTTCTTAATAGAAAATGCTCATTACTAGTTATCCATCTCTCTATGATATCAACAAAGAAAATTGTTAGTCATTTTTCAAATATATAAAATAAAATCACCATTACCAATTAAATAAAATTTTATATAATCCATCTCATTAAAGTCCCTGCCTTGGCAGAGGCTATCATATGCACCACTTTTGAATAACTTTTATAAAAACCATGCAAAGCTATAAATAACTATTCATCTTTTTGTTGTTCTGGAAGTTCAAAAAAGTGTATTGATTTTAATTTATTTCCAGGTAAATTTCAAGAAAAATGAGGACAATTTAATTTCTCTCCCTTGTAAGAAGGCTCG
Organism: Cupressus sempervirens; assembly: GCA_028749045.1. Taxonomy (NCBI): domain Eukaryota; kingdom Viridiplantae; phylum Streptophyta; class Pinopsida; order Cupressales; family Cupressaceae; genus Cupressus; species Cupressus sempervirens. The sequence continues at coordinate 568,803,951 of CM053789.1, read as the reverse complement.
ATGTTGTATTATTTTTAGTAATTGTGGTAAACTCACTCATTAGAAGGGCTTACTGGTTTTCTATTATTGAGCTTATTGCTCATTATGATTCAATTTTTTTAATCCTAATCAATCCCCAACCCATTTGATATTCTTATCTCTGACACTTGAAGAAAAATATTAGTATTGAAATAATTATGTTGTCTATTCATAATATATATTCATTTTCCAATTTGAATGTTCTATTATCCAATCATGTTCAATGATATTGCCTATTGCCTCTCTAGTGATGTCTAGGTTTAAGAGATGTCTAGGTTTAATGCTTATCTCTAGTTATGTCTAGGTTTAATGTATAAGCATGTGAGCCTTTAAAACAAGGGTTGCAGGGCAGCATAGTTTATGCCAAAAGATGGTAGGACAGTTTTAGGAAATATGAAAGTTGTTACTGATCAATTTTTAAGGAGATCAAAGGAGATCAAATTAGTATGAAAATAGACTGTTGAATTGTGATAAACTAGTTGATAATCCAGAATATGTTCATAAAACCAGTCTAAACATTCACAATTAGAATCTTCCTACTAATTGTACTCAACTGTGTACAATTTCTGGATCCTCAATAGTATTAGGCATTGACAAATGAAAAAAACTAGCACAACCATTAATGGCCACTTTAATCTGAAACAATTTTAGCCTTTTCTTTCACCCCTTCAATTGGGTTCTTGATCATAAGATAGAGGATAAGAGAGCTAAAGGATGATAAAGGTGAGCTGGAATTTTTTGGGTTAGTTGATCTTTGAACAAACAATGTTGAACATGCTCAGATCTTTGATATTTGATAGCTTTCATTTAAATTCGATATTCCTTCATTCCAAGAGAGGTTGATTAATATCAACTGAAAAATGATCACTAATTCCTTTGGATCCACTTCTACCATGATATTAAACAACATTTTTGTATCCCTAAGTCTTGGAAACATCCCCTACCATGGACACGCCTACATGGAACATTGTAGAAAAATCCAAACTTTGGTTTGAGATACCGACTGAATATACAATGTTGGGAAGCTCCATATCCCACTTTGGCTTCCATGCAGAGGCATCAGTCTCAAAAATCAAGACAATTACAGGTACTCTGGATAGCCTCTAAGAGCGGCATCATTACTCTCAATGATTTTTTAGCTAGATACTTCTTCAAAACTGGGAATAGCCTCTAAGAGTGACATCATTACACATTTCATACTTTGGACGTCAAATTGTTCCAATCTTAAAATAACTTCAGTTCAGATTAATTTAAACCCATTTTATATTTCTGATGTCAACCTTTTTAATAAAAAAAAGAGCAGTTTAGAATCATTTTTTTAATGTAAAAATCAATTGTAACAAAAGTTAAAGAAACTAGCATTGGCAAATAATGGAGCACCACAGCAATCTGAAATCCTCTTCAGACATCCACAAGTCTGTGAAATCTAATTTAAAAGGTGTTTCCATTTTAACTTACCAATTTACTTAAATGTTTGCACAAAACTCTTCTATTGATTGCCACCTGCGAACCCTAATTACAAAGTGTTCTTGTTTTACGTGTTCTTGTTTTACTGCCATGTGCATGCGCTAGTGGGATAGGTGGATGGCCATGGTATTGTAAAAGACTGGAGGAACTAAAATCCTAGAGTTTCTGCAATACCAATCGGAGGCAGAAAAAAATATGCAACTTCTAAGTTGCATATAATAGAAATGACATTTATAAGAAAACATCTACAAATTGATTGGTCAGATTTAAAAAGCCAACCCACCACACACTTATCTCGCCAGAACTAATTTCCACCATGTGCTGTGGATTTGGAAAGATATTTCAGTTAATTTTGCGTTGTTATTGTGTCCATTGAGAAGATGTTTCGATTACTGTTCGCGTCTCTATTCCATACTCAATACATTTCCTGTGGGCAATGTTCTGTGATCATTTAAAAAAATCAGATAATCAAAACTATGTTCTAAAATGATTGTAATGGATCGATAAATATGGGGCTGTCTGATTGCTGCATATGCAATTGTCTTTGAAAAGCTTGTACAGATAGACAAAATGGCTTAAATGAGGTTGGATTGCGACTGAAATGGAGATAAATACCGTTGGGAGCCGTGAATACAGGTTCACTTGAATTCATGCAACATTTAGTTAGAATGACTGTTAATAAAATAGTAACTGCCAAGTCTCTACCTTTTTTACTATCCTAGACCACAGATCTATGCCCTGGACGGACGCGTATAGAATGCATGCAATATTTGGGGCTTTTGATAATCTTTAGGTTTGATTGTATTTGTGACATGTCAGTTAGCATGAAAATAACAGTCAAATAGCATGCAACATTTGGGCCTTCTCTTGCGTCAGAATGTGTGTTAGATCCTCTAAAAAACCTAAACATCTGCAACGCCTCTAATGTGGCCAAGGAGAACCTGCCAGCACTCTACAACTGATAAAATTCAATAAGTCTCTATTGTAAATGTTGATAAAATCCGATAAGCAATGTTGAATTATAGTATAGCAAAAGAGAAATTAAATGAGGCTATTGGTTGTTTGAGATTGTTCAATCACCATTTAATAGTTTAGCCCTCAGCTATACATTGATTTGAGTACTAAGTTGATGTATCTTAAGAAAAGGATGAAGTGAGTATAGAACTATGGAGGAAGAGAAATCGTGCTAATATGGCCAAGGAGAACCTGCCAGCGCTTACATTGTACACACAACTGATACAATCTAATAAGTCTCCATTGTAAAGGTTAATAAAATCTGATAAGTCTCCATTGTAAATGTTGAATTATAGTATAGCAAAAGAGAAATTAAATGAGACTATCGGTTGCTCAGAGATTGTTTAATCATCATTTAATAGTTTAGCTCTCCCTTATACATTGAATTGAGTACTAGGTTGATGTATCTTAAGAAAAGGATGCAGTGAGCATAGAACTAGGGAGGAAGAGAAAGTGTGTAGTGTGCACTTTTTCCTATTATGCATTGAAATCTATATGGATCACTGATGATAAAGTAAATGAAGTAATATAAATATTTATAAAATGATTGTTTAAAAGATGATTCTTAATTTTAAATTTTGTTCTTGTAGATTTCTATGTGCAAATATATATATATATATATATATATATATATATATATATATATATATATATATATATATATATATATATATATATATATATATATATATATAACTTCTTTCAAGAATAATTATGAATATTATAATTGTCTAGTAGTGAATGTCTCTTGGTTAAAGTTTAAAATAAAAAATATCCTCAAGGAATTAGCAGAGGATTAATACGTAAGGTGATTCCTAATCCATCTTAACAACGACTGTTGGATTATGAGCCATCAATTATTTGTAGTCAATCATTCAAAATAACAAACAACTTACTTGTAACTTATAACTATCAAATATTGAACACATAGTATAAATTAGCGTACTCAAAAATTGTGATGTTGCTACCAAGTTTCAATAATGTAGCTTTTTTAGCAGAACTCATTGACCTATGTTTCATGAGTAGCGGTTCACATGAACTCATCTTTCGTGAAAATGAATGGAACACTTAGCACTCATTGAATATAGGTGATGCTCACATAGATGAAGCACCTGTTGGTTTCGAAAATCGTAGATTAGAATCCTACGAGCCTTGTCCGCTCGATACTAGGATATCCAACCGGTTAAGGCCAACTTGACATGATTGATCGATGTGATCCAAATCTCCTACGCTTCTGGCTCTACAAAATTGAGGCGGGTGTATATAATCTTGGACAAGAACCTTAAGTCCAAGATGCTTATAGCAGATAAATTAGAATGCGAATGCAACAAAAGCTTTTCAAAACGGCAAGAATTATAAAAAGTTTTTATCTTGCAAATTATGAACTGAGAATAAAAGTAAATGATTGTATAAATGTAATAATGTTTTAAATAAAGAATAATTATAGATTACTACAACAAATGAATATATTAACTCTTCAAAGGAAAGAAATGAAACAGTTGTCAGCATATGGATTATGAATTAAGAATAAAAGAACAGTGCTTAATTAAATGGGCAATCAGAGTCAATATTATTAGCTGAAATGTACAACTTTATAAAATTCAATGTATTTAAACTATAAAGAATTTTAACATTCAGACGTGACAAATCAATTATATAATGCAATTTTAAACTAGTCTAAGATGCACTTTAACTCCTATATAGACAAATTAAAATAAATACGAAAACAATGAAATATTTCACAATATCTGTGTTCATCAAATTTAAAATGCAATAATAACCCAGTTCACTTGTCGCAATTTTAAAATATTTATAGAAAATAAATAAAATATTAATAAAAGACACAACTTAATAATAATTTAAAACTTTAATGCAAATAAATTAAAATAAATATTTCTTATTGATTCGAAAATAAAATTATACTGGAGATACTCTTTACGAATGATCCACCCAATACAATTAAGCTTCAAAATCACATAAGAATTTATTCGATAATCCACAGACTTAGTTCAAAAAATCATTTCTTTATCACCATAAAATAAAAATATATCATTGAACATAAGACAGGTAAAATTTTAAAATATAAATAATGAATTGTCCCTCTATTGTGTCTTTTACATCTCATATGTATAAGGGCAAGAAACTTTGCACCTCTTCATAAAAAACTAACAAGTATTTAATATTTAATATCATTTTAATTATATTGGACTATAACCAATCGTTTGATCTTTTATGTATAACATTAGATGTCATCTCATTTATTTTCGTGAATGTTTCTCTGTGCAATCTTCTATCCACTGAATAGCTTCTTTCTCCAAATCGTAATCTGTAACATTCCACTTTCTTTTCCTCACAATATTCAAATCATACATATCGTAATCTGTAACAAATATCGTGCCCTCTTCTCAGATTTTAATTTTAAGTCTCCTCTGTCAACATATGATGTGCTCCTTGTTGGAAGTTTCACCTGCACAATTTATCCTTTCCATCGCACTCCATCATCATCCTGAAACAAATGAAATGAAATATTAGATATATTAACGGTTGGTGCTGATTAATGTAAAATTTCCTTTCTTTCTGTGGAGTGGATCCAGTGTCTGACTTGTGCAAATCTGTTGTTGACGACTTCCCAAAAAATAGCAAGGACTTTCTTGATGGCCGAGGGACGCACTGTCATTAGATTCCCAGAAGTAGAATGAAACATTTTCATATCCTTATTCCTAGTTTGAGGAACAAATTTGTCATGTGATTTGATCGACTCCAAAGTAGGATGTTCACAAATTGATAGAAGATGTTGGATTCCAACACTTCAGATGTAACATCTTCAAAACAAAGAGACTGTACCTTCTTGATAGTTGGGGTTGTAATAGCTGGAGGGATTATGGAAGCAATTGGTAACAGTCCCCTAACTTCTCTATTCTGTGAAATATTCTAAACTGAAATCCTGGCCAAGAACTGCTCTAGCTCTTTCCAAGGACAAAGATGACATACTGACAGATTTTCTTGAAGCTTTCTTAAACAGTCCAGTAAAATCACTGGCTTCTTTTGAAGAAGTCAAACCATCTGCACTAGAATTTCCACTAGTCCTATCTTTAATCAACACGTCAGGTTTTGAGCAATTGCTAAATTTTAACTCTTCATTGCAAAAAGATGATTTGAACACTGATTGTTTCCTACTATATTTTTTGCCCAGCTTCCCTATTTCAGCAGTGTTACAAGTTGGGGGTGAGGTACTAGAAAATATCTGTGGACTACTGGCATGAAGGTTTGAATCCTGCTTTGCCACAAATTTTCTACAATAATCTTGTTCGTGTTCTATATCATGTCCATTGACAAGGAACTATGAATAATAAGTATTTAAATGTGGTGTGTCAACAGAATTTGAGGTCATCTCCAAGGTAATTGGTCTCTGCAAAGATCCATCACATCCATTTTCCTTCAATGAAGATCCATCCAATCTACTTTCCTTTGCAAAATATTTGTCACATTTGGTTTCCTTTAGCAATTAATTCACCGAGGGAAGACATGTTGTTCTGATCCTCGTCTGTAATCGGGCCGCCATTTTTAAACACAAAATTTTCTCCTCTCTCGAGCTTCCATTGCCCACTCTCCACTTCTATAGGGGTCACAAATTTGTGAAAAAGAATTTCATCGGTCCAATTCATTATGCTTGGTAACTTTATCTCAACCTTATATGCTAATAGGTGTCGCTTCATTCTTGAAACTCAATCTAGGATTCTTCACAATAAGAAACCCTATCAATTTTACTGACAACAATGAAAACTTTATCAAGTCTCTAAAAAATGTTTTATCACAAATGGAGTGTCACATTTTAGGGCTTCATCAGCACCGAGACTTCTCAGAAGGTCACCCATCCTAGTACTACTTCTTCTTGAGTCTGCCTAACTACAAAGTGTCCTCCATGGTTTAAACCACTATGCTTGTGACCCCATTTGCAAGTCATATTTTAAATTTGCGACCCTAATATACTCATATATTTTAGTGCTAACATGTTTTTAATTGATATAACTTTTCCAAGTAGATTGTGTAATAGTTTTTTTCATCAATGCTGATGAAAAAAATTATTACACAATCTACCTAGAAACTTTATAACAATTATAGTTTTTTTCATCAATGCTGATGGAAAAAACTATCGCACAATCTACTCAAAAAAATTATATCAATTATCTATGGATTGTGGAAATTTGTTATCTTTAATATTTTTAAAGTAAATTTTTAAGGACAAACATTATATGTAAAATGGGGATAGAGGAGTTTCATTGTCAAGAATACAAAAGTAAAGAACTACAATAACAAGTGAAATAATAAATAGTCTAACCATATTATTTCTATAGGAGATCACTAGTGGATTGGATGATTAAAAAATGGTACAAAGTGCACTAAGTAGAGTAATGGTAGGAGGAACTAGTGTAGTCATAGCTCATCACTTATGTAATATTTATGATGTAGATATAATAGTTGTGTTCACTTTTAGACGATTTATTATGATTGTCATTTTCATTTAGTGGAGAAAAGGGAGAATAGTTTGTAGTTGTCTCATTGCATTACAAGGCGGCAGTGGCCATTAATTTATATAATGAGGCACAAGAAAATTAATAAATAACACAAGATCCACACTCATGCCATAACCCAAAAGATAGGCTTAAGAATATCTATTTTGAAATAAAGAAAATATAATACATTACAAAATTTTAATACTTTTACCTTCCTGAGCATTTTACTATGACTAACTTAATGGATATTCATGTATCTTATGGCCAAACAAGATGTGTTAACATATTGAGTTGGATGGTTGAATCCTAGGTAGCTCCATTTTTCACACCACAACTGCTAGCATAATCTTACCAACTATAGTTTTTTGACATTTTAAGAGACCTAAGTGCTAAAAACTACCATACTATAATGTATTTGTTCATAGAATCTATCACACCTATAAGTTTTTCATTGATAATTAATTGCGTGTAGGAAACCTCAAAGATTTAAACTCTTTTTTTTTTAAATCTCCAAACCAATTTTAGGGCACACTGTATACTAAGGGGGTGGTGGTGAATAAGTATATACAATTGAGGTCTCTTGTGGAGGATTGGCTCACTCTAATTGTACAAACCCTACAACTAGTCATGGTAGAAAAATAATACACAAGAAAGGTCATTCTTACTCATATGTTTGAAAGGATTGTGAAAGCCCAAGATTAGGGGTCCTAGGCAAGCATAGGGATATTATAGCCTTCTCTTCACAAGAGAGAATTATGGATTTGTATGAAAAGACTCAAGAGGAACCTCATAAAGAAATCATGGATTAGTCTTGGGTTTTTTAAATATGAGGAGTCTTAGACAACATACATGTGCATAGTTGGCTAGGAGCTTTCACTCTTTGCAAGAAGCATTCAAGATAGTATTTTCAATAGAAAGAAGTATGCAATAGAGATAGAGATGATTGAGTTTATAAAGGCAGCCAATGCTCGTGACTTAATGAGATATATATTTTGAACTCTATGATTCTGTAATTTTTTGGTGTGAACTCTACGATTTTGATAAAACAAAATATATTACCTTCATAAATGATTTTGTTGTGTTAATGTTTGTTCAATCCATGTAGTTTTGTGCTTCTACCTTCATAAAACCAACCCATTTATGACATGTTGATTTACATATTTTAAATTTTTTGATAGGGAGTTGCATTGGTTAGCTATGTCCAATATTTCTCATAGTATTTTTAGGTAAGCTCTAGCTTACAATGATGCCGAGCTCACCCACCATTCTACACTCATTTGTACATTAATACATATTCTACCAAAACATTGTTTAACACCATAATGCAAGTACTAAACTACAATCACAAACTAGAAAGTAGAAGGGTATATTTATATTAAAGGCTCGTGAAAGGATGCAAGATATCATGAAAAAGTAGAATTAAATTTTTTTATATAAATATAACCAAATATTGATAGTTTTTTCATTTCTATGCGCTTTTCAATTTTGAATCACTTCAATAGATTTTGAGTGCACCCTATTTTGCAAATACAAATATGAATTGATAAAAACATATGCCAAGAAAAAAGTAAATTAAATTAAGAAAAGGATAGTGGAGATGGGTGGTCTACCAAGTTGTGGTGCCACAAAGGTGACACCATTTTCATTTTTTCTAATTTTCAATATGCGCTTTAAAAAAACCTAATTTTTATAAATGGACTACATACCCGCAACCCATTCATTTTAACTCTTTTTTGCTACTTATCCTCGCTATAGCACGTACGCAAATTGCAACAAAACAAGTTTTTTGCCACCTGTCTTGCCAATATGCATCCTCCTCGTCGAAGTTCGAGATCACGAGCACATTGTATGTTATCTAACTTTCTTTTTGCATCATTTTACATGTTTTTTATATTGTTTTGTATGTTTTTTTCAATTTTTCTTTAAATTTGTTTATTTATTTAGATTTCAATTGATTTCTTATCAGGAAATGTGAATAATGAACCAGAAAATCCCTAAGAAGGTCAAAACCAAAACCCTCAACAATATCCAAACCAAAACCCTCAACAAGATCAAAACCAAAACCCTCCACAAGAAGAACAACAAATTCCGCAACCTAAACCAATTGCAAGACCTCCTCCTAGCACATAAGAAAACATTTTAAATGAAATAGAAAGAGGCAAAACTGAATTAGAAGCACTCATTGGTAGGTTGAAAGATTATGGACAAACCAATTCAATGAGAGCTCAATTGGCATCCTCCCTCGAGTCTATTAAGACCCACATAGCTTCTATTAGTGGTCAGTTAGATGTTTGGCAGGTTAAGAGGGATGAACAAAAAAGATATTATGCAAATAAATTATCATATCAAGATGTTAAAAAAAAAGATATACCAAAAGGTAGGATTTGTGCATTATTTAGAAAGCCTGGTGAACAAGATATTGTTAGAGAGAGTACTAAACGGTTCCCCATCCATTGGTGCATACATGATGGTATTAGAAATAATTTTTGGGATAGATAGTGGATGGTTTTTGATGCCCCTCCTTGCAATAATCACGAGGTCCCAATGTATTTCTTAAGGAAATTGTATTGTGAGTTTGTCCTTGGGGAGATCCCTAATTATTTTTATATATTAGACTCTCAGGGTAGAGATGGGGGGTCATCATTTGAGAGGTCGGGGGCATGTCGTGACCCTAGTATAGTTAGGGCACCTGTGGTCAAGCCACATGGTGAGCATGTGACTATTCCTTCAGTCGTGAAGGAACATGTAGAGGCCAACGCTCTAGGGACTATTAGTGCTTTGACACAGACCCTCATTCATTGCACTAGTCCATTAGTTGAAGAGGAGCCTTCTGCATGTCACGGTCACATGTGCACATCATGTAGATCCTTATGCACATTTGGCAGTCATGTTGTAGATGGTGTGGATGATGAGCTAGTGATTGATAAATTCTTGAATGAGACATTTGGCATTGACACACAGGTAAATTACAATTATAATAAACTAATTTGATCACATTTCATATGTATAGTGAATGACTAATTAATTAGCATGTATTGACATTGTTCAAAATTTAGGATTAGAGTGTTGGCGGGACATTCACCACAGACTCTGAGCCGAGACGTGATAGGAGCTTCATAGAGGTACATTTGTTTCATGTTAATTTAATTCATTTGATTATATTTGTTTCATGTTTCATGTTACATTTAATTTGTATTGCATGACATGCAAATCTTGACATATGAGACTCCTCCTCATCTTCGACAGTCCGTCGATTGTGGAGTGGCTGCAGCTATGGCTAGTTCTAGCCATTGACTGAGGTATGAAAGAATTTTATTGGTTTTAGTTGTTGTTTATAATAGTTAGTATTGAAATTTCTGATGTTATTTATAAGTGATTAGATTTATTCAATTGTTGTAGAGTCTTGTCAAACCCGATCATCCACGAGCCTTCGAGGTGGACTTGCAGAGAAACTATATGATGGTGGTAAGAAAATAATTAATTTTGTGTGTACATATATTTGATTTCAATGTATAGTAATTATTTATTAATATATATTTTTTTTGTATCAACTCAAGTTAGAGAAGAACCTCAACAAGAGGACAAGCGAGTGTGTGAGGAAGACCCCGTCATCGCCACCATCTCCCTCTACATGATGACCGAAGACCTCTAGAGATTTGTTTTCTTCTCCTTGTGGGAAGGAGAAGACATAGTTGATAGACATACATGTATAGGCATCAATGGACATATATGTTGGATTTTATGTCAGTGGACATATTCGATATACATTTGATGTATATATGACATTTTATATTTGATGTATGACATTTATTTGATGCATGAGATTATTAGACTTATGACATTATTGGTTAATAAATGATATGTTTGTTCATGTACGACATTATTGGTTATCATAATATATTATGTGTTTTTTAATGTATGACATTATTGGTTATCATTTTATATTATATGTTTGTTCATGTATGACATTATTGGTTATCTGATGTAGAGCCCTCCATTATCACCTTAAGTAGGCTAACTCAACTCGAGGATTCAACAAGAAACTTGGAATCAACTCAAGGAATTATTCCTACTCAAAGGTCAAATGAAGTTCTCTAACTTTGTAAATCACTCCCACAACCATACCAATCAAGTTCACTTGCCCGCTTCCTTATTCCAAACTCTCAAGTAGTAATACTATTCTCGGCCACCTAGTGTACCTAGTGCCTCCAACATACCAAAACTCAATCTAGACCTCATACACTGATCTTAAAACCTTAGACCATCTTAATATAGTATATTTTTCATGTTAAAACTCCCCATAAACTTCCATCCTCTCATATTTCATCATTCTTCTATTACAGCCTTTCTAGACCTGCCTGGTAGCCCTTCTCAACCTGAAATTGGTATTTAATTCCCAAAATTCCCAAATAACCTATCAATGTTTTAACACTTTTAGATACCCTTTTTGAAGTTATTGAATGGCTAACAACCTTAGGTTCCCACCATGTGACTCGTGAACACTTTCATCACCCACTACCTCTTCAATTAGGCCTAGTTAGCCCTTACCTAACAAAGAAACTCCTATATCCCTTTACTTCTAGGTATAATCACTTAAAAATGGTCATCTAGAATATTAGCCCCCTTTTCAACATTTTGGCTAAATTTATTTAATCATTTACCTAGACCAAATTGCTAATAATCAATTTATTTGATTATAACCTATAGTTTGACTATGCTATCCTAAGTTCATTATTTGATTAAAAGAACATGTCCCCTTTTAATTAAATAAAAGACCCCATTCTTCTAACCCACTTAAAGTGCACACATAAAGTCCTTTTTCTATTTTGCAATTAAAAGAAAAGGCTTTGTGACTTTTGTCTTATATGACAAGTCAACTTATATTCTATTGGTTGACTTGTGTGTGCACATGGATCACTCCTCTTTTTGAATTCCACCGTTGATCATCCACCATCTTCATCTTGATCTCTACCATCCATACATCTTTAAAAGGGAGAGAGCTTTCCCCCTCAATCCATCCTCATTTGAATATTGTTATGCTACAGGTTTTCTAACAAGTTTCTTTGGAGCTTTGTGGAGAACTTCTCATTTTTTGTCTCATTCTCTCATTCCATCACATTAGCATAAGATCATATGGCATTCTTAGCATATTTGCATTTTAGTTTAACTTTGATTCCTTTGCAAATAATTAGATCACATAAATTAATAGTTGGATTTGTAACATTCCCATCTCATTGTTAGCATAGCTTGCATTGTGCATCTCATCCTAATCTAGTTTCATTTTTGCATTGCATGATCTAGGAGTTCTTTGACACTAGCACTCTTGCTCTTGTCTAAAGAATCTCCCATTTTGTGGTTTACTAGCAAGGCATGCATTTCTAAGGCTTAGCTGAGAGCTCCTATATACTCATTTGTATGCCCCTTGCACTCCATGACTAGGGAGCTCTAAGTTGGCATTCGAGCTTTCCAATCTATGGAGAATTTCGGATAGAATGATTTAGAGAAGTGCACCTTTTCTGGTGTACATTTTTGGTACCCACCGTGAGGCAGGACTTTACGTTTCGCCCTACTTTTTCTTGTTTTTGCTCACATTTTCTGTACTACTCTGTATTTTCTTTTTTTTTACAATCGCAGTATTGGGCGACATTTTTCCAATATCGCGCGACAGTTCACAGTACTATCGTGTGATACTTTTTTGGAAATAGTGTCACACTTGCAGCTTGTATATTGTCGCCCTCTATGCAGAATTATGTCGCACGAATAGAGTAAAAATTGTTGCCTAGACAAAAATTGTCACCCTCTTATACTGCGAAGTATCGCGCGACTTTTGTTCAGCAAAAAGTATCGCCTGACATTTTTTTGCTCGTTCCTTGAGGAATTTGATCAAATTTCTTTGTAGCTGGCTTGCTGTCATCTTTAAACAGATTTCTAAACTGTTTTACAGAGGTTTAATTCATGGTTTTTATGATTATTTTGTGCTAACTTATGGGCTAACGAGTTGTGATTGCAGGTTGCTTTTTTTTTGTGAAGAAAATATCGAAACCTTGCATACAAAAAGAACGCATGTCAAAGCTTCAAATGTGCAAGGGCTACTAACATTGTTTGCAGGGCTGCTCAAAGCATAAAAACCCAAACTTGCTTTATTTTTTGTTTCCATGTGCAGCATTGAATAAATTGTTCATCTTTTATAGGCACATAAAACTTGTGATTGGAATCTTTTGGTAATAGGAGAGTATGCTCTTCACCCTTGTGGTGAATCAAAAATCTTGACTTGCCATTTGGTTTCAAAAACAAGGGGTAACTAAATCTTCCTGGCGTGTTTGGGAGAAAACAATTGGAATAGGAGAGTATGCTCTTCACCCTTGCGGTGAATCAGAAATATTGACTTCCGAAAGTCTATCCACTTTGTATAGTTAAGATCCTTTAGAGGGCCTGCTCTCGGACAACCTGAGAGGGGCGACCCAAGTGGGGACAAGCCGATTACCTAGCTCTTCCAACCCATTATAAACTCAAGGCTACCAAGGACACAAAACTTTGGTAGACGTAGTGTTTGTCTTCGCCTAGTGTGATCGCTTATGGGATTTCAACCATAGGGAGATCACTAGGCAAGAATGCTTAAGGTACTCTTGTGATCGCAAGATCAGTTACTCATCGCAAGGTGAGGTGTCCCATAATTGGGAGCAAGAGGAACACTATGAACGGAAGCCCGATCTAAAAACTCTAAGTTAGTAACTACCCTTTTTAGCCGCTCAACTTCTTGGTGCAAGGATCAATCCTAGTGGACTACTCGGATCACCCCAAGATTTACACTCACCATATGTGTTCCCTTGGTTGTGCTTATGGCACTTCCATGAAAAAGCCAATATCTCTTGTGGGCAACCACTTGGTGTGAGGCGAAGGAGCATCAAGCGTGGGCTAAGTTGTTGAGTAATGAACCATGACTCTAAGGTAGATTGATTGGCTATTGTTTTCGATGTTTTGACCAGTGTTAACATTCTTGCAACATAAACATTCCGATAAAGAGTTGTTAGGAAGGTTGTTCTGATATCCCAAGTGCATATTAACAAGGTTGTTTTTACTCTTGATCAATTATTTTGAAGACATGTTACAACACTTATTGTTTGCAAACCTTGTTGTTTACTGATACAAGCTGAGACGAAACGCTGTCTGATTGAAATGAATATCTGATTGACAAATTGAAATGAACTCCAAACCAAAAAATTGACTTTTTTTACACAAAACTAGCACTCTGTTGCACGCTTTGACGAGAAATATCGCGCGACATTTTTTCAAAAATTATGTCGCACGTCAGTAGTAAATTATGTCGCACTATGTCTAATATTCTGTCGCACTTGGTATAAATATCTGTCGCCTGAACAAAAAGTATTGCACTGTTGTTGAAATTCTGTCGCACGACATTATTTGCTAAACTTATGTCGCCCTCCTTTTGAAAAAGTATTGCCCAGAGTCATTTTGGGTCAAAAACAGAGTTTGCCATCGGATTTGTTTGGTCTAAGGAGCGTCGCGCTAGTCACCCTTGATCCTGGTCACGTATCAGTGTGTGAAGAATTCATCCTAAGTTGAAAAGATGGGTTTAGTCTGTCAAATGTAAGTCTTGAAACATTTTGATAAATCACTTGTCAAAATTCAGCTATTATCTTTCTAGCTATCCACTATTGAGCTTCTCGCTCGTCTGCTCGGCTCGAGTCACCCATGCTGTAAGATCTTGAGCACAGTTTGACAAGCCATCTAATCACGTTTTGACAAGTGACTAGTCCTGATCGTAAAAGCTTCAAATTCGGCTCGCTCTTCTTGTCCTACTAAACAAAGACAACTCTTTACATGCCGGTCATAACTAGATATCAAGGTGGTAAAAATAGCCACATGCCATTCATTTTCAAACAATTGGAAACACCACCCAAACGTCCTCACAAACAACTTTGTGATAAGAACCTCGAATTTGATCAAACACAAACAGCTAACATTCGGCACAACCCACTTTATAGTTTCAAAAATCCATTTGGTACACCCTTCGAGACACCCGAGGGTACGAGTGGTATAGTCACTATGGTGCATCCCGATGAAATTAAATGTCGCTTAGAAGAACAAGCACGTGAAACCCAAAAGACTTTGGAGGCTATATACGCTACGGAGAGAGAAAATCAACAAGCTGAAACTAACAATCAGGCACGCTACAAAGGATATAAAGGAACTTGTCCTCGAAATCCCTTTGAAAATAATGATGGTAATCACACGCCTCCAAGGACTCCTAGAGCTGCCGCTGGCACATGTCCTTCACCTAAACCATCTCATCATGATAGTGATGAAGAAGTAACTAGCGAAGATGTGATCAAATTTCAACAAGATGGCTTCGCCCAAAAACTAATGCTCAGAGCTTTAGAGGAAAATGGAGATCAATACTTCCGATACATGGCAGCTAGGGGATGGAAACTCCCTCAAGGTTTTAATGTTGAACATATTATCCCAAAACGAGAGCCCACTGAGGCTAAAATCTTAAGGGAAGAAATAAAAGAACTAAGAAAACAATTTACACAACTGCAAACTTCAAAAGAGCCACCTAAGACATCATTTGTTGAATCAATTTGCGCTCTTCCATTTGAGAGGGGTCTATACATGCTACCATTTCCTAAGGATATAGAGGTTCCTAAGTATGACAAATACGATGGAAATGGTGACCCTCATGACCATGTGAGACATTTCTATGCTATTAGCATGGACTTTATGCATGAAGACACCTTTCTTATGCATTTTTTCCCTGGAAGTCTAAGAGGACAAGCTATGGAGTGGTTCACAAAATTGAATCCTCCTCTTAAAACATTTGACAAACTTGTGCAACATTTCATCCAGCAATATTCGTACAACATTCAACATCCTGTGACAGTGCTAGACTTATGCAACATCAAACAAAGACCAGGAGAGTCTTTTGCAATATACCTTCAACGATGGAGATATTTATACGATGGAGATATTTATACGCTTCTACCCGAATTATACTTTGATCTAAGAAAATAGTTATTCACATCCTTCAACGCCATGGTAGAAAGTGCATATCGCATTGAGGATGTTGCTATCAAAAAAGGTGATATTACCATAAACAAGGATAGAATTAACAATGGGAACAGTAAAGACAAAGGAAAACCTTGGAACAAAAACAAGTATGTTGTCAATGACGGAGTAGTGGACACCCCTAAGACTAACGAACCTGCATTTAACCTTTCCAATGCCATCTATGCAGCAAAGCAACAAGAAGGTTTGAAACCACAAACCTTTGACAAAGGCTCTAAATTTGCAAAGAAGCAACGTGTTTACACACCTATGGTCGAACCTTATGAAGTGGTTTTAAAAACCTTAATTGCAAACAAATTGGTCACCTTGCCAGACAACTCACATCCTTATGATCCACCTATTAGACCTCCATGGTGGAGAGAAGATCATACTTGCAGCTATCACCGAAGTAAGGGACATAACACAGAGAATTGCTTCAAACTCAAAGATGTAATTCAAGACCTCATTGAAGCTGGAAAATTTGTTACAGATGGCCTTGTTAAGAATACTGATCATAAGGATTTCCAAGAACCATTACTTGAATATGAAAAGGGTGAGACCTCAAGGGTAGCTACCAAAAAGAATCATGATGCCAAAATCAGTTATGCTTACGTTGACACTGATAATGTTATAAGCATGCTTGAGCCCATTGAATACGTATGTATGACAAGCTCCAACAATGACAACTGGCCAAATTATGATGCTGAAGATGAATGACCAAATGTGGTCTTAAGGACACGATCCACTCCTCAAAATCATACTGATACTAGACCCAAGGTGGTACTCCGGGTGGCTGAGTCTTCATCTTCTCAAGGTGAACCACTCAACGCTGTCACTAGGGGGCAATCTAAGGTTTTCCTAAAAGTTGCTAATGATCCTAAAAATGCTTCATCATCTAAACAACCAATTACTTCCAAAATCTCCAACTATGATCTTGTTGGCCAACTGCAATGCACGCAAGCACAAATCTCCATTTTCGAATTGCTAGAATTATCTCCTTTGCACAGGGATATCCTTGAGAAAGCTTTACGTACTGCCAATGTTCCCACAGATATTGATGCGAAACAATTCCAAGCTATGGTTAACCACATCTCCTCACCTCACTATCTCACCTTTTCTGAAGAAGATGACCGAGCTCTCAATCATCCCCATAACCTTGCTCTTCATATCGAAGTTCAAATCTTTCATACCCACGTCCGTCGAGTCCTGATAGACAATGGTGCAGGGTTAAATATCATTTCGTTCAATGTAATCCAATAATTGGGCATGTCTGAATTTGCCATCGATCCTAAGCGCAAGATCACTATAAAGGCCTATGATGAGGTTGAAAGGCCTTCTAAAGGTCTAATTGTACTACCAATCAGAGTTGGTCCAGTTGAGAAGAATGTCATCTTCCAAGTCTTAGACATACCACTTGCATACAACTTGTTGTTGGGACGACCATGGATTCACGATATGCAAGTAGTACCCTCTACATACCATCAGTGCATTAAGTTCCCTTTTAATGGTACTAAAGTAGTTGTCCCCGGTGACAACTCTATGTCTATCAACAATTATCTGCTGCCGAAATGCTAGTCCCGCACAATCGCTCTTCTCATGAGCTAGCACCATCTTTAACAGAATGTGAACAAAAAATAAAAATGATGAGCCTTGGTATGGGCAAGTATACTTTGGATTCTATTGCTGCCTTACCAATTTCCCCTCGGTCTTATGGAAAACCAACTATTGCAAAGAAGTCTTCTGCTTCTGCTATGACACTTTTTGGCACTTTTGTGCAATCTTCCATACCACTGGAAGCAGAGAAGGAAGAACAAGCCATTAGGGACTGGATCTACAGAGATGAGGAAGATGAGGAGGTTACAATGACTGCCCCTATTTCTCCCAAAAAATATGGAAAAGGCTATAAATTTCTGACAAAAATGGGCTACCAGGGCCACGGGTGCTTAACTGGTTGTAAGAACGCTCTAGTTGAACCTTTAAGTCACACTCAAGGTCATGATGCTCGAGACACCGCTGGTCTAGGCTTTGGGCTAGACAATAATACCCCAAACTGTAGTCAAAGATTACTCATGTCTAGTGAATCGGAGGATGATGACTCTCCCGTAATTGCTACTACTGCACAAGACGAAGACTTTGTTCCTCTCACTTCCCTCATTTGGGGAGAAGACATAGTTACTGCTAATAATGAAGAAGTTTCTACCTCCCAACAACAGGAACAAGAAAGGTCTACTTCTGAGGACATAAATAGAGGACGAATTAGGCAAAATATTGCTCATCTCATAAATAGGGGTCAAAGTACAGATTCTCATGAGTATGAGTGGGAAAGCCTCTCTGATGCATCTTGCGAGCTAGAGGTGGATGTCATTCATGCCTATGCAACCCAACCTGATATAGTCAAACAGTCTAGTATGGGGTCAGATGAGTTTGACTCACAACATGTCTCAATGGATCACGCTAGTTCCTCTAGGACTATTCCTGAGCTAGACTCTTTTGTGACATTTTCTATAGGCTCAACTTCACAAGTCACCAGAGATGACTCCTTCCATATCAATCAAATTGAAACTTCTCCCTCACTCTCACTAATTTACCCAGAGCTCATAGATTGGTCTATCCAAAATCAAAAACCTGAAATATGATCTTTCCAAAATGACTATGAGATCGCTTGTTATCTAGACGCAATTGAACCTGTCATTTCTTCCACCAGCGAACCCACGGTTAACATGACGGAATCAGATATCAAGTACCTCAGTCAAAAAATTAAAAGAAAAAATAAGCGATCAGATGGCGAAAACCACATTGTGGTGGTGTTTGACCCTCAAAAAAGTAAAAATAAAGACGTATCTAATGGTGAAAACCTCTTTGAGGCACCTGTGGATGAGGTACTTGGTAGTCTGCCAAGCTATTTCCGGGATAGATCTTCAGTTCTAGTTGAATCTACACAGCCTATCAACTTGGGAATAGAAGAATGTCCTCAGATTATCCATGTAGCTCAATCTTTGTCAAACAAAGAAAAGACACAGTTTGCTCAGTTCTTTACAGACAAGAAGGTCAACTTCACATGGACATACTCTGACATGCCAGGGCTTGATACAGATCTCATCATGCATCACTTATCAATCTCACCAGATGTCAAGCCTGTCAAACAGAAGTTAAGAAAAATGCATCCACATGTGGCTCTACTGGTCAAGACAGAGTTAGAAAAACTATTGAATGCAACCTTCATTAGGGCCATTGATTATGCTAAGTGGATTTCCAACATTGTACATGTCTCCAAGCATGAAAAATCCATACGAGTCTGTACTGATTTTAGAGATCTCAATAAAGCATGCCCCAACGATGACTTTCCACTACCAAACATCGATATGATAGTGGACATGACTGCGGTTATGAGATGTACTCGCTCATGGATGGATTTTCTGGGTACAACCAAATAAAGATAGCTCCAGCAGACCAAGAAAAGATAGCCTTTACAGGTGCATGGGGTACCTTTTGCTAGAATGTCATGCCTTTTGGGCTCAAAAATGCTGGCGCTACATATCAAAGAGCAATGACAACCATCTTTCATGATATGATGCATAAAAACATGGAAGACTATGTTGATGACACATTGATGAAATCAAAGAAACGAGACACACATCTCAAAGACATTAGTTTGATATTGGACCGTATGGAACAATTCCAACTTAGGTTGAATCCAAAAAAATGTGCCTTTGGTATCACTTCTGAAAAATTGCTAGGTTATATCATTTCAGCAAAAGGCATTGAGGTTGACCCTAAAAAGGTCCAAGCTATCATGGATATGCCTCCACCAAAGACTATCAGTCAGCTTAGAGGTCTGCAAGGATGGCTACAATCCATAAGAAGATTTATCTCTCAATTAGCTGATAAGGCTCAACCTTTCAATAAAAATCTGCATAAAGGATCTACCCATATTTGGAACAGTGACTGTCAACAAAGCTTAGACCAAATCAAAGGCTACTTGGCAAAACCCCCAGTTTTGATGCCACCCATTCTGGGAAAACCTTTGATTCTATAAATTTCAGCTATAGATTCTTCTCTAGGAGCACTCTTAGCCCAAAGTGATGAGATGGGTAAAGAAAGAGCCATATACTATATCAGTCAAACTTTGGTGGCTTATGAACTAAATTATACAAGTATAGAGAAGGCATGCCTTGCTGTAGTTTTTGCCTCCCAAAAACTTTGGCATTATATGTTGGCCCATACAATTCACTTGATTGCCAAGATAGACCCTTTGAAATATTTATTAAGTAAAGCTGCACTTACTGGTCACCTTGCTAAATGGATGATGATTCTTTTCGAATTTGACATTCAGTATGTTGAACGTAAGGCAATCAAAGGACAGGCCATAGCTGACCAGTTGGCTGACTTCCCACTTGAAGATGTAGCACCTCTGCAAATTGAGTTTCCAGATGCCTCAATCATGAACATTACTGACAGAACATGGAAAATGTTTTTGGATGGATCCCATACACAGAATGGAGTAGGAGCAGGGGTGTTGTTTGTTTCCCCTCATGGTTATACGATCCCAAAGTCCTACAAATTATTGTTCCCATGTACAAAAAATATTGCAGAGTATGAAGCATTAACAAATGGGATCAAAATGGCCCTTGAATGGTGAATAACTGAGCTACACATCTATGGGGATTCTCAACTGGTTGTGAACCAAGTGAATAATGAATATCAAACAAAGGATGATAAATTGATCCCTTATAAAAAGTTGATAGATGCTCTAAGGAACTATTTTACCTTTGTAACATTCCAACAAATTCCTAGAGTAGAAAACAAGGTTGTTGATGCTATGGCCACCTTAGCATCTATCCTCCAATTACAAGAACATGAATCGCGATTTGAGTTCCTGGTGGAAGAATTGCGTCATCCAGCCTATGATTCTTCAGATAACCAAGTGATCTACACTATTGTGGGTCACGATTCCTCTCGCTATGCAGCTATTTTCTCCTACCTACGTGATCAGGTTATTCTCAAAACCCTCACGCGCAACCAAAAATGCCAACTCCTTCGTAATGCCTCACACTACACTTTGGTCTCTGGTGACTTGTATAGGAGGGGTCTAGACGGAACGTTGCTTAGGTGTTTAGAGCTAGAAGAGTCCGAGAAGGCACTTGCCGAAGTCCACGATGGCATTTGTGGGGCACATTCTAATGGCCTTGCACTTGCTTGAAAACTGCTTAGGACGGGTTATTACTGGCCCACCATGCAAGCCGATGTTGTGCACTATGCAAAGTCCTGTCAGAAATGTCAGCTCCATGGTAACTTGATACATGCTCCTGGGCGAGAGTTAATCCCTTCTATGACATATTGGCCATTTCAGCAATGGGCCTTTGACTTGGTAGGAAAGATTCGTCCAAGCTCATCCAGCGGTCATAAATTCATCATCACAGCAACAGAGTATTTCACTAAATGGGTTAAAGTTGTACCATTATCTGCTGCTATAGGGAAACATGTTGCCTTGTTTATACTGAATCACATCATTTGTCGATATGGTATCCCATCCTCTATTGTTACAGATAATGGAGGACAGTTCAAAAATAGACTTAAAATAGCTGTGCAAAAAGTTTTGAATTAAGCAACACTGGTCTTCCATTTACTATCCCCAAGGGAATGGCCAAGCTGAGGCCTCTAATAAAACACTGCTGAAAATCCTACACCGCACAGTTCACAAGTCTAGGAAAGATTAGCATTTGCAAATAAATCTGGCACTTTGGGCCTATAGAACCTCTATTCGTACTCCTACAGGGGCTACACCTTTTTCTCTAGTCTATGGCTCTGAGGTTGTTCTCCCATTAGAAGTCAAGATACCTTCTCTGTGCATCACCTTACATGGGTTAATAACCGATGAAGATCATAGAGCTATGAGAGTACAGGAATTAGAGACTCTGGATGAATGGCACAAGGCTGCTTTTGATCACATGAGAGCTTATCAGAAGCACATGTCTACACAATATAAAAAAAAGGTTCACCCTCGTGAGTTCCAAGTTGGTGAACTCATGCTTAGAGAGAATACCAAAAATCAGCAAAATCGAGAACAGAAAGGGAAATTTGAACCTAACTGGCTGGGTCCTTACATTATCACAACAGCATTTGGGTCTGGTGCTTACCAGTTGTCTACTTCAAAAGGTGAAGAACTTGCAGAACCTATCAACATCCTACACTTGAAGAAGTTCTATGCTTAGAAGCTTGCTGCTCAGCTATCTTGTATATATCTATGAGCCTAAAAAAATCTTAAAAATCAAAAAATGTCCTGAAAAAATGATCATCTTAGTGAAAACCTCACTTTGATGTATCACCCAAAAATAAATTTAAAAAAAAATACAAAAAATTGAAAAAAGACCTGAAAAAATCTGTCAAAGTGGTGAAAACCTAGAAATAGGCGCTACTTGAAACCCTTGCACCTATGTCTATCAATCTCAATCATTCACTTCACTAACACATTTCCTAGCTTGGAATTGTTTCTTGTCCTCATCTTGGGGGCATAGCTACTTAGCCTATTGAGGTGTTCTTACGCATTAGGGTTTCTTCAACAACTCACAACATAGTGTTTCTCAACACTTCCCCCACCTTGACATCAAGTGTTTTTCAACACTTTACAGATAGTTTACCTACGATCTCCGATGTCGTGATATTTCTCACTATCAGAATCAAGTCTGGAAGAAATGGCCAAGTGAGTTGCACACACGCACTTTAACACTTAAACGACTGAGCTATGATGATCTTTATCTACTTTGTGTGCTATTTATGATGATTTCTTTGCCATGTGTTCCCTCCCTAATAGTCTTTCGAGGATGTCATTGACTAGAAGACTGGGGGCATGGGGCATGTCTTCTTGATTTCTACTTGTGGGTATACTTTGTTTGTCTATAGTGTTGTAAGCATTCATGCTTGTCCTATTCAACACTTTGACTTATAAATGTATCATCCTTGACTATTTTGCAAGATCGCACTTAGGGTTTATCCTGGCACTTATGCCTTGATATAAGTGTAATCTTGCTAAATTAAACTTAGGGAATCTAATCGTGTAGTTATCTTGACTTACATGTCTCTGATGCTTAGATTGGATTTCCACATACCTATCTAATATCGATCATATTCATATCCTCATAGTTATACTAGTGATGGTTGTATGATCTCATGATGTCCCTAATAAATGCTCAATGATGAAATTAAGAGTCTAAATGTTATGTGCTTCTTGCTAGTAAACCACTTTGCATATTAGCTTGCATTTTAGGTTCATTTTCTAGCTTAGTCTTGCATTCTTGCATATGGGGAAAGCTCTCTCTTCATCTTTTCATAGACATATCGGCTAACTCCTTTCATATATTTCTTTACTTTCATCTTGTTCATGTCTTTTCACCTTCTTAATCTTTCACTTCATCTCTTTTCTATCTTATCATCACATTATATAAATTTTTGACCTCTTAAATAATTTCACCATCCTAGATTCATTTTCGGGATCGAAATCCAAATTCGAGTTCATCTTGATGGTCAAAATTGTCTTTTAAAATTCTACTTTCTTCTAAGCAGTTAGCTGACCTTTTGAGGTCTAATCTCTGAATCATCATTGGGGCTTCTTCATTTCTTCATTTCTTCATCATTTCCATACTTCATATCTACTTAAATTCACTATTTCATGTCTAAAATCACCTTTCTACTCATTTCGACCTTATTTTTATGCTATATCCTTCAAGGTCAACTCTAGTCAAACTGGGGCATTTTATCAATTTTTTTATATAGTCATTCTTGGGTTCTCATCATCTATCTATCATCTTGGACAATCCTATATTCTAATTTTCTCATTTCTAGCCAGTTTTTGCATCCCCTTACCTCATTTCAATTTCAATCCTGAGGGGGCAGAAATACTCTATCACTGCTTGGGAACATTTGTTTGATCTTCTCACTTGCTCTCATTTTATCCGCTTTTCTACGTGTTAGTATTCTTCTTGAATTTTGACATCATCTCTTCCTAGTGTTCAGTACTACTACTATCAGGCTGTACATTTAGGACTTGCTATCTTTTTCTACATTTCGTTCTTCAAAATCAGATATCTATATCTATCACCGCCTACTTGGCCTTCTATTTTCTTTGACATAATGTGTTCCCAGATCGATCACGCATTAGTCAAAGAGGGGAAAATGTAATCACTTAAAAATGGTCATCTAGACTATTAGCCCCCTTTTCAACATTTTGGCTAAATTAATTTAATCATTTACCCAAATTGCTAATAATCAATTTATTTGATTATAACCTATAGCTTGACTATGCTATCCTAAGTTCATTATTTGATTAAAAGAACATGTCCCCTTTTAATTAAATAAAAGACCCCATTCTTCTAACCCACTTAAAGTGCACACATAAAGTCCTTTTTCTATTTTGCAATTAAAAGAAAAGGCTTTCTGACTTTTGTCTTATATGACAAGTCAACATATATTCTATTGGTTGACTTGTGTGTGCACATGGATCACTCCTCTTTTTGAATTCCACCGTTGATCATCCACCATCTTCATCTTGATCTCTACCATCCATACATCTTTAAAAGGGAGAGAGCTTTCCCCCTCAATCCATCCTCATTTGAATATTGTTATGCTGCAGGTTTTCTAACAGGTTTCTTTGGAGCTTTGTGGAGAACTTCTCATTTCTTGTCTCATTCTCTCATTCCATCACATTAGCATAAGATCATATGGCATTCTTAGCATAGTTGCATTTTAGTTTAACTTTGATTCCTTTGCAAATAATTAGATCACATAGATTAATAGTTGGATTTGTAACATTCCCATCTCATTGTTAGCATAGCTTGCATTGTGCATCTCATCCTAATCTAGTTTCATTTTTGCATTGCATGATCTAAGAGTTCTTTGACACTAGCACTCTTGCTCTTGTCTAAAGAATCTCCCATTTTGTGGTTTACTAGCAAGGGCTGCATTTCTAAGGCTCAGCTGAGAGCTCCTATATACTCATTTGTATGCCCCTTGCACTCCATGACTAGGGAGCTCTAAATCAGCATTTGAGCTTTTCAATCTATGGAGAATTTCGGATAGAATGATTTAGAGAAGTGCACCTTTTCTAGTGTACACTAGGACTCCCCAACCAAAATAGTCTCTCTAGAACTTTTTAAGACTCAATATTATCAAACTTCCAAGGTCCCACTAGTCATCAAACTCATTTCCTAACAAACCCTTGTTTCTAGGGTCATTAACCGAGGGTTTTAGAGAACACACTCTTCCCTATAATACACCACCTCAACACTGGTTCTATCACCACAAAATGCACCCCAATAGATTATTTGAACCATCCTTTACCTTCTCCATCCATCAAGTCATTCCCAGCTATGACTGGTGTGGGACTGGTTTCCATTACTCAGTAATTTCCCACCATTTTTGGTGTTTCAAACACTCATTCTTTAATCCCTGCACATGTTCATTGTATCAAAAGGATTTATTTCACATTTGACTCACCACACCAATGATAGAAGACACATTGGTGGGTGATTCAAAGCATTTTATGAAAACCTTGCACTAATGACTCTCTACAGTCACAATACAGACACAGTCACGTTTAACAGTGAATTCCTCAGTCTTGTCACCAACCAAAAGAACTCAAAGAATTACAATAACTTTTATATGAAACCAAAATAATAATTTCCACATTGAGATCTACTCAATATCACATTTCCAAGTACATCTGTAGTCTTTTTATGCTGACTGTACCCTAGTAGAGACCTCCAAAATTGCAGAGAATTAAGTTTTATTGCTCATAAACTTCATTTTTAGTCTCATACATTATGAATCATATTACTCTCCACAGCACCCCATGGATTCCATCCAAAATAGACATAAAACTCCAAACCCAACTGAGAATAACTACTAACTACTTCTAACTACCCCCAACAATCATAACTGATTGTTCACTAACAAAACATATGAAAATGTTTTCAAGTTGACAACAAAGTTGTCAAATTGACAACTCAACATTTCTAAACTACTCTAAAGACTCTAAAAATTTTTTAAAGACAACCTTTATGAGCTTCTTACTTCTACTCGCTAATCCCCATCCTTTAGCCATTTGTGGCTATATTGACAATATTTTGTCCATTTTGCAATTTGCATCTTTTTGTGGAACATTTATGCATATTTTCTATATTAACCTTGAATGACCTACTACTCCTCCATACTATGACTTTGATGAACCAAATACATTACATTTGACTATGACATTAACATTAAATGACTTTTAACTCCTTAAACCTCACTTGTGCCATTTTGGCCTAAGTTTGTCCATTCTTGGCAATGTATTACAAATTTGACAATTTTATGCTTCCCTTACATTTTGATGGCTTCAATAGCCATGGTTCATCATCAAATGACTTTACATATCTTCATTAGGCATTGATTGCCTTTGGTACCTTCATAGGTCCTAGTTTACCCTATAGTTTCATGTTTCCTATTGGTGCCCTTGCACCATTATCATAATATATTATATGTTCCTTCATGTATGACATTATTGGTTAACATAATATATTATATGTTCTTTCATGTATGACATTATTGGTTATCATAATATTTTATATGTTCGTTCATGTATGACATTATTGGTTATCATAATATATTATGAGGTCGCATGGGTATTCGTACCCACACCCCTGGTACTCATACCCACGTACCCAAGTATTGGGTACTCGGTGGAGAGCATCATAGCTAAGGACCTTGATTGAGATTTTGGATTCTTTTTTGGTTTTTTGTTTGTGTATCAGCTCGTTGCTTATCAAGCTTAATTCAATACCTAATCAGTTCGAAACTTTGATAGAATATTGATTAACAATAAACTTGATCATTTTTTAAGCATAAGTTTATCATTTCTAACATGTCATCGTCATACAATTTCTGATCTTGTTCATGTTTAAATTTTTCCTTCTCTGTTATTTGTTTATCAAGCTTAATTCAATACGCAATCAGTTTGAATTTTTGATGCAATATTGATCAGCAATAAACTTTATCAGTGTTAAAGCCAAAAATTTATCATTTGCAATGTGTCATTGTCATATGATTTATGATCTTCTTGTTCATGTTTACAGCCTACCTTCTATGCTATGCATCTAAAAATTTATCATAAATTATTATTACAAACATATAACAAATCTGAATCTAAAAACAATACATTACATTTGCAAACTTTATCAATATTCTTGATTTGAAAAATCATTGTCGTGACTCATAAATTTAGGTTTTCTATAAATATAAAAGTATAATTAAAAATAAAGTTTGACATACCCAAGTAAGCCATTCCCCTATTATAAAAAATAGTTGTACCCATACCTATACCCTGAGTACCCCAAGTACCCTCATCCCGGTGCAACCTTGTATATTATATGTGGATCTTGGTGTTTTCTATACACCTATGTGGTCTATAGGATCTCTTGCTACTTAGAACATCCACTGAGCTTGGCCAACCTCCTCAAATGAAAGCTTTATGTGTGGTAATTTTTAATGAATACGAGATCTGGGACATTGTAGTTGTTAGATAGAAGTTTTATGTTTCATGAGGACCCTTTAATGCATCTAGGTAATTTTATTTTCAGCACCACCCATTGTGAAAATTATTGTGCACCCACTTGCATGGGAACAATTCTTAGTTTAGGTTTCTTAATCTCTCCACACAACAATCAAGCCTCCTACAAAAACTTTTCAAGTTTTTTCAGCCAAAATCATCAATTAAATTCTATTTGGAAAACATTACTGCACCAAAGTTACTGTATGGGGAAAAACTCTTCAAACATTTGAGCAAATGCTGCAAATTTTTCATACCCCTATTTTATTTGGATTCAAGGATAGTTCCTAGAGGACATGCACATTGAGTGGACTAAATGTTAGTAGAAGCGTAATTATGAATTACAGAGGCTAAGAACCATACCAAGCTGGAGAAGATGAGGGGAAAACAAATAACAGAATAAGTTAGATGTTAAACTTTAACTACAATGCACAATATTATTATCCAAGAGGTAAAATCTGAGATGTTGTACATATTGGTACCTAATATATTCCCCTAATCTACCACTAAGTTGGTTCCTAGAGAATGGCAGGGCTAGATATGTCGTTGTAGTTGTTTGTATTTAGCAAATATGTCAGGATAGGTTCCACTGGATGTGTGTAGCAAGTTTTTAGAAGACTTAATTTGTTGTTTTTCTTTGATGTGTTTTGTACATGATGATTGTGTTGTAGACAGAGCAACAAAGGGCTTATCTTAGTACAGAAAAAGTTATGTATCCTTGAGTTCCCCAAACCCTTGAGAACCATTAATACCCATTGTGTCCAATTGCAGAATGAGATATAGAGATTTATGAGCAATTTGCACTTTTTTCTTACCTTGTCCTTTGGAAGGCACTTGTTGTTCTTCCATCATTAGGAAGAGGGTGTCTCTTGTTGGAAAACTTAGATGTTGATTGTTGATGATCTGGTTACTATTCATTCTCATGTATTTGACCTTTGTTTTGGAGAAATTTGAGTGGATAGAGTGATGGAAAGGGTTTGAGGATCTGATGTTTGAACAAAGTGCCCTTGTTTTAGCCTAAAGAACAACCTAGAAGTGGAGACTAGATTCCATGCACCCATTTTTGACCACTTGCCTTGAAAACCAAGCCTAAAGTAGTTAATTAGGTCTGTGCACTTGGTTGTGGTTAGGATATGTTGGAGTGAGTTGGTCCTTGCAACTTTGGAGTTAGTATGAACTAGGAAAAGGGTGCTTAAATCTATAATTTATTCCTCAAGTCCTTTGGTGAGTTTTAGAGTTATTGGTCAAAATCAACATTAGGAGACCTAATAGGCTTCTAGGCCTAATCTTGCAAATCTAGTTGAGGGTTGTTGAGAATAGTCATGTACTTTCCAAAACAACCTACCCTTTCCTTTTGGTATATTAAGTTACCCCATAAAGGGCACTCAAATATATGATTTATTTTCCTCGTTTTTTGGGAAAAGTTGAAGAAAAAGATTTTTGAGTGTTGTTGCAAGGCTACAAGGCAGGCTATTAGGCCTAGTTGGTGAGTTTTGGAGATATGAGTATGAAACCTTGGACAAAAGTTTGTAAACCTTTATAAAATGTTGAATTACATGTGTTGAGGCCATTGGACCACAATTTGAGTCTTGTTAGACTGTTCTTTGATATTTCACCTATTGAAGCTGTCTTAGGATCATTAAGATTGGGCATTGAAGAAGCTTGTTGACTTGATCTCAGTTTGTTATTTGGGCCTTGGATCCACCATATCCTCTACATAAAATCTCCCTTGGTACTTTCATGGTCTCCTTCATAGGTCCTGGTGTACATTTTAGTTTCGTGTGTCCACTTGGTGCCCCTGCACCAATATATGATGTTATGTGTTATGTATTATGTATTATGTGTTACAAATCTTGTATTATTATTTATCTTTTAGATATTTGATTTATTTATGTGGTTTGAATTATTATATTTGGCATACAATTGAATCACCCCCTCCCTAAGATGTGCTTGTCTCTTTCCGGACCTAAAAATTGGTATTATAGCCAAGTCCTTTTAAAGGTGTTTGATCACTTAACGTGATATTTGACATGGAAAGTTTACAAAATGATCATCCTAAGTTTGATGGAACCAACAACCTATTTTGGAAGAATGGTATGACTACTTATATGATATGTATGGAAGATGAATAGTGGGATATTAGTGAGAAGCCTTATGATATACCAAATTATCTATCAAATGCTATTACAAATCAAATAAAGCAACTCAAGAAAAAAAATGATAGAAAGTTAATATTTGATTAGTGCCTTGTCTGATATAGAGTATTTTCACATATATGGATCAATGATAAACTATGAGTCATGGAAAAAGCTAGAAACTATTTGTAAAGGTGATAGGTATGTTAAGCAATCTGAGTTGTAGGGTCTTTAAGGGAAGTATGAAGATATAAGGGTGAGTGAAAGTAAACTATTTCACCATTTATGTAGATAATGAATTATATAGTTTGTTCAATTATAAGTAAAGATGGCACCTTAAGTGATGTAGAGGTCAATGGTCAACCAATGATTTGATGTAGAAACAACTAACTATCCCTTTGCTTTGAAACAATGCCCTTATATCTTCCTCAAGTGTAACTAAAATAGTGACCCAACCCACTCAATATTTTATCATAGGATAATCATTCAAAAGGCTTAACCCACTAAACTCCACACCTTTGGATCTACATGACTAACTCCACTTCCAAACATCTTCAAGCAAGCAAGTTATCCAAGTTGCCAAAAACACCTACAAACTCCATATGACTCAAAATAACTCCAAATATGCAAAGGCCTTAACCAAGGGTTAAATAAGACTTTTATGAGTTATATAATGTGTATTCAATTGGATTTAACCATACACTTGGCTAGACCCAACTCCCAATGCCTAATTCTTCCAAGGTGTCTTAAGAGACCTAATTGAAAAATTAGTAGCTCCAATTGCACAAAAGTCTAAATAACTTAAACTTTATACTTGATAGGATAATACCAATATCACCCTTCCCCAAACTTCTAGATCAAATTGGTTGATCATACACCTTTACATTGGTCATATAAGATTATCCAAATCACAAAATACTCCTTTCACATGGCTAGAACTCCTGTTGTTGTACCTAACCACCATTTTCATGCTAATTTCTTCACTATTTCATACTGTGATCACATTCCCATCCATTTCTTTGCATATAAAATATTAGATCTATATAATAGTTAATCATTGCCATTCCATGGTCTCAAGGCCCTTGATCCCATGAAATGGATCCTCTACATTAATGAGATCAGTATAATTGTTAGGTAAATTATTGAAAACTGTGACTGTTATGTAGATGTGCAAAAACTATGAATTTGATTAAGTTTTAAAAAATTTTAAAGGAATTAGAATTTGCTGCTAAGTCTTACTCAATCCATTTGAAAAGCTTCTCAACTTAGAAGATTCCAAAAGACCCCCCAAGAAGTAATCAAAATGATGAAAAATTAAATTTTAATATTTGAATTTTAATCAAAAAAGTAATCATAGCCATTTTTTTTTATTATTTGAATTTTTTAAATAACAAAATAGCTTTAATTTGATATTCAACCCTTATTCTAATACCTAGACCTATCCCCTGCTCATTCTAAACTTCTTGTAAACATAACTTAGGTAATGACTACCAAATATTGAGCTACCAAATATGAGATGACTACTCTTGGTAAAGAGCTACCAAATATTGAAACTACAATCCAATATTTATAAGGATAAGGAAGAACTTTTGAAAGATAGTAGCTATGCTAAGTGTAAGAATTTTCTCAAGGCAAAAAATGAAAATGACAAGATCTAGTAGCTCAATCGTAACACAAATGTTTCAATTGTTGGCCAACACACACACTTGTTGTATAGTCAGGGATATTGTGATCATTCATGAACTTGAACAACTAACATCATGTTAGAAATAGTGTTGTGCAAAAGGACTACAAAATAGAGGGAAATGACCATCAAATATGCATGATTTAAATAGCTACATTAAATAGCCCTTTACTTCATAAATCACTTCAACTCAATCATTACATTGTACAAACAACTTCATCATATGTCACTTGAACAAACCTATCATGTACAACATGAGGGATAAATCCACAAAATTAAATCTTAAAATGTTACAATAGTACAAACCTCATGGAACACACATGGGATGAATATACATAATCAAGTACTAGTACTTGCACTAAAAGGAGGTGCAAGAGGTATGTCGATAGGTTTTATTAGAAAAGAAGAATTCAAGAGATGTCAAATTCTAACATTTTTATCATGATTCAACTACATAGATTTTGAGTCAAGTTCATTGACCCATGTTTCATGAGTAGTGACTCATAAGAACCCATATATCATCAAAATGAATGCAACACTTAAGCAATTATTGCATGTCTAAGTAATGCTAACAAAGCCAAAACTTCTCATGATGTCAAACATTCAATATTACATAAATTTGAGTATTTAACATGTAACCATGACCATGAGAATTTTGTAGATAAAAGTTAGATAAGATTTACATACACATTGAAACATGTTAGTTGTATGATACTAAGATAGCATATATTCTACTAAATTATATGATTCAGATTTTGTTGGAAAAAAATGGTATTTAAAAAAAAAGTTTAATAATCTTCTCCCATTAATATAGGACCCATTAAAAGATATTAATACCTATTGGCATCAATTGATGGAAGGATAGTATAGGAATATTATTCTTTTTTTATTCATTTCAACTTGAATAGAATACTAGCACTTGGTTCATCTTGGTTGAGAGTTGTGTAATATCCATGCTATGTTCATTTAAATAATTCATTTTAATAATAATATTCAACAATAATAGGTTACATAACGAGGGGAATGGGGAGTGGAGCATGCAGAGCGAGCGGGAATGGGATTTTGAATCAGCAACTAGGCGGGAATCGGGAGAACATAGGCATTGGGGGGCAATCTGTAGCTGCAGGGCAAGAATCAAAGGTGAACGATGTGAATGCCTCAAAGGATGGGGACCCACGAAAGTTTCTGCCTCACCCAGGTGAGAAGATTCCTCCCCTTCACTTGGGTGGTGGGCTGCCTGGGGCCTGGGGGCACTGGTCGAACCTATTTGGAGTCAAACCATCAGGTAAGTTGACATTCCCAAAAGTCATTGATAAATCAGACAAGGAGAAGGGTATCTTTTCTCTAGAAGTTCCTCGAGAAATTATAGACCACAATATCCTCAGTATGGTGAATACTGTGGTGGGAAAATATATAGGGCCAAGGCCCAACATTGATGTTGTGAGGGTTTTTCCCAGAAACAAATGGGATTTAAAGGGGCATGTAGAGGTGACAGAAATGGCTAAAGGTTTCATGACTTTTGAGTTTTCTTGCTTAAAAGACTTTTCCAGAATCCTGTGTGCAAGCAACTGGTCTCTGGGGAGATCTACTTTAATCTTGCAAAAATGATCTTCCAATCTGGACTTAAATAATGATTTCCTATCCCAGGCTCCAGTTTGGATTAGACTCTCAAAATTGCCCATGGAATACTGGCATGAGGATGTCTTTGATGGTATTGCCAGGTCTTTTGGAGAGCTTCTTTCCATTGATCCTGTAACGGAAGCTAAGAAGAGACTTACTTATGCAAGGATATGTGTAGGAGTGACCGAAGGACATGATATGCCTCAAGTTATAGAATTTCAATCTCGATTGGGAAGAAAAAACCAAAAGATTGACTATGAAAGTGTGCCTTTTGTATGCTTCCATTGTAAGAAGGTAGACCACAAAGTTGGATTCTACCCACTATTCAAAGGAAAGGGAATGGGGGGAAAGGCCCGCCCTCAAGGTGGGAAGAAAGATGCTCATGTTCCCAAAAAGATTTGGAAGAAGAAAGAAATGCAAGTCAAGAAAAATGGAGAGGCTGAAGGAAAAGCTAATGATTCTATTCCTAATCTCCAAGCTGAACCCCGGGACCTCCAGGTTGTAGTGGAAGCACTGGAAGGAGAAGGGAAAGAGATAATTGAGGACAAAACCAACCCTTCCCAAATGAAGGAAACCAATGATAATCTCGAAGAGGCAAGTATTATGGAGTCTCAAATACCTGAGAGTTTTGAGGAGGTTGATTCAAACCTTTCCTCTGTCCTAGACTCTATGGATTATCAAAAGGAAGGGGAACCAATATCTCAAAACTCCACAAACCCAGTTAGTAGGGAACCCCCTGTAATAGTGAATAGAATCTTAGAGCAGTTGTCTGCTTCAACATCGGAACAACTAGCCAGGCTAGATGCTTTTTTTGATTTATGTAAAGAAGAAGAAGAGCCACCCTAGATAGAAGTCAGAAGAAGAAAGAAGAATAGTCGGGACCCCTCTCCTGCCTCTCTTGCTTCAATTAGAAGCAAGGCCAAGGCAGATCTTGGTCATAAAACCAACCCGGTGGGAAGGAAAAATAAGAATGAAATCAGGAAGGAGGAAGCAAGAAGAAACATCATGGATAGAATGCAGTGCACCATCCAGGAAGACTGCTCATCAATTAAAGCATGAAGATCCTCCCATAGAATATTTGTGGACTCAATGGAATCCACAAGCAAGAAGTTGTAAGGAATATGATAAGGGATCAAAGGCCTGATAAAAATGAAGAAAGAAAATCTAGAAAATATTAGATTCAATAGCAACATGAATGGAATTGCCTCAAACTCAGAAGGAGCATCTGGAGGGCTACTGCTATTATTCAATAAAAGACATTTCAATATTGTGTCCGAGTATGATGAGGATAACATCCTCTTTCGTAGAGTTCAACATTTGCAAACTAATGATTGATGGTTTTTAGTGAACATTTATGCTCCCAACAGCAAGAGAGATAGAAAAAATTACTGGGTCAAAGGTGGAAAGTTGGTGCAAGCTAGTGACATTAAGAAAGGCATAATCTTGGGAGACTTCAACTCTCTTGTGGAGGACAAGGAGAAGATGGGAGGATTGCCCCCAGATTGGGAAAGTAAGCAGGATCTTTCCAATTTCATCAATGACCTGGCCCTAATGGATTTGGAGCTCTCGAGGGGTACCTTTACCTAGTCTAACAAGAGAGCTGGTCAGGACTGCATTCAAGTCAGATTAGATAGAGCTTTAATCTCCTTGGATTGGTTGCACTCTTTTAGCTATAGATTATCTCTACTTCCTAGAGTTGGTTCTGACCACTCCCCCATTTCTCTTTTTGTGTCCCCTCTTTAGCCCAAGAGAAATTGCCCTTTTAGGTTCGAGAAAATGTGGACTACTCACCCTGACCTATTGGATAATGTCAAAAGATGATGGGGGATTGGTGTTGATGGCTCATCCATGTTCAGAGTCACTAGAAAGCTCAACAATGTGAAGAGGATGGTAAAAATTTGGAACAAGTTTTATTTTGGCCATATTTTCCATGACAAGGAGGAGTTGTCAGACAATCTATCTATTATCCAAGATAGTATACAAAAGGAAGGATATAATGAGAGTAACAAGGAGGCTAAGTTGTTGATCTTATTAGATCTTCATAATATCATCAATAGGGAGGAAAATTTTTGGAGGCAAAAATCTCGAATCACATGGCTTAAGGATGGAGATCAGAACACGAAGTTCTTTCATCTCTCCACCCTAAAACATAGGGCTAATAATAGGATCTCTAGAATCAGGAAGGGGTAGGTGTTGTTGTTTGAAGATCCAGATATCTTGGCTGAAGCGGTCTCCTTCCTCTCTTCTCTTCTCTCCGAGGACCCCCTACTTTCCAAGGTGGACCAAGAGGATATCATCTCTTGTATTCCTCAGATTATTCAACCCCACCAAAATAAACTTCTCTATGCTATTCCTAATGCTTTGGAAGTTAGGGAGGCCCTTTTCTCCCTACTTGGTGAATAATCACTTGGTTTGGATGGGTTTCCCACCTTTTTCTTCCAAATGTACTGGTTGGTGGTCATGGGGGATGTGGTTAAGGCAGTTCAGGAGTTCTTCGGAGCTAGAAGTATTCTTATGGAGATAAATTCTACCTTCTTGGTTCTCATCCCTAAATCCCCAGGGGCTGACTCTTTTGACAAGTTCAAGCCTATCAGTTTGTGCAACTCTTTCTACAACATCATCTCTAAAGTTCTCAATTCTAGAATGCTTAAAATCCTACATCTGATCATATCGCAGCAACAATCTGGCTTTGTTCCTAGGAGACAAATCTTGGACTCGATGCTGATGGTTCATGAGGTTATTCATTCTTTAGAAGCTTTCAAGTGGGAAGGTATCTTTCAAAGGCCTATGATCGGGTGGACTGGTCCTTTCTTGGAAAGGTCCTTCAGGCCTTTGGTTTTGACAATAAAGTGTGTAAACTTATTTCTCAATTGGTGTCTACCTCCTCTCTTGTTTTTCTGATTAATGGAGCCCCCTTTGATTTCTTTAAACCTTCTAGAGGTCTCAGGCTGGGAGACCCCCTCTCTCCTATCCTCTTCATTATTTAAACTAAATGCATTGGGAGGCTTATTGAATGTAAAAAGTCTAAAGGAAGTATTAAAGGGATTAAGCCTTCTTCGATAAATGTCCCCTTCACTCACCAGCAATTTGTGGATGACACTATAATGGGGGGGAAAGCTTTTGTGAAAGAAGCTAAGACTTTGAAAGAGGTTCTTGATACTTACTCCAGAGGGACTGGACAGCTAATTAACTGGAACAAAATCTCGACCTTCTTTGTTAACACCCTTGAAGTCAAACAAAGGAAAATTTCCAAAATCCTTGGTTGTGGGGTGGGCTCTCTCCCTTCATCCTATCTAGGGCTCCCCTTGGGCTCCTCTCCCCCTGACTCTTTCTGGAATGGTATTCTGGATAGATTCAACAAGAAGATGGTTGGATGGAAAGGTACCTCTCTCAGCTAGGTTGGGAAATGTTTACTGGTCAAATCCACTCTTCATAACCTTCCCATTTATGCTCTGAGCCTTTTTGGAATTCCTGTAAAATTTGCAGAGAAAATGGAGAAAATCCAAAGAGGCTTTCTATGGACCAGACTTGAAGGAAAGAAAAAGTACCCTCTTGTTGCCTAGGAGAAGGTCTGCCTCCCTAAGAGGTATGGTGTTCTAGGCATTAGAAAGCTTACCCATCTTAATAAGGCACTTCTTGCAAAACAAATCTGGCGAATCTTCAATAACACTGGTGAATGTAGAGACATTTTGGTAAATAAATACCTCAGAAGACCCTCTCTTCATTTTACTTTATTCAATGAGGACATCCCTAAAGGGTTGACTATTTGGAATGGTATCCTGAAGGCCAGGGACCTGGCTAAGGCAAGGGTCTCTTGGAAACTAGGCAATGGGGAGGATATTCAGTTTTGGTCTGACAGGTGGTTATGGCAAGGCCCACTTTCTAACAACCCAGTATTTGAGAGATGGGTGCAAGAATGCACGGAGCTATATGGGTTTAAAGTAAGCAATTATAGGGTTGGTTAGGAATGGAGAGACATTTCCCTCATTTTTGAGGATTTGAAACCAATAATGACTATGCTTAACTCTTTGATCCCTAGTAATAATAAGGATGAGCTAGTCTGGAGGGATAATCCCAATGGAAGTTATTCTATTGCTTCTGGCTACAACTCTCTCTGGGGTTTAAAGGAGAAACCCCCTTGGGCAGATGCTTAGCTCATAGGCCTCACTCCAAAGATCAACATATTTTATTGGCTGGCCCCTCAGAACAAAATCCTAATGCAAGATAATCTCATGAAGAGAGGCCATGTTATGCCCAGCAGATGCCCGCTCTGTAAAAACCAGTCTAAGTCGAGAAATCATATCTTCATTCAATGTGACTTTGCTAAGGAGGTGTGGAGTTCTCTTAATTAGGAAATGGAGATTCTTTGGTGCTGACCCGATATCCTTATCGACTTTTTTAGTCATTGGAAAAGCCTTTGTAAAATTGCAAGCCAACAAGATAATTATGCCTAGTTTTTGCCTCACTTCTGCTGGAGCATCTGGAAGGAAAGGAACAATAGAATTTTGAGGGATAGAGAGGAGTGAGTAATAATTCTAGGAAGGAAGATTTTGAAAAACATAAAAGAAAACCTTCAAGTGATGAAGGAGGGGGAAGTTGATATAGGGGACAGGAAGACGGTTAAAGAAAAAGAAGAGAATCCCAAAAGACAGGATGCCAGATGGATTCTACCCCCAGAAGGATGGTCAAAAGCCAACTTCAATGGCACTTCTAAGGGCAACCTTGGCCCCTTTGGAAGTGGTGGAATTATAAGAAACAATTTTGCAGAGGGGATTGCGTCCTTTGCTCTCCTGCTTGGAACCCAAACCAACCATTTGGCCAAAGCCAGAGCCACGTGCAGTGTGGTAAAGCTGGCTTTTGAAGCTGGCATTTCCAAAATTTGGCTTGAAGGGGACTCAAAAAACATAATTAACAATATTAATGGAATCTCCCCCCCCCCCTCGTGGTCGATTGCAAATATAATTTATGAGACACGTGCCGCCCTCACAAAATTTGAGAAGGTCCACGTCACTCATGCATTTAGAGAGGCAAACCTAGTTGTTGATTGGTTCACTAACAAAGGGGTGGGAGCAGACAAAGAGATGATCTGGCATTTCGAAAAATATTTTTCAATGGAGGCTAAGTCACTAATCGAGCTGGAGAAAATCCACGAAAGTATGGGTCAATCTAATCATTATAATATTTAATAAAGAAATATTGGATGTTGGCACGAGCCATAATAAGTTTCTTGGTTTTCGTAATCTCATAGGATTTGTTCTGTCATTTCGAAATGTTTGGAGGATCGTTATCATTTTCACTTGCTATTGCAACAGAGAGGTGAATGATCACGAATCCAATAATAGAAACAGAGCCAAAATCTTGGCTAGAAAAAATTTGCAGAGATTGGGGCTCATGAGAATAGTTGAAGAAAAAATGGATGTCATGACTGGAGAATGGAGCAGAAAGGAGCTGACGGGTGAAGTAGAGAAGTGGAAGAATATGGGAAAAGTTTGGAAAATTTTGGAAAAGGGCAGGGTTGCAAATTTTTTCAAGAAACTCCATGGTTTTGACCCTGAGGTCACCAACAACATGGTGAACTCATGGAATAATGGGAAGGTCAAGGTGAACAGGGTTTCTTTCCAAATCACAGAGGAGGTGGTTGCAGAGCTCACTGGTATCCCTATGGAGGGTTTCAAATTCTACAGGGACAAGAAACTTTCGTCCAATGCAGTCAAGGAGTTCATGAAAAATTATGGAGAGATGAACAAGCTGGTAAAGAAAGAGTCTTTCTATGTGACACAGACTATAAAGAATTTTTGGAGGTATGTTTTATATGCCCTCTTTGATTATGTTACCTTGGACCCTAGGTTTGATCTAGTCAGAACTCACCATTTTGTGATTTTAAATCATTTTCACCATAAGAGTAGAATTTCCATTCCCTTTTACCTTCTCACTTCTATGAACAAGGCAATCTCTAGGTTCAAGAAGAAAGCCACTATTAACCCTACTTTGCATGAGGGATTATTGCTCCTCATTCATGAGCATTTCAAACCTCAGTCTATATGCAATAACCCTCCTCAAGTTGAGGATGTTGACAAAGGTAGCTCCATCTTTTCTTCAGACTCTGATGACATTGAGAACATTAGCTCGAAGGAGGAGAATGTTTCCTTAGGAAAGAAGAAAAAAGGTCAAGATAGGAAATAGTCCATAGCTACAACTCCCAGCAGGAAAATCCCTGGGGATCATGGCCAAGCTCAAGCAAAAGAGGGTTATGCTGAGGAGGAGGAGGAAATGGATATGAAAGATTCTGACAAAGTGTCGGAGGAGGAGTTGGAAGAGGAGAAACTTGGGAAAAAATGGAAGAGGGAGGTAGTGAGAGTTGAGAAGACTAGAAATTAGAGGATGGATGCCATTCCTCTTCCCCTCTCCCCTGTCCAATCTTAGCCTCCTTCAGAGGAAAAATTGAATGTCATCACTGGAGAGAATGAGGGGGAAGTGCAGGTCAAAAATAGAAGAAAGGCCTAGAAAACTTTCAATGTGAGGACTGTTACTATGGGGATTTTTAGGGAAGTTATTAACCCTCGGATCTTGGTGGACAACCTGGAGCAGCCTAGGCTCAACGAGCTCATAGACCCAGCTATCCTGGCCATTTCAGACAATGCAAGGGAGACTGGAATGAACCTTCTGAATAATGCCCACAGTAGTATGATTGACAACTTCAAATCAATCAAATGGCTCTTCCATGAGCTAAAGGAAGTTAGAGAAAGGGTATCCCAGATGGAAAGTACTAAGAATAAGATAGGTAATGACAGCCAGGAGGACCAGGATAACAGAGAAAGCTTAAATGAAAGGAGATTTAGAAAT
Organism: Cupressus sempervirens; assembly: GCA_028749045.1. Lineage (NCBI taxonomy): Eukaryota > Viridiplantae > Streptophyta > Pinopsida > Cupressales > Cupressaceae > Cupressus > Cupressus sempervirens. The sequence continues at coordinate 568,764,012 of CM053789.1, read as the reverse complement.
CTTGAAAGCTACAACCACAACTTGGCAAGTTAGATGATTTTTCTCCTAAGTTCGATGAATGACAACATCCAATCCCTTGCTGGTAAACTTAAGGACAGGGGCTTGTTGGTGGAGGAGGGAGGACAGAACAGGGATAAGGCCAGGCCAGATGATGACAAGGCACAATCAGTACATTCACCAGTATGGATCAGGGCATGGAGAAGGTCAGGATCAAATGGAAAAGGAGCAACAAAAGATAGTCGAGGAAGCTCAGACTATGCAGCAAATGGAGAAGATAACTGAAGACTAGTTTTCTTGTCTTTTGTCTTTTCGTCTTCCTGGCTTTTGGCTTTTGGACAGCCTTTTTCTAGTCTATTTTAGTTTGTTTTTTTTTTGGCCTTTCTGTGGCCCTTTGTTTTGGGCTAGGCCTTCAAGCTTTTTTTTCTGCTATTGGACCTTTGTTTTGGCTGGGCTTCTTTTTCTTATTATCAGCCTTGTTTTTGTAAAACTTATGGGTTTCAAGATCCCTTAAAACCTGTTTATCTTATCAAAAACAATAATAGGTTACAACCTAAGACATTGAAACTCAAATACATGTTGGCTTGCAAATCCAAAAGGAAATGAATATGAATGATAGATCCTTTATATTTCTTTCAATCTCTATTTCACTTTGGCTAGAATAATATTTGTTTCAATCTCAATTCCACTCTTGCTAGAATAATATTGTTAGCTACATGGATGTTAATATTTTTTGGTTATGTGGATAGCTTGAGTCTCTACAAGTACTAATGAGTCGGATGAAAGAGAAAAACATGATGTTTAATAGATAATTATTAAGTTTAGTTTGAATATATAAGGTCTTTTCACTAATTAATCTCATTCAACTTTTGTCAGTTAACTATTAAAGTTTTGGAAAATCATGTGGCTATGCTAACCGAAATGTGGATCAATGAGATCAATATTTTAAAAAGCTATACATTTTCTTCAAAGAAAATGAAAATAAAAACTAAAAATCTCCAAAAACATGTGAATAATAATAATAATATAGAATGATAATGTAGTTTACTAATAATATTGTTTTATTGTTTCCTTTTCCACCCATAGTTTCACATTAAAGGTATGAGAAGAAACATGTCTAGGTTTTTAAAATATTTCTAAAATTAGGTACAAGGTATCTTGAAGCAAGATGTGTTTTGTTATATAGAATTTTCTATTAAAATAATTTTCACATTTTTATTTATTAAATATTAGAAATTAAAATATTCAAATTATAAATTCACTCTATGTTATTATTGTCATCATTAGAAAAAATACAATGAATTGAATTATGTAACTATGAGGGACTCCCTTGGTATGAACAAAACTTAAAAAGAAATATTCTAATACAATTGATAGGTGTCCATGAATAAATTTCTAATAATTACATGGCCTGGCTAAATTACAAGGCCTCACATTTATAGTAATCTTTAGAGTCAAATCCTAATAAAAATTTTCAATAGAATCTTCATTTTCTTAGGATTGATATTGCAAAATGAAAAGAATCTAGATACAACATTATTAGAAAGAAAGAGATAAAATCACATGCAAATTATCTCACAAAAAATTGAAGTATGTGAAGTCACTTATACACCCACTTTCTAAGTATCAAAAAAAATATTCCTTTCCTTTGATACTTTATTTAGCTTCTTATCAATTATAGAATTTTCTCTTCTACATGTGTCCCATAACTTTTATAAGTACTTACCCTTTATTATTTAAACCTTCATTTATTCTTCGTATTCATATAATGGCAATTTTATATGCTTCCTTAAATTATATAATTAAATTTTATATTACACTTCCCAATAAATACCTATGAGATCAATATTTTAAAAAGCTATACATTTTCTTCAGAGTAAGTGAAACTAAAAACTATAAATCTCCAAAAACATGTGAACAATAATAATATGGAATGATAATGTAGTTTACTAATAAGTATTGTTTTATTGTTTCCTTCGTCACCCATAGTTCCACATTAAAGATATGAGAAGAAACATGTTTAGGTTTTTAAAATATATCTATAATTAGGTATAGGGTTTCTTGAAGCAAGATGTGTTCCCTTACATACAGATTTTTCTATTAAAATATTTTCACATTTTTATTTATTAAATATTACAAAGCAAAATATTCAAAATTATAAATTTATTCTATGTTATTATATATCAATTTTATTTTAAATTTTTGTTACTTTTTTTTATCAAAAACCCACAGGTACAATACTTTCCTATCATTTTTGCTCTTCATGTTTCTGTTTGACAACCATGCTTGGGACTCTCATGCATGTTTTGTCATTCTGCCACATCCCTTGTCTCTTGACCAACGTACTTCTAAAATTTCTCTCACTCTTGACTTACCAAAATTCTTGTGATAGATATCTCAATTAGATTGTTTTCTTTACTTTTCTATCCTCTTATATTCATGATGTTGTCATACTTATATTGGCTCTGTGATATTCTTTTTGTAAATTTATTCATGACAGAGCATCTTGGACTAGCTTGTCTCATGAAAACTTTCCTTTTGACATTACTTGCCTTCAAACATGATGCCTCCCTAATCAAAGGTTTCATCTACTTCATAAAATTTTACCAAGGAATGAAAGAAGCTCATAGATTTGTCTCCTAAATAAGCTTCAGCAAAGAAAGCAAAGAAGAATATGTCATCTAGGAAAAGCAATATGTAGAAGATCTAATTATGTTAGCTATTTCTTTATTTGGAAGCATCTTATCATCTTAATCTAGTCATGATTTCTTTAAGGTGCATGGCTATGCCTTTTTTATGACCATTTACAATCATAGAAGACTGTTTCTTGATCATAATTGTGGCATTGTCATTAGTGCCTAACCTAATTCACTACACAAATTTGGTAATATGACTATCTTTCCAATTTCTTCCTCGTTGTCATCATGTGATGTGGTCCTCTATCTTTACCTAGCACTCCCTTCAAAATATTTTTCATTAAACATTGATCCATGGGATTATGTATCCCATGCACTTGGTGTTGGCCTTGAATATTTTTGGGCATTTGACTGACATTTCCAGTTAGTATACACAATGTCATTTCCTATAGCACTGCCAACTACACTAACCTTTTCAATCCATGTATGGACTTTCATCTATATCTAAAAGTGATTCTTTATTGTCTTGAATGATTGTAAAATAATTCTTTATATCACCCTTCTGTTTGGACTACATTTTGTGGTAAGATATTATGACTATCACTGAGTTTGATAGTCCTCACACTCTTAATCAACATATGGCATATTGTTATTTCTTCTCTTGAAGACCCATACACTATGTCACTACCATTGTATCAACTTTAGCAACATCAAGAGCTATTGCATTAGCCTCATTTAAAGCATCCTACAATCTACTCTCAATGGTTGCAATAGTTGCCTTTTGAGCTTCTTCTCTCATTGTTTCTGCATCTTTCTTAGCCTCTTCACCCTCAAAGCCTAGTTTTGTAAAGCTAGTGATAGACATGATGTAGCACCTTTTGCACTTTCTTCTATTGCTATAGTAGCTGCTATTCATGACCTATTTTTATGAAGCTCCACATTTAAAGTTGCTACTATCACTTCTGCTTCAGAATCTTTGTTAGTTAATTTAACAAGCTCCTTGCTTACCTGCTCCAATTCTTCTCTTTTGTAGTTAAGTCATGTAATTAGCAATAGTAGAAATGAGGCTTGATTTTCCCCTACTAGGAGGCACATATAAAATATATCATCTTTTCCAAGCCCACCTTGTCCTATGGTAAAAATCTTTGTTTTGCACAAAAAATTCTAGATCCAACATAATCTTTTGTTTAGTTCAAGAGCTAGGGTTTCAAAAGTCAAGCAGCAATTTCATGATTAGATATGATCCTAGTAATTTTATGATTAGATATGATCTTGCAGGAAATATTTTCATAAGATACAATCCTTGCAGATAAGATTTTGAGCAAAGATTTGATATACGGATCAGTCACCCTAAACTATGATCTAAAACTGGTTTTTAGAAAGTTGTTTGGTGGCATGAGACAATTTCCGATTGTAGGCAATCCCAAAGGGAAAGCCTATCAGCTAATTAACCCTTTCCAACATTCCAACTTTATGATAATAATTTACTAGTCAAAGTCTAACAAATTGGAATGCAATGACTGCAAGTATTCTTGGCTATCTGTTACAGGTAACCATGGTTTGGAAGCAAATTAAGAGTATTAGTCTTGTAGCTAGGAAAATGAGCTTAGTAAGCACTTTTGAGATGGTCATCTCGTGATGATCATGGATAAATCATTTCTAGGTTCTCTTACTTGTTTTAGAATATACTAACTGTATTTCATATTGATCAACTCTAGAAAGAAACTGATTTGAAAAGAATTATTTTCTATGACACTGTATCAATAATTTAAGGACACATGAGAGTGTCTTGAATTCAAATCTGAACCCAAAACACATAAGGCAATAAAAATTGTAGGAAATAATAGAACCAAATAAATGTAATCTCATGAGGGCACAACCCTCTATACTAGACTCTATTAGGCTACAATATGACCAATCAACTTATAGGGTGATTCTAGAACTTGTTCTTTACTATTCAAAGCATAAGCTAAACCTACCCAATATATACCTGCATCACTTTCGATGTATTTAGAACTTTTTTCGCTAACCACATCAATGCTCCATATACTCTCATTAGCTACAATGACAATCAATAGATGGAATAAATAGCTACAAAAGCAAATAGATTAGAAGCACCATGCTTTGGTTGCCAATGTTAGCAATGTAGTGGTGAAGACTCAATATCAAAACTAATACTGCCACATTGCCTTGGTCAATATGTGATCTAGTGTCTTTTCCATATCCTTTGAATTTCCATTGTTGTTGCTAGCAACCCATAGGCAATTCCAAGGATTGCAAAAATATTTACAAAAATAACTAGGAGTGCACCACAAGCTTCCATGGATGCGGGAAAACAATCCAAAATACCCCATCCATAAAAAAAATTGTGGCATCCTTCCATACATGGATCATTGTTGTTGATTGATGAAGGGTGCACTAATAGACCTCCAATACCTAGAATTAAAAAAAAAACAAAAACTCCTACATTTCAAATTGAGCTACATTTTTTAAATTTGAGTGAGCAATAACTGCTCATATGGTGGCTGCAAACTCAGTGGGTTACCATAAGAAGAAATTATTTATTTCATAAAATTACTGTATCTACTCATTCAAGAATCAATAGATCTTCTAGTATTGTTATTTAAGTTGTACTATGATGAACATAGCAATTCCATAGGAAATGCATTGATTTTAATTGTTATCTCAAGGGATAATAAAAACAAGTTGATATGTCTTTGTTTGTTTCCATTGATGAAGAACAGATTTATTTTGTGGTGTGTACTGATTACACATGCAAGTCATATTTAATTGACTTGAATGTTTATGTAATGGTATATGTTAAGAAGAGTACCAATGTTTTTGAATTACCCTATGGATGTAGGTGGAGGTTTGGATAAGCCAAGACATGGATAGAGGGGGTATAAAGTGTAGACTATAGATTACATGTCGACATCGTCCACTCCAACTCCCAAGTGATGGTAGCTACAAATTCTTCTACTCCACATCCTTGGGGTTGCTAATTGAGATAAGCTTGGCAAATACTCTATGGCTGACATTGTGTTGTGTTGACAATCATTTAAAGTCCATTGCATTGTGTTTAAATGTTGGATGTATCACCTTAGTAATAGTTTATAGGAATAATCAAACAGAAAAATGAATGATGAAATTGTTGTTGTAAGAAAAGACCCTATGATCGCTATTAATAATTCATATGCATGATGTGTGTAAGAACACTTAGTTACTAGTTCTTGTGACTAGGAGTGAACCAAAGATCATACACTTTGGTCTTAACGCTTCCAAATAGACAACATCTAAAAAAATTATAAGAAGGGCTTCATAAGTTTATGATTTGGATATAAATTTGTTTGGGAGTTTATCTAAAATAATTATAGATGACAAAACAAATTAAAGATAAAAGCTTGTTAGTCATAATATCATTATTCGTAACAATGTTCCAAATGCAAAGAATTGTTTGTTTGACCTTCTAGATTCTCTAAAAATCAAAACATAAAATCTATGATTTAAACTCATCTCATCACTTACACATAATAGTAATACTCACCTTGTCATGTGGACAATCTTGGGGGAGAGTTGCAACATTGTATGTGGATCCAATTGATCACTCTTTCTCTCTCTCCCTCTCTCCCTATTCAATCTAATGAGCCAATTGGATCTGCTCTACATTTTAATGTCTCAAGTATTGCCTCATGGTCTGACTCACGAACTTTCCAAAGAATCTTATTATGTGGTTTTCCACCATATTTTATCAAGTGGACATTTGATGCAACAACAAGTTTTGAATAACGAAGAATCTTCCTCTCTGTTTGCCAATCCTTGAATAACCACAAGTTAGGGTTCTTCATAGAATATCATCTAAGCCATGTGCCAGTTACAACCATCACACCGACATGGTACTCTAAACCTTCACCATCTATAATCGAGTGATACAATTTTTTTTTTGTCTTGGACACAACAAAAATAATAATAATTTGTCCCTTCTTCATTGTCTTCAGGTGCAATAATAGCAAAAACATGGCCTATAGTGACAAATGTACAAAATGTGGTCATTAATTCAGAAAATACTTAGGTAAAAGTTATAAAGTTACATATTGAAATTACAAAGATATATATATATATATATATATATATATATATATATATATATATATATATATATATATATATATATATATATATTACTGGGTTTCACTAGATCAGAAAAGCAGTCAAAGTCAATAGACAAATCCAACTCTACCATTTTCAGTGCTTGTGGGGGGATGATAGGTGTCAATTGGGTCCAAAACCTATATATCCCATTTTTCCACCCATTTAGTCAACTCACACTCATCCCAATTTTCCTCTGCACATGATGGACAATAGCATGTCATTTTTTGTGTGTAGGTACTCCATGAACCTACATCAAAGCTTCTAAAAGAGTGCAAACTCACTAAATCCTGTTAGTGTGCAACAATCCTCATATGGTGCAATGTTAGTATTATCTATCAACCAAAAAAATCTATGAACCGTAGACTCACCTTCCTTACCTGGACCCATTGTAGCATTACACCACTCGATGATGGATTTTGCATCTATCAATATTGTTCCATCTTTGTACTTTAGTTCTTCATGAGCTAAGGCTCTTTTTATGCATGCACCTGCACCATCGTGCTCTCCCTTTCCATGACCAACCTCTGTGAAATTTCACATATATTGAATTCTACACAACCTATGCATCCTACTCAACCAATAGAACATGTATTCTTGAATTGAGATGCACAATTGTCTGACCAAATAATGTGTTGACGATATGTTATGCCCCTATTAACCAAATCTCCATAAAATAGTTGAAAACAGCCATGTACAAACTCCGTAGAATGTGATCAATAATCACTGATATAAAAATGGTACTCTCTCAAAATCTTCCTATCATCCTTTGTACTTGTAGGTGAATGCATGAATGTTATGTGAATAAATATGGAAACCTATTGAGAAGTATAATACTTTGCTTGCACCTCATTTTGTGTTTGTAGTGTGTAGTTCTCTATGAAGTCTACAACCAAAACAATGGTATCCAATGAAAACATATCCTTGCACAACTTGAATTGCAAATCCAGTCATCGCACTCTATGTGTATGCCTTGCATACTCATAAATAATCTTTTCACAAAAAACTTTCATAAACTCATACACTAGAATATTTTCAATGACTAAATCACATCTTTTACCCTATTTCCCATCTTTTAGAGCATATGTCACTATCTTAAATTTTTTGTAATCTACTATTTCATTTCCAATTGCATGTGTATTATCCATATGATCACAAGTTGATAAAAGTTGCAAAGAACCACAAAATAAGCATGTACCATCCAAGCATGATGTCTTGTAAAATTATTGGTTGTCCCCTATTTCACATAAAATGTTGGATATGAATGACCTTGAAGAAATTTGTGGCTCATTCATGTAACAATCCTGCAAAACAAAATCAAACTACAAAAATACACATATATGCCTAAAAACATGAAAATGGTTAGAAAATTCAATATGTGTTCTACAACAACAAGTTGTGTGTGTGTGATTTATCTTGACATAAAATGGTTTACCCATCTCAAAAAATCTTTGACTTATTCAAATTTGAGGATACATACCAATAAATTTTGTAAAATATTGTATGTGAGTTGAGTCCAAAAAAATTTTTGCATGTGGGTCATGATTTTGGCTACCAATCCTCCTTCTTACAACATCTCTTTGATTAGGGAAAACACGTATGTTATTTTTCCAAAAAATTTTGATCAATGATTTCAATGCTTCACTAATTTCTTTATCCTTTTGCAATAGTCTACTGCTAAATGTCCATAACTCATTCTTTGTTGGATCTTCCAATTTGTCACACCTTAGCATGGCTCTCCTTAGAGTACCTCTACCAATTTTTAATATTTTTCTTTTCTTTCTCATGAATCAAGCTTTTTTCATTTGGGTACTTACTATTGTCAATGTAAATACTTGTCTTGTGATATTACTATCTTTGGTGCATGATTTAGAACCCATTTTTTTATGAGCACTCATTAGATTCTTTACAATATTTTTTTCATTTGAATTGTCCATCGTTCTTAGACCAAGAATCTTCATGATAGGTCTAAATTTCAAATTCTTTATCATTTCAACAAATAATTGGAATTGACCTGTAATATTTAATTCTTCAAAAAATAATCTCCACCTATGATTAATTTTTCTTTGACAAGTATGCTTGCTAATCTTGTTAGACATTGATTTCAAAATGTTAGTATCAATATCAATCAAATATATTGGTCTTCTAAAATAAATTCTAGAAGGTGTTATAATATTTTCCATTCCCTCAACATTTTCAACATCAACATTAGGTTGAGTTTATTACATACCTTTAACCAAAGATGATGTGCCTTGGCAATAAGATGCAAAAGATGGAATATCACCTACTTGATATGTTGATGTTGTGCCTTCAACATGACATGATGGAGTGTGTACATCATCGGATCTACAAAGTGTCTCTTCAACATGAGAGGATGATATGACTCCAACATTGGAAGATGGTGTAGCTTCATAATTCAATTTTCTTCTTGAGTGTAACTATACACTAGATTTGTGTCACACTCTAAACCCTTCTATCCAAACAATTCCATGAGTTTGGAATGCTTGGACGCCGACTTAGAGCTCCCTATCCATGAACTGCAAAAGAGTATATTTCAAAAATAAGAAGGCTCTCAGATGAGCCTTAGAGATACTCTTCTTGCTAGTAAACCATGCAATGGGAGGTTCCAAAGACAAGATGCAAGAATGAAAATATCTCAAGGAGTTCCTCAAGAATGCAATGCAACTAAAGATTAAACTAGAATGAATATGAAAAGTGTAGCTATTCTAAGCATGGATGAGAGTCTTACAATCCAAATATTAAGCCATGTGAGATAGATTATTGCAAAATAGAAGCTAAACTAACATGCAACATGAATCTAAGCTAAAATGCTATGGTATGAGAGAATGTAGACAAGAAATAGAAGTTTTCCACAAAACTCCAAAGAAACCTGTTAGAAAACCTGTAGCATAACAATATTCAAAATGAGGATGGATTTGAGGGGGAAAGCTCTCTCCCTTTTAAAGATGTATGGATGGTGGAGATCAAAATGAAGATGGTGGATGATCAACAATGGAATTTGAAAAGAGGAGTGATCCATGTGCACACACAGGTCAACCAATAGAATATAAGTTGACTTGTTACATAAGACAAAAGTCTCACAAGCCTTTTCTTTTAATTTTAAAATAGAAAAAGGACTTTATGTGTGCACTTTAAGTGGGTTAGAAGAATGAGGTCTTTATTTAATTAAAAGGGGACATGTTCTTTTAATCAAATAATGAACTTAGGATAGCATAGTCAAACTATAGGTTATAATCAAATAAATTGATTATTAGCAATTTGGTCTAGGTAAATGATTAAATTAATTTAGCCAAAATGCTGAGAAGGGGGCTAATAGTCTAGATGACCATTTTTAGGTGATTACATTTTCCCCTCTTTGACTAATGCCTGATCAATCTAGGAACACATTATGTAAAAGAAAATAGAAAGCCAAGTAGGCGATGATAGATATAGATATTTGATTTTGAAGAACGAAATGTAGAAAAAGATAGCAAGTCCTAAATGTACAACCTAATAGTGGTAGTACTGAACACTAGGAAAAGATGATGTCAAAATTTAAGAAGAATGCTAACACTTAGCAAAGTAGATAGATCAAGAACAAGTGAGAAGATCAAACAAATGCTCCTAAGAAATAGATAGTTGTAGCAATCAGTATTTCTACCCCCTCGGGATTGAAATTGAAATGAGGTAAGGGGATGCAAAAACTGGCTAGACATGAGAAAATTAGAATATAGCAATATCCAAGATGACAGATAGATGATTAGAACCCAAGAATGACTATAAAAAAATTGATAAAATGCCCATGTTTGACTAGAGTTGACCTTGAAGGATATAGCATAAAAATTAGGTAGAAATGAGTAGAAAGGTGATTTTAGAAATGAAACAATGAATTGAAGTAGATATGAAGTATGGAAATGATGAAGACATGAAGAAATGAAGATGCCCCAGTGATGACTTAAAGATTAGACCTCAAACGGTCAGCTAACTGCTCAGAAGAAAGTAGAATTTTAAAAGACAATTTTGATCATCAAGATGAACTCGAATTTGGCTTTCGATCCAAAATAATGAATCTAGGACGTTGAAATTATTTAAGAGGTCAAAACTTTATATAATGTGATGATAAGATAGAAAAGAGATGAAGTGAAAGATTAAGAAGGTGAAAAAACATGAACAAGAAGAATGTAAAGAAATATATGAAAGGATTTAGCTGATATGTCCACAAAAAGATGAAGAGAGAGCTCTCCCCATATGAAAGAATGTAAGACTAAGCTAGAAAATGAACCTAAAATGGAAGCTAATATGCAAAGTGGTTTACTAGCAAGCAACGCATAACATTTAGACTTTTAATTTCATCATTGAGCATTTATTAGGGATATCATGAGATCATACAACCATCACTAGTATAACTATGAGGATATGAATATGATCGATATCATATAGGTATGTGGAAATCCAATCTAAGTATTAGAGACATGTAAGTCAAGATAGCTATGCAATTAGATTCCCTAAGTTTAATTTAGCGAGATTACAGCTATATCAAGGCATAAGCGGTAGGATAAACCCTGAGTGTGGTCTTGCAAAATAGTCAAGGATGATACGTTTGTAGGTCAAAATGTTGAATAGGACAAGCATAAATGCTACAACACTATAGACAAACAAAGTATACCCACAAGCAAAAATCAAGAAAACATGCCCCATGCCCCCAGTCTTCTAGTCAATGACATCCTTGAAAGACTATTAGGGATGGAACATGTAGTAAAGAAAAATCATAGACATCACACAAAGTAGATAAAGATTAGCATAGCTCAGTCGTTTAAGTGTTAAAGTGCGTGTGTGTAAGTCACTTGGCCATTTCTAAATAATATAAGAATATGATCAATGGTCAAACAACTATCTACACATTGCCCTCTTACAAATTATGAATCAAATCATTCATATGTGCGGTTGTAATTCTATCTAGGAGAGCAAAAGATTGAATTGGTTGTATTAGCTCGGAGTGACAGCGATGAAGAATGGGAAGATTACTAACTTCTGTTGTCACCACACATTAAATTGAAGCATGTTTTAATTACAGGTCTTCTCTCATCTCAGGCAAAGGTGCAATGTGATCAAAGGCTCCTTCGTGGGTCAAGCTATCTCCAAGTTTTCAAGTGATTCTTTCAAATTATTGGCAAGAAGCACCTTTTATTAGAAGTTGCACCATAGCTTAAGGCTTTAGCAAATATTTTTGATGGATGCACTCGTCCTTCCAAGTTACTAGAGAGAACTCTTAATCCATGGGAATGTTCATTATAAGCTTTTTACATTCTCCACAGGCTCTGCATATCGCTCAGTAGTTCTAGTTCTTGATCTACTTTTCTTGAAGACGTGAAACCAAAGCATATGCACTCAATTGATAGCAAATACATTTTTATGGTATCACCTTAAATGTTTGGTGTGTTGGTTTTACTTGTCAACTTGCAAGTATGTGCTTACATGTGTGGCTGAGGATATAAATTGAATCAACTATCTCCAAGCCACAGGTCCACGTTAATGAAGACGTAGGTCCATGTTGAGTAGCCCCTTTTTAAATGCCATGCAGACTATATGAGTTGCAATTTAGATGCATTCAGTCAAGCATCTCACACACTTTGTTAAGGTGTTCAGTTAAATGGTTTTTATTCTTTGTATGCCCATGGCTGCCAACAAGAGTGGGAAGCTTTGTCTGAGATCTAACCAGGCCACACATTACAAAGAAAACAATGCACGTGCCTCTGTTCACACCATTACCATTTAAGTTTTCTGACACATTTCTCGTGCTATCACCTCTTCAAACAACCCATTTGCTGGTATATTTATCTAGTTGCAGATCTTGACTCGCATGGATGGCTGAGTAACATATATTCAAAATAATATGGCACCCTAAAACCACAGTTCATGTTGCTCTAACTCGAGCTTTCTTTTCTCACTGTCGCCTTTAAATTCATTCTAGTTGACTTGTGAAGTTTATTTCTAGCTAGGAGTTATTTTAAGGTTGGAGTTTGGGTTAGAATTGTTCGGGTTAGGATTAGGTCAAAAAGTTGGAGTACGGGGAGAAAGAGTATGACTAGTACGTGGAGAGAGAAAAATTGAGTGTGAAAACTCAAACCATGTACTTCTCTCTAAAAGGTTCTAGTACATGGAGAGAGAAAAGTATGTGGAGAGAGAAAAGTTGGAAGAGAGAGAGTGAAAACCCAAACAAAAACCTTAACCCATACTTCTCTCTAAAGGTTTTAGTACGTGGAGAGAGAAAAGTACGAGGAGAGAAAGTTTAATTTTTCTTTATGACTAATCTCTCTCTCTCTCTTTGATTAATTAATTTAATTAAAACATTAAAACTTTCCGTAAAATGTATGGATAACAAAATTATAATCAAATTTGTATCTATATATCAACAAACAATGTTTAAAAAGGATTGCACTAGCCTTTTCTATACCAAGAATATTCAAAAAGCCTTCAAATACCATATCCAATGGTTGAAGTTGGTGTTTGCTAGCTTCCAAAGTCTTCAAATAGTGTTTGATATGTTGAAACCTGTGTTTTCTATCAGAACAACATAATGCACAATAGACCAAAAGAAAAGAATGGATGAAATGGGACCCAAACTTTCTTTGTGACCATTTTTGGGTGATTTTACATAGTGCATACGCACTATAGTGCATATGCACTATGTCAAATCACATCTCTCTCTATCCCACCATCCCCCATCCCCTACTCTCTCTCTCCCTACTCTCTCTCTCACTCTCCCTCTCCTACTCCCTCTCCCATCACCTACTCTCTCTCACTCTCCCTCTCCTCCTCCCTCTTCCATCGCCTACTCTCTCTCACACTCTCTCTTGTCCCCTACTCTCTCACTCTCTATCCTCTCCCATCCCCTACTCTCTCTCCTCTCCCATCCCCTACTCTCTCTATCTCACACACTCCCATCCCCGCTCTCTCTTGAGCTACTCTCTCTCTCCAATCCCCTACTCTCTCTTTCTTTCTCTCTCCCCCTACTCTCTCTCCCCTCTTCCATCCCCTACTCTCTCTCTCTCTCTCCCTCTCCCACTACCTACTCTCTCTCTCTCTCTCTCTCTCTCTCTCTCTCTCTCTCTCTCTCTCCCCCACTGCCTACTCTCTCTCACCCTCTCCTCTCCCATCCCCTACTCTCTAGATCTCTCACATACACTCCCATCCCCCCTCTCTCTCCCTCTCCCACTCCCTCTCCCACTACCTACTATCTCTCTCTCACACACACTCTCCCTCTCTACTCTCTCTCCCATCCCCGACTCTCACTCTCTCTCTCCCATCCTCTCACTCTATCTCTCCCATCCCATACTCTCTCTATCACCCCCTACTCTCTCACACTCTCACACTCTCTCCCATCCCCTACTCTCTCTCTTTCACAAACACACACACACACACTTCTACCCCCTCTCTCTATCTTCTCTCCCATCCCCTACTCTCTAGATTTGTCACACACACTCCCATCCCCCTCTCTTTCCCTCTCCCTACTCTCTCTCTCACTCTCCCATCCCCTACTCTCTCTCACACTCTTCCCATCCTTTACTCTCACTTTGTCCCTCTCCCACTACCTACTCTCTATCCCCCATCCCCTACTCTCTCTCTCCCCTCTCCCATCCCCTACTCTCAATATTTCAAAAATACACACACTCTTATCCCCCCTCTCTCTCTTCTCTCCCATCCCCTACTCTCTAGATATATCATAGACACTCCCATCCCCCTATCTCTCTCCCTCTCCCACTCCCTCTCCCAGCACTTACTATCTCTCTCTCTCTCAAGTTCTCTCTCTCCCTCTGTACTCTCTCTCTCTCCCATCCCTTACTCTCACTCTCTCTCCCCATCCCCTACTCTCTCTCACACTCTCTCCCATCCCCTACTCTCACTCTCTCTCCTATCCCATATGAGCTCTCTCTCACACTCTCACACTCTCTCCCATCCCCTACTCTCTCTCTCTTACACACATTCGCATTCCCCCTCTCTCTCTCCCTCTCCCACTACCTACTCTCTCCCTCATCCCCTACTCTCTCTCTCCCCTCTCCCATCCCCTACTCTCTCTCTTTCATAGACACACACACTCCCATCCCCCCTCTCTCTCCTCTTCCATCCCCTACTTTAGATTTTTCACACACTATCCCATCCCCCTCTCTCTCCCTCTCCCACTCCCTCTTGCACTACCTACTATCTCTCTCTCAAGTACTCTCTCTCCCTCTCTAATTTCTCTCTCCCATCCCCTACTCTCACTCTCTCTCCCATCCTCTACTCTCTCTCACACTCTCTCCCATCCCCTACTCTCACTCTCTCTCTCTCCCATCCCGTACGAGCTCTCTCTGACACTCCCATACTCTCTCACACTCTCACACTCTCTCCCATCCCCTACTCTATCTCTCTTATACACATTCCCATTCCCCCTCTCTCTCTCTCCTTCTTCCACTCCCTCTCCCACCGCCTACTCTCTCTCCCCCATCCCATACTCTCTCTCTCCCCTCTCCCATCCCCTAAACTCTCTCTTTCATAGATACACACTCCCATCCCTCCTCTCTCTCCTCTCCCATGTCCTACTCTCTAGATCTCTCACACACACTCCCATTCCCCCTCTCTCTCCCTCCCACTCTTTCTCCCACTACCTACTGTCTTGCTCTCTCACTCTCTCACTCTCTACTCTCTCTCCCATCCCCTACTCTCACCCTCTCTCTACCACCCCTACTCTCTCTCACACTCTCACACTCTCTCCCATCCCCTACTCTCTCTCTTACACACACTCTTATCCCCCCTCTCTCTCCCTCTCCCATACCTACTCTCTTTCTCTCTCATCCCCTACTCTCTCTATCTCTCTCTCCCCTCTCCCATTCCTTTCTCTCTCTTTTTCACACACACACACACCCATCCCCCTTCTCTCTCCTCTCCCATCCCCTACTCTATCTCTCACTCGCTCTCCCTCTCCCACTCCCTCTCCCACCACCTACTCTCTCTCTCACTCTCACTCTCTCCCTCTCTACTCTCTCTCTTCCACCCCCTACTCTTACATTTTCACACTCTCTCCCATGCCCTACTCTCTCTCTCTCTTACACACATTTTCATCCCCCCTCTCTCTCCTTCCCCTACTCCCTCTCCCACTACCTACTCTCTCTCTCCCATTCCCTACTCTCTCGAGCTACTCTCTCCCCCCTCTCCCATTCTCTACTCTCTCTCTTTCACACACATACACTCCCATCCTCCTCTCTCTCACTCTCCCTCTCCCACTCCATCTCCCACCTCCTACTCTCTCTCCCCCATCTCCTACTCTCAATCTCTCTCTCCCATCCTATACTTTCTTTCTCTCCCCATCCCCTACTATCAATCTCTCTCTCCCATCCTATACTCTCTCTTCCACCCCTACTCTCTCTCACACTTTCTCTCTCTCCCATCCCCTAATCTCTCTCTTACACACATTCTCATTCACCCCCCCTCTCTCCCTCTCCCACTCCCTCTCCCACCACCTACTCTCTCTCTCCCATCCCCTACTCTCTCTCTCTCCCCTCTCCCATCTCCTACTCTCTCTTTCACACATGCCACACACTCCCATCCCCCCTCTCTCTCTCCTCTCTCATCCCCTACTCTCTAGATCTCTCACACACACTCCCATCCCCACCTCTCTCTCCCTCTCCCACTCCCTCTTCCACCACCTACTCTCTCTCTCTCTCACTCTCTCCCTCTCTACTCTCTCCCCATCCCCTACTCTCTCTCTCCCCTCTCCCATCCCCTACTTTCTCTCTCTACCACCTCTACTCTCTCTCACGCTCTCACACTCTCTCCCATGCCCTACTCTCTCATACACACTCTCATCCTCCTCTCTCTTTCCATCTCTCACTCCCTCTCCTACTACCTACTCTCTCTGCCATCCTATACTCTCTTTGCCACCCCTACTCACTCTCTCACACTTCCTCTCTCTCCCATCCCCTACTCTCAATATCTCTCCCCCATCTTGTACTCTCTCTTTGCCACCCCTACTCTCTCTGACACTTCCTCTATCTCCCATCCCGTACTCTCTTTGCCACCCCTACTCTCTCTCACTTCCTCTCTCCCCCATCCCTACTCTCTCTCTCTCCCCTCTCCCATCCTCTACTTTCTCTCTATCTCTCTCTCTCACACACACAGATAGCCATCCCCCCCTTCTCTCTTTCTCTAGTTTTGTGTCTCTTCTTCCTTCTCTATGCACTATTTAGGTCTCAATAGTGCATGCGCACTATATAGTGCACACGTGCTATTGAGACCCAAATTTAAAATTCTTTAAATAGCATGTGTGCACTCTAGCATGCGCATGTGCTATAGGGTCTATGCTCTATTCAAAGCTTTGCATTAAACCAAGCCTAAGGCTTGGTTTTTCCTTGGAGATCCAACCCAAAGGTTTGGAGTCTATAAACAGGTCTAAGATGTATTTTGCTGCAAACATACAAAAATGATTGGTTTTTCTTGTGTTCTCTCCTTCAAGATTCCTCGTGTTTGGGCATCGATAAGATTAGGTTACATGACATTGTTGGTCTCTGTGTTAGCTATATAACCATATAATTTATTTTTAATTTGAACTATTGCAAGCCTTTCATCTATAATTTATTTTGAATGTATGTCCATTTTTTGTCAAAAACCACCATGTACTAATTGGGTTGTAGATTTTAGCTCGTTCATCAAATTTTGCAACAACTTAGTTTTTTAGAAACTAAACTCCATTCTACACACTTTGAAAAAAAAGAAGTTTTGATTTTAGATTAGTTTTCAATCATTTCTAGGGGGAGTACACAGATATTTCATGTTTTTAGGATGTGTCTAGTTAAAAAATTCATAAAAAATAAAATACACATTATAAAATAACCCAAAAAATCTCGGATAAACTACATAGTGTTAGGTAACTTTTGACTGGAGCGATTAAAGAATTTCAAAAAAAAAGTTAAATTTTTAGCAGGGCAACACTTTGTAATATGTTTTTTTTTTTGGAATAAACAGTACCACTTTCTGTGGCCCCCTTTTTTGAGGACCTAAAACTAAACCATTTTGAAAAAAATTAGTAGTTCAGAAATTAGATTCAAAGGATGACTACTTTTGTTTTTGTCATATCTTAAAATTTTGAGCGTAACTATCTTCAAATTCTTGTTGAAGTTCAGAAATTGCTGATTTCAAAAAAAAGGTGTCCACTTATACGCCCCTTTTGGCACCACAACTTGGTGCACTTACCCATTCAAGACCCCACCCTTGGAACTGCTAATGTATGGGGGAAAGGAAATCACCAAGATCCTCCCCCTTGGATGACACCGCTTTGGCCACTTGAGGTGGCTTTCTTTGGGTTGTGCTTGATGAATAGTTGATAGTTTTATGATTTCGACCTAAGGTCATGTGAACTCTCATGGGATGATCCTATGTCCCCCAAAATTTATTTGTGAGTATGTATTGTAATATTATAATTTAATAGAGAAGGCTTATTCATTAAAAAAATGTTATTTTCTTGAATCTGTGTTGTATGCTAGAATTATAAATTTTATAAATTAAATCATCTACATAATGATAAACCATTAAAACTTGGTTACCTTTCCCTTTTACATGTAATGCCAATTAATTATAACTTCAATGAAAGTTGTGTTCCTATATATTTGATGAAGGAAACACCCCCCACAAATAGAAATACACAACACAATAGAGAAATAAACTAAAAGAGTGTAAGAAAAGGATTGTTTTCTTTCCATTGTCCCAAATAAATGACAATAAAAACATTTTAAAAATTATGTGCTACAACCACATGGATTCAAGTCACTAGAAAGAAAATCAACTCTCATGGAAAACCCTACAATCTAGAGCTACAAATTCAACTAATTGAGCTTACCTTGTAAATCTTGGTTCACCTATTTATTAGCCGACCACTACCTTGAAATAGTTTAGAAGTTGTAAATTTTGTCATTTTGTCACTTTGATTTATACCACCTCAATTTTCCAACCAAGTCAACTTTTTATTAGAACTTGACTTTTGGTAGCACAACTTATGAGAACCGTCACTTTTGATAGCTTATGCAAAAGGTTAATTTATCATTCTAGAGCTAGCACACCCAAGTCTATCTCTCACGTTTGATAATCATCCTCTAACATATCTTCTTCTAATTTATCTAATAGATGGACTAGTATTTTTTATTTATGAGACCCTCTTGAATTTGTAGGTATGTGAGTTATTTCTTGTGTCGTGCTCCTCAGTTTTTTAGCCTGAAATGTATTATTTACAATCACAATAAATTGTATTTGAATGCCCTTGTAGATCTATTTTTATCTTGTGGAAAATTTGTGATAGCCACACTAGAGTTGTATTAGAATTAGTAGGTCTATAGGCACCTATTTCAATATATTTTATTTTCCCTTCTATTCTTCCTTTCTTGAATGGGTTGTATCACTTGTTCTGATGAGACTAGGGTATGCACTTATATTTCCCTCATTTTATCCTTATTTTTCCATTTCTTGTTACAATGCAAACACTTTTTGGTAAGGAAGAGGTAGAAAACTTAATAATTGTAAGAGGAAAATTAAACTTAGGCTAGAGAAGAAAACTTTGGACTAAATGTTGACTGGATTGCATAACTTTTAATGATAGGGGATTCAAAGGGAGACAAATGAGTGGATGAAATGACCAGTCAGTGCATCAATCATGTGAATGAGAATGTGATAAAATAATCATCTATTTTTGGCTAGTAGTTTTCAGATCTTTAAAGATCATTCAAATTGTTATAGTTTTGTTGTATTTTGATAGCCATCGTTTAGGCTAGCTAAGAAGGTTGTTTTTTTTGTTTTGTATACTAAAAGATGTATGGTTTATACTCTGTAATATGTTAAAGACTAAATTAGTGAGGATCAACATATAAATATGAAAGAAAACACTAAAACACTTAGTCTGATATATAAAATGAAATTGCTACTATTTGTATGATCCTTTTTCCAATTCGAGTGCATGCTTTCAAGAAGTAATTAGAAGATTTTAAACACCTAGTAATTGGGAGAGGAAGAGCCCCCTTTGCTCATGTTATTAGGCATACTTTTATGTACAGTGTGATGTGAGTTAATCTTGTGAT
This sequence comes from Cupressus sempervirens, assembly GCA_028749045.1. Taxonomy (NCBI): domain Eukaryota; kingdom Viridiplantae; phylum Streptophyta; class Pinopsida; order Cupressales; family Cupressaceae; genus Cupressus; species Cupressus sempervirens. The sequence continues at coordinate 568,744,136 of CM053789.1, read as the reverse complement.
ATTAATTACCTTAGTGTTTGGTTGTTGTTCATATTTTAGGAGATCTTTATTAATAATTATTATGTGTAATCTTTATTTATTGCAATCTATTGTGCATGATTAATTGTGATCTCTAAACTTTTGTCGTGACTCATTATTCTCGACATGTTTTTATTAGGACTTAGTATGTTATTTGACTGTTTGACTAAGACTATGATTAACTATGTAGGACTCATGTCAAATACCTTAAAAAATTTATTCTCGATATTATTGGATGGCTAATTTAATTTAATAATCATTAAAATGGTCACAATATGTTGAGCTTATGAGATTTTGACATGATGGTTAAAATTGTGAATTTATTTATATGTTTATATCTGATAATGTATGTTGAATGTTTTAAAATTTAAATTTAAGATATTATTATTTATTATGATGATGACATTACTGATGCATTTAGGTGATGTTGACTTTGTGAGTGTGCAGGTACTGAAGGTGAAAGAGTGGTTGAGGTAGAGAAGTTTAGCTCCTTGGCAGGGTTGGTCTGAATTTTTTATGGTGCAGTCACACACATACACTTAAAGTATTTTATTTTGAATAAGTTATATGCTTGGCTTTTACATCTAGTTTAATTATATGATTTGGACATGCATATAGAGTGGTAATGAATTCATAAATTTTTAAATACTTTTGAAATATTATAATTTAGATTTAAAATAAGTATTATGCTCTTAATTTATTTTCCTTAGTAGTCACAATCATGAAATTGAATGGAAATGGTTGGTTGAGAAAAAAAAATTGATTAAATAGAAACAAAATGCATAATCCCTTCATTTTTTTAAATGGACTGAAGTTAGCACTCCAAATGGGGGGAGATTAATTAAATAATTCCAAATTTGTTATTCTTCCATAATGTTAGCTGAGGGCATTAAAAATATAATTTAAAAAATAGAACTTGCCATTTTTTTTTGTTGGAAAGAGCAGACATTTATGAAAAAAAACAAAGGGAGACATTTTTTTGGAAAGGAGGGGAGAAAAATGTGTTGGAAAAAAGGTAGGGTAGGGCTACAATTAGGAAAAATCTGCAAGCATGCAAGGGGGATGTTTTTTGTTCCTGTTAAGAGAGAGGGGGCATTGAATAAAGGAGAGAACTGGATCTGGAGAAGGGGGGAGAAAATAGGATTTTCAAAAAAGAAGAGGGACAATTTTTTTTGAAAAGAGGGGATGTCTTCCTTGGTGGGGGGAACTCACTGAATTTTCCAGCAAGAGAAAGGTGGTAGGAAAGTTGTGGCTGGAGGGTGGAAATCAATCTAGAAAGAGAAGCTTGAAGGACTTAGGGATTTCCAAGACATCCAAGTTCTTTAATTTTTTAATTTATGATGAGTGTGCTGATCAAATAGTATGGTTTTTCATTGCAAATTGTGTCCCTTTATTTAGTCTAGATAAACAAACATTCAGACAAAATTTTGTTAGCTAGGCGGTAATAAACTTTGAGCTATGAATCGATAATAAGGAGAAGCAACATAAGTTTTAGTTTGTCTTATTGAAAAGGAGGGGGAAATGTTTTGTAGGCATGATTGTTCATTATAATACACTATCAGCTTTCACAGATTTGCATAATTAGATTTGGGAAATCATCTTATTTTGTTATGCCTATGTAAATTTTGTAACAAGTATACAGTCCTTTTAAAATAGTTTTATTTTACTTTGCCTAGATTACTGGAAGGAAACATAGATTCTTTTGAGTTTTAAAAACTACTACCATTACTTACTTGAACGCACAAATACTATAGATAGATCAAGTTGTACAGGTGTAATTTGTGTCATTTTGTGGAGAGGAAATCTAGACTTAACACTTTCCTTGAAATCTGAATGCCAATACTCTAATAGTAATTTATATTCATTTGAGAAAATCAGCGTTTCAAATAAGTCATTCCTATATCTTCTTAATTTAATCCAAAAAAAAATCAGCCAAGCATATAATATGTAAACAATCCATAAGTCAAATTAATTATATAGGAGTATAGTGGTTTATTGTTGCAATCCACATAAAAGAAAATAAAGAACACCGTGAGTTACAGGTTTTAGAAATGGTATAAATTTAATAAATTTGTGCTTCTTTACTACTATGAGCTGATTTCCATAATTTTTCTGAATTTCAGCATTATCCTCTTTATGTTTGGGTATCTTTTCTTGGATTCTCTTTTGGAGAATTTGTTTCCAATAAAAGCTGATCTAACATTGTTAGAAGGAAAATATATGAGAATACTTTTAAAATATATGTTAATAATCTTGTATAAAAGATGTCTTACTTCAATTATTTATGGAAATTTAACATTATGTATGAGATGTCTTATGTATTCATTGAAGTTCTCTTTTGTGTCATATATTTATTATAGGTTTTAAGAGGCGTCTATAGTAGATTTGGAAAATGAATTTTGTTTAGAAATTAATGAGTGACTATAGGGTATGATGTGATTTATTTATTTTATTTTATTTATATTTCTTAAGTTTCATTCTTGAGATAGGTTATATAAAGATTTATTGGGGTTAAATTTTTTATTCTTTGGGAAGGTTATTGAATGCGGAATCAAAGAGGAGGGTAATTAAATAGAGAATTTGAATTGTTTTTCCTTAGGAATTACTTACCAGTCTTTTACACTTAATTGGTTTATGATTCTTGGCCAAGCTTAGTAAAACATTTATTTATATGATTGAAATGCATTGGTTATTTTACATTGTTTTCCCTCTACTACATCTTTTTGTATGTTTCTACTAGGCATATGTGTAAGTAGATTAGGCACAAAGGCTGCACTAGAACCTTCTGATCCAATTGTGCCGAGTTGCTAACCTTCTCGTGCCAAGGTCAGATAGTTCTTCTTAACCCGAGAACCTCAGGGAGCTAACCACTCCATGGCTAGGCGGTAAAAACACTTGGACCACTCCTCTATCTTATGATAGTGGATGGACATTGTTCTGATGGCTTAGAGATGAGATTACATGTAGATGAAAACTAAGGTTCAATGGCATGTTAATTTTTATATGATTATGTTAAATATGTTTTATATCATACAATGAGCTGATGTTATAATCATGTTCGACATGTAGGATTTACGTAGTCTTGACAAAAGATGTCATGTTCACCTGATTCATTTCCAGCATTTATACTTTGCTTTGTATATGGTATCAATATGTGGTCAACTTTGCATTATCAAGTGTATTTAGAGAAATTGGTGATATGTAATCATGATTGTGATTCCAGTTTTTTTTGACTAATTGTCGATATGTGTAGATTTCCATCTGAAAATGGACAATGAATTATATAGTTATGTGAATTAAATCAATTTTTGACTTTTCAATTCTATATATTTTTGCTTATTTTTCCACATCTTGAGGTTGTTTTCATATGTGGAAAATATTGTGGTTTTCAATTTTTACAACTTTCAAAAGTCGGTACAAATAAATTTTAACTAGTTTAATCGATCATTGAATTGAATCAATCAAAATGTGCATGTGTTAATTGGAGTTGTATATGTCATAATCTATAATTTGAAAACCTTGCAAATCAATGATCATTAAACCCAATCTATAGGAAGCAAAAATTCTAATATTTTTGTGTCATTCTATTTACTGTCACTTTAATGATAGGAAAAAGAAACACTCCCTTGCCAAGGCTAAACTATAGATTAATTAGAAGAAACAAATTTATGAAATCTTAATATAAGAGTCTAGCTAGCCTCTGATGTGTATGATGGAATAGAAGAGTGAAATTCTTTTAAGAAAAGATTTAAAGTGTGATTATGTGATTTATTTGAATTCTCTTTTCTAGTAAGAATTCTTGGAAGTGATAAAAGTAATTTAATTCTTTTGAATAATTTGATTTAGTAATTGAGTGTTTTGCATTTAAAGCTTTAGTATAGCTAGAGCGAATTGCAAACATCAACCCTTGATTTATTATCTTCATCCCTTGAGCAAATAACCATTATATCTCTCACTTGTTTACGAATCTTGAATTCACATTCTTAGGGTATTTTAGTCCAAATTATATCTCAAAAAAACCCATCAAGATAGGCCCCAGCTTTTCCCTACATTTTTGGCATCATTTCCAAGGAGAGATATTAAAGGCATGAAATCAAAATAAGTCAAGTTAGGAATAGTGCATCTTTGGGAGTGTTTGATCGAGTGTCGACCTTGCTTAGTCTGATACCTTAGGTTTGCATTCGAGTAAATGTTGGAATACTTTAGAATAACTAAGAGGGAGGGTGAATCAGTTATCCAAGGTCCAGATGTATAAATAAAACTTTTCACAACTTAGTGAACCCATAAAACATTTATCTTTATGTATGCATCCATAAGATTATGTAATCACTTAAAACTTGTAGGTTATTGTTAAATCAAATTATAGAAATGTAAACATGAAACTTAATATATTCATCAATACACTTGACACAATGGTTTATATAGAAATCCAATTTGGGGAAAACCACTAGTAACATCCTACTCTTTTCACTCTTCTGAAGTGATGTCCTGTGAAAGGCCAACCCTGTTAAAGGTTACAGTAAAAATTGTTAAATGTGACCCTATTAAAGGATTTCAATCACCCTATTAAGAGTGAGCCTTGTTAAAGTACTTTAGACCATTCACTTGGAATGTCACCCAGTTAAAGGATTTACAAATGATTGTTAGGTCAACCTTAATCCAAAGGATTTACTCTAGACTGATACAATTTTTAGAGAGTAAGAGTAAGGCTTGATCTAAAGGATTTACTCTAGACTGGTACAATTTTTAGAGAGTAAGAGTAAGGCTTGATCTAATAACAACTTACAACTCCATTTGTAGATTACAAATCTCTATTTTAGTCCTTAATTCTACTTGTCCTTAAGCTTTCTTACTTAATATGCCATTGCAGATTCTTTTCTTAGGTCACTTGATGAAGCAAAACCCTTGACTCCTTATCTTCTGTAGGTTCTCATATATGACAACCTTTGCTTCTAACCAGCCATTCCTATAAATAGGAAATTAATATCTTTTTTTGCTCATTCTCTATCGTCCAATTTAGAGTTAGGACATATTAGGTAAGATATAATGAATCTACCCCATATTCCATATCTTTTCTAGATACTTCTCCTTACATCCTCTTTGAATTTGCCTAAAAATAGTTTACGTTGTGCCTCCATCTCATCAAACTTATCTTCCACCTGCTTCCTATAATCTAATTGAACAAACTTGTTGGCTCAAATCGATTGAATTCACGCTCTTTTAAATAATGTAGCCACTTAGCATTAACTTACTTCTGATGCTCAGCACATACTACACTACTCGACATCCTCTATAAAATCACTTGGTAGGAACTAAAGTTTACTAGTGCTCGACATTAACTAAACTTTGCTTGATATCCACTTTTCTGCTTGGCATGCACTAGAATAGACTTTTACTCAACTCCAACTAATTTTTTGTTCAGCTTGCCCTGACTTGTCTCAACACCTACTATCTACTCGGTCAAGCTTGGCAGACAAACTTTGTGTAACTTGTTCTCCTAAACTTTCTTAGTGTAACCAACCTTTGTAACCTTAAGTAGATTATCAATACATCATGTTATCACTATCTTAATTTATTCTTGTACTTCTTTACATAAGCATAACTCAACCTTTTCTCTAGGTGTTATTGTTACATCTTTTGATCAAATCCTCTTCATCAATCAAATAAGTGATAGTACTTAAATCATATAAGCAGTTGTCTTACCATAAAATAGCAAGTTTGACATTAGTGAAAAAAAAATGATTGGAACATATTGATCATAGTTCTTCAACATACTATGTTCTCAACAATCTCCCTCTTTGTATTGTTTTTAATCTATTATCAACAATCTCCCTCTTTGTATTGTTTTTAATCTATTCCCAATCTCCCTCTTTGGCATTGATGACAAACCAAATTGACTAGGTTAAAACAATAAGACAATCCCACAAAGAAAATGATTCTTTTTTTTTGAAATCTCTCCCTCTATCAGCAACTTCCATCTTCTAAATAGGTTACAAAACTCTTCCTTATAAATCCCTCAGAATTCCATCTTATATCTCCCTCTTACTAGGTAGATGTTAGGATTTCTTCTATCTTTGTTCTCATATTTGTTCTCTTGATCAGTAACTATCTCCTTCTAAGATTAGTTATAATTCATTCTTTATTTCTCCCTCTAATCAGTAAATCTCTCCCTCTTTGACCATAATGCCAAAGACTTATCATCTTAATATGCAGATATAGGCTTCTTTAGTTTCTCCCTCTGTCACCTTATTTGTGACTAATTTTTAGTTTCAATTTTTTGATTACTTTAGGCAACTCCTAAAGTAAAATCCACTGCATCAATGTATAATTTATGAAAATCATCTTGTTTGATGTAGAGCACTCCTCTTTTTACTTAGATAGCCTTTGATAGGGGTATCACCCCTAGTTTTACCTCTTACATACTCATGAGCATCCTTAGGTAATTCTTTTGTGTAGATATCAGCAATTTTCTCTTTTGTGTTAACATATTCCATCTTCACCTCTTTATCTTAAACTAATTCCCTCAAGTAATATACTTGATTGCAATGTGCTTAGTCTTTGTGTGCATCATAGAATTCTTTCATATATTGATAGAACTTGTATTATCACAATAAAGTATCACTAGTTCTATAATCTCTTCCTTCATACCTTTGAGTAATTGTTTGATCCATATAATGTTTGTACAATATATAGCAACATCAACATATTCAGCTTCAGCAGTAAATTGGGAACTGCAATTTTGATTCTTGCTAGTCCATGTAATCAACCTCTTGCCTAAGAAAAATGCTTCTCCATTGGTGCTTTTTTTGTCATCAATGTTTCTAGCCCAATTAGCATTAGTATAGTCTGTAAATTCAAATTTTTTAATTTTTCTTATAGTACAGACCAAACTCCTTTGTTCCTTTCATATATCTCATTATTCTCTTTACAGTCATCAAGTGATTCTCCCTAGGATTAGCAAAGAATCTTGCAACTATCCCTATAGAAAATGCAATTTTAGGTCTGCTACATACTACATATTGTAATATGCCAATCATAGACTTGTACAATATTTGATTTACCTCAGCTCAATCATCATTCTTTAACAACTTGTGTAATGCCACCATAGGTGTACTTACTGGTTTGGAATCCTCCAACCCAAAAAAAATTAGTATTTCCTTAACATATTTTGATTGAGTGATGTATATACCATATTTCATCTGATATATTTGCAAACCCATAAAGAATTTGATTTCTCCAAACATAGACATCTCAAATTTTTGCTTCATTTCATTTGCAGAAGCCTTACATAAAGCATCTTGACCTCTAAATATGATATCATCAACAAAAAATTTAGATAACAAAATACCTCTATATTTCTTCATCTTCATGTATAGATTGTTGTTATCATCAATCCTTTCAAATCCAATTTTCACAAGATAATTTTGAAGTCTCTCATACCATGCTCTTGGTGCTTGTTTCAAACCATATAGAGCTTTGTGTAATCTATATACCATGGGCTTATTGTTAACATCAACAAATCTTTTTGGCTATTCTATGAAAAATAATTCCTCTAATATGCCATTTAGAAATGCAAATTTAACATCCATTTGATAAAGCTTAAAACCTTTGTATGCAGAATAAGAAAGTAGAGTTCTTACTCCTTTCAATCTGGCAATAGGGGAAAATGTCTCTCCATAGTCAATTCCTTCCTCTTGTGCATATCATTTACAAACTAATATTTTTTTGTTCTTTTTGACTTCACCATTTTCATCTAGCTTGTTCCTAAATACCCATTTGGTGCTAATCACATTTTTGTCTTCTAGTCTAGGAACTAGGGTCCATGTTTTGTTTTGAATTCCATGGCTTTCTTCCAATCCACATCTTCTAAAGTATCTCTCACTGATTTGGGTTCCTTCATGCTTAGAAAACATGTATCATTTCTCAATTTTTTTCTTGTCATTATTCTAGCATCTTTATCTCCAATAATTTGTGTAGCAAGATGATGTCTTTTGACATATTTGGACAATCTTGGTTCAGCTCTAGTTTTTTCAATTTGTCTTTCAACTTTAGAGTCACTATGTACATCTCTGTCAGGTATCTCAGCATCTCTTTCATGTACACTAGTCTTAGAATTAGAATATGCATCAACTTCATTCTATAACTTAGCATCTAAATGAAGCTCGGCTCCTAAATGCAACTGGACATTCATAGTATGTGATTCGACAGTCACTAAAACTTGCTGTTGGTTTGTAGCTTGATTTATAGTATCTTCTTCAATAGACATACCTTCATAAAAGTATACAAATAATTTATATTCTTCTGGTCCTTTCATAGGTTTAGCCTCATGTACCTCTGTATATTCATCAAAATTTACATTTGCACTTTCTACAACTTTGTTAGTGTTAGTATTTAAACACATATAAGCTTTACTTCTTGTGGAATATCCTAGGAATTGTTGCATACAAATTATTAATTGTGTATTGTATTTGATGAACTACACAAATGTCCTATCATTATCAGTCAGTGTATGCCAAGCTCACTTAGGCAGTAAAGACATTTTTTCATGTCTAATGATTGTTCCTGTGATTGCCTAGTTCAAAAGGCAATGTTTACTGAGTTCACTCGGGTGTCAAAGTAAAGTGTACAAAAGGTGAGTGTTAACCTAGTTCACTCAATTAATGAAAGAAAGTTAGATGAAACCAGTGCTAATCGAGCTCACTCAGTTGCCAAATAATTTTCATGAGTTTGCAGTGTTAACTAAGCTTCTGTTGGTTAACACATGAAATTGCTTCTGAGTTAGTTTCTACCAAGCTAGGTTAGCTAACAATGGATTTTCTTATTTTGGCATATTAAGCTCAATTAATTTATCTATTGGTTTTAGTCGATGAATATTAATTATTCTAAGTTGTATTTGAGTTGACTTGACGATATGAAAGATATAAATACAAGGTCAAGTTGAGAATTTGAAAGTTAGCAAGTATGAAGATGTTATGAATATATTGAAGATGAAGAGAGGAAGTGAATTTGAAGGATAAGCAGAATATCCTTGTGGAGAAAAAAAGATATATTTGACCAAGAAGGATCCATTAAAAGCTAGAATAGAGATCTATAATTAGTAATTCAGTTGCATTCAAATTAGGTCATCTCATTGTTACTCTCTAACCATTGTAGTAGTGATCTAAATCTCCTAATAGAGTTGGATTAATAGCTATTTGTAAATCCTCTAACAAGGTGGTAGTTCTATTGAATTATCTCAAGACCTATAACAAGGCCACTCCTAATAGGGTGATTAAATATTTTAATAGAGTTACACCTAATAGTGTGTTTTTTAACCTTTAACAGGGTTGGCTCCTAACAAGGCTCACTTCAGAAGAGTGAAAATAGTAACTAGTTGCAATTGGTGGCTTTTCCCAAATTGGATTTTCATGTTAAATCCTAGTGTCAAATGTGTTCATGTTATTTTCTTTTATGTGTTTGAAACTAAGTTAAAGTAAGACTAATCTTAGTTAGCAACTAAATTTTGCATGTTAAGCATTTACTGAGCACATTTAGTTATTATCAAGTTATAGCATTTTATGTGTGTTTACTGAGTATTAGCAGTATTAGTTTTTAGACTATATTATTGTACTGACATCTAAGGGATCTGGGATTTATTTTAGTAGTAATAGATTCACCCCTCTCCTCTCAATTACTCCTCTTATATTTTTAACAATTGGTATCAAATATTTTGGTGCTTGTAGAGAAGGTTTCAAGAACCTAAGCTAAAGATTAGGATGTCTTACAGAAGAGAGATCCCCAAACTGAACAGAGACAATTTTGCAGCATGGCAAGGACTTATGAGGTTACATTTGGATACTATAAGTGATTCAGGTTGAAAATATCTTGATACTGAATACAAGAGTCCACTAGAACATTATCTGTTGAAGACTTTTTGAAAAGAAAAATCATAACATCATGATGATTGATATTGCATATGCTCTTAGTTATGCTGAATTTGATGAAGTCAAAGACTGCAAGACAAACTCATGAGATATGGATTAAACTAAAAGACATATATGGAGAAGATGAAAATGAGAGAAGATGAGAACATTTCAAAATATGTGGAAAGAATCAAAGCAAGTGTAAGTGCAATCAAAGCATCTAGAGGAGACATTGAAGAGAAAATAGTTGTAAACAAGGTACTTAGAAATCTTCTTCCCATTTATGCAATTAGAGTGATTGTTATTCAAGAGATGAGATGTAATCCCAATAATTAAATATCTTTGGATGCTCTAGTTGGAAGATTGACAACTTTTGAGTTAGATAACTTTGATAACTATGTTCCTAGTTCAAAAGTTATTGAGTCTGCTTTTAAGGATAAACTCTCACTCAAAGAAAAGGGTAAGAAATCAAAGTCCATTCAATCAAGAAGTGAAGAAGAAGAATCAAAAGAAAGTTTAGATAATGATCTTGAAGTTATTGAATCCCTACTTGCAAGGAAGTATTCCAAAGGCAGAGGAAAGTATAAAGGAAAATTTCCTTTGATCTACTTTTCCTATGAAGAAGTTGGTCACATTTCTGCAAGGTGTCCAAACAAGAAAATCAAAGATGAAAAGAAAAGCAATAAGTACAAAGGCAAGAAAGATTCTAAAATCTACAAGAACTATAAGGAAAAAGGTAAGAAATCTTGTTTTATAGCTAAATATTTTGATAATAGTGGAGATGAATTGGTAAATATTGTTGTAAATGATGAATCTAATGATGAAGCAGATAAGATAGCACTTATCTCTCATGTTACAAAAAATGATATATGCATTATTGACAGTGAATGTTCACATCATATGACTAGAGACAAAATAAAATTTGAGCTTAAGGAATATTATGATGGAGGTAGTGTGAGATTTGGAAACAATGAACCTTGTAACATAAAAGGAAAAGGATGTATTTCATTGATTAAAGAACTTGTATGTGACAATGTTTATTGGGTTGAAGGATTAAAGAATAATATATTGAGTGTGGCATAGTTGAATAACATTGGATTCAAGGTATAATTCATGAGTGGATAGGCCAAACTACTAGATGGAATAGGAAATTTGGTTGGATTTAGCAAGCAAACAAAAGATAATCTATTTTATCTTGATCCCAATGATTGTTCATGCTTTATTAATCAAGTAGAAAAAAGCTGGTTATGGCACAAAAGGCTATGTCATGTAAACTTTGATAATTTGGTTAAGATAAGAAAACATAGAAGAGCAAGAGGTATTCCTAGTTTGAAGAAGCTTGATATGGGTTTATGCAAGAATTGCCAAATTGGTAAGATGAGAAAGACTAGTTTCAAAAGAAAAAACTATCAATCAGAAGAAGTCTTAAAAATTGTTTATACAGATTTATGTGGACCTATTGGAAGAGAGAGTTACAGTGGGAAAAAAAATTTATTCTTTTTGTTGATGACTATTCTAAAATGGTGATTGTAATATACCTAAAAGAAAAATCAAAAGCCTTTCAAAAGTTCAAGTGGTATCTGAGAAGAGTAGAAAACGAAACTGGTAAGAGGTTGAAATGTTTAAGATCAGAAAGAGGTGCTGAATTCATCTCTAGTGAATTCAATTTTTTTCATTGAAAGAGGAATTAAAAGACAAGTGTCAACTCCTGGTACACCATAGTAGAATGGTATAGCTAAAAGAAGAAATAGATCTATCATGGATTGTGCAAGAACCTTGATGATTGAAAAGAATGTTGCTCTCAAATACTGGAAGGAAGCTATTGGCACTACAATTCATACCTTGAACAAATTATAGTTGAAGAAAGACTCAAAAAAAACTCCTTATCAACTATGTTATGGCTACAAACCTAATGTAAGTTACTTGAAAGTATTTGGCAGCAAATGATATATTTGAAAGAGTCTAGAAAAGGAAAATTTTATGTAAAAGGTGATGAAGGCATATTTCTGAGATACTCTTGCAGAAGTAAAGCATACACATGTTTGAATTTGTCTACTCATAAAATTATACAAAGTACACATGTTAGAACTAATGAGTTTGTAGAAAAGAGTGAAGAAGCAAGCAACAAGGAGCTAGAGGATTACAGAAAATTTGTTTACTTTGAACTAGATACCCTACCAAATCTATCTAAAAGAAAAGAAACTTCATCTCTTGAGTCCCCAAAATCTCCAATAGTTATTGAGTTGCAAATAGTGTAACCTGAGTCATAGTTAGAGGCTACCAAGCTTGTTCAAACTGAGTCTAATGGACCCAAGTCACAGACAAAAGGACCTAAGCTTGAAACTGAAGTTCATGATGAAGACAGTGGAACTCATTCAAAGCCCAAAGAGCCTATGTTAGCAAGATATGTCAGAAGGCATCATGCACCTAATCAGATCATTGGAGACAAATTAGATGGAATAATGACAAAAAGCAAATTAAAATGTACATGTTTACTTGAATTTGAACCTAGAAATGTTAAAGATGCTCTGGATAATGAAAATTGGATTGAAGCAATGAACGAAGAGATAAAACAAATAGAAAAGAAAAAAACTTGGACCCTTGTTCCTAGACCCAAAGATCAAAATGTAATTGGTAGAAAGTGGGTATTTAGAAATAATTTGAAAGAAGATGGAAAAGTTTCAAGAAACAAAGCAAGATTGGTGTGCAAAGGCTATTCTCAAGAAGAAGGTATTGATTATGGTGAGACTTTTGTTTCTGTAGCAAGACTAGAAGGTATTTGAACTTTACTAGCATATGTAGCACACAGAGAATTTAAAGTGTATCAAATGGATGCTAAATCTATATTCTTGAATAGAATTCTTGATGAGGAATTATACATTGAACAACTAGAAGGTTTTGTAGATCCTAGCAAAAGAGACATGGTTTTCAAGTTAAACAAAGAATTATATCATCTCAAGCAAGCTCCTAGAGCTTGGTATGAAATACTTCATAATTACTTGGTACATATTGACTTTCAAAGAACAAATGATAAAAATAGTCTATATATCTAAGAAGGATTAGATAAGAAGATTGTGTTGGCAAAAATGTTTGTTGATGATACTCTATTTATAGGAAATGATGACTTGTGCAAAGCATTTTCAAAATAAATGAGTAAAGAATTTGAGATGTCCATGTTTGGTGAGATAAAATTCTTTGTTGGATTGTAGATACAACAAAAAAAAATGGTATCTACATCACTCAATCTAAGTATATCAAGGAGATACTGAAGAAGTTTGGGATGGAAGATTTAAGACCGGTTGGAACCCCTATGTCTACTAGACATAAGCTTTCTAAGAATGGTGATTCCAAAGAAGTAGATCATACCACATGCAGATCAATAATTGGAAAATTGTAGCATGTTGTACATACAAGGCCTGATATTTCTCTAGTAGTTGAAATGGTGGAAATATTCTTAGCAAATCTTAAAGAAAATCACATGATGGTAATCAAAAGAATCATGAGATATCTAAAAGGTACTAAAGACTATGGCTTATGGTATAAACTTGGAGGCAATTCAGACTTGAAAGTATTTAATGATATTGATTGGGCAGGAAGTCTTGATGATAGAAAAAGCATTAGTGGTGGAGCATTATTTCTTGGTAAAAGACTAGTGTCTTGGACAAAAAACAAAATTGTATCTCTCAATCCATAGCCGAGGCAGAATATGTGGCAGCAGTAGTTAATTGTTCTAACATTGTTTGGTTCAAACAATTGTTGGAAGGAATGAAGATAGAGATCAAAGATCCTATAGCCATATATTGTGATAACACTAGTGCAATCAATATATCAAAGAATCCAATGATGCATACCAAAAAAAAGCACATTGCTATAAAATAGCACTTCTTAAGAGAATTGGTGTAGGATAAAGAAGTAAGATTGGAATATGTGAACACAAAGGAACAAATTGCAGACATATTCACCAAGCCATTACCTATGGATGCATTTTTGTGTCTAAGAGGTAAGCTAGGGGTCATTCTCTATCTAAAGCTCACTAAATAAAGCTTAGTGAAGCATCAACAAGAGCTAAGTTGAAGATCAATCAGTTGGTGTAGAATTGACAAGGTCATATTGCAAATGAATCAGTACCTAAGGTACATTGATATTAACAATTTTTTGTCTTTCGCATGTTTTGTTGAAGAGGAAGAAGTTTACTATCATATCTCATAGAAAAAAAATTCATTCTAAAGGAGAAGTTTGTTGAAAGAGGGAGAAATTTTTGTGAATGAACTTGGTAGAATTTGTTGTAGATAGAGGAACAATCCAATGAAAGGAAGAGCTCATACTAACAAAGGGAGTTCTCAAGATTAAATCCAAAATTTTATTATATTATGGCATGTTGTGTTTCCATCAATGTCAAAGAGGTAGATTGTTGGATACAATTGATTAATTATGATTATCTTTGATGATACATAAATATCATATCATTATTAGTCAGTATATGTCAAGCTCACTTGGGTAGTAAAGATAGTTTTCTATGTGTACTGAGCATTCATTTGATTTCCTAGTTCAGAAGACAGTGTCTACCAAGTTCACCTAGGAGTCGAAGGAAAGTTTGCAGAAGGTGAGTGTTAACCAAACTCACTTAGTTAATGAAGGAAAGTTGGATGGAAATAGTGCTAACTGAGCTCATTTTGTTGCCAAAAGATCTTTGTGAGTTTGTAGTGTTAACCAAGCTTATGTTGGTTAACACAAGAAATTGCTTCTGAGTTAGTTTCTATCGAGTTGAGTTGGCTAACAAAGAATTTTCTTATTTTAGCATATTAAGCTTAATTGATTTATCTATTGGTCCTAGCCAACTAAGGTGATGAATATTAATTATTATAAGTTGTATTTGAGCTATGTTGGTGTAAATAAGTATTTACTTATTACACTTAAGTTTTACTTAGGTTAATGGATTATTTAATTATTTTACATTATTTTATTATTATTTTAGGTGAGACACTTAGGAGTTTGTGAACTCTCATTGAGTTACGCAACTCTAATTATGCACATGGTGTCAACAACACAAGAGTATGCATCATTCACTGAGTTGTCATGTTGACAACACAGTTATCTGCACTCCTTATTTAGCACATGTTGTCTACTCCACTGATTTGCATGCTACACCATTGTAGGCTTATCCTCACATCATCGCACTTAATCTCGTGCTTAATGGAGGATAACCCATATCTGGTGGACATGTGCCTGGTTGTATGACATATCATGATGCTAACTTCTATGCATTCTAGAAGCTCTCCTAAGGCCTTTATATTCAGGCACTCCTAGTGTACTCTCATCTAGTTATTGAATGAATATTGTCATTCTAATCATACTCTGTCTATTTTGGTCTACTGTGTTCTTGTGTTGAGTTCTTTAGTTCTTGGGTGAATTTTTTCCTAAGGTAAATTCTTACATGGTATTAGAGCCAAAGAGGATTCTCATAATGTAGTCATTCGAGACCGTTCATGCTTCAGCACCTCGACACAAATCCAGAGGATCTGCAAAAATTGGGAGCATCTAGAGCTAGATCTAACCTCACTGTTGCATTCAAAGCATCGATTCAATGAGGATCGACTATAAATTTGCCTATATTTGGTGAAAGTTGATTGTGAGGCAAAAAAAATTTGCAAATCGAAACCCAGAGACCCCAATTTACAGATCAGGTATGATTAATTTTGGATCAATTTCATTGAATTTTAGATCTGAATTATTTTTGTTTCTCTGTAATTTTGTTGTATTTATTTTTGAAATTATTGGGTATTTTTTGAAAGTATTTTTAGGACACTTGCCTTGTCAGATAAAAATCCTTTTTGCAGTATCAAGCTGTCAGATCTTGCACTACAAATTTGGTGGAATTTATTATTTATTATTGCAAGCTATTTATTAACGGGCTCCTAAAATCTATGATCCCTAGCTGATAAATTTGCAGGCTCTTATTATAACCTACAAGAAGTACACCTACTAAATTTTCACTCTACCAAATACTTTCGATGAACCCCCATATTCCAACCGGTGTGGCCGCATAGTAACTAACCTAGCCGAGAAACTTCAAATCCTAGCGAGAGTCTTTTCTTGTTACTCTATGGTCTATTTCTTATAAAACACATTGTAGTTACATCCCAACAAATGTGGGATTAAACCCGCCTTTTCTTGGCAACATTGCAGGAGCTTATTCTGGGACTAAACGTGATTACGGCAATGACAAATTATATCTCTAGTCACACAATGAGAATAGTCTGTGACATGTGGCCCGAATTCAATGGCTCGCCCTCTGCCATATGGTAGACTTCCATTAAGCAATGTCAGCATTAACACGTCTACATTTCAAACCCAGTCAACCATCCATGTTAGCATCTGACATGTCATCATCCTAGTCAATTGCCACGTGTGAATCCATACAATCTGTACATTACTGACGTCATCTGAGGGCAAGTTTTCACTAACATCATCTTTTTTTGTCTTAAAATTGACACCCATTTGGACGTCAAAACAAGACCAATTAAAAATCTTGTGACGGTCATATGACCATCAAATTTAACCTCGTATTTCACTGATGCAACCCCTCTCTAGATTCATTTTGGTTTTTGAAGTTTGATTTCAAGAGACCATATCTCGCACATCCAGACTCCAAATCAGGTGTAATGTTTTTTGAAATTGGGTAAAATTTTCTAAATTTTTCAGTGGTGTAGCTATTTTCTAGTTTTGGTGCACAAATTGTTTAGAATTTACATTTTTTGGTGACTGTACCTATATAATCCTACATTTTGCAACTTCAAATGCTCCATACAAGCACATCTAGAGTCGAAAATAGGTTCTTTTTTTTTTTAAAGTGTGTATTTTTTTGTCTACTTTCCAGATCTAGCGTTAGATTGTAGGGTTGTGTGGATAAAATTGTCACTTTTAGCCTAGGGACTTTATTTTCTTTGTAATGTTTCAGAATTGTAGCACATTGTAAAGTTTCAGATTTGTACTCCATCAAGAGGTTGTAACAAATAATTTCAGAATTCCACGAAGGTCAAAATTGGAAAGTGGTCCATTGTAATTGCACTACTAATAAAGTGCCCAAAGCATCTATTTTGGGGGGTTTCTTGATTTAGTGAAAAGGGTGGGTGTTCTTGGTGTTGTGTTCTCTCTTTTCTACAATTTTCTTTCATTTTTTGCATTATGAGCAAGTTTAATTTTCCTAAATTAACTCCTCATAACTATGCTTCATGGTCAATCAAAATGTTGTATCACTTAATGCGTAATGGAGTTTCATAATATGTAGATGGTACTCTTCCTAAACTAGTAGGTGATAATGTATCAATAAGTGAAATTTTAAATTGGGTAGCCATGGATAAAAAAGCCCTAGGTGATATATGTTTTGGGGGTAGATGATAAGATCATGTATCAAATCAAGAAATGTACTACATCCAAGGAATCTTGGGATACCCTCAAAACCCTTTATGGTAAAGTGTCTGAAGAGGATGTGTTCAAATTTGAAGATGAGCTTGTTTCCTTAGATCTTAAGTCATATGACTCAATACAAGACTTCATCATCAAAGTGAATGAATTAAGGACAAAGCTTACTGATTGTGGGAACTCTATCAAAGATCACAGATTAATTTATCTCATTCATAACAAGTTGCCATCAAAATATTCCACATTTGTATCTTCTTTTAACACCTCAAAAACTACCTTAGGGTCCGCCTACAAGAAAGTCACTTTTGATGAATATGCTAAACTGTTGGATGATGAAGAAAAGAAGTTGAAATAAATGGGAGTTCTCAAATCACCTTAGTCCAAAGCATTGGTGGCCAATGAGGTTTCTCAACATTTAGTTGGACAATTTTCTAATAAAGGAATGGGTAAAAAGAAATGGAAGAGCAAATTTGAGGATGCAGAAAAAACAACACCACAATCTAATCAATAAGGCAAGTCCTTGAATTCCAACAAGAAAGGGGACAACAACAATAAGGAGAAGAGAAAGTGTGCTTATTGCAAGAAAATGGGTCATGAAGAGCATGAGTGTTATCTTAAAAAGATTGATGAGTTGACTCACATCATGAAGAAACATAATGTTCCATTGCCTAATGCTTACAAGGAGAAGGGATCTTCTTTAGATCCAAAGGGCAAAGGGCAAGCATTCATAGAAAATGCAAACTCTTCAAAGGAATGGATATTTGACTCAGGTGCCTCATATCATATGGGTTCTTCAAAGGAGGATTTTTTTTCATTGAATCACTCAAAGGAACCACAAATCTTCATGGCAAATGATAGCAAAATGGAAGTTGAAGGAAAAGGAAATGTGGAGATGGAAAATGGAGAGTTTCAAGAGGTTCTCTATGTTCCAAACCTAAGTTTAAATATCCTTTCAATCTACCAAATCACTCACCTTAGAGATGGACATAGAGTTGAGTTCCTTCCAGACTTGGTTCAGGTGCACAGTCTCAAAGATAATTCCTTGGTTGTAGTGGGGAAAGTGAATGATCACAAGATGTTGTACTCTTTCTGACATTTTGTACCCAAGTCTTCTTCAAAGGCCTTATTATCTCAATCCAATTCAAACATGCAATTATGGCATGAGCGGTATGGTCATCTTGACTACCGCTATCTTCAACAACTTTGCACATACCATATGGTGAAATGTCTCTCTCAAATCAACTTTTTTTAGGGTGAGTGTTCAACAAATTCAATGGATATGCATCTAGAGGGGAATTTACAAAGAGGGAAGTATTCTAGAGCAATAGGTGCTCTACAGATGGTTCACATGGTATTAGCAGGTCCTTTTGCATTCAGCTAGGGTTGCTACATACTCACTTTTGTTGATGACTTTTCAAGGTTCACTTGGGTCTACTTTCTGCATAGTAAGGGTGAAGTGTTGGACAAGTTTCTAGCCTTTAAGGCTCATGTAGAACAAAAATCCAGGAAAGCCATCAAAGTACTTTGCATGGATAATGGAAACATGGATGTGAAGAAAATACTTAAAGACTTTTGCAAACATGAGGGAATTGATCTTCAGACTCCTCCAGCATTCAGTCCACATAAGACAGATGTTGCAGCTTTGAGGATTAGAACTCTTAAGTGTATGGAAAGTTGCATGATTCATGCCAAATCTCTCAATCCATCATTAGAAGTCGAAGCAATCTCAAGTGCCACTCACATTCTTAATCGTTCTCCTCATCCAGCCTTAGATGGAAAAACTCCTTTTGAGGCATGGTGCAGTAGAAAACCTATTGTGACACACTTTAGGGTCTTCAGTTGTCTTGCATGGGTAAATAGATCTTCTAGGGAATACAAGGCACAGTCACCTCAACCTTGAACCTTCATTGGTTACAAAGATGGTGTGAAGGCGTATAGACTTCTAGATCCTAAGACACGTCAAATTTTTGTGGAGAAGGATGTACATTTTGAGGAAAGTTCTCCAAGCTTGTCCTCTACTCCTCTTCGCACATCATATGGTGTGGATACTGAAAGTGATTTCAGCGATAGTGCTACAATAGATTTAGACACGTGGGATTCTATCAACAGATATAGTGAGAGGTCACTTCATCAATTTAGTTCACATGCATCCATTGCTACAGTGATAGATCTATAACAGTAGGGTACATCCAGTCTTCCAGATACAGGCTCAATGACAGATTTGGGCGATAGTATTGATGATTTTCCTCTTCTTCTTGATGCAAAATTACCTTCTCTAGTTGTCACAAGGGATCCATCAGAGACTCTCATTCATTCTCTACATGATCGATCCTCACAGGTTGAAGTGATTGTGGATACTTATGATCAACAGTTGCAGTAGGGTTCTTCATTAGTTGCAGAGACAGACAGTTCTTTGGGACAAGTTCTTCAGCTAGTTGAGTAGGTTTCAGAGACATCACTTATCCATGGGATTCTTTCCACACATAGTGGAAGCGTCTCATTTGTACCCTTGGCATTATTTCTTTCTAAGGGGAGGAACACCATTTTGTAGTCTTCGATTAGCTTCTTCATCAGAGAAATCACTGTTTGGCATTCTTCTTTGGGGGGGTGGAGCCTATCCTATCTCTCTTCCTCTTCTCATCATTCTCTTATGTATATACTAGATGTATGTCATAATGGGGGGCTCTTGATTACTCCATCCATCAATGCATCCTTCTTTATCTCTCTTTTTGGGGGAGGTTTTTTCCCATGAGGTTTTCCCTCTTTCCCTACTTTATGGGAGATTGCATATCATTATGTACATGGGTACCTAATATGGCCTAGTAGCCGAGACCCATATTGCATTTCATCCTAGATTTCATAAGTTTAAGGGCATTCCCCTAAGTTGCACTTAAAGGGGGGTTGTTGGTGTAAATAAGTATTTACTTATTACACTTACTTAAGTTTTACTTAGGTTAATGCATTATTTAATTATTTTGCATTATTTTATTATTATTTTAGGTGAGACACTTAGGAGTTTGTGAACTCTCATTGAGTTATGCAACTCTAATTACGCACATGGTGTCTACAACACAGGAGTATGCATCATTCACTGAGTTGTCATGTTGACAACACAGTTATCTGTACTCCTTATTTAGCACATGTTGTCTACTCCACTAATTTGCATGCTACACCATTATAGGCTTATCTTCACATCATTGCACTTAATCTTGTGCTTAATGGAGGATAACTCATATCTGGTGGACATGTGTCTGGTTGTATGACATATCATGATGTTGACTTCTATGCATTCTAGAAGCTCTCCTAAGGCCTTTATATTCAAGCACTCCTAGTGTACTCTCATCCAATTATTGAATGAATATTGTCATTATGATCATACTCTGTCTATTTTGGTCTATTGTGTGCTTGTGTTGAGTTCTTTAGTTCTTGGGTGAATTCTGGCCTAAGCCAAATTCTTACAAGCTAACTTGACAATATGAAATATATAAGTACAAGGTCAAGTTGAGAATTTGAAAATGTGAAAGTATGAAGATGTTATGAATGTATTGAAGATGAAGAGAGGAAGAAAATTTGAATGATAAGAAGAATATCCTTGTGAATTAGAAAAGCTATATTTGATGAGGAAGGATCAAGTACAAGCCAAAACAAAGACCTATAATCAACAATTCAATTGCATTCAAATCAGGTCATCTCATTGTTACTCTCCAACTATTGTGATAGTGATCTAAATCTCCTAACAAAGTTGGCTTAATAGCTATTTGTAAATCCTCTAACAAGGTGGCAGTTATATTGAATTGTCTCAAGACCTCTAACAAGGCCACTCCTAATAGGGTGATTAGATCCTTTAACACAGTCACACCTAATAGTGTGTTTTGTAACCTTTAACAGGGTTGGCTCCTAACAGGGCTAACTTTAGAAGAGTGAAAATAGTAACTGGTTACAATTGGTTATTTTTCCCAAATTGGGTTTTCACTTTAAATCCTAGTGTCTACTGTGTTCATGCTATTTTCTTTTATGTTTTTACAACTAAGTTAAAGTAAGGATAATCTCAGTTAACAACTAAAGTTTGCATGTTGAGCATTTACCAAGCACATTCAATTATTACTGAGTTACAACATTTTATGTTTGTTTATCGAGTATCAATAGTAATGAATTTTTTAGATTGTATTATCATACTGACATCTAATGGATTTGGGATTTATTTTAGTAGTAATTGATTCAACCCTCCCCTCTCAGTTACTCCTTTTATATTTTCAATAGGAATATACCTTCTTCACTTTTTACATCTAGTTTACCATTCTTGAAGTCTTTAAGAATGTAACATTTGCTTCCAAATACCTTAAAGTATTTTACATTGGGTGAATATCCATACCATAGGTCAAAAGGTCTTGAATGGGTACCTTTCTTGACTTGTACATGGTTCAAGATATAGATAGTTGTACTTATAGCTTCTCTCCAGTATTTCAAAGCAACATTTTTCTCCATCATGAGTGTTTTAGCACAGTCAATTATAGATATATTCTTCCTTTCAAAAATTCCATTTTGTGGAGGGGTTCTAGGAGCAAATGTCTATTTTTTGATTCATCTATTATTATAGAACATCTCAAACTCATTTGATGTGAATTCTCCTCCTCTTTCAGCTCTCAAACACTTTAGAATTTTACCTATTTCCTTCTCAACTCTTGCTAAGTACCACTTAAACATTTGGAAAGCATCAAATTTCTATTTCAAAAACATAAGTATCATCATTCTAGAATAGTCATTAATAAATAACATAATTTACTTATCTCCTTTGTAGCTTTACACATCAATTGGTCCACACAAGTCAGTATGAAAAATCTCTAATATTCCTTTACGAGTATGATTTTTACTCTTAAAACTTGACTTTGTCATTTTGCCTTGTTGACATTGTTTTCACATTACATTATCAGGCTTTTTCAACTTAGGAAAACCTTTAACTTTTCTCATGTTATTGATACTAACTAGGTTATCAAAATTGACATGACATAACCTTTTGTGCCACAACCATACATCATCAAATTTTACAACTAGACAAATAACATCCTCTATATCAAGATAGAATAAATTACTCCTAGTTTGATCACCCTTTCCAATTAGTTTTCCATTTGTGTCATATATCTTAGCAATCTTGTTTTCAAACTCAACCTTACATCCCAAATTATTCAGTTGTGACACATTCAAGAGATTATAGTTAATTCCTTCAACATAGTAAGTATTTTCACATAAAATATTATATGTGAGCTTGATAGAACCTTTTCCTTTTATCAAATATGGTGCATCATTACCAAATCTTATACTATTTCCATCATAACAATTTAGGGTAATGAACTTTCTTTTGTCTCCAATCATGTTATGTGAACACCCACTATCAATGATCCATCTATCATTCTTGTTCACACAAGTTAGAAGTGCAATTTCCTCATCTCATTAGATTTTTCCTTCATTGCAACATACACCACTTCATCATCATGTTCGTTAGATTCATCTTTTGTTTCCTCTTCAACCATGCAGTATGACTTTTTTCCTTTCTCTTTATAGTCCTTGCTATCTTCATCTCTCCTACTTTTGTACTTGTCACCACCTCTGTAGTTCTTCTTCTCTGGACATCTAGCAGCAATATGACCAACCTCATTGCAATTGAAACAAATGAAAGGTAATTTTCCTTTGAACTTTCCTTTACCTTTGTGGAATCTTCTTGCCAGTAGTGCTTCAAATTGTTCTACATCCTCCTCATCTATATCATTGTCACTAGACACATACTTTATATTTTTCTTCTTCTTTTTTTCATCAGGTTCCTTCAATGACACTTTAGCTTTGAAATTAGATTCAATATTTTTAGGCTTATAATTATCAAAGTTAGATATCTCAAAAAGAAGTGAGTCTACCTATCAGAATTTTAAGTGATAGATTATTCCTTTGTATACATCTCAATTCTTGAATTGTAGAAACTCTAATACCATATATAGGCAACAGTGTCCTTAAAAATTTTCTTAGTATAGTATCATCATCTATTTTACCATTAGCTCATTTTATTGCATTAAGAACTTCTTTTATCATTGCAACATATTAAGCAATATTTTTACCTTCTTCCATTCTCATACCATCAAACTTACCTCTAACACTTTGAGCTTTGGCTCTTAGAATATTGGTGTCTCCTCCATAGATGGTGGTTAAGGCATCCCACATTTTCTTTGCACTATCAAGACCTTTGATATCATCAAATTCAGCATAGCTTAGGAAAAAGGAAATCTCTAGCATTCGTTGGTTATGTTCTTTCTTCTTATTCATATCCTCAATAGTTGGGGCTCCAGAAGGGTCAACATTCTCAATGGTAATGGTAGATTGTGCATGATCTTCAAGTCCTCCAAGGTTTAGCTTCATCAAACTTTTTCATGCAAGAAATTTATCTCTATTAATCTTGGGTACTTCTCTTTTTGACATCTTGATCTTTATGCTTCTAATACCTTCAAACTAGTCCTCTTAAGTAGATGGCTCTAATACCAATTGTTGGAATACTTTAGAATAACTAAGAGGGGGGGGCTGAATCAGTTATCCAAGGTAAAAATATATAAATAAAAAATTTCATAGCTTAGTGAACCCATAAAACATTTATTTTTATGCATGCATCAATAAGATTATGCAATCACTTAAAACTTGTCAACTTGCAGATATGTAAACATGAAACATAATAGATTCATCAACACACTTGACACAATGATTTACATGAAAATCTAATTTGGGAAAAAAACCAGTAATGTGCTACTCTTTTCACTCTTCTAAAGTGATGTCTTATGAAATGTCAACGTCAATAAAGGTTACAATACACACTGTTAAATGTGACCCTATTAAAGGATTTCAATCACCCTATTAGGAGTGAGCCTTGTTAGAGGAATTTAGACCATTCACTTGGAATGTCACCTGGTAAAAGGATTTACAAATAACTATTGGGTCAACCTTAATCCAAAGGATTTACCCTAGACTAATACAATTGTTAGATAGTAATAGTAAGGCTTGATCTAATAGCAACTTACAGCTCCATTTGCAAATTACAGATCCCTATTTCAGTCTTCCATTCCACTTGGTCTTCACTCATTTTAGATCTGATAGCTTGTTCACCCTTCAAGAATTCATATCCTTGAGCCTTCTTGCTTAACATGCCATTGCATAATCTTTTCTTAGGTCACTTGATGAAGTAAAACCCTTGACTCCTTGTCTTCCTTAGGTTCTCACACATGACAACCTTTGCTTCTAATTAGTCATTCCTATAAATAAGAAATTAAGATCTTTTGTCGCTCATTCTCCATCATCTAATTTAGGTTTAGGACAAATTAGGTTGGATACAATGAATCTGCCCCATATTTCATATCTCTTCTAGATACTTCTCCTTCAATCTTCTTTGAATTGGCCTAAAAATAGTTTACCTTGAATTTTGTGCATCTAGCTCATCAATATTATCTTCCACATGGTTCACATAATCTAAGAAAACAAACTTTTCAGCTCAAATCCATCAAATTCACGATCCTTTAAATAATGCAGCCACTCAATATTAACTTACTTCTTATGCTCGACACATACTACGTTGCTTGGCATCCTCTATAAGATCACTTGGCACAAACTAAAGTTTACTAGTGCTTGGCATCAACAAAACTTTTCTTGGCATCCACTATTCTGCTTGGCATACACTAGAATAGACTTTTACTTGGCTCCAACTGAATTTCTACTCAGCTTGCACTGACTTTGCTCAGCACCTACTATCCACCCGGTCAAGCTTGGAAGAAAAACTTTGTGTAACTTGTTCTTCTAAACTTTCTTAGAGTAACCAACCTTTGTAACCTTAAATAGATTATCAATACATCATGTTTTCACTATCTTAATTGATTCTTGTATTTCTTTACATGAGCATAACTCAACCTTTCCTCTAGGTGTTATTGTTACATCTTTTGATCAAATCCTCTTCATCAATTAAATCATATAAGTAGTTGTCTTATCAGAAAATAGTAGGTTTGACATTAGTGATAAAAAAATGACTGAAGCATATTGATCATACTTCTTCAACATACTATGTTCTCAAAAATCTCCCTCTTTGTACTATTTTCAATCTATTCTCAACAATAAATAATTTAGGTAAATGAATAGGCCTAGGAATAGCCAAGGAAGGTTTGTTAAGAAAGAGTTATTAGTTAGTTCAAAAATTCAAAAACCACAAAAAAAAAGGCCCACTGAACATCGAACCCAAACCAAAAGAAGAATTTAGTTTGTGGCCACCTTCCCAATTGGATTCCCTTACTATAGCTCCTAAAATATTTCAACAATTCAAAGACTTATATGAAACTAGTGTAGTAAAAATCTAGAACCACTAGAGAAGCCTTTTAAAACATACTACACACCTTGTGTAGCAAAAGTCTTGGAAAAAGCCATGGATGATAATACATGAAATATAGGAGTAATAATGTTGGGAACAGTGGTAATTCAATTGTTCAACATAATATGACCTTTGATTTTTTTATCCATCCTCCCAAGCTTATTAGCCCTATGAAGAATATCCCTCACTTAGCACTTCCTATATTTAGAGGGTCTACCAATGAAGATCTTGATATGTTCCTATTTGAGTTTGAAGTCCTTTGTAATAGCTATGACTATCAAAGTGATGCACAAAAATTAAATCTATTGAAGGATTTGATCAATACAAATCCACAAAGCCCTCGAACACTTGCATGTAAAAAACCTATCACAAAAGAAAAAGATGAGAGGAGGCAAGGATTTTGTTCTGAAAATTATGCAAATGTATTCTCAGAAAAAGATAAGAATAATTACAAAAGATCAATCCTTATAAAAGGAGATCGAAACCTAAAATGGTAACCTAAAGAGTTACAAAAGGTAACCTAAAAGGTAATAACTATTTAATAATTACTAATTAATTATTAAATAGAGATGCAAAAGGTGCATAAAGTAAGATCTTAAGAAGGGAATAAAATGAATTTAATAAATTAAATTAAATTAATGCTTTACTCTAACACCCCCCTTAAGATGAGCAACAATGCAGGTACAAACAATGTGTAACACCCCACCAAGGGATCCAAAAGAACTAACCTAAAGTTTTACTAAGTTTTCCAAACATTTTTCTTAAGAATAACATATACAACAATTATAAAATAGGGGAATCAATAACATACAATCATACATAAGCAAACATAACAGATTGCATTCCTGAAGGATCCCAAGGCATTGAATCACATTTAAATTTAATTAATACTAAGTTCAATAAATGACACATCCACATAGAAGAATAACCACAAGTCCTCTATATTTAAATAATATACATTTATTCTAAATGCCACTTGACATTAATTCAGAATGCCCAATCATCCAGTGTACATGTCACAAGGTATGAAAGGTAGAAAGAATATACATTTATAAAATAGATTACATCATTCCCTTCAGATCCATAGAACAAAATACAATATAATAAGTAAAATCATCCATCATATAGATATAACCATCCATCATAATACACAAAGATATAATGAAAAGAAATGTAAAATAGGGAACTCCATTCATAGCATCAACAGACAGATCTCAATGGTAAAAGTAAAAGCACTGCCACTCGACCTCATGGTAACCCAAAAAGGTCCACTCCCACTACACTGAGGACATAGTCTCAAGTCTTAAATAGGATATAAATCCCAAAAATCAAAAGTAATATCTAGGTCAAGGAAAATTCTAAAAGTAATCTACCTCAAAGGTTCCAAGATAAATTGACATCTAAACCTAGAGACAAACAAAGACATGTAGGCAATCTATATTGCTAGTGGGCAAGTGTCATCGCACAAACCAACTCTAGGGTTACCTGGCTAGTCTTTTAATCCTTTGACCCCATAGTAACACTATACGGCACTAGTATCCTTTTGTACTGACAAGGCATAGTAATGATGCATGGTCACAACCAAGCATCCTCTCTACTCCCATCTTAGTTTGTGCTAGCACTTGAGGCATGGGCGAGGAAAGACAAGACTCTTATTAAGTTCATTTTACTCTAACTTAGTGTAGTGTTTTCACTTATTAACTACTTACAATGGTTTACTCGTTAGCCTCTTTAGGGCCTTGGTCTCCATTGCAAGCCACTTCCCAAATTAACATATAGATTACCTACCCTAGGCTCATAAAAGTACAAATCAAAGAATCACAATTTTCACCTCAGCTCTATATAAGTAACTGGAAAGCATCAAAAGACAATTCACAATAACACCTCAATCCCTTTTCAAGCAACTGGAAAGCATCAAAAGAAAATTCACAATAACACCTCAATCCTTCTTCAAGCAACTGGAAAGCATCAAAAGATAACTGATCAAAGACTCAAAGGTTAAGTCAAATAGGTCACACCATTCACCTCAGTTTCACACAAGAACATTGGAAAGCAATAACGAACAATAGATCCAAACTCATCATAGAGCATACCAAACACATTATCATGACATCACAAACATAGAACCCCCGAGCCTCTAGTAAAACAAATTGATTGGTCAAAGCTAAGTCAACCTAACACCTAACAGTAAAGTCACACATTATAAAAGAGTACATACAAAAGTCATTTTCCAATTTTTTACATTTTGAAAACACATGATTTAATTTTCATTAAAGGTTTTAAGTTTTCATTTTCATTTTTAGACACAAGATTCGATGTTCAAAACTAGGGTTTCAATTTCCATTTCGCAAATATCATAAATATTAAAGTTTTTGAATTAATTCATGTTCTTTAGAGAAAGGAATATGTTCTATGTATCACACTAACCCAACTAGACCAACAGAATTTCAAGTTTAATTAAAATGATTGATTTCTCCTAATAAAGTTAGAATCATCAAATTACTTTATTTAAAATATTACAAATAAAGTATTTGATAAAATGTTTATTAAATAAACAAGTACTTATCCCAATATTATAAACTTTTAATAATAATTATTAATTATCAATTATAATATTTATTATCTTATTTATAAAATAATAATTTAATATTAAATCATTAATAATAACAAATATTAAATTTCATAATATAATAACTATATATTAAAACTAATAATAATAATTAGATTAAATTAATCATTATTAATTTAAAATAATTATAAAACTTAATTTTAATAACATTTAATAATATTATTAAATATTTTTTTCAAACTATATTTAAATTTTCATTAATTTAAAATTTAAAAAAAGAAACCATAACATGCATTTAGGGCCCGCATGGTCAGCAAAGTGCTACCATTAAAGGTTGCTACCGCAATATCTAATGTGAGCAGCCACAACTAACATTACCCCCAGGTGGGGAGGTAGGGTGTGGAACCCACCTCCCACCCAAATTTTATTTTATTTTTTTTTATTTTAATAAAATTTGTTTTTAAAACAACCCCCACCCCCACCCCCCCAAATTTTATATTTATATATATATAACATTGCAAATTAGTCTGATAGGGAAACCCAGATAAACCAGTCAAATTTTTGTTCTAAATTTTGATTTCATTTGAAAAATATTCTTGATTAAATCAAAAACTATTCAATTTGTAGAACGAGGGTTTCCTAATCTTTCAATCCTCATATACAAAAAAAAGTTTGATATGAATGTTAGTAAATTCACAGTGAAAGATTGAAAGATTCATCACAAATAAAATTTGGAAAATAGATTTAGCAAACACAATGTAGATAGGAATATTGAATAACATAATTCATTATGCAAATAAAGCACAAGATTCTACCTAAATCTGATGCTAATATGCAACCACTCGAAGATTGTGAGAGAATTCTCCTTTCTCGCAAAACTTTGTCTTTGAAAAATCCCTTCTCCAAAAATCCCCCTAGTCCCTGCAAAATGAACTCTCAATCTTTGATAAGGAGTTCTCCCCTAAATTTAGGGCATTGATTGTGTGATCGGGCGAGGGAAATTGTTTTAGATTAAGTTAAAAATAAGTTTTGAAGGGGGCCTGAAACCCTTAATAAAAAAGAAAAAGATAAACCAAGAAGCACTACCAAGTTTTACAAGGACCTGAAACCTATAGTTTAACAGTAGCAAAATCAAGTTTTATAGGGACCTGAAACCACATAAAAGGACCATAAAAAAAATGCAGGTTTTACAAGGACTTGGAACCTAGTTTTAACAACAAACAAAAACTAGATAAAATAACCAATATCAGTAGCCAAATACTAGGACCATACAAAAAATAGAGACCAAAAACTAGAGACACTACTAGCTGTTATTGCAACTAATTTATCATTTTGACCACCTCTTTACTGATCTTTGTAGTGCCTTGGACGTTATCAACAGCCAAACTTTCAGTTCACAATCTTTTAAGTCTTTGATTACTTTTTGAATATTCATGCACACTTTTTGCAATTTAAAATATTTTTAACAAATTAATTTATCTCTTGCTTTATTTTAATTTTTGAAGCATTTTTTGATATAATATGTATTAACTTAAGTAACAATAATATTTAGCATTTATTTAAAAATGATCTCCTAAATATATTATTATTAAATTAAATTAATATTATTACACTCTCAAATTAGACTATACTTTTCTCTTTGAATTTAATTCTTTTTATTCAATTAATTTTTCAATTAATTAAATATAATTAAATATTGAAATTATCTTAATAATTTTCCATTAAATTAAATCATTAAATATTCTTTTAATTTGACTCAATTAACAAAAAAATCATGAAAGACCTACAAGACAAAATATGAAAACCCATTATAAAATGCAACATACAAGATCAAACTCAAGGGTTATAATCATGAATTTACATCATACAAAAACTTCAGAAGGGTAATCATCTCAAATACTTGTCCTAATTTTCTATGACAATTGGTTTTAAGGTTAGGATTTGGACTCAAAAATTTATCTCCCCTCTCTTACCATTGAGATATTGTGATAGGATATGCTCATCCTGGCAATTCATGGAAGCCAATACCTAATACTTGCAATCTACATAAAATCCACGTATGTACAAACACATATATTCTAAACTAAATAGACAATGGTAGGAAGTGGTGCATCATGTAGATCTTGACTAGTAGGTGACTACAACTCCCTTCCTTAACCACGTCAAAAATGTCAAACATAAAGAAAACAGACATGCACACCATACACATGCAATATGGGATAAGTATTCATATATAACTTTTATAAATAATTAATCTAACTAATATCATTAAATAACTAAACTCACTTTAAATAATCATGCATACATGAAGTAACTAGTACCAAAGTAGTCTCATCATATAATCAACTAAATATGAAAATAATATTCAATAATCTAGAAAATAATGCTATGAATCATCAAGCATAAGCATAAACTATCCTAAAAGAGTTTGGCAATAAAATTAGAAAAGTTAACTAGGGGTAGGCACTACACAATGCAGATGTTGAAAGTAAACTTGGGTCCCGACAACAAGGCCTGATGAGGTACCCAATCACAACTAAATCTCTATGAAATAGAGAAAACTTAGTGGGAAAAACTCTACTCCAAAAAGATATAGTAGTAAAAAGAAGGAAGGAAGAACCCATCACTTAGATCCCCCAAGGACAATTTCCTTCACTCCAAGCATAGAACACAATTGAAGATATTGCAGGGATGCAAAAGATTTAGTGAAGATGTCTGGAACCTGCTCAACAGTAGGAATGTACTCCAAGCTCAAGGTGTCATCCTGAATGAGATGCCTGATGAATTACATGTGAAGCTTGATGTGATTGGTCCTCTGATGCTCAACTAGGTTGCATGAAATGTGTATGGAACTCTTATTGTCACACCAAAGAAAGGTAGGACTATAAGGAGAAAAACCAAACTTTGTCATCAACTGTCAGAGCCACAAAGCCTTCTAACTAGCCAATACAACTTCCATGTATTTTGCCTCTATAGATGATAATGCATGAGCATGTTGCTTCTTGCAAGTCCATATGATAGGACCAAAACTAAGACACAATAGAAAACTAGAAGCAGACTTGTGATCATCAATATCACCAACCCAATCTAAATATGTGAAACCAATAATATGAAGATCTCCTTATGTGTAGTCAATTCCATAACATCTTATACCTCTAATATACCTCAACCTATGTTTGGATTCTTTCCAATGACTCTCATGATGATCATGGGAGAATCGAGAAACAAGTACAACTACAAAGGAAATATCAAGACATGTGTGTGTCAGGTACAACAAACTACCCACAAGTTGTCTATATAGAGTGGAATCCACTACAGGAATAGAAAGTGGTAGATAAAACAACACCTAATTGAAAAGGTGTGGGGTCAAGCTTACAATCAAGCATGCTAAATCTTTGAAGCATATCAAGAGCATACTTCTGTTGGAGTATGGCTATCCCATTTCAAGGCTAAACAACCTGTAGGCCCAAAAAATAGTGTAGAAGTTCAAGATCTATCATCTCAAACTACTCTCTCAATGCTTGTTGAACACCTTGTATCATGGAGACTGAGCTTCCTATGATGATGAGGTCATTAACATAAAGCACAAGTATCAATAAGTCAGCCCCATGACATTGAATTTAAACTGTAGGGTCAGAATGACACCAATTGAACTGTGAAGCAAGCAAGAAGGAATCCATCTTCTCATATCAAGCCCTAGGGGCCTATTTGAGACCATATAAAGACCTCCAAAGTTGGCATACTAATGAAGAGTCCTGCACAAAACCATGAGGGTGCTCCATATAGATCTCCTCATGAAGGTCTCCATGTAGAAAAGTACTCTTCATGTCCATTTGAAAAAGTATCCATCTTTATAAAATTGCTAGAGAGAGTACAAGGTGAATAGAATTCATCTTGGCAATAAGGAAAGGTCTTGGAGTAATCAATACCCTCAACCTATGAAAAACCCTTTACAACAAGACATGCCTTGTACCTATCAATGGAACCATCTACAGCATACTTGGTAGATTACACCCAATGAAATTGAACCAACTTTATTACTCTTGGAAAAGGACAAAGATCCTATGTGTGGTTCTTCATCAAAGAAGAGTGCTCCTCATCCATAACCCTATCCCACTCTGCATGTCCTATCACCTTTGAAAGACTTTGTGGATTATTTGAAATGGCATGACTAAAAAGGCCACTACCTGCAGTCTGAGAATGAGTGCAACGATCATCTGTAGGATCACCTACCAAAGGTCCAGCTACATCAACAGTATCATAAGCCCACTTGGGCACTCATGGAACATCTAGTGGAGGTGGTGAAGGGGGATCAATATCAAGATCTTCTTCAGAAGATGCATAATCTTGTAAAGGAGTAGAGGAAGTACTAAGTAGTAAGGAAGAAGCTCAAGATGGAGGATCCATCAAAGGATAACACTCATCAAACTCAACATCCCACTAAAATAAGACATCTTTGGAATCAAGATCAAACAACTTGTATGCCTTCACATCCTCACAATAGCCAACAAAAATGAGTGGTCAGTTCTTCTTCTCCATGGCTTTCTACTGAACATCTAGAATAAATTCCCAAGCCCCACTACCAAAGATGTGGAAAGTAGAAATATCAGGCTTGACCTGATTCCAAGCCTCCTCAGGAGTCAATTGTTGTAATGCCTTGTTAGGAATCTAATTTTGAATATAGTTGACACAATTGATAGCCTCATCTCAAAATGAAGAGCTCATAGCATGAGATTGTATCATACAATTGGCCATCTCCTGTAATGTCATGTTCTTTCTCTCTACAACCCCATTCTATTGAGGTATGTAGGGAATAGAGAACTGATACTATAAACCATGCTCTGTGCAAAAATCTCTGAAAGACTAATTTATGTATTCCTTTCCATTATCAATGTGTATACACTTGACTAAAAGACCAGACTTCTTCTCCACAAATGTCTTAAATATTCAAAATGAATCAAAGACATTTGACTTGTACTTCAAAAAGTACACCCATGTCATGTAGAGAAGTCATCAATGAAGGTGAGCACATATCAAGCACTTGAAAAAGATGGATTGGTAAATGGAATAAGACCATTGTGTATCAACTCCAATGGTGCCTTAGCAGGTGTGGATCTACCTACTAGAAAAGGATTTATGTGATGTTTTCCAAGTGCACAAACTTGACACACACTGTCAGTACAAGAGATCTAAGGTAACCCAATCACTAGCTCCTGTGTACTCATCTACTATAGATATCTATAGTTGACATGGCCAAAATGCTCATGCCAAAGCTTGCTCACTATGTCTGCATAAGAAATGAGAGAAACACATGTAGAGTTAGAGCTCTCAAAGCCATCAAACTATTATAAGTGAGAATGAAGATCAACGCTTCCTATAGAAATAACCAAGTCAGGGTCATGGACGTCTCAAATAACCATATCATGTGGTGAGAACTCAACTATCTTTCTAGAGCCCGAATGAAAAATCTAAAAGATAGACAAGAGGTTCGTAGAAATGGTTGGAACCAATAGAACATCCTATAGAGAACCACCTTCTAAAGAAATAGTTCCTAAACCTATGATTGAAAGCTAAGAAGAATCACCAACTATAATCTATGTAGTAACACTCTAAGCAAGTGAGGTAACCAAATCAGGTGAGTGTGTCATATGATGGGAAGCTCTGAAATAAAGAATCCAAGAAGCTATAGAAGACAATGCTAGTGTAGGAAGAGCATGTTCTTTCCCTGTAGGTGGAGGTGGAGGCTTCAGGAAGAAATACTAGAATGTTGCATGGCCTCCTCTAATGCCTCGAGATGCTTCCAAAACTTGGAAACTAGATGTCCTTCCTTTCCACAAAAACTACAAGGTTCACCTGAGTACTTCTTAGTCTTAGAGGAAGACTCACCAAACTTAGAAGTATTACCCTTTTGAGAGCACTTATGAGCATTTGATTTTGGAGAAGGCTTGGAGGAACTCTCACTTCTTATTAAATCTAAATTATTCTTATCTTTTTGCTTCATCTTTCCTGCAGATGTCTGAGGTACCAATGCCTTTATCTTAAACTAGTCATAGTATCCAACTGCGTAAGCTTTGACTACTCTCTAGTCAAGCGATCACAAAAGACCTCAAAAGTAGACATAAAAAATCTATTCCTCGAAGAATTTTTAGTGGAATAGAATGTGGAAGAAAATATTTGAAAATTCCTTCAAAGCTTAGAGAGAATCAAATAGATGCACTTAGCATCAGTCTTCATCATTCCACAACCCTGCAACACGGATCTCTATTGGTTGAACTTCATCAAGAAATCATCAATAGTCAAAAAGGAATTTGATACACATTAGGTAAGCTTCACCTCTATCAAAAGTGCTCTAAACTCATTCATAGTACCAAACAATCCATGAAGCTTGGTCCACATTGCTAGAGGAGTATTGCACCCATCCAAATAGAATTGTAGATTATCTAATACTTGTAATGCAATCAATATAATTGCCTCATCCATTTTGTTTAAATGATGCATGATCTCATAAGGCCTCTAAAATATAAGTTGCATGGCATCTAAACATGACCACAACCCTTTTGACTAGAGAAGCCAAGTCATCGAGGTCTTCCAAGTGTGGTAATTGTGAGGGGTCAGAAGTTCTAGAGAAGTGGTCTTGGCCATTTTTTTAGAAAGCATTTTTCAAGTTTTCTGATATACTAATATAATAACATAAAATAATATAAAAACACCCCCCACAATGCAATAAACTGAACCCCATCTTACAAATATATTGCGTAAATGAGAGAAGAGCAAAAAGGCTTTAGATATGAATCACAAATACCTAGTATAAAATATTAGCGAAATAACAAAGAATCTAGAAAGTTCTTGAGAAGATCTTTTTGGTGCTTTTTCAAAATGGAAAACGAAGCTATAATAAAGAATTTATGCCCCACAAAAGATAGAAGTCATCAACATATTTAAAGCACCAAAACATCTATCAATCTGGAAAAAAATCTCAAAAATTCCTTTTTCATTGTCTATGTCTCAAAACCAACTTTCCAATGCATTTTTGGATCAAAAAAGTCCCCCGTATGCTCAAGATACTGCAAAAAAAGTGACATGGCCCCAAAAGAAATACATAATTATTATTATTATTTTCAAATAATTTTAAAAAAACTCTTATAAATATCACCGTCGAGTAGAGTGGTGATGGAGCAGCATCTGAACAAAGGAGGGCGATAGAGGCGAAGCATGGTTTAGGTGGGTGATAGAGGCAGAGCATGGTCGAGTTGGGTGGCACCATGTCAAAGTGAAGGAGGCCTACCAGCGACTGACAGTGATAGAGCCGCAATGGTTTGCAGGGCCACTGGCAGTCACAACTAGCAGTTATCGGAACTGCTAGTGGTTTCGATGGTTGCTAGCCATTTTTTTAACTGCAATGATCAAAAAAAACCTTTTTTTGTAATTTTTTTAATATTTTTCATACAAAGGTCATACGGCCCTTCTGTGCAAAAAAATTTGCCTCCCAGATCAACATTATCCAAAATGGACAAACTTTATATGGAAACAGGGGTTTTGGTGCCTTCTATATCCACCTGTGATGTCCGTTTGGCCTCAACCTACTCCAAAAATTAGTGAACCCCCTCTTTTCACAAAAAATACCCAAAGAACTCCAGATCTATTCTATCAGACCCTCATTCTCCTTTTTCACCAAATAATGAACAAGCTATAGAAAATCTAGCTCTGATACCATGAAAGATTTGATCAATAGAAATCCATAAAGCCCTTGAACACCTGCATGTAAAAAACCTGTCATAGAAGAAAAAGATGAGAGGAGGCAAGGGTCTTTATCTGAAAATTATGAAAATGTATTCTCAAAAAAAAGAAAAGATAAGAATAATTACAAAAGATCAAACCTTATAAAAGGAGATTCAAACCCAAAAGGGTAACCTAAAAAGTTACAAAAGGTAACCTAAAAGGTATAAGCTATTTAATAGTTACTAATTAATTATTAAATAGAGATGCAAAAGGTGCATAAAGTAAAATCTTAAGAAGGGAATAAAGTGAATTTAATAAATAAAATAAAATTAATGCTTTACTCTAACAACTCTTTCAAACCACATTGAAAGATGTTACATTACAATGGTTTATGATCCTTAGGGACATTAGAACATGGGATGAAATGAAAGTTTCTTTTCTGGAAAAATATTAGGAATATTGCAAGACCAAGGAAGTATGGGATGAGATCTTTCACATGACTCAACAAGAAGAAGAGTTTGTAGAAGATTTCCTAGAGCATTTTGCCTTTAGTTTATAACATTTGAGATGCCCTAATTTAACCACTGACACTATCAAAATTCTCTTTTTGAGGGGAGTTTGAGATGAGACCATGGATGCTTTGAACTTAATTGGAAAAGGTGATAGATATTTGTAGGAATTATTCATGATATTTCTAAGTTACCTTTGTGACATTTGTAGGAACTATTCTATCTCATAGGTATATTCATAGAGACTCAAGTAAGTTTTCTACTATGGGTAATACATCGGGTATTTCCAAGCAGGAAATTGGTAATTTACTTGAAGATCTCAAAATTGATTCTTTAAATCATATAGGAAAACAAATTGACACTTTTTATACTTGTAAGAAACAAGAGGAAGTTGAAAAGGCCTTGGTAAATATTGCCTAACTTATCATAAGAAGCATGGACTAGAAGACTGCCCCTATAATCAGACTCATGTGACATCCCTAGAAGAGGCTAGCAAAACTTTGACACTACAATATTTTCCCTAAGGGATGATCCAGATGGAGTATAGAGAAGAGCCAATTTACTTTATGGCTTCACAACACCATATCCCACCAAGAGGGTTCCCCAATGAACATTTTTTTGGACCATCTAAAAAAAAATCTAACCAAGGTCCATGGTATGGAGTTTAGCAACAACCTAATCTTTCCAACCTAGTACACAACCATGGTATCAAGCATGGAGGTCACATGTACCACAACCCTCTTATCCACCTCCACAACATTCTTTTCCACCTCCTCCTTTGGTAAGTCCCTACCAACAACCTCAACAATTTCTTCCTCCAAAACCTTTGTCTTCCTCTAATCCACCACAACCACTCAAACCCACATCCATGCCAACCCAACCAAATCCAAATCCAAATAGTAAGTCTTCTCAATTGCTTTATAGTAACGAGATAGAAAACTACCCTACCTATTCTATAAGAACAGTTGATTTGCATGGTGTACAACTAAGATCTGGGAAGGCTCTTAAAGGACCTACTATCACAGAGGTCAATGATAAACCCAAGGAAGAGCTTGAAAAAGAGCCCCTCTTTTTTAATTGGTTCATTCCTAAATAAGAGCCTAAAGAACCAATACATTTAGACTTTGACATTTTAAATGAATTAAACAATGTCAATACCAAGATTCCTCTTTTGCAAGCTCTTAAGGATATTCTAGTATACAAAAAAATGGTTTTAGAGTTATGCACTCAATGATAGAAGAAGAAAGAGAATCCAAAGACTATTCAAGTTGTTGGAAAATTGGAAAATTTAATGTTGGGAAATGTAACTATTTCAAAATATGCAAATGCTAGTAGTCCAGTCATAGATGTAAGAATAGGTTAAAAATATATATATTCCTAATACACTTACAGATTTAGGTACAATTATAAATTTGATGTAAACTGAAACTAAAACCAAATTATCATTGGAAAGACTTAGACCTACTCTTGTAGTACTTCAAATGGATGATTGATCCTTAGTCAAACCAGAGGGGTTTATAGAATATGTTATTCTTTCCATTGATAATTGGGATTATCTAATTGATTTTATGATTCTATAGCCAAAAGTTAAGTTGGGGGGATATCCTTTGATTCTAGGGAGACCTTTGTTAGCAACTACTAATTCTCACATAAATTGTCAGTCAAGTAACATGGTTGTTTCCAATGGAGAAAAAACAAAATAATTGACCTTATATCCCCTTGCTCAACCCTTGTTAGATATAGAAGATCATGCATGGGTTGATAGTGACCCAAAAGATTATGTGCTAGTCCTTACCATTGAGTTGGAATAACACCTTGAGGAACCTACTATGAAAGCATTCTGGAGAACTTTCTTCAAAATAGGTATGGGTCTAATGATATCTTAGAAAGTACAAGTTTTCCTTCACATTTACCAATTGACTGTCCTTTTGGAAATTTTCCTTTTGTAGGCAATTCTCGATCTCTCCATCACTTTCTCATATTACATCACCTTTTGCCAAATCAATGTTTTTATAGTCCCTTGTTTTCTTTAGATAAACCAGATACATCACCAAAGTTTTTTCTTAGTGCTCCTACACCATTAGAACCTATGGAGGTCTTACTAGGTCATACTCTCAATATTAATCTATAATTAACACCCGCTCAATTCAAAGACCTCATAAGTATTCTCAAAGAACACAAAGCCATGTTTGCATGGGAATACTAGGACATTTGAGGTATTCATCTAGATACTTGTATCCACCTCATTTTCATTGAGGAAGAAAGTCACCCAATTCAACAACCACAAAGAAGACTCAATCCTACCTTGCAGGATGTAGTCAAGGAAGAACTCTAAAACTATTGAATGATGGGTTCATCTATCCTATCTTGGATAGCACGTGGGTATCTCCTTTGGTTGTTGTAACAAATAAAAATGGTAAGTGGAGCATTTATGTAGACTATAGGTCTTTAAATAAGACTACTAAGAAGGATCACTTTACGTTACCATTTATTGATCAAGTATTGGATATTCTTGCAGGAAAGTGATTCTTCTCTTTCTTGGATGGATTTAGTGGGTACAATCAAATTCACATTGGCCTAGAGGATAAGGACAAGACCACATTCACGTACCCATGGGGAACCTTCTCCTACAACATTCTTCCTTTTGGTTTATGCAATGCCCCTACCATATTTCAAAGAGTAGTATTAAGTATCTTCAATGGTTTGGTCAATGATTATGTAGAAGTTTGCATTGATGATTTCACTGTCCATGGGAACACTTTTGAAGAGGCTAAATATAACTTGGAGAAAGTACTTAAAATTTGTAGACATTAACCTATCTCTAATTCATGAGAAGTGTCACATGTTAATGATTGAGGGAATTTTATCAAGCCACTTAATCTCTTCAAGAGGTATCCAAGTTGATGCCAAAAAGATTCAAATAATCTAGTACCTCCTTGTACCCGTGACCCAAAAAGATGTTAGGAGTATCCTTGGTCATGTTTCTTATTATAGGAGATTTATTTAAAGCTTTAATAAATTTTCTTCCCCTTTTTTTCTTTGTTAGTCAAAGATGTTGTCTTCACGTGGACCCTTGAGTGTCAAGAAGCATTTGAGACTATCAAGAACAAGCTTGTGATTGCCCCTATTCTTAGAGGTCCTAATTAGGAATTTCCTTTCAATATTAAAACTAATGCTTCTAATTTTTCTATAGTAGTACTTAGACAAAAGGAAGACAACATCTTCTACTCTATTTACTACATCAACAAGAACTTCACTAGCATAGAGATAAACTTCAGGGTAACTAAAAAAGAAATATTAGTTGTTGTTTATGCTATTAATAAATGTTGACATTATAATACTAGTTATAAATTATTATTTTCATACTAATCATTTAGTAACTCAATTCCTAACCAATAAACCTATAGTCACTAGTAGGGTCATTAGATGGTTTCTCTTATTACAAGAATTTGATATTACTATACTTGATAAGCCTGGTTGAGAAAATGGTTACAGATTACCTCTCTAGGTTGCATCATCCAGACAATGAACCTATACATGTTGATGACACATTCCTTGATGAGAACCTCTTCTCTATCTTTACAAAGAGCTTGTGGTATGCTGACATTGCCAAAAACCTTGTCATATGCAAGTTTTCTTCACATTTCTCCCCTAGAGAATGTTGTAAGTTTGTGGGCCTTAGTGGCCAATATACTTGGATAAATGGTCTCCTCTTCCACATTGGCATCAAAAAAAATTTGTGCCATTATATTATAGAGGATGACATATTTGATATTATGTGTTTATCTCATAGAACTATGTCATGGACACTTTATACTCAAAGAACTACTCAGAAGATCCTTAATGTTGGGTACTATTGACCTATAACTCATAAGGATTTTAAGTGATATGCTCATCATTGTGATCAGTGTTAGTACATGGGTCATCCTACTAGATCCAATGAGATGTCTCTCTACCCTTAGCTCTCTATCAAACCTTTTGAGAAGTGGAGGCTTTATTTTTTAGGGCCTATTAGTCCACCCTCTAATAATAAGGAGTACATCCTTGTCTACACTAATTATGCCACCAAATGGGTTGAGGTTGTTTGCACTTAAATATGCATTAGATACCAAATTAGATGAGTTCTTATACTCTAAAATTCTTACTCTCTTTAGTGTTCCTCAGGAGATTACTATAGGTCAAGAACCTCGATTCACTTTAGATCTCATTGTTGAACTAATCAAAGAATATGAAATTCACCACCAAAATTCTTCATCCTCTCACCCTCACACCAATGGATAGGTAGAGGTCACCAATAGAGAACTTGACAAAATTCTTACCTAGACTATTGCACTTCATAAGCATGACTGGACCACATGGTTTCTTGAAGCTATGTGAGCCTATTGCACCATGTGGAAGACCACAACTAGACCACCACTGGTCTGCCCCTTCTAAAATAGTCTATTGTAAGAAGGTTGTTCTTCTCATTGAGTTCAAAATTAAGACTCTTTGAACCACACTTGAACTTGGTCTAAGTCTCTTCTATACTCAGCAGGAATGCATAACACAACACTAGTATTTGGATGAACTTTGTCAAGATTCCCTTCTCCATATCAAACTTGTCCAAAAGAAATGTGCAATGATGTGGTATGATAATCACATTCACCACTACTCTTTTCAGCTAGGGGATTGGGCACTTTTGTATGATTCTTGGTTTCAAGATTTCAAAGGTAAACTTCATACTCAATGGATAGGCCCTTATGAAATTGAACATTTCTTTGATAATTTTTCTTTACAACTCTACATTGTGGACATTGAATGTTGTAAGCTCCTTGTTAATGGTCGTCATCTAAAGTTTTACCAGAAGCCTCTTTCGAAAGAAGCTTTGTTTCTTGGTGTCACTAAGGAGGTAAATGTGGTTTTCTTTTTCCTCCTTCACACCTAAATAGATTTAAAATACAATAAAAGATCCAACGATAAAAAACTGGGCTGCTGGCATTATTGGCCAACTACAAGTTAAAACTTGGCTTATCAGCAACTCTTAGATGCAATAAGTCTTGGTTATGAAAGTTGGTTTACCAACATAATCAAGTGGTATTAATTTGAAAACTGAGTCATTAGTGGCCTACCATCATTATTAAGAATAAATAAATAGATAAAATTTTAAAATAAAAAGAAAAGAAAAAAGAAGAACTTAGACGAGGAAACATGGGGACAGAGTTGTGAACAATCTTTCTTTTCACTTCCTTTCATCATATCACAGTTGTGATAGGAATCATACTACCTCCTCTATCTAACCTTTTCTAACAATATTCTACCTATTGGCACCACTAGCACTTACCATTCTTATGCTCCTAATGCATTTCCAAGTAGCAAGCTTGTTGTTTTCAGTTATTACTTCATCATCCAGCCCACTATAATATTGTTGATATCACTCCTAGCGCTATTATTCTCAATTAGTTCTAGCAATCTCATCCTTTCCTTTTTGTGATTCATGATATATCTTTGATTATGTGAGATGTGTTGAAAAACTCCATTTTCATCTTGGTGGTCACATCCTCCACTTACGATGATTTTTGCAACCGACGTCATCATCAACTCTTGGGTTTTTGATACCTGGTTTTATTTTTTCTTTCTTTCTTTTTTTTGACTTTTTCTCTAACCTATGGTGATGTACCCTATGGATGGGTCACTATCTTAGTTGGGGGTAGTATACATACCTATTGATATATGTTTACTATTAATAATTTCCATACACCCCTTGGTTCTAAAAATAATTTTAATAATTATTTTTGTTCTCTTGCCATACCTGTATAACCACATATAATAATTTACCTACCCAAATTGAGTTACTCCTTCCTAAAAAATGGTTTAACAATGTTTTTTGAGAACAAGTAAAGAGTGGTTTTCACAATTCTCTATACTAGGTGTTAACATTCTCAACTGTAATTTCTCTAAGTTGGTAAGATCCTTATTCAAGTAATGGTAGTTGAAAGGCATATTAATTATGAGCCCACAAAAATGGATGATGTTCAAAATCCCAATTATAGTGAAGCTTAAAAGCTATTCAAATAGCATCACTGGGATGCATATTTTAAGAGGTTGAAAAGATATAACACAAGGTTTGCCTATGAATTTTCCAAAAACAAAATCATTTCCAAGCATTGAACTATTGTACATGGGTTGATGATCTTTCTTTCATGGAAATGGTAGTTGAGGTTTCTAACTTACTTATTACTAACAAGAAATATTTTCTTGAAAATTCAACAACAATAACAACTCTTGAACAAATTTGTGAATAATTTTATGAGAGGAATAAAGTTTTTAACATCGTCAAAGGAAAAGGGACCAAATTGTCTTCACTACCTACTCACTAGAAAGACAAGGCCAAATTCATCATTGGGTATATAACCTACAAACGTAGTTATGTTTATGGCTATGCTCATCATTTTTTCCTCCAGCTACATTTATAATGTGAAAAGTTAGTCAATGTTCCATATTTCCTTTTCTTATCTCTACAATGAGTGAGAAAAAATGTTCAAGAAGTTCATGAGCGTGCATTGTCTCATCATTGGATTATTATATTATTGATCATTAGAGAATTTTAAAGACTTTCTCCCCCAAAAGTTTGGGATTCTTTTACTACCTATG
Organism: Cupressus sempervirens; assembly: GCA_028749045.1. Classification (NCBI taxonomy): domain Eukaryota; kingdom Viridiplantae; phylum Streptophyta; class Pinopsida; order Cupressales; family Cupressaceae; genus Cupressus; species Cupressus sempervirens. The sequence continues at coordinate 568,700,984 of CM053789.1, read as the reverse complement.
ATTCTTAGGGAGAGTCCTCTAGTAAAGAAAGTTCTGAGGAAGTAAAAGGGGATAGTTCTGACTATAAGGAAGGAAGTATCCCTATAAGACAAGAAGATATCTCTATGAAATCCTCTAAGGAGGATATCTTTGAAGAACAAGAAGAATATGCAACACCTAAATGGAACCCTAGGACCCCTCCAACTTCATCAAGGAAACAAAGCCTAAAAATTTAGAAAAAATGAAAAACACAAAGGAAACCACTTTAGAGCCCTTACCATACTATGAGTGCAGCCACAAAAGGAAGGATATGTTGGAAATATTATTAACAAGGCTAAGTTACTAAGAGGGGAGGAGTGAATTAGTAACTTCTAAAACATTAATCCAAATAACACTTAATCCAATATGAATATTTTGATCTAACCGCATGCATGAGAAATTGAAAACATGAAAGCATTCATAACACTTTGACACAAAGATTTGATGATGCAAAAACCTTTTGAATAGAAATTAAAACTAGGGTTGGGATGATACCCACAAGCTTTGGTACTACCTTTTTAGGAGCAATAAGGACTGGTAGGTCCACCTTTTTAGAGGATTTACAAACATACAATGAAGTATGCACTCAGTAAAGAGATTTTCATAAGACTGTTAAAACTACCTTGTTAAAGGATTTGACTGATCCACCTGTTAGGATGAAGCAGTAGCTGATCTTTGATCTACAACATGGTTTTCTAAATGAGTTTCCTTTAAGTGTATAAATCACCTTGCTATGATAGATGAATATGTGTTTCTCCTTATACTGCTACAACCTTTGTAATTCACACTCTCTGCTCTTCACTAATTATTGCATCGATTCTATGCATATATTCACACATACATTCACACATTAGATGTGATACAATACATTATATATATACCAATCCAATTATACAAATTATAAAGTCAACCACAAAACAAGTTTACACAAATATTACAAAGTTGGCTCAAATGTAGACACTCAAGCTCTAAAGAAAAACTCGGTGAGGTTCTGATACTTAGCATCCACTATCACTACTCGGCATCATCATGCACTTGGTAGATGTAGAATCTCAATACATATTGATCACTACCAATTTGTCTTGAACTCAGTCTGCACTGGTGACTCAATAAATACTATGAAACTTTTCATATAAATTGACTCACTTATTTACCACTACATAGCTCAATAAACACTATCTCCTTGAGCTTGGTATAGACTGAGTCACTTGGTTAACATTGAGTAGCTCAATTAACACTAGACTCACATCACATTAACTATGAATTTAGTAATCATTTCATAGCTCAATTTACATTGGTAAACTCGAGATACACTTAGTTGCTCAGTTTACACTGTTGATTTTCACACTAACTGTAGTTGCTTAGTAAAAACTAGAATTTGTCCAAAGAACTTGGTAGCAACTATAGAACTTAGTAGCAACTAAAATACTTGGCAAACACTATTAACTATACAATAAGCTCAGTAGATACTTACAATTTGAATAAGTGTATGTCACTAATAACAAACTTGACTGATATGTCAACAATCTCCCCCTTTGGCATTAGTGACAAAAACACTGATCAACCAAAACTAAATTCAAAAAGTTCTTGAATATCTTTATCCATCACCATGTGATTCTGAGCTTAGTAGAGTATATTATTTTTGATATTTTTCAAAATTGTTTTTGTAAGGTATATTTCTATACATGGCAAGGCTTCTATATAGTATATTGTACATACTTGCTATACATCTATCTCACATATATCTCCCCCATTTCTTTTATAGCTTATGTATCAATTCTTACATTTTCTCCTCCATAACTCATCATTTCCATATCTTCTCCCCTTATATCTTCTATGACTTCTCCCATAACTTTTCTTATATCTTCTCCCCCTTTTTGACAATAATGCCAAATATTTATTCTATATATTTACATATTAATGCCAAAATGAGACAAAAAGTCTGAATGTATCTTGAGTATTATAGCCAACATTTTGATCCAATTGTCCTGCAAGACCTTACATGAGTGTAGTGCAATCTAAACTTCTACTGACAACCCAATCATGTTGTCTACTATGGAGAAGTTGTTGTCATGAATGAGAGTCTTGGAATGTAAAATGTGCATTTGTAGTGCATCCATGTTGGGAAGAATCATATTCTGAATATCTACTAAGGTAGATCTGATTCTAGCCTCTTCTCTAAGAAATTATGCCTATAAATCTGTCAAAAATTTAATCTTATTGAAATGTACAGGGCTTGAACTAGGGTCAAATTGTAGTTATTGAGAACTTGCCTTAAGGTCTTCATCTATCTTGGACAATTTTTCCTTTATTTCCTTAGTAAATTTTGAAACATCACATAGCTTACCAAAAATTATTGATGCATTTGTACATGAAGTTTCTAGGGAACCCAAAATGGTAGAGAGTTCTACTTGATAAATTGCAATTTGCTAAGCAATGTGCTCTAACACTTTATTCTCAAATTTCTTCTCTTCCTTCTGCAATAATTTGTCTTGTCCATCTATATCTTCATTGAACTTTTGAACTACCTTTGCTATCTAAAACAAAATTGGTTAAGATGAATCAACCTCTATACCTATAGCTTCTACCAAAATTTTCTTGGCATCTTCAATGATTTTGAACTATTTGCCCCTTTCTTCTCTTAACCTTTGATGCTTGGCTTTCTTTTAGAGAAGTTCACCAAATGTCTGCATCTGATCTGGATTGAGTTTGGAAATGTCCCAATTTGGTATTACAATTTCCTCATCAAGGTCTATTTCCTCCTCCTTTTCTTTCCATGGCCCAAAAGCTTTGTGCTCAGTTAAGACTTGGTCTCAACTATCCTTACACTTATTTCTTGCTTACTAGGAATTGAAATAATAGTGGACATAATAGGACTAGCCACAAAAACTAATACTACACTTATTGTAGAAATACCTAAAGTAGCCAAAATTGATGTATCCAAAATTGATGTGTCCACAACTGATGTAGCTAACATAGTAGAAGAGGGAAGAGTCTACAACTTAGTGGATGAAGTGGAGGTCACTTTAGTCAATAGTGTGTTGAGTTGAGTTGGTGCAGAGATTGATTGGCTAGTTGTGCTTGGTGTGCTAGTCACAATCAATCCTATAGAGGCCATCTCCATGCTTGATGTAGTCAATACCTTACTTGGAGAATGAGGAAGTGAGGCTATAACTATTTTAGCAATCTTGACTAGGTCAGTTTCCTCATCATCTTGCATTTCTTCCTCGATAGTCTCTTGCTCCTATTCCTCTTCATTGTCATAATGTGTTGTTTCTTCAACATTTTCCTCTTCATCTTTCTCCTCTTTTTCATGATCATCATCATCTTTTACCTCAATAGAAAAATCATTTGGTTTATGAAGAAGATATATATTCTTCTAGGTATTAGTTGCATTTCTTACAACATGCTCAATATCTTTTATCAAAATTAGACAAGTGTTAAATTTCAGAGTTAATTTCTTTTCATTTTTCTTTAGAGATTTCTTAATATCCTTGTCTATTAAGCTTAGAATAAGTTTCCTCAAGGTTTTCCCATAGATTTCTTTTATATTTTCTATGGAAAATTCCCATCTTGGCTAAATCTTATCCATCAAGATGTTAGGAAGCTAAGAAGTAAGCTAGTTTGGTGAGTATTTCCACTTACCCATTTTGTCCATCACCAGGTCTTCAATTTGCTTATGTTCTTCCTCAATACTAGTTTCATAATTTAATGCCTTAAAAATTTTTATGTCAGCCCCATCCTATAGTTCTTTTAGTCTATCTCAGAAGGAGGGTGGAGGGTTTTTGAATACTGTGTCTCCTCCTTCCTTGTTAACTTTCTTCTTTGAGGCCTTTTGGGTAAAAATAGTAGTGGATGGCTTAGTAGGATTGGTAATAATTACCTTTCCCTTCTTCTTCAATGGTTTCTATTTCTTTTATTCTTCCTTATCCTCTTCTTCTTCATACTCTCCTTTTCCCTTGGTCAACAAAAGTGTGGAACTAGTTTTCAAGTTGGCAATTCTTTTCTTTCCTTTGTTTACCGCTTGAGGGAGCTTGATCTCCACTTCTATCCTAGCCTTGGCTTCATCATAAGTACCAAAATATGTAGACTTGGGATCAATTGGTTCATTTCCTTACTTTCATCTATATTAACCTCATATCCAAGAGGTTTCACCCATGCAATTCTAGGCCTAATTGCTTGAATGTATACCTTATCACTGTCTACCATGAAACATACATCATCCTTGTAGTCTTCTACTAATTCCCTTGGAATCCTAAATCTATTATTCATTTTATCTCTAAATGCATCAAAATAGTTATCCATGATACTATCATAATTCTCTCCCATCTCATCAATATACTCATTAATTTGGTAAAGAACTGGCACATCTTTTCTCCATACAACTAATCCTTTTGAAGGGAATAATTTTTGAACATAAAAGAATAAACAAGTTAATAGAGAACCAAACTTACATAGTTTTTTCTTTGACATCTAGATACATTCCATGTTCTTGTTGAATTGGTTCAATAGTAGCTTACCAAGGTCAAGAGAAAGATTGTTCTTGACTACATTGTAAGCAAGGTCAGCTGCTTCACAAGGTACACTATTCAACCAGCTATAGCTATAGATCTTGTGTGTTATGATATGAATGCTGAATTTTAATTCCATATCAGTCACACTGCTTATCTTCATGCCTCTACCATCCCATTCTACTAGGGTTTTCTTCTCAAGTTCATCCTGACCTAGGGTTTTACTCATTTTAGCCTTAGCCAACATTGGAAGACTAATGATTCTATGAATCATCTTCTTCATCATTAAAATTGGTTGTTCCAACCATAACTATCCATTATGCACCTGATTAAGAATATAACTAATCAATTTCACTTTGAATTCATGGGGCATTTGAGGAATATGAGTTAACCCTTTTGTCTTCAGGTGTTGATGCTCGAGTTTTGAAACACCATTAACACACAAGTGATCTAGGGCTTCATCCATTTCCAAAGTACCAATATCTTGAATCATGCATTTAAAGTGAGAATGAATGTTATTTATTAATAGTACCTTTGGAGGGATTTGACGCTGTGCTCCATTCAGATCTAGGGTTTTGGCAATTATAGGAGTGAGCTTGAAATCTTGAGCCTTCCATTCACCATGAACGAGCATGTAAAAACCTCTCTTTTCCTTGCTGCTACTAGATACCATCTTTGCTCAGTAGGTTTTGAGAGAATTTGAAATCTTTTGGTAACACTTCACTCAAATTTCTTGGAAGCTCTTGAAGAACACACTGCACAATAGCTCGCAAAAATTCACAGTAGAAATAACTTTGATTACATTCCTTTTATCAAATTTTTCCTAAATGCTCAGTATGGATGGTAGATCAAAGTGATAGACTATCATCCACTACCTTGCATTAATTACTTTGTAAAGTCTTCCATCATTTAGTAGCCATATGAAAGTTTAGTCACTCCTGACCTTGCTCAGTAGAGTCTATGACCCAACCTCACTTAGTAAGGAAAGTGACTCAATAGTAACTGGTACCCTTTCACTTGTTGTTCCCTTTGTATCTTGAATACAGATATGGATCTTTTGTTCTTTCACTCTGGAACTGATTTGAATGTCTTCTTTGGTAACCTAGTCCTAGTTTTCCTTTGAGAAATCAAGTGAAAATTGTGGAGCCACCCAATTCTTGAGTGGCTTGTTCATCATTTTTTGGACTTTCATTCTTGAAAGACATTGGAACCCATTATTGTCTCATTTTTTTTTGGATTTTATCAACCTTTGCCTTCTTCTCATCTTCAATTCTACTAGTATTCATGTAGTTCTTTGCAAGATGACCAAGTTTTGTACAAATGAAACATCTTTTAGTAGTATCTCTTTTCCTCAAATGATGCTTTTTACAATTCATTCCAATGTGTCCAAATTCTCCATAGTAATGACATCTGCACTAGGTGATGTAGTCCCAACCAAATATAGCTTTTACAATTTTTTTTGCTAGATTTATTATCTTAGTTTTGCATTCTAATAATTTTTGCCCGTGCTTCTTGCATTTGTGACATTTGCCTTCAAATCTTGGTTTTTCTTTGCATTCACTAGCCTTATGACCATGTTTATTACAATTGAAACATTTTCTATTGAATTTTTTTTTTCCATTGTTCCAACATTTATTTGAAGTATGACCTATCTTACCATAGTGATTGCAAGTAGGTCTTTGATTCTTTTGAGCTCCTTGCTTGGATGTTTCTCCTTCTTCTGTACATCCAATTCCTACTTTTCCTTTTTTTCTATAGAGATTTTTCTCATTTAATTGATTCATTTATGCTTGGGATTTCATCATTCATTCATTGATTTGTTTTTCAAAGTTTAGGTCATTCTACAATATTTCATTTTCAGATCTTAGGCTCATGATTTCTTCATTTGCATTGGACAGCTAATCAATGAAGTCTTCTTGCTGAAGGGATTGGTCCTAGATTTCATTGTTCTTTCCTTCTATCTCTTCTTTTACCTTTTTTTTCTCTTCCATGACTTCACATAATCTTACTAACTAAATTTCTTGCTCTCTTCTTTATTTTCTTACTTCTTCTTGTAGTAAACCATTCTTTTCTAGGAGTTATTTGATTTCTTTATTGGCTTCATCTAGATTGCTTGAATGAAGGTCTTCAATTCCTTCTTCAATGTAAAGATGATCATTCATTTGAATTGCAAACTCTTTTCTTCTTTTTAGGGATTGAGAGAGTTGTTCATTTTCTCTCTTGAGTTAAGCAATAGTCATTTCCAAATCTAGCTTCTCATTGTCAATAGCCTTGTCAAGTTTGAATATCTCCATGGGTTTAATCTTTGCTCAAGCTATCAAACTTATCTCTAAGAACCACAAAGCTCTAATACCAATTGTTAGAAATATTCTTAACAAGGCTAAGTTACTAAGAGGGGATGGGTGAATTAGTAACTTTTTAAACTTCTAAAACTTTAATCCAAATAATACTTAATCCAATATGAATATTTTGATCTAACTACATGCATGAGAAACTAAAAACATGTAAGCATTCATAACACTTTGATACAAAGATTTTGTGGCCCATAAACCTTCCAAATAGAAAATAAAAGTGGGGTGGGGATGATTATAAAGGCTTACATTGATCACTTCTGATGATCTACCCTGTTAGGAGAAATAAGGATTGTTAGGTCCACCTTGTTAGAGAATTTACAAACATACAATGAAGTATGCACTCAGTAAAGAGATTTTTATAAGATTATTAGGTCTAACTTGTTAAAGGATTTGATTGATCCACCTATTAGGATGAAGCAGTAGTTGGTTTCTGATCTACAATTTGGTTTGCTGAATGAGATTCCTTTAAGTGTATAAATCACCTTGCTATGATAGATGAATCTTTGTTGCTCCTTATATTGTCATAGCCTTTGTAATTCACACTCTCTACTCTTTACTAATGATTGCATTGATTCTATGTATATATTTGTACATACATTAACACATTGGATTTGATACAATACATTACATATATACCAATCCAATTATACAAATTACAAAGTCAGCCACAATACAAGTTTACACAAATACTACAAAGTTAGCTCAATTGTAGACACTCAGGCTCTGAACAGTGACTCGGTGAGGTTTTGATAGTCAGCATCCACTATCACTACTCAACATCATCATGCACTTAGTAGACATAGAAGCTTAGTCCATACTGATCACTTCCAACTAGTCTTGAACTCGGTCTGCATTGGTGACTCAGTAAATACTATGAAACTCATCATATAAATTGAATCACTTGTTTACCACTACATAGCTTAGTAAACACTATCTACTTGAGCTCGATATAAATTGAGTCACTTGGTTAACATTGAGTAGCTAAATTAACACTTGACTTGCATCACATTAATTGTGAGCTCAGTAATCACTACATAGCTCGGTTTGCACTAGTAAACTTTGCATATACTAAGTTGCTTGGTTTACACTTCTGATTTTCACACTAATTGTAGCTACTCAGTAAACACTGGAATTTTTCCAAAGGACTCAGTGGCAACTATATAGCTTGGTAGCAAGTGAAATTCTTGGCAAACACTGTTAACTATACAATAAGCTCGGTGGATACTTACAATATGAATAATTTTATGCCATTAATAACAAACTTGATTGATATGTCAATAGGATAACTAGTGAACAATCCACTAATTCATATAGGAAAAGAAACATTGTCATTGGCAAAAAAAATGATGCCCTTCAAAACATAGCCAATATCACCACAACCTATATTAATAAGGATGGCCAAATAGATGAAGCAATTAATGAAGATTTATAACTTTTGTCAAAGGTATTTAAGAGACTAGGAAAAATGAAAAGGGAACTTTAGGCATATGTGCAAAAGAAAAAGAAAGAGAAACAAGAATGACAATCCAAGTTTATTATCCTTGTTGTAAGTCAAGAACATGCATCAGAAGAAGAACTTTCATTCCATGATAAAATAGAGACAATCAATGATAACACATATGAAGACAACATGGTTCCTAATTAGTCAAAGGAAGAGATGGTTCAAGGTGATGATAGAATATCATTCCTATGGTAGTGGATAATGAAACCCTTCAAATAATTCCTATCAAAATTATCCACAATACCTTATCAAGAGACAAGGGATTGAGAGGAAGTAGTGTTAGATTTAGAGAGTATGGAGGAAGGTTTAACCACAAAACAAGAAGTAGAAATTTATCAATTTGTACATAGTGTCTCCCAAGATATGGAACCATCAATTCAAGAAGAAACATGTATGGATATTGTGATTCTAGATAAGAAAATTTTCCTAAGGATAGTTGATGGGGTCTCCTGCAATTTAGAACAAAGAAGTGAGGATACTTTGATAGAAGTACATGAAGAGAATGAGGAGATCTCAATGCAAAAAGAAAAAATTATGGAAAAATGGAGGAAATATAGGCATTAAGAGATATAATTGATCAATTATAAAAGGAAAATCACTCTCTTCAACAACAACTTAATGAGGCCCAAGTCCTTGCTAAAGCCGAGGAAGAAGAATTGGATAAAATGAAGACAAAGGCTAACATCATAATTGCCATCCTTGAGGTTGTTTTTTTTAGTTATAGAACATGAAAGGATTGTGCAACAAGTGAAGCAGTAATGTTACCAAAAAATCTTTAGTAATTTATAGAAACATGTTCACTTTCCTGGTGTGTACCCTATTATTTTCCTTTTCTACATGAGGGCATGCAATACATTCAATTGGGGGGGGGGGGGGGGGGGGTGGGAAGATGATGAGACTAGAATATGCACTTATATTTCCCTGATTTTATCCTTATTTTTCCATTTCTTGTTACAATATAGTCACCATTTGTCAAGGGAGAGGTAGGAAAATTAATTATTGTAAGAGGAAAGTTAAACTTAGGCAAGAGATGAAAACTTGGACTAAATGTTGTTGGGATTGCATAATTTTCAATGACATGGGATTCAAAGGGAGACAAATGAGTGGATGACATGACCAGTCAGTGCCTCAATCATGTGAATGAGAATGTGCCAAAATAATCACCTATTTTTGTCTATTAGTTTTCTAATCTTTAAAAATTATTCAAATAGTTATAATTTTGTTGTATTTTGATGGCCATGGGTTAGGCTAGCTAAGAAGGTTGCTATTTTGTTTTGTATAATGAAAGATGTATGATTTATACTCTATAATTTGTTAAAGACTAAATTAGTAAGGATTATCATATAAATATGTAAGGAAACACTGAAACACTTAAGTTGATAAATAAACTGAAATTGCTATTATTCGTATGATCCATATTTCCAATTTGAATGCATTCTTTGCAGAAGTAATCATAATATTTTAAACACTTGGTAACCGGGAGAGGAAGGGCCCCCCTTTTTCTCACATTATCAAGTGTACTTTTATGTGTAGTGTGATGTGAGTTAATCTTGTGATTTTAATTACCGTAGTGTTTGGTTGTCATTCATATTTTAGGAGATATGTATTGATAATTGTTATATGTATTAATCTATGATGCTCTAGTTGTATAATTTATTTATTTGTTGCAATCCATTATGCATGACTAATTGTAATCTCTAAACTTTCAACAGTTAGTACAAATAGATTTTAACTAGTTTAATTGATCATTGAATTGAATCAATCAAAATACACATGTGTTAAGTGGAATTGTATATGTCATTATCTATAATTTGAAAACCTTGTGAATCAGAAATCATTAAAACCAATCAATAGGAAACTATAATGGTAATATTTATGTGTCATTCTACTTCCTATCACTTTAGTGATAGGGAGAAGAATCATTCCCTTCCCAAGGCTAAACTATAGATCAATCAGAAGAAACAACTTTATGAAATCTAAACATAAGAGTCTACCCTCTGATGTATATGATTGAATAAAAGAGTGAAATTATTTTAAGAAAAGATTTAAACTGTGGTACTGTGAGTTCTTTGAGTTCTCTTTTCTAGCAAGAATTCTTGGAAGTGATAAAAGTAATTTAATTCTTTTTGAATAATTTGATTCAATAATTGAGTGTTTTGCATTTAAATATTTAGTATAGCCAGAGTGAATTACATCCATACGCCCTTGATTTATTGTCTTCATCCCTTGAGAAAATAGCCATTATATCTCTTACTAGTTTACAAATCCTAGATTGACATTCTTAGGATATTTTGGTCCAAATTATATCTCAAAATAGCCCATCAAGATAGACCCCAACTTTTCCCTACATATTTGTATTGTCTTAAAATGGAACCACTTCCATGTTAAGAATGTTTATCCCTCCTTAGGAGGTGTTTTGGGCCTTCATCAAGTTGTCCCTTGTTTTCATCCCCCTTCCCATCTTCTGTGCCTATTCAAGGCTCTATTTGGGCCTCCCCAGATACTATTTTTCCCTTCTGGCTCAATTTTTAGGGTCCTAAACCCCTGGGTCAAGGTCAACCTTAACCTTGACCTAGGTCAAATTCAACCTCAACCTTGACATTGGTTAGAGTTGATCTCAACCTTAACCTAAGTCAAATTCAACCTTGACCTTAACCCAAGTCCCTCTTTTTATCAAAAAGTTTGCCAGATGTGAGGAGAAGTTCAAAAGTTTGTTTTTCCTCTTTTGGGACAGTTGTTTAAGGCTTCAAAATGGTAAACTCTTAAATTGTATTTAATATAGGCCCATTTCTAGAGGTTAAGGATTAATTAGAATTTAATTCTCTTATCTTAGGCTCTCTAGAAGGTTGTGCCCTTGACTAGTATAAAAGGAAGCCTTCCTCTCTCATTTTCACATCCACTTTTCATGATCAAGTAATAAATTTTTGAGATCAAGTTTTCTCCCAAGAAAATTCAAGCAAGAAAATAAAGTGAGCAAGAAATCACCCATTCAAGCATTCAAGTTCTCCACTGAAGATCAAGGATTCAAGCATTCAAGCCTTTGAAGGGATTTGGGTCAAGCATTCAAGATTCATCATTCAAACCCTAGATCTATCCATCATGTTGGTGTGATCTTCCTTCAAGATCCTTTGTTCATCTTCAAGACCTATTCATTCTTCCCTCAAAGTGTATTTCAAGCATACAACCATGGATATTTTGATTTACATTATTAAGTCAAGGATTTCATATCAATCTACTTGTTTACATTTCAAATACAATTGCATATCTATTGAATATCATAGCTTTGTTGTTAGATCTATTTCTACTACTTGCTAGCATTCTCTATTTCAATTACATTATTAATTTTGATTCCTAACTAGGGTTTGACCAAGGAAAACCCCTCATCCAAACAACAAAACCATTTTTCTTGCAGATACAAGTGTGTGACAATGAATATCAGTGCAGACGTGGATACCCTTTTTGCCAAACTTTTAGGATTTGAGAATAGAATTTTTGTCAAAGTAATGCAGGTCAAGGTCAAAAATAAAGGGGTAAGATTGTGACTTGGCATAAGATCTTACCTCACATTTGGGTCAAGGTTGACCTGTCTCAGAAAAGAAAAATATTTTTGGGTTTTTTAGATCTTGTAGTTTCGGTTCAAATGCACAGAAATCAATAGTTTTTGAGACTATTTGATAAGGTTTTCAGCAAGTTCTTTTGCGAAGGTAAGTACTTACATTTCTTCATTTCAATATTAGAATTTCCAAATTTACATTCCATCCCCTTACAATTCATATGTATATATAAAATATGGGTTTAGGGTCTCTTTCATGTGCATTATTTTAAACCCTATTCATCCATATTTTTATATTTTACAGCTTGGTGAACCTGTTTATGACAACTCTTTCTTTTTGGTGCTAGGTTTTCTTCTTGTGTTAAATCTTGTATATTTATTCTAAATTTTTAAAAATACAAAAAAAAAAAGCAAAATTTCTTTAAAAATACAAAAAAATTACATTTTTCATGTTTTTAGTGTTACTTTATGTTAAACATGTATGATTTTTCTTTTGAATACTTTGATGAGGCTTTTGTTACAAACAAGGATAGATCCCTTAATGAGGTAAATGGAAGTGAGGATGAACATTTTTCAAATGAGATCTTCATTGATCCTATTCCTATTTCATCTTCCTCTACAACCTCTTTAATTGATCTTTACCATAGGGTGTATGCATGGTTATCTTCATGTTCCACTATTTACAACATTGATGCACCTAGAATGTTATATCCTTAAAATTATATTCAAGCTATAGAGGCCTTTGAGAAAGTCCTTTGTGATAGTCATCAAGGTGTTAATCTCATATGTGATATCAAACCTTTAATTCAAGAAGTTCAATATTTAGGACTCACTCCTCTTCTCACTAGTGTGGAACCTTCTTTAGTTCCTTTACCTAGAATTCCTACCTACACTCCTCCTATAGTGGCTCCATATCTTTCATCTCTTCATGTCAGTGTTCCACTAATGTCTTTACCTATGTCATAGCCTTCTTACCATAGTATTCCTTATACCTATTCCAACCCTCTTCTAATTGTGGTTCCAAGTGTTCCTATGGTTATGTCTTCCATTCTTGTTGCTTCCTACAGTCTTCCTAATTGTATCCTTCCTAATCTATTTCATAGTCCTCCTAATCCTAATCCTATCCTTTTTAATCTAATTCCTAATATTCATATTCCCAATTCTCCATATATTATTCCTAGTTCTTTCCACACTTATGATGAGGCTCAAACTATGGTTTATGATTCAGATGTGCAAGAATTATTTAAATTACCTTCCCCTTATTATCTAGTCCATAATGATATTAAAGGGAAGAGAAGAGAAACTTCTCCTTTGATATTTCTTCATAATTTTACTCCTTGTTCTTCTATAAAATAGATATTTTCTCCTCTTGTCTCTTCACTGGGGGGAAAGAGGTATTTCTTTCAATTCTCTAAGATATATTATGTTTTTTTTTAGCTTAATTGGTTATCCTTTCTATGTTTTATACCTATGGTTTTGTATTATGTTAATAATCATCCATAGTTTTCTTTTATTATTCCATATATCTTTTTTAAAAACATTTGTTTTCCAAAGGTATCCCATGTCTTAATCCTTGGGGGGAAAGGTTCTTCCTTCTTTCTCTTTGTCTAGGGATGTTCTTTCCTTATCTTAGTGGCATTTGTTTATCTTGCAATATTATTTCATTATAATGACTGATGTTTTGACTATGGATATCCTTTTTCTACAAGACATTGTTGTTCTAGGTCATCACCTCTTCTTTATTTTGCAAATTGTGTTCTTTATAAACTCTTACCCTTGCTTTGATGTTAGACTTGTTTCCCTCAATTAAAGATTCCTCTTCCTCTTGTTTGCAAGGGGCTTGATGATTGAATCTTTGTTCCCGCTTGGCTTATCTTTGAAAGATGATATTTTATCTAAAGCACTCCTCTACGGTGGGGGTCTTGTTGATAAGATATATTTCTCTTTTAGGATCTCTTTTTCCATAAGTGACATATCCTTTTCATGATTATCTATGCTCTTGGATGTAGGGGTCAATACCCTTCACTAACAATATAGTGTACATTGTTGTTAATAAGATATCTCCTTACATTATGAAGTAGGTATCCTCTTTCTCTTCCTTATCATGTCTAGTAGATAGCCACAATAAGGAGGGGGTTATATTTAGGGTCTCCCTTGTATTATAGTTTTTTATTTATATGCTAAATCCTCTGAAGGTAATGCACATAAGTTGCTAAATCCTGAAGAGACACACATTTTTCAATTTTCAATATGCTAAATCCATGGAAGGTAATCCACATAAGCTGCTAAATCCTAAAGGGACATACATTTTATATTCCATGCTGATATAAAAAGGTGGATCTATGGGTATTTCAAAAGCCTTCAGAAGATGCATTACAATTTCAAAGCATAGTTTTTGGGTGAACTATCAGGTTTTGCTACCTATTGGGCTCTCCCTCCTTGGTGATTCACAGAAAGGTGGGCATCTTATTAGACAAGGTAACCTCTCTCTCTCTCTCTCTCTCTCTCTCTCTCTCTCTCTCTCTCTCTCTCTCTCTCTCTCTCTCTCTCTCTCTCCCCCTCCCCCACTTTCATGCTAGTAGGATTGGATCATGAAGCTATGTTACTTATAGTGTTTCTCTTGTCTTTCGTATGTAATCATTTATGGTTTTATGATAGCTTTCCAAATATGATATTAGTATAGGAAGCATTTCTTAGCAAGGTTTCCTTTACTAGTTGATTTGGGTTTTTTTTTTTAGTACGAACCCCTCTTTTTTGTGTCTTTTAGCTTTGTTTTTGTTTTTCTTTGTTTTCACAAGGTTTTCAGTAGGTTCTTTTGTGGAGGTAAGTACTTTCATTTCTTCATTTCTAGTTTTACATTTCATCACCTTACAATTCATATGTATATATAAAGTATGGGTTTAGGGTCTCTTTCATGTGCATTATTTTAAACCCTATTCATCCATATTTTTATATCGTACAATGTTTAATTAATATCTCCATGGTTGGAAGAAGATATACCCTTAATTTATTTATTTTTTAGGATAAATTTCTTCCTTGCTTGGTTTTTTTTTTCAACCCCTTTGTTCAAATTCTCTTGTTCATTTTGTACGCTTTCAATAATTTCCTCCTTTCAATACTTAGAGGCTTTTTTGAAGGGGTTCTTCTTTTGAGGGGTTATAAAAAATTGTTTTGCAAGGATATCTCCTCATTTATTCTAATATCCTCTTCTCCCTGCTCATTATGTTTTTCAAAAATAGAGGAATTTTCTTTTGTTTCTAGACTTATTATGTTAAGTACATTCATTTTTAAAAGTCATCATTTCCCAAAGGATCCACCTCTTATATATTTTCAATTCCAATTTCTTCATCCTCCTTTGGTTAGTCTAGATGCAATCTCCTTTTTACTATCATTATCCTTATGATATTTTAGAATATAGAAGTTTGTAGCGTCTGCAACAAGATCAAGGTGTAGTCTATAGTAGTCATACACCTTACCTTTATATTATTTTCTCACATGTTCCCCAAACATCATCGAGATGTAACATATGATTGAAGTGCATGCCCATAGTGTTGATGGGAATAAAATATTCCTTGGTAATTTTGATAGTTTTGTTTAATTAAAAATAGGTTTTGATAGGACAGAAAACCTTTTACAAAGAGAAAAGCACATAAGCATTAAAATTCCAAATGAAACTATCCATCAGCACCCAAAATAGTAGCAACCAGAACCAAGAACCCTCAACAAGAGGGAAAAAAACAAAAATAGTAGAAAAACCAAAGAAAGACAACAAAAGAACAACTAGAAAGTATTCAATAGGTCTGCAACTTGATTAGCTAGAATTTTCATTTTAACAGTAGAAGCCCTTAGCTCATCAAGTTCTTTATCTTCCATAGCCTCAAATTTCTTTGAGCTTCCCCTAGTATGTTTACTAGGTCCTTGATCATCCCTTAGCTCCTTATTGCCATGGTCTTTTCTCCCTTGTTCCAGCTTCTCCAAAAGAATCTTAATATTTTCAGCATTGTCTTTAAAATTGAGTAGATATGTTCAACAATATTTTTCATAGCATTCTCAATACCCATGACTCTATTATCCAGTTTATCAACCCTTTTCTAAAAATCTTTCACCATTTGGTCCATATTTATAACTACCTCCTCCAAGGGTGGAACTCTTTTCATCATATTTGTAACATCTTCAATAGTACCAATAAGATCAGTAAGTCTATCCAAGTGCTAGCTCAAAGTTCTCTCCCCCCTATTGGTTGGACTAAGATGCTCAAAATCCCTTTGGTTATCCTACATTTGATCCTTAATCAAACCAATATCCCTCCTCATCAAACCTAGGTTTTTGAACACATGAGTCACATTCCCAAGATCTTTACTAGCAAAGCTATGTCTCATATTTTCCTCCCTTGGGTTCAAATTAGCATTGTTAGTGTTATCTTCTAGGTTCAAATTGACATCCCCTTTGGACATCTTTTTCTTACCCTTAATGTTCATAGCCTCCATATAGGAAAGAGGTTCCTCATTTGAGGAAATGTCCATACAGCTATCAGTATTCTTCTTTTTATATCTGACATTAGTTCTTTTGCCACTAGTTTCCATAATGTTTTTCCTTTTTCCCTTCTTACCTTCTTTCTCCACAATCTCCTCATCAGTACCCAAATTAGTATCATAATCCACCTCATCATTGTTCCTTTTCCTATTCTTAAAAGATGAACCATGGTGGGTAGAATTTTGATAGTTTACATGGGCAACTCTATCCATTTAGGATCAAAAAAAAAATTAATCTTCATGTTCATGCATGTGTTTTTTCCCACATTGATTTGGATTATGACTTTGGACTTATGCTTTCACATTGCAAGCTTGTAAGCATCCCTTACTTGTTTGCATAGCTCTAAGATATTTAAGGTATGGTAGGGGTACATAAGGATCTTGAAAGGTGGAAGTGTGAAATAAAAAACCTTGAGATATGAGAAATCATATAATTGTGTTAAATTATTCTCATAGTTTCTTATTTGGGTTGATACTTTCAAGAATATTCTCTTTGAAAATTCCATTTAAATGGTTCTGATAAAATTAAATATAAATGTGTTGCATACTATCCTTTAGGTTTTCTTCTTAGTAATAATTTTGAGCACAAACTATGGATAGAGATTATGTAACGTGGTTATACAACCAATAAGGGATCCTCATATTTTGAACCCTACACGTATTAATTGGGATGCTAGTAATTAGTATATGAGGTATGATGTATTATATAATTTGGTTCAACTTATATCCAAATGGATTCAATATAAGGTTGTAATTGGTCATCTTCCCCACCCCCCCCCCCCCCGCCAACCAAAAAAAAAATCTTTTATTTCCTATTAAATTGGTCTTAATGAAAAAGACAATTCATGGTTTTGTTTTCTTGTCTATATCAAGCACCACTACAAGGATCAAGAGAGTGAGATAAAAAATAAATTTTCTTCTTGAATTTGATCCCTCTAAAGGTTCACTTTTTTAGGTTCTTCCCCTTCTTGGGCTTCTATTATAACTCATTAATATACCTATCTATCCCCTAGACTAATCACTATTTGGGTAAGAAACTTTTCATGGAATAATAAAAGTCTCTCTTAGTGCTACACATCATTTTTGTGAGGGAGAAAAGTAGCTCCTTCATTAGGAGTTTCTAGGATCACTACAACACCAATGATTTTCACTATTGTAGTTCAAATTAAATCACATTGAAGGCAAAGCATAGCATGCCTAGAGGATCACACTATTTAAGAAAGAAATAGATCAAACAAAGTATTCAAAAGTATTGAATTTTCTTGAGCTTAATTCTATAGGAGAAAAGAAGTCCACAATCAAAGATTAATCTGGAATGAGAAATTAAAGGAATGGAAAAGTAAATCTGGCATCAAACAAGATGCATCTCACAGACAAGGTATGTAATCAAAACCATGTGTATTTTACCATGTGGCTGAAATGTGTTCTAATAGAAATGGATCATCCAATGTCATATTTTCAGCATGTTGTAAATAAAATGAAACATGATGCATCTAAATTTTTAACATAATAAAAGTTCATGCAAAAAATGCATGGTTAAATCAGCATGAAAGTTTGCACATGTATGCACCAAGTATAAAGGAGTCAAAATGATCATCCCTCACAATGAATATATGTATATAGCCATGAAATTGCAGGCCTTAATGAGAAATACCATGTATATGTAATAAAGCATGAACAAGTGCAGCCACATTATCAAGAATATCAAGCCACATTTCATAAATCAGCATGCACATGTAATGGAGAAAAGTAAAGAAAATGTTACAAAGCAAAGGAATGCTAATTGTTTGAACAATCAGGTACCATACATGAGATTCTAGAAGCATGTACGTTGCATAAACACATAAATTTTTAGCCACTAAAAAAACATGTTCATTGCTTGAACATAAAAAACACATCAAAGGAACATACATGTAAAGGTAGGATCATGTCATGAAACCAAATAGAATTCATCCTGTAAATTCCTAGAATCTTGTTCATAATAAGAAGAGAACATGCATCCTCAAGTCAATGAATTAATTCACATGTGCAGGTGTGAATAAAGTAGCTTTCATAGTGGAAAGAGAAAGTATTAAAAAATTGTTTTAGATTTACCATGAAATAAAGAATAAGGTCTCCTTCATAATTTAAGACAACAATATAATAACATTGAGTGATTTGAGAATATTTAAAGAGAATGGCTTCCCATTATATGCTATAGCATGCATGTAGAAATAGTAGTACTGCTAAAAGTAGAAGATCAAGTACCTTCAAAGAAAGAGAAGTCAAAGTTACATGCATACAATCTAAAATGATCAAAACCCCTCTCAATGACATACACCAAGGAAACATATTCATACATTTTTAGAAAGCAATACTGTTATACACATGTGATAATGATAAAGTGAAGGATCTCATAACAATGGAAATAGGAACACAAAAGATGTTACCATAAATTTGAATGGTATTCCTTTGGGGGATTAGCCTAAGCATTGGAGAGTTTTCTTATCACGATTGACATGTTGCATCATGGTCATGTTTTTCATTGATATCAACATAGTATTATTTTTATAAAGATTGACAAAGTAGTAGACAAAGAATGAGGTCATATGAACTATGTATTGATGATGAGGTCAAGTGTACCTAAGGATATGTTCTACATTATATCTTGCTAAAGTAGACAAGTGCACGTACAGAGTGTCAAAGACATGTGAGAGTTATTCAAGAATTATAGAGGACAATGTGCAAACAAAGTATAAGAAGTGGTTTTTGATGTTTAAATTGTATCTCCTAAAAGGGATAGAATCACGATGATCAAAGTTAGACACTGATAATAGATAGCCTAATGATGACATCAGTGAGTGCACAAAGTCAAAGGTCACGTGAGTGAGAAATTATATTTAGTGCAAGCCTATATTGTTTTGTAATTACAATAAGATGTAATCAATTGTAATATATTAATAAGGTCCTATTATAATCAATTGGGAAAGCATCAAGGTTGAATCAAAGAATTATTTTGAGGATATGGTATAAAGGAAGGTTATTTTCCTTTTGGTTACATATGATATATAAGTGATGCAAGTGATTGAGAAAGTTCAAATTGTACAAGTGATATCTGAATTTGGTAAATGTGTTTGAGTGATCCAAGGGATTATTGGATGCAATTTAGAAGACCTAGTATTGTGATCTGAAGAGGTTTGGTCTAGTCAAGAGGACAAAGAAGGAGTTCAAGTTATTTCATTTCTATTATTCTGAAAGGAACAATACAGAGATTATTTGGACATTGAGTTCAATGGTATTGCCCTTGAAGCTATATGGATAATGGATCTTTCTACCTTATACAACTCCTAATAGGGTTGGAATATCCTAACAAGGATTCAAAGTCTCCTAACTAGGACCAATATGTATTGAATGTATTTAATTGGCTCCTAATATAGTCCATCCTCTTACAAAAAACTTTTATATTAGTACATCATTTTTTGGATGCCATCCTCATTGGGGTTTTCCCTCTGATCAAGGGTTTCCTTAGTTAGCATATAAGGTGTTATTTGTGTATATGTATCTTCTTATGGTTGCTGGTTATATTGTTACATGGTTAAGGATTAATAAGGTTTATAATGTTTTCATAGTTGGATAATTGATTCATCACACCCTCCACTCTCAGTTATCTTGGTGGACTTTACTTTCTCATAAAAGAAACCTATAGTTTTAAGTAGAAATATGAACCAAATGAAAATGAATAAAAGAATTGGAACATATTTATCAGATGCATGAAATCATCCCTCAAATTCATGACCCATATATAATCATTAAACACTATGAAGATCACAAGAATGAGAAACATCAAGTGCATACTATTTAGTAGTAAAATGGAAGCACTTTAATAAGATGTAGGTCTCAACTTTACGGATCATTAATCAATTAAAATATGTGTGTAGAGGAAAGAGGAGAATTTCCAAATATGATTCCACTTATTATCCTAATTATATTAGCTAAGACCCAAAAGAAAAAGGGAACTAATACTAAATTTGAATTACAAGGAGGAATGAAATACAAGGAAATGCACTCTCTTTGACCCTTGATTGGATAATGTGAATGTGAAAATGAACTAATTGCTTACATAATATAAATCTAGATGCTATGTAAAGACAATTATCCCAATTAAGATATAACTCTAGGGTAAAGATATGAAAGGAAATAAAATATAAATGACTCACCTTAAAATGTGTAGAGGAAGATGTATTTTTACTCTAAAACTCACAGATCTAAACTATATTTGAATATCTATTAGAAAATCTTGGAATCAAATGATGAAAGGGGAAAAAACTCAAGAGTTTCCTTGGAATATCAGACTAGAGGAATAGGTTGAATTTGGAAGACATCTTATGACTAGATTGATGTATTCCACCGATCTAAAACTAATGACTCCAAAAATAACATGAACAGTAGGTTCTAAGTTTATAATCCTTTTCACTCCCTATATGCACATCAATATAGAAAAGAGAGGTTTTGGGGGTTTTGTTGGGGGAGGGCTTTCCTTGGTCAAGTCCTAGGTTGACCTAATCCTAGGGGTTAGGACAAACATACCTTATAAAGGTCCAAAAGAGGGTGCAGGTGATACTAAGAGGTAACAAACCGATATGGTCAAAAGGGTTTTAAAAAAACACCTAAAAAACCATATCAAAAGGAGAGAGATGATGAAGAAGAATAAATGGAAGAGGAGAAAATAAAAAGAGACATTAAACAAAAGTTCATCCATGCTAAGGAGAGGAATTATGGAAAAGGTTCTAAAAGGTCTTGGAAGGGTACAATGAAGACACGCCATGCAATAAGTGAAAAATAAAATCTATGAAAAAGATGATACACTATTATAAAACTCCAAGGTAAGTGATCTATCTACCACAAAAATCCAATTGAAAATGATCTAATATTTATTTTCACATGATCGAAAAATAAAACTTAACAAAAGGAAATAGTAGATCCATGAGAAAGTGAAAATGAAGGAAAATATTCCCTTTCACCTCAAGTATAGGAACACAAGAAGAGACAAAAAAACCTATTAAGCTACTCACAAAGAAAACCATGTGTGACAATGAGCCCCCAAAAAGAACGTCAACAATGATACATGGTGTGAGAAACATAATAGGGACTTAAATGTTTTTTAAAGAAATCTAAAGTAAATGAGAGATTATTATATGGTGATATGTGAATGACCTCATTATTAATTAGTTGTTTAATTTTATAATGTAAATCTTGATAATTATTAGTAACATGCTAATGATAACAATGATACATGTAAAATGGAAGATTCAATAGTTTTTTACTATGTTTATTTCTACATTTTGGCCTAGTAATCACCTTAGCACAAAGAAGTGTAGGTAAAATAATTTCTTTAATAGTAGGAGAAGATATGTGAGAGGATGTGGACAAAGAATGAGATTCAATACTTCATTTTACACATCTTAGATTATGATCAACAATGGAAATATGAGAGTTTGTATGCCCCTTAATGCCTGAGGGAATATGGTTTTTATCAATAGACTTAATAGGTTCATCATAAGTGGAAATAGAAAAAAGGTTGGTGAAAAGAGAAGTTTCACAATTTCTCATGAATGACAAGTCCTTAACTCTATATTATCCAATTAAGGTTGGTGTGTAATCTAAGGATCCCTAATCATCACCTAGAAGGATACTTGTAGATGAAGGATTGTCATTAGATTCTTGTTTTTGTTGTTCCTCAACATTTAGACAACTATTTGGTTTAGTATCCACATGAAGAGTGAACAACACATTACTATAGAGAAACTTGGATCTTTGATGAAGAGTTAAAGGAACAACATGCATATCATGAAACCAAGGTCTAACCAAAAGAAGATTATAATTTAGAAGTCCAAGAATTACATGAATATGAGTATTCAAAATAGTTGGACCTACTTTTATAGGTAAAGAGATGGTGCCTAAAGTTTTATTTGATATATTATCAAATCCATAAATAGAGGTACTATTGGGTTTGATATTTGAAAGATTGACATTAATTAGTTTGAGCATATCCATTCTACAAATATTAAGCCAAAGTCCATTATCAATTAGAGTTTTACGAATAAGATTATGATTAACTAGGAAAACTATCATAATAGTGTCATAACAATCTTGAATGTCTTTAGGACATAATTCATCATGAGTAAACATAATTTGAGATGGGATGCATGTAGTATTCATGCATTGTAAAATGAATTGATGTTATCTTGATTAGGGTATGGAGTTGGAAGAGTAGATAAATCATTTTTCAAGGCTTCATGATATGTAGGGGATGTTTGAATATGTTCCCAAAAAGAAATCTTGGAAGGGGAATTACATAACTATGATACCAAGTCATAGTCTAGTCCAAAATTTTGAGAAGGGTGAGGTGGAGGGGAAATAATAGGTTGAGAAGGTGGAAGAGAAGTAGTAGATTGAAGATTATTCCTTGTAGGATAGGCATGAGATACCACATGGTAATCCAAAGATTCACTAGTTTCCTCTTTAATAGTTATGGGAGGATAACTATTAAGGGTGATAATAGATTTATTTGATTAGGGGTAACCCTGAAGAGTGAGAATAGGTTGGGAAACATTAACTTGATTAAAATACTACTTCTCCATAGACTCGTCACACAAAGAGATTGCATTAAGGAAGTTTTTATCATCCTCTTTTCCTAAGGAATCCTTAAAATAGGGATTATGGATATCCATTAATAATGCATCTCTACTAAGAGCATGAAATAAAGGTAAGGTCACATTGATAAAGGATTTTAATAATGTTCTTCTCTTTCTCTAAAATATCACTTAGAAAAGGATGTATATTAGGAGAAGAAACATGAAGCTTGTTATGTTTAAAGGAGAAGGTATCAATTCTTTCATGAGGAAGATAATTGTCAATATTAGCATCAAGAGGTTCATCCCAAATAGTGGCATTGTTAATAAAAGACTCATATCTATCAATAAAATACACCATAGAGTAATGATCATGCATTGAAGTGAGGTTCATTAAGGGGGAGGAGTAAAATAAGATATAGGAGCATCCTCATTTAATGCATGCCCATATTCAATGTTTATATTAGGAGAAGGGCCAATCAATTTTCCACTCATCTCCATATGGTAAATCTAAGTTTATATGAGGGTGATGTTTAATGTCAAACATAAGGAACTAATATTTAGAAAATAATTTAAAATGCTTATGCAATATGAGAAAAAGATAAGTGCATATTGAGTAGATCCCATTAATCATTCATTCATTAAAATGTATACAAGATCCCATAAAATTTTGAATAATAAAGCATGAAAAGTACATACTCAATCTTGCAAAATCCATGAAAAAGAGTTCTAGATGCAAAGAGGGACATCAAAGGATCTAACCTTAAAATCTACAAGAAGTTAATGCAAAAGAAGGTAAATGCCAAAAATAAGCAATCTAGCTCCAATAAGAAAGGGGCTTGACATTGGCTTCACCAAAAAAAGGTAAACACCCAATGAAAATAAGGGAGATCTAACTCTGAAGATCAAAAATAAGGGGGAAAGAATTCAAGCTCACCAAAATGTTTAAATGAAGTTGATGCCAAAGAAGAGAGATATTTAAGAGAGAAATATCTAACTCTAAGTAAGAGGATAAGAAGGTTGGTTTCCCCAAAATATTTACTACTAAAATGGAAGCACTTGAATAACATGCGGGTCTCCACTTTACGAGGTGACAAACCAATTCAATTATGTGTGTGAGGCAAAGAGGGAAATTTTCAAGTATGATTCCACTTATAATCTAAATTAGATTAGCTAAGATCCAAAGAAACATGGGATCTAATACTAAATTTGAATTACAAGGAGGAATTAAATACAAGGAAATGTACTCTCTTTGGCCCTTATTTGGATAATGTGAATGTGAAATTGAACTAATTACTTAGATAATGTAAATCTAGATGTTATGTAAAGACAATTAGCCCAATTAAGATATAAATCTAGAGTAAAGATATGAAAGGAAGTAAAATTAAAATTACTCACCTTAAAATGTGTAGAGCAAGATGTATTTTTGCTCCACAACTTGCAAATCTAAACTGTATTTGAATGTCTATTGACAAATCTTAGAATGAAATGATGGAAGGAAAAAAACCCTAGATCTCCCTAGAATATGAGACTGGAGGACGAGGTTGAGTTGGGAATACATCTTACAAATAGGTTGACATACTTTGGTGATCTATAACTTATAACTCTAGAAAGCTTGTCAACAATAGGTTTTAGATCTGTAATATTTTTCACTCCCAACATGTTAATAAAACACAGCAAAGAGAGGTCTTGGGGTTTTTTTGGGGGAGGGATTTGCTTGGTCAAGACCTAGGTTAAGGAATTAATTTTAATTGATAAATGTAAATGTAAAGAAAAATATAAAAATCTAAATATCCAACTTGCTTGTATAAACCATTTTCAATAAGGATTTATCGTGATGTAAGTTGTTGACCTTGAATTCGATACAAATGATGTAGGATATCTCCACAATTGAAATGGATCTACCATAATCACATTATGGATCCAAGTATGTAAATTTGCATCAATGAAGAAGATAATTAATTCCTCAATGTAGATCTCCTCCCTTAATGGCCAACAATATGCTAGATCTTAAAGAGAAAATTACCACAAAGAATCCTTGAATGCATGAAGAAAACTTTCTTTCTTTAATGCTTGAATGCCTTGTTAGAAATAGATCTAATAGTTTTCATTACATCATAATTCATTGTTTTAGATATATCACATATCACACTTCACTATACTTTACATAAAGTAACTCTTTTCTTATACCATTTCCTTTCACAAAAACAACACCTTACACTGATAGGATAAACATATAGGATGTCATCCCTATAAATATAAGTAATTATTTTGTGACTGAAATAATTCCTTTACACTTTATACCTCTTTTCCTATTGTACTATTTTATTTTGTGCGCACTTCCTTTATTAGTATTTAGCCTGTAACTTTGTTTGTACTAACATGTGCACTTAGGTATGTCATCATGAAACTCTAATATACCTTCCCTTAACTTCAAATTGTTGGAATATTTAGAATAACTAAGAGGGGGGGATGAATTAGTTATCCACAGTCCAAATGTACAAATAAAAAAATTTAGTTCTTATAAAACACATAAGTGCATGCATTGATTAGATCATCCAATAACTCCATAACTTAATAGGTCACTATCCTAGGTCAAAATAACTTTGTAGTAATGTAAACATAAAACATTAGAAAAATCATTCACACACTTTAACATAGGGATTTAACATGGAAACCCAATTTGGTAAACCACTAGTAACATGCTACCAATTTTCACTATTCTGAAGTGACAAAACCTATTAAAGGTTGCAATACACACTATTAAATGTGACCTAGATAAAGGATTTCAATCACCCTGTTAGGAGTGATCCTTGTTAGAGGACTTTAAAACATTCCATTAGAATGTCACTTGATTAAAGGATTTACAAATGACTATTAGCTCAACCTTAATCCAAAGGATTTATCCAGATTGATACAATGATTAGAAACTAGTAGTAGGACTTGATCTAATAATAAAACACAACTCACTTGTAGATTACACATCTCTAGTTTAGTCTATCATTCTGCTTGGCATTCATACCCTTCATCTATGTTTTCTTGTTCACCCTTTAAGTCTTCAACTCCTTAAGCCTTCTTGCTTAGTATGCCAATTGCAAATTCATCCTTTTAGCCACCATATGAAGCAAAACCTCTAATAGCTTAATAATAATTGTTACTTCTAGCCTTGTAACTCCTTATAAAAAAAATTATGATCTTTTGTCGCTTAATCACAATCATCCATTTTATGTTTAGGTCAAATTCATTTAATCCTCCCTCTTTCCATTAGGTTCCCTCTAGAAACTTCTCTAACAATCCTCCTTAGATTTGCCTCAAAATGGTTTACCTTTAATTCTATGCCTCCAACTCATCAAGATTATCTTGCACACACTTTACATAATTCAAGAAATCAACTTTGTCGACTTAGATTCATCAAATCTTTGATTAAACTCTTTTTTTTTGTCATTAAACATCCACACTATTCACTTAGCAATAATAGTCTTCTGATGCTTGTTCAACACTAAGTTGCTTGGCATCAACAAATTCTTCCTTGCTCGATCATCACAGTTATTTCCCTAATACTTGGCACTTAAAATATTTTACTGATGATCAACACTTACTAACTTTTTGATGCTCAAAACATGCTAAATTTTGCTCGGCCTAAACTAAGTTTTTTCGACTTACAATGTTTACTAGGCCAGGCTTGGCAGACACTTTTTATGAAAACACTTCTTCATGGCTTAGCTAAAGTAACCATTCACTTTAGTCTTAAGTAGATCAACAATACATAATATTTTCAACGTCTTACTTGGTCTTAGTACTTCTTTTATGTACCATATAACTCAACCTTTCTCTAGGTGATCTTGTTATCCTTCATTTTCAAATCGTGTACATCAATCAATCAAATGATAGCATTTAGACTAAAAACACAATTATCTTACTAGCAAGCAACATGTTTGACATCATTAACAAATAATGATTTTTCCATGATAGATTCCACACTTTAAACAATCTCTTTTCAACAATTTCCCTCTTTGGCATTGATGGCAAACCAATAACAACAATAATACCAAAAAGAAACTTAATACCTTTGAAACTATCCCTCTATCAGTATGGTTTGACACTCTCCCTCTATCAGTATGTGTCCTTCCTTTGTATAGGGTAATGTAAACTTTGTCAATATGCTTCAATGTATCTCTTCTTTGTATATCTTCCTCTTTCTATCTTACATGTGTTTCTCCCTCTTTTGCTTAAGGTTTTCCATGTAGATTTCTATCTATATCTCCCTCTTTGAAAATAATTCCAAAGAATTGTCATCTTATCATGTAGATATTATCAATTTAGGTTCTCCCTCTATCACCTTATTTGTGACTGTAAATCTTCAATTTTAGCTCCTTCAATACTTCAGGTAGCTCCTAAAGTAAGATCCAGTGCACCAATTTGTAAAATATGACATTCAACTTACTTGATGCAAGGCACCACTCTTAACTTCTCAAGTAGCTTGAGATAGGGGTATCACACCTAGCTTACCTCTTAGATATTCATGTGCATCCTTAGGTAAAGCTTTTTTGAATATATCAACTATCTTTTCCTTTGTATTCACTTATTCCATTCTCACTTCTTTGTCTTGAACCAATTCTTTCAAATAATGATATTTGATTGCAATGTGCTTTTTCTTTGTATGCATCACAAGGTTTTTAGACATTTTTATAGAAACTTGTATTATCACAGTATATTACCACAAGTTCAGTGATTTCCTCTTTCATACCTTAGAGTAAATGTTTAATTCATACCACATTAGTACAATTCACTATAGCAGCCACATATTTAGCTTTAGTAGTAGATTGTGAAATATAATTTTGCTTCTAACTAGTCCAAGTAACTAGTCTCTTTCCTAAGAAAAATGCTTCACCACTTGTACTTTTTGTGTCATCGATGTCTATCCCAATTAGCATTTGTATGGGCTCTCAATTAACACTTGTCATTTTTCTTATAGTATAGACCATAGTCTTCTATCCCTTTAAGATATTTCATTATTTTCTTGACAACCATTAAGTAATTCTCTTTAGGATTTTTAGAAAACCTTGCAAAAATCCCAATAGCTAGTGTAATATCAAGTCTACTACACACTACATACTGCAATTTTCCAATCATAGACATGTACAATGTTTGATTTTCCTTAGCAAAATCATCAGTTTTGGATAGTTTGTGTGTTGCCACCATGGGAGTGCTAACTGGTTTTGAATCTTCCAAACCAAGTTTTCAAGATTTCCTTTACATACTTAGATTTTGTAATGTAAATACCATATTTCATCTGATACACTTGCAAACCAAAAAAAAAATTAATCTCTCCAAACATAGACATCTCAATTTCTTTCATCATCTCATCTCCAAATGTCTTATACAATGCATTTTGTCCTCCAAATATGGTATGATCAACAAATCTTTCAGCTAGTAAAATTTATTTACCTCCTTTAGTCTTCAAGTATAGATTGTTGTTTTCATCAGTCTTCTCAAAACTAATCTTCACAAGTTAATTATGCAATCTTTCATGTCATGCTCTAGGAGCTTTCTTTAGACCATATAAATCATTGTGTAGTTGACATACCATGTTCTTATTGCTAGGATTAACAAATCTTTCAGGTTTTTTAATGTAAACCTCCCCTTCTAGTATACCATTCAGAAATGCTAATTTAACATCCATTTGATAAACTTTGAAACCTTTGTAAGCAGAGTAAGTAGGGCTCTGACTCCTTCTAGTCTTGCAACTAGGGAAAATGCCTCTCCATAGTCAATTTTCTCTTCTTGAGCATAACCTTGCAAAATAGCCTTGCCTTATTCCTTATTACTTCACCATTCTCATCAATTTTTTTTATGTACACCCACTTGGTTCCAATAACATTATTATCCTCTGGTCTAGGTACAAGTGACTATGATTTGTTCTTCTCAATCTACTGAATCTCTTCATTCATATATTTAATCCAATCTTCATTTTCTAATACATCCTTCACAGATGTATACTTAGCAAGCATGTATCATTTCTCGATCTATTCCTAGTTGTTGGTCCATCTTCTCTTCTACCAATTATTTTCTCTATAGGGTGATGTCTTCTAACATACTTTGATAGTCTTCGATCTATTCTTCTTTCTTCAATAATAGGTCTTTGAGGAAATGCTATCTTAGGTTCACCATGTGTATCTCTGTCAGGTAACTCAACATTCCTTTCTTGTAATCTAATCTCAGCATTAGACTATAACTCAGCTTTTGAATGAAACTCGACATCCATTGGATGTGACTTGATAGTTACTAATTTTGGTTGATTAGTAGCTTGATTTATAGAATCATCAGTAGTCATACCTTCATAGTAGTACACAAAAGTTTTGCAATCTTTAGGTTTCTCCTTTTGTTCTTCTTCATTTATTTTTGTATATTCATCAATTTTACATTAGTACTTTCTAGAATTTTGTTAGTGTTAGCATTTAAATACTTATAAGATTTACTTCTTGTGGAATAACCAAGGAATATACCTTCTTCACTTTTAGCATCAACTTTACCTTTTTTATTATCCTTTAGAATGTAACATTTTCTTCTAAATACCTTAAAATGTTTGACATTGGGTGAGTGTCCATACCATAATTCAATAGGTGTAATACTTGTACCTTTCTTCACTTGTACTCAGTTCAAGGTATAGATAGCTATACTAACAACTTCTCTCTAGTATTTCAAAGCAACATTCTTATCTCCTCCATATATATTTTTTAGGGCATCCCACATCTCTTTGGAAGTAGTGCTCTCTTTGATGTCATCAAACTCATAATAGCTTACGGTAGATGCAATCTCCAACATTGCATGGTTGTGTTCTTTCTTTCTTTTCAATTCTTCTTTTTTCATACCTCTAGTAATTTGTACATACTCAATAGTTATAGTTGACAGTGAAAATTCTCCAAGTCCTCCTAGATGCAACTTCATCAAACTTTTTCATATAGGAAAGTTATCCTTGTTAAGCTTGGGTACCTCATTTTTGTACATCTTGATCTTTAGCTTCTAGTACCTTCAAACTCTTCCGTCACAAGCACCAATTTCTATAATACCAATTGTTGGAATATTTAGAATAACTGAGAGGTGGGGTGAATCAGTAATCCAAGGTCCAAATGTAAAAATAAAACTTTTTAGTGTTTACAAAACATATAAGTGCATGCATTGATTATATCATCCAATAACTCCATAACTTAGTACGTCACTTTCCTAGGTCAAAATAAATTTATATTAATGTAAACATAAAACATAGAAAAATCATTCACACACTTTGATACAAGGATTTGACGTAAAAAAACCCAATTTGATAAAAACTACTAGTAACATGCCACCAATTTTCAATCTTCTAAAGTGAGCCCTGTGAGGAGCCAATCTTGTTGAAGGTTACAATACACACTACTAAATGCGACCTAGTTAAAGCATTTCAATCACCCTTTTAGGAGTGAGCCTTGTTAAAGGACTTTAGAACATTCTATTTTAATGTCACCCAATTAAAGGAATTACAAATGACTATTAGGTCAACCTTAATCCAAAGGATTTATCTAGACTAATACATTGATTAGAAAGTAGTAGTAGGACTTGATCTAATAATAAAACACAAATCACTTATAGATTGCAGATCTCTAGTTCAATCCTCCATTCTACTTGGCATTCATACCCTTCATCTTTGTTTTCTTGTTCACCCTTCAAGTCTTTAACTCCTTAAGCCTTCTTGCTTAGTATGCCAATTGCATATTTATCCCTTTAGCCACCATATGAAGCAACACCTCCAACAACTTAACAACACTCATTACTTCTCACCTTGTATCTCCTTATAAAGAGAATTATGATCTTTTTTTTCCTAATCACAATCATCCATTTTAGGGTTAGGTCAAATTCATCAAATCCTCCCTCTTTCCATTAGGTTCCCTCTAGAAACTTCTGTTATAATCCTCCTTATATTTGCCTCAAAATAGGTTACCTTAAATTTTTTGCCTCCAACTCATCAATCTTATCTTTAACACACTTCACATAATTCAAGAAATCAACTTTTTTGGCTCAAATTTGTCAAATCTTTGATTAAACTCTTTTTGTTTTCACTCAACATCCACATTGTTCACACAGCAATAATAGTCTTTTGATGCTCAGCCAACACTAGGTTTCTTGGCATCAACTAAGTCTTCCTTTCTCAATCACCACTATTATTTCCATGATGCTCAGCGCTTACAATATTTTACCGATGCTCATCACTTACTAACTTTTTGACACTTGGCACATGTTGAATTCTACTCGACCTAAACTAAGTTTTCTCAGCTCACACTATTTACTTGGTTAGGCTTTACAGACACTTTTTATGAAAATAATTCTTGTCTTAATTAAAGTAACCATTCACTTTAGCCTTAAGTAGATCAACAATACATAATATCATCAATGTCTTACTTGGATTAATGCTCCTTTTATGCGTTGTATAACTCAACCTTTCTCTAAGTGCTCTTGTTATCCTTTATTTTCAAATCCTCTTCATCAATCAATCAAACGATAGCATTTAGACCAAAAATTCAATTGTCTTACTAGCGAGTAGCATGTTTGACATCATTGACAAAATAATGATGGTTCCATGATAGTTTTCAAACTTCAAACAATCTCATTTCAACATGCGCGTGCCAAATATCTATGTAGCCTTTGCTATACCAAAAACAATCTCTGTGTGGTGAGTGAAACTGTCTAATACTTAGACAATTTTTTATCTCTAATTGTAGAATATTCAACAATATATTTTGTTATTACATTAAAATATATGTTTCCATAAATGACAACCTTAACTCATCCTACCTAGCCATATTTCCAACAATCTCCCCCTTTGGCATTGATGGCAACATATGGAAAAATTGGCTACATATAGATATGCATAAGGAATAAGAATATATGGATTATGACATATCCTAGCCAAGTGTAAATGGAGAATCTATAATGTTTCATGCCCATGTTTCATGATGATGTCAAGGCTATATCAAGATTATGTGGAATATTTAAATTAAAAATTCATATATCCACACAAATAGAAATTAGTAAAAATGAAATTAACTGGTGGAAAATGGAACTTAGGAAATTGTGAATTCCCATAATTTTTGAAGATAAATCAATTAATTAATGAATATCAATTAATTGAGAATTTTAATTAGGAAGAATTATTAGCAATGGGAGATGAAAAATGATTGAAACAACATAGGATTAAATCATGGGTTACTTAATCCTATACATAAAATTAGTAAATGATTTGCCAATTTGATTTGATAAGTGCAACAATATCCTTTGATGAAATGTGATGATTATGCAAATCAGCTTACAATGGCAGTGGATAAATCAAAGCCATGATCAAATTTATTGATTGATTAAAATTGATAACATATCAAGGACACATGACATGGATTAAGGACATGCAACATTTAGCTGACATTGTAAATGTTATAGGATCAAGATTGATTGATAGGGTTGATCATAATAACATTGATTGACACTATCAGTGTTATTAAATTTATATGATAATTCCACAATCTGACACTAAAAGACCCAACAATGTTAAAGATTAGATGATGTGAATGGCAATTTGACCTAGCACTGAGAGCCATGAGAATATAGGTTAGATTGATAGGTTTGATAAATTGATATATTTCCAAGGCACTAAGAGACATGAAAATGCTTAGGGTTGGATAGATGATGATAGATTTAGGATGTTTGGCATGTTTCAGGTTGATTAGGACTGATTCTAGGTGATTCCAGATAGAGTTGGGGTGATTTTAGGTTGATCTAACATAACTTCAGGTAGATTTGGGCTGATTCTAGGTTGGTTTTGCCCACTGCACACTTCAAGTGCATAGTTGGTAGTCTTAGTGTGTAGTTGGTAGTTTCATAGTGCACTTGGTAATTAGGTATTTAATTTTAGGTTCTAAAACCCTAAATTACACTTTTACCTTGCATTGCATCCCTAAACCCTAGAAAACACCTAAAAACACTCATATCATTCACATTTTGCATATTGGTCATCCTAACACCTCATTTTACTAATTGCTTACCTTCTACTTACCAACTGCTTACCTTCAAGTCCCCAAGTGTACCAAAGGAACACTTGGTACTATCTACGTGTAGTTGGTAGTTTAGGTGTGCACTTGGGAGGTAGAGTGTCCATTTAGCATTTTCTCCATTGCACTTGCATCATTAGGTATCATGTCAACATTTACAAGGACATAATCAGCTCAAAGACTTGAAGCACTATATCAACCCTTGTTTTATGAGGTAAAAACACAACCCAAAGTGAAATATTAAACACATCCAAGATAGTAGAAGAGCAAGAAACCCCAATACATTTTTAACAAAGACGAAATCTAAGCATGACAACCTTTACTTGTGGACCTCTTAAGAATCTATCCATAAGATGATAACCACCAAGGAATGACACCATCAACCCTAAACAACACACCTACTATGAAATTTCCTTCAAGAACTTCCTCTACATATAGAATTATTCAATGGAGTCCTAATTTTGAACTCATATTCATACTTATACCACCAGGATGTGGAAGTGTCCCTACAACTCTTGAAGATGAAGAAACTCACCCATAAGAATTCAATCAAACTAACACAAGTACCTTCAACACCTCAAACATGCAAGGTACTTTACCCCTAAGCAATAATTTTAACATGGATTACAATATCAAAAATGAAGAAATGGCTAGACTTGCCGAGACAAGACTTTTCAAAAGAACTTTAAACTTTTGGAAGCTCAAGAAATTGTCAAATTCAATCCAATCTTGCAGGGACCTAAGTCCAAACATCAAACCAACCTAACAATTGAAAACATACAACCCATGATTAATTTGGACATGGACAAGGGCAAAAAACCTTTATAATTTTCAAACACAATGATGACACCTATAAGATCTTACCAAGAATCAACCATTGAAATCCTCCAAAGTACATTTGAACACATTAATATTAATCCCTTGTTTGATGAACTGCCATCAATAAATGGAGATGAGACTCTTTCTAAATATCCCAAAAGGATGTTAAAAATCAACCTCAATTAAATAATTCTATAATGAGACATACCTAAAGGGACTTACACTCTAGGGATGTCCAACATATCTCTTTTGGAGGAAAATCAACAAAGTGCACCCTTGCTCCTGACTTTACCAAATATTATGACATCAAATTTTATGGAGCTTCCCATGAGTATACCATGTGAAACATCAATTGCAACAACCCCTATTGACATACAAAGAAAAATCCTTATCAACATTTCACCCATTCCCCAAAGGAACACATCTCATTTACAAATTAATATGATGTCACAAGGAGAAACATCTAACACACAAAAGTATGGTGTTCAATCCTCAAGGGCATAACCAACTTCAAAGGTAATAGAAACCTACAATGGTACAAGGACTTAACATCCTTAATGCACAACCAAGTCAAAATCCACTCAATGTGCATATAACATATCAACAACAACATCAACCACAACAACAACCTCAAGTGGTGCAAGGATCCAACATCCATAACACACAACCCAATGTAAATCCACTTGACTTATATGCAATGTATCAAAAGCAATTCCAACAACAACAAGACAAACTAAAACAATAGTTGGAATACCAAAGACAACTAGAGCAACAAATTTCCTATTAGTAAAACTTGTTAAAACAACAACATATGCCATGACAACCTCAATAGATACCTCTACAAAAATAGTCACATACATGGTCTCAGATGCAACTAACAGAGGTATGACAATAACAACTGTAACAAATGGCACAACAACAACCACAACAAGTGGTACAAAAATAGCCTATGGTACAACCATTGCAATCAATACCACAAAAAGTACCACAACAAGTACCCCAACATGTACCACAACAAGGACCCTTTTTTCTTCAAGGTACTAACATACCTCCACCACCTAGTGAAACATCACCTAACTCTTTAGACATAGAAATGTCAGAACCAAGCAAAAATAGTTCTTTCCATAGAAAATGATCTACTCATAGAAACAAAACACTCGAAGAGAGGACTTTCATTCAAAACCCTAATGAAGAGTTACAACAATAATTCAAACAACTTTCTAACCAAGTCAAGGCATTGGGAGTCTAGAAGAAATAGGCTCTATACATAGAAAGGGACTTACGTCCTAATCCCTTCAATAAAAATCTATATATGCCTCCACTCCCAAAACATTTTGAGGCACCAAGATTCAAAAAATATCAAGGAAATGACAACCCCATTAATCACAGCAGGGAATTTTGTGCCTCTTGTACCAAACTCAGTAATGAGCCCACCTACCTCATGAGACTGTTCCCTTGTTCTCTAGGTGGGCCCGCACTTGAATGGTACACCAAACTTCCTAGCAATATCAAATCTTAGATAGATTTAGTAGATAAATTCATCTCCCACTTTGCCTTCAATATTACAAATGAGGTGACACTTTATAATTTATGCTCAACTAAATAGAAGATGAGAGAACCATTTATCACATTCTTATTATGCTAGAGAGACTTACCCAGTCAATTCTCACTGAACATTCCTGAGGAGCAAGGTAATCTATGCATTGAAAATCTAGTCCCTGACTTAATGTATGAACTCAAGATCAAAATTCCAAGCACCATTTCCAAGTTGATGAAAAAGGGGGCTAGTATTGAAGATGCTCTCATCTGTAAGAGCATCCTCAAAACCAACAAAGAAAACACCAACACCAACTCATCTAATGACAAGGAAAAAATTTTCTCCCAAAATAAGAATGTAACCAATGATGGCATTTTGGATGCATGAATGATTAGTGCAGCACAACCCCAACTAGCACTAACAGGTGCAAACCCTACAAATTCACAAAATCCCAATCAAACACCACCTCAACAATAGAAAACTAAGACTTCTATGCATGATAGACCTTGAAGACATCCTAAAACCAAAGATAGAAAATTCACATCCTTGGGGATACCTCTTGAGACTGCACTTCAACAATTAATCAGTAATAACTTCCTACAATTACCCTCAATCAAAGACAAACCATTAACTAAGGCCTCTTGGTGGGATGACAAAAAAATTGTGATTACCACCACACAAAATGACATAAAACCTCATCATGTTTCTAACTAAAACATGAAATACAAGACCTTATTGATGACAGTGTGATCATAATCAATCCATCACTACTAGCATCCAATTCTGATCATACTATTTTTAAAGATCCTTTGGGTAATCATGACAAAGGGAAAGCCTTTGGTTCAAACTCAAGCTCCTAGGCTAATGTAAACTACACGTATACTGGATATGACTACACCATCAACTACTTCAATAGCTCTGACTCCCATATATCCACATTCACTTTAAAATCTGAAGACCCTTGTTGTGTTGTCACCACCTACTGTGCTCAGATTTCCTAACCCGGAGCACTAGTTAGACTTGTCACCTCTTCTAGATCTACATCCCCTAGTAAACCTACTAATCCTACTTCATATTACAGCCTTGTAAATCAACTTGGTAAAACCCCTACACAAATATCCATCTTGGACCTACTACATGTCTCCCCCCAACATTAGAAGATCTTGGATCAAGTCCTCAAAGAGTTAGTAGTCCCAAATAACATTGATGTTGCTCGGTTCCAGGACATGATTGGGAACCTATCTACATCATAGAAAATAACCTTTTCCCCTTGAGATATCCCTAAGGATGGACCCAACCACAATGACCCCCTTCATCTCAAAGTCTTTATCCATAATTTCAAGGTCAGATGTACCTTGATAGATGAAAGACTAAGATAGAACATCTACTCTCTTAAAGTTGTCAAGGGTTTGGGTTACTCTGAAGAAGATGTAGATCCCTCTCATAATCACAATAAAGGCCTATGATGATGGTGAATGCTTCTCCGTAAGAATTGGTCTAGCTACTGAAGACACATTATTCCAAGTTCTAGATATTGAAATGAATTGCAACATGATACTAGGACACCCTTGGATTCATGCTATGGAAGAAGTGCCTTCTACATATCATCAATGTCTGAAGTTTTCCTACAATAATGTGGAGGTTACCATTCCTCGTAATTTGGATCCTTTCTAGTTTTTTTAATCTGAGAGATGCTACTACATACCAAGTCCCAACAAACAATGAAGTACAACCCACAGATTCCTCTAAATATGTGGATGTCGATATACTCCTCAGTAAAGATAAGGAAAAATTGAAGATTGAAGACAAATATTGTGAAGAATACTTTATATCTCAAGTATTCCACATCAAAGAGTCACCACTTTCTCCCTGATCTTATGGTAAATCACAACTATTACAAGCACAACATTCTGAGATTAGTATACAAAATGTCACTTCTATCAATTTCATTAGTGGTGGTGGCCTACATAAACAACATGTCTATGAGAATACATCGATTTGTATTGAGAAAGAAAAAGAACAAGAACCCACTTTTATATCTCCTAATAAGTATGAACCTAGTTTTATTATCACGTAGAAACAAGGCTATGATGGATGTAGTGGTCTTGGATCTCATAAACAAGAAATAATTGAATGTATCATTACAAAAGGATGACCTCCTAGTTTGGGAATTGGATTCAAACCATTACGAATAGGTCCTCCTAGTACTAAAGTACCCACGAGTGAGACTATGAATGTTTCAAATGATGAAAAGACACCCAACCTAAAATCCATAATGTTTATGCATTTAACCATATCTTTGTTGACTCCAATAATACAATTGAATCTGATATCCATATGTATACCTTCAACCAGAGCCCATTCAACACTGATGATGACATCCCCTCAAGTTGTCCTAAACTATTGAATTGGGAACAACATGGACCACCCATTTTTTATTGATTCAAAAATGATGATGCTCTTGTAATAGACTTTGAAATCTATGAAGGCATTATGATTGACAATCATAAAGAAATAATTTCTCTTGAAGAGAACACATTGGCATATTTTGAGGAGGAAAGTTCATTTTCCAGTTACAAAACTAAAAGTAAAGAAAAAATAACAAGAATAGGCCTCTTGGTGAAAACTAAAAGGTGCCATTAAACCATTAAAAATCAAAAGCTAAGCAACTCCCAAGGCTACAAGATGAAAAAGATGATGCCATGAATGTCAGTGTTCCAGTGTTCAACATGTCACGAAATTTTTTTGAACTCTTTCAATCAGTCTTCATGTGAGAAGTTGTTGGTCTCAATCCTCCCCATCCTTACTTATATCCAAAAGTATATCCCCAAATTTAGCTACCTAATCTATCCAACACCCAAAATCAAACCTCTATCCAGTGAGCCTTTGAATATGTCATCATCACTGACATCCCATACAACAAATCCTTTAATCCAATTATCTTTAGATGCCTTGATTCATGAGAGGAAGACATTATCTTACATATGGTGCACGATGGTGTTGGAATTACAATAGGAAAGGTAAACTTCTGAAAGGGGGGTGGTGAATTAGTAGTTTAAACTTGGACCCATAAAACTTTCACCATACATCCATCTCATACATTCAATGAGTAAATTGAAATAACATGTAAAGCATATACATCTAAATCATGTAAACACATAAGCAATCATACACATATGACACCATACCCACAAACCCTCCAATGAGAAGTTAAAAATGGGGTGGGGATGACACCCACAAATCTTCACTACTGTAGTAATAAAGTGTATCCAATGAAGGTTACAATGTTTTGACCATGAAACATGATCTACCCTATTAAAGGCATACAAAGACTGTTAAGTCTCACCTTGTTATAGGATTTCAACACCCTATTAGAAGTGTACCTTGAAAAAGGAATTTAACTTACAACTAAGTAAAAACCCTATTAGAAGATTTCATACAGCCTGTTAGGACTACTCAATTAAGAGATTTTGACTGAAACCACTTGTTAGAATGTCTCAACTTTGATCCTACGGTTAGCACTTACTTTCTTGATAATAGATCACCTCTAAATTGATGTCTTCTTGATCCTTCTTGATCATATGCCTCTTTTTTGTATCCTTTTCCTTTCCTTTGTTCTACTCTAACTGATTTTGTAATGTTGTTTCACTTAATAACTTCTTAGCCACCATGAATGCTCTATTTGTGCATGAAAACTTCTCTCTTCACTCCTTCAATTCCTTATACACTCACTAGAGAGTTTTGGGTTTGTCCTCCTTAAGAAGACTTTAGTTACTTAGGGTTAGGTATGAATCTAAGACTAAGATTCATCCATTTTCTACTTAATCCTTCCCATTTTCTAATTGGATGAATGTAATTGCATAGGGAATCCAACTAAAGATTCGGCCTTATCTCAAAAATATTGAAATTCAATCTTAAGTGGCTCAAAAATGGTTTACATAGTTGTTTGTGTCTTTTCAAACAAATATGTCCAAACTATCTTACTCAGTATTTGAAGTCTCTGATGCTCGACATACACTAATCTCTCTACTATAACTTGGCACCTATATTGCTCAGCATCCATTGTTTACTTGGCTCCTATGTCACTCCACTTATACTATCTTCTCGGCACTTGAGTGGCTCAGCACATGAGTAGCTTGGCACTCACTATGACAACATGTATATATTAGACCATGCCAAGTGGTTTGATTTTAGCTATGACAACATGTATATGTATCTTATATATACATGACTTGACAAAATGTCTGGACCGATAATTGACCATAACTATGTAGGATTTGTTCTAAGTTTGTTCTAAGTTGGCATGGTCTAATATATCAATTATCGGTCCAGACATTTTCAGCTTGTAGCACCATCAATAGATTTATTCTTTGCATTCTTCAGCAATATTATTGATTCCATCAAGAGTCCTAAAAATATATTTAAAAAATAGAAAAAATCTTGAAAAAAAAAAATAGTTTAAAAAGTCATGAAAAAATGGATATCTTGATGAAAACCTTGCAAATAGGTGTCTTGGCACAAAAAATTGAGTTAAGAGAAAAATTCCATCCAAAAGTAAGAAACTGGCAAATAGTCGCCATGTGTAATTAGTTATTGCTCCTCCATCTATCAAGATTTCATCTATTTTTCCCCTTCTTTGTCATTCCATGATCATATCCTTCATATTCAAAGATATCCTCGATCCTTGATCATGGCCCATGAACTGGTTAATATCCATTGTTATCTTACCCAAGTGTCACCAGTCTGTATATACTCTGTCTTTGGCCTTTGTGCATAGTTTGTGTGTTGTATAGGGGCATATCACCTACATAGTGTGCAAGTTTGAATTTGAACTGAGGGCATGTCCCTAAGCACATATTATCCATTGGCCTTATCACCTATTGGATTGGAACTAACACTTATAACTTCTTTATGATCCTAAAAAAG
The DNA here is from genome assembly GCA_028749045.1 of Cupressus sempervirens. Classification (NCBI taxonomy): domain Eukaryota; kingdom Viridiplantae; phylum Streptophyta; class Pinopsida; order Cupressales; family Cupressaceae; genus Cupressus; species Cupressus sempervirens. The sequence continues at coordinate 568,660,549 of CM053789.1, read as the reverse complement.
TCCTAAAAATTTAGATACGATACTGAAAAAATCCTAAACATTCAAATATGATCCTAAAGAAATACTTAAAAATTGTAAAATGTCCTAAAAAATTCATAAAAGTCATAAAATGTCCTAAACAAATCACTAAAAATCATAAAATGTCCTAAAAAAATTGATAAAAATTATAAAATATCCTAGAAAAAATTGCTAAACATCATAAAACATCTTGAAATAAACACTAAACATTGTAAAATTTCCTAAAGAAACAAGTCACACAAAAACATAAAATATTCTCAAAATCCCTAAAAATCACAAAACCCACCAAAAATTTGTAATAAACCTTGTACATACTAATATGGATAATCACCACTTTTTCTTAAACAGTTGCACTTTTGCAGACTAAAACTCAAAGCATGACACTTCCATGACAATCACACTATCTGATCAAGGTGAACCAACATATCAATATGAACCTATCAACTGAATCAACAAATAGGCCTATCATATGATCAACTTGTCAAACACTACCTACAAACCTAAAATACTAAAAAACAAGTAATAATTGACAACAATAGTTATTGGATCACTTTGTTTAGTGAGTGATTTATTTTTTCTTTATTTTCTTCGATCATGTTCCTATGCCACTCGATGATATAAAATGATCTATAAGAGTCGTCGAGATGGTTCATGGTCTTTTTTTTCTTTTTTTTTCTATTAAAATGTACCTTTGAGATTCTGGGGCATGTATATATGCCTCAGAAAGGACAAGGTCATCTTCTTTCTACATCGTGCTTGTTTATGCAAAAGGTTTGCATTTGCACTTTGGCCCTTTATGTCATGATGTGTTGTATTTCATCTGCCATACCAATACAAAGCTCCATTAACATATAGTGCACTTTATGAAAGCAAAAGTCCTCACCTTATTCTAACTAGTCCTCATTCTAACTAGTCCTCATCTCATCTCCTCAGTCTTATATCATTCATCTCTTCATCCACTACCACGATCATGTATTCCAATACACCAAATCATCTTCATCTTGCATTCCTACATCATCATACATTGTCTGTCAACCTTTTGTGACCTTCCACCAAGTCTGGCCTTAGTCTAACCTTTGTTTGACCAAGTTGGCAACATTTGACCATGTTTTATCAATTTTACCTGTGTTTTGACCTCTTTCCATGGTTTTGGGCATACACACAAAGTTTTAGATCATTCTAAGTCCAATCAAGTTGATTTTGGCTCCCAGAGCCTTTTGGGGCATAGTCTACACTTTCAAGGCATAGTTGGGCTTCACAAGTGTGCCCAGGGTGCACTTGGTGTTTTAATAGTGCACTTGGCATTACCAAGTATTCCCACACTTGGGTGCATTTTGGGTGCACTTGGGGCAGTTAGATGCTTGGAACTACTCTCAAAGCCCCTATTTTGCACTCTAGAGCCCACAACTTTTGTGTTTCAACTCTGATTTGCAATTCATCAGTTGAATTGGATTTTTATCTTTATTGTGAAAAAATTGACATATAATTTTCATTATTTGGTCACTTGAGTGGGAACCCATGAAACTACTCTTAGGCCCCTGATTGACCCCCGTTCTACACTCTAAACCTCATAACTTTTGCATTTGAGCTTTGATTTGTAATTTGTCAATTACTATGGCTTTGTCCTCTCATTATCAAAAAATTGACCTATCATATGCATATCTCAATCAATTTATCAAGGGGAAACCCATATATATCATCCCTACTAGCACATGTTGTTATGGATTTCTCATCACTTATTCTTTAACACAATGCTCTAAATCACATTTTATCAAAGAGGGGCAAAATGTACATGCTCAAAAATAGTTTGCATCTACAATTTCATCACTTTTTCATACTAACTTGTCCCATTTCCTCATGTCATTATTTCTAATCTTTTGGCCAACTTGATTGTCATTTGACTGTATCCTCGATTCATATCCCCTTATTGTATCATTTGCAGATCATTTTGGAACTATGTCAAATCAACCCAATATAACCCCAAATCTACCTACAATCACCTGGAATCAATCCTAATCAACCTAGAACATGCCAAACATCCTAAATCTATCATCATTTGTCCAACCCTAGGTATTTTTGTGTCTTGTTGTGCCTTGAAAATCTATCAAACCTATCAATCTGACCTTAGTATCATCATGGCTCTCAATGCTAGGTCAAATTGTCATTCACATCATCTGATCTTTGACATTGTCAAGTCTCTTAGTGTCAAATTGTGGCATTATCATATCAATTTAATAACATTGACAGTTTATGTCAATGTTATTATGATCAACCCTATCACTCAATCTCGATCTTGTAGCATTTACAATGGTTGTTAAATGTTACACATTCTTAAACCATGTCATGTGTCCTTGGCATGTTATCAATTTTAATCAATCAATCAATTTGATCATGGCTTTTATCTATCCATTGTTATCCTAAGTTGATCTCTGTAATCATCACATTTCATAAAATGATATTATTGCACTTATCAAATCAAATTGGTCAATCATTTAGTAATTTTCTCTATAGGATTAAATAACCCATAATTTAATCTTGTGTAATTCCACTAATCATTATTCCTAATTAACATCATCTTTCAATATTATTAATTAATTGATTCACTGTTCTCAAACTATGGAAATTTTCAATTTTCTAACTCATATTTTCCACCTCTAATTTCCAAATTCCTAATTTTTATTTGTGTGGAATAATGAATTTTTAATTCAAATATTCCACATAATCTTGACATCACCATGACACATGGGCATGACATATCATAGATTCTCTATTTACACTTAGCTAAGATGTGTCATAATCCTTATATTCTTATTCCTTATGCATATCTATATTTAGCCTTCATCGTCATAGATTCTTGGCTATAAGTAGCTTTGAGGTGTCACATGATGCATTATAGATCCTCTTCCATTTATAGGTGGATTAACTTCCATGTGTCATATAATCTTACATTTGGCATCTTGTGTCATATGTGTCATGGATTTCCTAAAGGAATCTATTGCCAAGTTTCACATTCAAGGTGTCAAGTTCAATGCTCTCCTCTTGAATGTTGGCTATAAATTGAGTCTTCTTCCTCTCATTTTCAGTCCTTTGGTCCCTTGGAATATGGGCTCAAAATCACTCTTCTAGTATTCTCATAGCATTGCCATAGCATAGGCTTTTTCTTTTCAATTGTGTGTATTATAGGTAATTGCAACTACATCGTATGAAGAAGAAAGAAGGACATGGGAGCTACAACTAAAAAGGGATTTTTACTTTATGTTGATTTCTTTATTTTGGTTGGATTTCATGGTAGACTAGATGGTTTTTAGTGTATGTTGATTGAGTTTAGTGATTTCTCATAGTATGCTAGATGTTTAACCCATTTTTTGGTCCTACAGATAGGTTCCAAACTTCAAACAATCTCTTTTCAACATGCACATGCCAAATATCTCTATAGCCTTCATTATACCAAAAACAATCTATGTGTTGCAAGTGAAATTGTCTAACACTTAGACAATTTTCTATCTCTGATTGTAGAATCTTTAGTAGTATATTTTGTCATTACATCCTGAAATATATGTTGTCATTAATGACAACCTTAACTCATCCTACCTAGCCATATTTCCAACAATCTCCCCCTTTGGCATTGATGGCAACATAGAAAAAATTGGCTAAGACCCAAAATTTTATACAAACACCTTTTCAAAACTAGCCTTCAAAGCTTTACAAAACAATTTAAGTTACAAAATTTGGTTCATCATTACACTTATAACTATCTTCCTTATATCTCCTAATACAAGATATTAAGCAACCTTGATCCCCCTTAGTATATAGCTATTGTTGGATATAATTGGTTAATTGTGTGTTATCTTTGATGTTACACAAATATCATATTATCAGTAGTCAGTATATGCTGAGCTCACCCGTGTAGTGAAGATAGTTCTCAGTGTCTACCAAGTGTTCTTGTGTTTCCCTAGTTCAGAAGGTAGTGTTTACCAAGTTCACTCTGACATCAAAGGAAGTTTCAGAAAGTGAGTGTTAATCAAGCTCACTTGGCTAATGAAAGGAAAGCTGGATGGAACCAATGCTAATCAAGCTCACTCAATTGCCAAATGATTTTTGCATGTTTGTAGTGTTAACCAAGCTTTTGTTGGTTAACAAAGGAAATCATTTATGAGTTAGTTTCTATCAAGCTAGGTTGGCTAATGAAAGATTTTCTTATTTTATTTTACTAATCTTAATTGATTTATCTATTATTCCAGCCGACAATGGTGATGAATATTGATTATTCTAAGTTGTATTTGAATCAACTTGACAAAGTGGAAGATATAAGTATAAGGTCAAGTTGTGATTTCAAAGTATGAAAGTGCAAGTTATGAAGAGGTTATTGAATATTTGATGATGAGAAGAGGAAGCGAATTTGAAGGATAAGTAGAATATCCTTGTGGAGAAGCAAAGCCATATATAGTTAGGAAGGATCATGTACAAGCTAAAATATAGATCTAAAATCAGCAATTTAATTACATTCAAATCAGGTCATCTCATTGTTACTCTCTAACCATTGTAGCAGTGATCTAAATCTCCTAACAGATTTTTCTTAACAACAATTTGCAAATCCTCTAACAAGGTGGCAATTCCATTGAATTATTCTCAAGACGTCTAACAAGGCCACTCCTAACAAGGTGATTAAATCCTTTAATAGGGTCACACCTAATAGTGTGTTTTGTAACTTTTAACAAGGTTGGCTCCTAATAGGGCTCACTTCAGAAGAGTGAAAATCAGTAAATAGTTGCAATTGGTGGTTTTTCCCAAATTAGGTTTCCACATTAAATCATGGTGTCAAATGTGTTCATGTTATTTTCTTGCAAGTTAAAGTAATGATAATCATACATAACATTTAGAGGTTTACATGTTAATCCAATTATTACCGAGCTATAGGAATTTGTGTATTGATCGAGATTTAGCAATATTCAATTATCTATTTGCATTTTGCACTGACACCTAAGGGATCTGAGATTTATTTTTGTAGTAATTGATTCACCCCTCCCCTCTCAGTTACTCCTCTTATATTTTCAACGACTATTCCTATACATATTTTTATTCTATACAATTTTTCTCCTTCTCCCCCTTTGACATCAATGAAAAAGGTGTCAAAATTTATTACATGTCAAAATTGTGTCATAAAACCTCTTCTTCGAATGACAAGAGAGAAATGCAATTACCAAAATTGATTGTAAGACTCTTCATATTCTTCTCCCATGATTCCTTGACTCCTCGTCAAATGTTGAGCAGAGAAGACAAATCATAAGATGTTATCTCTACTACATTCATATTTGAGTACACAAAATTTTCAAAAGATGTCTTAACTAACAGACATTCCTCCAATTGACACTCTATTGTGCTCAACTTCACAGATAGGTTTTCTCTTACAAGAGATAACCTCTTAGTTACCCTTATTTTCCTACCTTCCAGTAAGATTATCTCACCATAAGCTTACTAACTTGAGCTTCAACTCTTTTAATCTACATACTAGGTTGACTCAATTGGATGGCCAATGCTTCCACCTCTACGCATTTTTCTTTAAGTTCACTATCAATTTCTTTTGTGAAGCTAAAAGATATCACACTTTTCATATGGGGCTTTTTGTTCAATCTCTCACTTCCCTAATGACTTGGTGCAAGCATCAAGAGTCAATAAGTCATTTCTTGTGTTTTGAAAAATAGTGTCAAATGTCTATGCATCATGCTTTGTCTGAGCTTGTGCAACAACAACCTCTGAAAAACTTGTGAATTCATCATTAAATGCTTGTATCACAGCTTTTTCTCTATCCTCAGGGTTAGAATCAAGTGATTCTTCTATCATAACTCCCTGTAACTTGTCAATGACTTCTATGAGAGTCTTTTGTAAATTCTTTACTTGTTTGTTCTTATTGATTATATTTCTGAGGGATGATTTCAAGTTTAATTGTTCATCGTCATCTAAACCAATAAGTGCATCAAGGGTGATAGATGTGTTGGGTGCACTTGGTTTCTCATCCTTCTTTGCTTCCTTCTTCCTCTGTTCCTCATCCTTTTTCTTCTTCTCATCTTTCTTCCTTCTGATTTCTATCTCCTTTTTCCTCTTTTCCTCTTCCTCTTCCTTCTTTTTCTTTTCTTCTCCTTATTTCTTCATCTTTTGTTCTCTTCTTCTCTTATTTTTCCTTCTTCCTCTTTGCATCTTCTTCTTTCATTTTATTCTTGTCTTCTTCTTCCTTTTTCTTCTCTTCTTCTTCCTTCTTTCTTTCTATACCTTCTTCTTCCTTCCTTCTCTTCTCTTCTTGTTCTTTCCTCTTCTTCTCCTCTTCATTCTTCTTTTTCTCTCCATTTTCTCCTCTTCTTCTTTATGTTTCTTTTCATCTTCTGTGATATTAACTATCACACTTGGAGTGCCAATTTGCACTGTATCTTTTCCAATGGAGTTCTATGAAGATAGATCTAACATCTGCATGTCCTTAGCTTCCACTATTTTTTGTTGTTGGAGTAGTCTGTTCAACAGATATAGGGCTTACTCCCCCTGACTTTGCACTCACTTCCTTTAGTATACAAGTCATATATTTGACAATAGCTTCTTCTATTTCTTTGTTTACTTATTCATAATTTCCTCCCAACAAAATAATATGCCTTTTTTTATTTTGTGGCAAGGGCTCAATCCCCTTTGTAATCTCTTGCAAGTCTTCATCATTGTTAACTTCACAAATATTTTTTATCATGTTTTCTCTGATTTCACTGTCTTCGCCAATGGCTCTTCTTCTCTTATTTATCAACCTAAATGTTTCTCTGAACATCTTCAAACCTTTTATTGTTGAAATCATATTCCTTCCTATTGCATTTTCTAACTAGATTCTATCCATTTTACTTTACATGCTATAAAAATTATTCAACTCAATGAAATTATTATCATTTATGACTTTCTTGTTCAAGTTCTCTACCTTTGGCTTCCAAGGCTTCTTTCCTATATTTTTCCTCACTTTTCCAACTACCTATTCACTAGGTTTGTCTTCTTCATCATATTTATTAGACTCATTTGATTCAACCATTTGTAGTGTCTTTCTCCTCTTTCCAAGGCCACTAGATAGCTTCTTGGTCCTTTTCTTACTAGGTGACCTAGCCTCTTGTTTCACCCTGGTCAATCTCTCTGAATTTCTCTTAGTTGGATCAGTAGATAATTTGTCTTCAACATATGTACTTCCTCTTTATCAATTTTTTTCAAGGGTTGTACAATAGTACATTGTACTTGAGCAACTATTGCATAGGGACTAGTAGGTATTTGTGAAGTAGATTATTCTACTATTACTCCCTCTAAAGGTGCTTCTATGGAAAAAAGAGTAGCTACAAATACCTCAAATTTTCCATTAGCCTTCATCTCCAAGGCTATACCCTTAATCTCATTGAATTCCTTCCTTTTCATTCCTAATTCTTTGAGGATTGATTCTATCTTCTTCCCAACATTCTTCTTGATCTCTTTGTTGTAGATCTTTCTCTCTACTTCTTTGATATTTTCTACACAAGTCCCCCATCTAGGAGTTTCCTTGTGCTCCTTAGACTCATGTATGATCTTTACATACCCTTTAATTATTTCCTCACTCAATTCATAACCCGTGAGGTCTATAAACTTAAATCTTGGTACAACTGCCTCCATATAAGTCACATCTATGTCAACATGAAACATATGTCTTCCTTGTAGTTTTCTACCAGTGAGGGTGGTATTAAATACCCTTGCTTTATGACATATTTAGATTATCTCATTATTCTACTAATATCTTCCACAATATTTTCCTCTAATTTTCTTCTGTAATGCTATGTCACTAAGCACATGGTGCATTGATTCATGTTATCCCATTCCCTATCAGGCATACCAGGGCATTGTGCCATCACTAGGAATAATAGGTTAATCAATAATGACTCAAATCTAAATATTTCACTTCTAGTTTTCTTGATTTTCTCTATATTTTCCATCAATTGGTGCCTTAGAATGCCATACATATTCACTTTATCCTTCTCAACTATCATCATATACATTTCATTTAAGGTTCCAATAGGTTTAGATTCTAATCTCAAACTATGATTCACCTTGTAGCCAATGATCTTATTGATCACTCTCACATCTATCTTCTTAATTAGGTCAATCCTCATGTTCCTACCATCTGTTTTGGTCTTCAAATTTGTCTCCACCATCTTATTTACATTCTTTTCATTTACAAGGTTTTTTCCCTCATTGTACAAACTAGTTATCTTGTGTATCATTTCATTATCAGTCATAACAAGTACCTCTCCAACCCAAAAATTTCCTTCAGGAGTGTAGCTCAGAATGATTCTTCTCCATTCATGGTTTTTGAAGTCCATAAAGAACATATGGTTTATAATGTTTAGTTCTTTAAGGTGTACAAACTCTTCTTTCAATGAAAAGTCACCTTGGGATACTAGGTCTAGGTCCTTATGAATATTATTATCTCCAATGCTCTCAAATTTTCAATGAATGTAAGACCTGACGTCCTCTACATGAAGAACATTCTTTGGAATTTGCAAAAATGGTCCCAAGGGATCATCAACTTGGGATATGAATGGATGCTTCTTAAATAGATATCTTGACCTCTCACTTACATCATTGATGGTAGGATTCATAATTTTTGGCTAATTCAAATACTTTGGAAACTTTGTAAAATAACTAAATTTTGTGAAACTAAGGCTCTTTCAACTTTTCATAATGAATGCTTTCAAATTTTCCTTTACTCACTATCAAATCACTCTAAATTGCTCCTTAACTCATCACACGATTGAATGATACTCAAAATCTTATTTGTATCCTTTAAATCTTTCAAATCAAACTTCACATTAACTGTGCATCTACCAAAATTCATGAAATTGTTTCTCTTTTAACCAGTAAACTTGTTTGACTTCGTTCTCATTCATTTGATCACCAAATGACTTGCACTCTTAATTAGTGATTCCATAATACCTTTTCTACTTCCTGTTAACTTCACAACTCTCAACTTGATTTTTAACTTATGTTCCATCTTCCTAATGATTTGTCTTTGATAAAAGGTGGCTAATTAAAATAAGTTTAATTACACACTATGGTTGTTTTCATTCTTTCTTTAGGTGCATCAAAAAATTGTTCTTCTAAAACTCTATGTCGGCTTTCTAGATCATTTTCTCTCACAAATACTTCCTTTAATTCTTCAACATGCTCTTTGAGTGCTTCCTTATTACTATTAGTGCTATCACTATCATTTCTTTTGTCATTTCTGTTATTGTTCCTTTTTTAGTTAGGAGTCTTGTTGAAATTTCTTCTATCCATTCTACAAAATCCTTTTTTGTGTCCACAGTTATTTCATAACTAACATATAGGTGCATTCCTTCTTTGATTGGTTCCATTTTGATTATCTCGTTCTCTAAAATTCCTTGCAATGTGTCCAAGCTTGTTGTTACATTTGTAACATACAATCTGGTTCATTTCTTCATTAGGTCTTTCTCCATCATTAGATCTTCTTTGTGATCTCCTTCTTTCATCACTTGTAGGGTTGGTATGCCTAAAAATTCTACTATTTCCATTATTACTATCAAACTTAGGTTTCTTATAATTTACGGCTTTTTGTCAAAAACCATGACATTTATAACAATAGAAATTAGTGATAGGTCTAAAAGACTTAACTGTGCAATCTCTCTTCATATGACCAACTTCGTTGCATATAAAACATCTACCTTTGAATTCATGTCTAGCCTCCTTAGATGATTCAACTTACTTTTTTTCTTTGGCTCATCACATTTCTTAGATAGATTGATTGCTCAACTTCTTTAGATACTTCTATAGATGTTCTTGGTTCAATCCTATTTTTATCAATTTCTTTAGGCTTGGGATTTTGAACAACTGATTTGGTTCATTCCTAATTTCAATTTTCTTAGGTGATTTCTCTCCAATAAGATACCCAAGACCTATCTTATCATAAGAAGATCTCCAGAAAAATAGTTGTTTGTCAATTTTCTCACTACTAGAATAAAAAATTTCTAGTTTTTTTGCTTAGCTTGAGTTAATTCTCCTTTTGCAATGGAATTTTACTTTTCCAATTCTGCATGCTCTATTATGACATAATCTAATTCAGATGTTACTTGAGTTAGATGAGATCTTAGGTCTGCATTCTCAAATTTCAAATCTGGTTATGCCTTACTATCATCCTTTTTCAAACTAAACTTTAGTTCAACAATTTTCAACTCATGTTTCAAGATCTCATTTCTTTCTTAAGGATTACTACTTCATCAATTTCATTAGTTTTCTCCTTTGATTCTTTTCTATATTTTAGGTAATCAATCTTATCTTTTAGTTTACCAATGTAATCTTTTGCATCTTCATACCTATCTTTTAGGTTGCCCCTTTCTTCTATAAGAAGATCAATTCACTCTAGGGCTTATTCAAGGTTTCTTTTTAATTGTTCCATATCCATAGGGATCTTATTCAAGATGTGAAGACTCTTCTTACTAATTGCACTCTAATATCAATTTTTAGAAATAGATAATACTGAGGGGGAGGTGAATTGGTATTCTACAAACTTTTTCCCACAATTGGATATTATTAATTACTTTGCAACATAAATAAGAAAGTAAACCAAAAATGTTGAATAGTAAATAAAAAAATATACAAAGGGATCTCACAACACCATTATTTGTGAACTAGGGAAACCCTAGCCAGGGGAAAACCCTAGTGGGGACGGTACCCACAAAATATCCACTAAACAAAAGAATCTTGTTAAGGATATTGACTCTATTAGGAGTCTATGAATTACATATAGTATCTCAGTCCTTGTTAGAGGACTAGGCCCTATTAAAAGACTCAAACCTATTAGGGTTTGGTATTACAATTACAATTGTATGCAAGAAGACCCCACTTCCCTAACATGCAATTATATGATCTATAATGCCTTTATACAAAAGAGGTAGATACAAAAACCTCTTTATCGTTGACTGTCATTCTTCGCATAGCCTAATTTGACATCATAATTCACATCAAAGATCTCTCATATAAATTTTCATGGCATATACATAGTTCAAATTAACATCATATACTTCACATTCTCAGATATATCACATATTGCACTTCACTATACTTCATATGAAGTGAGTCTTTATTTATATCATTTCCTTTCACAAAAACTCTTTTGTAGTCTGCTTGATGCAAACACATGTTACACTAACTTAGGGTAAACATCTAAGATTTCATCCTACAAACATAAGTAATTATTTTGTGACTGAAATAATTCCTTAAGAATTTATACCTCTTTTCTTATTGTACTCTATTATGTTGTGTACACTACCTTTACTGGTATTTAACGTATAACTTTGTTCATACTGTCTCTACAAACTTGCACACTTACGTATGTCATCATGGAACTCTGATATACCTTCCCTTAACTTTGAATGTGCCAAATATCTAAGTAGCCTTTACTATACCAAAAACAATCTATGTGTTGCCAGTGCAACTATCTAACACTTAGACAATTTTCTATCTCTGATTGTAGATTCTTCAAAAGTATATTTTGTCATTACATCGTAAAATATATGTTGCCATAAATGACAACCCTAACTCATCTTACCTAGGCATATTTCCAAATTTCCTTTCCTTGAGTGCTTGAATGTATTGAGAAATAAATGTCATGGATGAGATGAGATATGAAAATGAATCCCCCAAGCCTCCTTATATGTGTTTTTTAGAAAATAAAATAACTCAGGCCGACAAGGGAGTAAAATTAACTAATTAGAAAACTCAAGGACATTCAACCCCTAAAACCCACAACCACTAGGGACTAGGTTGACTTAGGTCAACCTAGTCCATCCCAAGTTGACCTTGTCCACTCCATGTTGACCTAGTCTCAATGGTTAGGATAGATAGGCCTCATAAAGGTTAAGAAGAGGGTGCAAGTGAGATTGAGAGATAACAGACTGATATGGTCAAAAAGGGTAGCATAAAAAACACCTAGAAAACATGTTAGAAGGAGAGAAACAATGAAGAATAAAATGGAAGAGGAGAAGAGGAAAACAAGCCTTAAGAAAAGGTTATCCATGGTTAAAGAGAGGAATTATGGAAAGGGCACTAAAAGCTCTTATAATGCAAGTGCACCCATTTTAAGATGATACATATGCATCATGAGTATCAATTCCAAATACACATAATATACATCTATAGCCACAAAAATTATGCCTTAATCTCTCATGGAGGTTGGATCCATGATTGAATGAGTTCCCTATAGAATACCTTTTAGCCATGTGCCTTCAAATGCATATCAAGGCAACCACATTTTACTTTCTAAATCAATCACAAGCTAGGTCTTGGTGGACATTACCATATGCAAATAAAAACATTAAGACCATAAATATTTCTATTTATATACATAAAATGAAAATATATATCCATGAACAATTAAGAAACAAATATTTGAAACCAACCATGAATAAAATGTGTAGATTGCGGCCCTAGCTAGGGTTTTTATAACTTTGGAAGTAAAGACATAAAACTAGTATATCCACCATGAAGCTTGCAACCTATATAGTCTCCAACATCAAAAAATGGAGGTATATATAGTAGAAAAACATGGAAACTAAAAATGCACAGCAACAACCTCAAATCCATGTATTTCCAAATACAAAAACCAACAAATGGAGTAGTAGATTAAGGGAAAACTAACCTTATACATTCAATACTGGTGTCTCCAAGATGAAACCCAAGAAAAAATCCATTTCGCTGATGTTTCAAATAAAAAATTTCCATCTTTCTATGGTAGTTCAAAGTCCATATGAAAGGTAGGTCACATTTTTGTGCTCAAGAGTACACTTTTAAGATAATATTTTGAAATCAATTTTTCTTTGGAAAGATTTTGGTTTTAACATTATACCTTTTGAAGTTTTAGCATGGAAGGCCAAAGTGTTATTTGTTTATTTAAGAGGAGAGTGTGCTAATTTATTTGGAAAAGGGGGTTCTTTAATCTTATAAAGTGAAATCCTTTGTTTGTAAATTATGTGAAGGGGTCAATGTGAAATGGAGAAAAGGTATTAATGATTGATGGTTAATGAGGGACATATTTTAATGTGATGAAGGGGGATGTGTGCGGTATAAAGTTTAATATTTTAAAGTGGGGTTTCTTTTAATTCAATGGCATTATATTAGTTAATCTTATTATTTAAGGAGGGGGGTTTTGGTTTCATGGAGTAATAAGGATTGTAATGTGAACATGTACATATATGGATCCTTGTAAAAGGGAGGAAATCTTATCATTTTTGCACATACTCATATTGTAAATATTTAAATAGATGATATTTTATAATTTTTCCTATTTAAATATATTTATTAATGCAAATGAGGGGATGCTGAGATTTGACTACACGAAACTCATGAGTTTGGTATTTGGTTAAGCAAGAAAGAATTGTATGCCTTCCCTTATTCTCTATACCTATTGGGTAATTTTGAGGAGGTTGTCAACATTCAACATGATCCTTGGAGCCAAGATCTTTGTGCAGATGTTAGCTGCTTTTTTTGTTCCCAGATTTGATGGAGGTAATGGATATGTTTCCAATTTGTGAGCATGATGCAGGTTTGATGCTCAAACTTAATTATACCATTCCCCTGGGAATTATTTTAGTTAGTTTTTGCATTCTACCTCCTTGGAGTTGGCTTTTTCTCCTTGGAGAGTTAGTACTATTTATTTCCCAAGTCCTACTTTTTGATACAATTTTGTACATTTCCTCCTTATGAATATGATATAATAGTGATCCTCTTTAGCCCTATTTTAACTTATCATTATATTCTAAGTGTTTTAAACTATAAGTTAGCATGATTTTTTGATCCTTAGCTTAAACTTTAATGTTTAAGAAGGCATATGAGAGTTAGATTCATTAAATGAGTTAGTATAATTTTTGTGTGACCAAGTTGAGAAGTTGTGATATAGTTTCCTTATTTTAAACTCTGCACCTTGTTACATTATATGCATCCAAAGCTCATCGGCTCATCCTATGATCAAGTTTTTTATTCATTACATTTGTGATTTTTCCCTTTGAAGCTATATCATCTTCATAATTTTTGTAAAACACCTTTGCTTCAAGTTAAGCTTTTTTCCAAGTCAAGTTTATGTTTTTTTTTCCTCTCTTCCCTTTTCCTACCAAGTTTAAGTTCAGTCTCAATAGTTTATTGAAGGCACATCAACCCTTTATACTGGAGGTTGATCCTTAATATGGAATACCCACAGGGTGAGAATCATTCAAATTTTCACTAGATTGCTAAAAGTTTACTTTAGCAAAAGGGTGTAATATAGTTGAAAATAGTTTCAGTATGCTTGGCGAGACAAGCATTCAAGTATTTAGATTAGTATTTCAAACCTCCACCTATTTGTATCACTAAAAAATGGAAGTACTTCCATTTAGGATTGGGTTAGCCCTTTGAGTAAGTGGTTTGGGGTCATGTCAAGTTCCTTGAATGGATCTTTGACTTGGGTATGGCTTTTTCCCCTATTATGCCCCCTTTTCCATTATGGATGCAATCCTAAGATTCTTGACCTCAAGGTCAAGGATGACTTTTTAGATCAAGGTTGACCTCGACCCTGACCTAGGTCAAGAATGGCCTCAATCCTGACCTAGGGTAGGGTCAACCTCGACCCTAACCCCAAGGTTCAAATTTCAAGGTTCTATGATTTTCATGTGTCAAGTTTTGGAAAGAATTATTTTTAAGCTTCTAGGTCAGCTGTTTTGGTCTCTAAAATGGTAAACTCTTAAATTAGATTTAATCTAGGTCCATTTCTAGGGATTAAGGTTAATTGGGATTTAATGCTCCCATGTTAGTCTTCTCTAGAAATTTGTGCCCTAGATCTCTATATAAGGAGGCCCCCTTCTCTAATTTTATCTAACCATTATTTTGTGCATCCACCTATTATGAATTTTAAACTCACAAGTTCTATGAAGTGAAGATCTACTATCCATCAAGCATTCAAGCATTCAAGCCTTCAAGAGTTCAAGCGTTCAGTTCATCAAGGAGATCCATGAGTAGCCATTGAAGGATTCAAGCTCTATGAAGCCCTCATGTTGAAGATTCATCCATTTCCATTCAATCCTCTTCCTAATGCAAGATCCATTAAGATTGATGTTGAAGATCTAATGTCATTGATTTGAAACATCTTGCATACATTTCTACATCCATTTGGAGCTTCCATACTTGTGGATTCAAGGATTTGAATCCTCCACAAGGATTTCAACATAAGCAAGGTGAATAGTTCCATTTACTTTGTTTATACATATTATTTCAATTACATTTCAATTTTGATTTCAAACTGGAGTTTGACTAAGGCAAACCCCCCATCCAACAAACTAAACCATTTTTCTTATAGGTACAAGTGTGGAATAGTGAATTAAAGTATAGATTTGGATACTCTTTTTGTCAAACTATAGGATTTGCAAAAAGAAATTTCACTAGAGTAGTGCAGGTCAAGGTCAACTTCTTCGGGTACAATTGTGACCTAGAGTACAATTGCGTGCCACTAACTAGGACAAGGTTGACCTACTCTCAGAAAAGAAAAAGATTTCTAGGTTTTGAAGATATCACAGTTTCCATTTAGGAATGCAGAAATTGATAGTTTTTGAGATCGTTTGACAAGGTTTTCAGCCGATTCTTTTTTAGAGGTAAGTACCTTTATCTCTTCATTTCAATATTAATCTCCTATATTTACATCTCATATGATAATAATTCATATGTATGTGTAAAATGTGGTTTTAGGGTCTCTTTCATGTGCATTATTTTAAACCCTATTCATCAACCATCTTTTACCATATACACTATCATACCACAGTTTCTAGCACACCTCATGGGACTCTTTTAAGCCACTAGTTTGAGAAAGGGTTACATATAATCTTTTTTTTAGTATGAACAGCAATGACATGTTTTTAAGAGTGTATGTTTATATACTTGGTGACTCTCTTTTTGGTTTTGTGCATTATCATATTTTTTAGCATATGAGCAAGAACCAAACTAGGAAGAGCAAGGATCCCTTTATACCTATAGAGTTATTAGAAACTAGATGAAAGCATAGGGAACCCAAATATACATATCCTACTATACCTCAAGTTATTTCTTTTAGCCATATTTCTACTACTACTTCCAATCACACCCCTACGCATACAATATATGTCAATCCACCACTAACACCTCCCCAAGTTGTTCAAGTATCTTTGAATTATCTTATGCCTAGGAATTATCCCCGTGTAGCCTTTAATCAATGTAACCCCTTTAAAGTGCAATATCATGATGATATCCATGTTGCAACCATTAAGAGTTTACCCATTTTCACTGGGGAGGATGAAACTACACCTATCGAGAACATAATATATATTGCATCCATTTGTGGCGTTCATCATATTATCTAGGATAACGTGGTTGTAAGTTTTTTGGTAGCATCACTGAAAGGAAAGGCCCTTCAATTGTTTAGTGGGTTATCGGTCAACTCTATAGCCTCATGGCATAAGTTAGGAACAACCTTGACTACTTAGTTTTAGGATAAATCTAACCATCTTTCCCTACTTGAGCACCTGACTACCATCAAAAGGGCACCTCATGAGAATATGATGGACTTTAATTTCATATTACAAAGGACCTAGAATAGAATCCCAATAGAAATGAGATCCTATACTACCTAAGAGCCCTTAGCAGTAACATCTCAGTGATGATTCAATCTATGGGAGGGAATACTTTACATGAAGCCCGTAATATTGCTATAAAGGATGAAAGCAACCTCATTCAAGCTAGAAAGATATCCCCAAGGCTTTTCCTAATGGCCATTTTTATATAATTATAACCTATTCCTAAAGAAATTCCATCCTTGGTAGCTATTCCACCTATCCTATCACTCCCACCTCAAATTACTATCATAGCTCCCTTAGTATCAAATTAGTCCCAAAAGCTGAAGGAGATCCAAAAGACCTTTTAAAACTTTAACAATGAGTTGGTCAACCTTAAAAAAAATTGTCTTAGATGAAGCCCCTTTTTAGTACAATAGAAACTTTTTCCTAGTAGGCTAGCAAGGTCAAGGGAGGAACTATAAATATAGAGCTAATAAACCCTATAACCCCAACATACCAAGTTCTTTTATGGAGTTAGTGCCAGTACAGAATAATTTGGTCCAATATTATGAATGGTGCTACTTGTGCAAACAAAAACATAGCCAGAGTACCTATCCTAATGGGCTAATTTTTTGGCAATATGGCCAACTAGGATAAGTTAGGATAATTTTGGAGTTTAAATTTATGGAAACATATACCTTATGTGAAGCAAAGAAATATGTATAGATGGAGTTTACATTGTTAGAAATGGAAAATTGTCTAAGTATCAGATAGTCATCTAGTAAAAAAGAGACAGTTTTGATGTGTACAAATGATAGAGTTATTATTGGTAGGTACATAGTTAGGTACAAATAGTAAAAAAATGTCAAGATGATGTATGTAAGTGTTCAAGTTTGTAAAGATAGTATGAAATGAGTTATAGACTAAACACCAATAAAGGCGGTGAATAGAGTAGAACAAAGCATGACGATAATTTTGTAATTGTGAGTTAAATAATTATTTTATTCATGAAATAATTATTTAACCAATTAGGGATGATATCCTAGATGTTAACTCTAAGAGGGAAAAATGTAATTTTGTATTTTTCCAAGCATGTGAAGCTTGAAGGTTGTCTAGGTAGTTTTGATAAAATGTAAAGGTATAAAGAAAAGATTGTAATGTGTGAAGTAGCGTGTGTACTTGTCAGCACTGAAATAGATATGAAAACTTATGTGAAGACTATATGTATGATATACAAGCTATATGTGATGTGAATTCTAATATATGATTAGAGGTATGCAAAGTACAATAAGTAGCAGGAAAGAGGTTTTTGTATCTACCTCTTTTGTATAAAGAATTGCATTGTATAATTTCTTGTTTGGGTAGTGGACTTATCTTTCATACATTTTTTAATTGTATATACCAACTCCTAATAGATTTGAGGCTTTTAACAAGGCCTAGTCATCTAACAAGTACCATGACACCATATGTATGTAATAGACTCCTAACAGGGTCAATATCCTTAACACGGTACTTTTGTTTAGTGGATCATTTTGAGGGTACCATCCCCACTGGGGTTTTTTGTTGGCCAAGGTTTCCATAGCTAACAAAATATGGTGTTTTGAGTTCTTTTATTGCATGCTTATGTTTCATGTTCAGCATTGTTATTTTACTTTCATATGCATGTTATAAAGCAATTAACGATATCCAATTTTGGCTAAAGTTTGTAAAATACTAATTCACCCTCTTCTCTTAGTATTTCCTATTTCTAACAATTGATATCAAAGCTTTGTTACTTTGAAGAGACTTAACAACTTGAGTAAGATCCCTATGGATATGGAATAGTTGAATAAAAATCTTGAAGAAGCTCTTGAGCAGATTGATCTTCTTATTGAAGAAAGAGACAACCTGAAAAAAAGAAGCAAAGATACAAAAGATTACATTGAGAAATTGAAAGACAAGATTGATCATCTCAAATCTGGAAAGGGTCCTAGAGAGAAGACAAAAGATAGTGATGAGGTATCAACATTAAATTAAAAAATGATATTCTGAAACATGAGTTGAACATATTGAACTAAAGCTAAGCCTAAAGAGAAATGATAACAAGGTTGAATTAGATCTGAAATCTGAAAATGTAGTTCTAAGATCACATCTTACAAAAGTGATATCTGAACTTGAATCCATCAAGATAGAGAATGCAGAACTTGAGAAGTAAAATACTATTGCAAAAGGAGGGTTAAACCAAGATGAGAAATAATTATAAAATTTATATTCCAGTAGTGAAAAAATTGATGAGCAACTATATTTTTAGAGACCTTCCTATGATAAGAACGGTGATGGATATTCCATTAGAAAAAGTTAGTAAAGAAATATGAACAATAAAGGAACCAAATCTAATTATTGAAACCCCTAAACATAAGAAGGGTGATCAAGATAAGATAGAATCAAGTCAATTGAAATATGTACCAAAAGATGTTGATCATGCAAGTCAACCTGAGAAAAATGACGAACCTAGGAAAATAGAGCAAGTTGAAACACCTAAGAGGTAAGGTGTGAATTTAAAGGTAGATACTTTTTATGTCATGAAGTTGGACATATGAAAAGAGAAAATACAAGTAATTCATTCAAATCTATTACGATTTTTTATTGTTTTAATTGTCAAGGTTTTGATCATAAAGTAGTTGATTGTAAGAAACGTAGATTTGATATTAATAATAGCAATAGTAGAATGTTTAGAGATGTTAACCCTGCAAGTAATGAGAGAAGAAGATCATATAGTAGATCTAATGGGAAAATAATTAACATTGTGTGTTACAAATGTAACAACTTTGGACACATTGCCATAAATTGTAGAGCACCAATTAACCATAATGGACCTAATTAGAGAAGTAAACTAATATGTCAGCTATGCAACAATTTTGGTCACAAATAAATATTTTGATATGAGGCACATTAATAGGAATCCAAATTTCAAAATGAAAAATAACAAAAACACCAGAAGGAATGATAGCAACAAAAATAGTCAGAAAGATGAATTTAGAGAACATGTGGAAGAATTCAAAGAAGTATTTGTCAAAGAAAAAGATTCATCAAGTTCACATGTAGTATTAAAATATTAGTATTTTGATGCACCTAACAAAAGATTGAATTCAATTATTACATTTGATTCATCCTATTTGAATTAAGCACCTTTCTATTAAAGATTGAGTATTAGAAAGATATAACTAAGGTTGGAGATTAAGTTAAGAGTTGTGAGATTAATAGAAGGTAGAATATGTCAAGAGGAAGATCTAGTTAAGAATGCATATCATTTGGATATTGCATGAGGTTATATAAAATAAAACAAGTTTACTGGTGAATAGAAACAACTTTTTACAGATTGAAAAGTTGTACAACTAATGCAAAGTTTGTTTTGATGAGATATAAGTCATGCAAGAAAGATTACAAGTATCATTTGACCATGTGAAGATTTAAGAAGAAATTAAGAGTGAAGAGACTACGAATTGAAGGAGAATGAAATTGTGCTTGATTATGAACTAGAAAGAAGGCCTAGCTAGGTGATTGAATCAAGGCATTTCTCTCTATAAAAGAGTTTGAACAGTGAATTGAGTTACACATTTTAGTGTAAGTATTTGATACACAATGCAGAAGATGAAGAAAGACCTAAGCTTAAGATAAATTGTGTGAAACAAGTAATTGATGACCCTAGCACCATGTTGTCAAAAATTCTTGAGAATGTCATTCACCTAGAAGATTTGGGTAGTTACGTAAGAAGAAAATTTGTAACTATAGGAGAAGAACACGTCTCTAAGGAATTTAACCATATTTACAACCAAGGCATGAGTTATCAACAAGTATTTGAATATCTAAAGGATAATGACCTAGTTAAGTTTTTGTTTAACTATGAATTTGATAATGAAGAGTGGACTAAGGTGATATTAAGAAGAATACATGATGGCAAATTTTGGTTAGGGGATAATGTGATTGAAATATCAGCTAACCTTATTCATGAGGTTACTAGATTATGCAATGAAGGTAGTATACCAGTAAATGAAAAGAATGTCAAGAAGATATTGTTTGAGAACACTAAATTAGTTTATAATGGAAGAGGGGTAGTCATCAGTAAGATTAAGCAAGATGATGTCTGATTCCTAAGAAAAATCATAGCAACAAGGATGTGCTATAGCTCCAAAGAAGATGATATGGAAGATACCTTTATAAAGGTATCTTACAAGATCTATATTAACAGAGAGAAACTTAATTTGTGTGAAATCTTAGGAGTGCAGTTGATAGAAAATCTCAAAAATATCAAGAAAGCCAATAACAATCAGTTTAGATTTCAATCCTTGATCACTCATATATTTTTCCTTTTGATCAAGAGATTTCCATTTATGCAAGCATCAAACATAATGAGTAGTGATAGGAGCACTATGGAAAATATTTAAGAAGTATACAAAAAATACCTTATTGAGAAGGTCAATCACAATGTTGATTCAATCGTGAAGACATATCAGAATGAGATGAGGAAAAGATTCAGAATCCCACCTTTTATGATAAAATAGTATAAAGATGATATTTTATTGATGATAGATATTGATTCTACCTACGTAGAGGCAATAGAACCTAAAATGTTGTATGTTGAGCCATTAGGCTATGAAATAATTAAGGATGAAATTGAAGACTATGCAAAGGCTATCCTTAAATTAGAAAAGGATGGGGAGTTTGATATGATAGGAACTTATGAAGAGATGATTTAATCACCTAGTCAAGCTCAGTTGGAAAGTCAACCAAGAAGAAAGTAGAATTAGTCATGAGAAACACTATCGAACAAGCAAGGATGACAATAGAAGGAGCTAGTGCAGTGAGGTAGACCATAATCAGAATGAGATAAATTAGACAAGGGATGATGTACATTCTACCCTTGTCATCTCTAGGACCATTAGAAGGAGTAATAGTGGCCACACCAACTATTGCAACACTAATTTCTCCATATCCAGTAGCATCTCAATAAAAGGCACCTATCACACATGCAATACCACTAAAAAAGGAATTAGAAGAAGGAAAAGAATTAGAAGTAATAGAGGTAAAGAGAAAGTGAGTCAAACTAGTAGAGGTGAAGAAAGAGTCACTTGACTCTCCCAAGATGAAGGGAAAAAAGTTATACCTATAGGACCAGGAAAGAGACAGAAGGAATTAATGCTAGTGTGCCATCAAGAAAATGTGAGGTCAAGTAGTATTGGAGAAGAAGGTAGAGAAGAAACATCAAGTTGCACCATCAATAAGGAAGGCATGGAAGCCCAAAATTGAAAAGGTAAACAATGAAATCATCAATGAAGGCAATTTTGTTCAATTAAATAAGTTTTATCATTTATACAGAGGGATTGACATACTAGAGTTAGAAAATGCTATTATTAGACACATAATGCTATCTAATAAGAAATTTGAGGTTGTTAAAGATAAGATCCCAAAATATCTCTATGAGAGGGTAACTAACAAAAGGAAGAGAGTGGTTGATGAGCATAATAACATCAAACATAACCAAATAAGGAAACTATGCCAAGTAGATAGCAATGAGCATATGGCTAGCCGAATGAACAATTTAGAACCTTATCTTAGGAATAAGAAAAGGGCCATATTGATAATGAGTGGAAATTATCATAAAGTTAATGAGGAAACATAAAAGACCATTATGCAAATGATGGCAAACCTAAACAAGGTAGCAGCAACAACAACATCTAAGATCACAATTAGAACATACACAATGCAGATTGGTGGCACAAAAGTCACAGGTGAAATAGTTGAGAATACTTTTAAGGATTATGGCACAAGAATTATTGGCAATATCACTAGTTACTCCAATTTTGAAGAGGAAGCAGCTGAAGAAGAGGAGAAAAGAAAGAGTAAAGAAGAAAGGAAGAAAGGAAGAAAGAAGAGGAGAAAAGAGAGAAAGAAGAGAAGAAAAGGAAGGAGGAAGAAGAGAAAAGGAAGAAGGAAGAGGAGAAAAGGAAAGAAGAAGAGAGATAGTAAGGAGATTATGAAGATAAGAAAAAGAAAAAGGATGAGAAGAAGAAGAGAAAAAGAAGAAAGAAGAAGAAGAGAAAAGAAGAAGAAGAAGAAGAGAAGAAGAAAATAAAAGAGGAGGAAGAAAAGAAGGTGAGTGCACCAAGCACATCTCTTACCCTTGTAGAATTAACAGGATTAGATGATGATGGTTAGTAAAAGCTGATATTAGTTGTAAGTAGGATAATAAATAAGAACAAACAGGTGAAGAGTTTGCAAAAAACTCTTATGGATGTAACTAAAAAGTTATAGAGTAGACTTGTTGTGAGAATGTTAGATCCAGATCCAGAGGACAAAGATAAGGTAGTGATTCAAGCATTTGATGTTGAACTCACTAACTTGTTAGATGTGGTAGCAATTCAAGTCCAAGTAAAGCATGATGCTCAAATGTTTGACACTATTTTTTAGAGCATTAAGAATGACTTAGGAGCTCTTGATGCATGCATCAAGGAGCTAAGAAGATGTGAGCAAGAAGGGAAGGCATTGTATGAAAAATGTTCTATATTGTTCAATTTACAAAGGACATTGATGATGAGCTATCGAGGAAGCAAGATGAAGTCAAGGAATTAAAAAATTAGCTTCAATAACCAAGCATCATAATTGAAAACATTGAAGGAAAAATAAGCAAGACTTATGATGAGATAAGTCTCATAGAGTTAAACACAAAAAGAATTGAAAAGAGGTTCTCACTTATGAGATGACATATATCATTGAAGATAAGTACAATTGAGTAGAAAGTGGAGGAATGTCTGAAAGCGAAGACATCCTTTGATAATTTTTTACATTCAGATTTGAATGCAGTAGTAATTGCATCCTATGGGTTGTGTTCGCTTCTCAGTATATCAAAGGGAGTTAAGGACACATGGGAGAATAATTTGAAGTGTTTGAAGACAAGTTTTGAGAAATGAATTTCATACTTATCCACCTAAATGTAGAGGTAAAGTTCTATAATTTTGACATGCATATAGCTTTTGACACCTTTCTCATTGATGTCAAAGGGGGAGAAGTATAGGAAAATTGTATAAAGTGTAAAGTAAGGAGGATTAATAGTAATATAGAAAGGGAGAGTAGTACTTATGCAAAGTATTGTAATAGGAGATATAGGGAGAGATGGTTAAATTTTTTGATCCACAATTTTCAAAATTTTGTAAGTTTTTGTAAAGGCCAAATTTGTAAAAGTTTTTTATCAACATTTTATGACTTAGCCAATTTCCCCATATGTTTCCATCAATGCCAAAGAGGGAGATTGTTGTCAATATGGCTAAGTAGGTTAAGTTGGTATAATGTTAGAGTTTTCATTTATGGAAACATACACCTTATGTGAAGAAGGCACTATGTACAGATAAAGTTTACACAGTTAGACATGGAAAATTATTTAAGTATCAGATAGTTATCCAACTGAACAGAGATAGTTTTGATGTGTACAGATGATAGAGTTATTATTGGAACATGCATCTTAGGTACATATGGTACAGAATGTTAGGATGACGTATGTAAGTGTACAATTTTGTATAGATAGTATAGAAAGAGTTATGGACTAAACACCAATAAAGGTAGTAAACAGAGCAGAACGAAGCATGACAGTACTTGGGTAATTGTGAGTTAAAGAAAAAAAATTTCACAAAATAATTATTTAACCCATTAGGGACAAAATCCTAGATGTTAACACTAAGAGAGAAAAACGTAATTTTGTATTTTTTCAAGCATGTGAAAGCTTGAAGGCTGACTGGATAGTTTTGATAAAATGTAAAGGTATGAAAAAAATATAGTAATGTTTGAATTAGTGCGTGTACTTGTAAGCATTAAAAGAGTTATTAAAACTTATGTGAAGACTATATGTATGATATATGAGCTCTATGTGATGAAAATTATGATATATGATCATAGGTATGTGAAGTACAACAAGTAACAAGAAAGAGGTTTTTGTATCTATATATTTTGTATAAAGAATTGCATGTTTGGGCAATGGACTCATCTTGCATACATTTTGTAATTGTATATACCCACTCCTAACAGGGTTGAAGCAACTCTTAATAAGTTTGATGCTTTTAACATGGCCTATTCTTCTAACAAGGGCCAAGACTCTATATGTATGTAATAGACTCCTAACAAGGTCAACATCCTTAACACAATACTTTTGTTTGGTGGATCATTTTGTGGGTACATCCCTATTGGGGTTTTCCCTTGGTCAGGTTTTTCCTATTTAACAAGAGTTCGTTTATTGCATGGTTATGTTTACTATTAAACATTGTTAGTTTACTTTCATATGCATGTTATAAAGTAATTAACAATATCCAGTTTTGGGCTAAAGTTTATAAAATATTGATTCACCCCCTCTTAGTATTCCCTATTTCGAACATAATTGGTCAATCTCTCATGGTGTAAAACAATCTTTGGACTCAATGAAATGTGAGTCAAGAGGCCCAAGCCCAACAAAGTTAGTCCATTATGATAAGAAAATAGGGCACACCAGATATGGCTCTTATGAATTGGCTAAAGGACTTTTGTGGGGTGAACTCACCACTTGTGAGTAATTTGAACTATGCCCCTATTTCAGAAAATACAAGGTCAACGAAGAGGGTCATTGAAGTATTACAACCAGCTTCTATGATCCATCAAACTCCTATTATGGTCTCAATGTCTAAGCATGTTCATATTTTTCCTAAGGTTTATCCTTTCTTAGCTAAATATCTTGTAAAAATAACAAAAATATCTTTAACAACTAAAGTAGGCGTTGTTAGCAAGGGACAAGTAATGGTGAGTTTGAGTTCTTTCAATATTGTGGATTGGATAAAGAAAACCTCTCTTAAGTATATCTATGTTGGATGCATTAACTATTTTTAGACAAAAGGAGTTAATGATGGATGCATTGTCAAGAGTTTCAATAACTAGTGAGCCTACCCAAGAGAAATCTAAATTCCTAGCTGCTAATGCACCTTAGTCACAAGCTGACCAGTTGGTCCCAAAGGTGAGACCATAACCCTTCTATGTCACGTTGATAATTGGTAAGTTTTTAATCCATGATTTTATGATAGACATATGTGCTAGTACTCTAGTTATGCCTAAGTTAGTAGCTGATAAGCTAGGTTTTCCCTATGAGCCTCTTGAGAAGGTCATTATTCACTTAGATGGTCCAGTTGTTTGCATTGTTGGGGTGATTAAGGATTTGAGTCTTACCTTATAGAAGTATCCTAATTTCTCAATTCCACAATATATCTACATTATTGATCTATAGCCTCCCTTTTCCATGTGCCTAAGTAGGGATTTTACCACTAAGTTAAGTGGGTATCTTTCTGCAAATTGGTCCCATTTTTTTTTCAAGACTAGGAATGGCATTAGAGTCCAAATCAAATCTGAAGTACTTGCTAAAGACCACCTTCAACCCTATACACCCAGCCTTATCAATGCCAACTTGATATTGCATGATAAAGCGCTCATTTTCACAGATCCTAATACCCCTACGGATAATATACTAGATATAATCTTGGATGAGTGGGCAATTGTGAACCTTGAAGAAGACCTCTTCAAGCATATGGAGGTGATTTGAATTGGTATTTACATCATGCATTAATATCATGTTGTCATTCGAAATTTGGTCAAAGAAGAGATGCAAGAGTCTGAAAACCAACATAGTGACCATGGTAGTTGTTCTTTGATGGTAAAGGAAGCAATGTAGGTTATAGTGCTAGTGTTATGCGAATTTCACTTGAAGGGAAAATTTATTACTCTATTGCTATCTTTATTTTCAATTGTATGAATAATACAACAAAGTACTTCATAACCTGGAGTGGGCTAGGAAGAAAGGTTTAAAGTGTTTGCAAATTTTTGGGGATAATGATTTGATGGTTAATCAAGTATAAAACAAAAATAGTACAAATAATTATGTCCTTAAGATGTATAAGCATGGAATGTGAGACTTGATTGAAGCCTTTAATGCCTTAAACCTTATTTATGTACCTCAAAATATGAACAAGCATGTATATAAATTTATTGTAATGGGATCTAAGTATGACATCACAAAGGTGGTAAACATAGTGGAGACACAACAATATGTCAAGGTGGTTGTGAGGACTTCAATTTTGGAAAACTAGGTTAGTTGGAAATTTTTTGAGAATGATAAAAAAATACTAAAAAAATAATGGAATAGGTTGATTTTCCTAAAGTAAATTAGAGGAAGTTAGAACAACAATATGATGATAAGGGTTTGCAATTGAAATCTAATAAGTTTCCCAAGGGGTTGGTTACCCTTGAGTCTATTTTTAATGATGATGATCAGCTAAAGAGAGATAAAGAAAACATGATGATTAAGGAAGAACACTATCAGTCAATTGAGGTATCCCAAGACAAGATTATGAAGCTTGGAAAGGTATGATCCAAAGATCAACAACAAGCATTTGATTCCTTGTGCCAAGATTTTGGTGATGTTTTTTCATGGTAATATCATGATTTGAAAGGGTTTGACCCCTAGTTAGCACAACATACTATATAGTTTTTTCTTGGTACAAAACCAATCTAGCAGAAGCAAAGGCCCATCAATCCTACGCTAGAAGCACCCATCAAGGGTGAACTAAGTAATATTATTGAAGGTAACATTATATTTCTAATTAATCATTCTTATGTATCTAACTTAGTTCTAGTTTGGAAGAAGAATGGTGAGAATATTTTAGAGACCTTGATAGGGCCTCTCCTAAGCATCACCATCTAATCCCCTCCATGCAAAACACTTTCCAAATAGTTTTAGAATCTAATAGGTTTTCTATACTTGATTTTTTTTTTAGATATAATTAGATTCTAGTGAAGGATGAGGACCAACATAAGATTGCGTTCACCACTAAGTTGGGAACAAAGGCATACAAAAATATGTCTTTTGGATTGTCCAATGTTGGTGCAACTTTTGAAAAGGTAATGGAGATGGACTTTCATGGTTTGATAAATAATTTTGTACTTGTTTTTTTGGATGACATTACTATTCTCTTCAAGGATACTAATAAGCATCTTATGCATTTGGGGAAGATTTTTTAAAGGTGCAAGGAGTATGGAGAATCGTTGAATCCTAAAAAGTGCATATATGTTGTTCATAAAGGTAATCTACTTAGATATGTTGTTTCCAAGCATGGAACTACCATTGATCTTGGAAGGGTAGATGTTATCCTAGCCTTAGCACTGCCAACATACAAGAAAGAATTAAAAAATTTCCTAGGCAATATTAATTTTGTTTCAAGGTTCATTCCTAATGTTGCAATGTGTGTTAGACCTATGACTTAGATGCTTAAGAAGAATGCAACCTTCACTTGAACTGACGAAGATAAACATTTTTTTGAAGAGCTAAAAGAAGCTATTGCTCCAACACCTACTCTTATCAATCCTATTTTTTCTTAGGATTTTAACTTATCTTCCTTTGGAAGCATAGATTCTATATTTATAGTGTTGATATAGAAGAATGATGACAATTAGGAGCAACTAATGGCCTTCTACAACTAGGGTTTTCTTGGGTATGAAAAAAGGTATAGTTTTGTTGAAAAACATATTTTGACCATCATTAAAAGTCTAAAAAAATTTAGACATTTGATTTCACATAACACCATTCATCTTACGATTGCATACCCTAGTGTTAAGGAAATTCTATTGAATGGGGATCTTAACCATAAGAGTTGGCTAGACCATTAAAGTCATGGAGTATGATATTCACGTTAGGATTAATAAGCTAGTTAGAGAAAAAGGCTTATGTGCATAGCTAGTTGGACAACATGTTGATGTTGAACTACAAGATGTGGATGTTGTCCTCATTAATGGTGATTTAGAACAAAGTGATGAGGAAAACAATACCTCTAACTAGGTAGTAGAAATGAAGCGTTACATACTAACTGGTCAATACCCCCAACGTTTGAACAATTGAAAGAGAAGGTACTACCAGTTACAAGCCATTCCATTTCTAGTGATTGATAATGTTTTGTAAAAAATGGATTATCATGGAGTATTATTGAGATGTGTAGGACCAAAGCATATTTATACGATTATAGAGGAGTTTCATGATGGAGTAGCTAGTGGCCACTTTTCACCCAAGACCACAGTGCTTAATACTATGAGAAATGGATACTACTGGCTTTATCTCTATAAAAACACATTCAAATTGGTGGAAAAATGAAAGAAATGTTATTTATTTATTGGAAAGAAACAACTAACAACCCTTCTTCTACATTCTATTTAGGTTGAATAGTCATTTCTTAATTTGGGATTGGATTTTATTGGTCATATTAACCCTCCTTCCACTTCTAGTCACAAATGGATTCTAACAATCACTGCTTATTTTACTAAGTCAATAGAAGTTGGGATTCTAAAGGATTCTAATGAAACTTTAGTCCTAAAATTCTATCAGGATATTGTGTCTAGGTTTGGTCTTTCAGATTCTATGATCTTAGACTGGGATTTGAGCAATAACATGTACTTGAATACCTCATCTAACTATTACCTATAGGGTAATGGTTAAGTTGAATCCACAAATAAAAACCTAATTCAAATTATAAGAAGAACCATTAAGGATAATTAGAGGGCTTGGAAAAGGATTTTGAAGCTTACTCTTTGGGCTAATAGAATAACCCCTAAGAGGTCAACAGGTAACTCACCCTATACTCTTGTGTATGGTAGAGAATAAAGACTTCCCATTTCTATTGAGTTACCTACTTTGGATTTGATTGAAGAAATAGATTTTATTAAAGAAATACCTCTGAAAGTTAGACTTGTTGAGCTTATTGAGTTAGAAGATGCCAAAAAGAAAGCATTATAGAACCTTGAAGGTCACCAAGTACAAATGAAGAAGACATTTGACAAAGGGGAAGCACCTGGGAATTTTATTGTGGGTGAATTGGTACTTAAGTGGGATGAACTTAAGAGAAATCCTAGGAAACACACCAAGATTGATGCACTATGGAATGGCCCTTTTATGATCTTAGTGTGTAAATCACAAAATGATTTCTAACTCTCTAATCTGGAAGGAGAGGATCTTCCTATATAATCAACTAAAATAAAGGATCATACTAAAGGGAAATGAAGAACATATGTGTAACTGGAACATTATGTATATATTTAATGTAATAACAAATGCAAATAATGAGAAGTGCATGTAATAATGATCAAACAAAGGGCATAGGCTCACACAGGCCACATTTCATAAGTCAACATGCACATGTAATTGAGAAAAGTAAAGAAAATGGGGCTAAGTAAATGCATGCTCATTGTTTGAACCACCAAATACCCTGCATGAGATTTTAGAAGCATGTATGTTGCAGAAACACACCAAGTTTTAGCCATTGAAAAACATGTTCAATGCTTGAACATCAAGAACACATCAAAGGAACATGCATGTAGAGGTAGGATCATGTTATGAAACCAAAGAGAACTCATCCTTTAAATTCCTAGAAGGATGTCCATAACAAGAAGATAACATGGATCCTCAAATCATATGTTTAAGTCATATGTGCATGTATGAATAAAGTAGCTTTTATAGTGGAAAGAGGAAGTATAATAATGTTGTTTTAGATACACCTTGCAATAAAGAATAAGATCTAGTAATTTGAGAACATTACAAGAGCATGGCTCCCCATCATGTTAGATAACTAAGGGGGGAAGGGGGTGAATCAGTTATGTCTAGTTATCTCATAGTCCCTTTCAAACATTTCAACACCATCAAAGAATAATAATCATAAAAAAATAAAAAAAATTATTACCTAGTATACTCATCCAACTCAATATTATTTCATTATTTCAATTCTTTGCAAACTGTTATAAAATTGTTCCTTGCATATCAAACTGACGGTAAAATTATAGTTATTACTTATTGATATCTTAGCTATTATCGATCTCTAGTAAAGTGTAAACATGTACAAAAACTTGCAACACAAATAAAATTCACACAATTAATACCAAGTTTTTTAACGTGGAAACCTTCTTAAGGGAAAAAACACCTAGAACCAACAACCCAAAATTTCACTCTTTTGAAGTGATCTCTTTAGGAGACAACCTTGTTAAAGTTAACATACACTTTTCTTAAGTGAACTTGTTAGAGGATTTCACCAAAAGATCATCTAGACCTTATCACTCCTTATCCTTGACTAAAAAGAGTGGCATGATTTAAAGAACTTACAAACACCACTAATCAGTGTTACCATATAGGATTTCATAAACTAGTTAGGTCCACTTGGTACTTCTGAGACTTTTTGCTACAATGGTTAAATAGTAGCATTATAAGGTGATCTATTGAGAATAGAAACTACTTTTGTTTGTTTAGATCTTTTTTCTTGCTCTTTCACTATCTTTTACTCACTCCGTTGATTCTGTATTTTCTCAACTTTGCTTCTTGACTTTTCTCTACTATGTTCGGTTCACCTGGCTCAATCCTTTTCTCTTTTTCTTTAACAAATTATCTCTGTAAGAATTTGGCTTGGGTCAGAATTCACCCAAGAACTAAAGAACTCAACACAAGCACACAGTAGACCAAAATAGACAGAGTATGATCAGAATGACAATATTCATTTAATAACTGGTTGAGAGTACACTAGGAGTGCCTGTATATAAAGGCCTCAAAAGAGCTTCTAGAATGCATATAAGTTAGCATCATGATACGTCATACAACCAGGCACATGTCCACCAGATATGGGTTATCCTCCATTAAGCATGGGATTAAGTGTGATGATGTGAGGATAAGCCTACAATGGTGTAGCACGCAAATCAGTGGTGCAGACAACATGTGCTAAATGAGGAGTGCGGATAACTGTGTTGTCAATATGACAACTCAATGAATGATGCATACTCCTGTGTTGTAGACACCATATGCATAATTAGAGTTGTGTAACTCAATGAGAGTACACAAACTCCTAAGTGTCTCACCTAAAATAATTAAATAATGCATTAACCTAAGTAAACTTAAGTAAGTGTAATAAGTGAAATGCTCATTTATACCAACACTCTCTTGGATCTCTTCTCAACAATATGTTTTGCAACAACTTAAGCCAACATCAATTTTTTTAACTAGCAACAAAAAAATGGCTTGTTCTTCTTTGTAAATAGTTTTCTTAATGCACCCAAATCCTTCTATCTTTTTCTGCTTGATTGGAATTTTTGATCTTAGGCTTACAACTGAATCATTTTGTAAAATGAATTTAGACTTCTAAAAAATATAATCTTACATACTTTGTGTCCAACCTTATCCTTCTTCAATTTTCTCCATTAAATCCTTCTAAACTTATCTCAGCCATAGATCTCGCAATAAACTTTCACTTTCACTTTAGACCTTAGACATGTCATATTTTGATGAAAAAAAATTGGCCTTAAATTCCAATTTCTCAAAATTGTTCATCCGGTTGTCACTCGGTAAACATTACATTTACTTGGGCAAGATATAACTTGGTTAATACTAACTTTCTTGGGAAAAACTATGTTCTTACTATTAGAATATTTAGAATAACTGAGAAGGGGGGTGAATTGGTTATCCAAGGTCCATATGTACCAATTAAACAAACAATCACTTAAACAAATTTAGGTCTTATCATTCCATGGATCGGTTTCTACTATAAACTTTTAGTAACATTAGCTAGTTGTCCACTATTCCAAAATAATAGACTTGCAGAATGTAAATATTAATCAATAAAAACTATGTAACTTTCTTGGGAAAAACTATGTTCTTACTATTAGAATATTTAGAATAACTGAGAGGAGGGGTGAATCGGTTATCCAAGGTATATGTACCAATTAAAAAAACAATCACTTAAACAAATTTAGGTCTTATAATTCCATGGCTCGGTTTCTACTATAAACTTTTAGTAACATTAGCTAGTTGTCCACTGTTCCAAAATAATAGACTTGCAGAATGTAAATATTAATCAATAAAACATCATAATAACATCCACACAAGTTTGACACTAGAATTTAACTTGGAAATCCAATTTGGAAAAAACCACTAGCAACATGTCACCAATTTTCAGTCTTCTGAAATGATTCATGTTAGGAGCCAACCCTATAAAAGGTTACAATACACACTGTTAAACATGACCTTGTTAAAGGATTTAATCACCCTATTAGGAGTGGTCTTGTTAGAGTGCTTTAGATTATTCCATTAGAATATCACCTAATTAAACGATTTGCATAGACTGTTAGGTCAACCTTGATTAAAAGATTTCAAATATTGTTCACAATGGTTAGAAAGTAACAGTAGGCTTGATCTATTTTAGTACAACTCACTTTGCATGTACAGATTTATGTTCAACTCTCATGTACTGATTCACTGTCTGGCCTCCATTGTCATCTCCATCTCTGATTTTCTTGGTAACCCTTCAAGCAATCACCCTTCACTTATTCTCAACTCAATTAATCATTTTTCTTAGACTCACTAGTCAACAACATTAGTAACAAGTCCAACTCTCTAGAACTTCATGCACATAGCCTCTCTGCTTACACTTATAGAGAGAGAGTTCACCTTTGTACCTCCTTAAATAGGTAATTCTAATATTTTTCAGCTTTAAAAACACCATAGATCTTAGGGTTTACAATTCAAGTCATCAAATACAATGAATCTGATTGTCATTTTTTTCTCTTCTTTTCTAGAAACTTCTCTTGGAATTCATCTCTCATGTCGTTTACCTAATCCTCTCTTTCAATTAAATGATACAACTCATTGATCCTTATCTTCAACACGCTTTCCATATCCCAAGAAATCAACTTAGCTAGAAATTATGATTCCTTGCAAATAGTTAAAATGTTGTTCCTTGGCCAACACTATGTTCTGACACTCAGTAATTATTGAATTACACGGTCACTAAAAACTTCTTGTTCGACACATACAGTGTTACTTAGTTGATACTAATACTCGATCGATACTAATGCTCGGTCAACACTAATTTTTATCAGCACTTACTATGGCTTGGTTGACACTAGCATCACCAGCACGTGCATCGAAATTTCTTAGTCCTCTACTCTATTACTCAGTGAAGCCTACACATTTGCTCTATCTTTGTTCACACTTCCAAGTCTTGTACATTATTGTCTTCTCCTCTTGCAACATGATTTAAACAATAAATAAATCTTGTCAAAGTCCAACTAATCAAATTTCCATTTGTATTTTCCATTTCATAACTCAACCTTTCCTGTAGCTATTGTTTTTATGAGCAACTTCTCAAATCCTCTTCATCAATCAAATAAATATGACACATAAATCGGATAGAAAATAATCTACCAATAGGTTTGACATCAATGAAAACATTGTTTTCAATTGTAATTTCCAACAATCTCCCTCTTTGGCATTGATGGAAAAACCTCTTTAAAATATTTCAAGAGTAATACAATCCAAAATGTGTACAACACAAGCAACACTATCATATATTCATTAATATCCTTAGTTTCATTATGATATTTGAAAGATGATATCAAAAAAATATATATATAACAATACCTCATTGTTTTTGTCATTCTTCAAATATAGATTGATGTTAGCATTTGTTCTTGCAAAACCAATCTTCCCTAAATAATTATGCAGTCTTTCATATCATGCTCTTGGTACTTGTTTCAATCCATATAAAACTTTGTGCAACATACACACCATATTCTTCTTGCTAGGATCCACAAATCCTTTAAGTTGTTCTATGTATACTTCTTCAAGTATCCCATTCAAAAATGCAAATTTGTCATCCATTTGATATACCTTAAATCCTTTATAAGAAGAATGTGCAAGTAGTGTTATAACTCCTAGTCTTGCTATAGGGGCAAATGTTTCCCCATAGTCAACACCTTCCTCTTGTGCATATCCTTTGCATACCAGTCTTACCTTGTTTTTCGTAACTTCACCTTTCTCATTCAATTAGTTTCTAAATATCCACTTGGTTCCATTAACATTTTTGTCTTTAGGTTTGGGTACTAGAGACCATATTTTATTCTTTTTAATCTATTTAATTTCTTCATTCATAGCTTGTATCCAATCTTCATTCTTGAAAGTGTCTTTCACAGATTTGGGCTCAAACTCACAAAGTAAGCATGCATCACTTTTGAGTCTTTTTCTTGTCATAACACTAGACTCTTTATCTCTAATAATTTATTCAAGTGCAAGACGTCTTCTTACATATTTTTCTAACATAGGCTTTGTTCTTCAATAGGTTCATCTTGAAAAATAATTTCAAGCTCATTGTCTCTTTCTTGTTCAGGTTTTGGTTCATGTTTTGCACCCTCGACATTGACTTCTTATTCTTTGGCTTCCTCTGTTTGTGACTCAACATCATCTATCTATTGCTTGGCACCCACAGTCTGGTGCTCGGCAACTCAACATTCCTAGTCTATTAAGGATCTATAGCTTCTTTTTTTTGTTCAGGTGGAGTGCATGGAGTAGTATCATTCACATACATGAATAAACTACAGTCTTCAAGTTTTGTCTTACATTCAACTTCATTTTTCTCTGTATATTCATTAACTTCCACATTTGCACTTCCCACAACTTTGTTAGTAATATAATTTAAACACTTATAAGAATTTATCTTAGTAGAATTTTCTAAGAATATACCTTCATCACATTTAGCATCAAGTTTTCCATTCTTATTGTCTTCAAGTATGAAACATTTTCTTCCAAAAACTTTGAAATGTTTCACATTAGGTACATATCCATTCCATAATTCAAAAGGTGTAGCATTTGTACTTTTCTTGACTTGCACTATGTTCAGAGTTGTTAACCCTACTTTTTGAGTCGTCGTGATTGATCATTTGTTTTTTTCTTCACTTACTAAATTATGCCTTTGAAATGTGTTGTTCCCCTTGAGATGTTGTTTTGACTAAGGCACATAAAGTCGAACCTCATTGTGAAATACTTGTGATTAAATCCCTTGAACCACTTAGAAACTCTTTGAACCAAGGTTCAAAGTAGTTCAAAGCAGTTCAACCAAAGGTTTTTGGACTAACTTTTGTCTTGCAGGTGGGACCTACCAAGTATGTCATTGGCTTTCTTCTGAACCACTTCGAACTTCTTTAAACCTTGGTCCAAAGTAGTTCAAAGTAGTTCTAACACTAAGAATTGACACTCAAGAATGTAATTGGTGTCTGACAAGACAATTGTCCCGAAGTTATGGCAAATGATGTCCTGATGATGATGTAAACATCCCCTCCAAATCATTACTGCTTAGTACGGGTGACAAGCTGATAGCATAAGTGGAAAGAGCCAAATCTTTTTATTTTGAAGACTTAATCACATTGTCAAGAAAATAATGATTGTAAGACACTTCCCTCAAGCGAGCATTTAATGAAGAAACAAACATCATGACTCCTTGAAGCGTGTGTACTAGCCTACGATAATATCGCCATTAAAAACTCATCATTCGGTGTTACTTTCCCTGGTATGCTAGCTTTTTTTTAAAATCAAATCTAAAACTCATTTGTCTTTATCCTACTGTGGTAAATCGAGAGTTGAACAACAGGAGAAGAAAGAGAAGTATTTTGGTTATTCAACGGCTTACAGGTGAGAATTGAAAAATATTTCCTTTATACTTCTGTTATGTCATTTTTCTTTCGAGACAAAGGTTTGGAAAGCTTGTTTTTAAGTTAAAAAATGAAGTCCATCATGCATTTTTTCGAAAATACCTCAAGTGCCAGAAACCTGTAATTTCTGATACTAATTTGATGGGAGTCAAGGTTGAGAAATTACAACAAAGATGTTTAGAGCAAGATGAGGTTGAAGGATGTTTGGAAGAGCTAACAAGTGGTCTCCTCGAAGCAGTTGCCTTCTACATTACTAAGCCTAGAATTACTCCGATTTTGTATTGACCATTATGACGTAAAAGCTAAAAGCATACTAAACAAAAACGGGGAACCCTTTGCTGTCTATTACCACAAAAACCATCTCGTCTGTCCAAAAGTTGCCAAAATGTGCCTTCGCTAGTTTTGATCCTACCCAATCCTTGGTTCAATACTGAAAAGATCCTTCAAAGTACTGTAACAAAATGAAACATTTTATAGGGGAGGTTCAAGACTGCCTAAAGTACTCACTAAGGATCATATGAAACCCCATATACAGTACTTGATGGTTTTGTTGCACAAAACTAAGGGGTCGGCTGATGTTTCGGTTTAAAAACAATGGATGTTTCATTATATAGATATTGTTTTAACTAGTAAGCAATTTCTAGACTAGGCAGAATTGATAGCCAGTTCATTAAGGAGCCAACTTAAGCACTCAAAAGACTCTAAACAAGAATTTTATGTGTCTTCCTATCTGACTTACTGCCTTGCATGTGTGAGTGATCTCACCTCTATCCCTCACGAACCTTCGAGTGAAGACGTAACGATATATCAATATTGTCCCTTACTAAGAAGATTAAGTGTTAGCGGATTTCAAGAGAGTAAATGATGTTTTCCTCGGAAGTGTACACCTTAGTCTCGTTAAAACCCCATGTCCCCAGAGGGACAAAGATTGATTCAAACCTATAAAAGTTTCTCCATTCAGTTCCCTAGGTTTCAGGAAAAATCTTGGGCAACAATAAATACTGTAAACTATATTGCTCTATTCTCTCAATTGAAATTTTATGACTAATATGAAAAAAATGAATTACAGGAGACCCATAATCTATGACAATATCACTGCAGGTCACCTTGATACTAAAGATTGGGGAAAATAAATTTCAAGAGCTGCTGTAAAATGGAGCCGCCACCATGCTGAAGAAGGAAGTTAGGTATGGTTTCATGGCAGAGGTTAACAAGACAGAACATCCACCTTTGAGAGAGCATGGGAGGAAATCAGAAGGATGTCATCCACCTTTGAGAGAGCAGTGGAGGAAACCAGAAGGATGAGCCAGGAAAACAGAGAACCCTCCATTGCTGCAAATCCAGTTTCAATCCTTCCTCCGGTGATGGTGACAGTCATCCACCAAGGCCCTCAGGGATGGACAAAAGTTATTCCCAAGGAATGCAGTTCTTGATTAGATAGCTATTTCTTTTGGAAGACATATACACAATGTTTATATGCAATGTATTTTGCTAATTTTGTAGATTCATGTTCGAAGAGCCATGTATTAACTGATGAATCATAGATGATACTAGCATATGAGATGTGCTGAACTAATGTAAAAGCTGCAGACCTGTAAAAAAAATTCCCTTATACACAATAGAAAAAAAAAATTGAAGTGAAATGAATTTTAAATGGCTGCAAAAGAGGACATTAAATTATCATTTCATTTGACATTGGCTCATATAAATTCACATATATTTGTTATTGCTAATTTACGATTAGATATAATCAAAAAATGTTCGCATACATTTAGAAATTAACCAGGAAAAAGAAACTGAAAAAATCAAAGCCCTGATATGATTATTCTGTTCATTTTGCATTTCCGAATATTAAAGTAACCTGCTTTCAGGAAGGAAATCATAAGAAGATGATCGTATAATTTAAAAGTGTTCATTCTTAGCAGAAGCATGGCCTTTCCCTTGAAATTCCATTTATAAACAAGGTTTACCATACCAAATTATTGTTAAAGATACTTGTTTCAATAAATAAAATATGAACAAACATGATTCAGGGAGCAGGTCATTTAGTGCACACGAGCATTATGAGTGCAGCATCTTGCCAGAGTTCAGAGTACTTCCATCACTGATGCTAAAAGTCAAAAGCCAAGGGATGTTATATGATATTAATGTTAAATGTTTATTACCGTGCAGACAATAGTTGCTATGCTGGAACCTCATAAAGACTTCAAAAGTTTAAAATCTCCATTTAGATGTCTTCATAATCACATCAAAATAGTTTCCTAAGTGTGATCATGGGCCCTGGAAAAAGTTCCCAAGGGTAGGTGCACAGATTCCCAATTGGATAGAGTTATGTTTTAAAAATTCATGTAAAAAGAACGTACAGGACCCTGTAACAATCTCCATGACAATTAACTGTTTTGACACTACAGCTATGTTTTCCTTCACTAGAATTCCACAAATAGATTTTTTTTTTTTCTATAAGTAATAAAACCTTTCTACAAAACATTGTATACAACAATAGATACAATTTCAATTCTTAAAGTAAAAATGAGGAAGGAAGGAAATGCCATGGATGGAGCAAATAAGTAAAACACAAGAACGAAAATATAATATCAACGTTATATTCAAGATCTCTCTACTGTATCTGCAATCACATTGCCCAGTGAAAAATATTTCTTATAATTGAATACTATTGAGTTTTTTTGTATAACCATGCAGCGTTTCAATTCAATTCATACAGTAATTGAGATTGGATGGAGAATGTATAGAATGTGTAACTTTATTTTCGAAAAAGACCTGGGAAAAAAAAAAGGAAAAGTACAGAAGCACCCAATACAAATAAAAATCACTGTCAGGCAGCCTGATTCCACTAATTTGTCAGGGCAAGCTTTTTAATATTAGCAATCTGTTTTGCAGGATTTAAACCCTTGGGGCAAGCACGAGTGCAATTCATGATGGTATGACACCGGTATAACTTGAATTCATCATTAATAGCATCTATCCGTTCAGTTGTATACTCGTCACGACTGTCACTGATCCACCTGCAATCAAAACAAAAGATCACACTATTAATTTTATTTTATGGTATTATATTCATGGCAATACATAATTCAAGATGAGATTTGTGACAAAAACTACATTTCCTAATAAGCCTGTAATATTCAGACAAGCCTTTGAAGCATGTAAACTGGGTTTCACATTATGCTATAAATAAACAACAATTTGACAGCATAAGTACTTTAGCAATAGATATGCTGTTGCTTGAGAAAGCTTTTTCTCAACCAACTACGGAATGTCATCGCTGCACTTAAATCTGTTTTATCTAAAAATATATATATAGAATTGAGTATTGTTTCATATTTTACTCCATGTAACAAAATACACTATCAAGAATTGTATCCACAAACCCTCAAAGTTTGGGAGTTCTAAAAAAACATAGTAATATTAATTGATCCAGGAAAACTATTAACGACTGAATTAGCAAAAAGTTGGCCACAAATTTCAATTGCTAACATAATTCAAGATGAGATTTGTGACAAAAACTACATTTCCTAATAAGCCTGTAATATTCAGACAAGCCTTCGAAGCATGTAGACTGGGTTTCACATTATGCTATAAATAAACAACAATTTGACAGCATAAGTACTTTAGCAATAGAAATGCTGTTGCTTGATAAAGCTTTTTCTCAACCAACTACGGAATGTCATCGCTGCACTTAAATCTGTTTTATCTAAAAATATATATATAGAATTGAGTATTGTTTCATATTTTACTCCATGTAACAAAATACACTATCAAGAATTGTATCCACAAACCCTCAAAGTTTGGGAGTTCTAAAAAAACATAGTAATATTAATTGATCCACGAAAACTATTAACGACTG
The DNA here is from genome assembly GCA_028749045.1 of Cupressus sempervirens. Taxonomy (NCBI): domain Eukaryota; kingdom Viridiplantae; phylum Streptophyta; class Pinopsida; order Cupressales; family Cupressaceae; genus Cupressus; species Cupressus sempervirens. Next base: position 568,620,523 of record CM053789.1, on the reverse strand, counting down.
AATTAACAAAAAGTTGGCCACAAATTTCAATTGCTTTATTTTCCCCCCACCTCAAAAATATACCCACATTTCAAGGATGGCAACATTTCAAGGACTCGGAAGTTTTCATAGAAATGTTCCCTTGATGCACCTCCACCTTTGCCATGACAGAGAAAATACAGCTAGGATGCAGTAAACACCACTGCAACATCTCAAAGATGTCCAAGGGGCTCCCAAGAGTCTCCTCACTGTCTCGAGGACAACCAAGCAAGCATTTCACATGGCCAAATGGCAAACGGTTATTTTGAAATTATAAGAACATAAAGGATATTGATTTCTAGGTGTGCTGATGTAGATTGTTCTATTATTATTTTTATTTCTACTCCAACTTCTGACTCACTTGAATTTTAATTTATACCCTTGTTTCATTTTTTTGAGCCATTCATTATTCTAGACTATTTTGCCCTTCCCAAGACCATTTAATTAAGAATATACGAGTGTACAAAGAAATAGATCTTTGCTTGTCATCTGCTTGAATTAGAATACAACAGAATTTCATAAGGTTAGATATGCGTGAATTAATAACCTACTAGTAGACTGTATATTCAATTGTGATACACAATATTGAAAGTAATAGAATAATTTTTGCATATGAATCACCACATGTATTCTTCCAATATTGGGAATACCAACCATTAGTCATCAATCTGTATCTGTTTTGTACTGGTTACATGTGGTCCGCATTACTCAAATAAGTCTTTCTCATATAGCACGGAATGGCTAACCAACTAAAGGAGCCCGCACAGACTGATAAGAACACTACATTCAGACAGGCAGGACTGTTTGCCTGGTTGTACTTTGGAGGAGCTTGACCATGTGGAGTCCAGCAGTTCCAGTGATGAGCAGTTTGGAAATAATAAGCAGACTCACTCAACTCCATTTTGTGATTTTCAACATTTGTAGTCATCATCATACTCATTGTATCATCATTATGAAATCTTCAACGTAATATAGATTTTAAATTCAATATTTTCATTGTTCAATGTTTAATTGTTAATGTTCACTTCAGCCTACAAAGTTTAGTAGTTTTCTTTACTAAATCTTACAAATTTTCTTTCGTAATTCTTATAAAAAAAATTATGACCACTTTTTTCAAGTACCATATGTACATCAGCACCATCCCCTGACCATAGTCTTCCCAAATTTAGGCACTTGGTCCCTCCTCCCCATGTCACCTTGGTCTCTCCTCCCATGTCACCAAAACCCATCCCCCCATCAGGAAACCCCTTGGAACTCTGACAAAAATACTCTTAGAATTTACCATTTTGAATCAAGGACAAGAACATTTTGTTTTTCAATCCAAGTTGTTGCAGATATTCACAAGTTCCATGCATATTCAACGAAGAACTAATTTGCAAGCAAGTATTAAACATTGATATCAAGGTGAGATTGAAGCATTTATTAAAGAATTTCCCAAACTTACTGGCTATTTCGCAGAAACTACAAAGACGGACCTGAATAGCATTATAGCAGTTAGGCTGTTAGGCTGTCGTCATTTTGGGGAAGAAGAATTCAGCAATTTGACAATTAGCCAAGGGTTTCAACACTGTCCTAACTCATTCCAGCCAACCAAAACCAGAAAAATGGAGTGCCGGCCTTGCTTGAAATGGAAATTGTGGATTATTAGCTAACTTACAGGTTCTATCAGGAAAAAACACCATATTATAGAGCAGCCATACTTATTCTGTACAGTCCAGAAAGAAGTAAAATTCAGAAATCTGTATTCCGGTGTTTGCAAAGGCTGCAAATAATATTCTAGATAGATTATCCAAGCAGCTCAACATTCTGATCATCATAAGTGATCCATTCATCTGCTGCAAACCCTAGAAGTAAATCTGTATCAGCTGTAAACATCCTCCTGTGAGGACATAAATTTTGGAAAACTCTGTACGTCCAATTTGGCATTATAACTTGTTGTATCAAGTTTCTCTGGAATAAAATAAAATAGTTTTAAATCATACATGCCACCTAGGGTTTATGATATTTAAATTCTGACTTCTAACAGCAACTAAGGTTTGATTTCCAAACGAAATTTAACCATCAAAAGTTAATAATGACTCTCATTTTCAACATTCATTGAAAATTCAGAAAATAAATCAGTGTTTAGCATAATCTTGTCTGGGGACAATGCAAAATTATTATTTTTATTTATAGTCCTCTCTTCTGCTAAAATGTTGTCTTAACAAACTCAACTATATCAAGCGAATGATTGCTGCCACAATTATCTAGTTTGAAACACAATTTTGAGGAGAGGTCATTAAATGGTGTGTGATGTCTCCTTTCTGCAATAGAATTTAATAGATAATAATAATAATAAAATATTAAAAAATATAAATTAAAAATAGTTCACTTAAAATTTATGGTCAAAAGGCATGAAATGAAAAGATGTGACTACTTCAAACATGAGATATAAAAGGGAGAAGAGAATTTCTTTTAGAAGGGGACAAGGAAAAAAGAAGAGAGGAAAGTGGAAACTATGGCCGGAGTAACCAAAGAAGATTGGAATGGGAAGAATGGATGAAGGGTTGTGACCCTCCCATCATGAATACATAAAGAGGATGGAAAGTCATTTGTTGAATGCGTAGGAGAAGGGATCACCATAAGGAAGGTAATCATAGTAAGCTCTGTTGTGAGATATAAGACAGTTCTCATCTGCATAAAGCAGGCATACAAATTTAAGGCAGGAATAATGGAAGAAGGAACTTCCTTTGAAAGGGGGGGCAGTGATGGAGGGTTGTGACGCTTTTGAAGGGTGGTAGTTGTGAAAGGGTGTGACCACTAAAAAGGGAAAACATAGTAAAGAGGTCAACCCCTCCCTCGCAAAATATAATAAGGGAGAGCATAGAAGGAAAGAATACAAGTGTAGTTAGAGATATAATCCTCTCTAAAATAAGTTTGAGACTAACTTACACTGGAAACCACAACCATATTAGAAAATAATGTAGATATAATTGATGAAATGCATCCAATCCTAGGATTGGGAAATACATATTATATACATATAGATCTGCACAACAAATCTCAGTGATCACATTGGAGCTCGATAACAAGGGTTATTTTGGAAGACATGATAAGATGCCCCAATTATCCTCTATCCTAGGCCCAGCAACAAGGTCTTTTCCTCTATGGCCTCATCTGGTCCTTAACCAATGATCCTTAACCAACATCACGAGATACAAAACCAGGTGAGGGCTTTACATTGTTCTCCTCTATCATCTCAACTTCTTTCCTTTTATGATTGACTGACTTCAACCATTGTTCAATGTGGGTTAGGGGAGCTGCAATAGGGTATCAATGATCCTCAACCCTGGGCCCAAGGGACAACCGTATCCTCCTTGGCCTCGAGTGGTCCTTAGCCATCATCATGTGGTGGCCTCTTGTCCTTAATTGCTTGAGGGATTAGTTATTGATAGAAGGAGGATGATGATTGATAACTCCCCCTCAATGCTTGTAATGATATGTCCTTTCATACTTTATTGGTGAAAGGATCACCGCCTTTCCCAGAAACTGAGTTGCCTCTTTTTGATGTTGCCCCTGAGAATACCTAACATATTATTCCCCAAATTGCTCTTCCTTGGATGTTTTCATCAAATGAACCCTTCTCCCCTTAATCTCCCAAAATGAGGGAGAGCGACACCTCTTAATCATGTCTGCCCCTTTGCAATGGTCACAACGTTTCATAATTACCAACTTTCAAGAGAGTTGCAACCCTTCTTCAATTTTGCCCTTTGAGATAGTCACAAACTTTCATAATTACAACCCTTTGAAAGAGAAGTGACCCTTCATCATTTCTGCCCTTTGAAAGAGTCAATTCCTTATTTCCATCCAATTCCTTTCTTTTTACGTAAATCCTTATTTAATTCCTATGCTTCCCTCTTTCTCCCTTCCTCCTCCTTTCAAATGAACTCTCCTCCCTTCTATATCTTATGTTGCGGGAACTACGACTCTACATTGCATATCTCATGACCTTTCATTGAACTTGATTAAGTTGTAATCATATTATATTATGTTATTATAATATTATTTGTATATTTTCGATTTAATTAATTAATTCTATTTTTTTATTTCATTATTATGATTTGTTATTAAATCCTATTTCAGCCTTGAAAAGTTGTTGAACATACACGGAAAGGACATTAATTTTCTTTCAAGACTTGTCATTTGGCTCTTGTATATTGCTTGTCTAGATAATCTAAGACAGTAGCAAACTGTATTCCCTCTTGTTCCTATCATCCCATGCACAAGGACTAGTAATCATTAAACAAGGTTCATGCTAGATACAGAGCACACGCTGCTACATGTTCCCTAAATTACAACAGGATGGCATCAAAAGAAAGAGTTCTTGCTCTTATCTCAATGTCCATTCTAACATGCCCAGCATGGTAGCAAGGAGGAAACTTGAAAGTAAACTACCTAGTAATCCACTATAATATAATAAAATTGGACTATAAACAATGTAATCAACTATTGACACTAAAGAAAGACGATTACATAGTAGAATAATAATCACTTATTCACTACAATCAAGTACACGTGTACAATAGACTAGAACATTAAGAATACCAATTCCAAATGAAGAAAAACTAAAGATGAGAACCCTAACTGATTTTTCCGGCTACAATGGAACATCCACATCAGCTTGAACAGTCAAAGAGCATATTTTCTCAAAACTATATTCACCTAAATAAAGATCAATTACAATTGAAACCAAGAAAAATGTACCATCAATTATTCAAAGAGTTTGAATTTGCAACGGTCAACAGTTCATCTTCATTAGCATGTGTTGGTTCTGAACATCTAAGTGGCAATCCATCATTTTAAGGAAGCTCATTGCATGTGAGAGCAAGGCTAACACATGATTGCCATTGGATTATAGCACCAGTGAAGGCAATCCATAGGATATTCCATTTGCATTCAAATCACTCATTCCCTTGTTTGGTGTTTGACTGGAAAAACAAGTCTAAAAATACACCACAAAAGTTTGGTCTCCTAGAAATATCACAAGGTTAAATCTGTCTATGATAAGCATGCTCCATAACCTTGGTGAATAGTCAATGGCCATCACTACTTTGGTAGGCTATAGTAGCGAAGTGTCATATCCCCAGCATAGCAGATGATTTAGAGATCAGAAAATTGTCTTATAGATTTCACAATTTTCTGAACATCGAACCTAAGGAAGTAAGTAATGGCAGCATAAAATAGAATGAATAGTCAATGGCCATCACTACTTTGGTAGGCTATAGGAGCGAAGTGTCATATCCCCAGCATAGCAGATGATTTAGAGATCAGAAAATTGTCTTATAGATTTCACAATTTTCTGAACATCGAACCTAAGGAAGTAAGTAATGGCAGCATAAAATAGAATGTCTGATAAACTCAGGATGATGCCCAGAAATAAAGAGGGGCCAGTACAGTAACCAGTGATGCCTAGATAATGAACCAGAGATCTATATAACAATGCAGCTGTGCTTGGAGACAAGCAATGATACTTAAAACACAAGCAGGACAGCAATTCAACAAGGATCAACCAAGAAGCCTTAAGAGCAAGGAATTCCCAAAAGGTATTCAAATACAATTATTTAAAAACTAAGTTAAGTTGATATTAAATGTAAGCCAACCAAGCAACACCACTTTTAGAGGACTTAATAATAAACTAATTATGGTTTTGACTAGGGCCAACCCTTCTTGGACTGTCGCCTCTTTTGGTGCAGAGATACACTTAATGGTATAAAACTATAAATGGACAATCCAAGGAGGATGAAGAGGGCAGGAGAAAGGAAATGAAAATCAGGGATACAAGAGCAGAGATAACCAGACCCTAAGAGCAGCAAATTAACAAACAACAGCAGAAACAATACATTAGATAGCAAATATATTTTTAAAAGAAGCAATTACTAATACCCAAGAAGTTCATCAATAAGCATCAGCAATTGTAAACAGCTACCAGGATTAGAACAGAATCTTTCTTGATCAGCAGATGGTAACGTTCTTGTTATTTGTGGACAAATTATAGGATCATCCTAAAGGGGATCAGGAGAGGATCCAGGGAAAATTAGAGATGAATTACATGCAAGGGATCTGCAATCAGAATAGAAGGATGAAGTAGAAATGAGGAATAAGAAAGCTGAGATAAGTCAAATAAGAAAATAAGGCAAACGAGAGCAATATATGATCTAAATTTATCAGCCTGAGTTTAGTAAATTTACATACAGTGATATGAGTATATGATTAATATGAACAACTAATTGGAATATAAAGGGGCATTGAAAAGATATTAACACTGGAATGAGAATCAGATAAAATAGAGATTAAAGCAGAAAACTGAGATGTTATTTATTGTGTTTGATATAAATCAAGGAATGGACAAAGGAATGTAATTCCGATCATTATATTGATCAAATCACAGAGTTTTACAAGCAAATTGCATTCAGAAACTATTATCCCATAAAGGGGACATTACAGTGGTATCAGAGCATTCATTCTACCCGACAGTCAGATCAGAATTAAAGCTACAAGGGTATGTAATGAAATGATTTGCAGAAAATATCAGCAATCCACCTTGGAATTGAAGGACAAGTAAGAATCAAATTGCACAGAATTGCCTTGTAGCCATAGGCCACTACTTGCAGTTAGAAGACCCACCTAAATCAGTTTTAGGTCCTCATTCAAGGCCAGCCTATTACTCTACTGGCATAGATGAATGCAAGGTATCAGGAGATAAGTTTATGAAAACTGAAGTGTTTCTGAATGACATCCAGTTATTGACAGACACAAATCTATATACAAGGCTGGTCAACCCCTTCTTACTTTGATGCCCAGTTTGATAAATAATATTAAACCTACATTAACCTTAGTTGCCGATTCGGGATACAAATCCAGTTCAGCAACATGAATTAGATCCGTGGATTCATGAAAAAAAAAAATTCTATTATGGTTCGTAAGGATTTGTGTGTATGTATATATAAAAATATTTTTATATATGCATTAAATATACAAAGAAATAAGAGAAATAGACATAATTCTAAAACTAAATCATTTCATAGTAGGAATCATGATTCTAAATCATTTCACAGTATGAATCTAAGAATCAAAGTCATTACAATTATAAAGAAAATTGCTAAGATACCAGTTTGGCCTCCTGGACGCTGGATGCAGAAGCGGATATGGACGGGTGTTGGAGGCAGATGGGTGTGTTGTGGGTGCCACCCAGATGCCACTCACAAGCACTAGGATGGGTCTGGATGCCTGTTTCAAGCATCTGGACGCATCTAGGTGCCTGTGAGTGGCATCTGGGTGGCACCCGGTAGCATCCAGACAAATCCAAGTGCCTATGAGTGGCATCCAAGTGACACCCGAGAGAATCCGCAGGCTTCCTCGCCCAGAAAAGAAAGACATTTTTTAAATTTTTTTTACATGTGGCGAGGTTCTACAAGGCTTAAATCATGAGTAGAATGAGTGAAATAATTAAACAAATGTAATCAAGATAAGAGTAAAACAATAGATTTGAACAGCAATGAGCGATAGATGCCTCACAGAAACTCTTTGTGGGTGAAAACTTCAACCAAATGTGACTATATGCTTAGTGCTTAAAAACGGCTTCCAAAACTGATTCCACAATTTTGAGTTGCAATAGGTTTCGTTTGGGCTGCTGGCTAGTTGAGCTTATATGGAATTCCATTTTTCAAAGCTTTTCAAGTTTGATGGCATTTTAAGTTGCCATTTTTGTGACAAATAGTGAGGAAATTCTCTCTTCAAATTATAGGGCAGGATTTTTTTTTAATTAATCTATGCCTAAAATCTGAAACAAGTAAACAGATTGCAGATTATGTACTTGTACAAATAACTTTCTAGGGGTTTTGCATCTAAACAAAATACCTGAAAGAAACAATGTAGATCATCTTTTGATCTTGAAGGTAAGAATACAAGACTGATATTACTTATCTCATTTCTTTGCATATACACAATATATATATATATATATATGCATCCACCCCCCCAAAACAAATCCTGCTTCCCGCATCTGGCTTTAGAATTCGCATCCGCATCGGTAACTAGGAAAATAGTAATAAAAAATTAAAAAAAAACTGGATGAATCCAGGCACGAATCCGAATCCGGCTTTCACAGCACAAACCTGGTAACTAGAATATTTATTATTAACTTATCGTGAGCTGACCACCCTTGAAATCTTACAAAGAAACACAAATATAAATGAAGACCATATACCCAAATTTACTGTCTATGGCATACTGTCAGCAATCACAAGGAACAGTATTTGTAATATTAAATGAAGGGCAGCAAATGTAAAGAGGAGTCAGCAGTGATTATTATATATAAACTATGCAGTGATTGGCATATTTCAAAGGAAGTGAACAAAAAGAAAGGAAAGAGAAGATTAAGACAAATGTCAAGGCAGTGATAGAAGGTATATGAATTGGAGATAAAAGTTTGAATGCGGTAATTAAATAGTCTCTATGGCAGCTATTGACACATTAGAAGGGCAGAGATTTATATCAGGAGCAACTTCATTAGAGAAATGACCCTATTTATGGAATAATCTAATTAGTATTAAAAGCAATGATTGAAGATAGTATGCATGCATTGATATTATCAATTAGGTAGCAATTAATATAACACAAAGGCTGTGATTAGTTACAGAGACAGCAGGTAGTTAAGCTCTTTTTGAAAGGATGTCACTCGTCCAAAGGATGTGTTCATTCACAGAGGCCTATGCATATGTATAAATAAACCTAAGTTGCCAGTTCAGATTCGTCTTCCAGATTCAGGTTTGAAATTTGTTCAAAACCTAAGTTGCCAGTCCAGAATCTGAGTAGAATCCACAAGAATACCAACATGTGGGTGCCAAAAATGGGCCAGACATGTATATTTTTAATTTTAAAGAAACTAAAAAGCCTCTAAACCCTAATTCGACCAGTAAAGCATACATTTGGTCATTTAATGTCATATATATTTTGTAAATGTCTATATATATAACCGTGGTACCACAATCCGCCCCAAAAATAATTTGGCCAAAAATCCAAATCCAAATCCGAACCAGAACCAAGATTGGCTACTTAGGTATACCCCCAAAAGGGTCCTTACACCAAGCTTAATGATAAGGTGAATTACCGAGATTTTATGCATTCCATGTAACCATATTCCTTAACTAGCTAGCTCCACCTTCAATATTTTATTTAGAGAAACAAAGGAAACCTATTGTGATATTGCTATCAGGATTTAACTATGTGATTTTGAGTCAAACTCATTGACCCATCTTTCATGAGTAGTGATTCAACATGAATCCATCTCTCATGAGAATAAATGGAACGCTTGGCACTCATTGGATCTCCTACTTATCAAAGGAAACCTATGTCCAAAAGTGCCTTTCTGATTCCAACTGGGTCGTATTTTAAATATTCTATTAAAGTATAACAATTCATTATATCAACCAAAAGATTGTTTCTTAGGAAGGGGTCCCATGGAGGGAGCTTGGACTCTATTTTTGTGGAGCGGGAGGTCCCATAGTAAAAAATTTGGGGTGCTAAAGGTTAAAAGAGGAGCTCCTACTTTTTAGCCCTCTCAATTTGAGCGAGTGGAAATGGGGTGGAGCTGGAAATAGTCTCACCAATTTAGGGATTGTTTTTGCCACATGTCAACAATGGCTCATTATATCTCTACCAAAACTAAATTATAAATTTTAAATATTATGCTATCTTCACTCTAAAGTTCACGGGACCACTTGCTTCCTTAAACTTAGGTGCTAAATTGTTTTAAGCTGAAACAAATTAAAAAAATTCATGGGACAGCTTAACATTAAATAATCCTAAAAAATCTCAGCAATCACCCAATCTACTTTGAAGAAAGCTGTTGATGTATAGCATCAGTAGAAGTAATGATTTTCATCAGACATATGCAAATCTGTATCAGGTTTATCTGATAATATTCATTGATGTTACTTACATGTGTGTGTGTGTGTGTGTGTGTGTGTGTGGTTTAGATTAACATACATATAATGATATTATTGGCAGACAGTATTATACTGGCGAACATCATAAAGCAGATACTATCGGTGGTCTTGTATTATGGTGCCGATTGCTTATACTAAAGCATTGTGTATATGTTGATTTACTCTAACAAACCAGTTGTTAGTTATGCCTCCGTAGAGGCATGACCCTTCGTGGCCAAAGGCCATGTAGAGTCATGACTCTACGGGGGTCATGGCTCTTCACAAACGTATATGTGCAGATCATTGAGGACAACGATCAATACATGGCATTATAAGTCCCAACGATCTACACTACAAATTACAGATAAATTCTCAACCTTCTTCTCTGCACTCTTCATTGAAAGACTATCAATATATTCTCCTACTTCATTGGAAGACATTCTACATCTCAGCAGTACAAGAACATTCACCATTTGAAGAACAATTATGTTCTGCAATTATTAAAGTAAGAATGCATATCATTATTCATATCTACTATAATAGTTTGGTCTATTGGAGATCACTAAAACTAATAGAAGCCCCCATCTATGGGACCCCGGCCTTCTAAATTAGCTTGACTACCAATGGGAAGCCTAGAATATGGACAAGCAAAAGAATCCTGACCTGCTTTTTTGAATGAAATGCAGAAGCATCTTCGGTGTAAGGGCAATCTTGCATCACCCATAAACATTATGATTTGTCTTTCCAATAAGGGTTATCTCAATGCAGAGTTGTTATTTCTAGAAGCTTACTATTTTTAGTAAGTTGGTTGTTGGAACTCAAATGCTCTAATTTCTTCCCTGGAGGTTCACTTTGAAAATATCAGCCTAGTAGTAAAGTTTCATTGTAGCAAGGTATTGGCAACAGGGTATATAAACTTTGAACTCATTTTTGAAGGCTTTAGAGGCTCCGAAAAGGGGTGAAACCTTAACTAAATAGAGCTTGCCCGAGTTGGGCGTTGTAGAGCAATTCATGGCATTTTTGAAATTATGTCATAATAGTCAATCAGATCAACTAGCAATGAGTTATGGTTTCCAAAAGTTGTGCTACCTGAAATGAATGAAAATGGAATTCTTCCAAACAAAAAAATTGAGTTTTCAAGTCTTTTGGGGTCTACACTAATATAATAAAATATAAATAATAATATCTTAGAGTTGGTTGGCCTCAGATTCTAAGATTAGAATTTCTAGAACCTTCTTGGGCAGTTAAAATTTGAGTATATAAAGAAGGCCCATTTGGTTGTCCACGACAGCATGTATATGGTGGCTCTAGCTAACAGAATATTGTACGGAAATTGCTCGTGTAGCTTTGCATGTTGTGTTTTTTAATATCGTAATTCCATTTTATTGGAGATTATAAGAAGCTAAGTTCTTGTTCTTGCAATTTGGTGTTATTTCTCTATTTTATTGTGTGTATTTGTGTTAATAAAACAAGTAGCCTTCATCAAGTGGTATCAAAGTAGAAGTTTATGAGTGTGTAGAGATTTCACTGAACGTAAGGTAGTTTGTACCAGGATTGTGGTTACCGGTTTGAGTGATAAGTTGGAAAAATGCCTCCAAGAAGGAATTGTAGTGGAAGAGCAAGAGGTGTAACAGAAGAGGGCTTTAAAGCCCTCTAGAGACAAGTGCGAGCATTGCAAGAAGAGTTGCGTAGAGGAATAAATGCAACAAGAGACGAAAGTGAGGAGGGATTTGAAGAACAGCATATAGAACAAGAAGCACCAAAAGAAAATGCGAAGGAGGATAGGCTTTTGAGGGTCATTTCCAAGATTGCAAAGAGACCCAAAATTGAAGTCCCCACATTTTAAAAAAATCTGAACCCAAAGGAGCTGATTGACTGGATCGATCATGTGGACGAATATTTTAAGTATTAAGATATCCAAGATCCTGAGGGTCAAATTTGTAAAGGCCAAACTGAAGGGTCATGCGAAAATTTAGTGGAAGAAGATCAGTTGTAAAGAAATAGAAAGAAGAAAGGAGAAAATCACAAGATGGAATCAAATGGTGGAGAATAGAAGAGACAGTCATTCTTATTGATTATGAGCTCGATCTGCTGAAGAAAATGCAAAGGTTGAAGCAAGCAGGAAGATTTCTTCAGGAATATACAAAAGAGTTCTATCGAGTCCTCATTAGAACAAGCCATGCGTAAGTTGATAAGTAAAAAGTTGTATGTTACCTTAATGGCTTAAGGCCAAGTATTCAGAAGAAGTTGAGCCTGGATAGAATGACTAGTATTGAAGAAGTATACCAATTTGCCTTAAAGGTGGAAGAAAAGATGAACAAGAAATGTGAAAGTAAGCAAGGTGGAAGAGGTCGTGGTGAAAAAAACAACAGACAATCTCATGGAGGCTGAAATGAAGACCAAAAGAAGAATGATGAATCAAGTAGCAGTTAGAATAATTTCAATTATTCTTGCGATCAAAATAACAAGGATCAGAGAGGAAGAGGAAGAAGGCAATGACTAACTAGAGAAGATTTTCGTGGAACATGTTTCCTTTACAAATAAGGTCATAAAGCTTATGAGTGTCCTCAACATCAAGGGAGAACCAATAGAAGACCCAAAGGCAAGGCATGAGTTGCACATGTAGACAAAAATGTCAAATCACCACATTTTGATGATGTTGAAAGAGGAGAAGTCTTGGTTACCAAAAGAGCCTTGTTGAATGATGAGAATTAACCTAAACAAAGGAAGATTTTATTCCACACTAGGTACAAGTGTAATGTAAAACATGCAATGTCATTATTGATAGTGGTAGGACAAATATTCTTGTTTTCAAGGAAATGGTTAATAAAAATAAAAGTTGAAGTTACTTGGTTACAGAAGGATTATAAGACTTTGGCTAACGAACAATGTTTGGTAAAGTTCAATATTCGAAACTATCATGATGAGGTAATGTGAAATACAATGCCTATAGATGTTTGTCATGGGTATGCAACTTCCTATTCTTTGACAAAGGATGTAGTGCAAAATAAGTTGAAGCCATTAAAGGAAACAAAGGAGAAGGTATGAAGTAATGCCAAAATATGTTTGGTTGATGGAGGCAAGTTTCTAGAAGGTATGAGGCATGAGCATAAGTGTTTTTCTTTAATTCCAAAAACTAGTAAAGAGCAAGTAGAAGATGTATCTACAGAAGTTGCATATTTGTTGGATGAGTTTCAAGATATTATATCCAATAATGTGCCTGATGGATTATCACTAGTGAGAAAGATCAGTCATCGACGGACTTGATTCCAAGAACCAAACTGCCAAATAAGGCAGCACATAGAATGACATCAACAGAAAGTGAAGAGTTGAATAGACAAGTGCAGGAATTGTTGCGGAAAGATTTGATTCGAGAGTTTGAATCCATGTATTGTACCAGCAATATTAACACCAAAAAAAATGGAGAATGAAGGATGTGTACAAATTCTCAAGCTATCAGCAAGATCACTATCAAGTACAAATTTCTCTTGTCGAGGATGGATGGTATTATGGACTGCTCGAGTGGATCTGTGTATTTCAAAAAAATGGACTTAAAGAGTAGATATCACCAAATCGAGACTAGAGAAGGAGATGAATGGAAGACAACTTTCGAATAAAAAGAGGGATTGTATGAGTGGTTAGTCATGCCTTTTGGGCTAACCAATGACTATGCACATTCATGCGGCTCATGAATAAGGTATTGAAAGAGTTTTTGGATAAGTTTGTCATTGTTTATCTAGATGATATTTTGATCTTTAGTAAAACATTGGAGCACATATATTTTTAGGGTAAAGGAGAGATTAAGTGAAAAAAATTTATTAATCAATATGAAGTTCAGTTTTGTGAAAGAGTTAGTGTATTTGGGATTTGTAGTTTCAGCACAAGAACTAAAAATTGACCGATTCGAATGCAGATTCTGAAACAGATATGGGGTGAGGGAAAAAAAAAAATTTGGATGCGGATGCGGGAGGAAACGTATGTGTTTGTGTGTGTGCAAAGAAATGCAAGAAATATACAAAAACAAATCATTTGATAGTATGACCATGATACTTCCCTGTATCAAAATTCAAGATATTTCAAAATTCATATGATATATCAATATGTGCTTGTACAACATTAGAGTTTATATCAATATGTGCTTGTACAACATTAGAGTTTAGTCTTGGACAATAAGTTCAAATAGGTCATGTTCAAGATTCCAACAAAATAAAAACTTAGTTAATGAGAAGTGGCAATGCAAACTAGAGACCAAATGAGAAGTGGCTGTAGGTGCAAACAAAGTTCCAAAATGAGTGGTGAATGCTTCAAAATTCACCTTTAAGGTCGTTTTAGGGTTTCATAGCAAAAAAAATCTAATAAAATCAATTTAAGCACATGTGTAAAGGGGAACTTAAGTTTGTTTTTGGGTTTTTTTAATGTTTTTGGCCACTGAGCCTGTGGGTGCTCCCAAATGTGTGAGGAAGCCCTATGGAAGCTGTTTAGAAGCCTGTCGTAGGCTTTTGGATGCGTGTAGAAGCCAGCCATGGGCTTTTGGATGTGCATGGAAGCCACTCTATGGCTTCCACGCACATCCAAAAGCTTGTGGCTGGCTTCCAAGCAACTTCCATAGGGCTTCCTAACGAATCACACATCCATGTGCTTCTGATACAGAAACCAAGCCAGACCAGGACGAATCGGTATCCTAGGCTAATAAGGTAAGATCTTTTGATAATTTAATTAGATTTGACAAAAAGTTTATCAAAAGTTTTAGCAGTGCATGCGAACCCTTGACTGAAACAATTAGAGGGGATAGGAAAGAGTTTAAGTGGACTTTTGAATGAAGTAATACATCACTTCTACTTTCTTACCAGTCTTCACTAGTTTGTGCTTCCAAGCTATTTGATCAATCGAGTTACAGAGTCACAATCCCACATTTGCAAAGCCTGTTCACCATGGAGTGCCACATTGTTTCTGTCATTTCTTATTCATTATAGAATTTGATCTCTCCACATATTTCAGTAGCTTTACCCACTGCTTAGTTCCTCTTGCTTCACGAGAAGTTGCAACACGGCCATGACAACGGTGAGATAACTCAAGTCTGCCAGAGGAGTAATATAGAAATAATAAAGAGGGGAAGACTAGCAATAAAGTTGCAGTTGACATATTCAGCAAAGTACACCTTGTATGCACTCCTCTCCCATTCACACTTATTGTAAAATTTCTATCCCAAGTTTTAACTCACAAAAAGTAAAGACATAACAATCTCCGCAACAACAGTAATCACACACAAAAAATCTGAATGACATTTTAGAAAAAAACCAATAAACTAGAGACACTAAATTTTTTGAGCAAGCAGATGCCATATAGTGATCACAGGATCATTTTTTAAAAGCTGATGACTAAAGAAAAACTCGCAAAGGATATGAATCGACAACAGTTTGAATTCATTCTATGCAAACACATAAAAGATAGCAAGAGCCCAACATGTTCACATTTCCTACTTCCGTATTGAAGATGTTCCTTATCCACAAAAATACCTCTGTGTGAGTTGTTTCCTTGATCGCATTGAAACAACCCATAATGTTGTTGGATAATCTTTTCGCCCTTTCCCATGAGACAACCCACCTAGTTATTCAAAACAATCATGCGAGTAATTACAACACGAATGGCATCTTTATCAGCTTTTGCGATCTTGGCACGAACTCGAACCCATAAGAGACTAAAATGTTGATCTCTCTTTATTGAAGCAAAAACAAATACGATCCTTCCAACATTACTTGCTCACTTATTTGGGCCCCTATTTTACGTTATATAATACTTCCTCCTTTTCCAATGATGCCTCTTGCCTTTGCCTGAGGGTAACAAGATCTTAAACAATATATCTTCCTTCTCAGCCTATGGTACCTGAAACCACTTCGCATGATACCCATTGTCCTCCGCTCCCGTTCACACTCACTTAAACTTTAATCAACAAAACATAATGGCATCAAATGGAAAGAATTGTGACCGTCAAAGTTTCTTTGCTTAACTCAACGCAGATGTCATAATGAAGTTTATGAATGTAGCATACCAAGTCAAAGCTTGTTAATTGACGGCTATTCCAAGATCTGTTAGAATATCACCATTAAATATTTTGAGCCACACCAAATTGCTTCACCATACATAAACACAATACACAATACTCTGCAATCTGTTTTGTAGAAACACTACCAACTCACGATGCTCTGCAGATTTTGTTAACTCTGATAGACTAGTTCTTCACCAATGAAAGGAATTGATTTCTTAATTTGATTCAAATCAAATTTTCTTTTATCACTTTAATTTGCAATTTAATGACATCCTCACAAGTGGAATCACCTGCAAAGCTTGTGCCTCTATCTGAATTGATTTTGTCAAAAAAGCCCATGATCCATGGATTGTTGTAAAGATTTAGTGCGTAAAGTGCAAGAATGATGACTTGGTTAAAGATTCCAAGTGCTTAAACACCAGTGGGAGCTGGTAACAAGCTTTAAAGAGGCTTTCAGAGAAAGGGCGGCTCTGAGGTAGGATTTCCAAGTTTGATTGTCCATCGTCTGGTAACCAAATTCAGTTTTTTTTTTTTTTAAATCCAGTAGGAGCTTGGTTTTTTCCAGGCCACCTAATCATTCTAAACTTTCGGATTCCTCTAAATAACTATCCTCTCGCCATTCCATGACGAAATAACCGAATTCGGATGTTTGAACCAAATCCAGCAGAATTCCCATTTTCTTTTATTATCTAATCCATCCAAACTTTTCAATTCCTATAGAAAATATTACTCAAAATGAGCCCGTGCCCTAGCTACGCAGTTCAATTTTTTTAACTAAATCCAGGAGGATACAGATCATTTTTGGGACCGCCGTTTCCTATCCGGACTTTTCAATTCCTATCGAAATATGCCTAAACCGCAAACAAACCATGCTTCAGTTACCGAATTCGGACTTTTTCTTAACAATAACAAGCTCCCGATTTTTACGAACGGCCGACTCAGTTAAAACTTTTTTATTGCTCCGGAAATTTTAATAAAATTTTCAAAAAATTCCAGATTTTCAAGCTCTTTAACTCCTAAGCAAATCAAAACATTCATACCCGCTAACCAAAAAATTGAATCCATACACCAAGACGTGCTTATCAATTTCAAAATGAAAAAGCCGGGTACCTGTTAGCATGGAGAAGCGCAGCGGGGCCGAGGTACTTTTCGGGGTTCCACCAGTAACTAGGACACGAAGTGCTGCAGCAGGCGCAGAGAATGCACTCGTACATGCCATCAAGTTTGGAACGGTCCTTCTTACTCTGCAGATTCTCCTTTCGTTTCCCGTCAGGTCCAGTCGGAGGCGGAGTCTTTCGCTTGAGCCAGGGCTCGATACTCTTGTACTGATTATAAAAATTGGTCATATCCACAACGAGGTCCTTCATCACGAACATGTGCGGAAGCGGCGTAATGGTAGTAGCGGTGGCAGCGGCAGTGTCGATCTTGGTGAGGCAGGCGAGGCCATTGCAGCCATTGATGTTCATGGCACAGGACCCACAAATCCCCTCCCTGCAAGAGCGCCGGAAGGTCAGAGTGGGATCCATTTCATTCTTTATTTTGATGAGCGCATCCAGCACCATCGGACCACATTCCTTGGTGTTTATGATGTATTCCTCCAGTCGTGGCTTCTCTGCCTGGTCCGGATTCCATCTGTAGATCGAGAATGTTTTGGTTTTCGCTTCAGCCGATGAAGCGAAGGAGCGGGCGAGGATCAAACCCGAGCGCCCTCTGAGGGCTCGCAATCCGGCCGCCATGAGATCAATCACTGGTTTTTTCTTCCTGGCGCGGCAGTGTCGTTTGTACTTTTGTCACTGAATGTGGGGCTTTGTTAATGCTTTTCTCCCCTGTGGCTTGTGGTTTCCACTCGGCTGCGCAGAAATATTAAAAAATAGTGAAGACACACGTGTTCTCTGACGTGGCGCACCCTCCACCCACAATATAAAACAAAATTGAATACGATCAACCTTCGACCGTTTCATTTGGGTGCTGCATGTCTTCAACACCTCCACTAAGTTTTATTTCGATTTAAACAGGCCACGTTTCTTAAATACTCTAGTAAACAATACGTGTAAGGGTTTTTTTTCTTCTAAATAAAATCATACATAAAGTCATAGGTATTTTATATTACACTATTTCGATTTAAACAGGCCACGTTTCTTAAATACTCTAGTAAACAGTAAACAATACATGTAAGGGTTTTTTTTCTTCTAAATAAAATCATAGATCATAGCTATTTTATATTACACTAAAGAGTTTAATTTGACTCAATTTGGTAGCACCTAAATTTTATTTTCGAGGCATTTAGTAAGTGAAAAATAAGCTTTTGGTAAAATTTTACCAAATGGGATTTATTGATTAGTGTTTCGAAAGGGGGTTTTTGCTCTGTTAGGGTTTCTTGCTTCATGCGAACTTGCAGTTTTCTTGTGTACGGCTCTTTGTCTAAGCTTTCCTTCTGTAACCTCCACTTGTCACACTGCATTTACTACAGGAGCTTTTAGGCTAGGATTTAATGGCCCCGGCCAGCGGTGAACTAGTTGTACCTGGTGTTAACAATGCTATTTCAGATTGCCATGGCACTGCCACAGAACAAACACCCTCACAAGTTTGTCCCGAAGGTTTTTCATGAGGTAATCCTGATATTATCCTTCCTTTACAAGAATTTGATGTTGCATGTGACTGGTTAGAACAGCATACTTTGATAGGGTATTTTGTGGGTAGGACTCCTCCTAAAGCTATGCTTCGAGAATGGGTTAACAAGTGTTAGACTCCTCATGGAATCTGCCTTGACGCTGTGCAAAACCTTACCAAAAGTTTTTTTTTATTTTGCTTCGCCAACCCATCGCAAGCAGACGCAGTCTTTAACAACGAACCTTGGTCTGTGCGATCGTCCCTACTTGTTTTTCAAAAATGGTCGCGAGACTTCATAGTCTCTAATGATAAAAAGCTTAGGGTTCTTGTGTGGGTCAAGTTCCCTAGTTTACCCTTGCCATGCTGGCCTTTCATTGAGTCCATTGCCAAAATCCTTGGCAAAGTTGTCACAAAGGAGCCTAAGAATTTTTTTAATACTCGCCCACAACGACGTGTTTGCGTCGAAGTTGATCTTTCCAAGGATCTTAAGGATTTCATGGAAATCCATATTGGGGCTCAAACCTTCTCTCAAAAGGTGCTCTATTTGAACCTCCCCAACACCTATTATAGGTGTCAGTCCGCAAAACACAAGATCAAGGATTGCCCTTTGGCTATGCCTGGGGTTAAGCCCATGCCTAAAGAAGCGCCTACCAAGCCAACCAAAGGGGAAAAAAGAATGGAAAGACAAAGAATGGGTTACTATTGGGCACAAGGACAAGGCTACCTTGAATCACTTGCCTCCTAAATAGTCCTACGCGGTCGTCGTTGCGACTCCTTCTCTCCTCAAAGGAGTGTCAATTCCTACCAGCATAGGGACGGAAGTAGTTTCCACAGCACCTATTGTGGGGGTTTCATAGGTTTCGCACCCTGTTGGTACGTAGGGGATTAAGGCGGCCACTAGGGCTTCTGCCTCGGCTGTGATTCGTACCCCTCTTGCTACTTCTGTCATTGCGCCACAAGTGACGCGGTGTTCTCACAATCCTCTTGGACGTGCAGAGATACCAGAGGTGAAATGGTAGGCTATAAGTTTAGAGGACTTTCCTTCTAGCTTCCACCAGGTTTCTACCTTCTTGCAGAATAGCTACTCCTCTCTTGAAGATGAGGATGATATGGAAGAATTTTCATGAATTTTTTATCATGGAATGTAAGAGGTCTCATAGACCTCACCAGAAAGTACTATGTCTAGGATACACGTCATAGACTTGGTAACTTAGATTTTCTATGTCTGCAAGAAGTTAAAATTTCTGGTTTCATGCCCTCTTATGCATGTCACGTCATTTAGCATGATGGAGTTATGTTTTCCTCTCAGCACGAAGCTGGTCGAGGTGGTGTAGTTACTCTCTTGTCACCTCGTCTTCATTCTGCTATTATTTCGCACGGTTCTGACCCCACACATAGAACTATTTGGCTTTTGCTTTCCATTAACAATCATTCTTTTGGAGTCATTAATGTTTATGCTTCCAATGATGCTGTGGAAAGATCCCAGATGTGGGCCTGGTTGGCTAACTTGCCTCCAGCAACTTAGGTTATGTGTGGTGACTTCAATATGATTGAGGTGGCCTCTAACAAAGACAGCTTTTGCCCTTTCACTAGATAGATGGGGAAAGGGAAGCCTGGTACTACATGCGTAATAAATTGGACCTTTTTTATCCCAATATTAATTGTCGCCAGGATAGTGGGGTTTGGCACACTTGGTCCAACTTTTGAGCTAGCTCTAACCGCATATTAAAGCGTCTTGATCGTGCCATGATTACTGCATAATATTTTTTCTCTTTTTCTGAGGATCGAGATCTACCTATCATTCCCCTACCAGATGTGACGTTATCTAACCACTATCCCATTTATTTTGTCATTTATTGGCAAACAGTTGTCCTAAAAGTTGCCAAGTCTCAGTTCTTTCTCAACACGTCTGTGCTTATGCATGCTTCCACTGTCGCACATATCCTATGTGTCTGGAATTTGGAGCCACGTCTGCATTCTCAAAAGGGATGGATTCAATGGTGGAATGATGCCATTTCCTATGCATCTATGGGCGTCAATTGGCAGTTTTCAGAAAACGACCATATGAAGCCAACACTCTTGTGCTCAAAAAAGCCTCTAAGGCTCTCATCCTTAATCTATTTGATGTGGATTTGCAAATTCAGTTGGCCAAACTTTGCCATGGCAAACAAGTTGCTAATAACTATGTCGCTCGAGGAGCCCAAATCAAAGCCCATCTCCACTGGCTGGAGGTTGGCAATAAAGCTTCAAAGGAGTTCTTTACGGTGCTTCATGCCTGTCACACCTATGTTGGGATTAAAAAGATCAAACAAGGAACTATTGTTCTTTCCGGTCTCCCTGACATCCTACAAGCATTTGTTCATCACTATGAGAAGGTTTTTGCTTCACAAAGAAATTCGGTTGCTTAGGAGGAAGCCCTCAGAAAGTGTATTTATGTTACTCCAAACTGCCTAGCAATTGAGCAATGTGCTTTTTGTGAGCAACTTCTTTCCCTTCGAGACCTTAAAGAGGTGGTCTATTCCATGGCTGATGACAAATCCCCTAGGTGTGATGGGTTTCCCTATGAATTTTACAAACACCTCTAGGAGCATATAGGTCCTGATCTGCACAAAGTTTATCTTGAAGCCTATCATTCTAAAAGCTTAGGAGCCATTCTAAACAAAGGAAATATCAAATTCATACCTAAAGCCGGTCATCCAGAGGACATTTTCAATTGAAGGCCCATTACCCTTATGAATGTGTCTTAAAAGATTATTGCGAAGGCATTATCTCTCAAAATTCGGCACATGTTGCCTTTAATTGTGCACCTTAAGAAAATTGGCTTTATTAAGTCCAGATACATTCTTGACAATATTATTGATGTCTGAGAAGGCATGGAATGAGCTTGTAGGTCCAACCAGAAGGCCATCTTTCTTAAGATTGATTTTGCTAAAGCTTATGATCGCATTGAATGACCCTTTATTTTGGCTATGCTCCAGGCTCTGGGTTTTGGTCCCAATTTTTTACAGTCCATGGAGATATTCTTTGGTGATGCTAATGCTTGCATTACCATCAATAATTCACAATCAGAGGCTTTTGGCCTTTTTCGCTCAATCAGACAAGGTTGCCCTTTGGCCCTGCTTTATGTCCTTATTGTTGAAGGTTTTGGCTATTTGCTAGCTCATTTTGTGTCTTCTAGACTGGTTCATGGCATTTCCTTGCTTGAATCATCTTTGCAGTTAGTCAATGGGCACTTTGTGGATGATTCCTTTATCAATCTTCTTGAGGATGAAGAAAACATCAACAATGCTTTAAGTTGCCTCGACACCTTTTGTCAAGCCTCTGGATCTTCCATTCAATAGCATAAAATGCTCTGCTTTCGCTAGTCATTCTTGCCAGCTCCACCTTGACTCAGCTAGTTTGAATGGAAATGGGTTACGCATGGGGAGATTTTTCACTTTCTAAGTATTCCTTTTGCTTTCCAAGCTTCGCCTATTGAACTTTGGAATGTTGTGTTTGCCAAGATCACCAAGAAGCTTGATAATTGGATTACGAAACTACTCTCCCTTGCTAGCAAATTCCAGATTTGCTCGAAGGTTCTCGTGGCTACTCATGTTTATTATTCTTCTTGTTGGGCTCCCTCCAAAGCTTCTTATCAAAATTTGGAAAGATTGCTAAGGGATTTTCTTTGGGCTTCTGGTTTGGATCATCATGGGTTTCATAGAGTTGCCTAGGATTTTTGTTGTCTCCCAAAAGAATCTGGTGTTCTTGGCCTACTTTCCACTTAGAAACAAGGCCTTGCACTTTGTGCTAAATGGATTATTTGTGCTATCACTAGAGATGAAGCCTGGAAAATTTTGGTTTGACATTGCATATCTTGCGACTTTCTTGTCAATAGGCCTGCTTGGAAAGGGATTGGTTTCCACACCCTTCTCATCATGCATGAGCCAGTGACCATACAAGGCTCATTTGTCATCATGAGCATATGGAAAGCCTGGGAAGCTATTAAGCCTTGGCTTTGATGGGCTGGGGATGAGTTTTGCAATGGCCTTTCCTTGAATTAGCAGAACATTTGGTGGTCTCCCCTATTTGCCATTTAGGGTACTCCCCTTGCCAAGACTTAAGGTGCTAGTGCTCTATGTTTTTTCAAATGAGGCATCAAAATTCCCAAGGACCTCTTTTCAAGGGTTTCCATGAGTTTTAGGTCTTGGAAAGATATGCAAGTACAATACTGCCTTTTTTGTTCAGATTGACAAACTTTTGACCTGTCGCTCTCTTCAATTCCAGTTCACTTAATTCACAAAGTGGGTATTCAATTTGTTCGACCTTGGTGGCATGATTGGAAGTGGTATCCTTCCACTCCATTTTCCAATTATAAGCCAAGTTTTGGTTATCGATGGCTTTCGCCCCATCTTCTGATGGTGGACATGCTCAACCAGAGATGGCATTTGCAATCTTCTCTTCTCAATGGAGAAAACACTTTGATACCATTTGGAGTGCTATAACAAAACCCAAGATTGTGCATTTTGCTTGGTGTCTTGCCTTCCAAGGTCTCCCCCTGGGGTCTCAGCTCAAACATATTGGGGTTCCAGATCCCAAATGCCCTTTTTTTGGACAACCAGAGTCTTTCTTGTATATCTTCTAGTTTTGTAGGCATGCCCAAAATTATTGGCACTAGATTCATGATTTTTTTAAGCCATTTAGACTTGAAACTTTTTCTTGGCACATGATTTTGTTGGGTGATTCTCCCAGAATCCCTCAAAAATTCACCCAGATTTGGCATACTTTCAAGATGGAAATTTTTTTTACTCTTTGGAAAGATAGGAATGTTGTTCTTTTCACACACAACTTTTTGGATATTAATATTGCAATGTACACTAAGTCATGCATTTGTAATAATGTAAATATGCAGATTCAGGTGCAAGCTAACAAAGTTGCTCTTCAGGTAGCTTACCTGCAGGAGTTGTTGAACCACTAGGGCAATGCCCCCTGCACTATTGCCAGAGTTCCTCAAGATGCCTCGGCAGAAACCTCGATGCCTTGTGGCCGCCGTTCGCAACGTCATTCCTCAAGTTGCCACTTGCACACCTCGTGCTCCTAGGCTTCCTACCATCGCTCTCCCAGTGGAGGTGATGGTGGATGGAGGCGCCACTTAGCTTCCCCACCCCGTGGTGGTTCTGGTTGGTCCTCGGATCCTCCTCTCGGTGCTCGTCAGACATTTTTTGGGAAATGGCCTCACTTAGATTTGGCAATTTCTCCTCTATGGCCAGAGGTCAAAGATGCGGAGGCTACCACTGATCCTCCTCCTACTACTACTGAAGATGGCTGGACTATTCCTAGCTTGACCCCCAATCCCAAAGATGATTGGGGCTTCCATGATAGAGATGAACCACCACCCTCGGCTAGCATTGCTTTGGCCGCCTGAGGTTGCCTTTTATATTTTTTTATTTTTTTATGAATAGTGTTTAATTTTGGCTACGGTCATGTGAACTCATTCGCGGGGTGATCTTGTATCCCCCGGCCCTTTTTTGTGAATTGTATTCTTAATATATTTTAATTAATAGAAAGGGACTATTCATCCAAAAAAAAAAAAAGTAAGCTTTTATTTTTGCAATTGGTTGAAAGATTGCATTTCAAGTTGAAAAGGTCTTGAGCTTCCAAATTAATGGGTGTTAATGTTTTAGACATTATAATTAGAGCACAAAGCGAACCTTAATAAATCTGATCTGCACAACCAAAAGGAAGAAGTGTGCTAATGCAATATATATTCTAAAAGGGGGTTTGGATTCCAAAACGGATAATCTGATGTGATAAAGTAATGTAAGTTTGAAAGAAAACAAGAGAGAGTAAGTCCACCTAAAAATAAAATAGGGAGAATGGACTTTTAGACCCAAAGTTTTGAGAATCTGGATGTTGGAGCCATTTGTAATTGCAAATTTGGGAAATAAGGATCTAAATATTTTTGCTCATAAATGTTTACTAGAAAATGGTTAGGAAAAGTTGACCTTTTGGGAATAAGTCAACTTTTTGGGGATAATTTGCCAAGGGCGACTTGTTCCTAGAAAAAATTGATGAAACTTTCTCAGATATTATAGATGCACTTGTACTACTCAATTCCAAAATCACAAGTCCACAACCTATTCATGTATATAGAAATATGAGGAAAAGATTGTGGAAAGGGGTTTTCCTTGGTCAAACCCCTAGTAAGGAATGAACCTTGAAATGTGATAGAAATTACATAAATGAAATTATGTAAAAAGGTAAATTATTGATTCATCTTGTATGAGATCCTCATGAATGTAATTCGTAATCACTCAAATGCACGAACATGGTTGAATGTGCTTGTTCTCCAAAGATTTGACTTTGGAATGAGATTTAGAATCAAGGATTCAATCATAATCTTAAAGAAGTGGAGACTTAGAGACCTTTAAATCTTGAATCTATCTTCTCAATCACACACCTTGATTTCTTGATTTCTTGAGGGATAGCTTATACTTCTTATGATTTAATATTATGGAAAATAATAGGAGATAATATCCTTTTATACTAAACTTACTCTATTTTGGGGTTCAAATTTGATAAATGCTAACCAAAATTGGAAAACCTAAAAGAAAACCCTACCATTAGGCCCTAGCACAAATATGATCTGAAAACCCCAGGAACGAGTCACCATTAGCAACTTGTCCTAGGTAAACTAGGTCTAAAATATATGAGAATGTCGGGGATGGTGAAAAGAAGCAGGGGAAGAAGTATTAGGTATTTTTGATCAAGCCTAATGGACATTCAAACCATGGAATCACTAAAATGGGGTCTCATAGGTCTTAAAGAATCCAATTATGTGTGTTATATTTTATGACAATACATTTACCCCATACTTTAACAGGAGTATGAGATGAGATCATGATTTTCATAGAGTTTTATCAAATGCATAAGAATGACCTTGTCAAGGTCAAGGAGACAAAGAAACATCAATCACCTAGGTGACTCAAATCTTCATTAAATCCAAAACCATGATGGGAGAGGCATCACTCGAAAGAGAGAGAAAGAGAAGAACACAATCACTAGTCTAGTAAGAGATTGTCATACTAGGGATCACATAAAAAGGAAAATGCTATAAAAGATGGTATTGAATTGTCTAGCAAGATAGATTATGCTAGTTAGTCCATAATAAATGACTAGGCCTTAAGGAAAGCATTGTATCTATTAAGGGACCTGAGAAAGGAATGATCAAGCCTAGGGAAATCATTGTCTTAGTAGGGACCAAAGGAAGAGACGAGGCATATGGAAATAATTTTCTCATTAGGGATCAAAGAAAGTGATAAGGCCTAATGAAAGAATTATCTCCTTAGGGACCAAGAAGAAGGATTTGTCCTTAAGGAAAGTCTTATTCCCATTAAGGGATAAAATGAAAAGTATAAACACAAGGAGCTAATTATCTCCTTGGTCATCCACAAGAGAGGCTACATTGAATCATTACATATGTGTGCACACAATGTGAAACATGAGTAGAGTGTATGTACGCATCTTAAAGAAATTGTAGATGCCTTAGCAGGAGCAATGGCTTTAACCAAGAAGGCATACACCTACAAGAGATGTTTCCACTATAAGCCTCCCTACCAAAAACAAGGACAAATTAAAAGAAATAAGAACATGAAAAAAAGAGCATGGAAGGGATCTACTAATTCTAGGGTTAGTATGACGATATGATAATTCATGAGATATTATATCAAAATGAGCTATCCTCATCCCCCATAGGTAGTGTAACTATAAGCATAATGAAAGAATGACACATCTTAAGCTATGAGGAAGAGCCTTTTTGGGCTAGAACTATGGTGACCAAAATGAAAAAGTGGATACCATTTTGCACCATCCCTGATTAGACAACATAAAAGGCACATTTACGAATATTGGCGCATGCATGAGATAACATGTAACAACATCTAGAAGAAGTGAGGTGCAAATAGATATTTTTTATGATGTTTTGATTCCTTTATCACCTTGCAACAATGGAGCAAAAAGGGTTACTTAAATAAAATATAAACAATGCATATTAAATGAAGCACATCATGGGGGAAACAAATTATAACAAGTAAAAATATAAAATCCATCACATAAGAGAATCTAATCAAGCATATCACCTACCCCCCATCTTGGTCTATAGTATTTAGGGAAGGTGGGAAAGTCACAAGAGGAGAAAAATCAAGCACAATAGATAGAACAATGAGTAGTTCCAAATAAGGGTTGTGCTATAAAGATGTTTCACTTTATTTGTCACTAGGAGTGATAGATATTTTGTTGGTGCCAACTGACACTAAGAGGGTGGGGGGGGGGGGGGGTGAATCAATACTTGCTCTAAAACTGGTTACTCTCATAAACATTCTAAACAAACTAAACAATAGTCTCTTAAAAGTTAAAACAGTGATAAAGGTAATGTAGTAAAACCATACTATATTACACAAAGATGCAAACATCAATGACATAGATATTTTTGCATGGAAACCTCCATTGTGAGGGTAAAAATACTACAACATCTGGGGTCAAATTGCAATGGTGGTGTAATTTGTGGTGATTTTCATTTTATTTTTTGCAATTGTCCTCGACACCATTGCAATACCGATGTTGGCATCCTAATTGCAATGCCCATGTGAGTATTAAAAAAAATGACATAAATCATTTCCCCATTTGTTTTGATTGTGGAGAGATGTGCATGAAAGAGGGTGGAGAGCTCCAAATGAGGGTGGAGAGCTCTGAACATTGTTGTGCCCTTGTGATATCTATAGTTCATCGTGGTGCCCTTTCTCTATAATTTTTTTGTCATGCCCTTATGATCTCTACATTTCATTACAGTGCCCTTGCTTTGCAATTTCATTAGCATGCCTTGTGATCTCTACATTTTGTTGTCATGCCCTTGTTCTGTGATTTCATTGTCGTGCCCTTTCTTTGTGATTTTTTTGTCGTGTGGTGCCCTTGTGATTTCTATGCCCTTGCTCTATGATTTTATTGTTCTATCGTGCCCCTGCTCTACAATTTCATTGTCATGTCATGCCCTTGCTTTGCAATTTTGTTATTGCGCCCTTACTTTGCAATTTTCTTCAAGGGCTATGTAAATGTTCTTTTCTTTTCTTTCTAAACAAGTATCTCTTTATATTTCCTTCTAAATATGTATATCTTAGAGATCTTTTTTAAGGTGCTTATTACATCTTAGCATAATAGAAAATTGATCCAACTGCATACATATTCTAGACTCCAAATAATAAAACAATAAAAATCACTCAACCCGTGCTAAGTGACTTACCTCAAGATCCTGCACAAAAATAATGTAGACTAGGAAAAATGGACAAAGTTCACAAGAAATTTTACAAAAACATATCATAGAAAATTATTTTAGAAAGAAACTAGCCATAACTTAGTTAAGTGGGTCTAGTTGTTGATTACAAATTCCTGTAGAACTATCATTAGATTAAGTATAATAAAATGAACAATCAGTTGTTCCCAGCTAGCAGGATCAAATACAATTTTCCAAGGTGATAAAATTGCATATGCAGATGCATCACTTACATGATAGGCATGAAGTGCATACCCCATTTTATAACGAATGGTTGGATATAAAGGCTCCATATGCTAGACCAACAATGGAAGCCAAGGATGTAACCATGCATGTATTGGCACACTCTCCCTATAAGGATGATACAGAAGCATCCTGGGGTAGTGGGCCATCTTACATGTTAGAGGGATTCTAGTAGAGTTGAGTGGACCTATTTGGGTCTTGGTTAATTAATTTTGATGTATTTAATAAGCATCATAATCCTTTAAAGGTATTTGGTATTTAATTTATGTTGCAGGACGACTTGTGGCTCTTCAAGTATTTAATGTAAGGGATATTTAGTTTGTAGCTTACTGGGTTGACTTTTGGCTTAGGTTGGTATACCTAAGGGGTATTGTGGATTCTTTAGTCATTATTCATCAATCTTGGAGAAGAGGATGTGGTAGAGGAGCAAATTTTGAGAAGGGCTAATGGTTGAGGCTTGGGAAACAAGGAGATTACTTGGTGGGCTTGCAAGCATACATTTAGATCTTCCTTGAAGGTTTCTACCAGAGTGTGGATCTGGACTAGCTAGGGTTTGGGTTGGCTCTCAAGGGATCTTGTAGATTTATTACTTGCTTTGTATTTGGTTGTAATCAAGAAGGCTTTACAGCCCGACACAGTGCATGTAATCAATTATATCTATGAATAACTTATTGTGATTTGGCTTTAAATCTTGCATCGTTGTGTTTTCATTATGTGGTTATTTGTTGGGGGTTTGGACATCTCCTTTGAGGATTCTCCTACCTTGAACTACATTAAATGGTATCAGAGGGAAGGTTGTTCCTAAGTGTGTAGACCAAGCGTCAAAGTTGAGGCAGTTTGCACCATGATCTTATGAAGTGGATTTATTAGGGTTTGCAAAAATCTTGGAAGATGCCTTCGAGGAGATTGGATCCTAGGGCAATTGATGATCTTAGTGATGTTATGGAGGAAAAGATCTTAGAGAAGATTAGAGCAAAATTCAGATCTGAGATGGCGTTGATGAAGAGTGATATGATCATTGAGATCATAAGTGCTATAGGTGGTGTACCTCAGCATGCAGGTACTAAAGATGGCTATTAAGAAGTTTTTGAAGACTTTGAAGTTCTATATCAAATGGAGAGGGAAAAACTAATCATGTGGAGAGACTATGAGAAATAGGGTTGGTCAGTTTGCTAGACCTAGATCTCAGTTGAAATTGAAGGGTTTCTAATTTCTCAGGTACTTTGAATCTTGAAGACTTGATTGATTGGATTGGTGAATTAGAAGACTGCTTTGAGCTTGAGGATATTGAGGATCCACTCAGAGTAAGGTTGACACAAACTAAGCTGAAGAGACATGTTGCTCTTTGGTGGAAATAATTGTAAAGAGGAGAGGAGGAAGGTGAAATGAAGATCACTAGATGGAGGTTGATGGTAACTAAATTGAAGGCTAAGTTCATTCCTACTGATATGGACTTGAGTTGTTTAAAAGGTTGCAGAATTTGAAATGGAAGGATATGTCTATGAAAGATTATATCGAGGAATTCTACAAGTTTACTATTCGGTCTGGGCATAGAGAATTTTGAAAGTAGAAGGTAGCATGATATATTAATGGTTTGAGATTCAATATTTAGGATGAGGTTGGTATGCTGAATATTTCTTTGGTTGAGGATGATTATTAGTATGCTTTGAGAGAAGAAGAGAAGCTAAAGAGAAAAAATTAATGTAGTTCCCAAGGGAAGGAGAACCAAGACTATTGGACAAAGGCTAAACCGAGTGCAAAAGATGAACCAAATCCTATTAATCAGAAGAAAAGGATAGGTAGAGGTGAGTTTAAGGGTACTTGTTTCATATGTCATGAAGGACATAGATCTTATGAGTGTCCACAGAAGGCTTGTGACGGAAGAGCTACTATTGTGAATGAGGTTGAAGACAATGAACCTGAGAAAGGAGAGGGTTTGCTAGCTAGGTGAGTGTTGGTTGGTCAGAGGACACTGGAATCTTGTCAGAGGAGTAATTTGTTCAGGACTCGTTGTAAGTCTAGTGGTAAAGTTTGTAATATGATTGTGGATGGTGGTAGTACTAGCAACCTTGTTGCCAAGAAGATGGTTCATAAACTTGGTTTGAAGAGATTGAGACATCCTTATCCTTATAAGATTGGCTAGTTGCACGGTAAGTATGCTTTGGAAGTGAGGGAACAATGCCTTGTTGATTTCTAGGTTGGGTAGTATAAGGATCAAGTGTTGTGTGATATTTTGGACATGAACAATTGTCATGTGTTTCTTGGTAGACCTTGGCTATAGTGTCTCTCGTGTTTTCAGTCTATACCTTGATGTATTTTGATTTGAGAGATACTTGTACTCTTGTTATTTGTACTTTGAGATGACCTGATGGTTGTATGTTATACTTTGATTTCCAATATCATAGATGTTAGATCTTTATATAAATGTTGTTCAGTTGATCATATTTGCATGTTGATGTCATTTTGAGATGACAGTATGTTTTATGATGATATGTGGTTATCCAGTATTTGGACATATTTTTGATTATGTTATATGTTGGATTTATTATTGTGGTGATTTACTTCATTCTTGTTTTATTGTGCTTTATGCAAACATGAGTAATGTAAATGGATTATTTCGATATTTAATGCCTTTACTGCTCTGGCTATGTTATTATATGCAATTGCACTTGATCATGTGTTTTAGTGTACATGATTTATATCCCTAGTAGTGGCACCTAGAGTTAGTGATTCAACTATTCATATTTTACCAATATCATCCCTGTATGGTCGACGTATCCTTAATTAATTGTTAAATTTAACCTTCCATTGATTGGATTAAATTTGGAATAATTTTCATTATGTGACTAGACCTTTGAGTGTGTCTATGCATTTAGAGGTTCGCATTGTTGTGAAATTTGTTAAGGAAATTTCTATGATTTTGGATTTTTGAGCTTTAAATTTTATTGAATTTAATTTATGGCAGCTTTGCCTTAGGTGAATTCCAATAACTTAGAATAGCCTATTTCTATTTGGGTTGATTCAGGATCTAGCTAGTCCTTCTAGTTATGTACCCTAATTGATTATTCACTCAAAAAGTGAATAAGTATTGAAAGAGGAAATTAATTCCTCACTTCTCACTTTAAAATCCTCTTCTGGAGGATTATATTTATGTTTGTTGTGAGAGCTATGAGCATGGAATCTTTACAAGATCGGTCTTGTTGGATCTAGCTCGGGGAGACCTTGTTGCCTCGTGATTGTTGGTAGCTTTTGCAGGTTATTTATTTTATTGTGTTGTTTCCTTTTTCAACCCCTTTTGTTGTCAAGTAGAACTCTCTTATTTTCATGTTTTGGCTAAGTTTTTATATTTGTTTCTAGTAGTTGTTTGTTAGGAGGCTGAGAACTAGTGTTCCCCTTTGTTTTTATTTTTTGGTTTTGCTTGGTTGGTCGGGTATGAATGTTTTCCCAATTTTTGGGATGAGGGTTTACAATTTTGCGTTGTTATGCTGGCCATTTTTGCATATAGTGTCTAAACCTAAATTATATTGGATTTTCATGGCTTTTGTGCCCAAAGACCAAATGAGTTTTTATTTTTGATGTTTTTGAGTTTTGGAGTTTTTACCTCAATTTGTGTGTTGCCCAATTTTCTCAGGTTTTCTTGGCATGTTGTTGATCATGGACTTGGAGCATCTATATGATATCAATCAAATCATTGTTGCACTTTTATGTTGCATTGGGATGCATGTCACATCTATCCTTCCGAGTCTATTTTTAGTTGAGTGTTTTCTTTGCATTGTGATCTCATCTAGTCCTTGTGTTATGATCTTCCTAATGGTGGTGCACCACACACGAGCACATACACATGCATTTCTTGGGTGACTTGCGAGGCCCGATCTTCCTTGTTACTTTTGGGAGCTATGATCATTTGGGTTGGGTTGGAATATGCATGTCTATGAGCACTCATCATTTAATGAGCATGGGTTGGGTAGGGTAGCATATGGAGGGGGCTTCAATCTCACAGGCTAGTGATCATTATGCCTAGAGAGTTGGTCGAGGAAGTTTTAATTAATTGATAACTAAATAAAACACTGGGTGGTAATAAAACTTTAGATAATAAAATTTTTAGTGCGAGATCCTTCTATTGAGGAGTTGAATCCACACAATCCAAGCTTGGGCTTTCCAATGCCAAGCGACTCTCCATGATGTCAGCCCCTATATAGTAACCCATTGAGTGTCTAACTAGGACCTGTAGTACTTGCATTATCTCATGATCTTGGTTTCAGTCATCATTACTATCTTGCATGAGTGTTAACCATGGATGTTTTCTTTGTGTATGCTTGTGGTTGGATCATTATCTCCATTAGCATGGTGGAAGTGGACCTATGGGTTCCACGTGGTTGGGAGGCCTAGTTATCTTCACCATAGTTGGGAACTGGTGTACAAAGATGGTCTATTATCCTAGTGCAATCATTGCTTGTTGTTTCACTTGGTACTTTAGATTCTAAAGTATCTTATCTTGTGATTTATGCTTTCATTAGAATGCTTGGATATCATGTTAGAAGATGTTAGTTTATTTGACACATTCCTATATTATGATATTTAGCATATGTTAGATGACGTGTTTGATTAGTTGGAATATCTAATGCTTTACTTTTAGCATGCTAGATTTCCTTGTTCTTATGATGTTATTATGTTTTAGTAGTGACATCCTCATGAGACAGCTCTAACGATCTAGTTGGTAGTTTGGGATGTTACATGTGAGGGATGGCTAGGACCTTTGATGTCTCATGATGCTATTATGGTTGGGAGCAATCACACATGAGTTTTGTTATTCTTGTTCATCGTGATGTTGTTGTTGTATACTACAATGTTTCTTTTAGTATGTTTCTTTTTTTGCTATGTTTTAGATGGTTTGATGTAGTTTTCATCTTGTAGTTATGGTATTCGAGTGTCTAAGCTTTGATTTGTGGATTTGGTACTCCCCAATGTGGAGGAAATTCATTTCCTAGCTTTTTACCTTA
Organism: Cupressus sempervirens; assembly: GCA_028749045.1. Lineage (NCBI taxonomy): Eukaryota > Viridiplantae > Streptophyta > Pinopsida > Cupressales > Cupressaceae > Cupressus > Cupressus sempervirens. The sequence goes on along the minus strand of CM053789.1, from coordinate 568,587,337 downwards.
ATGTTTTCTGGTTTGTTGATTTGTATCCTCATGCAAAATTGTACTTTCTCGCGTAAGAATGCAAAAGTTCATGTGGTGTTGGGTTTCCTCACATGGCTCATAATGTATTCTTGTGCAAATCCCCACACCATTTTTGGGTGTTTTGGCTACTGGGCCAAGCATGTCCTCACATGAAAGGCATATCCTCACGTGGCTTGTTGTACTTCCTCATGCAAAAATTTATCAGTTGTGTTTCCTCATATGAAAAATAGGGGGCATCTCCGCTAGTTTTTGAGGAACACAATTGGGTGTTTTAAGTCCCCTTTGGGTTTGCTTAATTTTCCATGCTTCGACAGATCCAAGATTCCTTGTTCTATTATCATCTTTAGTTTTTGTTTTCTTTGTTTGAGTGTGCTATTTTAATAGTGGCATTTGGAGGTTTGTTGGTTATCAGGATTGTGATTGAGTCTTCTATTGTGATCTTTGTGATCCTCATATTTTGAGTGTCATGTACATCCATACTTATTTTAAATTTTTTTAAATATTGGCTTGTATTGAATCCTTGTTCCAAGGATCTCTGGGCAGGGCATTACATCTAGTACCAAAGCCCATGTTGCAACATTGGGATCTCTGTGTTATGCTTCCACTATGTTATCGTTTTAAGTGTATGTATTGTTATCTTATGTTATAATATCTTTTTGGTTCATGTTTTCGACTCTTATGATTATGATGTATGTTTCTAACACTTATCCTATGATTCCTTAGTAATGCCCCTTGCACATAGACTTGGTGGTTGGGGTGGTAACTGACAGAATAATTGTGAAGAAGAACACCATGAAGAGGAACATTAGGACGGAGAGGGGGAATAGGGTTATAATGGTAAGAATGGCATTGGGGTATTGATGCTAGTGCTATAGGAGATTCTAGCTCAACTGGGTCCTCATACAGAGGAACATCGATAAGATCATGATCAGGAAGAGGGATCTCATCATAGAGATTCCCACATGTCAGATCGCGGGGAAGAGGAAGAGTGTGACCATGAGCGAGAATGTTCTTGTACACCACTTGGTGGTCGAGGGCATTGATAAAGAGGCCATGATCATAATGATGATGACTTCACTTAGGTGGAGATGATGTAGGAACTTCAGAGGTCCAAACCACCATTGTTTGATGGTCATGGGACAAGGCTTGAGACTAAGACTTGGTTATTAGACATGGGAAATTACTTCTCCTTATTACCTTATGGAAGCAATGTGAAGGCCCATTGTGCAATCACACAGTTGAGGGACCATGTGTCTATTTGGTTAGATATGGAGAGTGAAAAGCTCCTTATTATTGTGACAAAGCTCGCTTGGGCAATTTTCAAATAGATGTTTAGGGAGAAATTCCTATCTCCATAGTACTGTGAGGCCCATACTGATGAATTCCATGAGCTCAAGCAAGGGAATATGACAACATACCAGTATGAGAAGAATTTCCTTGGCTTGAAGGAATATTCAAGCTATCGGCATGATGAGACATTCCTCACTCAATATTTTGTTAGAGGCTTTAGGTACTCTATAATTGGAGATGTTCATGTTCATCAACCTAGGATGCTTACACTTGTTGTAGAGAAGGCAAGGATTCTTGAGAGTAATGTGACTAGAGGGTTCAATAGTAAATCAGGTTCTTAGAACCAAAGTGCATAGAACTCAGGGCAAGATGCATAGTTTATTCAGTCCTCAAGGAAAGGCCAAGCCTAGCCAGCACCCTTTTAGGGTGGTTATCACCATAAGAATAAGAAGAGTTGTTGGAGAAAGGGTGGACAGTCTTCAGGTACCTCCAAAAAGAAAGGGGATGACCAAAGTCATGGGCAAAATCTTACCAGGATTGCCCTCCTTAGAGTGGTCAATAAAACTCTAGTAGGGGTAGTGCACCATATCCTAGTGCTCCTCAGGGTGGTCATGGAACTGGTTCTAGCTTTTCAGGAAACTATTATTCTTATGGCCAGCCTGGCCATAAATCTTTCAGATGTCCTATTAAACCATCTTTAGGACCTAGTAAGGGTGCAACTAGATTGGAGCCTATTGTGGGAGATGTAAAAAGGAGCCATCGAGCCTTTGTGGTGGTTGACAAACATCAAGATGAACATCAAGGTACCATAGTCAAGGCTACAGGTACGTTGCATGGTATTTCATCTTCAGTATTATTTAACTCTGGTGCTTTAGATTTTTTTAATTTCCATCTCTTATTCAATGTTGTGGGCTAGTGGCATTATGTCAGGTCAATTGGTGGTAGGTTGAGTTAGCCATAGGATCTAAAGTGGCTATAAACTCCTTGGTCAGAGGTTGTGTGTTGACTTTGGGTACCTTCACCACCATAATGGATCTTCATATCCTACCTCTAGGATCGTATGACATTGTGTTGGGCATGGATTGGTTAGCCACCCATTAGGCAAATATAGATATTCATCATAACTTAGTATAGTGTGTTAATGACACAGGTGGGCAGGTGGAACTTTTAGGGGTTCAGAGATCAATCTCACTTTGGATGATCTCAACTAATTAGGTAAAGTAGAGTATGCGAAAGGGTTGTCAGTTGTTTGTTTTTTCTGTTAGTGATCTTGAGGAGCTCGAGAGTTTTATAGTGACACTAGATGATCACACACTCCTTCATGAGTATGCAGATGTATTTCTTGATGAGATATTTGTTATGCCACTGCAACGTGACATTGATTTTTGGATTGATCTTGTACCAAGAGTGGAGCTGATTTTATGTGCTTCTTATCACATGACTACTTAGGAGTTGAGTGGACTCAAATTGAAGTTGGAGGAATTTTTGGCCAAAGGCCATATTCATTCAAGTGTATCCCCATGGGGAGCACTAGTCATCTTTGTGATGAAGAAAAATGGATCATTGCATTTATGCATTGACTACCAGTAGTTAAATAAGGTGACAGTGAAAAATCGATATCCTTTGCCAAGGATAGATGACTTGTTTGATTAGACGAAGGGAGTACAAGTATTCTCAAAGATTGATCTTAAGTTGGGATACCATCGGCTCATATTCAAGAGGCTAACATTCATCAAACATCTTTTCATACACGATATGGGCATTATGAGTTCATGGTTATACCCTTTGGGTTAACCAATGCGCCATCAGTGTTCATGAGTTTGATGAATGGAGTATTTTGTATGTACCTCAATTGGTGTGTCATTTAATTCTTGGATGACATATTGATCTATTCAAAGACTATTGAGGAATATGAGGTCTATTTATGCCAGGTATTGCAGTGTTTGCGAGATCATCATTTGTATGGCAACTTGGGTAAATGTAAATTCTTCTAGCTAGAGGTGAAGTATTTGGGGCATGTCATCACTAGTGATGGTATTATAATGGATCTAGTGAAAATCTGAGCTATCATGGATTGGCTGGTACCCATTAATATTTTTGAAGTTCGTAGTTTCATGGGATTGGCGAGTTACTACCATATATTTGTGAAGGATTTCTCATGTGTAGCTCATCCCATCACTTCTATTGAGGGAGAAGGGAAGAAGAATGTTTGATTAGATCAGTTTGAGGCAACATTTAATTCTCTTAAGGAGTGTTTGACTAGTGTACTAGTCCTTGCAGTGCCTAATCTTATAGGTGATTTCATGGTATGCATAGATGCTTCATTGGAAGGCGTGGGTGCAATGTTCATGCAAGATGGTCGAGTGACTGCATATGAGTCTAGAAAACTAAAGGACCATGAAATTAACTACCTCACTTATGATTTGGAACTTGCGGACATAGTGCATACTTTTGTTCATTGGAGGCATTTCCTTTTGGGACACAAGTTTGAGTTGCATAGCGATCATAGGAGCTTGCAGTATATCTTTACTCAAAATGCGCGACAGTGTTGTTGGATGGAGTTCTTGTGTGAATATGATTTTGATATTCACTATATTAAAGGGAAAGACAATTCCATCAAGGATGCCTTAGGTTGGAGGATACATGTGTTGTCATTAGGAGTGGATTTGTGAGGCTATATCTTAGAGGCATTGCCTAGTAATACTTGGTATTAAGAGGTGAGGGTAGAGATTGAGTCAGGACGTACCCTTGAGGGGGGGGTTTTCAAGAAGATGCATGCTAATCTTAAATAGTTGTACTTTTGGGAAGGGATGATGCATGATGTTGTTGATTTTGTGGCTTGATGTCTCTAGTGTCAGAGAGTGAAGATAGAGCATCAACATTCGATGTGTCTTTTGCAGCTGCATGCCATTCTAGAGTGGAAGTGGGATACAATATCTATTGGCTTCATCACTGGGTTACCTATGTCATCATGATGACATGATTGTATTATGGTGATAGTGGACAAGTTGTCCAAGGTAACACATTTTTCACCCATGAGGATATCCTACACAACTTCTTTCATAGTGCATGTTTTCTTAGAGGATATTGTTTGTTTGCATGGGATTCCTCATAGGATAATTTCAAATAGAGATACATTGTTTACTTAAACACATGGACATCTCTCTAGCATGCTTTGCGCATGCAACTCAATTTCAGTTTGGCTTATTACCTAGAGACCAATGGTCATACTGAGAGAGTGAACCAGGTTTTGGAAGATATGCTTCACATGTATGTGATGGATAGGTAGGCAAAGTGGGAGGATTATTTATACCTTGTTGATTTTTCATATAACAACAGTTATCATAGTTCTCTTGGCATGTCACCTTTTCAGTCCTTGTATGGTAGACTATGTCATACCCCTTTGAGTTGGGATCATTTGGAGGACTATGTACTTCTAGGTCTAGATATGCTTTAGGATATGGAGCAATAGGTTGTTCATATTAAAGAGCATTCAATTACTACTTAGGATAGACAAAAGTAGTATGTAGATGCCCATAGGTTGGATCGTCACTTTTCTGTTGGTGACAAGGTGTTTTTGAGAGTGCATCCAAGTAAGAGGTCCATCTGTTATGGGAAAGGCTCTAAGTTGGTGCCACATTTTGTCAGACCATTTGAGATCCTTGAGAGGATTGGTCATGTTGCTAATCGACTAGTGTTTCCACCTAGCCTATTGTGCATCCATGATGTTTTTCATGTTGCTTTTTTGAGACAGTATATTCCCGATGTGACCCATGTTCTTAATTGGGATGCTTTACAAGTAGAGGAAGAGTAGCTTTCTTTGGAGCTCATTCGCATCCTTTAGCATTGAATACCAACTTTGAGAGTTTTTGAAATAGAGTAGTTAAGGGTCTAGTTGGACCCAAGTGATGAGATCTCTGTGACTTGGGAAGATGTTACACATTTGAGAGAATTGTACCCCTATCTTTTGCAAGCTTCTATGCGTAAGCGTATGCCTAGTGGGGGAGGAAGTAGTGCCTTTCATGTTTGCAATATGTACCTTGATGTATTTTTATTCCAGAGATACTTGTACTCTTGTTATTTGTACTCCAAGATGACCTGATGGTTGTATGTTATACTTTTATTTCCAGTATCATAGATGTTAGATCTTTATGTTGTTCAGTTGATCATATTTGCACGTTGATGCCATTTTGAGATGACAATATGTTTTATGATGATATGTGGTTATCAGGTAATTGGACATATTTCTAATTATGTTATATGTTGTATTTATTGCTATGGTGATTTACTTCATTCTTGTTTTATTATGCTTTATGCAAATGCAAGTGATGTAAATGGATTATTTCGATATAATCGAATAAATGGTTAAATTAGGTATTTAATGCATTTATTTCTCTGACTATGTTAGTATATGTAATTGCACTTGATCACGTGTTTTAGTGTTCAAGACTTATATCCCTGGCAGTGGCACCCAGAGTTAGTAATTTAGTTGTTCATATTTTACCAATGTCATGCTTGTATGGTCAACGTATCCTTAAATAATTATTAAATTAAACCTTTCGATGATTGGATTAAATCTAAAATCATTTGAATTATGTGACTAGACCTATGAGTGTGTTGTGCATTTAGAGGTTTGCATTGTCAGGAAGTTTGTTAAGGAAATTTTTGTGATTTTGGGTTTTTGGGCTTTAGATTTTATTGAATTTAATTTTTAGCAGCTTTGTGGTGTAGGAGCACCCACATAAAATATTTTGGACGTGATTTCTACATGAAGAATTTATCCCGATTTTGTCTTTATGATAAGATCTTTTCTTGGGATTCGTACAGATCATTGTGGGGTCATTCTTCCCCATTCTAATATTGATCTAAAGTATTTTGTAATTTGTTCTTCCTATTTTGTAAAAATCTAGAATTTTCCATAGACCGTCTTAGCAAGTATAAATAGAGTTTTAGGTTTAGGTTTAGGTTTGGGTTTGGGGCAAGTTTTTGGATATGTAATTATGAGGAGAAGAAATTTGTAGGAGAGCAAGTGTATATACTATTCATTTGATGAATTAATTGAGAAGAATATTATTATCTATCTTTGTCTGGTGTTGGTTCCTTTTGGTTTTTGCTTCTATTGAGTTTATCTCTAAATCATTTTTGGTATCAGAGCTTGGGGAAATCTCTTGAGGCAATTAGATTTTATGTCTGGATCAAATTCAGAAGCTGAAACATCAAACATGGTCACCAATGCTGAACTGGCAAAGAAGATGCAAGACTATGAGAAAATCAATAAGCGGTTATTAGATGAATTTGAGAAGATGAAGGGATAGATGGAAAAGACAACAAAGATCTCCTTAAAGTAAGAGGAAGAAGGGGAAGAAGAGGATACCCCTGAGTAGGAGGTGGTTAACTTACCTGTAGACTAGAGATACTTTATAGAAGCCCTTGAAAGAGTTGGCAAGAAGGATGCCAAAGGTGACCTACCCATCTTCTCAGGAAAGATGGATGTTGGTGCTATTGTGGATTAGATAGAAGCCTTGAACAACCATTTTGAATGTGAAAATATAGTAGAGAAGGACAAGGTAAAAATTTTGAAGTCAAAGTTGAAGGGACTAGCCCTCACTTGGTGGAATTTCACTCAAGGAGAAAGGGTCAAAGAAGGTAAGAACATGATAAATTCATGGGAAAGGATGTGTGCCAAGGTGAGAGATACATACTTACTTAGGGATTATGAAATCCAACTTCATCAAAGGAGACAAAGTTTAAGACAGAAGGAGCTAGATGTCACAACCTATACTAAAGAATTCCAAAAAATAAGCCTGAGGGCAAAGCAGAGTGAATGTGAAAGTGTAAAAGTTGCTAGATATCTCAATGGATTGAGGTTGAACATTCAAGAAGAACTTAATTTATTGTGTCTTGATATAGTACATAAGTGTTATCAACTAGCTTTGAAGGTGGAAGCCAAATTGAAAAGAAGGCAAGAACAAAATAGCAGAGGAAGAGGAAGAGAACAAAGGGGAAGAGGAAATTTCCAAGGAAGAGCACAAAACCATGAAAATCATAAGGAGATAACGCAAGAACCCAGTCAAAGTGAAGGAAATTTCAGAGGTAACTTCAGAGGTAGAAGAGGCAGTTCAAGAGGTGGATTTGGTGGTAGAAGGGCAAGTTTGATTATTTGTTTCAATTGCAATAAGGAGGGATATTATGCATCTAGGTGTCCGGATAGAGAAAGTTCAAGTTCACAAGGTGAAAGAAGAACACATTTGGTACAAGATGATGAATACCAAGAGAAGGAGATGGCTGACTTAGATAGTGTACCTGAAAGAGGATAAAGTTTAATGATGAAAATAACACTTTTGAAAGTGCCTACTACCATGGAACCACCACAAAGGAAAACTATCTTTAGGACTGCTTGCAATCCGAAGGTAAGGTATGTAAATTCATTATTGACTTAGGATCTACTAAGAATTTAGTTTCTCTTGAGATGGTTCAGAACTTAAAACTTAGGAGGATACCTCATCCTTTTCCTAATAAAGCTTTATGGCTAACAAAGGGTCAACAAACTCTTGTAAATGAGCAAGCATGGGTTAATTTTTAGATTGGAAAGTATACTGACAGAATTTTGTGTGATAGAGTTGACATGGATGCATGCCACCTATTATTTGGTAGGCCCTAGCAGTATGATTTGCAGGCACAACATGATGGAAAACTCAATATATACACCATCAAAAAGGATAGAAAAGTGATTAGATTGATTCCATTTGCTGATCATGAAGAAGTGGAAGAAAATAAAGAGAGGGAAACCAAAATTATGATGGTTGATAAAAAGGAATTCTTACAGGACATGAAGGATGAACCTAAACCTTGTTTTCATTTGCTGCCTAACCCACAACCACAAGAACCCATTGGAAATGACAAAAAGGAGGCTGAAACAAAGAAGACAATTCCTAATGAAGTGAAAGAACTTTTGGATAAGTATGAAGGTTTTATTTTAGAAGGAATGTCAAAGTCTTTATCACTTATATGAGACATTATTCATTGTATTGATTTCATTCCTAGAGCTACTTTACCCAATAAGGTTGCATACAAGATGACTCCTCAACAAAATGAGGAGATTGCTAGACAAGTAAAGAAGTTACTCGATTCTGGCTTGATTACAAAAAGCTTAAGCCCATGTGTTGTACTTGCTATTTTGGCACCTAAGAAGGAAGAAACCTAGAGGTTGTGCATTGATTCTAAAGCCATTAATAAGATTACAATCAGATATAGGTTTCCAATGCCAAGAATTGAAGATTTTCTTGATTGTTTGGGAGGTGCAAGGCATTTCTCCAAGATTGACTTAAAAAGTGGGTACCATCAAATAATGATAAGAGCTGGAGATGAATGGAAGACAACATTCAAAACCAATGATGGATTATATGAATGGAAGGTAATTCCATTTGGACTCTCTAATGCTCCTAGTACCTTCATGAGACTTATGAATGAAATACTCAAAGACTTCAATGGTAAGTTCATCATAGTATATTTAGATGACATATTAATTTTCAGCAAGACAAGGGAAGAACACCTAGAGCACATTGACATGGTTTTGAGAAGACTTCATGAGGAGAAATTGGTAATAAATTTGGAAAAGTGTTTGTTGATGCAAGAGGAGCTGACATATCTTGGTTTTGTTATCTCTCAAGGTAGCTTGAAGATGGATAAAGATAAGGTAAGTGTTATACTATCCTGACCACCCCCAAGAAAAATTGGAGATGTCAGAAGCTTTCATAGGAAATTCATAAGAAATTTCAATCATATATGATCCTATGTTAGAAACTATTAAAGGAGGAAGGAAGTGTAAGTTTGCATGGAGTCAATCATCAAATGAAGCTTTTGAATTGCTCACAAAAAAGGTTAGTGAGCAGCCAATTCTTTCTTTACCTAATTTTAACAAAGTTTTCCAAGTAGAATGTGATGCTAGCAAGGTTGCTATAGGGGCAATTCTTAGTCAAGAAGGAAAACTAGTGGCTTTCTCAAGTGAAAAACTTAATGAAGCCAAGCAAAAATACTCTTCATATGACCTATAAATGTGTGCATTGGTTCAAGCTCTCAAAAGGTGGAGACACTACTTGTTGCCAAAGGAGTTTTTTATGTCCATTGATAACCAATCCCTTAGTTTTCTGAATAGCCAAGACAAATTAAGTCATAGGCACATGAAATGGGTGGAGTATTTATAGGCCTATACCTTCACCATCAAGCACAAGAAGGGCATATCAAGTAAGGTTGTTGATGCTCTTAGTAGAAGGAATCTAATTGTCTCCCAAATACAACTACAAAGTGTGGGAATTAAAGCACTCAAGGATATGTATGTAGCAGATCCAAATTTTGGCAATATCTGCAAGGTATGTATGGAGTTTGGTGAAAGATACCATGCTATTTTTCTTGATTTTTGGATACAAGACAAACTTCTTTTCAAAGGAGGACAAGTATGTCTACCCAGGTGCTTTATGAGGACAAACATTATCAAAGAGAAGCATAGTGGAAAAATTGGTGGATATTTTGGTTTGGATAAAACCTTAGAATTGGTTAGAAGGTACTACAATTGGCCTAAACTTTAGACTGATGTTAGAAACTTTGTGGAAACATGTATGATTTATCGAAGGGCCAAAGGAAGGACTACAAATTCAGGGCTTTATCAACCTTTGCCAATACGATCTAGACCTTGGGAAAGCATAATGATGGATTTTGTAGTAGGGTTGCCACAGACACAAAAGGGGCATGATAGTATATTTGTTGTAGTAGATAGGTTCAACAAAATGGCTCACTTCTTACCATGTAAGTTGACCTATGATGCCTCTCATATAGTAGATCTCTTTTTCAAGGAAGTCATAAGGATTGATGGGCTACCTCTCAACATAGTTTCAGATAGGGATGCGAAGTTTGTAGGACACTTTTGGAGAACTTTATGGAGGAAACTTGGAACCAATTTATCATTCTCATCAACCTACCACCCTCAACTTGATGGCCAAACAGAGGTAGTTAATAGAACATTGGGAAATTTGTTAAGAACGCTCACAAGACAACATGCAAAAAAATGGGATGTAATCCTACCCTAAGCTAAATTTGCATATAATGAATCCATCAATAGAAGTACAGGAAAGTCACCATTTCAAGTGGTGTATGGAATTCATCCTAGAGGAATTTTTGAGTTAAGAGACATGAGTTCATAGCAACAAGTTAGTGCCCAAGGAGAAGAGTTTTCTATAGCCATAAAAGACATCCATGATGAAGTCAAAGCACAACTCTAACAAACCTCTGACAAGTATAAGAAGCATGCAGATCAGAAATGAAGACACTTAGAATTTGAAGTGGGAGATTTATTATGGGCAAATCTCAAGAAAGAGAGGCTACCAAAAGGTAAATCTACTAAGCTTATGTTGAGAAAACTAGGTCCTTGTCAAATATTGAAGAAGTTTGGAACCGATGCTTATGAGATAGGAATTTCTCCCATCTTCAACATACCAGACCTCACACCATTCAAAGCACCCACTGAAGAAATTGATACATGACAAATTTTTGATATAGAAGACATTCAATGTCTACCATTTAAGCAGACACCACAACTAGAAAGGATATTTGACAACAAAGTCATAAAGCAGACAAGAGGAAAGGATTCCAAGCAGTATTTGGTAAAACTCAAATGTTATTTAGATGTAGATGTTGCGTGGATGACTGAACAAGATATCAAGAAGTAAGGTATCACTCTACAAGCGCTCATCTCAAGTAGGCTTGAGATAAAATTTTCTGTGGAGTATGGTGCCTAAGCACCCACATAAAATATTTTGGACTTGATTTCTGCATGAATTTATCCTAATTTTGTCTTTATGATAAGATCTTTTCTCGAGATTTGTACATATCATTATGGGGTCATTCTTCCCCATTCTATATTGACCTAGAGTATTTTTTAAGCTGTTCTTCCTATTTTGTAATAATCTAGAATTTTCCATAGACCATCTTAGCAAGTATAAATAGAGTTTTAGGTTTAGGTTTACGTTTGGGGCAAGTTTTTTGATATGTAATTACGGGGAGAAGAAATCTATAGGAGAGCAAGTGTATATACTGTTCATTTGATGAATTAATTAAGAAGAATATTATTATCTATCTCTGTCTGGTGCTAATTCCTTTTGGTTTTTCTTTCGTTGATATTATCTCTGCATCACTTTGCCTTAGGTGAATTCCAATTACTTGGAATAGCTTGTCTTCATTTGGGTTGATTCAAGATCTAGATAGTCCTACTAGTTATGTGCCCTAATCGATTATTCACTCAAAAAGTGAACAAGTATTGCAAGAGGAAATTAATTCCTCATTTCTCACTTTTGGCAATTGGGAATTTGAGAGCTTTTTCCAAAATCCTCTTTTGGAGGATTACTTTTTCGTTCGTTGTGAGAGTTGTGGGCGTGGGATCTTCACGAGATCAGTCTTGTCGGATCCAACTTAGGCAGACCTTGCTATGCCATGATTTTCAATAGCTTCTATGGGTTAATTATTTTATTGTGTTGTTTTTTGTTTCAGCCCATTTTATTGTCAGGCAGGACTCTCCTATTTTCATGTTTTAGCTTAGTTTCTATATCTATTTTTGGTAGTTGTTTGTTAGGAGGCTGAGAACTAGTATTCCCCTCTATTTTTGTTTGTTAATTTTGCCTAGTTAGTCGAGTATGAATGTTTCCCAATTTTTGGGATGAGGGTTTGGGATTTCACACTATTATGTTGGTCATTTTTTTCATATGATGTCCAAACTCGAGTTTTATTGGATTTTCATGGCTTTTGTGCCCACAAACCAAATGGGTTTTATTTTTTATGTTTTCAAGTTTTGGGTTTTTTAACTCAATTTTTGTGCTGCCCAATTTTCTCCAGTTTTCTTGGCATGTTGTTGATCATGGACTTCGAGCATCTGTAGGATGTTAATAAGATTATTATTGCACTTTTATGTTGCATTGGGATGTGTGTTGCATCTATCTTCCTGAGTCTATTTTCAGTTGAGTGTTTTATTTGCATTGTGTTCTCATCCAGTCCTTGTGTTATGATCTTCATGATGGTGGTGTGCCACACACGACCACACACGCATGCATTTTTTGGGTGACTTGTGAGGCCTAATCTTTTGTGTTACTTCTAAGAGTTATGATAATTTTGGGTTGGGTTGGGAATATGCAGGCCTATGGGTACTCATTGTTGGATGAGCATGGGTAGGGTAGGGTAGCATATGGAGGGGGCTTCTATCTTGCAACTTGTTGATCATTGTGCCCAAAGGGTTGGCAGAGGAATTTTTAATCAAGTGATAACTAAATTAAACACTAGGTGGTAATAAAACTTTAGATAATAAAATGTTCAGTGCGAGGGCCTTTTGTTGAGGAGTTGAATCCACATGATTTGAGCTTGGGCTTTCTGATGCCAAGTGACTCTCCATCATGTCAACCCCTATATATAGTAACCCATTGAGTGTCTGACTAGGACTTGTAGTACTTGCATTGTCTTATGATCTTGGTTTCATTCATCATTACTCTCTAGCATGAGTGCTAGCCATGAACGCTTGCTTTGTATGTATTTTTGGTTGGATCATGATCTCCATCAACATGGTGGGAGTGGATCTATAGGTTCCACATTATTGGGAGCCATAGCTACCTTCACCACTACTAGGGACCAGTGTACAAAGATGGTCTATTATCCCAGTGTGACCGTTGCTTGTTGTTTCACTTGGCACTTTAGGTTCTAGAGTATGTTATATTGTGATTTATGATTTCATTGGAATGTTTGGGTATCATGTTAGATGTTGTTAGTTTATTTGACTCATTCTTGTATTATGATATTTAGAATATGTTAGATGACGTGTTTGATTAGTTGGAATATCTAATGTTTTACTTATAGCATATTAGATTTCCTTGTTCCTATGATGTTATTACATTTTAGTAGTGACATCCTCATAAGATAGCTCCGACAATCTGGTTGATAGTTTGGAATGTTATGCACAAGGGATAGCTAGGACCTTCGAGGTCTCATGATGCTATTATGGTTGGAAGGAATCATACATGAGTTTTGTTATTCCTGTTCATTACGATGTTGCTTCTGTATACTATGATGTTGCTTTTAGTATGTTTCTTTTACTGCTATGTTTTAGATGGTTGGATGTAGTTTTCATCTTGCAGTTATGGTATTCGAGTGTCTAAGCCTCAATTTATGGATCTAGTACTACCTAGTGTGGAGGAAATTCATTTCCTAGCTTTTTACCTTAATGTTTTCTAGCTAGCTGATTTGTATCCTCATGCAAAATTGTACTTTCTCATGCAAGAATGCAAAAGTTCACATGGTGTGCTAGGTTTCCTTGCATGGCTCATAGTGTATCCTCACGTGAAACCCTGCACTAGTTTTGGGTGTTTTGGTTGTTGGGCCAAGTAAGTCCTCACGTGAAAGGTAGATCCTCACATGGCTTTTTGTACTTCCTCATGCAAAGGAGTACTTCCTCACTTGAAAATATTTTAGTTGTGTTTCCTCACATGAAAAATAGGGGGCATCTCCACTGGTTTTTGGGAAATGCAATTGGGTGTTTTAAGTACCCTTTGGATTTTCTTAATTTTCCATGCTTCAACATATCTAAAATTCCTTGTTCTATTATTATCTTTGGTTTTTATTTTCCTTTTTTGAGTGTATCAATTTGGTAGTGGCATTTGGAGATTCATTGTTTACTGAGATTGTGGTTGAGTCTTTTGTTGTGATCTTTGGGATCCTCGTATGTTGAATGCCATGTACATCCATACTTGTTTTAAATTTTTTTATCTTGGCTTGTATTGAATCCTTGTTCCAAGGATCTACAGGCGGGGCATTACATTGGCAATATGATTGCAAGACTATGCATGATTGTTCCAAGAACATGTTTACTATTGAGAAAGGTGGTAAGAATTTTTCTCTGATTCCTTTACAAAATGAAGAGCTCAGAAGGAGTAACCTAAGTATTGGCAGCCGAGTTGAGTTGGCAAATTTTGAAAGGGTTAGTGATTAGTATGGATAGAAAACCAGTGGAACACTGAGGATGGAGGTAAAGAAGAAGCCGAAGAGCAAGGGAAAGAGTGTACAAGTTGAAGACTTGGAGGACATGTATGTGAAGAACCAATTTGTGATTTATGTGTTGAATCCTAGAAGATGTTCTTCCAGCTATTGAGAACACCTTTTTGAACTTGGGGAGTTTAATGCAAGAGCATCCTAGGGTAGTGGGCCATCCTGCATGTTGGAGGGATTTTAGTAGAGTTGACCTATTTGGGTCTTGGTTAATTAATTTTGATGTATTTAATAAGCATTGTAAGCCTTTAAATGAATTTGGTATCTAATTTCTATTGGAGGCCGACTTGTGTCTCTTCAAGTATATAATGTAAGGGATATTTAGTTTATAGCTTACTGGGCTAACTTTTGGCTTAGGTTGGTATAAGTAGGGGATATTGTGGAGTCTTTAGTCATTATTCATCCATCTTGGTGAAGAGGATGTGTTAGAGGAGCAAATTTTGAGAAGGGCTAGTGGTTGAGGCTTGGGAAACAAGGAGATTGCTCAGTGGGCTTGCAAGCACAAGTTTAGATCTTCCTTGGAGGTTTCTACCAGAGTGCGGATCTAGACTAGCTAGGGTTTGGGTTAGATCTCAAGGGATCTTGTAGAACTATTACTTTCTTTGTATTGGTTGTAACTGGGAAGACCTTACAACCTGACACATTGCATGTAATTAGTTATATCTATTAATAAATTATTGTGATTTGGCTTCAAATCTTGCATTGTTGTTGTGTTTCCATTGTGTGGTTATTTGCTAGGGGTTTGGACATCTCCTTTGGGGATCCTCCCACCTTGCACTACATCAAAGGATCCCAAGTATCTATTGTTGTTGTTAATTTAGGCATCACTATATGATTCATAATGTTATGAAGCACTAAAGTTGATAGTAACTTATCCATGTCTCCAAAAACATAACATAGGTTTAGAGTCCCTTGGCTCCTAGAAATTTGTAGCAACTATTCTCATTGCTAAAAGAATAACTTCAATGAAGAGTTGAGTCTAAGGAGTTGAAGAAGCAAGTTACGCTTCTGTGTAAATGCTATAATCACGAGGTTCATTCCCTTGCAGAAGCCTATGCTACAATGACATTACCTCTAAGCCATGCAAAGGATGTTGAAGTGGTTCCCAACCTTGAAACACTCTTATAAGCAATTGATACTTGGGATCATTGCAGGGAGGTTGTGCCAATACTTGAAACACTCTTATAAGAAAATATAGATGCAATACATGATAGATTGCACAACTTGTAGTCCTCTTGATATTTGGACTATAATTCTCAAAGACACTTGCAAGTGATTCCAATGTCATAATACCTACTGCAACACTTTCCTGGGTTCTCTATAGTGGCTCCCATAATATCCTCTATGTTGTATAGTTGTTGTTTCTATCGTGTAGTCTCTTTCTAAAGCCGCTCCTTCTCCTACTCTCTCGTGCCTTAAATTTTGATTATCAAACTTTTGAATATCTGCCTCTACCATATCTAAAGTCAACTTTACATTGTGTTGTAACTCTGGCACAAGTGTTTGATCATCGATAGCTTTCATTTTAGCATTCAAGTTTTTAAGATTGGTCAACACCCTCACTTGCGGACCTCTCATGTCAAGCACTTTCTGTACTATTTCAACACCATGTTCTTACTTCTGAGCTAGCAGTCCTTTAGGTGCATTTTCTTGTAAAACATTAATTTTGTTGAACAATTGTAAACTCTTAGAAAGTGCATTGTTGTTTTCATGTATGCATGTATATATGTACGTACGTACATATGTATGTATACATATATACACATGCATATGTATATATATGTGTGTGTGTATATGAACATACATACATGCATATATGTGTGTATGTATGTATGTATATATACAAAGAGATCTTGTGGATTGTGGATTATGGATTATAAAAAAAAAGAAAAAAGAAAACATGGCATTAATCATTCCCCATTTTTTGATTGATTGTGGAGAGTTGCACATGAAAGAGGGTAGAGAGCTCCAAACGAGGGTGGAGAGCTTTGAACATTGGTGGAGATCAGTGGAGATCTAAGATTTTGTTGCCATCCCCTTGTGATTGTTTCATTTTTTTGCCATGTCGTGCCCTTGCTCTACTATTTTCTTCAAGGGCAGAAGAGGTACCTATATAAATGTTATTTTTTTCCTTCTAAACATGTATCACTTATTGATATATAATAGCTTTGGTTAGATTCAAGGATAACTAATTATGATGATTGTATTCATATGTGCATGTGTTTATGTATATCAGTTCACCATGTGAACTGCTTTACATGCACACATACACACTTGCATAGTACTTGTACTAAATTAAATTAATCATTCATGTCTTGAATTCACACAAGAAATTATCCTTGCTTTCAATCAAAACTATTCATACCAAACTAAGTATGTAGAAATTTGTACTTACATATTATATTATCTCTTGGTGATTGAGTAACGATCTCATGCATAATATCATCTAGGTAATGATTAGATGCATTCACATTAAGTCATAATATAATCAAGTAGATGATCTATTTATGTTTATACCTATCAACAACTTAATATAAATAATTTTTGGTTAGGCATTAACTAAACTAATTAGTATAAGGTTAATAATTATTTATATCAACAGTCATGTCATGATTGGTGGTGTAGAGCACCAAGGCACTATTATGGATTTTGGTTTAATGTTTTGGTTTCTCACCTAATTTGGCTAGGATAATTAAGTCTTGGATGAAAAATCCATGGTTGTAATGAAAAGACACCTTTATGTATGCCTAGGTCACTTTGGGCAAGTTATACACCAAAGTTGCTAGTTGGGAAAAATTGGGTCTTTTTGATTTTTTGGTTAAGATAGCCTAGGATTAGGTGTTTTAAGTTGTTTTTGAATAATTTGGAACCTTTTCCAAGTCTTAGAATTGAAAAATTGTGAAAATTGCAAAAGTTGCACTTTTTGTGCAAAATTGCTAATTTGCAAAATTGTAAAAGTTGCTCGAAAATGTAACTTAGTTGAAAAGGAATTGTAACTATTAAAACAATAGTTATAACCATTAGGATGGATTTAGGAAGGATATATACCTCATTTGTGAGGTCACAAAGGGCAGATTGTACAGATTGGGAGAAGTTGCAATGAGAGATTTTTAATTTTGAAGCAATTTTACTAGTTTCTTGTACTTTTTCCGTAATGTATGGATTGGAAGGAATGATTAGATGATTTCTTGAAGAAGAGTTTTGTCTTACCTTGCCATTGTTTTTGGTTTCATTATTTTGTTCAAGTTATTCCATTTTTTGTACAGGAGGGTTTGTAGGACAACAATTTTTTGCAAGCTTCAAAGATGGGCCCATAGTTGTGGCTCCCACTGTTGGTTTTTAATGGCCACTTGGGTAATGAAAGTTAGATGGGTCCTCTCAGTGATTCCAAGATTTCAAGACTAGGAAATGTGTTTTGCTATTTTTCCTAACCATCCCTAGGTCAAGTGCCTATGAGGATTTGACCTTGTGAATGTGTTGTTTGTAGTATAATAGAAGAAGGAGACTTGTTTGTAGTTTTTGGAAGGAAGTTGGAGGAAGGTGAATAGACATTCCTAAGTGTTGGATGTGTTTCCATGACCCCACTTTCCAATAGTTTCTTTGTAAACCAATCCTAATTAGGCCAATTAGGACTGCATTGCTTAGTGAAGGAAAGGGAGTGTTGGAGTGGAACTAAGTCCTTGTGCTTTGGGATTAGATATAACTCTAAAAATTGTATTTGGAACCCTAATTTTTTTAAAGGTTTATTTGGGACTTTTGTAAGTTAGATACCAAAAACCTTTTAAGGAGGTCTAATAGGGCTACTAGGTGAATTTGGGTTTTATACATTGTGGAAGTGTGGGGATCAAACCTATGATGTATTTTGTGTTATGTGGATGCCCTAAGTCTATTTCATGCTTTGGAACCATTGGAGAAAACCATTCTTGTGTGTTTACTCATTTTGGTCTAGTTGTGGGGATTAGGTCCTAAAGCCATAATTTGGATGAATTTGATCCTTAGACCATGGGTGCTTGAAGAAGTTGGTAGTCTTTTTTTCTTTAGCATTTGAAGGATTTGAGCTAGTTAAGACCTTGTGAGATGGTTGGGGATTGGTAACTTGTTGATTTGGTGTTAGAGTGGGAAAACCCATTTACACCTTTCTAGTTGTGCACTCTGCATCAAGTGGACATGAGACATGTCCTCCTGTGACATGCTTTTTGGCTTTGTGTCTTTTGAAACAATACTTGTACCCAAATAAAAAACCAAGAGAAGTATCAAAATCAATAAATGCCTTGCCGTCCAAGAACTTCAAATATAAAGAGCAGAGATTACTAATAATTATGTTCTGAAAATAGAAAAGACATTCATAGTCAAATTTGTAAGAAATCTAATCACCTTTAGCATCTCTTTATATTTCCCTCAGTAGGTGAATATAGAATCTTCTCTTTATGTATATGTATGTCTATATATACATATACACACACACACATGTGTGTGTGTCTATGTATGTATCTATGTATATAGAGAGAAGCTTCTCTTTATGTACATGTATGTGTGTATATATATACATACACACATATGTGGGTGTCTACGTATGTATGTATATATATAGGGAGATCTTTTTTAAGGTGCTTATTACATCTTAGGACAATAGAAAAATTGATCCAAATGCATACATATTCTAGAATCCAAATAATAAAATAATAAAACTCACTCAACCAGTGCTAAGTGACTTACCTCAAGATCCTGCACAAAAATAATGTAGACCAGGAAAAATGGGCAGAGTTTGCAAGAAATTTTACAAACACATATCATAGCAGGTATTTTTAGAAAGAAACAAGCCATAGCCCAGTTAAAGGGTCTAGTTGTTGATTAGCTAGGTTGATTACAATTTCTAGTAGAACTCTCATCAGATTAGGTACAATAAAATGAACAATCAGTTGTTCCCAGCTAATAGGCTCAAATACAATTTTCCAAGGTAATAAAATTGCATATGCAGATGTATGTATGTATGTACGTATGTATGTATGCATGCATACATATATGTATGTATATATGTATGTGTATATGTATATATGTATGTATTTATGTATTTATATGTATGTATGTATATATGTATGTGTATATATATGTATATATATACAGAGAGATCTTTTTTAAGGTGCTTATTGCATCTTAGCACAACAAAAATTGTTCCAGCTGTGCACATGTTCTAAAATCCAAATAATAAAACAATAAAACTCACTCAATCCGTGCTAAGTGACTTACCTCAAAATCCTGCACAAAAATAGTGCAGGCAAGGAAAAATGGGTAGAGTTCACAAGAAATTTTACAAAAACATATCATAGCAAATATTTTAAGAAATAAACAAGCCATAACAGAGTTAAATGGGTCTAGTTGTTGATTAGCTGGGTTGATTGAAAATTCCTATAGAACTATCATCAGATTAGGTACAATAAAATGAACAATCAGTTATTCCTAGCTAGTAGGATCAAATACAGTTTTCCAAGGTGATAAAATTGCATATGTAGATGTATGTAAGTATGTATATCATCCTAAAATGGAAGCACTTCCATGTTAAGAGTGTTTAGCCCTTTGAGTAAGTGGTCTGGGGTCATGTCAAGCACCTTGAATGGGTCTTTTCATGGATCTGGCTATTTTCCCTCAGTTCTGCTTCTCTCTCTCTCTCTCTCTCTCTCTCTCTCTCTCTCTCTCTCTCTATTTTTAGCCTATTTTTGACAAGCTACTCTATGAAACTAAAGACTTTGACTTTTGGGTCAAGGATGACCTTTTAGGTCAAGGAAAAACTCAATCCTAACCTAGGGCAGGGTCGACCTCATCCTTGACCCTAGGTTCATTTTCCAATTTCCAAAAGTTTTGGGATCTCGAGCTTCAGAAAGTTTCTTTTCCTGCTTCTAGGTTAGCTACTTCAAGTTTTAGAATGGTAGACTCTTAAATTACATTTAATTTAGGTCCATTCCTAGAGGTTAAGGTTAAATTGGATTTAATGCTCTCATGTCAGTCTTCTCTAGGAGTTTTTACTCTAGATCTCTATATAAGGGAGTCTTCTTCCTTCATTTTGACATCCACTCTTTTATGATCAAGCATCTCTATTATCCACTTTCTATGAGTGAATACTACCATCTATGAATGAGCATCCATCTACATAAAGTGAAGATGTACTATCCATCAAGCATTCAAGAATTCAAGCATTTAAGTGTTCAAGTATTCAAGCATCCAATTCATAAAGGAGGTCCATTGTTAACCATTGAAGGATTCAATCTCTACGGAGCTCTCTTGTTGAAGACTTCTCTATCCATAATCATCCAAGCCTTTTCCTATGCAAAGATCCATTCAAGATTGGTATTTCAGATCTAATGCCATTAATTTGAGACATCATATATACATTTCTATATTCATTTGTGGCATTCGTTCTTGTGGATTCAAGGACTCGAATCATCCATAAGGATTTCAATATAAGCAAGGTGAATAGTTCCATTTACTTTGTTTATGCATATTATAATGTCAATTATATTTGAAGGTTAATTCCAAACTGGGATTTGACTAAGGAAAACCCCCCCATCTAACAAAAAATACCATTTTTCTTGCAGATATAGGTATGGAACAACGAATTGAAGAGAATATTTGGACACCCTTTTTGTCAAACTTGTGAGATCTATGAACAATTTTTTTGTTAGAGTAGTGCAGGTCAAGGTCAACTTTTTGGGGTACAATTGTGCCCCAAGGTAAGATTGTCCTGCACTATCAAGGTTAAGGTCGACCTCCCCTCAAAAAGACAAAATATTTCTAGGTTTTCTCCATCTTAACATTTCCAGTCCAGAATAGCTTGCATAATTCCTTGAAACTATACATAAACATCAGAAATCAACATTTTCTAGGTTCTAAGATTAGTATTTGTCTTTTATCTATTCCAGGATTTAACCACATACTCCTCAAAATAGAAAATCATTAATCCTCTTTCCTCCCTATTCTCCATCACATGATCCATTTCTACATTGAACACTTTCTTGTGCTTAATCAATTTAGATAATTAATTAGGCTTGAAGAGAGATTCTATTTTATTTCTGTTCATGTTGGTGAACTCGACATGCTTACCCCCTATATTTTGTGGAATTAGATGCCCTATTGTGTTTTGTGGTGTTATATTTCATTTCATATTTATTAGGTCTTTTCTTGCATTAAGATTAGATTTAGTTTATGCTCTTGGATTTTAAACTTCAAAAATATAAAAAATTGTAAAATCTCTTTCAAAATATAAAAATAAATTTTCTTTATGTTTTATTAGTTTAGTTCATTTGCATTGTATTGGTTTATGAACTTTATTACTTCTAGTCCTACTTCTAATCTTAGTGTTAAATGTAGTCATAGACTTATGGGTACCTTTGAACCTGAGTCTTCTTCTCCTTTTCTTAGGATTCTAGATGAGACTTTGATTCTTCTTGATTCTAATCCTTTGATGGAGCAAAAATCTTGTCACTCATCTCATGATGATGATGATGCTTTAAGAGTTCCTCCTGAACAAGTAAAAAAATTTCAAACAAACTTGAGAAAATGGGTAATTGGCTTCTTCAAGAAAACCATAATCAAGATTCTATTCAAGCTATAGAGGCTCTTAAAAAATTTCTTCATGATAGTGACCAATATGTTGATCTCTTGCATTTTTTGTGATAGTGACCAATGTGTTAATCTCTTGTGTGGTATTACTCAGCTTGTGCATTCCATTGCCAAACCTTTAGCTCAAGAAGCTCAAGATTTAGGGTTGTCTCCTCGTGTCATTGGTGTAGAACCTTCTTTTGTTTCCTTTATCTAGTGTTCCTACCTATACTCCTTTGATGACTACAATAGTTCCCTCTATCCTTATGACTGTTCCTCCTGTGTCCCTTCCTATATTGCAGCCTTCTTATCATAATGTTCCTTTTATTTATTCTACTCCTATGCCAATTGTAGTTCCCAATATTCCTCCAGTTGTGTCTTCTATTGCCATAGCTTCATACACTTTACCTAGTGTTTCTAATTTTGCTAATTCTCCTATTTCTTCTCATGATTCTACAATTATTAGTTTGGCTCAAACTATGTCATCTTTACAACAACAACTTGCATCCTTGAATCAGAACAAGTTTAGTATCCCTACTTGTGACATAAGAAGTCCACTGTATCAGGATATTATTCATACTCTTGTTCCTTAGCAAGCAAATATGCCTCATCTTGAGAATTATAATGGTAAGGCAGACCCTATTCATCATGCTAAAACATTTCAAATACTTTGTAGTGATTATGCTCATGATCATAGGATTTTAGCAAAGTTGTTTGCTCAAACTTTTCATGACAAGGCCTTACAATGGTTTTGTTCTTTGACTCCTTATTCTATTCATTCATTTCCTCAACTTGCTAATGCCTTTATTCAGCAATTTCAAAACAACGTTGGCCTGCAAGTGTCTTTGATTGATTTGATGCATTGTAAACAAAATTCTAAGGAAAATTTGACTGAATTTATTGGTAGATTTAAGCATTTTCATGCTCAAATTTCCTATCATGTTCCTAATATTGGTATTCAATGTATGTTTATTTCAAATTTTCAAAAGGATATTAGATATAAGATTATGCTTATTGAATTTACTTCTTTTCAACAAATTTGTGCAGCGCTTCATCATTATCAATTACAAGTGTGTCAATTTGAGAGCACCACTCCAATGGCTCTTGTTCCTATTGATAATAGTGATGCTGCTCCTAATCTAAATAAATTTCAAAAATTCAACAACTATATCAAGATAAATAAAAAAGAAAATGTAGTTGTAGATCAAGTTGTTGTTGCATTTCACAATGCCAATTCTGCATCCACTACTTTTTGATTGAATCATATGTTTAATCCTCTCTCTAAATCTTTACATTCTATTATGAATAGGTTGTTAACTACTAATATGATTACTTTACCTCCAATTCAACCTCTTTTACCTACTACAATTGTGGCTAAATCTTTTGATTCGATTTTTTTTTGTAAATATGATCACTAGAATGGTCATGATACTGATAAATATTATTCTTTAAAACATAATGTTTAGGACTTAATTGATTCTAATCCTTTATCTGTTGATAATTTTGATGGTAGTGGGAATAAATTTGTTTCTCCTCCTAATCAAAATTTGCAAATCTATATGAATCCTTTACCTACACATGATACTAATACTATTGCCCATTCATCTTCTATAGATATTGTGTCTGATTCAAAGATGGATGATCTTAATCATGCTATTAATCAAGTGGAGCATGTGGTTCACTTTATATCTCCACCTTAGTCTCAATCTCCACTTCAATCTCAAGTTTCAGCTCCACATCAATTGAAACCTTAGCCTAAATTGAAGCCTCAACCTAAACCTTGACAACAACCTAAGAAAAAATGATCTCGAGAAATTTTAATTACCTTTGATGATTCTGAGACTATTAAAGCTTTTGATGGTCCCCTTTATATTTATGCTAAGATTTCTAAGAAACCCACCCATGGTTATCTTGTTGATCCTACTTCCTTAGTAAATGTTAGTGCAAAAGAAAATCTTTTTATGAAAATTTTGCAATGTGGTTTTTATGATAAATCAGATGTGTGGATGATCTGATTAGGATCTAGGACTATTACAGAGGAATGCTAATTTATCACATAGAATTAATTTAAAACTTTTAACAAATCAAATTAACATAAATGAAATAAGAGAACAACAAGATTAAGCTGATAAAAGAGACAATGAGAGAAAGAAGACGCAAACAATTTGATCTCGGAGTTCATCCGTATGGACTACGTCTCCGGGTCCAGCTCCAATAGGGGGACCGATCCAATTATCTCCAAAAATTAGGTACAAATGTTTACAAAGTCATTCCTTTGAAGTACAACAACATCACGCTGTTTCAAAGTACAGGAATAAACGCTTCAACAAATCTCCCTTACTCTCAGCACTTCAACGTTCTCTCCTTTTTCTGAATGCCCATATAGCCTCCTAACACTCCCATTTTATACACAAAATTAGCCAAAATAAGGCTATAACAAAATGATATAAATATAGGACCCTTAACTGATCCATATTCGATTATCCCCTTTTATCCATTTTTTAAATTTGGCTTTATGGCAATTTAAGGGTAACAAATTAACTATATACCTTATTTAACATAAGGCTGGCAGGTTAGATAAAAGATAATTAAAAACTGCGCTAAATATATTTTAAAGCGCCAAAATAGCGCATTGGTAGTTGAGTATTTTAAAAAAGGCACCGGTCAGGGGTTCCAACCCCGCCGGCGGCTTCCTTTCTCTCCAATTTTCGGCGGGAAGGGGTTATATACAAACTACACTTTATATATTTCAAAAGCAACGAATGCTCCAACGACCATCGGCAAAGTCTTAGGACTAGGAGGTCACAAGTTCGACCCCCTCGACCATCACCTATATTTTTTGAATGGCATTTAAAATTTTTTTTTTAAAATATATTTATATTTAATGCCATACCACCTTGGACCTCAATCAAGCGCCATTTTCACATACGATCTCTGTTTTTGACAAAACGAACATCGTTGGAGAGCTCTTGACGAGATCTTCGATTTGATGCTGAATTTGACCAAATTTGGAGAGTTTGATTTTTTTTGCCTTTTTAATAGCCTCTGTACCTAAATTTGACCAACCTTTGACTGGTCGTAACTTTTGTGTATGAACTCCTTTCTCACCTGTTCAAATTGCGTTGGGTCCAAAATTTCAAGGAGTTTAATCTGATGCTAATTGTTGGAGTTTTGGAGATACTTCAATTTTGACGAAAGTATCCCCCGGATCAAGCCTCCCCACTGAGGAGCTTTCGGACCACCGAAAGTTTGGATTACTTAGAAAGAAGGTGAGGGTATAGTTCCCTCACTTTACCAATCTCCATCCATCTTGCCTTGCTTGGATGCATCCCCTTCAATCCCACTCGGAGGTATTCAACTGGTCCTCTTCGTGAAGTTCTGACATTCCTGTCTAGGATAACATCTTCTGGCAATTCTGACATATACTTTGGTGAAAGATCATCAACTGATGGAACCTGAACATTGATGTCTTCATCCAAGATCATTGTAGGCTCATACAACTTCAGATTCTCAACATTGACAACTGAGTAAATTTGCATGTATGGAGGAAGATTAAGGCGAAAAGAATTAGTACCGATCTTTTCCAAGATCTCAAAAGGACCATACCTGATAGCTTTGAGCTTCCTTCCTTCACCTTGCATTCTTTCCTTGCTGATATGTAACCAAACTCTGTCACCAACTTGGAATTGGTGATCAATGCGATGCTTATCATGGTGAGCCTTGTATTTTTCTTGGCTCTGCTCTAATTGTGCTTCTACTGCCTGATGGATTGCTTGGACCTTCTGGATGAACTTTAAAGCCTTTTCTGCATCATGGCGTCCATCTACAACATCTTCCTTCCCAAAAGCAAAATCCATTGGTGTCTTAGGCAAGTAACCGAAGCAAGTCTCAAAAGGAGACCTCTTTGTAGAAGAGTGTGCCACATGGTTGTAAGCATGTTGCACATAATGAAGACTTTCATCCCACAACTTAGGATGTTTGTTGCAGTAGCCTCTAAGTAGATGCACAATTGTCCTGTTCACTACCTCTGTCTGTCCGTCGATCTGTGGATGGAAGGCTGTACTCTTCTTCAGCTTGGTGTCCATGAGTCCCCATAAAGATGACCAAAATTCCCCTAAGAATCGAGAATCTTGATCCGATACAATAGAAGTGGGTAACCCAAAATGAACCCATACATTTTGAAAGTACAAATGAGCAATCAGTTCAGCAGTGACTTGCTTTTTACAAGGCATTAAAATACACATTTTGCTGAACCGATCAACTACTACATACAAATAATCATGACCCTTCCTAGACATAGGTAAACCTCCCACAAAGTCCATAGATACACTTTCTCATGGACGGGATGGTACAGGTAATGGTGTGTACAAACCTAATTTCCTATTACTTGGTTTACTGGTTGCACACATTACACATCCTTTTATATACTTGGTGACAGTTTCCTGCATACGAGGCCAGTAACAATATTTTTGCAATTGAGCTAATGTCTTACTTACCCCGAAATGTCCTGCAATCAATGAGGTGTGTGCTTCACGGATTACATGTGCTTGTTCATTTCTAGGAATACATAATTTTCCCAAGTGGTACAACAAATTATCCTGCACATAGTAATCTTTCTCTTCTACATGTTTACCCTGGATTAAAGCTGCATAGATATCCTTAAAGTTCTCATCATTAGCATATTGTTCTTGAAAACTTTCATGAACCATAGAACTATTTTGAAGGATTATCAAAGCATTCTGAATAGGAGGTCTAGACAGCATATCTGCTACTTTGTTATGGGAACCCTTCTTATACTTAATTACCAAATGAAACTGTTGTAGAAAACCCATCCACTTAAAGTGCCTACTTTGTTGCAACTTAGATTGTGAGTGCAAATATTGTAGTGGTTGGTGATCAGTGTGGATTACAGTTTCCTTTCCCATTAAGTAATGTTTCCATTTTTTAACACTCTGAACCAAAGCATAAAGTTCTTTATCATATGTAGGATAGTTACTTATTGCTCCTGAAAACATTTCAGAGTGGTAGCAGACTGGTTTACCTCCTTGCATGAGTACAGCTCCCATGGCAAACCCGCTCGCATCTGTCTCAATCTCAAATGGTTGATGTAAATCAGGTAGAGCTAGAACTGGTGCGGTGCTCAACTTTTCCTTCAAAGTGTTGAAAGCCTTCTGTTGCGGACCTCCCCACTGAAAATTTGCCTTGGTACTGGTTAATGCATGCAACGGTGATGCAATGAAAGAGAAATTTGCAATGAACTTCCTCTAGTACTGAACTGCACCTAAGAAACTCCTAATTTCTATAACTGTACTTGGCTTAGGCCATTTTACAATACATTCGACCTTCACAGGGTCTACTTTTAGTTGACCATTCCCTACAACATAGCCTAAGTACACTAAGGATGTCTTTGCAAATTCGCATTTTGACATCTTGACATGTAGTTTTTCTTTTCTCAGTATTTCAAATACTTTCTTTACATGAATTACATGATCATCCCAAGACTTACTAAATACAAGAATATCATCAAAATAGACTATGACAAAATCATCAATAAAGGGACAAAAGACATCATTCATGACTCTCATGAATGTAGCTGGTGCATTACAAAGCCCAAATGGCATGACTAACCACTCAAAAAGTCCCTATTTTGTCTTAAAAGCAGTTTTCCAAATATCACTTTCTGCAATTCTTATTTGATGATATCCACTATGTAAGTCTAGCTTAGTGAAATAGATTGCATGTTTCAATTGATCAAGTAAATCATCAATTCTAGGAAGAGGGTACCTGTTCTTTACCGTTATCTTGTTCAAAGCCCTATAGTCAATACACATTCTCCAAGTCCCATCTTTCTTTGGAACCAACACAATAGGAGAACCACAAGGAGAAGTACTAGGATGGATAACTCCTTTCTCAACGAGCTCCTGAACTTGCTTTTTGATTTCTTCATTCTGCAAGACTGATAAACGGTACATGCCGATATTAGGAAGTGGTGCATCTTGCTGCAACTGAATCTCATGTTGTATCTCTCTCTTAGGAGGCAATCCTTTCGGTTCCTGAAACAAGTCATCGTAAGCGGAAACAACTTTGACTATTTCAGCCTTATGTTTTGGATCACATCCCTTAAATGCCTCAGATGTTTCATCCTCTTTGGCTTTTACAATCATCAATACAAAATTCTTACTAGAGTTGACTAACTTTTTCATTTGACCAGCATTGACTAATGCCAAATTAGTCTTAACCTTATGTGCTCGTACAATGTATTCAATATTGTCTTTAAACAAATGATACTTATTTTCCCCCCTATAGAAGATAGCCTGTCGATCATACAAATAGGGACTCCCAAGTACAAGACCACAAATATCTAAAGGGAGTACATCAGCTTCTACCTCATCCACAAAGTTTGCAGTGATAGCAAATCTTAACTTGCATTGTTTAGTTACTTGTAACTGTGCATCATCACAAACCCATCCAAGAGGATATGGTTTTGGATGAGGTGTTGTAGTCAAGTTAAGCTTTTTAAAAACTTCTTCAGATATCAAATTAACTTGAGAACCCGTATCGAATAATGTATCAACCTTATTATGCTTGATAACAACTTGAATGTGAAATAATTCATTCCTTTGCTTATCATTCTTAGGAGGAGATTCTTTACTTGTACTTGCACTTATGCTAGAAGAACTTGGAGCTGATGAAAGAGATATACCTTTTCCTTTACCTTGAATCCCGGTAGCAACAATCTTTGTCTCATCTCCGGAGTTAGATCCAAGATCTTGTTGAATTACAGCAGCAGTTTTCTGTTTACCTTTGTTTCCACCATATCGCTTTGGCCTCTTTTCAGGATGTAACTTCCAACACTTAGAATCATCATGCCCTTCTTTCTTGCAATGTGAGCATGTGGGTTTCTCACCCTCTTTCTTTACTGTTTCTATCTTTTTACCCTTTCCTTTTCCTTTGGACTTTTCCTCAGACTTAGATGGCTTTTTATCAGACTTATCAATGAAAGTAGCCTTACCCCTTGATTCTAAATGTGTTTCCTGGACACATACTTCATCCAAATTACAAGGATTCAAGATGAGAATAGAATGCCTTAGGTAAGAATGAAGACCACCTATATACTTGAGTAAGGTGTCCTAGGTATACAATGGGACATTTAATGAAATAGCCTTTTTGCAAAATTCATGGGTGTAATCCTGGATAGGCTGACCTTTCCCTTGCCTAAAATGTTGCCAGTTCATCATTAACTATTGCATATGGCCTAGGGGGGTAGAATTGCTTCTTTAAAGCAGTAACAAATTATGACCAAGACAAATTAAACTTACCATGTTGTGAAGTTTCATCCCGAGACCTACTCTCCCACCAAGTTAGGGCTACACCACCTAAACGAAGAGTGGCTAACTGAATTCTGTCAACATCATCTACAAGGTTTAGAACTCTACAGTAGACTTCTACTTGCTGAATCCAGTCATCTAGTTTCTCGGCATTTAACTCTCCACAATATTTTGGCAAGTCAAACTTTACATCCAACTTTATTCGAGGCTTATGTCCACCCTTAAAAATATTAGAAGACTCAGAATGGGTAGAAGAAGGAGAAGAGGGGGAAGAAGGAGAAGAGGGAGAAGAAGGAGAAGAAGGAGGTGTCTTTGGTGGATCACGACCAGCTCCTTTCTTTTTCCCTTTGTCCTTTCGAGCTGCACGTCTTTGCATCTTCTCTTCTCTTTCTCGTACCAAGACCTCTACCATTGTCTGCAAATTCTGAAGAGTCTTCTGAATACTCTTATCTTGAGAAGCTTGTCCACCTTCGTCTGCCATTTGTGATGATGGTTTAGTCCTTCGTTTTCCAATCTCAGGATTGTATTCCTCAAGCTTTCCTTCACCTTTCTCAATCCTGGATCTTGTTAACATTCAAATCTGCAATACTAGTCCAACAAAAGCTCTGATACCAAATTTGATCTGATTAAGATCTAGGACTATTACAGAGGAATGCTAATTTATCACATAGAATTAATTTAAAACTTTTAACGAATCAAATTAACATAAATGAAATAAGAGAACAACAAGATTAAGCTGATAAAAGAGACAATGAGAGAAAGAAGACGCAAACAATTTGATCTCGGAGTTCATCCGTATGGACTACGTCTCCGGGTCCAGCTCCAATAGGGGGACCGATCTGATTATCTCCAAAAATCAGGTACAAATGTTTACAAAGTCATTCCTTTGAAGTACAACAACATCACGCTGTTTCAAAGTATAGGAATAAACGCTTCAACAAATCTCCCTTACTCTCAGCACTTCAACGTTCTCTCCTTTTTCTGAATGCCCATATAGCCTCCTAACACCCCCATTTTATACACAAAATTAGCCAAAATAAGGCTATAACAAAATGATATAAATATAAGACCCTTAACTGATCCATATTCGATTATCCCCCTTTATCCATTTTTTAAATTTGGCTTTATGGCAATTTAAGGGTAACAAATTAACTATATACCTTATTTAACATAAGGCTGGCGGGTTAGATAAAAGATAATTAAAAACTGCGCTAAATATATGTTAAAGCGCCAAAATAGCGCATTGGCAGCTGAGTATTTTCAAAAAGGCACCGGTTAGGGGTTCCAACCCCGCCGGCGGCTTCCTTTCTCTCCAATTTCCGGCGGGAAGGGGTTATATACAAACTGCGCTTTATATATTTCAAAAGCAACGAATGCTCCAACGGTCATCGGCCTAGTCTTAGGACTAGGAGGTCACGGGTTCGACCCCCTCGACCATAACTTATATTTTTTGAATGGCATTTTAAATTTTTTTTAAAAAAATATATTTATATTTAATGCCACACCACCTTGGACCTCAATCGAGTGCCATTTTCACATACGATCTCTGTTTTTGACAAAACGAACATCGTTGGAGAGCTCTTGACGAGATCTTTGATTTGATGCTCAATTTGACCAAATTTGGAGAGTTTTATTTTTTTTGCCTTTTTAATAGCCTCTGTACCTGAATTTGACCAACCTTTGACTGGTCGTAACTTTTGTGTACGGACTCCTTTCTCACCCGTTCAAATTGCGTTGGGTCCAGAATTTCAAGGAGTTTAATCTGATGCTGATTGTTGGAGTTTTGGAGATACTTCAATTTTGACGAAAGTATCCCCCGGATCAGTGGATTCAAACTTGTAATGGTTTTCTTTATCCATCATTTGGTTCTATTGATTTATCAATTGAACTTTGTGGACAGATTGTGAATGCCACCTTTATTGTTGTTCCTACTTTTGATCAATTTCAAGTTAAGCTTGGTTTACCATGGTTAAATTCCATGTACATTGTTGCTTCACCTATTGATAATTGTCTTAAATTTTTTTATGATGATGAAGTGAAGATGGTTAATAATAGTTTATATCATATCTCTAGGCCTAGTGATTTTACTACCATTGACTTCTTTTGGCCTTCATTACCTAATTCATGTCCTTCTCAACCTTATCATCTTTTCCGTTCATATCAAGTCTATAAGCAGCATAAGGTTCTTGAGTTAAGTTTACCTCCTATGGATCTTAATTGTGGTCTTTTTCCTACACCTTCCATACCTCCTTTATCTATGGCTTCTACATTTGTTAATTAGTCTCCTCTTGTTGCTTGTCAATCTCCTAATAATCCTATTAATCCTCCTATAGAACCTATGAAGGATTTAGTAATTGTCCTTCCTAGTTCTCAACAAATTTCAAGTAAGGAAAAACATAATCAATTTTCTAATGAACATTATAAGAAGCATCATGTTCAAGCTAAAGCTTGTAATTATGTTATTCTAAAATCTTTACCTACTTTGGATACAGCTATGCATGATGTGTTAGAAGTAGTTATAATAATGATGTTAAGTTGTATGATTCTAATGATTCTATTTGTATCTTAAATCCTATTTTGATTAATCTAGATGATGAAGATACTCTTAATGATCAGATAATGTTAATGATGAATATGAAACTATTGACATTGACATTGATTTACCTAATATGCTTTCCTCACAATTTTTACTTACACCTAGTATTGAGCATTGTGATTCTCAAGAGGATCATTGTTTGGAATTGACTATCATTCCTACTATGTTGGATATAGTCCCTCTTGCAAGTTACCCACCTTCTATAAATGATATACAATGAGATAGGAAGAGTAGTTGGCATGCTTGATTGGCTTGTCCTTAACATTTGGGAGTCTTTTTTTTTGTGTGTTTTTCTATTGTATTGTATTTCTCCTATAATATGTTTGCTAAATATTGTTAGATTCTTTTATATGATCTTTGTTGCTCTCTTAGTACAAGGTGATAAAAGAATCAAACATGTTGCATTATTCCTCTATATGCAATTTTCTATTCTTCCATATGTTGTTTCATGTTATGTTGTACTTATGCTATTATTTTTACATGTTTCCTTGTCTAATCTACTTAGATTCGTGACTTCGTAGCACTGATTCTTTTTGGTCTCCAAGTCATGGTCCAGACAGATTCTTCTTTGTATTTTTTATGTGATTATTTCCTCCTTTGTGATTGTAGTTCTACTTTCTTTGGGGAATGATTTCAATTCATTTTTACATAATATCATATATATATATATATATATATATATATATAATCTTATGATAATACTGACCCCACAATAGGTAGATCCCTTTTGTGTTCTCTATATGTTTATGTACTATTTCCCTTAATTTGTCTTCATCTGGGGGCATTTTGTAGTGGAAATGTAATTAGTGGAGTTGTTTATGTTTCTATCGAAGTGATTACTCCTGTTAAAGTGTTAGCGATGACTTTAACATGGGGGCATACACTCTGCTCACTTATAGTGCACGTGAGCACACACACACACACACACACACACACATTTTAATACACATATTATTTCTCAAAATACCTTTTCTCCCTTTTTGGATTAGTAATAAATCCTTAAAGCATGGATTTATATTTTAGGATCTCTTGATTCCCCTAGTTTCAAATATATTTTTCATCCCTTAAGGTCAAAAGTGTCCTTAAGATTGGATCTCTTTTGCTCTTTTATTTTACTCTTGTAGAATAGATTATTCTTATGGGTAAATCCTTGATGGGTTGACTAGTGAGTAGCTACATTCACTAGGTGGTTCAATTCCATCTTTCCAATTGCATAGTTTCCTTCTGTGGTTCACGATGGGACATAAGTTCTCATTGGGTGAGATAATCACACTCTTTTTCTTTTCTTTTTTATCTAGAGATGTCTCTCTTATTGTGATCTTGGAATTGATGAAGAATTGAGTCTTTGGGGGCTTGAGGATTTCTTTGTCCCTTTTATTTTAATAAGATTATCTTTTCATTATGATCTACTTTACCAAGAGTTTGAATTGAGTCCACACTCTTGCTAAAGTGGGGGCTGAATGTATCATCTTAAAATGGAAGCACTTCCATGTTAAGAATGTTTAGCCCTTTGAGTAAGTGGTCTAGGGTCATATCAAGTGCCTTGAATGGGTCTTTGGATGGATTGGCTATTTTCCCCTTGTTATACTTCTCTCTCTCTCTCTCTCTCTCTCTCTCTCTCTCTCTCTCTCTCTCTCTCTCTCTCTATTTCCAACCTATTTATGACAAACTGTTCTATGAATTTGAGGACTTTGACCGCTAGGTCAAGGATGGCCTTTTAGGTCAAGATTGACCTCAACCCTAAACTAAGTCAAGGAAGACCTCAAGCCTAACCTAGGGCAGGGTCAACCTTGTCCCTGACCCCACATTTATTTTTAAGTTTCTAGAAGTTTTGGGACCTCGGGTTGCGAAAAGTTTCTTTTCCCACTTCTAGGTTGGTTGTTTTGCATTTTAGAATGGTAGACTCTTAAATTACATTTAATTTAGGTCCATTCCTATGGGTTAAGGTTAAATTGGATTTAATGCTCTCATTTCGGCCTTCTCTACAAGTTTGTGCCCTAGATCTCTATACAAGGAAGCCTTCTTCCTTCATTTTGACATCCATTCTTTTATGATCACATCTATCTATTATCCACTTTCTATGAGTGAATATTACCATCTATGGACAAGCATCCACCTGCATGAAGTGAAGATATACTATCCAACAAGCATTCAAATATTCAAGTGTTCAAGCATTCAAGCATCCAATTCATCAAGGAGGTCCATTGTTAGCCATTGAATGATTCAATCTCTATGGAGCCCTCTTGTTGAAGATTTCTCTATCCATAATCATCCAAGCCTTGTCCTATGAAAAGACCCATTCAAGATTGGTTTTGAAGATATAACTTTTTTGATTTGAGACATCCTACATATGTTTCTACATTCATTTGGAGCATTCATTCTTGTGGATTGAAGGATTTGAATCTTCCACAAGGATTTCAATATAAGCAAGGTGAGTAGTTCTATTTACTTTGTTTATGCATATTAAAATTTCAATTATATTTCAAGGTTAATTATAAATTTGGTTTTGACTAAGGAAAATCCCTCATCCAACAAACAAATCATTTTCTTCTAGATACAGGTGTGGAACAATGAATTGAAGAACATATTTGGATACACTTTTCATCGAACTTGTGAGATCTATGAATAGAAATTTGGTTGGAGTAGTGCAAGTCAAGGTTGACTTTTTGAGGTACAATTGTGCCTCGGGGTAAGATTGTGCTCCACTATGAGGGTCAAGGTTGACCTCCCCTCAAAAAGTCAAAAGATTTTTGGGTTTTCTCCATCTTGACATTTGCAGTCTAGAATAGGTTGCAGAATTCCCCATAATTGTACATAGACATCATATATCAGTATTTTCCAAATTCAAGGTTAGTATTTGTCTTTTATCTATTCTAGGATTTAAGCACACACTCCTCAAAATAAAAAGATCATTAAACCTATTTTCTCCCTATTCTCCATCACATGATCCATTTCTACATTGAACACTTTCTTATGCTTAATTGATTTGGACCATTCCTTTTGGGAATTAGGGTTAAAGAGAGATTCCATTTTTTTTCTATTTAGTATGTATATGTATTGAAGTATTTGAGCAATAAGCAATAAAAATTCACAAAGCCTGACGAATACCTACATGTAAAAACTTGTCACAAAGAAGAAAAAGACAAGAGGAGGAAAGGGTTTGCTTTGAAAATATGAAAATTGTATTCTCAGAAATGAAAAAGATACAAGATAATTACAAATAATCTATCCTTTTAGAAGGAGACCAAAACCTAAAAAGGGTAACCTAAAAGGTAAATGTTATTTAATAATTACTAATTAATTATTAAATAAGAATGCAAAAGGCGCATAAAGTGAAATCTTAAGAAGGGAGAAAAGGTAATTCAATTAATGAAATTAAATTAACCTTTTTCTCTAACATCCCCCCTTGAGATGAGCAACAATGTAGTTACACAAAATGCAATGTTGAAAGAAAACTTGGGTCCCGACAATAACGCTTGATGAGGTACCCAATCACAATCAAATCTCTATGAAATGGAGAAATAGAGAAAACCTAGTGGAAAAAACTCTGCTCCAAAAAGAGATAGAAAAAGGATGCACAAATGAAACATCTCAAGAGAATCTCTCAAGACCATAAGTACAATGAAAGCCTCCATGATAGAAGCTTGAGACTCCATAGCCCCCCCCAGAATGGCATAATTCTTGTGTTGATGAACATACTAATGTGGCTCCAATCTAAAGGAAACAAAGGAAATGGACAAGGATGATAAAATTGATGTATGTAAGGTGCAGCTAGAAGTCCTAGCTGATGCTCAAAGGAGAAAGCATAAGAATCCTAAAATGGAATCTCAAATGGAGGTGAAAAAATGAGCATGCTAAATCTATCATCTAAGAGGAGATGAGTGTCCTCTGATATATCCTCAACAAATGTAGTAGATGGATCAATGACTAGAGCTACAATAGTAGGCAATGATGAAGAGAAATCATATGCAAGAGATGAAATCTAAATAGGAGGTGGAGGTGTGGAAGTCACAACACTGGTCTCAGGAACAATGTGTAAGTTCAAGTGACTTGACTTCACCTTAATAGACTCTCATGAAAAGAGAGAGAGAGTCTCTGATAGTGGAGATGATGGACCAAAATGTGAGAAGGAATATAAATAGGAAGCATTATCAATAGTCCCTATAGCAATAATATTGCATGTCTCACTATCTCTAATATGCATTGAATCTTGTGCAAACTCAACTATCTTCCCTGTCCCACTGTGTGTAATCTAATAAATAGAGAGAAGGTTAGAGGAAAAAGATGAAACAAAAAGTACATCATGAAATGTACCATCATCAATGTCAATAGAACCTTTTCCACATGCGGTCATAATAGTATTATTCCCATCACAATATGTGGAGTAGGAGAAGCCTCAAAAGAAGAGAACAAATCCTAAGAAGATGCCATATGGTGTGAAGCACTTGAATCTAGTAACCATCTAGAAGAATTAGGAAAAGTAGTTGCACATAGTGCATGACCCTGTCCTATATCTTTACCATTTGAATAAAATGATGATGATGAAGAAGGTATGAGAGAAGTAGAAGGAATATCAATGTTGCTCTTCTAAAGGAGAACTATCAAATCTGAAACCTATTTTGCATAGCCATCTAACTTCTTCTCATAGCAATATGGCTCATCATGATTAGGCTTATTACAATGAGAACATTTTGGTCTTTCTAGCTTTGATTTACCCCCTTTAGTAGGAGGTGGCCCTGATGAACTATGAGTGCTAGAATCAATATGAGACTCTATAGAATTAGATTTATGAGTCTTCTTCTTCATCCCTGAAGATGGCCAAGCTACCAATGCATGACTCTATGATCCTGTGAGAGAATCCAACTGAGAGAGCTTAGCTTTCTCCTGAGTCAACTGATCACAAAAAACCTCAAAGGATGGCATGGTAAATCTATTATCCAAAGCATCTTTGGTGGAATAGAAGGTAGAAGAAAAAATATGAAAGTTTTCATGAAGCTTAAAAAGAATCAGGTAGATACACTCAGTGTCAGTCTTCATTTTCCCACAACCCTACAATAAAGATCTCAGTTGTTTGAATTTCATCAAGAAGTCCTCAATGGAGGGAAAAGAATCCGGTATAAGAGAGGAAAGCTCTATCTCAATCTAAAGTGCCCTAAACTCATTCACTGTACCAAACAAGCCTTCAAGCTTCATCCACATAGGTAGAGGGGTATTGCACCCATCTAGATAAAACTATAGATTGTTTAAGACTTGTAAGGCAATCAATCTTATTGACTCATCTATCTTGTTCCTATGCTGCATGACCTCAAAAGGTCTCCATAAAACTAGTTTTACAACATCTAAACAGGACCACAACCCTTTTCACTATAGAAATTGTGTCATCAAGGTCTTCCATGTGTGCTAGTTGTTAGGGGTCATAAGTTCTAGATAAGAAGAGGTCTCAACCATTATTTTAGAAGGGGTTTTTGGAGTTTTAGAAATAGAGAAAACCTAATGGGAAAAACTCTACTCCTAAAAGAGATAGAAAAAGGATACACAAATGAAACATCTCAAGATAATCTCTCAAGACCATAAGTACAATGAAAGCCTCCATGATAAAAGCTCTGATACCATGAAGGATTTGAGCAATACGCAATACAAATCCACAAAGTCCTATGAATACCTACATGTAAAAACCTTTCATAGAGAAGAAAAAGACAAGAGGAGGCAAGGGTTTGCTCTAAAAATATGCAAATGGTATTCTCTAAAATGAAAAAAATACAAGATAATTACAAAAGATTTATCCTTATAGAAGGAGATCGAAAGCCAAAAATGGTAACCTAAAAGGTACAAAGGGTAATCTAAAAGGTAAATACTATTTAATAATTACTAATTAATTATTAAATAAGAATGCAAAAGGTGCATAAAGTGAAATATTAAGAAGGGAGAAAAGGTAATTCAAATAATGAAATTAAACTAACCTTTTTCTCTAACATGTATGTGTATATGTACGTATGTATATATGTATGTATGTATGTATATATGTATGTATGTATATATGTATATGTATGTATGTATGTATATATATACAAAAAGATCTTGTGGATTGTGGAGATCAGTGGAGATCTAGAATTTCATTGGCATGCCCTTGTGATTGCTGCATTTCGTTGTCATGCCCTTGTGACTTCTGCATCTCATTATCATGCCCTTGTGATCTTTGTATATGTATGTGTGTATATACATATATATACATATGTATATGTGTATATGCATATATACATACATATGTATATGTATATATATGTGTATATATACATACACACACATATGTGTGTGTCTATGTATGTATGTATGTATATAAACAAACATATACACACACACACACACACACACACACACACACACACATGCGTAGCCACATATATATGTGTGTGTATGTATGTATGTATATATAGACATACATAAAGAGAAGCTTCTCTACTTGCTGGGGGAAACATAAAGAGATACATGTTTAGAAGGAAAAGAAAAGAACATTTATATAGGTATCTCTTCCCCCCTTGAAGAAGATCACAAAGAAAGGGCACAGAGATCACAAGGGCATGGCATGATAATAAAATCGTAGAGAAATGGCACAAAGATCACAAGGGGACAACAACAAAATGCATAGATCATAAGGGAATGAAAATGAAATACAATAATCACAAGGGTAGGACAACAAGATCCTAGATCTCCATTGATCTCCACCAAGGACATGACAATGAAATGTAGATATTAGAAGGGCACAAAAATGAAATGTAGTGATCATAAGGGCACAACAATGAAATCTCCACCAATTTTCAGAGCTCTCCACCTTCTTTCGCATGAAATTCTCCACAATCGATCAAAACAAATGGGGAATGATTTATGTCTTTTTTTTTTGGTTTATGCTCACATGGGCATTGCAAACATTGGTATTGTGATAACATTGAGGACAATTGCAAAAAAAAAAAAAACACAAAAATTTGCAAATTACCCTTGCCATCTCAAATTATCATCAT
Organism: Cupressus sempervirens; assembly: GCA_028749045.1. Classification (NCBI taxonomy): domain Eukaryota; kingdom Viridiplantae; phylum Streptophyta; class Pinopsida; order Cupressales; family Cupressaceae; genus Cupressus; species Cupressus sempervirens. The sequence continues at coordinate 568,548,419 of CM053789.1, read as the reverse complement.
AATTTGACCCCAAATGTTGTAGTGAACTTAAGTTTTTTTAAGACTTTCAGTTTGAAGATAGAAAAACCTGTGGTTGAGGTTCCTACTATTGAAAGATAGTTATTTGATCTTGTGATTAAGAGCAGAGGAAGAAGAAAGAAAATTTCTAATCAGATGAAGTCTTGCAACAAGTATGATTCATTTGATCCTAGTAGTTGTAGTAGGAAGAAAAGAGCTAATACTTCTGATGATACAGTTGGTTGTAACAGTAAGTTTGGACAAACTTTTAGGATGATTGATGAAAAGGATTTGTGGATTAAGAATACACATGGGATTAAATTTATTCAAATGTTAATATGTCCTTATGTAACATCTTGTTTTTGATACCTTGGGTGTCTAATTTAGGTGCATCCTTAGGTTATTGATAATCATGCATCCTTGGGCTATACTACCTTAAGCCCTACTTATAGTATCCCCTTAGGAGAAGTCATAGACTCATGGTTCACTTTGATCAAGATTCCTCTTCTCCTCTTTTTAAGAACCTTAGTGATCCCATGGTTTCTCATGACCCTAATCCTTCTATGAAGCATGACTCTTCTCATTCATCTCATGATGAGGATGAGGCTTTAAGCATTCCTCCTGAACAAGTTCATAAGATTGCTACTAAGATTGATAAAATGCATGATTGACTTCTTCAAGAGAGTGACAATACCAATACTATGGTTGCTTTTGATGCTCCTAATAAAGTGATCTATAATGATGGACATGGATATTTTGTGTGGTCTTACTCACCTTGTCCACACTCATGTTAAGTCTTTAGCTCAAGCCGCATCTAAAATAGGAATGGTTTCACATATCACTAGTGTTGAACCTACCTTATCTCTTTTCAAACCTATCTCTAGCATTCCTTCTTATGTTGCTCCTATTGTGACTAATTATATTCAACCATTTAATCCTCCTATTTGTAATCTTACTATTTCTTCTCCACCTATGAGTGCTCCACCTGCTTCATTTCCTATCTCACAACCTTCATACCATAGTGTTCCTTACACTTATCCTAATCCTCCTACTATGGTTCCTAATATCCCACCTATAGCACCTTCTATTCCAGTTAATTTTTACACTCTTCCTAGTATGTCAAATGTGTCATTACTATCTATTTCCTCTATTGATTCCACTATCATTAGTATTGCTCAAATTGTTTCATCCTTGAAACAATAACTTACTTCCTTTACTTAATCCAAGTTTTGATGTGCCTACATGTGATATGGGTAGTCCTGTACAAATTTAATGCAGACCAGGAAAAATGGGCAGAGTTTGCAAGAAATTTTACAAAAACATATCATAGTAGATATTTTTAGAAAGAAACAAACCATAACCTAGTTAAATTGGTCTAGTTGCTGCTTAGTTGGGTTGATTAAAAATTCCTATAGAACTATCATTAGATTAGGTACAATAAAATGAACAATCAATTGTTCCCAGCTAGCAAGATCAAATACAGTTTTCCAAAGTGATAAAATTGCATATGTAGATGCATCACTTGCATGCTAGGAATGACGCACATTCCCTAATTTATAACGAATGGTTGGATATAAAGGCTCCATATGCTAGCCCAAAAATGAAAGCCAAGGATGCAACCATGCATGTATTGGCACACTCTCCCTATGAAGATTTGAAGTATCTACTATTGCTATTTATTTGGGCATCACTATATGATCTAGGATGTTATGAAGTACTAAAGACCGTAGTAAATTCTCCCGTGTCTTCAAAAATTTTAGCATACGTTCAAGGTCCCTTGTTTCCTAGGAATTTTTAGTAGCTATTCTCACTACTAGAAGAATAACTTCAGTAAAGAAATGAGTGTAAGGAGTTGAAGAAGCAAGTTATGCTTTTGTGTAAATACCATAATCACGAGGTTCATTTCCTTGCAAAAGCCTCTCCCACAATGACATTACCTCTAAACCATGCAAAGGATGTTGAAGTGGTTCCCAAACTTGAAACACTCTTATAAGAAATGACAAAGAAAATGTAGATGCAATACATATATTACTATTATTTATGTATAAGTACTTATGTATATACATATATATACATATGTATATGTATATATGTGTGTATACACACACACACACATATGTGTGCCTATGTATGTATATATACAGAGAGATCTTGGCACAATAAAAAAATTGATCCAGCTACATACATATTCTAGAATTCAAATAATAAAACAATAAAACTCACTCAACTTGCGCTAAGTGACTTAGCTCAAGATCTTACACAAAAATATTGCAGACCAGGAAAAATGGGCAAAGTTTGCAAGAAATTTTACAAAAACATATCATAGAAGGAACAATCAACTGTTCCTAGCTAGCAAGATCAAATACAATATTCTTATGCAGATGTATGTATGTATGCATGCATATATTTATGTATATATGTATGCATGCATATATGTATGTATATATGTATGTATGTATGTATATATATATAGAGATCTTGTGGATTGTGGAGATCAATGGAGATCTAGAATTTTTTTGCCATGCCCTTGTGATCGATGTATTTCATTGATGTACCCTTGTGATCTTTGCATCTTGTTGTCATGCCCTTATGATCTCTATATATGTATGTATGTATATACATATATAGATATGTATATGTATATACATATATATGTATATGTATATACACACACACACATATATATATATATATATATATATGTATATATATATGTATATTATGTGTATACATGCATACATACATGTGTATATATGTGTGTCTATGTATGTATGTATGTATATATATAAATAGAGAGATCTTGACATAACATAAAAACAATAAAACTCACTCAACACGTAGCATGGCTATAGATGTGATGGCAACACCTATTGGTAAGTAGATTCCTATTTCTCTCTCTCATTTTTCATGTGTTTATTTCACTTGAACTATTATTTCTTTGGTTGCATTTTGTAATATTGGATTCATTTTATGTAGGACGTGATGAGGACATTCTTGGATGTACCCATATTAGATGTATGGGAATCACTAAAGAATTGTGATGAATTTCTTGTGAGCAATGAAGATGGGCTTCCCTTGAGAGTAGCATGAGGCGATGAGGACATTCCAAGTACTTTAAAGATTGATCATTTCTTAAAGATTTTATATGTTAATGGGGAATTTAGATGTTGTGGGGGGGGGGGGGGTGGTGGAATTTGGCCCTGATTAGTAGAGAATATTAAACTATTCTTGAAACCAAGTGAAGTTCAACATTAGCCTATGATTGCATGACAACTAATTGTGTGAATCTCTTGGTTTCAAGCAATATAGAAGGAAACCATAGTTCAATATGAAATATTAATTAATATGCATACAACATCAGGTGGAGCTGAAAAATGCAATAGATTTTCATTTTTGTTAGAGCTCTTTAGTTAGGTATTTTAAGTTATAGACCATCATGAACATTATAACTTTGTGGTACAAGAGCACCTAGGCAGGCTAAAGGGTAGACCTAGGGATTCTTTGGTGTTTTTGAATTGTAGTGATTCTAGCCACATCACTAGAGTAATAATAGGATCAACTTGGTCCTAAGGTGGGGTTAAATAGGTTTGAAGAGTCTCACAATGCAATATTGTTCCTAATTGCTCATAAAGTGCTCATTTGGCTTCATAGAGCATTTTTGGGTTTTGAGGGCCAAATGGGGAAAGAAAGTGTTTTAGTGTCCTTAGTAGGTGTTTTGGATCCATATTAGGCCTTTTTGAAAGTTTGGTAGCAATTAGAGAAAGTTTGGGTAGATAATTTGTAAAATTGCAAAAATTGCTCATTTCTTGCAAAGTTGTCATTGACAACTTTTGCAACTTTTATGAAAAAAGAGAAAATTATTTGTGGGAGCCCTTCAACCAATTAAAGTAGTTGGAAATGTACATTCCAAGCCTATATAAGGTCAAAATAAACCTTTTCAAGAGGTTGGAAGTGTAATCACCTAAAAATGGTCATCTAGACTATTAGCCCCCTTTTCAACATTTTGGCTAAATTAATTTAATCACTTACCTAAGCCAAATTTGCTAATAATCAATTTATTTGATTATAATCTATAGTTTGACTATGCTATCCTAAGTTCATTATTTGATTAAAAGAACATGCCCCCTTTTAATTAAATAAAACACCCCATTCTTCTAACCCACTTAAAGTGCACACATAAAGTCCTTTTTCTATTTTGCAATTAAAAGAAAAGGCTTTGTGACTTTTGTCTTATATGAAAAGTTAACTTATATTCTATTGGTTGACTTGTGTGTGCACATGGATCACTCCTCTTTTCAAATTCCACCGTTGATCATCCACCATCTTCATCTTGATCTCTACTGTCCATACAACTTTAAAAGGGAGAAAGCTTTCCCCCTTAAATGATCAAAATCCCTCATTTGAATATTGTTATGCTGCAGGTTTTCTAACAGTTTTCTTTGGAGCTTTGTGGAGAACTTCTCTTTCTTGTCTACATTCTCTCATCCATGGCATTCTAACTTAGCTTAGCTCTCATTTTTACATGTAGCTTAAATCATATTGTCTAATAGTTGGATTGTAACACTCTCATCCATGCTTAGAATAGCTGCACTTTTCATATTCATTCTAGCTCAATCTTTAGTTGCATTGCATTCTTGAGGAACTCCTTGAGACATTTGCATTCTTGCTCTTGTCTCAAAGAACCTCTCGTTGCATGGTTTACTAGCAAGAAGAGTATCTCGAAGGCTCATATGAGAGCTTTCTTATTCTTGAAATACACTCTCTTGCACTCCGTCGATAGGGAGCTCTAAGCCAACATCCAAGCATTCCAACTCATGGAATTGTTTGGATAGAATGGTTTAGAGTGTGACACACTTTCTAGTGTACAGGAAGAAGGAGAAATGACAGTGTATGGAATGTAATCAACATTTTCTTTATTACAACAATTTCTTGTTTTGAGTGTTCCTTCATGCTTTGTACATATTAGTTTTAGGGTTTTCTATGTTGGAAGTGTTAGTGGAGGTTTTTCTTTATTTATTTTTTAGTTTGTGTGTTTTTTCAGAGAACTTTGTGTGTTCAAATAAATTGTTTTGTAAGTTAGCAAGTTGTTGTTTTGAACTAGGCAACTAGCACAAAATGGGGTCTTAGGGCCATTTCCCACCGTATGAAATGTAAAACGTTCTGGGATGTGGAAATAGAATCCTTTTTAATTATACACAACAAAGGAAAGCCCATGGGAAGCACAACAAGCATTTTTCATGTAATGCCCTAGGCAAGCAAATCATGTTTGGTTAGGGATCACAAATCTGGAAAAGAGCATTTGGAGTAGATTGAAAGGTCTGATTCTTCAATCCAAGAATGTGGTGAGTAATTATATGGTAAAAGATAACTCCAATCCAAAGGAGGAGCCTTGGTAAGGACTTTTATGAGGTTTAGAACCCAAACAACACCAAAATCCTTAAAACCCTCAAATTAAGCCTAAAATTGTGCGTGGGCTGTACAGATAAGCTGGGGGCTTAAGAGTTAAAAAGTATTCAAGTACTCAAAAAAGGGTTTTTTTGGCCATTTTAAAGGATTTTTTCAAAATATCTCAGTTTTAGTGTGTTCAGAGGGCTAATTCTTGTACCCTTTTTCCAAGCTACTAAGTACAAATTGACATGTGAATTGCAATTTGAATAGGATTTTGCACTTGTTTTGGGTGTAGTAGGTGATGATTAATCTAAGACATGCCTAGGTATTCGTTTGACAAAATGCAAAGGTCCAAGGAGCATTGGGGTTATTTGTGTGTTTGTGGAAGTTTGAGCAATCTTGTACTAACCTGTTGATGTGCACTAATTGAAGAAGTGGGATCTCTTTGATAAAATCCTCAGAGGCATAGGGTGTGAAAGAAGCCCTATTTTATTAGGTGGAAGACCTAAGAAGACCCCATAGAGCTTAGGGTTTGTGAGAAAGATTGGTTGTCACATCACTTTAACTCTTATAGGCAAGGGTAATGTCCTCAACATGCAAGCAAATCAAGACTTTCTATGTGCTGGCTTGTTGAGGACATTATCTTGGCCATAGTAGCTAGATTTCTAATGTTCATGATGGTTTATAATTTTAAAAACTTAATATACCTATTAAATAAATGTAATCATGTTGCATTTTGTTAGCTCTATCTATTGTCCATGCATATAGAATGCAGTTGCATGTGCATTCTTGATTCAGAGTGGTAGAATCTTATTTTGGATGCAATGGAAAAATGACATGCAGCAGAAGATGAAAAAATGATGTCACTTTTGCAGGTCTGGAACCATTTTTTTGTAACATGGGGCCAAATGAGCTTCCACCTTCATGTGGTTAGCCTTGATTAGTAGAGAATATTAAACTATTGTCAGAACCAAATGAAGCTCAACATTGACTTATGATTTCATGGCAACTAACTATGTGAATCTCATAGTTTCAGGCAATGTAGAAGGACGCCATAGTTCAATATGCAATCTCAATTCATATACATACGACATCAGGTGGAGCTCAAAAAACCCAAAAGGTTTGCATTTTTGTTAGAGGTTTGCATAGACCTATTAAATAAATATAAACATGGTGGATTTTTTAGCTCCACCTATTATCTATGCATATAGAACACATTTGCATGTGCATTCTTGATTCAAAGTGGCATTCACAAGTTTATCAAATCAATGGTGTGATGTTAACCGAGAATTTATTAATGGAATGAATCAATTAATTTTAGATATTTTGGGGGGGGGGGGGAAGTGTAGGCACAAATGAGCTTCTAGCTTCATGTGGTTGGCCCTAATTAGTAGAGAATATTAAATTATTCTCATAACCGAGTGAAGCTCAACATTAACTTATGATTGTATGACAACTAACTATGTCAATCTCTTGGTTTCAGACAATGCAAAATGATGCCATAGTTTGATATGCAATCTCAATTCATATCCATACAACATCAGGTAGAGCTGAAAAAACTTGATAGGTTTGCATTTTTGTTAGAAGTTTGTATAGACCCATTAAATAAATGTAAACATGGTTTTTTTTAGCTCCACCTATTATCCATGTATATAGAATGTAGCTGCATGTGCATTCTTGATTTAGAGTAGCATTCAAAAGTTTATCAAGTCAATGGTATGATGTTAACGAGGAATTTTTTAATGGGATGAATGAATTTTATTAATGAATGAATAAATTTTAGATGTTGACAGGGAATTTAGAAGTTAGGGGTGGTGGGGCCAAATGAGCTTCCACCTTTACATGGTTGGTTCTGATTAGTAGAGAATATTAAACTATTCTTGAAACTAAATGAAGCTCAAAATTAACCTATGATTGCATGACAACTAACTATATGAATCTATTGGTTTCAGGTAATTTAGAAGGACACCATAGCAATGAACTTTTTCGATAGATAGTCATCGCTTCTACAACACAGCTATCGCAAATCTATCGCAATTGTGATGGTAGATTGAAAGCTTACACCATCATAATTGCAATGGTCTACTATCACAAATGGGACGATGTGAAAATGAACTCTTGCCTTGGTCTTCTTCCAACTTATGATAGTTTAATCTGTCACACTTGTGATAGATGCTTGTGTTATCACAAATTACGACAACAAAAGTTTGATGCCCATCCAATGGGAGGCAATTCATGGTACTATCACTTGGGTGACGAGTAGCCATCGCTATTGTGATAGTCTGCCATCATAATTCAGGTCCAAATTGAGTAGTGAAACCATGGAGGGAGTAATATACTCACTAGCCTTTCCTTGCAAGTAAAATGATGTCCTATTAAAGGCTTACATATGTTCCTTATATGAATTCATCTTGTTGGAATGCATATAATTTTTTAGGATTACAATAGTTTGTTAAGGCTACCTTGTTAGAGGATTTTGATTCCTTTATGAGGGATACCTTGTTAGAGGATTTCAAAGACTTATTACTATTAGAAAGTAAAACCCAAGAAGATAACCTAGAGATGGGGGAGTGAATCAATTATGCATTAAAAATAACTCTTAATATCTTTATTAATTCTAAATCATGTAAATAATACATGAAACAACCTTAGAAAGATAACCATGCACAATAAGACCACATATGTTAACTAGGGAAACCCTTGATCAGAGGGAAAGCCCGAGTGGGAATGATGCCCACAAGATGTTGTACTAATATAAAAGCTCCTTGTGAAAGGATAGATCCTGTTAGGAGTCAATAAAATGCAATCAGTACATAGAGTCCCTATTAGGATATTTTGAATCCCTGTTAGGAGACTCTAACCCTATTAGAAGTTGTGCCAACCTTGTTAGGAGTTGAATGTAGGATAATTGAACTCATTGTCCAAATAGCCTTAGTCTTCACTAAACAATTTTCCAGATAAGAATATCCAAGATCTTTGATCTAAATTAAATAAAAGTTCATTTTCCACTACATTTACTTTGAAGCTCACAATACATATTTGACATCAATCTCTTCTCTACTCATAGAAAAGTTCACATTCAAGTTCACATAACCAAACATCATGATGCATATGATGATTTACTAGAAGGAAAAAATCTTTCCTTATACCAAGTCCTAAAAACAAGTATTGATTTAGCCTTGAGGTTTTCCCAATGTACAAAAATAATATAGGAGATCATTAAGATATTTTAGTACACATTACATTACAGTTATATTCTTCCTTCAAAGATATTTGCAATAGTTAGCTCACAGGAAAAATCTTTTGAACTCTCTTCACCAAACCACATAGAATGAACATATATTTTTTCTATCTAGAACATAACATCCTAAACATGTCTTTGAACATCCTCTAAGCTCACTTAACTAAATTCCATCTCTATTGAAAGATATAATCAATTTACCAGTACTTGCTTTCCAAAAACTCTTTCTGAAAGCTACCTCCAGAAAACATTGCATAACTCTATCATATCTTCATAATTCTTCACATACACATAAATGAAGCATTTGTAACCATCACCAAATGTAATCTTGACCATTCATAACCCAACTCATTTACCATTGACTATGCCAAATGAATCTTCCTCTGTAACTCTCATAATCTTTACATAATAACACATATATTGACATTAATGAAAAACTATGTCATGAACGCAATATATAACCAATAAATCATGTCTCCAACAATGCTAACATACTCCCACATTAGAATGCCATCATCATTTATGCTGAAAATCTCCTCCTTTAGCATTGATGGCTGCATATATGAAAACCATCTAAGTACCATGAATACAAAATGTGTTTCTTCCTCATCTGCCTTTACTCTCCCATTCATGTTGCACATGAATGCAAACATACATCTAAGGCTCATATAGGTTGTAATGAATTTTTCATGTTTTAGTCACAACCAATATGAACAAGGAAGGTGTTAGTCTTGCCTACACATAATACTCTCCCCATTGACATAAATGAATGTTCCATATAAGGTATAATGTTTTTCATGTACTACTTTCTCCCCCATTGACATCAATGACAAATGTATCATTATGTCAATTCTAAAGTTCAATCATTTCCAAAATAATCTATTCAAGCTCAAGTGTCTATAGACATATTTAAATACTAGTACCAAGAGTCCTATTGAGCTATCATTTTGCACGATGCTTAATGATAGGAATCCTTTTGAACTCCTCTCTTGAAAAATTAATCTAGGATCAACTCCAAGTTCCAGGTGATCTTACGACCTACTAGAATCCTCTTAGTTGAAGAGAAATGTGAGTGTTCACAAGGAGGCCTTTGCTAGTTTGTTAAACAATTTAGATAAGATTTTGAATCGGCTTGCTGTTTCAAAATAACAACCACACAAAAAGAAATTTATTTTTTGTATTTTTGTATGAATGCAATCTAACAATGCAACTATATGAATTCCTAAATTAACCAAGTGTTTGTAAAATCAAATAACAAAGATACAGTAACAAGAAGTTTAAGCAAATATTATGAAAGTAAAAATCCTAACGAACATAAACCACGAAAACAATGTGTCTATGAGTTAAGCCTTTGAAGAGATTAGTGAGTAACCAATTAAAATAGGAGCAACACTTCCTTAATTCCACTAATGCAATTTTCGATGGGAATTCAGTAACTGTAAGATGTTTCACTTTTCATCAAATGTCAAGGGCATGGAAAGTACGCTCATGCAAGATGAAAAATTATGCAGGAACAATATGGTGATCTCTTCTTGATATAAGTACATCAGCAAAATTTGTAGAATCGTAGTAAACACCAAAATTAAAAGACCAAACAACCAAAACAATGCAATAAAATAACTAGCTCAATACTTCATGAACATACATTCACAAAATATAACACAATTAGGCAAGAATCACTACACTCCAAATGCGAGTACCAACAACATATATTATTGCATCAAAATAATAGCAGCCTTGAATACATATTACATTCCTAAATTTATAGGAAATCATCTCCTCAATTTGTCTTGAGAGTGAGAGATCTCTTTATGCAAACATATGCTTCTGAACTAATAAAATAAATCTATTTATGTACAAACTAACTCTCTAACAGGTGCTGAGTAGGACTCCATCCATATTTACATCATTTAATGGATGCATGAACCTTTTCATGTCTTAAAACAAAGAATGTATGAGAAAATAAGAAGAAGAAAGCCTTTAGATGATGGGGAAGTGTTTGGAAGTGCCAAAAATAGAAGCTCCATCTTTACTAGGCATCTGTAGGAGTTAAACTGCCATTATAATGCATTTTCGATGCATGGAACACTCTAAATTTAGAAATGGTAGTTAACTATTAGTGCACCTCAAAATAAGTACACCTCAAAAGCGGTGCATCTAGTGCACCTGCACACCTCGAAAGCTCAATTTGCCAAAAAAATTAAAGTTCTTAGTTTTGAAAATAGTTTTTGAGTTTTTCTCAGACGAGGTCTGAGAGCACTCTAGTGTACTTATTTTGCCCCTTTTTAATTATTTATACCCTCTTTATAGCAAAACATTTTTAGAAGAAGTACACCTCAGAAGCAGGTCCAAAAAATGCAAAATTTCACCAAATGTCAATTTTCTAGAGTTAGAATTTTTTCAACTTCACAATTTTCCAAAGTTAGAATTTTTTCAACTTTACAATTTTCCAGAGATTTTTTTCAACTTCTAAATTTTCCATAGTTAGATTTTTTTTCAACTTCAAAATTTTCTAGAGTTAGATTTTTTTCAACTACTCAATCCTTCTAGGTCAGAGACCAAGTAATCCAGATTATCCAGAATGATCAAATGTTTGAAACTTTTCCTTATCTTTTTTAACAAGATTTTCTAGGTCCTTTTAATTGGCTTTTCCCAAGGTCTTCTGCTCAAAATTTCAAGTTAAAAATTTTGTTGGTCCCTAAAATTGGGCAGCTGCAAGTTCACTGCTTTAGGTACTAAAATTAGATTTTTAGTTCTTCTTTCCAATAGTGTAAACGATTTTGAATTTCGAGCTCTAGGTCAAAATTTATGATCTTGACAAGTTAAGGACACATTTTTAACTGCACAAAGAAGGAAACATTAATTAGCTCATGTTATAAGACTCAAACAAGGACTCCCTAGGACTTAGATTGACAAAATTGGGTCAACACTATTCAAAACAGATAATTTTCCTCCAATAAGCTGGTTTTTTTTTGCAATAAAAATCACCCTTTAATACTCAAATTCTCTAGTTCTGACCTCTAGGTTTCTCAGTTAGAGGACCAAGGCTTGGCCTAGACTCAGGTGGAGTTCCCAAAATGACCCAGGCCCTAAACTAGGGGTTTGGGAAACTAAAAATTTACTAGGGGGTCCCCATTTCAAGGAGAAATGGGGTGTGCGTTGTGAAACCACAACAAATAGCCCCAACAAAAAGGAAGAAATGACAAAGACATTTCTTCATCAACAAGCATCCTTCTAACATGTTTCAACTAAATCTCAAACACTTCAAATAGCTTTCAAGTTCTTTGATTTTCAAAATTTTAGAATCTTGAATCTTCAAGCTTAGTGTGTGCACAATGTATTCGTTCCCTTTGACATTTCAAGATGCAATCTATCATAAGTATGTAATAGCTTGGAAACAATCTTCCAATCTAGCAGTTCATTCATTAAGAATTCTCACAAATCATGTGTATCAATCACTATCCGAGTAGATGAGAGAATCTGTTTTGAGGGCTCTTAATAGGTTATCACTTTTCTTTTGAGGTCCTTAGTAATCTCTTTTGATTCTGCTTTAAGGAGATTGCATGTTTTTATTTTATTCTTCCATGAAGCAACTTGTATAGATATTGGATAGCCATTTTGGAGTGCATATCCATACTATTAGAATACCTTTCTAAGACCATTTGGAATATTTCATTCTTAACACCATCATTTTTTATTTTCTTTCTGTACCTTGACCATGCTTAGGCTATGTGGTCAAGGCATTAGTGTTGTTCCTCAGATTCTTTCCTTAGTTGATAACCTTTGCGTTCCTCTTTTAAGAACTTTATGGAAACTCTCATGCCAAAAAATGAACTTAGAAATTCTTTGAAAAGACCTTTTGTTTGAACTAGTGGGCTTTAGACTATCCCTTGTTGCCATCAAACTTGATTTGAAAACACCAAGATAGTCAATCTTTTAATTTGTAAAGTGTTGAGAGCTATCAATCTGTGATTTTGATTTCAAGACTAAAAGTCCTTTACACTTGTAAGTAGCATCCGTTTTTAGTTGGTACAAGAAACAAAACAATTTAAATATTTTGACAAAGAAATACCTCTTCCCCAAAAGTCAACACCAAAAAGTAGTTTAATGAGATACGTCAAGATAAAATATTGAGTGTACCTAACCCCTAGACTGACGCAACTTTGGAAAAAAAGAAACAAAACCCAAACAAAAAGACTCAACTCAAAGAAAACTAACACCGAACTGGAAAGACTAAAAAGACTAAGAAAAACAAAAACAAAAACAAAAACAAAAACAAAACCAAAAACAAAAACAAAAACAAAAAACAAAAACAAAAACTTATCTATAGAAAACCTTGAATAATAAGAATGTGGGGTGATTTTTAGTAGATTTATCATGATGTGCAATACTAATGAACCACCCCATATAGTCCTAAGAAAAACTAATTTGTCTTTGTACTTAGAAAAATAAAATTTGGACAATCTTGGTTCAAATTCCAAGCACAAATCACAAAAAATCAGAAGTTGTGGTAATTCTTTATGACCATGATTAATCCAAAAATAAGTTCTCTTACCTTTAGCATCATATTCAAATTGAAAACCATTGAACTGAAAGGGATAATGGGAAAATTTCACCTGATCTAGTGAGTCCCCCACCATAGGGGTACATTCACACATTGTAATTTCTCCTTTTGGTGGTCTTATCTCATAGTACACAACTCCATGCATACATGGAAACACTAAATCAATCACTAGCCTTCCTTTCAAATTACAGGATTCATTACTATCATTGAGCAAGATGTTTTCTGATACATATCCTAAAGAAGCTTGTTCAAGATCATACTTTCCCTCCATTGCGATCTCCCAACCTAACAAGAAATTAGAACAACTTTCTTCTAAATGGAACCCAAATGGATGGATTCTACATGACTCATTTATTGCATGGTTTCATATATGTGTAGAATACCTACAAATAAACATTTCCTCTGTCAAACTTGAGACCAAATTGAGCACTCTATCCATCTCTTCTAATGACATATCTTGTTTTGAGGGTGGTATCTTATCATTATTCAACGAGGGATTAATATCGCAATAGGAACCATTGGTATCTTCTTCTTGATGAATTCTCAATTCAAAAATCTTAGCAACCTCGGGATCTTCTTTATTTCCATCACTTTTTGCAACTTTGAGAATTTTGGCAACTCCATGGAGTTTTGGAACTTCAAAGTTTTCTATGCCCTCAAAATTTCTTGGCATATCCATACTTATTGCAACATCAACACTTGGAAGAATTTGTTCATTGAATGAGAGCACAAACTCCTCTTGATCATCTTCATCTTTTGTCCTCTTGCAGATTTATCACATGATTCAAAAACCATTGCACTAAATTGCAAAGGTTATTCATCCATTTTTTGAGGAGGTTGATCCAAAACATCATTGCACCCATATCCATTTTCACTTGGACCCATACCTATAATACCATTATTCTCATTATTGATGTTACTATAAAGGCCAATAATTTTTCTCTGATTTTGAGAATGATTATTCTAGGTAACAAGTTGTTTTGGATGATCGCCTTGATTTCTTGAGGGATTCAACTTTATTTTGATGAGTTCATTGGATAAAAGAGACATCGTATCCTTCATAGCCTTAAATTCTCTAGCCATATTGTTCTCGAGTTTAGAAGGTAGAGAAGTCTTTTTCTCAAAGAATATAGTCTTTTTGGGTTCATACCCTGAGTATGTAATTGATGATATTGGAGTAGCTATAACCCACTTTGTGAATGTAACAACCTCTTTGAAGACCTTTTCAATGGTATCAATGTCTTTGGGTGGGAGTCTTCTTAAAAAAATAGAAGTTAATGAATCCATTATTCCAAAATAGATCTAGATGATAGCCTTTTATGATACAATGTATGGAAACTCCATTCTTTGGTACATCCTATAGAAGTGATGATTAAATTGTGAAATAGTCTCGTGGGGATCCCTCTTGATTGAGATGAATTGATGATGTAGGATAGTTGAATTGATATAGATCTTGAATTATTCTAGAAAATTTCTCTCAAAAGAGTTCCAATCCCTTATTGATGCTTGTGGCTAATTGAGGTACTAATTGAATGCCATTTCCCCCAAAGTGTAAGGGAAAAGGTGACATACCATGTCCATATCCTGAATTTGGTTTCGATTATAGATCTCCCTAAAAATTTTAATATGATCTTCTATTGTTCATGATTCTCCATAGATGAACCATGCGCCAAATTTTTTAGGATTTTTGGGCAAGTCATTTAATGGACCAGTTAGGTTAAAAGGTGAACTTTGGGCATTGAAGAAAGACATGGTGCATAATGATGGGAATGTGTGAAGTAGAATGTAAAGCAAATGATGATGATGGAATGTGTAATGTGAATGGGTGGAGTTCTTGGTATCTCTCTACCATTGTGATACTTGTAAAAGTGATTGAGTTCTAGGAACTTGTGTTTTTTCTAGAAAAGCGCAGCTCCGAAGAAGCACACTTTCTCAAAAAAGTGCACCTAGCACGCCTACACACCTAGCACACTTGGCACACCTGCACACTTGGTTAAAGTTCACAGACTTATAATTTTTTTTTGAACTTCTAAAAATCATAGAATTTTCAAACAACTTTGGTTTTTTGAGTCGAATGGTTTTTAGGCCCTCCTTCTAGCACTACTTCTCTTGAGCTATCATTTTGCATGATGCTTAATGACATGAATCCTTTCAAACTCCTCTCTTGAAAACTTAATTTGGGATCAACTCTAAGGTTTCGAGCGATCTTGTGACCTACTAAAATTTTCTCAATTGAAGATAAATGTAAGTGTTCACGAGGAGGCCTTTGCTGGTTTATTAAACAATTCAGATAAGATTTTGAATCGGCTTGCTGTTTCAAAATAAAAACCATACAAAAAGAAATATATTTTTTGTATTTTTATATTTTTTAATGAATGCAATCTAACAATGCAACTATATGAATTCCTAAATTAACCAAGTGTTTGTAAAAGCAAATAATAAAGATAGGGTAACAAGAAGTTTAAGCAAATAACATGAAAGTAAACATCCTAATGGACATAAACCACAGAAACAATGCATTTGCAAGTTAAGCCTTTGAAAAGATTAGTGGGTAACCAATGAAAATAGGAGCAACACTTCCTTAATTCTACTGATGCAATCATCGATGGGAATTTAGTAACTGTAAGATGTTTCACTTTTCATCAAATCCCAAGGCCGTGCAAATTGCAATCATGTGAGATGAAAAACTATGCAGGAACAATATGGTGATCTCTTCTTGAACTAAGTACATTAGCAAAATTTGTAGAACTGTAGCAAACACCAAAATTAAAAGATCACACAACCAGAACAACACAATAAAATAATTGGCTCAATTACACTTCATGAACATAGATTCACAAAATATAACACACATAGGCACGAATCACTACACTCCAAATGCAAGCACCAAAAACATATATTATTACATCAAAATAATGGTAGCCTTGAATACATATTACATTTCTGAATTTATAGGAAATCATCTCCTCAATTTGTGTTGAGAGTGAGAGATCTCTTTATGCAAACATATGCATCTAAACTAATAAAATAAATCTCTTTATGTAAAAACTAACTTTCTAATAGGTGTTGAGTAGGAATCCATCCATATTTACATTATTTAATGGATGCACGAGCCTTTACATATCTTAAAACAAAGAAAGCATGAGAAAATAAGAAGAAGAAAGCCTTTAGATGATGGGGAAGTGTCTGGAAATGCCAAAAATAGAAGCTCCATCTTTACTAGGCATCTGTAGGAGTTAAAATACTATTAGAATGCATTTTTAATGCATGGGAAGCTCTAAATTTAGAACTAGCAATTAACTGTCGGCGCACCTTAGAAGAAACGCACCTCAAAAGCGATGCACCTAATGCACCTATGCAACTCAAAAGCTCAATTTGCCAAAAAATCAAAGTTCTCAGTTTTGAAAATAGTTTCTAGGTGTTTCTTAGATGAGGTTTGGGAGCACTCTAGTCTACTTATTTTGCTCCTTTTTGATGATTTATACCCTCTTTATAGCCAAACACTTTCAGAAGAAGCACACCTTAGAAGCAGGTACAAAAATGCAAAATTTCACCAAATGTCAATTTTCCCAAGTTAGAATTTTTTTCAACTTCACAATTTTCCAGAGTTAGATTTTTTTTTCAAGTTTAGAATTTTCCAGAGTTAGAATTTTTTCAACTTCACAATTTTCTAAAGTTAGAATTTTTTCAACTTTAGAATTTTCCAAAGTTAGATTTTTTTTTCAACTTCAAGATTTTCCAGAGTTAGAATTTTTTCAACTTCAAAAATTTCTAGAGTTAGATTTTTTTTCAACTTCAAAATTTTCCAGAGTTAGAATTTTTTTCAACTGCTCAATCCTTTTGGGTCAGAGACCAGGTGATCTAGATTATCCAGAAGGACCAAATTTTTGAAACTTTTCCATATCTTTTTAAACAATCTTTCTAGGTCCTTTTAATTGGATTTTTTGGAGGTCTTCTTCTCAAAATTTCAAGTTGAAACTTTCATCAGTCCCTAAAATTGGGACTAAAATTAGATTTTTAGTTCTTCTTTCCAACACTGTAAACTGTTTTGAATTTCGAGCTCTAGGTCAAAAGTTATGACCCTGACAAGTTAAGGATGCATTTTTATTTGCACAAAGAAGAAAACATTAATTAGCTCATGTTATAAGACCCAAACAAGGACTCCCCAGGACTCAAACTAACCTAATTGGGTCAACAATAGTCAAAATAGATAATTTTCCCCCAATAAGCTATTTTTTTGCACACTAAAAATCACCCTTTAATACTCAAATTCTCTAGTTCTGACATCTGGGTTTCTTAGTTAGAGGACTAGGGCTTGGCCTAGACTCTAGGTGGAGTTCCCAAAATGACCCAGACCCCAGACTAGGGGTTTGGGAAACAAAAAATTTACTAGAGGGTCCCCATTTCAACGAGAAATGGGGTGTGCATAGTGAAACCATAACAAGTCCTTAATGACTCATCTCAAATAGAGATACTCCTCATAGGAGAAGTATAAAGTATCCAGTCTAGAAAAAATAGTGCTTTGCTAGCAACACAATTGATGCAATCTCTATATCATCTACTCATAATTAGGTTGGGGCATAATCCCAAGCATACCTCCTAGGTACTCAAATGTGTCCTTAGCCAAAGGTTTTGTGAATATATCTGCTATCTTATCCTTTGTGCTAAAATACTCTAATGATACTTAATTAAAATGTGCTTTGTCTTTGAATGTAAAATTGGATTCTTTGACATACTCATTGTACTTATATCATCACAATCTATGATAATATGCTCTATAAACTTAATTCCAATATCTTTTAGTAATTGTGTGATTCAAATAGTCTAATTACAATTGTTTACTGCTACAAAATACTTCACTTCAGTTGCTCTTTGTGAAATGCAATCTTGTTTCTTGTTTAGCCAATAAATGAATCTTCCTTCCAAGAAGAATGCTCCACCAGTGGTTCTTTTTTTGTCATCTACACTCTCTTCCCAATCAACATTAGTGTATGCACATAATGTGAAATCATTTTATTTGTCATACTATTAGGATCAACCACAAATAGAAATAACAATTACATACAAATATAACCAATATCAAAAAATAATAAATCGCACAAAAGAGAACACAAGACACAAATATTTAACTTGGTTCACCCAATCCTTGGGCTACATTGACCAATAACAAGTCCAATATTATTATTATCCAGTGATTACAATTTACAATCTCTTACAATTCAACATCACCACAAGAAGCTATAATCTCATCATACCTAATGAAATCCCTAACCCTAAACCATTTTATACAATCTTTTAATACTTAGAAAATTAGGGTTAGAATAATTCATCCAATAGAAAAATAGTAGTCAACACCTTTTACAATAGTAGAGAGATTTTTGGCTTCAGGGGCACTACCCTTGAAAACCTCAGTGGGGGCATTGCCCCTTGACCTCACCCTGTATTGCAATAGGAAGCGCACCTAGGGCATTGCCCTAGGACTTCGCAAGGGGCATTCCCCCAAACCCTTATAGAAATAATTTATGGGGAAATCATGTTGAATAAACCTCTAAGTGTGATTAGGCTCTACATTACAACACATACCACAAGTCATAATCAAGTGTTCCTTTCAAATATCTAAAAATTCATTTTACTGTTGGAAGGTAAATCTCTTTGGGATCTACCTAAACTCTTGCTACAATTCCAACCGCATTAGCTATATAAGGTCTAGTATGTGTCAAGTACTATAATCCACCAATTATAGATCTTTATTTCTTCTGTTCTGCACTAGGGGATTCATCTTTGCTAGATAACTTACATCTAGTTACCATAGGTGTTCCAATAGGTTTGCAACTTTCCAATCCAAATCTTTCTAGAAAATCTCTAAGATATTTAGCTTATGATATAAAAATGCCATCTTTGTTTTGTATAGTCTATAATTGCAAGAAGTATTACATCTTTCCAATCATACTCATCTCAAATTATTTCTTCATTTCTTTTAAAAATGTCTTACTAGCTTCATTGTTACCACCAAAAATACTATAACAATCAATAATCCATCTTCATTCTTTCTCAGATACAAATTACTATCAATATTACCTTTTAAAAATCCCAAATTTGTCAAGTGTTTATCCAATCTTGCATACTAGGCTCTAGGATCTTGTTTCAATCCATGCAACACCTTTTTCAATTTGCAAACCATATCCTTCTTGTTTGTTAGAGGAAAACCATATGATTGTTCAATGTATACGTCCTCTTCAAGTTATCCATTCTAAAAGGTTGATTTTACATCTATTTGATAAACTTTGAATTATTCTTTCATGTATATGCCAAAAATATTCTTACTGCTTCTAGTCTAGCAATAGGTGCAAAAGTTTCTTCTTGTGAATATCCTGTACAAACTAGTCTTTCTTTATTCCTCACAAATTTTCCTTATTGTTTCATTTTTTCTTTCTAAATACCCATTTAGTTCCAATAGTATTCTTATCTTTAAATCTAGAAACCAATTTTCAAGTCTTTTTCTTTTTGATACATTCTAATTCCTCTTTCATAGCTTTAATCCAATAGTCATCTTTACAAGTTTCATCATCAGTCCTAGGTTCAACTTGAGAAATTAAACATAATTCTTCATGTACCTTGTTTTTTGTCACAACTCCTTTGTTCATACTAAATGATTTTTTCAACATGATGCTTATTTGTCATGTTTCTACTAGGTGTCACTTGTTGAATTCTAATTTTTGCAGTAGGTTTAGGTCTTGGTTCTTCTCTTTGTTCTTCACTTTCTCTTTGTATTTAAATCTACAAATCAGTGTTAGTTTTATAAAACAATTCCTAGTCAACATTCTTCTTGTTAGTCCTTTGATTAGTCTCTCCATTAGAATAATAATCAAGTATCCTCTTTAGAATTCTGAATCTTTCATCAACTCTCACATTAATACTTTCAACAATATTCTTTAATCTCTTACTCAAATATCTATATCCTTTGATTTTCAATAAATATCCAAGAAAAAATTTGTCACCACTTCTAGCATCTAACTTTCTAATATCATTACCTCTCTTAGTATATAATTTAATTCCAATGACTCTAAAATATTTCAAAATAGGTCTATGTCCTAACCAAAGTTCATAAGGTGTCTTTTTGGTGCCTTGTCAAATTTGCACTATGATAATACTGTATATTATGGTGTTCACTTCTCTCCAAAATTTATGTGAGAGATTGTTCTCAAACATCATTTCTTTAGCTACTTCACTCACTAATTTTTTCATTCTTTTTGCTATCCCATTTTTTTGTAGAGTCTTAGGAGCTAAAAGTTGTCTCTTTATACCATTATCCTCGCAAAAATTGTTAAACTCATTTGAAATGAATTCTCCACCTCCATCAAATCTCAAGCATTTAATCTTCAAGCCAAAATAATTCTTAACTCTACTCTGAAATATCTAGAATTTATCAAAAGCTTTAGATTTACATCAAAGAAATACAACCCAGATCATTCTAGTTAAATCGTCAACAATAATCATGAGATAACTTTAAACATAAAAAGATCTAGTCTTTGTAGGAGCACTCATATCTATATGCACAATCTCCAACTTTGTTGTAGTAAATTTATTGATTGAAAATGAATTACTTTTTTGTTTTGCCAACACACACTCTTTTTACATCATATTACTAGATTTCACAATCTTAAGCAAATCTCTAACAAGTGTAGTACTGATCTTCACAATGTTATCAAAGTTGATATGAAAAATTCTCTTATGACACAACTAAATTTCATCCACTTTAGCAACTAAACATGACATTTCAGTAGGAGCACTCATATCTATATGCACAATCTCCAACTTTGTTGTAGTAAATTTATTGATTGAAAATGAATTACTTTTTGTTTTGCCAACACACACTCTTTTCACATCATATTACTAGATTTCACAATCTTAAGCAAATCTCTAACAAGTGTAGTACTGATCTTCACAATGTTATCAAAGTTGATATGAAAAAATCTCTTATGACACAACTAACTTTCATCCACTTTAGCAACTAAACATGACATTTTAGTAGGATTCAAATCAAATACATTACCTCTTGTGCTTGTACTAGTAATAATCAATGTACCATTCCTATCCTTGATAATGCAAGTTTTCTCTGTAAACTACAACTTATATCCCTTGTCAACAAGCTATACAACACTCAAAATATTCTGTTTCTGACCATCCACAAAGTAGACATCATTAGTGCCAGTATTTTCATCAAGAGTAATAGATCATTTTACTTTTATGTGACATGATGCATTATTTACAACTCTAACTACTTTGCCATCATATCTATTGAATAATAAAAAAAATTCCATATCACTAGTCATATGATGGTAACAACCATTATTTATAATCTAGTCACTCAAGTGTGAAAGTAATGCTCTTTCTTCTTTTAATTTTTCATTTATCTCTTTCTTAGGGCTTTCTTCTTTAATATAAACAACTCCTATCTCTTCATCTGCATCATCACTATCATGTAGAAAATTTACCTTCTTAAAATTAGGTTCACCATTCTCATTAACATAGAATCAATCCTAAGGTGCTAGGGTTTCTAGCAATGGTGGTGTGATGGCTTCTGTATCTGGCAAGGACATTGGCTATGAAAGTGGGAAAAATGGTGCTAGGGTTTTTGGCAATGGTAGTCTGATGGCTTCTGAATCTTGCAAGGTTGCTAGCTGTGAAAGCGAGAAATCTAGCAATGGTGGTGTGATGGCTTCTGTATCTGGCAAGGACGCTTGCTGCAGAAGTAGGAAAAATGGTACTAGGGTTTTTGGCAATGGTGGTTTAATTGATTCTAAATTTGGCAAGGATGCTAGCTACGAAAGTAAGAAAATTGGTGCTAGGGTTTCTAGCAATGGTGATGTGATGGCTTTTGTATCTGGCAAGGACACTGGCTACAGAAGTGGGAAAAATGTTGCTAGGGTTTTTGGCAATGGTAGTCTGATGGCTTCTGAATCTAGCAAGGATGCTAGCTGTAGAAGTGCGAAATATGGCAATGGTGGTGTGATGGCTTCTAAATCTGAGAAGGATGTTGGCTGTGGAAGCATATCTTTTGTATCCCCTTTGATCCCTACCTGTAAACCAATTTCTCTTACTCTAGGGGATGAGTCACTTTTAGAAATTGAAGAACGTTCGAGGGATCTATCCAAGGATTCTATTATTTATCACTTTAAAGGTTTTTGGCCCACTCTCTTGGAGCTCCATGCTTGGATTTCAAAGCATTGGGATCCATATATTATGAATTCTGTTGAGATTTTCCCTTTGGTCAAGGGTTTCTTCATCGTTACATTTATTAATCCAAAGGACAGGAAAGCTATTCTATGTGATTAGGTCTTTTTTTGGGAGAACCACTTTCCTTTAATGGTTAAACCATGGCATCCAGATTTTAATCCTCAAATGGAGTCTTTCAAAATCCCTACTTGGACAAGGCTTCATAATCTTCCTCTTCATTTTTGGGTGAATTCTATTTTTAGGGAAATCAATGAGGCTTTAGGGGATTTCTGTATGGTTGATTCCTAATCTTTTGAGCATTTCCATTCTACTTATACTAGGATTCTAGTGGATATTGATGTTTCTAAGGGTCTCCCAACTAAGATTATTTTAAATCATTCAATGGGCTCTTGGACTCAGTTACTTGATTATGAGGGCCTCCCTTTTAGGTGTAAAAAATGTATCAATACTAGGCATATGGCTGCTAAGTGTGTGTATGGAAAGACTACAAAAAAATGACCCTCCTCCTGGTGGAAGGGTGTATTGGACTAGCATTATACAGTAGACAAATCTTCTTTTCTGGTGGAAGAGGTTTCTGGATCTAAGATGGTGAATGCTTCTATTTCCAAGGTGGATGCCCAAGGTATAAAATCTAGTACTCTTGGTGCATATTCTAGCCAAGATAATGGTGTTGTGGGTCTTGGTGTAGAATTTGGTTGACATAATGGTGTTGAGGCTGCTGATTCTGGACATGGCAAGTTCCATTGTGCTATGACTATTTTTGATCAAGGTGTTAAAACTGGTACTCTTTGTATAGAATCTGGTCGAGATAATGGTGTTGAGGCTACTAATTTTGGACAAGGTAAGTTGCATCGTGCTACATCTATTGGAGCTGGTCATTGTATGTCTGCTATTGGAATTGGTAATAATTTTATTGGTAGAAGTTCCATTATGATGGAAGAAGGGATTTTAGCTAGTCTTTGTTATAAAGATGGGTTTCAAACTATTGGTAATTGTTCCAATTTGATGGAAGAAGTGAAGGCAGATAGTCCTGGTCAAAAGGATGGGCTTCTTTTTGCTGCTGCTGCTAGAACTAGTAAACAAACTAATGGTATCAGTTCTAGTATGCTAGATGTAGTGATGTTAGATGGTCCTTGTCAAAATTTGGATGAGTTTCCCTCTAATTTTGGATAACTGTGACTACAAAAAGGTCTAAAAAGACCCTAACTCAATTTGATATGAATTTGCGCTCTCACAAAAAGGGAGTGAAATTGAATTCTTACTCCCCTTGGCTAGTTAAGTACTTCTTGTTAGTTTCTTTTCTAATCTTTTTTATGCTACTAGCCATAATGTTTTTCTATTGCAACATGCTTGTGATTTAGATCCCTATGGGATGTTTGGGCTTACTATGAATATATTTTGGGTCTTTTTTGTAAAGGGGTTTTTGGGTTCCCTCAAAACCTATTTTTATGTTAATCTAAAACATAGAATCAATCCTTAGGTATTCTTGACTTGTAAGGCTTTTTGGCCTTAAACTTCTTTTCTCTTTTAGGGTATTTAGAAGAATAATGACCAAGTTCTTTACATGTTCAATAAACAAGAATTTCATTACCTTTAGGTTCTCTCTTCATAAGCAAGGCAAGAACTTCAATCTTCTTATCTTCAACTTCTTTTGCTTAGTTATTATTGGCATAATCTCCACTTGTACTTGCACTTGTTTTGAACATAGGTCTATCCTTTTGTATGATAAGAAAGTGTCAAAGTCTTAAAAAAATTCCACATACTTTTGCCTTCTATCTTAGATCCACCACAACTTCTAATTCCAACAACAATATCTAATATTCTAGCAAAATAAACTCTTATAATTTCATCTTCTTGCATTTTAGCATCTTGAAAAATACATATCCAATTCTATAATCTAGCCTTCTTAGCATGTTCATCACCTTCAAATATATTATGTAAAGCAATCAAATTTTATTTTGCAAGTCTTAAAGGTTTTACCTCTCCATATTTTTTTTCAAAAAGAGCTAACAATAGTGTTTCCCTAGAAAACATATTCTGCATGAATAGATATTTTTCACTTTCTTCACAAGTGTCAAGATTATCTTCTTTTATCACCTCCTTCACATTCAATGTCACTAGCCAATATTTTGGACCCACACATAACAAGTTAGTCTTCATATTTTTCTTCCAGATGTCATAATTAATTCCATCAAACTTCAAACTTTCTTTTCTAATATAAAAGTCCATGGATATCCTCAATTTGTTAAGATTTTCCTTCAAGGACCTCATGCTTTGATGCCAATTATTAGAAAGTAAAGTCCAACAAGATAATTGAGGGTGAATCAATTATGCATTTAAAGCAACTATCAATATCTTTATTAATTCTGAAACATATAAATAATAGATGTAATAACCATAGAAAGATAATAATGCACACAAACACTAGATATGTTAACTAGGGAATCCCTTGATCAAATGGAGAACCCCAGTTGGAATGATGTAATAATATGAAAGTTCCTTGTGAAAGGATAGACCCTATTAGGAGTTAATAAAATACAATTAATACATAGAGTCCATGTTACGAGACTTTTAACCCATGTTAGGATATTCCAACCATATTAGGAGCTCTACTAACCTTGTTAGGAGTTGAAAGGAGGAAAATTGAACTCACTATCCGAATAGCCTAAGTCTTCACTAGAAAATACTCTAGATATGCTTATCCAAGATATTTGAGCTGACTAAATAATAAATCATTTTCCAATATAGTTCCTTTGAAGCTCTTAATACATCTTCAACATCAATCTCATCTCTTCTCATAGCCAAATTTGCATTCAAGTTCACATAACCAAACATCACAGTGCATATGACTGCATATGATGATTTACCACAAGGAAATAACCTTTCTTTTATACCAAGTTCTAATTACATCTATTGAGTTGGCCTCAATGCTTTCCCAATTTATAGTAATAATATAGGACATCATTAGGAAATTAAAATACATGTTATTTTATAATTACATTATTCCTACAAAGATAGTTGCAATAGTTGGCTCAAAAGAAACATCGGTTGAACTATCTTCACCAAAACACACAAATGAACATATATTTTCACCATCTATAACATAGCATCCTAAACATGTATTTGATCACCCTCTAAGATTGTTTAACCAAATTCCCTCTCTTGTGAAAGATATAATCAATTTACTAGTACCTACTTTCTAGAAACTCTCTCTGAAAGTTACCTCCAGAAAGCATCACATAACTTTGTCATATCTTAATAATTCTTTATGCACACATAGATGAAGCATATATAACCATCATTAGATTTAATCCTAAAAAAATATAACCCAACTCATTGACTATTGATCATGCCAAGTGAATCTTTCTCTGTAACTCTGGTAATCTTCACAGAATAACACATATGTTTAAATAAATGACAAAATCTATGATGAATACAGCATATAACCATTGAATCATGTCTCCAGAAATGTTAAAATACTCCCCTATAGGAATAAAATCAACATTCATGCTCTTGTATCTAGACTTGTGTCCTTGTATCCTTCTATCACTTTTGTTGCTTCTCTTTATGTGGATGCCACATAGCTTTCAAACCTTCTCCTAGTTTTATCACATCAATGGTGAGGCTATGAACTAAAACTTCCATGTATACATGCCTATCATAGGATTATCATCTTCTTCTCCTTTTTCAAGAGCATTATTCCATTCAATGAGTGGTTACACTTACTTACAACAGTTCAATCCTCTTGTTAACTGGTTGTGAATCAATGACAATACTTCAACACTTACTCAATGCTTGAGTTCACTGCTCATCATTTTATCAGTCAATTATGGTAGTGTAGTTTAGCAAAAAAATCCCTCTTTGGAATTGATGGAAAAACCTATATAACTTACACTAAAAAATAGATCTACAGGTTAACAAGACTTACATTACTATACAGGTTTACACTTACATGTCTCTTCTATGCCTATTTGTAGCCTTAGACTTTTATTTTACCTCAGTGTTCCACATACTCTACAATATTTTTTTGAATGTATTTTCCTTATTATTTTCAAGCTCCCCCATTGTGTATGCCCTCCTTCTATCACTTCCTTTTTGATTCATCTTCATCATCTCCTCCTTAGGTTTACTTTCATGTCTCTCCCTCATTGTGTCATCTCTTCTTTGTACATTTTTTTAAATCTCCCCTCTTGTTATGTCCTCTCATAAGATATCTTCCCTTATAAGATATCTCTTGGGTAAGTGCACCAAGTTGTGGTTCCAAAAGGGGGGTATAAGTGGACACCTTTTCTCTGAAATCAACAATTTTTGAACTTCAACAAGAATTTGAAGATAGTTAAGCTCAAAATTTTAAGATATGACAAAAACAAAAGTAGTAGTCCTTTGAATCTAGTTTCTAAACTATTATTTTTTTTCAAAATGGTTTAGTTTTAGGTCCTCAAAAAAGTGGGCCACAGAAAGTGGTACTATTTATTTCAAAAAAACATAACACAGTACAAACTGTGGCCCCCCCTAAAATTTCAACTTTTAAAAAAAAAATTCTTTAATCGCTCTAGTCAAAATTTACCTAATACTATGTAGTTTATCCTAGATTTTTCAAGTGATTTTGTAATATGTATTTTTTTTAATGAATTTTTTAATTAAACACATCCCAAAAATATGAAATATCTATGTGCTCCCCTTAGAAATGATTGAAAACTAATCTGAAATCAAAACTTCTTTTTTTCAAAGTGTGTAGAATGGAGTCTAGTTTCTAAAAAATTGAGTTGTTGTGAAATTCAATGAACAAGCTAAAATCTACAGCCCAATTAGTACATGATGGTTTTTGACAAAAAAATGGATATACATTCAAACAAAATTATAGTTGAAAGGCTTGAAATAGTTCAAATAAAAAATAAATTATATGGTTATATAGCTAACACAGACCTGATTTTATCAATGCTCAACGATGAGGAAACTTGAAGGAGAACACACAAGAAAAATCAATCATTTTTTGTATGTTGGTAGCAAAACATGTCGCAGACCAGTTTACAGACTCCAAACCTTTGGGTTGGATCCCCAAGGCAAAACTAAGCCTTAGGCTTGGTAGAATGCAAAGTTTTAAATAACACATGCATGCTATAGCGCACATGCACTATTTAAAGCTTTTTAAATTTTGAGTCTTAATAGCATGTGTATGCTTTAGTGTGTATGCACTTTAGTGAACATACACTATTAAGACCTAGATAGTGCATAGAGAGGGAAGAGGGGGGAGAGAGAGAGAGAGAGAGAGAGAGAGAGAGAGAGAGAGAGAGATGGGAGTGTGGGATGGGAGAGGGGAGAGAGAGAGTAGGGGATGGGAGAGAGAAGAAGTGTGTGAGAGAGAGAGTAGGGGTGGCAGAGAGAGAGTATGGGATGAGAGAGAGAGATTGAGAGTAGGGGATGGGGGAGAGAGAGAGAGTAGGTGGTGGGAGAGGGAGTGGGAGAGGGAGAGCGAGAGAGAGAGGAAGATGGGAGTGTGTGCTTGAGAGAGAGAAGGGCATATGAGAGAGTGTGAGAGAGTAGGGGTGGCAAAGAGAGAAAGTAGAGGATGGGAGAGGGGAGAGAGAGTAGGGTATGGGAGAGAGAGAAAGTGAGAGAGAGAGAGAGTACAAGATGGGAGAGAGATATTGAGAGTAGGGGATGGGAGAGAGAGACAGAGAGAGAGTAGGTGGTGGGAGAAGGAGTGGGAGAGGGAGAGTACAAGATGGTGGTGTAGAGAGAGTACAAGATGGGAGAGAGAGATTGAGAGTAGGGGATGGGAGAGAGAGACAGAGAGAGAGTAGGTGGTGGGAGAAGGAGTGGGAGAGGGAGAGTGAGACACAGAGAGAGGATGATGGGAGTGTGTGTGTGAGAGAGAGAGAGAGTAGGGGATGCAAGAGGAGAGAGAGAAAATGAGAGGGGGGATGGGAGTGTGTGTGTATGTGAAAGAGAGAGTAGGAGATGGGAGAGGGGAGAGAGAGTAGCTTGAGAGAGAGTAGGTGGTGGGAGAGAGAGTGGGAGAGAGAGAGAGAGAATGGGGATGGGAGTGTGTGTAAGAGAGAGTAGGACATGGGAGAGAGTGTGAGAGTGTGAGAGAGAGTAGGGGTGGCAGAGAGAGAGAGAGTAGGGGATAGGAGAGAGAGTGAGAGTAGGGGATGTGAGAGAGAGTAGGTGGTGGGAGAGGGAGTGGGAGAGGGAGAGAGAGGGGGGATGGGAGTGTGTGTGAGAGATCTAGAGAGTAGGGGATGGGAGAGGGGAGAGAGAGAGGGGGGAGATGGGAGTGTGTGTGTAAAAGAGAGAGAGTAGGGGATAGGAGAGGGGAGAGAGAGAGTAGCCCAAGGGAGAGAGAGAGAGAGAGAGAGAGAGAGAGAGAGAGAGAGAATAGGGGATGGGAGAGAGAGTGAGAGAGAGAGAGAGTAGGTGGTGGGAGAGAGAGTGGGCGAGGGAGAAAGAGAGATAGAGGGGGATGAGAGTGTGTGTAAGAGAGAGAGTAGGGGATGAGAGAGAGAGAGTAGGGGGTGGTAGAGAGAGAGAGTACAGGATGGGCGAGAGAGAGTGAGAGTAGGGGATGGGAGAGAGTGTGTGTGAGAGAGAGTAGGTGGTGGTAGAGAGAGAGTAGGGGATGGGAGAGAGAGAAAGTGAGGGTGAGACTAGGGGATGGGAGAGAGAGAGAGTAGGTAGTGGGAGAGGGAGTGGGAGAGGGAGAGTGAGAGAGATAGAGAGGAGGATGAGAGTGTGTGTGAGAGAGAGTAGGGGTTAGAAGAGGAGAGAGAGGGGGGATGGGAGTGTGTGTGTATGTGAAAGAGAGAGTAGGGGATGGGAGATGGGAGAGAGAGAGTAGCCTGCGAGAGAGAGTAGAGTATGGGAGAGAGGGGGTGGTGGGAGAGGGAGTGGGAGAGGGAGAGAGAGGGGGGATGTGAATGTGTGTAAGAGAGAGTAGGAGATGAGAGAGAGTGTGAGAGTGAGAGAGAGAGTAGGGGGTGGCAGAGAGAGAGAGTAAAAGATGGGAGAGAGAGTGAGAGTAGGGGATGGAAGAGAGAGATTAGAGAGGGAGAGAGTGAGAGTGAGAGTGAGAGTGAGAGAGAGAGTGAGAGTGAGAGAGATAGTAGGCAGTGGGAGAGGGAGTGGGAGAGGGAGAGCGAGTGAGAGAGAGTAGGGGATGGGAGAGGGGAGAGAGAGTAGCCTGAGAGAGAGAAGGGAATGGGAGAGAGAGAGTAGGTAGTGGGAGAGGGAGTGGGAGATGAAGAGAGAGGGGGGATGGGAGTGTGTGTAAGAGACAGAGTAGGGGATGAGAGAGAGTGTGAGAGAGAGTAGGGGTGGCAAAGAGAATAGGATATGGGAGAGAGAGTAGAGAGGGAGAGAGAGTGTATGAGAGAGAAACAATAGGTAGTGGGAGAGGGAGAGAGAGAGAGGGGGGATGAAAGTGTGTGAGACATCTAGAGAGTAGGGGATGGGAGAGGAGAGAGAGGGGGGATGTGAGTATGTGTGTATGAAAGAGAGAGAGTAGGGGATGGGAGAGGGGAGAGATAGAGAGTAGCCCAAGATAGAGAGTAGGGGATGGGAGAGAGAGAGTAGGTGGTGGGAGAGAGAGTGGGAGAGGGAGAGAGGGGGGATGGGAATGTCTATAAGAGAGAGAGTAGGGGATGGGAGAGAGTGTGAGAGTGTGAGAGAGAGTAGGGGTGGTAGAGAGAGTATAGGATGGGAGAGACAGAGTGAGAGTAGGGGATGAGAGAGAGAGAGAGTAGAGAGTGAGAGTGAGAGTGAGAGAGAGAGAGAGTGAGAGAGAGTAGGTTGTGGGAGAGGGAGAAAAAGTGAGAGAGAGAGTAGGTGATGGGAGAGAGAGAGCAGGTGATGGGAGAGGGAGTGGGAGAGGGGGATGGGAGTGTGTGTAAGAGAGAGAGTAGGGATGGGAGAGAGTGGGAGAGAGAGTAGAGGTGATAGAGAGAGAGTAGGGGATGAGAGAGAGAGAGTAGAGAGGGATAGAGAGTGAGAGAGATACAATAGGAAGTGGGAGAGGGAGTGTGAGAGGGAGAGAGAGGGGCGATGAGAGTGTGTGTGTCTGAAAGAGAGAGAGTAGGGGATGGGAGAGGGGAGAGAGAGTAGCCCAAGAGAGAGTAGGGAATGAGAGAGTGTGTGTGAGAGAGAGAGAGTAGGTGGTGGGAGAGGGAGTGGGGAAGAGAGAGAGGGGGATGGGAGTGTGTGTAAGAGAGAGAGTAGGGGATGGGAGAGAGTGTGAGAGTGAGAGAGAGAGTAGGGGGTGGCAGAGAGAGAATGAGATGGGAGAGAGAGAGAGAGGAGGATGAGAGCGTGTGAGTGAGAGAGAGTAGGGGATGGGAGAGGGGAGAGAGAGAGTAGCCAAAGAGAGAGAGAGTAGGGGATGGGAGAGGGGAGAGAGAGAGTAGCCAAAGAGAGAGAGAGTAGGGGATGGGAGAGGAGAGAGGGTCAGAGAGAGCAGGGGATGGGAGATAGACAGTGGGCAGTGGGAGAGGGAGTAGGAGAAGGAGAGCGAGAGAGAGAGAGAGTAGGGGATGGGAAAGGAGAGAGAGCAAGAGAGAGTAGGGGATGGGAGAGGAGAGAGAGTGAGAGAGAGTAGGAGATGGGAGAGGAAAGAGAGTGAGAGAGAGTAGGCAGTGGGAGAGGAAGTAGGAGAGGGAGAGCAAGAGAGAAAGATAAGGGGATGGGAGAGGAGAAAGAGAGCAAGAGAGAGTAGGGATGGGAGAGGAGAGAGGGTAGGGGATGGGGGAGGAGAGAGAGTAGGGGATGGGGGATGGTGGGATAGGGAGAGATTATTTTTCACATAGTGCGTACATGCTATAGTGCATACACACTATATGAAAACACCAAAAAATAGTCATAACACAAGTTTGGGTCCCTGTTGATCCATATTCAGCTTTTTGTTTGTTGTGTATTCTGTTATTTCGATAGAAAACATAGGTTTCAAGCTATTGGAAGTTAGAAAACACTATTTGAAGGGTTTTTGAACATTCTTTCATTCTATTTGAAGCTAGAAAACACCAAATTCAATCAATGAATATGCTATTTGAAGGCTTTTTGAATATTATTTCTATAGAAAAGGTTAGTGTAGTCCTTTTTAAATATTCTTTACTGTCATATAGAGACAAATTTGATTATAATTTGACATGTTTAATATATAGTGAATTCATTGAAATTTGTATGTTTGAATGAATTGTTATTTGGAAATGGTTAGAAATTTGGCAAGTTATTTAATATATATTGTGTATTCATTGAAATAATTGCAATTTTTATATGTATTTGAATGATTTGTAATTTAAAAATTGTAAGTAATTTAGATGTTTGAATAATTTGACATATAGAAATCATCATCATGCCAAGCAAGGAAGAAACCAAAAACTCAAAAAATAGAAGAGAGGGAGAGTGATTTGGCAATTAAAAGAGATAAAATGAAACTTCTAAGTGAACAAAGAAAATTGCAAAGCAATAATGAAGAATTGACTTGTGAAGAGGAATAAGAACCACTGATACAAAGAGACAAAGAGGAATAATTGCAAAGACAAAGAGAATGAATGAGACTATTACACTCAAGAAGACAATTGAATTGTGAAGCTACACCAACTTCCAATGTTGGAGTTCTATCATCATCTCATGTTGAAGAGATGCTAATTTGTAGATCCGATGATGTACACACTCCATCATGTCATGTTGAAGGCACAACATCAACATATCAAGTAAGTGATATTCCATCTTTTGCATCTTATTGCCAGGGCACATCATCTTTGGTTCAAGGTATGCAAAGCACTCAACCTTATGTTGATGTTCAAAATGTTGAGGGAATGGAAGAGATTATAACACTTTCTAGAATTCATTTTAGAATACCAAAATATTTGATTGATATTGATACTAACATTTTGAAATCAATGCCTAACAAGATTAGCATGCTCGGGTATATGAGCATGGGAAACATTTTTTCGAATGTTAGAAGGTTTCCAATCAGATTTGCATTTTTAAGCAACTTTTCAACTTTTGCAAATTTGCACAAAAAGTGCAACTTTTGAAAAGTTCACTAGATTTAACTTCTAGGACTTGAAAAAGGTTCCAAACTATTAAAAAACAACTAAAAACACCTAATCCTAAGCTATCTTGACCAAAAACTCAAAAAGAACCAATTTTTCCTAATTAGCAACTTTTGCTCATATCTTGCACAGAGTGGCCTAGGCATACATATCTTCCTCATATCTCTCTCACCGTTCATCGTGGGATCAAATTGTCTATTCTGTTAGCTCTAGGTGGCTGGGTAAACTCTAGCCCTAATTTCATCCCATCTTGTTGAGCGCTCAAATGTTCTCGGGCATGCTGAACTGAAACATCTCTAAGAGTCACTAAATGCCATAGGACAGTGATGTTTGATGGGGCATATCTTAGAGATCGTGTGAGGTATGGATGTGATTCTAGGTGCTATAGGACCATGTTCTAGATACCTACAATAACCTCTCTCACTTTTGGGAGATCTTACTCCATTTTGATTTTGCGATGCCATCTCAAGTGATGTTGAAACTTGTAGTGTTGGCTAGTACAAAGTTGCCAACTGCCAAATCTCCCTCACTGTTTGTTATGAGATCAAACTATCTATTCTATTAGCTTTGAGTGGCTAGGTAAACCCTATCCCCAAGCTCATCTCATCCCTTTGAGCGCTCAAACATTCTTGGGCATGCCGAACCAAAATGTCCCTAAGAGTCGCTAAATGGCATAGGGCAGTGATCTTTGATGGGGCATATCTCAAAGCTTGTGTGAGGTATGGATGCAATTTTGGGTGTTGTAGGACCATGTTGTGGAAAAATACAATAAAATGTCTCACTTTTTGGAGATCTAATTCCATTTTGATTTTATGATGCCATCTTGAGTGATGCTAAAACTTGTAGTGTTGACCAGTACAAAGTTGCCAACTACCAAATCTCCCTCATCATTTGTTGTGGGATTAAAATGTCTATTCTATTAGCTCTAGGTGGTTGGGTAAACCCTAGCCCAAGCCCATTCCACCCTATTAAGCACTTGAACATTCTTGGGCATGCCAAACCAAAATATCCCTAAGAGTCACTAAACACCATAGGGCAATTATATTTGATGGGGCATATCTCAGAGCTCATGCAAGGTGTGGATGTGATTCTAGATGCTATAGGACTATGTTGTAGAGACCTACAATAACTTGTCTCACTTTTTAGAGATCTTTTTGATTTTGCCACACCATATCGAGTGATGCTAAAACTTGTAGTGTTGGTCATTAAAAAGTTTCCAATTACCAAATCTCCCTCACCATTTGTCATGGGATCAAACTATCTATTTGTTAGCTCTAGGTGGATGGGTAAACCCTACCCCCAAGCTCATCCCATCCCCTTGAGCACTCCAACATTCTCAAGCATGCCAAACTAAAACATCCCTAAGAGTCACTAAATGCCATAGGGCAATGATCTTTGACAAGGCATATCTCAGAGCTCGTACAAGGTATGGATATAATTCTGGGTGCTATAGGACCATGTTGTGGAGACCTACAATAAGCTCTCTCACTTTATGGAGATCTTATTCCATTTGATTTTATGATGCCATATTAGGTGATGTTAAAACTTGTAGTGTTAGCTAGTACAAAGTTGCTAACTGCCAAATCTCCCTCACCATTTGTCATGGGATCAAACTGTCTATTTTGTTAGCTCTAGGTGGCTGGGTAAATTCTAGCTTCAAGCTCATCCCATCCTATTGACCACTCAAATTTTCTCAGGCAAGCCGAATAGAAACATCCCTAAGAGTCACTAAATGCCATAGGGTAGTGATCTTTGATGGGGCATATCTTAGAGCTCATGCAAGGTATAGATATGATTCTAGGTGCTATAGGACCATGTTGCGAAGAACTACAATACGTTTCTCTCTTTTTGGAGATCTTATTCCATTTTGATTTTGCGATGCCATCTTCGGTGATGCTAAAACTTGTAGTCTTGGCCAGTACAAAGTTGCCAACTGCCAAATCTCCCTCCTTATTTTATCGTGGGATCAAACTGTCTATTTTGTTAGCTTTGAATTTCCCAAGCTTGTCCCATCCTTTTGAGAACTTGAACATTCTCAGGCATGCCGAACCAAAACGTCCCTAAGAGTCACTAAATGTCATAGGGAAATGATCTTTGACAGGGCATATCTCAGAGATTGTACAAGATATGGATGCAATTTTGGGTGCTATAGGACCATGTTTTGGAGACCTACAATAACCTCTCTTTCTTTTTAGAGATCTTAATTTTTTTTGATTTTGCGACACCATCTTGGGTGATGTTGAAACTTGTAATGTTGGCTAGTACAAAGTTGCCAATTGCCAAATCTCCCTCACCATTTGTTGTGGGATCAAACTATCTATTCTGTTAGCTCTAGTTGGGTGGGTAAGCCCTAGCACCAAGCTCATTCTGTCCTATTGAGTGCTTGAACATTCTCAGGCATAACGAATTAAAATGTCCCTAAGAGTCACTAAATGCCATAGGGCAATGATCTTTTATGAGGCATATCTTGGAGCTTTTGCAAGGTATAGATACATTTCTAGGTGCTATAAGACTATGTTGTGGAGACCTAAAATAACCTCTCTCTATTTTTCAAGATCTTATTCTATTTTGATTTTGTGATGCCATCTCGAGTGATGTTGAAACTTGTAGTGTTGGCTAGTACAAAGTTGCCAACTGCCAAATCTCTCTCACCTTTCGTTGTGGGATCCAACTATCTATTCTGTTAGCTCCAGGTCATTGGGTAAATACTAGCCCCAATATCCTCCCATCCTATTGAGTGCTCAAATGTTCTCGGGCACATCGAACCGAATCGTCCCTAAGAGTCACTAAATGCCATAGGGCAGTGATCTTTAATTGTGGCAATTAGATATGTCATCTCATCCAATGATGGAGATTCATGATAGAAGGTAAAGGGGTGATCATGCACCTCATTTTGAACATGTTATTTTTTGATGGTAATAAGGTAATCCTTGTTTGTAAGGTCAAGGAACTTGAGGTTACCTATAACCCAAGTTGCCTTAGTCTTGCCAATTTTTCTTTTTTCATTGTTTTTGTTAATAAGTTGACTCGATAAGTGTTTTGAGAGTCATTACACCTTATATAGGTCCTATTTGTTACCAAAAATCACTTGGTTAAGTTCTAGGAAGAGTTAGTGCAAAAGTTGTATTTTGCAACAAAAGTTGCTGACAACTTTTTGGCAATTTTAGCAATTTTTTGGAAAACCTTGAAATTTAACCTTGTAACCAATCAAAATAACTGGTAATTGGTTGAAGTGGATTTAAAATGATGAAAATAACCTCTATGAATTTAAAGGATCCATAAGGTGTTGGTGATTATTAAGTTTTTTTTATATGGCGAGGAATCATTGCTGATGTTAAACTTGTATATATGATCATTGAGTTATTGTCAAATATCATTACTTCCTGTTTGGAACAACAAACTTGTACTTTGTCAGAATGAAACACCACTTTAGCTACATGTTATCACTGAATGGAGTTAGTGGAAGACATTAAGGATCTTCTTGGTTGTCTTAATAGCCATTTCATGGGTTTGAAACATAATCACTTCCCTTTGTGATGAGTTGTCTGAAAATCAGCAAATTACATGTTGTTGCAAAGAAAATATAGTCATAGGATGTTGGAAGATTGTTTTCACTCATAGGATGTTGAATAATCTCTTCAAAGGATGGAATAGATGATAGACTAAAGTTTGGGAGATAGTTATTAGGTGTTCATTGAAGTGTCTAAGATGTTAGTTTGAAGCAAGAAGTTGATTATGATCCATTTCTCAAATTTGCTCATTTTTCCCTTATTGCTTCCCAAGGCTTGAATAGGGAAAGTGATCAAGTAGTTTTGTGAAGTTGGGTAGAAGTTTGTTCAATGTTGTAACCAAGCTGGAAAGAGTCTTTGAAGATACTTACAAAGGTGGGAAAGGTAGTTTTCCTTAAAAGTGTTCTTGCTGGGAATCCACTAGCTTTTGTTGTGAGCACTCTGCATCATGTTGGGGGTGCAATTTACATTAAAATGAAATACATGAAATGTACTTAAAATGTAAGCAAGAAAAACAAAATATATATTATGATAAACAATAATGTCATACATGAACAAACATATAATAGATTATGATAACTAATAATGTCATACATGAACAAACATATAATATATTATGATAACCAATAATGTCATATATGAACAAACATATAATATATTATGATAACCAATAATGTCATACATTAAAAAATATATAATATATTATGATTACCAATAATGCCATGTTGGAATTATGATATATTTGTCATTAGTTACAACACTTATTCGATTCTGAATGCTTACTGAGCTCATCACTCCGTCTACAAGTTGATACCGAGCATTCCTTTGGAAACTGAGCTTATTGGTAGTTCAGAAGTGTTTACCTAGTTCATAGTGATTACCAAGCAGAATAGTGTTCTCCAAGTAGTTAGTGGTCATTGAGCTTCGCAGTGTTTACCAAGTTCTCAGTGCTCACCTAGTCATCAATTGAAATCAATGTCTACCAAGTGATCAAGGTAAACGAAGGACTTAGTGTTTACCAAGTGATCAAGGTAAATGAAGGACTTAGAGTTTATCGAGTGATCAAGGCAAATGAAGAACTTAGTGTTTATCGAGTAAACAAGGTAAATGAAGGAATCAATGTTTACCAAGTGAAGAAGGTTATCAATGGATTCAGTTTTTATCGAGTAACACAATATTCACCGAGTCACCAATGGTTACCGAGTTCCAAACTACTTAGAGTGGTTAGTATGAACTGTGCCTCTACTCTTACCGAGTGCATGATGATGAAGTGTATTGTAGTTGATGCCAAGTATCAGAAGGTCACCGAGTCAGTTTGAGGAACCTGAGTTTTCTACCATCTGGCCGACTTAGTAATGTTTTGTTCACTTGTGTTTGGCCGACCTTGCTAAGTAAATATTGGAATGGTAAATATGTAATGTATTATATCATTTGTAAAACATGATGATGATGAGAAATTGGATGATATTTTGTATTGCAATATTTTGAGAAAAGGGAAAGCGAATCAGTAGCAAAATAGAGGAATACAACAAGGTCAACATAGGAGCAAAAAAGATATATCTATCACATCAGGTGATCAATGCTTAAAGGATCTTATCAGCAATCAGTTGTAACCAGATCCATTGCTTCATTCTAATAGGTGAATCAATTTGTAAATCCTTTAACAGGGTAGACTTAACAGTCTTTTGTAAATCTCCTAATAGAGTGCATACTTCATTGTATGTTTGTAAATCCTCTAACAAGGTGGATTTAGCAATCCTGCTTGCTCCTAATAGGGCCGATCATCAAAAGTAATCATTGTAAGCCTTAATAGGCCAAATTTATACTGCAGCATTGAAGTTTTGTGGGCATCATCCCCACCCTAGTTTTACTTTCTAATTGGAAGGTTTCTGGGTCACCAAATCAGTGTGTTCATGTGTTATAAATGTTTTCATTCATAACAGTAGATTAGATGGATGAATGGTGAATATGTTACTATGCAAATTTGATTTAAAGTTTTAGTGTTACTGATTCATCCCTCCCCTCTCAGTAACATTGTTAGTCTTGATTATTTCCAACATGTCATACATGAACAAACATATCATATATTAATCAATAATGTCATGCATCAAATATATGTCATACAACAAATATAGAGTGTCATATATACATCAAATGTATATCAAATATGTCCACCAACATAAAATCCAACATATGTGTCCGCTAATGCCTATACATGTGTGTCTATGAACTATATCTTCTCCTTCCCATGAGGGAAAGGGAACAAATCCCCAGAGGTATTGGTCATCGTGTGGAGGGAGATAATGGGGATGGTGGCGTCTTCCTCACACACTTTCTCATCCTCTTGTTTAGGCTCTTCTCTAGCTCAAGTTGATACAAATAAAGTAGATATGAATCAATAATTATTATACATAAGAAATCAAATAAATGTACACACAAAATTAATTATTTTCTTATTGCCATCAAATAGTCACTCTATATGTCCACCTCAAAGGCTCATGAACGATCAGGTGTAATAAGGCCCTACAACAATTCAATCAATATAATCACTTATAAATAACATTAGAAATTTTGATACTAACTATTATAAACAACAACTAAAACTAAGAAATTTTTTCATACCTCAGTTAATGGCTCTGAACTAGCCATTGCTGCAGCAACTTCACGATTAATGGACTAGCGAAGATGAGGATGAGTCTCAGATGTTAATAACTGCATGTCATACAATACAATTTACATGTAACTTGAAACATGAAAAAAATATAATCAAATGAATTAAATTAACATGAAACAAATGTACCTCTACGAAGCTCGTATCATGCCTAGGCTCGAAGTCTCTTATGAATATCAATGGTCCAGTAAAGAACTGATGCACATGCATAAATTTTTTTGTCAATCCTTCATATGATTACTTAATAAATATATGTATTAATTTAAATTATTAAATTCATACATGCCTCTCGATTCATCGACAAGACAAAAAATGGGGCTGGGAAATCTGTATTAGGGCCGCCAACACTCTTACCTTAAATTTTGAACAATGTTAATACATGCTAATTAATTAGTCATTCACTATAAATATGAAATGAAATCAAATTAGTTTATTATAATTGTAATTTATGTATGTGTCAATGCCAAATGTCTCACTCAAGAACTCATCAATGACTAGCCCATCATCCATACTATCTCCAACATGACTTCCAAATGTGCATAAGCATCCACATGATGTGCACATGTGACCATGATGCATATAAGGGTCCTCCCCAACTAATGGACTCATGTAATGAATGAGGGTCTATGTCAAAACATTAATAGTCCCTAGGGTGCTAGTCTCTACATGTTCCTTCACAACTAAAGGAATAAATCACATGCTCACCCTATTGCTTGACAACAGGTGCCCTAACTACATTAGGGTCATGATGTGCCCCCTGTCTCTCAAATGATGACCACCCACCTCTACCCTGAGATTCTAATATATCAAAATAATTGGGGATCTCCCCAAGGACAAATTCACAATACAATTTCGTTAAGAAATATATTGGAACCTAGTGATTATTGTAGGGAGGGGCATCAAAGACCATCCACCATCTATCCCAAAAGTTATTTCTAATACCATCATGTATGCACCAATGGATGGGGAATTTTTTAGTTGTAGTTTTAACAATATCTTGTTCTCTAGGATTTTTAAACAATGCACAAATTTTACCTTTTTTTATTTCTTTTTTTTCACATCTTGATATGATAATTTATTTGCATAATATCTTCTTTTTTCATCCCTCTTAACATGCCAAATATCCAATTGACCACTAACATAGGCTACATGGGTCATAATGGACTCGAGGGAGGATGCCAATTATACTCTCATCAGATTGGTTTGTCCACAAGCTTTCAACCTACCAATGAGTGCTTCTAATTCATTTTTGCCTCTTTCTATTTCATTCATTATGTTTTCATGGGTGCTAGGAGGAGGTCTTCCAATCGGTGCAAGTTGTGGAATTTCTTGCTCTTGTTGTGGAGGGTTTTGATTTTCATCTTATGGAAGATTTTGATTAGGATCTTGTGGAGGGTTTTCATTTTGATTTTGTTGATCTAGTTGGGGATTTGGCAGTTGATTATTCACATTTCCTTATAAGAAACCAATTGCAATCTAAATAAATAAACAAATTTAAAGAAAAATTGAAAAAACCTACAAAACAATGTAAAAACTTATAAAACAATACAAAAACATATAAAAAAATGCAAAAACAAGGGTAGAAAACATACTACGCAATCCCAATCTTGAACTTCTGTGACGAGGAGGCATTTTGAGGAGGCGGGTGACAAAATTCTTCAACTTCTTCAATTCACATGCGTGCTGTTGAGGAAAATGCAAAAGCTAAATAGAATGATAAAATGGGCCACGGGTTTGTAGCCCATTTATAAAATTTCTAATTTTGCAAAACATGTACAGGCTATAGCATGCACACACTTTGGCTTAGGTTCCACAAGCCTTAGCGAACTTTGGAAAAAAAAAAAAAAAAATTAGGTGTCATGTTTTTGGCACCATAACTTGTTGCACATACCCTCCTCTTTTTTATGATCAACAAAAAATGGTATACAATGTTATCAAATATACAATACATCTTGATATGTTTCTTCTTCTTGAAGTATGGGGTTATGGGTCTTATAGTAATTTAAAGATATATATTTGTATCATTCCCTTGAATTCAATAGAATCTCCTAAGACTCTTGTAAGTGAGTGAGAGCCAACATGGCCCTCCTTAGTTATGCTAATTGTCTATGAATTATATCTTCTATCTTTGTGGGTTACTTGCCTATTTATACATCCACATCCTTGAGATGATCACTAATAATCCTATACAATGGGGATAGAAAACATTGAAGTTCCATCAATCAGATTTCTCTAAACTCCTCTTCTGCTTGCAATTGATGTACTAGGTGCATGGTATACTAGATTTTTTTAATATGGTCTAAGGTAGAACTAGTGAGTGGATCATATGCCTATGTAGCTTGATTAAGCTCATGGTGAGATTTATCTTTTTGTTACTCTAGATCACTGATTAGGGTGTGTGATGTGCTCAAATTTTGAAATTTGGGGGTTATATCTTTCAATGCTTTTGACATCTCATCCTTTAATACTATTAGTTCCACTTTCTTTTCTTGAACTAACCATTTTTTCTTGTTGAGGTTTGATATTAGATCTTATTGATCCAATATCTACATTACATGTCCTACTTTGTGGTAGAGGATATCCACAATCACTTTGATCTGGCTTATTAGGGAATTTTCTTTATTGTACTAGGCCTCTAGTGCCATTTGTTTGAAAAATTCTTAGGCCTTCACTAGTTTAGTTTGCCTCTTATACCTCTTGCTATTCAATTTTATCAATTTATATCTCTCTGTTTGTCTTATATATTTGTTCAACACTTTTTGGTTTAGTTGGTTGAATCATTTACCCATATCTTCTACTCTCTCAAAGAGTTCTAGTTTTTTGTGGCTTCCTCCACATCAATGCCATAAAGTTATCATTCATCCTCAAATGTTGACAACTTTTCCAGTTTTGGGGATTCATATCTCCCTCTTCTCTTCTTCTTACTTCTAGATTGCTTTTAAGCTATCTTCCTTTTATCTTTGTCATTCTTTGATTTCTTGATACTTTTTTGTCCTTTATATGGTGTTCTGGATGGTATATTTTTAATATGAGTCTTTTCTTATTAAGATGAAGGCATTTTGTCTCACCTCTATTCATGCTCAGTGTCCTTCACTAGTTCTTCCTATAGTGTTGGCTATCTCATTAGGTCCTCGAGAATTTTCATCGCAAGCATTATTTGCTCCTCTATTTCATTTGAGGACACATTTTCTCATACTACATGTTCTTCTTGTTCATCCTTTTGTTGTCCTTGAGGGAAATTGATCAGAACTTGACCTTTTTCTTTTTTTCTTCCTTTCAACATATGTTTATCATTGTAACATCAATAATTTGGGGACTTGCTTAGCTAGCATGGGTATCACCTTTCATTTATTCTTTCACCATTGGTTGTGTCCTAGTGCGTTGTTCCAGTTGAATCTCACCACTCTCTTTAGGTTCAATGTTTAGATCCTTACTAATATTAGTCTTTTATTTGATTGATGTAGTAGGTTATTCTATTGTCTTCTTCTTTGAGCCTTTTGGATCAATTGCCTTGGTTGATTTCTTTTTCTTTGGATCTGTTTATGATCTTTCCTCTTCTTTAGCCTAGATTCTTCTTGATCATGTACTTTACTCCAAATTTTCTCTACATTTGCAAATTCTTCTCTCTTTAAATTTTTTGATATAAGTACTCCATTTGTAGGCATTTCAAAATCTTTCTTGCATGACTCTACTAGTTCAAATCTCTTTTTATCATTCAAACCCAATCTAATCTTAGATAGAGCATCATCTAGTATATTCCTACACTCTATTATGATTTTAGACCATATTTCACCAATCATTGTGTATAGTTCACTCAAAACTATCACTTTAATCTTTCCTAGTGTTCTATTGAGCACTCTCAAGCTTATTAATACATTGTTTACAATCTTATTCTTATTGGGCTTGGTAAAAATTGAAAATCTATCCCTCAATGTATTGTAGTTACCACTATTTTCTATATCATCAATAATGTTTTCAAGGTAAGTTTCTTACCTTCCTTTGGCGGTTTAAGGATTGTTGTCTTAGTTTTTTCTTCTAATTATTCTTCCTCTAGTGGAGTTGGAGGCTTCATCTTGTCTTTTTTCTAAGGTTTTCATCTTATAAGTCTCTACCATTGGTGGCTTAGTGGTAGCATAATTCTTCTCGTCGGTTGCCTCTACTTCCAATTTTGGGTTAGGTGAAGGTTCACCTTGAGATATCATTTGTGGGCTTTCATCTCCTCATTTCTCATCATTTCTTCCTCAAACTTCTTCTTGGTATTTCATATGCCCTTTTTTTTGCTT
Organism: Cupressus sempervirens; assembly: GCA_028749045.1. NCBI lineage: Eukaryota > Viridiplantae > Streptophyta > Pinopsida > Cupressales > Cupressaceae > Cupressus > Cupressus sempervirens. The sequence continues at coordinate 568,505,477 of CM053789.1, read as the reverse complement.
CTTCTCTTGGGAAACTACCTCTTGTGATTCTTTTAATTCTTTTATTTTCTCTTCAATTCTTATGAACCTTTATTGTTCTTAACCAACAAGAATTTCCAATAGTTAGTTGATATGTTCTTTGGTTGAATTTTCTTCAACTTCATAAGAAAACTTGATCAACCAATGAGTTCATGGTTTGATTGCTTGAACTATGCATTTTTTAGTGTTGACTAAGAAGAAAAATTTTCTTCTATAGTCTATTATTAGGTTTAATTGTATCCTTCTTATCCTATGCATATCTGATTGGAATTTGTGAAAATACTTGTCAAGTAAGTTAGGTGCACCACTACTCAACGTATTGTATAATCATTATTTGAGTTGTAATATTGGTTCTGGACTTCCACTTGAATGATACAAATCTAGGAAATTCTACCTTAAGGTAGAAGAATACACACACTAGTATTGCACCATACTTGAATATGTGTTCACTATAATCCCTCTCAGATTCTGCCACATCCAAGTGTGCAACCACTTTCTTAGGTTAAGCTTGGTGCATTTAGTTATAATCTAGTATGCTCAATACACCAGTCCAATAGGCACACTATTTATTCTTCTTGATTGATATAGTCTATGTGCTATAACCCTTGCTGCAAATTGTAAATTCTCATCTATAATTTCTTTTACTAATCACATTTAGCCATCATGATGGCATCCAGTTAGATCTACCACTTCAATTGTCTTATACTTCTTGATTGTCAACTCAGCTCAAATTCCATTGAAACTTGTGACCCTTTCTATCACCTCCTTCATTATTTTATAGGGTTTTTGGAGGCACATATAATCATCGTGCACTCTACTCAACAAGAGACTTACCCATTCATCCCTGAAGAAATTAGGGATGTCCACTACTTGGGCTAGGATTGTGTCCTTGATGGACTTTTGGTTGGGAAAGTTAGGGCCTACAACACATCTAACAATCCAAACACTCAATTTCAATGATATTCAAACATCTTTCAATCCGTTTAATCTTAATCTTAATATGGGCCAAATCTTGGAAAAAGGGTCTTATTCCTAAAATTAATATTTTCTTCTAGACTACTTTTCAAAACAAAATTTTAACTCTGGACAATCTTCAAAAAAGGGGTATTTATATTGTGAGTAGATGTTTCTTATGTAAGATGGAAGGTGAAGATATTAACCACTTTCTCATCCACTGTACATTCAGCTAGAATGTTTGGGGAATTCTCCTCTAGTACTAGAATATATTGTGGGTTCAACCTAGTAATCTTGTGGAGTGTTTCCAAAATTGGAAATGCCTTGTTAAAAGTCTTGATATTTATTTCCTTTGGAGTATTACTCTTACTCACCTTTTCTAGAGTATCTAGAAAGAAAGAAACAATAAGATTTTTAGAAACAAAGAAACACCTAATTAGGTAGTGGGCCAAAACATTCTCAGGGTTAGTAAAGAGAACTTATTATCTATAGAGATTGGTGATCCCAACTCTAACTTTGATGGGTATTTTGGTAGTTGGGGAGCTTCTTCAACCAAAGATGATGGGGAAAGTAGCAATGATGGGTGTAAGAAAATAGCGATCAAGACACATTTTGATCCTTTAGGCCCTACTATGGATGAAAGTATCACAAATCAAGGTCAAGGGCCTACCCAGATGGAGAATCAAGAGGTGAAGCTATTGGTTGAATCCAATAAGGTAAATCTTGATGATAAAAATGGCCCTGTGATTATTAATCAAAATGTGAATAAGGATAACCAGGAGGAAGAGACTGGCTAGGAGGGTTTAAACAAGGAAAATGAGTTAAAATTGGGTAATATTCAGGATGCTAATTTCAATCCTAAGAATTTGGTTGAAAAAGAGGCCAATGAAGAAAGGAAAAATAATGGGAAGCTGAATTTCCTCCACATAGCTAATTTAAAGTTGATGCTTCTCTCTAGGTTGATTCTTGGCTCTACAAAGAAATTGTTATCCTCAAGAAAAAGATGGGAGAGCTTCAAAATAAACTAGATGAAGAGAGAGAAACAATAATTTAGCTAGAGAATTAGGTGGGTAATATCCTTGAGAAGCTAAAGGCCTATAAAATGGAATTGCATCAATTGGTAAAGGACATCAATCAAAGGATGGATATGGTTACCTTGACTTTGTGTGGTTCTACTACGAGCATCAGTAGAAGAAGTAATGAGGAAATTAATTCCTATATTATAGTTTAGCTGATTGGTGGCCCTAGCAAGAGAACCGAAAAAAGTGCAAAGAGAACTGCTGAAGCTACTCCTGGATTAGTGGTGGATGACATCTTAAGGGACTGCCACTATTGGTAAAAAAAAAACGGCCAAGGCGATTAAAGAGCTAGCTTAACTATTGGTTCTATTTGCTAGATTGGTTGTTGGTCTTGGTTCTTTATGTATATTTCCTTTTTCCATATTTTGTTTTTTCTAATATATTGTTAGGTTTCAGGTCCTTGTAAAACCTGGTCTTTTGTTGCTATTTTGATTCTTCAAGTTCTAGGTCCTTGTAAAACTTGGGGGACTTTTAATATTTTATCCTTTTTGCTGCTATGAGGGGTTTCAGGTCCCTCAAAACCTATTTTTACCATAATCTAAAAATAATACAAACACCCTACAAAGTAAATGTTTACAATTTTTGCCCCCCTTTCTAATTTTTCAATTATCCAAGGTGACAACCATGACCACGTTCATTAGATAATTCATTAACTGCCATGCAAGCTAATAGGGATATAAGGAAAAATTGACTTTTCTTTTTATATTCCTAAGTCTTGTAATACTTTCATGTTGAAGGAAGCATTTCAGTTGCGATGATGCAAAATACCTTGTTTGTATAGTCGTAGGTAGTTAAGGCTTAAGCATAAAGAGGTTTGCAAATGTGCAAAATAGTCAAGCTTGATATTAGTATCGCTTTACAGCTCGAAGGGCTAGCACTCATATTTAAGTTGTGATGTTGCAACTAACCATTAGTTGCATGATTGTAAACAAATTCAAGCTTAACTAGTTTCAAGCTACGAATGTGTGAAATCAACCATCATAGTTCAGATTCATTTGCTTTCACACCATCATAGAGGGTCAAGGCTAACTCAGGGTTAGGTTGGTGATGCTACAAAAGATCTTGTTCACATAGTTGTAAGAAGTTAAGAGCTAACCAGAGTTTAGATTATGAAATGGCGAAAGCCTTTGGTCACTTCATTGCATGGTTAAATGACTAATCCCTAGTTACACGCTGTGAAGGGGTGACAAACGAAAGGTGAATGGCTTCACATCATCATGTGGTTAGAAGATTGTTAAGTCCAAACCATGCTGATGGTGTGAAAGGTCAATTTCACATTGAATGAAAGGTCACACTAGTTAAGGAGATGAAGTGAAAGTAAGCTACAAAGCAGTGATAAAGGCATAATATGAGGAGGTTGCAGCTTTGCAGGTTCAGACAATTAATAAGAAAAGTAGGTTGTGAAGCCATGAATAGATATGAAGATATAGGTCAACGATATAAGTTGACTACTTAGTGAGGTGACAAAAAGCTTTAGGGAGATAGGGCCACATAGAAAATATAATGATTAACTTCAGTTGACTTGCTGGCATGGTTGATCTGGCACAATGAATGAAACTCATGCAGTAGTTGGAAAGATGAAGGTAAAGATGATTCATCACTTGCAACCATTTCTTGATGTCCTCAATGCCACTACACTCCATGCCTCTTAAATGCATATCATGATCAATCTAGCTTTGATTTGATCGCTTATGGCTAAGTTCACTCTTTTCTTTGCCCTTCTATCATTTCTTGTGGGTAGTTTCACTTCATGATAAGATTTTCTTTGATTCTTAGTTATTTCTCTCATCTACAATCCAGTTTCATTGATCGATAGAGTTAGACTCAAGATTGTATCTAGGTTATGCCTGCACCCTATAAAGGAAAGTTTTGTTGTTGTTAAATGATCTCTCTTTTTTGGTCTTTCATATATATTCTCTATAATGCTCTTGCCTCTTATTTAATAGAAATCACTGCTGTTACATCCATTTTTAGTTAGTTAGATTTGTGTCATCTAGTTATACCTTATCTTTCTAAATTTATTCTAGCAATTTCAATAGTATATGATTATGTTCATTTTAGCTAAATAATCTATTAAGGGAATCTATTATATTCCTTGTATGGTTATGTTATCTTCTTGGCTTTTCTACAATAATAAGATTAAAGGAATATAGAGAGTGGTATGTCTTGTGAACCCTATTAGATTTTAGTGCAATTATCAGAAAATAATATATCAAATACTATTTGGTGTATCACCCCCTCTAGATTAGAATAGGTAGTTTAATTTTATGCATCTCCTTCTCCATTTTCCTCTCAAGAAATAGTTAGGTGCACACTAATAGTAAGGAAGCCAACTTTCTCCAAAGACTCAATCTCTAATTTCAAAGTCCCACACTTTGAGATTGTTTCCATGTTACACAAGGTTGCCTTTAGGTGAAAAATTTAGGCAAGGGTGAAAACTTTTGTATCAATAGTAAAAACAATAAAAGAAAGCAACATAGAGAACAACACCAAGGAGAGAAGGAACAATAAATACTATATTAATTCATCAAATTGTCCACATGCATGCTTGACTATAAGGCCTTTTAGGTTATAGTCAACAAGACTTATGCAATTTTAGACTTTGAATCTTTCACAAATACTTCATTTTAACTCTTCTAACTCCACAACATCATACCCTCCTAACAATACCTAATCTAAACCTAAACACCCCTATTTATACTTGCCAAAATGTCTTACAAAAGATTATAGTTCATTACAAAATATAAGGTTGTCCTCAAAATTTTCTACACACATCTCAAGACAAGATCCTTACATTAAATTCATGATCCAAATTAAATACACAAGTCAGATCAAACTAAGAACCAATTACAAAAAAAATTAGGAAAAGAAGGAGCTAAGCATTAGTAAACATTAGGTTCACTCAACACATGAAGGAACACTTGGCCACCAAAGTAGTCGGTCAATACTACACAACTCGGCCAACATTCATAAACTAGACCAACATTGAACAACTCTGTAACAATTGCAACTTGACAACCACCACAACTTGACACTAACAGGCAAAATGGACAAAGATGAGTATGATAGAAAGAAAACTTAGGATGCTCCAACATTAGACAAATGGGGTTGAAAGAAATAATTCTCCTGAATCATTGAGATGTCACAAACCAAGCTAAATCCAACTAGTCTATTCTTCCACTTCACCAAATATTCATAGTAATATTTTCCTCTTGTGCTCTTACCAACTCTTTGATCCAATATATGTTCAACCTCTTCAACCTTCTTCTTAGGATAATCATCTAGTACAACAAATTCATCATCTAACTCATGATACTTAAGTAAATTATCAATATTGAATATAAGAGATATATCCATGTCATCAAGAAACTCAACTTCATATGTATTACCACTATCAAACTTCCTCAAGATATTACAAGGTCCAAACTTCATCCTCAGCTTACTATATGTGTCAACAAGAAATCTATCTTTCTTCAAATGAACCATCACCTCATCACCAAATTTAGAAATATGATATTCTTAGACTTATCAACGTTCTCCTTATACTTTTGAATACTCTGTTTCAACTTCAACTTCACTTCCTCATGCAAACACTTCATAAAACTAAAAAATTCTTCCCCTTTAAGACTTCTCTTCTCCTTATCAATAACATCAGTCAAATCTAACATACCTCTAGGTTGCATGCTAGTAACAATCCGAAAAGGTGTTTTTCTAGTACTTCTATTCACATAATTATTATATGCAAATTCATCTTGTGCCAAGACCATATCCCAATTTCTTGGCTTATCTCCAACTAAACATCGTAAAAAATTACCCAAGCTTTTATTTAAAACCTATGTCATTCCATCTATTTGTGGATATAATTTAGAAATAAAATTCAACTTAGTATCCATCTTCTTTCACAAAGTCCTCCAAAATTAAACAACAAACTTGTTGTCTCTATCAGAGATAATACTTCTTGGTAATCCTTGTTATCTAACAATATCTTTGAAGAAAAGATTTGCAACATGCAATGCATCTTATGTCTTCTCACATGGTATGAAATGTGCCATCTTAGAAAATCTATCCACAACAACAAACATAGAATCATACCCTCTTGTTGTCTTAGGTAATCCAAGAACAAAATCCATACTGATGTCACTTTGAGGTTTATTAGGAACAAAAATAAGTGTATACAATCTAGTATTTTGACTTACTCCTTTTGCAACTTGAAAAATTCCACAGCTCCTTACAAAATTTAGAATATCCTTATACATTTTTGGTCTATAATGCTTTTCCTTAAGAAAACTCAATGTCTTATCAATTCCAAAATGTCCAACCAATCCACCATGATGTTTATCCTTAATAAGTTAACTCTCATAGAACTTCTTGGTATACACAACTCAATTTATTTGAACAACATATGTTCATGAATGAAATAATCATAATACTTACTTGGTTGATCTAATAAATTTGGTGCTTTGTACTCTCTCTGTGCCTTAGAAAAATTTGGATCAGTATCATATGATGTACAGGGATCAACACTGAAACTCTCCTTAAGGAATTAAACACTCAAGGGATTAGAATGTCATAAATTTGACAAGAAGAGGTAAAAATTCAAACAAAACTCATAGTGTTACTGAAATTCATCTTACTGTAGCAAGAAAAAGCATTTCAATTTGAATATCCGAGAGTATTACACATAGAAAATCAAATTTTGTATAACCCAAAATTTTTACCATCCTATTCTCTCAAACTAAATTACATCAATATCCAATACAACTGCCCCAAAACCATAAATTGACACCATATGATACCCAAAAATTCCAAACTGTAAACCCCAATTCACCAAATTGGTACATTGTTGCTGCATGTAATGGAAATATATTTTCCAACTGTAAGCTAATTTACATTGATACCTAGTTCATCATCTTTTAAATCACATTAATATTTGGACCATATTATTGGTTCATATGTGTAACCAATAAATGATTCATATTATGAAATGAGAATTGATTTTTCCTTTAATATCAATTCATAGAATTGATCAAATTACTCCATCGAAATAAAACCAATAGTATGAAATCAATTTTCTACAAACTATTATAAAATTGAGATAACCAACACCAATGATACCAAATTCTATATGAAAGAAAGATTTAAATGCATGTTGAAATTTGCTAAAGATGAAAAACAACACAAAACTCTAAAATCTATTGTAGATGTTAAAATAATAGAAACTATCACCATGACTGTTGATAGCCAGAGGGTGGGATAAATTTTATATTTTTGCTCTTCCCTCTAAACTATCCAATTTCTCTCTATTGATTATACCCTTTATAATTACTTTTTGCGCAGTTGCAATTACTCTTGGGATTCTCTTTCAGTTACAAAAGATTTTTCATTACATTTGGCACATCCATCATACATATTTCTCTCTTAAATATATGAATATTTTTAACATGATATAAATTTTTGCATTTTAATAATATTGTACACTATCTTCCTATCACCACCATACTTCCTATCATTGACATGCTCCTACACACATATAAATCCTTCATCTCATCAAAATGAAGATTTCCAATCTTTATCTTGGTCAACAAAGAACATATTCTACTTAATGCATTTGAAAATCGATTAGTAACTCCACTTTTATGGTTTATAAACAATGTGAAACTTTGCATATATTCAACCCACTTTAGATGTCTCTTATTCAACTTATGTTGACTTCCCAAATACTATAAAGCTTTATGATCAATATCCAACACAAAATCCATAGGAAAGAAATAATGTCTCCACTTCTTCAAGGCTTGAACAATATCATAAAACTCTTGATCATAAACAAAATATTTCCTTTAAGCATCATTCAAATTTTCACTAAGCAAAGCAATAGGGTTACCTTCTTGACTTGACATAGCTTCTTTTGCACTACCACTTGCATCACACTCAACATGAAATACCTTATTGAAATTAGGCAAAGCCAATATAGGTAGCTCAACAACCTTTATTTTGAAAGTCTCAAAATGCTTATTAGCTCCATGTGTCCACTTGAAATTATTTTAATCTCCTCACATAGTCTCAGTCATAGCATTACAAATAGAACTAGAATTCTTTATAAACTTTCTATAGAAACTAGCCAAAGCATGAATTGATCTTACCTCACCCACATTCTTAGGTGTAGGTCACTCCAAAATTGCTTTAACCTTCTTAGGATCCATTCTCAAGCTATCAGCTGAAATCAAAATTCCCAAATACACAATCTCCTCTTGCATAAAGGAACACTTTTTCAAATTAATCAACAACTTTTCCTCTTTCAATTTTTGCAATACTTGTCTAATATGATCTACACACTTTTCCTTAGTCTTACTAAATATCAGAATATCACCCAAATAAAAATTCACAAATTACCCAAGAATATCTTTAAGACCTCATTCATCAACCTCATGAAAGTACTAGGTGCATTAGTCAAACCAAAAGGCATAACCAACCATTCATATAAACCATCTTTTGTCTTGAAAGTACTCTTCCATTCATCACCTTCTCTAATTCTGATATGATGATAACCACTCTTCAAATCAATTTGTGTAAAATACTTTACTCCACTCAAACAATCTATTGTCATTCATCCTTAGCATAGGAAACCTATAATTCACTATTATCTTGTTGATAGCTCTAGAATTAGTACACATTCTCCATTCTCCATTCTTTTTAGGTGCCAATACAATAGGTACAAAACATGAACTCGAGCTTTCTCTATTCAAACCTTTCTACAACAACTCTTGCACTTGTCTATTAAGTTCTTAATTCTCTAAAGGTTTTAATCTATAGGGTGCTTTATTTGGTAAATTATCTCTAGGAATAAAATCCACATAATGACTTATACTTCTTACTATTGAAAAACCATTAGGTATATCTTTCGCAACAATCTCCTTGCACTCATTCAACAAGATTTCAATTTTGACTAGTACTTAGATAAAATTATCAATTTCTGTTGTCACTCAACCTCTACTATCTTTTGTTTCTTGACCATACTACCATAACTCAACCCTTTAGGAATTATAGAAAAATTATTCTTTTTCATCTCTTTTTCAAATTTTTTTCCACTAACCATACAAATTTTAATAGTAGTACAATTGATCTGATTAGGATACTCAGTCAAAGGTGTCAATGTATCCTTAACTCCTCCATCCAAATATTACATTTATTCAATTTTCTAACATACACATCATGTCTATCATATTGCAAAGGTATGCCTAATAGGATATGAAAATAATCCATAGGCATAATATCACACAAAACTTCATCAAAATAGTATCTAATCTTGAATTTCACAACATATTACTCACTTACCAATATCTTATACTCATCCATGAAACATGGTAGGGTCTAGAATGCTTCAACCTCTGCAACTGACCCTTTTTAACCAATAGCTCTAATGACAAATTTTCTAAACTTCCATTATCAATGATCACTTTTTGATATTTCCCATCTATGTTACATCTTGTCTTGAAAAGAATTCTCCTATGGATAGGGTCTTTATCCTCAATTTTCTCACCACATAGTGTTCTTGTCACCATCAAATTTTCTCCAACCTTAGGATCACTCTGAGGGTGCATAGATTTACCTTGTATTACAATATTTGTGCGACCATTTTCACCTTTATTAGAGTACTTGCACTCAAAAGACCTATGTCCTTCTTCACCACATGTAAAACATTCACCATGAAAACCACCTCTATAATAAGAATTGCCCATTCCTCGGTATAAATTAGTACTTCCTCAATAAGAACTACCACCTTTCCACTTGATCTTTCCTTTATCTTCATTTTCCACTCTGTTTTTCCCTTATGTTGTGCAAAATTATAAGATATGCAACATTCTCCATAAGATCTACCTTTGCCTCTCTAGAATCTACCACCTCTACCAATATATCTTTGTTCATGCTTCTTTGACAAGATTTCCTCAACCTTTAAGGCATATTATATTCTTCTTCAACACTTTCCAATTTGACAAAATTTATCTCATCTTGAATTCCATATCTCAATCCATTTAGGTACCTAACAACTTACCCCACTTCATCATCCATATGTCTAGATTTGATGTCTAATATAATTCCTTAGTATACTCCTTCAAAGTCATGTCTTTTTGTCTCAAATTTTACATATTACTCAACAAAATAACTTGCTAATCAACAAGATGGAACTCCTACTTCACTTTGTTCACCATTTTCAATTAGTTGATCTTTCCTTTTCCTCTTCTTTCTCTATCAATTTGCAAATTCCCACACCATAGTGATGCATGACCTTTCAACTAGGTCTTCATCTTTTGTTTTCCTCTTCTTTATCTACCACTTGGGCTATGATTGTGTCCTTGATGTAGATATGACTCAAAAATTTGGGGCATAAGGCACACATAATAGTTTAAACACCCTGCATAGTAAACACAATGGAAGAAAACAACACAAAGAGCAACACCAAGGAGAAAAGGAACAACAAATATGCTAATAATTCATCAAATCATACATTATTGGATAGGAGGCCTTCCGGGTTAAGGCCAACAAGACTTAAAAAATTTCAAACTTAGATTTTTCATAGATCCTTCATTCTAACTCTTCTAGCTCCTTGACTTTGTACTCTCCTAATCATACCTAACCTAAACCTAAACAACCTAATTTATACTTGTTAAAACTACTTACAAAAGATTCTAGATCATTACAAAATAGAAGGTCAAGCTCAAAATAGTCTATACAAATCCCAAGACAAGATCCTTACTTTAAATTCATGATCCAAATTAAATACACAGGTCAACTCAAACTAAAAACCAATTATAGACAAGCTCAGTCAAAGAAGGAATCGAGAACCATCAAACATTAGGTTCACTTGGCACATGAAGGAACACTCAACTATACACTAGAATTTTACACTCCTCTAAACCATTCTATCTGAGGTATCTCATAGATTGGAAAGCTTGAATGGTGGCCTAGAGCTCCCTAGTCATGGAGTGAAAAGGGATAAAATGAACAATGATATGGCTCTTAGCGAAACCTGAGTAATGCAACCCCTTGCAAATCAACCATGAAATGGGAGATTCCAAGACAAGAGCAAGAGTGTTAGTGTCAAAGAACTTCCTTAAAAATGCAATGCAAATGTAACTATGCTAAATAGAATGCAAAAATGCAAATATACTAGCAACATGAGAGTATTACAAAATCATTGTAATTAAACTAGGTAAGCTATCTTATTGCATAAAGAAACTAAGCTAGTAAAAATGAAGCTTAACTAGCATGATGATGCAAAAATGGAAGAGAGAAGATAGAATTTCTCCACAAATTCTCCAAGAAAACCTAAAGCATAACAATTATTCAAATCTGGATTCTTAGAAGAAGAGAGAGCTCTCCCTTTTAAAGATGTATAGATGATAGAGATCAAAATCTAGGGTAACATGATTAAGGGTGGAAGTTGTTTTTTAAAATGGTCCATGTGCAAGATCTTTTCCACCAATGAGAAAGAGTTTGCTTTTGCCTCTCCATGTGAGACGAAAAGTCTTTTTAATTTTTTTTTTTTTGGGGAAAATGCTTTATGTGTGCGACTTAGGAAAAGGGGGGTGAAAGGGGTCTTTTATTTAATTAAAGTGGAACTTGTTCCTTTTAATTAAATATGAACTTAGGATATAGTGGTAAAACTATATGATAAAATAAAATAAATTGATTTTTAAAGATTTGGTCTAGGCAAATAATTTAAATAATTTAGCCACAATGCTAAAAATGGGGCCAATGGTCTAGAAGAATTTTTTTGGGTGATTACATTTTCCCCTTTTTGACTAATGTTTGATTGGTCTAGGAACACATTACATCAAAGAATGAAGAAGCCAAGTAGGAAAAGACAAATACAAAGGTTTGATTCCAAAGAATGAAATGTAGAGCAAGATAGAAAATCTTGAATGCATAGCCTGGTAGCAACAATACTAAACACTAGGAGAAAGAGATGATATTATAACTCAAGAAGAGTACTAAAATCAATCAAAGAAGATAGACCAGGATCAAATAAAAAGGTAAAGAATATGCTCCTAAGAAATAAACAATCATAACAAGCAAGCAATTTTGCTCTGATGATAGAATATTCCTGCCCACTCAGGATCAAAATTAAAATGAGGTAAAGAAGATGTAAAAATGAGAAAGACATGATAAAATAAAGATGAAGAAAGGTCCATGATGACATATAAGCAATTAGAACCAAAGAGTGACCACCAAGAAGTGACAAAATGCCCTAGTTTGACTAGAGTTGACCAAGAAAGATAAGTCATGAAGATTAGGTCAAGGTGAGAAGAAAGATGGAAAGAGATGACATGGAGTGATACAAGAGGATGAAAGAGAGTATACATGACAAAAATATGAAGAAAAATGGATGCCCCAATGAAGATTAAACCTTAAAAGGTCAGCCAATTGCACAAAATCAAATTTTAAAATATGGTTTTGACCATCAAGATGAACTCAGATTTTGATTTCAATCTTGAAAATGGATCCAGGATGTCAAAATTATATAGGGGTGCAATTTTTGCAAAATTATGAGGAGTTTGAGAAATGGATCAAAGGACTATATAAGGGGTCCAAGGGTCATTTTCAACTCATTTTGTCTTTTGTGAATTTGAGAGCTTTGAGTGATCTAAGAGAGATAATGATAGCTCAGGAAGGGATTTTGACTCACTAACATTGATTCAAGTGCAACCAGTTGCACAACTAGCCTCTAGAGTATGATGCCTTGGTAAATCATCATTTTTTTTTGAGATTTTCCATTGTTTATAGCATGTTTTAATCATTTTTGATTAGTTTTGTGTGAAATATTCTGTGATAGTATAAAACATCACACACTAGTTATGCAAAACATCACATGGTACTTTTGAAAAAGAAAGAGTATTGCATGACTATATGAGAAAGTATTGTATTAGAGGCATCCATTAGTTGCACAACACTGTGTGAAGAATCATACAAGCACAAAGTATCACATGATACATGATCAACCAAAAGTATCACATGAATGTTGTAGAAAGTATTGCACAGTTGTCTTTTGAGTTTTTTCTCATGTTTCAAAGCAGAATGATCATGCTAATTTTGATTTCACACTTGCTTAGGTTTTTAGAGCTTTTTTTGATGCATCATGATTGGTTTTGATGCTCTTTGTTTATCATTTTGGTTATGCAGATGGTCTTTCCCATATTGCACATCAAAGTCCCCAAGATGGTGGGGTTGCAAGTTGTACACTATCTAGATGATAAGGATAGAGAGGTACTAGAGACCATGGGTTTTGGTTGGTTATTGTAGATACCCCATATTCAGGTGAATCATGGCCTCCTTACAACATTGGTAGAGAAATGAAACAATAAGCACAACACATTTCATTTTCCCATCAAAGAACCACCATCACACTTGAGGATGTGTATCACATCTTTTAGGTACCATGCCATGGGGAGTCGATAAGTATGATAGATATGCTTTGAGGTTTTTGCTTTTTTTTCATGGTTTCCATATGATGAGTGCAGACATGAGTTTTTGTGTATCATATGTGTGTTATGATAAGACCTTGACAAAGGGGAGGAAAACAATGCATGAGCTTTATGAGGATGCCACCATCCTAGACATACACTTGAGGTGGGAGAGATTAATAGAGGAGTATGGGGATAAGTATCCTATAGCCTATCTTGTGTGTTCTCTAGTAGATTAGGCCCTAGAGACAAACAAGATCCAAAAAGGCTTCCCTTTGGGTTGGGTTTGATTGGTTGTAGATCTAGTGGGCCAACCAAGGTGGATGGCATGGGGGCTAATGATCCTCATAGATATGTACTATGAGCTCCATGAGATCGTGTACCAAGATGGAAGGACTTGAGAATGCGACATAGTTTTGGCCCAAATTTGGGCATGGGAGCACATAGTAGTGGTAGGATCATGACTATAGCCTCAAAAGTAGAGGTATCCTTTCATATATAGATACACCAGTTTTATCCCACAGTCTGATATGAAAACTTGATGTACTACCATCAAATGTTTGACAAGTTATCTTCTATTGAGTGGAGGCCCTACTGACAGTGTACGAGATGGGTGGATGTTGATGATAAGTTAGGTTACATGTTTTATAGTAGACCACTCGTGGGTAGGCATTCGAAGATTATAGAGCAGTTTGTGATCAACTGGATGTGGGGATAGTTTGGGCACCAATAGGGTGTATTTATAGAGACCATAATGTATGTCCAATTTAGGGGTGAGGAGAGCTTAGGGTTGATCCCTATATTATACTACTAGAAAACCTTATAGGATACTACAATGTTATAGCTGGAGGCATAGGACTATCCCCCTATTGTCATAGATGTAGGGGCAGAGCCCATATACTTATATGAGATGCAGAGACATTCATTTCCCTAGTTTACTATGTCAGATGCCTTAGCTTAGGTGGAAAGTTAGGGAGGGGATGGTGGAGACAATAGATGTGATGGAGGCAAGGGGAGAGGTGTTAGGATGATGGAGGTTGGGAGAAGCTCTAGTTGAGTTTTGGGCAGTCCAACATGGTCGTAGAGCCAAGCAAAGAGAGAGGAGGTAGAGGAGGAGGAGGGGGATGAGGAGGAGGAGGAGAGGCTAGTGAGACACCAGAGGGAGGAGAGTGTAGAGTCAATGTGATAATATCCTATAGGAGGAGGTGGGGAGGATCCTTGAGATGCTCATATCTAGAGGCTAAAGGCAGAGGTAAAGAGTTAAGGATGACCATTGTAGTCAGATACCAACAATTTGTTGATGTGAGGACAAGGGATGACATATGGGAAGGGATCTACATGATAATCTAGTGGAGGCTTGGTGAGAGACAAAGTGGTAGGGGGCCAAAGTAGCATACTATCATAGGGTATACATAGTTGCAGTTCTAGCAAGATAATGAGTGACTCTCTATTCAGAGAGAGAGGGTAGATCTGACCAACCTCTAGTGAGGACACATGAAACTCCCTATTAGTTGCATCCCACTCATGAAGAATGAAATCAATCTTAGGTCTAGGATGATATCCTTGTGACACATTTATGTATATGTATTTTGAGACAGTTATCTAGATTTTTGGATCTATATGGATTTTGATTCATCTTGAGATTTATGAGATACTAAATTCAATATCATTGTGTGCTTGTCTCTTTTCTTTCTCATGTAATGGATTTATATGGATGTTTCAACACTTTAATTTCCATGTAATGTTGTTATGTATGCTCATTTTTTTAGTTGATATGCTCTTGGATGTATCTCTCTCATAGATGTGTTTAACTCTCATGTTAGGATGTAGACTCATGTTTTGAAAATGTGGCACTTGGATAGATTAGATATGATGATGAGATTAACCCCTTGTGATGATAGGAATATAAGAAGCATGAAGTGGACATGAATGAAAAGGAGTGGAAGACATGATCATGAGGAAATGAGAAAAGATGAATGGAATTAGCTAACATGTCCATGAAGAATGAAGATAGGGATCTCTCTATATGAAAAGTGCAAGACTAAGATACAATGTTTCTAGAATAAAAACTAGTATGCAAAAGAAGTTTACTTGCAAGAGACACATAACTTAGACTCTAATTTCACCATTGAGCTTTATTAGGGACATAACAAGATCATACAATGCTCATTAGTATAACTATGAGGATATAAATATGATCTATATTGGACAAGTATGTGGTAATTCAACTTAAGCATCAAAGACATGCAAGTCAAGATGACTAGTACAGTTAGATTCCCTAAGTTTAGTATAGAAAAGTTACACCTGTATCAAGGAATAAGCATTAGGATAACCCCCAAGTGTGGTCTTGCAAAAAGAGACAAGGATGATACATTGTCTTCCCAAAATGTCAAGTAGGAAAATCATGGATGCTCACGACACTTTAGATCAACAAAGTATACCCACAAGAAGAAAAAAAGTAAACCATGCCCCATGCCCCCAATCTTCTAGTCCATAACATCCTCGAGTGACTATTAGGGAGGGAACACTCATCAAAGAAATCATCATAGACATCACATAAAGAAAATAAAGTCCATCAAGTCACAAAAAGTTTAATTTTTGTGTGCATGTGTGTAAGTCACATGACCATCTCCTTAGGACACAAGTCTGCTAGTGAGAAATATCCTAACATCCTAGGTTGTAGCTAAAATATTCAAAAAGTGTTGAGAAATACTTGATGTCAAGGGGAAGTGTTTAGAAACATTATTGGACAAGTTTCCAAAGAAACCCCAATGCACAGAAAGACCTTGATAAGCTAAATAGTTGTGCCTCCTAGACCTAGACAAGAGTTTATTCCATGCTAGACAAGGAAAGATGAAGTGAGTGAGCACAAAGTAGGACTAATAGACATAGGTGCAAGGGTCTCAAGTAGTACATGTTTCCAGGTTCTCACCACTTGGCAATTTTTAAGGACTTTTTATATTTTTTATATTTTTGTATTTTTTTGGTGATACATCAGAGCACCTGGTGCTAGGTTTTCACTAAGAAGATCATTTTTTAGAACATTTTTTGATTTATAGGATTTTTTCGACATCATATATGATTTTTTTTTTCAAGATCATAAAGTATGTACAAATATCTAAGCCATAGAAGCCTTAGACATATAATTTCTTCAAATGGAGAATGTTGATAGGCTTGGAGAGATGTTCCCCCTAAGGTGTAGAAAGTTGATAGGCACCAGATTTGAATGCAACAGTGATAATGTACGGACCCAACTAGTTAGGCTGAAACCATTTTGTTCTCTATTTTGTTGGCTCTTAGGGTTTTCTAAAAGAACAAGTTCACCTACTTGGAATTCACATGGATGAAACTTCTTATTATAGCTGGTAGATATTATCTTTTGATAAGCTTGCATGTGTTCAAAGGTGGCCTTTCAACACTCATCTAAGGTTTCCAACTCATGAAATCACATAGCCCTATGGTCCTCATTAGTAATTAATCCATGTAAATAGACTCATATAGAGGGAATCTTGACTTCCAGAAGGACACTTCAGAACCATAGACTAGTGAAAAGGGCATAGCCTCAGTAGGAGTTTGTACAATTATCCTATAGGCTGATAATGCTAGATTGATCTATAGGCACTAGTCCCTACCTAACTTGTGAATTTTTCCATGCAAAATCTTCTGCAATGTTTTGTTTGAGGCCTCAATTGAGCCATTTCATTGGGGGTAGTAAATTAAAGACCAACGCTATTTGATTTTTAACCTTTTACAAATTTTCCTTAGGTCCTTATTTTAAACTATTCCCCATTGTCAGTGACTATGGATGAAGGAATACCATAGAATAAAATGATGTGATTTTGTATGAATAGGATAATATGTTTACCTATTGTAGTAGACAATGTAAACACTTCAACCCATTTTGTAAAATACTCAGTTGTTGTGATTATGAACTTATGTCTGCTAGACAAAATGGGATGGATCTTACCAACTAGATCAAAGGCCCATTTATAGAAAGGCCAATGTGTGATGGAAGAAAGGAGTTCACACCCAGGAGCATGAATCAAACTTCCAAGTAACTAACATTTTAAAAAATGACTTAGCATATCTAACAACATCGGCTTGCATAGTTTCCCTAAGCAATTTTTGAGCAAATGCAAGGCCATTAGAGTGTGACCTGCAAATACCATCATGAACTTCAACGAAAGCCTTTTCAAACTCCTCTATCTCCAAATACCTAAGGAGTGTTCCACCTAAACCCTTCCATTTTGCCAATCTACCCAGAAGTGCAACCTTACTTAGGAGATACTATAGAGGATCAATTTTGGAAACTAGTTGTGTATTATGAGTGAGCATGTAGTGTCTAAGCTTTTGAAATGCAAACACTACAATGAGACAAGATCTTTAAATAATACTATAGTTGAGTTTATAAGCCACTAAGGTATGACTAATATAGTTTATGGCTCTTTCTTTTCCATTTTCATCATGTTGTGCTAATAGAGCTCCTAAGGAATTCATCATAGCTGAAATATATAAAATTAATGGTTTCCCTAGGATAGGAGGAATAAAAATGGGTGGCTTAGATAGGTACTCTTTGATTTTTTCCAAGATTTTCTCACATTCTTCATTCCACATGTAGGTTGATCCTTTGTGTAGTTTTTTATTGAATGGCTATGACCGATCAACTAATTGAGAAATGAACCTCTTAATAGATTGAAGGCATCCTTGTAGACTCCTTAGTTGGCTAATATTTTTGCGAGGTGGAATCTCCATAATTGCTTGCACCTTTTCTTGATGAACTTATACTCCCTTAGCTAAGATGATGAATCCCAATAGTTTGCTAGATGTGACACCAAAATCATATTTCTTTAGATTGAGACTAAGTTGAAATTGTTTCATACAATCTAATATAAGACTTAGGTTAGACAAGTGAGTATTTCTTTGTTTGGATTTTGCTAAGCTATCATCAACATAATCTTCGATATTTTTGTGCATCATATCGTGAAAGATTGTGGTCATAGCCCTTTGATACATAGCTCTTGCATTTTTAAAACCGAAAGACATGGTATTCTAGAAAAAGATTCCCCGTGCACATGTAAAAATGTTTTCTCTTGGTCTGCAGGGGCTATTTTGATCTAATTATAGCCTAAAAAGCCATCCACAAGGGAATACATTTCATAATATGCAGTCATGTCTACTATCATGTCTATGTTCAATAGTCAAAAATCATCATTTGGGAATGCTTTATTTAAGTCCCTAAAATTAGTACATACATGAATGAATTTTTTATATTTGGAAACAAGGACAATATTTGAGATCCATTCGGTATAATCAATAGATCTAATGAATTTGGAACTTAGGAGTTTTTCTAATTCAACTTTCACAAGTAGGGCACCATATGGATGCATCTTTTTGAATTTTTGTTTAACGGGCTTGACACTAGGAGCTATAGAGAGATGGAGCATGATGAGATCTATGCCAAGTCTAGACATGTCAGCATAAGTCCATATTAAATTGATCTTCTTCTCCTAGAAAAATTGAGTGAACTACTCTTTTTCTTTTGCTGATAAGGATTGAGCCACATGTATGACTTTAGGAGATTTTTTGGTACCAAGATTAATTGGTTGCATTAGTTCTATCAATACCATTTGATGAGACCCAATTATGTCCTATTCTATACCACCTTTTATATCCTTTCATACACCTTCCTAACCATTTATACATTCCATTTCCTTTCCATTTCCATATTATTTCACCATTTTTACATTGCATATGATTCAATAAGTAAGACATATTTAATATAGTTTTAAGATAAACATATGGAAAATAATTATTGATTGTCTTTATTAGTAAGCATTATTATTTTATGCTTTGGAGAATATAGTTTGCAACAAGTATATCTATCTATCAATTGTTATTGCTATGTCACATTGAAGTTGAAAGAGCTAAATAAGGAGAGCTTATAATGTATGTGCTAGTTGTTTGGAAACAATTAAAATTAGTTTGAGCCATTTTTCATATGCGTCCACTTTACAACACTGAGTTTTGCATTTCAATTTGTGAGCAAATAATGATGAATCTGGAAAATCCAAGACATGGGTTTTGTCCAAAATTGGCCCAAATAAGTTTCTATGGAAATTCTTTAGAAACGGAAGGAAGGGAAAGATACGAATGGTTTTATCAAGGTAGCATTTTCTGGTTTATTGTTGTGACCAAGATTACATGTACACTAGTATTTTGTTGGCCATAGGACAAAATAAGTTATTTTGTTTTACACTATTTTAGGTATTAGTTGTAGCTCTGCTTTATAAATAAGTTTGTAATATCAGCTCTAGAGGAGGAGGAGAGTAGATTTATAGTAGATTTTTATATCAGAAAAATACTTTTGCATATAGATCTTCTTGTAGTAGAATTCTGCATGAGTTTAATATTATTTATGGTTGAATAAAATTTCACTATTCTGATCAAGGAAGAGTAGAAAGTTGTTCATATTTCTTCACTAGGAATATTGAGGAGGTAGATCCACTTCTTGGGATGTCTGGTGATTTAGTTTAGATTGTTTGTGTGTTTTTATTTTTGGTGTGTTATTATTTTGATTTTATTTCATCCATAGAATTATCTTTGGTTTGTGTTTGTTTGAGATTTAAATGCAAATTCAGATTTGTGTGCTTCTTTATTTAATTATTGTAATATTAATTTGTAGATTAAAACTTTATTCTTTCTATTTAGTTTAAAATAGTTTTTCTTTAACAAATTTAGACTAGCTCCTGTCGCCAGGAAGTGACAGTTCCTGTTGCTAGTTTTGTTTGGTTTATTGTAGGTTTCCTCCAATGCATTTTAGCTGCATTCATATCTACTTGGCATGCTATCTTCATCCCTTGAGCATATAGCCACTATACCTTTCACGAGTTTACGACCCTAGATTGATATTTAAATGTGAGATGAACTGGCTCTTAATCTTATCATTTATCCTTAATAGTTGTACCACAGTTTCACCCAACACCATTGATCTATCCTAGAACTATCTTAGAAGACTACCTAATACCTCATCCTTAGGCACCTTGAAGAGGTTTTCACCCTCAGATACATCTTTTTTTTTACTTTTTTTGTTTTGTTTATATACCGCCACAAGGTGGTTTTTGCCATCTGAATGCTTATTTTTTCATTTTTAATTTATTTTGTGACTAAGGTATTGGATGTCTATTTTGGCCATATTGACAACTGGTTCACTAGTGGAAGACACCATGGGTTCAATGGTGTTGAGGTACCATGCAATCTCATAATCATTTTGGAAAGATGGTAGCTCTAGTATTTGATTTTGAACAGACCAATATAGGAGATCCGGGTGCATGAGGGAAATTAAAGTGGAAGCTTTAAGGTTGTTAATATGATAGGAGTAGTCTCTAGTGACAAGAGAGGTCAAACTTATAAGGAAATCCCTAAAGGATTCCAAGTCAGGGGGAGACCTAGAGATATCAGAGTGGTCCACTAAAGCAAGTTGTGAATTTAACTCATCCGACCCTATGAGAGACTCATCAATTGTGTGTTTAGTGGGATAACATAGGAATGTATCACATCAACACCTAGTACATAAGAAACATCATAAAGGGACTCTCACTCATATTCCTAAGAGTTGGTTCTTTGATCAAAAGCCACAAATCAAGCTATGTTTCTTTTGATTCTCTCAGTATGAAGATCTTCGTTATTTGATTCATCAAAGTCAATTTGTTTAGACATGGATGCTTCAGTAGTATGATTGTAGAATAACATTTCTTATCCCCAAAGGAGGGATGTAGAAGGAGTGAGGTCTTCTCCATGTGTCAAAGTAATAGAAGCATATTTAGTGTCATCTTTGGACTCATTCTCAATAGGAACTTCCCTATCAAAACATGACAAGTCATTTTCAATACCGCATCCTATGCCTGTAGTATCTTTACTTTGTCATCCTTTAGTATGACTTAGGGGTTCAAAAAGAGAATTTTTGTTGTTATTTAAAGGTCCTTGACCTTGATAGCCCATTTTTGTCAAAAAATGATAGCTCTTTCCATATCTCTTAGGAGAAAAGGTGTAGTTAAAATGACCTCATTGTTATTCTCTTCCTCTCTATAAATCCAATATCTAATAGCTTGGTCTTATTTTTTAGCTTCTAAAGGAATAGAGGATTGAACAAATGTGCTAAAAATAGTCATGGTAGAAGCCAAAGGCTTAATTTTCTCAGAGGGTTTCCCATAGAACCATGGAGAAACTAATAGCATTGCAATGGAGTCTAAATTCTAGTCCCCCATCCCAAGACTCATCATTTTTAGTTTCTTTTCACATTCTACAAGAGATAGTTTAATGTCATAAGAGGGTTGATTATGGAGTACTAGTGACTTGGATACTACAAGCATGTTTATGGACATAGAATTATCCCTTGGGATTAATATCTTTGCACCATTGAATGGAAATTTGATCCATTGGTGATACATGGATGGTGCAACTTGCATTTCATAGATTCATGGTCGACCCAACAAAAGATTATATTAAAGTAGGATATCTAGCACTTGAAAGACCACATCCTTCTCAACATAAACCGCATGGATAGGAAAGATGATTAAACCTTTGTAAGATCTTTCAACCTCATCACATTCATTGACAGTGATCTTTTGCGAACTTTGAAATTCCTAGTTGTTTTATCACACTGAAGGAAAAAATGTTTAACTCCGCACCATTGTTTATCAGGACTCTTCAAACTTGGGTTTGATAGATTTGGACTTCAATATGAAGAGCATGATTATGGGGATGACTAAGATATTTTTCATCTTCTTCAAAAAATTTAAGGTAATGAGGTGAAGAGATATGGTTAACCATAGCTTGGAATTGTTTGTATCAATATCTATGGGGATGCTAGCTATTTTCAAAGCTTTTTCTAGGATCTCCTTGTGTGGAGGAGACATCTCTAGTAGCTCAAAAATAGAGATCTTTGTAGGGTTTCATGTAATTGATTGACAAGGTTGTAACTAGATAGGGTAGGTGGAGCCACTCATTTAGAGGAAGAGGCATTCTTGGGATCATTTTCTACTTTTAGAACAACTTTAGATTTCCCCCTAGTGATTGTGTTTAAAGTCTCACCATGTGAAGAGGAATATTCCACCACCTTAAGAGTCACCCTAGGCCTAGTGTGTTTATAGTTTTGCTGAGAGTTGCGTGTTTGCAAGACTACCTTAAGCATCTCATCATTAGTATTATAGTTAGGTTCCTCATCAAACTTGGGGCCCATCATGTAAATGTTTTCACTTAGGGTTCAATCATGTTGATCACATTGTCCATGTTGGTATAGGCATAGCTAACCTTAGTGTCATTACCCTTTTTGTTTTCTTTTGATGTTTCTCCTTTCTCATACTTGACTAATGGTTTCTTGAATGCTTTGTCATTAAAGTTTTTGACTAAAATATCTTTGAAAAATTTTCCTTGATCAAAGAGATCTTGGATGGTATCCTTAAGTTTGAAACAATTCTTAGTATTATGATCCTTATTTCTATGATAGTTACAATATTGATCACCCCTCCACCAATCAAATTTGATAAATGGGTCATAGGGAGAAGAATTGTTAGGCGGTGTAATGAGCTTGTTAGCAAGCAAAATTTTCAAGACCACCTCGTATGATTTGACCATTGGTTTATAGAAGTGTCTTAGTTTAGAGGACCTCTTAGGCTTGTCAAAAGATTGAGGTTTTGAGGTATCTTTTTGTTTGTAGAATATATGGAGTTAGGGAGGTTAAAGGTTGATTCTTTAGTCTTAGGATCATCTAAAACTCTATCATTGACTATGTTATTATTTTTGTTCCAAGGTTTTTCTTAGTCTTTCCCATTTCCATTTCCATTTTGTCTTTATTAAGAATAATATCACCCTTTTAAAGAACCATATCCTCAATAAGGTAAGAAATCTCAACCATGTTGTTGAATGATGTGAATAATTATTTTATAATATCATGGTATAGCTTAGGCACAAGAATGTTGAAAAAGATATCAATTTTCTCAATTTTAGGTATTTGCTGGGGATACCTTGAGTGTAATGATCTCTAACATTGTAGATATATGGAAAACGGTTCACCCTATTTTTGTTTGATATTGCACAAGTCCAGCATAGTGATGGGATTTTGTATGTTGTAAGAGTACTATTAAATAAAGCTCTGTGCAAGTTTTTCAAACATTTTGAGAGGGTGTGACAATTTAGTGAACCACTCCATAACTTGTACCCTCAAGCTTCTAGGAAACAACCTCATGAAATATGCATCCTCATGCATAATGTCAATGCTAAAAGAATAGAAGTGACATACATGGCCATGTGGATCTCCATTTCCATCATATTTATCATATTTGGGAACCTCAATATACCTAGGAAATGGTACCATGTAGAGACTTCTATCAAATAGGAGAGTGCATATAGATTCTACAAAAGACATTTTAGGTTGTTCTTTCACCATTTTTAATGTGTGAGTTGGCTTCTTAACTCTTGCATCTCTTTCCTCAAGATCTTAGCCTTAGTTGGTTCTCTCTTTTGTATGATACTTTGAACATCATAGTCATGGGGGAGTTTCCATCCCCTAGAGGTCATGTATTGGAAGTATTGGTCCCAATTTTGTTCTTAGGCCTTGAGAATGAGTTTTTCATGGAGTCCATCTTGTTGGAACCTCATAAAGTCTTCACTAGTAACTTTTTTATCTACCTCACTCTCATGATATGATTATGAGGGTCTAGGTGGTGAGGGACATGCCTCTGTGTGTATTCTTGGAGACCTCAGTGGTGTGTTATTTGCATTGTTTCCTTAAGAGGGGTTATTCTTGAAGGGATTACTATAGCTACCATGTGCATGTCTATTCCAAAAATTATGTGCATGAGTGCTAGTCTCGGCTTGTTGATAAGACATCTCTCTAGTAGAAATGCATCTAACCTCTTCTAGTCTTTCTCTACCTAAGTCTGCTTGTTCCTCTTTTTGTGCAAAAAGTTCCTTTAGGTGGCAATTCCTCTCTTCAAAATGCATGGTTAGTGAAACACTATTTGGAGACCTAGGAGTGTTAAAGGGTCTATCAAAGAAGTTATCAAAGTTATTGTGTGGATTGTGCCAAGTAGTGGTGTTAGCCTCTTCTTGCCTATTAGGGATGGTTTCTTCCTCATAGGCAAAAGGACGTTTAGTTGGAGTAGTCAATTGTTCAAAAGTGAATGAGGGATGACTTTCTTAACTAGATTGGAGCCTATTCAAAACTGGCATGTAAGGGTTAGTCTTTATAATAGTAAGAAGAATAAAGCCTTTCAAGGGAAAACTTGTATTGTCACAATGATCACTTGTCAAAATATAATGTAGAGCAAGAGGCTTGTCAAGAGTGCTCAAGAATTTGCAACACTAATGATTCCAACTGAGAATAGATCAAGGAGCTTGATACTAAGTGTTAGGCTTTTTCCCCCCTCTCTTCATTTTCTTGACACTATCTTTAAATTTTGATCAAGAGATATCTTTCATGGCATCAAGATTGCTCAACTGGTCAAAATATGATTAACCCTAGATTTTCACACCATATTTTGATTTTCATATTTTTCCCAAAAGATATGATATTATGATCATGGGTTTCATCATCTAGTCATAAGCCTTCATGGTTTTCTCTATGATGCTATAAAATATGGTGCTAGCAGGTCATTGTGAGGTCAAATATTAAATATCTTAATCTTATGATCTTCTTTTGCAATGATATCTCTAGTATATGTTGTTGAGGTTACAATCTTATGATTTTCTTTATGGTTATAACATCATGGGTACATGTTTTATGGATTGCAATCTTATGATAGCTCTTTGTCGTATGATCATAAGTGTTGAAGGTTGAAAAAACTTGTATGGACTTACGATGTTACAATAGGCTGAGGATTGTGTGACCATAAGAATTAAATGAAGGGTTCACAATCTTATGAGATGGTCAGTTGGTTGTAAGATCATAGGATTGGCTAGGCTGCCGTGGTTATGTTGGTGTTCCGATGTTACAAAAAGGAGGATCATGTGATCATAAAGGCTGGAAGGGAGACTCTGAACCATACGAAGGTAAAGGTGATTGCAAGATCGTAAAGATAAGAAGTGCTAACGTCATGATAGAGTTTCAATGCTACTATGAAGGTGATAACTATTATTGTAAGATTTTAGAACATAAGAGAGAAGGATGTGATGCTATAGGATCAGGTGATCATAAATTTGTAAGTAGAGTAAAGTATTTTCTTCACCATAAGATCTTAGAGGATATATGGCTGTCACTTTGTCATTGTGGAAAGATGAAAGAGTTTTAAGCTATGTGACATAACGACAAAGAGACACGTGTCTTGATGGGCCCATCTCATTCTGTAATGCAGTTATTTTCTCTGCCATTAGATAAAAAGGTAGATTTAAGGTTCTCATTATGTCTGTAGCTAGAGTTGCAAAGTTATTAATCATAGTGACATAATGACAAGTTGACATGTGTTTGGCTGGGCCTAGTCTCTTGAGTTCTCTCAGTCATAGCATTGCAGGTGAAGTTTTCAAGGTTTCCAATCTCATAATATCCCTTGTTGTGACATTATGGGAGTCTCATGAAAAAGTGTCATGTTGGAGTTGTGATCTTATGGTAAGACTACAGGTTATGATCTTATGATAGACGAAGGATCATGGAGTTGATTTTTAGGTCTCTCGATGTTACATTCGTCAGTGTTGTTGTAACATTGTAGAGACAGGTGATCATATGAAGCAAATCAAGGACCCATGACTAGACAAAGTGTTTTTATTTGTGAGATCATAAGGGGAGATGCCAAGGGTTCCTAAAGATACAAAGATCAAGTGTTCATTGTGCCATTGTATGATCATCAGATTATAGGTTGGTGAAATGTGTCAAAAAGTTGATATGTGGACAGTTCCTGATTGGCCAAGGTAGTAAACTATGCAAAGGGGCCTCAGTTTCATTGTGATCGTTGGATATAGAAGATCTATAGATTTCATATTCCAACATTTTCAAAATGATCAAACTTTAGCCATTGTGACAATATGACAAGCTTTCACTTATCATGGTGGGCCAGGTCTACAAGGTTTCCTTGGTCGCATCATCACAAGGTTAAAGAGTCATTCATCGAATGAAGAAAATAGATGGAATCAATGCATTCTTTTGAAAAGGCTTCAAGGATGCAAGTTGTGAGTGTGAATATTAGGGGCATTTTTAGTTTTGATCTTCATTGTCAAATTTTTCTAAATCAATGGCTAGTGTACGTGCACTTTCTAAAGGTGCATGATTTTTAACCAATGTAGGATTACAATAGTTAGAATTTTGTCTAGGTGGGCCCAATCCTTTAGTTTCTCTAGCTCACATCTTTGTAAGGGTAGAAATGATTCATTGAATGAAGGTTGATATATTAATTCAACATGCTTTCCTTTGAAGAAGTAGGCAAAGAGGCAAACAAGCATTGTTCTTATCTCACAATAAACTATGTTTGTGAGATCACGAGGGTAAAAATATAAGATCACCAAAGACATGAAAAAGGGTTAGTTGACCACAATTGTAAGATCATGAGGATTATATTTTCTACTACCAATGTCACGATAGATTGCAATTGTAAGGTCAAATTAACTGTGTTCATAAAATCATAAAAGGAAATTTAGGGATCCGTGATCCTACACCAAAGGTGATACCATGAGATCATGTGATCATAGGATCTCATGGGCAGATTGGTGGGCTTCTAAAGCTACAAAATAGTTTTTGTGGTGTGGTCATTAAATTGTGTAATCATAAAGACTGAGATTTCAACTGACAATAACACAAAGGGTTTTGACTTCAAAGGTGATTATAAGATTTTAGAACCCTAAATTGACGAAAAAGGATGTTCTCTTTTTTGAGATGGAAAATATGAAAGGTCTTTGAGCAGTGGAATATTAGGAAAGGTACAGGGTGGAGATTGAATATAGTTGACTCACTGATATATATAATTTGGCAAGTATGGAAACAGAAGTTAGTGACTCTTTAATGATCAAATTGATCCTTTGATCATCTACAATTAGTCTTTTGCATTATTCTTGCTTGATAAATTTGTTTTCCATCTTCCTACTACTTTTGGTTATCCATCTACCCAAGCCTTCAATTATGGTTGCCATTTTTGTCCCCTCTAAGGTTGAATATGCACATAGGGATCAGATTTCTGCATATGGGCGTGCACTTGATCAAATCCCTCTAGATTAGCATTGACATTTTTTCTACAACTTGATGGTAGTAGTTTATTCTTGGCTTCTAGTGGAAGTTTTCCGAATTATGCTTGAGCTATAAAAGAAGGTTTTGTACCCTTTCCAAGTGTTAGATCTTTTCTCTGATTCTATAGCAGTAGTATTCTATGCTTTGTTATTGTAATTTCCTTTGCCTCTAAATTAATATAGTTCTATGTTGTATCTCTTTCTTCCTTTAATATACTATGTAATATCTTCTTGCCTTATGTTAATGTATTGTCTTTATTATTCAACTATATGATTGTATCCATTTGACCTTTGAATGATGTAGAGTAAAGTCTCTTCCTTATAGCATTCTTTTGGTTTTTGATCTACATATAGTTGTTGAGTTAAACAAGGGTTGAATCTATATATTTTAAGATTATATTGGTGAACCGTGCATTTTTAGGCAAAGAAAAGGTTGAACATACTATTTGGTGTATGAACCCCTCTAGATTAGATTAGGTGGTTTTCTTTCATGCATTCCTTCTCCCTTTTTCTCTCAAGAAGTAGTTAGGTGCAACCTGATAGTAAGGAAGTTAACCCTCTCTGGAGACTCAATCTCATTGTTCAAGTCCCATAACTTGGAGATTTTTTCCATGTTTTGCAACGTTTCCTTTACGTCAAAACTTTAGGAAAGGGTGCAAGCTTTTGTGACAATAGTAAGTAGCCAAGAGAACAAGACAATTATATTTTTGACAAGTGAGTGAGAGTGATGTTAAGTTTGTATCTAAAAACTAAACCATATTTTTAGATTTAGACCATACCTGACATGAGGATTTTAGACTAGACTATGGTAAGACTAGGAAAAAATACCCCAAATTCAACTAAGACACAATCTAGACTCAATTCTGACAGAAAAAGAACCAGGTGATATTTTATAGAAAAGCATGCGATACTTGTTCAAAAAATATTATTCTATGAGATTTCATACAATAGGAATGTGATACTTCTTGGTCATATGATAGTTTCTAACAAAAGGGTGTGATGGAACTTATAATAGGCATGTAATAGAGTTGTGTACTACAAGGGAATATTTTCAAAGGTGTGACGTATCACACAATATTTCTTAGAAGGACATGTGATAAAGGGCCAATGAACTATGTAAAATGTAACTTAATGCCTATAATGTCTATGTTTTAGTTTTACCATCAAACATTTTAGGCCAGAATGCAAAAATTATAGAGGTAAACTTCAATTAACATCAATACACATAATGTTTTGAAAATAGTAGAGGAAATGAGCATGTGTCTCAAATATTTGAACAAGGGACAAAGCAACCTTATCAAAACAAGCAATTGTGATATCAAAAAGAAACTCCTACAAATGTTAACACCATGTTTGTGTTTAAAATGTTTAGATGGGTCTCATCGCAATCAAAAACACATTCCAAGTAGAACTACCTAAGGTCATAGCTCATTAATCAACAACTTGGCCCACACTTGATACCCCCTCACATCACACAAAGTGGTTTCCCACAATAGATGTTGGATTTTTCATGAAGGTTCCATTAGCACAACCAAAGGGACACAAATGGTGAGTGTAAAATATTGGGGTGATTTGGGCAGTCCACTAGGATTGATCCTTACACCCAGATGTTAAGTAGATAAATAAGGTAACTTCTATTCCTATGGTGTTTAGAAAGGGTCTCATTTATAACACTCCTCTTGCACCTATGAATAGGACACCCTACCTTGCGGTGGGTAATGGACCTCACAACCATAAGAGTACCGTAAGCATTCTTGCTTAGTATTTTCCTCATGGTCCCAATCCCATAAGTACTTCTATTAAACAAAGATAAGTGCTACGCTCCCCAAGGCTTTGGCCTTTGTCAAGGGGTTTTTGATTATAGTGGGTCAAGTTCAGTGGGTTTTTCTTGTTCCCACTTTAGGTCATTCCTATTGGTAACTTTCCACCAATAGTAGACCCTCTAAAGGCAATATCTTGCTGGGAGATAGAAACAAAATGGATCCACTCTTAGAGGTCAAGATTTCTAATTCACCTCAAGGGTAAAGAGCATACTCTCCTATTCTAAGTGCTTCCCCAAAACACATTGGGAAGATTAATTAAAACCACTAAAAAGTGGAGTATACCACTCACTTTCAAGATCTAAGGGTGGGTCAAAATTTTTGATTCACCTCATGGGTGAAGAGCATAATTTCCTACCACCAAAAAATCCTACTTGCAAGTTTTATGTGCCTATGAAAAAGAAGAACTAGTGTATTGCCACACATGAAATGAAATGGAAAAAATCACGCTTGTTTTTTTTTTTTTTTTGCTTTGGGTAGCCCAACAAACAAGAATTAGTAGCTCTTTTAGGACAAAGTTTTTGACATATGTTCTTTTGATAATAATTGTCCAAAAAAAATTTTAGGCACTACAAAAAACTGCATTAGTCCATTAAGGAGGTTAGCCAACTATAATAAATCTACAAAAGACCTCTGTTAGACAACAAATAGACTTGAGAAATCCAAAAATAAAATGTTCAAAATTCAAAATTTGACCAAAAAACTCAAATAGTGAATTGTTTTGGATAGGCTGATACTTTCTGCTAATCAAGTATTGTATGACACTTCCTTGTATAGTTGAGTGATGTTTTAAGCCTATGTAATACTCTATATAATATTGTGTGATAAAGTTCACAAATACAGTGCAACATCTTATGAACTTGGGTGTGATATTTTGATTGGAAAGGTATCGCACAATAGTAGTAGAAACTATCGTACGATACTAGAAAAGTATCGCATGATAATCTCATCTACAAAAAAAAAGACACAAAACAAAAAGTGAAAAAGTGTAGAGAAAATGCAAGTAGAGAGGCAAAACATAAACTTACTTCCCATGGTGGGCACCAAAAATGTGACTGAGAATTGTGCACTTATCTAAACCAATCTATCTACATGCATGCCATGTCACTTTTAAACCTTCTCTTAGTTTGATCAAATTAATGGTGACTAGGTTGTGACCATCAAATGTCTACATCTATCTTCCTATCATAGCCATGTCATCTTCTTATGATTTATCGAGATTGGCATGCTAATCTACCATTGATTGCACTTACTTACAAAACTTCAATCCTCTTGTTGTATTAGCTACCAAACAATGAACATAATCTAACTCTTACTCAATGCTTGAATTTACTGCTCACTATTTTTCTAGTCAATTATACTAGTGTAGTTTAGCCCAACACATTTTCTATGAAAATATAGTTGGTAAAACATAATTAACATAAATAAGCTCATACATGTCATCAAAATCAATAGATTGAATATAAATTTTAGCATCAAAAGCATCACCAAGATCATCTTATCCATCCAAATTAATTAAAATAGAATCCAAAATATGAATAGAATTATCATGTTTATTCATTTTTATCTTTTTTTATCTTTACTTCTTCCTTTGGCTCAAGAATGAGTTACCCAAAGAGAATGAAAGAATCAAAAGGTATTTGAGATGAAAAAATATTATGGGAAGCACTTTGATGGGTTCTAGCTTGATGTGTATGAAGGTGATCACATGCATGATAGTTACATTTGGTTTTTCTGAAAATTGGATTGGGTTCAAGATCAATCAACATCAAGTCCTATTCTTCAGGAGGAATAGAAGAAGGAACTCCACTAGTTTAAGAGATAACATTAGTAGAATTTTCATAAGGTATAGGAAGTAGAATAAAAGAAAATATAGGAGGTGTAGGAAAAAGTCTAGGTCTAGGGTAAATAGATGGAACATTGTTGGATTTACTAAGTTCTCAATTTTATTTTGAATTTTTAATATTGATATGAGGAGAACAGATGATTATGATGAGTTTAGGTTGGTTGAGGTAAAGAAGCCCATAACAAATCAAGGTCAAATTCCTCTCAAGGAACTAAAGGTTGATAGAGAGTATGGTTAATAGTCATGAATTATCCATTATAAAGAAATTAAAAACATTTATAAACATAAGAAGCCACATATTTCATGGAGATAAGACAAGGAGGATAAATTTTAACTTGAAATGATAAAAAATTTGGGATCACAATGAATATAACATCTAAATATTTACATCCAATGTCAAGAAGAAATCAAATAGAACCACGAGAAGGATAAAGGAAACTATTATAAGTTTAGATCATAACATTAGATTCATAATAGAAATCACATTGTAATGGACTACTAAATATATGTTCTTTAGTTATTACATCCACCATGTAAGTGGGTCTATAAGCACACCACGAGAATGAATTCTATTAACATTTAGAAAATATAAAGAGGACCATTAAGTGTTTTAATTATCTTATTAGGGTCAAAGGTAATACAATGATTATGATCTATTTTAGTTTTGTATTGATCAATAAGGTAAAAAACATTTAGATTCTTTATATTTATCATCATAGTCAACAAACTGAGTGGAAGAGGAAGGAGAATATTGGGTAGAATCAATGCTATTATTTGAATAAGATGGAAATGGCATTGTTCTACATTTACAAATTTTGATTAGGAGGTGTTATTGATTTATTTCATTAATTAGCGAAACCTTTAACAAAAAAAACATTGAAATCAATAAGGTCTTGAATAAAATTTTTTAAGCAGAAAGACTTTTTAGTACCATAGACATGTTGATGATGGAATTGATAGGAATATTTGTGATCAAAGTGTTTGGGTAGTAGTTTGGATGTATGTTAGTTAAGTTTGGTTTTCTACTTTATTTGGAACCATTGGCTTTGACTCATGCTAAATCTAAATTTTCTTGTTTTATACCTTGCAAAGTTGATCCAAAGCCAACCATTATTTGGTTGAACAAAGCCTTTTTATTTGGTGGGTCTTGAACCTTTGAACCTTATGTAACCTTGAACCTCTTTGAACTTTTGAACCTTCTAAACCACTTTGAACCTAGCTCAAACTAGTTTAGAATGGTTCGACATCGCAAAGGAATTTTCTCCAAGGAAAGAGGTGGGACCCAAAAAAAGCATGTAGCAATGACATATGAAGTTGGATATCATGAACAAAAAGGTGGGCCTAGGTGTACTAAACATAAAGACTAAAGAGAACTGGTTAGAGGAATCTTCTCAATATATGTTGGCTTAGTCTTAGAAGGATGCAAAGGAGAAAAGAGGGCTGAAACAAGTGATAACCATGATGGTTAAATATATCAACTCCTCAGATGGTTGTGGTGTTCTACCTATGGTTTAAGGCCCTCATAACTTTGATCCTAAATCACTTGAAAGTAAAAGACTGTTGAACCATATTCAACATGGTAAAGCCATAACAATAGCCATGGATGAATGGGTAGACAATGTGATTGATAAAGGAAATGAATTCCTCCAAAAATGTACCACAATTTTCAATGATGTTGATGCATTATATATAAAAGTTTAAGTGCAACTTCCTGCTTGAGAAACAAAGGAATATAAATGGTCAGTTGTAGTTATGCAAATCTTAGATGTGGAACAATATGAAGTAGAGAAGATTCTACCCAAGAATCATCTCAAAATAGTGGAATGCCTATGTGCTATATATGATTAAGAAAAATATGAATTAGAGGTGTTCAATTCAAAAGTCAACCATCACTAATACAAAGATCATTGAAATAGAGATCAAGCGCATGTACAATGGCTTTGCTAAAGACATGCATATCATCAATCCCAATAGTGTAGATCAGTTTGATAAGGGGAGATTTGATATTGAACCATAGGTTAAGTCTTCTAAAGGATATTTAATAGTGATCAAAGAGTTATATAATCCTATAGCCATAAACCTTACCAAAATAGTATATATCAAACCTATGCTGATCCTTTGCATGGAACAACTACTAGAATACATGGGACAAGTTGACATGATGTAGTGGGATATAGACATGTGAAAAATACAAGAGCTTGAAGAATGTGATTTCCAATGCACTTCAAGAACTCATAGGTGTGTATTGCGGATGGAAACTATCACATGGTACAATTGATAATGAAGAGAAAACTAGAGACAAAGGCTGTAGTTCACCACTAAAAGGGTTTTTCTCTATTTATTTTATGTTGCTTTGACCTTAGAGGACACATTTCCTTTTTAAACTCTTTTGTTATTATAATTTCTCTTGTTAATTGTCAAGGGTGGTTGGGTTTTCAGGGAGACGCCCTCCGACATTGAAAACTATATAAGATAGACTGATAGACATTTTTATGGGTTAGAAGATAGAGAAAAGAAAGATATGATGGATTTTTCTCTTTGTTACTATATGTCAATTGTTATCTTTTTATATTAATATTGGAATTGAATCAATATTTGATATATGAGTTAGCATTTTCTAATTGAACTTTGAATCAATGCAATATGAATTTGTTTCATGGAAGAAATCTAAATACATGTTATTTAAGATTGAATTGAAAATTATTATGGTGTGAATGTTTTCTCTAAAATTCTACACCATTCTTATCATTGTGGCTTAATGGCTTAGTTGATTCTGATGTTGCTACCAACTTCTAATGAAGCTCTGAATCAAAAGAAACTTGAAGAAATTTTTTATTTTCGTGTTTCATTTATTATTTTTATAATCATCTTATTATTGGACTCTCATCTAAGAATCAGTTGTGCTTCCTTTTATGGTTTTTGGTTAAAAACATGTATGTATGTTTTAGTTTAGGGATTCATTGAAAACAAGGGATAGTTGTATCTAATACAATTTAGAGGGAATGTAGTTACTAAACCTACCCAACTATTATGAACCTTTGTGTCTTCAGAAATAGGGGTAATAGAGTTACTTAGAAAATAATAATGCAAAGATAAATTGTTAACCAACATATTTTTGGTGACTCTATTGTGGACTTGGTTAATAAATAACATGGTTTGCATAATTAAATTCAAGGAATGATCAAACATGGTGCTGGCCCACAATGATATTTTTCCAAATTTGTAGCCTAATTTAGGGTTCAACAACATACAAGAAGATCTTATTTCTAACCTATAATCTATAGCCTAGCAATAAAGTACCAGTAACTAAAAATATGGTTTGAACCTTGAGAGTTCTCAAGGAGGAAGAGTAAATAGGTGAGAGAATAAGAGGGGTCCCGATTGTTCAAGAACAAGTGACTATCAACATGATCACTCAAGGTTAGATTAGAAATTGTACTTAGAATTTGATAAACTAGCTAAGAAAAGGTATACTGAAACTTGAGAGTGCGAGGGATTGATATAGAGGAGATATACTCAAATTCAAAGATACAGAGGAGTGAGAGATGAAGATTTTGAATCTATAAGGAATCTAAACATTTCCCTAGATCACACACTTAGGAGAAATGAGAAAGTTAAATCATCTAACAAATCTTCTTCTCCAACTCCTATTGTGCCTGAATTGATAGTAGTTCAAGCTTTAACCACTCTATGAATAGTCACTCTAGCTTACTTCAATCCTTAATCTTTGAATTTTCAATTACCATTTATGGTAGAAAATCCATGGGGATAGGTGGTTGGCCATCTAAACTTGGGCTTGAACCTTAGGGAATTACCTAAAGGTGCAAGGGATGTCCTACCAAAGTTTAG
Organism: Cupressus sempervirens; assembly: GCA_028749045.1. Lineage (NCBI taxonomy): Eukaryota > Viridiplantae > Streptophyta > Pinopsida > Cupressales > Cupressaceae > Cupressus > Cupressus sempervirens. The sequence goes on along the minus strand of CM053789.1, from coordinate 568,470,247 downwards.
TGATGATGGAAAGATAACCATTGAAGACCATTTGTGCACTTTCCATTTGGAATGTGGAGTGTTGGATGTCCCTACAAAAGATGTGGAAGTTATATTGTTCATGCAAACCCTCACTAATGACATGACTAAATTATTTCATCATTTCTCTTGAGCATCTACAACTATATCGAATGAGATGGTGACAACCTTTGAGGTGGGATTCTAAAATCCCAAAGATGAGCATACCTACCTACTTCAATTGACATAACTGAAGAAAGAGATACAAGAAAAAATGAGAGAGTTCATACTGAAGTTTAATAAATTTTTACAGAAGATCCTACTAGATCAAAATCCAATGATGAAATTTAAAAATGGATCTTTTTAAACTCCATGCCTGCAGACATAAACTTTTAGCTAAGGAGAGTGAGAGTGGCTAGTTTGGTTTCTACATAGAGTTTATCAATTGAACTTGAAGATGATTTGAAAACTATAGGTATATGGAGAAGAGAAGTTCAAACCTTAGGTGCTCAATCATCCACTTCAATTATTGATCCTATCATACAAAGGCTAGTAAATGATGTTATCACATTAAAAATAAAACAACATAAGAACATCCCTTCAAATCAAGCACTATATCAAGATATAGGTCATCAAAAATTCAATCAATCATATGGGAAACACCTCAATTGGTAAATATACAACCTCATCTACCAAAACAAAGATCCTGAAATGAAAGGCTTTGTATATTTAGAGAAGACAAAGGAATTAGAAATCCTAGAGGAAAGAAGTATTCAACTAGATGAGTTGGAAGTTTTGGGAGAGCCTCTATAGGAATTCCCCCAAATCCTTTCAAGATCCTTAGGACAAGAGCTTTTGAATCTTGATGATGTTTAGGAGCCAAATGATTGGAATTGATTTATGTCAAGATAGAATCTAAATAGAAATTTGGTCAAAGGAATAGAATAGAGAAGAAATCTAACCTTAACCCGACATGTTTAGGAGTGGAAACCCAAAGAAGTAAATTGGAAATTGGCTGTCTCAAATTGAAACCAAATGTTGGAACTCTGGAGAAACCTAGTAGGAAAACTACTAGGAAGTAAGAGAAAGTGAAAGATTATAGAATATTGCTGATGGAAAATAAGCAACTATTTTGGATTTTACTCCCAAAAAGTTACTATGAAGGTGATCAACTAGAATATTAGAGGGATGAACATTATTCACAAACTTGATATTGTTCGTAACTTTGTAAGAGATTAGAAACTTGATATTTTAGTGCTTTAGGAAACTAAAATGGAAAATGAAAAAAAAAAAGCTTAAATGTTTTAATAATTATTGTATTATGGTGAGTAGTTTTGAAGGTGCTTATGGAGGAGAAATGATCTTGTGGAAATAGTCTTTATTCTATAGTAATTTTATTGATGCTAATAAACATTTATTAGTGGTTAAGTTAAAGAATAATGCCCAAAATAACTATTGGTATATAGTTAATGTCTATGCATCCAATAATAAGAACTCTAGAAAAAAATTTTGGGAGTATTTATCTAAGATAAAGAGTGTTGAGTGTAAAGGTAGAAGGCTTTTCTTGGGGAATTTTAATGTTCCTCTTTATGTGCATGAAAAAAAAGTGGAAATGCTAGTCAAATGGAAGGGAGATTGGATCTTATGGATTTTATAAACAAGGAGGGATTAATGGACTTAGATCTTCATGGGATTGAGTTTACCTAGAGTAACAAAAGAGTGGGAAATGAAAACATCCAAGCTTAGTTGGATAGAGTCTCAATATCTCTAGATTGGACTAAAGATTTTGTGTGTAAGCTAAAGGCTATCTAGAAGATACCTTCTGACCATTTTCCTCTTTTATTTATGGTAGACGCTAGTCAAACTAGGAAAAATTCCCCATTTAGATTTGAAAAATATGGATGCAACATCCTTAGTTTAAGGATCAGCGTAGAATGGTGGAACATAAACATTGAAGGAATGATCTTATATCGCATGGCTTCAAAACTTAGACATGTTAAAAAGAAAGTTAGAGAATGGAATAAAAGGCATTTTGGGAATATATTTGAGAGTAAATCTTCTATTAGGGATGAATTTAAAATTATCCAAGATAGAATCAAATAGGAGGGATACTTGATAGAGTTGGTGAAGGATGAAAATGAGAAATTGGTGGAGTATCATGACATAATATCTAAAGAAGAGACCTATTGGAGGCAATGGTCTAGACCTATTTGGCTTGAAGAAGGAGATAGGAATACAAATTTTTTTCATTTATCCACTCTAAAACATAGATCTGAAAATTGTATTACTAGTCTTAATAAAGGAAGATTAAAAATTACTAATGATGAGGAAATTTTTGATGAAATTGTATCCTTTTTTTGACTTTGTTATCCTCAGACCTTGATATTGACTAATCAAAATAGGTCGAGTTACTAGATTCCATTCCTTCCTTGGTCTCTAAGGATTAGAATAAAATGTTATGTGCTATCCCTAAGGAGAGGAAATATACAAAGCTATTTGCTTGCTTGAAGGAGACAAATCCCTAGGGATGGATGGTTTCCCTATGATTTTCTTTTAGAAAGAGTAGAAACTAGTTGGAAAAGATGTTTGTGATGCTATAAAAGAGTTCTTTGGAGCCAAAATAATGTTGAAGGAAATAAACTCTACCTTCCCGTGTTTGATTCAAAAGAAGATTGGAGTTGATTCTCTAGACTAGTTCATACCTATTAGTCTTTGAAACTTGATTTATACAATCATCTCTAAAGTCCTCACTTTGAGATTGCTGAACATTCTTCCAGATTTGATTTTTGAGAAACATTATGGTTTTAATCCTAGTAGAGAAATTCTTAACTCTATTATTTTTGTGCATGAAAATATCCATTCCTTATCTCTTTCTCACAATCAAGGTTATATTATGAAAGTTGATATAGCCAAAGCATATGATAGAGTTGAATGGTCCTTTCTCCAAAAGGTCCTTTAGAGTCAATGTGATTATGCTTAGTTTGCAGATGGTTTCCACTACTTCATTTTTTGTGCTAGTCAATGAGAGCTCTACTAATTTTTTTAAGCCCTCTAGGGGGCTAAGGTCGGGTGACCCCTTATCTTTGATTATTTTTACTATAATGGCTAATTATTTGGGGTGATATATTGGGAAGATGGTTTTTAAAGGAGAAATTCAATGCTTGAGACCCTTCTCTCATCCTCTTATCTGTTCTCATGAACAATTTGTGGATGATTCAATTTTTCTTAGAAATGCTAAGGTTAGAGAGGCAAGTAATCTTAAAAAGGAACTCAACCTTTACTCATTTGCAACTAGTTTGCTGATTAATTAGAACAATAGTTCCTTATTTTTTATTAACACTCTAGCTACTAGATAGGGTAAGATTTCCAACATTCTTGGTTGTTCTATAGGATCTTTTCTATGTACCTATCTTAGATTACCTTTGGGGTTGAATCCTCTGGAGAGTTTTTGGGAGGATCTTATTAAGAAATTCAACAAGAAACTGGCTGGGTGGAAAGGTAGTTTGCCCTCCTCAAAGCCTATCTTTAGAGTATTCCTACGTATACTTTGAGCCTTTTGAGGATCCTAGCTGAATTTTTTGATAAAATTGACAAAATTAAAAGAAACTTCCTTTGGTTTAGTACAAAGGAAAAGAAGAGAATGGATTTAATTTCTTGGGATAAGATTTGTAAACCTAAACTATAAGGGGGTTTGGGTATAAGATCTACTAGAAGTATGAAAAAGATTTATTAGCTAAACAGGGCTGGAGAGCCTACCATGATAACAAGGAATGAAGCTCTATCTAGAAACATAAGTACCTTTATTAGGCTCCTTGATTTTCTTTCCTACCCTATTGTTCCTTCTTCTTCTACAATCTAGAATGCAGTACACGGAGATAAACATATTTTAAACAAAGGTTGCAAATGGAAAGTAGGTAATGGGAGAAAAATTAGTTTTTGGGATGATGAATGGCTTCTAGATCATCCTCTAATTGAGGGTTTTGATGATAGGAATTTTGTGGATAGGTGCAAATAGGTTTTTGGTGAATACATGGAGAATTACTAAGCTCAAAGTAAATGGGTCAATATTGATGACATTAATTAGGAATTTTCCAGTATCCAATTGGCCCTGAATGCTATTAGCCTCTACCCTAAAAAAGAAGATACTTTGGTTTGGGGGATTGAACCAAGAGGATGCTTCAAGGTCTCTTCTATGTTCAAATCGAAGGATAGAGGAAATACTCCTCTCTGGGCTAAAGCATGGATTAAAGGGCTTACTCCAAAAATCAATATCTTTTTTGGACCTTGCTTGAAAATGAAATCTTAACATTGGATAGCTTGGAAAATAGTGGAGTCTACTTGATGAATAGATGTTGTCTCTATAAGAAGGATTTTAAAGATGGGAAGCACCTTTTTTTAAATTGTTGTTTTAGCTAGAATGTTTGGAGCTATCTTCTCAAATACTGGAATTTAGATGGGTTCGACACAATAATATTGATCTATGTTTTTAGGGCTAGATTTTTCCTACCAAGAATGATGATATTAGCTTTGTTTGAAAGATTTCTCTACCTCATCTCTGGTGGGGTATCTAGAAGGAGAGGAATAACATCTTTTTTCAAAATAGGGAGACTCTTGATTAGGTTTTAGGTCATAATATAATTAGATCTATAAAAAAGGACTTCAAATCTCAGAAGAAAATGTTTGACGAGATTTAGATAAGTAATCCTATGAATGCAAAAGGTACTACAACAAAGAAAAAGGAATAGAAATAGAATGTTAAGAGGAGTTCTCCACCAATGGGCTAGATTAAAGGTAATTTTGAAGGCTCTGCTAAAGGGAACCTAGAAAAGATGGATGTGGAGGTGTTTTGAGAAACCATTATAGTATGATTGTGGATCCTATTCCTATCCCTATAGGGAAATCTACTAGTCATAAAGCTAAGGGAACACTTGCTCTTTTCACTATAAGGATGGCAGTGGAATCTAGTTTTTAGAATCTTTGGTTGAAAGGAGGCTCTCTTAACATCATTAAAATGTTGAACAATAAGAACCCAATTACTTTGAGTATAGAGGGAAGTATATTGTAAATAAAAGACCTTATGAATAAATTTGGTAATGTCTATATTTGTTATTTTTTTTAGAGGGAAACAAAGATGCTAACTAGATTGCTAATCAAGCATTCTATAGGGAAGCTAAGTTGAGTTAGCAAGATGAACTAAGAAAGGAAGTCGAGCTAATGGAAACTATCAATTATGATATGACACATGCTAATCAAGGAAATATAATGCAAGATTGAGGAATTTATTAAGGGAAGTGATGGGTTTGTGGCAGATTTTTGAGTATCCCTAGGTGGTACTTTTGTATAATTATGAATTGTACTTGGCACACATGCAAGGTTAAAGGTTTCTTGGAAATCATTAACAACTTTACTTTTTGGTGACCATTTTTAAATCTAGTTGTAGGTGAAAATCTAAATACAAGATGGGAAAGAAACCAAGAAAGAAAGAACCAAATAATTGCAAAGAATGGAGGGCAAATTTAGAATTTTGGGAAATATTGAAAAAAGGAAAAGTCACAGCTTATATTGAGAAACTTCAAGGGTATAAACCACACATTATAGAGTCCTTATTCAAAAAATGGATTGAGAATAGGGTGAAATTTCATGGGGTTATTGTGAGGTTGTTAGAGGAGTTCATTGTTGAGATTGTGGGTCTTCCAATGGAGGGCCTCAAATTTAGCAAGGAAACCAATATCTCGAATGCTACCTTCAAAAAGTTCCCTAAAACTAATGAGTAGGAGAAAAGGTTGGAGAAGAATGATGATTTTTATGATCTAAGCTAGATTAAGGTAATTTGGAGGGATGTTCTTTCATGTATCTGTGAGTATTTTATCCTTGACGGTAGAGCTAAGAGAGTCCACAAGTTTCATTTTGTGCTCCTAAATCATTTTAGGTATAAAGATAGAATTTCTTTCCCATTCTGCCTAAAGTACTCTCTGATACAAAGCCTTGAAGCACATAGGAAGAAGGATTCTCATCCTATACTCCATGAGGGCTTAATCCTTTTTATTGAAAAGTATTGTAAAAGTAAGAATGCTAACCCTCTTTGACTTTGGAGAAATAAAGGAAAGTGTTTGGTAATGAATTCTAAAAGAAAAGGGTTAAAAGTGAAGAAGGCACTAGTGATAGTAAAAGCACTAAATAGGGTCATAAATAGGAGATTAAAAAGAAGAATGTTGAGGAAGTGATAGATTTTGAGAATTCTGCCAAGGATGACAATAAGACTAAAATGGGAGACCTTATCTCAAATTTGGAAGGCTACTCTGGAAGTAAGGGCATGTCAATTGGTAAGGATCAAGTGGAGCAAAGTAAAGATCAAAAAATTAAATCAAATACTGGGTTTGAAGCTTTAAAGGATGATGAGGGGAAAGATAAAGTTCTTTCTTCTCCTACTAATACTAAATCTAGTGAGGAGAAAATAGACATTGACATAGAAAAGGAAAATAAGGGTAATGCCCTCGTTATGAAAGAGAAAAGCCCAAGTAAGGAGAAGGAAGAGGAGTTTAAGGAGAAGCAGGATGCTAAGACTAACATCCAAGTCAATAACACTACCATTGATGTTGCAATTAGAATTGAAGATGTTACCAGGGATGAGACCCACCATGTGAAACTCTCCTTTCTTCATACTGCCAAACTTAAGGTGGAGGCTTCTCTACAAGTGGATTCATGGTTATACGATGAAATTTTGGTGCTCAAGAAAAAGGTTTGAGTAATTTAGAAAGAGCTAGACCATGAACGTGTTATGAGAGCCCACCTAGAGAAACTTTTTAGCAACACCCTAGACAAACTAAAGGATTATGAGTTGGAACTCTCTTAACTTATTAAGGAAAGAAGGCAAACAATGGAGTAGGTCACTTCCAATTTGTGTGTCATAGCGGCCAATTTGGGAAAGATCAACAAGGAGATTATATCTCTAGAAACTACTATAGTGAGGAGTCCAGGAAGACCTAGCAAGATAATGAGGCAAAGTATGAGGAAAAAGATTGTTGATGCTCTTGAGCTTTATATTTCTACCATGTTTGATATTGTCCAAGCTATTGTTGAAGGTAGTAAGGAGGTGGAGAGAGGATCAAGGAATTGGTGTAGGTGCTGGTTGTGGTCATTGGTGTGCTGGTTATTGGTCCAGGTGGTGTTACTAGTTCTATTTTTTATTTTTCTAGCTTTTTGTTGTAAAACTTTAGGTTCTAGGTCCTTGTAAAACTTGGGTGTGTTTGGTTTAAACTTTCTATTTCAAGTCCTTGTAAAACCTAGTTTTTTGTGTTTTTTTGCTTTACTCTAGGTTTTAGGTCCTTGTAAAACTTGGCTGGTTCTTAATGCTGATCTTTTGATTTTGTTAAAGGGTTTTGGGTCCCTTCAACACCTATTTTTACCTTAATCTAAAACATAATGTCATCATCCATACCTAAGGCTCTAGGTTTGGCACTTACCAATTTTTTTGGGATATGTTACTCTATGGATAGCAAAAAAGTACATCTTATGAGTCAAGTGAAAGATGCCTAGGCTGTCTTGGTAGCATGTCCTGACAAAAGGGTCAAGTTGACAATATTGGTGGCAGATATTCCAATAGGTTACAAGATGCTACTTAGCTAAACTTTTTGTAAAGACATAGGCGATGAAATCAAAATGGACTGATCTAAAGCCATTATTCTAGTTGGAAAGAAGAAGTTTAAATTCAAACCTAAAGCTCAGAAAAATACACAATATTCCCCTTTAATGATTCAAAAGGTCAAATCCTGTATGAAGAACATGAATTTGGAAATTATGTTATACTTCCAAATAAAGATTGTACATCCACATTAGAAAAATTAAAAGAAAAAGAGTTGTGGACTATAGAGTTTGATGGAAGTGCCTCTAATGAAGGTTTAGGGGTAGGAGTGGTGTTGATATTTCCTTCTAGTGAGTGTTTTCCCTTTTCTTTTATGCTAGACTTTAGAAATACTAGTATTACAATAGAGTATGAAGCTTTATTACTTGGTGTAATGGAAACAAGGTTGAAGGGAATAAATTTATTATGTGTTAAAGGAGATGTAGAACTAATAGTGAACCAAGTGAAAACATATACATAGTAAAGAATGAGAAGTTTAAACACTATAGGAACTTGGTGTGAGATGAAATATAATTGTTTGAAGCTTTCTATATTGAAGCCATTCCTAGAAGATAGAATACTAGGGCTGATTCCTTGGTGGTGTCAACATCTTTAATTTTACCTCATCTAGACTTTGAAATGAATACCTGTAGAGTTGAGATAATCTATCAACCTAGTGTTCCAAATAATATAGATTGATGGCAAGTTTTTAATAATGATAATTAAATTCAAATCTTCTTGGCCTACACAAAAGGTATTCATGATCCATATTTTGAAGGTTCAGAAAAAAGATAAAGAAAATGGTTCTATTTAGATGAAGAGGACAAAATGAATCAATTAAAAGGAAATAGAATACCCAAGGGATTCGTTTCTCTAGAACATCTATTTTCAAATAAAGATGATAGTTTAACTATTAAAAGACCTTCACATCCAAAAATTTCCAAGGAACATGACATGATTAATGTGGGTATGGATCATGAACCTAGGTGGATTATGATAGGTTGGCCATGTTCTCCCTTGGAAAGAGGGAAGCTATAAGAGCTGTTACTCAATTAAAAAGATGTGTTCACATGGATTTATGAATATTTTATAGTCTTCAAAGATGGAGAGTTTAGGCACCACATTTTTTAAAAGCCTAGGGCCATTCTCTTTAGAGAAAACTTACAAAATTATAATCCCAAGGTCTCAAAAGTAACAAAAAGAGAAGTAGACAAGATGTTAAAGGAAGAAATTATCTATCTAATTCATCATTCCACATGGGTATCTAATATTATACCTATGAGGAAGAAGAATGGAGAAATAAGAACTTGTGTAGATTTTAGAAATATAAATAGAGCTAGTCTCAAAGATAATTATGCCTTAGTAGCCATGGAACATGTATTATAAATAGTGGCAAGATTAGAGATGATGTCAATGTTGGACATTTTTTTAGGATACAATCAGGTAAGCATGGTAGAGGAGGATAATTGGAAAACTACATTTAGCACACACTAGGGAACTTATATTCCTATAGTCAAATGCCTTTCAGGTTGATAAATGCAAGAGACATGTTCCAAAGGGTGATGAACTCCTCCTTCTAGGACTTGAGATATAGAATCATAGTTTTATATTTGGATAACCTAATTATGTTTTCAAATAGAAGAAGACATCACCTTAGAGATCAGAAGATTTTTATGAAAAAGTGCTGTGAACATAACATATCTCTAAATCCCAAGAAATTAGTTTTTTATGTTGAAGAAGGGAAACTCCTAGGACACTTTGTGTCTAGAGAGGAAATCATAATTGACCCAAATAGGGTTAAATCCAATCAACAATTGAGCCTTCTTCCAAATAGGGGCGGTGTAAAATCTTTCTTTGAATAGGTAAATTTCCTCAGAGATTTTATTCTTAAATCTACTAATGAAACCCATCATGTTTTTACCAACACCTTGTTTTCAATGAATTAAATCATTCAAATAAATCTTAGGACCATTATTATTTTTAAAATTTTGAATGGAAACATTAAAAATCTTTTGGAAGGAATCAATAGAATAAGGAGGAAAAGAAAAATACCATTTCGATGCTCTATCTTGAAAGGTTCTAGTAAATAAATTTTCCATTAACCAATGGTCATGAGAAAAATCACTTCATAAGGTTTGGAATATTTGTAAATGTGTCAAAGGATTACACTTGCCAATACAAGTCTCAAGATGTGGAATCTCCATGTATTGCGGGATAACAACTCAGAATATATAATCCAAAAAAAGTACTAGCAATATCACAAGTAAGAGTGTTAAATATGGATTGATTCATTGAGGTAATTTTTTATTTCAAATAAGGTATAGTTTGAGCCAAACTATTCATGGTGTAATCAACAGAAAGAATGGTAGGAAGATATATGTTGGAAATGTTTTGAATATTGTTAAAAATTAAAGCAATAGTTGAATATGAAAGGAAAAAATTTTGTAAGTGGGAATTGATGAAGGTAATGAAACACATGGAACACTTGAAGGAATATATGGATAATCAAGATTAGGGAGTCACATGTGCATAGGATTAGGATTATGGATTGAAGTTGTTATGGTATGTGGAGCATAAGTGGAAATATTAGGAATATAGGTAGAAATAGGCATAGAGGTCTCAACAATAGTAGTAGGTGTAATGGAACCTAATTATTGAGTAAAATATTTAATAGGTTTGACATTGGTATTATTGAGATGAGAGATAATATATAAGATATTAACACCATCCATCATTATGAATTAACTTCCTTAAACCTTCTACAATAGAAATGACCTTAGGATTAGAGTTTTCTTATTCTAGCCATTATTCGAATTTGTAAAAGTCATTTGAAAGTTTTTGGAATTGCATAGGATAAACCCTTAAAGTCTCATATTCATCATGAAAAGAATGGGAAGGTTTATTTGATATAATATGATTGAAAATCCACCTAATACTTTGGTCTCAAATGTTCCCAAATTTAATTTTATGATCACACAAGCTCATAAGATGAATTATTTAATACTTTAGCAATACAAAAATATGATTAAAAAGGGAAATCACAAGGGAAGTACCCTCAACTGATAATCTTTTCAAAATTCATTAAAAACCTGATTATAATTTTAAATATCAGAACTACTCACATAGTTTTATGTCCCCATGATGCATGATTAACCTATGACGAATTAGTTAAAAAGTGGTTGTATGAGATATTAAAAGTTTTTACATTCATTTGTGTGTAGAAATATAAAACATTATTTAAAAATATTTAATTTCATTTTGAGAACATCAATTTAAGAGAACTCATTCTCTTAATAAAGATTTATCAAATGGAGAAAGCCATTGGGGATGAGATAAAAGTGTAAAGATATTAATTAATAATTTTTTCAAGAAACAATTATGAAAACTGAAAGCAGAGTCTATAAATAGAAGAGTCTTGGAAAGAAACAAGGTTCTTTTTCTTGTAGTCTATTGGTTACAAGAAGGGGGAAAAGTTTAAGTTTTTAAATTGTATCAAGGGAGAGCATATTTTCCTTTTCATATAGTTTTATTGTGCAAAAATTTGAATTTGTGAACTCATATTTTAGTGTTGGAAGAATAAAGATGGAATATTATGAATTCGTGAATACATGAATACTTCTTTTGATTATCTTGAGATTTTCTCATTAACTACTTTCAATAACATTTTGTCATATTATGCTATGCATGTGTTTAATTATAGATCTACGAATTCTGGTTAATGCATCTATTAGTAAGGGATTTCACTCTTCTTTATTTCTCATTTATCATTTGTCAATGTAAGGGAAATGAAATGTGTATCATTTACTTGCATTCATTTTATTCTATATTTAAATTTCTCCACATCTACTTCATGGTTATGAGTAGGTGCTAATGCCTTTATTCCTTTTTGGAAAAAATCATATTAGCATTATAATCCATTACAAATTTAATAAATGAGTTGTACGTCTTAACTTAGAGGAAGGTTATCAATCCAATGAAAATATATCCAAATGTTAGTGCACTTTGTTCTTCCTTCCAAGCATTTGGAGTCATTTTGTTTATTTCTTTTTGAAGGAAAAATTTGTTCACTAATATAATACAAGTATAGTATTTGAAACAAATATGGAACCCAAATAAAGAGACTCTTTTATGAAAATAAGATATAAATATCAAATTAAAACATGCAATATAAAACATACATAAGTAGATGTAAATGATGACACAAAATTTTGCACCCATGCCCAATGTGTTATCTTCAGGAGTCCTTGTGTGATATGTAAACAATTGCCAGGTGTAGGACTTGCGCTTTGAGGTTGAATCTTTTGATTTGGTTATCTTCCTTAGAATCAGGATGCACCTAAACTATTGCTTTGAGGCAAAAGGGAGAAGTATTACATAAAATTAAATGTTGAAAGGGAAAGGGTGTGATGCACCTGATTGAAAAATGGTTATGAGCTCTGTGTATGGATACAAAAAACATGATTAAAGCACCCAAATACATAGATCTTGACTCCAAAATACTCTTGTAGAACTCACATGAAGGTAAAAAGTAATGAGGTGTTGTAAGGAAACATGTTCACACAACAGGTTTTATATGTAAGAATTTGCCTTAGGGAAAAATGACACCAAGATCAAGAAGCACAAGACTAGCACAATATTGATCAAATGATGTATGATCATAATAACAATATGAAAATGAATAATGTTTGAATCTTTGGATATCAAATCATTCAATAATGGATAATTTATGTACATATGCATTGGAAGTGCCTGTATATAAAGGCCTCTAGAATGAGTAGGAGTTGGCAAAATCATAAGCCTCACAACTAAGCACATGTCCACCAAAAGTGGATTATCCTCCATTGAGCACAAAAGTTAGTGTGATAATGAGAGGATAAGCTTACATAAGTGTGTCACATAAAAAGATGTTGTAGACACCATGTGCTTAATTAGAGTGCAAACAACTATGTTGTCTACATGACAACTCAGTTGATTATGCAAACTCCAATGTTGTCGATACCATGTGCTAAAATAGAGTTGCTAACTCTTGTGTTGTCAATAAGACAACTCATATGAGTATGCATACTCCTAGGTGTCTAACCTAATAAATAATAAAATAATGCATTTATCCTACGTAAACTTAAGTAAAGTGTAAATAATAATTATTTACACTAACACCCTCCCTTAAGTGCAACTTAGGGGAATGCACTTAAGCTCACAAAAGCTATGATGAAATGCATAATGGGTCCCAAATACTAGGCCATGTTAGGTACCCAAGTACAAATGCAATGCTGTACATACAATGCAATGCAATGAAATGCAATCTCTCTGAAAATGGGGAAAGAGGGAAAACCTCATGGGAAAACCCTCCCCCAAAAAGAGAGATAAGTACAATAAAGAAAGATGCATGAATGGATGGAGCAAACAAGACCCCCCCATTATGACATACATCATGCAGATACAATAGAGAATCCCTCTATGAAATCTCCTTCTTAGTGAAGGATCTCAAGATGATGAGTGCTTGAAGACAAAGAGAATCCAATGCCTACAAAGAACATTTCTCCCTTTAGAAAGAAGATATATGATGTATAGGTGCAAGTATGCTTCCCACTATGGATTGGAAGATGAAAGAGGGATCTAGATGTAGTATGGTGTGGATGCTACCTCTAAAGTCTTCTTAGATGTTGACAAGTCCTTGATGAGTGAAGATGCCACAAACTAATCTAGTGGATGCCCAAAAGAAGGTGGTAAACAAGTTAACATGTCCATGGATGACGAAGCATCCTTATAGGAAAATATGGGAAGAGAAACATTGTAGCCTCCCCTCAATGATGACTTAGATGTTTCTTTTGAAGTAAAAGAGTCTTTCTCCATTTGCTGTAAAGAAGTGTCCACAATCATGTCAGTCGCAAAGGAAAGATCATGTGGGTGAGGGTTAGAGTGATCCCTCACAACAATTGAGAAGAAGTCTCCTCAACAAAGAGAAGATGGATTCCTTCAATATAAGACTGCACAAATAGTACTGCAATTTCTAGAAGGAAGTCATCCCATGAAGTTGAAGTAAGAAGACATGGTATTTCTTGTTGCACTAAATCATGAGCATCTATGGCTGGAATTGTATTAGTAGAAGAAACAAGAACATTAGGATGTGTGATGTCATCTAGAGTTGAAGGTACCATAACTGGAGTGACTAGAGGTAGAATGTCCTCTAGAAATGGAGGAACTGTTGGATCTCCATATGCTTTCCAAAGAGCCATCCAAATGTCATAAGGTTCAGTGAGCTTTCCAATGACATCAAAGCATTCAACATTGATACAGAAAAAATGATTGAACCAATTATGTTAATAGGTGATTAGTGTAAGAGGGTAGTTCTTTGGAACATAGATAAGGAAATACTTCCTTATGCTGTCTTAGATGATCAATTATCAAGGCACTCTATTTTCAATAGTTCCTTTTTGTCAACCTCAATCTTATACCAAACTAACATGTGGAACAAGACTCCATGAGATCAATAAATGTATGCACCCTGAAAAATGCAAAAATAATCAATGAACTCCCCAATGCATAATTTGACACTTTATTTGTAGTGCGATTATAGTAGGCCACTTGTCAATTTAGGCCTAAGTGGGATTTTGATTATGTTTTTTACAAACTCCTCTTGGAGTTTAAATCTAGTATTAAGCACTATAACTTAGATATACAACAATTTTAAAGTATAATCAAGGCATTACAATGCAAAAAAGGACCTATTTTTGAAAGTGGTATTTCTATCCACACAAGCCTATAATCTAATTGTAGATATAGAAAGTAGACAAAAAATTAAGCACTTTTAAAAAATGGAACCAGATTATGTGTCTAGATGAGCTCGAACTAAGCCTTTGAAGTTGCAAAAATTAGGATTTGCAATTTGCAAAAAAATTCAGGAACAAAGATATCAAACATCCTACACCAATTTGTAGATCACAAAATTCTACCCCAAATTAAAAAAAAATTCTAGAAAAAAGGAGTCCGTATGAGGGAGATATCACTATTTGAAAATCACCTCTGTAATTATTTTTCTTGAATCGATGTCGTTACATCTCCAAAAAATAAATGACTCTAAATTTCACATAAAATGTCCAATTTTGATGAAAAAAAGTTGATTTGGGGGTATTTTTGACCTTTTGAATATGATGGCAATATCTAATTTGCACCAGCAAGCTCCAATCTTGTCCTGCAATAAAAATCTCTCCTACTAGCCTAGAAGGCCAATTTTTTTTTGCAAAATTTTGGAAATAAAATGCAAATCCAAATAAAAAAAGTGTAGAGAAGCCAATAAAAATGTAGATTTGAAAATTAATTGCATAGATCTGAAGAGATCATACCAATTTCACAAATCAGGCCTTTGGGTTCCAGTTTGCAAAAAAAAATTGCCTCAAATTTGACTATGGCCTATGGTAGGCAAATTTATAGTCAAAATTCACCAAATCAATGCTCCAGATGCAATGGTGAGGTCTTCTTTGGCTCTAGATGCTCCCAATAGTTGCAGATACTCCAAATCTAAATTGTGGTCCTCTGAGAGGTGAACCAAAAAAATGGTCTCCAATAGCTATGAAATGATGCTCCTATGGCTCTGATTCCTTAAGGAAAAATGATGCCAAGATCAAGAAAAACACGACTAACATAATATTGACCAAATGATGTATGATGATAATAAAAATATGAAAATGAATAATGTCTAAATCTTTGGATATCACATCATTCAATAATTGATAATTGATGTACATACACACTAGAAGTGCCTGTATATAAAGGCCTCTAGAATAACTAGGAGTTAGCAAAATCATAAGCCTCACAACTAAGCACATTTCCACCAAGAGTGGATTATCCTCCATTGAGCCCAGAAGTTAGTGCAATGATGATAGGATAAGTTTACATAGGTGTGTCACATAAAAAGATGTTGTAGACACCATATGCTTAATTAGAGTGTGAACAACTATGTTGCCTACATGACAACTCAGTTGATTATGCAAACTCCAGTATAGTAGACACCATGTGCTAAAATAGAGTTGCTAACTCTTGTGTTGTCAAAAAGACAACTCATATGAGTATGTACACTCCTAGGTGTCTAACCTAATAAATAATAAAATAATACATTTGTTCTAAGTAAACTTAAGTAAAGTGTAAATAATAGTTATTTACACTAACAAAATATGACATACAAACTTGAAAAAATAGAAAATAAATAATCCATTTAAAGAAAGAAAATGTGTGGTATATTAGAGTAGAAATATGAGGTAAAAAAACTAGGATTTTTATTCATGTAATGCAGAAAAGGAAATACAACTGCAGAGCATAAAGCTACTGTAAGTAAAATAGAAAAGAACTCAAAAAATATTTACAAACTTTGCCTTTATAAAGTTTAGGAATAATTTAGATTTAAACTTGAAGTTCAAGACCCAACCATGGTGGAGTTAGATAAAAAAGAAAAGAATATCAGAATAAAATCTAAGCTTTGTAGAAACATGACTCTTAGAAGTGATAAGAAAGAGACAAATGAATAGACCCAATAGATGAAAGGATAAATTTTATAAATCTTATCTCTACAAGTCAATAAATAGGTATGAAGTATAGTGGCATCATGATATTCGAGCTAAATAATTCATTCTACTTTAAATACTCAACTCTATAATCATGTCATGGCCACAAGCAATGAAATTGTATTTTTGTCAAAATATTATATGGATGGGGTAACATGAAGAATTAACCCTCCTTTGCACATCTGTAAGTAGCACTGCTATGCATGGAAAAGATCTAAGCTTCAAGAATAAGGTGAACCACTGATTAGGATTTGAATTTTGAATAAATAACTTAGATGTGATGTAAAGTCCCCAAATGAAAGATTAATAAATAATTGATGATTGAGAAAAGATTTTAAATCATATGGTTGGCACAATTTCCTATAAAAAACAACATAAGAAAAGGTGAGAAGTGTTAACATGAGAATCTTGACCCTAAAACTTGGCACAATCTCATTATCATATGATCTAACACACAACTCGCTAGATTTGATAACAAGATATCAACTAAAAACAATGACCCTAGATGAAGAATAAAGTTGCACTGGCCTTAAAACTTGGGAAAAAATCACATTACCACTACTAAACATAATGGAAACATGTGGTAGGTTCTTTACTAGTTTTTCCATTTTGCAAGGGGAAAAAAGAGAATCTCGTGAAATAGAGAAATGTGCATAACATAAAGGTTATCCATAGATTTTTTTGTTAACCCATAGTGACATATTTTAGCCAATTAAAAATTTCTCAAATTGATTATCTATGATGAGATTAATGGGGGAAAAAATAGTCAACATTTATAGCAACTCAAAGTGGATAATTTCTTGCTAAGCATAATATTAGTGGCCTTAAGTAATCCATTGGGAATGAATTTAATGATAGAGAATGATACATTAGCAAACCTATAACTTCACAAAAAATACAATCTCTGCAACAAAGAAGAAGACAAAACTTGATATCTCCAGTAGGGAATAGTTGTGCTCGTGCACTTCTTGGAAAGCTAGAAACACTTGCTCTACCATATACACATAATTACAAATAAAAAATTAAAGAAAAAAATTGAATAGATAATTTAAATTAGCTTCCCCTTCTTAATTTCTTGTTCCTCCCATGCATGTGGCAACTAGATGAGGAAACACATGTGAAAAATACACTATTGCATGAAATACCTTACTAATACTGAGAACAAAGAAACTCTCCAGCATTGGGACATTGTTGATCATAAGATGGTGAGAGAAAAAAATGAACATAAATGAATAATAAAGATGCATAGGCCTTAAAACTTGGAAAAATGTTGCATTATCACTGCTAGACAAAATAGAAACACATGGTAGAGCCTTGACTAGTTTTACCATTTTACAATGGGCAAAAAGGGAACCTTGCAAAATAGAAAAATGTGCATAATAAAAAGGTTAGCCATATATTTTTGTGTTAACCCACTATGAAATATTTTAGACCATTGGAAATTTCTTAGATCAATTATCTATCATGGGTTGAATGGGGAAAAAATCCAACAAAACTATAAAAATGAGAAAAATATAAAATAGATCTAGATACAAAGATATAAACCTAAAGATCTAGATACATACAATATGATCATACAAAGAAGACATACCTATCAAATAAAAAGTGGAAATGTCATTAGTTGGGTTCACCAAAATATATAGTGGAAAGTAATAAGTAACATTGAATGTAGATTACTTACAAAAATCATGCATACATTGCTTGCCCTTAAATAAATATAATAATGACAACTAAAGGAAGAAGGGTGGTAATGAAAGATCTATGATTAAGGGGGTCTAATGGGTACTTCATCAAGATCAAAGATGTGGTCAAGGCTATAGGAGCTATTGATATCATCAATGTTGGGATCAGTTTCTTTAGTGTTAGGTTGGGTGTTCTTAGATGCCTTTTCATTAGTTGAAGCATTTACATACTTAGAAGAGGATAACTTAGTATTTGGAAGGCCCAAAAAAATGGTTTGAATCCAAGTCCTAGGCTACGAGGTTGCCCTGTTGTAGTAATAGGTTCAGTAATGTCTTGTTTTTGAGGTCCCAAGTCACTACATCTATCGTAGCCATTTTTCCACATGATGGTAAATCTAGGCCCATATCTTTCTACTAGTATAGGAGTAGGGTCTTTTTCTTCTTTAGCCTTTTCAATCCATGTAGATGTGTTCTCATAAATATGATCCTCATGTAGGCCACCTTAGCTAGTTAAATTCATGGAGGTTTTCTTTTGTAGTGTGAACTTAGGTATGATTTGGATACTTTGTAGTTTTCCATATGATTTGGGAGAAAGGGGTAGTTTGCCAAAGTGAAAGGCCTGTGCAACCTTGGTATTCAATTTTGAGCTTTCCCTTGAATGTAGTTGTGACTTTAGCAAGATCAACATATTTGGAGGAATCAAGTGGTTTTACTTCACTATTTACTGGGACTTGGCATCTAGTGGTTCCTCTAAGACTAACACAAAATTGGAAGGGGTTTGGATCACTTGGGATGGTAACCTCCACATTATTATAAGAAAATTTCAAGCACTGGTGATATGTAGAAGGCACCTCTTTCATAGCATGAATCCATTGGTGTCCTAGTATCATGTTGCAATCCATTTCAATGTCTAGCACCTGGAATAATGTATTCTTAGTAGCTGGACAAGCTCTTATGGGTAATATGATCTTGCCCTTGGAGAAGTTCTAACCATGGTCATAATCCTTTATTGTAATTCTATAGGAGGGATCCACATCTTCTTTAGAGTAACCCAGACCCTTGACAAATTTAGGGGTATAGATATTCAATCTTGCTCCACCGTCTATCAAGAAGTGTCTAACTTTGGCATTATGGATGAAGATGTTGAGATGAAGGGGGTCATTGTGGTTAGATCTGTGTCCAGGAACATGTGGGGTGAAAAGATGATATGCTGTAATGTAGATAGGTTCTTGAGCATGGCCTAGAATTGGAAAATATCAATGTTATCTAGTACCACTGACTCTTTTAAGGCTTGGTCAAGGATCTTTTAGTGTTGGGGGGATGCACGTAGTAAGTCCAGAATAGATATTTGTGTAGAGGTATTTCCAAGTTGTTCTATAAGGGTATAATCAAAAGAAGTAGGAGCATTAGGTATCTTTGGGGCTACAGGTCTAATAGGGGTAGTAGGTCTAGAAGGAGCTCTACATAGAGTGATCTTGGTACAACACATAGTGACAACACAACAGGGATCCTCAACCTTTAAAGTGAATGTGGATATGCATGAGCCAAACTCAATGAAGCAACTATTAGTGTAATCATATCCCATGTGCATGTAATTTAGCCTACAAGTTTGAGTTTGAACTAGAGGCTTTCCCTTTGTCATGATAACCCAAAGGGTCTTTGAAAAGAGTACAATATGAATTGGATGTGAGTAAGGAAGGATTGATTATAATCAGATCATCATCAATAAGGTCTTGTATTTCATGTTTTAGCTAAAAACATGATGTAGTCTTATGCCCTCTAGTATAGTGATAATCACATAATTTATTGTCATCCCACCAAGAGGCTTTGTTAATGGTTCATCTTTGACTAGGGGTAACTACAAGAAGTTATTGCTTAGTAATTGTTGAAGTGCAGTGTCGATTGGTATCCCCAAGGGTGTAAATTTGTTGTGGAGGTATCTATTGCCTTCATTGTGGCACATATTGTTGTTGCAATAATTTTTGTTGATAGGAAATTTTTTTCTCTAGGCATCTTTGGTATTCCAACTATTGTTTGAGTTTCTCTTGCTATTTAGCAAACATCGCTTGTTTTTGTTGGAAATGTTTTTGGTATATTGCATGTAAGTCAAGTGGATATAGACTAGGTTGTGTATTAGGGATGCTAGGCCCTTGTACCACTTGAGGTTGTTGTGGTTATGGTGGATATCAATATGCCATGAGTGCGTTAGGTGGATTTTGACTTGATTGTGTGTTAGGGATGTTATTGTTATCTTGGAAGTTGATTATGTTCATTGTAGGTGAACAATGAGTTAAGGTCTTAATTTTGATACGTTTGGGTGTTGCATATTTCACCTTGGGACATCATATTGATTTGACAGTTGGATATATTCTATTAGGGAACTAGTGAAATGTCTATAAGACTCTTCCTTTGTGTGTCAATAGGGGTTTTTATAATAAACATTGAAATTTGACATGGTGTAATCATAGGGGGCTCCATAGTATTTGATGTCATGGTAGTTGGTAAGGTTAGGAGCAAGTGTGCATTTTATTGACTTTCCTCCAAAGGAGGTATGTGTGGCATCCCTATGGTACAAGTTCCCTTAGGAACCTCTTGTTGTTGCATTATTTGATTGAGTCAATTCTTAGTGCTCTCTTGGGATACTTAGGAAGAGTCTTGCTTTTGTTGATTGATGGAGGTTCATCAAACAAGGGGTTGATATTAATGTATTCGAAAGTACTTAGGAGGATTTCAATGGTGGATTCTTCGTGAGATCTCATGGGTATTATCTTCTTGTTTGAAAACTTTGAAGGTTGTTTCCCCTTGTCTAAGTCTAAATTAATCATAATGTGGATATGTTCAAGTATGGGGACATCTTGATGTTTAGACTTAAACCCTTCCAAGTTTGGATTGAGTTTAATGATTTCTTGGACTGCAAAGAGTTCAAAATTATTTTGAAAAGTTTATATTGACACGCCCTAGCCATTTCTTCATTAGTGATGCCATAATCTATGTCATAATCATCACTTAGGTGTACAATACCTCAATATATGTTTGGAGGATTGAAGGTACTTGTGTTGGGTTTGTTGAATTCAAAGGAGCATGTTTGTTCATCCTTGGGTGTGGTCCGTATATTTTCACCTCTGGGTGGTATTAGTATGAATATGGATTCAAAATTAGGGCTCTATTAAACCATTATGTGTGTATGAGAAGTGTTTAGAGGGAACTTCATGGTGGATGTGTTATTAAGGGTTGGTTGTGTCATATCTTGATGGTTAGGGTTTGGTGGATACGTGCTCAATGGGTCCATAAACAACAGTTGTACGGCTTTGATATGCTTTGAGTCAAGAGTTTTTTGAGGTTCCTTAGTCTTCTTTTGTCATGGAAAAGCTATAGGTTGTGCTCTAGGCTATGTTTACACTTTAGAAAATAAGGTTTGGTATAAGTCTTCTAGTTTGTGGGCTAATTGTGTACTTCTAAGTGCTAACATGATACCTAAAGACACAAATGCAATGAAGAAAACTCTAAATGGACTCTCTGCCTCCCAAGTGTGCACCTAAACTACCAATTGCATCTGATAGTACCAAGTGCACCCTTGGTGCACTCAAAGCCATGAAATTATGCAATTGGTAAGCAAAAGGTATGTTGTTGGTAAACAAACATGTTAGGGTGAAACATATGTAGAGTGTGAATGTTCTAAGTGTTTTTAGGGGTTTTCTAAGGTTTAAGGATGTTGTGTGAGGTGTGAGGATGTAGTTGAGGGTTCTGGAACCTAAGGTGAACTTCTTAGGTACCAAGTTTACTCTAAAACTACCAACTACACACTAAAACTACCAACTATGCATTGAAACTACCAATTGTACACCTAAGATGTGTAGTTGGTAAAATAGGGCAAAAATTAATAAATTGGATGTGGGTATGCAAGATATGAGTTTTTTAATTTTATTTTAAGGTTTTAGGTATGTTATGCAACCCATTAAAGTGAAAAATGATCAAGGTTTTTGATATGAAAGATGAGTATGATCTAAGGGATTGATGCAAAAATGCAAATGTGAATGACACTTTGATTTTTAATGAAGGGGTATGAAAATATCTCTAGGGTACACAAAATGGAGATTAGGGTTGGATTTTAGACTTGGGAATGATGTCAAAGGTTGATACATTCAAGGTGGATTATGAAAATGGAGATTTTTCAAGGTTGATAATGAAATTTGGAATAAGAAAATTGATAGGTTTGATAAAGATTTGGATGAGTTGATAGTTGGACAAGTTGATGGGATTTTGATATTTGGAGGGAATGTTAGGGTTTTGGATTATGAAAAATAGAGTGATCATGCAACTAGGGTAAAGAAAAATGGCATTTAGGGAGACTAGGGATATGTTAATGCTATGAAAAGAGGTATATGTAAGGTTTTGAACTTAAGGAGAATCTTTGGAAGGTATTAACCTAAGAGTTTAACCTTATGACAATGGACTTTGGATCTTGACCAAAAGAGATAAAAATGAAAAGATCAAATTGATAAAAATGACAAGGTCAAATCCATCAAGACATAGATGAAGTTTGACCCATGAAAATGAAAAAAGAGAGGACAAAAAGACTAGGGTCAAGATCCATCATCCATCGACATAAAGAAATATTCTAGGGTTCATACTTTGTTCGTATCTTTGACTAAGTTCAAAGGGTTTATAGTCAAAATGAGGTTTGGGGGGATGAAAATGAGGATTATTTTGATTAGGTATGCAATATGAAAAGGTCATAGGATGAAAAATGATGTTTAGAATCCAAACTATTGTTATGGGTTATGTTCAGACCGAGGACCTATGAAGGCTTTTGGAGGCAGTTCCAAGGTCCCAAAATGTAGTCTAGAGCAAGGTATTTTTAATGGCTAATATTCATAAATTGGCTAATTATAGAATTTTTTGGCTAATAATTTAAGATTTGATACAACCTAAATTGCCATAGTTTTATAAGATTTAGTTCTGGAATATTTAAAATCGCACAATAATTTATTTTATTGAAAAACTTAAACTTAAATATTCGACACAATATTAGTTACATGATTAGATTTGAGTCACCTAAATATAATATATTATTAGAGAAATTAAATTGAACTGACCAATAATTATCATAATTATTAGTTACTTTAGGGATATAATATCAATATTTAGTTTTTACTATTTATTTAAAGTATATGTAACAATCCTCATAATATTCCATGAGATTAAAAAATGTTCAGTTTTGATTTGTGATATTCCATGGTGATTAATGAACTTCCAATTATTATTTAGATTCATAAATATTTTATACAAAAAAATTATGATTAAAAAATAATTGCCAATATTAATTATATTTAGACTAAAAAATTGAGAGATTTGCCAATAGAAATAATTTTGTTTTTTCAATATAATGAAAGATTCACCAATATTTTATACCTTTTTTTAGAGATATCTTTCTTAAAGTTTACCCTGGTCTGGAGGTCCAAAATGGGTATTCTGGCAACCAAGTGCACTATGAAAGCACCAAGTGCACTCTGACAAAAAAAATGTGCCCATGGTGCACTTGGGGCTAGTTTGAGTGGAATTGGTAGTTTCATAGCGTAGTTGGGAGACTCAGTTGAAAGTATGCTGAGCCTGGACTACATGATTGTTAGACTATTATGCCAAAGAGATAATTGGTTGAGGATGATGTTATGATTAGATTGGAGATGGAAAATGGAGGTTAAGACATGAGGAATGAAGCTTAAGATGTGAATAATTGAGGGTTAAGATATACAGAATGAGGTTTAGAACATGCTCAGAAAGAGGGCCTTTAGAGGCATTTGGTGGCTATGCTAGGGTCCCAAAATATTATTTGGAAGTCTAAATTGTGTTCTCTAGCAACCAAGTGCACTCAAACAAAGTAAACTAGACCCTTTGTGCACTTGGGGACAATTAAAGCATAGTTGGTACTTTCAGAGCACAATTGGTTAAGTGGTCTAAAACTAAGGTGTTTTCAGGTTTGTTGATTTCCAAACTCTTGTTTAAGAGACATAGTTGATAGGGGATAGTGTTATGATCAGAAAAAAGATGAAAAATTATGGTTAGGGCATTGGAATGAGGGCTAAGATGTGCAAGATGATGGTTATGGTATGCAAGAGTACAAGTTAGGAGATGCAAGATGAAGATTGAGGGCTAGAAGATGAAAACTAGGAGGTGCAATATGAAGCCCAAGGGATGCAATATAGAAGATAAGGGATGCAAAATGAGAACTAATAAGATGTAAAATGAGGCCTAGAGGATGCAAGTATGAGGCTCAAAGAATGAAAAATGAAATGGTATGCTATGCAAGGATTGAATCTAAATCATGCCAATCACTCCTAAGGTTACAAGTCTACATGTTTTCCAAGTCTCAAGTGTTTGGAAAAAAGTTTGCAATTTTTTGACAATGTTGAAATGGTTTGACAATGTTTGAAAGTGTCCAAGGTTCAAGATATGTTTTGGTGTGAGTTTTTAAATTTGGCTTTATCTTGATTAATGTTATTCACATAGGAAAGACACAATAAAAAAGAATAGTTGTTGTTAAACTTAACAAACACACCAAAACCTAGGCTTTAAGACTATATCCACTGAATTTCCACTTGAACTAAAGTTTAGCTATGCTTATCAAGAGCATAAAAATTAGAATCTTGGCACCACAAGCTCACCCTTACAACACACTCACTTCTCAAGGCTACAAAGATTCACTTCCCAAAGGACCATTGTCTCTAATAAGGACCACAAGAATATGGGATGTCTTCATGGGCATAGATGACCCCCTAAGCTAATGGATAGAATAGTTTTTGGCATCTAAGACAAGGTGTTTAGCTTAGGAATTCCATTCAACAAGTGAATGATAAACTTCCATAGAAGGTTGCCTAGCTCTAAGAACTGAGGTTTGACGCACCACAAGGGTACTAGAGGAGAGCTATCACACAATAATACCATAGACATGATATTAATTGTATCAAGTTTGTTATAGAAACTAGAATGTTGACCTTGCTTTGGCCTATTATTTCTTTGAGGTCATCCCTTGGGGCTCACCAAGTGGTGAGTCTTGGGTCCAAGGTAGACCTCTCTAAAGAAGTTACACAAATTTTTCTTGCACCCATAGTCCATGAATGGTGAGGGGAGAGGATATGTCCATGCAACTCCTAGGGTTGAAAAACAATGCA
This sequence comes from Cupressus sempervirens, assembly GCA_028749045.1. Taxonomy (NCBI): domain Eukaryota; kingdom Viridiplantae; phylum Streptophyta; class Pinopsida; order Cupressales; family Cupressaceae; genus Cupressus; species Cupressus sempervirens. The sequence continues at coordinate 568,445,220 of CM053789.1, read as the reverse complement.
TGGACAATAGAAAAAAAAGAAAAATCCTTTTGGAGCACTAAATGAAGTGTTATCTAATATAGGAAAGCCACACACAAAGTTTGAGAAAGCACATAGGGTCTTCAACAACGTCCTACAAATAATTATTAGTAGTTTTCAATAAGTCTTCTCCCAATGATTGACACACGCTACAAATAAATCATCAATAACAAAAAAACATATACTTTAGTTCCTAAAATGAAATTGAAACCATAGATGTAGATTCTAATTAAAATAGGTGCTTTCTGTGAACCAAGTGTGCTTAGATAATGCATACTGCACCCCAGAAGGCTAGAAATAATCATGATGCCCCTAAGTGCTCTCAAATAGTGATAACTAAATTGCTGGTGTAGTTAGGGCTAGTTTGAGTGCAATTTTTAGTTTTGATGTGCAATTGGGAGACTAGGTGTAGATTGTGGGGAAATGAAGCCAAAATAATACCCAAAACTTGAAAAACTAAAACCTATACTATCGAGTGTGCTAAGATAATGTAGAGTGTTCCCCTGGTGCACTTAGTGCTCGAAAGGGTGCAATTGGTGGTTTTGGAGTGTAGTTGGTCTAGTATGAATAACAAATAGGGGTTATGGTGACTCCTAGGCCCCTAAAATAGCTTCCTAAAGGTCCTAAGTGCACCCTGACAGAGTAGAGTGCACATTTTGGTAGCAAGCTAATGCATACATGAAGGCTAAAAATATGTTACTGGGCCCCCTAATTAGACTAAGTGTGATAGGAAAGAGCAGATAGATATTATATCCTTCCAAATGAGCTCCTTCCTTGTACCTACAAGTAGAAAAAAAAGAAAAAGTTAGTTTGGATGATTTTCATGTTAGGTTCACAAATTGTAGGACTAGAAAATGGGTATGAACCTAGGATACTATGAGCAACCAAAAGAACTCAATAAAATAAACTAAACCCTTCTAATCTACCATAAAAGCTAACTAAAAAAAAGAAAGAAAGAAAAGTAAAAATCCCTATTTAGTTGTAGCTCTCATGTCCTTCTTTCTTCTCTATTTGATGTAGCTCTAATTGCCTATAGTGCCTATACAATTGAAAGAATAAGACTATGATGGGATAATTATATTGAGAGTACTATAGTGTGGCTTGCGAATGATATCGGAATAATGATTGTAAGATAGCCTAGAGATTTAAAATTCTAAGAGATGTCTAAGGATAAAAAATTAGAGCAATTTGGCTTAATTTATAGCCAAAGCAAGAGAAGAGAATTGAATGAGATGATGGGAATTTTTCACCTCAAATGTGCAACTTGGCATGATATTCCTTAGAATATCTTTGATACATATGACACAAGACACCAAATTTAGGATCCTATGACACATGGAAGTCAATATGGCTAATAGTGGATGGGAATCTATGACATGCACATGACTCACCAAAGCCACTTGTAACCAATAATCTATGACGATGGAGACTTATTATAGCCACATGCAAGGAATAAAATATATCAAATATGACATATTTTAGCCAAGTGTAAGTGGAGAATCTATGACATAAGATGTCCATGTGTCAAGAATATGTGGAATATTTTAACTACAAATTCATTATTCCACACAAATAAAAATAAATAATTTAGAAATTAGAGGTGAACAATAGGAGAGAGGAAATTGAGAATTTCCTTGGTTTGCGAAGATGAATCAATTAAATAATAAATATCAATTAATTGAGGATGCTTGGTTAATGAGAATAATTAGTGTGGGATGAAAATAATTGAAATGACATAGGATTAGATTATGGTTTATATAATCCTATAGGATAAATTAATAGATGATTGGAAAAATTTGATTAGACAAATGTAATGATGAAATATGGTGATTATGCAGATCGAATAGGATGATGGTGGATAGATCAAAGCCATGATCAAATCTATTGAGTGATTAAAATTGATAACATGCCAAGGACACATGATATGGATTAAGAACACACAAAATTTAATGGACATTATACATGCTATAGGGTAAATTAATAGATGATTGGAAAGATTTTATTAGATAAATGTAATGATGAAATATGATGATTAGGATGACAATGGATAGATCAAAGCTATGATCAAATTTATTGATTGATTAAAATTGATAACATCCCAAGGACACACGATATGGATTAAGAACACACAACATTTAACGAACATTATAAATGCTTTAGGATCAAAATTGGTAGATAAGATTGACCATAATAATATCGAAAAACATTGTCAATGTTATTAAATTGATTTGATGATGTCACAATTTGACATTGAGGGACTCAACAATGTCAAAGATTAGATGATGTGAATGATAGTTTGACCTAGTGTTGAGGGACATGACAGTGCTAAGGTTAGATTTAATAAATTTGATAGGGTCCCAAGGCATTGAGAGACATGAAAATGCCCAGGATTGGATAGATGATGATATATTTGAGATGTTTGGCACATTTTGTGTTGAATAGGGCTGATTTGGGGGTGATTCTAGGTTGATTTGGGGTGATTCTAGGTTGATTAATGATGATTCTAGGTTGATTAGGGTTGATTGTGATGATGTTGAAATGATTTTGGGTTGAGCAGACAAGATTATGAAATCATCTACAATTAATGTGAAAAGGGATATGAATGATGAAGGACATTATCAAGACCTGCTCAAATGATACTCAAGTTTTGGCAAAAGATTGGAATTAGTGAAATGAGAAAATGGGAGGAGTTAGTATGAAAAAGTGATTAAACAGTAGACATGAAACATTTTTGAGCATCTACATTTTTCCTTTCTATGATATAATGTGATTTAGAGTGTTGTGACAAAGAATATTGATGAAAAAGCTATAAATACGTAAAAGTACAAAGCTATGTCACCTTTCAAGTTGACTTATTAGAACGACCAAATTTGAGTATTTATATCCAAAAAACATTTTTAATCAAACACATTATCTAGATAAAGTCATTCTAGCTGTTATAAATGGTCTCACACTTTTCAATTGGAAATATCTATTAAATGCATGTTTTATACTAGTTTGTATCCAATTACTAAAGAAATAATATTATTTCAAAAAATCAACGTTTGAATAACTCTTACTATTTTTTATTATATTTTTTTAATAAAATAAAAATACCATTTTATAGAGCTCAAAGTCAAGAGTATTCTTATATAGGTTTTATCATTTTTTAATTAGATATATTATATTGTAATTAAAAAATTCTATAAGCATGTATTTTAACACTAAAAAAGATGTCAATTTTGAGAAAGAAAAAAAAATCATATCAATTTAAAAAAAAATTTATATGACATTCTAGAGGAGAGAGTCCTCTTTCAAAATGTATAATTTTTCTTCTAGTTAGAATAGATTTATTTTGAAAAATGTGACGGGAGATGAAAACTACTAATTTCAGGTGAGTTGAAATTTGAATCACTATAAAAGAGAAAATATAGGTCTAAAGTCAATTTTTATTTTTGATTGTTCTCACTATATGTGTTATCTATAACATAGTGTGAATTCAAATAGAAATAAGTTTATTTTCATATAGTTTTATGGTGGGAACTAAACCCCTAATTTTCAACATTTTTCAACAACTAAAAAATTGTCTATAAAAATTAGGAAAATATATCATTTCTTATTCGAAATAATTATTAGAAATTATAATCCTAAACTTCAACCATTTCTACAAATTTCATTAGTTTAATTTATTTTCAAATTATAAATAATAATACCAGTTTTATGTCATTGAAGGTGAACAGTTATACTTTTGTTAGCCTTTTCCTTTGCAAAAGGGTGACACAGGTTTGCGCTTTTACCCATAAAAGCATGCCCAAGTAGGGGTGGTATATATGGGTGCCCCCTTGAGAAATTGACCAAAAGGTGCATATAATAGGTCAACTTGTGGACAATAAGAAGATAGAGCCATAGCAACTGATGGATTGCAAATTAGAGCTCAAGTACAAAAGTTATGGGGTCCGCGGTGCAAAAAGCATCATGACCAACACAAAAAATGCCTCTTGTACATCCATCTAGGAAACAAGAGGGGTATAAGAGGGCTTGGAGAGGTTTGAAAGTCATTTTCACCCTCACATTTGGTAGAAAAGAGCTCTAGAGCAAGGAAGATGGATCGACTACCCAGGGAGTAGTATTATGGTAAATGGGTGTATACCTATCAACGTTGGGTACATGCAAGACCATCGGTGAGTACATCAATGTCCCTTGTGTATTTCATGATTTTATTTCACATTAGTGTTAGTAAGGAGTCAAATAGGGCCATTCAAGGGTCCTAGAGGCAATTTTGGGCATCCAAATGCCCCAACTGTGCTCAAAATGTGCCCAAGTGAACATTGAGCACACTTGGCATGCCCAAGTGTGAATTAAGCACACTTGGCGTGCCCAAGTGTGCACTAAGCATAGTTGGGGGCCCCATCTACACTCCAGGATGCTTTGGGGCTCTGAAAAGGGTCCAAATGAGCTCGAAATAGCTTGGAACTTGGAAAATATGCTCAAAACCCTAGGGCAATGCCACAGCATTGGTTGAATCAGTCAAACATGGTCAAAAGTGGTCAATGTTGGTCAAAATTATGTTATATTTAGGGTAACTTGGTAGAATGCTAACGAAGAGCGATGCAAAGGGTAAAAAAGAGTACAAATGGACTTGGAATGACCCCAAATTTGGCATGCTCAAACCCCTAGGAAGAGTTTAAAACATAGGTCAACCTAGGTAAACATGGTCAAACATAGTCAAAATTAGTCAAACCTAGGCCATATGTTGGAGAAAAGTGATAGATAGGTAGGTAGAAGATCAAAAATAAGGTAGACGAACCTCAAAATTACCTAAAATTTGGTAGGCATGTGAAAAACCCTAGAAATAGGTCAAAACATAGTTCAACCTAGTCAAACATGGTCAAAAATAGGAAAAATTGGTCAAACTAAGGTCAAACTTGGTCAAACTTAGTCAAAATTTTGTCAAACTTAGGCTAGGCTTGGTATAAAGGCACAAAATGTTGACCTACAACATATGGTTATGTAATGGGATTTTTCCTTATTGTAGATGAGGGGCCATAGACCAAAAAGTTGGCTTTATGTCACTAGATGATCGTTGATGAGTGGGAGATCCTGGCAGGACTTGGAATGTACCATAATACATTCATGCCTAAGGTGGGGGGAACATAGGTTTGTTGATGAAATTGACTAAGAGAAGACACTCAGATACTAGTTCATTCCATCTTCCTATAGGAGAGGCCACATTGACCTTAGAGGATGTATGGTGTATCCTCTAGATTTTGATCAACAAGGAGCTTGCAGTGTATGATCTAGCTACTAGGCTAGAAAAATTGCACTAGATGTTTGGATTTAGGGATGCATAGCTTGGGATATGAGATTATGAGATTGGATAGGAGCTACTAGTGTCATGACATGAGCAACTTATTGCTATGATCTACTAGGTCATTGGTGGACTACTGATACTAGATAGATGAGGGAATGGATTCCCAATTGGATGGGGCTAGGTATTAGAGAGGATGGTTATGGATGACATCACTTTTTCATGGGGGCCTTGCATGCTTGGGATGCTATACTACTATCTGCACTAAGAGGCATATAGAGGTGGACTGACATTTAGCACTAGAGGTACATTTTTGTAGATATGGGCATATGACCATATTGCTGTATTCAACCCACTTGTGGAGAGGGAGCTAGTTGAGGATATGCCCTATGTATATAACTATAGGGGGATACTGGCATGAGGACCACTATGATACACTTAGTTCTTCAGGCATCAGTTGGATATGATGAAACATTTCATATGGAGACCTTACAAAGATTATCTAGGATGGGATGATAATGAAGTCCACATTTTATACTATAGATAGGAGTGCTATCTAATAGGGCACATAGTGATTGGACACTTGGTGATCAAGATGTACCTACTAGAGCAAGTATGAAGATAGTTTGGTGAGAGGTAAGATGTGCCTATAGGTCTTGCATTATTTTCTCAATCAAGGGAAGAGATCAGAGAGTTGGAAGCATTGATCAGGATATAGGTGGTCTATGCATAGTTGGAGGAATTTTAACCTAGGTTATGCAGAGTAGCAATAGATGTGCTAGATGCAAGTATGATTATAGCACATTATAGATGGTTTTCTTGGCATCAACCAAGGCTATTGACAGATCCAATACTACTAGCATTATGGGCAAGAGCATAGGCAGAGTAAGGTGGGGAGAAGCATAATGAGGAGGATGTAGATGCTGAGGGAGAGGAGGGATATGAGGAAGTGGGGGGTGATGAGGATGGGGAGGATGATGAGGAGGATGGGGAGGATGTGGAGGAGGGAGAGGATGATGATAATGAGGGAGATGGGGATGAGGGAGATGATGACAAGGGAGATGATGATGAGGAGGGTGGGGATAGTGGGGGTGGAGATGATGATGGTGGAGAGGATGACTAGGGGGATAGAGTGGAGGATGGAATTGGGGAGGATGATGATGAGGGGGGAGATGATGAGGGGGATAGAGGTGTGGATGCTACAATAATTGATGTAGAGGACAATCTAGTGGATAACACAGGGAGGATGCTAGTACCATTACAAGAAGGGCCTAGCCAGTTAGAGCTAATGGAGGTTGTCTGAGGGCTTCAAATTTAGCTAGACTAGGCTATAATAGAGAGGGATTCAGTGGTAGTTATATGGGATCAAGCTATGGCAGAGAGGGATACATTAGTGTAGTGAGTAGAGAGGGTATTTTAGGAGTCTTAGGACTTTGCTAGTAATGTTAGGGATCCATAATTTTGAGAGATGGCCATGATGATGGATATGACACATGAAGAGGCATAATATTGGAGGGATCATTAGGAGAAGATAGTGCCACTAGGGTAGAGAGTAGAGAGCTATCGATCAACGAGGTCTCACTCTTGGTGGATACACAAGACATAAGAGTAGTGGAGGGGTGATGGGACCAATGAGACTACCATAGGTAGGGGAGGGATCATCCTTGAGGCTAGGTAGGGTCCATGAGGCTAGGGACAATACAAGTTGACATAAATATGCTCTTGTGTAGAGGGGCTTCTTTTTCTTTTGTTATTGTCTTTCATGGTTCATGCCTAGTGGCAAGTAGTATTGATCTAAACCATGATCATGTACTTTGGTACTTTTTGAGACATTTATGAGATCCAGCTATGTGATGATGACTATATGAGATGGATTATGCTTTATATGGATATGCTTATTCTTTTCTCTGTGGATTTTATATGATGATATCATGTAGTGATTTATCACCTATTATGCTTAGTAAATATTATCTTTGTTTTGCCACATGTTTTTCTCATGAAATGAATGCAAATGAAATGTAAAATAATATTGAATGGATGCAAATGAAATGTAAAAGTATATGGATGTCATGTTTTGTAGATATAAATGTATTTCTTTAGGTTTTTTGGACTTTTGATATATGCAAGGATGTAGGATGATAATTCTTTTGGTGTATATCAGAGTATGAGACCATTGTGATGGATGTTAGGAGACTAAAAAGAGGAGGAATAGTTAGTATGATGTGAGGAATTTTACTTTCATAAAATGTGCTATATGTCAAAGGAGATTTATTTTGATATGGAAAAGGAGATGCACTCCATCATGGCATAAAAGGCTAGAGCAAAAATAAATCACTCACTAAATAGCGTGAGCCAACAACTATTCTTGTCCATTATTACTTGATTTTTATTATTTTTTGGTTTCTATTAGATGTGGTAGGTTTTTTTGTTGGTTCCATTGATAGCGATAAGTTGAATTGACTATTGGTTCACATTTCTCAGATAGTAGGTCAAGGTGTGATTGTCATTGAAGTGTTGTGCTTTGAGTTTCAGTTTGCAAAAGTGCAAGTGTTTAAACAACAGGGTGTGATTATCCATAGTAACTATTTACATAGTTTATTGCAAATTTTTGGTGGGTTTTTTGATTCTTAGGGTTTTTGAGGATATTTGATGTTTTTGTGTTACCCATTTCTTCAAGACATTTTATGATTTTTAGGGTTGATTTCATGACATTTTATATTTTTATTGGTTTTTTCAAGACATTATATGATTTTTAGTGATTTGTTTAGGACATTTTATGATTTTTAGTGATTTTTTCAGTGCATTTTATGATTGTTAGTGATTTTTCCAGGACATTTTATGATTTTTTCTAGATCTTATCTAAAATTTTAGGATTTTTTAAGGATTGTATTTAAATTTTTAGGGTTTTTTCAAGATCATAAAGGATTCACAAGTGTTAGCTCCAATTTGATATGATATAAGTCTAATGGATGATGTGTTCTTAGGGACATGCCCATAGTTCAATTCAAACTAGCGTACTATGTAGGTAATATTCCCACAAACAAGATACAAACTATGTACAGAGGCCAAAGATAGAGTATGTATAGACTAGTGACACTTGGGTAAGATAACAATAGATATCAACTGGTTCATGGGTCATAATCAAGAACAAGGGGTGTCTCACAATATAAAGGATATGATTAGGGAATGACAAGGGGGAAAAAACTAGATGGAATCTTGATAGATAGAGGAGCAACAACTGATTACACATGGTGCCTATTTGCTAGGGTTTCACCATGGTACTTGCCCAAAGTGCTTATTTGCTAAGTTTTCACTTTTGGACAATTTTTTTCTCTTGACTCAAATTTTTGTTCCAAGACACCTGTTTGCTAGGTTTTCATCAAGGCGTCCATTTTTTCATGACTTTTTGCTATTTCTTTGTATCCTTTTTCATGATTTTTTGCCCTTTTTTTGATATATATATTTTTAGGACTTTTTTTTTCCATTTTTTTGATATTTCTTTAGGACATTTTGCTATTTTTTTGCTATTTTTTAGGACTTTTAGATAGAATCAAGTATAGTACCTATGAAGATTCATACTATTGATGGATATGAGAAAAGGTTCACCTTCTGGACTCGCAAGCTGATATACTCCAAAACTAAATGCTGGAGTGATGACATAGGGTCCTTCCAAATTTGGTTTAAATTTTCTTAGATTCTCTCTATGCTATTGAGTCTTGTAGTTCATTTTCAAGACTAGGTCACTGACCTCAAAATGATGACCTCAGATTTTCTTGTTATAACTCCTTTTAAGTCATTTTTGCTAAGCTTGTAGATGGGTCAAGGTGGCTTGCCTTTGCTCATCAAGCATTTCAAGTTCATGTAATCGAGAGACTATGTAGTTTTCATCATCAACAACATCTTGTAGGGATACTCTCAATTATGAAATTTCAATTTCAATAGGAAGAATAGCCTCAATGCCATATACTAGAGAATATGATGTTGTAGTAGTGGGAGTACACACACTTGTTCTATAGGCCCAAAGAGGTGGATTCAGTTGCAAGTGCCAGTCTCAACTAGAGTTATTAACAATGTTTTGGAGGATCTTGACAATGGTCTCAATAGATGCTTCTACTTGGTCATTTCCTTATGGGTGGTAAATACTAGAATATAAATGGTAAGTTTTGTACTTCTTATAGATCATATCAAAATCCTTGTTTTGAAAGGAACTACCATGATAAAAAATAATAGCCAAGGGGACTCCATAATAACATATTATATAATTTAGGATGAATATTGAAATCTCCTTTCTAGTAATGAAAGTTAGAGGGATGAATTCAACCCACTTGGTAAAGTATTCAATTGTTATGATGATAAACTTATGGTCATTGGAGGAAGGGGGAGAGATAGCTCCATTGAGATGAAATGCCCACTATGAAAAGGGCCATGAAGAGATAACTGGTTGAAGTTCTTGCACTGGTGTATGGATCTGATTACTATGTATCTATTACTTATGATATATCTTGGCAAAATCATGGGCATCTTGTTCCATGGTGGTCCAATAATATCAAGCTTTGACAAGTTTCTTTGTGAGACTCAAACCATTGAAATGGCCTCCACATATGCCTTCATGTACTTCATGTAAGATAGTTCAGCTTCTTGTGAGTCAAGGAATCTAAGAAGGGTTTGTTTGAAGGCTCTATTGTAAAGGATATCACCGATGATGATTTATCTAGTGGCTTGATCAATAAAGGATTGAAGATCATTTTTGGATAAGTTAGGGGGAAAAATTTGGGCATGTAGGTAGTTATAGATGTCTTGATACCAGAGGGGATTAGGAAAAACAAGTTCACACACAAACTTTGAATGAGAAAGTTCAAATGTTAGAATCAAGAGTTTCTCAACAAGGAATTCATAACATTCCACATTTTGAGGCATATCAATCATAGAAGCAATAGTAGCCATAGCATCAATTTTCTTGTTATGTATTCTTGGGAGCTGATGGAAAGAGATAGTAAATAATTTAGAATTGAGAAAATCTCCAATCTATTTGTAAGCCATCATATTATCATCTTTGGTTTCATAGTCATTATTGAATTTGCAAATGACTAACTAAGAATCACCAAATACTTGTAAATGTTGTATGTTCCATTAGATGACTAGCTTTAATCTAGTGATCATTGCCTCATATTCTTCGATGTTGTTTGTACAACTAAATGCTATTCATTAAGACTTGGGAATTATGTCTCCTTGAGGTGTGACAAACATGATTCTAGCTCCTAAACCATTTCTTGTACGCGAGTCATCAAAGTAGAGGTTCCATTCATTATCTATATTTGTGTAAAAAATGGCTTCATCTGAAAACTCTATCAACATAGGATGATCATCTCTCATGGGTGCCTTTTCTAATTGATCAAATATCACTTGTCCTTTGATTTCTTTTCTATCCACATATTCTATGTCAAATTCAGTAAAGATCATAACCCATTTGGCTAAGCGCCATGTGAGAGTGGCTTTACTTAGGAGATACTTTACTAGGCAATCTTGGAGATAATAATTGTTTTATGATGTAGCATGTTCATAACTTTTTACTAAGAGAGCTCCTAATGTTGTTTATGTAGTAGATATATACAAAATGAAAGGTTTTCCTAGAATATGAGCCATTAAAACTAGAGGATTCAGAAGATAGTTTTTGAGTTATTGAAAGGATTCATCACATTGGTTGTTCCATTGAAAGGATAATCCTTTATGTAATAGATGTTGAAAAGAGTGGAACTTATCTACTAGTTGTGTAATGAATCGACTTATAGACTATAATCTCCCTTGTAGACTTCTTAGTGTTTTTAGATTTGTTGGAGGAGGCATTTCAAGTATTGCTTTTACTTTTTAAGGATCAAACTCAATGCCTTATTGAGAAATAATAGACCTTAGGAGCTTTCCAGAAACAACTCTGAATACACACTTTTTAGGATTCAACTAGAGTTTGTAGATTTCCATTTGTTGAATATTTTTTCTAAGGTACCCAAGTGATAATTTCTTCTAAGGGATTTACAAAGTAGATCATCTACATAGTCTTCAATTAAGATGTTCTTGAAATCATGGAAGATAGTAGTAATTTCTCTTTGATATGTTGCCCCAACATTTTAAAGGCCAAAAGGCATGACATTCCAACAATATGTTCCCCAAGGGCATTTGAAAGATTTCTTGTGTTGATCTTTAGGAGCTATTCATATATGGTTGTATCTTGAGAAGCCATCAATTAGAGATAACATCTCATATCCAACATTCATCTCTACAATGATGTCTATATTTGGTAATGGGAAATCATCTTTGGGACATGCTTTGTTAAGATCTTGGAAGTCTATGCATATCTAGATGCCTCCAAAGTATTTTCTTACTAGTACTAGATTAGATATCCACTCTATGTAATCAATGGGTCTTATGAAGCTTGTATCTAATAGTTTCTTCAATTCAGCTTTGACAAGGAGAGCTACTTGGGGATGCATCTTTCTCAACTTTTTCCTTATTGGTTTTAGTCCTAGTTTTGATAGAACCTAATGAAGGACTAGCCCATGATCTAATCCTGGCATGTCCACATAGGACTATGTGAAGTTGATTTGCCTCTCTAGAAAGAATCTAACAAACTCATCCTTTTTCCCCTTTTGATAATGAGGCTAAAAAATGTATGATCTTGGGGTTGTCAGGTGTTCCCAAATTTATCTCTTCTATCATTTCAACAAGCAAGGTTGACAATTATTTTAGCGGGGGTATGTCCAATATTCCATCCTTGGGTGCCTCAGAGAGGTTTTCACCCTTTGATATGTCCTTTGTTTTTACTTTTTCATAGTCTAATGGCACCTTTTGGTTTTAACCAAGAGACCTAATTCTTTCATTTTTTTTCTATTTTTCTAATTTTGTGATTGGAAGATGGAGTTGACTCCCCAAATTATGCCATAATGTTTAAGTCAATGGAAAATCTTGAGTTATGGTCATTTCTTGGTATATCTTCATAGAGCTCAAAGAATTTAGCAATGACATCATCATTTCCAAATTGATCAAAGGTCGGTGGTCCTTGTTGGTCACAATAGATAAGTTTGGGTTAGACTAGGGAAATGCCAACATCAGTGTTAAACAAGCTTTGGTCAAAGGAAAAGATATGGGTATCGTTATCATAAGGATTGTGGGCTCCATATTTAGAGGCAAGGGGTTTGGGTCCCATCATATTTCATCACAAGATTCTGGATGAGTTGAGGGACTAGGAAAAGTTATAGTGATGTGTTTATCCTATATGGGTAGTTCATTAGGATCAAAGATGTGGTCAAGGCCATAGGAGCTATCGATATTTTCAATATTGGGATCATCTTATTGCAGTAATAGATTCAATATTGCCTTATTTTTAAGGTTCCAACCCACTACATCTATCATATCCTTTTTCCAACATGATGGTAAATCCAAACCCATATTTTTTTTGGTGGTATAGGAGTAGGATCTTGTTCTTCTTTAGCCTTTTCAGCTCATGTAGATGTATTCTCATAAACATTCTCCTCATGTAGGCCACCTTAGCTGGTGAAATCCATGAAGGGTTTCTTCTATAGTGTGAACTTAGGTTTGATATGCATGAGTTGTGGTTTTCCATATGATTTGGGAGAAAGGGGTAGTTTCCCAATGTGAAAGGCCCATGACATGGAGTACTAACTAAAACCTTGGTCTTCACTTTTGAGATTTCCCTTGAATGTGGTTGCGAGTTTAGTAGAATCACTATATTTGGAGCAATCAGGTGGCTTTGCTTCATTATTTATTGGGACTTGGCATGTAATGTTTCCTCTAAGACTGGCATAGAATTTGAAGGCATCTAGATCTCTAGGGATGGTAATCTCCACATTATTATAGGAAAATTTCAAGCAGTAGTGATATGTAGAAGGCACCACTTTCATAGCATGAATCCAAGGGAATCCTAGTATCATGTTGCAATCCATTTTGATGTCTAGGACCTAGAATAATGTATTATTAGTAGTTGGACCAACTCTTATGAGTAATATGATGACACCCTTAGAGAATTTCTCACCATCATCATAGGCCTTTATTATGATTTTTTGAGAGGTATCCACATCTTCTTTAGAGTAACCCAGACCCTTGATGACTTTAAGGGTACAGATATTCATTTCGACTTTGCCATCTATCAAGACATGTTTGACTTTGGCATTGTGCATGAAAACCTTGAGATGAAGGGGGTCATTTTGGTTAAGTCTATTTCAAGGAACATCTTGTGTTGAAAAGATGATATGCAATGATGCAAATAGGTTCCCAACCATGACCTAGAATTGGGAAAAATCAATGTTATCTAGTTCCACTAACTCTTTTAAGCCTTGGTCAAGGATCTTTCGGTGTTGAGGGATGAATGTAGTAAGTCTAGAATAGATATTTGTGTGGGGGTCTTCCCAAGTTGTTATACAAGGCTATAATTAGAAGAAGTAGGAGCATTAGGTCTACCAGGGGCTACAAGTCTAGTAGGGGTAGTAGGTCTAGAAGTAGCTTCAGGTAGATTGATCTTGTTATGACACATATTGATGACACAACATGGATCCTAAAACTTTAAGGTGATTTTGGATATTTGGGAGTTAGACTCATTGAAGAAATTGATGGTCTAATCATATCCCATGTGTATGTAATTCACATTAGCCTACAAGTTTGAGTTTAAACTAGAGGCTTTTCCTTTGTCTTATTTACCCAGAGGGTCTTTGAAAATAGTATAATCTAAATTGGATGCTAGTAAGGAAGGATTGATTGTAACCACAACATCATGAATAAGGTCTTTTATTTCATGCTTTATCTAAAAACATGAGGTGGTCTTGTGTCCTCTAGTATGATGACAATCACAAAATTTTTTGTCATCCCACCAAGAGGATTTTGTTAATGGTTCATCTTTGACTAGGGGTAACTCAAGAAGTTATTGCTTAGTAATTGTTGAAGTGTAGTGTTGAGTATTATCCGCAAGGGTTTAAATTTTCCATCTTTTTTTGGGTCATCTTCGTGGTTTGTCTTGCATGGAGGTCTCAATTTTCTATTGCTAAGGTGACATTTTATTAGGAGTTTGTGAGTTTGTAGGGTTTGTACCTTTTAGGGTTAGTTGAGGTTGTGCCATGCTAATTTTTTGTGCATCCATAGTATCATGATTAGTTATATTTTTTTCTTGGAGAAAAGCTTTGCCTTGTCATTAGATGAGTTTGTATTGGTGTTTTCCTTGTTTGTTTTAAGGACACCTTTATGAATGAGGGAATCTTCAATTCTTTCTCCCTTTTCATTAACTTATAAATGGTGCTTGGAATTTTGATTTTAAGTTCATACATCAAGTCTAGGACTAAGTTTTCAATGTATAGATTGACTTGTTCTTCTTTAGGAATGTCTAGTGAGCATTGAATGACAAGGTTTCTCCAACTTAATAAGACTGTTATGAATGGTTCTCTAGTATTTTATTTCATTGAACATATATTAGACAATGCCACCTCATTTGTTATGTTTATGGCAAAGTGAGATATGAATTTGTCTACTAATTCTAAGAAAGATTTGATGCTGCCAAGTAGTTTGGAGTACCATTCAAGATATGACCCACCAAGAGAGTGAGGGAATAATCTCATGTGGGCTTGTCACTTAGTTCAACACAAGAGGCACATAATTATCAGATGTGGTCAATTGGGTTTCCTTTTCCTTGATATTTTTCAAACCTTGGTGCCTCAAAATGTTTGGGGAATGGAGGCATATACAGACTTTTGTCAAAGAGATTAGGATGTAAATCTATTTTTGTGTATATGACCTATTTCTTCTGGAATCCTAATGCATCAAATTTTTTGGATAGTTGTTTGAATTTATTTAGCAAGTCCTCATTAGGGTGTGGAGTGGTAGTCCTTTCTTTGAGGCTCTTATGTCTTTGAGTAGACCTTTTGCTATGGTGATAACTATGTCTACTCGATTCTGAAATTTCTATAACTAAAGACTTGGGTGATGTGTCACTAGGAGGTGGAGCTATGTTAGCACCTCAAAGATAGAAAGGTACTTGTTGTGGTACTTGTTGTGGTATTGATTGTGATTTTTGTACCATGGGTTTTTGTTGAATCACTTGTTGTACCATTTGTCATGGTTGCTATTGAGATACCTTCACTAGTTGATTATAAGGCCATGTATGAGATTGTTGTTGTAGAGGCATCTATTGCATTTTTTTTAGAAAATGTTGTTGTTGCAATAATTATTGTTGATAGGAAATTTGTTGCTCTAGGAATCTTTTCTATTCCAACTATTGTTTGAGTTTCCCTTTTTGTTTAGCAAACATAGCTTATTGTTGTTAGAACTATTTTTGGTATACTATGTGTAGGTCAAATGGATTTAGACTAGGTTGGGTATTAGTGATGTTAGGCCCTATACCACTTGAGGTTGTTGTTGTGGTTGTTGTGGATCTTGATATAACATGTTTATTTTAGGTGGATTTTGATTCAATTGTGTGTTAGGGATGTTAAGTCCTTGTACCATGTGATGTTGTTGTTGTCTTCAAAGTTGATTATGTCTGTTGAAGGTGAATGTTGAGTTAGGGTCTTTGTTTTGATACATTTGGGTGTTGGATGTTTCACCTTAGGACATCATATTGATTTGGTAGTGGAATATATTCCTTTGGGGAATTGGTAAAATGTCTTTAAGACTCTTGCTTTGTTTGTCAATAGGTGTTTTTGAAATAAACATTGATGTTTGACATGGTGTATTCATAGGGGGGCTCCATAGTATTTAATGTCATGGGAGTTAGTAAGGTTAGGACCAAGGGTGCACTGTCTTGACTTTCCTCCAAATGAGGTATGTGTAGCATGCCTATGGTGCAAGTCCCCTTAGGCACCTCTTGTTGTTGCATTATTTGATTGAGATCAATTCTTAGTGTTCTCTTGGGATACTTAGGAAGAGTCTTGTTGTCATTGATTGATGGAGGTTCATTGAAAAAAGGGTTGATATTAATGTGTTTGAAAGTATCTTGGAGGATTTCAATGGTGGATTCTTGGTGAGATCTCATGGCTATTTGTTGGAAATACTCAAGACTAGCTAGGTTACTAAGAGAGGAGGGGTGAATTAGTAACCTCAAAAACTTTGAATCAATTCAACACTTAACCATATAAAACATTCATTATTCATTCATCTAATCTATTGCATGCATGAGAAAATATAAACATTCATAACACATGAACATAGTATTTGGTGACCCAAAAACCTTCCAAATAGAAAGTAAAACTGGGGTGGGGATGATACCCACAAAACTTTGCTACTGTAGATAAAGTTGGCCTATTAGGGCTTACATTAACCACTTTTGATGATTTTCCCTGTTAAGAGTAATTTTGGACTGCTAGGTCCACCTTGTTAGAGGTTTTAAAAACATACAATGAAGTATGTCCTCTGTTAGAAGATTTATAAAAAGATTGTTAAGTCCACCCTCTTAAATGATTTAGAAAACTGATTCACCTATTAGGATGAAACAATAGATCTGACTTACAACTTAATTGCTGAATAGATCTTGAAGTACATATCACCTCTTGTGACTGATATGTCTTTGCTGATCCTTGTAGACCTTGTTGAATACTTTTCTCTACTGCTGATTTGCATTCACTCTTTTTTAACATTACATATTCATTCCTTAACATTCCATGACATTAATAGTATTTTCAAATGATACAATGCATTACATATATACCATTCCAATAATTACAATTGCAAGGTCAGCTAAAACACAAGTAAACAAATATTACTGAGTCGACCAAATAGTAAAAAACTCAAGCTCTTCAAGCTGACTTGGTGACCTTTTGATACTTCACATCCACTGCATTACTCAACATCATCATGTACTCAGTAGAAGTAGAATCTTAGTCCATACTAATCACACAACATAGCCTAGAACTTGATAACCATTGGAGACTCAGTAGATATAGTGTCACTCGATAAATACTGAAACATTCATTTACCTTGTTGTCACTTGGTAAACACTACACATCCATTACTCGATAGAAACTGGCTGCATATCATACAAACTGATGACTTGGTAGATACTATGAGGCTCGATGACCATTTTTTTTTTAGTAAATACTATTGGATTGCACATTCACTCGGTAGCCTCAGGAATGCTCAGTGTAAACTGCTTAATTGCTAAACTTACAAGATAACCATTGAATGCTTGGTATAAATTGTGGATTGAGTGATGAGCTTGGTAAGCATTTAAAATTAAATAAGTGTTGTCACTAATGAAAAATACAACATAATGCCAACAATCTCCCCCTTTGGCATTAGTAACAAAAACACTTGTGAGCCAAAACTTATGTACACTAACATTTTGATTTTTATTTTTCAAAATTGATATTTGTAAAGCTGCTATATATACATATCTTACATATCTCCCCAATACATATGGCATAATATATAGATAGCTTTTATCAATTCATTTTCTCTTTTAATTTCTCCACTAGTCTAATTACTCTCCCTATTCTCTCCCTTATTCATCTCATACTCCCCCTTTTTGACAATAATGCCCAAAAGTATATGAAATATATTCAAATAGAGACATCAAAATGTGAGATAAATTTAGAGTGTACCTTGAGAATAAGAGCCAAAGTCTTATCCTGATTATCTTGCAAAATTGTTTAGGTGGAGAGGGCCACTTGAACTTTTGTAGAAAGTTTGATCATATGATTTGCTACTAAAGAATTGTTATCTTGGACCAATGTTTTCAAATATGCAATATGTTTTTGCATTGGGTCCATAACTGAAAGGATCATATTCTGGATATCAATTAGTGTAGACCTAATCTTGGCTTTCTCTCTGAGTAGCTTTTCCTGCATTTTTGACAAAAAATTCACCTTCATGTGTTGTGCTAAGCTTGAACTAGGGTCAAGCTATAACCTTTGAGCACTAGGCTTCATTTCTACATCAATCTTATTCAATTTCTCCTTAATATCCTTGGTATACTTAGTAACATCACAAAGCTTGCCAAAAACTGATGCCACATTAGTGAAGAATTTTTCAAGGTTTCTCAAAATTGAGGATAACTCTACTTGATTTATTGCAATGTGCTGAGCAATGTGCTCAAACACCTTATTGTCAAATTTATTCTCTACCTTATCAATGAGCTTCTCTTGACCATAAGTTTCCTTATTGAACTTATTTATAGCCTCTTCTAATTGTAACAAAATTTGTTGAGATGGATCAACATCAACACCTGTAGTCTCAGTAATTATGTTTTTGGCATCCTTAATTATTTTATATTCTCTATCTCCCTCTTCTCTAAGCTACTTCTGCCTTGCCTTTTGCTCTAAAAGTTGACTAACCAATCTCATTTCATTGGCTGTGGTAGTGTCATTAAAGGAGTCTTTGGTTTTACTTCTTTTCTTACTTCCTTGGATTTAGAAATGGAAACAATAGTTGATGTATTTGGACTAGCAGTAAAAAATTGGATTGGTCTAGCTAGAGGAAAATTGAGAGAAGTACCAATTGTATCCAAAATTGATGTTCCTTCCAAAAATGATGTACAAATAGGTAATATACAAGATGGAATATTTACAATTGAAGAACTATGTAGAAAAAAAATTGGTGTAGTTAAAGTTGTAGTAGACAAAATTGTAGAACAAACTAGCAAACTTATTGAACAAGTTGCAGTAGAAGTTGATACAAATGTAGAACTGGCAGCTGTGCACACTGCTAAGGTGGATTTCTTAGATGCTGATGAAGAGGGCTGCAACTTGGTAGATGAAGTAACTAATACTTCCATTAAAGATACCAAGAGCTATGAGGTGGTAGGAGCGGATGATTTTTCTGATGTAGTTGTAATCAATCCGACTGAAGCTGATTCCAATCTTGATGATGTTTCCAGCTTAGGTGGAGAGTGAGGAAGGGAAGCAATGACTTATTCTACAATTTTCATTGGGTCATATTCATCATTTTCTTCCTCTTCAACTTCTTCCTCTTTCTCTTCATCATCAACCCATAGTGCCTAATAGTCTTCAACATCAACAGTAGCACATGGAGTGCTATCATCTTCTTCATCATCACTATCACCATCATCATCCTTGATCTCAACTAGATCATCACTAGGATTATGCAGATGATAGATATTCTTCCACATGTTTGTTGCATCTCTTACAATATGCTCAATATCTTTCATTAAAATCAAACATGTGTGGAATCTGATCATCATTTTACCTTCATTGTTCTTCATGGCTGCCCTTATTTCTAGATCAATAAGATTTGGCAATAGTTTCCTTAAGGATTATTCATAGATATCCTTGGTTGTTTGTGTAGCATATTCCCACCTTGGTTACAATCTAACTGATAATTCCTTTGAGATTTGAGGAGCAATCTGTTTGGGGAATACTTCCACTTTCCCATTTTGGTGAGTACCAGTTCCTCAATCTGCATCTTTTTGGCATTAGTTCTGGTTTCAAACTTTAAAGCCTTGAAGTTTTTGATGCCAACTCCTTGTTCCATCTATTTTAGCCTTTCTTAGAAGGTAAGTGGAGGCTTACTAAACATAACTTCACCTTTTCCTTTTCCTTTGCCTCTTATGGTGAAAATAGCTATGGAGGTCTTTGGTGGCTTGGTAATAATTACCTTGCCCTTCTTCTTTGGTGGATCTGCCTCCTTTTCATCTTCTTGCTCTTCTCCTTCTTCTTCTTCTTCTTCTTCTTCTTCTTCTTCTTTTTCTTCTTCTTCTTCATCCTCTCCTTTTCCCTTGATAAGCATTAAGGGACTAGTGGTAGTTTTCATCTTAGCAATTTTCCTCTTACCTTTGCTTATTTCTTGAGGTAGCTTGATTTCTAGTTCAATTCTGGCATTTGCCTCATATGTGCCAAATAATGGTTGCTTAGGGTCTATAGGTTCATTTACCAATGCTTCAATGATGTCCCTGGTCTCATCAATATTGAAATCATAAGGGAGAGGTTTCACCCATGCAACTTAGGGCTTGACTACTTGAATGTATACTCCATCAAAGTCTACCATGAAAGACACATCATCTTTATAATCCTCAACAGGTTTAGGAGGAATCCAGAACTTATTATTTATGCTTTCTTTGAAATCTTCAAAATAATTGTACATAATGCTGTCAAAATTTACACCCATTTCTGCAATAAACTCATTTATCTAAGACAAAATGGGAACATCGTTTCTCTACACAATAAAACCTTTGGATGGAAAGAAATTTTTTACATAAAAGAAAAGGCATGTCAACAAAGAACCAAATTTACAAGGATTGTTCTTTGATGTCTAGATGCTATCCATATTCTTGTTTAATTTTTTGAGTAGTAACTCTAATAAATTAAATTCCATATCTTCTTCACAACTTTAAATGCTAAGTCCACTGCCTCACATGGCACACTATTTAAATGACTAGAACTATAGATCTTGTGGGTAATTACATGGATACCAAACCTCAAATCTATGTCAGAAATGATGCTAATTTTCAAACCTCTACCATCCCACTCAGCTAGGGTTTTCTTCTGGAGTTCATCCTGACCTAGGGTTTTGGTAGATTTTTCTTTGCTTAGTATGGGAAGGCCAGTAATCTTTTGAATCATCTTTTTGGTTATCAATATAGGTTTCACCAGAATCAACCATTGTGTATGTGGCTAAGAATATACCTAATCCATTTTATCTAAAAACTTCTTGGCAAGTGAGTGATATGTTTCAACCCTTTTGTTTCAAAATGTTTGTGCTCAGGTTTTAATGAGCCATCAACACACATTTCCTCCAAAGCATTATCCATTTCTAGGGTTCCTATCTCCTGAATTTAACACTTAACATGAGTGTAGATATCATTAATTAATACTAACTTTGGTGGAATTTGGGATTGTGCACCATTAGGGTCGAGTGCTTCTACCACTATTGGAACAAGTTTGAAACTCGATGCTTTCCACTCTACACCCTTGACCAACATATATGAACCCTTTTTTGCCTTACTACTAGTGGTGCTTCTGGATGCCATTACTACTTGGTAAGTGATTAAAATTTTTGAGAAAAATTCTTAGTTGCAAATTCACTCAAAATCACTTGGAATTGCTTGAGTGCAACTAGAAATCTCTTCGCTTTATGAATACTAAAGACGCGGTGAAAAATGGAGTTGAATTCTACCCATGTTGATGAAAATTCACCATTAATGCTAGGTACCATACTGATGTAGTGCATGAAAAACTATCATCCACTCACTAGCTCAGCAAAAACATGTGACTCGGTGATCAAAAAAACTTACATTACTCCTAACCTAGCTCCGTTGAGTTTGTGACTAACCTTGCTTAGTATGAACTGAACTCAAGTGATCCTTTTGTATCTAAAATACTGATTTGGCTCTTCTACTTTCTTTCATTTGGAACTACTTGAGATATAGCTTGAAGATATAGTTCCAGTCCCTCCTTAGAAGAATTTAATTGGAAATGGTGGAGTCACCCACTTCGTGAGTGACATTACCATCATTTGAACTATTCTTCTTAGTAGATTTAGGAATCCACTACTGTCTCATCTATTTCCTAATGTTATCAGCTTTAGCTTTCTTCTCATCTTCCATTCTTCCTATGTTCATCTAGTTTTTAGCTTTATGACCAATTTTAGTGCATGTGTAACATCTTATCTTTGAATCTCTCTTTCTTAAGTGATGCCTTGTGCATTCTATGCCAATGTGTCCATATTCTCCACAATAGTGACATTTGCACCAAGTGTTGTAATCCCAACCAAATATTTCTTTGACAATTTGTTTAGCTAGATTGAATGGTTTGGATCTACATTCATATGCTTTGTGACCTTGTTTCTTGCATTTGTGACATTTACCTTCAAATTTTGGTTTCTTATTACATTCATTAGCTTTATGACCATGTTTATTGTAATTGTAGAATTTTCCATTGAATTTTTCTTTTCCATTGCTCCAACATTTGTTCGATGTATGACCTAACTTACCATAATGATTTCAAGTAGGTCTTTGATTCCTTTGGGCACCTTGTTTGGAAGATTCACCTTCTTCTTTGTAACCAAGTCGTGCTTTACCTTTTTGCCTATAGAGATTCTATTTTCTTTGTAGATTCAATTGATCCATATCTTCGTGTGATTTTTATCATCCTTTCATTGAGTTTCTTTTGAGAGAACAAATCAGCTTTCAATCTTTCATTGATCTGTCTTTTAGTGATTAGATCATTCCTTAAGTTTTCACTTTCAGATCTCAAATTCAAGATTTCCTCATTTGCATTAGAGAGTTGATTGATAAGACTTTCTTGCTGAAGGGATTGATTTTGATTTGCATTGTTTCTGACCTACAAGTCTTCACTTGCCTTATTCCTTTGTTCCAAGATTTCACACATTCTTATTAACTAAACTTCTTGTTCTCTTTTCAATTTTCTTACCTCTTCTTACAAAGAGCCATTCTTTGCTAGGAGTTCTTTGATTCCCTCATTTTCTTCATCTGAGATGCTTGATGGGAAACAATCTCCAATCTTTTCTTCAACATAATGATGGTCATTCATTTGTCTTGCAAGTTCCTTCCTTCTTTTTAGAGATTGGGAAAGATGCTCTTTTGCTTCCTTGAGTTGAGCTATGGCCATTTCTAGAACTAGCTTTTCATTATCAATGGCTTTGTCAAGTCTGAATATCTCCATTTTCCTTGATCTTTACTCGAGCTATCAAACTTTATCCTAAGAACCATAGAGCTCTGATACCAATTGTTGGAAATACTCAAGACTAGCTAGGTTACTAAGAGGGGAGGGGTGAATTAGTAACCTCAAAAACTTTGAATCAATTCAACACTTAACCATATACACCATTCATCATTCATTCATCTAATCTACTACATGCATGAGAAAATGTAAACATTCATAACACATGAACATAGTATTTGGTGACCCAAAAACCTTCCAAATATAAAGTAAAATTGAGGTGGGGATGATATCCACAAAACTTCACTACTATAGTATAAAGTTGGCCTTTTAGGGCTTATATTGACCACTTCTGATGATCTACCCTATTAAGAGCAATTTTGGGTTGCTAGATCCACCTTGTTAGAGGTTTTACAAACATACAATGAAGTATGTACTCTATTAGGAGATTTATACAAAGAATGTTAAGTCTAGCCTATTAAAGGATTTAGAAAACTGATTCACCTATCAAGATGAAATAGTAGATCTAACTTAAAAATTAATTGCTAAATAGATCTTGAAGTACAAATCACCTCTTGTGACTAATATGTCTTTGCTGCTCCTTCTAGACCTTGCTGAATACTTTGTTCTACTACTAATTTGCATTCACTCTTCTCTGACATTACATATTCATTCCTTAACATTCCATGACATTAATAACATTTTCAAATGATACAATACATTACACATATACCATTCCAATAATTACAATTGCAAGGTTGGCTAAAAAACAAGTAAACAAATATTACTGAGTCGGCCAAATAGTAAAAAACTTGGGCTCTTCAAGCTGACTTGGTGACCTTCTGATACTCGGCATCCATTGCATTACTTGGCATTGTCATGCACTTGGTAGAAGTAGAAGCTCGATCCATACTAATCACACAATGTAGCCTAGAACTCAGTAACCATTGAAGACTTGGTAGATATAGTGTCACTTAGTAAATACTGAAACCTTCATTTACCTTGCTGTCACTCAATAAATGCTACACATCCATTACTTGGTATAAACTGGTTACATATCAACTGATGACTTGGTAGATACTGTGAGGCTTGATGACCATTATTTTTTTGGTAAACACTGTTGGATTGCACATTCACTCGATAGTCTCAAGAATGCTCAGTGTGAACTGCTTAAACTTACAAGGTACCACTAAATTCTTGGTATAAACTGTGGACTGAGTGATGAGGTCAATAAGCATTTAGAATTAAATAAGTGTTGTCGCTCATGAAAAATACAACATAATGCCAACACTATTATCTTTGTATTTGAAATTTGTAAAGGTCATTTTCCATTGTCTAAGTCTAAATTAATCATAGGTTGGATATGTTCAAACATGGGGACATCTTGATGTTTATACTTAGGCCCTTTAAAGTTTAGATTGAATTTAATGATTTCTTTTGCTACTAAGAGTTTAAAATTTATTCAAAATTTTTTATCGTGATAAAAGCTATCCATTTCTTCAGTAGTGATGCCATAATATCTATCAAAATCATCACTTTGGTGTATAGTACCTCATTGTATGTTCAAAGTAATGAAGGTACTTGTGTTAGGTTTCTTGAATTTGAATGAGTGTGTTTGTTAATCCTTGGGTCTGATCAATACACTTCCACCTACGGGTGGTATCAATACTATTATGGGTTCAAAATCAAGGCTCTAGAACCATTCCTTGTGTAGGAGAACTGTTTAGATGGGACTTCATGGTGGATGTGTTGTTAGGGGTTGGTTGTGTCATTCCTTGATGGTTAGGGTTTGGTGGATATATGTTTTATGGTTCCATGAACAACAGTTGTGAGGCTTCGGTCTACTCTGTGTCAAGAGTTTATTGAGGTTTCTTACTCTTCTTTTGTTGTGGATGAGCTTTAGGTTGTGCTCTAGGGTGTGTTTTCACTTCATAAAAAAAGGGTTTTTATAAGTCTTCTGGTCTATGGGTTGATTGTGTCCTTGTCAGTTCTGGCATGATACCTAAAGATACAGATGCAATGGAGGAAACTCTAAATGGACTCTCTACCTCCAAAGTGCACACCTAAACTACCAATTGTGGTATGATAGTACCAAGTGTGCCCTTAGTGCACTTAGGGCCTTGAAGGTATGTAGTTGGTAAGCATAAGGTATGTAGTTGGTAAAAAGATGTATTAGGGTGACAAATATGCAAATTGTGAATCTTCTAAGTGTTTTTAGGGATTTTCTAGGGTTTAAGGATACTATCTAAGGTGTGAGAATTTAGTTGAGGGTTTTAGAACCTAAGATGAACTTCCCAGTTACCAAGTGCACTCTGAAACTACCAACTATGCACTGAAACTACCAATTGTGCACTTGAGATGTGCAGTTGGTAAAACAGGGGTGTATTTGGTAAAATAGGGTAAAACTTGATAAATTGGAAGTGGGTACGAAAGATATGAATATTTTTTTGATTTTTAATGTTTTAGGTATGTTATGCAACCTAGGAAAGTGCAAAATGTTCTAGGGTTTTTATATGCAAGGTGAATATGATCTAAGGGAATGATGCAAAAATTAAAATGTGAATGACATTTTGATTTTTAACCAAGGGGTATGAAAATGATTCTAGGGTATGCAAATTGGAGATTAGGGTTGGACTTTAGACTTGTGAAGGATGTCAAAGGTTGATGTATGCAAGATGGATTATGAAAATGGTGGTTTTTCAAGGTTGATAATGAAGTTTGGAATAAGAATATTTATAGGTTTGACAAAGATTTGGACAAGTTGATTGCTGGAGTTGATGGGATTTTGATATTTGGAGGGAATGTTAGGGTTTTGGATTATGCAAAGTGGAGTGATCAACCAACTAGGGTTAATAAAAATGAAATTTAGGGAGACTAGGTATATGATAATGTTATGAAAATAGGTGTATGAAAGGTTTTGAACTTAGGAAGAATCTTTGAAAGGTAATAACCTAAGAGTTTAACCTTATGACAATATACTTCTGATCTTGAGAAAAAGAGATAAAGATGAAAAGATCAAATTGATAAAAATGACAAGGTCAAATCCAACAAGACATAGATAGAGTTTGACCCAAGGAAATGATAGAACAGAGGAAAAAAAGACTATGGTTAAGATCCATCATTCATCGACATAATGAAATATTCTAGGGTTCATACTTTGTTCCAATTTTGACTTAGTTAAAAGGGTTTGAGGTCAAAATGAGGTGTATGGGGATGAAAATAGGATTATTCTAATTGGGTATGCAATATGCAAAGGTCCTAGGATGCAAAATGATGTTTGGAATGCACACTATTGTTATGGGTTATGTTCAAAATGAGGACCTATGAAGGCATTTGGAGGTAGTTTTAGGGTCACAAAATGTAGTCTAGAGTTCAAAAAATGGGTATTATAGCAACCAAGTGCACTATGAAAGCACTAGCTATGCCTCTAGTGCACCTGGGTCTAGTTTGAGTATAGTTGGTAGTTTCATAGAGTACTTGGGAGACTAGGTTGCAAGTATGCTGACCCTAGACTAGGTGGTTGTCAGACTATTATGCTAGAGAGCTAATTGGTCTGGATGATGTTATGATTAGAGTAGAGATTTAGAATGAAGTTTAGGACATGAGGAATGAAGCCTAAGATGTGAAAATGAGGGTTAAGATATGTAGAATGAGGTTCAAGACATGTTCAGAAAGAGGGCCTTTACAGACATCTGGTGGCTATCCTAAGGTCCCAAAATGTTATCTGAAAGTCTGAACTGGGTTCTATGGCAACCAAGTGCTCTTAGATAGAGCCAACTATGTCCCTAGTGTTCTTGGGTGAGTTAGAGGATAGTTGGTAGTTTTAGAGCACAGTGGGTAAAGTGGTATAAAACTAAGGTGTTTCTGGGTTTGGCAATTTCCAAACTCTTGTTCCAGGGACTTATTTGATAGGGGACAATGTTATGATTAAAACAGAGATAAAAAATTATGGTTATGGAATTGGAAATGAGGGCTAACATGTGCAAGATGATGGTTAGGCTATGCAAAAATGCAAGTTAGGAGATGCAAGATGAAGATTGAGGGCTAGAAGATGAAAACTAGGAGGTGCAATATGAAGCCCAAGGGATGCAATATAGAAGATAAGGGATGAAAAATGAGGACTAATAAGATGTAGAATGAGGCCTAGAGGATGAAAGTATGAGTCTCAAAGAATGACAAATGCAATGGTATGCTATGCAAGGATTGAATCTAAATCATGTCAATCACTCCTAAGGTTAAAAGTCTTCATATTTTCCAAGTCTCAATTGTTCGGACAAAAGTTTGAAAGTGTCCAAGGTTCAAGATACGTTTTGGTGTGAGTTTTAAATTTTTTCTTGATCTTGATTAATGTTATTCATATAGGTAAGACACAAAAAACAAGAATAGTTGTTGTTACACTTAACAAACAAATCACAACCTAGGCTTTATGACTATATCCATTGAATTCCCACTTGAATCAAAGTTCACCCCTGCTTATCTAGAGTGGTCAACTTAAAATCTTAGCACCAAAGGCTCCTCCTTATAGTGCACTTAGTTCACAGGGTTACCAAGATTGACTTCCCAAAGGGCATCGCTTCCCAAGGGATTGTTGTCTCTATTATGGTCCACAAGAATGTGGGATGTCTTCATGGGCAATGCTGACCTCCTAAGCTAGTGAATATAATGGTTTTTGGCATATTAAAAAAGGTGTTTAGTTTGGGCATTGCATTCAGTAAGTGAATAAAAAACTTATGCAGAAGGTCTCCCAACCCTAGGAATCGAGGTTTGACACTTAATAAGGATACTAGAGGAGAGCTATCATGCAAAAATACTGTTGATATGACATTACCCATATCAATTTTTTTTATAGTGGATGGAATGTTGACTTGGCTTTGGCCCATTACCACTTTGAGGTCATCCCCTTGGGCTCACCAAGTGATGAGTCTCGGGTCTAAGGTAGGCCTCTCTAAAGAAGTTACATGGATTTCTCTTGCACCCAAGATCCATGGATGGAGAGCAGAGAGGATACATCCATGCAACTCTTAGGGTTATAAACAATGCATGGACACCAAATAGAAAATAAAATTCTTTTTAGAGCATCAAACAAAGTGTTGTCTAATTTAGGAAAGTCACAAACAAAGTTTGAACAAGCACATAGGGTCTTCAACAACATCTTGCAAATAACTATTAGTACTTTTCAATAAATATGTCTTTTCCCAATGATTGACACACACTACAAACAAATCATTAGTAACACAAAAAAATCTACTCTAGGTCCTAGAATGAAATTGAAACCTTAGATGTAGATTTTGATTAAAAAAGGTGCTTTCTATGAACCAAGTGTGCTTAAATAGTACAGACTCTACCCCAAAAGGCTAGAAAGACTCAAGAGGCCCCCAAGTGCACTCAGATAGTACTAATTTCACCTCTAGTGCATTTGGTGCCAGTTTGAGTGCATTTGGTAGTTTTGGTTTGCAGTTGGGACACTAGATGTAGATTTTTGGGAAATAAAGCCAAAATAATTCCCAGAGCTTGAAAAACTAAAACCTATACTACCAAGTGTGCTAAGATAGTGTAGAGTGTGCCCCTAGTGCACTTGGGTCCTAGAAGGGTGCAATTGGTGGTTTTGGAGTGTAGTTGGATAGGTATTAACAATAAATATGGGTTATAGTGACTCCTAGACCTCTAAACAACTTCCTATAGGTCCCAAGTGTACCTTGATAGAGAAAAGTGCACCCTAAGACAACAAGATACAAAAATGAAAACATAAAGGCTAAAAACATGTTACTGGGCTCCCTAATTAGACTAAGTGTGATAAGAAAGAGAAGACAGACTTTATACTATTCCAAATGAGCTCCTTCCTTGCACCTACAAGCACAAAACAAAGATACCCAAGTTAGTTTGCATGAATTTTTATGTCATGTTCACCAATTATAGGACTAGAAAATGGGTATGAACCTAGCATACTATGAGAAACCACAAGAATTTAATAAAAATACACTTAACCCTTCTAGTCTACCATAAAAGTCAACTAAAATAAAGAAATAAAAACAAGTGAAACTTCCTCTTTGGTTTTAGCTCTCATGTCCTTCTTTCTTCTCCATTTGATGTAGCTCCAATTTCTTATACTGCCTATACAATTGAAAGGAAAAGATTATGATGGGATAATGCTATGCTAGAATGTGTAATTTCCCCCTTAAATAAAATTTAAATGCATAATAGAGGATTCTAGAAGTTCTTGGATTACTGAATAGGGTTAGGTAAAGTTTGAGAGTAGGTAGAGAAGTTATTTATGTTTAGATAGTTCTATAAAGTATATCTATCTTATGTTGGCTAATTTAGATGTTTCTTAAAATGATTTAAGATCTCTATAAATAGAGGCATCATTTAATGTTATTGATATGGAGAAAATGGTTAATGAAATATATTAGTGCCACATCATATTGAATATTTTTCCATTTTAATTTATTTTGTCCATCTGCCTTGTACAAGGTGTACTAGAGTTGTCATGGGTTTCTGCAAGTGGTATCAAAGCTAGTGTAAGAAAATCCTGTCACCATCTGTGATAGATGAATCAAAGCCAAATTGATTGGGAGAATCTTGTCACCTATTTTGATAGAAGCAACTAATCAATGGATATCTAAAGAAGGAAGGAATTTGTTTATCACCATTTATGACAGCAAATAAATTTCTTATTTGTAGAGCAATGTTATTTGGAGAACCCTATCACCATTTGTGATCGATGAAGTTATCAAGGGGTAGTTGAAAGAAGACATGAATTAGATCAAGGTTATTAGTGAATCCTATCACCGACATATATGACATATGAGGCAAGGTTATCAATGGATCTTGTGAAAAGAGGAAATCATTGGCAGCCAATTGTTGACAAAATATTTTTCAAAATTAAAGGCCTCAGACATGAAGATTATTGAAAAATGACATTTTGGCATCAGGAAAAAGAAAGGATTTGGATTCGAATGCAACAAAATTTGAGGTTGAAATTGAGGGGAGTGTTAGAATGTGTAATTTCCCCCTCAAATAAAATGTAAATGCATAATAGAGGATTCTAGAACTTTTTACATTACCGAATAGGGTTAGGTAAAGTTCTAGAAGTTATTTATGTTTAGATAGTTCTAAAAAAGTCTATTTGTCTTATGTCAGATTATTTAGATATTTCCAGAAATGATCTAAGACCTATATAAATAGAGGCATCATTTAATGTTATTGATATGGACACAATGGTTAATGAAATATATTAGTGCCATATCACATTGAGTATTTTTCCATTTTAATTTATTTTGTCCATCCACCTTTCACAAGGTGTATCAGAGTTGTCCTAGGTTTCTACATGCTATTGAGAGTATGAGAAGTGTGGCTTGAGAATGACGTGGGAATAAAAATTCTAAGATAGCCTAAGAGATAAAAAATTGTGAGAGAGTTCTAAGGATTGAAAATGAGAGCAATGTAGCTTAGTTTGTAGCCAACATGCAAGAGAAGAGAATTGAATGAGAGGATGGACACTTGTCACCTCAAATGTGCAATTTGGCATGATATTCCTTAGAATATCTATGACACATATGACATAAGATGCCAAATGTAGGATTCTATGATGCATGGAAATCAACATTTCTAAAAGTGGACGGGAATCTATGATGTGCACATGACACACCAAAACCACTTGTAACCAAGAATCTATGATGATGGAGACTTATTATAGATACATGTAAGGAATCAAATATATCAAATATGATGTATTTTAGCCAAGTTTAAGTGGAAAATGTATGACATAAGATGTCCATGTGTCAAGATCATGTGAAATATTTGAATAAAAAATTCATTATTCTACTCAAATAGAAATTAATAATTTAGAAATTAGAGGTTGAAAATAGGACTTAGGAAATTGAGAATTTCCTTATTTTTTGAATATGAATTAATTAATTAATAAATATCAATTAATTGAGGATGCTTGGTTAATGAGAATAATTAGTAATTTAGGATGAAAATAATTGAAATGGCATAGGATTAGATTATGGGTTATCTAATCCTATACGATAAATTAATAGATGATTGACCAAATTTGATTAGATAAATGCAATGGTGAAATGTCATGATTATATAGATCAAGTAGGATGATGGTGGATAGGTCAAATCCATGATAAAATTGATTGATTGATTAAAATTGGTAACATGCCAAGGACACATGACATGGATTTAGAACACATAACATTTAGTTGACATTGTAAATGCTAAAGGATCAAAATTTGTAGATAGGATTGATCATAATAACATTGACAAACATTGTAAATGTTATTAAATTGATTGGATGATGTCACAATTTGACACTGAGGGACTCGACAATGTCAAAGATCAGATGATGTGAATGATGGTTTGACCTAGTGCTGAGGGACATGACAATGCTAAGGTCTGATTTGATAAGTTTGATAGGTTTCAAAGGCACTAAGAGACATGAAAATGCCTAGGATTGGATAGATGATAATAGATTTGAGATGTTTAAAACATTTCAAGTTGATTAGGACTGATTTGGAGTGATTGCGGGTTGATTTAGGGTGATTCTAGATTGATTAGGGATGATTCCAAGTTGATTAGGGTTGATTTTGATGATGTCAAAATGGTTTTGGGTTGAGCGGATGAGATTCCAAAATGATCTACAATTGATGTGAAAAGGGATACAAATGATGAAGGATATTATCAGTTGGAATTTAAAATAGGAAAGGTAAACTTCTAAGAAGTAGGGGGGGGGTGAATCAGTGCTTTAAACTTTGACCCATAAAACATTCCCCACACATCCATCTCATACATTAAATAAGTAAACTAAAATACCATGTAAAGAATATACATCTAAAGTATGTAAACAAGTAAGCATTCACACATATATGACACAAGATATGATTACCCAAAAACCCACCAATTAGAAGGTAAAACTAGGGTGGGGATGACACCCACAAATTTTCACTACTGTAGTATTAAAGTGTATCCAATGAAGGTGACAATGTTTGATTATGAAATATGATCTACCTTGTGAAAGTTCTACCCTATTAAAGGCTTACAAGGACTATTAGGTCTTACCCTATTAAAGGATTTTAACACCCTATTAAAAGTGTGCCTTGTTAAAGGACTTCAACTCACAATTAAGTAAGCACCTTGTCAGAGGATTTCAATACAGCCTATTAGGACTACTCTATTAAGAGATTTAACTGATTCACCTATTAGAATGTCTTAGCATTTATCCTATGGTTAACACTTTGTTGCTTGATGTCAAAACACCTCTAAACTAATGTATTCTTGATCCTTCCTGATCAGATGTCTCTCTACTATTTACTATTTCCTTCCTCTGTTCTCCTTTAACTAATTTTGTAATGCAATTTTAATTCACAACTCCTTAACCACCATGAATACTCTATTTACACATGCAAACTTCTCTCTTCACTCCTTCCACACACACATATAGAATTTTTAGGGTTTTTCATCCTTAAGAAGACCTAGGTGACTTATGGTTAGGTATGCATCAATGGCTATGATTCATCCATTTTGCTACTTAAACCTTCTCTTTACCTGATTGGATGCATGTACTTCATAGGGATTCCAACTTAAGATTTTCCCTTATCACCATAATATCATAATTCAATCTCTAAGTTAGCTCAAAAATTGTTTACATAGTATTTTGTGCCAATACAAACAACTAAGAAAAAACTATGTTATTCAACATCTGAAGTCTCTGATGCTTGGTATATACTGATTTCTATATTGTGAATCGACATCTGAATGAGTTGGGATGCACTACTTACTTGGCTCCTGAATCACTTGGCATATACTACCTACTTGGCACATGAGTGACTCAACACTCACTATTGACTCGACATGGTCTATCTTATACATGTTGTGCTTGACATATACTACTTGTTCAACATGAACCAATTAAATGACCTAAGTGTATAGACACTCACTAGTCAAAACAATCCAAGATCAACAATCTTCCCCTTTGACATGAGTATCAAAAACACTTGGTCATGCATTAATACTTTTATTCTTACAAGCATAACATATCTCTTATTCAACTTCTATACAAAATTTCAAAAATATCAAAATTTTTGCAACAAATTATACCTCAAAATCTTATAACTCTCCTTCATTTGTTAGATCTAGTTTTGCACTCAAAATGTTACTCCTACTAAGTAGATGTACTTCAACTAATACTCTTTTACTTGCTTGTTGTTCTTTGCTTGCTCCCCCATGCTCTTCCTCTTCCTTAGCTTAGTTCTCTTTCTCCCCCTTTGTTTAATCTAACTTTCTCCCCCTTTTTGACACTAATGTCAATAGGCTATACACTAATAGTGTGTTTGTCCAAGAAAGAATTATGGGCCTCAAGATAATATTAAGAGTAACATACCAATTGTCACAAGCTACCTCCAAAGACTTAATTTGGATGGCCAACTTAGAAACAAGGTGAACTAGGCCATCTAATGTAGAAAGATTGGGTTCTTTATTTATAAGAGTCTTTCTATAGCCTAACTCCTTGTGCAAAATCTCCATTTGAGGAGTCAATGTAGATTGGATGCTTATCAATTTAACCCTTATGTTGGCTTCATCTATGGATAATGTTGCTGACTTTGGGTTTTTCAATAAAGTCCTGAAATGCTTCTCACTTTGAACTAGAGTCATGGGAAATTTTGTAGTTTGATGAATTTATTTGACTTTCCAAGCTCAGAATGTGACTCCTTGTCTCTTGTGTGAAGAGTGTAGGATTACAAAATTTTTTGTACACAGAGAAAAAGTTCTCAAGTACCTTATTCACACTTTCTACCTTAGTTGTAAATGAAACTTGTGTAAGTGCTATATCACTAGATATTTTCTCATTCACTTTACTTTGAAATTTCTTTTTAGACCATTATAATAATTTTTCTTTAGTATCAAGGTCAACATCACTTACTTTTTCCACTATATTTGTCAATTTTTTAATAAGTGGCTTTGTTTCATTTGGAGTAGGAAGACTAAATGCATCTACGAAGATGTCTTTAATATCAAGCAAAGATTAGTTCTACCTATGCTCCCTTTTGAGCACTTGTTTATGTTTCTTTCTAGCTAGGGCTTCTTGAATTATACCCATCTGCTCTATTGTCATTGTGGCATAATCATATTTTGGTAAAATAATTTCTTCATTTGGGCTTACATCTCCATATGTTATTACCTCTTTTTCTATTGTTGAACTTGGACTTAGCACTGAGAATTGAAAAGGTGTTGCATTTGTGCTTGGCCTTTGAAGAGTGTTATTGGAAGGAGTGCCAAATTCTAGTAAAGTTACTAGTGCTTGAATTGCTACTAGATCCTTCGGCTTTGGTGTCAACTCGGTCTCTTTAGGCTTGTCCTTTTCTACCACATTACCTTGAATTTCACCTTGAACTTGTGTTGGAGGTGTAGATGAATCTATCTGACCTATTTGACTCTGTGTTTTAGTAGTGGCTTAAGTTTCCAATTTATCCTCTCCAATTGTATCAACCATTTTTGGTGTAACTTTTGGTACTTTATCTAAAGATTGTACATTAGTGACTTGAGGGGTAATTGTGTTTTCACCTCTTCCTTTGTAGTGTTAATCAATGAATTTTGAATTTCATCTACACTCACCATACAAGGTTGTCACACAATTTAACCTATAGTGTAGATTGATCAAGTCTTCCTCTATTAGGGGATTGATGTTCTGAGTAGTGAGATTAGAAACATCCTTTACTATGATAGTGTCAATACTCACACTTATTATTTGTTGAGGGATGACATTTGGCAATTGTGTATCTTGTACACTTTATTCTTGTTGCTGCTCTTTCTTAGTTGTTTCCTGATCATCTACATTCATTTTAGTACCTCCCTCAACTATATCTTCATTATTGTCATCTTCTTCATCATCTTTGACCTCAATATGCTCTTGTTCTCTTGCTTTGAGTATAGCTAACCCATATGTAACTTTCCACATCTGTGTAGTCTTCTTTACAAAATCTTCTATGTTATTCTATAATATGTTGAATGCTCTATATTTAGGAACAAATCTAACAACATATTTCTTTATGTCTTTAGCAATTTGTACCTTACTAAGTTTAGGCATAGACGTCTCCCTAATTTGTCTTTCTAAGTTCAAACAATAATGCCATCTTAACTCTTTCATATAGGCTTTTAGGTATGGAGTTAGCAATGTCTAGAGGGGCTTTCTTGAAAGTAACCATCATGTCATATGTTGCCTCCTCTACTTGATTCTTTTGAACCTTTCCAAGATTTTCAAAATCAATGTGAGAAAATCCTAACAAATCTGCATTGTTTCTAACATTCTCACATAAGTTGTCTAGATTTGAAGATGGATTATGACTCACCACTTGAAATTGGCTATTGTTATAAGATTTAGTTCTTTCCTTATTAGATTCAGCTCGAGCAATGTATTTTCTCCTTGGTCTTTTCTATGCTCCTCCTTCCAACTCTATAGGTTTGGCTTTCTATTTAGCTTTTTATGTAGTGACACTTGCACTAGCCTTTGTGGTAGGTGTTTTGGGTTTGGTCTAGCTTGGTTTAGCAACCTTTTTGGCTCTTGTAACTATTTGTGTCTTAGCCTTTCTCTTCTTCTAATTAGTAGGAATAGGTGCTTCCTCGGCTTCTTCTTCCTCATCACCTTCTATAGTTTTTGTTTCTTCCTCTTGTTGATCTTCATCCTTTCCTTGTGTCAATGCAAGTGGTGATTGAATCTAAGTATCTTCATCCTCTTCATCCTCTTCTTGTTCAACACCTTCACTACATTTTTCTTTTAGTTTCTTTACCAGTTTCTCCTTATTTTTAATGATAGAGGAAGTCTTTAATTCCATAGTAATCTTAGATTTGGTCATCTCATAATTACCTAATGCTTTGGCATCTTTGTCTATTTCTTTTGCAAGTAATGCTATTATTGTTGTAGAGGCCTCATCTACATTAATTTCATAGCCTAATGGCCTTAGCCATATTACTCTTAGAGTTCCTACTTGAAAAAATGTATAATCATCATCAACTAGGAAATAATCATCATCATAATGTTTTTCCACTAATGATACTAGAATCCACAATCTCTTCTCCATGGATTGCTTGAAGTCTTCAAAGTAACTGGTCATTACTGACTCAAAATTTTCACATAACTATTCAATGAATTCTCCTATTTGAACTACAATAGACCATTTTGTCTTCCATACCACAACACCAAATGTAGGAAATGTGTTCTGAACATAAAAGAAGATACATATCAAAATAGATCCAAATTTATACTGAGCACTCTTTGTTTTCCTTATTTCTCCTAGGTTTTCAATCAATTGTTTTAGTTGTAGCTTGGCAAGATCATATGTATGATCTTTCTTCACAATCTTGTAACCCACATCTACTACAATATAAGGTACACTATTCAATCTGCTTGATTGATAAAACTTATGTGCAATTACCCTTACTACAAAATCTATTAGAGGATTTGTGATGGTGTCTATGGTCATTCCTCTCTTGTTCCACATGGCTCCCATATTCTTTTCAATGAATTCTTTGGACTTGCTCCTCATGGTCTTTGCTCAATCTAGGATTGGATACCTTGTTACCCTATGGAATATTCTTTTTGTGATTTTGATTGGCCCATTATCTAACCATAGTGAACTATCATGAATCCTACTCAAAAAAATCTTGATCCATTTAGTTTTGAAAACATTAGGGAAATCTAGGGCATGAGTTAACCCTTTCTTTTCTACAATCTTCAATTCTTCCATTAACACACCATTTTCACATAGTTTATCATATGCTTCTCTAATTTCCATGTCACCAATAATCCCAATTTTACAATTATAACATTTTATGAGATCTTGAATCATTAAAACTTGCGGTGGTACCATAGATAATGCACTGGAGGGATCTTGTTTGTATGCTATGTCTAGTATGGCTTTGAAAATAAGTTGTTTTACTTTGTTGCTAACCAACTGAACATTCAAAACCTCTTTTCCCTCTACACCTTTTTCCTTTGTAGAACTAGATGCTATTTTACAAAAATAGGGTTTATGAAATTAGAAACAACGTAGCTTGGCACACAATAAATATCTTGCAAAATCTAATGAAATGATGTCAACTAGCTGTTCAAATTTCTTACAATTACTTAAGATGAATTTCTAGATCACCTCTAGCTCTTCTTGCTCTCTCTTAATTTCAAATGATGTTAAATGAGTGGAAATTGATCAAGTACCCCTTTGAAATGCTACAAATAATGTTGAGGGCTTCCATAGCTATAAGCTCTGCATCAACTAATTTCTAGCCCACTCAGTATCCACTAGTCTTTTCATTCATTTAATAACCATTACGAGCTTGACAAAAGCTAGCAAGTTTGTTAGCTCAACATCCTCTAGCATTTCACTCGAAAATCATAGAAAACTTTTCATGGTTGGTAGTAACATGAAAACTTAAAGATTTTTCTTTGATTCCTAATAACACCTTGCATCTTTATTCATGCTTATGTAAACTTTTTAGAACTAAATTATTTTGGAACAGATGTATGATATAACTTTTAAAATTTTAGTCCCACATACTGATGCAGGAGCATCTTGAACCTTCATACATTATGATGAATTGCATAATATTGTAATATTTAAGTCATTTAGATTTCATATAACCATGTTGAAAAAATGGTTAAAATGCATAACTTTTTATTGTGATGTATTAAAAAGTAGAAAAAAATACATTTTCATTGTAATGGGAGTGCTTCAAAAAGCATTGAAAAATGTACAAGGGTTAAAAGATTGTGTTGGGTTGGTTAAAAAGGTGGTTGGGAAGTTTTAAACCACCAAATCCACTTTAAAATCATTGTATTGGTCATTCCAAAGAGAGAGGGGTGAATGAGAACAAAAAAAAGTCATTTTGAAGCAATTGGTTTTCAAGAATTTCCATTTTGATTGTTTTAACTATTATAGTGCTGGTTCCAGGTCTTGTATGGCCATGTAAAGCATGGAACCCTTGTATTTTCTATATATTTGAAGATTAGGATGAATAATATTCTCTCTCTTTTTGGTTTGGAATAATTTTATTAAGTTTTGAAGAAGTTAAGCTAGTTTTGGTAAAAGTGGTCATTTGCAGATTTGAGGATGCCCAGCTACAATCAGATTTATATGTTTGGTACGGGAATATTTGGATGAAACAAAATTTATAGTTATATTAATTGGAAAAATATATGAATTAGATTTTATTTCCAAATTTTTTGAGTCATTTTCATTCAAATATGTGTTATGGTCATTTTGATGAAGACTAGTTTTTAAAGATTTGTTTTGAAGTTACAAAAAATTATTGGTGCTTGTAGAAAAATTTATGAATTGGAAAATTTAATGGCTTATATATTCATAATCCAAACTCATATAAGGTTTATTGAAAATTGGTTTGGTTTTATTTGGATTCATTTAGAGAAAGTTATTAGGCTCCCAAGGAAGGGTTACTGGTTTTACTTCTGATTTATGACAGAGAAAATGGGTCTACATGCAGAGACTATAACGTCTAATGGATTGAGTTATTTTGGCTGATCTTTTGATATGGTTTAGAATTTATAATTTAGAACAAATAATCCAATGGTTTTGCAAGAAAATGTAAGGATTGAAAGTTATGATTAATGTACTCGAGTATAGCAGTCAAACCATGTGAATGGCAAAGTATTGTAAACCAATGTTGGAAAGAGTTGTGTTTTGCCTCATGAGATGTCTTTAAAAGGGAATTTATTTCATAGAGTTAAAGGAGTAAGAATGTATCCAAACATTTTTTTTTACTATATTGACAACCATTTACATCACATACCTCTTGTTTGCTTAGGTTGATGAGGTTTGATCACCTAACCCATTGGAAAAAGTGATCCTTTATCCACTTGATGTGCTACAATCCTCCTTTTTCTTCCATGTTTTGTTTATTTAATTTTTGAAATTTTCAATATCTACCTTTCCTTTTCCTTTATTGAACTCACAACTTGGTTCCTTTGACCTTGTTGGACAATATTGGCTAATGTGACCAATCTTCAAAAATTTAAAACATGTGGTTTGACTTAACCACCTTTTTTAGTCACTTATAAAGTGTGTTCTAATACAATTCTTAGGAACATGTCCATACTCTTAACAATAATGACAACTATACCTTGTATTATAATCCTAGTTATAAGAGTTGCCATTGTTCTTTACCTTTGTTTTCCCAATTGATGACCACATGGGTTTGGATCTGCACTCAAGAGTTCTACGTCCATATTTCTAATATTTATAACAATATACTTAAAATATTTGAGTGTGCATGGTCTTAGTTTTTCATTCATGTTCTTGATGACCTTGTTTGTTGCGCTTATGATAGTGACCTGAGCTCTTTTGCTTAACATTTGGATTTACAATTTTTCTCCTGCATATATTTGCAATGTGTCCTTTAATTTCTTACAACAATTATGACAAGTAGGTTTGGAATTCTTACCTTTGTTACTCCTTTCTTCAGCACTTTTGGATGACTCTTCTTCTTTAGTACGTGTGTATCCTAGTCCAAATGTATCAATATTGGATCTAGTGGATCTCAATAATTGTTTAAAGTATTTGATGGCTTCATTAGGTTTATTAAAACTTTCAAAAAATTCCTTTTCCCTTTTTAGGTCATTATTCAATTGCTCATTCTGTAACTTCAATGTTGTTATCTCAATGTCCTTGACATTCAATTAATAGTTGGCATTCATCATTTGACCAAAAGTATCTAATTTCATGTTAGCAATCCTAGTTAGCTCTAATTATTTCTCTTCCAGTCTATTGGTCAAAACTCTTTTTTCATCTTCAATCATGGCTTTGTCTTCCATAGCTTTCTTTTTCTATTTAGTCACCTCCCATAGTAGTATGGCTTGTGATTCTTGCTCTAACTTGAGATTTCTAATTTCTTCAGCTTGGGCTCTATTCTTTTCCATTATATCTCTAATTGTTGCATTAAATTCATTATAGTCTCCATTAGCAAATAGCTTAGTAGTGTCCATCTCTTTGTATTGTGTGTCATTCTCCCAAATAGCAATTTCCTTCTCTTTAAATATTTCTTTAAGTCTTCTCTTGCTTCATTTAGTTGATGTAGAATGAGTTGTATTTCAATTCCCTGATTTTCAATGATCTTTCCTGACTAGTAGACTTCCATTTTTAAGATCTTTCCTCAAAGCTACAAATCTTCTCTTTCAGAGAACAAAGCTTTGATACCAATTGTTGGAATCTATAATAGGAAAGGTAAACTTATGAAGTTGAGGGGGGGGGGCAGTGGGGGTGAATCAATGCTTTGAACTTTGACCCATAAAAAATTCACAACATATCCATCTCATAAATTCAATAAGTAAACTAAAATACCATCTAAAGCATATACATCTAAAATAAGTATTCACACATATACAAAACTAGATATGATTACCCAAAAACCCTCCAATGAGAAGGTAAAATTGGGGTGGGGATGACACCCACAAATCTTCACTACTATAGTAATAAAGTGTATCTAATTAATGTTACAATGTTTGATCATGAAACATGATCTACCCTAGAAAAGGTCTACCCTGTTAAAGGCTTACAAAGACTATTAGGTCTTACCTTGTTAAAGGATTTCAAAAATCTATTAAAAGTGTGTTTTGTTAAAGGACTTCAACTCATAATTAAGTAAGAAACTTGTTAGAGGATTTCAATATAGTCTGTTAGGACTAGGACTACTCTGTTAAGAGATTTAATTGATTCACCTATTAGAATGTCTCAACATTGATACTATGGTTAGCACTTTGTTGCTTGATGAAAAATCACCTCTAAACTGATGTATTCTTGATCCTTCTTGATCAGATGTCTCTTTTCTATTTACTATTTCCTTCCTATGTTCTCCTTTAACTGATTTTGCAATGCAATTTCAATTTACAACTCCTTAGCCACCATGAATACTACTATGAATACTCTGTTTGCACATGCAAACTTCTCTCTTTGCTCCTTCCACACATACATATAGAATGTTTAAGATTTTTCCTCCTTAAGAAGACCTAGGTTACTTAGGGTTAGGTATGAATCAATGCCTATGATTCATCCATTTTTCCACTTAAACCTTCCCTTTACATAATTGGATGCATGTACTTCATATGGATTCCAACTTAAGATTCACCCTTAACACCAAAATATTGTAATTCAATCTATAAGTAGGCTAAAAAATAGTTTGTATAGTAGTTTGTGCCAATTAAAACAACTATGAAAAGATTGTGTTACTCAACATCTGAAGTCTTTGATGCTCAGCATAAACTAATTTCTATACTATGACTTAGCATCTAAATGACTTGGCATGCACTACTTACTTAGCTCTTGAATCACTCAACATATACTATCTGCTCAACACTTGAGTGACTCGACACTCATTGTTGACTCAGCATGCTCTATCTTATATATGTTGTGCTCGACATATACTACTTGTTCAACATGAACTAAGTAAATGACTTAAGTGTATAGAAACTCACTATTCAAAACCAATCTAAGATCAACATTATCAAAACTTGGTCAAATGATACTCAAGTTTGGCCAAAAGATTGGAATTAGTGAAATAAGAAAATGGGACAAGTTAGTATGAAAAAGTGATTAAATTGTAGACATGAACCATTTTTGATCATCTACACAAGTAGATTTTGGGAAGTATTTTTCATTTGTGTCCATAAATTTGGTCAAGGTCAAGGAACAAATTTAGATAAAATGGAGATAAGATATAGATATAATAAGCAATATAAAAAATAATGATGTAGGATAGAGTAGGAAATCAATATGATTATTATTATTTATCTATAGTGGAAAATAAGTAAGCGATCATAAGATGTATATTACTTACCAAATTTGTGTATACATTAGAATACAAACCCACTTTTAAATTGATCTAATTAGCACAACCAAAAGGAAAAAAGGTGTTAATGAAAGATCTATGATTAAGGGGATTTTGAATCCCTAAAGGGATGATATGATGTGATAAAGTAAGGTAAGTTCAAGGGAAAATAAAAGAGAATAGGTGCACCTATAAATGAAACAAGGTGAATGAAATTTCAAACCCAAAGTTTTGAATATTAAAATGTCATTACCAACTGTAACTAAAAATCTTATAAACATGGATTTCAATATTTTCTCTCTAAATTTTTTTTTGGAAAATGAGAAGGAAAAATCAAATTTTTGGAAGTAAGTTAATTTTTTTGGAGAAACATTGCCAATAATGACCCTTTACTAGATAAAAATTGATGAGACTTTCCAAGATCCCATGATTACATCTATACTATTTGGATCCAAAATCACACC